>NGZR01000002.1:0-4800000 GCA_002197995.1 Gaeumannomyces sp. JS-464 | reverse complement strand
CCTCATCCCAACCATTCAGAACAAGTACGCAACCCAGCACAAGCTGGCCGACCTGATACAAAAGTCAATCCCGGCATCGCAAAAGTCAATATCGGATGCCGTCATGACCGACCTGAACACATGGTTGTTCCGTATCAGGGAAACGTCACCGTACCTCGGCGAGGTCGCCATGTGGCACACAGAGATGCGCCGGAGCGCCATCGCGAGCGCATCGAGAAGAGCGCCTACCTGAGCCGCTTCAAGCTGAATTCAGCCATCGAGCTGGTCTTTGACGAGTCCGAGGAGTTCGACGTGCTGGACAATGAAGAGCTGCAAGTCGACTTCACCCCCCTATTCGAGGCGCTCCACATCCATGACGCCCTGGCCCAAATCGAGAGGTTCCGATCCGACTACGCGGCAACAAGGAGACAGCAAAAAGACCTCCTGCTTCCGAGCCGCGTTAATCTTGAGACCGAGGAGGAACCTACCCTCAGTGCCCTTCTTGAGGGCATCGCCGGCTTCGCCATCATAGAGAAGGCAACGGTGCAGCGAGCGCCGCAGCTACGCACCTCGGCCGACGTCGACGAGTTGTGGGATTCGATGTGTCGAGCTGCGGTGACCGTCACGACAAAGGCGCTAAAGGACGTGGCAAATGCCGAGGTGCTGCTCAACATGAAAGTCCGCATCTCGCTGTTTATCCAGACTATGGAGGGCTTGGGGTACTCGGTCTCGATGCTGGACAACTTCCTCTTGACTCTGTTCGATAACTACGCCGAACTCCTTAAACGCCGCTTTAGCGATGACTTCCAGGAGGTAAGTGTCGTGTTTCCTCCCGGAATTGCCGCATCCCAGCTAATCAGGACCGGCCCTAGATTGTCTCCACAGATGACTACATGCCCATGGCAATCAACAATGTGGAAGAATACGAGAAGGTTGTCAACGTCAGCTGGTTCACTCCTGAGAAGCCCGCTGAGGAGATGAGGCAAGTAGTCGAATTTTCCCTATCCCATGACAGGTTACAGTCAAGCCAGTTGCTGATGGTCTTCGCTCGCTTTTGCAGCTTCCCCTGCGTCCTCCCGTTCTCTCAGATGTATCCGCTGTGCTGCATAGACATCCGAAACTTCCTCAACCAATTTTATTTTTTCTCTGATGACCACTTCCAACACCCCAACATCATCGACGAGACACTCAGAAAGGTATGTGGTATGCCCATGACGGGATGGTCTATGCTTGATGTGCAAATCTCGCTAACTGATAACCAAAGTCCCTGGACTCCCTCCTCACGGAGAAGGTCTGCCAGTCATTGGTTGAGAGGTTAAATTCGCAGTACCTCGGTCAGATTGTGCAGATCTTGATCAATCTAGAGCACTTCGAGACCGCTTGCCAGGAGCTTGAGCAGCTGTTGATCAGAGCGCGTTCCTCGACCTCTGCGGGCGGACCGGTCTCGCTCAGTGCCACCGAACAGTTCCGGAGCAACAAGAAGACGGCAGAGAAACGTATCTTTGAGCTTGTCAATTCCAAGATTGACGACCTCGTTGATACCGCCGAGTACGAATGGTAAGTTGACTCGCGGAGAAAAAAAGAGGGGGCTCGTCAGGGGCATGCTTACTGACCCCGTTATAGGACAGCTACCACTCCCCAACTTGAGCCGAGTAACTTCATCCAGACCCTCACTCGGTATCTGTCCAACATCATGAGCTCGACCTTGTTGGGTCTTCCCCGAGAAATCAAGGAGCTTATCTACTTTGATGCGCTCAGCCACGCAGTAGACAAGATACTGGTGGGTCAAGTCTGTTAGCCAAGTCATAAGAGGAAAGAAGTTTGGTGCTGACCTACCCTTCAACTCTAAAGTCCCTGCCCATGGCACCCGAGGTGAAGCGCATCAATCCCAACGGCGTTCAGGCCATGGAAACCGATGTGCGGTACCTCACAGAGTTTGTAGACAGCCTGGAGAATTCTTTCATGCTTAGGCAAACGCTCGACGAGCTCCAACAGACCGTCGACTTGATGAAGTCGGGCAACAGCGATGAGTTCTTCGAGGTCGCTGTGCGGAACAAGAAGTATCCACTCGTCAATGCAATGAACGGACCGATCCTGCTAGAGAAGTAAGTCCTGCCCTATTCACCCCATGTTTTGGTTGAGAAACAAGAAACAAAAAAAGCTGCGATACTAACATTGGCCTAGACTTTCCAACACGGTCGAGAGCACTCCAAGGGGAACTCCTGCGCTGGCCGGGTTCTCGTCCCGCTTTGGATTCAGCTGAGTGAATGTTGCACCACTCCGAGCCAAAACCTGCTCGGTGCCTCCATAGAAACAGGCTATGGAGAGGTTGAATTGGGGGAAATCTTATGCCCGAGGGAGAAATATTTTATAAGATACCAGAGACTATCTCATGAATTCATTGCCCGCAAGTATACCCATGTGCCATCCCTCATCGTAATCCACGAAGCAGCGAACGAGACGGCCGCGCTCGGACTCGAAACCCAAACAAGGCCATGTTACGCCGAAAAACCAACCTTTTGCACAAGAAACTGACGACGTCGCCATAGCCCCTCTTTCCTTCCAAGACACTACCTAGGTACTAGCCTATGGCCCTATATCTACCACACAAGATCCTCCCAGAAAAATCATTTCGCCACGAGAGGACCACTCATGGCTTCTGTCGGTGTCGCGCGAGTCGGCAATGCCGCATCATGCACTAGCCTGCACGGGATGTCGTAATCAAGCGCTCTACCGTGGGTTGGTGAGGCGCATGGTCAGGAACCGAGCGGAGCTGATAGAGGGGGCGCGCATGGGGAAGACGGCTAAGGGTTTGCTCACCTGTTGTGGCTGCATGGCGTAGGCGTTTTGGTACATGGTCGGGTCGACTTCGTACATGGACTGTTGCGGCTGGCCATAGGCGGCGGGGGCGCCGGCGGGAACCTGGCCGGGGTACATGTTCTGGGCCTGGCGGTAGTCGGCCTCGCCCATGGCGTGGGTGGGGAGTCCGTACTCGGCAGCGCCCATGTGCTGCGCGTGGTTCTGGGCCGAGACACCGTGGCCGGGCATCTGCGGCTGGCCGGTTGCGGCAGCTGCGGCCTGCCCCGCGGCGCGCTTGGTGTGGTTGGCGGCCTCCTCGCGCGGGACGATGTCGATGAGGAAGTCGAACATGTCGGACTTTGCCAGGGCAGAGGCGATGTCGGAGCGCTGCAGGGTGCGGCGCTTGTTCTCCTCGGCGTGGATCCAGGCACGCATGGTGAGCTCGGTGATAAAAATATCACAGCCCTTGGCGAAGAGGATGGGAGCTTCGGCCGAGATCATCTTAACTTCTGGGTCGGCCTTCATAACCTTCTTTATCCGGGCAAGGGGGAGCTGGTGCAGCTTGTAATCGTGGGTGTCACTTTCAAGATGGTTGATGGTCTGCTGCCAGTACGTTGTGAGGATGTCCTTGTACTGGCCCGTGAGGCCTTGGTGGACCTTTTTGAGGGGAGAACATCAGTGTTGGTTGCATGCATGGCGATGAGGAGGTGAGCAGAGAAAAGAACGAGGCACAAACATTCGCCCATGGCCCCGTGTAGAGTTCGGAGGGTGCATAGCCTTGTTGCGACAGCTGTATCAAGCTAGGTTAGTATGTGTGGCATGCGTGTGGAGCGCGGCAAACAGCATGCATCCGAGTAACACGCGGTGCAACGGGGTGTAACGAACCGCGGCGCTTGCGCCTACAAGGTCGCGCGAGATGGCTATCAGTCAGCATACTTGGTCGACATGTGGTGGGTATGAACAGGGAGATCAAGATCGAGTGAGTGAGAGAAAGAAAGAGATAATAATTGGACGAAACATGATGCATTTCTAAACGAAAAGGAAAAAAGAAGCAGAAAAAAAAATAAAAAATCATGGTACAAAAGAAGGATTTACATACCGTAGTGGCCGCCTTTGCTCAAGTCGTAGGCCGGCGCCCCTTGCTGGCGGGTGTGCTGGGCCTGCGAAGCTGTCGGGTCGTGGGGGTCCATGGCTGCTGCTGCTTGGGCAGTGGCGGGGATGGCAAGCTGGAGCAGCTCGGGCTGCTAGAGGTGACGACGGCACGGGCGCACTTTGTAGTATTGTGCAGGCCACAAGTCGCGTACAAGCTCAGGACTCGAGGGCCAACACGCCGGCAAATCAAAGCGGCGGATGCGTCTGCTCTGCGCGAGGTGGCCCGGGGGACGTGCCCCGAAGAGCCCCCGGCGAATCTGTCAGCGCAATGTGATCGTTTTCCTGCTTGCGGCGGCCTTGCTTTTGCTTTTGCTGCACCGCCTGCCCAGCCTCTCCCACCTCCCTCCTCTCCCCGTCCGGCCAGGGTCTCTCGGCATTTGTTTACTTTGGGGAGCGCCAACGGCTCGGGGACGACTCCAGTTTCTTGCTGGTTCCCCCGGCTTGCCTTTTCGGACGAAATAAATCGAGTGATTGGGCGTGTTGATTGGCTGGCGGCGCGACGAGAGGCAGCGAATGGGTGGAGTTTAAAAGGGATGGTTTTTTTATCGAATGCTGGAGCCACTCAGGTCGAGCGATTGGCGACAAGGACCGCAATGACTGGCTTGGGGAAGGGGGCGGCGAGGAGGGCAAACGGCGGGCGGCTTTTTTATTTTATTTTTATCGCACGCGCTCCCTGCTGACTGGACTTACCGGGCAAACCTTCTTTGCCGGGAAATTGGGCGTATCAAAGGCGTGGGTTTTTCCAAAAGCACAGGCAGCGGCTTTTTTTGATGGATCCCGTTCCCAAAACTGGTCGCCGCTATTGCTACCGAATATCAGACTCTCGACAAGTTGCAATGTTGCATCAGGAACAGAGAGATCCCCCTCCACGAAGGCGAGAGAGCGGTCAGCGAGAGATGTATGAAAATGGTTGGGCATCAGTCGGAAACCTTCAGCCAGAATCACGCTGTGGCTCAGCTCGAGCCAGCCCAACTGCCAACTGTCGCGTCCGCCTTATCTCACCCCTTCCCAGCCTCAAAATGACTTCATTGTGGCTGCCTCAGGCCAAACAACGCAGCCCTGGCTTGCTGGCCGCTTTGCAGGCCGTATTTGTGGCTTGTCGTCTCACGTGGAGCCGGAGCGGCCGCCTGCATCGACCCACACCCACCGCCATCAGGTTTCTCAGTCGCGCTGGCAAAGTGGTCCGGCCCACCCCTGCACAGCTAGCTGGTGGCCCGTCCATTGCGGGGCGGACTTTGCCGTTGAACTTTTGGGCCCGTCGCGTTTTCTTGTGCAAAAAAAAAATCTCGAGCAATTTTTTTCTTTCTTCTCTTGTCTCTTCCTAAGTGCTCCTTACCGGTCTTGTCAAGCCCACACCCGGTCTCCCTCCCTCCGACGACACGATGGCAGCAGGGGAAGCAGGGCTGTCGGAGGACGACTGGATTGAGGGCCTCCTCGCCGACGCGGAAAAGAGGCTTGCTGGTCGGGACTCGATGCAGGTTGCTGTCGTGGCCCCGAAGCAGGCCAGCCTCGCCAAGGCCAACAAGGCATTGGCGCCGCAGCCGAAACTGGTGACGGAAGCCCCGAAAAAGGAGGGTGAGGTGCGCGTCCGCATCCCTCGGCCAGCTGCGCAAAAGAAAAAGGTACGTCTGGTCACCGCGTGCGCGTCGCGCAAAACGCAGCTGCCTACATTCCTCGCCTGATGAAAACCTATCCCATTTCATATGACGCAGCGAGATATCCCGTCATGGGAGACTCTCCTGCACCATAATGATTTTTTTGTTCATAGTTACTCTGATCCATACCGGACTGCTGTCTCTCTATTCCTCGAGCCCTTGCGGAAATAAAGAGGAGCTCATACTAATCTGACATTCAAACCAACAGGGGAAAGATCAGGACGATGCTGGAGCCGAGTGGTTCAACATGCCCAGAACCAATGTCACTCCGGAGTTGCTCCGCGACTTGAAGCTCCTTCGCATGAGGAATGTGCTCAACCCGAAGCAGTTCTTCAAGAAGGATACGCGCACCAACTTGGTTCCGACCTTCTCGCAGGTTGGGACGCTTGATCGAAGGAGCGACCGAGTTCCACAGCAACCGCCTGACCCGCAAGGAGAGGAAGCGAACGCTGGCCGAAGAGGTTCTTGCTTCTAGTGATGCTGTTGCCAAGTTTAAGACTAAGTACAACGAGATTCAGACAAAGAAGATGAGCGGCAGGAAGGGCCACTATAAGAAACTCATGGCCCAGCGGTACAAGAAGCGCTGAGCTCAGTACTGTGGAGGCTGGAGTGTCTATTCTTGATGGCGCCTGGTTGTCACACTTCCCTGGGGAACGCCAGGGGAAGTCACCACGAGATGTGTACCAGCGGTACACATTAGGGGAAGAATCGGCGCACGTGCAGGAAGATGCCTGGCGGTGCTCGAACAGGGATATCTCCCTCGAGCCACACATCTCCACTGGCGATCGTCCCCTGGGCCATTCACAAAGGTCATGCTACAGAGCAGCACGTACAGCAAGCGGCTGCTAGACCCGTGAGTTGACTGGAAGGTTCCGGGCCAACCCATTCATGTCACGAGAAGGAGTAGCGATGGGCTGGGATAGTACCCCTACGTCCCAGGGAAGGGTTTTTTTTTAGGCGTACTGCTCCGACTAAAGTCGCTGCACAAGTCATACTAATCAAGAAATTTACCTAATCAACTTAAATACCCAAGTTTTGCGTAGAGGTAGTCCTCAAGTGTTTTTAGTTGACATTTGGGGTTGGGTTTGTGAAGTTGAGGGTGCACGAGGGTTCCCTCAAGGAGCTCGGCTGTTTAGTGCTTATCGATAAGGCGCAGGGACGGGCCATGCCGGGCGGGCCTGGACAACCCGCCATCCACCATAGTCAATTGACCGGGTGCGCTAAAAAGTCGAGATCACGAAGTCGAGGCCCTGCCCACGCGGAGCACCGAGGACCACCCGGGCGTGATGCAAACATGAGAGGGACGTCATTAATACGACCGACGCGGCGTCTGCTGCAGGGGCGAGTGGTATGGAATCTCCCGCCCGATGCCTTTGGCAAAGGCCGCAGCGCACGAACTGACCGAGGCCATATTTTATGCCAGGCCCCAACCTTTGCGGCCGTCCCGCGGCCCTGGATACAGTCGCAACACCAGATCCGCCATGAGAGCTCAGGGTATGTTGCTCGAGGGACGTGCTGGGCCAGGCGAACCGTCCCGACAGCCTGCTAAGAAATTTCTCGAAGCCCCAGTAACCTGCCGCCGAAAGCCGCCGTGACTCCAGAAGCCACCACGACCCCGAAACCTACTCCAAGTCCTGAGGTCGGTACGACTCCGGATGCCGCCGTAGCCCCGAAAGCCGCTGCGGCCCCGGAAGCCACCGTGCCCCCGAAAACTGCAGTGACTCCCAGCACCACTGTAACTCCAAACGTCGCCGCGATCCAGAGAGCTCCTGCGGCTCCAGAAGCGACTGTAGTTCCGAAAGCTGCTGCGACTCTCGGCACCACTGTAGCTCCAGACGTCGCTGCGATCCCGACAGCTCCTGCGGCTTCGGAGGTGACTGCGACTCCCAGCGCCACTGTGGCTCCGGACGTCACCACAATCCCTGAAGCCGTGGCGAACCTAGAAGCTACGATAGCTCCAAAAGCCCCTGCGACTCCAGAGGCCAATGCGGCTTCGGAAGCTGCTACGATGCTGGAAGCTGCGGTAGCCCCGAAGTCCAGCGAGATCCCGGAAGTCAGTGTAGCTGGAGATCCCAGCGAAGCCTCGGATGCCACTCCGGCCCCTCAATTGAGGGAGACTTCTCGAGTGAGCGAGGTCGCTCAGGCACCAGAACCGCCCAAGGCAAGCGAGGTCGCGGATACGGGCAAGCCTTCTGAAGCAAGCGCAGGCCCAGAAGTCTCCAAGCCCCCCGCGACGCTCAAGCGCGAGGCCACTACTAACCCAGATGGGAAACTGTGAGCAAGCAGCCTACCCGGTGTGCCGCTATATATTAGACGTCTAGACTGCTAATCGAAACCCCTCAATGGGGACCAACAACAGGACCGCGCCTGCGCCGGAGAAGAGCGAGTTGACGAATGATAAAGACGACATGCCGCGATACCCGCGCAGCTTGCAGGCCCTGCAGCTGCAGCCTCTCCGGCGGGAGGTCGAGTACGGCGTGCCGTCGTGCGACCTGCAGATACGCTCGTACAGCGCCCGGCCGCTCGAGTTTTTCTGTGACTTTGCCCTCCGGGCGGCCTACTACTTGGGGCTGCCCGCCTTCGGCCCCGTGCCGCTGCCCAGGATCATTGAGCGCTGGACCGTGCCGCGGTCGCACTTCATCTTCAAGAAGTCGCAGGAGAACTATGAGCGCATCACGCTGCGCCGCCTGATCCAGATCCGGGACGGCCACCCGGAGACGGTCCAGATCTGGCTCTCCTTCCTGCAGAAGCACGCCAACCCCGGCATTGGCATGTGAAGGCGCAACTGTGGGAATTTGGCGCTCTGGGTATGTTTTCTTCATTTCTATGGGCTGCTGCCGCGACTGCCCATGTCCGTCGCAGTTTGCGCATACTCTCTTAGCATTTCTCACCTTCCAGATGCTGGCAAGGAGCTGGATGAGACGGCCAAGGCTGCGGCCGATGTTCTCGACACCAAATGGGCACATCTAGCACAGTCCAAACCATTGGCCCCTACCCCCAAGGAAGTGAACGATATTCTTGTCCAAGAGAGAGTGCGGGTTACAGGAGGCAGATAGCCGGGCGGCATGTTCATGACGAGGGACTCGACAGCGAGAGGGATACACTCCCACAACCTTGTACACCTATCTTGTATGAAATATCAACCGGCGCCGTTTTCCGGTGTACCCGCTAAGCCTATCCATTGCGGCTTGTAAATCTCGACCAAATTCATTGGTGATTTGAGTATGTGAAGGGACTTGGATGAGGTCTCATGAGCGGAGCTTTTCCTTCGGGCATTTCAGAAGGAAAATATGAACGTGTAGTATAAAAATGAAGATCCCCAGATTAACGGTTTCGTAAAGGATACACCTCGCAAAAGGGGTGGCTTGTCTGCTACAAGTAATTGGGGTGGGTGCCATTGTTGCGAAAATGAGGTGATGCGATTTGATTTACACATTTTTTTGGGCGCCACACTGTCAAAACCACAAGCCTAACGAAGACGCCGAATTCGTGCCACCCTCGACGGCAACGCCAATCAATTAATTCAGTCGACCTTAAACGCTATTGTAACCAGGCCGCTTTGCATCGCATCCCGGCTGAGCAAGCGGCAGGCCACGGCCGGACCATGTTGAAGACCGCCGCGAGCCTGAGGCCCCTGCGGCCGCTCTGCCGGGCCCTGTCTTCCGCCGCCTCGGCCTCGGCACCACCACCACCACCACCGCCGCCGCCGGCAGGGTCCGCGCCCGCCATCCCCGAGGGTGCAGTCGTGTTCTCGGGGATCCAGCCGACGGGCGTGCCGCACCTCGGCAACTACCTGGGCGCGCTGCGGCAGTGGCAGCGGCTCCAGGACGGCGCGCCCGCGGGGGCGGCGCTGCTGTACTCGGTCGTGGACCTGCACGCCGTCACCATGCCGCAGGACCCCGCGGCGCTGCGCCGGTGGCGGCGCGAGACGGTGGCGGCCATGCTGGCCGTCGGGCTGGACCCTGCCCGGTCCGTCATCTTCTTCCAGTCGGCGGTCCAGGCGCACGCGGAGCTCATGTGGATCCTGAGCTGCACCGCCTCGGTCGGGTCGCTGTCGCGGATGACGCAGTGGAAGGTGTGTGCGTGTGTGTGTGTGTTTTCCGTCGTCTGATTCGGATGCTATGCGGCCCGCGTAGCTGCGTGCTTGTGCATTCTCGTATTGTATCTATGTTTGCTGACCCTGATGCCACATATTGCGTGAGTGGTGATGCTGCAGTCGAAACTGTCCATGGACGACTCCAAGTCCTTCATGGACGACAAGGTCAAGAAGAAGCTAAAGCTCGGCCTCTTCTCTTACCCGGTTCTCCAAGCAGCCGACGTGCTTGTTCATAGGTATGGCAAATCAACTTGATGACTCTCTCTACCCCATGTTGGTATCCTCCAGCTTCCCTCTGCTAACAGACGACCCATCTCGCCCCTCTTCCTTCTTGCAGAGCAACTCATGTCCCGGTCGGCGAAGACCAAAAGCAGCATCTCGAGTTCGCACGCGAATGTGCAATCAACTTTAATGCCGCGTACGGACAGCACCTTGTACCTCCCGAAACCATCATATGTGAGTATACGGATGGGAGAGAAATACACATCACCCCCTGAACAGCGGTACCCTCTCAACCGTGCTACTGTACTTCTCCCCAACTGGCGGAACACTTGATATGTTAACACGCATCAAAAAGCCCCCTCCGCCCGCGTAATGTCCCTAAGGGACCCGCAGCAAAAGATGTCCAAGTCGAGCCCCAACGCGAGCTCGCGCATCCTCCTGACCGACACCGCCGACGAGATCCGCAAAAAGGTCATGGCGGCCGTGACGGACCCGCTCGAGGGGGCGTCCAGTACGACCGCGAGGCCCGCCCGGGCGTCGCCAACCTCCTGTCCCTGCTCAGCGCCTTCGACCCGGACGGCAGGACCGCGGCCCAGATGGCCGAACCGGGTGCCTTTGGCGGCCGCGCCCGCGGCGAGCTCAAGCTCGCCGTCATCGACGCCGTCACCCGCGGCCTCGCCGGCGTCCGGGAGAGGTACCTCGAGCTGCTGTCGAGGGACGGCGGCAGGTACCTCGATGAGGTTGCCCTCCAGGGCGGGCTCAAGGCCCGCGAAAGCGCAGAGAAGACGATGCAGGCTGTCCGCGAGGCCATGGGGCTGTCATGACCAGATCGGGTCTCTGTACTTTTGTGTATCTCTTAGGCAATGTAAACACGCGCGATACATTCAGCAGGTAATACTACAAGCACATGTGCACCTACTACATCATCCAGGTGCCTTTGTGGAGTTTTGTTTACTTGGGTATCCTGTAATAATTCATGATCTGCCAGACAAACATACGGTGACAGCATCAAGGGGCTTCAGATGTCCACCCACATAAATGCGGCTGCATCCAGCTAGTTTATTCGTGTATCCACACAACCTCCATCTGAGCATCTAGATAGTGTGTCTGCTTCGGATCTCTCTGATGCTTGGTTTCATGATGCATACGCAAAGTTTGAACCCCGGCACGCGAGCCAAAACTCTCGGACCACCTGGTTTGTTTGGCGACTACCTCGGAGGCTGATTTGATCATGTAATCAATCGTCAGCACCATCAGAGATATGACAAGCAAGGAAATAAGAAACAAGGGCGAGGTAACTAAGAAAGCTTACCTCAAAACTTTCTTCAAGAACATGGACTTCTCCTCAGGAGTGACCCTGGAGCTTGGGAAAGACGCATCTGCCAGTGCCTGCTCCAGCCACGACTTGGCCCTGACATGCTGCGTGGCCAGCTTCTTGAGGGGCTCGCTAATTCGGTCCAGTTCGCTGCGAGCTGCGTTGCCACCCACGTTCCGAATCAGTGATTCGGCGAGAAGGGGCCGAGATGGGTCATGACATTCTCAGCCGACTGCTGTAGGGCAGCATCAGTCGGCCGCAGAGTGATAAATGTAGTCTATCCTCCCACATAGATCGTTAGCTTAACAGTATCGAACTAGGTTAGACCTTGAAATTCATCTCGCGTCTCTATGCACTACTGACCCAAAAATCAGCGGCTGCCGTCTTTGGGCAGAGTCTCTCGGCCATCAAGAACCCTGAGAGAAAACATGAAGAAAAACTCCAGCAGCGATGTTGGTTGCAGTTGTAGCAGCACCTCGTGTTGTTTTTGGGCTACACGCTGTACCAGCTCAATAACGTTCTGCGAGAGTTCCGTGTCGGCCTCGGGCTCTGTTAAAATGAAAACGTCAGTAATATGTTATTAATATTCAACGAGTGAATGATGGGCCCAACAGTATCCAAACGAGTCTCCTTGCAGGCCACCACTTACCAGGCAGAGACTGCAGCAAGGAAATGGCCCACGGCAGAATCTTGGCCAACTGTCTGGCAGCCTCTTCGCGCGAGCTGCTTGCCAATGAGCTCGTAAAAGCACAGGCCGTGCTCACTACATAGCCTATCCTAGGAGTGCTATAGTTGTGGCCCGTGAGGAATTGCGAGACGGCGTTGGCAGGCAAGACGAAAGGTCCCGGTTCGGTCTCAGAAAAGCCGGCGCGGAAGACATGGCAAATGGCCTCGACCATCTCGCCGCTGTCCGGGAACGACGAACGCAGCTGGGCGAGTAGCTGCATGATGTCGGACTGCACCAGGGGCAGTTGCTGGCTCGCCGTGTCGCTCAGGGATGTGCCCGTCCCGCCGCCGCTGGTAGAGCCATCGAGTTCGATGGGCCCATCTGAAGTCCCTTGCATGCCCTTGGCCGGCCATGCTCAGCAGATATCTAGCGTTTTGAAGCGCAATCTGTGCCGCGATCTTGTCGGCGGTAGGGACACCCTCTTGGGATTGTGACTGGGACTCAAGATAGTACTTTGCTAGGAAAGGATCTGACATCTCGAACCTCTCTGGGTGTGACTTCAGCTCCAGACACCGGTCCACATCTTGTCGAATCAGGGAAAAGAGGTGGCGGAACGCCTGGAGCCGGGGCAACTCGTCCGTGATAGCTTGTATGACTGACGCAATCGCCGCCACAATCTTTTCCTCGGCAAAAGGGTCGACTGTCCGAGCGGCATGGATGGACTGGAACGAGGCAATAAATGTTGCCGCCTCGCCCGTCAAGAGGGTGCGGCATGATGAACAGAGTGTGCAGATAGACTTGGACGACGGGCCAGCAAGGACCGGATCACCCACGGCGCCGAACAAGAGATTGAGGGCGCCGGGAAGAAACTCGCCGTGGCGCTCAAAATAGTCAGAGAACCGCTCGATCAGGGACAGACCCGTCTGGCGGAGGCGAACCGGCAACTTTTGGCCCTGGCCCAACAGGTCAAAGAAGTTCGACGAGAAGACCTTACCCAGGATCTCATCACACACCCCTCCCTCTGGGACACAATCGGCGAGCGAGCCCAAACAGAAGGCGGCCGCCTCAAGCTCGGCCCACGACTGCGTGGGGAGAGCCTGGAGCAGCAGGTCAACGAAGAGTGAGATCAGGGGCGGACCCGAGATGGCATAGACTGTCTGCAGCAGATCAGCAACATCCTTCCTGGCCTCAACAAAACCGGCGCGGTCGGACGAGTCCCAGCCTGCAAAGACAGATGCGGGCGGGTACTGTATCTTCTTGAAGCAGTTGCCTACGACCTGCATGACAAGGGAAAGCGAAGCCTGTACCCAGCCCTGGGACCTCGCCAACTCCTCATCGCTACAGACCGTGTCGGCCATGGTCTCGACAAAGGTTGCCCAGAACTCGAGAGCGGGCACAAATATCTTATCTTCGCCGACGGCAAGTCCTGAGGCGGCAAGGAGTCCGGCGAGACCGGCCAGGAAGCGCTGTGAGCGTGCGTCTGTGCTCTGCTGCAGGTCCGTAACCTTGGCGTCGCCAAAGGCAACCATCAGCATGCCGAACTGGATCGAGTCGAACTCGAAGTCACCCTCGATCAGCTCTCGGTACCGCTTTTGCGACCATTCCGTGTCGAACAAGCCGAACAGCATATCGTAGCCATCTCCGGTGAAGAACCCCGAGTAGTTTGCGAGAGTGTCGGACAAGAGCTCTATGCTAGCCTCGTACAGCTCGTCTACCACCAAGCAGTCAATGGTTGGGGCGAGTAGGGTTCTGAGCGGAGATGTCAACGCGTCTGTCGAGGACGAGATGCGTTGGTTGTACATGATCCAAGGCTAGAGAAGGACAGCGGTCAGCTGAGCCTGGGAGGATAGGAGTGGTTGATCGAACAGGATGAGACAAGTAAAGAACGGGCCTATGCTATCGCGTACCTGGAGACACTTGATGGCTTCCTCTTGCACCTTGACACGCTCTGGACCACCGACGTTGGGGTCTAGGGAGTGAGCAACAAGGGTGGCAACATCTGCACCCTCGGTAATGAGCTGGTTATGTGCACTCATGCTACACAGCCGGTAGGTTAGCTATACTCTTGGGGATGTAGTGGCAGAAAGTCAGTCAGGCTGCTGACTGATAATCTACGGGAGTGCAGCGACATACTATTTCAGGGTGTTCATGTCTGTCTTGGCTGTGTCCTCCACCAGGGTAGCCGCGAACCAGAGAGCAGCTCGGAGACGGGTGAAGTCGAGTTGTTGCACCAAGGAGGACACTGGAACGGCAGATGAGTCGGGCACGGGGACGCTCTGGCCGGCGTGCAGGCAGTGCAGAAGGTGGGCGACACAGCCGGGCCAAAGCTGGGAAAAGTGTATGTAGCAGGTCACGAGAGCGGATGACAACTTCTTGGTCACCAGGGGCCCAGAGCCGTCGTTCAGAGAGCGCACAAACCAGCCGATCAGGTTCTGCAGCAGCTCGACCGAGTCATCCTTGGACAGCGACGAGCTCTCGGTGTTGAGCTTGACGATGATGGTCAGGGCACCAAAGAACTTGATTGCGTCGTTGGAGCGCTCCAGCAGGCGCTGGGCCAGCTGCCACCCCTCGGGCGACTTCTGGACGCGGTGCAGGACCTCCTGAATTCTCGCGATGGAGTCGGGATGGCCCGGCTCATAGAGGGCGATAATCAGCTTTGTTGCCACGCACGGGCGGCTGGCTGTCAGCACTTCTCCCTTGTGTATCTCGACCGCGGGAAGGGCGGGTTCAACCTACAGCTTCCACCTCTTCGAGGGAGGTGGGGAGGGGAAGTCCGGGCTCGTCGGCCATGGCGACACCAAGGCTCGCAATGCCAGGACCAAGCTTCGCATGCCCGCCGCACGTTTTTGCTTTTCGGCGCCGGCCAAATGCGGGGCGCGGCGCGCTGGGCTCGGTGGCTCGAGCCGGGCGAACACTACGTGGGAAGCTGGATGGGCAGCAAAAAGTCGTCGGAATGGGGAATGCACTTCATGGGCTTTGATCCGCTCCAGCGCGGATTCTAGTATATGTGGTTTGAAATCTGAGCTTTGCCGGTTAGGCTCCGATGATGTCGGTGGTGGGTCAGTGAATGGAGATGCATGCCGTGCCTGGTGGTGTTGGTGGAGAAGCCTGGACGGCACGCCTGGAGCTGACTGAGGAGCTCAATCGCCTGATGTTTCCAGTGTGGCTGGCCGCCTGAGCCCCTCCGTTTGCTGCTGGTGTAGGGAGCACCCCAGACGTCCAGTGCCAGATCCAACTTGATCCTTCTGACCGACTCGTGCACAACCAAGCATTCCCCGATCGCGTTTGAATACACCTACATCGGTTCACACGGACATTTCCGTCATACTTCTGTATTCCTTACCGTCTTGGAATACGAACGAGGTTACTATTCTACGGCGTCCAAGGGAAAACTAAAGCACCCGAGACGATAAAGGGGGAAACGAAACAGCAAGGCAGCAAACCTCAGAAATGGAAGGAGAACTGGTCTGGTCAGCCCCCATTGCTAATCGGCAGTCGAATCCAATTTGCTGCCTATCGCCAACCTCGGGTGACAGTAAATACCTAGTGCAGTGCACGTCAATTGGGCGATAGTCATAAGTGGGCAGCGCACTGGTAGGTACCCATTATCGTTCATATCTGCTCGACAACATTCACGTTCAGGCAACCAGACTATTTGAAGTGTGCTGCACGATGCGTCAGAATCCCACAGGGGCGTCGTTCGTTATGCCCACTAAACCTGCGGGTGCGGGGGCCCTGTCGCCCCTGCTGCTTGGCCAGGGCCACCATTGAGACTCGTTGAATGCACTCCCATCCGGAGCCGAAGCCGCGACACACCACCTTCCTCATCGGCGACCAGGACCAGACGGGTTACCTGGATCTGCCTTCTATGGCTGGGCGAGACATTGACAACTAACACGTGCGCGACCTGTGGCCCCGGACCTCCGCCCCTCCTCATTCAGTGCCCCTGTCCGTACGGCTCCTACATACAGGTATATAAACTAGAGGCTCGGTAACTTTCCCATGAAGGGCACACATCTGAGGGCAATCTTGGCTCCCACAAGACCTCTTCTCGCTGCTCGCAGTAGCGGGTCCCTGCCCCCGCTCAAGGTTTTGTGCAGCTCTCGTGTCCCTAGCGTTGGTATCCGGCACAGCACCTGGAACGCCCTCCACGCCGCCACCCCGCTTCGAAATCGCCCCAACCGCCCCCTCCTGTACGTGCGCTGCGCCAGCAGCTCCGCCGCCGAGATGAAAACGGTCGACACCACGGCCCGCCTGGCGGAGCTCAGGGGCCTGATGAAGGCTCGCAACATCGACGTCTACAGTAGGCATACCCAGCTTCCGCCTCGGCCCAAGAATCGCTACTGACGCTTCTCCTGCCGCCTCCCGTGCACGCAGTCGTACCCACCGAGGACGCCCACTCATCAGAATACATTGCCCCGTGCGACGCCAGGCGCGAGTACATTTCCGGCTTCTCGGGCTCCGCCGGCACCGTCGTCGTCACCCTCGAAAGTGCCGCGCTCGCGACCGACGGCCGGTACTTCAGCCAGGCTGCCACCCAGCTGGACAAGAACTGGGAGCTCCTGAAGCAGGGCCAGCCTGATGTCCCTACCTGGCAGGGCTGGACCGTGAACCACGTTGCCGGCGGCAAGACCGTCGGCGTCGACCCCTCGGTACTCTCCAGCTCCCAGGCTCGGGACCTAATCGATAAGATCAAGGACAATGGCGGAAAGGAGCTGGTCGCCGTCTCGGAGAACCTGATAGACCTTGTCTGGGGCAGGCACAGACCAGCCCGGCCCAGCAACCCTGTCGTCCTCCTCGAGCAACAGTACACGGGCAAAGACACACAGACGAAGCTTAAGGAGCTCCGGGCCGAGCTCGAGAAGCAGAAACTATCTGCCTTCGTCGTCTCGGCACTGGATGAGGTCGCATGGCTTTTCAATCTGCGAGGGAGCGACGTGCCCTACAACCCCGTGTTCTTTTCCTATGCCATCATCACCGCCGACTTGGCTACGCTTTATGTCGACCCCTCGAAGCTTAATGCCCAGTGCCACAGCTACCTGGCCGAGAACAAGGTCGACATCAAGCCCTACGAGGGCATCTTTGACGACTCGAGGGCCCTTGCCCAAACCGTCAGCGCCAAAGGCGATGTGGGCAAGGAAAAGCCAAAGAAGCTTGCCATCTCGAAAAAGACTTCGTGGGCTTTGAAGCTGGCGCTTGGCGGAGACGGCGCGGTGGAGGAAGTGAAGAGTCCCATTTGCGACTCTAAATCCATCAAAAATGAGGCCGAGCTGGAGGGCATGCGGCAATGTCACATTCGGGATGGCGCCGCGCTTACCGAGTACTTCGCCTGGCTTGAGGACCAGCTAGTGGCCCAAAGAGCCGTCCTCGACGAGGTCCAAGGCGCCACCAAACTGTTTGAGATAAGGAGCAAGCGCGCCAACTTTGTTGGCAACTCGTTCAACACCATCTCTGCTTCAGGAGCCAAGTATGTCATTCTCCCCCTATTGCCTTTCGCGAAAAGCTATACTTTTGGAATGAATAATCTCACACTTCTTTTCTGCCACGCAGTGGTGCCATAATTCACTATGGCCCGGAGGAGGACAGTTGTGCCAAGATTGACCCCAACGCGGTTTACCTCTGCGACTCGGGCGCCCAGTACCTGGACGGCACTACAGATACCACACGAACACTCCACTTCGGCGCTCCTACGGACGTTCAGAAAAACGCGTACACGCTGGTGCTCAAGGGGCACATTGCCCTGGACCAGGCCATCTTTCCGAGAGGGACCACGGGCTTCTCCTTGGACTGTCTAGCTCGCCAATTCCTCTGGGTAAGTCTTCCCGCACTTCCGCGCCGTTTGCGCTTTAGATTCACCTCTGACCTTTTTGCAGCAAGAGGGACTGGATTATCGTCACGGCACTGGGCACGGAGTGGGTTCATACCTGAATGTGCATGAGGGGCCCATTGGGATTGGAACAAGGAAGCACTACGCCGAAGTGGCCTTGGCCGCGGGCAACGTCACTTCGATCGAGCCGGGCTTCTACGAGGACGGCTCCTACGGAATCCGTCTCGAGAACATCGCGATTGTGCGCGAAGTCAAGACGAAGCACAAGTTCGGCGATAAGCCGTACCTCGGGTTCGAGTACGTCACCATGGTGCCTTTCTGCCGCCGGCTGATTGAGCCGAGCCTCCTGAATGCCAAGGAAAAGAAATGGCTGAATGACTATCATGCTCTGGTGTGGGAGAAAACCAGCGGGTTTTTCGAGGATGATCCCTTGACGACTGCCTGGCTCAAGAGGGAGACCCAGACGTTTGAGTGACGGATATCTTTGTTATGAAGGCACGGAGCGCTCACTCTATGTATGTTTTAGCGACTTCCAGCAAATGCCATGTCCCATCCTGATTGACTAGCCTCGTATCCTTTAAAGTCCGATTTACTCAAAAATGCGCAAATGCGGACAGAGCAAAGGAGACTCCAAACGAAAGCTTGAAAGGTGTTTTGTGGCGGAGAGCGGACAGAATCCGTGATGACTGCGCGCGTTCCTTGAGACGAAATTGGTGAATCAAGTCTATGCCGTACCTTGCAGCAACCTGAGGGACGGGGTGTTAATAGTGACCACTTGCTATTGTTCACTAAGTTTCTAGAGGCGCTTACCTGGGAGGTCACAATTGAGATGCCGAGGAGGAGAACAAGAGTCCGAGAAAAAACGCTGACGAGAAGACCCGTCAAGAATCCTGGAATTGCCGCTGTTAGAATCATGAACAGCACTAAGAAGCCGACTTGCAGGAAGAGAGGGATAGAAGTAGAAGTCCCGACTCATACCGGAAAAGCTTCCCCCTGAGATCTGACTGAGAACCTCGGGGTTGATGAAACCGTCCTCACTGTCGACCTCTCGCCTGAGTGTCGATGGCACGGCGTCCGAAACAGGGTGATGAGCATCAAATCTCAATGGGCGGCGGCGACCAGTGAAGGTGTGGTGTCCGATGCCCAGCGATACGCCGACTGCCAGGGGCAAGGCTCGTGAGGTCAGGGCCCGCCGGCACAGAACCGCCGTGGCCATGGTTTTGTGAGATCCACGGTGGCCGGGCTGCTTGAAAGCCAGGTCCGATCTATGATATACGGTCGGATTTCCAGCTCGGGGCTGGTAGTCGTTGTTGAAATGAGGCTTTGCTGTGAGGCCAGGATCCCAGATCCAGCACTTCCGCTTCGAGGAAGGATGACGTCGAGCGAGGGAGGGCAGCTGGAGCTGGTGTGGGTCCGCACCGCTGCCTGGGTGGCAAGGGGCAATAAGTGCCCATTCTGTTTTGTCCTCGTCCTTTTTACTAATCCTAAATGTCCTTCCCCTTTCTCCCATGTGCTTTGAAAGCTCATTGAACATGTACCTAGCCAAATAGCAGATGGCCAAAAATTGCGCACTCAGCTGAAGGATTTTCGCGTCGTTTCTGGTTGGCAATCCCAATCCTGGCACCTCGTCGCCAGATGCGGGGCAGACCCTAACCCGCCTTCCTTGGCCAGACGCGTCGCGTCTTGGACCTGGGAACCCCAGATTTAGCTCAAACTCTCCGAATGTTTATCGACCTCGCAACCTGGCCCCTTGACCCGAGCACGATTACGGATTACTACCTATCGGCCAGCTGCCGCGCGCCTTTTATCAGATCCAAAACAACAAGAACATAATAACTCAGAGCGGACCGACTCGAATATTCGCAACCTTATCTACACCCTCCGAAAGCTACGACCAGACGGCCGGTAACCAGCGAAGGCACGCTCACGATGCCGCCCGCCCGTTGCGATCTCGAGTCGCGCTCGCGAAGCCGGCTCCGACTGCCGAGGCGGATCGGGCGCCGAGCGCGCGGCTCAGAGCAGGCCCAGCGTGGGACAAGGGCAGCGCGTCGAGCAGCGAAATGAGCGACATATACGGTGTGAGCGATAGCGAGCCTAAGAGGATCGCAGCCGAACCCACCTCCAAGGCAGCCCCCGCCCCCGCGGCATCGGCTGCGACAGAAGCTGCGCCGAGACAACCACAACCCGCAGCTGCCGCCAGGTCGCGCGCGGACGCCCGCAGACGGTAGCGCTAACCGACTCGAGGCGCCGTCGTGACACGGCCATGAGCCGCCTTGACGACCTCACTACATCGTCGACGCTGGAGCAGCAGCCACGGCCGCAGTCAAGGGGCAGAAGAACCAGTCGGCCACCAGCTCGCGGCCGGAGAGGCGCCAGCGTCACAGGGGAGACGCAAAGACTACATCGCGCCAATGTGTCGGGGCTTGATATCATGGACGACTCGGGGCTGTTCGGTGATCTTGACCTGGACGCAGACATCGACTCCAGCAGCGTGGAGGGCGAAACCACGGCGCCCGGCTACCGCTCAGCCGACACCTCGTCGTTCAACATCGCAATGTTCAAGCGCGGACGCTCTAGACAATCGAGCGTCGCGGGAAGGGATGACGCGCCCATCCGACCGAGCAGCCGAGGACCAAACACGCCGGGCCTCAGCTCAACGTTCAACCTCGGTACTTTCAAAAGGCGGCCCCGCGAGCGCAGCATCTTAGGCACTGGGAGGAAGGAGCGCGCGGAGTACACCGATACAGAGCCCGCGCCGGCCGGCGATGATGACGCACTAGCTGGGGGCGAGCTGGATTCCAACTTGGAACTGCCGGATATCGAAGCTGCGTCCCCCAGCCGCAGAAGGACACGAAGTTCTGCCGCGGCTGCTGCCGCTGCTACCCGTGATTCACTGCCCCCAATGGACCCAAGCCCTGCCGGAGACTCCCGCAAGAGGAAATCTACCGACGCGCAGGAGGGATCCTCCAAACGACCGGCATTGGCGTCCAGCGATGATGTCCATCAATCCATCGAGAGCGAGTCGGAACTGAGTCCGCCACCCCTCAGCGACTCGGCGTCCACACCCCCGCATGCGCCGCCTGTGTACGATGATGACGAGGACATCACGGCCCCGCCAGCTAGCAGCAGTACCTCCTCGGACGGCAGCCCTGGGTTCTGGCCCTCGCTTAGGGGTGTGGGTACCAGCAGGGCGCGCAGAGGCCGCTCGAATAGCAGGCGCAGGACGCCAGCCGCGGTAGACGACGACGATGCAGCTTCCGACATTTCGTCGCCACCCTCACTAACACACTCGCCCGACTACACCTCAGCGAGGAACAAGGGCAAGGGCCGCGCTGCCGCCGCTGCTCAACGTAGACGTTCGCCTGAGAAGCTCACCACGGCCGAACTCACGTCGATGTTACCGCGTAGGAGACGAAGAGCCGTGAGCAATGCACCTGACGACGACCATGGAATCGACGCGCTGGCAGTTGCTAGGGGGGCCGACGAGCTGGCCTATGGCGGAGGATCGAGAGTGACTCGGTCCTCAAGGAGGCCCACGCGACCTCTCGCCGAGTCTAGCAACACCTCGGCCGCCAAGGGCCTGAACGCTCCGAGGGGAGGCGGAAGTCGGAAGGGGAACAGAAGAACATATGGCTCCCGCGGCGGCCTGGCAACTGGCTCGGACAAGGAGAATCAGTCAGCGGCCGCCGCCACGGGCGAGCAAGAGAACACGATATCCGTGGCAGATGAAAGCTCGGAAGTTGCCCTTGATGACACCTTTGATGCCACCGCGATACCATCGTGCCGCCACCGGACCTCGGCGAGGAGCTTAAGAATGCCGCGAAAAAGTTCAAGGAGGTGGACAAGTGGGAGCTCGAGTTCGAGGAGATCACGGAGCCCTCTTCGCCGGGTATCGATGCGCGATAAGAGACCTCTATCCCGTTCAGTGGCTCTACGGTCCACGAAAAACTTGAGATTTGGCAGATTTACCTCGATCTGGATCTCCGAGTTTGTTACTTTTCGAGGAACCTTGCCCACTGGATACTTCCTTGCTTTTCTTCTGCTTGTATATACGAAGACCCTACACTGGCTTCTATGCGGCGACGACTTTTGTTATGCTCGGATCAGCCCACAGGTTATGTTGCATTGCTTGGAGTCATGTACCTTTTTCTTCACGGGACGGCATTGTTAGAAACCCAAAGAATATTGAGTTATACCCCTGAACTCTTTTTTTTAATTTCATGTTTCTTTTTCCTTCTTCCTGAGTATCATGTGAAGGTGAATGGTTGGGGGCAACGACAGAACAACACAAAGATGCCGGCGGCGTCGAGGGACATGACCAAATGCCAGAGAGGCATGATCTGGGTTGCCTAAACTCCTGGATGCGACACAACCTGAAAATCTACAGACGCCCGAACGCCAATTTCCAAACCCAGCCGACGCCACCGATTCGCGAGAGAAAACACTTTTATTCCATACTGTAGGTCAAGTCCTTTCTGGAATTTCAGGCTAGGTTAAGATTCTCGAGGTCATGCTCGACAACAGGGAGCAGCTCTGCGACCTGGTTGGAGTCCCTGAGCGCCGTCGTTATAGCGTCGGGGAGCATGCCCTTCATCATGAGGCCCTGTCGTTGCGTGCGTGCGCCAAAGGTGTCAGTGCCCAAGATCAGAGAGCTAGCAAATCCACATTGCGTGCACGATCGATCAAAACAATAAACCTACCCTCTTGACGTTCTCAAACTTGTCCTCTTTGGCCGTATACTCGCGGATGACGTCGCCGGAGTCAAAGTCGACGTAGACGCGCGTGTCGCGGACGCGGACGACGACGTTGTCGAGGCGCATGTAGAGGCGGGCAAGCAGCAGCATGCGGTGCTCCATGACGCGGACCTTGACGCTGTAGAGCGAGATGCCGTTGTCGTCCAGCTCCGACTCGTACAGCACGACCTCGTCGAAGAAGAGGATCGGGTCGCGGCGCTTGAGCAGCTCGAGCGGGATGGGCTTCTGCGGCTCGCTGCCGCGGCCGAGCCGCTTCTTCTGCTGCTGTTCGTCCCCTAGCGTCTCGCTGCCACGGTAGTCGGAGCTGTAGCTCCAGTCAAAGGGCTTGACGACCTCCCGGATCCCCGCGCTGGCGCGCTCGCGCGACGACGACCACTCGCCGGCGTAGGCGACGCGCAGGCATGCCCCTGTCCGTCTTCTCGACCCGGTCCAGGGCGGCCTCGGCCGTGAAGGCGATCTGCCAGGCCGAGGGCGCGTGGCGGACCGAGACGAGGTTGTCGCCAAAGATCATCTCGGGGATGGGGATGCCGACGCGCGCGGCCATGTCGTCGATGGGCCCGCTCTTGGAGATGGGCAGCTTGCGCGACGACACCTCGAAGCTGCCCTGCCGGTGCACCCGGGTCGCCTGCTCCAGCAGCGACGGCGTCGGGAACGGCTCGCGCGTTGATGTTACGTGGAGGGCCATTGTGTTGTTTTGCTTGCGCGCTCACCACCAGGAGACGGACAGCCGGGTATGAGTTGATCCTCCAAAGACGGCGTTTCAGGTGGCCACCCACCACTTTGGCTCCCGGAAGAGACAGGAAGGTGTTCGCGATGGGATGGTTCGCTCCCGAACTTACTCAGTAGGAAGACAAACGATCGAGACGAAACAATAAAGGCTGTACTACAGAAAGCAAGGGGCCCTCTGGCTCACTCGTTCGTCGCGGCGTCGAGCAGGTGCTCATAGGTGTGTTCATCCAATCAATTCATGGTCATCGCTGTCTGCTATCTTGTGCTGATTGAGGGGCTGCTTTGGCGGGGTTGTGCTGGATGCCAGACAGTTTTCAGCGCGCCTGCCGCTATGGAGTCCCCTGACGTGGATCTTCAATGCGTCAACTGAACATCCGCCAGTGACCATGATACGCCTAGAGAGCTCTTCGAGAACACAAAAATGGGCGACATGGATCGCTCAGGGGTTGCCAAACACCGCCACAGGACGACCTTTTCTGAGTACCTTTATGCCGGGTGTCACCAAAATATCCTGACTGCGTCTGCCTTTTCAGGTCTGCTACAGATGGCCCAAAAGCCGCCATGGCTGTTTCTTGCTCCATAAACCATCACTTCATACCATTAGAGCCCGGAGTTGATGGCTGGACAAGGTTTTCGAGTTTACCAACGCAAACAACCTTCCAAGCCATTTCTTGCAGCCTCGCCACAAGATTTAAACATGGCCAATGTTGCAGTTCCCCAAATGTCGAGTCGAAAGCCGAGTCGGGGAACCCGTGTGCATGGTGACCATCATCTCCTCGTCTTAATCGGCGCTCGCCTTGCCCGGTTGCGAGTGATGTTTCCAAACGACAGCACTGTTTGCCCCCAAAGAGACGAACCTCCCATCTAGCCCTTAGCAGGCAACGACGGAAACAAGCGAAGCGGCAGTTCGAGGCGCGAGAGCAGCATGGCGATCACGCACACCAACGAGAGACACACCGTCGGGAATGGAGGCAACAAACCGCCCTCGGAAGGGGAAGGCTCCCGGCAGCTGTTTACATATTACCCTAGCAACAAAGGCGACATTGGCGAGAAAAGTCTGTTATCCTGCAAAGCTGCACGGGCGAATGCAGACAACGGAGCTTGCGCCCCGTCGGCCAGCAGGCAACAGAACAGCCCGAATTGCCGCCTTGGCTGGCATGAGGTGCCCCCCGGGACGGTGAGAAAGGAGGATACTGAGGCTTTTACTCGAGAGGTTCTCCGGAGACGGTGCCCGGACGAGATCGTCATCCCTTCCCTGCCTCCCAGACCGTCACGATTTCAGAAGCTCTTTCCTGACCGCGAAGGGGACACAATCAGCGGGAGGAGCCATAAGAAAGAACGTGTTCAGGAGGCCGTGGTTGGAGCGTGTAGCATGAAGTACCGGGCGGACCTGGTTGTCATGTCCATCTCCCGTGACAGAGACGTCCAGAAGCCGACAACAACTAGTGTTCGGCCGAGGTGTCCGTGGCGAGCGCAGAACGGTGCGGGTGGCTCAACCCTCCACAACCAGCCTCGCTCTCAGAATGGATATCTCGACAACACCGGAAAGGTGACCAATACACCCAACACGGTACGAAATCCCCCACTCCCGTTTGGATAGAATGGGGCGAAGTCTCAGCACTAACTGGGTCCGGTGATCAGAATGCCCGCTGGCCGTTTGGGGCCAATCCAAGTGTGTGGCCAGATGCTCGCAATCGGCTAGTCGAGGAGTCGTCAAAACCGGCCACTACGGCCTCGGTCGGTATCAGAACCGGCCCCGGAAACCTCTGTGGAAAGAAGCGGGAGAGATGGATGGTGCCGTAAGTAGTTTGTTGACATCTTGCCGCATCTTTATCTTCTATGTAGTGAGGTTTGCTGACGGGACATAATCCTCTGGAATCAAAGCGACTGGCGTTGCCATGCGGCGGCCTAAAGTCCGGGGTCTAAGCTGGCTCTGGGGGCACGAGGCGACGTGTAAATGTTGGGGAAAGGAAAAGGGGCTCAATCCCAAAACAGGGATGGATACTCCCTCTTTGAGCGGCAGGAAACCAACCGAAGAACAGATGAGAGTCACGAAGCGAGGGGAGGGAGTATTGGGACATATTATAACCTGCTTGTTTCCTATATTTGCTTGTTCGTCATGGCAGAGTTGTCTTGTTTATTTTTGAGAATTCCTCTTTCAATGTTCGAGCTGAGCTCAGGGAGCTGAAAGGCGGGGCGGCGAGCTCAATGACAGGGGCCATCTGAGCGTCAAGGGCGGGGATGGCTTGGCACAGTTACTGTGGTAACCACGGAGCCTCAGCGGCTGCATGCACACACAAACAACGGGAACGACGACAGGGGATAGATGCATGGAATAAATAATACAGACCACGCCCAATTGACCGACATTGTGGTTGCATACAAATCAGTAGGCCAGACTTGCAACAGCACCACCAACACCACCATCTACCACCAAGACCGGCCTCCGATTTTGTCTCTTTTCCTTTCACAAGTTGCGTTGATCTCTTTCACGGCCTTGACACCGCATCACACACCGCATCTTCACGATAGCCCACCATGGCAACACGGGCGCTCGAGTCCCGATTTGAGCGGATGTCGGTCAATGACGAGAATGACCCTGACAATGGAGGCAGGACCTACCAAAAATCCAAGGTCAGTCGCAGCTGGCAGACGAGGAGGAGTGCAAGACACAAGGACTGCCTGTGAAGCTCACACTATAGCCTCAACTGCACAGGTCATCGCGACATCATCCCAGGCCACGGGCCACGGCAGCAGCGCCAACGGCACGAGGCCAAACATATTCAAGGTTGCCCTGCAAACGCAGAGCGCAAACACTGTCACGTCGGTAACACTGCCGTCACAGGCGGCACAGAGGAAGGGCGCTGCGGCCGCGGCCGCCGAGCGGGCGTCCTCACGCAGCTCCGACGGGCTCGCGTCGGGCTCGGCGGCGGAGAAGCAGCAGGACCAACTCTCGTCGGTCCCGAAGCAGTTCCACCTGGGCATGTTCGAGATCGGGCGGCCGCTGGGGAAGGGCAAGTTCGGGCGCGTGTACCTGGCGCGGGAGCGGAGCAGCGGCTTCATCTGCGCGCTCAAGGTGCTGTACAAGTCGGAGCTCTCGACCGGCAGCGTCGAGAAGCAGGTGCGGCGTGAGGTCGAGATCCAGACCAACCTGCGCCATCCAAACATTCTCAAGCTGTACGGCCACTTCCACGACAGCAAACGCATCTTCCTCATCCTCGAGTTTGCCGCAAAGGGCGAGCTGTACAAGCACCTCCGGCGCGAAAACCGGTTCCCCGAATGGAAGGCCGCCCAATACATCGCCCAAATGGCCAGCGCCCTCCGCTACCTTCACCGCAAGAACGTCATCCACCGCGACATTAAGCCCGAAAACATCCTGGTTGGCATCCACGGCGAGCTTAAGATCTCGGACTTTGGCTGGAGCGTCCACGCACCTAACCGCCGCCGCGCCACCCTCTGCGGTACCCTCGACTACCTGCCACCAGAGATGATCAACTCGGGCACCAAGGACAAGACCTATGACGAGAAGGTTGATCTCTGGAGTCTCGGCGTCCTCACCTACGAGTTCCTCGTCGGCGAGGCTCCTTTTGAAGACACCCCGGTCATGACCCACAGGAGGATAGCAAAGTGCGACATGACCATTCCGTCATTTGTGAGCCCCGAGGCTCGTGATCTGATCAAGAAGGTGTGTATTTTGCTGTTTTCGTTTCGGCCTCATGTCTTTGCGCGGAAAGATTCCTAACAAAGCTCTTTGATTTTTAGCTCCTCGTCCTGGACCCTGAAAAGAGGCTTGGGCTCGATGCCATCCAGGAGCATCCTTGGATCATTAAGCACTGCGTCAAGGGGGAGCGGGCCTCGAACCGCGAAAAAGCCTCGTCACGAGATTAATGAGCTAATGACGCACGCATTTCTCTTCTTTTTCTTACTTTAATTTATCCACATCCTCACCCTCCCCTTTTCTTGGTATCGTAAGGGGAGAAGGCGTTCTGGGCTATATCACGGTGTTGGTGATGTTACTATGTGTGCATCTTTGCGCTGGGGGTTTCGGAGTTTTTTTTTTTTTTTTTTCCCCTTCATTCCAGCTAGGACTAAGGTTGTTGACGCACTAAATGGCTCCGGTCGATGGCAATGAATGGCGAGCATACTGCGATTTCATGGTAATAATATTACAAAGATTACAATACGACATGATTTGGGTCGTCATTACCGATATACTTCGTCAAACGGCCTTGTGTCTGCGAAACAAGAGTCCCAGACCTGGTTGACGACTTTGCTGGCATGTTCTTCGTCTTTGCAGGTTGGCCGCGCCATGACCGATTGTATCGCCCGCGACCGGACGCAGTTTTGGAACTGTTGTGTCAGGGTCCAATGACCCCTCGTAAATGTCTCGCGCGTCCACCTGCACTCGCCGCTGAGCATAGACGCTCGGATCTATGAAGCAGCGGCGGGGTCAAAAAGTCAGCGGGTTGACCAAACAGAAAGGGAACAGAAGGTTTGGGGTGGCCAAATAAATACCTCTGTGCAGGCGGCCTGCTTCAGATCCTTGCGGCCGCCAAAGTCGACCTTCCAGCGCAGGTGGTCCAGGCGTGGACCATCTCGTGGGCGAGGGTGTCCTCGAGGTGCTTGCGGTCGCGGACGTTGTTTGCGCAGATGAGGATGCCGTGGTCCGGGCTGAAGCCGCCGCCCTGGCGCAGGACGCGGCCGTCGCCGGTCAGGCGGGCGGGGCAGCGGCGGCAGACGACGTTTGAGGCGTCGAGGGTCCCGTTGAGCGACGCGACGCGCTCCTGCATGAAGCGGACGATGGGGCTGAAGGTGAAGATCCAGTCGCGGTACTCTTCGCAGCGGCGGCAGTCGCGCTCCTCGTTCTCGCGGTTGCGCCACTCGCGGTAGTGGAACCGGCCCTCGTCCGTCATGCGGCCCGACAGGATGTTGAAGTAGTTGACCCACCACTGCGTCTTGGGGTCGAAGCCCGTCCGCGCCGGGTCGTTCTTGCGTATGCCCCCGGCAACCCCCTCGCCGCCCCCTGCCGGCGCCGCGGCGGCTGGTGGCCGGGGTTGTGAAGGCTGTGGCGGCGGGGTTGTGGTTGATGACGACATGGCGCTGGTGTATCGTGACCTGTCGAGCGTTTCGCCCGGAGGGAATTCGATGTCAGGCGAGGACGTTGCTCACCCTCGGAGACCGACTCCGACGAGGTGTGCGGCCGGGCGCAGTAAATCAGACGTCAGGTGCCGAGCCAAGCCTCTTTGGTTGGAAGCCTTGTGCAAATGTGCAGGAATTCGCAAAGGATGAGAAAAGGACCAGGGGCAGGTAAAAGAAGAAAAATCGAATAGATAAAGCCGGGATCGAGAACTCCAAATGGTAATCAACCCCCTTTCCACCTTGCTTTGTTTCTTCACTTCCTGCCTACTGGTGCTTTACCGGGGTGACTTTGCTGCTGAATGGTAACTCACCAGCACTTTTTCAGTGCCAATTATTTCGTCGCTTCTTACTCCTTGATTGTCAATTGGCTTTCCGCTGGCGGGCGGTGAATCATAGGCACGATTCTGCCCCGACTCCGGCGGCCGCAACCCCTGTTCCAGCCTCGAAGCTCTGCGTAATTGGCTGGGAACACTGCCCAGAAACCGCGCGAGTAGGGAGTCGAGTGGGCGCTCCATCCCGCATCCTACAACACACAATACAGCGCCCTACCCGCCCTTGCAGTGACACATCAGACCGGGCTGCGGCAGGGGGAAAAATAGATAAATAAAAATGGATCCCGAGGGCGTCGAACAACCCTGTGAGAGCAAAACCCCAGTTATTCTGCTTTCCTGCCTTTGAAGCTGTGGCGTGTTGTTGCCAACCTGGCTATGCCATTAGTGGAGATGACCTCAACTTTTCAGCTGCTCTTTTTCACACAACATAGTGATTTCTTGGACTGAAACAAGAAGACTTACGCATTTTACACAGCAGCAATGAGGGTTCATCGAACCCACACCACGGCACAGTGGTGCTAAAGCTGGGTAGGTCTTCAGTTCTGGGCCGCCGATCCCGCCGAGATCAGTTGCAAGACCCTCTTTTACTTTCGATGAACTCACCGCCAACATGAAACTTACTTGTCCCTGTGTAGGCACTAGCTCGATTGTGGATGAAAAGACACGGAAGCCTCTGCTGTCAATCTTGACCCTGATCGTTGAGACGGCTGTTCAGCTGAGGGAAGATGGCTATAAAGTCGTTATCGTTTCATCAGGCGCCATCGGCGTCGGCCTGCGCCGCATGGACATAGCTGAGCGCCCAAAGAAGCACCTCTCCAAGCTTCAGGTGCGTTAGCCCTGCTTCCTTTCACCATCCGGAGCACAATAAACCAAAAAATACTGCCTGAGCGCGTGTACAACGAATCATCCTGCTTACACGAAAGGTCCTCCGATGACGGAACCGCGATGTTTAGGCTCTGGCTGCCATTGGTCAATGCCGTCTCATGAGTCTATGGGACAGCCTCTTCACCCAACTAAGGCAGCCCATCGCCCAGATCCTGCTCACCAGAAATGACATTGCCGACGTGCGTTCAAAGATGTTAAGTTGAATCTATGCAACGAAATGCTACTCGTCTCTCTGTCAGGGGCTGCCCTCTTAGGGGCGTGTGGTGCAGGCCAGGGGTAGTCCAGCCGGTGCTAAAACCACTTCTCTACTAGAGGACAAGATACCTCAACGCGCAAAACACCGTCATGGAGTTGCTCGACATGGGCGTAATCCCCATCGTCAACGAGAACGACACCCTCGCCGTGTCAGAGATCAAGTTTGGCGATAACGACACGCTGTCCGCCATCACCGCCGCCATGGTTCACGCCGACTTGCTCTTCCTCATGACCGACGTCGACTGCCTTTACGACAAGAACCCTAGGACGTTCAAGGACACCGGCGAAGCCGATCCATGTCGTCGAGGATATCGGCGCCCTTGAAGCTGACGGTGTGTTTTTCTGTCGCCTCCTTGTACGGTGCCCCACGAGGCCCTAATCCCTTCCCGCGTGACTGACAATATCTTTTAGTCTCTTCCGCCGGTAGCTCGCTCGGCACAGGCGGAATGTACACCAAGATCGTAGCCGCAAGGCTGGCAACCTCGGCAGGAGTCACCACCATCATCGCCAGGGCCTCCAACCCGGGCAACATCCGGTCCATTGTCAAGTACCTGGAGAAGTCGTCGCCACCCGCCGCCCACCCTGACGGCACAGGCAGCGGGGATTCGACCCAAGAGGCCGCCGAAGAGCCTCCGCTGCACACGCGCTTCCTGCCGTCGACGGACCCGATCCGGGACCGGTCCTTCTGGATCCTGCACGGGCTCAAGCCGCACGGGACCATCTACATCGACCAGGGCGCCTACCGCGCGCTGCTCGACAAGGCCGGCCTGCTCCCCGTCGGCATCGTCGACGTCGAGGGCTCCTTCGCGCAGCAGGAGGCCGTCCGCCTCGTGGTCGTCGACAAGAAGCTGTCGAGCCCCGACGCCGAGGGGCGGCTCTGGGAGGGCCCCGCGACCGAGGTCGGCCGCGCCCTCGTCAACTACTCGTGGTTCGAGATATCTAAGATCAAGGGCCACCAGAGCGCCGAGATTGGACAGCTGCTGGGGTACGCCGACAGCGCCTACGTCGCGCAGCGGGAGCACGTTTGCTTCTTTACGAGGGAGAGCCGGCCTGTATCCCCTGTCCACGACACCGACGGGATAATCAGGGGCATTGGCGGGTACGAGGCCACATCCTGAACAACTGAGGTGTGCGCCCCGGCACGAGCTCGGATCTTGGGTAGACAGTGGGAGGAGCGACACACAGCAGAGGAAGGGAATGACATGTTTTGCAAAGATCTGTTTGGGTTGGTGGTTTGGTATCTACAGGACGGCACTATTTTTTTATTATCGCTTTTGCCAGATGATAATGACCCAGAAATGAAACAAATTCCCGAACGCCGCGACTCCGACCCTTTCTTCGGCTTGTGTTTTTAATATCCTCCCCAAGCGGAGAGCTTTCCAACAACGAAAGACACCCATGCTTTAACCAGTGGCAAAGAGAGTGTCCTCGTCCCGGAGGTACTCGCCGCAGTCGGCCTGCCGGAAACATGTGATACCAGTAGGGTCCAGGCGCCTTGCGTCGGCGGTGCTCTTTGCGGTCAAGCCGAAGCCGAGGGGGACGTCCTGCATGTTGTAGACGACGATTCCCTGGTGCTCGGGGCAGTCGTCCGTCTGGCGACCGACGTGGGCCTTGACGACTAGAGGGGCCAAGGACAAGGGAGGTTAGCCACGACGATCGGCGACAAAGCTGTGGGAACGATGATCTGTTGGGCGTGCCTACTGTTGCCGCCGTAAAGGAAGGGCATCTCGCCGTTGGACCGGACCCATATCTTGTAGCGGGCATGCTCTGAGAGAATCGACACTGAGGCGATGGATGGTGAGTAAATCGGCCTGCGCGGCGGACGTAGAGGGCGGGGGGTGTTTGCGCGAGACTCACGGGCGGTGATGTGCAGACGGAACTTGCCAGACTACAACGTAGGGCGGCGTGGGCACTTCATTAGCATAACCGCGTTCGCATAGCACCGAGGGGTCCGCAGAGCTTCAGGCGCGGGTCCATCTCACCTTGGTGAACTTGCCGAGGCAGGTGCCCAGCGACATGAGCTTCTCCCTCGCGATCGAGGTCGCCAGGTTGGCTATGCTGAGCCTCACATAGTACCTAGCACATCCAGGCTCGGTCAGCCGTTCAGCCGTCACTCTCAGACAAAAAGGAGCCTCGGAGGATGTGTAAAGAGCGGCCAGGTCCCCGCCGAGTTGGACGTACACTCGGTCTTTGTGAAGGCGAAACACATATCTGTCGCCGTCCTCGAGCGGCGCAATTAGGCTCTTGAGGGAGTTGCCGGTGTAATTGGCCAGTTTGGCCAGCAGGGTCTGCGTTTCCGTGTCCGTAAGGGGCCTCATTTTGTCGACGGCTTCTCCTCGATCTTCTCTGATGGATGTGGTAGCAGGGGAAATGGCGGCGCAAGGAATCGGCGTCTTGCGGCCGCCATTGCGCGCCGAGGAAAAAAAAAAGCGCCCCACGGAGTTGATAAGATAAGAGTTTGGTCGCGGGTGGTTGGCTTGAGTTGATGCATGGCCCATTTTTACCCGCAGCTAACCCCTGGCCTCGCCCATCAGGGGCCACAGGATTTGGATCAACTCAGAGCACGCAGAAGCCAAACAAAACGCAACTCTTACTGAAAGTGGTAGGTCTGTTGGGCATCAACCGTCTAAGTGCATGTACCTGGGTATCTCTCTATACCGTGAACAGTACCGGCTCCAAATTACAAAGGGAATCTCGAAGCAGTGGTGAGTTGGTGGGCAGGTCGGCACCCGTTTGTGGAACCTCCATCCATAATCGTCTTCAGTTTGCGGCTAGAATCCCTGCGGCGTCTGGCGCCGAGCTGTGGTCCATCTTGCCGTCGTTCCTCCGGCGCACTTCGGCGTCCTCGGCCAGTTTCTTGGCGCGCGTCTGCTTCTCATGGTTGATGTAGCTAACGTACCGAAGGCCGCCGACGGATATGAGACCCATGAAGATGAGGCCAAGGATGCCCCTACGAATAAGGACCCAGCGCAGACCTTCGATATCGGATTTTGCGTCGCTGGTCAATTTGACACTCATCTTGTAGTGGATTTGTTGAATCTGGGAATCAGGTTAGCAAAGCGAACATATAACTAGGTAGACGGCAAAGAAAGTGTAGACTCCGCCCACATACAACGCTCTCGGCCGCCTTCTGCTCCTCCCGAACCGCCATCCTCCGGTCGTTAAACATGCCCTTGACGCTATCATTTAGCGTCAGCAGCTCCTGGTTGAGCGACTGCGTGGCGATGTCGACCTCGTGCTGAATGTGCGTGCGCTGCTGGCGCATCTGCTCGTCGGCGATCCGGCGATTGTTCTTGACCTCGGTGCTGAGCTCCGAGCACGCGGCGCGGAACAGGTACGTCTCATTGTCCACGTCGCGCCGGCTGACGAGCTCCTCCTGCGCAACATCCAAGTTCTGCGCCAGCAGAGCCCGCACCGCCTTCATGGCCGTGATGGACTGCTCCTGTGTGTATCCTCCCGTCTCGAGCCGCTTGACGAGCGAGTACGTGTCGAAATGGTGCAGGTACGGCGGCGGCGTCAGGTGAGGCGGCGGTTTCTTGATCGATTCGGGCGCGCCCATGTGCAGTATTGCGTCCATCGGACCGTTCGCGTGCTTCTTGGCGCCGCCATCGGCGGACGTCAGGTCGGGCTGCTGTGGGGGCGGCTGCACGGGAGCACCCAGCTCGATGACAGGCGGAAGGCCGGAGGCGGCAGCGGTCCCGGCGCGGACCGTCTGGTCCATTGTCGCGTCCCCGTTCGAGCCCCTCTCGAATGCTGCTGTCGGCCTCGGCTTGGGCTCAGCGCGCTTGTGTCTCCTCGTCTGGGCTATTTCTCCCCTTAACTTGGACGGTGGGGCAGTTGTGTCGGCGCCGCCGCCCAGCGGCATCGGCTCGACAGCCTTGCCATGCCGGGAGACAAAGGTGGACTGCTTCGGCGAGGTCGCTGAGGCGAAGCGCGCGCCTCGTATGCGTCTTCCGACTTGTGCGGTTTTCCGTGCTGTGCTCCGGCGCGCCAGCTGTGTTGCTTGCGACGCCGACTCGCCGAGACGAGGGGCACGGAAAAGGTGCGGGTACAAGAAAGTCAGCCTTGTGGTTGACATGGCGGGAGACGGTTCGTCCGAATTCACGGCATTCGGCGGGTGTGAATGCAAGAGATTGAAAAAGGAGTAATCAAGCAGGAATCAGTTGATCAAGGTCGCTAGCAGCGCATGTTTGGCAGACAAGAACATGGTAATAAATGAAGGGTGAAACTAACGCAATCAGGGGATCGGTAAATGCCGGCATTTTCTCAGCAGCCCACGCCGACGGTGGAGTGAGCCTGCTGTCATTGCAGCAGGCGTCGGTGACGTGTGACTTGTGACGTGTGATCTGTGGTCCACATTGAAGGGTTAGGGTCACTGGTTCCCCTGAAAGCCCAATCACTGCACCCTGAATTCAGTCAGGCCGCCAGGTACAAGACCACACTACTCCCCGCGAGACATTGGCACATTGGCCATATTTGTGAGTACCGCGGAGGGATACCGTGATGCCTTCAGAGGATAGATGCGGAAAGACTACGACTCCGCCGCTTTCCGGCGCTCCAGAACCTGCAACACGTCAGCCGCGCTGTTGACGTCTCCTTTGCGTTTCTTGCCCCCGCGTTTCCTCTTCGCCTTGCCGCCGCCACCTTGCCCTTCGTCGCCTTCATCACCCCACACGGATAGCTTAATGTCACGCTCCTCCATGTCCGCTTCGTCTTCCAGCCTGTTGGTGCCGAAGCCCATATCCAGGTCCTCTGTATCCCTGTTGCTGTCCTGCAACATCTTCTTGAGACGTGCTTCCCTCTCGGCCGCCTGCTTCTCCTCTTCCGACTTGGCTTCGGCGTTGAGTGCCTTGGCCTTCCGTAGAGCGGCCAGGACTGCAGGGTCGTTGGCTGCTGTGATGTTCCGAGATTCTTCCGAGACCAGGCCAGTCTTGGAATGTTGGAAGTAGTTTTTGGGTGCTGCTGGTGGTGCCTCGGGCTTCTTGGGCGCTGGTGCGGACTCAGATGCTTTGTTGTTCGCGTCTGTCCTATCCACCGAGATATCCTCAATACCTCTCTTTCTCGAACCTCCCTCATTGGAGGCGGCCTCTCCTTCCTCGGAGCTATCATCATCCGAGCCAGAGTCCATTCCGGCAAGCGGGTTGTACTCTCCGACATCAGCAAAAATGTCATCATCGTCCTCCTCCTGCTTCCTCGCCTCCAGCTCTCTTGCTTTTTCCTGTAAAACTCGGGAACTTCCATTCCAAGTACCTCGGTTTTCTTTTCGACGGCCGGTTCGGGTTTTTCGGCAGGGGCGTCGTCCTTGACGACCTTCCGGACCTTGCGCTTCTCATGGCCGTCTTCATCAACGATGATCATGACCTCCCTGCCTTTGCTGTCCCGCTCTATCCTTGTGCCGGGGTCTTTTGTGCTCCAATCTTTTTGAATTTGTTGCCTAACGCAGACTTCTCCTTTGCCTTGGCGGCTTCTCTCGACGCCTTCAGCTCGGCAAGAAGTTGGTCCCGTGTGCGCCTCCCGCCAGGGCCAACTGCCTTGGTAGACAGCTGGCCCTTCTTTTGAGTCTTTTCCTTGTGACCGCTTGCACCGCTGCCCCTTCTAGTTGCTCAAGAGCATCGTCGAGGTCAACACCAACAGCGGTATCTTGCGCGGCACCGTCATTCGAGGTGTCCTCCGGCGATTCCTCTTCAGGTTCAGTTTCGCCCTTGCGCGCCTTGGCTAGTAGCTCGAAGTCGAGACCCTTAGAGGGGACGTTGCTCGGCAACTTTGCATCGCCCACCTCGTCTCTTCTCCTTTGTACGTGTCCTCCGTCGATCTCGCCTCTCTCAAAGGACTGCTCGAGGGTGCGGAGCTTGGCGGCGCGGGCCTCGGCCTCCTCCTGCTCTTGCCTGATCCTGGCCCTGTCGACGTAGCCATGAGCGAGCTTGCTCCCTTTCGGTGCCGATGTTCGGAGTCGCTTCTGGGGGTGTTCGGCCTGGTCGCGTTCCGCGAGCTGCTTGGCAAAGAGGTTTTGAGTGTTCATGCCCAGCGATCGCGGGGTCATGGGGATGCTCGATTTCAGCCTCGAACCCAGGGCGGCGGCCACGGTGGGCTTTGCGCCGCCGGAAGAAGCGGCATTAGAGGCGTTTGTTGACGATCCGCCGGTGTTGGTATTCACCAGCCTGCGAAACTGATTGTTGTTCATGTTTGCGATTGAGCTCAGAAGTCGTAGTCTGACGGGGTCGACGCCGCGGGGGTCAGGAATCCGGAGTCGAGGCGACAAGTCCGGCACGCATTCCGCGAAGTTCAAGATTGGCCGGCGCGTCGGTGGGTCCGGTTGCCTGCCCGTTCAACGCAGTTGGACGTGCTGGGGTTCCAGCCATTGATAGAGTGGGGCGCCGATGCACGTGCCCCCGTGACAGATTATGTGACGTCGCGCGCCACCCCAGACCCAAACCACTCAACGCGCTCAGCACACCTCGCGCGATTTCCGATTTCCGGAGTTCCCGGCGAAGTCAAGCTTTCGTGTTTTAGCTTCGTATCGCCGAACCTCCTAGGCACATCAGGCAACAGGCATGAGCGCCCCCGATGTCCCGCAGCCCAGCCTCGGATGGTTCCGTCGCCTGCCTGAGCAGACATGAACAGTTATGGCATTGCCAGGCCTTCTACCACTCCCGCTAGCTTATCGCAATCCTTAACTCCCATCCACCATGGGCAGCCGTCTCGAGCAAAACTCGGCCGCGGTGCGGAAGCGGATCGAGAAGCATAAATTTACCGACGAGACTGGCGAGGAGTATGAAGCAAGCACTTTTGGCGGGCTTAGCGACTACTTCCGGCGGAAGAAGATCAAGCTCCAGAACCTTGACGCAGAGATTCGCGCAAACGCCCCTCCCGACACGCCACAGATCTTCAAGGGTGTTGTCGCCCACGTCATGGGCTACACGCAGCCGCCTCTGCAGGTCCTGCACAAGGAGTTGGTCCAACATGGCGCCGGGTTTCTGCAGTATCTAGACTCCAAGACCATGGCCACCCACATTATCGCCTCGGTCCTTCCGCCTAAAAAGGTCGTCGACTACAACAGGTATCGCATGGTCAAGCCTCAATGGGTTGTCGACTCGATCAGTGCCGGCAAGCTGCTGCCATGGCAAGACTACCGCGTCTTCGACGAGGGACCTGGCCAGAAGACGCTCAAGTTCGACGGTGGGAAGGTGCTCGCAGAAGCATCCCAGAAGTCACAGCTTGGCTATCGAGAGCATACCCAAGACAGTTTCTACACCAAGCAGCTGCAGAAGCGGGCCGCAGAGTACATGTCTGCCACCTCTTCCAGCCCTACCTCTGCCACGCCACGCTCGGGGTCTTCCGTGTTGCTGGAAAGGAGGGCAGGCAATGACGGGCCGGAGAACGCGAACCGTGATCACGACATGACGGATATCACAAGTCTATCTTCGCCGAGTCCTGCAACGCCGTTGATACCACTCAAGCCAAGACAGCCCGCTCGCGTCATGGCTGCGGTTGATAACCATGATGCCGGCGTCGCGGCCCGGATCGAAAATGCCGATGCGACCTCGAAGCCGCATACCGGTCCGGGCGAAGTACAACCCGAAATTCAGCAGCGGGAGGTGGCCCCTGAGGACAACGGTAATCGACCAGCTCGGAAGCCTATGACATCGGAGGAGCATAACGCCATGCTTTTAAAAGACCCCAAGATCTGGAAGTCGTCGACGGCAAACCCAGACTTCTTGAAGCAGTTCTACTCGGAGTCGCGTCTCCATCACCTGTCGACCTGGAAAGCTGAACTCAAATCCAAGATGCAAAAAATGGCAGCAGACAAGGGAAATCCCGCAAAAACGACCAAGCGCAAGCCCGGGTCCCGCCGCTACGTCATGCATGTCGATTTTGACAGCTTTTTCTGCGCTGTCTCCCTCAAGAGCGCGCCGGAGTACAAGGCGAAACCGGCTGTTGTGGCTCACAGCACCGGAACGGGCTCTGAAATCGCCTCGTGCAATTACCCGGCCCGAGAGTTTGGTGTCAAAAATGGCATGTGGATGAAGCGTGCTCTCGAACTGTGTCCCACCATCAAGGTTCTCCCGTACGACTTTCCCGCATACGAGGAAGCGAGCCAGCTGTTCTACGAAGCCATCTTGGGTGTTGATGGTGTCGTCCAGAGCGTCAGCGTCGACGAGGCTCTGGTCGACATCACAAACATTGTTCTGAGCGAATCGGGTTCCAGCGGAGTCGGCCTTGACGAGGGCAGCGTCTGGAGAGAGCAGGAAGGCAGACGAGATAGCATTGGGCCTGCGGAACGAGATCAAGCGGAGGACAGACTGCGACGTCTCTGTTGGCATTGGACCAAACATCCTCATGGCCAAGGTTGCGCTGAGAAAAGCCAAGCCTGCTGGACAGTATCAGGTGAAGCCAGAGGAAATTCTCACCCTGATTGGCGAGGTGAATGTCGAGAGTCTCCCCGGCGTGTCCTACAGCATCAAGGGCAAACTGGAAGAAATTGGCGTTAGGCTTGTCAAGGATGTGCGAGACCTATCAAGGAACAAACTCGTCGCGATCCTTGGCCCAAAGACAGGCGAGAGGCTCTGGGAATACGCGCGCGGGATCGATAAGGTCGAGGTTGGCGATCAGCCCCTGAGAAAATCGGTTTCGGCCGAAGTCAACTGGGGCATCCGGTTTGTCAATCAGCAGGAGGCTGAGGACTTCGTCATGAACCTGTGCAAAGAGCTGGAGAGGCGGCTGATCAACGAGGGAGTCAAGGGCAAGAGCTTCACGATGAAGATAATGCGGCGAACGGCAGATTCTCCGCTAGACCCCCCAAAGCATCTCGGGCACGGGAAATGCGACACGTTCAACAAATCTGTCGGGTTTGGTATCGCAACCTACAGTGCAGAATTCATTGGAAAAGAGGCTGTCTCCGTCCTGAGAGGATTCAACTTTACTCCGGGCGATCTACGGGGTATCGGGGTACACCTGACCAGGCTAGAGCCGATCAAGGGGACTTCAGCTGGGGGGCCAGAGAGCAGCCAGAAGACGCTCACATTCGGCGCCTTCGCCAAGCCGTCTGCAGCTAAGAAGCCCCAGTCCGACGCCATCGAGGACGATGGCAGAGTCGCCGCTTCCGCAAAGACGATTTCGCCCGGCGCGCGACGACCCTCGTCCAGCCGAGAGATGTCCGAGGATCCGATCTCGGTTGATCCAGTCACGCCGCGTAAATCGCGTGCTAGCTCTATGCACCCAGCCCTCGCTCTTACCAAGGCTAGGGAGGCGGACTCGCAGGCAAAGACGCCCCTGAACGTCAATGGAACCCAGTTCATCATGCCGTCCCATCCTGACCCCGAGGTTGTCGCGGCACTACCTAAGGATATTCGCAGCAGGCTATTAGCACAAAAGAAGGCATCCAGCGCGTCGATATTGCGGGAGTCGTCGTCCAGAGCTGCCTCGAGGTCACGAACGGGCAGCCCTACTGCTCGTGAGGGCGATGTAGTCCCGGACATCGACCCCGAGGTCTTAAATCAGCTACCGGACGATGTAAAGGCTGAGGTGCTCGGGGCCTCGAAGCAACGGAGTGGCCAAACCCTGCTGCCACAATCACCTCGAAAGGATCGTGTAATCAATTTGCCACCACAGCGTACGACGCCAACGAAGAGAGGCCGCGGGGTCCGAGACATACTCAGTCGGGCACGCGAGCGACAAAATGATGCCGAGGCGGGCCTGCTCCAAACGAACCTCGTGAGAACGGTACCTCGGCGCGATCATAACAGCTCGGATGCTGTCGACGACGACCTAGAGGATATGGATACGGAATTCCTTGCCGCGCTTCCAAAGGAAATGCGAAATGAAGTAATAGCTGACCACCGGCGACAACGGGCGGCGCAGCAAGGGGACGTTGCCATTGATATCCCTCCAAGACATGAGGCGACTGCAGAACCGAGGAACGAGAGGGAAATGGATGTGGATCAGGAGTTGGGAGAAGCCGAAGAAGAGGGAGAAAGAGGCTGGGAAGAACAAGAATTGGGACTGCAGTATATGATGGAGGAGGAGGAGGAGGAAGTGAAACTGAAGTTCCCAGACCGTCAGCCGCGGATAGGGTTCACACAGCAGTCGCTAACATCCCTCTCTGAGATCAAGACCATGCTGCACCTCTGGCACCAGGACACGCTGGACACTGGGCCACACCAGCGCGACATGGGCATGGGGGATTACCTCACCAGGGTGGTGCTGGAGGAGAGGGACATGGAGAAGGCGCAGCTCCTGGTGGCCTGGTTGGACTGGCTGGTCGAGGAAGACGAAGGCACGGGCGAGGGTAAAAGGCAGTGGCGGCTCATGGTACAAAGTGCTCGGAAGAGCGTCCAGAAAGCCATGCAGAAGAGAGGACTCGGCCCACTGAGGCTGTGATGGGCCATCAGGGCCAGTTGAGCACACAGAAGCAGGCCAGGCGCAGATAAATATCGATGCCCCAACGTAATCCAAACGCTATGATCCATTTATGCGCCAAATAAATGCTGCCAACTGTGACGCTGATATTTTTTTTTTGACGAAAACATTATAACTAACTATTTTTCTCTATAGAGATCTATGTCTGTTGTCTATGTGATGGGCCCTCTTCGAAGAGAGATGGTGTTAGGTGAGTATGCGCATTATCGCGGCGACCCCAACGGCGATGGCGACGAGAACAGGCACACCAGCAGCCGACCTCGGAGCCCCATTCATGTAGACCTAGGACGAAAGCGATAGACATGGTTAGCTGGGCTCATCTCTTCGTTTCACGACCAAATCACTCGTGTAACGCCAGGCTTGGGGCAACCTACCGACAGCTTCATCGGCCCGCCGCATATCGACTTTTGGTCACCGTCGCAGGCCGTGTTGCATTCCGAGTCGTCAAATTTGGTAGCGAGGACGGAAAGACGGTTGCCGCACCAGCATTCCCTGGAGGGAAAAAAAAACAAGATCACGGTGTCAGTCAGGAAGACTTGAATTTCGATGGGCCTTGGGTGATATACCACTCCACCCCGACGACGTCCCGCTCCTCCTTGTCCCCACCACCACCACCGCCAAGTCATCCGCAGTCCTCACCTGGAAAACTCGAGGCCGGCGTACTTGAACGGCTTGTCGCCGCCGCCGCAAAAGTCGATGCAGGCCTGGACCGTCATGGTGCCGGGCGAGACCCTGTGCGAGCCGTCGAGGGCGCGCTCCCGCGCCGTGCCGGGCAGGTCCGTCGTCTCGTTGAAGCAGCCGCTGTACTTGAACCTGCTCCCCGCCGGCGGCGAGTAGATGGTCGGCGACGCCGCGCCCGCCGCCCGCGTCGTGGTCGCCTGCGCCCGGGCAGGGCAGGGCGCGAGGGTGAGGAGCAGCAGTAGGAACGGCACCAGCAGGGGCGCGACCTGCACGAGGCCGAGGCCGAGGGGGCGGTCGCGGCTGCGCGCCTTTCCGGGCATCGGATCCCCGTTTCGATCGCGGTCGTCGAGTCGGGCGGTTTTCGGTGGGACGGCGTGTGTGTGTGTGTGTGTGTGTGTGTGCCTGTTTTTATTTTATTTTAATTTTTTATTGACCAGGCGCGCCAAAGACAAAGCGTCTTGGTCGTGGGATCTGCAGGCAAGGCTGGCGCGAGTGTTGGTCGACGACGAAGCGGCCCCCAACCCACAGCCTAGGATGAACCAACGGCACGGCACGTCAGCCTGCCCTTTCTCTATCTCCCTCGACCCCTGCAAGCACGCTGTCTAAGGAGTGGTCGTGATCGGCAGCGGGAAAACCAAGTTCTCGACAAACGACAAAAAAAAACCTACTTCAGAGAGTGTGAAACAAAGAAAGGGAAAAATCAGCCATTATCCGCCCCGATTTCCCATCTCGCGTCGGCTGGTCGCGCTATCGTCGTAGGAGGCGCACCTCCAATGCAGCCAATTTCCCCTGGTCAGATCGAGCTGGCGAGGAGAGCTGCAGTGGGCCTGGACTGGTTCCTAGGCTCCTGTCAAGCCCCACGCGCTACCTTCAGGGGTACATTTCAGCTGCCTTAGCGCGAGCGGCGACAGGACGAGATAAAGACGCCTGAGACATCGAGAACGAGATATCGAGCATGTCTCAGCTGGCAAAACGAACAAGAAAGAAGTCTATTTTTCATCCCCCCGTCTATTTTATGGAATTGTAGATGATTTATGGCTGTGTGTCCAGCTCGGAGTATCCTTTGCTGACAGCCGACCAGACCAGTGCCTGGGTGCGCCCCGCCCCCCTCCAGGTTTTATATACCGTTGCAACAGTGAAATGGTGATATGATTACACCGTAATACTACAATGGCGGGTGCAGACGCCGTGGGGACAAAAGCTCCGCCAGAGCTTGGCTCAGCCGCCTATCAGTCCTCGGCCGTCTTCTTGCTGGTGCCCCAGCTGCCGACGAGGGCCATGGCCACCTCACCGCCCTCGGCGATTCGCTCGTCCCGCAGCGCGTCCGACACGCACCTCCACGGGTCACGGCTGCCGCCCCATTTGAGCAGGCTGTCCTTCAGGTGCTCGCCGGCCTCGCGGCTGAGCGCGGCGCCACCCCGGCCCGACGAGAAGATGACCTTCCAGGCTCGCTCCGCCAGAACCTGATCAAACAGGTAGCTGTAGTAGGTGCTGCCGTACCCAAACAGGTGTCCAAAAAAGCCCTGCCAGCGCGTCGAGGACGGGTCTGGCGCGAGGCTGCTGTGTCGTGCCTGCAGCGCGTGGTACGCCTCGGTCGAGCTGAAGCCAGGCGCCGAGGCTTCGGGTGAATGGTAAACCTGGTCCAACATGGCCAGTATCACCTGGTAGTCGGTCCCGCAGCCCTCGAACCGCCGCGATCGCCGCAGCCGCTCCGCCACGAGCCCGTAGTCCAGCGCCTCGCCCGTCTCGTGGTGACGGGCAAACAGCGCCAGCACCGACGGATCCGCTGCGAAGTACTCCATCAGCGTCGACGGAAGCTCCGCCAGGTCCGTCGCGCACCGCGTGCCAGCCACGTTCTGGAATGACGTACGCGCCAGCACCGAGTGGATCGCATGGCCCATCTCGTGGAAGAGCGTCTCGAGCTGCGAGAAGCTCAGGAACGCAGGTCTCTCCCCGCCCATGCCGCCAGCATCACGTTGTGGGAAGTCGCATACTAGCGCGATCGTTGGGAGCTGCTTCAGCACGCTGCCTGGAAGCCTCGAGATGGCCATTCCATCGTTGGCCGCCAACTCGGGCGATTCAAACACGGGGCTTGTGTGACCGTGCATGTACTCCGACTGCTGCTCCGCCGCCGCCTCAACGATCTCGCTTTCAGCAATCTCGCGCGAGCAGCGGATGGTAAAGTGTGCCGGGTTCGGGGACTTGTCATCGCGGTAGAAGAGGTCGCAGTACAAAACAGCTACGTGGCCTTCCGTGTCCGAGACCACGTCAAGGCGGCGCACATCGGGGTGCCACTTCTCGCCAGGGAGCGTCTCGCGCGGCACAAAGCGTATCCCGTACAGACGGCCAAAAAGCCTCGAGAGACCCTGCATCACACTCCCCACCGAGAAGTAGCTGGATAATGCGTCATCGCGGCTCGGCCCAGGCGGAGCTGAGGCGGTGCCAATGCGGTTTATATAATAATCCCTATCCCACGGCTCGAGCGCGACGAAAGGCTGACCCAGGTGGGCGCGTTTCTCTTGGGCCAGCTGTTCGGCTTCTTGCAGGACTTTGGGGCTGTTGTTCCGAGCCAAAGCAACTAAAAATTGCTGGACCGACTCGGGGTTCTTGGCCATCATCCTGTCGCGGAGGGCCATGTGGCCGTAGCTCTCAAACCCGGCGAGATCGGCGAGTTCGGCACGGGACTTTAGCAAGCCTTCGAGGAGGCCAACTGAATGGCGCGACGCCGTCCGGATAGCATAGTAAATGGCCTTCCTGGTCTCCTCGTCGTGGACGGTGCGCAAGGCCGCGGCGGCTTCGCCGCTCATGGTGGGCAGGCTGATCATGCCCTTGCGCGAAAAATTGCGGACGACCTGGGGGTCCATGCCATGAAACTTGTGCGAGGGTAGGACCAGACGGCGCTGCTCAGGGGCCATCTCATTCACGAACTCAGACCCTATCTCGCTGATTTTCTGTGACAGATCGACGAAGCGGTCGCGGGCGGCCTGGGGCAGGTTGACGGCGGATTTCATGAAGTCCAGCTTGAGAAGTTGGGCCACCGACTTCTCTTCGTCAGACCACGATGCTGTGACATCCGGGTCGGCCATGGCGCGGCCGAGCTGGTCATTCAAGCCAGTTGTGGTGTTGAGCTGGTTCATGTACTGGTACACCAGGTACCAGGCATCCGAGGCAGCCCTCTGGATGCGGCCGTCCGGGTGGGTAGCCCTCACAAAGTCGCATAGGTCTATGACGCGGCAGAGGAGGTCACTCAGACGGTCCAAGTCTCGCACGATGCCCCTGTACTGATCGAGAGTAGATGCGTCTAGGACGCGCTCTACTATTCCGTGTGCCTTGAGCAGGGTAGACTGGGCGAACGCCAGAAAGCCATCCGGGCTCGTGAGGTAGGCGTTGCGAAACAGACCAGCGTTTCCGATGGGGAACATGGCCGATCTCGACGAGAACTCGCGCCACGCAGCGGGCGAGTCGAATATCTGGCGGAGGATCGAATCATCGTGCGTCTCGCTGGTGCCGTGGTCAGCGGGCAGTGTGGGGGTGGTCGTCGCTGTCGATGTCGTCGCCGCGGCGCCGGGAGCTGTGGACAACTGGCGTCCAAGGCCAGCCCGCGGCGGCAGGGTCGAGGCCCGATGGAGGCAGCTGGTGCAGACCCATGGCCGAGGCCGAAGGAGCTTGAGCATGACGTGAGTATCTGTCTATCTCTGGCCGACACCGCTACGGCATGGTCGGCGTTAGATCGGAGGGGCGCGGGCGGCGGGCCGGGGTCGCGTGCGAGGGTCTGCTTTTGCTACACCATGCAAGACCGGGACACTGTCATCTCGGGGTAAGCTTCTGTCTGGCGCAGGATTGGCTTATGGGTTGCTGGCTTGTAGTCGACTCAATCTCAGTTCAGGCAAGCTGCAAACCGTCTGCACATTTTGAATGTTGCGGGCGACAATGCGATGTCGCAAACCACGCGTGAATGGATGGTGACGTTCTTTCAGTGGGGGTCCTTCCCCAGTTTAGTGGCAGTCAGGGGGGTTGAAGTTAATCGATAGCGGCACGGCACCGAAGCCCGCATTCAATTGCTTGCTTGCTAGCTCTGGAGCTGCCCGAGAAAGAAAAAGAAAAAATTCAGCCCGAACCTGTCCCGGATTTTGCCGCACAAGCAGCGTCATTCCGATTCACTGGGAGCGCACTGACCACACGCACCACCACGGCCAGGAAGCTAGACAGACGAGGCACAGCAAATGCAGTCGTCGTGCTAACAACCACGCACCACCCCCGTCCCTCCCCACGCCCAGTCCATCATCGCGCAAAGACGGTCGAAGATGGCTGCCAGGGTGCTGCTGGGCCAGGTAAGCATGCGCGATGCCGTCAATTGGTCCTTCTCTGCAGTCGGCTGACTTCTCCGAAGCGTGCTCCGGCAAAACTGGCCGCCGGCCTCATTGCCGGCTCCGTTGCTTTATATCCCTCGGTTGCCCACGCCGAGGCTCCCTCCGACCTCCGGCTACCGGTTAGCCCCCGCTCCCCGCTGTCTAACCACCTGCCCATCTAGATACCTAGGTGCTGTGGCGTCTCGCATGTTGCTTCGACTGACACCTCGCCTGCTTTTTTTCTCGCTGGTCTCCCCACTTCTCCAGGCCAAAAAGTCCATCTACGACGACTACGATGAAGCCCCCTCAGCCCCGAAGAACTCAACCCCAGCTCTGCCATCCCCGGAGCAGAGCTACGGCGACGCCCAGCCCGTCGCCCGCCGCGGCCCCACCGCAACCGACCTGCTAGCGGCCCAGATCCGGCGCGCCCGCCTCTTCCTGCACGCCCAGGCCGCCACGGTCGAGGACGGCGTCAACTCGGCGCTGGGCCGCGCCCTGGACCTGGAGCAGTCCTTCACGGCCACCGTCGCGTCGCTGGCGCCGCCCGCGAGAGCGGCGAGCGCGTGATGCCGGGCCTCGTCTACGTCCTGGTCGCCGCCATGGCGGGCAGCATCGTCGCCCGCCGCCGCAACATCCTCTTCCGCGCCACCACCCCCGTCGCCTTCGGCGTCGCCGCCGGCTGGTCTGTCCTGCCCTTCACCATGCGCAACGTCGGCGACCTGGCCTGGAGGTACGAGGAGAAGGTCCCCGCCGTGGCCAACGCCCCACGGCGCACCGCGAGGCCATCGAGAGAGCGTCATCATGTCCAAGCTCCACTACCAGCTCGGCGTCCAGTTCGTTGAGGACAAGGTCACCGCGACCAGAGAAACAATCGAGGGGTGGGTCAGGAAAGGGAAATAATTCCGCATTACACCGGCTAGCTGTCTCAGGAGTAGCGGAAGGGGGAAAAAAGGGGTAGTTAAAAAGCGGAGCGAGGGTTTAATGCCTCACAGTCCGGCTGCAAGAGCCAGTTGCTCTTCTGCAGATGGAAGCGGTTGATACAGCTGTACAATAAATACAACATGCGACATAGACTTTCCTTTTATCACTTTTCTTTCGGTTATTTGCCTGTCGAACTGGGCGGCATACCTCGGGCGCGTAGGTGCACGATGTAATTGCGAGGCGTTGGCATCTTGAGCTGCGGTATTCGAGGTATTCAAACGGCCCGTGACCCTGCTTCGTTTCTATTACCCGTCTATGTGTTCTATGTAGGTTCTAGGTTCTGTATGAGCGCGATGTAACTCGCAAAACGAATATTGTACAATGACGCTATGTGATCAACCAGTGAAAACGACGTAGCCCTAGGACGGCCTTATAATGCCCTCTCTTGACTGGCCTGTTCCAGCTGGATGAGAGTCCTCAGGACACGCTCGTAGGTCCACATAGTGACGGCGCTCGCGGGCGCCGCCTTGAGCAGACTGACGGTCAAGCCACGGTACAGTCCACGCACGCCCTCGGCGCGGAGGATGACGGCGACAGTGTGCAGGGCGCCTCGCCGGTACTCGGGAATGTTCCTGTGGACATATCGAGACCGCGTGGGGCCCTGGACCTGGATGCGGCGGCGGACCAGGTCGAGCGGGAAGACGGCCGTCTTGGCGACGGCGCTGGCCGTGATACTAGCCAGGGCCAGCTGGCCGCCCCACAAGAACGGCATCTTCACGTCGGACAGGGGCGCGCGCAGCGATTCGTAGACGGCGAAGAATATGCCCATAAAAGGCAGGGTCTGGCCCACGGCGGGCCCCAGGCCGCGGAAGAAGCCGCGCGGCCCCTCGTCGCGCCAGATGTCGGCCACGGCGCGGCGGAGCGACGGGTAGACGCGGTCGTTGCCCTGGGCGGCGAACCGGGTCCGCAGCAGGTCGAGCGGGTACGTGGCTGCCGTGGCGGCGACGCCCGCAGCGCCGCCGCCGATGAAGGACTCGGCGGCGGGCGGCAGGCGGCGGCCCGTCTCGTCGCCGACGCGCTGCAGCAGCTGGGCGACGGACCGGTAGGCGGTGAACTGGATGGCCGAGTAGGCGATGTAGAGCAGCTCGGCCGGCACGTTGCCCTTCCACAGGCCCGTCAGGCCCTCGGCCCGCACGATCTGGCGCATGGTCGGGATCGTGCCCTTGTAGACGGGGCCGACGCGCGGGTCCCGGAGCGACAGCGGGTCCGACAGCGAGTGCGTCTGCAGCTGGAGCCGGATCTTGACGACATCGAGCGGCGCGATGACAAATCTGGGGCCGGAGGTAGACGACGGCGCGGGCAGCCAGCGAGCGGTCTCATTAGTTCTCTGGGCTGGTGTGGCACTAGGTTCGCCTCAGGAGTATAAAGGAACCTACCGAGCTACCATTCCGGCTGTCGCGCCCGCAGCCACGACCTGCAGTCTTGAACCCTGTATACAGACGGCGGCGAGATAGCCTCGTCAGCCTCTGGCCTTGCCACAAGCCGGCCAGGCGCCGTCACACGAAGCTTGTTGTTACCTCATCTTTCAGACGTTCCCCAGAGGCGGACATGCACACGGACTCTGAGGGCCCCCTTGGTAATGCCTAAGAACAGCCCGTCTTTGCCCTCGCCCTCACCCTTGCACACGTTGCCAAGCTAGAGACCACCGTGGGTGGATCAGAGCCGATGAAGTGTGGTCGCGGGCCGAGGATTTCCAGGACCAGAATGCCGCGGCTTGCACGACGTCGACGCTGTGGGCGAAGCAGGGGCTCGTCGTCGCGGGTCAAACGGCAAACTTAAGTCAAGGCTTGGGGGGGGGGGGGGGGGGGGGGGTATAAATTTGGCAAAAGTTTATCCGATCCTTCGCATCGAATGTCAGTCGTCGCGTTACGATACTCGCAGCCTGGCGTGGATCGTGGCTGATGACGCAGGCTGTATGTCATTGAGAGATTCACCAACGCGTTTTTTTTTTTTTTGATCAAAAATCACATCCTGGGAGAAACCCTCGCCAAGACAAAGGTCATTCTTCGATTGCTTTAATGGAGCCGGCACTGCTGCTTGCAGAGCCCGGAGCCCGGCACAGCGACTAGCCACACCCAAGCAAAATCATCGAGATTGATAGGATCAATCCATCGGCGAGTTGGTGTGAGGCGTTGCATTTCAGAGGCTCCCTTCCGACGAAGCAAACGCAGGGACCTGCAAGCTCGGGCGTGGTCACAAGCCAAGGCCACACGCTCGGGTCAAACACTCATTGTTGACGAAAAACCATTCGATGGAATTTCAGGAGACGAGCAAATAACGCGCAAGCACACTAACAGAACAAAACAACCGCAACTCAATTCCAGTGGAGACGTACAGGATGCGTTTTTATCCTTTCGACATTTACCCAAGGTCCAAGGAGGTACTCGGCCGAGCAACGCTTGCGGAAGGCATTGATCCATTCCAGTGGATCCCCGCCCAGAGTTGACGAGCTGCTGCAGGCAGCCCGGTGGGGTCGTCCAATTGCCTCCCGCAGCTCCATTCTTTCCACAGCCTTCCGCTAGCCCGAACCATCCATCCTGCCCTGAATGATGAGAAGAGCAGGGGTGTCAGGTGGAGAAGGCGGCAGAACACAACGGTGCCACAGCGCTACGGCACATGTCCTCCATCGCCCACCCCAGTCCTGTGACGTGCCCCAGACTCAGGGCCAGGCCCAGTGAGGGGGGCCGCCGGTGTTTGACCATTGCACATGCCGCCCAGCTTCGCACCCCATTTCCTCTCTCGACAAACATAGATACCTACATAGCTCTGCTCTCCCAGCTTCATTTCTTCAATCTCGACTCCGGCTTCCCCTACAACCACAGAAGTTTGCTGCACCGAGTCAATCTTCAGACAATCGCAACACTCCTGCCGCTGCCGAGGCTCGCCAGATGAAACCGGCCACCGAGTTGATACCGCCGTCTTATCGCATGTGATAACATACCCGACGACCCGACGCCACCCAGACAGCCTCAGGTGTCATCTCTCACCACTTCCCGTCAGATACATAAGTAGACAGAACCCACGGGACAGCCCATCGAGATACGGCCTTGTCAAAAAAAAAAAGACGGCAAAAAATGGCGGCACCTTCAACAGCAACTATCAGTCCCCCCGACGTCAGGGGTATCGTGGGCCCGCTCCTGCCCTCGCTACCGGCGCCGCAGTCGCCACCGAGCCGGCCGCTGCGATCCTGCCGCTCTTCTCACCCATCCTCCGCCAGCGCGTCCAGCTGCTGTCCGCCTCCAGCACCGAGCCGTGGATCCGCCTTCTCTCCTACGATACCGCCAAGGCGGCCCGCCTAGCCGAGGTCGCCCGCGGCGACAGCTTCGAGCCGCACCCCGTTTCGGGCGAGGTCGAGGTCGATTGGGACGCTGGCGTGGAGACCAGGTACCGCGCCGGCTGGACCAGGAGACCTTGCAAGCCCTCGTGGTCCTCGGTGCCTTCGACCTTTTCTTCCGTCTCGTCTATTGCACGGGCGACCCCCAGGGCGGTGGCGACGGCTGGAGGGTCGGCGAGGTCAGCGTGGCGGACCGGCCGTCCCCTTTTGCGTCGTTCGGCGGCAAGCCCAGTATAACCGAGGCTGAGAGCGAATACAAGGAGGCGGTCAAGGCACGACTGGCTCCAGGAATGACCAAGAGCGTGACCAAACAAGATGTCACGCTGTCGGGCGCCGGAGCGAGCGGGGGACATGGACAGGATGACGAGGAGGATGACGACGACGACTATTGGGCTCGGTACGACGCGACGCCGGCACGGTCTCCGACGGTGAAGCGATCACCCGTCCCGGCATCAGCACAACAAGCCCCGCAGGCAGGCAGCTCCTACCAAATGGCGGCTGCAGAAGAAGCGTATTTCGCCCAGTATGATTCGGTCCAGCCGGCAATGGACAACCACGATCCGGATGAGGAGGCCAACCTGGCGGAGGCGGGTGTGGTGGTGCCCCCGCTGGGCCTGGCACGGCCGGTGGAAGTGGAGGAGCCGCAGCCGGGCGAGACTCAAGGGGTCTGGACACTAGCGGGCGGGCCCGAGGCGGCGGTGTCGTCACACGGCTCGCACAAGTCGATCGACGACGACGAGAGGGAACGTCTGGAGCGGCTGCTGCACCCGAGGCCGTCGTCGAGCGCGGCGGGGAGCAGCTCGACCGGTTCGTCCATGGTGGCCAAGCTCGAGGAGTCTGCGGAGCGACGAGAGCAGAGCGAGTTCGGGATCAAGCAGCACGTGTCGCGGTCCATCAAGAGTCTGTTTCTGCTGTCGCGCGCCGCCGGTATCGACAGGGACGAGTTCGAGCGCATGGTCAAGACGGAGCTGGACGTTCTGGGGCTGATAGAAGATTAGGGGGCGGGGTTTGGTTGCGAGATAAACAACGGGATACCTCACCTCCTATGGGATTATCACATCTGTCATGTTTACGATACGCACGTTAGACTGCAAGGCGGAGGGTTAAGGGTTTCTTCTTTTCCTCTTGGTTGTTTGGGCTCGGGGCTTTTAGCATTGGCGAATGGCGTCACGGGTCGGGTACTTGGAGAAGCAATCTGCTCGGGCGGGCGGGCTGGAACTGGCACTCAAAGCATCGAGAATGAAGTATGAAATAATTTGAATCTCAGTGTTTCCCCGGGACTGGCAGAGAGAGGAATGGGTGCAAGGGTCTGAAAACCCGACGTTGCGAAATGCGGTCTACGCGGCTGGCGAGCCTAGGACATGGGTCAAGTGGTGGCTGTCGGCGCCACTGGCTATCGCGCGACAACATGCAAGGGGAAGACGACGGACTTCCAGCTCCCATTCCAATGGCTGCCCGAGACTTGCTGCCACTGCCACTAATTGGCAGCCAGCCATGGTCAATGTGGCTGGATGATCTGTAAGTTGCATTCTGGGACATGGCCGACGGATTTCGCTCTCGCAAGTCCAGGGCCGTCGGGTTTTCCTTCCACAGTACCGCTCTCAGGCTTTGTCGCTGATATGCTCACTTGCCCAATTCGCTGCTGGGGGTTGTTTTTTTCTTTTTCTTTTTTTCTTTCAACTTTCTTGCACCTTGTGTTCCATTTGCAATCCGAGTTCCAGTTGCTTTTTGTCCCGTACAAAATTTCACTGGCCGTCGAGTGTTGAAGCAATCGACCTGCAGATCCCCCAACCGGCAGCGGATCAGGTTCCTGGAGATAGCTGATCCCCACATCGAATCGAGATGGCCCGCTGCGACGAAAATCTTTATTTGCCTTATGTTTCAGGCGCCAAAACCAACATTTCGCCAATGGCAGCGGACTCGCGACCGAAAAAGAAGCTGGAAGCTCTGCTGGCCTAGGAATATAGACCGCCGCCAACGCGCGCCAGCAACCCGTATTCGCCATGCTACGCCCGAGGATACCATTGCCGCGCCTGGGGCAGCTGGCCCGGATACCGCAGAGAAGGTTTCTGCACAAGGTGCGGCCGCTGAAGCACGACTTTGCCACCAAGGGCGTTGGCGAGGAGGGATCCAAGTTCCTGAGCCCCGAGGCCGTCGACTTCGCCTACACACAGTACCAGGCCCTGACCCTGGAGAAGCTGAACAGGCTCACAGAAGGTTCGTTTGCACCTTTATCCAGAGCTGCCGCAGCCCTGTTTCCCCAGGGGCAGAGCGGGGTGAGTGGCGGTTCCCGATCTGGCGCTGATTCCCCCTCTCTTTCCTCCCTCGCTCCCGGCGCTGGACAAAAAAAAAACAGGCCAGGAGGACGACCTGAGCCACACGCCCAACGGGCTGCAGAGCCTCATCATCAGGACGGCGCGCGACCCCGGCAAGGCGCCGACGTTCAACTACGCCAGCATGGCGCACAACAACGAGTTCTTCTTCAACGGCCTGTGCCACAAGGGGCCCAAGATCCCCGGGGAGCTCAAGGGCCAGCTGGTCGAGGCGTTTGGCAGCATCGAGACGCTACGGCGCGAGTTCCTCGTCACGGCCATGGCCATGTTCGGCCCGGGTTTCGTCTGGCTCGTGCGCGCGCGCACCCCGACCTCGGTCACGGAGCGCTTCCGCCTGCTGCCCACCTACCTGGCCGGCACGCCCTACCCCGAGGCCCACTGGCGCCAGCAGCGCACCGACATGAACACGGGCGGCAACGTCGACGAGTGGATGGCCAGCCAGAAGGCCGCCGTGGCGCCTCCCTCCGCCGCCAACACCGCCAAGGCAAAGGCCGAGCCCGCCCCCGGCGGGCTCAGGAGCGTCGTCCCCCTGCTGTGCCTCAACACCTGGGAGCATGTCTACCTGCCCGACTACGGCATCCTGACCCCCGAGGGCAAGGAGGGCAAGCGCGAGTACATCAACAAATGGTGGGACCACATCGACTGGAACGTCGTGGCCAGCCACGCCAACCTGGCCGCGGGGACCCCGTCGCTCATCCGGTGATGATGAGGATGATGAGGACGTGCTTGCGCAAAAGAAAAAGGATGGAGCGGGGGAAAAAAATAGATGCCTGGGATCACAATAGAGCCCGCCGCGAGCTGGCAGAGGGTGTGCGCCTGTGATGTTACCGTCCGCCGGAGAAAAATGTGGGAGGGATCAGTGGCGAAGTGTGTCTTCACCAGATTCCCAGCTTTCCATCGAGGCAACGCTTGACCCGGATTGGTGCCGATACGGAGCTTCTTGGCTCTGGTCCAACACCCCTGAGGAAGCACTCCTCTTCTAACTGAAGAGGGCAAATGTATGATGATATACTAGCTGTAAAAATGTGCCCCTGTACAAACGAACTCCTTCTTTTGAACTATTCCGCTTGCGTTCTTTGCCTGGTTCCTTCGAGATAGGGTCACTACTGGGAAGGAAGATGGAGAATGGGGGTTTGATGGTGGCACAAAAGAAGCACGCGAGAAAAAAAAATGTAGGGCGGCGTTTTGGATTTTAGCTTGAACGCCAGAAGCAAGCATTCGATGAAGATTTTTCGCCGCGCGATTACCACCTAGCCTGCTAACCCTGCCGCGATATCCGGTGAGAATATGGTCTTATTTTCCTCCTGCTAGTCAAGTTCCGCATCTCTGTCCTCTGGGACCAGCTCTGCACATCGGTAAGCGGTCAGATATCCACCTACCTTCTCCGTGTCTTGACTATTGTCTTTCGATCAATAGTTCGTTGTGGCAAGGTAGATGGAGTTATGCGAACAATACATCTGTTTACCGTCTACGTTGATATAATGATACCTGGGAGAACCCGAGCCCCTTTCGCCAGGCTGTCACAAACATATCCAATAGGACGTTGAGTGATGGTAATTGACACTATACAATTATTCGACTAGCTAAACTTCTGTACGCAGTAAAAGAGAGAGTATCGAAAGAAAGGCAATTAAAAAAGCAAAACATAAAACGAGGCTCCTTTTGTGCTCGATGAGAGCGACTGAGACAGGGAGTAGGTGTCGAGGTATCTTTCAGTAGTTATAAATCATTCACCGTTGGCAGTGGTCGTAAAGTTTATGTCCCGTGTCCCCCAAAAAAACGCCCCAAGAAATGGATTAGAAACAAGTCAAACAAATGCTCAAGTGACGCCTGACATGAAGATGCTGAAGGGCTTCCCAAACGATGATGATCAAACCTGTTTGAAAGACGAGAACGGAAGTGTAGTGGAGAGTGAGGTGGGAGATGTAGTGAAGGAAGGAAGAGAAGGCAAACGCGAGGTGGGAATGATGTGGGTTGCTGATTTTCGATCTTGAATTGTTTGTTCTCGTTCAAATCATGTTGCCGTTGACGCTGACCTCGAAGCCCTCACCCTTCTGCTTGAGAGCCTTGGCGAGCATCAGCTCTCGCATCCAGTCGATGCGCTCGTCGCGGCCCTTGACGGCAAAGTAGTGCGTCTTGCCCGTGCCGTTGGTGCCCTCGCCGTCAGACGAGGCGTTGCCGGCGCCGGCCGAGGGGTTGAGGCTCTCGCGCTTGCGCAGCAGCCTGACGCCTCCACGGGCGTCCTGGGGAATGAGCTGGAAGCTGAAGGCGCCCGCGTCGTTCTCGCTGCCACGGCGGATGTTCATGGCGCGGAAGGCGGCGTTCAGCTTGCTGGTGCCCGCCAGGCTCGAGCACGCGACGGCGTAGTCGTCAATGTCGACGTATCGAGCGTGCGGCTAATGTCATTGGCATCCTTGTGCATGGCCAGGCGCGTACCCTTGAGCGTGAAGTAGTGCTCATGCCACTCGTGCCGGAGCATGCGCGTCTTGCGCTTGCGCATGGGGCCCTGGTACGTGATGCCCTCGGCGTCGTGGGACACGCCCACCACGCCGTGTGGCGAGCCCGAACGTCGCGATCGAAGAAGGGCCGACCATGGCCCCATGCCACCCGACTTGCCTGGGGGCGGCGCGATGGCCTTCTCGTACGTCGCCCGCTCCTTGGTCCACGGGTACTGCACGCGCGGGGGCGCCTGCAGAGGCCGCTTGTTGTGCTGCTGGTGCTGGGCGCTAGCGACGGGTGAGCCGCCACTACTGAGAGGCGAGGACGTGCGGTTGGGCCGCTGCGGCGACAGAACGGCAACCCGGTTCTCATCCAGGGCAGGGAGAACGGGGAAAGACGGCCGCTTTGAGGAGCGGGAAGCGGATCGCATGTGGCCGCTTGGTGCTGCGCGGTAGTTCATGTCAGGCGGCACCGATTGCGAGACATCACGGGCTACTGGGCCGAGCGGAACCGCCGTCACGGGCACGTCCATGTCCGAGAATGGGGTGCCGAAACGGTAGGGCGCCGTCGGGGTCGTATCGGGCGACGGTCCCAGCGAGTGCCTAGGCGAGGTCCGCTCGCGAGAGCGGTGCTGCATCACGGTAACGGCCGAGGCGGGTGTCTGGTTCATGGTCCTGATTTGCTGGCTGGGGATGGCGAGCCTGGGGAGCGACCTCATGGCCTCCTGCGCGTGGTGTGGCTGCTGCTGAGGGTAGAGCTCAAACGGAGGCGTGGGCGGCACCTCGCTTGATCCGGCGGCGGTGGCGGCGGCCTGGTGCTGGAAGCTGAGAAACTGCCGCACATTGTCCTGGGGGTCCTGCGCTTGGATGTTGCGCAGGGCGGCCTCCTGCAGATACTGCAGCGGCGGATGCCGCCGGGGCCCATGATGTCGGAAGAGGCCACAACCGAGGGAATGGCGTCGGACACGGGGCGGAAAATGTCGGACTCCTTGCGGTTCAGGGCCTCGGCGGTCAGGGGGTTTCCGGGGTCGCCGGCAACCATGATGACGCCGCCCTTGTCCATGTCGACAAAAGGGTGGTCGTTCTTGAAAGCCTCGATCATGCGCTGGTTGCGCTTCCACTTTGAGCAGTTCTCGCCCTTCTTGCAGTGGTGCGGCTTGGGCATCATCTGCTCGATGCCGACGATGGACACGGACTCGAGCGGCGAGATGATGTCGTCGCCCAGCTGCTTTTGCTTCCGCCGGCTCTGCTTGCGCTTTGGCTTCTCTTCGGCCATGTCCATCGCCGCTGCTCCCTCCGGACCTCTCGGTCGGGTTCGTCCTCAATGACAGTCTCGGGCCTTTCTGAGGGGACCTGGACGTCGAGCATGTTGAGAATCTCGTTCCAGACCTTGGTGCGCATGCCGAAGGAGGTGATGCCCAGCTCCTGCAGGTCGCGGAACTTGAGCGTCATCAGGATGGCGCCCGTGATGTCGTTCTCGACAAAGCGCTCGGCAGTCTGCTGCTCAACGCCGGCGTTGAGCATCTGCTGCGCCACCATCTCGGGCGACCAGTCGGCTAGGTCGCACGTGTCGAGCTCGGCGTCGGTGAAGCGGGGTCCGCTGCCTCGCCTCCTGCTGGGAAGTGGCGTCAGGTCCAGGGCGACAGGCAGGTGGTACTCGGTCCCCTGCGGCGGCGCTTTGGGCGTTATTGGTGAGAGCGACAGGGCGTGCTCGAACTCGGCTGAGTGTGCCGACAAACTGGAACTCCTAAACAGGTGAGGTCCCCTGGGGCCCTCAACCTGCCTGAGCGAGTCCGTCTCGACCTGGAATGCAGTCCTGGCGCGGAACGATCTCGGCGTCTGAGCCTCTTCGTACGAAGACAAGGTTGTGAAGCTAGGCTGGCCAGACTGTGGGTGAAAGTAGGTCAGCAACAGGCTTTCGACCTGGGTGCAACGAAGCTTGGTTTTTTTTATGCTGACAATCAAGACGAGGGACACTTACAGAGTTCAAACTTATCCTTGGGGAGCTCTCGCCGTCGTCGACGTCGCTGAGAATCTCATCGTCATCAAAGTCCGACTCCATAAACTCGGTGGCAACAGAGAGCGGTCGTTGCTGGGGGCCTGCATTCTTGAGACTGAAGAAAGTCTCGTGCAGGTGCGGTTTTTGCAGCATCTCGCGATGCGGCCGCCCGTTGCCGGCGCTGAGAGAAGATGCCTTGTTTTTTGGTGTCAGTTGAGTTCGCCGTATCTCGCAGGCGGACCGCGAAAGGACGGCCATGAGGCAGACCTCGTCCTCCGCAAATGGTTCGCCGGGCTCCAGCAGTGCACAGATTGCATTGTCATACCATCATGTGTTCTTTCGCTGATGCTTGTGCAGTGAAAGCTCTTTCCCCCGCGCCCAATTATTGGCCGTTTGCGACGCAGGTCCGCCGAGCAGCAGTGGGTATGCTGGAGGCCGGTAAGGTGAGGTACGTGTGTATGTGTATGTAAATGTATGTAGGTTGGTTGCACGCAGACGGGAGGTGGTGTATGTATATGTATGTAAGACGCGAGTGCGAGTCGTGCTCACAGAGCAGTCGACGATCTGATACGTCTGTCTTCGCTGCCGGGGGGCAGGGAGGACAGGGCTGGGGGTGAGAAGGTGAAGACGAACGAAAAATGACACAGAGGAACAATATGCGGTGACCTTGTTGATGCCCGAGCCGTCGCCGATGGGTCGCAAAAGGGTGGAAGGGGGCGTCTGCCGTGGCCGGAGCGGGCGACCGCCAGGGAATAAGTATATCCAGGCGCAGGGGCAGGGAACAAAGTGCCACGATGCGCACTATGGTGCGGGCAAGCTTGGGTCACAGCAGGCGGCACGATGCATGGGGACCATCACACTGTGATAATGTGCTCTGATTTTGGCGCAAAAGTGATATGCAGGTGTGCTGCAGCTGGCACTTGGGAGGGGGGCAGGCCTAGGTTCGGAAGAGCCAGGAAGGTGAGCGAGCGGGGGGAGGGTAGTCAAGGGCAGGGAGTGGGAGAGGGGGGGACAAGGCGTGAGGGTGTGATATGGGCCATGGGTGTGTGTATGTATGTGTGCCAGGCCCAGGGCAAGGCAACGTATCCAGCAGTGCCCGTCAATACCTGCATGTCCGGGCCAGGAGAAGCAAGCCCCAGCTCAAGCCAGTCCGTCCGTCGCCCACGCAGCAGCACCGCCGTATTGCACAGCGATAGTGCGTGTCTGGCTTCGTTCAGTCTGGCACCTGGCTACCTACTTTGCCGCTACGCACCCATGGGGACGTGCGTGGTCCGACGCCTCACTGCCATCTTCGCAGCGGGCGGAGGGGGGTGCAAGGTCAAGAACCAACCAACCAAGCCGTGCTCGACGAGGCCAGGTCAGGGCCAGCCAGTGACGACGGTGCTGGCTGGTGTTGGGAACAGCGCACGCACGCCCTGGCACGGCCGCAGCAAGCAGCACGCACCACGCACCACGCACGCCTGTCGCCTGTCGGCCCATGCTGGCTCCGAGGTGCTGGATAAGAATAGCCGGCTGGTGGCAGCGCAGGCTGGAACCGCCCAGCAACCGACAGATGGGGGGCGCGAAGGAGGGCGGGCGGCAAAAAAGGACCACAGGACGACGGCTGGTTGGTGCTGGCTGGTGGCAGTCGCAGGAGCCGTGCTACGATTGGGCCGAGCTCCCCACGGCAGCAGCACGTCGAGCTCCCGCCATTCCCGCCGAGGGTTGCCATTCTCGACGGACCGAGGGCTCCCATTGGCCGAAAAATGCAGCTGGCCATTCGCAAAAATAGGATCTACGCGCCAGGCAATCGCGGCCCCTGATTGGCCCGCGCATGGAGATCATGGGCCGGGACTTGAGGAAAAAGGGAAATTGGCTCGGGCCACCCCTGCTCGCTCTTGCATCGAGACTCGGCGGTCAAGGGCAGGCACCCCCGGCTTCGCAGTTGCTCTGTCGAGTCCTCGGCCGGCTCCACCGCGCCCTCCCTCCCACGCTCTTTCCCTCTTGGCGCTCTGCATGTGCCATCTTCGCGCACACCAGGCTAAGCCGGGTCCGGGAAAAGATGGCGTTCGCTACGGTATTCGAAAAGTTGGTTGTGGTGGAGCCCGCGAGAGAGAAAAGGAAGGACGACGAGAAAGACCCCTCGACCCTCTAGGGCCCCGAGGAGGGGGGGGAAGGAGTGCGGGGGCTCAAGCACGTCCTATCACGGCCCGTCGCCCTCCTCCATCACGGGCAGCTAATGGTGTGTTGATACGACACAATACATTGCCCTTCACCTCGCGAGGGAGCCATCCCCACTCTTGACAGGGCCACCGAGCGGAACCATCACAGCAGAGAACGACCGGCCGTCTCCCGGCATCTCATGTACCGGGCCCGTGTGGTGCGTTTGCAGCTTGCAGCTTCGGCTACGGCCACGGCTACAGCTACGGTAGCGGTTTCTGTTGCCGTTGCCGCTGCTGCTGCTGCTGCTGCTACTAATACTGCGAGTGGTGGTGCCGCTTCCGCCGCCGATTTCACCACTTCTTCTTCACAGGTACTTCTTATACAAACATCTCCCTGCTCTTACCCTCCCACCTCCTCCGTACCAATATCCTTCTTTGCCTCACCGGGCCGCTTCTTTGGGCCTGGCTATCCAAGTCTTGGACTGGGTTGTGCAGGCCACCGGTCCAGCCAGCCCGGCAATGCGTAGCCCATGTTGCATGTCGAACGAGGCGAGGCGATATGGCCGCAGAAGCGGCCACATACTCCGTTCAGTGGGCGGGGGCCAAAAAAGAAATTTCCCCCCCATCCATGCAGAAACTCGACCTCTGCAGCACGCTGGCGCCGTGGGGTCGGAAAAGCAACGAAGGGTCGTGGCCTCGGCGTGCGTAAACTCGTACACGCTTCTGCGGAAGTGCATACATGCCCTTTGTGTTCCCACGCTCTGCAATCCTGCCGGCCTGCTTACTACCATGTAGACACCCGTGCGGCATGGGAAAGAGGGTCTGCCGCCCGGCCAGGTTGGACAGCGGAACAGCGAGAAGGGGGCACAGTAATGGGTGACGCCGAGACACCATGCTTTTGCGTGTGTTTGCCACAGTTATACCATGCCGTCTTTGACCTTGCTGTCGTCGTGTTTGCCCGTCGTCATAGTTGCACGTCGTCGTCGTCGTGAACCCCCGGATTTCCAGCTTTGGCGTGGCTTGAAGCGTTTGTTGGCAGCCGTGCAGAACGCCACACGCCAGGCACACCAACACTCACCCACCTACCCACACACACTCTCTATCAGTAGGCGCCTGCTGACTCTCAACAGCAGCGGCTTGTCCCAAGTAGGTATCTGGGCGTGGGCGCGTGCGGACGCTTTGGAGCGGAGTGATCCTCGCTCCTGGGCCCGCCGTTGTGCAACGGTGCCGTCGTCTCCGGAGCGGCACCGAACACGGACCCGCCATTGTCCAGAGTTGTCAGCCACCGCCGTCTGTGAGTGGTCGCTGCCGCCGCCATCGAAAATGTCAAGGTGGTTTGCTAGCGACCGCACGACTTGGGTGGTCCCATGCTCGATCCAGATCCGCTTTCCCGCTCTCACACGACATGCTTTCAGAAGAGCGAAGAAAAACGAAAAAGATTTTGCATGTAACCGATGTGGAAACATACACCCGCCGATCCTTTCGCTCACCGCTCTCGGCCGTTTGGAGCGAAGGGGGTGGGGGCTTCTTTTTTTCGGCAGCGGTCCGGTCGACGATGCTGGGGGGCCGAGCCTAGGTGAGCGAATAGCGGCCGACAGATATCGCGAGACACGAACTGGCCGGGATCAAGGCATCAGACCATGTGAGCACCACATGACATGTCGGCGGCCGAGGACGCGGGGGGTTTACGGATAGCCAAAAGGACCATGTGGTCCCGGGGCAAGGACATGGACGGACACGTTCGCTCAAAGGGCAAGTCCACGAATATCAGCCGGAGGTCACGCAGAACAGTCAGGGGCGGCGGCGGCAGAGACGGGAGCCTCCAGCAGAGGAGGAGTAACTAGAAAAAATGGATATGCGAATTCGCTACGGTGTTCGCTCAGTGCGTCCTCGGGAAAGTGCAGGAGCATGCGTCATCATCGAGTACGGGCAGCGGGGAGACCAGTCGGTGAGTGGCCCGGTCGAGCTGAGGTGCCATGCAGGCCATGTCGCCATGCAAGCAAGCCCAGGGTCAAGGTCGAGGTCAGAGCAAGGAGGAGCCGTTACGATCCGAGAAGACAAGGGCCAAGGTGTCCGATCGGGTGCGATGGGAGGCGTGCGTGTGAGGTTTGTGTCACGGATGCCCACTATCGCACACCGTCTCGATGACTATTTCCCCTCCGGGAGGCTGGGGTCCATCCGCAGCTGCGAGGTCGGGCCGTGGTCGTGCGTCGTCGTCGGAAGGGACAGGGACACGCAGTGGAGAGGAATAGATGGCTTCTCGAACCCGTAGACCATGGCACGGGTGGATGCATGCAACCGCCACCCGAGACAACCAGCTCAGCAAAAAGGCCGTGTGTGTAGTCAGTGAACCACCGCCGTGTCTTGCTGGAGAAACCTCGGGGGCGTTGTTGGGGTTGCGTCGGAGCCCCTCTTGCTGCACCACACGCACCTCGGCCGCCACTCAATGGCACAGACTAACCGTTAGCCGCAGGTTGAAGAAGGGCCAAGACACAGCTTCTTTCACCGACATCTAACATGCACACCTTGATTGCCAACCGTGCACTGTTTGACGTCGTCTGTGATCAGGTGCGAGCTCAGTCACGGTATCTAAACTGGGCAGAGGATGGAGCCCAAGCATGGGAGCAGCCGCAGGACCCAACAGTGAGTGGCAAAGAGTGGCTCATCCAACGTCTCCTCAACTGAGTCAAAGTTGCGGTAAGGCTAGGAGCATGCTGCTGTAGCAATTTTGGTGGCACATGACCCAGGGCTCAAGGCGCACTGTTCCTGGGTCCAAGGGGCGTGTGGCTTTCATTCGCGGGGAACACCTCTTGGGCCCAGATATGATGGGTAGGGTCAGCTGAAATGACCGCAGTGAAGTCATGGAGCTTGGTGTGGCTGGGAGGCGAGGGCCTTGGGTCAGTCTGCTCAACGCTCCGCACGAACTTGGCGAGAAAACCGACAGATCTGATATTGTTTACCCTGGCCGAGATATGATTACCGTAAGAGTCAACCCGCAAGGACTGGAACACAAAGCCGGGCAGACTCGGAAAGCGGCGGTGCCCAATGCCAAATCGCGAGCGGGGGCTGGGAGGGGGTGCATTTGGAATTCGCAGGGGGACAACGGACGAGGGCACACAAAAAAATAGACAAGAGACAAGGGCTTGAACCGAGACAATCACAGGAAGTAGCAAAAAAAAAAAAAAAAAAAAAAAAAAAAGCCTCACTTTTGATTTCACATCGCGAAATCTCGTTGGGGATGGCCACGGCTCTCCGCACAATGGACCTCGAGACGCGATGTGACCAATGGGCCGCCAGAAGAAGGCTCTCACTCCTCACATGATGGGCACGAGATGCGGAGGCATTGGAACTCGAGGCCGAGGATGGTGTGTGCAATCGATTGCCTCTCGCATTATTGCACATGAGCAGAGCCCGTCGTGGTCCAGAGCAGAGGCGTGGTGCGGTCCTGGGAGATTGTGCGGCCGCTGGGCCAAGCAGCGCCATCCAACCAGCGGCCAGAGATGCGGCCACCACCTGACGTCGTGTGGCGGGCCCCAGGCAACCCGTCAAACATGCGGCCAGGCTTGCGGAATCTGAAAATCAACGATTGGGGTTCTGGTGTGCCAATGAGATGGTGAATCGCCATCCCGAGGCTCGGATTGGGCGCCGACAGAGGGCCCATTGACAATAGAGTCGCCTAGTCCGGGGCCTTGGCCATGGGCTTCTTGGGTCGTGTGCTGCGCCGTTCCGGCGGGCATTGAATGAGATCAGTCGATTTCTCCATGCCCGTCTCCGCCGCCGTCGTCTTTGCACTTACCGAGCCCGCACCATTATGGACACAATGGATCCCGATCCTGTGATGCCCTCTCTGTCCCGCTTGCCAGGGTCTCGATTGACGGAAGGATTGTTGAATGCACCGTCGAGTCGACGTTGGTCGTTGGGGGTGTGCGCAAGCCTGTGCCACTGTGCTGCATCCTGGCTGCCTCCGCTCTGAAATCTTGATTTTGGCTGTGCCTGGCCCCTGGCCCCCTGACCCCGGGGGCTCCTCGGTCGGGGAGCGGACCGTGACCAGCGGCGTCCCCTCCTCCACGCCCCCATCATGTTTGTCAGATACCACCATACCACCATACCACCATCCTAGGTACGCATTACTGTGCTATATCAACAACGTCGACCGGCAGGCTGAGATCCTCCACTGATCAATGCGCCCGGCAGGACAAGACCGACAAGACGAGCGAAGACGAGGGTATCCCGGCCGTCATGGCATCTGCCTGCCACGATCGGACGAGGCGGAGTGGCTCACTCGAGCGGGATTTGAACTGGCCGCTGCATCTTTTTCTCAATTGAGTTCTGCGGAGGGAGATCGACGGCTGCCCGTGCTGCGACTCGCGTGATGGAAGAGATAGGATGTTTGCGAAGGCCAGCATGCAATTCAATCAATCACCCAATGTATTAAGCGGGGACCCACGGCAGCAGATCCGTGATTGAGGTGTTCTGCAAGGAGACCCGGGTCGACAAAGGACAGATCAAAGTTGCGCCCGCTGCTGTTTTGGGAAAGGCGCTCGCGAACTTGCTCTCTTGCCCGTCAAATTTCTTTCCTGTGCTGATGCTGGTTTGGTCCGCTCAGCCGACTGGACTCGCTTTTGGCTCCCGCGTGGATCTTCCCGGAGGGAAACAAGTCCCCTGCCGCAAACTAGCCTCGGGCTGGGACTCGAGGGACTCTGCAGCAGTGGGAAAATGCACCCACCTCGGTAGGGAGGTTAGGGACCCTTGCGAGCGGCCGAGACGGCGCGGGCGCGCGCGCAAAGAAGGCAGGTCGGCCGGTGGGGTCTGCATGCCAGCCCACCCAGGCCTGATGGCTGCCCGGGAACCCCCAGCAATTGATCCTGGACGCCTTTTGCCTGCCCGCCGGCCAGCGTTGCTTTTTGCCAGGAAATGAGCGATTTGTTGTCGGCGATTGGGGAATGGCGGACCAGCTCCGGGGTCGTCGTGCCTAGCGGGAGCGCCGCTGATTCCCCTCGCATTGAATGTTTGCTTCGCGACATCGTCAGCGGATTGCTCTTACCCATGTCAGCCCACCCGATCGAGAAGCCGTCACAGCAATAAACGTTGCAGGTCACATAGGAAATTGAAATTGAAATTAAGCAACCAGACATCCGCGATATCCGCTGGTGGGGCCTTTCCTAGGTGCGGGTTCGGGACCGAACCTGCTGGGGCTTTGGGGTTCTTGTCAAGATGAGGTCTGTGCTTGGCTGCCATCCGCTTGTCCAATCCGTAGCATGGCATCCACGGCGACTTGCTCCCCCGCCCCGTGGGCTCACTCGCCTGGTCGGCATGGCTGCCCAGGGCCAGACGACAGGTTGCATCCCTCCCTCGCTCCAGTCCGCCATATTGAGATTTTGATTTGATAAGAAGTGGTCCACACCCGCGAGCCTATCACATCTGTCTGGTCCAGCCTGTAAAGAACGGATGAGAGGATTTGATTTTTGGGGAGATTTATCCTGTTAGACTCGAGATGATGTCCCTCCTTCTGTCCTGGGGGCGCATTTGGGATGAACGGCAGATCGTCACCAAGGGCCCCCTCTCACAGCATTGGCCAAGCGGGGAGTCGACCAGGATATTGTGCACGGGGCAGACGGGGTCCAATGCCAGCTAGCAGGGGCCAAAAAGATCCCCGTCGCCCCGATTGATGCATATTCTCGCACATGACATCCCCGCGAGCCACGGCATAGACAATCCGTGCTAAGCATGTCGTGCCCCCCCGCTGGCCTTGGGAGAAGGAAACTAGTGCCGCAAAAACGAAACGTTAAGGGCCCAACTAGACCAGCATTGCTAGTATGATAGACAGAGTTTGCAAGGCTACGACGAAGGGAGGAAGGCTAACAGAGGCAGCTAGCTGTTCTTGAGACCCATATTCCCCGAAGCTAGCCTCGTCGGGGTTTATACACGTTGTGGAAAAGGAAGAAAAGACGGCGATTCCATTTGAGCCAAGGGGAGTAGCGGAAACTCTAGACGTCGTCTAGAAAAACCAGTCGGTGCACGGCCGTTGCAACGTCGTTAGTAGTTCCCGAAAGGTCATTGTCGCCGGGGCAGATGGGCGCCAACATCCGGTCTCCCTTCGCTGCTCCCTTTGAGCGCGGGATGCGCGGGCGGGAGCGGAAGTCACGCGGTCGGAGCCTGTCCATCTGTCAAGGGCAAGGTGTGCGGGCATCTCCACTGGGTGGCTTGCAGCCGGCTTCTTCCCGGAGCACGGACGGGCCCAACATGGAGGTGCGTCTGCGCGTCTGGCTGATGGAATGGAATGCGAAGAGGGTTAAATTTAGATCTGATCCAAAATTAACCCTCAAATAGTTCGGGCAAATTATGGAATATTGGATCATGGCGAGGAGCGTCGAGGTGTGTCACGCACATACACGCAGGGCGACGGGCGCGCGGGGTGGTTGGGCACGGCTGCATGGGGCTGGATTCGATGATGACATCCGCTGCTGCAGGCAAGGGCAAGGGAGGGGGAGCGGCACAGATTTGATCACACAATGAGACGAGGATAGACTCGGGCTCCAAGCATGGGATGCCGTCAGCTCCGTGCCATGTCGCAACAATGAGGGCTATTGGGTGCATCGACATTTAATATTGGCATCAAACCTAAACTCGTTGGAGCAGGATCCTCTGCACCGACTTCACCAACTTCACAAAGGATATCGTCCATCTCAATGATTGAACCACCAACATGGCCGACCACTCACCCGTCAGCGATGCTCTCGGTGCAAATGGGGGCAATTTGCAGCAAATGCGCGCATTCTTCTTCCGCGGGCGTGCTGATCAACGGCGGGCGGACGGAGAGAATGGGCTTGTCCCCGCTCTTCCACACTACCACGAAAACCACCACCTCGCTGTCCCAGGGTCCCTTGTTGGTTGAGAAGCTCATCACATGCGCTAGTGGATCTATTGGCAACCGTTGTTTGAACCCCAACTTCGCAGATTTTCATCACACTGCCGCAACCAATCAAAGGCTCCGGTTAACAGACGGCGCTGTGGGTGTGTGGGTCAACGAGAATGGCAGGAGACGAGAGGGAAAAGGAGACAAAAAAAATTATTCGAGGCACGATCCGATCAAGACCACACAGCAAGCAGGAAACAACCTGCCCACTGCCCACCAATCCACCTCCTCGGCCCGGCCTTTTTTTCTCAGTCAAGTGTTACTGCACTACCTCAACATCGTGACGGGCACGCAAGCAACCGCCGCCGTCATTGCCTGTGGCGCCCTCGTACCACCCATAACTCGTGTACCTCGTGGCCGGCAAACCTGCAGGCACGCGAAAAGGCGGGAGCATCATTTTTCCCACCGTCCTACCAGTCACCGCTGTGGACGCACCACCTCCCCCCTCCCTCCCTCCCGGAGTAGTCAGCGGCCCTTGGCCCAGAATCCCACCTGCAAGCCACAGTTCACAGTCGAGCTGCTGAGGTAGGCCAGTGTCGGAGCCTGCACCCATCGAGGCGTCTGCTCGGGAATTGTTATGCCTTCTCGTTCCCGAGTTTGCGAGTAGCCCAGCATCTATAGTTTCGGTCAGGGGCTTACTTGGCCTGAATCTGGTCGCTGTTCAAACAAAATAAAGGGATGGGCCACCGCCCGACCGGCCCTCTTTCTCCTCTCTATCCCTCGGGTGCAGCTTGTGGGTGGTGGCGCAACTAGCCGGGACACTGCAGACCGATGACGGGCAAGAATAGACAGCGATGGAGGTCTGCAAGCGCAGACGGACACCGAGAGACAATCACGACCTATGGTCCTTTCCCATTTCCCTTCCTGTACTTCTTTCTCAGTTCCTCCCTTGTATGTTTTCCTATTTCCTTCCTATTTCTTTTCCTGTATCTTTCCCTGTTCCCTGTCGGTTCACAGGACACGCACAGGACTGCAGGCTTTCACTGAGGGAATGTGCCTATCTGTCGGCTGAGTGGGTGCTGGAAATGAACCGCACACCTCCGGGCGACGACTCCATGGGATCAGCATAGGGTCCCTATCCTGTCGGCCAAGGTCAACTGGCAAGGATCGCCCTGCCTCGACTGTCCCCGAGGACCCGTGTGTGCACAGAGCTACGGTCGTATGCATCTTCGTCGACTGTTGGCGGCCTGTTAGCGTGCAAGTGTGCAGCTCGGCCTGCAGCCTGCGCCAGCCCGCGGCCAATCAGCGGCCCAGCCGGTCCTGCACTGTAGCCAGACCTCTTCCACAGAGCTGCCCATTTTGGTCGCTCGACAGCCCCCACCCCTTGCAACCATCCTTTTTCCGCACACATCAACCGGACAAGAGAGCACACGCACTAGCCCAGAAGGGGATATCGTTCTATTCTTGAGGGTGGGGTTGGGCGTTTGTTCCCACACTTCTGAGAGCGAGGCCGGCCGGCCAACCAGGCAGAGCGCGCCAATGAGCGGCTGTCCTCGCCCACCACTCTCCCGTGCCCCCCTCCCCGTGCCGTTCCTCCTGCTCTCCCTTCCTCTCCTGCTGCCAGCCTGCCTCTGCCTCTGCAGCCACAGCCAGACCGGTCCCAATCCGGATAGCTCAGTCCTACCGTGCTTCCACGTAGGGCAGATCAGCATGGGTCACGCACCGAGGAGGGGGGCCCAAAAAAGAAACCGCCCAGGCTTTGGTGCGAGTGTTCAAAAATAGAACACAGCACAAACCAAGTGCCAGAGCTGGGTGGAAAGCTGGTGATGGTGCCGTGGTATAAGGCTCTGGCCCGTCCGACACATCTCGACGCTTTGTTTCCTCCCTCCAGATCAGACCAAGGCCCCGGTGTAGGAAAGAAGTCCCAAGTGTCGTCCGTTCGACCCATCCTCTCTCTTAATCAATAATCTCTTCGTTGATCGTCGACTCTGTCATCAGCCCTAGCCCTGAGACACGCCAAACCCCTCAGTTCGACGATTTCCCGAAAGAAACAAACCATCCCGACCCAAGGCAAGCTGGACTTGCTGCGCAAACTTACAGTCTCGACGACATATTCACTTATCCGATAACTTAATAACGCCAAGTGTTTCGATAACGCTTTGTTCAATACCACTTTCGCGGGTGTGCCAGGGTGAATTTGATATTCGCTTGGTGCAAGGGGCATCTGGACCTGGGTGGACCTGGACTCGACTGGGACCCCGGCTCTGCCTACCCTCCTCCCGCTTTTGCTCGGCCCAAGGGTCACCCACCCACACCCTTCTCCTCTTTCTCAACCCACACCCCCCCAACCACCCTTCCCACAGACACTCCCTCCCACCCCAGGTTGTGTGCCCCGTGTCTGTCAAAGCAGGTACCTATCGTCGGAGGGACAGATACAAATGTCAACACTACCCCCCAGATTCAAGACAACCTCACCAAGTCACCACAAGCCAACACAATGGCCGCTGGACAAGCAACAAAGACAAAGTCGGCCAAGGCCGCTGCCGCCAATGCCACATCTAAGCAGAAGAGCCAGATGCACCGCCGGTCAAGAACGGGTATGGCCTACCCCTTATTCCTTCCTTTGTCGTCTCCCAGCGGCGGCGTGCAAAGATGCGCCCGGTCCAGCAAGGAAAAGAAAAAGCTAACATGTTATACTTCGAAAAGGCTGCTACACATGCAGGCTCCGGAGGAAGAAGTGCGATGAGGGCCAACCTATGTGCACAGCATGCAAGCACCTGGGGCTCAGCTGCGAGTACAAGCGCCCAATGTGGTGGAGCAACAACGATGCCAGGAGGCGGCACAAGGATGACATCAAGATGATCATCAAGAAGAAGAAGCTCTCCGAGAAGGGCTCCCACAACGTCCAGAACTCAATGAGCTCGCCCCCTGGCCTCTCGCACTCGCTTCCCACATCAGCAACCTTCTCTGACCCTCTCGACCGGACAAGGTCGGCTTCAATCGACTCGCACTTCCCCTTCAACTTCAACAGCCCGCCCACAACCTCCGAGTATGGCTCTTTCACTCCTCAGATGCACCCGGACTTCATGTTCAGCGGCGCCTTCTCGCCCTACGAGATCGACGTCAAGACGGAGAGGCAGATGTTTGTCAACGACGTGCCCACGCTCCGGGAGTCGACCACGTCCACCTTCAGCACTTTTCACACTCCGCCGCCCCCGGGCTCTACCCTGCCGTCCTTCCCTCTGGAAGGCGAGTGGACTGAGCAGGTGTGCTCGGAACGGCGCGAGTCCTTCACTGAGGAGACCCTGAACCTCAACTTCTTCGATTTCGCCCATGGCCCTCCGATGTCTTCGAGGCAGGTGGCAATCGAGCTCGACGATGGTGACCAGCGCCTGCTTGATCACTTCATCCAGCATGTGTTGCCGACGATCTTCCCCATCCTCGAATCCAACCAGCACGGCTCGGTCACCTCTGACCTGATCCTGCCGGCGCTCCAGAGCAACAAGGGCTACTTGCACTGCTGCCTGAGCATCGCCGCCCAGCACCTCAAGACCTCTGACGCTCCTCAGTACGACGAGGTGGACGCCGACATCATGCGCCATCGCTACGCCACCATCTCGGCACTCTGCGACGCCCTGGCCCGCGATGAGAACCACCAGCAGATTCTCGAGGCCGCCCTGGGCCTGATCTTCTTCCAGTGCTGCGTCGGCCGCTTCGATGACGCCCTGCCTGATGTGGCCTGGCACCAACACTTCCAGGCCGCCGTGTCGCTGGTGCAGAAGCTGGACCTGCCTCGCATCGTCTCGGACCCCACCGAGCAGTCGGCGGCGACCCCCTTCAACATGACTCTCACGTCCTGGATTGACATCCTGGGCGCGACCATGCAGGGTCGGGCGCCGACGTTTGCGCACACCTACCGCGAGAAGCATCTGTCGCCTACCAACTCGTCGCTCGGCCTGCGCGAGCTGATGGGCTGCGAGGATAGGGTCATGTACCTGATCTCGGAGATTGCCTGCCTTGAGGCCCTCAAGAACGACGGCATGGATGACATCACCCTCTGCCAGCACGTGCACGTCCTGGGCGACCAGATCGGCCTCACTGAGGTCGGCGAGCAGCCGCCCAAGATCCCCTTCAATGCCAACGGCACGCTCAGCCCCAAGCAGCTCAGCAAGAACATGACGGCGGCCTTCCGCCTGGCGGCGCGCATCTACCTCTGCAGCCTCGTGCCCGGATTCAACCCGGCCCAGAGCAGCTGCGTCGGCCTTGTCGACAAGCTCACAACCGTCCTGCAGCACATCCCCTCGGGCCCTCACGGCTTCGATCGGTCGCTCGTCTGGGTCTACCTCGTCGGCGGCGGTGTCAGCCAGCCTGGCTCGTCGTTCCGCATGTTCTTCGAGGATCGCATTGCGCAGCTCGGCGACCGCGCCGTCCTGGGCTCTTTCGGCCGCGTTGTCTCGCTTCTCCACGAGACCTGGCTCGAGAGCGACAAGTTTGCTCAGTCGCAGTCTTGCACCCCCACCAGCGTCACCTCGGATTCTGCCTGCGGCCCGGCCGGCGCTGCGTACATTCACTGGCGCGACGTGATGCAGATGAAGGGTTGGGATTACCTTCTCATCTAGACGAGGCAACCTCCTTCTTTCTTCCCCTGGTGATACAGGAAATCGCCTCTTCTTTTCTTCAACAAAACCAAACACACCATAAACAAATACCCTTCAACCTGCCTTTTTTTTCTCTTCAGCGAAGATTTTGCCATGAGAAAGGTAGAGGATGCCGCAAGGCGTAAGAATTGGGGACGACACTTGGACTCGGGACTCGGGACGATGACCCTGGAGACTTCGGACACCTCCAGGGTCGAACGCGGGAAGGTCGTGGATCGACGACGGCGAGACGGTGGGAGCCATCGGCGGATATGGCTTCGGACTTGATGATAAACGACCTTTTCCTTTTCTCTTTTTTCTTCTTCTTTTCCTTACTCCTCCACTTCTCTGTTTCCTTCTTTCCTTCTCTTTCTGGTCGTTCACCCCGGGTTATACCAAAGCGTGCATGGGCCTGGAGTTTATCATGGGAGTCGGCGGGCATTGGGAATAAAGGGACATCTTCTGTGCTGGCTCGTTTCTTTTGGTCTGGATGGACAGGGAAACAGGACAACCAAAGCGCGATCCGCCAGCAACGCAGGAAGACAACTGCGGCAGCGGAGATACAGGGAGCGCTTTTTAATCTTTCTCGCAATTATACCCAGAATTCCAAACAAGAATTCAAATTCAAGACTTCAAAACAAAACAAACCAAGCTTCGCTACTTTGCCATTCTCCAAGTGAATTTTTGCCGCGGACACCAGAAATAATGCAGCAAGCGCAAACTGCGACATGTCCCTGAGCCTTGAGGACCTACCATCGCCGTCTGGTGAGGTTACATAGCCCGGCAGCCGCCGTGTAATTTCATTCCCGGCGCCTCGCCGGCCGGGGCAATCCGTTGCCGGGTCGCAGTCACGAAGCGCGCGGCAACTGCTCTTTGTTCACCTCTCTTGCTCCCCATCTTTCTCCATCCCTTGCTGTACTTTCCCCTTCCTTTCCTCACTTTACTTTCGACTACTGATTTATTCTACCACAATAGGGCTACCAAAGCTGGCCCGACGCGAGACCATAGGATCCACTGCCTTCGACGACCTACCCGCCGACCCCCTGGCATAAGGACAGAGTGGCAGCAGCACGATGACGCATATTTTTGACCGACTGTGTTGGCAGGGGGAGGGGGTTCACTCTGGTTCCCGACAGTGTGACTGGCAGTCAAGATTGTCCTTGACCGCCTCCAGCTCGCTGTGCGTTGTATGATGCCCTAGGGGTCTATCGTTGCTCGTATACACACACCTGCTCGCTCGGGTTCTGTGGGGCACGCACGCACGTTCGGGTATGTACGGACAGCTCCCAAACTGCAACAGAACCAGGGCAGGGCAGGACAGGGACATGGACATGCAAGCGCAGGTGAGGATCTTGCCGTGCGAGCACAACGCGCAGGTCCCCATCTGGGTTCTGGGTTCGAGACTCGAACGTGCTCCGAGGGGGCGGGAACTGCATCGTGAAAGTGGCAAACGCTGGATCCCCATGCCGGGGTCGTTTGCTTGATACGCGCACTCCCTCTCCGCAGGTGGGCGGGGGGGACAGGGAGAGATGGGCTTGCTCAGATTGACGGTATGCACTTAAACGGTGTTTCGTTGTTGGGCACAGACGAGAGTCCACGTCAAGAAGAAGAAAAAAAACCTGCCATCCGTAGATCACGAAGAGTCATCACGGGGGCGGACAGGGTCGTCGCGAGGCATTTTCGCGGACCTTGGTGAGCTGAAGGCGTGAGGGTAACAAAAGAAACAAATTTGCTGGCGGCCAGGGCCCAGGGGTCGTGACCCGGTTATTTTCGAGGTCTGGCCACGGACGGACAAGACGAGCAGCGAAGAAGGCAGCCAATACCTTGGCTAGGACTGCAGGTCAGGCGGGTGAAGGCGTGGGGTCTGGGCGGAGAAAGCTGCGCTGGTTGTGAGGCGGAAAAAAGAAAAAAAAAAAGCGTGCTGTGTGGAGGTTGCGACGTGCGGGCATTAATCACCACCTCACCATCTGCGAACCCAGTCGAGTGCATAGGTGCGTGCGCGCGCGCAGCCGAGAGGGACGACGGGAGCGAGAGGACGGAGGCCTCGTGATGGCCAAGCATGATTTGCGAGGGCGAAAATTGCGTGTCGTCGGTGGCAGGGCAGGCAGGGCAGGCGGGCAGCAGGGCGGCCAGCTAGCAGCAGCACTATGATGGTAACGACAGCAGCCCGTGCCCCATCATTGATGAAGTTTTGCCAACTCAACCGCATGTGCTATGTGTTGGGCGTGTGCCTGACATGGCCGTTTCAGAGGGCCCGCACGATGGAGAAGGAAAACGAAAAACGCAAGAGAAACATGGCAGGCGTGCAGTCATGTGAGTCAGAAATGGAGAGCCGACGAGGTGTTTCCGCTTGTGCTCGTATCAGCCAGTGTATGGCTGGGGCGGTGTGTGTGAATTGAAAGAAGCGATTGATGAACAAGGCAGGAACAAAGAAAGAGACCCCTAAGTGGGTGCACGCGACCCGCCTTTCGATTCGATTCAATCAATCTCAGTGCCCCTCGCTGCCCCCAAACCTTTGGAGCCCCACAACGGGCGGACACGCACTTCAGATCCTGGGGAGAAACGCTGGCCAGTGGCAGGGCTCGATGCAGCCGCTGCCTAGATGAGCTAAAAACAGCTTGCCGCCAATCCTGGCGCCTCGTTGCAAACACGCGCGCCTACTCTGAAGCAGTCGGCCGACCACGCCCAATTCCAGAACCTCGTCGATTACGACGACGTGCCGGCCAGGGATGCGGCCTGGACCTCTCGTTTGGACGGACCTCAAGCCGCCGAAACTGCACCGCCTCGGGCTCAGAGGTGCTGCTGGCCGTCGCCTCCCGACCAGTCGTCGGGCTCTTGCGACTCCGCAACGACGATGCAGACGGGGCTGCCCTGCGCCGACGTCTGGCCATCTTGGCGTGTCTGGTCCTTTCGGGCTCTTTATCTCGCTCTCCTTTGTTTTCCTTTGGGTATGGTATGGCATGGCATGGCAGGGCCTAGCAGCGCCCTCTAGGAGGGCATGCCATGGCTGGGCCAACAGCCGCGGCGGTCCTTCTCGTCGAGTCGACTGTTGCGGCACTGACATCCAGAGCCTTAGTCGGGCTGCTGCTTCTATTGCCGCCGAACCTGCAGCTACGGATCGATCTGTTGGACCGCGGGCCTCCTCGGCGGCGGCCACCACTCTGCTGCCCCATCGTCTGGGACTCAGGCGCCAACTGTTCGACATGGGTTGTTCTTGTGCTCTGCCTTCTTTTGTCAGGAGAGAGAAGCAAAGATAGTGCCGGAAGCCGGGCGATATCAGCCCCAGTCCATTCTGGAGCTTGCGTTTTCCATCCGAGACGCAGCCCGGCAATACGGACAGCCATACTTAGGCCCTCCCTCGTCGGGGCCTTGTTCTACCCGACCTACTTCCCACTTCTCCGTCCAGAACGCGTGTTTGCCTGCCGTCGTGTGCGCTTCACTGTGCCTCCGCCATTGACTTGACGCTTATTCATTATCGACCCCTCGCCACCATCTTCTTCTTCACTGTCTTTGTTCCATTCACGACGAGCGCCACGTTGTTTGTTCTGTGAATCAGGTCGACGTATTTGTACCTGTGGCTGCCTTGCAAAGACTCACCGCGCTCACCCCCTTTGCCTGATTTCGTCCCTTCTACCTCTTTCCCTTGATCGACATTGAAGCATCAAAAAAATATCGGAGCAAGGCCATCACCCATCAGTGGTACAAGAGAAACCACACTCGGCTCTACATACTTTTTCTTCCTTCACGTCTAAACTCTCGCTTTTCTACTATCGGAATCTTCAGCAGACGAACCTCGACCACGAGACATATGCAAAACCCCCAGGGCGGCATGCCAGAGCACCGTCGTCCAAGGCTCGCCATGCGGGTGGCCCTGGCCATCGCCGTTTATGCGGCCTCGACCGCAGCATCATACATCCCCGCACGATCGCTGTTCCTCCTCGAGAGGCAAAACACATGCGGCATCTCGGGCCACACACAATGCCCAGGCTCCGGGGTTCCGGCCGGCTTCTGCTGCAGCGCCTCGGATGTGTGCATGATGCTCGCTGGCAAGACCACGGTCCTGTGCTGCCCTCTCGGCGACACCTGCGCTAAGATCAAGCCTATCTCGTGCGATCTGAAGCTGCAGAACCCCGCATCTCACCCAGAGTCCGTCGTCAAGACCACCGTCTTCGACGTCGAGTTGGCCACTTGTGACAGCGGTTGCTGTCCCTTTGGCTATACATGCTCCGACAAGATATGCGTCGTTGACCCCGACAAGGACACGCCGCCAGGACGGGCCAAATCGTCGTCGTCCCCAACGCCGGTGCCGACAACGTCAGGCAGGGTGGGAGGCATTAGCACCACCTCGCCGACCTCCAGGCCGATCGCTAGCACAACCCCGTCAGCATCTAAACCTACTACAACTGCGCCCTCGTCGGGCACGACGGGCGGCGTCGGTGCCGCCCCCTCGACACCCAGTCCGACCATCCCAGGGAGCGCCGAAAACGTGGCTGGTGCTACACCGCCGCCCGCCGAATCGGTGACGACCCCGTCCATTATCGGCGGCGTCGTTGGCGCTCTCATGTTCGTCATAGTCCTGGCCGTGGGAATCTTCTTCTGTTATCGCCGGAAGAAGAAGAACGCGAGCGCACAGGCCGCCGCCGCCTCGCCACGAGGCGACGGTGCATCGTCCGTCATGGCCTACGGGAACGCAATCTCGCACCCGATTCCCTCCGAGATGACGTCGGGCACCATGCGCACCGACTTCAATCGCAAGGGCTCCATCTCGTCGCACAGCTACGGCGGCGCGTCCGACCACGTCCCCTTCGCCCAGGCCGGCGCCACGGTGGGCCAGAACTATCACCAGTACCCCGCATCGCCGCCCAGCCGCACCCTGACCGGCCGCACCGCCGTCGCACCCCAGATCCCTCCACTCCGAGGCATGAGGACCAGTGACGGAGGCAAAGTCGGTGGCGGAGCAGGCGGCATGCGCCCCGGTGGCTACGATGGCATATCGCCGCCCTCGACGCCGCCGCAGCGCCAGCCCAGCACCGAGAGCATCGACGTGTACGTGGATGGCGGCCCGGCGCCGGTGGGCAGGGCGGCCGGTAATGGTGGCAAGGGCGGTGGTGGCCGGAGATACTCGGCCGAGACCACATTCACCACTCTGATGCGCCAGGCCGACCTTCCAGACCCTCGCTACGGGGCTCCTTTTGTGCCCCCTACAGCCTTCTCCACGCCGGACCGTCGGGCATAGCAGTAGCGCCTCATTTTCTTCTTCTTTTCTTTTCTTCTTTCTTTCTCCCTCTTCGTCCAGTCGCAATAGCAGGTCTTTTAATCGCTGGCGTGTTTAATCATGGCATATAGCATCGTTGGTTATTACCGGAGGCGTTTTGGGTTTTCGTTTGTATCGTTTTGCATAGCCGGGCATATCCTGTTTTCTTGACTTAGAGCTCTCCTTTGTTCATCTTATTTTTGCTCATATACCCCCTACTCGGCCGAGCGCCGATTTCTTCAGAATGGAACTATTACCATGACCAATGATATAGCGCCTGAAAACCAGGTGCCGTCCAGTGAGCATGCTACTCCGAACTGTGGTTGCCATGAGCGTGCTTCTACGGCGCTCGCGATTATATGATAAACACCAAGATTATACCACCGTTAGACGATATTGATCACATCTGATGGACGTAAACTGTCTCGAGACTTGGTCCAGAGCCCCTGACGGGTGATCAAGCTGGTTGCCTCGGCGTCTGTATGCTGAACGACCACATCTAGGAGACTCAGTCGACCACCAACATCTAGGCGGTATTGCCACAAGGTATGTCCAGACCAGTTCGGTGGGCTATGAGAGATATGGGAAGACTTGGATGCTCTTTTTCTTTATACAACGAGCCTGAGCTGTCGCAGAGAACCACTGCCGACTACCTACGGAGGATAAATGGCCACGCGGCAGTTCTTGCAAGATATAAACCGTGCCTGCAACCAACCAAGTTCACGGTCACCGACAGAAATGCCGCAATGCGGCCCAGGTATTCTCAAACAAAGGGATTTCTGCACCCATGGCCACAACCAACGCTTCCCCCTCTCCAGAAAGACTCATGAGCACATGCCAAGAACAATGATGAACTATATGCCGAGACTTTGTGACATGAATGGGAACCGAAAAGAAAAACGTGACCGTATCCGTAGCGCCGCGAGGCCTCGGAGTGATATGCGTATGTAAAAAATAAAAAAAAAAAAAACAAGAACAGATGTTTCGTTTTATCCCTCCCACTCGGAAATTCATCGCAGTTGTCGCCCAAGAGCCGACAGGCTTCCTTCCACCACGGCACCACCAATCCCCCCTCTCACTGCTTCTTCTTGGAGCCCCCCAGGCGTCCGCAGCGGCAGCGGCAGCCTCGGCCTGCTGCTGCGCGATCTGGCGCTCGTCCTCGGCCTCCCTGCGCTCGGCGTACCACTGGCCGGCCTGCAGGACCAGGACGCCGACGAGCACGAGGGCCAGGATGGTGTTGCTGGCGCTCAGCACCTTGAGCGAGTCCTCCCTGCCGAGCCGCAGCTCGCCCGACAGCGGGCCCTCGTGGCGCAGCGTGCCCTTGCCGTCCTCGCCCCACGCGTTTGCCGAGACGTCCTGGAGGCCCGCACGATGTTCGCGACGTAGATGCCCACGCCGATCAGGTACAGGACCAGCGACGCGCCGTCGAAGAGCACGTTTGCTTCGGACGGCTTGAAGAGCTTGGCGAAGAAGCCGAGGAAGCCGACGCACACGACCATGTTGAGCACGCGCGGGATCAGGGGCGGGGCCGCGTGCATGAAGCGCAGGTGCTCGGCCAGCTGGTCGTAGTAGGCGGGCGGCACGGGCTCCGAGGTCCAGAGGAGTGGGAAGTCGTAGGGGAACGAGGCGAAGAGGATGCCGAGGAAGAAGCAGACGGCTGGTTTTGATGATTTTTGCCTGTTAGCTCGTGACAAGACAAAGGGGGGTGGGACAGAGAAAGAAAGGAAGAAAGAAAAAAACACTCACGGCCTACTATCATGATGGTGGCAAACGAGTGCGACCCGCGGTAGTCCTTTGAGCGCGTGCTCTTGGACCAGTCCACCCACTTGGTGTCCATCTTGGGCCTGGATCGCGGCGACAGGCGCGACACGTAGAATATCCTCTGGAGCCTGGGCGACGGCGCCGTCCTGCTGCCGCTGCTGCTGCTGCTTCGTCTGCTGCCCTTCTTCTTCTCCTCCCGGGCGGCGGCTTGGTCTTCCAGGGTGACCGGCGGGGGTGGGTGGCGTCTGGGAGGAGAGTTTACGTAGGTACCTAGGCGGGTAGTTAGGTAGGTAGGTACCTATCTAGGTGGGCTGGTAAGCGCAGGGAGCTGGTGGTTGTCGAGCGCGCGCCGTTTGTGTCAAGACTGGTGTGTGTGCGCCGCAAAGCTAGCAGCTAGTTGTCCTTGCGGGCGGGCTGGTGGAGAGAGCTCTGGCAAGGCGGGCTCCTTGGGGAGACAGCTGCGGGGCCCCGTTTCGCTGTGTCGCAACTTCAATTGATGGCACAGACGTTGGATCGGCGCACGGTTCCTGCCTGGAGGGCCTTGGCAGATAACGATGATTGCCGTTTTGCGCTACCAAAATCTCGGCTTGGACTGGCGGACCCAAGATTGACGTCGTCTGCGCAGGCGTCACGACGGAGATTTTTCTCATTTTTTTCTGGTGTTGAATAACGGCGGGCAGTGGCTGTCTCGTGCGGTCCAAGTTCTGACCACATCAAATCAGAGCTCGAACGTACAGATCTGGCAGCTCCAGACATTGATGTCAGCACGGTTTCGATTTCTTCCCACTGCCAAGCCTGGCCCGTCGCAGCCTCCTGTCCAAAAAGGGCATCGAGCTCGTCACGGACCACCACAACCCATGAACTCGGTCTGCAACCAAGGTGTTCGAACATCTTCGCTTCAGTTTATCTCGTCGCAGTCAAGTCCGCAGGTTTTGGTGCAATCATTCATTACTCGCAAGAATATGGATATCAGCCTATGAGGTTGTACGCCGGCATGATGCAACGTCGAGAACGCTCAGAAACAAAGAAAAAAAATACCCAAGGCACAAGCACCGAAGCGTCATCCGGGAGTAAAAAAGAAGCGAATGTAGTTGATAGTGCCAGTGTCGGGCCTAGAAGAAGAGAAGAATACGGGCGATTAAATACCCCAAATTTCCAACAAATGCCTTTCCGGCATGTATGCTGCAGCAAGAAAGAAAAGACAAGAGTTGACCACCCATGATGCACGCCTCAAATATGCTTTCAGACTGGGAGACTCAAGGGGAGGAAAAGAAGCAGAGGAAAACAAACAACGACAAAAACAAAAGAAACAAAAATCGCTTGCTCTTCCGAACTCTCACGCCATAGAAAGGGAAAGGGAAAACAAGTCGGGGTATATATGATGCGCGCGGAATATCGAAACGCTTGCCATCCTTCTCCCTGTCGCGAGGGTATGAAGTCCGTGTCGGCGGCAATCCTATGCACCAGGCGAGCGAGAAGAATCGGGAAAACGAAGCCAATGAGAAAAGGAACCTCGTCCATCATCGTGCCGGTCGTGAGAGGGTTGTGATTCCCTCATTTGATGTTCAAAGAAGCAAGAGGTCGCTTAAATCACGTTCCTCTGGACCCCCGGGCCTAGCGTGAGCTGGCTCAGGCTGAGCGTCCGTGCAGCCTTCTTCCGCCTCGGGTCCAGCTCCTCGCCGTCGTCCGTCTCGTCCCTGAGATCCTCGCCGAACGCCCCATACGGATGTGGTGACTGCTCCTCTCTGGGGGTCTGGAATGCCGACCCGTCCTCGTGCTCGCTGTCCTCATCATCTCCGTCACCCTCAAAGACTGAGAGCGTCTTGACGATGGGCGGCTTGCCGCTATTGCCTCCGAAGCTCGTCGTGCCCATCTGAGGTACCGTCGGCAATAATTGCCCTGACGGCGGGCCCATTGATAACGAGAGCGAGCTATTCGATGGTTTGGATAGCAGTCTCGACTGACTGCTCGACATGGTTCCCGCACCCCCCGGCAGTTTATTATCCCCGGCAACAGCGGCCGAAGCAGGTGATAGCCGCTCATAGGACCGGCATGGGGTGAGACGCTCCTGCGACCGGCTCTTGTGGGGGTCCCTCAGCATCGCGTACATGGTGCTTGACAACGTGTTCATCCTCTCCGAGAGCTTCTTGACTTGCACTTCGAGGGCAGCCCGGGCGGCCCTCTCCGCCTCGAGCTGTGCCGCCATCGCGTCTACGGACGATATGAGGTGGTGGTCTTGGGCACCGGCGGCCGCGGCCAGTGCTGGAAGGCTCGTGGCCCCGCGCACAGTCGACGTCGAAGTCGGCCTCAGCCCCGGCGAAGGCGCCGCTGAATGGGCCGAGATGGCGGGGATGGAAAGAGTCTGCGTGGCGGCGCTTGACGGGGGGTGCATGCTCCCAATAAATGTCTGGCCGTCCCCGAAGGACATGTGCGACGCGTTGCCTTCCATCGTCTCGGCCGACTGCCTACTGAAGCTATACCGCGAGGAGCTTGCGCCTGCTCCGCTGAGATCCAGCGAGATGGCCTGCAAGGCGGCGCGGGGGATCGCCGCGGGCGCAGAGGGGTTGGTGCTAAATAGACCCGACGAAGGCGCGGGCAAATCGAACCCAGTAGCTACCGGCACCGAGCGCGGAACTCCTCGCCCATGATCCGTCGCCAGCTCCTCCATGGGGCCCTTGAAACCGGGGACGGAGTGGCAGAGCTGGTCGACAACGCGCTCCAGACGATGTGTCCTGGACTCGAGACTCCCCATGCGCTCGTCAAGGCCGACGGCCTGTGTGATCTTCATGCCCGCCATCTCGTTCATGGTAGCAAACGAGCCAAAATTGAATGGTTGGGGCGGCGTCTTGGGTGGCGCCTCGGTCGATGGCTGTACGGTGGACGGTGCCTGGGAAGGGTCCACGGAGAGCACACCAGTGTCGTCGTTGTCGTTGAATTCTGCGTTCTCGCCCTCGTTCTCCGGGTGCGTCGAGGAAAGAGGCGACAGGTAGCTGGGGCCGTAGCTCTCGCGCCAGTAGCGGATTTCATCGCTGCGGCGCCGCGCGCCTCCCGACGAACCGGGAATACCGGGCAGGTCGAGTCCGGACAGCGAGCGAGAGCGGCGCTTTTGCGCATACTCTCCCGCCATGTCGGAGGTGATGGCGCGGCCAATCATGGTTGGGTCCTCGTCTGGGTGAATCAAACGGCTTCCCCTAGCGTGGCTGCTGACGGGCCGCGGCGACAGACCGCCCCATTCACCAAGTTCATGTCTCCGATGGAAATTGCGGGCCCCAAACATGTTGCTGTGCGTCGCCGTGACGGCTCTCCTACGGCCTCCAGTAAAGGTATCGGCATGCATCGAGTTGCGCGCGCTTTCTATGGCCGTAATGTCATTGGGGCCAACCGAGTGTGACCGCAGCGCGCGGTCGTATTCTGTGATGGGCAACGATGCCGACCGTTTCGGCTCCGCTTCGTTGACTCGCTCCAGTGCCGAGGTGTCCTGCTCGTAGAGCGTGCACGGTTAGTACCCTCGTATTCATGAAAACTCGGTCAAGCTCATGTAACGTAGGTCACAAGGTGCCAGACAGAGTAGGTACTTACACTGCGGTGCTGGGTCGACGGCACTACGCTCGAGGTGCGATCGGTGTCATCCCCCGAACTTTGGAGACTGGTCTTATCTTCTTCTTGCTTGGCGGCTGAAAATTTTGCTGAAAGCGCCACGTAAAGTCGACTTCTTCCTTTGCGGGCGGTTCTCTGCCGTGTTGCCCGAGGTGTTGCTCACGACAGAGTACCGCAGCGTGCTCGATGGGTTCGTTCGCTTGTGTCCAGGCGATGTCCCTGCGCCCGACGAAGGGCTTGTGCGGACAGCGGCCGGCTGCTGGGCGGGCGGTGTCGCAGGCGTAGTTGTAGGTGCCGGTGCCGGTGCCGGTGTAGGCGTAGTCATCCGGGGCGGGGTTGAGGATACTGCCGCTGCCGTTGCCGGCACGGGGTTGGTAGGTTGTGTTGGTTTTGTCGACGAGGATGGCTCGTGGGAAGCCGCTGTGCCGTTCACTCCGTGATCGTCGTTCCGGCTGCTGCTCCCAGAGGTGCTTGCAGGCGGGGGAGGCGCAAGGGCCTCTGACCTCTGGGATTCCCGCTGGCCGTCTCTCATCGGCTGTTCCTCCAGTGGGGTTGGACTTGCGATTCCGGCGCCCCTCTGGCGGATGGGGAAGTCTTCCTCGGGGCCCTTTGTGGCCAAATTGGAGCCGGGGTTGCGGATCGGGAACTCGTCGTCGTCGACCGGGTTCGGTATCGGGATCGGTCCTGAGATCTTGCCGCGGATGGAGTGGGCTGGCCGTGGCCGGCCAGGCCCTGAGGACGTGGAGGGACTCTTGAAAAGATTCATGGTGTTGGGTCCCGAGGCTAGCCGCCTGAAGCTTCTGTGATACAGATAGAGCCCTGTATCGCGCGTATGGGCAGAGGCAAAGCCTGATGCAAGAGGCTTTCGGCACAGAGAGCACTATCTAGGATATGTGGGAGAGGCGATGGGCGTGCGAGCACAAGCCATGGAGCGCAAAGTAGTCGGCCGTTGGATAGTGTTAGCCGAATCTGTTGGCGGCGCGGCGGCAAAGCTAGCAGAGGTGAGTTGGCGGTGCGGGAGTCTTTTTGGGAGACGGACGCCGGCTGTCGTGCTCTCTGGGCTGCTATGCTATGATGTGCGCTAACGGGAGTCGAGCCCACATGGCCAGCCAATGCGGCGATGTCTGGCCCAGGAGGCTCGGCTGTGCCTGTTTGAGGATGTGTGCAAGTGCCAGACGGCTCGGCCAACTGGGGGCCAAGGGAGGGCTCTGATTATGATTAATGGGGGGAAGAAGAAAGGAAGGTCGAGCCAGCGACATGCAGGACGGCGGGCCTTGACGACCGTTGTCTGGACGGCTATTCGCGCGAGGGCCGCGGTTTATGGAGGAGAGAGCTGTAGGGCATGGAACCCCGGGCGCTGCATTGTCGCGCGTTATCGTCAGCCGTCGCCTCTGCACCGAAGAGGACCAGCAGCGCGAGCGAGGAGGGAGGGTGAGGAGAAGGGGGCAGTGACAAGAAGCAACGACAGCTCGCCGGGAGAGGAGGGGGTGACGTGAAAGATGTGGACTGGCTGGGCGTGCTCGACTCCGGGTTTTGCTTTTTCTCTTTCGCCGCGCGGAGGACCACGACGAGATGGCATGCGGGCTCTGGCGCACCTTACACAGTATCTCTCTGTCGCTGGCTCCGGCTCAGAGCAAGGCAGGGCGTGGGGTCTGGCAGGCAATTGTCCGATGATCCCAGCTCCTTGCCTGAACCCATGAAACCTGCAACTGGGGCCGGCCAAGTGGGCCGGCCACGGGCCACGGAGCTTCGCAGAGCAGGGATAGGTCAGACGTTTGCAGGCCAGGGGAGCCCCTGCAGCACCCCGGGCGAGTGGTGTGTGTGGGCGGGCATCTTGGAGGCTTCGAGGCCGCGACAATTGGAAGAGCAGCAGAAGGCCGCCAGGTGGTGTGTGGGGTGCGGCCAGGGGGTGGGTTGCCATCGATGGCGTTGGCCGCTGAGGCTGGCCAGTCGGAAAAGACGCCTTTCCATGTCTGGCAGGGCGAGGGCCACGATGGATGACGAGCCAGCGGCTGGGTGGTGGCTACTGTCGACATCCGACACCAAACAGCTGTTGAGCCCGAGGGAGAGGCTTGTCACAGCTGCGGGGTGGCCAAGGGGCGGGTGGTGCGTGCCGGGTCTGGTCTGGTTTGGTCTGGTTTGGTCTGGTTTGGTCGGGTCGAGCAAGAAGGATTCTTCTGCCTGGTCGCTCGGCACCGCGGGAATACGTGGGATTGATTCGTGCGCTGCTGCGTGCACTGGATCGTGTCCAAACGGGCAAGAGCGCCTCCCGCCTTTCGTCCCATTGCATTCCACCGACCCAAAGGTGCATCTCGTGTTGCATCAACCCGGATTCACATTCACATCTCGGCCCAGCCGTGGATAGCTGCATCTTTGGGAGCTTGGGTTGCTGCAGCCAATCTGCTTAGGTTTGCCCAACGAGTGGACAGGCCCTCGCGTGCATCATTCCAGCTCTCGATAACGTTCCGTGCGCAGTGCTCGCGCCGGCTGGTTTGGGCAAGTGGCATCCACCCACACAACACAACAGAGGACCGACACACTCAAGCGCAGTCCGTGCGTACAGAAGCGACTGGCGTCTCTGGGGCGGCTGTGCACGATTCAACTTCCCGACTAGGCCTTCACGTTGTGACGAGCGGGTTATTCATAGCAAAAACGACGTCTTGGGGGAGCGCCGACCGCGCACCGACGAGACGCGCGCTGCACTCGCCGGGCACAAGACCGCCCAGCCTGCAGCAGGCTGGCGGTTGCAAGGCAGTTCGTTGCAGTTCGTTCCATGTCTACCACCCAACCCCCAAGCGACCGTTACCGTCAGCTGCACTGCGACGCTGGCGTTGCCTGTGGTGATTGTGTGTGTGCCCCAGTGCTGTGTGTGTATACCGACTCGGGTTGGCTTGGCTCTCCGGCCTTCAGCAGGCTGGAATGCAGTCGGCCACTAGTAGGTACCAGCCTAGCACCCCAAGGTACTCGGGAGGACTTGACCAATTCGACTGCAGGCGCCCCGCCTCGAGGTGACGTCCCTGTCCCACCTTTTGATTTTGCAGCGGCGTTTCGACGCAGCTGGCCCGTGGTACCGTCAAGCTGGCGATGGGTCCGGCTTATTTATCTCCGGCCATTCCTCAAATTGAGGACTTGTGCATGCATCAGGCTGGTCTTGCATCGCAGCCAGATCCGTCGACTCGACGGCGTCGCTGCCCGCCCGGCCCAAGGAGACACTGCTCCGAGCAAGTTTTGCCGCCGGCGGACCGAGAGGTCCTGTCCGCCTCGATGCACATGCAAAATGCATCCCCACTTCCAGCGGGCTGTCGGCACAACACGCATGCTGTTCAACAAAACCTCTCATGGCAACGAGGCACGGCATCGGCTTTGTACACGTCACTTGGCCCGTCCTCGCCTTTGGCCCGCCGTCGTGGCACCCGTCAGCGGGCTTTTGCTGGGCCTGTCTCCCAGCCGCCGTCTGCAGGCCCAAGGAGGCGGTTGCCTGTCCAAGGAAATTCCACTTCGTGCAGCCGGCTGTCGATCCGAAGCGGTGGGCCGGTCGAGACGATTCTTTAGGCAATACGGCTGATTATGCTCGTCCCAATGGCTGGTCATGCCAACGGGAAACCTGATGACATTCCTTTCCTCTGTTGTCAGGTCGAACCCGGTTTGAGACGACAACAGCACGGCACAGGTCCGCGGCTGCTTCCCGAGTGGCAGGCAAGCTCAAATTCCTTTGGTTGATGTGTGGGTGTCTTGGACCGCCTTTTCAGCCCGTAGCAGGGTTATCCTTGTCGTGGTGGCCCGCGCTCTATTTCGTCGTCGTCTGCTTCAGGAAACCCCCGCCTGGGGGCTACCGCTCGGGAAAAGCCTCCCGTTGCGGTATATCAACGCCGTCCATGTCTACAGGTGTGCACTGAAAAGGTGTGTCCGAGATAGGGTTATTTGGGGTGGCCGTGATTTTGTTTCGAGAGCGCCGCGACACGAACGAACGCCTGCCCAATGTTTGAGACCCGCTCGCGCTCGCCTCCCAACATGCTCGCCCGCAAATCCGCTCGCTTGACCCTTGGCAGGCCCCGGCCTTTGGTCTCTGGAACCTGGGGACTGCAAACACGCGAACAGGCCGAAATGGCGGCGCGCTTGTCGGCCAATGATGATATCTGCCCTGTGTCATTCCCCTCATCATCGCTTGCTCCCTGCCTCGTCCAGAGGCCTTTTCCTCTGGCAGTCATCCCAACTTTCTTTTTAGGTTTCTACCCGCTTCCTGCTTTCCCCAACACCAGCTTTCAGTAAGCTCTCGACGGATAGCGACCGAATGGCAGGGCCCACCGAACCCCCCATGTCATTACCCAGCGTAGCGTTTTACAGCCCGCCCGCAGTCATGACACGTCCGACCCCCATTTACCAAGTCTCGTCATTTCGTCCGAAGAGACGGTGCTCGCCCCAGGGGCCGGGAGGAGACGCTCGCTTATTACAGCGGTGCTCCACCCCAGGGGAGAGTGTGGCATTGTGAGCCGAAAGGCTGATGCCTGTCGGCCTGTGTGCCTTTCTCGGTGTCCATGTATTTGTTGTACCTAGGTACCTACCTACCTAGGTACCTATCCTCCTGGACAACGCGGACCAGCGGCAAAGGCCCGAAATCTCTGGTCAACCAGGTCCGCGATCGCAAGACCGCACAGCCTGGACCACCCCAAAGAGCATTGATTCTCCGTTGGTGTGCATTACATAGCTCCCTCGCTCGACCAATGACGTCGGGTGATAATATCGTGTGTATAATGCCCGCGACCAATCCCTCATTCAGGCATACATACAGAGGCATTGCGGCTGAAGCCGGAGTTGGGCGATTGTTTACTTGCGACAGGACATCGCCGATGGCTTGCCTCCTCTGTTCTTTCTTCTTCCCGCCGGCGATTCCGTGCTGGGCATCCCTGTCACCGTCTTCGCAAACCAAACGCACCTGAAGTCGCGACCCAGTTTGTGTGACCCCTGGACCTGGGTGCCCGGCTGGCCCGTGAGGATTACCACAGGGTCGCAACTCTTCCCGACCCTTGACATTTCTTGGCGAGACTAGCCCCAGCCATGCGACAGCCCGGGCACGTCAGCCGCCTTCATGCTCCCCATGTCGCCCGCCGTGCCAACATCGGCGCTGCTATCAATGGACGGATGACACGTGCGGGCATCTTAGACTTCTGGGTATCTCAGGTCGGCGTTTTCTTCGAGATGTTCCATCCATCTCTTGAGGAATATGCTTCCTCTATCGGCCGGGCGTGCAAGTCTCGGGGTCAGCAAAACAAGTATCATCGGACTCTTGGCACAGATGAAACCAAGACGTGCAATAGATAACAGAACATCTGTGCCCTCGCCAATCCGTCTCAGGCACAACGGTGGTATCCAAAACAAAACGTAGCCCGAGCGAGGCGAGGGGACAGTGCGTAATTGAGCCAACAACCAACACAGCCGAGGAATCGATGTGGCTGAAAGGAGAAAGGATAAAGGGAATAAGGGCAAGCAAACCCAGAAAAAACACATCTCTCCACTAACCTCTTGACTGTGCCCGAGTCTCCGATTATCGTCAAGGACCGTTTTGGCCGCGTCATGGCCACTGCAGGCAACAACGAGGACGCATTAACACATGCGCGCTAGAGGCAAATCAACGCGTCGGGGTTCCCAAAGCATCCTGATAGCACCCGGTTGCCGGAGTCGCGCTTACCATTCAAGCGGCGCTTCTCTCCCAAGAAGCCCACCTCGCCCTCGCTGTTGCTTCGCACTAGGCTGACTATGACGGCCTCCTTTTCGCGGCCCTGGAAGCCGTCAACGCTCCCCAGCTCGATACCCGGGAAAGCCTCTTTGAGTAGTGGCGCGAGCACTGCGAGCTGATGACGGAGAAGACCGAGGGGTTGACAAGTACTCCCCGCGAGGGAGCCCCGTCCCCTTGTCAGTAAGCATCCACTTGCCGCATGAACGAACCACTATATTTCAGGCCATTATACATGCGGAGCCCACAGCCCACGTTCTTCGGCATTGCGCCAGCACTTGGATGCAATGCGGGGACGGAGCACCTCCCGAGAAAGGGCGAGCAAAAAAAATAGAAGAAAAACGAAACAAGCAATGGATGAATGATAAATGCAAAAAGCAAAGGAAAAAAAGAAGGAACGGGGGAAAATAGGGATGACGGGTGACAGGCAAATGTCACTATCCTGGCTGACTCGCTCATCGAAAAGCCGAAACATGAGAACCAGCAAAAGGAATCTATGAAGACGAGATATGGAAATTGAAACACAGTATTGCACGGCACCACGGTAGAGTCTCCTCACCTGACCATTATAGGGTGTCACCACTGCAATATCCTTGGGCTTGACACCGGCATCGACAAGCAACCGGACCTGCTGCGACACGAGGGCAGCCTCTCGCTCATTGCTCTTGCTCTCGCCGTGAATGGTGATCTTCTTCTTACCCCCGGCGGCCATGTCGCCCGCTTCGGCGTCGTCGTTGCGCTCGGGGAAGTCCCCGCCCTGCGTGTCGATGAATATCAAAGGCTCGCGCGTCTCATCGGTATCCTCGACAGTGTAGGGTAGGTCCTTGAGGAGCCTGTCCTTGACAGCCTCCGCCGCAATTAGCTCGGAGCCGTAAAGCTCGTCCGAGGGGAATCTCATGATCTTTTTGTGCATCCGGTACTGCGTGGTCAGCATGCGCTTGATGGACGACCCATGGAGCTTCAGGAGGCGATCGAAGAGAGTCGTCTCGAGCGTAGCACCACGGCCTTTCCCTTTGGCCCCTGACGCAGCAGCTGACGCCGCTCCTCCGGCAGTGGTCGGGGTCTTGGAGTTGAGGGATTTTATCGTCGGGGGTAGTTGAAGATGATCGCCAGCACAAACCGCCTTCTTTGCAGAGAAAAGTGCCACCCAGCACTGTGCCTCCAGAGCCTGGCTTGCCTCGTCTATGATGACGACGTCGAACTTTTCCTGCCGGAGCTGGAGCCCTCCGGCGCCGTGCAGGGTGGCGAGCACGACCTTGCTGGACCGGATCAGGTCCGTGACGCACTTGCGCTCGCGCTCGCGGAATTCCTTCCGCAGCTCCTTGAGATCAGCATAGATGAGCCGGCGCTCCTTGGCGCTCTTCGTCTTCTTGATGGAGGCCTGCTTGGCGTCCATCTCGGCCCGCACGTCGCGGACGATGACCCCCGCCTCGCTCGTTTGCGTCAACACATCCAGGGAATGGGCGACCACGGACGGTAGCAGGCGGGCTGGGTGGCCGATGCGGACAATGGGAACACCAGAGTGAGGCGCTAGGCGCTCTGCTACGTTGTCGACGGCCACGTTCGACGGGGCGCAGACCAGGATGCGCTGCCCTCGCTTCAGAAATTGGAGGATCAACTCGATCAGAGTGTGAGTCTTGCCCGTCTGCATTCGACAAGCGGGGCCCGCCAGGTATGGCACGCATCGATTCATCGCAGGTTAGCTGTCGACTACCTGAGATCAAGTCTACACGCCCTATGATCACGGTCACACACAAAGGGGGGGTGCCTGTCGTGACCGGCCGAGGGTGCTCTGAGCTGGGGTATACATACGCCTGGAGGGCCGTGAATCAATGCGATCTCGGGTGAGGCGAGGGCAAAGCGGACGGCATCCTTCTGCGACTCGTTCAAGGTCGGGTCGACCCATTTGATCTTGCTCAGATCTGGATCGGCGCCGAGGTCTGGAGGCACCGGAGACGGCGAGGAAAGACCGAAAAGAACGCGCATGAAGTTGGAATGCTCCGAGTCGCTCAGCTTTTGCATCTTTTCCATCATTATGGTCATTCTATCCGCGAGTTTCAGCTCCAGGAAATGCGATACGGAGAGGCGGACGGGACTGACCTGCGGAACGTGACATCATCTGCCAGCTTCACGACCCATACCCTTCCGTTCAGGCCCTTCTCCTCCTTCTGGCCGGCGGCAGAGTCGTCGAGGTCGAGGGCGACACAGAGGTCACAGCGGCGGACGCGGGTGACGACGCCGCGGGAGCCGGCGCGCTCGAGCTCGCGCACCTCGCGCTTCTTGGCGGAGCCGGCGGGCTGCTCTGCGACGAGGACGACGTCCCCGACGCGCAGGCCGTGCTCGGGCAGCTCGCCGGTGCTGGAACTGACGGCCGAGTCCGGGCCCAGCTCGACGACGGTTCGGCCGCCGGAGCCTGTCCGGCGACCCTCCACCGTCAGGTTGGTCAGGGCGGCGCCGGCCCGCTGGAGAGCGCTGGGGGTATGACCTTGAATCAGTTCGGCTGCCGATGCCACCTCTGCAGCCTGTTCGGCCGCCAGGAGCGCCAGCTGCGTGGCAGCGAAGTCTGCAATGGAGATAGACTCTGGTGGCATTTTCTCTCGTTTTTGTTGGGTCTTTCTGCTTCTTGCCTCGTGGCTTTGCCTGGCGTAATGGTTGCGGGCCCGTCCAAGACTGCACGATTTGATATCTGGTGGTGGGGCCCGGGGTCTGTGAATTGAGGAAACGGGCGAGCACCATGGGCTGGAGGTTTAGAGGTATGTTATAATAAGGTTGTTTAGCTCAGCAAATGGACCCGCGTTATAGTGGATTAGGGATCAAGCGGCCCGACGACCACGTAACCAGCAGTGCGAGCAGCCCTTCTTTAGCTTCGATACAATCGTGTTATATTGATTTGATACGTCTTCGCCTCTCAAGCCTTGGTGACAACCCCCCAACTCCTATCAAACCGTGCCGGAGGCTGACGAAATGTCAGGGATATTATGGCATTAACCGCTGCCAAAACCATCCGCCCATATATAGTCCTAGCCTGACGTGTTCACTCCAATAGGCCCCCGATAAAAGAAGGAGGCTCTCCATCCTCCGGGAACTTGAATATCAGCACTTGCCCCGAGTCGCACCCTACCACAACCCTGCTACCGTGGACGGCGGTCGAACATCTCCCAGCGCCACTGGGGAGATATTGTGCGGGCAGGTAGACAATCTTTCGGTCCTTCCACATAATCCAGCGCGATTCGACCGCTATACGAGCGCCTTGGGGACAGCTCCGACACCGGCACATCCGGAAGTCTTCTCCTCCAGGCGCCAAACTCGGTCAGCAGCACATCTGGGCTGTCCGGTTCGATGTTCAGAACGCACGGCCACCGCGGCCAGCTTTGTTCGCCTGGAGCTTTCCATATATGCTTTCCCGTTGCGGTGCTCCACATATTGACCGCGCCGAGGAACGAGACTGATATCAGCCTCTCAGCGTCCGGTGAGAAGGCGAGGGAGCGGAAAAATTCAACAACGCCCTGATTCCGTAGCACCTTGCATGGTTTCCGATCATGGTCATCTCCAGTCAGACACTCGGCGACGCACCAAATCAGGATGGTCGAGTCGTCTCCGCCCGAGGCCAGGTATTTCCCATCCGGGAGAAGGTGACGCAAAAGACGTAGTCTTCGTGGCCCTTGAGCAATCTACTTTCGGGCCGCACCGGGACATCTCTGTCACTCGCCGTGTCGCTCGGACCGATGCTTTGGCTGTCGTCGCGACGGTCCTGTTGCTGGGGCAGGGCGGATAAATCGTATAGCCTCACACTTTCGTCGTCGGATCCCGAGGCGATAAGTCGGTCTTCGGGGCAGATGGCGACGCACCGCACCCAATCTGAGTGCTCTCCAAACTTGTGAGTTCTCTCGCCCTCGTTCGCGTCCCACACGCATACTTTGCTGTCGGTGGAGGCAGAGATGAGGGTTTCGCCGCTTTTGGAAAACACAAGGTATGTGATTTGGTTATCGTGTCCCTTGAGCGAGTGCAGCCGCGTCCCTTCGTCCGCATCCCACAGCACAATCAACCCATCCAAACCGCCTGATGCGACTTTCCTCTCATCTGGAGAGAACGCCACAAAGGTGATGGGTCTCGTGTGGCTCTGCTGATGAGGGGCATCTTCACTCGCCGTCGGGTTGGTGTTGGCTGAAATCTCGATGTCTTCGAGGCGCCAGATGCGAGCGTCGTCCTGCGATGTTGAAGCCAAAAGGCGTCCGTTGGGCGAGAAGCAGATCCCAAATACGCCTGCGTTGTGCCCTCTCAATGTTTGCTTGCGCTGCAATTGCGGGACGCCCCCTCCGAGATCTCTCTCCATATTGTTATCAAGCGGTCCGAGACGCTGGCGAAGCGCGACTCCTTGTCGGGTGACAGTATCATAAACTCGTAATCGGGGTCAACAGAGCCGACTTCTTTGACCAACTGTCCCCGGGCGGCGTCGAAGATGCGCACCATGCCGTCTCTCGACCCCAACACTAGGTGAGCCGAATCGTGTGAAAAGTCCATGCAGACTGTTGGGCTGGGGTTGGAAAGCTTGTGCTTCACCTCGCCACTTTCCAGGTCCCACACGTCGACAGTATCGGAGGATCCCTTATCGCTTATGTTGAGCCAGGCCAACAGGCTCCCGTCACGGGAGAAGTGCGCCCACCAGAATCCTTGCACCCCATCGTTTGTCTCCTTGCTGGTCTCGCTCTCTGTTCCGTCGTTGCTCTTGGTGATTGTTTCGTCGTTGCCCTTGGTCACTGTTTCGTTGTTGCTCTCGGTCACTGTTTCGCCGTTGCTCTGGGTAGCCGTTTGGTCATTGCTCTCGGCGTTTCGCCAGTCTTTCTTATCGGGGTCGCTGGTGCAGGCTAGCACGCTCTTTTCGTAGGATGGGAGCTTCCAAAGAAGGACAGACTCGCTAGTGGTTACGACGAGCATGTCCCCAGCCGACGAGAACTCGATGTGTCGTAGAATGATTTGTGGATCAGCAGTTGCTGTAAATATATCCTCGGCGTTCAACCTTTTTTCGATTTTCCCCGTTCCAATACGGAATATTCGAATTGCGCGCTCGCCTGTTACAGCCAGAAGACCAGAGGTAGAGGGCGCCAGTGCCCACGCTTGGTCGGAGAATTCACCGTGGAGGACAAGCTGGGGCTTTCCAGTTCTGGTCTCCCACAGGCGGACTGCTTTGTCATCTGATGCCGTGGCCACAAGCCGCCCATCAAGGACAAAAGCACAGTCCCTGGCCCAGTCTCTGTGGCCTTGGAGGATGTGCAAGCAACCATCCAGTGACCACTCGGTCGGTTTCAGCACGAGCGTTTTTGTGAGCGCCAGCAGCTGCTCTTCAGGCAGCAATTCCTCCAGTTCGGGCAGGCGCGGGCAAAACAAGAGGCTGTTTCGGGGGCCAAGTTGGAACCGGCTCTCTGAATCCTTGTGAAATCTAAGGACCAACGTGGTTGTTTGGAGATGTTGGGCCAGGCTCTGTGCGGACTTCTCGGGTGGCTGGATCTACCAAGCACTCATTAGTTAGATTAGGTGCCGGTAGTACATGCTACTAACGGTACAATACTGCGTGATAGGTTATGGCTATAGAGGTAGGCAGCAGGGACCAACCTTATCTAGAAAGGCGCTGAGCGTCTGCAAGTCGCTCAGGGCTTGCTCCAGAAGTCCCTGTGATATCAGGATTTCCAGCCACGGGACGAAGTGGCTTCTTAGGAAACTGTCGGCTTGCTCTATCGCGCCGGGGAGGTGGTCAGCCCCGACTTTGATGAGGTGTCTCATCCAGTACGTGGCTGCATAAGGTTTGCACTCGTCCGTGAGCTCGCGATGACTCTCTAGAGCGGTGCACAAACACCGTTTTGTGATGAACGAGTGCGTCTTGGACATGTTCCCAGAGAGCCTCAGCTTTTCTCGCAGGTAATATCCCGCCGACCCGTCGGTAAAGCGCACCGTGTCCTCGTCTGGGGGAACCACCAAGAACGAGGAGCACATCCTCTTTATCATGATCCTCAGGTTGACCTCGGGCGGCAGGTCCGCAATTTTAGTGAGTTCAGAGATGGACAGTGGCCGGAATAAAAGGGCTGCAATCGACATGATCATCTCGCAGCGATCCTCGTCTTCGCGGTCGAGTTTGTTGAGCTCTTCCATCCGATAGTCGTACAGAGGCGTGATGTCTCTTGGTAGGCCGTTAAGGATGCTCAGCGCATTCCAAGGAATACCCGACACCTCGATGATATGGCAAGCCATGTCCACCCAAAGGAAGCTGCTAGGTGACAACTCTGCAAATTTCTGCGTCACTTTCGTCTGGAGCGTGCCACTGTATGGCGCCTCTATGGCCAGCTGTGCAACCTTGGAAGATGCGTACTCATCGATTGCCTTGCGAACTCCGGGTTGCGCCGAGTTGATGAAAAGGTAATGTTCTGTGACTCCGCCGCTGTTTCTGCGACCGGTCTCCTGGTCCGCACCATCTGCTTGGGGTACAGCAGCCCTGTCGGTGACGGCAAGCGGGCCGTTTGGGTGCGATGACACGTCTGCGCGCCTCGCCCTGTGCAAATCCATCTCCAGGTTAGCCTTGCGGCTAGAGACCAGCCATTTGACCTTGGCTGACAGCTCTGAGGTTGTGGAGATCAGTTGTATCACGTCTCTGGGCCCCCATCCGGCTGCATTTAGGTCGTTGATTTCATCGTGGAGGTCCTCGATCCCATCGAGCACGAACCATGTTGGCTCGAAGTCGCTGTCCTGCACCATGGTACACAGGAGCGTCGTCATGGCGTAAAAGTCACCCACCCGTCGAAGCCATCTCGGTCGATATCCGAAAGCCTTTCTTCTAGGTGCCTCTTGAGGCCTGGCTGTTGCTTGAGAACCTGCCGGACGAGACTCTTTATGGTTTCGGTAGCAGGATCTCCCCAAGCGTCTTGGTTGGTGGAGCGAAAAGAGTAGGCCACATTCTTTGTTGGATCATTCTTGAACCCCCGCACGCAGGCCCAAAGGAGCGTGGTCTTCCCGATGCCGATATCGCCTGCCACCCAAAGCACTTGGCAGCTGCTGTTCTCACTCCACTCGCGATACTCCGAGGTACTAGTGGCCCAGTTGTACATCGTGTCCGAAGCTCGGTCGAAGTTGCTTTCCGGAGGAGGCGGCGGAGGCGTGGCATGAAGCTTGTCCGTGGAATCCATGGGATGGGCCTCTTCACGCGGTTCCTCTGCCGGCTCATTCTGTTCTGCTTGGCTTGATTGCTTCGATCCTCCCGCTATCGACTCGTCTTTCTCTGCCTGGCTCTCTTGTTCGAGATTTCTTGTTGACTCGGTTTCCCCCGCCTGGCTTCCTTGCTCGGATCCTCCTTCTCTCTTTTCATTCTCCTCTGTCCGGTGTTCTTGCTCGCCCTCTCGTGTGTCGAGCAGTTGTCGCAAAAGATCTTCCATATCATTTCCTGCGAAATCTCTTGCAATAACACCTTCGAGCCTTGAAACTGCGGCCTGGGACTGAACGATGTCGAAAGACTGGGATATCTCCACTGCATCATGCTGTGAGAAGACAGTCTGGATCTGGTAGAGGAGAATTGCCTGGTAGAGGCCGACCAGATTGACCCGGAAGCGGGATTCCTGGGGAGTGGCGCTATTCAGAGGCTCCCGGTCACTTCTGGTTATGGTGAGCAGCCCAGAGAGGCCGATGTACCATTCCAGCTTTGACGTGAGCGAGATGATTCCCGAGCTGAAAGACTCAGTTTTCGGGCCGTGGAAAACCGCTACCTGTTAACGGGGCGGGCGCAATATATGTTAGACCAAGTCGAGTGCTTGAATGAGACGGCGGTGCTAACACACCTCAACGCTCAGGCAGGTGGCCAACCAGAGGATAGAATATTGTGGCCTTTCGTTGATCAGGCGCTGCATGGTTTTCCTTAGAGATGTAGACTTTGACTGAAAAATCTCGGTATCGTCGGACGCTGGTGGCTTCCCACTGTCACTGAGCCAAGCCCCTACAGCTTGTCCCATTTGCGCGCGTCTTTGCGCCCGATCCGTCTGGGCGACTTCATTGCTGGCATGCCCTGCATCCACATCATTGCGCGTCAGGTATGTTGACAGCGTCTCTTCGTATCGGCTTAGGAGACCAGGATATTGCTCTCTCAGGCCGTCGTAGGCTGAATCCCAGAGTTCCATGTCGTTTTTGGCGAGTGACGAGCCAAGTGACTGCCCGGGCTGAGTCCCGTCAGATAGGCCTGCGGTACGGGGCGGCGATTGCCGATTCTGAGGGCTATCGCTCCTGGGAGCCTCTATCCCCTTCTGTCTTTCCTCCGTGGGAAGTAGCGATTGTTTTGGGTGCCCAAGATCTATTTCTTCTTTGTTTCCAGATTCCGGCGCATCCGAGATCTTAGGCGCCTTGGGCGTTATGACGGGAGGCGGGGGAATTGCTGGAGATAGGGCTCCGTCCTTTTCCCTTGAAGAATTCCGGCGAAATATTCCCTTCATCGTTCTGTAAAGACCAGAAACACCGCTCTTTCTCTGATCCGAGCTATCAGACTCTGCTGCCATCTTCAGCTGGCTGGCAATCACCGTTGATCACCTATTCCGTAGACCGCTCAATCAGGCTCACCAACCGCGTGATAGTTGGCTAGAGTTGAGAGGGTGCCGAGGCTGCCGACGAAACGGACTGAGGGGAAGGGGAAAGCACCACAACCGCAAAAACATGCGCCGGGTTGGCTACCACGATCACTCAGACGGACATAACACGTCGCCCATCTGTTGGGCACCATGGAAGCATGGGTGGCGGTCTCCGAGCCTGACCAAATATCGCCCTCACAGCCTGACCAAAAAATACCACCTATGCCTATTTGGTATGAGATACTTTTGAGGTACATCGATCATAAGTCCCCAGCCCATCCACCTCCAGCAGTGCAATCTATTCAATGTACACCCTCAGCAATGACAGCTCGGCCCGGCTGACAGTGTGGGTTACCGCAGTCGAGATGATTTAGACCAATTAGGATGGCTATCACATCGGCCACCTCACTGGTCCAGCCCTTCCAAGCCGCAATCTCGTACCTGTTTTATCAACGATATTCAACAAAGCCGCGAAGAATGGAACACAGCGCCACCCCCCGAGCCATTTTCGGGTCCGATGAACACTCCGTGATCGACCTACCTGTTAAACGCCCAAACCGACCCTCCATGGCTGCTCCGTCACGATCAGCTAACGCAGTTAATCTTGGCCAGGCTGTCGGCTTTAGTGCGGGGCTTGCCTGGATGCGACCAGAGCCTGCATGTCCTTGGCCAGCTGAGCCTGCTGCAGCTGCAATATTGTCACATCCTGAGCTGAGAGACGAGCTTCAAGCTGTGCCATTCGAGCTTCTAGGCTCGCCAGCCTGACCATATCAGCACCTGCGGTGGGTGTGAATGCTTTGCGCCATGGGTCGTGCTCCGATAGTGCCTCGCTACCGTCTTGGCCACCGAGGCGGCGCTTGCGGGCATCTTCTTGGTCTCGCTGTCGCGTTCTCGGGTTCATGTCACCCCCGAAGCCCCCAGCGCGGGGACCTCCGGCGGGGTGGTTGGGCGCTCTCTGGCAGGCGCGGTCTCCTCCTCCAGCTCGGCCAGAGCCTCGTGCTCTGTGGCCATTGCGAATGTCCCTTCTCTCTTGTCAGCGCCGGACCCCTGTGTACCAGGAGAAGCGGCCTCCGCCGACTTGGTCCCGGCCGCCTCTCCAGCATCAAGCTGGTACCTCGGCCCCCAATTTACCCTTAGCTTGGTGCTCGTCTTTGCATCTACGAGGTTCCCGAGATGCTCCAGGACGACGCACTTGATGATGTCTTTGCCCTCCAAGTTGCACACCGACACCTTTCCTTGCGCCGGGGTCATCTTGAATTGACTGCCGTCCTTGCGCAGCCGATGGCTTGCTTGGCTCTCAACTTGAAATTGTGGAAGACGTTGGTTCTCCCCTCCATGGTGAACCTGACAGTGTAGGGATCCGACGAGGGCCTTGAGACGAGGATGGCCGCCCAGAACTCAGGCGTAAGTCCCTGGTTCTGAAGTTTGTTCTGCTTGAGCCACCATGTGATGCCATTGGGCCGTCCCTTGTCAAACTCCTGCACAGCGCCTCCCTCGTCGAAGCAGGTCTGGTCCCAGGAAATGCTCTTCTCCCTGCCCTTCTCGAAGCCTACTTTGGAGCCTTCATACCCGACATCCACAGCTCCTTTTGTGTTGTCGGCGATCTGGTGATGGGCTAGGACGCGATTGAATCGCTCCACCTGATTAAATGGAGCCCAGGCAATCACCTCGGGGTCTTTGCCACGGTCTTTGTCTGTGTCGAGAAATCGCAAGGTCGCGGTCATGCTCTGCAGCTTCGTCTCGGACTCGCCGCCAGCGGTTGAGTGGAAGACGAACTTTAGCACCACGAGCGTTGCTTCCTCGTTGGGTAGACTCTCTTTGTCGAGCCATCCGTCAGCCCAGAGTAGTCGCTGAACGGAGAGTCTGCTGCCCGTTTCCCTCTTGTCGAAGATCGGAACGCTACTATCCGAGACGCTGTACTGGTATCTGAGCTTGTTCTCCTCAGAGTCTGAGTCCGCTGTTTGGTTTGTGAACAGTGGAAAGGAGAATTCGTCCTTGGACGGGTCGAGAATTTCAAGGACGAGGCCATCGTCGTTGTGGAGGTTGCTCATCTTGGGGCTTGTACGGGCTTGCGCAGACGAAGGAGGTGAGGATTACTACCAAGCTGGGGCATGATAACGATGAGCTTCGGTGCCCGCCTTTTATGAAGGCAGGCAGGCACATACTTGAGTAACTACATAGTAGGTATGCGCCTGGAGGTGCCTAGATTAAAGCCTCTAGTGCCGTCGAGCGCCCTTCTCACAGATCCTTCGCTCAGCCAACCACAAATTTCTATCAAGGATAAATTCTAGAGACTTATTCCTGATTTGGTGGTCGGGAGCCTAACATGAGCCAAGGAGACACGTGGTTCCTTAGGTTCCGGAAAGGTACCTGGTGGATTTGTTCTCCCAGAACCACCCACGACCTCGCTAGGTTATAATTAATATGCGGGCGATCAAGAAAGTCCTCACAGCCGCAGCCTTACCTGCCTACCTCTAGGCGCCTAGGTACCCACCAGACACCAGAGGCTAGATAGGAAAGCAGGCCAGTGACCAAAAGCTCTCCGGTTCATCGGTGATTGTCTGCTTCCCATTCCTTTGTTCCTTTTCATCATCCATCGCCCATTTGTGTCGACTGTCATACTGAGGCCTGGGGTGATTCAGCCTTCAGCGCGGTGTCCACCCACAATCCGCTTTAATACGTCTGATTTCTCCCCACAGCCATCGTAATCCTGAGAATAGCCCACTGAAGCCTCCCTTATCCCTTCTTGCCTCCTTGACTCCTTGCCACTATGGACCGTACCGCAAGCCAGACTCGCATCAACTTGATTCAAGGGTCTTTCACAAAGCCGTCCTCGCCGCGATACAGCAACCCCAAGCCACTGCTTAATCAGAGAATCATCCAGCAGGGGACGGGTAGATCGCCAGAGCCCGGCAGGAGTATAGAAGAAAAGTGGGCGGTAATTCACAAGAACGAGGATTTCGCCCAAAATTTCGAGGACCATATCGCTTCCCTGTATGGGGACCTCGTTTCGGCTCTGGAAGCCGCGAGCAACCATGCCGATGGCGTGGAAGAAGCGCGCCGCCAGATTTTTCGCTTTCTCTTCCCAGATACCAACAAAGAACAACTGGACGCGGATGGCAAGAAGGATGGTGCCATCAATATGGACGACTGTGTCCGCTGGTGTATCCTCAACGTTGCCGTGAAAAAAACAGGCTACTCGGAGCAAGTGAAGGCCATCATGGAAATTATACTAGGGGAGAGAGGCTACCTTGCCTTCGAGAACCTGAACTGGGCTTCCATCAAGGAGAGCTGCCGGGCTAAAACGAAACACACACAATCCTCAGACCTCAAGTCGGTGAAAACGACCATCCTCCAGAGGGCAGCCGAGCTCAATAACGCCGGAGCAATCGATACCATTCTGTCCAAAGGCAGGGAGTTTTGCGACAAGGTCCGAAGCAACACGGCCAGGCGCTCAAAGCCGAACTTTTGGAATCTATGTGATCCAACGAATCCCGATTTTGACCTGCTCCTGCACGCCGCCGAGCAGCCAGGCCCCAATGACTCCACGGTGCTGAGTCTCGCCGCGGAGGAGCGCGATGAGCCCTACCGAGCTCTGGACAAGCTTCTTGGCAAGCTCCCTAAACTCTTGCTGTCGAAGGACGATAAGACATTTGAGAAGGCCCTCGCAAACGGCAACTTCGAGGTTGCGAGGAAGTTTCTCGTGCCAAACGAGGGGAAAGAACGCTTCGCCAAGAGTGAATACATCTTGAAGGCCCTGGAGACTGTGCCCAAGGACAAGGAGAAGAGCCAGAGAAGCCCGCAACTGAAAATGGTGTGGGAGCTCATCTCGCTTGCCAAGACGAGTAACACCGAGGAGTTTGACATCAATGTGGTGGGCAAGCTGATAGAGCTCAACATGGTGGAAACCTGGAGGGAACATGAAATAACCCAACACGTCCCCGATAGGGCTAAACGCCTCCTTCTCCACCTCGCCGTGGTGCACCAGAAGGCCAAGTTCGTAAAGCAGTTCCTGCAAGACTACCCTGGCCTGGCTAGTACAAGGGTGAAGTTCTCCGAGCTCCGACCGCCCACGGCCGACAAAGGATACTACCGCCCCAACACCACCGACGAAGAACACTACCCTCTCTGGTACAACAACAGGGTATGGAATGACTCCAAGTGGGAGTGGGATGGCCGCCCGGGGGATGAAGCTATACGCTCTAGTATCGTCCATCACACCATCAGAAAGGTTCAGGATATGTACGACCTATCCAGTATCTTCCACAAGTCAGGAGGTAAGCTTGCACAACCCAGCCTCTTTTCTTTGATGTGACTGCCGCTAACTATGGGACCTATGCGCAGAGCCAGGTAAGCCCCTTTTGCGCCCAGGCCTGATATGCGCGACATGCAGGTGCTCATGTTTTGATATATAGCAAGGGAATTGTGCTTCGACCTCTCTGGATTCGATTCCAAGCGATACCTGCTGTCCGAGTTCGTCAAGTCACTGGTCCATCACGAAAACAGGAAGCTGGTCAACTACGAGGAGACGCTTCGATACGCCGAATTTCCAGCCCTCGACCTGAACGCCAATCAGAAGGAGACGTTCCACGACAACGCATATCTGGCTTCCGAGCACACCGAAGTGTTTGAGATTCTCGAGTGGCTCCATCAGAGAGAGAAAGTGCGGAACATCATCAGCCTCAAGGTTCCTGACCGGCTGATTAACCCGCACAGCGAGGAGAGAATTGCTGAGGAGGTGAAGCGGTTCAAGGTCGAGATCCTTGACTGGCGCTTCCTCGATATGTCGATGCACGTATTCAAGGAAGAAGAGGTCCGAAACAGGATCAAGGAGCTGCATCTGTATTCGAGCGGCAAGCTTGCGCCGATCAGACACTGGCTAAGCAGCGAGGGCGTTAAATCCCTGCCCAATGTAAGTCATCAGTGACGGTCCTCTTTTCGCTGGAACCCCGGGCTACCTTGTCCCTGCCTCCAGGTATCTAACAGTTCGTGATTGCCCCTGTATCGCTAACACGCCGTGCCTTCGGATGCGCTCCGCAGCTAGAAAAGCTCACCGTTCACGTTGTAAAGGTTAGTTTGCATACCATCCTTCTTGCTTGGGTACCTACCTAGCCAAAGAGCAAATGCCGCGGCGTGGCATCCGAACCTGTTAGCACTGACAGCACGTCCGTTTACCAAACACAGGAAATGGGAACAGAAAATTCGTGTAATCTCACCGTCAAGTATATCGGCGAATGGCTCGCGGAGCTCAAGCTCGAGAAAGTCATAATAGAGGTAGCTGCGGAATTTTGGAATCGAGAGCCCAAGCAGTTCAACCTCAACGAAGTGTGCGTATCGCAGCTCCCCCGAGTACTTAAATGAGATAGCTAGCTGGGCGCCCAGAGGGATGCTGATATTCCATGCTTTTTAGGGCTGAGCGTGTGGCGCCCAAACTGTCCCGGTTCATCCAGAGCTACCGCGGGCTGGCGTACCGGCGACACAAACGCGACCCCAAGAACGGTTTCAAGCCAATAAAGGTCGCCATCATCGACAACGGCATCCTCAGCGTGGCGTCCAAGACGCAGAGCAGCTCGACAGGGCTATCGGGCGGCAGCGAAGGCCAAGCCAGGAGCCCCCATGGCAAGCAACAGGACGGCACCTCTAAAGCCACTGGCGAGCGAAGCGGAAGCGATTCGGCATCCGACTTCCTGACAAACGAGAGTCTGTCATCACGGATCGAGCTCGGCCGATCTTTTGTCGACGAAAACGCCAAGCTCAGCCCCTGGTTCTTCGCTTCCAACCCCCACGGGACGCAGATGGCCAATCTGATCTGTGCCATGGACCCGCTGTGCAAGATCTACGTGGCCAAGGTGGCGGACGGCATGACCGGGATGACGCCTGAAAGGGTCGCAAGAGTGGGTAGAAACAGCGGCCTCTTTACGTTTGTCATCCGGTAACTGACCGATATTCTGGACACCTAGGCTATCGAGTGGGCTATATCCCAGCGCGTCGACGTGATCTCCATGAGCTTCACCATGCTGGAAATCACAACCGAACTGGAGACCCAGATGAACAAAGCCAACGATGAAGGCATCATCATGCTCTGTAGCTTCCACGACGAAGGGTCGAGAGTGATCGAGGCGTATCCGGCAGATCACAAGACGACCTCGAAGCTGGTCATCGCCGCCTGCGACAAATACGGCAAGCTGATCCGGGACATAGAGCCTGAGCAGGTCAAGACCAAGTACGATTACAAGGTGGACGGGGTTGACGTGCCCGCGGGAATCATCCCATTCCTCGAATCATCCGACCGCATCTCTGGCAGCTCGGTGGCTACCGCCCTTGTAGCGGGCCTGACCTCGTTGATCCTGTCTTGCCACCGGCTCGCTCACCCGTCCGACCATCTCACCCAGCCGTCTGTTTATGAATCTCGAAAGAGCCCCAAGCCCATCAATACCGTCACGCATTACCTGAACATGATGTCTTCCCCCACGACAGATCGATTCCTCTTCCTCGAGAGGTTCGCCAAGATCGACGAGATGATCAAAGCGGGCGACCGCGTCAACGCCGAGGCTATCTTGAGGAGCCAGTTCGGAATGAGGGAGGATGTTTGACAGCTGTCAACAGGCTGGCCGACGACGTTTCGCCGAAAGGACTAGGGGCACATTTCCTGGAGATGCACATGGTTAAATCTCACTCATTCTCTTGAAACATCCCTTCACTGCCACCCATTGGGTAAGAAGCCATCTTGCAACAAACCTAGGTATTTCTAATGTCCCCTTTCTTCCATGTGTCCTATTTGTCGTCGAAGTCGCCTCCTGTAGCAACCTCGGCTCCAGCGATACATCTCTGTCGACGCGAGATTCTACCCTGATCATCACCGGCGTGGCCACGACGTTGACTGGTAACCAGTCCGGTACATAAACATAGATAATGAAAGGCTGTATGCAAGTCTTTGGATAACAACATGCCCAACATATAAATTACCAAGATGGACACATATACACTTCCCTATCCATGACCAAGAAGCATGACCAAAAACAAATGCATGATGTACAGACAGCGGGCATGGTCAATCAACGCCGCCTGGCGCAAAGGCAAGAACTATGGCTAGCGACGCGACCATGGTCGCAAAGGTGAGCAAGGTGACGAGTATCACGGTCCCCCTGCTGGCGGGAAACTTGCCGACCATGATCCACTTCTGGCCGCGGACGAACCGAGTGTATCCAAGAAACAGGATAAGTATGCTGATGCACAAGAAAGCGGCGCCGAGCGGTTTGCCCAGCTGGCGGAGCTGCTCTTGCGACTCGCTCGGCGATCCGCCATCGTCGCCGTTAGTGAGCGACGTGCTCAGCCGGAAGAGCTGCGTCACGGCGATGCCGACGGACGCGAACGATACCGACGTGCGCAACCAGGCCAGGAACGTTCTTTCTGAAGCAGCCAATGCAGTCAGTAATGCGGTGATTATAGGGACAGTTGATGTCTTTAGGATAGCCAGCCTTCCATTCATGACGGGGATACCAAAGATTTGTGCACGGAGTCGCAGGGGCATATAATTACCTAGCGCCAGGTGGTCTCGGGCAACACTGCCCTTATTATCCAACTCCACAGACCCAAACGAAGAAAGAGTATTTTTCAGCCACGCGACTATGCCGCTGCTAGCAGTGCCAGCAGCACCATCGTGCGCGTCGCCATTGGCGGTTGTCGGGGGCCGCGGACTTGACCCCCTTTCGCTGTGGCCCGCGGCGGGTCTCCGGTAGACCGAGCCGGCCTGGCTGCCGCCTCCTCCGCCCCCTCTGCTGTCTTGCCGACCGTTGATGCTCACTGTGATCGCGGTGGCGGCAGTCTGGTAGTTGAGCGGAGCCCTCCTCTTGTCGCACCTGCTCCCCGTGCTGCCGGCAGCGCCGTGCTCATCTTCACTACTGGTGCCGTCGCCGCCGTCGCGACCGAGGAGCGGCTCCATGCGGTGGGTCGCGGCCGGGTCGTTCTGCTGCTGCGGGCCGGGCTCGGATGCACTGGTCTGGGCGCGTTCGGCGCGCGCTTGACCTATCTGGACAAGATGAATGGCACAGGCAGTATCAGATTCGATGCTCGTGGACAGGGGCTATGGGTTCGAGCGCGATCCGGCGCGAGGGACATGGGGGGTTGGGCGCAAGGAGCTCTGACCTCGAGTATCTCTTGTATCCTCTCCTGCTTGGACCACGAGATGCGAGGACTGATGGCGGACGGGCGGTCGCCCTGTGACTTGGGACGACTCAACGCGGATGCTGCGGCAGGGTTCGGCAGTGGGGAGGAGGACGAGGATGAGGCGCCGGGCATGGTGTCAGGGGCCAGCGGCGGTATTATCCGTGCTACTGAATGGTACTCTGTCGGCATGCAACCATCATTGACTGCAACGAGCATATGATGGACGCAGCGCTCTTGGCTGTCGATGGCAGATGTCGCCTAGCAATTGCGGATGGCCGCTTAGAGTTAGCGACTTCTTGGCCCAGCCGAGGCCCAAATGGCCCCAGAGACGGGCTCGACTCGGGATTGGCTGGGGAACATCGGGGACCCCCACAGCCACCTGCGATGGAACCGGGCGCTCACGGCCTGCAGCCGTCAATATCCGCTGCAGCGATCCCGTCGGCATCACGCTCCAGCCCGCCTCTGCATCAGTTCACCATGCGGGCTAGGAGAATGCTGCGATCGCGTGCACCGTGTTGTCCTACAAATAACCAGGATTCCGTGTGGTGCTGCTTCTCAGCCTGTCCGCCAAAGGTTCGGACGATATTTACAAACTGGCTGTTGTGCGTTGTTGTTCAGTGAAATCGCCATTGAAACGAGAAAAGAAAAAAAAAAATTTCATCATTTCGCAGCCAGGCTCGACCGTCCCCGCGGTCAAACACAGCAATTGCTTTCTCAGTCGCTCACGGCCCCATGGGTTAGTCCTGGGATGAGAACGTTGCATTGCCAGAAACACATGCACCAGAGCACCTGACACCTCCACGACACCAGCCCCAAAATCCAGAGTGCGGGGCTGAGGTCAACTGAGCTCGTCTGAAATCATCAAACTGAACGCTTCGTGTTGCTTTCTCGACGTCAGGAGGCCCGATCAGCTTCATCCTCCTTTCTCAAACACGGGCAAAGCAGCAATTTCCAGTCGCACGGCTTGCGCATATACACGAGTTCAATCAGTTCTGGAAAATCTGGAGTGGATCAACGGAGCCTCGTTTGCTTCCTGTCAGGTCCTCGGCCCTCGCACCCAGGGCTGTCTCGCGGCTGCCAAGCACCCAGTCATGGCACCCGCCGCCCAGCCCGACGCATCTGATCCGCCAACCGCAGATGGCGACCGGCCAAGCACCATTAGGATTGCCATCCCTACCGCTTTGTTTCTTTGCACCATAATAAATAAATCCGCCCGAGCCTCCCCACGACGCATTCTCCTTCTTCAAAGCATGCCGTGACACCAGCTGAGGTAGCGAGGCACTCCGACCAAGCCTCCTGATACCTCATCCGACACACCTACAGGCACACATGGTGGAAGCGGCGTCGGACGGCGTCGGCCTGATGGCCGGCCCGCCTCGCCGGCCGTGGAGCAGGGGCCAGATCCTCATCCTCGCCCTCGCCGCCGGCTCTGTCGCCGCTCTGATGGGCCTGGTTTTGGGCCTGGTCCTCCAGCCCGAGGCGCTCAGCGGCCCGGCCGTGGACCTGGGCTACGCCACCTACGTCGGCAGCCGGCGCGAGAGCGGCGTCAACGTCTTCCGGGGCATGCGCTATGCGCGCCCGCCCCTCGGTGACCTGCGCTGGAGGGCCCCCGTCGAGCCGGAGAGCGAAAAGGGCCCCACGAGGGCCAAGGCTGTAAGTTTGCTTTTTGCTCTGTTTGCGCGAGTCCTGGGGGGGGGGGGGGGGGGGGGGGGCTAGCATGGAGTCTGGGTCTAAGTCAACATGCTTGTAAACATGAGGTCGAGTTCAGTTTGGCCCAGTTTGCCTCTCTACTGGAGCATCTTATCCAAACAGCGGCCAGGATGAAGACTGTCTTTACGTCAACGTCTGGGCACCTGCAGATGCTCCGCCAGATTCCAAGTTTCCAGTGTGGCTGTTTATCCAAGGTGGTGGTATGTCTCCTCCTAGCCCCTTATAAATGGAACCGCGCCATTCTATCGTGCCGCGCTCCTTTCAGAGGTGCTGACGGGCGGTCTGAAGGCTACACTGCCAATTCGAATGCAAACTATGACGGCGAGGAGGTAGTCCGGCGGAGCAATATGAGCATCGTGTTTGTGAATTTCAACTACCGCGTTGGGCTTTTCGGGTTTCTAGCAAGCGAGAAGGTCAAAAAAGATGGCGACTTGAATGTCGGCCTACTCGACCAGCGTTTCGTCATGCAATGGATCCAAAAGCACATATCCAAGGCAAGTTTCTCAGGTGCGGTAGCCGCGTCGTGCCGTGGCGTGTCGTGCCGTGGTTCAGGATTCAGCCACCACTCCGTTCCCATTCTGACGATTGTTCTATGAGTGCCGCAGTTCGGAGGAGACCCAGACCACGTTGTCATCTCGGGCGTATCCGCCGGCGCCGGCTCGGTAGCGATGCAGCTGACAGCTTACGGCGGGCGAGATGACGACCTCTTTGTCGGTGGTATCATAGAGTCGCTGTTCTTCCCGGCCCAACCCTACCTCTCAGACCTTGAGTGGCAGTTCGACAGGCTCGCGAGCAATGTGGGTTGCGATACGGCCGAGGACGGAGACCGTGTGGCCTGCCTCCGGGGCTTGAGCACTGACAGGCTCCAGCTTGCCAATGTTGCCTCTCCATTCCCCGGCCAGGCGCAGTCGCCGCTTCCTCTTTTCTACTGGACACCCTGCGTCGATGGCGACTTGATAAAGCATCTCCCCTACACCATGTTTGAACGAAAAGAATTTATCCACGTCCCCTTGATTATCGGGACTGACACTGACGGTATGCCATGCTTGTATCACATCCGGCCTCATATGCAGTCTCCAGACCCATTCCGTGTGGTCGGATGCTAATGGTGCACCATAGAGGGTTCTTATTTTGGCGCAAACGCTGCGTCGCGGCAAGAGATGCGCAGCTTTATGCGCAGCAACTTCCCGAGGCTGCGCGATGTCGATCTTGACAGCATCCAGGAGCAGTACCCGCTAATGGACGCACTGCCTAACCATAATCGATGGTTCCCGCCCACGTCTCGGGCTTACGGCGAAGGTGTTTTTATCTGCCCCACCGTTAACGTGCTCGACAGCCTGGCCTCGGCGCTTCCGTCGTCCAGCTCGCTCGTGAAGGTGGCAGACAACCGGCCTTTGCGGGTGCCGGTGGATAAGGGCCCCTGGACGTACCGCTACAACGTCGTAGACGATGATCTCGTCCGGGCGGGCCTTGGGGTCCCTCACACGTTCGAAATCCCGGCCGTTTTCGGCCCGGACAGCGTCTACGGAGCTCCGAGGAGCTACTACACGTACAACAGTGGCATCGTTCCCATCGTCATGGACTACTGGATCTCCTTCGTCAAGACCCTGTCGCCCAACACACTGAAGAACCCCGACGCACCCGTGTGGCACTCCTGGGCAGCGCGAGGGTGGCGCAATAGTAGCGATTCCGTGAACGGCACGCGGAACGGCGCCGGCAGCTCCCTCTCTCGCTCCCGCCTACTGATCGAGACAGGCAACACACGCATGGAGAATACTCCTGCACAGGAGGCTCGTCGTTGTGGATTTTGGAGGTCTTTGGAGGATTTCACCCAGCAGAGGAGAAAGCGAGGCTCAAGATAGCGACTCCTCCCGGCATGAGCGGAATTATGGGTGTTGGTGTTTACTTGGGTGTCTACGTAGTTGTGGTCCGAGGAGAAGTCTGGTATAAACGGGTACGAAGGGCACACAATCACTGGGACAGGCTCATGACTTTGCGATATCGAGATAATATTATATCTGGGAATACTTTCGGCCATATTTAAGCATACCGATGGTCCAACAGGCTTTATCTAGGTAGCTAGCGAGAGTATTTCCTCTACGAGGGCTTGTGATCAGTGATGTACTGGAGCATTTATTCTCAAACAGCCATCATGTTTATCCTCGCAATTCTTCCCGCGCCTCCATCCATCCAGTCACAACCCCACAAACATGGTACTTGATTTTCTTCTAACATACACACCAACATGCACTTCCAGGCTCTCTCATCGTGCCTCACCGGCAACAGTAATCCGACACAGTGTGCGTGCATGCCTATCAACTCTAGCTCGATCTCTATGTTGGGAGCCCATCTAGTCCGAATGACACACATACGCTCTCGCCGATATCCGATGACATCAAGACGGTTGGGGGCCTCCCAGGCAGCCCGTGGCTGCGCGCTGCCTGCTGTCGCTGGTGTCAATGAAATGAACGAACGTGCTGCAATGCAAGGCCCACCTACATGCCGTCAATTGATTGGAATCCTCGCAAGCCCCGACAGGCTGTGCGCATATCAGCACCGCCACTGGCGCGCTCTGCGGACCCCACCCGCAGCTCTTGGTGTTTGTCCTGCGTGAATCCTGGCCAGGCGTCCTGTTGTTGATCGATCGGTGACCCCGTACGGACCTGCCCCAGCAAGCATTTTGACTCGACGGCTCCCCAAGGTCGGGGCCAGCCAGTGAGGAGGCTCGGTCGCATTCTTCGCTCTCGCGACTCCAAGGGCATCCCCGAACCTAGGTGAGGCTGTGCGACAACAACAAACCACACACCTCCCCAAGGGCAAAAGGGCGGGCAGGACCCATGAGCAGCATCAAATGGCATGGAAGGACGGTACGGGATAGGTATGGAGGCAGGTATGTAGGGCGTCGTAGGGCGGCGGGCTGCCAACCAGGCGGCGAGGAGCAGCCCCACGCCCTGCGCCTTGAAACCGCGAGCTCGAACGTGAGGTCAACGGAGAAGACGACTGGATCGGGCAACGGCCCCCGTGGGCAGCGAGGAGGAGAATTACAGGATACGGATTGGTTTGGACGTTTATGCGAACTGCCACGGCCGCCGCCCACTCGGCCCCGCACTGGTTCTGGGTCATGGCGTTGAGAATTCTGGGTTTGACAGCCCGATCATCCCGACCCATTCCCAGGCAAAGAGCATGACGAACCCGTCCCATGACGGCATCCAGGTCGTCAGCCCGGCGGGCGCTGGGCGCGCAAGGTGGTTTGTTTGTTTGTTTGCGCGCGCGGGCTGCCGGCCCATGTGTGAGCAAGCATCACCCTGACTCTCGCCACCGCGGCTCCCTTTCACCAAAACTCTAGCGAAAGAGCCTCTGTCTGACCTGGCCGAAACGTCTCGAGAGGAGGGGCGAGGCGTCGGCTATACTGCCGCTTAAGGGAAACAATACATGTTCGCGGCTGGCAGACCGTTTAGGTTCAGGCTTCGCCCCGAGCACGATCGGGCCCTCGTCTGTCACCCCAAAAAAACAAACAAACAAACGAACAAGGACACTGGAACCCGGCATGGAACGCATGACATGATCACATCAAATATCTCGTAAAGCACGGTCTAGGTACCTTACCAAGGTACGGTGTGCGCGTGTGTACGCGTGTGTTTTGGTTTTCGCGCAGCCCACTTCCTTGCGCTTAGAACCAGTTGGTATAGAAGAGCGGTCCATGGCTCATGCGGCCGGCGCGCCATCGTGCGCATATTGGTTGGTCATCACAAATCGCAATGCTAAGCGGCAGCGTTCGAAGCGGCGGGCGGCGGGCGGCGGCGATGCGTGGGACCAGACGTTATCATGACTGGCATCCCCGCCTCGGCACGTGTCCACAAGGCGGTGGGAGCATCTACATATGCGCATGGAAGACAACGTATCTTGCATCGCGGGACATGGAGAAGGGGAGACACTGGAGTGGCGGCCAGGACCCTGCGTGCCTGCGTTGGTGCCTCGGGGCCCTCGGGGAATGCATTCCAGCACGATCTGCGAGATATGAGACGGGTAGCGACTGGTCACTCTGGCCAACGAGTTCAGGCCGACCTGCAAAGGTTCGTCCTACATGGCTGTGCCTATGCTCAACTCTAGGGTGGTTGTTGGTGGTTGCGCAGATGCAAAGCACGCAGATCTGCGGCGTAGCGTCACACAACGTTTTTTTTTTCTTTTCTTTTCTTTTTTTTTTTTTCTTTTCTTTTTTTCTTTCTCTCCCTTCTCCCTGCAATTGAATTATATCCCTCGAGGTAGCTTGATCTCGATGATCATATCAGCACCTCAGCATCCAGCCACACAGCCTGCCAGTGATCCGCCCAACGAAGACTAAACATGGATTACAAACGTTAGAAGCTTACCGAGGCAAACCAATCAGTACCTGCCTACCATACACCTCAAATATGTGTCGTGTAAACAAGCAAGTATATGCGTATCATATCCGCCGGGTGATTGCTATTGGCTATTGTTGACACGCCTTCCTGCCCGTCAAAGTACACACGCATGAGAGGTTTCGTGCCTCGGGATGTAATCTACGCCGCAAATCGAAAAATGACATTTGACCGATGGTACCGAGGGGTCGAAATGCCGTCCGACCGTCCATCCCCGCGATGGCGTCTCGTACACGGAGATTTGAATTGCCATATGGAACCGTACAAGGCCTGACGGGGCCCGGGGTTCTTCCGTCTCTGCTGCTTCAATGGGGAGCCCTGTCAGCAAATTTGCCAGCGTCCCAGAGTAGCATTGGCCGGGATAGACTTTTGGGCCGCTGGCGGTGCGGTGTCGGTATCCGTCTGCCGGCGACGCGGGGGGCTTGACTCGCCGGCCCGCCCAGGACCCAGGGCCAGTCAGTCCATGTTGACATGGAGGACAGCGCAACCCGCCGAGGCGAGGCTCCACGGAGGCTGGCGACACTTACGGTGTACAGTATGTATGCACAAGTGTTCGCCAAGACACCCCGTCGTGGCGGCGGGAGATCAGATGACAACGCCGGAGCGAAAGTGTATCTCGGATATGATATGGGAGGGTATATTCCAGAGTTACTTCGGCTGTCGTCAGCAGAAACTCGGTGACCGAGTTGAGGGAGCTTTGCCCTTTGCGGGCGCCGTGATACGTATCCGCGGTAGACGATAGCTATCCTGCACCAGCCATCTCCTCGGCCGACTTGGGAAGGTGGGTGCGCACGCTTGTCATGTTCCGCGGACCAGGCGTCGTGGCGTCCTCACGAGATGGCCGTCAAAGCCTGAAGTATGCTATGCTTGTATGTAATAATCGGAGTGTTGTCATCCAACCTATGGATTGTTATGCGTTTGGTTTCGGAAAATATCAACCCTCTGATAATATTAGCAACAAATGAAATCCTGGGGGTCTGCCTCGACATGAGACCGGCCATGTGAACTAATCCGTCGAAACGATCGCCATACGAAGCACGGAAGCCCCATCGAGACCCATGGTGATCAAGACAATCACCTCCCGCGGTACCGCCTGGCTGAAACGTTCTGGAAGCAAATATGTACAGATTTTTATGTGGAATCAGTGACTGTGGTGGACGCGTCTTGGGCCAATCGGACGGATACAGGCGGGCTGGGCTGTGGAGCCTTGAAAACTTCATGGAGTCCAGTCCGCGAAGTCCCCACGTGTGCCCTGGAAAAGGGTCGGGAAAGATGGCCGGTACCACATGCTTCTGACATTCACAGAAGAGTAGGTACCTACCGGATAAGAGGGCGGGCAGCCAACGGACGGGGATCGAATCTAGGCTAAAAGCCGATAAGGGGATTGCCAACGGGCTAACAACATCCAGGTAAAATAACGCAAAATCAAACAAAATAAACACGCCCACCTGCGACTAGACTATGGAATAATAGCCCAGGCGAAGGATCGCTTCGAGAAGGAACCAAACTTCAGGACTTTTTCCGTGCCACTGCGAGCGGGCTAGGGCAAATTACACCCCGGCGCACAAATCTGCGACGTCCTCGGCGGCCCAGGAACAGACCCACCGAATTTTTTGAGCCGAACCAACATGGAAAAGCGGCGAATCCGGGGACTTGGGCAGAAGAGGGCCCTGGCCATCCCAGAAAGCCAACCCTTGTCTGGCCTCGTCCGTCCGGCCGTCTCCAGTCTCTTTTCTGGGTTCCTCGACCACACCGTCAGCCGCGGCCCGGTGGGAAACGGACCGTACCAGGACACAAAGGCGCGACGGCGCAATATTGTCATTTTGGTTGGTGACGATGTTTCTTTTTCTTCTCTACATGGCCATTGTTCGTTTGACCGAGCTGTGGGGCCTCCACCGACAACATGGGGATCCTGCGTGGCCGCACGTCGCGGCTGCTGGACGGTGAGGCGGCCTGCGAAGATCAACCAAACGACAGAACAAGATCCACACTCAAGGAGACGCGCGCCTGTCTCGCTTCCGGTGTTCGTCTCCGAATGTTTGGCGTGCCCGTCACATCTTGTCTCCGTGTGTCGGAGGCGAGCCGGCGGGCTTTGAGACGAGAAGAGCAGCGTTCGCCGCCTGGGACGCCCTGCCCAGGACGAGGTCGGAAGAGGTTGGCTGCTTAGCGAGGCGGGCAGCGGGGGGTCTGCGGTCGCTTCACAGAAATTCCACACCACGAGGTGGTACCTGTGCTGGGCCCGGCCAGGCCCATGGTGGCGATTTTCTCCGGCGGCATTTGCTCTCGGTGGGAAGGGCTTTGATTCCCATTGCACTCTTGGATGGGCTCATGTTGAGGCCGTCGACGTAACAGGCAAGGCGGCTGGCCAGGGGTGTAGCAACACCCCCTCCCCGAGCAGCCTCGCACGCGGCCGCTTTGGGAAGAGGCGGCGACCGGGATATTGACTCTCTCGAGGGGTCCTCTGGTGCCCCGGAAGGGTTCGACGAGCGTCCTTGGCCGCGAAAGAACCCACATGTTCACGACGTTGCACCGCTCATGGGGCCCACCAGCTTCGCCGGCCCCTCGAGTGCAGGGTTGGTGCGAGGTGGACCCTATAACGCCCATCTTCATGCGGTCGGGGTGGTGGGAAATGGCAGCTGTCAAGATGTTCAAGCGTTTGCCACCGACGCCAAGTTTGCCTGGCTTTGAGCCGCCAACAACCTGGGGAAGGGAGGAGAAAAACGAAGGCAGGCGACGCAGCGCGTGCCTGGTTGGTTGTGTGAAATGCGTCTTTTAGCCTGTGTGTGCCGACATCTCGCATGTGGCTTGTTTCGTACCTGCAGGAGTTCAGAGTGTCCTGCAAGGCACGAGAAATTGGCACATCGCTTCCGTGGATCATCGAGGCGACGGTGTAGGTACACAGTACCCTCAGCGTCCAAATGGCCGGCTTCCTCTTCCTCTGGTGGGCTGGCGCGCTGGTAGGAATGGCAGACTTGGCGGACTGGCGTGCCATCTAGGATCCGCACCAAACCCCATCTCCCGTTATCCCCGACCAGTTACATCGGCCGGCCAGTGGTGGCGAGTGGAGACAAGCGACAACGGAGGAAGCTATCAGGGGGGCCCTGCCCTGGCCAACTGGGGAGGAGATCTATCCTTCCACCGCCTCGGATTTGCTTCCGCGCGCCGCTGCCCGCTCGAAAAAAAAAATTAAAATTTTTTTGAGGCTTTTTTATTTTTCTAATTCTTCGTGTTCCTTTCGCGGCTGCCGTTTTAGGCAGTGGCAGTCCGACGCAGTAGCCAGCCATCTTCCTCCACTATTTCATGCACCAGCACAAGCCACCTTGCATTCACAGAGGGGAAAATATGTATGTCTGGTGTGTTACATGTAGGGTGATGCCCAAGAAGGTAGGTGTGTGTCTGCGAGGAGGCACGTTGAGCACTTGGACCTCAAGGCGGTGTGCCAGATATGCCGCAAGAGGCTATCGAGTGGTCTAATGCGTCTGCCGGTTACTGTCTGGAGGCTTAGGAAGTGAGAACCGGACCGCCATTATGCACTCGTGGTGGAACTTTTGGTTGGCTGAAACGTGATATAAGGCCGAGGCGTGGAGGCATATGCAGCCACGCGGAAAACTGACAGAGTCTCCTGTCAAGACAGAGGTGCGATATGGAACTTGTCATGAGTAGGTGCCCCATATTGTTGACTCGGGTTCTAGATTCCCACACTTTGACGTGTACCCAAATCGATTCATGAAGCTTGTGTGATGAGCTGGCGCAGTCTGGCGTTAGTTAGTTTGAGAGAAGGAACTAAACCATGATGCGCCCAAGGGACATCTTTGGATCAATGCACACCGTCTCCTGCCAGGCGAGGAAGACAGGCAGGGGGTCCAACGGCACAGCCCATCCGCCGCACGATCCTCAGCAATCGAGCAAAACAGACCATTGACCTGCCATGGCCTGCGTGGTTGGGTGTGGAGTTATAGTGGTAGTTCAGGTAGTTTGTGTTGAAAGTCCGGGCGCTCACCAGCCATTCTGCCCCGGCGTCTAGTGGCTTTTTGGCCTCTATTGCAATTTAGGTGGTCGGTTGTCTTCCCTCGCTAGTCGACTCGACCGAGCGCCCGAGCTAAAAGATGGCCTGTAAAGTGTCTGCGTCAAGCACGGATCGAGGGCTCTGCAATCCTCGCCATGTAGAAATTTGATGAAAGCAACCATCCCAGCCCCGTGCTGCTCTCGCCAACGGGCGGGGACAGCGCTAATCTGTGAAGGTAGAGCACGTTGCGGCATGTTGAGGTGACGGCTGACGGAAAGAGCACGGTGTTTCCCGCACCCCGCATTTGTCGGTTGTCACTATGTGCTCGGCAAAGACGCCGGAATGAAGTTGTGCTGTCGGCCGGCCGGTCGGACTTGTCAACGAAACCCGCCGTCGCTTCATGTTCTTTTCGATCAACGTCTTTTTTCTTTACTGTGTTGATTCTCTTTTCATCTTCTTTGCTTTTCCCGATTATCCGGTAAATCATTGCCCATGCCCGCCCGCCAAATCGCTAGTTTCTATGCCCTGGCATCTACCATAAATTTCAAGAGAGAAGGGGGGGAGAAACAAAAAAAAGAAAGGAAAAAGGCTGACGAACTCCAGTGTCCGTCCACCGTGACGGCGTATCGGTCCCGCAGGCTTGGGATGACACGGCCCATCCAGTCTTGCTTTTTTGCTTTGGCTAGGGTTTATGTGTGCCGACCGCGGGTGCCCGAGCGCCAGAGGGGCTGGGCAGGTGGCCCAGGCCATGGGCCGGCACAGGGTTGAACCTCGTCCTGGGCGGGAGTTTGTGCGTCGACCGATTCGAGAGCGGTGTTTTCATGCCCTCACCTCCGCCTTTTGGGCATTTCTCCTTTGGGCCTATCTTCCCCTCGCTGTCCATCTTCTGCACGGTGGGTGGTCTGTGCCGCGCGAGGACGTGGAGGGTTGCATTGCGCACACTGGATGACCTTGATTTATCCAGGTCGCGGTGGTGCTCTGAGCAATTTTTAACCCACAAGCCCGATGCATGCATGCAGTTTGCCCACTCTGGTTCAAGTGCGTTCGTTGCAACGCACCATTTTCTATACTTGATCCCCTCCTTCTGTATGGCACATCGAGGTGGGATGCCCCCTCTTCCAATCTGTCTGAATCGCTTGCGTGGTTCTTTTGAACGTGTTGATCACCTGCGCGACGCAAAAGTCGATGAGCAGGCGGCTCATACCAGACGCCGTCTCACAAAGAGAGGGTGTTGTGTGGGCTCCATAATAAATTATTCTTGGAATCAAGTGTGGAAACGCTCCTGCTTCTCTTCTGTGGAGGAGTCGGTGTCAGTTGGCAAAGCGAGGCGTCCCGACAGGATCCCCGGCCCCCAAAACCCTGGACCCTCGGTTTCCATCCATGTCTTATTTCGTGGACCCAAATGCCCGGTGGGCGCATGCCAAAAATTCAATGCTCTATCGATAAAGAGATGAATCGAGCGAGGCTGTGAGCGTGCAGGGCTTCCTGGTCTCGTCTATTCCCCGAGCCTTATCCGGGCTGCTGGGGGACGCATTGAGACGAGAGGCGGGGTGGCCCGAATACCAAGGCACGGCGGGCACGAGAGGGGACCGCTTACTGGGTTCCTGGGCGGTGCCTGGATGGGGATCGCCTTCGTCTCGGCTTGTGCCATCAAGCAGCTGCAGGCAGACGCGAAACGCCGCTCTGGAATCACATCCGTCGCGCTTTTCGGCCCCCCATCCCAATCTGGCAGTCTGCTCCTTGGTTGGACCAGCAAGCAGGCAGATACATCAGGTTCCCGGCAGGTATGTAGATCTCGAGAGCAGAGTCGCTGAGTGGGTGTGCAGCTGCAAGGTGATCGATGATGGGCGTTGCGCCGTGTTTGTCTGCTTGGCCAACCATGCTCTCGCCCTCGGCATCCTTCTGCCCTCTTGAGTTCTTTTTTTGGCCCCGTACCTTGCATGCTCGGTCCCAGACGTCGAAGGGGGGATGAGCACCGATCACCTGCGTGGGCGAGAGGCCCAGGCTTATTCATGACTGGATGACAGCCTGTTTGCATCTGTGCTCGTGGATGGGGCCTGCAGCGCCATTGCTGTGATCGGCAGAGCAGCCATTCGCTGGCTGGGCCGACCAGTCGGCCAGAGCGCCATGCTTGTGCGCGGCTTTATGCAATACACTACCACGCGCTCGTCCTTCCAATTCCGTTCAGTGAGCCGGCAGGGTGGGCCTGGCCTGGGTTTGGTTTGCTCCATGGTTTGTTGGCAGCCCAGGCACTTCGCGCACCACCGCGGCTCCCTCCCAGCTCAATGCGTGCACATCTCGACCGCCCTTGGTGCGAGGAGTCGTGCCACCGCCCTCGTCTGATCTCTGGTGGTGCACATTTCGCCCAAGATTGCGACGGGCGGCACCCCAAAAGGCCCAACTCGACGCTAGCGGCCCCGTCGACTGGCCCGTCGCCGGTTTGGCTGCCTCCACCATCCTATTGGCGCGCTGGAGGCGGGCAGCCGGACAGGCTCAATCCACAATGCCACCTGCGAAATGCCTCTGGCTCCATCGAGTCTTTTCTTTGCTCCATCGAGAATGCTACTTGCAAGGCAAAGTACCGGTCAGGAAGAGCCGTCCGGTGTCCCGTGGCACCTGGGACTGGAGACTGGCCAGAGACTGGACCACGCCTGGAGGTTGGTTGGCTTTGAAAGTGGGCGGCGATAATTGTCAATACGCCGTGGCCTGCTCGTATCTCCCATCAGTGACCCCAACCTCGTCACATCGATTTCAGTGTGCTGCACCCGTGGCCGGCGATACGACAGAGCCATTGGGGCCCTCGACGCCGCGTCCCCCAACCAGAGCGGCCAGAGGCCGTCTGGCTCGCCGAGCTGACTTTTTCGTCACTCCATTGACGTCGCTCAGAAATCTCCTGCACCCGCGCCATCTTTTCAGACGGCGCTACTGCAGCCAAACTTTCTGCCACAATTTTCCTTCTTTCAGCGTTCCTTTTTTTTCTTCCTTTTTTTTTTTTTTTTTTTTTTTCGCTCTTTTTCCTTTTCGGCGCACCAAGCGCCTGCCGATAGACTTCTGCATGGAACAGAGTCAGTTCGAGTGTGCCTGCTGAGTCCTCTGGCGGCTGTTAGGAGAATCTATCTGCGTCCTATAGGCTGCATGCACATTAGGCAAACAGAGGAGGGTAGCATTGGACAAGGTCTATCTATGGTATCGAGGCACATGTGCGGTTTGTTCTCCCATGGGCACACATTTAGACGGACGAACAGACACATTATGTCAGAGTTTGCATCCGTTCTCTTTCCCATGCGCAAAATCGCCAGACACATGAAGACAAGGGGCGCGCGGACCAACGACGAGGAAAAAGAAAAAAGAAATGAGAAAAAAAAAAAGAAAAAAGATTATACAGAATAATAGGCCTCCAGCAGCACCAGCCGGAGACGACCAAGAAGCGATGGAAAAATGGAAGAAGGCTGAGAAGTACCCTCCCTGGTCTCAACGGCTGGCAGTACTTTGCCAGTACTTTCAAGGTACCAACCCAGCCGAGGATCCCACGGCGCTGCCGGCGACCTGTCCAGAATTAGAATGGGCAACAGTGCTGCGCCATCCAGTCCGTCGAGCCCACACGACCCCCCCCCCCCCCCCCCCCCCCCATCAGATGTTTCCGTCTTTTGCCCCAGACACGCCGACAGGGGGTGGTGCTGGTCGGTGGGCCATCGGGGCAAGTGTGCCAGTGTTCCTGGTCCACCGTGCCCTTGTCAGCTTGGGTGAGACATGCATGGTGGGTTGGATTGGCCATGGCACTCCATTCCAGCCATTCCCATCCGTCCTTCGACAGCAGGCGGACCACCCTCCGGGGAGGGGAGGGTGGGCACCCTCGCACCCAGTCAGTAGCGTGCATGTCCGGAGCAGGTACCTGCTTCCATGCGGTCCTCACGCCCGCAACAGCCACCTGCTCAGGTACACGCACACCAGTCCCCTCTCTGGACTGGGGTGGGCTCGCTCCTGCGGATCCCGCACCGCGTAACGCAGTGGTGCGAGTCCTGGTGCACTCCTCCCACCACCCCCAGCCCGCCTAGGACCAGCACCAGCACCGGCCAGGGCCCGGCGGTACGTACCGATGTACCTGTGTACCTGCCTCGTCCTGCACCCTGTCCTGGTCGAGTTAGACCTGGCAGATCGTTGTGCACCCGCCGGCCACGGCCTGGTCGGGGTGGGTAGGGTAGGGGAGGGACAGTGGTAGTGCCCCACCACGGTGCGGTACGGTATGTGTCTCTTCTCCACGCTCTTTATCTGGCCTTTCTTTCGTGAAGCAATCGTACTTATCCTCCTCACGGTCCCCCTCGCTACGCTCATTCCTTCCCACTTTTACGATCGACAAGACTGTCGACTAGGGACCTGTGCTTTTCTCCTTCTTTCGGTCTTGTTTCTTCCGGGACTCGCCTTTTTGGGATTTTACATCCATGCCATTCTTTTAGATATCTTCACAAGCCCGTCCTTCCTTGGTCTCGGCTTAGACACTACTTCATCTAGACCAGGCCCGCGCGCATTCTCTCCATCCACATATACTCCAAGCCTCAGCAAAGAGAGTTCATCACTAGAGACTGCCTCACGGACCGACGAGTTCATGTACAACACCATCCTCCCCCGAGTCCTCGACCACTAGACAGTTCGATCCTGTGTGATCTATACTGCCGTCCTTTCCTTCAGATCGGACCGACCATCCCTCCTTAGGCCACCTGCCTCAACAACAACGATCCTGGAAGCAACACCAGACAAGCACTGTACAACTACCGTCAACCGCGACCGACTATACTTAATCACTATACACGCACCAGAGACAAGAGAAAGAGATCAGGAGTGAGAGTGCTAGACATCTCGAGTTAGCACAGCAATAGTGGGTGCCTACCCTCACAACCGGCAGGCAGCTCATGTCGAGCAGTAGAGGGGCAGCGCGAGGGCGAGGGCCATCTTGCTGACCCTTTCAAAACCCAACAGAGTTACAATGGAGTCCATGATGGCTCAGTCCATGGCCCCGGCCTCATTCTTCTACTACAGCCAGGAGCCCAGGCCAGACAGCCGGCAACACCTCCACGGCCACTTTGCGCCCCACCCGAGCCTGCAGCAGCACCAGATGCAGATGTTCCCGTCGTCCCGACCCTGCCCTCGACGCCCATCTACTCAAGGCCCGGCTCGGCCTGCTCGCAGCCCCCGGCGCACCCCATGATGCACCACCAGCAGATGACCAAGCCGGTGACCAGCTACCCGTCAGTCATGACCCCAATGGCATCGCCGCAGCCCATGGCCCGTAAGTCCACCGCTGTTCTGGAGCCCGAGATCCACGATGGCGAGGGCATGTTCTACCCGTCGACGCCGCCGCTGTCCATTTCCGGCAGCGCCATCAGCAGCCCCGGCAGCTGCGACATGCTCTCCACGCCCCTGAACCCCATGTTCTCCGGCCTCGACAGCGTCGAGGGCGTGAAGCCTGAGGTTTGCTCGCCCGAGAGCTTCCCGGCCCTGGAGTGGTCTAACTGCGCATCTCCGCCCATGACGCCTGGTAAGACAAAACCCAATTCCTTTTGGCGCATAAAGCGCGTGCTTTGATTTTCCTGTGGCCCTGGTTGCTTCTGGCGGCTTGTTGCCTGCATGGTGGGACGTGGAGTTTGGATGAACGGGCGGATGGGGTTGCCCCACCTGGCTTTTCTGTCCGCCCGTCAATTTGCGAAGTCAATAGGAAGGCACTTTGACTTTGCCGCGTTTGGGAGAACCCTTGGAAATTGCTCGGCCAAATCCATGCTGACCGGGATTTTGCAGTCTTACCTCAACACCAAGCCCGGAAAGCAGCAACCCCAGCAGCAGAGGCTCTCGCCCCGATTCACCAGCGCCCCCGCTCCCGAGGTTGCACCTGCCGTCTCCGCCTGCCCTTCGCTGTCTCCTTCGCCGGCGCCCTACGCCCGCTCAGTCAGCTCCGACGACAACGACTTCTGCGACCCCAGGAATCTGACGGTTGGCCACTTTGGTGCCACCATCGCACCCGAGCTGACGACTCTGCCTGCTGCCGACGAGGCTGCCGTCCCTGCCCAGAACAACTTCAACTTCCCGCCCTCGCTGCCCAACGGCCTTCCCGTCTTCGAGGACTTCTCGGATCTCGAGTCGGAGGACGAGTTTGTCAACCGCCTCGTCAACCTGGGCGACAAGTCTGAGGGTCAGGTGAGCAGGACACGCGCTAGCTCTGACGCCGTGAGCCTGAGCCTGGATAGCTTCGTCTGCACCGAGGGCCTCGAGGAGTTCTCCACCGCCGCCTCCACGGAGCCTTTCCCTCTGCTGCCCTCTGCACCCATTGCCCTCTCGGGCAGCGACTCGCACAAGGACAAGCGCCAGAGGACCAGCAACGGCCCCGTTGTGACCATGGCCACCACCTCAATCTCCCCCGCTGCTGAGCAGCAGCAGCCGCAGTCGCAGCAGCAGCAGGCCCCGGCCAGCAGCAACGAGGCTGACGCCAGGAGCGATTCGGGCGCCTCGCACTCGGATGCTCAGGGCAACGGCGTGCCCGCACCCACCAGCCGCCGTGGCCGCAAGCAGTCACTCACCGAGGACCCGTCCAAGACGTTCAAGTGCGAGCTGTGTGATCGCCGCTTCAGGCGTCAGGAGCACCTGAAGCGCCATTACCGCTCTCTGCACACGCAGGACAAGCCTTTCGAGTGCCACGAGTGCGGTAAGAAGTTCTCGCGCTCCGATAACCTCACCCAGCACGCCCGCACTCATGGGTCTGGCGCCATCCCGCTCAACTTCATCGACGACGGTGACGTGGTCGGCTTCCCCCACCCGCACATGTATGCGCCCATGGCCGCCCCAATGGCGCACGACTACGAGGCCTACGGCAAGGTGCTATTCCAGATTGCCTCCGAGATCCCCGGCAGCGCCAGCGAGCTGTCATCCGACGAGGGCGACGACAAGAGGAAGCGCAAGCGCGCCGACTAAAGTGCGCCACAGCAAGATCACAAATGTCGACGCCGGCCTTTCGACGACATTTGACGCCCGGCATGACTCTCACGACTACTATACCACCACATCACCTTCTCTTCTCGCGGGTCCTTGGATCTCCTGGCGCGTCCGCAAGCTAGCTTCCGGCGGCCGGGGATCCAAGGCAGCACACACTCTAGGGTCAGCACACCTTTTCAAAGGGACGGGGAATCATCATCAGCGATCAGCAAAGAGCTTGCTGCTTCTACGGCCAAGACGACATAAATGGGTTTGAGCGTTAGTCGCAGGGCAAACCTGACAAAGTTTGCGAATTTTTCTTGAGAGAGGCAGGCCTCACGGGAGTGAGAGTGTTCTCTAAACTGTATCATCACCTTGTGTCAGCGTACCGGACCAGTTGGATTCTGGATCTTGTTTTCTTGCTTTATTATTTTTAACCGAAAAACATTTTGATGCTTTTCTTCACGTCTTTTCTCTGCAAGCCGAAGTCTGCGTTGCTTGTTTGCACCCCAACGTACCAGAGGCAGAGGAGGGAGGAACTTGTATCATTTTCGCTTCGACTGCTTTCGTTTCGACTGCTTTAGAAACAAACACTCTTTTTCACCCAATGCCTGCCTTGCTTGCCTGCGTTGCTACCTGCTCGCCTGATTTGGTGTCTTCATGCTTTTAGTGTCTCGATGACTTTCGTAGCCTGCGATCCGAATCGCGATTGGAGCATGTCTTCATTGCCTCGGAAGATGCGAGCATCACCACTGGCGGCGGCACGAACCACCTTGGGTTGCGGAGTCCCGGACAGCGGGTAAGTGTGAGGCCATTTCCGCATGATTCTTTTACTCTTTTTCTTTCTTTTCGATTATACCACTTCTTTTCTTTTATCCTTTTCAACATTCTTGAATCGTCCTTTATCGATTCTCCGTTTGCTGCGGCTTTTGTCTCTCGTCGAGTGTGCTGGTCACGTTTCTACACTGGGAAACGTGGACGAGGCCTTGTGCGGCTTCAGAAAATAAATGTTTATTATTCGACATGAAACAAACACACCATCTTATTTGGTACCATTCTGTCCTTGCCGTGACCTCACACCTGCCGGACACTGGGTGACAAGACTGGCAGCACGCGGGCGCCTCGCCGGGCATGTCGAAGCGATGAGGGACAGAATCTGCAGCGCTCACCTGTCTAGGGCTCTCCCGCTGTGCACAAGCGGGTGTCACACCACGGCCCATGTCACCGCCCGCGAGGAGCTGATGGTCCGACACACACGTCGTCTAGATCGCAGCCATGGTTCAGCCCGAGGAACGAGTTGGGTCTAGCCAGCCCCGTCCCAAGGTTCGGCCGGACCCTGACGATCTCGAGCCCGTGCGGCTGGGCATAGACCGACACGCAAACCCATCAACCCAACAAATGGGCACAAATGGTCACAATGGGCACAATGGGTGGGTGCTTAGCGTGCACACGCGTGTTGCTCTTCCGTCCGTCCTGCCCTATAACGTCCGAGTACCTGCGTGCTGCGCTTGGGCTATGGGAGGTAATGCAGGGGAGTGCGTGCTGGGACTGCACTCAGAGCCAGCTCCGTTAGTGTCCATGTTCAGCCAATTCTAGCTGTGGCTGGCGATTTTGCTAGCTGATTCCCCGCGTCTCCACTCCAACTAGACCGCATCGCACCAGCAAGGAACATTGGATGTTGATTGCCATCTGACAGTCAGCCAACGTCTCGGGAAAGGATCAGACGTCTCTGCCGATTATTGATGCACCCATGGAAGATTGCTGGCACCCGAAGGACAGGCAATTGATCTATCAATTTGACAGCTCGGCGCGCGAGCTGTCAAACCTCACGCTGAGACCGTGCACGCTACGTCAAAAACCTTCGCTGGCAGGTTAGTCTGGAGATCTGTGCTGACTCGATATCGTTTCCCCCCCAATCCCCGGCCGAACTCGACTTTCTTCCCCGCCACGCGTGGGCGATAGAAATTTCTCCCCACCAACTGGACCAAGACTATCTCTGCACGAGCACTCTCGGCGGGTTGCTCTCGGACCCAGATTCCCAGAGGAAGGTCCCCTGCAGATCAGCCAGGCGCACCAAGTCCAAAGTCCGAGCGAGCCACAACTGCCGGAGCCTAGCAGAAGACAGACAGCACAGATCGAGGCCAGCTGGCTAGCCAGGAAGATCAGCCACATATGCTAGCGATGCGTCTTCAGATTGATTGAAAGCGAGAAGCCCAAGCAAGCACCCAAATGGCGCAGCTGAACGTCATAGCCCTGGTCTCGGGAGGCAAGGACAGCTTCTTCTCGCTGCTCCACTGCCTCGCTCACCAGCACCGCATCGTTGCCCTGGCGAACCTGCACCCCGCTGCCCCTGGGCCCAGCAGCAGCAGCAGCAGCAGCCATGCAGGCGATGGTGACGAGACGGACCTGAATAGTTTCATGTACCAGACTGTCGGGCATCAGATCATACCCCTCTATGCTGGCGCCACCGGCCTGCCGCTCTTCCGCCACGCCATCGTTGGCGGCGCTCTCCAGCGGGCGAGGGACTATGACTGTTCTACAGCTAAGGGGCCTGCGCCTGCGGCCCAGCAAGAGGATGGCGCTGGCGCAGACGGCGGCGAGGAGACGGAGTCCATGGTGCCCCTGCTCAAGGCCGTCATGGCGGCGCACCCCGAGGCTAACGCCGTCTGCGCCGGCGCCATCCTCAGCACGTACCAGCGCACCCGCGTCGAGTCGGTGGCTGTGCGCCTGGGGCTCGTGCCCCTGGCCTTCCTCTGGAAGTTCCCCATCCTGCCGCCGCCGTCGTCATGGTCATCGTCGAGTGACGACGACGGCGCCCGGCTGCTGCGCGACATGGCCTCCGCGGGTCTCGAGGCCCGCGTCGTCAAGGTCGCCAGCGGCGGCCTGGACGAGTCGTTCCTGTGGGAAGACGTCGCCAGCCACCGTGGGGTCGCGAGGCTCACCAGGGCCATGGCCATGTTCGCCGCGGAGAGCGGTGGGGGCGGGGGATCTCTGCAGCCCGACGGCGCTGTGCTGGGCGAGGGTGGCGAGTTTGAGACTCTCGTTGTCAACGGGCCGCGCTGTCTGTTCAAGAAGCGCATCGTTGTCGATGACGTCGCGAGGCGGTTGGTGAGGGAGGGCGGCGGCGCGGCCTGGCTCAGCATCGATGGGGCCAGGCTTGAGGAGCAGGAGCAGGATGATAGCGGCGAGGGCGGCGCGGCCTGGGAGCCGGCCGAACTGGTCAAGAGCATCAAACTTCTAGCCGACGACTTTGCTGCCATTCTGGGCTCGCCCCTGGCGCTCGACAAGGCAGCTGATCTGGACCAAAGTACCACGCATCAAGAACCTAGCGCAAGCTGGCGTTATGGCTGTGGTCATGACGACACTCTCGCCCGGGTCGACTCGCGCCTTGAGCAGTGGAGTGTGTTGGCGGCGCACCAGGCCCCAGGTGTTCTGTCGGTACGGGAGGAGACTCAGGATATTGTGGACCAAATCCGCGCCCGCCTAAGCGAGAGATCGCTGGCGCCCTCAAACATTGTCTCCACTGCCGTCGTACTGCGTCATATGTCCGACTTTCCAACTATCAACAACGTGTACGGGGCCTTATTCACGGCGCCTAACCCGCCCTCACGCGTCACCATCTCTTGCGGGGATCAGCTGCTCCCCGCAGGTCGCAACATCTCCGTCTCCCTGACAGTACATTCTAACTCCCGCTTTCCAGTCGATGGCGGAAGGGACGGGCTTCACGTTCAGTCCCGCTCGTACTGGGCCCCGGCAAATATAGGTCCCTACAGCCAGGCCATCACCATGTCCATTGATGGCATCTTCCCCCCGCAGGCGGCCACGGCGGCAGCTAAAGATGACGAGGATGATGAAGATGTCCCGCACTTGTCCCCCTCACCTCCCTCTTCCCCTCCCGTCTTGTCTTTATCGCTGGCCAGATCCCCCTTGTACCAGCCACCATGGAATTGCCCCGCTGCGAAGCATCAGGCACTGAGCCGGGCATGTTTGCCATGCAGGCTGTGCTCTCGCTACAGCATCTTTGGCGGATTGCCGTCGAGATGCGTGTCCAGTGGTGGAGTAGCGCAGTCGTCTACATCCCTCGCACAAGCGACAGTGGTACCTTGCCAATGACATCACGGGTAAAGTCCATGGTTGCATCGGCCGCATGGACTCGTATGCACCAGCTACCAGGAAATGACGGCCGAGACATCGAGGACGACGAGGATGATGAGGACGGCGGGCCAGACATATGGGACAGGAAGTACAACCCAGCTTTCAGAGGCTACAGCGAAAGCAAGAGTAAGAAACAAGGGACCATGTCTGCCTGACTGGGAAGTCGTCGACAAGCCGGACAATATCGACGCCGAGAAACAGCTGTCACGGCCCCAGGGCAGGGAGAAACAAGTACCACCCTTCTTCCTTGCCGAGGTTGAGGAGTTGCCCCGTGGATCCGGTGCCGAGTGGCACGCACATATTGGACTCTCGGGCCTGGCGCCAGCCTCCGTCGCCATCCGCTCTTGGTCATCCTCTGATACCAACAAGAGCCAAAGCGGCGGTCATGACCAGCCGTCAACACCCTGGGCCACGCATCAGACGCTGGTGGCAGGCCTCAGGGGTGGCGACGGAGTTTTTGTCCATACCATAGTGGCGGTCGGCGCGCCTGCGGCTACGGCTGAGCCCGCGAGCCCTGGTGACAAGATGAGTGCTGAGGCGCTCTCGTCGATATTAGATGCCGCCCTCCGGCGGGCGCCATCCACAGGGGTACATGACACGACAGCAAAGGATCGCCACCCCTATCTTGTGTATCTTGATGGGAATCTTGTGTGCGTTCCCAGGAGTGACGAATACGGCTCCGTGATCCCCTGTTGGTCACTGTGGAATCAACGGGGTGAGCGCTTGGCTGTCGTGGCGCTCTACAGGGAAACCTGGACTGCTGAAGCGGTGGGCGGAAGATAGCTTATGGAAAGTCAGACCCCAACGCGTTACTCATACCATGGGTCAGAATATAGCGGTTGGGCAAATGATGCAGAGTGGCATACGAGATACCTGACCCCAAAAGCTACCATAATGCATTACCAGATTATTCATATGTAGAAACACAAAGCAAAATCTCTTTGTTGATGTGTATACCATGATGCAGAGCCGCTGACGTCCCTGGCGGGTCGAGTCGCTGTTTCTAATGGCAGTCAACATCCGCGTGGTGCAGTCGACACTCAAAATACTAGGTTCGAATGGGCTTTATATTCTTCGGTGCCTTACTACAGGCCGGGCTGGACAGTTGCGATTCAAACAGCACCCGGACGGACCCGGAATTTATGGGGGCTTCACTGCCGATGACTGGTTCAGTGTCTTTACTCTGATCATCTACTTCAACGCTTGACGCAAGGGCAAGATCCAGCTGGATGGCTCACAGGGTCCCACTGAAAATCTCGACTCTCGCCCAGATGGGTCTGACCCGCTCTCCCCATACGTCTTTTCTCGACTCGAGACTGGCGCGCAGCTTACCGAAGATCAGCACGAGGAGGTGCCTGAGAACGTGCTCGTTTCGAGAAACCTGACCCTGGCAAATTATCAGAGGGAAATCGCTCGGGTTTCTACCCAGACTCTGCTCAAGGACTGGAGTGAAGAGGACGTCAGCCGGGCTGTGTACAACAGGATGGCTATGCTTACTGCCCTCGACCCATGGCGGAAGTATGACCATGGCTCTCTCACCAAGCGGAGGAGAGCCGCCGGCGTTGCTGCAGCTGAGCGGATCGAGCCCATCGACAGGCTAGTGCTGAAGCAGATCCTGGAGGGCGTTCACAGGCGTAAGCATGCCCGCCCAGTCATTGAAACACAGGTTCCGGACCGAGTGGCAGAGCTGTTCCCCCGACTGTTCGCCCAAGAGGAAGACGTGGCGCAGTTCATGTCGACCCAGATGGGCGTGGTCGAAGCCCAAGTGCGCGAGGCCGCCCTCAAAGGCGAGGACCTAGAGGACGCGGAAGTCCGCGTTAGAGGCGAGATCAGGCGATGTTACCAACTCATGGGCATCCTCACCCACAGCCATCCCTATTCCAAGAAGGTGAAAGACACTAGGCTGCTCATGGATGCCCTGGACATTCTCGGCCGCCTTAAACCGGATCTGCCGCGCTCGGGAGTTGAAGGCCTGGATGGCCAGCTTTTCGACTACGAGAAGTTCAAGGACGAGTACTCCTGGACCAATTGAGACACGTGCCCAACCAGTGGGAAATACCTCCTGCCTCATCAACCCATCGGTAACTACATCTGCCCCCATTTCTTGCAAAATAATCAACCCGCCCAATCATTCCCAAGCACACTTTTTGATCTGGATCTCCGAGTCACCCCAGGGGCAAACTTTTCCGTTTTTGCTTCATATACATAACTTGTAACATGAATGGTGCTCCTCATTTCCTCGTTTCTTTTGGTTTATATTTTTTTATTTATTATTTGCAGCTTTACTAACTCTCTCCTTCACAGTCGCTATGGTCCTGCACAAGCTAGAGATCGAGGGCATTGGCACCTGGATGCTCGGCAATGAAGTGGGGACTGGGAAAACGTTCATTTATCTGCTCCTCATCCTGCTGAGCGCCCGATTCCGGGAGCGGTGCGCAGCCAAGGGCAAGGCCAGAGCGGAGTTCCGCCCATCCCTTATTTTTGTGCCGGCCAATCTGATCCCGCAGACATTCGCAGAAGCACAGCAAAACTTTCCCGAGTTGAAGCTTTACTGCCTATTCAGCAACAAGAGCGCTGCGGCTCTGACGAGGGACGGGCCGCTGCCACACTGTCCCCATGGGAGTAGGATGCCCTGGCGAAGAAGCTGGCAAAGGAATCACATAAAGCCGAGACTGGCAGGACAGTGATTTTCACCTCCTTCCAAACTTTCATCAAACGGTACACCAGCCGCACAACTACTTCTGCTGGGTTGCCGAGCCGCCTCAGACTATGCAGCACTTCGTCTCGACCCGATCGCAGCGGATGGGCGAATTCTACAGCCGAATAGCTGAGCTCCTACTGCTCGGATTGTCAAGGAGTTCCTCATCGACAATGTCCCCAATGGCAAAATGGTCGACTTTTGCCTCGCGTTCGATCCCTTCTGGCCCGGGGACTACCTGACAGCAACGACAATATCCAGGGCCATCGACCGTGTCAAACATGCCCAGCCGCACAAATCGATCAATCACACGGGCTACATGCCGCTGACTCGATTCCCCATTGCATTAAGCATCGAAACTAGACGTCCCAGCGGCAATAGCGAGGACGCCGAGACCCAGCTAGGCGTTTGGCAAAGTGCACAGTGGAAAATGCTCGAGGGGCTGGTCCGGGACAAGACGCGGAGGCAGGCAGTGCCCGCAAACACGGGTGAAGGAGGGGATTGCTTCGTCGCTGAAAGCAGCTTTGCGGATGGCAATCCCAACGGCGCCACTCTCAACGGTCTTGCGTTTTTGCCTGGTGTATACATTGTCGGACATCAGTGGAGGTTCGCAGCTTTTGTTGTGGACAGAAATACAGGCGAAAGCGAGAGGTCCCTTTGGACAGACGGCGTCTTTGGAAGCACAAACAGCATACCCGGCATCTACCTCATAGTTTGGTGCCTCCGCCGCCTGTCCAAATATTTGAAGGAGGAATATTGGCATTGGTACTTGGAGAATGTTCTATAGGTTTCAGGCGCTGAGTTCTTCTTTTCAAGTATCATGGTAGGGCAGAATAATTGGAGGCAACAGCAGAACGAGACAAGGATGCCCGCGGCGTCGAGGTACATAAGCGAATACCAAACAGACATGATCCCAACCTGAAAATCTATAACCAGACGCCTGAAGACTAGACAACGACTTCTAAAACAGAAAGATGCATAGAAACATAGGACGTTATGAGTAAAGGTTGCTATGTGATGGCTTCCGGAATTATTTTAGGGGGGATCTGAGATAAGGCTGAAGTCTCAACTACATCTTCAGAATCCCAACATCGGAATTCCATACATTCGTTCCTCCCTGAGAATCGACGACTTTCTAGAAAGAAGAAAAGGAGAAGTAAACAGAAAGCCTATCCAGTCCCATCACCACTTAGACTACAATTCACCTGCATCCGACTTCATTTTAACTACTTTCTCCAGGGAAGTCTCTGCGCCGACACATTGCCCGCTCTGATCATATCTGCTTGCGTCAGTGAGTGCGACGACGCCACCGAGAAAGATCAGCTAGAACAACGATAAGCTCACTTGCGAGGCCTCTGCTGGAGAGAGTAAGAACAGGATTGAGGAGTGACAGTCAAGCCGACCGAGGCAGCCAGCCGCTGGGATTGTTGCCACCTGCGAGATCTCCGGGGGTCAGGGTTGACATGCCTGACTTCCCAGTCACCACGCGCTCAGTAACATTGAGGGAAAAGAGAGGGAGAGGGAGAGGGAGATAACATAACTACGAAAAATTCACATGGAACGCCACCTCGAGACTTGGCCACTGCCAAACCATCTGCTTGACCACCACCACCACAGATCAGCACAAGCCAACATCGAAATTATTCACTTCGAACCAGCTTTTCCATTTTTCCTTTCACTTTATTTGTCCTTGGCGTTTTTCACCCTCCCCATGCGAATTACACCTCCCCACCTCATCTCCTGATGCCACAGATCGCAGGAGACCTTAAAGAGACCTGAGTCCCACGACACCTAGATGGAAAAAAAGGGTGACGATATTGGCGAAGGCGTTCATCATTCGCAAATGCCCAATGAGCTGGGCACAGAAGGAAGCCTTCTGCAGGTGAAAGGGACACTCCAACACTATCATCGACAGCCAAGACCCCGGTGACTGCGAAGCCAGACAGGCAATCGCGGGTTACATCGCCGAAGTCTGGTCGGAAGCAGGAGGCTATCGGACCTGCCCGAAGAGCAAGGCTGCGGAGTGGACCAATGGAGTCCTGCACACCGACAAACGCGTCAACTCCACGAGAAAACGTATCTCAGATATTCGAAAGATAACGGAGTTTCGAATACGCTGGCTCAGAACGGCAGACAACGATGACATGGATGCAAAGACACAGGCCCTTTGGGTTTATCTGATGTTCAGAGGAATCTGCGAGGCATTCGAGGCAGAATGCGACAAAGAGGCAGACATTACAAATATCATCTCTGTGGGCGGTATTCTGAGAGACGAATTGGAATTCGGGATGTGGCTCCAGGCCCAAGACGCGGAGACGCCCGAGGGGAAAATCGACGACAGCGGGAAGGCACCCCCTGCCGATGGCTCTAGGAGCCGAACCGATGGGAAACTAGTCGCCATCACAAACAAGAAGCAAGCAGCCACCGCCGCCGACAAGCAACAAGCAGTGGTGGCCACAGATGGAAATCACCTGGCCAGAGGCAACAAAGGAGCAAATCGCCGAATTTAAGAAAGTGGTCGGAAAAGAACTTCGAGCTGCTATGACGGAGAACACGCCAGACCTTCGGCCGGTAGACAACGATGTGAAAGCTATGGCGGCAGTGACCTGGTACTACGGCCGAAAAACACGGAGTGCTGGAAAACCCTGACAAAACAGTGCCTCCATTCGAAACAGCAGGGACTTACCGGACACGAAGCCTGGGCAAACGTCGTCAAAACCATTGGTATCGATAAGGTGACTACGCTTTTTGCCGATTGCGAACCGGAGGAACGAGCTGGGGTTTTCCAAAAGGCAGTGAAAAAGGACGAAACATTGACACCATCGAAAACGCGCATTTTGCAAACAGAAATGCACGCTAGGGTGCTCACGGCGGAAGCTATATCTACGGGCAAATCTTTAAAGGAGGTGGCCCACGTACTCGATGAGATCGGCATGAGGGGAATCATGACAGGAACACCGGCCGCGAAGGACTTCATGGAAAGCTACGGAAAAAGACTAGCGAGTGGATTGCGGCGGTACTGGCCAGATCTCCCGATGTTGAGGACCCGGGCAGACAACGCCCTGCAGACGAAGGAGATGGCACCAAGGAAAAGGCGGAAGTTGTCAGCGCCTCAAACAGGTGCAAAGCGGCGAAGAATTCGGCCGCTAAAAAGGAAGCGCACACCCAAGCAGCCAATGAAAAAGCGGCCCAGAAGCAGGAGGCCAAGAAGCAGGCAGCCCTGAAGCAGGCGGCCAAGGAGCAGGCGGCCAAAAAGAAGGCGGCCAGAGGCAAGCTGTCAGAGACAAGGCTGCCCAAAAGAACGCAGCCAAGGACAAGGCAGCCAAAGAGAAGGCGGCCCAGAAGCAAGCTGCCAAAGACACGGTTGCCCAAAAGAAAGCTGCCAAGGACAAGGCGGCCAGCGCCAAAGCGAACGAGGCCGAGCTGGACATCACCAAGGGCACGGACAACGCGACTAAGGGCAGGCTGGACAAGCTCGACCGGCACAACGGCTACGAGTACCAGGCGATCAAATCGAAAGCGATGACGGCCACGGGCAAAGATCAAAACCGCTGGGACGCTTTGTGGAAGTTCACCGCCGAAGAGGAGAAGATGTTGGTCGGGAAACCATCAGAGGACCTCAGACAGCGATTGGCCGAATGGGGACGATGGCATGGGCGCCATTCGCGCTAGCGACCAACCGTGACAGCGGCGTGGACGAGACGTTATTTGAAAATCATGTCACTGAAAATTGGCAACAACTTTACCGAAGGACATAAAGTGCCATGGGACCACGAGCTGCTGCTTCAAACCCTCGGTACGGATAAGCCTTCGGAAACGTCGAAAGCGTTGTTCTATGTTGCTATGGTGAGGATCATGGAGGTTTATATCATGGTCCGTTTGGGAATGACCAGATATGCAATCCAAGGCGCGGAGGCGTTTCCCTGGCATTTGGTGCTTGGGAGGGATTTTGATCAGCACACCAGGACCAGATGGTACAGTGACCAGGTTCGCGCTTTGGAACCGGGAGGATTCAAAACGAGATCTTCGCAGGAAAAAGCTGGGTGCAGAAGAAAGTCGGCAACCACAATGACAACGGTCAGACGGCGGGTAACGACGGCAGCCAATCAACGAGCACCCAGAACAAGGAGAAGCCGACTGGAACAAAGAGGAAAGCCATTGAGGGCGCTGCCATTGTCATGGAGGCCACTGGAGAGGTGCAGAGCATCATCGAGCGAATGGTGAAGGGAATGCGCGTCGAGGACACAGCCAGAGAGATGGAGACGAAAGACGGGGAAATGTTTGGAGAGATACTAAAGCTGCGCGCGAGAGTGGGCGAGCTGGAGCAAAAGAAGAAATAGAAACAGGGGCAACGACTGACGGGGGTTTTGGAAGGAGAAGGCGACGCACTTGAACCAATATCACACACAAATTGATTCGGAGGAAAACGGAGACGGGGTCGACGAGGGCATCGAACTTTTTTTATTCTTTTTTTTTTTCTTTCCCTTTTTCTCTCCAGAGAATACCGTGCTAGGCACCCCCTACCATCTACCCGGGAACCTCCCTTGTCACCCAGGGAGCAGGTAACGGGCAGGTCTTCCTACCTGCTCAGGGCACCGCCACGGCGCCCTGCGCCCTAGATAGAATGGGACTCCGATCGGCTCCTACGGACTAATGACAAGAACACAAAGGAGAGTGAAAACAGTTAAAGAACCGATAATTGCTCCAAACCTTGATGGAAATTCTTGAGAACCTTTGCCAAAGTCGTGTGGTCACCAGGCTGCCTCGTCATTTGCCAAAGTGCCAAGGTACAGACTAGCCCGAGATCACTGCGTCGAAACCAAGCAAGATTGGAGGAGTAATGAGACTAAATGGGGGTATGCCATAAAGTCACGAACTGGTGAAAGGTGTGTGGCCGCCGCTATAAGTCCCAGGTGTGCTCAGTGGAATAGAATCATCACGCGTCGAGGCAACGCAACGGCCCAGAACGAAAATTGAGGCCAACCGGGGCAAAGCCCCACCATGTGAACCACCCTAGCATCGCAAGGCTGTGCACATGATCTATCAGACAAGATTCATCGAGAGTCGGTTTGCGTTGGTTGCTGAGTGCGTGACGAAATAGAGGAGAGAAAAGCACGAAGTGAAACGCAGCGATCTCGCCTTTGAATCCGTTTACAACTGTAAGAACGTCATTGATGACTTGATGGCTCTAGGTCTGTTGCTTCCTCGGCTGATCGTATCACGTCATAGCCAGGATCTCCTCCACCTCCCTCGCAGAATGAAGGCCCGGGGCAATCGTGATCACGAGAGTGGTTTTGATGGAGATCCGCTGAGAGAAGTCGTGACCATGTGGAGAGTTTTGACAAAGGTCTGTTGGGGCCTAATCGTGACCACGAGAGTGGCCGATTACGTCATCAGGAGCAGCAGCCCATCCATACCGACGCTGGGCGCGCCCGAGGCTTGGCCATTCCAACACCCTTTTTCATGTCTTGACGCATCCACGAAATAGCTCTCCTTCAATCCGAGGACATCCAGAGACCTATGCGATCCCTTACTCGAGGCGCCGGCCTGCCTTCTAAACAATCGTCTATTTCATTTGATGCCTGTTTTGCCCATCGCCGACCATGGCTGCCCGACAACGAGTCCCCGGTGATCTCGAGCTCCCTAGCGGGGACGCAAGGCTGGAATTGAAGGAGGAGGGCTTTCCCGGCCTCCCTCCAGCGCCCGCGTCGCCCGCTGGCAGCCCGCCGGCGAGCACGACGGTAGCGGGCAGCCCTAGGCGCAGGGACGCGCCTGGTCCGTTTCCCGGGGCCTACGCCGACGACTCGTCCTCTGACGGCCCCTGGGGTCGCCAGCCCAGTAGCAGGCGCTCGGCTGAGAAAAAGAGCCACCGCTACCACTCCAACCACAGCCGCAAGCGCTCAACCGCCATGACGAAGCGCGGCATCCGGGGCCGGGACTCGCCCGGGTCCTCTGTGGGCTTCGGCGACGACCTGGACGAGCAGTCGTCGTCGGACGATGAGGATTCGGAGGAGGACGAGCGGCAGCGCGGCTGGAGGATCCGGCTGGCGCCCTGGAACACGCCGCTGCATCGCCGGCTGCAGACCTCGGTGGTGCTCCTGCACTGCCTGGGCATGGGGCTCACCTTTTCGCTCTTCTGCTTCCTCTGCACCATCCCGCTGCTGTGGCCCGTTATTATAGTCTATTTGGCTTACATCCGCTTTTCCCAAGCCGGCACCGACGGCAAGACGAGCCGCCGCGTCGACGGCCTCCGCAGGTCGCGCTTCTGGGTTTACTTTGCGAACTACTTCCCTGCCAAGCTGCACAAAACGGCCGATTTGCCGCCAACGCGCAAATACATCTTCACTGTGCATCCCCACGGCATTATCTCCCACGGCGCTTGGGCCGCCTTCGCGACCGAGGCGCTCGGCTTCTCGGATAAGTTCCCAGGCATCACAAACAGCCTCCTCACTCTCAACGGCAACTTCAAGACGCCCTTTTACCGCGAGTACCTGCTCGCCATGGGCCTGCTGTCCGTGTCCAAGGAGTCCATCATCAACGCCCTGACCAAGGGCGGCGTCGACGGCGAAGGGATGGGCAACGCCGTCTCCATCGTCGTCGGCGGCGCGCGCGAGGCGCTCGAGGGCCAGCCGCGCACCATGCGCCTCATTATCGAGCGCCGCGGCTTCTGCCGCATGGCCATCCGCACCGGCGCCGACCTGGTGCCCGTGCTCATGTTTGGCGAGAACGACCTGTACGCCCAGTGGGGCCCCCGCGACCACCCGCGCTTCCACCGCCTGCAGAAGAAGGCCCTGGCGCTCATGGGGTTCTCGGTGCCCGTGCTGCAGGGCAGGGGGGTGTTCAATTACGACTTTGGCATCCTCCCGCACCGCCGCCCGCTCAACGTCGTCGTCGGCGCCCCGATCAAGGTCCGCCAAGAGGGCCGCGGCGCCGGGCCCGACCTTGAGCGCGAGACCGAGGACCTGCACAGGGTTTATGTCAAAAGCCTCGAGGAGCTCTACCACCGCTACAAGGACGTGTACTTTAAAAACCGCAAGGAGGAGCTTGTGTTTGTGGATCGGGAATGAGCCACTTGGCAGACGCCCCCCTTGACTATTTCCCTTTGTTTCCTTTGTACCAACATATCGTGGTTTATCCACTCTCCTTGATACCCGTCTTTAGTTTCCTACCCTCTTGTGCACCGTTGGGCGGTGGCGAAAATCGGCTCACGGCTGGGGTCGTGAGCCCTTCAGAACAGGACTATAAAGTAAACCTGGATACAGACCTGGCACAGTTACTTTGTCGTAATAGGGAAGCAGGTAGAGGCACAAACGCGTACATAATTCCGGGCATTGCCAATGTATCTAGGTATCTACATGGAGGCGGACATGTGTTTGACAGATGCGTTGTAACGGCGGAGTGGCCCAGGGTAGGTCTAAGGTCTCTCATTTGCCACCACTAAGGAGGGGGGAACACTGGAAGGAGCCATCGGCAGATGTGCGTCCTTGGCAAAGATGAGCCAAGGCTGCCGGCTCATGATAGGCAATATAATACACTTGTTCAGCCCAGATTCACCCATGAACAAACAAATGTGCTAGCAAGCGCGAGAGAAAGGCAGAAGGACGATGACAGCAAGCGAAGGCAGACAGACAGCTGGCATGAAAGTCAACACCTAGGAAAGGGGAAACCACGCGGCGGTAAAACATGAGAGGGTAGGACAACGAAAGCAAGAAAGAGAAATAACCAGTACAAAAACCTCCGAGGCCGCTTCTCTCTATCTTCCCAAGAATTCTTTTCCCCGCCTTCCTCCCCTGATGCAGATAGACAAATACCCCCGTCCAGAGTGAACGGGCCTGGCGAAAAGAAGCAAAGAGTAAGGTAAATGATAATGCTTTAAACGAGCGCAGATGAACAGGTAAAGATGGAGATGGATCGAGAGATCTGGAGCCTGGCCCAGACGGGTGAGCACGGAACCTGATCTGTTCCGCCTGTCTTGTCCAGTTTAAAAAAGATGTGTGGTGTTATAGTCCTGCAACATCAACACATGCAGCCGCCACGATCTTTGCTTTTGTTCTCTTCACTCTTTTCCTTTTTTTCTTCTTCGTTTTTCTTGAGTGTGGTTGCTTTTTTCCCCGCCGTGTGCTTTGATCCAACGGATCACCCACCCATGCGATTGTTTAGCTAATGTCAGTAAGATGTTCTTGTCCGTGGGGTCCAATCACGGTTGTTTGTTTTTCCGCCTGTTACGTTTCAAAATATATGTCGGGGTAGACAAGGTAGCGATGCGAATGTTGACATTGCTGCCGGTCGGTTTGTGATGGAGAATTACATTAGAAAACAGACAGCACCGAGCCAAAGAATCTGGCTCTCAAGGATGCTTCCCTCTTTTGGGTTCCCGTCTCGAGTGTCTGGAGTGGATATGGTTTCCCGTGAGCCAATACCTTGGGCGGAGGCTCTCGCGGAGCGCCCAAATGGCGGGCCGATCTCATGGCGGCGGAGTCTTATTCTTTCGGAAGCACTTCTGCTGCCACCTCTTGCGGCGACTGCGGAGGTTGTGGCTGTGGCTGTGGCGGCTGTAGCTGTATCTGTGCGGGCTGTAGCTGTTGAGTGTCGTGCAGCTGTTGGGTGTCGGAGTCGCTGCGACGGCTGGTCATTGCCGTCTCGTTCCGGGAGGCCGTCAGCTGCTGACGGAGGAAGCTCACTTCTTCGCTGAGCTGCGTGATCTTGGTATCCTGGTACAGAGCCTGGCTTTCCAGGGCCGACTTAGCAGCCTCGAGGCCGGCCGTGCGTTCTAACAGCTGCTTCATTGTTGCCTCCCACTTGGCGTCCACAGAGTGGATGTAGGCCCAGAGGCCGTCATCGCCCGAGGCAAACAAGTTTGCCGAGCTGTCTCCGCTACCGCCGTTCTGGCTATGGCCCAGGCCGCTGGATGCTCTCGAGTGCGCGCCCGCCGCGACCTGGTGGTTGACGCCACCAGATGGCGGAGCGGGCCCGATAGCGGTAGATCCAGGGGCACCTGCTTGTGTGGAGGTTGTACTGATGTGAGTGACTGCGTGCGGCATGTCTGTGTTGAGATAAAACGGCGTACCTTGAGCGCCAGGTTCTTGCCGCCGGCTGTAAGCCTGGGCCATCTGCGCCGTGGTGCTGGGCGAGCGCTGGCTGCTCGAGTTGGCTTGTGCCGCCTCGTGGCCGAGCTGGGCGGCAAGGGCGCTTCCCGGGCTGAGCGCTTTGGGGCTTTCGGTCATGGCTTCAAGATTGGCAGATGAGCTTCCCGAACTTGCCTCTAGAGCGCCTGGGGGTGGGATCCGGCGTTGAATAGTCTTGCGGGCTTCCGCCACTACTCGGCGTAGGACCATACGTTGCCACAACTGCGCTGGCGGTCGTGGCGTCCGGGACAGGCGTAGGACTGGGAAAGACAAAGTAAAATTCGGATTCAGGTGAATACAAACCTCCAGTGGTTGCCGGCCTCGCGATAGTTGGCGGATACGCCCGTGCGTGGGCGCCGAAGCCGTCCGGAGCGGATGCGACGGCATGTTGGGGTTTGACCCCGGCCGACAGGCTGAGGCGCCTCCGGTCGTCTTCCGTCATGTCTGCCTCGCCCGTATCGTACAAGACTCCTGACATGACGCTGTCATCACCCTCGGGGACGGCCGACTCGTCGTATTCCTCTCCGCCGAAGCTGCCCATGCTGGCTCGCCGGCCGGCGCAGCCGCCAGCTCCCTTGGCGTGGCGAGCCAGGGCGTCGCCGCGCGCAAACTTGCGGTCGCACTTGGGGCAGATATGTGGCTTCTCGCCAGTGTGCAGCTTGCTGTGCCGCTTCAGGTCGTGCAGTCGGCGGAAGCGCATCTGACATGTGTCGCAGGCTATGGCTTCTCCTGGCTATGCGTGAGGAGATGGCTCTTGAGATTGTGGTGGCGGGTGAAGACCGTGTCGCAACAAGGGCATTTGTGCTTCTTGGACGAAGGCGAACGCGGGACAGCATCAGGGTGCTGAGACGACGTCATCGGCAGGCTCATGCCGCGTTGAGGAGGTGCTGGCGCACCCATGGAAACGTTAGGTGGCAGGATGCCAGGATATGAATAGGCCGTGTTCTTTTCCTGCGTCTGCGCGTCGGGCTGCGCGACAAAGCTGCCCTGGGCTTGGTCGCTCCGCTGGTCAATATCCATGGGAGCAGGGCTGTCAACGACCTGTGTCGCAGCGCCGTCCAAGGGCTGGCTCGTCGGCACGGCATCCGCGCTCGCTTCGGTCGGAGGCTCTGGCTTTGGGAGCGCCTGAGGCGCCGGCACAACAACCTCGGTGGTGGGTTTGCTGTTAGCCAAACCGGGCGACGTCGGCGGGGCGGCCGCGGCCGCGTCAGGGGCATCCTGCGCGCGGCTCATTGCCATGGTGGCCGACATCAAGACGTCCAGCACCCTATGGCTCGGATTGTCGCTGATGCCAGCGGCCTGCCTGGCCTCCTCGGCTTTGCGGATGCGCTCCTCCTCGTCGGCCAGAGCGCCGGTCAGCGGCGCAGGGGAGTGTCTTGAGGCCAGACCGAACCGCTGGACCTTGGACGGCGAGAGGTCGGGGTTGGCGGCAGCGGCGGCGGAAGCGGGGGAAGTCGGTGTGGCCTCGCGCGGCCTCTTGAGCGAGCCCGACCGTGGGGGGTCGGACGCGAACAGGTCGGCGGCGCTTATTGCAGCAGCGGCAGCGGCGGCGGCGGCGGCAGACTGGGTCGCCGGAGGGGTCGCCAAGGGAGCTTCCGTCGCGACAGGGCCCTTTTCCGAAACCATGGCGGCAGCGCGGCGCCGTGACGCGATTGGAATTGGTCGCGGAGGCGGATGCAGCGCAGGCTATGGCGGACAGCAGCAGGCAATGGGCACTACAGTCAGGCTCCTTGGACCCGTCGCCGCGCGATTCGCATCGTTCGGCGACGGACAGACGGGGGTGTGGCTGAAGCCGTGGCGAGAGTCGTGACGGAAAGGAGCCAGCGTGGAGTGCGCTTGCTGATGGCGAGCACGCTCGACAGACGGGGTTGATGCAGCGGGGTTCACGGGGATGGCACGAAGCCAGCGATGGCCGGGCCTGTGCAATTTGCAGGATTTGGGAGTCTCTGCGCCGTCCGGGGGTTCCGCGAGGTGCAGGGCTGCGTGTCTGCAGGGTCGAGTGTGGATGAGGCAGCAGAGAGGCTGAGGATATCGAAGCAGGAACAGAGGGGGCACCTAGACGAAAAAGCCTGCTGCGCCTCCGAAGCACGAGTGGGTCTGCCGGCGGTGGGAATGGACAGATCCACTCTTTTGGTGTGGCTAGGCTGTACATAAGCCGCCCTCCGCCCTCCCCGCCGCATCTCCAGCCCGAGGTACCTCGCTGAGATTGGTGACGACAGCCCCAAGGAGGCGCGTGGTACAGCCTTTAGTCTTTGCCGGCTGAGCACCACCCATACTGTGTGAATACAGAGCTGTGCGTGGATGCACAGGTTTGTACTGTGGTGCATGCAGTTGACCGTCTCGGCGGATTGATAAAACACCCTGTGCAGAGACGGTACCGAGGCACAAATTTACACATGCAGATGCGCAATCAGTCGCTGCTCAGTCGAGGTGTCGACAGAGCCCGCCCTTGGAAAATGTGGCCAGGCAGCTCCCAGCCACCATTCTCCAGCGACATCTGTTCATAACGACCCTACCTGACGCGTTACCGCGTTACTGCCGGCGGGGCTGTGTCTCAAGTGACCACAACACTCGCGCCAGAGCAGCCAGTGTAACGGCAGGTTAGTCCATCGTATACCGAGTCGCCCGCTGAGCCCAGGGGGTGTCCTCGACGGTGCAACCAATCACTCGACGCAGAACTCCGCGCTGCCGTTGGTGCGTGTAAGGGCGGAGCGACCGACTCTGTCTGACAGGAATTGTGATGGCCCCCATTTGATCCAAACTCCTATGGCGTCATCCCCTAACGCGGACGGAATCCGTACCTGCTCGATACGCTGCATCTGTTCTGTTGGAGGGGTGTGTGGGAGCGGTCGTCCCGAGCAGCCTGGGCGACACTGCAGAGAGGCCTCTTTACTCGGTGCTTCAGAATACCTCCTCTTGCTCGGAGCACTAGTCTGCGCATCTCAATGGATGGGCGCGCAAGCTGAGCCAACACCTTTGAGCCACCTATCACGGCACAGAGATCGAGATCGAGATGCCTTCCAGCCATGGCGACGACCCAACCGTCAAGGGTGATTGCACTGGTGGGTGTGATGCAGGTCTCCCCTCTGCCGAGGAAGCTCTTCCATCGAAGAGGTTGGTGTTCAAGGCAGGCAGCCTCCGGCTGTCCGCGGCTTCCATCCCCGATCAAGGTCCCAGGACGAAGTTGAAAAGGTGTCTCGTTGGTGCTGCCACATATTTCCCCATGCACTCTCCATTCCTTGCCGTGTCGAGGAAAGTTTGTGTGGCCGCCGGCCCGTCTGCTTAATTAGGATCTCCCATCACTTGTGCGCCACAGCCATGGCAACGAGTTTGGCGCATCGAAGGGCCATGTCACTCCGATCGCCTGATGACTTACACGTGCATAGGTTGGCAGCCAGATCATTGGGTTTGGTTTGAATTCGTCGGATAGTATAGCATGACTTTCCAGATCGGGCATTGACCTGGCAGTCAAGGCACGCAGTGAAGGGAGGAGGGGAAATGGAACATCTTGTAGATGCTTCTGGTTTCGTAAATCTTTCTGATGAACCCAGCCGGATACAACCTCGATCCAAGGTCGCGTCCCCGGCGCGGAGTTCCAGCCAAGGGCATCCCATATTGGCTGCAATGTCATTTGCAGTCAAACCCCTTGTGGGATGGATGTTTGCCGGCCACCTAGCGCAGGAACCTCTCCGGCACCGTCTCTGCCAGAGTTTGAATGCCATCGCCAACGCTGCCAGCCATGCCATGCTGCCCGAGAAAGGGGGAGTTGGCGCCGAGACCAAATGGGGTGGGACGCAAACAGACCAAGCACACACAGCCACACCACACCGTAAATAGCATGGGTAGATGGATCTTCATCGACGGAGTCAGACCAGGAACCTCACGCCCAGAAGCCGTCAAAAGGGTTGGGTCCACACACAAAAAGGGGGGTTCAAGCTAGGGAAACAAAGGCGCATCGATTGAATTGCGTGTGCAACAGAGAAGGCACGTCCGTCTAGCCCATCACCAGAACAAAGAAAGCAGAAAGAGCACCGAAAGGATAGCAACGAAAAGGGCTAGACTATCTTCCGTGGTGAAATACCACGGGCCACATGAGACTGGAACGAAAAGAAGCAGAGCACGATGCCGCCGTTCACGATCGACGTCTCTCCATCTTGCATGCCAGTCTCGACTTGCGCGGACAAGTCGCCAGCCCACTCTGTGAAAGCACCTGGGAGCACAACAAGACCCTCGCGCTGGCCAAGATGCATCCCGTGCTGGCTTTTACGTCGTAATTAACCTCATCAATCCATATCCACAAACAGCACGTCGTAGGCTCACCTCATTTCATTTGGTTGGATAGCAGGCAAGAGCTCCTGGCCCGGAGACCCCTGTCAGGCGCCTACCCTGCCCAGCCGGGGCGCAATTTCGCTAATTGAAAGCAGGTTCTCATGGTGGCCAGCGCGCCGTTCTAGCTTGATCAAAACTCCCTTCCCGACCGCCGTCCCCAAATCCACTCTGGACCTCTTCACCACGCTGCTCACCCAACAGAGGTTTCCCTCTATCACGCTCTTTTGAGACCGCGGACAGGCCAACCAACTATTACGCTCTTTTTCTCTACCAGTCTCGACGCTCGTTTTCACTCTTCGTTGCAAGGACAGGGCGCCAACTCACATATTCGAAGGTAAGTGCTGCAGCTGCAACCGTCTTACCCCGATTCATTTCTAGGCATGCCCATGCCCATGCCTGTGTGTTGTTGCGGTGGTGTGGTCTCGGTGTGCTGGGTCCCTTTGTCCGTGTTCGCACACCGCTAACATTAGGGGTTGCCTCGCAAGCTCTTCGTGACCAGAAGTACCAGTCGACCTAACACAGCAGCCTTATCGACTCGTCCGAACTTGGATCACCTCGAACCAGAATCCCTAATTCACCCCCCACCGTCGCAATGAAGGGGATCACGCAGTTCGCCCTCGCGGCTTCTCTGGTCGCGGGAACGCAGGCCTCGCACCAGCACCACCGCCACCACCACGCTAGGCGCCTGGTCGAGAAGCGCACCCCCGAGATCGTCACCACCTACGTCGAGGGCCCCGTCGTGGCTGTGTACGAGCTCGACGGTAAGGTCGTCGAGGCGGAGAAGGCCAAGGCTGGTATTGCCGACGGTCTTTACTCGGTTGTCGGCGAGACCACCCCGACCTTCACCCCGCCGCCGCCTCCTCCCCCTCCGACCACGTCGGCGAAGCCCACCACCACGTCTACCTCGCAGGCGGCGCAGTTCTTCGAGCAAAAGGCCTCGCCGTCTCCCGAGCCCAAGCCGAGCGCCCCGGCCAAGGCTTCATCGAGCCCCAGCGTTGGCTCCGGTTCCGGCGCCACTGGCCTCGACGCCGACTTCCCCAGCGGCGAGATTGACTGCAGCTCCCTCCCGACCCAGTATGGTGCCCAGCCTGTCTCTTGGCTCGGCCTGGACGGCTGGCTCAGCTTCCAGCAGCCCGACGACAAGAAGTGGATCCCCGGTGTTCTGATCAACACCATCCACCAACCCATCTCAGGTGGCTGCCCCAAGAACTCCTTCTGTTCGTACGCCTGCCCCAACGGCTACCAGAAGACTCAGTGGCCTGAATCGTCGCAGGGATCCACCGGGCAGTCAATTGGTGGTCTGTGGTGTAACTCCAAGGGCAAGCTGGAGCTTACCCGCCCTGAGTATCCCAAGCTCTGCCAGAAGGGCGCCGGCGGTGTCTTTGTGGAGAACAAGCTCAATGGTGTGTGTAACATCTGCCAGACCAACTACCCCGGTGACGAGAAGATGTCGATTGCCACCGAGACCAAGCCGGGCGGCAAGTACGAGCTCCTGAACCCGGACGCGAAGACGTCGTACTGGTGGAAGGGCTCCCCTACCAGCGCTCAGTTCTACCTCAACAACGAGGGCGTCGACGTTGAGAATTCCTGCACCTGGAAGAGCTCCAAGTACCCTGACTCTGCCGGAAACTGGTCCCCGCCAACCTTGGCGTCGGCAAGGACATCCACGGCATCACCTACATCTCCATCTTCTGGAACCAGCCGACCAGCAACGCCAAGCTCAACTACAATGTTGAGATCACGGGAGACGTCACCGCCCCCTGTGCCCTGAAGAACGGCAAATTCACCGGCGGCGGCAACGGATGCACTGTAAGTACCGGGTTTGGGGAGCCGCGATCTGACGGCGAAGGACACCAAGTACTGACCAATGATTTCACACAGACTGCCATCAGCAAGCCCGGCGGTATTGCCACCATCGTCCTTAGCAACTAAGCCCCTCTCGGAGAGCCGGCCTGACCGTTGTTTGTTGTCTGTGGATGTTTTACCCCTTAGTTTCTTGGTATATCTCGGTGGCATTAGTTGCTTCACCCGCTCTCCCTTGATTGAAAACTGTCCTCGGCATACACTTGCGGCTCAAGCCGAGGCGGGGGAGCGGCTCCTTTCCTAAGTTTATTATAATTAGCTGTGCATCCTTTGTATCCTGCATTGGTGATGTCATGGGGTTGTATGAGAGCTGAGGTTGATGGAACGGGTGGAGCGTGCTCCTTGAACGTCTCGGGCTGTCGCACCAAACCGCTTGCCCGACCGGAGAACCTGGATTTGTCCGCTTCTGGGGCCTGGAGGAAAGTGGGCTGGGTAGACGGCGGGACGTATAGGTTACTCACTCGCGTCGTCTTGCCTTCCACTCCAGGCCCGGGGTCTCTGCTGTAAGGTCGTCAAGGTGCATACTTACCTAGTTGCTAATTGTCATTTGCTCGTCTAAAGTATTCTTGCTCGATGTGGGTGCAGGACAGGTTAGGGCCGTCCAGATTCAGCTCGGCTACTCCTGTAGGTGGCAGCACGTGTCTCTACCGCGCTCCAGCCTACATGTACCTGTAGAGTCACTACCAGCCTATCACCTGACTGCCTGTAACTACCCACCTGCCTGCCGACTTTGTCCCACAACGAGACGGGTGACTGGTGTGATTTCTCGGCAGAATGCATGCAATTCTCTAATTGGCCTGGCTGTATGTGAATGATGCTTTGACAGGCGGGGCGCAAAGTCTCGTTCCGTATGTTTGGGTGAACCCCGATTCCACAGTGTGGCTGAGGTTTCGATTGGGACACCTGTCGCAGTGGCAAGCCTCCCAGTGTGCAGCCTCCAGTTCCAGGGAGCAGGGGTGGGGTGCGGCGGCGGGCTGAGGACAGTGTGCAGGACTCGGGCGTGTCGGCCCCAGCACAGGCTCCATCCACTTGCAGCACAGCTCCCAGCTCCTGAGCCGCGCGTTGCTATCAAACGCCATCCAGGTCGCAGCCTGTAAGCCCTGAGACGGCTGGAACCGACAACAGCATCGTCGCCTCTTTTCACATTTCCGTTCTTCCCTGTTCTTTTCACACTCACTTTGCGCGACCATTTTCGCGCTACGCCAAGAATCGACCACCCCACATTTATCCCCTGTGCGCCGTCCGCTATCCCGCCCTGTCGCGGTCGCCTGCTTCATGAGCTTCCTCACATCACAGCCGCAGTAACCATGAGGAGGGTACCGGGGGCACTGCAGGCCGTGGCCTTGCTGGCGACGCTCTTGACGAGACCTCTACCAGCAGCAGCAGCCGACGGCCCGACATTCCACAAGACGACGCTCGAGCACCCCCCATTCAACCTGAACTATTTCGAGGACTCGGACGTGGTCCTGTTCCAGGACGAGCGGAACGGCACCGTCTTCCGCAGCGAGGATGCCGGCTCGACGTGGCATCTGGTCAAGGACATCGAGGCCGGCAGGGCCGTCCAGCTCGTCATGCACGCATACGACCCCCAGCGAGCCTTTGTGCTGACCGACGGCATCCACCACTACAAGACTACGGACCGCGGCAAGTCGTGGCAGTCGTTCCTGACCGACACCGAGATGAGCATCTACCGCTCCGAGGTGCTCAACTTCCATGCCGGCGACCCGGACCGCATCATCTTCAACGGCATGGACTGCAAGAAGACGCTATTCTGCGAGGAGGTCTCCATGTACACCCTCGACGGCTTCCGCTCCGACGCCAAGTTCCTGCGCGGCTCCACCAGGGGCTGCTGGTGGGCAAAGTCCTCCAAGCTTTTCGCGACCGGCGACGACGAGCTCGACAAGCAGCGCGCCCTCTGCATCGTGGCCGACGAGTTTTCCATGTACAAGCAGGACCAGCGCCTCCTGATCTCGGACAACTACTTCAGCGCCGCCAAGGCCGACGGCGTCGTCCAGGAGTTCGAGCCCAATCTAGACACGAACCGGCCGGTCCAGGGTATCGTCAACGTCGCCGCCGTAAAGAAGTTCCTCCTTGTAGCCGCCAACTCCAAGAACACGGATGAGATGGCGCTGTTCGTCACGGACGACACCAAAAAATGGCACAGGGCCGTCTTTCCCACCGACCACAAGCTCAACCAGGAGGCGTATACGGTGCTCGAAAGCACAAACTACAGCATCCAGATCGACGTCATGACGACGCACCGCTCGAACCCCATGGGCGTCCTGCTTACGAGCAACTCCAACGGGACCTACTTCACCCGCAACATTGAGAACACGAACCGCAACCGCCACGGCCACGTCGACTTCGAAAAGATTTCGGGCATCCAGGGCATTTTTCTCGTGAACAAGGTCGCCAATGCGGAAGACGTCACAAAGGACCGCAGCGTGGAGAAGAAGATCGTGACCGAGATCACCTTTGACGACGGCAGGACCTTCGAGTCGGTCACGGCCGACAAGGAGAAGCTTCACCTGCACTCGGTCACTGACCTCGACAACGTCGGCCGCGTCTTCTCCAGCCCGGCGCCGGGCCTGGTCATGGCCAACGGCAACATGGGTGACTACCTGGGGAAACTTGAAGACGCGAGTCTGTTCATCTCGGACAATGCCGGCGTGTCTTGGATCAAGGGCCCCAAGGGTCCTCACAAGTACGAGTTTGGTGACCAGGGTTCCGTCCTGGTGGCTGTCAGAGACGGCGAAAACATCGACGAGATCACATACTCGCTCAATCACGGCAAGGACTGGAAGACGGCCAAGCTGCCTGACGGCCTCAAGATGAAGCCAGGCATCCTGACCACAACCCAGGACTCTACGAGCCTCAAGTTCATACTTATCGGAGAGGAGAGCCCGCGCAAGTACCACCTCATAGCCATCGACTTTGACGGCCTGCACGAGGCAACCTGCAAGGACGGCGACATGGAGGAGTGGTTCGCCAGGGTCGACGACAAGGGCAAGCCAACCTGCATCATGGGCCACACGCAAAAGTACCGCCGGCGGAAGAAGGACGCCGAGTGTTTCATCAAGCAGGAGTTCAAGGATCCCGTCGCCGAGATGGCCCAGTGACTGACTGTAGTGATCAAGACTTTGAATGTGACTACAACTTCAAGCGAGATGGCGACAAGTGCGTGGCCGCCGGGCCGGTGGCCGCGCCCAAAGACGCATGTAAGAACGCCAAGCCGGATGACGTGTTCAAGGGGTCGTCGGGCTGGCGCAAGATCCCCGGCGACGACTGCAAGAGAGTGAACGGGAAGCAAAAGGACGAGCAGGTCGAGCACAAGTGCAAAGAGTCGACGTCGCCGCCTGTGTCGAAGCCGAGCGGGAAGGTCAAGTCCACCAAAATCGACTTTGAGGGAGAATTCACTTCGTTCGAGAAGTACTACCTGGAGAAGGGCGAGGACAGCCAGGATGCGGACGAGACTGTCGTTGCCAGGCCAATCAATATGGAGACCCAAAAAGGTGGCCCAGTCTTCCTAACCAACGACCACGGCAAGACTTGGAAGCAGCCTGCGGCGCTCAAGGGCGAGGGTTTCTGGGGCATCTTGAGGCACCATTACTTCAAGGAGATGGCTTTTTTCATCAAGGAATCGGGTGAGGTGACGTACACGGTCGACCGCGGTCTTCACTTCCACGAGTTCAAGGCGCCGAACCCCGTCGACACTAGGCTGGGTACCTCTCCCCTGGTCTTCCACCCCGATAGGAAGGACTGGCTGATCTGGCTTGGTAAGAAGTGCGAGACGAAGACCAAGGAGTGCTATACAGAGGCTTCTCTGTCAGAGGACCGAGGTGACAACTGGAAATCGATCAAGCGCTACGTGCAGAGGTGTGAGTTCACGGGCGCAAGCCAGTACCGCTGGCGTGACAGCCGACAGATCCTGTGCCTGGTCAAGTCGCGCGAGGGCTCCGAGGCTGGCATCCCGCTCGACCTCGTGTGGAGCGACGACTTCTTCGAAGGAGACCAGGTGGCGCAGAAGAACGTCAAGGACTTTGCGACCATGGCCGAGTTCATCGTGGTGGCGGCCGAAGTCAAGCTGGACAAGGAGAAGGTCAAGACGATGCTGCAGGCGTTCGCGAGCCTCGACGGCAAGACGTACGCGGCGACAAAGTTCCCGTACAACTTTGAGCAGACGCACCAGAGCGCCGTAACGGTGCTCGACAGCTCAACACACGCCGTCAACATGTTCGTGCCCACCGTATCCAAGTCGAACCACAAGTACGGTACCATCATCAAGAGCAACTCTAATGGCACTGAGTACGTTGTGAGCATTTCGGGCGTCAACTGCGACGAACACTACTACGTCGATTTTGAGAAGATGCTCGGTCTTGAGGGAGTCGCCCTGGTCAACGTGGTGACCAACCTCGGCAAGGTGGACGAGCCCAAAAAGAAACAGACCAAGATCACGCACAACGACGGCGCCCTGTGGAGCTTCCTGCCGCCGCCCCAGAAGGACGCTGAGGGCAAGGGATTCGCCTGCCGGAGCGGCAAGGGTGACGAAAGCTGCGCGCTGCACATCCACGGCTACACGGAGCGCCAGGACCGGCGCAAGACGTACTCCTCGGCGGGCGCGGTCGGCCTCATGTTCGGCATCGGCAACGTCGGTTCGTCGCTGGGCGACATCAAGAATGCGGACACCTTCATGACGACAGACGCCGGCATCTCGTGGACCAATGTTAAGAAGGGCGCCTGGTCGTGGGCGTTTGGAGACCAGGGCTCCATCGTCGTGCTCGTTCCCAGGGGAAGGACCAAGATGGTGTCGTACACGACGGACGAAGGCAAGACGTGGGCCGACTACGAGTTTGCGGAGGAGGAGGTGGACGTCCAGGACATCTCGACGGTCAGCTCGGGCGGCTCCAGGAACTTCCTCCTGTGGTGCAAGAAGGGCAAGGCGTCCGTCTTCACGGTCAACCTTGACTTCACCGGCCTCAGCAGTGAGGTCTGCAAGTACAATGAGGCAGACGACAGCAAGAGCGACTACTACCTCTGGCAAGCCAGGCACCCGCTGCAGAAGGACGACTGCCTCTTTGGCCACAAGTCGTCGTACCTCCGCAAGAAGACGGACCGGTCCTGCTACAACGGGAACAAGATCCAGCAGCTACACAAGATAGAGATCTGCGAGTGCACGCGCGAGGATTTCGAATGGTGAGTGCTTGGACACGCCCGCCCCAGGCCGCCGCGTTTGTAGGGACGTTCAGTTTTTGCTAACCTGGCCTGACACATGTGCAGTGACTTCAACTACCAGCGCGGAAAGGAAGGTGGCTGCGAGCTGGTACCTGGCTTCCAGCCAATGACAAAAGAGGCGTGGTGCTCCAAGTACCCGAACGAGTACCAATGGTGGGAACCGTCGGGCTACCGGCGCATCCCCCTGAGTACGTGCACAGGTGGTAGGGATCTGGAAAACAGCACCAGGTCGCACCCGTGCCCGGGACACGAGAAGGAATACGAGCAGCGGCACTCGGGGCCTGGTGGCTTCGTCATCTTCCTCATCATACTGCTTTCGTTCGGCGGCGCGGGGGCGGTCGGCTGGTGGGTGTACCGGCGGTGGGAAGCCGGGGGCAGCTTCGGGCAGATCCGGCTAGGTGAGCACCCGTCGGACGGCGGTCTGCTGGACGCGGACAGCCCCTGGATCCGATACCCGGTGGTGGCCGTGTCGGCGACAGTGGCTCTCGTCGGGGCGCTGCCGATGCTGGCGTCGGCCCTGTGGCGGACGGCGAAAAATGCTGCCGATCGCTGGGGCTTCTCGGCCGGTGCGGGCAGGGGCGCGTACGGAGCCCTGGGCCTGGGAGGCGGAGGAAGCCGCGGGCCCAGGAGGTTCACGACGCGGGACAGCTTCGCGCGGGGCACGGGTGACTACGCCGGCCTCGACGAGGACGAGGGCGAGCTTCTTGGGGAAGACAGCGACGAGGAGATATGAGACCAGCCGGGCGTGTGCCTTCCTGTCTGCCTGGAGCTGAGAACCTAAAGAGCGGATTTACAGCGCCTTCTGCGTGCCAGTAATCCAAGCACGAGAAGGCAGGGGAAAATAGCGTGGACTTGTTTAGGTTCGGTCATATGTATGGTGGGCGGGCGGCTACCAGCCATGGCTTTTCATCCTGTCCCTGTTGCCATCTCCTTTCCTCACTATGTTGGGAAGGGTGTCTCTTTCTCACTTTTTTTGTATCCTGTGTTTTTCTCCCATCTTTTCTTTTTCTCTAGGATTTCTTGGAGACGGCGGAGGATACTATAAAAACGATCACGATCTTCTACCATCTGATTTAGTTCAACCCCTTGTACCACCACAGCGAATCAAGCAAATCTTTTCAACTACCTCAGTACCTATCGACACAACCAAGGGGCTCGAGTGAGTGTGCCAAGATGGCTAAACCCTCTCTGCGCCCATGATCTTCCGATGCTGAGACCAGCCAGACGGACTGGAAGAGTTTCCCCGCGACGCAACGCTGGCCTGCCATTGACAGAGCGGAAGCACGGATTGCCGGGCTAGGATTCCATGGTTGAGAAGGTTTTCCTTGTCCTCTCTCGGCTTCCCCGTGTTGGTATCACTGGGAGTAACCTGCCTATTAGAAAGGGGCCAAGACGTGTTGGACCATTGTACCAAACCTACTCGGCCTGGGCGGCATGCATGCATCCACCTTCCCATTTCTCAATCGTGCCACGGTCGTGGTTGGCCGGCCGGAGAGATGTCTGGGCTCTGGCTGTCAGCGGGTTGACATTACCCACCTTTTCCTTCCTTTTTTTTTTCTCCCCTGGAGAGCTGACAAGCACCCGCTCCCTGCCCACCGGTGCCGCCGATGCAACCTCGCGCACCTGTCGGAACCAGCTCTGTGGTTTGTGTGTGCGTGTGTGCGTGTGTGTAAAAAAAAAACATGGGCCCCACCCGCCAAGCAGACGGCGGCTCTTTCGTTTCCTTTATTGTCCTTTATGCGCCGCCGCCCGGCCCATGGAAAACAAAAAGCCAACGGGCGGCGCGTGCCATTCAGGAGAGGTGGGCGGGTCACCAGCGGCGGAAGCGCCGAGCCGGTGTGATGAGAGAGGTGCCAAACGATGGTATAATGCTGTGCGTGCATGTTTCCTGCCAGCAATATTCCGATTCTAGTACGCTCACCCGTGGGCGTCTTTTTTCTGCTTTCTTTTCTTGCCGGGGCCTCGCTACGTATGCGCGGTGCAGTGCAGTGCAGTAGTCCGTGCTGCACATTGACAACTTTGCGGTGTGTCTCAGGCGTGCGTGCAAGCAAAAAAAAACAAAAGCATCTTTCCCCCGTTCCCTTGCGTCGGGCGGAGACGACGACGCTGCGCTGTGCTGCGACTCCAGAAATAAGAAAGGAGAATAAAAGTAGTGACAGCGGAAAAAGGCGGCCGCTTAGGTGCCCCTGAGAAGCTGCATATACGCATGCATCTGTACATGGTGCATGATGGATGGGACCGCTAGGTCGATACTGGATAGCAGTGCAGTGTGCAGTGCAGCGCTGGAATGGGCCCGACTGTGTCGTGTTGCTCGTCTTTGTTACGAGCGTTATTGTGGACACCATTGGACGAGGCTGGTTGTGTGGCCGTCCGTCCCACCCGTCCTCAAGTCATGTAGAATGAAGGCTTTGCGAACTCGAGAGAAAGAGGAGATCACCCACGAGAAAAGAAGCACAGGCAAAAAAAAAAAAAAAAAAATTCCGTTGATCGCTGCTCGGCTGCAACCCAAGCGAGATTTCCCGCCAGGATTCTGGCCGATCGCCGGCCTTGTCATCAGGAGCAATAAAGTCGAAACAGAAAAAAAACAAATAACCTCATCCCGCCCGCTCATCCTTTCCTAATTGCGTGTGAGAGTGCTTCTCTGCCTCGACTGACTGCTCGCGAACGATCAATAGCCAAATCCCGTTGGTCATTGGTGGACCCAGGGCCTGTGGGCCTCTCCAAGCAAAGCCATCTGAATCCTGCCGATGTTCGTTCGCCTGGGTCACGCCAGACTGACAAACTGTCGGATCGAGGAGCCGCAAGGGGACTGTTTTCCCTTCTTCTTTCTATGTACCTTAGCTAGGACGACCAGCCGTGTAGCCGAGCCATCCCATCACCCGTTAATCTTCTATCAGGCCATGGCAACCGCCAAGAAAAAAAAAAGAACCCGTCTCTGTCATTATTACGAAACCCATTCTTCGATGTCCGCTGCTGAGACGAGCTGAACCCAGCCAAGGCCGGCCCTTCCAACTTGTCCCACACGCCCTGCCCTGGCCTGTCTGCTGCTCATGAGCACCCTGGCTGGATTCAGGGACGCAGGCATGCGTACATACATGCATTTGCGCGCGCAGAGCCCTCAATGAGGGGATTCCCTCCCTCCGCCCTTGCATCCCCATCCGCTCAGGCCGCCTTGGCGCTGTGATCCCCGCACGCCACGACACGGGCCTCCGTCTCCCTGCCTCTCACTTTCCTATAGCCATTGGCATGTATTCACTTTTGCTTTTTTTTTTTTTTTTTTTTTTTTTTTGTTATCTCACTCCCCTCGGCGACCGTCATGCATGGGTCAACAACCCCTTGCGCAGGCGCTGCGGACGGGCCTCGGCTGAACGAAAATGAAAAACCACATCCCGAAATCGTGTTAGCGAGATGCAGCATTTCGCCGGGCATAGGGAGTGTCAAGTAGCTGGGTATGCATGTATGCAGGGGAGGACCAATGTCGTCTAGTTGCGCCGCCTGTCATCCCATCTGCCTCGGATCAAGGTGCTAGCCATCCTGGGAGCATGCACGTGTCCGTTGACTCGACCCCCTTCTTTCCTGTCGTCCAAACCCAGGTCTCGTTGGGTTCAGGCACCAGGGGTCGACCGACAGTCTTGCTTGGCTAGCCCGAGATGGAGAACATGAGGGCCACACGGCTGGTTGGACCGGGAGCACAGCTACCAAGTATATCAGAGATCACTAGCGAGGTGTGTGGAACAAGATGGCAGACATTATATGTATTTAGATAAAACAACGTTCTTCGATATGTCATAAGGCAGCGGGTATTGCAAAACAAAAAGGAAAGTCGTGCTGTCGCTAATAATGAAACAAGTCAAACAACAAAGAAACCTAGTCCAAACCCCTCACGACCTCCTCACGCGGTTCCAGATCCGCTTCATAACATTTTGGTCCTGTGGAGGTCCCCAGTGATCGAGGCCGCCGGGATTCCTGTCAATGCTGTCCTTTTCGGTGGGCACAATTGGAGGGACATATCATCGCGTCCGCCTGTCGGCTGTGACTTGCGCACGTAGTAAGCCCCATGCTGCTTCCAGCCGCACATCTGATCCTCCGTCGCCCGCAGGTCTGGTCGCGTGAGCGTCATCTTCAGCGTCATCTCACGCGAGGAGCCCGGGGTTGCGCATAGCCGTCGGGCGAGGGTACCCTGGGGAGCCGCATCGGCCGGATCATGCTCTTGTCCGTGGTAGAGTGAGGCGTCCTGGGAGACTCGGGATCTGCGGAGGAAACCTGGTCGCTGTACGACAGCTTATCGTCGCTCTCGTTATCGTCGTCATCGAAATCGGCAAGGAACGTCTCAAGTTTTTCCGGGAGCGGCAGCACGAGACGGCGCGCGGGATGACTGCTGCCTCGAGTGGCTCCTGGGCGGCGAGGTGGCGTCCTTGGCAGGAACAGGTGGCGGGGCCCAAGGGTCGTTCGAGGGGAAACCGAACTCGATTGCCTCGTCGAACTTTTGGGGAGACGCAAGATACACCCTCAGCTTCAGTCGAGCCTCGGGGTCCTGGTAGTGTGCTGCAGCTGGGTCGATCGGCGGCAGGGCCTCCGCGAGTCTGCAGCGGTATGCTTCGCCGTGATCAGAGACAGGGTTCGCGATCGCCGGCGTGCATGTGGCATAGAGTTGGCTGGGGCAATGGTTGGGCTTTGCAGAGGGCTCGTTGGCGTGCTGGCATCCTTGGTCCCAGGCCTGCTCGAAGACACCGAGGACCGGCCGAATGATATCTTGTTGATGGACATGTGCCTTCGGAGGAAGGGTGGTTATTCTTGGCCGGCTGGGGCAGCGTCTCGCGCAGATTGGCGTGGTAGTCGTTGAGGAACAGACGGAGGTCGAGGTCCTCATCGTCGTCCAGCCAGCGAAAGCTATCGCAGATAGACTCTGCCCCCGTGGGCCGGGCATCTGATTGCATAGCGGACATGCCGTGCATTGCCGCGTCGGGCAGTTCGCACCGCGACGACTCCATGCTCGACCGTTCGGGCGAGTAGATGCTGGTTCCGTAGTCCGAGGCCAAGGTGGTGCTGGCCCGGCGGCGGGCCCTGCCGATAGCTTCGTCGGCAGCGTCGAGGATAACACTTGCTCGTAAATTCCTAGCCAGGGCAACCTGCTCCTCGCGAGTGAGTTGGTGCCGTTGGATCCTGCCAGGAAGAGTGTCCGTCAAGGTAACAAGGTCGGTATCGATTGTGTCGTTGGTCGTTGTCTGCAGCGAGAGGCGCCTTCTCCGGCCGTTTGAGGGTTCGACAATTCTCTTGCCGGGATGGGGACTGGAGCGCTTCGAGGTCTCGCAATAATGCTTGAAGATGCCATCAACCCCTGTCGGGTTGGGCAAAGCGAAGACGCTCGAGTGTGGAGAAGTACTAGAGGGCGAGGCGTGCTGGTTTTAGCATTGGAACCATGGACCTCGGAACCGCGGCCAGGGGACAAGCAAAAGATGCAGGAAACGGGGTGGGTGTGTAGACAGGACCACGCCAGGGTGCCAATTAACGGATGAAAGGGTAGCAGAAACGCGCTATTGGGAGCTAACCCAGCAGCAGCAGGCGAAGACCGACAGGGCTCCCTCTGGGAGGATCACGCATGGATGGCGAGGGCGTGGTGGGAAGAGGACGACGCGAGCCAACCGGGGGCAGGGAGCCGGGGGGTTCAGGCGGCGCGGGACCTGCATGTACAGGTGTGTCCAAGCAGGTCCCAAACGCAGCCGACCAGAGCAGTGGTCTCGCAGGTCGCAGACACACAGGAAAGGGAAAAGCCGGGTCCGTCCTTTGGGAGCGCCATTGGCACACATCCCGGTCATCGCATGCGGGTCTTGTCGTCGTGGAGGTCCGCGCCCGAGGACCACAGAGTGAAAACAGGATAGCGCCAAAGACCCGCCCACGAAGCCCGCCAGGTGGTTCACTAGAAACCCGCTAGGCTGGACACGAGCAGCAAGCTATGCCGCACCGATGTCCCGCCGCTAGCTCCTGGCCGGGAGTGTTTGGCACAAGCATCATATTTGTGTTTTAGGCCCGCGGGTGCCGGCGTGGGTGCGAGATGGGATAGCGCTGGGAGCTGTGGTGGAATGGGGCTGCCAGGGGCAAAGGGCAAAGATGGACAGAGAGCGTGGTGACGGGATTGCCTGGTTTGGATGTGATGGGAGGGAGCAGGGAGGGTGGGATTGGCAGGCAGGGCAAATAGAGCAACAGCATGTTTGTGCGTGTGTGTGTGTGTATGTGTGATGAAGAAAATCGCTGCGCTGCAATGCAGGGCTAGCGCACGAGTGACAGTGACAACGAATCATAGCCGCCGGGCTCAACAATCCCATCCCACCCAGCTCCCCCTCGCGGTGACGAACGTGCATGGCAAGCTTGTGACCGCGGCGAGGATGGGGCTAGGAACAGGCCGAGATGCCGGTGCAGACAAGACGACAAAACAAAACAGTCTCGGACGGTGCTAGGCGCCGAAAATCAAGGTTTGCTTTGTTCCTGGTCTCGCGCTCCATCGTGCTGCGGTCCATTCCGGCGGCTCTGGGCCACGCCGACTGCATCGCATGACACCGTTTGCTTCACCAGACCAGGAGACACGGCCAGCTCAGACTTGGTCGCATTGCACTTGCTTGGGCGGGAGCTGTTGTCTGTGTCTGTGTTTTTTTCCATGTTCCCAGTCCACTCTAGTTCCAGCGTGGGCTGCAGCCCCAAGCGCAGAAAAGCTGTGGCGGCGACGGGTGCGCCTTCCATGGCAGCGCAGATGCCTGAGCAGCCAAACTCCACTGGCTGGCGTGTATGTGGGCAAGGCAATGGGCCTTCGACGGGGGACCTATCAGAACAGAAATGGCAATCTCACCTTTCGCTGGATGGCAACGGGCAGCGCCTCAAACTCCTCCTTGGTCAACGGCGGAGGCAGGCCAGACTCCAGGTCGCGCTGCTTGGTGGTGTCGGTGGTTGGCGGGGCGTCGCTAGCACGACCGTTTGAGATGCTGCTCACGAGGCTGCTGCTCGTGCTCTTCCTCTCGTAATAGTCAGGCTCCTGCGACTGCTGGAGCTGCTGCTGGGGGATCCGGCTCTCCTTGCCGCCGTGCCGGCCGTGCGTCTTGAGGAACGGGCTTTTGGACCGGCCTTGCTTCGGTGACCTCCCACGCAGCTGGTGGCTGGTGTGTAGCGGCGAGTAGTCGTCCATGGCGCCCGTGCTAGCGCCAAGGCTGCCTTCGGGAGAGGCGGGTGCGAAAGACGGCATCGCCCCAGGTGCGATTAGCCTATTTGGCGAAGCTCTCGTTTGCGGGTTGCTTTTTTTTCTTGTTTGGTTTTTTTCCTTTGATATTCTTTTTCTTTGCTTTTTTTTTTTTTTCCTTCTTCCTAGGTGGTCAATGGAGCCGAGGCAGGTGGTCGTCGATCGTTTGTGCAAGGTCGCACGAGGCCGAGATCCAAAGGCTAGCGGCGGTCGAGGCTAGGGAGAACGGCGGTTTATCCAAGTCGTCGGAATTAACGATTAAGAGTCGCAGTCTTGGAGGGACGTGCTGATGCTCGATATGCGGAACCCCTTCGAGTGCCTATGGGGGTTGAAGCAAAACAACACCAGCTTAAGATCCCGTCTCTCGTCTGCTGAACGGACTGGCAGTATACTGGCGATGGCGATACTTTGTTATCGTGGCGAAGTGGAACAAGACCAGTAACGAAAGGCAGCGAGCGCAAGTGGACCACGGGGGTGGTAGAGAATGATATGGAAGACGGCACACAGCCCGGGCCAAAGTACGGACAGGGTATGAGGCTAAGAAACGGGCAAGCTGACATTCCAAGCAGCGGCGGCTGCACAGGGTGCACCCTTTTTGGGACTCGGGATGAATGGAGGTAAGCTGCAGATAGGATGGAAATGGGCAGCTTCCACTTCTGAAACCGTGCCTGATTGCTGCCGGAGCCGCCATCCACCCACCACGTCCACGCCCAGGGCCTGCCACCCTCCCTGTCCCTGCCTGCTGCTTTCTCTCCATCCCTGCCCGCTATCGACAGGGACCAGCCGTCGGCTTGTTGTGATGCAACTCCTTTTCCATCTCGCTACGTGCAGAAGTTCCCCACAGATCGCTGAGTGCTTGTTAGAAGGCGACGAGGCAGAACGAACTGTCTGCCAAACCAGATGTCGTCAAGATTGCCTCCGCTGGGCCCCTTGGGCTCCATACCAAAATTAGCTGGATCAATCTCTCTCCGTCTCTTGATCTATTGATAGGGGACGATATATGTGCTGGAGCGGCGTGTGTCCAGCGTCCGAGCAGGTCAGCAGCCAGCGGGTGGAGGCATCACAAGTAAACAGAGAATAACAGAACCCAGAACCCGCATGATCAGGGCAGGCAAAAGCAGGAGAAAAAAAAGAAAAAGGTTCGACGCCAGGGTTCCATCCAGATGGGGTTATCTGCCTGCTTTGGCTTTCCCCGATTCATTCTCCCACAGAACAACCGCCGGTTCGTGCCACCCATGCACCTCAAACGTTGTGGCTAGCCCGAACCATCGAGGGTGCAGCGCTAGCACTGAGCACACTTTTTTAGGCAGCGGATCCAGCGAGGGCGCGGGGTGAAGCGCGACGTGGTTGGCCAGCGAGCCGGTAAGCCCGCCCCCACCAGTCAGGGCGCGCGGCACAGGCACAGGAACGATAGGCAGTTGCAGCCAACCAGAGCGCGCGAGCCCAGGCCCTGGGGCAGGTAGGGGTCTGCCGATGGGGAGACTGATGTCTCGCTCGCTGTTGGCACAGCAGTACCTGGGCGACTGGTTCGCTCGACGGCGTGTCCTCTCGTCTCGGGTTGCTCGCGCACGCGTGTCTCGACCCCCATGTGGTGCGTCCAGCCATCCAGCCACCCTTCCATCCACCCATTCTTCACCGTATTCCATTCCACCTTCCATGCCGCCTGGAATGGAGGCGTACCGGGTTGCGGTGCCAGAGCCGGGACTGGAGCATGCAAGCTAATGGAGATGCCTTAGCTGGGTTCTGGGCGCGTACCGTTTTTCGTCCACCAGCGGTCCCGCACGGGCATAGGGCTTTGCTAATACCGGGGCTATGGAAACACAATCAATAATAATACAAACAATAACAACAGACTGTAGTAGCAGAAATGTGCATGCCCCCAGCTAAGCGCTGTCCAAGTGCCGCGCCGCTCAATATCCCGACACGATTGGGCGGCAGGGCTGCATCAGCGCTTGCAGCTGCCCTGCCTGGCACCCTTTGCGTCTCTGCCCAGCAGCAAAAGATGTGATTTTTACCCAACGCGGCCGCGGACGCGAGCGCATGAGCGTGTCAAGCTCGAGTGTGGCATGGACTCACTGTCAACGTTGGCAAGCTGAGCTGCAGAGAAGAGGCTGGTGGTGGATCATGGCCAGCCGACGCTGCATATGGTGACTCGAGCGCGCTGCAGCGGTGAACGTCGTTGCACAAAACCCCGGGCAGCACCCGCGGCATCTCCAGATCCATCAACGTCGGGATGTGCCTTCGATTGCTCCTACATAATGTTGCACATAACCGCAGATCCGGAGTGCGGGCTGCCTCTCCCCTCCCATCATCCAAGCGTCAAAAGGCTGTGTCCAAAACGACCGCCATAAAATGACACGCCTCGAAAAGGCCATGATCTGCTGCTTGAACCCCGACCTCGACGGCCCTGGGCCTGGTCCACGCAGCCCTCTAGAGCCAGGGGACGTTGTTGAGCGCAACATGAACCCACTGCTCAAAATACACCATCATCCACAATCTCCACAGCTACCAAGGCTATCGGCTTCAGGGGTCGGGATCACAGGCTGCTTACGTGTAAGGGCTGCACTCGATACTCCATCGGTTCACAAGATGGGCTCCATCTCTTCCATCAGTTCCCGCTGGGCCCCAACCAGGACTCAAATTAGCGAACTGATCCCCATCTCTCCGCGCCTACGAGAGAGAAGGGAAAAGTCTAGCTGGCGAGACCCACGGTGGCGAGAACACGTGGGATCCAGCAGCCCCAAGGCTTTACTTTCATGGAATTTGAACAGTCAGCAAAACCAACGCTCGGCCAGGTGATTTAGAATCACGTTGTCAGGGGCATGATATTCAATCTAAAAAGGCCCGGACAGGTTATGCATGCGTGAAGGGCGGTCCGGCCAACAGTCTATGCAGGGACTGCCTTGTTACACTGCCACGGTGTCGGTCCCATCGGCAGTTAGGACGACCATGTGCTCTCTCGTGTGCAACAATCCCCCGGCAGCCTGCTCGCTGCGGCACCTGCGAATGGACGCGTCGGACCGTGCGGCCGTGTAAATGCCCGACTGTCAACCTCAGTCGGGCGTCGGCAGCGCAGGGCAGTTGCGCCAGCCCGGAGCTCTCCATCAACGATGGCACCAAAGCCGTCCCGCCAAGCCAAGCCACCACCGCGGGACATTATTGAAGCCGGCCTCTTTTTTTCCCCCACGGCGCTCGTGACTCTTATTACAACCTCGGCAGCAAAACATCGCGGTACCACCTGCTAATCTCTTTCTAGAACCGTGTTGATAATGCGCTTGACTCGGCGGGTAGCGATGGCGAACGAGAAATGCCCGAAGACGAGAAGATGGGGAAGGTCAAAAACACGGACGAGATGCAAAATAGGGAAACCCCGGAGCTCGCTCGAGCCACAACCATTCAAGTCCTCGTTGCAGGGAGCATCCCCGATGATATCATGCCAGGGCACGCAAAGCTCGGACTGGATGAAAAATATGTGGACATCTGACAATCACGCACGAGGCCCGTGTGGGCATGGATTGCTGCTCCGGATGCTCGAGAACGGCTTCCGCTTGCCTTTGTTTGTCCTTTTCCTTTACCCTTTGCGCATCCGACATGCCTGCCGAGCTAGGCAAGTTACTACATCGCATACGAACATCCAGTCTGGGGCGACTATGTTGATGCATGTCGTGATACGGCCCGTCATCGTCGTCGTCGTCAGCGCTCGGGGTTTGAACCGCCTTCCGGAAGCTCGGATGTGGTGGCGGAATGTTTGAAGACACTGATGGATAATAGGTTATGATTATGGTTATGGTTATGGCCAAGGCAGTTGAGACAGCCGCACCGCAATCGTCGTGTTGCGTATGAAGAGCCCGGATTGTTTTCACCGCAGGTCTGCGGCTTGCCTCGACGGGATAGTTGTCAATGCCTTCTGTTGCCCTCAGCGTCCAACACGTCCGGATCGAGACTAACGCCCGTCTAATTGGTGGACATGCTCTGATTCTCTCGCCCAAGGCAACACCAAGCGGAAAACGCTACGACGCTGCAGCACCGACTCAATGAATCGTGCCGCGCCAATCAAATCTCGCTGGGCCACTTTTCGCAGCTGATCATCGTCCTATGGCGCTCTAACTCTGAGATTTCCCGATTCATCAAAAAATGGAGCCGGGGGCATATCAGCCGCCACACCAAGAGCAACCTTCCCCTCAGTGTTTTTCTTTTTTGTTCGCCTACCTCGCCGGCCCCGGCAACCCCAGATGGCCCCCTCGAGCTAGCTTTTTTTTTTTTTTTTTTTGTTTGCCCGCCTCGAGCCTTGATGCCACCGGCCCCGCGTCCGAGGCGATCGTGTTTACCGCATGGAGCACAGCTTCCGCCCTGGGTGGATCTCGATGCGGAGGCGCCTACGGCCTCGGGAGTGAGAGGATGGAATTGCTTTGATGCGATATTGGTCGGTAGGCTGCAATAACAACGGTTGCTCTTATTTCATTTAGGTAGCAGGGAGCTATCCTCCCAGTCATTGCCCCGTGCGTGCTTTGTTGCCGTAGGATACTGTCTATTACTGTCGTATCTCCCCTGCCCCCATCAAGCCCTATCTCGTCCCTGGACCACCCGTGATCCCATCGCCGGCCAGCCAGCATGAAGCCAACCGCAGCTCTCGCGCGCCTCGGGGCGTGGCTCGGCGGGGCCGCAGCCCTTGCCGCCGCGGCGCCGAGGACCATCCACCTCTGCGGCGACAGCACCATGGCGCGCAACGGCGGCGGCAAAAACACCCAAGGCTGGGGCGAGTTCCTGCGCCACAGCTTCAGCCCGGCCGCCTACGTCGTCAACAACGCCGCCATCCCGCCGGAGCGCCCGGAGCTTCACCCGCGAGGGCCGCCGTCGTCGCCCGGCAGGTCAAGCCCGGCGACTGGGTGGTTATCGAGTTTGGCCACAACGACGGCGGCTCGTTGGCTAACGATAACGGTGCGCTACAACATTAGTAGCCGGGTGTCCATCTATCAACCTTTTTTTTTTTTCCGCCCACGTTTGACTGACACGCTGCGTATGCGTGTTTAGGAAGGAGTGCCTGTTTCGGCGCCGTTCTGAAACGTGCCAGACAACGTACAAGTGAGCTTTTGCCACCAACAACCAGTCCCGCCCTACGTCGTGAACCCCCCGGAAATGAGAACCGGCAAGTTCTAACAGCAGTCACAACAGCGGCGTAAAGGAGACTGTCCAGACATACCCGACCTACCTAAAACGCGCCTCGTCCCTAATGCTCAAAGCCGGGGCAAAGGTGATTCTCTCGCCACTCACGCCGAACAACCCCTGGGAGTCAGGAAATTTCGCCTGGGTCCAAGCCGGTTCGACTACTACGCCTGGTGAGTATAGTTTGAGCTAGCCAAGACGATTATGCAGTGTGCCAATTTTTTGCCGCCTCCTGTTTTCCATGTCACACACACACACACAGCCAAGACACTCTCCGCCGGGGGCAAGAAATCACAAAAGTCAAATTATCTAACGCAATTACCCCCTCAAAAATAGGCTCGCCGCTTCGGAGCTAGGGGGCCCCAACGCCGGCGTCTGGTTCGTGCCACACGGGCACCTCGGGGCGCAGGCGATGCGGAACCTGGGCAGGCAGACGGTCAACGCCGGCTTCCCCAACGACCACACGCACACGTCGCCGTACATGGCCGACGTCATGGCCAAGAGCTTCGTCCTGGGCCTGCGCTGCGGCACCAGCCCGCTCGGCAAGGACGTCCTCAACTCGACAGAGTCCCTGACCAGGACTTTCCTCGGTCCGTGCATCACCTTCAACTCGACCGTGCCTGTCAAGCTGTAGGCAGGTCGGACGACGGGGAGGGCGGGCCGGGTGGTGGTGGTTATGCTGGGACGAAGACGTCCGTGTGTCTGCTGCAAGCGCACAGAGCGGATGGGACGGGACGACGGGGAGACGGGAAGCAGGAAGCACAGACGGCAGTGGTGGTTTTTCTCCGCTAGCGCTTATTGGTGCGGTTTGTGGCTCATCCAAAAACTACTCCTCCTTTCACACATTCCCTAGGCTTCTTGTTATTCGTCCTCATTGATTGTGCAGGGCGAAGCGAACCCAAGAACGGCGTTGGGGCTGCTAGACACGTTTCAGGAGGCGCTCGAGGCACTCAGCGGCAGCCGCGGTATGGCACAGCAGCCAACGGATCACATTCGTCCTGCTCTTCGCACGAGGTGCCTTGCTCGCGGAGAGGCGCTAGAAAAAGCTTCTCGAGCAAGTCGCAAATCGGAGCTTGTCTCCGACCCATCAACTGGGGACCAAAGGGTATCACCAAAACCGTTGCCAGCACCAATATGGAAAGGCTGGCACGCTAGCTCCACCCAGGCACCCAGGTTGTTTCTCCGGTCTCAGCGCAGGCAGCGGTAGCGCCAGGAGTTGGTTGAGCACATCCATGACGTGGCAAGGGGTTGTGATCTCCCCACGATGCGGGATAGTGGTCGTTTCCCAGGATCAGGCCTTGATCGACACCGGTCATGTTTGGTTTCTCGCCGGCTAGCTGAATCTGGTGCTGTTGCGGCGGACGGGCAGAGGGAAACCCTGAGGGTGACGACCAGCAAGTTTGGCGCTTATGACCGCCAAACAGCCACTGTGGGGATGTCGATCCTAGGTGAACTTTAGCTTGTTGGGGCTGGCAGAGCCCCCACCGGACGGGACGAGGCTGGGCTGTCACTGCAGTGGTGCGACGGACCCATGGCGTGCGTTGAGCTGACGGAGTTTCCTGCGCAACAAGATGGCCTATCTAGGATAGCTCGATAGACGGCGGCCCTCCTAGAATGATTTGGAAAAGATCTTGGCTCGACTCCTCCAAGTCTGATTAGCGGCAGAACCCTTGGCAACCGCCGCCACTCTAGGGCCGACGAGCTGAGATCGTCGACCAATATACCTCGACGCCTCGCAAGAGGGTAAAGGGGGTAAAGGGGTGGTGCTGACAGGCACGATCCCTGGGCCCGGATTGGGTCGTCTCACGAAATGGAGAGAAAATCCGCCCGCCGGGTCGGGTCGCGCCGGCTGTTGGTTGGCTGTGCCCACCTCCTCCCCCTCCCATGGCCGGTATCTGGTGGAGTGGAGTGGGGTGGAGTGGATGGGACGGTTGTGCGCCCATGGTGCCTAGGCAAAGGGCTCCGGAAGCAGTCCCATCTCTTGCGAGATGGACCGAGACGGGCCAGACACTGGACGGGCGCGAAGTACGCGGGGGAGAGACGGGCAGGTCGCCCAAATGTGGAATGAGACACGCAGACGAACGCATCTTGTGGCTCGTTGTTACAAACACTGCAAGCCCTCTTGACTGGAAGAGACACAATGACCATGTCGACCAACTGCCGTGCCAACAATCAGTTTAGTGTGCGTTTGGAACTTGCTCTCTTCTTGGATTTTCTCATTTTCTGTCTCTTCTTTTTATTCCCTTGGCCTGCCATTATGAAGCCTCACTTCTCATGACGAGCACGCCATCACCACCGTCCCTCCTATTGCCTGTTGGTCTCAGGGCAAAAACGGCACCGTCGGGGCTCGTCACGGTAAGTCCCGGCGCTCCTGGGCCAAGCGGCCGTGCCTCGCCGCGCCCCAGCAGCACCCAGCTGTCACCTGTGGCTCCTTGGGAGTTTTGAAGGGGCTCGGACTTCCATCTTCCAGAAACCTGGTTTGGTCCGTGTCCCCGACCACCCGGTGGATATGGCTGTTGTTTCGTGGTAACGCTATTGGAAGCTACATGCACCGACGAGGCTAGAGTGGTCGTGGTTGTATTGGTGGCTGCGTCCCGATTCGCCTCGACGGACCCTTGCAAGCCGGTCAACCGTGCGGTATGGTCGGTGCCCTTGTAGTAGCCCGAGCCGTTGTCGTCCTTGGGCTCGTCATCCGAGGAAGACGACGACGATGTGGCATTTTCCCAGTCGGCATCAGTGACGCTGCACTGTCGGAGCCGCGCGAGTAGGTCTGCACGCAGGGCTTCGGCTCCGTCCCGTTGCTCGCAAGATACTGGGTGAGCGGAGCTTGCCGGCGACGATGGGGATTCTGCCGTTGCTGGTGCTGATGATGTTGGAGACCTGAGTGACAACGCCCATGCTGTTTGCGGAGGCGGCTGTCTGGGAACAGACTGGTTGGCATCGGCATGAGCAGCGTGCGACGACGAAGTGGCTTTGGCCGTTGGTCTCGCCTCACAATCACAACTGTCATGGTCGACGTCCCAAACGGGGGTAGGGAAGGTGAAGCGCATTGCGTCGATTGGGGTGGTGGCCGCGCGCCATTCAAGGAGACCAGTGGCTTCAAATTGAATCTTGATGGCGATGGCTTCGAGACAGCAGGCCAGGTTAGCACGGCGAGGACGAGGCAAAGCCACCAGCGGATTGACGGGAGGGGATGGGTGGCTGAGAGAGGACTTGGCTCCCTCCGAGGAAACCGGAGAGGTTGTGGCTGCCAAGGGACGCAGCAGCACGCATCAGCCAGCGCCGTCGGACGAGACGGGGGCCGCGCAATTTCCTCTGCGGCCCTCGGATTCGCTGGAAATCGGTTGGCCGTGCCTTGTGCTCTCTGCGGCCGGTGCCGTCGACTGATTTAAGCTCTCGGAGAGACCACCAATGGCCGCCGACGAGAGCGCTCTCGTCAGACGCGGGCCCTGGCTGTCCTGGTTCAGGGCCAATGACGCGTCGCCCGGTTACGGCTGCCGCAGCCACACCTTCTCAACGGACACTCATTGGCCGGCCACATATGCATGGAATGAGAAATGCCAGCCTCTGAGCTGCTGCGTGCCTGATAGCCGTCCTGGTATTCAGTCTATCAAGTGCGCACCTACACCATCTTCGCCTGCAGGAAACCCTCCATCTTGATTCCGTTTTGTTCGACCCCGTTAGTAAACGGCACCAGATCGGACGGTCCCTCCTTCTGTCTCCTGGGTATCGATTATAACGCACAGCGCCATCAGGAATCTGCCCGAGGCATTTGTGTTGACGACATGGTAGTTTACCATGGGCCATATCTCGCAAAGGCCTCGTCCGAGAGAACCTTACTGCTGATTCTTTTACCTCCCAATAACCAACCTTTCCCCTGTTATAAGTGCGTGTGTATCGGGCCTGCCCAACCCTTGATTCAGAGAGACTGGCTTGTGGAGACAAGCCTTTGGGGTGGCCATGGTGGATGCACTGACATGCTCTCGCACGTCTAGAAATCAGGGCAAAGACTTGGGGGCCCTACCAGCCGAGAATGAAGAAACAAGAGGGAGCTCCGGTCGCATCGGCGGCGGCGCATCTTTGCATACCTGCCTGCCCGGTGTCTGGGCCACCAACGAGGCCGCTATTTGACGAGGGCGCAGTTCTTACGAGAGAGGACTGCGAGGCGGATGAATGCACAAGTTAGAAATCCAAACTGGCAGACAACATGGGGAAAGGTGGATTCTAAATACCCCAAGAAGTCTTCGTTGACGGTTCCGATGGCCCACATGTTGGTCACTTCGCTCCTTGTCCCCACGATCTTGACCCGGACGTGTGTCCCCGGCTCGACGCGGTAATCCTCCTTATCGGTGAACTGCGGTGGGCTCGCATTGGGGTCGTACTTGACGTGGTGCGGGATCATCTACAGTCCTGCAGCGTCAGTAACCCCAGTCTTGATAGCCAGGAGCAACTGAGAAACCCTCAGCCCGAGCATTCAACGTACGTGTTCCGAGACGAACAGTCGGAGCGGCCCAGCATTCGCAAAGAAGCCGTGGGGGTTGACCGAGTCCACAATTGCATCAACCTGGCAGGAGGCGGATGGGTTAGCAAAGCCGCCATCTACTACCCCACGGGCATTTCTCTCCGCCGTCTTCGCATCTCCTCCCCGCCGCAGAGTTGCTGGCAACATGGCACGAACAGTTTCTCCCTTGAATGGGCGCCACACCACGGCACGGTAGCCAACGGTGAATTCGGCCAGGCCGTTTCCAGGGAGGATCTTGCCAGGCGAGATGTCGAACGTATCCATAATGGAAATGATATAGTAGTTTCCTTGACATGAGCCCTCGACGTCCTGCAGCAGTCTCGTCGTGACCAGCTCCTGCATATTCTTGCCGAAGTACGACGGATGTAGCGTGACGCGCCGCTCGAGGTTGTAGAGGAAGAACATGTTGCCGCCGGATGCGTCTGTGGTTCGAGATTCTCGGTGGCTTGGACGTTCAGCCCGAAGCACAATCGCACAGGTGTGCTGGCGCGGCGCGACGGCTCCCGGCGCAAAGCCTACCGCAGGCAGGCCGGACCTGAGGCACAAAAACTAACGACGGCCGCTCTCAGATGGAGTTCCGGCAAGGCGGAAGTTGATCGTGGGGGAGGACGTCACCGCGGACGTCCGAGAGAGCGAGAGCACGGCCTTTACGAAGGCGCTTAGAGTGACTGGTGCCGCCAAGCCGTCGGGAGTCGCGCGCGACAGCGCGAGCAAGCAAAGGGAGAGTAGAGCAATCAGAACCACCGTAGAGAAGTAGCAACGGTTCCTGGACGGGACGACTTGGAGGAATGGCGGAGCACGTCGCGACGCAGCGATGAGAAGCAAGAACCTGTTGGAATATTCTACTGGGCGGGCCTGGTGCGGGCACAAACGCGACGGTCGCCGGCGCGTCGAGGCTGAGGAGCAGGTCAAAGGGCGGGCGGCGCTCAAAGTGGATGGAATTCTGACGCCCAGGGCAGTTGTTGAAGCTGCGACGAGGCTGACGCGCGAGTGGGGCCGCCCTGGGCGTTGGCCGTGCACCGACGCTGCGTTCGGGAGGCCCAGGCCAGCGCCCGCAGGCACGCGCGGCATGGAAGCATGGAGGAACCATGCGGGCCTGCACAGAGCACTGCAACGGGCGGCAGACCCACACACGTGCACACACCCGAGGCATATGAACGGCAGAGCACATTGAGCAGACCACTTCTGTCGCTGTCTGTTGCCCTGCCTGTCGAGCCAATCCACCGCCAAACTTAGCTGCCGCCTTCTCCTCCTCCCGCCGACCTTGCTGGGCAGCCATGTCCTCGGACTGCGCACACTTGCTTTTGCTTGCTCTCTAGGTAGTAAGTAGACTTTGCGCGCACCAACGACCGCCAGACGACTCCAGACTCCGACCCTCCACGTCGTCTCAAGACGCCGTCACACACGATCGATCCTGTCGACCAGACTCAGCCGACCATGTCGCTCGACCTCGAGAAACACCTCACCTTTGTAAGAGCAGGCCCAAGCCGACGACGGCCAGACCCCCGCCCGAGCCTGCGCTTGCGTGTTCGAGGCGCACTGCCTGTCTGGCATCTGGCTTCCGTCTTACCATGTGTCTCCTTGGTTTGAATGCTGACACGACCCAACCAACCAACGCAGTACGGTGCATACCACTCGAACCCTGTCAATGTCGGCATCCACATGGTCTGCGTGCCATTGATCCTGTTCTCCGGCTTCACTCTCGTACGCGCCCTCGATCGCAATTCCTGCCCCCTGGCAATGCCGCTCCTCCAGCGCGTGCACAAAATCGGCTGACAGCTTTCTGGACCATCACGACCGCAAAAACCCAAATAGGCCTCGAACACGGGAGCGCTCTTTTACGTCCCTAGCTGGTTGACCATCCCGCACCTCGAGCCGACCCTCGGCACGCTGGCCTCTCTCGCATGGGGGGCCTCTACCTGCTGCTCGAGCCGTGGCCGGGACGCTGTTGGCCCTCATTTGTATCGGTGCCGCCGCTGCTGGAAATTACCTGATCGAGGTTGACCAGGAGGGCACCACCAAGGCGGCCCTGGCTGCACATCGTGTGCTGGATCCTGCAGTTTATCGGCCACGGCAAGTTCGAGGGCCGCGCCCCCGCCCTGCTCGACAATCTGTTCCAGGCCATCTTCCTCGCCCCGCTCTTCGTCTGGCTGGAGCTGCTCTTCGCCCTTGGCTACCGCCCCGAGCTTCAGGCCCGCGTCCGCAAGGCTGTCCAGAAGGAGATAGCCAAGTACCGCTCCGCCAAGGACGCCGCGGCCAAGAACGGCAAGGCAAACTAGTCCCGAATATTACGGTGCGGGGTGGGGGCGGGCTCGGGAAGCCAGGCACCAACGCTATCCCGAGAGAAGAAGCCGCAGACGACCAGCCTCCAAGGCTTGTCGAATCGCAAAGCACGATCCGCTGCAATATCCATTCCGGGCCGGGAGCAGCTCTTTACCTCCCGAGGATTGACGAATATGTTTCCCTCTAGCCCGCAACCCCTCTCCTTTGGAGAAGATGCTGCTGCCTCAGTTAGGGTGCGTGGATCCTTGGACTCTAGTGTTATGGCGCCACGTTCCTTGATCGCGGCCACTTGGGATCAGGCGGGTCCCTCATTGTTAAGCGAGAGCCGTGTTGCACTCTATTCCGGTGCCGGCTGCCATCCCTCGAGGAACGCCGCCCCATTGTTCCGCGCGAGCCTCGCAAGGGGTTGGGTATCAAAATTGTTGCGATGAGCCGAAAGACGTGTCTTGGCAAAACGAAGGGCCTCATTTTCACAAAACACAGATACGTCTCCGTCTCCGTTTCTCACGTGGACTTGTCAGTCAGAGAAATGACAGAGTTTAAACAAGAGTGGATTTCGAACGCTGCGGTCGATTTTACTAAAGAACGAGCTTAGCATGTCTGGCAGTGATGTTTTGGATAGCCACTTGCAAATATCATTATATCTCAACTAATAATGTCTGGGTGGTAACTGATGATGGTGTCTGTAAGATAGGACAAGAGAGAGCGTCGACTGTGCTCTTTGACTCTTCCTATGAGCTAACTTACCTACCTGTGTATGAAATGCTCCGCCGAGGCCTCTTGCGTCAGTACACCGATGGGCATCGGGGACCTTACTTAAATCCTGCCTTGCTCCTCAGGATGTGTGGCTGCAAAGTCACCACGGATGGCCTGTTACCCTGCATCCTCACGTTCTCCCCACCCCCCTTGCTTTGCGGGGCTTGCCTGCCAACCGTCGATGAACTCCAGTGGGGAAGAAGAACGAAACCCATCCCGCGCCTGCCCCCTCCCGCGCCGCGCCGCGCTCATCCGGTTGCGAGTGTGGCGTGACGTGACAGACGCGCAGCCAACAAACGCCTTTGCATGGTGGTGGAGCCGCTGGTGACAACTCGCCCTTGCGTCATTGGCATGCACTCGACTGTTTTTTTTTTTTTTTTTCCTTGCATGGGGCCAAAGTTTGTTCTTCCCGTTAGGGGTTACAGTCGCCCCGTTGGCAACTCAACCTGGGAAGCTCGCTCCTCACCGCCCTGCCAAAGGGGAGTTGGATATATGCCGGGCGTGAGAGTGTGCAGGAATAAAAAAATACTGCGGAAAAGAGGAAAACGGCTTGGGCATGCCGTCACATCACGGCCGACTGAAGGTCCGGGCACGTGACTGCCCGCCCGCTCTGCTATCGACGCTACAGATGATCCGGGACAGCCCGGGCGCGCCCTGTCAGCTGTGGTGGGGCCCCGGCACCGGACTCCACTCGCTCGCTTACTGGACGAGCTTTCCGAAAGCAGACACTTTGACATAACCATTATCCCCGAGCCCTTCGGTGTTTTCGGTCAATGATTTCAATGCTTCAGCCCCCAGGCTCACCCGCCCTATCGGGATACATAACCCTCTCCGCGCCCTTTGGCCGGGCTATTCGGACTGAATCGGACCGGTTGCGAGAAAGCCAGAACTGCCTATGTGCTTACCCCCTAACCACCATGGTGGACGACTCGCTCTGTCCTCGCACAAAACATAAGTTACACAACAGTAACTTGAAGCTCAGTGGCGCCTCTTCACGAGCGTAGGAACAATGCCGCGGACCTTGCAGATTTTGCATCCTCCGGGCTCGAGGACATGCCCGAATCCCGACGGACGGCGGGATCCAGCCTCCGGATTCCTAGAATCCTGGATGAAGCCCGACGGTGTAAGCATATGTATATAACCATTTTGATCGTCGCTCCTTGAAGAAGTACATAGCTCGTAATTGTCATCTCAGCAGCAGTATCAGCCATCTCGTCTTTGTTAAACACCGATACATAAGATCTTCCTTGGGCATTTTTTACGGTGTCCACTTATCGCCAAAAGCAACCACAAAAACCCAACAAAACCACACGCATCTCAAAAAACATGTCCTCCCCTAGCGGCATCCCCGTCCTCGTCATGGGCCTTAAGAGTGGCGGCCCCTACAGCGAGGAGGACATCAAGAAGGCGGCGGCCGCGCAGGCCCGCCTCGCCGTCGAGGCCGGCTTCGCGCCGGTCCCGTGCTTTCTCGACCCGGCGGCCGACGACGCCTCCGTCGTCGCCACCGTCCGCGAGCAGGCCAGGAAAGCGCCCTTTAAGGTCGTCGCCATCGGCGGCGGCGTCCGCGGCGACCTGGCCCGGACCCCGCTGCTCGAAAAGCTGGTCAACCTTTGCCTCGAGGAGATCAAGCCCGCGCCCCGGTTCGTGTTCCCGGCCAACCCGGACGACGCGGTCGCTGCTTTGCAGCGGGCCTTTGCTTGAGAGTGGGAAGGCTGGGTTGGGGGGTGTTGTTTGTGTTGTTGGGAAATGTCCTCGGGCGCGTGGGAGGGAAAGAGAATAGAGGGATGGACTGCTTAAGACTTTTTTGGATTGTAGAAGAGAGCGAGTTTATGTTGTGTTCCCGTGTAATGTTGCTTTTAGGAGGTGAAAGTGTCCTTTTTATTATTTTTTATTGCTTCTGGTATGGTGAGAGTTCCTAAGTATCCCCGGCTCCCCACGGCTCACGATGTCTAGGGGCAACCAGTCTGCTAAGAGACACGGACCCTTCCTCACAGAGCCGAAAATTACTGCTACGGAAAAGCCCTCTCACCTGGCGCTCGTAAATAGCGAAAGAGCGGCTACTGCACCCATCCAAGGCAAGGAGCCTGAGGAAGTCGTATAGTGAAATTGGCGGTCCTCCACCCGCAGCTGGGCGCCGAACGCGGTCGATTTAAGGGTCTGATGGTTCCCGTACAGGTAGGAGATCATCAACTGAGCCCGAGATTCTCTGGCGCCATAGCGGTCCTCCTAAAGCGGATCAAAGAGGACAATAACCATGTCGTCCACAAGGACAAGCAAGGGTGGGTATGGCTGGATGGGCGCATCGGGGGTTGATCTCTAATGAAGGCATTCGATTGGATAGCCCCATTACGCCGCCAGCAAAAGAACTATTATCCGCCGCAGGCAATGGCCCTTGGGGTGGAAGAGGATAAAGAGCGTTTTTGGGAATTGGGGCCTCCACAGTATAATGACCTGGAGGTTCTAATCTCCTGTGATGAATGGATGGGTCTCTGTCCAGGAACGAAAACATCTGAGGATAGGTGTTTAACCACCCAGCCTGGGTCAGGATAGCCGCCTCGGCGTCGATATCGACGACGAGAAAATAATGGTCGAAAACGACAGTCGGAACCCCATACGGGGTGATCGCATCCTCGAACCAAACAAAACAAGGACGTCTTGCTTCTGTAAAAGGCTGCAAGGATTATATCTTGGTGCAACAGCCATGTCGATAGAACAGCTGGCTTCTGTCAAAAGGGTGGTTTGGGAATTGGCAGATTTGGTGTCGGTGCAAGCGATCGCGACTTGAAATACAGAACATAACGAGCGATCAGAATGGACCGCCGTCAGGGCGAACACAACCAGCTCCACACGATTGCCGCTCCCAAGCGCCCCGAAGGTTCAGCCCTACGCGCCTGGCGGAGACGGGACTACTAAAGTGGTGGTTCCTGCACGGCCGCAGCTACATCTGCGCACATGGATATAAAAGGATGGTCACGGGCTTACGATCCTAACATTGCACATATAATTGGAGCTGGCTTAGTTGGTTTAGGAAGCACTACTTGCTACAAACATAACCCTAACCCTTTGCTGCTTTGTGAAAGCTCGGTTCCCCTTTACTTGTAAACGTGCAGCTCAGCCTCGGTCTGGTCCCTAACGCAGGACGTGGCGCCGTTCTCAACGAGGCAGTAAGTAGGAACGACGATATTGCCCTAGAAACCGAAACTAGAAAGAAAAGAGGATTCGTCTTGTTAGCTTCATAGCAGTCAAGGTCTCTTCCCCATATCAGGCTAGGTTACGGCTAGGGTCCGTAAGTACTTACGCGGGGGCGGTCTGGTGGTAGACGGTAAGGTTAAAAATGTTGTCCTTGCTAAGGCGGAGAGTAAGTGAGTAAGTAAGTCTATTTAACGTCGGTAAATCGGGATTTACCAGTCCCTGCCTCCCAAAAGGCATATGACGTGCTAGCGCTACCTCAGCTTATTTACACCAGGGCTATAGTGCTGCTATCGAGGCGGCTAACAAATTAAACCCGAAGGCATACGGAGGTCGGGCCGCATTCCGGCGCTCCTTATTGGTAAGCGGGCGATCGGCTATAGGGCGTATAAACGCCGGGGCGCTGTAAGCGCTGCGGGTGGCAGTTATGCGTTCGGCCGGCGGGTGTGCTGGAAAAGGGGTAAGGCCGGGTTTGGACGGAGAGGTCCTCGGGACCCCCCCGGTGCCTAGCCGTGTGTGCGGGGGACTAGCGAGCCTACTGCTGGTTTGGATAAAATAGCAAATACAAAGGAAAAAAGTACGAAAGAAAAGGGAAAGATTATATATAGGCTTTTTAAAGCCCGTTATTATCGCCCGGCGATAGTATAATAGTTGGTGGTTTTAACGAACGAGGTAAAAAGGACGGGCTTTTAAAGTAGCTGTTTTCAATACCCGGGCTTATCCAAAACCGGGGGAGGGTTCGCCGTAAGCCATTTGTTTTTTAACGCTTTAGCTAACTTGCAAAATACAAAGTGGGAAGGGATTTGTTTATCCCATAACGGCACGGGTTATCGTCCTCGTGTCCACTTTCCACGAACTTACCAATTTTTAGCATTGTGCTATTAGTACACACTGCCAAATTGCATACAAATCTTTAACACCCGCTAATTTAGCAACCTAACACTAATAACACGCCTATTAACAGCGCTAGCGACGGCACTATGCCGTTGCCAACGGCCCCCCTTTTAGCTAATAAAGTGGCGCACGCTCTTATTAAAAGCCTTTCGGCCTGAAAGAGCGCGTCGCTGCCGCCCGACCCCCGCGCTTTTTAGCGCACACGCAAATACGCCGTCCCCGTTGCGAAACACGCAACACTTAATAAGGCCTAAACAAGGCTAGGAAAACCTCCACGGCGTCGGCATTAACACAAATGCCCCTTTCCTTTCCCTTTTTACCTTACACCCCAACGACACCCTTCCCCCAGCCTTAGCCCTACTCTTTCCCTAAGCTCCCCACGCGCTATAGCGCTTTTTCCCTTCCCCTCGGCTTAAAAGCCCGACCCCCGGGTCGGTTGCAGCGGCCGCGGAAAAAATAATCGCGAGCTTTACGCGTAAACAAAGCTAAACGGCCCTAATTTGCGCCACTTTAGCCCGATCGATAAACGCTAGCATCGCTTTCCTACCCCCCGAAGCGGCGCGCGAAGCGCACGGTTGGAAAGTTTGCTTTTTAAAATACGTAAAAAAAGCGCTGCTAAGCCAGCCAGCCTTTTTCCGGGGGGACGAAAAAGCGCTTGCAACTCCTAAATTTAATAACGCGCCCGGCACATAACGCCCGGCACATAACGCCCGGCTCCGACCATTTACGCGAACGCGGCCTGTACGGGATTGTAACAGCTTTAACCACTTGCATAAGCCTTAAAAAACCGTTTACCCCAAACACTTTGGGAGCCCCGCCCACCCGCCGGCCCTAAACCCGATTACCGGATTTTAATTAAAATTTCGAAAAAACAGCAGTGTTACGACTAGTATGCAGGCCCCCAAAACAGCAGGGCAGGAGGGGGGGCCCTAAAGTGGTGCTTCCGCCCCGCCCTGGTTACGTGGAGTTACGTAAACCAAAAGGAATCTATAGATTTGTAACAAAACAACAAATCTGAAAAGGATTTATGGATTTGTAACAAAGCAATAAATCCAAAAGGGATTTGTAAATCTATGGCAAAACTACAAATTTAACCCAACACAAAGCAAAAAGCAGCGTGTATATAAAGGATGGATTTCCCACTGTTTTAAATAGCTTTAACTAAAGCTTCGGCATTAGTTAACCTAAGTTAGCTCCTAAGCACCCCCTAAAACAAGCAATTAAATTATCCTTTTAAGTTACGTATTCCTTTGTTAACTAAATCAGCGATACTGTCCTTTCCACCCTTAAAATGCCCTACTTTAAAAGCAAACCCCTAATTGTAACATTTTAACTAATCCTATTTAATACCTCGTTAAAAGGAGGACAATGCAGCTATAACGAGCAGCAGCAAAAAGCTTAAAAAGGAAAAAACCACGGTTTTTACCTTTAACGGTGTTAAATATAACCTCGACGAAGCCGCTAACACGGCCAGCCTTTTTAAACTTATAACGATTAAAATCGCTAAAAGCTAAAACGAGGTAAAGCAGTTTACTGCGAAGCTAGCGTTTTTTAAAGCACTTATCGCAATCCGAACGTATAAGTTCCCGTTCTCGGACCTTTACGAAAGGAAAAACGGCAAGCTTAAAACGTTTTTCACCGAATGCAAAAGCTATTTTAAATTTTACGAATAACAATTCGTAAGCGAAAAACAAAAGGTTGCATATGCTATTACCAAGCTAAACGGCAAAGTGAAAAAATGGTTTTAGCCGATTTGGAATAACTACTTTAAAAGGTATAAAAATAACCAAAAAGCCACTAAGCTTATTTTCGCCAGCTTCGAAACCTTCGGAAAAAAGATCGGAAAAGTGTTTAAAATAATCGACGAAATTAAAATCGCCGAAAGAAATTTGCTAGCTTTTAAATAGCGAAGGCTTGCAGCTAAATACGCAACGGACTTTTAACGGATTAGCATTAAGCTTAATTGGAACGACGCTACGTTAATACTGCACTTTTACAACGGGTTACGCGAAAACGTAAAAAAAACTCGCGAAATAGGATCGCCCCGAGTTTTTTTACAAACTACGTTAAAAACGCGGTCCGCATTAGCGATAGGTTATACGAACGGTAATAGGAAAAAAAAAAAACATGGTTTTAAAAGTGCGGCATAAAATAATAAAGCTAATTAAAAAAAAAGCTAAACAGCAATTTATTACGGTTTACGAAACGCATTTAAGCTTTATAAACTTTAGTGCGGAAGCCGCTTACTAGTAATAAAAGCAATAAAAAAAACAAAAGTAAAACCCGAAAAACGGGAAGTGTTTTAAATGCGGCTAAACCGGTTATATTAAAATTAACTGCTTTTAGCGGAATAATAACCGCTAAATAACGAACTTTTAACGAACGCAAAAAAGCTTAATATAAAAAAAACCATGTTTTAAAACGGCGTTTAGCTGGACGTATTGCTATAACAAACTATATGCTATATACTAATCCGATAAAAAAGCTATTAGGTGGTATTTTTAAAAATTACGAAATATTTGCATGTTTAAAACTACGAGGCTTAAATACGATAGCGAAAAAAAACAGCAAATCGTTTCCGGGCCCGAAAATTCGGAAAAAAAAAAACGATACCGCTTTTCGCGGGATTTAAAAAGGAGCAACTTTAGCAAATAACGCAAAAAAAGGAAAAGCTTAAAAAAACCTTTTAAATTAAACACACCTTTTTCGAAAATTGGAAAATTTCGATACTAACGCTAAAATAAACCGAAATGGTTAAAACTTTAAAACGGCCGAGTTTTAAAAACGAGCGGAAAGTTCGAACGGCGGAACTTTCGTACTTATAATTCGCAAAAAACAGGCAAATTAAAAAAACTAATACGCTTTTACGCTTTTCGATATTTCGGAGTGTTTTTGGAATGTTAAGGTTTTAAAACACTTAAATAGCCCGTTATATTACGCTATATTAACGAACGGAAATAACGGCTAACCTTTGTTATAGTTTAACGATTAGCAGGAAGTTAAATATGCTAATTATAAGTTTAATAAAGCAAACGAGCCAAAATAAATTACGCTAAAACCTAAGGATTACCTTAACGTTAATATGGAACATTTTGGATATTTGTACTTTTTTTAAGCAAAATGCATTTACGGAAAATGCAAATTCCATTTACGATTTAAGCTTAAATACGATTTCTTTTTACGAAAGTTAAAAAGCGAGCCAAAAGTTAAACCTTCGTTTGGCATTTTAATTGCTACGGTAAAAATTAGCCCAAATCGGCAAATTTACCGCAATTTTTAAACCTAGCGAACGGCATTCGATATTATATATTACCAAAATGCTTAATTAAGGAAAATGCGAAATTATAAAATGCAAAAAACATATAGCATAAAAAGCGAAAGCTTAATATTAAAAAATTGCTTAAACGTACGTGCCGTTTAACCCGGATAAAAAAACGAACGTACGATATTCGTTCTTTTTACTAAAAAATTAAAAAAACCACCTAAACGGAAAACACGAAATGGAAAACGAAAATCGATAAAAACCTTCGCAATAGTAAAATCGAATTAATTATATAACCTATTAACATTCCGGATGGAATATTAAAAAAAAAGGTTAAAATAATAATTAATTATAAAGTATAAAGCGATTACGTATCGCTATAAACGGTTAAACGGTATAAAATTCCTATAAAACGGAAATATTAATCGTATTAATTAAAAACGGTCGAAAAATACCTATCGCTTATAATAAAAAATAAATCGACCGAAAAATATAACTAATAATATTACGCATTTGGAATAGGAAAAACGTTATTATTATATTAAACGAGCTGGATATAAAAAAAGGAAACGTTATTTTCGAAATCCTTTAGTTTAAAAAAAATAATTTACGAATAAATTAAATTACTGGCTAAATTTAATAAAAGAAATTACGAATAATTAAAACGGTTTATAAATTACGAACTTTAAACCGTAAGCATAAAAAGCAACGAAAAAAGGTTATAACGGTAATAAAACTTAGTAATTCATTTTCGCATTTAGCATTAACAAATATACGATTATTTAAAATGGAAAGCGATTAAAATAATTAAATTAATATTAAAAAACGGCTCGCAAATATTTTGGAAAAATACCACAAATACGAAAAGTTATTTAGGAAAAACTTAAAAACGGTGCTTCCCAAATATAAACCGTTCGATTTAAAAATTAAACTTAAACTAAAAACGCAGCTTAAATACCAAAAATTATACCAATTTAGCTTTTAATAATAAAAGGTGTTAAAAAAACAATTAAAGGAAAACTTACGGAAAGGACATATTAAACCTTTCGACTTTTTAATAAAATACGAAATTTTATAAAAAAAAAAAAAAAACGGGACGGAACGAATATGCATCGACTACCGCCCGCTAAACGAAATTACGATAAAAAATCGGTATTTTTTGCCTTTTATTAACGAATTGCGCGATAAGCTCGGCAAAGCTTAGTATTTTACGGCTTTAAACTTACGGAAAGCTTACAGTTTAATACGAATTAAAAAAGGCCAAAAATGGCTTACGGTTTTTAAAACGAGGTTTAAATATTACAAGTTTTTAGTAATAACTTTCAGGCTTATTAACGCATTAATTACGTTTTAAAAAATAATTAATCATATATTGCGCAAATATTTTAACGTTTTCGTTTTCGCGTATTTAAACGATATTTTAATTTTTTCGAAAATAATAAAAAAGCATAAATAGCACGTATATAAAAAGCTTTAAAAACTACTTAATGCAAAGCTTTTTATTAAACTAAAAAAATGCGAATAGCATTTGCAAAAAATCGCTTTTTTAAAATTCGTAATTACACCCAAATAAATTTGCATAAATTTTAAAAAAATCGAAAAAATTAAAAAATGGCTTATATTTAAAAACGTTACGGAAATACGAAGGTTTTTAAAGTTTTTAAACTTTTATAAACGGTTTATTTATAATTATAGCAAAATTGCTATACTATTTACGAATTTTACCAAAAACGACCACCAATTTTATTAAGAAAGGTAAAAATAAAAAGCTTTTAAATAATTACGAAACGCCGTATTAAAAAAACCAATGTTAATATTCCTAAACTTAAAAAAACCATTTAAAGTTAAAACTAACGCGTCGGATTACGCGATCGGCGGTTAACTCGAATAAAAAAACGATTAAAAACGGTTGCATTTTTACGCGTTTTTTTCGCAAAAGCTAAATAAAGTTAAATTAAATTATTAAATTTACGATAAAAAACTTTTAACAATTATCCGAGCATTTGAAAAATGGCAACCGCACTTTTGTAAAACGAAGCATTAGGTTATAATATATACAAATTATAAAAACTTAACGCATTTTATTATAAGTAAAAACTTAAACAAACGATAAATTCGTTAAAACGAGTTTTTGCAAAACTACGATATTTGGATCGAATATTAAAAAAGGTCGAAAAACGGCCAAACGGACGCTTTAAGCCGACGATTAAACCATTAGGTCGTAATATTTAAAAAAAACACGAGTAATTTTAGCGAAAAAACTAAACGGATTTTTAATTTCGGTATAAAAAATACTCGCGAAAACGGTCCAGTAAAAAGGAGTTTAAACCTTAAAAAAAATCCAATAAATTTATAGCCAGCTGGCATACGGCTACCAAAACGTAAAAAAAACGTAAAAACGGTTACAATAATATTACGAATTTGTAAAAATTCAAGCCGAAATACAAAATGCAATAAAAAATTGCGAAAATTATGCTAAAAACAAAACTAATAGGCATAAACCATATAAGTTATTGCAACTTTTGCTAGCACCGAACGGAGCGTAGTAAAAAATTACTATAAATTTCGTTATTAAACTTTTTTAATTTAAAAAACCGATAATTGGAATTAAGTATAATAATATACTGGTAATAATAAACAAATTTACCAAATATGCCTTATTTTTACCGTATAAAAAAAGCAGCAACGCTACCGAATTAGCGTACGTTTTTATTAAACACGTAATAGCGGAATACGGCACGTTAAACCGCTTAATTACGGATAAAAATAAGCTATTTACGAGCAAGTTTTAAAAAAGGCTTACGGCTTTACTAAAAGCTAAACACTTTTTATTTACGGCTTACCACTTTTAAATAAATAAATAAATAAAACGGACGAATTAAACTATAAAGCAATATTTACGTTATTACGTTAATTATAAATAAAATAACTAAATATAACTATTTTTTATAGCTTAATTCGCTTATAACAGCTTAATTTATAAACGCATAAAAATTACACCGTTTTATGCGAATTACAAGTTTACGCTTATAACGTACAAAAAACCCAAAGCAGGAAAACATGTTTTAGCAGCGGAAATACAAATAACGGAATTTATTAAACTGCATAAACACTTTTAAATAAAGCTAAAAAAACTACGGCACCGTATAGCTATTTAAACAAATAAAAAAAGGATTGAAAAACCGACTTTTAAAAAAAAGGATAACGTTTATCTTTTTTAACGCAATATTAAAACAAAACAACCAAACGATAAATTAAACCATAAAAAATTAAAACCTTTTAAGGTATTAAAAAAGGTTTCGAACGTAAATTACAAATTCCGATTACCGCTAATTATAAAATCCCACCCGGTTTTTTATATTTCTTTATTCGAATTAACGTTACCGGATTTTAAAAGTAACGAGTTAATGGAAATTAACCTGGAATAAAAATACGAAATCGAAAATCTTTTAAATTATAAGCTAAAATATAAGCCTAAAAAGTACCTAGTTAAATAGAAAAAGTACGGCTACGAAAAAAACACGTGGGAAAAAAAACCAACCTTAAAAATTACTAGGACACTTTATAAAAGTATTAGCTAAAACAATTATAAGAAAGTTAGCTAGTAAAAAAAACGGTAAAACGACGATTTTCTTTAAAAATACCCGCGATATTTCCAAAAAAACCGCCGGTCTTTTTAGCCTAGCCGGAAATCGAACCCGGGATTTACAAAATGGGTGTTATAAGTAATACCGTTTTACTATTAGGTTAAAAAAAAGCAGCATTTACCGGAACCAAATAATGTAAAAAAGTTTGCACCAAACGGTTAGCAAAAAAAAAAAAAAAAAAAAAGAAAACAAAAGCTTGATAAGCTCCGAAACAAGCTCGAAAATTTATTAACCTTTACGGTCGTGCCGGAATTCGAACCTAAAACCTCGGCAAAAAGACCAAAGCTACGCTTAATGCGTTACAAAACTTAAAAAAAATTGTTAAAAAAAGTTACAACTTACCCCGGTTAAAAAAAACAAGCAAATCCAGGTTAAGATTAACTTTAAACACCTGCTAGTCGGTAAAAACGAAAAAAGCCACAAAAAGCTCGAAATGCGAGGCAGCTTAGCAAGCCGCCTAGTCGGCCTCCTCCCGCTTAACACGCTTTAACTTTTCCACCAAATTAATACCGCGACGCACCGCGCGTATTATTTTTTTTAACCACATTTGTTTTTGCTTTCGAAAGCGGAAAACTTTTTCCTCCGCCTTTTCCAGCTTAGCTTTAAATTTAAAATGCTAAACGACGATATTTTGAAACTCGGAAAAAAAAGGCCTAAAAACGTCGCACCCCGAGCGATTAATCCGAAAACATTCCACGCACCGAAACGAATTTTAAAGAAAAGCTTTACACTTTTTACGTTTTAAAACCTCGTAATAGTACGAATAAAAAAGCATTTCGTAGCAATTAAAAAAAACAATCGCTAAAAGCTTTTTGCAACTAACGGTTTCCTTCGCGAAAAAGCGTTTTCGCATTTGATTAAACATTTTGTTAAAACAAAAAAAATAAGAAATGGTAAAAAAAAAAGTATTTACTATTAACAAAAGGCGGGGCGAAAACGTGGCTAAAAAAACTTAGCCTAAAAAGGGAAACCTAATGTTACGACTAATATGCAAGCCTCCAAAACAGCAAGGCAAAAGGGGAGGCTTTAAAGTAATACTTCCGCCCCGCCTCGGTTACGTAAAGTTACGTAAACTAAAAAGGATTTGTGGATTTATAACAAAGTAATAAATTTAAAAAGGATTTATGGATTTATAGCAAAGCTATAAATCCAACCTAATATAAGGCAAAAAGCAGCGTATATATAAAAAATGGATTTCCTATTGTTTTAAATAGCTTTAACTAAAGCTTCGGCATTAGTTAACTTAAGTTAGCTCTTAAGCACCTTTTAAAGTAAGCAATTAAATTGTCCTTTTAAGTTACGTGTTTTTTTATTAACCAAATTAGCGATACTGTCTTTTCCACCTTTAAAGTGCTTTACTTTAAAAGCAAACCTTTAATTGTAACAAGCAGGTTTAAGCTAATAGTTAAACGGGCTTTAGCATTCGCAAAGCTTTTGCCGATAGTAAGGACTTTCCGTTTACTATAGCAAATATTCCGAAAGCTTACCGAATCCTAACGGGATTGTATTAAAAGCTAAAATAATTAATATCCGAAATTAGCTTTTTTTAACACCGCTTAAAGCTAGGCTGCTTATATAACGCCGAACGGGTTAAAAAGCCTAAACTTTAGTTTAATTACGTCGTTTCCAAGTGCTTAACCACTTTAATAAACGGTTTTGGATAAAAAATTACAATATTTAAAAAACTAGTTTAAAAGGAGGTAAAAGCTTAAACAAGGATTAAACCGGTTAACGTTAAGCCTTTTAAAGCTGGCGTAAATTAATAAAAGCGTATATCGTAAATTATATCTTTTTATACACCCGTAACCCCGTTTAAACTTTAAAGCATTACTTCCTATTTACGTTATACTAAACGCTACTATTACAATTAAAGGTTTGCTTTTAAGGTAAAGCATTTTAAAAAGGGTGGAAAAGACAGTTTCGCTAGTGCTAGTAATAAAGAATTTCGTAACTTAAAAGGACAGTTTAATTGCTTGCCTTAAGGGATGCTTAAAAGCTAACTTAAGTTAACTAATGCTAAAGTTTTAATTAAAACTACTTAAAACAAAAGGAAATCCATTTTTTATATACACGTTGTTTTTACTTTAATAATTTTTAAATTTGTCGCTTTGCTTACAAATTTACAATCCTTTTAAATTTATCGCTTTGCTTACAAATCCACAAATCCTTTTAAGTTATATAACTTCACGTGTTTTAATGCGGGGCAAAAGTACCACTTAAAGCCTTTTTTGTTTTACTGTTTTAGGAATTGCATACTGGTCGTAATATTAAGTTTCCCCTTTTAGGCTAAATCCTTTTAGCCACGTTTTATCGCCCTGCTTTTTGCTAGTAGTAAATACTTTTTTTCTTTACCATTTCCCATCCCTTTTTTATAATAGGATGTTTAATCGGGTGCGAAAACGTCTTTTCGCGAAGAAAACCTTTTAACGTAAGGATTTGCTTGCTTAAATCGTTTTTTTTTTGCTATTAAAATGCCTTTTTGCTTTTTTTATTACGAGGTTTTAAAAAGTAAAAAGTGCGAGGCCTTTTTTTAAAACTCCTTTCGGTGCGTGAAATGCCTTAGTCGAAACCGCATAAATTGCGATATTTTAGGTTTTTCGCCCGAATAACTTCGTTTTATCGGCTTTTAATACTAGCAAATAAAAGCAAAAATTAAAACGATAAAAAAAGCGCCGCGTTTTAAATAATAAACTCGAGCGTTTGCGGAAGCAAAAAAAATATAGTTTAAAAAGAAAATGCGCGCGATCCGGCGCGGTATTAACGCTATAAAGAAGTTAAAACGTGTTAAGCGGGAGGAGGCCGACCAAAAGGCTTACCCGGCTACCTTGCAACTTAAGCCATCCGTAGCTTTTACCGTTTCTTTTAATTGGCAAACGTTCGAAGTTAATTTTAACCTAAACCTACTTTCCTTTTTTTAACTTAATAAGTTATAGCTTTTTTAATAACTTTCACAAATCGTATAGCGTAATGGTAGCGCATTTTACCCAATTAGCCGGAAGTTTTAAGTTCGATTCCTAATGCAACTATTATTAGGAACCCGATTATTAACGCGTTAGCGATCGGGTTTTTGGCTATTTTTGCTGTTTTTCTTTTTTAACCTTAGCGTAAGTGCTTTTATTAGTACCCCATAAAGAGTTTTTAATAGCGCTTAAAGTTTATTACTTTTTCCCACGTGTTTTTTTCGTAGCCGTACTTTTTCCATTTAATTAGGTACTTTTTAAGCTTGTTTTTTAATTTATAATTTAAATTTTTTTTGATTTCGTATTTTTATTTTGCGTCGATTTTTATTAATTCGTCGCTTTTAAAATTTAATAACGCTAGTTCGAATAGGGAAATATAAAAAACCGGGTGGGATTTTATAATTGGTGGTAGTTAAAATTGATAATTTACGTTGGAAACTTTTTTTAATACTTTAAACGGTCCTAATTTTTTATAGTTTAATTTGTCGGTCGGTCGTTTTGTTTTAATATTTCGTTAAAAAAGATAAACGTTATCCCCCTTTTTAAAAGTCGGTTTTTTAATCCTTTTTTTATTTGCTTAAATAGTTATGCGGTGCTGTAGCTTTTTTAGCTTTATTTAAAAATGTTTATGCAATTTGGTAAATTTCGTTATTTGTATTTCCGCTGCTAAGGTATGCCTTTTTACCTTAGGTTTTTTATACGTTATAAGCGTAAACCCGTAGTTCGTATAAAACGGTGTAATTCTTATACTTTTATAAATTAAACTGTTATAAGCGAATTAAGTTATAGGAAATAGTTATACCTAGTCGTTTTGTTTATAATACGTAATAATATAATATTGCTTTATGGTTTAGTTTATCCATTTTATTTATCTATCTATTTAAAAGTGGTAAGTTATAAATAAAAAATGTTCCGCTTTTAGCTTATTTATAAGCCTTTTTTAAAACTTGTTTATAAAAATTTTTTTTATTTATAATTAAACGGTTTAACGTACCGTATTCCGCTATTACGTGCTTAATAAAAACGTACGCTAGTTTTATAGCGTCGCTGCTTTTTTTATATAGTAAAAAATAAAGCGTATTTAGTAAACCTATCTATTATTATTAATATATTATATTTAACTTTAATTATTAGTTTTTTAAATTGGGAAAGTTTAATAACGAAATTTATAATAACTTTTTGCTATATTTTATTCGGCGCCGGCAAAGGTTGTAAAAGCTTATAAGGCTTATGCTTGCTAGCTTTATTTTAACGCAGTTTTCGCAATTTTTTATTACGTTTTATACTTTGGTTTAAGTTTTTACAAACTCGTAGTATTATTATAACCGTTTTTTACGTTTTAATTACGCTTTAATAATTATATATTAATTGGTTATAAATTTGTTAAATTCTTTCCAGGGTTTAAACTTTTCCTTACAAAACCGTTTTAATAAGTATTTTTTATGCCGGGATTAAAAATCCATTTAGTTTTTTCGTTAAAATTATTCGTATTTTTTTTAGGTATTGCGATTTAATGGTTTGGTTATTAATTTAAAACGTTCGCCCGGCCGTTTTTCGACCTTTTCCGGTATTTAATCAAGATATTATAATTTTGCAAAAACTTATTTTAACGAATTTATTATTTGTTTAAGTTTTTGCTAATAATAAAATGTGTTAGGTTTTTATAATTTATATATATTATAATTTAATGCTTTATTTTATAAAGGTATAATCGCCATTTTTTAAATGCGTAAATAATTGCTAAAAGTTTTTTATTATAAATTTGGTAATTTAATTTAAATTTATTTAACTTTTGCGAAAAAAACGCGTATAAATGCAACCGTGTTTAATCGTTTCGCTATTCGAATTAACCGTTAATCGCGTAATTTAACGCGTTAATTTCGATTTTAAAAGGTTTTTTTTAAATTTAAAAATGCTAATATTGGTTTTTTTAATACAGCGTTTCGTAATTATTTAAAAACCTTTTATTTTTGCCTTTTTTAATAAAATTAATAGTTATTTTTAGTAAAGTTCGTAAATAATGTGGCGATTTTGCTATAATTTACGGATAAACCGTTTGTAAAAGTTTAAAAACTTTAAAAACCTTCGTATTTTTATAACGTTTTTAAATATAAGCTATTTTTTAACTTTTTTCACTTTTTAAAATTTATGCAAACTTGTTTAAATGTAATCGAATTTTAAAAAAGCGATTTTTTGCGAATGCTATTCGTACTTTTTTAATTTAACGAAAAGCTTTGCATTTAGCAGTTTTTAAAGCATTTTATATACGTATTAGCTATACTTTTCCATCGTTTTCGAAAAAAAATATTGTCCAAATACGCGGAGGATAAAAATGTCGAAGTATTCGCGTAATATATAGTTAATTATTTTTTAAAATGTAGCTAATGCGTTAGTAAACCTAAAAGTTATTATTAAAAATTCGTAGCATTTAAACTTTATTTTAAAAGTTGTAAGCTATTTTTAGCCTTTTTTAATCCGTTTTAAGTTATAAACTTTCCGTAAATTTAAAGCCGTAAAATATTAGGCTTTGCCGAATTTATTTCGTAATTCGTTAATAAAAAGTAAAAAATATCGATTTTTAATAATAACCTTATTTAACGGTTAATAATTAATACATATTTATTCCGTCTTTTTTTCTTTTTTTATAAAATCTTGTATTTTATTAAAAAATTGAAAGTTTTAATATATCTTTTTCGTAAGTTTTTTTTAATTGTTTTTTAGCACTTTTTATTAGCGAAAACTAAGCTAATATAACTTTTAATATTTAAACTATGTTTTTAGTTTAAATTTAATTTTTAAATCGAACGGTTTATATTTAAAAAGCACCGTTTTAAGGTTTTTTTCGAAATAATTTCTCGTATTTGTAATATTTATTAAAATATTCGCGAGTCGTTTTTTAATATTAGTTAAGCTATTTTAGTTATTTTCCGTTTTAAATAATCGCGTATTGTGTAATACTAAATGCAAAGGTAAATTGTTAATTTTTATTATTATTATAACCTTTTTTCGTTGCTTTTTATACTTTACGGTTTAAAGTTTATAACTGGTAAACTGTTTTAATTATTTATAGCTTTTTTAATTAAACTTAACCGGCAGTTTAATTTATTCGTAAATTATTTTTTTAAATTAAAAGATTTTAAAAATTATATTTCCTTTTTTATATTTAGTTTATCCAATATAATAGTAACGTTTTCCTTATTCCGGGTGCGTAATGTTACTAATTGCGTTTTTTAATCGATTTACTTTTTATTATAAGCGATAGGTATTTTTTTTAACCGTTTTTAATTAATACGGTTAGCGTTTCCATTTATAAGGATTTTATACTGTTAACCGCTTATAGCGATATATAATCGCTTTATATTTCGCAATTAATTATTATTTTAACTTTTTTTTAATATTTTATTTAAAATGTTAATAAGTTATGCGGTTAATTCGATTTTATTATTATAAAGGTTTTATTAGTTTTTTCTTTATTCCATTTCGTGCTTTCCGTTTAGGTAATTTGTTTAATTTTTTAATAAAAGGAACGAATACCGTACGTTTGTTTTTTTTATTTAGGTTAAACGGTACCTACGTTTACGTAATTTCTTAATGCTAAGTTTCCGCCTTTTATGCTATATGCTTTTTGCATTTCGTAATTTTATATTTTTTTAATCGAACGTTTTAATAACGCATAGCATTAGGTACCGTTTATTAGGTTTAAAAACTGCGGTAAATTTGCCGATTTAAATTGGTTTTTATCGTAGCAATTAAAATATTAAACCGGGTTTAACTTTAAGCTTATTTTTTAACTTTTGTAAAAAAAATCGTATTTAAATTTAAATTGTAAAAAAAATTTGCATTTTTTATAAATACATTTTGCTTAAAAAAAGTGAAAATATTTAAAGTATTTTATATTAATACTAAAGTAATTTTAAAGTTTAACGTAATTCATTTTAAATTATTTACGTTATCGAATTTATAACTAATATATTTAACTTTTTATTAGTTGTTAAATTATAATAAAGGTTAACCGTTGTTTTTATTCGTTAAAATAGCGTAATATAACGGTTTATTTAGGTGTTTTAAAATTTTAAAATTTTAAAAACATTTAAATACGTTAAATGGCGTAAAAATACGCTAGTTTTCCTAAATTTCGCGGATTATAAATATAAAAGCTATACCGTTAAAACCTTTTGCTTTTACCTAAAACTCGTTCGTTTTAAAGTTTTAACCATTTTGGTTTATTTCCGCGTTAATATCGGGGTTTTCCAACTTTTAAAAAAGGTATATTTAGCTTAAAAGCTTTTTTTAAGCTTTTCCCCTTTTCGAGTTGCTTATTAAAATTGCCCTTTTTTAAGTTTAGTAAAAAACGGCGTTGTTTTTTCCTTTCGAATTTTCGAGCCAGGAAATAACCCGCTACTTTCCTTCGCTATCGTACGCAATTTTAATAGCTTTAAACATAGCAATATTTTATAGTTTTTAAAGGTATTATCTGGTAACCTTTTTATTAAATTAGTATATAACATATAACTTATCGTAATAATACGTTTAGTTAAACGGTATTTAAAAATATAATCCCTTTTATATTAAGTTTTCCTACGTTCGCTAAAAGTTCGCTACTTAACGGTTATTATTTCGCTAAAAGCAATTAGTTTTAATATAGCCAGTTTAGCCGCATTTAAAACATTTCCCGTTTTTTAAGTTTTGATTTTGCTTTTTTTGCTATTTTTATTACTAATAAATAGCTTTTGCATTAAAGTTTATTAGGTTTAAATGCGTTTATAAGCCGTAATAGGTTATTATTTAGCCTTTTTTAGTTAGCTTTATTATTTTACGCCGCACTTTTAAAACCATATATTTTCTTTTTTTATTATCGTTCGTATAATTTATCGCTAATGCGAACCGCGTTTTAAACGTAATCCATAAAAAAATAAAAGCGATTTTGCTTTGCGAATTTATCTTTTACGTTTTCGCGCAATCCGTTGTAAAAGTGCAATATTAACGTAGCGTTATTTTAATTACACTTAGTGCTAATTCGTTAAAAATTCACTGCGTATTTAGCTGCGGCTTTTCGCTATTTAAAAGCTAGTAAATCTTTTTCGGCGATTCGGGTTTCGTTAATTATTTCGAACATTTTTCCGACTTTTTTTTTCGAAAGTTTCGAAATTAGCGAAAATGATTTTGGTAGCTTTTTAGCTATTTTTATATTTTAAAATAATCGCTTTAGGTTAATTAAAACCACTTTTTCACTTTGCCGTTTAGCTTAATAGCAGCGTAAGCGACTTTTTATTTTTCGCTTACGAATTGCTATTTGTAAAATTTAAAATAGCTTTTGCATTCGGTAAAAAACGTTTTAAGTTTACCGTTTTCCCTTTCGTAAAAGTTTAAAAACGGGAATTTGTACGCTTTAACCGTAATAAGTGCTTTAAAAAATAGCAGCTTTGTAGTAATTGCTTTACCTCGGCTTAGCTTTTAGCGGTTTTTATCCCGCTATAAGCTTAAAAAAAGCCGTGTTAATGGTTTTTTTAAGGTTGTATTAAATACCGTTAAAAGTAAAAACGTGGTTTTTTTTTCCTTAGGCTTTTTATTACTATTCGTAATAACTATCCTATTTTTTCATTTTAACGAGGTATTAAATAAAATTTAAAATGTTATAATTAAAGGTTTGCTTTTAGGGTAAAGCATTTCGAAAAAAGGGTGGAAAGGATAATATCGCTAGTGCTAGTAATAAAAAATCTCGTAATTTAAAAGGATAGTTTAATTGCTTGCTTTAGAAAATGTTTAAAAGTTAACTTAAGTTAATTAATATTAAAGCTTTAGTTAAAATTACCTAAAATAAAAGGAAATCCATTTTTTATATATACGCTGTTTTTGCTTTAGTAGTTTTTAAATTTGTCGCTTTGTTTACAAATCTATAAATCCTTTTAAATTTATCGTTTTACTTACAAATCCACAAATCCTTTTAGGTTATATAACTTTACGTGTTTTGGTACAAGGTAAAAGCACCACTTAAGGCCTTTCTTATTTTACCGTCCTAAGGATTGCATGCTGGTCGTAATAGCCACCCGCTTATTACGCAGTATACCCCTGGATGCTACGGGTACTACGCGGTTCGCAATTGCGTTAAAGCCGATAAGTGTTTGCAATGCGGGAAAATTACCGACGACCGGCACATATAGCCGTATACGGCCCCTATGTGCAAACTGCTAAAGGCTTTTCCAAACCGACTACCCGGAATACCTTGTAAAGCCGGTACGGGTAAACGGCATGCCAAAGCGTTTAAAAAAAAAGAGTTAAACGCGGTTAGAAATTTAAGCGGGCGGGCGTACCGGGTGGAAGCAAAAAAGGCAGCGAAAGCCGCCGCCGCCGCCGCCGACATAACCGCAACCACCGCAATCGCTACGACCGCTACCGCTAATACCGATAACACCGCTGCTATTAGCGCCGCCCCGCCGCTTTTTATTACCGTCGAGGCATGCTTGTTAAACGGCCTAACGGCTTAGCTAACAACCCTACCCCGGCAAGCTACCTCGGCTTTTAAAAAAGCGTTTAGTACGGCTAAAAAAAAAAGCATTATGCAAAAAAAGTTAAAGTTAGCTTTAATAACTAATACGAAGTATTAGCAATTATAAAACTAAACTTTTTTGAATTAAAAAAGGGCACCGAAATAAACGGAATCGCGTTGGAAAACGCTTTAAAAAACGCTTTAAAAAGCGCCAAAATGCCTGCCAAATAACAACTTTAAAGCTAAACCCTTTAATACATTACCGCCACTTTTGCATATGCTAAAAGCTAACCGGATAACAGCATATAAAAATAAAGCCCGGCGTTTAAAGCTTTGCTTTAAACGCTATTGGGTTTTAAACCGTTTAAGCGAACGTTCGTCGCAATTAGTTAATGGCGGCAATTTTGCTTTAATTATATTAAAGCCGGAAAATTAACGTGGTATTAATGCAAAGGCCTCGTAGCGTTTAAAAAGGGAAGCTTATGCTATGCACCTATTTGTTATACAAGCTGTTTACCCTAGTAGATAGTTAGCACAACTACCGAATTAAGCTTTAAGGAATAACTTACGTACGAAAGGATTTAAGGTTTTAACCAGTTGCGGATAGGCTGGTAAGTAACACGCGAGATATTTTTTAGCTTTTTATTTCCAGGTGCACTTTCGTTAACGTATATAAGCCCTCGAAGGACTTTTTGGCACTTTTTTTTAAACTTGTTATTACGTTAACGCTTAAAAACGAAATGCATCGTAATTGGGGACTTTAACGCTTTGTTCCCAGCATAGGACCGGCCTAAGGTAATAGGAATAAAGGTAAAAAATAACCTAATAAGTTAACTTTTGCAACCTTTTTTTACTTATTTAAGCAAACCTATATACGATTAAAAAGGTGTGTTAAACTTTACCTTTATTAACGCTTTGTTAATAACAGTGGAAATTAACCCCGTGTTAGCAATTAATTCGAACTACCGCATAATACGGATCGAAATCCCTTATTCCAATAACGCTACTATTACAATTAAAGGTTTGCTTTTAAAGTAAAGCACTTCGAGGAAAAACATAATAGTATCGCTGGTTTAGGGAATAGGGGAACACGTAACTTAAAAAGGACAATTTAATTGCTTGCTTTAGGGGATGCCTAAAAGCTAACTTAGGTTAATTAATGCTAAAGCCTTTATTAAAGCTACTTAAAACAGTAGGAAATCCATTTTTTATATATACGCTATTTCCTGCTTTATATTAGATTAAATTTGTAGCTTTGTTTTGGAATTTAATAAATTTAAAAATTTAACCTATAAATTTGTAGCTTTGTTTTAAAATCTGACAAATGTATAAATCCAACCCCGCACGGGCCGCTTAGTTACGTGCCCCCGTATTTACAAAGTGTGGGGTTCGGTTTTCGTTTAAGCCTTTTTGCCCGTGTTTTTTAGGGCTTGTATGTACGGTCGTAACATTAGGTTTCCTTTTTTAAGCTAAATCCTTTTAGCTGTTTCCGTCGCCCCGCTTTTATTAACTAGTAAGTACTTTCCTTTTTTATTAACCCTTTTTCCCTTTTAAGCTAACAAAATGTTTGGCCGGGTGTGAAATCGTCCTTTCGCGAAGAAAACCTTTTAACGTTTGGATTTGCTTGCTTAAGTTTTTTTTTCCCTTGTTAAAATGCCTTTTTGCTTTTTTTATTACGAGGTTTTAAAGCGTAAAAAGTGTAAAGCTTTTTTTTAAAACTCCTCGCGGTGCGTGAAATGTTTTAAGCGGAACCGTTTAAACTGCGACATTTTAAGTCCTTTTTTTTACGCAGTTTCGTAAAATTGGGAAGCATATGCGAAGCTTAAAGCCGAGTTAAAAGCAAAGGAAAAAAAGCGTCGTATTATAAAACGTAAGCTTTTCGCTTTTAGCGCTTGCATTAAGCGTTTGCAAATTATAAAAAAAAATGTGGTTTAAAAAGAAAAATGCGCGCGATTCGGCGCGGTATTAACGTTATAAAAAAGTTAAAACGTGTTAAACGGGAAGAGGCCGACCGGGAGGTTTATTAAGCTGCTTCGTAACCCGAGCTATTTGTAGCTTTGCCGTTTTTTTAAATTGGCAAACGTTCGAGGTTAATTTTAACTTAAACCTATTTGCTTTTTTTAACCCTGGTAAGCCGTTTTTCCTTAACGCTTTTTATAAAACCGTGGCATATTAGGTATAGCTTTGGTTTTTTTACCGAAATTGCAAGTTCGACTTTTAACGGGTTCGTTTATTATAATAGTATTATCGTCGACCGATAATATTGTAATAATAGTGCTTTTTTTTCTAACCGTTTGTAATAAACTCTTTTACTTTATTTGGTTCCGGTAAATGCTGTTTTTTTAATTTAATAGTAAAACGGTATTATTTATAATACTTATTTTGTAAATTTCGAGTTCGATTTTCGGTTAGGTTTAAAAAGATTAACGGTTTTTTTTTAAAAATTCGCGGGTATTTTTTAAAAAAGGTCGTTATTTTTCCGTCCTTTTTACTAGTTAACCTTTTTATAATTGTTTTTACCGATATTTATAAACTTTTTAGCAATTTTTTAAGTTCGTTTTATTTTCCCACGTGTTTTTTTCGGTCGTACTTTTTCCATTTAATTAAGTACTTTTTAAGCTTATATTTTAGCTTATAATTTAAGATTTTTTCGATTTCGTATTTTTGTTTTGCGTTGATTTTATTAACTTATCGCTTTTAAAACCCGGTATTAGGGCTGTTAGGCAAGCAAGTAAATGTTAGCAGTAAAGTCGATTTTTATTCGAAAAAAGGAAGCCCGTGTTACAATCAAGGTTTGCTCCTAGGGTAGGGCACTTCGGGGGTGGAAAGGATAATATCGCTGGTGCTGGTGGACAGGAAAACACGTAACTTAAAAGGACAATTTAATTGCTTGCCTTAGGGGATGCCTAAAAGCTAACTTAAGTTAACTAATGCCGAAGCTTTAATTAAAACTACCTAAAACAGTAAGAAATCCATCCTTTATATACACGCTGCCTTTTGCCTTACGTTAGGTTGGATTTGTGGATTTGTGGTTTCGCTAATACAAATCCAAAAATCCCTTTAGCTTTGTGGATTTGTGGTTTCGCTAACACAAATCCAGAGATCCAGCTAAGGTTACGTAACTCCACGTGTCCGGGTGCGGGGTAGGGGCACCGCTTGGGGCCCTTTCCGTCCTGCCGCCTCGGGGCTTGCATACTGGTCGTAACAGCCCGGAAAGCCCGACCTGCACAAAATTGGGATATTCCTAATTTTGTAAAAAGCTGTTAATAAGGCCCGTTTTTATTTGCAATAAGGGCTACGAGTTTTTACAAACCCCGCACTTCCAGCTATTAACAAAAGCCTTACTAGCTGTAACAAGTGCCGGCCTTTTAAAAAGACAGCATATTTTTTAATGCTAATAGTATAGGTAAAAATCCTCGCTTTTTAAGCGTTCCAAGCTTTTATTAGGCCGCATTTTTCCGTGGCTTTCCTTGGTTACGTTTAGCCGGTGTTAACACTTTTAATCCGCCGTTATTAGCTTTAAAAAAAAGCCTGGTAGCGTCGGCTTTGCTTTGTAAAGCGAGTAGGGTTTTTTAAACCTTTTTAAAAGCTTTAACAACTTTAAAAGCGTACGTAAGTTCCGAAAACCGCAGCTATTAACCTTCGTGCTCGCCGTAGCTTTTCCAAATTACGAAGTACTTTACAAAGCTACTACGCTTAATCCTTTTATTAGTAATGCGTTTAACTTTAAACGATTAGTCGTTAAAATTGCCAAAATTATCGAATTCGTCGGTTTTAAAAGCGTAATCGACCGGTTCGAAAAGCGGCGGCATACGTTAATAAAAATTGTTAACGCTTTTATACCAAAGCAAATGCTAAATAAAAATTACAAAGTAAATCCAAGTGCCGTTACAAAGTAAGTTCAGCTTGTAAGTTAACGGGGAAATTTTCTTTTTAATAGTGTAAAGCTTTTAACGAAAAAAGGCCGTTTTGTTATTTGTTATACCACTACGCGGCTTATAAGCCGTGCTTATTTTTAGCTAAACTTAATTTTTAACGTTAAACTTTTTATAACGGTGCTTATTATCGTAAATCCTTTTTATTTTAAAAGCAGCAAAATAACGTATTATTATCGAAAGTACTTTTTAGCGTATTAAAAATTAAAGGTATTTTTAAAATCCGAATTAGTTAAGCGAATAACAAAGCTTAAAAGTTTAAATCCGAAAAGAAACTCGTGCGGCGAACAATTTATAACTAATATAGTAAAATTGTTAATATCTTATTAAAGTGCTAAAAATATATTAACTTAATTATTAAAATGCTTTTAAGCGTAAAAGCGTAAAGCCAGCTCCACAAGTTGGTTTTTCCTTTTGGATTAGCCATTAGCTTAAAAGTAGTAAACCGTTATTATAACCAACTTAGTGCTAAAGCCTTTCCAAAAGGTTTTCCAAAAAGTACTAGTAAATTTAGCATTCTTATTAAAAATAATAGCACGAGGGCAAAGCCAATCGGCTATTAAAAAATGTCGTAATAAAAAAAATGCCTAATGTTTAGCGCCGTAAAAGTTATGGCCAAAAATTGAGATAGTTCGTTTAAAAATCTTATTTATAACTGTTAAAAAAGCATTATAAGCGTTGTAAATGCTTAACTGCTAAAAGGTATTAGCTAATAGTACCGTAAGTAAAGCCGTGATAAAATCCATAACTAGCACGCTTATCGGCTCCGTAAAGGCTTAAATAGGTTAAAAAGTCCCGATAAGCTTTTAATTATCGATTTAGTTTATGCTATAAACTTGGCAATGCTTAATGTACTAATTAATTTAGCGTTTTTTAAACCGAAAACGCACTTTTGCAAACGTATTTACTATTTTTTATCGGCCGAAATGGTGCTTATAATTATAAGCTTTTTTTTAAAAGGGTTTTACCAAAAGGAAAGGGATAATTAAACGTTTAACTCCGTCGTTATCCTTATTATATAATAAGCTATTAACAATACGGAAAAGGTGCCCGGGCTTCGAAGCATTTAGCACGTTCTTATACTTAAAAGGCTTTTTGCCGGGGCGAAAGGTTGCGAGTTCCCGGATTAGCTTATAAAACACGGGGTTTTTTTTATAATGCTTAATAAATTAAAAGCGTAGGTTTTTTTTTATAACTGTTTCGGCTATTTGCAATACGTGTTTAACGTCGTTATTATTATCGTTAAAACCTTTATTTTAAAACGAGTTTAATATAAGCTCGTTAAGCTTAGCGCGAATTTTAAAGTCCCCAATTATTGCGGGAAAGCGGGGTAATGCATCGAGCATAAGGTTAAAGCGTTTTAACACGTGGTAAACGTTTAAAAAATAAGTGCTAAAGTAAATAAAAGCGTTAACTAGGCGTTTATTAGCGTGGTTCGTAAAAATAATATTAAAGCAAATCTTATTAACGATTCCAAAAGTGGCATTATAATTCGTAAATATAACGATACGGTTTTTATTATTAAAAAAGGACGGTGCGAAATCGTTTGCAAGCTTAAACCAAATAGGCCATTTTTAACTTCAAAAGTTCGTAATTAAGCTCGGAAGCCGTTAAGCATCGGCTAAAAAATATAATAAGCTAAACCATTATTAACGGGATTACAATCTTCGGTTTCCAAACGTACTCCGGTTTGGTTTAAAAAACTATAATTTCGAAACCGCGTTTAAAACTCCCATCGATTTGCAAATATAACGTGCGGTTTAAATCGTAATGGTGCAAACGCATCTCTTTGCAAATAAACTTTTAAAATGCTTTAAAAGATTTAGTTTCGCTAAAGGTAAGCGTAAAAACGGTGCTTTTTGCGTAGTGCTAACGCTAACCGCTTTTATCTTTGCTTTATTTCCAACTTTTAGCCAGTAGCAGGACTTTCCGCTTTTGCAAAAGCTCCGCGATTTTAGCGTAATATGGGATTATAAAGCGCAAAAATCCGGTACTGCCGAGGTACGTTTTTAAAAACTTAAATGTATTGGGAAAAGCCAAGTTTTTAAAGCTTTAAACTCGCGATTCCGCGGTGGAAAGTTTTAAAGTATCGACGTAAAATCTAAACAGCTTAACGTTAAAATACCCGACGAAGCTTTTTTTAAAAAAATGGCTATGCTTTTATTTCGAACGTTTTAAAATCGTTTTTAAATAAATTAATAGTTTAAAAATTATCCGAAAAAATGATAATATCGTTAACAAAACAGCGGTAAAAGGATTTAAAAGGTCGGAAAAAGTTATTTATAAACTGCTAAACGTAGGCAAAGCTGTTTCGATATTTTTATAAAAGCCATACGTAAACGTTTAAAGCTTTAATGGCTTACGATTGTAAGCCGGTTTCGATGCTTTAAGTGTATAAGGAATTGGAAAAAAACGCTATTGCGTTTACGGTTATTGCGTATTTTTTGCTTTTAAAAGCTTTAATTACATCCTATTAAAAAGGCAAAAAGTAAGCGTTCGGCATAGTAACTTTATTAAATTGGCGTAGGTTAAAACTATACGGTTTTTGGGCTAGCCGTGCATTATACGCTATACGACGAAGCAAGGAAACGCAAAAAAAGTAGCGTGGTTAACTGGTTTTAATCGCTTTTATTCGTTAAGCTTATCGTAGGTTTAATCGATAACGTTTTTCTTTTTGCGGGCCACAGGATAGGGCTTGTTAAATAATTTAGCACTTTAATTTTGCCACCTTTTATAAAAGGGATTTTCATTTGCTCGTTTTTAGGGATATCGATAAGGCTACGATCCCGCCAAATATCGGTACGCTTATAAATGTTTTTAAAAATGCGCGCTTTTATAAAGTCGCCGTTGTAAACGTGCATTTGGTTTTTCGTTAAAATATAAGGTATTTTTGCCAAGTGCTTTAATTACTAAACGCTTTTTTAAAATTTTAAGCAAAAACTTTAAAAAGTTAAGTATAAGGTTTTCGTAGTTAATATTAACGTCCGGTCCGGGATTTTAGTTTTTAAGGTTTTAAAAGTCCTAAAGGTTTTAATTTTTAAAGTCCTAAAAGGTTAACTTTTTTAGCATTGTAAGCTTTTCTACTTTTGCTTTTCCTAATATTATGTTATAAATTTAATCGGAAAGTGACTTTGGTTAGCACGCCCGCTTCGCTTGTAAATTTTTTAAACCTTGGCATATACCCGTAGGTAATACCTGGTCGTTTAACTGTAAAAGGCTATAAAACTTATAATTTAATTGCATTATTTAAATTACCTACTTTTTTGCTAAGGCTAGTGCTGGCGGCGGTTTCGATAGCGGGGCTTTCGGCCGAAAAAAAGGAAGGTCGAAAAGGTTTTAAAGCCGTATTCGGCGCCGTGCTTAGCTTGGAAGCTTTAAACCGCGTAATTAGTGCGTTTACGCTCGTAATAGCTTTAAAAGCGGTTTTAAAGTCGAGCATTTAATGGATTTAATTCGCATGCTTTTGTAATGCTTATATTTTTAACATAACTAAGCATTTTAAATATAAATTAATGCAAAGTAAACTCGTTTATAACTAAATCGCGGAAGTTAAGCGTTGTTTTAATAAAAAGCTTAATGGTTTTTTAATATTTAAAGCGAATTATCGCTTTAGGGCCGTAAAAACTGCTATAAGGCTTTAAGCTTTTAAAGCCGCACGTTTATCGCGGTTTAATTAGCTATTTTACCAAATAAATGCAAAGCTTTTTAATAAAGTTTAAAAAAAGGTTAAAAAGCTAATAATCGACGTTTTAAACCGTGTTTAAGTTTTTACGGAAAGTGTTAATACGCTTCGTAAACGCGTAAACGTTTGTAAAAATTATTAGCTTTAAATTAAAAAAAATGCTTTAATTTTTTAAGTTTTTTTTTTGGTAAAAGTTAAAAATGCCGATTATTTTTCGCTTAAAAAGGAAACGATTTTTTTAAAGCCGAATCGATATAATAATATCGAAGGTTTATTAACGTTAACGGCGGATCGCCAAATCGTCGGCTTTTTTTCGGTTTTATTAATAACGACGGTTATTTTAATCGCGATTTTTGCGATTTGAAACGTAAAGGTTATTAAAGTTATAAGCCGGATTTTATTAAAAAGTGTTAACGGGCGTAGCCCGAAAAGGTTAATAAACATAATAGCTTTTTTAACTCGTTAAGCCGGTTGGGATTTTAACGGAATTCCGTTTTAATTTTCGCTAAAATCCAAATCGATGTTATAGTTCCGTGCTTTAAGCACGGAAGTAACAGCTTAAAAGTTACTTTTAAACCAACTCGTGTATATATAAAAACCACACAATTTTTCCTATAGCTTTTTTTTTCCTTTTTATTTTTTAAAATAACATTATTTTAACCCTTATTAGCAACTACTTAATAGCTAAATCTATTACATTTTTAAAAGATTTTTTTTTACCAAAAGGGATTATAATAATAACAATACCAAATACTACGAATAACGACGGGGGCTTAACTTTTACTTTTAATGCTTTAACCCCTTTTTTATAAAGCTCGCTACTCGCTGCTATTGCGAATTTCCAAACACGATTAGCCGCGGCTAAACTTAACTAATAAAAGTTCCAAAACGACGCTAATAAGCTTTTCGTTAACCATTATAACGATATTACGCGGGTAATAACGGAACAAAAAAAACAATTTTTAACCGCATACGTAACATTCCTCGTATTAAAACGGCTGCCTTTTAAAAACCCGACTTTATACGCCGGTAATAAAAGCGGTTTCGACGTTTAAAAAAACGCGGTCGAATATAAGCTTAACCGAAACGCGAAATTTATCGAAAACAACCGCGATAAGTTCGAATATATTTAAACGTGTTTAGCTTTAAATATTTAAAATATAATACGTTTTTATTACGAAATCGGAGAATTAAATAGCACGTATAACCCAGCCAATTTTATTTTCCATTTTGGTATTATTTTTAACGACCTTTATAAAAAAAGCTTAAACTTTAGCGAAATTAGAAATTTGCCGAATAAAACCGGGTTAAACGTTTATTTATTTTTATATTAAATTCGAAATGCTATTAGCATTCGTTAGCGGATTAAAATGAGCGGACGAAAATAAAATTAATTACTTTCGTTTTTACATTTTTAATCGCATTCGTTTAACGGCGGTAACGGGCTTATATAACACCATTTCCTATTAAGAAATGGTAGCGGTATATAAACGTATTGCATAAGCATTAAAAACGATCGATTTAAATAATAAATTCGGCAAAAAAGCATTATAACCCCCTTTTTGCTTATACCGGAAAAAGTACGGAAAATACCCCGATAATAAGCGTTAACGCGGTTTACATTAACGTATAACCGCTACGCAAGCTACGCGCTTTTTAAATATCTTAAAAAAAATTCCAACGGCGACGGGAATTCGGAGCGTGTTTAAATTATAAAAGCAAAAAATATAAACGACGAGCTTATCGGTACCAAAACGCGGTACGGCTAAAAGAAATTAGGTTAACCTTAACTTAAAACACTGGTACTAAAAAGGGAAAAAAGTAGCCCTTAATAAAAAACTTAATTAAAAAAGGAAATTACGATAACGAATATAAATTATAATTAATAAGCTATTTAAAAAAAATAAAAAACGAATTAAAAAAAATCGAACAAAGTATAAACGGCCCTCGTTTTTAATCCCGATATTGCTTAATTTTTTTTAATTTATTAATATATAAATGGATTTAAAATGCGAGTATTACGCGGTAATAAGCGAAAAATTTACAATAAAACTTTAAATCGAAAAAATACGATTTTACAAACCACGATAATTAAAAACGGTTTTAAATAAAGCCTCGTTAGTTATTAAATATTTTGCTAAATGTAAAATGGATATGGATAGCTAAATAAGGTTTATTTTATTTTACATTATTTTAAGCATATTACGGGACATTATTTTAAAATTTCCGTAAATAAAGCGCGAATAAATTACTTTTAACACGGTTTTAAATTGCTTACGAATAAAAGTAATAAGCTAATTCGTAATTAAAAAAGCGAAAACCCGATTAACTTCGGAAAAACTCCCGGTAATTATCGGTAATATTTTCGCCGTAATTTGCCGAAAATAATAACGAAACCTTTAACAAAATTACAAGTTTATATCCATTTTTTTTAAAAAAAAATAACACGAATATTACAGCTTACTGTTAAAATATTACCGTTTAACCAGTTAAAACCTAAACTGCTTTAAAAATTAGCGAAATTCGCCGACCTTTTTAATAAAACGAAAGTATTAAAATTGCTTTTACACCGGGAAAACTTAAATTACCATATTAAAAAAAAAAAAAACGACGACGGTTTTATTTTAAACCTTTTTTAAAAACGCTTATATAATATACCGAAAAAACAACTTTTAAAACTGCGTAAATAAATTACCGATTTAATAAATAAAAGCTAAATTCGTATTAGCTTATCCCTAATAACCGCGTTCGTTTTAATAATACGTAAACAGTTAAAAGGCTAGCGTTTATACGTAAACTACCGTGCATTTAACGCGATTACGCTTTAAAATCGCTACTTTTTACCGTTAGTAAAAAAAACACTTCGTTTTTTATTAAAAGCGAAATGGTTTACGAAAATGGACGTTAAAACCGCTTTTTACAAAATCCGGGTAGTAAAAAGCGAAAAACATTTAATAGCGTTTTAAATACGATTCGGATTATTCGAATAGCTAATATGCCCGTTTAGTTTTATAAAAGTTTTAATAACGTTTTAACGCTATATTAACGGTATTTTAAGCAATATTTTCGACGATTTCGTATTAGCATATTTGAACGACGTGTTTATTTTTTTTCGGAATTTCGCAAAAATTATATAAGAAAAGTGAAAAAAGTTTTCCGTCGGCTAAAAAACGCCAGGTTAAACTTAAACTTAAAAAAAAGCGATTTCGTAATGCAAAAAGTTAAATATTTAAAGTTTATAATTAAAGCAAAAAAAGGAATCCAAACCGATTTAAAAAAAATTCGCGCGATTCGCGATTAAAAAGCGTTAAAAAAATTTAAAAAATTTCGCGGCTTTTTTAGCTTCGCTAATTTTTACCGAAATTTTATCGACAAATATTCGAAGCTAATTGCGCTATTATTAATTTTAACCAAAAAAAAACTTCGTACTAATAGGATTTTAAAATTAATATAACATTTAAACGGTTAAAGCTAGCGTTTATTTAAATACTCGTACTAGTATAATAAAACCTAAATTAAAATAAAAGTTAAAATTAAACTATTTTAAAACGGTTTTAAAAAGTTATTTATTTAAAAAAAGAAAAACGGTTTATAATAACTAATTATTTACCATTTTGTTAATTTAAACAACGTATAACGCAATTATACTATTTACGATAAAAAATTTTTAACGGTAATAAAATATTTAAAAATTTAAAATGTAAAATTACGAAACGTATTTAAGCCGTTTTTAATTTTTATAAATTATAAAAGCTTAAAATACTTTTTTAAACCCCGAAAAATGTCCGAAAAACAAATGCGTTAAACGGAAATATTAGCGAAATTTAATTACAATTTGTAATACTAATTAGGGAAATACGTAGTATTACTAAACGCGTTATTACGAAAAAAATAAAACGAAAAAAAAAGGATACGCAAAGCAACGTTATTATAACTAATATAACCCGGTTAAAGCATAATTCCAGTAAAATTCCATATTAATTCCGTATTTATAATTATTTTATTCCTAAGCTAAACTTATAACAAAACTACGCTAATACGAAAAAAAACCTTAGCATTTAACCTAGCCCAATTATTAATATAAAGCTATATTTACGTTATACTTTTTTTAACAAAAGCTATTATTTTCCGCGAATAAATTTTAGCGAATTTATAAAACGAAACGTTATACCGCGATAAAACATACGAATATAAGCTCGTAATAATTTAGCAAAATACGCGTAATTTTTTTTTAAAAGCTAATATAAAAACGCAAATAGCAAATTGTAAAATTAATATATAAAAAGCATTTTAATATAAAAAGCGGCTATAATTTTTAATTTAAAAATTAATTACCATTTTAATTTAAAAAGTATACGCTTTTTCGATCGTAAATTACGCGGGTCGAAATAATACATTCGCCGTTTTATACCGGGATTACTATTAAAATAGGATATTATAAAATATAGCACGATTCGTTCGCAATTGCGATATATACCGCAAATCCCGCCTGTTACGATAATATAAACAAAAGTTATTACGCTTTTTTCCGGTTTTAAACTAGTTTTAAAAAAAATTTCGATAAATTTTATAATAAAGTTTTCTATTACCGAAAAAAAACGGAGTATTTAATAATAATTATTAATAGGTTATTAAAATATATTTAATTAAATGTTATGCATAATATAAAAGCAAAAAATATGCAGCAAAATTCCGTTTTACTTAATAGCGATTTTATAGTTTTCTAATAGTATTATATCCGATAAAAGTTCGAATTAAATCGGAAAATTTTAAATAAAACTATACTTTTAAATGGGAATCGAATAATTGCTTTTTACATTTTTCCATTCCGAAATAAACGGGGATATAAAACGAGCAAATTAAAAAGTTTAACATTATTTACGCTGTTTTATTACTTTCGCGTAAACCAATTGGTTATAATATTTCGACGTTTGCTAATTCGCGTTTAATAATAAAAATTCGATTATTACGAAATATAACCCTAACCGTTTACTTTTTAAATTCGATATTAACCCGATTTTAATATACCTTTTATTAAATAACTGTAATAAACCTAGCCACTAGGTGGTCGCTAATAGGGGTTAAAATAATGTTATTTTAAAAAATAAAAAGGAAGAAAAAAAAGGCTATAAGAAAAGTTATATAGTTTTTATATATACACGAGTTGGCTTAAAAGTAACCCTTAAACTATTACTTTCGTACCTAAAGCACGGAACTATAACATAGCCGCCTTTTTTGGGCTCGCCTTTTTTTAATTGTTTCGTTTTTTTCCCGTTTTTCGCGCGCTTCGTTAGCATAAGTAGCCCTTTTATTAGAAAGCTTCGTGCCGTGCTGGAAGGTGTTATTAGTATGTTCGGCCCCGGGTCGGCCTTTAAGTGGGTGCCTAAGTTTTCCGTGTTTTAACCCGGGCGTTTTTTCCTTTTTTCGGTAGCGACGGTTTGCTTCCTGGTTGCCTCGTGGTTTTTAATTGCCTCGCTTTTCCTTACCTTTTTTGTGCTTGCTTTTAGTTATTTCGCGTAATTTATTTATCCTTTTTGCGACTTTGCTTTTGCTAAAAAAAATTTCTCGCTTATTATCGTTTCGATTTTAGCTTTTCGTTTTAACCATTTTCGTTTTTCTCCGCCTTTTTTCCTGGGTGCTAATTAATAGTTCTCGTTTTTTGCTTACTGCGGTTACGTTTTCGCTTTATTTCGCCGCCGCCGTCGTTTTCCCTTTTGTGCGATCCCGTTTTTGGCTTTGGTTTTTTCCGCATTTATCGCGCTTTTATTTTATTACAAACGCTAATTTTTACCCGCACGTTATCCACGATATCCGTTACCGCTGCCGCTTTTTTTCCGCCTTTTGGCGGTAATAGCGGCGATTCGTTCGAACGCGTAAATTTTTCCGCGCTCGTTTGTTATCCGTGTTTAACCTATTATGTTTTTAGCATAAACGCGATAAAGGCCGTCGCGTTATTAACGCGATTAATTTAACGAGTAATTCGTCGGACGAGAAGCACGCGGTTTTCGTTTATTAAAAGTACGAGTGTAACGCGTGCTTTTAAAAGTCGAAAGTTATTAAAATTGTGGTTTGCAAAAAATACCAACCCGGATAAGTTTGCGACCGTTGCCGTAAAGGAAAAATAACGGGTTGTAATATTTTTAATGCTGCTTACGCTTCGAGCTTTGCTTTTCGCCGTGCCCGGCGTAACCTTTTTGCTATAACGATTAATAATCGATATATTTTTACGTTTAACGTCCTTTTCGGTAAAGCTCGCAATTAGTTTCTTATTTGCGAGTATTTTATTGCTTACTAATATTAATCGCGATTTTTTAACAAAATTAACGCGAGTTTCGACTATTAGCATGTTTAAAATGCCGATTTCGCGAAAAACGCTTTAGTTTTCGGCAATACGGTTAGTACTTTTTCCGTTATAATAACTAAAGCTAACAGCTTATAAATACGTTTGTTCGTAACTTTGGCTTTATATAAATAACTGGCTTTTCCCCGTATGCTTTTAATAACGGCGTCGCTAATTATTCGTAAAGGTTTTAAATAAAAGCGGAACGTTACGTTAAAACGCGCGATAACCGGCTTATTAACGTTATTATTAAATGGCTAGTAATAACCGTATTTAGTTTGGTAAAAGCTCGGCGCGTTGTCGTTTTACTTATCATTTTAGCTCGAGCCGTTGTAAACCGTTGCTTTCTTTTCGTGCCGCCCGGTATCGTAAAAAGCGTCGTTATCGCCGGGATGTTAGTTATAGCGGCGGCAGCTTTTTTTCCCGTTAGTACCGTTCCTTTTTTAAATTCGAAAAGGAGGAGTTTTTTAACGATAAAAACGCGTTTTAATTCCGCTTTCCTTTCGTGTTATACGCGTAGGTTTTTTTTTTAAAGTTGGGTTTTAAGCATAGTAATAATTTATCGTGCTAAGGCTTTTTTTTTATTTTCGTATTTAAACCGGCGCGTTTTAACTTTAGCGTTTGTTTTTGTTTTTTTTCGCTAAATTTCCAAAGCCGGCGCGCTTTTTGCTTTTTATCGTATCGTTTATAGTTATAATTAAACTAGGGGTCGTTTTAACTTCGTGCTTTTATATGGTGCGCGCCCGCCCGCTTTTCGGCTTTTTTTTGTTTTTAAGTAGTTAAACACTCGTAACGCGCTTTTTTTATTTACGTAACGCCGCCGTTTGCTTTTTTTTATTTCGCAATTCGGGATTGTTTTAAATGCGCGCGCTTTTTTATTACGTTTTAAAGTTTGCTATTACCGCTATATTTTCGAAATCTTTTAATAAGTTTTAATTTGTTTTATTTTATTTTACCCATTTACTAATACCTGCTTTTTTCCCCGCTTTTTAACGTTTTTTATTGCTAAAATCTTTTCCACGAACCATTTTTTCCGGGGTTCGCTGTTTTTTAATAATAGGATTAGGACGGGGTTTAATCGTATGTTCGTATTTATTTATAACGAAAGCGGGTCGTTCGTTATTCGTTCGATTAGTTTTATATAAAAAGTAAGGTAAATGCTTTAAACATATTTAATATAATAGTAAAAAAAGTTAAAACCGCGACCATTTCGTATTTATTTACCATTTAGTTTAGCTTTTTGCTAAAGCGGTTTGTTTTAATATTGCGGAAAAATAGCTAAACTTTATTCCCCATTTTGTATTTTTCGGCCGGGCGGCGGAATTTATTCGTTTAAAACTTTTGTTATTATTGCGCAAATGCCGCGGTTGTTATAACGAATTTTAATTTTTCGCGTAAATAGGTTAAAAAAGCGAAAACGCGCTTTTTTTTATTAGCTTTAAGCGCGTTATTTGGTAAAAAGTATATTAAAATCGGGTTAATATCGAATTTAAAAAGTAGGCGGTTAAAATTATATTTTATAATAGTTAAATTTTTATTGTTAAACGTAAGCTAGCAAACGTTTAGGTATTATAATTAATCGGTTTGCGCGAAAATAATAAAACAGCGTAAATAATGTTAAACTTTTTGGTTTACTCGTTTTATACCCCCGTTTGTTTTAAAATAGAAGGATGTAAAAAGCAATTATTCGATTTCCATTTGGAAATATAGTTTTATTTAAAATTTTCCGACCTAATTCGAACTTTTATCGGATATAATACTATTTAAAAAGCTACGAAATCGCTATTAAATAAAACGGAATTTTACTGCACATTTTTTTGCTTTTATATTATATATGGCTTTTAATTGGATATATTTTAACAATTTATTAATAATTACCATTAAATATTCCGGTTTTTTTTCGATAACGGAAAGCTTTGTTATAAAATTTATCGAAATGTTTTTTTAAAATTAGTTTAAAACCGGAAAAGGCGTAATAACCTTTGTTTATATTATCGTAATAAGCGGAATTTGCGGCATATATCGCAATTGCGAACGAATTATGCCATATTTCGTAATATTTTTTTAATAATAATCCTAATATAAAACGGCGAATGTGTTATTTTAACCCGCGTGGTTTATAATCGAAAAAGCGTATACTTTTTAAATTAAAATAGTAATTAATGGTTTTTAAATTAAAAACTATAACCGCTTTTTATATTAAAATGTTTTTATATATTAATTTCGCAATTTGCTATTTGCGTTTTTATATTAGCTTTTAAAGGAAAATTACGCGCATTTTGCTGGATTATTACGAGCTTATATTTGTATGTTTTATCGCGGCGTAACGCTTCGTTTTATAAATTCGCTAAAACTTATTCGCGGAAAATATAACTCCCGTTGGAAAAAGTATAGCGTAAATGTGGTTTTATATTAATAATTGGGCTAAATTAAATGCTAAGGTTTTTTTCGTATCGGCGTAATTTTGTTATAAGTTTAATTCGAGGATAAATGGTTATAAATACGGAGTTAATACGAAACTTTGCTAGCGTTATGCTTTAACCGGGTTGCATTAATTATAGCAGCGTTGCTTTACGTATTTTTCCCTTTTCGTTTTTTTTTTCGTAATAGCGCGTTCGGTAGTATTACGTATTTCCCTGGTCGGTATTACAAATTGTAATTAAATTTCGCTAATATTTCCGTTTAACGCATTTGTTTTTCGAACATTTTTCGAAATTTAAAAAAGTATTTTAAGCTTTTATAATTTGTAAAAATTAAAAACGGTTTAAATACGTTTCGTAATTTTGCGTTTTAAGTTTTTAAGCATTTTATTACCGTTAGGAGTTTTTTATCGTAAATAGTGTAATTGCGTTATGCGTTGTTTAATTTAGCGGAATGGTAAGCAATTGGTCGTTATAAGCCGTTTTTTTTTTTTAAAATAAATAACTTTTTAAAACCGTTTTAAAAATAATTTAACTTTAGTTTTATATTTTGTTTTAAGTTTTATTATGCTAGTATAAGTGCTTAAATAAACGCTAGTTTTAACCGTTCGAATGCTATATCGATTTTAAAATTTTATCGATACGAAATTCCTTTTTTGGTTAAAATTAGCAATAACGCAGTTAGTTTTAAATATTTGTCGATAAAATTTCGATAAAAATTAGCGAAGCTAAAAAAGCCGCGAAATTTTTTAAATTTTTTTAGCGTTTTTTAATCGCGAATCGCGCGGATTTTTTTTAAATTGGTTTAAATTCCTTTTTTTATTTTAATTATAAACTTTAAATATTTAACTTTTTGCATTACGAAATCGCTTTTTTTTAAGTTTAAATTTAGCTTAATGTTTTTTAATTAACGGAAAACTTTTTTCACTTTTTTTATATAATTTTTACAAAATCCCGAGGAAAAAATAAGCACGTTATTTAAATATACTAATATAAGATCGTTAAAAATATCGTTTAAAATACCGTTAATATAGCGTTAAAACGTTATTAAAGCTTTTGCAAAGCCGAACGGGCATATTAGCTATTCGAATAGTTCGAATTGTATTTAAAACGCTATTAAATGTTTTTCGCCTTTTGCTACCCGGATTTTGTAAAAAGCGGTTTTAATATCCACTTTTGTAAACCATTTCGCTTTTAATAAAAAGCGGAGTATTTTTTTTACTAACGGCAAAAAGTAGCGATTTTAAAACGTAATTACGTTAAATGCACGGTAGTTTACGTATAAACGCTAGCCTTTTAACTATTTACGTACTATTAAAACGGGCGCGGTTATTAAAAATAAACTAGCGCGAATTTAGCTTTTATTTATTAGGTTGGTAATTTGTTTACGTAATTTTAAAAGTTGTTTTTTCGGCATATTATATAAGCGTTTTTAAAAAATGTTTAAAATAAAGCCGTTATTATTTTTTTTTAATTTAATATAGTGGTTTAAGTTCCCCCGGTATAAAAGCAATTTTAATGCTTTCGTTTTATCGAAAAGGTCGGCGAATTTCGCTAATTTTTAAAGCAGTTTAGGTTTTAACCAATTAAACGGTAATGTTTAGCGGTAAATTGTAATATTTGTATTATTTCCCTTAAAAAGGTAAATATAAACTCGTAATTTTGTTAAAAGTTTCGTTACTATTTTTAGCAAACTACGGCGAAAATATTGCCGATAATTACCGGGAGTTTTTCCGAAATTAATTGGGCTTTCGCTTTTTTAACTACAAATTAGTTTGTTACTTTTATTCGTAAGCAATTCGAAATTACGTTAAAAGTGATTTATTTATGCTTTATTTACGGAAGTTTTAAAATAACGTCCCGTAATATACCTGGAATAATGTAAAATAAAATAAGCTTTATTTAGCCATTTATATTTATTTTACATTTGGCAATATATTTAATAGCTGGTAAAGCTTTACCTAAAACCGTTTTTAGCTATTATAGTTTGTAAAATCGTATTTTTTCAATTTAAAGTTTTATCGCAAATCTTTCGCTTATTACCGCGTAATATTCGCATTTTAAATCCATTTATGTATTAATAAATTAAAAAAAGTTAAACAATATCGAAACTAAAAACGGGGGGCCGTTTATATTTCGTTCGATTTTTTTTAATTCGTTTTTCAATTTTTTTTTAAATAGCTTATTAATTGCAATTTGTATTCGCTGCCGCAATTTCCTTTTTTAACTAAGTTTTTTATTAAAAGCTACTTTTTTCCCCTTTTGGTACCGGTGTTTTTAAATCGGGCTAATTTAACCTTTTTTAACCGTGCTGCGTTTCGGTATCGATAAGCTCGTCGCTTATATTTTTTACTTTTATAATTTAAACACGCTTCGAATTCCCGTCGCCGTTAAAATTCTTTTTAAAATACTTAAAAAGCGCGTGGTTTGCGTAACGGTTATACGTTAATATAAGCCGCGTTAACGCTTATTATCGAAATGTTTTTCGTATTTCCTCCGGTATAAGCAAAAGCGGGAGGTTATAATGCTTTTTTACCGAATTTATTATTTAAATCGATCGTTTCCAATGCTTATGCAATGCGTTTATATACCGCTACCACTTCCTAGTAAAAAGTAGTATTATATAAGCCCGTTACCGCCGTTAAACGAATGCGATTGGAAATGCGAAAACGAAAGTAATTGATTTTAATTTCGTTCGTTTATCCTAATCCGCTAGCGGATGCTAATAGCATTTCAAATTTGGTATAAAAATAAATAAACGTTTAGCTCGGCTTTATCCGGCAAGCTTTTAGCTTCGTTAAAGTTTAGGCTTTTTTATAAAAGTCGTTAAAAATAATACCGAAATGGAAAATAAAGTCGGTTAGGTTATACGTGCTATTTAATTTTCCGATTTCGTAATAAAAGCGTATTACATTTTGGATATTTAAAGCTAAACACGTTTAAATGTATTCGAACTTATCGCAATCGTTTTCGATAAATTCCGCGTTTTGGTTAAGCTTATACTTAACCGCGTTTTTCCAAGCGTCGAAACCGCCCCCATCGCCGGCGTATAAAGTCGGGTTTTTAAAAGGCAGCCGTTTTAATACGAGGAGTGTTACGTGTACGGCTAGGAGTTGGTTTTTTTATTCCGTTATTACTCGCGTAGTGTTATTACGGTGGTTAACAAAAAGCTTGTTAGCGTCGTTTAAAACTTTTGTTAGTTAAGTTCGGCCGTAGCTAATCGTGTTTAAAAGTTCGCAATAGCAGCGAGTAGCGAGCTTTGTAAAAGGGGGGTCGGGGCATTAAAGGTAAAAGTTAAGCCCTCGTCGTTATTCGTGGTGTTTAATGTTATTATTGTTATAATCCCTTTTAATAGGAAAAAATCTTTTAAAAATGTAATAAACCTGGCTATTAGGTGGTCGCTAATAAAGGTTAAAGTGATGTTATTTTAAAAGATAAAAAGGAAAAAAGAAAAGGTTATGGGAAAGGTTGTGTGGTTTTTATATATATACGAGTTGGCTTAAAGGTAACCTTTAAGCTGTTACTTCCGTGCTTAAAGCACGGAACTATAACAATAACGCGTTTAAAACCAGTAAAAAAAAGCGCGTTTTCGCTTTTTTAACTTATTTACGCGAAGGATTAAAATTCGCTATAATAACCGCGGCATTTGCGTAATAATAATAAAAGTCCTAAACGAATGAATTCCGCCGTTCGGCCGAAAAATACAAAATGGGAAATAAAGTTTAGCTATTTTTCCGTAATATTAAAACAAACCGCTTTAGTAAAAAGCTAAATTAAATGGCAAATAAATACGAAATAATCGCGGTTTTAATTTTTTTTACTATTATATTAAATATATTTAAAAGCATTTACCTTACTTTTTACGTAAAACTAATTAAACGAGCAACGGATAACCCGCTTTCGCTATAAATAAATACGAATATACAATTAAACCTCGTTTTAATTTTATTACCGGAAAATAACAAATTCGGAAAAAATGGTTCGTGGAAAAGATTTTAGCAATAAAAAAGGCTAAAAAGCGGGGAAAAAGGCAGGTATTAATAAAATAGGTAAAATAAAACAAAACGAATTAAAACCTATTAGAAAATTTCGAAAATATAACGGTAATAGCAAATTTCGAAGCGTAATAAAAAAACGCGCGCATTTAAAACGGTCCCGAATTGCGAAATAAAAAAAAGCAAACGGCGGCGTTACGTAAATAAAAAAGGCGCGTTACGAGTGTTTAATTACTTAAAAATAAAAAAAAGCCGAAAAGCGGGCGAACGCGCATTATATAAAAGCACGAAGTTAAAATAACCCCTAATTTAACTATAACTACGAACGATGCGATAAAAAGCAAAAAACGCGCCGGTTTCGGAAATTTAACGAAAAAAAATAAAAACGAACGCCGAAGTTAAAACGCGCCGGTTTAAATACAAAAATAAAAAAAGCCTTAGTATAATAAGTTATTATTATGCTTAAAACCCAACTTTAAAAAAAGAGATTTGCGCGTATAATACAAAAAAAAGCGGAATTAAAACGCGTTTTTATCGTTAAAAGACTTTTCCTTTTCGAGTTTAAAAAGGGAACGGTACCGATAAGAAAAAAAGCTGCCGCCGCTGCGATTAACATCCCGGCGATAACGACGCTTTTTACGGTACCAAACGGCATAAAAAAAAAACAACGGCTTACGACGGCTCGAGCTAAAATAATAAGTAAAATAACACGCGCCGAGCTTTTACTAAACTAAATACAGTTATTATTAGCCACTTAAATAATAACGTTAATAAGCCGGTTATCGCGCGTTTCGACGCAACGCTTTGTTTTTATTTAAAACCTTTACGGACGATTAACAACGCCGTTATTAAAAGCATACGAGAAAAGGCCAATTATTTACATAAAACCGAAATTACGAATAAGCGTATTTATAAACTTGTTGGTTTTAATTACTATAACGGGAAAAAATACCAGCCGCATTACCGAAAACCAAAGCGTTTTTTGCAAGGTTGGGATTTTAAATATACTAACGGTTAAAATTCGCGTTAGTTTTATTAAAAAATCGCAATTAATATTAGTGGGCAATAAAATACTCGCGAGTAAAAATTAATTGCAAGCTTTTGCTGGAAAAAACGCTAAACGTAAAAATGTGTCGATTATTAGTTATTATAGCAAAAAGGTTACGCCGGGCACGGCGGAAAGCAAAGCTTAAAGCGTAAACAGTATTAGAAATGTTGCAGCCCGTTGTTTTTCTTTTACGGTAACGGTCGTAAGCTTATCCGGGTCGGTATTTTTTGCGAGCTATAACCTTAATAACCTTCGACTTTTAAAAGCACGCGTTATACTCGTACTTTTGGTAAACGAAAACCGCGTGCTTTTCGTTCGACGAGTTACCCGTTAAATTAATCGCGTTAATAGCGCAACGGCTTTTATTTTAAAGTTTATAAAGTTTAAATGCGTTTTGTAAACCGTAATAAGTTATTATTTAGCTTTTTTTAATTAACTTTATTATTTTATGCCGCACTTTTAAAACCATATTTTTTCTTTTTTTATTATCGTTTATATAATTTATCGCTAATATAAACCGCGTTTTAAACGTAATTCGTAAAAAACTTTAAGCGATTTTACTTTGCGAATTCGTTTTTTACGTTTTCGCGCAATTCGTTATAAAAATGCAGCATTAACGTAGCGTTATTCCAATTAAACTTAATATTAATCCGTTAAAAATTTGCGGCGTACTTAATTGCGGCTTTTCGCTATTTAAAAGCTAGCAAATTTTTTTCGGCGGTTTGGGTTTCGTCGATTATTTCGAACATTTTTCCGACCTTTTTTTCGAAAGTTTTAAAATTAGCGAAAATAATTTTAGTAATTTTTTAGCTATTTTTATACCTTTTAAAATAATCGCTTTAGGTTAGTTAAAACCATTTTTTTTTACTTTACCGTTTAATTTAATAATATCGTAAGCGACTTTTTATTTTTCGCTTACGAATTACTATTTGTAAAACTTAAAATAAGTTTTGCATTTGGTAAAAAACGTTTTAAATTTACCGTTTTTTTTTCGTAAAGGTTTAAAAACGAAAATTTGTACGTTTTAACCGTAATAAGTGCTTTAAAAAATAGCAATTTCGTAGTAAATTGCTTTACTTCGGCTTAGCTTTTAACGATTTCGTCCGTTATAAGCTTAAAAAAGCTAGCCGTGTTAGCGGTTTCGTTAAGGTTGTACTTAACACCGTTAAAAGTAAAAATCGTGGTTTTTTTCCTTTTTAAGCTTGTTATTACTACTCGTTATAGCTATATTATTTTTCTTTTAAAAAGGTATTAAATAAAATTAGTTAAAATGTTACAATTAAAAGTTTACTTTTAAAGTAAAACATTTCGAAAAAAAGGGATAATATCGCTAATAGTGTTAATAAAAAATTACGTAACTTAAAAGGATAATTTAATTGCTTGCTTTAAAAAATGCTTAAAAGATAACTTAAGTTAATTAATGCAAAAGCTTTAATTAAAACTATTTAAAATAATAAAAAATCCTTTTTTTATAACGATTTTGCTTACTTTACAGCTTTTTTAAATATGTTAGCTATGTTTATAACTAATATATCCCCGTTAAATATGTTAGCTATATTTATAACTAACATATTTTGCGTTTATTACGTGGTGGTTTATTACGTAACCGGGCGTTAAAATAAGTGGCTTTAACCTTTCCTATTATTTTGGGCCGCCCCGTATCCTTTTTTTAAAAATGCGGTTGTAATAAAAAAGCGGGAAATTTTAAAAATCCGTTAAATTAACGAACGAAATAACCTAATTAATACTTTATTTAAAAAGAATTTAAACGATGTTTTATTAACTTTAATTTTAATAAACCGTGCGATTATTCGAATGGAAGCATATATTAAACGGAACGAAAAAAAAAAATAAAAGCAAAAGGGAAAAAAAAATCTTTTATTATTTGCTTTATACGAATTATAGTTATTTTCGAAACCCCATTTTTAAAAAAAAATTTAAAAAAAAGCAACGCACGAAAAAAAATACCCTTTTTTTTAAACAAAAAATAAAAATAAACACTACTTCGTACGATTAATTTTTAATCGTAATCACTTTACGGCTTAAACTTAAACTAGCTAAATTAAAACGAGGTAATTGCTTTAATAACGGCATCGTATAATTTTTAATAATAACCGCATTATCGCTATTATTAAGTCCATTACCCTGGTTTAAACTTTTAACGGACGAGTTTAAAAACGCCGACTTAATATAAGCATATCCGCAATTCCGACCGTGCGATTACTAGATATAATTAAAGCAAGCTCCGTTTTAAAAGCTTTAAAATCGCACGTAACGAGCGAAACGCGAAACCGCGCTAAAATTGCTATACTTTTAAAAGTAACGGCGGATTAAAATTCCGCGCAAATGTATTAAAACCGCGCGAAAATATAATTTACGCCGTACAATTTTAGCTATTATAAAAATAGCGCGCTTATAAAGCGTTATGTTTAAATCGCTAATAATTATCTAAATTTTAATATCGTGCGATGGTAAAACGGCGGGTTAACGTTTTTCGAGCTATGTAAAAATAAAAAGTTAATTTCGTGCGAAAAAAAAGCTAAAAAAGGTAATACGTACGTTAATAGCGAAAACCGTTATAAATTAACGATTGCTAAACGAGCTTATAAAGAAATGCAGCTAAGTCGCACCCGCATTATTAATACGAGTGCTAATCGCACTTAAAAAAGTTTAGACAATAAGCGCCGAGGCGTTAAGCTAAACAACGGGTACGAAAAATATCGTGCGATTTAAAAAGGCGAAAGCGTAAAGCGTGGAAAGAAAAAAAAGCGCGCGCGGAACGTTAACGTACGACGACGCGATAATTAATTTTAGCAAAGCGAAAAAGGGAAAAGTTAAAAGTCGCGCGATTAAAAAAAACGGTCGAGGTTAAAATAAAGGTTAAAGTTATAATGTTGTAAAGGAAAAAAAGGAACGAAAAAAAAGGAAAAACGCTTTTTAAATACCCGCAAAATGGGTTTTTTTATACGATTATACAAAAGAAAAAGGGAAAAAAAACCGCCTTTTTTAATTATTGCCGCACAAAGCTATTTATAATTTAATAGCTTTATCCTTTTTACACGAACCGACCGTTATTATTACCGAGTCGCGCATTTTTATTCTTTTACCTTTACGCCGTTTTTGTGCGATGCATATATACGCCGAATTACTTAAAAAGAAATTCGTTTAGCGTTTATATTAAAACCCGAAGTTGGTTGCTTTGTACGATATGCTTTTTAACATACATCTTTTTTATTTTGCTTATTTCGCATAATTACTTTAAGTTATTTTATTAAGAAATAACCTAATTTGTTTTAATTAATATTTAAGGAAAAAAATGCGATTATAAAAGAAAAACTGCTAGTGTTAAATAAGCGCTAAAAGTTACACGAGGCGATTTACGAATGCGGTGGATTTACGATTCGGGGCACTGTAATAAAAAATAACGTTTCCCCAATACGGAAGTTTCGGCACGGAAATCACCGGTTATGCCGTTATATACGAAGGCTGTGCAAGTTTTAAGTTAAATCCCGACCCCGGGATTTACCCCGTACGATCGCACCCCGCGGCTTTCGGCATAAAGTATATATATTTTAAGCAAAGCTCGCATAATAAGCCTTCCTTTGTATTTAAAAAATAAACAGCTTTTAGGATAATAATATACCCGAAAGCCTTTTTACCTTAAAAAACCGGTATTAGCACGAGTGTTACAAACAATTACTATTACCTATATTATTTATTTTTTATATCGCGTTATTATACGATAAGCTGGAAAAAATTACAAAAATAACCGTAATTAGTTTCGCTAACAATATTAACCTTTTAGCAATAAAAAGCATTATAGCGAAAACGGCACAACTATTAAAAAAAGCTTAAAACGTATGTTAAACGTGGGTAAAAATAATAGGAATAATATTTAACATATTAAAAACTAAACTATTACATTTTATTAAAGCTTTAAATTAAATCCAAGTTCGTACCGAAATTACCCACGCATAATTATTGTTAACGGCGAAATTTTTCGAAATTTGGTTAAATTATAAATTAAATTTTAAAGCTTATACTAAATAAGCGAAAAGCAAATAAAAAAAAACAATAACTAACGATAATAAAATTTGCAGCGGTAACGTAAAAAAGCAGCTTTATTAAAGCGAAACAGTTATACGTAATAATACGTAAAAGCGCGATAATATATAAAGTCGTAATATACTACTTTTTAATTAAACTATAAAAGCGGCCCCGAAACGCAGTTAAAAAGTTAGCGAAAAAATAGCAAGCATATTTTAAAATAGTAACCGAAGTATATAAAACGACGTTATTAACCCATTTAAAATAAAAACTTACGTGCTACTTTTAAATTTATATTTAAACGAAAAAGTAATTAATATAAAAAATAAATGGTTAAAAACTAAAATAATATAACGGATAAACGAAGCGATAATAAAAATAACAAGCCGATTTAAAAAGTTAAAATACCGAAAACGAAATAAGAAATTATACTTTTAAAACGGCTAAATAAAAAAGAAATAAACGAAACGTTAAAACCAATTTAAAGCAATTTTAAAACCGAAACGCAAATTAATTCCCCGCGAAAACGAGGAAAAGTTTAAATATTATTAATTATACTGCCGTTATGTTTGTAAAAACCTCGGTGCTTTTGCTGTTTTTATATACATGTAAAAACCTTTAAACTCGTTTCCGAGTGCGGTCCGCATCCGGCTCGGTAGCTTGGGAGTAAAAACCATATCTGCTTTTCGTATACGGTTTTTGCTGTGTTAAACAATGGTGCCGTTTATTTAGTTTTTGCGATTGCTTTTAAAAGTTCCATCGCGGAAGCGTCCTTATAATTAATGGTAACAATAGGAAAATACGCAAAAAAAAAACTGTAAAAAATGCATATTGCGTTTGGGTAGCGCCCCGGTGCCGGGTTTTCTTTTTTTGTGGTAATGTTGGTAGTGGTGGTGTTAGTTCGGTTAGTTGCGGTAGCTTAATTGTCCGCGTTCGAGGTTTCCCGGTCCCGCTTCGGTGCCTGGTCGCGTGGTTGCTCCGTAAGGTTCGAGGGTCGTGGTTAACGTCGGGTAACTCGACGTAATTGTGTTGTTCGCTTCCGGAAGTAACGCTCCGGTTGCGGATTATTTCCTCGCTTGTGGCGCGCATTCGACCTTTTTATTGGTTCGCCGTTTTCGTAATTATATTGCTTTTGCCTTATTTATATCGTGCCTTTCGGTTATGCTTTTATTTCCTTCCGGGTGCGGGTTTTTACCGTTCCTTCCCTTTTTGCCTTTAAAGGTTTTTGCCCTTTTTTTCTCGCCCTTTTTTAATTTTTTTTTATTACAACCTTTAATTTTTTCTTCCCACCTTTGCTCTTAACTTTCGCGCATTTTCCCGCCCGCGCCTTTACACCTGCCTTTCCGCGCCTCGTTCCCTTTCCGGCTTTTGTTTTCCTGCATTATGGCTCCCAAAGATAAAACTCCCCGTTCTCCTCGCGGCGGCGCGCACGGTAATGCGCGCGGCAGCCATAGCGGCAGCGGTGGTGGTGGCGGCCCTGCGTTTGCTCCTCCTCGTGGCGATCGCGACGAGCACCCATTTTCCAGCTTTAACGACAACAACGACTCCGAGGCCGGCGTTACTCCGAACCCCCGCGTTAAGGCTGTAAGTGCGGTTTTGCACCGCTTCGTTCCCTGTTTTTTTGCTAATTTTTTTTCTCTTTTCCTTTAGCCCTACCGTTTATACCACCAAAAGGAGTACAAAGCGGCGATCGCTATCCCTCCGGGTTACATCTTTTACGACTCGATAGTGTATATCTCCCGTATCGTTCCCCTTTCTATCCCGCCTCGCTAACTTTTTAAGCCTGCTTGCAAAATTTATGTTAGCTGTATCCAGCGTTTCGCTAACGGCATCGATGGTGCCGGCGCCGTCCGGGGATGCTATTATAAGGCTTGTATGTTTTTTGTTTGTTCCGCCTTTTTCCCTGCTCGGTTCCGGTCGTGCTAATTTGTGTTTTTAGCCTTTCGCGTTTTAACTTGTGTGGGGTGCGCCTCCTCGCGCGGTGCTTGCGTCCAAATTTGTTATTTCTTTTCCTTTTTTTTTTATTGCTTTTTTTTGTTGCTAATTTGTCGGTTCCGCTTCGGTAGCCTCCCGTTGGCACTAAGGATTAAGTTTATAGCGTCCTCCGTGCTTATTAGCGTTACATCCAGTCCTTTCCTAAAACTGCTGCCGATTTGGAGGATGTAAAAGTTTAAATATAAATACGCGAAACGTTAAAACTTTAACGTAATAATAAAATAAAAGTTAAAAATTGCTAGTTTAATAAAAGCGGTAAAAAAAAACAAACCGGTATATAATTACATGCTTAACAAATAACCTTTTATTTACGAAGGAAATGGTTAAATATTACGAAAAAATGCTAAAAGCATATAACTTAATAGCAATTTAAATTAAAACGGAAAAGCTAAATTTAAATGCTTTCCTATTTAGTAAAAACGTACTTAACGCGGTAACGCCGTTATATAAATGCAGTAATAAATAAAAGGAAATAATATAACACGTATTAACTTAATACACTTGTTAAAATAAAAAGCGAAATAATACCGGGATAATATAAGCGGATAACCGAAAAGCATATTTTAAACTATAAAAAATAAAAAATATACCATTTAAAAAAGCAGCACGTATAATATTTAAAATTAAAAAACTAATAAATTTTAAAACAATAAAAAGGTAAAAAAAACGCGTAAATAAAGAAAAAAAACGCTACTAAGCTGGAAAAAAACCGAATTATAAATAATTATAAAACGCTAAACGAAAATACCCTATTAAAAAACGAAAAAAAGGAAAAATAAACCAACGTTAATACTTTATATGTAAGCCGCAATTAGAAAAAAAAAACCGACTAATTTAATTATTTCCATTTTTATTTATTTTTTTTAACATTTCGTTAATAACATCCTTTTAACATTTAGTTAAAATCCAACTGAAAATAAAATTAAAAGGATTTTGCACGAAAAACATTTAATAAATACAAAAAAATTAACAAACCAAAAAAAAAACAGCGATATAAAAAAAACATTAATAAACTCGTATTTTAACCCGTTTTAAAACTAACGCCTTTATCCGAATGCAGTTAAACGAATTTTACGCATTAATAATTTTAAAAGCTTAACCTAATATAATTTACGTTAAAAGCACTTTATAATTAAAAAGGGAACGAACGAAACCCGAATTATTAAATGCAATTACAATAGTAAAAGCGCTTTCCAAATTGGAAAAAAACGAGCGCGAAAACCCAGCACCAAAAAAAACGCTAAACTGCTTTCCGATATCCTTTGCAGGTCGAATATAACCGGCGATAACGTGCTTTAAAATGGTATAACGAAATTTAAAAAAAAGCATTAGTAATAAAGCATATAACACTGAAATAAAACCGTTATAAATTTTAACGGCATAAACGACTTTTGTTAAAACATTTTTTAAATCGGTAGCAATTATAAAAAAGGATTAAATATAATGTTAATAAGCACGAAAAACGCTATAAACCTAATTTTTAATATTAACGGGAGGTTATTAAAGCGGAACTAATAAATTAGCAATAAAAAAAGCAATAAAAAAAAGGAAAAAAATAACAAATTTAAACGTAAATATCGCGCGAAAAAGCGCATTTTACATAATTTAAAACGCGAAAAGCTAAAAATAAAAGTTAGCACGACCGAAACCGAGTAAAAAAAAAGCGGAGTAAATAAAAAACATATAAGCTTTATAATAACATTTTTAAATAACGCCGGTACTATTAATGCCGTTAGCGAAACGCTAAATACAATTAATATAAATTTTGCAAATAAGCCTAAAAAATTCGCGAAACGGGATAAAAAAGGAACGATACGAAAAATATACATTATTAAATCGTAAAAAATGTAACCCGAAAAAATAACGATCGCCGTTTTATATTTTTTAATAGTATAAACGGTAAAGCAAAAAGAAAAAAACAGAAAAAATTAGCAAAAAAATAAGGAAAAAAAGGATTAAAAGCTATAATAAAAAAAAATTAAAAAAAGCGAAAAAAAGCAAAACCTTTAAAAGCAAAAAGGGAAAAAACGGTGAAAACCCGCACTTGGAAAAAAATAAAAGCATAATTAAAAAGCACGATATAAATAACAAGGCAAAAGCAATACAATTACGAAAACGGCGAAGTAACAAAAAAATCGAATACGCGCTATAAGCGAAAAAACAATCCGCAATCGAAGCACCACCTTCGGAAGCGAATAACATAATTACGTCGAATTACCCGATGTTAACCACGACACCCGAACTTTACGGAGCAGCTACGCGACCAAGTACCGAAACGGGACCGGAAAACCTCGAACGCGAATACTTAAGCCATCGCAACCAACCGAATTAACACTACCACTACTAATATTACTATAAAAAAACCCCCCGGCACCGGGGCGCTATTTAAACGCAATATGCATTTTTTATAGTTTTTTTTTACGTATTTTCCTATTATTATTATTAATTATAAAAACGTTTTTTCGATGGAACTTTTAAAAGCAATTGCAAAAATTAAACAAACGGTACTATTGTTTAATATAGCAAAAACCGTATACGAAAAGCAAATATGGTTTTTACTTCCAAGCTACCGAGCCGGATGCGGACCGCACCCGGAAACGAGTTTAAAAGTTTTTACATATATATAAAACAGCAAAAGCACCGAGGTTTTTACAAATATAACGGCAATATAACTAATAATAAGTTAATTAATGCCGAAGTTTTAATTAAAATTATTTAAAACAAAAGGAAATCCATTTTTTATATACACTTTTTTTTACTTTAATAGTTTTTAGATTTGTAGTTTTTCCACGGATTTAAAAATCATTTTAAATTTATAACTTTATTTACAAATCCAAAAATCATTTTAAATTTATAGCTTTGCTTATAAATTTAAAATTTAACTTAAGTAAGCTTATTACGTAACTCCGTATATTTAAATGCGGGGTAAAAGCATTATTTGGGCTTTTCCCGCTTTATTTTCTTAGGTTTTGCATACTGGTCGTAATAATAACCTACGTACGAAAGGATTTAAGGCTTTAGCTAATAGCGAACCAGCCGGCAAGTAACACTCGGGATATTTTTTAACTAACCGTTGCCGAATGCACTTTCGTTAACGTATATAAGCTTTTAAAGGACTTTTAAAACCTTCGTTAAACTTTTTGCTACGTTAGCGCTTAACGGCAAAATGCGTCGTTGCCGGGGATTTAACGCATCGTTTTTAAGGTAAAACTCGGCTTAAAAAAAATAGGAATAAAAGGTAAAATATAACTTAATAGCTAATATTTATAACCTTTTTTTACTTATTAACTTAAGCCAACTTACGCATAATAAAAAGGGTGTTTTAAACTTTACTTTTTTTAACGCCCCGTTAGTAATAACGGAAATTAACCTTTCGTTAACAACTAATTTAAACTATTGCATAATACGAATCGAAATTTTTAACCTTAATAACGTTATTTTTAATTGCCGGCGGATTACGCTGCCCGACGATAAACTTTTAACTTTTGCAAACGCGATAGCAACTAGTGCCGGGGGCTTGCCGCTATTTAAAAGTTTGCACGTTACAAGTTATTTAAATAAAGCAGCCGAAGCATTAATAAACTTATTAAAAAATGCGTTAGCTACTTTCGGCCGGGGGTTTAAAACTGAAAAAAAGCTAACCGTAGTGGAACGAAAAGTGCGCTAGCGTATAACGGGACGTTGCAAAAGCTATGGCAAACGGCGGGCTTTATACAGCCAAAGCTTACGCTTTGGAAGCAATAATTTAAGCGGTTAAAAAATAGCACTAAGCAAACGTACTAAAGGAAGTGGATTTCCTAAAAGCGCTATACCGTGCTATAAAATGGCATAAACTTACACTTGCTATACGGCTCCCCCTGTTAAATATTAACGGGGAGGTTATAATAGCTTTAAAAAATAAAACGAAAGCATTAAGCCGTAAAATCCTTTGCAAGTTTATAGCGAAAAACGATTTATAAAAGAACTCATTATAGTAAAAGGCTTTTTTAAAAAAACCACATAATTCCCGTAGGACCCCCACGTTTTTTTAAAAAAAAAATATGCTGAAAATGCATTATAAGCACGGCAAACACGGCCCCGAGCGTTAATTCCTTATTAGTTAAACTGCTTATAATAGCATAACCGGCAATAAAGGAATACGTTAGGGCCTTTTTTAAAGCCTGCTTTAAAGCCGGGCACTATTTGGGCCTTTTCCGTATAACGGAAGTGGTAATATTAAAAAAGCCGAATAAAAAAAATATAACGAATTCGAAATTTTACCGCTTTATAGCTTTGCTTTCGTGTTTAAAAAAAAGGTTAAAGCGTTTAATAGCTTCGTAAATAATATCCCTCGCGTTACAATTCAGGCTAATAGCTTTGCAATACGCTGGGGCTATTTTTAAAAAGGCCATTACCGATTTAACAGCATGCATAGCTTACAAGGTGGAAAAAGCGCTTTAAAAAGGCAAAACGGCCGCCCTCGTTATTATAAACGTATAAAAGGCTTTTAACGCCGTATTTCGCTAAAAACTTTTTTAAAAGCTACTAAATTAAAAGTAAAACTTAACGCTCGTACGATAGGTATTATTTTTCGCAGAAAATAAAGTAGTTAAAATGCGTTTAAAAAACGCTACGGCATTCCCTTTTTCCCCGAACTGCAAACTACTTTAAAAGTTACTGGTTTTACCAGTCTTTTTTATACTTTATATAGCCGAAATCCTTTTTAAAGCGAAAAAGGTAAAGTACGGATATACCGACGATATAAGCATTTGCGTAACGGGCAGCACCTTAAAAAAGTGCTTTTGTAAAACAAGGGTTACTGTTAAAAGGGCAGCTAAAAGTCGCACGAGGCTATTCGCGGACGCGGCGGATTCCCGGCTCGGGACTTCGGGATGTAAAACGTCGTTTTTACGGCACGGAGGGTCCGGCACGAGAACCACCGGTTCTGACGCATTAACGGAGGTTATGCAAGTTATAGGTTAAATCTCGGTTTCGGGATTTGCCTCGTACGATTACACAGCACGGCCTCCAGCGTGGGATATATATCCCAAGCAAAGCTCGCACGATGAGCTTTCTTTTGTACTTAAAAACAAACAGCTTTTAGGATAACAATATACCCGAAAGCCTTTTTACCTTAAAAACCGGTACCGGCACGAGTGCCACGAACAGTTATAATAACGGAAATCCTACGTTAAAATAAAATTAATAAGGTTGCTTTCGATTCGGGGAAATGCGAACTTATGCATTTTTTTAAGCAAAAAAATCCACAACTTTAACGGTTACGGTAAAAGGCCTTACCATACGGCAAACTGCAAAAGCTTTACGGTGGTTAAAGGTTTTTTTAACTAAAAGCTTAACTTTAAAGCCCATATTAACAATAAAGCTGTAAAAGCTTAAAGCGTTATTAACCACTTTCGAAAGCTTACTTATTTGGTAAAAGGAATATTAATGCACTCGGTTTATAAAGCCGTTATAACGGTTATAATCCTTACGGTTTTATACGAGGCCGAGGTATAGTATAAGGGCAAATCCAAACCACACCCGTACAAACCGGCATAATAACTTATTTGTTAAAATCATTTAATTAAACAAGTTAATAAAGTTTTAATTGCGTTTTTCTAAGCAATGGTAGTAGCTTGGAAAACTATACCGATAAACGCTTTACATTACGAATCCGGCATTTTAAACGCCGAAACGCTTTTGGAACAAACCCGTTTCCGTTTTACGGCCCGTATTAATACGGTTTTAAAGGATTACCTTTTAGCCGCAACGGCTAAGCCGATTTTTAACGCCTAAAAGCTTAAAGCAAGCTTGCTTAGCAAGCTTACGATTTCGTTACAAAAAACGGCCGGACTCCTCCCGGCGTGCACTCGTTCGGCTTACCTTTTTTTACAAATACACGGGGTTTACGATAGCTACATAAAAAAAACAAACAACTGCTAAAGCATTTATAACGTAGCTTCGCACCTTTCCATTTACTAACGTTATAATATATAACGACGGGTTTAAAGCAAAAGATAGGGCAGTTGGATACGGTTGGGTAATTTACTAAACCGGTTAACGCAAACTTTCCGGGCACGGCAAATAGGCGCACTTTGCGGAAATATTCGACGGCGAAGCGGAAAAGGGCCAAATGGGTTTCCGTAAAACCGTTTAAAATTTCCGTAACTGCATTTTCCATTTATGCTTTAATAACATTTCGGCAGCTAACGGCTTTTTAAGTACGGCTTTTAACAGCTTACAAAAAGCTTTTAAAAAGGTCCACTATTTTATAAATAAGCACCGCGTTTACGTACGATGGTTTTTAAACCTTATAGGGATTTTCGAAAACGAAAAGGCAAACGCTAAAACAAAGTTAAAATCGGCTTTACCAATACCTTAACACTTTAAACTAACGGTGGCAGGAGTAAAAGCTTTAGCCTGGAAAATAACCCGGGACGCCCGAAATGCGTGTTTAAAAACAACTTTCTAACACGGTATAGGGCTATAAGCTTTCCGCCGGCACCACGGCACGCACTTAAAGCTTTACAGCTGCACCGGAGGGTATTACAGCGGCTAATAGCCGCACGCACAAGGCACGGGGACTTCGATTGGTACCACTGAAAATTCGGACACGAGGACGATAACCCGTGCCGTTATGGCAGTAATAAATCCCTTTCCCACCCCGTATTTTGCAAGTTGGTTAAAGCGTTAAAAAACAAATGGCTTACGGCGGACCCTCTCCCGGCTTATATAAGCCCGGATACTAAAAACGGCTACTTTAAAAGCCCGTCCTTTTCGCCTCGTTCGTCGAGGCCACCAACTACTATACTATCGCCAAGCGATAATAACGAGCTTTAAAAGGCTTATATATAACCTTTTTCTTTTCTTTCGTACCTTTTTTCCTTTGTATTTGCTACTTTATCCAAACCAGCAATAGGCTCGCTAGTCCCCCGCACACCCGGCTGGGCCCAGGGGGGGGGGGGGGGGGGGGTCCCGAGGACCTTCCCGCCCAAACCCGGCCTTACCCCTTTTCCAGCACACCCGCCGGCCGAACGCATAACTACCACCCGCAGCGCTTACAGCGCCCCGGCGTTTATACGCCCTATAGCCGATCGCCCGCTCACCAACAAGGAGCGCCGGAATGCGGCCCGACCTCCGTGTGCCTACGGGTTTAATTTGTTAGCCGCCTCGATAGCAGCACTATAGCCTGGTGTAGATAAGCTTAGGTAGCGCTAGCACGTCGTATGCCCCTTGGGAGGCAGGGACTGGTAGATCCCGATTTACCGACGTTAAATAGACTCACTCACTCACTCGCTCCTTTGCACCATGGTTCCGTCCCTCTTGCACCGTAGGTCCCTGTACCGCGACATCTTTCTACTTCCCTTTACGACTTCCAGCATCCCCATTACCTCGCAGCATGTTTTCCGACATGTTTATCCCTTTCAATTCTTTCGAGGGCGAACCAGATGCCTTATATATAATAGCACACATGGCGGGGATAGGCACAGTTGTTTTGTATTCGGCCTGTCCTATTATTTTTCAGAGGGAAGATGCCTTGAACTTATGTGGCCTTGAGCCCCAAGCCAGGAACCTGGTGCAAGCCACGGAAAACGGAGGCCGGTGGAGACAGATTGCGCCCAGAGCTTGTAAGCAGACGCGTGCCGGGTGCGCCTGGAGCCTGGAAGCAAATGCGTTGCAGTGGTACAGAAGTGTGGCATTGCCGTTTGACTTGCGGCAGGGTTACCCGAGTGCTGAAACGATGCGAAGTGCTAACTCAGGCTGATCACCTGTGACTCACCCTGTGCCGCCCCCTGCTCAGGTTGAAGGGGCGCAGCTCAGGGCTGGCACTCAATCCGGATTTGGGGGCAAAAGGTTTTCGTGGATGACTATATAGGTAGATGCCTGATTAGAATAGTGCGCGGTTGCAAATCAAATGCGAGTCAGACAAAGGAGAATCTGGGAGAGCGAAGCCGACTGATCCATCAGCGCCGCCTGTTGGCGCGCTCGATCTCGGCGGCACCTGCGCATACAAACGAGGAACTCTCCGAGGCGCTCCTCTGCTTGGAGCCATTGCTGGCGACTCGGCAGACGCCCTCGGCCGCAGAGCCTCGCCTGCGCCTAGACGACTGGCCCCGTCGTATCAAGTCGGCGTTGGGGCAGCGGCCCGGACCGCACATGACGAGGCAGTCGTAGTCTGCGAGATACGAAGGGCAGCGGGACGTCCTGGGAGGAGCAGGAGCCCGCGAGCCGCCGCCGCCGCCGTGCCTCGTCTCGGCCCCGCGAGCCGGGCCCGGGTTGGGCGGCGGCGCCTGCGTCCCCGAGAACACCCGGCCGTCCCTGCGCCTGTCGGTCCTGGCCTCGGACCTGTACTGGGGGCCCGGCAGGCTGGGGATCCGCGACGCCTGCCCCCGCCGCTTCTCCTCGTGGGCTCTCATCATCTCCTCGTCGACGCGCTGCTCGTCGCGCTTGGCCGCCTTTTCGATCGGGGCGGGGTCCCTGTATGGCCTCACGGGCCTCGGGGACACGATGCTAATGGGTCTCGAAGAGCCTCCTCCTCTGCGTCTGTTGTCGGCCGCGACGGTGGCGGAGGACCTGCGCGGGCGGTCGGGGCGGCCGTTCTGCTGCGTCGGCGGCGGTCCGGCCCGGGCGGTCGTGGACGACGCACTCGGGCGGCGCTGGGCCCGCGACACCTGCTCGGCGGCGAGCACGACGGCCTGGTCGAGGTGGGCGTTTTGCCGCTCCACCACGTACCGGGCCGTTCCGAGGCTGAGCGGCGGCGGGCACTCGTTGCCCTGGTGGCCCATCCGGGACGCGAAGGACTGCGGGTGGTGGTGGCTGATGTTGGTGGTGCGCGGGGGCGCCGCGGGCTTGGTACGCCTGCGCCAGGCTCGCCCAGTATTCTGAGGAGTGCTCGCCCACGGAATACCGCCTCGGCCTTTCGCCGCGCTTGCTGCTGCTGCCCCCCGCCTGGCTGCCCTCTCCCCGGCGGTTGCTTGCCTGGTAGGGGTATGGGGTGTCGCCGCGGCCGGTGCGTGTATCGCAACCGACTAGGGCATCATAGGCTCTACGCCAGTGCCGCTCCTGCCGCTCCTGCCGCTCCTGCCGCTCCTGGTGCAGCTGCCGATGGGGGCTGTTGTTAGCTGGCATGCCCTGCCGGTCCCACCTGTGGTTCTCGCGTCCTCGGTCGATGGGCCGCCTACCTTGGGGGTAATCGTCGGGACTGGCGCCGAGGAAGGAGTCGGACGACCTGGAGCGCGGTCTGCCGCCATTCCGAGCCTCGTGCTCGGCCCTGCGGGACCTGCCCGAGGCCCCCGCGCGCTCGTGGACGCGGAAGCCGGGGGCGTCCCGGGCGGGGATGCGGCGGTCGGCCAGGGCGTAGGGCAGCGGTGGCGGCGGCGGCTCGTTGGCCTGTTCGGTGAAGCGGACCCTGATGCTGCCAGTCCTCCCACCGTGGTACACCATGGGAGGCTGCCGCACGGGGCTGGACCGGGCCCAGCAGCAGTCGCACAGCCAGGTCGGCTCGGGCGGGCGGTGCTTCTTCTTGAGCTTTGCGCAGCGGACGCGCGGGGCGGTGCAGCAGGCCACCAGCCAGCCGCCCTCCTGCTGGCGTCGGATCGCCTCGCAAACCTCGATGATCTCCGGGGTGGGGACGAGGCGCCTGCCGCACCGGTCGCAGGCGCTGATGATCTTCTCGCACATTTCGTCGGTCAGTCATGCGCCTGTGTAAGTTTGGGGGTTGTGTGTCGGATGGAACGGGGGATGGTGAGGAAGCCAGAGACAACAGAGCCGACAAGAACTTTCTTGCGTCACTTGACGTTCCAACTCTGATTTCTTCTAGACCTCAGTGGAAAGGAGCTAGCAACTTCCCGCCGATGTCTCTATTCGATTCGACTACGTGTCCCGCTAGGCTATCGAAGAATCGAGAGGGCAGTCAGTACCCGTTTGAAAGCTATATAGACATATGGGTGTAGTTCGAGGGCCATAGACAAAGACCCATAGAGTGTCGCCTTTGTCTTTCCTAGAGGATGCTGGCAACCGCGGTGTTGTTTCCCTTTCTTGTCTTGGGTTTTTTTCGTTGTTCATACCTGGTGAAGCATACAAAGATCTTTCCATGGAATCTTCTTTGTGGATGCTTCCGGGCCTTTGAGCGACAACTCGAGAGTTCCACGACAACCGAGTGTCATTCTTTCAGCTGAGAACAACATATCTCGTGCCGCTGTCCACTTGAGCATAAAAGACCGACCATCTCCCCTAATCCCAATTCAGACCGTTCCTGGTTTTCTGTCGAACAAGAAGATCCATCCGGCTGTTACGCATTCCTACACATCCCGCCCCAAGACGAATCCCCATCCCCAACACCAAACTCACCTCCCCCGACAGCTGACAGTCATGGGTCTCTTCAGGAAAGCCTTTAACCGCCCCAGGCACGCCGCCGCCCCGGCCAGCAAGGAGGCGCCGCCCTGCCGCGGCGAGGAGCTGTGCCTCAGCTTCGCGCTGGCCGAGGGGCCCACGGCGGCCGAGCAGAGGGCCAAGGCGGTTCGGGACCTCAAGAAGCTGCAGGAGAAGGAGGCGGCGCGCGCGCGGGCCCGGCGCACCGAGCTCCACACGCTCGAGTCCTACACCATCCCCGCCGCCCCCGCCTGCGCCGCCTGCGGCCGCGGCGCGCACGACGACGCCGCCGCCCTGAGGAGGACGAAGAAGCGGGCGGCCAAGGCCGTGGCGCGGGTCGGCAGGCACGTCGACAACTGGCTCGGGGCTCGCCAGGGGCTCGCGGGGCCCAGCGAGGTCGCGTGCGAGCAGGTGAGGCACGCCGGCCGCCCGGGCGGACAGTCTGGCGGCGTGCTGTCGCCAGCGAGGACCGCGCGGTGTGCCCAGTGCTCGGCCGCGTATGATCCCTTCCGGCCCCTGCGGGCTCGTGGAGATTCTTGCGGCTCGATCGATCTGGGCGACTGGCTAGCGGCCCAGCAGGCTATCGTGAGTGGCGCGGCAGAGCCGGCCATGGGTAGTGGAACTCCTGGTCAAGTCCACGACTTCCCTCGCCGCCCGTGAGTGACTGTCTACTTGCCTGTTGTAAGATGGAGAGTGTTAAGATTCTGAACATTCAATCTACTGTATCTTCCCAAACATCTAGTCTGCAAGGAAAAAATCATGATTAATTCATCGAGTCTAAACACCGTACTTGGTCAACGTAGAATGAACCCCAATAACACCACCAAACTACCCTTTCCTCATTATAATATCGCCTTAGCACCCAGTAATCCCAAACTACTAAACAGACAGCACCAGCCTCCATCCAGGCGCACTTTCTTGACGATTATTCAGAGGATACCACCGAGAAGCCCACCGAGAAGGCCGCCAAGGCTGAGGCTAAGGCCCAGCGAAGTCGTGAGCTGAGTCACGGTGCCGGTGAGCATGTCGAGATTGTTGCGGCCAATGCGGTTGGCTAAGAGGCAGGCATGGTTGGTCCGCTGGAAAACGGAGCCAAAATCGTCTTCGGAGACGACGAGAGGCTGCTCGCAAAATAACTTACCGTCAAGACCGAGAATATCGTCAATGACAGTAGGGGGCGAGGTGAACAGCTCCGCGTACAGGTCGAGGGCAGCCGAGGCGCCGTCCACACCAATGCGGCCGCTGGCCTTGATCTTGGGTATCTTCTTCAAGGAGGTGTTTATCTTCTCCAGCTGCGTCTTGATCTCGGGCACGGCAGCCTCCACCTGCTCGGTGGCGCCCGAGGTCATGCCGCTGCCCATGGTGGTTGCAATGTTGCCCAGGTTGCCGACCTCCCTGGCTATAATAGGGGCGGGTATTGTGGTTAGAATAGGTCGTCAGGAGTGCACGCCGGGTTGAGAGCGAGAGGCGCGTTCTTACTGATGACTCCCACAGAGAGCTGGATATCGGCAAGGAGGCCTACCAGGGGCTGGAGGGTGGGGATCGTGCCCACGTCGACCTTGGGCTCGCGCTTGGCCATCCCGGACGGGGCGGCCAGAGCGGTGCCGAAAGCGGCGATGAAGCCGAGGACAGTGGAGGCTTTCATCTTGCTGGTGGGAGGTTGAGGAGAGAGAGCTGGGAACTGATGAGAATCACAAAGGTGATCGATCGGGGCAGGCAGGCAATACCAGCTAGTCTCTGTGAGAAGGAAGGCTTTGAAGGCTGTGTGATGCAGAGAGGATAACGACGACTGCCATGGATGAGATATCGGGCCATTTTATACACGAGCAAGAAGGGACACGCTGGTGCCCTTCTCACGATGGCTTCAAGAAAACAAAACAATACAAGAGTGATCGCCCAGGCACCAAGACCCTGACTGAATGCCACAGCGGCGCCTCTTTCATGCCCACACTTGCAAACCTCGGCCTGTCTCTCGGCGGGTGTTGGAGAAAGGCATCTCGTCCTGGGCTGGGAAGCCCAACAGGAAAGCCAGCCTGATCCACACGGCTCACACGGCTGTGACAAGGGGCCGAGGCAGCCTGTCGAGCCTGTCTAATTGCGCTCCATCTCGGGCGTCGTCATTAGGCAGTCTTGCCTGTCAGTCCGCTGTGGAATTCCGGGTATGCTTGGGGGGCCAGACATGTCGGGGGCGCCACACGCCGGCGCCGATCGGCTCCTTTCCCGGACAAAAACACGGCCCCACTACGGCGCTAGGCTAATGCCACATTCCGCGGGCGGGATGGCAGGAGGCAGGAGGCTATGACGTTTGGTCGCCTCGCTTGCCCGAACCTGAGGCAGCTCGGGCAGGCTGGGGAATTGGCTTTGTCTGACATGGAGGAACCACATTCGCTAGAGGAGGAAAGCTAGTCTAAGTTCTCCATCTCCTGGCTACGGGTACCTGGTAGCCAAGCCCTAGCCTCAGCAGTATTGGCACGGTCAAGCTCGATGGCGCCTTGCCTTGGAGCGCATCACCATCGGCCCAGCTTCATCATTCAAGCTTGATCGGCAGGCGCACCACCCGTGCTACCCTTGCATGTAAGCAACCACCCGCCTAACAACACACACCCATCTCGCCCATCGCATCCCACCCATCCATCCCTTATGCGGGGTAGACCCCAGGCGGACGTCCCCAACTCCTCCCCCATCCATTTTCGGGGCGTGGCACATCACTTCGCACGGCCTGCCTGCATGCATGCCGACTGGCACAAAACTGGTAGCAGCAGTGCTACACCAAAGGTGGAAAGCAGCCGTTCCAGACCCAGACACAAGACCATTGGCTGGCTCGGCCATGGGCGGAGCTTGCTTTGTTGCTTCGCTTGCCACCACCGTCCATGTCCACCACTCACACGCGCCTTTCTTTGGCCGCCATCCATGCTGCCTCCCCTTTTTGTTAGTGCTAGCATGAGGTGGTGGCCATTAAGCTTCGCTCCCAGTGGCGTCACCCAGGACCGTCCACCCTGCTCGCAGCCGAGCTCGATCGCATGGTCCAGCTCCCGTCGTCAGAGTTCGATCGATGGCCGCCGCCCAGGCAGGCAAGCTCCGAGCTGCTCCCATCTGTCACACGCACGCCTGGAGATCACTCCTTCTCCCTTTAAATACGAACCCTTTACCCCGCTCCATCTTGAGTTTCCGGGCCATGTTGTTTGCTCCGCCATCACCAGTCTTGGCCTTTCTTCTGTGCATGCAGCACTAGCAAACAGTTATCGTCAGCATACCAAACCGTCAAAAACCAACCTACTTAGCTGCTCTTTGAGACGGCTGCTACTTGCCATCAGTATCCAAATCTCCCGAAACCACCCCACGCCGTAAACATGGACGCCTCTGGAACCAACCCACCTAGGGACCGAAGCTCTTCTACCTCTTCGGCATCGACCGGCCCTGCTTCTCCTGTCACCCCTCGCCGTGTAAGTCTACATCTAGAGTCTCGATTTCAGCCAAAATCTCTGGCATCACTACAATGATGGCAATCATCATGATGACGTACACCTTGTGTTAGCACGAATGCTGACCTTGTCGCAGAACTCGGCCGGCCTCTTCGCTTCTCTCCAAGAGCAGAAACGATCCAACGACCCTGCCTCTATCGCCAGGAGGCAGAGCCTCCACGAACAGCGACCCCCACCTGGCTTTATCGGCAAGCTGTGGAACAAGTGAGTCCATATCGCTCCGTACCTACCGAGATAACTCCTGATGCTGACCCTCAACTTTTCAAGCTGGGTTTACGGCCCATCGAATCCGACCTCCAAGTAAACAAGGAATCAAGCCAGCACAAAGAAGGTCGACAAGACCCGGCCCCGGCCACGATGGGGGATTCGACTGGGAGGGGTTAGGAGGAGAGCAGGATATGGTAACCAATGGCATGGGGGATGCTAAACCGTGTTTTGTGTCATGGGGGATCTTGGGTTACAATATGCGGGCAGGGGACCTGTATATGCGGAAGTGTGCTGATCCAGCCAGGCTGTACAGTGTCTGTCTTCTCGTCGCTCGTCTGAGGGGCGGGGAAACCTATCGCTACGCATGCGAACAGCACGGCATTTTTGATGACTTGGATGTTTTTTTTAGCTTGTCAGAAAAACAACTTGACCACACCCATAAACGCCCAAAAACGCGCCCACCCGCTGGTCGGCACTGGCCGCCTTGCTCGCCCGACGAGCAAACTCCATTTCTGTGTGTACACACGAAACCCCAAATTCAAACATGGGAACGGTATTCATAACGACGAGGGGTGGGTAGTGCTACAACGGGGTCGCCATGTCACAATTTGAGGTGAGAAACCACGAGGGAGGAAGAGGCTAGGAGATCACGCAAAGAAGTGAACCTCGAGCTAGCAGGCTGACGATCAAAGGAAATGTAGCCGGTTTTGCTACGGAGACGGGAGACGGTGGATACATGAAAGAGGTATTTGGGCAATAAAAAAGACTAGAATGGTTTCGTCAAGAAAACCGAATATCATCCGTCCTGATCCGTCTCGTGGTGGGCCTCGGCGTCTGGCTTTAGATGCGGTGCTTTTCGCTCTCTGCGAGGACAGGTTGACTAGGTTAGCTGCTGGACACACAATACTAGTTTGTAGTGCAAACTGAGGACTCACCAAGGCGTGAGTACAGCATGTAGAGCGCCATGCGATTGCACTCCTCCGTTCCCGTGATGGTCACCAGCCGCTCGTTGCTGTTGTCCTGGGGTTCGTTGATCTTGATAACACTGCCGCTGATCTGGCGAATCTCGTTGATCTTGGTGCCGCCCTTGCCGATGATGGCGCCAACCATGTCGTTGGGGATGTAGATCTGCTGCGTCAGACTCTGTGCACCACCGGGTCCGGGCATCTGGCCATGCATCGGCTGATGGGGAGCACCGTGGACTTGCGGCCCGGCATGACCGACATGCGGAGGCTGCACGTGGGCGCCGTACGCCCCGCCCTGGGCTCCGTAGTGCACAGGCACAGCAGGCGTCGGCTGGTGGGCCGCGTGCGGGTTGTAGTGCTGCGCGTAGGGGAGGGCTGCACCTTGGGGCACCGGTCCGGCCCGAGGGTCTGGGCGACGTCCGTAGTTCTCACGGTTGCCAAAGTTGCCACCGGCGGGCTGGGGAAGGTACGGCACAACTTGCATTCCGCCAGGGACGGCGCCGACGGGGCCACCGGCGCGGGTGGCGTAGGCGGACGCAGCAGGTCCGCCGAAACGGTCGTTGAGCTGCTCCAGGAGAGTGCTGCCCACGTAGTAGGTCGCGATGTGCACCGCATCCGCCACGCCCATTACAACCAGCGAACGCTCCGATGACAGAGGAAGGCACGAGTCCGATGCATTCAGGCGAGCACCCGACGCTTCCTGGATCTCCTTGATGCGAGCGCCACCCTTACCAATGATCGAACCAATGAGAATATGCGGGATGAGAAGACGCAGAGGGTACGTCTTCGAGTGTGCGCTGGATGGGTCTGAAAGGGGCTCGTTGTTGAGCGTGCGGATGATGAGGCCAAAAGCCTGGGCAAGGGAGAAGATGGATCATGAGTTAGCCGGTAGTTGGGAGACGGTGTGTCGGAGTGAAATATTACCTTTGCAACAGCATCAACAATGCCGCTAACGGTCAGGATACGCTCGACGGCGCCCTTCTGGTAGTCGCTCACAGTACACTTGGCACCTGAGAGCTGACGAATCTTGGACACATTCTCACCACCCTTGCCTATGATAGTAGCCGCCTCCGGGCTAGAGATGACGGCCCTGATGTGAATCCAAGCCGTCTCATCGTGCGAGTCGGCAGAGGCTGCCGGGGCCTGGCTTGTGTTGTTGGTAACTGTGGTCGCAATAGGCTTGGACTCAGCAGCGTCCGAAACCACCGTGTCGCCCTGGCCATCCTTGGACTCTGTCTTCTCGCCATTGGTCTTGGTTTTGGCACCGTTGGACTCTGGGATGGGAGGCAGCGTAGCAGACGTCGGGATGGGCGGGAGGCCGTTGCCGATGGAGGTCTTCATTGGCTCCTCCTTGACCTCTCCCTCATTGCGGAGGACCTTGTCGAGAGCAGGCCGCTTGGCATCGGGCTGGTCGGTCCTGGAGGGCGATGAGGTGTCCTCAAGGGGGCGTTTTGTCTTTGGGGCGGGCGAGGTCGACATTTTTTCGGCTGTCTTGTCAATCTTTCCTTTTTCCTCTCTTGTTCTTGTCACAGGGACGGCGTCGCAGTCGGCTGCAGACACGTGCGAATCAAGCGCGGTTGACTATTCGATTAAATGCGTCTTATCTACACCTGGGGCTTTCCGAGGAAGACGTGCTGGTGTAGTGGCGGGCAGGTGTAGGTCGGACTTGAGGCTGAGGATGAGCTCTAGGCAAGGTCGCGAGGGTCGATGGAGAGTGGTGGAGGACTCAAATCGGGACGAAGGCGCGAGTGCGGGATCCGCCAAGAGAGAAGGAGCTTGAATGCAAACTCCTTGTGGACTTCCGCCTCTCCTGTGATCAAGGGCGCGTTGCTTCGGGTAGGCTTGGGACCTGGAGAGGAGAGGAGCGATGCGGTGCTGGTGCGCAGCAGGACTGGACTGGTGGTGAAGAGACTTGGGCCCTGGGGCCGGTGTTCAATATTTAGAGGTGGGCGGGTGGTTGACACGGGTGGGTGCCGAACGACGGTGGCGGCAGAGAAAAAAAAAAAAAAAGAGAAGATCGGGTGAACGAAAGGTGAAGGGCGAGAAAGTTAGGTGGTGAGAGGACGACGAGGTGCAGGGCTGGCGAGTAGAGAACCAATTCTCAAACCTCTGTTTGCTCCCTTCAGCTCTCGGCAACAAACCACAGCCTTGCAGCAAGCACGCTTTCTGTTCCCGGTTGGCAGGCTAGGCTGAGGCCCGGCCACAGCTCTCCAACTCAAGTTGAGCACGCGCGCGCACGCACACAAGACACAGAGGCGCGTTTGCTCAGGGCTGGCCAGAGGCGATGCGCCGTCTCTTGCGACTGATGCCGTGGTGCTCCCAACAAAAGACCTGGTGGCGCGACAATCAGGGCGACGCGCGTGAGCTGGGTTGGAGAAGAACAAGGTCAGGTTTCCGAGCTGTGAGTCGGAGGGGAGAAGCGCGTCGGTCAAGAAGGCAAAGGCAGAAAACAAAAGTGCGGGTGCTTAAAAAGAAAAATTAATGGGTGTCCGCCCGAAATGGTTGAGGGAAGGTATGCAGTCAGGAAGAGGAGGTGCAGGATACTCGCACGAGCCTGAGCTTTGAACACGAGTGAATTAGACGGTTCGAAAGCGGGAGCAGCGCGGAATGGGGAAAAAAAAACTGGTCCGAGACGGGATTGATGCACGCACCCTCACCGGGTAGGCAGGACTCAACGAACCGAGCAGGAATGCGCGACGACGTTGGGCTAGGCGGGCAAACAGGACCGACCAGTCGAATGGAGAAGTCGCACTCACTTTTTCTTTTCTTTTTCACTGGTCGCTGCGCTGGCTGGACTGGCCTTCCAAGCGGTTCTTGACGGTGACGGGGAGGATCGACGTGCAAACGAGAGCACAGCAGGCTGGGGGTGGAAGGAGCAGACTGGGACTGGGCTGTCTCAAAGGCTGTTTGGGCGACGGCAAACTCTGTGACTTGTGGCCCGGGCACACCATGACTGGTCCATGTGGGGTCCAGTGCGCCGTCTTTTTGCCTCCTGGCTGGCTTGTCTCCCATTGGAGGGGCGGCACGGGCTCGGTAGTTCCATTGTGTGGAGAATTGACAACGGGATTGATTGCAGTGCACCGTGGCTGGCACAGGGGAGATTCCGCCGCACCGCGACCTGCGTTGCATCAGAAGTCGCGCCCGGCAACCTTGATGCGAGGTAACCATCAGGCAAGCGCCACTGCAACTGCCTGAATACCGCGACTCTGGCTAAAGAGATGTAATGTGGTAGTATTTTTCTTTTTCTCTCTTCTATCCAACATGGCCAAGCCAACACCACGAACGGGAGAAAACGGTAGGAGCCGGGAGAACACGCAGGAACAAGGAATACGAGGGAACACAACAGTGACGACAAGATGAAGCCGTCCTATCTCCCTTGTCCATAGGGTGTTTGCTTGGTTGGGGTATCAGCACACGTGTCGTGTTCTCCAGGTCATCCTTTTTGCTTCTTTTTATTTGTATTTTATTTTTGCTCTTTTTTTTTTGTCCCGTCTTCTTTTTTCCACTTAGGGCTTCCTTATCGAGAATTCATCCTTCGAAAGCGAATGAGGCAGCGGGATGGATGACCGGCATAATCTGCTTTGACAGGGGCTCTATCCATGAAACAGAGCACAACTCCTGGAGGGGGAGGAACAGACAGGAGAAGGCAAAATAAGTAAAAATAAGTGTCGTTCTTTGCTCCTCAAACCGCAGCATTGCCCCCGGCACGCGGCCTGGCAAGGTGTCGGCTGCGGGAGAAGCAAACAGTGCCATGTTCTGGCCAAGGGGATTTTCTTGTGTCGCCCACGCTCCCCAGCTCTGCGTGTGAGGCTTGCGGGTCAGGCGCCTCTCCCATCGCCCAAGCCGCACACCTTCATATTTCCCGTGCGTCTTTGTCCCACCTCCCTCATGAGCGACCTGCGACGCGTCGCTGGTGGCGATGAGCCTGTCGGGTCACCTCCACAACCACATCGTCTGATCTTCCGGACCAAACAATAAAACTCGGCACCCTATCTATGCTACACAACACGGAGTGTTTACCGCGAGCTGCTAAGCCCCTCTCCCGTTGCGCCAGGGCGTCTTGCCCAAGTCGAAATGGACGGCAAATCAGGTCGCGGAGCGACGGCCGAAAAGGATCGCCATGCAGCCCACATGAATCGCTCTATCCACGAGCTTGAGAGGATGGTTAGGCAGCACGAGGACTCCTTACATAGGGTACGTTTCGGGACTCCCGTTTCCATCAGCGATCCTGTCCTTGTGGATGTATTTGTTCCTATTTCTCCCCATCTCTTTTCCTATTTTTTTTCTTTCCCCCCTTTGTCATGTCCCATTAGCCGCCGCTGAATCCGATGTCGGCCTCAGGCGATCCAGGACGCAAGCCGCGCCCAGCGGTCTTCTGGTCCGGCCCAACCGTCGGCCACGGCTTCGGTTGAGATCATGGCCGCGGGATACAAGGACGCGGCTGAATCTGCACCGCCCCTGCCTAGCCCGGATTCGCTGCTGCCAGCACTCGTAGCCATGCGCAAGACGCACAGGACCATCGAGGAGTCCCGGGCCTTTTTGGCCGCACAGTCCGCCTCCGTGGACAAGGCGCGGAAGCAACTTGAGGCAGCAGAGGCAGGTCTGGAAGACCAGCGCGCCCTCCAGAAATGCCTAGAGAACCGCATCCAGTCGCTTCGCAGAGGGCTTGAGTCGAGGGTCGAAAGAACCCCAGAAGAGATCGCCCAGAAGCGGCTAGAAGAGCTGCAGGAAAAAAGCGAAGCTACGACCAGGAGGCAGCATCCCTGCTCAAGGCATTCAACCAGTTCATCGACGGACACCTAGCCCCTCTGCTAGCTGCCGAGGAGCTCGGGGGTCCCGTGGTTGGCGACATGATGGACGTCGATTCGGATGGCCTGGTCGCTGGCTTCAGCTCCCAAGGCAAGGTAAAGAAGGCCAAGGATCACGTCGACCAAGACTTCCGGCAGCGGCGAATTGACGAAATCTGGGGAAGCCCGTCAGCTCGCCCAGTGTCCAAGCCCAGGGAGGGGTGGGACGAGAAGGCGGCGGCGGCGTCCGACATGCGAGAACTGACCGAGGAGCTCCTCAGGAGCCTCGTCGAGTCCGGGGGCGACGGCTGGGCTGCCTATGTCAAGATCGCGAGGGAGTCGGCAGCCGCCAGGTTCTTGGTCCGGTCGAGGGTGGCACAGTTTCATCCCAAGGATGCGACTCGGCTTCGGCTAGTGGACTTTGGGAAGGAGTTGGATGATTGAGCGGCGGGCGAGGACCTCGCTTGGATTCTTCAGTCGCTAGTCGCGACAGCCGGGCACCCCCTCCTTACAGTGCATGGTCCGACTCGCCAAACATGGTTTGCCTGAGTCTGCCACCTTGGTCTCGGAGGCAAGAGAATGCGACAACTGCGGTCATCTTCCCGCACATCCGACTCCTGCGTGGTCTGTGCTGGCATAGGCGATCTAACCGGGAGGTGCATGAACGTCTGTAGCAATATCCCTGGTGTTCTGCGCTACTATACCTTCTTTACGTATACTACGTAGCTCGAGCTTCTAGAGGAACTGCCTACGAGCTCATTGGGCAAGGGCATTTATGTGATTTTCTTCAGGGGCCTGGATAACTCCTTGCCCAGGCTTCCCTGGCAGCTGCTCTTGGTTGTCCAAACATTTGATATGCGAGAAACGGCCGACACTGCCCTATTCTAGGGTCTTGGTTGGGCAAGCCAAACGACGGCTGTTTGTTCAATTGGCCAATCAGAACCGCTCCTTCTCGACGCGTCTTAGCCGTGTCCTGCTGGTGCGTTTTCACCGCCATGCGTCTAGGCGGGGCTTCTTGGACCCCTCCCTGAGGGAGCTCCAGGCGGGCGCACTCTCCACCCATCGCGCTCCCTATGCGCCAGCGTGCTGTGTTCCTGCCATCCATCCACGCCTGCCGCCGTCTCGTCCTCAACCACACCGGCCCGGCACCGCGCAACATCTTCCTGGCGCGCAGCATGACCACCGAAGAGCCCGCCGCGCACCCTCCCGCCGTCGCATCCCCGCCCACTTCACCGCCCGCGAAGCGAGTCAAGGTCGACAACACGGTGCCCATCATGTCCGCCGACAACAGCACCGCCCCTGCCGCCGCCGCCGCCGCCCCACGGCCGAGACCGCCGTCACCCTCGAGCAGTGCCCGCCGCTCCTGATCAAGAAGCTCTCGGACAAGGCCCGGCTCCCGACCCGCGGCAGCGCCTTTGCCGCCGGCTACGACCTGTACGCCGCCCGCGAGACCGTCGTGCCGGCCCGCGGCAAGGTCCTGGTGGACACCGACATCAGCATCGCCGTCCCCGCCGGCACCTGTTAGTACCATATCAACTCGCAGGCTACTGCGCGACAAAGCCTGGCTCTGTTGCCCCTCCTCCCCTACACACCCAGCTGACCACCCGCCCCGCCCTGCCCCCTCTTCGCTTCGATAGACGGCCGCATCGCGCCCCGGTCCGGCCTCGCCGCCAAGCACTTCATCGACACGGGCGCGGGCGTCATCGACGCCGACTACCGCGGCCAGGTCAAGGTGCTGCTCTTCAACCACGCCGACGCCGACTTCAAGGTCGAGGAGGGCGAGCGGGTCGCCCAGCTCGTCATCGAGCGCATCTACACCCCCGAGGTCGTCGAGGTCCAGGAGCTCGAGGAGAGCGTGCGCGGCGCCGGCGGCTTCGGCAGCACCGGCCGCACCTGAGGCGAAGGGCCCCATCCCTTTGCACTCGGCAGCATGTCGTCGTTTCGGACACGACTTTCATCATGACGATAAATCGACTGGACTGGAGTTTGGGCTATAATTGGGCGTGTTCAAGGGTATTTGCTCACATGAGTAAGGGGGAAAAAAAAGCGCATGGTTAAGGGACGGTTGATGGGCGCTATACAGGTCTGTCTTGGTTCTTCTCCTCGAAGCATCGCGGCAGTAGGTATTTAGTAGGTATGTCGAACGGTCCCTATTATTACCGGGCTAGGACATGCTTGCATGTGCAAACATACCCACCCCTGCTGCTCCTTCCGACTCGAAATAATCTAGAAAATGATAGATGGTTAGGTATCCAGAAGCCATCCCGAAAGAAGCGCTCGTTGCCACCACATGCAAAAACAGGACACAGGCTCCCTGGCCCGATGCAGCTCAAAACTCCATGCATCTGTGTAGGGAATAAAAGAACAAAGCGAGGCGGGAGATGTGGCTGGCGGGCACTACTACATCTTCACCGCGCGCAGTGCCGCCACCTGAGGGTTTCTCAGAGATTCCAGGTTCCGCACTAGCCGCAACTCGGCCGCCCTAGACTGGTGCAGCCGAAGGTTCTTAGCCTGCTCCTCCTCCGACGCGGCTGTGCCCTCTGCAGCCAGCTTTTCCCGGACACGCGCCATCTCGGCGTTCATGCTCTCGAGCGTCTTGGTCAGGACCTCGTGCATGGTGGCGAGAACCTTCTCGGCCGCCTTGGCGAGCGGCAGGTCCAGCGCGTCGACCGAGTCGTCGCTGATCCAGGAGGCGCGGTCGCCGAGCGGTGCGGCTGCTGCTGCTGCTGCTGACGTCGCCGCCGCCGTGTCCTGGTGGACGGCCTCGCGCATGCGCGCGACCATCAGGGCGGCAAACATGTCGCCGGTGCCGCTGAAGTAGCAGTCGATGGCGGGGAAGACGATCTTGAACAGCCGGGGCTGGCCGCCCGACGTCCTGGTCGAGCCCACGACCCACATAGACCGCGCCGGGTGGTCCGGGTGCGGCAGCGAGACGGACGTGATGATGACGTGCGGGACGCCCGAGCGCGCGTGCAGCACGCCGACGGCGCGCTCGAGCGAGCGCGCGTCCTCGATCTTGACCTCGGACAGCACCTCGGCCTCGAACTGGTTTGGCAGGATCAGGTCCGCGTGCCCGATCAGGGCCTTGTACGCGGGCACGACGTCCTGCGCCACGTACAGCGTGCCGTTGTCCCCCATGACCGGGTCCAGCACCCAGAAGAAGCTGCCCGGCGCCCCGGCCGCCGCCGCCTTGGCCTTGAGCTCCACCGCGATCCTGCCCACGGCCTCGACGGCGGCGGCGCCGGGGATGTAGCCCGAGAGCATCATGTCGAACCCGTCGAGGTACGACTGCTTCAGCCCTTCCCAGAGATCCGAGATCTCGTCGGCCGAGACTCGTGTCCCCTTCCATTGCTTGTAGCCGGTGTGGTTACCTGTGAGAAAGCAACAAAGGGGCGGGCGGGAAGAGAAAGATTTCCCGTCCCCGTCCCGCCGGAGAAGGTGTCAGCAAACAACACCCCCTGACCACGGCGGGGGGTCGCGCACATCGTCTCTGTGACGCCCTTTTTTTCAGCCGACGAGAAAGGAAGGGGAGGAAAGGGTGCAAAGAAACCGACTGAACTGCACTGTGTTCAGCGCCGCGACCTCGCAGCCGAGGGATTGCATGGCAAAAACGGCAATCTTGTTTCCCACATTTCTGTTTGTTGAACCAGGTTAATGGGATGGATCGCCATCCTGCCTTCCTGGAGAGCAGAGCTTACCCAGAAACAACCTGTCCGCATGTGTTAGCGAAGGGCACTCACTGGGTGATATAACTGGGAAGGGAGACAGGATAGGTATCTCCTACGTGGCTGGCTACAGCCAATACCCGGGTCTCTGGGACCATTAGACTTGACATGGCTGTTTGTTTCCTTGTTGATACCCCGGCAGGCAGAGATATGTTGGTCTGTATGCTGAGCGACTGGACGAGACGACCTGATGATGCGCGCGGCTAGACGCGGGAGGGCCGGATGAGTCGCAGACGCCAAGCTTGATCTTGGCCGAGGGCGCGATACCGGAAGGGGGTGACAAACGCGGGCGATTTCGAGAGACGACCAAGGAGCAAACGAGCGGTTAGGCGGCACCGGGCACAAGAGGAAAACGGCTCGGGCAAGCTAGCTAGATGGCTTCTATGTTTTGGATCTGGTTAAACAAAATTCTGCGTCACAACCACAGACGACGCCCTTTGCATCTCACCCACAAAGAGAGAACGGCGGACCAATCAGAAGTTGCCTGCCACAGAGTCCTCGGATACAACCAATGCCTGCCGGATTGAACCCCGAGAGTAAGAGCCTCTGCATTTCCTGATGCGCCTATTATTGCCGGGCCCCTGTGCCTCACGGCTATCGTCTCCGGGCGGGCAGGCAAGTGGGGGATGGATGGACCCCGCTTATAGGTACAAAGTTTTGTGATTAGGTGACGGATCCGTATGTGCGGTTTGGATCAGCCTCTGCGTAGGTGGTCTTCAGCCCCGCAGAGCTAAAGGCAGCCTGGGAAGGCAACAAAGTGTCGTTGCCGGCCGAGTCATCGTCGTTGAGCGCCAATAAATACGCACCATGAGTAGATCGGCCCGATCTAGGGGGTTCTCCTGATGCCTGCCCTGCAACAGGCTGGTTGATGGTGTCTGTGGCTTTGTGACTGCTGGGAACTTCTTCACCGTGTCGTCCACCTGGATATTTCTTGAATTCTCGCACTTTCTATTCCCAGGCCCGGTGGCTTGGCATCGTCACGCTTGGGCATGAGGAAAGCTGCATGTGGCAGAGCGTGTCTGTGCAGGAGGAGATCGGAGAAGCCAACGCCTTAGATCATCTCAACATCAAGTTTCATTACCATAAACGGCCACTCAAAAATGGGGTAGCGTGCGTCTAAGATCTGCACCGCGCCCCTACCGTCTTCCCGGATCGTGGGTTTGGCTCTCTAGGCTGAGGCCCCCACGCCACATTTCATACCCAGACAAAGGCCAGGCGTCCTGAGGCCGTCACAGATAGAGGGAGGAGACATCTCCAAGCACATATTCTTTTCCATGTCCGCGTTGGTTCTCCAACCCAACAACCAAAACCCTGGTGCCGCGCCTTGATGGAATGGACACAATGTCGCAAAGCGATGGATCGGGTATGATCCGTTTACTCGTCCTCGCCGATCTGTAACACCCGGTCGTCAGTAAACGTAGGACATATTATACAGAAGGAACAGTTAAAAGAACAAGAGGCATACCTTCGGCGCAAGGTAGAATCGCAGGTAGCTGCTGCCAGACAGGTTGTACTCAACCATGACGGGCAGGTCGGCTGAGAGACCAATCTTGACCTGGCCCGACAGGGCAGCGGCCTTGCAGAAGTTAACCAGATACTTGAGCGAGAAGGTCAGGCTGACGGGTTCCGTCAGCTCGATGTCGATGTTCTCGGACGGCTTCTCCACGTTGGTGTGGCTCCGCAGCGTCACGGCGCCGCTGCCGATGTCGCCGTTGCACGAAAACTTGACGCCGTCCTTGTTGGCCTCGATGCTCACTGTCCGTGGTTGCACAACGTTCAGCCAAGGTTCTCGACCTTTTTCTTCTCCCCTTCCTCTCGTCACCCTCAGGCATCGTATAGAGCCACCGCTGTAGTTATTACTCACCCGAGTCCGACATGGCCATCAAGTCCGTGCAGATGCGGCGGAACTCGGCACTGGGCATGGTTATGGTGGCGGTGTATTCGGTATCGGGGATGCCAAAGTACTCCTGGTCGATGTCCATGAGCTTGAGGTCGTACTCGCTGATCCGGTCGTTCTCGGAGCTCTCAAATCTCAGGTTAAGCGTGTCGGGCGCGTCCTCGGCCTTGAAGGTCAGGATGTCCTCGTTCTGGGCCGCGCGGAGGACCTTGGTCAGGGACGTCAGGTTGACGCCCAGCGCGATGTTGCGGTCACACCGGTACGGCGAGAACGTCTCGGCCTTGAGGCTCATCGACACCAGCGCCACGTGCGAGTTGTCCATGGCCTGCAATGCGATACCCGAATCATTGCAGTCGAAGTTGCAGTCCTGGACCAGGTCCTTGATCGCATCGACGACCTATCATCCGCGCGCGGGGCTGTCAGCTTTCGTCGTCGAATGGAGCAAACATGACGGCGTTCGGGGAAGCGTGGAGGGATAGATGAATCCACGTCAAGGCAGAGCACAAAAGCCGGTGGAAACCTACCTTCTTCAGGACGCTGGCCTGCTCTAAGCGCGCCTCCAACATGTTTGCGGTTGGCTGAGAACAGGAGACGCCACGTTAGATCCAGAATCTGGTTGCGCTGGTGCGTTCGTGCGGAGGAAGTCGCTAAGGCGGGGAGCGCTGTGTCGCGCCGTGTCCAGGACTCACGTACTTTGGAGGGAGATTATCAAGTGGCTACAACGGCTGATCAGTCCGATCAGAGATAGATCTTTCGCAGGTGTTCTCGCGTGCGACTTTAGGGGTGGGCGTGACGGCTCAAGGAGAGTGACGAAAGGCAGTCGTGGGGGCTGGCTGTGGAAGAGATCATCTAGTCCCTAGCGGGTCAAAGTGGGGAGAGAACCCCCTGGCACGACGCGCCTTTTGCTCTCGCGGCGCGTCTCTGCGACGGAGTAGATTGCTTTCGCCTGCAAGCACTGAACGCGGGGCATCGCTTGGCAACCAAGGGCAACGCCCCAAAATTAGACAATCACATGATTACGTGTCAGCTTCCGCGCCCCTGAATCTCGAGTTCTGGTCTCGCCATCGGTTTATCCAGGCATGGTCCTGGGCAACCAGCAAATTAACCTGGACTACGGAACAGTCTGGCAACGGACGGCTGTGACTGACAATTACGATACCACTACTAAATACTTGCGCCTCTATGGCCAGAGGCAGTAAGGGCTTATGTACACCATACGGTCCCCCCGGAGACTACGCTCCTCCCTCTTTACGACAAATGAAATTCACCATCCTGTCTGTCGGTTTATACAACGATGGTGGTGGTATTGCTGGTGCGGAGGCTTGCAAGTATGTCTTTGTGAATACTGAGCAAAGCGAGGAAGGAGAAGAAGCAATGACTGTAAGCAGCCGAGGAGGCAACAGAGGAAGAGAACAACAAAATGAACAAGTAACCTGACCGCTATTCGCCGTTTGAATAGAAAGGTATTCAAAGAAAATTAGATAACGAGGGCGCAAGCCAAAAGATATCATCTCTATCCCAAAAAAGAAATAGACAATAATGGGGTACTGGCAAGGGAAGTTTGCGCGAGGTTCCGCGAGTGTGAGTGTCGTACGTCGTCATAATCGTGTGCAAAGCGTTGCAGTGGATGTGTTCGCCGGTTCCGGTGATTCCATTGTTATAGGGATGCTCGTCCTGTTGAGGCACTCTTGCCGTGTCGAACCTCATTTTTCAGGTTGAGCACCGTTTCTAGCTCTCGGAGCATGAAGCGTCCGTTCTCGACGCTCTTTCTTGACTCGGCCTTCTTCTCTCGGTCCGCCTTCATCTTGGCTAGCCTTTCTTCCCTCGACAGGGTGCTTCGAGGGCGCGGGAGAGCGATGGCCTCGAATATCTCTTGATCCGCTTCGGGGCTGCTCTTGCTGGCGGGAGGGGAGGGCTCGCCATTCAAGGCGTTGAGTGCTTCCGCGACTCCCCCTTCATCGACCGTGGTGAGCCCACTAAGCGAGAGCGCCGGGGACAGTAGGCTGCCAATGGACGATATCCGCTTCTCGTTCCGGTCGATTCCTGATGCCAAAGCAGTCTTACCCTCCTCCCAGGCCTGGACCAAGATCTTGAGGTCCTGTCCTATCGAGTCGTACTGGGACATGAGGTTCGGGCCGAGCTCCGACACGTCCTCTGCCTCGTTCAGCGCCCGGTCCGATTCTTCCCTCAAAAGGGTCATCTTGGCCTGCAGGCCACGAATGCCTGATGAGAGCGAGCTCAGCTTCCTCAGCTGCGACCTCCACCTCTCCCTTCCGGGCGATAATGGCATCTTTGGGGTTGGAACGACCGGAAATGCTGTAATCCGGTCAGCGGGAAGCTCTCGACAGCACTCAGCGGTGTCTGGCTGGGACTTCTTACATTCTTCCTCTCTTAGGATCGTCGCAAGGCGCTCGTAGGCAGTGCCCGTGGCATCATTGAGGCTTTTGAGACCCTCCACGACCGTGGTCCATCGCAAAAAGTCCGTCTTGTCTCCGGTGACTTCGAGCGCTAGCAGAGCACAAAGGAATGATTTGCGTAGCGTGTGGAATCTAGCAGCCACCACCTTGAAGGCTCGCAGAGATTCGAGGTCCTCGAGCTCTGTCGCTGTGAAACCCTGCAGTGCGTCCGTCATGTCGAGATGACTAATGTCGTACATGTCGTAGTACTTTTCCAGATCCAGTTGCTCCGAGAAGCCCTTTACCACATCGGACGTCTGCATGTACTTGGGCATGCAGTCCTCAAAGCATACCCTGAGCGCCTTGCGCAGCCTCACGCAGCGGCGGGTCTGGCTTCGCTCGTCCATTCGGCTGATCGGGGGCAGCGGAACGCTTCTGTAGCATGGGTCAGCATCAGATGCTTCCACAAATTACTCGACCTTCGCGGGGCATGCGTGCAAGGTAATGGGATCGGCTTACATTCTGTAGCCGCGCGACACGAGCTCCACCTCCTGGATAAGGCCAACGGCGGAGCTGACAACGCTGTCAAAGTCTTGCGATACTGTCGTGAATGTTGTGACTTCGGCGAGCGCCTGCTCCCGCACATATCTGATCCAGCGTTGGCGAATATATGCGTTTCCGACGCTGGCCGTGAGGGCCACCACGACCAAGCTGGCGAGAACCCGCTTCTTGGTCAGGTGGGAGAAACCACCACTAAAGACCCAGTTCATAGTCCATGCGATGGCGATGGCGCCGGCCACAGTCCAAACGAGGCCCGACCCGCCCAGGGGTTGGTTATCCCCAGTCAGGTCCGACTCCTGACCAGGGCGCGACGGCGTGTGCTGAGCGCCGAGAATCGAGTGGCCGCCGAGCAGCTGGGACGCGATGACGGTGTAGCGGAACTTCTCGAGGAACTTGGCATTTTCGGCACGATCGATGCGCGATGCGACGGCACTCTGTGGAAGGAGTGTGTTAGTTGACCTGCCCCCGAAGTAGGGTTGTAGATGGGAGGGCCCCCGACGAGACCGATAAGAAAGGTAGGTAGACGTCTCACCGAATAGCGATTCCGAAAGGATGACGACAGCAAGATGTTTTCCGGGCAGTCGACGTTCAGGGCGCCTGGCTTCTTGCGGAAGCGCCTCTTCACAACAGGCAGCCCGCTGGGCGCAAAGGACGCCATTGGCGGGCTGGGCGGGGGCGTGTCGACATTGTACTCGGGCTCGGCAGGTTGCGCCCAGGTGTGCGTCCCCTGGTCGTCGTCTTCGTCTATAGCAAACAGCGAGGTCGACGCAGTTAGTAAAGCGAAGAGGTGCAAGATGGGTGATGTTGTAGTTGGTGCCATCTTAGGCTGCGCGATAAAAAGGGGCCAGCCCAGTCGTAAAGGTTAAACCGAAGACAAAGGTAGGATAGGACGAGAACGAGGGGTCTCGGGAGAACACACCCTTCAGATACTCAGCCAGCGGGCTCTCGTCAAATACCACGGTCTCCATGAAGATGTCAGGCCAAGTGAAGGCCCCGACTGACTAGACAACGCACGGGGAGCTTCTTTGGCTAGATCTAGGCTTTCACGGGCAGGAAACACTTCACCAAGCCAAAGCTACGTCTCCGCCCGTCATCAATGCAAGTAGGGACGGGAGGTGTGTATGTAGGTTGGTAGCAGTCGGCAAGGCGGGCAGGTCGTCGTCCAGAGTCGCAGGCGCAATCGAATGAGGCGGCGAGCATCAGTCGCAGTGAATCAACAAGCTCCGGCGGCTAGATGCATCGGACGCCCAAAAAAAGAAAAGGGACCGACCAGGTGCTTGGGATGGATCGCAGATTGCACAGAGCCGACGATACGGCCGCCTTGCAGCTTGACCCCAAAAGCCGCGGCTTGCAACGTTGACCAGGCCTTGGACCGACAGCACTGGACGAAAGGGGGTGGCGGCGTGTGCTTCTCGATCCCCGGGTGGATTGTGCGCCGGGGGTGTGGATGCGTCATCAACAGCACAGCACAGCACAGCAAGGGAAGGGCTGTTCTAGCGAAAAACGCTAATATCGGCCGGCGCGGATTGCTGCGACGCCTTCAGCCCAGCACCGTATTTAGCCCGTTTGGGGAGTGGTGGAGTGCTGTTGCTGCGAGGCCTGGGAGTAATCAAAACAGCCGAGCAAGGGGTGCCCGGCCTAGAAGACGTGAAGGCATCGGGACAGGAGAGCCCTGAGCGTGGTGATTTTGCAATCCAGAGCGATTTCATGCTTGAGCCAGAACCCTGGCCCGCCCTGGGGCGTCGGCGGATCATCGTGTGTTCGTCATTTGCCTTCACGTGGGGGAGACCCCGTGGCACCTTCCACAGGGAGGCAATGGCAAATGAGCGCCTGCGCATCCAAACAATCAAAAATAGCGGGCCGTCCACTGTGCCCGCACGGAACCGCCGGCGCGATAGTCAATGGGAATTCAACATGAAGTCAATGGTGGGTGGCCCCCTGATGCGCCCCACCAACCAAATTGATCCATTGGGGTTCTGCACCGAGGAGCCCGGGGCAGCTCAGGTCTGCGGACGTCAATGCTGGACACGCAGCAATGCAGCCCTGTCCTGTCGAGCAGCACCAGCATCCGTCCCTCCACAGGCCAGAACATCCATCCCGATTCTCCGTCGACACGCGCAGACTCGGCGTTTCCCATACCCCCCGACAGATCGGGATTGCAGGGCCCAGCCGTTTCCGCCCGACCTTCTAGCAAAATGGCGACGGAAAAGGACTATCAGATCGCACCGATCGTGCCGGAGTCGGTCATGTACAACACAAAGGTCCGTCTGCTGGCTGAGAACTGGCCCCGGCCCCGACCCCGGTTGTGGTCTGTCCGCTGGATACGAGAGGAGCTCTCGGTAGCTGACTTGACCCCATACGCCTCCGCGCTGCGCCACGACGGTCGATAGATCCTCTCGAACCTCCAAACTCTGACCGCGTCGCTGTTTGGCGTTGGTGCCGGCATCCTTGGGCTCGAGTCCTACTCGGGCTTCCTCTTCTACGTCGCCTTCACCTTCCTCTCGGCCGCCCTCTTCTACGTCTTCCGCGTCGCCCCCACCTCGCTCGCCGCCGGGAAGGGTCCCTTGGACACCAGCAGATACTTCCGTGGACCCTACGAGCTGTGGACGAGCGGGTTGATGAACGGCCTGGCCGGCTTCATATTGACGTGGACGCTGTTCTATGGTCTGGTTCGGGCATGAACAAAACTACATGGTTGTGGGCACGCCATTTATCCGTCGTTTTGGTTTTCTGCATTCTTGGGGAGTCACTGGCGTCTGGGCTGGTGGGCAAATATCATGACATTTTATGCTCTTGTTTTACAGTCTCCAAAGCGCAAGGTGGTGAACCGTGACATACACACCATCACCATCGCTAACCTGCGTACCGTGAAATCACTTGCCTCAGAAAGGGACGCTTGGGTCTTGGGACAGTACATTGACTTCCTGAGATCCATACTAACATATCTAGGTATTTATATCAAGGCCTAGAATAAACCAAGGACCTCTCAAATCCAAAAAAAAAAAAAAAAAAAAAAAAATCAAAGAATGTCGCACTAGAAACTACCTAACCCGAGTATAACAAGCTTTCCAAACCCACTCTCCTTCATCAGTCGACGATCTCAACCACCTTGCCTGAAAATCCTTCCAGCCCAGACCTATCATGCCTCCCGCCCTCCAACAGAACAATATGGGATCCCAGCTCGATCCACTCGCGGTTGCTCAACAGCTCAAGTCGCACTTTGACCCCATCCGGCGTGGCTGCCTGCACAGCTCCCGCAGCTCTGTCGTCGGACATATGTTCCCCGTTCAGATTGAACACGTCGTCAATGTCTTCGGTGGGGACGCTCGCGGAATCTGGGGGCGATGCGCCTGCCCCTCCAGTGACACGCAAAACCCTGGCGGCCGCACGAACACTGGCGACATAGATGTTTACCAAGCTTCCCACTATTAGGGAGGCGGCCTCTGAGTCGCGGAATACCGCAGTGAGCCCGCTTGCGGCTTGGAGCGAGATGGCACCGTCCAGCATGTGCTTGCTTGGGATCGCCAGGACCATTCCTTTTCTGATCTTGGGCGCCCTGTGACTCCCCTGCTGCGGTGGCGCCTCCAACAGGCCGTTCTCGCCTGCGATCTTCCCGCTCGGCACGTCCAGCACGAGACCAACCGTACCAACCTGGCCAGCCTCGAGTGTGACGACAGGCAGGCGCAGGTTACGTAGGCTCACCACGCGCGCGTTGTGCCACTCTCCCTTAATGGTCGAGGCTGAGACGGCGCTCCGTGACGCAATACGGTTGAGCTCGGTGGCCGACGGATGCGAAATTGAGAGGCCATAGCTGCCGGGCGACTGTCGACCCTCGGGAGAGGTCGAGCCTCTGCCATCATCCTCGTCAGATGGGAAAGGCCCGACCACAACCGCGTCCCCAACAGACAGTTTCCCGAAACGAATATATCCCGCCACTACGGTGCCAACGTCCGTCTGGTCGACCGAGCTCCCGCCAACAGAAGCATGCGACGCAGGCAGGCTAAATTTATCCTCGATGTGGAACAGGCTGGCGGGCTGATCCGGATTCAAGGCTGGCCCTGTCAAATCGTAGGCCGTGGGTGCAGGGGGCAGCGGCAATTGCTTCAAGAGGGCATGCATAAGCCCAATGCCTGTGCCGTTGACCGCGCTGGCGAGCACAATAGGAACGGTGGCGAGAAGGTCGCCGCTCGCCGCTATCTCGCCCACGATCCCTCCAACATTGTCTATGTCCTCTTGAGGGATCCTGGCCATATCGGGGTCGCTCTTTCGACCGGGATGGAGCAGTCTCGGGGTCCTGCCGGCTTGCTTAATGCTCGACAGCACCTTGCCGAGGATCCTCTGTAACCCGGACTTGGTACCCTTGTCGATCTTGGTCACGACAATAGCAAGGGGTATTTGCAGTCTCAGACACAATTCCAGGTGAGATCTTGCGAGACCGACCCCTGCACTCGCCAAGTCGGCCATGTCATAGCTAGTCGAGGGCGCGCCGACGCCATTGCTCGCAGGCTCTTCACAGTCTGCCGCCAAGCAAAGGACGGTCCAGTGCGGCGCCCATCCGACAATGCCACGAAGGATGGTGCGCCGATATCGCGGGTGGCCGGCCGAATCGGATACGAACACTAAACGGCCGTCGGCGGTAAAGTCGTGGATGCCAATCCAGGATTCAATGTTTCTGTTGGAGTAATTGACAATCTCGCTCCCTTTGTACCCGATGAGCTCCTGCGCAACCGAGCTGGTAACGCCGGATGCAAGCTCATGCCGATGCCTTAGAAGACTGAGCCTGCTCTTTCCGTGACCATTGTCCAGCGTCCCCGTCGAAAGGGTCCCCAGCAATGTGGATTTCCCTGACGTTGTTGGTCCAGTCAGAGTCACTCGCAGTTGGTCTGTGGTCGCGGGACCAGCACTAGGGTTCAGTTCAGCCGGGGCCAACCTTGTCGAAGTGGCCCCGTTCGTATGCTCGCCCCCGTCGAGCTGCTGGTCGGAAGCCCCGAGATTCGGGGTGACGAGGACCTCGGCAACCCAGAGCTCTCCGCGGTGGACGACGTGTGACGGAGGGTCGTCCAGCCACTCGCAGTCGCCAACAATGACCCGGCGCAGGACCTCGGTCACGCACCCCAGGCTCGCTGCCATAATGCTCAAGTTGGCGATGCTCTCGTCCATCTCGTCCTTAGTGAGGCCAACCAGAGTGCCGTCGTCAGCCACGCCAATCTCGTACAGGGCGCCCCTGGACTCCTCCAGGCCCGGCAGCGGTTTGCCGGGCTTGACGGACACGGACGAGGCGGCATAGTCATCCGGGAGGTGGGGGATGACCAGGTCCTGGTTAGCGACGGAGGCGTGATAGGGCGACGACTGCCGCAGCCTCCAGAACAGCTGGGTCGTGAGCTGCAGGAAACGGGACTGGCGGGTCTGGTTGGACGACGACATAACCACGGCGCGGTGTTTCAGCAGCGCCTTGGGCTCGGAGGGCGTAGGGCGGGCCTGCTGCGAGCCGGCGATGCGGTTCGTGGTGCTCATGGACCGGAAAGTCCTCCTCTGCCGGAGGAGCAGGTGCAGCTTGTACTCGGTTGGGCCAAGCTCTGGCTCGGCAGCCAGCTTGGTGACGCCATAGTCCGAAAGTAGGTCGGAGCCGGCCGCGGCCGGGCCGCGGTCAGACCCAGGAGAGTCCCGCCTTTTCCCCGGATCCGCGGGCTGGAGCCACGGAGACGAGACCCGCGGTGGGTCCGGATCATAGGTGAAGACCGACATGGTCAAGCCAGACTCGCGTGCTGCCAGGCCCGACTCGCTCACTCAGGGGAGGTGAGACGGGATGAGACCACGGTCAAGCGGTCCTTTTCTTGGGTCACGACGGGTTACGTCGGAAATACGTAGAAGTAGAAAAAGAAAGAATGCGTTCCCGGCTCAGAATTGTTGCAAGTATAAGGATATTATTGCATCGCACAAGGTTATCAAGACAGAAAATGGCACGTATAATCTTGGGATCATCTTGAGTCCCGAGGACACAACCAAGGGACGGAAGCGGGAGCAAACGGAGGACAAAGCCCGCCTAGTCTCGTCTGGTGGGATCGAATTCAGTCGGTCGACAGTTGCTGGCTGGTGGTCGTTGTGCCTGAATAAAAGCAAGTGTGAGGGAATCACCGCACGTAGGGAGCAATCTTAGGCAGTTGTAGAAGACATCTCGAAACCTAGGAGACTTTGGAGTGATATTGGGATGTTGCAGAAGTGAGGCCAGGGACGGAGTTTGGGGGGAAGTGCGTCGACATAAATTGGACACGGAGTGCCTGGAAACGGACTCGGCTGGGTGCCTTGTGGAGTTGTCAAGATGTCACGCCCCACAGCGGCCGCCTGCCCGTCCCAGTCACCTCCCGCGCCTCAGCTCCGAACAGTCAAGGTCCTGATCAGGGACGGGACACAGACCCGGGCTGCCGTGAGTCACCGAGGAGGCTCTATCCGTTTCCCGAAGGAATCGGCCAACATGCAAAAGGTTTCCGCCAGGCCATTGACGGAGGCCGATGTTCTTTACGACGGCGGGAACATGTAAATCAAAAATAGCCACCGCCATTGAAGCTCATGCCCGAACCACCCGATCACTCACTCACTTGATCCACTTGCTGAAGAGCCTCAGCTCCAATATCACACCATGCCGTATTCACCATGGGGCTTCCAAAGCGCAGGCCAAGTCGCTCGTTATGGTTTGCACGGGCACAGCGCAGGTCCAGTTTTGCTCCATCCCTACGTTCCAGGCGCTCGCTATTCCAAGCAGCGCGCGTCGCAGGCGGCGTAGTCAACCGCTAGCCGTGGCCGTGCCTGCAGCCGAAAGAGGCTGGGGCTGATTATTGGGCCTGGGAAGCCTGAGTCTTGCCACTCCCAATTGAACACCTCACCACCTAGGGAGGTGCCCAACTGGACCCTTTCTTTTGCACTTGGAGGGGTGGCCCCACACTGCCCTCCAGCTCGAAACGCCATTCAAAACGCGGACCCAGGCATGCCACCAAGGGCCAGCGACTAAGGGACAGCCCGCAAAGGTCCCTAAAGGTGTTCGGCATTCCTACTCCGCCTTTCTTCGAAAGCCGCCGACCTATTCTCCCTTCCTTCTGCTCACCACTTCCAGGATTCACCGATCACCCCAAAGACCTCTCCCATCCGTGCCTATCTCCGAAATAAAATCGTTCACAAGCATCCAGCGACTGGACCTGGGTTGTCCCGCTGACCGACAGACCTCTCCTCCGACCCAACCCGGCATTTCGCCACAGCCTTCAACATGAAGAAGTTCCTCGGAAGAAAGAAGAGCTCGAACCAGCCGGCCGACGAGAACCCGTATGCCCAAGAGCCCGCCAATGACCCCTACGCCTACCAGCAGAGCTCCAACGAGAAGGTTCTCCTGTCCCACCCTGGCGGACTGCCTAGCGGTCCACGGGGCGGGCGTCCTGGCGGTGTCGGCCTCCCCGGTGGCCCTGCACCCCGCGGTCCCTCGAGCGCGGCAAGCGGCATGAGCGGGCCCTCTCCGTCATACAACCAACAGGAACAACCACCACAGCAGAGCTCCGGCTACGGCAATGACCGGTACGGTGCCTCGGGCGGCTATGGCTCGTCAAACCGATACGGAGACTCCAACCCGTACGGTGGTGGTGCTGCCCCCGCGAAGAGTGGCCAGAAGGATAGCTCCGCCGGTGGGGGTCGCCCTGGTGGCTATGGAGGCCTGTCGCGTGATGCAGACGACGGTGCCGGGAGGGATGCCCTTTTCGGAGGCGCCAAGGACAGGGTTCAGAACGCTCCTCCCGGCAGGGCTCTCAACGGGGGTGGCTACGCGGCCGGAGGATACGGCGCGTCTCAGGGAGGCTATGGCGGGGCGCCGTCGGACGGTCCGACGGGCAATAAGTACGGCGGCTATGGCGAGGAGCGTGAGCTCACCGAGCAGGAGCAAATCAAGCTGGAGGAGCGAGAGATGGCGCGGCAGATCGATCAGGAGCGAGATGCGACGGTCGACACGGGCCACAGGATCCTGGGCATCATCAACAGCACGATCGAGACGGCCAACGGCACGCTGCAGAACATGGCGCAGCAAGACGAGCGTCTGCGCAGCACTGAGAGGAACCTGGACCTGGCAGAAATCCACAACCGCACAGCTCAGGAGAAGACAAAGGAGTTGAAGCACTACAACCGCAGCTTGTGGAACCCCGGCAACCCCTTCATGACCAAGTCGAAGAAGGAGCAGAGGGAGCGCAAGTTCATGGAGGACCAGGAGAGGGATCGGGAACGGCGCGAGGAAACGCTCCTGGACGCTCATCAGTCGCAGGCCAAGTACGAGCGCGACATGCGTGATATCCAGGAATCCATGAACAACCGCAGGGCTTTGGGCCTGTCGTCGTCTCAGACGGCCGCCAGCAACAACAAGTTTGTCTTTGACGAATCGGATGAGGAAGACGACAACCCCGAAAACATGGCTCTGCGGGCAGACCGGCGAGCCAAGGAGGACGAGATCAACAATGTCATCATGCCGGGCATGGAGCAGGGTGTCGCGACTCTCAACCAGATTGCACGCACCTTTGGTCAGCGCGTCGAGGAATCTAACAAGCTCATTGACAGGATCGGTGATAAGGTGAGGCCCTGGTTACTCTCCACCCTCTGGCGTGCTGCAACGCTGACTCCGTTTACCCTCTCTACAGAGCGACAAGGTCGACATGGGTGTTCGCACCAACCGCCGTAAGCTCGACGATATACTGAAATAATATGTAAAAAGTGCCGAGACGAGGTACACAGTATTAGATGGAGAGGAGGATATGCCAGTTGCTCTTTGAGGTTTGAGACACAGAAGCAGCCTGTCCTCGCACGGGTTGCTGCTCAATAGCGACCCGGTCGATGCTTGCACGCGCCAATGATTATTCCCGTCGTTTAGATTGCTGCATGGGTGGTTGTTGCCTTTATGGTTTGTTCACGTTGGCTAGGTAGTCTTGTATTATCTCGACATCGAATTTCTGTTGTCCTATTTTGACAGTTACATCGTGATATGAGTGCTTCCAAAACCAAGCACCCATCAAGAATCCGAAGCCTCACGACTGAGATGCATGAATGGGCAATTCTGGTGAGCCACTATCAGTGATGGCTGGCCTCTGAGCACATGGCGGTCAGGTGATCATGAGCTAAAAAGTGTGGGGCTGGAACCGTCCTTCTGCAGTCCCTGAAAAGGAAGAGAAAAAAAGCCACTCAAGGCCGAAGGGGAGTGTATCATACTTTAAACACACTCGGTGGCCCAGAGTGCATAATTCCCACATTGCGTTGTCAGCTTGGACAACTCTTCAGATCATGGACGGTCACGTCTCAAAAAAACGCAAGAGGGACAAAGATGTAGGGGGCGGTTCAGTCCTCAAACTCCCGGGCGGCAAGACCATTTCTCTTGACGGCTTTCTGAATGGTGTGAAGCCAAAGCCAACACCAGCGCCCGCGCAAAAGGCCGTGGCCGTCCCTACAGCAAATAAGGAGGCGCGGAGCCCACCAGAGGCGTCGGCCGGGTCTGTGTTGACAACATCCAAGGGCCCGGCGCGACGTCGCAAAAAGGACCGGGAGCCTGATGTGGCGACGGTAACAACAAAAGGCGACCCAGCGCTGCTTCCGGTCCGCAGGGCGCTGCCGATATGGGACTACCAGGAAGCCATCCGCAAGCACATGCGGGAAAACGACGTCTTGATCCCTCGTCGGCGAGACGGGCTCCGGAAAGAGTACGCAGGTTCCACAATTCCTGGCCGAGGAGAGTTGGTGCCGCCGCCGACTGGTGCCCGCACGGTTACCCGACGGCAAAACCGAACAGAGAGCCGTGGGCGGTGTCGTAGCCGTCACGCAGCCGCGTCGTGTGGCCGCCACGACGCTCGCGCACCGAGTGGCCAGGGAGGCCGGCACGCCGCTGAACACTTCGGCGGGCGGCGGCTCAGGGCGTCAGGAAGGGCTTGTCGGATACTCGGTCCGCTTCGACCACAACATCCCCAAAGGAACAAAGATCAAGTTCCTCACCGAGGGCATGCTCTTACAGGAGCTCCTACACGACCCCAGTCTCAGACAATACAGCGCCGTCATTGTTGACGAGGTCCACGAGCGAGGAATCGATGTGGATCTCCTGTGCGGGTTCCTAAAGCAGATGCTACTCTCGCCGGACAAGCCAAGCCGTGGAGGTGTGCCATTGAAGGTCGTGGCCATGAGTGCCACGGCCGACATCGAAACTATGGAGGAGTTCTTCTCAGATACAAGTCCAGTCCCCAGAGCCGAAACTCCTGGATCTAGGAGCGAGATGGAGCTTTTGTCGAAAACACTCAAGATCCAGGGGAGGCAGTTCCCAGTTCAGACCATCTACTCCCCTAAACCGGTAGCAGACCTGGCGGACGAGGTCCTAAGGACAGTCTTCAAGATACACTGTGGCGAGCCTCTGCCCGGCGACATTCTGGTATTTCTGCATGGCCAAGAGCAGATTGAGCAGATTCAGAGGCTCATTGAAGAGTACGCTGCTACGCTTGCATCCGACGTGCCCAAAATCCGGGCTCTTCCGCTTTACGGCCAGCTCTCGATCGAGGCCCAGCACAACGCATTCAGGCCGCTCAAGGGCCGTGTTCGAAAAGTCGTGCTGGCCACCAACATTGCTGAAACCTCAGTCACGGTTCCTGGAGTACGATACGTTATCGACACGGGAAAGTCCAAAACGAAACAGTACCGGCCCCGGCTCGGGCTCGAGTCCCTCCTAATCGGACCTATCTCACAGTCGTCTGCTATCCAGAGGGCAGGTCGTGCCGGTCGCGAGGGACCAGGAAAATGCTTCAGACTGTACACAGAAGACGTGTACAAGGAGCTACGAGAGGCGGATCCTCCCGAGATCCTCAGAAACGATGTGCAAGACGCCGTGCTGATTATGAAGGCGCGCGGCGTTGAGGATCTCCTGTCATTCCCGCTCATGGACACACCGAAGATGGCATATATGGAGAAGGCGCTCACGCAACTCCACATCCTCGCAGCGCTCGATGACAACGGAGCCATAACAGAACTCGGCCGAAAGATGGCGCGGCTCCCGGTGTCGGCATCGCTGGGGCGGGTGCTGCTAGCGGCGGCGAGCCCGGCGTATGACTGCCTCCTCGAAGCCATCGACATCATCTCGTGCATCAGCGCGGGCGACGACCTGTTCCACCAGCTGCAGTCGGAGGAGGCGCGCGAGGAGGTGGAGGAGCTGCGGCGGGAGCTGCGGCGGCGCGAGGGCGACCTGATGACGTACCTGACGACAATGCAGATGTACACGGCCGAGAACTCGGACCGGACCGACTGGTGCCGGGCGCGGCGCATCAACCTGCGGACCATGCGGCAGGCGCTCAACATCCGCAAGCAGCTGCGGGCGCTCTGCGTCACGGAGCGCCTGCTGACCGAGAAGCCGCCGGCGGACCCGCAGCCGTTCGTACCGCTGTCGCCCGAGGGAGCTGAGGCGCTGACAAAGTGCTTCATGAAGGGTTTCTGCATGCGAACGGCGACGCTGGCGCCGGACGGGAGCTACGTCACGACACAGGGGAAGCATGTGGTGGCGATCCACCCGTCGAGCGTGCTGCACGGGCAGAAAAAGGAGGGCATCATGTTTCTAGAGCACGTCTTCACACAGAAAAACTATGCCAAGAAGGCCGCCGCCATCCAGGCGGTATGGATTCCGGAGGCGCTAGAGGGACTGTGGTAGATCACCGCTGTCTGCATGATGACAAACTCGGTGGTGGTCAAGCCGTAGATAAAACAAGTAGCCATGTAGAAGATATACCAGGCACGCCGGGGCCCCAGCCCGGCTCCAAACTATCATTGCCATTGCCTTTCTCAGGTTGTGTTGAATCCGACTTCTTGTCACTGTTCCTTCAACCTAGCCCCTGAGATATAGAAGACAGTGTGGTATTTGCGTCATTAGCACAGTATCGCAAAGCTCAGACCTGGCTCGGTGGATCCAGTGGCGAGAGCTTCAAGGCTCCTCGGCTATCAACCCGACCCTGAGCTTTTTGCAATACCAACCCAGAAGAGACGTCAAAGAGAGGCGTCTCTTCTCCTTTGTCTAGACATACCGGCCGACTGCCCGTGCTTCTAGGCTCTTGCACCGCTACAACCACGTCAATCATGAGAGCCTCGGTTGGAAGGCTCATGGCAGCCGCCTCGACGCCGGCGTCATCGGCTCTGAGGCCCGCGCCCATGGCGCTGCTGCCGCCAATCCCCCTGTACCGGAGGCTGCTGAGGGCACACCGCAAGCACCTGCCGCACGAGATGCGGGTTTTGGGAGACGAGTACGTCAAGGCCGAGTTCAGGGCGCACCGGAATGTCGATAACCCGGCGCATTTGGTGAGCTGTAAAACCCTGGTCCGCCTGCGGACTGAGATTCCGCCGGGTACTGGTACTTTTGATGGCTTAAAAAAAACCCCAATCCGCTGACGAGCCGCACCGGATACAGATAGGTTTTTTGACCGAGTGGCAGCTCTACGCGCAATCGGTCGAGGGCGACTCCTGGGCCGAGGAGAAAATCGATCCGGCCAAGGTCCAAAAGCTCAGCGGTACGTGGGGGCGTTTCTCATCTGCTTGGATTCAAACGTCGTCTAATATGCATATTCCAACAGAGGAACAGGTTGGCCAGCTTTACGAACTCATGATGGCTATAAAGGCAAGGAAGAACGGAGGAGAGGAGGAGGGGTCCTCATTATAATGGCAAGCATAGCTCGGTTTACACAGGCTGTAGATATCTAGGCGTAGTTAAATATGATACCTCTTTATACACTTAGTTTTATCACCCTCCGTTATGGCCGTCTCTTTTTCCCCGAGTCGACGGTGCATTTTCATAGACGCCTTCTCGACATTTTCTTAAAATCCTCATGTTTTAGAGATGTTTACCCACGAACGAAAAGATATTATCCCCTAGCCTCAAATGTTCTATATTGCGTGGGGTCCTGCCTCTCATTTCTCTGCGCTGAGACTTTTCGTTGTGCATTTTCAGTCAAGCTCGACGTCCCTCCGCCGCGAACCGCCGCCACTTCAATTTGACGTTGCACCGTTCGAATTTTTAGCCCAATCACCCAAGTATCCGTGAAACGGGGCTGCAGGTAAAACAAACCCGGACGTCCGGCGGTGAAACACGGAGAGAACTATTCGAGACAGCGGGCAGGACAACGGTCAAACGGCGAAAAAGAAAAGAGCGAGAGAAAAAGAAAAATTGGACCGGAAATAAGGTTCGGTTCCTGGTATCGCATTTTCAGCCCTGTCGGAACCCCCCGCCTGGGAGGAAGACCCCACCCCCAAAAAAACATGGCGTTTTCGTTCTCGTTTGACGGGGATGACATAGAAGACGACGGCACCCAGAAGGGCAGCAATGCCGAGGCCGGAGGTGCCGCAGCCGGAGGACATGGCCAGGGACCGCAGCAGCCGGCCCAGGCGGTGCCGGGCTGCTCCAGCGCGTTCCCGGTGCAGGGGAAGCCGCAGCTGACGCCCGAGCACCACGACCTCGGGCACATGCTAGCCCAGATGCCGTCCAAGATCGCGTACAGCACCCTCGAGGTCCAGGGGGTCGGCCGGCTGCCGCGCCGCGAGCTGTGGGACGTGCGCGTGCAGCTGGCCGCCGAGGACGAGGGCCTCGAGGCCGACGAGGCCGGGCTCGGCCAGCACGACGTCCGCACCGGCATCTACGAGGGCGGCTTCAAGAGCTGGGAGAGCAGCGTCGACCTGGTCAAGGTCCTGGCACAGGACTACATGCCGCCCAGCCTGGCTCTGACCAAAGGGCCTATGAAGATAATCGAGGTATGCAAAAAGCCATGCGCGGCTTGCCACCCCTCAGCCACCACGTCCCCCGCACACGACGTTGCTTGATTACGAGGTCTCATGAAGGCGAGGGGAGAAGAAAAAAAAAGAGAAAGCCACTGACGAGGCCCCCCATTTTACGCGCAGCTTGGATGCGGAACAGCACTACCGTCTCTTGCCATCTTCCAGTGGGCGGCCGCTCGGGGAGAGACGGCCAGGTCCCCGCTGTCGCTGACGCTCGCCGACTACAACCCGTCGGTCCTCCAGCTCGTGACGCTGCCCAACTTCATCCTCGCCTGGGCGCTGCTGCGCCAGAGCGAGAGCACGCTGCTTCAGGAGGCGCTGTCGCCGGAGGAGGACTCGGATGGCGGAGAGCTCGAGCTGAGCGAGGAGGTCACGGCCGCCTTCGTTGCGTTCCTCGAGACGTCAAATATCTCGCTGTCCTTCGTCTCTGGCGGCTGGTCGCCGGCGTTTGTGGAGCTCCTCTACAGCCACGGACTGAGCGTGTCTCCCCAGTCCTGCCCGTCCACGTCTGGGCCATGTAGCAGCAGCAGCACGCTGGTAGTAGGGGCCGAGACCATCTACTCACCCTTCGCGCTGAGCGCCTTCGCAGACACGCTGGTTGCGGTTCTTCGGAGGGAGCGCGCCGAGCGGCCGGACGGTGGCGCGACGGGTATTGTCGCGGCGAAGCGGTTATACTTTGGGGTCGGCGGGTCTCTCGACGACTTCGTTGAGAGGATCACTAGGGAGGGCGTCGACGTGGGTTGGCTGAGGGAGGAGACGGAAGGCGTCCGCCGCGGGGTTGTCCAGTGCTCGCTGCCTTGACGCGTCATTCGTCGGGACCCCACGCCGAGAGAGGACTGGTTGAGGCGAAGCAACTGGTCTAGATTTCTAGGTAGCAGTACACAGGGCTCGACTAAATCCTGTTACCATCCAACCACCGCGAGTCCTCTTCGGGTGGCAACAAACTCCACCGGGACGTGACGACGCTTGTAAGTGGCTTTGTTTGGGATATCGCAATCGAGAGAATTGCTCGTCTACCACCTATTCGGTATCGAGGATGCGTGGCGCTCCCCTTCGGCGGCTAGCCGTCAGTTGATGCTCTTACATGGGGGGTACTTGTGTAACATCGTTCTTCCATCGTAAGACGCATGCAGTAAGCCAGGACGGGGCATATCTACAAGTAGACAGAGTTCCCCGCATAAGAAAACGAGGGAAGGAAAACAAGGCCTGTCTTCATTGGAGGTGCGTCATAATATTAGCAAGAATGGATTCATTGTGAAGCTCTGCTCGCATGCTTGACCTATGTTGGAAGCGATGCAGAAGAACTGAGACTTCCGAGGGGCGGTGCACCACGGACCGAGACAGCTGGCAAGAGATGTTGTCACGCATTGGATGGCTGCACGGAACCTTTCCCTCGTGTCGAAGATGGAGGGTGGTGGCTGACGGCGGCGGCTACCAGGCCCGCGATGCTGCCTAGCAACTGTTTCCGCTGCTAGTGCTAGCTGCAGGCGGCGTTACTCTGGCGGGGGGCTGTTCTCTGCCGACACATGCAAGCAAATGGCAGCAAAGGCTCCTGCATGCTTTCGGCCTTTCAGAACTTGGGCCTTTTGGTTTTGTGACATTGATGGCAGGCAGATGGATCCAGCGGCTGTGGTGCCCCATCCAAGCAATCGTTCGGGGAATTCGATGTCTTGACTGCGATCAAGGATGGGAAATCGGTTCAATCAATCAAGTCAGCCGCCCCGGTCGCACAGCCATGCAGCCCAGTCCCATGCAGCCCAGTGCCTTGCAGCCAGTGCGGTGCAAGTCCTCACTTCTGGCCCATCCAGGTCAACTCAAGCATTTCCCTCTGGTTGGCGGGCGGGGCGTCAGCTGGTCCGCCGCCAATGGCGTGCGGGCGTCCGCAAAATGGGCCTCTCGTCGGTCTCTCGTAAGCCACGCGTCGGTGCTAGCTGGCTGCTAGGCTAGAACAGGGCAGACCCCAAGCCCAATTAGTGAGTCCCTGGATGAATGGCCATCGAGCCCACGCCGGGATGAATCGGCAGTCACGGTTCCATCGCAGCACAGCTCGACATCATCTCCAGGCCGAAGAAGGTCCAACACGAGCTCGCTGCGCCTCCTGCGGTCGCATTGGAATGCACTCGGGGGCTCAAACCTTGGCGGCGTGGTGGCAGGAGAAGCGCGCAGAAGGAGCCTGGATTGCCCCCTTTTGCCCGTGGTTCAGACTGAATCACAGCCTGCGTGAGGCGACATTCTGAGAGGATCCATTGCCCGCCATCGGCATCATTACCCAATTTCCAGCCGGAGCCACCCTCTGGCAGGGCCCCCAGCGCGGCACCAGTGGATGGGCCAGCGGCTAAGCCGATTGGGGAAAGCAGATGACGCTGTGGAGAGCGGACCTTGGCTGGACCCCTGCATGTCCTCCGCGTTATTATTGTGGATACCTTCCTGATCAATTGGCTTTGGGATTGAGATTGAGATGATGGGGGGTGGGCCGCAGGGAGAAAGGAGCGCCCCAGCCTTGGCACGCTTCTAGATGGCCGCACGGGATGGATGCGAGGTGTGCTTGTCCCTTGAGGCACAGACGCCAGGCAAACATGGGCGCGCCGACTCGAACTGGATAAAAACTTTCCGCGACAGGCCGGCCTGCGGCTGCTTCGGCTGGGGGGTGTCATTTTAAAAGTGGCGCCGGCTGGAAAAAACACAACAATAAAAGCCGTCGCCCGCCGCGACGTCCCCCTCGAGGTTGTCGCTTCCGTCTCTTCACGGCCTTCCAACCCCTTTCATTCTTTCAGGGACTGTTGACTGCTTCGAGCTATTACTATATCGCCATATTGTAATCCCGAACGGTAAGTGGCGTCTGTCCCGCGTCCTTGGCCCATTCCAAGGAGTCCCTCGCACCGAACACCCGTCCAGGCAGGACGGCGACTCGCGCAACTGCCGCGTTTCACTGCATTCCCCCATCCGTCCCGTCTTCTTGACACTAGCCTCCGTCGTCACCGTCGCCGCTCGGGAGCGGGCGTCATGCATCGCGCTGTTGGCTTATCCCCTTCATGCCTCCCTGGTCCTGCTCGCCGTACCCCACTCTACCCTCGTCGCACCTTCGTCTCTGTTCGCTCTGCTCCCAACCTGCACCCAGCCTTCTGTGGACTGCTCTCGTCGACGGACCCCGCTGCTTCTGCCTACATCTCACCACTACCACTCGTGATATCGACATTTTACGCTAACAGTCGGCACAGCTTCTTTTGCGCTTCTCAACCTTCGCTCAGCACCGTCTTACCACCCCATCGCCAAGATGAAGTTCACCTCTGTCGTTGTTGCTGCCCTGGCCGCCGTTGTCTCGGCCAAGCCCAAGTTCACCAACAGCAACTTTGATGTTGTCGCTGGCCAGGCCTTCGAGCTGAAGTGGACTGACGCCAAGGGCCCTGTCACCATCGAGCTCAAGGCCGGCACTTCCCCCAAGGACTTGAAGACCTTCTCGGTTCTGGCCAGTAAGTACAGCACCGCCTGCGAAGACTTGCTGTGTGTCTGTACTAACGCATGCCATCAAAAGCCGGCGTCTCTGGAACCTCGTTCACCGTCACCGTCCCCAAGGACGTGCCCTCCGGCCAGTACGCCTTCACTGTCGCCGACGGCCCGACCGATAACGACACCAACTACAGTGTTACTTTCGCCCTGGTTGGCACCGGCTCTTCCAGCAGCAGCAGCAGCAGATCTGTCGCCTCGAGCACCAGCAGCCGCTCCACCAGCAGCTCCGCGACCTCGAGCGCCACCACCATGACCACCACCTCGGCCACCTCCAACTCTTCTACTGCCACCACTTCGTCCGGCTCCACCTCCACCAGGGGTATGTATCTTGGCCACCAACCTGTTTTTATTGACCCTAGTTGAACTAACCTGACCTGCTTGCTTCTAGCCTCTTCTACCCCGTCCTCCACCCCTACCACCACCGGAACCATCCCCAACTCTAACAGCTCCGGCAACAAGGTCCAGTCGTCGCTGGCCCTCGTCATGCTCGGCGCTGTTGCCTACGCCTTCCTTAACTAAGAGGGTCATGGCACCGGGTTTGATTTCGGGCGCATTGGGAGTTCTTGGTACTGCATGACGGCCGGTCAAGGATCAAACGGGTCGAAGCGCGATTCGTAGTGATGGAAGGACGACCACCAACTGGCTATAGGGAATTTGCATAGACTGCACACGCAGACCATGTTTACCTGCTGCTGCTGCTTTTCTGTTCGCAGGAGGGAGGCGGTAATTATTTCCATGTAATAACCTTCGTCAGGGTGCGCCTGCTCACATAGCACTGTAATCATGAGTCTACGGAGATTTCTCCGCCATTGACTCACCACTGAGATGTTTTGGAGCCGCCTGTGCGTTGTGTGCCTATAGATGTATGTCTCGAGGCGGCCGTTGACAAGCCGAGGCCCCGACGTCCTTGGTGCGGGCGGTTTCCTGCACCTGTCGAGGGTCTGGTCTCGGGAGCCTGCATTGCCTGTTATCCGCGGTGGGACTGAAGCAAGGCTGCCAGTCATGTTGACATCTCGCAAATTGCGCCATTCATACTCTGGATTCTACCGAGTACATCCCCTTTGACAGCATTCTCCGATATGCCTGCCTACCTAGGTAGTTATCATTTGGAGGCACGTGGGCAGATTGGCCGTGTATACACACCTACTCCTACCATTTACCCCTATTCGTCAGGGGGGTATACTTTGTATTGCAGGAACAATTTGGAAACACCAAGGCGTGACAAAACCCAAGCACAAAGTATTACCAAACATAATCTGTGCAAACCCGGCTCTATCATTCATTATCCAAGATGAAAGCCAAAACAATACTGTCCCAGTGTGCTCGTCTAACCCCAGGTCCCGTGTAGCGTACATAAAACGACACTCAAAACACTCAACCGTTACTATCCTCCAGACACATCTTCGTTGCTGCTCCCAGAGGAACTTCCGCCCTCGCGATGCGCCTCCTCGTCCTCGTCCCCAGCGGGGGGCGGGGGCGACCAGGGCGCAACGTCCTCGCAGCCCGTGGGGACCCGGCAGCGGTCGCGGGCGTCACACGTCTTCCACAGGACCTCGCGGAGCTCGGCAAAGACCTGGGTCGGCGCGTCGAGGGCCCAGATAACATCCAAATGCTCGTAGTCGGCGACGACCTTGGAGTGCACCACGTTGACGTGCGGCTCCCTGCCGCGCTCGAACCGGCGGAGTAGCTTGGCGCCGTCCACCAAGTCGTCGCGCCCGCACACCCAGAAGGCAAAGGGCGGCGCCTGCGAGTTGTACCACGCAGTCGACCCGCGCGCCTTCCTGCTGCGGCGGCTGCTCTGCGGCGGCGACTGGTGGCTGGCCGCCGCCGGTCCGTCTTTAGGCTGCTCCGCTGGGGCAGCACCGACATCACCACTCTTATGATCGCCGCTAGGACCGGGGCTCGGGCCCGGGTCAGCCACGCCCTCGGGATCGAGGACGAGGTTGCGTGGCCATTGCTGCAGCGGGCCCCGGCCGTGCTCTGGGTGGGGGTTCTGACCAGCCTCCTTAGCTGCAGCTGAGCTGCTCCCGGCTAGGCCCTTGCCCTCCCTTTCTGCCGCCGCGTCCTCCTTCTCCTCAGCCCGCCACTCCTCCTTGGTGGCCAAGATGCACTTGTGGCGGGCGAAGCACTCGCGGCCTAGCCACCACCTCATCTCGGCCGAGAGACGTAGACGGGTGCGAACTGGAACATGCGGTCGCGCAGGCCTCGGTCCCAGCGCTCGTCGGTCCAGTTGAACAGGAACGAGAAGACAAGATAGCCAAGGTGGCCGTAGAGGCGGGGCGGCAGCAGGCGGTGCATCTGCATCATGAAGGGGATGAAGGCGTGGATCCCAAACATGAGGCGGAACATGGAGGGCGTGATGACCCTCATGAACTTGAAGTACATCTTGCCGATAAGCGGGCCTGCGTACGCTGCGGGAGCCAGAGCGCAAAAGACGGTCAGCTTCTCGCCCAAGTCCGGCCGCTGCTCCTTGGCGAGCGCGACGAACGTCTGGGTTGTGCCCTGCGAGTGGCACACGAGACCGATCTTTTCGAACCCTGTCTCGTACAACACCCGCGAGGTTAAGGCCGGGAGATCAAAGACCTTTAGATTAGGAGTAAGCAGTGCTATCCCAACATAGATGATGTATAATACGGATAGCGAGACTCGAGCAAGATTCGAACGCACCCCCATTTGTCTTATGTTCCAAGCCCACAGCCGCGGGTCCTGGTACTTTAAAAGGCTGTGTTTCGGGTTAAAGCCGCAGCGGTTGTTGCCCAGCCATACGTCATATCCCGATTTGCACAGGTACTGAGAGACCGATTAGCATTGGTGTTGTCTGGGTGAGGGAGAACCGCAGTATAGAGGGAGACCAACGAATGCCAGCGAGTCGTCATCGTTGCAGCAGTATGCGCCGGAGCTCTGCAACAGACCGTGCATAAGCAAGACGGGAAACTTGCGAGGCCTGTCTGGGTTCCTCAGCCTCTTTTTGCTACTGGCGAACACATCAGGCCCACGCTGCTCGCGCTCCGCTGGCGGAAGCTCCTCGTACTCCCTAGGGTCGTACACATGCCAAAGGTCGATGATAAACCCGTCCTCGGTTTGGACCTGGAGCTCCTCGATATCAAGTCCGACACGGCGTGCGTAATACGCCACGTCGCACTTGATCGGATCCGGGCCGCCTTCCGTGGGCACGTATCCGACGCCGTCGTCTTCCTTCTCGCCCGACGTGTCGTGAGAGCTGTGACGTCGCCTCCAGTTGCGAGCTTGCTCTCGACGTGCCGCCGCACGCCTCTTTTCCTCCTCGTAAAACGCCCTTTTTGCGTCGGGATCGCGCAGCATCAGCCTGCTGGCGGTGCGACCGCAAACCGGCGGGATACTGGTGAATATGGCGCCCAGGACGATGACGCCGAGAAAGGCGAGGCTGAGGAAGAAGGACGTGACGCGGAAGGTGGCGCACTGGACGTTGCGCCAAAAGGACGGGGGTCCATACAGGGGCAGCGGGGGGAACAGGGGGTTCGTATGCGATGGGGCATCGACCGGCGCAGCGAGCCCTCGCCCGACTTCTGTATAGACTTGCCATTGGCGCCACGAAGGGCCTTGGCGAGCTTTTCCGAGCTCTGGTCTGCGCGCCGCTCGCCCGCTGAAGAGGCACCGCCCGCGAGTGCAGGCGAGGAGGAGGCGGCCTCCTGCGTGTGCTGCGTCCCCTCGAGCTCTTCCTTTAAAATGTTGAGCTTGTGGGCCTCCTGAAGAGGCACGGCGGGCAGGCGGTTGCCATCGGCCGTGACGATGACGGGATCGTGCGGCGTGACGAAATGGGCCTCGACGGCGGCAGCGTCGCCGCTGTCGGTGGTCGTTAGGTGCGAGAGCTTCTCGGACTGCTTGGCAAACTTGGCAGCAGAATCTCGGACGAAGGATCCGGCCTTCGGAGAGGAATCTCTACTTCCCGAAGATGGCCTCTCTATGTCTGGCGTTTTGTCCCCGGCATCGTCGAGGGAGTTGCTCTTGGGCTCACCGGATTCAGCCTCGATCGCCATGTCGCGCAGGCCAACCCAGCTACTCCCCCACCCGACCCTCCGATCCGAAAGGGTGATGCTGCGGTCACCGACGCCCCTTACTCTTGCAGATCAAGACACTGACGAGGCTTTATATGGATTCGTCTAGTGTGATTTGGGAAAGGCTAGGGAGGCCGCGTGGAGTTTCTAGTCTCGAAGACACTGGCCAGAGGAGTTGTTGAGGTATGAAAATTACTGTGTGGTCTGCTGTTGTATGCAGCGATACCAAGCCTCTACACCGACTGTCGGACAAAAGGCGGTCGCTGCGTGTGTTTTGGGTCGAGATCAGGGTGTTATGGTGTTATGGGCGTGAGTGAGCGGCTAGATTTCAATGATCAAGCTGCATACGAATCAAGGTTGGGCTGTCTGGAATCGGGGAGACGTCATGGAGAGAAGCCGCGCTCAAAGAGGTACCCGGTTCTTGGTACCTATGGTACAAATTGTACCAGGACCTGGCAGCCGTGCTGCAAATAATCCCAGGTAGCGGTACCTAGCGTCGGCTGTATCTCCACATGGAGATTTTCTTTCTGGACAGACGCAGTCTGATGAAAACCAACCAACCCCTGCAGCAGCCGCATCTCCAAACTGATGGAATCAGAGTCAATGACCAAGGAAAGCCACGCCGCCCCAAACCACGTTTGTTTTGCAGCCCAGCGCCTGTAGATATAGAGATGCCGGCAAGGACGGGATCAAGAACAAGGCGAGCTCAGGCCGGTGAGCGTTGCGTCATTTTGCGCAACAAAGCAGAGTGGAAGACGAGAGCAACAAAATGCACCTTCACACAGCCTGTGCATCGCTAGCACAGACATGTGAAACCCGCCACGGCGGAAGGCCCCGATTGGGATCGCATCAGCCGTCCGCATCGAGGCTACGTTTTCGTCCGCCAGCTCCGACAAATGAGGCAGAGCTGGATAAACCCGCATTCATGTAGGCGCAAACCATCTCTGCAACAGCTCAGGTCAGGCAATTTGCTGGCGAGTTCAAGGGTACCTCGGTACAGGTACCTATTCGTGCAGCCAGTGCTCACGTGACTATACCCCAGCCTAGCTCCAGTTCTGCCATCTGCCAGCCCGAGACGCGCCTGCCAATGCCATGAGGGGCCGGCGCGCTGGGCCGAGGCCCAACCCAACCCCTGGAGCTGAGAGCTCCACTGAATTTGAGATGGGATCACTGCTCGATATTGACACCAGACTGTTGTCTTTGACTCGGCGCCCGACCCTGGCGGCCTGCCACCCACTGACCCCGACATGCGCTGTTGCGGACCTGTGTGAGAGTCGCCCGAATCGCAACTGCTTCGCTCCCACGCTGCCCGCCGACGTCGGCACAAACCACAGAGTCGCCCGCTCGAGTGCGCCCGCCGCCTTCCTCGGCCCGCCATGGACGCGGCCCCTGCGCTCGCCTGCCGGAAACGGCGCCGGAGAAGGCGCGAGGACAAGCTGCCCATCTCGGCCCGCCTTGCCCTCGACGACCATCTCCGCAGCGACGTCGGCATTCTGTCCGAGGACCTGTTCGCCGACCTCTTCCCACATCTACGGAACCGTAAGCCCTCTATTTTTGCACATTGTCGTCTGCCTGTCTGAAGCAAGCAAGCGATCGCCAGCCCCGTAGCTGACACGCGACTGTCCCGGCCACCCCAGAGCCACAGGATCTCGGCGAGGTTCACTACGTGGCCATTGCCCCCTGGATGCCAGGCGCCTCCCCCGAAACTACCGACTGGACCATAGTCCCCGTCACAAAGTCCACCGCCCTGTCGCACTCCACCGTCCAGTTCTCCCCCTCCGACTCGAGCCTCGTGCTACAGAACTTCGCCACCACCCTCGAGCGTGTTGCCCCATCCAAGCTATCCAGCCATAGCAGAAGCGGCATAGACATCTTGGTCATCGACGCCGTTGCGCTTTCACTCGACACCGTCTTTGTCAGTCTGGATGGCGACCTGGCCAAGCGTCTCGGGAATGGCGAGGGCACCTTCTTCAGGAACCACCCCGAGGCCTCGACAATCGGCAAGGGAAATGCCTCGTCGGCTGTATCTTCTGAGCTGCGTCTGGCCACCGCTCTGCGCGCTGCCCTGGGCACACTCCGCGTTGTGCATTCCGGCGATCTGTTCCCGCTGCCGCTCCCCCCGCACCCGATAACCCACGTCCCGCCGAATCCTGGCAGGGTTACGCTCTGCGAGCCCGTTGCGCAGGGCGTCCTGTCTCCCAAAACCAAGATCATTGTCTCGCCTAGTCGCTCGCGCCCCAAGGGGAATAGGGACAGGGGCTCCGCGCGCCCCGGCGGGATGCTCGATGGCGTGACTGAGGCCGACGAGGACACAGCGAATGACCAGTTCTACTCGGCTGCTGAGGAGCGGGACAAGATCGAGGTCAGCGATTCGGCCGTTGAGAGCTCTGCCGCCACCAGCGCGTCCGAGACGGAGCTGTCGGAGGGCGACAATGACGAGCTGTCTGACGATTCGGCCGACGATATGATATCGCTGCAGACGCCGACCCTGCCACCGCCTACCGCGAGCGGCCTGTCGACCATGCAGCCCGGCACGCCGATGACCGTGGGCCGCGGGAGGAAGACTAATGGCATGACCACACCTGGCTCAGTCTTCTCGTCCTTCACCGCAACGACCGCCCGCCCAGACCGCCCGCGAGGCCGTCTGTTCAAAGCTCAGGGGCTTGTCAAGCCCATACCAGCGGAATTGCTGCACCCGAAGCCGACGCCTGAGACGAGGAGGCCCATGTGTATGTTGATGTGAGCAACTTGTCGAGGATCGGTTGCTTCTCTGGGGACTGGGTCCGGGTTGAGGCCTCGTCGGCGCCCCCTGCCAACGGGTTCGGTCCATTCGCCCTTGGGAGCTTCGGGGAACCAGATGCGCAGGGAGCCCGCTTGGAGGCCTGCCAGGGTTTTTGGCCTGCCCGAAGGGTACTCGAGACGGCCCGTTAGCCGGATACCGAGCTCAAAGCATGGCGGCCGCAGCCTTTCATTCTTCGAGTCGCAGGTTCAGAAGCCGACAAGCCCTCTGGCGTATGCATCACCCATCCTTCTTGCCAACCTGGACAGCCCGTCACACCTGCGCTTGCTCCCCCTGAAGAGGTCCATTGCGCATCACCACGGGGGCGGGCCGCACTCGCAGGCGGCGGCGGTCATGCAACCACCCTATGCCCGTGACGTCGTCATCCAACAGGTTCGCACCCCCGTATCCTCATCTAGAGACTTGGAGGTGGCCGTCATGGCCGGATTGAAGTGGTATTTTGAGAAGAAGCTTCGTGTGATCAAGGCCGGTGACCTCATCGCCGTGCCCATCGACACGCAGCTTGGGCGCACAATGAAAGAAGCGTCCGCGGGCGAGGGCTCCGCGATAGACGACATACTCTCGCTCGCGGCCGGCTCTGCCAACACAAAAGCTCCCGACGGACGGGGCTTGAACCTGGACGAGGTGGCCTGGTTCCGAGTTTCGCACCTGCAAGCACAGAAGCAGGACGGTGTCGAGGCCGCGCAGGAGGAGGCACTCTGGGGATTTGCTGCCTGCGTCGAGACCTCAATGGCCCACCTAGAATCGTCAGGCATGGTCAATGGTCGCGTTCCTGGTGTGAAAGCGAGTACTTGGCAATACTATCTAGGTATCCTGAACCCTCCCAGCGGCGTGTTAGCATCACCTCCTGTGGCCATCTCTGAGCTAAGGCCAAGCTACATCTCGCCCCTGCGGCGTCGTGTCAGGGAGCTGCTGGCTGCCGCGACAAGTAAAAGGGCCATACATCTCAAAGCGCCGCCCGTCGCGATCCTGCTGGTCTCCACGCAGCGGAACATTGGAAAGGCGAGGCTGGCCACGGACGCGTGCCGTGACATTGGCCTGCACACCTTCACGGTGGACGCATTTGATATACTGAGCGAGGGAGGGGCGGGCGGCAGCGACGTCAAGACGGACGGGACGCTCAAGGCACGAGCGGAGCGCGCACTCAGCTGCGGGCCAGAGTGTTGTGCGCTCCTCATTCGGCACGTCGAGGCGCTCACGGCGGAGCGTATGACAGCGACAATGCGCGGCATCCTGTCGGGTGCGAGGGTCCTCATTGCGACCACAACCGAGCCTGACAAGATCCCCGACGGCGTGCGAGGCCTTTTCACGCATGAGCTCGACATGTCGGCGCCCGACGAGGGCGAGCGCGAGGGTATCCTGCGTTCTATCGTTGACCACCGCGGCCTCGCCCTCGACGCCGGTGTGGACCTCGGCGCCGTCGCCCTCAAGACGGCGGCTTTGGTGGCCGGAGACCTCGTAGACGTCATCGACCGCGCCTTGGTCGCACGACGGGCGCGACTCCAAGGGCTGGCCGAGAAGGCTAGCGCCGGAAGCACCGAGAGCGGGGTGCCAGCCGTCACCGTCAGAGATGTCCTAGTGGCCGGAGGATCAGCGGTGCGCGGGCTCACCAAGGGGGACCTGGACACGGCGGTCGATGCGGCGCGCAAGAACTTTGCCGACGCTATCGGGGCGCCCAAGATCCCAAATGTGACGTGGGACGATGTCGGAGGGTTGAGCAACGTCAAAGAGGCCGTCAAAGAGACGATCCAGCTGCCGCTTGAGCGGCCGGAGCTCTTCGCCAAGGGCATGAAGAAGCGGTCTGGCATCCTATTCTATGGACCGCCTGGAACGGGAAAGACGCTTCTTGCAAAGGCTATCGCCACCGAGTACAGCCTCAACTTCTTCAGCGTCAAGGGCCCGGAACTGCTCAATATGTACATTGGAGAGTCCGAAGCAAATGTGCGGCGTGTCTTCCAGCGGGCGCGCGACGCGAGGCCCTGCGTCGTCTTCTTCGACGAGCTCGATTCGGTCGCCCCCAAGCGTGGAAACCAAGGAGACAGTGGCGGCGTCATGGACCGCATCGTGTCGCAACTGCTGGCCGAGCTGGACGGCATGTCGTCTGGCGGCGGTGGCGGCGGTGGCGGGGACGACGACGACGACGGTGCCTCTGCCGGCGGCGTTTTTGTCATTGGTGCCACCAACAGGCCTGACCTTCTAGACCAGGCACTTCTCCGCCCAGGCCGTTTTGACAAACTGTTATATCTGGGCGTCTCGGACACGCATGAGAAGCAGCTCCGGATTATGGAGGCGCTAACGAGGAAGTCAGTCGTCTTTATCTCTTTTTTAACCAATACAATTGCGTCTAGGATCAAGCTAACCACGCACATCCGGATCACTCAGGTTTACACTGCATCCTTCAGTGTCTCTCAAGGCCGTGTCGGAGAAGCTGCCCTTCACCTACACGGGCGCCGACTTCTACGCCCTCTGCAGCGACGCCATGCTGAAGGCGGTTACGCGGCAAGCATCGCGAGTAGACGCAAAGATCAAGGCACTGAACGCAGAGCGCGAGGCGTCGGCGAGCGGCGGCGGGAGGCCGCCCATCTCGACGGCCTACTTCTTCGACCATTATGCCGAGCCCGAGGACGTGGCCGTCATGGTCATGGAGCACGACTTCATGGAGGCGCACCGCGAGCTGATCCCCAGCGTGAGCGCCGGCGAGCTGGCCCACTACGAGCGCGTGCGCGCCACCTTTGAAGGCGGGCGGGACAAGCAGCAGCAACAGCAAAATCAGCAACATCATCAGGACAACGGCCTGATGCCCCGCGGGCCTCTCCGCTCCGTCTCGTCGAGCTCGAGCGTCAAGGGCAAGGGGAAAGCCCTGATGGCTACTCCCATCCTGGGGAAGGGCAAGGGTAAGGCTGTCGCGCCGTCGAGCAGTGACGAGGAGACCGTCAGCGGCCTGGCAGGCTCCGACGGTCACCGTCCAGGGAGCGCGAATGGGAGCATCAGGGCAAGGGGGAAGGGCAAAGCAGTGGCGACAACGGATCACCTGGACGGCTCGGGCGGCGATGACGAGGGGTTGTATGATTAAAAATCTGACACTTGAAAAAAAAAAAAAAAAAAGTACAGAAGGAAAGCAGAAAAATGAAAGAGGGCGGCGCATCCTGCGCTACCAGGTAATGCTAGCTACCTAGTCAGATATGTTGCCTCCCTGTACGTATAACACGCGTGCGGGAGCACATTCTCATACATGAAAGAATTATAAGCGGCTAGACACACGGAGCCGAGGGTTAGATATCACCTCGTTGTTTGGGCAGAGAAGACATACGCCGCAGATAGCACGGATGCTGTACCTAGGCCGAGGTTGTGGATATCATCCGTCGAACACTATCAAAAAAGGCACGCAACAAAATGTCCACCAAGTCATGACGCAACAATATGGGGCAAATTACAGGGTACATGGAATCTGGCTCCCCTTCTTCACGCCTTGGTATCTTTGCTCTCTGAGGCCTTTTTATCCTTTGTTGCTTCCGCGCTCTTGGCTGGGGCTGCCGCTGCCGTCTTCTTGGGCTCCTCGTCGTTGTCGTCGTCGTCATCTTCCTCCTCATCGTCATCATCTTCCTCTTCGTCTTCCTCCTCTTCGGGCTCCTCCTTGATAGCTAGCTCCTTCTCGACAGCCTCGATCTCCTCGGGCGACGCGGGGCTCACTACTGAGCCCCGGTACGAGGTCACGGGCGGGTCAACATCGGTGGGCTTCCAGGCGGTGCTGGTCGGGCTCTGGAGGGTGCGGAGGAGCTCCTCGGAAGACGCGGGGCCTCCGGCGGCGGAGCTGCCGCCCTTCCACGCGCCCGAGGTGGGCGACTGGAGCCCCGCGTCCGCCTTGGCGGCGGGTTTTGCAGCCGCTGATGCCACCGAGATGGCTGCCGGCTTTTTGGCCTCGCCCGCCTCCTTCTCGGCCCCGGCTTTGGCTGGGGCCGCCTCCCCCTTCTTCTCGTCCGCCGCCTTCTCCCCACCTTGGGCGTCCTTGGACTTGGAGTCGGCGGGACCGCTGTTGCCCTTCCCGTAGACCTTGTCGCGCAGGCTCTGGAGACGTATCTGCTTCGCTTTGGCGGCGGCTTCTTCGGCGACGCTGAGAATGGGCACGGTGGTGGTGGCGCCGGGTTTCGGTGGGCCCTTGGCGGCGGCGGCGGCTGGCGTTGCCTTCTTCTCAGGTGCTGGCGGGGCCGGGGGAGGCTTCGGGACGGCGGCTGCCTTGGCGGCGGCGGCGGCACCGGCAGCAGCGGCGGACGCTGCTGCGGCTGGGACGGCGGGCTTGGGCTGGACAGGCGGCATCTTCGGGGCCTGGCTGATGGAGGGCTGGGTGAAGTCGTCGTAGAAGATCTTGACGTGCTGCTTGAGCTCGCCGTATTCGTTCCATTCCTCGATCTCGACCAGGTCCTGCAGTGGCCAGCAAGTGCGTGTCAAAAACCAAGCATCAACTCAACCGCCCCAGGAAACAAGGGGAGGGTAAAACGCACGCCCAGGATGAGGCCCTCCTGGACAAGGCCGGGCAGCTTGCGCATGCGGCCTGACTCGTCCTTGCCGGCCCTGCGCCCCCACAGCATGCGGGCCTTCTCGTCGGTGGCGATGTCGATGGCCTTGAAGGGGACGCGGTTCGCTCGCAGGATGGTCTCGAGGCGCGAGGTGGCCGTGACGATATGGGAACTGCCGGCGGTCAGGGAGGTGTAGATGTAGAGGGCCGGGTCGGTTGAGTACGTTGCGGCGGGCTTTGCCGAAGCGGGCTGCTCGGAGGCGGAGGATGCCATGATGGGCGGCTGCTTGCTGGGGGAAGAGCTGCCCGATAGGTAGGTAGGTAGGTACCTAGGTAGGCTCACGTCCCCCGGCAGAACAGCAGGTGTTCTCTCGGTGCTGCTTCGTGCCTCGGCGGGATCCGCTGCCTCAGGCAAAGCACGACGCGAGGTGAGGCACGTCTGAAAGGGCGGTATGTCGTTGGTAGAGCACAGGTCAAGCGGCACAAAGACGGGCGGGGCAGGCGAGCAGCAGCTTGGGGCCAGTGCTCGGCAGTGGCCGAATGAGGGGTTCACGACAAGCAGAGGGAGCGGGCGAGCATGGCTCAGCTAACATGAATGGCCAAATCAACCCCGCCTGACCACGCGTTACGGTAGAGGGGCACACCTGGGCTCAATTCGGTTTCAGAGTGCGACGGCTGGGCAAGCTGTCGGTTTGCTGACCAATGCCCGGGCTCTCCATTCGACGGTCAAAGACGTGCATTTGATCCATTGACATGGACGTCGTGTCCGAATCCATGGCGACGGCGAGCAGATACAGCCAACAGTGAGCGTGCGATTGGGTGCATATCCACTGCGCACTCACATGAAAGTCGCGGCAACGAGAGCATCTCAACGTTGGAATGAGAATGCGAGACCGCATTCGCCCATTGCGTGGGTTCTTGGTCTGGCCTGGTCTGGCCGTGCAATCGGTGGTGGACACGGTCCACCTTAGGTCAATAGCTCCAAGCACGTCACCAACCGGACAAGGTGCGGCCCCCAAGTATCTCAGCCTCAACGATGGACCCCAAAGGGCCCAGATGCCGGGCGGCCCAAGACATGGTGCTCGTTGCCGTGCTGCTTTCGCCTTCCATGCCATCGAGACCCGCTTCCGCGGCAGGCTGACGAAGACGGAACGCCGCACTCGGCCGCTGGACTTTGCAGGGAGTGCGCGGCACCCTTGGTTTTCGCCCAGCCGTCGGACAGGTATATTGCATCATTTCCGAGCAGACACCAGCCACCTCGCAACCAAGCATGGATAATTGCATTGGATGTCGGTGCACAACCATGTTGAGGAATCCATCGCACGCACAGCATTGGCACAGCATTGGCGCGGTGAAGAGGCTTATTTTTTTTTCGGTCAGTATACGAGCGGATGGAGGCATAGGACACCAACGGCGTGCCGTCCACGTGCGACGCTGGAGGCTGTGCGCTCAGTTTCCGCCCGTGGAACGATCGGCTTGACGCGCTAAAGAAAGAGAAGAGGAAGGAAGAGGAAGAAGCACGTTCTTTCGGCTGGAATGCCATCCCCGTCGCCAGGCGACAACGGCCCCTGACGTCGATAGCCATGCCTGCCCAGAGACATGGTCATCTCCACCGACGACGAGCGGCAAATGACGGCGCGTTGGCATCAAGCTCATCGCCGCCGGGAATCCGACGTGGCAAACTGGGCGCGCATCCGGGATGCTGGTTGGGCAGTTGGATCAGGCGCGAGGCGTTTGCCTGGATGCCAGGCGTGCCAGCCCATTCACCCAGCCATCCATTTGATTGGGTTTCTTGGCCACAGACCTTGGCCACGATTCGAGAGCCTGCACGCCGGCCTGCACGGTCGCTGCCTCTCCATACATGTGCGCCGCAGCCTTGGAAAGGACGGGCCCGCTCAAATGGAAGTCAATGCGACCACGACGGTAGGACCAGAGGGATGAGGAGGCTGGTTTATCTCTGGTCTTGCTTCGGTCGCCTTGTTTTTTTTTTTCTTTTTTTTCTTGCGATGGCAAGATTGACACACCCACACACCCCTGACTGGGGGATACAAAGCCACATGGAAGCATCGTTTTCGTGAGATCTGGTGCTCGTGTTTCTTTCTTTGGCCCGCGCGTGTGAGCGTGTGGCGTGTGATGGTGTATGTCAGCAACGGCGTGTTCCTGCAGCGCTCACTTCCACATCGTCCTGCTGGATTCGAATGCTGCCCGCTGCAAGGCACCAGGAACGAACTGCAGCTCTTGGCCCTGTTGGCTGGGAGTTGCGGGCGGCTGGCCAGTCAGAGGCCTGTTATTCTCGGCTCCCCTAGCCAAATGGCGAATAATGAGGAATGAGCGACCAAGAGGGCGATCCCCATTCGCCCCACCACGCCCGAAATTCCCGCGCCCGTGAGTGGACGGCGAGCATGGGCAGCCCTGGGGGCTAGTGGGTTTGCAGTGGGTTCTCCCAGGGGCACTTGGCGGGCGCGCGGTCCTGCCAGCGGCCTGCCGCCCCGGCCGCACCCACCCTGCTGAGCGTCCGCGCACGCCGTTTTTCGCCAACCGGGGCGCTGGATTAAATAGAGCGCATGGGTCCGTTCTGCACGCTCCGTCTGCTCCCCCTTTTTCCTTTCTCGCTCGCTCCGCACCGTTGCCCGCATCTTGCGATTCACTTTTTAACCCCGAAAAAGGATTTTCTTTTCCAGCTGACTTTCAGCGCGCCGCTCTCTACCGTCTCCTTGTCATCGCCTGCCTCTGTTCAACCCGCTCCTTCGTTTCGTTCGTCGCCTTAGATCCCGTCCCCGTCGCTACCTGCACCACGATCCAAGCAGCCCGTCTCGCCAGCCCCGACCAACCAAACGGAGCACACGCAGGTCTTCACCGATACACAAAGAGTCGCCACGCTCGCTCAACCACACCCACCGTCAAAGATGCTCGCTTCGAACCTCGTCTACGGCGTCGTCGCCTCCTTCGCCGCCCTCGTCGTGGCCCAGACCACCTCTGGTACCACCACCTCGACCGCCACCATGACCAGGACCATCACCATCACCACGTGCAACCCTCAGGTCTCCAACTGCCCTGGCCGCACCAGCTCCACCACCAGCATGGCCAACACCACCACTACCAGCAGCACCATCATCAGCACCACCAGCAGCACCTACTACCCGACCGCCAACCTGACGTCGGCCTTCCCGTGCCCTCCAAGAACGCGACCTCGTACGTGCCGCCCGTGCCGACCAAGATCGCCACCACTCCCGTTGGCGTCCCCGTGCCGCCTGCCCCTACCGTCACCCGCCCGTGACCATCCCCATTGGCAGCGCCGGCAGCGCAGTTTTCTTCCAGAGCGGCCTGATGCTCGGCCTCCTGGGTGCCGGTGTGGCCATCCTGGCCTAAAATATTCCCCCCCTAGGCCCTACTCCCCCTTTCCAGCCAACCGACCGGTCCAGGCAAATCTATCTCCAGTCAACATGGAGCCTGGCTGTCTCGGTTTCACCTCACCATACTTTAATCTTCGCTTCTATTCCCGCTCAGAGATACCCAATCCCACCAAGCAATGGTACTGTTGCGTCTTAATTCTTAAACTACACAAGGGGACGTGGATGTTTGTTGTATATTTGGCGGAGTCGCGTTGTTGCTTGTTTTGACTGGCATTTGGCGGAGCGCATGTCTACGCATCTTTTTGGATTTCAACCTGAGCTGTCGGCCGGCAATACTTGAGACAAAGCAACCACACCACTACTCCGCGTGGCTTATCGTCTCGGCAGATCTAGACCGGCTTCCATATCTCGCCCGCCCTCGATTTGCTACAGCAAACAACAACGTTTTTGGAGAGCGTCAAGCCTTGGGGTGTCTCGACCTTCACTTCGTGTCGCATACTTTGTTCCCTTGCACCACCCTGCCTTATCTTCTCCCACTGCCGCCCCGGAGATAAGGGTGAATGGGGATGGATTCATGGACCTGGACATAGTTTGTTGGATGGAAGCGATCAATTCATGGGATGACGGCCAAATTAAGACAGACTTTGATGATGAAGTTGCACGTTTCAACGTATTTCCATTCGGGTGGTAGGTGCATGTTGACCTTAGATTGGAACTATATAAATCCTTCGCACACAACCGAACTGAACCCTGGGCAGCGACTATCCGATCAACAAGCGAGGTGGAAAAAAAAAGAAAAGGAGCAAGTGTCCGTGGGGCTTGAGGGCCCGTCTCCCTGCAGCCCTATGTATTCTTAGATTTTGAAGGCTGTTGATCCTCAGCTCACGCCATGGATCGTTATGCGCACATAGCCTCGGTGCCCAGTCTGCGCGCGCCTTTCGTCCGAACCGCAGCTCGTCAACCACCAGTCGGATCCAGCGTGGGGGGCCTCAAGACGGGGGCTGTCTCAATGCCGCGACGATCCAACAAACACACACGCAGACACACAGACACACCAACGCCCCGTCGGATGGCTCCCCTCGCGCCATGCATGCACACATGCATAATACGGCCCGCCCGTCGTTGGGGGAGGGATGGAGGGAGAGCTTCGCTCCGTCCCCATCCATCCTATCGGCCTCCCGTCCGTCCTGCGCTGCCATGCTGCATCCGGTGATCTCGCCGCGATTGGGCCAACAGAACAGGCGGCGGCGGCATGTACCGCCCCGGCTTGGCCAAGTCACCCTATCACATGAGCACACCTACCCAAGCCCACCCTTCGCCGAGCGCTGTCTCGACACGGCCACAATGGAGTGCGTCCGGGCCAGGGGAGAGCGAAGCCCATAGGATCAGCCAGTGGGGAGGGACAGCCCTAGATGTCAATGGAAGGATCCATCCATCCATCCAGATGCCGAGGATGGAAGGAGAAAAATGCGGAGTACACACCTACACCGTATGTATGCAACCCGGTATGTGAGACTGACCGGTGAACGGGGGAGCCCCCTCTTTTTTTTCCTCCTGTATGTATGGCTGTCTTTTGTTCAACCACCAACGAACCAGAACAGGGCGTGAGAGGTTTTGCCACGACGAGAGGAAGGCGGATTTCAAACCCCGACAGGCCGGCGGCGAGCCAACATGTGAAAGGGGAAGACAGGTGACAGGTGACCGGGGAGAGAAAAAGAAAAAAAAAAAACACCAGAATTTCCGACACGGCCAAGACGCAGGATAGATGGTCCGTCCACACGGCCACCCAATGCGCCATCGGCGATGCCCGCCCACGCCGTCCTGCAGAGCCCTACCATTTTACTTTTTCACCTTTGAGGCGCCGAACCGGATTTCTCTCTGGCCACCTTCCCTGATGGTCGTGAGGGGTGGGCGCAAAAGTGAGAAAAAAGAAAGAGTGAGCGAGAGGGTTTCGGACACGGCGTCTAGGCGTCCGTCGCCTGTCACCTGTCGCCTATCGCACGGAAAGGTCGGCAACATTTCTTTTTACCCGGGATTTTCGGATTTCGATTTTATTTTTTTTAATTGTCTTCCCCCTCGTTTCTCGTGCCTGCTAGAATCCTGTTTTACCTTCGTCACCCTTGCCTCGCCGCCTGGTGAGCGGACGATACCTTGTAGTTGTGGTTGTGGTGGGCGCTAGGGCATGGGCGGACCAAGACCAGATCATGCAGGCCTCTTCGAGATCCTGTCCTGTTGGAGGGGGCCTGCCGGGGCCATGCGCGTCCTGCAGCAGAAACAAAAAGAAGGGGAAAAAAAATATGCCACCCCGGCCAGTCAGGATGCCGAGCATGTCGTGGTATTGTTTTTTTTTTGCTGACCGGGGTGTGTTTTTTTATATGCCACTGCCCCGGCGAAGGGAAAAAAAAAAAAAAAAATGAAAAGAAAAAAAAAAGGGCACGGAAAACAACCAGACAGGAGGAATGGTGAAGAGACAGATTCCGCGTACGGCCGCAGAATCATACGAGGGCCCTTTTCGAGACACTTATAACAGCTCTCTATTGACGACCTTCTCCTTCTCGTTCCCCTATCTCGCTCTCTCTTCCTCCTAGTTGTCTTGACATTCCTTACTCTCATAACATTACTGTGTCACATAACCCTCACACCAGATCGGATACAAGACCAATTGTCATTTTTGTCACTTTTTCCCTCGGTTCGCGTACTCCCGAGCCAATCACCAAGCGAGTGGTCGATCGCCAAGGAATAAGAACGGTTGACAAGAAAAAGCAAAAAAAAAAAAAAAAAAAAAAAAAGCACATCTACTCCTCCTGCCCAAGATACTATCAAGGGCACCAAGATAGAAAAAACTATGGACATGGCGTCAAAACTCTGCGACCACCACGCCACAGCATGCGGCTGCAAAGAGCTTGTCGACGGCAACGTCAAGCTGTGCGATGCATGCGAGAACAACGAGTGTGGCTATAACGACGCCAACCCAGAGAGCTGAACCATCGAGCGAGACAATATCGACGTTCTATGTAAGTCCAGCCTCTTTCTCTGTAAAACCTCTCTTTCTATGATGCTCGCTCACAACTGCCAGAGAACTCTCACCGTCATCTCAGCGACGGCAGCACGGCCCCCGCTGCATTCATTACCCAACCACCCAATTACGAAGGGCGGATGGGGTTGGCCACTAGAGCCACGTATGCGGCACACGAAAAGCAGATGACACTGCTATCGAGATTGGAAAATGACCTGCAGGGGTAGAATGGACGCCTGGTGACGGATACCCACCAGTGCAGGTACTGCGTGTTTTCACACCATGTGACACGGGTTTGCGCAATAGAATGGAGACAAACCGGCTGTTTAGATTGGATTCCTGATTACAAACTGTTGAATAGAAGAGGATTTGGTTTTACGTGCGTTATGCGTTCGCACCCACCCCAATATCGAGCCGCTCACTAGGGCGGTGACCCATCCGTGACCGATCCGTACGGCATACCGTCCCATTGGCCGAAACAGGCGTATTCGTACTTGGCCAGCCCAGTCATCTTCTCCTGGGAAGCCAGGAAGGCCTCGAACTCGCACCAGCCGTCGACGCGAGAGGCGTCGCACTCTGGGAGACTCCATCCTAGCGGCAGGGTGCGCTGGTTCAGCACAAAGTGGACATATTTGGTCTCGCCACCCTCCGTATACCTAGATCGGTCGGCAGCCAGGGGTTTGGGTGTCCGGATAATCTCAATGTCAAGGCGCGCGCCAAAGGGCACGATGTGTGAAATGGTCAAGTTGTGCTTGCCCGGATAGGACGATGGCAGAAGTAGCTGCGAGAATTGCCGTAGTCCGAATGCGGTGAGAATGGACAAAATGTTGGTGTCGTGGGAGAAGTCAAAGTATAGCGGGTTGAGCGGGAATGTTTCCGTGTTGTTGTCCAGCGTGACGTTGATTTGAGAGCCAGAGTAGCCTAGTGTGTGGTTTTTGAGCCGCGCCATCGTCTCTTGTTGATACCCGATCCCCATCGCTCTCTATGCGTGTCGGGTCATGTGTGAGTAGGCCGCAGACTGCTGGGAGCAGTAGGCAGGTAGGGTGTGGCATGTATTACGTACCCCGATAGGTGATTGGAAAGCAACGTTTCCAGCAAATGCAAGATCGATCGAGTAACTAAACCCTATCCACTCTTCGTAGGTGAACAGGTCGCAGAAGCGGCTGAACCCATACGCAACCTGTCGTGAGCGCAGCAAGATAAGCGAGTTAGTTCGTGCTAGAGGCTTTCATGTTTCCCTGTGGCTGGTGCATGGACAGTCTTTCTCACCGTTTCATAGGGGCACATATTCATAGCTGCGTACGAGTCTTCAATTGTCCAGGTGTACCCATCGATCATGGGTCGGAGCCGGGCCGTGGCTGTGTATAAAAAGCTTTATCAGCAGCCCTTTCAAAGAATCGGGCTCGAACGACAAACGCGTGTGTCTCTGCTTACCATTTTGTAGGTAATTGTCGATCCAGATGTTCATGGCCTCGTTACCGGGCTCACTCTTTCGAGAATTCGGGCAGTTGAGGTAGCCGGCAAGCGAGTTGTTGAACCCTTTCTGCTCAATAATAACCTCGATGGTGGCATTGCGAGTCCTGGATCGTTTGGGGTTAGCGAGCGACCTATCACGGCATGTGGATTTCAGGGCGACAGCACGCACCATTCCAGGCCGAAGAATCCGGCCAAAAAGTACTCAGCCGACTTGAGCATGCGATCCTGAGTCGTAGTCCGGACGATGATCTTGCTGTTTGGGTTGTACAACTGGCCATAGTTGTAGGCGTGGAGAATACCTGCACCGAGTTCGCGTTAGGCTAGGTGGGAAGAGAACGGCAGTCACAGATAAAGAGACTGTCCATCAGGCAGGGACCTACCCAAGTCGAAAAGCTCTTGCCGGCCTACAATCCTGCAGCGTCAGATCTTTCATTCATTTGATGACAGGTATCACAGCGCAGTCGTGTATTCTCATGATTGAGTCGAGAGTCAGATGTTCGCCTACCTCGTGGCACCAGAATTTCGTGACCCAATTGGTACTTCCAGTCGTTGAGGAAAGCCAGGGGCCCCGAAGCCTTGAAGCGCTTGTCCTTCTTGGCTGAATGCATTCGGTCACCAAGAGCGACTACATTTTCTCCCTTGGTGGGGTATCGAGAGCCGTGCCGAGAAAGCATCTGCGAACGGGACCCCGATTAGGGGTGGCTACACGGAAAGAAGAAAAGTAAAAAGCCGATTGGTAGGGAACGCACCTGGACCTGCAGGATCTCCGCTCCGGCCGGGAGAGGATATTCGGGCACACCGAAGCCCGGGGAGGGCGAGTAGGGAGAGAGGTAGCTATTGGTATATGGCGCACATGATGTGTTGTGTGAGCGTGTCAGTGCATTGGTTGATCAACGATACAAGGCAGGCTCGAAAGCGGGAGGCACGAACCCCATCATCTCAAAGATGCTCGTGTTGTCGGAACCCATGCCCTGGATGGGGATTGCCGTCTGCAGGGGAGCATTGGGCACATAGGTGGCCGTCGGGTCGAAGGTAACCGTCTGGCGGAGGAAGGGCGCCTTGCCCGTGGCGGTCGGGCCGGCCCAGTGCTCAGGCGAGGTCTGGAAGTACTGCGGCACGTCGGGAGACGGCGAGCAGGGGCACTTGCCCTTGGACACCGCGGCCACGTCGACGGGGGCGAAGACGGACGAGCCGTCGGCGACGAACTTGACGGCCAGGCAGAGGGCCATGCAGGCGACGACAGCCACGACGACGGCCTTCCTGGACAGCCGGAACCCCGTGGCGGGGCCGTGGGGGAGCGGACCGGCGCCGGCGCCGGCGGTGCTGTCGTCACGGCCGTCCTGGTCATCGTCGGCGGCAGACACGGGCTGGTATCCCGCCGCGCGGCCCGGGGTGGGTCTGGGGCGCGTTAAGGTTGTCGCCATGGTTGTGGAGTCAGGAAGCTTGATCCCCATTCTGTCCGGGCTCGAGGCAGCAGGCAGGGAGAGTACGAGAGAGGGAAAGGCCCGCAGCCTTCTCTTTCTGCCAGATGCACCAGATGGTGCCAGAAGGGTTAGGCCGGTTCAATTGGCCTCCTTTGTGAATTCCACCGTTGCTGCGTTGAAGGCGACACGCGTAGCAGGCGTATTACGAATTGTGAAATGACGTTGCGCCAAGCACGTGGGTGGCGCCTGGCTGGAGTCAACGAGAGGCTGGTGTGTTATTAGGTAAGCAGACTTCCACCAATGGACTCGTGTGTAAATGGCCTCAAAAGCAGCCGCACTTGGTGAGACGATAGCAGTTGTATATAGGTAGGTTGTCCATATGTTGGTCAAAACAAAGCGGTATTTGTATAGGATATTGACAATAGGCAGTAACATGGATAAGCCCAAGCTAACTAACGTATAGAAATACCATGCCGTCGTCACATGGGTAACAAATTCCATGCAACTTGCTCAGTATCACGACTTGGCCAGTGATCGAGACAGCCACGAGCTGCGTGACTGTTGAATCAAGCTTTCAACGGACTTGGCAAAGTGGGCCATTGGAAGGATTAGAGAGCCCAGAGACACTGCAGAGAGCCAAAGATGGTGGGTGTTGCAAGCTGCGGGCGGGATTCAGAAAGACGATGATGGCATCCGGGGCAATGGGTCTGGTGGCCGCCAAGAGATAAGATATGTTGGTCGAGGAAGGCCATCATGGTCACGTGCACAGCCTCGGGCTGGATTTTGTTTGGCAAGGCCAAGACGATTCCAAACCCGCGTCCCGTCCCAGGCCGCGGAAGCCAGAAAAACGCGAGCCCCCGGATGGACACAGGCTCCTGGAGAAGGTGACAGATCCAATTTGCTGTCGTCAGAAAACTGGCGGGTCCTGATTGGCTGGTTTCGTTGAAAGATAAGGCATATCTCTTGGCGCAAGGGTGCCAGCGGGGCTGGGCCTAGCGTCGCACTAAAAAGGGGTGATCTTCCCCCGGCTGGAGGGATTAGGGCGGGTCCTTGTTGCCAAGCAGTCGACATGCATGTGTGCGAGGGACAGCCTCCAACTGGGGACAACTTGACGAGAGGTCATCAAACGCAAAATGCAGAGGGAAATCTCTCACCATCTGTGCTTTGAGGCGCGGGCATTGGCTGCCATGCCAGCGCTTTGTCCTTGGTACTAGGGGAGAACCCGAGGCTGATAGGGGAAAGGGAGCGCAAGGTTTGAGACGCCACAATAAGCAACAATGTTCGGGCACTCCGACCACCCGCTGCCGCTGCTGCCAGTTATGTTCCTTACTTGCTGCCTCGATAGCACAGGTATCCGATACATGGCAGTAGTCTCTTGCTGGCGTCCAGCGGTGTCGGTACCGAAACGGCCAGCTAAGCGAGCTGGACACACATCACATGCGTGCTAGTATTGATGTCTCGAGGTGCGAAGAGTTGGGCGACGACGTCATGCTCTGCTGCGTCTAGGAAATTATCTCAAGCCCGCTGCGAGCGCGAACGGCTTGGGCAACGTTGCCAGGCCACAAACAGTATCTACCAAATGGTCAACAGCAATCGACAAAACAGCTTCCCCCAGCCCGGACTCTCAGATGCATGTGCATGCTGGTCCGAGTTTCTAGAAGGAAGCGGGGCGACATGCAACGGAGATGCCCAAAGGGGGAGTGGTTTTACCCAGTCTTGGTAGGCCGGGGGCATGGCCAGATCCCCAGTCGCGCGGCCCCGCAGCTGGTGGCATGCTTTTTTTTCCTTTCTGGATGTGTAAGCCGTGTTACTTATCTCGGGCTGCGTAAGGCCTTCTGGTAAAACTTTGCAAGGGGCGTTTGTTTGTTCCAAAGCCAATTCCCCACGCTTCGCTTCCTGGTTGGGCTTAGAACATGGACAGGGTGGCATCCAAGGGATGATTGTGACAAGGCGCGAGGTGTAACACGGGCTGCTGATCTTGACCAGCACGATTCCCCGGTGGATGCGGGCAGCCGTCGCGAGGCAAGAGCTGGCGTGAGACTCTGGGGTCGGCTCAGGCGGGACGCCACAAGAATGGAATATGTGCACACGACATGGAGAAGAAAAAAGAGAGCGCGTGATACTGGGCAAGCTAAAGGGGTCCAGGCCTGTGGTCGCTGCATGCCATCAACGAATTCAGCTGAAGGGTTCGCGTGGGGGTTTCGTTTTGGATCAATGCTTCAGGTACAACAGGTACAGGTACGTGTACCGGTACCTCACCTGTATATCGCCCATTCTACCAGCTTTCAGAAGCACTAGGTAGCGCCATTGACCATGCTTGCTAGTGTCTCTGGAAATACCAGACGGCCGAGGAGAGGAAAAGAAAGAAAGAAAAAAAAAAAAAAAAAAGAGATAGGGGTGGTGATCAGGCAAGCCCGAGTGGTGTGCTGTCGCAGTGCTTGTGCCACCGACTTGATACCGCGCTAGCGGATCCTCCAGGCTGGTAACCACCAACCAACATGGACGACGCCGTCCGCACACCACTGTAGCTGATCGAGCCCAAGAATTCCAAGGCGCGGGAGAAGACGTCCAGCTTCGATTCCCACGTCTTAGCAGGGCACAATGCATTCCAACAAGCCTTGCTTGGCTGCAGATCAGATGCGGCCAATACGCAGGGTTTTGGACTGGTATTATTGTAATTACGAGATTTCTGCCGCGGACATGCCCGAGCATTTCCCTGTTGTTTATTTGCCTTGTGAAAAATACTTCAAAGGGAGCAGGCTCCGAGGTCGCAGCAGCAGCAGCTGGCTGGAGTTCAAGGGATCAATTGGGTGCCAGGGAAACACAGCCGCCGCAAATCTGTAAATCTACCCGCAGGGCGATATCTACTATCAGTGACGTGACTCGGAATCATTGTTGTTGTCATTAGCAGAACTAATGGGCACGCCAAACTGGGGACCAAGGCCGCTTGGGCGTCCGTGAAATCTCGCGAATCGACAGGGGCTGCCCCTGCTGCTTGGGGGCGCGGTACTGCAACTGCGGATGAGCCGGGGACCGGGACATGCTGCACGTCTGGTGGGGGTATTTTTTGAGAGCTGGTGGACTTGGATTAGACATTGATGCAGGTCGGCCGGTCTGACAGAAAAGGGCTGGTCATGAATAGCTATTCTGGGCTGGTTGATCCTCCCGCGTTTTTTCCCTCTTTTTCTTTTTGATGGGGTTTGTTTTTGGGCACACTTGGCGTCTTGGAAGTGGCTGATGCTAGGTGTGAACACAAGGTGTTAGATCCTGTAAGTCCTTGCGTTGGAAGGGTTGGGCAAGCTTCATCCCACGCAGAGTTTGAGGTACTTTGTTCAGCCGAATAGAAAGAGGGAATAAAGAAGGGAAAAAAAAGAGAGCAGACCAGAAACGGAAAAGACCCGGGGAACGCTACGGAAGAAGAAGGGCTCGACACCCACCGCCCCGGGCGGGCTGCCAGCCCACAGCCAAAGTAGGGGTACATTGCCCTCCTCTCCGCCCTCCCTCCTGTTCAAGATAGCCCGCCCGCACTCCGCTTTTCCCTTGTCCATGCTGGGTATGGGTATGCTAGTCGAATGCACGCAACACCACACCCCCGCCCCTCGCCTACTCGGACGACACATGCACCAGGGATAAGGTATAAATATATTGAGCAGGCATCCTGCCCGCGCCCGGCCCCTTGGTCTCGTCCCAGCCCAGCTCCGCCCGCCCGCCGCGTGTGACGAGTCCCAGTCCCGTCCCCGTTGATCCTGTCTGTGCAGCCGAGTTGCTATCAACGACTCGGGCCAGACTGCCACAGCGTCTCTGCAGACGACGTCCACGACAACGCCTCCGTTCCTTTTTAAACTCCAACGACTCCTGGCGATTCGACACCCCACGCCACCACACGCCGCAGACGCTCCATCCTTCCTTTGTCGTTCCTTGATCCCGCTCACGCGAGCACCTCACCCAGCCATGTCATACTCGTGGATAGGGGCGCCAGCCCAGTTTGTAAGTCGCACCTGTCTTTCATCCGAACCCGCCGTTGTTTGCCTTGTCCTCGGCTGACCACGGCACAGAATGGCACCAATGCCGACCTCGGCGGCGACTCGGCCAAGGAGAACCTCAACCAATGGTACCAATCGGGCGATCAGGCCTACATCCTGCTGTCGTCGGCCCTGGTCCTCATCATGGTCCCCGGCATCGCCTTCCTCTACTCCGGGCTCGCGCGCAGAAAGTCGGCCCTGTCCCTGATCTGGGTCGTTATGATGTCCTTCAGCGTCGTCATCTTCCAGTGGTACTTCTGGGGATACTCGCTCGCCTTCAGCTCCAAGACGAAAAACGGCTTCATCGGCGACCTGCACAACTTCGGCCTCATGAACACCCTCGGCAAGCCCTCGCAGGGCTCGCCCCTGATCCCCGAGCTGCTCTACTCCTTCTACCAGATGCAGTTCTGCGGCGTCACCGCCGCCCTCGTCGTCGGCGCCACCGCCGAGCGCGGCCGCGTCGTCCCCGCCATGGTCTTCACCTTCTTCTGGGCCACCATCGTCTACTGCCCCCTAGCCCACTGGGTCTGGAACGCCAACGGCTGGGCATTCAAGTACGGCGTTCTCGACTACGCCGGCGGCGGGCCCGTCGAGATCGGCTCCGGCATGTCCGCCCTGGCCTACTCGTGGGTCCTGGGCCGCCGCAACGAGAAGATGATGCTCAACTTCCGCCCCCACAACATCTCCCTCATCACCCTCGGCACCATCATGCTTTGGTTCGGCTGGCTGGGCTTCAACGGAGGCTCCGCGTTCGGTGCTAACCTGCGCGCCGCCATGGCCTGCTGGAACACATGCCTGACGGCCATGTTCGCCGCCATGACCTGGACTCTGCTCGACTACCGCCTTTCCCGCAGGTGGTCCCTGGTCGGCTGGTGCTCGGGCACCATCTCGGGTCTTGTTGCCGCCACTCCGGCTTCGGGATTTATTCCTCCGTGGGCCAGCGTCCTCCTTGGTGTTGTCACCGGTGTCTGCTGCAACTTTGGCACCAAGGGTAGGTGCAATCCGCCGACTTTTCCCTCGGCTAGAGCTTGTCTTTTTTTTTCCTTCCTCTTTTTTAATTTTCATAAAATGGATCTGTCTAACCGCACCTCTTACAACCCCGTTCTTAGTCAAGTTCCTGCTCCGTATCGACGACTCGCTTGACGTGTTTGCCGAGCACGGCATCGGCGGCATTGTGGGCCTCATCTTCAACGGCTTCTTCGCGGCCGACTACATCATCGGGCTGGACGGCGTCAACACGGGCGTCATCAGCGGCGGGTTCCTGAACCAGAACTTCAAGCAGCTCTACATCCAGATCGCCTTCATCGTGGCCTCGTCGGCCTATGCCTTCGTCATGTCGGCTGCCCTGGCCAAGATCATCGACCTGATCCCGGGCCTCAAGCTGCGCGCCGACGAGAAGGCCGAGCTGCTCGGCATGGACGGTACGTAATAACACCTGCTACAATCTGCAGCTAATTGGCTTTATTCATTACTAACTTAAACCCTATCTTCTTCAAACAGACGGTACGTTATGACATCTTCTACCACCATCACCACCACCACCACCACCCCAAATGAACCAGAACCGTCTGTTTCGATTGCTAACACGAATATCACCAAAATTAGACCAGCACGGAGAGTTTGCCTACGATTATGTAGAAATCCGCAGAGATTACCTCGCTTGGACGCCCGCCGAAAGGGAGCAGAAGGAGGACGGCGTCGCCGTCGTGCCGCAGCTGGGCATCGAGGGCCACCAGACCATCCACGACAACATCGTCAACAGCAGCGTCCGCACTACTACTCCCAACGGTGGAGCCGCCGAGAAGCTCGCAGCCGAGAAGAACTCGGTCGACAAGGCCTCGGTCGAGCGCCCTGCTACCTAATCATGCCACCTCCAGTTCTAGGTACTTATATCCTCTTTTGCCGCTGTTTGTTTCCTATCTCCAAGGAAATTCTTACATTCAACAAGATTGTTCGGCGCGGGGCAGAACAAAAGAAACGGCTCTGCTATGTTGGGGGCTTAGATATTGTTTGTTGTGTTTTTGATATATCCCGGGAGAGGGATTAGAGGAGAACCCCGGCCAGGGTTTCCCGTCTCATATCTTGCTATTTCATTGGATACTATTGGCATCACAAGCCAGCTGTCTGTCTGGTTCCGCAAAAACATGGATGGGAGAGAGAGGGGAGAACACCAGCACCCACTACGCTCTCTTGCCATTCTAGCGTATCTTTTCCTTTCTCTGTAATAATACCCAATATAGGATTGCCGTCTTGTCTACTGTCTCCCAGGCCGCCATGAGTCAATCGACCGGCTCCTTGGAGAAAAGTTTGCGGGCAGTTGCCTGGCTCGAGTGCGCCCCGGGCGGCCCTCGCGGCCGGTGTCTTGGACGTGGCGCTTGGTGGACTCTGGGGTGTGTAAATATGGACGTGAGACGATCGATGGCTTGGCGTTTGGGGTTGTTCGATGAACACAACGTCAATCCTGATACCCCCTGGATTCTCAACAACCTGCATGGCACTGGCACCGCGTTGGCCGAAATCGCGAGTCGTGAACAAAGGTTACTTTTCGCACGCGAAATGAAGGCATTTATAGTTTTCTTTTGCTGTCAAGGAGACGCAAACTTCAAGCCCGATTGAGTTGGGTACCACCTGGCACCCAACTGGCCACCCGTCCTACCGGTGGCAGCATTATTGGCTCACGGAGGGCTCGATCCTTGGCGGCTGGGCTGAGAGATCCTCATGCGTAGAACAACCGCATGCTCGTGGCCCCCGCGATCCGAAACTAGGTCTCCTGAGTGGTCGGTCGCCCCTGCCCCGGATTTCTTATCAAACCAAACATTCCGACAAATTCTGCTAAGCGCAGGATGACTTTCTAGACTTCATCGCACCAAACGAGCGCGTCCAGCATATCGCCCTGACGGAGCGTCGGGCCTTCGATGGCTACCAGCACCGAGCCTCCTCTGTGGCTGACAGGCTGAGAGCCGAACTGGCAACCAGCCCAAGCAACAATGTGGTTCTTACGGTCACTTCAATCGATCGGCCATTGCGTTCGGCCGTCGTCCTCGACGAGATTGCCTCCTACTGCGCGGAAAGGAAGATCTCTATTGCCATGATGACAATGTTTGACTCCACTCACCTCTCGGAGTCTCCGTCAGAGGCACTTCTTCTGAACGACGCCGCCAGTTCCAACATCTGACGAGATGCCGTTTGCGCCCAGGCTTGCGTGCCGAACGCAGATAAGCCAGTGGTTCAGCCGCACCTGGTATTTCACATCAACAGTCTGGGGACTAGCCAGACTTTGCGGCCTACCGAACTCGAGGCGAACTTCGCCGTATCTCGTGTGCGCCTTGAGGGTGCCCGCAAAATAGGGGAATGTATCGAGCCTCGGCGTTTATTTTCGGTGCCGAAGATGGACCCCGACTTCACCTTGAACAAGGCTCGAGAACTCCTGGATGTCCGAGCCTCCGTGTCGATCCACCCAGGCTCAGCCGCTGTTTCGTGTCCTTGCTTGACAATGCCGCACGATGCCTCGGGCGTTGAAGGTGTGCTTAGAGCGCAATACGGAGTACAACGAGGGCACCATCCTTTGCCGTTCCTGTTACGCAAAGGCCCACCCCGAAACTTACGAGCATGCGGCGCCACTCACTACGCCAGCGGGAAGTATTGCTGCCCTTGCTTCTTCGCCCAAGCCGCCGCAAGGAAATGCTCGGATTGCGGTGCGGACCACAAGCGACAAGGTCCTCGTTGTGATAGTTGCCAGCTCGAAGCTGCAGGCATCAAGATTTGCCCTTCCTGCAATGAGGGACACCGAGCTCGCACTAAAAAGTGCAACTCCTGCCACAAAAAGGCGGAACGCCCTCCGCGACCTTGTGACGAGTGCGGCAAGCTTCGCCGGTCGGGTGGCCGTATTATCGAGCGTTGGGGCCTATCCGGAATGCAGCGAAAGCACATTGCCGGCACCGCCCTTGCTGTAGCCGTCATGAGAAATCACCCCTTCAAACCTGCGAGACGTGCGGCACTATTCATAATACCCGGGTGCACACGATACGTGATTGACGCTGGGTTCAAGTTCACGAGGGTTTAGGGTGCTACGCCGCCATGTGGCAGCTATTGTAAAGGACGGTTCGGCATTATGCTCCCTGTGTCCTTTCTTATTCCTATATCCTTTTTTGTTTTTATATCTTTTCCTCTTCTTATATCTTTTCTTTTTATATATCCTTCCCTGTTCCTATTATCATTTCCTGTTCGCGTATCATTTCCTATTCCATTTTCATCCTGGTTTATTATCTTTTCCTTTTCCTATAATATTTCTTACGTCTATCCGTTTTTTGTTCTTATATCCTTTTTTTTTTCCACAATTTATTTATCACTATACTTCCAGCCTGTGCATGTAGCAAGATGGGGGTGAATATTGTTTCGCCAAATCAAGCGCCAAGCTGGGTTCACAAGGTCTGAATCGGCGGCCCGCAATCCAACGACTCAGCTATCTCTCCTTTGTATGTAGTTGGTTTATCACGTTCGACTGTAATTGTTCAAATTGTTATCGAAAGGTCCCTAGTTCGATTCTGGGAGGGGAGAAGTACATTTTTGCACCTTTTCCTCTCAAACTTTTGCCACACCCCCAGAGTCCACCAAACGCCATCGCCACGGTGCCGAGACGTCCAGAACGCCAGCCGCGAGGGCCGCCCAGGGCGCAATCGAGCCAGGCAACTACCCGCACGCTTTTCTCCAACAAGGAGCCCGTGGATTTGACCGGAGACGACGCCAATGTCTTTGGAGTATATCTTGGCAGTGCAGGTCGCATAGGACCCGCCAATGGCCACGCCACTGTCACCAGGATCGTCCAAGGCCCAGTGGCAGCGAGCGCAGGGAGGCCGTCATCGTTTACAGCGTCTTCTATGGCCAAAAGGTCGCCCCAACGGCAGCCGATATGGCCAAAGGTTCCGCCAACGCCGTCGTTTGTATCGCACACAGCCGTGGCAACACCCCGGGTCTACTCACGCTGTTGCTGCTGGTCCGGGCCATTGGTTCGCACATGGGACAGTCTGCCGCACTATGCCGCCTGATCTGCGACACCTCGATTTCATCAACCCGGCCCGTCATCGAGGTATACGCTCGGGTCGCGTTATCTTTCGACCTTTTACATACTCGGTGCCAAGAGCCTATGCGACGTTATCGACTACTTCCTCGGCGACCGGGGCCCTACCCCGGCCTGTTCTCTCTCGGTCATCCTGGCCGCACGGGGCCCAGAGCTTGGAAGTCTATTCGCCGAGAGAGGCACACTCCGCCTACACTCGAGCCCAAGCCCCGTCGCTTAGGGTCAAGCACGCCATGGCCTCGCATGCCACCCGTCTCGACAAGAACTCGGTGGATATTTGGGGCGAAAAGATGGCAGTTTTGGTCGACATGTCCGACGAGGAGCATGACGAGATCACCCGCACCGCGACTAACGAGATGCTCCATGAGTGGTTCCCAGCGGTCGTCCCGAGACGGCCAACCCGCTCTGAGCCACCACTCGAAGCCAGCTTGAGATCATGACAGCGCACGGCAGGCTCCCAAGTTAGAATACGACTGTTTTGGCACATTCGTGGAGAGCTCGCCGTTCTGTGAGCGATCATCCGGCTCTCTGCTCGCTTGGCTCAGCTTCTGGCGCCTAATTCAAAGAAGAGCCCATGACGCCTTCGGAAGCACCTATGGTGGCTATCGACGAAACTGTTCGCCGCCAACCTAGTATTCAGCTCGGGGACGGATACGGCCCACTCACAGACTACATGGCATCCACTCCGGGCCAGCTTCTCGTACCAAGCCCCGGAGCGCCATCGGCCTCCCGGATGCCTAGAGCCCCGTCTGGGGCGAAAGCTTTGGCACACCTAATATGCGGCTTTCGCGCGCAAATGACAGAAGCAACGACGAGAGCAGTAGCAATCACGACGACGATGATGATTGCCAATCTGCCACTTCAGAGTATTCGGGCTTTGGCAACGACGATGATGACGGCATTGTCGAAGTACTCGACGCTCCTGCAAGCCTTCCGACGCTTCCTTGCGGTGGAAATGTCACTGGCCCCATCTTGCTTGTTTTCATACGCGAGTCTGGAGATGATAAGGCGGATTCGCCCGGCACGTTCTGCCAGATTCACGTTAGTCAATTGTGGCATATCATCCATTTGATACACCGCGTTGCAAACCCGGAGGGCTATGGCGACGCGATCATTTTGCTCGAATCAGCGTCAAGCGCGAAATCCCCAGTCGCACATCGCACCGCGACCCAACCTCTTTTATCACTGCGCCACGTCGACGGTGTGGTCGGGTCGCTGAATCCGCTCACTCGGCGCGCTGGAGAGTTGGGTTATCTCCCGGACAGGTTCGCTCAGCATGACTCCCAGCCAGGTCTTCGTTCTGAGATTTGGGTACGACTTCGGGTAACCCCTGGATTTCGCTATCGGAAGTGTCTCGTAAGGTGATCGAGGCGAACTTGTCGAGGGGAAGCATTCTACACCTTTTTTTAGCCGTTTTCTATTTAAAAACTGATGCAAGCAGATGAATCCGTTAGAGCCTGGCGCTCTGCCCAGTGGATTTACCCCTATCTTTCTTAATTAGCGGGTAGGAAGCACAGAAATAGATATGATATGATATGGGAACGGGAAAGGATGTAGGAACTGGAAAAGATATAAAAGCATAAAAGGATACAGAAAAAGGAAGGCCTATGGTGATAGGAAAAAAGCAGGGTTAGGAAACGGTCTGGAAAAAGGGAGTTATATCGGAATGGGGAAAGAGTGAGAACATGAAAAAAAAAAAAAAAAATACAGGCAAAGCATCAAGGCCCACTGGGGTGCCGTGCTTTGTTCGAACGAGCATGTCTCCCATTCCAGGACACGAAGATGGCTCCAATGCAACTGGGCCAGAAGTCAGCCTCTTATCGAACCTCCCCTAGACACTGGTACTGGAAAAACACACCTGCGCAGCTCATGGTGGTCTGATCGCCAGCGGGCCGCCAGGCCAACAACCTCCCTACTTGTCTACATCCCCCCGGTTGCCTGTGTAGAATCGCAAGCTATACCACGTCAAGACCTGGTGGGCGAGCCGTACGACTGTGGCGACGCGGCTCCGGTCACTAGTAACTCCGAGGCTCAAGCCGTCTGGCAAGGGGCAGTGCCGCTCCTCTCCTGGCCGGAGGGAGTGGGCGTTACCGCCGTGTCTAGAGAAGGGCTTCCAAGGTCAAGTCTACCTTCTATACTCCCATCAGCAAGCCTGCAGACCAGGATGGCGGGGAAGGATGGAAAGCGGTTCGAGTTGGCAGGACCTCACTTCCTCTAAAGCCCACTAAGCAACAAACATCAAGCCTCACCTTTCCTCAGCGTCCATGGTTGAACATTAGGAAATAGAGCAGCATAATCAATCATTGTACTAAGTATCAAACTGCAGCAGCAGCACAAGGCCTAGAAGCATTACGAGCAAGCCAGCCGTCACAGCTTGCGAGAGCAGCATGAGTTCTCCCCAATTCCGTGCAGAGTTCATACTCGCCCAGCCCCTGAATCCTGTGCGGGAGACCGGTTTGCCATTCTACTCCATAGTCTAGCCGCCCTAGCAAAACTGAGAACCTCTTTGGCACAGCTCAGGGACCCTGTTCCGTTCCGTCATGCAGAGGGAACCCTTGCGGGTGTGAGGGATGCCGTGATGACAGAAATTGCCGGCAACAACAACACGAGATGCCTGCCAGAACGGTCCGGGAGCCAGCAGTAGCGCGCTTCCTCGGCCATTCTCGTTGCCACCCATTGCCGCGAGGGATACCGACAGATCAGCCAGCCGTTCAAGGGTGACTGGCTCCCGACAGGAGGGTTGGGTGTGTAGATGTCGGCGGTGGTGGCCATGGTGCTGTCGGTCGGTTGCCGCGATGGCGTCCACCACGGCGAGCCGCTTTCGAAGCACAGCAGCAGCACCATTGGTGGCCTTGGTTGGAGCTCCACAGCAGTGCACAGAGAAAGAATCTCGGGAGTCGTTGCTGCTGCTGCTGTTGTTGTGTATATTTCCTTGCTCCTTTTATGGCGCGGTATCGATGTGGTGACACGGCAGCCAGCACGCAAACTTTTCCTAGACCCCGTTGGCCGGGCCTCCCGTCGGGTCGGCCACTATCTCAGTCTCGGACCGGTCAAGTCGTCCGGGCAGCTTTCACTTCGGAAGACCTAGAAAGGGGTGGGCCGGTTACACGGCGCCAGGGCCGCTGCGTCCGTTCGGTCGACGAGCAGGCTTCGGTTCCCTCCAGCGATTGGATACAAGAAAAAAACAAAACCAGCGGTAGGACCTGTGAGCGCTAGGCGAGATTGACAGCTCATCGGAGAGACGCCATCCCCCGGCATCGTCATACAAAATGCAGCGAGCCGAGAGAAGGGACCGGCCTGGCTTCTTCGACTCCCAGGGGGTACGAGAGAGCCGGGAGTCATGGCGGCCACGCGCCTCTGCTTGTCCGACAACAAGTCGCATCCAGTCGTGCTCCCGAACCATGACGCTTGCCATGCTGCATTTCAGAGGTGGCCACCGTGGTGGCAGCACCGTGCCATGACTCCGACCAGAGAAGTCGTCAGGGAGCCGAGATAACCGGGAGAACCGCTGAGGGGGCCGGCATCCTTCCCGTACATCTGGCCGGGGGCCATCGCATCGCCATCCCGATCTCTCGCTGGCACCCTCCTCCCAGCGGCCTGGCCGCCCTCGCAGACCGGCAGAACCCGATCCTCACCATGCCTGCATCAGTGACCATGCGCCACTTGGCGCGCGGTTGCTTCCGTTGCTATTTCCTGCTCATCTCGTCAGGATGGTGTGGCGATAAACCATTGCCGGCGGAGCAAGTTCTCCGCCTCGGCCCCCGCCAGGCGAGATGAGCAGGGCGGGAGTCAAGGAGAGGATACCAAAGCGGGTAGATGAAGCGGTGTATCCCCTGAGTATACTCCATTGGCTCTAGGGGAGTTTCGCTCCGTCTGGGATGGTCAGAGAGTCGTTCCACACTCTCTCTCGTCTTTGCCTCCGGCCAGCTCGTCTCGTCACACACGCGCAAGGAATCCGCACGCATCTTCTCTCGGTCTCGCTCTCCCTCTCTTCCTGCAGACTAACACGTCAGCTCCTTGACTGTTTGGCTGGCTAGTAGGCACCCACCGCACTTTCCCGTGACCGCTCCCCCAAACAGAAGGGGGTATAGGTCAGGCTAGGCTGTTGCACTACCGCCAGCCGGGTCTGCATCACGCTTGGTACCCCCACCACGCTTTAGTCATGTGTGCAAACCTAAAGGAGTGTCACCTGGGACAAGAACGGCGCGAGCGGTGATTCCCTAAGGTGGCACACATACCCGATGGAAGAGGTTCTGAGGGAGGGAGGCAGGCACTTGGCTCATCTTCCCAGCCCCGATCCCGGAATCTAGCGGTTTGCCTCGATTTCCTGACCTGTCCTGCGCTTGGCCGAATGCAGTTGAGCAGGCGAGGGTTGAAAAGTTTGATTTTCACGGCGCTCGCCGGCCCACGGGTCACCTGTGCATAGCACCTCCCCTGGAGCGCCTGCCGCGCTCCCGGGCGGCGGGTCTGGGCTAGGGCGGACACCAAGAGCCATGCGCCGCTAAGACTCGCCTGTCAAGCTTTCCGGCCTCGGAGAAATTTTTCTTGGTTTCTTTGCCTGTCTGGGCGGCCGCAGATCCGAAGAGCATGGTCAAGCCGGTGTGCGAGAGAGTTTTTGGGCAAAGATCAACGTTCAGGATGCATACCGCCTTGGTCACCTGGCGTGTGTGGCTTGGAACGAGACCTCAGCCGAAGACGACGGGCCGACGACAGCAAAGCCAATGCCCCTGTGTGCAAGGAGGAGCCTGCAGGCAAACCAAACAAGGCGGAGAGGGGGGAGAGAAAGAGCTAGTTACAGCAACCATGACAGCAGTGTTGGGGCTTCTGGCACCAGACTGACGAAGTGCAATGCCCTAGGTGCCCACCTAGGTAGGCACAGCATCCTGGGGCCAGGGGCCAGCAATGTGTTGTGCGTGTTGCTCTAGTCCCCCACCTCCATTGCTTTTGCGCAGCAATGGCGAGTGGCTCGGGGCAAGGTCCGAATGGACAGCCTCCAGCCAGGGGTCTGGCGCTGACACCGACATGGTTGACGCTACCGCGAGGTCTGATGCGGATTCAAGGGGGAGCAGAGCTTGCGGTGGAGCAGCAAAAGCAAATCGGGAGGGGTCGACAGGATGGAGCAAAGAAAGAAGATGAGACGGCGCCCGCCTTGTCTGACGGGGCTATGAGAGCGCATGCCGAGCCCAGCCATATACGAGCTGTTTGCTTCCACGGCGGGAGACTAGCCCAGCTCGCCAGGTCAGGGGTGGAGTGTTGGCTGCATCGCCGCTGCTCGCAGAGGCATGGCACGGCACGGCAAACATCAAGTCGGCGGGTCTGACTGGGAGGGTGGTCGTGGGAGGCTGTTGGCGGGCGGGATTCCGGTGGCCGGTGCAGGGGGCGGCCCAAACGCTCTTGTCTGTCGAGAGTTTGGTACGTTGAGATTTGCGAGCCCTTGCCAAGTCCCATAGTGGGCGGGGAAACAGCGGCCTCGCACACAACGCGATGGACAGGATTCGAGATAGCAGCCGCAGTAGGTAAGATCAAGAAGATGGAACAAGGGGCCGAAACAGCGAAAGCTCCCATGCGTGCCGCTTGGGCAGCAAGGCGTTGCTCAGCAAGTGCTCCTGACGGGGCTAGAACGCATGGAAGGAAAGGAAAGCGACCGAGGAGTAGAAGAAAAAAAAGCAAGGAAAGGAAAAAAGCAAGTCGGATGAGGAAGCTCACCTGCAGCAGAGGCTAGGGGAAGCCGGCGTGTGGGCCGTGGCAGCGAGTGGCTCGTCCCTTGCAACTCCTGAATATGATGAGTTTCTTTCTGGGCCCCGGAGAACCCGACTGGCCGGTGCTTGATGGGCGGAGGCTGGCGATTGTTATAGAATTTTGTGATGGCCGCGATAGAATTTGTGATGGGCTGCGCGAGCAACGGAATGGCAAATCGACTTTTGTTGGTTCGACATGGCTGATCGTTGCCTGCGCGTGTGTGTGTGTGTGGTAGTTGCTTAAACTTTGATGGCTCCCCACGCACTGTGTTCCACCACTAGTAGCCACTAACCCCACCGCCCTCACAGCCCTGGCGGCCCACAGCTGTCATAGACCTGTCGTTCCGCGTCGGCTCCATCGTTGGTGCGTTGTGTTTTGCCCGCGTTTGCCCAACACTCCAAGCGGATTTGCTTGCCTTCCCTGCCGGTCCTCTCAAACAATCCAAGGACTAACCTTATCGGGCTGGCGAGGCTGGCTGGGCACGCTAGCCCGGGGTCAAGGTGAATCACCGAGAATGGGCGTTCTGTTTCTTGTGCCGTTCGTCAACCAAAAGCCATTCCCCCTCACTGGCTTGCTCTAAAACCTCTTGGAGGCTTGGCTTGTTGGATCTTGCTTTTTCTTCTACCGCTTCTTTCTTTCCTTCCGGCCATCTCCTTTTTCCTTGGCTGGGGGTTTCGGGAGGGCCGTCACAGTAGATTACGGCCTGGTTTGGGTGTAGTCCCAGCCAGCTCCTCGAAGCCACTCTCCTGGGAGCCTGGTTCGTGGTGGCAGGCAGCCTTGCGAGGAATCTGCCATGCAAAAAGAATTTCCCGATGACAGATCATGCTGAATGAACACTCACCGGCAGCGCCAGGCCTGGCCGTTCCACGGACTCGGATAGCCGGTGGAGCCTGGCCGCCCTGGCAAGCCTGGTTACTGAGCCCAAGGGGTTTGTCGTATTCGGTCACAGCTGGCAAAGGCCGCCCCGTGGTCGTTGGTGAGCTGCAACATCAAGTCGCGCATGCCATGCAAGCTCACATCCAAGTGGCTTGCCCGCGGATTCGGAGATAGGCCACCGCCCATTGCCTCCACATGATGTGAGCGAATATTGGCACTAGCAGGCCCCCTGTCCATCCAGCATCAGCCGGGCTACTTTCTTCGAAGACCTTCGCGCTCCGCGGACCCGGTCTCACTCTTGCTGGGGGGTCAAGCAGGCGGAGTCATCTTTCTGCAATGCATGGAAATATATTTCAACCTGTATGTAGGGACGCTTCGGCCGTGCGTCCGCCTCGCATCGACCTGCTAACCCAAAAGAGCCATCGTATGCCCGGCTGCTAATTAGAACAATAAAAATCTCGCCAGAAAACGCAATGCGAGAGGAGGGGGGAAAAAGTGTCAAGCCTGGTGCCAGTGATGCAGAGCCATGACCGATTCCTCAAACATGCCCGCGTTCTAAATTCCCGTTCTTTTATTTTTCTTTATTCCCGGGTGCCGGACCCCGTCCATCCTTGTGTATCCGATATGCCAGGCTCAAACCGAAGAAGGGTTGAAAGGGGAAAAAGAGGAACAAGAAAAAGAAAGAAAAAGGGGGAGGGTGGCAAGCTCGTGCAGCCGCTGGGCGCTTGCCAATACCACCGTCCCCACCATCACCAGATTAGCCTCTTCAGACAGGGAAGGTTGCCAAGGAGCCGGGCTAGTCCCTCTCTAGTTGGGCGTGTCGCGCAGAGGAAAGTACATGGCCGGCCGGGGCTCGAGGTTCCAGGACTCGCTGCGGACGCTGGGGCCAAACGCGCCGTCCCAGGCCGCCTTCAGATCCTTGGGGATGTCCCAGCCTAGGCGGGTGCTCCGGCAGCGGACGCGAACCAGGTGGCGCCTGGCGCCGCCGTTGTTGAAGGCGTCGCGGCGGTGGAGAATGGCCAGGTTGTTGATGAAGTGCATGTCGCCCGGCTGGGTCCTGATGCGCAGCTCGATGCGGTGCGCAATATCCTCGACCACGTCCAGCGCCGCCAGCTGCTGCTCCGTCGGCTTTGGCAGCCGCTCGTCCCGCGGGTGAGCGGCGCTGCCCAGGAGCGGGGTGCGCCCAAAGTTGACGATGAGCTTGCCGCCCTCCATGAAGATGGCCGGCCGCGTCTCGAGGCGCGGGATCGAAAAGGTGAAGGGGGAGGCCAGCGCTGCGATGAGGTCTGGGCGTGTTGATGCTAGGAGGTTGTAGATGGCATAGCACGATGAGATGACACAGCTGCCACCCTCCGAGGCCTGCCCACGTGTCAGCCAGCCAATGACGTCACCGTCCTCCTCGTTGTGGAATGTCTGTCTCGAGGTTAGCGACATGGAAGAGCGCGGAGGCAGGCAGAAGGAGGAGAACTGGGAGGCACATACAATAGACTTGTTCGAGTGGCGGTGGTGGTTCCTGACCATCTCGCTAGACCGGTTCTCGACAATGTGAACTTTTTCGATGAAGGCGGGAGGGTTAGAGAGAGCGAAAGGGAAGGAGAAAAAGAAGAAGAAAGAGAGAGAGAGAAAGAAAAAAAAAAATGAGTGGCCGCAGTTGGTGGGAAGCGGCTCAACGAGAAAACCCTTACCTAACATGTTGCCCTTGGCGTCCTGACGACCGCGCTGATCGGCGATGTAGGACTGGACGCCCAGGTACACCAGGGTGAGATCCTCGACCGAGAAGTTCTGGGGGCTGAGGCCGCGGATGAGGCCGAAGCCCCTGCCCTCGTGGACGTCCTCGGAGATGCCATCGAGCACGCGACCCAGGGCGGCCAATGGGAACGTCTCCCGAGAGACCTTGCTGCCATTGAGCTCGAGGGCTGTGAAGGGGAGAGTGTGAGGGTCGTCAGCACCTGACACGCGATGGATCCGGACGGGTTGAGGGGGCGCAGCTGACACTTGAAGTGCTGAAGAGCAGCATCGATCTCGGAAAGATCAGACTCCGTCAGCTGGTAGATGTATTTGCTCTGGTCCGCATAGTCGGCACCCGTAAAGGCGAGCTTGCTGTTCAGCCAGGCCGGGAACCCGGCGGGGAGCTGGCCTTGCTCTGCGATGACAGAAGCAGGACAAATCTGCGAGGCAGGTAGAGAAGCGTCGACGGATGCCATCTTGGAACTGATGTAGTACGGGAACAGGCCAGAAGCAGTCTTGTGAAAACGAGTGAGTGGTATATACGAAGAGGCTGACGGGAAAGGAGCGACTGAGAGGACTCTGGAGCTGGAAGATGGAGTGGTGGTGAGATGGTAGGTGGTAGTGACGTTCATGGAGCGAGGCCATGGACTTAAATATCTGCCTCGGTGCCAGCCCAGCAGGGAAGCCGGAGTGACATGGACTGAAGAGGCTTCGTCTCAAGGCTAGGAGAGCGGTGTGCTCCGGCCTGGTGGCGAGGTGCACAAACTTTCTAGCTGAACAAGAATCAACGAGTGACAAGGAGCGGAAGGGTACGTGCAGGCAAGCTGGTGACGGGAGAGCTGCTAGCGAGCCGGGGAGGCCATTCCGAACCGTACTAGGAACAGACCGCTCCAACTTCCACCGGCAGGGGGGCGCCACGACCTGCTCTACAGATCGCCGACGTGCTTTGGATTTTTTGTTCTTCCTTATTTTTTTTTAACCTTCCTTTTCTTCTTGCTTCCGCACGGGTGTCTCACCACGGGGCGATCTCAACACCCCAGCAGCCGTGTAAGGTGACGAAAGGGTGACAACAGCAACTAGGCCTCCCAGCCGTGTGCTCTTGTTCATCAACGCCGAGGAGAGAGAGGGCCCTGATAACGATATACCACCGCACCACGTTGCACGCCAGAAAGTTAGCCATGGCATCCCAGAATATATAAATGGTCGATCAAATTCAACATTTTCACCAGTGTCTTCCGCCCGCGGCACTTGCTGCAGACCAAACCAAAGGACAACACAGAGAGGAAGGCGCGGCAGCGAGGGCTTGGATCGACATATGCCCTTCCCAGATTTCTCTCGACACCTTCAACTTGGATTGGAGACCACATCCCTCGATCTCCCGAGCTTTCCCGTCCGCGTGCAGGTTTCTCCGTGCCCAGGCCTCTTGCTCGGCCGAGAGCGGTTGGGAGGAGGGAAATGAAAGAACCAGGGCGGGCCAAGGTATGCTTCTGTCCATCGCTGTTCGGCCGCTGTGGGTACTTGTTGGTCTTCGACTGAGTTTTTTTTTTCTTTTTTAATATAAAGACATGGATATGTCGTTGCCATCCTTCCCGCCGGCGCTTGTAACCGCTCTTACTGACCGGTCTTGAAGCACACGACTAGTATGCAGTCCTTTTCGTTACCTGCGTTACCACAGACACGTGCTGTGCCGCCCGCACTAGACAGCCGCTTCGGACGAGGAAGGGACATGGGAGAGAGAAGCTGTACCTCGAAACCGCGCGGCTTGAGCGGCGGCCCAGGGCTCAGGTGATGTATGCAAGCCCTGACCCGTGTTATCGTTACGCTGGCCTTTGCAGCTTGCGGCGCCAGCAGCCACCCGTCCGGTTTGTTTTTGACCGGACGGTTGTATGCATGTGCTGCGTACCTATCCAAGGACTCCGTGACAGTTTGTTGTTGGCACGGCGTACTCCAAGTCGGTTCCCGGCAGACAGTGTGTGAGATGCGGAAGCGAGAAAGGCGCACCCCTTTGTTATACTCCTATCCGTTCCTGTTAGTTGCACGCCATGCGGGTATCCTATCCGGGCCCGGGCGCTAGACAGAGGGAGGTCTCCGTCGTTGGGGGGTCATGGAGGCCGGCAAGCAGCGACGAGGTCCTCACGCGCTTGGACGGTGGCAGTCATATATACCCGCCCCTATGGAGCACAGCCATGGGCTCGTGGCTGCCAAGACAACCAGGAGTCACCGTACGGTTATGGCATGGGGTGTTGGTGTCGATGCAGCCATGCACGTTGCATTCACGGGTCCGTGTGGATTGCATGGGAGGAGCCGCATCCTACACTTGATGGAGGTCTCTTCTTACCCCACCCGTCCTGTGCTGTTCCCCGTTGCCGGCCAGTGGCTAGAGGTGTCACCATCGGAACGTGTAAATGGATGCAGATGAGTTTGGATAGATTGATAGGTAGGTAGGTAGATATGTAGACAGGTAATTACCGCAGCCAAGGCTTGCACGGGTGTGATTAGTTGTGGTTGGCTGTGGTTATGATTTTCTGCTTGCTTTTTTTTTTTTGCCCCTTCTCCTCCTCTTTGTCCCCACCTCTTTTTCTCTCTCTTCTTCTCCCTTTCGCTTTTCACGCCCTGTGGGAGATATACACACCACCATGCACATACCATTTTCTTGGCAGCGGATGCTGCGCCCTGCTTGCGGTGTTATACGTTGTGTTGCTGGCTAGCCGCTGGATGCGTCGGCAGGCAGGCAGGCAGGCAGGTGGGCAGGTCTGAGCTTCAAGGCATCCGGGCCTGGGTGGTGGCTGCCCACGTCGTTGTGTCGGCCAAGCGAGGCTTCATGTTCCATTGTCTAACTCGCCATAATGCAGCCCGGCGGGGAAACAAGCGAGCAAACAAACTCGACGGGCAAGCAGGGAGGTAAGCGAATAAACGGCCCACCAACCAGGTTGGCGACCAATACGTGGAGCGAGTCTCAGAGGGCGCGCAGGCCCCTCGATTTCAGTACCGGGGCCATCCTCTCTGGGCCAGACGGCGAGGGCGCTGTCAAGACGGGGCGATGCAAGGATATCGCTGCCACGGCCGTGGTGGTGGGCGGACGCTAAATCCCGCTGAGTGAATTTGCGCCTGCGCGCGTGTGTTGATTGCGCCGGATTCTTGCCTGAGGAGCGAATCGCATTTCGCCGGCACCTTGAACCGGCTCCCCGGCGCATCCGATTCGGTTCGACTGCATGCCAAGACGGGGCGTTCTTGGCGAAGAGGGTGGGAAGACGAAGAGTCTACCTGTGTTCACGGCCCGGTTGGCCCTTGATCGGCGGCCACTTCAGCCCGGCCAGCTGCGCGGCATCCAGTTTTGCTCGTACATCTGGGCTACAAAATAATATTCGTTCTCGACCTCGCCGCTCTGGAGAAGGTCGCGCCACTGAGTCTCTGTTTGGGGGCACATGCGATTGTGTCAGCACCAGGCTCGCCGACAATGCCGGTGGGCACCAAGCGAGTGGCACCCTTGATATAGGCATTAGGGTGCACTGTATAAGAGGGTGTCGTCCTTACCATGCTCCTTCGCATATCTGCGCATGTACGCGACAAACTCGGTCGCTTCGTTGCCCGAGTGGGCCCGCAGGTCGTCGGTTTTGAAGTCGGGGGCAAACACTTTGCTTCCGCCGCGGTAATGAAAGTAGGCCAGCAGAGTGGTGGCCCCTGTGGGACAGTGCAGAAAAACAAAAATCGTCAGCGTCGTGTCCGAGGGGCGGCATCCGCGTCAATCAAGATCTCTCCCCCGCTCTCCAATGAAGCAAACCGAGATTGGACACCACACCATTGTGGAGCCAACCCATGTCATGTCGATCGAGATCTTGCCCCAGCATACTCTGGGCCCTTTGGCCCTTTGTCATCATCCTACTCACCCAGGTGATATTGCTTAACCTTGTCCTCTCTCGCGAATCGTCGCTGATGCAGTAATGACAACGTTAGCGTGTGCCTCTCGCAAACAAACCAACAGGACCAGACGGGCGACCCACCTCGATCCCGTGCTTGCGCGCATAACTGGCATCGTGCTGGATGACGAGGGCGATGTTGTGCAGAAGCACAAAAGTCACCAGGTACGTCGTCAGCCACGTCTTTTGCTTGTTCTCCTGCGTGAGCCTCTGCAACAGCTCGAGTGTGTCGTGTCGGAACTTGGCCTGGATCTGGTGGATCAGGATCGAGTCCAGCTGCGCGCCCATGACGGGCGGCAGCGGTATCTTCCCGTTGAGCGGGCTGGTCTCGTCCATCAGGTCGTGCGTCATCCCCAGCGTCTCGTCGCCCACAATCTCAAACGACGTTGTCGTCAGCCGGATCGACATCCAGAGCTCGAGCGTATTGAGCAGCAGCTGTCTCTCCTTGCGGTCCATCCCAGAGTCCGCAAGCATCCGTATTGCCAAGCTGTAAGTTCGCCACAGGAGCTTCTTCTCCTTGTTCACCAGTTTCCTACAGCACTCCTCGATGCCGTTCTTGATGTAGGTGTCATAAGAGCCCTTCACGGCCTCCATGTCCACCAGTGCAAATGGGGGATCTTGACAGATCGCCTGACACCGTCGACAACCCACGAGCGCTCTAGCCGGTCGCCTTCCTGTGGAATAAACTGGCGCACCTGAAGCTCCACAAACTGCCCCGTGAAGCCCTCAGTCACGCGTATTGTCTTGATCTCGTCGGATGCCCAGCTCGAAATTTCGTCGGCCACCATGCCGTCTTTCCAGCGGCGTGTCCATTCGTAGCCCTTGACCGGTCCCGTCTTGGAAAGAACCACGTCGTTTATCTTCAGTCGGAGGCAAGGTAGCCGCCAGACCTTGTTCGTGTTGGCCACCTTCTTGCACGTGCCACACGGGCCCTTGTCGTCGTCGGGATCGGTAAGACACTACCGGGGGGGGGGGGGGGGGGGGCACCTAGGTTAACATCAGGCTACGCCGAGCGCCCAAAAGCACGCATGTAGGGCGGAGGCTGTCCTAGAAACAGGGAAGGGGGGGAACTAGGAACAAAGAATGCTCACTCTAATTCGTTGCATTCGACATCTTATGCAACTGCCAATCTTCCTCGTGTAGGCTGTCTTCTGTCGTTCTGCGTGATCTTTGAAAGGGCCACGTTTCGCGGGCGGGGCCCTCTGCGTCAGAAACATCATGTCGAGCTCAGGGGCTCTGCCGTAGACCTCCACTCCGCCAGCGGTCCCTTCACCGACCACAGTATTTGGCGGGCCGTAGCTGGCGAGCAATCCGTATCTGGGTCCAGGATCTCCCATAGCGACCAGACTGGCGTGGGCGGGCAAAGGTGTCTCCGCCGTCATCGAGCTGGGCACATATTGGGTTGTTTGCTCCACCACCTGGGAGACCGACTGTAGAGGCACTGCGGTAAGGTGGGAAGTAATGGGCAAAGGCCTCGAGTAGGCCGTGGTTGTTACGTCTCCGGGGTAGAGCATCGTCTCGCTAGACGTGTGGGGTTGTTCAACCCCGACTGGTCTTGATGGAGGCAAGGATGGGTATTGTGGCATGTACCCGCCCAGTAGCGCAGCATCGTCGCAGCCCAACAAGCCGGATACCTCTGCAGCCGCGGTGGTAAAGGAATGATAGTCGGGAGTCTGGCTCGGCGCGAGGGCTGTAGAGGCTGGGGTAGCATCAATTACCCAAGCGGCCGCCGCCATCGTACTCATAAGACGCCGTGGTGGCCATGGATGGATAGTTTTCTGCAGCCAGTCACAGTTAATACAAGGAGGTTTCACGCCTGTGACACAGGGGTATACTAACCATCTTGCGACTCGTATCCCACACAAGGGTTACAAGCAGCGAAACTTGAAAGACAGTCGGCTATTCGGGAGCCGTTCAACCCTAGAAGAGATGATGTAGGCTCTGGAGCAGCCGGGAGAGTTCGATATGGGTCCACATGGGCAGCGTCGCGCTCGTGGTGCCGCTCATGGTCAACCTTTACGTGGTTAAGATCCCCAGTTGACAGGGCGTAAATGGGGGGGCATGGATACGGTGGTACCGATGCGAGGCCGTTTGTGACGATGCTGCTCACTAAGCTCCAGAAGGCTGGCGACGGGGACCTCGAGGGTGACCGCAGCCTGCTCAACAACACTGGGAGGCTGTTCCTGCGGTTGGGCAAATTGGAGGAGCTGAGGAACCGAGACGCTAAGGATTTGTGCTGCCTGCTCGAGTATATACTGACGATCTGTTGGGGAGAGGGCGGGGCTTCCGGGGTGGCGAGCAACCCATTGCAGGTGGGAGCGTGAAATACACGCTCTACGGGGGAGCCCCCATGGCCATATGGCCGACGCCGTTTGAGCGTACTTGTATTGTGGCTGTTCTGTAGAAGCATTCAGTGGGCAGTCGCGGGGGTAGAAGAGCCTGGTCTAGCTAGTTGGTGGTACGAGGGGGTTTGAGGGGCAGGTTCACCGAGCAAGTCTTTGGGAGGAAAATAGTTGGAACGAAGGAAGAGCCGGTGAGGAAGGGATACCGCTCGGCCAATGCAGAAAAAGCGGGCGTGCGCGGGCATGCATAGCTCCTGGGCATCCTCAGTCTGCCGACAACATGAAGGGGACGGCAGAGGGAGGGGGGTGGGGGTGGTCTGTGGTTGGGGTGTGCAAACCATGCAGGGCTGGGGGATCGTGGGCACAGGGTGATGAAGCAGTCCTTACCATCATCATGGCTGGTATGGTATACGGCAATCCGGGCCTTGGACAAACCCTCGGCACTTCTCAGCTGCTATGAAAGGCAGTCGAGGCCAGGGTCAGGTTGTATGACGGGTGCGGCGGGTCTCCGGAGGGGCGTGTGCTAGCCGAGTGTGCCTGGCTGAGCGGGAGGGAAGCTAACATGTGCCGAAATGTAGCTCTGATGAGTCCACAAGCCCAAGCCAGGCAGGCGTCCAAACAAGGGCCGGTGAGGGTAGCACAGTTGCGGGGGGCCAGACCGGTGGTGCAAGGCTGGTGGCGCCAGCAGCGCTAAGACGGGACGTCGGTAGGAGTCGGATGGCGGGTTGATAGTATGAGAACACCATGGATAGACCAAGAAGAAAATAAAACGAGGGTCTTCGTGGTGCGGGTGGGGATCTGCGTAATAGAATCAAGGGATGACCCAGGTAGAGCAAAGGCAGAGCCAAGCAGGAGGGTGGTCTGTCGGTGTGTACGACAGAAAAGGGGGTAGAGTAGAAGGAGGTGGAGTATGCTTGTGACGAGAGAACAGCTCGATGGGCGCTGGATGCGGCTGCCGGCCGGTGAGACAAAAATGGAACAAATACGCGTCGAGAAACAACTGCAGGGTGGTATACGGGAAACAGAAGAGGGGTCCGTTGGCTGCCTAAGGGACTGCTCGGCTCCGGCAATATGGACCTGATCCCTAGGTTCGACCGAGACGTCACGCGATAGGCGAGGCGCCTATTGGGGCGCGAGGTTCCTCGATGTTATTTCCCCGCCTACCTGGCGTGGCAGAACACCTAGTGGGCTCAACCCGGTTGGCGCCCGATGTCGCTGTCGTGCCGAAGAGGAGGAGGTGGCGGTGCTGACCGGCGCTCTGGATGCGTCCGGCGGCTTGTCGTCGCCTATCGCAGGAGGGGAGGACAGAGAGCAAGGGGAAGAAAGAAAGAAAGAAACCACAGTGCCCAGATCTGCAGCGAGGGAAGACGGTTGGCCGCGGCCAGGACTTGCGGCGCCTCTCTGGCAGCTGCGAGGGAAAGGAGCACAGAGGCTGGACCCGATGGTCGTCGCGCTGGGCGATCGGGCAGCGTCGGGTAGGTAGCGGCAGCAAAATGGGGCGCACGATCGGCACAATGACACGGCGACAAGTTGCGGCGGCGCGGGTGGATGGCGTGTGCACGCACTCGCCCTCAGATGGTGCGGCGCAGGCGAGGCCGGCAGCGATGGCGCGGGCGATGCGGCGAGAGAGACTCGGTCAGCGCGAGAAGGCCTCACCGGTCCGTCGCAAATGCGGGGCGTGGGGGAAGGGGCTATCTATGGAGTTAAGGGCGATCGCAGCTGCCCGGGCGTGATGGTGTGGCTGACGAGATGAGCCGGGCCTGGAGAAAACGGCTGACGGGCCCATAATCCGGTCGCGAATGGTCCGCCAGCAGCTTAGTTGGCGTCCTCGTGCTGCGTCCCGCCCTCGAGCTTGGAGCTTGGGTTGGCAGCACGCAGAGGGTCGCGGATTGATTGGGCCAGACCGCGTGAACACGACAGGGCGAACGGCGGCGGGCGACTACGCTCTGTAAATGTAGCCTACGGCTTCCGGCCGGGCATGTGCTTTTTCTGAGGCGTTGGGGCTGGCGGCCGAATTTTTGCTTTTTTGCGGTCCGGTGCTGCTGGCTAAGCTAGCTTGCTGGCCGTGCTGGAAGAGGCCTGGTCTTGGACGATGAAAAAAAAGGGAAAAAAGAAAAGGCGGCAGACAAGGCAAGCACGCAATGAACGCGAGTACGAAAGAAGTAACGAGGAACGGCCCTCCCGCCATCAAAGCCGATCCACTCAATCGAGAATGGAGAGACGAGACGAGGGCCCCCGCCGACAGAGGAGGAACCTGGGAGTTGACAGGGGAGGGCACTGAGTCGAGCCGAGGAGAAAAAAAAAAAAAAATAAGACTGGAAGCAACGACGACGATCACAAGAGCGATACCCTGGCGCTCACGAGACAGAATAAGAGAATAAAATTGGACAAATTAGCCAAATAAAGCCTCATTCCATCTAGTCACCTCTCTACCTCTCTCTGCGTGTTAATCGTAAGGTAGGCCTTCAGGTCTGGGGGCAGCAGCAGCAAATGCTCCTCCCGGTATCCAATGCCGCGATCCAAAAACCGTGGGGGGCCACTTGCCGTCTGCCGGTCCGTGCTGCCAGCAGGAGCGCTGCTGTTATGGGGCAAACATCGATGACCTGCTATCCGTCGGGCCCCCTATAAATCGTGGGCGTTATACCCAGCTCTACATACATACCTACACAGTACCTACATAGGCAGGCTGCGATGCACGCACGTGCGCGTCGGACGAGAGGAAACGACAAGGAGCGGCGACCTGCCGAAGAGAGTTGGCCCGTCGATGTTGGATGCGGTCGGGGCTCGTGCTCCAGTCCGGGAACCAATGGTTGGATGGAGAGAACAATGGATTTGTCACGCCAGCTGCGTCGTCCTCTCTGGCAGGATTGGCCGTCGAGGCTCTGGTGGATGGATCGGAGGGCACTTGTCAGATGGCGGCCTGCGCTGGCCTGATGAACCGGCCACGGCATCGAGGCGGATTGGGCTGTCCAACGTGTCGTGGCTCTGCCATCTCCCTGTCATGGCCTGTTCCTACCCCGATCTTCCCCATTGCGACTCCACTGTGCCGCGTCAGAAGCTAGGAGCCGGACGGGGTAATGCTCGCAATCCATGTTTCCTCGGCAGCCCGCCCGGCTTACCGTCTGTGCAACCCCCTGTTCCGCCCTCTCGCCACAAATTGGGCCACCGAGAAAGGCCCTTCCGCACGCACCACTGGGTGCCTTGCCACCTTGCCTCCCCAAGACGGACGTCTAGCATTCGCCTGCAGCCAGCATGCTGTGCCGGGAGGGAGAATTGATCATTTGACCTTATTCCACGTGGCCGTCACCCCATGCCAGAGTCTGTGTGCCCTGTTTGTTAATATGTTTCTTTTCTGTTCTTGCTTTTTCTCCTCGTCTGCGCCATCATGCATTTTTTCCAGACATTCAGTGTGTTCAGGCTCCCGGCCAGCGGCTTTAGTCTAGACGGAGTACGTACCAACCTAAACCCAAGTCGCTTGCCGTGCAGTGTGTAGGTGGGCCGTGGCTTTCGTCAACTGTCCATTGGGATGCTGTGTTACAAGGACCATGAGGAGTGACGATTCCCTGAGATGGTAGCGAGGATGATAGCCTACCTACCTAGGTATGCAACTGCTCCAAATCAGTCAACTTGAGGTGAAAGCGTTAGGTTTCCCTACGGACCCGAGCTCCGCCATTGGCCGACAAGCTTCGTCGACCGTTGGAGCCTGCCAGGTTCAGCCACGTGCAAAAACTCAACGTCCTAGGTGGATGAAATCGCAATTTCAAAGACGTTACATGACATCCAAGGGAAACCATACTAACCAAAATTTACCGAGCGCCCCAAGGTATTTTTGCGGTATAGGACAAAGATATAATTTTCCCCTTTTTCTCCTTGCTTCTTCAACTAAACGGGTCCCAGCTAATAGCTGATACGACGTGCCATGTCTGAACCTTGGTATGCCGCCTGAGGAACCCCGGTCGTAAGAATGGCAGGCCGTCAAAAGCCTAACCCAAGGCCGTGACACACCCAACCCAGCCCAGGGAGCCTGTCAGTCATCAGAGACCAATGCACGAACTATGGTAAACTAGTAGGCCGCACTAGCATACGCTAGGTCGGCTGCGTCGTCTTGTGGCTGTTCCCGTGCTGGCGTGTCGAGGGACATGGCTGGCTCGCTTTGTGGGCCGCCTGCTCTCCTCGACTCGGCAGCAACCATCATTTCCTGTCACGAATGGCGGATACGCCGACTCGGAGTCGGCGTGTGTGTGTATGTGTATCCCTCGCTGCCATCCGAATAAGGCTACATTTGGCACCGTTGTTGTGGGACGCACCATCACCCCTGCTGCCTGATGGGACGGACGCTTTCAAACAGCTGCCATCCCATCCCGTACATAGTGCCCGTCACTTACTCTCGCCCCACACTCCCCAACTTCGGGAGGTGAGGGATCAGCAAGGTAAGCCACATTTTTAATCGGCCGTTTCGGTTCGTCTTGTTTGGCGCTACGCCAGCACATGTCGGCTTGGCAGACCACACCAGCTGCACCTTTGAACCATTTACCTTCTCGAAAACAGCAGATCTTGCAGCACGGCTAGGGCTTTCCACCATCCGGCCAGAAAAGACATCCCTGGACAGGTCTGCAGGACGCAGGTGAGCACAACACACACACACAACAACACACACACACACACACACAGCGGGCCTGTACGAAAGCCGCAATGCGTTCTCGTGATGGCATCTCCTGCAGCGGCGGCGCCCATACACTCTGGCACGGCCGATCAGGTTTGCACCGGCGCGCACGCAGCCTCCCTGTCCCACCAGATAAGACAACCTTGTGGAGGCTGGAGTGGAAGGTTTGAAAACTCCACCCACGGTTGAGTCTTGGCCACGTGCGTGACCGACCGCCCAGCGCAACGGCGTGCGAAGCATCGATGCATCACGAGACAACAGCAATCCGTGGTCCATCTTTATTGTGCTCCACGGACCCCCGACCGACCCGGCAAACGATCACCTTCGGGTAGGTGGGGTGTGACTACTGAAGGAAGACGCGGGCTTCAAGAAGGGGTCCGGCCAGATCTTTTTTGATGAAGCAGAGGGAGGCGTTGCCTGCGATTCCCTTTGGACTTGATCCTCGAGACGGGTCCAGGGACAGGGCTCTCGGCCCTGCTCCCGAGTGCGGTCCATGGGTGATATTAACGAAAATGCGTTGCCAGTGGGGATCGGCTGGCCGTTGCGTGGGAGCACAAGGTAGCACAAAGAAGGTCGCCACCAACCGCTGCATCCCGGACGCGCATGCTAAGGGGATACGGTATCATTTCTTCTTTCTTCTCTTTTTGATCTATGCGCCTCACAATAACGAAATGGCGCAAATGGCTGCAGGTACCAACCAACTTTCTAGCTGTCTGCCGAGGTAGGCACCGTACTTATGCCTAGACAGACAAACAACAGAGATGATTGAGCCTGCGGCAGGCCAAAAGTTCGGGCAAGCGTCTTGCTGGTTCTCAATGCCCAAGCCCAAGAATTGAAGCGGACCCGGCCGGTTCGAGCCTTTGGCCGTCAATAGAACCGTCCTCGAGTCCCGTAAATAGTATGCCAGCTTCCGTGGGCCAGATCATGGTACGACATGAAGACAGGCTCTGAGGATGCAGTTGGACCGATTGAGCAGGAGACGAAAGAGGGGAGGGGATAGCAATTGCAGCGGGAGGCGAGGAAGGATAACAACACCTGTGAGGATGAAGACGGATCTCTCCCAATTCCAGTGCACATCAGCGCATGAAGTAGGATCGACGTCCCCGGCAGTCTGCGGCATCATACACAACGGCAGGTGCCGCACCGGATTGGAGGAGCTGCACGGTGATCACGCCTAGCGGGGCCTTGCGTGCGGAGCCTTGCGTGACAGGGCTAGACGAGTCGAGCGTGAGACGGCGACCTCCAGGTGTGAATCCAGTCGCATCCCGTGTTTGTGACGGCTGGAGGAGTCAGGATAGATTTGGCAGGTCAGTGGAGATTGGCGAAGTGGTCACCCTCTGAGTTGGAGCTCGGGCGGCGGCCCAATTAAGGGGTGAATGGGGGTTCCCTACCCTGGCCGCAACCAGGCACAGTTAGTTGGGTCCGTCACAACGGCAGGACGTCGATGATCGGGCTGATTATGGCGTGCCCCACCCGTGCACGCCTCGACCATCACCAGACTTACTCGAGCCACTGTCCTTTCAACGTCGACCACAACTCGGTGGCGGCATCGCAACCCAGCAGCGCTTGTAGTCTGTGGCGCTTGCCCGCTATTGTTTGTCTCGGCTGGCATGCGAGACAGCAAGGGCGGGATGCCCTGTTGCGGGCGGGGCGGGCTTGACTGCACCAGGCAAACCAACAACCCAGCATCTGCACCCACCCCACTGCACACACACACACACACACACACTCACACAAACACACACACACACTTCAGGCCCTCCCTCCCTTTCCCACTTCAGCGCCCTTCATCCTCCAAGCAATTAAACCCGTGGATGGAGCTGCTCTAGACCGCGGCTTGGCCTGCTCACAATCTGGTCACGGTGATGAGCTAGGTCGCCGCCCAACTGGGTAGCCAAAGGGCTCCCTGATGCTGCTTAGCATTGGACCAACCTCGAGGCGAGTGCCAAGTACCCGTACCTGTACCGGGATCACGAAGCCACGGGCATCGGCTGTGCTCAGTGACAATGGCGAGCATGTACCCAGCATAATCCGTACCTGATCCGAGATGTCCGCCCCGCCCCACCTCGAGCTGGCCTTCCCTGTCGGCGGCACCCGTCGCCTAACCCAGGCGTTTGTGACAGGCAGGGGAACCCCGTTGCGGATTGTCGTCTTCTTGTCCCGTCTTGGCTTGGCACTCAGCAGAGGAGAAGGGCATACTGCGGCTCCTGCAACCAGATCTAAAGGATTCCCGAGCCCCCATACCAACGGCCTGACCCCGAGCCCAGTCCCCGACTTCCGCCGGCCAGGTTGCTCCAGCTCATCCGCCACCGCCCTATTCGTTCCTATTTCTATCCCTAGCGGTGCTCATACCCTTGAGCAACGGCCTCGCAATCCTCCAGATCCAGCTGGACCCGCCTCTATAGACGTTCGCTTTTACCGTATCTCACTCATCAATTGTTACTATCACTGCCACCCCGCTGCTTGCCTACACCCGCTTACCTCCCCGCCTACACCCACCTACATGGGTAGATCGGAGCGTGGGCCCGGAACGACCATCCCCAGCCTCCCGGCCTGTCCAGCCCAGGTACCCGTGTGCGCCTAGGTGATTTCCGTGGCCGCCTTATGTCCCCATCCGCCTCGAAGCCGCGTCTTTCCTTTCCACAGGACACCCCGCTGGTGCAAGGCCCTGGAGGTCTACCTGCCCGCTGATTTTTCGTCTTTGCCCTTGCGGGCCGCTCTTTCGATTTTCCACTTGCCCTCTCTTTTTTTTCCTGCTGTGCGCCGAGCGGTCCGAAGCGAGCGTAGCCCCTCCATTCAAATCCGTCCACTCCCCTCCCCTCCCTTCTCCATCGTCCCACACCAGGCCACAACGCAGACCCTCCCTGCTAGACACGGCCCGGCTATCGAAATGGACCTGGACTCCTTGGCAATCCATGCCATTGTCCACCCCACAGCCGCCTTCTCCCAAGAGGCGATCTCGGAAGGGTCCGACGCGCCGCCCACCGGCTTGGGCGACCAGGCCGATCTCGCCTTGGACTGGGCCAGCTCCCAGCTTAATCCCAAGAACCGCATCGACAGCCTCGACTTCCCCAACCCGCCGCTCTGGCGCATCGACGGGTCCGCCGGCCTCGGCACCCAGTACTATGCGATCCCACTCTTCCTCGAGAACATCCCGCCCTTGCGGATAGATGTCTTTGTCGCCGAATATCTGGGCAAGTCCTCCCCAATCCTCCGCTCTCTGCTCGACCTCGACAGGGCCTTCCACACCAAGGATGCCGCCAGGGTCAACGGCCTTGGCATCGCAAGGCACATTGTTCGTGCCTTACACTTGTGGGCCTCAACCCTCATCGAAGCCGGCGAGCTCGACGTGCTCGACAACCTCTTTCGCAAGGAGCCCTTTGGTACCAAGATCATCTTCGAAAATCTCGAGCTTGACACCGCCAAGATCAATATCAGCATTGACCCCAACCACGAGCTCGAGTTGCGAATGCTCTCCGTCTCGGACCTGTCGTCCATGTGGAATATTCCACCGGCAGAATTCCCTCCATCCATCTCTCTCACCGACCTGGAGTTCGTGACGCAGCTGCACGACAGCGTCTGTGTCGTGCGGCAGAGAACTGGGTCAGGAAGGGGTGCTAACAGTCACGACGACGACCGGGATAGCTTACTCATCCTGAAGGCCCTCTCGAGCTCGAACAGATACCTATATCATGAACTTAGGGTCCTCTTGACAATGCCGCCACATCCGAACATCATGGCACGGCCCCTGCATCTCGTCACAAAGCAGAACAATTTCGGAAATAAGAGGGGCATCGTCGGCTTCACACTCTTCTATCACCGGACTAGCTCCATCCGCGATCATATACCCTGTATGAGGATCCACGACCAGCTGAGGCTGGCGGATCAGATGAAGTGGGCGACCCAGCTCACATCAGCCCTGATCCATATCCGAGAGGAGGCCAAGACATACTACCCGGACCTCCGTCTCGATAACGTCGTCCTTTCCGAGGCTGGCGATGCCGTCATGGTCGACTTCGAGCAGCGCGGCGTCTGGTGCGAGTTTGGGTCACCCGAGGTCAACAACATCGAGTTTTTGCGTATCCTCGCCTGTGACGATCCGTCCGAGTTCACGGGGTACGACGCCGAGCCGACCATCGGTGACGAGCTGCGGACAGGCTACGCGGAGCTGCTGAAGCAGCTGGTGCCCAATTGGGAGGACTTGTACTACAACCGCGAGTACAACAACCCATCCCAGGGGTACAACCTCGCCTGGAAGGCCCTGACGCCGGCCCAGCAGGAGGCTGCCGAGGTCTACATGCTCGGGCGCGTGCTCTGGTGTCTGTTCGAGGGGATGGCAGCCCCCAAACGCGGCGCTGTTTGGCAGTCGTACCGCCGGGAACCCGAGATCGAGTTCCCCGAGTACAGTCGGACCCCAGCCGCGATGCGCTCCCTGATCGACCGGTGCACAGCCGGTCGGCGGCCGGCTTGGAGCGACATGATTGCCCGCGTCCGCAGCCGGGTCGTCCTCAAGAGTGGCGATGTTGTGTCGCAGCAGGAGCTACGGCAGCTAGCCAAGAAGTGGTGGACGAATGAGCTCCAGGAGAACGGCCTCTACCTGGACAAACAGGGCCGCGGGGCCGACCTGGACAAGCTCAAGCAAGTTGACGCTTCGGCCCAGCGGCCGCCACTGAGAGAAGTGCTGAAGGAGCTCGAAGCTTTCAAAGCTTCTCTACCCAGTTCCGAAAAGGCATGAGCTATACCTTTACTCAAACACCCAGCCACCCTGGCGGCATCCTCGATATCCAGCAGCGCCAGCTAGTTAGGACACTGGCCTTTTCTACCTTTTATATTACTTCTTTCTCTGATTCCCGTCTCTCCCTCCCTCTATTGGCCGTCCTTTGTCGCAATCACGGCCCCTTTGCCTCTGATTGGTGATTCTTGGTAGTTTAATCTTATGCTGCTTGTTTTTCCCTCCCGCCTTCGATATAGACTTGACGGCGCGAAAACCCACCAAGGCATCTTGTGATGGCTTGCGTCCGGGCAGCCCAGAACTCACCACTGAGTAATACCCTTTATACTGAAGCGTGCTAAGGGGCCATAGCCATCTCCTTTCCTATGGCGCTTTGTTAGGGGACCTAGGTACCACTAGATGAACTCAAGTATGACGAATGCAATACCATTATACTCTTCGTAAATAATCCTGGCAAGGAATGGTTTCTGTATACTTGAATGAAGATCCCACCAGATGCCGGCGAGCACCCTGCTGATGGATGAAGGAAACGGATAAAGAGGGGAGACTAAAATGAAGGAAACGATAGAAAAAAGCGAGATAATCCTCGTAGTCTTCCTGGCAACTTTTCCCGCCACTGCTCGGTGGTTTTCAAGCCGGCCTTTTCTCTTTCTTTTTCCTTTTTTCTTGGATAAAACCACCAAACAGCACCCGATGGTGCTCCTACCGCATCAACGCACGTTACCCACGGAAAATTTACACCAACATCCAACGTCTAGCTCTGGGTTCCACCAATCACAAAGCCCCATCCACACCTGCATGCATGCACCTCTAACACAAACTTAATATAGACAGCCGTGAACCTAAAGAGAGTCTTGGCCGCCTTGAGCCAGATGGTACCTGGTATAAGTGCCTAGATACACAACTCAGCCCGTTTACGCAATGCTTGCCGGCTGCCCCAAACCCTCATCTTGCCTTATCTTTTCCGTTCCATCGTTCTCCGCGATAACGCGCCAGTGGTGGATCCAGCCTGCCTCGCCACAAACACTTGAGGTTCTCTAGTCTGGGAGCCGATGCTCTGCTATCACATTTCAGGGCTGCCATGGCCTCGGATACGGCCGCCTAGGGCTCGATGTGTTCCCTATGGAGGAGACTTACCATGCTGTGGCGCATCCGGAGCAGCGCCGGCCTGCCGGCATCTAAGAGGACGACGTGGGACATGTGGTATCCGGACCTGTCGGCACCGCGTACAGCGCTCGGGGCCGTCGCCAACGCCGCCGTCGGGGTGGCTTTGCGTTCCCACGCTTACACTGGCAAGCCAGTCGCCCTCCAGCACCGGCGAAGTGATCCTAAGGCCGGGCGGCATGAGCCCGTGGGAGGCGCCTGCTTGGGCGGGCCCAGAGGCTTGATCTGCCGCTTTCCCAAGGGCGCTATATGGTCGCCGGGTCGGATCTGGTCGCATGCCTCGTTGGCTGGCCAGTCAAAAGCCCGCCGGCACTGACCCTAAAGAACGTCATGCCCCGGCTACAGTATAGGCACGCGGTTGACCTTAATGCTACAGGACAGCAGAGACAAGGAAGAAGTCAGCTTCGTTGTTTTGCCGTCTGGTGTTTACCATATCGATTGCTTTAATCATCTATAGACACATGAAGAATCTGTATCTAGCCGGCTGCCTAGGGGATCTCTGATTACCAAGGAGATCTAAACAGTTCCTAGGTTCACAAGGAGATGCTTGCTCACATGGGGCACAATGATTTACGGCCGCCAGTTCCGCCAGGGGACCGAGTGCTGGGAGAGCGAGTGACGAAGGCGCAGATGGGGTACTCTGGTGTTCACTTCCGCGTCAAAGCACGCAGTAAGCGAAGACGAAGTAGCCGCCGACCAACGTCAAACGAGGCTTGATATTCATACCATGGCGCATTCTCAGCGTGAGAAAGGATGGAGGAACCCCGGATCACGATCCCACTGCAATTTAGAGTTTGCTTGATGCAATAGAATCCGTAGGCGCCAGTATCAATAAACAATAGGTAGCTCGCTATAGTGCAATGATGCCTGACTCTCCACCCGTCAAGCATACGGCCGGAATGGCAAGCTTATCCCGCCGTCAGCTCGAGTCAAAGCTGAGTCTTGCGGCCCCAGCGTCCAGGCTCCGTGATGACGATAGAGGCTGGCAAGTATTGTAACAGCGGTACTGAGCCTGAAGGAGAAAAATAGGGGCGCCCAGCCTCTTCCCCACAGCGTGGCAAGCATGGGCATCCATCCGCCTACCCTTCCCAGACGGATCCCAACCGGCCCGGTGAGAGAATTTCCACGGAGTGGGTGGGGCCCCGGAGCAGCATTCCACATTTCGTTAGCTCTCCCGATGCGGTGGAAATGGGCAGGGTTTAAGGTTTTTTTTTTCTTTCTTCGGCTTTTGTGTTTTTGGCAGAGGGAGGAGAGATGTTACGATGGTAAAGGGACGAGCTTGGCTCGTGCGAGCTCCACCCACGACGCGACGGTACCAGGCAGAGAGCAGCAAAAGAAGTGGGAAAGAAGGAGAAGAGAAGAGAGAAAAAAAAAAGCCCAACTCGACATGAACATCACCCGTCGGGATTTCCACGTCATGTTTCTCTTTGACAAAGCAGGCATATCCCGGGCCGTCAAGTCTCAGTGCCGACTTCAGCGAGAAACGACCTCGCAGAGATGGAATTGGGTCTCGTCCAGCGGGGTCACAGATGTGGCATGGGAGGCTAGCAGCCACGCGAACCGGCCGCAAGGAAAAGACACCTGGGCCAGCGAGTGCTCCCCGTCTGCATGCATGTTTGTGATAACCAAGGGTCCATCCAACACTCCTGACCCCGTTTGGAGTGGACGCACCTAGATCTTACGTACCTCTAGGTAGGCACACGCAGGCGGACCTGCAGCAGCGCACCAGCACACCGGGCCGGGCCCGTTGCATTGGGGAGTCGGCCCTGAAGCAAAGGCAAAATGTTCAGCGGGTGGTGGAGCGGGCATCTCGCTCTACTGCCAGTGTTGGGCTGCGAGCAGGACTTCTGTATGCTGTGTAGGAATCGGTGGGGCGAGCCAGGAGACGCCAAGAGCTAAAAGTAACAAGAGAGCCTTGCGATGAGGCGAGTTCATCACGGAATCAGTTGGTTGGTCTCTGTTGGGTGCACGCCCAAGGGCCATTTCGGGATCCAGCTCCGGAAGCCGCAGAGGGTCTGATAAAAAGCGTGCAGTCACATCTCATCTCACTCGGGCTAGGTAGGTAGTTAGCTAATATACCCTCAAGTCGAGCAATGTTAGCCGACCCAGCATGTGGAGAGCCACCGATGACGAGCACCAACATGGAAACGGATCGACAAGCTGTTTTGTTGATACCGAATTCTTCTGGATCTACGGCTCTCTTTCCCTCTTCGCCTTCCAGTAATTGGGGTCAAATTTGACGTATGCGGGATAACACCTGAGCACCCCCAAATACGTCGATGCCAAGGCCAGAGAACACACCGTTCGAACACCCTGGTGGGTGCATTGAAAACTCTGTAATAATAGAATAGCATCCAGCATGTTTTTTTTGTGCATGTCACGATCAACTCACCTAGTGCCTGTCCGCAAAATACCAGATAGGGCTAGTGGCCTGGCCTTGGCCCCAACGGTTCTGTATGGCCCGATGTCCAGACGGCACGCTCAAACCATCATGCAAAGCACCAACAGACGGACCCCGCTAGAGGCGTTGCGATGTCTCCATCAGCCACCAGCATGGCTGGGAAGCTTTGTCCTTCTCACGGGCCATTTCCCGCCCTCCTTATTTTCATCGTTATTCCTCAAACAGCCCTCTCCACTCAGTCCATGCACGCTGTCGTCGAGGGGTCGCGCCCAAACGATTCGGCCCCTTCCTACCAGGGCCCAGGAGGGAAAGGCTCCGAGAACCCCTCAAGGCTTGGAGAGTTTTCTTGGGTCGCCAAAGAGGGAGCTCCACGCTGGAAAGAGCTCCGAACCAAACCATTGTTGGGATGGTGGAACCGCCCTTGAGGGTGAGATGCAACTGCACAAGACGGTTCTGTCACGGTCACAGTGCATCGGCCGCATGTTCGTCTGGGAGCAAGACCAGGGCTCTTCACGGGATCTGGTGTCTATTTACCGTCGCATGTAACCTCGGTTGGGAGGCTATTCACTAGGCCAGGTGGCGAGCTGCACCGGGTGCTACGCCCGAAAATACGAGCCCTGAAATTTGACCCTGCCGTCCACTGCGCCCTTTGCGAACAGAGTTGCACCCCGCGCCGGGGACCATACCCAGCCCAACGCACGCGACTGGCTACGGAGCGCCTACCGTCGCAGCCTTAGTGGACCGAGGACTGGCCATTCGGTCCAACGGGAGTCAGCTCGGGTTGAACACAAGTGGAGGCGACGCGGGCCCGGCAGCTTCCCCGTCCCTCCCCCGTTGTGTGTGTTGCTGACAATGGGATGACAGTTGGCTGCCAACGCGGCGGGAAGGGATCGAGGGGGCAAAAGAACAAAACAAACATGAAAGGAGAGTCCAAACTCCAGACGCTGGATGGAACCGTTTTGGGGCTCGGTAAAATGAACAAAAAAAAAGCCCCACCCGACGCGAGTGGGAGTGAGGGTGAAGGACCCAAAAGCGTATGACGAATCGTAGCAACGGAAGCTAAACCAGAATCAAGAAACAAAAGCAATTGAGCAAAAAAGAGCCTCTCAGTCCAAAAGAAGACCGACAGGGATGCTGGTGTTTGCCAGGCGCCCGACGCTCCGCCGAGACAACGGCTTTCTCAGCGATCGGCCAGGTCAGACAGGGGCGAGCACAAGCAGGGCCGCCCCTTGGAGCCACGATGTACATAGCAAAACACAACCTAGTAAACACTATCCAGGAGGCCGAGGGGTCGACGAGCTCACGAAGATGTGTCACAGCCCTGCGCGCCCGCCTGGGTTCCCACGTTCTCGCGAGCAGGCTAATAGGGGCTCGGTCTGGGAATGATGGCCTTAGCATGGCACAGGTTACCAAGCGCAACAAAGGCGCGGTGTTGGTGGTCAGTTAATATCCTTCGCCCTGCCGCGCCATGGATAAGTCCGACAAACGCGGCCGAATTGTCTCCGGGCCGGGTTGTCCCACCCACCCATCCAATCTCTACAAAATCCTCCCAAGGCCTATCCATATTTCCACCATACTGAGGTTAGATACGTAAATAACGGCCCACGTCGAGGTACCGACCCTACCCCGCCCTATGCACCGACTGGCCCCCCATGTCAAAACCCGCCCAATCAGGGTCAATTCAATAGAAAAAATCATCCCTGCACCAGAAGATACATCTGCACCGGCCAAAGCGTTCAATAACCTTTGCAGGAGGGCAGACAATCCGCCAGGGACCCTGTTGTTGTCAGAGTGACCTATCCCTGGGCCGGAACTTACCCATGCCACCTACGTACTTCTAGAAGCCCTCCAAAATTTCCTCCTTCTAGGCAGAATCCTTCGCGCGGCGCGGGCGGTTGGGGCCGCCATGCCGCCAACCAGCAGCGACATAAAAATATGAAGAAGAAAAAATCCTCCCGAATCGCAGCGCCTCATGCGTGCATCGGGCGATCCTACCGAGTGAATAGCTTGATTGCGTGCGCGAAACGACCTAGCCGAGTGGCGCAATCCAAGAAACGTGATCAAATGTGCGTGGGATCAACGCGAAAGTGGCCTAGGCGAGTAAGAAATAAACATCACACAAAAAGCAATGATCAACTCTCCGCCAGCTAAATTTTCTTTTTTTTCTTGGGCGTGGCTTATTTGTGACAGGCCTGGCACCGGCATCCTTATCACAAGCCTCCAAGTTTTGTGCCGGCTGTTTCAACGTCAATATCGAGACTGTACACCATCTTGCTCCTGGCAATCGAAATGGATCTTGGTTATCCCCCATCCCTCCCCCATTCCTGGGCCCGAGGAGTGGCGGCACCGGGAGGAGCAGACGGGAGCGCAGGATGGATGACATGCGTAATTGACGGATGGCCAACGCATAACAATGACAGTCAGGAGCCCTGTCCGTCTAATAGGGCAAGACCACCTGCCTACCCCTCAACCCCAAGATCTCGCTGTTTCGGCTGGCTGCAGACGGGTAGAGTCAGCTTACGCGCTGCTTGTTCCCGCTCCCGCAAGCGGAAGGTGGAAAGACGCGAGGGTGGTGCCAGGCAAGGGCCGCTTGGATGCCATGGCGGCGCCTCCCTGCCCGAGACACTTCCATCAGCTCGGCAAAACCGACAACAACTCAACGCGGAGGTGCGCAGGTAGTATACATAAATCATCGGCATTTTTATGGTGGCTTCCGGTTTGTCCTTCGCAGGCAGGCAGACACCAGGTAGGCCCTCCCGGACTGCCGCGTACTCCACATGTCTGGTTCGGGACGGCGGAGTTGATTTTTGGTGACCTGGCATAGCGGTCTCTTACAACCCCTGGGGGCATCTCTCGATGGACCGGGGGGACGATTGGTTTCGGGATATTTTGGTTAAACGAGCTGGATGACTGGCAGGGAGCAAACCAGGGTCTTTGCGAGCATCATTGAGCCGTCGTGCCACAGACATCGCGTAGCTTGGTCGCCTGCGACGAACACCAGCAGCCCTCTGCCCTCCATCGGTTAACTTGACATGCAGCCATTTTGGAATGATGCTGGGGGTCGGCGAAAGTCAAGCGCGCGACCCACACTCTCTGCAGGACATGCAGAACGAGAAATTTGCACGTTTGCACATTTTCTTTCCTTGGTTTGTTGTATGAATCGAATTTCCAGAGCACCAGAAGGTGGCCCCTCCAACGGACGCCCCCCTCGACGCGCATGAACGAAATGACCAGATGTCGTGCCCGATTTGCGAGCGCCTCCGCTTTGGAGGGCACGCAATCCCAGCTCGGTAGAAGGTATGCGCACATACGCCAACACAGTGCCGTCGCGCTTTGCAGTCATGCTCACCATCCCATTCCGTCGCGCACTAAAAAATCCTTTTGATATTAGCTTTGGACAGGGTCGAGGGGACTTTGCATGGCTGGTGACGCCGCTGTGTTTATGTGGATCACGATGCGTGTGTTTCGACTAGCCTACCTAGCACTCTGGCCACCGCACAAAGCTTACCCTGATTCTGACATTGTGCCGGGCCTGTCCAACAACATACAGCAGCAGGTCTGACCTCTGGCCCGATGCGCTGTGGTCAGGTGTTGGGTCTTCGATAGAAAGCAGAGGGCTGGGATTGAGGTCGCTGCGTCGAGGCCGCCAAAATCCCGTGACTGCCAGCACAGCAGGGGGCGGTGTTCTCGCAAGCCGCCACCATCTGCTCGGCTAGAGCCCAAGTAGACCAAAGCCACGCTTGCATGTTGTCGAGTGACGAAATCGCGGGCGTCCCGGTGTGCTAAGTTGTCGGACCAAAATGCCTAGTGCGTCGCACGAAATGCTGGCGATTCAGACACACCCCATGGGCCCCGGTCCCCCGTGATCGTTGCCCTTTGAAGCCACTGACTAAGTCCAACCTGGTCATGCTAGGCTCGCCGGGCTTCCGAGAAACGAAACAGCCTCACTGGCTGGGGGGTGCTTGCGACCAGCGCCAGCCACTTATGGGCAACGCCGACCAATTCACATCCAAGCCCCGTTCCCACGGGACCGTGGAGTCCAGGGACATTCCCTCCCCGAGCATCGACTGACTGCCTGTCAAATGGCGACCCGATGACGAAACCGTGTGCGATGGGCGCCCACAAGCCGGGCTGGCATTGAACCCAAGGTGAATCTCCAACAGCCTCTGCCACCGGAAGAGCGTCACCAGGCGGGAGCCGCTCGAGACATTGGGGATGCCCATCCATTTTGCATTTGTGTGTGACAGCATGCAACAGAGAGGGGCGGGTGGCATTGCTAGCCACATGCAGCATCCGTCTGCATGTTCCAGATGGATTTGAGACAATCCTACCTAATACCTGGGTGGTTGAGAACCATGCCCTATTGGTCTTGCATCCATCTCGTGTGTCCCATTGTCCATACGGAGTTGGGGACTTGATCATGTGTGAATCTGGAAAGGGGATTTTCCGTGTAAGTCGGCGTTTCGTCCACAAACACAAATAGAGCCACGCGCACGTCCTGGGAGGTAGTAGCATGAACCAAGGAAAAGAAAAAAGAAGAAAAAAAGACGCGAGAAGTACTAGAGAAAGTATCGTAATATCGAGGCGGCGATGGTATTCCACCAATGGCTTGGGCTGCCAGCTTTGGCGGCTCTGGGGCCAAGAGACGAGGGGCTAGCTCATCGCAACCATCTTCGACCTGGCCAGCCAGACCAGTGACCGAGGAGGCAACAAAACGGCCACAGTAACAACAGCCGAGCGGAGGCTCTTTGCCCAGATGCGCGCACCAACCATACGGAGGACAGAAGGCGTGAAGCTGTGCCCCGCGTGGAGAGCACAACATTGAACATGGCGCTCAGTATAGCCGCTGCCAGGGCCTTCCTCCTCCCTATTGGGGCTTTCCCAAATGGCCAACCTAGGCCAGGCCAGGCTAGTTCGGACCATGCCCCCAGCAGTCCCCAGCACGAGCCATGAATTGGTCAGTCGATGGCCAGCGGCCAAATCTCAAAATTTCCCACTTCTGTTTGCCGTTCTTTCTCGTTCGTCCCGTCGTGTGCAGGCGCGGTGCCGTACCCCTGCCGCTAATCTGGAACTCCATGTGCAATCCCTGTCCCTGGGACCTGACTGGCCCCACAGACCCCCGGTTGTCTTTTGCCCCCCCCCAGCCCCTCGCGACCACCGATTCCGCATTGTCAGCAATGGAGGGCCGAAAAAATGGTCGGCTCGAGTGGATCACGGAGTGTGCCCCACCACCCAAAGGCCGCAGCAGACCCCTGGCCCTGCCGGCGACGGGTCAGCCAATCAGCAGATGCCGCTCCAGCTCCAAATGCGTCCGAATGGAGAATCTCGTGTGATACCTGCAGCTGCACCTTCCAGTTTGGCCGGGGAGCGAGGAGACCAACCAACGGCAGCGGGAGCCTGAGGCAAAGGGAAAGGAAAGGAAAGGAAAAGAAAAGACGAAAAAGAAAAACAACCAGGGCAGAAACTTGGTGGCAGCGGCCGCCAAAACTGACCACCGCTACCGTCGAAAGGCCAAGGACGCACGGCCAAGATGCAGCACGCGTGCGATGACAGTGTCCCACGGTCCCTGGCACAGCTGTGCTTGCTGCGCCTCCGCAATAGGCGACAGGTTGATGGCCAGAAGAGGACTCCAGGCCCCCATTGGAGCTGGGCACTCCCCGGCATCCAACGCGTCTGCTCCTGGCTGGGTCCTCTGTTCTTGGGTGCATTCAAGGGCCTGTTGTGCCCCGCCCGCAGAGGCGTGGGTCATGGACAAGAGTCGAGCGACAAGACACCCCTGGCGCTGCCTCTCTCGCACCCTTTTCCTGGTGCCCGCCCTGGTCCGGAGTCCTCACCCCCCACCCCCTACCATGAGCCTTGCCTTATGGATCCCCTTGATTCCAGAGGCTGGATGGAGCACGCCCGCCGAAATCCAGACTCCCGGCTCTGGACTCGCTGGTGTAGTACAGTACATATCCCGTGCTCCTCCCGCCTCCCCCTCGCGAAGCCGGGGCTCCATTCTTGATCGCTCTGCTCGACCCTCGCCATCGCCCTTCTCGCCTTAGACGTGCCACTCTCTCGTTCGCTTCGATATACCCACGCATGGGAACGTGCCCACGATATCCATCCGCCCAAGCCACTACCGAGGGTACCTGCATAACTGCTTCGCCTTTTAATATACGAATATCGTGTTCTTCAAAGCCGCCTTGCGCCACGGCTCCAGCCTTCCCTCCTTGTTCTTCGATATCTTTTGTGGGACCCGAACGCCCATACAAGACTCGATGTGTCGCTGACACCCGACGTCAGCCCCTCGACGCGGTCCGACCCCGTCCTTCCCGACTTGTACAACCACCAGCCAAGGTGCAGGCTGGTGGCGCCTATCTGACCTCACCCTCGCCCGCGGCCGCACCGGGCCTGACAGGCATATAACACCCGAGCCTGTGGCCACCCGATCCCGCACCTAGCGAAACCGAAAAACGATACGCCAGCTATATCGCGCTACGCTGGCGGACTTCAAAAGCCGCAACCATGTCGCTAACCGGAATAAAGCTCCCGTTTTGCCCGAAACCCTTCGTTGACGCCCTGGACTTTACCGGCTCAGATGGCTGTACGTGGTGTTGAATCTTTCCTGCGGTAACCAGTCCGCAGAATCCCGCTGACATGAGAACCAAATAAATAGTCATCAAGGGCAGGCTATGCGCAGATATCGGCAACTTGACATGTTGCCTCCCCTGTCCTATGACGGATTGGGTCTACCCTGACACATTCGACACTATTGGAGTGGCTGCAGAGGTTGTCGCAGTCGTCTCAACCGTTCTGTGCGCATTCCTGCTGCTATCATGGTTTTTCCTACCGGTCGAGAAGACGCACAGGCATTACCTGAGCATCTGCTTGACCATAGCAGTCATCTTTATGAATGTAAGTTTCGCAAACCAGAGGGGCAGGCGTGTGGTGGGGGAAACGAACGTCGCCCCGCCACTTTTGTGAAGCTCAACTGACACGAATCTTTTTAGCTGGGTTTTGTGGTCCCCCTCGCGACGCAGCCGGAACAGTGCGCCGATAAGATCACGCCAAACGACATGAAGACGAACCAGGCATGTGCCGCGTCTGGATCCATGCTTATCTTGGGAGGATGGGCTGGAGTCATGTGGATTTTCCTGCGTGCCCTCTCGCTGCACCTCCAGATCTGCTGGCAGGTCGTGGTTGGCAAGACCTTCATGTGGTTTGCCCAGGCCGCCGGCTGGGGCATTCCCCTGGTCGGCATCATCATGGCCCTGACCATGAGCGGAGTGTCGTTCCGTTTCGGACAGACGTGTCACATCAACCACGAGAACAGCCTAGCTGTGCTCTGGATTCCGCTGCTCGTCTTCTCTGCTTTCACCATTTTCATCCAGCTAGCCACCTTTGTCTACTGCATCAAGGTGTACCTCGCCTCGCTCAACGACAACAGCGCCTCGACCGAGGGTTCCAATCTTCCATCATCCAACCGAAGCATCCAGACCATGACGCCCAGGCAGGCTTACCGACGAGTCCGACGAGTTATTCAGCTTCAGTGGAGGGGCATCACCATCGTGCTTATCATCATCGCCGACGTCGTCTTCTTCTCCATCGTGTTTGTCTTTCAAGACAACACTCTGGAGAGGATCAAGACGGATAAGAGCTTGGTTACTCCATGGGTCACATGCCTTGCGCTCGCTGGCGGCGACAAGAACAAGTGCCTCGACAAGGCCAGCGAGCTCGTAATCAACCAAGCTACCGTTGGTGCCGTGCTTCTCCTCTTGGCGGTAAGTTTGAATCAGATCCTCGGGATTTGCTCGACGCGCGTATGCACGGAGGGGACTGGACGCTGACACGAGATCTAGATGAACGGGATTTGGCTTATGGTCCTGCTCGGGAGATGGTCGATGATTACGGGATGGAGAGATCTCTTCTCGTCTATGTTCCGCTCCAACAAGAAGGCTGAGTTCGTCTCGGTCGATGCTCGGGTGGCGGACGATTTCAAAAACCAAAGACGTTCGTACGAGATGCTATCCGGGATTCGGGCAAGACAATGGTGGACGACACAGTAACACCCTCCGCAGGGACCACTCCGATCTCGCCCTACCCCGCTGCCGCGTCTCCGGCAAGCCCCCCACCTAGCGGGCGGCGGACGCCCGACTACTTTGGGCAGACGGCGAGATACCACGCGCCGACGCGCTCCTTCTCGAAACCGAAAGCCCCACCGCAGGTGGTCAGATGGGATAACAGCGAGATATACGCTGGGTCTCGGAACGAGCACAGGGATGCCAACGATATGAACATGAACCCACTGGGTATGAACAGGATATGAATGAATATGAATATTTTATCCAAACCGTGTGGATTTGGAAGAAAGAGAAGAAAAAAAAGAAAAAAAAAAAAAAAGCATGGGTGCAAAGGCAGAAAAAGTTGTCTCCTAGAGAAGGAGGAATCAGAAACAAGAGATACCAGAAGCACTCGGGTGCTCTCTCTGCACACCGACGACCTTTCACGGATGAGCCCGCCTTCAGGGAGCCAGGAGAGGGGGAAGTTACAGGACGAATCGAGCCAGCACCGGCGTCGACTCGGGATGAAGCCCATGGCACGATGCCTTGTGGCTCGCAGCAAACGGAGTTTGCAAGTCTTTTTCGTATTATTTCTTTATCTTTTGCTGTACTTTGGTGAAGCGTTCGGCGCAAGGAGGAAAAAAAAGCCGCAGGCGATTGCGGTGTGGACCAAGCGAAGGTCAATGTTTGACACGATTTATATCCCTCGATCTGTTTTCTTTTGTTTTACTTTCCCTCGTTGTACTACTGAGTACAACAATGTTACGGGGCGGCACATGGCCGCGTGCCTGGTTGGGTGCGATCTGCACAGGTCTAGACGGCACGGAATTTTTTGGATCAGGGTCAGGGGATGACCTGGACCCTGAGGGACAGTACTTGGTTACCACACAATGTATCTCTCCAACTATCTATCCAGCTACAAAGTACTCAGCCTCGCTGGGGCATTCACCAAACCATGCCATGGGTATTGCTCATTGGATTTTGTGCCACTTTGGACGCGCATTTTTGCGGGGCATCAACGTGGACGGTGAACATGGCTAACGAAATACCTAGACTAGGCTCAAAACGAAATGTCTTGCGACATCCAACCCTTGTGCCGCTGCTGACCCCAGGCTGGTTGTGGGTCTGAGCGCTGCGTGTACTTTGGTCTGTTTTGATGGCTGCTTCGGCTGATGAGAAAAAGAAGTGTAAAATGAAGATATTCGTAGCCGCAGCTTGCGCTGCCTCTTCCGCACCAACCCACCCTCATTACGTCGTGTTCTTGCAGGGTGAGGTAGCATGGAGGGGAGGGAACAGCCGGCAGTGTGGGGTCTGTGCGTGGAACACGGCATGGAAGGAAAGGAAGCAGCCACATGGGGATTGGTGAACCTACCGAACAGTCCCTAGGTGCGTGCGACTTCCGACGTGGGTGTTTGGGCCCAACCCTGTGGATGGCCAGTTTCACCGGATAGCCACCTCGCAAAAGACTACATGCCATGTGTTAGATTGACCGCTGTGAACCGTGAGGGTGCCGTCAGCGTCGTGGTGGCGTCCCGCCCGCCCAGGCAGTGCAGGGCTGTGGGCAGGCATAGATGCAGACCTCTAATGCGGTGAATGACTGGTGCTGGTGTGCTGACCAATTCGTGTTCCCAGACCCCAACCTCTGTCCATTCCTATTCCAAAAAACGAAACGCCCGAGGCACGGACAGCCAATGCAAAAAAAAATAATAATCAAGAAAAAAAGCCACCTAAACACGAGCTGCCATCAACCCGCTGCGCGAGTCATCCCCTTGTAGCCCCAACCCCCCCGGCAGGCTCCGGAAATCGTGCTGCTGCGTCCGTTCTGGTGCTGGCGTCGTTTCCCTGAATCATTGAAGTCGGCGACAATCATCTTTAGGTCGTGTTCTCGGACGAGGCGCTACTGCCTGCCTCGCTTCTCGCTGCTGGCCGACCTCGACGCGCGCTCGTGCTGGATATGGCGCCGACCTGAGCGACGGACTCACGGACTCTCTCGGATGCCGATATCGCTGGTCCGACCAAGCCCACCTCCTCGACTCCGCGCTCCGCCCGATATCGACGCCGGCCAGGCGGAGAGACAGACAGAGATAGACACAGGCAGGCCGTTGCATGCCGTAGAACATGTTTTTGCTCGTTAGCGTGCTGCTGCTGGGCGGCTTCTTCCACTACATGTGGAAGGCCGAGGCGGCGCTGGGCGTGCCGTGGCAGCCGGACCCGGCGTCGCAGCTCTTCGCCCAGCGCCCGCTGCCGCCACCCATTGCCAGCACCTTCATCGACACGTACTCGCTCCCACTGCGGGCACAGGGCCGCGACGTCGTGGACCGCGAGGGCCGCCGCTTCAAGCTCTCGTCGGTCAATTGGTACGGCGGCAGCGACGAGCTCTTCATCCCCGGCGGGCTCGACGTCCAGCACCGCGACGTCATCGCCCAGACCATCCGCGTGCTGGGCTTCAACTCGGTGCGCCTCCCCTACTCGGACGAGATGGTCATGACGAACCCGGCCGTGCTCCCGCACCTGCTGGCCGCGAACCCGGACCTGATCGGGATGCGGGCGCTCGACGTGTTCGAGGCCGTCGTGACGTCGCTGACGGACGCGGGAATCGCCGTCATCGTCAACAACCACATCACCACGGCCACCTGGTGCTGCGGCGCCGATCCCTGCGACGCCGGCTGGGCCAACGACAACCTCGGCCCCATCTGCCGCGTGTCGCAGACCGAGGAGGACTGGATCCGCCACTGGGAGCTGGTCATGGAGCGCTTCGTCGACAACCCGCGCGTCGTGGGTGCCGACCTGCGCAACGAGGTGCGCGGGCTCTGGGGCACCATGCCATGGGAGCGCTGGGCGTCGGCGGCGGAGCGGTGCGGCAACCGGCTGTTGCGCATGAACCGCGACTGGCTCGTCATCGTCGGCGGCACCGAGTCGGGCAACGACCTGCGCGGCGCCGAGCGGCGGCCCGTCCGGCTCGACGTCGACGGCCGCGTCGTCTACTCGGCGCACGTCTACGCCTGGTCCGGCTGGGGCTCGTCCGAGGGCCGCTTCTCGCAGCGGCCGTACGCGTCCTTTGTCCGGACCATGCGCGAGAACTGGGCGTACCTGGTCGAGCGCGACATCGCCCCCGTCTGGGTCGGCGAGTTTGGCGCCCCGCACCTGCCCGGCGCCGGCGACGTCAACTACTGGCAGAACCTGATGCGGTACCTCAAGGCCATCGACGCCGACTTTGGCTACTGGGCCATCAACCCGCGCAAGCCCAAGGACAACGGCAAGGAGACGTACTGCCTGGTTGAGGACGACTGGGTCACCCCGGTCCTGGACTACAGGATGAAGGATATGGTCGAGCTCATGAGGGCGTAGAAGGATGAAAAGCGAAGGAGAGACGACAACGAATATACGAGAATGATTTACACGACGTAAGAGATTCGAGTCTGTTCCATTTTCTTGTTCTTTTGCCTTCCCAGCATTTGGGATTTTCCTCTCGCATTCTGGAAGCTTCTCAACGTACACGCTTGGTGCGGCTATACCCTAAGCTCTGTCTTTGGATACACCGATTGTTTGGCTTTGGAGTCTAGTAGACAAAGATGAAAATCGTTTTCCAAGCGAGGAAAGGTACCTGACTGCCTATGCTTCGCCTGGCCTTCCTCCCATCACACTTGCCGAGGTACAATCCTGTGCTGTGCTCACCAGTGAAGGTGTCGGTGGCACCATGAAATTCAAAAATCTTTAACCTGCTCACGGAAGCAACCAACCTAGTGCGAAGGAAAACCAACCTTCGCTCAGACGGATGAGGCGCACAATAAGGCAGCGGCGCTAGTCATGGTTGCCCTACCTACCTATGTACCTAGCCACGTTCCCTAAACGAAGCCTGCAGTCTGTATAAGCACAAACTGGAGGGTGTATACAACAGGGGAGAAACAGGAAAAGGAAAAGGCAACAGAAAAGGGAAACAGAAACAGGAAAGTAGTCCTACAGGGTAACTTCCAATCATGGGGGTTCCAATTAGCTCGGTTGTCGAAACCGCAGATTTTTATTTGGCCGTCGTGCCAGCCCAGGCCATCAACATGAGTCGGTCGAGCGGGCCACCATTGAGTGCAAACGGGCCGCTAGAATCCACAGGCATCAACCATTACCCCGCAAACCGGCGCGGCCGTCCTCTATTTGGTCTGTCCGCTTTGAGTTCAACCTAATGTGAAGCTGCGTGCGTCACTGCCCAACTGGCGGTCCGCTCCGACGGGCGGACAAAGCTCGCACCATCGTTTGCCATCTGCGTCCCGGAAACACCCCCCACCTGGCCCGCCTCCAGCCTGGGCTGCCGGTCGTCAAACGGGGCGTGGCAATGAATCTTCCCATCTCGCCGCCGCACATCACTGCAGGCTCGTTCTGCGCCAGACGAAATGGAGGAGCCAGCCGCGCCCGGGGACACCCCCGGCGGCGGCGCTGTCTTCGTCAGCCCAGTCGTGGGCGTCCAGACCCCGGCGAACCGCTTCGGCCGCCCAAACGTCGAGCGCGAGATCCGCGCGAAGCTCTTCGAGACCCTCCAGAACCCCATGCTCGGCGACGACGAGTTCGAGGACACCGATAGCGAGGACGAGAGCGTCCCGGCGCAGCCTGCCGACGTCGGCGGCGGCGGCGCGGTGGTGGCGGCGATGCACTGGAGGACGGGTCCGACGACGGCGACAGCGTCGCCGAGAGCACCACGTCCGCCCCGCCCCATGAGGCTCTCCAATTTAGTCGCCAGCGGATGAACTTGACTATCCTCTCCCAGCATTACAATGTGAGTTGTCGGCAACGTTGGGCGGTTGGCTATTTCTTTAGCTATTTCCTTTCCTGTTTCCTTTTCTTTTTCTTTTTTTCCTTTCCTGTTTCTTTTCCTGTTTTATGTAACTTTCCCTTTCCCGCATCCTGTATTTATACGGACTGCGGACTTTTACTTGGGGACGTGCTAGGTGTCCATGTCTGGCGAAGGGCCCATGTTGATGTCCAGTCTTCCACGGCAAGCTCTACTTCGTCGCCTACAAGGGCAGGATACACGTCTACGAACCCCAAAACGCGCCTCAGGTCATTAGGGACGGCCCGCTCCTCGTACTCCAGCCCCCGCCATCCCGGATCGCCGCCCTGTGTCCGGGCTACATCGACCAAACTTCAGGTCATGAGATCAACCACATGATCATCGGCGAACTGGGCGACCTGGAGGTCATCGTGGCGGCCTATGACGACGGAGACGTGGTCGGTTATTACACACACACGATAGCGGCCGCTATCGAGCACTCGGCACGGAAGCATAAGGGGTGGGTATTGAAGTCGCGGCCTCCGCAAGAGTTCTTCCACGCCGCCGTGGGCGGTCGGCTTGGGGCCTTGCCTTGCACAAGAAGTCGCGCCTGCTGGCCGTCAGCTGCAATCTGCAAGAAATCACGGTATTTGCCTTCTCTCTCAGGGCGCGTGGCGATTTGTCCGGCGAGCCGGCAGCCCCAATCACCACGTTTCTGGATTACGACATGACCGACTCCTCGCCGCCCTTGGCCTCGTCAGGCCTCACAGCCAACACCCTTCAGAGGCACCTGCGGAGCCGGACTCGGGACTGGAGGATCATCCTGACGCAGCCGAGCCGGGCTGCGGCCAATATTCCCAGCATTGCCTTCCTCGACGACGAGTACTGCGAGGCCGACAAGGTCATCGCAGTCGATATCAACGGCTTCTGCTGGCTGCACTCCATCTGGAGTCTGGGCGCTAGTGTCTCGAGAGTCCCTATGTGGAGGGAGGAGAGATGTTGCAGCTGGGGAGTGATGGTGCTGCCGGATGCATTCTTCAGGACGGCGCAGACGGTCGAGGAGTTTCTGGGAGCGCCGGTCAGTAATATTGACGCATGTAGGAACACGCCTTCCGGGCTGCTTCTGGACATCAGCCGTAGTGCCAGACTCGTCCCTGAGAATCCCACAGCTGGTCTTGAAGTGGACAGGTTTCACTTCGGCAGACATCAGCTCCACGGCCCGCCCGCCCCTGTTGATATCGGAGCGCTCTTCCGGCACACGCCTGCCGAGACGGGGAGCCAGAACGACGACAATCGGGGGTGCCAGAGACACCTCGAACCCGATGAGGCGCAGAAGCGTTGGGAGCAGCTCAGGCGTGCCGAGAAAGACGACCGTCGGCCCCGAATGGCAAGCGCAGCGCTTGGCGCGGCCAACGGGGCCAGCCTTCGCGAACCCATGACGATTGTGCCCAGCATCGGGCTGGTCTACCGGCACGAAACAATGGGCCCGGCCAAGGTCCTGCACGATATCCTGTACAACAACAGCTTCCGAAAGAACTTCCCCGAGTACGATCGGATGACATGGGATTTCAAGTTCAAGCCGCCGCCGCCCGAAGTTGCCAGGAGGTATGCGGTGCTGCGCACGAGCGAGGAGGATGTCGAGCTGTTCTGTCTTGACCTCAACAAGGCCAGTGTCATTTGCCGGCGCTTGTTGGCGCCGCATAACCCAGACAAGGTTAAGGAACCCTGGGACATGCCGATCTCCAACCGCATGTGCATGAAACACTGCATCCCGGAGCTGAACCTTGTCGTGGTTGGGTCTACGTGCGGCCGTGTGGCGCTTCTGCGGCTGACCAAGGCGCGCAGGGGCTGGCAGCAGGTCCGCCACGGCTTCCGGGTCGAGTGGGTGCTCCCGCGAACCAAGGAGGAGGACCGCAAGGTGCGGCCGCATGTCTGGATGGTGGGCATGGCCGTGTCGCAGGTGCCGCAGCCCGGGGCTCGCGGCGTCAACCTGTTCCCTCCCCGTCGTGGAGAGCGCCGCCGCCACAACCAGCCCTTCATGGCCGAGCCCGTCTCCCGTTGGCGCCTGATGCTGCATTTCATGGACCACACCGTACTCACCTACACCATCGAGGCCTCGGACCCCCATGGGCCGTGCTCTGTTACACCGCAGGCCCCGCTCGAGTATTGGGCTTAATACGCCCTGCTACCACTATCGACGGGTCAACACAAACATCACCACCAGCATCTTCTATTATTTTACCCATATTCCAGCGTGGGCCCCACGTGGTCTATTGCTCTTCCTTTCTTTGTATCCCTCACACTCTCGAGCCTCTTTTTTTGCTGATGAGTTTCTGATTGTCTATTCATGGTTATCTGCAACGAGAAAGACATCATTTTACCTCACGGGATGCATCTCCTTTTTGCCGACCCTCCCACACACAATATGTACCCCCGTATCTCTTTAGGTGTTGATACCACTCACTTGTAGCATCGGGGTACCCACCTGGGAAGGGCTTTGCTGGCTTCCGTCTCTCAAAACAGGGCCTTTCTGTTTATCGCACGTACGTGGTTTTTATGCGGAGTTTGTTGGCTCGGTTGGCTTTCAGGCGGGCGCTCAGAGATACCCTTCACATTGGGGATAGCTGTTTTCGCATGCGTGCATCCATGTATCTAACCGCGGCGCAGGTTAGTTGGTCGACTTATCGGTAGCGTTATCATGCCCGCGTGTCTTGTATTAATCCACATATCCAGACCCATGTGTCCGTCTGTGATGGCCGTTGCAGGCTCGGTGGATCTAATGTTGTTGGCAGTGCGATATATCCGGAATCGACCGAACCCAGGCCGCGCCTGCCGTTGATGATCCGGGAAGATCGACACATTGGTGACATCCACTGCGCCTTCCTTCTTGGTCAAGGGCGTCTGAACCCAGAAATAAGACTGCTGGATCCGCTCTGATTACATCCAAAAGCTCCATTCCCGCTCGGTCTGGGCTTCAGTCTTTAGGTTTTCCTCTCATCTCGCAACTCCAACAACCGTGTCAGTATCTAGTGCACTTTCCAGTCGGCCCTATCAGCATCATGGCCGCACGCTACTGGCGTAGCGTGTCCCCCTTGTTTGGGTTCTCGTCCGGAGCGTCTCAAAGTAACGGCCAGACCATCACGCCCCATCTGCCCACGCCGGCGCCGCCATCATCCACTCCCACGCCGGCCGCGAGCAGCATCAACTACGCCACGTCCGCGCTCGTCTTCACGGGCATACAGGCGGCGAGGCAGGATTTCGAGAAGGCCATTGAGCACGAGCGCAGCCAGCGGCAGGCGGACGTCGCCGCGAGCGAGGAGGCGGTCCGGCAACGGGCCGAAGACCTTGCGGCGCAGCAACAGCAGGCGTTGCAGGCCTTGAGATCGAATCTGGATGGCTTCATCGAGGGCCTCAGGAAGCGCGAGGAATCCCTAGAGGCACGCACGGCGACGAGGGAAGAAGCCTTGGAGGCACGCCTCGCGAGGCTCGAGGCTGAGGCCCGAAGGCAAGTCGGCCGCCAGCAGGACTTCGAGGAAAGGCCCGAGACGCAGCATTCCGGCCACCGTGCCAGCGAGGAAAAGGTGGCTGCTCAGCTGGCGGGCTTTCGCGCCAAGCTCGAGGTCCTCCAGGCCAGCATAGAAACATTGGCTCAAGATTCCAAGCGGTACACGGACCAGGAGCTTGGTGGCGCCTTGAGACAACGAGACTCGGACGCCGACAAGAAGTGGGAGAGCATCCAGGGGCAGATACGGGAGACCAGCCAGCGGCAGGGGCAAAAAATTGAAAGCCTCGAGACAGCAATAGCCGACACCAATGACCGTCATCATGACGGCGTCGTGCTACTGAGTAGAGAATGCGCCAGCCTTGAGATAATGGTGGCCGAAAACAGCCGCCATCACAACGATGATATCAAGCTTTTGAGAAAGGAATGTGCCAGCCTGGAGGGGTTAGTGTCTGAGAACGATCGGAGCCACGACGACAGCATGGAGCTCTTACGAAGGGACTGCGCCAGCCTCAGCGGCACCATGGCCGAAAGCGATCGCCGCCAGAATGATAACATGGAGTTATTAAGGAAGGACTGCGTCAGCCTCCAGGCGGCCATGGCGGAGAGCGATCGCCGCCAGAGGGATAGTATTGTGCTGCTAACGAGAGATTATGCCAGCCTCGAGGCAGCGGTGACCGAAAATGATCGCCGTCACAGCGATAACGTCGAGCAGTTGAGGGGGAACTGCAGTAGTATCGAGAGACGTCATGTCGACACCGAAAAGCACGTTTCCAGCTTGGAAAAGCAGTTAGACCAACACGCCCTGCGACTCCTTCAACAAGAGGGACAGCAGCAGCAACAACGACAGGAGCAACAAGAACAACGGACTGTTTCAAGTCGACATGGGCACGGCCGCCCTCTGTCTCCAGAGAGGAGGTGCTCAAGGCCACAATCTCCATCTCCTATTGCTGAGTCAGTATCTTTCCCAGCGTCACCGCCCCCGTCCCAAACGGTGCAAGGCGCTCCGGCGCCCAAGATGAGCACACGCCCAGACAACAGTCCTGAAACGAAACCCGTCCGAGCCCGGCGACCCAGAAACTGCCTTGCCCTGGCCAGGGAGCTAAAGTCGCTCAGGGCCGGTGACAAAGGCAGGAAGGATCAGCCAGGGAAAGCTGTCGGCCGCGCAACCATTCCAGAGCTACTCTTCGACTTTGACAAGCGGTACCGCCGCACAAAGCCAAGTCCGGAGCATCGCTTTGTGAGAGATTTTCTTCGGAGCGCCCACGATGTTCTTCCAGAACATGATAGAAACCGCGTGGAGGCCAGATTCCTAAGTTCTCAGAGAGCCGTCTTCCATCGAAGACCGGGCGAGGAGGCATTGTGGTGCAGCATATCCGCAAAGTGGCACGACGTGCGTTTATGTATGTGGTCGTTTCAGGAGGTCAGAGACGTACTGACGCCAAATCGGCCTTGATAACTTCCGCTATAATCCAGAGGCAGCTCCATTCTTCTACTTTCTGCGTCCACTGTTACACATATTGGACAGCAGCTGGCCGGAGGCTGGCGAACGCTCTCTCATATCCTGACATCCTGGGTCTTCTGTACCAATTCTGACCGGTCCATCCCGACGTATTTGTTGATCCAGCCAATAACCTCCTGGTGCCAAAGGAGCGAGTTCTCGGGCTTGAGAGTCCACTAAACGCAGCAGCAACAGCGTCAGTACGACATGGACTTGGGATTCAGGTGGAGAAGCAGCAGCGACCTATCAGCAGACTTACGTGGTTCTCGTCCGGGAAAGTAAGGAAGCGGCTCGCAATGCCCCTGTGCTGCAGAACATTGAAGACAGCCAAGCCTTCGGAGATGGGAAGGCGATAGTCGAGTTCGTTGTGGATGATCTAGATTGAACAAAGAAATCAGGTGAGGCCACGGACGTTTTAAGCACCCTCTTTGTGTCCAGAGAATCAAAACTTACCAGCTGGGCGGTGGACCACTGGTCAACGTGCTTGGAGGGATCCCATTTCTCGTACCCCTCCCGGTTATCCCAAAGGCTCCCGCCGAAATCGTGGATAGGGAAGAAGAGCTCCTCAGACGAGTCTGCAGCGAGCTAAAGTTAGTATTTAGCCCACTCGATAACTCGGGCGAGAAGGTGCTGGAGAATCAGATGAAAGGTAAGAGCAAGGAACGGAAGGGCTTTACATTGGTTCTGTGTGCTGAAGACACCATCATGGCAGACCAGGGCTTTGAACTTGCGTCCGAGGTCGTGCCCCTGGATCCAGTCTAGGCGCGGTTGTCAGTGAAAGAGGTCCCAGGCGAGTCTTTGGGTATCACGGCACCAGGAATGAATGATATACTTACTGATCATGTAACCTCCGTAGGAGGCACCGAGAGCAACGGATCTGACGGTGTCGACGTACGACATGTTTTGCTCGATGTGCTCGAAGCACTTGACGAGATCGTTGTAAGGGCGACCGCCCCACTCTCCCCTGATGTCGTTCTGCAGGGCCATGCCGTAACCGGTCGACCCGGTCGGATTGGGGCAGACGACGACGTAGCCCTGCTCGGCAAAGATGGCCGGGTTCCAGCGGGTGCTCCAGCCGTCGTTCCAAGCGCCCTGTGGTCCGCCGTGGATGAGCAGGGCGAGCGGGTACTTCTTGGAGTCGTCAAAGTGGGATGGCTTGACGACAAGCGCGTGGACCTGGTAGTCGCCAGCGCCCGTGAACCAGAAGTCATCAACCTGGGACCGCGACAGGCCAAATGTCTTGCCCTGCTTCGAGAGCGACGAGACCAGCTCCGACGTCTGGGTTGAGGGCTCCACGATGCTGAACGATGACCCATCCACGAGGGAGCTGGAGCTGATGAAGAGACGCCCACTGCCGTCGGGCAGCCGCTGCACGTCGCCGACCGTCCCGGGCTCAGTCTCCACGGGCTCGGGCAGGCCCTTGGCGGTCGCGGCGTCCGGGTCCGAGGAGACGCGGAACAGGCGCCCGCGGCCCCGGTCCTCGGCCACGACGAAGAGCTCGGCCGCGTCGCCGCTCCAGAGCGGCGCGCCGTCGGGCCGCAGGTCCCAGGCGCCCTCGCCGTCCTCGGTGGCGAAGAACTCGCGTGCGTCGGCGCCGGGATTGGCCACGACGTCACGAGCCACCATGAGGCGTGGCTTGTCGCTTTCGTACTGCATGTCCCGCATGCGCGTGAAGGCGAGCGAGCGGCCGTCCGGGCTGAATGCCGGGCCGGCGCTGTACCCCTGCAGGCCAGGGGTTGGGATGGCCGTTGGGGCCCCGTTGACCTTGGCAGAGCCCGAAGCGAAGTTGAGAGGAACAAAGTACACGCTCGACTTTGTATAAATGGCTGGGTTTACGTCCAGGTCGCGCGCAACGAAGGCGAGGCCGTGCGGGGAGATGTCGAAGTCGCTGCTCCCGCCAAAGGGCGGCACTGGCGACTCGAGCCCGGTGCCGGCCAGGGCGTTGATCAGACCCTGACCCTCGACCGACATGGTCGGGCCGTTCTTGCTGTCGGAGCCTGATGCGGGCTGCCACTTCAGGGTGCCGTACCAGACGGCGTTTTTGTTCTTGGTGACGTACGAGTCCCAGTGACGCACATAGAGCGACGAGTACGCGCGGCCGGTGTGGTAGACCTTCTTGTCGTCCTTGTCCGGGTTGTACATCTGCCCGTCCGGCGTAGCCAAGGCAGAGCAGGCCAGCAGCACCCTGTTGTTCGAGAGAGGCTTGACCTTGAGGTTCGAGATGCTGCCCCTGGCCTGGTAAACCTCGGCCGGGGTGCAGTCGATCGAGGCACTGCCCAGCATCAAGCTCGAGGTGCCCTTATCGCCGCTCTTGACAAAGAGAAAGTAGTCCTCGTCCACCCACACGGGCTCGCTGTACGACAGGTCATTGTAGAGGACGGCCGAGTGGCCCGACTCGACGTCGAGCACCTTGATTTGCGACGTCTTCTTGTGGTCTTCGAACGAGTAGGTCGAGACAGTGAACAGGATCTTCTTGCCCGACAAGTTTGGCGAGCCGGCAGACCTCCGGGGCGCCGAGAGGAGCACCTCTGGAGTGAACTTGGTGGCGACGACGGTCATGGCTGGGGGCAAGCAGGGGAGTTCAGGGGGAGGGGAAGTTTGCTGCTGGGGAACAAGCGGCGAGTCAGCGCCGCCTTGCCAGAGGGTCTGGGTCGGCAGAGTGTTTTTGTCTGTGTGCCTTACCTAGAGGTTTATATAGGTACCTGGATGTCGAGGGCCATCCGAGTGCGGGAGAGGGAGAGCGATTGGGCCTCGTTACCGTGCCCGTCAGGCCGGAGGGCAGATGAGATGAGGTCAGTGCTACCCCGCACTCTTGCAGCTCCCCCGGTCGGACTGGCAAGGGAAAGCTTCAGGGCTGCAGCTGAAAAGCTTGGGTCGATGCGTGGAGCAGCTTCAGGAACGGGGCGCCCCCAGTGGCATTTGACAGCCATCCGAGAAGCTAAACAACATAGGTGGACATAGCCCGCCAACATCCAATCTTGGTGGCTGCGCGCAGTTGAGTTTGTCACGAATCGGCAGCAAGGTACTGCAACCTGCGCCTCAGCTGCGCGGGGCTTTGATGGACTCGCTGTTGTCCGGATGTGCAAGCACACAGAACATGATTGTCGTGCGTTTAGAAGGCAACTCGTGCCCTTAGTCATTGTCTCGTCAAACAACGTGGTGATCTCTGCAATTCAGTCCTTTTTATTTGCCCGTGAGTATTTAGCCAAGTATCGGGGTTGATCTGGAGGAATCTTTGTCCCCCGGCTCCCAACACGAGACGGGTATCCCAAACGCCGCGCTGTTCCCTAACCGCTAAGAAGAAAAATACATGTAATCAATACCTTCAGGGGCCTTGTCAACCATCGTCCCATTTCCCCTTGCTTGCGGCTGGGGTCGGGCATACACTGTTGCCCACACCCGATAGAGTTGGGCCCCGGGCCGAGTAGCTTCGGATAGGACGCACGGCAGATTATGACTTCTTGATGGCGCTAAAGCTGGTCCTGACCTTCTTGGCCTCCTTCCCGTCAGTCTCGCTGTCCTCCACGCCGTTGGCGGCCGTGGCCTTCTTCTTGGTCTTAGTCGCAGCCACCGCCTTAGATGCTGCTGTCGCAGACGTCGGTGTGGCCTGGTTCGATCCGCTGTCCTTAAAAGAGGATGATACTGGGGTCGGGGCATGCGATGCCGCGCCAGACGTCATCGATCCTGGCGTTTGCGCGTCCGGCTACACAGGGTGGCGGGCACATTCGTCAGTATCAGTGGCTGCAGATGATTATCTGGCTTCCCCCGCTCATGCGTCTTGGCCGCCCGCGCAACGGTGGATGCGCGACATACCGCATTATTGGCGTTGTAACTGATGGAGCTCCGCGAAAACACGCGGCTAGACTCGGTCAACCCCGCCTTTCGTCTCTGCGCGGCCGCGCCTGTTGTGGCCTTGGTGTAGTTGTCGAAGCCCGTGATGATGTTGCCGCTGGGCGTGTTTTCCAGATATTCCGTCTCCTTCTGGTAAATCATATCCTCGCGCACAGCCTAATAATGCAAACATGCTGTCCAGTCAGCCAAGTTTTGAGGCAAGCTCCTCGCCGTCGAGGAGGTGGAGAAACGGGTCAAAGGGGCAGGGAAAGCCACGCACAAGCTGCTTCTCGAGCTGTCGCTTTTTCGCCAGGAGATCCTTAAGATGCTGACGAGACTTCTCATAGTAGGGGACGCCGGGGGGCGCGTCGCCAGGGCCGCCGGCATTGCCGGACGCGCCATTGTCCGCCATCGGTACTGCGGCCTCGACCGGCGATGCGTGCCGTGGACTCGAGTGCTAGTATGGGCAGGACAGGGCGCGAAAGTTGTTTGGCGTGAAATAATGCAGGCTGTCGCGTCGACGAGCGTGACTCGATTGATGCTTTACGCCGCTTCGTACCGCCCCCACGGCAAACGACGGCAAACCAAGACACACAGCCTAGCTTGCTGAGTCATGGCAGCGTCCTGTGCTTGCCCATTCGGGAATGTTGCCCGCTGATCGTCCAAGACAACCAAGAAATGGACTAAATGGATGTAAACACTTGGACCGTCCAGGATCCCGCATCTGTAATTGGACACAGGCATTTCGAAGACATCCTTTGTTGTTGCCTGCGAAGAGACGTCGAGCCCTTTTCGCTCTGAACAACAAGTCTCGCGGCGATGTGGATCCCAGTGGCCACCTCTGCTTCCCACTAAGAGCCAACGACTTCGGTGTAGGCAGTGAGGAGTATGAGACTCTACGTTGAAAGAGAAAACACGGAGTTGCCGATGCCTGGGCTTTTCTCATGTCTTGTGTGAGGTCACTGGCCAACACATGCGGGCTATAGTCTCTTTGTGCCCAACACGAGACGAGGCCGCCTTTGCGGGTTGCCAACAAAGAGTTCGACGCTGTGCGGCCACTCGCACGTGCCACTGAAAGCGTGCTAAGTGAACGTGATGCTGCACTTCATGCCCTTTGTTCCCCTTGAGCAAGCATCTCGCCGAGCGCTTGGAGGCGGGATGGAATGTCCTCGAGGGAACCCGCTCTCATAAATACCCCGATGACCGTGCCTCTGGGGCCTGAGTCTAATGAGCCTCGTCTCTCGTTAGTCAACCCAGCACACTTACTCACTCACAGTACCATAGCCTCTATATTGGCAAACAACAACGACAACCACAACAGACACAAACACTACTAGAATGTCTACCAGATCGCAACGGCCTCAGAGCCTACCACCGCCGCCCGAGAATTCCCAAAAGTACGGGGCCAAGCCTCTTCCACCACCTCCTCAAAGGACCTCAATAGCTTCCTTCTTCGACACACCGCCCAGGAGAGCCCCCAAAATTCCGGCACCCGGCGTCGATAATCATATCGAAGGGCCCAAATCCAACCAGACAAGGCTCGAGACGAAGAGAAGGAGCATGCTTGGGGGGTTCGCTGGAGCCGGCCGCCGAGGTGAAGCGCCGCCGAAGCTAGAGACGGACCGCCAGCAATCTCCCAGCGCCACGAGGCTCAGAACTCCAACGTACCACTCCTCAGAGCACAAGATCAATCAACTCATGGGCCTCGACCCCCCGGCGAGACCTATCTCCAACTTCTCTTTCAGGCGGCCTCGCGACGATGAGTACATAGTTTCGCCGCTGAGCTCCAGGAGTAGTTGTGCCGACGACCTAGAGGATAAAGTCTCCGATCTGGATGAGCCGGATTCGAGACACTTGTCTGTCCGAGACAGCTCCCCTGGCCGAGACCGCTCACCTTGCAGCAGAAGGCGAGCAATAGGAACAGCGACATGATAGCCGACGCCACCGATTCACGGGCGTCGCAGCGCTCTTCGATGCTGCGAACCGACGAGACAGACGCACCACGCTATCATCAAGATAACAGGAACAGCGGCATAGACTTGCACGAACCAGGCCCTAGCGACACACATTCGTTCGCAACTCTGAATCCCAAGCCACTAAGCCATAACCAGGGCCAGAACACGGGCAGCCTCGACCGCCGGCCGAAGTCTCTTTCTCTGACTTGGGAGCCTAGAGAGGGCTTTTCGAGCCGTGCCACACGTTCAGACACCCGCAAACCGCCGCCGCCGCCGCCAGAGATGCGGGTGCGCAGCCGCGACAGCGACGACGGGCGTTCCGCCAGCAGGGGCAGCGACAGGTCCTTTGGGACGGGCAACCATCCACTCAAGACGCCATACCCGCCACTGAGCAAGAACCCAAGGCCGAATAAAAGCGGATGGGACACGGACTCGGATGACGAGAAGGAGAAGAGGCAAGGCTCAACCCTCGGCGCAATGGCCAGCAAACTTGCCAAGAAAGTCAAGCCATTCAGGCGTGACCAAGACATTATCGAAATCACGTCGCGGGAATACAGATCGGGCAGTCTCGCACCGATCGGTATGTCCACAACGTCTTCGGCGTCAGGATCTGCAGCCGCGTCGGTGGTCTCGGCGAGGTCTTCACTGTCGACGGGCGGGACGTTTGGGCAACCGGCAACGAGGGAACATGTCATCCTCACCAACAGGTCGAGGGACGCGGACGGCCCTGACACGCCAGTCCCGCAGCCCATGGGGCTGTTGCAGAGGACTCAAGGGGCGTTGGCCGAGGCTATGAAGACGGCGGGCATTCAGTCCAAAGCAGACCGCAGGCGCGAAAACCTGAAAGGAAAGATCCGAGTCATTCCGGAGGGACATCCTGTTTTCCAGGGGTCGAATGAGGATGAGAAGAGGAGCAGACGGGGCTGAGGAGGAGGGACATCAAGGAGGCTGCTGCAGAGGGATGCACGTTTTAGTTTCGTTTCCTGGCGTTTTCGGCTTGCTAGAATTGCTTTCCTTCCTTTGTCGCCGCCCGTTTAGTTTGTTGAATTAGACCAAAATAAATCAGGAATTATAGCTAGTAGCGTGAGTCGGTGTTCGCACGTGACCAGGAATCCGTTGTCACCAGCTCCAATCCAATAGGCTGTGCCCGCCCCACCTTGAACGAGCCCGCACACAATTCGCAAAAAACACCCTGCCCTTTGCCTTCCTTTTTGTGGGAGTGACATTGCGACTTGTCTTCGGCGTCCATCGCTCGCAACTGTCAGCCTCAACATCCAACCTGCCACCATTCGAAGCCGTCAAGGAACCCTCTCGCCCAAGATGGTCAACATCCCCAAGACCCGCCGGACGTACTGTGCCGGCAAGGAGTGCAACAAGCACACCAACCACCGCGTCACCCAATACAAGGCCGGCAAGGCCTCGACGTTCGCCCAGGGAAAGCGCCGTTACGACCGCAAGCAGTCGGGATACGGTGGTCAGACCAAGCCCGTCTTCCACAAGAAGGCGAAGACCACCAAGAAGATTGTCCTGAGACTGGAGTGCACCGTCTGCAAGACCAAGTGCCAGCTGCCCATAAAGCGCTGCAAGCACTTCGAGCTTGGGTGAGTTTTAGGATGCGAAAAGAGTCGGACGCGCGGTGGCTGGATGGGAGAGGGACCGCCCGCGCTTCTGGAAGTCTGCTATAGACAGAGTCGCTCTTGGGCTTGAACGGACATGATGGCTGACCAATCCTCACTCTCGCGACACAGTGGTGACAAGAAGACCAAGGGCGCCGCCCTCGTTTTCTAAGCACTTTTTCTTCTTCTCGCATTTGGGAGCATTTTTGGGCTTTGGGGGTATGTGTGGTTCACGACTCAACCCGACGCTGCCCCTCTTTGGCGATTCTCGCGCTACCCGGCAGAGCGTGCTGACGTCCTCCGCCTCGACCGAGCCACAGCGACACGAGAACCGAGGGCGATATTCCGAGCCTCCTTCGCATTTAGCAATACCACAGACCTGAGTGTCTTGTGGGAGGGGGATATATCCCACCGTGTGCTACATCTCAGCGGAGGTTCCGCCCTCGCAAACCGGGGCATTCTGATCAACCAGCCACAGGATGGATGATGGATGATTCATCAGGCGTTGAAGGCTTTGCTTAGGATGGCGGAATATTAAAAAAAAGAACATACATGAACTCACTCGAGTTGGCCCTGAACCTCGGTTCGATGCTCTGAAGCTACGGTTCACTTGCCCACGACAGTTCGACCCCTTCTTGTGCTTTGGGAGCGCCTTTTAGCGATTGCGCCGACCATGGGGGCTTCTATGGCTTAGAGGGGCGGCCGTTCCTGCCGCTATGATGCTGCCGCCATCTCCATCTCGAGGTAATCCCTCGCCCTTGGGTGAATCGTTTACCCGACTGTCCTCCTCGCCTGCATGATTTCGCGGGTTTTCGCCCAGGGGGTTCGGACAAACAGCGCAACATACAGAGTAGGTGTAGCGTATAATACCCCACATATTACGCCATGGAACCTCTGCATCGATGGTACCCGTGACATGCCGACGCTACCCCATCAGCCCGCGCCCAGTCCTGCACATTCTCTCAACCAAACACCCTCCCTCCGCCGAGAAGATGACCGCTGCGACTGAAGAGGTCGAGCATGACAGCGGCCCGCTAGCAGAAAAGCCGTTTACCGAGGCAGAGATCGCATCCGTTATCGACGCAGTCCGCGAGGTTTCGTCACCGGCACCTCCCAGCGGCCTCCCCGACGACGCCGCCGACTATTGGGATGCGTCTACCATGGGCCAGCTGAACGAAGTATCACTGGTCAGTAACTGAGCCTCCCTGCCATCAGTCCACAGGCGGTGTGCATCCGCCCGGCTTCTTTGTTTCCGGGCCGAGTCATCTCTCGGCCAGGAAGTTTCTCCCGAGCGCCGAGGAGCGGAGGCTGCCCGACAAACGGCCCCGGTATGCGGAAGCCGATGTCGCAGTGAGGGGTGTGCACATACAAAGAGGAAAGCAAACGAAAATGAACAGGGTGCTCATCAGAACAAAGGCCGCCGTAGCCCGGCTGCGGTCCTACCAGCCGCCCGCCTTCCCGCTCTGGGACAGGCTGCCGGTGAGCCGGCGGGCCGCCGTGCTCATACTGCTCTACGCGGACCGCCTCGGGGACCTACGGGTGGTGATCACCATGCGCTCGGCTACCCTGCGCAGCTTTTCCGGTTCGTGTCTGCGCTTTAGCCGTCTGCAACAGCCCGCCAGGGAGGACCGGTCTGGCCTCGTGAAGCTGACACCACTATCCGTTCCACAGGGCAGGCGGCGTTCCCTGGAGGGAAAGCCGACAGCATCGAGGAGACTCCATGTAAGGCTTGCCACATAGGCGGAGAAGGAGCCCGCTAGCAACGCGTATTGACCCCCCTCGCCCGTGATATAGACCAGGTCGCCCGGCGCGAGGCATGGGAGGAGATCGGCCTCCCGATGGACGACGGCAAGATCCCAGCCCCCTTCACCATAGAGCAGCTGTGCTACCTGCCGCACAGCCTCTCCAGGACGGGCCTGGTGGTCAGGCCGTGCGTGGCCTTCCTGCACGCCACGGGCCCGACGACGACGACGGGTGGGGAGGTGCCGACGGCAGACGAGTCGCTGATGCCGCGCCTGGACGCCAAGGAGGTGGCCGCCGTCTTCAGCGCGCCCTTCCACAACTTCCTCCGCGCCACCGACGAGGCGGCGGCGGCGGCAGCCTCGCCCGCGGCCACGCCGCAGCTACCGATGCCAATACCGCCGGGTCACTGGTACGAGGGCAGGTGGACCGAGTACAATGGCTACCCGTGGCGCCTGCACTACTTCTTCGTGCCCGTGGACCGGCAGCGCGTCACGCGGCCGAGGGTGCGCGAGGACGGCCAGGCGGCGCTGGCCGAGGACCCGGAGGGCGGCGACGACGCCGTCGAGACAAGGTTCAAGGTCTGGGGCATGACGGGCCGCATGCTTGTCGACGCCGCCAGGATCGCCTTTGCCGAGGAGCCCGAGTTTGAGCACAACAAGCAATACGGGGACGAGCCCATGATTGAGGACCTGGCGTCGCAGATTGTCGAGAACAAGCTATGAGCCGGGCTTTGTTTTCTTTTCCCGTCTTTCTCGTCTCCTGGAATTGCATCTCTCTTGGTGCGCTTCTGTCACATCTTGGAGACCTCACGTTCCCAGATCCAAACTCCTATACGCCCCATCAGTGCGCCCCTGTAGAAGGCTCGGCTAAGGTGTAGACATGCGGATTTTCCGGCTCAAGAGTAGAAATTGCAGACACAAGTCAAGGTGTAATTAGACGGCTTCCCGGCTCTTCCAATGGCTTACAATATGTTCATGGGTACCACCGAGGTACCTACACATGTACCGAACGTGGGCCCTCACCAGGTCTTATCCAGCAGTCTTGGCCCGGCCACCAAACCATCGGGCGCCTCTTTGCAGTGACTGGATTCTCAGCTGCTCGGCCGCTGTCTGAGGCACTCTCCTCATAGCAAGCGCACTTTAGTGGCAGGCAGTCTCTTTGGTCGCAGGAGTGGTGCCGCCAAAGAGCAGATATCCAAGGAAAGCGCCGAACGAGACGGCAATCATGACCCATCCATTGTAGGTCATGAAGATGAGCCTGTCGTTTTCGGGCAAACGTTAGCCCATCAAGCCTCCCCGCCTGCTTGCCACAGACCTTTTTCTCTTCCCACAGCAGGGACATAGCCCAAAAGTATGAACTCATGCAGGACCGCAGTAGGTTGGGCTGGAAACTCACATAATCATAAATGCATAAAAGTTCTGGATTCCGTAAAGCACGGCCTTGAGGACGTGCGCCTCGCGGGTGACCTTGGGCTTGTTTTGTCCTGCCAGGAGGAAGGGGGTACTCTCAGTCTCAGCCACATCGTCCGCGCCTTGCCGGATTTTAGCAGGTGTTATTCCTTTGATATAACATAGCCCCCGAAATCTCGACCGGTGTCTCGCGTGTGCATCCTCCTTTCTTCTTGTCCTCTCTTCCCCTCCTTTCCCGGGACAAAAGAAGTATAATGGGGCCAAACTTACGGGGAACAGCCTCATTCTTCTTGTTCAGGTAGTGCTCGTAGCGGCGGATGGACTCGCGCAGGGCCTCGTAGCCGGCGCCGATGGCAACGACGGCCAGCAGCGAGAAGATCAAGCCGGCGGTCGAGCGGATGTGCCAGCGCTCGAAGACGATGCAGAGGTTGGTCGTGTCCCACGTGAAGAGCATCTGCGACAGTCCATCTTCTAGTCAGCTTTGCGAGCCGGGCCGATGTTGCGCGGGCGGGCGCAGGGTCCGTGGGACAATGCCAGAGCTGTGGGTTGGGCGGTGGGTATTCGTACATTCATGCTACACTTGTCCATTCCGCCATGGCCTCCATGGTCCATTCCGCCGTGGCCTCCGTGGTCCATGCCGCTATGGTCCATCATGTGGTGGGAGTGGTCCATGTTGCCTGTTGTGTGGCTGCGTGCGGGCGTCGGTTTGGTGCTATGCGTGCGGGCGAGCTATGCCCAGTGGTCGGTCGGCAAGCTTTCGATCTGGTCTTCGAGGGTCAATGGGAGCCTGCGGCGTGCAGCTCTCGGGCGTGGCTAGGCTGAGAATCGATACGCTCGAGTGAGGAAGGGCCGTGTGGGCAGGACGCGGAAAGCCGGCGCTGCTCAATCGGACGAGGTTTGTTCAATTCCTTTATAATTACGGACAGACAGCTCGCGTTGTCTTGTCTCAGCCTCCTCTGGTTGGAGACTGGTCGGTCGACGGACCCTTGTCGCTTCGATTGTATGAGCAGGTTTTCTATCCCCACTCCAGGGAGTGCGCATGCCTATGGCGCGTCCCGTTGGCGCTGTGCTGCACGCAGTCCAGGGGTCAACTGCCCCCGCGCCATTCTGCTCTCAGCGGGTCAGGCGATCAATGGCGGGGCAGCAGTACCAGGCAGCCCTGGCTTTCGGGGTGCCGCAAAGCTAGAGAGCAACATGTGCCATTGAAACCAGACTGGCTGCGTTTATCAGAATAGAAACAGTTGTTGCAGACGTTGCTGCTGCAATCTGGTTCCCCATCGTGGAAGCCTCACGTTGCAAAACATTGGTATTCACGGCTACGACTAGAGCTTGAGACCTCAGCTGTGCATCAATGGCAGCATAGCACCAATGCGGGTGGGCAGTTGGATAACACAGACGCTGAAGCAGCACGAGGCTTCATGCCATGAGAACCGGCGGTTGAGCTAAAAACATTACTAAGAATCAGAAGGCATCTTTCGGCCCAAAGGTAAATTCCATGCCGAGACAGCCCCTATTGCATCCGATCTCAGTCGGAACCTGCGGACCCAGCTTAGGTTGGCTGCCGGAAAAGTCCCGCACCACCTCCCATCGCCTAACCATCTAGCCCAAGTGGAGAGATCTCTTACGAGGCCATCGACAGCTGTCGGACTCGTCTAGCGCGCTGCATCATTGTCGAGTGATCTGAGGTGCATCATCACGCCTGGACGCTACCTGAGCTATCATCTTAACGGCACCTACCCATGCTGACCTCACCGGTAAACCTGCCCAAGTGGTGAGTAGCCCAAGACTCCGGGCCTGCTCTTGACAGTAGCCGACCGACTGACAGGTGTGGGGGCGCTGTTCATCAAGGCTGGAGGAAAATTCCCATCTCCTCAAGCCACCCATCAACAACTACTGCGTCTACAATGAGGACTTCACAGTGATGGTAGGCCACTGAGCGAGCCCGTATTCGCCCTTTACCGCTGTCACCCCAACAGCCAGACCGGCTTCCTCCGAGGAATACAGGGCGGTGGGAAGGTTATATGGAAAATATGCTCATATGCCCTCAGATCGTCGGAGGCCCCAATGCCCGCACCGACTACCACATCAACCAGACCCCCGAGTGGTTCTACCAGTACAGGGGCGCCATGATGCTCAAGGTGGTCGACGACGGCGTCTTCCGGGATATTATCATCCGCGAGGGCGACATGTTCCTGCTGCCGGGGAACACCCCGCACAACCCGGTCCGCTTCGCCCGACACTGTCGGCGTCGTGCTGGAGCAGCGGCGTCCTCCCGAGTCGGTCGACCGCATGCGCTGGTACTGCCAGTCCTGCCGCGCCGTCGTGCACGAGGCTGCATTCCACTGCACCGATCTCGGCACCCAGATCAAGGCCGCTGTCGAGGCCTTCAAGGCTGACGACGCCGTCCGTACCTGCAAATCGTGCGGTGAGATTGCCGACTGGTGCCCCAAGCCCGGCTCCATCCAGGATCCAAATAAGGAGTAAGCTGGACTTCCTTGTCCTGGGTTGGCATCTCTCCTTACTCTCCCGTATATGGCGCTTTTTTTGTATCTGTTTTCACTCTTTCGTTCGCTTTTTCCTGGGTATACATACCCCACCCCTGTGTACAAATTGACTCCCTAGCCCCTAAATAGGTATCCGGGTGAAAAAAAGACCGAAATGTCCCGAACTGCCTCAGGCCGAACTGTGCACTTTCCAAAGCATTGCGAATACAAAAGGAAATGTCTACTCAGGCCTGAAATGTTTGGATACCAAGCATCCAGGCAGAGTAGAGTGAGGCGAGAGACCGGCTTCCAAATTAGGTCTCCTTGTAGACGTAGGCGCTCGTGGACTCCTCCACAGGAATTTCGATCTTGGCCTCCTCGAGCTCCTTGCCGTCAACCCGAAGACCAGCGCGCATGACGTCGCCAGGCACACCGGGCCCACGCCTTTGGGGGTGCCGGTTAGGACAACGTCGCCCTTCTCGAGAGCCATGACATGCGAAATGTCGCTCAGGATCCGTGGGATCTTGAACAACATCAGCTCCGTCGAGTCCTTCTGGCGAACCTCGTTGTTGACCGAAAGGTATAGCTCCACGTTGTGCGGGTTCGGGATGGCCGACTTGGGAATGATGTTGCTGACGGGCAGAAACGTGTCGAAGCCCTTGGCAATGTCCCACGGCAGACCCTTCTTCTTGGCCTCGTTCTGGACGTTGCGGGCCGTCATGTCGATGCTCAGCACATAGCCTGGACGCACACATTGCATCTGTCAGTTGAGCTGCACTTTACGAAGGAGTCTGAGGACATCAGCTCCTTTTCCGGCTAAGATGATTGACTGACTGTCGAGGCATCAAGGGCGCCCTCCATGTCGTCTGCCTTCAGGTCCTTGACACCCTTGCCATGATGAGTGCCAGCTCCACCTCGTAGTGCAGGTCGACGCCCTTGGGCCGGACCACGGGGCCAGCACCGGGCAGCACGATGGAAGAGGCAGGCTTCAGGAAGAAGAACGGCTGCTTGGGCTTGATGTTGTTCAGCTCGGCCACATGGTCGCTGTTGGGGCGGTCAGCTTGGCTTTGGCCTGGGAAATTGTCCAGCAGAAAAGGAGGGTCACTCGACGCACGCATAGTTGCGGCCAATGCACACCACCTTACGCGCGTTGCGAAGTGAGGCCATCGTCGCTATCCCACGGCGAAAGGACATCATGTTGCCAAACTGGTAGTCGGGTTCTCGTCGACGCACAATGTCAGTCGACCGGGGACGACCGCCTGTATTTAATCACTGGATATCCCGCAACAGAGAGGCAGGCAGAGAAGCGTCTCCACCTGAGCGCCAGACACGACCAAATCCTCGGCCCCGAATCGCAGTCCACTCGGCAATGGCATGGATCAAGATGCGAGACCGGACAGACCCCCTCGAGTTCGACCTAGAGGATCGCTGGATCCACGGCCACGGACGCAATCACCTATCCGGCTCTCTTCCTTTTTTCCTTCTCTGTCCTTCCCGCCTTTTACATCCTGCAGCCTTTCTGATATAGGGTAGATATATGCGTCTTTATATTGCGTTACGCTGTCCTTGCAGCCTTACACGATCGAAGCACACCGGGTTTACATTCCGCTTGGACCGAATTGACAAATGGCCAGGCAAGGGGTTGGGCAAACAGTACGTACCAAACTGCGCATCAAAACACCTGACATTTTTCAAGGGGCGGAATGGGGCGAATGGGGAGGCGTCAGAGGTTGGCAGTCTGAAAGAACAATGAGCGGCGGGAGTGATCAGATCCGATGTCACCCGAAGAGGGACAAAGCCCAAAGACGTCCAACCAAGGCTGAGCAGAAAAGGCAACAATTGGAGGACGGGCGGAATCAGGATCCGTGTGCTCTGTCGGGTGGCGGTCGGTGTGGCGTCACCACTTTGCGGTCCTGAAAACTGCCATGCGATTCAATTGAGTAACTAGATAATCAAGCAGCACAATTGGAAAGCGCTTCTCGAGGTGCCATGGTTGGGGCTGCCCCCCAGGGGCACCCTTCCCGCCGGGTTCTGGAAGCCCAGACCGCCTTGCCTTTGAGCGCCTGCTGCAGCGTCCCATTTTCGTCCTTCCAATTGAAGCTGATGACTGCGCAGCGCCTGAATTGAGGACACCCTCCGCGTAGGCGGTGGTAGCCAGGCGACCATCCGAGCCCCACCCACCACTCTGCGTCCGGCCGCCCCCGCATTCTCTGGGGGAACCAGGCAGGCTGGGTTTCGGTAGTTTCCCATCCTGGCCAACGCTTTCGATCTGTCCTGTAGCCCCGATGTCCTACATCCACGTAACCGCCTGTGTCGCATCGGAGCTGTCACACACGCTCTCATTTAAATGTGGCCAATCCTCGTTCCAAGCCACCGACGTCCACACCCATTTTGCCTTGGTCATAAAATACAGAGCAAAAAAATACCTCGCGACCCAGACCGACCGACACGTTTCCCCCCTCGCTGGGTTTTACCAAAACAACGCCGATATCGAGACCCGACCGTCTACTCGGAAACCGGCCAGCACGCACGTGCGTGCCATCATAGACCATGGAGAGCATTCAGCTGGCGCAGATGCTGGCTGACCTCAGCGATCTGGATGCTGCAGTATGCGCCACTTCTCCTTGTTGTTGTTGCTATTGCTGTTGCTGTTGCCGATGACGCCTTTGCGCGTCCTATCCATCCTGCCCTTGCTATAGCCGTTTCGGGCGCACCTCAAGGAGGACATGCGCCGACCGAGACGGCTGCACTGGGGAAAGGGAGACGAAGAAAACAAAACGAGCTCACACGGCGACTGCGCGGAACCGTAGCAAGAAGCAGCTGCAGCCGTTGCTCTGGTCAACGCCAACAAGAGCCTGCAAGCGACGACCGCGACCCCGGACCACGTCCATAACACACTGAAGCCGCCTCCAGACGGGCGGCACCACCACCGCGTCGGCTCGGCCTCGGCCTCGGTTGGCCGCACGGCTTCTCCCGCCTCCAGATTCGACCACTTCGGCCGCCGAATCTTGACTCCACCCATGACCCGGAGCAGTTCCAGCCATGGTTCCTTGCCGGGGACCCCACGGAGAGAATCAGAGGTAAGCAAGGCATTCCGGACACTGCGTCTCGGCGCACCCCGGACTCCTTCGGAAACAATCGACCGGGCCGAACACGACCGCTGATGAGGAACTGTTTCTGGCTGCGCTCTGTGCAGAATGAAGACGAAGTCGACCGAGCATCCACACTCATGTCGCTCTACGAGATCCGTGCCAAGATCAAGCAGCAGGACAACTCGAGCCTGATGAGGGCACGAGAGAAGATACAGGCCTTGGCCGCGAAGCAGCAGGCCCAGGCGGCGGAGAAGAAGGAAACGCACAACAACCGCTACAGCTTCCCGAGACACTCTTGATACACTTTATGCGACCCAACCCACGGCGTCGCTTACCGCGCCGTCCGTTTCGACCGACCCTCACGATATCAACGTTGACGGGGGCACATTCTTTACCCACCTATCTCTACAATACGCTCGACCATCATGTTTTTATAAAGGACTCAGCAGCACCGGAGTTATGAGGTTCGATGGGCATCTCGTCGCGGATTCACTGGCGTTTTATTCTGGTGTCTTTTGGTTACTTTCCTTTCCCCAGTTACTTTCGATTGTTCTTCGTCTTCTCTTCTCCTTCTCATTAACATTTATTTCTCATTCATTTTTCGCGGGTCAAGAAAATGGGTGGACGAGCGTTCTACGGGTTTGTAACAACATACTTTTCTTTCCCTTTATTTCATTGCTTTTGCGACTGCACACGGGTGTCACTGGTCTTTTAGCGCTCGAGCTTCTATCATCGCCACCGGGAAACACATACACGCACGTGGAAGATATTTACATCAGGACACTGGGAACACCAGCATGGACGGAGTATGGCGGATAATTGTAAGGAATAATCCCGGGACACGAGCAATGATACTGTGCGTGGCGATGGTGGTTAGTGGGAGAAGACGGGTGGTCAAACCGGCGGTGAACAAGACGGATATGGAAAGGGGTTCCTGGGCTTCGATGGATGTCTAGTTTATTGGATACATAGAGACGGAGTATTCATCTGCTTTACTTTAGTAGCGTGCTTGTGACAAGCAGTCACAGACGCTCCGGGCTTCCATGAGACTTCGCCACCTGCGATGGAGATCTCTCGACAGGGTGTGATCTCGGGTCAGGGGCTGCCAAGCATGGCTGGTCATGCCGTAGGTTCAGCGAGAGTGTCGCCGGTTGAGATATTAATTCTGGTTGAAACATGGAGGCGACGAGACTTTGTCCATCTGCCCAAGCCGACGGGCCAAGTCGTGTGACCCCGAGGCGGCCAAGCCCATGCGTTGCGGGGTGCCAATGGATGAGGCCTTGAGGCATGCACCCAGATGGAACGGACCCTCGATCGGCAATGCCCCACTTTGAAATAAGTGGGCCGTGGCCTCGGCGCGCCACGCGGTATGTCATCCTATTTTGCGATTTGCACCAGCCACACCCAACAATGCGTGCGTGCGTGCGTCTTTGCGTTGCTGCTGGTGCCTTTTTGTTTTGAGAAAGTCACAGAAGCTCGACCACCCAGCTCCGTCGGCCTACCTACAGCTCCCGCAATTGTCGCCCTGTCGAGCCATCGCGGTTCCTACTGCGCCCATCATGGCGACCGGAGTGGATGCCAAGCTGCTCAAGGCGACCAAGTTTCCGCCCGAGTTCAACCAGAAGGTGGACATGCGCAAGGTCAACCTGCAGGTGATGAAGAAGTGAGCTCACGATGCCCGACTGCGTCGTTCCCAAAGGTTCCGCTGACACGCTCGTAAAGATGGATCACCGGTAGGATCTCTGAGATTCTCGCCAACGAAGACGACGTCGTTATCGAGCTTTGCTCCAACCTGATTGAGGACAACCGATTCGTAGGTTCTGCCACTGTCGGGCCTGCAATTTTATACACCTGTCTATTCTTCTAACAACTCGCATGTATCGCAGCCCGACATCAAAAGCATTCAGATCCAGCTCACTGGCTTCCTCGACAAGGATACTCCCACGTTCTGTAAGGAGTTATGGAATCTCTGCCTGAGCGCCCAGACAAGTCCTCAAGGGGTCCCTAAAGAGCTTCTCGAGGCGAAGAAGCGGGAGCTGCTTCAGGAAAAGGTATTAACACTACTGACTCCCTCGCTCTAGGATGCTTTCACGTGAAGCCATAGAAGATACGTCTGCTAACAAATGAGCATGGATCTTTTACAGATTGAAGCCGAGAAGGCGGCCGAAAAAGCAGCCGAGGAAGCTCGACAGAGACGGGAGGCACTGGCTGGTCGAGACCGTGGTGGTCGGGGTGAGGGTCGCCTTGATAGCTGGCGCGGTGGCGGCGGCCGTGGGCGCGGTGGAGGGTTCGGTGATAGGGACTTTGGGAGGCGTGGAGGAGCGGGCCGTGGGAGAGATCGATCGCGATCGCCGCCTAGCCGTGGCGGTGGAGACTCGTACCGCGCCCCTCCCCGCGACATCTACGTTCCGCGGGGCCGACAGGGAGGGCCTGGAGGAAGACGTGGAGACACACGGCGCAGATCCCCAGCCGGTCGGCGTCGGCTGACTCTGGAAGCTCTCGGTCCTCGTCCCGCAGCGGTAGTGTAGCGAGTGGCCGCCGCTCCGGGTCTCGGTCGCGGTCGCCGCCACGTCGGCGCCGAGAGGCCGAGCCGCGGTATCGAGGGGCGCGGAAGCGGTCTCGCTCGGCAGGACGGTCCTTTCGATCGCGTCGTCGCTCATCATCTGGAGAGGGCAGTTCTCGGTCTCCATCCCCCAAGCGCCGCCGTTGGTCTCGCTCGCGGAGCAAGTCAGGCGAACGGCAGCGTGGCCGGCCCAGATCCATCTCATCGTCCTCGTCAGACCGCCGTTCGGCCTCGCGCAGCCCGAAGCCGACACGTCGATCCGCCCGTGCTAGTGCGAGCCGTAGCCCTTCTCCCGATGACAGTCGCAGGTCCCGGCGGAGTGGGAGGAGAGCTCGGTCATCAAGTCGCAGCAGCAGCCCGGCCGGTGCTCGGGGTGGCAGACGTCGTCGCCCCCATAGCCGGCGACGTTCGCGGAGCCGCAGTCGCGGCAGACGGCGAAGCCCTGATCGGAGTCGAGACCGTAGCCGTGGCGGCTCACAGCGTGGCCGGCATGGTCCGAGTGGAAAGAGACGCCTCAGTCCCTCGGTTTCACCCCCGAGACAGCCGCGAGACACTTCAGCTGATGCTTCTCGAGCTAAAGACAGGCGACCGCAACCGCCCGGCGGCGAAGCTCCTGCCGCAGCCTCGAGCTCGCCAACAAAGGTCGGCCTCTCACCCGAATAAGCTTTTTGAAGTGCTAGGAGGGCCTTTAAGCTGATGCGGATTTCTTTTTTGGTGCTTTGCCACGCTTGCAGGCTACGACGACCGAGGAACAAGAAGCAAATCTTCGGCGAGAGAAGGAACTTAAGGAGAGAATCTTGAAGATGAGGAGATCCTCGAAGAGCGGCCCTAGCAATGCATAAGGCTAACCCATGCTTTGAAGCATCAAAAGCCACGCACCCGTCCACCACCGCACCTCCCTTCTCTACTCCTTCCCTTGTCTGAAGGGTGGGTCGGGGCTGCCTCTGCTCTCTGCTCGCTGGCCTCGATCCAAATAGGTATCACATCCCAGCCAACGCGATGTATCAGGGCACCAGGTTCTATCTTTCACGATTACGGAAATAGCCGCACGCTCACATGAAGTCATCTAGGTGGTATAGAGGCCATCGTACATGACTTGCACTTCACAGAATAACGCGCTGTTCAGATCTGATTTGATATAGAGTTCTCGACAAGGCTGGCGAAATGGTGCCTACGGTAAATGAAGACAGCTCGATAGCCGGGCATCTCAGTAGTCTTGATACATAGCTTGGCAACACTTTAAAGAGGAATGCACTTATTTTTTGCTCTGCAGGAGGCAATATCGTTCAGAACTTTCGGTAGGCAGAGATTCGTAGCCATTCTACTGAGACAGAATATGGCGATACACCTCGTATTTATGAGTGGCTGCGTAATTGGGCGGTCTAGAGTCCGATCAATCTCCTGAAGTGGAAGCTGCAGGCAACAGATTTACACTGTGGACTGCTGGCCCGCCACGCCCGCCCGCCAAAACACGGGCGCGATTGTTGGAGGCTTCCAGCAGACTTCAGTGCCGACGACGGCTCGCCCAATGCGCGCATCAGCACATATTGATGCCTGCTTTTCTCAATCATTGATATTTCAATTCTGTCCTTCGTTTGTGCCGTTGGAAAGGACTGCTCCCCGCCTGCGCTGCTTGGACCCACGACGACCACGCCGCCATCCCAACAAGCACTCGTTTCCCATGAGGAGAGCGGACCCGGTCGAGCGCCGTCACCGCCGCTCCGGACAGGGGCAGACTCCGGAGACGAAGAGGAAAACGCGCCCCGCGAGGACGAGCACCGAAGCCTAGGCGAGAAGCCCAGCAGCCAGATACGGGGCACGCCCTTGCCAACAACGAGCCGAGCCCTCCCTCCTCCCTACTCGACGCCCCGCGCCCGCCCGCGCACGCACACGCCCACACATCCGCCATGCTCCGACAGCTAAGAAGAAGGCTGCCGCGGCGGACACATCCGCTAGTGAAACTCTCGCTCTGGCTGGCGGTCCCGCTGATGCTGGAGGTGCTCTGGCACCAGCGAAGCTACAACGTGCCGCGGCCGGAGCGGGAGCTAGACGAGCCCTTCCTGGGCGGCGGGGTGCCAGGACCCGGCAGCGGCGGCGGCGGGGCAGGCGCGTGAGAAGGCGGCGTTCGTCATGCTGGCGCGCAACTCGGAGCTGGAGCAGGTGCGGCACACGGTCGAGTCGATCGAGCGGCGCTTCAACCGCTGGTTCCACTACCCCATCGTCTTCTTCAACGACGAGCCCTTCTCGGACCGCTTCGTCGAGGTCCTCAACGCCACGGCTAGCGGCGGCGCCCGCTTCGAGACCATCCCGGCCGACCAGTGGCTGTTCCCGGCTTGGATGGACGCCGGTGCCGCAAAGGCCAGCATCGCCGACCAGGGCGCCCGGGGCGTCTCGCACGGCGGGCTCGAGGGCTACCACCACATGTGCCGCTTCTTCTCGGGCAAGTTCTACACGATGGAGGCGCTCAGGGAGTACCGCTGGTACTGGCGGCTCGAGCCCGACGTCGACTTCACGTGCTCCATCACGTACGACCCCTTTGTCGAGATGGCCAAGCGTGACAAGAAGTACGGCTTTACCATCTCGCTCTGGGAGGAGCGCGACACGTGCCCAACGCTGTTCCGCCACATGGCCGACTGGAAGGAGGCCAACGGCGTCCCGACCACGCCGCTCTGGAAGGCCGCCGTCCAGGCCTCGTGGGCGCCCTGGCCGCTGCGCCGCCTGGCCGCCTGGCTCTCGCAGCGCGACCGCTTCGGCGATCTGTGGAGCGCCTGCCACTACTGGAGCAACTTTGAGATTGCAGACATGGCCTTCTTCCGCGGGAAGCAGTACCAGGATCTGTTTGAGTACCTGGACTCCAAGGGCGGGTTCTACTTTGAGCGTGTGCGTACTTGGCCCCTTCGCCTTTCTGCTGCGGCTGCAGTTGATATTATCTGAACTCACTTAACCATCGCAAACCAAACAAAAAACGACTGACAAATTCATAACGTTACAGTGGGGAGACGCGGCGGTACACTCCATAGCGGTCGACATGCTGCTGGATTCGGCGCAGGTGCACCACTTCGCCGACATCGGGTACCGCCACGACAGCCTGTACCAGTGCCCCGTAAACGCCCCCGGCGGCCAGCTGCAGGGCAACCCGGGGCTGGGCGACGAAAAGTGGGCGCCGGAGCAGGAGGGCGGCGTCGGGTGCCGGTGCGAGTGCGACGGCAGGACAAGGCCGCGCAACCACCCGGGCTACTGCCTCAACAAGCTCAAGGCGCCCAACACCAGGAGCAGGCCGTGGTTTACCTGGTTTTTGTAAAACCATCGGTAGATGGGTTGGTGGAAAGACACAGAGACTTCTCCCACCCACCTTGGCTCTTTTTTGTAATTATCCATCTAGAAGGCACGCATCACCTACCGTCTGTAATATCTACCCGTTATGATACCAGCCTCGACCAAGGCCACCCGCGGCTCCTGGATAGATATAATAATACCGCAGTTGCTGGTCGTGGGGTCACCATGAGATGTCCATGACATGAATGTTCAACCGCCCGGCCAAGTATCAAAACAGATCACGTAGTCTATTATTCCTGCAGATCCAAAACGACCCCTGTTTATGTAGTAGTAGGAACTCCCACTTTCTAATGTCCCACCCAACAAGCAACCGACTCCTCATAACTATGCAGATCCCGTGTCATTAAAATGTCCAAAGCCACACCGTCAGGGAAGCGGAAAAACGACTTGATCCTCCCTTGCCTCGCCCAAAACGAGAATTTCCCCTACCGTTTGTGACCGTCCGTCTCGATCCTTTTGTTACAGTTATTACACACACCGTGACATTTTACTTTCTAAACCAAGGCCGCTTCCAGGACGCCTAGTCCTCATCGCTTTCCCCTTCGCTCTTGCCCTGGTAGTCGCCCAGCAGGACATCGTCGACGGCGAGGCCGTGGACGGTGGTGTTGCGCACGTGCTCCGTCTCGACGCGGAAGAAGATCCAGACCCAGCGGCGCAGGACCTCGAGGAGCTCGAGCGCAAAGATGGAGCCCTCGAGCCCCGAGGCGCGGTCCACGGTCGGGCCGACGACGCGGACGACCCAGGTGCAGCGCAGGGCGAGGTCGAGCGCGACGGCGGCGTAGTAGGCCGCGGGCGCGGGCCGGACGTGGAGGCGCCGGCGCAGGCCGTAGGGCTGGTCCGGGGCGGAGCGCTGGGCCGACAGCAGCGTCAGGTCCCAGTCCTTGGCCACGTCCCAGTAGAAGCTGTAGAGCGAGTTGAGCAGCACGGCGGCGACCCAGGCGCGGCTGAGGAGCGGGCCGGTCGAGGGCGAGCCGGGCCTGACGGCCGCGTTGAGGGCGATGACGGGGAAGGCGGTGGCGTACTTGGCCGCGTTGGCCAGGTGCTGCCCTCCCCAGCCGACCGACTCCTTGTAGGGGGCGCGGCGGACGCGCAGGTACTCGATCAGGCACTGGCGGAACCGGATGGCGTAGGGCAGGGCAAGGAGCAGCGGCACGGCGAGGGCGGCGCCGCAGGAGCGGTCGGGCGGGGCCGTGGCGGCCGAGTTGCCGGAGCGGAGGAACATGCAGACGCAGACGTAGAGGTCGGCCAGGACGCGCGAGTAGCTGGTCAGGACGTCGGCGAGCAGGATGTCGCCGAACTTGCCGTTGTGGGCCTCGGCCAGGCCGCCGATGGAGACGCGGCGCAGCGTGGCCAGCAGGCGGCGGCGGCCGGCGTGGGGCACGGCGAGGCTGGTGCGCTGCAGCGGCACGGCGAAGAGGATGGCGAGGGTGAAGAGGCACGACATGGGGATCCAGTCGTGGTCGAGCACGGCGCCCGGCTGGCGGCGCGTGACGGCCCAGAAGAGCAGCAGGAAGGCGGCGACGGTGACGGAGAGGAGCGAGGCGAGGCGGTAGGTCGAGACGTGGTGCGGCGGCTGCGAGGGCGACGACCGGGCTGGGTAGCGGATGAGGGCGGGCACGTCAATGCGCATCAGGTACAGGTAGTGTAGGTTGACGGCCCAGCCCCAGACGGCAGCGACGACGACACAGGCGACCCGGAAGGGCAGCGGGAAGACCAGGCCGAAGCTGTCGAGGCCGTGCTCGAGGGCCATCCGGGGGTTACCGTCACCGTCCATTGCGCCGCGGGGAGAGAAGAGGCGGCCTGGAAAATTCAATCATTAAACAGGAGGCGTGCTGCCGTCGTGGAGGGATGCGTGTGCGTGTGCGGCGGCCTTGTTGGTTGCCTGGGCTGTGTTGTGTTCTTCACATCATCGCAATGAGCGAGGCGGGCAGTCAAGTCGGACACACTGAAAGAGTCCCTATTCAGCCCCTGACATTTGATTTTCTGAGCCTCTGGTCTTGGCCGACCCGCGACGTCAGGATTCGAATGCTGCAAGCTGGGCCTCTGTCAGGGATGCATGCGACAGACAGGGATTCTGTGGGGGCAGAGTTACGTACCTTGTACCTAATTCGCGTGCACGGGCCTGTTCAGACCACCGCTGAGCGGGCAGGAGCACAGGCGGCAGGGGCGCTCCAGCACACGCGTCGGGAATACCGAGGTAAGTTTGTCGAGTGCGGCGCATCCATTACCACACTGCTGGGCTTTCAAAACCCATCGACCCATCCTAGTCCTAGCTCTGGAACCAGGACAGACAAAACAGACAGAGTCCAGCCAGAGAAGCCTGCACCAACACAAGCTCCAGCGCCTCCTGCCAGGCGGCTCGACGTCAGCCTCCACCTCGGCGCCCGCCATGCCAGCCTCGACCAAGTCCAAGCCTTCCGCCTCGCCGTTCCCCTTCGCCGCCGCGCCCGACATCATCCGGGCGCACCAAAAAGATGCCTACTTCTCGGGCGTGCTCACGAACCAGCTGACGGACCTGCACCGCCGCCTCCTCGGCGCCCGCTCCGCCCACGCCTGGGCCGGCCAAGCCCGCCAGACCGCCGACCTCCTCTACCTCGCCCTGACCACGCTGATCGGAAACCGCACCCTGGGCGAGGAGTACTGCGACCTGCTCCAGGTCGAGTCCGAGCCGGCCTTGCCGCTACCCGCATTCCTGAGCCAGAAGACGGACGAGAACAGCGATGGAACAGCAAAAAGCAGCCACGGCCCCCGCCTGCCCTCGGTAGCCCGCCGCGGCGCCTACATAGTGGCGAGCATACTAGTACCCCATCTCTTCTCGCGGCTCTTGCCCTCCATAAGAGGCGTGCTGCGGAGGCGTCTGGAGGCGCGCTTGCGCACCCTGGCCGCAAGGGCCGGTCGCGCCGCGACTTCTCCGCCCGGCGCCGTCACCCCCACGTCGTCCCTCAAAAAGAGCACTAAGGACGGCAGCCCGCAAAAGCGGCAGCGGCCGTCGTCCCCCTCGAGGCGCGCATCGAGCGCTACGTGCTCGAGCACCTGCCGACCCTGACGAGCGGCGCGCCCTGGCAGGCCGCCGCCCTGACGGCCTTCTACTTTGGCGGCGCCTACTACAGCCTGGCCAAGCGCGCCGTCGGCCTGCGCTACATCTTCACCCGCGACGTGACGGACGGCCCCGGCGCCGCCGGCCGCGACGGCCGCGGCGGCTACGAGATCCTTGGCGTCCTGATGGTCGTCCAGTTCGCCATCCAGGCGTACCTGCACGCCCGCTCCGTGCTGGCAGGGACCGCGCCCTCGGGCCCCGGGGCCGGGGACGGCGGCTACGAGGACGCGTCCCCACCCCCCACCACCCCACCACGCCTACGGCGTCGAGGTCAGCCTCGACCACGAGCACTCGTTCGCCGCCAACAACGGCCTCCTCCTGTTCCCGGGCGAGCTGGCGGCGGCCGACGGGGGCGGCGGCGGCGGCGCCCGCGCCGCCACGGCCATCGACGTGCCGCGCGCCACCCACACGCCCGTCGCCCCGCGGGGCCCGCGCCCGCTACGACCTCGCGCGCGACCCGGCCGCCATGATGGGCTGGATCAAGGGCGCCCAGCAGCGCAAGTGCACCCTCTGCCTCGAGGAGATGCGCGACCCGGCCGCCACCTCGTGCGGCCACGTCTTTTGCTGGTCCTGCATCGGCGACTGGGTCCGGGAGAAGCCGGAGTGTCCCCTGTGCAGGCGCGAGGCTCTCGTCCAGCACATCCTGCCCCTCAGGGCCGCGCTCGCAGCCTGAGCAGGTTGGTCCCTGGAAGTGGTGGTGTCCTTGTAGTATTCTTCATAGTTTTATAATCCATTAATTTTCTGGACCCTTGGATTTCTGGTGCTAGATTTGGCAAACTACCTAGACCTGTCAAACATCTGAACAAAGACTCGTGCAGGAAAGCAAGCAAAGTGAAAAAAAAAAGACATGGGAGGAAATAACATTCAAAGAAGAAACATGCCGGGCAAGGTCGAACAGTCAGTTGTACAGCAATTAATAAAAAGTCGGTGGCAGACCTGCTGTCATCAAAATATGATGCGCCATCCCAAGCCCGCCGTGACCAGGTCAACCGTAGCCTCTGACAAACGACCACGAGAACACCCCTCTCCTCAAGTCGCTGAAACCTCCCGCGGGCCACCACCTCGGAGCCCCTTGTCTGTCCAAACAAGTTCCACACGGGTTAAGCCATGGGCAATAAAAATAAAAATAAAAACTCCTTTCCATTACCATGCATCCCAGCCTCCCGATCCCTTCCCCCGGCCATCCTCTCTCCGGTGCGAGCGACTTGTCCGTCTTTTCTCAGCACATGCAAAGGTATCATGAATCCACCCGATATAAAACCAAAAGTCAGGCTCTGCAACTCCTTTGAAACGCCGCGGGGGGTTTGGTACACGCCAAAACAAAAACATGATAGGAAACAAAGAAGGGTATTAAAAAGGAACCAAGAAAAAAGAATGGGGAGACACTTTGTCCCCTCTTCAGTCAACAAATCACACACAGAACAAGACGACCTCACCGCGATCGTTCTTGCGCAGGCGCAATGACCGCCACAGCTCCTTCTCGTCCATCAGCTTGCCGGTGCTGCTGCCGGACGAGCTCAGCTCGCGGTGGTATCGCTTCAAGGCCTTGTTCATACTGCAGCCGCGCTCGCTGTCAGGTCCCTTGTTGACCAGGCCGAGCAGGATGTCAGCCGGCTGCGGGTGCTTGCCGTAGACGACAACAGACTGGTTCTTGTCCTTGCTCTTGTCCCCGTCCTTGCTATCCTTGGATCCCGGCCGGTACTCAATCATCTTCTTGGCCTTTTCGCCGTCTGATGACTTGTGATGGTGGTGGTGGTGGTGATCGTGGTCGTGCTTGTGCTTGGACTTGGACGACTTCTTGGCCCCGGGGGACCCGTGTTTTCTCTTCTTGGTCTTGGGCTTGGAAGAAGACGTGAGCATCGAAAACAGATTGTTGCCAATCGACGAAACGCGGCTGCCCGTCCCCGAGCTAGAATTCTTCGAGTGCCGAGTCTTCTTAAGCGGACTGGCCGGCCGTCTCGGCCGCGTCGGCAGAATATTCAGGCGAGGGAGGGAAGGCGGGAGGGCCCCGCATCATCCCCTTGAGACCACCAGTGAGACCCGAGTGCAGGATCGGGGGCGCGTCCGTCATAACCGAGTCGTTGATATCGAGGTGAAGCCGCTTGCGTTTCTTGTCCTTCTTATCGCCGTCCTTGTTCTTCTTCTTATCACCCCTGGGGGCCGGCGTCTGAAGGTTGGATGACAGCACGGGAGAGTCGGCTCCGTACTGGACGAGCCCGCGCTTCTCGTCGGCCGCCTCCTGGCTCTTCTCTATCGAGGCAACCGTGTCATACTGGAAGCGAACTAGCTGGGCGCCTTCATTCGGTTTCTCGTCCTCGCTGGCGGCGGCCAAAGCTTCGGCCCTCAGGTCCGAGTTTGAGGGCTTCGGGGTCGGGTTGCCCACAAGAAAGTCAAACACGTTCACATGCTGGTCCGCGCCCGACGGAGGCGTGGGCGCGTGGGGCATCGGGCCGCTCCTGGGCCGAACATCGTCCTCGTCATCGTTGAAGTCGTACTCGTCGTAGTCCTCCGGGGCATCCTCGACATATGCGATGTGCGCCATGTCTCTGCTGCGGTCGTCTCCAGCGGGTGTTTGATACTGTTCAACAGGTTCTTGCTGTTGCGGTTGTTTTCCCTTCTTGGGCTTGTAGAGCGCGCCCTGATATTTTTGTTCTTCTGAAATGCAGCTCTGCTCAGGGTGTCAGTCGAGAGCACAGACCTGGTGAGCGTCCCAGGCGCCGCCATTTCTGCTTACCGTGTGGCTACGATACTCGACGCCGTGAAAGTATGTCATGCAGTCGATGCAGGTGAAGGAGGCTCCGTGGCAGCGATTGCGATGTGGATCGAGCTTCTTCTTGGTCATAACATCGCCGCAGTTCTAAGATGGGGATTGCCGAGTTAGATGGGTTGCGCGCGGGGAGGGAGGCGAAAGAAGCGCCGGTGATATATGGTCACGCCAGTGGCCGACGGGAGGAGGTGTGGGGTGGAGGGTATAACAGAGCAGCGTCCGAGCAAGAGGGCGAATTGGGAACGATGGGAGGAATAGGATGGGGGATGGGATGGATGGAGGGGGGTGTTTGAGGCAAAAGGTTGTTGTTGACGGACTGACGATCCTGGTGTGGGTGGGAGCGTGTGATGTCAAGCATTAAGATTATGGGCTCAAGGGGAGGGGGTGTGTGTGTAACATGCTATGCCCCGTCGGGAAATGGTGGGTTGATTGAGCAATAGGGGGCTTGTCCGTTCGGGGCGAGGGAGGGGGGCAACGCCACCACCACGCAGCAACGCGATGCAGCTGCAGAGCAGAGTTCAAGCGGCATGCTGCTAGCACGGCACGGATAGACACCAAGAGCCAGGCGCAAAGACAATGGCCCCGGATGCAACCTGACGTTGGCTTGGGTGGTGTTTATGTGATACCGGCAGGGCGACTGGAGGACATGACATGACCAACGTACCTCGCACGAAAAGGAGACCATTGTGATGCGTGACCGCAGGCGGGAATGCGGTCCAAAAAGATCTGCGTGTCTAGTCTGGGGCGCAAAAGTCGAGTGGAAGAGAGCCGAGGAGCCAGCCGCCGGGCGATGTGTTGTCCCTCCGTCTACTAAGCGCACGCGTTGGTGGGCGAGGTAAGCTACCCGAGTGTGCTGAGCAGGTATGTAGGCTGATATGCAAGTGAGCCTTGGTCTTCTGATTGGCGCGGCCGCCGGGGTCGTCCTGGCTCGACACCAAAGGTGGGCGATCCCGAGGCGTTCGGGCTGGGTTCGCGCAAAAAAAAAAAAAAAAAAAAAAAAAAACTTGGATGGGCAGCAGAGCCGATGCCGGGGCGCGTTTGCTGTTGGAGCAGCGATGGTGCTTGTTGTTGGGGGCGATTGCGGGCCGTCGAGGGTCACGAGGATCGGTCAGGCCGGGGCGGGAGTTTGCGGCGGCGAGGCTGGGCAGGGCGGACACTATCAATGGTCCTGGGTCTCTTGCGAGGAAGAAAAAGGATGACGGGCAAAGCTTCTTGTACCAGAGGCTGCGCGGTCTCGAGTCGTCTCGAACGTCAAAAGTGGGCTGTGCGCGCGACAGACCAGATCAGGAGCGGACCAGGGGGCCAAGCTGAGCAGTCCCAAATTCCCAAAGCGGACTTTTTCCTTGGCCTTGGGGTCAGTTTGGTTTCGGACCTGCGACCTGGGGTGTCTTCTGGCTGGGGTCGACGGGCGCGCTGGATGGGCAAACAATCGGCCTGGTCGGACAGTCAATCGATGCGCCGCCTGAGGATGGGATTTGTGCCGGGTATTTTTGTGCGCGTGTGCCCTGACAAGAAGAGGGATGTTGTTGGATGGAATTGGATCGTCAAGGGCGCAAGAAAATTTGCTGTTGATGATTTGTTTGTTGTGGGTGCATTGGATGGATGGAGATGGCTGCCCAAACGACGCTTCCCGTCCCCATCAGGCGCAGATGCACGTAAAATGACTTTGTCCTGCACGCAAACCCAAGGCGGCGGCCCTTATTCCTGACTAACGCACGCTGCCTCTCTTGATTTCATGCTTGTTTTTATTAATATTGATCCTTTCTTAGCGGTCACTTGACCTGCTTCACAATGCAGTCTCTGCAAGCGCCGCGAATACCTGTCTGCAGGTATTCCACGTCTGGGACGCGCTCTCGGGAGCAATGCATCCTCTTCCAATGTGTTTCGGATTTCTTCAGTCACAGTTGGTTAGGTACCTGCCTATCTTGCGAGGACGCGACTGGGCCACACGCCTCCCTCGCATTCCCTGCCAAGTGAAAAATGTGAGTGGGCATGGACGGCGCTCAGACGTGGTCGCGCCGCTCATTGGTCCACCGCCGAGTCGCAGCAGAAGAAACAAAATAATCGGCTTGGGGGGTGGGTCGGGGGACAACTCCTGCCGCCGAATTGGGCCAAATCGGCCAAGTCACGCAGCCGTTTTGGCGCGCGTCTTCCCGGCCGTGGCTCCATTTGCACGCTGAGGCGAAGCTTGAGCCTGAGCCCCTGGGGCACGGCTCGTCGTAGTAAGTGCAGCTGCAAGGCACTGGACAGCCACCTCGCCAGCTGCTGCGGGTCTTGGGCTGTCGCAATCCACCAGAAGCGCAGCGCCTCTGGGCAGCGCAAATGCAATGCCAAAGATGGGATTGCACATACATCAACATGCCTCTACATATGTACGTTGTCGGCGGGGTGGTCTCCGGTGCCCGCAACTAGAGCCGGATGGAGTGATCCTCCTTGCCTTAGACAAATGACAGCGGCCCCTTGGCCCTTTGCGGTCTTGGACTGCGTGTTTCACATCCTTCGGCATGCATTCCATTTGGACCAGCAATGAACGGGCGGCTTTTCCATTCGGTGATTCGTTCTGGGGTTGCAGTCTATCTTTGGCTTGTCGGCTCTCGGCCGACATCTGGGTCTTCGGGTTGAGAGAATGGAGTGATAATGACGGGCTTTGCATTGAATGTGCTCGCCTCGCCCACAAGACGCCACCAACATGGCCAACATGAATCCCTCTGAATCGTGTCCAGCCGAAGACGTCAATACTGCATTTGAGCGGGTACTCCCTCTGCATCATCCTAATCATCAATGCCATTCTGTTCTCGAGGGGCCTCAGCGCACATGCCATATCGGCAATGCAATCCTTGTCGACTCCCAATGAATCGGCGGTTGCTCGATCGATTTATTCCCCTGTCGGTTGCAGTCGTGGTGTTCCAGGAGAACCTCTGGGTGAAGCTTCAGGGGCGGCGGCGGGCAGCTGCAGGCCCCGACCCCCATGTCCGGCGCTCTTAGCTTCGGTTCATGTGGTAGGCCGGTGGGGTCAGCACACCAAACACACACGAGCCCCGCCCCAGACGATCCGACGTGGAGCCCAAGGCCCAAGCTCCGGCGGGTCCCGCAAGCACAGGCCACTCAGCAGAGGCCGCGGCCCATTGTTGGAGGTCCAATGCCCGCCGCGCCTATTGACGATGCTGGGCCCCTCAGTCAATTGAGAGAATCGCCGCAGGGGCAACGAGCGCGACTGCAAATGGATCAATGATGCACCAGACCCCTAGCCTAGGCCGGCCCTCACCTGCAAGCCGCACCCACAATCTCCATACCGGCCATCTGCACCGCAACCGAGCCTGGTCGGAAACGAGAAGCTCCTCTTTTCCCTTGTTGTCTTCTGTTTCTCCTTCTTCTCTTGCCCTCGAGTCATTCCGTTTGTTTGCTTGTTTCCTTGTCTCTTTTCCTTCTTTTCCTTCTCTTCTTCCCATCGCTCGCCTTTTTTTGGCCCCCTTGTGCTTTTCCTGGCTGTTTTGCTGTGGCGGCGGCGACGACGCCACCAGGCCTTTGAGTTGGGTTTGGAAAGAGCCGAGCGCCGTTGCTGGAGACAACGGCAAACGAGAACCGACAAGCCCTCTCGAGCGCAGCCGCTGCCCGCTCTCGGCCGCCGATCCCTTGCCGGCCGTCGTCATGACCGTTTCGCCTCCGTCTGCCCCGTCTCAGAGCTTCCTGGATCAGACCTTTTCGGTCATTTCCAGCGTCGCAAGCTATATGCGACTGCCGGCCATGGCCTCCACGGTGAGTTCTCCAAGCCGACCCTCGCACCCGGCAGCTTCGCCAAGCTGACTGTTTCTTTCTTATCTCTCTATCCAGGGTCTTGCCGCTGTCCTCACCTCCCTGCTGTACTTCAAGCAGAAGTAAGCACGCTCGCCCAAGACCTTCGCGTGTCCCGCGCGTTCTCTCCGATTTGTCCGCGGCTGCGCCAGCCCTGTCTCCGGGGCCGTCCCGCAGAACACTGACGATATGCCCCCCACCCACAGGGCCCTCATCTACCCTTCGCACATGCCTCCTAACTCGCGGACCGATGTGCCGCGCCCTTCCCAGTTCGGCATAACCGACTTCGAGGAGCTCATGATCCCGACCAACGATGGCGAGACGCTCTCGGCCTTCTATATCCGCGGCCCGCGCAACGGCCGCAACGCAAACGTCACGGTCATCATGTTCCACGGCAACGCTGGCAACATCGGCCACCGCCTGCCAATCGCCCGCCACCTGATCGGCCTCATCGGCTGCAACGTCTTCATGTTAGAATACCGCGGCTACGGCCTCTCCACCGGAGCCCCCGACGAGTCCGGCCTGATGACCGATGCCCAGACTGCCCTCGACTACCTGCGCGACCGCGCCGAGACCCGCTCCCACCGCCTCGTCGTCTACGGCCAGAGCCTCGGCGGCGCCGTCAGCGTCAAGCTTGTCAGCAAAAACCAGGCCGCCGGCGACATCGTCGGTCTCATACTCGAAAACACCTTCCTCAGCATGCGCAAGCTTATCCCCTCCGTCGTACCCCCGGCAAAGTACTTTGCCATTCTCTGCCACCAGGTCTGGCCCTCCGATTCGCTCATCCCGTCCATCACTAAGGTCCCGATCCTGTTCCTGAGCGGCCTTCAAGACGAGATTGTGCCGTAAGTTCTCACACCACGCCCCGTACCGCCAAGCCTCCCTCTACCCCTCACCCCCTGCGGCTTGTGACACTCGTTCAGCTTTTAACTTCTCGCATGTCTCACCTTTCTCAGTCCACATCACATGCGCCAACTCTACGAGCTCTCAGCGGCCCCCAACAAAATCTGGAAGCCCCTGCCCAACGGCGATCACAACTCTAGCGTGCTAGAAGACGGCTACTTCGAGGCCATCTCTGATTTTGTCGCGTCTGTGACGTCGGAACCACTCAGCATAAGCAAGGAGATGTACGAGACCGAGAGTAAAAAACCGAAGAAGAAGGTCTGATTACTCGAGAGGCTGAGATACGGCACATGATGGAGAAGGAGAAAACAAAAGAGAGAAAAAATAAAAAGTGGAAAAAGAAGAAGGAAAAAAAAAAAAAAAAGAAAGAAAAACAGCATTCAGCTCTCATCAGCATTTCCTAACACCTCGGCAACACACGGGATCCCATGAAAGCATATTTGAACGCCTACGACGACGGTCTATTCTGGGCACAAACGAATTCTGGTTCATGTCCAAAGATCGGATCGGAGCTTGATGGAGCGAAAGACAGGTGACGGGCTCTGGCCCCCTTTTCTTTTCACTTTTTTGCATCATTGACGAAAAGATACCCCCAATTTCTTAATCACATATATTCCCTTTGTATGTCTTACCAAGACTCGAGCCGACCGCCTCTGCGGCGCCCTTGGATGCCTCACCTCTTGGTGCCATGAAGCTGGACTATCAACTGGCGTCCTCTTTCTCCATGTTCTCATTCATATGGCTCTTTCTTTTGCATGTCTTAACAACCACCGCCGCGGCGTTGTACATTAAAGTCGTCCAAGAATGAAACCTCATTTGAACCTGTTCCTCCTCCCTCATTTCGAGTCCCTCGAGAATTGTCCTAGGCAATGAATTCACGACGGCGAATAATGGGCGGGTGTGGGGTGCGAAAATGCGGTCATGTGCGTGACTCTCGATGTCTCACTATTCCTCTCGCACACCTGGTGTGCGGTTGTCGCCGTTGTCTCGGAGGTGTCACGCCGGGGAGCTAGTGCGGATATATATGTCTCTAAACTATCGGCTACTCTCCAAGAATGATAGCCAGGGCGGCCGAGTCCTCCGACAACGCGACCTCCATCTCCCTCTTTCCGTCGTCCACTGGAAAAGCTCATTTTATCGACGAGAGCAGTCACCCGTTTCCCGGTTCCTCGCCGTTTTATTTTTCCTCCTCCCCCTCCGCTGCCAAAAGGTTTGGCCCTACGCCCCGTCCGTGGCCAGCGCAGAAGATGAATATTGGCGCTATCAAGATAACGCCGCTGTGCTTTATCTGCCCCTTTACCCGAAACCCGAGGTTTTATGCGGCTGAATAGGATAGTCTGGATGTATGGAATATTGGCCCACATGATATCGAGGTTTTATCCTTGGACCGGTTTTGGTTTTCCCTTGCTCAAGTTTGGTTGTTCCCTCGAGTCTGCTCCGTAGAATTCATGACTATACCTGATATCGAACCTCCATGTGCTTGCAGGGGCCGTGGTGGTTTCCATCCCAGCCAGGCAACCCACCCTAAAGCCGCGGGCTGAGGGAGAATGACCAAAAGTGTTCTACAAGGCCACTATCATGATACAACACATACAGCACATCTTGTCCGCCTTCTAGGACTCGTGGCGGAGCCTACTTCAAGAAGCGTCTCTCCCTGCGCTTGGCGATATTGTTACTTTTCAGTCCTGGTGCTACGGATGTCGTAATCTTTACTGTATTGATGTGGCTTGCGAGAGATCGTATGGGCCAACTTTGAACTGGTTCAGGGGTAAGGTCCAGTTGTAAATCCGGGGTCGATTCCACGCCCGGAATTTGGCAGCTTTTCTCCCAGTGATAGATATCCAGACGAGGGAAACCAAAGGGATGGCATCGGGGCTTGAGTAAAGTCTAGGCGGAGACCTGTTCTTGGTGTGCAATCACGATGGACGACATCGACTATTTACCACTTCCACAACTAGCACACATCAATGGGCCACCAAAACACCTAGACTTGGCCCCTCGGCTGTCTGTCGCTCTAGCGCCCCGGTCGTCCACCATCACCAGAGTATCGCAGCCGAACAACGACCTCTTTGTATATACCGGGAGTTACTTGTCCCATCATGGATTCAGCCACTGTTACCATCCTCGAGCCTCTCCGCGGCAGTCTCCCAGTCATCCTCCAGCGGCTCGGGCTCGGGTTTGGGTTTGGGCTTGGGCGGCTCGGCGGGCTTCCTCCTGGCGAGGGCCAGAAACACGCCCCCAGGCTTCTTGGCAGGCTCCGAGGCCGGGCGGGCCGGCTGGCGGCCCGCGGCGCGCCCCACGACGGCGCTCCAGCCGTCCGCGTCGGGGCCCGAAGACGACGAGCCACTGTCACGCCGGCTCACGACGCCCGAGCCGTCCACGTGGCACAGACCTACCCTCGCGGCGAGGCCTAGGCGGCCGACCGTCTTGGCGACCGCGGGCCGGAGGGCGACCAGGGCATTCTCGAGGGCGACAGGGGTTGAGATGGCGCCGCCGGTGCGCGCGATGCTCGCGGCCGTGACGGGCGGCCGGTGTGCCGTCACCAGCACCTCGTCGCTGGCAGGGAGGAAGGTTGTGGTGAAGGTCAGCGACGAGTTTATCGTGCTGGTGAGATCGGCGGCCAAACCCTTATCGACTTCGTCGATAGTAAGTCCGAACTTAGGCTTAGACAGGATGAAGGCGTTGAACGGCTCTATGGAGGCGGCGCGCGTGGTTTGCGGTGCGGCGGCAGCTGCCGAGGCGGCCTCGGCCGTCTTGATGATGTTGACGCACTGGGCCAACGTCTTTCGAGGGGCCGAGACGAAGCGGGGTGTTTTGAAAACGCAGACGTGCCGGTGCGGCTCCGGGTCCTGGCTCTCGCTGTCCAGGCCAAAATCCTCAGCGAGGGCGTGCAAGAAGGCGCGCTGGTGCTGCTGCATTGGCTTAAACCTGATGCGTTTTTCCGAGGGGTCCGCGGCGAACACGCGGAACTCCCGCTCTTGAGTTTGCGTCCAGCCCACGTTTTCCCGGAACATCTTGACTGTGGGCGTCCGAGTACGGAATATGGTCGTCAGTGTGCGATTCTGGGTCGATCTTCAGCGCATCCGCCAGCCGTCGGTTCCGCTGCAGCTTCAGGCACTCCTCATCGCACTTGAGCGTCTCACGACTAGGCCTCTCGCCGTTGGCGGTGGCAAGGCATCGCACTTCCTGCTTTCGATTTTGGCAGTCACAGGTAATGAACACCTTGGACTGGCAAGGCTTGTCCTCTTTGCAAGGGAACGGAGCATGGCACTGGCTGGTGCATGCGTGTTCACATGATGTTCGCGTCTTGCCGCAGGGCTGAGAGCAGTGAGAACCGGCGACTCAACGTCCTCACACTGGCCAGGCTTGTGACACAACTGCTGGCACTTGTGAGAGCCGCACTTGAGCGTCGATCCACAGGGAAGGCCGCAGCGGACCTCCTCAAACCAGCACGGTTGGTTCTTCAGGGTTTGCTTTCCGCAGATACACGGCTTCGACGAGGAAGGGGCATGGAGGGCACGGAACATCGTCGGTGTGGCAGTTGTGCTTGACCGCAGGGTGTCCACAGGTCTTTGCCCTCGAACATTCGAACCGACAGACCGGCGGCCGCGTTCCACATGGCTGCGGAGGATAGAGAACCGTCCGGCCACAGGAGCAGAGTCTCATCGAAAATGGCCTCTAGGCACGAAGGGCAGGACCCCTTGTGGCACAGCTGCTGGCAGGCATGCGTCCCGCATTTGAGTTTGCTAAGAGACGTGTAATCAGGGCGTGAGCCTATGCATCAGACAAGAAAAAGAGCAAGTCGCATGCTCCGTGATGATTAACTTACCGACCACAAACTCGGATGCAGACATGCTCCGCCTCGACCTCTTCGTTAGATGACGATGCATTAGACGCCTTGTTCTTCCTCTTTGCCGCAAGCCTCTCCGAGGCCCTTCGCTCCCCGGTACAGCAGACGTTCTTGCACTCGTGGCGCCCACAGTTCAGCTGTGCCCGGCAAGTGCGCTCGCAGACAGGTTGTTCCTCCTGACCTTCGCTGCAAATGAGCTCCGTAGCCATCCTTCCACATCGGCAAGGTGTCTCCACCACCTGGGTACAGGGCTCGCATGCTTCGGGGTGGCAGTTTTGTTTGCAGGCATGACCGCATGGTAGTGCCTTGCCGCAGACCTTGGTGCATTGTGGTATCGGGTCCTGGCACGACTGCCTCGGTTGCGATATAATGTCGTCGAGGGAGGTCTGGCCGCAGGGCAGGTAAGGACGGTGTCGGGGGAAAAGGGGCAGTGGGCAGCTTCTTCTGCCTGCTCGTGGCAACTGCGTTGGCATGTGTGAAAGCCACAATCGAATGGCCTGCCACACTTTAAGGAGCACTTGAAGGATCCTTCGAACCAGGCACCCGGCTCGCTGCCCTGGCCGCGTTGCAGCTGGCCGTGATCGAACGACGGCAGGACGTCCCCACGTCGCTCGCACGGGATATCTTTGGTCGTCTGGCCGCAGTAGCAAGTGGATGTGACCAAAAGCTCGCAACCCCCGCAGAGACCATCATGACATGGCCGGGCACAGGTGTGTTCGCCACACGGTAGTAGGTCGCCGCAGACCTCTTGACAGCTCCAACCCTTGGAATAGTCCGTCTCTACGCACCGCTTCGAAACCTCGTGCTTCCCGCAGAAGCAGGAGCGCAGCGGGCCCATCAGTGCGCAGGGTGGACACGGCCCGCTGTGGCACTGCAGCCCGCAAGGGTGGACGCAGTTCGGTCTGGGTTTCGAGCAAGTGTTGCCGCATGAATGGGGTGGCAAGCCGGCGACGGGAGACGGATTCAGGTCCTTGCCGCACCAGCAGTGATAGGAGCCCGGATCCTCCGACAGGGACGAATTGCAAGCAGGACAGCGCCATGTCGTGGATTCCTGCTGCGGGTCCTTGGCGCTGAGCTGATTTGAATACCACCGCTTGACACAGCTGAGGTGGACGACGGTCCAGCATAGCGAACAAGACCACACCCTGGAGTTGCGCAGGACCTCGTTGGTGCAAATGACACATTCGTACTCGTGGTTGTCGATGTCCTCGTGGATGCGGGTTGGCAAGTCTGGGGCGGAGGACTTGACGCCTTTGGGCAGAGACCGGCGCTCGCTTGGCCGGCCGGCCGGGCCCTTGCCCCGTTGCCGCACTGGATTCCCCGGAACGAACTCCGGGGCCTCTCCGCTGAGACCCGAGGTTGCCTGGGAGGCGCTGCTGTCTGGCCGATCTGAGGAGGTTGTCAAATGTCCACCAAAAGCCCGTTGCTGAGACACTATCGAGGCGGAAGCCTGTCCTCCGCGTCCTCCTCGTCCGCGGCGGGGTTGTCCTCGGCGGCCTCCGCGCGAATCTCCCCGCTGGTTTCCCCGAGAGCCGCCGCGTGAAGCTCCGCTGCCGACCGCAGCATCATTCTTGGCTGCAACGCCAGGTCCAGCTGCGGGGGTTGCGTTTGCCGTGTTCCTGTCTGCTGGTTCAGCCGCCCCTCCACGACCCCGGCGAGGGCCCCGTCGTGACCTGCCCCTGCTTTGGTTCTGAGAATGGCCACCTTGCGGCTGGCCCGACTGAGACGAAGTTGTTTGGGCCTCGGTCATCCTTTGTAGGTGACTGGGTAAGTCGTCGTTGCGGCTTCTAAACGGCGCCAACACGTCTGCTTCCTGATCTCTTCTTTCCTCTTGTTTGTCTCTCGATTTTCGCTGCCGGCGCAGCGGGGTCGATTGCACGGGAATGGGTATCAAATAAAAACCAACTAGCGACAGCAACACTAGGATGAAATTCGAATGGCAGCAAGGATTCCCGGACTTTGATGAGGCCCTTTGGGTTATGTTGCGGTTTGGTTTTCTATTTATCGTCGTTCCCTTTGGCAAAGTCAAGTTGAAGTGAAATGTGAATCGCCGACATCAGCATGAGTCAACCTTCCCGATTGGGCGATTTTGCCTCCCATTTTCTTGGTAATTTTCATTTTCGTCGCCGTTCTTTCTTAGCATTCACAGCGGGAAAGTGCGAAAAACTCAAAGAAAACATACACATCATTCGCAGACATCCATAACCAGCCAATGCGTAGAGCACATCAGGTGTAGGTAGAGGTATTTATAAAAATATGGAGGAGTAAGGAGGTGAAAAGATGTCAGCAAAGGCGAACCTTTTTTTTTTCTTGCTGCTCACGTTTCTCTGGCCCACTTGGGATTGTTCTTTAGTGGACCCGGCTGGCACACGGCGGAGATTTCCTGAGACGCCCAAAACCACCCAAAGTTGCTCTTGCAGTCTTGGGGGATATGATGCCAAGAGAGTGAGGAAGAGAGCGAGAGTGAAGAGGAGCCCGGGCTCGATGGACATGGAACCACTGCTCACGCTGGGATCCGAAGCTGTGGGCAACCTTAATCTGACACCAAAACCAAACAGTCGCTGGCTGGTCTGGGCGGGCGCTTGCTCCGATCTAGTCGCGACCTCATTTGCCCCGAGATGTGGCAAAAAGCAGCCAGGTAATTTCAGGAGCGCTAAGGGGAAAAGAAAATAGATGGGATTGTCCGACGCGCTGGATCCTTCCGGCCATACCTCGCCGCGCTCTCCCAACCGGTCTGGGCGCCCCTGAGAGGGGCTTGTACTCTTTCAGCTTTTTTGCTTGTTCTTGCCTTGCCCGATCGAGCGCATCGGTTTTTCAGCTTTTGGGGATCAAGCCGGATGCCGGCCCACCACCCAGACGGATTGCGGAAACTTAACCGAGCAGGTGTCTACTAGTCGCTCTGAAGCTGCCATGGCCTCGCCTCGCTACTATCGACAGGGCCTCGGGGCCTGCGATGTGGAGGGTGCTGGGCTTTCTTGCCACTCCGTGGAGCGTGGTGCCCAGCTGAAAGTGCTGAATGGGACGTTGAAGTTTTGACCTTGCTACAGTAGGTGGTCGGGAAACCCCATTTTGCTGGGACAAATATCTCTTTACGACCCCGCGGACGTGCACCTCGCTAACTCCTTCTTTGTACGCGACGCCACGCGCGGGCTGGCCGGCGGAGTACCTCCCGAAAATCCTGGATCGCAGGGCAGGCGAGGAATGCTTGAATTTTACTTTTTTGACCGGAGATGACGGAATGGGTGCCATTTGAAGTGTGGTGGTTGGGACGCGATAGGAAAAAAATTTGGGTTGAATTGGTGGGGTTGAGAGGGGTTGGGCGTTTTTTTTGTCCTCCCACTGTAGCCATGCAACGCAAGCGGAGATAGGTGCGTGCATCTAGGTTGTCAGTGTCTGCATCGGTAGGCTAGGACCGCGGCTTGAAAACAGCGCCAACGTTGAGATCCGGGTTGCACCGCATTCAATAAATACGAGGTCTTGTCCTTCCCAAGGAAGACTCGCCGCCTGCAGTCAGCCAAGAGACGATCGGGAATTCATGGAAGCCGCTGGTCAGAGTGGCAGTCAGTCAAAGTGTGGGGAATCATCAGCCGTGCGCGCCGCATGCGATATTGGTCACATCGCGTTGTGGAAAGGCTGAAGTGATCGGCACGTCGGCACGTCGCTGCAGGAGAGGAAGGACGGTAGTGTGTGCGTATGAATGTATGTGTGTGTCCTGTCCTGCAGGTAGAATCAAGTGTAGATTGTCGGTGGGTTGCCGCTTAGGGCCAGGCGGAGAGGAGGAAGCCTTTTCCCCGCCTCGGCTCTATTCCGCTCGTCCTTGCCTCGCAGTCGTCTGCTAGCACACCTCGCATCTATTGATGACCTACTTGATATATTGCTCGTACGAGTTGGATGCTGGTGCAATCGCAGGATGGGACCACGAAGCCAACGCTGGCGGGGCGCGGGGCTGATGGGTCCAATACGAGCCCAGGAGCTGGACGTTATGCAACGCAGGCCAAGTGACAACTCAGAGCAGCGCTGATGGGGACCCTGGGAAGCGCCAAAATTAGCATATGGAGAGTTTTTTTTTCTGGGCCTCTTGGCCCACCATCTCTTGTCGTGGTGAGTGCTCGCGCGTCGCCAGATTGGGCTCGGACCCCGAAGCCGGCACTGCTGCCGTCGGTGCTGTGGGAGAGTCACCTGCATCAATTGACATTGGCACATTGGGCGGTAGGATGTCCCAAGAGATGACGACCTGGTTGCTTCTGACGTCTGCCCAACAGCCACCGCCTTGGTAATACAGCTAAGGCAGGCGTACGACGTTCCACAGCCTGATATTCCTCCGCGGTTGGCTCTCACCCCGCACCCAAAAGCAAAGGGGCGCAATCTATCGAGTCGGTGTGGCCTGGGCAGGGAGGCGGGGAAGGTTCGATTCTCGTCGCTGCGACAGCGCTGAACTCACATTCGAAGCCAAGCTCAGCGAGCCCACAGCACATGGATCGCAGATGCTCCCACGCGCCTCAGAGCAAGGGCTCCATCTCCCGCCATCGGTGGGTCGCGTACCCGCCCCACGTCAAGTCAGCGCAGCACACGCGACGGCATGGGACATTTCAGCCTCCCTCACCACTGAATGTGTGCCGCCCAGTCTAGTGTCTCGCTAGGAAGCAGGCGTCTCGCTAGAGCCAGGGTAGGAGGAGAAGGCAAGTGTTTCGTTAGGGCCAGGGGAAAAGGGCAGCTGAATAACACGCACACACACGACGCGCAACTCGAAGCTCCCGCGCTCCTTCTGATATTAGTGGCGTTGCCTAGCCTGTGTCGACTAACAGTCTGCTGCTCATTCTCATTACTCGGAGACGCGGTTGTCGAGCAGGGCACGCTGGGATGGATAATAATAGCAGCTTTCCGAGAGTTGGTGAGGATTTTGTTGCGGGGAGAGATGATCAAGTCATCTGGCCGTTTTCGCCCATTCTGAGCGATGCGGGCGTTATCATAGAGGAGGCTTGGTTTCCACGTTTCCTTCTTTATTTTCTCGCCTTTTTTTTTTTCAATATCGAAGATGCATGTCTGAGCGGGATCCACTGCCGAGCTGGCTGTTGGTTTGGTGGATGGGACCCACCGGCTGGTGCAGCTCTCCACTGATGGACTCAGGAGCACGCAAGCGCGGGAGAATTATTTGATCGCTCCCTGCAGTCCACTTTGCCCACCCCGACAACGCTGATTGGAACTCCGTTACCGCCCCAACCTAGGGAGGTATCCTGTAGGTCTCGTTTCTTGTCTTTTGTATCCTCTTCCTATTTCCTGTATCTTTTCGCATTCCTTTATCCTGTTCCATCTCCTGCATTCCGAAGATATAATTTAGGATTCATCAAGTGTAGGTTTCTGGCGGTTTTAACAAACCCGGTTGTGCGGTTCATACGGATCGCGGGCTTTTATTTTGGGATCGTGCCCACCTGGCTCAATACGAAGCGAAGGCTCCCTTCAGATCGTCAACGCGTCATGCTTCCCAAGGACCTGGCGTTAGCCCATGCCCGGTTTTTGTCTGTGTGAGCCGGCCCGGTCTAGTCCCGGCGACCGAAACGTGCGCAGACAGCCCCCCTTTCCCATGCGTTTTTTCTGGTCCGTTGCCGTTTTTGTGTTGTCTTTTGCCTTTTTGCCTAGCGACCGATGCGCGTGCCAAAGCCAGGCTCCCGGGTGGCAGACGTTGCCAAGAGACTTTATCTGACCTGCGCTCTGCACATGCCCGCTTAACAATGACTCTGCGCCTAACGGCGGATTGGCATCTGCTCAGCGCACGACCAGTCATGGATGGGCTGGAGTTGCTTGTTCCGCCAAACGGCGTGCCCGTCGGAGGGCGATCGTCAAGCACGGCCCGGGATGGAAGATGGCACCGAGGGAATAGGAGGACCTAAGTGCGGTGTGTTATCTACGGCGGCATTGCGCTGTTGTCATCAAATTCAATTATGGGTCGACCTCAGGCGCTCCTTCCCAGAGATTATGTTGTCGGCAGCCGCCGCAGGACCCCATCCGTCGATTGGACCCCTGCCCCGCCGTCTGATGCGAAAGTCAATGGTACCCTCAGGTGCCATCCCTCCTTTCGCCGCGCTCCACTCACACGCTCTCACCCCCCCTTTTTTTTCGCCGTGTTTTCTTCTCTGCTTCGCTCGCTCGCTAGGCTTTCCTTTGCTCGTCCAGGAAGCCCTAGGCGACGGCCACGGACGCCCGCAATTTCCATCACAAATCCATCGGCCAGTAACACCCTCGCATCCACCCCCTGCTTCCTATAGTCTCTCCCGTTCTGGTTAAGCCACGAGCTGCAGGGGGTGGCAGCTCCAGGCCCAGCCCAAGATGCTGATTCCCCTCCCCTGGCTGTATGCGATCCCAGGGCCTCGGCCCACAGTCCAGCCAGGGCCGGCCGAGATGGCTCGGGCCTGCAGCCCTGCTGGCGCCGAATATGGGGCTTTGCTATAGTGCCTGCCATAAGACGGGGCGGGAGATGAGGGTCACGGTAGCATTGGGGCGCGCTGACAGCTGCTACGATGTCAGCGGTATAAAGAATCCGTGCCGCCCCTGGATCCCTTCCCGTCTGCCTCCCTCGGCCCCACGGTTCTCCAACCCTCACACTCGTTTCCGCCCACCACCAAGCTTGGTGCTGTGTCGGCTTGCTTTGGGTATCTTTTGCCCAGTCCTTCGTTTTATTCGCGGCCTCCAACCACCTCCGCCAGCATGAGGACCACGCATCAGGGCACCTTCGCGGTGCTCTCGTCTCTGGCTGTCGTCACCAACGCCGGTCTCGTCCGGCGTCTCCCCCGGCCGCCAACCCCCCGCAGGGTGGGCTTACCAGGGATGCTATGTGTAAGAGGAGCCAGACTGCCTGCTTCTGCACTTTTCCGTGCCAAGTCTAACAAGTATCTACTCTCGCATAGTGACGTCGGACGCACGCTGGGCCAGGCCGCCACGGCCTCGGGTACCATGACGGCGCAGGCATGCATCACCTTCTGCACATCCAAGGGTCTGCAGTTTGCTGGTACCGAGTACCATAACGAGTGCTGTAAGTCGAGCCGCCAAGCCGCCACATGGTTCTTCCACTTCCACAGAGGGTGGTACGCTGACCGAAAGCATCGCCCCCACAATAGACTGCGGTAGCCAGCTTGCTCAGACTGCCAATAAGGTGGCCGACACGGAATGCTCGACGTCCTGCTCGGGAGACGCCACCCAGGGCTGCGGTGGCCCTAGCCGCCTCACCGTCTACTACAGCTCGCAGCCTGTCGGGCCCCAGCCCAATCCGGGGTCAACGGCTTCAACCACGTTGGATGCTACACGTATGTTTCGTTTCCACTTATCACTTATCCACGTAAAGACCTGGTCTGGTCGAGGCTCGGGACTGGCTCGCTAACCGATACGCCTGCATAGCGAGGCTACAAATGCACGTGCTCTGGGAACTGGAGGCGGTGTTCCCGCTGCCGATGTGAGCGCAAGCACCTGCACGGCTGCCTGCCGGGCCAAAGGCTTCATTCTGGCCGGTGTTGAGTACGGCGGCGAGTGCTACTGCGGCAACACCCTGGCTGCTGGCTCTGTGCCGGCCTCGAGTGGCTGCAACTCGATCTGCAATGGCAACTCGAGCGAGATCTGCGGAGGCGCTAGCAGGCTCAACCTCTACAACTACCAGAACCAGTTCCCCATCTCGTCGTCGTCTAGCAGCCTGGCCAGCACCGCCGCGGCATCGACTGTCTCGTCCGCCACCACCGGGGCTGACACTGCCACGACCTCGGCATCTGGATCGGTCACGGTGGCCGCTACCGAAACATCGACCTCTGCCTCAGCTACCCCTACTGCCCCGAGCCAGCCAGCCAGCATCGGCGCGTACAAGTGGTACGGCTGCCAGACCGAGGCCACGGGCGCTCGCGCTCTGGGCGCCCTCACTCGGGCTGACGATCTGATGACGCTTGAGATGTGCGCAAGCGTCTGCGCTGGCTACACCTACTTTGGCGTCGAGTACGCCCGTGAGTGCTACTGCGGCAACAACTTCGCGGCAGGATCTGTGGCCGCCCCGGCCTCGGACTGCAGCTTCACGTGTCCCGGAAACAAGTGGCAGTTCTGCGGAGCTGGCAACCGCCTCTCGGTCTACTCGCTCAACGGCCCGGCCAGCTCTTCGAGCGGAACCGCGACGGGTGTTTCGACCGCCACAACGGCCACGACTAGCGCTCCTGTCGCCACTGGCATGCCTGCCGGCTTCACGTACCAGGGTTGCTGGATTGACGGCCCCAACGGCCGTGCCCTGCCCGACTACCAGGCGCCCGATTCGCAGACGCTTACTCAGGAGTCGTGCGCGCAGCTTTGCAACAGCCGTGGCTTTACCGTCTCAGGCACCGAGTACTCGACCCAGTGCTTCTGCTCCAATGCCGTCTACGCCGGTGGTGCCAAGACTGCCGAGTCGGAGTGCAACATGCCCTGCTCGGGCAACCCGGCCCAGAAGTGCGGTGCTGGCGGCCGCCTCACCATCTACAGCAAGGGCGTTCCGCAGACCTTCCAGCCGCCAGCGCCCCAGACCACTGGGCTCGACAGTTGGGCCTACCAGGGCTGCTACGAGGACAACGTGAACGACAAGCGCACCTTCTTCTGGAAGCTCGAGTTCCCCGGCACCATGACCCCGAAGATGTGCCTGGACCGCTGCGGCAAGTACGGCTACGCCGCTGCTGGTCTCGAGTACGGCCAGGAGTGCTACTGCGGTGACCCGCAGAACATAATCACGCAGGGCGCCACCAAGCGGCCTGAATCTGAGTGTGGCGTCGTCTGCGCGGGCAACGCCACAGCCATCTGCGGTGGCGGCTCGCGGCTGACGACGTACTTCTGGACGGGCACGCCTTTCTACTCGTGGACCTTCCCCGCCACCCCGGCTGCGGGCGCTGGCAAGTACGATCTCCTGATTGACGGCGTCACCATCCCGCTGATCGCGCAGGAGGGCATCAACGGCAAGGTCGCCTTCCTGTCCAAGTGGGGTACTGGCCCCGGCAACGAGACTGGCGCCTACGAGCTGGATGTTTCGATGATCCCGACGAACCCGGCTGGTGCTTGGAGGACGCTGCACGTCAAGACCGATGTCTTCTGCGCTGCCGGTGTCACGCTGCCCGACCGGGCTGGTCGCATGCTCAACGTGGGCGGTTGGTCCGGCGAGTCGACCGAGGGCGTGCGTCTGTTCGCGCCGTCTGGCACCAACGGCGTCCCCGGCACGACCGACTGGCAGGAGAACGTCAACGAGCTCAGCCTGCAGAAGGGCCGCTGGTACCCAGCGCCATGGTCATGGCCAACGGCTCCGTCATGGTTATCGGTGGCGAGGTTGGATCCAACGGCGCGGCCGTGCCTTCTATTGAGGTGCTTCCCTACACGGGCACCGCGCCCCTATACATGGACTGGCTCGACCGCACCAACCCCAACAACCTTTACCCATTCGTTGCCGTGCTGCCCCAGGGCGGCATCTTCGTCGCCTACTACAACGAGGCTCGTATTCTCGATGAGCGCACTTTTGCTACCACCAAGGAGCTGCCCATGATCCCCGGCGCCGTCAACGATGACACGGCTGGCCGTACGTACCCTCTTGAGGGTACCGCCGTGCTCATGCCGCAGAAGGCGTCCAACGGCTACGCCGACTTCGCCGTGCTCATCTGCGGCGGCTCTGCCAACGGCATCTCCAACGCCCTCGACAACTGCGTCACTATCTCCCCCCAGGCCGCCAACCCGACCTGGACGATGGAGCGTATGCCCTCGCCGCGCGTCATGCCCTGCATTGCCCCCCTGCCCGATGGCACCTACTTTGTTGGCAACGGCGCCAAGGCCGGTGTCGCCGGCTTTGGTCTTGCCACCAACCCCAACCTCAACTCGCTCATCTATGACCCGTCGAAGCCCATGGGCTCGCGCTTCACCGTCGGTGCCAACACCACCATCGCGCGCATGTACCACAGCGAAGGCCATCACTCTTCTTGACGGCCGCGTTCTGGTCTCGGGATCCGACCCCGAGGATGGCGTCAACCCGCAGGAGTACCGCATCGAGGCCTACACGCCCCCGTACCTGCTGACCGGCAAGCCGCGCCCGACCTTCACCATCGCCAACAAGGACTGGGCCTGGGGCCAGGCCGGCATCCCCTTCACCCTGGGTGCTGCTGCCCGCAACGGCGGCGCCGGCATCACCGTCACTCTGCTGGGCTCCGTTTCGTCGACCCACGGCAACTCGATGGGTGCCCGCACCCTCATGCCCGCTGTCCGCTGTACGGGCACCTCGTGCACTGTCGACGCCCCGCCCGACGCCACGTCTGCCCTCCCGGCTGGTACCAGTTCTTCGTCCTCGACGGCGGTGTCCCGGCCGTTGGTGTCTACGTCCGGATTGGTGGCGATCCTGCCGGCCTGGGCAACTGGCCCCCTGGAAACACCTTCACCAAGCCCGGTGTCGGCCCTGTCCAGCAGTAGGCTGGGTGCGGCGCCGCGTGCCGTCTTGCCTTTCCGTTCTTTTCCTCTCTTAGCGCCCATAAATATCTAATAGCAGGGCATGTTTCCATCCAGCGTTTCCTGTCAGATAATCAATGACTAAACTGCGCCTATCCGCTACGTATACGGGCACCCCTGACCCACCCCTGGCGCCGCATATGATAAACTAATGGGCTGATGGGTCAAAGATCTTCGATTTTCGATTTCCTCTTTCTAGCATGTTACATAGGCGCAAGCTTAACGAACACGGCTGTCTAGCCAACGATGATGTTAGTTGCTTGGAGTTTTGTAGTTTTAAGTTTAATGACATCTAAGGGGTTCCCCGCCGAGGACTATCCACGGTTATTAGTGCTTCCTTGTGCATTATTACTCGTTGTCCATGCCCATCCCGACCCCTAGCACGCGAGATACGACGCTCTCAAAGACATGTCGCTCGACCGCGGCCCCAAAGTGCTGGCACCTGACGACGCCGACGAACTCGCGCTTGAGCCCGTCGGAAACGTCGGCGCGCAGCAGCAGCTCGGCGGGGAAGCGCTCGGCAAGCTCGAACCAGGCCTGGACGGGGGTCAGCTCGGGCCCCGCGAGCGGCGCCAGCGACTGGGCGAGGCCGCGCAGCGCGGCCAGCGTCAGGCCCGAGGCGCGCCAGGAGCTGCTCCCGGGCGGCAGCTCCGAGACCCTCGCCGTGTGGCCGCCGCGGAGGCCCGGCCACGCGCCCGCGGCGACGTTGGCGGGGGCGTCGCGCAGCGCCAGCGCCGTGGCCATCATCTGGTGGCCCGTCGGGTCCGGCTGGTCGTCGCGCGGGTGCCACCGCTCGAGGCCCCAGGTTTCTTGCAGGTCCGGGTCGAAATCCGCCAGGCGGAAGTGGTCTCTGCAACAATGCTCCATTCTGAAAAAAAAGAAAAAAAAAAAATGGAGGAAGGGCATCAATGGTGTATCAGCAAGTATTACAGCGGGACCTGGCAACTGGCGGGAAGCGGGGAAACATTTGCAACTTACGCGAGGATGAGATTGATCGCCTGCTGCGTCTGCGCCGGGCTGAGGTGCCCACGCCCCGGCACGTCCTCTTCCATCTCGCCGTCGTTACCCGTGCCCTGCTCCTCCACGGGAGGGGGTGCTGGCGGAAGGGCCGGCGCCGCAACCCGTGCGGCAGAGGGCGGCGGGGCCTGGCTAACCTGCCACGGGGACCCCCATCGCCTCGTCTGCGACGAGGGACACCATCAGGTCGTCGATGTCGATGCCGTCAAAGCACGACGAGACCGGCTGGCTGTCGTCGATGGCGCCAACGAAGCCGTGACCGCCACCGCCACTGCCAGAAGGCTGCTGCTGCTCCTGCGGCTGCTGCGGCCGCGGCGGCAGGACAGAGGCGGCGGCCAGCAGCGCCCTAGCGGCGTCGTTTTCGCGCTTGAGCAGCGCGCACTCGACGCCGAGGTCGGCGATCATGTTGCGGTAGTCGGCAATGTCCGTCTCCAGCTGCTTGGTGTAGTCGGCCTTGCGCTTGCGGTGCTGGACCTGCGCCCGGCGGACCTGCGCGCGCCGCGCCTGCGCCTCTGCTTGGCCGCCAGGGCCGAGGGGTCCTCAGTTGCTGCTGGTGGCGATGGCGGTGGTAGTAGTCGCGTTTGGCCCCTCGTCACTGTCCTGGGTGGTTTGGCATCCCGTGCCATGATTTCGGCATGAGCGGTGGCCAAGAAAAAGAAAAAAAAATCTAGGGTGGGAACGTCGTGCAACAAGGGCAGATATAATGCTAATCAAGCGTGAGAGAGAACGAAAGAAAAAGGGTGAATAGCTTGTTTTGCCTTGTGAAAGTACAGCCAGCGTACAAGACGAGAACTCAAAGGGGTCTTTGAGACATAATTTGTCCAATTCCCGTACTGACCGCCGGCTGTCCCAGCCCACTGGGCCGATCCCTTCCGGTTTTTAATCTCAATACCGTGAAAAACAGAGCCCGACTTGAGCCCTTGGAGTCCGGGAAAGCGATCAGGTGTCGAGGTGGAATTGGAACAAGGGCGGAGCAAGGAGGGATGGGGCACTAGTCCAGCCAAGATATTGAGGGTCAATGATTCCAAAGGGTGTTGTGGTTGTAGCATTGCATTGACCAATATGATGATTAAAAAAATAAAATAAAATAAAACCGAATAAAAAAGAAAATAACAAAAAGCCCCGACTTACGCGCATCGTGATCAGAGGCCGCTCCCGCGCCGCCGTCACTCCCGCCGACGGCCCTAGCACCCTTCTTGCCGGGCATGAACCTGAGGCCCTTGCCGGTGGTCGCGGCATTCTTGCACTGCTTCCAGAACGCCTTGAAAGAGGGGCGCTTCTCGTCGTCGTTCTCGTCATGTTGGCCTGGTGCCTGGACATGGCTTGCGGATCTGTGCGACGCATGCAAACCCGTGTATCAGTACTTGGTGGTAATGGATCCAAGCGTGGTAGTATGTGTGCTTGGTCATGTATCTGTGCGGTGTTTATGTGGGTGTGTGGTGCTGTTTTGTGTGTGGGTGTCGTGTCTGCAGAGGTTATAAGACTAGGTAGGTATATAAGCTGCGGCTGTTGATTCCAAAGACCATTACCCGCCAGCAGGCTCGAAATAGCACGGCACCTAGGCGAGATTTGGCATCAAATGAGGTGCCAAATTGGAATCATCTGCAGACCAGGCGCGCGACATATCACGTGTCCCACGCATTCAGACTAACGTCTCATCTTCACGCATCGCACCTAAATATAGAGGTACCAAGGTAGGCAAAGCCAGGCCTAGCACAGCCACACGTGGCGCTTAACCAAACTCGCATCAACAGGAGCTGCTTTCAAGGTAGATATCGACGATGGATTCATTTGGTCTACCTAGCTGGGCCATGTCCACTCACATAGTTTTTTCTCTCCGTCTCTTTAGACCTCTTCGTTATTGCGTGAAAAAGAAGAAAAAAGAAAGCAAAATGATCCACGAGATCCCTCCGATTTAGGTGGTGAATATGTGCCGCACAGCCGAGGGGAGACGACAAACCACAACCAGCAGTTAAAAAAAACATGACAAACGCCGTCTCTTCGTAATATGCATTGCCTGTGCCTTGGGGTATTTGCGACAGAAGAAAAAAAAAGAAAGCAGAAAAAGAAAGGAGAAAGAGCCCTGGTCTCTGTTCAGTCGTCGTCGTTCTCAGCATCTGTCGCTGTCCCCTCTTCTGCATACTCCTCGCCATTCTCTGCGTTCTCCCCCTCAACATCGGATATATCGTTTTGATCCAGATCCTCCTCTCTCTCATGGAGGTCTGTTAGCGTCCGCCACTTGACATAGTCGTCGTTGATCCATCGCTTGCTGATGGGAAGCTGGTAGGGATCAAACGGAAAGTATGCTTCCAACTGGAGCGCCTTCTCGTCGTAAGGGTCGCTGCAAGTATCTCGGAGGGCGCCGCCCGTTGAGTAGTCTCCCGAAACAAACTGCGAGAGATGCACGCGCTTGTTGCTCTCCAGCAGCGGGTAGACATACATGAACTTGAGGTGCCGCGCGAGGTCGGCAAACTCGTTCACGATGGCCTGCGAGCACACCTTGAGTGGGTTGAACCGGCTATGGATCATCCGGCTCATCGACTCCCTGAAGCCAGGTATCCACTCCAGGTCGTGCCCGAGATACGATGAAAGGTCCTCTTGGTCCACGATGTCGGGCGCCCAGGTCACAAGCTCCTTCCACCTAAAGCAGAATATGTACAGGAGCGCCTGCACCAAGCAGTACAGGTGCTTGTAGCGCCGCAGATCTGGGCCGCGGCATCCCTCCATGTGGCTCCTCATCTGGCCTTCGATGTGGTGGCACAGGAGGTTGACCACGTTCTGCACAATCTCGGCTGGCACCAGGCCTCCCCGAGCAACGTAGCTGGCCAGGTACGCTGTGGCCGACTGTCGAAGCGCCATGGGTCGGTTCGACTCGAATGCGAGATTGAACAGCGTTCCGACGAACAGGTCCATCAGCTCCGGGGCGTACTGGCTGAAGTGGAAGACAAGGAATTGCGTGTGTCGCGACTTGTAGGTTGGCAGGATCAGGTTGACAAAGTCGGATATCATGTCTGCCAGGCACTCCTTCGCGTCTTCAGACTCGGGCTTCTCGAACCTCGGCTTGTACAGCTCGAAAAGAGTGTCCATGACGGCGTCCAGCTTCTGAATAGTCGTGGCCCCGGATTCTATCCTGTTGGCCTCGGCATCAAAGTCGCTGTCATCGCTAGCAATAGACTCGACATCGCTATCGTCCGAGTCCGCCGGGTCCATCGCGTCGTTTGTCTTGCCAGCGTCGAGCTGGAGCACGATGGCTGCCGTCAGGTCATCGTCCATGTCCTCGAGATCGAACTGGACCTGCACGTCGATTTTTACGAGACGGTCGATAATCAGTTCCATAATATCTTGGCCCAGGTCTGGCGCATACCGCCTCAGCCGGAGAAGGTTGTCGACATAGGATGTGTGCGCCCGCTTCGATTCCTCCAGGTAGGGGAAGTGCTTAGCCAGCAGGTTGCACAGCACGGCCCGGGCGGCCGGGAACAGCCTCAGGATGTAGGCCAGCGCGCCGTGGAGTCGATCGTGCGCTAGCTCGACGCTGACCTTGGGAAAGTCGGGCACGTTCCAGGCCGACTCGCGATAGTCCTTGAACTTCTCGGTGATCATGGACAGCACTAGCTCCAGCGTCGTTCCCTGGGCGCTGATCAAGCCGGCCAGAAATTGGGTGTACGCCTTGCAGAAAGCATCATCCCTGCCGAGCCATGAGCATCGCATCACGCTCTTGATGAGGTCGGAGCAGGACTTGTCCAGCAGCGGCGTGCAGGTGGAGAGCGCGACGACGTAGACGATGAGCTCTTGCGGCTTCAGGCAATCCTCGTCCTCACCCACTATCGGAGCGACGTATCGTTGCCTGTCGTTCTGGAAAACGGCCTTGAGCCCGTCGTAACCCTCGGTGTCGCCACGGCTGCGGTCCCCGAGAGCCCTCCGAACCTCGCGCTTGGTCTCCTCGAGCGTCCGGGTTTGGATGTCCACCGTCATGTTGGCGGCCAAGTCAAAGGTGACATGTTTGAGTCGCTTCGTCGGGCTGCTGTCGAAGCCGTCTTCCGGGTCGGCACCTCGTTTCCTCTTGGTAGAAAGCACCGGCTGCGGCGTCCGCAGGATCGGCTTCTTGCCCAGGGCAGAGTTCTGGGATGGCGCTGGAGAGGGGTAGGAAGACCCCGACAGGGTTGTGCGAGAGGCTGATGTCGTCATGGTTGCAGTGGGGTGAGAAGAAATGGGCGATTCGCCGCCTTGTGATGTGTTTCCTCTTGCTAGGCTACCCCGTGGGAGGAGTGGTTTGGGGGGGTGAGAAACGGTGCGGCTGCCTAGGCTGGCCTCTCTAGGCTAGGCTGTGGTCCAGAAACCAGATGGAAAATGAGAGCGAGTCTGGGCTAAACATAGTATAACAGTGTATTCGCTCCCAAGCTGTTCTGCAAATGGTGTTTCGGGTCGGTTAGCGATTTGGACTGGTTGGAGATGTCGCTTCAATTGAATACCAAGATCAAAATATTGTGAGAGTTGGAGATGGGCTGCCTAGTGGCCCGTGCGTTGGAGGGCCTTTTGAAAAGTTCAAATGCAGGCAAAAAAAAAAAAAAGTTTATTGTGATCTGAATTATGGGGAAGTGGAGCGGCACACGTGAGGCAGGGCGGAATCTACATTGGCGGGGGGATTGAAGGCATCATCATGTCATGGTTTTTTTTTTTCGTTTTTTTATTTTTTACAAAGCTAATGAGCTCGCCTGCGAGAGAGAGAATGAAGAGAAATACAAGCTGCTTGCAGAAGAGAGAAGAAATAAGAGAAAAACAAGTTGGGTTTGAGAATAACAACAGAATGAACTAAATGCACAACATGTTTCAGAACCACAATAGTTAGCTCCATCGACGAGCAAGCGGCTTCCGATTTCTGGATATCCAGACCCCTGGAGGCCGCTGTCTGCCATTCCCCTCTGTCGGAATCCAACGAGTACTGTAGAAATGGGTACATGCCGCTCAAGACCGCTCCCAAGCAAAACATGGCGAAGCACAGGGAACGCCTCTTGAGGGAAAGTCTACCGAATACCAAGGTCGAGCAAGGAAAAGAAAATGTCAAAGCCAACCGAACCCACGGATTCCACCGGCGCTCCAGCATTTCCCAAATCATGTACACATATAAAAAAAACAGTGCAGGAAAGCGTTTTCGTGCCGGCGCCTTGGAATATGTCCAGATGGGCAGTAGACTCGATCGGGCCCCTGGCCCAGCTGGGCGAAAATCGAGTCTATCCAGGGGCGCAGCATGGTTGAAAGGTCTGACGAGGGGCGGTGTGACGACCGATTATTCGGGGACTGAGATGGTCGGCACCATCACGAAGACAGCCGGGTGCGATTTTGCTTCCTTCCGTGCTTGCCCGCGAGTTGTGTTCAGTACTCGCCCGGAGCAGCGCCGTTGTGTCCGCCCTGGGCATTGTACAGATAGCTTGCGGCGTCGCCGGTGCCGTCTCCTTGCTGTTGACCGAGTTCGCCGCCCGGGAAGGCCGACGAGGCTGGGTTCGGCCCGGATGCAGACCCCGGCGGAGCACCGTAGCCTTGGCTGCTCGGGCGGTTTTGCTGGCCATCGCCGCGGGTCGATTGAGACTGCTAGAGCAACAGTCAGAGGACAAGAGCGTGGACGGCGCGCTGACGAAAGAAGGGGGCGAAGGAAGGGAGACGGAAGGAGAAAAAGGTAGTTCCGATGGATAAGATGGAACCCACATACCTCACGGTATTTTGCGAGGTAGATCTTCAAAGCCTCTGCGTAGTTCTCGAAGCCGAGAGAAGTCATGGCGAACAAAATGTCCTCGCCATTGACTGTCTTCCGTTTCTCCTGATGGCACTTCTCCGACGCTGTGATAGGTCAGCATTCATGCAAGGCGCAAACGCGCTTATGGCGCCTCTCCCACGCATCAGGCACGGCGCGGATGTTTGGTGGTCGTCGCTAACGCTGGATAAACAAAGCAAAGACAAAGGAAATGTCGGCGGAGCTCACCTTCGCTGGTGATGAAGGAGATGAACTCGCTCACACACTCCTGCATGCACTCCTTTGCCTCCTTAGCAATCTTGGCGTTGTCGGGCAGTGCATTCTTCATGATGCGGGCCACTGGTGCGAAGTTGCGTATGTTAGCATCGTAGGAATCATGTTGCTGCTTGTCGGTCTTGGAAGACGAAGCGCGAGGCGCTTCGGGCGACCTAGAGGATGAAGAGTCGTGGGACATGGATTAAAGGGGGGCAGCAGATAAGATACTGCAGACGCGGGTGTCGATACAGGCTAACGGCCAGGGGCATGTGGGTGCGGATCAGGCAGGGCAGGCGGTAGAGGCAGCAGTTGGTCGACCAGTAAACGCAGCCAGGGAGAGACCGATGCTGACTCCATACGGGTCGAAGCAGAGTGGACGATATGGCGCGCGGCGCGCGTGCATGCGAATCACGGCCCAGGACCAGGACGCAGGCACGAAGAGAGGGAGAGAAGGGGAGAAGGGAGACAGAGGGATTCACATACCATTGGCTATTGGCAACCACCGGTCCTGCTCCTTGACCTCGAACTGCTCATAGGAGAGCGCGCCTCCCTGTGGATCCTGAGAATCGTTCATTGGTGCTTCCTCGTCGGGTGATTGTACACCCTCGACTTCCTTTGGATTGGATTGGGGGGAGTCCGACATATTTGGCTACCTGCAGGCGGGTGCGGGCTTCTTGTAAATTCCTTGGACTGCGAGCTCGCACAGGCTGTTGGAGGTAAGGTGCTCTTACACGTTGCAGGGTTGCAAGCCTCGTAGACTATTCTGGTGTCCGGGGGGTAGGGGGCTTGGCCTGGGCCTGCAATGCTGCGTCAGTCATGCTTCGCGTGTCCCGAACGACGGGGGTTTCTTTTTTTTACGGCTACCACATCATAGCCCGACTACCAGGCAGTGACGGAAGCAGGGCCTTTGACGTGGTCGGGAGGTGGGCTGGACGGAGCAGCTGGAAGGGGGGTGGGCGGATACACCGGCCTGCGCTGTCCCAAGTGCTTAAGTTGCTGATGCTTGCAGCGGGTCCCCACACTCCGCTCTGCGAGGAGTGTGTCTAGGAGGCCGCTTGGCCTCCCGGGGAGCGGCGTCGCCAGTAGAGAGTTCGGGGCCAGGACGACTTGCTCGCAGGCAGTCGGCCGTTTCGTCTCGCCCGCCCGCCCGATCCCGCCCGACCGACCCTTTGGCGTCTTTCGTTGCTGCCACTCCCCCACACCCCTCGCAACAAGAACGGTACCGTCGGAGACAGTTGGCCAGGTACTCGTCCAGGCAGTCAGGCGTTGGGCGAGCAGTCGGACCAGCACGCAGGTTTGCGGGAGACAACCACAAGCCGGGAGCGGTTCCGTAAAGGAGAGAGTGTGTGGATGTGTGTGTGCGGCCAGCCACGGGGCCGCGCAGGTTACACCCATCCAAGGGCTTCAACATGGTTGGTTGCCTACCTACAGTCTTGGTCGCAAGGTAGCAGACAAGCTTGGGCAACGTCTCTCTTTTTCCCTGTCTCCCTTGTCTCCGGCGCTCCAATAGCGCAAGAAATAGCCGGCTTGACGGGGATTGGCTGATATTTTCACCGACGAGTGCGCGTTGTGCGGCCCCGATCGAGGATTTGTTGTCTGCAGCGTCGAGTCAGAGGCGAGGAAAATAAAAGCCGATTAAGCATTTAGGGGATAAAATAAAATCGAATAAAATAAAAGGCAGCAGTATGGAACATCGGGGAAAGGGGGGGGGCCAGGCGGGCGAAAAAAAGGGCCAATGAGTGCGGTCGTGGCAGCCCAGCGGCCACACACAGCTCACGGGTCTCGGGCTGGTGGATTTGGGAGGGGAGCCGTGCCTGAGACAGCAAGCAGGGTGGGCAGGGCAGTACCTCGAGAGCAGGTAGGGGAGGTACGTAGTAGAGAGTACGTGTAGGTACGCATACCCAGCGAGCGGGAAACAACATGGAAAACAGGGCTTGCGATACAGGATCTGGAGAAGAGGGGGGGCCGAAGGAGCGCGCGCGCAGGCCGAGGCGCGGCGCATGGCAAAAGCTCTGAGCTGGCGGGCCTCACTCACCTCGTCCGATGCAGACTCGATTATGACGACAAACGCAGGCGGTCGTCGAGGCTCAGGTTCGGTCCCGCGCGTGCCTTGGATCAAACAGCTGCAAGCCCCGTCAACAGCAGGAAGCGACAGGTGCATACAAAGTACACAGCAAAGGCGTGGGGTGGTGCAGGTTGGGAGAGAATCAATGGGAGGGCGGCGCGGGAGTGAAGCGGGTCTGTTTTGCGGTCAAGGCCAAGTCTGGACGGCCCTGACTGAGCAGCAATCACGCAGAGCACGCACGGTGGAGCCCGGCACCCCCGCTCGTGCGCGTGGAGGGCAGCTAAGGCAGTGATGGAGGAGGGATGGCCGCATCAGCAAGACGCCTCCACGCGGGACGCGGTCGGTGATGGCTCGCCTGCCTGTCCTGCCCGCGCGCGCCCAACAGTCGGCGCTGCATTGGTGCCGGCGGTTGCAAGGCTGCAGGGCCTGGAAACGAGCTAACATACCCCAACTTGGTGGCCGCTGCGCATTGTGCGCATGGCCGGGCGGCACTTGCCAGCCGCACTTGACGGAACATGAAGCTGGAAATTGCAAGATTCAGCGCGAATCCAAAGAATCCCCCCAGCTACCGCCCTCTCCTCTCTCTTCCCCACACTACCCCTCACCTACCCTCGCGTCCAGCTTGGATTAGGCGCTACTATGCCGTGGAAAGAAATTTGTTGACAGGATGCCAGGAAATCTTTCGGCTCGCTATTCGCCTGTCAGTCAAATTAGGTTGGCGTGCCGACTCGCATGATCTGCCTTGGGATCCGGTGTCAACCTGAGAATAATGCATGTTCCCGTTGGAGAGCCAGCCAACCAAGACACCCAAAGCCCGACCAGGCGGCGGCCCTCGTCCCAATCTCGATCATGGCTCCGTCCCCGCGCCTGGCGCCGCAAGCTGCCACCTACGTATGCGCCTGGGCAGGTAGGGATCCAGGGATCAAGACCCGATCTCACTCCAGCCGCAGTAGCGGTCAGGCAATCCATGACGGATGCTTTGGAGGGACTCGTCCTCCTCGCACAAGCGGTCTAGAATCAGGGTGACCAGACCAGAAAACCAGAGGTTCTGGGCCACGCTACGGCTAACCGCATGTTGGGTATCGACCCCGTTGTTGCCGGCCGCTGAGCCGGCAAGAGTATTCACCAGGTATCTGGCAGGTTTCCTCCCAGAATGTGCAAGTGAGGTCCGCAACTTGTCGTCGAACGAGCCGAGTCAGAGGGATCTTGGGTACCGGCAAATGCACCCCCTATGGAGGGTGAGCACGGAGGTTGATTTGCCAATTGCAGCACGGCCAACCAGCTCATGTCCATCGACAACGTACCTCTCTCTCTCCCTGGTGTGTGTGGGTGGTACGTACACGGGCGCGGGAGGGTGCGAAAGCCTAAACTCGCAAGTTCAAGACAATGGAGTGAGCAGGTAGCCGCTTCGGGCTTTTGTGCCGGCCTTCACTGGTTACCCAAACAAAACCGTCTCTTGGCTCGCCCTCCGTCGATGCCGTTGGTCCCCAATAGCGAACTGTCTGTTTCCCTAGACGGCCTAGTCACACCCGTCAGTCACACGTAAGACTAGATGGGCGACTTCTCCAGTCGGAGGAGCAGCAAGCTAGTGTGGAGTGCGACCAAGGAAAAATGACCGATGTTCCGCTCCAAAGCGACAACCTTGAAACGGCCACCTTAAATTTCAACTGCCAGGGCCCAGGTCCCTCAACTCCCCTTTGTTCATTTTCCCCTGCCCCTCGGCCAATGACAAAATTACATGACGTTGGCCATTTTCATTGGAAGATTTACCCTCGAATAGCCATCCTGTCCAGCCCCGCGGGTTCTACAAGTCAGGAAGGAGGGTGCGGAGACGAATCACCACCCCTCAAAAACTGGGAGAAGACTGGGGCAAACGAATGCCAGGATCATTTCCCGATTTCCAGAAACGGAGGAAAACCCGCAGCATGGCCAGATCAGAGCACATTGCCTTTGCACGAAAACGGGTCGCATATGGCAGTGATTGCTCGAAGCCGGGCTTGATGTGGGAGAGACCCCTGTGACCTGCCTGCCAGCTGACCTAAGAGGGAATGTTCATGTTACAACAATGAGTGGGCAATTTTTGCCATCCCAGTGGCGTGCAAAAGATTCAGTCCTTCCATATCAACTTGTTTCGTTTGATCCCCATCACTCCTCGGTCTAAGTGAGCATTGGATCCAAGTTTTCTTATACCAAACTCCTCATTTTGGGTAGTTGGCAGCACAGGCGATTCCTGCGCTACGCTCTCATTCCTACAGGCATCCCCTCGGCATGCGGGATAATGGGATGGCAGCCCTGGATCCATCCCAGTTTCGTGGTGACGTCCCGACTAGGACTGTTGGCCTCGCAAGTCTGCGAACAGGTCCATGGGCGTGTTCGGGTATCGGTGACAGAGTCCAGGGCTGGCGAACCCCGTTACAATGACAACACGATGTCCTAAGCCCCATGATACATGGCCAAGTGAGACTTCAGCCCCTTAACGTCATACCAGCGCCAATGCCATCCATTCCTCCCTGTCACCCTCCCACCACCCTGGGTCTCACCGGCTGCGAGTGTCAACCTCTTTTTTTTCTTTCTTTTCTTTCACCTCCCCTTTCCAGTTCTGTCTGTAGTTTCTGCTAGGGAAAAAAAGAATGAATAAAAGAAATACCTAGAAAGACAAGTTGATCCGCAGTGCCCTATCAGAGCCCAACGGCCTCCAATGACGGCCATGGACTCAAAACTGCCGGTTGGGCATCGAGACGCCCTTGCTGCCGAGGGACGCTGCATCACTCCACCACACCAGTGAATTTTTGTACAGCTCACACCCACCACCATGTTGGCTGAGTTTAGCTAGCATCGCAGATAGGTGCAGCATCCTGAAACTTGCCTTTCGTCACCTTAAAGGGGCACTCTGTGGCCGTTTTCTGCAGCCTCAGTACGGCCGCCTGGTTCATCCCATGGAACGTGTGAGCTGGCAGCCGAGGCTCATCCCCAAAATCCAACTCACTAAAGGTGCTCTAGGGTGTCCAGACGAACACGCCGATGCCCCTTTCCATGCGCGGGCTTTGTGTCTCGTATTCTCTTCTACGTTCCATCATCGCATATTTGCTGGCTGCTCCAGCCTAAGACTGCACAACCTGGACGTTATTTCTCTTCTGTGGCGTAGATTTCTGTCAGTGACACGTACTCAAATCTTGGAATGCAGGACGGAGCATCGGGGCGGGTTAGGCACCTTCCACTTCTCAAAATCATCCTCCTTCGTCTTGTACTGCTTTACCAGATCCTCCAGGACCTTGCGCAGCCCCTCGGCATTTGTCTTGAGAGCCGGCACAACGTCTTTGACGGTCCTCTCGACTAGCACACCGTTGATGAGGCGGAAGCACTTCCGGTCACCTGGAAGGGGCTCCAACGTCTCGAGAACAAGTCTGGTTATGCCGGGTCAGCCAGATGAGCGGTGAGGAAGATGTGTTTGTTTGTTTGTTTTATTTTTGGCAGAGCGGTGAGTTGGTCACGGGGGCTTAGAGGGTTGGGAAACTTGGATAGTCCGAATGCGTGCGCCTCTTCCCTCTCCGGGCGGGGGAAAACGAAAATCTGAGGATGCCCGCGTCATGACTTACTTATGCTCCTCTGCCTCCTGCTCAACGTCACCGATTTTTCTGGCCACCTGCTGGAGGGTGTCCTTGTAGTTGGTATACTGTGCCTGCAATTCTGGAGCGAGAAAGACACGACTTAGCACGTCGACAAGCCCCTCTTGGTGGTCGGTTCGATTTCTTGGCACGCGTACCTTGCTGCTTTTTGACCGAGACCTGCTGAGTCGCCATGCTGGGCAGTTGGCGAAAGGAGCCTTGTGTCGAGAGCTCTGCTTGATACCAAGCTGTGCCGGCACGTTGTGGAGGGTCGACGGTTTTACCCACACGACCGATCTGATAAATTCTGGGGTTGTCGCAGAGTGCGGGAGCTGGCTCAGGTATCGACGCCGCCGACCTCCAGAGCTGGTGCGCTGCCAGGACTGTGTAGTGGGGCCGCAAAATGGCGCCCGCTTGCGGTGGGTCGGGGAATTGGATTCTTTCCATCAGCATCTCGCGCCACTTGCCTCCAACATCAAACAATTTTGGCGCAAGAGCATCGGTGTAGCGGCAAGACCCTCACCATCGCCTTGTACTGGATTCTTGGACCAAGCATACGCTACTGGTAGCATACAGGAGACAATGCATCCCCATCTCCACACTCAAAGCAGTGCAGGTACAGGCGGCCCTCCCTTTCCCGTCCCTCCCCCACGTTCTCACAACAGAGATATCAATTAGACTCGATGCCGCATGGCTGGGGATTGGCGGACTTGGGTCTCACACCTGCTTACCTGTGTACGCATGTGTCTATAGGGTGCGAGGAGGTTATCGCTGCGTTCGAGGAGTGTCATGCCCGCGGGTTCCTTTGGAAGTCGATGGGCATGTGCAACGATGCAAAGGAGGCGCTCACCAAGTGCCTGAGGGCGGAAAGAGTAAAGCGCCAGGCCGAGAACCGCAGCGCTACCGATGACAAAAAGGCGAGGATCAAGGCGGCGTGGAAGGAAATCGACGAAAACTCGTGATATCTCGGCCCAAATGCGACAGCAAAATGCCCCCCGGGTCGACTACCGCTATTCCAAAATGCCCGTCCCACGCCCAGCTCCATCGAGTCCCGCCGGCCCCCCCTCCTGACAGCGACGAACGTCACCACGAGGAAACATCGTTGCATTGCTCAGCCGTGTATTATAATTGTACACTATGAACACAAGGCGAAAGAAGCAGGCGTGTCTCTGACATATGCCGCGCACTTCTCCATAAATCCTGCGACCGTATAGGATATCGAATTCAACAGCCAGCAGCGCTACGCCGGGACACGTAGCCGTGATGCACAGGTAGCGTGCCATCGAGTAGCTGGTGAAGAGAGGGCTGCCCTACGCTTTCTGGCGGAGGGCGTTGCCGAAGGTGATGGCTCCGAATGTTGAGAGCAGGCTCAGCGCGATGGGCACTGGCTTCTTCAGGCGGATGGCACGGGGGATAGAGGCGCCGCCGAGCACGACTGATGCGAGGAGCGCCAGCTCGACGCCGTACGGCTGTCGGTTCTGGAGCCTGTAAGCTCCAAGGCCGTCTGGCGCAAGAATAGGAGCATCCACCTTCAGTAAAACCCCTTGCGGCAGAGATGCTCGAGCGACTTACATAGAAGACCGACGGAGCAGCCTGCAACCATTGAGGGCAGCGACCCGCTCTTCACATAGCCCATTATTCCGCCAGAGGCGGTCAGGCCAGACAAGACATAGGCTGCGACTTCGAGACCCTGTGTTCTCCGCAGTCTGTCAGTGGTTGGGCCATGATTACCCAGGGTGCTGATCCAAGGTGCCATTGACGAACCATTGTGATCGATTACTGGAGATAGCTGCGCTTGATATTTCCAACGTCTGCGTCTGACCTGGGTGGATTCGATTCAATAGGGGCGGTGTGACAGCTCGATCGAACACAAGGAGCTTTCTTGCGGCATCTTTTGCTCGGACGGGAGCCTCGGACATGGAAATCTCCACTTGGCATCCGTGGATGCTACCAGCTGACTAATGGGCTCGGCCAGCCCCCTCTTTCGATGCCATCATCTGGCTGATGCTGGAGGGGGCGGGGCACGGGGCAATGGACTCTGCACCGACGGAATTGATGCGGCTTAGCCTCCCGTCGCCTAGCCTATTTCTTCTTGACGCGGAGATACGGGCTTGGACTACGGTCAGGTTCCATCCCGTCAATCGCCAACGGCAACCGTCACCGTGCCATCGATCGGCCCGGCATTGGTTGGTGTCATTCGTATTCCGGAGTTCAGCACGTCGATATGTCTATATGTTCTGAGCCAATAGCATGTCTACTGATCGAAGATGGGTGCCGGCCCGTCGGCGCGAGGCCGCATCGACTCACGCAGCGCCGATGTCGTGTATCTAAATGCACATTTCCTTGACACGATCTCAATCCGGTAAACTGGATCTATCCCACAGTGGAGGGTGACGGTGCGATGAGGGATGAGGCATCTGCAGTAGCTTGAGGCTGAGCAGCGACACCTCACAGCCACATACATGGCCCACAGCGAGAAAGCCTTACCGATAAAATGCCGCCTGCCCTGGAGGGAACGAGCGTAATGGCGGGGATCTGGATTGAGCCGCACCGTTTCCGGCCAGCCAGAGAGACGCGGACGCTGGGCTGTGCACGGCGCCAGGGTTCGCCAGCGCAGAGTGCGCCTGTTGGTCTGCCCACGGCACACCAGCCCTGCGGGCGGTGATCGTCCCACCCTCCACCATCTCGCCCAACCTTGCGAGTGTCCCCTGGCGGGCGCCACCCGTGTCTCTGCGCCGGCGGAGGGGCAACCGGACGTTTCTACCACAGGAATCTGGCGTCGAAAGCGGGCGTTTTATTCCCGCAGCGCGGCGGATGAACGATGAGCGTTCCCATCGCCAGGCACAAGGCGAGTCGAGGCGGGGTGGAGACCGGCCCCCGCTATCTGGGCTGTCCTCATCCACCGCCTGTGCTTCCTTCCGGTTCGGCGCGTGCTCCCTATCAGGATTGATGTCCAGCAGGCGGGGTGCTCGCACTTTTTTAGGCTCAACCCGTTCTGGCGTAAGGCGTGGGAGGTAAAGCTGTGCTGAGGCTGCCCGCTCCAGTCATGTTGTTCCAATGACGGGCACGCGCCCACGCCTGAATCCATCGAGATAGTGCATCTGTCTGCTGCTCTGGCGAACCATGAAATGTATACTAATTTGCAACCGCCATTCCAACCCGCCGAGCTAGACACGGTCTCCCTGCCTTGGGCACCCGCACACCTCACGCTGCCTCCAGGTCTCCTGGGCGCGGGCTTCAAGCAGACTGAGGGAGAAGAAGACGGGCCAGGACGCCCGGTGCCGACCAGGACCAGGGCCGTGGCCGAACCGCGTGGGGACCACAGCAAAACGTCCCTCTCACTCCAGCGCGGCACCGCACCGCAGTGTTGCATTCACTCTCTCAGCTTGCATGCGGCCCCGGTGACGCTGAGCCCTGCCGCCTGCGCGCCACACTCGTTGTGCTCCCTCAATCTCCTCCCCTCTCTTGCACCTCGATGGGGCCAAAGCTGCGCGGTCTGGTTTGAGCCGCCAGTCGGTCGCACGTCGCTAAGCGCTGTCTCCAGGTCTGTTGGTCCAGGCAGCGCCTCGCCCCCAAATCATCCACCCCCCTTCTCTGCCGGCTCCGGCGGTGTTTTTGAGCGACAACCTACCCAGCGCCCGTTCCTCCCCAGCCCTTTTCCGCAATCGCAACCTGGTTTTCGACACTCCCGCGAGGCCCTCTTGTCTGTTGTCGCAACGTAGTGTCCGTGGCGGCAGGAATCGCGATCATCAACTGCACACCTTGCCTGAGCCTACCTGTTTCGTCCAGCTGGCACACCCGCCCAAAGCTAGCACAAGCCAATTTTGCAGCTCGCAGAGTGGAACGAACCAACGCGCTTGTCCGTTTCTCCCAGTTCCCAGCTCAGCCCGGTCCCAGCAGCACCACCTAGCGTCAGCCGCAAAGCTGGAAATCGAGCAGCGCTGCGGGACCGACTTTTGGGAGGATCCCGCGCAACCCAACCGTCGCCCGCACCCGTCGATTCGTCTGCTCTCACGCTCGATTTCTGGCCCAGGCGCAGAGCATGATCGCGACATAACTCGTAGCATCGGGCGCTTGGTCGGATCTCATACATCCGCCACTCCGCACATCCCTATCCCCCTCCCTCCTGTCTGATAATTAGCCTCGGCCGCCCAAACCCGCCCCGCCCGGAGCCATGTCTTCGACCTACATGGGCACTGTCTACCCGCCTCACTGTTTCAACGGCAGTCGACCGGATCGCACTCCCGGCCAACGGACCGCCGCCGCCGCCGCCCAAGAACCGGCCCCCGCTGGCCTGAGCCATCTGTCGCCTTCGTCGGCGCAGTACCCGAGCAGCTCAGCGTCCCCCACCTTTCCAGCCAACAGTTCATCTGCTGAGTCCACCCCAGCGAGCCTGCAGTACCAGACGAGCGACTTCACCAGCGACTTCGGCGACGAGTTTTATGGTGTTGACTTTAACAACCTCGAGAACGGAACGCCGTCCTTCCTGGGTGACGACGCCGGCACCACCGGCTCCCAGGGCCCGGCCCAAGTTTCAGGCGGCCCTCTTTCCTACCAAACGCCCGACCCCGTCAGCAGCAACCCCGATGATAGCAGCCAGGGGTATCTGCTAAGCCCTGAGCAGACCCCGTCGCTGCACAACATCACTCCCCCAAACAAGGAAAGCCGTGCCCACCCGGCGGCCCTACCGAGCACGCGCCTTTTTGAGGCGCCCTCGACCGAAGACCTCTTGAAATCGGAGCAGAGCTCTCCGCACTCGCACTTCACAACTCCAGACACAAGCGACGATAGCCTTGCTGCTAGCGTGCCGACCATGTCTGGACAAAGCCCCCGCGTTATGGTCTCCATGTATGGCAAGGATGGCCACGTCCCCGTAGAGAACATAGCGCCGCCTGAATTCCTTCTGGACCCGACCTCTACGGGTTTCGCTCCCGACGACACGGTCACACCCTTCCCTCGGGTGTCTCGCGACGCCACTGGGCGGTGGATGCCTGATTTCTCGACCGGCCAGGGCGGGATCGGACCGTCCGGGCGTCTTTCCGGGGAAACAACCAGCGTCAATGATTTGGCCGCAACTCGCGCGGTTCAGGAGCGGAATATGGGGGTCCAGAGTTGGCTCAACAGAAGTGGTCGTGGCGATGAAGAAAGGCCGCCATCTGTGAATGAGGATAATCTCAGGGGCGTGCCCAGCCGCGAGATACCGCTTGGAAACGAGACCGAAAATCTCGCGCAGCCTGGCCGGACGTACTACGTTGAGGGCGGCTCCGGGCCCCTGACGCAGGAAGACATTGCCATCATGCGTCAGAATCGGAACTGGGAGGATGCCCCCGCTGTTCTTCCGATATCCGCACAGGGAGACCAGCATTACCAGCCTGAGAGCTCGGCCGACGCAATGCGCAGGTTCGAGAAGATGTGCCGCGATAACGATTCGGTGGTGTCAAGGGCCGCCACTTGGGGCACCAGGCGCCGGAGCCTGCCAAGTATCGTAGATATGGAGGGTATTGTCAGCGGCAATTTCCTAAAGAAACTATCCATCAGCCGCGGCGAGTTTCTCAAGGATCTGCGCACCTTGGTCCGCAGGCCTAGCGCCAGCAACCTGGCAAATCTCAAGCGTTCTCTCTCCAGCCCCAGCCAGGACGAAGATGGCCGTCGCTCCACAGATGCCTCGAGCGAGAGACGGCAGAGCCGCGACAGCCTTGCTCCTCCGAGCAAAGGTGTCGGCTGGGCCACCAAGCGTCAGACACCTAGTATCAACACCGCTCTAGTGGGCATGGGGAGCAACATTGCGGCCATCGGCACCACTCACGCTCGCAGCGGATCTATCAGCTCGACGACCCCTGTCGTCACGCCAAAAAGCCCCTTCACACTTAAGGTCACCAACATCACTCGGCGCAGGGCAAAGTCTGAACTGCCCAGGCCAGGGTCCGAAAACTCCTTTTCTAACATCACCGACATGTGGAAGAAGACAGGTGGGCCTCCGGTCGCTCTTGCGAAGGCTCCTGCGCTTGTCGTCGACCAGGACGACGACGACGATGATGATGATGATCTGGATGATGGTGAAACGAGCTCCGAGGCGATGAAGTTCATCGACGACGTCACGCCAAATTTCTCCGGCTTTCAGCAGTACATTCTCAAGTTGAACCCCATGCTAGCACAGACCAATAATTATTTGGTCGACCGCATAGCCCATCAGCAGGTTATTCGATTCAAGAGCTTGTGCAACGCAAAGATCAAGCACGCCGGATTGGTTCAAACTCAAAGGTGCCAAGCCGGCCAGCTGCTGTGCATTGCCCTTGGCGGCTCTGCAGTTATCCTCGATAGCAAGAGTGACAGTCGAGGATTGGACCCGCTGTCGGCTAGGTTGCAGGGATCGGACGATGACGTCTCGACGCCGCTCGAGGGGCAATCGGGCCTGAGAGCTTCCCACAGGACATCCCCATGCCGCCCACCCAGTCTCTCCCGGCCGAGTTCGAATGCCAGCTGTGCTTTACGGCCAAGAAGTTTCAGAAGCCGTCTGACTGGACTAAGCACGTACACGAAGATGTGCAGCCTTTCACCTGCACTTGGGACAGATGCCGCGACCCCAAAATCTTCAAGCGTAAGGCGGACTGGGTCCGGCACGAAAACGAGGGGCACCGTCACCTCGAGTGGTGGACGTGTGACGTGGAAGACTGTCGTCATACGTGCTACCGCAGGGACAACTTCTTGCAGCACCTCGTTCGGGAGCACAAGTTTTCTGAGCCAAAGGTGAAGACGAAGGCGGCCATCAAGCGGACAGGCGCCCTCGATCCGACGTGGCAGAGGGTAGAGAGGTGCCACGTGGAGACGAGGGCTCTGCCCCAAAACGAGCCGTGCCGCTTCTGTGGCAAGACTTTCCCCACCTGGAAGAAGTTGACAGTCCACTTGGCCAAGCACATGGAGCAAATCAGTCTCCCGCTCCTCCGCCTCGTGTCCCGGAAGCAGCTCGATGCCGATACCATCATAAGCCCAGTCCAAGATCCGCCTCCGCGGTCCTTCGGCCCGTTGCCCGTCAAGGAGGAGCCTTTCTCGCAGTCTTTCGGTCATTCCCCGGGAGGCTTCCAGCCGCAAACCTCACAGCCTGCGATAGGTCCCATACCGTTCCCGGCTCACCAGGGAGACTTTGGGTTCACCGTTGGTGCGCCTGGTGGTTCTGCATTCCAAAGTCAACAGCAACCCCAGGCTTCGTTTGGGCTCGTCGGCGGCATGCAGAACATGGACATGTCGCAGGTCAGCGCTGCTGCCTTCCAGACTACCCCATCCTACTTCAACATCCCTGTCACGACAGGATCGTACGGCTCGGTCCAGCAGTCATATATGCCCGTCACCAACGAACTCGAGTCGTTCCCACAACTGTCCATGGGTGCACCGATAGACACTATGGGCATGTCGGTGGCGGGGCCCTCGCCGATGCAGTACGGCCACATGATGGATCCTGCCAGCGCGGGCGGTGGGCAATTCACACCCCATGGTTCCGCTTCGCCTTACTCCCGGTCTCCTCATCAACAATCTGGGCACAGCTTTTATTAGCTACCTAGGTAGTCTTACGGGTTTCGATTGGTGACGGCTCCCTTTTTTCCCCCTCGGTTTTTCTCCACACTCTCTCTTTTTCTCCCTCCACATTTGGCGACCAAGTGATTTTGATCTCGCTCCCTCTCGCTGATCTTCTTGGCCATATTGGACGCCAATATATAAAGCCGACCATGCAACGGACTAACATCGAAGTTCAGATACCCCTGCCTTTGTTACTTTTTCTTGTGTTTTTTTTTTCTTTCCCTTCTTTGGATTCTGTCTTCCTGTGGTTGGATTCAAGTATATTTCGGTCTATTTCCTATTTGGATATTTGGATGATTAGCTTTATGGACAGACATGAGGAGTTGACGATACATTCGAAGGACCACACCGTCTGGGGTTGGCTGGCGGTTTCTTGGCATCCAACTTTTACTGTGCTTCCCCCTCCCTGTTTCTCACCGGCGTGCACGCACTACTTATCAATGCCACTCCAGTGAACCCGTTCCTTTGGGTCTTTCTGCCGTACTTTATTCCCAAAGTTTATTAACAATGCGAAACGTTGTCCCGATTGTCTTTTTTTCTAAACCTCAATTCTTCGCTCCGCACGAGCTGACGTTGTTGTGTTGTAAATGACCTGCCCGTGGCGTCGACAACAGCAACAATTTCGAAACACTGGAGCTGCCAGATCGAGTTGCCTTGGCTGCGGATGCTTGAGTGAGCACATACGAGCAAGATGCACTAACTGAAATAAAACAAAGTGAAATCATTCGGATTCCGAGCCCAAGATATCAGATGGGATGCCAATGTCCAATATACTGTGCCAAAGCGGCTGAGTGTCCAAGGGCAGTCGGATGGCAGTGCCGTGTCTGGCAGCAGTCCTTCCATGCTAAACTTGGAGGCAACCGACCCGACGGTGTCTGGGACCAAACGGGTCCGGCAGGGGCAGGAATGTCAATCGTAATTTCCGTTCCCCAAGAAAATCGCTTGGTGCGCATTCAATCCAAGGCACCTTGCTTTTAGCTGGAGGCTTGCGTATCAGCCGCAGCTCAACCGTCAAGGTGCGACGCCCAGCGCCCCGGAAACTGCACTTGGATCCGAAATTGAGCGAGTTTGGCATCTCGGGAGTCGACGCTGTAGTGGCGGGATTGGGGGCCCGGTGACGGCATTGACGCTCGGACGGGCTGCCTGTGCGGCCTCTGATCTGCATGAGAGATTTTCCCGCACTGGGGCATTCTATCCTCGCCTAAGCGGCGACGTCGGATGGCTGGTTGGTTGGTCTCACTACCGTAGGTCGTCACATTGCAAGATAAGATCTCAAGATCGCAAAACGGCCCGCCCAAGATGCGACCGTCCTGGACCTGGAGGTCTTTCTAGGCCAAACAATCGCGACCGGCGAAAGACGAATGAGGCGAAGGAGAACTGCCCGCTCTGACGACAACTCTATGCAGACACAAAAATACCGCTCCCAGCAGACCGATGTTGATAAGCAGTGGGAGGGGTCTTTTTTTTGGCTGGCCGTCCGTTGTCGCGCGGTTCGGCCGGTTTTAAAGATAGTGGGGTGGTTTCCAGAAGGATGCACGTTGAGGGAAGGAAAGGGCGATGCGGGCGGCTTCCCTGGCCAACAGAGGTCTCCCTGTCCAATCGAATGTCGGCACAATGGGAGCTGGGAGCAGAAGGCGGCCAAGATGCATGGAGAAGGGTGGACATGAGCCCTTGGTTTCAGAAGGACCCCCTGCTGACGCTAGCCGGGCCAGCCGCGACAGCCTTGATTCGCTGGTGGGCGCTGGGTGGGGCCGCTGATTCCGAAGCGACTGCTGGGCGCCTGAGGAATCTTTTTTTCTTTGGCCTTCAGTTCTTGCCTTTTGTCGAACGACACCGCTTGACTACTCCGAAATGCCAGCAGCCTCCCTGATCCCTGCAGCGCATGCCAGCCCATGCCGTGCCAATGGCGCTTACATGTGTCTGACGGGGGAGCAGGGGTGCGGCGGGCCTTTCCCCATTCACCTTAATGGCTGGCTGAGGCTCTTCCACCCCCCCGTCGGGTCCAACCCCGATCGGCAGTAGCCCACTGCTGGGAATCTGGCGGTCTCCCTTTTTTGCGAAGGGGGTGGCGTGGCGTCGAAACACCAGACAGCACTGTGCAGACGCAAGGAGATGCGCAAAGTGGGAAAGCGCAGAGGCTGGCCCGACTAGACGTCCCTTGCCCGCTTGTTTCTGATCCCGACGCTGGCGTCAGTGGCAGTCCCCGACAGGTGAATCGACCTGGAGTCCGCCCCAGTCGCCCACTTGGTCGTCGTCGTCAACCAGCCTCCAGTCGTTTCACCTGCCCGCCACACGTCGGCCGCCAGCTAGACGCTGCCTTCCTTCTCTGTGTGCCTCTGTTTTTTGGTGTCTTGGATCTCCTTCCCACTTCTTCATCCACCCCTACCGGCCCATACTCTCGCTACGACCTCTTGGTCTCGTCCCTCCCTCTCTGACTCCCTCTTCCTTTCTCTCGTTTTGTCCTCCCTCATCGACGGGCAATATCGACCTCGGTATTGTGACGTCCAACCCTTCCCAACTAGCTCTCTTCGCGGGCTTCCGGGTTGACGGGCTCAGTGTTCAAGGGGGCAGTCCTTGCCCTTTCGTTTCTTTCTTTCCAGGTTGATCCTCGGCCATTTTTGTTTCCCTTCTCGCAACAACTGGCGTTGTTTGCTCCTTCTTTGCTATTCCCTTGGATCTTTGTTTCTTTTTGGTTTGATACACCAGTCCTCCTGTCGCTCTCGACACGCCGAACGACTCCGCGTCCTCTGAGTTTTTGGCTAGACTCGATACCATCTCTCCCTCGTTTCTTCGATATACCGATCGGATCGATTCCCACCGCGAACAGCACACTGCGTGTGACTTGATACATACCACATTCTTTTTATCGAACTGAATCGCTTCTACATCCAAACGCACGACGACCGTGGAGGACGGGAGACAAGGAAACCGAAAAAAAAAGAAGAAAAAAAACAGAGAAATAATCGAATCGACGACGCTCGACCGACAGGCATTTACGAAGCATCCCTTCCGTATTCAGTAGCGAGACCTGCGCACGCGATCCCCGTCCGCTTTTTTTGTGTTTCGAATTTGGAAATGCCGCGATGCGGTAGGAGTCTGGGCCCCGGGTCCCGGCTGGCAGCCGTGGCCCTCGCCGCCATGGCCATAGTGCAGGGAGCTGCGGGCGCTGATATCCTGCAGACCATTGGATTCAGCAACTGCGGCACCAACGCCAACGTCCAGGTCCAGAAAGTCGACATCCAGTACAACAACGAGAACAAGACGGTGTCCTTCGATGTTGCCGGCTCAAGCTCTCGCATTCAGAATGTTACCGCCGTCCTGAACGTGACGGCGTACGGCCAGCAGGTCTACTCCAACACCTTCAATCCTTGTGCTAAGGGCACATTCGTCTCCCAGCTGTGTCCAGGTATGCTTCTTCCCACCCATGCCATCTACAGCGAAGAATCGCCGTCCAGGCTGCGACGGATGTTGCTAACAAAATCACAGTTCCTGCCGGCACTTTCTCCGCCCGGGGTACTCAGGTCATCCCTCCCGAGTTTGTTAGCGCCTTGCCCGCGATAGCCTTCCAGATCCCCGACATCGCGGCATTGGCAACGCTGCAGCTCAAATCTATCGATTCTGGACGGGATGTTGCCTGCATCAGGTCTCAGGTGTCCAACGGCAAGACGGCCAACGTCCCGGCTGTGTCATATGTAGCGGCTGGTGTTGCTGGCGCCGCCCTGGTCATGACTGGAGTGACGGCTGTTGGGGCCGCCGTGGCCGGTGGCAGCGGCGCGGCGGCTGGAGGCAGTGCTGCGGGTGTTGGTACCATCAGCCCCAGCTTCACCGAGGTCTTTGGCTGGTTTCAGGGCATGGCCATGAACGGCATGCTGTCGGTCAGCTACCCCCAGGTTTACCGCAGCTTCGTCAAGAACTTCGCCTTCTCGACCGGGCTTGTCCCCTGGACCGGCCTCCAGGTGTCCATCGACCAGTTCCGCAACATGACGGGCGGGAACCTCACGACCGACAGCGTGGCCACCTTGCGCAACGCCACTCTAGTGTACCCGGACGGCTCTATTTCCACGTCGGACAAGTCGCAGCCGTTGAAGCTGAAGCGCGCGCTCGACAACATTGTGGTTCTGGCCGCGCGGCAGATCGAGACCAGTGTTAACACCACTGCTCCTGCGCCTGGCCAGCAGGGTGAGGGCATGCCCGCGCAGATTCGCATGGCTGTCACCGGTATCCAAGCCTACGCCAGCGAGCTCGCCGTGCCGTCGGCGAACACTTTCATGACGGTACTCCTGATCGTCGCTATCGCCATTGTTGCCATCGCCGTCGGCATTTTGCTGTTCAAGCTCATCCTGGAGTTCTGGGCGCTCTTTGGCAACTTCCCCAAGTCGCTAGTCGGGTTCCGCAAGCACTACTGGGGCTCCATCGCGCGAGCAATCACGTCGCTCATCCTGCTGCTCTACGGTGTCTGGGTCCTGTACTGCATCTTCCAGTTCACACACGGCGACTCGTGGGCGGCAAAGACGCTGGCCGGGATTACCCTCGGCTTGTTCACCGGTGTCCTGGTCTTCTTTTCGTTCAAGATCTGGTACACGGCGCGCCAGCTTAGGAATGTGGAGGGCGACGCCAGCGGCCTCTACGAGAAGAAGAGCATCTGGGTAAAGTACAGCATGTTCTACGAGTCGTACAAGAAGGACTACTGGTGGATTTTCGTGCCTACCATTGTATACCTGTTCGCCAAGGGCACGGCGATCGCCGTTGGCGACGGCCACGGCATGACTCAGACGATCAGCCTGCTGGTTATTGAGGGGATCATGCTCATCCTCCTCCTGTGGAGTCGTCCCTATGAGCGCAAGTCGGGCAACGTCGTCAATGTCGCCATCGCGGTCGTGCGTGTGCTCTCGGTTGTTGTCATTCTCGTGTTCGTTCAGGAGTTTGGCATCGCCCAGACGACACAGACTGTCGCCGGAGTTGTTCTCATCGTCGTGCAGTCGACCCTGACGGGCATTCTCGCCATCCTGATCGCCTGGAATGCCATCAGTGCCTGCTGCAAGGCGAACCCCCACCGCCAGCGGAGAAAGGAGCTTGGTAAGTCCACCTCAGTTTACAACCCCCCCTGCATATTACGCGCCTCGCTAACCCGCTGTGCAGAGAAAATGCGCGATGTGGACAACCTCACTCCCCTGGATGCGCGCAACTCGCTGCTCATTGACAGGACCAAATCGAACCAGGACTCGTCAACCACCTTTGCCGTGGCCAACACAGTCGATGAGAAGAAGTCCATGTCCCAGACCTCATCTCCTGATAGATACAGCAACGACGCCGCCAACCCGTACTCCAATATGAAGCCGTCGTCAGCCAGTGACAGCTTCAAGTCAGACACTTTCAGGCCGCTCACGCCCAGCACGCCGCTCGCGTACAACGACGATGGCAAGAGCACGCTTCTATCGGGTGCTGCGCCGATTGGCAGGGTGGATTCGCGACAGCCGACGCTTCCCGTATTCAACTCGGGTCCAGGATACGGCGCCCCGCGGGCGAACAACAACTACAGCCCCGGCCCGGGATACGGTGGTGGCTACGGTGGTGGCGGCTACAGTCAGGGAGGTTACGGGCAGGCCGGCTACAACCAAGGAGGATACGGCTATGGAGCGCCTCCCCGCGGCTACTAGTACTAAGCATGCCAGGGATGTGAATAGGGCTAAAGAGAGGATGTCGTTTACAAATGCGACGCAGTCGATAGTGTGAGATAGGAGGGACAAAAGGTCGACGACTGAGGCTGGTCGACCATCAACAATCGATTCAAAGACTCGAAGGCACGGATCGACGTGGCGCTGGCTCCGTTGATGGATTGTATTTCTATTTGGTTTTGTCTGCACATACCCCGTTTCCTTTATAGTATCTAAATATCTACCCAGGTAACCACCTAGTTTCCTTACTTATGACCCGAATGCGGACCTTATTCACTTTGTATTCTCACTTTAGCTATTTCGAAAGCAAATTCAAGTAGTACTCCGGGGGCGGCCGAGGATAAACTGAGAACTCGTCTGGATCCCGTCTCATCTGCTGCTCGCGACCCGCGCCGTCGACTGACTGGGCTATGAGGCTACATGCACGGTCAAGGAAATGGGCTGTTGGTGCTGCGATGTTGAGTTGATAAAGTTTATCTTAGAGGGTTTGTACTGTGTGCAGACGGTGCCTCAACACTATAGCGAAGCAACATGGTGAATTTCACCGTGAAAGACGCTCTTTATACCGTTTTAAATGGATTATTTATGCTTGTCAGAATTCCCTTACGAGAGAAACTCCTCCAAGTACCTAGAGTGGCCAGCAGTGGGGGAGACTCGCAGCCAGCGAATGCAGTCTGATCGTCGTGGGCTGGAAACAACGTCATAATCACACGGTGGGTGGGACCTTGCTTTGTCTGGTTTGCGGCAATAATAAGCCACGACGACGGCAACGTGAGCAAGGGTCACATAATTGTTGTGCGGACGCCACCTCCAGAAACATCGAGATCGGCGTCCTCGTCCTTGTCTTGTTCAGGCGGGCTGTCGCACAATCCGCCCTCCCCCTAGGGTCAGCCCCGGCGGGCTCCAATCCCGACGATGAGCGAGCTGCAGCGCATATGGGCAAAGGCGAGGGCTCACCCCCCAGACGCCATGGCCGCGCTCGACGACCAGCTCGAGGACAGGGCGGCGTCGGCTGCCGCGATCCCCGAGGAGCCCGAGGAGGAGACGGGCACGGTGCCTGAGCTGCCCGAGTTTGCGGACGACGACTCCTCGTCGGCCTCGTCGGCCTCGTCGACCGGCACCGTCGTGCCGTCGCCGCGCCAGAACCTGTTTGCCAGGCCACAAGGGTTGGGGCCCGCCCTCTCTTTTCTTGTCTTTGCTCTTCCTCGCTGTCGTGTCTGTGTTCTCTCGGTTCAAAACCCCAATCCCTGGCAGGGCACCATGACCGTGTTTGCGCTGACAGCTGTGATGGGGAGGCGAGGTCGCACCCCCTGGGTAACGACATAAAACAGCGTCCCTAGAGGAAGGACCATGGACGTCATACCCTGGACCACCTACTTTGAGCGCGAGCTGTTCCTCGAGGTCAAGCAGGAGGACGCCGGCGACGGTAGCGGCAGCGCCGCCGCCGTCACCTTCCACGCCTACCTCACGTCGCCAGTGGGCAAGGGCCCGCTCTTCGTGATGCACCACGGCGCCGGCTCGTCGGGGCTCAGCTTCGCCGTCGTCGGGGCCGAGATCAGGAAGCGGAACCCGTCCGCCGGCATCCTGTCCCTCGACGCGCGCGGCCACGGCTCCACGACCGTCGGGGCCGCCCCTGGCGAAAGGGACCAGCCGCCGCCGGACCTGAGCCTGGAAACCCTGGCGGCCGACCTGCTCGCCGTCATCCGGGCGACCGGGGTGCGGATGGGCTGGGCCAGCAGTGGCAGCAGCAGCAGTGCCAACTCTGCACCGCCACCATCATCACCATCATCATCACCGTCATCGTCGTCGTCACCGTCCCTGCCGCCTATCGTGCTGGTCGGCCACTCGCTCGGCGGCGCCGTCGTGACGCACCTGGCGCGCTCGGGCGCGCTCGGTGACGCGCTGCTGGGCTACGCCGTGCTCGACGTGGTCGAGGGCTCCGCCATGGACGCGCTGCAGAGCATGCAGACGTACCTGTCGACCCGTCCCGCGGGGTTCGCGTCCGTCCAGGCCGCCGTCGACTGGCACGTCCGCTCCCGCACCATTCGCAACTCCGTCTCGGCCCGCACCAGCGTCCCCGGCCTGCTGGTGCGTCGTGAGGAAGACGGGGGCGGTGATGCTAATAATAATGCCGCCGCCGCCAGGCCCTGGAGGTGGCGCACCGACCTGGCCGCCACGCAACCCTTCTGGGAGGGGTGGTTCGTCGGCCTCAGCAAGAAATTCCTGAGCGCCAGGGGCGGGAAGCTACTGCTCCTGGCTGGCACCGACAGGCTGGACACGGAGTTGACCATCGGTCAGATGCAGGGTAAGCTCGTTCATCATCCAACATCTTCTCTGAACAGGCCTTGCTGATCCCTCTGTGGGGGGAAATGAACAGGAAAGTATGCCCTGCAGGTCTTTACCGAGGCGGGCCACTTCGTCCACGAGGACCTGCCCGAGAAGACAGCAATCGCGCTGGTCGATTTTCACCGACGCAATGACCGGACCTCCCTGGTCCTGCCGCCTAAGGTCTCGGAGCTGCTTGCCCAAGGGAAGAGGGTGTAGGGGATGGTCGTGGTAGCTACGGCAAAACCGACGGATGCTTTGGTAGCTATGACGTCCAAGGTCGGCAGCTTGTGTGCACTTTTAGAGCATCAAAGACTATCTGCCTTCAAAGGTATACCCATATCCAAGATATTTTGTTCTGCTTAAATTCAATGTCATCAGAGACTGTAAATAATACTGCCAGCCTCCGCCTATCCGCTTTCCGTGAGGATCACAAACTCCATATTGGGTGTATCAATAATATTCACAGGACTTTTTTGTTCGTTTTTAGCCCTAGCCGGTTTCATGCACCGCATACCCACCCACCCAGTCTTGAAAACGCCGGCGCAAATGCAGGTAGGTATGTTCACCAGAAAGAGGAAAAGGAAAGTTGGGACACGGGAAGAGGGGTCCCGAGGGGAAAAAGAAAAAGAAGAAGAAAAAAAAAAAGCTACGTCGAAAGAGCCTTCGGTTCCGGGTTCGGAGATGTCTGTGGCTCTGCCTGTGGTCGAGAGTCGACGCCTCGTTCGGACAAGGCCTTGCGCGGCTTCGCAGCCGCGTCCCTCGCCCGCGCCATATTGCCACCCGAGGCCAGCGCGGCCGGGTTGCCGCTCTTCTTCTTCTTATTCTTCCCCTTGCCCACGGGCGTTTCGTTCTTGGGCTTGGGCGGCTCGAGGTCGAGGCAGGCGTCGACGTCGCGGGCGCGCTGCGCCAGGTCCTGGAGTCCGAGGGCCTCGCAGAGGGCCTCGTACGTCTTGGTGCCCTGCATGAGGCGGAACTCGGGCCGCTTGCCGGGGACCATGTTGTTGAGCAGGAACTTTGTGTTGCCGAAGCGGTTGTGGGTGTCGAGACAGACGGCGATGTAGCGGGCGACGACCTCGTCCCAGGGGGCGATGCCGCCGTCGGCGGCGGCGCGGAAGCAGCTGGGGTTGCGCTCAGCCGTGGTGGCGATCATGGCGCCGTCAGCGCCGTGCTCGGCAGCCAGGCGCAGGCCCTGGTCGCGATCCTCGACGTCGCCGTTCATGAGGCAGGCGACGCCAGCCTCGCGGCAGACGCCGGCGACCATGCGCAGCTGGCCGCGGATGGCGGGCTCGCGCGGCCGCATCGGGGTGGTGCGGCAGTGGACCGTCAGGCCGGTGATGCCCGTGGCGACGAGGCGGCGCACCAGCGCCTCAGTCTCGGCCGGCGTCTCTAGCAGGCGGATCTTGACGCTGATGCCGATCTGGGCGGCGGGCGACGTCGCGCACGAGCGCCTCGAGGATGGCGCACAGGCGGTCCGGGTCGCGCAGCAGGGCGGCGCCCATGCCGCCCGATGTGCTGAAGGGCTTGGGGCAGCCGGCGTTGAGGTCGATGCCAGCCACGTCGCCGGCCACGAGGCGCGCGGCCTCGACGGCGCGCGCCGGGTCGCCCGATCCCAGCTGGAAGATCAGGCGCCTGCCCTCGAGCTCCGGGTGGAGCTTGAATATTATGGACTCCTTTGTGTCGGCGGGGGGCGTCCTCTGGCCAAAGGACGGGATGCGCGTCCATTCGATCGTGTTGGTGGCGGGGTTGACACGGCGCGTGGTCCCGAGCATCGAGTAGTCAACCGTCTCGGGTCCTGCGCAATGGGCAAGGGAGGGAGGCTCGGTTAGCAAGTATTGCGCATGCGCATTCTCCCTCTCTCTCTCTCTCTCCCGCTCTCTCCCGCTCTCATGCCTCACGCACCCCATACTAGATCTGCGCCGTAGTGGAGCGCAAGGAGCCGCGTGGGCAGCTCTCCAGAGCGCACCATGGGCGCGAGCACCACCTTTCCCCGGTAGTCGACGCCCCGAGGGGGTATGGGCACAGTTTTAGCGGGCGGCTGGGCGGCCATGATGCTCATGGTCCTTCTCGCGACGCGCGAGAGGAGCGACATCTAGCTCGGTGGTTCCGTGATGCTCCAGGCCGGAGGCCTGCCTGTTGCTGCTTCCGGCGCACGGCGGGCGTGTTGGGGGTTGGTCCGGGCCTGCGAATCTTTTTTTTCTTTCTTTTTTTTGCTGTCAACGTCACCTCACCCAGCGTCGCGGTGGTGCATCAGCCGCGCTATCGCTTATCGCGATCCCGTACCTCCATTCCGATAATTGGACGTGCCCCACCAAATAGCCATAAAAAAGCCCACCACGGTGCCCATCCGGCCGAGGTGACCTGTGCTAGCCAAGAATCCCCAGCCAGCACAACGTAACGTCTCATTGGAGGGAACGAGCCCCTTGGCGCCAGCGTCCCGTGGCCTTTCGTCCTTTGTCGGGCTGTCGGCGGACGATGGCGACTACCTAGTGCCTGCATCTCCCCGCTTTGGAAGAAAAAAATCGGGCGGCCTGCTGCGAGCCTGTGCTTGTGCGCTACTGGCTGTTCTGTGGCTTCGGCTGGGGGCTGCCCTCCTGAACGACCCGACAGTCACTCATGCCTTCACGAACCTCCCCCACTGACTGCACTCGTTTTCTTCAGGCTTCCATTTTCATTGGCTGCGACTCCGCAGCTGCTGGTTGTATGTGCACAATCGTGCTGCACACTGCACACAGCGACCCGTCTGCTGACGCACTCAAAGTGGATGGCATGGGCATGGCACCTGAGGTTGCGTGCAGGGCGAGATGGAGGACGAGAACTCTCACGTCTCGCTGTGGCTTCCATTGTTGCAGCAATGGCCGCCCGGCTTGTCTCAACGTGCTCCAAAACCCACCTGCCTAGCACAGTTGCCGCGCGACCTGAGCCGAAGTTGCCGAGCTGGACGGCGGGTTGCCAGTTTGAAAAACGATAGGACGTCCCTGCCAGCGTCGCACTCTCGCGTGCCGAGAGGGGATAGGCCTCCGACAAGCCGGCCGGCCGCAATTGATTTTATGGGGCGGCAACGCTCGACAGCTTGTCACGGCGGGCGCATGGCGATAGAGTTTGGGTTCCCCCAGCCCGCCTTCCGCCTTCCGCCTTCCATGCCGCCACCAGGGGCCCCGAATCATTGAACGCTGTCTTCAGCTGCCTTTCCTTGCAGAGTGCCATGTTCATGTTGCCGCGACCCTTTCCCCCTTTTTTTCCTCTTCCATTTCCCGGCGGCTGGTACATGTTGCGATCAACAATGTTCAGCCCCTTTCCCCTCTGTGTCCCGCACGCGGGCGATCTGTGCACCCCTCCATTCCTGCTTCTGGCCATTTGAAACATCTGGTCGCGAGAGATCAGCGGCTCCACGACACATGTGCCTTGTGCCCAGCCGCTTTTCACTCGTGCGGGGCGCCGCTCTGTATCCACAGCCCTCACGTCTGGCCATCCAATCGCTTGTCGCATGGACTGGAGCCCGTCACCTAGCCCAGACTTGTCTGTCCATGCCGCTTCCAATCACGTTTACAGCGGGCTTGGGGGCTGCCCCAGTCGCACCTTTTGGAGTGTGCACATCGTTGGGACTGTCAAATCTCCATGCGGTGGCGCGCCGTTGAGGAAAAAAATAATATTCATTCAGTCACGGGGAGAAATGAGGGAGTCTAGGGCGCTCAGGGGCTACCCGGCAGCCCAATCATGGCTGGACCCTTCTTCTTCGGTGATATTTTTCGTTTTCGTCTCCTTCTTCTTTGCTTCGCTTTCTTCGCAAACCTTCGCTGACGTCAGTGGAGGGGCCGCACGTCCTGGGTTCCACGCGCTTAGTGACAACATAATCCCGTCGGGATGCCGAAAGGGGTTGATGTGGGCATGTGGGCTCTCCCAGAGGCCTGCAACGCCAGTTCATGTCAAAGAAAGTCTCGAATGAAATTTCAGGACACCCCGACAGCGGCGCTCTGGTCCAGCAGACTGGACACAAAGACCCGCCGTTTTGAGTCTCAAGGTTCATGTCGATCACTGTCCCCGGTGCCAAGGCGTGGTGGAAGGGGCATGCTTGCGCGCTGCGATTGGGCGACAGAGGGTGGCGAAAATCGGGCAATCCGCCCCTGTCTCTAGAGAGAATCCATCAGTGCCATATTTTTTTTTTATTTTTTTTTTTATGCTTGTCTGTGTCGCCCGCGAAGATTAGGCACGGGAGGTCTTTTCATTGGCCACACGAGGTCTTGGCGGGATGCGGTAAAGAGGGCCGAGTTCGTTCTCTGCTTCTGTCGGACATGTGAATCGAGGTATGCCTGTGCCTTTGGCGTGTAGAGAAACAAGCGAGACAGGCGACGATTCAGTGACAGTGGGTGGGTGGGTTTAGGTTCCTTTGCAGGCTGCCGCACCTTGCCAGTGTGCCGTTGTGTGGTGGTTGGCCCAGCGGACGAAAGCGGGACATGGGTGCCGTGGTCCAGGGCGAGCCTCCCTGGCGCAGGACATTTGGCAATGATCCAAAAAGTCCGTCTCGGACCTTTTTTTAGGATGCCGTATCACGTACCTGTTCTGCCACTGGGGGGCCTTGTGGCTATCAACGGAAAACGGGATCTGGTGGTGGCAGTCAGCCACACCTGGAAACGGGTTTACCGTAGCCATCCATTTTTCTTTGTCTGTCTCATCAATCAGACGGAAACATCCCGATCCTAAACAACCCGATTGAGGCGTCCATCCCGCCCCTCGCCCGTTGTCCCATGCCTCAGGTGCTATTTTCGGCCTGCTGGAAGCCAAAATATGGCAGCCCGCCACTAGAGATTATTCACTCATCTCACCAAGCGCGGGAATCACAGACGGGATAGCGATCCGTCTGAGTGGGACGAGGCCCGCAAAATGCGCAGCGCGATGCATCCTAGCACATAGCAGTTCCACCACCGCCCATAAGCGGGGAGGCAGGCGTGCGAGGCTTTCGTATTTTAACGGAACAGCGCGACTGCGCACTGGAGATCGGGACAGCAGTGGGTTTGTCGTTTTGCTCTTTGGCGAGAACATCGAGAGATGCAAGATGCATAAACACGGGCGCCAGCAACGGCACGGACGCCGCCCGGCTTCCGGCCGCCATGGACCCTGAAAAAGAAGAAGCTTTCCCATGGCGCGAGTCGACAATCGCTGTAGCGCACTGTCCGGTGACGGATGTCTGCATTTTGCCAACGCAGACGCCGCCAACCACGGGCGCGCTTGGTAATAGGCTTGAGCTAGACAAGCGATCTTCCTCTCTTTGGGTCGTGAGAAGAGCCTTGGAAACAAGGGCGGCGCGCAGGGATGCTCGCATGGGTACGAATCAGGCCAGTGCCAATCCGCGCCGCCCCAGTGCCTGGCTGCCTCGCCGGCACGGTCTCGACGGTCTGTCGCCTGCGCCGTGCGCTCTGTCTTGGTACCTGCAGGCTACCTAACCTAGTTCCGTGATGGACCCTTACCGGCTGGTTCAGTTCGGCGAGCACCTCGACCAAACCACCAGGGTCCAACGGGTGCTTGCGGGCGCCGGGGCAGGAGCACAGCCTGGTGGCGTCAAGCAAACATCGTGCGTACAGGGTGCGCTCGCAGGGCGGGATTCATCACCAAAAGACACAGTCCACCACCCACCGTGCAAACGTTGGCGTACCCACGGAGTTCGGGTACTCGCAGCTTGGCGCGGTCAGGATCAGCAGAAACGGCTCTTTGCTGCCTCGCCGTCTGTCGGGGGGCCCAGTCATTGAACGCAGCGTCGAAGGATGCGAATGGAGAGCTGGAGGCACATACAGACGCTTTCCATTGGGACGCGGTCACGGGGAATATCCTGACTGGAGCCCAACTGGCCCGCAAGGGAGACTAATTTCTGGCACCGTTTGTTGGAATCGGCGCTGTTGAAACCACGCTCGCCGCCGTCATCCATAATCCCTAACCCATCCCCCTTTTTTTCTGTGGGTTTTTTTTCCTTGCCGTCATATATGGGCACCGCCTTCGGTGTTATGGGTATAACATAACCGGGCGCATCTCGACGAACAAAGCACCGATCGGCGGGCTGGGTCTTGCAAATAGTATCGGTACCAGACGTTGGCCACCCCTCTGCCGACCTGCATGTCCTCCTCGTCTCCGGCCGGTGCCACCAAACCCGACCTACGGCAAAGCTCTCTCGACTCGTTCTGCGCGCGCCCTGTCTTTCCCCTCCACCATCGGCGGCCAATGGTTGGGAGCAGACCCGACGTCTCGTTGTCGCCTAGCGCCTGTGCCTGTGGTTGATAACCCCTGCCGCCTCGCCTGCCTTCTCCTCTCTGCCCCCGCCAGACCATCGATCCCTCGCTCGAACCCGTCTGCAATCGGCGTCCTATCTCCACTTTTGCCTCTGCGTGCTCTGTCTCGCTCTGCCGGTGTCCTGGAGATTGAAGGCGACTTGCCCGTGCATTGCTCCACCGTGGGGGCGGTCCCGGTCTCGACTTTGCGAGCGACACACTTACACACGCCTCGTGCCGCCTGATTTTGTCCCGCCCCGATTGCTCTTTCGACGACTGCAATACCAGGCCACAGCCTGGCCCTCGAATGCGCGCGCTTTTCTCTGCCCGCTGACGACCAACCGTAGCGAGCGAGCGGCGACTTCGACCCTGGAATTGATCCCGCCCGGACGCCCGCACAGCCTGGCGCATCCAGTTTACCAGCCCTCTTCCTTCTAATTCTAAATCTTTGCCTGCCTCCTACATACCATACATACCGACCATCCCATACCTCAGCCCCTCCCTTCCTAGGTACCATCCATCCATGAGGCCGCCGTCACTGTCCCTTGGCCTACCGTCGAAACACTGACTGGGGCTCTTTCCCAGCCAGCTGCATTTGTTTTGTTCGCAATCACTTCTTTGTCTACCCTAGATTACTTTGCCCCAACGCCTGCCGTTTTGCTGCTCTGGGCTTTTCTGCCTCTTTTTTTCCTTTTTCTCTTTTTTACCTTGCCCCTCGAGCCTGCACACTGGTGGTCCGACGCCGACCAACGCCCGTGCGCACCATGGCCGAGGACGCCTCAACGCTGGCCGCCGTCGCGGCCCTTGTGGAGCGGCTTGCCACCAACTCGAACGCTCCCGACAGGCCGTCCGCGCTCGTCAAGCTCCCCGGGCCGCATTCGCCCGAGAAGCAGGCTCTGGAGCGTGAGCTCGCCGCCTTGATCACCCGCGTCCAGCAGCTCGAGACGAGGGCCAATTCCGTCGCCGCCACGAACCTCCCCGACACCCCTAACGAGACGGTGCACTCCCTCTTCGGCGACGATGGAATCTCCTCCCCCAACTCCGTGGGCTCCAGCCGCAGCTCGGTCCAGTCCAGACAGGGCGGGGCTCCTCTCAAGAACGGCTACTCCGAGGTGCGCACGCCCAAAGTCAACGCCATCACCGACGAGGACCTCGAGGGCCTGCGCGAACATGTCGACGACCAATCGAAGCTGCTTGACAGCCAGCGCGCCGAGCTCGCCGGCGTCAACGCGCAGCTCCTCGAGCAGAAGCAGCTGCAGGAGAGGGCCCTGGCCATGATCGAGCAGGAGCGCGTAGCCACGCTGGAGAGGGAGCTCTGGAAGCACCAAAAGGCGAACGAGGCCTTCCAGAAGGCGCTCAGGGAGATCGGGGAGATCCTTACGGCTGTTTCTCTCGGCGATCTGTCCAAGAAGGTCCGCCTGAACTCGGTCGAGATGGACCCTGAAATCACCACCTTCAAGCGAACCCTCAACACCATGATGGACCAACTCCAGGTTTCTCTAGTGAAGTCTCGCGGGTTGCCCGTGAGGTCGGCACCGAAGGCATCCTGGGCGCACAGGCCCAGATCGAGGGTGTCGACGGAACCTGGAAGGAGTTGACGGACAACGGTGAGCACGAACCCCGCAGCCGCAGCATAGCATCAGAAGGCTACCACAGGTGCCTTGCTAACAACATCTCCAATCGCAGTGAAATAATGGCCCAGAAACCTGACGACCAAGTAAGCGCAAACCGCATTTACGGTGCAACCAACCCCGCTCGAACTGGGTAGGGTGGAACATGACCTCTAACAGAGCCGCGAATAGTGCGCGAAATCGCCTCGGTCACAACTGCAGTTGCCCACGGCGACCTGACACAAAAGATCGAGAGGCCGGCCAAGGGAGAGATCCTACAGCTCCAGCAAACCATCAACACCATGGTGGATCAGCTGCGCACGTTCGCATCCGAGGTCACCCGTGTAGCTAGGGACGTGGGTACCGAGGGCATGCTCGGGGCCAGGCCGACGTTGAAGGGGTCAAGGGCATGTGGAACGAGCTGACGGTCAACGTCAACGCCATGGCAAATAACCTGACCACCCAGGTGCGGGACATCATCAAGGTCACCACCGCCGTGGCAAAAGGCGACCTCACGCAGAAGGTGCAGGCCGAATGCCGCGGTGAGATCTTTGAGCTCAAGAACACAATCAACTCCATGGTGGACCAGCTGCAGCAGTTCGCGCGCGAGGTCACCAAGATCGCCAGGGAGGTCGGCACCGAGGGCCGGCTTGGTGGCCAGGCCACTGTCCACGACGTGCAGGGCACATGGCGCGACCTGACGGAAAACGTCAACGGCATGGCCATGAACCTCACAACCCAGGTGCGAGAGATCGCAAACGTCACAAGCGCTGTGGCCAAGGGAGACCTCACCAAGAAGATCACGGTCGAGGTCAGGGGCGAGATCCTGGACCTCAAAAACACCATCAACACCATGGTGGACCGCCTCGGCACCTTTGCGTTTGAGGTCAGCAAGGTGGCCCGTGAAGTCGGTACAGATGGAACTCTGGGCGGTCAAGCCCAGGTCGAAAACGTAGAGGGCAAATGGAAAGACCTCACTGAGAACGTCAATACCATGGCAGGAAATCTCACATCACAGGTACGTGCATCAATGAACCCAAGACCGCGGACCCGGGCTAGAGATGGCTGTGCCATCTCAACAATTGGGCCTGCTAAACACCGCGTCGTCCGATGTCGAGACGTTTGATGTTTCTTTGATACGCCCGCGGCATAATCAAACGGTTTATTCTGTGGCGACGGGGCCAGGCCTGGCTAATTCGGCAAACTCACACCAACAGGTCCGGGGAATCTCGACAGTGACGCAGGCAATTGCAAATGGAGACATGAGCCGCAAGATCGATGTCGAGGCAAAGGGCGAGATACTGATTCTCAAGGAGACCATTAACAACATGGTGGACCGTTTATCCATCTTCTGTAACGAAGTGCAGCGAGTTGCCAAAGACGTCGGCGTCGACGGCATCATGGGAGGCCAAGCGGACGTCGCTGGACTCAAGGGCAGGTGGAAGGAGATTACGACCGACGTCAACACGATGGCGAACAATCTGGTGAGTCCCGAGCGCATGGTGTCAATGTTGCATTCAAGCAGGGATGCTAACCGTGCGAATAATCAAAGACTGCTCAAGTGAGAGCATTCGGCGACATCACCAACGCGGCGACGGATGGCGACTTCACCAAGCTCGTCGAGGTGGAGGCGTCGGGCGAGATGGACGAGCTGAAGCGCAAGATCAACCAAATGGTCTACAACCTGCGCGACAGCATCCAGAGGAACACTCAGGCCAGGGAGGCGGCCGAGCTGGCCAACAAGACCAAGTCGGAGTTCCTGGCCAACATGTCGCACGAGATCCGAACTCCCATGAACGGCATCATCGGAATGACGCAGCTGACGCTCGACACGGATCTGACTCAGTATCAGCGGGAAATGTTGAACATCGTAAACAGCCTTGCAAACAGCCTGCTGACCATCATCGACGACATCCTGGATCTGTCCAAGATCGAGGCGCGGCGCATGGTGATCGAGGAGATACCATATACGCTGCGAGGCACCGTCTTCAACGCGCTTAAGACGCTGGCCGTCAAGGCCAACGAGAAGTTCCTCGACCTCACGTACCGCGTCGACAGCTCCGTGCCCGACCACGTCATCGGAGACTCGTTCCGCCTGCGTCAGATCATTCTGAACCTTGTCGGCAACGCCATCAAGTTCACCGAGCACGGCGAGGTCAGCCTGACCATCCAGAAGGCCACCAACGGCATGGCGTGCGGCACGGGCGAGTATGCCATCGAGTTTGTCGTGTCCGACACGGGCATAGGCATCCCGTCGGACAAGCTCGATCTCATCTTCGACACGTTCCAGCAGGCCGACGGCTCCATGACGCGCAAGTTTGGCGGCACCGGCCTGGGTCTCTCCATCTCGAAGCGCCTCGTTAATCTGATGGGCGGCGATGTGTGGGTCAAGAGCCAGTATGGCAAGGGCAGCTCCTTTTACTTCACCTGTCGCGTCCGCCTGGCCGGCTGCGACATCATGCTCATCGAGAAGCAGCTCAAGCCGTATAAGGGACACCAGGTGCTCTTTATTGATAAAGGCAAGACCGGGCACGGCTCCCAGGTGGCCACCATGCTGGGCGCCCTGGGCCTGCAGCCCATCGTGATCGAGACCGAGCAGCACTACGCTCTGACCAAAGCGTGCGGCAAGGGCACGTCGCCGTACGATGTCATAGTGGTCGACTCGATCGACACTGCCCGGCGACTGCGCGGCATCGATGACTTCAAGTACCTGCCCATCGTCTTGCTCGCCCCAGTTGTTCACGTTAGCCTCAAGTCGTGCTTGGATTTGGGCATTACGTCGTATATGACTACTCCCTGCAAGCTGATCGACCTGGGCAATGGCATGGTGCCGGCGCTCGAGAACCGCGCGACGCCGTCACTGGCCGACAACACAAAGTCCTTCGACATCCTGCTGGCCGAGGACAACACGGTCAACCAGCGCCTGGCTGTCAAGATCCTCGAGAAGTACCATCACGTCGTGACCGTTGTCAGCAACGGCGAGGAAGCTCTTGAGGCGGTAAAGGCAAAGAAGTTTGACGTCATCCTGATGGACGTGCAGATGCCCGTCATGGTATATTTCATACCCCCCACCCCTTTCCCTCTCGACCCTGATAACAGTGCAGATGTCTCTCGTCTGTTGTTGTGTGGTGATTCGTGGCGTTAACATCATGGACCAAACGCAGGGCGGCTTTGAGGCAACGGCGAAGATCCGCGAGTACGAGCGAAGCTTGGGCAGCCAGAGGACGCCCATCATCGCTCTGACGGCGCACGCCATGATGGGCGACCGCGAGAAGTGTATCGAGGCGCAGATGGACGAGTACCTCTCCAAGCCGCTGCAGCAGAACCACCTGATACAGACTATCCTGAAGTGCGCGACACTCGGCGGCGCACTGCTCGAGCAGAACCGGGAGCGCGAACTTGAGCTTGTCAGGCACGCCAGCACAAGGGCGGACCCTCGCCGGACCCGTCGCGGTCAGTCTCGATGCGGCCGACGCTACACCACCGGGCTGTCACGACGGCAGAGTCCCTGTCGGGCGGCCTCGACAGCCCCGCGCTGTTGACGGCCGACGAGGACGATCCTATCCAAAGGGCACGTAATGCTCTCTCCGAACCCGGCTGCGTCTAATAAAGCTGACGTTCGGGGACTCTTTATTTGTCCCGTGCTCGTTGCAGCTCCTTCGATCGCACAGTAGTAGCTAGTCACGCCGCCTCGCGCAGTGGCTCGCTCGGAGCGCAGTTAACACCGTCACCGTTGCGCTGACCTATCCTCTCTTCTCTCTTCTTTTTTCCCACTTATTGTTTTTGCTCTATTTTCTTCTAGTCCTCATGGGTTGTTGCGAAATATCCGAGATACGATGGCTATTACGCACCTCACTATACCACTTTCCCGCATTGCCTTTTTGTCTCTTTTTACTATGGTTATTCTTATTAGTATTCCATCTTGGCTTTGTTGCTCTGAGCAGGATCTGTCTGATTGCTTAAAAACTCATGTTAACGATGACTGACGGACGTTGAAGTGCTTGACGATCGTCAGACTGGGGAGTTTCGTTTGTCTTTTTCGCCTTGTCTCTATCTGTGCTTCTTTGGGGAGTTCCATCCTGGCGTTCACCTAGTGTTGCGCTACCTTAGTTTTTGGCCTTGTTTTCCCTCCCGAGGATGGACAGTATTGGCTAGATGGATGGGCTTTGGCTCGTATTTCCCCTGCTCGTCGATACCTTATCCAAAACCTGCCGGTAAAGACGAGGGTATACCAGATATGTTTCTCTTCGTCTGTGGTTGACCGCTGGTCTCTCAGCCATAGCTGTTGACGTCGCCTACGGCCTGCGAGTGTATCTTTTCTTCTTTAGTCTGCCTCGGGGGTAAGTCGACAGGGTTAGCCAGGTCGCCAGTCGTGATCGAAAGCTGGCTCGACTCGGGAAGGGGAAGCGAGGAGGCAGGGCTTGGATTACGACGACCAACGGGTTTTACAGCCGATGCAGCAAGAGGGCGTCAGAGGCGAAATGGGAAGCATAACAGGTAACAAGGGACAATTAAGCGGTCATGGGGGAAGAAAAGAGGCATTCTTTGCTTTTATCCTAGTCATTTTGTCTCCGGTTTCATAACAATCGATACCAATCCATTGGTCCTTGGCTTTGAGTGTCTACTATTTGCCTAGACGCAGTGAGGATTGTAGCTCTGGCTCGCATGAATGACGAATCCTTCATAGGTAAACTTGGTTTTCAAAAAGTGCAACATGTACACAGGCCTGGCTCGTTGGCAAGCTCGCCAACAAAGCTGATTGAAGGTTGAAGAGAAGAAAAAGACGTAATAACCAAAGCGAAAACAAGATAACGTTGGATGCCTCATACTCCGTCTCTCGGCGGCATATATGCCAGGTATCATGTGAATTCCCATCCCAAAACTCCGTCATGCAAAATGGGTTTAAACCAGAGAAGCAAGGAAAGTCCCCAAATCAAAAGCCGAAATACCGGAACGCAGAATGTTTCGTATGTATGTAAAAGTGGACGGGGCGTAGCAAGAGCACTCAGTGCGCTTGACGGTTCACGATCTCGCCTGCCTTCAACAAGGCCGTCATGCCGTCGAAGCTCGGGAAGCCGGGAAGTTTGGAAGGCACGTGGCCGTCAGGCGAGTGGTATGGAGGGGTTGGTGCAGGGAAGTAGCCTATGGCGGAAGCGTGACGCATCTGGTCAGCATTGCTGTTCTGTCTGCCTCTCCTCCCTCATCTTGCTCGTTCCGTGTGCAATTCCTATGCACGCCACGGCTTCGGTGTTGTTATACCTTGTGCCTTCATCAAGGAATCGCTCGCGAGGTGATGGTGGTGTGCGTAGTGGAGCAGCGACGACGGTCTCGATTCGGGCGATGCCGAGCGCTTGAGGGGGTTGCTGCGTTCCGAAGGCCTGCCAATCGCCGACGGCTCGAGGGTAGAAACGGCGCCTGCCTTGCCCTGACCCGACACTAGCAATAGGTGGATCGGTAGGGAGCCCTCGACTGGAGTGCGGGGGTGACAGACGGAGGCGGCCGAGGATGTGCTTGCGCCCGAGGAAAAATCTTTCTTCAACGCGGGCGCGTGATGCTCAAGAAGGGCTGGCGAGCCGCCCTGGAAGTGGTTGAAGCCACTTTGGCCCTCCTCGCCCTGGCCTGGGTTCTCCAGGATATTGCTCAGGGACGGGAGGGTATGGTGTTGTTGAGGCGCGTGTTGGCACTGTCTGTGGCCATCGAGCATCGATGGCGCGCTGGGGTTCGAGTAGGGCGTGAGATGAACAGAGCCCTCGTGTGGGCTGGAGCTACGAGACGGCGAGCGCTCGACCGAGGAACGGTCGATCGGGTAGTTGGTCGAGGCGGCGTACTCGGGCACGCTGGCGACGGATCCTACCCTCTGGTCCCTCGACGCCGGAGGAGGCTCGCTGCCCTTGCGTCCTTCACTGCTGGCGCCAGTGCCGCCCGCGCTGCTGCTGCTGGCGGTGCTGCTACCACCGACCGGTGTCGTGTGGCTCCGAGCCCTGCGCGGCGCTGATGGGTGGCTTGGGGAAGCGCTCCCCTCGGATAGTTTGACCCGCTTCAGGTTCTCCTTCTCCCCTGAGGGTGCGGCGTGCTTCAACTTGAAGTCCTGCAGGTATGCAAGATACTCCTTGTACTGGGGAGTCCTCTTATACTCTGCCAGGTCGTGGTTGTACTTGTCCTTGGCTGTTTGGGCCTGCGTCTCAAAAGGCTCCTTTTCTGATGGCGCCAGGGCCTGCCAGTGCTCGCCCACCAGCTTTGCGATCTCGGTAAAGGTCAAATGTTGATCCTTCAGATCGTCTCTCATCTCTTATCAGTTTAAGCCAGTCAGCAAGGGGCCGCTATACAGACCAATGGATGGTTCGGGAGAGCGGTCTGTCGATACTCACTATTCGAAAACAGGACATATGCAGAGGGAGGCCGTTCTGGGGCATTCTCGTCTGTCTTTGGATGTCGCCTGTACTTGCGCTTGGCCACGGCGCCGACAGTCGCATCTGCCCGAGGCATTTCAGCCCGATGTGCATCCTGCCGTTGTTGCTCTTCCAAGCTACGCTGTGTCGGAGATACAGTTGGAGAAGCCAGCGCCGCTTCCGGAGCGACTCCTCGTGAGTTGGCGATTCGCCTCTGCAGCTTCTAGAGAAGAGCGTAGGTTCTGTCAGCCAGTAGCACACAACCGCAACGAAGCCAGCAGAGGTAGTGTCTATCCCCGCCATGGCAAACACGAAGGGCTTACCCTGCGATGGCCCAGCTTTACGCCGAGTGCGTCCCTGACGTAGACAGTTAGGTGATAATTCTTCTAGGCAGCCAGGTAGGGGTCAAACTTACAGGTCTGACTCGGTGATATCTAGGATGGTGTCCCACGTGTCGAAGCCCTGGTCGACAAAAGCATCGAGATACTGTGAGATACCGAGCTCCCCAAAAATCCCCCCAAGTGACTGCGACATCGCGTCGCGGGGCCGCCGGGGGCCCGGGTCGACACGTCCCAAGCGAAAAGTGTAGTAGTGGCCGATGAGACCAAGGGGGCCCGCGGGCGGCTGGCTCCTTTCGGTTCGGGAGAGTAGCAGCCCTCGAGACACGCTGCAAGAAAAAAGCACGCGGTGGGTGCTCGGCTCCGAGAGCAGAGTGAGGCCACTAGGCTCCCAAGAAACCCGACGGCGACGAGGTGGTGGGAGTGTCTTTTTGTGACGTGAGAGGGAAGACCTCTAGCTAGACCCAAGGGAGACGGTTGCTGTCAAATATTGAGCGTTCCGTTGCGAGGGGTATATCCTCCCAACCCGACTCTCAGATGCCGCCACATTGCCGGGCTCCAGACAAGATGACAAGCAAACAGACAGGCAGATCTCGATGGCATCCTCAACCCACACCACCGAACAGGTCCGCAGCGGGATAGGCCAGGCAGTGTGCTAGCCGACCCAAGTGGCCGAATGGGGCAAATACGACAGGTCGCCCTGCATTGCGCAGTACCGTACCGCAAATGGTCGTTCGTACCGGTACAAGCAGCCCTCCTGTGGTCGCCCTCCAGCTCGTCCGCCGCATGCGCCCAACTATCCCTCCTCTTGATTTATTTACTTTTTTTTCTTTTTCTCCCGCCCTCTTTGTTCGTTTCGGCCAACGGAGTAACAGCTGCCAGCTGGTCTTGGGGATGCCATCCACGTCACTTTCCTGCCTGCCTGCCTGCCCTGTCTGCCTGCCTGACTTGTCACAGATTCGATGCCCCTCAATGGGCGCATCTGGCAAGACCTCGGAACAAGACGGGAAAAGGAGGCCACTTTGGCCTCCCAGTTCAGCGGGACGTACCTTTTTTTTTTAAGACGCCTTCCTCCCGGATGTTAACTGAGGATCCCAGGAGCAACTGCGATTCCGGATTTCTCCTGGGAATCGACGGCGCAAGAGAGGGCGGCGAGAGGCGCTATTGGTATAGGGGTGGCCTCTGAACTGGATAGCCACAAGGCTGTATATCGTGAGACGCGAACGAAGCTGCTCCTTAAACTCGACAGTCAATGTGCCACGACAGGCCAGGCCCGTGAGAGTGAACTGTCACTGTCAAGGCTCGGATGGCGGCGGCGCAAAAGGTCCGCGCGAGGGACGAGAGAGTCTGCGAGAAGGAATCGGGGGGCTGGCCGTCGATGTTTCTCTCGGGAGGCGGATGGAGGGCAAGCAGCAGGATAGTGATAAAGCTACTTCGCTATGCTCTCCAGGGTCGGCTGGTAGCTGGTTGGCTGGTGGGAAGTAAGGCGGACAGACGAGATGTGCATACAACAGGAGAGGGTGCGGGCTTGGGAAAGGGAAGAGTGGACAGAAGGTCGAGTTAAGTTCCTTGGTAAGCAGTGGGAAGGACGGAAGAGCAGTGCCGAGGAGGCGGGACCACGCCTGGCAAGTCCTGGGGAACTGCGCGCAGGGACGGGCGAGGCAGGGACGTTGGCGAGAGCGCCCCGTTCTTTTACGTGGGAACGGGTCTCGGAGTGCAAGTTGTTAAGTAAGTCGACGAGTCCGGCGAGAAGGGTGATGACGGAAGTGGGAGCGCAGGCACTTCGCTGGCCAGGGCTCGCCTGCCTGGTCCTGGCCGTCACCCACGGGAAACGCTACGAGGGTGTGGCTACCTAGGTGGTCCTGGCGGGCAGGCCATCGGAAAGTTGCAAAAATCCATTCCACATTGGACCCAATTCCGGGCTCCTGCTTCGTCGCGCGCTGCTGCCGTGCGTGGATTCGATGTTTGTCGCCGCCCGCCCTGACTGGTACTTCTTTCGGGCGTGGTCCTCCTCTCCCCCTGTGCGTCGTCAGAATCCGGACGTGCCAGCAGCGAGTCCGCACTGTGTGCCTGCCCTCGCTGGAGTTAGCCGTCCGTCCGAAATGGCTGCGAGCTGTGCTTGCCGTGCAAGGGCAGGCCCCACGCTTGCACTGTGTCTCGTGGTGGGGACCCAGGTGGACCAGGCGGCGTGCAGTATGTACCAGTACGTACCCAGCCCGACTGGGATAAGAAAGGACGGGAGCCCTCCAGTGGCCTCCTCTCTGTGCGCCCCCGGACAGCCGAGATCGTGATGATCCTTGGAGGGTGCCATGGCCAGGGGCGATGGGAAACAAAAATCGCAAAAAAACGTACGATACACTACAACGGCGGCCTGGGCTAGCAGGGATGTGCAGCCCAGGATGCATCCACCACCCGACTTTTGATCGGTCCACTCCCGCCTCCACTCGCGTCCCCACTGCTCAGCTGGGACATAGATGGACGGACGTCGGTCTTTCCTGCTGGAAGCTGCTATGTTCCATCTGCCATGCGCGGAAAAGAAAAATGCCTTGACAGTCGCACACGGCAATAATAATGAGCATGCAAATTCGGACGGCCGAATCGAATTTTTGCCTCGAGATCGAGTAACCGGCGATCCTTTCCCATGCCGCTACAGTCTCGTCTCTGCATTCTTTGTGATCCCCTCTCTTTCTTTTCTCGCTTTGCTAGCATCCAGTCAGTACCTACCTACGTAGGTAGGTATCTACCGACCTTCCCTCAGCCTACTTAGGTATCTACCCTCTGCCTACCTAAGTACCCACCACCTACCTAGGTACCTAAATGGCATCTCACAGCAAGCTCGCAGCCTGCAGGAGAGCCTCCGTTTGGGCAACAGGTGTATCATTAGCCGAAAAGCTACCTCCTTCTACGATGCTACTTACTATGTGCGTCGGAGGCACCTTGACCTTTGGAAGTATGTACCTAGCAACTGATTTTCTCTCTTCCTCTTTTTTTTTATTTTTATTTTTTATATAACGTGATTCACCAGCGAGTTGGTCAAACCAGTAAGTCGATCACCTGAAAACGTATATAAAAAACGTCAGTGCACTTTGTTCAAATTTACAATAAAAAATTTTAAAAATTTAACCAGTTATTATCAAACCTTTTTTTATGTAAAAATATTTTTTCTAAATTTTTATTATTACTCCTTTTAAGCTAGTTTGTAATACAATATAATATATTATGTTTAAAAACTAAATTAATTTAAATTAAAAAAAAAATAATAATAAAAATAATAAAAATCTGGAAAAAATATTTTTACATAAAAAACAGGTTTGATAATAACTGGTTAAATTTTTAAAAATTTTTATTGTAAATTGAACAAAGTGCACTAACGTTTTTTGTATACGTTTGCAGGTGATCGACTTACTGGTTTGACCGACTCGCTAGTAAACCACGTTATATATATATTTTTACTTATTTCATTTCGTTTTATTTATGTCTTCTCGCCCCCACTCACTATGCCTGACAGTCACAGGCCGCCCTATGAGAACTGGTAGAATTGCATGTCTTCTGCAAACTACGCTGCACCCTCCTACGTGCCTGCACTTCGCTATGACGTCAAAGAAGCCGAAGTCCGAAGTCACACCGCGTAATACTTGAGAGGCGCGCTGTTTTGTTTTCTAATGGCTAGTCTTGTGTGAGCATGTCTACCGTCTCTCGCGGCGCAGTTGGCTGGCGCGAGGGGGACCTGGGCTTGGAGCTTTGGTTCTTCATGGTCTAGGCCAGCCTCAGCTGGGTTATGACGGTTTTGGCATCACGACTCATGGGCTGAGGATTCAATCGTTTTCGATGCTAGTTCAAGTGGCCGTCGGTGCCACCAGTTGCACAAAATGGTAGTGCACGACATGGCTCGTATGGAAGCGCACATTTTCCCGCTGCCCCCTTCCGTCTCTATTTGGCTTTCTGGGACATTGACATGCTACGTTGTAGAAGAGGTGCGACTCGGCGTGTGTGCAAGACAACATATCCGTACTGGGGACATGGCTTCACCAGCACAAAGCCACTGCTTGCGAAGTGTTTCTTGTGCCCGGCGTTTGGTTAGGCTTCCATATCGTTCGCTCTGGTCAAAACGGCAGGGGGGCTTGGGCGCTTCCTTGGAGCCCCACACTCCAGTCTTGATACCGACCCTACAACCCCTGTGACATGGCTGCGAGTATCGTACGACTTGCTGGTTGATCCACCGCAGGCCCAGAACCCCTGGACCTGGTCGGGGTAATTGCAATCCTCTAAAGCCACCCCTCCCTGCGTCGCCTGCCGCGCTGCCGTGCGGTTCGCTGCGCCGCGCTAGCTCTGCTGGGGCGGTCGCCCGGTCGCCCTAAGACATGCACTCAGCGAACGCGTGGAAAAATTCGGTGGGCAAATCAACTGATGGAATCCGCCGTCGAATGCCATTGTGGACAGTGATTGTGAGCTTTGCTGAACATGTCAAGAGCCTCGGCGCGACGGGTGAGCTGACAGCGGCAGGTTTCGCATGCCAGTTGTGTTCGTCGATAAAAGCTTATGGATAGCGGCTCTCTAATTGGCGGGTCCTTTAGCGCTGGGTGCGGGTTCGACGCTTGAAGCGGCCTTGATTCATGGATTCCCTTGGCGACGTGCTTGACGAGACAGGATGTGCCATTTGTCCGACCTTGCTCGTGCTGCTTTTTTTTTTTTTTTCTTTCTCTCTTTCTTTCCTGTGTTGTAGTTGAGGCATAATGTATAAAATTTGGTTCCGTTCGCATCCTCGAGGCCACCACTGCCCGTTTTGCGCAAATTGGGAGGGGAAAAGCCATGTTCGGTATGGGTCCTACAAAAGCGCTCGCTCCCCAATTAGGATGATTGGGGCTGTGACTGGAAGGCGGCGGCGGGGCGTCGATGATTCCACACGAAATGCCCGCGGGGCAAGTCGGAAACGCCCAAGCAATTTTTGGATGACTAAGAGCGCGGGTTGAGTTCCTTAAGGACCAAGAAAGGAATACCGCCCGCGCAGACAGGCCATCAGCAGCACTCCATCCTGATTTCGCCTGCCTCACAAGACACAACCCCGCGACAGCTCGCTCCCCCCCAAACAGCATCAATGGCAACAGGCTCCTCGTCCTCCGAGACCAAGTCTCCGCAAAAGAGCAACGGCTCTTCGGCGCCAAGCCAAGAACCTCCCCTTGCCGCAAGGGCTATTGAGTCGGAGCTGGCCAAGGTACGCACGAGGAGGGACAGCAACCCTCGAGGCGCGCGCAGGATGGGTGGTGCGCGGTTCTGCAATTTGCAAAGCGTGCAGCTAGGTGTGGGCGAAAGCCGCAACAGAGGCTAACCAAACAATAACGCCGTGTGTTCGGCCGGGCGGCATGACCCCCAACCACCAGGCCTTGCAAGATCTTGATAGGTACGCTCCCGGCTGGGACCCACCGCCTCCATTTAGCCTTTCTTTCCCATCCGTGGCCTTTCCCCTTCCACAAACATAGCAAAGTCAGAATGGCACCATTTTGCAAGTTTTGTAACACCTCCATCCCCCTACCCCCTGTCATATCCCACGGACTGGGGTGTGTGCATGTGCCACATCTCCGGACCCTGATTTTCCTCTTTCTCTCTTTTTACTTTATTTTTTATTTGTTTTATTTTCTGTCTTCTCTCCCTTCTGCCGTTCCGTTTCTCCCCTCATTTTCTTGCCGGATCCACCACCTCCTCGGTCCCAGGACCTCCCCCAGCTGGAGAGGGGCGCTCACCCCTTCTCGCCACCAATCTCCTCGCCATCCTTGCTCGGACGGGACCTCCCTCGTGGCTCGGATGAGTGGGGAGTCACGCCAGAAAAGCCCGTGTGTGTGTCGTGTCTGCGTCCCGCATGGATTGGCTGCTGGCTGCTGCTCTCTACTGGACCCGTCCGTCCAATCTGCTCCCATTCATGACATGCGCGGGCCTCGCTACGTAATGATCCGCACGGGTGTCCAGCCCTTCTCTGCTCCAAGCTTGTCAAGTGTCGGTCTCAGAGCGAAGAAAAAAAGAGATGCGGGCCATTTCGGCCGCCTCTTATTTTGAGCATCTTGATCCCATAGGTCGACTCTGCTCCTTGGCATGGCTAACTTCTCTTCCATCAATTTTGTTTTTCACTCCAGAGGCGAGAAGGCTGCTTCGTCGCTGGAGAATGACCTGTCCAGGCTGGAGGCGAGGCTGGACGAGATCCTAGCCGGTCTCGATCCCGAGGTCCTCAAGGCTATCGACGCAGCTGACGCACCGCCGTCGGCGCAAGAGCCGGAGCCTGAGCCAATGCCCAAGGACGACGGGAGCAAGAAATAGAAGATTTGATGCGTCTGCAACACTTCCCGCCTCGCCTGGCCTTGTTGCTTTGTTGCTCGTGGCGCCCCGCTTGATGAGCATGTGTCGCCGTAGTTTCTGAACATATTTTTAGACAACCAGTCCTGGTCCCAGTCGCTCGGGACTCGCGAGGCCAGGCCCCACGGAAGAGAAAACCATCCTCTGCCGTCATGACTCGTGATGTGCACGTGATAATTTCAACTGGCACAGTCCAGCCAGGGATTGATGGGCCATGGAAAGGAGACGTGCAATAAACGAGGAAGAAAAACAAGAAAACAAGAAAATTGCCATCGTGGCAACAGGACCCGCGCCGTTACATCGTTACATGGTATCAAATCTTTGGACACAAGGGAAAACGAAGGCGATGAAAAGGACTGTTGACGGAAAGCCGATCAACCCAAGGCCAGCGTCGCTCAGAGGCTCTATCCCCTCGACACGAAAGCAAGCAAACTCCCAAGCCAAATTACAAGCAGGCATACCCATCGATACCAAGCGAGGTAGGTATAACAGGAGAGGAAAGAGCAGAGCAACCAAGAAGCTAAAGCATGTATCTCGCACCTCATCATTCATCCCGGTTTCAGTGTCAAATGTCTCGTACATGGCGAGGGCGTCTGTAGCCAAGTCAAGCCACGGTTACATAGCGAGAAATAAAAGACCGTCTCTTACTCGCTCACTCGCCACCCTCTGTTATTTCCGCGGTCCAGTCCTTGCGAATCTCGAGCTCCGCAAGGTCCTCGGTCTTTTCGATGATGAGTCCCTTTTCGTTTGCCAGATGCAGGACGCAGATGAAGCAGTAGCTCGTTGAGATGTCATCCATGACCGTCTTGGGGTACACCTTCTGCAGATTGTTCATCACATCGGTGAACTTCAGTGTCAGCTCCTCCTTGGCAGGGCCAGCAGCTTCGGCGGCTTCGGCTGCATCAGGAGGTGGCGTGAGCAGTCTGGATTTTTCAGGGGCCTGTTTTTTTTGCACGCAAACAAGATTCGTTAGCAAATTCGTCACGCAATGGTGGGCGACAAGAAGGGGGGAAAGGATCAGTCACATTATCCAATGCCTCAAGGCCCATGCCCTTCCACATCTCCTCCTTCAGTCTCCTGACGTCAACCTTTTTGGCGACTCGCGCATACTGCACGTACTCGGGCCGTGCCCGCCTGCTCTGCGTGACCAACATGGTGCCGAACGCCAGGTCAGCCTGGTTCGTAACTGTCAGGCCGTTGAAGGCGGTCCCAAAGGCGTCCGTAACTCCCGGGTCGCCCAGCATGGCCCCGTCGATGCCGGGCGAGAAGTGCTCGCGGGCATCGGCAAACTCGTCCATATCGTCGTCGTCTCCACCGGCGAACGGAAGGCCATCGTCGAAGAAGTTGGCATCGTAGTCGCCCTGCGGCAGCCCTGTGTCGTCGCCCGAGCGTTCTGTGGACTGCATCAACGGCGCTTTTTGGGACGCCCAAAACGCCTCGTCCATGTGGCCCTCGGGCACGTCGCTTTGCTGCTCCTCGTGCGCATTACCAAAGACACCGCCGCCCCCGCTGCCGCCAAGTCTCCGTTTGCGGCCGAGGCGCGCTTTAGGTTTGAGGAACAGCGATAACAGCTGTTTGGAGTTGAAGTGTTTATCATCGGGGATGAGGTTGCGCGATTTGGACTTCCAGTCCTTCTTTGGCATCGAAATGGCTGCGTTGCCCGATGCTTGGGTGTAGATGACGTCGCCGAGAGCAGGGTCAAGCAGCGATAAGAAATCGATCTCGAAAGCCTCCTTCTCCTTCCGCTGTCGTGCCGGAGCGGCCGGCTTGTTGACGTCCTTGATCTTGCGGATCCTCCAATGCTCGGCGCTGGTCCAGTTCTTCTGAAGCGCCTGGTCGAAGTAGCTGAGGATGTCCTCGTGCACCTTGTCCTCCTTCTGGGCGTGCGACATGGATACGACGAAATCACCCTCACCCTTGTCGAGCATATCGACACCGTCCCCAACGGCACCGTCATCGCCGAGCCCGGCGTCAAAGACGCGCATCTGGGGCTCCAAGGCTGCCTCCCGTGCCCAAGCCTCACCACCCTCGCCAAAGTTGATGTTGACCTCGCCCAGATCAAAACCGCCAAGACCTTCGTCATCGTCGAATCCAAGCGGGTTATCATCGTCGATGTACATGCCCGACTTATCTCCCACTCCGTCAGGGCCCGGAGTCTTATCCTTGTCCGAGTCCTGTCTCCAGTCCTCGGGTGCACGGAGAAAGGGGATGTCCATAGTCCCAGAAGGGTCCCCGAGATCGAACGTTTTGAGCGAAGGGCAAACGTCGAACTCGTCTAGGCGGCCGAGCTCTGGAAAGAAGCGCGCGCCCAGCGTGCCCACATCGATCTCGACGTCCTCATAGTCGTCCTCCTTGGCGTGGGCAGGGGCGGCGGACTCGGCTTCCCCAGCCTCCTCGACATCTAGTCCAGTGTCGTCACCCTCGTCTACCGCCTCGCTTCTCCTGACCTCCGAGGTGTCGTTTGTGTCGTCGCTGCTGTCGAAAACAATACGGCCGTGGGTATCGATCATGAGGTGGTTGAGAAGCAGGCCCTTGGCTCCGCCCTCGTCAAAGTCGGCCGATGCCTTTTTGAACAAGGGGTCCACGGCGAATTCGAGCTCGAGTTTCTTCAGCTGAAGAGACGCGAAAGAAGGCGCAAGGGTTGCCTCGGCCGATCGCGTCTGTCCGGATGAGGCGAGACAAGTTAGCTGGGGTCGTTTCTTCAACGTTGGTGCGCCCCTAGCTCAGGGGTTGCGAGGTGCCACGTACCTTTTTCTTGGGCTTCTTGATGACGTTGCCATCCTCATCCACCTCGTCTTCTGCCCCGCTATCTTCGGCGTCACCTTCGGCCCTCTTGTTTTTGCTGTCGCGGCTGTCTGCGAGGCCACTGAGGAGCTTTCCGGTCTCCTCCTCAGCTACGCTGTCGACTCTGCTGGTGTAGATCTTGACGCAGCCGTCGAGGGTGCAGCTCGCCTTCTGGAAGTTGACGCCGTCGCCCTCCTTGAGCAGCGACATGTCGTGGAAGTAGTCGATCAGGGCAAAGTTCCACGAGTTGGCTTGGTTGATCTTGTTGTCGGTTGCCATCTTCATCCATTCCTCGAAGTTTGCCAGGATGGGAACGCGTTTCATGGGCGTGACGGCGCTGCCGCCAACCACGAAGCCGTCATCGTCGACAATCATGGGCTCCTTGCCGCTGGCGCTGGCGCGGGAGCGGGGAGTGCGAGGGTCCGAGCCGGGCGAGGAGTTGGCATTCTCGAGGTCCTCCAGCCTGATGCTGACAGATCGCTTCGAGGGCGTCGCGGCGGCGGCCTTGAGCTGGTTGATCTGGGCTTCGTGGAGGGCCTGGCGCGAGTGCATGCGCCGGGCCTTCTCCTGCGCATCGTCGTTGAGCGGGATCCTGCGAGCCAGTGGGTTAGCTGCTGGTCGCTGCCCGTACGCCCAGGAGGCGGCGCACGCTGTTTTCGAATGCGGAAGAGGAGATGCCTCACTTTACGGGCGACTTGAAGGGAGACTGTGAGATGGACCCGGAGACCTGCCTGCTGGTGCTCCGCCTGCTGCTGCTGCGCGACACCTGCGTGACGCGGGGCATTTTGGTGGCTGTGTCGTTGAGCGACGAGGGGAATGGCGGTGACGGGGCAGTTTATCGCATTGACGGTGCTTGCAATCCAGTTTGGTGTTAATTTTGCTTGTTAATTCTTTTACTGTCCCTATCCCTCTCGCTGTCTCTCTTGTGAGGGCGGGGTTTGCGGCGTCGCGATTTTTGGTTGCCCGTCGAGCCTTGGCCGGGTCCTCAATCCGAAGTAAACAAACATCGAATTGGCTCCGCCCAGCCAGCCCAGCGGCGGTTTCGTCCGATGGGCGACGCCACATCAAAAACCCACACGTTTCCTCACTTCGGCTCCGGCGGCCACGCATCCCTGCCCGGCCGCAGGACCCACGGCGCCCGAATAGAAATCTGCAGTTAAATCGAAACCCCATGCCCCGAACTGATCCTATTTCCCATATTCTTACTTATTTGCTGTATCCTAAACTAATATAACTTGGGGGTGCCTACCACAAGTTTTCGACGCTCCAACCAACTCGGCCGTGCAGTTTATACGGACTGCAGGCTGTTGTTTACGGAACGTGCGTGCGCGCACCTCCACAGCAAGATTGATTTGACAGTGACAGGGATAGTGGGCCCCAGCCACACTGACGTCGACGCCGCGGGCCACTTGGCATTTTGGGACTTGGGGTTGTCCAGCGTTGGAATCAACGATCAATTAGGTTAGAACAGATATCGAACCAGGTCGCTGCCCGCTGGAGAAGCTGCTGGCGAATAAAGGACGGGCCTAAACCGGCCGTCCAGCGTTCCAGATACAGCGCCGCCCTTCTTGTTTGACTTCTTGGTTCTCGCTCTGTGCAACCCTCGCACCGTCACGTCGTCACTGGCTGTGTGCCCCCGCCCCTCTTGAAACCTGCCTGTGCCGAGGCGTGCTCCAGACCTTTGCCCTGCTGTCGGCGTCGTGTGCTGGCCGCCCGTCGCAGCTCCTGAGAAGCTGCAGCGCCCGCAAAACGCTGGAACGGCCGTTTGATGCGGCAGCTTCCGTCCCGTATTCAAACGCGAACTGCCCCCGAGTCAGGCCTGGCGACTCGAACAACTACTGTCGGAGGCCCAAGTCATCCACCGCCACGTCTTCAGCCCCTGTTAACCTGCCGTTCACGCAAACCAAAAACGGCATCTTACAATAACTTCCTTGGCTGCTTAGCGACCTATTTTACCTACGGCTGCTTGGCCGCTTAGCCTCTCGACGCCGAGTGCAAGTTCCTCGCCGAGTGTTCGATTGCCCTCTTCAAAGACACCGGCGATCGCGTCCCTCTTCCCTCCCTCTCCAAGCTGCGCACCCATCCATCCGCCCGCCCTTGTCTGCCTAGGCTCCATCCAGCAGCGCGCCCCCCTGAGATCCGTGATGACCTGACACCATGCTTTCCAAACCGTCGAGGGCTGCAGGAACAGAAACATCGACGAGCTCGGCGGCGCGCATGGACCCCGTGACGAGCACGTGACACCACCCACCATCAGCACTGCTGCCGCCATGGCCACGCTGCCATCCCGGAGGCCAAGGCCAAGCAGGGCCAAGCTCGGCTCAAGGCTGAGCAGGCCTTTCTACACCTCGACCCTGATTATCACGCTTCTCGCGACGTATGCGCTGTTTGTGCGCCGCGCCGGAGTGTCCGGCTCCCGCCAGCCGTCGCCGCTGCACGCCCGAGCAGAGGACACCGAGTGCCGGCTCGTCCATCTGGCCAAGGACCAATGCGCCTTCGTGCTTGCGCACTGCCGGGACGACGAGGCCGGCCTGTTGTCCTACCTTACCTTGTACTATTGCGACCTGGCGCACGCCCAGCCCTTCGCCTTCGCCCTGCTCACCGCCTGGCTGGGCCTGCTCTTCACCACCATCGGCATCGCCGCGAGCGACTTTTTCAGCGTCAACCTCAGCACCATTGCCAACATCCTGGGCCTAAGCGAGAGCCTTGCCGGCGTCACCTTTTTGGCCTTTGGCAATGGCTCCCCGGACGTCTTCAGCACTTTCGCGGCCATGGGCTCCAACAGCGGCAGCATGGCCGTCGGCGAGCTGATCGGCGCCGCCGGCTTTATCACCGCCGTCGTTGCCGGCTCTATGGCTCTGGTGCGGGAGTTCAAGGTCACCAAGCGGACGTTTGTGCGCGACGTTTGCTTCTTCATCTTCGCGGTAACTTTCTCCATGATCTTCCTTGCCGATGGCAACCTGCATCTCTGGGAATGCTGTGTCATGGTTTCGTTTTACCTCTTCTACGTCGTCATGGTCGTCACCTGGCACTGGTTCTCGACACGCCGCAAGAGGAGGCGGCAGAGGGAGGCGGCCGCCCGCGCACACTTTTTCGGGCCCACTGGCGAGCCCTCGGACGAGCTCGAGCCCTACAGGGATGACGACGGAGACGACGATGATGATGACACAGCACCCGTAAGCGCACGCGCGAGTCGTGCTGCCTCGGACGCAATGCCTGACATCAGCGCCCTTGAACGGGCGGCGCCGCGGATAGCGGCCGGTGATGTCGGCACCCCCCAGGACGAAGATGATATCGACCGGGACATGCACGTGGCCGCCGAGGTTACCAGTAGCATGCGTGTCAACCGGCCCCGCGGCTCGAGGAGTAATACTACTCTGGGCCATATCAGGCCGAGTTTTGTTGGCGCGCTCGAGTTCCGGTCGGTGCTCGCGTCGCTGCAAAGGGCGGGCAGCACGTCGGGCAACATGCGGCTGGGGCCGATGCATTCTAGGGGGCAATCGGAGAATATAGACCGGGCATCTGTTGCCCGGCTGACGCTGCCGGAGCCAGCGGGCTTCGATTGGCCGTCCCTCCCGCACGACGAAGCCTCCTCGGCAGGGCGAGACAGGGCTCGGTCCCACGGTAACCTTCCCCTGGACTGGAGCTTTCCTGGGGCACCCACTGCGCCTGCAATAGTGATGGAGTCGCCCACGACTCCCCTCTCTCCTACAGACGCCGGCCTGCGGTTGGGTGGTGAGACGCCCCTGCAGCCTGGCCCGTCTGGTGCCACGAAGGACGGCACCCTCGCGCCGCCGCCCGCCGACATGCACCTGCGCCCGCCCGCCTACGATACCGAGGCTCATATGTCTGAGAGCACTGCGGTAGCGTCGCCGGCAAGCCTCAGTCTCCAAATCCCAAGCCCCCAGCCGCAGTCGAGTGGTTATTCCTCGCCTTCGCTTTCAGCGTTCCCCATGTTGTCCGAGTCGCCGATGGCCATGACTCCCAACACGCACTCGCCCCTGATCAATGCCCAAGCTTCTTCCTTTGCGGTCAATGATGGGTATTTTGGCCTTGAGATCCAAGAGCGCCGCTCCAAGCCTGTCCGGTGGTGGCCTTATTCGGTCCTTCCTCCTCCGCAGGTGATGAGCAACACGCTCTTCCCAACTCTTCAGGGTTGGGCAGACAAATCCGTATGGGATAAGTTTGTCAGCCTCATCTCTGTGCCGAGCATCTTTTTGCTTGTGGTCACACTCCCCGTGGTTGAAACCGAGGCTCCCGGCATCGACGACCCCGAAGACGACCTGGCCACTGACCGATCCCGTCTTGGAGGATCGGGCCTGGCTGTTAGCGCTGACTCGGTCGAGCGCCGCGCGTCAATCGAGCCCGAGACAGAGTGGGAGCGGTATCGACGGAACAGCCGCGATGCACGTCAGTCTCAACACACGACTCCCCTGATCTCACCTGCGTTGGGGCCCCCCCTCCTTGTGGTGCCCGATATAGGCTCAGCCAGCGGGGCGGGAGGCGCCGGGCTCTCGCCGCAAGTGGCCAAGAAAGACCAACACTCCCCACGACTGGCTTCTGGTAGCGGCACGCTGGCAATCGACGACACGTTGGGGTGGAATCGCTGGCTCGTGTGTGTGCAGATCTTTACCGGGCCTCTCTTCACGGTCTTGATTATGTGGGCCAACATGCTGGAGGATTTGGAGCATCCCGGCAAGGCGCTGGTAAAAATGCTCCTCTGCTCGTTGTTGCTCTCTCTTGTGCTCCTGGCAGTCATGCTCGCGACAACGTCGTCTGATGTGCGACCCCGCTACCACTTCCTGTTTTGCTTCCTCGGCTTCATCATTAGCGTTGCATGGATCTCGACGATAGCAGGCGAGGTTGTCGGGGTACTCAAGACGCTTGGTGTCGTTCTCGGTATCTCTGAGGCGATTCTCGGACTGACCATATTTGCCGTCGGGAACTCTCTGGGTGACCTGGTCGCCGACATCACGGTCGCGCGGCTTGGCTACCCGGTGATGGCACTGTAAGTCGACAGCATTCATGTCCCCCGCCCTGCCCTTTACTCTCGCTCCCTGGATATGCTTGGGCTGACCTGTATGAACGACACAGATCTGCGTGCTTCGGCGGGCCGATGCTCAACATTCTTCTGGGGGTTGGAATAGGGGGCGCTTGGATGACGATCAAGGCGGCCAACGAGAGCCACAGCAAACACCCACACAGGCCGCTGAAGTACAAACCGTACCAAATCCAGGTCGGGGGCACGCTGATTGTGTCAGCCTTTACCGTGCTTCTGACTCTGATATTCCTGCTCGTCGCCGTTCCGACCAACAAGTGGATCATGAGCAGGAAGATCGGCTTCAGCCTGATTGGGATCTGGAGCATCAGCACCATGATCAATCTGATTGTCGAGATGACCGGGGCTTGGGCAGAGACTGCTCAGGGCGCCTGATGGCGGATCGGCCGATGACACAACCAAGTGGCTGTCGGCTGCTGGTTTCTCCAGGATACACCATTGAATCATTGCTCGTAATGTATCAATTACCAATAGCAAGCTGGGGTATACTTATCTACATATCTAGGTACTTAACGTATCTAAGTCATGCAGTATGGAAGCGGTACGACGCCCGGCGCCTGGCCGCTGAGTCGTCAACAAGGGGTACATGTGTAGAATGGAAGCGTTAGAATAGGTACTCGCAAGAACAATCCATCCAATTCTCCCTGGCCCATGCGTGCCACAACATCTGATCTGATGGTGCGGATAACTGGCGCAGGCCGATGGGATCTTTCGGACAGAGCGTGAAAACCAATCGTGCAGCCGGCTCCGCCTGCGGTTCCTCCTGGCGGGGGCGGGGCTCTTGCCATCCAACCGCTGAAGCCCGTGTTGTTGTGCATGCATCCCGTTGTGAGGGGCACCCGTCGCGATACAGCATTGGAGCCCGCTCAAGCAATGGAAGCTTGGTATGGAGCAGAGGGGAAGGCCCCATTGAGCGACACCGGCATTGAATTGGACGAGGAAGCAGCCTTGCGGGTCCATTACTCAGGTCGGACTGTTATACTACATCGCCAAAAGCTCCGACCCTGACCGCCTCGTCCCCGCGCCGTCCTCCAACACAAAAGAGATTGAAACGGCCTAGATTTCGTTGCTTGCTCCCGTCCCTTCAACCCCGATCACACCCGGTCGACGACATAGCTTAAAAATGGCGTACCCGTCTCTGGACCAGCGGCCGCTCAAGGACACCATCTGCCTGTTCGACGTCGACGGCACCCTGACGCCCGCCCGCCAGGATGTCACGCCCGAGGTGCTCGACATGCTGGCCCGGCTGAGGCAGAAGTGCGCCGTCGGCTTCGTGGGCGGCTCCAACCTGCCCAAGCAGCAGGAGCAGCTGGGCGCGGCCGACGTCGACGTCACGTCGCTCTTCGACTTTTGCTTCCCCGAGAACGGCCTGACAGCCTTTAAGAGCGGCGAGCCCCTCCCGTCGACCAGCTTCATCGAGTGGATCGGCGAGGACAAGTACAAGGAGCTGGCAAACTTTGTCCTGCACTACATCGCCGACCTCGACATCCCCGTCAAGCGCGGCACCTTTATCGAGTTCCGCAACGGCATGATCAACGTCTCGCCCGTCGGCCGCAACGCCTCCCACCAGGAGCGCAAGGACTTCCTCGCCTACGACAACGTGCACCAGGTCCGCGCCAAGTTTGTCGAGAAGCTCAAGGAGAAGTTTGGTCACTTTGGCCTGACGTGAGTAAATTTTTTTTTCTTCTTTCTCCCGGGATTCCTACATCTTCTGCCACAGTTTCCCTCGAAATGAAGAAGCCATGGCATCTGACTTGTCAACCCTGAACAACAAAAAACAAACAGCTTCTCCATCGGCGGCGAGATCTCCTTCGACGTCTTCCCCAAGGGCTGGGACAAGACCTACTGCCTGAACCACCTCGAGAACGAGGCCAAGAAGCCCGGCGGCATCACGTACACCACCATCCACTTCTTTGGCGACAAGACCATGCCCGGCGGCAACGACTACGAGATCTTCTCCGACCCGAGGACCATCGGCCACACCGTCACCTCGCCCGACGACACCATGGCCGAGCTTAAGAAGCTCTTCGACCTGTGAGTGGAGAGGCTAGCAAGGAGGGAGAGAGAAATCACACAATAGAAAAAAAGAAAAAGATCAAAAAACAAAGACGTTGACTCACGACGGAATCTGGTGCGTGGTGCATTATGTGTGCGGTAAAGCGAAATCATAGTCACTGCCATACTCAAACTGGCTTAAAAGGTGCAGGGTAAAAAATATAGATGCGTGCGGGAAGAAGGCTCTGGGATTTCCATGGGCGTTCTTTTACCCTAGATGGAGTTTGGCAATGATACCAAAAAGAATTGGACCAGTCTCGAAGGGAGACGTCACAGGTCTAAAATGTTGCTCGATGCCCCCAGGCTATCTCGTGAAAGGAGATAACAAAAATAAAAGGACGAAAGCTAAGGACCACTAGCAAGCATCAAATACACATAGCGCCAAGTACTTGAATGATACAAGGTTCGAAGATAGACTGCTTGGCCGTAAGCTAAGCTACCTACAAAAAAAAAACCAACCAAAACATATGTTAAATCCATCTCGCTAAATCACATCTAGCTAAGAACATGGCAGGACAAGACGTGATAGACAATCGAAGTACTGCGGGGTCGATTGGGGGAGTACAGGGGCATAAACTGGCATGATGTAGATGGGATATATATGGTAGATAGATGGAAGGCGACCGCGCGCTGTGACAAGGGATACGCACAAAAAATGAGGCCGTCAAGCAGCTATCCACCCAAGTAAACAGAGATGATGCAGAAAAACGAAAGCAGAAAATAGAGAGATGTAGGGAATTAGTGGGGAAAATCGACAGATGCCAAGGAAGAATATTGCTCGGCGGTGACTTTTAGTGGCCGTACTCAAGGTGCGGGACAATGACGGGCCCATATTTGGTGGGCGCCGAGTTGAAGTTGATGTCGCCCTGGACGACAAAGTCGACTGCAAGGCTGAGCTTTGACAGGCCCTGCTGCTGCTGCTGGGCCTGACCGCCGTTGACGATGCTGGCGGCGTACTGGGTGCCCGGGATGGATTCCGGATCGTAGGCGAAATGGCGACGTAGTTGCGCCGGCCCATGAGCTTCTTGAGCTCGCGCGGCGCCCCGCTTGCGTCGACCTGGAAGATCTCCATCATGTCCTCCTTGGTGTCTGACACCTCGCCCGTCGACTTGTGCCCGTTCAGGGGAATGTAGAGCATCTTGTTGGAATTGTGCAACATCTTGAGGATGTAGTTGCCGGCAGGCGCTGCCACGATAGGCGACGTGATGATTTGGTACATTGTCTTGTGGTCGCTTGGGTGCGACGGGTCGTGCACCAGGCCTGCTCCGCAGCAGTTGACGTCTGTTAAGAAAGAATCCCAGCTTGTTAGTCCCGTGTGGTCTCGACAGTCGGGGAGCTCGCCGTCGTCCAAGCTCACCTCCAGAAAGAAACGTCATCCTGATGCCCTTCTGCTGCGAGATAGTCTGCAGCGTGCGGATCAGATATGTGCGCTCAAGGTCCTTGGTCTCGTGCGTCCATAGATCCTTAAGCTCCTCGGCAAAATCGAGGTCACCAAACTGGTTGAGCACGTTGCCCATCAGGCCCGACTTCCCGACGGCCTTCTTGACGTGTGTGAAGCCATGCTGCACCACCTCCTTCCCACCCACGACACCAGCCACCGAGCTCGTCACCTTGCCGAGGATGTTGTACGTCGTGGTAACCGCCTTCTTGCCCGTCGCAAAAGTATTGGCAAGGCTCTCCACCGTATCGAGCCTCGGGTAGACCGGCGGCACTGACAGCATCCAAATGCAGTGCTGCACGCTGGGCGGCAGCATGGCCACCTTGGGGAAGATGCCCTGGTATGTCGGTCCAGCCATGACGCGTGACTGTGTCCGCTCCGACCTCAGATCGGCACCGACTACCACGACGGCGGGCCCAAGGTACTTGACAAAGTGCCATCCGGCGCCCGAGATAGTGAACAGATCAATGTCGGTGTTGACATTGCGCATGATCTCTATAGTTGTGTGGTGCTGGAAGAGCAGGTACATCTCGATGGCTACCCTGCCGATGTTTTTGAAAATCTGCGACGATTGCATGTAGTCTGGATATGACCCGAATCCGTCGAAACTGCGGGGTTGAGAAAGGGAAGTGGAATAGAGCGTCAGTACCGCTGCGTTTATAGCATAGCAAATAGCAGAGAGGAAAAAGGGGTGTGCGGACTCACATATCATGGTCATCAAGTTGCAGGATGTGAGGGATCTGAGCAAACGCCTCTCTGAGGAATGGCTGGTCAAAGTGCGAGGTGTAGTAGTGGAAGTAGGCGTGGGTGACGTCCTCTTCGTGGCGCGCCGTCCACTGCGCCGTCTTGCGGTTCTCTCTCCCCTGCAGCGAGAGCCACTGCTTGAGCAGCGGGACCTCTTTCCAGAGCCGATCACCGTAGATCTGGTCACCAAGGCCGAGCTGGACATGGAAACCGCCGCAGTCGACATTCTTCTGAAGCACATCCTTCCACATGAAGCCAACACCCCCGAGTTTTGCCCTTTCGTTCTGCGATGTCGATGCCGCAAAGTCGTTGCCCGAGTGCGCGATAAACCGCCAGCCGGCCTCGTGCCGCCCGGCCACCACAAACTCATATCTTGTGCACCCTAGATGCGACGTGACTGCATATGTCCAGCGCTCAGTCCCTTGTTCGCCCATCTGCAGATCCATGTCGTACTTGTAAAAGGTCCAGCGCTGATGGGTGTGAATCGGGTGTGGGTTGAGCATGCGTGGGTTGGGTGACAGGTCGACGCTCAGATGGATATGGATAGTGGGCGGCTGCGGCGCGTCGGTGACAATCATGATACTGCCTAGCCAGACGCCCCGTTCGACGTCCATATTGACATAACGCAAATAGGGGCCGAAGTACACTCCGTTTGTGGGCGCAACTTTGAAGATATCAACACCGGAGCTGGGCGGAGGCCCCGTAAAGCCCGCGGTTGGGGCTGCGGAGGCTGCCACACTCATGATGCTCTCGGCGTAGCCTGGCGTCTGGGGTGGGAAAAGGCCCGGCGAACCCATACCCTGCTTTGCACCGAAAGGCGAGGCAAGCGGGTTTCCATAGGTCGAGGCAGTTGGCGATAACGGCGCCGTCTCGTGATTGATCGGGTTGGGGCCTTTGGGGAACTCCCACTGCGTAGACTGGGTTGCGAGGTGGATGTAGTAGTATTGACCAGAGTTCTGGTCGAGGTGCGAGATCCAGCCCTCGGGCAGTGGGGGAGGAGACGCTGGATTCTGTGCGTGCAGCACCGAAGGTGTGTGAGAAATAGCGATGGACGGTTGGCCGTTCTGCCCGGAGCTCTCTGGCCTGGGGTCGTTCGCAAACGCGGGGTGGCCGGGATGCTGAAGAGCGGGCGATGCGAGCGGGTTCGCATACTGTTGCTGCTGCTGCTTCTTCTCTTGGTTCTGGGCCACAGGTGCGTGCACAGCGCTGGCGTTGGCACTCGGCCCGGAGGCGACGGCGGCGGCAGCGGATGCGCCCGCGGCAGATGAGGCAGGGTGTTGTTGCTGCTGTTGTTGTTGCTGCTGCTGGTACTGTTGTTGCTGGTTTTGCTGCTGGTGTTGCTGTGGCTGTGGCTGTGGTTGCTGCTGCTGTTGCTGCTGCGCATTGGGCGTTGACTGCTGCGCTGCAGGTCGCTGTTTCTCGTTGGGATACGAGGAGTTCCCTCCAGGGTTGACACTAGTGTAGGCCGGGGGAGGTGTAGATGCTTGCATGCGAGCGAAGTCCTGCTCCAAGATGCTCACTTGAAGGCTCGGCTGCTGCCCCTGGTTCGCCTGCGCGGGGTTGGCAGCCTGCTGGGGCGTCTCGTTGACCCGATCAGATCCCTGGTAGACGGTCGGAGGTCCATGCGGCTGCTGGTCTGGGGTCTCTGTGGGCGTCCACGGGCGCTGCGGGGGAGGTTGGCCGCCATACTGGGCAAGGCGCTGTGACGCTGCGGAACTCTGCAGCTGCTGAGCTTGTAGACCGGTCAGGGTAGCGGCACCCGAGATGCCCGAAGCGGCGTACCGAGCCTCGATGCCATCGCCAGGGCGAACTCCTGGCTCGATGATGGGGGTCTCCGGAGGAGGAGGAGACCCCCGGCTAGCGCGGGTGGTCGATGTGGAGGCCGTCGAGGCAAAGCGGCTTACGCTGCTTTCCTGTGGCATATTAAGCGAGCCCGTGGGCGACTCGTGGTGCTTGGCATTGTTGGCCGTGGCCGGGCCCGGGGCCGGGCTCGAGGAACTACCGGCAGGCGGGGGATAGTACGACTTGTTCTGGTAGCTAGTCGAGATCTTGGGCTGCGGATAGCGTGGCTTGGGCTGCGCCTGCTGCGGCTTGGGCTGGGATATAGGCTTCGCAAAGAGATTGTCCTTGTCGCCATCGTCGCTCGTGGGCGAGAGTGCTGTCGGTGCGGTGCCGCGGCGCTCGGCAAGCCCGGGCTTCTTCTCGACGCCAGTGCTGAGGTTCAGGCGCGGCGAAGTGTCGTTGTAGCTCCCGGCGGAGTTGGCGGGACTGCTCGTCTGAACCCTGTTGTTGGACGGTCTGCGCACGCTGTCTGAGGGGTAGGGAGGCCGCGGGGCATGCGAGGGCTTGGATGGGCGCAGGTCGTCGTCGTCCGGGTAGGGGAGCGGTGCGGCAGAGCTTGATGCGCCCGGGGGTAGGGGGAAGGACGGCTTGGAGTGATGGGACGAAGACGACGAGGCCGGCGAGGGCGGCCGCGGATACTTGAAACGGCCCGAGGCCTGGTCGACCTGGGGCTTGGGGCTCTGGGGCTTGAAAATACGCAGCGGCTCAACGGTCGGGCTGTCGCCGTCCTGGCGGGCAGGGTGGCTCAGGAAGAGCTCCTCGTCCGAGATGCCTCTTGAACGGTTCTCCATGACTGTGTCTTGCTCTCTCGGCAGATGCAGGTACAGCAACGAGAGGGGACGGCGCGCGCGCGATGACGCACGGCGGGAGGAGCAAGAATTTATTTATAGGAGCCTTTTGGGGATGAGTGACGAGAAGACTGACACTAGGACCGCCAGATTCGGGGGCCGCGCACAAGGAATAGGAAGATGGAGGGAGGGGTGCGTTGTTGATGGGAGCCGGCGGATCAACAGCCCAACCCAGCTGCGGGGTGGGTTAGCTGAGCTGCTGCGACGCAAGCTGCGAGGGAGTCTAGACTGCTAGGAACAAGGAAGATAGGGCTGGGCTGGGGATGAGGAGGCGCAACCAGACGCTCTCGCGACCGCCAGAGGCAAAAAGAAGCGAAAACGAGCAGGAAAGGAAGCTCCTTGCGCCCGTCTGTCTTGAACCTGTGACGGTAGGACACGGCAGATATCGTCAAGAAGCCAACAGAATTGAATAGCGAAGAAGAAGAAAAAAAAAAGATACGGCTTGCCTTGACGCTTGCTACTCTCTTCCGCACCCTCTGCCTGGTTGGTAGGGGGGTATGCGACCGGCCGGGCGACCAGCAGCATGGCGGGGGGGGACGCGCAAGGTCCCGGGGTGGGAGATGTGACTGCTCGGCTTCTGGCTGTCTGCTGGCGCTGAGGCAATTGATTGGTCCCCGGGGCCCAGGAGGGCGCTTATGGCTTCCCACCTGTGCTGGCAACATGGACGGGAGGGGCAGGAACGCTGGGCCCAAAAGAGAAGCGGCACGATGCTCGTGCTGCAAGCGCCCAACCACAGCAGGCCAAGAGGACGCGCAGATGAAGCCAGCCCGCACCAGAGGCAGCGCGCCCCCATTGAGGCAAGGCACATTTGCCTTGGACCTCGAGCGGGCCAAAGAGATGCCGCGCGCTGCCAAAGTGGCCCTCAGGTCAGAAGCTCCATCGACACCACGCTCATTTCCGGACTCGGAATTGACGGCTCAGGCTTTCCAAGTGCAAACCAGCGTGGTGCAGTGTGCAGCCTGGTGTTGCAAGTCGCCGTCGGCACCCAGGGCTAGCAAGGTAGTAAATAGTCCAAACAACGCGTCCCATTCATTTGCACATCAACATTGGATGATGGGTGCCCAGACACCACCTGCCTCTGCTGCCTTTCCCTGTTGGTCGAGTGGAGATGGGGAGGCCGCCGGGCTTTTGCATGTGTCAATACTCGAAGCGGGTGCAGATGTGTCTGCAAAAGTCGTCGCAAGGGCACTGTTTGATCACGTCTGCGAGAGTCTTGACGCGGGAGCCTCGACAGGGATGGTGCACACCCCACCCACCCGCCTCTCCCGTTCCAATTGATTATTTTTTTTTTTTTTTTCTTGCTGTTCCAGCTAAGCGGGCATTTTGGGGAGAGATATCGCCTCCCAACAGTGTCCGCCACAACTCACACGCACATTTGATGCACACGATGCACACATAGATGCACACACACATTTTGCAGTAGCACCCAACCCACCCAACCTACCAATGTTGAGCACACTCACCGGAAGCGGTCGTCTGCCTGTAGCGAGCACTTGCATCGGCGGGGTTTTCTGCTGGTCGACTCGCTTTGCCAAGCCGGCGGCACCAAGGGCGGGCGTTCCTTTCCGGGCGGCTCAATTGGCTGCTTCACAAGAGATCATGTGGTGCCGACCAGAGGCGCAAACTTTGGATGGATCGGCTCGGCGCGTCATCGTCAAGGCGAAAAATGTGGCTGCTCCGGGCGCCTGTGGGGGGTGACAGAGGGGTTTGGCGGCACCCAGGCCCGGCCACTGTATTTCTTCTTCTCATTTTTTCTCTTCTGCATCTCGGATGGCGACACAGGCAGAAGCCTGTCCTTCCAGGAACGAGAAGATCCATCGGCCGATCTTAGGGTGGCGGGGGGTATTTGAGTGCGAAAAGGTCCTGCAGGAGCGAGACTTCCCTATCCCTCACATCATTACCTGTGGCTCATATTGGGTTTTGTATTTACTTGTTTCCTCTTCGTCCCGGGCCAGATGCCTCTGTAACGAAGACCAGACTGTTGATTTTAGCCAACGCTGCTTGTTCATCCCTTTACAGCATCTCGCCGCGCCCAGATCCACTCCACGGCCCGAGTCTCCCCGTCTCGACTAACCCCTGTCTCGAGGGCAGGTGGCCGCCACACGGGGTCAGGTTCAGCGAAGCAGCTGCCTCCACATCTGCTGGCTGTGTTGAATTGGGCAACATCTCCTAGGGGCACACTTACCAGAGAGACGGGTGACGAGGAAAAAGGAGACCAAGGCCATGTCTCTCAACCGCGTCTCCTCCCTCGGCGAGTTCGAATTCGTCCCCGGCGATCCCGTAACTAGGTCCCGGCGCGGCTCCGACGCCTCGGTGCTCTCTGCCCGCGCTCAGAAACTTACCTTCAACCCCTGGTTGTCCCGACGACCACGGCAATGTCGTTCACCCCGTTACACCCGCCGACGCGGTCGGTGCATTTGAGGTTCCTAGGCCGAAGAGGATCCTGCAGATCGCTTCGGCTGTTTTCTACTGCGTCTTCGCATCGGGCATCGTTTGTAAGACTTAACATCGTCCCTCTTGGATGCTCATATTGTCTAGACAGCTGAGGCTGACACTATCAAACACCCCACACTTCAAGTTGGTTACGCGGCCATCAAGCCGGTGCTCAAAAGTGAGGGGGTCTATCGAGACGTATGCTCCCGCGAATCCGGCGAGGGGATCAGCGAGGGCCTTGACGAGGACACGTGCGTCGAGATACGCATGAACCTCATGTTTACCGTCGCAGCCGTCTCAACAAACGTGGCCGCCCTCCCGATCGGTGCCATCCTCGACCACGCGGGGCCTCGTGTCTGCGGTCTTCTCGGCAGCTTCTTCCTGGCTGGTGGAGCTGTTATCCTGGCCTACGCCGAGCAGTTGTCTTTCGACGGATACCTCGCGGGCTACCTTGAGCTTGCACTGGGCGGCCCCTTTATTTACATGGGTTCGTTCCACCTATCCAACGCGCTGCCTAGGTCAGGTTTGATACTGGCCCTCTTAACGGGTGCCTTTGACTCGTCCAGCGCCATCTTCCTCATCTACCGGATTGTGTACCAGGCTACAGAAAGCGGCTTCGGCCTGAGGAGCTTCTTTCTGGCGTACTTGGTGGTGCCCGCTGGGATCGTTCTCCTCCAGCTCACGCTGCTGCCAAAGCACTCGTACAAGACGGTGGGCGAGATGATTGAGGATATCAAGGAGCCTGACGCATTCCAGGGGACCTGCGATCAGATCGATGAGCATACCGCATTGCTTCAGGAAGAGGCGAGGCAGCAGCGAGAGGAGCAGGTCGGGGAGCTGCTGGGCACGGCCAAGATGGACACGCAAGTCAACCGCCAGGTGCGCCAGAATATCAAGTCTGGCGTCTGGGGCATTATGCACAATAGCACCATCAAACAGCAGCTGGCGTCTCCGTGGTTCATTCTTATCATGCTGTTCACTGGTAAGTGGTTTGACGGACCACACTCGGCCTTTATCTGGGAAGAATGGAAACTAACACCCAAGAAACAAACTCTACCGCGGTTGGCTACCTAGTCATCCAAATGACGAGGATCAACTATTTCGTGGCCACTGTTCGGCCACAATATGAAGCCCTTCTCGGCAGCCACAGCCGCGCCGTCGAAATTAACAATTTTTTTGATCTTGCTTTGCCCTTGGGCGGTGTTATCTCCATCCCATTCATCGGGATGATTCTAGACAATACCAAGACTGTTACGGTCCTTGTTACGCTGGTTGCCGTGGCCACGGCGATTGGTGTTCTTGGAATTATCCCCTATGCATGGGCAGCATATGGCAACATTTGCCTCTTCGTCTTGTACCGCCCATTTTATTACACGGCCGTTTCCGATTTTAGCGCAAAGGTGTTCGGCTTTAGGACATTTGGGGTTGTTTACGGCACCATCATCTGCCTCTCGGGGCTTTTCAACCTCTCCCAGCCGGGCTTGGACTATCTCTTCCATCAGACCTTCCAAGGAGACCCGGTCCCTGTCAATCTCATCTTGATGTCGGCCGGCCTAGCGGTGGGCATCTCTCTGGTTGCATATGTCAGCACCAAGTCTCGAAGGATTAGCCGCAACCTTCTTGAGCAAGAGGCCGAGTCGGCCTTTGCGAACCGAGAGGCGAACCGAGAGGCATGATGGCTTTCTTTTCTCCCTTAGAATCAGGACATCGACAAGAGCAGAGCAGAGCTGCGTATCTATCTACTGTCTTCATGGCGTTCATGAGTCGATAGGGTGGTTTTTGGGGGAAGGGAAAATTGAAGCAACCAAGGACAAAAAAACAGGCCCAGGTCAGCCTCAGCCCGAGAAAGGGCTTTTAAGCAATGATGAAATTCATTTGCGGGAAGAAGAAAAAAACATTCTTGAATGTACGCCAATAGGAGCATTTCTTTTGGATATACTTGGACCCTCCACTCTTACTGGTCAAACAACCCACTCATAAATGCAGCTTCGCCTTCCTATTGATGACAATGCCTTGTCGGGGTTTAGCGCCCAAATCATGCGGGTCCCCGCTGTGATGTAACGGATGCTGCACCCTTGCGGACGGATTTCAGGCTTAACATGCCGACCTTAGGTGGTTGGGTTGGAGGGCGCAGGGCGTGCATCGCCACTGGCCCCAGGGGTGGCCAAGCGCTTTGCTGGTTGTCGCGCGCTTACGTCCTGCATATTGTCGTGACGCTCAATAGAGTGGAGAGTGTTTCATGGGTGTAAGGTGGTTGGTGAGGCTGCACGGGTCATATAGAATCAGACACGTAGAGTTTGAAGTTCGCAGGAGATTTCGCAGATCATCAATCTTGTCTTTATTACTAGAGTCGCTGTGCAGCACAACAGTCCGGCTAAGCTCTGATGGACCCTATTCACACCATCGTGGGAGCCAAAGAAATAACAACGGAAGTCACAGATACAACCGTGAGCGCGGATCGACAGCCAGCTCATCGCAAGCCGCAAGAATGGCGGACGGATTTTGGACCAAATGGTGGGTGTTTTTTTGCCTCATCATCCCAACCGCGATCAGCATCACCCTCCTCGTTGCTGGCACGAGGGATTGGGCCTTCTCTAGTCCCGTATCCGATTTTATACAGAAGAACCGCGCCTCTACGCAGCTGGCGGTGCAAGTGCTCTCGACACTCCTCGCCTTAGTGCAGAGCTTGGCTGTCTGCCACCTAATCAAGTATGGCGGGATACTTCACCTTGCCGGCAGGCCGTCCATGACGACGAGACAGCTTCGAGGATGGGGAAACATGGCAACCGCGAAAATCGACTTGAACATCTCCTTTATCCATCTCGCTCTGGCCACCGTTATTGCGTGCCTCAGTCTTGCCTTGTCAGCAGTCTGGACTGGAGCCATGACCCCGTTCCAGATCACCTTGACCATCGAATCGAGCCTCACCATCCCAGTCTTCGGCAACAGCAGCCTGATCCGGGAATACCCATCCGAGGTGGAGGCTTCGGGACCCGAGATCCAAACGCGTCAGGGCATGTTCAGCTACTCGGTGGGCATCAAGAACATCGGCGCGCTGATGTCGTCGGCCGCCTCGGCCACTTCGGCTGACGGGTCCATCCGCAAGCACGCCAAGTTTGACAACACGCAGTTTGTTTACGCCGGCCGCTCGTACGGGGCTGGATCCGCCGTTGGCCTCAAGGACGGAGGGATCCGCGCCGGCACCATGGGCCGCGTCACGGGCTACCAGTACAACGAGACGGGCTACGAGGCGGTCGTGGGTTGCACCCGCAACGCCAGCACCGCCTTTACGATACGGGGGCGGGTCCTGGAGCGCGTCTTCCCGGTCGTCGGCCGGATGCCAGACAGCGATTCTGACGAATATTCCGAGTACTTTGGACACGGTGACGGCCACATCGTGGCCCTGGGCGTGGCCGTGGGCCGAGCGAAGCGCTACGTGTCCATCGCGGCGGGCAAGACGTACCGGGCGCTAAACGCGACGCAGTGCACCATCGACTTTGTGCCGGCGCGCTTCAGCGTGAACGTAAGCCTGGCCGACCGGAACATCTCGGTTGCCAAAATCGAAGGCGGCCGAGGGGGCGCCACCGGCGCGGTTCCGGACATGGACCCCGCAAGGAACCTGACCAGGGCCCTGATGCGGCAGTTCTCCATCATATCCAACGACCTCACGAACCTGTACGAGTCGGTGCTGGGCGACGCGCTGCTCTCCAGCGTCGCGGCGTGGAACAACTCCAACAACGGCGCCGGGACCGTGCCAGAAGAGCGGGCGACGCTCGCGGGCGTAGAGAACGCCATGGTCGCCATGACGGACGACATGCTCGCCCTGTACGCCGCGGCGCAGCTCATGGTTGGCGGCTTTTCGCAGCCCGCGGCCGTGACCGTTGCATTTGCCGTTCTGAAGGTTGGGCAGTGGCAGTACGCCTGGGCAATGGTGGCGCTAAATGCGGCCGTCGTCGTCGCGGTCCTCGTGGAGATGCTTCGGACCAGGGGCTGGAGGCGCCTGCCGGCGTTCGACTTCACCGACCTAGAGTGGCTGACGCTTGCCAGCTTCCGAGGCGGGACGATGAGCGCCGGCGAGCAGACGCCGCTGATGCCGAGCCGGGACCGTGGGTTCGAAGGAGAAGTGAACTCACCGTTTTCATATGAGCGGCGAGTTAAAACGGGTGTCTGGACATTCGGCCGGAGCGACGAGGACGTTGTTGTAGAACTGAGACAACTTGACGAAAAGGGCCGAGATATGGTGTTGATGATGAGAAGCGGGAATGCTTGATCTAGCCACCATAAAAGATGCACTCAGGAAGGGCCTGTCGTGCCACGGCTTGGGCCGCTCAAACTAGAACTCCTGGGGAGTCTGTCGCTATTGGTAAGCGTGATAGTCTGTCCGTCTATGTTGATCATTTCTTTTTTAGGCCTAGGTGGTGAATACCTACCTAGGCGAATACCTACCTAGGTACCTACCAGGTACATATACGGTTGAGTGGGTTCCGTAGGAGATCCGACCTAGCTGGCCTTGAATCTATAGACTGGTGTCAAATCTTGCCTAACATCGAGCACTGCCGTATCCGGGATTAAAAACTTAGAAATGCCAATGCCAGTGGTATCATTTCTCCCCTCCCAAGTTCTGTCTATCCAAGAAGTCAAAGAGAAACTGGTCAAGCCAAAGCCGAAAGACAGCGGATTGGATGTCTGTCCAGCAAGGGCCGCCGAAGAGAGTATATAAGTAGGTACCTAGGCACCTACCTATGCATCAACCCTTCTCCGCCTCAAAACTCCATCGCCACGCCGACGCCCTCCTCCTTCGCTTTCCTGCCGTTCTCGTCCTTCTCCTCCATTTCTTCTTTGATTTTCGCCTCCACCTCGTCCCTGATACCCTGTAGATCGGGCGGGATGGCTGAGTACTGAACGCTTGGAGCGCTATTGACGAAGCGCATCTGCTCCGTGACGTGCTGGACGATCTCCGCTAGGCGCTTTTGCGGATTCCGGTTCTGGCGAGGCTCTCCGACAACCTGCTCGAGCGTGGGTAGGAGGGTATCCTGGCGGAAGTGGTCGCGCCAGGGAGTGTGGAGCGGGATGGTGGGGTCGATCTTGGTGTGGCAGTCGATGGCGATGCTCGTCTCGTATGCCCAGGCGCGGGCGACGTTGCGGGGCGTGTAGCCACCGCCGCCAAAGAGGATCATGGGAATTCCCAGCTTTTTGCAGAAGGCGACGCAAGAGCCGTGGCCCTGGACCTGCAGGTTAAAGCGACCAAGGCGATCGCCAGCGAGGGAGTCGGCACCGCACTGGAGGGCGATGGCGCTCGGCCGGAACTTCTCGACACACTGGCCGATGACGTTCTGGAACAGCGCCTCGTACTGCTCGTCCGTGATGCCGTCGTTGAGCGGCACATTGATGGCATGGTGAGCACCGGGGTTGCGCTCGTTCTTGGGCCCGTTCTCGTCCAATGCTCCAGTGCCGGGGAAGAAGTTCTGGGGGTCGTACTTGTGGAACGACACGGTCATAACCCGGTCCGTCGAGAAGAAGGCCTCCTCGACGCCGTCGCCGTGGTGCACGTCGATGTCGATGTACAGAACCCTGGGGTAGCACCGCAGCAGCTGCAGTATCGCAATGACGATGTCGTTGATATAGCAGAAGCCCGACGCCTCGGATCTCTTGGCGTGGTGCAGCCCGCCACCCCAGGCGATGGCGATGTCGGACTCCTTGTTGCAGATCTTGCGGGCCGCGTCCAGCGATCCGCCCGCCGACATGGAGCAGTAGTCATAAAGGCCCTCAAACAACGGGCAGTCAGATCCGCCCAGGTTGAACTTGAGGTCCGGATTCAGGTTGTCCACATCCCTCGGCACCGGTTCCGGGGCGACGGTGGCGAGGAACTCCAGGTAGTCGCTCGCGTGGAACATGTTCAGCTCCTCGTACGTGGCGGCACGGGAGATGTAGTTGTCCATGGCAAAGGACATGCCGTAGGACATGATCAGACTCTTGGACAGGGTGAGACGCCACGGCTTCATGGGATGTGTCTGGCCAAAGTGGTGTTTCTCCATCTCCGGGTTCGTGTGGAACGAAACGTTGTATCCTTTTGGCCGCGTAATGTTGAATTCCTGCGCAGTCCGTTTTACCTTGTTGTAGTAGGTGGCGTTTTCCATGTCGCTCGCATGGTCTAACGGAACAACGTAATCCTCCACTATACGGTCGTCGGCGTTGACGTTGTGGGGGAGATAGTTGGGCCGCGGGACCCGGTATCTGTACGAGTCGATATCCATGGCGGAGATATGCTGAATCCAGCCTCAGGGGGACGGCAAGTGAACGGAGAAAGATCCCTTGCCACGGCGTGGAGACTGGCGCGCAAGTCCCAGACAGGCGGCAAGGTGCCCGCCGAGGGGTCAGTAGGTACCCAGGCACCACCTAGGTCGCTGGTGGTGCCTCCGTCGATGCGCGCAAGCCTCGATTGTGTGGTAGCGGGCGAGGATGGAATGGACGGATATCGCGGCCGCAAAGCACAAGGGGCGAAGGGCGAAATGAGGGGAGAAAAAAATACGGTGATCTCGAGTGCGTAGCTCGAAGCTTTCGCTGCGAAAAATGCCGTGACCCCTGCCTGTGTCGTCGCCGTTCGGGTGGCTGTAGGACGGGCTGCGTGTAAAGATGAAAAATCTCTCGAGATCCAGTACCGAATGCACCGATATTCGGTATTTCTCTGAATGCCTGTCGCAAAAATGATGGAAACGTGAATCCAGGTGAGCCTGCAGGTTCGTGACTTGGGCAGGGCGCCAGCTCCACCTCCACCCCTGCCGTAAAGTGGCAGCATCGCGGGTGGGGCCGCTGGGGTACAGAACTCGGCTTAGCCCTGGAATCGGCCAGTGGCTGGAATCCACCCCGTTTGACCAGCGCTAGGCCACATTGAGTCGGGGCAAACAGGATGCTGAAAGATTTGATGGAGAGCCCAATCGGCTGGTCCATTTCACGATTAGCATGGAGGATTCACCTATTTCTTTCCCCGATTACCCAGCACCGCACGCGCACGCGGCATTCCACACCCCACTTCGCTCCTGTGCTCGCATCCGATTTAGAGAGATCGAGAAAGCGAACGCCCTCGTCCTGTGTTGGTCGCAACCTTCTCCAGTCTGCTCTACACGTGCTGCCATCACTCAGCAGGCCCCAATCCCCAATCCCATCCTCCCAACAAACACTTGGAGCCGTTGGCTCTGCGGCGGCAAGGGTCTTGGGTCTTGGGCCTTGGACCGACACCAGCGAGGCAGACCCGGTTTCTGCGCGCTCTCTCACTTGTCCTCTTCACGCTGGTCGAGGTGAGCCGCTCAATTTATACAACGTGCCTGCTCCGCTCCGAGCTCTGTCGCGCCTCCCCAACCGCCGCCTCCCTTGTCGCCTTGTTCGAGCCGCGCTTTTTCTGCTCTCTCTTTTTCTTTTCCTTTCATTTCCTTTCTTGCCTCTGACATTTTCGTGTCTCGTCGTGGCCTACTGTGCTCTTTGGCGACAAGTCCCATGCATTCTCATCATCCTGTCGCGTCTGGCTAGACTAGGTTGCCTGCGCCTCCGCTGCACTCTCTACATACCTATCCGCCTCCGTTAGCTGCCCGCCCCATCTACTTGGCCTCGTACTTCCGTACTTGGGTGGTATTTATCGAGGAAAGAGAGAGAGGTGCTGAGCAGGGTGACACATATACACCATCCGTGTTGCCACCTTGGTGCCTTGCCACTGCTGCGTCATCAAGCACTGCAGCCGATATCCCGACGTACTAGCGTCGTCACTACTCGGCGAGGCCAGAGGAGCTCTACGTCAAGCCTGCCTATCTGCGTGTCTTTGCACTGCCATCGATAGCCGATAGCGGCCCGTTGCTTTTCTCTCACTCCCGTTTCAGCGGCTGTTAACAACGATGCCTAGAGACGATCTCTCCATCGACTTCGTCAAGAAGATGCCTCAGGGCGAGGCCCTGGACCCGTCCATGATCTTGGATGACTGGACCCACCGTGTGCAGAACCTGCCGGAGGAGATCCGGTTCATTCAGGATGAGATCGCGGACAAGGACAAGCAGTATTATGACTGCATCAAGATTATCGAAGATCGAGACGCTCGCATCCAGAAGTTTATCAAAGCCCATGGAAGCCACGAGAAAAACCCGCGCGAGGAGAACCTCCGCACCGTCATCCGCGACAACTTCGCCAAAGCGGACGCCTTGGCGGCGGAGAAACTCGCCTTGACCGAGAGGATGACGATGATTATGGACAAGCATCTGCGCCAGCTAGACATGCAGATCAAGATGCTCTACGACCGAAACGAGCCCGGATTCACTGACCCGGACGAGCTGCCGTCTCTCTTGCGCCCAACCGCGAGCCAACCACCCCCTCCCTCACGAATCACGCTCACTGTCAACACCAACATCGCATCGGCATCGAACCAGATCCACACTTCGACAGCCGCTACCCCATCTACGGTCCGCGTCGCGAGCGGCTCAGCGCGGGGGGCACACGCAACGTCGGCTTCAGCTCCGGCCACTCCCGCCGCCAGCATGATACTCGGCCGCCAGGCTCGTGAGATGTCTGCTGGACCTGGCAGCGGCGCCCCTAAGAGGGGGCCGCGGGTCAATAGCGGACTAGGAAACGCGCCAGCAACGTCAAGCAGCCTCGCAAGACACTCTTCGCTGGGACCCGGGACGCCCAAGGGTCACCAGACCCCAACTGGTGCGCAACGAGCAGGAAGCGCGGGTCCCAGGGCTTCCATCAAGGGCACGTCATCTGGGGGAGCTGGCCGGAAGTCGGGAACGCCGTCTTCTTCGCATAGCCGGAAGAAAAGCACACCCGCAGCCACGGGTACTGGGGTCACCAAGTCAGGACTCTCTCGGGTTAAGCGGGTCTCAGCAAAGGCGTCGCCATCTTCGACGGTGGATTCGGATCTATCAGATGCCGCGTCACACCAGAGTGGCGACGAGCGCAGCTCCCGCACAGGAACACCAGGCGCTGCGCTTGGGCCTGTCTCGCAGAACAAAGGCACAGTGGGCGCAGCTGGTAGGCCGGGCTCGGGGGTAGCGCGCCTTAAGAAGGAGCACAAGGGCTCAGCAGACGAGGACGACGAGGACGAAGAGATGCTGGATATTGAGGACGACGAGGCCGGCGACGATCGCAAGTACTGCATTTGCCAGAACGTAAGCTTCGGCGACATGGTAGCTTGCGATAACGCTGAGTGCCCCACGGAGTGGTTCCACTGGTAAATCACATACCTTAACCTTTTCTCCTCCTGTCTTGCGAGACAGACTTACTTTGACGAATGAGAGATAACTAACATTATTGATCACAGGGGCTGCGTTGGTCTGAAAGCAGAGCCTACGGGACTCTGGTATTGCCCGTAAGTAAAAACGTCTTCCTAATCCATCAGCTGTCTTTCCTCGATCTCCTTGATCTACAGACGCTAACTAGAAGATAGAATTTGCGACGAAACCATGAAAAAGAACGGGAACAAGGGGAAATAGGAGTTCCCTGACCGCGAAATTCAGCGGTGGCAGCAGGATCGACCGCCATCGCGGCAAGGGTCCCCTCCCAAGGGTGATATCGAGGATTGTGTCGTGGTGCGTGCCAGGTTCGTTCCACTGCCCGCCGCCTCGGCGGACGGTGAACCACTGCAGCACCCAAACGCCTCTATTCCGCTGCGCAGAGGCCCTGTCGTGCTTAGAGCGCTGCGCCACGGGTCACGCCTGCCACCCAGGCCCAAAGTCCGGCACGCACCCCGCGGCGGTTCCAAGTCACAGGCTGGATGAGGGCTCGATCTCCAACGATGCCGAGGTCGCTCGAGCTGCTCCGGCTGCGGCAGCTAACTTGTAAAAAAGGATTCTTAGCCTCGGTAGAGTGTCGCTCACAGTATGGAGTGCTTAGAGACCAAAAGAAAACGCGACATGACGGTTCGAGCTGCGAGCTTCATGACAGGGAATTCACATAGGTGGTCATAGTCATAAAACTAAATTTGCTTCGTCCCACATCCAGTCTTTCTCTACCTAGAATATTCATGATCACTGCCAGAAATGGCCCGAGATAATTGTCAACAGACGTCCAATTTCCGGTAGAGTCCAGGGAGATGATAGAATGACATCACCGCGAGAGCGATTTTTAGAATGGATGCTAGCACTGAGAAGACTTGAGAAACCTGGCACAAGTCTGCCTCCACTAAGTTTCCCTATTTCGATCGCAGAGCTCATCCAGAAATGATCACGGTGTCCCGCAAAGTTAGCGAGGGAGCCCCCAGGTTTTCGGTGACAGGTTTTCCACTGAACAGGAAAGAGGGCATTCGGCGAAAGCTATACACTCATCTATACTCAAAAGAGGCTTTATTTATTATATGATGTAGCTGTACTAACCCAGGGGTACCGCCGCGCGATTACCATTCTGACGGCTGGTCGACCAATTTTAGACGCGACCAAGCCAGCCAAGTAAAATCATAAAAAAACAACATGTACCCCCACACATCAAAGGCCTGCCTGAACCAACCTGCTTAGTGCTCCAGGAGCCTCAGACTTCCCTGCACCACGACATTCTCCAGTATGGATCCGGGGGGGATGTCTATCGTCTGGCCCTCGGTGGCGACGATAATGACGGTGCCCTTGAGGGTGACGCCGCGACCCAGCGTGACACCACCAGTGATGGTCAGATGGTCCAGCTCGATGATCTTGGGGATCGAGGGGATGCGCTTTTGGAAGTCTGAGACCTTCTTGAAGTCGCTGCCGAGCTTTGATGAGAGGGGCGTCGCCGAAGCGGCTCGAGCTCATCTGCAGCTGGCCGTGTTTGACAGTGTATAGGTCCGACTTGACCAGCATGAGGTCGGAGCACGTCTTAACGGGCAAGAAGCGCCTGCGGGGCACATTAACACCGTGGGCGTTGCGGAAGTGGCGGATGGCCGCGCCCACGGCCGTCTCCAGCTGGATGATGGAAATGTCCGACTCCCCTTCTGTCGCCGGGATCGTCTTGCCGTTGGGATGATCTCCATCTCGAGCTCGTCATTCCGACGACGCGCTTGATGCCTTGACGTTCATCCAGATGTTGTTGGTGTTGAAGTACCTGAACTTCTTGATACTTGAACTCGTTGACGTGCTCCTTGGAACCTGCGCGATTTCGAGCAGCCGGACCGAGCCCTCGTAGTCGATGATGGTGCCACCCTGACGTCCCTTGTCTTGTTGGTAAGCTCCATGACGTACTCGGCATCGGTCTCAACCATTGCTGCAGGATGCGCAGGTCGACACGGCCCCAGGTTGTCCACGTTGGACAGGAAGATGATCTCGATGCCGCGCTCAATGAGCTTGTCAAGGATGCCTGAGTTGTAGAGCGACTCGAAAACGTCACCGTGGCCGGGGGATACCAGGCATCGATGGACGAGTCGAACTTCTTTGGGACGGTAGCAGCGAGTCCTTGTAGATACGGGGTACTCGACTGGTTGAAGGTCAGGATGTCGACGTTGTGGCCCTCGTACTTCTTGATGATGGACGCCGTGTCCTCGTCGGTGTTGAACGAGTTCATCAGGATGAAGGGCACGTTGGTGCCGTAGGTGCGGTTCAGGTACTCGACCTGCCGAACCGACAGATCGAGGAACGACATGCCGTCACGGACCTCGATAACCGACTTGGGACCAACGCATCCCATCGAGGTACCGAGACCTCCGTTCAGCTTGAGGACGGCGAGCTTGTTCAGGAAGCCGACAGACTCGGAGTTTGCGAGATCATCGTAGTCCACAACCTGGCCCTGGGCAGGCGGCGCAATACGGTCCCAGTCACTGTTTGGATATCGAAGATGCCATGTCAGCCATTACTTCACCAGACTCAATCACTCACTGCTGTATTCGGGTTGGTCGTCCGGGACATACACTGTGTGCCCTTGGCCTTGTCGTTCACATATCGCCGGAAGAGGGCAAAGAAGTTGTCCATCTCCGTCTCGAAAAGCTATACAAGGCAAACCAGAGTCAGTTTGCGGCGTCGGCACTGTATGTGTAGTGGTTCTAGGGGAAAGGTAGCGCCTTACCTTCTTTTGCTGGGGGTCCGTGACGGTCTCCGAGGCTGGTCAGGGCGTTCCGCATCTGCGCGGCCGCAATGTTCGTCGACGTGTTCTCAAACGCCTATATCGCCATCTTGTTAGCATTTGAGCACCTCATAGATACAATGGCACAGATTGTGCGTGTAGGTGCGTAGTGGATGGATCGAGGGGCATGGTTGCAGACTCCGGCATCGCTCGAGAATGTGCCCTCTGGATCCAGGCTCAGTGTGGCGATGATATATTCTGAACGTTGCATGGGAAACTCCAGCGTAGTTGGCGATTCGAAGGCGCCGGCACAGGGTCGATCAAGGCAGTGGTAGTGGCAGTGGTAGTGGCAGTGGTAGTGGGCAGCTCAAGGCAAGGCAAAGAAAGGCATCAACATCTCTTCAGCCACTAGGCCAACCAGATCCAGGGAGCAAGGACCGCAAAGAAGGGGGATTTCATGTTCTTCGGTCCTGGATGCTCGCTGCTTCCCCGCCTCTCGTCTCTCCCATGAGCTCCAGGCTAGAATTTTGTGCTCTTGGACCAGCAGTGCGCCCTCCTGCAACGCCTCGTATCTGATCTTCGGCGGAGGGAGGGCACAGGGCGAAGAGGAAGCGAAGGAGTGTATGGCAGTGAATATCGACCGAGCTGGTATGCGGGGTTGGCCTACTCACCATGTGGGAGCGAGTCTTGCCATGGTGGCGCTGGGTGAACTCGGCATCGCCATCCTGTCCATCGTTGGGCTTGAGGTGCGAGGGCACCGCGCTCCTAACGGCGTTCTTCACGGCGGAAGCCATCTCGTCGTCTTCGGCTGCGGAAACGACAAGCTATTTGGTGTAAAATTGGCTTGATATATCAGGTACGCGGCCGGTCCCCGTCCGGTTGTGGTGAGCTAGGTGGTGGTGGTCGAGGAAGTTGGGAGAAGTGGCGGGGGCGAGACGGGATATTCGCTCAAAAAAGGAGCACTGCAGTTGGGACGGGATCACTGTTAGCAGGCCATTGATAGTGAGAGAGGGCCTGCGGCGGTTCCCGGAGACGGGCAGACGTGAGCTGCTATCCTGGGCAGGCGATTGACGTAATGCATGGCGGAGGCTGGTGAATCAACTGCACGACGTGCGGGATGAGGGGAGCTCTTTTGGAGGGGTACACGCCCACTTGGGCGACGCAACGTTGGACCAAGCCCAAGATGGACAGTGGGATAGTACATACCGCGAGATCGAGACCGTCAGTCTGGTGTTGAGTTGACGACGGCAACACAGCTCGAGGAAACGAAACCAGGAGAACGGAAGACCCGACGGCGGCGAGGCAGGGCCGGACTTATTAATTACGCTTTCCCAGGGAGCTCCCTCGTCCTGCGTGCCCGCCTCCCACCGCAAAGGTCCGGTTCACGAGCTTTTCTCTCCGCATACAAGCGGACTTGGTTCCACACAGTATACAGAAAATGTCTCTCCAGACGACCAGGAAGACCAAACCTGCGGTAAGGCTCTAAGGAGCGCGTTAGTGCGGGCTCATGTCCAAGTGCGCAGCATGTACCCGGTACATGCACGCCTATCTATCGCCTCGTCAACGCGACGGGGCAAACAGCTGAAGAAGGAGAAGAAAAATGTCGAAAAGCGGCCCAGGTGTCGGGTGTGCATCCAACTAATCCCAGAATTAGAAAATGTGGCGTTCGGGCGTTCGGGATATGCAAGGGTTTGGACGGGCCAACCTTCCCTGGATGCGATGCTATCGAAAGCCCCTGTACTTTTTTTTTTTTTTTTTCTACACGCCAGGCGATATCCAATATCTTCATCTTATGTCGCCTGTATCTCTCTCTGGTTCCGCCGGAGCTGAAAGCAACCCGGCTCCCCCTTATCTATTTCCTCTTCCTGCTTTTGTCCTTTTTTTCCTTTTTTTTTTTCTTTCTTTCTTTCCTTCTTTGTCCCTCCCTTCCTCCCTGCGCGAGAGGCAGGATCTTTCCGTCCTTCCATTTCACATCTCATTATCAACGCACGGAGCAACTACCTAGCCGTCACAAACCAGCATTGGCTGGTTTACCCTTGCGCGTAGACGGTGGCTGAATGAGTTCCAGGGGAGAAAGGCCGTCTTGGCAGATATCTCTGAAGGTACGGATAACTTGCTAATATCAGATTCTTCTGTGAAGAGGTGACTGTGTGCGGCTTTTTTTTTTTCTTCTTCTCAGCCAATAGTGGCACATTTTTCTCCTTCTGGCGTCCCATGGAATGGCGGCCCTTATATCCATGGCTTCGCCACAGACGGCTGGCTCGCGACATTGATGGAAAACGGACCGAACCCCCATTCCGACGATAACTTTACGGGTTGGCAGTACCGCCCGCTTGTAATTCCGTGATCCCTCAGCTTCTTCAGGTATCAATACTGTCGACCCGACGCCCAAGCCCATCCCGCGTGTTGGATAAACCTAAACCCAGGGCCGGCACATATCCTTGGCTAGCCTGGCACCTATCAATAGGGCGCAAATAGCCCCTCTAATCGGATCGTCGCCCAAGCCGGTGACCACAGGGCAGCTGTCATCGCCAATAGCCCGTGCTGCCAGACGCAGACTACCCTGGTCCACGTTGGGCCGCTTGCATCCTGGTTTGACAGCAATCTTTGGCAATAGACAGATGGAGCTGTCGCCTGTGCCCCGGGCGGCTCAGATTCGTTGGTGCATTACTACGGTTTCCATCTCTGCCAAATCAAACCACAGAAGCCCATGCACGTGTTTCTTCGTGTCATTCTCTCAAACCGTGGCGGAATATTTTTTTTTATTCTTTTCTCTTTTTTTTTTTTTTTTTGTCTTTTTTTCGGCTTCCTCAACCGGTTCAACCCGGCCACCTAATTTTCGTCTCGGAATGATGTGGCGACGACAAACCGGAGCCTGGTCCCGGCATTGGCTTCGGAATATTTCCCATCGCTATTCCAGGCGGTCAACCCAGACGAGGGTGCGTGGGCGGCACAGCGGCGCTCCAGCTGGGCCCAGGGGCATTCGTCTGGTCAACCAACGAACCATTAGGAGACCCCGACCGTGTCCAATGGGTGGAGTGGATAGGTTGATTGCCCCTGAATGCGCGCGGGAGTGGGTGGCGTCCACACAGTACAATCCCAATCAGCCGCTGGTACTGTGTGCTCCTGCGTGCCCGCTCCATACCAAAAGCTTGCTCCCAAAGTCTACGATTAATGTCGACCCAGGAGCCAGCATATGGGCAAGCGAAAGGGGAGACAACACAGACTGAGATCTGTGCATTCGTATATACGCTCAAAATATTCATACGCGTAGCACCAGATACGTCAGTTCCACTCGGTTTGCATGGGCGGACTCCCTGGCATCGAAATTCCGAAAAGAACTGCGGCTGATCTGCGCATCCGCTCCCCCACGAATCCCTCTTCAACCGCCCGTCCCACGTCCATATCGATGTCTCTCAACCACTTTCCCAATGGGAAGCACCGATCATGCGCCTCTGCCGTACTGGCAGGTCAACGTTCCCGAGGAGCTCCGGTTACTCGAGTGTCCCGATTTCTTGCTCTCGCTGTCCGAAAAGGACCGTGGAATCATCAGTACGCCAGACTCCGACTACGTCCTAGATACCTGGGAGGATGTCAGGAAGAGGATCGAGCTCAACAGGCTCGACCTTTTTCAGAGGAAGCCCTCGGATCTGCGGCGCTATCTGGAGTACACTTGGGGACTGAAACGAGACTATGGAAGTGTCATGAATTTCATTCTCTCACAGAGGCTGGCCTGGGAGTCACCTATTGTCCCCCGGGGCAGCGCCCCCTTCGAACACCCAGACGACGTCAGGATCCTTCCTAACGACTGGCCGTATGGTATCGATGCCCGGATTGTCCACCTGGTCGTTTGGACTCGCTTTGAGCTCGACGACGACCCGAACACAGGCGACCTCACGGACAGGGCACGGGCGGAAATTGACGCCTTTGTCGATAGGACCTTCTCTCCAGCTGTGTCCCGAGACCAGGTAAGATATTCTATCCGCGAGCCCCGGTGGCAGCGAGCGATGCTGTGTTATTGATGCTGGCTGGCAACTAGTACATCTGGTTCAAGAACTGGAAGTCCCTGAAATCAGTTCATGCCGTCGAACACTTTCACGTGATGCTTTTCGACCCCGACCCCAGTTCATCAGCCAACTCACCAACAGCGACGTCCCTCTGAGCAAGAAAATTTAGAAGTCAAAAGACAAGTTCCGTAGTTTGAGGGCCTACAGCTCGGCCGGGCTTAACCTTGGACTCTATAGAAATCATGCGGGCCTCCGGCACCGGCCCGGATTTCCACCGACGGCGCGTCCGCGAAGGGGACCGCAGTGGGCTTCTCCATGGATATCTTGATCTGCCAGCCGAGGGGGCCCGAATATGTCTGAGCCGGAAGTGGCTTGAAGTCTGATATTATCGTGCGCGCAAGGTGCGACCCGAGAGCCTCGAGAGTCTCGAATGCCGATTCTCCGATTATCTGTAGCTACGAGGTTAGCATATCGCGTCAGGACAAGTGAAGGGGACAGAGAAGGAAGAATGTGCTTGCTCCTCAAGCCATGCCACCCAGCAAGAGTGAATACCTTTACAGCGAGTGCCTCGAGCGCGGTATACACATCGGGAGCGTAGTCGAACTTGTCGATCTCGATATCCGCGACTACGAACTGCTTGGCGAGTCTCTCGTTCGGGTTCACGCCGATGAGCGTCGGCACGCGTAGGCCATGGAGGCGCAGGCATATGCCGAACATGGCCGTTCTCTGCAGATATCCATATTGCTCAAACAGGCTGGTCGCGGTCAGGCTCACGCCGTCGCCCAGCAGAGACGCCTTGGGCAGCGTGACTGTGACAGACATCGACCGCACCCTCGAAGTGTCCAGAAACGGCGTCTTGTCCCCAGCGCGCGACGCCGAGCGGGCGCCCTCGACGGTGAGGCCGGTCAGGCTTGACCATATCGTCTCCAGCACACCCCTTAGGCTTTTGCCGTCGTCGTCGGCGCCGGCAGGCTCGGCGCCCTGGTGGGGCGGCTGCTGATAGCGCTCCAGGCTGGCTAGGATGGCCTTGCTCAGGACCCCGTAGTGCACCGTGTCGGCGGCGACCTCGTCGGCGGCCGAGGAGGCCTCGAAGGGGTCGCGCAGCGAAACCTCTGCCGAGACGAGGAGGGGCTGGGCCTTGGCGCCCCGGCCCCATGCGTCTTGCGCGGCGTGCACCGTCGCCTGCAGGTTGCGGACGCGCACCACGGCGAAGGGCTCGCCGGCTGCGGCGCTGATCTGCCAGGAGCTGCGGATGCGGACGTCCAGGGGTTGGTGCTCCATGGCTTCTTGTCTAACGATGTCTCCCACCTGTTTCTTCTTCTTATTCTTTTCTTTCTTTTTTCTTGTTCTTGTGATGGGCGGATTGGTGGATAAGCTGAAAATATCGCACAACGTCGGACAACCAGTGGTTATGATGGAATTGCCTCAAGAGGTACCTCTACTCAGAGCAGGTGATGGCTACCCAGTGGTCTCTCCATGGCATGCTGCCAGCCCGAGCACGCAACTTAGCGGACGGACATTGGGGTATTCAAAGTTTGTATGTTGTCAATCATTGATGCCTCTCTAAATCCCCATTCGATGTCACTCAGCCTTTGTGTGTCCCATTGAGGTTATATGCACTGTTCAGACGAGCCCCACCAAAGCTGTCTGGGTAGGTTGTCAGCAACAGAGCTCGCTGCGTTTGGGGTGGGCGAACAGAGTAATCACATGGAGGATTTTCTTTTTGCGTTGCGAATTGACCTCGGGCGTGATGGGGCTTGAGAAAGTTAATGGCCCTGATCCAAGAACAGCGCCTCTACAGTCCAGTAACATACGTTATATGGAGTGACGCAAGATAGACCTTATGCCACGGGTTGTGACCGATCATATCAATCACAATTACTTCGGATACACTACGGCCCTGGCGGGGACGGGCTGGGCAGTCAACCTCACGGATACGGGTCCTCTACGGATGCGGAGGGTCCTCTAGTAACGTCAAGCAGTGGAAGGGTGACTGTAGATGCTGGTGGTAGTGTTTGCATTTGAGTCAGGGCTCCCTGCACACCCAAGTGCCGATGCGGCGGCACCAGGGTGGCAAGCGAGGGATGATGATTGCGAACCGGCGGGGAGAGGTGACGAAGTTCGTCAGGATTGCACGGGCTCTTCCTTTTAGGGTTGGTAGTGTGGCCAGACATGAGGGAGGCCATGGATGGCGAATGAACAAGAGATCGAATGAAGCAGGGCTCCCCGCATGCCAGACCCGACGGAATTGGTAAGAGGCCGACTGACGTGCGTTGGAGCATCCGTCTTGGGGTCTGGTATGTGCGGGCACGTGGATGTGACTGCTGCCAGTCTCCACGAACCCATCGCGGGGCAGAGCAGATTGGGAATAGTCGGGTCGGAGGCCGAGGATGTCGGTTGTTGGTGTTGGGAAATGGGCGAATTAGGGGCGAATTAGGTATCCTCCAAAGTCGTAAAAAGAACATGGCAAATTGGCTGGTGGAGGAGCAGAACTTGATTCGCCTTCGGCACATGCATTCGCCCCGATTTGTGGAAACCCACCAATTTCGTCACGTGGATAGGATTGGAAGAGGAGCTAAGAAGAAGACTGTGGAGCGCCCGGCGTCAGCATCGCAAACGACGTTGTCTGTGTTGGGTTCCGTGATGGACCACATACTTTGATTTGCTCATATATCCGGGCTGTCAGCCCGCAGCAGGCCTGAGCTCTGTGTGATGGGAGCTTCATGCCGTGCGCGTCCGTGTTTCTTGCTGCTGCAAGATGCCATCAGTCCAGCTGGTGGCTCTGTGCGCTGACTCTGGCGTCTCGGATTGATAGATGGGGGATGCATGTCTCCAAGTCCAGTCGTTGGCGGAGCGACGGTCGATATGGATCCCCTGACATCCAGGGTAAGCCTGGGTGACGGGTGTTTCGTTTCCCGTCACTGGAAGCGAGCTTGGCGATTGGCAGCGCATCCGGGCTCTTACGCGGACCGTGATTATCTGGCTTTCAGCTGGAGAATGGACTTGCAATTACATGCATCCCCAGAGCCGGCGCAGAGAGGGGCGGGGAGCCTGGGACAGGGTCCCTAAGCGATCGGATATCGCGGCCTTGTGCTTGGCCAGCGTGGGACACATCTGTCGTCTTGCGGCTGCCTATCAGCAGATACCCGGAGGCTGCCTACCTATCCAGGACGGCGCTCGCGGAGGCGATCTCTGCCCGAGAAGTGGAGGAAGCAATTCGCAGCGAGCAATTGAGGATGCAACACGTGGTGGGCATCCACTCTGTGTCCCACAGCCTGAGCGGTTGCGTGCAGCACTGGACGATTTGGCTGCCCGCATGTGCGCGTGGGTGCGTCGCCCAGAGATGAGAGGGGGGCATGAGAGCTGAAAATGGGTTCGACGACGGTCGGTAATTGGCTGCGTGGTTGTAGCGCGCTGTAGGCTGCCTGCACCAGCCCGGCCGCGACTTGACATTGAGCGTGAGCGGCCCAGCCACCCGTGCGCTCTGGGCAACCAGGAAGGAGTCTTGGAGTTTGTTCTTGGTGACCCTGGTCGGGCCCACCCCCCCCCCCCCCCCGCCTGGGGCAACCCTGCCGAAGCTCGCAATCTGGGCTCCAGACCGCCTGCTCCTCCAGAACCTGCTAATTGGAGCTGCGATTGAGGCTGACAGCCCGCAGCGCAATCATTCCCGTTCGTAAACATACAGAACAATAACACTGTTCTGCTGTGTTGGGAGCGCTGGTGATGGTGACGCCCAAAGTCCAGATCGCGCCACCAGCTAGCCCCTGAAAAACAAAGACTATCATCTCGGATCGGCCTCTGGGTTTCCGCCGCAAATGCTGCGCGCGACGGAACTCGCCGAGCCCCGTTTTGCCGCCTGAACGCAAAACAAACACCCAAGCGAGCGCCAGCCGACGCGATGGGGGACCATCACCGGCGCCGGAGCCCCGAGAGCTCCCGGCGCAGACGGCGCGCGAGACAGCATTCCTACGAGACGGCCTCGGCCGCACCCGCGCCCGACAACATGGCGCCGCCCACCGCCGCCTCCCCAGCCAGTCCGCGTACCAGCAGCAGCCGCCACCACCACAACAGCAATACCAGCAGTACCAGTCACAACCGCAGTATCAGCAGTACCCTCCCCAGCAGTATCCTCCTGCGCAGCAATACCCTCCTCCTTCCCACCAATACCCCCCTCCGCAGCAGTACTCGTCTCCTCAGCAGAATTATCCTGCCCAGCCGTACGCTCCTCAACAGCAGTACACTCCCCAGCCGCAGTATGCGCAGCATCAGTACACTCCGCAGCCGTACTCGCCGCATCATCATGTGTCCTCGCAGCAAGCCCTCCCTCAGCCCATCCCGGCGCGTCCACGCGCCCGCGACTCGAGCTCCGACCTGTCCGAGTCATCCTCCACTTCCGAGTCGCTTCTGAACATATCTGCCCGCCGGCCGCGAGCCGTCGGCTTCTTCTCCTTCTTTAGCGGCCCGTCGGCAGAGGCTCAGCGTCGCAAAGCGGAAAAGAAAAAGAAGAAGAAGAAGGGGCTACTTCAGTTTGGCAACTCGAGCTCCTCGTCCTTTGATGAGTCGCTCGCATATGGACGTGGTTACGTCTCGAGGGATAGGTCCGTCGAGCAGGTGTATAACCAACAACAACAACAACACCAACAGCAGCAGCCACAACAACACTATGGAGCGCCCCACGTCGACCCCTCGAGGCCCTCGGCGCCCCAGAGAGATAAGACGGACGAGGAGATCTTGGAGATCGGACGGAAGCTGGCTAAGATGGCGAGGGAGGAGAATAGGGAGGATCTCGCCCGTGCTGGTCGCCGGCCTACGTCGCAGCTTGTCGCCGCCGCCGCCGCCATAAGCAACTTCCGGCGTAAAAAAACGTCGGATCTGGCTGACAAGGATAGGGGTATCGGCTCGTCCAAGCCGGACCACGACGATGATGAGTCCGACTGGGAGACGTCGTCCGAGGACGAATTCTCAAGCGAAGATGTCGACATGGGTCTGGCCTACGGCTCTTCTCCCGCCCTGCCTGCATCGAATTTTAGCCAGCCAGAGCCCCGGCCAGAGCCCCGGCCAGCAGAGAGCAAGCCCATGCAGCTGGACTCTCATAAGAGTACTGTCGTTGACCCCAGCAAGTTTGGGCCTTATAATTCTTTACGAGGGCTCATCACTAGTCCTTGCGGGTTTGACGGTCCTGCCAAGAGGCCAGCCAAGGCCGCCTCCCCTCGCCAGGACCGGTCTTCTCCGCGACGGCACCGGCCGACGGCCTCGGTGGAAAGCGCCTCCTTGGAGGGGCGTCCTATGCAGCATGTTTATCCTGCCCCCACGTCTGATCCAAGCAACTTCGACGTTGGCAGGTCTACCCAGCAAAGCCCAGGTTCCCGTCCCGATCCGGTTCCGATCCAGGCGCCCAAGCCCATCACGCCCATCTCTGCGCGAGTCTATGAGGCAGATAGGTACAGGGCACCCGAGTCTCGCCGAAGCGATGATCGCAAACGGCAGTCTGATGGCTCCTCTCTCGTAGGCGCAGCCATTGGCGGTCTGGCCGGCGCTGCTGGGATCGTGGCGGCGGCAAAAATGGCTTCTGACAGCAAAAATGCGCGCGACAACAGAAGGGAGGAGGATGACCGTAAGGAGAAGGATGGGCGTGGAGAGGATCCTCGGCACCGCAGTGACGCTCTCGTTAAAGAGGAGGCGCGCCGTCAACCTTTGGACGACCATGAGCGTGCTGGTGATCGTGACCGCGCTGGCCAAGAGGTCCTCAAGACCCTCGATGAGAACGCAAAACGTCGTGCCGAGCTGGAGGGGAAGATCCGCATGCTCGAGGCTCGACTCCGTGCGAATGCATCCGACCACTCATACACCCAGGACGCGCAGCCAGACCCAGCTCGCGAACGGGACAAGGAGCGTGAGCGGCGGCGGAAAGAAAAGAAGAGAAAAGATATCGCGGCTGAGCAGCACGAGGCAGCTCCCGCTTCTGCGGTCGCCGAACGGGGGGAGCGACGTCGTGGAGAAGAGCCCAGGGAAAACCAACCTGGGGCCAAGGAGTCGGCTCCATCGGGCGTTTCATACCGGGCAGAGCGTCGCGCCAATGATACCGCGGGCCAGGCATCGTCGGCGCCGCCGACAGACGGCGCGAATGTTGACCCTGTCCGGTTCCAGGTTGCCGACGATGCTCCCCGAGCCCGCTTCACTCGGCGACTCCCGTCCGTCCCCTGACTCCAATGGTCAAGACGGTAGAGCGCGAGCCTGACTTCTCCAACTTCGACACGTCCAAATTTATTCTGCCCCGTGAACCCCCACAGCAGCCGTCTGGTGACCGACTGAGTCGTCTTGATTCGTTCGAGAAAGGTGAGCGGGATGCGGAGAGGCGAGAATCGGACAGTGCACGCGAGATTGCCGAGGACTCGACGGCCCCGATTCCTGCAGCAGCAATGGCGGCAGCAGCCGCTGTGCTCGAGCGTCACAACCATCGAGGCCGCAGGGAGGAAGGGGCGCGGAGCCGCAGCCAAACCGCTCTCGCGCACAGGAGAGACAAGCCGTCAAGGATAGGGACGTCGTGCAGGAGGAGGCCAACAAGTACTATCGACAAAGCGTTGCGGCTCGGAAGATGGAAGAGGAGACGATCCGCTCCCGCAGCGCCTCTCCAGACTCCTCCGTGATCGACAAGTACGACCAGGACGAAGACCCTATCGTTCGCATCGTCACACCGCCGCAGATGCACCGCAAGGAGAAGAGCATCTGGGAGGGGCCAAACGCCGATGTCAAGGTCGACAATTTCATCAAGCCCCAAGATCTTGCGAGGTACCGCTTGCCTCGTGAAGAGCGCCTCTCCACCTCATCTGCCGCGCCGATTTTCTGGTCCAGAGACCCCTCGTGTGAACGCCCGCGACCTATGCTCAACGTCGTCTCTCCAACCCCTATCCCGACGCCGTCTCCCGAGAGGCAGCAGTCGAATTCAGAGCCGAAGGAGCCAGAACCGGAAGAACCGAGCGGCGACAAGTCGCGTTCTACGCCCACCGTAGTGCTCAATCAGAGGGGTGAAGTGGTCGAAGTTCCCAGTGCATCCAAGACCGTGTCCTGGGGCGAGAACGAGACGAAGCATATTGAGTCTGACAGGACCGATCGGGATCCTAGACACGTCCAAGAGGAGGCCGGGCCGGAGTCGGCAGAGGAAGCCAAATCTCGGCCGGCAGAGGAGCCGAAACCTTCTCCCAAGGAGAAGAAAAAGAAGAGTGGCTGGGGAATGTTCGCTGCTGCTATAGCAGGAGTTGGCGCTGCTTCAGGCGCGGCTGCAGCAGTCAAAACTGCATCCGACAGCGACAAGGAGAAGAAGGCCGAAGGCACCAGGGAGCTGCCCGAGCCTGATGCCACTGAGCGCAGCATTAGCCCATTTGATCCCGAAATCTCTGGCGCGGTCGACGACAACGGCCCCCATGCTCCCGATCCGACCCCAACAAGCCCCCAAGCTACTCACCCTGCGGACGCCTACGACGACGACCTGGGCTTCGCAGCCACTCTGGCAGCTGGTCTGCAGGACAGCGGCTTCGATCCCAATATTGTCATTGATGACCCCCAGTACCGAATGCGAGAGTCACCTCCTGGCTCAAGGGAGCCCCTGAGCGACCCCTACCGCGCCCCGCGCTTTGACGGGGCCAACGACGTTGACTCAGTTCCTCGCGAACAGCAGGCGCATATCACCCCGTCGGCATTCGACTCTGTGACTGGTTCGCCTCGCAGGATGGGCTCGTTAACTGATGATCCTGATACACCTCGCAAGTCGAGTAAGAAGGAGCGGCGGAGACTCGAGAAGGAGCGGGCAGCTAAGGATCAAGAGGTTGAGAGTCTTGTTGATGAAAGCCCTGCCGACATCCCCGCCCGACAGATCAAAGACAAATCTGCACCATTTCTGGTAGAGGGCGAGTCAACTTTGGTGGACAAGGCCGAAAAGTCCGAACCGGCTGATGTCGCCCTGGCGGATGAGTGGCGTACGGCCACTCATATTGTACACAAGCCAAAAGAGGCCGAGCGAGTGGATATCTCTCGTGAAGTTCTTGCCCCTGCAGAAGAACCGACGCCACAGCCACGGGTCACTGAGAGAGGACAGATCGTCGGTGATGGCTTGGGAGCCCCCGCTTCTCCAACGAAGAGCAAGAAGAGTAGTGTGGCGCAGCGACACCGGCAAACATGGAACCAGCCATTTCAGAGGTCATTGCAGCAGAGACTGTAGTGGTGCCTGATGTCCCGGTCGCATTCTACAAAGAAGCCCTGCCTGCTTTTCAGCCCGAGCCTCAGGCTGAGTTCAAGAAGGGACTCCCCGCGTGAGAAACCGATATTTCGGCATGGGGTGACGCGAAGATGAGCCCTGATTCCAGAGCCATCCTACGAACAGATACAGAGGAGCCCATAGTGGCCACTGAAACCCCAGTTGCGACTCAAACCGAGCCCGAGGCTGAGCAGCCGTCAAGTCCCAAGGCTTCGAAAAAGAAGTCCGGAAGGGCATCGAAGAAGGCCGCGCAGCTGGAGGAAGCACCGCGGCCCCTTGATGCTGATCCTTCTGTCCCGATTGAGGCCGCCCGCCCCGAGATTGCGGCCGAGCAGCCACTGGTGTCAGAGGGGGCGCCGGTGGAGGTCGCTCCGGTGGCTGATATACAGCCATTCGAGACTGTGGAAGTGGCTGATCCGTTTGCTGCCCGTCCTGCCGATTCTCGGCCCGAGCCCGAACCGCCACTGTCACCGGCGTCAAAGAAGAAGAGCAAGAAGTCGAAGAAGGCTGCCGGCGACCAGCCGGACCCCGAGACCCTCATTGAACGTGAGCCTGTCTATCCAGAGCTCGACAGGCCTGCGACTTCAGAGCACATCGAAACTGCCTGCTCAGAGCCTACTGGAGCTACTTCTTCAGAGCCCATTGAGACCCCTGTTTCAGAACACATTGGAGCTACGCCGTCAGAACAAGCGGTCGACACTGCGATGGCTGTCGGTGAATCGGTCGAGCCGACAGGTTTGCCCACTGACGCTTCTGATACCGTTCGACCGGCGGAAATTGTCGAGGCTGCTCAGCCCACGCAGGCTATCGATGCTGTCGAATCTGCTGAGCTTACCAAGTCTCTTGAGGCCCCGGTGGGCCCCGAGACGACCGAGATTCCTAAAGCTACCGAGCCTGCACTGGTGTCCGAGGCTATTGCGGCGGAGGGTGAAGTCGTGGCCGGTCAATTCTCGGAATCTCAACCAGCGACGCCGACAAGAAAGAAGGGAAAGAAGGGGAAGAAGTCTGCCTCGAAATTGGATGAGGTAGAGCCCGTCGTCACGTCACCTCAACTAGGTGATCTTGATGACCATGTGGTCGACTCTAGCTTCGAATCTCAACCAGCGACCCCCACGAAGAAGAAGGGTAGGAAGGCCAAAAAGGCTGCCTCGAAGTTAGAGGAGGTGGAGACCATCGTTACATCACCTCAGCTAGGCGGTCTTGACAATCAAGGTGTCTCATCATCGCGAGAGCCAGTCGAGACAGCGACCGATATCCCAGCGACCGATATCCCAGCCATCATTCCGAGCGAAACCGTCACTCCCGCAGCCGAGCACTTGGTCGACGAGGAGGAGCTGCAAATGGAGGCTGTGGATCCGCCGGCCTCTCCTCTCTCCAAAAAGAAGGCGAAGAAGGCCAAAAAAGCGGCGCTTGCGACACCCAAGGGAGATGAGGCCCCCGCTGTCGTGGCCCCCACCGTCGGGCAGGAAAAGCCGGAAACGGAGGGCGAGAAGGACAAGCTGCAGCCTGAGGCTGATGATGACAAGCCCCAGATTGAGGCCCCGCGAGACGAGCCGCAGACGCAAGTCGAGACAGACAAGTCACAGGCTGAGGTCGGGGAGGATAAGTCTGTGGCCGAAGTTGTCGAAACTGCCGAAGTTGTCGAAGCTGAACCGTCCACTGCCCCTACTACCCCGTCCAAGAAGAAGTCGAAGAAGAGCAAGAAGGCTGCTTCACGAGCCGAGACTAGAGAGCCCTCGCCTTTGGGTGAGAGGAGGGTTATCGATTTAGACGGACCTTCCGAGACGCCCCCAGCGTCTCAATCTGTGGAGACGGTCACTTCTGAGTTTGCCCCTGCTGCTCCTGATGCCTCGACGGCCGCTCCTGATGCCTCGGCGGCTGCTCCTGAGGCTGCACCCGGCGCTCCTGAAACTGCTCCTGAAGCTGCACCGGCTGCTCCCGAGGCTGCAGCATTTGTCCCAGATGCGGGCGTAGCTGTCTCCGATGCCGCAACAACGGTGCCTGAGGCTACGGCGTCTGCCCCCGAAGACGCACCAGGATCCGGTATAGCTGGCCAACTAGAGATTCTCAAGGAGATTAAAAAGGTCAAGAAAAGCAAAAAAGCCAAGAAGGGACGAAGCGGAGACGACCTGACCGAGGCTCTTGACACTCCTAAAGACGACGAGGGCAACGAGGGACATCCGGACGGGGAACCTCCCGACAAAAATCATAATCTGGGCGAAGCCGTGGACGAGACATGCCTTCGGCTGGATCGGACCGCACAGTCTTTGACGATGCGGCGGAGCACCCTTCCAACGGCGACAGCGGCAAACGGGCGGCTGAGGCAAAGCCAGCCGAGCCGGCGGCGAGCGAATCCAACAGCAAGGCGAGGCAGGTGGGAGGAGGCTTCTTCAGCAGCTTCTTCAAAGGCTTGACAGAGGACCCAGTGAAAGCGGCACCGGGCGGCGATAAGAAGCATTCTTTTTTAGCTAAAGCCGGCACCATTGGCGCTGGTGCCGGCTTGGCGGTGTGGCTGCGATTTTCAGCTCCGCGTCGCGCGTGAATGCCACCCCCTCGAATGCCACTTCCTCTACTATTCCCCTATTGTCGGAAGCCCAGGCGCCGAGCCAGGCGTCAGCCGAGGTGCCAGCCGAGGTACCGGCCGAGCCCGCCGACTCTACCGAGAACCCTTCCCCAGGCGCAGACCAGCTTGATCCCGAGATTGTTGCACGGGCAATCAAGCCTGCCATCGACCCACAGTTCGGCGACCTGCTGCCGTTGCCACCTAGCCGGCCTGCATCGCCGGCGGAGCTGACTCTCACCGATGAGCTGCCCCCTCTTCCAGAGAGCCGCCCGGAGACGCCCCCGGAGCAGGAACGGCAGATGATCAGGCAGAAATGGGCCTCACGCCGCCGGAGCGTTCTTGAAGCGCACCACGCGAGGTCGCCCAGCAACACTGCAGTTCCCATTCAGTTCCGCCTGCGGTCGGTGCCGCCATCTCCCAATATCAAGGCGTCCCCTGCGCAGTCGCCGGCCGCGCCGTCGCCAGAGCCTGGAAGTGCGACAAGGAGGTTCGCGCGCCCAATGTCGTGGGGCACGAGCCGCGAGATCATGCCACTCTATCTCCCAGAGCATGTGAGGTCAGGCACGCAGGCCGATGTCGAACTGCAGCTTCCCGAGCTGCGCCCAGCGAGCCCTCGTCTGACCTGGAGTCGCCCGCCTCTGAATTCTTCAGCCCCCGCGAGGGCGACGTCGACTACTTTGACCATGACAACAACGGTTTTGGTGGACCACTGCGTCTGGACACGTCTGTTTCCGACACCTTTCGCTCAGCCCATGACCATTTAGGCTCCGAGGAAAACACCCCCAAGGCTGAGCGGGGCCTTCACCCTGCTGACATCATGTCGCAGAGCTTCTTGTCGCAGAGCGATGCCGGGTCGAATGACATATTTGAGGATGCAGCCTCTCAGCTATTCCACTCAGCTGCACATAGTCCCATGGTAGAGCGACGTTCTCCACCCGAACCACAGTCTTTGATGCATGACAAACATCCGGAACCTGGTCGTACCTTGCCTTCTCTCGCGCCCGCACCAGTGATCAAGGGTCTGGGTATCGGGTTCGGTGACGAGACCTACGTCCGAGATGTCACACCAACAGACTCTCTCCCCCAGCCACCTGTTACTGAAGGTGGCGATGCCAAACCGAAGTCACCGCTTGAAATTCCAGGTGCAAGCACCGCCGCCGCCGCTGTCGTTAACTTAACAGACGCTCCCAGCACCGTGGATAAAACCCACGTCGGAAAGGACCAGGAGCACAAGCCGGAAGAGGTGCTATTCACTGACCAAGCTCCTTCCGAGAAGGAGCCTGCAGACTTTGAACAAACCACGCCGACCAAGAAGGTCAAGAAGATCAAGGGCAAAACGACTTCAGCTGTGGATGATGACGGCGCCGTCGAGAACCTGCCTGGGCCCGACACCGTTGATTCCGAAGCTGTCCTGTCAGAGGCGCCGACCAACCCTCTTGAGGATACGGCAGTCGAAGCACCTGGCCCTAGTGAAGTTGCGAGAGAAACTCCAAAGTTCATTCCATCGGGACCGCAAGAACAAACCGTAGCTCTCGACGAGCCTCTGATCCTGCAAGATCAGGCCACACCCACCGACAAGTCTTTGCCGCCGCATAAACAAGTCACACCGGTCGAAGAGGGGTTGGTGTTGCAAGATCAAGAAGCACCTGTCAAAGAACCTCTTGTGTCGCAGGATACAGCCTTCGCGACTGAAGACCTTCCACCGTCTCCCACGGCGAGCAAGAAGAACAAGGGGAAACTCGCAGCCGACTCAGGGGAAGTGGCAGAAACGGAGAAAGCAGTAACCGGTAACGAACCTTCTATGGTAACCGAAACCTCTAAGCCGGCTGTCGAGGCTGAGCAGACAGAGATTGCAGCAGTTCCTGCGCCTGGTATTGCGGATGAGAACTCTATTCCAGCCGAGTCAGCCGTGCCAGGGTCCGAGGTTGAGACGAGCGACGTCCAGATTCCATCTCGAGAAATACAAGCGGGTGAAAGCTCTGGTGGCTTGACTGGCGACGCAGCTGTTGTCGATGACCAGCTGGCAAGCCCCTCTGGTAGCGCAAAAAAGGAAACAAGTGGCAAGCAAGTTGTATTTGAAGCACCAGCCGATCAATCGCTTTCACAGGATCTTGCGCTTCCTGCCTCTCCTATTTGGGGAGAGCCTACCATCAGCCACGAGGAGACGAGAGAAAAGCCCACTACAGGGTCCCAGGAAACGCAGCAAGAGCCTACCACAAGCCCTCAGGAACCCCCAGAACATCCCACCTCGGGTCCTCAAGAGAAGCAACAAGAAGCCACGGCGGCCCCCCGAAACGCGCAAGAAGAACCCGCCCCAGGCCCTCAAGGGGCGCGAGCAGAGGTGTCGCTTCCTGATGAGTCAATGGCTGCCGCCGACCCTCCTGGCTCCACCCAGCCCGGCAAAAAGAAGAAAGAGAAGGGAAATAAGAGTGCGGGTGCGGAGTCTGAAGAGGTAGCATCGCAGCCCGATGGGTCTCTGGGGCATGAGGCACAGAGCACCGTTGATGCGGGCTCCCCGAATGATGTGGACGTCCGGAAAGATGTAGACCCATTAGCGAATCCAGAAGAAACCGCTCCTCTGGCATCGGGCGCCGAGGTCGACTCAACACAATCAATTGACCAAATGGACTCTCAGGCTGGTTCTCCGGATGCTTCCAAGACAACCGAGACAGTCCCGGCGGTGTCTAAATCCGGGGGCCGCGATGTGACGGCAGGGGGTTCGGGAGCTAGACGAGAGTCGGCTAGCCTCTTTGGTGCTGATGTGCTGGCTTCTGCAGCCTCGGCCGGCGTGGTAGCCGGGGTGCTGCTAGGGGGCGGTCAGGGTGGACAGGGTTCCCCCGAGGCGCAGGGCACAGCCAGCTCGCCGCCTGCCGAATCACCCGCTGCTGCTGAGAGGGTCGCGGAGCGGCATGTCGTGGCGACACAGGAAGGCCCTGCCGCCGACGCAGCCGAAGCAACGCATCGCCTGCGCGCTGTCGACCCCTCAGCTGTAGGCGAAGCAGCGGTGGAGACGAGCGGGCCCATTGAGGGGCCATTACAGCGCGAGACAGCCGAGCAAAGCAAATCGTGGCAAGACACACCCTCGCCCGCTCCCGACACCGCTACTTCATCACCACCGGACCCACTCACGGACCTGGCGCGGCCTTCCGCCGCAGCTGACGTTCCGGCCGTTGAGACCCTTGAGGACACTGCCCCTGCCCCTACCCCTGCTCTTGGTAGGATTGCACCCGGCAGTCAGCACCACCATGCCGAAGACACGCCTGCCGTGCCCGACGAGCCCGAGGGCCGGGCTGGTCCCGATGAGCCTGCCCCTGCCGGAACTGAGGAGGCCCATGGTGCCGCCCCAGAAGAAGTCTCGGCGGTCGCGGACGGGTCTGCGGAATCGGCACCGTCCGAGAATACGGGACACGAGGCTTCTCCTGTGCCTGTGGCGGTCGAGATCCCAACTTTCCAGACGCCGGAAAAGTCCCTATCTCTCGAGCACATTGAGGCTGAACTGCCTCGTGATGTGAAAGATGGCAGCGCCAACAATGATCGGCCAGCAACACCATCTACTGATGTCCGGTCGGAGCCAGCCGGTTCTGCTCCTGCTGAGCCTGCCCCCGAGCCTATTTCGCCAGAGGCCACACCAAGAAAGAAGTCAAAGAAAGGCAAGAAGAGCAAGAAGCAAGTCACCTCCGAATCTCTAGATGATGCCGCTCCATCTGCCGACCAGAGCAAGACCACCGCCGACCCGGAACCACCTGTCGAACTTTCGGATGTCGCGCCAGCAACCCAGAATGCCGTGGTTGAGTCGCAGGATACTATCTCAGAAGTCCAGGACACCAGTGTCGACAGCAAGGAACCAGACAGCAAAAAGGCCCAGAAAGCCAAAAAGCAGGATGCAGCGAGCCTAGAAAACATTCCTGTCCCCGAGCCGCAAAAGTCGAGCGAAACAAAACCAGATTCACTACGGGACACCGCCGACCACGCTGCTGACCCGCTGGTCGCCTCCGCCCTGGATCTCTGGAGCGCGAGGTTGAGCCGCTTCCCCAAGCTGCGGAATGTCTGCCTGAGCCGTCACCTGCTGACCCCTCCGGACCATCGCGAGGCGAATCTGGTCTCGTGCCGGAAGAGCCGAAGACTTCGACGGAAAGCCTGGCGGCCAATGGTGAAGTAGATGGCACTGGCACCCAAGCCGAGGCGACCATTCCTCAGGATTCTGGGAGGCCTCTTGAAACCGCATCTTCCAACTCTACAGCTGATGCTCCTGCATTGGGCGAGAGTCACGTTCACCCTCCGGAGGTCCCTGAAGTGCCTGGCATTGCCGAACCGGTCAAGAAAGGTGCCGCAGAGGCTGAGACGGGCGGGGATGGTCCAATACTCGAAGAACAGCCGAGCGATGCTCTGCCTCCCTCGGCCGCAGACAGCGCAAAATCCAAGGAAGAGGAGCCTCTACTTGAGCAGCCACAGAGCGATGCTGCTACCGATGAAGCTGCCGGCGGAGCTTTGCCCACGGATATCCCTCCGCCTTCGTCCCAGGAGGACTCCCAGCACCCCATACAGGCCACCGACACTCCACCTGTCAAGCTCTCCAAGAAGCAAAAGAAGAAATTGAAGAAGCAAGGTATCACCTCCCCCGATCCTGAGGCACCAGTACTTTCCGAGACTCTGAGCCCTATTCCAGAAGGCCTGGGTGTTGTCGCCAGCGAACCTGCTATGGCTCCTGATGCAACGCCAGAGGAACTGTCTGTGACGGTGTCGGTCCCAGTCACCACTGAGCAAACCCCGCGCCCGAAGTCATGTGGGATACTCCTACTAAAAAGGCCAAAAAGAACAAGAAAAGCATGCAGCAGCAAGAGGCTGAGAGCACGCCAGAGCCGACCGCCGCGGATCTTCCAGCTCCCGCTGTGCAAGTTGAAGTTGCGCCTCAGGAGGAGAAAGAGCTGCAAGAGCCCTCAAAGACCGAACCTTTGGTTTCACCGGATTCCATGGACACGAAACGAGCTTCGAATCCTCCCGTTCCGACCGCCGATGAGGCTCGACTGCCTCCGATCGTCGATGCCGAGGCGCCGCACGACGAGGCCCCACCTTCTGCCGTAGACGAGTCTCCAAGTGCATCACCGATGGAGCTGCCGGCGGTCTCGGAAATTTCTCATTCAGAGCCACCAGTCACTCTGCCAGACGCCCCCCAGCCCGGTGCCCCGGAAATAGAGGCCAACATCGAGACGGAGCCTATTCCCGACAAAATTGCAGACCCTGTCGCTGCTGAAGTCATCGCAGTGCCAACTGCTGATGGGCTAAAGCCGAAGGAGACGATCGAGGGAGAGCCTCCAGCAGTCATTGCAGATGATGGGTTTCCTGCTGCTGCGACCGAGTCAAAGGAGGACAAGAAAAAGACTAAGAAACAGACTCCGCCGGCCACAGTGGAGCCTGTCGGCGGCGGCTCATCTGGCACTCTTGACGAGCCTATGCAAGAGTCTTCAGGTGGAGATTCGACTCGATCAGCTGTCGAGACACCTTCAGATGCTCTTTCCCAACAAGTTGCTGAAACTTCCACGGAACCTCTGGCCTCGAGCAATGATCCTGCGCTCTTGCAGCCGCCCATCTCGGATACTGTCGAACCCCAGCTTGACCCTTTTGTCAAAAACCCCAAAGATCTTTCACTGGACACCTCCCAGGACGATCAGCCATTGGCCATAGCATCTCAGGATCAGCCCACAACTCTCGCCGAGAATGCCACAAGAGGCCAAGTCGAGGCTCCGGTTGCGACTTCTACTAAGCTGGCCAGTAAGGTTGGCCCAGAGCCACCGGTGGAGGCACCTGCTGGGGCTCCTGCCGAAAAGATATCTTTGGAGACTCCGGCCGAGGACCAAGCTCACGTCGAATACCCTCTTGAAGACGGTTCTCTTCCCGCTCACCTTCCCGATCCTCCGCGATTTGATTCGAGCCAGCCTCAGGCAAAGGAGGGAATTGACCCTTCTGAAACCCCGGTTAAATTGTCCAAGAAAGAGAGGAAAAAGAAACGGAAGCAAAAAGCAGCGCATGGAGGGCAACCTGAGCAAAAGCAGCTAGATCAGGAATCACCGACAAATGTCCTTGCTGATGCCGGCACCGCCGTCGCAGATACGCGAGCAGAGGCAAAGGCCCCAGAAGAGCCCAAACTTGGGCGAGAAATCCCGCCACCGGAGTCGTCACTTGAGCAAAGTACTGTCGTTGAACATGCACGGCCAGAGGAGACGGCTGAGTGCGAAAAAACTGTCATCGAGGGTGCTTCTGGGTCGAGAGCGGATAAGAAGACAAAGAGAGACAAGAAAACGAAGGCCTCGAGACAAGACCTCCCCGTGCCGCAAGAAGGCGCCTCGAGTAACGAGGCCAAAGACTCTCAACAGACTTTGGCCGACCAAGCACATGCCCTCCCTGTCGGCCCCCTGAAAGATGTCGCAGAAGAAGAGATCCTTCTCGATCAGCCAACCGAAAGCAAGGTGGAGTCTCCGCCAGAAGTCCCTGCGGACACTCCAATAGCGACGGAAACAGGGGCTCATTCTGAGGACCTTACCAAGAATATCTCTGTTCATCCGGCAGCCGATTCGCCAGAATCTCTCGCAGAGGGCGCCGTCATCGAGCCTAGGACGGACGCTCCTTCGGATGAGTCCGTGGTGCAAGACGAAAGCGCACTCCAGGCTGATGACACTACTGAAAAGGCTCATCCTAGCGGCGATCTTGCCCCGTCAACCACTGGACCGGATTCCATGCTTAGGGAACGGTCACCTTCAGCCAACACAGCGCCCACTTCCGAACCGTCAGGGACGTCCAAAGAAGCCTTTGGCACAGGTGCTACAGCTGCGGCCCTCGCTCTTGGGGCGGCGGCACTGACATCATCGGATTCCACGACCGAGGCCGGACCTGCGTCAAAGAAGATCAGGAAGTCAAAAAAGGACAAGAAACTGAAGGGCGTTGAAAATGCAGATTCCGAGCCCGCATCTGGCACACCCACACTAGCCGCGCCGGACGACAACAAACCAAGGGACATAGTGACCCCTCCTGTGCAAGGTGCCCCGGAGTCATCTCCCACTGTTCATGACGCCGCCACGATTCCTAGCCCCGGTGACATTCAGGCCCCGCCTCCTGGCGTTGTTGATACTCTTGCGGCCAACCCGGCTCCCACAGAGCCTGCTGTTTTCGACCCTACTGTCACCGAGACTCTCGCAAAAGAGCCAACTGCAGCCCAGCCTCCAGGGATGGAGTCCTCTGCGTCTGAGGCCCACGGCGATGCACTCCAATCGGGTGACAAAAAGCGCCCGAGGAGAACAGTGTCGCAGGTGCCCAGGCTACCAGAGTGGACGAAAAACTTCCCAAGGTCGCAGTTAAAAAATCAAAGAAAGGTAAGAACACAACAGCAAATATTTCGAGTTCCGAACCCGCGCTCACGAAACAGCAAGACGCCGAGCTGGGCGTTCTTCCAAATAGCATCAGTATCCCAGTGACCGAGCAAGGGACAGAGACTAGCACCACAAAACCAAGCGAAGCGGCATCAGAAGCCAGATTCGCAGAGACTTCGGATTCCCAACCCGAGCCCGAGAGTGTCGGACTTCCCAAGGCCGCAGGCACTGACAGAGACAAGACCGGAGAGGAAGACTATTTCAATATGAAACCCGATGCAGCAATGCGTACTTTCCCCATGGAGTCTTCAGGTGGCGTATTCAAGATCCACCCGGCCGTTTCGGAGGTTCTTGAGCCCAAGGGAAAAGGGGCCGAGTACCTTCCGCACAGCCCGCCGCCGCAAGGCCTTTACCTGATGACTCGAGAAGGGTCTGATGCATTCCTCAAGGACGGACACATCCCCAAACTTCTCACCGCCCAGACCGATAGCCCTGTGACGAGCCCGCAAGACCTTAAAAGCGGGATCGACCCAGTAGCAGGGCATGAGAAGATGACGGGCGCTAGTGGAGTTGACGATCCCTCTTCCAACAAGTCAACCAGACAGCAATCAACGGACGATACCCCACCATCATACAGCATGGCAAAAGAACAGGCTGGTTCAAAGCGAGATGGCAAAAGGCCAGCCGACACACCACCAGAGCTCGCAAGCCCAACCAAAGGTAGCGCCACAGAGACCGCTGTCACTGCGGGCGTGGCCGGCGCTGGAATCGCTGCGCTGGCCAAGAAGGTCGGCGGCTCCAGCAAGACAAAATCCAAGAAGTTCAAGATCATCGACCAACGGATGGATCGCGGTGACGGCTTGCTTGACGACCCATCCACATGGGAAGGGGAGGACAAGAAAGCGATGGAGAATTCGAGGGGTGACCTAGCCTCGGGAGATTTTCGGGAGGTGGCTGACAAGCCTACGGGCGAAGGCTCAGCGGCCAGTGTCAGCACCGGTGAGGACGTCCGGGCGCGGACGACGGTAGGGAGTCGACGATGATAATAGACATGGATCCCAGGGGCTCCACACGAAGCTTCTTGTCTACGACGACGGATAGGGGCCTGGATGAAAACGGCAGGAGAGGAGGCACAATGCTGCACAGGGATATACTCTCCGATTTCGGTGACAGCCCGATGCTTGGGTCCGAGGAGAAGTTCCCAGAGCGCGTGCCGCTCATGGACTCGCTGAGTGACCTGACACCAAGAACATCCCCCGCTCTTCACCCCGAATCGAGATTCTCGCCATCAACAACGCTGCCAATGGACCATAAGCAGACACCAGCTGGCTCTGTGGAGCAAGAACATCATCTCCATGCCAGCACTCGTTATCTGGGTCAAGCAGATGAAGGGCGCAGCGGGCCAAGGGTGTCCCCTCAAACACCACAGGACTGGGAAGCTCAGAGGAAGGACATTTACGGGCCACATATCCACGACACTCAAGAACTGAGAAGGACACCCTCGAGGACATTGGAACCAGTGCTGGAAGAGGAGGACGAGACGGATAGGTCGACAAAGAACGGGAGCAAATCAGGGGACAAGACGGGATCACGGGATGCGGATAGGGACAGCGGATATGTGGCCGACTCTCCGCTGCCAGCCTCTAGCCGGCCCCGGTTCGAACGGCCGGAGAGTCCGGTGCGTGACAGCGGAGTTCACCTGCGAGACTGGCCAGAGAGCTCTAGACAAGCGCGAGACGTGGGCCGGTTCAGCCCTGACCCCACGAGAAGAATGTCCGCAAGCATTCTACCAAGCACACCGATTGGTGACGCAAGCAGGAAACGTTTCTCGCCGCTCAGAGGCGAGGCGACGCGCGAGCTTGCAGAGACGGACACGACGCGACTACGAGGGCCAGGGCCGTACCAGCCTACGCCAGAGCCGCAGAAGCAGCCCGGCAGCGGGAGCGGCCTCAGCGACAAAAAGCGAGGCTCTTATAAAGAGCAATTGGGAAGTGGTTCGATACCTACGGCGATCATGAGCACACCAGGGAGAGAGCGGGCGCCACAGACGCCGGCGGAAGACCAGCGGGGAGCGTCAGAGCACAGCATCATGTCCAGGCGCATGTCGCCAGCCTCACCGCTGGCGGGGCAGCGTGCGTTTGGCGGCGTACAGTACTACGGGGCTCAGGCAGCGGGCCATGTCCAACACCAGCGTCGCGCGGAGGCGGACGCCCGACCTAGCGCTCAGCACCAGCGCGCAGCCTGAAAGCCCAGGCAGCCTTCGATCCGTTGGGGGCACGCCCCCACTTCGGCGGGTCGACAGGCGAATGAGCGGCGATCTTCGATCCATCAGCCAACTCGGCGGCGTGGTTGGCCAGGCCCAGCCCCGACCCACCGACAGCGCAGCCGACAAGGATGTCCCAACCAGGGGGGCTGGGAGTGTTGGGGCTGCGGATGCGACGGCGACTGCGACTGCTGCTGCTGCACTTGGACTTGCAGCAGCTGCGACCCTCGCTGGCAGCAACAGCAACAGCGCAAACAGCACCAACGCGCCTGCCAGCGCAAACAACAACAGCACTCCGGTCGCCAATGAAGGCCGTGTCCGCGCCAGAGAGATGGCCGACGTCTACGTGAGTCCTATTTTATCTTTTTCCCCTTTCTTCTCCCGACTCAATCAATCAATCAATCAATCAATCGAACCAGCCAGCAATCAATCGCCCATCGCCCATCGCCCACCGCCCGCCTTGCCAATCAATCCACTCATCGTTGCTGACACACGCAATCACCGCTCAGGATGGCTACGGAGAGGGCCGCATCGGCTCGCCTCGCTCCCGACGAGGCCCCACAGCATGCGCCGCCGCCAGAGCATGCAGGTGATAGAGCTCGAGGCCCGAGTCGAGCAGCTGTCCGCAGAGAACCGCTCGCTCCACGAGGCGCGCGCCCAGGCTGAGCAGGCATACAACCATAAAACCGCGGGCGCCCTGGCCGAGCGCGACGAGCAGATCGACGCGCTCAAGCGCTCCGTCAAGTTCCTTACCGACGAGCTCGCCCGCCTGACCGAGGTCAACGAGGGCCTGCACAGCGCCATCTCCCAGACTGCCGTCAACCACAATGACCGCTACCGCCTGCTCGAGGCCCAGCACGCCGACGCGACGCGCGAGCTCGAGCAGGTGCGTAGGGCCAGCGGCAGCGGCAGCGGCACCCCTCCCCCATCCCACCAGCTTCTGGCCGACAAAGATGCCGAGATCTCGCGTCTGCGCGCGCAGCTCGAAGAGTCCAAGGAGAAGATTCGCGAGCTGCAGCGCCAGATCCTGGCCACCAAGGGCCCGGACAGCGACTTCCTCGTCGCCCACGACATCGACCACTTCGACCACCGCTGCCAGCAGCTGTGCTCCCATGTCCAGCAGTGGATCCTGCGCTTCTCCAAGTTCTCAGACATGCGCGCCTGCCGCCTGACGGCGGAGATCAACGACGAGAAGATCATCGACCGCCTCGACAATGCCGTGCTTGACGGCTCGGATGTTGACAACTACCTTCGCGACCGCGTCCGCCGCCGCGACATCTTCATGTCCATGACTATGTCCATGATCTGGGAGTTTGTCTTCACCCGCTACCTCTTTGGCATGGACCGCGAGCAGCGCCAGAAGCTCAAGTCGCTCGAGAAACACCTACTCGAGGTCGGCCCGCTCCATGCCGTCCGCCAGTGGCGCGCCGTCACCCTCACCCTGCTGGCCCGTCGCGCCTCCTTCCGCGACCAGAAGGAACAGGACACAGAGGCCGTAGTCCAGGCTGTGCTCCAGACCCTGTCCATGATCCTGCCGCCGCCCTCCAACCTCGAGGACCAGATCCAGTCCCAGCTGCGGCGCGTCATGCGCGAGGCCGTCGACCTGTCGGTCGAGATGCGCACTCAGCGCGCCGAGTATGTCATGCTGCCGCCCCGCAGCCTGAATACGACGCCAACGGCGACCTGACCGCCACGGTGCCCTTCAACGCCGCCATGATGCACGAGCGCTCGGCAGACACCACCAAGGGCGATGAGCTCGAAGCCGACTGCTCCACCGTCCGCATCGTGCTATTTCCACTCGTCGTGCGCAAAGGCGACGACCAAGGCCGCGGCGACGATGAGGTTGTTGTCCACCCGGCACAGGTGCTCATCTCTCGGCCCTCGAGCTCCAGCAGGCGCGGCGGAGGCCGCCTCCTCACGCCAAGCTCCGATGCTGGTGGCGCGAGCCTGATCGGCCGCAACACCTCTCCGATCTCGGCACCTCCCACCATCAGGAGCACCCTCAGTATGCCAGACGCTGAGCCGCTCGAGGGTGGGTTTTAGGATCGAGGTATAGGGTTAATAGTTGGATCAAAACAGATTCAAGAGAGAAGTAAGAGAGAAAAATAGGGCCAAGAAAAAAAGAAAGAAAAGAAATAATGAAAGGGGGGGAGTATAAAAAAAAGTAATAATGACTAGCCGTTGACGACGAAACAAGCTTTTTGGGAGGGCTTTCCGGGATGATAAAGTTTCGTCCCTGCATACACTTCGGATGGATTAATGGATGAAGGAGGTTTATGGGTTTTCACAACAATCGGGGTTAATCTTGGGTTCTCGGCATCATGATATCCCTTTCCGGTCTTTGTGTCTGGATTTCATAATCGGGTTTTTAGTTGGTTTCGGTTCACCTCACTCCCACTCGGAGATCTATTTCTGATCTTGATTTATTTTTCATTATTTCTTTTTCTCTACTTCTCCCATGTTTCCTAGCTCAGTCACGGCCGTATTATCCATGCAAAATCTTCACTCTTGATCAAGTCAGTTGATATCATCCATCTCACAACACGCCTCTTTTGCTTCCTCGAGCCGCATTAGTGGAACAATTGCGTGTTCAAGTCGGAACAGACCTCAAGGTTGAGTGCAGTTAGTCTATGGCCCAGCTGACGCACGCCTCCAAGCTCTGCGGTGTCTATACAAAACAATGCCATACATAATGAATTCTTTGGTCCATTCGGTCTTGTTATTTAGAGCACATAATCACCAGCCTGATCAAAACAGTGAAACCATCCACCTATCTGCTCTGCTCCCCGCAATTCTCAGATCGAGCTGTGGTACTCGCGCCCTGCTGCCGAAAGGCTCTGGGTCACGACAGTCGGCACCTAACCGTTCCACTTCATGCCGATGCTCGGGTTCATGAAGCCATTGAGGGAAAACTCTCCCGTCTGGGGGTCGGTAGGAAATATGGCGTTAATGTCGTCGTTGTAGGCAGACTAGAAGCCTCGGGTGGTTAGTTGGACGCACGACAAGTGAAGGCAAAGCGAGATCAAGCAGCACACGAAACCCACGTACCCAATCAATCTGCTGCCCGCCGCCAGGCGGCCCCGCGGCGCTCCCATGTCGCTGAGAGTAGCCAACAACACTACCGCCCTCGCTGCTGCCTTCAGGGCTGTCTGCGTTCTGTGGGGGCAGACTCCAGAGCACCTCCCCGTTTGACACGCCAGCAAACACGACATTCGGAGGCGGTCCAGCGGATGGCATTTGCATTTGCATTTGCATTTGCATCGGCATCTGCGGCGGAAGCCCGTGTCCTCTGCCAGCAACGTCGTTTCCTCCCCCCACGATCGACTGGTGCATCATTGACGACGGTGAAGACGAGCTTGGCTCGGGCTTCAGGCTGCCGGGCGAAAGGCCGCCGGGAGAAGGCTGTCGGTGTTGCTGTCCCTGCTGCATCATGCCGGATTGTGCGCCCGGGTGTGCCTGGTATTGTATTGCGGACAGCCCAGGCTGCTGCGCATGGTTGTTGTTGTGCTGCTTCCGTGACCCTCGAGATGAGTCTCCCTTGTTGAAGGTCTCAGGTGGCGCCGCGGCCGTGGTTGAGGGCGACACGCTGCCCTCAGTCTTGATGGCGGTGTTTGTCCGGCACCGCCCTTGTGGTGTTGGTGGGCGCCCGCATCTTCCTCATGCCCATATAGACAGCCGTCTTGCTGGCAATCTCGCGCAGGATCAAGACGCCCTTGTCCTCACGGCTCATATTGGGGTCCATGTTGAAAACGTAGTCGAGGCAAGCCCAGATGCGCTCGACCTCCTTGTTTTGGGGCCGGTAATAGATCTCGGTGGCCAACAGCAGCGCGATCTGGAACTGTTGGTAGGCGCCTAGATACCAGGCCCAGGCGGCGAATTCGGGATTTGTCTCAAGCTGGATTGAGATCTCGACGATACCGACGCCACCCCAAATCAACACGCTGTTAAGTCGGGGCGGCATCGGGTTCATTGTGTTGGAGTGGTATGGATGCAATATCATTGCGTACAGCCGGTACATGAGCAAGTGCATCACCAACTTCGCGTACCGCTGGATCGGCACGCGGTCGTCCAGGAAGCGCTCGTACTTGTCCAGCATGCGCTTCCGGAAGTTCTCAATCTTGGATAGCACCGCCGTCACCGTCGTCTTGCGGACCTCGAGCCTTCGCCGGTCCATCCAGATGTTGCGCATCATCTCGTTGATCTCGAACCGCATCAGCGGAAGCAGAGTTGATGTCCACCTCTCGGCCGACTCCGGTGGCACCACAGCCTTGGTCAGCTCATCCTCTTCGCAGTTGATAGGGAGCTTCGTGTCGTAGTCCTCCCTCCTGATGGCCGGCTTGGGCCCTTGCGCTTCACAGGTGCGCACGTCGAGAAAGCAGAGCTGGTGCCAGATCAGCCGCCGCACGTGTGTCTCCAGCGGCGTGAGGCCGTACGCCTCGCCGTCGCGGTGTAGGCCCATGCATTCGGCCATCCTGACAGCTGCTCCAACCAAGACCGAGTGAGCTCTAGACACTTCGGCGCGGCAAAGAGGGATCTAGACAATGTTTTGGGAAACACCAGACCATCCGTATATCAGCAACGGCGAATAACAGAGGCCTTCCTTTGTAGGGGTCCGGCTTACCATGTACATAACCAAGGCTTGGAGAGTTTCGACTCGAGTTGTTCTCAGAAAATTGGCCTTGCTCAAAGCTGATTCAGTTCCGATCTTCACTCTCCCCATCAGGTCCGCCTTTGTGCATCCAAATTCATGGAGGATGGCTCTCTCGTCCAACGAGACCACAGCGCTAAACCAGGCTGCGAAGACGACGGCCTGTGTCGAGGGACGGGGCTCGACTCCATGGTGAACATCGTCCCAGAAGGTAGCGTACTGAATCTCAAAGGACGGGCGGTGCACGCACCGGGCAATAGGGTGCACCGATTCGAAGTAGCGCCGCATGAGCCAGTCTCCCGAAGCCTGATTGCCGGGAAGAAAAGCCATCAGAGACGGCGTCCCACCAAGCTGGCCGAAGAAGTAGCCACTCGTGGGTGGAATGTAAGATTCCCCCGGCCGCAGGAAGTCGGGTATCGAGACATCGGCGCCTGCGGCCTGCGACATGTGGTCAGCCCGGGGCGGCTGTGGTGGAGGGCCAAAGCCAGGCGGTGCTGGTCCAGAGCCTCCCGACAGGCCAGCCTGGATCTCCTCTGAAATACGAGGTCTGTTCAGACCCCCGATCCGCTCCGTGATGCGCATCCTGCCGACCTGTATACCCAGGTCGATAATGTCGTCTGTGGTGTGATCGACGTCGGGGTCGTCGTACGTCAGATCCAAGGCAACCATGGGTGTGATCTCGAGATCCCGCTCCTCGTCGTACTCGTCCTCAACATCATCCGCCACAATCCTCTGCTGCTGGAACCCGCGGGATGTGGATCGGGCAACATCGCGTTCGAGCTGACGCTCCAGGGCTCCCGCCTTCTCTTTTATCTCGGTAAGACGATGCTGGCTTGCCTCATCAAGCTTGGGGCCGAGATACATGCATTCCCGCGAAAACTTCAGGCAGTTGGTGCAGGGATTTGATTTATTGCATTTCAGTTTCCTCCGGCGGCACTCGAGGCAGGACGTAATCATACGCATGCGCCTGCGAATGGGCTTGGGGGCTCCCGAGGGCGTTGAGCCGAATGCCCCACCGGTTCCTGCCGAGCTAGACGCGACATCTGGCAAATCCTGCACAGGCGGTTGCTTTTGCTGCTGATCCTGCTGATGAAGATGTTGCTCTGTGTGCGGCAGTTGTTGCTGTCGGTGGTTCTGCTGCGGGGGTTGCTGTTGGGACTGCTGCAGCTGCTGGGGTGGCTGTTGCGGCTGAAGGTGATTGTGGGCGGCCATGGCCTCACCCCAGCCAAGTTCCTCGCGTCCAGGAGCATGCCGTGAGCGCCATTGCCAAAGACGCCTCCGGCAGCTCCCGAGGCTCCAAACGGACCAGCCGCGGCTCCTAGTACGGCCGTTGGTGCAGAGTCCATGGGGCCATTGACATGGACCCATGCATCTGCATCGTCGATGGGTGAGGCCCACCACGAGTGCCGGACACCCCATCCAAGTGCGGTAAGGTGGAGACTGATGTGTGTGGGTGGTAGTAGCCGTGGTCCTGCGTGTGATGGCCCGGCTGACTATCGGCCTGATCTTGGTCTTGGCCATGCCGGTGCACATGTCCATGCCCATGCCCATGCCCCTGGCCAGGTTGTGAGTGACCTTGCGACGCAGATTGGGGATGGCCGAGGGTCGTTTCAAGATTCGCCATCGAGCACTAGAGGTGAGGGACAAGACCCTCTCCACCAGACCAGGGAGCAGCCTGGGTGGGTGTATAGGCGCCTGTGGGAGGACGCGCCTGTGGTAGCAAGGACAGCAAAGCGGCGTGCTGGTGCGTACCAGCGCACGTGTGGCGCGCAATCTGTGGGTGTAGCGTTATCGGCTCTCCATTCAGGCTCAGCGCGGGTACCGTCGTCCAGGCGATATTGGTGCGCTCGCTTGTGCTTGGGAAGCGCCGCTAGCTGGGTCAGGAGGCGTGGGATGCAAATTCCAGTGGATGGGTGGTGGGGGATCGAGCCGTTGGCGGGTTGGCAACGTCGGCACCACTGCGCCAGGGGCGCTAGTGAGGGCGTGCTGGGTGGAAGCGGTCCTGTGGGCTGGTGACGGCGGCCTGGCAGGCCGTGTTGCAGGCAGCGTGGTGGCAGAATGCCAGGCACAGGACAGGAGCGCAGGCGGCAGGGGGGGCGCCCAGCAGAGACGGGGACAAATCAGGGCAGCGGCTCTGGTCGCGGAGACAGGATCTGTGCGGGGAAGCGTGCGAGCGAGCCGCGGGCGTTGCGGTTCTAACGGCGGCGCAAGGACGGGCGTGCAGTGCAAGACAGCAGGGTCCTCGTCTCGTTCCGCCTTGCTTCTGGATCAATGGCACCGGAGGCGGCGGCGGACAAATCAGACCAAGCAGAGCGCGGTCGAACGGGCGAGGTGGCGGGCTCGGGGGTTGGGCAGGACGAGCGGGCGTGGTGGAAGATCACGCACGGCTACGGACGTAAGTGAGGATGGGGTGCGGGTGGTGCCCCTAAAAAGCGGGGATCCCAACGACAAGATATAAATACTGCGCTCCCTTTCGCTTGTGCGGGAGCCCAGTAGGAAGGCGCCCTGGCCCGATGCGGAAGGATGGGGGTGACTCCAGCCCCGGGCTCCTCGGACATTGACAACCTGGGGGCTCCAAACCCGCCATCTCGCACGGCTTCGAGCTCGAGGAAGGCGGTCGGGGGTTGCACTGGGGCTCGACTTTGATCGTTGACAATCGCGAGCCAGGGAGCGGGCAATGGCTAAGAGCCGCCCTTGCCTTGGGAAAGAGACGGTACCTCCTTTTGAGCACCAGGCTTGACCAACCTGGGTAACGCTAGTGTGACGGCACTCCCACCATATGCAAGCGCACAGACAGGCGGAAGATAGTGTATGGATATGGGTTGCTTTTTTTTCCTTCCTTTTTTCCCCTGAACCTTAAGGAGATTGCCTCCGTGTCGCCGGCGAAACGAGGACTGCTGTGTCTAGGATGCGAATTGCTCCCAGGTGCCTGTTGAGCGTGCCCCATCATTTGTCAGAAGCCACTCCCTGCTGGGATGTGGTTGACGACGAGGAGCGGGCAGGGACATACGCCTGGTGCGCGACAAACGGCACGAATGTAACAACGGTGTGCAATCAGCCTTTGGCCACTCAGGCAATAGGCGGATACCACGCCCGTTCGAGAATAGTAAACATGCACAGGAGGACAAGGGAATGAGAAAGGGTATGGGAATGGTGGGACAGAGACGCTCCGACTGAGGAGATGCGCTGGCTGTGCCCAGCCAATGTTGCGGGCGTGCCGAGACCCCTGTGCTGTGCGTCTGTGTCGCCAACCGGGCCTAACCAAAGTTAGTACGCGAACCCACGAACCGAGCCTCTGGGATCGGGAGAGGGAGAGAGGGATTTCTTGGCTGGCGGTCTGGACGCACAGAAAAACTCGGAGAGCAGTTCCAAGTCACGTATATGGTAGTTAGCCTCGATCACGTTTGATTCGTCCCAAGCAGGGCCGTTGGGGGGACTTCGAGGGCCTAGACCGTTTTCATCTATCCACCACTCGACCGTTCTCCGGAACTTCCACCAGGCACCCCTAAAAAAAAAAAAAAAAATAACGTTAGCAAAGGCCGGACTTGGAACTTGCCCGCTATCTCTGGACGAACGCCTGACTTCAGCTGTCCAGGGATCTCGCACGGTTTCAGCCCCGGCTTGCCCGTCCTCACCGCTCATCATCGTTCACAGGAGAAGTGCATCAAGAGCTACCCAACACGACGGAACTTCCCATGGCGCAAGCAAGCAAGAGACGAAGGGAGGTACATGAGCTCCTAGGAGCGCCAAGGAGCGCCAAGGAGCGCCAAGCCCGTGATTGAACGCGGAATATTGGCTTTCGTTCAAGTTTTACCGAATGTAGTTTCCGCGCTCATCATCCCGCTTTGCCCTCTCCTCCCGACGGCGACGGTCGCAAACCTGCATCCAGGAATCCAACGCCTTACGGCACTCCGCAGCCGCGACAGCACCCTGCGACTCTTTAACCAGCCGCAGGAACCAGTGGATGCGGCTCGGCCTGGTCCAGCCGCTTTCGAGTAGATCCTCGGTCACCACCTTGAAAAGCCTCGTGATCGCCACCGAAACCTCCTTTCCGTGTACTTTGTAGCGCTTGAGAAGAAGCACGCAGTGGTTGACGTAACGGAATCTCTGCCTGTCCGTCAGATGAGCCGCCTTGCTGAACATGACACTCAGCTTTGCCGCCAGCGCTGCCTGTCGCCGCGAGATGCGGCATCGCCGGTGCAGGATACGCTTTCGCATCGCCGAATGGGTATTTTTGGTGATCAATGGCTGTCCCAGAGTCTCAAAGACCTCGAACGGATGGTAGTCGTGATCGTTTACCATCTCTCTGATGGCATGATCCGACTTGCCCCGAGATCCTTCAGTCTGCACCGCGAAGTAGTAGGCATCCAGACCCTGATACAGTCTGTGTATGCCATCCGCTACCTCCCGACTAGTCACGGCCTGTGCCAGTGTTCTCCAAGGCAGGCCTCAGACGAGCACGGTGCGTGCCGGCTCAGTCTTGTCCAGCGCTGGCACAAGACGTCCTGTAGCTCTTATAGCCTGCAAACACCGCCAGAGACCGATATAGAACCAGAGGGCGCTACCTGCCTTCTTGACGTCGTACACTGACTCGACGAGAGACGGTAGTCCGTGGCTCGGCCCTGACGCCCGCAGCCTAGATCGGAGGGCGCGGTATTCCTTGTAGGTGAGATGCCCTCGGCTCATCCATTGCTCTGTAAGCACATAGCACAGTTCAACTTCCGAAAAGGCAGATGAAGAGTGGGCTTGTTCTCGTTTGTTGCTTTCGTGGGGCCCTGACATGAAGGCGAAAAGTGTTTCCTGCCGAACCTGGGGCATCTGGCTGAGAACCGATAGCCAGTTGATCAATACTCTGTGGTGGTGCGGTTGTCCTCGCTGCTCGCCCACGGCCTTTTCAGCAGCCCGCATAACGGCCGGATGTGCCAAGATGGAAGCCACGCATAGCACCGGCCAGCAGAGAGACGTGGATCCTTTCCACGTCCAGACCTGAAATATGCAACTCCCGAGACAGACGCAATGCCCTGTCGCATATCTCCAGGGATCCAGAGGCTGCGTCGGCCACCCTAAACAATGTTCTATCCCGGTATCACTGAAGAGAGCGGCCTGTAATGCTGAGAGTCTCCCGGAAAATACACCCAACTCGCCCTGGGCTATGTCGACGATTGTAGATAGACGCGATCTGTTGCGCCAACTGGGGTCAACAGACCATGTCGATAAACATGAGCGTAGGATGGTCTGAACCCATCCTAGCTCCTCGTCGCCCAGTAGTTCAGGTGTGACTTCCGCCATTACTTCCCTGAACCCCCTGATGAGATGTGCACCACTGTTGAGTTTCGAGAGTCCTTGGAGGAGCTTGGCTGGTAGCTTGTTGTACTTATCGGCATTGGCCAGCCTCGAGGATCGAACTCCTTGGACGGTTTTGATGTAAAGTTGTAGTAATATTCTGTTGTGGAAGGATGATTTGCAGAATTTGTCGCGGACCTTCTTGGACAGGGTCTCAAGCGCCAGCTCACATTCCTCGGGTGTGAGTATACCCAGGGATATATATTGCTGGAACGACTCCATGATCTCAACGTACTTGGCCTTGGCGACTCTTAATGGTTCCGGGCCGCATGTAGCATCGAGTGCGTGGATCTCATCCCAGAACAGCAAGCACTGCTTCTGAATTGGCTCGGCTTTATCAAGCACTGTGGTCTCTCGACCTTCCGGATACGGCCTCATGCGGTGTTACTGCCAGAGTTGCCCCGTCCTCCTCGTTGCTTGCATATGTTCTCGGCCTAGCATCACCGCTCCACCCAAGCAGCGCCGAGAGCCACGATGCCGGCAGGGGTGGCACGCTTTGAGCACTCCCGTCATCGGGCTGGTTTCGCACGCGGGAGGACGCGGGGGTCGGCCGCTCCCAGCGCCATTGGGTCAAGTCTGCGGGGTACATATATGCCCACGACGGCAGGACTGGGTGTGTCTGGGGCATGGTGGTGTCGGCCATGCGCCGCCTGCCCAGTCGCCTGCTGCCCTCCAGAGGGCCGGGGGCTGAGCTGGCCATCCGGCGGGACGCCCTGGCGACTGAGCAGTACCGCTCAAACACGCTGGAGAGCATGGGGTCGGTGATCCAGACACCACCCGCCAGGGTGTCTGCCGGGACGACGTGACTCTGGGTCGATAGGCGGCATCGTGGAGCACATCGCGTTCGCATCGGTGGTCGGTTGAGGAATCAACGGTATCGACGGTGGGTGTGTCGGCGGCAGCTGGGGCTCTCCGAACCAAAATTAATAGAAGAGACCAGAATTGCGGCAGCCCAGATGATGGCAGGGAGCAATTGGCCTCTAGCCGGTGTCTCGCGCCGTATATGTCGTCGGTGTGGCGCCCCGGGTCTGCTCGAGACATATCTCGAGCTTGGGGAGAATTTCGCTGTTTCTGACGATGCGATGCTGCATGGAAATGCAAGCCCGCAATCGACCCCTGCCCACCAGACAAAGCTCACGTCTAGGCCCGTGCCACCCATGGCCATGAGCTTCAGCCACAAGCCCCCACCATGTGGCACAGCGGGTCGCCAGTGCGAAAGCTCTCTATGAGGTAAGTGTTCCCGAGTTCGGCAATGGCGGGAGCTAAGCTTCACTTGGATCACGATTTTGATGGATGAAATTTGACCTTGTTTTCCCTTCTTTTTCCTCAATTATTTTCTCCTCTCGCTCTCGCAAAAGCAGGACGGTTCCTTTCCAAAAAGCCAACTGTAGAATAGTCACTAAACAAAGGTCGTTTCACCATGGGACACGATTTCGAGCCCCTCCAGAATGACCTCATCATCAGGGCAGCGTGGGGTCAGTACAGCCGGTTGAGCCAGATTTGGCCAAGCACACGCAATGTTCCTTTTGCTATATGCCCCCTGGAATTCGAAAAGAAGACGAAGACAGGGGGAAATGTTTGGCCAGTCAATCTAATGCATATGTTCTCCCGCAGGCCAGGTCGTTGAGCGACCTCCCATATGGATCATGAGGCAAGGTATATATAAGCATCCTTATAGTCACTAGCATCGTCAGTTTGGACTGGTCTTGACAATATGTGCAACCTCCCTCAGCTGGGCGGTATCTTCCCGAGTACCACGAGGCCAAGGGAAATCGGGACTTCTTCGAGTGCTGCCGAGACCCCGAGGTGGCCTCGACGCTGACGCTCCAGCCGATCGAGCGGTTCGCGGGGCTCCTGGACGCCTCCATCATCTTCTCCGACATCCTCGTGATCCCCCAGGCCATGGGCATGACCGTCGAGATGGTGGACAAGAAGGGCCCGCACTTCCCCAACCCGCTGAGCTCGCCTGACGACGGCCAGTACGCCGAGGTCATGGCCCGCGACGTCGACGTCTCCAAGGAGCTCGACTACGTCTACCGGGCCATCACCCTGACCCGCCAGAAGCTCCGCGGCCGCGTCCCACTCATAGGCTTCTGCGGCGCCCCGTGGACCCTGTTCTGCTACATGGTCGAGGGCGGCGGCACCAAGCTCTTCATCCAGAGCAAGAAGTGGATCTTCAGGTACCCCGAGGAAACCAAGAAGATGCTGCAGAAGATCGCCGAGCTCTGCGTCGAGTACCTGGCTCTGCAGGTAAAGGCCGGAGCACAGGTATGTAAACTCCTCACTATACAACATGTATAGACATTTTTATCGAATGCATAGGCTAAGCGCGGATCCCTCAGCTCGTGCAAGTATTTGACTCGTGGGCAGGCGAGCTCTCGCCCACGTCATTCGAGCAGTTCTCGGCGCCGTACCTGTCTTACATCTCGGCGAACCTGCCGAGGCGGCTCAAGGAGCTCGGGCTCGACCCAGTCCCGATGATCGTCTTCCCTAAGAGCGCCTGGTACGCCCTCGAATCGGCCTGCGACATGGGCTACAACGTCGTGGGCCTGGACTGGACCTTCCGGCCCTCCGCGGCCGACAAGATGCGCGGCGACCGACCCATCGTGCTCCAAGGCAATGCCGACCCCGGAGTACTCTATGGTACCAGAGAGGCCATCACCGCAGCCGTCAAAGAAATGGTTGAGGGCTTTGGGTGGGCCGCGAAGAAGAAGGGCTGGATCGCGAACCTGGGTCATGGTGAGTATCAGAACGGATTCGATTGCACTCCTATGAAAGCTCTTTGTTGACACAGATCAAATGGTTAGGAATTACCCCACTCGTCAACCCGGAGGACCTCAAGTTCTATCTCCAGGAGATCCACCGGCAAACCCAGAACTAACTTGAGGTATAGGCGGGCTCGGCATATCCAGGTCGTGGAAGGGGTTACGGTTGTCAAAAAAGCCGCGCCCTGCGACTCGTCTAGAGGCTGGAATTGGCGATGATTGACCTGTACAAATATCACGTTACATACCTCGTGTGAGCTTGTCAACAAAAGTCGAACTCTATTGGTTTTTTTTTTTTTGGGGGGGGGGGGGGGGGGGTTCAAAGGTTTCTTTGCTCCATACCATGATACTCGCCAGCCTTTCTGACCCCCGATGCTTCTGCAAACAGCCTGGCTTTTGGCGTTGCTGATGTGCACGTCGGCTGCGCAAAAGCCGTCGTTACCGAACCCCTCGTTGTGGTCCTTTATGAGTTTTGTCGCCATGGCCTTGGCCAAACCGCGGCCGCGAAAGGGCTCCTTTTGCAAGTAAGCAGGTGAATGGGATGGTTGAAAGACGGCAGATCAAATAAAACAAAGTCTGTTGGCCAACTCACCTCGCAGTGGAGGGTTGAGAGCGTGCCGTCGACACCTTGGTATTGCGATTTGTCAACATGGTTTTGCAACGCATGCAATGGCGGCCAGACACCCAAATTTTGTTTGAAAGGCTTCTTCAAGACTTTACCTAGAAAGGACCACGCAACAAGAATTCCGTCCGGCAGTCTTATTCCAAGACTAGGCAGAGCCATCAAAGTAGACCTATGTATTGTAAACTCCTGTGTGAGCCAAATAAGATGCTGGAGCAAAAAGAATGAAAGCGAATGGAACCACTGAAGCCACCATACTCAGTCTTGGGGATGTTAGTTCTGGAAATTATCAGCGGCACGTCCTCCCTCCGGATCGTATCCCACCGCATATCCGAAGCCAGGGGCCGGAGGCTCGAGGATGCCGGCAGGTCGCCGACCCGGAACAGGAACTTGTAGTGCGGGTTGCAATAGAGCGTCCTAACGCCCCTCACCAGCAGCAGGCGCCGGACGGTCTCGTGCAGGGCCCCGACCATGAAGCTGTCGGGCCGGCCGACGCCGTCGATGCCGACCGGCGGCCCGGCCCCTCCCTGCTCGGCGGCCGAGCGCGACATGTCCCGGACCCGCCTCAGGACGGCGAGCACCTGCTCGACGCAGCGATCCACGTCGGGGCCGGCGGGCAGGGCGGCGGCGGCGGTGGCCCCGCCGTCGTTGTCGCCGCCGTCGCTCCGTCGTCCGGGACCGAATCCTCGATGGTCGAATAGACCCAAACCTGCGTTTCGGGCGCCTTGAAGACGTCGACGTACGCAGCGGCGAAATGATGACCCGTCCCGTCGTCGCCGCCCTTGTCGCTGCTTGTGGCAATGAGGATGCGCGACGTTTGGCTATGCTCTGCCCGCGCGAACTGGAGTCGCCGCAGCAGGGAGAGCGACTTTGGGAGATGAGACTGGAGTAGTGAGATGTGGGAGTCGGTCGCGGTGGAGTGGTCTTTGACAGTCACTCCCGGACAATCACTTTTGGATTCCATTGTGTGTGGGATATCTGAATTCGCGTACGGGCTCTGTGTCTAGGCACCCAAGTGCTCTTCTTGGCTGGTCGTATCTGGCGTTGACAAAAGCCAGGTTATGTCGTCAAGTTAGACCCCTATCTCCCCTACGCATATAAAGGCCTGTGACTCAAATTAGAGGTCATTGGCAACCACCCTTGACCGCACGGCATAAATGGGACCCTACGCAATCGATTGTGACTGGCGCCCGGTGGAATATACACCCATCACACCCGCTCGCCTAACATCTCCTCACGCAGTACTTGGCTGACCTTCTCAAAGGCATTATTATTCCTGCGTCGTTCTTATGATGGACACTAGCCGTCGCAACTCCAGTCGAGCCATATGTCGTTACCCACAAGCAGTAGATTGGCCATCCTGCCTTGATAACTGTGTTATCTGGAGGTCTTGCATATACCACGTAGAGGTATATTATCTCCTTATCTCTGACTGGCCAATCCAGCTATTGATAAGGCCACCCACACGACGTCGTCCTCATCCGATCGCAGGTAGATATATCTCCCCAACAAAAACAACACAAAGCCCGTCGGTACCAAACAACTCGTAACAATTCACCTTGAAAGTCCCTCTTTTCAAACATTGTGCCCGATAAAAGCGCATGGACCATATCACTTCTTTCCCAGGAGCCACTGCTTTCCCTTGGAAGCTAGGCTCTCCTTATCCTTCTTGGTGTCCGCAGAGTCCTGCGGCGCCGCCGGATCGGCAGCGCTCTTCGTCCGGGTGAGCTCCTTGCCGTCTCCGTCCTCGGGCTGATCGACTTTTGACTTGACGACGTTGCCATCGCCCCCGCGGCCGATGTGGGTAGCGCCCGTGTTTTCCTGGCGGGTCACACTGTTCGGAGCGGGGGTCAGCGGTTAGGAGCCGTCTTTTTTGTTTCTTCTTTTCATCCACTCCTTTCGCTCTATTCTCTTCCTATTTTCCTCCCCCTATTCTTTCCCCCATTTTTCCCCCCCTGTTCCTATACGCATGCCCTTCTCCTACGACCCCCATCCCCTGGCATAGAATGACATGCAAATGAGCACACAGATTGCGGCGCACTTACGGCTCGACGTCCTGCAGAGCGCGGGTCTCGGCCGGGTCCGTGTTCTTGGCCATGTTGCCGGTACCGCCGCGGCCAGTGGTAACGACCGAGGTCTTCAGGGTCGGGGTCTCGAGGTCCTTGGGCTCGATGGCAGGCGACTTGGCCTTGTCCACTATGTTGCCCGCACCGCCGCGGCCCGAGGACTTAAGATCACTCATGATGACGATGAGGGGAGACGGCGATGACGGCGCGGCGCGGCCAGGAGTCAGCGAGTGGGTGCGGGCGCTAGAGTCGTGCCTGCAGGAGTCAGAAAAGCAAAATCGGGAGAAACGGCTCCCGGCTTGTCGGGACTGTTGCGCCTCGGGCAATCCAGATATGGGGGGTGGGACGAGGCAAGGGTTTGGCACGCGCGCCGCTGGACAAAGGTGGAAAAGGTAAGATGGACTTGGGCGGGGTCTCGGTCGTGGATGACGAGATGGGACGGAAGCTTTTTTGGTGAGGCGACGGACAAGGTTCAAAGACGCTCGGGGAGCCTTGCTACTCTGGGGGCGGGCTGCGAAACAGAGACCTGGCGCCCAGAGATGCCATCAAATCGTGTCGGTCACATGAGCATGAGGGGCCAAGCGTGGCGCTCGCCTTCCCAACCGCAATGGGCTGAATCGTGGTTGCAGAGCCCAAGTGATTCCCGCCCGAATCATGCCCGTGCCTCACAACCTAATTAGCGCCAGGAAGTCCCTGCGAGGCACATTTGAAGGCTTTCCAGCGCATGCACCCCAGGCTTCGGTGCAATTGAAGGGTTGGCTCAGTTGACACAATGAGACGCTGAACCACACGGGCGGTTTTATCCATGGCATCGTCGCCCAGTCTCATCTGTCATTGACTAACCCAGTCGCCCACCGGACCAGTCTGGTGCCTTCGGTATGTAAGATAGCCGATGAGAAATCTCAGTCGACTTATTTTGACGGACAGCCAAGGTTTGGGACAAGGGGGTTTCGGAGCCAGCCCGAGATACCATTTCGTCACTCGCCAGACCAACGAGCGTTTGAGCGGCTCGATACCCCGTCGGGAAACGCCATAACCTGTGACGTCCAGCCTAGGAGTACCTACCGGGTATGGTGATACGCACAATGGATGGGACGCGGGTACCTGGGACACCCTGATCTGTCGCTTTTGGCCTCTTCTCCCTCGTTCCCCGCATGATCTTGAACGCTAGCGTCCCCATCAGATCATGGAATTCGCTTCCGTCTAACCCCCTGGGCATCCATCCCATCCCATCTCTGCCTCAATACCTACATACATATAGGCACTTGTATGTACTCTGGAAATACAAGCACGCATATGTGCCCCGCCTGCCTGCCTCCAACCAACCTATGCACACGGCCGCAAGCTTCCTAGCGACAGCCGCCGGACGTACGCATGTAACATGGTGAGTGGGGACCCACCACCAACCGGGAAATGCCCTCCATCGCAGTGCATTTTTACCACCCTCCAAGCCTGGCTTGTTGGCCTCCCATACCTCCCCACCCACACACACATCACCAAGGGAATCCGGAGCTTTTGATCGCCAGCATCCTGCGGCAGCTGTCGATCCCGTCCCCCGGGGCTCGGCAGCATTCCTAGCTTCTTTCCGGGGGTCGCTGTCCTCTCCCCTCTTTGCCCTCATCCCATCTCTCGGATAATTCCGAGACTTTTTGCCTCGCTGTCTTTTCCCCAGACACAGCCCCGAAGCGTGTGCCCCGGGAAGTTTCTTGCTGGTTCAACCTCACTCACGGGCTCACAATGGTTGCTAGTTGTAGTTACATATCCATATCTGGGACCAGGCATGTCGGCCCGTCACCCAAGCCTCTCGGCAGGCATTCTTACGTTTAGCCCGTAAGGTCAATCATCAATTATCGTTCCTCACAAGCCTCCACGACAAGCTAGCCTCGAGGGAAGTCCAGGGTCCAGGGTCTGTGACCGATGCCTTGTCGATCTGGCTTGCCGGGCCACGGCCGTCAGAATCCGTGACAGCCCTAAAGTCTCCGATCTGCTGCCAACTCCAGGACGCACACCTGCCCCAGGGAAATGGGCCCACCGGACCCTCGGGGCGTGCTTACAGGCTAACCTGCATGCCTGAATAACCCCTGGCCAAGGGGAGTGGTGATGGGACGAACCCCAAAAAGGCTTGACTTCTCAAAAAAAAAAAAAAAAAAAAAAAGGAAAGAGAAAACAAGCTACCGCTGTTGGCCAGCCCCTTCACGTAACCACACCCATTCAACCCATCTCTTCCATCAGGTAGGTATTATGGACACCAAGCCAAGTGCCCTCATGTCTCCCGGCGTGCATCGAGACATCAATGGCGATGCCGTGTGGTCATGCATACGGGTGTTTATTATATTTTGTACCAATCCAAATGGAGGGTATCTTGGTAGCCAAATGCGCCTTCTAGATATATTTACACGTAACCCATGGCTGTCGTGATCTCGTTGGCTCCCTGTGCAGCAGCCATTATCTGCCGGGCGTGTCTTCATCCTCCTCCGGGGCAATTCTACATTCGGGATCCCCAAATTCACGCTTGCTCTCCAGTACCTCACCGTGAGGTCACTAATCCTGGCCATGCAAAGCATAACGTGTCGATCGCTCTGTACTGCCCTGGGTTCTGTAAAGCCACCAGTGCCACCCACACCTTCGCATCGTGTTTCCAGAAATGGGGTGCCATAGGTGGCAGGCACCCGCGGTTGACGCGGGGCTCGTCTCGTAATTTTTCGTCTACTAGTCGTCGTCGTCGTCTCCGCCGTCGTTGCCCTTGCCCCCCTCTTTCCGAATCGGTATCTTTATGCCTTGGTTGGCAAAACATTTGCTGAGGGGAGTGCTCTCGCAAACGCCGGGGAACTTCTTGGCTGAGTACACCTGGAACGCGTCGCTAAAGCACGAGGCCAAGATAGGCGCCTTGCCTGTGTTGACGACCTGGCCCGACGAGCCCCCGTTGGATGATCTCGGAGGCACTCCAACGTTCACGAAGGAAAAACGTAGCCTAAAAATTGACAGGGCGGCGATTAGTCAAGCCTGCAGAGACAATCAAGGTGGATACACACGGGGGAGAGGTCGGGGGCCGGGGACCTGGAGCCCAAAGGAGCACATCTCGGCGCGTTCCATGCTAGCGTACCTGAAGGTGCCCTCGGTTCTCACACTGAGATCCTGCAGAACAAACCAAATTCCAATCTTGTCCTGCGGGTCCTGGAGGCGGAAAGCGCTAGCCGACAGGCTCCCAATGAGGTTTCTGGTGAACATGCCTTGGGGCTGGTGGCTGCCGGGAATCGACATCCTGTGCTGCTGCATGGGCATGTCGGGTGTGCCGTTAAACATGCGCGGCAGGCCATACGGGGCCATGGCCTGGGAGTTCATCCCGCCGTGCACATCTGCTTGGCCGGGGTAGTACTGCGCTGTCTGGCCACCGAAGCCGTTGCCAACCATACCATAAGGAGCCCCAACTAGGCGCAAGGAAAACTGGGTCAGTGAGAAAGCAAACAAAGTGGCTGCAGAGGTGGGTAGCACCTGTGCGGCCGCACGAAAAGGGGAAACTCACCTGACGATATGGCCTGTGGGGTATAACCGCCCTGCGCGTAGGGGTCACGCTCGGAGGGTAGCCGGGACCGCCAGGATACTGGGGCATGTCGCGATTCGAGGGCAAAAAGGGCGAGAAGGCGGGCGTGGCCTCGTCGATCTGCGCAAACGATGCCGGGGTGGTCGATGATATGGAGGGTGTGGCCGAGGTGTGGCGCACGAGGTTCACCTCCTTCAAGCCATCCTCGGACCAGAGGTCCACGTTGAGGACGTACATAGCATGGTCGATTTCACTGGAGAGCAGACGGCGTCAGCAGAGTCCAATGGCTGAATCTGCGCGCAAGAAAGGGCTTGGCTTTCTGTTCTTTGTTGCGGGATGACGTACTTGCAGTCTATCTCCTTGCCCGTCTTCTTGTCGGTGATGACAAGGCGGACGCAAGGCGGCGGGGTGATTGGTCTTCGGTCCTGTAATGGGCCAACCGGGGCGGGCGCATTAGCATCGAGGGGCGTTCTGTCTTTTCTTTTTCTTTGCTTTGTCTTGCTTTTCTTCTTCCCAACTCCTAAACCTCTCTCCGTATCCAATTGTTCGCTTCTGTCCTTTCTTTTTATTTTACTTTGCTCTCTTGGATTCCGGTTTTCCGTTTCCCCAGTCCACCAACCCTCGGCGGAAGGTGCACTTCACAGTGGAAAAGGAGGGTAGGTAGTAGAGATTGGAGGAGGACGAGGCCAAGGACGAGGATGGCCAGGCAGGAGAGACGGGAGAGGGAGGCGGATCGAGAGATAGAGAGCGCTCCTTACCTTATCGCCAAAGCCGCACATGCGGGCGCGTTGGGGCTGCTGCGCGACATATAACCGGTAAGTCCATCCGTTCTGCTCTCCGACGAGCGGCTTGAGCGGCTCGTGCTGGGCCTGGGGCGCGCCGGCGGCCTGAACCGCGTGCATCTCGGGGGCGGCGGCGGCGGCGGCGGTGGTGGTGGTGGCGGGCCTGTTGGAATTGGATGCGCCGCCGGATGGTTGGTGAGACATTGGGGATAGTAGTAGTTCTGCGGGGGATAGGCCGGATTCATTTTGGGCAAAGGGATGTGGGGGAAAAATCGGAGCTGGGCACGGGCAGGCCTGGCGTCCAAGTGTTTCTGCGTGCTGCTGCGCTGCTCGCTGGATGGAGCCTGGCGGGCTGCTGGCGGCTGCAGTGGCGTGGGTCGGCAGGCAGGCAGGGCAAGTCGAGGCAAGGTAAGGCAAGGTAGCAAGGTAAGGTCTGTCAAGGTCAGGCAGGGTCGGGTCGTCTGGAAAGGTCCTTCTCCTTCTTGGTTGAGAGAGGACGGGACTCGGGCCAGGCTGGCGAGGGGACCGGATGGACCCTCGATTTATGTAGGTATAATGGGCTGGTCGACCTATCTCCAGTCCAGGGCCGATGGAAGGTTTGCCTGGGCGTCCGCAGACGAGCGACAAGATTTGTCTGGCAGCAACCAAGCATCCGTTCTCTGGCACTTAAAGCTGGAGTCTTTTGCGGTAGAGGTGGGTTGAGGCACACACCGGACCCACCGCCAGCATGAAGGCGCGAAGGTCCCCTGACGGTAGATCCCTGTGCTAATGGATTAGTATCATTGATGGCTGCCTGCCTGCTAAGGTCGCGCCTGCCATGGCATTCCGGACTGCGCTTGCACTGGACTGACGGCGCTGTTGCCCTGGCTCGACGACCTCGTGCGCTAATGGTGCTTGTGTGCTCGCGGCAGCGTCAGATTAATTGATGGCTACTAGGTAGGATTCTGGGTCCAAGAATCGATCGCTCTCGTCTCCTCGGTGCCCCGTCGAGACTTTTCCCCCGCGGGAGCTTGAATTGGTAGGCTACGTAGTAGGCTGGGAGCTAAGTTGGGACGTGGCTGCAGGTGGCCTTCTGTCCCAAAGAGGTGTGATGGTCAACCACCTAGGCCACTTCACCACTGCTATCTCAGCTGTCATTTTCTCTCTCGGGCTCTCTGCTGAAAAATCTCTTCCCCCATCCATCCCTTCATGATCCCAGCCGTGATAGAACCATCCAGTGCAGCATCTGCTGGCTGGCTAACGTCGGTGGTGTTTTCCATCACCGCCTGCCCAGTCCCTGCCGGCGATGACCGAACGGGCTCAATGGATGGGCGACAGACGAAAGACCGCGGTCAGCAAACCCCCCACATCCCAAGCTCGGTAACAGCTCACCAACATGGCATCCAGCAGGGCCAGACCAGACTTGCTGAGGCCAGGGGTGCGAGGAGCGGAACCGTAAACGGTCCGGTAGGGATGCATCATGGTTGCCAGCCAGCCAGCCATTTGACGGAACAAAGCCGTCATATTACCTCGACTTGCTTCTCAAATTCTGCCAGTTCCATGAATGGGACTGTGGGGACCTGTCAAAGAAAAAAAAAAAAAAAAGACCTGGTCGCCAGATCTTAGCGAGGCGACGCATCCCTTACACGCCATATTACGGTGTGCACCCAACACGGCGATATGTGCAACCCTAGGTCCCCAACTGGGTATCAACCGACAGCCTAGGCAACTGTCATGAAGCTGTCCAAGACGTCTTGGCTGCTCTGACTCGTGCCACATCTCCATTGAAATGGAGATCAAGCCGACGCGAGCATGTTTTTCTTTCTTTTTTTCAGCCAATGCGCCATGGCGGCGAGGGTGATCTCAGCAACGTCAAAGCCTCTAGCGCCACGCGAGGTCAATTTCTGGTCGACCGTTTTCCTGCGTGGTTGGTTGAAACGGGCCACATGGACCATTAACCGGCACAGAGACGTGCCGCGTTCTGGACCTTGGCCGAAGGACTTGGGCCGCACCGATCTACCTGTGTACGTGCCATTCGACAGAAGATAGGGGTGGCGGGTGGACGACAAAGGGGTGAATGGGGAAGACTGCAGCCGCCAAATGCATGGGTCTTCCTCATCCTATTAGAGCAGCTGGATCGATCGCTACGGCGGCATCGACGATCAGTGGCCGAGCACACCCGAGACGCAGCTCGATGCAAGGGGTCGCCGAGGAAGAAGCCGCTGACTGCGGCAACGTGTTCCTCAGTCTGGCCATACCAGGGCGCACCGACGATGCCGCTGCCCGGACGTCGGGTTCCGCCCCCAAAAACCCTGGAGCTGCAATCCATATTTCAAATTCCCGTCCAACCCTGGGCCAAACCGCCCCGGTGCGCGGTACGCTGGTGCGTGCTCGGCCGGGGCGGAAAGGGAAACCATAAAGGACAGAGGCGAAGAAACAAAGGCAAGAGGCGAGGCGAATTCGCACAATGTTGGGATGAGTTCAGGGGCCAAACTTACGGAGTGGCATGTGCCCGTATTCCCGGCCATGCATCGCACAAGCACACAGGTATTCCCTAAGGCAAAACGGTTGGGTGGGTTCCATGTACATGTCTTTCCCAGATGCCCGGGTCGCACACTTCATCACCTGCAATATGTACCATCGTGTGGTGCAACATAGTAACGACCCAGCCCCTGGCTCCCAGCCCCTTGGCCATGGGTGATGGGCTGATACGTGCGAGCTGCGCTCGCCTCGCTGTAAATTCCCGGAGTCATAGGCATCGCTTTGCTCCTCCCGTGGCGTGCGCTGCGAGAAGGTGGGTGCATGGCACAATGGGTGTTTGCTCACTGGGCTGATGGTTTCAGTCTGCATCGTCCCGTTGCCAAGTCGAGCAGGCTGCCTTGTTGAGCGGCGCTCTTTTGATCCTTCTCCACCATCTCTCCCGTTTCGTACCTTTTTCGGCCTTCGGAAGAAGGGGGTGGGCGGCAAAGGCCATGGCGCTCAGAACGGAGAAAAAATAGCACGGGAAGACGAGGATGGTGACGGAGAAAAAGAAACAGCCGGCGCCGCAAGTGCCCTCCATTGCTACTAATCGTAATTTGGCAGCGTGTGTAACAGCATAAAAAAAAAAAGAAAGAAAAAAGAAAAAAGCCGTCGGAGGCTGCAGATCAGACGGGCGATGCGGGCCAAGAAGAAACGGGGTCGCAGCCGGCAGCTCATCGGGGATTGACTTGGCCAGGGGGTTAAGTTCCCGTCCACCCCTGTTCCCCGTCTCCAGACAGGCAGGGTGAGCTTCTTCTTGTTCCGACGAGCCTCGCGAGCTTTTGATTGCTTTTGGGTATGGTGTTAGGTGTGCACCGAGGTACCATGTGTGTACAAGTCCGTGTTGGGTTTGTACTTGGCAGCATAGATTCGAGGAGAAAAGATGGGGAGAGAGAAAACACGAAAAAGAAATAAGCAACAGCATGCTGGTCCTGCAGATACTTTTCTGCCCGTTGATGCGATCCAACTCTTGATCGATGGTGCAGCCGAGTCGGTCGCATCGGCATGGCCCCTGAAAAGAAAAAAAAAAAAAAAAAAAAAAAAAAAAAAAAAAAAAAAAAAAAAAAAAAAAAAAAACGGATATGGAGCGCAGATGCGGCATCCAGCTCGCAGCTTAGCGCCCGTCAAGCCGCCGTTCTCGCTTGCGCCCCCAGGTTTCTCTGGCCATCGGTACCGCGCGAGGGAGCGACGGCGCATAAATCCGCATAAGCTGTATGAAGGCGCTGGAACCTTGTCAGGATCGCCGTGCTGAACCGAGCCGGGAGCCGGTTCATGCAACAGGGGGAGGGGGATCGGAGCAGATGATCCCTATGTTTGGAGCAAAATGTGCGCAGGGCATGCGCGAGGGGGACCGCGCGCCAGGCACACAACACAGATCAGGTAAGCACCTCGTGCGCGCATCACAACGGCGCTGATGGATGGGGAGATGGGAGCCCGAAGCGCCCACCATCAGGAAGGCGCACGGGCATTTAAGATCACCATCAATGCAAAGCTTCCACTTCGGCGGTGGGTGCCGGGCGGAAATGGCCCCGACTCGCCTCCACTCTTTGGGGCTACTCCACGTTACTGTCCCCATGGGCTCACCCGAACCAAAAACAAGGGGCCCTCACAGTTCCAGGATCTTGGGTGGGAGCCAGAAGGCCTCAAGACGGGTAACGAGCGGACTTGGAATTGGCACTAATTTACATGCGCATTTGCTAAACCCAGACCTCAACTACATGTACCTTGGGTGCCTACAGGTCAAACTTCTGTCCACAAGCTCCTCGCTCAGCGCCACAGCCTCCGCGCGGCCTCCCGGTCGAGCGCGTACGCCTCGGCCCTCCCGAAACTGGCAGTTGTCGATGAAGGCGCCGTTGCGCGCCTCCAGCTCCGGGTCCAACGCCGCCGCCACGATGGGGCTGGTGCCTGCGCCAGCGTCTTGGGCGAGTCGAGCACGAAGACGCCGGCCAGTTGTTGCGCTCGGCGACGGTCTTGATGAAGCCGTACTCGGACTCGTCCAGGTGCGCCGTCAGATTGGTGTTGAAGATGCCGCCCGGGTGCACGGAGAAGGAGAAGATCCCCCGGGGACCCAGCCTCTCGGCCAGCGCGACGCTGAACAGCACGTTAGCCGTCTTGCTCTGCCCGTAGGCCGTCCACTTCTCGTACGTATCCCCGCCTGAGAAGTCGTAGTCGTCGAATCGGAAGTTGGAGATGCGGTGCCCGTTGCTCGACAGGTTGACGATGCGCGCGCCAGGCCCCGCGGCCAGCACCTTTGGCAGGATCAGGTTCGTGAGCAGGAAGTGGCCCAGATGGTTGGACGAGAGCGTCAGCTCGTGGCCGTTCTTATCGGCCTTGTAGGGTATAGCCATGACTCCCGCGTTCGAAATCACCACGTCGATGGCACCGATCCCAGCGTCGCCGTTGATCTGGTCCGCCGCCGCCCGGACCGAGTCTAGGTCTGAGAGCTCGCACGGCACGAACGTGGCCTTGACTCCCGGCGCCTCCCGGGCGAGCTCTGCGAGCACTGGCTCTGTCTTGGCCCTGGTCCGGCTGACAAGGATGATGTGCGCCGGCGCCTGGCGAGCGAGGCTGAGGACCGTGCTGGCACCCAGCCCGCCGGCTGTTGTCCTGTGACGAGAAACGTGCGTCCCTTGACGCGATCGGCGAAGGCCTTGACCACGTCGTCGCAGTCCGTGGTGAACCCGAATGAGGACGGCATGTTGTTTCGTTGCTGTGTGTGCGCGACTGGATACGTCGTAGATACGAGCAGTCAACTGCTAGAAAAAGCTTGTTCTTTTATGGTTGGATGCTTTGGAACAGCCCGCCGTAACCGTCGGCGCCAGCATGTTTTATACATTTATCTATCTCTCGATAATGAGTGGCATGGACGTGGCAAGCCTCACAAAAGCGCTTCCTTGGTTGTGAGAAATGACGTCGGTTCGCATGAGCAGCACGTACAAGATACATGAGTGCCCGCAAGCTTTTCGTGTTAGGGGGACATTGCATAGCGGCGATGGTGGTGTGCCTCCGGTTTGTTGTCGGTGCTCGTTAATCGCCATCTCCGATCGGAGTTAACCATGGGCTTATTATAACTCAACTCTGGGAACCCGTTGATCTCCGTGCCAAACTCCGGGCCAAGCCTGGTAATTATTCATCCCCATGATACCCACCGGGGCGCTTGTAAATCCTCACTGCTCGACCGTACAGGTCAATCCTAGTCAACATTAGTCTGACTGGAACTGTTCATATACTATTCCATCACGGCTGACTGGCTCTACCGGAGACGTGAAGATATTTCCCTAGGTGTACCTATCGAGATACCTATGCCAAATTCTTCCTACCAACGACCGGGAAAGAAGCAAAACCAGAGCAATGAAATGACCCGAGAACCTTAGCAATGAAATGACCCGAGAACCTTAGCAATGAAATGACCCGAGAACCTTAGAAAGAACCATAATGGCGTGTGTATGTTTTCGGCGTACCATTAGCCTCTAAAAATCCCACAATCAGTATAGAGGTCGTATTATGCAAATGACAATGAACCAACCCTCTCATGGGATGGGATATCTTTGCATCATTACCTCGTGCAACAATTCGGAGACATCAAGCCCCCGTTTGACAGACAACAGAACAAAAGAAAGCCTTTTCCCGACCTGGCTGAGCTGAAAAAGAGTAGAAACGAGAAGAAAAAAAATGAAGAGAAGAAATAAGAGTGTAATGTTGCTCCCCAGTGGCTGAGGCCAAACGCTCCTCAACCCAAAGCCCCAGCTTCACCTTGGTGTTTGGATTCCAAACATAACGCCTTTCGCTTGCCGCCTTCTTGCGTCCTGTACAAATGATTCCCTATTTTCCCTGTTGCCTTTTCGCCTCTTGATGCGAGCCACCCGTACCTGCATTGTCCTACAGATCCCTGACTCCGTCTCTGCGCGAAAAAAAAAATCCAGAACATGATCGCTTGAAGCTCCTGATTATAGGCAGCTCCTGTTCTTGCTTCTTCTTTTTTTTTTTTTTGTCTTGTTTTCTTGATGCTTCTTATGATACCGTCAGCGATGTGAGCAAGGTGTTCATCAGTTAATCATCATGTGCCACTCGCCGCCATCGAACTCGGCGTCTCGATCACTCTAACTCCCTCAAGAGTCAGCAAGTTTGGCAAAGTGCTTCGACCAGATCCAGCCAACAAGGTTGGAAGGGTCGTCCTGGTTCTTCGCGAGCCAAAGCTCGCCCTTCTCAGCGATGACGTCGAATATCTAATGGGCAGAACTGCGTTAGCATTGTGGCCAAGGGTATTGGGGTCGGAAATTGGGGTGGCAATGGTATCCAGATTGCATACCTCGCCTGGTTGGTAGGTAAGATAAGGATACCCAGCCTCAGTCTTCGTTTCTTCGATCTTGAATTCAAACAGCGACGCAGCGAGCCACATGACGTTGTAGCCGTTCGCAGTAGGCCGTTCTCTAGATGACGACCTAGAGGCCCTTCCCGCTCGTCAGGATCATCTGGGGGCAGGGCTGAGTGGAAGAGTCCCGAGAAGCGTCGGTGCTCCTGGGACTGTATATTTGAGTTGTACGTAGACCCAGAGTCTCGTCTGCTGTGTTGGCCCATCTGGCTGGCCGAGTCGCCGCTTGGACGTGGCCCAGAAGGCGAGTCATAGCTCCTCCCCGTGCCCGGTCTCCCAGTGCTGCCGGCGTGCGCAGGCGACGCCTGACCCCCGTGACGGCTGTGTGACCGTTGACGTTCAGACCCGCGTACTGGTCCCTGTAGTAGTAGTGGTGCGGAGCCGACCCGGCCGCGGTGGGCGAGAGCGTGAACTGTCCACTGTTCGTCCTCACGAATTCTGGGTGGCGAGGCCTGTCATGAAGTCGCTGGTACTCGACAGGCCCCTGCCGCGAGGCGAGAGCTCTGGGGCTCGCGACGTCGACCGGGACATGGTGTTGTCTTCCGTGGTCGACTGCGAGGACCTTGGCTTGAGGCTGTGGTTGAGGAGGCCGATGGTTCCGATCTGCTCCTCCATATCCCGGAAGTCCCTCTGGAACGACTGGACAACCTCGGCCATCTCGGGCACGTGGGCGCCCTCGAGAACGACCTTGACCTTTTCCTTCCAGATGGAGAACCACTTGACCTGGATGCAGACGAAATTTCCGAGGCAGATGTTGCCGATATTCTCCGTGTAGGCGGACAGTTTGGGCAGCTCCTTCTTCAGCGTCTCGTTCAACGCCTCGTACTGCTCCACTAGCTCACCAAGCTGCTTGTCCACTTTCTTGCCCCCCTTCTTGAGCTGTTCTGCCCTCTCGTAGTCGAGCCGGCGCTTGGACCGTTTCTTCATTGCCAGACCAGGATGGTTGTAGCACCTGATGACGAGCTCGAACGGCTCGATCACATGTTTCCTCACCTGGGCAAGGTGCTGATCGAGAGCCACCTTCTCCATGTCCCTCATAGAGACGTTGAAGCGAGCCCACTTGCTCTCGATTTCAGGGAAAGGTGATGGCTGGAGTCGCATGACAAGCTCCATTGCCGAAAGCATCTGGAGGAACTCGCGGACGTATTCTGACACCTGCCGCGTGGTAGACTCGACGTCCTGAGTACGACCTGCAGGCGAAGGAAGTCGTCGCCAAATTTTTCCTGCAGCGCCTTGTACTCGGTATCCCTCTTGGATGCGGGCCGTCGAGGCCTGAAGCTTGTCGACACGCTTTGCCGAACGCCCTGGCAAAGCCCGCCCGAACATCTGACTTCCTTGCGCTTACGGCCACTATCTGCCCAACAGCTCGAAGTTCTTCTTGGTCTTGTTGATGTCCAGTATCGCATTTCCTAGCGAAACCCGGGCAGCCATCAGTGCTTCACGATCGGGGTGGTCTTCGGGCGTGTACTGGAGCAGCTGGATAATCAGGTTTGGGTACTTGGTGATGCGCTGCATCGGCTTGATCAAGAGGGAGTCCAAATTCCATGCAGCAGTCAGATCCTTGGCAGCCTCGTTGCATTCGCTGAGCCACACTTGAACCGCATCGTCTTCTTGGATTGGATCAACCGCTTCGACGCGGGGTCGCTAGTCTTCAGGAAGCTCTCGTGGACCACCCGCATCTGCTCGATGTTCTTCGCGAAGACAGGCCCGATTGATGTCAGGCGGTCCTTGCTGTCGTCCGGCTCAGCCGCTGCCTCCTTGGTCTCCTTGACCGACGCCGAGTTTGTAGAGCCGATGGTCATGGAGTCCGACATCATCGAGTCCTCTCTGCCGCCCTCCTTCATCAACGGCGAGCGCCGGCCTTTGGGACTATAGACGACCGATACGGACTCCTTCAGCTCAGCAAGAAATGATGTGTGGAACCCAATGATCTCGTCCGTGTTTCTGAAAATGAGCTTTATCGTTTTGGAATCAAGCTTTGGGCAGGCTTCCGCTGTTCCCTTGTAGATCTCTTCAATGACGTTCATATCTCGCACAAAGGAGCCCTCCGTGTCGATGAGCTCCTTGATAACGTTCTGGCGTTGTACCAGGCGATTTCGCTCTTTCGAAGAGCCTTGCTTGGTGCTGCTGGCCGTGTCCTTGGCGTCGTCGCTGGCGGCGGTGGCCGGATCGACGTCAATCGTCGAAGATCTACTGAAGCTATTCCCAGTGCTGTCCATGGAAGCACCCCCGATCGAATGCGGCGTAAGCAAAGGCTGCGCATAATCCTCGCTCTGCCGTCTCGAAGGACCGATAGAGAAGGTGCTCTCGTCGTCTTTGGTGCTCTGGAAATAACTGCTCGGCCTGGTCTGATCGTAGTAGCCGCTTGAAGGCGGGCGATGGTCCTCATGGATAGAACGATTGTCGGGTGTTGGCACCGGGGGTGGCTCGTGATCCGGTCGTGCAGGAACATGCGCCTTCTTTTGGGGGGTCGACGTATAGTCGACCGAGAAGCCATACCCGGTGTCGAGCTCAGGAAGCCGGTGCCTGTCCAGCTGCAAAGCGCCCAGCAAGTGCCCTTCCGACTTTGCCGAGTCTGCATCGTGATGCATATGCTCGCCCCGGATATCTTCGCTGATTGACGCCGGCCTCGACTCGGATGTCAGCATCGCAGGGCGTCCCCGCAGCGTCGAATCACGGCTCGTAAAGGCCGCATGTTTGGACAGGCGATCCATGCCTCCATCAGAGCTATCAAGCGAAAAGTCCGTCCATGCCGAATGCTGGCTGGTCCGGTTAGCAGGTGAAAGGAGGCCGGGTATCGTCAGGCTTTGTGAGGTATCCGGGGTTCGCTGCGCTTCTGCCGACGAGGGCATCAAGTCGTCGGAGAATTCCGAGGACATGAAGGTCGAGTCCCTCAGGGCAGAGATGTTATCTCTTATGTGGGGGCCGATGTAGAATTCCTCGAGGCTGTCCATCTGTGGCTCGTGACCTGATGGCCCATCATTCGTCTTGGGTCGAGGCATAAAGTCCGAGTCGCGACTTAGTATAGTCACAGTGGTGTGTTGAACTTGAGGCATAAAAGGCCGCGGCTCGTACTCCTGCTCCTGGTCGTCGGGGGCTGTCGGCCGCAGATCGCCCGTGGAGACTTGCTTCTCCCTGTTCAGCTGTCCCTCGAAGCTGGCCTCGAAGCTCTGTTGGTGAACGTCCTCATCTTCATGAGCCCTATGCAGCTGCTCTTGCTCATGGACATCTGCGCTAGATGCTGGCTCTTCGGCTCGTTGCTCGAGCGTCAGGGCATCAAGCGAGATCTTGATGGAGAGCTGGTCGTCGTCAACCGCATTGTCATCGAACGGGGAGTGGTACGTGGCCTTCTCGCGAGCAGGAGAATAGATGGACGTATCGTTAATTCCCAGACCGTTTCTGGGGACCGCGGTGCCGGCCATCGAGGCAGGCTCCGTCTGGGGTTCATTATCAAACTCGGTGATGACCGACGTAGAGGAAATAGCCGATTGTGGGGGCTGTTCCTGGTCGGGCTGGGGAGACCCAAAGCTGGGGAAGCTCCCTGGGATTCCGAGGGTTGGGGAATCCGAGCTTGATTTCACGGGCTCCACGGCCACATCACCAACGGGCACTGATCCTGTGATGATTCTGAGTTCGGGCTCAGAGTCTGGCTGTGCCTGACTGTGTGTCTGGGTAACGCTGCTGTCGGCTGCACAGCTCGGTTCTACCAACTCGGAGGGCGTTGATTCTATCGGTGCAGAAGGTTCCAGGCTCAAGTCACCAACTGGCGCCGTCTCAGTCGGTGTTGCTCCCGCGACCGCCGCGGCCGCCAATGCTGCGGCTGCTGCTGCCTCTGCGGCGGCTTCAGCTTCAGCCTTGACCTTGGCCTCCTGCTCCTTCTTCCGTCTCAGAGACGCGGCATGCCTCGCCTCTCGGGCCTGAGTCTCTCGAATTGACTTGCTGTATGCAAGTTTGATCGTCTCCCTCCGCTGAGCAAAGTCAATGGGGCCGACAGAAAGTTTTCGCCTCCTTGTGGGGTCGTCCTCTTTTGGAGCTGGTTTGCTAGAGCTTTGCTTCTCGACAGTCTTCAGCCTCGAGCTCGCAGTAGTTGCGCTTGCAACCGACTGCCGTGGTCGCGAGCTGCGCAGGGGCGGAGACAACTTCGCGGGCGGAGCCGCATTGAAAGCTGCCAGGCGTGTAGCGTTGTGACCGACTGGTGTAGCGATCTTGCTTGGTGCGTGCCTTCGCGAGGCAGCTACATTGTGGGAGGATGTCTTGGATGTTGATGTGGTGGGGTCGTAGATCGTGTCGTTGGGGTCTTCGCTCGCGTGGTTGAAGCGCCACGCTGCCTCGAGCTTCTCCCACCCGCCGATAAATTATGGGGGAGAGATGGCGAGTTGGATCGCGTAGAGGGGCTGCTCGGATTCGAGGAGTTGCCGAGCTTCTTGACAGAGATGGGGAGACGGGAAGATGGCGAGGGCGGCTGAGATGGGGACCGCTGCGGCGGTTTTGACGCGACTGCGGAGGGCGACTAACCGCAGATTTGCTCCCTGACGAGTCGCTCTGGGCTCTCGCGTGCGAGGTCTGTGGTGGTCTGACTTCTTTGCCGGAGGGTCGAGGCGAGGCAACACACGGTACCAGTCAGTCGGGGAGGACGGTTCTTCGTCACCGGCAGGGGACTGGTTGCTCTCAAGCGGGCTTAGACCGTAGATCTGAGACTCGGATGTTCGCCGTGGTTGTGATGTTGTGTGGATGCCAAAGCCAGCGGTGCGACCTCCGTCCTCCTGTGGCAAGATCTCGCCAAAGAGAAGACCTCCAGAGCGAGTGGACTGAGGTGACGTGGGGACGCTGGGCGACCTCGCAGGCGCGGTGGGCGCGATCTTTGAGCCGTGGGCGCCCGTGATGATGGACGGGTTAGGTGGCCTCGGCCTCATGCGACTCGCAAAAGATTTCGGATTGCTGGACATCTGGTCCTCCTCGACAAACTTTTGGCGCCGTGTGGACCTGCTGGATGAACTGCCGGCATCTTTATCGACCGATGATCTGAGGTTGTTTATCGAGGCAGCAGCCTGGCCCGTGTTTCGAAACTCCTGATGGCCGGGCCTGTGATGTGTTCCGCAAGCCAGCGGTCCTGGTGCTGGTCTGGCGCGGGACCGCGGGTTGGGGCGGCGGCGGAGCGGCCTGATCAAAACGCTTCTTCAGATCCTTCACGCTGGGCTGCTTTCCCAGGCCGTATCCACTGCTTCCCGAGGCCGACCCTGCCGACGGCTGCCTCGCGGATCGATCGTCGATGGGGCTCGAGGTGGAACGCAATGCCGGCCGGATCCCGCTGTGGCCTGAGGGCGCAGTGGCAGCATGGGTGACTTTGGCCGGGGCGGCCGGCTGCCTCGAGGCGGAAGACTGCGGGTGAGGATGACCGTGGGGGAGGGTGTGAGGCTGGGGCAGGGTGGTGGAAGCCATCGGGGCCGGCGGGGACGGGACGGGGACGATAGCAGGGCCGGTCTGGACGCCTCGGTAGTCACGATAGAGTCGTCGGGGTCGGCGACGTTGGCTAAGGGATTGGAGGCTGCGGCGTGGGCGGTGGCGGCATTGGCAGCGACTACCTGCAGGTTGGCGGCGGCATGGGACGTGAGGTTGGCCTGTGCGGCAACGTCGAGGGCGAAGGGAGCGGTCGAGGGCGAGTAGGGATCGTTCGCGTAGTTGTAAGGCTGTTGGTGGTGGTGGAGGAGCGGGTCGTTGTTTTGGTGGCGGTAGTCCTGCTCGTGGTGGTGGTACTGCTGGTGCTGGCGGGGGGGAAGGAGCTGCTGCGCATTCACAGTCAAATCTGCATAGGCTCGGGGCGACAAAGGTGCAGTGGCGCCCAAGCGGTCCTCCTCGTTGGCCTCGTCCATTGCAGGGCAGTCATCAGTCAAGGGTCAGGCAGTGTGTGCCGGCGCGATCAACGGCCCAGCGACCAGACAAAGTCGACTACCTCGACTACCCTGATAACAAGTTGAATACGGTTTGACTGGCCGACATCAGACGCAGCGCTCTCTGGGCGGCGGCTGTCGTAGACCCATCTGGCTGGAAGCCGTGGTTGGTGTGGATTACGGTGCGGGCTTGGAGCTGCGACGGGCGCTCGAAGGGGAGGGGTGTGCTGCGTGTGCGAGTGCTGGTGCTGGTGCTCCCAGGATGGAAGGATGGTGTGGTGCGGTACGGTTTGTTTGCTCCCAGCTTGGTTTGCTTGGGAGGCACGGGAGCCCACCCGCCAGCAGTTAGGCCAATGCCAACGCAGCCAATCCCCACTCGCGACGGGGGCCACACACCACCACATTGCAGGCCCGGCCGGTAAAAACCAGCTGCACCACAGCACAGCTGTTGTCGCTCAGAGGCCAGCCCGCACAACTGCCCGCCCGCGTCCCAACCGCACTCGGGCTGCCAGGGGTACCTAACGTTGAAGGGTGTCGATGCAGGTGGCGGGATCCCTCCGTGCTATCGCGTGCTCTTGTTGAGCCCAGGGAATTTATCTGATGCCAATGATACATACACTGGTCCAGGCATGCTGCAGTCAGGCTGCAGCTCGCATTATCTGCGCATCTTTTTAAACTCTGAGACTCAATTCATGGCATAAAAGTCGCGCGCCCTTCTGCTGATTTTCTTTTCTATTCTTTTTTTTCTTTTTTCTTTGTCCCATCCTTCAATTTTACTCAATTCCACCCCTTTTTCGCACCCGCCCAAGCAACGCAGCTTACTCGAGCGGCACCAACTCCACCCAAGCTCACTACGATGCACGCTACGCACCCACACACCCAGGTCGGCTCGGAAGGGCATCCCGACCTCGAACAATCGCTCCTGTGGTCGTGCTGGCTTGGACCTTGTCGTATGTAGAGCTTGAAGGTTCAGAGAGATCCATCGTAGCAATCACGGTGGGGGTAGATCCACAGCCATCAGTCATCTCCTTGCTCCCGTCCCGCGCTTGATCCTCAACGCCATCAGGGTAAGGCATGCTGGAAATGGTAAAAGCCGCTCAAAGAAGAAGGAAGGAAGACGATCGCCATGGGGGATGAGCGGCGATGATGTGTCTGCCAACCTACCCGTTTATAAGCTTGGAGTGTGCCAAAAAGAAGCAAGTAGCTGGGTTGCAGCGGCTTTTTTTCTTGTCACTCCCGTCCCTCCTCTCTTCCACCAGTGCATGGCACTCAATTCGTCCACACCACATGCACCTTCGAATTACCATTTTGTCATTACTGGGTGGGCCCAGCATTTGCCGTCCGCTGTGGTCGGTCGGCCGCAAACACGCCCCAGTCTGTGCATTCATTCCTCGCCCGGTTGTGCCTGACCAATCCACGCGGCCCGAAACAGCCTAGCGACCGCCACTGAACCAGCGTTTTTCCGAGGCCTCGACTCGGGAAAGGTCTTGGTCGCAGAATGTAACACCAGGCCTCCACCTCTTTGTGCTCGACGGGGAGAGACTTGGGAGACTGGCACACTGGCTTTGAATAGAATAGCGCTGGGTGCTGGCTCATCTAGCCAAATGACGGCGGGGGCGGGAAGAGACGCCGCCGCTGGAAGAATCAACCGTGCACAACCGGCGACTCCTTTTTTTCTCCTTTCCGAGGCTGGTGGAGTGGCGACCAAGCGCCCGCCCGCCAGTCTGGGTCCGGCCTGGCATATTTCAAAGCATTGGCTTGCACAGCATTCTGCCATTCGCCGAGAGACCGTGTATCGACCAATCGAATCAAGACGCGTTCCGCGCCGATACAGACGTGCATTGACGGCGATATCGCGACCACTGATGGCGCCCATTCTGGGATTCATGGGCAATTGGGCGATTTCGTTGGACAATCCGCCTCTGTAATGTATCGGCCAGTGCCGAGCATCAAACAGCCTGGGTGAGCAAGCGCAACCAAGGGCCAAACACTGCGCTCAGGCCCGTGTCCTCCTGCCAAGGCCGCCGACGACAATGTCGTCGCCGGTGACGACGACCGGCATGAAGCGGACGCGGGATCATGCTGCAGCTGCCGGCCCGCCGCGCCCTGCAAAGAAACGCAAGCGCAAACAAAAGCACAAACACGCGCAGCGTGGCCACGAGGACGCCGCTGCGGACACATCCCCGCCAACCCATGCTGTGCTGTCCCAGCACTACACGCGGCTCCAGACGCTGCGTGACCACATCCTGGAAAGCCTGCCGTCCTCGTCCAAGGTCAGGAGGAGAAAGATTGCTTCCCTGGGCAAGCCGGCCGACGATGACGCCGGCCACGGGGGACAGCCCAGCGACCTGGAGACGCACGTTTCCCATCTTCTCGACTCCACCATCGTTGCGTCCTCCCGTGATAGCAAGCCGGCCTGCGCTGACATCCGCTGGAATCAGTGGCTCAACTTCTCCCAGAGGGGCGACGAGTCGTACGTGAGCTTGTCTGATGGCGCTACAAAGACGCTGTTCTGCCAGCACGAGATCGTCAATTTTGCAATCTGGTCTCTTTTCGAAAAGCATAAGACGAACGGCGGCTGGCCCAAGAATGTGCTCTGTGACGGTTTCAGGAGGGCCCCGGCCTGGGATGCGAACCCACCGCCGGCGGGTGCTTGCCCTCTGGCGGATGCCGTGCCCGGCCTGTTCTCCATATATCCCAACCAGCGCGTCCGGGCGCTGAAGGACTCCTTTTGGCCCGAGCTTCTTGGTCTTCTCGGGCAGGCCGGAGAGAAAATGATGATAGATCTCCTTCTGGACCGCTCTATTTTCGTCTCTGTTCCCGCAGGCAGCGGCAACTATTACCAGCTGACTGGTAAGGCGCCAGGCGCAATCTCTCTCGGCACAGTCTCGGTGATGATGGCCTGCTGATGAGACTCTCCAGGGAAATCTCTGAACGACCTCGAGCCGCCTGCATCCAACAGCCTTCCCAAGGCGAGCTGTCCAAATGGCCCGGGCCCGGGCAGCTCCTCCAGCACAGAAAAGTCCCCTGCCGCGATAGTATTCGTCAGAAGCCGCATGCTTTACTCTCGTGCTGCCCTGAACGCGCGTGGGGCTGTGCATTTCGGACTGAGACATATACGTACGTGCCCAGGGTGTCGTCTTATTTCCACCTCAACCGTGCACAGCTCGTTAGTAGTTGGAATGTTTCGGTTTCACAGTGTTCTAACAACGAACTCTTTGCAGATGTTCTGAACCGATACCCATTCATCGCATCGAGTCGCCCCGCGGGAGTAACCGGCGGAGAGGATGAAGTCAGCAAAACAAACCGGCGCAACACATTGCACTGCATGATGTACATGTTTCCCAGGCAATTTGCGCTGCATAACGCCTTCGCTTCCGTTGTCGACAGTACGAAGACGACACAGAAACTACAGGATTACACGCTCCGAGAGGACGAGATCCAGCAGAAGTTTCGGCTAAGAGAGTCGGAGCTGCCGCCGCTGCCCAAAGAGGCTCAGGGGCTCGACCTACCGGCTAGTGCAAAAACTGCAGATACTACATAAACGCTGCTCATACTCTGCGCTCTTACAGCATTATTGTCCCGTGGGTTCTGCGTCCGTGTCTTCCGCCACGCTAGTGGACTTTTATTGATTTTGTCGTCTATTCTTCCCATCTAGGATCCACGACTCCTATATGCAGCCTCGTCAGAGAACGGTGCGCTTGAGAGACAGAATTCGTCGACCCTGGACCTGTCGAGCCCAGTGTCCCATGTGTCCGCATACTGCCAGGCTGTCTTGTCCAAAATCATACCAAACGACTTCTGGGGCACCGGACAGGTGCAGGTCAACAACAAGAAGCGGTTTTTAAAACATGTCGATCACTTTGTCAAGCTTCGACGGTTTGAGACGATGAACCTCCACGAGCTCAAACAGGGCTTCAAGGTCAGTCTTGGCTTGCATGTAGGACCCAGTGGTCCTGCTTGACTAACGCGCGTGGTAGATAACGGAGATCGGCTGCTGGCTGCGCCTGGCTCCGCAGGCCAAAAGACAAGCCGGACGGACATGGCGAAGCGACCGAGATCTTTTCTTTTCTACTACTGTTCGACTCTCTCTGATGCCCTCCTACGCAACAACTTTTACGTGACCGAGTCTAGCAGCCACCGCTCCAGGCTCTTCTACTTCCGACATGATATCTGGCGCAGCATCGCTGAGCCTGCGATGTCGACACTCAAAGACAAAATGTTCGAAGAGATTAGGCCGGCCGAGGCACAGCGTATCCTTGGTTCACGCGACCTCTCGGCTGCAGCCAAGTGAGGCTGCTGCCTAAGGACTCCAGCATGCGTCCTATCACCAACCTGCGGCGCAGGGCCCCGCTGAAGGGAAACAAGAAAGTCCTTGGTCCGAGCATCAATGCCGTCCTCGGGCCGGTTCATAGCATGCTCAAGCTTGAAAAGGTATGACGGCTAACGACCCAGTGCGCACCCATGCAAGTCGACTAACTCCATTGTCCCAACAGGAACGCCAACCCTCTCGTCTTGGCTCTTCCATGTTGTCAGTAGGAGACTTGTATCTTCGCCTGAAGGCCTTCAAGGAGCGTCTAGGCTCTCGCAGCAGGCCATTCTTCTTTGCCAAGGTCGATGTCCAGGCAGCCTTTGACACAATCCCGCAAACCGCTATATTGAGGCTTATGGCCGATGTGCCATCGCTATCCAAGTACAAGGTGATCAAACACGTCGAGATCGAGGCCGAATCCGCATCAGCGGCGACTCCATTACAAAATCGAGGCTGAGCAAGCGCTGGCGCTCCGCCGCCAAAGACGCGGCCGACGGCTCTAGCTTCATGGACATGCTCGTCGACCAGCTGGCAAGGAGCAAAAAGGACACGGTCTTCGTCGACAGCGTCGTGCAGAAGACGCACGACACTCAGAGCCTGATCCGCCTTCTAGTCGCGCACATCGAGCAAAATCTGGTCCGAATCGGCAAGAAGCACTACCGGCAGAAGGTGGGGATTCCGCAGGGCTCCATCCTGAGCTCGCTGCTGTGTAACTACTTCTATGCCGACCTCGAGTCCAAGCACCTGCACTTCCTCCAGTCCGACGACTGCCTGCTCCTCCGACTCATCGACGACTTCCTGCTCGTCACCACCGACATGAACAAGGCGTCCCGCTTCGTCGAGGTGATGCACGCCGGCGTGCCCGAGTACGGGGTGTCCGTGAACCCGGGAAAGACCCTGGTCAACTTCGGCCTGAGGTGCGGCGGCGCGGCCGTGGCGCGGCCCGAGGCCTGCTCGCGCGGCGAGTTCCCCTACTGCGGCACCCTGATCAACTGCGCCTCGCTCGGCATCAGGAAGGACCGCGCGCGCCCGGGACCCCGTGGTGGCCAACTCGCTGACGGTCGACTTCTCGAGGCACCAGGGCCACAACTTCCAGCGCAAGGTCGTCAACGCCTTCAAGATCCAGTCGCACCTCATGTTCTTCGACACGGCCCACAACTCGCGCCGCGCCGCGCTGCGCAACCTCGCGGCCGCCATGACCGAGACGGCAACCAAGACGTGGGCCTACGTCAGGTGCCTGCCGCCCGCCAAGCGCCCGCGCCCGCGCCTCGTCACCGCCGCCATCGACGGTGTGGCAGATGTGGCGTACGCGCTCCTGACGAGCAAGTCGAGAAAGCTGAGGTTCCCCGATTATATTTGCGACATCAGGAGGGACCAAGTCAGAGGGTGAGTGCAAAAGCCTCTTGGTGAACTCTTAATTTCCCGGCCGCAACCACTACATTGCCAACCAAGAAACTAACCCGACATCTAGTGTGACCTTGCATGCCTTCAAGCGAGTCTTGGCCAAAAGACAAAGTTGTTTCGGCGAGGTCCTGGCATGGCTGGAGACCGAAATACAAGGCCTACGGGTGAAGAGCGCAGTGCCAGAGCTGGAAGGGTAGTGAATAATTGTACAAATAGGACGCCCGGTCATTTCATCTCTCTCAAGAGATTCCTGTATAATATTCAAGGGGAGGTGCTAGAAGAACGGCGTTTGTCTATCGATGAAGTGTCTTGTCGTCGGGTTTGCGTGTAGGTATTCAGAGCGATGTTTTCTATAAAGACGCCAGAATGCGATAAAGAGCCTAACGACCCAAGGGGGCTCTTTTGTGCGAGACAGGAAATGCGCAGATAGAAGAGGGATAATAAAGGGTCAGTTATAAAACAAGAGTGGAGGCCATGGTGCGATACTCACTCAACCTTATCGGATGTATTGAATGGTTTCGAGGAAGAGAAAAGTAAGAGAAAAGGAAAACCGGAAAATAAAAGGGGTTGCACGAGGCAATATCACCTGAATATCGCACCTGGTAGGGGCATTCACATGATACCCGCCAAGCTCGATATATGGTCCGTTGTATTGCACTACGGGCCGCTTTCCCATTTTACGCAATGGTCAATGAGTGCGACATGCTTGACAAGTAACCCATTATACAAGCACATGCCCGGTATCGTGGTCTAAATTCTACATTTCTTCTATTTTTATGTGTCCTGCTCTGTGAAATCGATGCAGACTGGGGTATCTGGTTTCGATGCCGTACTCGCATCGCGCGATGAACAATTTTAAAAGTACAAAGGGTACGAAAAGGGACGGGCTAGGAAAAGGAGACGAATGGCACAGCAAGAAACCGGGCAGTGAGGAGTAGAGAGCATAAAAATCACAGGAGAGCCGGGCCGCTGTCCCACCAATGCTTCCCGACATGCCAGGTCACAAAGGAGTACCCGCCCCAGCGGAAAGCGCCGTCGCCAGGCTCGCCAAAGCCCATGGCGCGGAGAGGCGAGTAAGGGATCGGCTCGAAGCGCCACAGGCCGGAGCGGCTCAGGTCGTCCTCAAAGGCCCAGCAGGTCGCGTACATCCACGCCAGGACGAACAGCATGTTGCCCGCGCGCCGAGCGGCCACCGGCGCGGCGGCGATGGGCCGGCGGAGCAGCTCGCAGAGGGCGAGCTGCAGCATGATGCCGACCCACGCCAGCATGAAGAACGCAAAGGGCATCCAGGGCCGCGTGGGACGCAGCATGGTGGCGTGCCCCGACGCGTGCATAGTGCCCGAGAGGAAAAAAGCGCAGCCCGAGGCCACGAGCCCCGTCAGGGCCGAGCGCCGGGCCGGCAGCCAGCCGCGGCGGATCAACCACTTTGACGGGCCGTGTAGCCGACCCTGAAGGTCTGGTGCCAGTATCGGCCCCAGAACCCAGCTAAGCCGTGGTCGAGCAGCTGACCGAAGGAGCCAAAGTTGTCAGAGTACTGCCACAACTCGCTGCTGACGCCGCCGACGAAGGCGCGAGCCAGCCCCCGACGGAAGAGCTGGTCGGCAGAGAACACAGCAGTGAGCGCAGACAGCATGCCGACGAACCCGACGATCATCCTGTAGATGTAGAGGACGCAGGGCGGGAGCGACGGGAACACCGCGGACAGATAAAGGGGCGGTGGCGAGTCGTGGAGGCCCGTGTCAAAATAACGGTCCTTGGTCATGAAGACGGCGCAAAAGTCGAGGAGCAAGTAGGCCAGGGCGATTCTTCGGAGACGGTCCCAGACGAACTGGCCGTATTTAGCGTGGCGCCGATACCCTGCATGCGAGGCCAGGGGGATGGAGTCAAGTTTGACCAGCTCTCCAGAAAGGGGCTCGGCAGGACGGTCGAATTTGGGGACGCAAGATATGGCCCAGCTCCAGCCTGGTATACGAGAGGAGTGAGTTTGGGAGGCATATTATTTGGAGAGCAGCTGTAGACCTTCCAGGACGTAGAACACGGAGTAAACTCACCAGTGCCTCTCCAGGCCATGTAGTAGTCAAAGGCCCAGCCCAGACGTGTCCCGAAAGGGGCATCTGCCGGGAAAGCCTGCCAAAAGTACTCATCCTCAATGAGGCCGAGGGCAACGTCATCATCCGGGGGCACCACGAAGCGAACAGACTTGCGGCGGCGGGATTTGAGCACAGGGCGGGTGCCGTTGGTAGCAGCGTGACCGTTTGAGGCATGGCCGTTGGAAGCATGGCCATTGGAAGCATGTCCATTGGGAGCGTGGCCGTCAGACACGGCCATGGCTGTGGTAGACGGGGCTACGGCCGACGAGTATGCGGTAGGGGACGAGACCAGGTCAGCCGGCGACGGGGCCACCATGATGCCGCTCGAGACACGTCTGCCAGAGAGAGGGGAAGAGCACGAGGAAGACGGCGGCCGTGGTGGCCTAGGCCGCCTCTCGACCCTTTCGGCATCGAACTGGGGCCGCAGAAACACGAGGGCGGCAAAGACCCAGATGGTGCCCCTGAGCATGTGAAGGCCCGGCAGACATCGGCGCCACGCACAATGTCAGCAATGTGCACCACGCTGTATTGGCCACGGCATCTGAGACCTTGCAGGGACGCACCATGAGGCGAAAAGGCCTGTTGCGTAAGCGACGGCAAGGTTTGTAGCCGCCGTGTGCCGAGCCATAACAAGATTGAGCACGGCCACGGCAGCCGCGACTAAAAGACGCGCGCGGTAGAGCCATGGCCGTGCGGTGTGAGGTACTGCGAGGTACAGAATAGGAAGCCCAAAGTTGATAGCGATGGCCTGCAGGACTAGGGCCGGCCGCGGTTCCTCTGCCCATGCTGGCGCATCTTTGACGTGCATTCTCGGGAACGAAGCGTCGGGCAGTCAGGGAGCTGCCTCAGCCCTGCTCATGTAGATACCGCCAACCAACCTGTCACTGAGGTTTCGCTTGCGACTAAAGCGAGTGGAATAGGTTGAAGGATGGAAGAAGCGAGAGCGACGAGCGAATGAATGTCTCTGGTCGGCAAGTTGCAGGTGAAGCGCCAAACGGGATATGAAGCCATTAATCATGCCATCATTATAATGGAGAAGAAAGGACGGTATCGCAGCGAGGGAGAACAAAAATGTGCGATCGGCTGGAAGAACCAAGTGCGATTATCAAAAGATAAAATCTATAAAATAAAAATAAAAACAACGTCAGAACCTCGGTAGGCCGCCTGCGATGGCGACCTCGCAGACCTTGCAGAGCAGTCCAGTCCCTTGTGGTTGCTCAAGTCGAGTCAAGGCTGCAGCCAGTTTTGCTGGCCAACTCGCAGCCAGCGGACACAGGAGCCCAGCGTTCCCATTGGTATGTTCAATGTTGGCCAGGGAGCCACCCGACAGCACTGAGCCTGGCCCGAAGTGGGTTGGTGGCGGACAGCAAGCGCTCTTAGTCGCTAAAGCGGTCGAGGCTAGGGGCTGGCGGAGGCCTGTGGTGGCCTGCAAAATTATCAATCTCAATTGCCGCTGGCGTCACCACCGCCAAATGACCTGGCTCCACTGGAATGGGGCTGAACGACGTCAATGTGAAGCAATGTGCACTACCTGATATCTATGGGATATGATCCAGCGATAGGCAGACACAAAAGGAAAGATTGGTGCCCTTTCGCGACGAGAATCCACGATGGATTGTGTGCTTAGCACGGCGCCCAAATAAGAAGATGCACTTCTGATGCCGATCCGACATTCCAAAAGAGGTCTGACGATTTACCGCGACGGCGAAACCCCAACGCAGTACCAATAATCCGGCCAGATCATAGTCCCGCACTCGCTTCCATCTTTGCCCAGCACCGTGTTCCACAGGTAAAAGTCGGCGAGCTGGATCCCCGACCTGTCGGCGATGGCCCAGCAGCTGTCCCCGGCCTGCGCCATCACCCACTTGTTGCAGTTCGCCGCCTGCCCGCCCTGGGTCTGGCCCGGCGCCCCGGTCGACGTCGGGCGCGCCGACGTCGACGTTTTTGTCGGGGAGCTGGTGGTGGTGGTGGTGGTGGTGGTGGGAGTGCCACCTCCGGCCGAGACCCCGACGCAGTACCAGTAATCGGGCCAGATCATGGTGCCGCACGCGCTCCCGTCGGCGCCCAGGACGGTGTTCCAGGCGTACAGGTCCGTCAGGGGGATCCCTGACCTGTCCGCGATGGCCCAGCAGCTGTCCCCGCTCTGGGCCATCTCCCACTTGTTGCAGTTGGCCGCTTGGCCACCCTGCGTCTGGCCGGGGGCCTTGGTAGGCGTTGAGCTGGAACTCGTCGAGGTTCCGGTGCTGGTGGTGGTGGTTGGCCTGGTCGTCGTGGTGTCTCCCCCACCGTCCCCCTCGCCCGGGCTCGGGTCGGTAGATGTGCAGTATGCGTAATCTGCGTGTGTATGGTTGATGTAATCAGTAGTGCTCATCTCCTTTTACGCAAGCCCCGGGCTCGCTCGCATGGCTCGATTTGGGTTGCTGGGGCTGGTTACACCGTCCAAGACTCACTCGGCCAGAGATTATTGCAGTCCGGGCCTACGGCCGGGTTATACTGGTAAAACTGCTCCTTTGTTATGCTGTAGTAGTCATAGACGTCACTGCATCCCAGCCAAGGGGGACGTCGCTGAACCGCGTGCAGCCTTGGATGTAGCCTTCCTATTATTCACAAAGGGGAGTCAGAATACATGCTTTTTTTTCCTTTTTCTTTTTCATTTTTTTTTCAACTCGAGCAATTTGAACTTGGAACGAGTATGGAAGGGGTCAAAGAACGCACCCGAATCTCATACTCATATAGCGGCCCGTCGGGCTCCCGCTGGGCGCTGTTGGCGTCCCAGTACAGCTGCCCGCAGTACCTCTTGCCGGTCTCGAACCTGCACGCCGGGTCTGAGGTGTTGCCCAGGCTGGGGTTCCAAAGGCCCAGCGCCTCGAGCTCGGCAAAGTAGTTGTTCGCGGCCAGGGCGCAGACGCTGCCCAGGGACCCGCCGGACGTGACGTTGGCGAACCAGGCGCCCTCGAGGTAGTGGGCGCAGTCGTCGCGCGTGCCGTCGGCGAGCGGCGAGCGCGTGTCGTTGCGCTCGTACGGCGCCATGGTCGAGTCCGGCAGCAGGGTGAAAGCGGTCGAGGGGCCGGGGTCCACGGTGGTCGTGGCCGACCCCGTGGACGTGTGGCCCGGCCGGCCCGGGTACGTGTTGATGTCGCCCACGGCCTGGACGCAGTAGCTCCCCTTGGCAAAAAGGTTGGTGCAGTTCTCGTTGATGGCCGGGTTCAGCGTGACGAAGTCCGGGATGGAGATGCCGTACTTGAGGCTCAAGGTTGCAGTACTCGCCCGGCAGGACGTAGTGGTAGCGCGCGCAGCGCGTCGTGGTGCCCTCGGCAATGTCGCCCGGCACCGGCACCGCCGTCGCCCCTGTTCCCGGGCTGCCGGTGATGGTGACGTTGGTGGGCGGCACGTACTGTCGCCCGGGCGCCGAGACGCACAGCGCGGTTCCGTTCATCTTTGGGAGGTTGAAGCACCCGAGGTTGATGATGGGGTTCCACGCTTTTAGCTGAGCCTCGGTAATGTTTGCTCTCCGGGCTATCGCCGCGCAGCTGGTGTCGTTGGGCTGCAGCGTGTACACCTAGCACTTGTTGGCGATGCAGAGGCTGGTTCCAGGGGGAGGAGAGTCGGAGCACCAAGCTGCCAGGTTGTTGTCGTCGACGAGCCAGCCAGTGCCGATGGACTGCGACTGGGAGATGGAGAGACATGCGTCTCCCGCCTGCACCGTGTAGGTGCTCCCGGCGCAGGTAGGCGTTGGCTGCCCGCCTGTGGGCCCCGTCGGCGTCGGAAAGTCGAGCGTCGAAGTTGTCAGGGGCATGCCGGCCACGCCGCAGCTCGAGGTGAGGGACTGGTACAGGCCCATGGACGAGAGACGCGGACCCTCATAGTAGGGCGATCCGGCCTCCATCCGCAGTCGCTTGACAAAGCACAGGTCGCAGCTCGAAGGTATGTCGGCCCCGCTGCCCGGCGGAGGCGCCCAGCCAAAGTGGGTGCTCCCCGGGTCGGCAGCCATGGCGGCGTTGCCAATAACGACGTTGCAGAAACGCCCCGAGTCCTTGAGACAGGTGAGGGAGAAGAGATAGCGGAGCAGGTTCGGGATGACGCGCACTTGTACGGCCTCGGCCTCCGAGTCCGTCTCGGCCGCGTTGAAGTAGTCCTGCCACTCCTCGTCACGGCAGCTGCTGACGACCGAGTTTTCGTACTGGGCCAGGAAGTCCGCGCAGCCATCCGTGCATGTCCGGTTGAGGGCGCCCTCTGCGTAGAAGTACCCCTTGAGCAGCCTGTTTGCCATGGGGTTGCAGACAGTCGTGGAGACCTCTTGGGATAGAGCCGCTGCGCACCCTGGGGAGAGATACGATGGCACGGTTCTGTTGGGAACAATTTGCCAACCCATGGAACCTGGGAGCATGGCCAAAATGAGCAACTGCGAGGTAACGAAGTGCAGGCATTGTGCCGTTTTCGTGGAGGTTGGTGGTAGCATCGCTTCCAAGGGATAGGGCCGCGTGAAGCGGGAGCTCTGTCCGCTGTCAAGATAAAGCAAGAAGACAGACGAGAAGCCCGATCTGTGCCGGCAGTGGTTAAGAAGGAAACTCAAAGGTCTCTGACCGGAAGAGCGACAGATTCCGCCCGCCTTCCAGGACCAGGTGGAATATCATGAAAGCCCACGTGTGAGCGAGGGATAAATATGCCAAATCCAGAAAGGGGTTGCTATTTTCCTGAGCAACCTCAACATCAAGTCACTTTGGCGATCAGGGAGAGGAGGTTATCATCGGTTGCAAACCATATAACCCGGTCTAATCATGTACTTCTACCTAGTATAGGAGGGTGGTAGCAGCATCTCATTTCGTCTACGACCCCCTCGGCAGCGTCCTTGCTGACCATGAAAAGGTCTTATTCCCCGCGCCCAATTTTATCAATCACATCACGCTCCGGTTCCTCCGCTCACGCATGCGGAGGATTGGGCTAATTATCGGTCTAGGCACCGGTGAATGCGGTCAACTTCGCATTCTGTCACGAAGAGTTCTCGGCCAAGTAGCACCAAGTAGGAAACAAGTTCCTGTTTCGCGCACACAGGGTGGGTGGCACGCATTCCTATCACCACGCTTGCGTCTCGTGGGAGGTTGCAGAATGCAGTATTGGCGAGAGGCACAGTTCTGGCCGGGGATGAAGATGGTGTGTTGGTTTAAGGTCTCACCCGCACGAAGCACGGCGGCATCACGTTAGTACTAACGATTCCCCCGCTCTTTCCACGAGTGACGAGAAGTCCCTGCAGAGATTCAAATGGGAAGCCAGTGGCGGCAATTTCGGCACGGGTCTTGGAGAAGGATCTGAGTGTGCAGCTTGTCTCAGTGGCACGGCCCGATCGTCGCTGAACGGGAATAAGCCTATGCCGTGTCACCACCAAAGGAGGAGAGTGATAATTATCGGGTTGCATTATTGGATTGGATTGCCGGTGTCCACCGGTCACAAGGCTTCGCCTGTTGGTGGCTGATGTGAGAGACAATAGACGTAGAGCCGATATATCTCGGGCAAGATAAACGACTCAACACGGGCAAGTCATTGAAATAGTACTGACGGGGAAGCGCGGCTCAGGGGCAATGCAATCATACTGTGATTGGGGTATATTACCGCATTCATGGTCAGGCAATCGACACCTTCGAGAGGTCAAATCGGCGGCTTCTACTTGGTCGAGGGTACATATCTCCTTTGACGAGATAATTATCACCGAGGGAGGGGGGAATCTAGGGTTGGTGTAGACAAGGATGGATGGATGTCCGGCGGTCTAGCAAGATGCTCTTTATAATAGCCGTGAGCTTGGTTAAAACGATTACAGAGTCCGTGGTGATAATGGCGCACCCACTGGAAGCGCTCTGGAGATCAAGCCGTTCAAACATAGAGGGTATTTGCTTTGCCCACCTCCTTTGATCTGACTTGCGAGCACTCAGCTGTCCTTAGTCTGCGGAGCATCCGCCCAGGGATTCAAGGGGCATCCCACTGCCCTACCTCAACCATGAGTGCTCCTGTGTCTAGCTGGAAGCTCCACGGCCCCGTCAGCATGCGTAGGCTCTTGTCTGCTCTGCCTGCGCTGGTCCTGCTTGTTCATGCAGTCGCAGCTTTCCCTCGCATACCTGGAGAACGATACGGAGGCCTTCGCACCCACAAACACGAGCAGGCACCTGTAACATGTCGAGTGGAGACTTCGTGAGTCGAGATCGTGTTAGTAGACCTAGTAAAGCGATCCAGCTCTGGAATACTGACTGGGAGAGCCGCTTCTCAGAGTCTTTGACTACAGCGCCAAGAAGCGTGACGAGCATCTGCTCCCCGTCTGCCTTTCTACCAAAGGAGAGACGTCAGAAGCCAACGTGGACTTGGCAACGCTGATGGCGAGGCAGGTTGTCAACGACAACGACTATTCGTGCGGACCGGAAAGACCATGCAGAAACGGTAAAGACTCACTTTTCCCCAGTTTCAGTTCGCCTTGTGTAAGACACCCGCTTACACGGCCACGCATCGCAGGAGCTTGCTGTCCCAAGGCAACTCTGTACTGCAACTACGGAGAGAAGTATTGCGGGACGAATGGTCAGAGCCCAAACGATGTGTGCTGGTCAAACTGCGATGCCAAGACCGAGTGCGGCGAAAATGCCGACCCTCCTGGCAAGAAATGTCCCCTCAACGTCTGTTGTTCTGAGTGAGTTTGCAGACAATTCGTATTGATGGAGAGCCCTCGAAGGTGCGGCTTTCTAAAAGTTGCGGTCCAGAAGACTAACGCAGAATCTGTGTCCCGTAGGGTACATAATAATCCCATCCGACACGCTTGGTCCCGCCCCAGGGAGGGAGGAGGGTGTGTTTCTTTACTGACTGTCACCCACAACCAAACGTCCGTATTACGGATTCTGTGGTACCACGGCGGACTTCTGCGGCAAAGGCTGCCAGAGCAACTGCGACAAGCCTACCCCCAAGGGCTTATCAAGCGACATCCAGAAGAAGGTCATCGGGTACTACGAGGCCTGGGCGCACGACAGAAAATGTCAGGACATGGTCAGTCAAGCCCACTAAGCCAGGGATGGAGTAGAGCTGGAAACCCGCACTCGTTCTTGCGTGCTAATTTGATGCCACGTCACTACAGGATTTCAACAAGTTCCCCGTCGGCGTTTTCACGCACCTCTACTTCTCTTTTGCTTTTGTCACGCCTGGTGATTTCAACATCGCACCCATGGACAACTTGGACCCGGAGCTCTTTACCAAGTTCACCGAGGTCAAGAAGCGCAACTCGGGCCTGCAGACCGTCGTGGCTCTTGGCGGGTGGACTTTCAACGACCCCGGTCCGTTCCAAAAGGTGTTTAGTAATCTGGTTAGCAGCAGGGAGAATCGGAGCAAGTTCGTCGAGAACTTGTTTGCCTTTATGCGCAAGTTCGCTTTTGATGGCGTTGACTTTGACTGGGTTTGTCTTGCCTTTGTCCACTGCCGCTTTTTCAAGCTTGCCTTGTTGCTAACCCACGTCGAACCTCCATCAATAGGAATATCCCGGCGCGAATGACCGCGGGGAAAGCCAGACGACGGGAAAAACTTTGTCACCTTCATGAAAGTGCTGAACGACTACAACAAAAAGCAGACAAGACACTATGTTGTATCTTTCACAGCTCCCACCAGCTATTGGTACCTGAGACATTTTGATCTCAAAGTCGTCGATTATGTCGACTATGTCAACGTTATGAGTAAGCCTTTCTGTCTTGTATTCTGGCCGTCGCTGTTTAGTTTTTGTTAACTAACCCCTATACTCTTCGTGTACTCGTTAGGCTATGAATGAGTCTTCCATCGACGAGGATACGAGCATCCCACGTCTGGGGCTCACCCTTCGGCAGCTAACAGAAACTCCCCTTTCTGCTCCAGCCTACATGGTATCTGGGATAGAGAGAACCCCATTGGGAACAACGTCCTCGCCCACACCAATCTCACCAAGCATTCGAGCTGTTCTGGCGGAATGACGTCCCCCAAACAAGCTAAACACCGGCTTCGGGTTCTATGGGCGCAGCTTCCAGCTCTCGGATCCTTCGTGCTACAAGCCCGGCTGCAAGTTCAAGGGCGGGGCCGCTCCCGGGCCCTGCAGCAAAAACTCGGGCACGCTGACGTACCGCGAGATCCAGCAGGTGATCAAAGACAACAAGCTGAAGCCGTATCACCTCAAGGAAGAAGCCGTCAAGTACATCACCTGGAACGGGGACCAGTGGATCTCGTACGACGACGAGGAGACCTTCCAGGCAAAGATCAAGTGGGCCAACGAGATTGGGCTCGGTGGGATGCTGATATGGGCCGTAAGCCGACCACCACCAAGCCTTCCACCGTGATCACACATTAGGAGGCTTTCGCTTACCGTCCATCCCGTGACGCACAGGTGGACCAAGACACGGACGACCTGGAGGCCCTCTCGGCCCTGCTCAAGCCCAAGTCCCTCAAGGAGTTCCAGAAGGCCGGCGACGACGCCTCGTACTGGGACGACGCTACGGTGCCCAGCTGCTACGTGACAAACTGCGGCGGCAGCTGCAAGGCCGGCTTCGTTAAGATCACCACGCAGCCGTGCGGCAGCCGCGATTGGCTGTACCATTCCACCGAGCCCGACAGCCAGCTGTGCTGTCCGATCCAGGGGGCCCCTAACCCGAAGGACTGCACCTGGCGTGGAGGGTCCGACTCCGTCGCCACCTTCTGCAACGGCCACTGCCACGACGACGAGGTAACTATGCAGCTGAACCGGTGGGGGGACCACAGCCAGTACTGCTTCGACGGGAACAAGGCCTACTGCTGCAAGAGCCCGTTGGGGCAGGAAAACAAGGTACGAACCAGCTAGCAGTGGATGCTTGCTACATAGTAGCCTTCCCTTCGCGGTACTAACTGTGCTGCCTTGCTTCCTCAGTGCTACTGGGCTGGGGTCGGGCGGAAGTGCAACGGGGACGATGTCCCCATGACCTTCTCCGGCACCTTCCTTTCCACCCTAGCGGACGTCGTCGGCGCCATCGTCAAGGTCTTCGGCCGCGCCGTCCCCTCGTCGGCATCGTCGGCACCCCGCTTTACGCCGTGCTGGAGATCCTCGACATGGAGCTGAACAAGTACTACTGCTGCCCCAAGAAGGACGCCGAGAACTGGGAGGACTGCCAGTGGTACGGGGACGTCGACTCCTCGGACACGTGCTTCGACAACCACTGCCCCGTCGACGCGCGTTCAGTCCAGCTGACCGACAGCCCTTACGGCCTCGGAGAGAGCTGCGCGCCCCGCCTGGAGAGGACTCGCGTCTTTTGCTGCAAGCCCAAGAACTGGAAGTCGGCCTTCTTGCCGGTCCCGCTGCAAAACCTGTTCAAGAACCCGCCCACCGGCGACAACGTCGATACAGAGTTCGACCTGAACATCGACAACACCTGGGGCACAGGCACCTCCAAGACCCACGACGACGGGGACGACCCTGGAGACGCTTTTAACTTCTATGTTATGGCCTCGCCCGAAGAGATCCAAACCCCGCTGGATAAGCGTGACGGCAGCCACTGGGACACCTCCAACTGCCACGAAACCGACCCCCACAGCGAGGGCCCGCAGACGGCCAAAATGGCGTGCATTGACGCCCCGGAAAACAGCAACTGCCACAAGATCGGACTCGGACACGGCGTCCCGGGGACGACCCTCGAGATGCCGCCACGTTGCGGCCCCGGCAAGTACGCCGTCGCCGTGAACATGACCCCGGCCGCCGATCAGACGCTGCCCAAGCGGCTGGTAAAGAGAGGACTAGGCCACACGCCCGTCGTGTACGACCTAACTTTCGACTACGACTTCAGCCGCGTGCCCCGTGATCTCGGAATCACTCAGCTACGCGTCGACTTTAGCAACTAGGAGAACTACTGGGACGAGGTCGTGGCCGCGGCGGCGTCCAAGCGAAAGACCAAGCGCCAGCTGTCGGACGGGGAGTACCACGGCAACCCCCGGCGCTGGCTGCAGGACGAATGGCGCGACGACTTCCACGGCGTGGGAGGCGGTGTTGGTGCACTGTCCAGGGACGAGCTGCATAAGCGCTGGTTCGGCCAGGATATTCTGGCCTGGCTGTCGCAGATGCTGAAACCGAGCATCAGCCGCGAATTCAGGCACGAGATCAAGGACGATTACATCCTCAAGATCCTGGACGACTCGGTCGAGTGCGGAAAGGGCACGCCGCTCGAGTTCGACGCCTTCATCAGGGCCACGGCGACGGCGTCGGTCGAGGTCTCGACCAGCTTCGGCATGACTCTAACGGCCGTCTTCACCAACGACGCTAACAGGCCTTTAGACGTAACTGGGTCATATCTGACCTTTTTCAACGAGGGCCATATCTCGGCGGTCCTGCGGCTTGAAGCGCTTGCGTCGGTTAGCTACCATAAAAAGGCCCGTTTAGCCAACATCCCTTTTCCAGGAGCGTCTTTCAGCATCACGGGGATCGGGACGATCGGCCCGCAGGTGAACCTGTACGGACAGGTCGATGTGGGTTTGACGGTGTCGGCCGAGTTCGAAACCACGATGGACATCGCGTCCTGGGAGGTGCGGCACACACTCCCCGCAGCCGACGGCGACCATGACCCTAAAGAGGTCGACACTGCCGACTACGACGACACGGGATCCTGGCAAGGGGTGCAGAAGCCAAAGGTGTACGCAGGCATCCTGGCCCAGGGCAACGCCAAAGCCCATTTGATTGCTCCGGCCGACTTTGGCATTACGTTTAATGACAAGTGGAAGATCGACGATGCCAGGGCGTCGGTTGTGGCCGACGGCTGGATCGGTGTTAAAATGGGGGTGGGTAAAAGTACAGAAGTTAACTGTCCCTTTACGTACGGTATGGAGGTCGGCGCGGACCTGTACGCCGAAGTGGTCTCGCCCAGCATCTTTGAGTGGAGGGGCGCCAAGTACGACCTCCCAGGACCGAACCCCAAGACCCTGATTGAGGGCGGCACGTGTCCGGGCCTGAGGTCGGGAGATCCGATTAAGCGCCGGGGCATCGGTGCTGGGGGCCGCCATTGGCCTCCGGAGAACGCCACGGGCGACGCCGACATGATGTTTGTGTCGGCGCCGGTGCGGGGCCTCCTCCCGCGCGAGCCGGCGGTGCTGTCGAAGCGCGCCGAGCCCTTCGGACCCGTGTTCCACGTCCCGCTCCAGGATCTCCTATGCCCCCTGGACGACGACGAGCTCGATGACGACCCCGCGACCGAGTGTGAGACCTCTGGGTGGGAAGACGACGAGATGACGTCGGACCGGCTATCGCTCGTCAAAAGGGACAGGAAGACGCCCAAGCCCAAGTCGTTCTGCAGCGGAGCCGGCGTGGTGGTTTACAAGCCGCCTGCGTACCACACTTCGAGCGCGCTGCAGACCGACTGCCCGACCTGCGTTAAATACGGTTATGCAAACCCGGGAAACTGCCTCGATTTCACTTTCACCACCATCAACGGGCAGATCCAGGATACGAGGCGGTATCAGACCGAGCACGTGCTGGAGATGCAGCTCCTGACCGACTTCTTCGAGTGGGTGCGCAAGACGCAGCGGACAGGCAACAACTTCCCCAACCCGCAGACGGCGCAGGCGGGCAACGTCGGCTTCTGCAACTACGTTAAGGGTTTTTGGTACCTCCTGTCGGCGGCCGCACGTAACCAGGTGGGCGGAAAGGACCCGATCGACCAGGTCGCGGACGCCTGGCCGGGTACAGACAACGCCGCGACCAAGACGGAGTTTATGCTCGTCGATAAGGGCGTTAACAACTGCAAAGGGGCAATGTGGGGCGAGGGGGCCATCCGGCGCGACAGCGTCATGAGGAAGTATATAAGCAGCGCGAATACGCGGCAAAAGGCGTTCCAAAACTTTACAGATTGTATGATGGCGCTGTGGTACCTGCGGGACCCCATCGTTAGCAACACGCTCCTGCTGGAGAAGAACCGGGTGCGGGACCGGCTGAACAACCTCGACAACAATGTCGTCGCCGGCCTAGCCCGGCCGGGCTACCGCACCTGGCAGCCGCAGGGGCTGTCGGGCTTGTGGGACACCTTTATGCACGACCTGGCGCTGCAGGCGCGGACCAAGGTCGAGACGCACATCAACACCTGGCTTGTGCAGTTGATGAACACGTACGCCAGCCCGGCCCAGAGACAGCAGGCCCAACAGGCGGGCAACTCGGCGGTGGGACAGGCCAACGCAAGGTTCATTGCCAAGCTTGATAGGATGCAGCAGGAGTGGAATGCTCAGGGGCAATGGGCGCCTCCGTTCTAGGGGCCCAGCTGCTTTCTTGGATGGATGCCTACGCAGGCAGGAAGGCACCTTGACGGGACCGACGAGGGGTCATGGCGCGGCTGTGCCGTCTTGTCGGCCAATGAGTTCTTGTATCCATCGACTATAGAGCCTTTGGGGGAAGTTTAAGGTGATGGCGATGAGTGTTCGCTCCGAAAACTTGCACCGTAAAGGCGTGCAGATTCTGCTTCGCCCCTTAGGTGGAGCTCAAGCATCAACGGCCCTGACGTTGTCCAACAAGTCCACCTCCAACAAGACGGGTCTCTCTCCCGAGATCGAGCACAGCCTCTCCATTGTATCTCGCCAGGGTCTCCACCCCGAGACGCATTGGAAAACAAGTCTTGCCCGCTGATATTCCTCCTGTGCAAGTTTCCGCGCCCATTGCATCGCGATTTCGGGCCTTGAAATCGCATTAGGCGCCTGGAGCGCGACCAGCCAGCGGCCCAAGGCCGTGCTATCCTCTCCCGCCCCTAGCTGCGCATCATCCATCTCGAGCATGAGCTCGAAGAAGAGCGCCGCGTTCTCCAGGGCCGGCATGCGCTTGAGCGCCCGGGACCAGGCCGCGAAGAGCGGCTGGAGCTCGTCGTCGCAGGGCACGCGACGGTGACCGCCGCTCGCGGGGCCCGGTCTAGGAGTGAAATACCAGCCCCCTCTAGGCGCGGAGACCCCCAACTTGACGCTCAAGTTCTTGAGATTGGGCCAGGAGGGGAGGGCGGACGGCTTGATGCCGGCTGTTGTCCCTTGTCCTTCGGGCCAGAACAGCGACCCGTCGAACACGCCGCAAGGTCTAGCGTGACGAGGTTGTTGGACCACGTTCGGAGCGCCGCGCCTAGCGGCTCGGCCCTGAGCTCCACTCCCTGGTCTGCAGGGCCGGCAGTGGCGCCCGAGGCCGTCCTCATCAGATCCGGGAAGACGAACCGTGGATTCATTTGCACAGACCACGGATCCTGCTCCTCGATCGAGAACAGTGCCTCTCCCAGCGATGACGGAGAGCCCGCGGCCTCCATGAGGGTGTTGGCGAGTTCCTGCCTGTCGTCGACGTGCTGAGCCAGGTTTGTATCAACATCGGAGGGCACCTCTAGGGTAGCAATGACGTCAAGTCGGCTCAAACTGGGCAACCACCTCGCCAGGTCCAGCGCCGTCCGCATGGCCAAGCGCCCCTTTTCCATGGCAACGTTCAATACCAGGTGAGAAATGCAGGTCACGGGCGACAGCGCTTGATACTGCGCCGCCAAAGTGCTGCTGCCGACATCATCCAAGATCCGGACTCGCTGGCGCATGTTCTTTTGCTTCTTCTTGGTCTCGACGCGCGGCGACAGGACGGGCACGATCTGGAGCGTGATCCCCTTGGCTTGATCGTCGCCCGCATGGGTCGGCCCACCAGCACCATCATCACCTTGGTCTGCCGATACCAATGCGCGAAAAAGTTCGGTGACACCCTCGGTGAAGCGCACGTTCGCCTGTATCTCGCGGCCGTCCGTTCTGCCGCCTGTCGATGCGCCAGAGCCCAGATTGATGGAGAATTGTAGATAACGTAGGTAGGCCCGCCGCCGAGGGTTAGCGAGGACGACTTGCCCCAGCGTCTCCAGGTCGCCATCGTTGTTGGTGATCTTCAGGTCCTCGAAGGTGCGCCGCTCAACGGCGCGCTGCCACTTGGTAGACAGCGTCGCGAGGGCGGCTATCCTGCGAGTATGGGGCCATTCGCGGGCGAGGAATTGCACGATTGAATGAATGACTTCCTCGTGTATCGTGTCCATTATTTGGTCTACCGAATTCTCGGTTACTCGATTGGGGGCGATAGATGTGGGAAAATTCAATGCGGAGTAAATTCCTCGGGAGGAATCGAACAACTGGGCAGTCGCGTCCCGGCTCGAAATGGCCAGGTTTAAACACCAGTTTAACCGTGTGCGATCGGGAGAGCGGCTGCGTTCATGTGACGTCCTTTTCTTCCATCGTATGCGAGAAGCGTTATCCAGGGGAGAATCTCGAGGTACCTTCCGAGGCACGTACCATATACACTTGGTGTGTCCGGAAAATGGCTGCATTCAAGCCATTCCTCGCCGCCGGCCTCCTCGGCTGTGCAGCAGCGGCGCCCGCAGCCCTGCCGGCCTGGCAGCTCCTGCAGACGGGCAGCACGGCCCAGTTCCGCGGCCTGTCGGCCCTGCCGGGCGGGCAGGTCGCCTTCGTCTCCGGCTCGCGCGCCACCGTGCTGCGCACCCTCGACGCAGGCGCCACTTGGCAGGCCGTCGGGCCTGTCCCGCCCCTCCTGCCGCCCGGGGACGCCGCGTCGCTCGAGTTCCGCGACGTCGAGGCCTTCTCCGCCGACCGCGCCGTCGTCCTCTCCATCGGCGAGGGCGCCAGCTCCCGCGTCTACGCCACGTCCGACGCTGGCGGCGGCGGCGGCGGCAGCAGCAGCAATAATAGCAGCTGGCGCCTGGCCTTTGCCAACGACGAGCCCCGCGCCTTCTTCAACTGCCTCGCCTTCACTTCCCCTTCCCGCGGCTTCGCCGTGAGCGACCCCGTCGACGGCCGCCTGCGCCTGGTCGAGACGGCCGACGGCGGCGAGTCCTGGGCCCTGGTCAACGACCCGGCCGGCATGCCTCCGGCCTGGCCAGGGGAGGCCGGGTTCGCCGCCAGCGGCACCTGCCTGACCGCCTCGGCCGACGGGCGCGCCCTGTTCGCCGCCACCGGCGGCGTGGCCGGCAGTCCCGGCCGCGTTTTCCGCGACGGCGCCGCCGATGCCCGCCGATGGGAGGCCTTCAACACCACCATCCCGGGCGCGGCCGGCGGTGGCGTTTTTTCGGTCCAGTTCCGGTCCGCCGACGGGCGTGGAATCGCCGTGGGCGGCGACTACACGCGCCCCAACGTAACAGGCGGCACCGCGGCCTTTTCTACCGACGGCGGCCGTGTTTGGCAAGCCTCGGCTGTTTTCCCCGGCGGCTATCGCTCCGGCGTTTCGTGGGTCCCCGGCCGCTGCGGCGTCGCCATCGCCGTGGGGCCTACCGGCTCCGACATCACATACGACGGAGGCCGGACCTGGAAACTGTTTGATAACAGCTCCTTCGACGCTGTCCAGTGCGTGCCTGGCGGAGTCTGCTGGGCCTCCGGACAGCAAGGACGAGCCGCTCGCCTGGCGCTGTCATAGCCGGCCTCGACATGCGGAACACATTGCTCGAATATATAATTTAACGCTTGTCTTGATGTGAAGCAGTCAACGTAATCAAATACAACACTGTCCAGTGCGTCCTAGTTACGCAGGCAGCTCGGTGTTATGTACTTTCTTGTTCGTGTATATGAATAATGTACCCAGGTATATCCCGCCCATAAAAAGCCATCATGATAATCAAGACAAGTGACCAAACCCAACTCCCAAAATGCTTCATGACATGAGCATCAATATGCATGCGCCGACCCGCTTAGAAGGACCTCCCCTTTTTGTTTGTTTATCAAGCACCCAAACCGCATGCTGAAACCAGATATTCGCGCCGCAGACCGAAAAATGCAAGGCAAACATGTGACGTGATCCATGACGTTACCGTTGGTATCGCGGCAGAGGCTCGACAGGCGCCGTCACCGCGCGCGCCAGGGATGAGCCGTGATGGCCACTGTGGCTCGGGAAGGCGCCCTCGTTGTAGGCGTATGATGAGCCATAGTCAAACTCGTCGTCTTCCGCGAACACTGGAGCAGACGGCTCGAGCTCCAGCTCGAGCACCGGAGCCGTGGCGCTGACGGGAGGAGCCGACGGCCCCGCGTCGTAGTCGTCTGGGAAATCGGGTGGCGCGCTCGCTTCAGCAAGCAGTCGCTGGCGTTCGCGCTCCAGCTTGTCTTCGCCGAAGCCAGACGCCGCACCCGGCTCCAAGTCTTCCAGTGTCGGCGCGGTCGGCCCCAGAGATACTGAGATGTCTTGCCCATGACCCTGGTCCTCGGCATTGTACAAATCATCCTCCGCAGGCGCAGCAGCAGACGCCGCCGAGGAAGACTCCGCAGCAGGTGGCTGGCTCGGCAGAAGTCTCTGTTCAGCACGTCGCATTCGTTCCTTTTCTGAGAGTCCCGCTTCCACTGGCACATCTGGCGGCGGTATGTAGACTGGGGCTGGATGCAACTGCAAATCCCGGGCCATGTAGTGGGGACTGGGGGCGTATTCGTTGATGATTGGTGGTGCTGGCCCATCACCCCGGTGACTGGAGTAGCTCTGTTCCTCTGCCTCATCCTCTGGAGTCCTCCGCTTTTCGTCTGGCCCGTAAACCACCGCCACCATCGTCTGGTGCGGCAGTGGCGGGGGTTCGTAGGCTTGTTCACGCTCCAGCTTAGGTCGAAGCGAGCCTCGGGTTCTTTGTCGGCTAGAGTCCAGTGTGCCGACAGGAACCTCAAAGACCACAGATATAACACCCTTGTGCCTCCGAAGCTGGTCGGTGTCGATAATGCTCGCACCCCATTGCCCCATGGGCATGCTCGAGCCGTGCTCGTACGGATTCCTGATGGCAGCAACCGGGGTCGGTGCCCCAGACGCGCCGCCCTGTCCAGACTGGATCTGGCTGGCGAGCTTGCCGCCCAGGTCGACTATAACTTCCAGTTGGTATTTGAAGCTGATGAGCTCCCCTGGGACACCCTTGATTGTTGGAAACACGTCCTCGGGCACCCGAACCGATATGGTGACACTCGCCTCGAGGGAGACCGGATCGATTATCAGAGGGCCAAATGCTTGCGACAGGTCTTTCCGGAAAACACTGCACGAGCCAGCTGATGACAGCGACAGCCCACTCAGCCCCGTCTTGGACCGTGGGAAGTACTCCTCCTTCTCCAGCCGGCGGATCTCTTCCTTGGACAGATCGGTGAAGAGAGATATTGGCGGACGAGTCGATCCTCCCTTGCCTGTAAAGTGTCGCAATAACTCCGTGGACACTTTTTATCCTCTTGATGTGGTGGACGCACACCTTGACAGGGATGAAGTCGCCCGGCAAGAAACCGCCCTTGAGCATCTCAATGCTGGCAGTAATGGTCTTCTCGTCTGGCGTAGGGGTCATGACTCCGACCTGAGAGCCGGCCGATGAGGAGCTCGTCGCGGGGTCGCTGACTCTATATCCAGCACCCGTACTGCCGCTCATCGTGGTTTCAGCGCTCACTTCGCTCGTCATGTCCGGGATATCAATGCGGGTTGGGCTTCGGGGAACAGCGCGCAATTCCTGCCCTGCAGACTCGTGGGCAGCAATCGCTGATCCATTGGCGACACTCTCCGGCTCCCTCGTCGATTCGAAGTCCGATTGTGAGACATCGTTCGTATCCGAAACGGCGATAGACCCCCTGTCATGGCCCAGTGACTTGTCGGGCCGTCTCCTCCTTGGCCTTTTCGATATTGGTTCGAGGGAAATGGTGCGGGGCCGCGGAGGCGGGAGAGTACCAATGTCGACCTGCTCGACAAGGCAGACTTTGCGCTCGCACGTGATGGTAGGAGAGATTGTGTTGGGTCGTGTTAATGTGGCGGTAATCACATACGATATTGTGCCCCGCTCAAACTGATACACCGGCACGTTAATTCACTGATGCGACTTGCCCACCTGCTAGCAGCGAAGGCGGGCTCGAGGCAAGGCCTGGCCCAAGGGGGAAGGGGGCGTACATCTATGCTGCTTGGAAGACCCTTGGAAGGGAACACGAGGTCAAAGTTAAATTCGTAGCGCCCCGCCTCAAGCTTCCCGTCGGCGCTGAGAACCTGCTCGTCCTGGAAAAGCGACGCGTGGCCATTTCCAAAATACCGTATACGGCCGGTTATTCCCGACTCAACCAGAGCGGGATTGACGGGCGGATCGTGAGCGGCGTTGGGACTCTTAAAGACCTTGACGAAGCCGTGGAGAGTGACGGTGAGGTGTGTGATGCGGATCGGCTTGAGAACTGTCAGGAAGACGGCACCGGTGACGTGGTCTCCTGCGGTGTACTTGCGGTGCGGCTCGGCGGGGCGGATGTAGAAATCGTCTAGGTGGCGTGTTCGCGATCGAGAGAGCAGGGATATGCGGGAGAAAAATGAGCGGCCAGAGGGCGTGTCTTCGAGCGACGAAGGACGGTGGCGGGAAGCCGAGTTGGCGCCCATCTATGCTGCACTGGGCCCGAACGACGCCCCTGGGATGGTGTGAGGTGTTCCCGGCGGGTGGCCAGTGAGGATGAGCTTCGCTTGGCTGCAGGCCACAGTGATGGATAGGGGCGTCTTGGGGGGCGAGACGACCCGGACGGGGCGGTGTCGGCGTCGGGGACGTGGGTGACGACATGCGGCCGACCCGCCGATCGACGTGTCGGGGTCCGCGCGGGGAGGATGTTGTGGGCGGCGGCGGCAGGAAGGCAGGGTTGCGCGTGCGTTGGATACTGAGTACACTAAAAAAAAAAAAAAAAAAAAAAAAAAAAAAAAAAATACAAGCCTCCGGTGCCGCGCGCTGGACGACGAGTATTGTGGGATGCGCCGCGGCGGCGTTGGAGACGGGACGCGGAGACGGATAAAGTCGGGTCGGTGGCGGATGGGGTCAAGACAAGAAGAGAGAAAAAAAAAATAATAAGGGGGGCAAAAGACTACAGAGAAATCAATATAGAAGAAACGGCGGCAAGAACGCCGGGCGCGTCATGAATCAAGTCAGGTCACGCAGGTCGGGGACGCATCGGCGGGTTAAGTCGGTAGGCCGGGCTCTCGAGGAGCACCGTCGTTGTCGGGAAAGGTGCCTATGCGAGCGGCCAAGGCAGCGGCAGATGCTGACTGGCCGGCGAGCGAGCGGCGTGAGATGCGCCGTGTTACTCGATCGTAGAGGGGGGAGGGTAGCGGTGGTGGCGGGACGGTGGCGACGGCGGAGGCGGCGGGTTGTGGTGTCGTCGGCTGCAGACTGGCGGCCCTCGTTGTCTCGGCGCGGCAGAACCGCAGGGCTGGCAAGTCGAGGAAAGTCGGAATAGTCAGGCACAGTTCACGATGGCTATCTCAATCGCAATGGAACAGCGTTGGAGCACCAGACAAGGGCGAGTCGTGACGAATGGCTCGTGGCGTCGATGCACGCCAAGCCAAAACAGGAGGGCGACGAAGCTTGGCCTGCCAAGAGGTCTTGTTTTCGGGAACGGGGAGGGACAGAGTGTTTGAAATTATGGTGGAGGACTAGAGGAGGGGGAGAGACTGGGCGAGCGAGCGAAAGGGGGCGGGGCCCCTTGGGGGAGATAAAACGCAGGCACGGTGGTTCGTAACAGCAGCGGTACAGCGGTTGCAGGGCCACCCATACCACAGGGCCTCAGCCATACCGTGTGCGGTAATGTCGGTTCAGCGTCCTGCACTGAGGGCCCGCGACCTTGTCTGATGCTCACGGGGCAGCCAGCATTGCCACGATCGCAGATGCAAGAGCATGGATACGACGGGTCTAGGTGGGTTCCATCCATTCTGGAGACACTTGGTGGGCGTGGTGAGCGAGTGGGAAGAGGCACCTGTCTGCCCACCCTTCATATTGTCTGTCGCCTGTCCCGGTTTCTGCACTGTACAGCCCTGGTACGCGTAATCCCCTGATCCTTTTTTTTTCTTCTTCTTCCTCCCATCACCAAGGCTGCCCGTCAGGAAGACGGACCTCGACAACGAGTCGTCATGCTGCGTAATAATGGATTTCCATCCTTGCCCGCCCGAAAAGCAGATCTATTACGATGTCCAAACATGGAAATTAGAAACACCAACATTAGGCACCAGCAGCAGCATCGGGCGGCCGCAACCACCAGCAAACCATCAGGAATCAATGCAGACCGTAACCTCCCGCGTCTCCAAAGCCAATGGTTGACGGATGATCACGAGGGTTTCGTTTCCTCCCGGAAGCAGGCTGCCCACCTTGGGCAGCCGTTCTCAAGCCCATGACCCTGACACCAAGTGGTTGGAGGGCTTCTACAAACATACTTCGGGTCGTTTGCTTTGGCTTCCATGTTCCACAGCCGACCGACCGACCCGCCGCCAAAGATAGGTCGACGCCATTCGCGGACACCATCGAGCGTGCGTGCGGTTTGAGGTGCACTGGAAGCGGGTCGGGTCGACGTCCGGTTTGTCCCCTGGAGCTCGCAACCGCGTCGTCTGGTGGGCTCGCGGGCACGGCGGTGGAGATCGAGCCAGCCCACCAACCACCTCTGAAATCAAGACGAATTACAAAAGATCAATAAAGCACTTATGCAGCATGACGCTGTTATCTCGAGTCTCTGCCAGCCGGCCGGCACGAGTGCCCGTTCGGGTTTGTCTCGGCGGTTAGGCAGGCTGCTCATGGTACAGTCCTCGCCGTTCGGTATTTGGACTGTGCTCGACGTTCCATTTCACGGAGTGCTAATATTTTACCCGCTTCCGTTGGCTCCATGCAGAGGCGCAGCGTGTCCGTCTGTGGAGTCACTTAACATCAGTCAGTTCGAGCTGACGGCTGTCTGGAACTGACTCGACGCGCCTCGCTACCGGCACCCCAGCCAAAAAAAGAAATTGGGGCTCGATCCGGAGTGAGTCCGAGAGTTGTTTCGTCCATGCGACCGCGCTCAATCAACACCCATGCTCAACGGCTTTTGTTGGACCATAGTGTGTGAGCGTCTGGCCAGGGAGACATCCGCATCAAAAGCTAAATCAGATGGGTTGAAACGAACCCCGATCGGCGTTGGTGACAATACAACAGGGTCTGTCTGCTGCCAGTGCTGGAGCCGAGCCGCGGAGGCACTCGGCTTACCATGTGAGAGCTACCATCTGCTTTGAGATCCCAAGAATTCCTGCTGCATGTATGTCAGACGCACATCTACAAATAGTAGGCGATAGAGACGGGCTGCCGGGCGGTCAAAGAGGTCCGAACAGAGCCGCCTCAGACTCAATCACAGCGATTCAGGCGCCCCGAAATGGCACTCCTCTGAAGGCGCCGCCACAAAACAAAGAGTGCCGAGTGCCGAGTGCCGAGTGCCTGAAGAGGCTCCCTGGGCTTTCGTCCCCTTGTCGGTTTAGTGACTACCTACCAGGTACCTACCTACCTAGGTAGGTAACGTGTGCAGCACTTGTCACGTCATACTTGGAGGGAAACCTTTATGCACATTCAGCTGAGCCGCCTTTTGTTTGATCGAGAATCGAGATCAGGCGGCCACACCCCACACTCAAGCTTTGCGGACGTGGCAACGCTAAAATCTTGTTTAACGGGTTAGCCCTTCGATAAGGCTAGGCCAGGAAAGGCATATAGCCGCATTGAGCATCCCACACGGGACACGAGACGGGGCTTTTGCACCCTAGGGTCTGTCCATGTCCCATGCTTCTTTGTTTCATTGCTCTTTCTTCTCCGTGCAGGCGGACTGTTTGCATCCTGCCGCAAACTCAGCCATTCCCAGGCTGGGCAGGCCCTGGTAAGGGACGGCTAGCACCCGACTGGACTTGGGCAGCCGCCCGGCTGCTAAGCTTCTGGTGCCGCATGTGCGGCCCACACCAACGGACGCCAGCGTTCCACGGAAGGATCGGCTTGGCTGCCCATCTTGCGCAACGGGACCCAATCAACCGACGGAACTCCATCATTCATTGCAGATGCGACGCACATATGACCTGAGAAAAACACTGGGGGCGTCTGCGTCTGGGTAACATGGATGCACATACACGCCAACTAGTGCCTCCCGATGGAGGTAGGTGCATGGAATATATGCATGCCCACGAGAACCTTTTCCCCGTCAAGATGCCACCCAGGCCTTCCTAGATCGGGTTTTTCAAACAACCGACCTGCAGGTTTCCGCGGATGGTGAGACTCGACCTGAGAGCTGGTCGTGAAAGTGGGTAAGAAGATGGGAAAGACAGACGCCTCTCTCGGGGGTCGGATCTCTGTGAGTGATGCTATTCAATTTTCAATTATGAGCAAAGTTCAGGGCTTATAACGATGCCGGGTCTAGCCTATGTGAACTGTGACGCAGGGAGCACCCGTCAGGAAACGGTCGAGGCTAAAAGTCAGGGACACGTGCAAGAGGCAACATGATGATGGTGTGTGCTAGAGAAAAATCGGTGAAACCTCCGTCCGTACACGATCACCAATCTTACCAGAAGCATTCACTCAAGCATGACCATGATCTCTCACGGTTGGGTTATCACCATGGCGCCTCTGTTCAAACAGTAAAACTCCCATTTATATGCCCGGCCCAATGCCCATGATGCTATGCAAGCCCCATAACCACCGATACAAAAACAGGTACACCAACGAGCGTTGCTATGCCCACTCTGCGGGACCCAAGGCCACCCTCAGCCTCCCGATGGCGCCTTATACAGTACGCCTCATTATACAGACCCCGAGCTCAGAAATCGCCATACCTCCATTACAAGTGTCACTCTCGTGCCCTCCCTTAATCCAAAGCCTCGCCGCTCAAAATGATGCGCAAGATGTCGGAGCCAAGCCCTTCAATGCCTTGCTCCACCTCCTTCTCGCCCACACAGCTGGCTACCTGCCTCTCATCTCCGCTGCCAAAAGTGGCCTTCCTGCCCTTTTTGCTGGGTGTCTGCAGTACCGCAAACGATCCCGTCTTCCCATCGACCGCTGTGACCAGAGACAGAGTCTCCAGGCTCCCGACCACCTCGCGGAACTCGGCACTTGACAGGGCGTGCAGCAGCGAGTCGCGTTTACAGAGAATCGAGTATGTGTCGTAGAGGGTCCTGATAGTCGGTGCCGTCACTCGAGCCTTGGAAGGCGTGATAGGGGTTGCGGATGCCACCGCAGCCTTGTTCCTCTTCTCGATGGTCATGAGGGAGCACAGCGCAGCCTTCTGCTGGAGGTTCAAGCTCTTGATCCGCTGGTTCGCCCCGTTACCAAACACCGCTGCCGTGATCTTGTTGAGATGGCCGATGCTCACGCGCGGGGCAGTCTCCACCGTCAGAGCCCGCAGCGAGGCGGCGAACTCGCCGGGAACGGTCCTTCTCGAGGCCGTCTTGGACGGAGACGTCGTGTTGTTGGGGCTCTCGCCGAGCGGCTTCTTTGACGGCGTCATCTGCAGGATCTTCTCCCTCGCTTCATCTTCGAGTTTGCGTTTGGTCTCGGCCTCGACAAGATCAAGAGCCCGGCGCAGGATCTCGTATGCCTTGCGCAAATCCCCGGTCTGGCTCGACACCTTGCGCGAGCACAACTCGATGGCCGCCGGATGGAAGAATGGCACCACATCGGGGGTCGCGCTGTTGCTCGGGACCAGACTCTTCAGCCTCTTGGTGATAATGGCCTTGATCTGGGGTGCGGTGTAGGGGAGAAACGGGAGGAGCTCAGGTTTCAGATTCCTCGACTTGAGTCTCGGGAGGAAACGGTCCGTCAGGTCGAGGGCGTTTGCGATGCCGACCAACACGAGGCGCGACGACTTCTGCAACGACCACTCGAAGACCTTGTACAAGCTCTCAAGATCCAGCGTGAGGATATGGTCGATCTCATCTAGGACCACGAGGTACGTCTCTGGGTTCTGCTTCTTCTTTGGGATGAAAAGATTCTGCAATGCAGCAGCCGGATCGCTCTCGAAAGCAGCCGAGGCCGATCCGAGGAGGTCCAGAAGAGTGACGTAGAGGTCGGTAGATGACTTGATGCTCATGCAGTTGATATAGGCCTTTCGGACCGACGTGGTCGAGGCCAACTCGTCCGTCACCGAGTTCACCATTGCGCTCTTGCCGGTGCCAGGCGGGCCGCTGACGTAGAGGCAACCGCCGGGGGCCGCACCCGTGCAGCGTGCAAGGAAGTCCTCAAGCCGATCCCGTTCGTCGTCTCGTCCTATCAGCTGGCCGGGGTCATTGCTTCGCGAGAAGAGCTGTCGTGCCAGGTGGTAGATCGTTTGGGAGGCAGCGGGCGTTGCAGGCGTCTTCGGGGTCAACCTCCTGGACAGCTTGCCGACCGACATGACCCGATGCCGGGGAGTGGTTGGCGTCGTGGAAAGCGCATCGCGGAATCGGGGTGTTTGTGGTGTCAGGGGCACGGCGTCTGTACAGTCGATATCAAGCTGTGGGTGAGTAAAGAGCCTCGATAAGCAATGCCAAACGTCAGGTCTGCTTACAGTGAGAATGTGTGCTCTTGGCTGGAGAGATGACGATTTCGGGCTCGTCCCGGTCCTCGGTGGTCGGGTACAGAGGGTCAATGTTCTCGTCGTTGAGGAGCGACGAGACTCGAGCTTGGCCCCGTGTTCGCTTTGTAGGAAGGAGGCCGGAATCTGGACAGGAGCAAGTCAGCAGGTGCACCTCCTCTCGGCTTCCCAGTTTTTGGTCTGGAGGTTGATGGCTCTTACCCAGGACCGCCGCGGAGCTCCGCGTCCGTTTCCCGAGGGAAGTCGACGCCATTACGATTAGGTGAACAAGTCCCAGTGGCAGGAAGGGGGAGGACAACGAGATGGAAGGTATCACGAGACGGATTGGTAGGTGCGCAGAACAATTCCAAATCCAAATGCAGAAGGCAAAATGCAAAAACGCAATAGGCGAGAAGGCAAGAAGGCGAGAAGGCGAGAAGGGTCGATGATCAATATCATAGAATCATTGTGCACGGAATCGACGGAGGCGCTTGTCAAAATCGTCTCCATGGAGCGTCACCTAGTGCAGGCCCGCTTGCTGGTTGGCAGGTCCACAGCACGCGCTCCGCCTTGCACGAGCTGGTCGCGCGGGGAGAGCCCCTTTTCGCGACGTGAGGAACGCGAAAAGCGCGTTTCAATTACGCACGGCCCACGCTTCATCGACGCCACGGCAACGCGCCCAATTAAACCCCTGTCCGTCCGGCGGCATTCCGGGGTCTGCTTCACGTGACTCTGCATATCACATGATCCCAGCTGAGCAGGCGGCCGGGGTCCTTAGATGAGGTCATCCACTCACTATTGCTCCACCCGCTTCCGCAACTCGGATCCGATATGTTGCGGGGCGATATCTGTGAGCACAGGCGGCGGCGGTCCCAGACGTTACGGGGGATTGAGAAAGTGAGTGTGCAAACAAACATCGCTTTGTCGCGCGACCACCGTCAAGCTGCTTCAGACACGTCAACACGGCCAGCACGTCCCACTCTCGTCGACAATGACGCCGCCAGCTGGCCATTCCGTCCGTTGTTCTCTATATCGGCGCTCTCGTCCGCTGTCCCGTCCTGTTTGACAGCTTGGAGGTCCCCATGATACCTGCCACCTCGGCACTGCCCGACCAAGCCCACAACGAAGCGCTCCGCGATAATGGCGACAGCGGAGGCGCCAGGCGCGCACTACAATGCTGCCGTGGAGGGACTTATCAAGTCAGAATTCCCGATGCTGAGGGGTACGTCGAGTGAGGCCTGCGGCTTTGATTCGACGGGTGGTTGTTGACTTATTGCTGGAACCCCATTCCCTAACCTAGACTCGATCTATCTGGACCATGCTGGCACGACGCTGTATCCCGTGTCCCTGCTCGACGACTTCTCCAGGGACTTGGCTAGTAATCTCTACGGCAACCCGCACTCCGCTTCGAGCTCCTCCCAGCTGTCGACCTCGCGCATCGAAGATATCCGCCTCCGCGCCCTGCAGTTTCTAGGCGCCGACCCGGCGCAGTTCGACCTGGTCTTCACAGCCAACGCCACGGCCGCAACAAAGCTCGTCGCGGAAACCCTCAGGGCTCTACCCGGCGGGTTTCGCTATCTCTACCATCAGGCGTCCCACACGAGCCTCATCGGTGTCAGGGGGAGGCCCAGAGCAGCTGCTGTCTTGACGACGCTGCAGTTGAGGTCCTACTCTCGAACCCGGGCACAGCTCCGGCCTGTCAGGACGGGCAGGCATTCTCGACGCTTTTCGCGTATTCGGCACAGTCAAATCTCGATGGCAGTCGTTCGCCACTATGCTGGGCAGGCGGGGTGAGAAAAGCGCTATCCAGTGACGGTTCGAGGGCGTTTACTCTCCTCGACGCTGCCTCGCTCGTCTCGAGTTCCCCTCTTGATCTCGGGAATTCTGAAAGCGCCCCTGACTTCGTGGTGCTGAGTTTTTACAAGATCTTTGGGTTCCCAGACCTTGGCGCACTGCTTGTTCGAAAGCAGGCCCAGGCCGTCTTCGACTCACGACGATATTTTGGAGGTGGCACCGTCGACATGGTGGTAAGCATCAAGGAGCAGTGGCATGCCCCGAAGACGCATTTCCTCCACGAGCGACTCGAGGATGGCACCCTGCCGATCCACAGCATCGTCGCCCTGGACGCCGCCATGACCGTTCACCGTCGCCTGTACGGGTCCATGGCCGTCGTGGCATCGCACACCACCTTCCTCGCCCAGAGGCTGCACACCGGACTCGAATCCCTGAGACACGAGACGACAGGTGCCCCGGTCTGCACCCTGTACTCGTCGCGCCCCGAGGTGCAGCCTGGCGGCAGCGCGGCGAGTAGCGGGGCCCATCGTCGCATTCAACATTCGCAATGCCTCTGGAGCATGGCTCAGCCTCGTCGAATTCGAGAAGCTCGCGGTCCTGCGTAACATCCACGTCCGCACCGGCGGTGTCTGCAACCCGGGAGGCGTTGCAGCAGCACTGGAGCTCGAGCCGTGGGAGATGAAGAGAAATCTCTCGTCCGGATTCCGGTGTGGAATGGATAATGACATCATGGCCGGCAAGCCGACCGGCGTCATACGGGCCAGCCTCGGCGCCATAAGTACCGTATCCGACATAGACACATTTGTCGCATTCGTCGCCGAATTCTTTCAGGATAAAGCCCTACCGCCCCGCTACTTGAAGTCGCCCGCCCCCGTTCTGTGGCTTCCGCAGAGAGCGGGCCCCAGCTCTCCGTTCACAGCTTGGCAATCTTCCCTATCAAGAGCTGCGGCGCATATCCGATACCGAATGGTGTGGCGTGGGAAATTAGGGCAGAGGGCCTTGCCTGGGATCGGGAGTGGTGCCTGCTGCATCAAGGCTCTAGCTATGCTCTTAGCCAGAAGCGATACCCCAAAATGGCTCTCATTAGACCAGCCGTCGACTTTGACCGTGGCGTGCTGCACATTCGCTACTGCGGGGAGCTGCCCCAGGGCGTGCCAGGCGAAGTCTCGGTCCCCCTATCTCATGACCCCTCTATGTTCCGAGACATCTCCGCCCTCTCCACGCCGTCGCGGGTGGGCGGCGACAAGGTGATGGCGCAATGCTACACGTCTGGCGCGGTCAACACCTTCTTCTCGACCGCTCTGGGTGTTCCATGCGTGCTCGCGCGATTTCCTCCGGGCGGCCACGGCAGCGGGAAGCGCTACGCAAAAGCGCGCATCCAGAAGCACCAGGTGGCGTCGCATGCGGAGTTGGAGATGGCCCCAAGCGGCACGGTCACCGCCCCCGGTCTGCAGGAGCACCCTGCTCCACCCTCACCGCCAGACTCGGATCCAGATACCAAGCAGCGGCCTATTCTTCTATCAAACGAGAGCCCAATCCTGGCCATCAACCTCGCCAGCGTTCGTGCGCTGAACCGCGAGCTCGAGGCCAGAGGCGGCGCCGCGGTCACTGCGTCGGCATTCAGGGCCAACGTCGTGCTAGACGGCGTTGATGCTGGTAACCACCAGCGGGCATACCAGGAGGATAGCTGGAAGACTCTGAGGATCGGATCTCAGTCATTCACCATGCTTGGTGCGTGTAGGCGTTGTCAGATGGTATGTATCGATCAGGACACAGCCCGAAAGGGAGACGAGCCGTTTGCGACCCTGTCTAAGACTAGAAGGTCCGAGGGCAAGGTTTTCTTTGGCGTACACATGGCGTTGAAGACCACGCCTGGCAACAACCTAGCCATGACAAGGGAGGCACAGTGCCCGACCATCATGGTAGGTGATTGTGTCTATATAGACAGCACCTGAGGCTGAGTTAGGTGCCAACGGGCAAGGACGACTGGGGAAAATCTATAAATACGTTGACCTAGTTAGCTAGCGCAGACGATAGAGTTAGCCCAGGGCATAGTTGGCCTCGCCCTTGCGTGCCCTAACGGGACACGCGTTATTTATGCATGGGCTTGTGTGTTGAGATATCTTGAGAGAAAAAAAAAAAAAAGCTTTCATCTGTAGCGAATGTTGGATTCCCATGCCATAGCGAATGTCTACCTGCTGATTCTTTAGCCTCCCTGGCAGCCCGGAGTACCTGACGCCTGTTCCTCTATCCAAGACCATCTTGTCGCGTGAAAAAAATGTCATCAACTCGTATAGGAGACGTGATGCGAGGAAGCCGTGCAAAAATGTATACACATGAAATTGGAAGGATCCAAAGGGAAATGAAAAGCGCAAAGCGAGGGTATATTGGTGGTGAAACTGGGTTGAAGAACGAATGCAGGACAGCTGTCCTTAATAATCTCGATAGAAAAACCTCTGGTGAGCCCGAGGTGCTCCCGAGGAGAAACGCGACGGCGCTACATGCGCGCCGTTCATCGAGTTGGGGGAAGCGGCTGCATCAATCCTGTTCTCGGGAGAGGCCGAGAGGGGAGACGGCGTCACGGCGTTGTCGCTTCCTACCTCGGACAGCCTTGAGACGCCTTCGCCATCCATCTCGATACGGCCGGTATCCCCGAGCTCGACAATGCTGTGTGTAGCAGTAGCCGACGATGGCGAGGTCTTGCCGTCCTTCTTGACACCGGGCACGACGCCGCCGGCGGGGCTGCTTCCATGGGCACTCGAGGTCACGGCCGTAGTGCCCGTGAAGCCGGAGCTGGTTCGATGGTGACCAGCTCCGAAGCCAGGAGCAAAGCGCGACGAGATAGGAGCTAGAGTAGGGATCCGGGGTTGGCGCATCGTCGTGGCAGTGGTGGCGGCACCGCTGTAGCCGCCGTACGTAACTCCGCCGGGGGTGAGGCCGTAGTATGCATCTTCATATTCTGCTGCTCTGCGTCGCTGCCGGGCCCGGAACGCCAATACCATGTAGATGACCAGAGCGACTAGACCAGCGAACACCGCCGAGCCCACAGCGATACCAGTAATAGCCGGGGTCGAGAGTGGGACCGAGCCGTGCTGTGATATCACCGGAGCAACAGGCGCGGCGGATCCGCTGGTCTGGCCTGGTTGGTTGCCGGACGTCGTCGTCGGAGGGAGCGGGGAAGTACTGGATCGGGAGCTCGCTGGGTTGACACAGACGTAACTGGGCGCAAAGAAATGAGAGTCGTCGTAGATGTGACGCTGACGGTCGTCTGAGCATCCAGAACTCTGTTGGCCTCGTCAGCACAAATTCGACTCTCGTGGCAGGGTATACTGCTTCAGAGGATCGGCAGGAGATACAGATATACACGCACCTGGTACGCGTCCTAAGCACGGTAGAAAGTACCGTGGTGGTTGAGGCAGTGGTAGTAGCAACAGCGACAACACTAACAACCGTCTGAACTTCCACATCTGTGATTGTCGTCGCAGGTGTGTTGGCTCCGGCTGGTGCCCTGCTCGGCTCTTGACGACGGGCCAAGGCTGGGCTTGGGCCGGCTAGCCTTGGGAGATGCAATCTCCTGTGCGCGAAGGCCCATAGCCCCTTGGAGCTGACGGGCTCGGGGTCCATTACGGAAGGGACTGATCTTCTGGCTATTATCGTTGCCGTGACCACTGTGACCTCGGTCTGAGTTGCTGCCAGACTCGAGATGGTCACGTCAACTACCGAGTTTACTATCGAGGTTTCGATCACAGCCAGAAATACAGTGTCGACTCTTGTGGCCAGGCGCGTAGTTGTGCTTTGACGCTTGACAGTCGCAGTCACCCTGTCGTTATTCTCACCAGTCAGCACCAGTTCGCCAGCGCTCATCTCTTGTCCGAACTCCCCCCGGGTCTCGAGACACACATATCGGCAAAGCAGAGCCCGTTACTACACGTCTGCCCGGCAGCGCAGCACGAGCTCCCACAGCAAATGCTTCCCGCGGCGCAGCAGAAACGACCCGAGGCTTGGCAGCAGACACCACACCCCAGGCAGTAGTTGACACTGTTGCCGAAGCAGTAGTTGGTTCCGTTCGGGAGGCAGTCTCGCCGCGACAGCACGTTGGCGGCCTCTGGCGTGAACTTGGATAGGGCGGCGACGCCCGGGATGGACTGCTGCAGCACGCCCAACCCAGGCCAGAACTCGGCATCGGATTCGGCCGTGGAGTTGACGGCCGGCGGGTGGCCAAGGACGCAATGAGGCCAGAGCAGGCCAAGGAGGGCCGCTGCCCGATGGCCTTGGGTATGCACCATCATAGGGACATTGCTGATGGGGGACAAAACGGAGGGCGCTCGCACGAGGCGGTGACAGGGAGACACAGGGTAGATAGGTAGCAAGCGGGCAGGAAGCTCGAAGAGCAGAAAGCAAACAGAAGGCAGTCCACACGCTGGTAACCGCATAAGGCAGATCGATGGACAAGTCGGGTCAGCGGGCAAGGAAGGCCGGGGCGCAGACAGGGCTATTGGACGCTTATAATCAACCTCGAGCGATCCGAAAGCCGGGCCCAGGAGCAGGGTCCACAGAGAAGAGGAAGGGTACGGCAGACAAGGGATGGGGGTTACCAGCAGGCCGGGTAGCTGACAATACATGGATCTACCGGCAGCGGAGTGGTGGCAGGGCTGAGACTGGCAGCTGGTCGAATCAAAGCGCCCAGCAGCCGGGGGGCGGGCATGGAAAGGTCTGGACGGAGGCGATAAGTCACCAAAAACTACCCCACGAAAGCGATTCCGAGAGGGCGGGCGGGCGAGGGATGCGCGAGGGAGGAGCTGTCTAAGGTCATCAGGTCCAGGCGATAATGTCGACCGCGAGCCTGAAACAAAAGTGCCCTTTGCACTTGTGTATCCCCCGCCCCTGCCCCCCATCTCGCGTTGCCCAGACAGGCCGGGAGGCAGAGGAATCGGCAGAGGGAGTGTGATGTCGAATGGGAGCGAGGGATTGCGTACGCACGCAAAGCAAGGACCAGAAATGCAGCGAAGCTAAGGCTGCGAGGGCCCCAGCTGCAGGTCTTCGGCGGCCAGATGGCGGCTTTGCTCTCCTTTGCTGTGTCCCAAATCACTCTGGAGAAACAGACGCCAGGCGGCAGCGGGCGCACCTGATTTGGCAAAGATGGTCCGGAGGCGGCCCTGAACTGGCCAGAGCGACGCAGGCTCTGCATGAGCTGATGATGGCTGCATCCACTTGGTGCTGGGCTCAGCATCATCAGCCCGGAGGACCGTAGTCTGGTCCAGTGCGCCAGCGCCGGGTGGCACAATGCTGCGGCTCCTGACGCACACCGCTGATGCACGTCGTCAAGACTCTCCACTGCCAGTGACGGAGGTGTCGAGGCCAAGCCTGTAACTCGGGCTGGGTGGGGAGTTGGGGCTTTGGCTTGTATGTGCTTGTATGTTGGCCCAAACTGCTTACGCTTGCCCAAAAGCTTCCCGTCTTATCCGCATCATCCAAAACGCTCTTGTCAGCACTTGCTAAACCGCAGAGCTGCCGTGTGGACAGCTGGGCTACCGCCTCGGACGGACCTCAACCAGCCGAGATGCGCACCCGGACGTTCAACGGTGAAGGCGCACAGACGAGACGATCGCATTTGCTGTCGGGGCGGCAAGGCTGGCCTGGCCCGCTGGCATAGATCGCCAGGCCTCTCCAGCACTGGCAGGACAGAGCTAAGCTTTGATTCCACACTAGTGGCAGACGGCTGTGGTCTAGTTGCTTTGTGCCTCGCTCGGTCGCCCGGGCATCGTCTTCTTCGACGACAAGCAGAGTACCTCGGCGGATCCGGTGGGCGTGTCGTGTAAGAGAGAGCGCTATTACTCGGGCACCCCCATCGCCGATTTTGATCACCTCAATGGGATTGATTTTGCGTGATGACCAGGCTGTTTCCAAAGTTTAATGTCGCGCTCACCGAATGCACGGGCGGCTTTGGTTCCAGAAGCAGACAGCGGGCAAGAGCCTGTGCTGCGGCCTTAGTCAGCACACATCAACGATCAATTCCCCAACTTGGAAGCTCCCACCAGCTGCGGGCACCCGCAAAGGAACCCCTCCTCGCCCGTAGCTGGTGCTCCTTGTCCTTGTGCGGTAGGTCCGCGGCACAAGCAGCACGTCAACACGCGACAGGATCAGAAGCAGCCGAGTGCCAGCCACGATCGTCGAGACGGGCTCCCGTCGCCACGTGTATGCAGGCATAGTGAAGACATTAGACCGGCCCGCCCGTCCTCGCATGCAGCAGAAGCGCAGATGCACAAGACAAACTTGCCTGAGCTCTCCCTGCTTCCCGCCAAGCTGCCATGGACATCGACGACATCCTCCGCGAGGTCGACCCGACTTTCGACGCGGTGCCCCAGGAGAGACGCGATCTCCAACTCCTCACGCGCGCCTGGGTCGCCGAGAGGTCTGCTCCAGAACTCCTCGAGTGCGTCTGCTTCCTGCGCCTGCCCCGCATCTCCCCCCGCGCGTGTGTGCTTGTTGGCTGAGTAGAGCATCACGAAATCGTCATGCATGGATTCGCGCAGGTGGCCCGCCGATGGCCTGTTCGAGCGCATCAACGAGCGCATCAAAGAGCAGATAGAGACCGTCGAGGAGATGACGGGCAACATGGACCCAAAAACAAACTTTGCCCTCATCGTCATCCAGACCGAATTGGAGAGGTACAAGTTTCTCGTTCGAAGCTATCTTCGCGCAAGAATGGCCAAGGTAGCCCTGCTATACCGACATTGCCCAACGCGGCCCTTCAGAGCCCGTGTCGCTAACAAGGTGTTCTACCATCTGCCACCAGGTCGATAAGCACACACTCCACTACCTATCGACACCGGCCCTGCGAGCCCGTCTATCCGAGTCCGAATTGACCTATGCCACCCATCACCAGGCCCTGCTGCACAACCACTACCTCTCCTCCTTCCTGGCTTCCTTCCCGCCCGCGCTCCAGAACCTAAACGACACGGCCGGCAACATCAGTATGATCGACACTCCAGACCTCGACTCGGCTGTCTTCATCCGCCTCCTACGGGACTGCTTTGTCGAGGGCAAAGGCACCGACTCTGACGGCGCCATGGAGGGTAAAGACGGCGACATTCTGATATTAAGATGGTTCGATGCTAAGTCCTTGGTCGAAGCTGGCGATGCTGAGCTGGTATGATTACACCCTGCGGTCTTTTGACAGAGATTGTACAATGTCGGCGGACTGTCGAATGCGGTATTCTTCGCCGCTATCCCGGATATCGTCCGCCCGAAACCCGCACGCCGAGCCGAGTCTCAGGTGTGCCTTTCTAACCCTGACGAGCCTTCCCGCGGCCACTGTCGACCCCAGTGGCGCTATAGCGGTCAGCGATGAGGCCTGGAGTGTGCCTCCGACCTGGTGTTGATATTGGGCACTACCAGCCGCCCTGCAAGCCGACTGGGTACCTGCGTGGTGCTGTCAAGCTGGATACGCTATAAAAAAATAAAAATAAAAGAAAAAAAAAGGGCGAATTTCCAACCAGCCGTGTTGGCGCCGGACTTGAAACTGGCCGAGAAATCTCTGTTACCCATCCAGCCCCGTGTGGCTTGAAACCGCAAGCTGCCGGAAGGGTTTTTTTTTCTTTCTTTCTTTCTGTGCACAAGCCTGACGACGGTCCACCAAATCAGCCTAGCGGCCACCTGCCAAGCAAAGATCACCGAGCTGGATGACCGAAGCGCCGTGATAGGCTGGACAAGGGTGGGAACCTGTAGGAGGCCGGGCCGTTTGGTGTGGCATCACGAGACAGGCAACGCACACGACGGGCGTTGTTGGCACAGCCCTTCAGCCGCCACGATCGGACTTCGCCAGCAAAAACACGAAGCCAAGCTCCACAAAGCACAGCTCCAGAAGTGTTGCACGCAAGGAACGAAGGAAGAATACGACAAACAGACAAGAAACAAACGGGCAATGCAGGCTGGAAATGCAGATCGTATCGAGTCTCGGCTTGCAAGACGCGTCCATGCTCGCCACTTTGTGAATTTTCACGGCACCAAGGCAAATGGGCAGGGGGCAAAGGGAATACGCGATTTCGGGATGCCACCTAGTCATGCATGTTCCGAGCGTCATCCACACACAGCAGGAAGCCGCCGTCCAGTCATATCATAGCCTTCAAACTAGGGCCGCCGGCCTGCCACTGGCCACTATGGCCACAATGCTGGCAGCAGTGTCGTCCGTCGTTTTATGGTTCTGACGTCGGTCGCCAGCAAAACCCGCCCTGGCCTGCCAATCGGGGACCCAAGTCCCGTCCAGTCATCGCAGCCGTTCCAAGAAAAAGAAAGGAGGGGTGCATCGGGTGGTGGACAGGCGGCGCATCAAGACGCGCAAACACGAGCTACTGTTGATTGTTGTGGAGCCTTTCTCCCCCGCGCGAACCCTATTGGCCGATCATACCCCCTAAGTAATGGATGGGCTTGGAAAGCCGTCGCAATTTTAAAAGAAGCCGGGGTTTTGTTTCTGGGGAGGAGACGAAATCAGGTGCTTTTGTATTGTATGCTCGGCGTTTGCCACGAAGCGCCAACGAAGCGGCCCTCAGGGCAGTGAGGCTTCTGCTCCGATATGAGGGCTGATGTATACCAAAAGAAGGAGAGAGATATCCAGATTGAAAAACTCGAGCCATTGGACCATTTGCTGCCCGAGTGACGATGTGTGAAGGGAGAAGGGAGAAACAAAAAGGAGCAAGCGACATACCAATAAACAAAAACAAAGTGGAAAAGGGATGCGAGTACCTTGCTAGAGCATTCTCTCGGTCCCCTCCCCATCTCTTTCGGATCCACTCAAGTCCCGGCCCCATCGTCACGCTAGGTTGCTTCCCTGAATCCTTGGTGCGGCCCATGTCGGCGCCAGGCAGGGGGCGGCCGCTTTGTCCCCAGGCGTTTAATATTTCAGTCGAGGCGAGCCGCCTTCCCATGTTCTGTGGTTGTCCCTCCTTCCCCATCTCCCTTCCATAAGAGAACATAAGGCCTTAGACATTGCGGTGTTCACTCGTTCATACACACGCCAACAGCTTCCTTCGAGCCACAACACATTCGTTAAACCACCCTCTCAGTCTTTGTTGATCTGGGAACATACGCGTATCAACACACTACCTTAATATCCTAATCAAGATGCGTTTCTCCACTATCCTCGTTGGCGCCTTCGCCGCCCTCGCCGCTGCCCAGTCCTCCTCGGGCGCCGCCAGCACCACCGTCGCCCCTCCGGCCTCGTCCGTGGCCCTCGACCCCGCCCAGGCCACCTACCTCGCCTGCCTGAAGGGCTGCCGTGCCGAAGACGTCAACTGCAGGGCCAAGTGCGGCAACGTAAGTTGAAGAACCCGAACCTTCCAAAGTCTCGGCTAGGGAGCTTCAAGCTGGAGCCAAACAACAGTACTAACTCAAATGCAAAACACCAGGTCCCCTTCCCCAGCGACGGTCAGGCCAACGCCACCAACGTCTGCGCGGCCGCTTGCCCCAGGGCAAGGCCGAGCCCGAGGTCCTTGAGTGGAACAAGTGCGTCGCCAGCTGCGTCGAGAAGAACTTCTGGGCCTCGTCTGGCGGCACCCCCTCGCCCACCGGCGCTGCTGGGGGTTCGGGCTCGGGCTCCTCTGGCTCGGGCTCGGGCTCCAGCACTACCGGCGGCTCGGGTGGCAGCGCCGCCAAGACCTCTGGCACCGCCAGCGGCACTGGCGCTGCTCGGACCAACGCCCCCAACCCTGCCAACGCTCTCCGCGTCGGCACCTCGGCTGTTGGTCTGGTCGGCTTCATGGCTGCCTTCCTTGTCCTGTAAATGTCCACAGACGGATACCCTGCGGTGGAGGCTCGCGGTCGAGCAACGGACACTGTACCATTGGGAGGAGACATTCTCGAGGTGGACCAGAAAAAGAAGCGAGACTCGCGAGCACGGACGAAACCAAGCTCACCTTTTGTATGTTGACGATGGCTGGATCTTAATAATGAAAATGATGGGTTGGTTGGCACGGGCTGCTCCAGCGAGCTATATCTTGAATGACTACTTTGATGGATCGACCAAGTCCCCCAGGCCAGGCACGCGATGCAAATCAGTGCTGCCTGCCTAGGGTACCTACGTTCTAGGACCTGCTGGTCTTGACCGGCGTGATGTCGGTGATCCAGGGTAGGCCAAGCTTCTTCATCTCGACTGCGAGCTGAAACAAATAGTCGAGGCTGTGGATGATGTAACCTGTCAGCGGGAAAGAGCCCGGGTTCGCATATCGAGGGTGGTGGCTGGCCTGCATACCTTTCACACTGGGTCTTGGCCTTGTGCACCGTCTCACCCCAGACATAGACGCCGTGGCGGCGCACCAGGACGGCGTACGTGTCTGGGTAGCGGTCCATGGCCTCCTCGAGGAATTCGGTCAAGTCCTCCTCGTGGGCCGTGTTCTCAATGACGGGAATGTGCAGGGTGTCATGGTAGCCGAGGTTGCCGGTCTTGTCGAACCCGCGGCCGAAGCCCTTGATCTGCTCGATGTTGTTGATACTGAACTCGCGGTGGGAGGCGCCGTCGGCCCCGCCGGTGGCCTCGAGGATCAGGGTGACGAGCACGGCCCACTGGCTGTGCGTGTGGATGCAGCAGCCGGCGCGACGCTTGGTGAAGGCGGCGAGGAACAGCGGCGTGCACTGCGACGGCTTCAGCGCTGGCGGGCTCCGGAGGTAGACGCGGTCTCGGAGGCTCGCCGACTGCGCGGCCAGCGAGAGAACGTAGATGTCCGAGGCCTTCATCAGCTCCTTCTGCACGCCCGATGGCGCGATATAGACGAGGTCACTGGCAGCAGGGAGCGGGAGGTTATTATACCGTTTTCTTCTGTGGACGGTCGTTGAGGCATCACCGGGACATCTATGGGCGTGATCCGAGCTAGGTGATGGGGCAAGGAAGCGGGTTGTTCTTTTACTCTTCACGGATCGAGCAGCCGCCTCCGGTGCCAGTGACCCATCCCAGGGTCCAGAACTTGGCGCACAGCGAGGGGATCAGGTTTGCGGGGTGGGATGCGTTTTCTGAAAGCACAAGATGATCATTGTTGCCGTCAGCTTTGGCAGCGGCGCTCTCGTCAGGCATGGCTGTCTCTGGCGGCGTATAGTCGATGAGGCCGAGGAGATCCCGGTAACGTGGCTTCAACAACGCGCAGCCGAGCAAGGCGGCAGAAACGAACCGAGCCGAGAATCTACCCTGGCGAGATATATCGTTACGAAATAGGGGATTTGATTGTCGTGATATGAGGCTAAATTCGAGCGCAGCGAAGGAAGCCAGTTCCGTTACCCATTCGAAGAATAGAGGGGCTTCGAGCTGGGCTGCGACGGCTTTTGCGTGTGGAGGCTGGCCCCTCATATACGTAATTCTCCTCGTGCGACTAAGGCTCAATCGCTCTTGCAACACTCAATTGCAGAGATACACGTTCAAACATGGACGTAATTAACCCGGGGCAAAATAGCACGCCATTTTGATTTCAATGGTAGCATAGGCTGCGTGAGTCTGTGCAATTGCCGACGAGCCGCTGCGAGCAGATAAGGCACCTGGCTTCCTCGGTAGGACCTCGCGGTGGACTGCGGCAAACCAACATGCGTGCATCGAGGCGGGCCAGCCCCAACGGGTTCAAGCGATCCATGCTTTAGCGCTCGGCGGCTCCTCCAGCCTGGCGAGCCTGGGCAACGACGCAAGTGCACATCAGTGCCGCCTTGCGTTGACCGAGGCCGTGCCTGATATGGAAGACCAGCCACCCGACCTCGCCTCTTCGGGCCCTCCAACTTCAGCGTGCAGGGGCATGAGGTGCCACGTGGGTCCTTCCCCTCTTCGTGCACGGAATAACCTCACAGGTCTCGCTGAGGCCGGACGGATTTCTAGAAGACTCTGCGGGCCTCTCCTCGCGGCAGCAATCAATGCAAGGGGGCTACGCTCTGATCCGGTATTATCGTCCGCCACTGTTCTGACGCAGACATGGAGCCGGCAGCGCGCTGAAACCTGCGGCTTCAATGCCTTTGCGGGCTGCTATGGCTGGGCTAGCGCATTGAACCCTGACTAGAGAGGGAGCTATATCGACGGTTGGTCTCAATTGGTCGCGGGCGTCCTGGCTCGGGCTCAATAGTCGTGTCTGGCGATGGAGGCACGCACACACTGTATGTTCGATGCCTGGGGAGATTTTTTGCCAGTCGCAACAAGATCCATTAAACAGACGGATATCTCAGTACCGTATTTGTACGGTGCAGGAGCTCCTGGGCCCCAAGATGGCGCGATGGCAAAAGCGAAAAGTGAGAGTGATCGCGATCCACGTTTCCCCGTCACTCTCCCGACGAGACACGATCCATGGAGAGGGAAGCTCCATCCATGCTACGGAGTGCCACCCCAGCCCCGCCCGCCGCGCCTCCAGGCCGGTGCATTTTGGTTTGCTGGCCCCACCCTGCTCCCTAGCTTACCTAGCTCCTCGGAACCAGAGCCCCAGTCACCCCAGCCTGTGTGGTGAATTGACCACCTAAATTTTGCCGTGTTGCTTGCTCGGAAGCACAGGAAAAAGGACACGTTGAAGCAGCCAGCCTGCTTGCCCATGGTGCCGCAGCTTAAAAGTATCTCAACACCGCCCTGAACCTCTCTCTGAGCTTCGCGTCCTCTTTTCTTTGCCCGTGTGTGTGTGTGTGCCTGGAGCCCCTTGAACCTTTCTTGCCACTATCCCCGAACGGCCTCTTGCTGCCGTCGTTCGTTGTCGTCGTTGATACCCCTTCGCTCTCCCACCCGCCCGTCAGTCTCCGTCCACCATCATGAAGTACAGGTTTATGACGGCCGCGCTATCCGCGGCCACCCTGTTCCTGGGTGGTGCGAACGCCCATGCGGAGGATGCCCAAAAAGTCGTCAAGGACGATTCAGCCACCCCCTCTTCATCCTCCAGCGCCCTGCCTGAGATCCCGACTTTCAAGGTGAGTCCAGCTTGCACGTCTTGTGACTTGGAAGTTCTCAGACCACAGAAAAAAACGAGCGAGCATCACTATGTGTCTTGTGCTCGCTCGCACTTTTCCATGACGGCTTCCTCGACCCAACATCTCAATCGCTCCTGATGGACGCTAACATAGCTGCTTTCGATTCTTGTAGCCGACCAAGCTCAAGGCTCCGTTCCTGGAGCAGTTCACCGACGACTGGGAGTCGCGGTGGAAGCCTTCTCACGCCAAGAAGAACATGAAGGGCTCAGGCAAGGACGAGGAGGAATGGGCATACATTGGCGAGTGGGCTGTCGAGGAGCCCAGCGTGTACAAGGGAATCAACGGTGACAAGGGTCTCGTCCTGAAGAACCCGGCTGCGCACCACGCCATTTCCGCCAAGTTCCCCAAGAAGATTGACAACAAGGGCAAGACCCTGGTTGTGCAGTACGAGGTCAAGCTACAGAGTAAGTTCCTCGTCCCGCAGCCATGCATCGATTTCCGCGCTTGCCGGCGACAGCTTTCTAACAACAGTTTCTTTCCATCAGAGGGTCTGGAGTGTGGTGGTGCCTACCTTAAGCTCCTCAGGGACAACAAGGCCCTGCACCAGGAGGAGTTCAGCAACACCACTCCCTACGTCATCATGTTCGGTCCTGACAAGTGTGGCCACACCAACAAGGTCCACTTCATTTTCAACCATAAGAACCCCAAGACGGGCGAGTACGAGGAGAAGCACATGAACACTCCCCCAACGGCGCGCATCGTCAAGACGACCGAGCTTTACACGCTCATCGTCCATCCCAACAACACCTTTGTCATCCAGCAGAATGGCAAGCAGGTCAAGGAGGGCAACCTTTTGGAGGACTTCAGCCCCTCCGTCAACCCGGAGGCGGAGATTGACGACCCCAAGGACAAGAAGCCCGACGACTGGGTTGACGAGGCCCGCATCCCCGACCCGGATGCTAAGAAGCCCGAGGACTGGGATGAGGATGCCCCTTACGAGATTGTTGACGAGGAAGCGACGCAGCCCGAGGACTGGCTTGTGGACGAGCCCCTGAGCGTGCCCGACCCGGAGGCTAAGAAGCCCGAGGACTGGGACGACGAGGAGGACGGTGACTGGATCGCTCCCACTGTGCCCAACCCCAAGTGCGCCGACGCTTCCGGCTGTGGCCCGTGGACCAAGCCCATGATCAAGAACCCTGCCTACAAGGGCAAGTGGACGGCTCCCTACATTGACAACCCCGCCTACAAGGGCGTGTGGGCTCCCCGCAAGATCAAGAACCCCGAGTTCTTTGAGGACAAGACCCCGGCCAACTTCGAGCCCATGGGAGCTATTGGCTACGAGATCTGGACCATGCAGAGCGACATCCTGTTCGACAACATCTACATTGGCCACTCGGTTGAGGATGCTCGCAAGTTCGCTGACGAGACCTTCTTCGTCAAGCACCCCAATGAGGAGCTCCTCGAGCTTGCTGAGAAGCCCAAGGACGACAACAAGCCAAAGACTGGCGAGGGCAAGAAGCTCACCGAGGACCCTGTTGCCTTCGCCAAGGAGAAGCTGGACATGTTCCTGACCCTGTCCCAGGACAGCATCCCCAACGCCATCCGCTTCGTTCCCGAAGTTCCCATCGCTGCCGGTGCCATCCTCATCACTCTTCTTGCCGGTGTTGCTGCTCTCCTGAACCTGGGCGGCTCCCCTGCCCCGGCTGCCAAGAAGGTTGCCAGCGATGCGAAGGCCAAAGCCAAGGATGTCAAGGCGAAGGCTGAGACTACCGGCGCTGATGTTAAGGAGAACGTTACCAAGCGTGCTGGCAAGGGGCAGCAGTAGTAGATATCGAGGGTTAAAAGGGGACAGTCCAGTTGGAGGCGTGACGGGTGTCATAATGTGGTATTCAAAGAGAAAAAATCCAATTCCAACAAGAGGCCAATGGACATGACGGAGATTCGAAGGGCTTTTTTCTTTCCTTTTTTTTTTCGCCACGATTTCTATATTTCGGGGTTCTTTCTGCGGCCAAACACGTGATTTTGATGTTCAAGCGCTTTCTTATTTCCTGTTTTTAGTTGCGACCTCATCACTTGGAGATTTTTTGGGACAAAAGACCACTAAAACGGACCCATGGTTTTCAAGTGTGCACTTGGGCTGCCTTTGCCTCCTTCCCCCAGCGTGGGAGCTACCTACCCCACATTTTACCGGGGCCTGGCCGTTTCCAGCAGGCCCAGCGCTCCCCCAAGGAAGCACGGCTCTCTGTTTCAATGGGAGGCCCGTTCGGTCGCTCGGCTTAGCGCGGTTCAAGCAGTGTGGAGAGCAGAGGTGGGGGGAGCTGGAATGGCCGGATCCGATGATCGGGACGCAGCTGGTATCAATGGAGGCGAGATATCCATACCCAGAGTCAGCGCCATGTTTTCCGTCGGCAATTGATGGCCGTCGATATTGTCTCCTCCCTCTCTGCCTCCCTACGTACCTCCACCTGTATCTACCTAGGTACACAACTCCCTCGGGCCTCCAGTCTGGTAGACGTCCGCAAGCCAACTTGGTGTCTTCGTTTCGGAACCTCCCTCTTTAGTCTAGTGCCGCCGCCTACAGTGCTTGGTCGGGTTTAATAAAGCCGGCCAATAGACACCAACGTCGTTGATCCAGCCGAACTCTACCGACCGCTACTTGAACCGGCTCGTATTCTCGTCGTCGCCCCCTTTTTCTTCTTTTGTTCTTCTCCTTCCTATAACTCCGCCGCAGCATCTTGTCCGAGATGCGTCGAGCGATATCACGGAGCCTGGCCGCCAACACCTCCCGCGCACCGCAGGCAGCAGCAGCACCGTTCTCGCTGCTGGCCCTATCCAGAGCTGGGCGGTCAATATCAGCAGCGATGGCATCGCCCCGGTCGAGCACGGCGGCGAGGAGGCTGCACGCAACGGCGCAGCACCTCGCCCCGGCGTCTGCGGCCATGGCCTCCACGGCCACGAGCTACCCGACCACCCACGACAAGATCTCCGACGTGACCGACACGCCCTACTTCATCGACAACGAGTTTGTGGCCTCCGAGGCCACGGCTTTCATCGACCTGCACGACCCGGCGACCAACAACCTGGTGACACGGGTGCCGCAGATGACCGATGCCGAGCTGAAGGCTGCCGTGGCCTCGGCCGAGCGGGCATTCCCGGCCTGGCGTGCCACCTCGGTTCTGGCCCGCCAGCAGATCATGTTCAAGTTCGTGGGCCTGATCCGTGAGAACTGGGACCGGCTCGCGGCCAGCATTACGCTCGAGCAGGGCAAGACGTTTGCCGACGCCAAGGGCGATGTGCTACGCGGGCTGCAGGTTGCCGAGGCCGCCTGCGGCGCCCCGGAGTTGCTCAAGGGCGAGCTGCTCGAGGTGGCCAAGGACATGGAGACGCGCACGTACCGCGAGCCCCTGGGCGTCGTGGCCGCCATCTGCCCCTTCAACTTCCCCGCCATGATCCCGCTGTGGTGCATCCCCATCGCCACCATCACGGGAAACACGCTGATCCTCAAGCCGTCGGAGCGCGACCCTGGCGCCGCCATGATCCTGGCCGAGCTGTGCCAGAAGGCCGGCTTCCCCGACGGCGTCGTCAACGTCGTCCACGGCGCCCACCGCACCGTTGACTTCATCCTGGACGAGCCCGCCATCAAGGCCATCTCGTTCGTCGGCGGCAACAAGGCCGGCGAGTACATCTACACCCGCGGCAGCGCCAACGGCAAGCGCGTCCAGGCCAACCTCGGCGCCAAGAACCACGCCGCCGTCCTGCCCGACTGCAACAAGAACCAGTTCCTCAACGCCGTGACGGGCGCGGCCTTTGGCGCCGCGGGCCAGCGCTGCATGGCGCTCAGCACCCTCGTCATGGTGGGCGAGACCAAGGAGTGGCTCCCCGAGCTGGCCGAGCTGGCCAAGGGGCTGAGCGTCAACGGCGGCTTCGAGCCCGGCGCTGACCTGGGCCCCGTCATCACCCCGCAGAGCAAAGCCCGGATCGAGTCGCTAATCGCGAGCGCCGAGGAGGAGGGGGGCGACCATCCTGCTCGACGGGCGCGGCTACAAGCCCGAAAAGTACCCCGACGGCAACTGGGTCGGCCCCACCATCATCACGGGCGTGACGCCCGACATGAGGTGCTACCGCGAGGAGATCTTCGGCCCCGTGCTGGTCTGCCTCGAGGTCACCTCGCTCGACGAGGCCGTCGAGCTCATCAACGCCAACGAGTACGGCAACGGCGTCGCCATCTTCACCCGCTCCGGCCCCACGGCCGAGTCGTTCCGCCGCGACATCCAGGCCGGCCAGGTCGGCATCAACGTGCCCATCCCCGTGCCGCTGCCCATGTTCTCCTTCACGGGCAACAAGCGCAGCGTGGCCGGCGGCGGCACCAGCACCTTTTACGGGAAGCCCGGCATCAACTTTTACACCCAGCTCAAGACCGTCACGGCGCTGTGGCAGTCCGCCGACGCCATCGCCAAGAAGGCCGACGTCGCCATGCCGACGCAAAGCTGAGGAAGGGAAACCTGAAGCTTGAGGAAAAGGGGCCGGATATCAGGGGAAGAAATATGGAGAACCCCCGGGCCGCCCGCAACATGTGTCTGTTAGGTTGACCAGACCGGCCAACAACTTTTTCTTGTTTACCACAGGCTGCAGGACTTGTTGTTCTGTTGCTTTTATAAACACTGGTGGGTGTAGCCAATGTATCGTTAGTATACTACCTACGTAGGTGTAGTTACTGTCTGAGGTATCGCTTAGTCAAAAAAGGCCATGTGCAACATGGATGAGATTTAGATCGCGAAGAGGGACGGAGACGGAGACGGAGACGAAACAAGCGCCAAAGGAAAGGAGGGGCAAATAAGGCACCACGCCTGTATTGTCTGCCTCGTGACTGTCCTCCGTGTCATGACACTCATGGGTACGATTCTTGTTATGCCGCCCAACCAGTCTTTTAGTGCTCGAATATAGATAATAATAAGGTGGTTAACTACAACTTAAATAGTTCCTACTACCCAAGGGCTACTAGGTACCTAAGATTGCGCCGCCCGTTGCAAATGATGTCCCCTGCGTAAAATAACCTGTACGACCTACTCCATGCGCCAAAGAAAACAAAGCTACCCGCGGTGTTACGTACTTCTACAGCTTTCGGTGATGAGCCCAACCAGCGTCAGAAAGCCTCTTTGTGCAAAAATATGAGGCAGTGCATCGGCGAAACGGGTGACAAGAACGAAAAATATGTGGGCAAGAGGCGTATCCGAGACGACCTCTTGAGCCCATATCCCATGCGATGCACCTCTTAGAACTTCTTCTTCTCGACCGTGGGACCTTCATGAACCTGCCGTAGTACTTGTCCATCCACCGGGCCGCATCCTCGCCCGAGTCATCACGCTCGAGTCCAGCGCCCGACGGAGCCAACGTAGCCGTCTGGCCGAACGTTGACGATGGCCACTTCGCCGGGACCAAGGCTGCCGAGCCACTTGTTGGTGCAGAGAGAGCCTCGCGTGTCCTGCTCTGGAATGTTGTCTAGGTAGAAGGTCCACCTGCTGTCCTGCAGCAGGAGCGGCAGGTCCGAGATCTCAATGTCGGTTTTGGGCATAGTTGCTGCAGAGAGGTGCGGAGGACCAGAGTTAGTCATCTGGAGAGGCAATAACAGCATTGCGCGTTGCGGCGGCTTGTTGATCTACAAAGGGAAGCACAGAGTACCGAAAAAAAACAAAAAAAAAAAAAAAAAAAAAAAAAAAACTTACTGATGAGGCCAAATGTGAAAAGATGGCTGATGGCTGTGTATCTCTCGGGTCGCAAGTAGATATCTTCAGGCGAGGGCAGCCTCGGCTGCTGGGCATACGAGGCGCTGGCAGCGGCAGACAGCTGGCTGACCAGCGACTCTCGCCTCGAGATTGCGTCGAAAAATGTGTCGAGGAAGATACGCGATTGGTGCACGTCCCACATCAGCAAGTAGATGCGGAACTGACCCAACATCGGAATGTCGAGCTGCACGTCCACCGGGTTCGAGTCGATATAGCGCGTGACCTTAGCGGGCGGCAGCAGGCAGCCTGGCTTGGCCTCGCCCATGACCCAGTTTTGGCCCTCGTCGTGCATGTTGAGGGCGTTCTCGCTGTACTCAGCTCCAACGCCCGAGATGAAGCGGACGTTGGTCTTGAAATTTTCGGCGAGTGCGACGGCGTCGCCGCCGGCAATCTGGTTCGCGTGTTCGTAGTCAAAGTTGACGAGATCCAGCGCGATCTTGCGTCTCTTTCTCGTAGCTCTCCATCAGCACCGGCTTGGCTAAGCCCCTGACGGCGAGGTTGAACTTCCAGGCCAGGTTCCACGAGTCGTGCATCGATGTGTTCATGCCCTGGGCCGCCTTGGGCGAGTGTGTGACTGGCATCTCCAGCCAGGAAGGCTCGGCCGTGGGCGTCGCCGAACCGGGTGGCCACGCGCTGTCCAATCTGGTACCGGCCGAACCACTCGATATACTTCCAGCCCACCTCGAACGGAGCCATGATCTCCCTAGCCCGCTGCATCACAAACTCCTGCCCCAGCTCGCGCCTGTCGTTCTTGGGCGAGCTCTTGAGCTCAATATAGAAGCGCGTCATGTTGCGCTCTCGCGGGATGATGAGGATGGAACCGTGCTCCTGAGAATACACTAGTGTTTTCGACCAGATATCCGGGAAGTTCGTCTGCAGCTCGCCGTCGAGCACACCCCACACCGCCGGCTGAGACAGGCCAACAGGCCTCGCGTCTGGTATGCTTTTGCGCACCTTGGAATGTGCGCCATCACCTACATGGAAGTATTCCATTGTCAGCGTTGATGCGTAACTGGGATCGTCGGTTATGTCTCGTAATACGGCGGTGGTTGGGAGGGAAGATGTATATCGAGATAGAGACTAAGAGAGGAATAGAGCTGGGAACACTGACATCCTACAAGGTACGATGTGAGGATGGTCTTTCGGTCCTGCGTCACGTTTGCGCGGCAGTTAACCTGCAGCGGTCCGGTGCTGTTGTCGCAAGCGCTGTATGACTCGAAGGCTGTGTTTCTGCGGACCTCGACACCACGCTTCTTGAGGTCTTCTATAAACAGACTCTCAACCATGCCCTGGTGCACGAGCAGGATGTAGGGGTCCAGGACGTCGATGACGGGCGGGTAGTGAACTTCACGGCCAAGGCGGTGGAGCGGCTCGTCCGCGGTGCTGCGCCAGAAGGAGATATCATAGACCTTGACGCCCCTCTGCAGCAAAGGGTCGGCTAGCCTCATCTGCCGGAAGGTCTCGAGGGTCTTGGGCTGCAGTCCGTCGGCTCTGTTTCCCGCGCGTCAGCCAAGGCTCAACGCTCAGCGCGTGCCCTTTTCAAGAGATAGAGTAGTGCTATCAATGCTCCCTACCTTCCTACCGGCGTCTGGTCGCCCTGTCGTCAATGGACCTGGACCTTGATGCCGAAGCGGGCGAGATTCGTAGCCAGCATTAGGCCGGCGGGACCGGCGCCAACAACGCAGACCTGGCATTCTGTCGGGGCCTCGGGGTTGCTTCTGAGAAGGGTCAGGCGGTCGGAGCACTCGTAGCCGTCCTGGCTGAGGCTTATCCGATCGTCGGTCGACGTCTCGAGGATCGAGGGAGCCATTGCGCTGTCGCGCATTGGCGTGTTTTTGTATGGATGCGTTTTAAAAAAAAGGAGGGTGTTCGAGTGCAAAGGGAGTGGGACGCCGTCCGTCCACGAGCTGCGTCTCTGGGTGGCGAGGAGGGCGAGTATCTTGTGGCTGCCGCGGGCTACGGGCGGTCGCACAGCGCAATCACTTCCCGCAGTATAAGCTGGGGGCCTTATAATTTACGGGACGCCTTGTATCGATCGGAGGCGGTCGATTGGTCTCTGGCCAAAGGGGAGGTTGTCGTGCGAAGGGGCTTGGGCGAATGGCGGCTCAGCGCCAGATGGGCGGGGAGCGTCGAAAATGGAGACGGGGGACAGGCTCCCGGAGGTTCCCGTTCGCGGCGTGCCGGAATGGCTACGGCGGGATCTGGATGGGCGTCGAGGGAGGGGGGGCGCCTGCACACCTCGAGACTGGAGCGGATTGGTGCGCAAGATCAGGAAGCAGAGCACAGCATCGAGGCCGGAGCCGGGTGTAGTCGCAACGCACGCAGCCTCTGCTTTTCTTGCTCGGACCCGCTGGACCGCCAGGGCACGATTCTGGTGAGTCGGAAAGGAAGAAGCAGAAGAAGAAGGAGAGAAGGGCAAAACACTACCAAGAAAAAAGAAGAAACAAGACAAGAAAAAAGGCCGGGGGGAACCCGTCGACAGGATACAGCGCAACAAGCAGCGAATCCGACACGCCGACATCGATTGGCAGTGGACGAAAGAAGGCCCGTCCCATGGCAGGGTGGTGTGATTCTGGGCTTCCATCTGACGATTTCCCCAGGGGTGGGGCCTAGAGCGCGCGGCGGGTGGTGCCAGGGCCTGGCCGAAACGGTGGGGACTCTGGCACCACCTGGGGACGGCGCCACGGCATTGGCTGCAGCTCAGCGGTTTTGGGGTCTTTACCGTGGCATCCCAGCTCTTTTTCCGCCGCGATGTGACACCAGCCGACAAAACCGGTCGCCGGCGCGCCAAGAGCTGCCCCGAATCTATTGCAGCCCGCGGCCCTCAAGCCAGCCGTCAAGGCCGCAGACGGCCGGGGAGGCGTGATGCGGATGCCACGCACGCACGCCGTGGAGAGCGTCCCCAAGGCCGAGCCCGTGGCCTGGGTGTCCTCCATAGGGGTGTGGTCCCTGGAATCGATGTATCGAGGCAGCGGCTGCCGTACCTATACCTAGGTGCACTCGACCGTGCACCGTCGGGCCTGACCGTAGGTCAAGCCGGCTTGCAATCCGCCGATAGGCTCCATGCCGAAGGTGTGCAACCGGACGAGATAAGGTGGCACGCAGCACGCACCGATCGGCTGGCCTGGTAGAACGCGCGCAGATTTCCGTTGAGAGCAATGCCAGCTATTTTTGTTTCTCGCCGTCACCTGCCTTGGAGGCACTGACAGCAGCCAGGTCAAATCAGATCGTCCTGGTCGCCGTCCAAGCCTCAGACGTGCACGATTATGTCAGCGGCACCGAACAAGTCCTGCCAAGGGATTTGGCCTGTGCAGATGGGTTTGACGAGGACTGAGATAGTGCCTTTTCTCGCCTGGGCTCTATGTCATTTCTCCAACCTTTCCGAATAGGTACAAACGTAGTAGGTGTTTGTCTGATAGTCGCTTCCATCCCAACTTTTCTCTTCACCGAACACCCCCTCCGCGGCAGCCAACCAGGCCACCAAGCCCCTGGCCGCGTCGTCGACCCCTGAGCAACATACGTTTTTGCTTGCGCTACGCATCGACAATTGAGTTCGTGTCATCACCCACTTCGACCACCGCACCGATCGCAAGAAGTGGATGAGCCCTTTCAGCTGTAGCGTCGGAGCTGCCCGTCCCACAACAGTGACTGCCCTAACCTCTATGGCAGCCATGTGTTCTCTCCACCGCTGAGACCGACACCCTGCTCGTCGCACGTAATCAAAAGCAGGTCGCTGACAACGTGCTGGCAGTCGAGATTAGGACGGTTCCAGCTGTCTAGTGGCGATCCCGGCCAAATGAAGTTTGATTGCAAGTTTGGCGGCGCGGCAGGTATGGTGAAGATTGCGGAGTGCTGGCAGTCCCGGCTGTCGTTGCCTTCGTTCGATTCTCTCAACCTTTTCAAACCCTTCAAACGGGTGTCCCATCCATCTGCCACAACTCAATAATCCCGGGATACCGTTTGGTTGTGTTTTCCATCAAAAATGGTGCGCGCATCAGCTGTCCGTGCCTGAGGGATAGGCCTGGGTCGTTGACCCATCCATGCCAAGCCGCCGTGGTCCAGGCGACTAGCGGGCCTAGTCCAGCTATTGGGAGTTTGATGGATCACTACCTACCTAGCCTTGACAACACTGGCGCCTCCAGATTCCTGGGTGCAACCAAACACTGACAGCAGACAGTCAGCAAGATGGACGTAATGGCACTTCTACTGTATGTATGCTCCGCGTCGCGTCAAATCAAAGGATACCATTCATGGACAGCCCCGCCTGGTGGCACGTGTGAACAGTACCCAAAGGAGACAAGCGCCTTCTCTTCCCCGCAGTTGGGATCGAGTCGGCCGAGGTTTAATCCTTCCCTTGTGGGACCTCGGCACCTCCCAGCGCAAAACAAGCGCCGTACGCTAACAAAAAGCCACGGGCACTTGAGATGCGGAGAAAAAGGTCGGGTCCCAGTCTCGGGGCTGGGCCTGAGAGCGCGTCGGTCAGTAAGACGCAACGCCGTTGGCGTTTTTGGGTGATGGAGGGTCGTAGGGCTTTCTCTTTTGGGATTGCTCTTCGCCGCGGGGGCTGGCAGGTGGCTCGACCTGAGGCGCTGAGATCAGCTCCCTTGCGTGCAATACAGTCCAGAACAGTTACTTAAAAGAGAAGATAAGCACTTCTCAAGAGGAGTGGTAAATAAAAGACAAGAAAGCAAACGCAAAAAATGCGATCCACGTCCTGACTGCCCGTGCACAATCACCACTACGCTCTCTCCCATCACATATCAGTGAAAACGTTGGGGGCTCCCGATTCCACGCCTTGACCCCTTTTCTTACATCCGTTGCCGCCTCGACATTCGCCCTATCAAGGTACTCGTCTACCAGATCAGCCCACAAACGACAGACATAAACTCGACATCGCACTTGTCCGGCACGACTTTCTGTCTCCCCCACTTGGGCGACCGTTCTCCACCTGCTGCCCGGCGCATATCATCAACAATCGTCTTCGATATCGCAGCATCATCCTCACAATGCCTCTCCACAACGGCTGGCTCCCGCGCGAGGGCCTGTACGCCGATCCTGTGGTCAGGACTTTGACAAAGGCGGCCCTCAACCCCTTCTTTATCCTTCCCATAGTGCTAGCCGCACGATACACCAAGAATGGCGCCGGGCTAGCCACCCTCCACCCGGTTGCCCTGGGCCGCATCAAGGCGCTGCTGTACGCCGGGCTGGCTTTCGGGATCAACAGCTATTTTTCCCGCCGCGCCCTCAACAACTGGGCGTCAGACACATACGTCTGGTCGAAGGAAGTCATCGTCGTCACCGGCGGCTCCGGCGGTATTGGCGGTCACGTCGTGAAGTTGCTAGCTGAGCGGGGGCATCCAGGTGGTAGTCCTTGACATCATCCCCCTCAGCTTCAGCGCCCCGCCAAACGTCCACTACTTCAAGTGCGACATCACCTCCCCGGCCAAGCTCGCCGAGGTCGGCGACGAGATCCGGGCCCGCATCGGACACCCGACCATCGTTATCAACAACGCCGGCGTCGCGAGGGGCAAGACCATTCTGGATTCGTCGGAGCGCGATATCCGCTTCACGTACGACGTCAACGTACTTGCCCACTTCTTTGTCGTGAAAGAATTCTTGCCCGAGATGATCAAGCGCAACCACGGGATGGTCGTAACCGTCAGTTCTTACGCCGCCTTCCTGCCGGCCCCAGACATGGTCGACTACGCCAGCGCAAAAGCCGCCGCAATGTCCTTCCACGAGGGGCTGGCGGCCGAGCTCAAGACACGCTACAACGCGCCCCGAGTGAGAACGGTCCTGGTCAACCAAGCGTACACCAAGACTGCCCTCTTCAACGGCTACCGCGCCGACAAGTCCTTCCTGCTGCCCGCTCTCGAGCCCGAGTCCGTGGCCGATGCCATAGTCCGCCAGGTGTTGATCGGCGAGAGCGGCCAGGTGATCTTGCCCGAGGTCGCCGGCAACATCCTCACGGCGCTCCGAGCCTTGCCTCATTGGTGTATGTCCGCGGCGGGCCGTCCGGCCTAGAAACCAGCCCTTCTTTCTGCCTAAGCCACTCGTATAGCAAGCACTCGTGTGACAGTGAACTCTTGCTGACAATTGCTTACGTTGACTCTCAAATAGACCAGAATGGTCTCCGGACCAAGACCAAAGACCTAATGACCAACTTTAGCGGTAGGCAGGTCGTCAAGGATCTTGATCAGTTCTACAAGGACAAGAAGCAGTCCAGTGCCGAGGGGAGCACCGTTCTTGTGTCTCGAGAGACCAACGGTGCGGACGTGTAAAACTTCGACCCTAGGGAGGGTGAGTGATTACGAGACGTGGAATACTGACCGGGAATCACCATCGGAGCCTGTAATGTTACCTAGTGTTGCGAGACGTGCCGTTTGCAGGGATGTCTGGCTGGGACGGGGCCTAGGGTCGAACAGGTAGGCAAAGCATACTGTAAGTGATATGACTGTGTTGATTGTTCTCGATATAAGTTCGGACTGTAGCGCCAGCCCGCATCCCGACCAGCCCTTTGAGTATCCTGTAGTTGGCCAGTCATCCACTTACAAACCAAAGCAAGGCCATAGCTAGATGCTTGGAACAAAGAACTACCGACATTAGAACGAGTAGCCGAGTGGTCAATAGGGAGATCATCCACGCAGCAGGAGTATTGGGTTGTGTCCAGCCAGGATTCTTTGTGGGCGACAGCACGATAGTCTTGTGTACATGTACGAAATATGACGGGAAGGTGGATCAGATAAACACAAGTTCGGTAGCTGGTAAGCAAATTTTTTATGCGTTAGCACGTCTGGGTGAAAGGAAATAGGAAAGCAGGCACACAGGACGACCCCATGTAACCGGGCAGGTAATGGGAGTTCCTATTAGCGTCGATGAACTGCAGACATTTATTTGGGCATCGTGCCAGTATATTCATGGCGATTAACGGCGTGGATGTGTACTATGGGAAAATGCTTCCTCGGCATTTCGATTGAAGGCTTTTCTGGTCTCGGTCACATAGACGTCGAAATGATTCCGAAACCTACAAGCATCTAAAGCAGTGGCGCTTTACATTTGGCGCATCACTTGGTAGACGAGCGAGCTGAGGAAAACGAATAACTAGCTTAGGTTGGAGCACCTAGAACCCGCCATCCGCGGAGTCTGCCATGGCATTTCCAATATAAAATCAGGGCCGCGGATTCTCTGGTGCTTGCGTTAGGAAGGCGTGCGTCCCGAGTGCATCAGACTGTGGCACAACTTTGTGATGCCTGTGTAGGCAAAGCAAGTAAATCCAAAGCGAAGCAGCGGAAGGCGAGGATGAGAGAGATAGCTGCTCGTGTTCTGAGTCACAGTGGGCGTAAAAGATCAAGATGGCTCCTTTCAAGATTTTGGTCCGTTGTAGCAACATGACATGCAGCAGGCAACCAGACGTGTGCTCCGACAAAAGCTCCGTTTATCCTATGAGAGCTCTTGCTAGATTCGCTTTCAAATCACTACCTTTTTTTTCTGATTGTGAACCTATAAGCACTGCGTTGGTGCGGCTTCTTATAGTGCACAAGAGGCGAGGGGCGGCGACGTCCGCCTTTGTCAAGCCCCTGACACCGGGACCGGCGTAGAGGCCTCTTTGACGGCTACCGCTCCGACGATGCCTTCACACCGCCCGCGCTCGAGCCTGAGTCCGTGGCCGACGCCACCGTCCGCCATGTATTAACCGGCGAGAGTGGCCAGGTAATTTGTCAAAGATCGCCGGTAAACGCTCTGAGCGGGTGTCTCCGACGGTAATGAGAGTATTATAGAATAATATTTTATAGATGGAGACGAAAAAATCGAGGGCTGCTCAGGCAAAAATCGCGAGAGCGGCACAGAACCCGCAAATCCAGACTGCCCCGGCGTGCCAGCTCACGGTGTTGCTGGCAGCAGAACCGAGCCCGTTGACGGGGCCGCCCCTCGAGGGCCCCAGACCGTCGCCTTTGTTCTTGGAGTTGTCGATGAACTGGACCTTGGTTGCATCGCCTGGCGCAAACAAGACGCCGATGCTGTTGGCGGAGCGAGCGTCGATTTGGTCCTCGCCCAAGAGGGGGTTATGTAGTTCGTTGCACGGCGGCCGATCGAGCCCTGGGTCGATTCTATTCGTTACCGAGATGGGCACGTCGAAAATGGTATAATGGTCCTGGCCGTTCAGCCTGAAGTTCTGACGGATGGATATCTGTGCGGATTCGATGTGATTAGCTCGGACCTGTCGGTCCTGATGTGCCGGCCCGTCCATCCAGTCTCGACCTGGAACCACGTCTCTCCGTCCTCTAAGCCTCCTGGATAAAGGAAAGGGTGCTTACGTTATAGACACCTCGGGCACTATCCGCGTCTCTCGGCTGGCCATCGCCGACGAGGCAGTCTGGCCAGAGCCAGTTCAGGTGTTTCACCGTGCTGCCGGGCTCCTGGGCCATGAGATCACCAAAGCTGTTGTTGTTCAGGGTTGCGGTACCGTTAGATATCGTAAAGTTCCTGCCCGTCTCTCTGCTGTAAAGGAACATGGTGATGTTGTGTATCTGGAGATTGCGCAGGGGAGTAAAGAGCTCTGTGTTAGCACGACTACAAGTATATGAATGACTGATTTCTTTCCGGGCGCTTTCACTGCTCACCTTGGTAGGGCTCTCCGCAGCGTACGGCGGCAGGTTCAGCCTGCCATTTGCGGTCACATCGATCGATATATGAAGCGTTTCTGTTTTCGCGAGTCTGTCTCAGCAAGTCTCTCTATGCCAGAAACGGTCCCTGGATATGTGAAGCGGAAAACACGGAAGCACGACCTGTGTGCCTGACGTACCTCCGCCCATCGGTGTGCCCGCTATTGAAAGAGAGATGCCATCAATTAGTCACTGCATTCGATGCGTCCGAGATGTGGATAGATGACCTTCGGAGGGGAGTCTATGTAGCTCACGTTGCGGCGCGTTCCAAACCACCAATCCAGGCGTAAATATTTGCCCGCCGGCTATCGTGAACGATTGCGCCCGGGCCTGCGAGGCGAATAATAGTATCGCCTGGACAGCCAGGCATGACAATAGAGACGGCATTCTAAACGGCCCTGATCTCGAGGGTATGAGTGGTGGCGGACTTGTCCAGCCGTGTGTGTATGGCGCCTTGTTATGGTAAGCACACCTAAGTTCAGGAAGATGAGGTGGCAGGCACGGTGGTTAAAGAAGAACGGCCAAGAGAAACAGGGCAAAGAGCATAAATGATTCCTCCATAGCAGCACGGCCCGTTGGTCTTCCAGCCGAGCAAGCGAGGAGATCAGGGCATGGGTCTGTGTTCTAACTTCTCGGCAGAACGAACCACGCAAGGTCATTTTCCCACCAGTCCAGGCCACCCGTTCGTCGCCGGCTCCCCGGACGGTGACGCCATCTTCAACTGACACCTCTTCCAGACATCCATGATCTGGAATTACTTCCGTCCCCAAGCAAAGCCCGGGGCAGAGTCGCATCCCGCCCAGCCCTCGCTCCCTTGGGTCGGCCATCATGTGAACTGAGTCGGATGGCAAGATAACCGAAGGAGTCTCGGGAAGCCCAGCCCTCGAAGTTTTGAGGGACAATGTCGTCAGCCAATGCCTCTTGCTGGTGCATGTTTCAGACCGGTCTTGGGTTCCACTCATCTGACAGCAGGGGTGCAAGGATTCCACGTCGGATCTGCGGCATGTCACGCCTAAAAATTGACGGCTTCAAGCGCAGGGTTTTTTGATCTTCTTCGTCGGGGACTTCAGCCACTCAAAGGGTGGTCAAGCCACACCAACACATTGTCGCCCCGCCATCGCAAGTGGGCACCTTCTCAAGAAGCCAAGCGTCAAATGGGACAATTATCTTCACTTCATCATTGGTCATTTTTGCTCATCTCTCTTTTTGGTGACTTTAGGTCTTTAAAGTCGGGTGCGACCGCCCACCTGTGGCTGTAGCTTCAGTGTTCGTGTCTGTATCTCTCTCTGCATGCCGACAATCCATTTCTCTTGATTCTCTCACCCTCACTCTCGCACAGATTGGTCTTTCTCAGATCTGAAAATTGGATGAGATGTCATCCATGCCACGAGCTTTGACAGCAACCAGGGTCTTGGCCAGGCACCTCACCAGACCCTCCCCGCGTGGGCCAGGGCGTCTCAAGAGCGGCTACTCGCGCTTCCGTGCCTACAGTCATGGGCACCTTGGCGCCATCCTAAAAGTCTCGGAGGAGGTCGAGGACGCCATCAAGACCAACAGACCCGTCGTGGCTCTTGAATCCACCATCTACACCCATGGCGCCTTCGACGAGGACCTGGGGCTCGAATCCATCGTTCGCGATCACGGAGCTGTCCCCGCCGTCATAGGCGTCCTGGATGGCACCCCGACGGTCGGACTGACCCCGGCCGAGAGAGACCGCATGGTCTCCGAGGGTGCCAGGAAGGTGTCGCGCCGAGATATCGCATACTTGACCGGGATGGTAAGATTTTTATTGTGAAACAACAAGAACCTGCCGCCCTCCTATCCTTGGTTCCTGTCTCCAGCTGGACTAAGGCGGGCACGCTCGAATCTCGATATAGGGCATGGCCGGCCGTCGTATGCATGGGGGTACCACCATCGCAGGCACCATGGTGCTGGCGAGGCTCGCTGGAATCAAGGTGTTCGGAACTGGAGGCCTCGGTGGCGTCCACCGTGGCTGGGAGACCACCATGGACATCTCCGCAGACCTCACCGAGCTTGGCAGGACCCGGGTCGCCGTCATCAGCGCTGGATCTAAGGGCTTTCTGGACATCCCCACGACCCTCGAGTACCTTGAAACGCAGGGGGTCCTCGTATCGACCTTTGCTGATGGCCGCTCCGGTGATGTCGACTTCCCCGCCTTCTGGGCGAGAGAGAGCGGCATCAAGAGTCCTTCGACAGTACAGAATGAAACGGAGGCTGCAGCCATGATTCTGGCCCAAGAGAGGCTCAATATAGAATCCGGCATTCTGTTTGCTAACCCCATTCCCGCCGAGCACGCCATCCCTCGAGAGGAGATGGAGAAAGTTATCAACCGTGCCGTTTCCGAGGCGGCGGAGCTGGGCTTCTCCGGCCATCGTAACACTCCGTTCATATTACAGAGGATCCGGGAGTTGACACATGGAGCCAGTGTCCCAGCAAACCTTGCGCTTGTGCGGGCAAACGTTGCCCGTGCCGCTAAAATCTCCGTGGAACTCTCTCGACTTGAGTCTGGGGGTTCTGCGGCTGCCTTGTAAATACCACTACATACCTACCTGCCTACCTAGATGTGTTCTCGTGGCGTGCCAGAAGTGAATCTTGCATGCTGATTTGTTTGGCTTTTGCATATCAGTCAGCCTAGTATCGCCAATGTGCGAGATGAACCAGCCGATCAGAGCCAGCCCACAATTGTGACGACAGAGGAGAAGGTAAGTGCCTACGTCGGACACCTTTGAAATTTATCAGAATATGTGTATGAGCGAGCTGACTTGCCCGCAAAGAATGACTCCAAGGTTGACATCCTGGTCGCTGGATCTATTGCTCTCGATCTAAGCTGTGACTTCTCTCCTGGGGCTGGAGGTAAGACTGGTGAGGCTGCGCCCAAGCACCACACGTCTAATCCGGCATCGATCACTCAAGCCGCTGGGGGTGTCGGATTCAATGTCTCGCTTGCCGCCCACCGCGTTGACCGCCACACCACAACGCGACTGTGCAGTGTGATCGGCGATGATGTGTAGGTTGCGTTCTCGCTCTCGTATTTCCCGGGCCCTAGATCTGACATTTCATAGTGCTGGCGCTACCCTTTTGTCGATCATGGAGTCCTCTGGGATGGACACTGCATTCATCCGCCAGCTGGGCCGGGAGTACCACTCGGCTCGAACAGCGCAGTATGTGGCCGTCAACGACGCAGAAAAAAATCTCGTGCTTGCCATGGCGGACATGGACATCCTCGCCAGCCACTCGTTCAAGACGTACTGGCACTCTGCGATTGCTGCATCCCGCCCCAATTGGCTGGTGGTCGACGCCAACTGGAGCGAGAATGACGTCCACAACATTTGGATTTCGGCTGGGCGCGAATATGGGTGCAAGATCGCGTTCGAGACTGTCAGCACTTACAAGTCGGCGAAGCTCTTCCCGCCGCCACCTGCCAGGCCAACAAGCGGGCCGAAGGGGCACTCGGAGCTGCTGCACCCGACGCCGCTCGTCGACCTGGCCACCCCCAACAGCTACGAGCTCTCGGCCATATACAACGCGGCCAAGGATAACGGCTACCTCGAAAACTCGGAGTGGTTCAGCATCATTGACGCCCTGGGCATGACCGGGGCCCGGGACAGGTTTGTGAGGCTGGCATCGGCCGCCCTGACGGACGAGGGAATCCCGCAAATGAACATCCAGCTGCTGCCGTACATCCCGACAATCCTCACCAAGCTCGGGCCCAAGGGCGTGCTGCTGACCGTGCTTCTTGGGCCTGACGACCCACGACTGCGCTCAGCCGAGGCGCAGCCATACATTCTGGCCAAGGCCACAGGACAGCACCCGCACGTTGGGGGCGTCTACATGCGGCTCTTCCCCGCGGTCGAGGAGGTCAAGGACGTGGTTTCGGTGAACGGAGCTGGAGATACGTTCATGGGCGTGCTTGTTGCCGGTCTGGCACGGGGAGGCAAGGTGGAGGAGCTTGTAGACGTTGCTCAGAGGGCGGCTGTGATGACGCTCCGTAGCCACCAGGCCGTCAGCGAGGAGCTGGGAAGGCTAGAGATGGAAGTGGCGAGCGCGGCCCGGCGGTGAGCAGTGTCTTCAAAGTTACCACAAGATGTCGACAGCGAAGTATTTACGTTGTTTATCATATCTTCTCGCACAAAATTGGACGTGGTTTCTCCATGCTATAAATTGAATTCCATGTCAGTCGAACCCCCGAGTTCCGTCGCACAGCGCGCAGGCGCATGCACCTGATGCTTGGCTCGGGCGGAGCCCGACTGGGGGCCCCATGTCAGCGTTATCGATAAGTCTCCCGCTGCCCGCCGAAGAAAAAAAATTGAAGACCAACTGAACAATTCCATGCCCGAAGCCGCGAGTTTGATGTCACCTCTTTGCAAACCCCCGAGGTGCCGTCGCAAGCAGGACCGCAAACGCACCAAAGAAAGCATTAGTCGAGGCTTTCTGCCAGGCCTCAATTAGCATGGCACCAAACCCCAGGAAAGAGTTCGAGGCGTCGGACCAGCCTTTCTCCGACGACGATTTCGCTGGGTTCGGCGACGACGACGCCCTGCCAACGGCTTCCGAAGTCAAGCTCCAGGTCTACGACAAGGATTCGGACGAGGAGGAGCTCGAACGGCTGGTCCTCGGCGATAGGGACACTTTCAGGAGCAAGCTCTTCGACAATGACGACCTGTCCACCACAAAGGACCTGACGCTGGCCGACGCTCCTCCCGCGCCAGCCAGCGCGGCGCACGTTGCCCTCAGCTCTTTTTCTTTGCAACTGACAGGAGCCGGTCTCTGACGGACAGCTGGTGAAATCCTCGTCGAAAACACTTGAAGACCCCACCGCGCGGGGCGACGTGGCCGCCTGGGAGGATAGCGATGACGAGAAGCTCTCCGTGTCCCTCGCAGGCGCCACGAGGCTGCGGAAACTGCGTCTGACCGAGGGAGAGGACGTGGTGAGCGGGCTGAGTACGCCAGGCGGCTGCGCCAACAATACCTGCGTCTGAACCCAGAGCCGTCTTGGGTCAAGGACGCGACCGGGCGAGAGCCGAAGCGGCGGAGAAGGTCGTCGGCGTCGTCCGGGTCCGACAGCGGGAGCGAGGATGAGAATGAGGACATCGACCCGTCTGCCATGCCACTGGAGGAGTTCCTGCGCGATGCTAGCGCCCTCGTGGAAAGCGCGGGGCCGAGGAAGAGGAGGAAACTACGGCCCGAGACCATCAACATACAAAAGACGCGCGACATCCCGGATGTTCACAAGGGCCCCGTCGAGTCCCTATCCTTCCACCCCCAGCACCCTGTGCTTCTCTCATCGAGCACATCCTCAATGATGTACCTCCACCACATATCGCCGGCCGCATACCCGACGCCAAACCCGCTCCTCACCTCGGTGCAGGTGCAGAACACCCCCATAAGAAGGGCCGAGTTCCTGTACCCCTCCGGCGACAAGATATTGTTTGCGGGTCGGCGGCGCTTCTTCCATTCGTGGGACCTGTCGTCGGGGCAGGTGACCAAGGTCAGCCGGATACATGGGCACAGACTCGAGCAGAGGACGGTCGAGCGCTTCCGACTCAGCCCCTGCGGCCGGTACATGGCCATGATCGCGACCGACCGCAAGGGTGGTGGCATGATCAACGTGATACGCCTTGGTACGATGCAGTGGATATCCCAGGCGAGGCTGGATGGACGTGGGGGCATTGCCGACTTTTGCTGGTGGAGGACAGGTGATGGCATCACGATCCTAGGCAGGGACGGACAGGTTGGAGAGTGGAACCTGGAGGCGAAAAGGTTCGTCGGCGTCTGGAGGGACTCGGGCTCGACGGGCGGGACGGTTCTTGCTATGGGTGGGCGCGATGGGCCCTCAGAGCTAGGCGACGACCGATGGGTCGCGGTCGGCTCCAACAGCGGCATCCTCCAAGTCTACGACAGGCATGACCTTGTCGTCGACGGCAAGGGTGTCCGTGGCAGCGAAGATGGCGCAGATGCGGTGTCAATTGTTAAGGCACAGCCGGAGCCAACGCGGGTGTTCGAGTCGCTTACAACGCCCATCACCGTGGTCACGTTCTCACCCGACTGCCAGCTGCTGGGGTTCGGGAGCATTCACAAAAAAGACGCCTTTAGGCTGGCGCACATACCCAGCTGCACGCTGTACCGCAATTGGCCGACGGCGGATACGCCGTTTGGCAAGATCACAGCCGTTGCGTTTGGGCGGCAGAGCGATCTGCTGGCAGTGGCCAACGAGCGAGGCAAGATTCGACTTTGGGAGATCAGGAGCTGATAGGGGGCCTACCATCCTGGACGCTGCTCAGAGCCTGATCATGGGATAGCTATTTCGTGCCTTTCACCGCCGGAGCACCTAGAATATACCACTTGACAATGGGCAGAACCCATATTGATGAAGCTCACTGGCACACGCAGTCATGTAGCCGCGCGCTCTGTTTGGCGAGGTTTTGCCACAAAGATGCAGCGAATGCCAGACCACCAACAAGGCTGTGTGGCTGTCGCCTCGCCTGGTCACGCTGCCAGCATGTTGTGTTGTCTTGCAGCCGGGGTATGTTAGGCTAGGTGGCTAGCCTGGCATTCTGATTGTCCAGCAAGGCCATGTAAGCATGTAAGCTGGGCTTGCTTTCTGCTGCCCAAGCTTTGACACGCTTCGACACCAAAAATCTATGCGCAGAGAATGTCGATGTTCCCAAAAGGCAAACGTAATCCGAACGACTGGCTCGCACGAGAGGAAAACGATAAGCCAACGGTCGACCCGAGGCGGACGCTCCAACGGGGAACCGGGGATGTGCCCGGGCGACTGCTTCCAGAAGGACAATTCCAGTTGCGGCAGTCCAGAGCCACGAGCGCGGGACCCCCGGCGCTGCGATCTGTGCTGTCGCGATGCTGTGTCAGGCATCAAGTGGCGACCCACTCATCGCAGCTGCTGGGTGCGGTGGAGACGGCAGGGGGTGCTAGTGGTGGCTCCTTCGTACACGGCGGCAAGTCAAGCTGGCAGCTCGAGCTAGGGGCTGGGGGAGGGTGGGAGATTCCCTATTGTGCAAGCTCGGCGGAGCCACAGCGCGTGCGACAGCTGCCATTGAGCCAATTCGGGGCGCCAAGCATGCGGTCAAGGGCCTGGTCTGCCGGGTCAGAGGCAAGGCGGGCAGGCGGGCGCAGGCACATCAAGGGGGAGAAACTCAATGGGGCCTAGGGGTAGGTTGATGTGCCCGCCCCCGAGCCAAACCCGGAGCGGCTGTCCGCGTGCCCTTGTTTCGTTGGCCGGGACGACAAAAGCCCGACGGCGACGCCAGCCGCCGCTGCGGTTTGCTGCGCCAGATCAACAAGCCGGGTGCGCGCTTTTCTCTGCCATTGGCGTCTGTCGAGCGTCATGCCATTGAGCTGTAATCTGAGCGGTTGTTGCGGGAGACTACGGGAGGAGCGTGGTGTCGTCTGATTGCTTACCTCGAGGTCGTCACTCGGCCGCCTCCAGCGAATCAGGAGTGTGCGGGTTCTCCGCTTTTTGTGTCTGCTTCGTTGTTGCTTCGCTCCTTTTTTTTTTTTTTAGGTTCTTTCTTTTTTTCGTTCGCGCCCGAATTTTTTTCCCCATCGACCCCTCCTTCCCAATTCTTGCCCTCCACTTTTCTTTCGCTGCTGTGCTGGCCATGTCTCCCGCCACACGCTCGGAATCGAACACATCCCATGGCAGCCGGACAAGCCCATTCGCCTTGTTGTCGGCGCATGCCTGCCTGCTTGGGTACCGAGACACGGCTAGCAGCATGTACCTCCGCCCACATCGGCGAGAGGCATTTGCTGCGACTGCATGTATATCGTCACTGGCGCATACCCCGTACATGGTGGGTAGGGAGGTAAGGTAGGCTGGTCGTGGCCGTCGATGGGATGGTTGGTCGACAGACGCAGACGCACCACGCTTGCCCAAGAAGAGAAGCTTTTTGGGCTCATCACACCGAAGTCGGTCGATGGATCTCCCCTCTCGTCTCCTCGCCTGCCCACGCTTGCCCTGCTTTTCCCGCTGCATGCATGCGTGCTTCGCTCTTCCAAGATGGAGAGAGAACTCCCGCAAGAAAGTTCTTTGCTGGCCTCCGCTTGGTCTGGTCCTGGGAGCCCTCCCTCTTTGGGCTCGCTTTCTTTAAAACGATCGCGGGCTGCCCTTCCCTGCATGCCTGTTTATGACCAAACTCGAGACGCGTCTCGTTCTGTACAGGTAGTGTATGCCCCCTTCGTCTTTTGAAGCGCTCGAGTATAATATCGGTGGCTGGCTAGAGCCAGTTTGGCGCCCATCTCGCACCCCCGACCTCCATTACACCCACAGCAGACCCCCCTGGGCCTGCTTAAGCGGTACTGTGGACCCCCAGCTACGGCTTCACCTCAGTGGTCCTGCAATCCTCGGCCCCCCAGCCCAGCCCACCGGGCCCACACATGTGCCTCAGCATGGCCTGGGATGCTTCTTTTAAGCAGCGGTCCTCGTCAAGACCGGCAGATTCTGCATCTCCTCTTTCGAGGTTTCGTCGCAGAGACGCGACCGCTACTACAACCGCGCAACGCCTACCTCGAGTGCTGTCCCATGAGCCTCTCAGCATGGCTCCGGCCGCCATCCCGACGACTGCGCCGGCCCTGTCCCCGATCATAGAGGAGGTTGCCCGCGGCCCTGCGGCCCCTCCTCTGGCGGTCAGGGTGCAGGTGCGCTTCGCCGACCCCTTGGTCCGCGATGCCAACCACCCGTACACCAGAGACTACGCCAGCTCCGATGCCCTCCGCCCGACCAAGCGCCTCTGCAAAGGCCTCGTTCGCCGCATCGAGCACTGCAGCGAGGAGCTCATCACCCGCCGCGATCCCACGGCGCTCCTGCACAGGCTTCCCGGCCAGGCCCCGAGAGAGCTGCGCTACGAGCTGGTCTTTACTATCCTACAACCCAACGAGGTCTTCGCCCATCGCACATTCCAATCCTACCAGCGCGAGCCTCTGTCCCAAGAATCCGCCAGCGAGGTCTTGCTCGCGACCCATCGCATGATCGGCCTCTTCCTGAGGCAACACGACAAGGGCTTCAGGTGGACCAACGAACCCGTTGGCGACCACCGCTACATCAACCGCGTTATCTCGTCCTCGCTGTTGAGCATCGGCGAGCCCCTGCCGCTCGGATGCGTGCCTCCGTCCCACTTCCTCGAGGACTCTCAGACCTTCCAGTTCTCGCCCGGCTACAGCATAGAGTTCTCGTTCAAGAGCTCTAGCCAATTGCGGAAGCAGAACGACTGGTCGCGGACCCTGTCGATCAAGAGCAGGCAGGACGCGCCCCTAAACCTTTCGCTGAGCGAAAACCTGCTCTGGGCTGCTTCCGAGGTCGTCAACACGGCCCTGGGAGCCAAGAAGCGGGAGCTGGACTATGAGCACAACTCTTGCGAATGGCTCGAGGGCCCTGTCCAGTGCAGACACTTCGAGGAGAACGCGCTCGAGATCGAGATCAGGCTCGAGAACAGCCTGGGGCCAGTCTACGAGCACCTCAACCGCCGCATCCTCACCAAGCTAGCTATGTTCCGTGATGCCGACGGCGAGGACTGCTACTACTTCCTGCGCGATGTGCAGGCTGGGCTGGCACGCCTGCGCAACAAGGCCGACGAACAGATCTCGCAGATAAACGACTTCGAGCTGCGGGTGCTGGAGCTCAGGGGCCCCGGTTGGGGTCGAGCGCCCAGCACAGTTCACTCTGGACAGCGCTGTAACCTACTCCCAGCGCAGCATCGAGGCGATTCTCGAGCGCGTGCAGAGCGGCATCGCCGACGTGCTGCGGGGCGACGACACCGCCGTCCACCTCACTGCGTATAAGCGCGGTCACCTGATCCTCGACAAGGCCCTCGTCGCCCATGACGACGGCCGGAGGCCCAAGACGCCCATCTTCCCGCGGGATATCGAAGCTGAGAAGAAGGCTTTGGTAGCTCGCCTGGAAAGCCGGATACAACAGGATCTGGACAGGATCCTCAAGGATACTTGCTCGCTCGATGACCTCTCCGAGGATGACTCGGAAGGAGAGTCAAGCATCGAGGCGCAAATGGAGCTGATGCAGCCTATCGAGATTTCAGCAACCCCAGTGGCACGCACTCCGGTCAAGAAGGCTCTGGTTGAATCCACAACCCCAGCATCGACTCCACCTAAACGCGCCGCCGTCGAAGCCGACAAGCCGGCCGAGCTTCCAGCAGTGGAGACTCTACGCCCCATGACTCCTGTTGCCCAAACACCGCGCAGCCCTAGCACACCACTCGGCGAGCCCTTCACTCCTGTTTCTGCCAAGTCTTTGTCGCGGGTCTTCCCTTTGGTGCCCTCAAAGTATACTCTGGGTTACTCGCGGGCCAGCAGCGACATGACTCTCACTGGTAGCATCGACGAGATCACGGTGCCCTTGGAAGCTGAGGACGATGAGTCTTTACAAAAGCGGCCCGCCGTCGTTGAAGCAGAGCTTTTGCCAGAACTCGACTCGTCGGCAATTGGCCTGGCGGCCGCAGCTGCCACCGTTGCTTCGGAGCCGGCAGTTGCCCAAGTCACGCAACAATCCGAGTCCGACGGTGACTCGAAGCCCTCTCAAGGCGAAGCGCCGGCGCCGGTAGAGCTCGAGGAGCATGCTGCCAAGGGATCCATCTTCTCCAGGGATCCTGCCGATTCCGTGGTCGGAGATGACGGGGCGGAGCCTATGTCGCCTCAGAGCACTCGTCCTAGCACCGCCGAGGGCGACGTCCCCGCCGAGGGGCTCCCCAAGCCTCCCATTACGCCCGAACCAGAGGAGCAACAAACCAAAGGAGAGTCGGGAGCTACCGGTCTTGTTCTGCATGACACTCACAGGCCCATGTACTCGTCCTTTATGAGTTATGAGGAGTCAGTGCCCTCGACCCCAGGGCTAAGCCAAGGAGACGAGGCATCTCCGAGGCAGAGCCTCCTCATCACGCCGACATTCCTAAGGACGTTGTCTGGAGCTGCTCGCCCCATCATCGTCGGCGATGTAGACAAGGACGATGCGGGTGCCGCATACGGTGACTCTGACGATGAGGCCATGGATGAGTCACCGACGGCAGACAGGCTGGCCATGGGCAAACGTAACCTTCAGGCAGAGCTCGCTGCTGCCGGGTCTGCTCTTAGCGACGAACACGGCTTCTCTCAGAGCAAGGCTACTTTTGACTTTGAGGATATGGATGGCGAGAGCAGCATTGCCGCATCCGGAATCCTGCCGCAGATCGACGAGGTACCGACTGAGGAGGAGGAGGAGTCTGACTGTGACGAATCACCGTCGATCGCCGATGATGAGCCGAAACAGAGCACCAACGCCACTGCTGAGATGAAGGCACCCGAACTGGCGGCCCGGGATGCGGAGCCCACAGCCGCCGTGGAGACAAAGGACGCCGCCTCCCTGGTCACACCGGTACATACCACACCGGCGACCGTACCTGATATCAAGACATCAGATGCCCCGGCTGAGGAGAGCGCCGAAGCCGCACCTGTCGTGGAGGGCCAAGAGACGGCACAGCCAGTCACGCCCGTCTCGGCATCGCCGGCTGCCGATGAGACCGCTCATAGTATCGATCGTCAAAAGCACGTCGATGACACAGCCTCAGTGTCGTCTCAGGACTCGACAAGCACGACCCCCGGAGGGGTAGAGGTCCGCCCAGCCACACCCGTCTCGGAGGCCCTAGGCAGCCCAATTACTCCCCGAGCGACGACAGCGCAGGAGAAAAACGTCGCGACACCACCCAGCCCGGCCCTCACTCCCCAGAGGCGCACCAGCTCCGAGTCCTGGGAGGACTGCGGCAGCCGAGACTCGGTCGACACGTTCAGGCCCGAGAACGGCAACGATGACGTGGCCGAGCGGCCGACGACCCCGCCGCGGCGTCGCAAGTCCTTCTCGACCGCCAGCTACCTGGGTCTCCACCAGGAGAGCAATGCCTCGGGTTTGGCCTACGGGACGCATTGGTAGGCCCGCATCACTGGCCCGGCGATGGCCAGAACGACGCCGACGCCGTCTCGTCGGCCCCTGGGTGGCTGACTACCGCCGCTGCCGTCGCCGATGCGATCACCGCCGTTGCAGCGCCGGTCACTCCGCGCACCCCAGCTACCCGCGCACCCCAATCACCTCGCGCCCCGCGCTTAGCGCTCGCTCCTCCTCCAAGGGGCTCAAGGTATTGCGGCCACACGTCGTGCACAGGCGCACCACGACCGCAGTCAACGGCTCTGCTAGCAAGTCTCCCCTGCTCAAGAGGCTGCCCAAGGGGGCTAGGCGGCGGACCAAGTCGTCGTCGGCGACGTCGGTGCTCGAGGGCCGCAAGCAGCACTCTGATCAAGACGACTCGTCAACCGACCAGGACGACGACGGGTACGAAACTGACGACGGCAAGGTCATGCTGCCGCGCTTCATGATGCTGTTTGCCAGCATGGCCGTTGCCTCACAGGTGCTGCAACACAAGTAGTCACGAGCTAGGCTCTTGCCAGTTTTGTTCTACCGCACTCCATTTTTTTCCTTGCCTGTCTGAGGAGTTCTTTGTTTCGACACATTGGGTACTTTACTTTCACGAAACGACTGCATTCGGTTACGATTTATATCACGGAGAATGGAAGAAATGAGATACGACGAAACCGAGGGTACACCGCTGGTCGAATGGGCGACGATGGAGACGCAAATGACGATCATGAATGTGGGGGTTGGAGGCGAGTTTGAATTCTTGAACAATCGCTTGGTTTTGGCGATGGATGATCGGGTTTTAGAAAGCAATTTGAATCTGAGTGTGTTGTATATATTCATATTTCTACAACATTCCTGCCTCAGCCTCGGCGCAACAATCGAGGTGGGCATTTAACGAGCTGCAACGCATTACGATCCGATGGCATTTTTCGCCAAGAAAACAAGTAGACTGCATGATGGCGCACAAGCTGCTCTTCTTATGGTGAAGAATGTGTATGGAAACTAAAATGGTTATAGCTCATCCTTAACTCTACTCCGTTCTGAACGGTCTCCTTCGCCTGGCCGAGACGCATCCTAGGCCGACTCGACAGGCTCCTCCCACATCCTCTTCTTGGGATTTGACGCATCCGAGTCCCGGTTCTCGGACGAAGCAGCGCCCTCGCCATCGCCATCGCCATCGATAATCTCGCGGACCTTGTCTATCATGGAGTCCGAGCCGGCCGAGCCCTTCTCCTTATCGCCGCCGTGGGCGACCCTCACGGTGGGGATGGCGTCCCCGTCGCGGCCCGCCATGCCGACGACGCTGGTGCTCCCAGACGTGCCGACGACCTCCATCCTGGCGCCGGCGGGCTGCCGCCTGCTGCCGACGAGGGCCATGCCGCCGCCGACGCCCTTGCTGGCGGACCACCAGCCGACCCGGAGCGGGACCCAGAGCAGCCACCAGAGCGGGCCGTACAGCAGGCGGCGGAAGACGAGCCAGGCGGCCGTGGCGAGGAGCAGGTACAGCGTCGTGCGCAGGTACCACGTGTCCGACTTGTGCGAGCTCGCGAGCGCGCCCAGCAGCGAGCGCGACGCGGCCAGCATGCCGGTCGAGCCCGGCGTAGCGGTCGTCGAGCTCGCGCAGCGCCGCCGTGCTCTCGGCCAGCGCCTGCGCCGCGTACGCCGACCGCGCCAGCTCCGCCGCCATCAGGTCGTGCGTGCGCTGCAGCGACGCCGTCACGTCGTGCGCCGCCCGACCACCGTGTCGTCCTTGCTGCTGCCGCCGTTACCGCCGCGGCCCCGGTCGTTCTTGAGCGTTTGCCGCCGTCGCGTGGGCTGCTGCTGCGGCTGCTGGGCGGGGGCCGGGACGAGGTGTTGGATCGGATCGTGGCCGCCGACGAGACGGGCGGCGTTGCGTACGACGCCAGCAGGGCGGCCCGCTCGGCCCGTTGCGCAGCCGCCATCCTCTGTCTCGCCGACAGTTGGGCTTTCCGGAAAGCGATACGGTAACTAGGTGCACAGCACATGTTAGGTATTATAACGATAACGAACAGAGTAAAATGCCATCGACGTCCCGGGGGGAGGAAAGGTGAACGTACGCCTTGAGCTCCTGGCCCAGCCGGTCAATGGCGTCCTTCAGGCGTGTCTTTGTCTTGTCCGCCTCGCTGCCGGGGCGGCCGGAGCGGAGGTCCAGCGTCTCCTCCCGCAGCAGCTCCAGCTCCTCGTCCGTCTCGCGCAGACCCTGCGTGATGTCTGCGCCCAGCTCCGGCACGACGCCGCCGTCGGCGTAGTCGGCCTCCGCCTCGCCGCCGTCCGCGAGCGGGTACCGAGCCGGGCTGGAGCTTGAGGCTCGCCAGGCGGTCGATCAGCGTCTTGAGCTGCGATGTCGTCTCCTGGAGCTGCGCCAGGCGCTCCTGCAGGCCTTGGAAGGACATTTTTCTCTTCTTCTTTGGGCGGACAGAAAGCGCTCCTAGAAAAGGTTCGTTTTCGTCCTTGGTTAGGGATTCTCGTTTCGTGCGCGACGTGTTTGCTCCTTTTTTCTTTTTTCGAGGGTGCGGTTCTGACGAGCACCTGGACGATGGTGGTGAAAGCTGGCAATAATCCTCTCCATCTACGGGCCAACAGGGCCATACGTCGGTCAGGCACCTGGCACTTTGTCCATTCCCTGAGAGACACACACCTGTGGCGTGACCAACGTGGCTGGTGAGGTACCTATGTGTGGCTCGTGCACGCCCATCAAGCTCCCGCGTTTTCTGGAATTTCTCCAGGCTATCAAGGCCCATCGCAGGGGGGGTCGGCAAGCTCCATACCGAGACGCTCAATCCCCCCTCGTCTACACTACCCCCCAGCAGACACAACAATGAACCGGTTCGTCACAGAGGTCAGGACAAAGTTCAACCCGTTCTCGCCCAGCGCGAGGCCGGCGCGGCTGTTCCTGGCGTACCTCCCGCCCGACGCCCGCGCCTCGGGCATGAGCATCACCACCACTCTGCTGCCCAAGACCTCGACCGAGCCGCCATTGCTGCAGGTCAAGTTCAGTAGGTTGCCGCTCCAGTCCATACATACCAAAGTGCTCATCTTCGCCGAGTAGCCTCTTTTCCTAACTGCGACTTGCCCACACGCACCAGAGGACGGCAAGGAGATGAACCTCGAAAGCGAAAAGCTCGGCATCAAGGGCATCCTCGAAGAAATCGATAGGCATTGCAGAGTGCTACAGAAGCAGGCCGACCTGAGCGAGTGAGGCTTCTGCTGAGGGGAGCGGGAGTACGCGATACCACTTTCAAGTCTGGGCCTCTTGTGAGACATCCTAGCACCTTACCGACGCAAGCAATCCTTCGGACGCTTGTCGGCTGTACAAAACAACAACAAATCATACATGTAACGAAACGCGACGTGAACTAGGAGGAGCGTTACGGCCTTGTACGGTTCCTATTTATGATATCCACGCCGCAATAACCCAAGGGACGCAGACATGAAAGATGAACCTGGCAGTCTCGAAAAAAACCCGAGCCAACATGCATTCACCCATACTTTTCTTTATTTCCTTTGGTTTTGACCTGTTCTATCTTCACGGCCTTGGTATTTGCGCCTCGAGTAATCGACGTGACCAACCCCTAGGACCAATGGTTAACAACCCGACATCTACTTAGGCAGAGGCGCCACTGATGAAGAACCACTTGTCGATGGAGGCATCAATCTTCTCCGGGGGCAGGTTCTGGTTGGGAGGCATAGGCGGCAGCCTGTCGGGCGTGATGACGCTGGGCGAGTGGCCGATGGCCAGGTTGGTGGTCGAGATGTTGCCAGGCTGAACCTTGCCCGTGATGAGCCTCTCCCAGGCCTCGGAGCACTCGCGGATGACGTCCATGGCGTACCTGTGTGTTTCAATTGGGTTAGCATTGCCTTCGCACAAGACGGGGGTGCAAATTGTAGGTCGAGGAGAAGCAACTGACTTCTTGTTCTTGCATTCGCCGGTGAAGGCGAACTGGTTCTCGGGCTTGCCGTCGGGGATCTTGTAGATACGGAACCACTCGTTGGTGGCGCGCAGGAGGCCGGCAGGTGGCGCTCGACGTCCTCGACGTCATTGAGCTTGGAGGCAAGGGGGTCGTTCACGTCAATGACGATGACCTTCCAGTCGTCTCCTCCTCGTCGTCGAGCAGGGCCATGACGCCGAGGACCTTGACCTGCTTGACCTGGCCGGTGTAGCCGACCAGCTCGCCGATCTCGCAGACGTCGAGCGGGTCGTTGTCGCCCTTGGCCTTGGTCTCGGGTGGATGGCGTTGGGGTCCTCCCAGGTCTGGGGGAAGGCGCCGTAGTTCCACAGGTAGCCCTTGTGGGGGAAGCAGTTGCGGACGTATCGCAGCTTGCCCTTCTTGATGTCCTGCTTGATGGGGTTGAGGAGCTCGTCCTTGGAGATCTGCAGAGGAACGGGCGGTTAGCAAACGGGGCCCCGACATGGGCGGCGGGCGGCGGGCGGCGTGCGCACCTCGAGCTTGGCATTGGTCCAGCGGGGGATCTCGACGACCATGTTCAGGATGGTCTGCTCCTGGTTGGCGAACAGGGGGATGTCATGGAAGGGCGAGAGCGGGACGCCCTCTTTCTCGATGTAGACGCGGTGCTCGAGCGTGTTGGGCGCGCCGACCTTGCGGACGGTGTAGGGCGACGACATGGCTGCGGCGGAGGCAAGATGCCCGGCAATCTGCTCGGTGCGTTGGGCGGGAATGGTGGCGGGCGTCTGGCAGCGGTTGTTGTTTCGCAGTCCGAAGACGATGTTGCAGCTCGACGACGGCGGCAGCGCGGGGTTTGGGCAGGGTTTTCCCGACGCCAGGTGAGGACACGAACCGCCACAGCCCGGGCTCATGTTTCCTGGAGGAGGGGCAGCAGCAGCTGTTTGGGGAGGCGGGGCAGGGGCACGCAATCGGCTTTTCTGGGCCGGTGACGCCACCTTGTCCGATCCGCCGGCTTTATTGGCCAGGCCCCTCTTGGATGGGAGAGCTGCCCGCCGCCACGGGTGGCTGAAGCCCGCTGTGGCAGCTGGTGCCGCCGTTGCTGCTGCGGTTGCTGTTGCTCCGGCTATGGCCGTGTTTGATGATAGCAGCGAGTGCAGGTGTTGCAGGCCCACGTTGGCAGCCAGCCGTCGGTGCAAAAGGCAGTGCGACAGCAGCGGTGGCATCCAGGCGGGATGAGTCCAAATTATGCAAATGGCGTACCTAGCCCCTGCGGTACCCGACCTTCAGTCAAAGCCCTCCCGCGGAACCATCTATCCAGCAGCATGCACCAGGGAGGAGAGAGGAGGAAGGGAGGAGCACGGGTGCCGTAAAGCCGGCAGTGGTCGGCATTCACCAGGACGCCGGGCTCGGCTCACGTCTCGGGTCAAGGCGTGTCCACCCCTTTAATGTGCATGCATCCCCTATCCTCCTCAACAAGCCCGGGGCGCCATCACCCCCTCGGACGCATGGATCGGATTGCCGGATGGCATGCGTGGGTCTACGTACCTTTATTCTGGATCTTTTGTTCTTCTTCAACCTGAGACGTATATAGCGCAATTATTGGTATCTAGGTAGTGTGATGTTGCGCCCTTTTTTTTTTTTTTTTTTTTTTTTTTTTTTTTTTTTTTTTTTTCGCAGCCAGAGAAAGTGATTTTTTCATGGGCTTCACTCCACATCCAATCACGGCAGACCCCTGGTTGGGCGGGTCGGGTACACTCGTCAACCTTTGGGAAACATGCTGCCATCAATTGAGACACTCACCTCCGAGTGTCAGTCCAAATTCCTCTTCCCTTCCCCTTCTTCTCTTCATTTGTCCTTCAGCGAATTTCCGGACCTTTTTCCTCTTGGATACACGTACATTTTTCCAGGTAGAAAATGTGTTGGGAATCGCGTCTTGAAACCATCGTTATTTAGTAATTGCAAGTTTTGAGTTGACGAACTCAAGGGGGTGATTTGCGGAGACAACGGCCAACTGAGGCGTGACTGGGACGATTTCGCGCTCGGCGACGGCGGATTGTCTCGTCGCCATCAACTCTCTTCAGAATAAATGTACAGCTAGGTAGTATCGATCGCATCGCCATTCCCGAAAAGAAAAGAAGGAAAAAAAAAAAATAGGTAGGCCCTTTGTAAACGCTGGTGTAACGAGGAAGGATCCTCCAATCGCTGGGTGAGCCACCAACCTGCACCTGAAGCTGTGCCCTCTTGCGGCCGATTTCAGCCTTGATTAAGGGTTAAAACAAAAAGAATATGCAAGTGAGGATACCAATCCTCGCCAACCTTGTTACCTACTTCCAACCGCACAATCCCCATTTTGTCCCTTGGCGCTGCTGTATAGTACCCTGTATCGTAACGGCGAGCCATCCTCTCCAATGCCCCTCTCGGCATGCTTTGAGAGAGAGAATACAACAAACCCAATGGTGTTGTGTTGTCTATCAAGACGGGCGAGGCCATCTTGCTGGCCATGTGACATAGCCGGTGCCTTTCGCACACAGGCCTCAAGCATTCTGAGAACTTGAGGCGCTCTGCATAGCTGTCCCCCGCCCCCTAGCCGCGCGGCCAGACTTCTCCGCGGCGGGTGTGACTGGTCCGAGGTTATATGCCTATCGCCTAGGTAGGTTGTTCCTAGCGTACTGCGCGCCCCCGAACGCGGGACCGGCGCCGCCCCACCCTTGATGGATGCTCTGGCGCACGATCATGGCTGCCGCCTGGTGAGCCGCCATGCGCTCCTTTTGCCGGTGCCTCTCCTTCAGGTAGCCGGCCGCCTCGGGCCGCATGCGCAGGATACGCAGTATCATGTCGTCCGACGGGTCCGCCTGCGCCTCCTTGCGCTTCTCCTCCTTGGCCCGGCGCATCGTGCCCAGGTTCCGGCTCATCATGATGCTCTTGCCCCGCCGTATCGTCCCCATGCTCGCAAATGAAGGTCCGGCCGATGCCACGCTCAGCGCTGGCCCCAGCGACGCCGGCGCCGACAGTCGATTCGACGCCTGTGCCGCCTGCATTTGCTGCTGCTGCCGCTGCGCCGTCGCCGCCACCATCCGCTCCGACGTTCTTATCAAGTTGTCCGTGTCCTCGGCGTAGAAAAAGTTGAGAGAGGCCAGCTCGTGCCACTTAGGCGACTTGAGGATTTCGGCCGGCACGCCAAGTGCCTGGCCCTCGTCGTCCTTGGCGTGGAAGAAATCGAAAAGCATCTCAAGCCACTTGAAAACCAAATCCATCTCGACTTGTGTGAGCGCCTTCTGGCTTGAAGGTTTGTCCGAGAGTGGCGGCACGAGTATGCTCTCAATCGCCATCAGAACCTCCTTCCAAAGACGCGTCATGACGGCCAACATGGTGGCGTTCGTCAGAGTCTGCTTCATGATGAAGAAGTTTTCGTCGAAATAACTGAAGAGAGGCTTCAAAGCGTTCTCGATATCCTCCTGCGTTGTCTGCGGCACCTTGGGCGCCCGCTTCTGCCACAATGACGCAACCGACGACGCGATGCCACGGTTGAGGAGGCTCTTCAGGGTATCGTATGAGAGAGAAGCGTTGATGTGGGTGACAAGCTGTACGTGGTGTTTCCAGGTTAGCCAGTCGGCGCACGAGAACGAGAGGCCCGCAAACACGTACCTTGTCCGTCACCTTGCGAACCATGTCCCTCTCGGTTCGCTTCAGGTGCCTGAAAGCCTTGCCGAAATAGAACTGGATGTCGTCCCTCTCGCCTTCCATGCTGACCCGGATGAGCAGCCTCCCTTGGGTGTCGAGGTCGAGCCAGAACTCGCGTGGGAGGTAATCAGCAAAGTGCTTTGGGTCGAGCTTGAGCGAGGTCCGTCCAACGAAATCGTGATCGCCGAAAGTGTCATAGTCCCAAATGGTAGCAATAAGGTTGAGCGGCCCTTGCACGTCAATGTCGACCGACTCGTCCCAGCGGGGATTGAGGTTCCTCATCACAATCCGGGTTTTTGCGAGCCGTTTCTGGTACTCGTCACACAGCACGACGTACGGATCACTAGTTCCGTTGGGGTCGCATGCTTTGAGGTCCTCGGCCTCGACTATCTTGACGGTAAAGACGTACTTGGCCGACTTCTGGAAATGCTGCATTGGCCCATCTGCCTTTTGCAACACTTCGGCGCACCCGTCTGCGTTTACCGTTTTCTCGAGCTTGTCGAGAGCCTGCATGGCATACTCGATGTTGTTCAACTTGACAAAAGACTATTAAGAAAGCAAGCCAAGAGCCGAATATCTGTGTTTAGCCGAGAGGTCCTGGAACATGTCATGTACTCCTCCAGCCTTGTCGAGGATTTGGGGGTTAGGATTGGGCTACGACTAACCTCTGGATAGAATTGGAAAGGCTCGACCTTCTCCTTTGCGCTGAGAGCATCCTTTGCATATTGCATAAACCGCTCCTGGGTAGTTTTACTTGCCGCTGCCGCCTCCTGTGCTGTCTGCCGATCCATTTCTCTGGAAAACTTCTGCTCGACAAGCTCACAGTACCGCCCGATCCCGGCCGCAAAGCCCCTAGCCAGGGCCGTCATGAAGCGGGCGTGGTGAACGTCGTCGTCCCATCCCAGCTGGAACACTTGGTCAACCGTCTGGTTGAACATGGCGAATATATCAATGATGGACACGCTGTGACGTTCCTCGTCCGAAGGGATGCTGTCGGGGTTCAGGGACCTGACCTGGAACTGATCCTGCTTGACTGCCTGTTCGACAAAGTCCTGCATTCTCTCCTCGGCCGTTTTGATCCATCGCCACACGAACTCGTCCAGGAGGCCTTCGATGGAGAAGGCGAACGGTTTCCCGGGGAGCGACTTGACGTGCATTTTGCGAATCTCGACTAGCTCCTTGTAGAGGTCGAACCCATCCTGGACATGTACCTCTTCGTTCCGCTCCCGTGCCACCTGTATTATGCGCTGAATAATCGCGCTTGCGTCCTGCTCGAACGTCGGGAATATTGTATCCACCAAGACGCCAAACGGCGACACGCCGAGGATCTCGGGGTTCTTGCGATACCGCTTCTGGACCTTCTCGCAGACGGCGACCACCTTTTGGCCCAGCTTGACAACGTGGCTGAAGTCCCATTCCTCCTGGCTTTCGGGTAGCTCCGCGTCCAAATACGACCTATACGTCGAAGCTGCTGCGTTGCGAAGAACCTCCGTCAGGGCCTGGGCGTACTCCTCTGCATCCTCGGTGCGCTGCGAGAAGGCGTCATCGCCATGAACATTGTTCATCAAGAACATGAGAACAGTGCCAATCGAGGGCGGCTTGGGTTCGTAACAGTGGGAGAGGAGCTCGAGTATGTCGCGCAGTAGCGCATCGTTGAGCTTATGCAGCATTTGTTGGTAGGCTGACGTATCCGGCAGAGACCACCGGCTTCGAGGTATATCGACGAGGCGGCTGGCATAGTCTTGTATGTGTGGCGGTTTCTTCGTATCGGGCGCCACCTCCTTGGCGAAGTCAAATGACGAGCTGAGCTCCTCGATTGACAACTCTTTGTCCAGGAACTGTTGCGTAACGACCTCGAGGAACGCTATCTGGCGACTGAACTGGGGCAGCCTCCAATGCACAGCCAGCTCGGCCAACAATGCTTCGGACTGTGCCGACATTGTCAAGCACGGGGTGGACTGGTCCGGATGCAGGACGTCGTGGAGGATTGTCTGCTGGACGACTTGCTTGTAGTATGCCCTCGGCTCGGGCGGGATGAACGTGTAATGCGGCTCATCGACGCTTCGTATGCTGGATGTGTCGTCGGTAGGCACAGATCCGAGGGTCATTGCCTGGTCGAAACTGAAGGTGTTGAGGCTGTCGGGACTCGTGACCATTCTCCCAAGGTCCGCGTATGCCTGGTCTTCGCTGTAGAAAGATTGTGGCCGGCCGGGTAGTGGCTTGCTGTCGAGGGTGGCCGTCGAGGTCTTGCTCAGCTCAGGCCTGGCCTTGAGGATTTCGAGCATGACCTGCGAAAGAAGAGGCCCCTCTGCCTTCTTCCACTCCTCGTAGCCCTCGTCCACATCAAAGTCCTGCCGCCGCAGCGCACCGTTCATATTGGCGTTCAGCCGGTGTTGGTATGACTTGACATCTTTTAGCGCATTCTCCTCGGTCCAGAGCGGACGGTTCGTGTCTATGTCTGCCTGGACGGCAACCAGGTCACGAGCGAAGACTGTAGCAACAAACTGCACCATGGGCATGTCCTTGACTTCGTGCGTGTGGGGATGTCAACCTCGACGAACTTGTGCTCCCCCTCCTGGCCCGTGTCGAGGTACAGGTCCTGATCGTTTGTGAGGAGCTTCTTCTCGAGGGTGGTCAGGCGATTGAACAGCTCGGGCTTGTCCTTGTCGCTGCCGTGGTCGCGAAGGATGGCTATGACAAGCCTGACGAACAGGGCAAGGTGCCTGTCCACCAAGACCTTCCAAGTGTGGTCATCAGGAGCCTTTGCACGGCTCTGGGCTTTGCTCGCAGCGGTGTAGAAGATGAGGATCAGAGGCTCGAGCTTGCGGTCCTTGTCAATGGTTTTGCGAAAGTCCTGGGCGGTAAATGCTGTGTACGCCTCGCCGAAGGTGCGCTTGACGGCAGCGTCGCCAAAGCCGGGCATCTTCTCGATGCCCCTGAGTACGCCCTCCATCCTCTTCTCCAGGGAGACACGGAAGCTGTGCGGCAGCTTGACGTTGGAGCTGGAGCTGCCCGTGAGCTCCTTCATCAGCTCGGTGACGCTCGAGTTGTAGACTTTGGACTGCGGGCGCTGGAGCTTGACGTATTCCTTGCGCTTCTTTTTGGGCTGCAGGAGGTAGTGCAGGTAGGCGATGCGGAGGGCGTAAGTGTAGGCCTCGTCGGGGGTGACGGCGGGTTGGGCGGCGCGCGAGCCGGCCCTCGAGAGGCGGCGGTCGCCATCCTGGAGGCTCTTCAGGCGCCTGGAGGGCCTCCACGAGCTTCTAGACGCCGTCGACATGTCTGAGGACGGGCAGCGGGGATTGGCGAGCGACGGTCGGGGTTGGAAATCGCTGTCTGGTTGCCGCAGACCAGGCAGGATTGCTCAGCATGGGGAGCAGCGACGCCTGGCGTTCGTCGGTCAGCGGGCAGCAAAAAAAAAGGATACAGCAAAAATTAATGCGGCGGCGGCGAGGGCGAAATTGGGCAGAGCCGAACGTGGGCAGAAACGGGGGTGCAGCAGTTTGAGCGTGCTTGTCGGGGATCGAACGTTGGGCTGGCCACGACCGCAACGTCATATGAGCGACGGGGGGTTCGGGGTGGGCCAGACCGTCTGGTGTGTTCGGTGCGTGCGTGCGCGAGTGACCCGGGCTGCATCAGGTCAAATGGGATCAAATCAAATTGGCCGCGAGGGGATTTCAGCAGACGTCCCACTGAGCCTCCCTCCGTTGCTCCCTGTCTGCGGTTGGCGCCAGGAGGAAAGACAGGCGACAGCCACAGGCTCGGGAGACGCACATAGCCGGGCCCCAGACTAGAGGAGATCCGTTGATCCATTGCGCATGGTCGCTGCCAAGAGGTCACTTTTGGTGCCAGACGGCCCAAATTGGCCCCTGGACTAGAACCGGGACGAGCACTGCCATCCCTTGCCACACACCATAAACCATCGTCGGCCAACAATATCAAAGAAGCGCAGTGCTGCTCGTGTTGGTCGAGCAGATGACGCTTGGCCGCACGCACGCCTTCTCCCGTTTGTTTGTTTCTGTGCTTCTTTTTTTTTTCTGCCACGGGCCAGTGAGCACGCCGGCCTACCCTCTTAAAGCAGCTCAGACGCAGGGGATATGGGAGCGGCGTATCTATAAATGGTACATTCGCACAGTTCAAAGTGGCAAGGGCTTTAAAAACCCGATGGCCAAGGTATTGAGCTTAACGGGAATAGAGAGAGGGCATCTGGAGAAGAATCCATTAATAGCAAACTCTCCAGGGTGATACTGCACAGCTACTGAGCCTCTTCTCCGGCCTCCATGCAACGTAATCTCAAAGTCGCAGCCATGGCATCCACTTGCGATGTCCCAGCGAAAAAAAACTAGATGATGCGCCAGGTAGCGAGTTTGCGGAACTTCGAAACAGCCACAAGGCGCCCGTATTTTATTGGTCTCACGGACAATCCAAGGCGGCACGTTTGGAAACTCCGGACGTAGACGATCTCCGGGCAGGTACTAGAAAAATGCTGTGTGTCGCCGGGAGCCGGCGCTTGTTCCACAGAGATATGCCGCTGCCTTACTTCTCGGGGCTTGTTCTGCAAAACTGCTGCTGCGGACATCGTATCTCGGCCAAGGCTTAGAGTTGTGTGTAATAGTGAAATACAGCCAGGAGCCAGGATAGGCACACAAGCGGCGTGGGCAGCATAGCCCTCATCATCGTGTCATCGCTCTTTCATTGCTCAGCCACGCACGGTTGAGTAAAGCAACCGAGCGAGTAGGCCTTGGCTGTTAGAAATGCCAACATCAAGTGGGTGGGCGCGAAAACATGGAACCTTCTCCGCCTTTTTTGTTTGTTTGTTTGTTTGTTTGTTCCGTGGTTTTGTCTCTCTCATTTGACCATTTGGCACCACATCTCTTTTGGGGGTGTGGCTTTCCTACTTCCGTGCGATTCATCGATACCTAGCTCCCGCCTCGTGCGAAAGTACCACGCATGGCATCTCGGGATACATATCAATGTCGTCGGGTGGTCTGCATGATCAGCCCTCGTGTCGTGTGCTGTGGGGACCCTGCTTGCTGCTGGGCGGCTGGTGAACGTAGGTGACCACATACCCTGACGTACCGACCCCGCCGGAGCCAGGGCGCAGGAACAGGGCCCAACACCAGACCAAACACCTCGCCCGCTGCCCGCCTGCCTGCCTGCCTGCCCGCCCGCCCGCCTGCTGGTGTGCGACCGACCATCTCCCGCAGCCTCGTCCCAAACCTCGCCAACCACAAACACCCGCCGCCGCAGTCGCATACATATTCGCCCCTTCGGCCTTGCTGAGGTCCCGTCGCCCCCATCTCACCGGCGCTCTTGCGCTTCGGTGTTTGCTCGCCTGCTCGCCTGTCTCCTCGGTAGCCAGGGGCCACGGCACCTTAGTCCGTCTGTAGCCGTCGACCACCCCCTCGACCTCCAACATGGGCAACGTCTCGAGCCGGCCCGACGAGGCCGCGGCGCTGTATCTCCGCGACCAGAATCGATGTGAGTGCTTGCTTGTGCCTATCCTAGTCCTGGCACAGCCTACTAATCCCGGCATTCGCATCCTACTGACGCATATACCGCCGCCTCTACAGTATCCATCTCGTCTTATCGTCGTCACCTCGCCTCGCAAACGCTCCTCGATCAACATAGTTCCCAATGCATTCCCCGCGAGCCGACTAAGCGCAACCCGTCCTCTTGGAGACAACTCCCCCGTTGAATTCGTTCTGGTGCGCTGCCCGCCTGCCAACTTTTTTCCTCATGGCTTCCCCGGGTCTCGGCTGCTAATACGCCGCGCTCCCTCTAGGATACCGAGACGCTGCAGTCCTCCGGGCCGAACTTCTTACTCAAGCTCTCCAACGATGACGAGCTCCAGTTTACTTTCAACTTTATTATACGGCAGACTCAGGCCTCGGCGGCCCAGCCAAGCCCCCCGGCGGCCGGGGCGGCTGACGGCATCGCCAGTCCAGCCACGACAGACACTCATGTCAACAACCTCACCTTTGTCTATGCCTCGACTTCCAGAGAGGTCGAGAATCTGGTGACGAGGGAGTTCCACGCCGACCCGAACCTACATAAGAACGCCAACGTTGAGCTCGTTGGGGACTACTCCACCGACGGCAGCCCCTCGATAACATTTGAGTGGCCCTGGACATGGAAACCCCCAAGACGTCTGAGGATAGGGGTGGAGGCTGGCGAAACTCGTGTAGTGTATGTCATACCCGCCCACTCTTGTGCTCGTGCAGAATGCGTCGTACACGCCGAGCTCCCTGCTCTCCTCCCGTCGTTCCCTGCTGACTATGTGCGCCGCAGTTTGTCGAGTACGACCAGCGCGGCCACCGGCTGGTCACCCTTGCCAGTTTTTCGTTTTGGGTAGCAAGTATGTTTTGCCTCTCTCCGTATGGCTTTTTCGCCGCCGCGACCTTGCCTGCTGACCAGGATCTGCTCCAGACTCGGCAGGTTATATGAGCCAGCCGAACTCTCCGGTCCCCCACTTCCTGCTTCACGCCCCGCCTAAGATTCGGGTCGCGTCGACACAGTCAGTAGAATCAAGGATTAGTGCCGTTGACATCAATGAGCCGGCCTCCCCGCGGACCGTTGTGGTACACGAGCCCGTGAGCGATACGCCACCACCGCCCCCTACGGCGTCGACCCTGGCCGAACCGGTCAAGGTCGACGTATCGTGCCCCAGACCAGGCGACGATGTGGCCGTAACCGACGACGGGCCGGTTTTCAGGGCCACCATCAAGGCGTTGGAGCAGAAGACGGGCAACATGCGCACGCAGATGAAGCGAATCATAAAGAAGGCTGAGCAGGCTCAGGCAGCCCAGGTCGAGGCCAACGATGCTTTTATAGGCATGATCGACTCCCTAAAGGAGGCCTCAATCACTAACGCCAATGCTGTGCGGCCTGCTATCGAGCATTATTTCGACAAAATCGCGCGCGAGATTCTGCACTACGAGAGACAAAACGCCCTGAACCTACAGAGGATCATTATTGAGCCCCTAACCAAGCTGTACACCCTGGACATCAAGCAGGCCGAGGCCAAGAAGCGCGACTTCGAAGAGGAAAGCAAGGACTACTACGCATATGTCGGGAAATACCTGGGCCAGCGCCAGGATCTGTCAAGACTAAGAAGCTTGCCGAGAGCGACAACAAGTACCAGGGGAAGCGGCGCAACTTTGAACTCAAGCGGTTCGACTACTCCTCATTCATGCAGGACCTTTCAGGCGGTCGCAAGGAGCAAGAAGTGCTCTCCCACCTGACCAAGTTTGCCGACGCGCAGACCAAGTCCTTCTTGGCAACAGGCAAGAAGATCGAGGCCCTACTGCCGCAACTAGAAGCCTTGTCCAATGAGGTGCAAGTAGCAGATAAGGAGTATCAGTATCAGAGGCGCGAGAGAGAGGAGAAGCGCCGGGTGCTGGAGAAGAGCAACGGGGCGCCGGCTGAGCCCGAGACCCCGTTGGCAGCCACTATGTCGATGAGCGTCCAGACGCCTTCGAACGGCAACCCCTCGGGCTCCGAATCCGAGCTCGGGCGGGCGGACAGCACAGGCTCGCAGCTGCGCATGATGCCAACAAGCAGTTCATCTGCCAGCACCGTCGTCGGCGACCTCTCCAGGTCACCAGGCAGCCTCGGTCACTCGAACGTGAGCGTGGGAAGTCCTCCCGCTCCGTCCAAGTTCAAGGGCATTCGCGACCTGGAAGAGAGGGATCCCAGCCAGATGACCGGCTCTGAGAAGAATGCGACGCAGAGGAAGGAGGGGCTCTTGTGGTCTCTGAGCCGACCTGGTGGCCACGTCGATCCTCGTGCCGCACTCAACAAGCAAGGCTGGCATAAGTGCGCCATCACCCTCCCTGTCTCTTTCTCCGATCTTTATGCGTGTCCTTGGAGCTAACACGGTTCTTGTCGTACAGGTTCTGGATTGTGCTGGATCAAGGCAAACTCTCCGAGTACAGCAACTGGAAGCAAAAGCTGGATCTGCATATGGATCCCATCGACCTCCGCATGGCATCGGTGCGAGAGGCCAGAAATGCAGAGAGGAGATTTTGCTTCGAGGTCATCACGCCCCAGTTCAAGAGGGTGTACCAAGCCACGTCGGAGGAGGACATGAACAGCTGGATCAACGCCATCAACAACGCCCTGCAGAGCGCCGTGGAGGGCCGAGGCCTGAGAGACAAGCCATCGCAGGCGCCCGCAGACCAGAGTGCCAGCTTCAGACGGGACATCGGGTCTATTCTCACGGGTAAGAGTCCTTCGGTCGGCCATGGCCACGCACACAACAACTCGATGGCTTCGGGAATCCCGGCCCGCCGTACTACGGTGGGAAGCGTGCCGGCGATGCGGAGGACTGGCTCTGCCGGCAGCGGCGAGGAGAACCCCGACAAGCTGCTCCAGGCGCTGCGCGAGAGCGACCAAGGGAACCTCTGGTGCGCCGACTGCGGCTCTAGCTCCAAGGTGGAGTGGGTGTCTATAAACCTGGGCATCATCCTGTGCATTGAGTGCAGCGGCATCCACCGGTCGCTCGGCACGCACATCAGCAAGATCCGTTCCCTAACGCTCGACATCACCTCGTTCACCCCCGACATCGTCGAGCTGCTGATGCTTGTTGGCAACCGCGTGGCAAACATGGTATGGGAGGCCAAGCTGGACCACTCGGCGAAGCCCGGCGCCCACGCGACCAGGGAGCAGCGGCTGAGGTTCATCACGGCAAAGTATGTCGACCGGGCCTTCGTGGAGCCCATCTCAACGACGCTATCTCGTTACGCCACGCCTGACGAAACGCTTCTCGCCGCCATCAAAAAGAACGAGATCCAGCAAATCATCTATGCCCTGGCACTCAAAGCCAACCCCAACGTCACAGACAAGTCTCGCGGCACGCACGCCATATTCTTAGCCCTGGCTGCTGCAAACCCCGCTCCGCCCTCGCCTTCGCCGATCCCGGCGTCGCGAGCTGAACCGGAGAAGCCGACGCCCTTCCCCGTCGCCGAGCTGCTGATCCAGAACGGCGCTGAGATCCCGACCACCATGCCTGCTTTCCCGCTCAGCCTTGCGGCACAGCACTACCTGGAACTCAAGCGCGGTCGTGCCATAGCCGTGTCGACAGCCGCATCCGGCCAATCGTCGGGAGGCGGTACCGCAGCCGCCCCCGGCGCGTCGTCGTCATCGTTGTCGTCAAACGCGACCCAAGACGGGGTTGGCTCGACGCCAGCGGCCATGTCGTCAGCTGAAAAACTCGCACGCGAGCGCGAGGCGCGCCTGCAGAAGCGGGTTAGTGCCGGAGGCCGACTTGCGAAATCACCCATTCCTGAGAGGTAGGGCTATGGGTTGGGCCAACTGTGGAGGCTCGGCCGTGGTGGTCCGCGGCCACGGTGGAGGCCGCTCTCAGCCAGCTGTCCATGAAAATAATCGGTAGGACATGTCCCACCACGGCCGGGAATGTGCTGCCAGCAATGGGACTCTGGCCTGAAGGACATAGGGTAAAACACGCTTCAAACACCATTCTATATATTTCTTTTTACCTGTATTCGTTGAGAATCTCGCGCGATCGCGCGTGTAATGTTTTTGTCCTCATTCCCCATCACCTTTGCCCCCTGGGCTTGCTTTTACTTTTGGTTTATTCAGCTCATGAGCCCCTCTCCTTTCTTTTGTTTCTCCTGTTTCCCTCTACCTGATCGCCTTTCTCTTATTCATTCACGCACAGTGGGCGGCGGTTCTGTTTTTATGCTTTTATGGGGATTCACGCACGTCAAGATCTCCTTGGGTGGTGGTGTGCCGCTGCGACTTTGCAACACACTCGCACGGGCGCCTTTTCGTTCATGCAAGAAATGGTAAACACGAAAACACGATGGTACGACTGCAGACGTGGCCAAGAGCAGGGCGTGGGCTTTGGTACGAGTATCGGGGTTTGTGGATAGCCTTTCTTTTCTTTTTTTTTTTTTTTCGTTCAAAACGGGATAACACGACGGCGGCTCGACTCTGATTTCAAACGACTATGCGCTTTGTTATGTTTTTTTTTTTTTTTTTTTGTTCGGCTCGGATTGGATTTTCACCCTCTTCTTTTCCTTCACGAGGCATAGGTATATTTCACCTGCCTCCATGTTTAATCACACTCTGGAAACATTGGCTAAAGGTCTTGCACACTTATCCCCTTTCCACCCTAGTGAGATGCCAAATGAAAGGGCGTATCTCGCTGCCTCTTGAAAGCCCGGGCTCAAGTGTTTCATTGAGCCCTCTGGAGAACACCAAATGGTGCACCTCACATTACATTAGATGCGATAAGGCGGGAGGTGTCGGTTCGAGGCCTTGGATATGGATATGATTAGGTAGTTGAGGGCCCACGGGCGATGTGGGAGGCGATGCCAGTGATGGCAGTCCAAATACACAAGCAGTAGCTCATCTTGAATCAGGAGAACTGTGCGGGTGGACAGGGTATGCGCCCAGTTCATAACACGTCAACGCATTTGGGTGACCACATGGGTTATAAGGGGGGCGTTGTGTTGGGATGTTCCCTTGAGTGCTATGAGATCTAGCGCGGATAGAACAGGAACGCTTAGCCCAGTTGACATGTGAAACTTTGAGATGAAGGGATGATAGTGAATATAAACAGCGTATGGGAAGACCGGAAAAGGTGCGGTTGAGGTTCAAGCACAAGCCATCGTCAAGATCATGGGCAGAGGCACGGGACAGGATGGATTATCTAGCCTAAATATATTTCCTATCTACCTACGCCGACACCGTGGTGAGGTGCCCAATGGATGACAAAGGTTCCCTATGTGTTCCTCCAGTATAGCTCCCTATGATGCCCATTATCCGTCCACACAAGGAACAGATCTCTGAACTCTTGCCCAAATTCCACCCCCCTTAGTTATGCTTTGTGCCCGACATCGGCGACACTGATGACAAGTTATTTGTACACTAACTCCTTTTTAGGTTGAGAAGAAAGAGAAACAGGAACAGCAGAAGAAACCAAAGGAAGATAGCGAAACCCCGAATATTGAAGAGAAGAGTCTGACCGCATCCACCAACCAATAAAAAAGATAGATTGAACTGAACTCACATCCTCTGTCAGAAAGCACGAGACTCTCTCGAAGAAAGTTCGCCGGAATCTCGCAAAAGGAAAAAAAAAACAAGTATAATAAGGAAGCCCTAATTAACCCCAACAACGCCAAACAAAAGCTGAGGGTGAGAGCGGGATGACTGTGATCATTGGCTCGAACAATAGAAGCTCTCTTGTCGGCCGCACTTAGCGAGCCTTGCCTTTACCCTTTCCCTTGGCGGCCTTGGTCTTGGCCTTCTCCTCACCGATGTCTGCCGACGGGTAGTTGCTGGTCGGGTCGTGGGCGAAAAGGGCTTCATCACCCTTGCCACCAACCTCCATGAACTCCCCGGGATCGCGGTTCTCAGAGGGTCTGACTTCCCTGCTCGGGCCGCCGTTGGAAGGCCCAACGCCTGCCGTCTTGTCGGTGGGATTCTTCTTGAACACCTTCACTGTCTCCTGGTTCTTCCGGCGGCCGTTTGCGGGGACCTTGGTGACTTGGACGGTGTTTATTGATGCGAGAAGGGTTCGCTCACGCACCATCCCACGACGGTTGACCTCGAGTCCGGCGAGTCCACCAACGAGTCCGTCGGTGCTATCGTTGACCGAGGGCCCGCTCTGGGTCATCCAGGGGTGGCTGAGACACTGGTCCACCGTGTAGCGCTTCTCCGGGTCTACGACAAGCATGTTGTCGATCAGGTGCACTATGAAAAAGGTTTAGCGGAGAAACATGGGATGTGAATGCGCATGGGGAATAGCTTACATGCTGGATCGCCAACCGAATCCCAGTAAGGCGAGGGGTAGTTGAATCGGCCCGTCCTGATTTGCTGCGAGAGGTTGTATGGGAAGCTTTCCGAGGTCAACTCGTCCGAGAATGGCGGGAACCCACACAGGCAGATATATAGCACAACGCCCAGAGACCAGATATCGACGGCCTTGGTGTACCTCCTGTGCCGATTATCGGCAAGAATCTCGGGGCAACGTAGCTTGGCGTTCCGCAAAGTGTCGTCGTGAAGGACTCCTCCCCGATAATCTTTGCGAGACCAAAATCTGCAAGCTTAACGTGCAGCTCCCGGTCCATAAGTAGGATATTCTCGGGCTTGATGTCCCGGTGCACGATTCCTCGATCATGCTACAAAACCAAGCCAGGTTAGTGCGAGCGAGAATGAGGCGAGGCACGTGATATCGGATGGGGGTTTGGATTCGCACTAACCAGATACTTCACGCCATGGAAGAGCTGGGAGAAGAGCTTGCGCGACTCAGACTCGCTGAGTTTCTGCTTCTCCACAATGAAGTTGAACAGCTCTCCCTCGGGGGCCAGCTCGAGAACCAGGTAGACAGCCTTCGGCTCGTTGAAAGTGTCCTTGAGGCACAAGACACTGGGGTGGCTCACTCCCATGAGCACGGCGATTTCGAGCTGCAGCCCCTCGGATTTGGAGCTGTGTTCCTCCACCCCGGGGTCTTGGAAAACACCTTGACCGCATAACGCTGGCCGGATGACTTCTCAACACAGGCAAAAACCTCGGCAAAGTGGCCTTTGCCGAGCTTCCCAAGGAGCGTATACTGCTGGGCAAATTTGCTGGTGGAGCGGGACTTGGGGTAGCGGAAAATGAAGCGAGCCCTGTCCTTGACAGCAATCTCGTCCTGCTCCTGGAGTTCTCTGCGCTGGTTGCGCCCGACGATGGCCTCATTGACAAACGTGCCATTGCTCGAGAGGTCTTCAAGCACCACAACGGAGTCATTGCCCTTGTGCTCTGCAAATATCAAGCAATGGCGGTTGGAGACAATCGGGTCGTCCACAACGATGTCTGCGAGTTTCATGTTAGCACACACACCGTATTCCACCAAGGTTACGCGGATGAGGGCGAAGGAATCCATAACCTACCGCATTCCGGATGCCTGCCAATGAGATATCCGCCAGAGGGGAGACCTGGTTTTCCCCGCAAGTTAGATCTAGTCCAGAGCTCTCATGCCCGTTGCTAGGAAGTATCTTGTCCTTACCCTTCTTCGCCTTGTCGCACAGTTTATCCCCATCCTTGTGCTCATCCTCGCCGTCCTTGGGAGGGCATGAGCCGCGCTTGCGCAGAACGATGCAGCGGCCGCCGTACCTCGTGTCCAAGGGGAATATGTAGCCCCAGACGCCCTCCTTCACTTCATCTTCGACCTCGTCGGACAGTGCGGCATGGGGGTCGACCAGCTGTGATGGAAGGGCCTGGGTGTCGTTCAGTGGCGACGAGAAGCCCTGCTGGACCAGCGAGTTTTGCGCGAGAGAGAGCGTCTCTTCGGGCGAACGGTGTACGACCTGGCTAGGGCGGCCCTCGGGCGGGGTGACAGTGCCCTCCTTGTAGGACTGGAGGCTATCGTCGGTGGTGGAATGGGTGACGGGCGATGGTAGATGCTGTTTGTGGGACACGGGCGTCTTGTGGCCGTCGGGGGCGTCGCCGTGTTTGTGCGAGATGCGCTCCGAGCGGCGCGGCTTCTTGAACGATTCGAGCTCGGCGTCGGCAGAGGGAGAGCCCTGGAATACGGCAGTTAGAAGATGCAGCGGGTTCATGCGTTTGGCCATGGCAGGCGGGAGGTGGTGCCTAGAGTGAGTCCCAGCAGAAGACGATGGTGACGACATACCCGAGTCCGCTTCAATTGGCTGCCCTCGGCGCGCGGAGCCATGGCTTTAAGTTGTGAAGTGCACAGGAGGCGAGGGGCGGCGACGTGGGAATAACTCAGGCCAAGTCGCCAGGGACGTTAAGTTGTTTATTCCTTGATGCCTGGCGATACCTTTTGGCCGCGACCTTTTTTTTTCGTGCTCCCTCGGAGGCCACCAGTTTGCTGAACGAGAAGTGGCTTGGTTGGCTGCTAGACTCCTAGCGGTAGCCTAGCTTGGGGTCAAGGTCCGAGTCTGGGGCTGGGGAGCCCGCAAGCAAGGGGGCAGGGAGGCAGGAGTGGAACCAACGTGGACGCCGTGTGGAGCAGCTGCCAGGGAGCCGCCAGTCAGCCAACCCCGGCCGCCGCACTCCACGAGCGATCAAGTGATTGCTGGGAGTCTGCTGCGCTCTTTTGGGGTGACTCAGGCGATTTGGTGGATCGGCAAGGCTTATTCCCGCTACCTGCGGCTCGACTGACCAGGCACGCGGCCACTGGATCCCAGCGGCATGATGCAGGGGTTCACAGCTCCTGAGCCACTGAAGCACAGCCCAGCAGGGCGTCCACGCCTCAAGTGCTTGCTTGGGGTTTTGGCGCGTCCAGGGAAGCGCAAAGATCCCCAGCAAGCACATTCTCCATGGAGATCCAGTCCACCACCACCAGCATGGAGCTTGCTGAGACACCAAGGGCAGACGACCATTCTCAGTCACCATGCCTGACGGGCAAATATGATTCATATGATCTGTGGGCAAGCCCATGATGGAGAATATGAGATCATCCACCTTCTCATTTTCGTATGTCCAGATCGATTTCGAGAAGGAACCATTCAGGCCAGAAGAGGCAGGCAGCCGTCGCACATCATATGGATCGCAGCATATGGCAGGCCCTGAGCCTTTCGAAATCCACCAGCTGGAACGGCGCGAGGTTTCAGCGGACAAAAGACAGGTAAGGTCGATTGACGAGACCACAGTTGTAGGCCGCAAGCCCGCGATCGACGAGAACGCGGGCACTTTCAGATGACATGGATGGGAAAAGGGTCGGGCCGGTTCATCGAGGCACTGCGGTGCCCGTCAGGTTCGAGGACCAGAGCCTTGGGCCGCAGATGCCAACGGCCAAAAGCGCTGCTTAGGTTGGCACCCCCAATTATGCATCCACTTCCAACGTCAACGGGCAGGCGATTCGATTTCGTAAGTTTTAGAACAAACGTAGAAAAGAAAGATGAACTACCAATAGACATGTTACAAGGTCTAGAGATCTATACCTACTACCTAGGTACCTACCTATCTAGGTGTCGCGTGGGCTTCGGGATAGTCGGCTCGCAGTTTCAAGCCCGCATGGTTGAAGGCTGGTCCCAAGCTGTCGCTCACACTGCCTGCTATCTATCCATTGCGAGAGCTTCTCAGCCCCCACACGCGCTCGGAGCACCGTCACCGCCCGCCCTCTCACGTGACATCCCACCATTTTCTGCCATTCAGGAAAAAAATAGCGGCAGCGCAAACAACTGCGAGAGGTGGAATGGCGAGGCAAGAAAGAGGGTGGATTGGCCTGTGCAAGCCAGTCACCACGGTTTATCCCCAGGCTGTAACACAATCTGCTGGCGCATACCCTACCCTAATATCCGTCCTGTCCCTCTCCCGATTTGCCTTTCTCTTGCCGGAGTCAACCACCCCTCGCCGTCCGCTGTCGAATCCTGCCCGGCAGACCAAGCCCCGCTTCCGGTGACGAGGACCTCCCGAGGCCAACCCCCAGAGCCCGACACGAGACCGAAACGTGCGCTCGCAACTGCTACCGACTAGCGAAGCCGAACCGGCCATACCGCAGACACGATGGCGGCCACACAGCAGCCCCAGCTGGTGTTCGTCGATGGCGCCTTCGCGGAGCTGGCCCAGGACATGGCCAATCTGCTCTCCATCGGCGACGAGGTGAAGGCTCTGCTGGAGAAGGAGCAGAGGAGGAGGCGCTGGCCAGGATCGTCAAGGCCTCGACTAGTCTCAACTCGATCCCGAGAAGGAGTTCACGGGCGCCTACAACGCGCTCGTCTACCTCGTCCTCCAGTCCAAGGAGCCCAAGAAGCATCTCCCGACAGTCTGCCAGAACCTGACCAAGCCCATCACGTCATCACCCCAACACGGCGCCCAGCTGGCGCTGTTCGAGCTCACCAGCATCTTCAACTTGCTCAAGCCTGCCGACCCCGTGCGCTTCCACGTCCTCATCCAGAATCATCCGCTTCTACAAGATCCACAACCTGCCCATCTCAGAACACCTGAAGGCTGCTATGAAGAACCTGCCGAGGTGGCTGGAGACTTGGGAGAATTCCGAGGATGACTGCAGGAAGATTTACCTCGAGGTTGTCGATGTCATGACCGCGGCCAACGAGGAAGAGTGAGTTGCACAGAGAAAGACGTACACAAGGCCAGCGCCATCTGTTTCGTGACTGACACCAATGATATTCATAGGGAGGCTTACCAGCATCTACTCAAGGCACTCCGCACGTTTGACGCAGACGAGAACGAGGAGTACGCCTCGGAGGAGGCGCAGCAACTTGCACTACGGGCCGTACGCATGGCCATATCTTCACCCACCAGGCTTTCGTACGAGGATCTGCGGCCGCTGCAGCCAGTCCAGGCGCTCAGCGACTCGCACCCGGTGCACTACCAGCTGCTACAAATCTTCAGCGAGCAGGACCTGGACGACTATGATGACTTCAGGGAGGAGCACGAGGGCTTCATCGAGAAGGAGAAGCTCGACCACGATGTGCTCCACCGCAAAATGCGTCTCCTTACCTTTGCGTCTTTGGCGGCCTCCAACATGCAGACAAGGGAAATTTCGTACAAGGATATCACCAAGGCACTGCAGATTCCCTCAGAAGAGATGTCGAGATGTGGGCCATCGACGTGATCCGCGCGGCCTGGTCGAGGGCAAACTGTCGCAGAAGAAGAACGTTTTCCTGATCCACTCGGTCAAGTACCGTGTATTTGGCGAGAAGCAGTGGCGCCAGCTTCTGAGCACACTGGAGAAGACCAAGAAGACGGTGGGTGGACTCCTAACCACCCTGCGCAAGGAGGAGGCCAACGCGCAACAGGAGGCAGAGCGCAAACTGGCCGAGGCGAGCGGCCAGCAGAGCGGCGGCGGCGGCGGTGGGGACCGCCAGAGGCGCGGTGGACGCGGACAACAACAATCTCAGCGTGAGCGCAACGACCGCGACGACTAGGCCAAACTTTATGTGACTACCTCACGTCTTTTCATGTGCAAAGAGAAAAAAAAAATCGAAAACTCAACTAGATGACGCTGCCAGAAAGGGTCAGAAGGATGTTTAAAGTACCAACCCACACTTTTCGCGGAGTTGGCGGGACTTGGAGCAGGTTGATTTCCCTTGGTCGTTATAGAATGACCAAGTTGAATGGGCGGCGCCTCTTTTATACGGCAACTTCATACCTGCTTTCTATCGGGCATGATGATTTTTTGGGGGTTAAAAGGTCTTTGCGTTAGTGTTATCCCTCTTGGAGGCAAAATAGAGTATCGAAAAGGCCCCATGCATTCCACGAAGCAGATGAGTTTGGACCAACATATCTCCCCTTATAGATCGATGGCATCAAGATATTATGTTACCTGTGTGAGGAACACATAGAATGCGCGCGGGCAAAACAAGAAGGAGGAGAGGCAAAAAAAGAGTTAAGGAAGGGCCACACTGGCTGTCTATGATGGAATGTATCTAGCCGTTCTCGGCTGGTATTATGGCTGTCTAAGGTGTACACAAGAGAAACCGTCTATCGAAGGAACGAGACGTCCGCAGAGAACGGGGTGGCAAGTAGGAGGGAGTCGGGGAAGAACAAAAGGTCAGTGGGATAGGATCTAGAAGTCGGAGCCAAGCCGCTTGGCGAGCTGCTTCCTAGTCTCCTCGTTCACGGCGTCGGGGGTGGCGGTGGCGGCGATCTTGACAACGCGGCCCTCGCGCTCGTAGTGGTCGACGACGGGCATGCTGGTCTCGACAAAGGTGCGGAAGCGCTTGCGGATGCTCTCGGCGTTGTCGTCGGAGCGGCCGCTGGTCTTGCCGCGGTCGAGAAGGCGGCGCTCCATCTCCTCCTCGGGGCAGTCGTAGAACAGGACGAACTTTGCGGGGCAGACGGCCTCCTCGAACTTGAAGGCCTGGTCCATCTTGCGGGGGAAGCCGTCGATGAGGAAGCGGGGGCTCTTCCTGGCGGCCTTGCTCGAGCCCTCGCCGGAGCGCATCGCCTCGGTCATTGCGTTCTCGAGCAGCTGGATCGTCACCTCCATGGGCACGATCTTGCCGTTGCGGATGTAGTCCTTGATGAGCTCGCCGAACTCGGACCCTGGCCGCTCCTGCTCGGCGCGCAACAGGTCGCCGGCCGACAGGTGGGTGAAGCCGTACTGCTCGACCAGGCGCGCGCACTGGGTGCCCTTGCCGGCCCCCGGCCCGCCGAGCACGAAGATGACGGTCACATCGTCGCCGGAAAAGGTCGGCGTCGACTTGGTCGTGGCGGGCAGCTGGCCCGCCTTCTTGGCCTCCTCGATCGAGGGCATGTCTATTTTTGTTGGGTGGAAGGGGCGGAAGAGAATGGAGGGGTTTGAGCAGTCAGACAGCAAGAACCAAACAAGCACAAAGCGCGGAGGACGGAAGCGAGAGGATTGGTTTGTGTGGTGATTCTCCTAAGCAAGTGCCTCGAGAGATGAGGATATATCGGCTAGAAGGGTGGGTAGGGGTTTGTTGGACAAAGCGATGAATGACATGCACCAGCCAAGGAGGGGGCGACAGGAGTCGCAATACCGGGTATTGTGTGCGCGCGCGCGATGTCGGCCGTCGTGAATGGCTACACACCACGAGGCGTGCCTAAGTAGCGTCGCATGACGTAGCGGAGCGGTTCAACATTCCAGCTGGCAGCTGGCACCTTGCACCTTGCACGGCTTCCTTGAAGCACATGCTCCTGCGCCTCCTCGGCTTGCCGCTCCAATTGCACCGCAATCACACGCGCGAGCTGGCCCGTCCAACTATGGAGGGGTTAAAAATTGGTGAGGGGATGGCCAGATAGCTTCGTGGTAAGTGCCACCAACAATCTGGAAGCGCTCACAGCGACCGGCAGTTGGATGCAATCAATTGTGGACTCACCTTTCCCGTTCCTCCGGTTAACCAGCATTATGTACGAGCCGCTCGACAGGGCAATGACAACGAGGAATGGCCAGAACTTGATCCCGGTCTGCGACGGAGGAGGCGGCGGCGGCGGAGGAGGAGGAGGAGGAGGAGCCGAGCTGTAGGACCTGCTGCATCGCCGCGCTGCACTGGCGGCGCGGGCCTGAAACCCATTGTGGCTGCTGCCGGCCACGCAGCGCTGCTGGAGGGACCGGAACCCGGTGGTCTGCAATGTAGGTGCAATGTGTGTTCGCGCCAGCTGCCGCCAGATGGAGCGCGGCATCGACGCCTGGGCAGCCATTTCGATCCGACGGTCCTCGCTGGGATTGTCTGCACTCGAGTTCGGATCGGAGGGGAGGAGGAGGGGATTTGCGGTGGGAAGATTCGTTTCTGGTGCAAGGCCCCGGGCGTCTCGGGCTGGCGGTTTCGACTTTCTCGTGTGACACTTCGAGAGGGGGAAAAAAAGGAGACGAAGTAAAAAGGGTGCAGTTACAGCTAGCTAGCTGTTCGTTCTGGGTCGCGTATTCACGCTCCGCCGACTCGTTCAAGCATCAATTCGGGCGGGAGCAGGGATTGTTTATCGGGTGCCCCTGGAAGTTTATCATCCATCCCGGTCGATCTGGCCGCCGCTTCTTGCGCTCCACAGCTGAAGCCACGGTACTTGAATTGACCTAACCCGAGCACCATGGAGGCGTCCAACGAGAGGGTAAACCCTCCCTGCGAATACCACTGGACAACGCCCTGCCGTGTATGGACTGCCACAATGACGTAGCTCGACACAAGCAAAGGAAATGTCCAAATCAGTAACCCGGGAGAGGAAGCCCAGGTCAGTGCCCGTTACCACGGCTGCCAGAGAGAGGATTGACCGTCAAAGTTGGAGAGATAGACTTGTTTCGTCTCTATAGACGGTGGCAGAGCTTCTACAAAGCCAGACTACCCAGACAATGCTGGTCAAACGAAACCCGTTCTTGCCATACTATACATATATTCGTCTGCATTAATACGATTGTGGAAACCTCCCAGCCATTTGCCTCCCACATGCCTTCATTCGAGGCCATATCTGCATCATCGCCCAAGATAACGCCATTGTGGTATAAATAGGGAATAAGGATAAGCCCCATGAAAAGGACGGGGTAAAGAAAGTTCAGCTCCGCTGCACATAGGAGAGAAGGGGTTCTAGAAGTGAAAAGAAAGAAACAAAAGAAAATAGAAACGTCAAAATATTTGAGGCGACGAGGCCAGACTATGGCCCCTCAATTTTATTTTCGACACCATCCCACCCAAGTCAGCGAGCAGGCTCGGCAGCGCGCTTCACCTGAACGTGGATTGGTTGGGAGGCGGGCTCTTCATCGCCGCATCGGCGTATGCGCCAGGGATTGGCACAGCGTCGTACTGCACCTCGCCTGGTGCTTGTGGTGCGGCGGCGGGCGCGGGGAAGCTGTTTGCGGGGCCGGCTGTTGATGACGATGGCGAGTCGAAGCCGTTTTGTGCCGACTTAGGCGTGGCCGACGGGGCCTTGCTCGGCGGCGCCTGGAGCTTGAAAGTCTGGGCCGGCGCCGAGAGGGCAAACGACGACTGCGGCTCTGGCATGGGCCTGCCGCCGGGAGTGAAGGGCGACGCCTCCTCGATATCGCCGAGAGAGCGGTAGGCCTGAGGAGGGAATCGTGGAGACATGGCGTACTGGGAGAAGGCGGGAGACTTGGGGCCGAATCCAGGGGTGTTGGGCGCAGACTGGGTGCGGAGCTGGGCCAGGTACAGGTCGGAACGAGCCTTGTCGCGGCTGTCCATGGACTTGTGGAGCTTGCGCTTCGAGTAGTAACGGTAGAAGACGATGCTGTAGAGAATGATGGCGATGACCTCAATCACGATCTCGATCATGATGCAGACCAGGGTCCAGTTCTGAATGGCACACGGTTAGCCAACCTGCCCGACGGAGATGTCATAGACGAACAGCAGCTAGCATTTGAACATACCTGGAGACGACACAGCAGCGCGTAGTCGACCTTTTCGTTGTAAAGCTCCGACCTGTGATTCTGCACACAGGACCAGCCCCACATGTCTTGGTTGCCGCTGTTGTTCCGTTGGCTCTGGAAGACGGCGGCGGCGACGACCCACATGATCATGCTGAAGATAAACCAGCCGACGGCGAAGAGTGTGTAGTAGACTCCGACCTTCTCGGCCCGTCGGTGTCCGCCACGGCAATAGGCCCAGAAGACGGCAACGCAGATGCAGAGCGAGATGCAGGCGACAGTGAGAACGAGGATCTGCGGCCACGGGTTCGTCGTGGTTGACCAGGAGGGCATGCCGTTCTGCGTCGGCAGGGTGCGGGTGGCGTTAAAGATCGTGAAGGTCGTCGAGATCATGGCCAAGATGATCAGGCTGCAGCTGAAGTTGACTCCGCGGAGCGCAAACTTGGCCATGCGCACTCGGGTTTTGATTTTCTGCAGGCCGCGTGTTAGCCACTTGCTTCCTGTCGGGGGATTTGGAGGGGCCGTACCAGGTCCTTCGCTTGCATCTTGTCCGTCGATGCTTCTCTCCTTTCCAGAATCTGCTCCTCCCTAAAGGTAGGGCTCAGGGGGTTGTCGAACTTGCGCGCGGACATCCCCGGCACCTTCATCGCGCTCTTGAGCGGCGACTTCGGGGTCATGGGACGGCAGTGGCCTCATTGTTGTTGATGTAGCCGAATCCCATATCGGAAGGCTGTGCCTGGGCCTGGTAAGCCTTCTCATCATCGAACGGCTTCCTCCCAGTCTCCTCGATGGGAGAGTGGATCGAGGTAGCCTCGGCGAAGCGAGGAGTCCTCGGGTGCTTTAGGGACGACGTCGACGACGACGAGTCGGTCGAGGTCTTCCGGACAGGAGTGAGGTTCAGGGCGGCGGGCCGCTTCTTCTCGTCGCCAAACGCCATGTTGATGGGCGTGTCTGTACTGAGACGTAAAAGGAAAGTAAGGCGCAAGAAGTGCCAGACTTCTGTTGGGCACAAGTGGGAATGGTTATATGGGATGAAGCCCCGAGATAGTAGCCGTGGGCATGCAGGTTAAAGTGCTTGCGAGGCGCCGCTGTTCCCGGTAATGAGATGAAGAAATGAGAGACCAGCTGTCGAGGAGGCGGAAAGATCCAAGAATGGATACCACTTGGGGGGAGGCCAATGGTTTTGAGTAGGCGCTGGTAACCCTGGGGCGATATAATTTGGCCTCGTGGTTGGCCCCTCTGCATGCGCCGGGTTTAGTGGGCGGACAAGACGGCGAGGGAGCAGTGGGAGTGCGTACCTTGGACAAGGGGGGTCGAGTCTGGCCCCGGCGGCAGGAGCTGATAGGGCAGCTGACTGGACTCCCAATACTAGTCCAGAGAAAATAGACGCCCGAGCAAGTGACGGGGTGGCGTCTGGGAATTACACAGGCGGGCCCTCTCCGCACGATCGGCCCAGGGCCAGCGCGTGATGTTGCGAGTCTGAGGTGCGTCGGCGGTTGTGCTTTCGATGCTGTCTTTGCGAGGCGCCACCACTCTTGTTCCCTGATGGCCAGCCCACTGGTTGGTCTAGTCCGAAGCTCTTGCAGTCGCACAAACTGTCGTAGAAACGAGGAGAGGGTCTGGGGAGGGAGAGGAGGATGCAGACGTGGGAGGGATATTCCAGCTATACAACTACCTAGGTAGATAAGCCGTCCCTCGAGCGGGCTGCCAACAGAGACAGCCGAAAGGGGGAGTTGGCCCGGAGGTGCGTGAGATTTTTCGCGAGTGAGCAATGTACCCTCTCGGCACGCATGTAAGGTGCTCAAAATATCCATCGCTGCTGCCCTCCCCCGTCGCCCACGATCCTGAGCGGATCAACGGGTAGTGCGCGCGGATCGCCCACCCTCCCTTTCCGTCCTGGCCCTCTCTTCTGGGGCCTGGAAGGAGGCAGGAGTGGCAGGTACCTCGACGGGGGGAGGCACTGGGAGCCCGCCGTCTGCCGCCCCAGTTGGGAGCGTGCCATGCCGGGGCCACCATCTGCAGGCGCGAGGCACTGATTGGGCCTGGTCGCCGTGGCACTCGTCGTCGGCTGCGCTGTGATAGGCCGGCCGCCTGCACCCAAGCTGGCCCAGCAGGGGGTTGGAGGGTGAGGGTGGGATTTGCCCAGCGCCCGGCCAGCGGCAAGAGCTGTAGTTTGCGCGAAGAAAAGGCCTCGACAGCCGGACTCGACGGAGAGGGGCGCCTGCAATCCTGGCTCAGTTGCCGCCCTCTGCAGGTGATCGGCCCCTGGACCCTGGTCGTATGCTCCACTTTTAATCGGCGATTCCGCCAATCTCTGCGGCCGGTGCAACCCCAGCCTGCCAGTCTGGGCTGCGCCAGCTGCTGATAGGCTGGCTGCAGAAAACGAGTTTGGAAGGTTTCTGAGAGGCCCAGCCAATGGAAGTCGTGGAATCGTGTGACGGCCTGCATGAGGCCGCTTTAGCCCGGCGGCAAGCGACTAATCCTGGCTCGCACCCGAGCGAGCGCCCCCAGCACGACAAACAGAACGTGGGAGGCGGGCACGCGGGTGGAACCATTCAACGAGCAGGCGTGGCAGGAAGGAGGGGGAAGGCAGAGAGCTGGTGAGCACTGGAGCTTGGACAGATGGAGATGACAAAGCGGCCCAGCTGGGCGATCACGACCCCCTCTGCGGCCTGTGGCACTCTGTGACAGGGCTGGAGCGAAGCTGGATTCGAGGGCGTGATGTTGGCTGGACGCAGTGACGCGGCCATCGGGCAGTCATCCGGACGACCGTTTGTGCGCTGGAGGGATGGCGAGCGAGAGTAGGTACCATTTCGAGAATGGTCAACCAACCAACCAAGGGAGGAAAGAAAGTCGGCACAAAAGATTCCGAAAACCACCCAGGTTTTCTTAGTGCGACCCCTCGCCCCGGTCATCGCCTCAACCGTCGCCACATCCGATGCGAGGCAGGCTTGAAGGCAGGTTCGTGGGAAATCCGAAAGGCCCAGGCCCATTTTTGGCTTCATGGTCACGATTGATGACGGTAGGGGCACGAATTCCCCGAATAGAAATAATCCACAGCAAAAGCGAGTCTGACTGCGGAGGTGAGTGCTGACGCTGTGCTCGCCGGGTTGTGGAGCGCAGAATGAGTCTTAGGTACACCTTTGTGGTTCTGGTGGTACCTAAGTTGAGCCAACATAAGACCACCGAGTCCGTCGCCCGGATGGGCCCAAAAAAAAAAAAAAGCAGCGACAGACAGGTGGGAGCTGCCCTGATTTTGGACCCCTCAATCAATATTTCCCGAGCCTCGGATGATGCGAGCACGTTATAAGAGCCCGTCTCCAACCCCCCCCCCCCCCCCCCCCCCCCCCCCCCCCCCCCCCAGCTATGTGACGACTATTTCCGTTCAATAATTCTGCATGTGCCGCCTTGGTTGCAATCTGGGTGAATTTGAGATTTGCTCGAGATGGTGGGTGGTATGGGTGAGTGACTGAGCCGCCTGGAAAGGGAAGGTTTGTGCGGTGTGTGTGTGTTGTTAGCTCCCACTCACCTACTTTAGAGCTCCATCACCCATTGGCCAGCCGCCCGATGGATTTGGCGCGGTCCTCCACCACGAAGCGGTGAGAATGCGACCTCACCCACCCACACCTGACCTGACGACATGTGTGCGCCGTGCTCCGTACATGCATATAGAGGTAGGTACGGGCTAGCTCCTCCGGCTGCAACTATATTTAGACTTATGCCGAACCCATCCAAGCCATGCGGGACAAACGGCCGTACCTTGCCGGCCGGAGTTGAACTCGCGGGTACCGTCCTCCTGCCGCACCACCATTCGTCTCCCGACACAAGTCGGGCGTCCCGGCCTTGGCCACATGGCACTCAGACGCTCCTGACCTTGGCGGGATTCCGACGCAGTGAAACAGAGTTGGGTTTGCGAGAAAATATTGGGGGCTTGTGGAATACTTGTGGTTTTCCAGAAACAAGACCCTCTTTGTTGGTGATATAAGTGGTTGCTTTGTGTGCGTAATCTCAGCGTGGGTCTTAGTGTTGCTGGCGCCCAGTGTCTAACCGGCTACCATCGTGCCGGCTCGCATTTCCCTTTCTCTTCATCTGTGTTTTTACAGAGAGTGGGAAAGACATTTGCCTTCACGACCGAGGTTCTGGTGATGGGTTGGGCTCTGGTGTAGAGGGACTGTGAGTTGGAACCCGGCAACGGAACTCCTACACCCAAAGAAAGGATCCTAGGTTGGAGAGGCTCGGCCGTTTATGATCTGGCGCAGGATATGAGCTTACAGAATCCCTCTTATAGACTCCACGGCATTAGCCCTCAAAGCCGATGGGCGTCAAAGTAACAACACTCTGGCTCCTCGAACAAGGGCTGGATAGGTCGGTGATGCTAAAGACCGAACAAGTCAGCGAACTTGTAGGCTCAAGGCGGCCGAGATCTCTGGCAGCAGGCCTGCACATGAACCGGCACCGAGCCCTCATCCCGCACCCCGGGGACCGGCGCGGAGTGTTTTCTCTTCCGTGGCCGGCTCCGTCCCACCCCAACTTGGGCGCAAGGAGCGGGGCATGAGTTCGGGGGTGGTGGCGGGGCGCCTGGGCGGTGGGTTGAAGTGTAAGCTCTTATCGATGGTTTATCGGGAGCTTATTGAGGCGATGCAATGGGTGAGGCGTTGAGGTACATCCCCCACTGAAGGTTGGGCGGGCAGGCTGGAGGTACCAAGGTACCCCGCAAATCGGGTTGTCCTCCATTGAGTCATGAACGAGCAACTCGAGGCTGCACACCAAAATTTCCAAATGGCGGCGATGCTGTAAAATCTTGGTCGAGACTGAACCTACGAGCCACGACACCCAAACTCCATCCACCATCCACCAGGCATCAAAAGGCACCTACACGAGGCCAACGACGCGCTCGTCAGCCGCAACGCCCAGACGCCCGCCTGAGTTCATCCGCCGTCGACCTCTTTCCCCCGCAAATCTCGGCGCAAAGCAGGTCGCGAATCCTACCCCACTATCGCCATGGCTACCAACGGCGACAAGTTTGGCAACGACGTGGAGTCCGAGTCCGACTCTGGCCCCGACTCCCCCACCCTCGAGGCCCAGGACCTCTCCGACAACGACATCGACGAGAAGCCGCTCAAGTCAGCGCTGAAGAAGACAGCCCCGCCCCCTCCAGTCCAGCGGCCCGAGCTGCCGCCGCAAACAGACCCCAAGGACCTCGACGTCAGCACACTGAACCCCTTGACTCCTGAGATTATCGCGAGGCAAGCAACCATAAACATCGGCACCATCGGCCATGTCGCCCACGGAAAGTCCACCGTCGTCAAGGCCATCTCGGGCGTCCAGACGGTCCGCTTTAAGAACGAGCTGATACGCAACATTACTATCAAGCTGGGTTACGCCAATGCCAAGATCTACAAGTGCGACAACCCGGAGTGCCCTCGACCCAGCGCCTTCCGGAGCTACAAGAGTGAGAAGGAGGTCGACCCCACTTGCGAGAGGGACGGGTGTGAGGGAACCTATCGCCTGCTCAGACACGTCTCGTAAGTCTGGCTCGGAGCACCCACTGCCGTGCCCCGTGCTGTCGCGGCCATCGCGCATGAGCATTTCTGACGCTATATTGCCGTGCCGTAGCTTCGTCGACTGCCCCGGTCACGATATTCTCATGAGCACCATGTTGTCAGGAGCCGCCGTCATGGACGCCGCCCTCCTGCTGATCGCAGGCAACGAATCCTGCCCCCAACCCCAGACTTCTGAACACCTTGCTGCCATCGAGATCATGAAGCTCGAGAACATCATCATTCTCCAGAACAAGGTCGACCTGATGCGGGAAGAGGCCGCCCAGCAGCATTACCAGTCGATCCTGAAGTTCATCCGCGGTACCGTTGCTGGAAAGTCGCCTATCATCCCCATCTCGGCTCAGCTGAAGTTCAACATCGATGCCGTCGTCGAGGCCATTGTCAACACTGTCCCTGTTCCCCCCAGGGATTTCTCGATGGACCCCCAGATGATCGTTATCCGCTCCTTCGACGTCAACAAGCCCGGCGCTGAGATTGACGAGCTCAAGGGCGGTGTTGCCGGTGGCAGTATCCTCCACGGTATCCTGAAGCTCGGCGACGAAATCGAGATTAGGCCAGGTATCGTCACCCGTGACGACAAGGGAGATCTCCAGTGCACCCCAATTTTCAGCCGCATTGTTTCTCTGAACTCGGAAGCCAACGACCTCAAGTACGCCGTTCCTGGTGGTCTTATCGGCGTCGGCACCCGCATCGACCCCACCCTTTGCAGAGCCGACCGTCTGGTTGGCCACGTGCTTGGTCTCAAGGGTCGTCTTCCCGACATCTATAGCGAGATCGAGGTCAACTTCTACCTGCTCCGCAGGCTGCTTGGTGTGAGAACCGCCGATGGAAAGCAGGCCAAGGTCGAGAAGCTGGCTAAGAACGAAGTCATCATGGTCAACATCGGCTCCACGTCCACCGGTGCCAAGGTCTCTGCCATCAAGAAGGATGCCGCGAAGCTGATCCTCACCAGCCCTGCATGCACAAATATCGGTGAAAAGGTTGCTCTGAGTCGTCGTATCGAGAAGCACTGGCGTCTCATTGGATGGGCTACTATTGCTGCGTACGTACTCTCCCTCCTCTTATGCAGCAGTCATTCTATGAGGGCCACGGACGTTAACTTTGTTATAGGGGTAAAACGCTCGAGCCGACGGCCTAGGTTGGGTCTTCTTAAAACTGGGTATGGTGTAATAGGAACTCGTCAAGCAAAAGCATTTGGGGGTACGCACTTCTGCATTTCAATGTATGGGCAAGAAAGGGGCCCGTTTTCTGGAATCTCCACAGTTGGGCTGCCTAGGCTGGGGCATGCGGTAGCAGTTGAACTCATGAAAGGGCCACACATAGAGGTGCGTTCCCTCTCGAGTTTTCAAGCCTTCAGTAGCCTTCTTGTTTCACTGTTCAGTATCTCAGTCTGTGCCGCAGATAGCACCCGGGATATTTTGACTGGTAGGAAACAACAGGAGAAGTGGACTTCAAGTACCCGACGACGTTTGATTTTTCACTGCCCTATTTCCTCACTTTCCTCGCGTGCTTGACGAGATTTTCTATCACACCTTCGAACGCTTCCCGGTCGCCGATCTTTTCGTCTGTCCTCTTCTGCCAGTACTCGAGCATCTCCTTTGCCGAGGCCTCCATGGCCTCGAGCTTTTCAACGTGCTCCCTGAGCTCCTGATCCGTCATGCCATCCAGCGCCTGGTCGGTGGTTGTGCACAGCTGCTTGGCGGCCACCAGGTCGAGCGTCGGCTCGGCGGTCGCGCCCTTGCGCTGCTTCGCGGAGCTGGCGCCGCCGCCGCCTGGCGAGTCCACGTTCGTGCTCGACGCGTTGGCATCGGACTGCTTGAGCTTCGCGGCGTTCGAGCGCTCATCGGTCGATGTCCGCAGGGAGCCGTTGCTGCCCGTCCGGTGAAGGGAGGGCAGCACAAGCTTCTTTTGCTTGGACGCCGGGAGGATCTCGTCCAGGTCCACGGGCACGCCGAGGGACACGAGGAAGAGCCGGCGTATCCGCGACCGGATCCAGTCGGGTGGCTGGAGCGGGGGAGGCGCCACCAGCTGTGCCCAGAGGGAGGCGCTCCTCGGGGTCTGGAAGATTGGATTGTCTTTGGGGAACGAATGGACGACTGTAATGTCGTCGTCGTCCGGGGATAGATGGCGTTGAGGTAGGGTTCTGTGGCTGACATGACCTCACTGGCATCCATGCCTTCAAAGTCCGGTATGGGCTGAGAAAGGGCAAGGTCAGTGAAGGCGCATACTAGTGATCTCCTGAAGTGGGTTGGAAGGACGTATCGATCTAGCTGGGGTAACGAGACGGGCAGAATCAATTCTTACAAACGAGGGGGTATACTGCTGCGGCGGTGCAACAGCCGCCAGAGGAGGTGCGGCAGGCTCAGGAGGAGGAGGTAGTTCCTGGAAGCCGTCGTCGAAGTCGCCAAAGTCGTCCTCATCACCGCCGCCACCTTCCTCAAAATCGTCAAAATCGTCCCCAAAATCATCATCGGCGTCGTCACCGTCAGCCTGGCCCTCCGGACTCTCGTCCGAGGGCTCAACCCCGGCTGGAGAGGGCGGGCCGGACGTCGTGCTCATCTTTTCTATCGGCAACTTCTCCGGTGCACGGTCCGTTGAAGGTGATGATATAGATGGTGCTATTGGAGTATCTACGCCAAAAAAATCCGTCAACATGGTGCACCTCGAGAACGAGGAGTAGGAAGACTGCGAGCGAGTATGAGCTACACTGTCGTACCGGCCATAGCGTCGCCGTCATCCTTGGCCTTCTCCACAGCCTTCAGCACTTCGTCCGGCGCGGGATCCGACCCGTGGTGCTTCTCTGGGTGCGTGACGGATCCGACCGAATCCGCCGTCTCCTCCAACACGGTCCTCGGAATCGGCTGCCCGCCGGGCGTGGGTGACCATGATTCACCCGCCTCACTCACGGGCTCCTGCGCCGGGGTGTCGGGGATTACGGCAATCTCGTCCGGCTCGGCGTCACCTTCCCGCTTCTTGTACGCCTCGGTCCCTGGGACCTCGCCATAGGAAGGCTCATCGCTGACCTTCTCCACACGGAGCTTGGGGAGGGGTGAGCCCCTGTTGGACTCAGGAGGGGCGGATTGCGCATCCGAGAAGTGATCCTCCGACTCTGAAGACTCTGGGGAGGCAAGTCAGTACTTGATCCACGGTGCGGGCCGGTCCAGGACTTGATTCCGCTGGGCGCGGTCTCACCTAGCTCATGGGCACCTGGGTCTTTGGTGTTTGTCCTCTTTGGGGGAGTCAAACTATCTCTACGGCCTGTCATGACGAATGTCGGGGTTGTAAAGATGCTTGACGGGTGTCAGATGTGCATTCGCGGGCGAATACTTGAGGTCAAAGCGACGAGAACTGGTGTCTCGAGACAGACCAGGCGAGGAGCTCGGACGGTGGTGTAGTGCAGTATTCTGGGCGGCTCAGGGGTGGTGTATCCAGGGAGGGGAGGGGCGGTAGTTGGTTTAGCGGATAGGTGTGGGCCAAGGAAACGTCCGGTCTCGACCACACGGCCACGTCGGTCCAGGTGGCGAGTTGCAGTGGCCGGGGGCCTGGGAAGAAGCAAAGGCGTGGTAATGCTAGAAAACCGACTGCATGCGAAGTGCAAGGCGAAGATCAAAACAAGACTGGACTGGAGTGACGCACAAAGAATACCGGCATAGACTCGGGAGGCGGCCACAAGGATCGAATGTACTCTTGTCTGGCAGTCCTCACTGACGTCGTGGGAACCCTCACGAATCGGGCGTCTTGCACGGCCGCACACGGCTGGATCAAGTGAGGCTCGTGCGGCAGGAGCCTCGACCAAGCTTGGTATTATCTAAGCATATTCTGAGTGGGGGCCAGGCAAGGGTGGGGTCAACATACCGCCAATGGAACAGGAAATGGGTGGATATCACACCTATGTAAGGTGCCTGGCTAGGCACATATTTGCATTCGAGACCGGCCCTCGATGTTGAGCAGCCATATCGTCCGTGCATTTGCGCAGAAGCGAATAATCAAAAGGCAATTGCGTTAAACATCGAGATGTATGCCTATACAGCCAAGGCATTTACCCAGCGTCCGTCCCTGGTTGGTTGCTGTGTGAGGAAAGGAAGTTAGCGACGATCCATTTCGTGGTACATCTAGTTTGGTCTGGAGCTGCCTAGGAAACCCAAGTGGAGAACCGACTTTTCCGACCCACTTCTAGCTGCCCCTGTCCAGCCTGGAGGCTCTGGAGTCCAGCGCGTCGCGCTCCGGCTGGCTGGGTCTTGGAGGTTGAAACAAAAGTTGAAGGTTGGTGCTGGTGCAGTTTCGCAACGCCAACACTGCTTGATTTGCGAGCCCGCCAAGTTGAGAGAGCGCGTATACACTGCCCACCTGGCGCGCGCCGTTCTTCGCTCCGGAGCTCTCGAGTAGCTTGCAATTCCTCCCTTCAGCATTCCTCGACCCGATCCCAAGCCATCGTCAGCCTCTCTTGCGTGTCTTGGCCACAATGTCCTTCACCTTCGGCAGCACCCCGAGCTCCAGCGCGGCTGGAGCACCAGCGACTACCGCGCCATCCTCCGGTGGTCTGTTTGGCGGCGCATCTAGCTCTGGCTTCAGCTTCGGAAAGTCGACCACGCCTACTACGGGAGGAACGCCTGCTCAGCCTGGGCGGTGGTCTCTTTGGCGGTTCGAGCGCATCAATTACAGCAGCGAAACCCGGCAGCCTTTTTGGCGGCGCATCTGCAACCAACATGGCATCAGGATCATCAGCCCCAACCGGGTCTGGCCTTTTTGGTGGCGCGGGCAGCACCGCTGGTGGCACCGGCCTGTTCGGAAACTCTAGCAAGCCCGCCCAACCTGCGGGTAGTCTTTTCGGTGGCGCTACGGCAACACCTCCAGCCTCGTCCGCCGCCCCGGCCTCGTCTCTCTTTAGCCCTGCCGCTGGAGCGACGAGCTCTTCACTGGCGCCATTTTCCAGCGGCCTCTTCGGCAATGCATCCTTGACGCCGGCCAAGCCAACGATGTCAATGCCCTCGACCACACCAGCCGGGGCCCCTCCCTCCGGAGCCTCAAAGCCGGCGGGTTCCGGTTTGTTCGGAGGTGCCGCTTCCCAGGCAACTGGGGCCAGCTCCCTCTTTGGCCAAGCAAAGCCGACTACGACCACTGCCAGCACGACGCCGGCTGCCAGTACCACGGCTGCTGCGCAGCCTTCAGCCTTGGGCGGCGGCCTCTTTGGAAACACAGCTCAGAAGAGTACTACAGGAGGTAGCCTGTTTGGAGGCACTGCTGCTGCTGGAGCTTCCTCTGCTGCTCCCTCTAGTCTCTTTTGCTAAGCCGACGACCTCTTCACCCGCCACGTCGGGGTTGTTTTGGAGCTACAAGCAGCACCCCCTCTTCCCAGGCCCCAGCTACGTCTGGCCTGTTTGGCGGCAGCTCGGCACCAAGTGCTCCCGCGGTCGCTGCTCCCGCCACCACCCCAAGCCTATTCGGTGCCGCCGCCACATCCAAGCCAGCTGCCACGGCTGCATCTACAGCGCCTGCGACTTCAGCTCCGGCCGCAGCCCCTTCCCTGTTCGGAGCCACTGCGGGAACAACGACGGCTGCCGCTACACCAGCTACGACTGCCACAGCGACTGGAGGCTCACTATTTTCACCTGCCACAACAACTGCCGCATCAACTGCTGCCCCCGCCACTGCACCAACACCAGCAGGCGGCAGCCTGTTTGGTGCTGCGAAGCCCGCGTCCACGCCCGCTACCATGGCTCCTAGCGCCGCAGCCGCTCCTTCAGCCCAAACTGGACCCGCAAACTTGAGCAACTCAACCATGGGTCCGGCGTCCCAGCTTCCGAGACTCAAGAACAAGACCATGGACGAGATCATGACCAGGTGGGGCGACAGATCTCAACAAGTACCAGAAGGAATTCAAGGAGCAGGCTTCCAAGGTGGCCACTTGGGACCGGCTGCTGGTTGAGAACGGAGAGAAGATCCAAAAGCTTTACCTTGAGACATATGAGGCCGAGCGTGCCAGCAATGAGATCGAACGCCAGCTTCAGTCGGTTGAAAGCCAGCAGGACGAGCTGTCATCGTGGCTTGATCGATACGAGCAAGAGGTGAACGACATGTTCTCTCGTCAGGTCGGTCAGGGCGAGCAGCTTGTTGGCCCTGATCAGGAGCGTGAGCGCACATACAAGCTTGCCGAGCGGCTGACCGACCGGCTCGATGAGATGGGCAAGGACTTGGGCAAGATGATCAAGGAGATTAACGACATATCTGGCACTATCAGCAAGGGCAGCAAGCCTGATGATCCGGTAAGCACTTACATACATTGCCAGGCATTCTACGCCGTATTCTCTCAGCACCACCTTGTCGTGCATGCCTGCTAACATCAGTATTCTCGACACAGCTGGCCCAAATTGTCCGTGTACTCAATGGGCATCTCAGCCAATTGCAATGGATTGACACCAACGCCTCGGCGCTGCAAGCCAAGGTTGCGGCGGCGCAAAAGGCTGGGAACACAGTCGGCGGCCAGTATGGAAGTACCGATGGCGACGCGGCCGACAGCTTCTATCGCTCTTTCATGGGGCGACGATGAAAATGCGACTCGCCTCGTTGGGATGAATGGGACGTGATCAAGGGATTGGTGCTGGTGTGAGAATAGAAGGCTGACTACATCTCACGTACCACCCAGCACAGTTTATGGGCAGTAAGCTTGGAGACATGACCACTATCTCTCTGCTTGTTTATATTTCGGAGGTGTATTACCAGGCAGAGCGTGTTTAGGACATCAGCGGAATAAAAAGAACAAAAAAATAATCAAATGGGAGGATCAATGGATACACGTGGGTTATGTACAAACAAACTACCGAGGTAGACAAATGCTTGGACTGCTAGAGAGGAGTAATATCTCACACCGACAGGCTGCTGTCAGGATACGAATCTGAGCAGGGGCATTATAAATGTGACATTGCACGACACGGCAATAGGAGCATCGAGCACGAGAGGGTGCGATCCCAAGAGACCTCTACTTGTCGAGATGATGGTTGTCGGAAATGCAACCGCAGAGAAGGGGATCTAGCCAAACTCGACACTGATTCCCGACTTAGTTGTGCTCTCCTCCCTGATCCTGGTAATCTCATCGCTGCGCACCGGCGGTTGAAAGTTAGTCCTCTGGGGGAGACAAGTCAGGGGGAAGAATGTCCTCCAAACGCACATGTGGTCCGAGAGCTGCTTGAGGTGGTTCTGCTGCTCGGCGAGCTTCTTCTTCAGCTCCATGAGCTTTTCCTTCTCGCGCTGACGGATGGCGTAGTTCTCGGCGGCCTGCTCGCGCTTCTGGAAAGCATCGCTGCGGGCGGGGAAAGGGACGACGGACGCGGTTAGCTACTGGCGGGCTATAGCTTAGGGTATCTCGAGGCCCTGGTCCAGACGAGCCGCGAGGGTATTTACTCCCTGTCGAGCCCGTCTTCACGGAGAAGAGGGACAAGGGGGAATTGCTGAGGAGGGGCTAGGCAAAACTCACCCGCCGCCCGTCTTGGGGATGGAACCGGTGTCGCCCTCGGACATCCTCAGGGCCGAGGTCGTGAATGCTGCTCGGTAGGCCGGGGTAAGCTGCAGGGCGGGTCTGGCGACCTTGGTGAGGGTCTGGCGAGCGGAAAGCATTTTTTGCGAGTTTGCCGATGGGGGGCCTGTCGGAGCTTGCAAGATGTGAATTGGCCCTCTTAAAAAGAAGTCCTGTCAGTCCTGTGTTCGGTGGCAACAAGCGCGGGGGTGCGCCAATGGTCTGTTCGGGGAGTGAGTGCGATAGGTACCTTATTGGTGGGAGGTTTGACTGACTGGTTGTGAGTGCGGTGGTTGCTGGTCTGGAGGGATGCAGTGTAGGTGCCGCCGACGCAATTGGGTTGACGTCGTTTATACCAAGCTGGCACCAAAGCTGCTCGGCGGGTCGGGAGGGTCTGTGCTCCACCTTGGCCGCGAGGGGCGAGCTTCCCGACCAAGCTGCACGTCGTGGGGTGAGCAATGGCCTGAGGCAGCATAGCCTTCCAGCTCAGCCCATTTTGATCTTTGATCTAATCTTTGAAGCCAATGTTGGGGTCAGGTGGCCGCTAAAAGCTCACCACCGCCCAACTACCTGTCCGCGGGGCGACTGGCATGAATACCATGAATGTGCCAATCCCATGTTTGACGGGGCTGACGCTGGAAGAGGCGGAGCTCTTCGTTGACCACCTATTGAATCAGCAGCGCGGGCGTTCCACCCAGGAATACCATGGAAGCAGCCAAAAAGCATCCCTCACGAGCTATGTAGAAATCGTCCACTGTTTACAAAGTTATTCCCACAAATCCAAGATGTTGGCTCTCGAAGCCGCCTGTCTACATCTTGGCACGTAAGTGTGGCAACCTGGAGGTGTCATCTCCTCCTATTATATCCCCAATAGCCTGGGATCGCATACGGGATACCAAATACCGGGTTGGGAATCGAGGAGCCCTAAAATAGGGACTCAGCGAATGGCTACGTATGTGTTGTATCAACCAACTGGGAATGGCAACGGTCCATGCTTCCATTTCCCTTGACCCGCCGTTGGTGTTCTCGAAGTTGAGGGATATGCTGCCTCCTGAAGGGCAGACGATGCCAGCATGTAAGTAGACAGGGCCATGGCAGATAGATGAACGACACCCGGGATGAGGCAATCTCATCTGCCCTCCTGCTCAGCAGACCTTGCCCATATAGGTGGTAGGTAGGCGTAGGTAGCTTGCTGCAGGTCTCGATACCAGGTCGAGAGCCGCACGCATGACTGAAACGGCAGTGACGGGGATCAAGAGGGTAGGGGGCGGCCATCAGGCCAGGCGGAGCACGGGCAACCTTAAACCTGCCTCCAGCCGGGTGGTGTCGGCCGGGCTTGGGCGTGCGCTGCTGCATGGCATGGTGGCCGGCCTGGGATGGATCACGTGCAACGACGGGATGCCCGCCTGGTCCCTCGCCTGCTGATTCGAGCCCGTTTGCCCATGCTTGCCCACCCTGGCACGCAATTGCTAGTCGGCCCTGCTTCTGGGCGGCAGGCCGCAGCAGGCCCCTAAAAGTCGGGGCTTGCACGCACTGGGGCCAGGCGACCGCTGGTCCTGTTCAGGTGCGTTCCTCCCATCAGTTCGTCCAGCCCAAATTTCCCTCCAAATTCCCCATCAACACACAACCAAATCCGATTCCTGCTCCCCTCTCGCTCGCGGAATCCACAACTCAACACAACCCGTTCTCGACCAGACCGCCCTAGGTGTGTTTGTTTACCTGCCTCCCGGATTCGCAAACTGCCTCGTGTCCGCCAGCTGACCGCGCCGTCCCGTCGCCTGCGAGAAAGGTATGTGCTGCTCCCGCCTCGGCCCTGGGCCGCCAATCCGCCTTGTTGCACCCTCTGTCGTCATCGCGCCTGCGCCCACTCGCCAGCCAGTCCCCCTCAATCAAGCCAGCGTTGGCTCATGCCGCGCTGTCGCCGCCTTTCCACATCGCTCCCGACTTCCACCCTCAACAACCCCCAACCCACCTTACCCACCCGCTTCCACTGCAACGCCTCAGCGCCCCTAGATACTTACCGCCCATCGCCTCCTTGGTTGTGAATACCAACACGCCTGACTTAGCCGCTCTCACAGCAGTTATTCCATTCGACACCGATATCCCACAATCCATCCGGGTATGCGCGTCTTCCAACCCTAATTTTATGCGGCCACCGAACCCGCCTGAATCCCCTCCACGCCCAGTTTTTTTCCGGCCATCTGCCTGCCCTTTCATCGCGCAAGGCGCATCTGAGGCCTTGCCCCAGTCCGCAATCCCGTCTCTCGCGCGCACTGGGTCGCTCTTGGTGCTTCCTCGCTTTTTTTTTTTTTTTTTTTTTTTCGCGCCTGGGCACCGTAGTGGAAGAATAAACCATGCCGCGAGACGCTGGCGCAGATGCGAAAACCCCCCACCGCCGGTTGCTGACTTGGAGAATCCGCAGATCACATACGCTAGCAAAATGGGTCACGAAGATGCCGTTTACCTGGCCAAGCTCGCCGAGCAGGCTGAGCGCTACGAGGGTGGGTGTCCCAATCTGGTCTTAGAACACCGCTATTGCGGCCAGCATTGGAATCGAGAGAGCCTGACGATTTGCGCCGCGCAGAGATGGTTGAGAACATGAAGATCGTTGCCTCAGAGGATCGCGACCTGACCGTCGAGGAGCGGAACCTTCTGTCCGTCGCCTACAAGAACGTCATTGGCGCCCGCCGAGCGTCGTGGAGGATCGTCACCTCGATCGAGCAGAAGGAGGAGTCCAAGGGCAACTCCTCGCAGGTCGGCCTCATCAAGGAGTACCGCACTAAGATTGAGCTTGAGCTCGCCAAGATCTGCGAGGATATCCTGGAGGTCCTTGACAAGCACCTGATTCCTTCGGCGAAGAGCGGAGAGTCCAAGGTCTTCTACCACAAGATGTTCGTATACGACGATTCCCCCTCCTTTGCCGCCCCACGTGTCTTTTGCACTCATTAACCTTGAGATAATCGCAACAGGAAGGGTGACTACCACCGGTACCTCGCAGAGTTTGCTGTTGGCGACAAGCGCAAGGACTCTGCAGACAAGTCGCTCGAGGCCTACAAGGCTGCCACTGAGGTCGCCCAGACGGAGCTGCCTCCCACCCACCCCATCCGCCTTGGTCTTGCCCTGAACTTCTCCGTGTTCTACTACGAGATTCTGAACGCTCCCGACCAGGCCTGCCACCTGGCCAAGCAGGCCTTCGATGACGCTATTGCTGGTCAGTTTTGATATCTGTGGATTCTGGGTCGACTTGGATTTGCTCGTTCTTTAGAGTTTCGTTTGACTGACGTTGAGAACTCGGCCCGACAGAGCTTGATACCCTGAGCGAGGAGAGCTACAAGGACTCGACCCTTATCATGCAGCTGCTCCGCGACAACCTGGTACGTCCCACAGACCTCGAGGTATCCCCCGCTCGCTGAAAACATCGTACTGACGGGCATGAGTCCAGACTCTCTGGACTTCCTCCGAGGCCGAGCCGACGGCTTCGACCGGCCATGCCGAGGCTGCCCCGCCCGCCGAGGAGAAGGCTGCCGAGCCTACCGGCACTGCGGATGAGCCGAAGGCTGCCGAGTAAAATTCGCATTCCCTGGTATCGCGGCCGGCTATTCATTGGTCGAAATTCCGGTGAAAATGGTGTCTCTGGAGTGTGGACTGGAGCAATTCCCGTGGAGCCCTTTCATCTTTTTACCTAACTTGCCTCTCTTTCCCCCTCCCTTATGCGAATACACAGATAAAGACTTGGGCGCTTCCCTTCATCCAGCAACGGATAAAAACGAGAGCATTTTGGAAGCCACATTCAGACTGCTTGTTTTCTTTTTTAGACTCTAATGCTGTGGAAGGACCGCCTGGACAATAAATCCCCAAAATTCTGATTCCCATCATGCCATCCCTTTTAGAGATGTAAACGGTGCTTTGGTTGTTTGACGCATTGCTACTAGAACTGGGGTGACTGTGCAAACAAGACAAGAAAAGAAGGATATAAGAGAGGAAGAAAAAAAAAAGAATACCAAGATTCTCTTCCTATTCTCCGGTACTCTTCTGCATGATAAAATCTTTGGTCCCCCGTCATATCGATATGTTCCATTCCTTCCTGGGCTTGATTGGCTAGATGGTTTGTAACTCTGTGCCAGTGAAGCAACCCACAAGGCGCAACTCTTGGGCATCTGTCTTTCGCTGGACTCCCTTCCCCCGCTGATCCAGGGGTAGCAGGTGGGAGGGCAAACTGACCAGGTGTTCCAGAGCTAAGACGGTATGCTCATGGAGCAGCTGCCACATGCTAATCCTCACCGCCACCGTCTTGCAGGATAACAGCGAAGTGGACCTTGAGCCATAGGCTGCAGTCCTGGCAGCCCACGATGAGCTCGCCAAGGTCGGCCACCGGCTCGAGGTCTTCCTCGGCCAGCTCGAAGCCGCGCTCGTTCCCGCACCGGCAGCCCGGAACCAGACGCCGCAGGCCTCGTCAAGCTCGAGGTCGTCCAGATCCAGGGTCTCGATCCCGGTCTGGAAGTCGGGCTGCTGGTGCCCGGCCGCCACCCCGCCTCGGGCGCGGGCGAGGCTCAGGGCCGCGTCGTACTCGCTCCTGCGCCGTGCGTCGGCCAGCACGGCCGACGCCGCCGCGATCTGGTCGACGGTGAAGGCCGGGCGGAAGCTCCGGAGCCGGAGCCGCCGCGGGGCTGCTGCTGCGGCGGCTTGGGCAGCGACGAGGAGGCGGCCTTGTCGGGGTGGTGCCGCAGCAGGGCCCTGCGGTATGCGCGCTTCACCAGCTGCTGCGCGTCCTTGGCGTCGTCGAGGAGCTGTTTGGATACGCCCAAGACTTGGTAGTGCGTCACCTCGAGGCCATCCATGTTTTTGTGTGCTCGGACGTGCAGTAACTTGTCATTATTATCACTTGCTTCTCGTGGGAGTGGGTGTCTATTGAATCGACAGTCGGGAATAACAGGTGTGCTCTTAGGCAAAGGTTTTTACTGAACAAGAAGGGTGGGAAAATTACGCTAAAAAAAAAAAAAAAGCACATTTCAACGCCACATTTGAATCAACGTGATGGGAGATGATTGACGACCCGTACGAAACACGATAACTAACAAGTCATCGAACAATTTTCATGAAAATGCAATATGGCGAATTTATAAATAAACCGTCAGGCGATGTAAATTCGATTGTGTGACCACTTACTTGGATCAAAATCTGTGGACGTCTCGCCTCAACTATAACTAGAAACCTAACGAGTCTGCAGTACACTTGTTGTCCCAATGTCCCCAGGCAACTACAGAGGCAAATACAAAGCAAGGTAGCTGCCTCTGCGTGCCTAAGAATGATTGTACAACGGATTCATCGGCAGTTTTTACATGGGTAGGCACCTACCCTGCGGACGTGAAGATTCGGGAGCGAGTCTGTTCGAGAAACTCCATATGCCCGGCCCTGGGGCCAAGCTATATGCCATCACTGTGCAGGTGGGAAGAATAGGAAGGACTGTTGCCTAGGTCGGCGCCACGGGCTGCCAGGTTGCTTGATAGTCACATTGATTCATGAGCACCCTCCTAACCAGTTGCGGATAGGGGATGCATTCGTCGATGCCGGGATATTGGTACACTTTATATACACGAGTGACGACAGTTGCGCCAGCGCCTTGGGGATGTTTATTTCGGGAACTTGGTCCAGTTTTTCTTGCCAACCTAGTAGGAAGCATTTGGGTTAGCATCATGCGTTCAAGCTTTTTGGAATGCCTCCTGAAGTCGGATCTTACCCTCTTCCATTCCGCAATGAGCTTCGGCATGTCGCGCATAGCCTTTCTCCTCTTCTCCATTCTGGAAAGTACGGGAAAACCCCAAAGTTAGTTTCTGCCAACACCTCGCGAGCCCAAACTCCAAGAGCGAGGACATAACAGGAGACATGAGGCCCCCCGCAGCCCAAAACGTACTTTGACACGAGGTGCCTCTCGTGCGTGTGACCCTTGACCGACTGCCCGACACCGGTGCCCTTGACCCTCAGGCCGTGCTCGACTCTGTGGCGCAGGCGCGCCTCGTTGCCCTTGGGCCCGTTGGGGAGCAGCTCCTCGACGCCGTTCTCGCGCGCGAGCTTGACGAGCTCGGCCTGCCGCCTCAGCGAGTAGACGGGGTTGTGCCACTGGCCGGTAACGGGGTGCTTGGTCGGCAGGAACGGATTCGGGGTCGCCTCCTGGTACGTCGTCTTGGGCGGCTCCGCGCCCTTGCCGGCCGCGGGCAGGATCGAGGCGGGGGGTATCGAGCGAGGAAGACCTGGAGCCTCGGCGGCAGGCTCTGGGCCAGCTTGATGTAGGAGGCGGCCTTGGTGGCCATGTTGTCTCGTCGCGGAGCGCGGCCTAGAGCCGATGGCTTGTTCTGTCTCCGGGTCCGAAAGTTTCTGCGCTGGCAATTGCAGGTTCTCTCCAGCTGCCCGGACTCATGCCCCGAAATCGAGCTCTCGCCAAAGTTTCTCTAATCACTGCCCGTGATAGAGGCGCGATCCACCTCAGAGTGGGGTCTGACGGTCTTTCTAATTGGCGGGGGGCTATAATAACAGGCACCAGGGAGGAACCTCGAGGCGTCGACACAACTTGGACGGCTGAACCCTGCCACCCTTTGCATCCTGCCCACGGGCCATCAATAGAGATATTCCAAACGTTGGATACCCATAAGCAAAGGAAGAATGTCACCACATCAAGACTTTCAAGGCCAAAAAAAAAAAAAAAGTCAATTTATTTTGGCAGGCACACCGTCCACTGATACATGCTAATTTTACACCTTATCGAACGCGCCTTTTCCACCCGAGAGGCGCGATGGCGCCCTTGATCCTAGACCTCTTTATGGACGGTAGCTCGGGCAAAACGGAGGAATCGGCAGCTGCTCAGGGATGAGATCATCGCAAACCCACAACGCCCAAAGCCTTTTTTTCTTCTTTTTAATTAGATGGGATAAAAATAAAAAAAAAAGGGGGGGGGGGTAAGATGAACGATGAGAAGCAGAAGAAAACAAGATGAGAGATTGAACGGTTGGCTCAGGGTAGAAAAGAAAGCGCGTGCTTCCGGCTTAATAGTTGAGCTCTCCGCCGCCACCACCAGAAACCTGATCCAGGTCCTCGTAGCTCTTGATGGTTCGGCCCTGGATGGCCTCGCGGGGGCCGACAGCGGCGCCGCCACCAGCGCCGTCTCCCCAGCGGCCGCCGCCATAGCCCCTGCCACCACGTCCACCCATCATGCCGTTGAGTGCGCCGTCCTGGCCCCAGCGCGGATTGGGACGTCTGTCGTATGGACCAGCGCGGTTATTATGGAAACGGTTGCCTCCCATTGGGCCGCCGCGCCTGATGGGACCGCCGCCGGAACGGTCGTCGGCCCCGCCCTGGGCGTGCCAGGCCGACATGGCGGGCATTGCAGCCAGAAAGTTGGGTGGGAAGCCGGCTTGCATGCCGAAGCCGGGCATGGTAAGCATGTTGTTCATTGTGAAGCTCTGCAGATTGAAGCCGCGGGGCGTTCCTGTTGGCGTCTGACCATTGGCAGGTGGGAAGTGGCCATTGGAGTTGGCATCCGTCCGCGACGGCGCTATGTGGGACGGATCGATAACGTAGCGGTTGATGAGTTCAAACTGCAAGGCGCGCATGTTAGTGTGCCCCTCTTTTTCTCGTTCTTAGCCTCCTCCTGTCATGACATGGAATAACTCACCTCTTCTCTCAACTTCTCTAGCCATTCAGAGTGGCGCTTCTCCACATGTTTCTTCCAAAAGTGATCCTCTTTGAACAGCTTTGTGCACTCGGGGACCTTGCAGCGCCACTTGTGCTCATCCTCCTGCTTGACAAACTTGGCGAGCTCCTCATCGACAGCGTCCTCGATAGGCTTGCCCCCGACCTTGCGCATATCGACCGACTCCGGTTCCAAGATTTGCAAAATTTTGTCCTCGAACGTCTTGACCCAGTTGTACGCCCGCTGGAGCTGCTGCTCAGCCTTGGTCAGTGTAGGACGGAACCTGCGGTCGCCCTCACTCGGCACCTCACCCTCCTCGCCTTCCGTGTTCTCGACGCGCTTCTTCACAGGGAATGGCTCGCCCAGAGCGCTCGCGCGCGCCACAGCTCGTCCGGCCGACGACAGAGTGCTTCGCGGGCGGCGCAAGTGACCGCCCGGGCATTTCCGAGTCAGCTCGTGGACCGAGTCGCTCTCAAAGACGCAAAAGAAGCAGAAGTTGAAGACGCGGCGAAGATACTCGATGAGGAGATCGAGCTGCTTTTTCTTGGCAACCATGTCTTCATCATCGCCCTCTTCGTCATCGATCATACCTTCCTCATCATCATCCTCCCCAAGGTCCTCTGGCTGCTCGCCCTCGTCCATTGCCTCGTCAAGGCCGAGCATCCGCTCCTTCTTCACCTTCTTCCTGGATGATGAGGCCGAGGCAATCGCCTGCAAGCGGCCCGAGTTCCTGAGGTCTTCTACCTTCTCCTCGACCTTGAGTATGGCGTTGAAGTCGGAGCCAAAGCTCTCCTCAAACTTATTGACCAGACGCCGGACCAGCTCTAGGTCCTTGTCGATGCGCTCAGGCGCCGAGAACAAATCCCAGAGTGCCTTCCGGCGAGGATTAGTGGGTGGGTTGTGCACACCCACATGGCAGACAAAATCGCCACGGACCTCGTCCTTGACCGTCTTGCTGTTTATGGCCCCAGCGCCTTCTCTGCTGTTGACACTGGCACTGGGGACTTGAGGGCCATGTCAATGTCCTCCTCCTTGGGGTCAGCGCGGTCAATAGTCGCAGCGGACTCGGCGGCAGGATGGAGCATGATCCAGCCGATCCTGTGATACCTCTTGCTCGGGTTGGGGTCACTCAGAGACAACCATTTGAATCCGCCTTCATCCTCGCCCAGATGCTCCTTGCAGAAGGCCTCCAAGTTCTGGCGGCTTACGCTGGGCGCAATGGTCTTGATGAGTAGAGTCGGCTGGTACAGGTTCTCGTCCCGAATCTCGGCGCTGCTCACAGGGACCAGATCGCCCACGCCCAGGACCTCGTTCGCGGCGGTTGCCTCGCCTTCCTCTTTCTCCACCATGCCCCCTGACCGTTGCCATCACTCTTGGGCATGCCCTCTAAGCTGAACTCATCAAAAGTCCCTGACTCGAGGTCCTGCTCCCACTGGTTGTAGGCTCCTCGGCGGAACTCGTTCAGCTGCACCCGCAAGGGATCGCGCACCTCCGGGACGTAGCGCTCTCGAAACCACTGCTCGTCCTTGTGTTGTCTGACAAAGGTCTGTGCCATCTTGGACTGAAGCTCCTCCTTGTATTTGTCATAGGCGGCCTGAATCTTGGCCTTCTCGGCGTCGCGCTCTTCCTGGGTCTCGCGCACGCCACGTGGGCGCTCTGGCTCGCGACGGCGGCCAGTGCGCAACCGCTCCTTTTCCTCCTTGATCTTCTCCTGCGCTCTCCACCACTCGCCAAAATATGAAAATCCGACCTGATAGTTCAATTTGATCGGATCGGGCAGAGGGTTATTGGCAGATACCGGCGTCGGGGCTGCGTCAGGGCCTGGCCGGGGACGTAGCGATCGATGTTTGCAGGTGGAGAGGGCACGCGACGGCGATCGTCCCGGTCTCGATCCCGGGGCGCGGCGTAGTCATCACGAACCCTACCGCCACCGCGTGGTTCGTAGCGGTCGACCGGGGGATGACCTCGATCTGTTGGAGCGGCGTGCACGGTCATGGCCTAAAAACGCAAGGATTTGTCAACATAACCAGAAAAGAATCCGAGTAGGTGCTTGAGTACTGCCAGGAGGGTTCGAGATGTCTCTGCGAGGCAGACGGAACGTACCAGGCGACCTGCCCCGGTAAAATGAGTCGCGCTCTTCCTTAACCCTAGGATCGTCACGGCTGCTCCAAATCCTGTCGCCCGGAGAGCGTGCAGAGTCGCGGTAGCTGTATGAATCCATCTCGACTTGTCGTCCTCGGATTGCTTTGTCACTACCTGATTCTGAGAGGGCGATGAGCCGCGAGACCGGTTATAAATGAGGACGCTTCTTATAGCTCTTCAAACTGCGGCGGCAGATCGCTTGTTTGCTTATGTGATGCCAGGCGCCAGCCGGTATCTAGGAGAAACGAAGAGCCTAATGTTTGGCCTCATGATTGCCGTTAGACAAGCCATCTCAGAACGGGGAAAGGATCGGTGTTTGAAGAAAGATAATCCGAGATATTGAGAAGCGAGTTGGGGGACATTAGAAAGCGGGTGTGAGCGAGGGCTTGAAGAGATAAAAGCTGGTGAGGGCCGCCGGTAACAAGCGAACAAGAGATGCGTGGATCCCAACGAGTAGACAAGTACTTGGGTGCGGAACCAGGCAGAGCAGCTTAATGACATAGAATGAGGAGGGAGGCAGATGGGCGTAGATGGAGATGGGGCCAAAGACAGAGGGGAGCGAGGTCGCGGGAGGAGAAGCGTGCGGCGCGAAGCAGACAAACAAGCTGAGGCCGGCGAGAGAAGGGCAAGGCGCGGTAGGAAAGGACGGACGAACAATTGTATCGTGATGATGCCAGAGAGACGGTCTGCTCCCGGTAAAAGCGTGTCTGTCGTGGTCCCGACCGAGAACCACACGAGAGCGAAAGACGAAGAGAGATAGATGCTCCTCGGAATCCCTCGCGCACGCGAACAAAGGCAAGGGCTTGGTCGGCGGCGAATCGGGGATGGCGAGTTTGCGAGCTGGACGCGGCTGCACCACTGGAGCCCGACTGGCGAGTCGTGTCGGCCAGCGTGCCAGCCACATGGGGCCAGAGCTTGGACCCGCAACGGCCAGGGAACCAGCACTGTGCCAGGCCAGATCACGTGAAGCTAGCCATTCCGTATCCGGCAGGCCTCGGAAAAATGGAGACCTGTCCAGAGCCAAAGACTGGGCTGCCCTTGCATGCGTGTCGCAGTCTGGGCTGCCCTGACAAACCAAAGGTTGACTGTGCAGTTCAACCAAACGACCGACGTGTAAGACGCAAGAAAACAAACGCCTGCACTTACATGCCTACCTACCTATCCATTGCTGATCCCTTTTTCGTCTTTTGGTCTATTGAATCAGGTACCTACCTGAGGTATTCACATAAATCTCCTTAAAATGAGGAAGCACATCTACGCACATTCCATACATCGGTTGCTGCGGCTGCAACCTTGTCTACAAAAATTAGAAGTGAAAATAAAAAAAAGCACTGTTTCCAAACACGTGGATGAAAGTGGTGTCTAATGTCGTCATAAGCGTCCGTCGATGCCAACCGCGCCTCGGCACATTGGATAAATCACTACCTCGAGCGACCCGATCTTGCCGACCTATCGATCCCCCATCCTCCTACCTCCCCTATCCCTACTAAATGGTCCATCCATCTACCCACCTACCCCCGTGCACGTCGGTGGCAGATCGATCGTTTTGCCTGTAAACATCTCCGCCTCTCTTCTCTCCCAGAGCCAGCCAATATGACAACTTACATCCCCCACTTGACGCTGCCCTATGAGGTGTTCGCCAGCCCGGCGGCCTCGATCCTTCTGCCAGTTGGGCTGGGAACCCTTGTCGGATTCAGCACACGGCGTAAGTGGCCCTATTCCTCATGTCATCCAATGCAGAGCCTTGGTGTCCAGTTAATTGACCGTCGTCCTCGTCCTCCCAGCCTCCAAGACCAAAAAGAAGTACTTGACTCTCAAAGCCGCCCTTCCACCCGCCGGCCTGGGTTTTCGGGCCGGCCTGGGGGGTGCTGTACGGTCTGATGGGATACGGCGCCTACCGCGCCGTCAGCACAGGCCTGGCGCCGCTGAGCTCCGTCGAGCACATCCGCATGACCAAGCACGGCGCCACCCTTTACACCATCCAGCTCGGCCTCAACCTGGCCTGGATGCCGCTGTTCTTCGGCCTGAAGCGGCCTGTCGAGGCCACTGTCGACATCGTGGCTCTCCTTGGAACTACCGGGTACCTAGCTTACGTTTGGGGCTCCGTGGATAAAGTTGCCGGCTGGTGTTTCGCCCCCTATGTCGCCTGGCTGAGCTACGCCACCTACCTATGCGTTGGAGCCGCCCATCTTAACAACTGGGATCTGAAGGATAAGGAGGTTCCCAAGGACCAGTAATCCTTCTCAGCAACTTTTATATCTGTGGGGCAGCGGATCCGGGTTCTTAGAGTCGGAAGAGGTGATTTACAATCCCGTATCAACGCGCCGCCCTTCTCTTATCATGTGCCAAAACTGTTTATAACCCGACATGGGAGAACCAGAAAAAAGCAGAAGGAATCACAAAATTGCCGTCTTGCGCCGTCCATCCCGATGCGGTGCCTCCCTCGGAACTCTATCTATCTAGTAATAAACCCAGAAACAAGTGAAGCCGTGAGAAATCCCAAACGCCACATTTTTTTTTCCACAATCCAAGTAGTTTTATGCTTCACATCTCGAGAAAATATGTGAGCCCAAAGCTCCGCCGTCATATCCACAGTGCCAAGTAAGTCTGGGGGATAACGGTCCAGACAAAATGGGCCTAAGCACCTCATTTGGGTACATTCGCCGATCATGACATTGGGATATATGTCTTCATGCCGTCGTACACCATGAAGATGAAGGCCGAGCTGGGGGCGGCACGCGCGACCGTGATGCCACAGCCCCGATAGAAGCCCTTGATACCGGCCTGGTTCCAGAGGGCGATAGACTCTTTCCAAAAGGTCCTTTTGACGGTCGACTGGCCGATGGCGGTGGTCTGCATCCTAGACTTGACCGTGTCGGCCGGGAAGAAGAGAAAGTTGTAAGACATTCCGGCCGTGGCCCCCGCTACCGCCTGCTGCCACAGGGGCAGTGGATTGGCGCTGATCGACTCTCTCTCGGCCTCTGTCCTGGCGGCGCGCAGGTTGAAGTCGCGCATCATCTTGCTCGTTGTCTCCTTGCTGCCGAACCAGGCGGCGCAGCCCCCGGCCTCCCGGATCAGGGTTCCTATCTGGCCATGCCAGAAGCCGGCCAGGCCCTCGTGGCGGAAGACGTCCCTCACGACAGCAAGCGGCTTCATCGGCGGCGCCATGGCGGCCCCGGCATCGGTCATGGGGACCTGGATCTTGCACTTGACCAGCTCGATGGGCGTGAGTAGGAAAGATGTGAAGACGCCCGAGAAGGCCCCCGTGAGCCACAGCGCCGGCAGCGGTAGCTCCACCCCCTGGGGCTGTAGCCCGACCTGTATATGAGCTCCCTCCCGATGCGTTCAAAGAAGAAGAGGCTGCTCGTCTCGACGGCGGCCCCGACGAGGGGAGCGGTGATGCCGCGGTACAGCCCCAGCACGCCATCCGCGCGTATGGACTGGCGGATACAATCCAGGGGTCCCGTGTACCGGAGCGGAAGATGGTCTGGCTGTGACTGGAGCCGGACCTTGACCGTGTCGAATGGGTATTCAATGTACTTTCCCACAATGCCGGCAATCTATAATCGGAGTGAAGAGCGCACACGTCAGAGGCTGCCACTCCACAAACCAAGGTCAATGCGCCCCGCGTGCTAAGGTAGGGTTAGGTCTGACGTACGGAGCCATAGAGCACGTCCTCAACGGCCTCAACGGCCGCTGTGCGCTGAGGCGCCTGAAGCGCAGGTAGCTCGGCAGGCATACGCGCTTCGACTTTGAACTCGGAGGACGACGCCATGGCGGAAGGGTACGCGAGTGTTGATAGACAGTAGAGGAGAGCCAGAGTGCGAGATGGGTTGGGTTCTCCAGCTGGGACCACAAAGGCCCGCTCGTGCGGAAGCTGGAGTCCCCGGCGGCGGCTAAGGGTCTGTCGTGACCTGGGAGGAAAACTCGAAGAGCATAGCAAGAAACGGGATGGGTTTCGCGCCCACTTTAAGGGGGTCTGTGATCGGTGAGGAAGCGTGTGCCAGTCCCGAAAAGAGAGAGTTTCCGAGGGTCCGAGAGTTGTTTTTTTTTTTTTTTTTTTTTTTTTTTTTTGCTAGCAACCAGCGCAGAGCCCAGCTGACAGCCGGTTACCGCTTTTTTGGCCTTGGCGGAGACCCCGATTTTGAGTTATCAGATGGCCTTGATGGGCCCAGGACCGGGAACAGCGATGCAGCAACCTGTGCGTGCCCGCTGCCGAGCTGCCGTCCTGGGCCGCCGCGGGGCACTACCATCGGAGCTGAGAAACATTCGCGGCCGCTGTTAGAGCGGGCCCCACCGCACGTGCATCAAGCGGATTCCTCGGCGGCCGAGTAAGCCCTTGGACTCGATGGGGTCTCTGCATGCGCATACCTTCTGTACATCATACATACAAGACTTGTCCCTTGTTCCAGACGCCCCATTCTTCACCGGTCACGTCTTGGTTTACTTTTGAGCACTGAGGCATTTTCCACGCAGGAGTCATCGCTCTCGAGACTTCGCCAAAAGAGGTAGGACCCTTGACCTGCACCATCGTCAAAGAAAAGGACGCAGAAGGCATGCAGGAAAAGGAAAATGTATAGGGTTTGGAAAGATATAGGAAAGGAAAATGTAGGAACAGGAAAGGGGATAGGAATAAAAAAAAATTACGGCAATAGGAAAAACACCACAGGAACAGGAAAACCCCATGAGAATGGAGAGGACCTACGGGAAGAGGAAAAAGAGATAGGAATGGTAACGAAGTAGGAAAATATATAAGAAGGGATACAGGAAAAGGTATATGAAACGATATAGGAAAGGGTACGGGGCAGAATCAAGGCAATGGGGTGCCATTTTTTGACGGTAGATGAGCCATGATATCTACATACGTACAGTCCGTCTCTCATTATTTCTTCACAGCCTTGCGTCTTCCGCATGTTTGACTTCACCTGAAGCTTCCCCCACTTTATGTGAAACTCTTCCTCCTGTGCCCTTCATAAGTTTTATTCCTACACTTGTACTTTCTCACTCTCCACCACTCCTCTATCTCTATCGTAGAATATTGTCCTTCTTTCCGCCACCGCCACCTCGTGTGGGTTTGGATTGTGCCGCCTCGTGCCGCCTCAGCTCGTCGGGAACCTTGGATATCGAGCTCTTTGCGATCATCTGTTTGAGGTCGTACATGACTTCCGTGTCCTCGTTGCCCAGGAACGTGATAGCCACACCACTCTTGCCGGCACGTCCCGTACGGCCAATGCGGTGGGTGTAGGACTCGATAGACGTGGCCATGTTGAAGTTGATGACCAGAGACACGTCGGCAACGTCGATACCACGCCCAGCCAGGTCCGTCGCGACAAGAATGTCCGTTTTGCCTTGACGTACCGACATCAGCGCCTGCTCACGCTGCTCCTGGGACTTGCCTCCGTGCAAAGTGGTGACTGCCGAGAAGCCCATCGACTTGATTTCCTTGGCCACTGCATCGCAGTTGCGCTTGATGTTGACGAAGACGATGATGGGTGGCCGGAACTGGCGCGAGTTGAGGATAGCTTGCAACCTCTTCTTGCGCTTGTCTTCGCCACTGATAAACTCTACTCTCTGTTCGACCGTGTCAACCGCCTCGCCGGCGTTTCCGATCGTCACCATGGCGGGCCGCCTCAGGTACTTTTTGGCAATGAGCTCGACGGATGAAGGCATCGTTGCCGTGTACATCATGGTCTGGCGGTAGGGTAGCCGCTGGTCCCAGTGCGGGTACATGGTCATCGCATCAGGGTCCTCTGCATCGCCCGTGTCGGGTTTCTCATTGGATACCGGGAGGGCGTTGAGGATCTTGGTCAGAGACTCCTCGAAGCCAAGATCGATCATTCGGTCGGCTTCATCCATAATGATATAGCAGCACTGTGAGAGAACCAGCATGCGGCTCTCGAGAAAGTCCACCAACCTGCCGGGTGTAGCCACAATGATCTCGGCGCCGTTGCGTAGCTCCAGAGATTGCTCGTCGATCGAATGCCCACCGACGAGACTGACGACGGTGTACCCACGCCCGGTTGCAAACTTCCTGGCCTCGGTCTCGATCTGCTGCGCCAGCTCTCGCGTTGGCGCGAGAATCAAGCCGTAGGGACCGTCGTTTTTATTGCGCTCGTCGATCGGTGGCAGGGACTGGATGTACACAAGCAGGGGAAGCAAGAAGGCGGCCGTCTTTCCGGAACCGGTCACGGCAACACCGATGATGTCCCGGCCCTGGAGTGCGATCGGGATCGCAGCCCTCTGGATCGGGGTCGGGTCGGTATAGCCGACTTGGTCGACGATTCTGAGCAGATCTTTCGGGAGGCCCGACTCGCCCCAGTTCCGCATGGGGTTAGGGATCCGGCCGCCCTTGGTAGCAATGCCATAGTCCTCCTTGAAGATGCGCCAGTCTCTCTCACGCATGTCCTCCAGCGACTTTTCGGACCAGTGCTTGGCTAGCGCGTTCCGATTCCTCCTGGCCTTCGCGCGCTCGTGGTCTTCCAAGATTCCCTTTGCGCGCTCCTTGCCGTGGATCGGGTCCATCTTCTCCGTCAGCTCAGCCTGTCTGCGCACCCGCTTGTCTTCCTCGTCTGTGCCATAGCCGCCGTATCGGATGTTGTCGTGCTGGTTGGCCTGTGCGTTCCAGGGCTGGCTTGTGTCTTCCTCGGAGTCCCAGTCGAACTTGAACTTCTTCTCGGTTGTGCGCTTCCTCTTCTTGTTGGCCGAAAACGTGCTTTGGTTTACGTCCGGGCCCATGTACTTCGTCCGGATCATTTCCTTCTCTACCTCCTCGGCGGAGCGCTTGCCGGCCTTGCCGTTTTGTTTCGCCGCCGCGCTGTCCCTCCTAGAGTCTGCGGTCGCACGCGCGTCGTTTGCGCGCGCATCGGTTGGTCGCGCGCGCGACGACGACTCCTGTGCTTCTCGTCGACGGCGAGTAGCCTCTCGTTGCTGCGCCTCCTTCTGCAGCCTCTCGGCCTCTTCTTTTGCTTTCTGGTCCTCCTCCATCTTGAGTCGCTCTTTCTTTGGAATAAATCGCAGTTTTGATGCAGCGGCATCGGCCGCCCGCTTCTTTTTCAGTATATCCTCGAGATCGAGCGGGCCTCGGCTGTTGCCATCCATTTCGACTGCGCGCTTCAGCCGGTGGACGGCCTCTTCCAAGCCCAAAGGGCCCTTTTTCGTAGTCTCGTCCATGATTCCTCGAGTAGCCGGTGTGGGAATTTTGGGATTCCTTGACACCGGACTTGTCGGGAAGAAAAAAAAATCTAAGTACAGGTGGCGGGCGGCGCGTGGGTTGGTTCATTGTCGCGTGTCCCGATGACCAAATTCCGGAAGCTGGGTCCAGTACAAAAGTGGGTCCACCCGCCGACAAGGTTCCTAGGCTTTCGAGAGCTAGCATGGACTGTTGGACTTCAGGTCGACCAGACTGGGGACCAAGCAGTCATCACTCGTCGATCCCCATCTACTAACATGCACAGTGAAATAACATCACGTTTGCTCCCATTTCACGTCCTTTATAAGGAATGGCAGATGCAAGTGACCAAGAACTGGGCTTCCGTCTCCTATTTTATTTGCCGGGCCTGCCAGGGTATGTCCTGGCGAAATGCCAACCATCTAGCGGGATAAAGAAGCGTCGGCCAAGAAGCAAGGCCGCTGCCATTTTCTACCTGCTCAGAGCGATGTCGTCTATCCTAAGAATCATCTTGACGGTCTCCGCCGCGAGTTCAATAGCACTGGTGCTTACGAGCAGGGGTTGGAGCACGTTCTCCTTGGCGATGTTGGAGTTGACGCCACCCGACTTGATACTCACGCCCGCGTTCTTCTCGCCGAGCTCGTGGCGGTGCCTCAGATCCGTGACGACCTTGATGCTGTTGAGGCCGGCGTTCTCGGCCAGAGTGGTGGGCACAACCTCGAGGGCATCGGCGAAGGCCTTCCAGCAGATGGCCTCGGTGCCCGTTAGCTCACGGGCGCGGCGCGAGAGTTGAGCCGCAATCTCGATCTCGGCAGCACCGCCGCCGGCGATCAGGGCCTTCTTCTTGACCAGACAGCGCACGACACACAGGGCGTCGTGTAGGGACCGCTCCGCCTCGTCGAGAATCATCGAGTTGGCGCCACGGACGACGACGCTCACTGTCTTCCCTGTGGACTTGGTACCCGTCACCTTGACCATGCGGCTGCCCGACGACTGCACCTCCTCGACGAGATCTGCGGTGCCGAGCTTGTCCTCAGTGAAGGAGTCGATATCGGCAATGGGCTTGCAGCCGGTCGACTTGCAAATGAACTCGACCTCGTCCCTCTCGATGTCCTTGACCGCCAGGATGTTGAGCTTGGCAAGGAAGTGTAGCGAAAGGTCGTTGATGGCGTCGCGCAGGATGGACTTTTGGATCAGTAAAACATTGCACTTGGCCTTCTTGATTTTCTTGACCAGATTAAGAAGATATAGCCGCTCCTCCTTGACAATCTTGTCCATCTGCCTGTAGTCGTTTACTGAGATTGTGTTCTCCATCTGTTTCGAGGGGTGTCGAGTCAGCCAAAGTCACGCACTCCAGCTACGGGGCCTGGTGTTCAAGACTTACATCAGGCTTGGGCGGGCTCAGTTGGAACTGAATGAGCCCTATCTTGGCCTTCTCCATCCTGACGGGACCGCCAGCGTTTTTGAGGACGGGCTGGGTCAGGACCAGGCCGTCAACCAGCTCGCTGTCCTCGATAGTGCCGCCAACCTTTTTTATTATGCGGATGTTCCTCAGATCGACGTTGTCAGCTGTCTTGAGGTCGATGGTCTTGGTGACGGCGTTCACGGCCATGGGCCTAGCAGGCCCGAGTACTGCGAGACGATCTTGGAGGACAGAGACGTGTTGGCGGCCTGGAGCAGGGCGGCGGTGTCGGTAAGCGCGATGGGTTGTGACATATCGTGCAGTATCTCGACCGAGGCGGCGGCGGCCCTCTGGAAGGCCTCGGATATGACCGAGGGGTGGATGCCCTTGCTGAGCAGGCGGTCGGCGGCTCCGAGCAGGCTGCCGCAGATGACAACGACTGAGGTGGTGCCGTCGCCAGCCTCGACGTCCTGGGCGTTGGAGAGGTTGACCAGCATCTTGGCGGTGGGGTGCATGACCGACATGCTCTTGAGCATGGTGCTGCCGTCGTTGGTGATGATGGTCTCGCCCTTGCCGCTCCGGATCATCTTGTCCATGCCGCGGGGGCCCAGCGATGTCCTGATGGCGTCGGCGACGGCGCGGGCGGCGACGATGTTGGACGAGCGCACTGCCATGGGCTTCTCCTTGTCCTACAGGGTGCAAGCACGGCGGCGGTTAGCTCGTGAGGGACGGACGCATCGACTGGGGTTGCCCGCAACGGCCACTCTGCGCATACCCGGAACGCCGCATTGGACGTGGCCGCTCCGACCGGTGCAGCGGTCGCCATTTTTGCGGTATGGTCTTGCTGCTAGTGCGGATACGTGGGTGGGTGGAGAGCCAGCTATTCAGGCTACCAACAGGTGGTCTGGTTCTGGGGGATGAGGCGTGTCTTGGTCGGCGGCGTCGTTGAAAGCGGCGGAGGCTGCTTCAATGTTGACGTTGGTGGGGTTCTGGATTTTGTAGCTTCCACCACCCGCCGACAGATGGTGGAGGCGGGCAGGTGTCTTGCCCGCTGCACCTAATTTTTTTTCTCCCCAGGAGCTGCGAAGAAAGGTTCTTCCAGGGCTGGCAGATGGAGCTTCAGAGCCATATCCCGCACTGTATGGGCAGTTCTTCTCGGCGATAAATTATGAACGAAAGGGTGCGCCCACACAGTGCTGGCTAACCACCGAATGCCTGGGGCTGCGGCTGGCTAGGTACCGGCTTACAGCACCAAGCTGAGGCTGCAGGTCCCCTGCGGTCAGACCCGCTGTAGTCGCCAGGCAGGTGCGGTGCGTCGCGTTCAATTGAGATGCTGGGAAGTTGGATGGCCTGGACAATATCGGGTTCCAACCGCCTCATCGGTACAGAGGCCGCCCGTCTGCCGTGTTCAGTATCCATTTCTAGATCAGCCCTTTGAACATTTCAACCAACACCTAAACTTGTAAATTCCGCCGACTTCCGGGCACTTCTGCTCCCACTTGAGGCGACGACCAGCGACCAATTACACGTGACCTTCTGCCCCCAACACTGGGCTGTCCGTCATCGCCTTTGCCTGGTCCCAGCGCTAGCTCATACGGTTCCGTCTACACACCCTGGAACTTCCCCCAAACAGACCTCACCCACCCACCGCGAACGCAAGAAGCAGCGTCGACGACGGGGGCCTGCGAAATCAACCAACAGAAAGAGTAGTCCTATTCTGATCTACGAAATAACCCGTCACCGACCGCCCTTGGGATTCCGCACACCCCCGCGCCATAATGGTAGGTCACCTCTCTTTGCCGCCCGCCAGCGGTGGATTCCCTCATGCGTTCCTGGGGCTGACGGACCGCCATACAGCCTTCCGCCACCGGCCAGAACTGGGAGAAGTACCAGAAGAACTTCGCCGACGACGAGATAGAGGAGAAGAAGATCACACCTTTAACAGATGAGTCCGTCTCAACCGACTGGCCCCGCCGCGGAGCTACTTCCGTAGCTAACATTCGCACAGAGACATCCAGGTTCTCAAGACATACGGCGCTGCACCCTACGGAGCGGCGCTGAAAAAGCTAGAACAGCAAATAAAGGAGAAGCAGCAGAGCGTGGATGAGAAGATTGGCGTCAAGGTCAGTTCTTGCACTAGATAGACCGGCGGGCTACCGACACTTTGGCCGCCGCTCCGCCGCTAGCCGCTGACACGAGCCCTCGCAGGAATCCGATACGGGCCTCGCCCCGCCACATCTGTGGGATGTCGCCGCCGACCGGCAACGGATGCAGGAGGAGCAGCCTCTCCAGGTTGCGAGGTGTACCAAGATCATCCAGGACGACAAGGACGACTCCAAGAGCAAGTATGTCATCAACGTCAAGCAGATTGCCAAGTTCGTCGTTCAGCTCGGCGACCGCGTTAGCCCGACCGACATTGAAGAGGGCATGCGCGTCGGCGTGGACCGGAACAAGTACCAGATCCTGCTTCCCCTGCCGCCCAAGATCGACGCGAGCGTCACCATGATGACGGTCGAGGAGAAGCCCGATGTCACGTACGGTGACGTTGGTGGTTGCAAGGAGCAGGTCGAGAAGCTCCGCGAGGTCGTCGAGATGCCCCTTCTCTCGCCCGAGCGCTTCGTCAACCTCGGCATCGACCCCCCAAAGGGCGCGCTGCTCTATGGTCCCCCGGGTACCGGCAAAACGCTCTGCGCCCGTGCTGTCGCGAACCGAACCGACGCCACATTCATTCGTGTTATCGGAAGCGAACTGGTTCAGAAGTATGTCGGCGAGGGTGCTCGCATGGTTCGAGAGCTGTTCGAGATGGCCCGGACGAAGAAGGCGTGCATCATCTTCTTCGACGAAATCGACGCCATCGGCGGCGCTCGATTTGACGACGGTGCTGGCGGCGACAACGAAGTGCAGAGGACTATGTTGGAACTTATCACCCAGCTGGACGGGTTCGATGCCCGCGGCAACATCAAGGTCATGTTTGCCACCAACAGGCCGTCGACGCTTGATCCCGCCCTCATGAGGCCTGGCCGTATCGACCGAAAGATCGAGTTCTCTCTCCCTGATCTCGAGGGCCGCGCCAATATTCTCAGGATTCACGCAAAGAGCATGTCGGTCGAACGCGACATCCGGTGGGAGCTCATTTCGCGGCTCTGTCCCAACGCCACGGGCGCTGAGCTGCGCAGCGTGTGCACCGAGGCCGGCATGTTCGCAATCCGAGCAAGGAGAAAGGTTGCGTCCGAGAAGGACTTCTTGAGCGCGGTCGAGAAGGTCATCAAGGGCAACCTGAAGTTCAACTCGACTGCTTCGTACATGCAGTACAACTAAGCAGGCTTATAGGTAATCACGACAGTTGCCATGGAAGGGTGGTAACCGGTGTCACCGCTTGGCTTCTTATCGTTGAACCCAGGTGTATTGATAGTTTAGACGGGCTTGCTCGGGTGTGGCTGGCTCTAAATGATTTCTAGAAAGCTGCATTCGTGGACGGGATAAAGCTGGATCTATGAGATACACACACGCGCCACCGATCAACTTTGACAGCGCTTGGAGTTTAGCGTAGGAATTGTATTATGTTGCTGTGCTGTATGGCCATTGTCGTGGTGGTCAAGTCAAGGATTTAGTTTTCTCAAGCCGTGTTTGCGTGCTTCTCGTAATGTCTATCATACGTCCTGACAAAACTCTCTTCCTCTCTCTCTCCGACTCGCCTCCCCTTATACCCTCCCTCATATTACTCATCTGCTCATATGCCCATGAAACGTGTGACTAGATGACAGCCCATCTCCCAAGTTTCCAAATGCCATAAAGCTGGCGTTCAGCGGCATACCCATGATGCTGAATCCTCCGTGGTAACCGACAGTCACATGGACTGTGGTGACCAGGGATGTTGCTGTAAATCAAGCAAACTACCTAACCTATCTACTGAGGGAAGAGTCAAGAGGCGCTTGCAGAAATCCAAAGCACAAAAAATTGTGGTAGCCTCTCGCTAGTAGGTTCGTTTCATCCGGCAGTCACTAATGGCCGATAGGGACGAGGACTCGACACGGCCCGCGGTTCGCTTGGTATGACCATCGAAGTCCTGGAATGTACCAACGCGAAGCTCGGTTGGGATGGTCGATGTACACAGCGATAGGGCGCTGCGGGAGTTGTTTCGTCGTTGGTTAGTGATGTGTAGGCTTCTCCAAACTTCGGTGACCGGAGGAGAGAGATCATCGGTGCTGCAAGCAGCCCAGGCATATAACATCCCCATCGGCACCTTGCTCGACGCAGCACCGGCTGCAAACCATCTGCCGGTGACCACCCCCGCCCCTGACCCAGACGGGGGACCTATCCCTGCTCCCAGCCTCGCTGTCCACGGGGCTCTCGTCGGCATCCTCCATGCGGAACGACGAGGACGGTTGCGCGTGGCCGGTGTCGCCCGAGGCCTCGTTGTCCCCCCAGCCGAGGCACTCGCGCATGCAGACGTAGCAGGTCCGCGAGCCGCAGCCCTCGCAGTCGGCGAACGAGTCCAGGTCGGACTTCTTGGTGGGTCTGCGCGCACAGACATGACATGGGGCGAGACGAGTTCCTCGTCGGCTGGGCTGTTGTTGTTGTTGTTTGTTGCTATCTTGTGCGGTTGGTGATGATTCCGCCAGTGCGGGACCGCCATCGGTCTTCGTGGTTCCCGGCCGGGACTGTGGCAACCGCCATCGTCGTCCAGCCGGAACCTCTTTGATGGCTGGACGATGGCGGGCAGCACCTTGCGGGCTAGCAGCGGATTCGAGATGAGCTCATCAGACCGAGAAACCTCTGCTGCTGCGTCGTTCGTTCTGACGTAGTGGTGGAGGCGAGCAACGTGGTCGGGGGTCTGGGGCTGACGAGAGGCGAGGCCGTCGGGAGAGAGGAGCGGCTTGCGGTAGGAGAGAGCGTCATAGATCTGGAGACTGCCGTCGAGGCCAGAGGCACCATCGTCATCCCTTCTCCTCTTCTTTGAGGGGTGGAACACAGGCTCTTCTTGAGTGGCCGAAGGCATTGGCGTTGTTGCAAAGAGAAACAGTCCGGAATCCCGAGGCTCGCTGGCGGACCGGGAGGTGCGTTCGGTACAGTTGCGGGCGGAGGTAGCAAGCAGAGGAGAACGGCCGGACCGAGTGAGAAGATTGCCAGCTAGCTTCTCAGAGACGAAAGGTGCGCAAATTTGCTCGTCGTGTCGAAGACCGAGCCCGTGAACACTCGTCGTTCGTTGTCTGAGGTGAGGTTATTATGTCAGGTTCCGAAGCTGGGGTTTTGTTGCCAGGGCATGGGCGCGGGCAGCGTCTTGGCGAGGACTGCTGGGGCCTGAAGGCCAGCAGAACGATCGGGGGTCTAATGAGCGAAGCTGGGTTGTGACAACAAGCCCCAATCAAAAGGCGAAGCAGCCAGCACGCTGGCGGGACTCGACTTGACTTTGCCCAAGGCAAAGGTGGGCCAGCGATTGGCCCAGGCCAGTGGAGACGATCTGGAGACAACGGAGTAATCGGGCCTGGCTCGCCAGGATCCACTGTCCGGCGGAATGGGAAGAAAACACTGAGGTCAAGTGGTTCCGTCGTCTTTGAACAACAGCCTTGGAACTACGGGGACGTATAAGAGCTGGTGGTGTATCATGCACCCGCACTTGGATCTCACCAAATCGTAACCATCCGTGTCTTTTTTTCTCCAGCGTGCAGCGATGAGCATCCAATCGCGGCGATCCAGCTGGAAGCCGGTACGGGTAGCTGAACAATTTTTATTGCTGTCTTTTCCCTCTCCTGCATTCAGCCCGTCTGCCCCTTGCTTTCCCATGCTCGGGTGCCTCCCTACCCAGGTAGAGGTAGGTAGGTAGGTATGTACTTCAAATGAAGGAGGTGCCGGATCGAGACGAAATGCGTGCAACAAAATAGCCGGCCTTCCGGGCAGAGTATCTCGTTTTCTGTTCCAAGGGTGCGTGTTCCGCACCTACATCCTATTTCATCTAACCACAGAAACCATTCCGTACCCGAACCAGACATGCATAATGCGTTCTGAAAAGAGAGGGGTTGCCTCAGCTCGGCACCTGCGCCAGACCCCCAGTCCGCTGTTGTGGCCTAGGTCCGTTCGCCTTGGGCCGAGGATTCGTGTTGGATAGCAATAGTACCTGGTACCAAGGTAACATGGAGATACATCTCGGGTGACTGGATAGAGACCGTACATACATGCCGGAGGTAAACAGTAAAAAATAAAAAATAAAAAAAAGCAGACCGGCGCAGGCAGCCTCTCGCCGCCAGGCTGGATGGCTTTGAATATCGCAATACACGAGTCACCACGCCTAGCTCAACAGGGACACCCGTGGCGCGTCGGTGGGCCTGGGCAATTGAACATTGCCACGTGACGGTGTCTGGGGCTCCACTCCCGCCCGGAAACAGCATGTCTGCGTCGACTGGCGCCCGAGCTGATGTGGCTGAGGCCAAGACCAGGCACCCTCACTAGCCTGATTTCTCCAGTCCACCCTAAACCTCCCGGCTCCCTTCGCCGTTTGTTTCCAACCTGCTCTTACCATTCGCAATCCATTTCATACCCCCCTTCGCCATCCCCAGCGTCTTCACTCTGCATTCCCTTCCGACTGCGAACGTGCTGCTGCCTCCGGAACCCGTCGCCAAGATATGAGTCGAGCCGGCAAGCTTGCCCCGGAGGTCAACCGGTAAGTTTCTCAATTCCGCCTGTCGCCCTACGGCCCCATCCGTCCTCCGTCGTGTCTCGTATCGCCGCCGCTCCGAGGCGCGACACCGTCTTTGCCCAGTCCCGCGCCCGCCCACGCTTCTCGCCGACAACGTGACGTTGAATCTCGCTGACCGACGCTGTTCTGTGCCGTAGAGCTTTATTCGTAAAGAATCTAAGCTACAACGTAACTCCAGAGGAGCTCTTCGACCTCTTCGGAAAGTTCGGCCCTATTCGGTATGCCCGCTATTTCCTTCCCTATTTCCTTTCCGTCATTTTAGTCTTTCTGCGGCCGCCCACCAGAAGCTGCCGAACGCTTGTCATCAGCCTCGTAACTGAGGAGCTTTGCAAGAAGATAAGCTAACAACAGACTCCCTTGCCACGTACAGCCAAGTGCGACAGGGCATCGCGTCGAACACCAAGGGCACCGCCTTCGTTGTCTATGAAGACGTGATGGATGCAAAAACAGCCTGCGACAAGCTCAACGGCTACAACTTCCAGAACCGCTACCTCGTGGGTAAGTGTTGCGTGCTGTCTCGATGCGCGTTACATCATCTCGCCGCCCTCTGCTTTGACTGGAGACTGACGCATCATTTTTTTTTTTTACCTTCCTCCTTCCAGTTCTATATCACCAGCCAGAGAAGATGGGCAGGTCAAAAGAGGACCTCGATGCCCGCAAGGAGAATTTAGCTCAGCTCAAGAAGCAGCACGGTATCGATTGACAATTTGACGGGCCTGCTGGCGCCTCGCAGACTCGACAAACCATCCGACTGTCTGCAGGCCCGTCTTCCTCATCGCCAACCCGGCGCACCCCGTCTTCTGCCACCCCGCCGGTGAATACCGTCCCCAACCACAGGGCTGTGTCGCCCACTAAGGGCAGGCAGGTGATGACGGGGCACCCGCGGAGCCCTCTGTCGCACCTCGCGAGGTTTCTTCCGACGGTCCAGGAGTGTGCCTAGACATAGCACGCTTCTCTGTGTAGTGGTGTGACGTGGGTCCGGTCTGGGTTGTCTCGTGTTACTTTTGCCCAAGCACAACAAAAAGCTGAGACCCCTCATGGTCGTGCCATGTCGCTGGGGATTCCTGCCAGATCGACAGACGCATACTCGAATATCACATTCTCGCCGACTTTATTCATACAACCGCTCGTTTTCACATCTTGGTACGCTGGGGTGCCTGTATTCTGGCGGAAGAGCTTGTTTTTCTTACGATACTGTATTTTCCGGCTTCTTTAGTTGTTTATTCTGCGCGCCAACAGGTGGCGCACGCGCACAATATCTTGGAGTCGCAATGAACGGTTGGCTGTCAGCCTCTCGTCGCGTCTTCTTTCGCCGGCTCTTCTCAACTCTTCCGGCCTGGGAACTATTGGGGTCCTGGGGCGCTACTTTCGCAATGCAATCATTCGGCTGTCCGGTCGGGCTATGCCAACAAAGATCATGCCGATCTATGTGAGATTGTTTGACGATTGGCTTCATTGCCTCCTACCTGCGAACCTCCAGGGTGCGCTTGAGATGCAATCCTGTGTCTGTTGCTGAGACGACGCTGCACGCCACTCTACCTACTCTTTCCAACCCCCGACTCCTCTCAAGCTTGCCCCTTTATTCCCCCTACCTCCTTTTGCTATTCTTTATTGCTATTCGGTGCTTTAGTTCGCTCTATGGAGCCTCTGGGTCAATCCCAGTCTCAGAATACTAATCAAAGTTCTTACCTTCTGATATATCTCCCTGTCCAAAAATACAGATATCCGGGTACCCTTTTCTGCCTCAGTCGATATCGTCGGAAACGACCCTGGGTTGAAGTGGAGATAATGTTGGGGTAGTAGGCACAGGCAGACTACCATACCAGGCAGTCCCGTGTAGACGCGAGCGGTAGAACGTAGAGAGAGTATACTCTGGCATGCAAGATGCTGTAAAATCAGAGCTTGGCCTTTGCTAACGATATGCTAAATCCCCACTCTGTGCTGCGCGAACACCCGCCCAGTTGACACGACCCGTGGGGCAGGCAGGTACGGAAGACGCTGACGGATGGGGCTCTGGCAGCCTGGGCGCGCCCCTACAGCGCCGCGCAGGCAATCCCGACCCACCAAACGTCAAGCCCATCCCGCACACAGCCCTCATTTGGGATGAACACCGCCCGCCATTTGCCGCTGAGTCGGGTCTGGCCTGGCCGCCCCTTTTTTTTTGGCACGACCGCCCTCGCACTTGTCAAGACACGCATCGGGTGCATTTATTTCATCGTTACCACCACTTGCCCGCCCTCCCTTTCTGTGGCGGATAGCAACACCGGCTCCTCACCTGCAACACTTCCTTGTAGGCCTTCTTGGTCGCAGAGCAGGAGGATACCTTGGGTAGACATCGGCACTGCGCCTCAGTGACCAAGGTGGCCACGAATGTCCGTTTCGAGGTAGCGCAGGTTTCTTCCCAACTTCCGCCTCTTCGCAAAGCACATTGTTGCTTGTAGCGGTTTCTCTCCTGCATTCCTTACGCCGTCCTCCCTTCTCTTCTTTCTTTTCTCTCATCTCCCTCTCATTCGCCCTTCCCCTCTTATCATTCTCAATCTAGGTATTTTCTTCTTGCTACCTATCGTTTAGTATTTCTTCAATCCCGTCAACCCGTTCAACGGCGGGCGGGCTGTCTGGCTGTCAGCCGCACCAAGAGCGACGACGCGTGAGCACTATCGCCCAATAACCTCTTGCGGAGCACATGGTTTCGTCTCGTGCGTCATCGAAGTCGACAACCAGGCGGGCGAGCCGATAGACATCCTCTCCCAAGAACCCATAAACTCCCGTCTTCCAGCCGGTGTAAACCATCTCCTTCGACCGACCACCGCTCGACCTTGCAGACACGGCACTCTGCCTGTACAGTCGGTGGCTGCATCGCCCCCTCGACAGCACGCCGCGATCAACGGACGCACACGCCTCCCCCTCGCTCCACGGCCATGTCTCTACAAGAAGCCATTCTGCCCGCGGTCGCGAGGTTCGCCAAGGACATGCCGCTTCCGACCGCCGCCGACGCACCCTCCGTCCTCGCGACCGCGCTGACTGCTGCCGCCACCCTTGCGACTGCCGTGGCGACGATGCCGACAGCGACGGGCGCAGCCGCAGCCCCTCCCCATCCTCCGCATCCTCCACCTCACGGGGGCCCGCATAACGGCCCCCCTGGGGGTGGAGGCGAGTGTCGACTGCTGGGGCCCTTTGCGCTCATCGTGCAGCTCGCTCTGGGCGGGCTTGCCCTCATGTCGCTTGTGTACAAGAGGTGGAGGGAGCGGCCGCAACGCCCCGTCAAGATCTGGTTCTTTGACGTCTCCAAGCAAGTCTTTGGCTCGGTGCTTGTCCACATGGCCAACGTGTTCATGTCTATGCTCACCTCGGGCCGCTTGTCCATCAAGATTGACCCACCGGCCCACGGCAGCCGCCGAGATCGCCAGGCGACTTGTAGGCAGAGGTCACGATGGTGACAAAGGCTACGTCCCAAATCCCTGCTCGTGGTATCTGCTCAACTGGGCATCGATGTGCGTTCTTCCCTCGTCTCCGATATGCATCTCCTTTCCCCTGACCACACAAATCCTCAATGTCATGGCTAACTCCACCTTCTGTTTCACAGACCACCCTCGGGATCCCCATTCTCATTCTTCTACTCCGCATCACCACCAAGCTGGTGGCACATACACCAATCGGCCAACCTCCAGAGTCGATCCAGTCGGGCAATTACGGCAGCCCCCCGAGGGCCTATGGTGGCTCAAGCAGAGCATAATATACTTTTGCGGTCTCTTCGGCATGAAGGTCTGCGTCCTCATCATCTTCCTCCTCTTCCCCTGGATCAGCCATGTTGGCGACTGGGCTCTCGGTTGGACCGAGGGCAACGAGAAGCTCCAGATCGTTTTCGTCATGATGCTCTTCCCCCTCATCATGAACGCCATGCAGTACTACATCATCGACAGCTTCATCAAAAAGCAGACTGGCGCGGCAGCGGACGAAGATGACGGCGACTGCGCCGACGTTGGACGCCCTCAAAGGGGCGACCTGAGAAGATCGTCCTCGTCGGGAACACACGGCTCGTACGATCCTTTGGCCGAGAGCGCCGACGAGGAGGAGCTGGTTGAGCGGGAGGGGCGGCGCCGCACCAGCGGCATCAGGCAGAGTGGCGTGCCTGCGGGCTCCGCTTCTGCCAAGCCGGCGGGCGGACGAGTTCGCCGCGAGTACGACCCGGACGTGGACGGTGACGAGCGCACCATCATCGGCAGCAGCACCTCCTCCCGCCAGACGGAGGCCCTGTTGAGCAAGGACTTGTTGCCTCACGAATGATATACCCGGAGAGCCGGGCCCCATATCTTCTCATTTTCTATTTCCCTCCTCGTTCCTGGCCCGGCCATTACCCAAAATCTCCCCGCCCTCCCCCTTTATAATGTTTCTCCCGTCCCTGTTTTCGATTCGTTTTTTCTTCTTCTTTTGGCTACATAGGTACCTCTTTTGGGTTGTTGAGCTACGGCTCTCCGTGTACATACATACAAGTCTACTTCTTTTTTTCCCTCCCTCTCTTTTTTCCCCCCGTTTATTTTATTTCCCGACGCGGATGTATGCCAACTTCATTGCAAAGCGACAGTTCTGCTGCATTTACATTTATACTCGCAACTATTATCAGCGTTTGTTCAACCACATGGCTCGAATCTGATGCTGTATGGGGTACTTGATGGACGACACATAGATGGGCGGTAAACTCGACATTTTCACCTACTGAGCTATGTAGCAATAATGTACTTTGATTTCCCGTTTAAACCTGACCAGCCTAAAACCTACACAAAGGTCGCCGGTTTCGACTGGGGCCTCGCAAAGAAGCAAGGAGGGGTAGATGGGCCGATGCTTGGTTCTGACGAAATGGCCCGCGGCGTATAAAACGGATTGTCTCAATTTCCAACCAGGCATTCGTAAAGTGACAGGGAATAAGTGTGTATTGCAGAATGAGCCGAGTCAACCTTATGTACTGATTGCCATGCAAGAGGCATACGACGAAGAGTAGTCTGATGCATTGACTGTCTACAGTGTCTACCGGATCCTGTTGTTGGTCATTAGAGGGCACGGTTAGATTAGAAAACAAATCTGTGAGGTAGCAGAAAATGCCCGTTGCGGGTACTGTCGGGTACAAATAGCTGATTTATTGCTTCACCGCCGCTCATGAAAACAAGCCCATTGTTTCGCAGTGCCATCAGAAAGCGAGGCAAAATACAGTAATAATAACAAGGGTCCCAGATGCCCGGTCACAACAGAGTATATACACAAAAGAAAGGGGCATCGCCGGACCGCTGTATCCTAGCTGGTGATAATATGCTAGAGATCATATATATCTTGAAGCGCCATCTGGTGCCTAGCAACCACGAGATATAGATGGAGTTGTTCGTTGGAAATCGTATGAGTCTGGTTAAATGGGTATATGACTGCTGAATGTGAAATTGCATGGCCTCGAAGGATGTGCATGTGGGAGGCCAGGGGGCTACTCTATACCCCGTTCCATCCTTGCTGGGCGCGTGAGTTGCCGCCGGTCGGCTGGTACGCCTGGTAGCCCGGGTATGCGTCAACCCCAGTGTTCTGCCGCGAGGGGCCTTTTGGTTGACTCCCATAGCCGTCATTGTACCCCGGGTCATGGCCGTAACCCCCTGTATCATGGAGAGGCGACATTGGAGCCTGCGAGGGCCCGTTGTTGGAGTACTGTCGCTGTGGGTTCAATGGGCGTGTGGAATCGCTAGAGTGCTTGCGCTGAGCTTGTGGGGTCCGTGACCGCGCGGGATAGCCCTGGTTGCCGGCTCCGTAGCCGTAGTCTGCCTGAGGGGAGGCGGTTCTCCCTGGTCGGTCGCCATAGCCGTAGTCCGCCTGAGGCGCTGGGGATCTCCTAGGACCGTCACCATAGCCATAGTCTCCTTGGGGCGCCGGGGATCTTCTGGGAGCGTCGCCGTATCCGTATCCTCCCTGCTGATGAGGCGCGGGGGATCGGGTGGGGCCGCGACCACCATATGGTGAAACCATGGCGTTCTGGTCTTCATATGGCGACACTGGAGTCTGGCCATATCCGGGTTCGGCCCCGTAACCCTGAGCAGCGCCCCGTCCGTAGTTGTCGTAGCTGCCTTGGCGGTCCTGAGGGCCAGGATATCCTCTGCCCTGGCCATAGGCCACGTTGGCGGTATTTCCGGGGAGTGCCCGACCTTGTCCTGTGGACATGCCACCAGCACCATATCCGTCGTAGTTTTGGTCCTGCTGGCCGTAAACGCTGCCGTTCATGTTCATGTTATTATAGCTCTGGGCATTGCCGGCGTACGGGTCCGAGACGCCAGGTCTGCCAACCTGGTAAGGCGATGCCGATGCAGCCGCACCAGGGCCACCGTAGGGACCGCCACGGTAGTTGACAGGCGTCGTGGGACCCCGCGCCGGGGCCGCCATTAATGCCAGGTTCTGGCCTGAGGGATTGGCTGTAGCACCATCCGGTTTCTTGAGATCATCCAACTCGACCGTGTCATCTAGCGCGACCTTTTTGTTTGCAGAGCCCTCCCAGCTTGGCATGGCTGGAAGAGCGTCATCGTTCCCGCTCTTCTTGCTGACGTCGAATTCGGCGTATTTGGGCGGTTCGTTGACGGCGAATGGCGCCGGGGGCTTTGGGCCGTTGAGTGGACCCGCGTTCATGGGTTCCTGGGCCCGATAGCCCTGGTTTGGTGGGTGATGCCGCTCGTCGAGGTATTTGTGAGGAGTGCCTTTGGGGGGATCGCAGCAACCACAGCAATTGCCACAGCACTTTAGACAGGAGAAGCACTGGCAGCAGCACGAAAGCCCACAGCATAGGCATCGCACTAAGCACCACACCACAGAGAAGATGATCAGACCGCCAACAATTATGAGAGCAATCACAGGCCATCTGCGAGGATGGGGGCTGATTAGTGCCTGCTCGACAACCGGGGGGGGGGGGGGGGGGGGGGGGGGGGGGCTGGTGCAGGGACCGAAAATGGGGCGAGCCATACTTGCAATATGTGAACTTCATGCAGTTGTCCCAACTGGAAAAGGCCGTCCTCACATCCGAAACAGACTCGGTGATGGTGCCAGCCCTGCGGTCGAGCAGCGGACGTATCGAGGCGGCCAGCAGATCAATAGCACCCTCCCGCAAACTCCTCTCCATGGCCACATCGACTGACGGCATTGTGCCTGTTCCGCGCGACAGGCGAGCCGGCACCGACAGCTCGTCGCTCCTTGCTCCCAGCCCCCTTCCTCTTCCTCCCACGCGTTGCTGTTGGGATGCTTGACGAGTTTCGCACCGGTCGTCGAGTGGATGTCGCCCTTTGGACTATGTCGAAAATTGAACGAAGGAGACAAATAACAAGCAAAGAAAAGTTCCAGACGGGTTTATGGATATTTTAATGTCACAGCAAATCGAAGGGCGTTGAATATCAAAGGCGAGTGCTAGGGGCACATCCTTCGCTTGGAGTATCGGTTGGCGGGTGTGTGATCAACCAGGACAAGATAAGGATTTGCTGTGCAGCAGGGTAGGAAACCGGTGCTTGGGTTTGCGCAACGTTCGCTTGGACGTGGAGGGTGCTAAAGAATGGCGATCATATTTCCGACGCGAGGATCAGGAGAAATAAAGGAGACTGCAGGAAGCGAAAGAGAAGAAGAAGAAGAATAAAACAAGGAGCGAAAGTGATCCGAGAGCGGACTGGGCACGATAAACGATTGACAGATGAGTGCAACGCAACGCAGCGTATCGGACCAGTTTGTCGGCGGCCAAAGAGAGCGCTGTGGGAAGGCCAAAGGAATGGAAGGAAGGGGAGAGACGGGAAGAAAACATGACAGACCAGGCTGGTGACGCGGGCGGGACGCTGAAGGCTGGCGCAATTTGATTTGAGTGCCTGCAATGGCCGGTCAGCGGCCAGGGGTTGGGTCGGTCCCCGCCCCTGAACGGGGATTGCTTGTGCGGGCGAGGAGGGCCTTTGGGACGCTAGCCACCAATAAAGACGTTGACGACGGGGCACGCCACGGCAAGGTGCATCGAAAGCCGCGCGGGGGCGTTGTTTTCGTCTCAAATCGGCCTGAAACTGGGCTGTGCAAGCCGCCCCAAGACACTCGAGGGCCGCCAGCAGAAGTCAAAGACAGAGCCCGAAAGCAGCCCTCGGCCAGGCATGGCTGACCAACGGCTATGTGATGTCCCAACCTATGCTCCTTGAAGCTTCTGTGGTTTAAGCAGCGTCTCTTGGCAGCCCGATGGATGACTGTTTCGCGCTGGACACCACCTGCTGGGCCTGTCACCTTCCTAGCAGCGGAGTATACCTGCTACCTGGAAAGGAAATGCTCCCACAGATGAGGTGCCGAGGCCATATTGCCCGACTCCAGGTGAGGGCATTGTGGCCAGCCCTCTGCTGTTTCCAATCACCATCATCCCTCTCGGCTCGGGTTCGGGCTGAGATACAAGGCACAAATAAGACGCTGTTGTGACCGAGAACTGACTCTCAGAGCCTGGCGCTGCGTGCTGCCGTCTCCCCTATCCTGGGCGACCACGCAGGATGCACGCTGTGCTGCAAGGGCGGGCGGGGGCCGAAATAGGCACCTAGCGACTACTAGTAAACCACAGAAAAACAGGACCGCCCGCAGTTAGCCCTCGAAATTCGAGCGAAAACGGAAATTGAGATGCGCAAGGACAAGCCAACGGGCGAGGAGAGCCGATCTGTGCTGGCGATCCTTCTTGCCCCTCCCTTTTGGAGTCGCATGACTGGTCGAATCGCGCAAACCCTGATGCACGGGGCACTCATTCGAACTGCCTGCAGGACGCGCTGCTCCCCCCAGCAGCCCCGGCTCCACCGATGATGTGCATCAAAGACATATCCTACCCCAGCTAGCTCGCCACGTGATCATCCAACCTTTTTCCCTCTCAGGCAGCCCGATTCAAGTGATGTCATCGACGCAACCGCAGAGTCTGGGAAGCTTTCGCCAGGTGCGTGAGTCCAGATCTGGACTCGACGTTCCTTGTAAATGACCTTAGGTGGGCGGACCGACATTGGCTAACACAAGACGCAACCTCACGAGAGTCGCATGTTGTGTGCTTCAAATCGAATCGCGTCAGATAATGGATGCCCCTCGGCTGCGTTTTCGGGAATCAATCCGAAAAGACCCCAATCACCAGATTTCGTCTTTGCTGCACTGCTTGAAATATTGCTCTCGTGGTGACACCACTGCAAAGGGGTTGCATTCCATACGGCGTGCCTGCAGCAGAAAGGCGAGGTTACATCCAGGCTCCACGACAGATTGGCACATGCGGACGATACCAAACATGGAAAGACAACAGATCATATGCACGCATTCTTGTCATCGAGGTCGTTAGGCGAATAGAGACTACCATCTAGTTAGGTGCACAATGTACCACGTCTGGAGCAATGCTGCCCCATCCCCTTCGTCCCGGCGTATGGCTTTGAAGGGCGGGCTGGCCTGATTATCAAGATTGATGAGACAGAAATCAAAACCGCTGACATGCAAGAATGAACCAGAAAGACTAAACAACGAGGACAAGAAAAAGAAGAACAAACAAACACGATACAATGGACAGCGGACCTAAGAATGTGTGGTCTCTTCGCTTCCATCCTGGTTCCTTCCACCTCCGAATCACCTAACCGGAACACGTAGTGGTACGGTATGGAGTCGTCGCTGTCACTTCCCATCACATTGAGTGAAGCTGACGGGGCTGACTCGTCTCCGCCAAGCCATCCTCGTGCCTCCTAAGCCCTCACTTTCCCGGAGGCGGTCCTGCAGGCGGTGCCGCAGGCGGCTGGAAGTCGCCGCCAGCGCCGGGCGAGTCTCGGTGCGGCGGACGTAGGCGTTGGGGGTGGCTGGACACCCTGGGTCTGGCCGCCGTAGTAGCCGTCGTTGGGGTTGAAAGTCGTGCCCGTGTACTGTCCGGGCATCGGCTGGGCGCTGTACTGCGGCGGCGGCGGGTAGTAGCCATTCTGAGGCGGTGGCGGACCCTGGTACTTTCCGCCCATCCAGCCAGTGCCGTACATGGGCGCCATGCCTTGTCTCCTCCTGCGGCGCGCACTCAGGCATCCAAGCATCATGATGAGAGCACCGATGCCCAAGATCACGACGCCTGTGAGCACCCACCGACCCCAGTACGCCCAGGCGTTGTATTCACACTGGCCATTGACGTAAACGTAACCCGTGTGGCAGTAATAGTAGCTGGATAGGACACGGCGTTGGTTAGTCTGTTGCCTACCGAGCGCATGCAAGAAGGGGTGGGGTGTAGACTCACTATCGCTTCGCCAGTTGGGCAGCAGCGTCTTCACCGAGGGGCGACATCCTTGCAAAAGGCGACGGCAGCAGCCGTGCAGTGTGCAGATTTGTGGTGCGTCGCCTATGCGTGCGCTTTCGTTCGTTCGTTGATTCGTTCGGTCCTCTCAACAGTAGGCGCAGGAGGTTATGCGCCTTGGAACAAGAAGGTTACGGGCGATCGGATGGCGTGCGGCGACCAACAAGAGAACCGGTCTTGATCTGTGTGTTGGATGCTTGATTCGTCGTGGATGAGGTAGGTTGGGTTGCTCCCTACGTCACTCGTGATTGTGTCGAGACAATACCGCGTTGATCAAGTTGATAGAGTCGCACGTAGAATGGGTGGGCGCAGCTGGTTGGCCAAATGAATGGAAAACTGCAAACAGGCAAGAGCGACCAGGAAGGATGAGGAGCTGGGGGGTTTAAAACAAAAAGCCACGGGCACACAAACAGCCGACTTTGCCAAGAGGTGTTACCCACCACTTTGAATGACATGGATGGCGCGCTGTCTTGGCGGGAGATCGGCCGAGTTCTGCGTTGCGACCTCACTGGGCTCCCGAAAAAGCACTCAGCCATGGATTCCACTGCGCTGGCAATTCGTTTCCGTGTTTCTCTCTGGGACCGCACAGTGAGGGGCTGCCAACCTCGAACCCCGACCGGGGTCTGAGACCCGATTCGCCTTTGTGCCCGTCCATTTTCTCGGCGTTGCGTGGCCTTGGCCTCTGCCAGAGGAGGAGCCAAAAAGCCCACTCGATGCTGCCCGCTTGTATTTTTGATTTTTGCCAGCTCCCCGTTTTGGGAAAGGCCGGGGTGGCGGATTTCAAAGGGCCTGGGGGGGCCTGGCCTTTCCAGGCTTGGCAAGTCCACCAACTGACTCTGTTCGCCTGGGCCGCGCGTGCACAATGGGGCCGGCTTCCAAATCTCGAGTGGCGGTGTTTTCGTATTGTCGACCAGAAAACAGACACTACCAGCAACGCGACCGGAAGCAACAGTTCACACGCTGTCAACCCGTGATGCGTGTTCCTCCATCACCGGCGATGCTTATTTTCTTGCATGCCTCCTGCTGAGCTTTGTCGGGTTGTTATCGCCCGTCACCCGATGCTCTCCCCACCACGCAACCCAGTGTGGCTGGGGGCTCTGCATCACCATGTCCCTGAACTTGGGGTTTCGATGGGTTTCGAGCTGACCGGATAGGGCTGGCCGGCTGCTGGCCGGCTGGGTGTTTGAGGGAGCCGGACCCCATTGTCCGGAACGCAGATAGAAGCAACCGACATATCGTCTCGCATTCTTGCCCGTCAAGGAAAATGGCCGAGACCTACACCAGACGGATCATAGATAGTTTTGCAAAGTGTCTTTTCAGGGTCCGGCTCTCGCGGGCCTCTAGAAGAAAGCCCTACCTTCTGTCTAAACATAGCGCGAGCCCCGTCTGGGCGGGCCATATCGGGATGACAGCCCGGTAGCATGCCCAAGCTCAAAAGTCAAAAGACCCTTGCCTATGTACGCGTAAAAGGCCATTCTGGACTTGTTGTCGAGGTTCCATTCGTGTCTCAAGGAGGAAACGATTTTGGGCGAGGCCTCTCGGGCGCTGACACACTCCCATCCGTCATGTTCGACCAATGTTGATGCCGACGCGGGGGAATGTGCTGCCGGGCATCTCGAATGTTTCAGGCCGAGAATGAACATGAAAAACGACGAGCTTGGACGAGCATGTGTCGCTCCCTGGATGTTGCGTTGCGTCCCCTAAAAAAAAAAAAACGACTGGCGTCCATCGGGCACGAGAAGCACCCCACGCGCCAGCCCCGTTCCAACTATAGCCCCTAGAGGATCGATCGATCCCATCCGAGGCCGTGGGATTGAGTTCGACGCCATCTGTCGAAGCCTTGGGATGCCTTTCCCTGCCTACTGTGCCCCGCCGAACCAATCCGCCGAGCTTGCGTGCCGCGATTGGGCCTGCCCGGCCCCTCCACGACCGCCAGCCCAGGCCACGCTGTCGCTGCACGGCTGCTCTCTGCCGCGATGCGCAGCCAATCACCGCGCCCACGTCTCGCTGGGTATGCTGCGTTGAGTTGGCAATGCATCAGACCGGTTCAGTCAAATACTACCGCTTCCCCGTTGATCCGCTGGCTTTGTTTTTCCCTCCCTCTCTTCGCTCTTCTCGTCCTGGCTTCCTGCCAGCGGGTCGCGCTTTTTAATCCTTTGATCCCTTTCCTTACACACCCGCGATACCCCAAACGTGGAGAAACCCACCGCTGCTAGATTCCTTGATCAAACACACCACCCAGCAATATGTCAAGTATACACACAGCATCATGTGCGACATTTCGGTACGAGATAAACGACGGGCGATACTGTGACTGACTGCGAACACTCATCTGCAACCCTGCGTTTCTTATGGAACCCCAGCCGCGCGCCATGGTGCAAAATAGGTATTTATTGAGGTCGTTGCCGGCCATTCATTATATCGTCTTGTTACCCGTGCCTCATCAACTTCGTTAAACTCCAATGTCCGGGAATTCCGCAGGCTGGCGAGATTCGCCGAGGCCCTGCCGTCTGGGTCGAGTGTGCGGTGTGTCCGATGCCCAAAGAAAAGGGTAAGGGCATGGCGGGAGGGAAAAAAGAAACGGGAAGCAAAGAAAAGGAAGATGCGGATTGACGCCACAGCAAGGGGGTGACAAAAACACTGGAGACAAAAAAAAAACGAACGCCGTACCCAAAAGAAGGAGGACAAGAAAGAGAGGACACATGAACAGGATGTCGCGCATGTTCCTTCCCTCGCCCTCATCTGTTCGAGTACCTCATCAACCACTGGATGACGGCGTCCAGGTTCGTCTCCTCCTTGGCGCGTAGCACGATACCTCGCGCGTGTTGATCCCCTTGAGATCCAGCGCGTCGATCAGCTCGTCGACCGTCAGCTTCTCGTCCAGGTCGGTCTTGTTGCCGAGCACCAGCAGCGGGATGCCCACGAGCGACTCGTTACTCATCAGGGCGTGGAGTTGCTGCTTTGCTACCGGTATTTGTTCAAAGTCCGCGACGTCCACGATGAAAAGAATCGCCGTCACCCCTCGACAATACCTCTCCCACATACCGCGAAACCGCTCCTGGCCACCCATATCCCAGCACTTCATTGTGACGTGCCCTCGCTGCACCTTCTTCAGGCTGAACCCAACAGTCGGTATCGTGCTATATCACGATATCAGCAAGGTCTCTTGAAGGGGTCACGAGGCGGGATGGGACGATACACGATAGACATGAAAACAGTGGAGGGGGTCTGGGTCAACATACTCGAGCGTGAACTCGGATCCCTGGTTCAGGCCAAGAAGCAGCAGTTATCAGTCGTCATGGCTCAGAGGCGCGCCGGATGAGAGTTTTGTTTAGTGTGCGAAGAAACTCACCGAAAGAACGCGGAGTAGTGATGTCTTGCCTGCATTTTGTAGTCCGATCATAGTGACGTCCATCTCGGTTGCCCTGAGTTGGGGTATGTGTCAACATTCGAGGTGTCCGCCATGGGACAAGGCCACTGGTCGAGCGAGAAAAATCAAATTCGAGGCAGAGGAGTAGACGCACCAGAACGTCCTGAGAAGCCAGTCGTAGAGGCCCCTAATTATCGAAGCCATGGCGGCGGCGGGTATGGTTTCTTTGGGGAGCCGCACGGACAACCAGGGAGATGGTCGAAAAGTGGGGAGTCCCGGCGAGCCTCCCCTGCGGGCGGGTTGACACTGAGGACGGTTCCTCTTGAGGCGAACCCGGGGAGTGCGCCAATAAATAAGCTGCAGGCGGACGTCGGCGGCAGGAGCACGGCGGGTAGGTGCCGGTGACGTCCGGTGTCACACGAGCCGACGGGGTTGGTCGGATACCAGAAAAGCTGCGGTCGTAGGTGCAAATGCTACCTACCTGGACTGGTAGATAGATAGGCTGAGAGGCAGAGGTGGGCAGGCGACTCTCCCCCCAAACCACTGTCGACGGTGGTCTTGTGATATCCTGACCCCACGGGGATGCGACTTTTGCAGTAATTTTTGTTTCGTCTCTCTGCGACAACGGTAGCCGAAAAAGAAAAGAAAAAAACACCGTTCTCAGTCGGCGCCGTGTGTATTTCGTGGTTGACTTTGGATGGCGACGCCAACAGCCGGGGCAGCGCGCTCAGGGGTGCCACGAGGGGCTAGCTTCGGGTTGTCGCTGGCCTCCAACGGCTGGACGATGGACGACTGCCAAATGACGACCGTGGTCTGGGCGCAAAAAAGAAACGACACTAAAAGATACCGAGAATGTGGGTGACAATAAGGCGTGGGAGCTGCTGCCACAAGCCAAGTTGTTGCAGTCCGTGGCTCTCGGTAGGAAGGCGAGAATTGGTATGGAGTATGATGGAGGTTGGATTCCAGGGAACCCGGGTTGGTAATTGGGGTAAGGCAGGAGGCAAGATTGCAGGTGGTAGGTTGGAAGGGCAGCTAGCGCGGGTTGAAGATGACTGGACAAGGATTTTGCTGGCGTCGATTGAACCGTGTCGGCAGGTCGTTGTCTTGGACGAAAGCCTTGTGCTCCTCAAACGACGGGGAGGAGGAACATGCAACGGGAGCTTTGTTTTCTGTAGAACCTACCCTCCCTGCGCAGCTTTAAGTACTCACAGCCCCCTGGCCCTCCCCGAGGCTACGCAGCTTTTGGGGAGGACCGGATCAAGCTGGAAACGGCTCCCTAGGAGAGGCTGCAGCGGTTGAGGAGGAGTGCAAGCTGCCAACCGACGAGAGAGAAAATAAATAAATAATAATAATAACCAAAGAATTAAAGACGCCTCTGGCCGCGCGGGGCTGGCACCAAAAGAGAAAGCAGAGCGGCCGTGTTGAAAGGGCCACACACCCACACAACGCACGCACACAGACACACACACACACCCCAAAAAGGGCGGGAGGGAAAGATGGATCAGGTCCAGCGCAAGGCGGCCAATAGCGGCAGCAGGGTCGGGTCGGCCGCCGCGGTGAGCTGTTGACAGGTCGACCGGTCGGACGGGGGTCGGACGAGACAAACAACATGCAAGTGCTGAGGAGCAGACAAGGGAGGAGGAGCAGACAAGGGAGGAGGAGCAGACAAGGGAGGAGGAGAGAGACAAGGGCAGCGGAGGAGGAGGAGGAGCGCGGCGCATCGCCAGGGGGCAGGCAGCCTGTCTAGACGGAATATGTAGGTTTGCGGGCCACACGGCTGTCTTTGGTCGCCCGTCCGCGTGAGAAGCGCTGCGGCGAAAGTAACGGGGAGGGAGGATAGCGGCGGAGGAGAAGGCAGGCTGGCAGGCATGTGCCTGGGCAATGCCCGTTTTTTGGGAGTGCTCGGTGCTAGGGGCAGGTGGCAGATGCAAAGCATGCACAAGCGGTGGGGTTTTTAGTCTCCTGGGGAGTTCCCGCGCATCATCCATTATCAATGCCTGGTGCAATGGCACGAATGGGTCCCTCATTTCACGCACCGCACAAGCGGTAGCACATGTTGGGCCCATGCAAGTCCGCGCCTGTAGGGAGAGCGGCACTGGAGAGGTCCACATTGAGCTGCCCGAGCCAGTCTGAATTCACCCTACCCAGGTCCAGGTCCCGCCTGGGTGTTGATTCGTCTGTGCCCTACATTTTCTCCTCTTCGGCGGAGCTTCCTGGTCTGTCTGCTCCAGAACATCTTGTTTGACCGGCGAGCCTGCCAGGTTGTTACCGGAAGAACGATGCAGATCCCTCGACGGCGGCGCCGCTTAGGCAAGCAGACCACCACCGTGCTCCCTGGAAGTGCTGGACTGCCTACTGCCAAGGTGCGCATCTCTCCACGCGCCAATGACACCTACGCCCCTGAGGGAGTTTGTCGGTTAGGAGCTTGTAGGGGCCGGGCGACGAGGGCTTCGAAATCCGATAGGCCAAGTAACTGGAGGGGAAATCGACACGGAATTGGAAGGACAAAGGAACGAGCAGCTGGAGCTGGAGGGAGGGATTACAAACTCTCAAAGAGTGATAGCGCACTCGGCAGCCACTGTACCCTCTCCCGCGAGTCTACCAGAAGGCTCTCCGTCCGGCCTCTGGCCCTTGACCAAACCCGCCGACCCATGCAAGGCAAGGCCCGGCCGGCTGCGGAATCGGTGTATCCCTTATCGTAAAAGGTTCGATGCCCATGCCTGGTCGGCGGTGGCGTTGGGGGCAGAAAAAGGCCGCAAGCGCCTCTGGTCTGGCTTGGTTGGCCTCATGCGACCTCGCGATCCGCCTGCCAACGAGTGGACGCGCCGGGCGGCATCGTTACTGCAGCGGCCGGAAACTGGGCCGGGTCGGCGGTCTGGGAAATGCAAAACACATCAGCCTCCGCCCAACCAAGATGGAGCAAGAGGCAGCAGGCCAAACTCTAGACCAGACTCGGTTCCGCCCCAACAGCCGCGTCAATCTCTCTTCTCTCTTTCTTCGTTGTCCATGCCTACCATTTTGCCGTATTTGTGTCTACATCCCTAGGTCTCCCATCTCCTTCCTTCTGGCGGGGCTTTCTTGCTGCTGTCCACACTTGCCTGCGAGTTTTTTTTTGTTGGACACCTTCCTTTGCATCCTGTTCAGGGCTAAAGGTATCACAAAGCAAGCGTGTGAAACTCAGCACATAGGTAGGTATTCGGGGTATGCTTCCTCGTATCTCTACGAACTGGGTGTTTGTGTATTGTATGTGTGTGTAGGTGTTGTGGGTGCAGGCTGTTTTCCCTTTTTGAGACGGAACTCTGGCCACGGAGCCGGCTGTAGGTGGCTCAGTGGAGCGACCGGACCCTGTCGGGGTGCGGGCGGGTATTGATGTAAGTTATCTTTATCGTTATCTTTATCGTGAACTTTTTTTTTTTTTTCTTTTTTTTTTTCCTCGACTGCTGTGCCTGGTCACAATTGGGCGGGGCGCACCCAAACCGACATACCGAGCTCTCTTGTTTTTTTTCTTTGGCTTCTCTGAGCCAACGGGACATGCGATCTACGCCTCACACCCCTAGACTCAGCAACTAGCCAGACTCGCATGCAGCGCACGCACTGCAAGTTTATTCGTTGGCATCGTGAGGCGCCCTAAGCCTCCCGGCGACCATCCATTTGGCCGCCCAGTGGCCCCTCCTCCAACCGAACCGACCAGCCGACTCGGCGACGTCAAGATGGCGCCGACCGCGACGAGCACGCAATGGGACCACGAATACAACACTCTCCGCCGCGAGAATCTGTTCCGGAACCCTCCCACGGACCATTCGGCATACCCTGCTCTGCAGAATGCCGTTAACCCCCACATCGAATCTTTCAATGCTCTTTTCAGAGACGACGGGCGCCCCGGTCTCATAGACCATGCGATCGCCGACATTGGCACCAGGCTCTACTTCGACGGCGATGCGAGGACACCCCTTGCCCAGAGGAATCGGCTTACTGTGCGGTACAAGAGTGTCAATCTGCAGAAGTCGTATGTCCCTGTGACAAACAAGTCGGCACGGACTCGCGAGATCTTCCCCGCCGAGTGCAGGGAGCGCCATGCCACATACAGAGGAAAGCTTTCTGCCACTTTCGAGTTCCAGATCAACGATGAAGAGCCTCAGGAGTTCGTGCGCGAGATTGGCCAGATGCCCATCATGACCAAGGTGAGCCAGGCTCGCCTTTCGCTGCTCCTCCACGGGGGCGCCGCTCTGCTTTTGCTCACACCTTTGCCAGTCAAACAGATGCCATCTCGAAGGGAACTCTCCAGCCCAACTTGTGGAGCGCAAGGAGGAGAGTGAGGAGCTAGGCGGCTATTTCATCGTCAACGGCAACGAGAAGATTATCCGGCTGCTTCTGCTCAACCGGAGAAACTTCCCCCTGGCCATTAACCGCCCCAGCTTCCAGAACCGAGGGCCTTCATATACGCCGTACGGCATCATAATGCGGTGCGTGCGGCCGGACGAGACCTCGCAGACCAATGTTCTCCACTACCTCAATGACGGAAACGTCACCTTCAGATTCTCGTGGAGGAAAAACGAGTACCTCGTGCCCGTCATGATGATCCTCAAGGCACTCGTCGAGACCAACGACAGGGAGATTTTCGAGGGGCTCTGCGGCCCGCCTGGTTCCAAGGGCGTAGAGAACTCGTTCCTGACAGATCGTGTGGAGCTGCTGCTGCGAACGTACAAGGCCTATGGTCTGTACAGCAAGTCTAAGACGCGGGCGTATCTGGGAGAAGTTCCGGGTCGTTCTGGGCGTCCCGGAAACCATGTCTCACTACGAAGTAGGCACTGAGTTCCTCCGCAAGATCGTGCTGGTGCACCTCGGGAGTGTCGACGTCACAGAGCAGCAGGACTCGGACAAGTTGCGCATGCTGCTCGCCATGATGAGGAAGCTGTACGCCTTGGTTGCTGGCGAGTGCGCCGTCGACAACCCCGACGCGGTCCAGAACCAGGAGATCCTTCTCGGGGGATTTCTGTACGGCATGATTCTGAGGGAGCGCTTGGAGGAGCTACTTAACACCCACCTTCGCCTCGTTCTCCGCGACTATAATAGGAGGTCTCCGGCGAACACATTCACCTCGGCGTCATTTGCCAAGGACTTCCCAGCCAACATCTTCAGGAAAACCAACGAGAATATTGGAAACAGTCTAGAGTACTTCCTGTCCACCGGCAACCTCCAGAGCCCGTCAGGTTTGGACTTGCAGCAGACTTCAGGATTCGTCGTGGTCGCGGAGAAACTCAACTTTTTGCGTTTCATCAGCCACTTCCGCATGGTCCATCGTGGTAGTTTCTTCGCGCAGCTCAAGACGACGACAGTCAGAAAACTGCTCCCCGAGTCCTGGGGCTTCCTCTGCCCTGTTCACACCCCGATGGTTCGCCCTGTGGTCTTCTGAACCACCTTGCCCACAAGTGCAAGATCATGACGGACAGCGTCAATGTTTCGGCCATCCCCAGGCTCGCCGCAGAGCTCGGCGTCGTCAATACGTCGTCAGCTGCTACAGAGGAGAGCGTGGTCGTGATGCTGGACGGCAAGATCCTGGGTGGTGCAGCCCCGGGCAGTCGCGCAGAATCGCTGACACTCTGCGCGCTTACTGGAAGGTTGAGGGATCACATGGGGTGCCAGTCGAGCTCGAGATCGGGCTAGTCCCCCATCAAACGGCGGGACGTACCCTGGAATTTACATGGCGTCGCAGGCCTCAAGAATGGTCAGGCCCGTCAAGTATTTACCCCTGGAGAAGGAAGATTTCGTGGGACTCAGGAGCAGCCGTACATGTTTATTGCCTGCACCGAACCCGAGATCGTCTCTGGGGAGTCGACTCACGTCGAGTTCGATCCGACCAACATGCTCTCCATCCTCGCCAACATGACGCCGTTTTCCGACTTCAACCAGTCCCCTCGAAACATGTACCAGTGCCAGATGGGTAAACAAACGATGGGCACCCCCGGCGCCGCTCTGCGCCACCGAACCGACAACAAGATGTACCGCCTCCAGACCGGCCAGACCCCTATCGTGCGCGCGCCCTTGCATAACGAGTACGGATTCGACAATTTCCCCAACGGGACAAACGCCGTAGTTGCCGTCATCTCTTACACGGGATACGACATGGACGACGCTATGATTATCAACAAGTCGGCTCATGAACGTGGCTTCGGGCACGGGACTATCTACAAGACTAAGAAGATCACGCTCAAGGATGATTCCCGAACCCGCTCGACAAAGCATGTGACGAAGCTGTTCGGATTCGCCCCAACCAGCGCGGTCAAAGGATGGCAGCGGGAGATGCTAGACGAAGACGGGCTTCCCTGGGTCGGCCGCGAGGTCAAGGAAGGAGATGTGATTGCGGCGTGGCACACCGTCTCGGCAGACTATAGCGACCAGCTCCTCAACCGAGATGGCATCACGCACTTTGAAAAGTACAAGGACTCGGAGACGGCCTATATCGAGGAGGTGCGCCTGATCGGCAACGAGAATGGAACGGAGCCCCTACAGACCGTCTCCATAAAGTTCAGGATACCCCGGTCGCCCATCATTGGCGACAAGTTCTCGTCGCGTCACGGGCAAAAGGGTGTGGCATCGCAGAAGTGGCCCATGATCGACATGCCCTTCTCCGAGTCGGGGATGCAGCCAGACGTTATTATCAACCCGCACGCCTTCCCGTCCCGAATGACCATTGGCATGTTTGTCGAGTCGCTGGCAGGGAAGTCGGGGGCGCTGCACGGGCTAGCGCAGGACTCGACACCCTTCAGGTTTGACGAGGACGACACGGCGGCCGAGTACTTTGGACACCAGCTTATGAAGGCCGGCTACAACTACCATGGAAACGAGCCCATGTACTCGGGCATCACGGGGCAGGAATTTGCGGCGGATATCTACATCGGAGTGGTCTACTACCAGCGGCTGAGGCACATGGTGAACGACAAGTTCCAGGTGCGGACAACTGGTCCCGTCGTTCCGACGACTGGACAGCCCATCAAGGGAAGGAAGCGAGGCGGTGGTATCCGTGTAGGTGAGATGGAGCGCGATGCGCTGCTGGCCCATGGGACGGCGTTCCTGCTGCAGGACCGGCTCCTCAACTGCTCCGACTACTCGAGGTCATGGATCTGCCGAACCTGCGGGACGTTCCTGTCGGTGCAGCCGACGGTGTCGCCGTTTGTTGGCAAGCGAAAGATCAACACGGTGAGGTGCCGCGGCTGCGCAACGCGCTTGGATAGACTGAACGACGACGTGGATGTGGCAAAGCTGGATGGCGAGATCTGGGAGGACGGACAGGGGAATCAGTGGATCGGTGGCGACAACACAACTCTGGTGGTGGTGCCTGGCGCGCTCAAGTTTCTAGACGTGGAACTAGCGGCCATGGGCGTCAAGCTGAAATACAGGGTAGACCCCAAGGACGCGCCGAGGAAGGGCCCGATGAGGCAAGCAGGTGTCGACGGTTTCCACGTCGGAGGCTCGGCCGTGGCGCTGCCGCCCTCGTATTAAGAGATGCGCACAATTCTCAATCTCTCAAGTGTAGAGTTACGGCTAGGTACGTATGTGACGCGATGCGATGTCTAAGTGGATGTATATATGCATTTTTGGCTCAATAGGTATTTTGATTCTACAGATGAAAAGGGGGTGTGTGTCCATCTAGTGTTAGATCGGCTGTGTTTCATCAGCCAGGAGAGCATGTGTGTCGATATCTTCCATCAATATGGACGAGGCATGTCACCTCGATTCTCACCCGGGCAGCACTTTCAGGTCGTGTGACGAGATGGTGTAACTTGGCCTATCCGATGTCTCTCTCACCCGGCGGATAGAAAGAGAAGATGGCCAGGCGGGCAGGTTGTTTGCTAGGATGGCTACCTAGGTGCCTGGGTATCCAAGAGCCTAGCAATTCACTTCCATGGGAATCATGTTTGGTGGCGCAGGGCCATCGATCGCAGTCAAAGCTGATTCTTGTGCCTGCTATCATGCAGGCAGCCGTCCGAATCCCAGGAATCGGCTCCGAGATTTGATTACGGACCGGGTCGCCCTTCGGGTACGTGCCTTGACGAGATGGGCCATTGTACCTGGATAATGACGGCTATGCAGGAGTGTCGCGAGAGCTGCCCGAAGGCGAAGACATCTCAAAGATCCCGGCGTTTGAGCGACTTCCCCATTTTGGCACTGCTCTATGGCTGACTCGATGACGAGGAAAATTGGGCACCTCTTGGAGTAGGTATGTTCTTACCTTTAGGCAGGTGCGCAAATCCAGGCGCCTCGATGCGAGCAGCTGGAGACAGCAGGCGCGGATGGACACGCCACCCTGAGAGGAAGGCAGACGACCATCAAAAGTCGGCTAAGGGCACATGCGCATCCGGGTCTGCTCGCTCCCCGGGCAGGTACAGCCCTGCCTGGCGTGCTCCGTCACTCGCTCGCCGTCCCATCATGACCAGATCTCATCGCCACTGCACGCTTCACGGCGCTTTGCGGGAGCACATTGGAGCCCTTGGCTACGGCAAACAACAACCCACCTCGGCGACCTAGGCGATCACACCCAGCCGCCCGGTGATACAGGCAGACCAGACACCGGGCTCGCCCAGACCAGGTCTTACAAGACCTTTGTGGTCTTCTTCTTGCTGTTTGACGAATACCTGCGTATACAAGAGCCGACACATTCTTTGCCCTTCCAGGCGACACCGCGGAACACTCGTTGAACAACTACCAGTGGCAGAGAAGCCGAAGCCTCGACGACACCGCCCATCCTCCCCGGCTATCTCGTGCCGCCCAGCTCAAGCTGCCGTCTCCATAACGCTACATGACTGACTTTATTACCCTCTCTGGCTCTCTCTGCACTACGGCGCATCTTTGACGCCAACGACGGCTGCTCGAATCCCCGATAGCCATCAAAGAGAGCATTCGAAACTCCTCCACCACAGGCGCATCTTGGCCAGCTCGCGGGCTCACTCACTGCCCACTGGTCGACACACCAAGATGGGTTATCTCACACGAGGCATCCTCCTGTCCGCCGTTTTACATCGGTAGCCTGATTCCCCTGGCGGCGGCAAACCCTCACCATACTACCGGCTACGACTACGGGTTCGACACAGCCCGTTTGATCAAGCGGCAGGACCCCCAGGAGCCGTTTGTGGTGAAGGAGCAGGCAGGCCAAACGGCACCGTTGTGCCTCTCCGCCCCGAGATCAGGGACCTGGAAAAGGACAAAGAGAAGTGGACGCTCTACATTCTCGGCCTGAGCATGATGGCATTCAGGGACCAGGACGACCCGCTCTCGTGGTACTCAATCGCTGGTACGTGGACTCGGCCCCGGCCCCTCCTTGCTCCGGTTTCTTCTGCCAAACTGACCTCGTCGCAGGGGTCCACGGCGTCCCCTTCATGCCCTGGAACGGCGTCAAGCCGACCCCTGGGAGCGAAAATACAGGATACTGCACCCACGAGTCTATCCTTTTCCCCACCTGGCATCGACCGTACCTTGCCCTGTACGAGGTAAGATGCAGGTACCAACTCAGACTGTCTCAGTAGGGAGACGAGTGGCGCGATATTAGGGGCAACACAAAGATGGTTCCTTGTACCAAATACACGGTCCGCTGGACAGCAAAAAAGTGACCTGGCGAGCAATGGGTCCCGTTGCTGACAGCTTGATATGCAGCAAATCCTCTACGACGACATCCAAAGCATAGCCTCCTGGTTCAAGGACGACGACACGAGGAAGCGATTCCAGACGGCCGCCGCCGATTTCCGCATCCCGTACTGGGACTGGGCAAGTAATCCGCCCAGCGGCGAGAGCCTGCTACCCCTCTCCGTCGGCGGCAGTCCCTGGGTCGATGTCGCAGGCCCCAACGGAGTGCAGCGCATCTCGAACCCCCTGTATATGTACTCGTTCCGCCCACTCAATGCGTCCGCCTTCTGGATGGCGCCGGTAAGTTGAGCTGTCGCTGTCGCCCACGTCACGGGTTTCCCTGGATGATAGCCCCTGTGCTGACCGCGGTATGTCGCCTGTAGTGGGATTACTGGGGTGGGACTCTACGATCTCCGAGCAGCAACGCCCCCCAAGCGTTGTCCAACAACACTAAGGTTGCCATGGCGCTGGATCAAAATCACGCTACAATACAGCAGCGCGTATACGCGCTCTTTTCGAGCTACAACAACTACTCTGCATTCAGCAACGAGGCGTGGTATGCCAAGGGCGACACCAAGCACGACTCGATCGAGGCAGTCCACGACGCCATCCACTCGCTCGGGACTGGGCGGGCACATGACGTATATACCTTTTTTCTTCCTTCGACCCCTTATTCTGGCTCCACCATACCAACCTCGACCGCCTCTTCGCCATGTGGCAGACCATCCACCCGGACTCGTGGATCACTCCGCAACCTGCGCGGATGGCGTCGTACACGACCCTGGCCGGCCAAATAGTGGACTCTAGCACGCCTCTGACCCCGTTCTACGCCACTGGCAACGGCGTATTCTGGGATTCGAACATGGTCCGGGACCCGGAGTCTTCAACTACAACTACGCCGATACTGTGGACAGGCGTTCATGGCTCGCCAGGCTCCCAGTCCGGAGCCTCGGCCCAGCGGCGGTCAAGGCGGTCATCAACAGGCTGTACGGGAACTCGAGCCCGGCTCGCCTCAGGCTCTCGGCTCCACAGAGGAAGAGGGCAGCCGTGCGCCCACGCGCGGCAGCCATGGTAGCACCAAAAGCTAATGCCTGGTGGACTCCGATTCCCCAGACCCGGCACCAGGGACGGTTCTCAGAGACAAGGCCTACCGCGACTGGGATCAACATCCGCGCCGAGAAGCAGGCTCTTGGAGGAACCTACTTCATCCATGTCTTTGGCGGAGACGCCAAGCGACCCCGATCTGTGGGTATCGGCACCGAACCTTGTCGGCACCGAGCGTCTTCGCCTCTCCCGTCATGCATGGAGACCACCAGGCCAGCAACCTGGTTTCGGGCACGATACCCCTTACGTCGTTCCTAACGAGCAGAATCGTTGCGGGCGAGCTCCGCAACCTCGAGATGGACGCCGTCGAGCCCTATCTCAGAGCCACGATGCAGTATCGCGTGATTCTCGCCAGCGGCGCTGTTGTAGACCCTTCCACTGTCGCGGGTCTTCACATGGGCGTCGCCAGCTCCGAGGTCCAAGCACCAGCCTCCGTGTTCGACCTGCCAAGGTGGGGGGAGCCCATCCAGCACTTCGATCTAAACCCAAGAGATAGGTAATGGTCTCGGGTGTCTCACTTTCGTGGCTCTGGATTGAGTGATCATCTCTTTTCCTTCTCTTTTTGTTGCTTCTGGTAAGACATCGAATGATATCTATTGTGCTTTTGATGGCCCAAAGCCCCTGGGAGGGATTTCCGTATTTGATGGTACTTAACTTGACTGGAGAGTTTTAGTGGGAGCCTTGGTCGGATCGAAGGATACGTCTTCAGGGAGCCTATGCCTGTGTAGGTGGTTGTGAGACACTGACGAGACAGGTGGTTGATTATGATTAAGTGCGGAACTTTGTTGGTATGCCAGATGGAAGATAGATTGTCGAGAACTAATATTGACGTGCTTGTCCTGCAGAGCCTCGAGACTCGCAAAAATTCCTCTCCCTTGACGACCCCTGGAGGAAGGACTTCGTTGGAGTATATCTTTTCGTTCAAACCAGGTGCATACTTCCGCCAGATGAAGGCCCACGTCTAACATACAAACTAATCAATCATTTTACGGAGGATAGACTTGAACGTAGAGGTATTACCAGCGGCCTGGGAGTCTTCAGAAACACAAACAACCTGATCATGTCGTCAGTCAGTCATTATTAAAAATAGCTAAATCCAAACAATGTAAGTACGCGTATGTACTAATGCATCTGATTCTGATCCCAACGCACACGAAGCCACAAATCCCCCATATATGGCAGGCCATGATCTGGATCTATAAGATAGGTAGTGACGGAAAAAAAGAAGAAGAAAAAGAAGGACAAACTCCACGAAAGAAACGAGCCGATTCTTGATTTTTGGTCCAAACTTGCTGATGTAGTTGCTTGTCGCTTTATGCAGGACGAACAGAAATATGGGCGGTCGCAACAGAAAAGAGCAAAAAAAGACAAGACATTTTTTTCCCCCACCCAACTGCCTGAAAAAAGAAAGGGAAAAGATCAAATGATAGAATAAGAAGGATAAAAACATGAAAATGGCCCCAATAAATCGAGGATGGAAAGGTAGATGGTGAGCAGGCGGGGTTCAAGGGCAGCCGATGGTGTGAAGGAGAGCAAAGACCGAGGACTGCCTCGTTCAGCTCCCAGGCAGCCAGCTCTTCTTCTTCTTGACCTTTTGGTCGTCCATGCCCTTTAGGATGTCGTCGAATGACATTCCGCCGCCGGCCGCCGCCCGCCGGGGTCAGATTACTGCCAGCTCGCATGTGGGACGGCCCGGGGCTGTTGTGCTGGTGAGCGCCTCCGGGCGTCCCGGTGTTAGGGCCCGGCGCTCCGGGGCTGCCGCCAACGTTGACCAACAGCTTGAGGTTGCCGGCCGAGTGGCTGCGGGCCATGTGGCCGCGCTGGTACGGGCCGAAGGAAGCTCCAGCTGCTCGCCGCTGGCGCTGGCGGCGCCTCCGGGGTGGTAAGGGAAGGTGCCCGACCGAGGCGGGGTCGCCTCGAACGGGGGGTCGACCGGCTCGAGGCCGACGATGGAGGAGCGGTAGCCGGCACTCACCGGAACGCTGGCTCGCGGGCGACTGGTTCCTCGGGCGGAGGGTGACGGGCGTGCCCAGGCTCGTCGACGAGGCGGCCGAGGCCGGGGTGCCCGTGCCCATGGTGGGCGACGAGGCCCCGTGGAGGTCCATGCCCGCGAAGACGGACCGGGGCGGCTCGAGCGGCGACATGAAAGGAGGAAGCCGAGGCGCCACCGACAGGGCGCGCTGGCTCCGGAGGGTCGGGCTGCGGTCGCCGGGGCTTCCGGTCCCGCCGGCGCCCGAGACGCGCCGCAGGCGGCCTCCCAGTTCTTTGCGGCGATCCAGCAGTGCGAGCGGCCGTAGACGGCCTCGATGGAGAACATGACGGTGTCGGCGGCGAGCTGGACCTTTGAACCGTTGGGGGCCTCGAACCAGCGCTTGCGCACCCCATGGCGTCCTCCATCCACGGCGGAGTGCCCTGGGGCGCCTGGCACAGGAAGTACTCGACGCCCTCGGTGTAGCGCAGGCCGGGGCGTCGACGGCAAGGATGGGCAGCGACTGGATGACGACATAGAGGAAGATCCAGATGCCGATGCGGAGGTCGACCAGGTCGAGGGCCGACTTGCCGCGAGCCTCCTTGAGCTCAAAGTCCTTGAAGGCGTCGAGGAAGGGCAGGCGGATGCTGCCCGTGTCGAAGTCGTACGACTTCTGCATGACGAGCAGCAGCTCGTTCATCTGGAGGCGCTTGTCGAAGCGGGCCTGCTCCTTGGGCGCCATGTCGTTGTACGTGACCAGGACCGAGGTCATGGACGGCAGAGTCGGCACGTCGAAGGGCACGGCGGGCAGCACAGGCGGCGACGAGTTGTCGAACTCGGACAGCAGCTTGCGCAGGGCAATCAGGTTGGGGTCGCGGGCGTCGGGCGACTCGTCCTGCTCGACGATGCGAGTCGAGAGGGCACGGCGGTCGACGAGGAGGTCGTACAGGGCACATAGGTCCGAATACAGCTGGCGAAGCACCTGACGGTTGAGCCCGCTCTCGGAGAAGGGGTTCTTTTTTGCTGCGGGCCTTGGGGGCCAGCCGCCAAACTCGGACTTGTAGTGCTTGAGCACGAAGCTGCGCATGCTCGAGAAGCTGGCGCGCCAGGCCTTGAAGCGCACGTTCTTGAAGTCGCTGTTGGACGTGGAGCTGGCCACGCCGGCAAAGACGGCAGGAAGGAAGTCGAAGCTCTCGAGACGGGTGTTGACGTTGTGCTGGCGGTTGAGCAGGTCGAGGTGCTCGCGCTCGAGGCGCTGGGCCGTGCTGGGCGAGAGCTGGGCAAACAGGGGCGACTTGAGCTCCAGCACGGCGTCGTACTTACCGACTGCGTGCGTGAAGGCCTCGTTGTAGATATCCCACGAACACATCTGCTCGCCCAGCACCAGGGCCTCGATCGTCTTCTCGCGGCTCTCACGCACGTCGGCCAGCTGCATCTGTTCCGAGTAGAAGCTGAAGCTGAGGTCGACGGCGTTGCCGAACGACTGCCGTCGGGGCTCCGGAACTCGAACTCGCGCAGAAGACCGGCGATGCGGAGCAGCACGGCAAACACGGTCGGGTGCGCCGGCGTCCCGGCCAGCGGCTGGCCCGTCAGGAAGGCTATCAGGTTGCGCACGTCCATCAGGCGCTCGGGCGTCGGCGGCGCCTCCCTGTCGGCAGGGCTCAACGTTGGAGAGTCGGCCACGTACAACCGCAGCTCGGAGAGACCCTCACCCACGGAATGCGTGCTGGCCGTCGACACGATAGAGCGCCGCGCGTCGTCGGCCGTGAGGCTGTTGCGGCCGCTGAAACTGCTGGTCCTGCCACGTGAGCTGACGGGCGACGCCGTAGCCTCGGCCTGTAGCATCTCGTCAAAAACGGCAGAGTTGGCAAATATGATGCCCGGCACTTTGAACGAAGGGCCGCACCCGCTGGCCTTGGGTAGAGGTAGACGATGACATCGCCCGCCTCGTTCCACAGCTCAGGTACCTATAAAGAGTTTGGCAAAAAAAGAATCATCAGCAAGGAAGCCCGTGAGCGGAAGGAGGTCACCCGTAGTCGCTGCTCACCTTCTCTGCGTTGGTCAGGAAGCTAGGGTTGTAATCGGCCGTGGGGCTCTGCCTGTCGGTGGTGAAGATCCAGGCCTGACTTTTGGCCGCGGCATCCTTCCTGTCGGCCGAGACGTTGCGTGAGCGGGCGCCGGGGAACCAGCTTTTGCGAACCCTGCCGCGGCCCGGGCTGTGTGCACCGTCGCTCGAGTGCGTCGAGGGAGGTCTGCTGGAACGCCTGACGATAGCACCGGGGGCGCATCGCCGTGGTGCGGCGAGGCCTTGGTCAGAGTGTTGGTACGCGAGTGCGCGCCGACGCTCCTACCTCTGGGTTTGGGCTCGGGGGAAGGCGAGACGCGACGAGGCTGCAGCCGGCGTGGCTGGCGCTGTTCGCTGGGGGATGCGACGGCATCTTGCTGCTGAGTCGATTCGAGGGCAAGGACCCCGCCGAAGAGGCAGGACGGCGGCGGCCGAGGCGGCGCCGTTGCTGGAAGACGGCGGCGGCGGTGGCTGCTGCTTAGGCGGTGGCGGCACCAGCGGCGGCAGCTGCTTGGGCAGTGGCGGCACTGGCGGCGGCAGCTGCTTGGGCGGCGGCGGGGGGCGGCGGGCTCAAGGGTTCCGACGGGTGGGATTTGGGAATAAGGTTTGGCATTGCGTCAGTCGGTGACAGCGGCTCGGGCTCGGACGACTGCTGGTGATACTGGTGGTGGTACGGCTGCCAGCCCTGGCCAGGCTGGTGGTGGTCGGGATAGGGGTCCTGCTGGAGGTACGGATACGGGTCGGCTGCTGCTGCTGCTGATTGAGGAATATGTACGGATCGTCGCCGTCCGTGTCGTCTTGAGGGTGGAATCTGCAGAGGAGAAAAAGGTGTCGTCGTCGTCGGGGCGAAGGTGGTGCGTTGAGCGGAGGGGGTGACAGCCGCAGGATTCGACAGGGCGGCCTGGGGCTGGGCGTCGCCGCTGCTGTGGAACGATAGGGGTCTGCCGGTGGGGACAGGCTTGCGGTGGATTGGGGCGCCTCGTTCGGGCTTCTGGGCTGCTGGTGCTGCTGCCTCTGCTGTTGGTGCGTGCTTCGCTGGCGGTCGTGGTGCGCTGTCGCCGAGGTCGAAGAAGCAAGCAGGGCAGGGCCGGGTTCTGGTGCTGCAGCAACAGGCTTAGTGACGTGTTTGGAGAAGAGCATAGACTTGAGCGACGGCGCCGAGTGCCTGATGGGGTCTGCCGGGCGGCGATCGCCCCGGCGGCTGGCTCCCCGCCCATTCTGGCCCTGTGGTTTCTGGGCCTGGGATTCCTGGGTTTCAATCCGAGGGCCATCGTGGCCGGACGCGCGGCGGCCGTCCCCGAGCACTGGCCCGGGTCCTGGCCGTTTTTGCAAGCGCTGCGATTTTGCGGCCGCGGCTGCTGCTGCTGTTGTGGTGGCTCCCCGGGCGGTGGGCTAGCTTTGTCCAAATCGGCGAGGTAGTGGCGGGCCTGGGCTTGGTGGTCCTCGGGGGCGGGCTGCTGCTGGACTTGAGCCACAGGTCGCGGTCGTGGTAATGGCGTGCATGGTAGTCCGCAGCGAACACAGACAGGGGACGTCCCCGCTCAGGAAGCCGCTCCGTCTCAGCCCGCCGCAGCAGCGCCTCGCCCTCGGGTCGTTTTCGAATCTTGCCGCTGCGTTTCTCGTCGTCGTCGTCGTCAAGTCCGTACGGGTCGCGGGCAGAGCCGAGCGTGGGCACCGAGGGGGCAGAGAAACGATGGAGAAAAAAGAGCCAATGACTGAGGCACGCCCCTCTTTGGAGGACTTACTATGAGAAGCCATCATCTTTGCGGCCAGGTGCAAAGTGCCAAACACGACTCCAAGCCCGCACAACAAAGATGTGTCTTTAGAAAATATCTATTGTCTCGTCCCTCGCTCGCTCGATCGACGGGGATTTCCTCTTAATCAAGCCACTGGAGCCCATCCCCTTCCCCGAGGGGAGGGGGCGTCCCGTTTGTGCTGGCTTGGGGCGTGCGCGAGCCCGCTGCTTCTGCTGCGCCCGGTTCGCTGGTGCTGGTCGGTTCGTTCGCAGGGACGCACTCGAGAAGCAAATCAGGATATGACCTGGTCCTGGTCCTGGTCCTGGCAAGAACCGGCTCCAAACAAAGTGGACCTGTCAACAAAAAAGAGACGCCAAACGAGGCCCTTTTGCTTGTTCGGTTCTGATCCGGGATCTTCTCCTCAGGACTGCCCGCTTGGTTTTCTTGGTGGTGGGGGTTATGGGAGTTATGAATACACTATTGGCATTGGGAGGAGAGGGGTGACTGGCAATCGAAATGAATGTCCATACAGAGGCATAGGTACCGTATATGTGTTTCTCTGCTTCCGCGGAGAGAGAGGCACACGTAGCCACCTACCCAGTGCCAGCCAGCCTGGCCAGCAGACCCAGGAGCAGATCCATCCATCATCAGTCACATCATGGCCAGGGAGCGGCCCGTCCGGCCAGCAGAACGGCGCCCTGTGATTGGCGATGGGCACCTGGTCTATTCCATGAACACGCGTGCGCACATAGTGCATGTGCTTTGGATCCTTCATCCTCTCAACGCTTTTTTTCTTCCTTTTGTCTTGGCTGCCAACCAGCCCCGACCATCTTGTCTCTCCATCTGGCACCTTGCTTCGTTATTCACCGGCAGTGGTCAGTCAGGCTGACGCAGCTTATTCTCGACTGCGTGTTTGTTCGTCTGTCTGTCCAGTCTCCCTACCCCTAAAAGCAGGCTGTTTGTAGGCACGCTCCTGGGCACACCCCCATCCCGAAACCTCGACGTCACTCCACGAGCCCACAGCCAGCCAACCCCGGCGCTCCCGACGGCAACGTCAAGTGCACGCACAACGATGCCGTGTATGAGTGAGCGCCAGCCCACCCAGAGAATCCGGCCCTGTTCTACACGGTTTTTGTTTTAGTTGGGTGGCTGTATGTATGTATGTAAACCTTGCTGGTCAAAAAGGGAAAAGCAATGGAAGCAGAAGATGCATAAAAATTCTTTTCCAGCTCCAGTGGGCCCAGCGGCACGGCACTGTTTCCGGCTACGTCATCTGATGCTAGCACCCGACTGCATGCATATGGAGCATTTGGCAATTCCTTCGGTACCTACCTGGCTCCTGCCCGGTTCCTGTGTACTTCCGGGCTTTGGTCACCACTTACTGCTGAGCCGGTCGATATTGAATGAATGGACGGATGGCATCTTTTTTTCAGCGCATGCCACTTCCCCCCGCCCGTCTCAGCGGAGTTTTCAGGTCTGTCACCCCAGAAACAATCCGATATTTCCAACCATTCGATGCGTGCTGCCATCCCGCGCAAGCCCGCACAAGCCGCTCGAAAGGGGCCGCTCAGGGGTCTATTTCGGTCGGACAAGACATGGGACGCAGGCAACCCTGCAGCATGGGCTTGCAAGCCAAAATCACTTACGTCGACGCCCGCTGGGGCCAGAAATATCACGAGGCCCCACACATTGCATACATGCGGCCCGGGCGTAACGCCCATCCGGTGGGGCGCGACCTGGTGCGACCAAATCGGGCAATCGGCAGCCCACCAGTGCACCACTCATGCCCAGGCTCATTGGAGCCCCTTCACATTTTGCATTCGCAAGAGGGCAACATAGCCACCGTCTCCGCCAAGGCAGGGCTTCTGTATTATTTTTTTTTATCCTGGCTTGTTTGTTCGCAGTTCGTGCCAACAATCTGCTCTGCAGGTCCAGGGTTGCGATGAAATACAGTAAAAGAACTGACCGGAAATAGGGAGTAGACGGGGAGACTGGCAAAAATAGAATGAATAAAGAAAGATCGACACCAACAGAAGGCCAAAGTTCTCGTCGATCAAGCCCCCTTTTCTTAGGCCATTTCTAGCCCTCCCCGGCTGCGGAGCCGCTAGGGCCACCGAAGACAACGCTCCTCTGGTCGTGCACGTTGATCATGGTATACTCTGCCAAGTTCGGGTCCTTGTTGCCGCCGATTCCGAGCGTGACGCCCAGCAGGTTTGGCTCCGTCAGGTTGCGCGCATGCCGCGGCCCTCGAGACGCTCCCACCTATTATAACGCCAACGCTCTGCGTCAGTCACCTAGGTAGGTACCTAGGTATGCAAAAGCCAAGGGCCACCCACCACCCAACGCCTTTCTGAACTTACCATTCCAAAAACGTTTTGGCCGTTATGCCGTTCAGGAGATGCAGCTCAACCATGAACTGCCCGACCGGAAACTCCTGACCGGCGGCCAAGGGGAAGTCCCTGTCCAGCCCGTCCATGGTCTCGTACTCGGAGAACTCAATGTCAATCTTCAGTATGTCGCTTTGGCCGGGTTCAAGGCGAATGAGACGGTGACGCCGTCAGCCAACATATGCTTTACACAGAGAGCACCGAGCTCTTCTCCCAAGAGACGGACTACCGTTGAGAAGGGTCGGCGGGGAGGAGGAGGACATGTCCCTCACATGTAGTCGTGGCCGTTCATCCTCATCAGGTCGGCCATGCTGTAGAACGGAGGGCTCTTGCTCGTGTTCGTCTGCCCCGCGACCCCGGCCTGCATAAAGTGCGCCCGCGCCCGGTTCCCATCCTCGAGCTGCTGACCGAAATCGACGACGGCGAAATCATAAGCCCAGACGCTGCAGTTTGTGCGAGACAAGAGTTCGTTTTCTTTTCGGTGGCACACAGGTCCTGGGAGGTTAGAAGCCAGCACCGGGCTTTGGTCTTGACACGCGCGCTCGTGCGAGGAGGAGGGAGGACATGATGCCCACATAACCCCATAAGGACGAACGTACCAAAACTCGACTCGTCCCGGACCCCGAACGAATACACAACGCAGCCTTGGGCTCGCGACAGCTTCTCGTACCGCGACATGCCGCAGACCCATTTGCCGCCGTCGCCCATCCGCCCGACGCGCTCCATCTCGTGCGGACACCCGTACGAGGCCGGGGTGAGGTCCCATATGGTATAAGGCGTCGCATCGTATGACGGCCCGTTAATCGCAGCGTATCTGTGCGCGTTAATCGGGAGACATGTCTGGATACAAGCTAAATGCCGGGCTGCCACCGGAACAAGCCGAAAGCGCGGACAAAGAAAAAAAAAAAAAAAAAAAAAAAAAAAAGGGAGGAATGGCCGGCTCACAGGGGCAGCTTCTCGACGTCACCAAAGTCCTTGCGAATAAGCTCGTGGCGCTGCTTGACCGTCTTGCCCCAGGACCTTTCGGCGGCGCGCATGTGCTCCGCCATGCTCAGCCGGCCGTCGCGGCCCCGACTGCTGCCACCGCCGACGAGGCCCTGCACCGGCTGGCCATCCAGCCCCTTGCCGGGTGGTGGTGGCCGCCGAGCGACCGGACCAGGGCGATGGCGAACATGAAGCCCGCCACCAGCCAGAGCAGCTGCATCACCCTCCTCGGGTTGCCGCAGAGTCCCGACGCGGCCGTCATGCTTCTTGCTGCCGGCCCGCGGCGCGCGTCCGGAGGGTACATGTGATGAGGATCGCGTCAAGGCAGATAGATGTGTGCTGAACGCGGCGAGGAAACTCCGTAAACGCCCAAGACGATAGGGCGAGCCACAAGTTAGTCCCCATACTGGCTCAGCAATCCCCGATGGGGGTTCTGGAAATAATTATATAACAAGACTGAACAGTGGTGAAGGCGGTAGGACGTCAGCGTCCTACAGAGACCCCTCGGTATCAACACACATCATTTGTGTCTTGTGCATCTCGCCACAATACAGCAAATCAGGGGCTAATAATGCACAAAGGTTCAACACGGGGTCACAAGAGTTGAGAGGATGTGTCCAAATGGCGGCACATGTCTCGCCTAGCCCCTGGATCAAAGGGCCAAAGACGTGCCTGTCGCCGGTTTTCCCTGAGATGAGAGGACAGCGGTGGTCACAGATGACTGCTGGCGCAGATACATGTCGTACACAAGGGAGTCGCTCACAGTTTCCGGGGTCATCAACTCGAATGTTGCACCTCGCCTCCACAAATACAAGGACAAGACCTTCGCAAACTGGAATCGATAACCGGGATGCCCAAATGGTCGGCCCGGTTGAGAAATGCAAAGATGTGGCAATCCGGCGAGTTAAACAGCAAAGCAGGAAACCAAAGACACATGACCGTGAGTGCAAATCAGTCGTTCAAACAATGGTATTTATCATAACATGGGCGCTGTTAATCGTAATCTAGATGACTGTGCACTTGGTCGGCAGCCCACAGGGGCCGCCCTCGTCGTCCCTGGACGTCTCCTTCATCCTTGGCGTGTTGGCAGGCGTCGCTTCGGTCTTGGCCTGCGTCTGTCCGCTCCCATCCTCCTTCTCGGATTCGCTGCCATGGAGTCATGAGCTGGCCTTGGCAACGGTCTGGTAGAAGGTCTCGCCCTGGATCCTGGCGAGCTCCAGCTCCTTCTCCGAGGGCTGGCGCGAGCCGTCACCGCCGGCGAAGGTGCCAGCGCCCCAGGGGGAGCCGCCGCGAACCTCGGTCAGGTCGGTCTGGATAGCGAAGGCCTTGGCGTAGCCCAGGGGCACGTAGATGATGCCATGGTGGGCAAAGGTCGACATGGCGGCGATGGCGGTGGCCTCCTGACCGCCACCCTGGGAGGCGGTGGAGATGAAGAAACCACCGTACTTGCCGGAGAAGCCGCCCTTCTGCCACTGGCCACCGGTCTTGTCGATGAAGGCCTTCCACTGGGCGGGGAAGTTGCCGTAGCGGGTCGGGATGCCGAACAGGAAGCCGTCGTATCCCTCCAGGGTCGCAGGGTCCTTGAGGACGGTGACATCACTCTTGGGCGGGGCGTACATCTTGCCGAGGACCTCCTCAGAAAGAGTCTCCTCGATCCTGTTGTTTTGGAAGCGGCCAAGGTCAGCCTCTGTCATGTTGGCCACTCGCGGCGTTGCCCCTTTTAGGGGATGATGCCACACTTACTGGAACAGGTCGGCAGTACCGCCAGCCCTCTCGACACCGGCCTTCTCAGCCTCGGCCAGCTGCTTGATGTGGCCGTACATCGAGTACTAAAGCCAAGACAACCGTTAGTCAAGACAAAAAGAGAGAGAAAAAACCATCTTTGTCCTTTACATCATCACTCAAGCCCGCAGAGGAAGTCTTGGATGGGCGGTGGGTGACGACATGCCGGGCGACGAGCTCTGGTAGGGGCCGACTTACGAAAACGATGGCGATCTTGGGAGCCATGGTGACGGTCGCGCAAAGCAAATTGTATGTGGGAGTAGGTGGTTTACGAGGAAGATTGTCGGTTTGTAGTGGTGTGATGGCGATACGTGGAGAAGAGAGGGGGAGGGCAGTTATTTATCCTTCGAGGCGGCCCCCAACATCGACATATCCCGGGCATGGCAGCCTTCGTCCGTCTGTCTCCATATCAAAACCCTGCCATCTGCCCGGCACGTAGGCAGGCCTGGGCCGAGTAGCAGGCGTAGGCGGTAGGCGGTATCTGCAGCCCGCCTGGGAATAGCATTGCGTCTGCAGCAACCTCCACGGAAGCTCCACCGGGCTCGACTCCTGTACCTTGTCCCAGCCGGCGCAGACGGCAGGCTTGGCCAATGCTGCCTGCAGACGTATGGGCTAGAAACAAAAAGAAAGGGGGGTGGGTACCCGTCGAGCCCATGGAACGCGTGCGTAGGCTTGACCGATGGCCGGCTGGGAGAGAGCTGGCTGCGTGCTGCTTGCTGGCTGGCGGGGCAATCGGCCGTTTCGGCGAGTCGACAGCGTTGACGATTAATCACGTCTTAATAATCGGCCGAGTAATAGGCTAACTACATCACTCTCGTTCGCCTGTGGCTCCGTCTAGCGTGACACGTGGGTTGACGTTTGTTTTTCGTCGAAGGTCGGACCCTGGGCACTCAGCCGAGACGGAGGCCTTGCGAGAGGGCTGGAGTGGTAGATTCACCAAACACTGATGATGACCTGATTTACAGAAGGCGATTGATGAAACTCTCTGTCCGCGCCCTCGATCAGGTTGCATCATCGCCTGGGGCTGCTTACCCACGGTGCCATGCTTGACAACAAGGTCCTTGGCCGGATGGAGGGGCTCACTTTGAAGCTGGGGAGCTTTGAACCCCACATCGCCCCTCCCGCTCAAGACAGTATTGACTCGTTTTGGCGTGCAAGGCGGGGTATGCACTGTGCCGAGCTGGAAGGAGCTTCCTTTCCTCCCACAGCCTGCTATCCCCAAAGCGGCTAGCCGACCCTGCGGGTTCCTGCCGTTTGCTGAATAAGTGATGTGGAAGCAGCTTCGTTTCCCCACCGCCAGCCTGCCAGCTCACTCCGTGCTGCGGGCTCAGAAATTTGTCGTGCTTGACAAATGGGTCCTGTTTGCTTTGAAACCTCGCGCGCTGTCTGCTCGACCGGTTCTTAAGCCGTCAGTCAGCAATTTGGGGGGCTGGCAGGCTGTCAAGAAGCGACCTTAGTGAACCTCCTGGCGCCAGCCACATGGAGAACCACTGCGGTTTACCCAAGTTCAGACAAGCTTATCTCAAAATATCCCGAGAGTGCTGCGCGTGCATGATGTATGATTGGTGGCGATGCACATGGACAGGCGGCACGGCACTACGACGTTCTCTACTTACACCCCACTCTCAGGCTCTTGATTGCACGACGCTATCATCCCCAAAATGGCTCGCACGCTTAGAATTAGGCAGGGACCTACCTCTAGGTCTGGACGAGATTGGCATTTGTTGTTTGGGTTGCCAGGGATGCGAACCCAATCAAACAAAACATCCATCACCCAGAGCCATGTTAGACTGCTGCGGGCAGGGCGAGAGAATAGGGACGGACCTTTTCGTGCCAATGTTTTTAGTTGTTGAACACTACCCGGAATTATGACAACCATGGTTGCCCTTTGATAAGCCTTGCATGTGTATCATTTTCCAAATTAACCTGCTGCCATGCGTCGATGGTGAGTATAATACACGTATTTATTGCAAAAAAAAAATCTGTTGAATAAACTGCAGAATCACGCCCTCAGCTTCCCGTTAGACCGGTATAGCAGCAGCCGACATGTCAGGTACAGCGCCGTGGCGGCCAGCAAGCCGCCCGACGAGAACCCGATGACGCCGCGCCAACGCGCACCGCTAAAGTCGCCCACGATAGCGCCGGCTATGGGCGTGCCGATCAAAGTGGCGACGCCCACGCACGAGAAGGCCATGCCGAGGCGCGCGCCCACGCGCTGGGGTCTGGCGTGAGCGTCATCAGCACGCTAGGGGTGACGCTCACGATGCCCCCGGAAAAGAGGCCGTACAGAACTGCAAACGCCGCCAGGGCGGCCAGGTCACGCACGCCGAACCAGCCCAGCACCAGCACCGCCGACGCCATGCCGCAAATCGCCACGACATTCATGCTGCCCACGCGGTCTGCCAGGTAATTGGGAAGCACGCGGCCGACGATGCTGCCGACGTTGAGCATCGTCACCACATAGGGTGACACGCTCGGGCCCACGAGGCCGTGCGTCTGCGAGAAGAGCTGCAGGTAGAAGTAGGGCACGTACAAGACGGCGAAGGCGCAGAAGGCGGCCAGCACGTGCGTCATGAAGGGGGCGTCGCGGACCGCCGTGGGGTCGAAGAAGTGCCGCCGGCGTGAGGCGGGCGGCACGCGCGTGCGCATGCACACCAGCGGCACTACGGATATGGCCAGCAGGATGAAGGCCAGCACCCGGACGGCCCAACCGAACCCGATGCGCGGCTCGAGGCGCGAAAAGAGTATAGGTATGATAGTCCCCGCGATCGGCGAGCCCGTCGACGAGATGCCCAGGACCAGGGCGCGCTTGCGGTGGAAGTACTGAGCCAGGATGGTGGTGGATGGTAAGAATGTGAGGCCCATGCCGATTCCGGTCATTATGCCTTGTGCCAGGAGGACCTGCCAGAACGCGGTGCAGATCGAGAGCATAAACTGGCCCAGGATGATGAGGAGGAGCCCGGTGGCAATGAGGGCACGGAAGTAGCCCATGTCGTACAGAGGGCCCGACACAACTCCCACCAGCATCAGCAAAGAGGCTTGGAGAGACCCTATCCATGAGATGGACGAGGAGCTGGTCAAGGGCAGCATTGTGGCCTTATAATGGGTTTGGAACACGCCAAAACTGTTCACTAGCCCCCAAGTATCCACCAAGATGACCCAAGACCCCAGAACTTGCAGCCATGCGGTCACCCCTCCATCTGGGATAGGATCCAGGTCGGATATGGCGTTAGGGCGCGGCTCAGCTGCTGGGTCGGTCGGAACTGCGTCTCCAATACGTGCCGGGGCGGGGCCGATGGAGCTTTCCCTCGTGGACGACCCCGTGCCATCTGCGGCCCCGATGGCTGCCTTTTCAGGGATCGCTTTCTCGGGGTCCCTCGTCAGATCCATATTGTCGGGAAGGGAGTCGGGTCCCACTGTCGTGAGCGCGACCTTTGGCAGATGGCTGAGAATGAGGCAGGAAGATGCCTGTAGTAAAGATTCCGGAAAGAAGCGAGGTGGGAAGGAACTGTAGATAACGTCACCAGCTTGGCCGGTTGATGGATTGAATATGAGAAGAGTGGTTTCATGATTGATCCTCAAGATTTCCGAGTCCGCATTCCAGAATTACAAATGCGCCTGCCGGCTGGGTTGGGGAAGGACGGTGTGCTCTCTGCTCTGCGAGGTCGGAGTTTTGGTGAGGGGGCCGGGTATGCGCCGGGCATGTTGTGACCGGGGTGGGACTGCAGCTTGGCCTCTACTACTACGAAAGGGTGATCGAGAGGCCAGGCATCCCCAATCTGCATGCTCAACAGGCGAAAGTCGATGCCAGTAGCGGGGCCGTTTGGTTGCAACCCATGTTCAACGCACTGCGCCCGTTGTGGTGGTTAGCACTGATGCCACCAAATATACAATAATCACCGGGCCTGGAAGGCAGTTTGGGTCAGCCGAGTGATGACATACTGTGCCGAGGCCTCGGTGTTGTCGTGACAATGTTTGGGGAGGTTGTAGCTCGGCCCCCGGGTCTTCGTTGCCCGGATCGACGCGGCGGCGGTCGAGGCAGGAGATGTTCGTCGGGGACGACAAGCCCGGAGTCTGCCGTTGGTGAACTTGGGCGATCTGAAAATTTACCACTGTAGTGCGTCCGTCATCTTTGGCTGCGCCGTCATGGGCATCGTCTTAGGAGTCAGTGGCTGGGCTTGCGCTGTCTTGTCCCCGGCGGCGGTACCGTCATCGTCGGCGCCGCCCGAGTTGCCCTCGTCGCGGAAAAGGGTGCTCTTGTCGATTCCCCAGCGTTCCATCTCCTCTTGCACGACAGCCCTCCATTTGGACATGAGGGGATGCGCCTCGACTACGTCCTTGAACAGAACGTCTTCGTGGTCCCCACCGTCGCCCTTGTCGGCGGCCGCAGCTGCAACGGGATAGATCCAGGTGCCATCCGGCGCCCAGTACGTGCTCCTGAAGATAGCCCGGGGCGACAGCTCGTCCCTCGCGGCGTCAAGTAGCTCACCGAGCCTCGCAGCGTGGTTGTTGTCGCTGCCAGCGCCGGCCGAACATGTCGCCGCGGCCAGCCCTTCGAGCACACCTAGCAGCTCGCCGGCCCTCAGGCCCAGCGCGGCACCGAGGCCGAAGCCCTCGTCGAAGCCGGCCTGCACACTGGCGGCCTTGGCAGCAGTGACTCCGTCGCGGTACCCCGCCGTCGAGTGCTCCGCCTGGAGCCGGCGCATGTCTGAGGGGTGGCTTTGGAACCGCTGTGCCGCTGATGATGCACCGTCCATGACGGGATCATCTCCTGCATCGTCGGCGCCGAAGACGTCGCCCAGGGAGTCTGGACTTGCTGCGTGGCCGGGTGGTGGCGGCTGCGGCTCCCCAAGCTCTGAGACACGCATGATGCCGTCCTCGCCGTGCGGGAGGGCTTCTGGACGAATGTGCATTGGCCAAAGTTTTTATCTGGTGTGCTCGGCTCTGTCAAAATCTACCGGACATAACGTAAAGCAAGCCCGACACCAGTTTGCAAATGCAGGGTTCTGAGTGGGCGTGGCTTGCGGGAAGGAAGTTAGGGAAGCCAACGAGCGACTCATTCGCTAGAACCAAAATTTGGAACGACTTGTTTTTTTTTTTTTTGTTTTTTTTTTTTGCCTCTTTCACCCCTCCCCAGCCGCCAAAAAACACTCGTCTCCCCTGAATCACAGCCAAATGCTTTGCTCCACAGACAACGTACCATTGACAACTACATAGACACAAATCACAGGCTGGTATTGAATCTGATAACTCACACAGACGAGATCTCTCCTGTGAGATTTCGCTGCACAACAACTAAACTTCAGTATGTAAAAAATGGACGCCGTATCGCCGCGTTGGGGTACTCGAAAAACCAGGAAAGCTTTTAAACAGTACAATCAAAAGGGGAGGAATACAGTAGATGTGTAGGTAGGCTAGGTGGCAAGAACGAGAAGATAAGAGCAAGAATGTTAGGTTGAGGAAATATGGGAGTCTTCATGTTCACTCTGCAAGAGGGGTATCATCCGCCTGCTTCTCCATCAGCACCGCCTTGTCCTCCTCCACCCCCTTGGTCTCCGCACCATCCGTCACGAGAGTGGTTGCGCCATTGTCCTGGGGCGCCTCTGCCGTCTCCGCAGGAGTGTTGGGCTCAACCGGCTCGGCCTCCGAAGCCGTCTCTTCCAGGGAGGCATCCGCAGCGGGAGACGCGACCGGAGCAGGAGCCACATCTTCCAACTCCGCGGGCTGCTGGGCCTCGGGCTCGGGCTGGGCCTTCGCCTCGTCTACCGGCTCCTGCTCAGAGCTGACATCCTTGGCAGGCTCCTCGACAGGCTCGGGCGCAGCCTTCTCGGCGGTCTTCTCCTCGGCCGATTCCGACTTGGGAGCTTCGACCTCGGCCTTCTTGGGCTCTGGCTTGGCGTCGGCCTTGGGCTCCGGCTGGGATGCAGCCTTCTTTGCCGGCGCAGTAACGGCTGCGACAGTCTTCTTCTCGGTAGCCTTGGGAACCGACTTAGTGGGCGTAGGCCTAGGAATCGACTTCTTTGGCGCGGCAAAGTCGGGCTTGGCTGGTGCCTTCTTGGTCTCGGCAGTGACATCCTTGCCAACCGCCCGCTTTGTTGCAGGCAATGCTCCGGGCGCTTGCGAGGCGGCGACACAACTTTCTCGTGAGTCTTGGAGCTGGATGCTTGCGTGGGTCGCATCATACGCGCGAGGAAGCCCTCGTCAACCTCCCTCTCGCGTCGCGTAATTGGGTGGTCGGCTGCAGGTTGCTTGGGTGGGGGGCCGAGGCTCGGCCGGGGCCGGCTGATGGTAGAGCTCTGTCTCCTAAGAGTCTTACCAGAGCTGCTACCACCGGTCGTCGACACACTGGTCCGGCTGGGAGAACGTCCCTGGGCCGGCTGGGCAGACAGGAGGACCCCAGACTGCCGCGAGAGCGATTGACGCGTCGCCGAGGCCGTCGTGTGCGTGGTAAGGCCTGCGGGGAGGGGCACGGGTCTCGTCGGGGATTTGACCTTTGGCTTCGTGAACCCAACGCCACGGTCGGTACTTCCGGCGGGCGATGCCTGGAGAACGGGAGGCTTCTTGGTAGCCGACACACTGGCCTCGGCGGCGGCGGCGGCTCCAGCGGATTTGGATATAGCACCCACTGCCGCTGTTGCCTTGTGAGCTGCCTTGGGGGTTGTTGTCTTGTCGGCGTGAAGTGCCTTCTTCTCTGGCGTCTTGGTGGGCAACTTTGTGCCCTTGACCGGGCTGGTCGGGGTCTTGAGGTTGCTCGGCGACTTCGCTGGGGCCCTCGTCGTTGTTTTGGATGTGTTGATGGCAGCCGGCTTGGGGGCGGCGAGCTTGCTGGAACCGGTGCCCTTGGAGGCATCTTTCGCAGCGGACTTGGTCTTGTCTCTCTCGACAATCTTGCCGTTCACACCTTCACTTTGATCTTTCTTAGCCGGCTTCGCAGCCGGCTTTGGCGTCTCAGACTGTGGAGCATCCTTCGTATCCTTGCTTTCAGCAGCTGGCACCTTGCCCACAGCTTTGTCCTCAGTATCACGAGCCTTGTCTGGAGGCGGAGTTGCCGTCTGGCCGGCAGGGGTGATGCTCTGGAAGGTGCTGGGCATGTCCTGCGGAGGGGATTGCGGGATGGTCTCCATTTGAAGACCTTGGCGCGTGCTCTTGATCCTATCGGCAAAGCTAGGGGTGTTTTCTTGGGGTGCTGAGGTGGGTCCTCCAGCCTCGCCGTCAGGTTTCCTCGTGGTGGACAGTACTGAGTCTGAGCTGGGATCCCTTTGCAGGCCTAGCCTTCCGTCCTTCTCGATGGCAACGAAGTTTGTGCGTATCTTGGATAGTGGGCGAGGGGACTCGGCGCCTGGGGTCGAGAGAAAAGTTAGAGGCCAACAGGTTACAAGGTAAGACTTGGGGACAGATAGATATTATAGAAGAGAGTGCGTGTGCGCGTGAGTGACAGGACGGCAAAAGTAGGTGTAGGATGCGAACTGGGTGAGGTGGGTTATAAAGGCATCGCTCGGCTAGTGGCGTTGGCGTTGACAAACAAACAAACAGGAGAGAGAAGAGAGAGAAGATTGAGGAAGAGGTGAGGAAAAAGAAAAAGACCGATGAGGACAAGGAACGCAAGGGCTTGCAAGGCGCCTCTAAAGGGCACCTAAACTGCTTCGGGTCTCGTGGGAGATGGAGGCTGCTGGGGCCCCTGGGAGGAACTTTCCAGATATTGCAACGGGCAGGAGCTGGGGCCAATCTTACCTGCCGAGGACAGTCCTGGCGACCTGCCTCTCTCCGGCGGGCTCGTGTCCCCCTTGTTCTCGAACATGGCCCGAAGGTTTCCGACTTTGCTCATGGTTGCGGCTGCCTCCTGAGGATGAGGGCCGGCCAGTGGGTGCTTTCTTGACGTTGGGTGCTTCGCCGTGCACGCAGCTCGCCCGGCTGCCTGTTGTGGCTGCTCTCGCGTGCAAACAAGCGAAGCAGACGCGTCCCGACGGTGTCTTGTCCTTTGTTTAAATGCGATAGTGTGTGTGGCGCGATGGCTCTCTCTGCTCGATAGGGGGTTTGCTGTCGCTTTTGAAAGGCGCTGGATGGGTGTTTGTCGGCGATCGCAGGCTCGGCTTGGCTGACCCCTTTTCTTCGCGGGCTGCGGCTGGAAGCTCTCGGAGCTCCCCCTTTTCGACACCGAGTTGGACTTTCTGCGTTTGGGTTGCCGCGCTTAGGGTGAGGTGGCGTGAAGCGCGCGAGGGGGTGGAGATACAAGAGAGCTCTAGATAGTAGATAGAACGCTTCGTAGTCGGGGTGGACGAGGTAGGCAGGCAGGCAAGTTTAGGTAGGTGTTCGGTTTGGGCTGGCTGGCTGGTAGGCAGGCAGCAGGCGAGGATGGAGCGAAAGGGGATGGGGAGGTCTGCACGTCTGGTGGCCTTGTGCGTCGGGCGTGGGCGCTTTGAAGCGTTTGGTGGATCGAGCCAGAGGGCCGGGGAAGGAAAAGTGCGGTCGGATGGGCGACAGCTCGCGCGTCTCTTGGTTCCGGTTGGCGTGGCCAAATCAGGAGGGTCCCTCTTTAATGTGCTGCCGCGAATTACGGCTGCAGCCGGGGGGTCAACGGGTGGATTCAGGGGGCCAGCTTCAGGGTCACGTCGCCAGACTGGCGGCTCGCCTTTGTACGTAAGGGCTGGTATAAATTATAAATAGGACGAGGTAAGCCAACAAGCCGCACACACCACCAACGCTATTCGCTCGGGCAGTTGAGCAAACGGCCATACGGAGGCAGCCTTTATCGCATTCAACAACAGTTAGGTGTCTGTCTTGGAGGTGGCGCTAGCCAGGAGTGCGAAGGGCGCCGTGAGGTCAAAGTTGGTGGTGGGTGTAATACGATGTGGGCAAGCAGGTTGGCAGGCCGGACACAGACAGTCGAGGCAGAAGGCATTCATTTCCCCAGGCCACCTGAACTAAGAAACCCTCCCCCGAATCAGGTGCTGAAGAAAGCCATCGTCCTCCTGCCTCGGTCCTTAGCAAACCCTAGAGCCAGGGGAGGTGGTGCAAGGGCCTGGTGTCCTCCAGCGGCATTCACTCCCTCCGGATGGCACATTGGCCTGACATTGCGGGCAGTCTGGTGGGCTGGGCATGGACGGAACGTTGGCTGAAGACTCCGACCCGGCATATGGATGGCACTGAGACCAGCAGGGATGGGCCGCTGGGGCCGGCGTTGTCTCGAATCCAATTCAAGACAGCTGGCACATGGGGATCCTCTCAACCCCTGCCCCTTGGCCAAGGGCGACACGGGCTGTTGAGCCATGAAATCGTCAGTTCAAGTCTTGTCTCACTCTGGCCGCTGCGGACACGGGCCCGCACATGACGGCGACGCTGCACGACGGCGACGTTTGTCTTGTGCATTTACACTAGCCCAAGCGGTGCACCACTCCTGGTATGGCCGCGCCCCTAGCCCCATCTGGTCGGGCAAGGCAGCAAACGCGACGAGGCAATTCTGTTGCCGTGGAGGTGGCAAGTGGATATCTGATGTATCTGATGGAGTATCGATGTGCGACCATCGAAGCACATGCGTTTTCTGCATGTGCGTGCACTGCTCTTTTGCTAGCCTTTGCTCGCGCTCGACTCACTCCCCGGCCGCGATCCAGGCTCAGCAACGACATCGGACGAACCGAGAGATTCCGTGGCATCGCGGCGGCGTGGCGCCTAGGGATATTCTTGTTTTGCATAATCTGCATTCCCGCCGCATCCTGTGCTATATTGAGAGGGGCAGATTGCAACGGAAAAAATGGATTGGCTTCCAGAGAATTTGGCATTGGACAATCTATGATCTTGTAGCGCGCTCCATCCGCCCGATCCAACGCATCCCGATTCCAGAAGCTCTTGGGCTGCAGCACATGTCATCGTCTCATGCAGGCCCTGTTTCGGAATCTGGCGTCAGGCCTGCCTCCATCCATCATCTTCCTGAACCACGACGAGCGAGTCCCTCTATGTTACGTTTGCCCATTTCGGGACGACTCCGAGCTTTGTGGTTTATCCAGATTGCGCTTCGGCCCCTCTGTGTTCGCTCGAGACTTTACTAGCCTGCCGAAGGGCTGTTTGTTTTTTAGTGCTGATGCACGAGAGACGGGCCCCAATCTGCAGCCCGCAATGTCGGCCAATCTCCAGGGTCAAGGGATACCCCCTGTGCACCCCACACAGGGGTTTCTCGGCCCCATCCGCTTGACTTTTGCGGACAAAAGCGGGCTCACGCTAGACAGTTTCTGGCGACAGGAATTGATCCAAGGCGCGGCTCCGATATCCGGACCTGGCCAGCGCCCTCCACTATCGTTATCACACTCTGAATCGCCAGCCTTGGCCAAAAAGTTTGAGTCTGCCCGAACCCTGCAGCATGTGCGCGCCGATTCACACCTGGCTCGACAATCCCGAGGTCCAGCAAGACCGGAACCTCGATAGAAGCCAATTGGACCGTGCTGGATAACGGCGACATAATTCCAACGAAGCACAATGGCTGCCCGTGCTCTCAGAATAGGCAAGTCCGCTGTCGACCCTGGAGCTGTTTGGGTGGGCGTGCTCCGACTCCGGAATTTGCTCAGGAGTGCGGGGAGAAAAAAGAAAAACAGAGAGGGAACAGGAAGACTGCGGGGAACACAAGAAGAGCAGAGCAGCAGAGCTTTGTGGCTATCTCCACAACGAGCAGGACTAACCATCTGCCTGCACAGGCCTGATCCCGGTGATGGCATCGGCAGGGAGGTCATCCCCGCCGGGCGGCGGGTGCTCGAGGCGCTCCCCGCCTCGCTGGGCCTCAAGTTCTCCTTCGTCGACCTGCAGGCCGGCTTCCAGACGTTCGAGGAGACGGGCGCCGCCCTCCCGACCGCACCGTGTCGGTGCTCAAGGCCGAGTGCGACGGCGCCCTCTTCGGCGCCGTGAGCTCGCCCACCAGCCCCGTCAAGGGCTACAGCTCCCCATCGTCGCCCTGCGCAAGCGCCTCGACCTCTACGCCAACGTCCGCCCCGTCAAGACGGTCCTGACCGCCCCCAAGCCCATCGACATGGTCATCGTGCGCGAGAACACCGAGGACCTGTACGTCAAGGAGGAGGCGCACACCCAGACCGACGCCGGCCCCGTCGCCGAGGCCATCAAGCGCATCTCGTACCGCGCCTCGCACCGCATCGCCTCCATGGCCGGCGAGATCGCCCTGCGCCGCCAAAAGATCCGCGCCGCCGGCGGGCCCAGCATCCACTCGGGCCCCCTGGTCACCATCACGCACAAGTCCAACGTGCTCTCCCAGACCGACGGCCTCTTCCGCCAGACGGCCAAGGAGGCGCTCGCGGACCCGCGCTTCGCCGGCGCCGTCCGCGTCGAGGAGCAGATCGTGGACAGCATGGTGTACAAGCTGTTCCGCCAGCCCGAGGACTACGACGTCATCGTCGCCCCCAACCTGTACGGCGACATCCTGTCCGACGGCGCCGCCGCCCTCGTCGGCTCGCTCGGCCTCGTGCCCAGCGCAAACGTCGGCGAAGGGTTCGCCATTGGCGAGCCCTGCCACGGCAGCGCCCCGGACATCGAGGGCAAGGGCATCTCCAACCCCATCGCCACCATCCGCTCCGCCGCCCTGATGCTCGAGTTCCTCAACGAGGAGGCCGCCGCCGCCAAGATCTACGCCGCCGTCGATGCCAACCTCGAGGAGGGCAAGCTGCTGACCCCGGACCTGGGCGGCAAGGCTACCACTGAGGAGGTCGTTGAGGATGTTCTCAGGAGGCTGTAGATGCGATATTTAAAACATGGGGCTTGGGTACTAAAAGTTGAATGCTTGTGGTTTTTCTCCCCGTTATCTCTGCTAGGAAAAGTTGATAGACCAGGTCTAGATAGCTGGGGCACTTTCAGTAGAGCAGTTGAGAAGGCAAGGCTTCCGTGATTCAACAGTGAAGCAGAAACGCAAGTAGCCTTGAGCGAGGATTTCTCTATGATTTTGGGGTCCTGCGGACAAACACGTCTTTGTCCTTGTATGCTGCCCATGAGCATTCGGCTCGTCCTTTTTGATTCTTTCCCTCTCACCTTCCCTGTCACCGAAAAAGGCATCAGATCATCAAGCCCGGGGTTTGCCCCCTTCCAAGGCATGCCACCTTTGTGCCCGAGACCAGCGTTTCCCCCAGAAAGTCTATTACATCTATCATACATGTCGTTTTTTATACAATCCGAAATCTCGTTGACACATGCATCGAAATAGGGGCTTCTCCCCTGACGACAAGATATTTGTATTGGTTTATTTTGTCCTCTTGGCCTCCAGCTCCGCCTCGTACTTGGCAACGAGCTCCTTCCTGTAGAAAAGAAAAAGAAAAAAAAGAAGGAGAGTATTAGCATAACTCTTGACTAAAGGGTCCATCTTGTGTCGGGACTTACTGTAAGTGCATGGGCGCCGCGGCGTAGTGGCTAAACTCCATGCTGAACTCGCCCTTGCCCTGGGTGGCGGCGCGGAGGTGGCTGCTGAAACCGAACATAGAGTTGAGCGAGCAGTCGGCAACGAGGGTGAAGTCGTCGGCGCCGACCTCGGTGTCGACAATGGTGCCGCGCTTGTTCATGAGCATGAGCACCGCGCCCTGGAACTCGACTGGGGCCGTGATGGTTGTCTTCATTAGCGGCTCCAACACCTGGCCGCCGGCGTCGGGAAAGGCCTTGCGGAAGGCCATCTGGGACGCCAGGTTGAAGGCATGATCGGACGAGTCTGTCACGTGGGTCGCGCCATCCGTGATGATCATGGTGGTTCCGATGACCTTGTGGCCCAGCAGGGGGCCCTTGGTGCTGATCTCATCGAAGCCCTTTCCGCAGGCTGAGAGGAACTATCGGGATGTTGCCACCCACAACGCGTGTCTCGAAGTAGTTCTTCTCTGGGTCCTCGGTGTTGGGCTCGATCCAGCCGACAACGCGGGCATAGTCGCCGGGGCCGCCAGTCTGGCGCTTGAGCAGGTAGTCGAAGTCGGCGCGGCTCGTGATGGTCTCGCGGTAGGCGACGCGCGGCTGGCCAGTCTCGCAGTCGACCTTGTACTCTCGACGCAGGCGTTCGACGTAGACCTCAAGATGCAGCTCGCCCATGCCCGAGATAATAGTCTCCTCTGACTCGTCGTCGACGTGCAGCCGGAAGGTTGGGTCCTCGCGCTGGAACCGGTTCATGGCTTTGGAGAAGTTGTCCGAGTCGGAGCTGCGCTTGGGCTTGATGGACAGCGACATGACAGCGTCGGGCACGAACATGGACGACATGGTGTAGGGCAGGTTGCCGTCGGTGAAGGTGTCGCCCGACGCGCACTCGACGCCAAACACGGCGCAGATCTCACCCGCGCCAACCTCGGCCACGTCTTCCATCTCGTTGGAGTGCATGCGCACAATGCGTGGAATGCGCACCTTCTTGTCCGTCCGCGAGTTGTACAGGTTGGTCCCTTCTTCAGGGAGCCCTGGTACACGCGGATGTACGTCAGCTGGCCGTACGGGTTCTCCTCCAGCTTGAACGCCAGTCCGACGAAGGGCATGGCCGGGTACGGCACGAGCGCCGTGGGTGCCTCGCCCTTGGTCTTGTCCAGAGCCACGTTCTCGACCTGCGACGGGTTTGGCAAGTAATCGCAGACAGCGTCCAGCATCGGCTGGATGCACTTGTCAGCGAGGGCGGAGCCCATCAGGACAGGGGTAAACCTGAGCGCGATGGTCGCCCTCCGGATCGCTGCCTTGATCTGCTCCGGTGTCGGCGTCTTCTCCTCAAGGAAGAGCTCTGCCATCTCGTCGTCGACGTCGGCCAGCTTCTCAATGAGCTCCTGTCGCTTCTGCTCGGCCAGCTCCTTGAGCTCCTCGGGTACCGAGTTGGACACCCTGACGTTGATGCCCCTGGCACCCTCGGTGCGGATAGATCTCATATGGATCAGATCGACGACCCCCTCGAATTCCTTCTCGGTGCCGATGGGGATCTGAATGGCGGCCGCGGGGATCTTGAGCTTGGTGTTGATCTGCTCAACGGCTTTGAAGGGGTTGGCGCCCATGCGATCCATCTTGTTGACGAAGCTGATGCGAGGCACGTTGTAGCGCTTCATCTGCCTGTCGACCGTGATGGTCTGACTCTGCACGCCCGAGACGGCGCACAGGATCATGACGGCGCCATCGAGAACCCGCAGCGCACGCTCGACCTCGATGGTGAAGTCGATGTGGCCGGGGGTGTCGATCAGGTTGAAGTGGTACGTGACGTCCTCGCCGTCCTCCTTCTTGTTCCAGTCTGCAAACGTGGCCGCCGACTGGATGGTGATTCCGCGCTCCCTCTCCAGCTCCATCGAGTCCATCTTGGCTCCGACGGCATCCCGTCCCCTGACTTCGTGTATGGACTTAATACGACCGGTGTAGAAGAGAACGCGCTCCGTGACCGTGGTCTTGCCGCTGTCAATATGGGCCTGGAGGACGGGTTACCAGCAGCGTCAGCAGAGCGACCAACAAGACTTGGGTATTTCGCAGCGGAATGTGGTATGCCCCTGCCCGCGAGCGGGGTGTTGCTGCCCCCGCCGCCGCGGGGCGCTGGAGGCGATAGCTGGTAGGCAGCATGCCAGCCATTGACATACCGCAATACCAATATTGCGCACTCGTGAAAGTCGCAGTGCCTCCTCGGGGTCATGGCGGCGGCCGCGCTCTCGGCCGTGAGGCTCTTCGCTGCATCCTGGGCCTGCTTGAGTCTGAGGGGCAGACAGCACACGACACATTAGCGACTGGTGCGCGAGGGATGGGAAGACAAATGCGCCCATGCCACTTACGCAGCCTGCGCGGCTGTCAAGGCGCGTAGCCTCGAGCTCTCGCTGAAGCACCGGCTGCCGTAGCCCAGTCGTGACACGGTCCGGAGCGATGCTGGACGCGCCCCCCTGAGACCGGCAGTATCTAAGCTATAAAACCGGCCAGGCGCCGCGAGCCCGGAGCCGAGCAGACGCCGGTCCAGCGCTGCTACCACTGTCCTAGGCGCCCTCATCTTGCCCAAACAACAAACAAGGAAGGGTTTCAAAAAGACAAGGCCGCAGAGAGGGGAAGAATTACCAAAGAGATACTAGGAATAGAAACGAACCACCACCGCAGCTCCAATTCATTTTTTGGCCCGCACCGCCAATCGATAATTTTTTTTTGGACCCCTGCCGCCAACCAAGGTCCGATTAACCAATGTCGAGACACCCTGCTGGCCACAGTCCCCACCCCCACCCGCATCAAGCCCCTGAGGCTTCCAATGCCACCACCATCACATGTATTCCTGTCCAATCAACCGACCATTAAACACCTTAGTCACAGAGGAGACACCTAAGGACGCTGTTATGCATGGCTAGGAAAACCAAAAGTCGGAGATTCTCGAAGATGAGATCGAGATCGATATAATGTGATATACCGATAATCGAATGATATATACCGAGCGGGTGAGCAATTCATGCTGGGCCGAGAACTAGAAACCACAAGCTAACAGACAGCGCACTGATGGGGCCTCAAATCGCGATAGATAAAGAATCCCGTGCCCACCTTTGAGAATCCATTCAACGCCACTCTCATCTCATAACTTTCATGATGACACAGGCTGAAAAGGAAAATGAAAAGAAGAAAAGAAAACTCCATTATTTTGGGTATAATTATCCATCAGACGGAAAGTGTAAGAAGAATCGAAGCAAAGGATGAGAGGCCGTACGCCAAAGACTCCATGGGGCAATGCAAACAGACCAACACTCGTAGACGTGACATAAAGGAGGCAAATGAAGCGTCGGCGCAGGCCGGTTCATCACCAGGATAGACCAAAGATCAGGGTCACGCCAGCCACGATAAGGGGTAGCCTAACGTCTAGTATCTTGGGCGGCGATGCCGACTTACGCACACCTTCGTGGAAGCCCATCTGGGCGACAAAGGCCGGGGACGTCACGAGGGGCTTGACGGTAGCCTGCTCCTGATTAGGGGCCACAGTTGCTGATGGGATCGGGGCACCACTGCTCGGGAAGGCAATGATGTTGGAGCTGGTCGAGTTGAAATCGGTGGGCGCGATGCCGACCTCGTTTATTCACGAGGTCGTAGACGACGTAGGCTGACCGCAGAAACGTGTCGCCCAGGATGAATGGGTCGCCCGTGAAATTTTGGATCCCAAATGTGCATGCCTTCTGGCCCTTGTAGATGCCCGCGGTGAACTTGAGACCCTCGGTCATCTCCAGCACGAGCTCGTCCATCTGCACTTGGATCCTCGGGCCGTTGGGGCCAGCGAACCAGAACTCAAATATGCCCTTGCTTTTCTGCATCGAGCACGGAAGCATGGCAAGGCCCATGTCATCGGACCAGACTGCGCCCGTCTCCCTCCAGGTTTGTTGGGCTAGATCCTGTGGCAGGTACGAGAGCGTCGTACCCGAGTCCAAGACGACGGGGATGGGGAAGGTCTTGGAGGTCAGGACGTCCTTGCCGCTGCTGCTGTGCGCCTCGAGTGAGGTCAGAGCGACAAGGAAAGAGGTGTAGTTTCCTGACTTTCCGTCCTCGTAGATCTTGATGCGTGTCAGGTTCCCCTTGTACTTCTTGGTGTCGATGCCGCCAAACAAGATGTTTCCAGTCGACGACTGCAGATCGTTCAGCCAGAGGCTGTACGCATTGGTCCGTATCATGCCGTCGTTCACCATTGTGGCAGGAAGGTTCGGATACGGGCTGGATGAGGAGTTGGTGGTGACGATGGCCTCGTTCAGGGGGTAGCCGATGCCGGCCAGGCCGTACGGGATGTCGCCATCCAGGCCCAAGCCCATGGTCAGATTGGCCACAGTGGCCGAGCCAATCGCGAACCGGTCGGTGAAGTAATCTATCAGAGACGGTGCGAGTCAGCCTCGACGTGTCGATAGTGCCGTCGGAGCCCGGAAGATGGACGTCGAGGGTGAGCGCTTACCTCCTTTAGAGTGGGTCCCGTCCAGGTACTGTATGCTGAACTTGTCCTTCCCAACCGTCTTGAACCCTTTCGAGTCGGACGGCGTAACTAATTGCAGACATTCATGGTCAGAGGCGACTCCGGTGTCCTGGCCTGATAGCGCGGCCTGTAGGGTGAGGGGCATGGGGTGGGGGGTATCCTACAGGAGCCCAGGCTGCAGCCATTGGGTTTCTTGGTCGATGGTTTACAAGCGGACGAAGCGGGCACCCAGATGTCGCTGCTGCCAGTGTCCAGCTGCAGGGTCAGGTTCTGGGAGGGTTGCCAACAGCGCATGTCAAGAAGTAGCCGCCTCTTGACCTGTCGTTGGTGATGACCTCCTCGAAAGTATCTGCCGGTGCCCTTTTGTCTAGCCTCGCGCGGGGTTGCAGCTGCCGCCTCTCGATGTCGAACTGGACCACGCCCTCGGTGGCCAGCGAGGCTGCGACAAGCAGCGACCCAGAGACAACTGCCACCGGGACCCTCATTTTTTTTTTTTTTTTTTTTTTTCCTCCACTGCCGACTGCGTCGCCCTTTTTGCTATTGGCTGGTAGGGATTTTCTTCCCTCTATTGCTTCCGCCCTTGCTCGTCTTTGCGCGATTGATTACTTTTCCTGTCCAAATAAGCGTTTGCCCACAGGCGCCCGGCGCCGCGGGTTGCCGTGCGTGTTGCTATGCGTCTTGTTGAAGGCGCGTGGGCGAGCAAGGTGATGACGTCTCCACGCCACGGACTGTGGGCGGGCGGGCGGCCTGACAGGCTCGGGTCGGGGTCCGGGGCTCCGTCAAGGACACTCTGGCGGGCGCTACGGACGAATCTGGCACTTGGGCTGCACCGTGGCGGCACACATGGGTGGATGGCGGGCCTGGGCCTTCTTTCGCTCGAAACGAAGGGCGAGGCGGAGCGAGGACAGAGTCGAGAATGCTCAATCATGGTAAAGGAAAGATCAGGTCAATCTGGAGGAGTTGGGCGGAATATGATGGACAGGCGGATGGGAAGCCCAAGAAAAGCCAAGACGCTTGTGGATGAAAATGACGCCAAGCGACGCTGGGGAAGCAGCCAAGCCGTGCCCATTGGAAATGGGCGCCCTTATTTGGCTGGGGAGCATGGAGCATTCGGAGGCACAGGCTGGGCACAGGCAACCCGGAACCCGCCCCTGGCCGACCGCTGCCTCTTCGCCGCCCTGCGAGGCACTGCCTGGGAGACGACGACACGGATGCGGGTAGATTCCAAGACGGGATGAAGCGACTCCGGCGGCATCATGTCCATGGCTGTTTGATTTCTGGCCGCGGGCGCGCCGCTGGGGGACACAGGCCTTGCCACCAGGGCCATGTTGCGGTCGATACAGAACGAGATTGGCGTTTGCAGACTGCAAAGTGTCGACGTGTTTGAGTCGAGGCCAAGTCGCGAAATATAAATTATGGGTCGCTTGTACCCATCAGCGAAAAACCGAGCCGGATCTTCGGCACACCTCTGTTTGACTCTGCTGCGCATTGAAACCCGCACTTCCATTGCGGCGGCCCGGGGAACCAGTGCGACGGCATGGGCTGCCGCAGCTGTCCATTGCGCCATCCCCTGGCGGTGCTGGTGTCGGGCTCCTGAAGATTGATCCCAGCTGTCAGGGTTGGGGTTGCAAGCCCAGTTGCCCAGCTCGATCAACCGGCATTCAATTTCAATGATCTCCAACCGAGAGCCGACTGAGCAGGCATTGCTCGAGACGCCCTCCTGTTGGCCCCTGGTGTTTCGCAGTTTCACTTGGACACACTATCGAGGACATGTGCACTGTTATACATCCAAATACCTAGGTACCTCTATAACATTGGCGAAAAGCAACACTTCCTCGGCTCAGTCTTTTCAAAATCTCTTGTTCAGGTAGTCTCCCAGCCTCCCCAGTGCTGCCTCCAGTACCTTCGTCTCGAATACAACCCAACGCGGCAGAAGCCTCGGAAGTCTTCGCCATTCCCAAACACGTCGATCCAGGGACGAACATGACATTTGTCTCTTGCAGCACGTCTATGCAAAGCTTCTCGTCATCAACCGGCTCGCCGTCCTTGCTGAAGCGAACAAAGGCTGTTGTCCCTGCGAGGGGTTTCACCCAGGAGCAGACAGAGTTGTGTTTGTCCACAAAAGCCTCAAGGAGAGAGAGATTCGTCCGCGCCAGCTCAAGGTTTCTCTTTATGAGAGCCGGTCGGACCGCTGGCGATAGAGCGAAGCTGGCGACACGGTCATCCAACTGCGAAACGCTGATGACCATGTAGTCGCGCGCAGATGCCAGAGACTCGATGAGGCCGCTGTTCCTGGAAGCTAGCCATCCGATCCGGATACCAGCCAGGGAATAGGCCTTCGACATGGACCCGCTCACAATGGTCCTCTCGTAGCCCATAGAGAGGGCTGATGGCGGGGCCTCCTCGTCTACGTCAAGACTGTGGAAGAGGGGCCGGTAAACCTCGTCGGAAAGCACCCATATGTTGCGCTTCCTGGCGATTCCCATGATGCCGTGAAGCACGGATTTTGGGATCGGTGCGCCGCTGGGGTTGTTGGGGTTGTTGATCACGATCAGCTGTGGCTGTTAATCAGACAGGCATGCACTTTTTCCATATCATCGCTACAGCCTGCAGCAGGGCATAGTGAAACGGACCTTGGTGTTGGCCTTGACCAAATGGTCCAGCTCCTGCAAGTCGGGGACATAGCCATTGGCCTCCTTCAGCCTCCACAACGATACCTCGGCCCCGAGAGACTCTGGGACAGAGTATAGCTGCTGGTAGGTAGGGTATACACAGATGACATGGTCCCCCTGCCCGACCAGCGTATAAAAGAGCAGAAAGTTGGCAGAAATGGCCCCGGCTGTCACCAAAACATTTTCGTGTGACAGCTCGTCCGCGCCGTCCGCGGCGCCGTAGAGAGACGCGACGTTGCGGCGCAGTGTGTCAGAGCCACGAATCGCGCCGTATGTCAGCTTCCTGGATGACGACGCCACGAGGGGGTTCAATCCAGCGTCCTTTTCCGACGAGAGCTCGACGAGATCCTGGACCGAGACGGATGCTGCGCAAGTTTCTGCGATGTTGAGAACGCCCGGCGTGAGCTCATACTTGTCCATCCATTGCTCGACTGCGAATGGCTCGATTTGCACCATGGCGAAGCTAATTAGCACTGATTGCGGGAGATGTATGGTGTGTTGAGGCTGTGCAATGCGTATTTCTGTCAAGGCGCTCAATGAGAACCGCGATATCTAAAGCAACGATTATGGACGTTTTAAATGGTGGTCTTCAAAAGCTCTGACGAGGTGACTTGACATAAGAGGCCCTCCCCGCAACGGCGCGCCCTGTTTTAGCGGGGCAAGAAAGTTATCTAATGTTGGTGGTCTTGACATGCATCTGCCTGCGTCCCATATCGGTCCCCTCTCATCTTGAAGTAACATATGTGTATCCACATGAACAGGACTAGGAGATGGTAAGTGTGTTGGTACCGAACTGGAAGCCTTAGGCAGCGTTTTACCCCCATCGAATCTAGATGCATCTCGGACTGCGGCTTGTCGGAAGAGTCCGAAGCCATGTTCACGGTTATCTGATGCGATGAAAGAGACTTCCATACGAGCAAGGCAGCCATGTGGGATGGAAGGGCCGGAGAGCTTGTGGTGGTATCAGGTACCTAACAATACCTAGGTATCTAAGGAGGTCCCGAGGCACGGAAACGAAACGCCATGTTTGAGTTGCTGCAGAGCAGCATGCCTGGCCTGATGCTGCAGGCATTTGGGGCGAGGCTCTTTCTACTGGCGCGGATGATTGGAGATGCCCAGGCACGGTTGCAGTTAGGTACCTACTCGGTTGAAGTGGGTGGGGGTTGATCCTTGCTGGGACCCATCGTGGCCGTCATCAACTTGGAGGGAAGAGCTGGGGAAATGCAAGGTCGAGGCTGGGTGCTGTGGTGATCGGGGTGGCAGACCAGCCCGAGCACTGCCACTCGCTCAAGCACCACAGGCGCGGCTCGCTCGTTTGATTGTGCACCATCCATCCATCCATCCACGTCCCGCCATTCCCCCTCCAGGCGATCTGGCAAGAAATCTCTCAGCGGGCAGGTAGGCAGGCTGATGCGACCTATCTTCTTCTCCCAATCCTGCTCGAGGGCCCTGGAGGTATCCGCCGCCATAGCATCCGTCTCACAAAGCGTCAGGCCAAGAGCTCAACGCTTTTGGACGATAAGGACGAGGACGAGTCGCGTCTTCTCTCCCTCGCGACGCCGTGCTCCGCCTAAAGCCACCACGCACGGACGGCCCTGGAAACCAGTGCTAGCGCCACCCGAAGCCGGCTCCTGATTGGGGCTTTTTGGCTCGAGTTCACTGCACGGTCCCCTACCTAGGGGGTATCTCTAGACGGTCGACATCATTCCCGCCGACCGAGGCCCGCCACACGTCTTCTCTAGACTCCGACGGAACAACGGCTTGACGCGCCCACCAACCCCGACAGCTTGAGCCGTCGCGCCTGCCGGCACCTATCCGCAAAGATGCCGCCGAGACAGTTCCAGGCGCTTGCGCTGGGCGCAGCGTCGCTATTGTTGCTGGCGTCGCTGGCATCTGCCTCGGCCAACTTCACTTCGTACGACACGATGCGGGCGCAGCTTGCCCTGATGGACGATCGGCCCAAGGACTGCCCGCCATGGTGCGCTCCCCTCTAACAAGGCGCGCCCACAAGAATACCCACCGAGATGTCTGCTAACATATCCTGCTTTTCCTCGACAGCTTCAACTGCCTCCTGCCGGCATACACTTGCGGCCAGTATGGGCAATGTAATGAGTACGATGGCACCTGTCGGTGTCCTGAAGGCTACGGTGGCCTGGACTGCATGGAGCCTCGTGAGTCTTCCGCTATCGCTCATGGGCCTGGATACATGTGTGGACATCGCATTAATCGGCTTGCGTCTCTTGGATAGTCTGCGGCTCCCTTGCGCGCGGCAAAGACCGCCCTATGCGGAGCGGCGACAGCTGCTCCTGCGATGAGGGGTGGACGGGCATCAACTGTAACGTCTGTACCGAGAACAAGGCCTGCAACGCACTGATGGAGGAAAACGAAGGCGGCGTCTGCTACCAGATGGGCAACGTCGTCAACCATAACTACCAGATGTGCGACGTCACCAACAAACCGATTCTCGACATGCTGGGTGGCCGCAAACCCCAGGTCACCTTCGACTGCGACCGATCCACGGGCATTTGCGACTTCCAGTGTATGTTTCATCACCAGATCCCGTGGCAGCGTAGCTAGTCTTGCTAACATGATGCGCGCAGTCTGGATCGATCAGAAGGAGTCCTTCTACTGCAACCTCGAAGAGTGCAAGTCGACGGCCGAATTCGACGAGGCGCGCAACAACACCGCCTATGACTGCGACAAAATCAAGTGCAGTTGCATCCCCGGACGTTTCCTCTGCGGTGAATCCGGGTCGGTGGACATTGGAGAGTTCCTTGACCAGGAGATCAAAGGCCCGGCCACCTTCAAATGCCTCCAGAAATTGGGCGGCACCAACAACTGTGATTTCGACGAGGCTGCCATGAACGACCTGATCAGCTCTATTTTTGGCGACAAGACCATCACGCTCTCCTGCCGGTCAGGCGAGTGCATGTACCACACCCAAGTACCCGGCTACCAGCGCCCTGTCCCAAAGATCAACACGCCGCTCATCGCCGGAGTCATTGCCGTCTGCTCCTTGTTCCTTGCCGGTGCGATCCTGGTTATCTGGTATCTCTCGCGCCGCCAGTTCAGGCACGGCCCCATTCATCTGGATGATTCCGACGACGAGGCCCTCAAGCTCATGACGGACCATAAGCCCGCGTCCCTCTACTTCGAGAACGTGTCGTACGGTCTGAACGGCAGGCAGATCCTTTCGGGCATCCAGGGCATGGCTCATCCCGGTGAAATCATGGCCATTATGGGTGCTTCCGGTGCTGGAAAGACTACGTTCCTGGACATCCTCGCTCGCAAGAACAAGCGTGGCCTCGTGGGCGGAGATTTCTACGTCAACGGCGAGAAGGTCGACGATACTGACTACAAGAACGTCATCGGCTTTGTGGACCAGGAGGACACCATGTTGCCCACCCTTACCGTGCACGAGACCATTCTGAACAGCGCCCTCCTCCGGCTGCCGCGTGAGATGAGCCGCTCGGCCAAGGAGCAAAGGGTGTACGAGGTCGAGAGGCAGCTGGGGATTTACCACATTCGCGACTCGCTCATCGGCTCGGAGGAGGGTAAGGGGCGCGGCATATCGGGCGGAGAAAAGAGGAGAGTTGGTATCGCTTGTGAGCTTGTCACGAGCCCCTCGATCCTCTTCCTTGACGAACCTACCAGCGGCCTCGACGCCTACAACGCCTATAACGTCATCGAATGTCTCGTGACCCTGGCCAAGACGTACAAGCGCACCGTAATCTTCACCATCCACCAGCCCAGGTCCAACATCGTCGCCCTCTTCGACCGCCTTGTCTTGCTCGCCCAGGGCAAGACTGTGTACTCTGGACCCTTCCATCAATGCCAGGACTACTTTGACCAGATCGGCTACGCCTGCCCACCAGGCTTCAACATCGCTGACTATCTGGTTGATCTGACCATGCATGCTGGGTCAACCACCTCCTTCGACGACGGATCCGTCTCGGCAGATGCGGCCAGTGTTGGCCCCAGCAGCACCCGTGCCGTCAAGTCCATCGCCAGCATCTCTGGAGGCAGTGTCAACGATGACAGCGGTGCCGAGGCGTCGTCATCAACAAGACCTAAAGGCAAGCGGCGGGACTCGGTCAAGACGCGCCAGGAGAGGGAGCTCTTCACGAGGCGCAAGAACACTGTCGACACTGCTGCGTCCTCTGATGCCGGCGAGGAGATTGGCGCCTACCGCCTCCATAAGAACCCCCAGACTCTTTCCTCGCCGCTCGCGGCGGACGACCTGCATGACCTCCCACCAGCGGCTATGGGCGGCACGGATTTGGACGTCCTTGTCGGCTCTTTCGTGCAGTCAGACATTGCCGGGACCACACACGATGAGATACAGCAGGCTATCGCCGGCGCAGAGAGCGCAAATGGCCGGCACCCATCGGGATACACCCCGGAAGGGCCAAACATCAACGTCGGCGTCATGGGCCGTGGGTACGCCCGCGTCAGCTATGCCCGCCAGTTCATCATCCTGTCGCAGCGGACGTGGAAGAACCTCTACCGCAACCCGATGCTGATGCTGATGCACTACGCCATGGCGATCGTGCTCGGTGTCCTATCTGGGTTCCTATTCTATGGCCTGACAAGCGACATTCCTGGCTTCCAGAACAGACTCGGTCTGTTCTTCTTTGTTCTGGCTCTCTTCGGGTTCAGCACGCTCACCAGCCTGGGTGTCTTCTCTACCGAACGGCTCTTGTTTGTTAGGGAGAGGGCGAACGGTTACTACTCGCCCGTGACCTACTTCGCCGCCAAGATCATCTTCGACATTGTGCCCCTCCGCATCATCCCCCCAATCCTCATGGGCTCCATCATCTACCCCATGACTGGTCTGGTTCCAGATGCGCCTCACTACTTCACCTTTATCCTCGTCCTGGTTCTCTTCAACTTCGCCTCGGCCGGCATCTGCCTCTTCATTGGCGTCGTTTGCAGAGACGGCGGCGTTGCGAACTTGCTCGGCAGCCTTGTCATGCTCTTCAGTCTGCTGTTTGCTGGTCTTCTCCTGAACCAGAACGCCATCCCTGATGCCGCGAAGTGGCTGCAGTCGCTCTCGATATTTCACTATGCGTTCGAGTCGCTCATCGTCAACGAAGTCAGCCACCTAACTCTCATCGACAAGAAATACGGCCTTGACATCACTGTGCCGGGAGCCGCCATCCTCAGCTCCTTCGGCTTCGACAACGGCGCTTTATGGGCGGACGTTATCAACCTGGGTGTTTTCGGTGTGATCTTCATCATTTTGGCTTATGTTGCCATGCATTTCCTCCTCGTCGAGAGGCGATGAGTAATGCCGCACTAGCCAAGTATCGTTTGGTCTTATTACAATTCAACAGCACACTGAGCCAAGATAGAAGAACCCTGGGTTATTCATGTATTTTCTTTTGTTGTTTGTTACCTTTGTACCACGTGTATTTTGAGTGTTCCTCTCATGTGTCATTGTGCTTGCTACAGGCACCTACAGTTTACTGTGAAGATTACCAACCCACAGATGTTAATTTCATCGCATGGGAACGTACATATTTGGAATATTTCTGGTATTCTAACCTCGCGCATTACTGGAGATCTACGTAGGATACAGTTCGCAACGCAATATTACAGCGCCTCAAGACATCCTTACCAGGAGATCAGTTCGGGGCGTGTGCAGCATATCATAGATCGGAATTTGAATCCGAACTAACTTTTGAAGCATAACTTTACGGAATGTTTTTTTTTTTTTTTTTTTTTTTTTGTTACATGGCGACAGCAGAATGATCAGAATCTGTGACGCAGCGATTTACATTAACGAGAAGCCTGCCCGTCCACTGCAAAGACCAGGGGTGTACCACGTGCTCCCCAGGTGGTCTTCATGATGCCGACAGCTTGCCACCTGTGAGCTGTTCAGCCACGGCCTTCTGTCGAGCGGCCTCACGAGACTCGCTCGTGCCAGAAGTAGAATCCTTGCTCGCCCTGGCGAACTGGTTCATTAGCTCTGTCACCGTGATAGGTGAGCCATCAAGATCCCACAGGTTCTTGGTGGTCTGGATGCTTTTGTGTGCGTCGGAGAAGTATGTGGGGCGGAACATGGTCTCGACGTGGCGCTCGAGCTCCTCCTCTGACACGATGAAGTTCTTGGCCGCGATGTAGAGCTCCTGCAGCGCATCGCGGCGGGCCTCGGACTTTGCGGCGGCGATGGCGGCGGTGCGCTTGGCGGACTTGGCGGCGCGCTGGAACCGCTGCGGGTCGAGGTCGACGGCGGTCGATAGGACCTCGCGGCGCACCGTGGGCCTGGTCAGGCGCTCGTCGTCGCGCTCGGGGGCGCGGGCGGCCTCGAGGCGGTCCCTGAGGCGGGCGTTCAGGGAGGCCCTGGCGAGGATGTCGCGCTGCCTCTGGCGCTGGTACAGCCCCCCGATCCCCTCGGCCAGGGCGGCGCGGCGGCTGTCGGCCATGGTGCGGCGGAACTTGCCCAGCGGCGAGCGGGGCGGGCGCCCGGCCTGCTCGGCCTCGGAGCGCGGCATGGCGCGGTCGACGTAGCCGGGCTCCAGGCGCGGGTCCACGGCGGGCTCCTTGCCGCGGCTGCCGGCGGCGCGCGGCGGCCTGGCGCCCGGGGCGGCGAGCTTGCGCAGGTCAAACACCCGCCTGGGCACGGGCAGGCGGCCCCGCACGCGGGCCTTGGGCTCGCGGTTCGGCTGCACCACCTCCGGCACGGTGATGAACTTGGGGGATTCGGGCGGGATGCGGACCCGGCATTGGGCCGGCGTCGTGCTGAATTGCCTGGTGCTGGTGCTGCTGGCGTGTGTGACTGAGTATGTCTTTGTTGCCCGTGACGGCAAGCTAGCGAGGAGCTTTGAGGCCGGGCGGAGGGCCAGCCTTTGGCTGCCCAGGGGTAGTGGTGGTGGCATAGTCTGAGAGGGGGGCCACAATGGGCCTGTTTTTGGGGGGGTCAAGTCCCCTCGGGGCGCCAACTCGGCAGGAATTGAGCTCCTCCCCGAACCACCCTCTCGTTATGTAGAGAGGAGAAAGCGAGGTCGGCGCTTCCAATGGGCGCGGCGGTTGATTGCCTTGGGGCTGAAATCGAAGCTGTCCCATCCGTGCTTGAAATTCTGTCTGCGGGCATTTCCAAAGTGAGGCACGGCGACTCGGCGATCTGCAACCTGATTGGCTATGGTGGAGCGACACGGCTGGGGGATGCGGGCGGTGAGAGGCAGTGGAGACAAGGTGCTCGTAGTGGGGTCTGTCAGAAAAAAAAAGTTTGGCCGACCTCTTGAAGCGCGCCCGCCGAGGTTCCCAATCCCGGTCTGGGCTTTCTCTTCTTCAGTTGAAACCCCCGACGCAGTCTCTCTCTTCCTCCGTTCTTCCCCATACGCGCTTTCACCTAGTATTGGGAGCAATGGGGACTGGAAAGAAGGTAAGGTTCTTCTGGCACGTTGCCGAAGTGAGAAAGCTGCATACTAATGTCATCTGTATCATCCAGGAGGCGACTCGCCGAGTCCGGCAGGGCAAGGTTGGCGATGGAATGTCCAATGTCAGGGTCAAGGGCGAGAACTTTTACCGTAACGCCAAGAAGGTGAAGCAGGTCAACATCCTAAAAGATGGAAGACCACAACGCAATGCCGAGGGCAAGATCACCCAGGCCGCTTCGTACCAGAGCAGAGACGTCCCGACTGCCGTCATCGAGCCGAACCGGAAATGGTTCACCAACACCCGCGTCATCAGTCAGGACACCCTAACTGCCTTTAGGGAGGCTGTGGCGGAAACAGAGAAGGACCCTTACCAGGTTCTTTTGAAGGTGCGCGCCTTGCCCCTCGCTGTATGATGGCTCCCGCTGAGCTGCCCGTCTGACCAAGCTTCGCGCAGACAAACAAACTGCCCATGTCCTTGATCAGGGATGGCTCCGAAACCAATGGGCTCAAAAAGCATCAGGCCAAGATGACCCTGGAGACCTCGCCTTTCTCCACCACGTTCGGGCCCAAGGCTCAAAGGAAGAGGGTGAAGCTCTCTGTCAGCTCCATCGCGGACCTGGCCGGCGACACGGACAAGAGTCTGGACACATACAAGGAGAGGCAGGAGCAGATTAAGCTGCTGAGCGGCGCTTCCGGCTCTGCGCAAGACGACGAGGACGATCACGGCGTTTCCGTTGCCAAAGAGGCCGTCTTCACCAAGGGCCAGTCGAAGCGCATCTGGAACGAGCTCTACCGCACAATCGACAGCTCCGACGTCATCATCCACGTGCTGGACGCCAGAGACCCACTCGGAACGAGGTGTCGGGCTGTCGAGAAGTACCTGAAGGAAGAGAAGCCGCACGTCAAGCTGATCATGGTGCTGAACAAGGTGGACCTACTTCCAACCTCTGTCGTGGTGAGTCCTCGCACCGTGCCTCCCGATGCCCCTCGCTCCCTTTTTCCCTTCCCCACCCTCTGCCCATATACCCCCAATGTTCTAGTCAGGTACGCCTTCTGCATTCACTTGCACAATGGGGTTGTTCCGTTACACATTGGGAAAATCAAATTCCGGTCTCGCCAGCTCCTGGTTTTCGGATCAGGAGTTGACAGTCCCGTCTTGGTGACCCGTCATGAGACTCGGTCTTGGTTTATTTTGAGTTGAAATCTGCGAGGTCCGTTTCAGGGTCTTTTGGTTGCGGAATTTCTTAGTAATGAATCATACACACCCACAACACCCATTCTCACGCTTTTGTACACACTCTCCTTTTGGTCTGTCGGTTTAGAGACCGCGCTAACGTCTCTGGAAACACAAGGCCTCATGGATTCGCGTGCTCTCAAAGGAGTACCAACGGCTGCGTTTAGGAGCTCCATTACCAACCCCTTTGGCAAGGGCTCGCTCCTGGGCCTTCTCAGGCAATTCTCAGGATTGCTTTCCAACAGGAAACAGGTCTCCGTCGGGATCATCGGCTATCCCAACACAGGAAAGAGCAGTCTTATCAACGCTCTCCGGGGCAAGAAGGTGGCCACAGTAGCACCTATCCCTGGAGAGACCAAGGTGTGGCAATACATCACGCTCACAAAACGGATGTACCTCATCGACTGTCCGGGTATTGTTCCACCAAGCAATGACGCCTCGCCTGAAGACCTTCTTCTGCGGGGCGCGGTGAGGACGGAGAAGGTGGAGAACCCTGAGCAGTACATCCCTGCAGTGCTGGCCAAGACCAAGCAACGGCACATGGAACGGACGTATGAGCTTCAGGGGTGGAAGGATCATATTCACTTCCTCGAACTGTTGGCTCGCAAGGGCGGCCGGTTGTTGAAAGCAGGCGAGCCAGACGTTGACGGTGTCGCCCGCATGGTATTAAACGACTTCTTGAGGGGCAAAATTCCGTGGTTCACTCCACCACCGCCCCTGGAAGGAGATGGTGCAGACGGCATCGAGGGCCGCGAAGGCAGGCTTGGTGAAATGCCAAGGAAACGGAAGAGAGACGACGCTGAAAGCGTTGCGGACACTTCCATGGGTGCGCCCTCACCTATCCCTGGCGGCGATGATGAGGCTGAGTCTGAAGAGGAGTTTGAGGGCTTCGGCAGTGGCGGTGAGCCTGATGCGGGCTCCGATTCCGATTCGGAAATTGGAGATGCCGAGGATGACGTCACGTCTCAAGATGTTGCTGCTGCTGAGGACATAATAAAGCTGGACGTCTCCAGTGAGGACGACAGCGGAGACGAGTCGGTGGAGTATGGTGAAGACGGAGATGGCAGTGACGAGGACGGTGAGGAGGAGTCTGATCCATCGGAGGTTGAGGATTTCAGTAGCCGGAGACCCTCCTCATCAGCACGGGGACCTAAAGCAAGCCGGCGACAGAAGCCGAGGTGAATGCCAACAGGCGCAATACAGGGAGCGGGCCAACTCCCTTACACAGCTTTGTTTGCCCGTCGGGGTAAGATTTCCTGTGCGTCAATGAAGATCCACGATCTAGGTGGCGTGGACTGTTGTGGCCACGGCACAAGCAAACAGAAGGCGACAGAGTTGTCGCTTCCGCCCTTGAGGTGTCCAAACAACTGTCTCTGACTGGACATAGGCGATGCATCATAGCACGAACCCGCGCTTTGTGGAATCAGCCGTCGTTACAGACAGACTATCAGATTCGAAGTGATACCCGCTTGACACCTGCACAAAGCAATTACTTCCGTAGGCTCTCTCGGTGATACTCAGACCAGAGTCTTGCCGACTGTTCTGACTAGAATTCTGCCAAGCCAACTTGCTGGTCTGGGCTGATGCTTGCGAAATGAACAAACTACTTTTTCTTCTGGAGTTTTCTCTACCCTTTGTTGACCCAGGGTCCTTTTGGTCTTTGATGATAGCGCCACGTGACCAATACCATAGCTTTTTCTTTCACTGACGACAGGAGGAAAGAAAACTCAAAGAGTCCGATTGTAAAAGAGCAGGGGAGAACAATGAGATGTTACAGGACACAAAGAAATTTGTCCAGCTTCGTCAATCATCATCCCTACGATCCCCAATTTTGGCTGCGGGCATATATATCAAACAACTCTACCGTTGGCCTGCAAGGGAAAGCTGAGCAGGGGGTGCATTCCGCCCTGCTCAATACAATAAATTCGGCCACCACAATCAAATCATAAAAGTGTTCCGGTTGACCATGGCCGGCTATACACAAACACTCCCGGCCCAGGCGCCGACGGGCAGAAGCCGCGAGGGCATGAGGCTGGGACCGGTGGGAGACGTTCTGGCGTCCCTCTGGCGCCGTCTCCGCGGCACACGCGGCGAGCGATCCGCCCCGTTGTCGTACCAAGACCATAACACGGCCGGCACCTCGCCGCCGTCGGCGGGCACGTGCGAGGGCGAGGTCTACCGCGCCTCTGGGCTTGCCGAGGAGGGCAGGGCAGGGCCGGCTAGACGGGTTTAGAAGTTGGATGGCTTGGGCGAGGGTGTTGGGGTGGTATGAAGAGCGACATGGCTTTTGGTGATTATCATCAGTCACTAAGATTCTGGCGCCGAAATAGCTTGACGGGCGTTGCCCGCTTACCTCTAGAATAGATACAGTATCGCTCTTCCATGAACCAACGTTGCTCACCCACGTGGATATTGTAGCTCGGTCGCACCAGAATGGCCATTTTGAGTCTCGCGCAGTTCTGAGACTGATGCTTTATATGACAATGAACCGTTCACTCCTTGGGAATCACACGGCTTCGATTGTACTTCCCTCGGACATATCTCTGCCTCGTCACGCACAAGCTGCGTCACCCTAGGGCGCGTACTTATAGGAAAACATGGCGTCTCGTAATCGGCTTTGCTTGGTGGGGGAGATGCATCACTTTTCCTTGGATATCATGTCCGTCATCGTTACTATCGGCAGAAGCAGAAAACCAGAGCACGACTCATAAGAAACAGCATCGTTCGGAGACGAACATCCAGACCAGTAAATATGGCGAGCAGCCAGGACCAGACCGGCGGAAACCCTGGGCAGCTAGCCGAGTCCTCAGGAAGCGCGAATGGAGGGAGCGGCGCCAGCGGCCAACAGGGTCCGCCACAGCGGCCTCCCCAGCGGCCTCCCCAGCAGCCTCCTTACCAATACCCCGGCTGGCTCTACGGAAGTGGTTATATCCAGGCTGCCATCACGGACGGACAGCGGCAGCGGCAGCAGGCTATCAATGCGGTGGTAACGGATCAGGGGCCAAGCGACCAGGCGTCCCAGCCCGAGCAGCTCCCGAACACTGACGCCAGCCGGACGGGGTTGGCACTTCTCGGTCCAGCTCGTCTGCCCTAGGTCGGGACGGGGATCTTTCTCTCCCAGGAGAGCTCTCGTGCAGAATGGTGGCACTGGTGGTTGGTGGAGGCAGAGAGCACGCACGGCAAGGATTCTACATCATTCCCGGCGCTAGGGTAGCCAATGGAATGCGGCGAGGAGAATCGGCGTCTGTGGGAATCTCGACCTCTTGACCGATGCACTGCTGCTGGAGAGTCAGGATCAGTGATGTTGGTTGGGCGTAGCACCCTTGAGCGGCGCAGTGTAATTGGCCTTCTGGGTCCGGGCCGGGGGCGGCGATTTTAGCTTCTATTGCATCTGCGCGCTTGCCTTCTCCAGTTTTTGTTGGTTGTGGCGGTGCGCTCGCAGTCAGTAGACGTATGCAGGAACAGAAATGAACAGAAAAAAAGTTACAATTTTTTCTTGTATGCAATCCATTGTCAGCACTTGCACTGATGCCCGTGGACGGGGTTTGGGGGCGTGCTGCTGAGCTCAGCGAAATTTCGATAGAGCCCAGCGGTGCTGACGGGCTGGCGATGGAGGTGTTCTCGCCGGTTGGTGCTGAGGAGGGCTTGAGAGGGTTTGCTCGCATCATCACCCAGATCTCGGTGGGCCCGGCCAGGCAGCCAAGGTCAGGCCGCCATAAATGCCTGCAATTGCGTGCAGGCCCATGCCAGGAAGCGACGGCCCTAGGGACGGCCCCAGAGCAATTTCCTTCGGCAGGCGTCCCCTGGGTTCCAAGCGAGATCGGATAAAGTGTGATGACATGGCCGAGTGAGTGCTGATTTGGTTCCAAGTGTGGCTTGGAAAGCCCTCCGTCCCTCTTTTGGGAACGTAACCACTCCAGGTCTGCGCACTCGCTAGTTTTTCTCTCGTCACGCTCTGGCGAGTTCTTGGCCCCAAGCCACATGCATCCGACTGCGGTGCGGCGTCGTGCACAAAAGCACAGATGGGGAGGCAGGGCGGCTGTGAGCCCCTGGGGCTGGGCTGGGCAGGTTAGCGCCAGGCGTCGGGTTGACGGGGCATGCGGACAGCACGGGAACGTGGAACATGAAGGCTACGGTAGCATCAGAGGCCATGTTGCTTCTGCCGTTTTTAGCAAGGTCGCCCAAGTTCCGGACTCTCTGACATCAATTGGGACCCGACCAACAGCCGCCGCTGGTGCAGCTGCCAGTGCAGCTGCCATGGAACCAACTTCCTGCTCAAACCCATGGATGTCGCGATGGATGCACGGGCTTTGTCGATCGTCGATGACGAAAAAAAGACGCGCAAGAAATCCAATTGCTTTGCCCGCACATGCTCCTTATCAGTAACCTCGTATCGAACGGGAGAGAGGAAAAGGCAGACAGACTGACGGCCAAGGGGGTGCTTGTCAGGCGCCTATTGGACCACGACGTCGAGGCCGAATCCTTCAAACCGCAAATCTTTGCTGCAGCCAGCGCAACCCAGCCACCCAGGGCGGGGTTCTGAAGGTCGCCCACATTGCCTGCGCCCTGCTGCCTGGGGAAGCGAACATACTGTACGAGCACACGAATTGTGAGTTGGGTTACCAAGGCGAAAGCTCAGATACCAGCTTCCAATTGGTGAGCGGACCGCATCTTCATCAATCGAAGGGTTGGACATGCCTCGCCAAACAGCTCCAAGGCCGTGGAAACAGGAAACGGCAAGCACCTGCGCTCACCACCAATACTGGTAGGGGCTATTCATGGTGCGCGTGTGCGTGGTACGAATATATTCCGTCAGCACTACCCCTGCTGGCGCCGGCCTCGCCCCTCCTCGACGCTGGGCGTGCGCCAGCTGAATGGCGCTGATTGGCCCGCAGGAGCCGTTGATGGATCGCAGCCAGTTCGGGTCCTCCCCCCACCCCAATTTTGTCCGTCGCAACGATCGCCAGCCCTCTTTGCGCGGTGGGGACTCTGCCCCTGGCCGCATGCTGCGGACGTCGCCGCCGCTGCCCTGCCCTGCCCGCCTTTGTCGTTGGTGGTGGTCTGCCGCCGCCGTCGCCTTCCTCCTGTCAGCTTCACCTAGACCAGACTAGCCCAGAGGTTATGTGGAATCGAGCAGCTCCCGCTCCTCTTGTTCGTTTCCTTTGCCTTACCTGATCTACACGCTCTTTTTACGCCCTCTTCTCCTCCACCAACTGCCGTCCTCCGTCTTTGCTCGTCTGGTCTTTTCTCGCCAACGCTGTCGCGGCTGTGTATCCTGCTTTGAGCTTTGCGACTCCCCTGTCACAACTACCTCTACTCTAATCTTTTGCTTGCTTTGCGCCCCTTCGCCGCGCGACCCCGCGGTCCCTCCGATCCTGCAAACCGCGCCCGTTCTAATAAGCTCTAAATCACCCTCTCCAACCGGTACTCGCGTCGTCTCACAAGCCCGGACTCTGCGCCCGCTCAACGGTCTATGCCATGATGCATTCTGTCGGACAAACCCACCTATAGATCTGCCCGCCCGCACAGCGCTTTCGCTCCGCGATCCGAGCAACAGCCTCAACCGCCCACGGCGGCCACGGGCCAGACCGCGCGCGAATACACCTGCACTCTCCGCCTGCACACATACGGGAACCTTCCCCATTCGCCACATTTCCTGGACCACTTCCTGGACACCCATATCTACCTACCTACCATGTACCTGAGGAAACCGGATGCGGCGCCCGCCCTTGCGGCGGCGACTTTCTATCGCCGGAGCTTGCAACCCACCTCGAGGATATACTCCAGAGACAGAGACGAGTCTCGGCCGAAGGGCAGCGCCATGTCCTCCCCGACTGCAATTGTAAGCGCCCGGTTTTCTGCCTGCGCCTATATACTGTCTTCATCTCGCTGACCTAGGAACTTTTCTTTACTGTGTCTAGATCATCGCTTCGGTGGTTGCAGGTCTCATCCTCCTCACTCTGTTCACTATATATCTTCGGAGCCTTCGAGCTAGGCACCCCGAGCCGAAATACATTCCGACTCCCTTCCTCAAGAGGATATGGATAAACTGGACGCCATCGTCGATCCGCTACATACGGCCTGGTGGGAATGGAAACGGGCGATGGGGCGGACCAGGTAGCGGGGGAAACCAGCGCAGCGGCCAGGGCTCGTCTGAAGCCACGCTAACCACGGAGCCCATGCAATCGTCGTCGAATGCCGCCGTAACCATCGACCGGCACACATCGGTGCGATCCGTTATGACTCTTCCCGCGTACCGGACCCAAGTCTCCGAAGGAGAGCAGGTTCTGGGCGTCGAGGGCGAGCGGGACGGCATCGATGTCGTCGTAGAGCTGCCTACGACTGAGGAGGAGGAGGCGCTGCGCGACGAGGAGATGGAGGGCCTTTTCCAGATCCGTGAGGCCAGGCGCCGTCAGGCCGCCGAACGTGAGCTGCGGAACCAGCGTCGGGAGCAGGCCCGTGTCGAGAACGACATAGTAGCCATGCGCGCCATCCGCGAATGAGGCACGCGCTGCGCGTGTTAGCAATACCGAGGAAATCGAGGCCCTCCGCGAGGCCCAGGACCAGGCCAAGCAGAACCGCCAGCGTGCAGTTAGCAGCGTTAGTTACGCTGAGATTGGCCTGGTGCGTCACGACGGCACACGTGCCCGCGCGAATAGCAACGAGAGCGAGCGTATGGGGCTCCTCAGCGACACTGCGAGCATAGCTGCCCTCAGCATCGCCGCCTCCACCCGCCCCGGGACCAGCCTCTCGGATCGCAGGTCTCAGGCTGCGGGACGCCCGCGCAGCAGCTCCGTCCTCAGTGTCGAGACGTACCGCAGCCAACCGGGGTCTCCTGGTCAGTCGCCACGCAACTCTCCCGGCCTGTCGCCAGGCCTGAGCCGCCGCTCGCGCGCCTCCTCACGCCCGCGGCGTCTTTCGTCGGCAAGCACCATCCACGCCGGCTCCAGCCCCGAAATGATCGATTCGGCCGAGGCCGACCTGGGCGGAGGCTACCTGTCACGGAGGGCACCCCCGGGCTACGACGAGGTTAGCCTCAACGACGATCCCGCCGGAAGCTTCCACAACGTTAGCCTTCCGGGCTCGGGACGCACTACTCCAAACACTCCACACTTCAACGAGCCGCCCCCTGATTACCCGGGCCCGCCCCCGGGGCGGCGCCTGTCCCAGCACGTAGCCGATCAGCTGGCCCCGCCAACCAGGACCAATCAGCAGCAGCACCTCACCCCAGCTACCCAACTTGAACTTCCAGACTCTCCCACAGATCGTCATCGAGCCATCAACTGCGAGACCGGGAGATAATAACGAACACCCGCGTCCCAATGGGTTCCGATAAGAATCAACGAGTGGGAGAAATACGCAAGTGGCAGGAAAGTGAGGAGACTCAAAGGGACAAAAATTACAAAAATAATTAAAAAAGATATTCAGTTGTATTAACGTGGTTGGTTGTACGACGCACAGAAGAGACCCCAAAGATACCATGGAAGGATAAGGTCCAAAGGAAAAAGGATGGATCGCATATGGATAGATAGGGGCTTGGGGCTCGGGAATGGCGTGGCATGGGGTAGGCAGAGATATACCATGGAAGGCTAGTGGAGTGGTGATAGTGGGCTGTTCACCTTGTATCTTGTCCTCAGCTGCTCTTTGTTGCTTTTACACTATACCTACGTACCCACCTACGGCATGCGGTACTGTTGTTTGCTATATCACTGGGCGCAAATGGCTGGCGGAGTCCTTTCTTTTCATGTAGAGGTAGTTTTCTGTTGTACGTGTATGGTACCTATTGGATTGGCAATCGCTTTCTCCGAGGACTTGAGCTTTGGCGCCATTTAACCACAGTCCAGCTTCTCGTTGGTCTCAGTGAAAGATGCTCCATTCAAGCCATAGTACTGCAACATCCACGGCTATGTTCGCTACGGGTTACTTCATAGGTAGCTACCTTATGCGTAAACCTTAGCAACTTTGGGGCCTCACAGCAAAAAAAAAAAAAAAAAAAAAAAAGATGACCCGTCAATACCCCAGTCTGTCTTGTTTCCTGTGTTATAACTATTTTCGTCTGCTATTCCTCTTTCCGACACCTTTCCCAGTTTACTTCCCGATTCCTTTATTCGAGTCAACGCGGTTGCTTCCTCGCCAAGGCACACGCGAGGTGCCAACGTCTTGGACGTGGAATAGGAGGCTTAGACATTCGAGTATTCCTTGTAAATTTATTATCCAACTCGAAATCACGCCCTTATGCACACACATAGGTAGGCACCCGTGACTCCACAAACAGAAAAGACATGTGATGAATCACTCCAGCGACGCACAGACATAAACCGCCCCCGGAGAAATCAACCAAACTTCTTCTCAAACTTCTTGAACATGCTGGTGACACCCTTCTCGAGCTTGTAAGCGTTGCTCTCGAGCTTCCTCGTTTCCCGGTCCGACTTCTGTTTGTACTTGTGCTCCATCTCGCCCTCGTCGGGGCGATACGCCTGCTGGTGGATCGAGTAATCCATAGAAACCATCCCCTGGCCCCGCCGCCACCACTAGTGGGGGAGTGCCTTTGGGCCGGGGCCGGTGGCGGTGGCGGCAGCCCGGGAGTCCCTGGGGCAGGTGGAGTTGGGTTCTGTTGGGGCTGCTGGTGTTGCTGCTGGAGGCCCGGGAATTGCTGTGGCGGCGCGAACCCGGGGCTCCCCGGAAAGGTAGCGCCATACGGGCTGCTGGCGACAGGCAGAGTTTGCGCGCGAGCCAAGCCTGGGTGGCTGCCGAAGCCCGCGGGTGGGAGGCCGGGGCTGGCTACACCCGAGGGCGGGGGCGGCATCGAAGGCGGGCCGGGGAACGTGGGCGCCCCGGGGATCTGGCCAAACTGGGGCGGCGGGATTGCCGGGCTGAGGGGGCCCGCCATACCGCTCGGCGCGAGCCCGGGCGAGAACGGGGTTGAGGCGTCGTAGGCTATGGTCTGATGCAGCGGGTTGATGCCGCCGTCGGGCGGAGGTGGCGTCTTCTCGCGGTGCCTGACGGTCTCGGGCGCGGCCGGGGCGGCGGGGTTATATGCCATCGGAGCGAAGGACTGCGGCGGGGGAGGCGGGGCGGCGGTGAAGTGGTATTCTCGGTCGCCCGCCGACACGGCAGAAAGGGGCGGGCGGCGAAGGACGGGGCACCTCCGGAGCCACTGGCAGCGCGCTCAGGGGCCTTCTCAGATGAGATGGCGGCGCTTTCGAGCTTCTGGACCAGGCCGCTGGCGTCATGGGCCTGGTGATGCTGCTGACGGGGCGGGGGCCCGGGCTCGTCCTGGACGTCAACCTGGCCCGGGGGCAAAACGCGGCGGATGCCGTTGACGAACTGCAAGGCGTCCTGGGGGGTCCAAAAGTAGATGTCGAGCGAGTGGAGCTTGTAGTGGTACTTTGCCTCGTTGCGCGGGTCGAACCATGGCAGATGCCACTGCTCCTGGTCGGGCACCTGGCCGACCGTGATGCCGACGACGCATTGCTGCTTGTATGAGTACCGCACGTTTGTGCTATCCAGGACTGCGGGCGCTGTCAGCATGTGATCGCCCAGGTAGCAAAGCGAGGTCTCTTACAGCCGTCAAAGGCGTCCAAATCATCGGTCCCAGGACGGTTTGCTATCTCGATGCGCGCCCGCCCCTCGGCCGCGTTTTCGAACAGATAGACATAGGATCCCTTCTCAAACCGATGGTGGGGCGGGTCCTCAGTCGGCGCTCCGTAGAAATAGTGTATGTCACCGAACCTGCGAGAGAGCGCGGCGACAGACGTCAGCCGAGAGCACCAAGCCCGCTAGGGAATGGCCATGACACGCCGCTTACGAGGGCCGCCATGTTTCGCTTGCCATCCGATCTTTCGGGCGCCTGGTGATGGCTGCCGACAATGACGAGACTTACAGTGTCGCCACGTTCTCCTCTCCTGGCCTGCACGCCATTATGATTACAGGCCGGCTCTAGCTGCCACCCGGCTCGGCAGGAAGGGCAGCGAAAGAGTAGTGCCAAGGGACAACAACAAAATCGCGGGGTAGTCGTAAGCAGATCAGACTTGTAGGCCGGGAAGACGCTTGCGTCTTGCAAGTGGGAGAGCTAGGCCGTCAAGCGGAGTTACTTGATTGGCAGACGGATGGGGGTTTGTAGAAGGCGAGCAGCGGAGACTAAGGAACAAAAAGAGAATGCGACGCGATGCAATGCGATGCGATGCAAAGAGACCTACGCTGCGGGAGGGGTTTCCACAAGACCCTCTGCCGCCATATATACTGACGGTCGCCAGGGCACATGGCAAGGGAAAAAAAAAAAAATAAACCCTGGCCCTTGCCGTGTGATATGAGGGGCGCGTCAATCAAGGCCCAATCTGGCGTCGGGATGGCGCGGTGACAGGCAGAGCTCTGCTGGCTGTTTGGTGGATGAAGCTGCACAGCAGAGCTGGAAGCTGGTTGAGCCGTCACACCAAGACTCTGGACTCGGCGCTTATCCTCAGTCTGCCCCGCCGCGCGCTGAGGCGGGACGGGTGCTGTGGCCAATCAGCGCCTGCAATCCCTCAGGCCGCGCGCTGGCCATCAGCCTGATGCGGTGCATGTGGATCCCCAGTTCCAACGCTTCTCAATTCGATTCGATCGGATGCCCTGGCGCGCCGCGGGACAGAAGGTCCGTGCTCGCCCGACTTTTTCTTGGGCGGTCGGAATACTATCCGTACATCGAATCACGGCGCCGGGGCGGCTTCGAGCTTGGTGGTTTGAAGATTTGACGATTTGACTCGACGGCGGCTTGGGAAATTGGTACTATACTGCGCAAGACTTTGCCGCTCGCTCGAAGAAACACAAGTACCTAGGCGTGGCTGGTACCTACCCCCGCCATCTCACCGAAACGGACTGAGCAGCAGGCGAGAGCAGCAAACGAGCCCCGGTCCGTCCCCGCGATCCGTCGAGACAACTCCGCCACCTAGCTCTTCCCCGGGACACGCGAGCGGCCGCCGTTGCGGACACAGCGGTCCTGGAAGCGAAAACGACCACCCACCAGCCGACACCCTCGTCTCTGCTTTTGTGGCTCCTCGGGGGTCTCGCTTCGAGGCTGCGAGGAGGAGAGCGAGGGGCGATCCGACTTCACGATAAAGAAAACACCTCGATCGAGGAGCCCACGATTCCAAGATGGGGATCCACAGCATAGTCAACATGTGCTCGCATTTGCAGAACGCCAGCAAGGCGCGTCTCGGCCTCACGTCGGTGCCCAACACAAAGTACAACCTCAGACTGGCCCTGGCGCTGCACCGCGCCGGCCTCATATCATCCGTCACCCGCGCCGGCCCGACCCGCCGCCGCCCGAGGCCCTGCTCACATACCAGGCCGAGCCCGTCACGACCGCAAACGTCGCCACACGCCGGCTGTGGCTCGGGCTCAAGTACTGGGAGAACAATCCCGTCATGAAGGACGTTCAACCCATCAGCAAGCCGAGCCGGCGCATCAATTGCAACCTCAATGGACTTGAGAAGGTCATCAGAGGGTTTGACCACGGATACATCAAGGGTCTCTATCTAGGCGAATGTCTATTTTTGACCACATCTATGGGTGTCCTGGAGGCCAGGGAAGCTGTGAACAAGAGGGTTGGTGGGACAGTACTGTGCAAAGTCTCGTAAGAGACCCAGGTGTTAGGCGGCATTTTCACGAGGCATATCAGTAAGCTGCCGATATTCCCGATTGAAATTCACGTTTGGGCGGCGTTTCTTTTCGCTGTTCTGACCAGTTAAACTGTATTACAGGTGTTGGGTGGGATGTGTATTATATTGCTATATCGTTTTGTATCATACCAAGGTACTCCCAATGGCCTGGTTTGTCCAATTCGAAGACACAACGGCATCTTTGTCCTGATGCCTATAATGCAACTGCACTTGCAAGATACAGACCCATTACTGTGCGCCTGATCAACCATGAAAGCCTCCCGCCTCGCTCGGCAGGACACCTTTCTCCCTCAACATATTTTGGGATACCTCACCCACAGAGATCGCCTACCTGATCCACCTGAACCCCTTCGTTCTCGGGTATGGAAGAGGATCAAACTGTCGCTAAGGGTAAGGACCCTGTGTCATTATGGCGCGAAACCCGAGCCCCGGCTGGTTTCTTTGGAGGCGATGCTGTCGCGCCACGACGTATCCACGGCTCGGAGTCCTCGATCGTCCTCGATCCAAACCTTGCAGTGGATCGCGATCCCATTCATCAGTGATAAGCCCCCATCACCGACCTGTTGGTGCTGTCGTCTTCGGCCTGGCGTCCTGCGTGAATGGCAGCAGAAGTTGTTGAGGGTGTTGAGGGGTGTCCTTAGGCGCCCAGGCGTGAACGAAACAGGTCGTCGGAAGCCCCGCCCAGTCACTTCAGGGATGTTTCCCGGGGTGTAATTTGATGATAAGCTTAAGCCGCCAACCTGCGTTTGCGCCGGCGAGATCCGTTGATCGAAATGGAATGCAGGTCGGTCTCAGGTTGAAGTTCCGGGGCGGCGGCACCGACCCGTGATGCCAAGAAATAGAGGGATAATTAGAGCTCCCCGACTTGGGGTCGAGCTACTTTAGGCGTACACGGCTGGTACCTGGGTGGTATCCTGATGTTGCCTCCATATCATCCAGCCTCACCCCTCGCCAGCACAAAACCTACGCGGCATCAACATTCAATGGGGCCAAAAACGAAATGAAGGAGCAAGGGTTGAAACTTGACCTGGACCGATGGCCTACTCGCTCCTTCATCTATGACGACATGGACAGGACCCGCCGTCCGGCGCCGCCCACGCGTGTGCCGTGCCGTCGCGCCGCGGCACACAAATCTCCGGGCGGCCAGGCCGGGGAGGGTGGACGACGCGACGAGAGGTCGGCAGGTGTGGCTTGCCGACCTACCTAGGTGGTAGGTACCAGGGAAAGAAAACGCAACGGTTTTGTTTGTGCCGTTTGCCTGCTTCCGCTCCCCCGGATCCTGGACGAGGAGGGCTGACACGAACGGAAAGCGCAACGACAGAAGAAACGCACCCAGGCAGGTACATCCCCGAATCGGACGAGCCGTCTGCAGCCACGGATGGCTTCATCACAGCACACGGCCCCTCCTTTCTTTATCCCCTTCGGGATTTGGTCGCCCTGGCACCTGGACTCTTCCATCCAAGCCGCTCTCCAGCTTCTCAGGCTTGGCTCCCAGGCAAAAATCCCTCTTGGCAGGCGCACGCCTCAGTGCCGTGCAGATCCTCCTCCTTCCTGCATATTATTGCTCGAGAGCCGCCAATGAACTATCGCGTCTCAGGACGACCTCTCTTGCTTCCTAGCGTGCGTTGCTGGCTGACATCCATTACCAAGGCAAGCGGACGAGACGCTGGCCGCATTTGGAGAGTCCAGCCGGGAGCGCGCTTTTGGGTTGGATGCCGGTCTCTTGTTTTCCCACCTTTGTATGTTTGTTGGTACTCTTATCTCGGTCGGGATTTTTCCCCTCTCTCCTTTTTTTCTTTCTTTTTCAGTTTTCTCAATCCGTTCAGCCGGCCGAATGGGCACGCGCGGTGGTGTGCTTTTCGCTGGGCCCCCGGCGACGGCTTCCCTCGGCTAACACGGTCTCGCCTTCTGCGCACACACGAGACAATCACCTCATTGGGCATCCTTCCCATCGACGTGCATCACATTTGCATGCCACGGAGCGTCAGAAATGCAGCACAGGGCACACGATGGCGTGGATGGGCATCAAGGATGTCGATGGGGTGTTGCGATGTGGGTGACATCACGAAGAGGCAAGCGTCGTTAGCTTACGGCGACCTCCATGTTCTCCTCCCCTCCCTTTTTTTTGTCTTTGCTTTTTCTCCTCTCTCCTCCTACCACATGAGCTTCTCCTCTCGATCCTACCAAGCCAAATGGTCGCCCACCTTTCCCCAACGCCCCCACACCATGCGTCGTCAAGACGTTTAGTCACAAAAGGTTCAAGAGACCTCTCTAGGTACTTTGGTCCGCCTGCGACGGCTCCAGGTCAAAGCACACACATACTGCCAAGAAATCGATGGGATCGGCAGCCCCAGGTGGAATAGCTCGGGCGCGTCCGCCCACACATGTCTTGGTACATCTCTTGGGCGCTGCGCGGTCGATCGACTGCCAGGCCACCACCGTCGGCCATCACCGCTAGCTTATCAATCCCACGCAACTGTCTCGTTTTTTTTCTTTCTTTTTCTTTTTGTCTGTTTCGCATGGCGGTGTGCAGTACAACACGCCTATCCTCACAGGTTGCAACAAGTGGGGTGGATCGAGTGTCGCCCCAGTCCACATTGCAGCGTGGGGGAGAGGACAGTGCAGAGAACGGGGAGCCAGAGAGACACGCTGGGCGGCAGTCAACATGTATTCGTTTGCTGCGCTGGTGTTCCAAAAACCAATATTGGTCCAGTTTCATCATGGACTCGACTTGGGGAGGTCGTCATTCTCGAAGTAAGAGAAATAAAGAAAGAAAGAAAGAAAGAAAGAAAGAAACCAAGACACCCTTGCAGAGACTCCGTCATCCTTCCAAGGCAAGCGCTGAGAATAATAAATAAATACTTCCAAAGTGCAAAACAAGTGGCCCGCTGTCGTGCTATTCGCTCACATTCTGTGCTTCATTTTTTTTCCTTGCCCCATCATAAAACCAACTAGAGAAAAACGACAAGAAGAAAGGAAGGTTTGTTCTCGTGAGGCGCCGGGCTCACTCGACGGCGAAGTCTCCCTGGTGGTCCTCCTGGTGCTCGCCCCAGTGGACAGGGCCCAGCTTGAGGAAGCGGATGCCGCTGTTGGACCCGGCGCTGCTCAGGCTCGAGCTCCGGCGCTGCCTGTGCAGCTCGGCGTCGAGCGCCGTCGGGGCCGCCTTGGCCTGCTGGAGGGACCTCTGGACCTGGGGGTACGAGGCCGACTGGGTGGGGGCGAGCGAGAGGAAGCTTGAGAGCCTGCGCTCCGGGACCGACGAGGGAGAGTACGGGTTCGACTGGGTCGGGACGAGCTGGAGGAAGCCCGAGGGCCCGCTCTCGGGGGTCGGCGACGAGGGGCTCGAGTGCGACTGAGTCGGGGCGAGCTGGAGGAAGCCCGAGAGCCTCCGCTCAGGGACCGCGGACGATGCCTGGGACGACATTTTTTTTATATTGTTTTTTTTTTTTGTGATGTGTTGTGGGCTGTGGGTGTAAGGTCGTTGTTGCCGTGTAAGTCCGTGGGACTAGGCGAGAAGTTTGGAGGCGCTTCTAACAGTACAGAGACAGCGGTGCCAGAGAGAAGAAGAATTAAGACAAAGTTGCTTGGGGAAGGACGAGGATCTGCAGAGGAGTTGTTCAGTAGGAGTGTAGACGAGGGGAGCAGGCGAACTTATATAGACCATATATGGACATGGAAGCAAAAGAGCGCCACTACCAGACTACGAGCGGCAACGCACATACGCGGTGTACATGGGCCGCATTGAGACGCAGGCTAGTTGCGGACAGATAACAGGCGCGACTGCATAGGCAGGGACCCTGTAAGCCAGCCATCGCTTACTCTCCGTACATGTTCCCTAGCCGTCGTCCCTCGCTGCTGGCCGTATGGAGCCGGCTCCCCCCTTGCGGACCATCCGGGAGAACGGATGCTTATTGGAACGAAGCTATTTCCCAGGTGGGTAGGTGCAGCCAGGTTGGTAGGCCAGTAGGAAGGTAGCTGGCGTGCATGGACAGGCCCTGCATCCTGGCCTAATTTGCGACACATCACATGGCAGAGGGGCAAAACGAGAGCTTCTCCTCCTCTCTGTCGAAGCGCAAAGAGCGCGACATGCCTTGGAAACCGAGAGGGTGAGGGGGGCAAACGCCGAGGCGACCCCATGATTTGGGGCAGACCCCTGCCATGACCCTGGGTCAGGCCTGTTTCTGGCTCTGTGGCAAGGTAGAGAGACAGGCCACCACTCAACTCTCTTAGACTTCAGCTACCATTGAAGGTTCGAAAAGGGAATGGTCATTGGTGTTGCGTTGTGGTACGAGAAGCGGCAAGAAAAAGAAAAAAAAATGGTGTGATGAGCGTGCTATGTGCGCCTGCCCCTCATCGCCGACTACTTACAGTCAGGTCCCTCGTCACGATTGGGCTCCGAGTCGTGCTACCGCAGAGGTGGCTCACAGCCACGCTTTCCGGTGCGACGAACAATCAGAGAGGACAGACCGACAACGTGGGGCACCTCATTGGCCTCGGCCGGCAGCATTGATAATCCACACACGAAATAGGGGGGCAGTAAGTGGGTGGGTGTGCGGCGGGCAGCAGGATGAGGGCGGCCAGGACGGGCCGGGCGGTGATAAAAAGAAGAGAGAAGAAAAGAAACCAGACGTGATACTCAAAGGGGCAAGCCGATGGAATGGGATGGGATGGGATGGGATGGGATTGTTGCGTTTTGCCCATCGGATTGGGCGCATTTGGCAGCGCGCGTCGTCATGGAAAACCCGGGCATGGGCAATTGGTTTCGGGGCGACCCAAGATAAGAAACACAGCCAAGACTGGCTGTGAATGCCGATCCCCACGCCACGGCGACAAGCCTTGTCTGCACTACTGCAACCACAGCGTCTGGAGACGCGCTTTGGCGTATATGGGTGTATGGCGGGCTTCGCCTTACCGCCGAGGCATTTTCCCACGTACCTCAGGTGTTGCTTGGCATCAATCCGCATTTTGGGGCCTGTCGACAGCGAACATTGGACGAGCCAAGCGTCCCCGTGGGAGACAATGCGGGACAAGGAGAAAGGGGAACGGAAGCAGGGCAAGGCAAGGCAAGGCCATTGGTGTTATTATTCGCCGTTATTTCGCTCATCGTGGGCTTTCCATGCATGCTCTTCGACACGTGCTTTCGATGTTCCATGCTGGCCCGCTGCATCTCCGAGATCCTTCCAGCAAGATCGCGTCGCATTCGGGGGAAGGAGGACCCTAGCAGCGCTCACGCGGGGGCTCTGGCTTGTGCGGGCAGTCAGCAGACCACGCACTAATTATTGTAGTCCCACAGGCCCGCGGGAGCTTACCTCTTTCCAGAGTTGCAACGCTTTCGATTTGTTTCTTTTGTTTAGGTTGTTTAAGTTTTACTGCTGGCTTTTGCCCCCTACCTGGTAATGGGTTGAACAGCAACCTTGCTCCAAACGCTGTAACGCAAGAAGGCTGTTTCCCTTTGTTACAAGCTACCCAGCCCGTTCTGATCTGCAACCGCACCTAAACGCGGGCAGCTCCGCGAGCACAAGAGCCGAGCCGATCAATGTCTCAATTACATCCCGCTGAACCGCTTGTCTGTGGGTCCTCTGGCGCGAACCAGGCAGGGAGGGCACCAGACTGTCTCTTCACCCCGGACGCGGAAAGGATTTTGATAGCTCCCCGCCGCCATCTGCCAGCGTCAGCTAGGGCGGGACTACTCGGGCCAGTAAACCACCAGTCATGCATGGTATCTACTAGGTATGTAAGATCTGCCTCAGGTATCCAGGCAGACCATGGAAGAAAAGTGAAGGGTGATCCGACGCACTCTTGCGCCTTGCCAATGGCATCAGTTTTAACGCTATGAAACTAAGATCTTGTTGCTGGTTGACCAGAGGCGGATGGTTGCATGGCTTCATAGCATCTGTGTCACCGGCCTGCGTACCTAAAGAACCAACCCACCGGCCCAGGTACCTCGGCCGTCTGTACATGTAAATTGGAGGCTGGCAGTTCAAGCGATCTACTACCCACAGAGCGTGCTGCTGTCACCGTTGAAGCGGGGATGTCCAGTCAGCCTGCAAGGCAACGACGATAGCAAAGGCACGTACCAGTCGGCTTTCTATTTTGAGCAGGTACCTCCAACTTGACCAAGACAAGCAAGAAGGGAAAGAGAGTGACCATTCCGTGGCTTATCAGACACGCGCCTGTCCACTCGACATGTGATGTGCAACAGCAACCAGGTATCCGACTGTATGGTAACGTATCGAGCTTTAGTCAGGGTGGGGCGGCTCGACTGTTGGTTGGTGCCTGCTCGGGAAAGCCGCCAAGAAGCTTTTGCCAATACTGAGGGTGGCTGAGCACAGCCTCATATATTTTGTACCAAGTTGGACGCGAGAACACCCGCAATTTCTCTTCAGGTGGTATGTCACCAATACCTTCACAATCATTGCTAATCTGGTACGTGATCGATCTGAGGCTCGGGGCGTGCCTCCCGCTGAGCGCATCCTGTCTCTCGACCCCCGCAGGCAAGCATCTCATCGGTTGGCTTGGGCTTCCTTCGCCTGCCTCTGGCGGGTTTGGGACGATCGGGCCCTTGGCGGTAACCAGGTGGGAAGTCATACCCAAACATGTCACTCTCAGGGAGAACGAACATGGCAACCGCACTGTACTGGCGCGTCTGCGACAAGCGAGCGTTCAAGTCTGCCACGCCTGATACTGGGACATAGAAGCGCCCAACGGCCCGGCAATCCCTGCTATGTAGTGTGCCGTGCGGGAACGTAAGCCTGGCGAGAAGTCAGGGGACCGTCCGACACGAGGCGGCCCGCTGCAAGATGCACGAGATAGTCGCTATGCACACTCCGTCTCATCACAATGGTCCCACGGGCGACATCCGTTGGTACAGGGAGAGCAAAGGTGAGTCAAGCCATCTACGATAATATTGATGTCGGGAGGGCTGGGTGAACGTCGCTTTCGAAGCGATGAGATGATGCTGGCCGCCCCATGTGTCGAGGCGGCCCGGTCCTAATCCCGGTCTCGATGTCCTGATAGGGCCAATGGTCATTCACGGAAGACCACCAAGATACCAGCAGGCATCGGTGGTCAAGTATAGGGCTGAGATGGTGGGAGGGGGCCTATCTGTTGGGTGGGTGGAGAGGCGGGGCGTGATCTTCTAGAACAAGCCGGTTTTCCGTGTCTTTCGACCTTGTCTTGCAAAGGCTATTGGACGTCGCCTGGTTTGACAGGAATTAGTCCACCGCGTAATAAGCGCGATTGCCGACCACGAAAAGGGAAGCGCGCAGCTGCGGATTGGTTCGTTGACCGCGCAAGGCCCAACCGCGCATAACTTGTTGCCCCGGCGTGACGAATGATTGGAAAAAGAAGCGACATGACAACGACGGCAGCGTTGCATTCACCCTAGCCTCGCTGCCTGGCATGGTGGATACGTTGATGCGCGCCGATCCAGCCTTACGGCGACACTAGCTACCCCGGAGTCTATGACACCAACGGTCCAAGACAGCGACAAGCGTGGATGTGGGCGCATCCCGAGATTTGGCCGCGAGAAGGACGAGACGTCCCTAACCTGGTTGGATGGTTGGATGTCGTGGGCCATGAGTCCTGGTCGCGGCGACTTCAGGGGCAAAGGTGCCGTGAGGGGATTTAGTGCTGCGCGGCACGACTAGCGAGTACGTTGGCGGCGATGAATACCCCTTAACCCGAAGCACGGAGGTCCTCAAGGTGCATTGGCGTTGTGTCACCCGGCGACCGGCGGGGACGGACGAAGAGCATCGGCCGCTAATGATAGGTGGGCTGCTGTCCCGTGGGTTGCCGTATCGAACCCGATAGTCTGGGACGACCGAGGCTGCGCAGATACCACAGCCTGTGACTGCAGCCAAAAGTGCGACATTGAGGCCGACCTGCAGGGGCAAGCTTGGATGCCGGCGTGTTTTTAGACAAACCGTTCTGCATGTCTGCATGTAACGGCAACAGGAACGGCAACAGTAACGGTGTGATTGGAGAGACGCACGCTGTATCGCAGGACAAGCAGCAGGTCGCCGATGCCTAGAGACTGCCGGTTACCTTGGTAGGCAGATGTGACTGACACAGCGGGGGTGGCTGGAAAGGCGGGTGGCCGAGGCGCAGGCGCTGGTTACCGGCTCGGTCGAAGACTGCCCACAAGCGCGCCGCGGCTATCACGCGTAGAACATTTGGTGGCCGGAGTCGGAGACCGTGAGCCCACAGAAATGGGGGCGGTGAGGTCAATCGCGTCGACGGGCTTTGCGGGTGGGCGAGGCCGCCGCTTGAGCGCATCCGATCTTGGGCCTCTGACGGAGCCAGCCAGGCAGGAGCGATTTGGTGATGGATGGTTGGGTGGGTGCGGCCGCGCAAAGCGGCCGCAGAAGGGCTGTGGCAACGTCCATCCACTCTGGCTTTGCCGGCCATGGCGCGGTGCAGGGATGGATCGAGAAGTGGCTCGCAGCATGGCCGGGCCAAGCACGGCCGCCACAGGAACCAACAGACGCCCCTTTTCCAGCTGCCGCGATACGACCACCTGCGAGAGCCAGACCTGCCAGGCCGAGACAACGGCAAGGCCGGCGGCGGCGCGAGCGGGAGCAATCACGCGAATGAGCGATCAGGGCGCCTCCCTAGGCTGAGCGGCCGACATTACCGGAGACCTGGCACGCGCCACGGAGAACCGAAACGCGGCCTCGAGATTAAAGAGCAGGAAAGGAGTCTGTCCCAACCTTTCTGGCGGGCGCTGTGGCGCAGCCTCCAGGCCCTGGTGCTCTGGTGATCACCCGGGAAGACTGGCTGACACCGGGCATGGAACACATGGGGAGGCTGAGCAGAGGGGAGAGAGAAGAAAGAGAAAAAGTTGAGGAGGAGACCGGGGAGAGCTCGACTGCCGCGCGGATGTTGGTTGAGATGAAGCCCAGAAAAGACTGGCCCAAGATCATGACAGCCGTCAATCTTGAATCGCGCTTGAGCGCTTGGAGTCAGGCGGCGATTGGCTGGGCTCCGAGCGGGGCCGAGATTGGTGGCTGGACCCAGTCAGAGTGGGCTGCTGGCTGCGACGAAACGGAAAATGCGCACCTATCCCAGGCCAGCATTCGACGTTATACGACCGCAGACTTGTGGCCCCCGAAGACAGACAGCGTGTTGCTCGTGCTGCGACGGCAACCTGTGGAATGCCGTTTGGAAGCTTGCCTCGGGCTCTTGCTCGCCGTGTTGGGCGGAGGCCCGTTTATCACCCCACCTGGCCACGTTGGGGAGCACAGGTCCATTCAGGAAACAACATCGCCTTGCGCATTCCCTCTTGGTACATCGTGAATTGCCTCACTACCTCGTTAGGACCAACCCCCCGGCCTGGGGCTCTGTCTGACGTGCCCGGGTCATCACTCTAATTGCCATCCACCCATCCCAGCAGTCGGCACGCCCGACCTGGGCCCTGTTGGTCTGTTTGATGCGAGGGGTTCGCGTTGCCGCATAGGGGCAGCACTGTCCAGAACCATAGTGCCACCTTCTGGGAGACCTTCTTGGGAGAGATCTGCCTGGGCCAAGCTAAGCAACGACGAGAGCCATTTGACCTAGCTCCCTTTTCACACCCCCACCTACCCAACATCTCCCGCCATATCTGCCTCGGTACCTGCCTAGGCACCCAGAGGGCACGCCCGTCTCGTCCGCCGGTGGCAGCAACGGCTCGAGTCGGGCCAAATTAGTTGGGGTCCGGCAGTAGAGCACGATAATATGATGGAACGTCGGTCCCGCCGCTACTTCGTCCTAAAAAGGTCCATACATGCGACCGTTGTCGATGCATCCCTACATGCCTACCTAGGTACCTACCTGCTTGGTCCGTGCTAGCAGGTAGCTGTTTATACTACCTCCTCCTACCTGCATACCGTCCCTTAGTAAGTCGGCCCAGGACCGACAACATACAAACCCCTACCCCGAGGGCCCCCACCGTGCAAACGAAACCTCCATGTCGCACGGGCCAGTAGGCATCGGGGAGTAGCAGGGGCGTGCGTGGAACAATACCCTTGGCACACACCCAGGGGCCCCCCTGGAGGCTGTCGACATGCCGGCTTCCTGGCCCAGAGCCGCCCCACCGAACCCAAGCCCTCGACACTCCATCGCCCTCTTTTTCTCTCCCTCTCTTCTTCTTTGCTGGCCTTGAGGCCGGATGGGCATGCGAACTTCTCGGTCAGGTTACACCCGAGCGAGAAAGGGAGGCACTTACGGGACTGGCCAGGGAGTTGCGCCTGCTGCGGCACCGGCACCTCAGGAGAAGGATGCTCATTGTCGGCCAGCCCGAACGAAGCTTGGTCCCGTGCCGTCACACAAGCTCGCGCCCTGCGAGCTGTGTGTTCCCTGGCGACAAGACAGCTGCGGGGAAAATAGAGGCATATTCAGATGCTTGACGTATCTGTGCGACGGCAGACCTTGGTACGGACAAGATGCAACTGTCGTCCAAAGGCGAAGATTGCATGGAGGCTCCCACACGGATGCCAGGGGCACTGGGCTTGCTCGCAAATCGGATCACGGCCTCGCTGCGCCAAGTGGGTTTTTGGGGACCCAAAGCCAGAGAAAGTCCCACGCAACAATACCCAGCCGAAAAGAAGGTCGAACCTTGCCAAATGTCCCCATTTGGCCGCTCCCATGGGCAATTTTCATTTCAAGCCTGTGGATATTTTCTGATTGCCTCCAGCCAAGAGAACTGGCGGTGATCAGGTCGTCGAGAGCAGGAACGGCATGGATCTAGGCTACATGGACCTACCAACCTGGGCTAGGCTGGAATGGCAGCCCGAGGACCACGCTCACCACCACAAACAGTCCGCCGTCATCGCCGACTCTAACTCCTGGTTCGTCATCCTTCCCCCTTTATTTCACATGGCCTTTCTGTGCCGAATTTTTCTGCACCCCCTTCTTTGATAGGTACACCAACGGACCCGGTAGTCCTCCTGTCACCTCACCCCATCCGCCCATCCACCCCTCCCTCCAACGCTTGTGGATTGCATCCGACGCGATCGCGCTACCCACGCTCCCGCGCCTTGTAATCTGTTGCCAACAGCCAGCCTAGCCCTACCCACCTACGCAAGGGGAGCATGGGACCAGCCAGGCTCAACAGCTGCCATTGTCGTATCTCTCCTGTCCACCCCGCTTGGTGCCTCGCCAACCCACCATACCCCCATCTGCCCCTCCTGCCTCTCTCCTGCCTCTCTCCTTCCTGCTCGGGACTACCAAGCATGTTGCACGGATTCATCCTGGTCCATTGCGGCCGTTAGGAGGAGATCAGACTAAGAGAGATCTCCCCAAACTAGCCAAGGACTCTGCACCATTGGTCTAAAACCCACACGCTTAGGCATCGGGCTTCTCATCTAGGTTGATTTTGTGCGGAATATTCCGACATAACCTGTCTTGCGAAGCATGCGTGCACTTATGCGACTGCTCCTCTCCTGCCGGTGCAGTGCGAGGCAGACTGGGCCCCGTCTGGCCGGAATTATCGGCCTCACTCCCACCCTTCAGTCACCCATCCCGACCTAAAGCTAGACCTACCCCAGGCCCCAAGACAGGGTATGGGTATTCTCCCATCTTGTTCTACCCCTGGATATACCCACCACCTTAGTCTGAATGACACCACCCAAACAGCCTTGCTGCATGTCTCTCACCCTCTCTAATTTTCTTGTAGATCCGGGGAGGGCTGCTGCAACCCATAAAAGCGGAATGCCTTCTCCACACGCCCGCTTTGGATGTTAGCCGCATTACTAGGTAGTCATAGGGCTATGCGTGGCTGCTAACAAGACGCCCTCCCTTAAGGCAACACCGGCCCCTTGCAGCCAGACACGCCCCCTCCCTCCCCTCCTTTCCAACCAACTGCAAACCCAGCCACGAGCCTCTCGAGAGGAGCCGGCTGTATATGCCCCAGTCTCCATTATCCCGTGTCTGTTATCCATTGGGAACCAACTGCACGTCGGCAGTCGCCGGGATTGCTCACCGATGGGGAAGACGTTCCCTTGGACGGCTGGCTGCGGTTTCTTCTCCCAAGGCAAACAGTCCAGACACACATCCCCGAATACATTTGTGTTGCCCATTATATGTATATATATCATCTGCCCTCCTCGCTTCCATCATGATCATTTTTTTTGTCTACTCAGCATCACCAGCCTACCGCTCTCACAGCCACCTCGGACACAAGAGATCGGTACCTCCACAGCCAGCAGTTTCACCAAACTCCAAAATCAGTCGACAGTCCGGAAGCCCAGACGCTGGAGAACACAAACACTACCAACTACACCGTCCGCCCTCTTGACTCATCCAAAATGCCGAGAATACGATACATCATCACTTACACCCTTTGCGGGTGCGTGCGCGAGCTGGAGCGCGAGTCTTCGGAAAACCAATGGGTGCAGCAGACCATCGACGACTACTGTCGCTACCCAGACTGCCCAAGAGCCCAGCAGAGCCACTATGGCAGTAGCTATTACGGCAGCTATGGGGGCGGCAGCAGCAGCAGACGCAGTAGACGCTAGATGACCGTTCGAACCCGTTCTTTGTTGGGTGAGTTCCGAGCCGGCCTGTCCCAGCACTCGGGCATGTGGCGAAGAAGGTACTGACATCCGGTTGGAGCCTCTGCAATGAGCGAAGGCCAACGGCTTACCTAGGACACAATAGACCTGAAGACGAGCAATCGTCGCCATGTTCGGCACCACACAACTCACCACTGTGGTCACCGGAATTCCTGCACACCTTTCTTGCTCTTTTCTTCTTCTTTTTGTTCCTTCGTTCTTTCTAGGACTTCCACCACCTTCTTTCAACCAACCACAAGTCCTAGCTTTTTCCCCCTCATTTTCTTCCTTCTCTCCTTCAATATCCATTTCAAGGTTTTTTTTTATGCCACTTGGCCGTCGTCTCGCCTCGCTTTCATTTCATTCTTCTGCACTTCCTGTTCACTAGAGATTGTTTTTAGCTCGTATTTTTCGTCGTGCTTGCGGTTTTTTCTGCCTTTTTTTTTTTCTTTTTCTGTTTTCTGTTTACTCTTCTTTACATTCTTTCGTCACTCTTGCCAACCCAGCACGTCCCACTTCCATCGTGGAAGTCATGACCAGCCATCTTTATTTCTTTCCCCTTTGTTTTTCTCTTTCATTCATGTATTTTCTCAGATAGACCAGCAGGCAGCAGTCGAATCATCGCCATGTTGTACACAATTGAGCATTGTTGCCTTTGCATAGATACCAACCGAGGTTTGGCCCATGGTTTCAAAGTCGCGTGGCGTGCGTCGCAAAACCGAGCGGCCATCAGAGATGTAGTGCGCACATCTCTCCCACGTTGCCCAAGGGCAGTGTGGATGGAGCACGGCAGGACTAGGCATCTCCTCGCCTTGGTCAAGGCCACAAGGTCGCATCTGCGGTGCCGTGTGGGCTTGGCGGTGATTCTGTGAGTGAGTGGCAGGGGTGGCGCGGATGGGGTGGCAGATGTCAGTCGACCGACAAAGTCGGGTCGGGTGGCTTTGATTTGATCGACAGAGCCCCCGCGTGCTGTGCATCGTCTGTTGGTAGCGAACGATTTGCCAGAAAAAATCCAGAATGATGGGGTGGGCAAGGGGAGTGGCAGGAGGGGTGCAGGCAGGATGCACTGAGCCAAACAAAGAACGGGTCCTTCCCGCACAGGGATAGGTGATAGTACCCTCCCAGCCACCTAGGTAGGTACCTACCTACCTACCTACCTACCTAGGTACCTAGCAGACCGGTCGGCCTCGAGCATCTCAACTGGCTGGTCAGCACGGGCAGGCACCCAGACACGCACCCAGCATCGAAATCACCCACCACCACCTTTCGGTCCCGACTTCAAAGCGGGTGGTTCCCATGAAAACCCCCATGTCAGCTACCCCGCCGGTACACGGATTTTTTTGTCCTGGCCAATTCTGGTCAGGATCCACAATATCCCCCAGGTAACACGCATCGGGGCAGCCTTTGACTGTTTGATTGTCTCCCTCCTCAATTTGCCATGTCACCGGCCAGCCCAGAGGGTGACGAGAAAAAGAAAAGGCTCGGCGTGACCCATGCGTGCAGCATCGCCTCACTGCTCCTCGCTCACTGGAGCAAGGCACCGACCGGTCATACCAAACTGAAAGTCTTGGTTGACGTTCCTGTTGATCGCCGTGGCTTTTGCGGGCGGTCGCAGGAAGGTCGCATCACGTGTAATCCTGGCCGTGCAGGTGCCGAGCACTGGCTCGAGTTGGGATGATGGTGGGGAAGGCAGAGGCTCGATTGGACGAGCTCCGCAGTGGGGTGGCTCCTGTCGGATCGGTAACCTTAGCAGAGGCTAGATAAGGTGGGCAAACAGCCCGAACCCAGCACGCACCTGCACGCACCTCATGCTCCTCGCCCGAGGTAGCATGGTAGGTGACCTGGACCCATCAAAACCTTCCACTGAGCACAGTCAGAACAACAACAAAATTTCAAGGCGGAAATGCATTCGACAAACCCAAAAAGAAGCAAAGAAAGAAAACCATGCTGCCAACACCAAGCCCAGCCCGCGCGTGGGTCCTGCTCAGCTCACCAGTACCCAAACTCAAGCTAAAGGAGCCGGGAGGCCTGGAAACGATGTTCCCACACCTTCCACGCCGTGGCAGCTAAAATGTGTGTGTGTGTGTGTGTGTGTGTGTGTGTGTGTGTGTGTGCACATGCAACCCGATATGCCCTAGTTCGGCAGGTCGACGGCCACCCCTGTTCCAGCTCCAGGTACACAAACGCACACCCTCCATCCCAAGCAGCAAACAGCCGGCGACGGACGAGCCAAACTGGCTACCAACCGGCCTGCGTAAGCGCAGCCGAGCTGGCTTGACTCCACCTCGGCACGCGTCCTCGCCTCAACCGCGTTTGTCTGCGTCTCTTCTTGCCGTTGGTTTTCGCTTGCATTACGGCTACCCACAACGACCGCCGTGGCATGCTCATCTCGGAGAGACGTCCCCGTCTCGGCCATAGCTGTGTCGTGGCGCTTCTTCGGCTGTTTGACGCCCCTTGTCCACCCGCACCATCTCCATAGCCGACCACATCCGCCATAGCCGCGTCGTGACCAAAACCAACACCAACACTTGCCCCTCCCTGAGCGCCGCACTCTCGATCATCGATGAGCCTGCACTATTGTTGTATCGCACAGTTGGCGGCTGAGCCCGTTGGCACGGGAATCCTTCTCCGACAACAGCTCAAGGTCGGGCTTCTCGGCACGCCATGGGTATTGCCAGCTCACCAGATCAGCCACCTGGACGCTGCGTCGTCCCGAACCGGCACTGGTGTTTGCGCCACCGACGCCTGACGGGGCCGAGGCAGTCGCCGTCGGAGCCGTGCCTGATACCAAAGCCCCATCATAGCCTCCAAGACGCGAGAGCCGCTGGCCTCTACAGTCTGTATGCTGTATGAGGTGAGTTGCGAATTACAAGTGGCTAGCGCAAGCTGTCAGGCTCAGCCCAACAAAAGGTTTGCCTGGCTAGCTGAGAGCCGAGGGCCTGCCTGCTTCTGCCTATGTGATTCCCCGGGATGCAGAGATGCGCGCGGGGGAAGGCAACGCCTCCTCGCCCCATCTGCTACCCCAAATGGGTGTTAGGGGTCAAAGGGAAAGAGGGCTGCTTGAGCCCAGGGTCAGAATATCCCTCATCTCGGCATTCCCAGTCGGTTGATCTCTCTCGTTAGCTGGTCGATCTTTCCTATGTTACGGCCCGGACCTAAGAGGATACGCAGCCGAGACCGACTCGGGTGTGACGGCTTGGAGCAGGGGCTGCGGTAGGCGTGCCGTGCTCAGCCGACTCGCTCAACCCCCTTCGCTTGCATCAGGTGGGTGCAACGACGGTGTGCAAGTCGAACGCCTTGTCATGCTGCTGCACCAACCGACAGCCACTAGCGTGATACTGCAAGCAGGAGGCATATGAAAGGGGCCTTGGTTCGAACCCAACCCATGCTTCGTTTGTGATGGGCCGCAACAGAGGGGTAGGTGCCCGCCGAGTCTTGGGCACCTGCCATCAGGAAAGGTGCTCATTTCGTCCTGTGACAGCCACGCACAGTTGCATTGGCCCGGACAGGGTGCTTCCCCCCATCAGAAGCACCGCCGGCTTGTTAGCTGGATCGGCATGCCCAGCGGAGTGCTCCATGCCTTGGTAAACCCCGCGGGCCAACATGCATCCCGAGAGCCATGTTGATGGGGTTAAGTGCCAGCCATGCTCGATATCGGCTTGGCTGGAATACGGCGGACTAGGGACGAGCTTGGGGGCCTGCCCGGCGATTGGACGAGCGCGGGCTCGACACGACATCCCCCCTCCCCGACGAGACCCCAGCGGGCTGCGAGCAGTCTCCTAATGGTCTGATAGCCGCCGGCGGTATGTAAGGAAAAGGAGAGAGCTCCGGCAGTCGCGACGACATCGCGGATGGCAGCTCGACAACGCCGCGCACGTAGCCGACTTAAGGCTGTCGTCCACTTAGACGGGCGCCAATGGGGTCGCTTGGGGTGGATAGTGGGGACGAGCCGCCGTTGAGAAGGGGGTGGCAGCGGGCTCTTATTGGCCGCCCTCGAGCCCCAAAACCACGACAGGCGCGCAGCCGCAATCGCGCGGCAATTGGCGCCGACGCACCTTCTTTGGACGTGCTCCCTGGACCCCTGTCTTTTTTTTTTTTTTTTTTTGTTCCATCGGCGACCTGGCGAGTTGTGATTGTGGGTTGCATCAGCTAGGCGCCGTCACCAAACACACAAACCACACAAACCACACAAACCACACAAACCACACATACACCCTTGGTCGCGTCCCGCCCTGGCGGTTCATATCACAACGTCGCGGCTGTTGGAACCGCGCTTGCGACCCCGACAAGGGACGAGACAATGGAGAGGCAGAAAGAAAGAACAACAACAAAAAAAAAAGAAAAAAAAAAAAAAGCCAAGCGCAACGGCGTAAACCACACCCGAGGTGTCTGCCCTGCTACCCAGCCGAGTCGCGAACGCGGCCCTGGTGACTATCAGCCTACCGCGGAATTTCGTTCCGGCGACGGCTTGCAGACAGCTAGCATGAATGAAGCCATGGCTTTACCTGCCTCGCCGACCACTTTGATTCTACCCCTCGCTCGCTTTCCTCTGTGTTATTCCCCGTTAGCTGCTTCTCAGTCATACCCCTACCTGGTCGGGCTCGTAGCGGACACCCTCTGACATACACACCATCGATACACCTACACTCACACACTCAGTCATACTCACTCGTGTTGGTCTCTTGTTCTGGCAATGAGAGGCGGTGACCCAAGAGCGCACGCCCCTTGGAGCTAGACACACATCTTACTTGACATACACACACCACCCCCCCGTCCTCACACGCCACCCACTTTCCCGTCTCCCTCGCAGTGCCATACGGGCTACCGTCTCTCGGAAGTCTGCACCGGTGAGCGATGTTGGACACATCATAGCTCCGTCATGTGCACCCGTGCTCTCGGCCTTGGGGAGACACGGAGGCTTGTCGGAACCGTTTGGCAAATGCCTCCCCTGCCACTCTTACATCATTTATACGGACAAGCCAGCGAGGACCATGGCAGCAACACACTAACGAGGGTCTATCAGAAGAGGGTGTAAAATCACTTCTGCCCTTCACCCTTACCATAACATGCGCCCGGCACAAGGGGAGTGAGAAGCTGTGGGACGCGGGCACGCCGGTGGCGTGCAATGGGCGCTTAGCTGAGGGCGTGGTCGTATAGAAAGACGTGGCGAGGGTTGATATATACCTCCCCAATCTCCATTGCCACACCCTACCTACCTGTCCACCTGCACACCTAGTCACCTGCCCATTGCAAGGCAATGCAACGAAAAGGCCTCACCAAGTTTGGTTCATCCGTGGCGCTCAGGATGGTCGGACCTCCCCCGAGGTCCAACTCAAACCAGGGCGGAGACGATCAGGCAGGGGCCGCGCTCTCTTGCGTTAGTGCCGTCGTTGTCCCCAAAGACATTCCGTATTGGATGGATGCATGGTTGGTTGTTATTATCACAAGCTCCACCCGAGGAATGGAGAGCCAACAGAGCTTCAGCAGTCACCCCGAGAGCAGAGGAGAGGCGAGCCGCCCCGAGGTCAAGGCAAGGGGGGGGGGGGGGGGGGGGGGCCGAAGAACTACCAGGGGAATACGAGCTGCTCTGGAGCCAAGACGAGGAACCACAAAGGGGAATCATTCCAGCGAGCTGCTGAATAGGGAGCAAACAGGCTGCCTTGGACCGTCTCCTCGCGCGGCCAACTGGTTTTGCCCTCCTGTTTTCTGGCTTAACTGTGGCTTAGACCCTTTCTTGTACACATGCACAGGTCAGCAATCCAGGCTGATATACTGAGAGATTGTCAAAGTTGTTTGTTTTCTTTTAGTCATCGGTCTGAGTTCGACTTGGTTCGCCTGGCTGATCTGTCAAAAGAAGAAAAAGAAAGGGGAATAATCAAGAAGAAATTCGGGAGAAGTCAACCTCAGGAAAGAAAGAATCTCTCCGCGAAAAACAACAAAGAGAGGGCAACGGAGAGGAGACAGCAAGGAGAAGGAAAAGGAGAAAGAAAATGAAAGAAAAAAAACGATGCACCCTTGCTGTATTCCACTCAGCACCGCGCCTCCGCACGTTATAATGTACAGTACAATCGGTTTGCAGACACCCTCCTTGCCCGTGGAGAGCATTTCATGCTTTTGGTCCCCCGCCCCTGTCTCCCGCTCAGACACAATAAGTCTTCCCTGGTCGTCTCTAGCCTGTCCTCCTTCCGCTCATCGACAGTCTCGGGCTCGTGCAATTTTGATTGGGGGCTTTGAAAAATAAAGGGAGAGAAAGCCTCTCCTGTACATCTAATGGCCATGTTTCAAGCCATGTTCTATGGTCACGATGAGAAAAGTTTGGGAATCTTGAGAGGCGCGTGAGAGCGCCTTATACATTATGAAACAAGTAAATCCAGACATGCGGCAATTACTCGTGGCCTGGAGAAGTCGGTGAGCTGGGGACACATGACGTTAGTGGCTGCTCAGTCGAGGATACAAGGGTTTGTGGTAGCATCCTTTGGATCAGCGACATACTATGAGTCCTGGGCTCCACCGGCGCCTCGCCCACCGGGGGTTCTGGGGGAGAAGGTAGGAGACTGTCCAAGAGATGCAAGTTAGTCGAATTGTTCATCGCCAGACACATCAGGAGGTAGCTCGTCACTTACACTAGGCGAATAACCAGGGCTGGTGGGCGACTGGTTCTGAGCAGGCGACCTGTGGAGAGCAGGGCTTGTGGGAGAGTAGGCGCCGGTCGGGGACGTGGGAGACCATTTCGGCGAGGCGGGAGAGTAGTTTGGTGATGTCGCATGGAGGTTGGGCGACGCTGGGCTGTAGCCTGGACTGACGGGCGAGTACGACGGCGAGGTCGGGGAGTTGAACTGGTTGGGCGACGTGGGCGAGTAGTGCTTGGCACCACCACCACTGGGCGAGGCTGGCGAGTAGCCCGGTGATGTTGGGCTGTAGCTGGGGCTCGTCGGGTTGGTAGCACGGAAGCCGGACGGGCGAGGCGGAAGGACGGGGACGAGGGGCTGAAGCTTGGCGACGAGGCGTAACGGCCCGACATGTCCAGCATGGGTGACGAGGGCGAGTAGCCGGCGGGAGAGGATGGCGAGTAGCCGCCGTAGTTGGCACTGAAAGGCGAGGTTGGAGACGTGCTGAAGGGGCTGGTGGCCCTGGGGCTCGCGGCGGCGCCGTAGGCGCGTGTTGAGGCCCCTGAAGGGGTCGCCATAGGCCGTCTCGAATCCGCTGGGGGAGTCGGAGCCGCCGCTCATGATGGGGGAGAAGTTGCCCATGGGGCGAGCTCATGCCCAGGTAGCCCGAGTCAGCCATGGGCGAGCCCGTGTCGTAGGGCGTGGCCGCGCCCTCGGCCTGCGAGCCCTTGATGGTGAGGCCGGGCATCAGGCCCATGCGCGAGTTGTCCGAGATGACCGTGTCGAGCATCTTGGGGTCCAGCAGCACCTCGAACGCGCCCGTGCCCATGGGCGCCAGCTGCCCGAGCATGACGTTCTCCGAGATTCCTCGGCAGTCGTCCAGCTCGCCGATCGACGCCGCCTCGAGAAGGATCTCGACTGTCTCCTCGAAGGAACAACGCATCAGGGCACCTGTGTCGGCGCGGTTGATGCCGTGTCGCGTCACGGCCGCGATGCTGCCACGGTACGTCATGACGTCTACCAGCAGAGCAAGATGGCGGTGGTTGACGTACGAACCGTCGAACGCCAGCACCTGCGTCAGCTCTCCCAGCAGCGCCGTTCGCGCCGCCTCGATGCCCAGCATCTCGACGATCTGGTGCAGGTCGTTGGTGCCCGACCGCACCCGGTCGACGCCGTCTACGGCAAGCACCTGCCGGAGCGACGTGCCCTGCGTATCGAGGTACCATTCCTCGCACTCGGGCGCGTCCTTGCTGTTGAGCAGCGACCCGTCGGGCTTGACGTAGAGCTTGGTGTCCTTGTTGAGGAAAGCTCGCTCAATGCCCGGCACACCGCGCAGCGTGAGCGTGTCCAGCATGTGCGACTCGAGGCGCTTGAGCATGACGTCGTCCTCGATGCCGCCGCCGTCCTCGTCCTTCTCCGAGTCCGTGTTGACGGCGCGCATGCGGATCACCTGCTCGGGCGCGTTGTTGTCGCTGTGGATCACCACCAGGTCGTTCGAATATTCGCTCTTGATACGAGCCGCCACATCCTCAATGCGCAGGCCCTTGTCCAGCATCTTCTGCCGATCCAGTGTCAGACGCAGCACCCAGCGCGACTGGAACTCGGGCTCGCTCGCCGACTCCTCGGGGATGAGGTAGTGGCCGTCGATCGTGTCCTGGTCCTCCTCGATCGTTGTGCTCCTGATGTCCGGGTCGTAGTAAATCTCCGTCATGGCGCTCACTGACCGCAGGTTCGTGTGCTCGACCAAGCTACGCAGCGTCTTGGCGTGTTCCTGGATCGGCTCCGGGTAGAAGTCAGGGTCGAGCCGGACGATCATGCCGGGCGTCTTGATGTCCTTTGACACGTTGAGAATTTCCTTGAGACGCGGCACACCAAGCGTGACGTTCTTGGACGAGATACCCGTGAAATGGAACGTGTTGAGCGTCATCTGCGTCGCGGGCTCGCCGATGGACTGCGCGGCCAGCACACCAACCATCTCACCAGGGTTGACCATGGACCGCTGCCAGCGGCTCTCCATCTCGCCAACGACGTGGTCGAAGGCAATCTTGCTGAGGCGCTCGCGCACCGCCAGGCGCTTGAAGGACAGCCGAGAACGCAGCTGCGCCTTGAAGAGGATGGTCGAGTTGTAGTCGGCCTCCTTGGAAATGTCATCATCACCGCGCACCACCACCATGCGGTTGAGGAAGCCCTGGACCGCCGGGATGACATCCTGCGGGCGAAGGTCGCTGCGCTGCGCTGAATCCAGCTTGAATAGCTTCTTGGAGTTTTCGATCACGCGGTTCACGTTGAGCGGTAGCTGCATATCATTGTCGTCCTTCTTCTTGTAGTTGATCCGGCGCACAAGCTTGCGGTCTTCCAGGACGGCTTCGTACTCGGCATCTAGCAGCTGCTGCGCCACGGCATCGCCAAAGATCTCGTTACCGTACTCGAGCGCGTTCAAGTCGCTGGTGCGGCTCTCGCTCATGACATCCATCTTGAACATGGCGTCGAACTGCGCCTGCGAGCAATTAAGGTGGTCCATCTTCTGCTTCTCGATGTGCATACCATCGAGGCCGTCCTCGCCATAGATGAACTGGATAATATCGCCGAGCGAGTTCCGCACAGTGCCGTCGTACTTGGCGCTAACGTCTTCGAGGGCCTTGACCAAACGTCGCTGGATGTAACCCGTTTCTGCCGTCTTGACGGCCGTGTCGATCAGACCCTCTCGACCAGCCATGGCGTGGAAAAAGAACTCGGTTGGCGTCAGACCACGCAGGTACGAGTTCTCTACGAAACCACGCGCCTCTGGCGAGTAATCGTCTTTGGTGAAGTGCGGCAGGGTCCGGTATTTGAACCCAAAGGGAATACGCTTGCCCTCAACAATCTGCTGACCCACCAGCGCCGTCATCTGCGAAATGTTGATAGCTGAGCCCTTCGAACCGGACCGGGACATGGTCACGGCGTTGTTCAGGTCCTTCAAACTCTTCTCAGTCGTGGTGCCAGCCTTCTCACGGGCCGTGTTGAGGGCCTTTGAGACCTTGCTCTCGAATGTTTCGCGGATATTCATGCCGGGAAGAGCCTCCAGAGTGTTGGTGGTGGCCGCCTGAGTGAGCTCCGCGACCTCGGCCTTCTGCTCCGTGATGTGCGCCTGGATCTTCGCGATCGTGACCTGATCGGGAATCGTATCACCGATACCGATGCTGTGACCATAGTGCAGAAGCATGTAGTTGACCACACGCTGGCAGCCGTTCAGGAAGGCCATGGCGCTGTCCGGGCCTTGTTCGTTGTAGCAAATGTGGATGATACCACCGGAGGAAGCGCCGACGTTCTTCTTGGTAAGGAGACCGTACATAAGCTCACCCGACTGGATCATCAGGGTGTCATCGTTGAGAGGGTTGAAATCGTTGCCCGTGTGTGTCGTGACAAACTTGGGGATGATCATGCTGATGAGCTGCTTGCCAGTCCAGCGGGGCCGCGGCCGAAGGATGCAGGGCATGGGGATGATGCCGTCCCAGTCCGGAACCCAGAGCATGATGTTCATGACCTGCTCTTGCTAAGGAACACATCACGCCGGCACAGCTTGTAACAACCGGCCAGGGTGTCCTGGACAATACCCATGAGGGGACTGTTGCGCTGCGGCGAGACGATGTTGAGAGGCACCATGCAGAGTTCCCGCACCTCAGCGCGCGTCTCCTCGGTCTGGGGCACGTGAAGGTTCATCTCGTCACCATCGAAATCGGCGTTGTAGGGCGACGTAACCGACAGATTGAGCCGGAAAGTCGAGTAGGGCATGACACGGACTCGATGACCCATCATGGACTCCTTGTGCAGCGACGGCTGACGGTTGAATATGATATAATCGCCCGTGAGCAGGTGACGCTCCACCTTCCAGCCATACTCGAGTGAGATTCCGTTGCGCCCCTTGACGTGACGTAGGTCGATACGGCTACCGTCGCTCCTGATCACATACTTGGCGCCAGGGTGCTCATTAGGCCCATTCGCCACGTACTGGTGCAGGCGGCTGATGTTGTACGGGGTGACCGTCTCCGGGTAGGACAGGGTCCGAGCAATGCTCCTCGGCACACCGACCTCGTCGAGAGAGATGTTGGCATCACCAGTGATGACCGTGCGAGCTGAGAAATCCACACGCTTGCCCATCAGGTTACCACGCAGACGACCCTCCTTGCCCTTGAGACGAGCGCGAATGGACTTGACCGGGCGACCGCTCTTTTGGAGTGAACGGGGAACTGAGGCAATATCGTTGTCCATGTACGTGGCGACGTGGTACTGTAGCAGCTCCTCGAACTCGAGACAGATGTGGGCCGGCGCGCCATCCTGGATCGCCTGCTTCACGTTTCCGTTGGCGCGGATGATATCGCCGAGCTTGTAGGTCAAGTCGTCCTCGTTGCGCATTCCTGTGCCGGTGCCGTCCATCGAGATACTGGGCCGCACTGGAGGAGGAGGGACAGGCAGTACTGTGACGATGAGCCACTCGGGGCGTGCGTAGTCCTTGTTCAGGCCCATATTCCACAGATCCTCGTCCGAGATCTTCTTGAAGACAGCGTGGGCCGTCTCGGCTGAGATTGGCTTGTCTTTGATCTCCTTCTTTTGGGCGCCTTCTTCGTCGTTATTCTCGCCCTTCACCCTCGCAAAAAGTGCCAAGGCCTTCTGGCGTATGTCTGGATGTGCGCTGCCGCATCCTCCGTGCGGGACCTTGGTGACTTGTGGTTTTGAGGACTCGAACCCTTCTTTGTCGCCACCCTTCTTGGTCGTCTCGTTCTCACAGAACTTCTTATCCTTGCACATAGCCCAGACGCGGGCGAAGCGCACCTTGGGGTCGCGCGTCCGGATGGCATCCAAAAAGCCTTCGTCGTTATCCTGTAATGGGTGTCAGCACGAGAAAAACACAGCAAGCGGCGCCCAGTCAGGCTAACCTTGTCGCATAGCAGCTTGCCGCACTCGTGGCACACCATCTCCAGTATCTTCTTCGTTTTCTTGATGAAGCCCGGATGGTATACAGGTTTGGCAAGCTCAATGTGACCGAAGTGGCCAGGACATTCGGCCATGGAGTTGTTGCAAGTTTTGCACTTGAACTGCCGGTCCACGGAACCAAGAAGAGGGTCGTTCAGACCGCCCTCCCGAGGCTTCGTGCGGGTGTCGTCCATAGCCTCTGGGTACTGGATGTGCGCGACACTCATGTTCTTTGTCTCCTCAGGCGACAGGACTCCGAACTGGATCTCCTCAATCGTCTTGAGGGGAGCCGACGACGGCTCGAAGATGAGGTTCGCCATGATGACAACGCGCGCGATGGATCACACGATGAGAGAGTGGGATGAAGCGCGGGGAAGTGATTAAAGAGTGGCGTCGCGATGGCCGGAAGGAAATCGCGCGAAGTCGCGACAAGGCAAGGGTGAGAGAAAAGTGAGAAGACAAAAGCGAGTGGTGCGGCAAGAAAAAGAGAAAGAAAAAAAAATTAAAAAAGTCTAAGACTCGGAAAATCCAGCGTGGAAATCGATCGACAGACTGCGATAATCGGTCGCTGTCGTCGCGCTCGTCGTGTCCGTCGCCTCTGGGAAGACGAAGCCTCTCCGTTCACGACGGAGGCGCCCCAGAGGAGCGAGGCTTGGATGATGTCGCCTCCTCCACGGTCGCGTTAATCGCTCGGCTCGTGGATGTGTTGCGGAAAGCGTTTCGATCGGTGGCTCGTTCGTGGGACGAGGGAGGTGTCCAGTCCGGGTTCTCGATCCACGACGCGGGCGGCGCGGCGTGCTTATCGAGGGAGTGCGAGAAGATGTTTTTGGTTTGGGCAAGGGGAGGAATGGCGGAAAACCTCACGTCCCTTCTTTTCGGAGACCTTTGCAACACGACAGGCCGTGGCTGGCCACGCTAACCTTATTAGGATGCGCCCCACGCAGACTTGACTCCTTTATTTTTCGCCGCCCGAGTGGAGAGTCCCAAGGCGACTCAGGCTCTCAGGCAACCATTGGACCAGGAACAAATGGAACCTTCTACTAGAGGTACGAAAAAGCACATCCTGGAGCTGCGCGACGCGGGCCTCTGACGCGACAAATTCGCGTAGCGCTCCATCACCCTAGATGCGAGGGGGTACTTTTAAGTAAATTTGCTGGCCTTGCGCAGCCAATCCATTTCATCGCGACGAATCTTGGTCACTTCCAGGCGCATTCCAGAGAAAATGCGTGTTGTAAGACCGCTCGAGCATGTCAGTCTGAAAAATAGCGTGCGACGCTTCCGTGCACTGCATTTTTTTTTTACTTCGCGGTGACTGCGACGCCTGTTCTCCATTCAACGATTAAGTACCTACCTACTTATCTACCTAGGTACCTAGTCATCACCAGTCCATCGTTCGGTTGGCGATGATTCCAACCCAAATGGGTTAGAGAAGCATATGCCACGCACATATCCAAGAATGGGAGTATAACGCTGATACGATCCCTGGTGAAATGCAACCCCAGATGTCAAGGACACTGATATCTCTAGCCCTTTTTCTTAGACCTGGACTTGGCAGCCGCGCCCTTCTTCGCCGTCGCTTTCTCCTCAAGCCCATTACCGTCGCCCTCTCCCTCGCCGGGGCTCCTCCGCCGCATGGTGCCCGTCGACACGGCAATAAACTCCTCCTCGCTGTCTGATTCGCCCAGGTTATAAAGTATGGGTACCTGGAACGACTCCTCGTCCATCTCGCCATTGGCGCGCACGGCCAGCACCTCGACATCCTCGTCCTCGCGATCCAGCCTGCGCTTGGCGATAACTTCCTGCTCCAGAATGTCGAACTCGTCCTCCTTCTCGGCGTACTGCACGTTCTCCTCGACCTCGACGAAATCTGGCGCTAGCGCCGACCAACGCTGCGGACTCGTGACGGACCAGATGTTAATGCGCCCGGTCTCCAGCCCGCACGCGGCTAGCAACGCCTTGTGGGGGTGCCACTCGATCGTGCCCTGCTCCTCTTTCGTGCCTTCTAGCATGCGTACCAGACTGCCATGATTCCTCTCCCAGATGTATAGCTCGTGGTTGTTGTAGGTGGACGCCGCGACATACTCGCCGGTCGAGCTGAAGGTAACGTGGTTCCACTGTAGCCTATTGACCACGTCCTGGAACTTGTGCTCGTCCACCAGCTGGATCGTATCTAGGTCTAGGTTCTCAGCGGACAGATTGGGAACGTGGAAAGTTCGTATTATCCTGTCCTGGGCGTTGAGTAACAAGATCTTTCCGGAGCGAGATAGTCGCATTGTGGTGATGACGCCCGTGCAGGGCTTCTTGGAGAAGATTACTTCGCGAGTCCGAGAGTCGACGATGTTGATCCATCCTTTGCTCGTGCCCGCTAGGATGTGGTCGCCCGTGGCCGTGTATATGGCAACTGTTGTCATCTGCTTGCTGTCTTCCTTCGCCCACTTCTCCTTGAGAGCGTGGTCGTCGGTATCTGGCCGCTTCGGCTTCGAGGGCAGTATGTGCTTAATGTCGATCGGATCTGTTGCGTCGACGACAACAGGCTGGTCTTCGAATATGGAGGCCACGAACTGGTAGCTGCAAGCTGCTCAGCGCACGGGTCAACGAGGAAAAGAGCGCTTTTGATGTAGCCTACCGGTCGCGGGGATTCAGCTCCGCGATGTAGACGGGCGCCCTAAAGCGCACCTCGCGATGCCTCTTGCCATTGCTCAGGTCCCATATGATGGCCTTGCCGCCCTGGCATGCCGAAAGGAGATACCTGCCGCATCTAGACCAACTTAGAGAGGAAACGCTCTTGGAATGTCCTCTCAGCTTGCGAGCGACTCCCATGGTGTCGAGATCCCACACAACCACGGCGCCGTCAACTCGGCCGGAGGCGAGGTAGTCGCCAGTGCGATTGAAACGGAGGCATGTCGCGTGGCCCGATCTGACCGTGTTGGTGATGTTCTCGGGGTAGTCCTGCAGCAGGTAATCGTCGGAGAGCAGGAGGTTCATGGTCGCGGTGCTGCTGTCAGGGTTGGCGGGCAGCTCCTAGAAACCAGCCCCGTCAATCAATGCATGTGCCATCCGCGTGGTGGACAGCTTCCTTTTCGCGCGCGTTTTGAGGCGAATTTTAGTAGAGTCTGGAATGAGATTCCGGTGCGGGGAAGCGGCAGTGCATGGCGGGGCGACTTTGGGACCGACACTGAAGCTAGCTCTGGGCCTCTAGCTCACGTCATGCGAGCTCCGGTACTAGGCACCTAGAAATCGGCCAACACCAAATTGATTATGTATGTCTCTCCGTTTGCGGCCCTACCTTCTCTCTTCCTGGGCAAATCCTTTACGCCCAGGGCATTTCTGAGTGGAACTAACCCAGGCGACTCCGGATCCAGAGCACAGGCTGGTGTATTACACTGTGACGAGCCCGGGCCTCGAGGATCAGGATGGCGAACTCAAAGTGAGCACTCGATCTTGTTTGCCATGCCATACACCTGAGAGGGAATCCTTCCGACATGCTGGCAACTCCCATCAACCTCCCAGTTTCTAACCCTTACCCAGGTTCGAATATGTGAGGCTGTTCGAGCAACCAGACAACCTGCTCCCCAATACGTGGGTTGTTGTGCGTTTGGACGGACGAGGATTTACCAAATTTGCTGTCAAGTATGGCTTCAAAAAGCCCAACGACAAGCGCGCACTTGACCTTATGAATGCTGCCGCCAAGTCGGTCATGACAGAGCTCCCAGAAATCACCATCGCTTATGGCGTTAGTGACGAGTTTAGGTAGAATGATCACATTGAGGTCTTCCTGTCCTGTCATCCACCGAAGAAGTCACCATTGACTAACTGGCTGAGAATAGCTTCGTCTTCCACAAGCACTGCGCCTTGTTCGACAGGCGTTCGAGGTATGCGAAGGCAACACCGCCAGGCACCTGATCCAAGGCTACTTATTGCAGGGGTGCTGAACTCTGGCTCTCTCCTTGACCTTCTAGCAAATTGGTTTCGACTGTTGTGTCAACCTTCACGTCTTATTACATATACTACTGGTCAACCCACTTCCCTGAGACGCCTCTGTCACCCCCTCTGCCCAGCTTCGATGGAAGGGCAGTCTGCTACCCCAGCGTGCAGAATCTGAGGGACTACCTGAGCTGGCGCCAGGTCGACTGCCACATCAACAACCTCTACAACACCACTTACTGGACCTTGATCCAGCAGGGCGGTCTTGACGCACAGGCAGCGGAGAGATCTCTTGCGGTAAGCCAACCCCTGGATATTTGCCGTTCGGTTGATCTTGCAAATCGAGCAGCAAATAACACAAACCGCAGGGCACCTTCGCTGCGGACAAGAACGAGATACTATTTTCAAAGTTCGGTATCAACTACAACAACGAACCCGAGGTATACAAGAAGGGCAGCGTGGTCTTCAGAGATGTAAGTCTGGAACCCATTATAGCTCACTCATCTGTTGTGATGTCATGGCAAAACTTTCGTCCTAACAACTCTACCAGTACAAACTGGAGGAGCCAGAAAGTGGCCAAAACAGGAGGCAGGAGGTGGAAAATCTCGCCGAGCCCCCCAAGGAATCCAAGACGCAGGCCGAGAGCAACAAGAAGAAGCGTGCGAAAGCAAGGGTCACGGTTGAGCACATGGACATCATCAAGGATGATTTCTGGGACAGGCGCCCGTGGTTACTCTCCAATAAGCCTGGTGAGATCCCCAAGGAGACGTAGGAGTGTCTGCTCAAGTGGAGATGTATCTCTGGGCCTCCACGGCTACATGAAACATCTTATCCCCGCGAACTGCCACTCCAGTCCCTGTAGGGGACACTTATTCCAGGCGACCGGTGTTATCCTAAAAGCGGCTGCTGGGAGCGGTATTTGCTGTCCTTGGATATCCTGACAGCCCCTGTCGGAGGTGCAGCTGCGGCCCCGAAGGCGTGTTGCTGGATCAAGCCGATACCCCGGATGTGAGGTACTTGAAACTTTTTTTTTGGCAGGGGGTTTGAGATCACCTCAGCCTTCGGACCCCTTGCGACGCTCCTGATTTCTTTTTCTCTTAGCCTCCCTCCTCGCCCGTCTCTCCTCCTTAGTCTCAAGCGCCTTCTTGTTCATCTTCTTCCTTCTCCTGGCGGCTAGGATCTCCTCGACGTCGAGCGCCCCGCCAGTTGACCTGCGGGCTTCCTTCTCTGCCCGTTCTCGCCTCCGCTGTGCACGCCTTGCCTTGCGCTCGCTCTTTGTTTCTGATGCGCGGGGGCGGCCGACCGTGTCGGCGCCCCTCTCAGACGTGCTCTCTGCCGTCGCTGACGTGTCGCGTGGTGTCGATTCTCCGGAGGATGATGGGGACGAGATTGTGCCCTCAAGCAGGCCGCCCCTGACGAAGGATGCGTACAGACCGTAGGCGCCCGTGTACCTCGCAGCAGCTCCACGGGCTTGGATGGCGTTGAGGGCGCCGCGCTGGACCGTCTGGACCACGGCGGTGCCCGTCTTGCCTGTGGTGTCGAGCCCCTGGAGCTGCTGGTCAAAGGCGTTGAGCCACCATTGGTCGCTCGTGCAGTGTTCCTTCTTGCCGATGCCGAGGGTGTTGTCCTTGCGCGATATCAGCAGCGGCCGCGCCAGGCCGGCCGAGTCATCGCTCGGGTGGAGCGTGTGGCCGTGGCCGCGCCAGCCCTGCGACTTGAGGAGCGCGTGAGCGTCCATCGAGAATGTCTGGTGGTTGTGGCTGTGACCCAGAATCAGGCCCGGATAAGTCGGTGTGCGAGCTATCGCAGCCGGTGTGTCATAGCACGGATGTGGCTATCATTTTTCTTCGTCTTAGGTTGAGCTCCTCGCAGCGTGCACTTTTTTTTGAGGCTTCCATTCTTTGCGCGAGCGGCTTCCAAACATTTTGGCGGGCTCCTGCAAGTGTCCCCACCCAGCAGCCACAGCCCCCACATTCCCATCTGGCCCCCCGCAGATGCTTCCACTCTTTTGCAATGGCGCCACTTCAGGGGCTAGAAACGAAACGACGCAACTCGGCTCTGATGTATAGGTGCTTTTTGGGCCTGAGTGAATGATGTCCCATCTAAGAATATGATCTGGACCGAAGTCTACGCGATGCTAGGCAGAAGCGAAGTTTTAGTGTGGATGCATATCGGACTTCTCGGACATGCTGTGGGCAAAGCCTTTTTGTTTCCAAGTGCCAAGCAGTGCCTCTCCTCCCGTGCTGCCACAAACGGATATAAATTAACGCCGTATCCCATGAGCCCAGTCCTCATCGATCCTCCCCTCAACGCTCCTTTTTCAATTGCTTGGATCAAGTGTAGTATCTGTTCCTGCTGAGCTTGGTTGCTTAGTATTTTTCATCCAAGTCACTCCAATTTTTTGACCTAGGAGATTCCACCCATGCTTGCATAGGCGATATCTCTCACTCATGTCTCTGGTATTACACTGCCTCCAGACGACGTGGAACGCTTTCACTACAACAATTGGCTATCAGCCTAGGAGTAGAGAAGGTTTGATGTTGAATGAGGCAAGAGTATTGATATTAGCTATCTAGAATGAAAGCATTGGGGAGAAGATGGAAAGTACTCCGAGTGGACGATTTTTTGCAATCCAATAATGGAACCTAGCGTGATCCCCAGCTTTCATCGCCTCATCCACAGGTCGCGTGCATTGAGCCATGGAAAACAGATTGTCCAACTCCGGTGAGGAGAAAATACGTTGCCAACATGGAAGCCAAAATGGGAGCCAAATGGAAGCCAAGGTACAAACTAAAGACAAAGGAAATCCTTTCGCCCGATATTCGTCCCGATGCAAGCCAGCCGTAGCGAGATATGGGAGGAGCTGGAGATGGGGGAAACTTCGCCAATAGTCGGTTATGGGCAGCCCATCTTCTTAAGCAGCACTGGCAGGAGGTCCCGTTTGGATTCTCTGGAAGTGACCTCCTGCGGAGGTGAGAATGAACCGCCTGGCGCCATGGGTGATGGCGTGGTAACCTCGCAACAGGAGGTCGTAATCAAGGAATAGAAAAGCGAGAGTGACGAGAAAACAGAGTATGGCCAGGGTCACGAAGAAGAGGAGTGGCTGCTTCATGCGACGTGCCGTTTTCTTGGGCGGCACCATGTGGTCTGCCAGAGTGGGCTTCCGCTCCCACATCTCGCCTTGGTCATCTGACCTGCCGGAGTAATAGGCCACCTTGCACCTGGAGACCAGGGCAACGCGCTCGCCGCCCTCTGCGCCGTAGTTCTCGACACTTCCGAGGGGCTCGTGACGCTTGATCTGCGGCCAAGCGATTACCTTGACCTTGGCAATTCGAGGCGGAGGCTTGGTGTTGTTCTTGTTTCCCTGGCGCGCATCGTGCTTCTGCGCGTTCTCCTTTGACTTCTGGTAGATGTGATTCTCCTCCAGCTGATCGTAGTCAAGATCCCACTTGTCTCCCGGCTCCGGGTACTCAATGTGGAAGATGGTGTGAGACAGGCGAATGCAGATGGAGAAGTAGGCAGCCTCGGCGATAATATCGTGGAGCTCCTGGTAGATTACCATGAGACCGGGCCACTTCTCCGTCGGCGCCTGCTGACCTTGGAAGTTGACCAAGGGTAGGAGGAGGGAGGTGGTCCGTGTTGCCAGCTCATCCACCCTCGGCCAGAAGTTGGGTGTAAGGATGTGGTCTCCCAAAGCATCTCTGACCATATGAGCGCGTCTCTTAGTCCGTTTGTACCCTGCGATGATGCATTAGCTACTGGAATCGCATTCCAAAGGTGAACAATAGGGGTGCGCATACCGTCATCAGAGATCGTAGCCGCGTCGTGAGCCTCGAGAAGCATCCTTTGTTCGTTTGTCGCTCCCCACAGGAGGTCGGAGAAGACACTATTGACCAAGACTTTGGAGAGGACCCCAGTCACGAGAGACGCCCGATGAGTCTTGTCCGTGAGCAGTAAATCCCAGCCTCCAAGAAGAGGGTCCTGTCGCGAGAGCTGAGAGGCATAGTCGAGGAACTGAGCCGAAAACTTGGCGTCCCTCCAAGGAGATTGAGCCGTGGTCTGGTGAAAGTTGTGCTGTCCAAGCCGACGGACAGAAAAACTGTAGGCCGTCCAGTACAGGTGTTTGAAGGTCTCTTCAAACCAGGAGTCCTTTCTCTCCGACTCGGCGTGTGGCAATGTGAATTGCAGCTTCGTCGGTGTGTAATCTTTGAGACCAAGACGAAGAGTTCGAGGCATGAATCGAGCGTCGATAGTGGGGTTCGGAACCCAGGGACTTTGCTTGATGCCAAACTGCGCCGCCCAGTTTCCAGATTGATGATCTGTCCGGGCCTTCCAGAAGTAGTTGCCGGTGTCTTGGGCCAGGGCAGACTCGGACTCTATCCCGCCTTCGCGGGGGGAATGTCTTGGTCCTCGTTGGTGGTCTCCATGGCTATGATGCTAAGAACTGATGTCTTTTTTGTGGCCTCAGGCGAATTGTCGGGAATATCGATGGTGATCGCCAGGGAGGACTCGATGGACGCCTCACGTATAAATGCGTTCGACGAGTCCTCCAGATAACAGGCGTTTTCGGCATTTTTCCTTTGTTCCCAAAAGCACGCTAGCTAGACGAACAGCCCCAAACGAAAACGTCTCACGGTAGATGATTGAGACTTATGACTAACGCAGCTCTTACCGACAAGTAACTTCATTGTCGACAGCACCGAGGTAGTTTGGTTCATTGAGGCTAGTTCTTCGGCCAATTGGCGATGTCTTAGCTAGACAGGGAGGGGCACCTGCAGACGTTTTCGTCTGCAGGGTTGACTAAGGCCGCACGCACCTGACTCCAGCTGGCCTGGGCGCTTGCTCCAAGGCTCGCCCAAAGACGTTGGAACTTCAGGAGGCTGCGCTGGTCGAGCATGAGTGATTGCACTAGGCCGCAAGGGGCTTTGTCTCATCTGAATGTGCCGGTGCAGTGCCTGATCGCATGGCATGGAGGGGACCAGTTCCAGAGCCGATTGCCCGTTTAGGGGGTGCCGGGCGCGACCAGGAATCCCCCCTTACCCACCTGCGCTGGGTTCGAGCTGGGTACCTTAGGTAGGAGGCTAGCAGGACGTGCCGATTGCCAGTGTCGACTTGGCGGGCCGGATACCGACTTTCGGTGTGGGAGGTTCATTGTGCGCACACCACACCACAAGCTATAACGACGGTTTCCATTGTCTGTGTGAGCGACCTGAGTTCATGGCGCCTTGCGTGAATAGGATGCAGGGTTTTGATTGATTGACAGGAAAGAGCTAACACCGCAATGGAGTTTGGGAGACGTGCGGGATGGAGTCTGAGCGTTCAGGCAACGGCGGCCCCACTTTCGCCGCTGCCCTGCTTCAATTTGGCTCCATCCCTCCTCCCATCGCAGCTGTTGCGATCAAACAAAAATCATCAACTCGTGCAGCGAACCTTGCAGACTTTTTTTTTGTCAATTTTTTTTTTCTTCCCTCCTTCCTACCCCCGACTTAGCCTGGCGCATAAGTCATAAGTCAAACCACATCTTCACTTCCTCCACAATAGCTTCCTTCTTGCTGTCGGCAAACCACAAATAGCCACAGTCACTGTGCCGCTTCTTGCCCGCCTGCCTTCGATTCTCTTGCATCTGTAGGGCCTTCCTGCTCCCACGGTTTTTGTCTAACGTCGTAGCCTCCCTCGGCGGATTGATTGCCCCACCCGCGCGCCTTCTCCCACCAAACCCGACGCTCTCGGCGAATTTGCGCCTCGCATCAACCAAGCCGCCTCCGAACCTCCGCTAGACCGTCGGCCAGACACAACCTGCCTCCATCCGACTCTCCTTGACACCCTCGATCATCGCTGGAGAGCCGGCTCGCTCATCTGTCCGCTCTGCGCGCCGTCGTCCCCGCATCGAATCTCATCGTCTTCACCCCCGCGTGACCACAAACATGTCCACCCAGGTCGATCTCTCGACGATCCCCATCTCTCCTGATGGGGACAACGGCCCCTCGTCCTCTAGCGGGGACCAGAAGGAGATCACAGTCTTCCACGACCAAAACAACTTCAACGTCAAGCACCCGCTGATGCACAACTGGACTCTGTGGTTCACCAAGCCCCCTAGCGGCAAGGTTCGTTCCCCAACTGCCCCTCTTCAAACCACCCTTGTGGCTTCGTGCGGCTGTTGACATTTGCGTGTTCTAGGGCGACAACAACTGGAATGATCTACTGAAAGAGGTCATCACTTTCAACTCGGTCGAGGAGTTCTGGGGTATCTATGTGAGTGTCTGACCAGACTGATGACCGCATCCGGCGGTTTAGGCCCGCCCCGCTATCTCCCCTACAGCACTGTTTCCGTGTTGCACCCATCTTACTTACATGGCGTCTGTATGCTGTAGAACAACATTGCCCCCGTCTCGGAGCTGGCGCTCAAGTCCGACTACCACCTGTTCAAGGAGGGCGTTCGGCCAGAGTGGGAGGACTCGCAGAACAAGCATGGCGGCAAGTGGTCGTACAGCTTCAAGGAGAAGCGCAGCGTCGGCATTGACGAGCTATGGCTTCACACGATGCTGGCCGCCATCGGCGAGACGTTGGAGCAGGAGGATGACGGCGAGGTGATGGGCGTCGTCGTCAATGTGCGCAAGGCCTTCTATCGTGTCGGTGTCTGGACCCGGTCTACCGGCAAGTCAATCCCTGGCCGTGGTGAGGGCGATGTCGCTGGCGGCAAGGGCCGTGCGCCCGAGAAGAGCAAGGGCATTCTCATGGATATCGGCAAGCGTTTCAAGGAGGTCCTCAAGCTGCCGCCGAACGAGATCCTCGAGTTTTCGGGCCACAACGATGCCGCCCACAGCGGCAGCACTAGGGCCAAGGCGAAATTCACGGTCTGAGACACCTTCCAGATGAACGATAGACTCCCCGCATCCTGCTTTAAGCGTGGCCCGGGGTTGGATGGATGATGCGGCTGTTCGTCACCACCCAGCTCCGATATCAATTCATTTTTTTCCTTGTCTTTTTCTTTCAGGAACTCTAGGCTTCTGCGCAAGCTCACGTCTCTGTCCCACTCACTACACACTTATGACACACATATCACCCAGGAATATCAATCACGAGAGGCTTTCATTTTTCACGGTTTTCCTCCTATGTCAGTGGGCTGGAAGTATTCTTTTTTTCTTTCTCTTTTTGTCTCCACACTCACCTTCGCATCCCCGTTGCGTCACCCCGGATTTTGATTTACGGATCACTTCAACAAAGGTACCCGCTCCCTGGCTCGAGATGAGGTAATAAAATGTCCCAAAAACAAAACATTAAGCACCTACCAGAGCGTCTGGGTTCTGAGATGGGAGCGAGTCATCCACTCAGGCGTATAGGCGTCGCGTTGCTATGCGTACCTAGGTACCTATCTAAGTAGGTACATGTAAAGGGGCTAGGGTGACTGGGCATTTTTGGGCGCTCTGACAGCTGTAAACTACTAGGTACCCAAAGTCGGAACTAGGAATGAATTCGCCAGAAAGTTAGGAACGTCTCTTAACGCTGCGTACGCGTCATTCTGATACGCATACTACCAGTGGCGTGAGCAGATGAAGCTCAAGGCGAGGGAATTGTAGAGACTGAAGAGCTGCTCCTTGCCCGAATCCTCTCGAGGTAGGCAGGCACAGGGAAACTCGGTTGAACATCCTAGTCTATTTTCTATCCATGGTTTTTCTTCTAAACTTTGTTATTGTACAACCGACACCGACAGGGTGGCCAAATGGGGCTATGTCTATTACAACAAAGTGCGTTTACATCTCATCGCCACTAAAGTCGTCCTGGAAGACGGCCTGGACAAGCTGCTTCTTGTTGATCTTGCCCATGGCGTTGCGCGGGATGTGCTCCACGACCCTCATGACCTGGGGGATTTTGTAGTTGACGAGGCGCGTCTTGAGGGCACGACGCATGTCCATGGGCGTCCACTTGCTGCCCTCTGGCACGCTGTCCCTGTCCAGCACGATGACGCAGCCAACCTTCTGCCCCCACTTGCCCGACGGCACGGCGCAGACGGCCGCCTCGGCAACCTGGGGGAGTGACAGCAGTTCGCGCTCCACCTCGAGCGCCGAAACCTTCTCGCCGCCCGACTTGATGATGTCGGCGCTCCTTCGGCCCAGGATGAAGTACATGGGGCCCTTCCTCGTCCACTCCTGACCAGGCGAGTCGTTTTCGCCGGCTCCGGGGACGTGTCTGCGGACCGCCACGTCGCCCGTCTTGAACCACTTGCTACCAGAACCATTGGCATGGCCGTTGGCATGTCCATTTGTGTGACCATTTGCGTGGCCGTTGGTATGTCCGTTTGTGCGCGCATCACCGTTGGCGGTCTCCTCCGGTTTGTCATTGTCATAGACAAACTCCTTGGCCGTCGCCTCCGGGTTCCGCCAGTACTCGGCAAAGATGGTGGGCCCGCGGAGTTGGATCTCGCCGGCGCGCTCGCGGCCGTCCTGGTCCAGCTCCTCGCCGGGCTGGATAACGGCTCCCGTGTCCACGTCAACGAGGCGGGCCTCTACCGATGGCAGAGGCCAACCGACGCTTCCGTCGACGCGGTCGGGGTTGGCAAGGCCGCACGAGAGCGCCATGCCGACCTCGGTCATGCCGTAGCGCTCCAACAGGATAGTGCCGCCCGAAAGCGCGGCCCAGGCTTTCTTGATGGGTGTTGGCAGCGCGGCCGACCCTGAGATGCTGAGGCGCATGTTGGCTGGCGACACAGCGGCGCGGCCGGCCTCTTGAAGCTCCGGCGTCAGGGACTTATGTGTCGCCAGGAGGCGTGAATACACAGTGGGCACGACAGTGAAGAACGTGACCTTCTCTGGGCTTGGGCGGGCGCCGGCGGCGCCGTTTGTGCCATTCGGCTGCGCTGCCTCAGGAAGAAACGGTGCCGCCAGGCGACGCCACACAAAGTCGGCGTTGAAGGGGAAGAGAAACTCGATCGAACTTCCAGCCATAAGGGGCGCAAATACGGCATTGATAGTGCCATGGATATGGTGTAGTGGCAGCACGTGCAGAAGGTGGTCGCTGGGCGAATACTCCCAAGCCTTGAGGAGCGACTGCGCCTGCGCCGTCATGACGGCCTGTGGCAAAAGCACACCTTTCTGTTATTTGAGCGTTAGTGGCCGTGTCCCCCTAACTGTAGATGTCCCGATTACGGTGCAGAGGCGCAAACTTACGGGCCTGTTTGTGGTGCCGGATGTGTACAGCATCATGCCGGCACCACCGGGGTTGGCGTCGTCCAGTGAGACTTCTTTATGGGCCGAGCCCGTCTCGATCTTGGCCAGCTCCAAATGGGCTGGCTTGGAAGCCAGCCCTGTGGCGATAACATCGTGTGCCTTTTGGGCAAACTTGGCCGATGAAAGGAGAAGGGTGGCCTCGCTATGGTCCAGGATGTACTGGAGCTCCGGAGGCGGGAAGGCCGGCGCCAGGGGCACGGCGATGGACCTCGCCGCCAGAATGGCAAGGAGGATCACTGGAAGCATGGCACTCTTAACACGTCTGCACACAATACACAATAAACCAGAGCAGATGCTCGGCTGCGCTTCTTACTCACCTACATAGTCGTAGCTGTTCTCTACCAAGAAGGCAATTCGCTCACCGTCCAGGTTATCCCTCCCGGAGGCGTCATAGAGCCGGTTTCGGACCTTGCAGACGTCGGCCAAGAGACCGCCGTACCTGAACCTCCGGCCAGACAGAGAGTGGACGACAGCAGTAGAGTCCCTGTCATGCTTGCTGACGGCCTCGAATATGGGCAGCTGGCAGCGTGGACGCCATCCTGAAGCAGCCGGCGAGGGGTCTGTGAAGGTGTCTGAGGTATAGCCGGGAGAGGAAAAATGTTGGGAATCTGGGATTCAACATTACAGGAAAGGGGGACTCCCATTTAAGGAGCGGATGTGGGGGCAATCAATAATATGGGGGGCGGACACCCTCGGGGGAGGGCCGTGGAGGGATCGTAGGGCAGGAGCGGGAACATCAAAGCCACAGATGCTGCCGTCGGCGTTGCTGCTGCATTGGACTGACTCCACGGGGAGAATGGCGGTTTGCGGTACTTGGGCTCGGTTGCGCCAGTCGGGCCCGCCGCCTTTGGTCGGGGGGCGAATGCACGCACGACCGGCAGGTGGAGCGGGCGAGTTTTGCGGGAGCTTGGCCCATGAGGTCCCAAACCAACATTGAAGCTGGTAGGTGGAGTTTCCGCTGGTATTTGGCTGAATTGTGTTTCCTTTCCCGGTCCGAGTGCTGGACGGCCGCCCGGCCTGGATTTCCATGTGCCCGCTAGCTATCAGGCAAGCTGGGAGTATTTTTTCCCCCAGGGTTGGTTGATAAGAAAATTTGCCGTCTGGAGAATAGGCTCTGGGCGGTCCCGATCGGCGGTGCCGTCTGCCATCCTTTCTGCTGATGTGTCGTCAAACCCCTGAAAGGCTGGGATTAGCCGGGCGATTGGACGCTCTGATAGGCCGGGCCTGGAAACCAGTGCAGCGTGCAGGGTCAAAGGATGGGACGCCCGTGCCGGCATGGAAGGAGCGTTGCAGTGGGGGTAAATTTTGCCGAAGCTTAGACCACTTCGCGTGCTATCGGGTGCCCGGAGTTTCGCTGGGCAGTGTGCCGGGCCAGTTCACCGGCAAAAGCCGCATGCGAGCCGAAACAGTCAGCCTTGCGTCATTCTCCGATTCTTAAATCTCGAAGCAGCCGTCGAACACTCGCTCGATCGCGTGGCTGAGTGGCAGCGCGGCAAGAGAACCGCCTCGCGAAACGAAGAGCCCGGGCAGCGGACATTCGTCTGCGCCTGTTCGAGTCACATGTTTCGCCGGGCTTGTTTTGGCCTCTCGAGAGCTGCCGAGAGACCGTTCGTTACCATGACTTCCAACACGCCCATGGAGGATGCCATTAGGGAAAAGGTAGGATCCTTCACGTTGCATTCTTACCCCTGCTACCCTTTCACGCTGGGGGAGCCTACAGCCAGCCTCTACGGCTGTCTCGTTTACGGAGTAACTTGGGCTGGTGTGTGCCTCTGGCTGCGTACCAGTCAAGTTGCAAGTGCGGAGCTTCGACACCGCTGGACCGTCCTGGGACATTAGAGCCCTTCGCTCAGCAGGAGTTGTGTTGTGCTGCCTCTTCAACGAACATCCTCTGAATCCGCATCCGTTCAGGTCACTGCCGCCTTCCAGCCCTCACGCCTCGAGATTCATAATGACTCGCACCTTCACGCACATCACAAGGCCATGCAGGGCAGCACGTCACGCGAGACGCATTTCAGACTTGTCATAACGTCGGACCAGTTCCAGTCAAAGACGCAGCCCTCGCGCCACCGCGCCATTGTGAGTGCCCTGTCTCGCAGCATACCTAGATCATATATGCTGTTGCCATCCCCATCTGCATACGGTACAACCATCTCTGTATTCGTTTGATACACGGCCTCTGGGGCTTGTGGAAGCTTTGTGCACAAAACAATACCAAACTAACACCGGGCTGTCGCAGTACGCGCTGCTCAAGGAGGAGATCGCCAAGGAGGGTGGCATTCATGCGCTGCAGCTCAAGACCATGACCCCTGAGGAGGAGGAACGCCAAAGGCAGAAGGAGGCTGAGGCATGTAGCTGAGAAGTGCACACTCGACAGCTTCTAAATGTTACCGGGTCTCGAGAATTAGTAGGTCTTTACCGGGAAAAACACTGGGGGCTCCTCCGGGTAGGTATCGGACATGGTAGCCGTCGACCATCTCAACTCCCCTCTAGATGAGCCAAGGAAAATAGCAACTCGTGACAAATCTTCAATGATGTCATGGCGGCCGGATTTTTAGTACTGTACAATACCCTGTTCAGATTTCAGGGTAATTTCGCCCCCCTACTTTTTACTGGAAGAGGTCAGGCGTGGATGCGGATTCGTGCGCATGGCCTCCCGATAATATTCGACAAGGCTTTTGTTGTTCTTTTTTGTCGTGCCCTGCTTGATTTTCTGTACCCCGGAGCCCGTGGCCTCGCGGGAAGGGGGTCTCATACTTGTTTCCTGTGGGGGCCTGGCTGAGCGTGGCAGTTTCGGTTTCCGAACAGTCTCGGGAATCCGTGTAGGATTTGCCTCGAGTACCGATCGCGATGTGTTTGGGATGATCACTGACGGTTGACTGGGGATATCTGAAGCACCCACCCAAGAGCCTGCACTGCTTCTGGAGCGTTTTTCTGAGCCAAGAAGGCGCGGCCTCGAATATGTGGACTTTGGAGTGCTCAGGCCGGGTGAACGGCTTGTACGTTGTGATGACCGATTTTCGAGTAGCTCATCCTCTCCTTCCTCGGTCGGCTCTTCCGCTGATGTCTGCCCCAGAGGCTGCGAGCGTTCGCTGACTGGGGCCGTTTGGGTCTCGGTTCCGGCAAGGCCCTCATTGATGTGCTTTACCTCTTCCGGGTACACATCGAAGACACGAGCAACAGTGGCTTTGTCCATTACCTGCTGGTTGTAGACTGGCTGTGTCGTGTTCCTATTATACCACTTAATTGCTGGAAGAGGGCTGCTGTCGTCTGTCCAGTTCTGGATATAAGGGAGGAATCCGTGCGTAAATGCCCGGATGAAGTCATCGTAGAGGAAAGGGATGAGCTCGTCTTGATCCTCCAGGTACTTCAGGTACATGCAGGTCCGAAGAAACGTGAAGAGGTCGCCGCCATAGCCTGGATAGGTTGCCTTGAATTGCTCAAAAGGCTTCAGGCTAGCAGGAGGTGATGACACCTTGGGGGGGTTGGTGACGGGCTGTGTTTTGTGTTGGGGCTCCTCTTCGAGCGGCGAGAGGGTCTTTTGCGGCAAGGGGGGCTCCTGTGCCACTGAGGGAGTGACCTGCTCGTCTGGCTCGTCAAAGATAAGGGGGTTCAAAGACTGCATCCGCTGACGCTTCTTCCGCGGCGTATCTTGGTCGCCTTGCTTGCCTTGGCCCTCTGAGCATGGGATGACCTGCGCGGATGGCGGTGTATGACACGGCTGGGCAAGCCGATTTATGGTGACCCTCTCGACCCAGTCACTCGCCCTCGGCAGGACTATCGGCAGTTCGTCTTCAGAGTTGCCTACGCTGCTGGAGGGCACAGGCGGGTGAAATTTCCTCTTCGGGACATGCCGCATCGGCGAGGATGTGGTGCTGGTCACGCGAGAGCGCAGAGTTGGCCCAGGTGCGGTGCTGAGCTGGATGAGCGAGGACTGGGCCTGGGTGGCGAAGTTATGAGGCCCATTGGAATGCACTGGTGGCTGAGTGGGCGGATTCGAGGGAAGGATGTGGTATGGGCGACGAAGTGCCGCTCGAATTGTTTGAATGGGCGGCGACTGTAGGGCGATCGCGGACCGGAGACTGTGACCAGCTGATCTCGTTCCATGTGGATCTGGTCGATGCCCTGTGGCAAGACATGGCCCCGCGCTATCGGCGTCGCGGGTCTTGACTCTGCTTCATCGTCACTTCTGGATGTCGAGCGAGATGGTAGGCTGAGAGTCGCTGCTTGCGGTGGTGCAAAGGCCACCTGCGCAGGACTGGGCCGCTGGACATTGGATTGCCTGGTGTGAAATTCCTCCAGTCCCTTCAGGACCGGAAGCGGGATGTTGGGCGGGGTCCCGGGTTGTTTGCTCAGTCCTTCTGCCCACGCACTCTCTTTGGCAAGGAGGACCTCTTGGTCCTTTGGGATTCGAAAGAGAGCGGCGCTAATGCGCCCGCCATTGGTGGCGAATTGTGTCCTTGAGCTGAGGCCTTGGTCGCTACCGCGCGCTCGACTCCTTGGAAGCGACATGATGGCATGAAGTCATTTACCCCATATCTGAACTGGATGGCGCGAAGGAGAACAAGCAGCGGGAGAAGCGCTTCCCGAGGGGGCGCCCAGCTGGGTTGGTAGTCGGTGTAGTCGGTCGACGTGGGACTTATTGCGGCGCACGAATCGAATCCGAGATGGGAGCGTTTGCTGACACTGGCACGCAGGTTGACCTCGCGAATCAAAGGGCAACCTCGTCCTGGCTGGCCGGGACATAAACTCGTGGGGAGAGGGCGGACCCCCACTTCCACCCGTGTAACGCGTCTGGGCTCGCCATTTGGGTTGCATCACACAGCTGTGGCCAACGCCCTGTCACGTGACAGATACTTCGTCTTGGGTACCTAGTCACTGGTCACAAGCTAGACTGCGGGGCCAGCTCCGCACCCAGCCCTTGACGTAATCACACGCCGCCGGTGGCACACTGGTGCGGGAGCAAGGATCCTGATTTGGCTCCGACTCACTTCGCGACGCCGCCGTTGCAGCCAGGCAAGGCTCCCTGCACCACCGTTGCCCTTCTCTGCAGTAGGCCAGCCCTTCATGCGCGGGCCCCATGCTCGATCCAGATCACCGTCCCATGGACATTCCCGCCCGCCGTCCATGATGAGCGACACCGCCTCCTGGGCACCGACGACTACGCCCTAGCAACAACGAAATCAACCCGCGGCCGCCCCGAGCACGGTTATGTCATCTTCGGGGGGCCTGCGGCCCCGCGGGGATTCTTTCGCCTCCACGACCGCCTCCTCGCACGTCGACAAGGAGCAGCTCGCCCTCAACCTCGACAAGATTCACACGTCGGCGAGCCAGTCCGATGCCCTGACCACCTTCAACGACTTTGCTGCCCCGCCGGGCACGGCTCCTGTCGCCGAGAGCAAAGGCGGCGCCGGAGACCTTGTCCAGCAGGGCTTGAGCGGGCTCTACAGCCGGCTGAGGGAAGCCGTCGGGGCCGTCGGGGCCGTCGGGAAGACACCGGCCCAGGGATCGGACGAACCCAACGCCCATGACGTCGCGTCTAAGAAGAGCTCTGTCCATACTGTACCAAATGCCGCCGCCAAGACGCCCGCGGCATCTCTCCCTCGTGGGAGAGCGGCGGAACCGTGACGACCTTCAACTCGAGCATGTCAAGCGATAGTCCCTATGCAACGGCGTCCACAGCCGACGGCCACTCACAGCCGGCTCCCCAGTCCTCGAAGGCATCATCGATAACGACCATGCAAGCATCCAAGTCCTCCTCGTCGAGCGGCCAGAATTTGCCAAAGATGGCAAAAGCCGTTGTGTCTTCGGTGGTCAACCCCTCTCTCGCGCCCATCACGGTGAGCGCGTTCAAAGACAAAGATGCGTCTCGCGGGATCACTACCCGGGTGGAGGATGCCCCCGGGCCCTCGCGACTAAGGAGCGCTAGCAGGACATCCGACGTACCAAGGCCACTATCCCTGGGACGGTCAACTCGTTTGAAAGCTCGGATATCAAGCTTCCACTCCCACCCCGCTCACGACGGGAAGAGGGGCTGAGCGCGGACGCCGGATCGGACGCTCCAATGAGCCCGGTTAGAGGGTCCGCAGCGTCGGTGTCAACCCAGCATAGCGCGGACGCAAGTCTGAGGGCGTCTGCAGCAGCCCCGAGGGCGTCCTCGCGAGACACGCTCAGGAAGCCTGCCGTCATTGACAGGATCAGCCACGCCCGAGCATCTGGGGACAATAGGTCCCGATCCTCCTCTATGGAACCTGGCATGGCCGAGCCGAGTCCCATCAGTACATCCGCCCACAACTCAGTGTATCATGATTCATTTGCCAGGCATGAAAAACCCCAGCAGTTGGCATCCGGAAAGTTCAGGATCCCGGGAACCACGACGAATGAAGGGTCCCCTCAGACTGTCAACGCCCGCCTCGAACTTATGCGAAAGCAGGTTGTTAGTAAGGAGTTCTGGATGGCAGACGAGACTTGCAAGGAATGCTTCATTTGCGGCCAACCCTTCTCTGCGTTCCGACGGAAGCATCACTGCCGCACTTGCGGCTGCATCTTCGATTCGAAATGCACGTCTACCATCTCCGGGCAAAAGTTCGGCGTGGCTGGAACTCTGCGCGTCTGCAAGACGTGTCTTGACATTATCAACCGCCGCTACGATTCTGGCTCTGACGACTCGGGAGACGACTCATATCTGCCGACAATATTTCGCTCAGGCGTCAACAATGGCCCTCAGACCAGCTCAAAGCCCCGGGCTGACGACGAGGCTAGCATCTTTGAACGCAACGAAGAAGGTGATGACTCGAGGTCGGCCATGACTCCCATGATGGCCATACCCACACGACGGATTGGCGACTCCAAGGTGTTGGAGATTGACGCTCCTCAGCTCAGCCGACCTAGCTCGTCACGGTCTCTAAAGTCGCTTGCGGGACGGCCCATGTCGTCCGGTCACAGACGGACTCATTCAAAGTCCAACTTCTTGGGTCGTTTCAGGGCCACAGCTGAGGAGCGTGCCCCTTTCCGCAAACCGGTGAATGACGAGCTTAGGCGCAACCCCAAGCTGCCTGCTTTCCACGACGACAATATCATCGATCCCGAACTAGAACCGTACATGTCAGAAGAGTCTAGCGGCGATGAGCAGATGAGCATTTTTGCAACAATGGCCAGTAATGAAATTGCCCCGTCCAGTCTGGACCCGGAAAAGTCCAATTTTGGCCCCTTTCTCTCGGCAGGGAAGAGGCACCGGATGCGCCCCGGAGAGAAAAGTATAAGCGGCCTCAGTTTCACCAGCAGAGGCGTGGATGACGGCCCCGGAACCTCGCTTGCCGCTGGTCACTCTAGGCCTAACCGGAGACGCAACATGAGCACTGCCAGTGCCAGCCAGCACCACACTCTGCGCTCACCTAGGCCTAGATCTGGCGTGTTCTACAAGGGGTTCTCGGCTTCGGGCGATCTGCTCGGCGTCCTTGACACCCCGATCGAGGCCACAAAGCTGACCAGAAGCGACTCCATGAGGGGCGAGCGCCCAACTGACGTCCAGCTCAGTCCGTCGAGCCTGAAACACGTCAAAAAGCTCCTTCGGCAGCTCCTACAAGACGCGAAACTCCCCAGCGCGGCAGCATGGGAAAGGTCTCTTCTTCCCATCCTCACACGATGCGCCGATGATGTCTCTCCAGACAGCCGCCAGCAGTCAGACGACATGGACATCCGCCATTACGTCAAGCTGAAGAAGATCCCAGGCGCCAAACCCGGGGACACTAGCTACGTCTCAGGCGTGATATTCACCAAAAATCTGGCCCTCAAGAGTATGCCACGAAGCATCCTCAACCCACGGATCGTCATTGTTTCGTTCCCAATCGAGTATCAGAAGAGGCATCAGCAGCAATTTATGAGTCTGCAGCAGCTGCTCGAGCAGGAGAAGGAGTTCCTGCGCGTCGTCGTGAACCGGATCATTGCTCTCCGACCTCAAGTGCTCTTGGCGGAGAAGAGCGTGGCTGGCGTCGCCCTACAGTATCTCTCCGAGGCTAATATCGCCGTCGTCTATAACGTGAAGCTGTCAGTTATCAATGCTGTCGCAAGGTGTGCAGGCGCCAGCGTTATCTCTTCTTTGGATATGCTAGCGCTACCTGTCGACGTCGGCCAGGCTGGGGGCTTCGAGGTCAAAACCTTCGTCAACAAGGAGATCCCTGGTAGAAAGAAGACCTACATCTTCATCTCTGGTTGCGACCGGGAGCTCGGTTGCACTATCGCCCTGCGAGGAGCACCAACCCAGGTGCTCACGGAGATGAAGCGCATCACTGAGTTCATGGTTTATGTCGTTTACAACCTGAAGCTGGAATCGTGTCTTATGCGGGATGAATACATTAAGCTGCCTGATAGTACAGAGGAGCCTTCCCCTGTACCGTCATCTTCCAAGGAGCCCTCCAACGAAGGCCTCCGATCACTGACCAACTCCTGTGTTGGCTGTGCATCGACCAACGATCAGCTAGTCCCTGCTACAACGCAGAGCATCGAACCCGAGAAGATATCAGAAAGCAGCCAGGAAGCGAATTTAGGGTCTCAAGAAGTCGTCTCAACGGTCGCGGGAGAGCCTAGCCAGGAACAAGTGTCGCAGAATGCTCCGGCGCAACCAAGCCGGCTCGTCTCCCTTCATGACAACCACTCACACTCGCCTCATGATTCTCTCGTGCCGGAGGACGTGCCTATGCCGACTTTCTACAGCGACATGGTTGCCAAGCACGAAACAAAAATCCTCTCAGCTTCCCCTTTCGTTAAGTTCACCCAGCCGTACCACTTGATGAAAGCGCGAGAGCAGGAGAGAAGGCTTGTGTACCTCAAACGTCTCCGTGACCAAGATATTGTCGAGGAGCATGCGGAGAGCGAGAAGTCGAAGCCTGGACGCTTCCAGCTTATCAAGCCCGAGATGGTGCATCAAGTTGGCCACAAGGCGCCAAGACAGGTCATGGAGGTTCTGCACGCGGTGCACGACGCAGAGTACGACAAGGCGCTCTACAACTATCAGACACAGACGCGACAGTGGGAGAACTACATTCAGGGCAATCTCGATCTCTTCGACCCATACCTCCATCAGAACATTGTCGTTCTGTACTCGCACATCTGCACCGAAACCAAGATACCTTGCAGAGAGCCCGGACTTCTCACAATTGGCTTCTATGAGGAGAACCCAGATCCAAGCGGACACATGGTTCCGGACTGCACACTGGGAAAATACGTGGAGGACCTTTCCCTGAACGCCTTCAGTGTGTGCAACGAAAACGGCTGTGACAGACAAATGTGGCAGCACCACCAAACCTATGTCCACGAAGAGGCGCGCATTACGGTGCTGATTGAGAAAGAGTCGCCTCTGCCAATGGGGGTTATGCTCGGCCCCGGCGATGACGATATCTACATGTGGAACTATTGCAAAGTCTGCAAGAAGGATCTCGGCGTCATGGTCATGTCGGAGAGCACTTGGAAGTACTCGTTCGGAAAATACCTAGAGCTGTCGTTCTGGGGCAAAGGGTTGAGGCTTCACCCAGGCTCTGGATGTCAGCACGACCACCAGACCGATCACATCCGGTACTTCAACTTCCGCGGCAACACAATTCGCATCCACTACGATCCCATCGACCTGCTCGAGATCATTGTGCCTGCGCGCGCGCCTCACATGGAAGGTGGACAACGACCTGAGGCTCAAGAATGAAATCTTCACCAAGCTCGAAGAGCGGTGGAACAGATTCATGAACTCTGTCAAAGCGAGACTCAAGAGCATCCGGATCGACAGTGTCCTGCCCGAGAAATCCGAGTCCTGCAAGACCGAGGTTGAGCGTCTTACGAAGAAGGCCCAGGAGGACCAGCCGGAGCTCGTGCGGAAGCTTCAGGATGCATACATGAACTCCAAGTACTACGAGGTCATCCGATGAATCCGGTTGTTAGAGAGATGCTCGAGCTCGTGTCCGAATGGGACGCGGCCTTTGCCGAGTTTGAGGCTGAGTTCTTGTCGGACAAGGATGTCAGGCAGCTGACAATGATCCAGCTGAAGAAGATGTTTGGGGACAGTGAGTCGAAGGAGTCTCTGCCAGGCACTGACGGGACCTCAATCATATCCCTCGGCTCAGAGACAGACGAGAAGACATCAGCGGCTGCGACCCAGGGATCGGACGTCCAGGACGAAAAAATGGCGTCTCAGCCAAGCGATACTGCGGGGAGCGTCTCGGGAACGTCGCCACCATCAGCCACGGGCGACCAGCCTATGTCGGCGGTTGAGGAGGTCATGAGCTCGAGCCAGGTCGATTCGGCGCTTGGGGCGGTCGAGCCGCTTGACTTGGCGACACCACGGTCACCAGTGGCAGCCAAGAACGGCACACATTTCCCGGCTCCGGCGGAAGGCGCAGGGCCCGCTGCCGCGAACGTCCCTCCAATTGTGGCCTCGGACTCGCCTGGCATACCCGCCTCGCCAACCGTGGCTCCCGTAAGCCCGGCGCGGCCATCCCAGTCCAGCGCGGCTCAAGGCCTAGATCCAACTCCCCCGGTTGCATCTAGCCCCACCTTGACCGAGAAAGTCGAGCAGATTCGGAGAGACTACCGCGCACTTTCGGGCGATACCAGCCAGGTCTCTGCTGCGGTGGGGGCACACGCTGGTCCGCAAAGGCTCATCCCGGAGCGCGGGTCATCCCGTAAGGCGGGCTTGACCATCTCGCCTCCCATGGTGCGAGCCATATCGCAACCATCCGTCGTGCCATACACCCGCTCTCACTCAGGCCTTGGGAAGCACGCCCCAACTTCAGCAGTTGATAACAAGCCAACAGAGTTTGTGCAGAGTGGTTCCGACCTGTCCAAAGCCCCGACCGAGGGCTCGGCCAAGAGTGAGAAGAAGCTCTCGGAACGCCTAGGAATAAGTGCCCTAAAGACGCACAGAAAAGCCGGGCAGTCGTCGATTCCCCGATACGTACACGGAAAGAAGAAGGACACCCGGGTGTCTGCACTGGCAAAGCACTTCGAGCAGCTTAGCCGCGAGTTCGAGAAAGAGAGGATGCGGGACCGTAAGCAACGTGCGGCCAAAATGCACTACTCGCGTGCCTTCCTGCCTCGCACCTCTACCAAGGCCACCGTTGAGGTCTACGAAAACGTGGACCAGGCCGTGCAGGAGCTCGGTCACGAGGAAGAACCTGTAGTCTATCCAGAGCAGAGCAAATCCCGCCCGCCCGCGCCGACAAGCTTAGGGCCGCAACCAACACCGGCCCTTGTCGAGGACGCCACTGGGGCCACCGAAGAAGCTTCTGCGTCAAACACGCCTCCTGGCGCGCCGTCGGCGACGGACGAGGTGGCTTCTGTCGATGGAAGCAAGCAGGACGAAAGCCGGACCGGGTCGGATGACGAAGGAGACGATGGGGCCAGCGATGCCGACCAATCATCTCTGCTGGACGACATCTTGCAGATGCCCGAGTCGCTCGAGCCCAGCGGGGAGATACCCAAGCATCAGAAGTCCAGCCTGATGAAGATGCTTACCAACTTCTGGGCCGAGCGATCGGCGAGCGGCTGGCCACAACTTGAGTATCCGCTCAATGCGACAGACCACATTTTCATCGACTCGGACGTGATAGTTCGCGAGGACGAGCCGAGCTCGCTGATTGCGTTTGCGCTGAGCTCGACGGACTACCAGGCGAAGCTGGCCGACATCCGGCACTCATGGAAGATGTCGGCACGTGCGGCGGCTGACGAGGGCGAGGAGCTGAGCGGCTTGTCGGACTCGGCCGATGTGTTTGTGGACGAGGAGGAGCTGGAGACGAGCCTCCTCAGGTCGACGGGCACGCACCTCAAGTACCAGTTCATGGAGGGCTCGGCCAAAATGCTGTGCAAGATATTTTACGCAGAGCAGTTCGATGCGCTGCGGCGCAAGTGCGGTGTCGCCGACCGCATCATCGAGTCGCTGTCCCGGTGCCTCAAGTGGGATTCTCGTGGAGGAAAGACGAAGTCGGTGTTTCTCAAAACACTGGACGATCGCCTCGTCATGAAGGTAAGCCGCTGCAGTCATTTCCCCCATTCCATCCATGCATGCCTAGGTAGCTAACCATAAACGAATCTCACCAGTCCCTCTCCCCCGTCGAGACTGCGGCGTTCCTTAGGTTTGCGCCGGCATACTTCAGCCTGATGGCGGAGGCGCTGTTCCACGAGCTCCCGTCGGTGATTGCCAAGATGCTGGGCTTTTTCCAGATTATCATCAAGAACCCCGATACCAACACCGAGATCAAGCTAGATCTGCTCCTCATGGAGAATCTGTTCTACGACAGATCCCCGGATCGCATCTTTGATCTCAAGGGGTCGATGCGGAACCGGAAGATCCAGTCGACGGGAGAGCAGAATGAGGTGCTGCTGGATGAGAACATGGTGGAGTACATCTACGAGTCACCGTTGTTCGCGCGGGAGCACTCCAAGAGGATCCTGCGGGCGTCGGTGTGGAACGACACGCTCTTCCTGGCGCGGCAGAACGTGATGGACTACTCGCTGATGGTGGCGGTGGATGAGGCCAAAAAGGAGCTAGTGGTGGGCATCATCGACTGCATCCGGACGTACACGTGGGACAAGAAGCTCGAGAGCTGGATCAAGGACCGCGGGTTCGCGGGCGGCGGGCGCAACCGGCCGACGGTGACGAGCCCCAAGGAGTACAAGTCGCGCTTCCGGGAGGCCATGGCGCGGTACATCCTACAGGCGCCCAACTGCTGGCACCAGCTGGGGTCGTCCAGCTCCGGCACGGGGCAGCCCCGGGCCCGGTTTGAGGAGCTCCCGGTAGCGGCAGACTAGGGCTCTGGTGCGGGGGAGGAGTTAATGTCGGAGTCGCTGCAGGTGGCGGGAGGCAGGGAGGCCTGAAGGAAAAGTCTCGGTTTAGGGTGAGTTGTGTATGACTGGAGGATATTCCAGGCGTCCTCACATGATACCTTTTTTTTCTCTCTTGTTGTTTTTTCCCCCTCTGATTCGCACTTGGTTTCTTGGAACACACGCATTTGCGGTAGTGCTTATAGGCGTTTTCGGGGAGGAGAAGAGCCTGGGTGGTTGCGAGCGGTTGTATTTATGGCGCATAGACAGTTAGACCGTATATGTCGCACGAAATCACGATTAGGACCACGTTGATACATGTATCGATCAATTTTACACAGCACACCATTGCCTAGCCGTTTCCAGTGGAGGCCCTCAGGTGCCAATGGGGGGTTAAACCACCTGAAGATTGATCGTTTTAGTGCACACATCACATATCGTGCAGGTTGGGGCTGTCTGTGCTAGAGTAACTGGCACTGTCAAGCAGCCATGCACACTGATTCGCGCTCAATTCAGCAGACCATACTGTCAAATGATCCCATCAAACGCTTCACTTTCCGTTGAAACACTCACCCGCGACACAAACCACAAAATTCAGGTCTCTCCACGATTGATCTCTCGCACCATATCCTGAGGGATAAGCGAGAGTTCGCAGATGTCTATTGAGCTCAACTGGGAGACTCTGACGGGGGCCGATGGCGATGAGCTGAAGAACCGGATCCGGGATTTCATCCATGCAAAGTTCCAGACAGTGCCGCTGCCGCGCTTCATCAAGTCCGTCACCGTCCACGACTTCCAGTTCGGCTCCATCCCGCCCGAGCTCGAGCTCAAGGATATCACGGACCCTCTGCCTGACTTCTACGAAGAGGATCCGGACGCAGATTACGATGATGACGATGATGACGATGAGGGCGACGACGCGGGTAAGGAGGAGGTAGCAACAGGGCACAGTGGTCCTGCGCCCGATAGGCCCCCGTCCAGTCTCGGAAGTAGCCCGGACGATCACCGCGCCGGCTATGCGCAGTCATCTCCGCTGCGGCTTAGTGGAGGCAATAGCCTCGACCCTGGCAGGTGGCCTCGAAGCGGACCAGGAGCCAGGCAACCCGGCGCCGGCGGGATCAACATCAACACGCGGCTGCGGGGCGAGGCGCCGGCGCAGGACCTGACGTCGCCGTTCCTGGGCACGTCCACGCCCGGCATCCTCTCGGGCGGCACTTCCAACTTCTCCTATTTCCACTCGCACCTAGCATCGTCCGGCCTGTCGGGCACCCAGACCCCGCTCGCGGCCGTCGCCGGCGCCCACCACGTGCACCCTCCCTGGCTCGACGTTCACGGCTTCCGCGGCGGGGGCAACGGCAGAGGCGGGGGCAGCAGCAGCAACAACAACAGCGGGACGGCAGCAGCAGCAGGGGCAGCAGCAGGCACAAGCCGGCCGGGTCTCCGGTCCTCGAGGTCGACGGCTTCACGCCCTCGCACAGCCGGCACAGCTCCGTGTCGGCCACGCCAGACCTCGCCGCCCAGGAGCCAGCGAGGAGAGGCTCGTCGCCGGGCGTCGCCGGGCTGGCGCCGCTGCAGCCGCGGCTGCGCGAGAAGCACAGCGTCAGCACCCTCGCGCCCACGAGCGTGGGCAACAATTCACGCCCACCGACGCGTGAGAAGCCGGTGGCGAAGTCGGAAGATGGCGTTGAGGATCACAACGACAGCGGCGCCGGGCGGGAGGAGTAGGAGGAGCGGCAGCAGCAGCGGCAGCAGCAGCGGCGGCGGCGGCGGCCGGAGGCAAACCAGACGCCGGCGACCAGCACCGCGAGGACGGGCGACGGTTCCGGGAGCAGCGCATCGAGGACCTCCAGGCCGTGTTCCGCATCCGCTACGCCGGCGACGTGAAGCTCCTGCTGACGGCCGATATACTACTCGACTACCCCATGCCCAGCTTCGTCGGCATCCCCGTGCGCCTGAGCATAACGGGCCTCACATTTGACGGCGTCGGCGTCCTGGCCTACATCCGCAAGAGGGTTCACTTTTGCTTCCTAAGCCCCGAAGATGCCGCCGCTATCACGGGCAGCGGCGAGACTGAAGTCGGCGATGAGGCAGGGGCAGAGGCGGGTGGTGGTGACAGAGCCGAAGGGCAACCGCAATCACAGCAACAGCAGCAACCGCCGCCACCACGCGAGGGCCGCAGTCGCGTTACTAGTAGTGCATCGACTGTTGGGGCCGAAAGTACTACGAGGATGGGCGGTCTGCTTCAGGAGATCAGGGTAGAAAGCGAGATAGGCCAGCGAGAGAGCGGAAAGCAGAGCCTTAGGAACGTTGGCAAAGTGGAACGGTTCGTGCTCGAGCAAGTCAGGAGGATCTTTGAGGAGGAATTTGTCTATCCTAGCTTCTGGACCTTTTTGGTATGATTAGATGATATATACCCCTAGATTAATTACTCCGACATGCCATCCTGCACGGTCGTCGAGATGGGATGAGACGGATAACGGCTTATCCTGTGCCAACAACCACAAGCGTTCTCGCTAAGACAGGATGTTCTTAAAGCCCTGGTAGGCCGAGTTGATGTCCAGCTCCAGCTCGCGGGCCTGGACGTCGCTGAGCTCCTCGGTGGCCTTCATCTGGTTGAGCGTGATGAGCCACTGCACGATCTTGCCGCGGTTCTCAAAGTCGCGATCTGTGACCTTGTTGACCGACTGAATCACGTCCGTCAGGAGCGGGTGCAGCTGGTCCTTTGCCAGCAGGCCGAGCCGCAGGGCGTCGAGGAAGGTGATGAAGTCCTGCGTGGCCTCCAAGATGAGCGCTCCGCCAGGCGCACTCCCGGCCCCGCCACCTCCCATGTCGCCGGGGCCGCTCATGCGGTTGACGCCGCCGCCGCCGGACGAGGCCTGCACCGCCGTCGCGGGCATGCCGACCCGGATGCGCTCTGTGGCACGGGGAACCTCTAGCTGGAAGCACGGGGGCAGGGGGCGGGATGCACTGTGTCAACGGCAAGCAAAGGCAGTAAAAAGGGGGTTGGTGATAGGGGGAGGCAGATGATCGCTCTGCTACCCATGCATGTAGGATGCAGGGAAGGAATAAAAACACATACGTCCCACTCGGCCTTGAACTCCTCGAGGTCGCCAAACGCGGTGGCGACGGTCTCGTCGGCCAGGATGGAGCGGTACTGCTTGAGGGAGCGCTCGCAGATGTCGGTGTAGTCGGACTCGGGAATGGCGTCCTTGAGGAAGGCCTTCTCGAGCTCGTCAATGGTGACGATGATGGAGAAGATCTCGGCGAGCGAGTCCTGCAGGTCGCGCTCGGCGCGCGTGTCGGCCAGCCGGACCTCCTCGTCCAGGCTGATGGTGGCCGACATGGCCGTGTTGGGCACATAGCTGTGCGGCGTGGGCGCGTAGCCCTGCCTCGGCATCATCTTGGGGGCCCGGGTTCACACGCGTCGTTCGCTCAGTCTGGCCGCGGGTGCATCGTATTTATGTGTGGTTGTTTGCCTTCGGTGGATTTGTCGTGGGCCTAGCTTCCACCAGTTCCTGCATCACGACGTCAAAGCCAGCCAGCCCTCCCGCCTGGTTTCCCCTGCCCCACCTTGGCTAGGCTACTTTGTGGTGGAGACCCGCCCCCTGCGCCTGGGTTCTGGGGAGTTGCCACCAAGTCTAACCCAAGGCGGGCTAGCCCGCGCCGATAAGATAGTGGATAACAGGCCGGGGGATGGGAGCTTTATCGGGGGAAAAATTTGAATTTTTGGGCGAGTTTGGCAGACAAGGCGGAAACGAGACGGAAAGAAGCCTGTATTCAGTTTATTTTTTTGGCCATCACCGCGCCGTCTCGCCCACCATGGCGCCCACAAAGAAAAACCTCAAGGCGACCAAGAAATTCGAGAAGAAGCACCTCAAGGGCGTCCTGGAAAAGCGCAAAGCCGGTGCCAAGATCAAGCAGCGGGCGCAGGTCAAGGCGAAGAAGCAGGCCAAAAAATCGGCCGATGCCTCCTTCTACAAGTCTGGCGACAATGCCGACGGCGACGCCTCCAAGCCCGCCGCCAAGAGGCAGCCGGGCGCTGCTGTTGGCGAGATGAGCGTCGACGACTTCTTCAAGGGGGGCTTCGAGATCCTCGATGGCAAGGGCAAGGGTGCGGGTGCAGCCAAGAAGGCTAAGGCCAGCGGCAAGCTGGGCAAGAGGAAACGAGACGAGTCGGAGGCTAAGCGCAAGCCTAGCGCTGGCAGCGACGACGACGACGACGACGACGAGGCGAGCGACTCGGATGTCTCGATCCAGGACGGCCCCGTCGAGAGCGACAGTGACGACGGCTCAGCCATCGACGACGAGGATGTGGGCATGACCAAGGAGGCCATGGATGCGCTGGCGGAGAAGGACCCCGAATTCTACAAGTTCCTGAAGGAGAACGATCCCGAGGCCCTCGACTTTGACGAGAACGCCGACATGGCCGAGGTGGATGCGCTTAGCAGCGGGGGTGAAGAGGAGGACCCGGAGCAGGAGGAGCAGCCTAAAAAGAAGCGCAAGAAGGACAAGAAAAAGAAGAAGGACGTGGACAGCGACGGCTCCGGGGAGGAGGATGAGTTTGTCAAGAGCAACGAGCTCACGCGCGAGATGGTGGCCAGGTGGAAGAAGTCACTCGACGAGACGAAGTCGCTGCGGGCGGCGAGGCAGGTGGTACTGGCATTCCGGAGCGCGGCGCACCTGAACGAGGACCAGGTCGAGGGCGAGAGGAAGCAGCGGTACAGCATCTCGAGCCCGCAGGTGTTCCACGACATTCTGGTGGTGGCGCTCAAGCAGATCCCCGAGGTGCTGCAGCACCATGTGCCCGTCAAGGAATCGGCGTCGCACAAGACGTACGTGCAGACCGAGGGCAAGAAGTTCAAGACGCTGTCGATCCTCATCAAGAGCTACACGGCGTCGGTGCTGCACCTGCTGCGCACGCTCTCGGACGATGGCACGCTCAAGCTGACGCTGTCGGCGCTGACGCCGCTGCTGCCGTACCTGCTCTCCTTCCGCAAGCTGCTCAAGACCCTGATCAAGACCGTCGTCGGCTTCTGGGCCCAGGCCAGCAGCAGCGAGTCGACGCGCATCACGGCCTTCCTGGTGCTGCGTCGCCTGGTCGTCATCGGCGACAAGGGCGTGCGCGAGACCGTGCTCAAGGCCGTCTACCACGGCCTGGTCCAGGGCAGCCGCGCCACCAACGCCATCACCATCCAGGGCATCAACCTGATGAAGAACTCGGCCGCGGGGCTCTGGGGCGTCGACCAGGCCATCGGCTACACCACCGCCTTCAGCTTCATCCGCCAGCTGGCCATCCACCTGCGTAACAGCATCGTCCACAACCAGAACGACGCCTACCGCGCCGTCTACAACTGGCAATATGTCCATTCGCTCGACTTCTGGTCCTGCGTCCTGTCGGAGCACTGCAGTTCCCTTGCTGAGGCCGAGGCTGGCCGGGAGAGCCAGCTGCGCCTGCTGGTCTACCCCCTGGTCCAAGTCACTCTAGGCGCCATGCGCCTGATCCCTACCGCCCTCTACTTCCCCCTGCGCTTCCACCTAATTCGCTCGCTGCTGCGCCTGAGCCGTGCCACGGGCACCTACATCCCACTCGCCTCGGCCCTTCTCGAGGTCCTCTCGTCGGCAGAGATGCGCAAGGCTCCGCGCGCGGCCACGCTGAGGCAGCTTGACTTTGCCGTCGCATACAAGGCACCGAAATCGTATCTACGCACACGCGTCTACCAGGATGGCGTCGGCGAGCAGACGACGGAGCTGCTGGCCGAGTACTTTGCGCTATGGTCCACAAATATCGCCTTCCCCGAGCTGGTCCTGCCCGTCGTCGTCGGCATGAAGCGCTGGCTCAAAGACGCGCGCAAAAAGTCGACGGGCAACAAGAACAACAAGCTTCACGCGTCCGTCGTGCTGCTAGTCCAGAAGATCGAGGCCAACTCCAAGTTCATAGAAGAGAAGAGGTCAAAGGTGGACTTTGCGCCCAAGAATCGAACCCAGGTCGATGCCTTCCTTAAGAACTTTGAGTGGGAGAAGACCCCGATTGGCGCCTTTGTCGTTACACAGCGGAGGGTTAAGACAGAGAAGGAGAAGCAGCTTGCAGAGGCCAGGAAAGAGGAAGATCAAAAGCGAAGGGAGGAAGAGGAGGAGGCCAAGATGGCCGGCGCTGAGGATGATGAGGAGGAAGAGGAGGAAGATGATGAAGATGACGACGAGGAGGTTGATGAGGACAGCGAGGCAGAAAGTCAGGGAGACGACGGTGACAGCGACTAGGCTGAGTAGTCTAGCAGTGTGGAACAGTATGGTCCACGATCCCGAAAAACAAAACAAACTGCCATTAATCCCAACAAGCAGCGTGAGCGTCATCCACCTGCACCAACTCGAGGACAGGCGTTGGAACGACCGAATTGCGATCAGGCTCAAAGTCTACTAACGCACCATGCTTCCCCCGAACCTTCACACGGGAGCGGCGCCACGGGAAAGGGGCATGCGGACGCCGAAGCCAAAAGCGGCCACAGCCTTCCGAGGGACCGGAGATGGTGGCCGTGGATGTGCATATCCAAGCCCCTTTGCCATCCGCCTTTCCCGCTCGTCTCTCTGCCGCCGCAGAAACGTTTGCCGTTCCTGTTACCATCGCACAGGCCTTTACTCTGTATCTCCAAGCCCCTTCATGCCACGGCCAGTCATCCAAGATAACCAACTTCCAGCTCGACGCTGCTTCCGGCTTGCACGTCTCTTGATACAGCGAGCAAGCAACCATCGCCGAAACTTAGAGGCACATCCTCAGGTTCGGTTCGGGTCGGGTGCGATTCAAGCGCAATGAAACCCAACAGCACAAGCATGAAGGCCGCCTTCAGGCGCTACAGGGACTATGCAGCAACCCTCCTCGGCCGGAATGGCTCCCGCCTGGGCCGGAGTATGGTCAAAGTTGGCCAGGAGCTGATCGCGCACTGCGACCGTGGCATGACCCCGGACGCCTCGCGGACTCTTGGGGAAGCCTGCCGCGGAGGCTCCGGGAGGTCGAGCGACTGGCCAAGGAGCTGGACCGCGCCATGCAAGAACTGCCGGCCGAGGTCCTCAAGCGGTCAGTCAGGAGATGCCGCTCGAGGAAGCCGCGGCGGGCCCGAGCATACGGTGCCGGCGCTGCTGCCATCGCGCCCGCCGCCGCCGCATCCTTGCCCGCCCTCCCGTCGCCATCGCCGCCACGGCCGTCGCCACCCTGGTCGTCAACGGCACCATCAGCAGCATCGACGCTGCTGCCGCCGCCGCCCAGCGAAGAGGGCCCCAGGGCGCCGGACGGAAGCGGCCTGGAGCCGGTCCAGACGAGCAGCGCCGACCTGCTCTGCGGCATGTGGGCCCTCCTGGGCAGCCTCCGGGCGCAGCTGCCGCGCGCGGTCGCGCCGCCGACCGAGCCCGAGCCGAGGGCTCTCTTTGGGCGCCTCGCCTCCACCGCGGACAACTTTTACGCCGACGACATCGACGTCGTGCTCCGCGAGTGGGGCCTGTCCAGGGGACTCTCCCTGAACCTCGGCGTCGTGGTGGAGGGGCCGTCGGGCGAGGGCCGCTTCTCGTACCAGATACGCGAGGGCGGCGACGCGGCCGTCTGTATCCACGACGACAACGCCGAGACCCTCAGCGGCGCCGAGTACAGCCACTACTCGGCCATGGTTCCCCCGGGCTGACGGCAGCCAGGGGCCGCGCCCCGGCGGGGGGTTATTGGGGTGGACGCGGCGGTTGGCGAGGATTTACGCTGAGTTTTTTTGGTGGTTTTCCTTCTTTTTTTCCCTTTTTTTTTTTTTTTTTTTTTTTTTTTGGCTGTCTTGGACACGGTTTGAAGCAAAAGCAAGGGGAACCCAAGGGGAAAGCAAGAACAAAGCAAGCAAAGGCCAAGGGCAAAAATGGGGAGGGATGGGGGCCGGATCAAGGTGGAGCAAAAGGGGAGGAGTTTAGCATATAGGGTTGATTGTGACGAGCAACTATCCACAGTTTTGCAGAAGCATATAGCGACCTTCGGGATTGGTTTTGGACTTTGGGATACCACAGCTCCGCCATAGTCGAGGCAGGAGAGCATTGAGTTTGAACAGCTTCTTCTAGGGAAATTCAAAACACGGTGACCACTCGATTTAGAACGGGGAGAAATAAAAATTCGTACGCCTCCGGCCTTTTTTGCTGCGCCGGGCCAATAAATCGTGCCCAATATCAACGCCACGTACGGCTTTCTCCCTGCTTTGTCCCGACCGATCAAAGAGCAACAGCTAGTCATCCAAGGGTGTATGGGGCGTCGTAGGTGACCATATCGCCATCATCATTATCCTCCATCATTATTCCCACATGACTATCATCATCACTATCGTCGTCGCTTTCAGCATGGTCAACTGATTTGCTGCTCCCGTCATTACCGTCGTTGCTAGGCCCAGGGAGGACTGCGAGCGATGTGAGCGTAGTCTTGGTTTTGTTGGGCCCGGCGGCGGCATCCTCCGAGACCGAGCCGGTGGATCTCGGCTTCGCAGTGTGTTCAGGGGAAGCAGACGCAGGCGTCGCCGTTGGGAGCTGCGGCGCGCTGGCCGAGGCCTTCGCGACAAAGACACTGGGCTGTTGCCGGACCTGTGGCTGGCCCCGGTCCATGTGCGCCAACGCCGCCAGGGGATCCAACTGCTGCATCAAAACGTCCGAGTTAGACCTCGGCGCAGCGGGGCGGGCCTTTTTGTCAGCCCCAGGCATGCCAGACAGCGACTTGGGCTCGGGCGCCATGGCGGCCTCGTCCCCGAGATCTATCAGGCTCCCCTGCTTGGCGCCGCCATCCTCATCCCGCAGCTCAATCACGTCCTTGTCCGTCTCTATGGGCCCCTTGCCGCCCTTGACGTCGGGGAAGCCACAGCGGGCCAGGATCTTGGCGATCAGGTCCGGGTAGCGCAGGTGGCCGCTCACGACGTTGCTAAGATCCAGGTTCTCGACCCCGTTGATGCCCTCGACGGCCTCCAGGCCCGCCACGCCGAGCTGGATGCTGGTGGCCCTGTAAATGAAGGCGAGAATGAAGTCGTTCTCCGAGTAGACGTTGAACAGCTTCCCCGACACGACGCTGCCCATCTCCTCCCACTGGGCGCGGTCCGAGGGGATCGGAGCACCGACAAACACGGCCTGGTCCACCAGGCCGAATGCACGGCGCTCGGCCAGTGAAACGAGGCAGGAGTGTATCACTCTCGCCCCCAGAGAGTATCCGATCAGGGTTACTGGCCGCTCGCCTTGGACCTTATTGATGATGGCGTCGGCAAGGACCCTGCCGGCCTTTTCGGACCGGTTGCGGGCTCGGTTGAAGGGGTTGTCGAGGGTAGAGGCGACTTCGAGCAGCTGGAGCGGCCACATGGCGGCGTACAGCGCGGCCAGGGCTGTCCGCTTGATGATCTCGACCTTGACGACGCCCCAGGTGTAGGACCCGATAAGATCACGCAAAGCAGTGCCGAGGCTCAGCAGGCTGTCGATCTCGTACTGGAGGGCGAAGACCTCGGTATCGGCCCCCAGCACGAGCCATGGTTTGACTATATCATCCCTGGACGAGAGCCAGCCGTTGATACCAATGGTAACCCGGAGCCGTCGAGCGTCTTTGTCTTCTTTAGAATACTCCTTGCCCCACGCCTCGCTCAGCGGTATAAAGCGAAAGTCGTCGACCTCGCGGGCATACTGGTCCATCATCTCGCCCTACATCGAATTCATTAGCTAAAACCAACAGCCGCGTAGCGATGGCACACTGACAGTCATCTTAGCCCCATAGGCTCCAAATAAGGCGCCCACGAGAGCGCTATTCATCCAAAATATCCCAAGAAACGAGGCCAAACTGCCGAGGCCGACGCTCCCCATTATGCCGCCGATGGCGCCGGCGACGAGGGGCGCGGCCAGCCCGCCCGTGATGCCGATGACGGCGGCACCGGCGACCGAAGCCAGGCCGACCTTCCAGAAGCGGCTGGCCTGCCCCTCCTGGCGGCGCTTCTGGGCCTCGGCCTCGGCCGTCATGGCCTGCTGCTGCCGCCGCTTCTCGGCCTCGTCCGAGGTGGAGGACTCGACGAGCGACCGGGCGATCTCGGCCTCCTCGCGCGCGAGCACGGTGGGCGCGAGGTCCAGGGCGGAGGTGAGGTATACGGCCAGGGTGCGCGAGAGCGCCGTGTACGCGCCCGTGGAAAGCATCATGACCAGCACGCAGCTGAGCGCCTCCTCGCGGTCCTCGCGCGGGATGGTGGTGAGGCGGGTCGGGATTGGGTGGTGCAGCTTTTGGAACGCGGCCGGGTCTGGGCCATGGCCGCCACCGCTAGTGCTGGTGCTGCCAGTGGTAGCCGCGGCGGCGGCTGGCTCGCCGAAGTCCAGCAGGTTCTCGCCCTGGCTCGGGGTTTCGGCCTTGGCGCGTTGCAGACGGGCCTGGCGCTCCCGCCGCGCTTCCGTGATCTTGGCGTCGTCTGGAGCAGCAGCGATGTCCTTGAGCGACTTGAGGAGCTGGCGCCGCCACTCGTCGAGGTGGGCAACGGCGGCAGCCCGCAGCCGTATCAGCTCCCTGGTCGGGGGCTCAGGGGCCTGCTTCGGCTGTGGGGATAGACTGCCAGTCGGGCGTCCATCCCGTCCTCCCTCGGAGCTGTCGCGGCTCTCAGACGAGACGAACAAGGGTGCCGGGGCGCTGGGACGGGCTTGTCGGTGCTGGTGCTCCTGGTCGCGGTGCTTCAGGACAAGCTGGGAGCGCATGTACTGCGTGATCTCGTCGACCAGCGTGTAGAGCGCCCGCCGCCTAGCCGGGTTGAGCACGACCAGCAGTTGGCGAGGCTCTGCCGCCAGCGGCGCCATGGCTCATCTGCGACGCGTCTCCTTGGTTGTGAGGAACGATTGGCGATGCTGTGCTGTTAGCGTTGGGTCGATGACGTCGTCGTCGTGTTGCGTAGTTTAGGTGAGGGACCGATTCAGGGGAGCCAACAGCAGAACCCACCGCGCAGGATAAAGGCAGTGCAAGTGCAGTATGGCGTCGATCGATCTTGTTGAAAAAGCAATCCCGACGATTGCAGCCTGGTTCCGGCACAGGATCCCAGGTAATCCGAAGTGTGTTTCGCGTAGCAGTGCGCCACAGCTGAGCTCATTGGAAGCGTCGACCCCGCCCGCGGCTCGAGTCTGATCCTGTAGGATGCAACGAGCCCCCAAGCAGGCAAGCGTGGTCGCAAACGCCGACACAGACAGGGCGCAATTGGAGATAGCCAATAGCCGCCTAGTATAACCCGTCCTTGTAGGGATGTTTGTATTTCTATTCTGTGCCCTTTTGCTGTCAGGGTACAGCCAAAAACGTTGAAATCGCTAGATAAGCTGGAAATAATGAATGATACGCAATCCATGCCATGTAGAAACCAACCAACAAGGTATATATGACCACGTAAATCCCCCTATGCACACAGGCTCCCTCCCGCCTCAACCGAACCGCTGCTTGGCCAGTTCCTTGAGCGCCCCGACGACGCGGTCCTCGCGCGCGTGGTAGTTTTGCAGCCGCTTCTGCAGCTCCTCGGCCCGCGCCCGCGCCTCCTCCTCGCGCCGGAGCTCGCGCTCCGTCTTCTTGCGCTGCAGCGACGCCAGCGCCCGCCGGTAGTCGTCCGCCCCGTCCCCGCCCCCCATCAGCTCGCCGTCGTTGACGTCCGCCGCCCCCGCCGACCCCTCGCGGAACCCGCGGAGCTTCTCGTTGAGCTCACGCCTCTTCTCCAGCCGCCGCTCGCGCGTGCCCGCGTCCGCCTTGGGCGCCAGCTCGTCCAGCCGCTCCTTCTGCTCCGCCCGCTCCGCCCGCCGCGCCAGCGCCCCCGCCTTGCGCTCCGCCTGCCGCGCCTCCTCCTCCGCCGTCCGCCGCTCCTCCAGGTCCTGCATGCTCGGGATCCCGGGCCCCTGCCGGATGCTCGACGCCGTCCACACCCTGCGGGGCGTCGGTGCTACTGCTCCTTCTGGTGGCGGCGGCGGCGGGCCGTAGTCGTCATCGTCGTCGCTTTCGTCGTCGCTGCTCGTAGCGTCGCGTTTTGACGTAGCCTTGAGCGCTCGAGACGTCCCGCCGGCGCTGGCTGCCACAGGGCGCCCTGGGATTACGGCCGGGCTATCCCCACGGTCGTCGCCCGACACCGCCGGCCTGTCATAGTCGTCGTCGTCGTCGTCGCCGTCACCGGCCTCCTCCTCAACCCACATGCGCATGACGCGCTGGAACATCTCGGGCTCGTACCAGCCCTCCGACAGCTTCCCCGCGTTCCAGCGCTTTACGAAGGACCTCCAGCGGTGCCGCAGCTCGCGCTCGCCGAGGTCGTGGATGTTGGTCTGCGCGTGCAGGTCGAGGTAGTGCGCGAACAGCGGCCGGAAGGCATTATAGTCGTGCCGCGAGAGCGTCCGGGCGTCACGGTAGAATCCTTTCTCCGGCCTGCTCATCCGCCTTGCCGTCGTCCTCGCCGTCATCCTCGTCGTCGTCAATCGGCCCCATCATGGTCAGTGCGGTTGGCCTCGCCGGGCGTTTGGGGCGAGAGTGAGAGTCCTCCCTGGACCTCCGGTCGCGCCGGCCGGCCCGGGACGTGCTCCGTTGGCGCCTGCCGGACCGGTGTTTGTGAGGGCGCGAAGACGACTCGCATCCTGCCGTCGACGGTCCCTCGACTGGCTGTCCGTGTCGCGGCCCGGTCCCGATCCCGATCCCGGTAGCGGCGGTGGCGATCGTCCCTGTCGCGCTCGCCGCGACTGCTCCCACTTCCCGTCCCGGGGCGAGGCGGTGTGATCTTGACCGCCTCCTATCCTCGTCCTTGGCAGTAGGCATGTGTCCGTTCTCCCTGGCGTGTGACTTGTTGATTGGATTATGCACGTGCTTTTTGGCTCCCGCCAACAGCCCTAGAAGACACGGTGACACAACGCGGCCAGTAGAGCGAGCCCAAGCGCCGGGCCGGAACGAGGCGCTGTGGCAGCAAACCGGCCACCGACGCTCAAGAGGCGGAGCTCTTCCCCAGATTCATATGTTTGGGTGTTGGGCGAGCAGAGTCGGAGTTCCGCCAACTCCGATTTTTTGTTTGCTTTTTAAGGTGCGGATTAATTTCAAAGGTTGTGGTTTATGCGACAAGCTAGTTATCCAAATCGCGTTATTCTTTTGCATATAACGGGAGATTAGGTTGAAAGGAGGGAATAAAGAAATGTAGATAAACTGTCGCGAGTTTTGGAGTGTCGTGGAATTTACGATTTGGTCGGCCAACTTCCCGAAACAAACACCCGCGGGACCTCTTTAGAAGGACCAGAGCTAGGCGTGCTTCTGTTTTGACCTTGGCCAATCAAAAGAGTGCCGCTACTCAGCTGGCCCCACCTGACGGGGGCTGGGTGCTGGGCTGCTTGTTGTCAGGGGTCGGCCGTTCGGGTCCCGTCCGCTAAACTGGCATCCACATCCGTCCTTGATCTCCAACATTTGTCAAAAGCACACATCTACCACCTTCCAGGGGAGCAAGACAGCTTTATGGATATCTGTCTCGAAGTATGTATGCGTGTATTGATCCGATTTGCCACCTTCCAAACCCAGGGGTATCATTCATCATACTGTCCCATCGTCAGCATCCCTCTATGACCACCAAGCAGCCCCATGGAGACGTCGTGTGCGCACCGACGGGTCGAATATCTTGCTGTGCCGGTACTCCTTGATCCATCAGGCCATACAAACAGCCTCCACGGCACATCGTGATATCGACACTGCCAACCACCGCAAGCAGGGGTCAGTTTCCCTCGTTCATCGCCCGGCCGGCAGCTTTTTGGCTTTGTCAAAACCTCAAATACCGTCGCGCTCGGGCCCAGCACAAACAGGGCAAGACGCCTTGAGATCACCTCCAATGCCAACCACCTCAAAACCTCGCAATATCCGCCTCTCCTATTGCTTTCGCCTCAGCCATCCGCGTAAGGGTGGCTGTGGATCAGACAGCCAACGCACTGACAGTCGTCGCCGCACAGACAGCTCGCCGTCTCGCCTTCGCACCCGAACGGGTACGTGACGAAGAGAAAGTCGCTTGCTGAAAGATGCGTCTGGTCCTCGCTCGACGCTGACGCCTCGGACGGTGTCTGCGCTTGCGGTGGTGAAGAGGCGGCTGGTTCCGTCGCTCCTGCACCGCCTGCGCTTTGCTGGACCTGCGCTGCAGCGGGAGACGCCTCTTCCGCGCCCCCGGCAGAAGATGTGTGCTCACCGCCACCGCCGCAACATCCCCCTCCCCCTCCTGCTCTTGACGGTGCTGTCGACACTGGGGCTGTTGCTCCCTCCCTTGCGCCCCTTGCATCCCTTCCTTCCCCTCGCGTCGGTTCCTCCGTCATTATGGTCATGGCCGACCGAACGTAGTCCTGTGTAACCTCGTTGTACGGATGAGCCGGGCAGCCAAGGCAGTTGCAAGCGTCACCGCAGGCGCACTGGTGCGACATGCCTACGAAGCCACCCCCAGCTGCAGCGTCGTCGCTGGCCCCGAGGCTCATGGCTGGCGCTGGCGGCGCACGCGTACCCATGTGGGCAGGGGCATGGCCTCCGGGGAACGCATAACCCAGCCCTCCGGGAGGTGGCATCGCTTGTCTCCATTGCGGCGGCTGTATAGGGTGCTGGTATGTGCCGTAATAAGGCGGGTAGATGTACATGGTCGGGTCCGCTGCATGTGTAAAGAATATGGGCTGCATAACCGGCGATGGGAAGGGGCCCATCACCGGAGCACCCGCGACGCCCAGCTGGTGGCTTAATGGCGCTGCGCCATTTGTGAGGCCACCACCGTTCCTCACCGAGACGTGTTGTCCCAGATGTCCCAGTGGTTGGTGCGCGGCGGCGACGGCAGCGGGTGATGATTTTGGGTTCCCACTGCCATTGACTCCCGTCGATGACGCCTTACCAGCGCAGCAGCTCTTGGGTGCCGTCACGGGGGTGGCTGGTTTGCTTGCGACAGCTCCATCACTGGTGGCATCCGCGCCATATTCAGCCCCGTTTGGGCGCGTGCCAAAGTCCTCAAAGTAGGACCCATTGCTCATGCCACCGACAACCGATCTTGGCGTCTCGGGTTTGATGGCTGGAGAGGGCATGGTTAGATGACCGTCGAGCTGTTGCGATAGCGAATAGTCCGCCCCATTCTCCAAGTCCGTTGCCACAGTCGGCGGGTCAAGTGTCCCGGGCAGCGTGACCAGATAGTCAAGCGAATGTCCGGATGTTGTTGGGGGGAGTGCGCTATCGCCATCACCTGCAAACGGCATCCTGTGGAGGATAGGTGTTCTGTAGGGCGGCGCCGAGTGTATGTTGTAGCTTTCGGGATCCATCCTCTCGAGCGTCGCAAGATCGAAGGACTGTTTCCGAGCCGCGGCTTTGGTAGTGGTCTTCTGGATCTGGAACGTTCGCCTAGTCGGGGACATGGGGCCCTTGAGGGCCGGGGATTCGGGCGGTGCTGGCTCTGGGGCTGGGGCCGAGGGGCCGCAGTCGCACTTCTGCGCTCGCGGTATGGCCGCCGTGATGCCGCCGCAGGCGCATGGCCTGCCTGGCGGGTGTGGGCATACGCTCAATGGCCGACCCGGCTTGCGGACCGGCACCATAAGGCGCTCCTTGGCATGTGTGCATTTTGTGGACCGATGTCCACGTATGCATGGCTCACTATATCGCAAGTCAGGGCAACATGTAAGCATTCAATCCAAGGTCCGCTCGCAGGTCCAAGCCGGCGAGGAGGCTGGTAGGGGATCCAAGGACAGCAGGAATGCAGCGCGCGAGCAGCATGTTGACTGGCGCAAGTATAGGATGGAGCGCATAGGCATTGGATGGGTGAGACACCCTCCCGAACCGCGCATGAGACTCCGAGGGCTGCGGCAGGAAATCATCTTTGGTCACTCACACACTCACCAAGCCATCTTCAAGCCGTTGATTATCGGCATCTTCGCGGTATTCCGGACGAGATTGCCGTCATGGGCCGGAGTGGGCTGCGCCGGAGGGCGGTATACCTCGGTCCAGGTTTGTCGGTTGATTCACGGAAAGGAGCCAGTCTCAAGGCCCGAGACAAGGAAACCCCAATTTCCCCGACAATGCGGCCGCGGGTGCCGACGTGTCGCAGATTTGGGTTGTACGAGGGCGGGGACCCTCGCGCCTAGAGGTTCCCGCGGGCAGCGAGAGTTCGCCGTGGACAGTTTGAACTAAATGGGGGGGAAATATGTATAGGAAGGACTAAAGTCGGGCGTTGGTTCGGGGATGGATCAGGACAGACAAGTGGACGATGCTCGGCGTGCGCAGGGTCGCATCAATGACACGAGCAGTCAGAATACTCGGTCAGGACGGCGCTTATCCCCGGTGTCCGGGTAAAGATAGGACGAGAGCGGCTCTAGTGAGAGGTGGCTTAAGCAGCGCGCCACTGGTTTTCGAAATGGCACGGGACCGAACAGGACTTGGGATCAGATGGCTTCGAGATGTTGTGTGAAGCCCAGGGAGTACTGCGCATGTAAGGCGGTACCTCGGGCAAGGGAGTGAGGTATCAGGGCGGCGTAGAAGGTGGCTCGCCTGGATGCAGGTGAGCGAGGTATGCTAAGCCCGGACGAGGCACTGGACCACCCCCTCTTTCTTGGTTTCCTCGCCCCAACAACGTGGGCAACAACGTGGGCCGCGAGACGGGTGCGTGGGAATCCCCCGACAGGTGAGGGGGTCGCACTCGGCTGGGCCTATACTGTAAGCCAAGGGGGAGGACAAGAGTGGTGCAGCGACATGTGCTGATGGCGCGGGTGCTGCGACGTGGGCTGCGCTGTGGGAAACCCAAGTCGGATATCCAATGGGCTCCTCAAGGAGGGAAGGTATTTCGTCCCGTCAGAAGGGGCCGGAAGGCAGCTTGTCCCACGTTCGTGCTGGAGAGGCCGGCGAGGTGCAAACGCAGGGACCCGTCCTCGTTCGTTGGAAAGCACGGGCTTGGGCGCTTGTGAGACCACAGCCGCCAGCCCGACCGCACTCTATTATCCCATGTATCAAGGTCGGATGTTGGATGGCTCAGCTGCGAGGGCGTCCCGATGGGGTTGGTTGGTTTGGCTGGCCGTTGGCTCAGGGCAGGTACCACGTATCGGTCAAGAGACAAACAATGTAGGCAAACAACGACAGCAAAAGGAGCAAAAAGGTACACTCCCTCTCTCATTGCCTTTTTTTTGTCCTTGATTTTATTTTTTTCCTCTTATGATTTTAACCATTATCCTACCCACCCCCTCCCGCTCAGGATATCTCCCGCGCCTTGTCCGTGTTTCCACCATGAGCAAGTTTCCATTGGCCGTCGAGGTCTGGATGAGCACATGTGGGTCCCCACACGGGAAATGGAGGCAGAAGGTGGGGGGTGCAAGGCGGCGCGGCGGTAATGGTGGTGGGCAGCACGGGTTGCAGGGGTCTGGTGCCTCAATATGCGCTGGAAGCAGGTCCCGAGTCCAGGCCATAGAGGTGTCCGCCAGGCGCTCCCCACCCGCTTCACCAACAAACACGATGCCAGCCGCAACCAAGCTCAATATCTTACAAATCCCATGTGGTGAAAGTGGAGGATAGTTGGATCGCGGGGAGCGGGATACAATGCGCAATGTATTCCCCTACATCAGTGGCATTGTTTCTGTTCCCATAATGTTCCTCAGAGGTCTCTGAGGACACATCTATTACAGGATGAAGGGACTGTGCTCCATACAACTGCAAGCTGGAAACGCCGGCGGAATAAACCAGCCAGATTAGGCAGCCAAGGATCACGCCATGAGCAACGACTCTAGCACCGGTCAGCGCACGCAGTCCCTTGTTGGCCGCGGCTCTGGGGCCGAGTCAGAGAGCAACGCCGCCTGTCAGTCCGGCACGGTTCGCCTGTTTTGGATGCGCCCGCAGCCAAGGCACAATGGCTCGCGGATTGGCTGGCCCGATCGTGCAAGACGCGACCGTCGTCTTTTTGAGCGAGTTTCCCCGTCCCAACACCCGTTCCCGTGGTCCCGCAAGCCAGGGCTGAAAATTTTACTTTGTCTACATGTATAATATCCACATGTATGATGTCGACCTGTATGAGAGACGAATCAAAACCGCCGGCCCCCTATCTGGGTGCCTTGAAACTGCCTCGGGCAAGCGGTGAGGGGACGGGACTAGTCCTCGTCGTCGTGCTCGGGAACGGCTGGTCCCTCTGCTGAAAATCCACGCGCCTGGTCCTTGGAGCAGATCTCTTGGCGATCCATCCCGCCCTGCCTGCCTACCCCTTATTCATTGACGACAGCCCAGTAGGGCGAGGTGGAAATGAGCGGCAGAAAACATTTGGCCCGTGTTGATCTCGTTGATAAGACCCCTAAATAGCGTCACCATGACGTTACGATCTGCCGTTCTCAGCACAATCGCAATCTTGGGGCTAGATCTGGCTTCATCAGCTGGGGAGAATCAGGCTACGAGCGCTGATGCATTTTCGAATACGTTATTCGATTCTGGGATGGTCTTCAGTCATCCTCAGAGTCTGAGCCCGCAAACATGTCTATCGCCCTCATCCGCTTTTTGGGGTTCACCACGGATGCCGTCATTTGGAATCCGCCGACCGTCTTGTGACCGGAGGGTCTGGCGGTGCCGGCTCCGAGGCCTGAGGAGCAGTGCCAGCCATGGCTGCGTCCTCCTTTTCCTCTGCCATGGAAAGCCCAGCCATCTGGCTTCCACCAGTGGCTCTCCGTCAATGTCCTCCTCGTCAAGGACTTCGACATCCAGGTCCTCGTCGTCCGTGTACTCCATATACAGCTCATTCCCCAAGTCTTCCTCGCCGTCGAGGGCGGTAGCAGGGGTATTGCCGGGGGCCGCCGCGGGCCTGAAATTCCCGGCGGCATCGTCAGCGGCCTTCTTGGCCACCGCATCCACTGTCTTCCACTTCCCCTTCTTGGGTGCCTCGTCGACTTTGTCCTCCTCCTCCTCCCTCAACCCAGGCGGGTTCTTAAAGCTATCAACGAAGAAGGCGTGAGTTTCGACCGGGAAAACGCACCACCCCTCCCAATGGTCCAGTACCACAGATATGCTGCGTCTCCACTTGTCTCCTCGGAGCCAGCCCCAGCCCATCTTCTTCGGAACCAGCCCGAGACCCTCAAAAACTTTGCGGCTCCTCAGCGCGGCCTCGAAGTGTTGACGATAGCGCCAAGCATGGCGGACGCCGCTTGTAGATGAAGACGACAAAATATCGCTGATCACGTAGAGACCAATCACCTTCGCGGTGTTGGTGTCCTGTGGCTCTGCTGGCCGCTTCTCATCCGGACCTGCCGATGAACCCCTCGACTCGCCTACCTGTTGACCCTTCCTGTCCTTGTTATCAGGGTTTGCCAGCGAGAAAGCAAAAGGGTGTTCGACGTTGGACACGATAAGATTAACGATCTCGTCCGCACCTCGACTCGCATGCGTTATTGCGAAAGCGGCCACACGCGCAACGTCCCCCTTGCGCAGCTTGGAAATGGTGGTCGGAAGCCGCGCCAGGAGGTGCGTCAGTTTGGCTTTCTCGAGGGGGCTCAGCAGGCTCTCTTCGTTTTCATTTGCTCCAGCGGCCGCGTCCCCGGTGCGGCCGGGCTCGAGGTCGAACTCGTCGTCGTCGGATGAGTTGTACTCCGAGTCGGACACAAACTCATCACGCCCCGTGGTGTACTCGTACGAGAGCGGCTGTTCCGGAAGTTTCCAGGCGCTGCTGCCCTCAAATAGCGGCATGAACTGGCTCGACCACGCTGCGCCACGGCTCCAGTTATGACCTCCCATAGCCGGTAGCGGTACCAGACGCCACCTTCACTGCGAGCGTCCCATATCCATCCCCATCTCTCCTCCCGTTGCACTTCTGGTCTGGACATCAGGAGGGCCTCGAACTCGGGCCCGCGTTCCAATACGGCCTCGACAACCATGTGAATAGTGCGTAGTTGCTTGATGTCTCGCGGAGGGTGCACAGGAACATGCAGAATGCCAGCACGGCTGACTGGCCCACCTACAGACTTGTTGTATGATGTTGGAGGCGCAAAGCCACGGCCATGGGCCGGGGGTGGAGGGATGATTTGCCAGTAGGGTGGGGCATGGGTTTCGCTCCAAAAGGCTGAGAACCTGGGGTGAGGACGACTGCGCCGCGAGGAGCGATCCCGTCATGGCTGCGGACGAAAGGTGTCTATGGAGGGAGAGGTAGAAGCCAAAGCCGAGATACCGGTTCTGCAATGCGCTAACGGCCGCGTCGATGTCTGTGGCGGGTGTTTCGGGCGCGAGAGTGACGATGGCGGCGGTGGATCTGCGCTCGGTGGCACCGGGACCGGCGGGCGGTAGTAGCTTGACGTTCTCGACGGTGAGGCTCGTGGAGATGAGTGCCTTGATGACGGCCGGGGAGGTGGCTGGCGGCATGTTTGACAGACGAAGGGTCGGCTTGGCCACGGCTTTTCTCCTCAGGCCGATCAACAGCCATGGACTCGGCCTCGTCTTCGCTCGTGTCAAAGGCCTTGGCTATTGACCGCGAGCCGCCATCCTCGTCAAAGGCCGCGCGGCCCCGCCCGCCATCGTCGCGATCGACCCCGCGTGGGGTATCGAACGGCCTCTTCCTGCCGTAGCTCGTCGGGGCAGGGCCCAGAGAGCCGGGGCCGCTCTTCAGGCCCTGCGCGCCAAAGTGGCGTTTGCCGGAGCCTCCAGCAAAGCCGAGTGGGCGGTCGGCGAGTCTTGCAGGCCTGTCTGTCCGGTTGGCGGGGAATCGGCTGTCGCGCTGGCGGTCGTGATCGCCACCGCGGTCGAAGCTCTTGCGGAAGTCCTCGAGGAGGGCGGCGGTTTCGGCTTCCTCGCGCTGGCGCTTCGCTTCGGCCTCCTCCTTCTGTCGCTCAAAAACGGACTTCTTGGCCGGCTTCTGCAGCTTCGCCTCAATGTCGGGGAACTCGACCAGCTTCTTGGAAGACGACATGGTCGGCGATGGTATGCATTCTGGCGCACGCAAACGAGCGTCGGGCTTGGTGTTACCTGGCTAATGTATAGTGCTCATCTGCGTCCTCAATTTGGCTGTGACGGCACTGACCTCGCGCAGACACGCCTCGCGGCTGACGGGTCTGGGCGCACTCTAGCTCCCCACTAGTGGGGAAAGGTTGTGCCGTGCTCTTTCCCGCAGTGGTCGCACCAGACCTGACTTGTGCAAATGGCATCCATCACACAGGATTGGCCAAGTTGTGTCTCATGTCCGAGACGTCTTCAATTTATTGGAGAATGAAAGGAAGCATAGAGCGTGGCCAGACAGCCGGAGCCTACCTAAATCCAGCCATCAAACCACGCCGGCTGTCATTCCAGTCCGCCGGCCATCCCGCAAGGGCTGGCGCGTGGCAGAAATTACTTCAAGCGCTCAAATGGGGACTCGAGATCCCCACCTGGGATACCTCGGCCTGCCCCCAATTTCTATTCGCTATTGATCGTCTCCAAGCTTCCAGTCTACTGGTGAGCCTTAGGGAAGACACCGAGTCACCAACACGGAAAAAAAAAAAAAGAAAAAAAAAGGGCCCCGCTGGGACCACGGAAGGGAGAGCCTCCTACCTTGTTGGTCCTTCACGCACGTCTTTGGACTCTCGGATGCCGTCGGTATTTCCTTCTATCATGAGGGGTTTTCTTGGCAAATACACAAAGAAGCGCGAAAGAGGGGAAAAAAAAAAAATCACGCCAGACACATTCATTATTTCCGTCTGCTGGGCTAAAGGGAGTCCTTTTTTTGCCCACTACTCCTATCCTATTCCCCTCAAGCGAAATTCCCGGAGCGAGCGAGCCCCTTTCACATCCCTTTCTCTGTCCGAGCTTGGACGTCTTGCACCGCTGCACAAAGTGAAACCGCCTGCTCTTGGGTGCGCTTGGTTTTCCGTTTCTGCCGCCGGATGGATCACGGACGTCCTAAACCTTGCTTTCCATAAATACACTTTCTACACTTTATCCCGCACCAACCTTTTTCCTCGAAACCTTCTCGTTTCCGGCATGTCCCCCGCCGACTCTTTCTCTTCTTCCAAACCACCACCTGCCTTTACTCCGCCCTCCTCAATCCTCATTGTCGGCGCTGGCGTCTTCGGCCTGGGCACCGCATACGCCCTCGCAAGACGCGATGTCTTCTCAAACTGCTCCATAACCGTCCTCGACCGGTCCACGGACCCGGCCGTCTTTCCATCTCGCGATGCGTCCAGCGTCGACAGCTCCCGCATAATACGCGCCGACTATGCCGATCCCGCCTACGCAGCCCTCGCCGCCGAGGCCCAGGTCGAGTGGCGGAAGGCCGGCGAGGACCAGCTCGGCGGCCAGGGACGCTACAGCGAGAGCGGCCTGGTCGTCGTCGCCGACAGGGACCCAACCCTTCCCCGACCTGCTGGCGCGCCCTCGCAACCAACCACCCAAAAGACTGGTGCCGATTATTGCCGGTCGAGCTGGGAAAACGTCCTCACCATATCCAACCACGACCCGGCCATGAAGAACAAGATCCAGCTGCTGCCCACGCAGGATGCCATCCGCCAGGAAATTGGCACCGGCGGCGTGTCTGGCGTTTGGGGATACATCAACCGAGCCTCTGGCTGGGCAGATGCCGATCAATCGATGCGATGGCTGTTGCGCCGCGCCCGGGACACAGGACGCGTCAATTTCGTCTCGGGCACCGCGTCGTCGCTGACCCACGAGGGCAAGAAGATCACGGGCGTCACACTCGACGATGGTCGCACCATGTCTGCTGATTTGGTCATTTTGGCGACGGGGGCGTGGACCGGTGGTCTGATAGACCTTCGTGGGCGTGCGGTCGCTACGGCACAAACACTCGCCTACCTGGACATCACAGACGATGAGCAGACGGCGCTGGCTTCTCAGCCCGTGATCCTGAACCTCAGCTCTGGCCTCTTCATCATTCCTCCACGCAACAATGTGCTTAAAGTCGCTCGGCATGAGTACGGCTATCTGAACCCGACGACAACGGCGACGCCGCTTCGCTCGCCGTCTGACGCTGCAGAGAATGTTGCTGGGTCTTATCCGATATCCCTACCACCCAAGAACGTCGAGGACGCCTTCGTAGGGATACCCGAGAGAAGCAAGGCGGTCCTACGCAAGGCTCTGAAGGAGATGATTCCGCTGCCAGCGATCCATCACAGGTCTTTTACAAGGACGCGAGTCTGCTGGTATACCGACACCCAAACGGGTGATTTCATCATCGACTATCATCCCGACTGGGATAATCTTTTCATCGCCACTGGAGGCAGTGGCCACGGATTCAAAGTACGTTACGCATTCACCCACATGGCTCGCATGAGTGATCTCGCACTAACAAGTCGTCGTTGCTAGTTCCTCCCTGTACTGGGAGAGCGTATTGTCGACTGTGTGGTCGGTGACCGTCCAGAGGCGTTCAAGACCAAATGGGCTTTCACCTCGACTACATCGTCTGCCGCTACGGCGTGGAACGCCATCTCCACACAAGACGGAAGCCGGGCCGGCGAAACAGGATTGTTGCTCAGCGACGAAATGGCCAAGACGTCTTGAGCCGCCGCCAGCACGGACCGACATGAGCAGCAATTGAGGGACAGGCAGGTAACGCATCATTCGTGGCATTCTCAAAGCTACCTCGAAGGTGCGAGGCACCTAACGCCGAGACAAAGACACGACCTCTCCGTGGAGAGAGGACCTGTACAATGACAGGCAAACGCCCATAGAACGCCATGGCAGACCATAACACTCTGCTGGGAGCGCAACCCGTTCTGTCTCTCATGCAATAGAATGCGGGGGAAAAAACATGCCCCTGTGATGGCCTGCCGCTTCTAGACTTGCGATGCTCGACAAGCCCGAGACTAGCGACAGTCACAGCCATGGGCTGGTTCGAAGCAGCCTGTGGGGTTGTATCCCCCAGACCCTTCCGATCCTGACCCGTCCTCGGCCTCTGGGTTTCAACTTGCCATGGGCGCGGGACATTAATATGACGACAATCCGTACAACCTGCGCCGTCCTGTCGTCGAAACACGCCGCAGGTATGTCTGACCCGCGGGTGTGAACTCTATGTTTCGTTTAGAGCCATTGAGGAATGTCCGATGATTTTTTGTCCGCCGGGAATCCCTTCCGATGTAGAACCCCTCCGATCTGAACGCCAATGCAATGCTGTGAAATGAAAAGCAGAAAATGTTACAAGCAGGCTGGTGACAAGGGACATGGCTGGCGAGGTGAGCCAGATGTGCTCCGCCGCCCCTGCGCGAGGGTAGTGGGGTATGGGTATGATGGTGATGGTGGGTGTCGTGATATCGTAATGCAGTTTTATCGTCGTAGGGCGGCGAGAGTTGCTCAGACTTTTCGGAAGTCTTGAAGCACAGGGTAGATCATCTCGAATGCCTGGTAGATCTCCTCTCGAACTTTCGCTCCAGTGAGGACAATCTTGCCGCTGACGAAGATGAGAAGTACGATCTTGGGCTTGATCATGCGGTAGATCAGACCAGGGAAAGTTCGGGCTCGTAGGAGCTGAAGTTATGATGGCGAGAAGCCAGACCCTCGAGACGAATGGGAAACTTGATGTCGCAAGAGCCGACAATGTTCTGGATCTTGAAGTCGGTGAACTTCGCGTTGAAGCCAAGCTTCTGAATGATCCGAGCGTACTTCCTTGAGGCGAGCTTAGAATCGTCTTCCGACTTGGCACCGGTGACGACCATCTTGCCGGAAGCGAAGATGAGTGCGGTCGTCTTCGGCTCACGAATTCTCATGATGACGGCAGCAAAACGCTACTCAGGTTAGCCCAAAATCCCAGAAACAGAAGTTCTGGGAGGTAAGATGTACCTTGGGGTTGTACTCCGCATTGCGAGCATGAAGAGCGATTGTCTTCAGATCCAACCGACAGTCCAAGTTCACGGTCGCGACGATGTTCCTTTGACAGGCGTGTTAGCACGCAGCATTACATGGGCGAACCGAGCAGGCTGCGATGCGAATTAGCCGGTGAGGGCAAACTCACTGAAGAGTGGAGTGAGACCACTGCCAGTTTGGGTAGCAGCAGGCGTCGCAGCGGGAGTCGCGGGAGTCACCCCAGTGCGTTGACGGCTTGAGCACCCGGCTGACCGCCATTCACGACCGGCCTCTGTCCGTTGGCATCGTTGTGGGGGCGTGAGCTCTCATGACCGCCAGGGAAAGACAGAGATCCGGGAGCCGTGAAGGCCTTCGCCTGAGCCGCGTTGGATGGATGCGTCTGAATGCCCTCCATGTTGATCCACCAAACTTGATTCCTGATCTCGAATGAGGAGAGGATGTGTGGGGCTGCGATGCAGGTGTTAGTCACCAAAAATGACTGCGAAATGAAGCCGTCGCGCAGCAACGGATCGAGATAGAAATGGAAAACGTGGGCAAGGAAAGAAAAGACGATGGTTGTTTGTTTTGTCCCGAACTACCGGAGGAGAAGAAGAAAAACAGGGGCTAAACGGCTGGCCGGCGCGGGGATAGAGGAGGGTCGTGAGGATGAGGGACAGGTGATGATAAACCTACCAGTTGATGTCGGAGGAGATGAACAAGCAAATGTGTCCCCTCACAACAAGATGGTTTTGCCTGCGATGGTTGTGCTTGCGAAGAAGACGATGATCTCTCAAATCGTCAGGCGCTTCGTGGCAGCTCAACCAACACGGTGACCAAGGCCAAGTGAATGTCTCGGGTCGTACTCGGCCGCGGCAGGAGAGCTGCTCGGCACGCTAAAAGCACTCGCGGGGTTCCCGTCGGAACGAGAAAGTCGTCTCACAGAAAACAGGCAGCGGAAATGGGAATTGGATGGATTCTATTCCTGACTTGTGCCAAGCGCACTGCGACCACTGTTGTGCAGTCGACTTGGTCTTGCTTCTTCTCGACGACGAGGGCCTGGGGTGCGATCGATATCGGCAGTCCAGGTGTCCGGGATGGGCACTCCGCGTCGACGACAAGAAGAAAAAGGTATTAAAGGTCTAGAGAGCGACGACCACACTAAATCGCGAAGCGGTGGTGGGGTGGGAAGGGAGAAATTCAGAATGCGAAGTGCAAACTGAAATGGTGGTGGTTTTCGGTGTGTGTGGTGTGGAGCCCCAGAAGATACGTACAGGCAGGGCGCAGATTCCGAAGGACAAGCAGGAGTGGGAAAGCCGCCGTATTTATATCCGCGCAGAAACCGCCCCGGGTTGCGCGAGTGGCGTAACCTCCTGCAAACGCTGCGTCCTTTGTCCAGTGGGTCCTGCCACGCCTGCCGGCCAATGGCGCTCCCGGGATGCGCATGTAGCTCTACATCCAAGGCCTGGACACTATTCCATCCTTGGTGCGACTAAACCCACCATTCATTCGCTTTTGAAACACGAAAAACTGTTTTTCCCCTCCCCCATCCCGCTCCTGCCTCCATCTCCACACACGCGGGTGCCAGCTCCTGCGGGTTCCTTTCCTGCCGATTCCTCGTTTTCTGACAAGCGACAACCAGAATTCTGGAATCGCCCGGATTTGAGGCAATCGCCAGGCCGTCAGCTATTGCGTCCGTTTTCTTGCCGTCGACTCGTTTCTTTCTCCCATCTCCCTTGCTGTGTGTTGACGTCGACCGCGACCATTCTGGAGGCTACTGACCGCCATCCCACCGATCGCCGTCTCTCAGAGCCCGGCGCGCTACCTCGGCTCCTCAGGTAAGGCCGTGGTCCTTCATGGCGGCACGCCAGGCAGAACTTTCAGCACGTTCCAAAGAAACATTGACCATAGCCAGGTGGGATAGACTCGCCCTCTCCTCTTCTTCGTCCTTTTTTTGTTTTTTGTTTTTATTTTCTTCTTGGCTTGAGTCTGGAAGAAAATGCGTTCCTAATGAACTGGTTTCATTCTTTTTGGCTTTTTCCTTCATTCCCTTCTTCTCGCCCTTCCTCCATCCGGTGACCGACTCGAGTCGCTGGGTGGCCTGGATGCCGCCCAAGAAGGGCGTCCGGTCCCTGGTCGCGACTCATTACACCCAGCCTGGCCTTGGTCCTGCCGCAATTTTGCCTCCCCGAGCACGAAATTGCCCCATTGTTACATCAAGCCTCCCATTCGCAGCGCTCAAATCACCAGGCCACGACAGGGGTGCCCCCAACTCGCAAGCCATCGCCAGCCGTCGGTGCTTTTCTTCCTGTTGTGTTGCTTGTGTTTTTTGTCCGCCCAACCGTGCACAGCCCGGGCCCTCCGATCGTCATTTCCTGCCGCCAGTCACCAAAAAAAATTTCCTCCCTCTACTGATCCTTTCTTCCTTCCATCCCACGCACATTCATCACTCTTTGCGCACCAACGCGACACCCGTCCTCCCTCCATTTTCTTTGTTTCCTGCCACATCCTCTCCTCTCAACGCTGTCATTTCTTTGTCGTCTCCTGACGCAAACAAGTCTGTGACAACACTCCTGCATGCGTGCATACCGTTTGCGTCGGTTTCTGCTCGCATCATGTCATGCCAGCTGGGACTTGGGGGCAGTCCACGGCAAAGATCATGCCTGATTGCGGATGGTCCAGACGTGACGGTCTCAAGAGGACGCGCATCCTCAATGCTGCCTGACTCCTGTGACTGCAGCCAGGCCCCCCTCCCATTTTTTTTTCGCCCAGCTCGTCCGCCCCTTGCTTGGTGTGGAAAGTTCCAGCCACTCGCTAGCCCCCCTTCCTCCTTCAGATTTTTTTTCTTCCAAGCTGTGTTGGTTGGCACGGGCACGGGCAGGCGTCCTCCCCTTGTACCGATACTTCGCTCCTTGGCACGCTATCCCTGTCTGTGCGAGCAGCCTCCTCGCCCCTTTCCGCCTCTTTTTCTACTTTTCTTCCCCAATGACTCACCGCTGCGCACCAATCACGTCGTGCCCTGGTCAGTTTGCTTTGCCGACCTTTGAGCCAAGCCCACCCCAACCAACCGCTTCCCACCCATGGCCCGTGGCGCCTATGCAGGCAGCCTTCGGTCCAGGGCCCTGAAGCGCCCATGCTTTTCCCACTCATCTCTTACCGACTGTAGAAGCAGAATTTCATCCGCGGCCTAAGAACCCGACCGATCGAATCGCTCGCAATCAGCATTACGCAAGAGAAAGAAAGATGGTGAAGAAAAGAAAGAGGACCACCATTTGATGGCACCAGGGGCCCAAATATAGAGTGAGATTAGCAGAGCAAAATAGTAATGAGCAAGAAGACCCGACGACAGCCTTCCCTGTGCTTACTCCCCCGTTATCCGGATCCTGTCAAAATTTACGGGCTAATGCATGCCTGCGGCAGTCGATTGATTGCCTCTTTTCCAGGCGATGCCCCCACCAGAAGAAATTAAATGATCTCGAAAGGTGCAGCACGCACCCCTTACCCCCTGCCGCCGGCGTGCGCCCGAGGCAACAATGTGCGACCTCGGCACGATATGAGGTTGCGCACTGTATGCTCGCTGGTGCAACCAATCTCATCAGGGCCCCTCGTCCTGGGTCTTCTGCACCTTCGCGTCATTATCGCGTGTCCGTCGCGACAGACTCCCGCTGGCTTGTCACCACGTGCGACGCGCGAGCCCGTCGTGTCAGTGCAGGGTTTGCTTGCTCTTATTGGGCGTATTGCCAAGACGACGGGCTATTACTATCTATTCAAGGGAAAAAAAAAAAATGAAAAAAAAAGAGGAAAAAAAGTTCACGTCACTTTTCTTACATTTCTCCAGCCACCAAAAAAAAAAAAAAAAAAAAAAAAGTGTTGTGCCCTCGTCTTTACGTCATGTAATACTTGGGGCCTTCCGATCCCTGTGGCGTCTGCCAGTTTATGTCCTGCAGGGGCGCCTTGATGTCGCATGTTTTACAGTGGATGCAGCTGAGGGGCGCCAACAATTAAGATGGTCAGTGATCAAAAACGACGAGCGGCGCAAGATATTAATCGGTGCGGTTTGTTCGGCTTACTTTTGCGCGTTGATCTGGAACCGAACCCCGAGCTCCTTGGAAGGATCCTCGACATACTCATAGACGCCGGCCGGGCAGAAGCGGTTCTCCAGCCCCTTGAACTTGGGCCAGGTGTCGACGGCGTGCTGGTCCCAGTCCTTGACCTGCAGGTGCACGGGCTGGTCCTCCTCGTGGTTGGTGCCGGTGCGCGACACGCTGGTGAGTATGTCGAACGTGAGCTTGCCATCGGGCTTCTCGTACTCGATCTTCTCGCACTGGTCCGCGGGCTTGGTGGCCAGGTGGTCGGCTGTCTTGTGCTTCAGGGTCCAGGGCACGCGGCCCTTGAGGAGGTATGTTTCGAGCCCAGAGTACAGGATGCCGCCGTACATGCCCAAGGGCGAGTGGAACGACGGGCGGATGTTGCGCACCTCCTTGAGCTCCTTCCAGATGCTCGACTGGCGCAGCGAGTCCTCGTAGTCGTACAGGAAGACGGAGCCATCGCTGCCGACGCCCCGCAGCGCCTTCCAGGCCGCCTCGGCCGCCAGCATGCCCGACTTCATGGCGTTGTGCGTGCCCTTCACCTTGGGCACGTTGACGAAGCCAGCCGAGTCGCCAATCAGAGCGCCGCCGGGGAAGGCGACCTTGGGGATCGACTGGAACCCGCCCTCGATCAGGGACCGGGCGGCGTACGAGATGCACTTGCCGCCCTCGAGCACCTCGCGGTACAGCGGGTGCTTCTTCATCTTTTGGAACTCGCCGTAGGGCGACAGCCACGGGTTCGCGTAGTCGAGCGCCACGACCAGGCCGACCGAGACGAGGTTGTCGCCAAAGTGATACATCCAGCCGCCGCCGTAGACGTCCTTGGGAAGCGGGTAGCCGAGCGAGTGCGTGATCTCGCCCTTTCGGAACTTGGCCGGGTCGACCTCCCAGACCTCCTTGAGCCCGAGGCCGTAGGTCTGCGGCTGGCTCTCGCGGCGCAGGTCGAACTTGTTGATGACCTGCTTGCTGAGGCTCCCGTGGCAGCCCTCGGCGAAGAGGGTGCAGCGGGCGTGGAACTCCATGCCGCGCTCGAAAGAGTCCTTGGGTCGGCCGTCGCGTGCAATGCCCAAGTCGTTTGTGGCGACGCCGAGCACAGAGCCATCAGGCTTGTACACAACCTCGGACGCCGCGAATCCAGGGTAGACCTCGACACCGACCTCCTCGGCCCGGGCACCCAGCCAGGCGGTGAACTGGCCCAGGCTCACAATGTAGTTCCCGTGGTTGTGCATCTGCGGCGGCGCGGGGAGCGGGAGGGCCATGGACTTTGTGAGGAAGCGCATGCGGTCGCCGCCAGCGGGGGTCGCGTGCTCGAACCGGTCGGGGTTTTCAGGGGCAAGCCAGTCGGGGATGAGCTCGTTGACAGCTGTTGGCTGGATCACGGCGCCCGAGACGATGTGCGCGCCCAGCTCGCCCGCCTTCTCGAGCAGCAGGACCCTGAAGTCCTCATTGCCTGCCTCGTTTGCCAGCTGCTTGAGCCGGATGGCCGCGCTGAGACCGGCCGGACCTGCGAGGCGGCGGCGACGTTTTCCCCCCATTGTCAGCTACAGTCCAGCTCAGCTCGGCGCGCCGCCTGCTATGTCTGTCTCTGTCTCACCTCCGCCGACGATGCACACGTCCACCTGGTCGCTTTCCCTTTCGATGGCTTGAACGTCGAACGACTCGTCCTGACTGGCTGTGTTCTGGGATTTGGTCACCGAGAACGGTCTCCTTCCCCTCCAGGGCGTAGGGTTCTGGGTTGGTCTCCGCGCCAGCCTGTTCAGGTCGTGGCGCGACGAGAAAGCCGCGCTCGGAGCGACGGGAGTGAGGAGGCGCGGAGCGAAGGCATTGCGGCCAAGGCAGCTCCGCGCCGCTCCTCTGGCCAGCGCAGACATGAGGGTGTGGTCAATCGAGCGATTCCTCCCCACAGTCTACCTGCACATCGTCGTCTCTAGGATCCCAGTGTCGAGCAGGCCCGGTGTGAAGCAGCCGTGTCCAAAGCCAGATTTGGTGGCGGGGTCTGTCTGGTGTTAGTGTCGGAATGGGTGTTCAATGGCATTCCTCCATTCCAGCGGGAGCTATGACGTTTTTTTCAGTGCCGGCCGATTCGGAGCGCCTACTGCTCCCACTAACACCGCAGGTGGGTCGCTGCAGCCAATCCAGTTACAGCAATTGTCACTCAATTCCATCTTACATGACACTTACGGTCGACGCATGTGACACAAGCACATCAGTCTACGGCTCCCCTCGCCCTAGGCATCGTTTGCCGAAGGAAGCCGGCTGAGCAGCCGACGGCTGGTCCACCATCCAAACCGCGGCCGGCCCTACGGTTGAGCTCAGCTCGGCTATGTCTGAGAGCAAGGCTGGCTTGCACGCCTGCCAATGTGCTGGTAATTTTTGTTCCATTTCGCACCAGCCTTTTGACCCTTTTGACCCTATCGTCGGCTGGCTTCTGGGCAGCCTAGCAAATGCCCCCGCGTGGCTCCGATTCCAATCGTGTGTGCGCCGTGGGGTTTTCAAAAGGAAAAGATATAAGTATCTAATTTGAAAGAAGAAGGAATAGGAATTCGAAAGGACAAAATGAAGGAGTGGAAAGAGAAGGGATGTAAAACCGACAGTAAGCACAATGGCGAGTGCATTCACGGCGGTTTCATAAGGGGAAGATGTGCAGCTCAAACCGGAAGGGTGATAACAACTTCAACCTTCGAGTCCTCCCTGCCGCAGGGGAACTCGCCCAGGCTTTCCCATATCCCAACCAAATCAACTCTGAGCATCTGGCCCGAGAATTCGAGATACCTGTGAAGGTTGTGGACCTCTGACCCTCGAGCGACGATCCCGACAGACCTAAGCTTGAAATCGGAGCTTAGGATATAGACACCTTGGAGAATTCGTTCATTGTCAGTCAATGGTATCCTTCTTGTTCGGTTGTCTTTTTTTTTTTTTTTTTTTTTTTTTTTTTTTTTTTTTTGGGATGTGATAGTAGATCGAGCGCAGGACACCCGAGTTTAGGGAGAAGAGCATAATACCGAGAATTCCCAACGCTTTTAGGGATACCCGAAGCCGAAGCGTCGAAGATGACGGCTGCTCGTGATATTCTGCTGCGATGACCGCTGCTGCGCCGGACATCTTCCCGAGCAGACCCAGGACGGCCAGACTCGTTTCGCCAAACGTACGCACAACATGCGCTGTCAATATCTCGACGCCCCGTTCCGCAATCGTGAGCTCTGCGACAGGATCATCCGCGGAGGGTGTATACGGACCTGCGCAACTGACCGATCCATGCCGGTGGATGATGAATCTGGTGGAAGCGTCCACATCTGGGGAAAAGAGGAAATCTTCCAGAAACACGAGCTCGGTTAGGGCCGCTGAGCCCATATTAAACAATCCAAGCATCGCAGCCTGCCCGTGCCGTGCCTGGATTTTCAAAAATCGTCTGTCCGCATGCCGGAGGTACATTTCTGCCGTCCTGCCAACTACCTCTGGCCGCAAAATTACCAACCGGTCGTCAGGGGTATTTGCCGTTATCTCTCCGATAAGTTTGCCGTCGTGCTGGCCAGGCCTATCAGTGATATAGATTGGCCCGCCAGAAAGGCAGCGTGCGGCGGCGTGGAACCGCGAAAAGTGGTGCACGGTTTGGAACATGTCCCAATCCGGGAGCACGTTCAGATGCTGGCTAAGGAGAGCAACATGCGCGTTGGAGAAAACGTGCCAAGTGTGGGAGCTGGTAACAACACGGTCAGTGAATGCAAGCATACGAAAAGCCTTTGGAGAGCAAGATATTACCCTGCGTCATCGGGGAAGAAGTCGTCAGAGTTCCGCATAATCAATGCAGGCCTGTCGTCCCTCAGGAACTCGGGAATATTCTGGGGGATCTGGGCCATGCATGCGATGGCTTTCCCACTAAAGTGTTTGACAAGAGCAGAACACCATGCAGCCTGATATGGGGCTACGAGTGCAGACCGGTCGTCCGCGTGCTCGGGGTAGTCCAGAAAGCTTTGCGTGTCGGTCTTGACGGCGTCCACCCCGGACTCGACGAGAAAGCTGCCACGGATCAGTCAGCGTGTCAAGGAGGCTTGGAAAGCGTCAACGTAGTGAGACAAACCTGTAGAAATCATCGAATAGTGAGTGCGCATTAGGTCCGTCAACCGTAGTCATATCCCCTCCGCCAAGCCAGATGCCCTCACGCCGCCTTACTGTACGAAGATGGTACGCCTGGGCAACATCGCCAGTGGTGGCTATGCCACCCCAATACCCAAATATCCCATGCCAGACCGCGATATTCTGGATGAAGGGGAACTGGCGGCGTATTGCCGAAGTCAGGGTTTTGAGACCACCTGGGAAATTCTGCTTGTTGGCTTCGAAGGCGGTCCAGCGGTGTTGGAAATTGGAATCGCCGGCGAAGTCCAAAGACTGCCAGTTATCGTCGATGATCAGATTTGGAGCGTGAACACCACTCGAGCTCAGCCTGTCAAGAGCGTCTATGATCTTGGCGGGTGTCAAGTTCTGTCCAAGTCCGTTCCAGGTGCAGTAGGCAAGTCCATCGTGCCAATCTTCCAGCTGCTGCTTGGCATGTGTAGTAAGCTGAGCACGACAGCCCGCACCTCCTTTCGGAGCACGGGAGTGAACAAATGCCCTAGCTGCTCTAAAGACGGCAGCGATCGCGACTTCGGCTTGTATCGCTGTGGCGACAAAGACACGCGCTGTGCCCGGGGACGGCCGGTCATTGCAGCACCGAGCCAGGATATTCCCGCTGCTGTCAGAGCCGAATGTGGTGAGGACGTCATCGAGGCTTAAGGCTAGCATTACGAGATGTAGGCCGTCGTCTCGAAGAAAAGAGATCAAAATGCCATCCTTGTCGAGGGAAAGCCGGCCGCGGCCCTGGCGAGGGCCGAACCAAGCCTCGTTGTGCCTCACGATAGCAAACCATCGTATGGCGCGGACTGGAGTACCAAGAGTGGCAGTGGAATATCCAGACCATCGTCCTTGGGCAGCAGCAACTGGTATAGACAGTTCCCAACTGAGACATGCCCCAGACTTTTCAGGTCCGGTCTCGACATGGATATCATAGTCCGAATCCGTGACATAGTGGCTGAGGCTGCCACTCGGTAGTTGTTGGGGAGCAAATACGACCTCACCGTCGTCCAGCCCTGACGCTTCCTTTGCCCATTGCCATTGGGCATCTGATTCGAGTCGGAACTTGATGGTGAATCGAAAGCTTGAGGCGTGGCCCGAAACCCTTTCAAGGGAGCCGCTGAAGTATGCACTTCTGCCATCACTCCCTTGGGGGAGGCAGTCCGGCTAGTGCGCCTGTCAGACCAGGCCAGGCCGGCGCACGTCCCCCGCTTTGACGAGCGTCGACTTACACGGTGGTGCAATGGTAGCTCCGCCCAGGCGCGGTCTTTGGTATTATTGTGCCAGACGATAGCTTCCGAAACACGGCCATCGCTGCCGTGAGATCCTACCCCAGAGCACAATGCGACGGCGAAGGCGAAGCGAATCTACGGATTTCTTGGGTCAGACGCGACGTGAGTGCCAAGGGGCCCAACCCTATGCAGAGATCATACCCGACTGTCGTTTATGGCAGTCACAAAGCCCAGCGGCGGATTGCAAACCAATCGCGGCCCCATTGTTGCCTTGAAGAATTGGCACAGACGGTGCGTGGAACGTTGGTCGTGTGTCGGGGTGTGTCGTGTCGTGTCCCTGAAATCGTGCGCCTACTACGTGTAACGGAGACCCAACTCAGAATTCCCTGGACGGGCAGGAACGATGCCGCGATCGGTGAACGGCACGGCAATGCATTGGATTTTCTGACGCCAGGCACTCACGTATAGAGAGCGAGAACGGCCATGGTAGAAGAACAAAAAGTATATATAGAAACACCACCCCCAGCAAGCGACGAGAAACAAAAGGGGACGCCCAAGGAAAATAGCAAAAGATGCTTCGAGACGAGGTTGTTTTCTCTCACGAGCTGGTTGCCACACGTGACACTCAGCCCGCATGGCCAAGTCGCGCTTGGCTGTGCTGATCTCATTCTGCATGATGCAGCTCAGGTTGAGAATGTGGGGGTGGTATTTTAGACGGACTTCATCTTCACCACATGGAAACTCCGTGCTTCCATGGTCGCCAGCTGCCAGCCTAGCAAGGAAGTACTTGGAAAGGCTACACACCCGCGGCTCTCGCATATTCTTAACCATGGCACTGGCGTCGCTCCTCTCATCAACATTGGTGCTGCCGGCCGGCTCCATATTGCTACTATACCTGATATACCGCTTCTTGGTCTATCCGGCGGTGTTGTCCCCGCTGAGTAGAATGCCCAACGCGCATTGGCTGGCACCCATCTCGTCACTCTGGATCCTCCTGGCTCGCTTCCAAGGCCGGGAGAATAGGGCCCTCCGCCAGGCTCACCAGCGATTAGGTCCCTTTGTGCGTGTCGGCCCCAATGAAATCAGTATCGACAATGCCGGCGCCGTCAAGACTGTCTACCAGGGCGGCTTCGACAAAACCTCGTGGTATTCCATTTTCGACAACTATGGGTGCGTATATGTTCCTCTCATCCTCATCTTAGGCCAGGCTGGGACTAAAGAATTAGCAGCGTTCCCTGCATGTTCTCGGCCCAGGCCAGTCGTGAGCATTCGCTCAGGAAGCGCATGTTTTCAAACGTGTACTCCAAGTCCTTCATACAGTCTAGCGAGGCATTGAAGGCACAGGCTAGAGTTATAATTTACGGGCGGCTGCTCGCCATCGTGCAAGAGTCGACGGCTGAAAGCCAGAGGCCGCACGGAATCGACTTGCACTCGCTTTTTCTGGCTACCTCCATGGACTTCATCTCGGCTTACATCTTTGGCATCCGTCACTCGACCAATTTTCTCAACAAGCCAGCTTACAGGGAGCATTGGCTACAGCTTTACAACGCCAGAGCGAATTATCCCTTCTTCAATCAAGAGTTGCCGTGGCTTACGAAATCCCTCTCCAAACTCGGCATACGGTTATACCCATCATGGGTTGATGCTGCGAACAAGGAGCTGGAAGACTGGAATCGCAGCATGTGTGTCGCCACCCTGGCCGACGATGTTGCTCTCGCCGCCGCCGGAGCATCTTCCAACCCTGCAGATGAAGCGGTCGTCACGAGGGTATTGCTCGCTGGACTTGAAAGGGAGAAAGAGTCTGGCACGGGTTCGATCCTTTATCCCACGGCCATCCGCTACCACGACCTATCAGTAGCCTCGGAACTCTTTGACCAGGTGCTTGCCGGCTTCGAAACGGTGGGCATAACCCTGACATACCTAGTTTGGCACCTCTCCAAGAACCGCGACCTGCAGCAGAGCCTGCATGCCGAACTCATGACCATCGAGCCCAACATGAAGAAGGATATGCCCGCCAACCCCAAGATTTTGGATTCACTGGAGCTTCTCAACGCAGTGCTTATGGAAACGCTACGGCTGCACGCGGCTATCCCCGGTCCTCAACCGCGTGCGGCGCCGTATCCATCGTGCATGCTTGGGTCTTATAAAGTACCCGGAGGGACACGGGTTTCGGCCCTAGCGCATACGCTGCACCGGGACGAGAAGGCCTTCCCTGACCCCGAGAATTGGGACCACACACGGTGGCTCGCCGATCGGGCGGATGAGGAGACGAGAAAAGCGATGAACAGACAGTTTTGGGCATTTGGATCAGGGGGCAGGATGTGTCTTGGCTCAAATCTCGCCATTCATGGTACGTAATGCTCTTCCACACCCGGGATTTCCGCTTAACAGCATGTGATAATCCCTCGACTTACTCGCCCACGCTAGAGATGAAACTTATTGCGGCCGCAATCTATTCCAACTTCACAACACACATCGTTGATGACGGGGGGATTGAGCAAGACGACGGATAGTAGGTTTAGCCATCATATTGTGTGCTTCGCGATCAAGCTGATTAACCGTGGTTTTTTTATATATAGCACCGTGGGGCCGCAAAGCGGACGGCTTTTCGTTCGATTCGAGGTGATTCTGTAAAAAGGGGCTCCCTGCTAGGAATATTTAGCACACTAGCAGGTTGAAAGGTGACGACCTGAAGGAACACTATTTGCGAACTGCGCACACGATTGGAACTAAAGTCACACCATGGAAGTGGGATGGATGGATCATATATCACAATCGAGAGACATGAAAAAGAAGAGCTCATAGGGTATTTTCTTCCGGCCTTCGAGGCACAGAGTGTATGACATAAAAAATAGGCCAACAAGGTCGACCCAAAAGGAGCGCACAAAGGCGACAATAGAAGAGGTGAAGAAATACGGAGCAGACAGAATCTGAGTTGACTGGACCGTGAAGATAAAGAAGTGTAGAGTACAGGGGGCTGGGCTATTCTGCACTAGACCCAAAGACAAAGTTACATGGCGCCGCCTGCTTACTCGAGCAGCACGGGGCGGAGACTGCGCCTCGCCTTGGCCTTGGCGCCGCCGTTCAGGGCTGCGAGGATGTTATCCATGGCGCCAGTGTTGGCGGCGTTGGCCTTACCACCGAGACCGCCCAGGATCTGGCCCAGAGCGCCGCCGGCGCCGGCAGCGCCGTCCTTGCCCTTGCCCTTACCGCCGAGGCCCTGGAGCTGCAGCGCGTAAAGAAATGCGGTTAGTTACTGAAAAGCCCCTCGAATTCGATTGACGGACTCAGAGAGGTGGGATCGCGACTTACCAGCCCGAGGAGGCCGTTGAGGCCGTTGGCCTTGCCGTCCTTGGCCTTGCCCTCGTTGGCCTTGCCGCCTTTGGCCTTGCCCTCATTGGCCTTGCCGCCTTTGGCCTTGCCCTCATTGGCCTTGCCGCCTTTGGCCTTGCCCTCGTTGGCCTTGCCGCCTTTAGCTTTGCCGTTGCCAGCGCCGGCAGTGCCGTTACGGGCAGCACCGCCACCCGCCACGGCTCCGCCGTTGTTCTTGCCCTCGTTAGCCTTGCCGCCTTTAGCCTTGCCCTCGTTAGCCTTGCCGCCTTTAGCTTTGCCGTTGCCAGCGCCGACAGTGCCGTTACGGGCAGCGCCGCCACCTGCCACGGCTCCGCCGTTGTTCTTGCGCTCCTTGCCCTTGCCCTGGCCAGCGTTGGCCGTGCCGTTGCGGGCGGCGGCACCACCGGCAGCGGCTCCGCCGTTGTTCTTGGCGTCCTTCTTGGCGTCCTTGCCCTTCCCGTCCTTCTTGGCATCCTTGCCCTTCCCGTCCTTCTTGGCATCCTTGCCCTTTCCGTCGTTCTTGTTCTTCTTGTTGTCCTTGGCAGGAGCGGTAGCGTTGTTGGCGGCACCGCCCTGGACGGCCCCGACTCCGGCTCCGGCCCCGGCAGCAGCCCCGGCACCCTTGTTCTTCTCAGCGGCGTTCTCGCCGGCGGCTGCCTCTGCCGGAGCGGCGGCGGCCTTCTCGCCGGCAGCCTGCTCGGCCGCGGCGGCGGCAATTGCTTCGCGGAGGAGAAGGGCGTGCTTTGCGGGTGCGACCTCGTCACGTGCGACCATCCCCCTGTCGGCCGGCATGGCGGCGACGTAAGAGGTGGCTGCAAGAAGCAGGAGGGCGATGTTTCCGATGCTCTTCATCTTGACTGTGGAATGAGAGAGTGGGAAAGAAAAAGAAAAGAGAAAAAAAGTTGGTAAAAAGAAATGAAAGTGCTCAAAGAGGAAACTATGAGGCTTGAATAGAGCACAGCTCTGGTATCTGTCAAAGACAAAAGTAGGACTGGCCTATGATAGAAGTGAAGGTGAAGATTAAAAAAGGAAAGAAATCCAACCGGTAAGGACAACGGAAGGATGGAGAGTGGCTGATGAAGAGATGGGATTCTTTTTCGGGGACACAAACTGGAAAGGGCAAAGCAGTCTTATACAGAAAAGATCCAACAACGAGCTCACCCACTTGGGGCTGCTGCCTCCACCTGGAGAGGATCTCCGCGACGGCGAGTGACGAGGACCCGTCGGCGCGGGCGTGGGAGGCCCGGACAAGGCTTTGTGCCAAGGCCCTGTCTCCCAGGACATGCGATGAGACTTTTGGAAACATGAGGCTGATACCCGCTTCCTCACGCCGGGATCAGGGACCGCGACGGATAAGACCAAAACGCGCGGGGTACAACATCCGCTGGACGGCGGTCCAGACTGCAGCCAGGTACCCAGCATGCGAGGGAGGGGAGGGGCGTGTGGGAAGCTGGAGGCGCGCTCGGCCGCGGGGGCGCAACGGCCACCACAGGGGTGGGCAGCCTTCCCCCTGCGCACGCAATCCGCGCCGGGCGCCACGGTCTAGAAGGCCCGTTTGACGTGGGTGGGCTCCCAGGGCCGCGGCCAGGTTCGGAACAGGAAACGGCGCGAAGCACAGCCGCCGGGGAGGACGGAGCGGACGGTTCCTCGACTGGACCTGGGATCGTCGCGGGGGTCTCCCAGCCAAGTGCCGTTCGCGGAGCCCCCCCCAACCACAGTCCCACCTCAGGGGCAAACGCCCGCACCGACCGACACGCCCACCCCTTTGGCCGGCCAGCTCCCGATGCGGAAGGTTTTGGGGAGCCACACAGACGCGGTCGGTTTTGGGCCCAGGGTTACGGCGGATAGTGGTATATGGACAAAACCGTGGCCAATGGTATTGCGATCAGCATCGTCCAGGTTTCGAGAACCAGATGCGCCAAGAAATATCCTTGCCGGTGCACGCAGAAAACGAACGTCTTGGCCAGATGCCGGTCCCAAGAACGTGAAGAGATGATTACCGGTGAAAGGGATGGTTGGGTGGTCGCGGGCGCTCTCCCGCAGCCGATCAGACCAAGCAGGCGCTTGCTGGGCATGAGACTCGCCCGCAACCCGCCGCATGTAAGACGAGGCGCTAAGTTCGGGCGACGATGGGTATCCTGGTGCATGGCGATTTGGCGTGCCTAGAAGCAAAAGAACATCTCACCCGGCTCCAATATCCTGTCCATCTCACCATCAACGGCAGCTCGACGACAGGTGGCGGCGCCATGTTTTGCCTGTCTGCATCTCGTTTTTGTTTTGCCAAGTCGAGACAGCTGTTTTGATTAACGGCGTCGATCGAAGCTGTTCGTCGGGGCGTCCGCTGACAGCAAACTTCGACAAGCCCCGACACTGACAGACAGCAGCCGCCACAGCCTGCCACTTGCTTTCTCTCTATCTCAAACCCATGTGGGTGGCGATCAAACGATGCCGCCGGCGAGCGACACGGCTTGCAAAGATAGCTGGATTCTAGGTCTAGTGGTGCCTGAGGCAAGCAATTGCAATTTGATATTCGCCTCTTCCTTCTCTGCTGTATCGAAGCGACCCAGGTGAGGCGCCGCTCTGACCAGAGAATTGAGTAGGTTTCCCTGATGGCGATGATACAGCACTTCCAGGGCCTCAAACCAGCCCCTGTGCCTTGCCCCGAGGGGTGCGCAACTGAAACCTGGGCGATCGCGCACGCCCCCATCCGGGGATGCCAAGAAATGGCAAAGCAAGCGAACTGCTGCTGTGTGGCTGTTCATCAGAGTGACAGGATGCGCCTCCCGTACATCCCTGATCCTGGGGATTTTCGGCCTTTTTTTTTTCTTCCTCTTTTTTCCAGTTGTCGAGATGGGCAAAGCTGGCAAGGATGGTGGGGAGACATTAGCCTTCAGACGATCCCGTGAAGCAGGCATGAAGCCTCGTCTGTTTGGATTCCGCCAGATCCCAACATCAAGGTCGCTTCGGCATGCCACTTTGGAGATTAAGCTCGTCGTTTGGCCGCCTCAATCTCATGCTACGCCGGGACGAGTAGACCGCACGTACACGGTGGTAGTTCCTTGACTCCCCGTCAGAATGCAACCCAAGTCCGCGGACCGTCTTCCAGAAATCCCGGAAATTGCCCACAAACAGCCCGACATCGAGTCGTCGTCTATCTTCATCTCGAAGGACGAAGATGTTCCGAATCTGAAAAGCAAGGTCCGTGCCTGAGCTCTGCTCCAAAAGGGCCTTCAAAGCATTGAGATCCCCGAGTCGAAATCCATACTAGCCCACCAGAGCAGCAATCAACACATGGGGGGACCCAGCACCGCCAGTACTTTTGCTATTTCTGTTTCTTTGCACAGACGCAAGCGTGGCAGTCCGCGGGTCCCACTTCCTAATCTTGCCCCCGCTTGTGGATCTCCTCGATATGTAGGGTCATACCAGCTGCCAACACAGTGGGAGATGTGCGCTAGTACTAGGGATTGGCCGCAACGTCCACTGGCTGGGCCTGGAACGCCCTCAAAACACATCAAACGCGAAGAAACATCGGCGGGGGTCCTTCGCCGTCAGAAAATTGCTGCGCCTCCTTTGACGCTAGGATCAAATCCTGATGGACTGGCAACCACCGAGCAGCTTCATCGCCAAGGGGCGGCTACAATTCCTTGATTGCACGTCGAGAGGCTCAGACGCAAAAGAAAGGGATAAAAAGGCAGGCAAGAAGGAAAAACAAATGTCAGTAGGAACAATCCCAAAGTTAATGAGACGAAGAAGGGTGGGTGGAGGAATAAAAGAGGGAAATGAACCAACTCGAATTGCCAGGCCATACGGAAAAACAAAAGCAAAAACATCAACTGATCCGACCCAGGATCGAACTGAGGACCTTGAGCGTGTTAAGCTCACGTGATAACCGACTACACCATCGGACCATTTGATGCAAATCATTGCTTCCTTGCAGATTCATAATGGCAGGGCTGCCCCACCCCACATCGAAATGCTCTCCAACACGAGCCTACCGGACCATACGACCATTCTCTCGATACCGGTTTCTCATATTACTACTCCTCATTTTCCAGTGACTGACATAGTTTTGCCGCCCTTGGTATTTAAAGGTTTTCTTTTCAACGACTGCATTTATAAATGGCGCGGAAGTTCGAGCTAAAGGTAAATGGGATACATCATAACATTGTATGGGCTGGAAAAAAATGAAAACCTTCGCAGGAGGGTTCACGTCGTTTCCTGCCATATACCAAAGGCAATGCCACTATCCCGTTGTCCCTTGGTCTTTTTTCCCAGCTATATTTCCGTCCGTGTGCTTGCTCCGCCACATTATCCTGGCGTACCTGCCATACGTGTTTGATATTCACTTTGTGGGACACGACTCCTCCCGACCAGGGGTCAGGAATGGCAGACACTCGCAGATTATAACCAGGAACCATATTAACTTATCATGGATGTTTTATCGGGGCTTCTCAGAATGTCTTTAATTGGGGTTGTTTTCTTGTCTTCGTCTTATGTTATCGAATTTATAGTCTTCACACAGGATCTTGGCACTCTGAGCAGATCGCCGGTGCCGCCAGCTGGAGGAATTGCATGATCCATAGATTTCTCGGATATATCCAATAGAAAATATCCACGGTCTCGCACTCCTTCCATCTGCGACGTATAGCTATATGATTTTGGGGATCAACCTCGGCGTGTTTGCCTTCCACTCCTGGTAATCCTTCCGATCCCCGTACAGCTTGTTGTACTTGCGCTCGCTGAGTGGGATACCCGAAAGCTTGGTCAGGATGAAGTACGAGAAGGCAGGGCTGACGACTGACATGGCCGTCGTAGCCATCATGCCGCCGATCCCTCCACCAAGACCGATGGCCGCCTGGGTCGCCGGCGCGCGCAGAATTCCAGCGGCCGCCGTAGCGATGCCAGTCCACAGGGTGATCTCGCCAAAATAGTTTGGATATTGACTACAGGTTCGCGGCAATTCACGTGAGCTCCTGCGATCCTCTTTGCTTCTCCATGCGATGGGAAAATGGAGCACGGTGTCGGGCTTACCTCTTGGACCACAGACCGCGTGTCATGAAAGCCTCATCGTGAATCTTGTTGTGCTTCTCCTCCACCCAGCGTGACTTCTGGCGGTCGGCAACGACCTCGAATCCGAAACCAAGGGCGAAAAGTCCAAGACCGAGCAAATCAGTGACGCGAACCCCGAAGGCAGAGGAACGCGCGGCGGCGGCGAGGGCGGCGGCGGGGACCGAGTTCACGGCGAGGACAGGCAACGAGCACAGCGTGACCCACACGGCCTGGGCTACAAAGGCGAACACGAACCGGCGCGGGTTATTCTTGATGACATCGAAGCGCGAGTCCTTGCCCTCCTTGAGGATACGGTAGAACAGGTACGAGCCCAGGCGGGTGGCCCACATGCCGATGGCGGCGCTCAGAGCGGCCTGGCGCCAGTTCATGGCGCTAGGCGGTCCCGAGCCGGTGAGGGCGGCCAGCAGACTCGGGAGCTCGGGCTTGGGGGCTCCGGCTAGGGAGGCGGCGGCGCGCGCGCGGAGAGCCGGGAGGTACAGACTCAGCGCGGTGGCTGCCAAGTACGTGAGGGAGCCCGAGACACTGCAGAGGCATTTAGCTTACAGGATTCATTCTGCTAGTTACACTTCAGAAGCCACCTTGGGCTAAGAAGAGGAGATTATTGGTGTTGGTGCCTACTCATAGAAACGATCCGATTGCAGCGCAATGCTGGGAGCAGCGACGCCAAGCTGGAGTGCAAAGACGAGGCCAACGCTTGGCACCAGAGTCCGCAAGAAGGGGTTCTTGAAGTTGGTAATGTGAAGGAGGCTTTGTAGGAGCCCCATTTTGAATCACTTGTATTTCGGACAAGTCTGCCCGATGCTGTGTGTGGTACGCCGGCCTATGGACTGCCAGGTGAGTCCCTAGCACCCGCGGGGGATGTGGACTTATAGGGAGACGATTCAACGTCGTGACGACATCAAACCTGGGGCAGATTACTGAGCGCATAACACTGAGAGTTTGGGGCCGCTTTCGGAGGGGTGGGAGACAGACTGGACCGCCGCCTATTTTGTGGGTACGAGGAAACAGTGATCACGACAGTGTTTCGGGTCGCTGACCATCGAGTGGCGGGCAATGCATCGGCCGAGGTTGATGCAACCCCAAAGCCCAGCCCGGACGATTATTTGGGGGTCTCGGTAGCGCAATAGCTCTATGGCAGCTGCCCGATCTGGCGAAAGGTACCTACTTGGGGTCAGTGATTTGCTGTTGTCCAGTTGGCTTGCTGTCGGAGCGATCACGCCCCGCTCTATGCGCGCGGCTTCACGAAAGTGGATTGCTTGCGCCATGGGTGGGGCTGCCTGCAGTCGAGCCTCGTCGCTTCTCCAAACCTCCAATTTCCAACCTTTCGTGCTGCGAAGCCCGTCTTTATCCATCAAAACCCCGTCGAATTCACCTTGTCCCGCCGCCGGCATCTGCCGCAATCGTGTCAGCCTCAGTTACAAGGCCAGGTAGTTATGGTCGCAGTCCCGATGAGCTTCCATATGAGCACAATTGGATCCTCTAGGACCCTCTTTTCGGAGCGAGCAATCGCAGATACTGAACAATCATGATCCTGGGGCTAGACTTGCCTCCTCTGTAGGTAGCTGATAACTTCCCGGACCCACGATGACTTCGCCGGCGGATTCGACGCCGGCGCCCGACGCGAAGGCCACGCGGGACGGCGACGCCAAGCCGACTGAGCCACCCGCAGCGGCGTCGCCCAGCCAAGCGTCGCAATCGCCGCAAACAACAACCGAACCTGCAGCCCCTGTCCCCTCAGAGCCAGTCGCATCCCCCAAACCTGACGAATACCCGGCCGACAAACACGAGAAGGAGGAGGGCGAGGCAGGTGGTGATGCTACCGATAATGACGGCAAGCCTGTCGCCAGCGTGACCTCGCAGCCTGCAGAGACACAACCGCCATTACCCGCCGAGCCCGTCCCGGAGCAGCAGCAACCCCAGGAGGACGATGGTTGGGATTTTATGTGGCATGCCGAAGCACAACGATACTACTTCTTCAATAGATTGACAGGAGCGACCACCTGGGAGAACCCGCGCATAGCCGCTTCGTCGTCCACAGCCACTGCCACGACTGACGCAGCGGCGGGCCCTCAGCCACCTGCGCCGCCGCCCCTTCCCACCGCCGCGGGCGGCTACAACCCCGCAATACACGGGGACTATGACACGTGGTACGCACAGAACGGGCCTAAGGAAGAGGAGGAGGATGATGACCAGACGTCGGTGGTGGCGGGGCTGGCGGACCCGAGCCAGCTGCTGTCTGGCGTCGCGTTCAACCGCGTGACCGGCCGGCCTCAGCGACCGGACCAGGGCGCGGACTGGCATGGCGACGAGGCGAGGTCGCGGCGCCAGATGAACGGCTTCTTCGATGTCGACGCGGCCGCAAACGCGCACGACGGGAGGAGCCTAAAGGCCGAGCGCGCCGGCAAGCGCCTCAGCAAGGGCGAGCTGAAGCACTTTAGGGAGAAGCGGAAGGCCAAGAGGGAGGAGAAGAAGAAGGCTTGGCTGAGGGACTGACAGGGTCTGCTTTGCGGCCTGCCTCTGTTTCTCTCTACCCTTCCTTTCTACCCCTCTGGTGATTGATTGCTCGTTCCTGCCGTGCTATCTACAGGGAAGCCTCCCGGTTATTCATACACTTAGCTTTTTCCATTGTTTCGTCTCATTCCCCCCTTATTTCTTCTTGCTTCTTTTGCATTTCTTTGCTCTTCTTTCCGATGGGTACAGGGAGGCGAGGTGGCCCGAGGAAGGAACCGGCTCGATTTGAATTGTTGAACTCTGCTACGTTAGAAGCAACCCATATCTCGGAGTGGAATTGGGTGGCGCTTAAGGATCTTCAAGGACTACACAGATAAACTACGAAATAGGCTGCGCCGTCTGACCACCGTACTCGCGCGGCTCTGGGGAAAGGTGTGGACCTAGATTAGAACATTGGAAGAACGCGAGGACAGGACGGCAACCGTGAGGAATTTGCTGTGCGTATTATGTAGAATAATATAGGACGGTAGAGAAACACCTCTTGGCTCACGTTCCCCTTTCTCAAAAGCTGACCCAGGGCATCAAGTGATTGTGAAGGCACGAGCTCGATGGACATACGCTGTAAGGGTTTGCCAATTTGAATATCTCGCTGGCCAATCCTAATCTTCCTCGTCCTCGCCCTCATCTTCATCATCGTCATCAAGAACCATCTCGAGCTGGGCGCTTTCGTCATCGCTGTCACTCGAATCACCACCAGCTGTGGCCTTCTGAGGTGCCTGTGGGGGTGAAGGCGCGGCTACCGATGCAGATTTTCCCTTGTCCTGTCGCTTTGCAGGCGCTCCCACCGGCTCGTCGTCGCCGTCGTCGACGCTCTTGCGCTTGAGTACTAGGGGTACGAAGGGCGCCTCCTCTGCGGGCTGAGCACTCGGCTGAGTTGACCCATTGCCTGAGTCCTGGGTCTCACCATCCACCTCCATTTTGCTGCTCTCAAAATAGCGGGAGAAGCCGCCGACAACAGCGGTCTCGGCACCCGAGGTCGTCGCTTCGGTAGCAGCGCTGCCGAAATTTTGGCTCCGGAAAACGGTGAGCGTAGATCCTGCTATGATGCTGCCCCCACGTCCCCCGTCGCCAGCGTCGTCCTCGGCATTCTCTCCCTCCTCGCCATCTCCGTGGCGGCCACCGACAAAGATACTGCCAAAATGGTGCGGCTTCGTGCGTAGGTTCGTCCTGAGCAGCTCCACGCCCGCGTCTCCCGGGTACTGCCTGGCCAGGAACGGGAACGTGTTTGCGAATGCGCGCCCGCTCTTGTCCACGTAAGGGTTCAGCACGCCGGCGAGCATGGCGGCCTTGCTGCGGCACAGGATGGCGGTGCGGTCGAGGAGCGCGCGCTCGGCCTTCTTGAGGTGTTGCTGCGGCAGGTGCGACAGGGCGGCCTCGAGCAGCGCCTCTGCCGCGGCGAGGTGGTCCGCGCTCGGTGCAGAGGGTTTCTGCTGCCGCCCTGTCGCAGTTGGGGCAGCCGCTGCGGAGGAGGATGCCGTGCTTTTGTTGGGCAGGAAGAGGTCTGCGTTCGCCTGCGCACCGACGACCTTGGTGCCATTCGTCTTGGCTTGTTTTTCCTGGGTCTCATCCTGCGCAAAGCCGGCCGCGACCAGGAGGTCGTGACAGCATATCTGAAGGGTGAGAGCGAGCGAGTCGACAGATATCCTGGGAAGAGTCGGGCCGCAAATGGGCAGGAGATCTCGTATCAGAGCGAACACGGTCTGGCGCGCATCGGCCAGCTGCGGGTACGAGGCGAGCGTGCGGACGGCCTGGTCGAGAATCTCGGAAGCTAGTGGCAGTAAATTACGCCCAAGCCTTTGTGCGAGGCTGTGTACGAGCTGGAGGGCTGCGATATGCAGTTGTGGCAGAACGCTCCACAGTTCGTCCCTTTCCTCACGGCCAACATTGGGGTTGAGCTGCATTGCGAGATCGCGATCAGCGACTCCGGGAGGAGGAGGTAGGATGAGAAGAATCCGCGAAACTAGGTCAGTCAGACCAGAGACTGGGAGAGCCACGGAGGGTTTGGAGGCAGTGCCGACACAGTCCGATATGGCCTCGAGCAGGCCCCGAAGCCTCTGGGCTCCAGAGTCCAGACCTGTCCAGGGGGCAGCTCGTTGGGCTGCTTCCCACCTCCCCTGAGGCTCGTCATCGGTCGAAACGTCACGGACTGTGTGACCCGAAGGGGGCTCCCATGACTCTTGAACGGCACGGAAAACCTGATCGGCTGTGGCGTGCGAGTCCTTGAGCCAGCCGGTCAGAACGCTAGCCCATTCGTCTGAGTGCGTGTTCTTCGGGGCCGTATGATGTAGGGTGAGCATCAGACGCGAGAGCACTCCCTTAGACTTTGAGGGACCGGTTCGGGTCCGACAAGGTCGGGCCACGTACGCGCGGACGCCGCCCGGATCTGCCCATTGAAGGGGCGGAGGGTAGTGGGGAACAAAGGCACGATGGCGGCAAGTGCGCAGTACAACCGTTTCGACCAAACCCGCCGACGCTTTGGGCGATTTGGCAGACGATGGTGGCTTTAAGAGCTGGAGACACGCGGTTGCAAAGTGGGAAGAGTAGGGGTTGCTATCTCCCGGATCAGGGTTGGGTACTCGTGGAGAAGAGTATATATCCTGACCAGTGTCACTACGCAAAGCTCCTTTGACGACATGGGGTCGGGTTTCTGGGAGGCGTGTTAGTAGGTACCTAGGTTTATGGCTTGTGATAGCTGCATGCCCGATATTTGGGCAGATAGGTAAGTAAGATAGGTAGGTGGGTAGATAGTTACCTGGAGCATGGACAGCAGTCCGCGAACCCACGGCTCGGCCGTCCTCAGGCACTCCCAACCGCCAACGTCTACCACAGCCTTGACCAATACCATGCCGGCGAAGCGGCTAGCTGGAGTCCTGCCGTTCAGCAGAGTGGTGATGTGAGTTTTGAGCTTGTGGACAAGCATGGCAGCCTCATTTCCGCTATCCTTTGGCCGCGCCTCGGCCGGCGCAGACAGTGAACGACCGCAGCGGAGGACATGGTTCACCAGACTTGGGCACACCCTGAGGAGATCGTCTGCGGGAGTCGACACTAATTTTCGGCAAACGACCCGGAGATCGGGAGTTGCGGTAGCCATCTTGGCAGTGTATTGCTCTCTTTCTGGTTGATTGGCTAGGGGCCTTTGGTGTTGGGAGTTGGAGGAGAGAAGAGCCCGAACGGGTTTTTCTTATCTTTTTCCCCTTCCTCTTTCGTCACCCCCTGTCCACCCAGAATCAGTTCTGAAAGCCGTTGAAAATGAGTGATGAGTGAGATGACAGTTTCGAGCTGACGGCTAGAATATTTTGGAATATGTGAATTCAGGTCAGAATAATGCATCATTCAGCTAGTGCACGATATTTTCACTTTAACTTGATTCGTTTTGTGCGTGCAATGAAAAAAAAAAAAAAAAAATCTCTCGGATCGCATCGAGGTCTTTTCCGCGAGGCTGGTGCTATGCCGCAATGGCAGGCCGGGCCCACACCTGTGGACTGAAAAATCACAGGCGTGCTTCGATTCGCGAGCTCAAGCAACCCCTGTAGCCTTCATTCGTTGGCAGGACGTCAGCGCCCCTTCCCCATCCCAGCATCGGCGAGCCCTGAATCCAATTGTTGGAGTGGCGGCGTCCATTATAATTATCTTCAGGCTGCATTGAGACCTCATCGCGGAGCCCGGATACCTGCCAGTGCCAGCTCACGCGCGCCGACAGCACAGGGACAGCACAGCATCCGCGTGGGCAATTGACGACGACCGGAGTCCAACATTCTTTTTAGGGCCCTCCTTAGGTCCCTTACACCGCCTCCACCCACCCACCTGGCCCTGCCTGGGTGGCCTTGGCCTGACGACGACCGCAATTTGATATCCATTATACCAGCGCCGCTCGCCTGCTGGCCTAAAGAACCGAAAGTGCTGTCCGCCCAAGCCCAACCTCGACAACCGTCACCCGCTCGAACCTTCCCACACACCCGCCCGTCGACAATGCAGTAGCTGCAGGGAACATCGAGCCTTCTTTTGCCCCTTCGTGCCTACCCCTGATCCAAGCTCCTGTACTTGGGCTGCCTGCTTCTTCCAGCAGCGAGACGAGACACCATGAGCTCTATGAGTGTAAGCGCCCACCCTCGAGGAGGAGCCCAGCAACGCCGCCGTAATGCGACGCCTGAGAGCCTGCCCACTGACTTCCTGCGCCCTGCGCCCTTCCTCCGCACAGAAAGCCGCCGGCTACATCCAACAACTGCACGATGCTCGCTGCGAAGGCAACTGGGACGCGGTCCCGGAGCTGGTCCGCAAAGTGCGAAAGCATGCCCCGGACAAGGCTTGTACGGCTGTTCGATCCCTTTTCGCTCATGGCTTCGCTGCCAGATTTTGGACTGACCAGGTCGCTTGCAGGCCTCACCCTGACCGCCGAGACCGAATGCGCCGTTGAGAAGAGCTCAGACAAGACGTTACCCGCCGACCACCCTCCGCCGCCGCCAACGCCACTGGGGACGCCGATGTTAACGGCCATTTGCCCAAGCTTGTGGCCGTCATCGACGAAGAGACTGGAAGCCCCGAGGATCGGTTCCAGGCCCGCGTGTGCGCCGGGTGGTTGCATTGGGTCGCCGGCGACTACAACCAAGCTTTGGCCCGTCTGCCCGAGGGCCTCGAGACCGATCCAAACCCTGCCGAGGCCGAAGCACAGGCCAGCGAGTGGACGCGCGTGTGTGCTCTAAAATCGGCCTATCTCAGGGCAAACTGTCTGGCTCGCAATGGGAACCCGCATCGAAGCCCTGCGCGTCTTCAGGAGCGGCATCCCCTCACTCTCCACCGACTGGTCCAGTCAGCGCTCCCGGAAGCAGATGCGGTACTGGTCGGAGTTGTTCCTGACTGAGTTCTGCATGCTGTTCAGCCATACCCTTGAGAGGGGCGAGAGCACCCTGGACGAGCCCAACTCCTTGGCTAGCTTCCGATCCTGGGCGAGGTACTGGGAGGTGACTAAGGGCATCCCCATCGCGGGCGGCTTTGGTTTCCGCGGCTCCGTGCCCCGACGCGAGATATGGAGCCAATACTATGCCGCCCTCTCCGCAATTGTCGAGAGCGACCTCCCCTTCCCCACGGGCTACGTTGCGCCGGCTTCAAACGAGCCGTCCGCGCGGAGCCAGCTCAGGGCTGAGCTCAAGAGGGTCGAGACGACCTACGAGGCCCTGCTACTTAATGAGACGGAGTTCCCCAGAGCCGATGAGGAGAGGGAAGAGACTGAAGACTTTGCAAGGTTGGCTACACAGAACTGGGCCATCTTGTGCGGACGTGGTTGGCGAGAGCATGACCTGGGCCCTGGTGGAAGGGAGGCACTCAGTCGCGGACTACTGGACATCCTTTACCGGGCATCCATGAAGACGTATCACTCGACCGCAATACTGCGCAGCCTTTTCACGGTCCACGTCGCCGTCGCGGAGTTCGACCTTGCCTTCAAGGCCTTCGACTCGTATCTGGAGCAGTCAAGAAAGGGAAGGCACGGGTGCAGAAGTCCGGACATGTCGAGCCCAGCCTCGACGACGAATCGACGGCACTCGAAACTATTTCGGCCTGTATCGCCATCCTGTGCCGGTACGGTCACAGACAGGCTGCCGAGAAGGCCAAGGATCTAGCCGCAGAGCTAGAAGAAATTGTGAGCAAGGCGCCGTCCCCCACGCCACGCGACTCAGCGAGTCCTCTCCGCGAGGACGAGAGCGCTGTGGGTGCCGTTGGGAAAAGGTGCCACCAAGGGTTATCGCCCTTGCCTGGCAGGCTGTCGGCCTGGCCAACGCGCAGTGGGCCCGGATGACGTACGACTCGTCGGTCAGGGGAGACGTACAAACAAAGGCCATAGCCGCTCTAAAGAAGTCGCTGTCCCCGGATCTTGGTCGCTCGGGTGATGTCCGGAGCGTATTTGCGCTAAGCGTCCTGCTCGCTGAGAAGAGGGAGCTATCGCCGGCGATCGAGCTGGCCAAGACGGCGCTGCTCCTCGGCAAGGCCTCGAGTGCGGAACACGACCTACAGAACGGGCCTCACTGGAGAGAACGGGCCCTGATTCCGATATGGCACCTACTCTCGCTGCTATTGAGTGTCCGTCAGGACTTTGTGCTTGCCGCCCGTGCCTGCGAGGGTGCCTTTGAGCAGTTCCAGGACCCTGCGGTGCTCTTTGGTAGCCGGAATGTTTTCCGGAGCGATCACCTTAACGAGGCCGAGGCAAAGCAAGACGGCGAGTCCGAGTTCGGGAGGGGACTCGTGGATGATATGGACGACTTCGAGAAGGAGAGCGTTCTGGAGGTCAAGACCCAGCTGGCTCTGGTGGAGCTGCTAGAGGGCCCCAAGGTTGCGGTCAACGCCAGCCTGGAGCTACTAAGCCTCTTCAACAGGCTGTTCGGCAGTGCAGAGCCGAAGCCGGCAGAGGACACGCTGAAGGTGCAGGAGATCCCCAAGAGCTCGTCTGGAACTATCCGTAGCCTCAGAGGTAGTATATTTGGCAGGGGCGAGAGGGCCGGGCGGCCGGGCACGCGGCAGACTTCGGCACCGGCGAGCGAAGGGCGGCCCGACAAATCGTCGCGGCCCCAGACGATGCAGACGGTGGCTAGCATGGGAGCGCCGACCATCCAGGTGACGGAGGAGAACGGGGCCACGGCGGGGCGAAAGAGAAGCCAGTCCGGCAAGCGGCACAACAGCCTTCGTAAGAGAGAGAACAGTGTCGCCAGCCGCCGGCGTGCTTCCAGCGTCGGGCCAATGGCACCACAGGCCACTGTCGTGGACGGCGAGAGCTACTTCACCCCGATCGAGGGCGGCTCGGGGATAGACTTCTTTTCCTCGGCAATGAAGCGGTCGCCATCGATAGGCCCGCCCGTTTCTCTGAGCCGGACATTCTCCCAGACCGAGTCATTCGCCTCGTCCCCCAGGGGAACGCGGCTGTCGGGCGACGACTTCTCGGCTCTATCCAGGGGCTCCCTGGAGTACAACCCAAAGCTGCTGCCACTGGTGCAGTTCCCCAGGTCGCACGAGCAGCGGCGGAGGGGCACCGTTCTGGTCAAGGTCTGGCTTATGATTGCAGGTTTCTACCGGCGTGCGACGCTCTACGATGACGCCAAGGCCGCCATCGCGGAGGCGCAGAGGCTGGTCCAGGCCCTCGAGGCTGAAGCCAACAAGACTGGCGCCCCAACGTCGGCCAGCGATGTTGGTTGGGCAAACACCAAGAGCATTGACGAGCTGTGGGCTGATGTCTGGGCCGAGGTGAGTTTCTGAGTCTCCGCTCCTCCATTTGCGCAGGGCATTTGCCTAGGCCATTTGTATAGGAATCCTGCTAACGGTAATGACTGCACTGTTAGATGGGTAACCTCGATGTCGCGCGAGACGTGCCTTATTCGGCCCGGTCAGATTTCGAGTCGGCGCTGACGCACTTCCCCGACCACCCCGGCGCCATCGTGGGGCCTTTCAAACATTCTCTTGGACATTACAGCGAGAAGCTGCCTCCACCGCCGGTTGTGCCATCCCTGCAGTCGTAGGCACGTCAACGGCTGGGTTGGAGACGGTGACGCACTCTGCCGAGTCTGCAATCTACCCTAAGCCGGCGGAGAAACCGGCGCTCCCGTCGGAGGCCCTGGGCTTGAATACAGCACGGCAACTTCCAAGGCCGAGGGACGCCCCGGGCGCGGCAAAGGGAACAACGACACTGCCTCGTCACCCGGTGGCATGTCGGAAATGTCGGCGGCGGGGGCAGGAGAAGGAAGCGAGCTTGTGCCACCGTTACAAGGCGACGTCGCTCCCGATGGTAGACCGGCTGGCGGCGCGTGACGGGCGTACGCGATGCTCTCTGGACTGACCAAGCTTGGGTCGGCGTGGAACAACTCGGAGGCGTGGTTCGCGCTCGCGCGGGCGCACGAGGAAAGCGGGCAGCTCGACAAGGCTAGGGAGGTTCTATGGTGGTGCGTGGAGCTCGAGGAGGGCTTCGGCGTGCGGCGCTGGAGCTGCGTCGGCAACGGAGGCTACCTCCTCTGATGCGCTTGCGATTTTCTGTTTTCTGCTGGCACCTCTGCTGCCTGGTTCAGCTCCCATCTTCACTGGCCAAGTGCATTCATCTTCTGTTCTTTTGTTGGAAGCCGGAGTGGTTAGAATGGATATATAAATCTAATAACACTGACACTTGGAAGAATAAGCGTCAATCCGTCGATATATGCTTCTGCTACCTGGCACCTCTAGGTATTCATCGATGCGGTGTTGAGAATAACTTTTTGGTTGGCATTCTAGACGTTGTTAGTGAGCGGGGACCTTTGTTGCGACTTCAAATTCCATTCTCAGCGTCATCCCCAGCGCCAATAGATTGCTCAAAAATTCCCCTGCGGGGAACCTAAAATCCATCACCACATATACTGTACCTATCTAATCTGGCCACCGGGGATTAGATGATGGCAGCCTCGACAGACGCCGGCGCAGACACAGCAGCAGCAGTAGCAGCGGCGGCGAACCCTGACGTATCCGCGAGCGCCAACATGGACCTGACGCTGATCGTCGCGGCGACGCGCAGCATGGGCATCGGGCGGGCCGGCACGCTGCCCTGGACGGGGCTGAAGAAGGAGATGGCCTACTTTGCGCGCGTCACCAAGCGCCCGCCGGCCGGCGCGCCGCCCGCCGCCGTCAACGCCGCCGTCAACGCCGTCATCATGGGCCGCAAGACGTGGGACAGCATCCCGCCGCGCTTCCGCCCGCTCAAGGGCCGCCTGAACGTCGTGCTCAGCCGGACCGCCGCCACGCCGGTTGCTGTTGCCGCCGCCGCCGCCGCCCAGGATGGGCAGAGCGGTGGTGCCGCCAAGGAGGACCCGCCCGTCGTCCACGCCCGCTCGCTGCCCGAGGCGCTCGAGTATCTGGGCCAGCTGCGCAGCAGCAGCGAACAGGCACACGCCCGGCCCCTCCTGGGCCGCGTCTTTGTGATCGGCGGGGCGCAGATCTACGACGCGCGCTGGCGCTGCCCGGCCCGGCGGCGGTCCGGCGCGTGCTCCTTACCAGTATCCTGACCGACTTTGAGTGCGACACGTCCCTATCGTCGCTCAAGCTGGGCGGCGGCAACGGGGCCGAGGCCGAGGCCGACAAAGGGCACGGTCCGTGGAGGAGGGCATCCAAGGAGCAGCTCGACGCCTGGACGGGCGAGAAGGTCCCGAGGGCGTGCAGGAGGAGAACGGGACGTTGTATGAGTTTCAGATGTGGGAGAGGGCGGTGGCTGAGGAGACAGCGTAGTTGGGTGGACAGCCTGCCTATGCAGCAAATCGTTGTCCGCAGCTTGGGCTGCAGTCTCTCCCCCGCCCAAACACGACGACCGTTTTTCCGGCCGTCCCCTATACCAATGTGATTTCGTGCAGATGGGATATCATAGCAGCCCGGCTCCTATATATTAGACCCTCCTGCAAGCCTGCCTCGTCCGCGACTAATATCACCAAGACCGAACAAAAACGCCTGCCTTATTTTTTTTTCTTACCCCTGGCTCGGGAATTCACTAGCCCTCCTAGAATACTTTGAATACTTGGCGGAGCACATCCTACAAGCTTGCTTAGATCATTATGTACAAGACACGGGTGGTTCTACATTGACCGATAAGGGACATGGTGTAGCATGGACGGTGCCCATATGCCCCGAAGCGGCCGAAAAAAAAGAAAGAAAGAAGGAAGTTTTGCTCAATATGACTATGTGCGAAGCAAACATGTCACGCAGTCCCCGCGGCCTTGGTGGCAGGCTTTATTGCTGCCGATTTACTGGCAGCACCGCCGGGGAGCACGCCGACGAGCTCCTTGGCCGGCACGTCGACAAAGGGCAGCTCGGCGGCGGGCGAGGCCTGGAACGCCGACGTGGCGCGGGCGACCACGTCGGTGTCGGGGATGTGGTCGAGGCGGAAGACGGTGGCGCGCATCCACGAGACGACGGCGGCGAGGCGGCGCAGGTCCAGCTCGGCCTCGGGGCGGGCCTTGAACAGGTTGCGCCAGACGGCGGCGGCCAGGACGGCGTCGCCGCGGACCATGCCCTCGTCGTAGGCCAGCACGAGGCCGCGCCAGGCCAGGAACAGGTCCTTGAGGTGGTGCTGGCGCAGCGAGCGCGACGACAGGCCGTGCTGCACGTCCATGCGCTCCTCGGCCTCGTAGAAGAAGGCGTCCACCAGCTGCTTCTGCACGTTCTCGTACTGCGCCTTGTCCAGGCACCGGAACCGCACGATGGCGAGGTACATGTGCAGCATCGTCACCTGCGCCCAGGTGCTAAAGGTTGGGAGGAGGCCGAGGTCTGCGACGTTTTAAGGAGAGCTTGGGTCAGTTTGAGAAGGATTTGGCACAAGAACCGACGTAGCCCGGTGGAAGACTGACTGACCCTGGTGCCACGGCCCACCCCCCACGCCAATCTCCTCGCCTTCCTCTGTCCTCTGGATCGTGTCCTTCTTGCGCGCCTCGGGCGAGATAGTGTAGGCGGCTCGGGCGGAGAAAAACTTGTGCGTATCTTGGACGTAGACGTAGGTGTCATATGCGCCGACGACGCTTGACCCCCTCTTTTTCTCGGCAGCGCGCAAGATGATCTTTTGCATGCTCGCCGTGTCCTCTGGCAGCTGCTGCTGCCGCGGGGCCGCCGTGCTGTGAAAAGGCCGTCGAGCCGCATGTGTCGCCGGCGATATCCTTGGTGCTGCTCCCCGTGTTGTTTGTGCTGCCCGTCCTGCCGCGGCGGTTGCTATTCCTTGCGCATGCCTGCTGGCTTGCTGGCCCTGACGAGCCGAGAGGGGCCCAAGCCTCGGCGGCACCGTCTCGAGACAGACCCTGCAGCTCCGGAGAAATGCCATTTACGAGGCTGGGATCGTACGGCGTCGGTAGAGATAGGAGTCGAGGCCGACAGTATCCCGCATTTGGCTGTGCGGTTTCGGGACGTCACAATCTTTCTGCCCGCATTAATGCCCACATCCCGCCAGACCGCCTGGAAATCTGCGACCCATGCGGAACGGGACCCCACTGCGCTACCAAACGCGCTGTCACGTGTGGCATCGATTGGCCTGAAAAGGGGCAAGGAGACCCTAACCCTAGAAAGCCTCCAACGCCAGCTCTTAGGACACCAAAGGCTATCAACCCTCTGAGAGATGGTCATCCAGATGTTATGGAACGCAAGAAAAGGGTCTGCTGAGATAGAGAAGTCAGAAGTAAGGATTACAGTGGCGAAACCGGCAATCCCGAGTGTCGTCTATCGGAGCTCAGTTAGGGATTCCCATACTGATCATACAATATCAAGCTTACATATACATACGCTTTATGCGGTCGCACCAGTTCCACCCGCGTTGATGCGGTCTCATGGTAGCTTAGAAAAAACAAGTGACGCGTTCGTTCCTCCAAAGCCAAAGCTGTTCGAGACCGCCACCTTGACCGTCTTCTCCTGGGCCATTCTTGGCACAAAGTTGAAGTCGACTCCCACATCGGGTGCGTCAAGGTTCAAGGTCGGAGGCACGCGATCCTGTGTGTTTAGGATTAGATCTTGCTGGCTCTTTGCATGCCCAGGTAGGCAAGTGAGGAACATCACTCACCTCTGCAACGGCTAGGATGGAAAACAGAGACTCGATGGCGCCAGCGGCACCCAGGAGGTGGCCGGTCGAGCCCTTGGTGCTACTGACCGTGACCTGGGACTCCCTCTCGACGCCGTCCTCGCCAAGCATGAGGGTGCGGATGGCGACAGCCTCGGCAGTGTCGCCAACGCGGGTGCCGGTAGCGTGGGCGTTGAAGTAGTCAACAGCCGCGGGGCGAATGTGCGCGTTGCGCAGCGCCCTGCGCATGGCCAGGAGCGCGCCGGAGCCGTCGGGCCGCGGCGCCGTCATGTGGTAGGCGTCGCCGCTACAGCCGTAGCCACGCAGCTCGGCGAGGATGTTGGCGCCGCGCTTGCGGGCGTGGTCCAGCTCCTCGAGCACGACGACGGCAGCGCCCTCGGCGATGACAAAGCCGTCGCGCGAGGCGTCGAAGGGTCGGCAGCCGGCGCCGACGGTCGAGAGCGAGCGCGAGCGGGCGAAGCCGGTAAAAACCAGCGGGTGGATGCACGACTCGGAGCCGCCGGCGACCATGACATCGGCGTCCCCAAAGGCGATGAAGCGGGCCGCGTCGCCGATCGAGTGCGCGCCGGTGGTGCAGGCCGTGGTGGCCGCGTGGTTTGGGCCCTGGAAGCCATGCCGCATCGCCACATGCCCGGCTGCGAGATTTATCAGGATCTTTGGGGCGAAGAGCGGAGATACCTTCCTGTAGCCCTACGGATCGGGGGATGTGCAGAACAGTGCAAACGGCCTTAGCATTTCCTCTTCCTGCTTTGACGCTCTCTCTATCACTGGCCATGTGTTTATTCACCGCGGTTTATCTCACGTCTTTTTCATATGCGAGACTGGTGCTATAGGTCTCATCGAGGTTCCCTATACCGCTGCCCAGACAGACCCCCGTAGCCTCCAGGTCGTCCTGGACCGTTGGTCTCCAGCCAGCGTCGTCGAGGGCCATCTCAGCGGCCGCGACGGCGTATTGGCAAAAGGTGGACATGCGACGCTGGTCGGGCGCATCCAACCAGTCCGACGGGCGCCAAAGCCCGGACAGCACGCCTTCTTGGCGACCATCGGCCTCGCCACGGCTCCCATCGAGGACAGGAGCCATTGGAACGAGGCCAGCGACGGTGCTAGGGATGTCCTTCCATTTGCTGCGTGGCTCAAAGTGGGATATACTCTGGATGCCCGATTCCCCAGCGAGCAGCCTCTGCCAGGACCGGCGGGTACCGACGCCAAGAGGAGTGACGGCGCCGATTCCCGTCACGACGACCCGGCGGAGGGACATGTCGCAAGGGAGGCCGCGCGTTCTCGATCTTAGCAGAAGCCGCCACCACGGCGTGGGCCCATGGCGCGTGATCAATGCAGCCTGCGCAGGAATGTTTGCGGCTCGCAGGGGATTGCTCGCAAAGGGAGTTGAGGGGAGGGCAAAAAGGGGGTCCAGAGGTATGTTTGAGATGCATCAGGATCTGAATAAACTCAGCAGCTCTATCTGGCCCGGAAATTCACAGGCCTAATCGAGACCCAGCAGTAGCTTTGTGCCGTTCTGGGACTAGCGTGCACGCTCAGGTCCAACGTCACGGAAACTTCCCTTGTCGCATTCTGGGCGGGGCGCTCCTGCGGAGCCGCAAAAGCCAAAGACTGGATGGGGACCTGGACCCAACCCAATCGACAAAGCTTCGGTAGAACAAGAAAGGAAACGTGAAGGCGTTGATTCAAAAGAGATGCATCCAGCAAAAGGCGCCCAAAGTATCTATCGTCTAAACCGATAGCGGCCTCAACTCAATCTCAAGGCAGGCTCACCTATAAACACAGTATTATTTTTTTTAAAAAAAAAAAAATTTGATCTGCCGCTGGCCACAAAAGACACCTCTTAGATTAAGCGCCCGTCCTGACAGGCCCAAGCTCGCCCAGCGCGGCAACAAATCAATTACAGGCACCACCAAGCCCAGTAAGCGCCCTTCACAGCCATCAGTGCTTGGGAAACACCACCTACGCATGCATCTCCCGTTGTCGGCGCATCCCAACGTTCGAAACAAGCCATCCTTGGCGGCCTGGCAAGACTCGACGGCCCCCGGCGCAACGCTGGGCTCGGCAGCTCAGCCGCGAGTCACGGGGTCGCCCTGTGCTTATTTTATCGCTCCTGGCTGCTGTGCCTCTCCATGTCAGCCATGCGCCCGGACCTAACCCAATCCGGCCACTGATCCCTGCGCGTTTCACCCGGTATAAAAGACCACGGCATCGATGTGTCGGGTTGGCGATATTGTTCAACCATCCCCAACTCTACAGACTCTCGGGTCTGGCTTGAACCTTGTTGGCATCGAGCCGTGCCAGGACAGCGGCCTCTGCTCGGCGTCTGGGCCAAAGGATATCGGACGACCACCTCGCATATAGATCTTCCCCCACGGCGCCTCTGTGTGATGTTCTGACGGTCTTCGCTGCTTGTTTCTACCAAACGCGCTGCTGCTGTATCTTGGGTGTCCATGGTGTCTGCGAGCAGACATGGCCCCATCAACATCATCCAACCTGGGTGGCAAGTCGTCTGAGACGGCTGCCACCATAGAGATGACCAGCTTGCGTGAGCGCGGTAGCCAACACGGCGGAGGCCTGAAGACGTCTGCGGAGCGCTGGGGTGAGTCTAGTCTGCGTCCCTTTAGCGATGACCCCGACGAGGAGGACGACAGGGAGGACGATGAAGAAGCAGGATCAGAATACGAACTTCTCCTAGACCCCAACCTGCCCGACGAGCTGCACCGCGATGCCTCCAGCGGCAGTGAGACCTCGGGCGCCAAGGAGGAGGAGGAGGGCGCCCTCGAGGACTCGCCCTACCCCGAGGTGCGCGCCGCCGTGCGCAACTACGACGAGGAGATGCCGTGCAACACGGTGCGCGCCTGGACCATCGGCCTGTTCCTGTGCGTCATCGGCGCCTCCATGAACACCCTCTTCTCGCTGCGCTCGCCCTCCATCAGCCTCGGCTCCCTGATCGCCCAGATCATCGCCTGGCCCCTGGGCCACGGCTGGGCCCGCGTCATGCCCGCCCGCCGCTTCAGCTTCTTCGGCATCCCCTGGACGCTCAACCCGGGGCCCTTCAACATCAAGGAGCACTCCATCATCGTCGTCATGGCGAGCGTGTCCTTCTCCGTCGCCTACGCCACCGACATCATCCTGGCCCAGCTTGTCTTCTACAAGCAGAACTTTGGCATCCCCTGGCAGCTGCTGCTGACCGTATCGACCCAGTCGCTCGGCTACGGCATCGCCGGCATGATGCGCAAGTTCCTCGTCTACCCGGCCGCTATGATCTGGCCCGGCAACCTGGTCTCGGTCACGCTGATGAACGCCATGTACGAGGCCCCGCCGCCCAAGGACCCGAACATGATCGGCGGCTCCATGCCCCGTTACCGCTGGTTTGGCATCGTCACCCTCTGCTCGTTTGTTTACTACTTCATCCCGGGATTTTTAGCCCAGTTCCTGAGCGTCTTTGCTTTTGTCACCTGGATCGCCCCGAATAACCCCGTGGTGAACCAGCTGTTTGGAGGCGTCACTGGTCTCTCACTGCTGCCCATAACCTTTGACTGGTCGCAGATTGTCGGCTTCGTCGGCTCTCCCCTAATCCCGCCGTGGTGAGTATGGCAAGTTCCTGCTGACCCCTGCGATATTGTTATCCCCCCCCTCGACTAACATCCATCCTCAAAAGGCACGCCATCGCAAACACAATGATCGGCGTCGTCACCTTCTACCTCGTCGGGGCTTCGATTCTGCAGTACACCGGCACGTGGTACGGACAGTTCCTGCCCATCAGCGACTCGAGCACTTACGACAACACGGGCGCCAAGTACAACGTGACCCGCATCCTAACCAGCGACTTCACGCTGAACGAGGAGGAGTACAAGAACTACTCACCCCTTTTCATCAGCACAACCTTTGCCATGGCCTACGGCCTATCCTTTGCCGCCATTGCATCGCTGATGGTCTACACGTGGCTGCACCATCGCAAAATGATTTGGCAGCAGTACAAGAACGTATCACGCGAGGGCGACGACATCCACATGAAGCTAATGCGCAAGTACCGCGAGGCACCCACCTGGTGGTACATGGGCCTGTTTGCCATCATGCTGGCCCTCGGCTTCGTCACCGTGCTCGCCTACCCGACCAACCTGACCTGGTGGGCCTTCCTGCTCGCCGTCGCCATCTCCTTCGGCTTCGCCCTCCCCATCGGCATCATCCAGGCCGTGACCAACAACCAGATCGGCCTCAACGTGCTCACCGAATTCGTCTACGGCTACATCCAGCCGGGACGCCCCCTGGCCCTGATGATCTTCAAGACCTTTGGCTACATCACCATGTCCCAGGCCCTGAGCTTCGTTGCGGACCTCAAGTTCGGCCACTACATGAAGATCCCGCCTCGCACCATGTTCATGTGCCAGGTTGTCGCCACCACCTTCTCGTGCTTCATCCAGGTGGCCGTCCTCAACTTTGCCCTCAACCACATCGACGGCGTCTGCACCCCGACGCAGCCCGAGCGCTTCACCTGCCCCGGAGGCCGCGTCTTCTTCTCGGCTTCGGTCATCTGGGGCCTCATCGGCCCGGCCCGCATGTTCTCGCCGGGCCAGATCTACTCGGGTCTCTTCATCTTCTTCGGCGTCGGCGCCGTCGTGCCCGTCATCCTCTTCTACGCCGCCAAGCGCTGGCCCAAGTCGCCGCTCAAGTACGCCATGGCGCCCCTCATCTTTGGCGGCTCCGCCGCCATCCCGCCGCCTCGCCCCTCAACTACCTGTCGTGGGGCATCGTCGGCTACCTGTTCCAGCACCTGATCCGCAAGAAGCACTTTGGCTGGTGGAGCCGCCTCAACTTCCTGACCTCGTCGGGGCTCGACCTGGGGCTTGCCCTCGCCACCCTCGTCATCTTCTTCGCCTTCACCCTCAACAACATCGACCCGCCAAAGTGGTGGGGCAACACCGTCGTCCGGAGCACCATGGACTTCCAGGACACGGCCGTCAGGGCCCACGTCGCCGAGGGCCAGAAGTTTGGGCCCACGTCGTGGTAGGGGCAATCCCGCCGAACCAAGGCCTCCCATATGTCTGTATATATGTCGGCATTTGTACACACACAACTGCTACTTAGGTGGCGTGCCATATCCCGGTTGTATCCCTGCATATTCTACTCGGATTTCTCTGTTATTCTAGGGGTGGGGGAGTATTCTTGGCGACATTTTGGAGATTCGCAGCCAACGAGTTGATATTGGGTGGCTGACCCAGCATTGCAATTTTGAACATCTGTTTTTTTGATACGCGTGTTTTCGTGTCCCCCGCCAACTGTAAACCGCCCAGTTGGCGCCGAAAGTGAGCAGACCTCATCACGGCGCAAGACAGCTAGCTCCGAGGTGTTTCTGGTATCATTCATAAGGATATTATTTGTACAGCAAATGTCAAGACGCTCCAATTGTCTAAATACAAGAGGGATCAAGTGAGCACGGGGCATGGGCTTGAATAACAAAGATGGAACAAAATCGAAACGTGAAAAGAAGGGGAAAATACACCAAGAAATAAAACACACAAATAACAGAACCCTCTCCAATGAGTTACTTTTGTCTTTTTTCCCTCGCAACCAAGTACTCCGTCTTGGCTTCGTTCGGCCCTCCCACACGCCAGTCAGGCAAGAGCTGAGGAGACTGTGTTGGGTCCACATTAGCCGTGTGATATGGACGGGACAGTGTACAATGGGGGCGGCGGTTGCGGGTACAGTGGCGGCTGTTCTGGCGGGGGCGCTTGGTCTTGTTGTGGATAGTGTTGCTGTCGATGGGGCAGCTGGCCTTGTCCACCAGAGACCATAGACGCCGAGTGCGTCATTGAAAAGTTGGTAGGGCTCTGATTGCTCTCCGCGGGGGCTTCTGCAAGCTCTGAAAGCAGAGGGTTCTTGCATTTGCTGCAGAGATATCTCAGGAGACCCAACAGGTGCTTGGCCTGCGCATCCACCTCGGCAGCGTAGACAAAGTATTCCAGGCTGTTTTCATGTTTCGAAGTCAGCCAGCCTGTCCATGTCCAGAGTAGAACAGTTCGCAAGGGAAGCCAGTAAGGTCGAAAAAAAAAACCCACTTACGCCGAACGTATCGCTGGAACCTGTCCGTCCCCTCGTAATATCGGGTCCTGACATGACTTCCACGCATCTGAGGAGATCTCCTGGCTCATAATAACCAAAGCCGACGAGAACACCGAGTTTCTAGTGCCAGCAACGGTCAGCATGGATCTTCCCCTCGGCTACCCTGGTTTCCAGGACGCTATGGGCTCCATCAACAGTTTACAGACTGTGATGCAGGCAATGCTTTCCAGGATGAAGGGGCTGTGTGAGAACCTACACAATGAAAGGATTCCGCCTGGGTAGGAAGCCGGCCCTAAGTGCGTCCGACACCACCGAGATTGCCGTGTAGGACGCCTCGATAGAGTTTCGGGGAAACACTTCGCCGCCTCCCGCAAGCGGATGCGCCTCGTATGAGCCCTTGTAATGCGCGTCAAAGAGCACAAAGGGTCGTCCCAGAAGATTGATGCAGTGGAGCTTGAGCAGCTTCTCTTGCATGACATTCATGACAAGCCGTCTTTGCTCGGCTGGTGTGGTGGGCGGCGGCACACCAACAGTATCGCTGTTGGCTATGATTGCGCTCACGGACGGCCAGCCGTGAATGTGCCTGGCGATCTCAACGACGGTGGCTGCCGATGTTTCCGACCTTGCGTAGATCTTGGTCAAGATCATGCTCAGGAGACCAACGCCGCGGACAACGGGGGGCAGACAGGTCTGGTCGCCCTCAGTGTCCTCGGGCGGCGCGGGAAAGGCGGTGCCGTCGCTTACAACCGGCGGGCGGCCAAGCTGGGCGGCTACGAAGCGGTCGAGTACCAAGAGGCTGCGCCACACGTTCCTCCTCAGCCGGCCAGTACTCGGGTTGAAACTCCACGGCCGGCCGTTCTTCATCATATCGTCGTATCGCATGAGCAGATGCTCTTCTCGGTGCATCCCAAGCAGCTGCGCCAGCCAACCGGCCCTCCCTTCAGATAGTTGTCAGCATGGATCTGCGGCAGCATGTAGGACAAGAGGATAGTGCAAACCTATATAATCATATCCTTCGTTTCTCCTCACCACACTAAGAGTATAGAGGCACTTGAGAAGAAGGGCTCGCACGGTCCAGAGGTCCTTGCTCCAGTCGTTGACCATGGCACTGGCGCTTTGAAAGTATGCCTCGGCATCAAATATCGCCAACCATAGCCTCCGCCTTGGGCCCTGCCAGAACACGGCCAAGCGCGAGGGTAAGATAGAGGAGCACACGACCCCTAGTATCACGGTTCCCTTCTGCTATTATGCTCCGGACCGTCAAGTCCATGGTCTCTTCCTCGTCGTAAACCTGAAGGAGACCGTTGGTCTATTTTAGAAAGTTTAGCAGATGCACAGTTATCACATATGATATTTGTTGCTCGTCAATCATTTCCCATTTCGGTGTACTTACATTGATTAGGTATTCTTCAACCAGAACATATGTCTCCCTCTCGCCCGGAAGGTCAATCGGTAAGGTCATGGATGGTTGTGATAGTGAGGGATGGAGTTCCATGAGCCTGAACCTCAGGTCAAGGGGCCGAAGGAGGGGGTTCGGCATAAAGGTGACCTCGAGGACGTTTCGGAGAGCATCCAGATATGCGAGGTGACTCGAACAACCTAAAAGATCTAGATGAAAGGGGGTGGGGAGCAAATTAGCGATCAGAAAAGAGAACGACGATATGGCCCGAAAGCGAGTCTTAATGGGCGGCGGCGCCGCAACGGAATCATGTGCGGAGACAATATCCGGGCTACGACTCACTGACGGTGTCTCCTTCCGGGAGGGAGAGCCCCAGCATTCTTTCGGTGGCGTAGAGGTGAGAAGGGATGCGGACTTCCATCCAAGAACTGGAGCCTTCCGACGGCGCCTCCGGCCAAGAACCGGCCCCCGGCGCCGAGTCGGCTGGTCGCATGTTTCCATTGGGGGACGTGATGGAGGCGGCTTCCATGATCGGCGGCGGGGGAAAGCTGGCTTCTGGACTGAGGCCCGAGGCGGACCCCGTGCCACCGACGGGCGTAGAGGTAGTCAAGGCCGCGACGGAAAACGGAGTTGACGCGTCCATGCTGCTGCCGCTGGGGGAATCAGACTTCACCGGTGACGACGCCTGCGGCAAGGCTGGAGGGGTAACGGAGGCAGCATCGTCGAGTCGTCGCTTCGCCGAAGGGCCAGCTGCCGCCCTGTTGCGGTTCACGCCATCGTAGGAGCAGTTACCGGCGTTCTTCTTGCGGACACAGAGGGAGCATGGTCTTTGGCCATCGCACTGCATGCGCCGTTGCGTGCCCCGCGTAAGTTTGAGTTGAGCCATGTGTAAGCCGGAGAACCAAGTGGGCTACAACATCATGGGCCAGGGGGAATGGCCCGCAAGAGCTTGCAAGGACGGGACAAGGGGGCAGAGAGGGCAGTGGCATGACGGCATGATGGCGATGGCAGCGCACCTTTTGCTTTCGCGTCTTGCAGAAGCCGCAGGCCTGGGCGATGCGTATCCGTTTGTCATCCGGCACCCTTGGACGGGTCATGATGGATGACCGAGCGGCCGTCCAGCTGCTGCTGCTGCTGCTGCTGCTGCTCTCGGACAGGTCTTGACAGACGCATGCAGTTCCATCAGAGCATAGCAGCCAGGGCGAGACAGAGAGTTCGCTGGCGGTTCGGGCGGGGGATCAAGAGCGGCGCCCCGCGGGTGCAGGTCACTTGGGCTCTGAGGCCCGGCCGATGTCTGGCTGGCGTCGTTGTCTGGGCGTGGCTGCGGCGGAAGGGCTCCGGTTGGTTGCTGCTACGTAGTCCTCACAAGCGGGATAGAAATGCAAAGAGACCAGGCTGCCAGCCCTGGCTCGGACGCTTGTAGGGAAGAGTCTAGACCACGACCGCTAGACCAGGTGCCGAGAGTGAAGGCGACTTCAGCAGCCAGCGGAGAGGCCCGATGGGGTCCACCCTGGCCAGGGGTTCAGACTGGCACGGCCAGTGTTTTGTTTGATGGAGTGGAGGGGACGACTTTTGAAGGGCAGACAGGCAGGCAGCGCAAGTGGTGGCCAGCAGCAGCCGTGGGAGCAGAGCCTCCGCCTTGCGGGTGGGCTCGACTGTTTCGGGGTGCTTAGGGTAGACGGGCCCAGACACAGACCAAGGAGCAGGGACCGAGGAGCAGGAGGCAGAAAGCTTGATTGAAGTGATGGTTGGATGGAGGATGGAGCTGGGCTGGGCGGCGGCAGGCAGGCAGCGGCAACCCGGGCAGGCAAAAACCCTACCGAGCTCTTCAAGGACAGCTACCTAACCCACCCGCATGATTGGGTTTACAGGCAGCAGAGGCTCGGGGCGCAGAGTGCGAGGAAAAGGAGGGAAGACACGAAGCTTATGACAAAGCCGGGCTGGGCCTGAGCCCTGAGGTGAGGGCCAGTCGCGCTGGGCAAGGGGGTGGAGGGGTGCCCCTGTCACCAGCACGGAGCGAAGCGACTCAGAAGCCGTTGTTTTTGCCTCTTCCAGCCTAGACGGAGCCCTGCCCACCAGCAGTGGTGGGGTGCCCAGGGCCTGCGCGGCGCTGCACGGACGACCACTGAGGGCAATTCGCAAATCGATCTTGCCCGGGACTGCCGCTCGGACCAGCAGCCAAATCCATGGCGCCACCAACTGAAAAAGCAACGCTGAACCACAATGGCATTTATCGATTTGGCATCGCCGGCCCAGAGGCCCAAGGTAGCTCGGCACCAGACAATGGGACGGGTTGAGGCCGATCGGTCCGCCCAGCCGGGCCTCCGCCTCTGCCATGTCGATCTAGCGTGCGCGCAGTCTGGCTGGCGCCGCTCGGGGTGGCAAAGCCAAATTTGAAGCCGGGCAGCCTCGGCCACGCGCAAGCGTTCCGCGGTGGCGCCAGCTGAGGCTGGCTGCCTTGGCCTTCACGCTCACGCCCTCACACCCCGCAGGCGGCGGGCCCGAGGGGATACAATTTCCCCTATAAACACCTCCTCGCGTGGATTTAATGCCGCCGCCCGTCGCTCCGGCTACGCACGCTTGTGTTAGTAGGCAGCATGGCGTCGAGGAGGCGAACATGATTCCAAATGTCCTCATTGCACATGTCGCTGCCTGCCGCTAGCTTTCCCCTCACCTGCCATCTAAACATGGCGGGCTTTGCCGGAGCACATGTCTAAGTGCTTGTAAGAATCCCAACGGAGCCAGCCGCAAATTTCGCCCCATAGGTCAGAGGGATAATCGTTATCATGTTTACGGTGCCGAAGCACGGTCTCCCTCGGCCTCGACCCTGGCCGACTTGAGCCGGGCATCCCCATGAACTCCCATTGATGTATCAACCTTAAGAGCCTCGATCGAGGCCCACCAGAGATTATCGGACGGCGCTCTAGGCCGACACAGGACCCACCTCGTGTGGCCCACTTTATTTTTTCTCAATTGAGCTCCGCCATCGCGACTGTTGGGCAACGCCTGGAATCAACAGACTTTGAAGCCTTCTGCACATGGCTTGAAAAGCAGCCGCCACGTGTATGCCTAGGTAGGTAGGCGCCCCTGCTTAGCAAGCCTTAGGTCTGGGTATGTCAAGTACTGTCTGCAGATGCTATCCAGACTCCGGACGCCCCACCATCTCCCAGACATCTCCTGGATCGGCCCAAGGCTAACTCGACACAGGACTCTCGGCGTTTCCCGCCCCAGAACCATGTTTCGACAGCAGGCCCTCCTCGGCCTCATGCGCCGGTGCGCCGCGTGTGAACGCCCGGCGGGCCGAATACTATCATGGTCCTCGAGCCGCGCCGCTGGACAAGGCGCTTTCCGCATCTTCCGGCGTGCTTCCCCGCCCCGGCGGCTGCTCTCATCGGCCCCGGCAACCCGTGCTGCCCCTGACGTCGGCGCCGGGAAGGCCAAGTCCTTCGCCGACTCGCTAGCCCGCAAGAACGCCCCTACCATACTCTATGAAGCCCCGTCCCATACTTTTTCTCGCTTCTCGAGCTACACGGCTGGAGTCTTCTGCTTCCTCTTCGCCGGCTATCATTACACTACCGGCATGACGAACCCCCCTGAGGACATAGCCTGGTTCGTGCCGCACCTTTACGGCATTGTGGTCCTGGCCATGGGTTCAATGGGTACATTCTTCATCAGCGGCGCCGGCCGCATCGTGCGCGTCATCAGCGCCGTGCCACGCACCGTTGAGGTGGCCACGAAGAGCGCCGTCCCTGCGACTCGCGCCCCGTCCCCCGCCCAGAAGGCCGCTGCTGCCGCTGCCGCCGCTGCCCGGGGGGTCTCCCCGATACAGCTGGAGGTGACGGCGAGCCGGTATATGCCATTCGTCGGTCCCGCAGTAATGCGCGTGGACGCCGACAAGGTCGTATTCCCTGCGCGGCTCCAGCAGCTGCGCGAGATGGTCGAGTACCTGAGGCAGGGAGGCACGCCTGGAGGCAAGCCGGTGAGCAACACCACCCGGGCGCGGCTCGCCGAGATGGCGCTGCGCCGGGCCCGGGCCGAGGCCGAGGCCAAGTACGACAAGGAGCATCTCATGACCTCGCCGTTCCGGCACATGGGCCGGGCCGTGAAGGAGGCATTCGTTGCGACCCGGAGGGCACTGACAGGCGAGGGCTTCGTCAAGATCAAGGTCAACAATGTGGGCTACAAGCTCGATGTCAGCAGTGCCTGGGCCCTGGGCGACGGAAGGTCCCTCGACCGACTGGTTACCATCGATGAGACGATGCAGCGCCGCTCCAAGCTGAGGCAATAATCTCTATGACTACGCGGCCGCGACGAGTGTCATACGGAACCTGGACTCTCTCGGCTGACCGACGCAATTCTACTCTTGCGACCGGCTGCCCTGTATGATTAATTCCCTCTCTCTCAAATTCGAAACTGTACATATACGAAGAAGCGGTGTAAAAAGCCAGACGCTTGAACAGCCTTCGACAACGGACAAACTTTTCACGTTTTGAACGCGGCGCTTAGCCTCTCGCAACATAAGGGGGGGAAAAACCTGATTCCATCAGTTGGCACAACACAATCCAAACCAACGGCAATGGGCGGTGCGGATCAGGGCTGGGGAGTCCCGCAATCTCAGTTATGAGTCCATCACTGCTCGTCTTGGTGCTCATCTCGAGCACTGACTGAGGCACGAGCTTTTCAAAAGGTGAGGGGCATGGCTTTCGTCATCGTACCTCCAGCGGTAGCCCAAGCTGGCGGCTGGAGTAGACCTGCTCATCTCCACAGTGGGACCGCGCCATCGGGGAGAACGGTGGTCCTATGGATATTCCCAGTGAGTGAGGCTGGCGATGAGCGGATGGGCACAGCCAGCTGTTGTGGTGGAGTTGGGACCAGGCCACTGCCGCCCGTGCAGGGAAAATAACACAGCCCTCTGGATCCCCTCATCACATCTGCCGGGGCCAGGAAATGCGCTGAAAATCTTGCGGTGGGCCCCCCCCGGCGTCCCCGCTCTCCATGGGCCGGAGCACACCGCATGAAACACTACCAGGGAAACTGGGGGAGAGCAAACACCGCCATGGGGATCACTGGATCACGGCATCGAGACGGGGGAAAAGGACGTCGTCCGATCTCCCATGGACTCCGCTCCCACGGTGGAAGGTGCCTGGGTGCCACATAAAGCGAGTACCCGCAAAAGGGGCCGTCAACACCATGAACAATGCCACTTTGCGAAAAGGCGATGCTACACAGCCATTTCTGTGTTCCCTTTGTGGATGTTGTATACAATATGGGCTAATTAGATGGCAGGGTCATTGTAAAGCAGGCCCCGGCCTTGGTTCTGTCCTGTCTTCTAGAACCTCAAAAGTACCGACGCTCACCGGGCAACTGCCAGGTCTGGACAAGATTACATACAACTCTTGCCGGGGCAACAACAGCAGATAGTTATGTGACCGACCATGTAGGAGAATGTGAATGGAACCCTCGCTGTGCTAATCCGAGGCCGTTCTCAATGCGAATGTCTTCGGGGTCCATTCGGCAACGGAAGCCCCCCACTAGGCCATGGTGCGGATGGTATCAGCCGGCAGTGGCGTGGCCCTAAGTCGGGTCTGCAAGGAGGATCTGCGGGAGACTCGGCATCTTACATGAGAAGGAGAGGAAAGTAGAGAACCGATCGATCGAGAGATAGAGAGGTAGAAGCATGTCAGCTGCGGACGCGGTCGATCGATCTCGTTCCCTTGGCCCCAAACAAAACAGAATGGCGGCCTACAGCCATGTCGCCATTGATAGCAAGCCATCTGGCTACTGCTCCGGATAATATCACCGGAGACAAACATTGACAACTGGCGTGTGTGTGTCCTGAGACAAAACCCAAGGGCAACAACCAAGAATCAAGGAAATTCCAGTAGCGTGGGCGCATAACACATGCGGCTCTTTGTTCCAGGGAAGACGCTGCGCGCGTGCTGCGGTCAGGGGCCAGGGGTTGAGGGCGGGAGGTCCATTGCGATGTATATACGGAGAGAGGTGAGCATCTATACGAAAATATTGCCAAGGTCTTGTTACGCTTCATAGATATTCGAACCATGCTAGGCGATTGCTTGAACAAAAAGTCGGTGTTGTGAGCCGATTCAGAGTGAGGCGAAGACCCCCCGTGATCCGGTTGGCCAGCGAAACCCGAAGCCTTGCAACGCCGTCGTCGCGGAGGAAGGAGGCGTAAGAAGGCGTGGGCCCACAACGGCCGGCACACCTGAGGCCCGGACAATCAACTTACCGCTGACAGCAAAGGTGGGCGTGGCGTGCCCGACGCTGCGGGGAGGACAAGACAGCTAACTGACCTGCCTGCCTACCTACAGAACGCAGGGGTCCCTTGGCCGCAGCGTCGACGAGGACGAAGGAGAAACCGCCCGATATGGGAGGGGAGGGGGACAGCCCTGCAATTGGGGCTTGGGAGCGGCTATCCGGCGTGCATGATGCTTCTCCCACCCGCCGTGCCAGCGTGCGTGGTCATGCTCCGTAGTCGCACTTACATACAAGGGGCAGGGCTGGGCGCGAGCCGGGCCTTGGCTAGCATCTGCACATACTGCGTAGGCGCGCGGTGCCGGCAGGCAAAAAAAAAAAAAAAAAAAAAAAGCACACACACCGCGCCCATGTCTGGCCGGGTAGTGGCTCCCTGCATATGCCCAGAGACGGATGCTGATTCGCCTGGTCGGTCGCCGTGGGCGACATCAACGGGGACCCGAAAGCGCAGGCAAGCATGCCATTTCGTGCGTGCATCGGGGCAGAGCGAGATGGGAGCATGTAGGCACAGCACATGTATGTAATGTAGGACAGACGGGCGCTGCAAGCACTTGCCTGTACATGTATGCAAAGCAACCCGGAGGGACCGGTTCTACGCATGGGGGAAAGAGAGAAATGTGGATGTAGAGGTGCGATGTCGTGCGAAGTGGGATGCGCAGGGTGCGAGCATCACCGGAGGGGGTTCCAATTGCAATGGCAGCCTTGGCCCCGCTCCTCAGAAGGAAGGAAAAAGAAAAAAAAAAGAAAAAAAAAAAATCCCACACTCGCAACGGCATGCATAACCACCACCCCGGGCGGGTCGCCTTTTGGGATGAGCGGTGAGCAAAGCGAACTGCAGGCAATTGGCGTATCAGCATCAAGCATCAAGCCCTTGCGAATGGCCTCGCCTCTGCCGCACCTGCATGGTGTGTCTGTCTGGGCTTTTTCTGGGGAGGGGGATGCGAGCGAAACGAGGCTGGTTCAAAGGGCGCGACGCCTGTAGGGACTTGTTCAGAAGAGGAGTCGAGTCACGCAGGCGTTGAAAAGAATAAAAATAAAAAAGCAGATACCAAAAAAAAAAAAAAACGAAAGAAAAAAGTTACGCTCAGGCCCAGCCCGGCCGATGGACTGGCACTCTGTGCCCCAGCCCCGAATGGCGCCAGCCCACGACGGCGCTTGTCCTGCATGCTTGCCGTCCCCGACGCACCAACCAGCCTTTTGGTTAGCACAGGCAGCAAGCACCTCGCCTCCCCCCTCTCTAGCTAGGCCCGTAGTAGCGGGGAGGGACGCCATTGACAGAAACGCGCATGACATGTCCATCACCATCGTCCACGAAGATCGTGGGACCGTGTCTGAGCAAGTAGGATAAAAGGGACAAAGCCCAGGGCGTCTTTGAATTCGGGCATCCAAATGCGTAACTTTTGCATGCAGTCTAGCGCAGCTCGGAGATGCCTCCTTTGGGCATCAGGGGTGTTGGCGATCCCGCAGATCACACACCAAAAAAAAGCCCTGCATATTTTTTGGCTTTTCTGTCTCTTTATTTTTTCCCCTCTCCCCCGTATCCAACCCGATCATCACGCGCCCGTGGTAGAAGTCTCGCCCACCAAAACCACCTAGATACCAGCGCGAAGTGAGAAGGCCGACGTGCGGCGCCGCGACGGCACTTGGGGCCAGCCCCAGAGATTAGGCTTGCGTCTGGGCGGCGAGCTGCCATTGGCCGCCCATGTGCCATCAGTGTGGCAGCATCGGTCATGCAACAGGTTGCAGTTTTCCGACTGATGTAGGGATGTGGGTGGTTTGAGCAGCGTCGAGAGATCAAGGGTGGTTCCGACGGGATTTTGTTCTTTCGCTTATGAAGTTTTTTCTTCTTCTTCTTCTCTCTCTTTTACTCGGTTCCCTGTTTTTTTTTTATCTCCCGCGTCTGTCTCGCTTGAGCCTGGGCTGGCCGGCCCTGGATTCCCCTTGCCCTTACCGCCGTCTCGAGCCCGGATGGGGTGGAGGGGCACACGGCGGGGAGGGAGGGAGGGAGGGAGGAAGGAGGTAGATTGTCGGCCATGGCTGATCCCCCTCTTCGGTCGTCGTTGGCCGTGTCGGCCGATCATCCGCGGATCCCACTGCTGAAATCCGAGTCGTGACTGGCCCCCCTGCCTTTTTTGAAGCCACTGCACCGCGCCGTTCGGCTCCCCGGCTTGCCTCCATTGTGTCACCGCACCAGGCTCGTCGCTCATAGGCTCCAGGGAGACAAGTGAAGAATAAAGATCTTCACTGAGCTGTCTGGTCGGCGGCTGAGCAGTCGGCATGCGAGCACAGTGCGCCCACCTCCCCCTCCCTCATTTTCGCGCGAGGTTGGAGACTTGGGAGGGAGGCCTAGCGGTGGCAGCTAGACCGGAGCAACAGGGCTCCCAGTAAGCGGGAGCGCATCCAAATGGCTTCACACCATCTCGCTGGAAATCGTGCCGGATGTGTAGCATCTGCAGAGTGCATGGTATCTGCATCTCCACCGCCTTCTTTAGGATTCTCACACATCCACTCCGACCTCGCTATCCCAACCTGGTTCCCGCCCACATCCTATAATAGCTTCCCATATACGTGTATATGGCATGTCTTGTATACCCTAAACAGCTTATACGTAGCTCCGCACACAAGCAGGATCGGTTGTACGTGGGTAGGTGGTAAAGAGACGCGCGACGAAAGAACAAGAAAAGAAGGCAGGATGGCGGGGTGAGCACCACACCAAGGCATTGCAAAATTGTTGCTTGGCGGCGCCTACGCCGGGGCAAGTCGGCCTGCAGACCTACGCATGCACCCGGGACTTGCAAAGAGCGCCCCGGGATTCTCACTCCATTGCATGCCTGGTTGAGGTCGCACACCGGTCTGCCATGGCCTGAGTGAGTGCCGGGTGGCGGCTCCAGACGCAGTCAGCAGAGAGGATCTATGTCTGCTATCTCCAACCCATGCTGTGGTAGCACGGTGAACTGAGGGGTAGCATGCCGCGGGTGGTTCTTGATTCTCAGGCTTGCGAACGGGTGGGCGCTTTCTAGGCTCAATGCTGAAGATTGTATGAGATTCGACGAGCACATGCGCACGAGGCTGATCTCAAGCATGGTCACTTGATAACGCAGCCACTAAGAAGCTCCTTGGAATGCATGGAGGGGGCGGGGCCACCCCTGGCCACCAGGGTTCTGCGATGCCAGCCGGGTTCGGCCAGCGATCTGTCCCAAGGCCTCTCCCCGACGGGATTGGCCCGGCAAGCGACGACAGAGGACGCAGATATCAAACCGCTCGTCGCGACACACCCAGCCCAGCGCGCCTGCTCGACAACTGGCGGTGAGACTGTATCATGGCAATTTTCTCCCACACCACCCGCCCTCGGTCGCGGAGCAGATACGGAGCATTCCGCACGTCGTCGCATTCGTTATTTTGCATGCCGCTTCGAGGGGCTGCGTCGCGCCCAAACCAGCCTGTCCCCGCTCGGCCCGGGCTGGGCACCTGACTGTCGGCCAAGAGAAACTACGCGAGCATATGGGTTGATCAGGCTGCGGGCTGGTGGTCTCCGGGCCTTCCCCCACGTGTGCGTCAAATCTTGACGTGATGCCACGGAGGCTCAAGAGATTCCCGACAGCCAGGCGCCGTAGAAACCTGATTCGTCGTCCTGACTCGAATTGCATGAAGGGAACCAAGACGCCGTTCTCTTGGGGCCCCGACGACCCATGCCTCCGAGGTGGGGCTCGAACGGCGCCCTCCCCTGTCTCTTGACCTCGGAGAGTGGGGGTTCTCTTTTTTTCTTCCTCATTTTCCCGCGCGCCGCCCTCTCGCTTCCGATAACCGTGACGATATCGGGCGGTTGGTTGCTTCTGCTGCGCATCGCGTCAAAGAGAAAAGTAGGGAGAGCCAAAAGACAAATCGATAGACGTGGCCAGAATGTTCTCGAGGTCCATTCTGCTGGTGCACCGCAGCAAAGCGTTCCAATAGCCAAATCCAGCGCGGAACCGTGCCCCACGATTCCCAATCACATCCCGCGTCTGCTGGTGTGAGTGTGGGAGGGTATGACATAATTTCTGTCTGCAGCCCCGTGCACGCGCCAAACAAGAGAGAGAGCAGATTGATGAATGTCGGCCTCAGAAGAAGCGAACAAGAGGGGCTCCGTCGAGAGTGGGTTCGGGAGGGACCACTGTGGGTTGCAGAAAATGGGGGCCCAGAAGAGTGAGTGCCCTTCACATTGGGCAATCGCGCCGCGACTGCTGCAAGATGTCGTCGTTCTGCTTCAGTGGTCGCTGCGTGTCGCCGCAGACGCTCCAGCGAACAGCCTCGAAATCGGCATCATCCATCGCCCCGCCCCGCGGTGCCACGATCTCGTCTGTTTTTCTCGATCCTGCTGCCTGCGGGCGGGCGGGCGGAGCTCTGGAATATGCGCTTCTGTTCTGTTGCTTCTGTGCCGCGAGGGAGGCTCCATGTCGCAGACCGGACTCCACGACAACAAATCGCGACAGTTTGTCGTAGGTCGAGATCGGCGCCAGGAGGGTCGATGGCTGTGGGCCGTGCTATCCTTGCACGCACGAGGGGCCTTTCCAAGTCGAAGTGGCACTTGGAAAGCCGTGCTCCGCAGCTGCCAAGCTGGAAAGATGGGCCTAATTTTGGATGCTCCTGCACTTTGGGGCTAGTCGTTGACGCACGGACTCTGTGTGGAGCGCAGAGCCCAAATCCGATTCAATCGTCGACCGGGGGCGGGTGAGGAAGACCCTTGAAAGGACCCTCCTCTGGCGACGACTCGACACCACGCTAGCCTCCAGATGTCATGTTTCGCTGTGGAAACAGTTGGCCCGACCAGCCAGCTGTCGTCGCAGCGAGAAAACCGTTTTTGTTTTTATTTTTTTTTATTTTTTTTTTCACAGAAACAGGAGGCTGAGTGCAATGACGTCCTATTCCAAGAAGTACGTCTCTCACTCACCGCACTTGCGAATAGCACGGCCCCATGTGTTGTTCTCTCTCCTCCAATATTTGCCTTGATCTATTTGTCCATTCACCCGCTATCTATTCTCTTTTCTCGGGCCTTTTGTTGTTTTCGTCAGGCCGTTATTCTTTTCGCTTGTGTTTTCTCTTCGTGAGGGGCGAGGGCCCCTGCTGTCGGGTCGAAACATCCCTGATCAGCGGGCTGACGCCAACATGGCTCGGGCACTCAGTGGCACCCGTAATTTGCGACAGGAGCCACTAAACGGCTACGCATAAATTTCTGGCTGGAGCCAGGCACGATAGCAACCGATGGAGCGTGTGGTTGTCAACGGCAGGCGGGAGATATTCAGCCATCGAGGTAAACAAACAACACGGACGGCATTATGCCTGTTTGAGTTGTGGTATTCGGCTACTCTGCTGCTGTCCAGTGCAGAGTAGCATTTTCGTGGGAGGAGCAGAAAAGGAGATGATGAAAGAGAGAGAGGGAGAAAAAAGCTCCATTTTGGCCGTCGTTGCCAGTGCCTCCTCTTCTCTTGATCGGCGCCTGTGGCTAGGTTGCGATGGAAATCAAATGGGGCGCCGCCAATGTCAATGGCCAGTGACAGTCGGGCACTGCCAACTGCAGTAGTGACAGTAGTGACACCGCCCCAACACACAGTAACTGCCCAGAAATCCAAAATCGTAAGCCCACATTGCACCCCCGCCATAATCGCCAGGCGTTGACGGCAGCGGCGGGCGCCTCACAGGTCGCAATGCGTGAAACCTAACCACCGTCGGTACCACCTACCGGCCAGCGTTGCGTGCTTCTCCAGACAAAAAAATCCATGGGCACGACTGCCAAACGGGATCGCGACAGGATATCGCAAGGCCTTGTCGACGCCTGCAATTTGGGCATGGACGGGAAGGCAGCCAGGGGCTTTTTAGTTCCGTCGAGGTGGAGCAGCCACTCAACTAACGCACAGCGAGCGACGGAGGCACTCCGGGCACAATGGCGCTCCCCGCCGCGCGATAGGTTTCTAAGACATGCAGGGCCCCAGAAGGGTGATGCAAATGCAGGCGCACCTCCCGGCCACGCCCCATTATTGGCCAGATGATCGCCTCTTCTGACGACAACAAGGGGGGCAGTGGACAGAGAGCATGTCGAGCAGGAGGGAGGAACAGCTGCAGCGAGCGAGTGCGCGGGCGGGCGCCCACTGCCAGTGGCAGAGCAGCAGCCGCCGTCAGAGTTTGCTCGCGTTCCATAGCCAAGGTCGCAGACCGACAGACACGGCCAGAGCCGACATCCGGGGCGGTGACGGGCAGGTTGCCATCAGGGAGTGTTGGTTGGCTGCTTGGCTTTCCCAGCGCAGTCGTGCCGAGCGCATGTTTTTCCCAGGGTGATAGCACGTAGTAAGAATGGGCAGCACGGAGGATTGCTGGCGGCGGTGTTGATCCCGGTCGCGGCGGGGTGGTGAGGTTTGTGGGTTCTCGCTGGTGGGTTGTGATTTGGGCTTGTCCACTGCGTCCGGGACCCTGGCACAGGCAGACCGGGGTGCCCCCAGCAGCGCTGATGAAGGGGTGCCCTCCACCCCGACATGGATGCTGGCTTGCGACTTGCCAGTGCGGCCAATACGTTGAAATTAATAAACGCCGACTCCCCGCACGCCCATTTTGTATTGACATTGCTCCCAAAACGCTTCTCCAATCGACTCTGTGTCTCTGCCCGAGAAAGCATTCAGCCTGTGACGAGGGCGCGAAAGCGTCATTCCACTCTCATTGCCTCTCCTCGAGGCGTCCGACTCGACTGCCCGCACCAGCGTGGAATTTGCTCTTCACTTCTTTATAATTTTCTTTCCCTGCTGGTGGACTGCCAGCTGGGTTTTCCTGCTGCGTCACTGGCAGCCTAGGAATCATCAGAGGTGAGTTGCGTCGGGCCGTTGGTCGAGACGGGAATTTGCTCCTTTTTCTCCTTATCACCAAGACTCCCAAACCCCGCTGCTTTTTCGCACCTGCTCCCTCCATCCCCAACATCGACCGCCGCGCTACCCTTGCGAACACTGCTCCTCTGCATTCCACCGTTCTCGTTTGCACCAAAATCGAAAATTTCCTGTCGCGCCAGGAGGGCTGTGTGCGGCCACGGCGCCCGGCTGGCATCACGGCTGCGCTCGGATTCCCAGACACCAGGCCACCTGCCTGTCTCGCCCCGTGACAGCTCTCCGCGCCTCGGGAATGCTCCGCCGGACTTGACGAACCCCGCGTGGGTGTCTTTTGTTATGGTGTCCTGCCACGCCTTCAGCAGCCGCTCGACCTGCTTCATCATCTGGGACCACCCGCCACCGGCGCTCGGCGAGATCGCTCTCTCCAACGATTTCAACACGGTGATCGACTGCATCGTCTTGAAACCAGAATTTACCCAACTGGCGGCGCCTCCTCGGACCTGCTGCCTGCAGCCGCGTGGGCCCCTCATCAGCACGACGCCCTGTCTATCCCCGTAAAGCCACCCGTCCGTCGACTCACTCTCGCTCGCTTGCGCACACGCCCTTCCCACCAGACTGGACTCACCGTTGCTCGTCGACAACCCTGGACTACGCCGCCCATAATCAAAGTCAGCCTCGCTCGGCCCGGCCTCTTCTCCCGCTCGCTTTCCCCACCAAACATCTCTCCTTGCCTCCAACATTTGTGTGTCCGTCGCGGCTCGAGAATACATGCCCCCTTTCTTTACTCTTTTACGGAATAGCTCAATCTTTTTGTCGTTCGGAGACATTCTTGAAACTAACATTCATTCCGAACCAGGTTGTCGGGTCCTCAGGCCTTGCCCAAACACCCAACGGTCATTAAAATATTTCAAGCCGCCGCAATTGTGTGGCGCCTCCCGAAGACGAAACCTACTCCGAACCTTCATCTCCGATAGTCCCCCATGTATTCATAAATAAGCTGCAAACATGGATTCGGAAGACGGGGAGCTGTTCATCAAAGTAAGCGCTCCACAACATATGCCTTGCGTTCGCCGCAAGTAGCCCGTTACTAACAGCTGCTTTGTTCTACAGCAACTGGCGACTTTCGTGCGCACGCACGAGAAGGCCCTCGCCAACGCCTTGCAGTTTAGGCGCCAGAACCTCCCAAGGCATGGCTCGTCCCAAAGTGTCTCGTCCATCTCGGCGAGCAACATAGTCACTTCCCCGACCATACCGGAACGACCTGCCACATCTTCCTCCACCTCCGGCACCCTCGCTGCTGCGCTCTCGCTCGGATCCCTTAACTTCACCTCGGCCTCGATCAAGTCGGCAAAGCTGGCGCTGACCCCACCACCTCTTCTACCTGCTTTCTCGCTTCGAAGAGCTGGCCATCCCCGTCGGCCCAATGAAGGTCCGCCTGGAAAACCTCCACGATAGCACGACATCAGCCAACTACGTCTCGTTCCTCAGTCAGACGCAACGGGCCAAGAGTCGTAGCTCCGATGTCGGCTCTATCCGCTCCGTATCTAGCATCCGGAGTGTCATGTCCGGCATGTCTGCGCTGTGGGCCAGCTTCGGCATCGGCTCCAGCGTCTCGGCCGCCCGCACAGAAAGGCAAAAGGCCGCACTCCAGGCTGATATGAAGTACCTGTACTCTGCCTTCACCAAGATCCCGTGCCTTAAGTTGGCACCGGACTGGCGAGCCCGCCTTATAAAAGGCTACGAAGAGTTTCCTTTCGACTCGGCCGTGCCCCTCTACGTGTTCAAAAACGTGCAGGCTCTTGAGGTGTGCGACATTGACTTCCGGCAGTTCTTTGGCTGGGATCGACTTGCAGACCAGCTGAGGTCCCTGACTCTCAAGCGAGCGGGAATCGAGGACCCGGCCGATATCCTGCTTGACATCGTATTGGACGACATGGACAAGCGTCGGAGACGAACATCGAAGTCTCAAGGCTCACCAACCAACGCTTGGGGCGGGGGATCTACCAGCCCCCGAAGGAGCCCAACCGTCAATCAAGCGGAGCTTCGAAAGTCTACTTCTGAGCCCGGCTCTCCCCAGCCAAGGCACTCAACGGGTGACCTGCATATCGGATCCCTCAACAGTGATATCAGCGTGGATGGAGATACCATAAGGCCGCACCTCGCCAGAGAGGACAGCAACGAGGTTTCAACGTCACCTTCCAAGTCTGGGCGTCCGAGGAGCCACTCGCCGCGTCGCCCCTCCAGCTCGAGGAACGGGCCGTCGCACACGCGCAGCTCCTACAAGGTCCGACGGTCCGGGTCTGGGAGCTCCCATTCGAGTCTATCGGATTCGTGGCACAACCACCGCGGCGGAAGTGCTTCGAACCTACTCTCCATGGGAACACTTCCGGCTTCGAAATGGCGCTTTCTCAAGCACCTCAGCTTGGCCGATAACTCGCTCACGTCAATCCTCGCAACCAGCCTGGCGCCTTTGTCAAACACGCTTTCACTCCCTCGACCTCTCCTCCAATCTCTTCACCCAGATTCCTGACAGTCTGGCTAGCTTGACCGCCCTGCGCGCACTCAACCTTTCCCACTGCATGATCGAGTCACTGCACTCGCTAATAAGAAACCCTCTGCCGGCTATCACTGCTCTGAACCTGCGTGCAAACAGGCTTCAGTCCCTTGCGGCCATAGAAAAGCTGTACCCGCTGGAGAGGCTGGACCTTAGGGATAACCGCCTGACGGACCCAATGGAGCTGGCTCGGTTGACGGGCATTCCCGACATTAGGGAAGTTTACGTCGAGGGGAATCCGTTCACCCGCACCCACCGCGATTATCGCATCACCATTTTCAACCTCTTCCGCAGGACACCTGGTTACACCGATGACATCACCATCGATGGGACGGGCCCGACGTACTCTGAAAAGAAGCACCTCGTAGAGCGTGTGCCCGTTCCACCCGCAGTTCCGGTCGTCAAGCCCACTGCGTCTGACATACCGGCAGTCGACGTGGTCAAGCCGGCAATCATCTATGACGCCCCCAGGGAGCCCAGTGTTCTGCGCAAGGAGCGCCCAGCCTCCAAGGCCACTGCGAGCGAAGTGAACACTAGCTCAAATCGCCGCCGCAGGGCATCCAAGCGTCGGATCGTCGACCTGGCGACCAACGAGGTCAATCCTGTACCCATCGGCCAGCCTCATGCTGTCCCGGTTTCCGGGGCCAACCCTGGATCTGCCTCTCGAAATGGTGGTAGCGACAACTACCGTACATCACACGCTCCAGAAGTACAGCAGCAGAAGCCTGCCACTTCGGGATCCACCAAGAGCTCAACAAAGGGCACCCTGCAAGGATCTAGTCCAGTTCTGCCCGAAGTTCCACGGATCGATACCGACGTCCTCGGCAAGGCTACCTTGCCGCAATCTGCCCAAAGATACATCCCTACCGAGGCGCAAAACCCACGCAGGGAGTCTCAGAATCAGGACTGGGACGTCGGCGGCGAGCTATACCGACGCAAGATCGAAGCCTTGCGAGACAAAGTTGGGCAAGGGTACCTGAGTGTGCTCAGTGAAGAGAGCTGGGATGCATCACACACACTCCGCCCTCCCACTACCATGCTTCTCACTATGGTGTTTCCAACCCTTCTGTCCATTCAGACCCGACAACACCAAGAGCCGCGAGTATTCAAGCCATCCATAGTGGCCGCACTCTAGGTTAACGCCATCTACGTTATCGGCACCCCTATTGGTGCCTCGCTGGCCAACTTGGGTTTTGGAGATGTGCAAATCTCCAAGTCGACCTTTTCATTTGCAGCGCACATATCATACCCCAATATTCAGTGATTCACACACTCCGATTCTTTGATTCTATCCTACTGTTTTCATTGTTTTGTTGTTTATTTCTCTTTTCTTTGGTCACTTATATGACGGAGCATAGCGTACTGGCGTTTTGAGCAGAACGGCGTTTGGGTTTGCCTTTGTCCTGTTTTGGGCTTTTTTTTTTTTTCATCTGGTCTTCTTTTCTTCTCCTCTTCGCTGCTTGTGCCTGGTGTTGCTGGGGCGGTGGCATTTATGAGATCGTTGGACAGGCTTCCGACCAGAAAGCGCACATTTTGTTTTCTCGACGATACCTCCCCACGATACCTCGCCAGATACCCATGGTTGCATCAGTTTCTGTCTTTGATTGATTCTATATCCCAATATCGCTTAGCACACTCTGTTGCGGCCGGCTGGTTGGCGCTTCTGGACGTGCGAATAAACGAAGCTTCGTGGTCGGTCTTTTTTTCATTCTTTTTTTTTTTTTTTTTCCATCATGCTGCCTGCGTTTGATTGTCCCCAATCCCCATACTATTTACTTTTGTAGGCGCGTCTTTATTGCTTGGATACGCGCATGCATTTGGTTCGAGACCGTTCCCGTCATTGTTTTGGTCTGACTTGCCACCCCGCTCAGCACCGTTTGCTTCTTTGCATGCAATACTAGTCAAGTGAGCCTTGTGCGTTTCTCCATATTTGCCATCCCTCATCACCATAAGTCCTCGCGCTTGCATCATTTTTATGCTAGGTCTTTTGTTCTCGCTAGGGGCATAGCATAGTGGGTGTAGAGAAACCCGACAAAAAGGGCGAAAAGGAAATAGCATCAACGGTGTGAGCAAGCATCTGGTAGAGGGAGGGGGAAGGAAATTGGGGCATGGAATGACCGGAGCATCGAGACGTCTAGGTAGCTTTCCTATTAATCATTGGATCACTTGCATCTCTTGCTTTCGATGCCTTCTACCAATATCCAGATAGTGACATCGCCTACGTGTATTCGCTGGCCCTCGAAGGCTGGTTTTGTCACTTACATTCAGTGGAGGTCGACACGATGCTGGCAGTACCAACCGAGCCGGGGTTTCTCAGGTGGACTGCATCCTCTAGCTCACCCTGCTTTGTAGCCAACTCGTCCGAATGATTGTCTTGCCAGTGCAATCCACGATCATCGGACTTTTTCTGGGAACATTTGTGTTATCAGGTCCCACGGAGACCTTTCGTCTCCCCGAGTGGCCGATAAAGGGGGCCGCATCACCTGCATATTCCCGGTCAGGGGCATTAGGTGGTTGGTGTGTGTTTTCTGCAAGGGCCCGTCCCGTGCCTGCCAATTCACCCCATCGCGAGATGCTGCCAATCGCCGATTCTGTTCCGACTTCTGTGGTCGGACGCCTGAGTAACCGAATAAATAACAAATGAACAGGAGGGCATGGCAGTATGGTAGATAGATATACGTGTTGTCGAACCTACCTAGGTAGGTAGGCACTTGTTATGACGTATCTGGAGGAATTTGATTGCGTCGACAAGGAAACGGGTGGCCTGTAGATAGAGAGCACCGAAAAAAAGCGCCTGGCATGGCTGCCGTGGCACGGGTGGGGAGAAGGAAAGAGAAGCGTGTAACTTGATTGGGCTACCATCGGCGGGGGACAAGAAGCATGTCGGTGAGGTTTCGCGAGAGAGGGATGGCCCGGGTGTGTGACGGGGCGGCCTTGGCATAGAGCCCTACGGACAGCGGGAGTCTTCCTGATACGCCTGACAAACAGACAGGTCGGGTTGGTTGGTTTTGCCTGGTGCCGTCATTTCATTCAATGTCACTTACCTCTTGACCAATGGCCATTCGCGACCCACTGCAACGCGCATTTGGCAACGCGGACGTAATTGTCGGGGAAGCTCTTTCAATAGAGGAGAAAGGCGAGGCGACGTGGAATGCATTTGTTTGAACCAATGGACGCTGAGGACCCCGCCTGGATGGGCACCTCATGCATCTGCCCATATGTACGGATATGGTGGGCAGGTAGGTAGGCGTTGTAAGCTCAGGGTTCGATACACCACATTCGGAATGGCCTTCAGGTGGGATCCTCCATGACGAGCATCCTGACCGAAGACCCAATCGCCGCGCCCATCTGCCCGTCTGGGGAAGCATGCGTGGGGTGGCGGGCGGTCCATCACGTGCTAGCCTTGGCCCCCTTGGCGGCTGACAAAAAGTGGACCGAGCAGGGTGCTCCTCCGTCCACGATTCCCAATCTGGCTAGCGTGACTAAGGTGCCTCAACCTCATCGCAAGACAGTCGCGTCCACCTGTCTGTTTTCCGCCCCGACGGCCACCCATCTCCCCCCCATCTACTCACAAATCTACGCGCGATTTGATGCCTTCCCACCTGGACACCACGAGAGATGCCTTCTGCACCGTCAACACCGCGGCGAGAGACGCCGTCGCGCCGTCGCGGCCGCCCGCGGGTCTCCACGGCCACCACCGCGCGATCCAGCCGCGCCTCGGGGAGTGCGACTGAGCCTCCCCACAAGAAGCGACGATACATCCCCGGCGGCCCCGGTGGCGGTGGTCGCTTCGTCGACGAGGATGGCACCGAGATCCCGGCCGAGCCCAGCGCCACCCGGCCCCGCGCGCCCGCGCCCGCGTCTGGCGCCGCGTCCACCCCCAAGGCCACCTCCTCCTCTGCCCAGAATCCGCTTGGCGCCTCGTCTGCCCCCGCATTCCCCCGGCGGGAGCGCAGCACGCGAACACGGACCGCCACGAGTAGATTCGAGCCCGATGATGAGCAGTTCAGTTCGGCCGCTGCTATCACTAGCGCCGTCATACAGAGCGAGGGCTACAAGCCGCGCGAAGAGCGCGGCTGGGAAGAGTTCCACCCCAACCTCGACATCGAAGCCACCTTTATGGTTTTCCACGCAGAAGACGTAGACGGCACTGCCAAGCCCGTGGCGCCGACTCCGAAGGCGTCTTCTCAGTCGCTCATCGTCGGCGCCTCGACCCCGTCGGGTGCCTCGCCCCACAAGGACCAAGACGAAGATAACAAAACCGCCCCAGATGGCATCCCCGGCACTCCCGTGGACGCTCCGCCTACCACGCGGCGCAGGGTTGGGAGGCCACCAAGGGACACAAACGCGCTCTTTGGGGGCCGGATGGACCTGTCCATGACGCCAAAGGTCCCCAAGGTGCTCCCCATCCACAACCAAACACCCAGGAGCGACTGGACCTTAAGCAACCTTCCTACCGCAATACGGACCGTATCGCGCTGTTTGAAAGTAAGACTTTTGGACAGGCTCGATACGTGGAGAAGTCCATGATGAACGTGGGATACCAAGAGAGTGACAACTATCTCCGACCCGAGCGGATGCTCATAAATCGGCAGACGCAAATGTCGAGGAGGAGGATAAGTCGTCCGCGGCCAAAGCCGATGCCGGCTCAGGAGTCTCTCCCGCCAACGCGCTTGGCCGAGTCGAGTACGACATGGACGAGCAGGACGATATGTGGCTAGAGAAATACAACGAACGCCGCAAGGAGGGCAGCCTCGAGACGATAACACGTGAGATATTCGAGATCACAATCACCAAGATCGAGAAAGAGTGGCACGCCCTAGAGAAGAGGATACCAAAGCCCAACCCTAAACCTCCGCAAACCCACAGGCCGCGATCGAGCTCGGCTGCGGCCGTGAACGGCGAGACACAGGCTGGCGAGGAGCAGGATAGCAAGTGCGCCATTTGCGACGATGGCGACTGCGAAAACACAAACGCGATAGTGTTTTGCGATGGCTGCGATCTTGCCGTCCACCAAGAATGCTATGGTGTCCCCTTCATCCCCGAGGGCCAATGGCTCTGCAGGAAGTGTCAACTGATAGGGCGGGGCATCCCGGTAAGTTCGAGTTCCGATCTCTGGTTGCCGTTGCTATTCCAGGCCCTTGCACCTGGGTCTAGCAAGGCCATTGACTGACGTTGTACTACTTTCCCCACAGACATGCATCTTCTGCCCAAACACAGATGGGGCCTTCAAGCAGACCAACTCGTCCAAATGGGCCCATCTGCTCTGCTCCATGTGGATCCCTGAAATATCGCTGGGCAACCACACGTTCATGGAGCCGGTCATGGACGTGGAGAAGGTGCCCAAGACCCGTTGGAGACTGACATGCTATCTTTGCAACCAGCGCATGGGTGCCTGCATACAGTGCGGTAACAAGGCCTGTTACCAGGCCTTCCATGTCACATGCGCGAGGAGGGCGCGACTGTATCTGAAGATGAAGAACAGCCAAGGCGCCCTTGCCGTGCTGGACGGCAACATGATTCTCAAAGCATTCTGTGACAAACACTGTCCAGCGGACTACACCAAGGAGAATAACGTGGCCCAGGCTACCAAAGAGGCCAAGAGATTCTACAAAAAGGCCATGAAGGGGAGGCTCTGGGCGGCCAGCCAAGATTCTGCGGCGGAGCTCGCTGCCACCCACCGCCACGCCATCCCCGACCATGCTGCAGACGAGTCTCAGATGACTGGCGTAAAGGTCAACGCGGTTCTGTCGGACAAAAAGAGGGGCCAGCCGCAAAAGTGCTGGTGGAGGCTGCCTTCTGGCGCCCCTGTGATCCCCCTGGCTGTCCTCACCAACGTCGAAAGCGCAATGCAGCGGTTCCCCTTCAGCAAGAGGAAAGATTTTGTGGCCGAGGCCTGCAGATACTGGACTCTGAAGCGCGAAGCACGTCGGGGCGCGGCGCTTCTCAAGCGCCTGCAGCTGCAGATGGAGACCTTCTCCTCGATGGAGCTGACACGACGCAACTTTAGTGCCATGGGGCCGTCTGGCAAGCCGAGACTGCAGAGGCGGATTGAGTTTGCGAAAACGCTCCTCCGGGACCTGGAACAGCTCAAGACTCTGTCGGAAGAGATCGTCAAGCGCGAGCGCGACAAGCTGGAGGAGGCCGAGCTTCAGCAAGAGTTTGTCGACACGTGCTACTTCCCCATTTTCAAGTTGCTGTTACCAGTTATCGAGAAGGCTATCGCGTAAGTTGGAAACATAACCCAACATCCCATGACATTCCCGTCGCCTTGTTGGGTCTGGTTGTTTTACGCATATCCCTACAACCATTATACTGACCGGACACGCTTCTCCAGGCTCGACAAGAGCGTATTCCAGGATGGTCTAGCAGGACTGCAGAGCAAGCTTGAAGCGCGATACTACACCACAACACTCGCTTTTGCACACGACCTGTGTGAGGTGATCCATGTTGGCATCAACTCCGACCCCGCTGTGCCCAAGTCGCAACCGGCTCGGACAGTCTCTGAACATGCAGACGCCTCACCCGCAAAATCCAATGGCTTTTCTGAAGCCAGGGATCGCAAGCGGCTGGGCAAGAGGATACTCAAGGCGGTACAGCCACACTTGGAGAATGCCCTACGAGCCGAGGCAGACATCGCCAGCAAGCCATTTGAGAATATGGTCAAGGAGCTAGAAGGAATGATCGACGCAAGTGTGGAGCTGAGACAGGCGTCCATTACGGTCTCCCAGGATGAAGCACCGGTCGAAGCGGGCCAGGACGTTGTCATGGTGGACACACCCGACGAAGGCCAGATTATCGTGGCCGGCCAGGGCGAGCACGTGGTCACTCCTGCCGAGAACGAAGAGAACCCGTCCACGGCTGGAGATCACATGGAGGTTGATGAGACAGCCGACCATGACCCTGGTAGCATCCAGGTGGTTACGACTCGTATCGACAATTCCTTGGCAAAAGCCAATGAATCCATGTCGTCAACACCGTCGGTGGCAGACCAGGTCGTGCAGGTAACCCTGGACAAGAATGACATGGTCATGACCAATGGCGTGGTCAAGTCTTCGGACACGCCGCCGGCGGATAGCGACTACATGCCCATGGCGCAGCCGGCGCACCCGGGACCGCTCACGCCGCCGCAGTCAAACGGCGGCCTCGGGGGCGGGCCAACAGACGTGCTGACCGACGGCGGGCTGCCCTGGTACCTCAAGGGCTTCAGCGTCGAGGGCACATCGGCGGCCGAGGAGCAATGGCCAGGCAGAGACGCTGTGCGTAGCCTGAGCGAGGACCTGACCGACATGGACGACGAGGAGCTGAACGGGCTCGAGTTCGACGTCGAGGACAGCACCATCACGGCGTCGCCCGTCAACCCGGCCACCGAGGCGACTGTCAACGCGTCGCTGGCTGCCCCATCTGCGCGCAAGAGGAGCGGTGGCACCAAGTTCAGGAAAGGGGTTAGGGCCTCGGCTAGAAGACGATAACGGCGGCGCAAGGGAGGAAGCTTTCCACCGCCCACAGTTTCTTCGCCTTTTTTTCTTATCATGTTCTTTTTTGACTCGGCTGATTTTTTTTTTTTTTTTTTTGCCCCTGTACAATTACACCGCGGCTTTTGTTTTTCTTGATTTACCCGCCTGCGCTGACCTTTTTTAAAACCCATCATCCGCGTACGGGTGGGTCACCTTTGGGATTTGTGCTCTGATCGCGACGCTCACATGGCCGTATGTTGGGTCCTAGTATTGTTTTTGCTCGTTTCTCCGGCCCGGTTCTTGATTTTCTCAGATCGTTTGCTTCCTCTCCCCCTTGTTTTCTTATTCGAACTCAGTACCTCAGGAAGGCGTTCCAGCAGCACGCTTCTGACGTGTGGTCTCTTTCATTTGCGCCTCTGCATTCCTTTTTATTCTTCGCTTCTTGTTTTCTTCTTTTTCTTCCTTTTTTTTTCTTTTCTTTTCTTTTCTTATTCTTGTGAGATACACCAAGACCTACTCGGGGGAGATTCGCTATCACGGCGTCGAAAATCAGCCTGCTCGTTTTCCTTGTTGTTGTTGTTGCTGCTGCTTGCTCTTTTGGCTTCTTCCATCTCCTAGTTTAGCATGCCCGATCTGCCCGGTTCCGAAACAATTAATCGATCCTCTGGACGCAGCACGAATATTCCGGTCGCATTGATTGGGGGTTTTTCTTTTATCGTGTTTATGCCGACTGGGTGAGATACGTGCACTTTGAACCAGCGCAACAGTAGCGACAAGTGACTTTGCATCATGGAGGAGAGTGTGCCTGCAAGAAGCACAGCACCCTGCCTTGCGCAAAGCAAACGCCATGCATCTAGGTACGCCAGAATGTGGCGCTGTTTATTTCAACGCCACGTAACACTGCCGAGTAAGCCATCTCGCCCAACTAAGGCGCCGAGATGCTCATCTAGGATATTACGCATAGAAGAGTAGCTTCCCACCCGGTTTCCGAGCAGCCTTGGCCTAAGCGGTTGTTATGTCCCCCTTGAGAGATATCGTGTTCATCACGACCGTCGTAGAGTCACGTGTTCTGAAACATGGAATACAGCAGCCTAGGCTGACGCAAGGCGGTCCGTAGCGCTGGGCTCCCCGACCAAAAAAAAAAAAAAAAGAAGAAAAAAAAGGACGTCCCTGGTCGGTGACGGGGATCAGACCCAAAGGGTGGAGGGGAGGGTTGAGGTCATCTGGGGGGCACGTGCGGGGAAGCGCTGGGTAGATGAAGAAACAGGGCGGAAACCATTGTGGTGGGCGTGTGGTTCCAACGAACCGCCCGACGCTAGGGTATTAATGGTTCGAAGCAGGTTATATATGGGAGCCATATAATATGAAAAGGAAAAGAAAGAGCTTGACCATAGAAGTGGATTCTCCCTGTTCAAAAAACAGATCGCGACGACTGGGTTCAGTATTCATCTCACAAGGTTGTCGGCATTTGATAACCAGGTATCGACAAAACTTGGGTGCTTCGTTCAAATGATTTTGCCTCCCTGTTTTTCTCGCATCGTGGGTTTTGCAAAGTGTTATCCTGCTCGGCTTGGTGCTGAAACAGGAGGCAGGGCTGGGAGGGCCGATCGAGGACGAATAAGGAGCCATTCTCGCGAGCAAGCGCTCGCGGCGAAAGAAATAACAGGATAAGACATGACGCTCCATTAGAAACCCACTCCACACCTACCTCGTGATGTGCAGATGCTGGAGCCTTGAAGTAGTCCCTCTTTTTGCTTCCCCGCGGGGCCAACGGCGTAAGCAATCCGAGGCGGATGTGATGGTATGGTCAAGTTTCTTGCACACACGGATCAGGGAGCGGGCGCGACCGGCCGGCTCTGAGTGGCCCCGAAGCATTACCTGGTTGGTTGGTCTGTTGGTGAAGGTCGCGTGCTGGCACCTCGCCTCATCCTAACCGCTCCCCAGCCGCCGCCAGGCAGAAGAGCTGCATCCCCACGCAGTCGCAGGGCTCCGACCAGATTAGAAACATGAAGGGCGAGCAGGCTGCCCGTGCGGACACAGGGGGCACGGGCTAGCGGGGGAAACGGTGTTAGTTGTCTATCTTACGCCCGGTTCGGAGTGTCCTTGGTTCCATCGTTCGACTGATGGTGTGTTGTTGGGCCGCGAGATGAGACGGGAAAGCAGAGAGAAGCAAAAGAAAGAAAAAAAAATAAAAAAAAAATAAAGGGCGATGCTTGCATGACAAAGAGCTGCCCGTCATGGATGCCAGGCGCGGGGTAGAGCGGCACCGTACCGGGGCAGCGAGGCAGGAGGAAGCAACATCGGAGAGAAAACCTTGGAAAAAGCACCCGAATTGATGCAGAATGCGCATTACGGCGAGGGGTTTCACTGCCGCGAACCCTTTTTAGCTGCACAAAAAGGTTCTGCACAACTGCGGCGTGCCCAGGAAGTTGAGCTCGTCAGACTCGGGCGCTGCTGGCTAAGAGATGGGAGGACGAGACTAGAATGCAGTCTGGGGCCCGCTGGCTGCCAAGGCCGTGCTGGCGTGCTTGCTGCCTTGATGGCTTTCTAGTCTTTGTCAGGGGCTAGCCTGGCACTGGTTTGTCCTCCGGCATCAAGGCAGGCCCAGCTACCAGCCAGCCGACCCAAGAGGCAGGTCTCGAGATATTGTTCTAGCAGCTTCAATCGGGCATCCGTCCCAAGGTTGCGGTTCGGCTGGGAGAAGGGACCAATGCGGCTGGGACTGGGGTGAGCTTTCTCGGGCAGGGGTTGTCAGCTGTGCCGGCGATTTATGCGCGCGACTCCAGGGAACGATGGACGTGTCAGGGGGAGGAGGAGCTGCGAAGGGGCCGGCGAATCTTCTACAGAGGCGTCTTCGACGCAGGCGACCGAGGGCCAAGAGCCAGACTCCAGAGCATATGGGACTTGGGAAGCATCGAGCCTGGTGCTGTATTTGAGATGGTTCAAGCTTCCGCCATCAGCTGGAGAGCATGTAAGCAGGTGCCGTCCGGGTAAGAGCGGGCGACCCATGCAGGCAGCACACGGGCAGATTATGTGGGCTGGAATGTGATGAGTGGGTGGGTGGGCGGCAGCCGTGCCAGCCGTGCCAGCCATTTTGGTGATGGCTCGGGCCTGGAGCAAGACAGTGACGGAGCACTTGCATCCACCAACCTCGCAGCAGCATGGGCAGCCCCAACCATCAATCTGTGCCTGCCTCGAAGCGCGCTGCATCACACTCACCTCCCTTGACAAACAGACAACCGCGCATGCGTTAGCAGACCGGCAGGGCTAGGCCATGCCGCAACGAGCATTTGAGGGAAGGGGGTACCTGAACGGTGACGTTTTGGCGGTGTAAACAGGCACACAGCCCCCCGGCGGCCAGGTACCTCTCCACTATTGGGTTGCCAAACCAGCTCCCACTGGAGGCAACCTCACCCCCAAGGGCCTGGGCTGGCCAATCACCCGCCCCAACCGGCTCGAGGGCGGGGCCTCCGTCCATGCTCGCCCCCCCATGCTCCCTCCTGCCAGATACGAAACAGCAGCACAGCCGACCCTCACTTCTGTCCAGCTCGCTTTTTTTTTCTTCTCCCGCAGGCCTGGCACCTCCCCACCGACACACCCAACATCTTCTCCTACCCAGCAGACAGATCTCGGCGACAAAGTCCTTGACCAAAGGCACCTACCACCCTGCGATAACCGTCTCCCACCGGCGCGCCGGAGCAGATTACACCATCTTGATACTGAATTCATTCATCTCTACACGCAGCATCACCTTGGACTGTTGGCCTACCGCACGGTCAGCAGAAGAAAAAAATAACATTGAACCCGCGGATTCCGGCGACTGGCAGGCTTTGCCAAACCACAAAGCACGGAGGAAGAAAAAAAAAAAAAATAGAAGCCACAAAACCACTCGCGCTCACCACCTCGCTGCCCTCGATCTTGTTGCCGGCAATTTTTGCATCTTCCCTCTGAGCTGCGTTTTCCCATCAAGCCAACCCCAGCAAGCCCATCTCTCCGGGCGACAGGCGACAAAGGCCTTTTGGCCGCAACCATACCCACCCGACGCTGACAAACGGTCTGCCGAGAAATTTTTCGACGCGACAAGTCTGCTCTGTAAACACTGCCCGCCGAGCCCCTAGAGCGTCAATCCAGGAGCCCACTCGCCGCCACCGAAGCCGCGAAAGTCCCCCCCACCAACCAGCTGGCAGCAGCGATTTTGACGACGCAATCCAAAGCGACTCCCGCCAGCCCAAATCGACACATATCCATCGATAGATCTCGCGGCATCATCGTGGCATTTATTCTGTATACATTGAGCTGCTCTCCTTGCCCACGCGAGCGGCACTTCTGAGTGTACGTCGAGCCATCGCACCCGACTCATCTTTGAATGACTGCCTCCTCCGCCCCAACAACGTCGTCGTCCCCCACACCTCTCTGCCCACCCACAGCCACCCTCATCCCGGCCGCCGCCGTTAACCCGGGTCTTGCGCTTCCCCCCGTCCACTAACAATTCCTCGATTCAAAGTGTCCCCAGAGGTGTATCGTCTCGTCGCGAGCGGCTGGCCGGTAGAGAGAGTCCCGCACCCTTCCCAGACCCCGCTCCGAGGCTGCCATCAAGAAGGGTTCGCCAGCGACTTCATCTCGTTTCGCCCACCACCACCCCCAGCTCCGCGGCAGGCGTCAACGACAAAGATGGCGGATCAGCACGACGTTGATCTCGACTCCATCATCGACCGACTGCTCGAGGTCCGGGGCAGTCGTCCCGGAAAGCAGGTCCAGCTGCTCGAGGCCGAGATCAGATACCTCTGCACTAAGGCTCGGAGATCTTCATCTCACAGCCCATCCTACTTGAACTCGAAGCTCCTAATTAAGGTCAGTGTCCTACATGTCGTGCTGTCGCCGGTTTTTGCTTATCATGCACCTGTTGCCCCTCTGTTTCGTGACATGTCAATATCTCGATCCAGAGACCCAGATCCGATTCCTGCTACACTGTCCTCGGGTCGGGTCTTGTTTGGATTCGTTCCCCCTCTAATCTCTTGGCCTCCTCTGCCCTCGTCACTCTTTGCTTTTTTCCCTCTGGTCATGTGTGTTTCACCATCGGCGGCTCAACGACTTACCCTCCTATCTACTGCTAGATTTGTGGTGATATACATGGGCAGTACTACGACCTGCTCCGGCTCTTCGAGTATGGCGGTTTCCCCCCCGAGGCGAACTACCTCTTCCTGGGGGACTATGTGGACCGAGGCAAGCAGTCGCTCGAGACCATCTGCCTTCTTCTCGCCTACAAGATCAAGTACCCGGAAAATTTCTTCATCCTTCGAGGAAACCACGAATGCGCGTCGATTAACCGTATCTACGGTTTCTACGACGAATGCAAACGCCGGTATAACATCAAGCTCTGGAAGACGTTCACGGACTGCTTCAACTGCCTACCCATCGCCGCCATCATCGACGAGAAGATCTTCACAATGCACGGTGGCCTGAGCCCCGACCTGAACTCCATGGAGCAGATTCGCCGTGTCATGCGCCCGACTGACGTGAGTGCACAACCAAACGACTACGGACCTTAAACCCAATCCCGTGCCTTACGCACGCGCCAAAGCCAAATAATTTCCACGATACGCACGAAGCGTTTTCCAGGCGGCGTGGCGCAGCAACGGGTACTTGGTGGTCGTCTAGATGCTAACCTTGACCTTCTCTGCAGATCCCTGACTGTGGTCTGCTCTGCGACCTTCTGTGGTCTGACCCCGACAAGGACATCACCGGATGGAGCGAGAACGATCGTGGAGTGTCCTTCACATTTGGCCCCGATGTGGTTTCGCGCTTCCTCCAGAAGCACGACATGGATCTGATTTGCCGCGCCCACCAAGTGGTCGAGGATGGCTACGAATTCTTCTCCAAGCGCCAACTGGTCACCCTGTTCAGTGCACCCAACTACTGTGGAGAGTTCGACAATGCCGGTGCTATGATGTCGGTCGACGAGAGCTTGCTGTGCTCCTTCCAGGTTCGTTATTGTTACCTCAGGCTTTTACATCACCGTGGAGCATGGATATATCCCCAGACTCTGGCGGCATAAGACGAGAGAGGTGATATACTGACAAAGAATTTTTATCACCTCTCCAGATCCTCAAGCCAGCTGAGAAGAAACAAAAGTACGTTCAACGCCTAGGAGGCAGGAGCTCCAGTGCTTCATCCAGGACCAACTCGTCCAAACCCTGAACAGTGAATTCACACCACCCCGCTTCGGTCTTCTAGGTTCGGACGCGGCCGCTAGTTTCTTCTCGACCGCCATCACCGAGGACCCCATCTGCTCTCTCTCCCCAAAGCGGCTAGGCGCTGTGACGCATTGGCCTTGTCGAGTTTTTCCTCTTCTTTCTTGCCTCGTCTGCTCAAAATCATCTTTTGTTTCTTTTTTTTCTTTTCCCTTTTTGAGACTTTTTTCGCAACGGCCCTACTTTCGCCGCCGGTCCCGATCAGCCACAACCGACCCCCACCGTCGATTCTAATCATGGCAGTCAGCCACCGCCCTCGTGGTACCGCTGCTCCGGGCTCTTGCTGCGGCAAGAAAAAGAGGAGATCATGCACGCAACTTTGTTGGAATGAAATGGACTTTCACGGGAGCTTTCCCTTGGCAGGCATGATTGTCGATGTGTTGTGGTTGGCACGCTGGCCAATCTTCGATCAACGGGGAATATAGATAACGATCCTACTTTAACCAACTATGACCTTTATGATGACTTCTGCCAGGACCCATTCCAGCAGGGGTCACTCTATTGTCGAGGCTCAGGACGCCCAATGTAGCCGACGTCTTGCCTAGCGGCTCTTCGGCAGGTAGGTATACACTCCTCAATTGTATACCGACGGGATTGATACTGGCAGGCGAGCATATCTGTGAGCTTTTGTTGCGGCGCACAATAGCGGATGGAGGCTAAAAGGCCGTGTCGCGAGGCTTTGGTATGGATGGACCATGATTGCTGAGCGAGTTCATGTGTCTTGAAGTTTCCCATATGTATTATTCAAAGGCAGTTGGTAGGAGTGTCTAGCTACCTACCTACCTAGGTGCCCACCTACCCACCTACATAGCCATGTCACTAACGAGGATCAACTGGCTTTACTGACAGTCTTCACATTTTGGCTCAGGTCTAGCGTCATCAGCGGCTTTACTGACGGCAGCACGGTGTGCGAGATCAAGGCATTCCGCCGTCGACGATGCGGTAACCTCTGCTGATGGTTGAGGTTGTGACAACGGGCTGGGCTCTGCCGGGTGGTGGATAGATCCTCGCTGCGTACCAGTCGTCTGAGCTCCTTCCATAGCGGCAGTGGCATGGGCCGAGGAAGCAAGCTCGGTTGGCGGGCGGGGCGGGTAATCCCTATCGACGTGGCCGAGATTCCGACCGGGCTCGATGACGTCTCGCAGGCGACGCTTGAGCTCCTTGGTCTCGGGGAAGCCGCCGTCCGTCTTGCGATCCCAGAGCGTGCGCGTCAGGGCCGCTACGGGCGACGACGATGCTACTCCTGCTGCCGGCGTCGGCGGGACGTGATGTATCTGAACGACAAAGACGCCCCCGGTTGACGGTTGGAGAGCAACCTCGCCCAGGGAGGTGGAGAATGTCGAGAGGAGCTCTTGGGCGTACTAGTCTCGTGCCAACACCCGGCCGTCAGCCCTCATTCTGTCGGCCTGACTACACACTCACCTAGGTAGGTAGGTACCTAGGTGGGTAGGTACCTAGGAAGGTATAACGTAGCCTCAAGGTGGGAAGCCGGAGGAACATGAAGGGAGATCCCCGTCCTATTATATCATTCTACCCATGCAGACGAACGAACGAACATCCCATGGGTCCGTGTGTGGATGCATGGATAGATGAATACCATTTTTATAAACGGTAGATTTTCCTTTTGAACGTTTCGGGGACGGGGGACACAACGTGAGGAGGAAACATAGGGAAATCAAAACGCACATATGCCGCACGGAGCATCCACTTGCATTGAGTACAGAACTTTATGGTGACCCGGGGAGTGGGATCTGAGCATCGACGGCCGGCCTAGGAGGCAAGGGGTCCTCCCCCTGCATGCTGGGCTGCGCGGGTTGCGGTAGGACGCCCGAGCTCATGGTGGGCGATGACGATGACGGTGGTAAGGATGACCTCGTTTCGCCACTCATTTTTTTTTTCCCCCTCCCCGATCATGAAAGCTTTGCCTCGCCGGCTGATGTTGCCCGTGTTTCGATAGTTCAGGTAGTTCAGGTTTTTTTTTTTTTTTTCGTCTGTTGGGACTAGGAGGAGGGAGGGAGGACAGAGGGCGGACGAAGGGAGGGAAGCAAAAAAGCTGTGTGGGAGGAAGAAGGGACTGCTAGGGGTTAAGCGAAGAATAGGCTCGATCGTCATCGACCAGGAGGGCAGGTTCGTGTGTGTGTGTGCAGGGTGTTGTTTGCATGTGTCTGTCTGTGTTTCCGGGGGTTGGATGGCCGGCCAGACTGGTCCGTGAAGGGTCCTCTTTCTTGATGGGTGCTGGGTGCTGCACGTTTCGGTGGCGGCAAAAAAAAACAGATGATCGAGATGTTCCGTCAAACGTGCAGTTTGTCATGTGTTTGTCAAGCTTCCTAGAGCTGATGGGGGACAGCTGAGGTGAGTGAGGGGTTTGATCGGGACGTCACGACGTTTACGGTACAGGGAGCTTGTCGCTTTCGCTGAACACACGTGCACAGGCACACTTGGGCACGGTAGGAGGTGCGCGAGGGCCCGCTCACGCCTGAAAGGGTATGAAGCTCGGGGCGTTCAAGAAAAAAGACAAAAAAAAAACAAAAAAAAAGCTTGGGCGACGTGGACGCTCCACGGGCCCCATTGTTAGGAGTGGAGTTTGGTGCACGGGTACCTACCTCGTCTGGTGGGGGAGTTTGACGAGGGATGAGTGTGCAAGCAAAGCCCATCCATCCCTCGATCAAAACACTCCGACCACCACCCTCCTTCCCCCAAGACGCAAAAGTTAGGTTGGCCTCGTTGGCTGGCTGGCTGGCTGGCTGGTTGGTTGGCTAGTTGGTTGATGGACTGGGCAGCGGGTGCTTGGAGAAAACGCACTGGAGGCAACAGACAGAGAGCTTCAAACACAAAGGAGGAAAGCCTCCGTGAGACTGCCCGAGATGGTCTGAATAAATGCATCTGGGCTCATGTCCGTACCCAGGCGACCCACCTCCCAAGTTCGGCGCGGCATGCCGGCACACCCTGGAGAGTTCTTTCCGACGTCCCGGCCGCCGAGGCCGCGCACAAAAGGTGCGCTGGCTGTGGTCAGCCGTGCTCGCACCGAGAAGGCAGGTTGTCAAATAGAGAAGTCCTGACAGGCACGACGCCAGCCACAAGAATCAAAAGAGCCAGCGCAGCAAGCCCCAAACACGAATCGCCTCGATCACAAGAAAAGTTTGCTGTATCAGATTCTGCATCACAGGCCTCAGACGCCCATCTCCTTGTGTCACCTCACACCGGCATTCGCCTGCGAGCAACGAGAAGCAGAAAGACACGAGGCGCCAGTCGAGACATCCACATGGAATAAGCAGGCGGGCCGTGCCAGATATAAATATGCAAAAATAGGTATCCATTTGTCAAGGTATTTCACACCGCAATAACTCGTGCTAGATATAGCAGATGGCACCACTAGCACAAGCCTCCCCAGAGTAGTTGAGGAAACGAGTGAAACAGGCAGCGCTGTAGACGGGAGTAGGGGTAAATAAGGGGTTAAGCAAAAGTGAGACGCGGCACCGCGTCAATGGTGGGAATCGGTTCGTGGTAAAATAAGGGGAGGGAAAATAAAAAAAGGAAAGAAAAGTATGAGAGGACAGAGGAAGTGGTGGCTGTCGACGATAATAGCAGGTGAGGGTCAAGGCAGGAGGGTCGTTGGCTAGGTAGTAATAGAACAGGTAAGGAGAGAAGAAAAAAGCGTTTATTACATGAAGAGTGAGGGAAGAAAAAAAAAGACACAAAAGAAAGATAAAAAGAAGCGCAGCCTGCTTGCCTGCCAGTGAATCAAGAAACCGTCCCAGCAAAGAAAAAAAAAGTGAAAAAAGAAGAAAACTCTCGGTCGGCCGGGAGGTGAAGTAGAGGAAATACCATTATCGTGAGGCCCCGATGAACCCTGCCGTCCTCCGTCGCATGCATTTCGTCTCGCGCAATCCAACGCCGCAAACACGGGAAAATGAGGCCATCGCGAGGTCCCGGGAGGCGCGTTGGCTTCGAGAGCTCGGCCCCTCCAAAGTCCGTCCTAATGTGGCCCTTGTTGCGATGGGGTTTTTGTCGGTCCTTCCTTTCTTCCAGGTGTTTTTTTCTCCCTCTTTTCTCTTCCTCCGTTTCTTTTCCTCTCTTTTTTTTTCTTGTTGCCGTCGGGATCATCTCGTCCTTATCTTGTGCGTCCACCACGTCTACTTCGTCGTCGGTATCTCCTCGTAGTGAAAGAGAAAAAAAAGTAGCCTTCCAATAGCACGTCCTTGCCCTTGAGCCTTTGCGGATCCGCTTCGAGTTTGGGTATCTGGAGCGCTTCGACAATATCAAAACATCGAGCTGGCGCCGAGTGGTGCGTAACAAGGCGCGGTATTGCCTCGCCATCCTCGTCCGGCCTGTGACCATATGGTAACTTCGGGTCGACCCAAGCCATCTACATCACCAGACAGCATCCACCGTTCTGTTGTGGCGCGTACGGATCCTCGCCCTTGGGAACAACGCCCCACACTGATGGGACCATGTAGTCCCGGGTGCTGTTGCAGTACGCGATTATGCTTGAGGGGCGATCAATGTCAGCACCGTAACCGAACGATTGACAGACGAGGAGCCGCTGCGTCGGTGTTGTCTGCGAGCCCTGCCGACCGGTGCGATCGGAAGAGACAATTGGAAAAATCGGCGAGTCGCCCAACAGGAACAAGGAAAATATCGCGCTCACCTCTTGGATGCTTGGCTCACGGGGATCCGTTCCCGCTCCAGGTCCTCCTTCAATCGGCTGTTGAGCTCGGTCAACCGGCGCAGCTTCAGGTCGGCCATGCTCTGCTTATTCCTCCTGATCTGCGACGGGTCGCCCATGTCTCTCGACGTGTACTGCGGCATTTCGGCTACGGTGGCGGACGGGCTCGAGTCGCGGGTGGCGGCAGAGGACTGAGATGCGGTGGCGGGCAGGCGCGACGGGCCAGGCTGTGCGCTCCGTGGGGGCTGCCTACTGCTGCTATTTCTGCTTCCAGGGGCGGCAGGGCGGCGGTTCTGGTTGTGCTGCTGCTCCTGCTTGTCCGGACCCTCGCGATCCTGTGGTGCGTTCATGGCGACAAGTCAGCGACGGAATCGGTGGCAGCAGAACGAGTGCGAGCGAGCGTGACGGTGGCGATTGCGGGCAGGTGAGGTGGTTGCGAGGTAGAGGTGGTGGTGTCGAGCTCCAGCCTTTCGGGTTGCGTCTGGCGGGCTCTCTTTTTTCGCTCTTTGTGTTTACCCTTTCGCTGCTGCCGGCTCTTGCTCCCTAGCACCTCCAAGTTTGGTTTTGCTGGCCCCCTCCTTTTGCGGCACCGCGTGTGTTCCAGATCGCGAGGTCTGGCGTTTGTTTTCCGCCTCTTGCCGTTTTTGTTTGGGCCGTTTGGCTTTGGGTTGCAAAGGGTGGGAAAACAGGGACAAATACTGTCCAACGTGATGCAAAGAGGGAAAGCGAAAGGGGAAAGAAAAATTCGGATATGGGAATCTTGAGCTTGTGGATGGGAGGCTGGGAGGTTCCTATTTTTTTTCTTCTTTTTTCTTTTTTCTTTTTCGCTGTTGCTCTCGAATGACTTACAGATGACGGATTTGGGCAATTGAACTCTATGTTTCACATAGAATGGCCAGTCGGGTCGAGCAGAAAAGAAGGCAAAGGATAGGGCGACGAGCGATTGGCAATGGCGGCGAGGGCCTGGAATGCCGGCGATGGCTGCGGCGGAATGGCGCGGGGATTGGATTTGGGCGTGGTGGTGGACGGTGTGCGATTTGCGATCGGTGGGAGCAGCCGATGCGAAGGAGCGATGGAACAGACACGACGGGATGGGATGGACGGGTTAGGAGAGAGCAGTGCTGAAGCCTCCGCCTGTCAAATCCTAATAAAAAGTGTCCACTCTGGCCGGTAAGGGGCTTGCGGAGGGATGGCGCAGGAGACCTGGCGGGCCCAGCAAAGCAAGATTCGCTCTCTCGGAGCTGGAAATTGCATCTCCCCACCCCATTGGCTGCCCAGGGGTAGGCCCGGTCGCGCGGTGGAGGCACCCAGTGGCACAGTCCCGCATGCATCTAGGCGGCGAAGAGGGGCCCGGAGTTCAGACGCGTTATTGCACAAGCGAACGGCCAGGAGGGTGGGGAAGCCAATCCCATCTCGCGCTGCTTTTGCCATGTTCACTCGCCTGGGGCGTTGATCCAACGAGCGCCTGCATGATTGTGGTTTTATTTCGTTGTTTCTGTTTCTTCTTGCTCCGGAGGTAGCTCCGGCTTTTTTTTTTTTTTTTTTTTTCTTTTTTTTCTTTTTTCTTCTTCTTCTCCTTCTTTTGGCATGTCATGCTGTGTTACGGGTATTCCATTTCGACCCCGAAGCTGCCGCTCGCTCTCGTCCTCTTTCCCCTTGCCTGCCTGCTCGCTCTTCCTTCCGCTCCCTCTCTTTCTCGCAGGTCCGCCTTGGATATGAATGGCTGGGATGGGGCCCGTGTCAGGCCGTTCGGGCCAACTGCAGGATCCCTTGCTGGGTTGTTTATTGCAGATGGAACCACCACACTCCCAATCGCAGTGCGTCTTGGCCCCGTCCGTCCCGTCGTCCTGGGCAAATGCTCACTAGCGGTCGATCTACTGTGCAGAACGAACTGCAAGCAGTCACGTCGCCTGTCGCTCGTGATCACGTCCCGTTAAATGGTTAGTCAAAGACGCAATCACTTGTAGTCGGCCGGGAGTTGCGACGCCCGCCAACCCCCTGGTGCATCTGGGCTGGCAGCCGACGCGACGTAACCTTAGCGGGAAATACAGGCAGCGGCCGTTGCTTGGTGGCGGTGGGTTGCCGCGGTGCGATTTCTGGGGAAGCAGCCCGAGATGGTCAGATAGGCAGGTACACCTGATGCAGGTACAATAAATCCCGACCAGCGTGGTCACTCCATATGTCCTGCTGCATTAGTGGTGGCTTTTTGGCCAGCTGCTACGACTCTGGCTGCGAATAGGCGAGATTGCACCGCGGGCCCGCTGCCAGCGCCTGCGGATACCTGCTGGCCTGCCTGCCGACTTGGGCACAATCAGTGCAACGTCGTCGCAACCTGTGCAAGACGCGGCAACCGGAGGAAAACTCCGCGTCCGAGACCGAGTCCAGTTATCGATAGGTGCAGATACGGTCGTTGCTGTCCCCGCCGCTGGCAGTCACGTCCGTCGCGGTGCGGGTCTTATGTGCCTCCTGTACCTATACCATGCAACCTTTCAACTCGCATGCCTGCACTGCGTCGACATTCTACGCGGCCATGAACAGGAAGGAAGCGATGGTAGCTGAGTGCTGAAGGGATGGATTCAGGTCATACCTGTAGCCAGGCTCCTTACCCCCTCTTCAGCCCACCATATCGAGGCTGCTCCCGTCTGTGGCGTGAGCCCGCTGCAAGCCGCTGCAAGGTCAGACCGGCGGGCTTGGGCGGGGACAGACTCGGGAGCAACAAAAGCCAGAGCCAAGGCGAGTGGGCGGGCTTTGTTCATTGACCAGCGGCCCGACTCCCCATCCAAACCCAAAGGCGGAGGCGGCAGTGGTCGAAGCACGTGACATGACACCTGCCTTGGCTACCTGTCCCTCCAAACCCAACCGAATGTGGGCTCCGCATCAGCCCGAGCCCACAGAAACAGGAAGCAGTAGGTCAAAAACCTTTTCGATCGCGGCGGCCGGAACCCGACCCTTCCTCTGGTAGAGAGCGCACACCTCGCAAAATCGACGAGAGTGCCGGCCAAGTCACCGCTATCTCGCGCCTTTGACTTGCGCTGCGTCTCAGAGGAATCACAAGTCGGTCCTGCGTTTTTTTGATGCCCGCAGGCGAGGTTGCCCATCATGGTAAGTCTCTACCTGCCCGCTTGATGGCCACCACGCCGCCTCGACCACCAGCGCCATTTTACCCCTCCCCTCGCTCTGCCACTATCCCCGTCTGCCGCCACCACAGATAAACCACCATCGTCGCCGTCTTGAATCCCCTCGCTGACTTGCCGCAACAGCCTCCTCCACCCCACCAAAAACCAGAGAATGTTCTCAAGCGCGCCAATGAGCTCATCGGCGTCAAGCAGGCGCCCGCCGCCTTGACCCTTCTCCACGAGCACATCACCTCGAAGCGGTCCCGCAATGTTCCCATCGCCTCGCTGGAGCCGGTGATGCTCCTTCTGGTTGAGCTCTCCGTTGAGCAGAAGAAGGGCAAGCTGGCCAAGGATGCCCTGTACCAGTACAAGAATATCGCCCAGAACACCAACGTCGGGACTATCGAGGTACATATCTGTTCTCTGCATGCTGACCCCCACGTCCTTGAGCGTTGCCCCACCCATGTGCATTGCCAACATGTGTGCGTTCGTGTGTGTATGTCTCCATGGCTCTAACTCGTCACACGGTTTCTTCTACTTAAGCTCGTCTTGAAAAAATTCATTGAGCTGGCCGCGGAAAAGGTCACCGCCGCCCAGCAGAAGGCCGATGAGGTCCAGTCCAGCATCGAGGCCACGGCCACCACCAACGTCGACGACCTCGAGGCCACCGAGACACCTGAGTCGATCCTCCTCGCCACTGTCTCTGGCGAGCAGTCGCGCGACCGTACCGACCGTGCCATCGTCACCCCCTGGCTCAAGTTCCTTTGGGAGGCTTACCGTACCGTTCTCGACATTCTGCGCAATAATGCGCGCCTGGAGCTTCTCTACCAGAGTACTGCCATGCAGGCCTTTGACTTCTGCCTCAAGTACACCAGGAAGACCGAGTTCCGTCGCCTGTGCGAGCTCCTCCGCAACCATGTCCAGACTGCGGCCAAGTACTCGACTCAGATGCATGCCATCAACCTGAATGACCCGGATACCCTGCAGCGCCACCTGGAGACCCGTTTCCAGCAGCTTAACGTCGCTGTCGAGCTCGAGCTTTGGCAGGAGGCCTTCCGCAGTGTTGAGGACATTCACACCTTGCTCAACCTGAGCAAACGCCCCCCAAGAACGTCATGATGGCGAACTACTACGAAAAGCTGACCCGAATCTTCCTCGTGGGTGAGAACTACCTCTTCCACGCCGCCGCTTGGTCTCGCTACTACTCGCTGCTTCGCCAGTCTGCCGCCATCGTTGCCAGTGGACAGGGCAAGAAGGCCGACAACCCTCCAGCCACGAACGCCGACCTCCAGAGGGCCGCCTCGTTTGTGCTGCTTTCGGCCCTGTCCATACCCGTCATCAGTACCACGCGCTCCCGTGGCGCCATGGTTGACTTCGACGAGGCCAAGAAGAACAAGAACTCGCGCCTCACGCACCTGCTCAACATGAGCCAGGCCCCGACCCGTGCTGTGCTATTCAAGGATGCCCTCTCCAAGTCTCTTCTCCAACAGGCCCGCCCTGAGATCAGGGATCTTTACAACATTCTCGAGGTTGACTTCCACCCGCTGTCCATCTGCAAGAAGATTTCTCCCATCCTGGCTCAGATCGGCGCCGATGCCGACATGCAGAAGTACGTCCTTCCTCTGCAGCAGGTCATTCTCACCAGGCTCTTCCAGCAGCTGTCTCAGGTCTACGAGACGGTTGATCTCGAGTTTGTCGAGAGCTTGGCGCAATTCCCTGAGCCTTTCCAGGTCACCCGCGCTACTGTTGAGAAGTTCATCATGAACGGCAACAAGAAGGGAGATCTTGCTATCCGCATGGATCACGCTACCGGCGTGCTGAGCTTCGATACCGACATTTTCTCCTCTTCCAAGGCTTCCCACTCGGGCTCTGCTGCTGGTTCTGCTGAGGCGGAGAGCGGGACCGTGCAGAGGCTCCAGAGGACGCCTTCAGAGATTGTCCGCTCGCAGCTTGTGCGTCTGGGCAAGGCCTTGTACACGACCTGCTACTATGTCGATCCCTCCTTCAACGAGTCGCGGATCAAGGCTCGCGATGCCGCCCTGGCGCGAGCCAAGGCTGGCGCCGACAAGGAGCACCGCGACATTCTCGCCAGGAAGGACATTATCCAAAAGCGCAAGGAGGAGGCATCGGAGCTGCAAGCGAAGCGTGAAAAGGAGAATGCCAAGATGAAGAGGCTCCGGGAGCAAGCACTCCTGGAAGCGGAGCAACAGCGCCTGGCCGAGGAGCAAAAGGAGCGCGAGCGCAAGAGGCAGGAGAAGGAGCTCCAAGAGATCCGCAAGAAGGAGGCTGAGAGTCTTATTAAGGACCTTAAGATTGGACCTAATGCTCTCGACCTCAACACGGAGGACCTGGCCAATCTCGACACATCCCAGATCCGCGCCATCAAGGTCGCACAGTTGGAGCGTGAAAAGAACGACATTAACGAGAAACTTCGGATCACGGGCAAGCGCATCGATCACTTGGAACGGGCCTACCGTAAGGAGGAGGTCAAGAAGCTTGGTGCGGACTACGAGACACAGAAGGAGCGGGACCTTGTGGCATACAACGTCATGAAGGAGGAGACACTGAAGGAGTCCAAGATCAAGCACACCGAGAGCGTGGAGCTCAAGCACCGCCTGAGCCGTTTGATGCCCCACTACGAAACGTTCAAGCAGCAGCTCCACGCGCGTCGTGGCAACGAGTTTGAGAAGCGTCGCCGTGATGCGGAGAAGGAGCTGGAAAAGCAGATTGCGGCACGGATGAAGGAGCACCGCGAGCGCAAGCTTCGAGAGAAGAGGGCGAAGGAGGAGGAGGAGCGACTGCTCCGCGAGGCGGAGGAGCGTGCCGCCAGAGAGAAGGAGGAGCAGAAGAAGCGCGAGGAGGCAAGAAAGGAGGAGCTTGCTAAGATCAAGGCCCAGCGCGAGCAAGAGCGGCAGGAGATGGCGGAGAAGGCGGCTCTGCAGGCTCGCCGCGAGGAGGAGGCCCTCGAGAGGCGCAAGCGGGAGAAAGAGAAGATGTCCGCCGCACCTCCTGTGGCACCTCCGCAGAGAGCCGTAGAGTCCTCTGGTGGGCCGCCGCGTCTCCAACTGGCAGGGGCCAAGCCCAGCTGGCGAGACAGGGTTCCTTCGCAAAATGCCTCCGAAGGCGCGCCTCCTCCGGGACCGCCAGCTCGGATGGGCACCCCGATGGAGCGCACCGACTCCAACGACAGGTCCGCTGGCGGCCCGCCGCGCCTCAACCTTGTTGGCCCTGGTGGCAGCAAATCCAGCTGGCGTGACCGTGAGGCTTCCAGGAGCGCCGCAGGTGGTGCTGAGCGTGACCTGCCCAGCCGGTCTGCGTCGGGCAGGGGGCCCCCGATGGCCAGCCGTACCGACTCGGGCCGTGGCGAGAATGGCCGGGAGGTCCGTGAGCGTGACGGGCAAGCCGGCCGCGACGATTCCTCGGCGCCTCCAAAGGAGTCTCTGACTGCCTCCGGGGCGCCAGGCAAGTACGTGCCCAAGTTTCGCCGCGAAAACGCTGGGAACTAGATCAGGCACGCGGCCTGGGAGACAGAAAAAAAAGCGGTGAAAGGCAGAAATGGGACTTCTTCCCTTTTTAATTTGCATCGGGAGTTTGGGTTTGGTTGATTTGGCAAGGCAGTGTGTAATTCTAGCATCACCACCGGGCTCGTCTGTTCGGGGCGGTCCTGCGAATCTTTGGGTGGGCGCCTAGAATGGAAAGGCCAAGGAAGGGACTTGAGCCCACGTTTGCGTTAGATGTCTTGATCTTCCATCACTGTCTGTTCGACACGCTCCAGTTCCACCGTTCTCTCGACGGACGCTTGCTTGCCCATCCATGTGCGTGGGCCACGTGTCTGCGTTGAGCATTTGATAGAAGACCAACAGGCGCCGTCACTTCTGTGGCAGCCTCGGGCCGCTCGGCATTATGTGACAAAGCAGACAGCAACAATGGGCGCGTCTGGCGTCATCACTTCTACCACCGGGCCCGAGGCATCTGTCAGGCTAAAAGACTTAACGGCGCTTAGGGCGGAATCAGCGAGCTGTGCCTGAGCGGCCTGACACCACCTGAAATTGGATCCATTTTGCAGTTTACCAGGACTCAGCAGTGGCGGAGAAGCTGCACCAAGCCAAGCCAATATGGCAGACAGACCAAGCAGATCGAGGCAACGATCGACAGAAGCGTCTCCGGGGCGCAGGGGCCTGACCAAGGGATCTGACGATGAACAATGCATGGCGCCTACTCCCGTGCTCGTCTCTTGTTGTTCTGAACCGATCTCTGCAGCCGATCAGGCCCGAGTAAATTCTACAGGAATCAGGTCGGTTGATACACCCGGCCATTCAGGAAGTGTTCGTTTTGCTGCTGCTGTGCCTCCTCGGGGGCCGGCTTGAGGAGCCGGCTTGAGGCGCTTGAAACGCCATCGACCTATTTGGGTATAAAAACGAAGAACGCCTATAATTTAGCGCTCTTCTTTTCTTAGAACGGACCGCTTCCAGGTATTTCTAGTTTCTCGGCATTTTCTGTATTGTCTCCGGATGACGGCCTGTGGCAGGTATGTGGTGCGGTAGCCAATCTCCTTCAGCTGCCGACTTGGACGGCTGCCGAACCAAACCTCCGAGATGAGATGGTCTGAAAAAGAAAAAAGAAAAAAGGGCGGGGGAAAAAAAAAAAGGCACTGGTGGGTGGACGTGCTCGAGCACGCCTGCACCGTACATACGGCAGATGGCGACAAAGTGGATGCAACGTCGGGCGGGAACCACACGAAGTTTTCTCTCAGGAGGGAAGTAGCCCTGGGTCTGTGGACGATAATATGCCCAAGCACCACCTGCTGGTAGTTTGCGCAACGTATGTCCCTGTGCGAACGGCCGCCGATTGAGCTCGCTCATTCTCGCAGGCGGAGCCTCATATCTGGCGGTATTAAGATCTAGGTAATTCGAGAGCTAGCATCAGCCTGGAGACAACGTTGAGAACCTGGGTGATGGTGATTCGAGCAACAGTGCACAGGACAAAGGGGGCGAAAATAAGCAAGTAGGCCTGGCCCGTGAGGCCAGGGGACGCGACCACATCTGGGCTCCTTCTGGTTCGGACTGACGTGCAGCGTGACTGGCTGGGTGCGGCCATCCCATAAAAAGCCACCTTTTTTAGGGGCAATTAATTTCCTGAGAGGCGCGCTTGCGTCTGCATCCTGCCACTTAGGTGGTAGGTAGGGGAGATGCTGCCGAGGAGCCACACATGTCGGCTGCGCCAAAAAGCCTCATCTGTGCCGTGAAAGCACCTAAATAAAAAGATAGAAAGTGAAGGGGGGGGCACAGGACGTCGAGTCAGACGCAGGGCCCAAACATGCATCTGTGGTCGTGGTGTTGCTACGCTCTTGGCGGGGCGGCTTTTTCGTCCACTACGTGATATCCGACGGCGAACCATGGAGAGGTGGTGCCTGGCGACGGGCACGCAAAAGAAGAACAGGAGCAGGGGTGAGGATCCTATCCGTCCAACCCACCGCCGTACAGTATGTAAACACAATGTGCTAATGCAGGAACGAGCCAACGGCTCATCACCGCCGCAGGGGCCCAGCCCCACTCATTTCGTTTTCTTGTGGAGAATCTGATGTGGTCGGAGCCCGTGCGCTCCTCCGTGCTTTTTCACACGGGCAGGCTGTGGTCTGTTCCATCTCTTGTCGTTCGCTGCTGAGAGACGTGCCAAGTGGTGCCAAGCGCCTTCCCGTCCGCACCTTCTTGTTGTCCGCTTTGGGAAAGTTCAGGGACGCCGTCGACAGGGGCCACCATGCAGCTCGGGGTAATGATCGGCGCCAGCGCTGTGCCCCCTTTTTTCCCCTCCCCGCTCAGCACAAGGAAAGAGGCACAGACAAAAGAACCAAGCGATACGACGGTTCAGGTTGGTGCCGGTCGGTATAGGTGCGCCCAAAATAAGCACCCACTTGGCTGGTCATGTCATCCATCACAGCTTCAGGTCTGGGAAGTTCCTCCTGGGTGGGCTGCTCCCACCACACTACTGAGCACACAACCCTAAGATTCTGCTGCAAAACCCCCTTCGCAAATCTGCTTTTTGGAGGTCATGGCGTCCACCCCTCGTCCAAGACGGTGACCAGATGTTGGCGGGGGTGTCCAAGCGCGGAGTTCATGATGCTCGTATTCTCACATTCTACGCCTGCAGGCTCGGCGGGTGTTTTTGTTAGTGCAGACAGACTCGAAGCCCAAAGAGGCGTCCGCCACGCGCACGCAAGCTCCCGAGGCGTTAGGGTCCATGGGATGCCATGTTTGTGACACCGCCACGACGGGAATGCCGACATGCCGACCTATCTGTCGCAGTGCATCTGCACATACAAATCTCCGTACCAGACCGCGTGCTTCCTCAGTCGATGGATGCTTACGCAGCTGCACCCATCTTTCAGCACGCCGATTCCTTTGGGCTGTCCGCAGACAGACCCCGAGAGCCCGTGCGAGGGGTGCAATCTCGTTCACTCTGCAATCTTTCGTATGATGGCTCAAGAGCACCCTGGGGAGTCGCCCGTGGGGTCGCATTGCCGGCCAGCCTGGTCGGCCCACACCCGAGAGCCGGAAGATCGGCCTCTGCCTGTTGCGACTGGCCCAGGTCGTCAGCTGTGTGGGCCACGGCGGCCCAGGCCTAGCAGCCATGGCCCTTTTTTGTTTACCTCGTGGAGCTGTGCCTTCTGCCCCACGCCGCTGGCGGCCATTGTGCCGCCAAGCCTCGTCCTGCTCCCGGCAGACCTGAGCCTGAGCCCAGCCCTTGCCTGCTGCTGGCTATCGGGTCGTTCCCCTCCACATAGCCGGACCCTCTGTTCAGGGGAGGCGGGTTGGGCCAGACCGGGCTGGGTCTGTATAAGTATGGCCTGACGATCGCCTCCAGCTGATCGACATTTTCCCCTCTTACTCCTCCATCCCTCTCCTCTGCCTGATATCTCGCGGTATTGGCATATTGGGTCAGTCACTCGCTTGTTTTTGGTCATTCGTTTTGCCAAAGCACATCACATACCCATCCTCCGGGTCGCCCCCTTTTTTTTTTTTTTCCTTGTCTTATTTCTCATTTTCCGTTGAGCAAGCGTTTCCAACGTCTCGCTTGCCCACCATGGCAAGCCTGCGCTCCCTTGCCGCGGCGGCCGCCGTCGTCTCGTTCGTCGGCCAGACTCATGCCTGGACCGTCGCCCTCCCGCCATGCCTGTCGCCCTTCCAGCCCTTTGTCTACTCGGGCTGCTACAAGGACGTCGACAAGCCTGACACCCTCAGCTTCAAGAGCCCGTTGTCCCGTGACAACATGACCGTCGAGATGTGTGTGGCTGACTGCAAGGTATGCCGACTGCTGATTTCCATGACACAAATCCAAGAATGTCGGAACTAACAGGGGTCATGCATTTTCAGGGCAACGGATACCGCTACGCGGGACTGGAGTACTACGGAGACTGCTACTGCGGCGCCAGTGTGAACGGCCCCGAGGCCCCTGAGGCTGAGTGCAACCTTCCTTGCACCGGAAACAAGACGCAGACATGCGGTGGCAACTCTCGCATCTCTATCTGGCAAGACCCAACCTTCAAGCACGTCAACGAGACCAACATCGAGCACTTCAAGAACATTGGATGCTACACGAGCAACGCCAATCAGGGTAAGACCCTGGCGTACCCCGTCCAGGATGTGACTGGCCAGCCCTGGGACGCGAGCACCGCCACCACGTCCAAGTGCCTGGCTGCCTGCAAGTCAAAGGGCTTCCCGTTTGCCGGAACTGAGTACGGCCAGGAGTGCTGGTGTGGTGTGGTTATGGGCAACGGCACCATGCCCGCTCCCGCCTCTGAGTGCAACATGGCTTGCAAGGGTGACGCAAAGGAGAACTGCGGTGGCAGCTCGCGTGTGAACATCTGGGTTTCCAATGACCTCGAGTCTTTGGAGCCTTGCGGTTTACACGCCTCCCTCGTCGTCATCATCATCGACCACTGCTTGGCCATCGACTTCTTCGTCTTCCACTTCGACCTCAGTTGTATCCACCTCCACCAGCTGCTCGTCGACTGTTAGCACGTCCTCGACTGCCAGCAGCTCCTCGACTACGACCCCGGCGTCTAGCAGCTCATCGACTACCCCCTCTACTAGCTGCGAGTCCACCACCACTCAGCCTCCAGTGACTACCAAGCCCCGACGACTACCAAGCCCCCGACGACTACCAAGCCCCCGACCCCTACCACCTCGACGACCTCTAGCGCCGTCTGTGTGACCACCATTGTCACTACGCCCAAGTGCGAGTACAAGTGCGGCAACTGGTGCTCTGGTGAGCTTCCTAACTGGGAGAACCACGATGATTGCAAGAGCGCTTCCTCCAACTGCAAGCTTCAAATTGCCGCATGCTTCAAGCAGGCTGGCTGGCCTGGAGTCGTCGAGTGCTTCAACTTCCAGCAGTGGTGCGACAGCTGCGACCGCTACTGCAAGCACCCCCCCAAGAGCAAGTGCTCCAAGAACGACTGGTTCAAGCAGAAGCCGCCTGTCAAGGGTCCTTCGGGCAAGCCCACAACCAAGACCATCACGGTTCCATGCAAGCCGACAACGACCTCGAAGCCCGCCACCACTAGCGCACCTACCAAGCCCACGACTACCACGCAGCCCACCAAGCCCACCACCACCAGCAAGTGTCCCGTGCCGACCGTTACCAACATCTGCAAGCAGCCCTCCAGCTGGAAGTACAACTACGGCCCGGGTAACCCCGTCGGTGGCATCGAGCTCCCTGTCGTGACTTGCAACGATATTAAGCACGACTACCAGTCGGGCAATGAGTGGAAGCTTTACACTGACTCGGACAGCTCCAAGTGCAAGAGCTACCCTCACGGCGGCGTCCCCAACGCCTGCCAGGACGCCTGCAAGGAGCAGTACGACGACTGCGTCAAGGTCTATGCCGAGGGCTGCAAGGCCAAGGACGGCAACAATGGGTGGCCTGGCAGCAACAACGGCGGATGGCCCGGTAGTGACAAGAACGGCGGATGGCCTGGTAGTGACAAGAACGGCGGATGGCCCGGTAGCGACAAGAACGGCGGATGGCCTGGTAGCGACAAGAACGGCGGGTGGCCTGGTAGCGACAAGAACGGCGGGTGGCCTGGCAGCGACAAGAACGGCGGGTGGCCTGGCAGCAATGACAACCATGGCTGGTCTGGCAGCGATGACGACAACCACGGCTGGCCGGGCAGCAAGCCCAACTTCGGTTGGCCATGGAAGAGGACCATTGCTGGAAGGACTGTCTCCTTCCCCGACTCGTGGTCGACGGCCAACGACAAGTGCCGGTCGCAGTACAACGACTGCCTGGCTGTCAACAAGGGCGTCAACGCCGGCGGCAAGTGCTACTCTTGGGGTAACGGTTGGTAAGGGGCTTTTCACGACTGTCCTGATTTTCACATCGGGTCCGAACGTTTACTCGTTTTTTTCGGGTCTTTGGTGAAATAGGCAGACGAGACTGTCGAGTGGAGGAGAAGGATAATCGAACAGCACCAAACCCAAGTGGAGCGGGGTTTGGTTTTTGGGATTGCCGCCTCTGCATTTATTACGCCTCTTGGCGGTCTTATAGCTATCTACATACCTTGGCTACTGATTTGCAGCAGCTGTCAATGATAATTCTTATTACAACCTAAGCTGAAACGTGCAACTAGGTGTACTACGTAGAGTGCTCGCGACTCAAGTGAGTTTCTTCTTGTGAACTCTCATTTGTGCTGTCTTATTGATGATGGCTTTGCGTTTAGGTGACTGTCATGCTGTGCGCCACAACCGCGCCAAACCAAAAACAGTAGTTCCATGAGTGGATATCCGTCCGAGCGGACAAAGGCTACAAACTCGCCTGTCAGGCCCATCGGAAGAGGCACCAGACGGCCCCACCTTAAAACCGCACGGCCTGGGCGGGCTTAATTCAGGCAGCCAAAGCTCAATGGAAATTCCAGTCCTTCGAAATTCCGACCCTCAACACCGCCGCTTTCGGGAACCATATCGACACAACTACCTAAGGTATCTTGACACTGCCTCCGGCCTCATATCGAAAAAAAAGGAGAGAGAGAACGTCTCGTTTGTTTATCCACATTATCGCCGCCGCCGTCGTCGCTCCAGGCGTCGCGCGGGAGCGCCCGCGCAGCCATGGCCTCCAAACGCAAGGCTTCTGGTGATGCCACTCCCGGCTGGGCAACGCCGCTGTCGGGTGAGGAGCAAAGTGAGGAAAAGGTCGGCGCGGACGACTCGCTCAATCAGGCCGTCCTCAAAAACGTCAGCAAATTCGACATCGGCGCCTTCCCCTATACGCTCCCCTCCCGCACGCTCGACTCGGCCGCCCGCTACTTCTTCCCGGAGCAGCACAGAGACTTCACCGCCCTTGCCCTCAAGCCCGATCACCAGGACCGCCCGCTGCGCATCGACGGCTGGGGCAAGCTCTACCTCGAGAACTTCCACCCACTAGCCCCGCGCGTCCAGGACTTCCTCATCACCGTCGCCGAGCCCATCTCGCGCCCCACCTTCATCCACGAGTACCGCCTGACCGCGCACAGCCTGTACGCCGCCGTCTCGGTTGGCCTGACACCTAAGGATATCCTCGGCACCCTCGACCGCTTCCTCAAGAACGAGATGCCCCCCAACGTTGCCAACTACGTCATGCACTGCGGTCAGAGCTACGGCAAGGTCAAGCTGGTGCTGCGCGACAACAAGTACTTCGTCGAAACGGCCGACCCAGCCGTGCTGCAGATGCTGCTAAAGGATGCCGAGATCGGCCCCTGCCGTGTTACGGGCACCGAAGAGACAGTCACGGCCGCCCCCAAGGCGGGCACAATCGCCATCGCCGGGTCTAAGGAGGCCGCCGGCGCCGGCGCCGTGCGGGGAAAGGAGGCCGGCAAGGACCTGTACGAGACGGCGGACCAGGTATCGCGCTCGCTCGTCGACACGGGCGCCGATGAAGACGAGCAGGAGGTGGTGCACTCGTTTCGCATTCAGGACTCGACCGTCGGCAAGGTGATGGAGCGCTGCCTGGCGCTGCACTACCCGGCCCTCGAGGAGTACGACTTTCGGAACGACCACATGAACGCGGACCTGGACATCGACCTGCGTCCAAACACGCAGATCCGGCCGTACCAAGAGAAGAGTCTTAGCAAGATGTTCGGAAACGGACGCGCTAAGAGCGGCATCATCGTGCTGCCCTGCGGTGCTGGCAAGACGCTTGTTGGCGTCACGGCCGCCTGTACCATCAAGAAAGGTGTCGTCATCCTAGCCACCAGCACCATGTCGGTTATCCAGTGGCGTGCAGAGTTCCTCAAGTGGTCCAACATCAACCCAGAGAGCATCGCCGTCTTCTCGTCAGACCAAAAGAACACGTTTGACGGGAACACCGGCATAATTGTCACGACGTACGCCATGGTGACCAACGCCAGAGAGCGCTCGCACGACTCAGCCAAGATGATGGACTTCCTGACGAACCGAGAGTGGGGCCTGATGCTCCTAGACGAGGTGCATGTCGTGCCCGCCAACATGTTCCGGCGCGTCGTCGGCAACATCAAGGCCCACTCTAAGCTTGGACTTACAGCGACCCTGCTTCGTGAAGACGACAAGATTGAGGATCTCAACTTCCTGATCGGCCCCAGCTCTACGAAGCGAACTGGATGGAGCTGTCGGAGCAGGGATATATTGCTCGGGTGCAGTGCGCCGAGGTCTGGTGTCCAATGCCGCCAGAGTTCTACGAGCAGTACCTGGCCGTGCCCTCGAGACAGCGGTTGCTGTTCTGCGCGACAAACCGACAAAGTTCCAAGCCTGCCAGTATCTAATCAAGTATCACGAAGGGGGGGCAAAATCATAGTGTTCTCGGACGACGTCACGGCGCTAGCCATGTATGCGCGCAAGCTCGAGAGGCCGTACCTCTACGGCGGCACCTCGGAAGGCGAGCGGCAGCAGATCCTGGAGCTTTTCAGGAGCCACCCGGATACAACACGCTCTTCCTCTCCAAGCGGTGAACGTCACTCGACTTGCCGAGGCGACGTGCCTGATCCAGATATCGGCGCAGTATGGTTCCCGTCGTCAGGAAGCGCAGCGGCTGGGGCGGATTCTGCGAGCCAAGCGCAGGAACGAGGCGGGCTTCAACGCCTTCTTCTACTCACTCGTGTCCAAGGACACGGCCGAGATGATATTCTCGTCCAAGCGGCAGGCGTTCCTGGCGGACCAAGGATACGCCTTTAAGGTGATTACGCAGCTAAAGACCTGGATAAGACGCCCGGACTGGCGTTTGCAACGGCTCAGGAGCGGCGCGAGCTGCTCCTCAAGGTTCTCAACGAAAAGGAGCACAAGGCGTTTGAGGAAGCCGAGAAGGCGGGGTTGGCGGCAGACGGCAACATGTTCTACGGGACGGACGGCAAGCCGATGCGCAGGGCAGCACGGAGGACGGCGGGGATGCTCTCAGATTACGGCGGAGGCCAGAACATGGCGTACGTGGAGCAGAACAGGAGTGCCAACAAGGCGCTCAAAGCCAAGGGCAAGGCCAACCCGACAAGCAAGTTCTTCCAGGGCATGCGCAGGGAGTCTGAGAAGAGGAGAAAGGCTGCAGGATAGAACTCCTAAACTGCGCTTGCTTCCATGTCTGCTTTCTTTTGGGTGGGAAAGAGCCGCGAGACGCGTGGCGACGAGTCACTGCTTCAGTACTGTTCTGCTCATATGATCTTGATGCTTGGGCTGGTTATGGACGATCTGTGTTATGAGTATGATATACATCGCTGCCTAGGTAGGTGCCTAGGTAGGTGCCTAGGTAGGTACCTAGGTAGGTATCTAGGTAGTTAAATTGGGATAGATTGGAGTGTTTTTCGGCACAACATCATCCACCCATACCATACTTAAGGACTGCGAATGAAACCCAGCTCTCACTGGCCTCGTAGGCACGTACCTAGGGCACTGAGCAGTCATGCCATGAACGTCGGGTGCATGCAAGCTGGAAACAATGTGGGGCCAGGGTGCATGGCCGCGGAAAGCTGTGGAATGGGCCAGAGCTCCAACGAAGCATCTTGAAGCCGCCTCCAGCCACAGGCATCGTACGACACCCATCATCTACCAGAGAGGAGTTTCTCGAAACTACCAGACAGCAATAACCCATGTAGCACAGCGAAACGGGCTCGGTGTGGCGGGAGTGGTTCTTTGGCACGGCCTGGCACATCGGCTGCTCCGTGTGAAGACACCAGACCCCATCCTGGATGTCGCAGCTACTGTTGGATCATGGCTGGAACCGGGCAAGCTAGCATCCCCGCAATGCTCCTTCCTCGGGTGGTGCATACGTCAGTCAGTTCACAGCCGATTCTTGGGTCCTGTTTTAAGAGCGGCCCCGCCGCCGCTGCAGAGGCGTTTGGCCTGACCCAACATTTTGATGCTGGAGGCCACCTCTGGACCGGAGAGATCGGGTGATACTACTAAAGCCCCCAATGGCCGCACACTTTTAACACAAAGTCCCCTGCTGCCGAGCCACTCAAAATCCCATCGTCTCCCCTTCTCGGCGCAATACAATGTCTGTCTCGAGCGGAAAGTGGCTGCGACTGTGTTCGTGACTGCACCCGAAGCCCGCATCTACGCCAATCTCGAAAACAGAAGGCTTACGGCTACTCGACGGCTTACGGCTCGTCTATTCCCGAGGATAGCTTGGGCATTTCTTGACCCAAGAAAGCTCCAAAACTCCAACCCTTACCTCCAGCCAAACCCATAACCAGACCGACAACGCAGACGTCACGCCATGGCTTCGCTGCGGCCACTACGAGGTGGCTGCCATTGCGGACGCAACCATTACACCATAGACCTGCCAGAAAACTGCGCGGATGTAGCACGGGTTCTGTTCGACACAGACCCTCAACGTCGTAAGAAGTACACCTCGACCTACGCTGCCCACACAATGATACTTACCACGATCTCACAACAATAGGAATCTTCCAGGCCAGCCCCATCTCGGCCTTCCTGCGGGTGCCCCTGTCGTGGTACCACAGCAGCACGAGCGCCTTCTTCCCGGACGAGGCGAGCTCAGCCATCCGGCGGACGTACACGCACCCCTCGCAGCAGCACACAAAACGCGGCTTTTGCGGCTTCTGCGGCACCCGCTCTCGTACTGGTCCGAGGACCCGCCCGCTGAGGCCGACTTCATCCGCTTGACCCTGGGCAGCCTCTGCAGCGAGGACTTGGGCGACCTCGAGGACCTGGGCCTCATCCCGGGAACACCGTCTGACGACGGCGAGGCGGAGGCGGAGGGAGGGCGGAGGGAAAAGGAGGTGAAGGAGGCGACAGTGGGCGTCTGGCCCGACCGGGGTCTTCGTCCGCCCCGGGCAGCAACGGCCGCAGGCCGGTCGCGCGCGAGACGCTCGGCGTGCCCTGGTTCGACTCAATGGTGGCCGGGAGCAGGCTCGGGAACCTACGCACGAGCAGGGGCGGCGGCCAGAGTCATGACGGACGTGTCACCTACGAGTGGGAGGTTGTCGAGTGGACGGCGAGCGACGACGAAAACAAGATGGGCGACGGTGGTCAGCCCAGCCCAACCAAGCGACTAAAACATGACGACGGCGGGGACCCTGGCAGCGCCGAGTCTGCACAGCGGCAGTAACTTAATGTGTGCGATGCACGTGAAGGTGGTAAAGGAGGAGCGCAAGGAGAAGGGGGGGGGGGGGGGGGGGGGGGGGGAAATGAGGAGAACGCTCAGGTGGATTTGGGGAAAGTGCGGGGCCAGACAGAACTAGATTTTCCTCCATCGTTTCTCTTTCTGTTTTGGGGGAGGTAGGATTCGGTATGGAGGTTTTGGGGGGGCTCGCAAGCAGTGCCTCCGACGGACCTCCCGAGGGGTGCTTGGCGAGAAGCGGCATGCCACGTAGCAGCAGCTCTCTTTCTCCGGGGACAGGGATGGGGGTGTGGGAAGCTTTAGCCTCGTCCCTTTTTTGTTCTTGTGGACAAGGGAGGAGGCAAGACAAGGACGAGGCTCCGCGGCTCCCGCTTGCCGCGGCTGCATCGCCCAACGACGTGCGAGGAGGGAATCCGTCAGCCGAGGTACCCTGCTGTTGGCATCTCGGCCGCGTGTTCCGGGCCGGATGTCCATGAGAGGCTGCACGTATGGCTCGGACTGGAGAGCAGCCGGTGTTTACCTGTATTGTAATTGATAACCTGATGGTCATATGGGTCAGGGAGAAAAAAAAAAAAAGAAAAGAAAAAAAAAAGGATGTGTGTATATGTTATTTCGGCACGCCGCAATTTGCGGAACCCGCAGATCGCCGCTCCCTTGACTATCTCGAAAGCGGCGTCGCCGGGTATTTGGGAGGTCCCAGTTCCCGTTCGCCCGCCTGGCAGTTCATGTGTTTCACTGAGGCGAGGCGGGCTTGGCGAACCGAATTTCTCCGTAGCCGCGTTTCCGCCGCAATGCTTGAATGCATACCTCTACCTAGGGGGGAAAAAGGGGGTTGTTTAACGTTATGTACTGCCACTTTTTAGGCGGACAACGATGTCCTCGATCGTATCAGGGCCGATATTATGCGAGGTTTTAATTTTTATGTACAGCCGGCCATCTTGTATCCTGCTCTTCACTGCCACTTTTATTGGTCACTGTCACCTCCGTTGACCATTATAACCGACCTTGTATTGTTTAAATTTCCGTTTGTGACAGTGTTTTCCCTTTCGTTGTTGTCAACCCCGTTCGTTATTACCACTTCGTTTGTTATCGTAGCCGGCCGCACTGCCGGCCCGGGCCTCCGGAAGGTGCGGGAGGCACGTAGATACCTTTATTTAAAATGCTAGCGCCCCACGCAATTACGAAAGAAGTGGAACGTGGAGAAAAAGGCGAAAGGGGACCAAGACGGCATCACCCATGTCTCTCCGTCCAGCCAATATTGTAGTGTGTGCGTATATCTATAGGACTCGAAGAAGAGAAGAACTGGTGGAGGAAACACCCGAGCCGACGAGGAACCATGGTCGGGCCTCCTTTGGCGCAGCGTCGGGGTAGCGGGCTGCAGGAGCCTTGTGGCTAGATGAGAGACTCACGGCGAGATCAAGGGTGACAGAAAACAAAAGGGGGTGGCAGATTCTGGGCTAAGCCCAATGGCCGGGCACAGCCAAGCCGCCTCCCCATATTTAGAGCTCAACGTGGCTGTCGAGCGCCAGGGAGGCGGCATCCTGATCCTCCTCCCTGGTCAGCTCCATGCCCTCGCCCGGGAGGTCTGGCTCGATGACCCGAAAGCTGCGTAAGAACCGGCCCTTCTCGCCATCCGTAGTGGCGTCCCCGCGGCCAAACTTGACCTTCCAATAGTCCTTGTACACGATGGGGTTCCTCCCGCGCCGCACCTGCTCGTTTCGCGGCATGTGCCAGCTGAACTCGTCGGCGTTGTGGTGGTTGAGCCGGTATTTCTCTACTCTGTTGCCCTGCATGTTCATCCACAGCTCCTCCTCGGTCTTGGTTACATGGATAAAGAAGGTCTTGGCCTTGTTGTAGTACTTGCCCACATAGTCGTCGAGCGGCGCCGATGAGGTAAGAGTCAGGTTCGCCAGCTCGTCCTTGAGTTCGCCCTGGGTCCGGTCGTAGCTGCTCAAGCCGAAGAGAATCGACTGGCGGGCCAGCTTGGGGTAGTCGAGCTTCTCGGTATCCTCGAAGAGGGTTTGGATGATGAGGTGGCCGATCCAGTCGGGCCCGTCGCTGATTGCAGCGGCATTGGACAGCAGCACGACCACCGTCTCGGTCTCGGGGAGTATGTAGACGGCATTGTTGAAGCCGACAAGCATACCGTGGTGGTAGAGGACCAGGCGGGATGTGTCCGGGTTGCCGATGGTTGGGAAAGGCGCCATCGCCGCCTGGTTCCGAGACGTGTCACAAAGCCTGCCGGGAAGCTGCACGCGGGCCCAGTCCATGGCATAACTCTGCTCCCTCAGCGTCCGGGCGGTGCGAGTCTGGCCGCTGAGGAGCTGGGAAAGCTGCTTCAGGGGCGAATCGGGCGTCGAGGTGTTGCCGGACGCGAACAGGTCGTTGGCCGACTTGGCCAGCACGATGTAGTGCTTCGGGAGGTCATTGATGGTGCTTTGAATGCCGCCCGCTGGGTTCATCAGCGTGCCCTCGGCCATGCGAGGTCGTGGCACGGGGCAGGGGCTGGCATCGTCAAAAGTCATTGTCGATGCCGTGACACTCGGAATCGTTGTTGAAGGTACGCGTCATGCCTAGTGGCCCGAAGATCTTTTTTGGAGAGAAAGTCGGAATAGCTCATGCCAGAGAGCTTCTCGATGACACGGCCGGCGACGCCATAGCCCCAGTTGTTGTAGCGGTACTCGGCGCGGAACGGGGTGACGGCGCGGAGCTGGTTGATGGTCGGCATGGCCTGATCGCACGAGTAGTATGTTGTGCGACTGTGCCCAGAACGAATCGGCACGCTCGAGGCCGGTCCGATGGCTGAGGAGGTCTACCATTGTCGACTTGTTGTAGATGGTGTCGTCGTTTGGACGGAACTCGGGTAGGATGTCCTTGACGGGTGTGGTCCATTTGAGCTTGCCCTCGTCAACGAGAATGCCAATGGCCTCGGCGGTGAAAGCCTTGGTCATGGAGCCGAGGTAGCAGATGGTGTCGGAATCCCCCTGGACCTGCGCTTCCACATCGCGGAAGCCAAAGCTGTCCTTGTAGATGACCTCGCCGCGGTGGGCAACACCAATCGACACTCCTGCTACCCGCAGATGGAGCAGACCCCCTGAATGGTGGGAGCAAGAGCAGAGAGCGACATGGCGGCAGTCCAACGAGCGACGCGCGCAACTGTCGTGAGTCTTCACCGCAGAGATTCTCTCGTGCTTGCGGGTTGAAAGGTTGGCCGGCAGTGTCTAGTAGTCACGACCAAAGGCATGGGCTTGATCTCGATCAAATAGGGCGCCCGACTGTGACCCCAATCATCAAGAAGCGATGCAGAAAGAGGCGGACGCACCGGATGCGCAGGCCCGGCCGGTGGGCGGGAAGAGTTCAATCAGTGAGGACGAAATTCGTGGTGTCATTCTGTTTGGATGGAACCTAGGCAGATGCATCGCGTTCTGCCTTGGCCAGCCAAACCGGACAGAGTACGGTTGATTGCCTCAATATTCTACCCCGAAAACCTTTTGCCCCCAAATCTGGATTGAGTGCCAGCCCTGAGCTGCCGCGGATGCAACCTGAGCTGCAGGCGGTACCAGGGTGGTCACAGGTGATCAGCCTGAGTTAGCGCTTGGCATCGTTTCATCACTCGGGTAAACTTGCCACGAGTAAGGCGACAGTGCCATACTCTGTGCCCCTGAACCCGTCTGGTTCCGGGCTCCAAGCGCACTGGCAGGCGCCTGCATCCAGGCTCCAAGCGAAACCGGCAGGCGCCTATGTTACTACCAGTATGCAGGCCCCCTTGAGGCCAGGAAGGAGGGGCGGCAGTAAGGCCTTACCCCGCACTGTTGTGACGGCAGGGGTCACGTGACGTGCGGGTAACTCAGCAAAGGCTTTGTGGATCTGTAGCAGAGCGATAAATCTAAAGGCTTTAAGAATTTATAGCAAAGCAACAAATCTAAAACAAACCCAAGGTTTACCAAGGACAAAGCGCGTATATATAAAGGATGGATTTCTTTTTGTCCTAAATAGCTTTAACTAAGGCTCCGGCATTAGTTAACCTAAGTTAGCTCCCAGGCATCCCCTGGGGCAAGCAATTAAAAATACCTTTTAATCACGTGATCTTTTAGTTTAACGATACTATCCATTCCACCCCCGAGGTGCCTTACTTTAAAAGCAAACCTCCTAATTGTAACATTTTAACTAATCCTGTTTAGCATTTCGCTAAAAGACGGATAATGCAGTTATGGCAAACAGCAGTAAAAAGCCCGAGGAGGAGGAAACCACGGTTTCACCTTTAACGGTATTAAATACGACTTTAAAAAAGCTACTAACACGGCCAGCCTTTTTAAACTTATAGCGGACGAAATCGTTAAAAAGCAGGCCGAAATAAAACAATTTACTGTGAAATTAGTGTTTTTTAACGCACTTATCGCAGTTCGAGCGTATAAGTTTCCGTTTTTTAATTTGTACAAAAAAAAGGACGGTAAGCTTAAAACGTTTTTTACCGAATGCAAAAGTTATTTTAAACTTTACAAATAACAATTCGTAAGCGAGAAATAAAAAATCGCTTACGCTATTACCAAACTGGACGGCAAAATGAAAAAGTGGTTTTAACCCATTTAAAGCGATTATTTTAAAAAGTATAAAAAAAGCTAAAAAGCTATTAAAATTATTTTCGCCAATTTTAAAACCTTTGGAAAAAAGGTTAAAAAAGTGTTTAAAATAGTTAACGAAACCCAAATCGCTAAAAAAAATTTTATTAGCTTTTAAATAACGAGGAGCTACGGTTAAATACGCTGTAAACTTTTAACGAATTAGCATTAAGCTTAATTAAAGCGACGTTACGCTAATACTGCATTTTTCTAATGGATTGCGTAAAAACGTAAAAAACGAACTTGTAAAACAAAATCGCTTAAAGTTTTTTACGGATTATATTCGCGACGTAATCCGTATTAGTAATAAATTATACAAACGATAATACGAAAAAAATGTTAGTGCATATAATGCATTAAGATATTAAAGTTATTAATTACGTCGTATGGCGTGATTTAAGGTTTATACTTACCTTGTAAGTGTTTCACTTACCTTGTAAGTGAAACGCTTACCCCGCACTTATTTATATATAAGTGCGGTATATATATAACATTTATTATATAAGGGCCTTTTTTCCCCTGCGTTAGTTATAGGAATTCCTAATGCTATGCATGCCTTTAATACAATCCTTTTCCCTATATCACCTTTAGCATTAAAATGGTAGCAACTCCGGTTTGCTAAAGAAAAAAAAAAAAAAAAAAAACAACATTTTTTTTACTTATATTTTGGAAAAATCCCTTCGAACCATCCATCCTACGGCCAAGGGGATATGGCATTATATAAAGGAGATTCTCCTCATTCCCACGCAAAAATCCCTATACAAATCGATAAAGGTTTGCCTAAAATATGAAAGAAAGAAACTAATAGTTTTAGCATTTACGTCATTTTCGTCGCTTTTCAATCCTTCCTCGCAACGGCAACCGCATGCGGCCACCTGCACCGATTCCCCGCGTTTTTTAAGTCCAGAAACAGGTCTCCCGGCAAAAACGTCACAACGGTCACCATCGATTTATTCGGACGAAGTTTAAATCGATTCGAAAAATCAAACGAAAAACGAAAATTTCTACGGATGAAAGCCCGCAGTCGGCATATAAACCCCGCCAATTTGTGGTTTTCGATTTTCGGACGAACCTAACAAGTCGAAACGGCGGAAACAACAGCTGAAACGGTCGATATGCATCACTTTATATTAAGTCTTTTTTTCGAGATTCACCCAAAGAATTCGACAACGCAAGCAACAGTTACTCGATTTGGACGATTCGACCTGCTTCCGAAAGCGAAAAACAAGGACTATCCAGCCAAGATAAGAAGGCACTTGTCCCTTCGAAAGATCGTGGTTTTACACAAGAAAAAACCACATCAACTACTTTCCCGAATATCTTTTCAACCTTTAACCTATCAACACACGGATTTCACCATTCGATTCCTTTTATTTTTCTCTTTACTTTCATATATGGGACTTCCATTTTGGATTACCCAACACCGGAAAACGCTCCGACGGCCAAGATATTTACAATATTCGTTACTCCCGCTATATTCCTAAGGAATTTCTCACTACCACAACCAACCCTACTTCTTCTTTGCAAAAAAATCCTATTTTTCACTTATTGGGATATATAGGCACGGCCCTATCGATATCCAAATTACCGAAAATCTTTTAAATTATTCTTTTTGCAATATTCTTTTAACAAGCTTTATTGCGAAAAACCCTCCGGCCCACCACAACGAATTCGCACTTAAAAACACTGCAATCTTTGCAATAAACACTACCTATTAGCGGAAAGAGGATTTACCTTTTTGCTGCTATACCGAACTTCCAACAAACGATTTATTTCATTTATTTTACGATTTCCTTTATACCGTCGACGAACTTTCCGACAAAAAAAAATATCCACTACTATTTTTCTAATCTTTTAAAATCCTTAACGATATTATTCCCGCTTTACGTCGTACCGACGAAAAAAAGGAAATTTACGATATTACAGTGTTAAATATCGATTATTATATCGATAACGCTGGAAATATTGTAAAAAAAGAAGATTCGTGTCGATTTTTTACGGATTTTTTCCAAATCCGCAATATTATCGATTCGGAATACTGGAACGATTTTTTAATCGAAGAAGAATAAATTAAAACCATAGGTTTTTTTATTTTAAAGCTGGATTTAATATAAGTTTTTTTCCTTTAAAAGAACTTTTAAACTTGTGAATTTTCCAAGTTAAAATACGTTTTAAACGTATAAAATAATATTTTAAATATTATATATATATATATATTTAAAATTATTATTACCCTTTTTATTTATAAAAGCATTTTAATTCCTTTATATAATTCCGGGTTTATTATATTATTATAATAAATTTACGGTTATAAAGCAATTAATATATATTTATATATATATTTAAAATATATATATTTATATATAAAAATGCCGCATAAATACGAGGGCGAAAAGCTTAAAAACGAATCGAATTACCAAATTTGGGCTATTCGATGCGAAGCTTATTTAATCGAGGAAGGGTATATTAAATCGATATCGATTATATACCGAATAACGATATAAACAAACCAATGGTTATTACCGACGACTTTTCCGAAAATAACGAAAACGAGGAAGAAAATGCCGAAAATAATTCGAATACCAATAATTCGAATAAAAATTTATTACCGTTTAAATCGGTAAAAATCGATAATATTAAAAGGTTAGCCAGCTTAAAAAAACGCTGGAAAACGGCCTTTTAATACATTTAACGGTATTACCACCTTGGAAAAAGCGTGGAAATTGCTAAAAAACCTATACGATAAAAAAGGTTTTTCTTCCTTATTTGTATTATTTAAACGGTTTTTTAATTTAAATTGTAACCCAAATAATTTAAATAAATTTATTAACGAAGCCCGTGCTATTATTAACGAATTTGCAATTAAAAATATCGAAATATCCCCTATTTTTATTAATAGTTAAATATTGGAAAAATTGGATAATAAATTTTTAATGGATTTAAATCCAATATATATGCATTTTATCGACAGGATTTACAAGCATATACGACGGAATAATTATTTTCGAATATATTGGACGAAAATCGCCGATATAATAATAACGAAAATAACGATTCCGGATTTAAAAGGCCTATTATAATAAATACGATTATAAAAACCGCCAATTATCGAAAACCTTCCGGAAAATCCGAAAAATGGTGTATTTTGCATAAAAATAACACGCATAATACGGATAATTGCTATACCATTAAGAAAATGGCGGCAAATACCGGAAAAAAACAACTCGAAAAATACGAATAAAAATTCGCATACCGGAAATAAAAATTCTAATAGCAAAAACACTAATAAGTAAGGAAAAGCTATAAAATAATAAAACCGGAAAAACGAATAAATCGTATTTATCGAAAAATACGGAAAATATCGAAAATACCTCCGATATAATCGAAGAAATTGAAAATAACAATTTCGAAATCGATTTCGATACTATCAAGGAGGTATGTTTATTTTCAAATAACGATTTTCCTAAAAATCCCCAAATTTATTCCGAATTATCGGATTTAACTAATAAATTTTAAAAGATTTAATAAATAAATTAAATGGGGTAAAATTTAAGGAAAATACGGAAAATACGGATTATAAATATAATTTTATAGCCGATTCCGGCACTACTAGTAGTTATAAGAAATAAACATTTTTTTAGGAATTTATTAAATACTAAAAAGTATCGTGGGGTGATGCGAAAAGCATTAAAATCCAGGGAGTTGGGGACGTTTTAATACAATTTCTGGATACGAAAATTAAAAAACTCATTAAAAACGCACTTTATGTGCCGGAATTAGGAGTTAATTTAATTTCGCATTCGAAAATGAAAAATACGTCCGTTTTAACCACCCCTACTAGTATTATTTTACTAGATAATAATACAGGAAATATTATTTCCAAAGGTAAAATAATAAATAATTTATATTATTTACCTATTAAGGGTTTTACCCTAATAATTTAAACGTGGATAAAATATTATTAAATACGGAAAATCCGAATAATAATATAAATAATAATATTAATAGCCTGGTAAGTAAGCCGGATGTTAATATTATTACAAATAATATTAATAATATTAATAACCCAAAAGGTAAGCTGGATATTAATATTAATAATATAAGCAAACGATTTAAAAAGGGTAAAATCCCAATCGAATTAAAAACGTTACACGAAAAATTAGGGCATATAAATAAAAAAGCCTTATATAATTTAATTAAATCCACAAATGGATATACAAATATTACTAATAAAAGTAAATTTAATATCCAAAATTGCGAATATTGTGCGGAAGCTAAAATGCTTGCACAAAGGCATAAAATGCCATTAAACGAAAATAGGGTTAAATATATTAAATATTTAACTAAAATAGCCAGCGATATTTGCGGCCCTATTTCTCCTAAAACCTGGAATAAAAATAGGTATTTTATTACCTTTATGGACGAAAAAACCCGTTATTTAACCGCTATTTTACTAAAAAGTAAAAATGAAGCGTTAAATGCGTTTAAAATTTTTAGGCTACAAGCCGAAAATAATAATAAAAGTGCTAAAATTAACATATTCGCTACCGATAACGGGGGGGAATATATTAATAAAGAATTTGATAATTTTTTAAATTCTTTAGGTATTCCACCAAAAAAGTCCACCGTATACTAAAAAAAGTAACGGATTAATCGAAAGGCTAATTTAACTTTATTAAATAAAGTAAGGGCTATGATTTATAATGCTAATTTACCTCGATTTTTATAGGGGAGGCGTTAAAAACAGCCGTTTATTTATATAACCGGACGCCGCATTCTTTCCTTAAAAATATAACCCCTTTCGAAGCAAAAAATGGATATAAACCTAATATATCTAATTTAATATGCCTTTGGTTCGTTATGTTTTTATAAAAACAACGCCCCAAAGAAAAAGCTCGATAAACGAGGTTTAAAAGGCATTTTAATAGGCTTTGGTAACGAGGCTTACATATATAAAATATGGATTTAACCTCGAAAAAGTCTATATGGTCACGGGACGTTAAAATCTTCGAAAATATATTTTTGCGAATATAAAAGGAAGAAATTCCTCATAACTGGGAAATATATTATTAGGAGAAAATAACCCCAGCGGTAATAATATCGAAAGTAATATTATTAATAATATTAATAACGGTATTAGTAATAACAATATTACGGATATTAATAAAAATATTAATACGAATAACATTGTTAATAGCGAAATATCTATTAAAACTAGTAACCAAAACGGCATTAAAAAACGCTTATTAAATAATAAATGCACCGAAATTTTACCGCAAAATAATAAAAGCGTTAAAATACCTAATATAACAAATTCTTCCAATTTGAAATATTAATTCCAATAAAATCGCATAAATATTATGCGGATTTTAAAAAATATAAAGATTTCGATACACCCGAATATATAAATTATATATTCGAAAGGGATAACGAAATAATATTATTAACTAATAAAGTTAATACGGTATTTGGTATAATAAATATACCTAATACATATATGCAAGCCATAAAATCTCCCGAAAAGGAGCATTGGTTAAAAGCAATGGAAAAGAAATTAATACTTTAATTTCCCAAAGCACTTGGGATATAATTAAAGTACCTAATAATATTAATAATAAAATTAATATATAGCGGTGTTAGGTATATACTTTAAAAACCGATAAAATCGGTAATATTATACGTTATAAAGCCCGATGGGTTATATAAAGGTTTAACCAAATTTTCGGATTAAATTATTTGGAAACATTTTCTACCACCTGCCGCTTTAAAATTTACAGGTTAATTATTATATTAGCCGTAAATAACGGATGGGAAATATTGCAATACGACGTTAAAAATGCGTTCGTGCATGCAAATATCGATACGGATATATATACGGTCCAACCAACTGGATTTGCAAATTATAATAATATTAATACGGAAGGTAAGCCGGTTAATAATAATTATATTTGCAAATTAAATAAAGCGCTATATGGGTTAAAACAATCCCCGCGTTTATGGTATAACCATTTAAAAACTATATTATTAAAATATGGTTTATTATGTTTCCATACGATGAAGCCGTTTTTATACACCCTAAATATCTTATTATTTTAGCGTGCCACGTGGACGATATATTAGCCACGGGACCTAAAACGGATATTATTAAAGAAATTTTTAATAATATTTCGAAAGATTTACAATTAATATTAATAGGGGAATTATATACCTTTTTGGGTAATGAAATTAATATAAACCGGAAAAATAAAACGGTTTATATTAGCCAAATTAAATATACCACGGCTTTATTAAATAAATTTGGCAGGAAATATCCTAAGGTAAATACACCTTTTATACCCGGCCAAAAGTTAAGGAAAAGCACTTTACAAGCATCGAAATCGGAAATAAAAAATTTCCAAAGCCAAATTGGGGGTTTATTATATTTAGCGTTAAAAACGCGCCCCGATATTGCATATTCGGTTATAATATTAAGCCGTTATATGCAAAATCCTAATAAAAGTCATTTTACGGCTTGAAATAAAGTTTGGCAATATTTAACTGCATATCCGGATTATTGCTTATTTTATAATTGCAATTTTAATATTAATAATAATATTAATAATGCAATTATTAAAATATATTCCGATTCGGATTAAGCAAATAACCTGGACGACCGTAAAAGCACGGAAGCTTTTATTACCTTAATAGGTAATAATCCTATTAATTAGGGTATTAAAAAGCAAAAAACCGTTGCTACGTTTTCCACGAAAGCCGAATATATGGCTTTAAATAAAGCCGCAAAAGAGGCTATTTATATTAATAATGTTTTTAATTATTTAAATAATATTTTAAATAATATTAATTTAATTAAAAGCATTAAATGCCTTATTATTTTAACGCATAATATTTCCGCAAAGGATTTATCGTTAAATAATAATTACTACGAAAAAGCAAAGCATATACATATTGCTTTTCATTTTATACGTGAGTGTATTGCAGAAAATAAATGCAAAATAGTGCATATAAACGATTTGGATTAGCTTGCGGATGCCTTAACAAAGGCTGTTAATACTAATAAATTTAATTGGTTTATTAAAAATATTGGCCTTATTCCACCAATAAAAAAGAAAACCGTTAAATTTAAAGGTATTAATTAGAAAATTAAAAATATAAATATATTAACATATATATTTATATTAATATTAGGGTTTTTACCATATAAAATATAAAGGAATGCTAATAGGTGTATTTTAGCGCTTATTCCGAATAAAAGGTTTATATTTTTTATATTTTATATTATCCACGGTTTCCCTAATTTAAATGGTTTTTATTATATATATAAATATATATAAAAAATATATATATATATCATTTTTCCATTTATATTAAAATTATATTTAATAAGTTTTCCTGTTATAAGTAATATATTAAGTGGCTATATATTATTACAGGTATTTTATATATAAAAATGACGATTTTTATATATTATTATTATTAGTCATACTGCCGTTATGTCTGTAAAGACCTCGGTGCCTCTGCTGTTTTTATATACATGTAAAAACCCTTAAACTCGTTTCCGGGTGCGGCCCGCATCCGGCTCGGTGGCCTGGGAGTAAAAACCATGTCTGCTTTTCGTATACGGTCCTTGCTGTGTTAAACAGGCGATTTTTATATATAAAATAGTGTTTAAATTTTAGGTGTAATGCCCTATTATTTACACGCTACTTACAAATATAATAATGGGTTTTTATAAATTTTCCTATGTAAAAAAGGTTTTTAATTTTTTTCTTATAATAAAAGGTTTTTAATATATTAAAAACTAATGGGTTTAATTTTTCCCATATTAAAAGTTTTACCAATTATCTGGTTTTTACCTATATATTTTTATAAAAAAGGTATAAAAACACTAACTCCTATATAAATTATTAAAGTTATTAATTTTAATAACTTTATATAATTTACGGGGGGTGTTAGTACATATAATGCACTAAGATATTAAAGTTATTAATTACGTCGTATGGCGTGATTTAGGGTTTATACTTACCCTGTAAGTGTTTCACTTACCTTGTAAGTAAAACGCTTACCCCGCACTTATTTATATATAAGTGCGGTATATATATAACTTTATTTATTTATATAAGGGCCTTTTTTCCCTTGCGCTAGTTATAGGAATTCCTAATGCTATGCATGCTTTTAATACAATCCTTTTCCCTATATCACTTTTAGCATTAATCCTAACAAAAAAAAGGATATAGTTTTAAAAATGTAGCATAAAATAACAAAACTAATTAAAAAAAGGCCAAATAACAATTTATTACGGTTTATAAAACGCATTTATACTTTATAAATTTTAGCGCAAAAGCCGCTTACTAGTAATAAAGGCAGTAGAAAAAGCAAAAGCAAAACTTGAAAAACGGGAAATGCTTTAAATGCGGTTAAATCGGCCACATTAAAGCAAATTGCTTTTAATAAAACGATAACTGTTAAATAACTAACTTTTAACTAACGCAAGCAAACTTAATATAAAACAAGTTATATTTTAAACCAGCGTTTAATTAAACGTGCTATTACAACGAGCTATACGTTATTTACTAGTTTAATAAAAAGGTTACTAAATGGTATTTATAAAAATTACAAAGCATTGTTATATTTAAAGCTATTAAAATTAAATATAATAACGAAAAGGAATAACGTGCTATCCCCGGGTTTATAAACTTGGGAAAAAATAATACCGTTTTACGTTAAGCTTAAAAAAAGGTAGTTTTAATAAGCGATTTAAAAGAAAAGAAAGTTTGAAAAAAACTTTTAAGTTAAACTTATTTTTTTCGAAAAACGGGAAACTTTAATACTAACGCAAAAATAAATCGAAACGAGTAAATATTACCATTGCCTAGTTTTAAAAACATGCGGAAATAACTTAAAATAACACTATTAGGGAATTTTCCGTACCGTTATTTTATAAAAAACCGATTAGTGGAAAACATTAACATATTTTTACACCGTTTAACGTTTTAAAGTGCTTTTAAACCGTTAAAATTTTAAAACACCTTAATAGCGCGTTATACCACGCTATTTTAACGGAAAAAAACGACGGTTAACTTTTATCGTAGTTTAACAATTAATAAAAAATTAAATACGTTAACTACTAGTCCGGTAACGCAAGTGAATAAAAAAGGCTGCGTTAAACCTTAAAACCTATTTTAGCGTTAATTTGGAACATTTTAAACATTTGCAATTTTTTAAGCAAAATGCATTTATAAAAAAATGCAAATTTCATTTACAACTTAAATTTAAATACGATTTTTTCCCTTAAAAATTTAAAAGCAAGTTTAAAATTAAACCCCAATTAGCATTTTAATTACCACGGTGGGAACCAGCCCAGATTGGCAAATTTACCGCAGTTTTTAAACTTAGCAAACGATACTTAATGCTATGCGTTATTAGGACGTTGGATTAAAAGAAATGTAAAACTATAAAATGCAAAAAGCATATAACGTAAAAAGCTAAAACCTAGTATTAAAAAATTACGCAAGCGTATATTTTGTTTAACTTGGATAAAAAAACAAACGTGCGGTATTCGTTTTTTTTATTAAAAACTTAAACGAACTACCCGGGCGAAAAGCACGAAATAAATAAAAAAAAACTAATAAAAACCCTCGCAATAGCAAAATCGAATTAACCGTACGATTTGTTAACATTTTCGATAAAATATTAAAAGAAAAAAGTTAAAATAATAATCGATTATGAAATATAAAGTAATTATATATCGTTATAAACGGTTAAACGATATAAAATCCTTATAAAACGAAAAATTTAACCGTATTAATTAAAAACGGTTACAAAAAAATTTGTTGTTTATAATAAAGGATAAATCGACCGAAAAACGCGACTAATAACGTTACGCATTTAGAATAAAAAAACGTTACCGTTATGTTAAACGTACTAAATATGAAAAAAGAAAATGTTATTTTCGAAATCTTTTAATTTAAAAAAATAACTTACGAATAAATTAAACCACTAGTTAAATTTAATAAAAGAAATTATAAATAATTAAAACGGTTTACTAATTATAAACTTTAAACCGTAAATATAAAAAGCAACGAAAAAAGGTTATAACGGTAACAGGATTATATAACGGGGTCGCTTAAAGCGTTAGCTATAAGGGCTTCGAGGCTAATATACAATGGTGCTAAAAGGTTTAAGCACGAAGTGCTTAAACTGTCAGATCTTTTGGTTTATGTAGTGGAGCGGTACTTTAACACGTCTTTTTTACAATTTAGTAATTCACTTTTGCATTTAGTATCGATAAATACACGACTATTTAAAATGGAAAGCGATTAAAACTACCAAATTAATATCGACAAACGGCTCGCGAATGTTTTAAAAAAATACTACAAGTACGAAAAGTTATTTTAAAAATATTTAAAAATGGTTGTTAAATTTACAAGGCAAAATGCGCATGTCGTAGCACTAATAAGGTCACGTTATAATTAGATTGGGCTTTGCAAGTTACTAATAAGCGCTATGCAAAGCCCGGGATTAGTAAGTGTGTATGTATGTGTTTATTACTAAAAAAGGACTTTTAACAATCGGTTTTCCTTATATACCTACCGATATCGATCCCGCGGGTTTTCCGCCTTGGAAGGTTCCGGTGCCGCAGGTAATTTTCCGAAAAATTATTTTGTATAAGGAATTTAAAAATCGACCCACAGCTATTAAAACCATTTCCTCGTTAGGCTTTTAAATTTAACTTGTGCGGATTAACTCGTTAATGCACTAAGTGTAAAGTAGGTTAAGTTAAGTAAACCTAAAAATGCTAACAAGCGCTATTAAGCGTGGGGTTATTTTTATACATTAAAGTTTAAAGCCACTTTATAGGCGTTAAAAGCTTTGTAAGTAGTCCTTTTGCATTATTCCACATTAACAGTGTAAAGTGGGTAGTACAAAATAAGGTAATACAAAATAGGTAAAGTTTAAGCGCTTAATTTTAGCTAAATACATTAGTTTTTTTAATACCTTTTTTTTTTTACTATTTCCTTTTAAAAATAGGTAAAGTTAAATTAAGGATAATGTGGTAATTAAGAAAAAACAAATAGGAAATTTTATGTGCGTTAACTTTGCATTACCGATAACTTTGCATTAAATACAAACTAAGCTTTAGCATTTAAGCTTAAAAGCTTTAAAAAGGTTTTATGCATTAAAAGAGTTAACGGTTTGGTAAACTTACCTATTAGCAGGCATTTTTTTAAATCCAAATACTTTGTTATAATAGTACACACTTACTTCTTTTTTAATAAAGTGAAACTTTAACAACGTATGTATTAGTTCGTACGTGCATAGTAGGGTTATGTGCATTACTAATAAAGCCTTAGTTATTACCAAAGATTGCAATAGGTTCGTTAATAAGTCTTTAAAGCTTTATAAATAAAAACTTTAACCACTTCGCTTTTTAAAAGGTTTCCGCTAAGGCATCGGTTTTAGCCTTAGTAGTGTTAAAAAGCAATAGTGCTAGCTTTTTTGCACTTTTAACTGATAAAGCTTCCGGCTAATGCAAAACAAGTAGCTATAAGTTAATTTAAAAGTACCTAAATTACCTGCAAAATTATTATCGCTAAAACTAATTAATTTTAGCCAGCTAGCTTTTAATAGTGTGCTAATAAGCTTTGTTTAAATTAAATTACTATTATAACCATAGCATATAGCCAGGTTACGGGTGGTACCCAAACCTAAGTAGGTTTTTTGCAACGTTAATATGCGTATTGGTAGCTTTGTTAAGTGGCGTGAAATCCGTTAAACAGCGAAACCGATATCCGGACGAGTTAACAGCATTAGGTACATAACGGTGCTTATAATTTTTGTAATAGCTTTGCTTTAAAAGAAGTTATAAAAGCTGTTTAAATCTTTTAACACGCCCGGTTGTAAAAGGATATTTATAAATCGAAAAAAATCCAAACTAAAGGTTTAAAGCATTTCATCGATGTATTAGCTTTGGTGGATCCAAAAAGCCGTTTAAGCTTATCCTTTATAATTTAAACACTTAGAAAATAGGTGGTAAAGCCGCGTTTTTTAACGTATACACTTTATGCAGTAACTTTTTAAAAGCTTTAATATAAATAATATTAGGCCCAATTAATAGGCAGTTATTTTAAAAATATAATGATAAAGTGTTTTGCTTTAGCGTTAAAATAAACCGCTAAATTAAAAATAAGTAAAGCGTAACCTTTTACTTTTAGTAGTTTTTTAGCTTACCATTTATATAATTCTTGTTTTAAACTATACAGTGCTCGTTTTAATAGTATTATTTGCTTTTTAATGGTTTTAAAGCCTAATTTGTTAGCGATTTGTTAAAATTCGGGGGTTGCAATAGCTAACCACTTTTTAAAGCCTTTTAAAATACTTAAGTAAATATTTACATCGAAATCACTGTTAAAAAATGCCTTAATAAAGTTAATTTATTCAATTTCCCAATCTTTTGCTATAGCGAAGGCTAATAATATACGCTAGGTAAGAGGTATATTAGTTAAAGCGAAAGTTTTAACAAAGTTAAACCTTTTTATTTGCAAAAAACCCTTAGCAATTAGGCTAGCTTTGTACTTAACAAAGCGGTTATGTTTATCCTTTTTAAGCTTAAAAACCGGTCGATAAGTAATTAATCTTCGCTTTTTAAGTAGTTTGGCTTCAGGTAGGAACTTAAAGGTTTTAGCGCGTAAAAGTTGCTTAAATTTAAGCCTAAAACCGGTTAACCACTTTTTGCGATAAGGGCTTTTTAGGGCCTCCTTATAAAAAGTAGGTTTTTCCGTTTTTAAAAGGCTTTTTTCTTTTAATAGCTTATAATGCCTTATAGCAAATATATTGGACAATTTTACAAATATCCAATTGGTTTAAATTAAAAGGTTAATCCGGATTATTTTCGATATTATCTTTAATAATCATTTCCTTAATTATTATAGGTTTTTATATTTTAAGCGTCGAAAGCGCTACTACCGTAAAACCTTTTAAAGGTCGAACAGTGGGTTAAACAGGCTTAAAAAAACCTATTTTTAAAGTATTTTTGCAAAGTGGGTGGCTTTTGTAAAGTAAGTAGGTTTTGCAAGGTAAACTGTTACAAAGTAGGCTATAACAAAGTAGGACTTTATAACTTGTGAAAATCGATTCCACTTCGCTTTTAAAATTAATGTCGGGTTAAAAACGCTAGTAGCGCTTTTTTAGTCGGGTTTTTAAGCATAACCCTTTTTAAAATCCTTTCCCCTTTTAAAACTAGATTTTTTACTGTTACTCCTTTTAATATCTTAATAGTTAAAGTTTTGTATACCACCTTTCGGTTTAGTGCATACACTGGTATAATAGATTTACTTAAAGCTTTGAAAAAGCTTAACAAGTTTTGTTTTAATAGCGAGTTTTTTTAATTTTGCCTTATGCTTTAAAGGAATCAAAGCCTTCGCATAAGTGCTAATTACTTTATAATTGCCTAAATTAGGCCTGTAAAAAAAACTAGGTTCCATTTCGTTATAAAACTTTTGGTAAAAGTTAACTTCCCTATTAAAAACCGCGGTAGCGTTTACTAATTCGACTATTAATAGTAAAATGTAGCACTATAAGTAAAACGGCAAGCTAGCCGCATTAATTGTAACTTTAAACCTATTAAGAATTACACGTACAAATCGTTTTAATAGGCCATTTTAACCGTGGTTATAGGGATTCGATGTGTCGAATGCTATGCTTTTGCGTTTAAGCCATTTTTTTAGCGCCGTATTTACCTTTTACTTTTATTAAAACAAAATTTGGTAGGGTAACGCCCGTACTTTGCCTTTAAAAACCTAAAAAAAGATTTAATAGCAAAGTATAATACCTGGCTAAGCTTATTCGGTAATTGGAAAGTTTAACGAAACTTTAATTTTCGGTTAATAAGCAAAAGGATTACTAGCTTTTTATTATGCGGCGTAAAAGATAAAGTAATTGTATTTCCCTCGATAAAACTTAAAGCATTATCCGGAAAAGGTAATAGGCTTTTTTAATTTTTACCACCGTGTTATAATCGGGGGTTTGCTTTTAAAGTAAAGCACTTCGAAAGTGAAAAAGGACAGTATCGTTAATGTTTATAAACAGGAAAACACGTAATTTAAAAAAACGATCCAATTGCTTGTTTTAAAAGATGCTTAAAAGCTAACTTAAGTTAATTAATGCCGAAGCTTTAATTAAAGCTACTAAAAATAGTAGGAAATCCATTTTTATATATACATTTATTTTTCTTAATAGTTCTTTTAAATTTATAGCTTTATTATAAATCCACAAATCCCGTTTGGATTTATTGCTTTATTACAAATCTACAAATCCCGCTTAAATTACGTAATTTTACGTGTTTTGCTATAAGGCGGGGGCATTATTTAAAACCCCCTCCCGTCCTGTTATCCTAAGCTTACATGCTGGTCGTAATATTAGGTTTCCCTTTTTAAACCAAATCCTTTTGGCCACGTTTTATCGCCCCGCCTTTTGTTAATAGTAAATACTTTCCTTTTTTACCTTTTCCTGTCCCTTTTTATTTTAACAAAATGTCCGGTCGGGTGCGAAAACGTCCTTTTGCGAAGAAAACCGTTAATTGTAAAAAGCTTTTAGCGATTGTTTTTTTTTATTCCTTCGAAATGCTTTCCTGCTTTTATTATTACGAGGTTTTAAAGCGTAAAAAGTGTAAAGCTTTTTTTTAAAACTCGTTTCGATATATGGAATACTTTTAAATTAACCGATTAAAGTGCGACGTTTTAAAACCCTCGCTGTTAAAACTTCGGAATATTATCGTGCAACACTTTAAGCTTAAGGCCGAGCTGGAAAAGGCGGAAAAAAAAGTTTTCCGTTTTCGAAAACAAAAACGGATATGGTTGGAAAAGATAATACGCGCGGTACGCCGTAATATTAACTTAATAAAAGAATTAAAGCGTGTCGAACGGGAGGACGCTAACCAAGCGGCTTGTTAAGCTGCCTCGCAGTTTAAACCGTTTATAGCTTTTGCCGTTTCCTTCGATTGGTAAGCGTTTAAAATTAATTTTAACTTGGACCTGCTTTTCTTTTTTAACCGTAGTAAGTTATAGCTTCCCTAATAATTTCTTTAGGTCGTATAGCGTAATGGTAGCGCGTTTTACCTAATTGGCCGGAGGTTTTAGGTTCGACTTTTAGTGCGACTATTGCTAGAAATCCGATTATCGACGCGTTAGCGATCGGGTTTTTAGCTATTTTTGCCTTTGCTAACCTTTTTATAAGTGCTTTTGCCGGTATTCCGCTAAAGCTTTTTAGCAATTTGCAAGGTTGGTTTTTTTTCCCACGTGTTTTCCTCGTGGCCGTACTTTTTCCACTTAATTAAGTACTTTTTAAGCCTGTTTTTTAGCTTATAGTTTAAAAAATTTTCGATTTCGTACTTTTATTTTAGGTCGATTTTTATTAACTCGTTATTTTTAAAGCCTGGTAACGCTGGTTTAAATAGGGAAATATAAAAAACCGGGTGGGATTTTATAATTAGCAGTAATTGGAATTTATAATTTACGTTTAAAACCTTTTTTAATACTTTAAAAGGTTTAATTTTTTATAGTTTAGCTTATTATTTAATCGTTTTGTTTTAATATTTCGTCGAAAAAGATAAACGCTATTTCCTTTTTTAAAAATCGGTTTTTTAATTTTTATTTTATTTATTTAAATGGTTATGCAATGCCGTAACTTTTTTAGCTTTATTTAAAAGTGTTTATGTAATTTGGTAAGCTCCGTTATTTATTTCCGCTATTAAAAAATATTTTTTTGCTTTAAGTTTTTATATATTATAAACGTAAACTTATAATTCGTATAAAAAGGTGTTTTTTTATACTTTCGTAAATTAAGCTATTATAAACGAATTAAGCTATGGGAAATAATTATATTTAGTTATTTTATTTATAATTAACGTGGTAACGTAAATACTGCTTTATGGTTTAGTTTATCCGTTTCGTTTATCCATTTGTTTAAAAGTGGTAAGCCGTAAACAAAAAGTGCTCGGCTTTTAATAAAGCCGTAAGCCTTTTCCAAAATTTGCTCGTAAATAGCTTATTTTTGTCCGTAATTAAACGGTTCGGCGTACCGTATTCCGTTATTATATGCCTAATAAAAATATACGTTAACTTAATAACGTTAGTGCTTTTTTTATACGGTAAAAATAAAGCGTATTTGGTAAGCTTATCTATTATTACTAATACATTGTCGTACTTCGCTTTAATTATCGGTTTTTTAAATTAGGAAAGTTTAATAACGAAATTTATGGTAACTTTTTACTACGCTTCGTCCGGTGCTAGCAAAGGTTATAATAACCTATATAATTTATGCCTATTAGCTTTGTTTTTAGCATAACTTTCGCAATTTTTTATTGCGTTTTATATTTCGGCTCGGGTTTTTGCGAACCCGTAATATTATTGCAACCGTTTCCACGTTTTTTTTACGCTTTAATAGCCGTATACCAGCTAATTATAAATTTGTTAAATTTTTTTTAAGGTTTAAACTTTTCCCTACCAAATCGTTTTAACGAATATTTTTAATGTTAAAACTAAAAGTCCGTTTGGTTTTTCCGCTAAAATTACCCGTATTTCCTTAAGTACCGTCACCTAATAGTTCGGTCGTTAGCTTACAGCGTTCGCCCGGCCGTTTTCCGACTTTTTTCGGTATTTAATTCGGATATCGTAGTTTTGCAAAAACTCGCTTTAATGGATTTATCGTTTGTTTAAGTTTTTGCTTATAGTAAAATATGTTAAGTTTTTATAATTTATATATACTATAATTTAATGCTTTGCTTTATAAAAGTGTAACCGCCACTTTTCGAATGCTCGAATTATCGTTAAAAGTTTTTTATTGTAAATTTAGTAATTTACTTTAAATTCGTTTAGTTTTGCGAAAAGAACGCGTAAAAATAAACCGTTTTTAGTTGTTTTTTTGTTCGAATTGGCCGCCGATCGCGTAATTCGACGCGTCGGTTTTAACTTCGAAAGGTTTTTTTAAATTTAAAAATACTAATATTAATTTTTTTAACACAGCGTTTCGTAATTATTCGAAAGCTTTTTACTTTCGCTTTTTTTAATAAAACTAGTAATTGTTTTTGGTAAAATTCGTAAATAATATAACAATTTTGTTATAATTACGAATAAACCGTTTATAAAAGTTTAAAACCTTTAAAAACTTTTGTATTTTCGTAACGTTTTTAAATATAAGCCACTTTTTAACTTTTTCGACTTTTTTAAAATTTATGCAAATTTGTTTAAATATAATTACGAATTTTAAAAAAGCGATTTTTTGTAAATACCATTCGCATTTTTTGTTTTAATAAAGAGTTTTGCGTTAAATAGCTTTTAAAGCATTTTATGTATATGCTATTTATGCTTTTCCATCGTTTTTAAAAAAATTAAAATATTATTTAGGTATGCGAAAATAAAAATGTTAAAGTATTCGCGTAACACATAATTAATTATCTTTTAAAACGTAATTAATACGTTAGTAAGCCCGAAGGTTATTACTAAAAATTCGTAGCATTTAAGCATTGTTTTAAAAATTATAAACCACTTTTAGCCTTTTTTAATCCGTATTAAGCTATAAGCTTTCCGTAAATTTAAAGCCGTAAAATATTAGGCTTTATCGAGCTTATCGCGTAATTCGTTAATAAAAAGCAAAAAATATCGATTTTTAATCGTAACCTCGTTTAACGGGCGGTAATCGATGCATATTCGCTTCGTTCCGTTTTTTTTTCTTTATAAAATCCCGTGTTTTATTAGAAAATCGAAAAGTTTAATATATCCTTTTCGTAAGCTTTTTTTCCAGTTGTTTTTTTAGCACCTTTTATTATTAAAAGCTAAATTAGTACAGCTTTTAATATTTAAATTGCGTTTTTAATTTAAATTTAATTTTAAAATCGAACGGTTTATATTCGGGAAGCACCGTTTTTAGGTTTTTTTTAAACAATTTTTCGTATTTGTAATATTTTTCCGGAATATTCGCGAGCCGTTTTTTAATATTGGTTTAATCGTTTTAATTGTTTTCCATTTTAAATAGTCGTGTATTTGTTAATGCTAAATGCAAAAGTGGATTACTAAGTTTTATTACCGTCGTAATTTTCTTTTATTGTTTTTTATGCTTACGGTTTAAAGTTCGTAATTGGTAAACCGTTTTAATTACTCGTAGCTTTTTTTTATTAAATTTATCCGGTAATTTAATTTATTCGTAAATTATTTTTCCTAAACTAAAAGATTTCGAAAATTACATTTCTTTTTTATATGCAGCTTATTTAATATAATACGTTTTCCCCATTTCGGGTATGTAATATTAAATTAGCCTTGGTGTTCGCGCGGTGTGAAAAAAGCATAAAAAAATAAAACACCGCGTCCTAATTTCCCAATAATGTTTTAAGTAGCAAAGGAAGCAATAATTATAAATTCCCTTTTTTAAATTTTCGGGGCTTCGTTTTTCCTTTTTTTCTTTCCCACTTTTACCGTCGTTACGTTAAATTAACGCTATCACACGAAAACGCTAAATCCAACGTTTTTTCCACTATTCCACTATTAGTAAATTAACCTATTAACTCGCTTATGTAAAACGAAGCACCAACAACTAAGCCAACAGTTAAACCACTTGCAAGTCGTCGATTTTTGCATCGGTAATATACCATTCCAATTTGCATTTAAATCCGTTTTCCTAACGTACCCGAAGTGCACTTTCGAACCCGAGGAGCTGATTTAAAGGATAAAAAGTTCGGCTTTTTCGATTATTACGCAATCCGAAAACGCTATAAAAACGGCACCCCGCATTACCACGTTATCGGCAACTAGGATAAAAAAAAATATTAAAACCCTAAGCATTTCGATATTAGGCGGTTCCACCCGAACATCGGGCGTATTAAGCAGCCGTTAGCTGTTTAAAAATACCTTTATAAGCGGAAAGTGTTAGTAGGAGTGGTACTCCTGTAAGCACGGAAATCTCCTAAAAGGAAAAAAAATAAAGATTTATAAATTTGGAACTGGTGTTTATAGTAATGCATATTTTGGGAAGGAATTTAGTTACAAGAAGGGGATTGGAAAATCCCCTTTTATATGCTCGTGAAAGCGCACGAGCTTTGGGCCTGTTGCTTTACGAGGTGTAAAGTTTATCCCGGTGCACGCGTTAATTATGTGGATTAACAAAAAGGTTAATTAAAATATATTAGCGCTGTAATAATTAAGCTAAAAAAGCTGCGCAAAAATTTTAAAGCAAACTTTTGGTTTACGGCTGTGAAAATATCCGATCGCACGGATTTTTTTTCCCGATTCCGCGAAAAAGCCCCCCGTAAATTGATTTTGCATTACTTAAGTGTAAAAGCTTACGCCGATAACATATTTCGTATGCTACTCCTCCTATATTAGTTTAATGTTAAACGGCGTGTAAAACTTCCTAATGGAAATTACTAAATGGATGTAAAAAAACTTACGAGAAAAACAAGGTACGCTATAACCCCCCCTCCGCTCGTTCCTCGTTTCGGAACCCCCTAAAAGGTAAAGACTTAATTTTTAGCAATTTTTCGTGGTGTTTTACTGGGTTTGGTTTACGGCTTAAACCCCCCATTTTAAAAAAGCCCTCGGGGGGCCCCTCGCCGAACCTTTTATACACGTGGCTAATTTTATCTTTTACTAATAGAACGACCTAAATTACTATGTTTATACGGTGTAATAAAATTGTTTAAAATAGTATAGGCTAAAAGCTTAGGCTTACATAACTATATAAGCGGCTATTAAAATGCTTCGCTGCTTAATAAAATTAAAAAAATATTTGGTAATCGATAACGTGCTATTAAACGATAAAGATATGCTTAAGCATTATAGGCAAATGCTAAAATGCTAAAGCAATTTTTTAGTAATAAACAAGTACTTTAAAAAGGTGTATTTCGAAAGCTAAAAGTTACTTTGCATTTATTTAGCAAACGAAAACCCACGTGGGTATAATAAGGTGGACGCTAAATAGCTAAACGGAAATTATGTATTTATGCAAATGCATAAACCATTGTTCGTAAAAGCAAAGCCATATGGCACATTAAATTTAAAAGTAAAAGTATTAAAAGCGTTTATAAAACAATTAAACGAGGAAAATGATAGCTTTTTATAATTAATTAATTTGCTTTGGTTATTGCTAATACAAAGTAAAACTAATGTTTTGCACTTTTAATGCAGGCAACGGACGCTAATTCGCATTTAAAATGATAATAAACGCTTTAAAAGTTGAAAAATTCGGCCGAAAAGAAAAGTTTGCTTTAAAAAAACGAAAGTCGTTATCCACATTTATATTAGGACGAACGGTAACAATTAACTTCCTTTTAACCGTAAAAAACGGAACATAAAACAATATAAAAAAAATAATATTCGATTAAAACTCCGATAGCATACGGTGGTAAAAACCGTTTAATTTTATACCAAAATACTTAACTTTTTAAGTTAAAAAAACCTAAACTGAAATAAAACGAAATTGAAAAAAACCCCGCATATTAAAATGTTAAACCTAATTTAACAAAACGCGTAACCGACGTTGCGAATCGATAAACCGAAAAAAAATCGAACGAGTATTAAAAAAGGAAAAAATGTCCCCACACTTAACGAAATATTAACAGGCATTATAAGGATTATCGGTTTCTAGTAAATCTAGCTTACCAAATTTACCACCCCCACTAGCTAAAAAAAGTGCGACATTTCGCATATCGTTAAAAGGATTACCATAATACTACATATTAGCAAAGATATTCGTAAAAAGGCGATAAGTAATAATGCGCATATTGCAAAACCGTAAAACACAAATGGACATATTAAACTTAATGCTTTTATGCACCACCGTATTTACGTTAAGTCCGCGATTAATACCGCGGCAAAACTTAATACCGGGAAAGAAAAAACCGGAATTAGAAATACTGGCACGCATTTTATACCGGACTAGCTCCGAAATTCCTATTAACCAAAATGCCAATAAAATGGCGCTTAATATTAAAAACCTGCTTTATTACCGACGCAAAGCGGTTAAAACTTCGATTGCTGCGGAAATGGCGCCGGTAGCCTCCCCGAAAGCCGGAAACCATAATGGCGGTAGTAAAGGTGGAAAGTGGGAATAGTGCACCGAATATCGAGAAAAAGTGGAAGTAGCACCAAAACGAAAGTGCGGCTGGTCGAAAAAGTGCCGGAGCGATAAAAAAGGATACAATGGACGGCGATTATATTTAATAGCGCCAGCGACGCCGACGAAAAAATCGAGCTAAAAAACGGACGGTGCCGTATAAAAAGCGATTAAAGTAAAAGCGACGATACCGAGTGGGTTACTTATAACGGAATCGTAAATATATCGAAAAAAAGGGTAATTTTGCAACTCGTGGCAAGTAAAGCACCCCTTTTTATAAGCAAAAAAGAAAACGGTTAACTTAATAAAAACGCGATAATAACGGGAAAATCCACGTTTAATCGAATGAGCGTATCGCGTTTAAATAAATAAATAAATAATAATATCGCGTAAAATATTAATGCAATAATAAAAAGAAATGTTTAAACGACCGACTTTAAAAAGCAACTTAAAAGGTTATGCAAAGCTGCAACATGCCGATTACATTTAATTATGTTGCAATTTATATAAAGATATATGCATCGCGCAATTGCGATTAAATGCGGTCCTATTTAACCATTGCGAAAACTAAACTATTATATAATAATGTTTTGCAAATTACGAAAATAATAAAACAATTTTTTACAAAATACTAATTAACTTTAGCAAACCCCGCATAAAAACCCACACTATTACGAAAAGGACACCAAAACACCGCGCACTAAGGCTGTAATATTACTGGTTATGTTTTTTAGTTAATTTATTTTTTATTATAAGCGATAGGTATTTTTTCGACCGTTTTTAATTAATACGGTTGGTATTTCCGTTTTGTAAAATTTTTATACCGTTTAACCGCTTATAGCGATACGTAATCGCTTTATACTTCGTAATCGATTATTATTTTAACCTTTTTCTTTTAGTATTTTATTTAAAACGTTAATAAGTTATACAGTTAATTCGATTTTACTATCGCGAAAATTTTTATCGGTTTTTTTTATTTTCCATTTCGTGCTTTTCCTTCGGGTGGTTCGTTTAGTTTTTTAGTAAAAAAAACGAGTACCGTACGTTCGTACCCCTATTTAGGTTAAACGAAACGTACGTTTGCGTAATTTTTTAATGTTAAGTTTTCGCTTTTTATGCGATATGCTTTTTACATTTCGTAATTTCGCATTTTTTTTAATTAAACGTTTTGGTAACGTATAGCATCGAGTGCAGTTCGTTAAGTTTAAAAACTGCGGTAAATTTACCGATTTAGGTTAGTTTTTACCGTGGCAATTAAAATGCTAACCGGGGTTTAACTTTAAGCTCGTTTTTTAATTTTCGTAAAAAGAAATTATGTTTAAGCTTAAATTGTAAGTGGAATTTGCACTTTTTATAAATGCATTTTGCTTAAAACAAATGCAAATGTTTAAAATGTTTTAAATTAACGCTAAAATGGTCCTCGGGAATTAGCGCAGCCTTTTTTTACTCGCTTGCATCGTCGAACTGGTAATTAACGTACTTAACTTTTTATTAATCGTTAAATTACGATAAAAATTAGCCGTTATTTCCGTCCCCGGGGTAGCGTGGCATAACGGGCTATTTGGGTGTTTTAAAACCTTAACGTTTTAAAAACACTTTAAAATATTAAAAAGCGTAAAAACGCGCTAGTTTTTCCAATTTACCTAGCTTTTACAAACTATAAGTATAAAGGTTTCGCCGTTTAAACCTTTTGCTCGTTTTTAAAACTCGGCTATTTCGAAAGTTTAACCGTTTTAGTCCATTTTAACGTTGGTATCGGAATTTTTCAATTTTTAAAAAAGGTGTGTTTAGCTTAAAAGCTTATTTCGAGCTTTTCCTTCTTTCGAACCACTTTTTAAAATCGCTTTTTTTTTAAATCTTACAAAAAACGGCGTCGTTTTTTTCTTTTAAACCCGTAATTCCGAAAGCGACGTACTACTCTCTTTTACTATTATATTCGAGCCTCGTAGTTTTAAGCATGGAAATGTTTTAAGGTTTTCGAAAATACCATTTGGTAGCCTTTTTATCGGATTAGTACATATTGCACGTTTCGTCGTAGTAATTCGTTTAGCTAAACGTTATTTTAAAGCATAATCCTTTTTATATCGGGCTTTTTTACGTTCGTTAAAGGTTAATTACCTAGCGGTTATTATCCTATTAAAAGTAATTAGCTTTAATATAACCGGTTTGGCCGCATTTAAAACACTTCCCGTTTTTCGGGTTTTGCTTTTGTTTTTTCTACTGCTTTTATTACTAGTAAGCGGCTTTCGTACTAAAGTTTATAAAGCTTAAATGCGTTTCGTAAACCGTAATAGGTTGCTATTTACCTTTTTCTGGTTAGCTTTATTACTTTATGCTATATTTTTAAAACCATATCCTTTTTTTTTTTTATTCGTATAATTTATCGTTAATGCGAACCGCGTTTTTAACGTAATCCGTAAAAAATTCCGGGCGATTTTGCTTTACGAGTTCGTTTTTTACGTTTTCGCGTAATCTGTTATAAAAGTGCAATATTAACGTAGTATCGCTTTAGCTAAACTTAATACTAATCCATTAAAAGTTCGCTGCGTATTTAGCTGCAAACTTTTGCTATTTAAAAGCTAATAAATTTCTTTCGGCAATTCGGGTTTCGTCGATTATTCCGAACACTTTTCCGACTTTTTCCCCGAAGGTTTTAAAGCTAACGAAAATAATTTTAATAGCTTTTTAGCTATTTTTATATTTTTTAAAATAATCGTTTTAAATCGGTTAAAGCCACATTTTCATTTTGCCATTTAATTTGGTAGTAATATAAATAACCTTTTGTTTTTCGCTTACGAATTGTTATTCGTAAAATTTAAAATAGCTTTTACATTCGGTGAAAAACGTTTTAAACTTACCGTTTTTTTTTCGTAAAAATTCGGGGACGGGAATTTATACGTTTGGATTGCGATAAGCGTTTTAAAAAATAAAAACTTTATAGCGAATTGCTTTACCTCGGCTTAGCTTTTGGCGATTTCGTTCACTATAAGTTTAAAAAGGCTAGCCGTATTAACGGCTTCGTTAAGGTCGTATTTAACACCGTTAAAGGTAAAAACCGTGGTTTTTCCTTTTTAAACTTTTTACTGCTATTTGCTATAATTGCACTGTCCTTTTTTTAACGAAGTACTAAATAAAATTAATTAAAATGTTATAATCGGGGGTTTGCTTTTAAAGTAAAGCATTTCGAAAGTGAAAAAGGATAATATTATTAGTGCTTATAAATAAGGAAATACGTAACTTAAAAAAACGATCCGATTATTTACCTTAAAAATGCTTAAAAGCTAACTTAAGTTAATTAATGCCGAGGTTTTAATTAAAACTACCAAAAATAATAAGAAATCCATTTTTTATATACACACTTGTTTTTCCTAGTGGTTTTTTTGGATTTGTGGCTTTATTACAAATCCATAAATTCCGTTTAAATTTATTGCTTTATTATAAATCCACAAATCCCGTTTAAATCACGTAACTTTACGTGTTTTGCTATAAGGCGGGGGTACCACTTAAGGCCCCCTCCCGTCCTATTATTTTAGGCTTACATGCTGGTCGTAATACACCGTTATAGTTTTAGCACATATTACGCATTGCAGCTTTTAAACTTTATTAAAGTTAAAAAAACTAGCAGTTATTTTAGCGGGTTTATTTAACAAAGCTAACCCCAAATGCTTTAATCGTCGATGTTAAAGCAACGCTTTTAAGGCTAGTTTTTTATTACACCTTTTTACTATATTACTTTTAGGGCTAATTTATTCGTCGGCTAACTTTTGGAAGCTTTTAAAAGCAATATTAATAAAAAAAGCCGTTTGTACTTTACCTAATTTAAAAAACTTTGGCAACGGATTTTTTGCATAAAAAGTTTTTTATTTTAGTAAAGTAATGTTTTTTAATATAAGCTTTTTAATAAACTTATTTAATAGCTTGCCAAGTTTATAAGGCTTAACTACACGGGAGTTTTTAGGGCTTTTTGCATTAAACTTAAGCTTAGTAGCTTTTAAAGCCAGTTTTTTCTTGTAACTTAAGGTAGTTTTACCTTTAGTACGAAGTAACTCGTTCGCTTAATCCAATTTTTTTAAATTAAAATTAAAGCGAGTGTATTTCTTTTTATTTTTAAGCGGAATATTGTTTAATTTAATAATTACTTAGCGATTCGCCTTTTGTAATGCTTAATTAAAACTGGTACTATAGTAAGATTTTTTATTAGGGAGAAAATATCTTTTAACGTTAAAAAAAAGCTATGTTTAGCTACATTTAAAACGTTTTAGCACTTCTTTTAAAAGTTGTACAAGCTTTATTTAATAAAAACTCCGCCTAATTGGTAGTAACGTAAACCGCTAATAATATTGGTATTAAACTCGGGAATATATAACACCTTTTTAAAAGTTACAATTTCGAAATCATTGGGTTTATTAAAACGTTAAACTGCTAATTTAACAATTCCTATGCTTTTAAAAATTACGGGGCCGCCACCCGTTTTTATTACTATTTTAATATTTTTACTAAGCTTAGTAAAATGCTTTTTAAAGTTAAAAATGTATTTAGTACTACTGGTATCGTATAATACGAAGTTATTAATGTTTTGCTTTTTAACGTGTTTGCTTTTGCTATTAATATGTTTACAGCAAATGCAATGCACTTTTACCGGTAAATTAAAAGTGGTTAAACCTTTTAAGTCGAATTTAAAATTAAAATTAAAATCCGACGAATTACTAAATAAGTTTAGTAATTTTAAATCTATTGCATCGCTAATAGCGCTGCCCGATATCGAACCCTTATTATAGGTTGTAAATGCATTAAAAAAGCTTAAAAACAAGCTATAATTTAATGCTGCAAAAAAAGTTTTTTTGTTTTCGGAAAATTTGGTACCGTTTTTACTCTTTTTTTAAATTTATTAAATCCAAAAAAGCCTTTTTAACTTTTAGGTTTAAATTTAGCCTTTTTGCTTTTCCTTTTAACGGTTTTATCTTTTTCCTTTTTTTGCTTTTAAATTTAGCACTTTTTGTATTTAATGGTTTTTTTTGCACCTAAGCTTTATAACTAGCAGCCTATTTACACTTTGTAAAAATAAGGTTGTTTGTTTTAACAAGCAAATCGGCCATTAAATATTGCAAGTTAATGCTTTCGGTAAATTAACTTAACGTAATAGCGTTGCGAATAATGCTTCGAAACCGTTTAGCCTATTAAAAAAATGCCTTTTTTAAAGCTTTTAGGTATTAATTTTTAATATTAATAGCATTTAAATGCATTAAGCTATTTCGGAGCTTAATTAGCAACGAGTTAAAAATTAAGTTAAATATACTTATAAAGCTTTTAAACTTAGTAAAGTTTAAAAAGTAAAACTTTTTATATAAAGCATCCCGCTAAATTTTAAACGTTAAGGAGTAACTATCTCGTAATGCTATAAACGCTGCGGTTAAACTCGTTTCCCACGTAATAGTGTAAAGCGTTTTCTTATTACAATTGTCTTTTAAAAACAACAATATTAAAGCTTAATTTTAATGGATACGTTTAAAGCTAACGTAAGGTTTTCCATAAATTTAGCTAATCCTATTGCAGTAAATTATAAGGATAGCGTATGCTTCCACTTTGCGTAATTAAAAGCTTTTCGTAGCTTGGAAGTTTTTGGAAAAACATAAACCTTTTTAAACAGCTTTTTTATTATAAAGTTAGTAAAAGTATAAGCGCAGCTGTAAAATTAAAAGGATTTGGTTTAGCTTGTAATGGAAAGATAAGCTTAAAAGCTGAAAACTTCCTATCTTTTTCGCTAGTGGATTAATTTAAGCGTTATGCACCGCTTTTATTAGCAATGTTAAAGCTAATAACCAAATTGATTAGTTCCACTATTAATTCAAAAAGCTTATAAATACTTAAATCCCCCGTTGCCTTTTCCATTTTTTGTTTAAACTTTTCGATAATAGCTAGTAGTTTTTAATTTTGCTTTCGTATTTCTTTTATTAGCTTAATTATTTCGCCTATTTTAATAGCTTACGCTTTAACTTGCGTTGTAAAATGTTTAATTTAGGTTACTTCCCTTTCGTTATTACTTACGGCGGCATTGGTTTAGCTAGTGCCGTCGTTTAGGTTATTTTATATATTTGCTTTAGTACTATTAAATACTTATTGCAATTTTAATTTAACAATTGCTTTAATAGATTAACTAACTTAAGTTAACGAGGTTTAAGATTTATTTCGACGGAGATTTGCTCGTACTTTGGCAAAGTTTTAAAAGTGCAATTAATTAGCGTTTTTTAAATACTAAAGCATTATTAGTTAAGCTAAAAAATTATTAACTGGTGCGATAACTTAACTAAATAATATAACAACGGTTTTAGCGCAATAAAAATGAAAAGGTTAAAATAAGTTATAAACTAATTTAACCAAGGTGTATTTTTTATAAAGCTGCATACCAATTTGCGTAACGTTACTCCCATTTATAAAAGATTGCTTTAAAAAGTAGTACTTTTAAATACTCCGCAGCTTTTAAAGTTTCGTATATACTTATAACGCGTTTTTATAACGCGGTTAAAACCAGGGTTAATAATGCTTATAAAACTTTAAAAACTAGGGTTTAATAGCATTAGCCAGTGGCTTTAAGTAACTTTTCGCCTTTTTGCAGCCCTTTTAAAGTATTAGCGCTTTTTAGCGCTTACTAGTAAGTGATTAAATCCTTTTAGCGATTCGTTTTGGAAAGTTTTAATACCTTTTAGCTTAAGCCGCTCCCTAAAGCCGATAGTGGTTTAGTGTAGCCCCAATTGCGTAAAAACCTAGCTTTAATAAATAATAAGGCTTAATTAACGCCGGATTTAACCTAAGGCTTTTAATAACTCGTTGCAATGCATAACGGGTAGTAATGGCTTTCCAGGTTTAATAGCACGTTGTAAACGCTTATAACCTTTTAGCAACGTAAACTTTTATAAGCTTAATTAAACATTTCGCCGCTTCGGTCGCAAGGTCGATTTTAAACTTTAATTTAGCATTCGATAAGCTTTTGCAGCTTTATTAAATGCTGGATTAACCGAGCTTATAACTTGTTAAATTTATAAAGCAAAATGCGCATATCGCAGCATTAACAAAGTTACGTTATAATTGGATTAAGCTTTACAAGTTACTAATAAGCGCTATGCAAAGCCCGGGACTAATAAATGTATGTATATATGTGTTTTATTATTAAAAAGGGACTTTTAATAATCGGTTTCCCTTATATACCCACTAATATCGATTTTGCAGGTTTTCCGCCTTAGAAGGTTTTAATGCCGCAAGTAATTTTCCGAAAAATTATTTTGTATAAGGAATTTTAAAAATCGACCTACGGCTATTAAAACTATCTCCTCGTTAAGCTTTTAAATTTAACTTGTACGGATTAACTCGTTAATGCATTAAGTGTAATGTAAGTTAAATTAAGTAAACTTATAAATGCTAACAAGCGTTGTTAAGCTTAAGGTTATTTTATACATTAAAGTTTAAAGCTATTTTATAGGCGTTAAAAGCTTTATAAGTGGTTTTTTTGCATTGTTTTACATTAACAGTGTAAAATGGGTAGTATAAAATATGTAGTGCAAGGTAAGTAGGGTTTAAACGCTTAACCTTAGCTAAATACATTAGTTTTTTTAACAATAATGCTTTCCGAATTTAAACCATTCGATTTTAAAATTAAACTTAAATTAAAAACATAATTTAAATATTAAAAGCTGTATTAATTTAGCTTTTAATAGCAAAAAGTGTTAAAAAAACAATTAAAAAAAACTTGCGAAAAAACCATATTAAACCTTTTAATTTTTTAATAAAAGATAAAATTTTATAAAGAAAAAAAAAACGGAACGAAGTAAATATGCGTTAATTACCGCCCGTTAAATAAAGCTATTATTAAAAATCGATATTTTTTGCTTTTTATCGACGAATTGCGAAATAAGCTCGGTAAAACCATGTATTTTACGGTTTTAAACCTACGAAAAGCTTATAACTTAATACGAATTAAAAAAGCTAAAAGTGGTTAATAGCTTTTAAAATAAAGTTTAAATGTTACGAATTTTTAATAATAACTTTTAATTTTACTAATGCATTAGCTACGTTTTAAAAAATAATTAACTATGTATTACGTAAATATATCGACGTTTTCGTTTTCGCGTATTTAAACGATATCCTAGTTTTTTCGAAAATAATAAAAAAATATAAGTGTTACGGTGCAGTCGTTCTTTAATAAGGACTTCGCACGGTTGTAGCCCCAGTTATAATAACGTTCCTTTTTTGCCTTCGTAGTGCACGTGGATTAACCTTAATCTTGTCTCGTAACAATAAGCAATACGTGTATAAAATGCTTCGGAAACTGTTTAATACGAAACTTTTTATTAAATTAAAAAAAGTGCGAATGGCATATAAAAAGTTATTTTTTTTAAAGTTTATAATTACATTAAAACAAATTTATATAAACTTTAAAAAAGTCGAAAAAGTTAAAAAGTGGTTTATATTTAAAAACGGTACGAAAGTACAAAAGCTTTTAAAATTTTTAAATTTTTACAAACGGTTTATTTGTAATTATAATAAAATCGTTATACTATTTACAAACTTTATTAAAAATAACTACTAGTTTTATTAAAAAGGATAAAAATAAAAAGCTTTTAAGCAATTACAAAACGCCGTGGTAAAAAAACTAATATTAATACTTTTAAACTTAAAAAAACCTTTCGAAATTAAAACTAACGCGTTAAATTACGCGATCAGCGGCTAACTTAAATAACGAAACAATTAAAAACGGTTACACTTTTATGCGTTTTTTTTAAAAAAAATTAAACCAATTTATATTAAATTACTAAATCCATTTTAAAACACTTTTAACAATTATTTAAGCATTCGAAAAATGGCGACCACATTTTTATAAAGCTAAATACCAGGTTATAATGTATATAAATTATAAAAACTTAACACATTTTATTACTAGCAAAAACTTAAACAAACGACAAGTTCGTTAAAACGAGTTTTTGCAAAACTATAACATTTAAATCGATACTGGAAAAAATTCGATAACGGCCGGCGAATGCTTTAAACCGACGATTAAACTACTAAATCGCTGTATTTAAAAAAAACAAATAATGCTAATAAAAAAACCAAACGGATTTTTAATTTTAGTATAAAAAATACTCGTTAAAACGGTTTGGTAAAAAAAGGTTTAAACTTAAATTTTTTTAACAAGTTTATAATTAACCGGTATACGGTTATTAAAACGTAACTAAAATATAAAAACGGTTGCGATAATATTACGAGTTCGCAAAAACTCGAGCCGAGGTATAAAACGTAATAAAAAATTGCGAAAATTATGTTAAAAACAAAATTAATAAGCACAAACCGTGTAAATTGCTACAACCTTTATTAACACCCGACGAAATATAGTAAAAAGTTATTATAAATTTCGTTATTAAACCGTTTTAATTTAAAAACCTACAATTAAAGCTAAATATAACAATGTATTAATAGTAATAAATAAGCTTATTAAATACGCTTTATTCCTATTATATAAAAAAGCAGCGATGTTACAAGTTAACGTACGTTTTTATTAAACACGTAAAAACGGAATATAACCCGTTAAACCGCTTAATTACGGATAAAAACAAATTATTTATAAGCAAGTTTTAAAAAAAGGTTACGAATAAGTTAAACGTAAAACACTTTTTATTTACAACTTACCACTTTTAAATAAATAAACAAACGAAACGAACGAATTAAATTATAAAACAATATTTACGTTAACGTAATTTATTAATAAATAACGCATATTAACGAATAACGCGTTTTTTATTGCAACTCGCGTTTCCCACTTTTAACTTTAATTGCTTAACAATTATAAATAGCATTTACATTTAACGAAGCCAAAATTGTTTTTACTATACAAGCAAAGCAATTTAACGCGCAATTAAGCATGCATCGGCTGTTAAATTTATAACGTTTTTAAAACCACGTTACATCGTTAACGCGCTAGTTAACCTTTTTAACGCGATTACATGCTTAAATTAAGGAAATTAACGAAAAATCCGAAAAAAAGCGCTTGTTAAATATATATTCGAGTTGGATTTTCGCGCATTTTCTCCCCGGCTTTTTAATGTTAAAGTTATAACTAACTAATTGCTCGTAAACGTAACGCGAGCACCGTTAGCAAATGTTAAGTTAATAAGTTCGTTAAACGCTAAGCAAAGTTTAATACGCGTTAAATTTGAAAATACAACTATTAAAAAGCTAAATGCGAAAATTTTAAGCTTGTTTTTATATGGTTCGATTTTATACGGAATATTATAACTAAATATGCATTTAAAATAACGACATTTATAATTTCGACAAAACTGGCTTTTTTTATAGGTATAATTACCGCCGTTATAATTATTATAATATTAAAAAGCTGTAATAAAACAAAGCTAATTTAATTTAGCAATTGGAAATGGGTTGTTATAAAAATATAAGGTTTTAATTGGGGCGTGCTTACGCTAATCACAGTAATTAACAGGGTTACGTTTAATTGGTACAGGCTTTGTTAAGCACTACAAGTAGTGCTGGCAAGGCCCTAAGCTTAGTGGAAGGTATAGGCTTATATTGCAAAGAAATGGCGCCAATAGTCGCCTTTTTTATATACCCTCCGACATTAATCCGCGGGCCCCCGCCTAAAAGGGTTCTGGTGCCGCACGCGATTTTCCGAAAAATTATTTTGTATAAGGAAATTAAAAAATTAACCCACGGCCATTAAAGCCATTTTCGCGTTGGGCTTCCAAATTTAACTTGTGCGTTTTTCACCCTTTTTTCGGCGCGTGCAAGGTAAGTGAATTAGGCAGCTTTATAACGGCTAACTTAAGCGTTGTAGCACGCTATAAGCCGACCTTATGCATAAATCCACAAAAGTACAAGGTAGGTAATACAAAGTAGGTAGTGCGGGGTAAGTAAGGTTTATACACTTAACTTTAGCTAAATACATTAGTCCCTTTTAACACGATTTCGTCCGTTATAAGCTTAAAAAGGCTAGCCGTGTTAACGGTTTCGTTAAAGTCGTATTTAATACCGTTAAAGGTAAAAACCGTGGTTTTTTTCCTTTTTAAGCTTTTTACTGCTACTTGCTATAGCTGTACTATCCTTTTTTTAACGAAGTACTAATAGGATTAGTTAAAATGTTACAATTAAAGGATTGCTTTTAAAGTAAAGCATTTCGAAGGTGGAAAGAATAATATTACTAGTTTAAGTATAAAAGGAACACGTAATTTAAAAGGACAATTTAATTGTTTACCCTAAGGGTTGTTTAAAAGCTAACTTAAATTAATTAGTATTAAAGCCTTAATTAAAACTACTTAAAACAATAGGAAATTTATCTTTTATATACACGTTATTTATTTTTAACAACTTTCCTAAATTTATTACTTTGTTTATAAATTTACAAATCTTTTAAATTTGTCGCTTTGTTTACAAATTTAAAAATCCAAAGAAAACTTAAGTAAGCTTATTACGTAACTCCGTGTGTTTAAAGCGGGGCAAAAGCACCACTCGGGGCACTTTTTGCTTTGTTATTTTAAAGCTTGCATACTAGTCGTAACAAGGTAGCGTGGCATAACGGGCTATCGGGGTATCCTAAAACTTTAACGTTTTAAAAGCATTTCGAAACGTTAAAAGGTATAAAAACGCGTTAATCCTTCCAACTGGTTTGGTTTTCGCGAATTATAGGTATAAAGGTTACGTTACTCGAGCTTTTTGCTTATTTTTAAAACTTAGTCGTTCCGAGGTTTTAACCGTTTCAATCCTTTTTAACGTCGGTGTTTAAATCTTCAAGTTCGCGAAAAAAATGGGTTTAACCTAAAAGCTCCTTTTATTAAACCCCGTTTTCCTTTGTATCGTTTGCTAAAATTGCTTTTTTTTAAACCTTACGAAAAGCAGCGTCGTTTTCCTCCAAGTTCGTGGGCTTGGAAATAACGCGTTGCTCGCTTTCGCTATCGCATTTAACCTTAATAGCTTTAAGTATAACGATATTTCGTGGTTTCCGAAAATACCATTGTAGCCGTTTTATCGAATTAATATATAACATATAATTCATCGTAGCAATTTATCCAGCTAAACGCTACCTTAAAGTATAATTTTTTTTATGTTAAGCTTTTTTACGTTCGTTAAAAGTTAGTTATTTAGCGGTTATTATCCCGTTAAAAGCAGTTTGTTTTAATGTAGCCGGTTTGGCTGCATTTAAAGCATTTCCCATTTTTTAAGTTTTACTTCGGCTTTTTCTGCTACTTTTATTGCTAGTAAGCAACTCCCGCACTAAAGTTTATAAAATTTAAATGCGTTTTGTAAACCGTAATAAGTTATTATTTAGCTTTTTTAGTTAGCTTTGTTAGTTTATACCGCATTTTTAAAACCATATCCTTTTTTTTATTACCGTTCGTACAGTTTATTATTAACACGGATTGCGTTTTTAACGTAATTCGTAAAAATTTTTAAGCGATTTTACTTTACGAGTTTATCTTTTATATTTTCGCACAATTTTTGTAAAAGTGCAATATTAACGTAGCGTTGCTTTAGTTAAATTTAATGCTAATTCGTTAAAGTTTACAACGTATTTAGCCGCGGTTTTTAGTTATTTAAAAGCTAGCAAATTTCTTTCGGCGATTCGGGTTTCGTTAATTATTTCGAACACTTTTTTTAACCTTTTTTCTAAAGGTTTCGAAATTGGCAAAAATAATTTTAATAGCTTTTTAGTTATTTTATACCTTTTAAAGCAATCGTTTTAAATTAGTTAAACCTATTTTTTTACTTTACCGTTTAGCTTAATAGCAGCGTAAACAACCTTTTACTTTTCGCTTACGAATTATTATTTGCAAAATTTAAAATAACTTTTACATTTAATAAAAAACGTTTTAAGCTTGCCGTTTTCCCTTTCGTAAAGGTTTAAAAACGGGAATTTGTATGCTTAAATTGCGATAAGTGCTTTAAAAACACCAATTTCGTAATAAATTGCTTTATTTTAGTTTAGCTTTTAGCGATTTCGTTCGTTATAAGTTTAAAAGGCTAGCCGTGTTAGTAGCTTTTTCCAAGTCGTACTTAACACCGTTAAAGGTAAAACTGTAATTTCTCCTTTTTTAAATTTGTTACTACTAGTTATAACTGTATTATCCTTTTTTTTAACGAGGTATTAAAAAAATTAGTTAAAATGTTACAATTAAAGTTTACTTTTAAAATAAAGCATTTTAAAAGTGGTTAAAATAATATCGTTACATTTAATTGCAAAAAATTACGTAATTTAAAAGGATAATTTAATTGCTTATTTTAAAAAATACTTAAAAGTTAATTTAAATTAATTAACGTGGTTTACAAGTAAGTGGATTAAATAAGCGAGTGGATTACCGACACCCGACCTTCGGTTAATCGACGCGCATGCCAACTTAATAACGTTAAAAATCCATTTAAACTATTCGGAACTATATATATCGGACATTTTTACTTCCTTTTGACAAATGCGCGCATTGTGTTCGGTTTTGCCGCAAATGCCACATCGCCGACGAGCCGCCGTCGCCCTTTTTTCCAAACCTTTTTAATCGCGCATTTTTTGCTATAACTATTTATCCAGCTTTTCCTGGTTTAGAACATTTCGTACCTCGTTTACAATAAGTAACCCTTTTAGTTAAACACGTGTTTTTTTTTAGCTTTCCGGCGTTTATTTAATGCTTTGTTCGCTTTTTTTAAGCGTAAACACTTTTGCTTAAAAAAGGGCTACTTTATGCATTATCGCTTTCGTTTTTTTTTGCGATTTGGTTTACAACCGTTAGCATGGGTATTAAAAAGCTGCTTTAGTAATTAGTAATTCGAGTTTTAATATATTTAAATTGCGAAATTGCTTTTTTAACTGTCCGCGGCGTTTTGAAAGTTTAAGGTTTAGGGTCGTTTAAAAGCGTTTTTTAAAAAAGTTAAAGTTCGTAATTTTACATCCAGCTTTTTCAAAACCGAATCCGGATTAAAAGGAGCAAAGCTAGCCTTTCGAAAGCCTTTTCGGATATTTCTTTCAGTTATGGAATTAAAAAATGCCGTTTTAAACGCCAAAAAACTCGACTTTAGTTACGTAATTAACGTATAACCTTATTAAATTTTCGATTTATTAACCGTACGCCCGCTTTATTAAGCCGAAATATTTAACGTTATATCGCTAAAAAAGTAAACGAATGCGGAAGTATGCAAAGCGTAATAATGTTATATTTTTAGTAATAAAGCTTGAAATTCGTCGAATAGTAGCTTTTGTGGCCGTTTAGCATTAACAAATAATAAAACTTCGTAAAACGAGTTGCAATATGTTTATCGAAATGCCGGATTTATTTTAAGCCGAGCTCGTTCGTAATTCACCCGTTAGCGCTTATTGCGATAACCTAATTGCGTGGAAGGTCGGTTTCCAAATACCAATTAGCCAAATGGTACTGCTTTTTAACGATAATAAAAGAAAGGATCGCTTAACCGCAATAGTTAACCTTTTAAATAATTATAACCCATTCCCAATTGCCAAGCTAAACCAGTTTTGCTTTACTACGGCCTTTCGATATTGTAATAACTATAACGGCAGCGATTATGCTTATAAAAAAGCCGGTTTTATCGAAATTGTAAATGTCGTTATTTAAAATGCCATATTTAGCCATAGTGTTTCGTATAAGGTCGAATTACGTAAAAACGAGCTTGGGATTTTCGCATTTGGCTTTTTAATAATTGTATTTTCGAATCCAGCGCGTACCGAGCTTTGCGCGGCGCTTAACGAAGTTCGCGACCCAGTTTTTCCCGACGGCGCCCGCGTTACGTTCGGCAAGCAGTCGGTTGGCCATATTTTTAATACTAAAAGGCCGGGGAGGGAATGCTTGCGAATCCAGCTTAAATATGTACTTAATAAGCGCCTCCTTTTCGGATTTCGTTAATTTCCGTAATTTAGGCATGCTGTCGCGTCGAGCAGGTTGGCCGCCTTTACGCCGGGCGAAAGTAAAGTAGTTAACCGCGTAAATTTTGGCAGCACTTCGGACGTTTAACTTTGCATTCGAATTAATAGCTTAAAGGGTTAAGATAATCCTGCTTTCGTCGTTTGTATTTACTATTGTTTGTTGTGGAAATATTCGTGGATGAAGTTTAATTAACGCGTGGACGCGTGTTAGTTTTAATTACTTGCTTGTTTAATCCATTTACTTGTAAACCACGTTAATGTTAAAGCTTTAATTAAAACTACCGAGGATAATAAAAATCCATTTTTTTATACTTATTTATCTTTGTTTTATATTTCCTGGATTTATTACTTTGCTATAAATCCACAAATTTTTAAGTTTTTAAATTTATTGCTTTATTACAAATTTACAAATTTTTAAATTTATTACTTTATTAAAAATTTACAAATTTGCTTAGGTAAATGGCTAAACCACGTAATTTTATAAAAGGCTGGGTGGAATTGCTCCGGGCGCGGCGCTTTTTAACGCTTTAAGCTACTAGGTTTTAGCCCCGCCTTTTGCTTATATTTCCGGTCGTAATACTAGGCCAGTTCGAAAACAACGAAAAAAGCTCGGGAACGAGCAAACTTAAAAATGCAACGGGAGTTTACTAAGCTTCCTTTTTAACTTCTTTTCGCTTTACCCGTTTTAACTTTTTTATATTGCTAATATTACGCCGAACCGCACGCATTATCTTTTTTAACCACATTCGTTTTATTTTCGAAAACGGAAAACTTTTTCCTCCGCTTTTTCGAGCTTAGCTTTTAATTTAAAATGTTAAACCACGATGTTACGAAATTCCGCGGGTAAAAGGCTTAGCACGTCGCAACCCGACCGGTTAACCCTAAAACACTCCACGCAATGGGAAAAGTTTAAAAAAAACGCGGTGTATAACGAGTAACTTAAAGATTTACAATAAAAACAAAAAGGCATTTCGAAAAAGTAAAAAAAAAACACTTGTTAAAAGGTCCTTACGGTAAAAGGTTTTTTTTTCACAAACCATTGCTTTCGCACTTAACCAAACATTTCGTTAGCTAAAAAAGGGAAAAAAGGTGGTAAAAAAGGAAAATACTTACAATTAACGAAAAGCGGGGCGATAAAAAACAACCAAAAGCCCTGGTTTAAAAAGAGAAACTTAATGTTACATGTGCAATTTTGTTTAAAGTTCACCCGATATACCTATTGTGGATAGGGGCCAGTTTGCCAAGGCCTGGACGGTACCGGATTGCCGATTCTTCCCTTAACCATTCATCGCTCCTAATTTCATTTCCGCAGAACGCCGCGACTTGACAGCACCTTTATGTTGTTTACACATTTCTTCACGCGATAGCAGCGTCAGCAGCATCGCCACCGAACAGCAGCAGCAGCAACTCCAGCACCATGCGCTTAGCCTCCCACGCTGTCTGGTCCCTCGTGGGCGCGACAGCCTACCTGGGCGTGATGGCCAACGCCGCCGGCGTCCTAAACGTTAGCCTCGTCTTCCCCCGCGCCAACGAAAATACGAGCCTTTTAAACAGTTTCCTATTGTTTGGGCATCTGTTAAAGGTGGCCTGGAGTCACGTGGGTGGCAACTGGTGCCCTACAGCTCTAAGCCTATGCACTGGCCCTGGTATTTTGGCCTGCGCGCGCCCTAGCCCGCGATCCAGTAAAGTAGCTAAAAAACAATCACCAATCACTTCGGGTGCTTGTTATCGCGCACCTCCATCAGGTTATAAGCCCTCGCGCTGCCGTTAACGATATCTCTGCCTAATTAGGAGAGATTAACGGTGCACGAGTTGTTTCCCGTTGTTGCGTTCTCCCGCCGTAGATTACGGGCCAAGCGCAGCAGTTAGAAAACCGTTAAACGACAATTAATAAGGCCGCGTTCGGCGCCGATTAGCAACCATAACAAAGCAATAATAATAACCCTTTCAGCGCTTAAAGCACCATTTCCTTGCAATTCAACGCTTTTGTACGCGTTAAAAGTGCTAACAAAATCGCCGAGATGGCGGAATACCGCGAAGTCGCAGTAAAGGTTCGGACTGCTAGGGCCTTTTAACTTGGAAACATGGAAGCGCACCATCCGGGTGCATTTAACCGCTTCGCAACATTTCCTTTATATTTGCTAACCTTCCGGCCAAACCGGTTAAAGCGGAGGACGACGAAACTGTACAGTTATGGGTTTTAGGAGGATATTAACATGGTACTGCATCCGCAACAGTATCGAAAAGGTAACCACGGATTTGGAAAAGGCCGGCTGGACCGCCTTAAAAACGACGAGGATTAGGACCCAAAAGCTTTTTGGGATAAGGTAATTAGCACTATTGGAATTACCGCTAACGGCCGTTTCGACGCCTTAATTAACGAACATTATACAATTTCGGTGGAAAAGTTTAACGGTAACGTTAAAAAGTATACAACCGCTAGCTACAGTAAAACAGGCTTTAAATTAGGCCAATATTAACATTCCGGATCGGATGCTTATAAAAGCCTCGTTAACGGGCTTAGCGCCACTACCCTTTTGCGGTAGCTATAGCTTTAGGGAGTTGTAAGGGCGAGCGCCGCACTCCCGCTAACTTCATTTCGAAAGTGCTTAAAAACACGGCGGTTATAAAGGCCTCGAAGTTAAAGGCCATAACTAACATTAATAAAAAGCCGGAAGGACTTTAAAGGCCGAGGGAAAAGCCGAAACCCTGCAGTAAAAAGGGTTGCACTATCGTTTCGCGTGCTCCCCACCACGATAAGTGCGGTAAGCATTACAAGGGCGGCGACGACAACTGCTAACTTTTGCACCCTAAGCTTAAAAAGGCCTAAAAGGCTAAGTATCCGGAGCGGCGCTTCCAGCGAGCAAAGGCAGCTAACGAGGTTACAGCCAACCCGAGGGCTGCCGATCATACTTGGTAGTGTGCCGGTTAATCGGGGCAATGCCAACCAATACAACATAGCTAATACCGCTTTAAGCAATATTAACAATGCCCGTAACGCCGTAATAATCGATCCGGCTCGTTTAAACACACTTTAACGATCGCAAATGGTTTACCTCGTTAAGCGCGAGGTCCCTTATAACGCTACCACGGCCAACGGCGGCGCCCAAGTTTCCGTTAAAAAAAGCACCGTCGAAATGCATTAGCGTAATAAGGCGGGCGTTACTACAGTTACTTTATAAGCAATCTTTACGCTTAAATCCCCTTTTAACTTTTTAACCTTGGCAGGATGCGTAAGGCAGGCCTAAAAAACGATTAAACCGATTACTTCGTAACGCCCGACGACAAATGGTTAAATAGTTACCAAATTAATAATAACGTACTAATTGCTAACGTTAACGTGCCCGCAAGCGCGCCCCCGGGCCTTGTGGCTTTAAGCAACGCACTTAACGGAAAAAACCGACCGACGGAAACTAACGCACCGACCACGACAAAACGCCCGGTGCTTTACGTAATAATGCATCGGCGCCTAATGCATGCTAATAAAAAGGCGGTAATAACGGCTTACCGCGCTGCAAGCATTAAAGTTAGCTACTTTAAGCATTAAAGCATACTTGTAACGGTTGTTTGGAAAGCAAAGCGACAAATTATCGGCAATCGTTACTTCCACCGCATTACCCGCCTTTTAAGCCGTATTTATATGGATATATTAACCATTTCGCCTATTTTATACGGCGGATACAATTACGCCGTCCATATTTAATAAGGCAATTACTTTTAACTGGGTGATTTTTGCAATTAGCAAAGCTAGCACGGAAATTTTTACGAAGGTTTATAATTAAATTAACTATATTAAACTTCCAGTTAAGTTAAAATATAAGCAATTCATACGAACGGTGGCACGGAGTTTAACCCGGAAAAGCTAAAGGCTTATTGCATGCTCGAAGCAAAGCTTGCGAAATTAGCCCGGCGCGATGCCCGGAATAAATAGCATCGTTAAACGTGCTAACCGTATTATACTTAACGCGGCTCGCACCGGGATTAACGCTAACGGCTTGCATAAAAAGTACTGGGTATATGCTTTACAGCAGCGAAAAAGGTGCTAAACTACACCCAAATACAGCTTTTAGCGGCAAGGAAAGCCCGCACGAAGCGTGGGTAAAAGCAATCGGCCTTAACGAGGAATATTACTAACTACCAATCCGTACCTCCGCATTTAAAGCGCGGTCGCCTAAGTGCTAATTAAAAACGGCAAATAAGCTAAAGTAACAAAATGGCCCTTAAAATAACGAGGGGCCGGCTTATAAGCTGGGAAAGCCTTTATAACGAAATCCTGCTAGTTAAGCCGGATGGTACTAATAAGGTTTTCCGTTACCGTAACGCACGGATTAACGAAGGCGCTAGTAAACGCCGGAAATCGCTTTATAACTTTGTTAAAAAGGCGATCACTATTAATGCGGTTAACGAGCCGTTATTAAAAACCTTTACTTTTACAATAGGCACTTAGGTTTATAATACTGGTTTAATTACTAATTCCACCGATAGTAACGATGGTAATACCGGTGCAACTGGCGATATTGCCGGCCCCAAGGTAATAACGATTTATCGCCTGCGGAAAAAACCGGGGAAACCGAAGCGGAAAACGAGGAGCTTGCCGTTAAAAGCTTAAAAAGCTTAAAAAGCCCGCCGGCCCGGGCATGCTAACACCCGAGGAATTCCCGAGCTCGGTAAAGGCGGTTACGGTGCCCGCAGCGCCCAAAAAAAGGACCTGCAAAAAGCGGCCGCCGCCCCCGCCGAGTAACCGGCGATTAAGGGAGCGCTTAACGGCTTTTAAGCATTATAAAGTCCTAACACCAAAACCTGCAAAAAAAGGGAGCCCGCGAAGGCATTTACAACGGCTCGCTTCGAGTTTAAAAATATTAAAAAGGTGGCGGAAAAGGATCCGGGTAACCCTAAAAGCGCCGGAAACGACGAAAGCTTTTACAGCTTTAATACGGATATTAAAGCTGCCGAAAAAACTGCCCGAAAAACGGGTTTTGCATTCGTTAACATCACGTACCCGGATAACGATATCGTTTTGCCTTAAAAAATCGGCGGCTTTAAAATCCCCAACCTCGCGCTTTTCGGCGTCGCCACGGTGCCGGGAACACCGTATATTCCGGCCTATTATTACGACGCGGTAAAGCACGAAACCGAGTACGAGCGATATTATAAGCTAGTAATGCAAAAGCAAATTAACACGCTGTTCGAAAAAGGCACGTAAGTGCTGAAAAAATTGCCCCCGGGCGCTAAAACACTGCCGGGCAAATGGGTATACGTGTTAAGCTAACGCTTAACGGCGCTTTTAAAAAGATTAAAACGCGTTAATCGTTTGCGGCAATTACGACGATATTCGGGCGAGGATAAGGTTGTAACGTACGCGGCAATCGCTTATAGCATTTACGAGGGTGTTTTTTATGCTTATGCCGTTAACGACTTTAAATGCCGCCAATTCGACTTCGTAACTGCTATTTTAGCGTTATCGTACTGGTAACGTTATAATATACGTATAGCAACTTTAAGCATTCCGGTTAGGTAAAAAGCTATTATTGCCGTTTAAAAAAAGCACTTTACGGCTTTCGCAAATCGCTTTTATGGTATATTAAACGATTACTTCGAAGCTCGAAGCATTTAGCTTTAAGCCGATTTATTAAAACGTTTGCTTTTACCGCAAAAAGGAAACGGGCGCCATGCTATTGCTTTACGTGGACGATTTCCAAATTGCCGCTCGTACGGTTACGGAAATTAAAGCCATCGCTAACGAGGTGGGTAGCCGGTTCGAAATAACCGCTTTAAGTAACGCAAAAACGTTCCTCGACATGCAGGTTGTAAAGGATCGCTAGCGGAGGATTATAAGCTTTTACCAACGCGATTATATTAATAAAATTATTACTAAATACGAACGGGAAAACCTTAAGGCAGTAAAAACGCTTTAACCTTTTACTTTGTAATGCCGATTATTTGGGACCCTTTCCCGCACGAGGAGGTTTTGCGCTACCAGTCGGAAATAGCGAGTATTGGCTACCTCGTTGGCATTACTCGCCCTAATATCACGTATACCGTAAGGAAGTTGCAAGGTTAACGCTAATCCCGGCAACGAGCATTTAGCATTGTTAAAGCACTTTTAACGCTACATTATTAGCATTAAAAAGCTCGCGCTTACTTTTAATAGGCTTACTTACAGCGCCGAAACGATGGTTTAAAAGGTTTACGGAAATGCCTCGTTCGCTAATTGCTTTCGTACGAAGGTATTTATAAGCGGCGTAATCGTTATGCTAGCGGGTGGTCCTATTTACTAACAATTAAAAAAGCAAACTTTTATAACGACGTTAACGACGGAAGCGGAGTTCGTTAACCTCCTGCTAACGGGCCGGGCTTTGCTTTAAATTAAAAGCATTTTAAAAAAAACTGGATACCTTTAACGAGAAATTTTCGTGGTGTATACGGATAGCGCTAACGTTTAAGCGACGGTATTAAACCCGTTAAAATTAACCCGCACCCGCATAATCGACCTCCGTTATAAGTGGGTAATTAATGCTATAAAACGTTAACTTTTCACTTTTAAACTAATTAGCACGGCCAATATAAAGGCGGACGGTTTTACAAAAGGCTTAACGGCGAAAAGATAAGCGAGGTTTGTTATTTAGCTGGGAATGCAGCAAATGCCGCAGTAAACGGCTTACAGGAAAACCAGGGAAACACTACGGATTTGGAGGGTTATTACGTAAATGCGTGCTCGTAATGCCTTTAAAACCGTTGCATAACCTACGGGGGGGTGTTAAAGGTGGTTTAAAGTTACGTGGGTAGCAACTAGTGCTTTACAGCTTTAGGTTTATGCATTGGCCCTGGTATTTTAGCTTGCGCGCGTTTTAGCCCGCGATCCAGTAAAGTAGCTAAGGAACAATTACCAATTACTTCGGGTGCCTGTTATCGCGCACCTCCATTAGCATCCTAAAATGACAACCTCGCCAAATATCTCGATTTTTCCATCGAATACAGGCTTTTTAATAAATCCAACAGCACTAGTTGGATCGCTAGCGACCGGTTTCGACGCTATTTGTCCGACTTTTCGGGCAACAAAAGCGATCTTTACTTTTACTGGTGGTACTACAAGCTCGGCTTTAAAGGGCCTGTCCGCCTGGCTTGGTCTGGGTTTTGGGCTAAGTGCGGGAAAATGTTTCCGGGAACCCCAAACGCCTACACCGGATATTCCGCCAATAGATCCTCCAACTTCGGGGTCGATTTTAAGCTTAAAAGAGGTGGGCAAAAGGCCGACCTCGTCGCCGCGACCGCAAACCGCCAGGAATGCCCCGACCAGGGTTTCGCCATTAGTGTGACGGACGAAACCAACCAAGTCCCCAAGGACTACCGGGGTTTGCCACTTGTGAATGCCACTTGCGCAGTGGTGGACTCTTCTCCTTCCCCGACGCCAATTGCGAACCCTTGCCGAGTTAAGATCGACAAGGCCGTGGCCGAAAGTATAAAAGCTATAATACTTAGGAATCGATGCAGCCTGCTAGGGGACAAACCTGCCAACTGCCCCAAAAAGGACCACGCCTCTCGGCAGCTTGCTACTGCAGGTACCGCAACTCTTGCAGCAGCAGCTCTTGGCACCCTCGGCTTTCTTCTCGCCTGATCCGATAAGGCTGGCAGCCCCTTGCTTATTACCCGTCCCTCCTAGTCCTCCTCGTCCCCGCCCCTTCCCCGTTTATTCCACTTTCTGTTAAAGGTGGCCTGGAGTCACGTGGGTGGCAACTGGTGCCCCACAGCTTTAGGCCTATGCACTGGCCCTGGTATTTTGGCCTGCGCGCGCCCTAGCCCGCGATCCAGTAAAGTAGCCAAGGAACAATCACCAATCACTTCGGGTGCCTGTTATCGCGCACTTCCATCACTTTCCCTTTTCCACTCCTCCACTCTTTGATGTTTGTTGGTTGTGTAGTTAGTTTTAGGAATTTTAATTTTGCACATTTGGTGGGAAAGCTAGGCAGTTAGCCAATTGTTACGACCGAAACGGCAGGGAGTAAAGGGTTAAGTGGCTGGACACTAAAAAAGGGTGGCCTAAGGGAATGGGCTTTTACCCCGCACCAAAAAAAGTCACGTGACATTTAAGGGATTCCTACTAATTTAAGGAATTACAACGAATTAACCTTTAACGATCGATTCGTAATGATTTAAATAATCGCAACGAATTAAAAAAATTAGCGCAAAAGCCAGGATTGCATATAATAAAAAAAGGTTTTTTTTATATTAAATAGCTTTAATTAAAACTTTGGTATTAGTTAACTTAAGTTAGTTTTTAAGCATTTATTAAAGCAAGCAATTAAAACTTGTTTTTAACCTTTTAAAGTTTTTTTTAAAACGCTAAATATAATTACTATTTAAACCACTTTTAAACCGCTTTACTTTAAAAATAAAGCTAACGTGGTTTATTAGCAAGTCGGTTACATAAGCGAATCGATCACCCAACTTTAACCTTTGGTTAATTAATTTGTACACTAACTTAACACCGTTAAAAATTCATTTGAACTATTTAAAATTGTATATATCGAACATTTTTACTTTTTTTTAACAAATGCGCGTATTATATCCGGTTTTACCGCAAATGCTATATCGCTAACAATTTATCGTCGCCTTTTTTTTAGCTTTTATAATCGCGCATTTTTTTATTATAACTATTTATTTAGCTTTTGCTACAGTAATGTGACAAAAGTTTGTTCCAACTTTACAATGCGACGGCAAAACCGCGCATTTTAAAAAATACAAAATAAATAAAAATAAAATGATGAAAATAAAAATAAAATTACTAAAATAATTTCATATATATGGATAATCCAAAATAATATTTTTATCCTATTTGGAATTGCATGTGCAGCGTAAAATGGGTTGGAAAAATGAAATTTTAAAAAATATATAGTGCGAATATGGTATTCTCTGCAAAAAAGTACAGTGCGAAACAGTAAATTTAAGTTTTTAATATTTATACGCATTTTTTTATAACCTAAAAGGATATTTAATAAAATAAATTTATTAGTGTAATAAATGCATATAAAATTTAAAATATTTAAGTTTTACAATATTATTACCTATTTTGGTTAATTTTATATTTGATTTCCAAATAAATGTGTTTTACCAGGCTATTATAATGCACTGGCCGATTGGAACAAACTTTTATCACTTTGCTATAGTTTAAAACATTTCGTATTTCGTTAATAGTAAATAACTTTTTTAAATCGAACACGTGTTTTTTTTTAACTTTTTAACGTTTGCTTAATGCTTTAATCGCTTTTTATAATTTAAAGTACTTTTTTTTAAAAGGTTAATTTAATGTATAATTGCTTTAACCCTTTTCGCAAATTGGTTTACAACCGTTAGTATAAATATTAAAAAGCTGTGTTAGTAATTTAAAATCCGAGTTTTAATATGTTCGAATTGCGAAATTATTTTTTAACCGTTCGGGGCGTTTTGGAAATCCAAAGTTTAAAATCGTTAAAAGCGTTTTTAAAAAAGTTGAAATTCGTAATTTTACATCCTGTTGGTAGGAGTGGTACTCCTGTAGGCACGGAAATCTCCTAAAAGGAAAGAACAAAAATCTATAGATCTGGAACTGGTGTTTGTAGTAATGCATGTTTATAAAGGAATTTAAATACAGGAAAGGGATCGCAAGATCCCCTTTTGTAGGCTCGTGGGAGCGCACGGGCCTTGGGCCCGTTGCTTCACGAGGTGTGGAGTTTATCCCGGTGCACGCGCTAATCACGTGGATTAACACATCCAGCTTTTTTAAAACTAAATCCGAATTAAAAAAAGTAAAACTAGCATTTTAAAAACCTTTTTAAATATTTTTTTAATAATAAAATTAAAAAATACCGTTTTAAATATTAAAAAAAACTCGATTTTAATAACGTAATTAACGTGCGGTTTTATTAAATCCTTAATTTATTAACCGTACGTTTTTTTTATTAAATTAAAACATTTAACGTTAAACGGTTAAAAAAAGTAAAACGAATACGGAAATATATAAAACGTAATAATGTTATATTTTTAATAATAAAGTTCGTAACCCGTTAAATAATGGTTTTTATAACCGTTTAGTATTAACAAACAATAAAAGCTTTTTATACGCGATATAATATGTTTATCGAAATATTAAATCCATTTTAAACTAAATTTATTCGTAATTTATTTGTTAACGTTTATTACAATAACTTAATTACGTAAAAAGTCCGTTTTAAAATACAAATTAGATAAATAATAACGTGGTTTATAAGTAAGTGGCGCATATAAGCGAATAGCGCACCCACATTCGATTTTTAATTAATCGACGCGCATATTAACCTAATAACGCTAAAAATCCATTTAAATTACTCGAAATTGTATATATTAGACATTTTTACTTTTTTTTAATAAATGCGTGTATTATATCTGGTTTTACCGCAAATGCTATATCGCCGACGAGTTATCGTCGCCCTTTTTTCTTAACTTTTAAAATCGCGCATTTTTTGCTATAATTATTTATTTAGCTCTTTTTAATTTAAAACATTTCGTACTTTTTCGATAGTAAATAACCTTTTAAGTTAAACACGTGTTTTTTTTTTTTTAGCTTTTTAACGTTTATTTAATACTTCGTTCGCTTTTTTAAACGTAAACACCTCGGTTTGGAAAAGGGCCACTTTATATATTATCGCTTTCACTTTTTTGCAATTTAGTTTATAACTATATAAATAAAAGTTAAAAAGCTACCCTAGTAATTAAAAATTCGAGTTTTAATATGTTCGGATTGCGAAATTGCTTTTTTAACCGTTTAAAGCGTTTTAAAAATCGAAAGTTCGAAGGTATTTAAAAGCTTTTTTAAAAGAGTTAAAATTCGTAGCTTTACATTTAGCTTTTTTAAAACCGATTTCGAATAAAAAAAGCAAAATTAACGTTTCGAAAGCTTTTTTAAATATTTCTTTCGGTTATAAAATTAAAAAATGCCGTTTTAAACACTAAAAGGAACTCGATTTTAATTACATGGTTAACGTGTAACTTTATTAAGTTTTCGATTTGTTAACCGTACGCCCGCTTTATTAAACCAAAACATTTAACGTTAAACGGTTAAAAAAAGTAAAACGAATGCGAAAATATGCAAAGCGTAATAATGTTATATTTTTAGTAATAAAGTTCGAAATTTGTTAAATAGTAACTTTTATAACCGTTTAGCATTAATAAACGATGGGATTTCGTAAAACAAATTGTAATGTGTTTATCGAAATGCTAAATTTATTTTACATTAAATTTGTTTATAATTTACCCGTTAACGCTTTAAAAAATTTTTCGGAAAATCGCGTGCGGCATTGGAACCCTTTTGGGCGAGGGGCCCGCGGGATCGATGTCGGAAGGTATATAAAGGAGTCGAGTTGGCGACCCTCCCTGCAATACAAGCCTGTACCACCCACTAAGTTTGGGGCCTTGCTAGCACTACTTGTAGTATTTAACAAAGCCCGTACTAATTAAACGTAACCCTGTTAGTTACTGTGATTAGCGCAAACACGCCCTAATTAAAACCTTATATTTTTACAGCTTTAAAGGCTGTTACCGGTAGGGCTAATCGTTTTGCGAAGGGTTAAATTGTAGTAAGTCGCACGTACCGATTTTTATTTTTAAAAAGCTTAGTTATAGCTTCGAAAACTGCTGCCGGCAAAGCTAATTATTATGCGAAAGCTTGGATTGCGGCGCGTCGCACGTGCGGATCTTCGTTTGTAAGCCGCTTAGTTACGGCTTTAAAGGCTGCTGCCGGTAAGCTATTAAATGGTTGTGGTATATTAAGCGTTGCAATTTATAAGCGGGCAAAAACGCCGTTTTTTAGCCAGTTAGGCACTAGTTTTATGGCTTTTGCCGAGATTTTTCAAAGCGTGGACAGGATTTTCACTTTTGCGTTTTTAAATCCTTTTCGAATGGTGTTTTCCAAAACCTGCTTTAAAAGTTCCATTTCGCTGGTTAATAATAACCGATGCCGGAAGCTGCATTTAAATAATACCTATAGTAATAACTGCTTTTTTAAGCCTGTTTTAAAGCGGGCGAAGCTTATCGATTTGTTTAACAGCACCTCGTTTAAGCAGTGTATAACTAGCCGTTAATACGTTAAGCCTAAAAAGTCGCGTAGCTCGTTTTCGATTGTGTAGAAAAACCAGCACAGTTATCCATTATCGCGTTTTTTATAAAGCAGGCCGGCGACAAACGCTAAAAACATCGTAGCGTGCTTTATACTTTTCTTTCCGAAGGAAAAGTTCGGCTGCTATAAGCTCGGTTTTCGGGCTAATTAATTCCAAATTGGGAACATTAAGCTCCTTGCCAAAGCTTTATTGCTTTACAAAGTACTGCGCAGCGAAAAACTCCTGGAAGGTTAAATGCAGGAAGTAATAGCTTTGGTTTTTTTAATCAAAGCCGTTTAACGAGCGCAAAAATGAGATTTTTACGAGCGAAAAAAACGACGGGCGAGCAACTATAGCTTGTATCCCTTTTAATCCACGATTTTAATGTTCCCAAATTTTATTTTGATAGTTTTGGTCGAATTCGATCACGTCGTTATAAAGGCTAGCAAAAGCAAAGCAACGGAAAAGGCTAAGCTCCAGCGCCATTTGCGAAGTAATTTCGCTGTTAAGCATCCGCTTCGCGGTGTTTTCGGAAAGCGGTTTGCTTTTATGCAGCTTTTCCAGCCGTACGGCATCCTTTTTCCACAGCTTTAACTCGATTCGTCGGTAAAAACCTGTTATGGTCGTCGGTGCTTTTTAAGAATTTATAAAAGCGTTTTAACTATAACAAAGTGCTTCCAGCTGTATCGAAATCCGAATTAAGCTTTGAAAAAGCGAATGGTGCTAAAAAAACGCCTTAATTTTTACGGCTTAGTCGCCTGCGGCCATTTTTACGTAGGATTTAATTTGGTCCTAGTTAAAGCTAATTGTTTTTAATTCAAATCGACGCATTCAATATAAGCTAAGCTTAGCCTTAACGGCCGGGAGGTGATAATAACGTAAGGTTGCTTTAAAAGGTCGTGAAAAAGTCCAGGTGTTTCGAAATCCAGCTCGCGGGTTATTTTATTTAAACCGTCGAGGATAAACAAAGTCCTACTGCGCTGGGCAAGGTTGTTTACCGTTTGTGCTAATGCTTTGGAAAGTGTTAAATTTACAAAGCAAAATGCGCATGTCGCAGCACTAACAGGGTTACGTTATAGTTAAATTAAGCCTTACAAGTTACTAATAAGCGCTGTGCAAAGCCCAGGACTAGTAAGTGTGTGTGTGTGTGTGTTTATTACTAGGAGGGGACCTTTAACAATCGGTTTCCCTTATATACCTACCGACATCGATCCCGCGGGTTTTCCGCCTTAAAAGGTTCCAATACCGCAAGTGATTTTCCGAAAAATTATTTTGTATGGAGAATTTTAAAAATCGACCCACGGCTACCAAAACCATCTCCTCGTTAGGCTTTTAAATTTAACTTATGCGGATTAACTCGTTAGTGCATTAAGTGCAAGGTAAGTTACGTTAGGTAAACTTATAAATGCTAACAAGCGCTGTTAAGCTTGGGGTTATTTTTGTGCACCAAAGCTTAAAGCCAACTTATAAGCGTTAAAAGCCTTGTAAGTGGTCCTTTTAAATTGTTCCACATTAACAGTGTAAAGTGGGTAGTACAGGATAGGTAGTGTAAGGTAAGTAAGGCCTAAACGCCCAACCTTAGCTAAATACATTAGTCTTTTTAACAAAAAGTTTATTTCCATTTTCGGCATGGAAGTACTCGTCGCGAAGCCATTGTTCGAGGTTATAGGCCGGGTTAAGGATTAACTTCGCTTTTAACGTACGGAAAGGCACTTAAAACAAGCGGTCGAACATGCCAACCCACACGCGCTTATGGAGGTAATTATAAACTATCCTTTTGCATAAGGTAGTTTTTCCCACACCTGCCTGGCCTTAAATTAAAATCCGCTACGGTGGGGCTATCGCGCCATTTTATCTTTTCCGGGCGTTAAATAAAGAATGCAAAAACACCTGCTTGTCCTAAGCTGGTGCTTCCACTTTAAGTTAAGCGAGGAGCGAAAACGGGGAAGATTTGCCCTCCGAGCCCCTTTGCTCCGAGCGGCTAGCACACCTTCCTCGAATTCACCAATTCTTGGCATTGCGCTGTTAGTGCACACTGCCAAATTGCATACAAATCCTTAACACCCGCCAATTAGCGACCCAACACCAATAACCACGCCCGCTAACGGCGCTGGCGACGGCAACATGCCGTTGCCAACAGCCCCCCTTCGGCCAATAGGGTGGCGCGCGCCCTCCTCGTCGGCCTAACGGCCCGGAGGAACGCGTCGCTGCCACCCGGGCCCCCCGCGCGTTAGCGCACCCGATTACGCCGTCCCCGTTGCGGAATTAGCAACACCCAACAGGGCCCGATCAGGGCCAGGAAGGTTCCCACGACGGCAGCACCGGCACAGGTGCCCCTCCCCCCCTCCCCTAACGCCGGCGTACGCGCCCACTTGTCGGGTCGGCCGCGGCGGCCGCGGAGGAAATTATTGCGAGCTATAACCGCAAATAATAACAAACGGCCCTAATTTGCGCCACGCTGGCCTAATTTATCGACGCTAGCATTACCTCCCTTCCGGCGGAAGCGATCCCCGAAACTAACGGCTGGAAAGATTGTTTTATCGACTACGCCAAATAAGCCTTTTTCGGCCTACTTACGCCGGCCGAAAAGGAAAAAAGCTTATACGGGGCCCCGGAGCCCCCGCAACGCGCGCCCCCGGCCACTTACGCGTCGGTGGCCCGGGAGGGCCACCAATAACCCCAACCACCCGCACAGGCTTTTCGGGGCCGTACGCCCTAAACTACCCGGGCACCCCGCCTATTAACAAGCCTTAAAGCCGACTTCCGGGTGTTCGTTAGGATCCCGGAAAAACGGCAGGCTTGGGCTAACCAACAAACGGGCTTTAGCATTCGCAAAGCCCTTGCTAACAGCAAAAACCTGCCGTTTACGACGGCCGACGTCCCGGAAGCGTACCGATCCTTTACCGGGTTCGTGTTAAAAGTAAAAACGGCCGATATCCAAAGCCGGCTTTTGCAGCACCGATCCGAACTAAGCCGTTTATATAACGCTAAAAAGATCGAAAAGCCCGAAATTTAATACAACTACGTAATTTCCGGCTGCCTTACCTCTTTAACCAACGGCCTTAAACAATGCGTCCCGGTATCGGATAAACTGGTTCGGAAGGAAGTGGAAGCCTAAACAGGGCATAAACCGGTAAACGTTAAGCCTTCCGGGGCCGGCGTTAACTACTAAAAGCGTATATCGTGAATTATATCCCTTTATTCGCAAATGGCCGGGTTTAAGCTTTAAGGGATTACTTTTTTCTCACGCCGCATACAACGACACCCGCCGGTTACCCAGCACACCCCTAGCTGCCACGGCTTCCACGTGGCCCGTAACTGCGCCCGGGCCGATAAGTGCCTTCGGTGCGGGAAAATAAACGACGACCGGCACGTACAACCGTGTACGGCCCCCCCGCAATGCGCGAACTGCTCGGGCCCGTACCCAGCCGACCACCCGAACTGCCTTATAAAGCCTGTACGGGTAAACGGAGTGCTAAAGCATTTAACCCGTGGGGAAAAATGCGCGGTTAGGAAATTAGGCGCATAAGCGTACCGAGCGGCGGTAAAAGAGGTGGAAGCCGCCGTTGCCGCCGCCATTGCCGCCACCGCTAACGCCCTACCTGCAACCGCGGTTACTACGGACAATTCCGTTATAACCGCTACCGCTAATGCTAATCCCGCGGCCGGTACCGGCAACGCCGCTACTTCCGTTACCCCCGCCGCCGCCGCCGTTCCTGCCGCTGCTGCCACCGCCAACGCTGCCGAGGAAAGCCCGGCAAATGCGCCGGCCCCCGAGGGCGCGGCCCGTACGGCCGACAAGGAAAGGCACCCTGCCAAAAAACTTAAGGTTAGTTCTAACAACTAATACGAAGTACTGGCGGATATGGAACTGGACCTCCCCGAGCCCGAAAGGGCCATCGAAATAACCGGAAACCCCCCGAAAGAAACCGACGGTACCGCCGGCCAACAACCCCAAAGCCAAAGCCCTTAATACACTAACGCCGTTTTTACGTATGCCAGCAGCTAACCGGATATAACAAACGCATGGTAATAAAGCCCGGCGCCCGGGGCTTCGCCCCGAACGCCGTGCTTTAACCGCCGCCCAAGCGAACGTTCGACGTAGCTGGGAGGCGGGGGCTACTTTACTCCAACTATTTTGAAGCCAAAATATCGACGTGGTGCTAATGCAGGAGCCTTTTAGCGCGTGGAAAGGGAAGCTTATGCTTTGCACCCACCCGTCGTACGAGCTATTTACTCCGGTAAATAGCTGGCACGACCATTAAACCAGGCCTTAGGTAATAACTTACGTACGGAAAAACCCGGGGCTTCGGCTCGTAGCGGACCGGCCGGCAGGCAGCACCCGGGACATCCTTTGGCTTACCGTCGCCGGGTGCACCTTCGTGTTACAAACAGGCTTTTGCTCCTAAGGTAGGACACTTAAAAGAGGTGCTGGAACAGTACGCTGGTTAAGGGGTTTTAAAAGGACTGGGTAACTTGGCGATAATAGTTTGATTGCTTGCTTAAGGGGGTGCCTTAAAGCTAACTTAAGTTAATTAATGCCGAAACCTTAGTCCAAACTATTTAAAATGGTAGGAAACCTCCCTTTTTTATACTCGTAGTTTTTGTGTGGCAATCGTTCCTAATTTGTAATTTTTGGCAAATTACAAATCACTTTCTAATGGAAGTGCGCGACAATAAGCACCCGAAGTGATTGGTGATTATTCCTTAGCTACTTTACTGGATCGCGGGCTAAGGCGCGCGCAGGCCAAAATACCAGGGCCAATGCATAAACTTAAAGCTGTAAAGCACCAGTTGCCACCCACGTAACTTTAGGCCACTTTTAACACCCCCCCGTAAGCCATGCAACGGTTTTAAAAGCATTACGAGCACGCATTTACGTAGTAACCCTCCAAGTTTATAGTGTTTCCCTAGTTTTCCTGTAAGCCGTTTTACTGCGGCATTTGCTGCATTCCCAGCTAAATAACAAACCTCGCTTATCCCTTCGCCGTTAAGCCTTTCGTAAAACCGTCCGCTTTTATGTTAGTTATGCCAACTAGTTTAAAGGTGAAAAGTTAACGTTTTACAGCATCGATTACCCACTTGTAGCGAAGGTCGATTATGCGGGTGCGGGTTAATTTTAACGGGTTTAGCACCGTCGCTTAAGCGTTAGCGCTATCCGTGTGCACTACGAAAGTTTTTCGCTAAAGGTATCCAGTTTTTTTTAAAATGCTTTTAATCCAAAACAAAGCCCGGCCCGTTAGCAGGAGGTTAACGAACTCCGCTTCCGTCGTCGACGTCGTTATAAAAGTTTGCTTTTTTAATTGCCAGTAAACAAAACCACCCGCTAGCATAACGATTACGCCGCTTGTAAATGCCCTCGTACGGAGGCAGTTGGCGAACGAGGCATTTCCGTAAGCTTTTAGGCCTATCGCTTCGGCGCTGTAAGTAAGCCCACTAAAGGTAAGCGCGAGCTTTTTAATGCCAATAATGTAGCGCTAAAAGTGCTTTAGCAATGCCAAATGCTCGTTGCCGGGATTGGCGTTAACTTCCTGCAACCTCCTTACGGTATACGTAATATTAGGGCGAGTAATGCCAGCGAAGTAGCTAATACTCGTTATTTCCGACTGGTAGCGCAAAACCTCCTCGTGCGGGAAAAGGTCCCAAGTGATCGGCATTACAAAGCCAAAAAGCCAGGGCGTTTTTACTGCTTTAAGGTCCTCCCGTTCGTATTTGGTAATAATTTTGTTAATATAATCGCGTTAGTAAAGGCTTACAGTCCTCCGCTAGCGATCCTTTACAACCTGCATGCCGAGGAACGTTTTTGCGTTATTTAAAGCGGTTATTTCGAACCGGCTACCCACCTCGTTAACGATGGCTTTAATTTCCGTAACCGTACGAGCGGCAATTTGAAAATCGTTTACGTAAAGCAATAGTATGGCGCCCGTTTCCTTTTTGCGGTAAAGGCAAACGTTTTAGTAAATCGGCCTAAAGCTAAGTGCCTCGAGCTCCGAAATGATCGTTTAATACCACCACAAAGGCGATTTGCGAAGGCCGTAAAATGCCTTTTTCAAGCGGCAATAATAACCTTTTTACCTAACCGGAATGTTTAAGGTTGCTATACGTATAATAATATATAGTATAGGAGTTAGCCCGTGCGCCGGCGTTTTACTTTACTTATAAAAGCGTTACCTACTAAATAGTTACCTTTTACGAGGACCACGGACAATACAAAGCTGTTTCCCTCTTTTAATAGCGGTTTTGCGGCCGCTTTGCACCTTTAACAGGTTATAAGCCTTTAATTCCCATAAGAATGAAACTACCTGCAATCCTTTTTAGCCGGTGGCGCGCGTTAATTTTCGTTGTTTTAGCCGGTGGCCGTAATTACGTTTTTAAAGGCCGGTGGCCGCATATTAACGTTTTCCGGTGGAAAACGTTTCCCGGTGGGAAACATCGCCCGGTGGGCATAACGTTTTAAAGGCCGGTGGCCGCATAATAACGTCTTCCGGTGGAAAACGTTTCCCGGTGGGAAAATCGCCCGTGGCATTACGTACTATTCACTTTACTGTTACCCGGTGGGCGATAACGGGCCGCTGCCTTACTTCCCTACTACTTTTTCTTATGGGCCGCTGCCTTATTACCTTTGTTAATTTCTGCATAACAGTAATAACAACGACGACGACGGCAATCGCTTACTGCTTACCACCGCCCGAAATGTCCTTTACTTACAAAAAGGCAATTGTTAAAATACCTGCCTTATAAAGGCCTTCCAACTTGAAAGCGTGAAAGCGCGCCGTTAAGGTGCATTTAATCGCGAGCGGCGCCGACGATCACATTAGCGACAACCCGCCTTTTTAACCCGACGATCCGGCCGCCCTTAAAGCTTGGAAAGCTAAAAGGGTTCTCGTTTGGTACTTTATTAAGCAGTTAATTACGGAGGTTACTAACGAGCTTAAGCGATAAGGTTAAAGCTCCAAAGCCGACGATTCCGCCCGCGACTTTAAAGCTTTTAGCTCGCCGTTACCACTAAAATTAGCCAAAGTACCGACGCTTAACTCGATGGTTTAATGGAAAAGTTTGTTAATTTCGAGGTATTTAAGTACAACGACGTTAAAAAATACGCCAACCGTTAACTCGAGCTTAAAAAATAAATGGAGGAAGCCGGCGTTATAATTCCGGACCGTTTTTTCGTTAGTTACCTTATTAAAGGTTTCCGAAAGCATTATCCAGTCGCCGTTACCGTCGCTTTAAGCGCCCATCCAGTGCCCGCCGGCCGCACCCCGATCCAAATTATCCAAACCGTTATCGAAAACGTAATTACTTTCGAGCCGACCGACTTTTCCCTAGCTAATACTAACGCGCCCACCGTTTGCATTAAAAGGAACTATTTAGTGGTTTTTCGCCTACCTTACCACGACCGGTGCGGCAAGCACCATATAAAAGGCGATAACGGGTGCTAGCTATTGCACTTTAAGCTAAAAAAGGAATATTATAAGCAAAAGTAGTAAGGCGTTACATAGGCTATAAGAATAGGAAGGGTTGGAAAAGCTAACCCCCGGGCCGTTAATTATACTGCTGCAATGCTTATTAACCGCGGCAGCGCTAAACAGTATGCCATATAATCGAAAAACCCTACCACGGATATTAGGCTATAGGTAGGAGTTGCCGACTGAAAATAACTTCACTTTTATAACGCTTTCGTGGTTGTAAAGGGGTGTAAAGAGTTAGCCCGTGCGCCGGCGCCTTATTTTACCCATAAAAGCGTTACTTACTAAATAGTTACCTTTTACGAGGACCACGAACAATATAAAGCTGTTTCCCTTTTTTAATGGCGGCTTTGCGGCCGCTTTGCACTTTTAACACATAACGTTACCAAGTACAATGGCGTTAAAATAGGCAGCCACGAAGTCGAACTGGTGGCACTTAAGGTCGTTAACGGCCACAAGCATAAAAAAACACCCTCGTAAATGCTGCATAAGCGATTACCGCGTACGTTGCAACCTTATCCTCGCCCGGAGTATCGTTAAATTGCCGCAAACGACCCAACGCGTTTTAATCTTTTTAAAAGCGCCGTTAAGCGTTAGCTTAAGCACGTATACCCATTTGCCCGGCAGTGCTTTAACGCCCGGGGGCAATTTTTCCAGCACTTACGTGCCCTTTTCGAGCAGCGTGTTAATTTGCTTTTGCATTGCTAGCTTATAATATCGCTCGTACTCGGTTTCGTGCTTTACCGCGTCGTAGTAATAAGCCGGAATATACGGTGTTCCCGGCACCGTGGCGACGCCGAAAAGCGCGAAGTTAGGGATTTTAAAGCCGCCGATCTTTTAGGGCAAAACGATATCGTTATCCGGGTACGTAATGTTAACGAGTGCAAAACCCGTTTTTCGGGCAGTTTCCTCGGCAGCCTTAGTATCCGTATTAAAACTGTAAAAGCTTTCGTCGTTTCCGGCGCTTTTAAAGTTACTCGAATCCTTTTCCGCCACCTTTTTAATATTTTTAAGCTCGAAGCGAGCCGTTGTAAATGCCTCCGCGGGCTCCCTTTTTTTGCAAGTTTTTGGTGTTAAAACTTTATAATGCTTAAGGCCGTTAAACGCTCCCTTAATCGCCGGTTACTTGGCGGGGGCGGCGGCCGCTTTTTGCAGGTCCTTTTTTTAAACGCTGCGGGCACCGTAACCGCTTCGTTGCCGAGCTCGGGAGTTTTTTCGAATGTTGGCATACCCGGGCCGGCGGGCTTTTTGCTTTTTAAGCTTTGCAACGGCAAGCTTCTCGTCTCCGCTTCGGTTTCCCCGGTTTTTTCCGCAGGCGATAAATCGTTATTACTTTCGGGGCCGGTAATATCGCCAGTTACACCGGTGTTACCATCGTTACTATCGGTAAAATTAGTAATTAAACTAATATTATAAACCTAAATGCCTATTGTAAAGTAAAGGTTTTTAATAACGGCTTCGTTAACCGCATTAGTGGTAATCGCCTTTTTAATAAAGTTATAAAGCGATTTCCGGCGCTTATTAGCGCTTTCGTTAATCCGTGCGTTACGGTAACGGAAAACCTTATTAGTACCATCCGGTTTAACTAGCAAAATCTCGTTATAAAGGCTTTCCCAGCTTATAAGCCGGCCCCTCGTTATTTTAAAAGCCATTTTGTTAATTTTGGCTTATTTGCCGTTTTTAATTAGCATTTAAGCGACCGCGCCCTAAATGCGGAAAGTACGGATTGGTAGTTGGTAATACTTTTCGTTAAAACCAATTGCTTTTACCCACGCCTCGTGCGGGCTTTCCTTACCGCTAAAAGCTATATTTAAGGTGTAATTTAGCACCCTTTTCGCTGCTTGCAAAGCATATACCTAGTACTTTTTATGCAAGCCGTTAGCGTTAATCCCGGTACGAGCCGCGTTAAGTATAGTACGGTTAGCACGCTTAACGATGCTATTTATTTCCGGGCATCGCGCCGGGCTAATTTCGCAAGCTTTGCTTCGAGCAGTGCAATAGGCCCTTAGCTTTTCCGGGTTAAATTTCGTGCCACCGTCCGTATGGATTGCTTATATTTTAATGTTTAACTGGAGTTTAATATAGCTAATCCAATTATAAACCTTCGTAAAAATCTCCGTGCTAGCTTTGCTAATTGCAAAAATCACCTAGTTAAAAGTAATTGCTTTATTAGTAATATAAACGGCGTAATTATATCCGCCGTATAAAGTAAGCGAAATGGTTAATATATTTATATAAATACGGCCCAAAAAGCGGGTAATGCGGTGAAAGTGACGATTACCGATAATTTAGGTCGCTTTGCTTTCCAAATAACCGTTACAGGTATGCTTTAATGCTTTAAAGTAGCTAACTTTAATGTTTGCAGCGCGGTAAGCCGTTATTACCGCTTCCTTATTAGCATGCATTAGGCGCCGATGCATTATTACGTAAGGTACCGGGCGTTTTGTTGTAATTGGTGCGTTAACTTCCGTCGGTCGGTTTCCTTCGTTAAGTGCGTTGCTTAAAGCTATAAAGCCCGGGGGCGCGTTTGCGGGCACGTTAACGTTAGCAATTAATACGTTATTATTAATTTAATAGCTGCTTAACCATTTATCGTCGGGCGTTACGAAGTAATCGGTTTAATCGTTTTTTAAGCCTGCTTTGCGCATTTTACTAAAGTTAAAAAGGTTAAAAGGGGATTTAGGCGTAAAGATTGCTTATAGGTAACTGTAGTAACGCCCGCTTTATTACGTTAATGCATTTCGACGGTGCCCTTTTTAACGGAAACTTAAGCGCCGCCGTTAGCCGTGGTAGCGTTATAAGGGACCTCGCGCTTTCTTAGCGAGGTAAACCATTTGCGATCGTTAAAGTAGTGTTTAAACGAGCCGGAGTCGATTATTACGGCGTTACGGGCACTGTTAATATTACTTAAAGCGGTATTAGCTATATTATATTAGCTAGCACTGCCCCGATTAACCGGCATACCACCAGTATGGTCGGCAGCCCTCGGGTTGGCTGTAGCCTCGTTAGCTGCCTTATTACCTCGCTGGAAGCGCCGCTCCGGATATTTGGCCTTTTAAACCTCCTCGAGCTTAAAGTGCAAAAGCTAGCAGTTGTCGTTACCGCTTTTGTAATGCTTACCGCACCTATTATGGTAGGGAGCACGCGAAACGATAGTGCAACCCTTTTTGTTATAAGGCCTCGGCTTTTAAAATCCCTCCGGCTTTTTATTGGTGTTAGTTATAACCTTTAACTCCGAAGCTTTTATAACCGCCGTGTTTTCGAGCACTTTCGAAATGAAGTTAGCGGGAGTGCGGCGCTCGCCTTTACAACTCCTTAAAGTTATAGCCACCGTAAAAGGGTAAGTGGCGCTAAGCCCGTTAACGAGGCTCCTTATAAGCATCCGATCCGAAATGTTAATATTGGCTTAATCCAAAGCTTGCTTTACTTATAACCAGCGGTTCGTATACTTTTTAACGTTACCGTTAAACTTTTCCACCAAAATTGTATAGTGTTCGTTAATTAAGGCGTCGAAACGGCCGTTAGCGGTAATTTTAATGGTGTTAACTACTTTATCCCAAAAAGCTTTTGGGTTTTAATCCTCGTCGTTTTTAGGGCGGTCCTAGCCGGCCTTTTCCAAATCCGTGGTTACCTTTTCGATATTATTGCGGATGCAATACCATATTAATATCCTTTTAAAAGCCTATAATTATACAGCTTCGTAATTTTCCGCTTTAGCCGGTTTAACCGGAAGGTTAGCAAATATAAAAGAAATGTTGCGGGAAACGGTTAAATGCACCCGGATGGTGCGCTTTTATATTTCCAAATTAAAAGGCCCTAGCAAGTCCGGAACCTTTATTACGATTTCGCGGTATTCCGCCATTTTGGCGATTTTGTTAGCACTTTTAACGCGTACAAAAGCGTTAAATTGCAAGGGAAATGGTGCTTTTAAGCGCTAAAAGGGTTATCGTTATTACTTTGTTATGGTTGCTAATCGGCGCCGAACGCGGCCTTATTAATTGTCGTTTAACGGTTTTTTAACTGCTGCGCCTCGCCCGTAATCCACGGCGGGAGAACGCAAATAACGGGAAACAACTCGTGCACCGTTAATTTCTCCTAATTAGGCAAAAATATCGTTAACGGTAGCGCGAGGGCTTATAACCTAATGGAAGTGCGCGATAACAAGCACCCAAAGTGATTGGTAATTGTTTTTTAGCTACTTTACTGGATCGCGGGTTAAAGCGCGCGCAAGCCAAAATATTAGGGCCAATGCATAAGCTTAAAGCTGTGGGGCACCAGTTGCTACCCACGTAACTTTAGGCCACTTTTAACACTTTCTTTGCGATTTGTAATTTTTGGCAAATTACAAATCACTTTTTCCTGTAATTTGTAATTTTTAGCAAATTACAAATTACTTCCGGCTTAGGTAACCTAGTTACGTAATAAGGGGAGGAGGGCTCCGGGCGTGGTCGTGCCCCGCTCGGGGTCCGCAGTGTTTTAAGCTACCGTTCCCTCCTTTTCCCCGCTTCCTATCCCTGTGTTTGGTTGTAACATTAGGTTTCCCTTTTTAAGCCAAATCCTTTTGGCTATAACTGCTGCCTTTCCCTTTTGTTAATGGTAGGTACTTTTTTTCCTTACCTTTTCCCATTCCCTTTTTCGGCTAACAAAATGTTTGGTCGGGTGCAAAAAAAGAAATCCTCCGTAGTTAGTGCCTCGACCTTTCGTCGCAAAAACCTTTAGCTTTTATTTTTACATTTGCTATTTTAATGCCTTTTTGTTCCTATTATTTCGAAGTTTTAAAATAGGAAAAGTGTTTCGCTTCGCTTTAAAATTTTTCTCGTTATATGAAATGCCTGCGTTTTAACCAAACGGGTTGCGACATTTTAGGTTCTTTTTTTAAAAAGCTTCGTTAAATTTCCGCCTAATGCTTTAAATTAAACTTAAAATTGGAAGCGGCGATAAAAAAGGTTATACGCTTGCAAAAACAGCGGCGTATGTGGAACGAAAAAAAAATGCGCGCGATTCCGGCGGTATTAACTCCGTGGAGGAGCTGGAGCGTGTTAAGCGGGAGGAGGCCGAAAAGGCGGGCACGCCAGCTCCTTTAAGCCTTTCGACTTGCTAGCTTTCGAATTCCCTCCGCTATCCCCGAGCTGGGCCGATTTTATAGTTAACCCGGATTTCGACCTTTTAGCTTTGCTTCGGACTGGTAAGTTTACTTTAATGCGGGTATTTCGAATTAAAGTCCGAGTTTCGGCATAAGGGTTAACTTTTTTTTAGGGCTTTTCGCTAGTACTCTTTTAAAGCTTTTAACGCTTTTTAAGGTTGGCTTCCTTTTCCTAAATGCTTTTTTCGATTTCGTACCTTACCCATTTAACCAAATAGTGCTTGGTTTTATCGATTATATCCTTGCTTAGGATTTTTTCGATTTCGTATTTTTGTTTTGCGTTAATTTCCATTAACTCGTTGCTTTTAAAGCCCGGCGGGGCTGGTTCGAATAGGGAAACGTAAAAAACCGGGTGGGATTTTATAGTTAGTGGCAATCGGAATTCGTAATTAACGTCCGAAATTTTTTTAACATTTTAAAAGGTCCCAATTTTTATGGTTTAGCTTATCGCTTAATCGTTTTGTTTTAATATTGCGTCGAAAAAGATAAACGTTATCCCTTTCCTTAAAAGTCGGTTTTTCGATCCTTTTTTTGTTTGCTTAGGTGGATATGCTTTGTCGTAATTTTTCGAGCTTTTTTTAAAGTTGTTTATGCAGTTTAGTAAGCTTTTTTACTTGTATTTCTGCTACAAAAGCGTGCTTTCCCGCCCTGGGTTTTTTATACGCCGTAGGTGTAAACCCGTAGCTTGCGTAAAACGGTATGGTTTTTATGCCTTCGTGTATTAAATTGTTATACGCGAATTGCGCTATAAAAAGTAGTTGTACTTAGTTATTTTGTTTGTAATTAACATAGTGCCGTAAGTATTGTTTTATAGTTTAGTTCGTCCGTTTTATTTGTCCATCCGCTTACGGATAATAAGCAGTCGACAAAAAGTGCTTTGCTTTTAAACTAGCCGTAAATCCTTTCCAAAATTTGCTTGTAAATAGCTTATTTTTATCCGTAATTAAACGGTTCGGCGTTCCGTATTCCGTTATTACGTTCCTAATAAAGGTGTATGCTAACTTTTTAGCATTGCTGCTTTTTTTATAAGGTAAAAATAAGGCGTATTTAGTAAGCCTATTTACTATTACCAGGATGCTATTATATTGGACATTCGTTAAAAGCTTCCTCGATTTAAAAAGTTTAACGACAAAGTTTATAATAACTTTTTGCTATGCCTTATTAAACGCCGGCAAAGGTTATAACAGCCCGTAAAATTTATGTTTGTTAGCTTTGTTTTTTCGCACAGCTTTTACAATTTTTAATTGCTTTTTATATTTCGGCGCGGGTTTTTATAAACCCGTGGTGCTGCTAAAAGCGTTTTTAAGTTTTAATTATTCCCTAATGTTTATAAGCCAGCTATCCGTAAATTTGTAGGATTTTCCCAAAGGTTTATTCTTTTTGTTTTTTATTTTAGCTAGCGTCCGCTAAGCCGGAATTAAAAATCCATTAAGTTTTTACGTTAAAATTATACGAGTTTGTTTTAATATATTAACTTTGTGGTTTAATCGGCGGCTAAAGGCATTCGTTTTACCGTTTTCCGATCTTTTCCGGTATTCGATCCGAATGTTATAATCCTAAAAAAACTCGCTTTACCGGATTTGTTTTTTGTTTAGGTTTTTGCTTATAGTAAAGTGTAACAAATTTTTATAATCGGTGTATACTATAACTTAATAGTTTGCTCCGTATAAATACGGGCGCCATTTTTTAAAAGCTCGGATAATCGCGAAAAGTTTTTTATTATGGATTTGGTAGTTTAACTTAAGTTCGTTAAGTTTTTGCGAAAAGAAAGCATTTAAATACAGCTTTTTTTGGTCGTTTTATTATCCGAGTTGCCCTCCGATCGCATAATTCGACGCGTCGGTTTTAACCTCGAATGGTTTTTTTGGGTTTAGCAATACCAGTATTAGCTTTTATACTATTGCGTCCCGCAGCATTTCGAAGGCTTTTTATTTTTGTTTCCCTTAATGGAATTAGGTGTTATTTTTGGTAAAATTCGTAAATAGTACTGCCTTTTTGCTACATTTTTTGGATAAACCTTGTATAAAAGTTCACAAAGCTAAAAAACCCTCGTACTTTTTTAACGTTTTTAAATATAAGCCAGTTTTTTACTTTTTCGACTTTTTTAAGGTTTATCGCAATTTGTCCTAATATAATTACGAATTTTAAAAATGTAATTTCCCTGGTATGCTATACGCATTTTTCTAGCTTAACTAAAAGCTTTGCGTCGAGCAACTTTTAAAGCATTTTATAAACGTGTTCCTTATGTTTTTCCATTATTTTTAAAAAGATTAAAATGTTATCCAAATACGCGAGCACGAAAACCTTAAAGTGTTCGCGTAGCACGTGGTCGATTATTTTTTAAAATATAACTAGCGTATTGGTAAAACCGAAGGTTATTATTAAAAATTCGTAACATTCGAGTTTTGTTTTAAAAGCCGTTAATTATTTTTAGCCTTTTTTAATTCGCAATAGGTTATAAGCTTTGCGTAGGTTTAAAGCCGTAAAATATTGGGCTTTTCCGAGCATATTTTTAAGCTTGTTAATAAAAGGCAAAAAATACCGATTTTTATAATAACCTCGTTTAATAGGCGGTAATTAACACACATTCGATCCGTCCCATTTTTTTGGGCTTCCAAAGGATCCCGTATTTTATTAGCGAATTGAAAGGACGGATAAGTCCTTTTCGTAAATCCTTTTTTAGCTGTTTTTTTAACACCTTTTATTATTAAAGGCTAAATTAATACAGCTTTTGGTACTTAAGTTATGCTTTTGTTTTAAGCTTAATTTTAAAGTCGAACGGCTTATATTTCGGAAATCCGGTTATTAGGGTTTTTTTAAACAACTTTTAAATATTTGTGGTACTTTTTTAAAACGTTTTTTTATTTGGGCGACGAGTTTCGCTCGTTCGTTTTGGTCGATATCGTTGCTAAATAGTCGTAAATCCATTATTACTAACTTTTTAAGCTAATTGCCTTGTTTTGCCACCGTTATGGCTGCTTTTGGTAATGTCGTCCGCGCATTGCCCGAAGCTCGTAACTTTTAAACTTTTTCGGTTGCTAATAGCTTTTCCCATTAAACTTAGCCGGTGGTCCAATTTATTCGTAAGTTATGCTTTTTAAGCTAAGGGATTTTTAAAATCACATTTACCCTTTTTATATTTATAATGTCCAGGGTTATTCGAAAATTTTTTCGTTAATATCGAAATTTAAAATAATCGGTTTTTTTATTAATAAAACCATTGTTAAACGTAATTGGTTTCCTTTTTACAGTTTTTAAACTATACGGTTTTTATTTCTTTTATATTAAAATGCCGTACTTTTTCGCTGCTTTTAACGAAAGGTAATTGCTTTAGGCCCCGCTATCGATTAAAACGTTTAGCCTTTTTCCTTTATGCAATAGCACAATTATTAAATGTTAATATTAATCGATGTTTATAGCGGCTAAAGTTTTCGTTCGTTATTATGCTTTACGCCGTGCTTTTATTTCGGGTAAATTCCTTAGTTTTTTGCTTTTTAAAGTGCTTTTCCCTTATTTATAGGCATTCCGGACCGGGTAAACCCGTCGATCCAAACTTTTGCTTTTTTTTCCATATGTATTTTGCATTTTAGCTTCCCGCAATTATAATATGTTAAAACCTTTAATATGCATAGTATAAAGTACTTTAATAACGGCGCGAAAATGGCGGTGGTTTATCGGAAATCCACCGTTTTAAACTTCCATTTCGAAAGTTGCTAATTTCGCTTTAAGTGCTTAATCGGCCCTTTACCATTCCTTTTAAAAAAAAAGTCGACTTTTAACTTAATCGCTAAATGCTATTAGTATTTATTTTGTATGCATTTTGCTTAAAAAAGTTCGATATATTTTGTTAAATTAAAATCCAAATTTAGGTAATCGAGCGGATATCCCTCCGTATCCCGTCGTTCCGCTTTCGAAGCCCCGCCGTAAGGTTCCCCGTAGTACGTTACGGTTTAATTATCCCGAAACCAATTTAAAAACTAGCCATCGTCGTTATAGGCCGGTTCCTCGCGCATTACCCTTTTAAATGGTTTAAGCTAATCCCAAAACCATTGGTCGTTTTTGGAAAACCTAAGCGAAATGTATGCTTTATTAACGTCGAACGTTTAAATCGTTTGGCTAAAGCTTAATTCCTTTTTGTAGCTTTTTACGAGGTAAGTTTGGCCCAGCGGCTCGCGGTTAATCTCGTCGTTTATGTTTAAAAAAATCCTTTTTTTATTGCTAATTTCGCTAAGCAAAACCTCGTACCCCTTTTCGAATGCCGAACTGTTTAACCCTTACCTTATTCCTTTAATTTCGGTAGCGATCCGGGCGACGTTTTTTCTTTTTCCTCGAATTCCGTAAATCCGCACATAATATGCTGCTTACCCTCGCTGTCGTATTCGAGCTTAATAGGGCTTTTGTTAAGTTTTTTACGCATTATAACTAGCTTTTTTTAAAAGGACCATTCTAATGCGTTTTTATTAAACTGGTACACCGGGCACGAGTTTTTATAATAAAAAGTCCAATTAAACGTTACCCCGGGGCACAGGTTATCGTCCTTCCTGTTTTCCGTTTTCCGGGTTACCGCTGCTTGGCGTTTACTACGTTACGGGCAGTTTTTCTTTATATGGCCTAACTAGCTACACTTAAAGCACTTTCCATTTTTAGGATTTTAAAACCGGACTTTTTTTTAGTGCGTGGCTCCCGTACTAAGGTTTATAGGTCCAAAGTGTGTCCTTAACGCTATCGATTGTTACTGTTTGGCCTTTTTTGGTTAGCTTTACTTTGCACTACAGTTTTAGGTTGCTAGCCTTTTTTTTCTAGCTTCCGTTCGTATAGCCTATCGCTAATCCTAACGGCCGTAATAACGTATTTAGCGAAGGCCTTTAATCGTTTAACCTTGGCCATTTCGTTTTTTACATCGTCCCGTAAACCATTATAAAAATGGGTGATTTTGGTTTGTTTAATTCAGTCGAGTTTGTTAACAAATCGCTGGAATTTTAAAACGTAGGTTAACGCTGCTCCTTTTTGTCGGAGCTAAAGTAGCTTTTTTTCGGCCACTCGTTTTTCGTCGACTTATCTAAACATTTTGGCGATTTCTTTTTCGAACCGGTTAAAATTAGCAAATACGACCTTTATATCCTCGTTAAATTCGTCGTATCCTTTTAGGTAATCCGCTTATATAAGTTCGAACTAGTTTTTAACTTTGCTATCTAAGCGCGTGGCGGCGTAAGCAACCTTTTATTTTTTTCGTTCGAAATAGGCTTGGTAAAACAGGAAGTACCCTTTGCATTTAGTAAAGAAAGTTTTTAGCTTCCCTTTCTTCCCATCGTACTTGTTAGGTATGGGGAACTTATACGTAAGCACCGTAAGTTTCGGCTAACCGCCGATTTTGGTCGCTTTGGCTTTAGCTTCGGCTAACTTGTCCTTACTTTGCTGTAATTCCTTAATTATAAGCTGAAAAAGGCTAAAAGCATTGGCGGTAGTGTAGGTTACGCCACCGTAATCGAAACTAACCGTAGGCGCTGTTTTGCTAGCTTCTAAAATCGCCATTATCGTATTGTTCGTACTTCCGGTAAGTGCTAAATAGGATTAGTTAAAATGTTATAAATAGGCTTTTGCTTTTAGGGTAGGACACCTAAAAAAGGTGCTGGAACAGTACGCTAGTTAGGGGTTTTAAAAGGATTGGGTAATTTGGCGATAATAGTTTAATTGCTTGCCTAAGGGGGTGCTTTGGAGCTAACTTAGGTTAACTAATGCTAAAGCTTTAATCCAAACTATTTAAAATGGTAGGAAACCTTCCCTTTTTATACTCGTAGTTTTTATGTAATAATCGTTTTTAATTTGTAATTTTTGGCAAATCACAAATTACTTTCCCTGCGATTTGTAATTTTTGGCAAATTACAAATCACTTTTTCCTGTAATTTGTAATTTTTGGCAAATTACAAATCACTTCCGGCTTAGGTAACCTGGTTACGTGACAGGGGGAGGAGGGCTTCGGGCGTAGTCGTGCCCGCTCGGGGTTCGCAGTGCTTTAGGCCACCGTTCCCTCCCTTTCCCCGCTTCCTGTCCCTGTGTTTGGTCGTAACATTTCGTTAACGTATATAGGCTTTTAGGGGACCCTTCGAAACCCTCGTTAAACCTTTTGCTACGTTAGCGCCTAACGGTAAAATGCGTTATAACTGGGGACTTTAACGCAGGGTTCCCGGCGTGGGATCCGGTTAGGGGTAATAAAAATAGGGGCCAGGATATAACCAATGGGCTAATACCTATAACCTCCTCTTACTTACCGATTTAAGCCAACCTACGCATAACGACGGGGGCGTTTTGGATTTTACCTTTTCCAACGCCCTTTTGGCAACAGCGGAAATCGACCCTTCGCTAGCAACCGATTCGGACCACCGCTCGATACGGATCGAGGTTTTTAAACCTAATAACTCCGTTCCGAACTGCCGGCGTATTACGCTACTAAACGATAAACTACCGATTTTCGCAAACGCGGTAGCAACGGGGGCCGGCAGCCTGCCGCCACTTTTAAATCCAAGCACTACGAATTACTTGGATAAAGCGGCCGAGGCATTAAAAACCTGCTAAAAAATGCGCTAATAGCCCTCGGCCGGGGGCCTAAAGCTAAAAGAAAAGGCTAACCCTGGTGGAACGAAAAGTGCGCTAACGCCCAACGGGACCTCGCAAAAGCTATGGGAAACGGCGGGCCTTTCACGGCCGAAGCCCGTGCCTTAAAAGCAACGGTTCGGACGGCTAAAAAACAGCATTGGGCCAGCGTGCTAAAGGAAGTGGATTCCCCGAAAGCGCTATACCGTGCTGTAAAATAGCATAAACTTACACCCGCTATACGGCTTCCCCCGTTAAATATTAACGGGGAGTTTATAATAGCCCCAAGGGATAAAGCGAAAGCATTAGGTCGCAAAATCCTCCGTAGGTTTACGGCGGAGAACGACTTACAAAAGGACCCGTTACAGTAAGGGGCTACCCAAAGGACCGCACAAATCTCGTGGGACCCCCACGTCCCCTTAAAGGAATGCCGGAAATGCACCGTCGGCACGGCAAACACGGCCCCGGGCGTCGACTCCTTAACGGTTAAACTGCTTACAACGGTTTGGCCGGCAATAGGGGAATACGTTAGGGCCCTTTTCGAAGCCTGCTTTAAGGCCGGGCACCACCCGGGCCTTTTCGCACAGCGGAAGTGGTTATGCTAAAAAAGCCGAATAAAACGGATATAACGAACCCAAAATCCTACCGCCCGATAGCTTTACTCCCGTGCTTAAAGAAAGGGTTGGAGCGGTTGGTAGCTTCGCGGATGGCGTCCCTCGCACTACAACACGGGCTTATAGCCCCGCAACACGCCGGGGCCACCCCGAAAAGGCCGCCATCGATTTAACGGCATGCGTGGCCCACGAGGTGGAACGGGCCTTCCAAAAGCATAAATCGGCCGCCCTCGTTACTATGGATGTATAAGGGGCCTTCGATGTTGTATTCCGCCGGAGGCTTTTTTCGGAGGCTTTTAAACTAAGGCTAAAACCTAACGTTAATACGATGGGTATTATCCTTTGCAAGAAATAGGGTGGTTAAAGTGCGGTTGGAAAACGCTGCGGCACCCCCTTTTTCCCCGGATTGCGGGCTACCCCAAGGGTTACCGGCATTACCGGTCCTATTTATGCTTTATATGGCCGAAATCCTACCCAAAGCAAAAGCGGTTAGGTACGGATACGCGGACGATATAGGCATTTGCGTAACGGGTAGCACTCCGAAAAGTGCTCCCGTACAGCAGGGGCTACGGTAACGGAAATCCTACGTTGGGGAAGGGTTAACAAAGTGGCTTTCGACCCGGGAAAATGCGAACTTATGCATTTTTCCAGGCGGAAAAACCCTATAACCCCAGCGGTTACGGCGGAAGGCCTTACCATACAACAAGCTACAGGAGCTTTACGGTGGTTAGGGGTTTTTTTCGACCAACGGCTTAACTTTAAAGCCCACGTCGATAACAGGGCTGCAAAAGCCCAAAGCGTTACCAACCACCTCCGGAGGCTTACGAATTCGATAGGGGGGATACCGGCATATTCGGTACACAAAGCCGTTACGACGGTTATAATCCCTACGGCTTTATACGGGGCCGAAGTGTAGTATAAGGGCAAAACCAAACCACATTCATATAAGCCGGCACAATAACAAATCATCCGCTAAGGCCATTTAATCGAACGGGTCGATAAAGCTATAACCGCGTCCTTTTAGGCAGTAGTTCCGGCTTGGAAAACCGCACCGATAAATGCCTTACATTACGAATCCGGCATCCCAAACGCCCAGGCGCTTTTAAAACAAGCCCGCCTCCGTTTTGCGGCCCGTATAAATACGGTTCCGGAAGATCACCCTTTGGCCGCAGCGGTTAAGCCGGCTTTTAACGCCCGAAGGCCTAGGGCAGGCTTACCCGGCAAGCTTGCGACCTTTTTGCAAAGGACGGCCGAACTCCTTCCGGTTTGCACTCGCCCGGCTTACATCCCTTATAAATATACGGAGCTTACGGTAGCCACATAAGAAAAGCCCGCAGCCGCAAAAGCTTTTATAAAGTGGCTTCGCACCCTTCCACTTACCGACGTTATAATATATAGCAACGGGTTAAAAGCAAAAGACGGGGCAGTTGGATACGGCTGGGTAATATACCAAGCCGGCCAACGTAAACTTTCCGGGCACGGCCGGTTAGCGCATCCGGCGGAAGTATTCGACGGCGAAGCGGAAAGGGCCCGAATGGGCCTTTGTAAAGCCGTTTGGAGCTTCCGCAACTGCACTTTCCACTTGTGCCTCGATAATACCTCGGCGGCCAACGGCTGTTTAAGCACGGCCTTTAATAGTTCACAAAAGGCTTTTAAAAAAATCCATTGCTTTATAAATAAATACCAGGTATGCGTACGCTGGTCCCCGGGCCATATGGGAATCCCCGGAAACGAAAAGGCAAACGCCGAAGCAAAGTTGGGATCGGCCTTGCTAATACCTTAACATTTTAAACCAACGGTGGCCGGAGTAAAGGCTTTAACCCGGAAAACAACCCGGGACGCCCGGAACGCATGGTTTAAAAATAACTTTCCAAATCGGTATAAGGTTATAAGCCTCCCGCCGGTATTATAACATACGCCCGAAACGTTACAGCTGCACCGGAAGGTATTGCAACGGTTAATAGCCGCACGCACCGGCCACGGGGATTTCGACTGGTACCACCGAAAGTTCCAACACGAAGACGATAACCCGTGCCGTTGCGGGCGAAATAAGTCCCTTTCCCACCTTGTATTTTACAGGCTGGCTAGGGCGGCAAAAAACAAATGGCTTATAGCGGACCCTCCCCCGGCTTTCGATAAGCCCGGATATTGGAAACAGCTTTTTTAAAAGCCCTCTTTTTTTGCTTCGTTTGTTAAAGCCACCAACTACTACACTATCGCCGGACGATAATAACAAGGCCCAAAAAGCCTATATTTAACCTTTCCCTTTGTACTATTAGGATTAACAGTAAGCTCGTTAATCCCCCGCACTTTAGGCCGGGCTTAAGGGAGGTCCCGAAAACCCCTCCCCCGCCCAAACCCGGCTTTACCCCTTTTCCGGCATACCCGCCGGCTAACAGCATTACTACCACCCGCAGCGCTTTATAACGCCCCGGCGTATTTTTACGCCCTATTGTCGATTGCCCGCTCGCTAACAAGGAGCGCCGGAATGCGGCCCGACCCCCGTGTGCTTTCGGGTTTAATTTGTTAGCCGCTTTAATAGCAGCATATAGCTTAGTGTTAAGCTTAGGTAGCGCTAGCACGTCATATGCCTCTTGGGAGGCAGGGACTGGTAGATCCCGATTTACTGACGTTAAATATACTCTTTCTCTCTCTCTCTCTTCGAGCGGCTAGCAATGTGATCTGCCTATTCCACGACGGCGAGGTTAATGTAGCACTATTTCATCGGCAATCGATCTCTTAAAAGCCGTTCGACTTTAAGGAGTCGCTCGTCGTTTTTTAAATAATGCTTCCGCATTTTAACGTCCGCGTAAAATACCTAGGCTTTAAGGCAATAGTCCCAGGCTTTATTAAGCAAATTTGCCGAAAGCGGGCTTTTGCTTAGTCCCCGGCAGGGAATTAAAAACGTATACTTTTCCTTCCGCGGCCACCGGAACTTCGGCTTAGGTAGGACTTTTTTTTTCCAATGGGGCTGTCCAAAAGTATCGGCAGTTAATTTAACCCATTCGTGGACGCGTTAATAGCGCGATTCGCATCCCACTGGAGCCAGGATTTGATTAAAAAGCCGGACGATTTGCTGCTTAAGCTTTAAGTCCTCGGCCACCCAAGCCCGTTCGAACTGCGCGTAAAGGCCGTATAAAAATTCCTTTTCGCCGCGGCAAAAAACCTTTCCGACAAAATCCTCCAGGTGGCTAAAGGCCCGGGCGCTAAGCAACATGTCCGTAAACCGAAAAGCTATATACCAGCTTTTTTGCTTTTGCCGGAGCTTAACAGCTTCGGTAACGCCTCCCAAACTATTAACCAGGCCGGAAAAGGCTTTTACCACGTCGACTATAAAGCTAACCAAAGCTGGCAGGTCCGCTAATTGCGTAAAACCGTCGAAAAGCTTCGCCGGATCCATGGTGGGAACCGCACCAGCCACTTTAGCAACACCTTCGATAACGGGTTGCGCGTTGCGCCAAAGCGCTTTGTAAAGTCCCTCGTCGTTTAAAATGCTAAGCAAAGCTTAATGCGCGTAGCATGCGGCTTAAATTAAACGGAGTTTTCGCTTTTCGCTTAAAGTTCCGAGTTGTTTAAGCAAAGGTTCGTGCAGCTCCTCGCGGTTAAGGCCGGCGGCTTTCGTATCGATTAGGGCGTCCAAAACGGATAACAAAGTAAAGATCAGCCGATACTGGGTTTTGGGATCGGCATGGTTTGCGGCTTTTTTAAGTCGTTTTTGCAAGCTGGCTATTACGTTCCCAAGCTCGACATCGGCTGTTTTGCCGCCGTTAACGCAGCGGAGGACGGATATAAAGGCTTTTAAAAGCTTGGGTTTAAGGGTATTGCCGTTTGCTGTGCCGTAAATCACAGCGTTGCCGAAAGCCCGGAACAGGTTTTAATAGCTGCTAGCGTAAGTAAGTAAAAGTAAGTGAGTAAGTAAGTATATTTAACGTTAGTAAGTCGGGATTTACCAGTCCCTGCCTCCCAAGGGGCATATAACGTGCTAGCGCTACCTAAGCTTAATACTAGGCTATATGCTGCTATTAAAGCGGTTAACAAATTAAACCCGAAGGCACACGGGGGTTGGGCCGCATTCCGGCGCTCCTTGTTAGCGAGCGGGCAATTGATAATAGGGCGTAAAAATACGCCGGGGCGTTGTAAAACGCTGCGGGTGGTAGTGATGCTGTTGGCCGGCGGGTATGCCGGAAAAGGGGTAAAACCGGGTTTAAGCGGGGGAGGGGGTTTTCGGGACCTCCCTTGGGCCCGGCTTAAGGTGCGGGGGATTAACGAGCTTACTGTTAATCCTAATAATAAAAGAAAAGGTTAGGTATAGGCTTTTTGGGCTTTTTGTTATCGTCCGGCGATAGTGTAATAGTTGGTGGCTTTAACGAACGAAGCAAAAAGGGAAGGCTTTTGGAAAAGCCGTTTCCAATATCCAGGCCTACCGAAAGCCGGGGGGGGTCCGCTATAGGCCATTTATTTTCTACCGCCTTAGCCAGCCTGCAAAATACAAGGTGGGAAGGGGACTTATTTCGCCCGCAACGGTACGGGTTATCGTTTTCGTGCTGGAACTTTCGGTAATACCAGTCGAAATCCCCGTAACCGGTGCGTGCGGCTATTAACCGTTGCAGTACCTTCCGGTGCAGCTGCAACGCTTCGGGCGTGTATTGTGGTACCGGCGGGAGGCTTATAGCCTTATACCGATCCGGAAAGTTGTTTTTAAACCATGCGTTCCGGGCGTCCCGGGCTGTTTTCCGGGCTAAAGCTTTTATTCCGGCTACCGTTGGTTTAAAATGTTAAGGTATTGGCAAAGCCGATCCCAATTTTGCTTCGGCGTTTACCTTTTCGTTTTCGGGGATTTTTATATAGCCCGGTAACCAACGTACGAATACCTGGTGTTTATCCATAACGCAATGGATTTCTTTAAAAACCTTTTTAAATTATTAAAAGCCGTATTTAAACAGCCGTTAGCCGCCGAGGTATTATTAAGGCATAAGTGGAAAGTGCAATTGCGGAAGCTCCAAACGGCTTTACGAAGGCCTATTCGAGCCCCTTCCGCTTCGCCGTCGAATACTTCCGCCGGGTGCGCTAACCGGCCGTGCTTGGAAAATTTGCGTTAAACGGCTTGGTATATTACCCAGCCGTATCCGACTGCCCCGTTTTTTGCTTTAAACCCGTCGTTGTATATTATAACGTCGGTAAGTGGAAAAGTGCGAAGCTACGCTATAAATGCTTTTACGGTTGCAAGCTTTTCTTATGTAACTATTGTAAACCCCGTATATTTATAAAAAAAGGTAGGCCGGGCGAGTGCAAGCCGGGAAAAGTTCGGCCGTCCTTTGCAAAAAGGTCGCAAGCCTATTAGGAAAACCCGTTTTAGGCTTACGAGCGTTAAAAGCCGGCCTAGCCGCTGCGGTTAGGGGGTAATTTTCCGGAACCGTATTTATACGGGCCGCAAAATGGAAACGGGCTTGTTTTAAAAGCACTTGGGCGCCGGGAATGCCGGATTCGTAATGTAAAGCGTTTGTCGGTATAGTTTTCTAAGCTAGTACCACTGCCCGGAAGGACGCTTTTAAAGCTTTATCGACCCGTTCGATTAAATGGCTTTAGCGGATAATTTGTTATTATGCCGGCTTATATGGGTGTGGTTTGGTTTTGCCCTTATATTACATTTCGGCTTTGTATAAAGCCGTAAGGATTATAACCGTTATAACGGCTTTATGTACCGAATGTGCCGGTATTCCCTTTATCGAATTCGTAAGCTTTCGAAAGTAATTTGCAACGCTTTGGGCTTTTGCGGCTTTGTTATTAACGTGGGCTTTAAAATTAAGCCTTTGGTCGAAAAAAACCCCTAACCACCGTAAAGCTTTTATAGCTTGTTGTATGGTAAAGCCTTCCGCCGTAACCGCTAAAATTGTGGGGTTTTTCCGCTTGGAAAAATACATACGCCGCATTTCCAAGTTAAAAGCAACTTTATTGCCTTCCCCAACGTAGGATTTCCATTATATAAACCCTTGTTTTACGAAAGCATTCTTTTAAAGTGCTACCCGTTACGCAAATGCCTATATTATCCGCGTATCCATACTTAACGCTTTTACTTTAGGTAGTATTTCGGCATATAAGCATAAATAAAACTGGTAACGCCGGTAACCTTGGGGGTAACCCGCAATCCGGGGAGAAAAAGGTGCCGTGGCGTTTTCCAAACGCACTTTTACCACCCTAGTTTTTTGCAAAGATAATACCTATCGTATTAACGTTAAATTTTAACCTTAGTTTAAAAGCCTTCGTAAAAGCCTCCGGCGAAGTACAACGTTTAAAAGCCTTTTGTACATCCATAATAACAAGGCGGCGGACTTATGCTTATGGAAAGCCCGTTTTACCTCGTAGGCTCGCACGCCGTTAAATCGATAGCGGCCTTTTTCGGGGTAGCCTTAGCGTATTGCGAGGCTATTAGCCCGTATTGCAACGCGAGGGAGGCCATCCGCGAAGCTACCAAACTGTTTACAATTAAGGGTTTGCTTTTAGGGTAGGGCACTTCGGGGGTCGAAAAGACGGTATCGCTGGTACCAGTAAACAGGGAAACACGTAACTTAAAAGGACAATTTAATTGCTTGCCCAAAAGATGCTTAAAAGCTAACTTAGGTTAACTAATGCGAAGCTTTAATTAAAGCTACTTAAAATAATAAGAAATCCATCCTTTATATATACACTGCTTTATTTTAGGATTTATGGATTTATCGAAAGATTTAAAAATCCATCCTTTGGATTTGTAAATTTGTCGAGAAATCCAAAAATCCATTTTTTAAATTTGTGGATTTGTTAAAAAATCCAAAAATCCAGTTTAGGTAACTTTTCGGGTTACGTAACTTTTTAGGTCCTAATGTGGGGTAAACCACCTTTAGGACCTTTTTTATGCTTGTAACCCTGTGGCTTTAAAGCTTGCATGTTCGGTCGTAACATTAGGTCCCCCTTTTAAGCCAAATCCTTTTAGCTATTTCCCCCCCCCCCCCCCCCCCGCTTTTCGTTAATTAGTAAGTACTTTCCTTTTTTACCAACTTTTTTCCCTTTTTTTTTTAATTAACGAAATGTTTGGCCGGGTACGAAAACGCTTTTTTGCGAAAAAAACCCTTTAGCGTAAGGATTTACTCGTTTAAGTCGTTTTTTTTGCTATCGAAATGCCTTTTTTTTTTTTTGCTTCGAAGTTTTAAAACGCGAAAAGTGTAAAGCCTTTCCCCAGGATTCCTTTCGGTGTGTGGAATGCTTTAATAGCAACCGTTCCGGTTGCGATATTTTAAGGCCCTCGCTTAAGCAGCTTCGTTTTATCGGTTTGTAATACCAGCGATTGGAAGCAAAGGTTAAGGCTATAAAGGAAAAGCGGCGTGCTTTGGATAATAAGCTCGAACGTTTGCGGAAATAAATAAAAACTGGTTTGTTAAAAAAATGCGCGCGATCCGGCGCGGCATTAACGCGGTGGAAAAGTTAAAGCGTATTAAGCGGGAGGAGGCCGACCAGGCGGCTCGCTAGGCTGCCTCGCATTCCGAGCCTTTTATAGCTTTTTTCGTTCCTTTCGATTGGCAAATGCCCGGGGTTAATCCTAACCTAAACCTGTTTGCTTTTTTTAACTAAAGTAAATTGTAACTTTTTTTAATAATTTTTTTAGGTTTTGTGGCGCATTAAGCATGGCTTTGGTTTTTGCCGAGGTTTCGGGTTTAAAATCCCGGCACGATCGTAAAAGTCGATAAGTTTTCGGGTTTGCCCCGGAGTTTATCAAGCTTTTATCTTTTTTTTTTTTTTTTTTTTTGCTAACCGTTCGGCGTAAACTTTTTTGCCCTATTTGGTTCCGGTAAGTGCTGCTTTTTTTTAAACCTAATAATAAAGCGGTATTATTTATAACACCCATTTTTATAAGTCCCGGGTTCGATTTCCGGCTGGGCTAAAAGGGCCGGCGGTTTTTTGGAAATATCGCGGGTATTTTTAAGGAAAATCGTCGTTTTACCGTCCTTGCTGGCTAACCTTTTTACAATTATTTTAGCTAATACTTTCGTAAAATGTTTTAATAATTCCTAAGGTTGGTTTTTTTTTCCACGTGTTTTTTTCGTGGCCGTACCTTTCCATTTAACCAAGTACTTTTTAAGCTTACGTTTTGGCTTATAGTTTAGGATTTTTTTAATTTTATACTTTTGTTTTAGGTTAACTTTTATTAATTCGTTGCTTTTAAAGCCCGATAGCGTTAATTCGAATAGGGAAAATATGAAAAACCGGGTAGGATTTTATGGTTAACGGTAATCGAAATTTGTAATTTACGTTCGAAACCTTTTTTAATATTTTAAACGGTTTTAGTTTTTTGTGGTTTAGCTTATCGCTTGGTCGTTTCGTTTTAATATTTCGTTAAAAAAGATAAACGTTATCCCTTTTTTTAAAGGTCGGTTTTTCGATCCTTTTTTGTTTATTTAAGTAGTTGCAATGCTGCAGCTTTTTTAGCTTTGTTTAAAAGTGTTTATGCAATTTGGTAAATTCCGTTATTTGTATTTCCGTTATTAAAGCATGTTTTCCCTGCTTTAGGTTTTTTATACGCTATAAGCGTAAACCCGTAGTTCGTATAAAACGGTATAATTCTTATGTTTTTATAAAATTAAGCTGTTATAAGCGAACTAAGCTATAAGAAATAATTATACCCAGTCGTTTTATTTGTAATTAACGTAATAACGTAAATATTGCTTTATAATTTGGTTTATTCGTTTCGTTTGTTTATTTGTTTAAAAGTGGTAAACTATGGATAAAAAGTGTTCCGCTTTTAGCTTATTCGTAAATCCTTTCCAAAATTTGCTTATAAATAGCTTATTTTTATCCGTAATTAAACGGTTTAACGTACCGTACTCCGCTATTACGTGCCTAATAAAAACGTACGTTAATTTCGTAGCGTCGCTGCTTTTTTTATATGGTAAAAATAAAGCGTATTTGGTAAACCTGTTTATTATTACTAATATATTATCGTATTTTATTCCGGTTATCGGTTTTTTAAATTAGAAAAGTTTAATAACGAAATTTATAGTAACTTTTTACTATGTTTTATTTAATGTTAGCAAAGGTTGTAATAACCCGTACGGTTTATACTTATTGGCTTTATTCCTGGTATAATTTTCGCAATTTTTTATTGCGTTTTATATTTCGGCTCGAGTTTTTACGAACCCGTAATATTATTATAACCGTTTTTACGTTTTTTTTACGCTTTAATAGCCGTATGCCAGCTGGTTATAAATTTGTTGGATTTTTTTAAGGTTTAAACTTTTCCTTATTAAACCGTTTTAACGAGCATTTTTTATGCCGGAATTAAAAATCCGTTTGGTTTTTCCGTTAAAATTATTTATATTTTTTTAAGTATTATAACTTAATAGTTCGATCGTTAGTTTAAAGCGTCCGCCCGGCCGTTTTTCGACTTTTTCCGGTATTTAATTCGGATATCGTAATTTTGTAAAAACTCGTTTTAACGGATTTATTACTTATTTAAGTTTTTGCTTATAATAAAATGCGTTAGGTTTTTATAATTTATATATACTATAATTTAATGCTTCGCTTTATAAAAGTATGGCCGCTATTTTTTAAATGCTCGGATTATCGCTAAAAGTTTTTTATCGTAAATTTAATATATTTAATTTAGGTTTATTTAGCTTTTGCGAAAAAAACGCGCAAAAATGCAACCGCTTTGGTCGTTCCGTTATTCGAATTAGCCGTCGATCGCGTAATTCGACGCGTCGGTTTTAACCTCGAAAGGTTTTTTTAAATTTAAAAATGCTAACATTAGTTTTTTTAACACGGCGTTTCGTAATTGCTCGAAAGCCTTTTGTTTTTACCTTTTTTAATGGAATTAATAGTTATTTTTAGTAAAGTTCGTAAATAATATAGCGATTTTGCTATAACTAGGGATAAACCGTTTGTAAAAAAAAACTTTAAAAACCTTTGTATTTTCGTAACGTTTTTAAATATAAGCCATTTTTAACTTTTTTAACTTTTTTAAATTTATATAAATTTGTCCGGGTGTAATTACGAATTTTAAAAAAAGCAACTTTTTGCAAATGCTATTCGCATTTTTCTAGTTTAACGAAAGTTTTGCGCTAAACAGTTTTTAAAACATTTATATACGTGTTGCTTATGCTTTTCCATCGTTTTCGAAAAAATTAAAATATCGTTTAAATACGCGAAAACGAAAACGTTAAAATATTTGCGCAATATATGGTTAATTATTTTTTAAAACGTAGCTAATGCGTTAATAAGCCCGAAGGTTATTATTAAAAACTCGTAATATTTAAATTTTGTTTTAAAAAACCGTAAGCCACTTTTGGCCTTTTTTAATTCGTATTATGCTATAAGCTTTCCGTAAATCCAAAGCCGTAAAATACTGGGCTTTGCCGAGCTTATTTCGTAATTTATCGATAAAAGGTAAAAAAATATCGATTTTTTATTATAGCTTCGTTTAACGGGTAATAATTAATACATATTCGTTCCGTCCCGTTTTTTTTTTTCTTTTTTATAAAATTTTATATCCTATTAAAAAATCGGAAAGTTTAATATATCCTTTTCGTAGGTTTTCTTTTAGCTGTTTTTTTTAGCACCTTTTGCTATTAAGGGTTAAATTAGTACAACTTTTGGTATTTAAACTGCGTTTTTAGTTTAAGTTTAATTTCCAAATCGAACGGTTTATATTTAAAAAGCACCGTTTTTAGGTTTTTCCGAAACAATTTCTCGTATTTATAATATTCCTTCGGAATATTCGCGAGCCGTTTTTTAATGTTGGTTTAATCGTTTTGGTTGTTTTCCATTTTGGATAATCGTGTATTCGCCGATGCTAAATGCAAAAGTAAATTACCAAATTTTATTACCGTTATAACCTTTTTTCGTTGCTTTTTATGCTTACGGTTTAAAGTTTATAATTAGTAAACCGTTTTAGTTATTCGTGGCTTTTTTTATTAAATTTGGCCGGTAGCCCAATTTATTCGTAAATTATTTTTCCTAAACTAAAGGATTTCGAAAATTACATTTTCTTTTTTATATTTAGCTTATCCAATATAATAATAACGTTTTCCCTATTTCGGGTGCGTAATATTATTGGTTGCGTTTTTCGGTTAATTTATTTTTTATTATAAGCGATAAATATTTTTTCGACCGTTTTAAGTTAATACGGTTAACGTTTTCGTTTTATAGGAATTTTATACCGTTTAACCGTTTATAGCGATACGTAATTGCTTTATATTTCGCAATCGATTATTTTTTAATTTGTTTTTTAATATTTTATTTAAAATGTTAATAGGTTGTACGGTTAATTCGATTTTGCTATTATAAGGGTTTTTATTAACTTTTTTTTCTTTTTTTCCATTTCGTGCTTTTTATTCGGGTGGTTTTTTTAGTTTTTTAATAAAAAGAACGAGTACCGTACGTTTGTCCTTTTATCCGGGTTAAACGGGATATACGTTCGTATAATCCCTTAATGCTAAACTTCCGCTTTTTATATTATGTGTTTTTTGCATTTCGCAATTTCGCATTTCTTTTAATTAAGCGTTTTAATAATACATAGCATTAAATACCGCTCGCTGGGTTTAAAAATTGCGATAAATTTACCGATTCGGGTTAGCTTTTACCGTGGCAATTAAAATGCTAAACGGGGCTTAATTTTTGGTTTGTTTTTTAACTTTCGTGGAAAAAAATCGTATTTAAATTTAAGTTATAAGTAAAATTTGCACTTCCCGTAAATGCATTTTGCTTAAAAAAGGTATAAATGTTTAAAATGTTTTATATCGATATTAAGGTAATCCTCGGGTTTTAGCGCAGCTTATTTTAGCCCGTTTGCGTTGTTAAACCTATAATTAGCATATTTAACTTTTTATTAATTGCTAAACTACGATAAAAGTTAGCCGTCGTTTTCGTTCGTTAAAATAGCGTAATATAACGGGCCATTTGGGTATTTTGGAATTTTAACGTTTTAAAAATACGCCGAGATATTAAAAAGTGTAAAAACGTGTTAGTCCTTTTAATTTGCTTGCTTTTCGCGAACTATAAGTACGAAGGTTCCGCCGTTCGAACTTTCCGCTCGTTTTTAAAACTCGGCCGTTTTAAAGTTTTAACCACCTCGGTTCATTTTAACGTTAATATCGAAGTTTTTCGATTTTCGAAAAAGGTGTATTTAGTTTAAAAGCTTTTTTCGGGTTTTTTTTCCTTCGTACCATTTGCTAAAATTACTTCCTTTTAAATCCCGCGAAAAACAGTGTTGTTTTTTTCCTTTAAGTTTTCGGGTTCGAAAATAATCCGTTATTTTCCTTTATTATCGTATTCGAACTTTATAGTTTTAAATATACAAATGCTTTGTAATTTCCGGGGATACCATTCGATAGCCTTTTTATCGGACTAATATATAGCGTACAGCTCGTTATAACAACCTGTTTAGCTAAACGCTATTTTAAAGCATAATCCTTTTCGTATTAAGCTTTTTTACGTTTGTTAAAAGTTTGCTATTTGGCGGTTATTATTTCGCTAAAAGCAGTTAACTTTTATATAGCTAGTTTAGCTGTATTTAAAACATTTCCCGTTTTTTAGGTTTTATTTTTACTTTTTTTGCTATTTTTATTATTAATAAGCGGCTTTCGCATTAAAATTTATAAAGTTTAAATGCGTTTCGTAAACCGTAATAGGTTATTATTTGGCCTTTTTTTAGTTAGCCTTATTATTTTATGCCGCGCTTTTAAAACTATATTTTTTTTCCTATTATTATTTGTATAATTTGTTGCTAATACAAACCGCGTTCCTAACGTAATTCGTAAAAAAACTCCGGGCGATCCTGCTTTACGAGTTTATCCTTTACGTTTTCGCGTAATCCGTTATAAAAGTGCAATATTAACGTAGCGTTATTTTAGCTAAGCTTAATGCTAATTCGTTAAAAGTTTATTACGTATTTGGCTACGGCTTTTCGCTGTTTAAAAGCTAGCAAATTTTTTTCGGCAATTCGGGTTTCGTCGATTATTTCGAACATTTTTCCAACCTTTTTTCCAAAGGTTTTAAAACTAGCGAAAATAAGCTTAGTGGTTTCCTGGTTACTTTTATACCTTTTAAAGTAGTTATTTTAGGTTAGCTAAAACTATTTTTTCATTTTGCCGTTTAGCTTGGTAGTAGCGTAGGCAACTTTTTATTTCTCGCTTACGAATTGCTATTTGTAAAATTTAAAATAGCTTTTGCATTTGGTAAGGAACGTTTTAAGCTTACCGTTTTTTTTTTTGTAAAAATCCGGGGACGGAAATTTATACGCTTTAACCGCGATAAGCGTTTCGAAAGATAACAATTTCGTGGTAAATTGCTTTACTTTGGCCTGGCTTTTAGCGATCTTTTCCTTTATAAGCTTAAAAAGGCTAGCCGTGTTAGCGGTTTCGTCGAAGTTGTATTTAACACCGTTAAAGGTAAAAACCGTGGTTTTTTCCTTTTTAAGCTTTTTACTGCTATTTGCTATGGCTGTACTATTTTCCTTTTAACGAGGTATTAAATAAAATTAGTTAAAATGTTATAATTAGGGGTTTGCTTTTAAAGTAAGGCATTTCGGGGGTCGAAAGGACGGTATTACTGGTATTAGTAAATAAAAAATACGTGATTTAAAAGGACAATTTAATTGCTTGCCTTAAGGGATGCTTAGGAGCTAACTTAAGTTAATTAATGCCGAAGCTTAATTAAGCTACTTAAAATAGTAGGAAATTCATTTTTTATATATACATTGCTTTATTTTTAGGATTTGTAAATTTGTCGAAAGATTTAAAAATCCATCCTTTGGATTTATAAATTTGTCGAGAGATTTAAAAATCCATTTTTTAAATTTGTGGATTTGTCGAAAGATTTAAAAATTTAGTTTAGGTAACTTTTTAGGTTACGTGATTCCCTGGGTTTTAGTGTAAGGTAAAACCACTTTTAAAACCTTTTTTATGCTTGTAACCCTGTAGCTTTAAAGCTTGCATGTTCGGTCGTAATATAAACGTTTAACCCTTTCCTTAAGCACGGAAGTAAGGCTATTAGGCGGTAGGATTTTAGGTTCGTTATATTCGATTTGTTCGGTTTTTTTAGCATAACCATTTCCGCTATGCGGAAAGGGCCCGGGTAGTGCCCGGCTTTAAAGCAAGCTTCGAAAAAGGCTTTAACGTACTTTCCTATTGCCGGTTATGCCGCTATAAGCAGCTTAACCGTTAAGGAATTAACGCTTAGGGCCGTATTTGCCGTACCGACGGTAAATTTCCGGCATTTTTTTAAAAAAACGTGGGGGTTCCACGAAAGTTGTGCGGTTATTTGGGGGGCCCTTTACTATAACGGGTTTTTTTGTAAATCGTCCTCCGCCGTAAACTTACGGAGGATTTTACGGCTTAATGCTTCCGCTTTATCCCCCGGGGTTATTATCACCTTCTCGTCGATATTTAACGGGGGAAGCCGTATAGCCGGTGTAAGTTTATACCATTTTACGGCCCGGTATAATGCTGCTGGAAAATTTACTTCTTTTAGCACGCTGGCCTAATGCTGTCTTTTAGCCGCTCGGATCGTTGCTTTTAAACACGGGCTTCGGCCGTAAAAGGCCCCCCATTTGCCATAGCTTTTGCAAAATCCCGTTATGCGTTGGCGCACTTTTCGTTCCACTAAGGTTAGCTTTTTCTTTTAGCTTTAAGCCCCCGGCCGAAGGCTATTAACGCATTTTTTAGCAGGTTTATTAATGCCTCGGCCGTTTTATCCAAATAATCCGCCGTGCATGGATTTATAAATGGCGGCAAACTGCCGGCCCCCGTTATTACCGCGTTTGCGAAAAACGGTAGTTTATCGTTTGGTAGCGTAATACGCCGGCAGTCCGGAACGGAATTATTGCGGTTAAAAACTTCGATCCGTATTAAGCGGTGGTCCGAATCGGTTGCTAGTAAAAGGTCGATTTCCGCTGTTACTAAAAGGGCGTTGGAAAAGGTAAAATTTAAAACGCCCCTATCATTATGCGTAGGTTAGCCTAAGTCGGTAAGTAGGAGGAGATTATAAGTATTAGCCTATTGGGCTATATCTTAACCCCTATTCCTATTACTTTTAACCGGATCCCACGCCGAAAACCCTGCGTTAAAATCCCTAGCTATAATGCATTTTGCCGTTGGGCGCTAACGTAGCAAAAGGTCCAACGAGGGTTTCGAAAGGTCCTTTAAAGGCTTATATACGTTAACAAAAGTGCACCCGGCGACGGTAAGCTAAAGGATGTCCCGGGTGTTGCCTGCCGGCCGGTCCGCTACCGGCCGGAGCCCCGGGTCCTTCCGTACGTAAATTATTACCCGAGGCCTGGTTTGGTGGTCGTGCCAGCTATTTACCGGAGTAAATAGCTCGTACGACGGGTAAGTGCAAAGCATAAGCTTCCTTTTCCACGCGTTAAAAGGCTTTTGCATTAGCACCACGTCGATATTTTAGCTCCAAAATAGTTAAAGTAAAATAGCCCCCGCTTTTTAACTGCGTCGAACGTTCGCTTAAGCGGCGGTTAAAGCACGGCAGCGTTCGGGGCGAAGCCCCGGGCGTTGGGCCCTATTGCTATGCGCTTGTTGTATTTGGTTGGCTGCTGGCATACGTAAAAGCGGCGTTAGTGTATTGGGGGCTTTGGCTTTGGGGTTGTTGGCCGGCGGTACCGTCGGTTTCCTCTGAAAGGTTTCCAGTTATTTCGATAGCCCTTTCGGGCTCGGGGAAGTCCAGCTTTATATCCGCCAGTACTTCGTATTGGTTGTTAAAACTAACCCTAAGCCTTTTAGCAAAGTGCTTTTCTTTGCCGGCCGTACGGGCCACGCCTTCCGGGGCCGTGTAAAAGGGACGTGCCAAAGTACCGCTCCACTACATAAACTAAAAGATCCAACAGTTTAATCACTTCGTGATTGAACCTTTTGGCACCACAGTATATCAAGCCCCGGGATCCCTTACCAGGGCGACCCCGTTACACTATCCCCCCTCCAAAAGGCCGCGTCCTTAAGGTTTTAATATATGGGAACTGCGTGGCGCTCCTTATAGGTATTTAAAAGGACGGCCCAGCCTTCACACTGCCTCGGCACCGCGCATATCTGCTCGACTGGATTGTCACGCCCGTTCGCCGCGACGCTTCGATAGGGATACAATGACATACGTTGTGTTAAAACCCCAATTCCCATAACTCGTCAAACATCCCTTTTAACGTCACGCCCCGTAGGGCCGTGCGCCTCGAGGCGGATGCACCCCCCAGCATGCTGGGGCCCAAGGTTTAGGACAGGGCACGCCGACCCACGTGCAAGCACGTGCTATGCAAAATCGTAAGCGCCACGAAGGCCCCACCCCGTTGCCCCTCTTTTGGAGCCACGCTTTTACAAAGGCAGGCGATAACAGCCAGGTTCGAACCAGTGCACCCACGAAGTGATTGAACAATGTAAGGGGGACGTGCTAAAGTACCGCTCCACTACATAAACCAAAAAATCCAACAGTTTAATCACGAAGTGATTAAACCCTTTAGCACCACAGTATATCAAGCCCCGGGATCCCTTACCAGGGCGACCCCGTTACAGGCCGGCGGGCCTGCCGGGTTTGCTATAACGGCGGAGGCGACGGCGGGGCCGGCAGGGGTGGCAGCGGTGATAGGGATGGCTGGAGTAACGGCGATAACAGTATTAGCCGTAAGGTTAACAACGGCGATAGCGGTTGTATTAGCGGTATCGTTAATCTACTACTAACCACGTCTAAGATTTTCAAAAAACGCGGCGAATAGGATGGTACCTTTTTGCAGGCCGCAACGTGTAAAAGTACCTGCTTCCTTAACAATTTGTTAGTGCAGGAGTAATTTTTGCGGCCAAAGATCCCTATATACTAACAGTACCGGGTATATAATTTGTTGGAAATTTTTAATTGGGTGCACGCGTTGGCGTTGCGGGCCGCAGATAGCAAATAAGAAAATTTCGTGCAAGGGGTTACCATATTAAACTTTTTTTGAATTTAAATTACGGGCTTTTTTCACTTTTTACACCCTACCTTATTTGCGTTGCCTTATATGCCTGCACGCAAGCGTAACGCCCGCAGTTTTGCAGGGCAATATTGCACAAAATGTCGGCAAACGAAACTTATCGCCGATTTTCCTGCCAACTTTCGAGGCGTGCTTTATAATATTTGCATTTCATGTCGAAGGTTAAGGCGCGCCCGTAACCGCAACCGCAAAAGCGTTACCCCGCCACCAGTTGCACCCCCGCCTGCGCCTTTATCGTCACCTTTTGCTTATCGTCCTGGTTTGCAAAGTCCGCTTGCGGACCTCGCACCGCCCGCAAGGCCACTTACGGCTCCCGCAGCGCCATTTGCGCCCCGCCGCCAAAAGCAACGATAACGCCAATCCTCCGCTTTTTATACGCTTTTTGCGCAAATACCAGCCGACGGAATTTGGCGTGTTAAAGCCGACTTTTTGGGTCCTATAAACGTGGAGTGCGAATATTGCGGTGCATTGCATTAGTTAAATGAAAAGCTATTAATAAGTTTTTTTATTTATTTTTTTAACTTGCACGTTTATTTATATTTACCTTTTTTTTAAGCTTCGTTTACTGCCGAACCGCAGTTTGGAAAGTGCTATTTATAAGGCCGCATTTATCTTACCCTTTACCCACGTCCCCTTTTGCTTATTTACAATTTCTTTACGTCCTGTACTCCGCGTGGGTTTAATTTTCATTTGCATTTGCGTTATTATAATGCAGCTTTTGCATTTACATTTGTTAAATGCAATATTATTCGCCGAGGTGCTACTGCGGGTGGCTTTATAAATTTTCAAATCCAAAGCACGTTATACCACTTATCCAAAAGTGTTAGTGCAAGTGTAAACCAGCCGAAATACGCTGATATTTATTTTTTAAATCCGCAAGCTGCTTTACACTAACGTTTATTAAAATACCCTGGTGGTAATCGCTTTTTTTACTAAATTTACTACTTTTTTATATAATTACAATCCTTTTATTTTTTTATACCGTATTGTACGAGAGCGGATATTGCATAATGGGGGGCTTGCATAAGTGGTATTAAATCCGCAATTTCGATTAGTCGAAAAACGCGGTGCAAATATACGTCGGTATAATTTGCCTATAGCTAACGAAGTTGCGGCTGTTATTCCAAACGTTGGAAGCCGTGATTTTCGTGATATTATACTTGCTTTTCGGTTCGCAAACCACGGTTTTAGTGCTTTTCGTCGAATTAGTTGTCGTTATCCCTTTTACTTTGCATTGGCTTATCCGCTTTTTTTTCCTTATAGCACGTAAAGTTATTTTTTTATTTATTTACTATTTTTGTACCCCGCTTTAATGTAACATTTGCACTTGGTTCGGTTGTAAAAAAAATTGGGTGGGACAAATATTATAAATATTATTTATTTTTACGAGCTGTATTTCTTTTTATTTCTTTTTATTTCGGGCGTTTATTTTAATAGTTATTAATGGATTTATTTGCGGCTTTTAATTAGGAAAAGTTAAATTTCCTTAAGTATAACCAGCAACGTTTACGGGTGGATTTATATTTTGGCGTGCAAAATTGGATCCGTAACGAAAACGGCAACGTTAAAAACGTCGGCCGCAAAATTATTTTACTTGTTTCGTATTTGGGAGGAAATCGTTTTATTTGTGCATTTTATTAAAATTTTATGGCTATTGTTCGTTATTTAGGCCTTTTTTCCTTTTTTATTACAATTACGGCTAACTTTAACTGGAAAGAAATTATCGATTAATTGCAGCCCGGCTAAGCGGCCGCAAATCGCCCAAATATAATTACCCGGGTTTTTTAACTTAAAAGTGACCGTTTTTTAAAAAAGTTGCGGTTTGGTATTTTCGGGCGTTTTGCGGGTATTGTTTGGACTTTGGAATATTAAAAGCGTGGTTTACCTTATCGTTATATTTTTCTTTTTTTTGCACTTAAAAATGCGGCTTTATTTAAAAACCCCTAGCATATTAATAAATTTATTTTTGCGGAAATCCCTTTTATTGCATAAAACGTAACATTGCGGGAAGTTATTATTATACAAATGTTACACGGTTTTTGCGGAAAAGATAAACCATTATCTCCTTGTATAAAACCAACTTTTAATGGGTTAAATAAGTGTTTTAAAAAATTTCCCAAAGCTTTTTAACCGCAAATTACGGTTCCTAATAGCGGTTATTTTATTTACAAATGCCGTAATACGGAGAAAAAAGTTTGTAAAATGGTTGGAAAGCGGGAAGTTTTTTTAAATAACCGGATGGTTATTTTTTATTCCCTATACCTTTCTCGTAAATATAACGCGCATATAAATGTGGAAGTTTGCGCTATAGTTTTTGCCGTAAAATATATATATAAGTATATATATAAAGGCAATAACCGTGCAATTTTGGAATTACAATTTTCGGATAACGATAAAATTGTAAAGTATTTGCAAAGCAGGTATATTTGCCCGCACGAAGCATTTGTTAGGTTAATGGAATTTCCGATGCACGAAAAGTGGCCCCCAGTGTTGCGGCTTACAATGCATTTAAAAGGCTAGTAAGCTGTCGTTTTTCCAAACAATTTTATTACGGACGAGCTTGCAAATTTTGCGGATCGTAAATAGTCGACGTTAATGGGTTTTTTCGAATATAATTCCTAAAACGAAAACGGGCGTACGGTGTTATACGCTAATTTCCTTGCAAAGTACGTTTGGAAAGTTATATTTACAGCTCGGATTTGGATTCCGCGTTAACGTGGTTTTTAAATCGGCTGTATGTATTACGTTCTTTTTATAACGGGTAAATGTTTTTACATGCGGTTATTTTTATCGATTATTCCTAGTGCATAATTTTTTACGCATTTGCGGATTATTAACGGCGTTATTTTTCCAACTTTTCGGGAAGTTTGCATTGCAGCCGGACTTTTGGAAAATAACGGCCGCTAGGTATCCGCATTTAAAAATGCAAAAGTTTAGGTAATTGGGTTTACATTTCGCAATTTGTTTGTTTTAGCATTACGAAACGAAATTGCGGATGCGTTGTTATTATGGTTGCGGTTTTGCGAATTTATTTGCGATGATTTGCAATCGTAAGTTGCACGCTACCCCGTTATCCCCGCAAATTTACACGAGCCGCATTTTAATTGCGGGCTGTTTTTAATAAGCGAAGCTTTAACGGGGTGGGGCTTAACCTTATCGCAATTCGGCTTTTTTTTATTTTAATTACAATGGCTTCCTGCTAGTAATAACCGGTTAATTATACGCGAGTTAAATTATAACGGTAATAACGAGCAAGCTTTTGTGGATATTGCATTGCAATAGTTTAACCCGTAATAAAGTGCAATTTTTACGAATTTATTCGTTTTACAAAAACGAACGTTACGCAAGCCGCGTTTTTTATGCAAGGTACGTTTTATATGTTGCATTTAATATATTATTTTTTTACACTTTTTATATTAACTTTTTATTAGGTTTTAGGGGCACGGGAAAAACATTTTTATATAAAGCTATTGCAGTTTATTTTCGGGCCCGCAATAAAATTGCTTTATGCGTTGCTTTTTTTGGTATTGCGGTTTTGCTTTTACTTAGCGGCCGTATTGCACACTCCCGTTTTAATATCCTTATAGTCCTTAATAGTTTTTCCTTTTGCAACGTTATTAAAAACTCCCAAATAAGGCGTTTACTTACGCAAACCGCCTGTATTATTTACGACGAAGTTTTTATATAATATCGTTATTATTTCGAAATTGTAAACAAAATTTTGCAAAATTTGCGGGGTAACGAGTTTTTTTTCGGTAGTATTCCTGTTATTTTTGGCGGGGATTTTGCATAGATTTTACTTGTTATTCGTGGAGGAAATCGTGCAAAAACCGTAAATGCTTATATTTAACGGTCCGAACTTTGGCCGCATTTTTAAATCCGGCGTTTAACGCAAAATATGCGGGTTTAAAATGCGGATAATAATAACGTTGCGTTTATTTCCTAATTTTAAACTCTTTTTTACATTCCGGAATTATATAACTGGATTTTCCTTCCTAATTTTATTTACATTATTACGGACGTTACTTTTTTTTTTTTTATTTACCCCGATGTTTTATTACAATTTTTTTTGTTAAATCCCTAAGTTTTTGCAACCCGTTGCGTTTTTTGCCCGAAAAACTTAAAGGTTACAGCTATAAACTATGAGATTTTCCGGCGTTTTCCAAAAGAAAAACATAGTTTTGCAATTTTAACTATTGCAAATTTTTCAAAGCACGAAAGCGATGCGGCCCGTTAATTTGGTGCAAATTTTTTAACCTTTTTGGATTTTGCTTTTATTCCCCCGCATACGCTCGATTTAAAAGTTGGCTGTCCGGTAATTTTAATGCGTAATATGGATCCGGATAATAGGTTGTATAACGGAACGCGGTTATCCGTATTTCGGTTTACACGAAACGTTATTTAAATAGTTATTTTTATAAAGGATTTTGCAGGTAAAACCTGTTTTATTCCCTGTATAAAACTGTTTTCCGGCCTTAAAAATTTTCCTTTTATTATTACACGTTTGCAATTTCCGTTACGGCTTTGTTTTGCTATAATTATTAATAAAACATAAGGCTAATTTTTTAATTTTATTAGTTTAGATTTACGGGATTAGGTTTTTACATACGGCCAATTTTATATGGCTTTTTCTCGGGTTATAAAAGTGCAAAACTTACAGGTTTTATTATTAAAATCGAAATAACGAGCGTTAAAGGATAGGAAAAAAGTATATAATGTTATATTTCCAAAGGTTTTATTACGTTAATTTATAATTAATTAATTTGTTTTTCACTTTATTAATATATTATACAGCTGGAAAATGCACGTATAATTACGTTATTAATAGTAAAAGCAAATTGTAAATAAAAAATCGTTTTTTCGTTATTTCGTTACGTTGCACGCACGCCGGCGTAAATTTAGGGTATTTACTTTAAACATTGTTTTTTTAATAAAAGCAACGCGCAACTTGTGTGTAATTCTTTTACTTTTCGCCGACGATTTCCTTAAAGCGGTTGGAAACCGCGCGCAAAAATTTGCGGACGTTACCGGTGGTGTTAACAACGGTTGTATTTAGCAGGCGACGCAGTTGCGTAATTTTTCCGCGGTTAAAAGTAGGGACCGCAACGGTTAGTGTACGGTCCGCAGCATCGTTATCCACTATAATAACAACCTTTTTCTTTTTGCCTTTTATGCTGCGTGCAAGTGCAATAATGGTTTTGCGGCTTCGCTTAACCGGGGTTTGCATTTCGATAAAAGCATTTGCGGCCCGTTTCGAAATTAACGACGTGGAGGTTTTGCGGGGGGAAAACGAGGTAGCTTTGCCTTTAAGCGTATTGCTAATGGGAATGGTAATTTCCTTACGTTGCTATTAATTTGCAAACATTATAATTAGTATGTGTAAATAGTATAACAAATATAACTTACTTACTTTTCGGGTGGAAATTGCAGCGAGAACCGTCCGCAAAAAAGTGGCAGTTTACGCAAGCCCCGTTAAGGTAACCTTCCATGCGAACGCAATATACGAAGTTACCCAAATCGCTTGCACAATGCGTGCAAGGAGTAAAGGCAAGCTCGCCGCACATTGCACGTATAGTGCCTCGACGTTAAAAGCGCGGGAAATCTTTTTAATGGTGCAGTTATCGCGTAAAACAGCCTTGCGGACCGTAGGCATTTGGCAAGGCTGATCCAGGCGTGCGACTTTTTAAGATCGACGTTTTCCAAAACGTTAAACAGCTTTTTGCGGGTGATTTTGCTGCCGCCGGCGAAAGCTACGCCCGTAACGATAGGACTTCCGTCCGCATCGTTATCGTTATCGTCGTTCGCAGCCTCGCTTTGCGGGGCGGAATCGGCCGGAAGGGGAGGTTGGAGGGTCGCGGGAATGTCCTTATCGTCGCTTAAAAACGCGTAGTCGGGCTTTTCGATTTCCGACGCGCCTGGCGACGCGCCAGCCGACGCGCCAGCCTCGGAAACCGGCGAAGGCTGTAAAAAACTAATTAGTACGTGTAAATAACCAAAATATAACTGCAATAACTTACCATAACGTTTTGCGCGTGCGTGGGATTAATTTGCGTTGTGAATAGCCTTAAAAAAGTGGTAGTCGGAGGTGTAAATCCCGCGTTGAATTAACCTCCAGCTTAATTGCGGGTTAAATGCGTGATTTTGCCCTTTGGGCGGTGTGCAACCTTAGCCTAATCCGCCGCGTTGCGGCGGGCCCCTTTTAGTGGTAATAACGGTAGCCGCAGTAATAGCGGTAGCGGTCGTAAAGTTTGCCGTTAAATTAACGGCTACGGCGGAGCCGCCCGTAATAATAGCGGTTGCGGGAAAGGTATCGTCGGTAGCAGCGGTAACGGCGGTGGCGGTGGCAACGGCGGCTTTCGCCGCCTTTGCCGCCGCCCGGTACGCTTGTGCGCCTAACCTCCTAACAGCCCCTTTTTCTTTAAAAGTTAAATGCTTTAGCATTCCGTTTACCCGTACGGGCTTTATAAAGCAGTTCGGGTGGTTAGCAAAGTACGGGCCCGAGCAGTTCGCGCATTGCGAGGGGCCGTACACGGTTGTACGTGCTGGTCGTTGTTTATTTTCCCGTATCGAAAGCACTTATTAGCTTAGGCGCAATTGCGGGCCACGTGGAAGCCGTGGCAGCCAAAAGTGTGCTAGGTAACCAGCGGGTATTGTTATACGCGGCGTAAAAAGAAAGTGATCCTTTAAAGCTTAAACCCGGCCATTTGCGTATAAAGGGATATAATTTACGATATACGCTTTTAATGGTCGACGCCGGCCCCGGAAAGCTTAACGTTTACCGGTTTGTGCTTTTATTTGGGCTTTTACTTCCTCCCGAACTAGTTTATCCAATATAAGACGCATTGTCCAAAACCGTTGGTTAAAATGGTAAAGCAGCCGGAAATTACGTAGTTATACCAAATTTCGAGCTTTTTAATCCTTTCGGCGTTATATAAACGGCCTAATTCGAATTAGTGCTGCAAAAGCCGGCTTTAAATATTAACCGTTTTTGCTTTTAACACGAACCCCGTAAAAGATCGGTACGCTTCCGGGACATCGGCCGTCGTAAACGGCAGGTTTTTGCTATCGGCAAGGGTTTTGCGAATGCTAAAACTCGTTTGTTAGTTAGCCTAAGCTTGCCGTTCTTTCGGGATCCTAACGAACACCCGGAAGTCGGCTTTAAAGCTTGTTAGTAAGCGGGGTGCCCGGGTTTAAAGCGTACGGCCCCGAAAAGCTTGTGCGGGTTGTTAAGGTTATTGGTAGCCCTCCCGGGCCACCGACGCGTAAGTGGCCGGGAGCGCGCGTTGCGGGGGCTTTAGGGCCCCGTATAAGCTTTTTTCCTTTTTAGCCGGCGTAGGTAGGCCGAAAAAGGCTTGTTTGGCGTAATCGATAAAGCAATCTTTCCAGCCGTTAGCTTTGGGAATTGCTTCCGCCGGAAGGGAGGCAATGCCGGCGTCGATAAATCGGGCCAGCGTGGCGCAAATTAAGGCCGTTTGTTGTTATTTGCGGCTATAGCTCGCAATAATTTCCTCCGCGGCCGCCGCGGCCGACCCGATAAGTGGGCGCGTACGCCGGCGTTAGGGGAGGGGGGAGGGCACCTATGCCGGTGCTGCTATCGTAAGAGCCTTGCTAGCCTTAATCGGGCCCTGTTAGGTGTTGCTAATTCCGCAACGGGGACGGCGTAATCGGGTGCGCTAACGCGCGGGAGGGCCCGGGTGGCAGCGACGCGTTCCTCCGGGCCGTTAGGCCGACGAGGAGGGCGCGCGCCACCCTATTGGCCGAAGGGGGGCTGTTAGCAACGGCATGTTGCCGTCGCTAGCGCCGTTAGCGGGCGTGGTTATTAGTGTTAGGTTGCTAATTAGCGGGTGTTAAGGATTTGTATGCAATTTGGCAGTGTGCACTAACAGCGCAATGCCAAAAAATTGTGAATTCGAGGAAGGTGCTGTTAAAAAGGGCGATGCCACGCAAAAAACGTAAAGCCGCGTGCTAACGTAAGTGAGTAAGTAAGTAAGTAAGTATATTTAACGTTAGTAAATCGGGATTTACCAGTCCCTGCCTCCTAAAGGGCATATAACGTGCTAGCGCTACCTAAGCTTAACACTAGGCTATATGCTGCTATTAAGGCGGCTAACAAATTAAACCCGAAAGCACACGGGGGTCGGGCCGCATTCCGGCGCTCCTTGTTAGCAAGCGGGCAATCGACAATAGGGCGTAAAAATACGCCGGGGCGTTGTAAAGCGCTGCGGGTGGTAGTAATGCTGTTAGCCGGCGGGTATGCCGGAAAAGGGGTAAAGCCGGGTTTGGGCGGGGAGGGGTCTTCGGGACCTCCCCTGATGGCAGCTGCTAGCGGTGGTGGCAGGGGCGAGCGCAGCGGCCTCTAGCACGTGCGACGGATGGCTGTTATTTCCGAAAATCTCGATCATCTTCTCTGCCAAGGCTTGCAAAGCGTGGGACTCCTTCGGATCGGTGCCGCTCCGCAGGCGTCGGACAAGGTCGTCTATTGCGGTCGGCCTGGACGGGTGTTAAGCTTGCGCCATGTTGGGATGTCGTGGATGAACTTTCCGAGCCCGAGTGTGGTACGGACGCTTCAAAGCGCAACTAGAACGCGGCACAGCTGTAGCCAGCAATTCGATATGATAAACAGGACGTAAGGTCGGCGTGAAGTCGTTAGCGAAGCCCGACAAAGTCCTGTTGGGCACGAAACAGTTCAGCTGGGCGGGGTCGCCAGCCTTCTCACGTGACAGCGACGGCACCGCGTAACCGACTGGAAGGAAGTTTTTCAGCTGCATATGAGACAGCTTCCAATTACGGCGGGCCAATTGGGGCCCGGGGCTGTCGATGGAGGGCAAGAAATCTTGTGGCAGCCGCAGTGCAGCCAAAACGATGGTGTTGATAAGACGATCCTTAAGGGGCAAACGGGATTAAAAACCATCGCCACTAATGTCGGAAGCGAAGCACTGGCATTGCGCTGGCACTGCCGATATGTCGTTTCTATGTTGCTACGGTTGCTGGCATCGTTACGCCATAACAAAGTAGCAGCAAGCTGCAGCCGGAGCCAAAGTCGGCGTTGGGTTTTTAGCCGCACGGGTGCGGAAACCAATCTTCCAGCCATGTTAGGGGCCGGCTCCGTGTGCGCAGCTTGCGCCGAATCCAGGAACGGGATTGCAATGTTTTAACGAACTTAATAGCCCACGGTAACTGAAACACAGTTGTTACCGAAGGTTTAAACCTGTCGATAAAGGGAGTATTTGGCGAACTGTCAAAGGTGGCCTGGGAGTCACGTGGGTGGCAACTGGTGCCCCACAGCTTTAGGCTTATACACTGGCCCTAGTATTTTGGCCTGCGCGCGCCCTAGCCCGCGATCCAGTAAAGTAGCCAAGAATAATTACCAATCACTTCGGGTGCCTATTATCGCGCACCTCCATTAGGTTATAAGCCCTCGCGCCACCGTTAACGATATCTTTGCCTAATTAGGAGAGATTAACGGTGCACGAGTTGTTTCCCGTTGCTTGCGTTTTCCCGCCGTGGATTACGGGCGAGGCGCAGCAGTTAAAAAACCGTTAAACGACAATTAACAAGGCCGCGTTCGGCGCCGATTAGCAACCATAACAAAGCAATAACGATAACCCTTTTAGCGCTTAAAAGCACCATTTCCCTTGCAATTTAACGCTTTTGTACGCGTTAAAAGTGCCAACAAAGTCGCCAAAATGGCGGAATACCGCGAAATCGCAGTAAAGGTCCCGGACCTGCTAGGGCTTTTTAATGGAAACATAAAAGCGCACTATTCGGGTGCATTTAACGTTCCCCAATATCTCCTTTATATTTGCTAACCCTCCGGCTAAGCCGGCTGGAGCGAAGGATTACGAAGCTGTTGTTATAGGCTTTTAGGAGGATATTAACATGGTACTGCATCGTAATAATCGAAAAGGTAACCACGGACCTGAAAAGGCCGGTTGGGACCGCTTTTAAAAACGACGAGGATTAGGACCCAAAAGCTTTTAGGATAAGGTAGTTAGCACTATTGGAGTTTACCGCTAACGGCCGTTTAACGCTTTAATTAACGAACATTATACAATTTCGGTAAAAAAGTTTAACAATAAACGTTAAAAAGTATACGAACCGCTGGTTACAGGTAAGCAGGCCCTGGATTAAACCAATATAACATTTCGGATCGAATGCTTATAAGGAGCCTCGTTAACGAGCTTAGCGCCACTTCCTTTTGCGGTGGCTATAGCTTTAGGAATTGAAAAAGCGAGCGCCGCACTTCCGCTAACTTTATTTTCGAAGTGCTTAAAAACACGGCGGTTATAAAGGCTTCGGAGTTAAGGGCTATAACTAACTAATAAAAAGCCGGAGGGATTTTAAAGCCGAAAGCCCTGTAATAAAAAGGGTTGTACTATCGTTCGCGTGTTCCACCACGATAAGTGCGGTAAGCATTAAAAGCGGTAACGATAACTGCTAGCTCCTGCACCTTAAGCTTAAGGAAGTTTAAAAGGCCAAATATCCGGAACGGCGCTTTTAGCGAGCAATAAGGCAGTTTAACGAGGCTACAGCCAACCCGAAGGTTGCCGACCATACTGGTAGTGTGGTTAATCGAAGCAGTGCCAGCCAATACATATGGCTAATACCGCTTTAAGTAATGTTAACAGTGCCCGTAACGTCGTAATAATCGATTCCGGCTCGTTTAAATACCACTTTAACATCGCAAGTGGTTTATCGTTAAGGAAGCGCGAGGTTCTTTATAACGCTACCACGGCCAACGGCGGCGCTTAAGTTTCCGTTAAAAAAGCACCGTCGAAATGCATTACGTAACAAAGCGGGCGTTATTACAGTTACTTACAGGCAATCTTTACGCTTAAATCCCTTTTTAACCTTTTTAACCTTGGCAAAATGCGTAAAGCAGGTTTAAAAAACGATTAAACCGATTATTTCGTAACGCCCGACGATAAATGGTTAACAGTTACCAAATTAACAATAACGTACTAATTACTAACGTTAACGTGCCCGCAAACGCGCCCGGGCCTTGTGGCCTCAACGCATTTAACAAAGGAAACCGACCGACGGAAGTAACGTACCGACCACGATAAAACGCCCGGTACTTACGTAATAATGCATCGGCGCTTAATGCATGCTAATAAGGAGGCGGTAATAACGGCTTGCCGCGTTGCAAGCATTAAAGTTAGCTATTTTAAAGCTATTAAAATATTTGTAACGGCTGTTTAAAAAGCAAAACGACCTAAATTATCGGCAATCGTTACTTCCACCGCATTACCCGCTTTTTAGGCCGTATTTACATAAATATATTAACCATTTCGCTTTTTATACGGCGGATATAATTACGCCGTTTATATTACTAATAAGCAATTACTTTTAGCTGGGTGATTTTTGCAGTTAGCAAAGCTAGCACGGAGATTTTTACGAAGGTTTGTAATTGGATTAGCTATATTAAATTCCAGTTAGGCATTAAAATATAAGCAATTTACGAACGGTGGCACGGAATTTAACCCGGAAAAGCTAAGGCTTATTGCATTACTCGAAGCAAAGCTTGCGAAATTAGCCCGGCGCGATGCCCGGAAATAATAGCATCGTTAAGCGTGCTAACCGTACTATACTTAACGCGGCTCGCACCGGGATTAACGCTAACGGCTTGCATAAAAAGTATGGGTATATGCTTTGCAAATAGCGAAAAGGGTGCTAAATTACACCTTAAATACAGCTTTTAACGGCAAGGAAAGCCCGTACGAGCGTGGGCAAAAGCAATCGGCCTTAACGAGGAGTATTACCAACCACTAATCCGTACCCGCATTTAGGGCGCGGTCGTTAAATGCTAATTAAAAACGGCAAATAGGCCAAAATAACAAAATGGCCCCTAAAGTAACGAAAGGCCGGCTTATAAGCTGGGAAAGCCTTTATAACGAAATCCTACTAGTTAAGCCGGATGGTATAACAAGGTTTTCCGTTACCGTAACGCACGGATTAACGAGGGTGCTAGTAAGCGCCGGAAATCGCCCTATATATTTTTTAAAAAGGCGATTACTACTAATCGGTTAACGAGCCGTTATTAAAAACCTTTACTTTATAATAGGCATTTGGGTTTATAATACTGCCTTAACTATTAATTCCACCGATAATAACGATGGTAATACCGGTGCAACTGGCGATATTGCCGGCCCCGGAAGTAATAACGATTTATCGCCTGCGGAAAAAACCGGGGAAACCGAAGCGGAAAACGAAGCCTGCCGTGCAAAGCTTAAAAAGCTTAAAAAGCCCGCCGGCCCGGGCATGCTAACACCCGAGGAACTCCCGAGCTCGGTAACGAGGCGGTTACGGTGCCCGCAGCGCTTAAAAAAAGGACTGCAAAAAGCGGCCGCCGCCCCGCCGAGTAACCGGCGATTAAAAGCGCTTAACGGCTTTTAAGCATTATAAATCCTAACAAAAAACTTGCAAAAAGAGGGAGCCCGCGGAGGCATTTACAACGGCTCGCTTCGAGCTTAAAAATATTAAAAAGGTGGCGGAAAAATCCGGGTAACCCTAAAAGCGCCGGAAACGACGAAAGCTTTTACAGCCTTAATACGGATATTAAAGCTGCCGAAAACTGCCCGAAAAACGGGTTTTGCACTCGTTAACATCACGTACCCGGATAACGATATCGTTTTGCCTTAAAAAGATCGGCGGTTTAAAATCCCCACTCGCGCTTTTCGTCGCCACGGTGCCGGGAACACCGTATATTCCGGCCTATTACTACGACGCGGTAAAGCACGAAACCGAGTACGAGCGATATTATAAGCCAGCAATGCAAAAGCAAATTAACACGCTGCTCGAAAAAGGCACGTGGTGCTGGAAAAATTGCCCCCGGGCGTAAAACACTGCCGGGCAAATGGGTATACGTGCTTAAACTAACGCTTAACGGCGCTTTTAAAAAGATTAAAACGCGTTAGGTCGTTTGCGGCAATTACGACGATATTTCGGGCGAGGATAAAACTGCAACGTACGCGGCAATCGCTTATGCAGCATTTACGAGGGTGTTTTTTGCTTATGCCGTTAACGACTTTAAATGCCGCCAATTCGACTTCGTAACTGCCTATTTTAGCGCTATCGTATTGGCAACGTTATGGTATACGTATAGCAACTTAAAATTTCCGGTTAGGTAAAAAAGCTATTATTACCGCTTAAAAAAAGCACTTTACGGCTTTCGCAAATCGCTTTTATAGTGGTATTAAACGATTATTCCGAAGCTCGAAGCATTTAGCTTTAAGCCGATTTATTAAAACGTTTGCCTTTACCGCAAAAAGGAAACGGGCGTATGCTATTGCTTTACGTGGACGATTTCCAAATTGCCGCTTATACGGTTACGGAAATTAAAGCCATCGCTAACGAGGTGGGTAGCCGGTTCGAAATAACCGCTTTAAGTAACGTAAAAACGTTCCTCGGCATGCAGGTTGTAAAGGATCGCTAGCGGAGGATTGTAAGCCTTTATTAACGCGATTATATTAATAAAATTATTACCAAATACGAACGGGAGGACCTTAAGGCAGTAAAAACGCCCTAACCTTTTGGTTTTATAATGCCGATTATTTGGGACCTTTGCACGAGGAGGTTTTGCGCTACCAGTCGGAAATAGCGAGTATTAGCTACCTCGCTGGCATTACTCGCCCTAATATTACGTATACCGTAAGGAGGTTGCAAAAGGTTAACGCTAATCCCGGCAACGAGCATTTGGCACTGTTAAAGCACTTTTAGCGCTACATTATTAGCATTAAAAAGCTCGCGCTTACTTTTAATGGGCTTATTTACAGCGCTAAGGCGATGGGTTTAAAAGCTTACGGAAATGCTTCGTTCGTTAACTGCTTTCGTACGAGGGCATTTACAAACGGCGTAATCGTTATGCTAGCGGGTGGTTTTATTTACTGGCAATTAAAAAAGCAAACTTTTATAACGACGTTAATACGGAAGCGGAATTCGTTAACCTCCTATTAACGGGCCGGGCTTTGCTTTAAATTAAGCATTTTAAAGGAAATTGGATACCTTTAGCGAGAAACTTTCGTGGTGCATACGAATAACGCTAACGTTTAAACGACGGTGTTAAACCCGTTGGAATTAGCCCGTACCCGCATAATCGACCTTCGCTACAAATGGGTAATCGATACTGTAAAGCGTTAACTTTTCACCTTTAAACTAGTTGGCACGGCCAATATAAAGCGGACGGTTTTACGAAGGGCTTAACGGCGAAAGGATAGGCGAGGTTTGTTATTTAACTGGAAATGCAGCAAATGCCGCAATAAACGGCTTACAGGAAAACTAGGGAAATACTACAACTTGGAGGGTTATTACGTAAATGCGTGCTCGTAATGCTTTTAAAGCCGTTGCATGGCTTACGGGGGGGTGTTAAAAGTGGCTTGGAATTACGTGGGTGGCAACTGGTACTTTACAGTTTTAAGCCTATGCACTGGCCTTGGTATTTTAGCTTGCGCGCGCTTTAGCCCGCGATCCAGTAAAGTAGCTAAGAAACAATTACCAATCATTTCGGGTGCCTGTTATCGCGCACCTCCATTACGAACCGATAAAACTGGGCACGGGAAGGTTAATCACCTCGAATTAGCGGAGCCGGTGCAAATTTGGTGGAGCAACTTTAAGCATTACCGGAAAGCCCCACCCTGCCATCCGCCGTCTGGTCCGGTTGCGACGGAATAGGGGTACCGTCATGTTGTAATCGCCGAAGGAAATCGTGCTAGGGCAGCTCGTCCGTTCTTAACTCGGCCGGCTTCCGGTGGGCCGACAACGCGTGGTTTTGCGCCGAAGCCTCGTGCCGACGTACAGTTACCATGGGCTCGGCCTGCGCTTAACAGCTTTCGCATATTAAATGCAAATGCAAACGCGCGGCAGCGATATTAGTTGCGCCTACGTCGCATCGGCCATATTAGCTGCACAGGCTTGCCTAATTTATCCATGGTGGGTGTAAGGTGCAAAGGATATGTCACGCAAAATGTTACCATCCTTTCCCTTTAACTAGCGCGTTGCTTAAAAGGGACAAAGGTGTCGGGTAGCGGAACGCGTACGTTGGGGGTTTAGCTATTTCGAGTTATCCCTAAATTACGAATACAGTCCATTTTTAAAGCGGAGCCTGTAGGCTCCCATAGCGCTACGGTGCACCCTCCGCTAAAAACTTGTCATACCCGCAACCATTGCCCTTTCCGCTACATACCCCTAAAAGCAGCTCCCTGTCGGTAAACACATGGGATAGCGCGTAAACTGGAGTTAATTATCGCACTTGCCGCCGATACGGGCGCCGCCGCCGCGGGAAGCCGCCGCGGGAAGCCGCCGCCGTAGCATTCTCATTCTTAGCTGCCGCAGCTTGGGCTTTGGCAGGGAAGGTTCCTTTGCCAGTGTCGGCACCCTTTTTAACCTTTGTAAGGAGTTAGCCCGTGCGCCGGCGCCTTACTTTACCCATAAAAGCGTCACCCATTAAATAGTTACCTTTTACGAGGATTACGGACAATACAAAGCTGTTTCCCTCTTTTAATGGCGGCCCTGCGGCCGCCTTGCACCTCCAACAGGTTATAAGCTTTTAATTCCCATAAAAATGAAACTACCTGCAATCCTTTTTGGCCGGTGGCCGCGTTAATTTTCGTTGTTTTAGCCGGTGGCCGCAATCACGTTTTAAAAGCCGGTGGCCGCACATTAACGTTTTCCGGTGGAAGACGTCTCCCGGTGGGAGATATCGCCCGGTGGGCATAACGTTTTAAAAGCCGGTGGCCGCACAATAACGTCTTCCGGTGGAAAACGTTTCCCGGTGGGAGATATCGCCCGGTGGGCATTACGTACTATTCATTTTACTATTACCCGGTGGGCGATAACGGGCCGCTGCCCTACTTCCCTACTACTTTTTCCTATAAGCCGTTGCCCTATTACCTTTGTTAATTTTTGCATAATAGCAATAATAACGATAACGACGGCAGTCGCCTATTACTTACCACCGCCCGAAATGTTTTTACCTACAAAAAGGCAACTGTTAAAATACCTGCCTTGCAAAGGCCTTTTAACTTGGAGGCGTGAAAGCGCGCCGTTAAAGTGCATTTAATCGCGAGCGGCGCCGACGATCATATTGGCGACAACCCGCCTTTTTAACCCGACGATCCGGCCGCCCTTAAAGCTTAAAAGGCTAAAAAGGTCCTCGCTTAGTACTTTATTAAGCAGTTAATTACGGAGGTTACTAACGAGCTTAAACGATAAAGCTGGAGCTTTAAAGCCGACGATTCCGCCCGCGACCTTAGGGCTTTTTAGCTCGCCGTTACCATTAAAATTGGCCAAAGTACCAACGCCCAACTCGATGGTTTAATAAAGGAGTTTATTAACCTTAAGGTATCCAAATACAACGACGTTAAAAAATACGCCAACTGTTAGCTCGAGTTTAAAAAACAAATAAAGAAAGCCGGCGTTGTAATTCCGGACCGTTTTCTCGTTAGTCACCTTGTTAAAAGTTTCCGAAAGCATTATCCAATCGCCGTTACCGTCGCTTTAAGCGCCCATCCAGTGCCCGCCGGCCGCACCCCAATCCAAATCATTCAAACCGTTATCGAAAACGTATTACTTTCGAGCCGACCGACTTTTTCCTTAGCTAATACTAACGCGCCCACCGCTTGCACTAAAAGGAACTGTTTAGTGGTTTTTCGCCTACCTTACCACGACCGGTGCGGCAAGCACCATATAAAAGGCGACGACAGGTGCTAGCTATTGCACCCTAAGCTGGAGGAGGAATATTACAAGCAAAAGCAGCAGGGCGCTGCATAGGCTATAAGAACAGGAAGGGCTAAAAGAGCTAACCCCCGGGCCGTTAATTATACTGCTGCAATGCCTGTTAACCGCGGTAGCGCTGGATAGTATGCCATGTAATCGAAAAACCCCACCACGGATATAGGCTGTAGGTAGGAGTTGCCGATTAAAAATAGCTTCACTTTTATAACGCTTTCGTGGTTATAAGGGGGTGTAAGGAGTTAGCCCGTGCGCCGGCGCCTTACTTTACCCATAAAGCGTTACTTACTAGATAGTTACCTTTTACAAGGACCACGGATAATACAAAGCTGTTTCCCTCTTTTAATGGCGGCTTTGCGGCCGCCCTGCACTTTTAACATTAATGTATTCGGCTCCGGGTCGGCTTTTAAATGGGTGCTTAAGTCCTTCGTGTTTTAACCCGGGCGTTTCTTCCTTTTTTATCGGTAGCAACGGTTTGCTTTTTGGTTACCTCGTGGTTTTTAATTGCCTTGCTTTTTTTTCCCTTTTTTATGCTTATTTTTAATTGCTTCGCGTAACTTATTTATCCCTTTTGCGATTTCGCTTTTGCCAGAAATTTTTTTTCGCTCGTTATCGTTTCGACCTTAGCTTTTCGTTTTAACCATTCCCGTTTTTCCTCCGCTTTTCCTTTTGGGTGCTGGTTAATAGTTTTCGTTTTTGCTTATTGCGGTTACGTTTTCGCTTTATTTCGCCGCCGCCGTCGTTTTGCCTTTTTATGTAATCCCGTTTTTAACCCTGGTTTTTTCCGCATTTATCGCGCTTTTATTCCATTACGAACGTTAACTTCCACCCGCACGTTATCCACGATATTTATTACCGTTGCTGCTTTTTTTCGCTTTTTAGCGGTGGTAACGGCGATCCGTTCGAACGCGTAAGTTTTTCCGCGCCCGTGTATTATTCGTGTTTAACTTATTATGTTTTTTAATATAAGCGCGATAAAAGCCGTCGCGTTACTAACGCGATTAATTTAATGGGTAACTCGTTAAACGAAAAGCACGCAGCTTTCGTTTACCAAAAATATAAATGTAACGCGTGCTTTTAAAAGTCGAAAGTTATTAAAGTTATGGCTTGCAAAAAATACTAACCTAAACAAGTTTGCAACCGTTATCGTAAAAGAAAAACAACGGGTTATAACATTTTTAATATTGTTTACGCTTTAAGCTTTGCCTTTCGTTATGCTCGGTATAACCTTTTTGTTATAACGACTAATAATCGACACATTTTTACGCTTAGCGTTTTTTCCGGTAAAAGCTCGCGATTAGTTTTTATTCGCGAATACCTTATTACTTATTAATATTAATCGCGATTTTTTAACGAAATTAACGCGAGTTTTAACCGTTAACATATTTAAAATGCTAACCCCGCGAAAAACGCTTTAGTTTTCGGTAATGCGGCTGGTATTCCTTCCCGTTATAGCAATTAAAACTAATAGCTTATAAATACGCTTATTTATAGTTTTAACTTTATGCAAATAACTAACTTTTCCCCGTATGCTTTAATAATAACGTTATTAATCGTTCGCAAAGGTTTTAAATAAAAGCGAAACGTTACGCCGAAACGCGCGATAATCGGCTTATTAACGTTATTATTTAAATGGCTAGTAATAACCGTATTTAATTTGGTAAAAGCTCGGCGCGTTATCGCTTTACTTATTTTTTAACTCGAGCCGTCGTAAACCGTCGCCTTCTTTTCGTACCGCCCGGTACCGTAAAAAGCGTCGTTATCGCCGGGATGTTAATCGCAACGGCGGCAATTCCTTTTCCCGTCGGTACCGTTCCCTTTTTAAACTCGAAAAGGAAAAATCTTTTAGCGATAAAAACGCGTTTTAATTCCGCCTTTTTTTCGTGTTATACGCGTAGGTTTTTTTTTTAAAATTGGGTTTTAGGTATAGTAATAACTTATCGTGCTAAAACTTTTTTTTATTTTCGTATTTAAACCGGCGCGTTTTAACTTTAACGTTCGTTTTTGTTTTTTTTCGCTAAATTTCCGAAGCCGGCGCGCTTTTTGCTTTTTATCGCATCGTTTATAGTTATAATTAAATTAAAGGTCGTTTTAACTTCGTACTTTTATATAGTGCGCGCCCGCCCGCCTTTCGGCTTTTTTTTATTTTTAAATAGTTAAACACTTGTAACGCGCTTTCCTTATTTACGTAACGCCGCTATTTGCTTTTTTTTTATTTCGTAGCTCGGAACCGTTTTAAATGCGCGCGTTTTCCTATTGCGCTTCGAAATTTGCCATTACCGTTATATTTTCGAAATTTTTTAATGGATTCCAATTCGCTTTATCCCATTTTACCCATTTTACTAATATTTGCTTTTTTCCCCGTCTTTTAGCGTTTTTTACTGCTAAAATCTTTTCCACGAACTATTTTTTTTAAAGTTCGCTATTTTTCGGTAATAAAATTAAAACGGGGCTTAATCGTATATTTGTATTTATTTATAACGAAAGCGGGTCGTTCGTTATTTATTCGATTAATTTTACGTAAAAAATGGGGTAAATACTTTTAAACACATTTAATATAATAATAAAAGGAGTTAAAACCGCAACCATTTCGTATTTATTTGCTATTTAATTTAGCTTTTTATTAAAGCGGTTTGTTTTAATATTACGAAAAAATAGCTAAACTTTATCCCTCATTTTGTATTTTTTAGCCGGGCGGCGAAATTTATTCGTTTAGGACTTTTATTATTATTACGCAAATGCCGCGGCTATTATAGCGAGTTTTAATCCTTCGCGTAAATGGGCTAAAAGGGCGAAAACGCGCTTTTTTTTTTAGCTTTAAACGCGTTATTTAATAAAAGGTATAATATAGGATCGGGTTAATATCGAATCCAAAAAATAAACAATTGGGGCTATATTTCGTAATAGTCGAATTTTTTATTATTAAGCGCGAATTAGCAAACGTTAAAGTGTTATAACCAATCGGTTTGCGCGAAAAATAATAAAACAGCGTAATAATGTTAAACTTTTTAGTTTGCTTATTTTATACCCGATTATTCGGGTGGAAGGAATAAAAAGCAATTGTTTAATTCCCATTTAAAAGCATAGTTTTATTTAAAATTTTCCGACTTAATTCGAATTTTTATCGAATATAATACTATTTAGGAAGTTACGAAATCGCTATTAAGCAAAACGAAACTTTGCTATATATTCCTTTATTTTTATATATGCATGGCTTTTAATTAGATATATTTTAATAACTTATTAATAATTACTATTAAATATTTCGGTCCTTTTTTAATAACGAAAGCTTTATTATAAAATTTATCGAAATGTTTTTTTAAAACTGGTTTAAAACCGAAAGGAAACGTAATAACTTTTATTATATTATCGTAACGGGCGAAATTTGCGGCATATATCGCAATTACAAACGAATTATGCCATATTTCGTAATATCTTATCCTAATAGTAATCCCGGCATAAAACGGCAAATATGTTATTTTAACCCGCGTGGTTTACGATCGGAAAAACGTGTATTTTTTAAATTAAAATGGTAATTAATGGTTTTTAAATTAGAAATTATAACCGCCTTTTATATTAAAATGCTTTTTATATATTAATTTCGCAATTTGCTATTTGCGTTTTTATATTAGCTTTTAAAAAAAAACTGCGCGTATTTTGCTAAATTACTATAAATTTATATTTATATATTTTATCGCGGCGTAACGTTTTATTTTATAAATTCGCTAAAATTTATTCGCGAAAAATAATAGCTTTCGTTAAAAAAGGTGTAACGTAAATATAATTTCGTATTAATAGTTAAATTAAGTTAAATATTAAAGTTTTTTTTCGTATCGGCGTAACCTTGTTATAAGTTTAACTTGGGGATAAGGTGGTTATAAATATAAAATTAATACGGAATTTTGCTAACGTTATGCTTTTGCATTAGTTATAATAGCGTTGCTTTACGTATTTTTCCCTTTTCGTTTTATTTTTTCGTAATAGCGCGTTTGGTAATACTACGTATTTCCCTGGTTAATATTACAAATTGTAATTAAATTTCGCTAATATTTCCGTTTAACGCAAATGTTTTTTAAACATTTTTCGAAGTTTAAAAAAGTATTCCAAGCTTTTATAATTTATAAAAATTAAAAACGGTTTAAATACGCTTCGTAATTTTACGTTTTAGGTTTTTAAACATTTTATTATCGTTAGGAGTTTTTTATTATGGATAATGTAATTGCGTTATACGTTGTTTAATTTAGCGAAATGGTAAGCAATTAATCGTTATAAGCCGTTTTTCCCTTTTTAAAATAAGTAACTTTTTAAAGCCGTTCCGGAATAATTTAACTCCAGCTTTATATTTTGTTTAAAATTCGATTATAACTTATAGTATAAACTAAAAAAACACGCCATTTTACTAAACGATTTATCACGAAAAAAGCAAAACGAATTAATAATGCTTCGGAAAATAACAATTTTTTACTTAACTTATTTCGTAATTACTGTGGTTATAATAAAAACGGAAAAAAACGTAAACTACAAAAATAACACTTGCCCGCCTTAAATCCGGTATTTTGCTATTAGGCATATAATTTTTTTGTAAAACGAATATAGCAAAACATAGGAAAAAGCGTTACGGTAAAACTTTACTTATAAAACGAAGCTAAACGCAATTCGATAAAACGCGCGCAAATTTCCACTTAAAATTAACATTAAAGCATAAATTATAAACTGCTTTATTAACGCGTAAAAACCTTTGCAATATAAAAAACGTTTGTAATTTTCGGGCTAAAAGCTATTAATAACCATAGTAATCCAAAAAGTTTACGTTTTGCTAATTATAAAATACGTAAGCAAAAATAACACGTTTAAAATACTATATCGAAATTACTATTAAAAAGTATAGTATAAAACGTGGCGCGTTTCGTACGCAATTGCGATATTTACCGCAAATTTTAACCTTTAAAACTGGCGAAACAAGGTTTTTTCCACCCCCTTTTAATACCGAACTAATATTAAAAAATAATTTTAATCGATTTTATAACGAAATTGCCCGCGAACGATAAAAACTTAAAATATTTAATAATAATTATAAACAAATTATTAAAATACGTTTAACTCGAAGCAATGCATATAATAGGCGTTAAAAAATGCGTAATACGGGTTTAGAATATATGGTGGAAATTCCGGGGATTTTTTAACTATATTATTTTAAATAAAAGTTTTAATTAAGTTAAAAACTTTTAAATAAAACTTTGCTTTTAGGTTAACATTAGCTAGCTTTTTTAACAGCGTTTTAGTTTTAAATAAACAAAAGCATAAAGCGGGCGAATTAAGAAATATAACATTATTTAAAATATTTTATCGTTTTTTTACAAAAAAATTAGTTTTTATATTTAAACGTTTTTTAACTAGCTTTAAATAACCGAAATTTAACCGTAATAAGGTTTAATTTTAGCCAATTACTATTTGGCTTTAATATTAACCTTTTGCTTAAAAAGGCACTAGTAATTAAAACGTTAACAACGAATAAAAAAAAAAATAACCGCGTTTTTAACATATTTAAAAAAAGGGCTAAAAATAGCCACAACCGCAATAACATTTACACAATAATAATAAAAAGCTAATGCGAATAAATTTTAGCGTAAAAGTTTAAAAAAAGCGATAAGGTTTAGCTTTTACTTCGTAATATAAAAATAAACCAGCTTAGTAAAAAGCTAAATTAAGTAATAAATAAGTTTAAAATAGTGGCAATTTTTAACCCACTTAATATTACTTTAAACGTATCAAAAGGTATTTACCTTAACTTTTATATGAAATTAGTATAGCGCGTAACGGATAACCCGCTTTTAAGTTAATAAAATACCAATACGCGATTTAAACTAGTGTTATTACTATTACCGAAAAACGAAAAGCTTTAAAAAAAGCATTTGGTAAAAAAAATCCTGGTTATAAAAAACGCTAAAAGCAAAAAAAAAAATAGGTATTAATAAAATAAACCAGCTATAACAAAATAGGCTAATACCTATTAAAGCTTTTCGAAAAAACAACGGCGTTAAACGAGTTTAAAGCTTAATAAAGCGATGTTTAAAAAAACGGGCCGCATTTAAGCAGCAATAAAAACCGTAAAAAGCAAAGGGGACGTCCACTTAAACAATAATAAAAATACGTTAAAAACGCGTTACGCGGGTAAGCGATAAGAAAAAACGGGAACGTAACGCGTTATTATAATAAAAACCTAATTACGCGGGTTAGCCTAAACTAATATTTGGAAAAAAAGGCGTTAAACGCACGCTATTATAAAGTGGTTTGAAAAAAGTCGCTTAAAAGCCCAGGAAAAGTGATAAATAAAACTAACAAAAGAAAAGATTTACCTGCCGAAAGCCCGAAGTTACGAAAAGGATTATATACAAGTTATAAAGTAAAACCTTAGCATTAAAATTAAACCACTAAGCTTAATCCATAATATACGCGACGATTAAAATAAAGTAAAAAGGCACGCATTGGACTTAACCACCCGGGCATATAAGCTTAACACTACAAAATAAAAAAAAGCACGCCGGCTTTATTAAAGTAAATACGCCAGCCTAATACGGCAAAAACGAAAAGCTAAAATGCTAATAACAAAAAAATAACACGCAGTTAAACTATACCTTTATTTGGGCGCGTTATAACATCCGCTTTTATTCGACGCGTTAACGCCAGCGTTAAAAAATACATTTTGCGCGGTATTTTTTTTTAAAGCTAACGCTTAATGGCTTCGCGAGCGAAACGCTTTTAACGCTTTTAAATACGACGACGGTTCCACGCGAGCGCGTTAATCGGCGACGCGGGCTCGTTAACGGGCTAAACAGGACGCGTAAAACGCGAAATTTCCTTAAAAAAACGACCCGGGGTAAAAAGCGCGAAACGGGCGGGGCTATTACGCATAACGTCCGTAAAAGTGCCGATTGCGGCCAAAAACTAAATATCGCGCTCTTTTTAATAACGCGAAGCCGTTTCGTATTAATGCTAAGCGCGGGTTAAGTAAAAAACGCTTAAGCAAAAGGAAAAATACCGGGTTTATAACGTATAACGAAAAATTGGAAGCCGCGGGTAAAATAGTTTTGCATTTATTGCTAGCTTTGGCCGCGGCGGGAAGAAATGCCCAAAATGGAGGGTAAAGCGAGCTTGTTGCCCGCATTCGGCTAGTTTTAAGTTTATTACTAAGCTAACTTTTAGTTAACGCGGTTTAACTCCCGTTATTAATATTAATAGGTAAATAAAAAAAAGGCGAATAAGGATAAACCGTTTGCTTTTACTGAAAATAACTCTTTTAATTTCGTAATGCGCGTTATTAATAGTAAACGCGAGCATATCGCGGCGAATACGGCGTAAAAACGGCGAATGCGCGTACGCGGCATTCGAAATGTAACAAGGTTTAAATTTGCTATAACGGCAACAGTTATAAGCTTAGCCGGGGCGGCGCTTAACGCAAGCTATTTGCCCGGTAATTTTAACCTTCGAAAAGCAATTATTACATTTAAAATCGATATGGTCGGAAACCGCGTGCTTATCGTTATTAAAATCGCTTTGCAATTTATGCAAATCGGCGACGTAGCGGCGAAAAGCCGTTTATTATTTTTCTTATGCTAAAAAAACGCGGGTTAAATAAAAAAGCATACTGGATACGGGCGATACGTACTCGATTAAAAAGGTTTAAATCCTTAAAACTTTAGCGCGGCGAATTACCGCCACCACTATTAGCCGACGTGGTTATTATATTAAAAAAACGAAAACCTCGAGTTAATAAAAAACGCGGGCGAAACAAATTAAAAACGGCGAAGGCTAATTGCTAATAAAAAGGACGAAGTTGCAAAACGCGAAAAAAAACGAGCGCGTTTCGAAACAAAGCCGAAACCAGCACGGCGAAAAATGGGAATGGTTATCGCAACGGAAAAAAAAAGCAAAAAACGCGAGGTGGAAATTTTTCCTTAAAAACCTCGAGCAAAAAAGGAAATAGGTAAAAGGTAAAAAAACGCGCTTAAAATATAACATAAAGCTAAATTAACACCGATAAAAAAGGAAAGCACGTTTTAACCTAACACAGCACTTAAATAAAACGACGTTAACGTAAAAGTAATAGCTTAACGACATATAGCCGAGCAAAAGTAAGCACGCTTTAACCCGCACGCGATATTTAAACAAATTAATACTAAAGCCCAAATAACGATAGCAAAACACGCGTTCGAGGACGTTTAGCAACGCTTTATACCAAACAGCGGCTAAGCCGGAACGGTGCGCCGGAACGACCAAACACTAATACGGAAAAACCACCCGGGTCGGGACTAATTATAAAAAAACGGAACTTCGGCTCGGAAACTAACCGGGAACCTTTTAAAAGCAAAACGAAAAATAAACCGGGAAAAGGAGGCTATATTATATTTCCGTGCTAATAGCACGGGTTATAGGCTTAAAGGTTACTTTTAAACCGTTTTATTACTTATATAACGAAGGCCAGTTTCCGAAAAGGAAACTGCTTTTTTTCCCTTTTTTTTCATTTATAACATAACATTATTTCGGCACCTATTAGCCACCACCCATTAGCTTAGCCTATTATAATAGGCCGAAAAAGCGAATAGCGGGATTATAAATTACGATATTTTTAGGGCCATTGCGCGAGGCAACTTGGAAATTTTGCTGTATGGACCGATTAATAACGGCCAGCTTATCGTCGTTAAGGTTAAAAAACCGCGCGCGAAACTCGTCGTTTTTTTTGCGATAAAAGCCATAATGCTAGGAAAAGTTAGCCGCCGCTTAAAATAAGCGCGCTAAAAGGGAGAACAAAAACGTACCAAGCTTCGATTACCGCAATCGCCGCGAGGAAATGCGAGGAATGAGGAAAAAGCGCGGACGTTAAAAACCGCTAAGGGAAATTTAAACGTGAGAAACCGCGGGTTCCAAAAGCAAAGGTGCAAATGTAAAATTAAAAGAACCGCGATATTGTAAGCGCCGAAAAACAAGTAAGGCGAAAATTAAATAGTTTAAGCGCAAACCTAAATAAGCGGAAGCGTAAAAGGTAGGGTTAAAAAAACAACGTATTAAAAGGTTGTTATTATTAAAAAAAAAAAAGGAAAATAAAGCCGGTAAGCCGGAAAGGAATAAAAAGGCCCGCCGATTAATCGCTTTTACCTTAACTACCACCGGGCCCTTCGGCTTTATAAGGCCGGGCCTTACCCGAAATTATCCTAACCTCGTTAACGCTTTAAAAGTAAAGCTATTTGCACTTTTGCATTATAAGGGAATCCTTTACCCTATATAATAAAGGCATTAATAAACTTAGGACCGCTAATGCACTACCGGCGAGCCAAGCTCCGACTAGGCACTTTACTAAAAAGGCATTGCTAAAGCGTTAACGCTTTAGGGGGGAAATAATGTAAAAGGGCTTGCTATAATAGCGGTAAACTTTCGCTATAATAGGGAGCTTTAATCCCTTTACGGGCTTAAACCACGTGGAGGCTTAAAGCACTTAAGCACGTAATAGGAGCCTAAAAGGTTACGCTATTTTAGGCAGTTTAAAAAAGGCAATTCCGAAATTGCCGGATTAAGCTAAAGTTGTTATATTTACCCTTATAGCAATATAAGCCCTGTAATTTTATAAGTTGTTTACTACCACCGTAATTACTTTGTACCGGCTTTCGGCTTACCCCGTAATAGGTAAATACGACAACTTTAGCTTAGTTGTTATAATCGCCGGCTTGCTTTAACCAATTTGCTTAAATAACGTGGCATTAGGGGCTTTATTACGTGCTTTAGGTTTTTGGGCCTTCGCGTGGCGAGCCCGCGAAGGGAGGCTAAAGCCTTCCCTTATAGCGGCCCTTTTTGTCGTAACGGGCCTTTTTACACTATCCCCTTTTAAAGCGTTAACGTTTCGGCAAAAATCCCGTTAAAGTCCATTTTTTTAATATAAAAAGCGTTTTACGCATTTTATGTTAGGGGGAGCCTTTTGCCTTTAAAGATAACTTTTTAATTTACCGTTAAAGGTTAAAAAAGGGCGGTTTTCCATTTCCTTCGTCCCTTTTTTAGGAGTGGAATAAAAAGGACTTAACTTGCATTTTTAAGCTTTTTATCCTTTTTTTTCTTTTGCAAATGCATTTTTAATCGCGCGAAAACGACTAGGTTTTCCCCGCTATTAGCCGCGTTATAATGGTTTTTTCCCTCCCATTTTTTAAACGCCGACGCGTTAGGTTTTTTCCCTTTCTTTTCGCGGTAACTTTGGCCGTAACGGCTTTACCTGCTGCCTTTATAATTTGGAGCCGGAAAAGAGATAAAAGTGAAACGGCTTTATGCTAGCGCCTAAAATTATGCGTATAAATTGCGCTTTTTTTAAATTAAACCTTTGCAAATACCTTTTAAATTGGCGCTAATTGCGCTAAAGGCTCTTCTTTCCACGGGGTAGTTTTCGGCGTGCGTTGTAATGCGTGCAAAGTAAAAAAAACGTATTGCGACTCGCTAAACGACCGTATGCCGGAACGATTGTGCACGGGAAAAAATACGCGCTTTCGAAATCGCGCTCGAAGTTAATCCCTGCGCGTTTAAAAAGCGCTATATACGTAAAATCGCCCCTAATAACTAACGAAGTGGATTTGCAAGTAGTGCATTTAGTGGATGGTATCCCATTAAATAAAAAACGGTTGCGTGCTTTCCAATCCTTTTAGCAAAGAGTTTTAAGGGCTTTTTTTATGCCTGCCCCGAGCTGTACCGCCTTTTCGCATCCATCGGGAACCTTTTAGGGGTTTCCTTACCTTTTAACCTTTTAAATCTTTTTAAAAGTATCCCGTTGCGAACCTTTTAGTGGCCTTTTAGCTTTATAACTAATAGGGTTCTCCGTGGGGCTTTATTCTCGCTGCTTGCAGGGCGTTTTATTGCTTGCAAAACGTTTACACTTCGTGGAATGTTATAGGTTTTTTTAGTGAATAAGCATTTTAACCTACTTTTTTGCATCCTATTTAGTTTTGTTTTTATTAAATTGGTTTATTTCGTTATAAGCCTATATAATATTTATTAAAATATAACCAAACGAACCTTAGGTATTAATTTTAAGGATTATTTTAATCCTTTTTTTAAGTGGCTTATTTATGTTATTATTCGCTTTAAACGTTTTTTATTTATGCGGAACTAGTTTAATTCGCCTTTTTTTTCCGCCGTTTAACGGGGGATCGTGCGTAAAAGTTAGCGTAAAAAGTAGCGCAATATCGAAGTTGGGCGGCGGGAGGTTAACGTTGTTATTATTGCCGTCGTGGCTAGCTCCGAGGAAATTACCATTTAGCGTGATTTGTTTTATATCGTTAGTAAAGCCGGCTAGGTTATTATTGCTGCCGCTATTACCGCTTAAATTGCCGTACGCTTATAAAGGCGTATTATGCCTTTTTTGGCAATATATTTTTGCTAAGTTCATATATAAAAACGGGGTAAAGCTAAAAGCTATCGCATTTGTTAGCTAAGCGAAATAGGGATCGTCGTTTGCGGGATTAAAAGCCGACGGTATTAAATTTGGGGGACTTTGTTTTAAAAGCATCTTAAAATCCTGTGGGTTTTTTCGTTAGTATTAGATTTTAAAATTCCTATAAAATGCTATTTACAATTAAAGCAAAGCACTTTTCCACTTCGTTATTATCCAAAAACGATCGCGAACAAAGTAAAACATTGCCGCTTTTAGCGCTTTTATTTTTTAACTAGCCCTAAATTTAGCAATTGCCAAACGGGGATACGTAGCTTTCGAAAAGCGACAGCAAAAACGTAATAGCCGCTCGATGTTAACGCGTTATTTGGATAGTTTTATTAACGAAATGGCAAATGTCGACTTTAGCTTCCTTGTTAAGCTCGACGCTTCGCTTTCGTTTTTTTTTAAACGGTGCGAATTTTACGTTATCCTTTTTTTTTAGCTTTAGCGAAGTTAACTTTTTAATAAAGTTTCGGCAATAGGCGTTTAAAAAATGGAATTTAAAATGTTTAACTAAGTCGAAAGCAATATTATATCAAATGTTAAAATAAGGGCAAATTACCGACTTTTTATTATCGATAGTTTGGATGTATTTTTCGTAATGGCTGTAAACGTGGTCCTTTTATAAACCTTTGTTTAAAAATTAATAAAATCGCGTTTTAAGCGCTAGCGATTTATTTGCTATGTAAAAAATGCAATAGCCGGCGGTCGTAAACACTTCGCCGTAAACGAAAGGGTCGTATTAAGCGGGCAACTCCTTCGAGTAAGTAAAATGCGAACGGTAATAATCGCTTTATTAAAGTTTACTAAAAACCTAATCGTTATATAAAAAGTAAAGCTTAACGGCGCTATTATAAGCTTTTTTAAAGTAATTGTAATATACCTCCAATTATAAGTAAATTATATGTCGATGCCGGCGTAAGCAAACCGGGGAGCTTTATGGCAGCGCGTTAAATCGGCGCACTTACATTTTTCCGGTTTTAGCCCTAGTTAAAACTTTACTTTTGCATTTGCTTCGCACAAAGCGATTATATCGCGAAAAGCCTCGAAGCCGGCCGGGCTTCGTAAAGTGTTAGTTTTAAAAAAATTTAATGCGAAGCGGTGCCGTTTTAGCATAAGGAATTTAATACGGTTAAAAATGCTTTGGTAATAGCATGGCGGGTCGTTTTCCTTTTTCGTCGTACTAGGGCGGTATGGTTAAATTTTCCGCTATTATCGGAGCTTTCGGTCGGTTAGTTTCCTTTTTTTTATGTAAAGCTGTTTGCGGCGGGAAGTTGTATTTAAACCCCGCCGCTTTTGCAAAATCGCGAGCTTTTTTTTAATTGCAGTAATTTTAAAGCTGGTTTTTAGTGCTTTTTGCTTTTCCGTTAGGAAGAATTGTAAAAATTGCGAGTTGCGTTCCACGGTTAAGCCGCGGAAAAGATTATTAACGAAACTACGCACTTTAAGGCCGAAATAGCTCTTTTAGCCGTTTGTGCTGCTGTTATTAGGCTAGTAATAATTATTGTAAATTTTAGGGTTTTTTTTAGCCCGCATGTTTTATTTTTTTAAATAACGGAATAAAGTTGGTTTGTAAAATGTGTTAATATGTCGGTTAATAAAGTTAAAAGTAAAAAGCAATAAAAAAAGGTCCCGGTATAGGTACCGACTTAAAATAAGCTTTCCGTTTTAAAGTCGTGGATCGTAAGCGGACGGTTATATTTAATACGGAAATTTAAAGCCCGAAGCCTTTGCTTAGCGAATATGCCGTTTTTATTTTCCCAAAAGTCCTTTTCGAAAATATGCTTTTAAAAAAGGGTTAGTTAAAAATGCTTCCTTTTATTGCAAATAAACCATTTCGCTTTTTAATGGCTTTTATGCTAATAAGATTTTTCGATAGTATATTAATATTTTAAATGCTTTAACCGCGATAAAAATAGCGAAAATCGAAAGCATTACGTTACAAATTAAAAGCTTAAACCTTAACCCTTCGATAGCGAATGTTCGGGTTTAAAAGTATAATTAAAACAAAAAGTTAAACTAGTGCTAAATGCTGTAAAAAGGAAAAGGAGGGGTGTATATACCTGTTATGGTTCCGTGCTAAAAGCAGGGTAAAAGGCTTAAAGGTTACCCCTAAACCGTTTTATGCATATATAACTAGGGACAATTTCCGGGATTAAGTAGCTTTTTTTTTCCTGTTTTTTTTATTTTGCAAAATAACATCACTTTAGCTTTTATTAGCCACACCACCCATTAGCCCAGCCTATTACATTTTTGCAAAATTTTTTCCCGAACGCGGGATTATAACCATGCTTATTTAATCCCACCATCGCCGGGAAACGCCGTAACCCCGGCTTTAACATTCCCCGATTAGCTAAACCTAACAGCCACTATCGCGGAGCTATAAACACGTTTGGCCGCGTTTAAAAAAAAGCTGGCCAAATTTTAAGCCGACGTTAACGCGGTATTCGTCGAGCAACGCAATAAATAAAACCGCATTATCGAAGCATAAAACGCCCAGTTTAAACTCGCAAGCGCCCTAATTACGTTTTTCAAACGAAGACCATTTAAAAACCCCTGCTATACGACGGCGACGGATAGGGCTTTAACGCGTAACGGAACGCATTTAAATATAAATAACCCGAAACGTAAAATTTATTAGTAACGCACGCGATTGCTACGAATATATTTTGGGCTTTTTTTACCCCGGCCATTTAGGAAGTGGTACGCTCGTATTACGAAACCGGAGGCTTTTATAGCATTTACGACCCATTGCAAATTTTTTAACCATTTCGCTACCATTTTTAACAATTTATAAAAAAGCCGAAGTTTTGTTAAAACTAAAAGTGGTTAAAAAAACCGGGTTAAACGTTGCCGTTTTTATTACGAAGTTCGAAATATTATTAGCCGCGGCCGGGGCATTGCATAAGTAAACGAAATTAAAATTAATTATTTTCGTTTGCGCATTTCGAACAAAATCCAATTAGCCGTAATTTTAAGCGAAAAATAACAATTTTTATATAGCGGAATGGTTAACACGTATAAACGTATCGTTTAAGCTTTAAAAGCAATCGATATAAATAATAAGTTAAATAAAAAAACGCCAATTCCTTATACCGCATTTTATATTACAAATAAATTGGGGATTTACTTATAACGGGCGTAAACGCAGCAAATATTAGTTTAAGGAAAGGCGGAAGTTAGGGGGCACGTAAACCTAAAGCATTTTGGGTTTCCCAAAAAGTGTTCCGCTAGTGGCGTAAAACCGGGGCGTGTTTAAATTATGGCAGCCAGGAATACGAAAAACGGGCGTATCGCTATCGAAACGCGATTCGCTTTAGGCTTATTACGGTATTAAAGGTAGCAACGGCGGGTATTAATACGGGAAACGAGTAGCCCTTAACACGAGCTTTAATTAAAGGAAAGCGCCGTAATAACGGAATAAATTAATAACCGGGAAGTTATATATTAAAAAGTGGAAAAACGAGCTAAAAAAAATTAAACGCAGTATAAATGGCCCCCCATTTTTGGTATTAGCATTATTCGATTTCGCTAAGTTCGTAAACGTATAAATGGATTCCGGTTGCGAATGTTATGCGGCGATAAGCGAAAACTTTGCGGTAAGGATCGGGGTTAAGCGTTTATAGCTTTAAATACCGCGCCGGCTTGGTATAATCCTAAAACGCATACCGTTAGCAATTAGCCAAATTGCTAAATGCGAAATGAATTTAAACGGGTAGGTATTTTTTGCTTATTTTATATTATTTTAGGAATATTTAAAAATGTTATTTTGGGATTATTATGGATAAAGCATAACCGCGTGGAATTGGACGCGGCGGGTAGCTTTTTCCGAATAGGGGCAGCACGAAGCATGGTGGTTTAAAAATTATATGCTTAACCAAAAGCGGTAAATAACCAGTATTAATAATTGGCAATGTTTTCGCGGTAATATGCCGAAAATAGCGTTAAAATTTAACCTAAAATTACGAGTTTACCGCTACGTTATTAAGGGAAATAATACAAATTTTATAAACGATAGTAATAATTACGGAATAGGAATTAATTACGTTTAAACTACCTCCGGAATTGCGGGATTTCGCGGATTTTTTCGATAAAAGTAAAGCATCGGTTTTGCTTTTATATTAAGGAAATTTAAACCATTACATTCGGTTAAAAACAAATAATAACGGAAATAAACCGGAGTTATTTTAGGGCCGACTTTATAATATGTTTCGAGATTAACTTTTGGAATTACGCCGATAAATTACAAATTTAATGGATAAAAGGTGGATTTAAGTTAGCTTTTTACCGGCGGTAGCGTTAATGCTAATAGTAAAAAAACCGATAGGTAGCTGGCGTTTATACGTAAATTATAAAGCATTTAACGCGATTACGTTATAAAATCGGTACCCATTTTTATTAATAAAAAAAACGCTTCGTTTTTTAGCCGAAGCGAAATGGTTTATTAAAGTTAACGTTCGAGCCGCATTTTACAAAATACGAATAGCAAAAAGGAACAAACATTTAATAGCTTTTCGTATACGGTTCGGTTTGTTTAAATGGCTAATATGCCTATTTAAGTTAATAAGCGTTCCGGTTATTTTTTAACGCTATATTAACGGCGTATTAGGAAATATTTGGACGATTACGTGTCGGTATATTTGAATAAGTTAATTTTTTTTTCGAAATTGCGTAAAAACCATATAAGCAAAATCCGGGAAGTTTTTTAAAAGCTGCGTAAAGCCGGGTTAAATTTAAATTTGAAAAAAGCGATTTCGCGGTAAAAAGTTAAATATTTCGGTTTTATTATTAAAGCAAATAAAAAAATTTAAGCGAACCCGGAAAAGGTTCGCGCTATTTAAAAATAAAAAGCGCTTAAAAGATTTAAAGGTTTCCGAAGCTTTTTAAAATTCGCTAATTTTTATTAAATTTTATCGACAAATATTTCAACCTAGCTATACCATTGGTAGCGCTAATAAAAAAGGGAATCCCGTTTAACTAAATTAAATAAATCGATGCGGTATTCGAAAAGCTTAAACTAGCTTTTATATAAGCTTTGGTATTAACGTAATAAAACCCCGATTTGGATATAAAAGTTAAAGCAAACTGCTTAAACGCGGCATTTGGAGGTTGCTTTTTCCAATTAGGCAAAAATAGGATTTAACGCTTAATCGCGTTCCATTTAGCCAAATTAAAAAGCAGTTAACGGAATTATATTATTTACGATAAAAAGTTACTGGTCGTAATCGTTTGTATTAAAGCATAGGAATTAAAATTTTGCAATGTACGAAAGCCATTTTTAATTTAAATAAACTATAACACTTTGGAATATTTTTCCAAATTACGGGAAATTTTCGAACGATAAATGCGTTAAGCAAAAACTTTATTTAAATTCGATTACAATTTGCAATATAAGCCGGGGAAGTATGCCACTTTTCCAAACGTTTTATCGCAAAAAAAGCAGGATAAATCGATAAAACCTTGCAAAACGATAGTGCTTTGCTTAACTTACCTCGCAATAACCTTAGCCCTAATACGGACTTTGGAAAATATAACGTTAAAAGCGATAAACGTTCGTTTTAAGTCCGGTATTTTACCAAAAGGCATATAGCTTTTCCGCGAAACAAATATTGCGGAATTTTGGGAAAAAGCGTTACGCCGAAACTATAGCTATTTAGCGAAACTTAACGCGGTAATAGCAAACGTACGGAAATTCCTTCCCGCCGCCGATATAAAAGCATAAATTATAAATTGCTTTATTAATACGTAAAAAGCTTTGCAATATAAAAAACGTTTATAATTATTAGCGTAAAAACCATTAATAACCATTGTAATATAAAAAATGCACGTTTCGCTAATTGTAAAACATGTAAATAAGGATAATACGTTTAAAATACTTTGCCGAAATTACTATTAAAAAGGGATAGTACGGGATATAACGCGCTTTATACGCAATTGTAACGTATATCGGAAATCCCGACTATTAAAGTTAGCAAAATAAAACCTTTTACGCTTTTTGCCCGTACCGAATTAATATTAAAAAACTATTTCCATCGATTTTATAACAAAACTATTAGCAAATAAAAAAATCCGGAATATTTAATAATTATTATAAATAAACTATTAAAATACGTCCAATTTAAAGCAATACATATAATAAGCGTTAAAAAATGCGCAATACGGTTCCGAAACATATGGTAAAAGTTCCGTAGCTTTCCCGACCGCATTATTTCCGATAAAAGTTCGAATTAAATTAGGGACTTTTAAATAAAACTTTGCTTTTAAATCAGTATTAACCAACTTTTATTAATAGCTTTTCACTTATAAATAAACGGGGTACGAAACGAGCAAATTAAAAAGTGCAATATTATTTACGCTATTTTATTATTTTTTTTTAAAAAAATTGGGCTTCCTATTTAAACGCGTGCTAATTAGCGTTAAATAACCGAAATTTACTATAATAAGGTTTAACCTAAACCGTTTACTATTTGGGTTCGATATTAACCTTTTGCCAAAAAGCCCGTATATAATAAAAGCATTAATAATAAACGAAAAAGGACGGGCAATTGCATTTTTAGCATATTTAAAAAAGGGTTAAAAATAACCACGGCCGTAATAGCGTTTGCTTAATAACAATAAAAACTAACGCGAATAAATCCTAACGTTTAACGGAAAAGTTTAAAATAGGCGATAAAATTTAGCTTTTATTTGTAATATAAAAATAAATAAACCTAGCAAAAAACTAAATTAGGTAGCGGATAAGTTCGAAATAATAGCGGTATTTAACCTATTAAACGTTATATTAAACGTGCCGAAAGGCATTTATTTTAATTTCCATATGAAATTAATGTAACGTGCAATAAACGACCCGCTTTTAAACCAAATAAATATAAATATATAACCCGGCTTAATATTAACTATTACCGAAAATGGGGAACTTTTAAAAAAAATTTCTGGTAAAAAAAATCCTAATTATTAAAAACGCTAAAAGCAAAAGGAAAAAACAAACGTTAATAAAATAAACCGGTTATAATAAAATAGGGTGGTACCCGTTAAAGTTTTTCGTTAAAACGGCGGCGTTAAAAAATTCGAAACCTAATAAAAGAACGCTCGGAAAAATAACGGCCCAAATTTGGAAAGCAATAAAAGCCGCAAAAAGCGCAAAAAAAAACCGTTAAAAAGTTAACGAAACCATATTATATAATAAGGAAAACAAAAAAACGAAGGCGTAACGCGCTAATACCGGGAAAATTTACGAAAACGGGCTAGCCCGTATTAATATTTAATAAATACGAAAGCGCGGGGCTTAAACGCCGAACAAACTAAAAGGAAAGGAGCGCGCCGGTTTTAACTAAAAAAGGGCACGCCGGCCCGTTACGGTAAAACAAAAAGCAAAATCCTAAACGCTATTATAATAACGCGGAATTAAGTTACGCTTTTAACGGCGGGAAAAACGAGTATCGTAAAAATCGCTTTCCTCGTTACCCGAACCCGCACCGCCGGCGTAAATTAAGTTAACGACGGTAATAGCATTTTCGCGACGCAATTGCTTATTAATAAAGTAGCTACGGCGCGAACGAATATCGCGGGTTTAAAAAACGTTATTTAAAAAGGACGACGAACGATTACGGTTTTGGAACGCGGGCATTACGTTATTACGGTTAACAAAGGCGCGTAGCGCGCCGCGGCTAGTAAAATAAAGCGACGGCTAAAAAGCGCGGGACGCGTATTGGTATCGCGGATAAATTTAGCGAGCGAATCGACCGTAATAAGCAGTCGGTTTGTTTGCGCTTTTTAACGACGCGCGGCCGTTTTATTAGCACGCTAGTTTGGGGTTAGTTTCGAAACGCGTATTACGAGGGCGAAAACCGGAAGCGTAATTTACGTAAATAAATTGGAAATTACGAACGAGGTAATTTTGGATTTGCTAATTATTAAGTTCGCGATAAAAAAAAGTTTCGAATAAGGTCGGTAAAGCGAGGTTTTAACCCGGGGCTAAGGTTTGCTAAATTTGCTATTAAGCTTAAACTTGGTTAGCTTGGTCCAATTTGCGTTGTTAATGCTAATAGGCGAAAAGGAACTCCCGGGTTAAAACGGAGCGTTTGCTTTTGCCGAAAGTAACTTTTTTATATTAATAATGCGCGTCGCTTTTAATAAGCGTAAGCAGGTCGCGATAAGCGCGGCGCAAATTCGGTAACGAGGTATAAGCTTTATTCGAAATAACGCAAGCCTTATTTTTACCGCGACGGCATTTATTACAAGCTTAATTAAAGCGGTGTTTGCTATAGGCCGTTTAACCCGTGGTTTTAGCTTTTAATAAGCAATTGTCGCATTCGAATTCGATATAAAAAGGAGCCGCGTACTTTTCGTTATTCGAGTTTTTAAAAATTTCGTTCGTATTAGCCACGCGACGGCGATTAAGGTCTTTTTTATTACGGCGGTGCTAAGGCAAAAGCGGGTTAATAGCGGTAGTATAACGGGAGCGAGGTAAACCTACCGTATTAAAAAAGTCCAGCCCGTTAAGCTGGCAACCCGAAGGATTACCATTACTAAAGCTAAAAGCAATAGTGGTTATAATAACGACGAAGTAAAGCCGAAAACGAGTAAAAACGGAGGAAAAGCGGTTTAAAAAGGCAAAAAAGCTAAAATCGCGACGATTAAAAAACGGGCGTAAGGTAGAAAAAAAACGGGCGCGCGGGTTATCGGAATTTAGGGATATTACGGCCGGAAATGGGATGCGGTGTCGTATAAATAAAAGAAAAAAAAAGGCGCGAGGTGGGAAACTTCCTTTAAAAAAACGCGGAGCCGAAATAAAAGCCCGTGAAAAGCGCGAGGAAAAAAAACCAAATATAACCCGGGGTTACGATAATTCGATAAAAACGGCAAGCGTACCTTAACTTACGAAAAACACCCAGCCAAAACGGCAGCGACTAATAAGCAGCTAACTAAATAAAGCGGGATTAATAGCCTTTTAAAATAACGGCAATTAGTAAGCGGCCAGCTAAGCGAAGCGGGATTAATAACCCGTCGTAACGACGGTAATTAGCAAGCAATTAGCCAAATAAAGCAAAACGAATAACTTTTTAACGCGGCAGCTGCTATTAGGCAGCCAACCAGGATAGGCAAAACCGATAGCCTTCCAACGCGGCAGCGATTAATAAAGCAGCCAGTTAAGTAAACTGGAACTAACAGCTTGCGATATGGGAATTACGGTTAGCCACCGCGCACCCGAAAAAGCACCCGCCAATTAAAAACAATAATTCGGGACGTTTTTTACACCCGGAGGAAAGAGCTATGTTATGGTTCCGTGCTAAAAGCACGGGTAAAGGGCTTAAAGGTTACCTTTAAGCCGTTTTTATACATATATAACTAGGGACAATTTCCGGGATTAAGTTAGCTTTCCTCTTTCCTGTTTTTTTTCATTTTGCAAAATAACATCACTTTGGCTTTTACTGGCCACCACCTATTAGCTTAGCTTATTACAATACTTTTTATTAAAGGTATATATTATACTTTTCGCATTTCGAACGAGCTGGATAGCAAACTTTGCGTTGCCGTATTTATTACAAAATATATTAAATTTTACGTTTTATTATCCACAAATAAAGTATCGATTAATATATTGTAATTAGCTAATACCGGTTTTTTAATGCTTATTTTGTAATATATGCTACGATTAAAGCTTACCCGGCATATAAACTTAATGTATTTACTAATACGTGCGGAAAAATAAACGATAGTTATAAAGTCGGCCTAATCGTAAACTTTCGTTACCGGCTTTTTATATTTAACCTAATCGTTTTTTTATAATTAACGTTTAAAATGAACAACATGGTTTTTTATGTTAAACCTTTTCGGTCGCTTGCTTTTTACTAAGCTTATATTTCGCTCCCGAAATATTCCGGGCAGCTCGTATTTAATAAATTACGTCGAATTAGTTAGTTTAGTTTAACAATTAAAACGGATTGTTTATTTGGAAAATATAAACGCATATTCGTTATTAAAAGCGTAATGTTCGGAAAAATAGCATCGTATTTACGGCGTTAGCCGGCCATAAATTGCTTTTAATATAGCATAACGGTTTTTTCCGTTAAGTTCGGATCGTTTTTTACGCCGTTAATGCCGAACGTAATTCCTTTTATAAAATCTTTTAAAAATTTAAAATCGTACGGATTGGGGTCGTTTTCGGCGTGCTTTTTAACGTACCTAAATGGTTAAAATGTTAATAAAACCACGGTTAAAAATTACGTTCGCTAGGAGAAAAAAAATTAAAAAAGGACGCATTATTTCCAAAAGTTAATAATGCGTTCGTATTTTTTTAGCACTTTATTTGTGGGTTTTTTAAAATAGCAAAACCGTTAATTCCTTCGTTAAATCGCTTAAAGCCCTTTTTTTCCTTTTGCGGAAAAACTTTTCAGCGTTTTTTTTAAAAGCATTATAGCTGCGCGCAATTAAAAAAAAGCTTACAATTAAAAATTAAGCTAATAAAAAGTAAACGCTTCCAAATAGGCCGTTAAAAAAAATAAGCGAAAAGAAAAGTTAAAGTTATTAAGCGGTAAAAAATAGGGAGTAAACGAGTGTAAACGGTCGCGATTTTATATAAACGTGGGATCGAAGCCCCGTTTAGGTCCCCGGTAGCAAATGCGAGGCAAAGGTAAAAACGGTAAAAACGGCGGAAGCAATAGGACTATTAACGACACTTGCGCGACGAAAGCCGGGAAGCGATCGCCTGGACGTCGAAGGAAAAAAAAAAGAATGCTAAAAGCTTAGCGCTAAAATATGGCCGGAATGGAGGGTGCTAAAAACCGGGCTTTTAGCCAATTTGCACTCGTTTTTTATTTTAACGGCGGCGGTTAACTCCTCGTTCGTAGCATACATCGCGTAAAATTAATTAAAATCGTGGAAAAACGAAGCGATATTAATTACGAAAAGGACGTTTATTACGACCAGCATGCAAGCTTTAAAACGGCAGGATAGGAAAAGCCCAAATTGTGCCCCTGCCCCGTATTAAAGCACGTGGAGTTACGTAACCCGGGTAGGATTTATGGATTTGTAAGCAAAGCGACAAATTTAAAAGGATTTGTGGATTTGTAAGCAAAGCGACAAATTTAAAAAGATTTGTAAATTTGTAAGCAAAACTACAAATTTAAAAATTACGGAAGTAAAAACAAAATGTATATAAAAAATGAATTTCTTATTGTTTTAGGTAGTTTTAACTAAAGTTTCGGCATTAGTTAACTTAAATTAGCTTTTAAACGTTTTTTTAAAGCAAGCAATTAAATTATCCTTTTAAATTACGTAATTTTTTGTTAACCAGTATTAGCGATATTGTTTTTTCCACCCCCGAAATGCTTTATTTTAAAAGCAAACCTTTAATTATAACATTTTAATTAATTTTGTTTAATACTTCGTTAAAAAAAATAGTGCAATTATAACGAGCAGTAGTAAAAAGCTTAAAAAGGAAAAAACCACGGTTTTTACCTTTAACGGTATTAAGTACGACCTCGACGAAGCCGCTAATACGGCTAGCCTTTTTAAGCTTATAGCGGACGAAATCGCTAAAAGCTAAACCGAGGTAAAGCAATTTACCGCGAAATTGGTATTATTTAAAACGCTTATCGCAATCCGAACTTACAAATTCCCGTTTTCGGACTTTTACGAAAAGGAAAACGGTAAACTTAAAACGTTTTTTACTAAATGTAAAAGTTATTTTAAGTTTTACAAATAGCAATTCGTAAGCGAAAAATAAAAGGTTGCTTACGTTATTACCAAGCTAAACGGTAAAATAAAAAAATGGTTTTAACCGATTTAAAGCGATTATTTTAAAAGGTATAAAAATAGCTAAAAAATTATTAAGCTTATTTTCGTTAACTTTAAAACCTTTGGAAAAAAGGTTAAAAAAATGTTTAAAATAATCGACGAAACCCGAATCGCCGAAAAAGATTTATTAGCTTTTAAATAGCGAAAAGCCGCAGTTAAATACGTTGCGGATTTTTAACGGGTTAGCATTAAGCTTAGCTAAAACGACGCTACGTTAATATTGCACTTTTATAACGGGTTACGCGAAAACGTAAAAAACGAACTCGCAAAATAAAACCGTTTAAAGTTTTTTACGGATTACGTTCGAAACGCAATTCGTATTAGCGATAACTTGTACGAACGATAATAGGAAAAGAAAAAATATGGTTTTAAAAATGTAATATTAAATAATAATGCCAATTAAAAAAAGGTTAAATAGTAACTTATTACGGTTTACAAAACGCATTTAAACTTTATAAATTTTAATACGAAAGCCGTTTACTAATAATAAAAGCAGCAAAAAAAGCAAAAGCAAAACTTTAAAAACGGGAAATGTTTTAAGTACGGCTAAACCGGCCATATTAAAGCAAATTGCTTTTAGCGAAACATTAACTGCTAAGTAATTAACTTTTAGCAAATATAAAAAAGCCCGATATAAAAAGGACTATATTTTAAAGCGGTATTTAATTGAACGTATTATTATAACAAACTATGCATTATATATTAGTTCGATAAGGAGCTTACCGGATAGTACCCCCGAAAACCTCGAAATATTTACATATTTAAAACTACGAAGTTTAAATGTAATAGCGAAAAAAATAACGGATCGTTTCCGGGCCCGAAAATTCGAAAGAAAAAAAACGACGCCGTTTTTCGCGGGATTTAAAAGAAAACAATTTTAGCAAATGGTACGAAAAAAAGAGAAGCCCGAAAAAAGCTTTTAAGCTAAACACACTTTTTTAGGAATTAAAGGATTTCGATACCGACGTTAAAATGGACTAAAATGGTTAAAACCTTAAAACGGCCGAGTTTTAAAAACGAGCAAAAAGCTTAAACAGCGTAGCTTTTATACCTATGGTCCGCGAAAACTAAATAAGTTGGAAAAATTAGCGTGCTTTTACGTTTTTCGATATTTCGGCGTGTTTTTAAAACGTTAAAGTTTTAAAACATTTAAATGGCTCGTTATATTACGCTATTTTAACGAACGAAAATAACGGCTAACCTTTATCGTAGTTTAACGACCAGCAAAAAGTTAAATATGCTAGTTACCAGTTTAACAACGCGAGCAATTAAAAAAAAGTTGCGCTAAAACCTAAAAACTACCTTAGCATTAATATAAACCATTTTAAATATTTGCATTTGTTTTAAGCAAAATGCATTTATGGAAAATGCAAATTTTATTTACAATTTAAGCTTAAATACGACTTTTTCCCACGGAAAATAAAAAAAAAGCTTAAAATTAAGCCTCGTTTAGCATTTTAATTGCTACGGTAAAAACCAGCCCGAATCGGTAAATTTACCGCAGTTTTTAAGCTTAGCGAGCGGTACCTAATATTATGTATTATTAAAGTGCTTAATTGGGGGAAATGCGAAATTGTAAAATGCAAAAAACATATAATATAAAAAGCGGAAGCTTAATATTAAAGGATTACGCGAGCGTACGTACCGTTCGACCCGGATAAAAAAACGAACGTACGGTATTCGTTCTTTTTACTAAAAACCCAAAAAAAACCACCAAAGCGAAAAGCACGAAATGGGAAACGAAAACCGATAAAAATCTTCGCAATAGTAAAATTAATTTAATTATATAACTTATTAACATTTCGAATAAAATATTAAAAAAAGGTTAAAATAATAATCGATTACGAAATATAAAGCGATTACGTATCGCTATAAGCGGTTAAACGGTATAAAATCCTTACAAAATGGAAATATTAACCGTATTAATTAAAAACGGTCGAAAAAATACCTATCGCTTATAATAAAAAATAAATCGACTAAAAAACGCAATTAATAATATTACGCACCCGAAATAGGGAAAACGTTACTATTATATTGGATAAGCTAAATATAAAAAAAAATGTAATTTTCGAAATCCTTTAGCTTAGGAAAAATAATTTACGGATAAATTAAACTACTGGTTAAATCCAATAAAAAAAGCTATAAGTAATTAAAACGGTTTATTAATTACAAACCCCAAACCGTAAATATAAAAAGCAACGAAAAAAGGTTACGACGGTAATAAAACTTGGTAATTTACCTTTGCATTTAGCATCGACGAATACGCGATTATTTAAAGCGGAAAATAACTAAAACAGTTTAACTAATACTAAAAAACGGCTCGCGAATGTTCCGGAAAAATACCACAAATACGAGAAATTGTTTCGGAAAAAACTTAAAAACGGTGCTTTCCGAATATAAACCGTTCGATTTAAAAATTAAATTTAAACCAGGAATATAGCTTAAATACTAAAAGCTGTACCAGTTTAACCTTCGGCAATAAAAGGTGTTAAAAAACAGTTAAAAAAAAACTTACGGAAAAAACACATTAAACTTTCCGATTTTTTAATAGGATATAAAATCCTATAAAGAAAAAAAACGGGACGGAGCGAATATGCATCGATTACCGACCGTTAAATAAAACTACGATTAAAAATCGGTATTTTTTGCTTTTTATCGACGAGTTGCGCGATAAGCTCGGCAAAGCTTAATGTTTTACGGCTTTAAACTTACAAAAAACTTATAATTTAATACAAATTAAAAAAGGCTATAAGTGGTTTACGGCTTTTAAAATAAAGCTTAAATGCTACGAATTTTTAGTAATAACTTTCGGGTTTACTAACGTATTAGCCACGTTTTAAAAAATAATTAACCATGTATTACACAAATATTTCGACATTTTTATTTTCGCGTATTTGAACGATATTTTAATCTTTTCGAAAATAATAAAAAAGCATAAGCAATACGTATACGAAATGCTTTAAAAACTATTTAGCGTAAAACTCCTCGTTAAATTAAAAAAGTGCGAATGGCATTCGCAAAAAGTCGTTTTTTTAAAATTTGTAATTACACCGGGATAAATTTGCATAAATCCTAAAAAAATCGAAAAAGTTAAAAAGTGGCTTATATTTAAAAACATTACGGAAATATAAGGGTTTTTAAAAATTTTAAACTTTTATAAACGGTTTATCCGTAATTATAACAAAATCGCTATACTATTTACGAACTTTACCAAAAATAACCACCAATTTTATTAAAAAAATGAAAATAGCAAGCTTTTAAGCAATTACGAAACGCCGTGTTAAAAAAACCAATATTAATACTTCCAAACCTAAAAAAACCTTTTAAAGTTAAAACTAACGCGTTAAATTACGCGATCGGCGGCTAATTCGAATAACGAAACGATTAAAAACAATTGCATTTTTGCGCGTTTTTTTTTCGCAAAAGTTAAATAAATTTAAATTAAACTATTAAATTTACGATAAAAAACTTTTAACGATAATTCGAGCATTTAAAAAGTGGCGGCTATACTTTAATAAAACAAAGCATTAGGTTATAATATATACGAATTATAAAAACTTAACGTGGTTTATCAGTGTGTGCCACACATTAGCTCGTGCTACACTTTGAAATTTTATATTAAACGCGATTTTCGACACTTTTGCTAACTCGGCTAATTTAAGCCCAAATTTAACCATTTTTTAACAGGTTATATTTAACTTCGTAATAAATATAATTTAATTTTCATAGATTTTTATTATTACCCTTTTAAAGTTAATTGCATATTTTACACCGTATATTACACAGTGTTTCGAAGTAACCTTAAAAGGGCAATGATAAATATCTAAGAAAATTAAATTAAATTTACTACGACGTTAAATATAACCTGTTAAAATATGGTTAAATTTGGGCTTAAATTGGCCGAGTTAGCAAGGGTGTTAAAAATCGCGTTTAATATGAGATTTTAAAGTGTGGCACGAGCTGATGTGTGGCACACATTAATAAACCACGTTAACACATTTTACTATAAGCAAAAACCTAAATAAGCGATAAATTCGTTAAAGCGAGTTTTTGCAAAATTACGATATCCGGATTAAATACCGGAAAGGGTCGGAAAACGGTTAAGCGAACGCTTTAAGCCGACGATTAAACCATTAGGTCGTAATACTTAAAAAAAATACAAGTAATTTTAACGGAAGGATTAAACGGATTTTTAGTCCCAATATAAAGGATATTCGCTAAAACGGTTTAGTAAAGAAAAGTTTAAACTTTAAAGAAAATTTAACAAGTTTATAACCAATTGGTATATAGCTATTAAAGCGTAACTAAAACGTGGAAACGGTTATAACAATATTACAGGTTTGCAAAAACTCGAGCCGAAGTATAAAACGTAATAAAAAATTGCGAAAACTGCGCTAAAAATAAAGCTAGCAAGTATAAGCCTTATAGGCTTTTATAACCTTTGCTAGCGCCGAGCGAGGTATAGCAAAAAGTTATTATAAACTTCGTTATTAAACTCCCCTAATCCAAAAAACCGTTAACTAAAGTAAAATATAACAATGTATTGGTAGTAATAAATAAGCTTACTAAATACGCTTTGTTTTTACCATATAAAAAAGCAGCGACGTTACGAAGCTAACGTACGTTTTTATTAAACACGTAATAGCGGAATACGGCACGCCGAACCGCTTAATTACGGATAAAAATAAGCTATTTATAAGCAAATTTTTAAAAAGGATTTACAAATAGGCTAAAAATGGAACACTTTTTATTTATAGCTTACCACTTTTAAATAAATGGATAAACAAAGCGGATAAACCAAACTATAAAGCAGTATTTACGTTATTACGTTAATTATAAACAAAACGATTAGGTATAATTATTTCCTATAGCTTAGTTCGCTTATAATAGCTTAATTTATAAAAGCATAAAAACTACGCCGTTTTATGCGAACTACGGGTTTACGCTTATAGCGTATAAAAAACCTAAAGCAGGAAAATATGCCTAAATAACGGAAATATAAATAACGGAGCTTACTAAATTGCATAAACATTTTTAAATAAAGCTAAAAAAGCTACGATACCGTATAACCACTTAAGCAAACAAAAAAAATCGAAAACCCGATTTTTAAAAAGGGAAATAGCGTTTATCTTTTTCGACGCAATATTAAAATAAAACGACCGAGCGATAAGCTAAACCATAAAAAACTAAAACCTTTTAAAAAATTAAAAAAGGTTTTAAACGTAAATTACAAATTCCGATTACCACCGATTATAAAATCCCACCCGGTTTTTTATATTTCCCTATTTAAACTAGTATTACCGGGCTTTAAAAGCGATAAGTTAATAGAAATTAACCTAAAACAAAAGTACGAAATCGAAAAAATTTTAAACCATAAGTTAAAAAGTAGGCCTAAAAAATACCTAATTAACTGGAAAAAGTACGGCTATAAGGAAAACACGTGGGAAAAAAGAACTAACCTTGTAAATTGCTAAAAAAAACCTTAACAAAATACCGGCAAAAGCGCTTATAAGGAGGTTAGCAAAAGGAAAAAGGTTTAAGGAAAAAGTCCAACGTCGTTAAACTTTTCTTTAAATGGTCGTGCTAAAATTCGAACCCGAAACCTCGGTAAAAAGACCAAAGCTATACCCGATGCGCTATAAAACCCAAAAAAGTTGTTAAAAGGAATTACAATTTACCTTAGTTAAAAAAGGCAAATAGGTTTAAATTAAAATTAACCCCGGGCATTTGCCAATCGGAAAAAACGGAAAGAGCTACAAAAAGCTTAAATTGCAAAGCAATTTGAAAAGCTTTTTAGTCGGCCTCCTCCCGCTCGATACGTTCCAACTCTTTCATAGCGTCGATGCCGCGCCGAATCGCGCGCATTTTTTTTTTTTAAACCATATTTTCTTTTGCTTTCGCAAGCGTTTAAATTTATTATTTAAAACGCGGCGCTTTTCTTTTATCGCTTTAACTTTTGCTTCCATTTGCTAGTATTAAAAACCGATAAAACGAAATTGCTCGAACGAAGGACTTAAAATGTCGCAACTTGTGCGGTTCCGATTAAAACACTTTACGCACCGAGAAAAGTTTTAAAAAAAAAGCCTCGCACTTTTTACGCTTTAAAACCTCGTAATAAAAAAAGCAAAAAGGCATTTTAATAGCGGAAAAAACGATTTAAGCGAGCAGGTTTTTACGTTAAAAGGTTTTTTTCGTAAAAGGACGTTTTCGCACCCAACTAAACATCCTGTTAAAATAAAAAAGGGATGGGAAATGGTAAAAAAAGAACGCATTTACCATTAACAAAAAGCGGGGCGACAAAACGTAGCCAAAAGGATTTGGCTTAAAAAGGGAAACCTAATATTACGACCAATATGCAAGCCTTAAAACGGTAAGATAAAAAGGGCCCAAATGGTGCCCTTGCCCCGCACTAAAGCACGTGGAGTTACGTAACCCGGGTAGGATTTGTGGATTTGTGAGCAAAGCGATAAATCCAAAAGGATTTGTAGATTTGTAAGCAAAACGATAGATCCAAAAGGATTTGTAAATTTGTAAGCAAAGCGATAGATCCAAAAGGATCTGTGGATTTGTAGGCAGAACTATAAATCCAAAAATTACGGAGGCAAGGACAAAGTGTATATAAAGGATGGATTTCCTATTGTCTTAGGTAGTTCTAACTGAGGCTTCGGCATCAGTTAACCTAAGTTAGCTCCCAGGCATCCCCTGGGGCAAGCAATCAGATTGTTCCTTTTAAGTTACGTGATCCCCTGTTAACCAGCACTAGCGATACTGTCCTCTCCACCCCGAGGTGCCCTACCCTAGGAGCAGACCCCTGATTGTAACAACGTTGCCGTGCATTTATCCCAAAAGGGTGGTGGAGGTGATTAAATCCCTAAGCATTACTAAGCGGGGGTGAGGTGGGCTTAAGTTGCAACAGCGATGCTTATTAACCCGCACTAACGCAAGTGGGACGCCAAGCAAGGTGGTTTTCGTGGATGACTACCTGGGTAATTAGGTACCCACGTCCCTGTCTCGTGTGAGATTTCGGTTGATCGAATGAACGCTACTATCTGTGTATCACTTATGCGAACACCGTCCGCCCTAAACATCATCTGATTTGCCCATCGCGGCACGCGCTGGTGGACTCGGGCTTTCGAGCTGTGCCCGATATAGTTGCGGCGCAGTGACAGCAACCCGGCACCTGGGAGCACGGTGAACCTGAGTGACCCAACTCGGTACCTGAGTCCTGCCGGCACGGTCCACGTGGGTAGGTATGTATTATGTACGGGCAAAAGGCAAGCAGGAATACGCTCTCTAACATGACCTAGACCTCACGGCTTGGGAGGTACTGGAGAAAATCAAGATCCAATCAAAAGGCGACGACGCACTGCAGGCCCACCCCCTGCGGGGAGGGGGAGGGTCATCAAGTGAGTCTCGTCCACCAACGTCTTTGCTGGAGTGCATCTCCTGGCCTGGCCTGGCCGGCTGTTGGGAAACGTACACAATGGTCTGTGTACTAGACATTTTTGGCAGTTTGTTGACGTTCCCCATAATCGACAAACAGCGTCTGGAGGCCGCTGCATGGTGACGTCAAGTCTTGGCCCCTGGCCGTCTGCTACGGTTCAACCATTAAAGAAGCCGATCTCACGGCTGTCGATCAGGTCGCGCCATTCCCGAGGAGAGGGGTACGTTGCCCGGTTCAGGCACGGGTTCAAGTGGTACTACAACTCGAACATGACCCGCGAGCAGGCGCTGCTTCTTAAAATTTTTGATTCAGCCGACGTACCGGCCAAGTGTACGAGATGTGCTCCTTCCTGTCATACGTTGTTTGGACGTTGGACGGCGCTGGTCCACTAATAATTGACTTTGTTTCAGTTGCTCCACACGCCGCGTTCCGGCTTCCCGGGTCAGATTCGGAACCAAAGCGGACTAGCATCGAGGTCCGGGCGCTGGTGTTCACCCTACCCGATGGAGAAGAGCCACCGCAGGTCTTGCGTGACATCTTGTTCTGATTTTTCTTTCTGACACGAGCTTAGGGAGTGCTTTATCGAACACGCACAAAATATCAGCTAGCCGGAATTCACCCCCGATCAAAGCGGCTACGGCCTCTGCTGGACTAGACCGCGCTCCGGGCCCGACGGAACCGGGCGGCGGGCGGGGACCGGGGAGCCCCGAAGCCGGCTGGGAGCCTATACCACGCCAGGACAGAGGGCCAGCAGTCTTTGCCCGCCATGGATCTCTTTTGGAAGATGAGCGCCAAGTCTCTGCAAAGGAAAGCCGTTCGCAACCTCCCCGGTCTACCCCAGCCCATAACAACCGACAGGAACCTTGGTGGTGATCGGACCCACCGAGGTTGGGCGTTCCGTGTCTCCCAAGGCAGTGCCGGTGATAGCGCGAAGCCCCAGGGCGTCGGTCCTTTGGGACTCGAATCCAGGGCCTGTTTACATTTTACTCGACGTGTCCTTGCCGACAGCTGCGCTTAGCATTCTTCCTTCCCGTCTCCCAAGGGCCGCTCCATGGCAAAAGTGGTTCGTTTTCTTCATCACCGCCGCCTGCTTCAGCACCACATTTTTCGTTGTTTACATGTCCTCCGACAGGGTTTACATAAGCCTATCGGTTCTTGGGTTCATTTCCAAGTGATGACCTCTAGATCCTCACTTGACAAGGGCTGGCGACGTGCCCTCGACCGTCCGCAAGTTGATCGTCACCGACCTGGGCCGCAGCGCTGCCAAAGCCATTGACGCGCGGCCGCGAGTTCTGGCCCATCAGCCGCGAATGGATGATAAGAAGCAGCATCAACACCAAATGATTTCTTTTACAGCAGCGACGGCGGTACAAATTTCTGGGCACCGGTCCTGGCGGACAGGACGGCAGTAGGAAGAAGATGGTTTTCAAGTTGCCCCACGCTGGGCTGAGTCACTGAGACGACGTACAGATGGCACCTTGGGTTGGATGGTTGAGCAGAAGCAGGCAGGGAGCTTTCTCGGGAGAGGCCAGGCTTGCGGGAGATCGATGCCGTGATCCCGCCTCTTTCCATACGACGGCGGGGGATGGCAGGTCAGGGGGTGCCATCCGTGTACCCGTGGGGGAGGGAAGGGACCCTCTGTCTGTTGTGTGTATCCAGATAGAGGAAGAGAGAGAGAAAAAAAATCATGCTTACCCCTGGGCTGCGGAAAGCGGCTGATAAGGGTCACGGTGATCATGGCACTGTGATGCAAGTTGCGCATATGTAGGTGCATGGCTACTATGTGCGTCGGGTTCCTTTCCGGGCCGGCGCACATCTCTTCTGCTTTCCGCTTTGCCGTTCGCCTCACTCGCATGCGGGCAGGGAGGCTTTGGGAGGTGAGGGGCCCCTACCATAATATCGGGGCGCGCTATAGGGGACTTTGGCAAAAAGCCGGGCCGCCCCAACCGTGGAGCTGATACGATGCCGACAGAAAAACATCGATCCCTCAGGGATCTGCCGCTAGCCCCGGCTAAGGCAGGCTCTCTCTCGCCAGCGGCTGCGGCTTCTCAGTCCCGCGGCGGCCCTACATCGCTGTTATGAATGAAGAGGAACAGCCTGGGTGGGCCGATGGCTAGCGACATGAGAGAGGGCAGGGATACCGAGGCCTGCCTGGCCATCGTCAAAGGCGGAAGATAGATACGAAATGCAGGCGGGCGAGACGGGCGCTCACAGACACGTTGCAGCCCGATTGGTGCTGGGTAAAATGGACACTTGCTTAGACAAGAAAGATGTGAGTGAGAGCGAGCACCTGGGCGATTCGGCCGAGTTGGATCTCGCCGGAGCCTACCTACCAAGGCACATAGATGCCTGCCTCAGATGCCCCCAACCTGGTCCACCTCCCGAACGGCAGCTGGGTCAATTTGTAGGTACACAACGCGCGGCATGTGCGCATTGCAAAGTCACATGCATACAGACGCCCGTCGACGGGGCGGCTAGAAAAATAGGTAGGTACCTAGGTATGTACCTGCACTATATGTTCATGCCATGCTACCGCGGCTCGCCCTTCCTGTTCGTTTTGGCGCCGAGGGGATAAGGGCGAAGAAAGTGGCAAGATAAGCGACGGGAGGGGCGTGGGAACCGTCCACCTATCCATGTAGGAGCCCAGCAATCAAGGCCGACGTTTAGGCGATTGGATGGGGCCGATGCGGATTTCAAGCCGACCCAGTCATGTGTTCCCCGAAACAGATAGCTGGGCCAGGGGTTTGATGTCTGTCCGGAGTCGCGGCCCGGCTTGAGAGTGCGACGGCTGGGAACTGGCATAGCGAACAAGACAGGATTGATAGCTGAGTAAAAAAAATGGAGAAAGGTACCTTTACGCGGTTTATGGTGAGCAGATGGAGCAGCGACAAGAAAAAAAAAAAAGAAAATAAAAAGAAAAAATCAACAGGGGCACATGATACCAACATGGCCGGCAGCATGCTACCTCGGGAACATTTTCCAGGAACCTCTCGTCCCGTCTAGCCTTTATCCCACGTTTCTTTATTACCCTAGCTTGGGGGTCGGCAGGCCTGATACGGGACACATCTGATTCCCAGAACCCAGCCTCCTCCATGGCCCATCGCCCGTCGCGAAATCCCACCTATCGGATCTGGTTTTCGATTTCGGTCGCTGTTCCGATCTCGCCTTCTAGAAGTCTGGTCCGTGTCTGGTGGTAGCAGAGGGGAAGCCGGCGGCTCCTTGAGGCGCTCTCGGCCAATGCGAGACGCGAAGAGGATTCCAGTTGCACGGTTAAAGTTGGGACACACGGAAGGGGAGGTGCCTTTCTTTGGTTTTTCTTTGCTGCTGTATCCGTACACAGTCCACTCCTCTTTGGGTCGCCCAATAATATTAGGTCAGGCATACGCCGAGTGGATGTCCTGGGCGTCACCTGGACGGCGTGCCTTGCGGATGCGCGTGGGAGGAAGTAAGGTGCGAAAGTACTCGGGCGAATGAGGGGTAGAGATCAACGTACTGGATCATGGCGTGACCCGGCAGGGGCATGCTAAGGTACCAGCGGCAGGTACTCGCGCACTTCGTGGTACTTCACTCGGGTACTGTAGCTTCGATGCTCCAGCTCTACCCCGCGGTGGGGAAAGATGGAACGTTGGAGCTTCCCTGGCAGTGGCATGGATCGAGGGCTTGCGGTGCGTGCTGCCGTTACCCACGCCTCGCCCAACCACAGCGCAGCCCAAAGCGCATGGCGTGGCACCCCTGCCCCTGCGGCCATCCGATTCGAGCAAGGGCCCGCCTTTCCACAGAGCAGCTCCACCCCAACGTCCGCTAACTCCAACCTCTTGCCCAGCCTGTTCTCGGTGTCGACGGTCCGACGCGGGAGAATTGGGGATCAATTCCTCAATCAAATTCCAACATGGCTGAAACCGACTAGCAGACCCGGCCTATACTCCAGTGCCCCCATGCCCGCCGTGCCGTGCTCCGGGAGGTGCTGCGTGGCCTGTGGGCGCGCCAGCCCGGGACCAGCTCCCTTCGTCCATATAAAGGGTCCACGAGGCTGCCTCGTCCGTCACCACATGCACCGCACTGCCCACACACACCACCACCACACCCCCCTTTCCCTGTCGTCTATTCTCTAGCTCCTGGCCCATCTTGGATCACCCCTGGAGAAGACTCGCCCCTGCCTGTAAAGGAACAGGCTGCGACAACAAGACAAGAAGAAAAAAAAAGACCGGACGAGTTTGGACGGCCCTATCGACCATCTACTTGGTGTCCAACTTCCAGCCGACCTGCAGGCCGCCCTGACAGGGAAGGGAGCAAAGAGACGAGGGAAGAAGAAAAGAAGAAAAAGGCCGCTTGAACCATCGAGCCACCCCCACCACCAGACACAATGTCTCTGCCCAAAGGCTTCTTGTGGGGCTTCGCGACGGCATCGTGAGTGCTTGAGAACAAACCCAAGGCGAGGATGAATCGAGGCGGGCGGAACGTCAGAGTGACTGGCGGGACCGTTGTCCATAACGCACGCCCATCTCTGCCCGGCTTCTCTACTGGCTGACACCTTTGGCCTGCTGCTCCACACACTTGCTAACCGTCGCAGGTATCAAATCGAGGGTGCTGTCGACAAGGACGGCCGTGGCCCGACCATCTGGGACACCTTCACGGCCATCCCCGGCAAGATCGCCGATGGCAGCTCCGGCGTCACGGCGTGTGACTCGTACAACAGGACGAAGGAGGACATCGAGCTCCTCAAGTCTCTGGGCGCCGCATCGTACCGCTTCTCCATCGCGTGGTCGCGCATCATCCCCTCGGCGGCCGCAACGACCCCATCAACCAAAAGGGCATCGACCACTACGTCAAGTTTGTCGACGACCTGCTTGATGCCGGCATTACGCCCATGATCACTCTCTACCACTGGGACCTGCCCGACGCCCTGGATAAGCGGTACGGCGGCCTGCTGAACAGGCAGGAGTTCCCGCTCGATTTTGAGAACTACGCCCGCGTCATGTTCAAGGCCATCCCCAAGTGCAAGTACTGGATCACGTTCAACGAGCCGTGGTGCTCGTCCATCCTGGGTTACAACTCGGGCTTCTTTGCACCCGGCCACACATCGGACCGCAGCAAGTCGCCCGTTGGCGACAGCGCGACGGAGCCCTGGCTGGTGGGCCACAACCTGCTCGTGGCCCACGGACGCGCCGTCAAGGTGTACCGCGAAGAGTTCAAACCGACCGACGGCGGAGAGATCGGCATCACGCTCAACGGCGACGCCACCTACCCCTGGGATCCCGAAGACCCAGCCGACGTGGAGGCAGCGGACCGCAAGATCGAGTTTGCCATCTCGTGGTTTGCGGACCCTGTCTACTTTGGACACTACCCGGAGTCGATGAAGAAGCAGCTGGGCGACCGGCTGCCGACCTTCACGCCCGAAGAAGAGGCGCTGGTAAAGGGCTCCAACGACTTCTACGGAATGAACCACTACACTGCCAACTACATCAAGCACAAGACGGGCGAGCCACCAGCTGACGACTTCCTGGGCAACCTTGAGACGCTTTTCTGGTCCAAGAGCGGCGAGTGCATCGGCGAGGAGACACAGTCGTTCTGGCTCCGTCCCAACCCGCAGGGGTTCCGCAACCTGCTCAACTGGCTGAGCAAGCGCTACGGCCGGCCCAAGATCTACGTGACCGAGAACGGCACGTCGCTCAAGGGCGAGAACGACATGCCGCTGGACCAGATCCTCGAGGACGACTTCCGTGTCAAGTACTTTGACGATTACGTCACGGCCATGGCTGCGGCCGTGACCGAGGACGGTGTCGATGTGCGCGGCTACTCTGCCTGGTCGCTAATGGACAACTTCGAGTGGGCCGAGGGATACGAGACGAGGTATGTGCTGTTGCTGCTACTATGCCGCTCGCTGCGGTGCCGTTTTCGGTGGCTGACGCTAACATGTTGCTGCCAGATTCGGTGTCACCTTTGTCGACTACAAGAACGGACAGAAGCGCCACCCTAAGAAGAGCGCCAAGTCGCTAAAGCCGCTGTTTGACAGCCTCATCAAGAAGGACTAGATTGGGAGTTGATCCAGGCAGGCATTTGCGGCTGCTCGCCGTGCTCAACAATGAATGATACACAGCACACAGCACACAGTACACGGGTATATATACAATGCGATGACGATTTCTTGGGCATAATATTTGTGAAATGTAGGGAGGAGGAGTGGAAGGTTTGGGAGGTTATCCGGTTGTGATGGACGGAGCACACCCCTGAGCGGTGGACAATGGAAAGGCTTGTTTCAAGAAGCTGGGTGCGAGGGCAGTGGCATCTCCACAGTGACCTCAATGGTACCGTTGCCTCGGCTTCCGAGAGGGGTAACAAGCAGTTGGGGGCGGGTCCCGACCCCAGCATTCCCCATGTCCCCGGTCTTGGCGCCAGTTCCCCAGCACCCAGCCCGGGCAGCTTCAGGGGCTTATGTACTTCAGCTGGCCTCGGCTCAAATCCTTGGCTCCTCTGGGCCGGCCGAGCTACGGAGGATTTCTGTGTGCAGTCCAGGGAGCCCGGGCTCTTGCAGATGGTGTAGAAATATTGATAGCCTTGGCCCTTTCAATCTTCGGATTACTGCGTCCACGTGCAGTGAACCATCCCGACTTCTCCATTGCTACACCGTCCTGTGGCAATAATTACTTTTATTTTAGACCTTGGCCCAAATGTCAGGGCCTCCGTCGCGGCTGCGGGCCGTACTCGGCCACCTCGGCCTGGTTGACAAGACAACTGAGCAGCAGCCGGAGCCGCAGCAGCTGTCGCAACAAAAACAGCATCAGCATCATCTGCATCCCCTGTCACCAACCTTCTTCCTCGAGCGTGCCGCCTCCATCGAGCCCGATGCCGAGGCGGCGTGCACGTCACCGCCAATGGCAAGACACTGCGTCGGTCCTACGCTGAGCTGGCCGATCGGGCACGCGGCCTGGCCTATTATCTCCTGGCCAAGGGCTACCGCCGTGTCGGTATCCTGGCGCCCAACACGCCGGCCTTCCTCGAAACCATCTTTGGCGTTGGTGCCGTGCCCGGCGCCGTCATCGTGCCCGTAAACTACCGCCTTAAGCCCGAGGATATTTCTTATATTTTGGGATTTGCCGAGGTCGACTGCGTTGTAGCCGACGCCGAGTTTGTCGACCTGCTGGCCCAGTTCCGGTCCGAGCATCCGGCCGTGCACCTTATAATCGACACCGACACGGACGCGACCGAGGGCGAGCTCAGCGGGCCCTTCGACGACGCCGTGCTCGAGGGCCTGGACCTCGACCGGCAAGGCGGCGGCAAGGGCTGGTCCGGGCTGTCGCCGCACCCGGCCGACGAGGACGACACCATCGCCATCCCCTTCACGTCGGGCACAACGTCCAAGCCCAAGGGCGTCATTTACACGCACCGCGGCGCGTACCTGGCGACCCTGGCCAACGTGGTCGAGTCCGGGCTCAACTTCCACGACGGCCGGCGCTGCAAGTACCTGTGGACGCTGCCCATGTTCCACGCCGTCGGCTGGACCTTCCCTGGGCCGTGACGGCGGTGCGGGGTACCCACGTGTGCCTCCGGCGCGTCGACTACCCGCTCATCTGGCGGCTGCTGCGCGACGAGGGGGTCACGCACTTCAACGCCGCGCCCACCGTGTGCACGCTGCTGTGCGCCGCCCCCGAGGCCGCCGACGGCCCGCCGCTGGCCCAGCCCGTGCGCGTCACCGTCGCCGCCAGCCCGCCGACGGCGCACCTGTTCGCCCAGATGACGGGGCTCAACCTCCGCCCCGTCCACGTGTACGGCATGACCGAGACGTACGGCCCCATCACAAAGGGCTACCACATGCCCGCGTGGGACGTCCTGCCGCCAGCCGACAAGTACGGCCTCATGGCGCGCCAGGGCCACGGCTTCCTGACCAGCCTGCCCATCCGCGTCGTCAAGACGCCCGCCGAGGACGAGCAGGCGCTCCACCAGAGCCACCACGACGACCTGTACCAGCAGCAGCAGCAACAGCAGCAGCAACAGCCGCAGTCGTCGGTCGAGCCGTCTGATGCCCTCGTCGACGTCAAGAGGGACGGCAAGGAGATTGGCGAGATTGTCTTCTTTGGCAACATCTGCGCAAAGGGCTACTACAAGGACCCCGAGGCCACCGCCAAGCTTTTCGCCGGGGGCGGCCTGCACTCTGGCGACCTGGCCGTCTGGCACCCCGACGGGAGCGCCCAGATCCTCGACCGGGCAAAGGACATAATCATTTCGGGCAAGTCACCTACTACCACCCAATCTCCCCACATCCGCTTTGCTAACAAAAAAAAAAAAAAACGTCTTCCCCAAAACAGGCGGCGAAAATATCTCGTCGGTCGCGCTCGAGAGCATGCTGGTCCAGCACCCGGACGTGCTCGAGGCCGGCGTCGTCGCCGTGCCCGACTCCCGCTGGGGCGAGCGGCCCAAGGCGTACGTGACGGTCAAGGCGCGCAGGGCGGCCGCCGACGCCGACGCTGCCGCCGCCCCGGCCCTGCGGCCCGACGAGCTCATCGAGTGGGCCAAGCACCAGAGCGCCATCTCAAAGTTCATGGTGCCCCGCGAGGTCGAGATCGTGCACGAGCTGCCAAAGACGAGCACCGGCAAGATCAGGAAGAACGTGCTGCGCGAATGGGCTCGCCAGGGGCGCAAGGCCGACGAGTCCTAGCCCCGGCCACGCGAGGTCAGACAAGGCCATGGGAGGTCGTGCCGTGTTTGTTGTTTCTTCCTCTCCTTTTTTTTTTGTTTTTTTTTTTGGGTTTGCGGCGTTTAAAGCATTCCGGTGTTAATCTCACCCAGGACCAAGGGTTTATTCTACAGCGCAGCCTGCAATGCGATAGAAACACCACGCTATATACACCAATCGGTCCCAAACATCCAAGAGCTGCAGTCTCACAACTGACAGATGGAGCCAAGAGGGGCCGAGAAAGGGTCATAGACAAAAATAAACAACGCCTATCCAATGCAGATGCGGTGATCATGGCCGTCAACTCCGCCCAGTCTAGTAGACGAGATAAGGAAGCGCATAGCGCGATGCAGACAGAAAACAAGAAACTAGAAAAAACAAAAGCCGACCAAACCCTTTCCTGTAATGTGGCACATATACTCAGCGTGCCCTTGTACTCCCGGAGCCCGGAGCCGTCGCCAACAGGCCCGCCTGCTCGTCGCCGGGCTCACTGTCCCTTCGCCGCCTGTTGGTCCTCGACCCAAACAGTTCGCCCAAGGTTAGGCTGAGGCTACGGGCGCGGCCCCTGAAACCCCCCTGGTGGGACGTGTTCTCGCCGTCTTCGTTGCTAGCAGACGATAGACCACCATCCTCAACAGCAACTCCCTCAAGCCCAGCTCCGCCGTTAGGAGGGGTCCAGGACACGAGGTCGGCTCTGACTGGGGATAAGGCCTCGTCGTGCGGCATAAAGAGACTCGACCGGAGACTCGGTCGGCTGCGTCGCACACCAAGTCTCCTCGTCGAAGAAGGGCTCTCGAGGTTCCGGAGAAGCAGCGTGTCGGCCACCACGGCGCTTACCGTCGAGGACAGCGGCGAAGGAGAGAAGATAGGGCCAGAGAAATGATGCGACTGAGGCCGCGCCGTCGGAGGGCGCGGGGTAGCAGGGGTGTCTGGATAAGAAGTCCCGGTCGAGCCCGTGTAAATCGGCAGACACAGATCAAAGGGATCCCTGTCGCCGGGTGGTGTGGGCCAGGTCGACGTCGGCGCAGAGGCCACTGCCCGGCCGCCGTCCGGCTGGAATGCATCGTCGACCGAGTCCGTCGAGAATGTACGTCGCTGGCGACCTTCGCCGTCGGGACTGCCATCCATTATACCCAGTGCCGAATGTGCGACGGGCGATTCCACCCAGGGATTTTGCCCTAGGAGCGGTGCGCCTTCGGCTACATCCACGGTGTCGTCGACATCCATAGGGGGCTTGGAGGACGGCGGCATCCGTAACGTCGGGACGCCGTTATCCAGGAGGATCGTGGTGGGCTTCCCGGCAGCGTCCATGAAGCTGACACGTGAGGATCGTCTTGAGGGGGTGCCGTCACCCGCTGATGCTGTTGTGTTAGGGTTCTGGGACTGGTAGCTCTGGATGCTACCGGAGCCGCCTACAGGATCCTGCTCGTGGAGGCCAATAGTCTCCTCGATGCCTTCTACGTCCGAGAGGCCCTCCTCGTCCTCATCGTGCGACGCACGGCCGCTCGTGATCAGGAAGACGCCGAAGAAGGTGAGCAAGCAGCCGCCGACAAAAGTGACGGCCTGATCGCCCGTGGTTTTTTCAAAGTCCCGGTATAGGACGGCGCTCCCGATGATGACGGAGAGCGTGAATATGACGAACTGGATAGGGATCACCTGGGTCGAGTCGAAGCGCTGGAGCGCCTTGTTCACGTAGCGCACCTGCATGACGGCGGTGCCCAGTAGGACAAAAAGTAGCGCATACGTCACAGGGGTAGTGAAGGCGCCCAGGAGGGTGGATGAGAGCATGGACGAGACACCCTTGGTGGCCAGAGCCGTGTAAGCACCTGGGAGCGTGTGATGGACGTGTTAGCGGGTATCTTGGGGGCACCTTCTGAAACAGGTTATCAAAAAGGGGAGAACGGGTGGTTTGAGACATACCGAACAAACCCACGAGGCCTAGGTCAACCAGGATGGAACGGTGCCCATACCTCGGGCTCGCCCACATGAGCAGGGCAACGAGGGAGCACGAAACGGCCATGTATATCTTAAATTCGAATGTGGTGATGGCGTTCCAAACGTCGTGGGGCGCGAGCTTTGTCTCTTCTGTGTTGGCGCTCATAACAACAGTGATGGCGCCCGCGACGGCGACGACGACACCCCAGAAGTCGCGCTGGCGGAACACCTCCTTGAAGAAGATGGGCGCGATGACGCAGTTGGAGACGAGCGCCACCACACCCAGCGGCGATACGATAGACGCGGGGGCGAAGCCGTAGGCAAGGAAGTTGCCCATCTCGCCCACCGTGATTAGCACTTGGCCCAGCCACCACGACGGCGACTTGAGGTAGTTGGTAGATTCGATATCGTCGTCGTCGCTGTGGGGTGAGAACGAGCCGGTCGACTGGATACTCTGGGCTAGCGGATCCGACTCGTGCGGCATGTAGTTGTCGTCGTGCTCGTCCTGCCTGTTCTGGACATGTTGTATTCGTCCGCCGGAGCCGCCGGGAGCGTGGCCGTCCGACTCCGCGCCCAATGTGCCATACGCTCGGGCGCCAGCGCCGTTCTGGCCGCTCTTTGCGGCGTTCCGCAGGGCCTGCCTGGCGCGCTCGCGCACCTCAAGCCTCTTGCGGTGCAGGCTTGTATGTGCATAGCGCTGGACGTTGAGAGCGAGCGCTATCAGGACGTTGCCGACGATGGCAGTCACTATGCCAATTATGGACGACCAGTTCTGCAGCTCCTTGCCAGGGTCATCGTCATCGCCGCCGCCGTCCCCGCTGCCGCCTGGCCGCGTGGAATTTGCGGCGGCGGCCCATGATTGCGCCACTAGGGCTGCCCTCGCGGCGGTCTCTGCTGCCAGCAGCAACGAGCGTCCGTCTGGCGGCTGGAGGTTGTGTGGCGGGATCGATAATGGCGGAGGCGGCATCGCGGGTGTGGAGGACGAGGTTATCGGGAGACGCATGGCGCTCCCCGAGGGTCGAGCGTATCTAGCAAGAAGGGAAAAAATCGACGTCACCGGTAGGCGACCCGAGATAGCGTGATTCGGGTGCGTTTCCTCGGCGGCGCTTGTCTATGAGCAGCCTCTTCCGCCGCTTTCCGGGCAAAATGTCTCCCTGGGGCCAAACAATCGGCTCGACGTGAGATGATAAGGAGCGGTCATCGGAGGTGGACGCGAGGCGGGCGTTTTTTAGAGTCTGCTGCAAGCATAAACACGGGGCGCTGGCCGAGTCGCGCAATGAGCATGGAAGCCGAGGGCTGCGCTGGTCGCACTCGTCCTGGACGGCGAGCCCGAGGGGCAAAGACGCGCACGCAGGGAATTGGAGCGAGGGATCTGGGCTTTCACAGGAGAAGGAGGATCAGGGAAAGTGAAGACGGCGTTGAGATTGAGATGCGAGACGGATGGGACTGGCGCCTCGGTCATCCAGCAGCAGCCTGCTCTGTGTAGGCACAGTGGGGAGTGTAGGTACATGCACAGAAGACAGAAAACACATGCCGTTGACATCAAACCATGCTGCCATTAGCGATCTTGCTGGGTCATACCGTTCGCCCGAGTCCAGCGCCAGGCGCTGTTTCCAGGACCCCCGTCGAAAGCCGGTTTTAGTGGGGACGCGCAGGGTTGGCTGACGCTGTAGGGCCCGCCGCAGTGCAGGTCGCCCCATCCATTGGGCGCCATCTCTTGGGCCGCCTCCAGCCCACTCGCAGAGCGTCGTTTGGTGCCGCATCGCCGACGCATCGCAATCCCTGGTGGAGCCCCCGGTCCACTGAGGGGACACGGGACACGCAGGCGGGGGTCAGCTAAGAGAGCTTCGAGCAGTTATCGCAGCTTCGGGTGAACAAGGCGAACATCACGCGATTCTTTGCGCTTCCATAAAAAAATCTGTCCTAACCTGCCGGTGCTCTTCCTGCACATCCAAGCCAACACCCAGGCCGATTCAAATCACCGCCGATTCAAATCACCGCCGATTCAAATCACCGCCGATTCAAATCACCGCCGATTCAAATCACTGTCGACTCAACTTCCGCGAGACACGCCGCCCATCAACGACCGCTGCCTCTAGCCCTAGGCGCCGAGGCACCCAACGAATGTAGCGCAGCGCCCGTCACCTCCACCGCATACATTGGCTAGAATCCTCCTGCTTGAACCAGCGCTATTTCCGCCGCGCTAAACCCGAAGCAAACATACGATGCCCGCCAGAGACGACAACCCCATCAGCAACCTTTTCATTCGGTGGAAGCAGCATGTGGATCACCATGTGAACACCACCCTGAACGACATTTTCGGCATCCCCTCAGTCGTCTCCAAAACTTACGCCGCTGGCGACCATGGTGCCGCCGCCCCCGCCGGGTCCGGAGCCTCCGTGCCGCCTGGGTCCGGACCCGACCCGGCCCGGGATCCGACACTGGCGAGCCCACTCAACATCATTTTCTGGAGGGGCTTCTGATGCGCCAGTGGTACCAATGGGCCGTTCTCTCGCCCTACTCGCCTTTCAATCTGCAAAACCTGCCCCCGCCGACTCCGAACGACCTGCCCGCCGGCGCCGGCAGCCCCAACGGGTTCGCCGACGCCTTTGAGGATCTCCTCCGCGCGGGCTCCGGCCAAAGCCTTGCTGACCACCAAGAGCGTCATCGCCGCGCTACGGATCCGGAGCGGCGCAAGTTTGACCCGGCGCGTGCTTTGGCTGGCAGACTTGCGCCACGATAATCTTCTCGCCAGCTACTACCCCGCCGGGAGTGATGACAGAAAAATCCTCGGGCCACTCATGGCCGGTAGTTCGTCCACTGCCTGGCTGGCGTCGCTGCGCAGGCGGGTCTGTACGACTCTGTCTTCCCACCCGACTCCGACATCCGCCTGAACCCGTCGCGTCACGTGCGTATTGGCAGCCTGGCTGTGCTGCCACCCGAGACCCGTGGAACTTCTACTGGCAGGATGTCGCCGACTGGGGCTTCAGGGGCTGGGGCAATGCGGGCCTGCGCCTTGGCTTCGACAGCGGATGGCTCGGACTGCCCGAGCCAGGAGAACCTGCGTACCGAAATTCAAACTGGCCCGAGACGGAGGAGGCGCTGTTCGACGGCACGCGCAAGAGGCTGCAGGAGCAGCCTGTCTCTCGCGAGCCGGGTACTCACACGACGACCGAAACCATTGCCGGACCCAACGGGACGACCACCGTCGTCACGCGCGACGAGGAGGTCGACAAAGACGGCAACGTTCGCCACACTAGGACCGTTTCCAAGACGGTCGACGCCGACGGCAACGAGATAGCGAGACAGACCGAATCAAGATATCAGGCCAGCTTTGGCGGCAAATGGTCCTGGGACAGCAGCAAGACGGAGGACGGCCGGAAGCAGGACGGCGATGCTCCCAAGAAAGAGTCTTGGTTTTGGAAGTCTGATCGTTGAGGGGTTTGTTGCGTTGCTGGCCAGCACAGACAGACGACAAGATGCTCCCTTTTCATCTTTTTTTTCTTTCCTTTCTTTGCTCTTTGACACTCTGGGTGCTTACCTAGAACTATTTCCTTTATTTTTCGTTTCAGCTTTGTCTTTATCGCTACACGTTTCTGTTTGGAGGCTTTGGGCTGGGGATGGAAAACAGGACAGGAATGACAGGACTTCAAAATGTGGTGTGGGCTCGCGCAGAAAATGGCGCCAACTCAGATTGGATACCGTGTGCAAGTGGCAGGACAATATCGGGTTGGATAGGAACGACTGAACGATCACGATTCGAGAGACTTCGATTTTGGCACAAATTCCCGCGATAGTGCAGGTACCTTTCTGGTGGGTCGGGCTCTGCCACCTGCCCAACAATTTTCGCGCCTGACAGCGCCCCGAAAAAGGCATTTTTGTCGGAGCCAGCTCCCGCAAGAAAACCACATCAGACGTAGCACGCCTCTGGCTTCTGAAAAGCACTGCCAGATCCTTGCTGGATCCAATTACTGGGCAAGCTCGACTGAGTCCGCAGCTCTTCAGAGAAAGCCTGTCGTCCGAAAAGTCCTACGTCCCAATTAACGAAAGCTCCGGGGCAGCAGTACAAGTGGGCGCGAAGCTCCGGCCTCGCACTGGCACCAAGCCTCAATAAAAGCCTCGACAAGACGGCCCGGACCCCCGATCCCGACTCGCTGGACGGTGCCCCCGATCGGCCAGGAACGCGATGGCGACACTTGCGGCATTATGCCGCATGTCCGGCCGGCTGAACAGGCGGAGGCTAGCTGGAGCTGTTGTCACGCCACGAGGTTAACTCCCGCCACCCCTCGGAGCCATCGCATCCCCCGGGAGCCTCCCGACCAGGCATGAGGCGTGGCGAGCGCATGTCATGTACCCGTGAGGACGCAGACGGAGCCGACCCGCTAACGCTGCAAGCGCGCAACCCGCCAACTAGGTTTTAGGACATCGGCCGCGGCGCTTGCCGCGCAGAACTTCACCATGCCCGCACTTTCGCCGACCATGACGGAGGGCAACATCGCCACCTGGCGCGTCAAGGAGGGCGAGAAGTTCTCCGCCGCGACGTGCTGCTCGAGATCGAGACGGACAAGGCCACCATGGACGTCGAGGCCCAGGACGAGGGCATCCTGATGAAGATCATGCAGGGCGACGGCGCCAAGGCCGTAAAGGTCGGCGCCCGCATCGCCGTGCTGGCCGAGGAGGGCGACGACATCTCGGCGCTAGAAATCCCGCCCGACGAGAGCGCCGCCAAGGAGACGCAGCAGAAACAGTCAAAGTCCGAGGCCTCGTCGCAGCCACCCCAGCAGTCCGAGGCCCCCCCCGCACAGCCCGCCGAGGCCACCAAAAAGGCGCTCAGTGGGAAGCCGTCCAGGGTCATCTACCCACTGCTGCCGTCGGTGGCCCAGCTCGTGAAGGAGAAGGGCATCGACGAGTCGGCCGTGGCGCAGATCGCCCCCACGGGCCCCAACGGGCGCCTGCTCAAGGGCGACATACTGGCGCACCTGGGCGTCATCAACCAGCAGACCCCCGCCACCATATCCGAGAGGTTCGAGAAGCTCTCGCACCTGGACCTCAGCAACATCAAGCTCGCCAAGCCCGCGCCGAAGCCGCAAAAGGCCGCGGCGGCCGAGGCGCCCGCCCCCAAGAGGCCTACCCTACTCGAGGTCTCGCCCGTCTCGTTCGACGCCGCGTTCGAGGCGCGCGAGAAGCTCCGCAAGAGCCTCGGCGTCGAGCTGCCGCTGTCGCAGTACGTCGAGCGCGCCTCGCTTATCGCCAACGACGTCCTCCCTGTCCCGGCCGACTACCAGCCCACGGCCGACGAGCTTTTCGACCAGGTCCTGGGCCTGGCCGGCGGCAACGGTCCCGCGACGTCCCGTGGCAACTACACGCCCCAAATAATGGGCGCCTCGGAGGCCCCCGTCAAGTCCGTTGCGCGTCGCCAGCCCGACATCATTGACGTCCTGGCCGGCCCCTCACGCGCCTCCAGGAAGCTTGCGCGCCAGGTCCCGTCGTCATCGAACCCCCTGTTTATCAGCCTCACGGTGCCCAAGACAGAGGAGAAGCGTGCCAAGGCCTTCCTAGAGAGGTTCAAGCTGGTGATTGAGGAGGAGCCCGAAAGCCTTGTGCTCATCAAGTAATAGCTATACGGGTTGTTTGGGCGAAACTGTAACCATATCCACCGCATTTATAGATTTGGCATGAAGATATTGATCGATCGGCGCAACAATCGAAGCGTTGTGTTTCTGTTTCAGGACTTCTCGAAAAGAAGTGAAATGACTTGTATATCTAAACCAAACGCGGCCATGGCTTCGCGGGAAACCAAGCGTGTATCAGAGTGCGCATAACACTTGTTTAACGGTCAACGTATCCTCCCAAGTTTCGTTCCGGACATTATATCTTCCCATATCCTGCCCCGCTTCGTAACAAAACCCAATCATAACCGCCCTCCGGCAAGCGAGACCCAAGAAATCATACCAAACCGCCCTCATCAGAGACAACGGATCCATGTGTTAGGAAACCCTTTCCCAGGTAATACACCGTCATCAGCAATCGGGTCATGCCTCACTCTCCCCTTCGCTTAGAAGCTCATCGACGAGCGACTCGTCCGCCTGTCGTTTCTGAACAATTGTCCCTTCGGTGCTGCCATCTCCTCCCTCATCCTCGCCCTCGTCGTCCTCCTCTTTGATGCCCGACTCCATGACGACCGTCTTCTCCTCGGGCACGATGGTCTTGTCCTCGAGGTTGACAGATGTGGCCCTGCTGACGCTCCTCCTGCCGTAGCCGTCCTGTTGCTGCTGTTGCTGCTGGTCCAGGTTGTTGACGATCTTGCCAAGCGACACGTGGATCTTGTACAGCGCGTTCCGCCCCGTCGTGTCCGACACGAGGTTGCTCTCGACCGCATCGGTGACTTCGGCGTACGTCTCCCTGACCTTGTCTTCAGTCGACGTTGGCGAGATGTAGAGTTTGCCGAGGAGGGCAGCCACCACTTTCTTCAGTTCCTCTGCGCGTGAGAAATCGATATTGTTAGCGAACGAGCTGCCCCCTATATGTGCGTGCACGAGCCATTGGACGTGAATAGGATGGGTTCTTACTCGGAATGCTGGTGTTCAGCTTAGCCAGAATGGCGTGAATAAAGTCAAGGTGAATGTCCCCGTTCACATTCTTCTTCTCGGCGTCACTAGGGATGCCGGGCGAGTAGCACTTGCGGGGGTCGGTCCAATCCACCAGGCACGCGCCAATGGTGCTCAGACTGACCATCTCGTCGTCGATGTCGGCCTCGTCGTCCTCGAAGCCCTCGCGCACGTTGAAGAGATAGTGAAGAGCGTCTAAAGCGACCGACCGCATGAGGTCCTGGTTCTCGGGCCGGGAGTAGCAAAACACGGGCAGGAAGTAGTTGAGGGCCTGCCGCACGCTCTGGTTGCCCGAGCTAGCTGGCTCAAAGTAGGCGATGACGAGCGTCTTGAGCAGCTCCGCCGACGTGTCCGGATCCGTCACCACGCGGCCCAGCAGCAGTTTGGAGACGGCAATGGTGGCCGCGGCCTGAACCTCGTGGGACTTGTGCCTCAGTGCCTTGACGTAAACCTTCTGGAGCGGGGGCGAGGCCGAAAGGAGCTGGGCGCCGTGTACATTGAGGATATCGGTCAGGATGTGGAGGGCCGTGATCTGAAGCTCTGCGTGCCCCTTGTTGTAAAAGGCCATGAACAGCGCCAGGTTTTCTTCGGCGAGCGACCGGTCGAGAAGTGAGCATAAGCCGAGACATACGAGGCCGCGCTCCCGGACGGGGACCTCCTGACTGCGGACCGCAGGGACTACGAGATTGTTAAGCATCGAGACAAGGTGGTCGTTGGCCTGCAGGCTCCCCGAGACGTTTGTGAGCATGCACTGCACAATGTGCAGGCACTTCATGTTGATCAGGAGCTCCTTGACGAGCTTCTCCTGCTTCTCCTCCTCCGACAGACCGGCGTCCTTGTCCGCCTTGCCGTTCTGGGTGGGGTGCTGGCGCGGCTGACCTCGGACCGCGCAGAGTGGAAGCTCTCCTCGCCGTCGCCGCCGTCTCCGTCGGTAATGGTGTCGTGTACGTCGGCGACCGCCTCGAGGACCACGCTGCAGAACTCGCGCTCGCCAGCGGCGTCTGGCGCGCAGATATCGCGCAGCACGTCAACTGTGAGCTTGGTGACCTCGTCGGGCAGCTCGGGGATCGAGAGAGTCTGGCGGAGGAGGGCGAACATCTTCCTACGACCGACCTCGTCCGAATAGTCGAGGGTGAGGGCGATGTGTAGCAGCTGCTCTACGATGAACTCCTGCTCGACTGTGTCCTCCTCATCTTCGTCCTCATCCACCTCCTTCTCCTCGATCCGCTTGATGGCGTCGATCAGCACCTTGACGTAGCGTTCAAGGTAGAAGGCGAGTTTCGTAACCTCGGGCAGCTTCTCCTCGACTAGCGACTCGTACCTGCCGTTACCCTCTGTCTGACAGAACTGGTTGAAACTGCGCACCATGAAGACAGACTCGGCCGAGAGCGTCTCCCAGAAGTGGTCGTCAAAGCACACGGCCTCCCTGTAGTCGGGTCGGCCCTCCCAGAAGCCGCGCATGGCCTCAAGTGCGACCCCGTTCTCGACCCCTGAGTTGACCACATCAATCCGCTCGAGCAGCTCGAGCAACCCGTCAAAGCTGGGCGCGGCGGGCTCAGGCGGCTGGCCGTCCTCGGCTGGCTCCTGGGGCCGACACAGTCCTCGATCCAGCGCTCCCTAAAGAGGCGGCCGGCAGCCTTGCGGACGTTCTCGTCTCTGTCGCGGAGCCCCCACCTAAGCAGCTTTTCCCTCATGGAGAGAGACAGGTGGCGGAAGTCGCCCAACGCCGGCAGCAGCCTCGAGTAGACGGCCCGCCGGGTCAGCGCGTCCTGGTCCCTAGCCCGTTCTAGCAGGAAGGGCAGGGTGTTGGGCAGAATTGGCAGGTTGACCAGTAGCGACCGGCGCACGTCGGCGCTCGGGTCGTTCTGTAGGACCTCGAGCAGCTTGGCCAGCAGGTCTTGGCTCGAGCCGTCGTCGCTGTCGTCCGAGTTGGGCTCAGCCTCAGCCTGGTTGCCGGCGAGGCGGCCAAGGCCCAGGACGGCCTGGGCGCGGACCATAGCCTCCTTGTCGCGGATGCGCTTGAGAAGCCCGTACCGCAGTTTCTGGAACAGGTCGTCATCGATCGCCTCGAGCGAGTTTATAATCTGGGAGATCAACTGGGTGGACCGGTAGCGCACGAACTTGTCTTTGGCCGTCAGCAGCGGCAGGATCACCTCCATAAGGTGCGCCGTCAGTCTGGTGCCGGGCGTCTCGGGCATGGTGCTGGCCTCCTCGTCCAGCTCGCCGAGCAGCTCATTATCCTTCTCTATCGAGTGCTGCAGGAATAGGGCGATGAACCGCACCACCTTCTCGCCCGCGCTCTCGGTCTTCTTGACCGGCATGACGCGCAGCACGCATCGCGAAAACTCGGTGTTGAAGTCCTCCTCGTCGAAATCTGAAGCGGCCGATGATTTGGTGGCACTCGTCGGCTCGTAGCAGCAGGCCTCCTGGATCTTGCGGAGCGTCACCGTCAGCTTTCGGTGGGATGCCGTCGTGCGCTGGGCCTCGCGGAACACCGAGGCGATCTGTGGCCTGAGCGCATTATCTGGCGCCTCGTCGGGGATGTTGGGATGGACGCGCGGGACGCGACGGATGTGCGCGGGTTCAGGGTCGCGCTCGACGACTTGTGCGAGACCGCGGCGGAGCTGGTCCGCGTCGATCTTGTGGATGCTCGCGGCATCCTGGACTGCCTCCCTCTCGAATGTCGATATGGGGAACTAGACAGGGCGGTCGCTGCGATGCAGGCGAGATAACGTTGTTTATATTTGTAAACACAACAGGACACCCATCGTCCTGATCAGAAAGCGGATGATGCAGCAGTCACACTCTCTAGCCACCATCCATCAATATTTGGCCCGCCCCTTGCCCGCTGGCGCGTGGGGTGGTTTGTCCCGCCGCTCGGTGTGCTTGTTTTGTCAACAGAGTCCCTAAACAGGCTTAGCGCCCCGCAAGCAATTTAGCCCCTCCACGCCGGCTTCAACCCCCGCATTTTTTCTAACTACATCACGTGGAGATAACAAAACCGTAGCTTTATCTTTCAGCCTTGGGGATTTTTTTTTTCTGGTCTGCCCGCGCTGGCGCATTGAACATGGAAAGCTGTGAAGCGCAGGTGGAGAGTGCAACATTTGACTGCCTCAGCCTATGTCTGCGAATTTGGGCCGCATACCCATCGGATTTGATCAGAAATACTGTACCTACCTAATTGGGCACCTCAAATATCAGGACGTATTTCTTTTTGTTCCGTCATGGCTAAGTCCGGAAGCCAGAAGCGTCGCCGCGAGGCCGAAGCGGCGCAGGAGCAGGCGGCGGTGGTCCCTCCCACGGACGACTCGACCACGGCACCCAACCCAGCTCCGCCGACCAAGAAGGCTCGGGTTGAGGAGCGCCGGTCCCTCTTCGTGCGGTCACTGCCGGCCAGTGCCACCGGCGAGTCTCTGACCGAGTTCTTCTCGCAGCATTTCCCCGTCAAGCACGCCACCGTCGTCGTCGATCCCAAAACCAAGACCTCCAGAGGCTATGGCTTTGTCACCTTCACCGACCCCGACGATGCCATCCAGGCCAAAGAAAAGCTTAACAACGAGCTCCTCGACGGCCGCCGCTTGAGATTGGACATCGCGGAACCCAGGCACCGTGCTGCCGCCAAGGCCGGCGTCCCTGTCGAGGCCTCCAAGGTCGCTCAAGAGAAGCAGAAGCGCGAGGAGGAGCAGGCTGAGAGCCGCAAGGCCCCAAAACTCATTATTAGAAACCTTCCCTGGAGCATCAAGAGCTCAGAGCAGCTGTCCGCGCTGTTCCAAGGCTTCGGCAAGGTCAAATTCGCCGACCTTCCCAACAACAAGGGCAAGCTTTCGGGCTTCGGCTTCGTCACCCTCCGAGGCCGGAAGAACGCCGAGACTGCCATTGAGAAGCTCAATGGCAAGATTGTCGACGGCAGACCTATCGCCGTCGATTGGGCTGTTGACAAGAGCGTCTGGGAGCAACAACAGGCACCAGGGGCCGAGACGCCTAAGAAAAAGTCGGCCAAAAAGGAGGCTTCCAAGGAGAAAAAACCAGACGATGAGCCCACGCCAAAGAGCGAACCGAAGAATGGCGCAGATGACTTTGATGAGGATGAAGACATCAGGAATTTCCTCGAAAAAAACATGGAGGCGCTTGAGAGCGAGGACGAGGATGAGGATGAGGCTGAGGCTAGCGACGATGAGGATTCAGAAAAGGGCGAGGAAGAGGAGGATGAAGAGGATGATGACGACAACGAGGACGGGGGTGCAGAGGTTGACGACGACAAGAAAAAGCACCCTTCGTCAGACAACTCTAGCACATTATTCATTCGCAACGTGCCCTTCACCACCACGGACGAGCAGCTCAAAGAACACTTTGCGCAGTTTGGCGCCGTCAGGTATGCGCGTGTGGTCATGGACCACGCCACGCAAAGGCCAGCCGGCAAGGGTTTCGTGTGTTTTTTCAATGTGGAAGATGCCGAGTCTTGCGTTCGCAACGCGCCGCGCTACAGACCTGCCCCAACATTGACCAAGCACTCTATCCTGCAAGACGAGACGGTTGATGCTGAGGGCAGGTACACCCTGGAGGGGCGGGTGCTGCAGGTCTCCAAGGCCGTGAGCAAAAACGAGGCCGAGAACATGACCTCAGCGGCCGCCGCTGCCCGCAACGCCCAGGACAAGGACAAGAGGCGGCTTTTCCTGCTATCAGAGGGCCAGATCCCGGCGAGCTCCCCAGTCTACTCCCTACTCCCCGCTTCCGAGATCCAGATGAGGGAGGCAAGCGCCAAACAGCGCAAGAAGATGATCGAGAGCAACCCGAGTCTGCATCTCAGTCTTACTAGGCTAGCCATCCGCAATATCCCGCGGAATATGACAGCCAAGGATCTGAAGGCTCTGGCCCGAGAAGCCGTCGTTGGCTTCGCTAAAGACGTCAAAGAGGGCAAGCGCGCGCCCCTATCCAAGGAGGAGTCCCGGAGGGGCGGCCAGATGGATAAGGACGGAGAGCACAACAGAAAGCTGAAAAAGAAGGGTGTCGTCCTGCAGGCCAAGATTGTGTTCGAGAGCAAGGATGGCTCCAAGATCCCCGAGGCCAAGAGTGCGGATGGAGGTGCCAGGAGTCGAGGTTACGGCTTCATAGAGTATTCGTCCCATCGCTGGGCTCTCAATGGGTGCGCGCTGGCTCAATGGCCATTCAGTCAACGGCGCCACCGGCAAGAAGGCAACGAGACTAATTGTTGAGTTCGCTATCGAGAACGCCAACGTGGTGGCTCGGCGAAACGCAACCCACGAGAGGTTCAAGGGACAGGGGCCACCCACCCAGAACAAGCCTCGGGCAGCAGCGGACGGCAAGACGGACAGCAAGGCGGGCTCGAAGGAGGGAAGAGTCCAGAGGCCGTGGAGGGCGGCAAGGCGACGAAATCGACCGAAAAGAAGCTCGCCATGAGGCAACAGATTATCGGGCGCAAGAGGATGATGCGGAAAAAGAAGGCAGTCATACGCCGTGGAAAATGAGCTTTGTAGAATATTGCGAGGGAACTGTGTGCAGGCGTGATAAAAGGAGGCAGGCTGCAGAGCTGATACTGGGCGCGATAGGCATGGTTGCTGGATGTTTTGGCGGTGCGTTTTCGTGGACGAGTTCTCCCGACCTCTCTTGCCGTCGAAACATATGTAAATAACACCAAGTGATACCAACTTGCTACCAGCTTCCCCAGGGGTTCGACTGTTTCCGATTCATCACATTGCGTGCTATGTAGTCGAAGTAGCATGAGAAGTTGCAAAGAAAAGCTTGGGCGGCCACGGCCGGATCTTAACGGCGAAGTATCCGCGCGTAACATCTATGCGTCTATCGAAGTGACCACCACCTATCTAACAACTACTACGTACAGCTCGGATTATATGGCACCAAGCCAGTACAAAACCCCACCAAGCCCGAGGTTCACAGCCAAATGCTGCCCAAAGCCCCAGGCCATGCAGTACAGATACTTGGGAGAGAAGACGGTCCAGACGAAGAGGTGCGTCCTCAGCACGGTGCACGCGGCCATGACGAAGGCGACGCTGGCGGCCGTGAACATGGTGAGGACGGCGACGTGCCTGCGGAAGACGAGCGCGCCACCCGCCTTCCTCCTGCGCAGCAGCAGCGTGTTTGCCGCAAAGGTCCAGTACACGGCGCCGGCCCAGTTGCCCAGGAAGGTCAGGAGGCCGACGGCGGCGACGTTGAAGCTGCCGATGCCGTTGTAGGCGCTCGACAGGTCGACCGACGCGATCGAGTTGGTGCCGCCAAAGGCGAAGAAGGTCGTGAACTGCAGCAGCAGGCACGACGTGCTGAGCTCCTCGAGCGTGAGCTCCTGGGCGCCCAGGAACCTGTAGATGGCATCTAGTATGAGGAACAGCGGGATATTGGTGGCCCGGGATTGTGTTATGGCTAGCAGGGTGTATAGACTGTGCAGCGCCTCAGGGCCTGTGAAAAGGTTAGACAGTTACTAGAGTAACTCAGGGGACAAACGCAGGAATTACACTGCTGCGAGTTGGGACTGAGGAGTGTGAGCGTGTATACGAACCTGATGCCTTCTTTGAGCGGCCGCGCTTCGACACCATGGAGAATATGACCCAAGCGGTGCCGATCCCGAGACCAGCGAAAACGGCACGGGCGCGGCTCAGAAGCGACGCCCCTGCAATGAGCCCAAGAGCATACTCGGCCAGGCCTGCAACCAGCTCAGGCGAGTCCTCATACGTGAACGCCAGTTTAAAGGTGAAGGCGACAAGTATGAGACAGGTCGTGCCTGTTATGTTGACAAAGGCGGGGAGCCCATCAAATCCCCGGGCCAGATCGCGGTGGACCCAAAGATATGTGGCAAGGACGAGCACCCAGAGAAGCGTGGGGTTCATGCGAAGGAAGGTCTTGACGATGTCAGGCTCCCCTGCAAACTTCTGGCCTGTCTGGTTCCAGGCGCGCAGCACTCTGAGCGCCACGAGACCAACGAATGTGGCCATGAAGTCGCGGGATAGAAGGCCTGAAGCGCTTCTCAGGCGTCTGATGCCAAGGAAGGCCAGCCAGGCCGTCGTGGCCCAGTACCAGAAGTGCTGCTCCTCCTCCACGAAACTGCTGGCAAACATCATGGCACCATAGCAAACCCGTATAAGGGTCAGTGGCAGGTACGAACGCTTCTCCGCGGTGGCCGGCAGCCTCGAAACCATGATGGTGACTCCTATGGCGGCGACAGCAAGGAGCTGTCCAAGGTTTATCCTTCCCATATGGTAGTTGCTGGCCATGCTGCTCATCAGCCCTTGTGCTTTGCGAAGCCACTGTCCACTGTGGTTAGCGGACGATGCAGTCACGAGACCCCAAAGGGACAAGGAGGAAAGGCTCACGTTCGTCATCCGAGGCACCCACTCGCCGTCAAAGCGACTCTCAGAGGCCCATTCACTGGCAGATTCCGTGAGCCTTTGCCACTCGCAGGCCAACTTGCCCACTTCAGACTTTGCCAGAGCACACGCTTCGACCTGCAGCTGTGCGTTGAAGAGGTGATCCCCAAAAGCTGCCTGGACGATGGCCAGTACCTGACGGGCATTGCGTAGCAGAAGCTGCGTCTTATCGTCCCCTGTTTGTTGTGCATGAGTACGTCAGTATACGAATACCCGTTGAGACGCTTGACTAGACCAAGGTTGCAACGACCTACTTTCCGGCCACAAGAGGAGAAAATTAGGGATAAAGGCGCCGAGATTGTTCTTCGGCACGGGAAATCCGAGAAGCGCAGCAAGGGTCGGGGCGAGATCGGACTGCTCGACGACATTGTAGTACTGGAAGTCCTCCCGGTATGGAGCAGGCGCCTCGAAGCCGTGACCGAGGGCTTTGAGCTTGGGGGAGACAAACACAAGGGCGGGCGAGGTCTCTCCTGGCGAAGACGCTCCATGGTTTCCAGCATCATTCATGCCGTGATCGCCACAGATGACCAGCAATGTGGACTGGAGGTGCTCCTGAGACTCGATTGCCTCGTAGATATCCTTAACGATCCCATCCATTTCGCGCTGTTTGGGGATCATATGTTGACTTGTCCAGTGTCAGCGAGGCCCCCGCACCGGGATCACCCGTTTAGGGGTGCACTGTGCTTACCTCCTCGGGCCTCCCTTGTGCCCGATGTGGTCCAGACCGAGATAATGCAGGACCATTGTGCTCCAGTCTGAGTTCGCGAGCTCTAGCGGGACGTGGCGGGTCACATTGTTGTCGACCTCGGTAAAGTCCTGGGTGGGCGATCAGCAAGGGTCGTGCAGAAAAGGATACACCAGAAAGAAGCACATACAGCTACAAAGAAGCTGGAAGTACCGTCGGCGCGGTCAAATGTGCCCGGAAATAGCTTCAGCCACGTGTCGTCTCCGTACATGAGCAGTTTTCCCGAGTCCTTTGCCTTCATCTGGGCCAGCCAAGTGTCCTGCGACGCGAGGGACGAGCTCTCATCGCCCTCATCAATGTTAAGAATAACATCCAGAAACGACGGGATCGAGCCCGTGGTGATAGCCTTGATTCGAGGCATTGTCACTGTGGGCGACGTGGCATGCGCTGTGAATGGCAGCGCGGTGCCATCGCGTATGAGCCTAAGCGACGGTGAGCATGTATAGTCGAAAACATGACGGCCGTGCATGTCTGGAAAGGCGCAGCTTACTTCTGCGTATACTCGGAACCCAGAGCCGGCGGCATATACAAAGTCGCTTCTCAGCGCGTCCACCACCATGAACACCAGTCGGTCAAAAGGGGCGGCGGGGGGCGGGCCCAGCTCGAGGTTGTCGTACTGGGCAAGACCAGGCAGGACGGGCTTGTATGGGAAAAAGCCCGTGGCGAAGGTCAGGATGGCTATGGGAATTAGTATGTTGGCGCCGACCAGCAGCACAGTAGCCAGAAACGCAGCCGCATTGCGGCTCGCCTGCACCGTCCCCATCGATATTGAACCGCGACGCCAAGGGTCGCGATTCTGTCGCGAAGGGGAATACTAAAGCAAAGGCTGGCGCGGGGGAGAATGATTCTGCGGCAAAGAAAATACGTCTCACGCCATCATTGAAAAGGAAGATACGGCAAGCGAGCGATGAATGGACAGGCCAGACGTTGTTTTGGTTCCGGTTGGAGGATGGCTAGTATCTCGAAACACTGCCAAAAGCTCACGAAGCCAAGGCAGCTAAACATCGCTGAAGCTAGGAGCCAAGCTGTCCACCCACAGATGAAGATCGGGTAGCCTTACCGTATTCGACGAACAAGTCAAACAGCCATTGGACAACGGGGGCCGTTGCGCTGTGTCGCCGACCCCATCAGAAAGTGGATCCAATTCTGAAACCCCCTGCTCCTACTGGGGATGCAGCCTCGAGGCAGGCAAGCGGAAAAAAAAAAATTGAAAAAAAAAGGCCAGAAAAGACATGAGACCAAGAGTGAAAATGAGACGTAGTTAGAAAAACCCAGCCAGATATCGTGGAAACCCCGTAATCTCCTCAAACCTTTAGAATATCTTCCTGATTGGACTATAATATCACAGCAGAATCATTCACTTTCTCTTCTTGGAGCCGTGCCTGTCCTGATAGGTTTTGAACACGATCGAGGACTTTGACCTCTTGGATCGCCTCTTCTCGATCTTCCCACTTCGCTTCTTGGAGGATTGGGCACCGGAATCGACGTCCATTTCTAAATGAGTCAATGTTAGAGGTCCACCCCTTCAACATTCTTCAGTTAAGTTCCAAGCTAAGAAGAAAAAAAATAAAACTTACTAGTGCTCTTAGTGTCGTCATCCGCTGTCTCAATCTTGTCCGCGTCCTCGGTTTCTACGAGTGGGCATGAGTGTGAGTTTGAAGATATTCACTGATATAACCGAAACCTGTAAAGACGTTCAGTATCTGCACTTACCAGCAGTGGTTTCAGGGTCAACATCCTCCATCTTAGACTCCTTTGGCTGCGCAGCCAATTGCATCAACTTTGCTGAAAGGCGTTCGGTCCTCGCCGCCTCGACCGGGCCAAAGACATTGCGCTTCAGCCTCTGATTGTTGTTTTTACGACTACTTGCTCGCTGAGATTTCGCCATGGTTGCTTGATGGTACCGAATGAAAAGATGTACGAGAATTTGAATATTCCTCAATGATGTGATGGAGGTGCGGCGACTGGATGCTTCGTTTGTTGTCGAGATGAATCGCCGAGAACTTTAGGCGGAATTGGTGAGCACAGCCCGGTCGACAGGTTGTTTGGAGAAGGCGGCTTTGCGAATTACGATAAGATAGTGAAGGGAGGAAAATGGGTTACTCTAAAGGGCGAAAGGATGGAGAAGGGGAAAAAAAAAAAAAAAAAAGATGACCTCGCAGCGCGACCCCCGCGGCGGGGACCACCTCCAGGCACCCCGGCACATCTGGTTGATTCTGATAGGTGTATGGCCTGCCTGTCGCCCCACCGCTGGCGCGCTGGTGGAAAGGCAGGACAGGGAGGTGATTCTGCCTGAGGAACTCCGCCTTCAGCCTTTCGGAGCTTGACAACGACGACGGAGAGGACCCTGGCCGAGAGCAAAAGACGCTCGGTATTATACACGCCACACAACAGGAAGGAGTTAGCGGCCTTGCTTGTCTTCAAGCGGCCATTGCGCTTTGATCCGGACTGCTTCGTAAGTGTGATGCAATGCCTGGCCCTTGGCGAGGCTCTGCAAGGCGAGCGGCTGCGAAGATTCCAGACGTTGGGAGATGTGCTAATAGTTGGACGCTTCCGCGCAGGCAGCTGCAGATGAAGGTGCTATCGCAAATGCCGGGTATTGCTATACATATTCTCTATCCGAACCACGGCGCGCGCAACCCGACGCTCGACCCCCGAAGCTACCGCCGAGCGACATCCATATCCATAAATCGCGACGCGCGGAGTGCGCTAAAGTTGCCGAGCGAGCACATCCCGACCAACCAGCATACCTACCTGTCGACACGTCTTGCGTCCACCTAGCCAACTTCCTGGATATTGTGCTATCGTTTCATCTCGGTGGCCTACGCGTGTGTTTGCTGGGACTTGGTTGTAGCACGTAGCCCCGGCACCGTCCGAGGTTGAATTGGGTGTCGCATCTCTTGCGCCGTCGAGCCTGTCCGGACACGGCGGTCTACATATTCCTGCATACAGCCACCTGCCGCCTGCCCGAGTCTCCTTACAACTTTGGACTCTACCTATAACTTCGGCGCTTCCTCCGTTTGCTTTTGCTTCGGACCAAGCTTGCGCCTGCGCCCCGGATTGCTTCGAACCCAACATCGTTCCGAGAGCTTCCAATTGTTCAACCGTGTGCGGATTTGGACGGCAGGGCGATTAGGCCTGGTGCGCGGGTGGCCGGGTGGTTGATAGGCCACTGGCAGGTGCCTGTGGTGGAAGAAGACGAAACTCGGCCTCTCCCAGCGATCAAGTCTCTCGTCCTCGAGACCAAGCTCTAGCTGCCCACCAGAGATGACCTCAACAGGCTACGCTCCAGCCAGGGCTGATATCCAGGCTCTTGTGACCCTGGTGAACAGCAATGCGCTCTTGAACCGTCAGCTGGCGAGCATCTGCCAGCTCAACGGCCTGCGGACCTCGGGTGTAAAAGCCGACCTGCAGCGCCGCATAGTATCACGTGAGTCCCGTTGACATCTCTCTTTTGCTTGGTTTCCTGTCTTCCTTGGTTCCCATATCCTCCAACAACGAAAGAGGGCGAAAGGAAAGGCGAAAGTAAGCCGAAAGGGCTGCCTGACCGCGCCCCTCGCTCCTTCCCTTTCCGCAAAGTTGCACACCTACCAAACGGCCCCCACTCGGTTCCGCGTCTGCATATACTTTTTCCGTGTTATCACCGCGCACTCACTTTCTCTCCAAACCCGGGCACCGTCCTGACTCTGGGAACGTCTTCGCAGTCATCCACGATTCCGCAACCGATCAGTTCCGCTTTGGTCAGGTCCGCGCCAGCATAGATCAAGTTCGCCACAATAGCCAGAACGGGAAGAGCTATTCGGGGCATCAGCCACAGCATGCAACCTCTCACGCGGCGTCATCGCAGCCGTCACATCAGCAACAGCACCACAACCACCTCGCTAGCTCTGGCTCTTCGGCTTCGCCCCGAAGTTCCATGCCCGCGTACACCCAGTCCCAAGGCTACCCTGCCTCGGCTACTCCAGGATCGTCATATACTGCAGTGACCCAGAACGACAGGCCCTCGCAAGCGATGCCGCAGTCTATCAACAGTCGTACGGTCCAGTCTCCCTCGCTCTGGTTTCGACATGTCCTAACTGAAACAGTGTTTTCCTTCAAGCCGAGCCCGTTTTACGAGCCAATCAGCCTCCTGGCTGATGTCAAGACATGCGAACGTAAGTCTCCCTCCTCGTGAAGCTTCATATCCGCCGAGAGCTTGTCTATTGACGCAACGGCCCCTGTTTTGGCTGGGTGAGAGCAGCAATGATCCAGCACCGTAGTACGGTGCCGATCACTCTCAGAGCGCATGAACTGCAGCGGCACCTCACAGACCCCTCCGTCAAGATCATGGTCTTCTGCGCCTTGGGCAACACTGGTGTCCAGGAGATAGCATTTCCTCACCAATCGGAGCTCAAGGTCAACGGCGGGGACGTCAAGGCAAACCTGCGTGGGCTCAAGAACAAGCCTGGGTCGACCAGGCCTGCCGACATCACCGGCTTGCTTCGCCAGAGACCTCCGAGCTACCCCAACACCGTCGAGTTTACTTACGCCATGACCAACAAGGTAAGTTGTCCTGTCCCCTGCTGAAAACATCCCAGTTTATAGAACTCTATAACAGAAAGACAGGACAGTCTATAGTGACTGCGACTATCTTGATCCTTCTCACTCCCCGTCGCACACGTGTGCTAATCAGACCATATTCCCCTCAGAAGTTCTACGTCTGCATCTATGCCTGCAAGTCGCACTCTGTTGATAGCCTTGTTGGTCGCCTTAAAACCGGCAAAAAGATTTCGAGGCAGGCCGTGGTGAACGAAAGTATGTGTCTTAGAGTCGCGAGGACCCAACTTCCCTCGCCTCGAATTCCCCTTTGCCTTTCTCCTGGATTGCTGACATGTGCCCGTGTCATTTTTTTTTTAGTCACCCGCAAGGCAAGGGACACAGAGATCGTAACGACGTCTCAGGTCATGTCTTTGAAATGCCCCCTCTCATGTATGCGGCTTGAGCTTCCTGTGAGATCGGAGGCATGCAAACACATCCAATGTTTCGATGCCACCTCATACCTGCAACTTCAGGAGCAGGGCCCGCAATGGCTGTGTCCCATCTGCAATCAGCCAGCGCCGTTCGAGAGGCTGGCAGTCGACGAGTAGGTAGCCCCTTGTGGGAACTAGCTCTCGACTTGGCTACTCTCAGTTATCTTTTACTAACACGGTCAATAGATATGCGAAGGAGATTCTGGAGCAGTCAGCAAAGTCGGTCGAGCAGGTGAAAATCGAACCCGACGGCAAATGGCGTCTAGCCGGGCCTGAAGCCGAGGAGATCAAGGACGACGAGCCTGAAAACAGCTTTAATCTTGACGATGACGAGGTCGTAATATCCGACATCAGCTACTTCGGTGGCCGCAGCACAGCAACACCAGCCCGGTCACATCAGATGCCGAGCACCCCCAACACAAACATGGGAGTCTCACGAGAGGGCTCGTCGATGCCCCGGTCTGCACAGTCTGCCGGAACCAAGCGTCCCGCACCAGACGTCATCGACCTGACCGGGTCAGATGACGACGAGCCCTCCGCGCCTCCGCCTAAGCGACAAAATACCGGCACCAACGGCTACTACTACTGATGGTTGAGCAATCTGGTCAGGGGTGGAGCTCCACTTGGATTTACAGTGACGCCGTCGTAGGGGTATCTGGCCATGCACCGCAAACAAGGCCAGAAGCCCAAGCGATGACGCCCAGAAGGAGGCTGATTCCGGAGGAGGAGGAGGCGCGGACCCCATGCTGACAGCGGTATCCATTCGCACAGCCTTTCTCGTGTTTTATAAAGCATGGCAAATCTGGTTTTCTTTAGGAGCCCGGCGAGGAGTTTGGTTTTGCGGGATGTTCAGCAAGTTTTCTAATCTTTCGGCAGAGCCTTCTTTGACGAGCTCTTTTGGCTGAAATTCACAGAGCCAGCCGACAGATGTCTGGACGGACGATGGAAGGCTCCTGGCAAGGAGCCTCCACGGCGGTGGAACGAACCAAGGATACCCAAGCACCTTAGACGGCCGTGTCGTTGCCAGATGCTTGGGTGTTTGGGGTTATCCAGTTGGCTCATGGATCAAAAGACTTATTCATGATTAGATAGTTCAGGTATTGGACGCGGTGTAAGGGATGACTTATGCCTCTTTGGAGCTTCCATAAAGATAGAATCTCGCCTCACAATTGACGATTAGTGGTGGTGGGGTCGTGCTTCCACGAGCCAATTGAGAGCCCACTCAGCGGCCAGCACAGGCTGGAATGAACTGGAGTGGACCACAGCATGGAACTTGCACGGGTCTGCGTCCAAGGATTACCACTTATCCAAAGTCCGCCGCAACATAGGAGCAGTTATCGAAGCAAGGGACGCCGACCTGCACAACCCGCGCGAAATCACCAGAAAGCCCGTTCTGTCCCAAACGTCTCAATCGTCCCGAGAGTCGAGCTGGGCACGTCGCACATATTTAGCTGTGTTGGACGTTGGAAGCAAACAAGAAGACGTACCCTAGCTCAGTCGCCAGCCAGCTAGCCTCGCCGATTCCCACCCCCGCACACGCAAACACACCCCAGATCTGCGCGCCGCGCTGCGAACCGAGGGGAGCCAGCGAGACCAGCCGCCTATCAACAGCCTCGCGAGGGGAAGACGCGGGCGGGCCGTGTACGAACGCCGAGGCATTGGGGATAACGGCGAAAGAGACCCGCCAACCCGAGCAGCCGCCGCCGCCCGCGGCAAACCGCCGGCGACACACGGCACCATGTCGTTCGAGACGGTGATGCCGCCGTACAACGCGTCGGACCCGACGGCCATGTTCTTCAGCTCGTCGTGCCTCGACTTTCTGCTGATCGAGCTCGTGCCCATGGCGTACCGCGTCGCCAACGAGATCGACGCCGCCGCAAACGCCGCGTCGGCGGCGCCGACGTCGTCATCCACAGCAGCAGCGGCAGGCGCGCCGTCGACGGAAGCGCCGTCCGCAGGCGGCGGCGCGTCCAGACCGGGAGGAGGAGGAGCGGGCCGCGGCGGGGCACCATGGACGAGGACGAGGAGCGCGACGCCGTCTCGTACCGGCTGGAGATGCAGGGCTACCGTGTCGGGCAGGGCCTGGTTGAGAGGTAAGGAAGGCTTCCCTGGGTCTGCTTCTTTTGTCCCCTTTCCCTTCCCACCACAGCCGCGGGGCCAGAGCGAGCTCGGTTGGCTGACGATCCGGGCTGCGCGTGCGCCTCTCCCCTCCTTTTTCTTCTAGGTTCTCCAAAGACCGGCCGCGCTTCAACGACACCCTCGACGTCATCAAGTTCCTCTGTAAAGACCTGTGGACGCTGGTGTTCAGGAAGCAGGTGGACAATCTAAAGACCAACCATAGGGTGCGTGCGTCCGTCCGTACTGGGGCCCATCTGCCCTGTCTCAGTCGGGAGAAGATAAAGGGGTCGGCGGCTGTGCCCACTCACGCTCCTCTCGGGGGAACCAGCATATTGACACACTACACTTTTCGCACAGGGTGTGTATGTCCTGACCGACAACTCGTTCCGACCTTTTGCGAGGATGAGCGCAGAAGCTGGTGGCCAGGCCGTGCTGAGAGCAGAACCGGTATGTTCCCATACGGCAGCCCGCGTAACCAGCCCTCCGTCTCTGGCTGGCCTTGCTCTGCTGACTGCAAATGTCTCCTCGAAAAGTTTCTGTGGTTCCCCTGTGGTGTCGTCCGCGGCGCCCTTGCCGCCATGGGAATCACCGCAACCGTGCACGCCGAGACTACGGAACTTCCGGGAGCTGTCTTCCAGATCAAGACCGTTTCCGCGAAGGCATGAGCTAGCTCGGCATTTTATTCCCCTAGCTCGCCACTCTCAAGGACTCGGCCTCATGGTTCTTCGATCATCTTGCTCAACCGCAAACCGCATGGATCAGATATCATCGTCCGTATTATGATGGTATTCTATCTTCCTATCCACCCGATCTCCATCATGGGAGTCCCACCGAAGAACTATTGCCCCATGCATACGCATGATTGGCGACGGGGAGTTCCCACGCACGTAGGTAGCTGTGGTAAACTCACAGCTGCGTCTTCATGACTAAAGCGTGAAGGACCGAATCTGGTACCCGTCCAACAATGGGGCCAAGGACTGGTGGAGGAGCGTATTCGTTGGATTTTGGTCACCGGGTGCGTCAAGGATATACCACATTCATGGATAGCGAGACATGGCACCGTCAACCCTGGGCGTTTGTACCCCTTCTCACAGCCTAGGAAAGCAAAAGATACCGAATCAGTAAACCGACGCCCCATTGATATTCTGTTGTTCTATTCCATTTCTCCTATGTCCTTATCCCTGAAAGTTATTGTGTGGGAAAGTTGTTGGAAAAGATAATAATGGCGTTTCGCAAGTGAAAAAAGTAGGAGGAAGCCTCGGTTGCCTAGTTCAGGAGCGGCGATCGGGCGGAACAAGCAGCATGGATTCTAGTGAAAGCTAGGGAAGGAAAGAGTCGTTTACTTTTGCGCAGGAGCCGGAGGGTTGGTGGCGAACTGGACACCCTTCTCAATGTTGCCCTTGAGACCCTTGGTGGCAGCCTCGAGGAGGGTCTTCTCCTTGTCGGTCAGGCCCTCGAGGGGGTCAATGGCCTTCTCGACTCCGTTGGGCTGTGCGGAAGGGTGAGTGTCAGCATGTCTTCTGTCAGCACCAAGGAGGTCATGCCTAGCAAGGGAGCATCCTACACCGAGCTCGATGGGGACCGAAAAGAAGTCGGTGCCCGTCTTCTTGGCAATGGCGTCACCGCCGGGACACCCGGAAGGTAGACGTAGCTGGGCTCCACCAGGCCCTTGGCGCCCTTCGCAGCCCTGAGAAGCTTCTCGGCAAACCTGAAAACTCTTGTCAGAATCGGGCCATGAAAAGGGAGAGGGAAGCCCATATGCCGAGGGTGTTCTTACCGGAAGCCAGCGTAGGCCATACTGAGGGTGGCGGAGCCAAGACCGTCTTTGGCCTTGACGACCTCGTCGCCGCCGTACTGCACACGGTTGACAAGGGCATCGTACTTGTCGTCGGGGATGGTGACGGCGGGCTTGACCTGGCTGAACAGGGGCACGATGGTGTCGCCGAGTGACCGCCGATGACGGGGACGGTCAGCTCCTGGGGGTTGGACTTGCCGGCGATCTCGGCAACGAAGGTCTCGGCGCGGACGATGTCGAGAGTGGTGACGCCAAACAGGCGCTGGGCGTTGAAGACGCCCTTGGCCTTGAGGACCTCGGCCGAGATGGGCACGGTCGAGTTGACGGGGTTGGAGATGATGAGGATGAAGGCCTTGGGGGCGACCTCGGCGGCAATCTCGATCAGGCCCTTGACGATGCCGGCATTGATGTTGAAAAGATCGTCACGGGACATTCCGGGCTTGCCTAGATGCGACGGCGGGCGTGGTCAACGGTGCTTGCTCCCCTACACCTTTTGATCTGGTGGAGAAGGCTTCAACTCACGGGGAATGCCGGCCGGGATCACGATGATGTCGGCATCCTTGAAAGCCTTCTTGCCGCCATCCTCCTTGGGGAGGTAGCCGCTCACTGACTGTTGCCATCGTCAGCCGGGAACATGGGATGGAGACGGAGCTACAGACAAGACGGCCCACGTACTGCGTTGGAGGAGATGTGCGAAAGATCGGCAGCGACACCAGGCGTGTTGACCACATCGTACAGAACAAGCTCGTCAACTAGGGGGAGAGCTTGAGGAGCAGCGAGAGGGGCTACAGAGCGTATGCGATTCTGCATGTGAGCCTTCCACTTCCACATCTGGTCGGGGAGCATCGAGGCAAAGGGTGTTGGGATGCCGAACCTGGCCAATGCCACCCGAAGCGCCAGCAACAACTAAAAAGGTCGCAAAGGTTATGCGTTAGAACTGCAGATGCCCATGACTTTTTTGCCTGGTTTCCCTTCTCTTATATCGCTCTTTTTTTTTTTTTTTTTTTTTTTTTTTTTTCTTGCGCTGCGTACCGGCCTTGACCATCTTTGCAGAGGTGGAATGGATCCGAATCGGGAGGTGCGGGGGAGGGGCAGGAGCTTCTGCTGCTTGCGTCAGTGTTTCCTTTGGAGTCTAAAGCACGGGCGATGCAGTCAACATCGTCAGTTGGCGAGTGGGAGATCGGGTTTGGAGCACGTCAAGGACGGACCTTTAAGTTATCCAATGCCAAAAAGGATTGGGTCTATCAATGCCAGTGCTGAGAAGCGGAAGATGGCCCAAGGAGATATAGAATGGATGAGTGGTTTGTGAGTAGGGTCGACAAAGGCAGGCCGCGGCAATAATAAGCTTGGTTGTCTCCTCTGACCGTGACGGGATCGGCTCATGTCTGGATGCCAATGGGGCTTAAAAGTGGATTTGGCAGAGGGGTAGCTCGGTTTTACCCAGCACAGGACCGGGTGGCCAGCTCCGGCTTCCCTGGTACATTGTGTGACATTTGACGTGGAAGGCAGGCAGGGCGGACGGGTAGGCCAGCCCGCCTCCCGTGGTTCGGCGACTCGACTTGTGTCAAACCGAGGAAGATGTCGGCGGTTGTCGGAACAAACAAACACCCGCCACGCCTCACATGCGTCCGTTATTGGAGGAGCAGGCCCTGCTCTCGACTCGACCCTCGCATCTGATTTCGTGCCGGATGTAGCGTGCGGGAGCTACCATGGCATCATGTAATCCGGACCCAGCCTTGCGGACTACCTGCCACCTCAACTAACACATATTGTGCATGCGCAAACTGGGCAGGTTTCCCTATTTGTATTGGCTGCTTGTAGGTGCGTACCCCTAGGCAGGTACCTATGCCGTTCCCGTCAGCTGCATCGAGGTTGGCTGCAGGCGGGGTCCTCAGAGGCCGAAATGTCCAGATTCCCATGTGGCTACCCCACGCTAAATCCCGGCCCTCGGCCTCCGCGCCAGCGTCCATTCGGGCCCGGCCTTTTGGCGCTGGTTGTGAACACCATCTTTATTCAATCCAGCCAGATAATAATCATGGTCTCACCATACCTTCCTGCCTTCACTGATACGTAGAGGTTGCGTAGAGTGATATGTAATAGCTGGGTTGTATTGAGTAGGATAGGGGTCACAAAGTCTCATTATTTACTTGTCACAGCGGCCCAGCCAGTATCTTCACCGTATAACCCGTGTCTGGAGTGAATTTTTTTTTGTTCAATCATTGGCCACATTCAGGTTGGCACATCTGAGCTTTCTAGGGCGGGACCTGCCTTGGTTCAAGTCCCATATTCCCTCAGACAGGTCGATATCAGCGTGATTCCAAGCCGACGGGACGACCGCGTCGACGTCCCCAGCCCAGTCTAATCACTTCCTGCTCATCCAGAAGCCCCTAGCCCTCCCTCGGACCTTTCGAGGGAGCCAGTTTCTATCCCAGCCTCCAGCCTCATCGACTCTTAACCCCAAATTTACTCGGCAGCCTTCTTCGCCGCGTTTCCACGCAGCTTCTTCTCCGGCTCGGCCTTGGGAGTCCTCTGGGAGTGGCGGATGGCGCTGGCACGGGCAACGGCGGCCTGGCGCAGGTCGGGGCGGTAGCCGTTCTTGGCGGTCCTGTTGGCGACAGCCTTGTAGGTGCTGTTTGGGAGTGAAAGCAAGTGTTAGGCTAGCTCACCGCGCTCCGCGCACCCGACGACGCAAAGGGACAGAGCTTTGCTCTTGTCGCCTTCCACATAGCTCCCCTCTGGTCATATCCTTACCTCCTGGCGGTCTTGCCACCGTGGTGGGTGACGCTGGAGAGCTGGCCAGCGGGCTTGTTGGCCGAGCCGGCCTTCTTGGAGGTGACAACGACGCCACCCTTCTCAGCAGCCTGGACACCGATGGCCTGCGCGTATGTGAAACATTGCATGGTCAGTTCCTGGTTGCTCATATCGCCCGACCGTCGGCCATGAGGGATCGAGTGGCGCTCGTGATATTTGGGGAGGTAGGTGTAGAGGTATGTACCTTGTCGTTGACGAAGCCGGCGTGCTATTTTGTTTTGCCGCTGTTAGTTCCCCGCCCAGCCCTTGCGAAAGTGCCCTCCCAGAGCGGCAGCAGGACGGCTCACCTTGCGCGAGTGCTTGTTGGTCAGGTTAAGGGGGTCGCGAGAGAACTGGATGCCGCCGCCAGTCTTGCGCTTCTCAAGGAAGGCATTCTGGCTGCCTGGAACGCCGGCCACAAAAATCAGTCTCCAAATCTCCCCCTCCTTTCGCCTCGGTTGCCTCGCGGCGAGACTGCGGCGCTTTGGACGGCAAAAACTCACGGACAACCTCCCAGATCAGATCGGCGGAAACGTTGGACATGGTGGAAATGTGAGGGGGTTAGGCGCAATTGCTGAGTTTGGGGTCGATATCGCACTTTTTGGCCAAGGTGATTCTTCTTTGGACTTTTGCTGGTGATACTGTGAATAGCCCTCAAAACTGTGGGCTCGCTAAAATGCCGCTTTCGGGCTAAGCTAGTGGATAGGCGGACGGTAGGGGTGGGGACAGGAAGGGTTACGAAATCGATGGAGCTGAGTGTGGCGGTTTGCTAAAGAGGGAGGCGCATAAAATGAATGAGTGGCCAGTGCTCGCCTGCTTCCACCAGCCGGGCTGGGGCTGTTTCTGTTTCCAGCAGTTCAGTTGGATGCCGGGCCTCGGCACTCGGACACGAACCTTCTTGGGCTTGGCTGTGCGCTGTCATCGCGCTGCGCATTACCCAGCGCCCAGCATGCCCAGCTGAGCGGACGGGGTCATATTACTGTTGGCCCCTAGGTTCCTGCGACACCACACCACCACCCCTATGATTACTCCAGCCGCATCCTCCAACAAACAAGTGATTCCAGCCGAGGACGCGTTGCATCGTCGCCTTTCTCAATCTCGCCATGGCATCATTCACTTAGAAGTCGCCATCCGCTGCAAAGAACCCCTCACGGCGTCGTGGCTATCGTTTTCCCCCCCTGTCGCGAAAAACACTGCTGGAATCCCTGTCGCATTCGTCATCCGACCCCAGGTCGCCCGCAAATAGCATCCCCAATTGCCTGCTGCGACAGAGGACAGAGGCCCAGCCTTAAGGTGGGCTTCAACCCAACGTGTTCGCCAGTCCTCACGGCCAGGCAAGCAGCAAGCTTCTGCTGTCAATCTCTCTTTATCGTCTCTTTTGTTTGTTTCTCTTTGTTTCTTTTCTTTCCTCTTGAAACCAACCAACAGTTCACAACCCTCCCGAGCCATCCGAACCTCACTAGTGTTGCCCACCATGGCCTACATCCTCTACAGCATCGTCTTCCTGGTCATGGTCGTGGGGACGGCCCTCTTCATGACCCGCTCGCGGTGGCAGCACCACTTTGACGAGCTGTCGATCCCGGGCCGCGACTTCATCTACGCCCGGCTTCCGGGGTCGTCCTTCGCCGACGACGCCGAGGCCGGCCTCAGCTCGGCCAACTTCGACCTCGGCGCCAACATCGAGGGCGGCGACTCGCGCGCGGGGCTGGACGACGCCGCAAAGGCCGAGATCCTGCGCATCATGAAGAAGCGCCGCCTCCGCTTCGACGACGCCCGCCGCGTTTACCTCGAGGACCGCTTCCGCGCCAACGGCATCGGCCCCGACGGCAGGCCCAAAGACCCCAAGTTTGTCAGCTTCTCATAGGCTCGAGAATGAGCCTACTTCACCCTCGAATACGAGCGGCGACCATGACCAGAACCCCGGAAGACAGGAAGGAAGGAGATCCCACTCTTGGCTATAAGGCGCCACCCGGCGCAGCCGTCACAACCATTCGATACCCACCCCGACGACGTCGAACTACCAACGCTCAACAGAGTTCAATCATCTCCTATACATCAAACACCACACCATGCGCTACCTCGAAGCACCACTGCTAGGTTTCTTTTGTTCATTTGGATTTCATTGACATCCTTATCTCTAACTTCGTTTTCATGGCGTTTCCCCCGGAAGAGGAATTTTGGCGTTTATCGGTCATGGGTTTTCTTTTATTTTTATTTTTTTTTAGTCCAAACGGTCACTTCTGCTTGGACACCCATTCACGGTGGGAAGAGACATAATCGAAATCAGTGGGCCGATCAGGGCCAAGGACTGAGAGGGCGGCCGTGTCTGTATGCGAGCCTTCATATGGGTTGAAAATTTCTCGCCCTGAAATACATACCTACCTACCTATAGGTACCTACCTAAACAGCCCTGTCACATCTTCATTCTCCTATCTGTCTTTACTTCAAGATGTGTATTACTAGTTCCAAGGCAAATTGATCGTCGAATGCTCTCGTGTTCACTCCATGTGTGTTTTGTACCCAGGAGTCTATGTTTCGGTTGACATTATCTTTTCTCCTCTTCTTTACTTCATTACGGTATTATACTATATATGAACAGTACTGGTTGCGAAAGACCAAAGGCCGAGTGCCCGCCAACTGTACCATCCTCCCAAAAGCCCGTGATCCGGTCATATGTATATACAAAAAAACACACCAAATACAATTGTGTGTTCAAGCCTGCACTGGCGTAAAAATGAGCGTACCAGCGACCGCTCAGGTTCGTTACTCTCTGCTCGGCTCACTTTGTTGTGTAACAAAGGTGGTCAAACTAGCGCAGGAAAACACCAGGGATTCACCAGACAGCTTGTGCACCTTACCTGCTCCCCCGACCAGACCCGCTCACTGGGTCTTCTTGTCGGCTGGGTCGTAGGTGCGGTCGTCCTTGCCCTCGACGACCTTGACCATCCTCTCCATCTCGGCCTTCTGCTTCTCCCACTGGGCGTCCGAGGTCTTGGTGGCCTTGTCGAACAGCTCCGGGTCCGGGCGGCGGTAGCTGCCGCCGATGCGGTCCCAGAAGGTGGTGTACTGGCCGTAGTTGTAGTTGAAGGCGAAGTGGTGGACGGCGTGGCAGGCGGCGCCGTTGATGACGGCATTGTCGGCGTAGTACTCGCCGTCGTGGATCAGGATGGTCCAGAAGTTGACAAAGACGAAGAGCAGGACGTAGGCCATCTTCTGGAGCGGGAAGATGAAGGCGAAGAGGTGGTAGGGGAAGCCCTGGGCGTAGCCGTCGAGCGGGTGGAAGGCGTGCGAGGCGAAGGGGGTGGGCATGATCCACTTGTGGTGCGGCTTGTGAAGCCACTTGTAGACGTAGGGGTGGTGTAGGCCGCGGTGGATCCAGTAGATGCAGAAGTCGGTGAAGACGAGGAACAGCGGGACCTGGGCGAAGTTGTACCAGTAGCCGGGCCCTTCCTCGGTCGCGTCGTAGAGCTTGCTGTAGCCGCGCACCTCGGCGAGCGCGAGCGGGACGGTGAGGATGGACATGACGGGGAAGGCCTGGTTCGCCTGGACCATCTCGAGCCAGATCTGGTTCTTGAGGAACTTGGGGTGCGACATGTTGGTCTTGTCGTAGACGATGAAGTAGGAGAGCGACGCGAAGACATAGTAGACGAGGAGACCAAAGAGCCTGTTGCCGCATGAAACGCGATGCTGTCAGTGAGGCCGGGGCGGCAGGTAGGGGAGCTCGCGGCGCAGGCGCCGTTGTGGCCGAGGGGACAGGGACCGACCATATAATCAGGAACAGGGAAAAGCCCTGGCGGTAGATGTTATCTCTAGGCAAGGAGCTCTGGTAGGCGGCCTGCGACGGCTGCAGGGAGAAGACAGTGGTCGAGGGCTTGTACTCCCAGCCATTGCCAATGGCGGTGCCGTTGGACAGGCCGAGGCCGAGGGGAGCTTGACGCGCCGGGAGAGCCCAGGCATACATGTAGTCCCAAAGGAACGTGTCGGTAACTTCCAGAATGATATCCATGTTGGGCGGTTTGGCGGCGGCTCCCAGCAGTGGATGCAAAGGAAGAAAAGAAGAACCCAAAATGATTGGGGGAAACGACAAGCTGAAAGCTTCGCGGGAAGGACGAAACGGGACGACAGGTCGAGCAGAAAATAACAAGCCGCCCTTTTAGGGATCTTCCCTTGTATTTTTTTCTTATTGTTTTTTTTTTTTTTTTTTTTTTTTTTTTTTTTTTTTTTTGACCGACTCCGTCTGCCCAGCAATTAAATTTCTCTGACCCAATGGCAAAATTTCGGGAAGGTCTGGCTGCTCGGCTGGGATTGGAATCTGATAAAAAGACGGATGGGGCGGGGGGCGACGAGAGTGGTTGCAGATTGGGGACCCCTGGCAGGCGGCCTCGGCAGCGGCGCGCGCAGGAACAAAAACGCAGACGAAAGACTTGTAAATCAAAACACACAAAGAAAGCTGTTGTCCACGACCTCGGACAGGACGGGACGGGAAGCAGAGAACGGGCGAGGGTTTCGATGTTTATAAACAAGGGCGGTGAAGATGGAATTGATTCATGTTATTGACAATCGATTTTTCGCAGATCCCGCCGTTTCCCGACATCCCCCGCACTCGCGCGTTCGAGGACGAGAAACAGCAAACAAACAGAGCGGCCAGGTGCGAGAGTGCGAGAGCGCAATTTTCAAAGGCCATCATCGGCATCCGAAAAGGCCCCGATGGCATTGTTTCTCTGGATTGTCGCGCAACAGCAGCGGTGCCATGTCCTGGGATTGCACCACTGAGGGGCGACGCGGTGCACGGTCGGCGCTCCTATTGGCCCGTCCGACTTTTTTCCTCCTGGCTAACTCGCAGTAGCGTCTCGGAAGCCGTCGAAGCGAGTGGTCTGCTTTTCCACCTTGCCATGCTGTTGGCAGGGCCACCCAGTGTCAAACGGACAGTGACACCACGCCGCCGGGACTGTGCCGCGACGGCGCGTCATTGCCTCGCGACAAATTGAGTGTCCGTGTTTGCGTCACGCGAGGGCAGCCACCGCCATCTATTATTCTCTGCGTTCCCTTGGCCGCCCTGTCTGCGGAGAGATATCGGCACCAACCTGCATTTTGATACTGTGGTGTTTTATGCGGGGGCCATGTGCCAGGCGAATCGGACGGGAAGAGAGTGCGCCATCTTTCTGTCCTGTCCGCCGCCGCCTTCGGGATTCCGAACCGGCCGGCGAGGCCGGCATGGCTAGCGTGTGGTCTACCGCCGCTCTTGGTATTCCGAACCGGCCGGTGAAGCCCGCGTGGCTACCGTGTTAGCCGCAAAAAAAGGTCCCTTCGACGTAGCGGAGCCTGAGGAGGATGTGTGGAGACAGGCAGCCTGCACGAAAAGCAGCAGAGTGAGAAAGAATGGCATCACCAACAGCCCAGCGTTGCAACAGCCATTGGTCGAGAACGCATAACGGCAGCTGTAGCTGCCTGTTCATGACACGCGAACAACAGGACGCCAGTCGTACATGGCGGAAACCTAAAGCTTTTGGTCCAGCCTTGGAGGGTTGGCATCGTGATCTCAGCTTCCCGGCTTGCTTAAAATGGAAGTAGTGCAAAAAGAAGAGGGAAATGAGGTGAGATAAAAGAATAAAAGGAATAACTGATATTCTAACCGCCAATCCCGTGGATATGTGTGTTTCCTGTTGCATTTTGCAGTCTTGGTTCATCCGGCCAGTCCTGTAAAATTACACATTAGCCCGGAAAGTGCAGTTTCTCTTGGATGGACTGCCGCCTGCCGTCTGCTGTGCTTGCGCTTGTCGCCTGTAGATAACCGCGTGTCCGAGTCATGAAGATATAATAGCCGGGAGGGCTGGTTCTTCTCCTTTGCGCAATGTGGATGCCGGTGAGTGTTTGCTATTAAGACCAAGAAGAAGGTGGCCCCAGACGTCGTGCCCAAGCCAGGAAGCTAGAGCCAAACTTCACGCCTCGCCTCCTTCATCAGGTTTTGAGCACTTCAGCCAACGCTTTCACAAGCCGTGCAATCATGATCGAATAAAGTATTAATATTGACACGGAGCCTGTTTGGAGCCGGGCCTGGTCTCCCGCTGCCCAAAGCTGGCACATCTATATATACAGGTTCTATGCGTTATGGTCCCACGACACCGTGTTGTCCCTGCCCCACTTCCTGATGTCCTCAAAGTTCCTGCACGTATGCTTGGTGCTGAAGTCGGGCCACCAGTCGTCGTCGGCGAGGCCGTACTCGGGGAACAGCCGGAACGTGAAGATGCCGATGTCACTCTGGCACATCAGGTTCAGGCGCAGCGCCTCGATGCAGTGGTCTATCGTGGTTACAATTTTCCTCGGGGTCAGCATGCAGACAGGTGTCAAAACGGCCGCAAAATGCAGGCGGCAGGTGGCGCATGGAGACTCACCGAGGTGGCTGTGAAGGGCCTTTCCGGAAGCGTCGCCAACGTCGCCGTGGAGATCCTTGTAATAGTCCTTATAGATGCCCTGCCTCAGCAGGTTGAGGCAGTGAAGCTGGTGGAAGACCTCCATGCCGACCCTATAGCCTTCCTTGCCCGTCTTGGGGTCCTTGACCTTTAGCGAGTTGAGCGGCGACCCCATGCGAAGCGCCTCCTCTTCCGAGATCATCTGGTCGCCCACTGTTACAGATCCGAACAGAGCAAAACGTCAGTCAGAGCCAGCGACCGAGGGGAGCCCAGGCCAGGGGCCGACGGTTCTTCTCACCATCGTTGGCAATGTAGTCCCATGCCTTGTCGACTTCCACGCCGTAGCCTACATATGGGCTATCGACCACTGGTGTGAGGTTGAACTTGACCGTCTCGTACCTGACCGCGGGCGCGGCGGGTGCTGCAAGAGTTGGTGTCAGCAACACATACAAAAACTCCAGCACAACGAAAGACAGCACCACTTGACAGAGGGCCAGGGCGAAAGGTGCTGGCGCTGAGGTCTCGCGCGCACTTACACCAAGAGGAATACTTCTTCGTAAATGTTAGGTCGTCGACCTTGCCGCCCCTCGAGCACAGGGACAGCGTGAACATTGTCAGGGACGCCGAGAGCAGAACGGCATGGGCGATCCAGGTCCAGTGTGTACGCCCGCGTTCTATCACTTCGGACAAAGCCCCTCGCACCCTCATTGTCCTGATACCCTCCTTCTCCCCGTTTAGGCTGCCTTCCTCATCATGGGGGACTGAGTGGTAGACGCCCGACATGTTGGGAGGGTAGCTATGCATGTTTGGGAGGAAGAGAAAGAGAGAGGCTGAACCAATGGTGCAAAATTAGTAGAATATTAGTCGATAGCGCACCTGGCGCGGAGAAGAAGTAAAGAAAGGTATAGATAGTAGAAGAGATGTCTTGGCGGGATGGCGGAGGACGGAAGGAAAGCCAGCTGGTCTTTTCCGTCAACCAAGGCGCAGCCCAAAGGAAGGGAAGACAACGGGAGGACAGAGGCTCAGGAGCAACAGGAGAGAGTCGAGAAAAAACGAAGAGGGCCAGCCGGACCGCGCAAACGGAAAGAAGGATAGAGACCAGACGGATCTCAAACAGAAGCACTGGCTATTGTTGGGAAACAACGTCTCCACCCCGCAATGCAACAGTTATCTCGTAACCTTAAGCGATATGACAAGACGGGATCAGCAAAGATGAGCGCGAGTCACCCGGAGGAGGAGGAGGAGGCGTACTGTCCAGGTATGAGGACGATCATGGGGTTGCGTAACTATGGGTAAGAAAAAGGGGCGAGGCGAGGCCAACCAAGCAACCAACAGCCAGGGAAAGACGAGGCGGTGTCAAGAGCTGCCCATGCCCTTCCTTGCCCCGTCGACGTCTCTTCCGGTTCTTTTCGCCCTCGGCCTTTGGATTCTGAGACTCTTTGCAAGTGGGACGGACATCGACGTCCCCCTTGAAGGCGCCCCTGACCCTGTCACCTTAGATTCAAGCAACCTTTGCGGGGCGGCTGGTTGCATGTGGGTGGGTCCTCGAAGCGGGAACGAAATGCTTGGCATTTGGAATCTCGAATCTGGATGGGAGGTTCAGGGGTCAACACTCGGCCGAACCAAAAGAATGGGGATTTTTTGCCGGGGGGTCCATTCGCATGCCACGCACACACACAGGCTGCCGCCCAACATCAAATGGAGTCTCGCGACTGCAAGGCACAAGGGGCTTAGCGCAGGGGCGAGAGGAGGGGGAGAGAAGGGACGAAGGGTGGGACCGGATAACCCATGATTAATTGCCTCCCGTGTCGTCGAGCATCGGGTATTCGTACTCTCCCTTTTTTTCCCATCCTCCCCCCTGGCCGTCTTTTATGGCAAGCTGAGACAGGCCGGCGACTGGCCTTGTTTCGGTGCCTTTCCGTTGGTTGTCGATGCTGCGGGTTGAGGAAAAGCCACAGCGGCTGTCGCACCTTGGCTGGCGGTTCGGCTGGGCCAGTCAGTGGCTGCTGGGCGCTATTGTTGGTTGCTCTGGGGGTATTGTATTTTCTAATGTGCTAATGCAAACCAAAAGCCAATCGCGATGTTTGTTTGGCCGGCATTCTGCTGCCAAAAGGGTCCGCCGAAAGCTTAACGTGCGGGATTGGCGTTGACAAGCGGCCTGCCAATGCTGATCAGCGATCGCCAAGGCGTCCACCATTGTTTACTTTTGGCCTCTCAACCACGACCGCCACCACCACAGACATTGGGGGGGAAAGCACAGAGAGGGAAGGATTTCCATGTCGCGATCTGTCGCAGGGAAATTTCCCGCCCCGACAAAGAAACGAGGTGCTTCCTCCCAGGCGGGCGGTCGAATCCAGAGGTTTCAAGTCTTGGCGCACGCGGCAGCCCCACACAACGATCCAGGGCCGGCCCAGTCAGAGGCTCTGCCGCCCTGAGTCACGTTAGTGCGGCGGACCCGTAACAGCGCTGGAGAAGTGTGCTGTTTCAGCCGCCGAGACGACAACAACCGGCAGCCAATGGGAGCCCCCCTCCGCTCTCGCCGCCGCTGCCCATCTTCGGCCCTTGCGTCTTTATGCCTCTCTCTTTTTCCCCTTGCCTTCCGCGTCGTCTTGGGGCCAACAGAGAAATATCGTACGTATTGTCCGTAGGTATACCCGAGGTGATCGAGCCCTGGATGCAGATCTGCACTGCAGGAGCCGAAAAAGAAACAGTGACCAACCACGTAGTAGATGTCGATCCTCCTCGCTCTCGTCCCAAGGGGCGGTATCACTATGCGCATCCAGGTTCGTGACCACGTAACCCAGCGGCACCGCAGTGCTGCTCGCTGGCTAATGTCCCAAGCCACAGACCATCCCGTGCCGGATCTGCCGTCTCCCACTGATCCATTGGTGGCGGGGCTCCCTGGAGCACACCGCTCGGCCTTTGAGCCGCTTTTGGGGGCTGTGGCCCCTGTGGTGTGTGCGTATGTGCGTGTGTGCAGCTGTTTTAAGCTTAGCCGAGAGGATGTCCAAATCGCCATCCGAGAAAAGCCAATCTGCGTGGAAGCCCTCCCCACCCCTGGCCGCATATCCGGCAGGCATCTTATTTTGGCCCGGCGCCTACGTCAGTCAGCCGTCTGTCAAACTCTCTGTCAAGAGATATGGTTAGGGATCCCAGGCCACAACTCCAAGGCCCAATGCAACGCCTTCTGTCAAGAATCAGACCTACTGGTAGTTTCCGGCTGGCGTACGGAGTTTCAGGCATCAGCATCCACACGTTATTTCTCTTATTCGTCTTTTTTTGGGACTACGCGAACGGGTCGCTGGATCCGGATAGTCGGCGGGAGTCGTCGAGGCTAGGACCCTTGCCTGAGACCGACGGCTGCGGGGCGCCGTCGTTGGCGCTTCACTCTCGCGGACATCCTTGCCAAGGATGGACCTGGGCCTCAGGGAGACTCCAGCCGCGTCGACTTCCCTCGAGTGTGCCACCCCTGTCCACTAGCCTTGCCCTGTTTGGTTTAGGGTGACCAGCAGGCACCCCCCCCCCCCCCCCGTGATGAGGATATCCGCCAGCTCTGCGTGCCGGACATCCTTTGTTCCTCCTTCCCATGCCCGGCCGATGCAAGAACTTGATGCAAACGGGCCCATCTGGGGAGCCACATCAAAGATGAGACTGTTGTCCCAAGCGGGCCTTCCTCTCGTGGCAGGCACCTTGCGTCCGCCTCGACCAAGGGGGCCCCCCAGTTTACGTCTCCAGCCATCAGCCGAGGGCCAAGACGAATATAAAGGGCGCGAACTTGCTCACCAAAGTCAGGCCATGGTGGACCGACCATCATCAGCCTCTCTCTCTCCTTATCCTTCCCTGGTGGTTTCATTTCTTCCCATTCCTTCTTTCTTATTTTTAAGCTTATACGCTAGCTGCCGGCCAGCCTTCCATTCAAAATGTACACCCCTTCGTTTATCAAGATCGTGGTCACTGGCCTGGTCGCCGCCTCGGCCGTTTCCAGCTTTGATCTTGGTGGTCCCTCCGGGCTTGCCCGCAGACATGTTGTATGTTGAATCACTGCACAGGTTGTGAATATCAAAAGAGGATTGGACTGACAAACTTCATCACATAGGGCGCCCTCGTGGCACTTGCCGCTCCGGCACTAGCATTCCCCGTTGTTGACACCAGTGTCGAGGTAAGCATCAACTAACCCCGTATTTTATGATACTGTGCCACAGTCACTGACCAAAGACTTTTCCACCTGCACAGCTGGTTGCCAGGGAACCTCACCATCAGGGAAAGCGCGCCAAGGGCAAGGGTGCCAAGGGCAAAGGCAAGGCGGCCAAGGCCAACGCCAAGGGCAATAGGGCCAAACGCGACCTGACGGAGGATCACGGCCACGAGGAGGACGAGGTTGCTGAGCTTGAAACCCGTGCACCCCACCATCAAGGAAAGCGCGCCAAGGGCAAGGGCAAGGCGGCCAAGGCCAACGCCAAGGGCAAGAGGGCCAAGCGTGACGTGACGGAGGACCACGACCACGAGGAGGACGAGGAGGTTTCCGGGCTCGAGGCGCGCTCTCCCCACCACCAGGGAAAACGCACCAAGGGCAAGGCGGCCAAGGCTAAGGGCAAGGCGGGCAAAGCCAAGCCAAACGCCAAAGGCAAGGCGGCCAAACGCGACCTGACGGAGGATCACGACCACGAGGAGGACGAAGCTGCTGAGCTTGAAACCCGTGCACCCCACCATCAAGGAAAGCGCGCCAAGGGCAAGGGTGCCAAGGGCAAGGCGGCCAAGGCCAACGCCAAGGGCAAGAGGGCCAAGCGTGATGTGACGGAGAACCATGACCACGAGGAGGACGAAGCTGCTGAGCTCGAAACCCGTACACCTCACCATCAGGGAAAGCGCGCCAAGGGCAAGGGTGCCAAGGCCAAGGGCAAGGCCGCGAAGGCTAACGCGGGGAAGAGGAACTAGCTCGAGCGCTGAGCGGGTGTGTTTTGAAGGAATATGTTCAGCTGCAGGGATCTGTGATTCCACGATACCACTAGAATTGTCAATACTGGTCATATAATGTTTGTAAGAAAGAACGCCGGGAACCGACAAGTGTGCTTGCCATTGACAGTGACTGCCAGCTTAGATGATCTGGCCGGGGGGCCAACGCCTGTCCTGTTCTGACCATTCCGGAGGTAGCCGTTCGTCGTGATCGCTTGATCTGTTGGAAAGCTCTGATAGGGTACCCTGAATCGTGATGTCCAGCTGACAGGACTTTGCGCCTGGCGAGTGCCTAGCCACCCCCTTCAACCCGAGTTGGTGGAGCTGATGGGCTTGCTCGCCCGTTCTCGATTCGCGATATAACAAAAAAAAGGGGGAATGTTGGATTGTGGTCCCGGTTGCTGATGCGTCCGATGCATCAACGGCGGGACTTATGCATTCGGTGGAACGCCCGAAAAGGGCAGGCGTTGCAAATTTTGCTGTGTCGACTTTGGGTCGAAGTTGAAACAAGTCGTAGTAGGTGACGGCCCGTGCACCGTCGAAGTGACTGGCGGAGAGGCGATTTGCATCAATTGAGTGGAAGTGGAAGTGGAAGCGAGGATCGGCGACGGAGTTCGCGTTGACAAATCCAAGGACCAAGTAGACAAGCAAATGCACGCCTCAGCGTCGTTGTTATCTTGGCGTGTCAAATCGCCCCTGAGGTGAGGGGATCGAGCGTGGAGTTGGGGCCGTCTGGGTACCTCTCGGTCCCGAGGTAAGCCAGACCCTCTACATCAGAGAGCTAAACAGGTCGTCAAACTCATCGCCCTTCTTCCTCTTCTTCTTTTTCCTCTCCTCTTTGATGTCGTCCTTGCGTGCTTCTTTCTTGACCTTGGGTTTGGACACAAACGGATCCAGCGACTCGTCGTCGACTGGCTTTGCGACCCTGTCTTGGCCTCGTAATGCCTCCTCTGATGGCCCGGATTTGGTGCTGGCCTGCTTTCCACATTTCGTGCTGCTTGCTGACATGGTTTTGTTGTCGCTTCTGCTGCGCACGTCATCTCTTGCAAGCGCGATATCGTCCCGAGACACAGCAACGCCTACATCATCTTGATGGGCTGAGACAACTGTGGGCATGAGGGTGGCAGTTCCTACTGCTGACAACGATGGCGCTGCCACAGCAAACTTACACCCGGCCGCGCGCTCTCTATCCTCGGCGGCATCTTCTTTTGTCGGCGGGGGTAGGATCAGAGACACAAGATCGTGAACTTGAGCCAGCACGCCGAGTAGGAGAAGCCCCAGATGGGCAAACTGATTGTCCGCAGCCAACTGGGTGAAGGAGCTGGGTGGCAGGCGGGGGGTTGTCAGTCTTTGGGTGGCGTGTTGCTCGACAGCGGATTTGGTAGTGGACGGAAGCTGCTCTTACAGGTAAGTCCTGGGTATCAGGCAGTCGCACATCCATTTGGATTTTGCCTCGACACCAGCTGGCATCACGGCCGCACACACGGCAGGGTCTCGGGGACGCTTGGATCTGGACCCGCGGGCTGCCGACCGGCGGGCGGCAAGCTGGAGGGCCTCGACAGCAGGTATGATCTCGTCCCGCTCCAGCTTCGCGAGGTGCCTGCGCAAGGTGTCGAAGGCGGCCCACCACTTGGACAGGCGGTGCTGGTTCTTGTGCTTGTAGTTGAACCGACCCAGAATCTCGCGCGCAGGAGCGAGCAGCTGCTGGGCCTGCTCGAGCCTGGCCAGCGGCGACGGGTAGTCGGGTTTGTCGTTGTCCGTCATGGCCGCATGTTGGTCAATAGGTATTGGTGGAGTCAGGTGATTGGCCACCACCGCCGTGTGTGGGATGCAGCAAACGTGCCACAGTCGGCAGGCGACCCAGCACTGGAAGGGATGCACCGAGAGAGCCGGGCGGGGACGCGCGGAGTAACCGATCGGGGCGGGGGGTGTCAAGCGTGGTGGCACGGGTAGGGGGGTTGTATTCCGGAGGCGCGTCTTCGGCCGGCAGTGTGTGGGACTTTTTTAATTTTTGACGCCCCGTTTGCCCTCAAATTTGTTAGGCTGGCAGCCGTTGCCGCACGGAGCCACCTAACTAGGCCTGGCAAACACAACACCCGCCACCACGACCCGCGGACCTGGGATAATTCTAATTTCCTGGTGTTTTTTTTTTTTTTTTTTTTTTTTTTTTTTTTTTTTGGTGCTTCTCGCGTAGTGTGCGACAGCCTTGATACGTGTAGCTGAACATCACAGCACCAACCACCCCCAGACGAACATTTATCGTCATTGCCTCTCGACAAACCTGGCAGAACAGGCTGGCTGGTAACCCCACCAGATGATGGCCTTTGCCCCGTGAGCTTGGCATCGCAGGCGATTCAGCCATTGGCCAATCAAAGCGCCAGTTGGATCGAGTCCAGAGATAAGGCCGGCACCCCCAAAATCTCTTCCTCTCCACATGGCGGCTGGAATTTTTCTGTTCGTTTTCTTGCGATAGGATTCCATCCCTTCTTTTAAACCTCCGGGCGGCTTTCCAGCTGGCAGGTCACGCGGGCGGTGGTTGTGCATGTGTGGGTCGCTGCTTCCTCGGCGCCCTGTGTGCGCCCCGCAAAACGGCCCCTGTGCTTGTATGTGCGTATTATGCAGGAAGCCTGGACGTGCATTGCATCGAGGTATCGCGAATCGCCTTGCACATACATCAGCCGACTCTGTCTGCGGGTGGTGACGTCTTTTTTCTTGTCTTTGCGGCTTTGTCGCCGGCCGCCCGCGCACATTTTGAGGCCGGCAAAGGCGTGCTGCAGGTAGGACCCAGGCTCCCAGGGTTGCCTCGGTGGCCACCTCGAGCAGACCCCTCGTCAGCGGTTTGGTTCGTGCACTAGCGGTGCCCGGCTCCCCCTGGTGGAGCAGTGTCCCTGCTTCCTCCGCCATCAAAGATGAAAAGGCCCAGTTCGCCGCCTCCCGTCCCGCAAACAGGGCCCTTGCCGACGTTGCTCCATGAGCCCTTGCTGCTGTCTGGTCTGCTCTCTGATCGTGAATTGTCCTCTCGGCTTGCTTGCCCAACCTCGCGTTGTCTGTGCCAGCCTCCTTTGGCGGCCACACATTCCTGCCTAGGAGCCGAGTCGGCACAGTTGCAGTCGCTCTGTTCTCCCACAACTCCATCCATCCACTGCCAGGATCCAGGGTCCCAATATTGCGACTGGGTTTCTAGCCTGGCATCCGCTCAAGGGCTTTTCTCCTCCTTGTCCTACTCTTCCCCCGCCTAGGTTAAATAATATTTTTTTCTGCCATTATTTTCTTCCCTCGCTGTCGGCGCGCGAGAGCAAATCTCGGTCGCCCAATATCTGAACTCCTATTTATCCCTCCGACGTTTATTCCCAGCAAAACCCGGCTTGGTGCGATCTGGTCGTCTGCTATCCCTGCCGCCAACCTAGCAAGGCGCGCAGTGCGGGCCACTTCGCATCGCGAACCGCGCGCGACGAGCACGACCTGGAACCCGAGGCGTGACCCCTCCCCAAGCCTGGAGTAGCCACACAATATAGACGGGCCAGTTCAGAGGCGGATTCGAGACCATGCCGCCCTCGTCAAGAAACCCGACGACCTGGGACGAGTATGAGCGCGGGGGGTCCCCCAACCGCCAGGGGAGCGTCTCCTCGGTCGGCGCACGGAGCGGCCGGAGCGTCCAGTTCCAGGAGGAGGAAGCCCTGCTGGACGACTCGGACGCCCCCGGCGACGATGGTGATGGCACTGATAGGCAGGGCCGGCTGCGCCGCAGACGGAGCTCCGTAACCATGCGCCTGGCCTCGCTCGCCGACATTGGCGGCGTCAACAGCATGAGATCCTTCACGAGGAGCTGGCAGCGCGCCGCCGGCTTCGCCGAAGTCATCCCACAGCGTCCCTCTTTCGTTTTCGCCCCGGACCAGGCCCCGACCCTGGGCCCGGCCGACGATATCGAGTACGGCCGCAACCAGTCCGAAGCCGGCCTTTTGCGCCCGCCCACTGGCAAGCCCGGCCCCTCGCTGCTGCGCCAGCACCTAGACGCCGCTGCCGCCTCGCCTCCCGGACCCGAGATGGCAGCGCCCGCCGACGAGCAGGGTGCGGCTGGCACTGCCGCTAGGGACCAACATCAGCAGCAGTCCGACGACGACTTTAGGGAGCGCGAGCGCAAGGCACTGGTGGACAACAGCGACCTCCCTCAAGCCTTCCGCACAGGCAGCATCGCAACGGGCGCTACCATGGGCCGATCTCCCTCCATATTTGCAATCCCGCCACACCTGGCCACGCCGTCCGTCAGCAGCGGCGCCGACCCGTACAGCGGCATCTACGGCGGCTCGTATGGGTCGTACCGCTCCCACCGTAGCGTGAGCTATGGAACCATCCGTTCTCGCGATGAGTCACCCCGCGGTGGCATCGCGTCGGCTGCCCCAGTTCCCGGCGGGCGGGGGCCCATCTGGGGCCCGCCGGCCGAAGAAGGTCCGGACAGCGAGGTGCAGCCGATTCTGGTCAAGGAGGTGGAGCAGGACGGCAAGGTCGTGCTCACAGTCGAGGGCCAGTCAACGCTGCCCCAGACCATCTTCAACTCGATCAACGTGCTGATCGGGGTCGGACTCCTCTCGCTGCCCATGGGCATCCGGTACGCCGGTTGGCTGTGCGGTATGGGCTTCCTCTTCGCCGCCGCCGCCGTGACGGCCTACACGGCCTCGCTGCTCACCGCGCTGCATGGACCTGGACCCGAGTCTCATCACCTTCAGCGACCTGGCCTTCATCTCCTTTGGCGGGAGGGCCCGTATCGCCACCAGCATCCTCTTCACGCTCGAGCTACTCGCCGCGTGCGTCGCCCTCATCGTCCTCTTCGCCGACTCACTAGATCTCCTCTTCCCCGACATATTGTCTGTAACCCAGTGGAAGGTGGCGTGCGCGCTGATACTGCTGCCGCTGCACTTTCTGCCTCTGAGTCTGCTCTCCTACAGCAGCATCGTCGGCATATTTTCATGCTTTTGCAGTCAGTAAAAATCCGTGCCGTCTTCGCGTGCTCCTCCAAGGCCGTTGCTAACCTCACTCGCCGCAGTTGTTCTCATCGTTATCATCAACGGGCTGATAAAGCCTGACAGCCCCGGCTCTCTCATCCAGCCCGCGGCCACGTATCTATTTCCCGCTAACTGGCTGACGCTCCCTCTATCGTTTGGCCTCTTGATGTCTCCGTGGGGAGGCCACAGCGTCTTCCCCAACGTAAGCCTTTTTTTTTTTTTTTTTTGCCTGTGATTGCTCGCTCTTGCGGCTTGGCGCCGATTCGCTAACGCTTTTAACCTTTACGACCCGCAGATCTACAGGGACATGCGCCATCCTTACAAGTATGGGCAGGCAGTCAAGGTTACCTTCACCTTCACTGTAAGTTACACCCCTTATATGGTCGTCTGTCTAGCCAACCGGCCTTATCCCTGTATAATCAAATCCACTTGCCCTGGCTCACTCGGTCCTTTTCTCGAACCACGTAGTACTTCCTTGACGCGGCCACGGCCGTTGCCGGCATCCTGATGTTCGGCGACGATGTCAAGGATGCCATCACGTCAAACATCCTGACGACCCCGGGATATCCTCGCGCCCTGACCTTCCTGATGTGCGCTTTCATCGCCATCATCCCGTTGACCAAGATCCCTCTCAACGCTCGTCCAATCATCACGACGCTCGAGGTCCTTTTTGGCGTCTATCACCAGCAGCCGCAGCCTGTAGCCACCGCAGAGGACCCCGGTCTGGACTGCCCGCCCGAGATCCAGCAGCAGCCGTCGGCGTCGACTCTCGCCTTCAAGAGGGGCGCCATCCGCGTCTTTACCATTTTCAGCTTTCTCGTCATCTCCATTGTGTTCCCGGCATTTGACAGGATTATGGCCTTTATGGGTTTGTGACGCTTTTTTTTTCTCTTCGTCCCCTATTCCTCCTTGCCTCCCTCACGCTTTACGGAATTTGAGGCGACGGTCTTGCTCGACTATCTCCTTGGGTTCATGTCCCCAAAATAGAGTATAAACCACAGCAGCTGACCACTCAATCTGCCGGAACAACAGGAAGCGCGCTGTGCTTTAGCATCTGCGTAACGTGAGTTTTATCTCATTTATACAGCTCGGCCTGCGTCATGTCTTGAGTCGGGCAGCCCCGCTAACCGTATTCTCTCTCGGTTTATTCCCCCGTTGCAGTCTACCCATCGCCTTCTACCTGAAGCTTTTCGGTAAAGATATTAGCGCCAAGGAGAAGACGGTTGCGTGGTCCATCATGCTCACTTCGGCGCTGCTCTCGTTTGTGGGCACCGTGTGGGCCTTCCTGCCCAAGAGCCTCATTGTGGCTCAGTGAACAAGAGCGGTGACGAAACAAGACGGGGCAATGACGGAAAAGAGAAGAGAAAGACAGAAAGCAACGCGCAACCGAGTCAGTCCTGAGCAGACCGACTCCAGGCAGTTTGGGCCTCGTCGTCGGTCAGACGACAGCGGGAGCGACGTTTCCGCCTGGCACGTCCCATCGAGGACATGTATGGTGTGGCACGGAAGCGCGCCGGACGGACTGGCCCGTGGCTCTCTCGGTGTCCGGCAACCTCGCACTCAAATGGAGTTTGCTGGGCATGCGTGTTGCGTTGATTGGGTTACTAGGCCGGGCGGGGGGCCTTCCTTCTTTCTTCTCGTTCTGTTGGACAATGGAAACATGGGAGGACAGCTCGCATTTATATCGGCTACATTGGATACACTACGGCCACTAGTGGTGCTACTTTGGAGAACATGGGAAATCCTACGGGGTGGGCGGCAGGCCTTGTCGGGCTTCGGCATTTGACGTGTTGGAGGGAGGGACGAGCAAGGTGTGCTGCCACAAAGCTTGATATATTGCCACGGGATTGAAAAGGCCTGGTGTCACTTCCGGTCTCAACCAATCATTATGAACAAATAGAAGCATTAGAGCGAGACTTGAGCGGTCTCAGTGACGGGCCATCCGAACGGGGCGGTAGGCACTACAAGCGCCCCATCCCACCTCGATATTGGAGGCGGGTACGACGGGAGTTGCGTTGTAAATGTTGCGTGTGTGTCGCCATGTCCGATACATTCAAGACATGCATAGATTAGAGTGACTTCGTTTGAGTGGGTAACTTCTGGTATTGTGTCACTGACAGGTGAGGGTGGTAACTAATACACAAGAAGCGAGCTGGGCTAGATCAGATCCCGTTCGCGAGTACATGCGTGCTGCTGACTTTCAAGGGAAGGGTGAGAAGGCGATTCCAGTAAAAAAAAACAAAAAAAAAAACAAACCCAAATGGGATTTTCCTCCCAATCCATCCAAGAAGCAAGAAAAGTGTGCTGGTGAGCACAGTAGTATGTGTGCCAAGAATGAGGCAGCTGTTTTTTCCCTGCTTCCAAAGACAGGCTGGTCGAAACAGAAAATAAAAAGGAGATAGAGAGCCGGATGCAACGGCGTGTAAAGATCGGTGTATGGTTCAAAGAAAGATCCCTTCAAGTCAGCAGCCCCAATTTCCAACATGGATTGTAAACCACACAAAAGAAACCGGGACGGAGATGTGATAGCTCAGCTACCATTGGCGGTAGGAGAGACAAGAGCCTCTACCAGCCACCAACCCACTCGACTTCGAGGTCTGCGCGCCGGTCACGGCGCCAGTTCGAGTCAATGCCCTTCTTCCAAGGGCAGCCATCTTTGGCGCGATCCTTGGGGCTGGTCCATTTAGCCCCGTGGTGCTGATAGCTGCCCAGAGGGCCGTGGTTGTTGAAAGCAGTATTGATGTTGTCGTTGGCGTGTTTAGAAGCAGCCATGTTGATGGAGTGATGATGTCCCATATTATAATCCCAAACGCCGTGTCCCAAAGTAGAAAATCCAAAAGTAGTCTGTTGATTCGGTCGGCTGTTCTTGAACAGCACTTCCGGTGATTTCACGGCCGACTTGGCCGATTTCGTCGACGAGTAGGCACGTCGTCGTTGCCCAAGGGCCTCCCACTTGTCGCCTCCATTGCGTTTTGGTGGTGGCGAGTAGCGCGAAGCCGGTCGCGGAAAGACGGGCGGTGGCGGCTGACCACGTCCTTGCTTGCGCTCCGGCTCAGGCTCGTCGTCCTGAAAGAGAAGCCATCCGCGACCAGGTCGTCGTCGATGTTCTTCGAGATGGTGTTCTCAATCGACGGGACATGGTCGGAGATGAACAACGTAGATGCCTTGGTCTCCGGCGACAGACCACGACGAGGAGTATCGTCCTCGTCCTCGTCCATGACCTTGCTCTCATGGCTCCAGGTTCGCGAGTTCAGCTCCTTCAGGTTCGCCATCTGGCGAGCACGCTCATTGGCCTCCTCCTCCTCCTCATCCTCCTCCCACATGTCGCTCCAGCTCTTGGAGAATCCCTCGCTGTGGCCACCAAAGACAGTGGACATGGCGGGCTGGGCGCGGGACCGCGACATGGTGATGGGAAGCGAGCCAGCCATTGGCGACACCTTGCGGTGTTGCTGAGCATGAGTCATGGCTAGGGAGCTGATGGAGGCACCCAGGCTCGAGTTGAGCACCGAAGTCCATCGAAGGGGTCTGACCAGCGTTGGAGAACCAGTCAGAGGTGGTGGCCTCCGACTTGGAGAAGAGGTCCTCGGTGTAGCTCTCGTTGTCGGGGATCATGCTGAGCTGGCGGATAGGCTTGGCGGCAGTGGTCTGCAGAGCCTTGGCCCAAGGGAAAGCACCGGTGTCGACGGCAGGGCTCTGGATCGAGGGAGTGCGCAGAGGCTCGCGGTTGGCAGAGGCCATGGCGGTGCGATCCGTGGAGCAGAAGTCGTCGAGGGCCTCGTCCGTGGTGGTGAAGCTAACAACACGACGGAGGGCACGGCGAGCACCAACCAGAGAGCGCTTGTTGGGGTCAAGATTCATGCACTCAACGATGACCTCGTACGTGTCCTGGGACATGTACGGAAAGACATCGAAGAGGGACTGCTTGTCGCGCGAGAAGTCCAGGAACAGTAGGTCCGCCTCGGTCGGGGTGGTGAAGGGGTTGCGCGAGAAGAGGACGTTGAGCAGGCAAATGCCAATGGCCCAGATGTCGGCCTGGGCGGGCGAGTAGCCAGCACCGGCTGAGTCATACTGTTCCGGCGACATGTAGCGGTCACTGCCAACAGTGGCCTCGTACGTCCACCTCTCCGTCGTCGCCAGGCCGAAGTCACCGAGCTTCAGGGAGCCGCCATCGGTGAGGAAGATGTTCTCAGGCTTGATGTCTCGGTGGTAGACGCCCTTGGAGTGCATGTACTCGACGGCATCAACAAGCTCAAGCATGAGCTTGCGGACGTGCTCCGTCTCCAGAGGTCCGTAACCATGGCGGATGGCCTCGTAGAGATCGCCACGCTCACAGAACTCGAGGACTAGGTACACGTGAGCGTCCGTCTCGAAAGCATCGACCAGGTTGACGATGTTGGGGTGGCTGCCGAGGCGCTTGTGCAGCACGAGCTCCTCGGACTTGTCATCAACGGCGAAGTCGAAGCCGTACTCGTCGGCAGCCGCCTTCTTGGTCAGGCACTTGATGGCAACCTTCTCGTCCGTGCGGATGTCCCTGGCCATGAAGACCATGCCGAAAGAGCCATGGTTGAGGGGCGAGATGGTCTCGTAGCGTCCGTCAAGGACGACGCCCATGTCGAACCTGTCTCGCAGGCATTCCATGGCGATTAATTGATGATGAAAACAGACAGAAAATGGGTATCGTAAGATTAGAGCGGAAAAGAGAGGAGAGGATTATCGATGATGTTGCTGATGGTACAGTTGCAGCAGAGCTTTTGTCCAAAGGTCCGTTCGCCCAGTCTAAGATGCCGCCACGGGCAGATGCGGTCCGAGGCACTGTGTCGAGTGGTACAAGTGTCAAAGTAGATGAACAAGTCGACGTCGGTCTGGAGGCTTTGCGTGGCAGATCGGCGCGGGGTTGGCGTGGTCTCGAAGGGCGTGTGCGAACTTAAGGAGTCGAGAAGAGAGAATGAGGATGATGAGATTTACAATCGTCGAAGATTCGCCAAAGCGCAAAAACAAGCGGAAAAATAGAGAGAAAAGAAAACTCCAAGTCGTTCCAGTCAGAGGCTCATATGTGATGTGTGGTTGTAGGCTTCAAACAAAGGAAATAAATCGAGCAGGTCGGGCAGTCGAAGGAAGGGACCGAGTGTCCGAAAAGGGGGGATAGGCGACGCTACGAGAGCATCGAAGAGGTCAAAAGAGTGACGTTGATGTTTTTGTGGTGTTGATGGTTGTCGCTAGAGTTGAGATGGCAAAAGGGAGATACGTCAGATCAAAGAGTAAGCCGGGACGACCCTGATGTGTGCTAGTACTCGTATGTTGAGCACAGGCAGGGGTGTCCGAGATCGACCGATGACTCGACGGGAGCGAGGTGTAGAGACTGAGAGATAGGAAATGGGTCGGCGGCCGAGAAGCAACCGGATGAGAGTGGTGGATCGATTGCTTGCTGAGGGCGCCGAGGATGGTGAGGAATCACCGAATGAAGAATACCAGGTGGGCAAGAAACTCCCGTCCCGACGTGTGTCGATCGATGGCAGCTATTGCGACACCTGGTTTATCTGGGTTGTGAACATCCGTGAAGGTTTTGGTATCAGTAGAACAGGATGCTGAAGAGATGACCCTTCAACCCCCTTGTTCAACGAGATGGAGCCGTCCAGGTAGGCTAGCGTGAGCGTTCGGTGCCAGGGGATGGCTGGCAGTGGAGAAGTCGTCGCCGTCGGCGATGCGAGCAGGTTGGCAATTTGCCCTCTTGGCGGTCGATTGCGTGATCAGAGCGTGTAGGTGCGGTTGCTATGCTGCGTGCTTGATTGCTCTAGGTATTGAGTTCGTCGTGTAATTGGCTTGGCTTGGCGCGTCGTGTGCTTGCTCGCCGTCAGCTCTTGTCAGATTGTTGCACCGGACCGAGGAATCGGAGTGCGTCGTCGTCGGAGGCGGCGGGCGGAAGGCGGCGAGGATCAATAGGCCGATGGAGTCACGAGCGGTGCGGGCGGACAAAGGGCGGCGGTCGAGACTCTGTACACACACGGCTAAGCCGAGGCGGGAGGAGGAGGTAGGGCAGAGAAGGGAAGAGGGAGGCGGACTTCGCGAGACGCAGCAACGGAGCAAAAGGAGGCGTGCCGTCCTTTGACCGAGGCGGCCCACGCTAAGATATATCGAACAGGCTGCAACGGATGGATTATGAACGGTGAAGCGGAGGAAGAAGGTGGATGGGGGAAGAAAGAGGAAGGAAGGAGAAGAGCGGTGGAGAGGTCCAAGTGGGAGTGGAGGATGCAATGCAGTGCAGGCAGGCCCTGCCTGTCCTGGCCAGGGGGTGCGAGGGCGTGTGGGTGGCAGGCCACCAGAGCGTGCGCGATGGCTCACGAAACTATGGGGATTGGTGGGGCCTGGGCCCTGTTTCCAGGAGCCAAGGTTGGCAAGGGCAGGTGTTGCTTGTCTAAAATGGGGGAAATGAGCAGAAGCTGCTGGACGGTGCTGGACCAGCCCAGTCACCACCAGCACGCCAGTTGTAGTAAGCCAGCCAATTCCGCGAAGGCACGGGAACCGCGGGTGACATGAATGACAATGGCCCCATTGCGCCAGGCCGCGGAACCCACAGGTACACGGTACATGCGTGCGGTCGGGACCACCCAGGCCCCTGTCGGAAACACGCACTGGTCGAATGACCCCGACGGGTGGGCGCGCCTCCCATGGCAGGCACTGGCTGCCCGCAAACACTACTGGAGCTACAGCAAATACGTGCAGCCTGCGGCCGGGACAGTGCACGGGGCTGGGAGGTGCACTGACTCTGGCGACATCACCAGCCAGTCCTGCAGTAAACGGCTCGACTGTTCGCTTCTGCACACACTCAGGCAGTTCCCACAGTGCCAGGCCTGGCGCACGCGCACGGGCTCCGCGTGCAGCAGCTCAGGCTGATGGGCGCCCGTCGCACTGCCTCAGATGGCATGGGAAATGGGCCATCGTGTTTTCAGATAGTCGGTCCCGATGCCCAAAACAGAATCAACAGGTGCACACATTATGGATCCTGCCTCAGGACATTTCCATCACCATTGCACATTGCATCCCCCAGGAGGAATCCTGGGGTGAGTCGTGCGTACTCCTGAGTACAGGCGCAGGATGTGGAGACCTGGGGGATGTGCAGTGCATTTCGACATGATCCACACACGTAAACAAAGAAGACAGCATGTTGCCAGCAGCGCCAAGCTAGCGTCGGGCCCAGTCCAGTCCATGCATGTTGGGGACGCCCTTGTCTCGATTCGCCACTATTGTTCCTGGGCCGGCTCTCTCAAGCGCGAACAGCCACGCTGCCGGCTGCGCATGCTACAAGGTTGCTAAAGATACACTGGCTTCGCGCACGCAAGCCACCCACCAAACAGTAAGCAAGCGGCCCCCTGACTATCGTAGCAACGGGGCCGATACGTGTCCAACAGGGATGGGCATCTTGCCTTTGCTAGCCAGCCGCCCGTCTTTTTCGGCCTGTCGTTGGAGCTTTTGGCCTGGAAATTCTGGCGCCGCGCACCACGAAAAAGGCGTCATTGGCTCCATTAGCTCCAAGCCAAAGGCAATAGGTCGCTTCTCATCCATTCAATCAAGGGGCCGGCCGCCTTCCCATGCCGTCCCATGCCTTTGACCCGGCCACGCGTGCCAAATGGCCTCTCAACACGGTGTCCATCAACTATGCACACTGAAGGGCTGGAGTGGGCGCAATGCAATCAAACGAGCTCCTCTTTGCTGGTGCCCCACACACCCTTTGCTGCTCCGTGCGCCTTCACACCGCCATTGCCATGGAAGTTGGAACAGCTCAGGACATCGAGAACCTGAAATGGGAAGACTCGTGGCAGTTTTTCCTGCCTGAATGCTGATATTGCAAGACAGTGGACTCAACAAGCCGTGCCTTAAAGTGGACTCGCTGTCTTGTTCTGGCCCAGGTACCTCCCGGTATGACTGGCAGGCAGAACAAAAACAGCAACGTAACGGACAAGTCTCCCCACCCAGCAAAAGCCCAGTGGACAAAAGCCACGTCGTAAATAACAAGTCACTAATGTGTACGTGCCCAGCAGGAAAAGGCCGGCTGACTACTTGTCCCTACCTCGGCCTGGGTTGTGCCTGCGCAGGTCGCCTCGCTTCTGCTTTATTTGTTTACCTACCAATTGAGAAACATGCATACTGCCGCATACCAAGAGAGCATCACTCGCTTGCGGGGATTACATGGCCCGAAACAAGCAGAAGCCAGCGAGACTGCCCACTTCCCGTGGATAGATGTTGCAACACGACGTCTCTCTCGTCTTTGCCGTAAAAGCCAAATCTCGAGGCGAGGAGACAGATGTTTAGGCCATGTCACACTGAGCACCAAAGCCCTCCGTCCACCTCGCGGATCCCCACTCACACCTGGGGCTGGAATGGGTAGGACTGGCGCAATTTGGCATGGCGCCTCGCCGCAACCGGGCAGCTCCTGCTACAGCGAACAGGCAAAGAGGGTTGCGTTTAGGGGGCCAATCCAGAAGCCGTCTGTTTCACTTGGACGGCCCCGAGGGCGGCGATTGGCTGCCCGCATGCACTCCTTTCCTGCTGCATCAACTCGTGGCCATCCCCGTTGCCGCTCCTCAATCGAAAAATGCATACCAGTGCTGGACGAAGCGAGGCTCAACCGAGGAACGGCGGGTGGCCTGCCAAGTGGTCTCGGGACGCCTGGTCTCTGGAGTGTGGGTGTGGGCGGGTGTGTGGGTGGACGAGAGACACGGAGAGAGCGTGCTGTGTGCTGTGTGTGCTGCATGTGGCGACTGCCCGCCGTGGGACAGAGACACATTGACACAACGGGGCACAATCCCCAGGGTCCTGTCGTGTGGCTCTCGACAGGAATCCGTTGAATGATGCAACCGCAAATGAAATGAAACCAAGGGCGCTAGCGCGCGGAGGGAGTGGGCTGTGTGGTTGATTACTATGGCTCTCGGCTCTCAATGTATTGGTAACTCACTCCACAGTTCCCAGGTCCCAGCCCGAAGACATCAGACGGTTCCTCCCTGCTGTCTGCGGTGGACCGGACTGGTGGCTACTATGACTGTGACTGCCATCAACGAATTTACGTATTGGAATTGGGCCCGTCCATGTCATCGGGTGAAGAAGAGTGAACGTGTGTGACTGCGTATGCCCGCTTATATTTGAGGACGCGGCAGGGTGACTGAAAGGGTGGACTGGGAAAAAGGGGGAAAACGCGGCATGAAGGAAGATGGGATACACGATATCCCCCGGTCCTCCGAGACTGAGTCGCGTTCAACTCGATTCTCGGACGGAGACTTTTATTGGGCGCCTTGGGGTTGGACAGGTGGACTGGGGTGTATGATAGGAGATAACAACCCAGACACCGGCCTTCGACATCGACACCCGCATGTACTCGATACAGGGCATAGGTTCACGGAGGGAGTTCGTCGTAAATCCGTAATCAAGCCATGATCACCGTCCATAACACGACAAAGTTTTGGTCGGCCGGGGATGATCGAGGCTCGAAGGGTGGGCGGGAACACCAGATTTAGTGGCGGACAAGACCGGCCGTCTCATCCGGCCGACCCAGACAAGCCGGCCACGGACGGGCGACCCCAACAGTCCGACAAACCGAAAATGGCTCCTAAATCCCTGAAGAATCACACCAGACCGAAGCTACTCTGGATTTTCGTCTGGTCTGTGACGCCGCCTGTAGCGATGGGACGGGCTCTACCCCGGCTGGTGCGGGAATCCAGAGCAAAGGAGTAGGCAAGACGGAGCAGGCGAAAAGGCCTGGTGACCGAACGGCCAGCGATGCAAAAAGTCGTCGCGTGCACACGCAATTGAAGAACAGCGCATCGCAGCCCAGTCCTCTGGGCAGTTAGTTCCATGGCGGCGTACGCGAGTCAAGACCCGAAGATTCTCCCCAACTACACGCATCATCATCGCTCCACACCCGCACGCCTTGCACCGGACAGCCCGCATTTGTTGACGACCTCGGTACTAGGGCCCTACCTAGCCAGGAGGCGGGCGGTGCATTACAGTAAGGAAGGCCGGCCTCTGCCGGGCGTGCAAGCAGAATAGAACCACGTCCGTCGTCGGCACTCCTCGGTCGAGATAATCTATCCACTCTGGCAGGAAGGTTTAGGCGGGACCGTTGTGGCTGCTCCTACAACAGCCTGCAGGAAGCTAGGAAGCAAATACAGTAAGGTCGAAATTGGACAGGATGCAATAATAATAATAAAAAGAAAAAGAAAAAGAACAGAGACAACAACATGCAAAACATGCAGTCCAGAGTGCCAGAGCAACAGAATGCGACTTTCGTCACATCACACGGCCGATCAAGATATCACCCATATCATGAACATACAGTACGCTAGGTAGGGAGACGATCTGTGCCGCAGATGCACAGCAAATGAGCTGGTGGGCAGGGTGGGCAAGCGCCCATCTGTTTTATTTGTGTCCCCAAAAATCCCCGAATAGATCGATCGACCTTTGTTGGTCCACCGTTCCCAGCCCCTGCGACAGCCCGGCAAAACTGACCTTGTCCGGTTGTTGTTCTGGGCTGCGCACAGTACCTGCACATACACATGCACACAGGGATCTTGTGTTGTGTATGCACAGTATCAAGTTGTGCAACATTCCATCAACGAGTGTCAATCGAGCAAAGCAAAGCGAGCAAGCGATCAAGTACGCGGTGCAGATCTTCGAGGTTTCAAGCACACAGCCCGCGTAGGTTCCGTTGGGACGGCAGGGCAGGTTCAAACGACTGATCGATAACACTGGGCTGATATTCGACATGGCGGTCAGGCAGCATGTGTGTTCTTTTTGCCGTCAATGCCTTGTTGGCGACGGCCCCCTCCTCCCTTCGCCGTCCCACGCGCTCTCACTGGCCGGGCGGGAGGGTGGGATGCATGTGTGGCGGCCGTCTCTTCCTTGTCTTTTCCAAAACACCACGGATAGGACAAGGCGACGGACGGGAGGGCTGGGTTGATAGGATAAATGGGTTGGTTCCCCCTCCCTTCTCCCTTGGCTGGGGGGCGCAGAGTGGCTGCTGCAAGCTGCATGCACGTTGCCTGCTCCTGCATCACGGCCTAGCCGCCTGAGGGTGTCAGAACTCTGATGCTGAGAGGCTGGTCTTGCTGCCCATGATGCGCTTGCGCCAGACAGTGCATTGCCCCCTGGCATCCCTTGACGGGTCTGGGAAGAGGGAGAAAAGCAAAACAAAAAAAAGAAAAAGAAAAAAACTCGCGTGCAACCCTCCTCCCGTCGCCCAGCCAGTCCAATTGTCCGGGTCTGGTCTCTGCTTGCTCATCCTTCCATCACTCCGTGCCGTTTTTGTCGGGCGACGGACGGTCTGACGAGGCAGATCGGAGCCCTACGGCGTGCCACGTCCAATGGATGATTTGAGAGGCCAATTGCTGATGTTGCGCTCCATTACACAACGACACCAAAGCCGCCGTTACCCATCTAGGAGGTTGTGTCCGCTGTCGTGGCTGGATTTGCTTGCCTTGTCGGTTGGGTGGCCAACCAAGCAAGTTTTCTTTTCTTTCTTTTCTTTTCTTGCCCGTTGTGCATTTCCGCCAACCGGCTGGCTCCTCTCTCCTGCAAGTTCTTTGGCCTCCTCCCCAGGCCGCTGCTGGCTGGCCCGCCACCGTCGTTTAGGCGCGTCCGGGGCTGCATGATTAGCTGCTTCGCCGAGGTTGGTCTGCTGCATGAACTGCAGCAGACGGAGTGCAGCTGGGAAACCAAGCAAAAACGGAAGATTTTTCTTGTCTCTGCTGGGCTGCCCGGCCACGATGGAGTAGGAGGACATGGAGAGTGTGGATTTCTTGGCTTCGATCATTCGATGTCCCCAACGTGCTCGGTGGGTAGCATTTTGCACATTTGCATTGCTAGTAATCTCAATGGCGATGGGCCCCGCGACTCGGCAGAGAAAAAGAAAGAGAAAAAATCAGCTTCTATCTGCCTTCCTGTTCTGTGCTGTATCGTGGTTTACCGTCGCTCTGCCCCATTCACCGCCGTCAGTCTCGCCCGCGGCGGGGGCCGGAAATTGGGCCCGGGGCTGGCGACGAGTCCCGACCACCGCCCTGCCTCCCGATTGCTTCTGTGGATCGCACCCACTGGCCACCCGCGACGACTCCAGTCTCCACACAAGCCGGCCCCGCTCGGCCCCGCTCCATCCAGTCTTCGGATGCCGTTTGCGGTTGACCGCCTCTTCAGGGCAGCAGAAAGCCCACACACACACCACTCTTCTGTTGCAAATTCTGCCTGTGCCTGTGCCTGACTGGCCTGCCCAGAGTGTTAGTCGCGTCGTACCGAGCTTTCCTGGCGTCGGACAATTTTTTTCTTTTCTCTCTTCACCGTTCCCATCACGCGACGCGAAGTAAGATTTCTCGTACCTACCTCCCTAACCCCTGCTTTCCCGCTTCGGCGTCTTCCCCGGCGTCGGCCCTCCGCGTCCGTCCCAACCAGACAGACCAAAGAAGAGTCTGCCTCCGGGCGTCTCTCGTCACCACCACCACCCCTGGCCCGTCCCTCACCGCCTCCCCGCCCCGACATACAACCGGAAGCTGTCTCACGTCTCGGATACCATACCATCGCTTCCAAGCAATCCGAGCAAGGCCTTTCCCCTGCGTGGATCATGGCTCTGTGCGCATCGCAGATCAACATGGCTACTGCTCCGTCCGATCGCGTTCCCGGTACTGCCATTAAGGTGGTTCTGCTGGATATCGGTAAGGAACTTGCTTCTTTGCTATTCCGCCCCTCTTCCAGCCCGGAGCGGGTGCAACATCGTCCCTGGTCTTCGTTCCGTCTTCTTCCTTGGACGGCGCGGATCGGATAATGCAAGCACTCCCATCCTCCTCCCCATCATTCGTCTTCCCCTTGTCGCACCGGGGGTGGCCTGTCCCCTCTTCTGCACAATGATCACCAGCCATCCAATCCCACCTCTATCGCGGAAAAGCCAGCGCCGCCCGGCGGTCAGGAGTGGTGTGCTGTTTCGTTGCGTTGCGTCGCGTCGTGTTGCAAGTCCGCATACAGAGTGCACTAGCCTCTGCATGGGCCCATACATAAACAGCCTGGGCTAATATGTGTGTGTATGTGCTGGCTGTCAGAGGGCACAGTCTGTCCCATCTCATTCGTCAAGGATGTTCTCGTAAGGCAGATCCCTCCGCGTTCTCCCCTCCTTCTCCTTGCTTTGACCGTCATCTCTCGTCGTTGGGCCGTCCCGTACCCACACCCCCTTTCGGGCATAGCTGCAGCTTGCTGCCAGTCCAAGGCACTATAGTGGTGCTGTTTTCCTCTTGGCCATCCCCAAGATTGCCCAATCTGTCTGAAGCAGATGCCCTGTTTCGATGAGAGGGGACTGCTTGATTTCCTGTCGCCCTCCACCCTCCGCATCGGCCCTCCGAAGATGGAAACGGGACTTTGGTTGCTGACGCCCAGCACCTCAGTTTCCCTATGCTCTCAAGGTACTTCCGGGCACGCTGGACTCGCAATGGGATGACCCTGCGTTCGCACAGTACAGGAACGCGTTCCCGGCGGAGTTCGCCTCATCCAAGCCGGCTCTGGAGGCTCACGTCCGTGACCTCGTGGCCCGTGATGTTAAAGCGCCCTACCTGAAGAGCCTGCAGGGCTACCTATGGGAGAATGGCTACAGGAGCGGCGAACTCCGCGCACCGCTCTTCCCGGACGTCGCCTCGAGGTTCAAGACGTGGAGGGGAGCCGGCGTCGATATCATGATCTACTCGTCGGGATCGGTCCCCGCCCAGAAGCTGCTCTTTGGGCACACCAACTCGCAGCCTGCTGACCTCATCCCCGACATTCGTGACTTTTTTGACACTGTCAATGCGGGACCCAAGACGGAGGCCGCTAGCTACGAGAAGATTGCCGCTAAACACCCGCAGCACCCTCCCTCGGAGTGGCTGTTTCTCAGCGACAATGTCAAAGAGGTGGAGGCGGCCATTGGTGCGGGGATGCAGAGCTTCGTCGTGCAGAGGCCGGGGAACCCTGAGCTGGCTGACGGGGTGGAGGAGCGACACAGGATCATCCACAGCCTGGACGAGCTTTGAGCTCTCGACGTTGTGCTGTTGGTCGGTGCTCTGAATTCTGCTTGCCTGCGCCGGTCCGCGGGTATCAGGTACATACCACGCAGTGCCGGGAGCCGGCTGTGCACACGGACTCTCGGACTACAGTCAATTCAGGAGACGTTCACACCTGATTGTGACCTCATGACCCCAATCTACCCCGGGTTCCTCAATTTCCCCAGTCTCAAACACGCCCTCATAGCTCCGGCCCTCCTCAAAGCTGCGTTGGGCTCATCGACCCGCGGCGGCGCATTCGATAGCGTGTCGCCCGGACAAAGGCAAGACAGTGCGGATGACCTCTGCGGAAGACTGGCAAGGAATCCAACGGCCGATCCATTTTAGTGCGCAGCCTCGAGCCAAGGACCCTTGACCCGTCCTGCATTGCCGCCATCCGGACCTTGTTGTCCAATTTTGCATCATCTGACCAAAGAGGGGTAGGCCAATTCTCATTTCGTCACTGGTGCAGACCACACCAATTGCTGGTTGCTTTGACCCTCCTGCGCTCGCTGGCTCCTCGCCCGATGCGCCGTTCAAGTCTGGGGCGCCGGGGCAGGGGAGCCGGCAACCGGCTGCACTTCTCGACGGTGGAGATGCCAATGTGCAGCACGACTCGACAGGTCAAAAGCATGTCCCATGGTTGGGTTGGAGCCAACAAAGGCGGAGCCGTGCGGACGCCGTTGTCGTGGTGAGCGGGGGCGATATGGCCATGACTAGCTGCATGCATTCCATTGCTCAAGACAATCGGCGCACTCTGGAATGGCTGGCGGTCGCGCCGATCTGTTCGCACGTCGTGGAACGAGGTGGTGTGCGTAGATGATGGCACGCTCGGTAGTTGTAACGAAACACGGCAGCGCTCTTACTGTCGGACGTAAAACGTGAGCCCCTCCAAAAGATGTGCCACGACGGCAGTTTGCAAGTGCGGACGCCGGCATCTAGAATCTGTGTTGTCTGGCCTCTGGCCGTGTGGCCGAGGCGGCTTCCTGGGATGCCGTCGGGTGAGTGCTCCGATGGTCTGTCGGCATTGCTCCATTTGATCCACCTCATGACCCTCTGATCCATGGGGGATCCACGACCCTGAGCTGCAGCTCTCCCTGTTTGCGGCGAATTCCGGTCGTATGACCCAAGCCTCAACACATTGTTGGCTAGCCCCTTTGTGATACCCTCCACGCCTCCCACCCATCCCTGGCACAGCTGAGTCTGGCTGCCATCAGAGGCTGGGTCTCGCTTGTTTGCACTGTGACGCGGGGGTCGCTCAAGTATGCTTCCTATAATGCACTTGCTGAGGCCATGAATCGCGAAGATTGCGGGATCCTGTGTTGGTTTGGGAGCTCAGCATATCCGGCGCCTCGAACTGGGTGTGGCTCGCGGCTTTGATACGATACGTAGGTGACTTCGCCCTCAGAATAGATAGCGAGCCAGAATCATCAACCATTGGCTTCTGCTTACAGAGAGGTCGCCATGGGTTTATGCATGGAAAGCTGTAGGGCCGCACGGCACTCCTCCACCTCGGCCCTCGAGGATGATGGCGAAGTTGTTCCGTGTGGACCCAGACCGCAGCTCCTTCTTCGGAAAGCCCTCATGCCTGGACGGCCGGTCCCTAACCCGCTTCCAGAGATAGTAAACGAGCCTCTGTGTGGTTTTCGAGTGAGCCAGGACGAAGCCCAGGGAGGTCATGATCCTCTCCAACCTTTCCTCGTCCATGTAGCGAGAGTTGGACACACATGGCGCGGGCAGAACGAGGAAGAGTCCAGGATCGATCGAAGTCTGGGTCGCGTTACCCGAAGGTGTCTGGAGAAACTCCAGGGTTCGGAGGAGCATTTCGCCTCGCCCTTTGGGGTCGGGAACAAAGTTGAGGACCAGAGAGAGGCTGATGAGGTCGAATCGCTCCGAATCATCGCGGGGCAGCGGCCGTTCCATGAAATCCTGCTGGAGAATCCCTTCGCCCTGGCTGTTCAAGTCGATCCTCGCGATGTCGAACCGCCCGCTTCTGGAGCATTCATTATCGGTGCTCAGAGCCCCGACCTCCAGCATCCGGAGGCGCCCATTATCGCCACTGGAAGCGTCCAGCGCGCTCTCTCGAACCCAGTCCATCAAGACATGCGAGCTGTCGCCACCCCGGTCCTTCCGCTGGCCCTGGAGGCTCGCCTGCTGGTACCTTTTGAGGCCACCCAAGGCAGCTATCTCAGCCTCGATCGAGGCCTTGGCCGCCTGGTCGCCGCTGCGGGTGGCTTGGAGCAACCTTTTCTCCAGGACATGATGAGTGTTAATGAGGGCCTTGGTGACCTTGCGAGTGATCGACTTCGGCTTCTGGTGGAATGACGGTGGTCGACCGGCAGAGAGGCTCTTCTTTGCTGTCTTCTTGTTCTTCACGCCCATGCTGAGTGCTCGGGCCTGAGGGCTGTGCTGGGATCTCGGAATGTGATGCGAGAACAAGTGCTCCCGCTCAGCCTCATCCAGAAGAGGTGGTCTTCTGCCAGTGAAGAGGCATTCATGATCCAAACCAGGCGGAGTGAACCCCCTCGTGAGGGGTAGGTGGTCGCTGGCGTCCGGGATCCTTGGCGTTGACGAAATTGCTGGACAAAGTCTCGTATCTCTCTCAAAAAGGCCAGAAAGATGGTTGAATTTGCAGCCAATCAGAAACGGAGCCCTCACTGACTTGGCGGCACAGAAACCCTTTCGTCTGCCCCGCCGCCGCTCCAAGTGGCCCGTGCACACACACATTTGGGAATTGGGAAGGAATTACCCTCCCAAGATACCTTTTTCCTTTTTTTTTTTTTTTTTTTTTTTGTTGCGCAAGAAACCTCAACTTCGTCTTCACGCCTCATACTAACAACCCAAGTCGACACAGCGGCAATCTCGTCAAGATGGCACCCAAGGACTCGAAGAAAGGTACTTAGCAGCTCTTGCAAACACGGGCAGGCAGCGCCTGTCTGTCGCTTTCTTCCTCCCCTCCGCCAAAGCCGCGCCGGCTCGCGAGTCGCCTGACAATGCCGCCAAATCCCCAGACCAGGCGGCGACGGCGACCATGATGCATCAAGAAGGCAGCAGCAGATTTTGCGAGTTCTTTGCACAAAGGGCGATTGCTGATGCGTCTTGTTTCTCCCATGTACAGGCGGCGCCTCTAAGACGCCCAAGGGCTCCAAGCAGGCCCAGGCTGCCTCCAAGGCCGCCCTCAAGGGTGTAAGTCTCTTCATCCTGGCCTTCGCTGTATTCGCTATTTCTTATCACCGCTTGGTGCAAACATGCGGCGCCTGATACCGGGGCTTTCATGCTCACAAACCCCTTTTCTGCTTGCGTATAGGTGCACTCCCACAAGAAGGTCAAGGCCCGCTACACCACCAGCTTCCACCGCCCCAAGACCCTACAGCTATCGAGGGCACCCAAGTACCCCCGCAAGTCGGTCCCCATCTGCCACGCCTGGACGAGCACAAGATCATCGTCCACCCTCTCAACACCGAGAGCGCGATGAAGAAGATCGAGGAGAACAACACCCTTGTCTTCATTGTCGACATCAAGGCCAACAAGGCCCAGATCAAGGGCGCCCTGAAGAAGCTGTACGACCTGGACGTGCTCAAGATCAACACCCTGATCCGGTAAGAACCTGCTGCTCTATCCCAACCGTCGCATCGAGACACCTCTAGATGCTGTGTACAGAAGGCTCTGGCGTTCAGGTTGTGTTAACCCGATCCCCCTATAGCCCCGATGGCAAGAAGAAGGCCTACGTCCGCCTGACTCCCGACGTCGATGCTCTGGACATTGCTGCCACCAAGCTGGCCCTTGTCTAAATCGCGTCTTGTTGTCTGCTTGCTTTTTGGTTCGGGTGGAAAATCAGAGGGAAGGAAAATATTCGAGTGGGGGATACCATGCATTTTACAACGGCGTCACATAGGCTCATGGCTCGGGACACTCTTACGAAAAAAGGCATTGAAACTTCCACCCTCACCACCTATGATTACGCTCTCCAGAAGCTGTATGACGGGTTTGATTAATACCCAACAGCCACACGCCGCTCGGCGCCCTGGGCCTATATCGTGATATAATCGTGATTTCTCCTATCGTCTCATGTATTCCACGTGCCATAGCTCAGCCAGGAGCGTTCCCCCTGAGCTCGGAAGCGTTCAAGCCTCCATGCTGAGGATGTTGCGCTTGTTGGATTATAATACATAGATGGCATATGTGGCACGTGTATCATGATGTCCTCTTCAGGTTCACATCACGGCGCCTACACGGAGACGTGGCCCATTCCCGGAATCTGTGCTCGGGTCTCGGCTATTACCTCCGCAGGCTGTTGAGATGCTTCATCGTCAGGTTGTTGACGTCCATAAACCGGTCGACGCAGTTGGCCAAGCAGCCCGCCTCCGTCGGGTCGAGGCTGCTCCCGTTTACCGACTTGACGCACTTGTTCCAGCACGTCTCGGTCAACTGGTGGGTTTCTAAGGCGGGGAAACAAAGCAATGGTGGTTTAAATCAGTACATCGACATTCTCCTTTGCCAACCGGGTTCAATGGGAAGAGAGGGGGGGGGAATAAATAGAGATACCGCACACTCAAGACTCGAGACTCGGATCTGGAGGGAGGGCGGCTTTAGGTGCACGGGGGACATGACGTACGCATCTGAACCTTGGACCGCTGGCTCTCGTGGTTGACGAACTGCAGCAGCTCGGCCTTGTCCTTGGGGTTGAGCTTGTCGACCTCGGATGCGTCCATGGCCGCTGCGTCCTCTGCGGGCAGTCGTCGGTGAGGGGTAGTGGCGATGCGGTCGCGCGGGCCTCGAACGGTTCGGGGCACGGAAGCAGGATCGACGCCGGGGAGACGGTGTGCCTATTTCAAGCAATCTAGTGCTACGTGGTGAGGCTGCCGGGCGGTGGGCGGAGGACAGAGGTATCAACGTTTCGAGCTTTTTGGAAAGCGTGCTTCTCGAGCTCGAAAATTTACTTCATATCCCGGGCCTGGTTGGTGCTCTGGCTTGCGCCGTATGGGATGGGCCGCAGTGGAGCCCCACTTTGAGAGGTCTTTAACCTGGCATGGCCAATCATGAGATCGGCTCCAAGTGCTTCATCGTCATCGGGCATGATCAAGCCCGGACGCACTCTCACTCTTACTCTCACTCACACTCGCACAACAGACGATTTACTCATCGATGATCGATTCATCTGGTGTATCAGTCAAAGAGAAGGTCATGGCTTCGTTCCGCCTAGTTGCGCTCGCGTAAAGAGAATTGAATTACTATAGGCGAAAGCAGACATGCAGCTCAAGTAGCGTAAGTACATAAGGCACGTTCAGAGTATTGTGCCAGGCCAAGGGGAAGATATACAGCGGAAAGCAAGTGGCAGCGGCAGATGCAAGGAAACCACAAGAAAGAGACTGCGTGAAACTAGGCGAGAGAAAAAGGGGAGATATAAAGCAGATGAAGGGGATGTGAACGAGAAGGGGAATATGCAAAAGGAAAGAAAAACACATCTATAAATGCTTGCAAAATGACGAGTTCCACCGCTCTCCCGCTCTTAAATGTATCGAAGACGGCGCGCTGTGAACAGGCAGGTAGCACTGAAGAAAAGTAGACCGCCAAGAATGCAGAAGAAGGGGGTCAGAGAGTCGGACAGTTCTTGGAAAGGGACATGGACGTTCATGCCAAAAAGCCCGGTAATCACGTTGAGTGGAACGATGATGGACGCCAGGAATGTGATCTTTGTGAGGGTGTTGTTGGTCTTTGTGCCCTGTGTGATGCTGTCGATGGAGAGCTGGGCCAGATAATTGCTGTGAGATCGCGAAAGCATTTTTTCGAAATGACCGAGGTTCGTCATCATGGTCACGACGTGATCCTGGATGTCACCCAGGTAGAGACCAATGTCCATGCGTGGCGTCACCTTGTAGTTCTCGTTGCATCGCTTGGTGAAGCCCTTCAGGACATCAGCCTTGCCTCCCAGCAGCCTCATCAAAGCCATTGTGTTCTTCCGAATGATGCCTATCTTCCGGAGGAAGATCTGCATGTCATCGGTTCGGGCGATGAAGACCTCGTCCTCGATCATCTCGGTGTCATGCTCCAGCCTCTGGATGATGGGAGCGAAGCAGTCAACAATGTCGTCGCTGTGCAGAGTACGCATGGTTAGCAGAGCGTCGCAAATAGAGTTTGGGGCTCGTCGTCTGCAGCGGGCTAATCACATCAAGGCATAGCAGATCCAGTCGCTGCTCAGAGCAACGTAGTCCTTGAGCGCAGCAATGCGCCTGCTCACGCGGGAGGCATGAGAGTTGGTCTGGGAGCTGAAGCTCAGGGTGCCCTCACGGAAGACGATGACGTAGATGTAGAAGGGCTCGAACTCGTTGTCGCCATGCTCGTCCTGCACCACATTGAAGGAGCGGAAGCAAGCAAAGTAGTAAGAGGGAAACAGCTCGATCTTCTCTCGGGTTTCTTGCGTCGTGATATCTTCGACCGTCAGGGGGTGGATGCCGAAGGCCCTGCAAATTCCGCGCACCTCCTCGTCCGTGGGGTTGCTGACGTTGAGCCACCAAACACCGTCCGTCTCGCCCTTGGGGAATGTGAACAGGCCGCGGATGTCCTCGCCAGGAAGCACAAGGTCCCCAAAGTACGGGGCGTGGATCGTCGACTCCCATGCCGAAGAGAAAAAGTTGAAGCGGTTGGCGGGCGCCGCGGGCTTGACGGGTTCCTTGACATCTTCGGCTACCTCGTCCTTCTCGTCGGCCGAAGTCGGAATGCCGACAAAATCCCCGCCCGAAGTCACCATTGGCGACGGGGCGATAACAGACGAGGGACGCAGGTCAGTGAAAACTTTGAGAGAAGGACGAAGCTCGGCCGCGGCTTGGGCTTGGGCTTCCTCCTCAGCGGCGATGTAGCTCTCGAGGAAATCAAAGTCGATATGCAGTCGGTCTCCGGTGTGATCGTCCTGCACAGGAAAGCAAACATCCTCTTCAACGGACTTAGTGGTCTTCAAGCTCGCAGTCTCATCAGCCTCGGCAGCCGTGTGGGGGCGGCTTCGGAGGCTTTGACGGCTGGCGGAAGAAACGGTGCGGAGGAGTTCGTTCTCGTCCCTCCTCTCTGCTTGGCGAGACTCGGAAATGGACATGCCCCTCTCCCGCCTGCGAGCCTCGGCAAATGCCTTGACGGAGTTGGGAGGGGACACAGACCTCTCCGACGTCACGGTCGGGCGCCGCGTTCGGTGAGCCGTGGGCGAAACATCGGCCCCATCTTCATCCACAACAGCTTCCTCGAAGTCACGAACTCGGATGACAGGAGAAGTTGTCGCGGCGGCTTGGCTGGTGTCGACCTCGAGGCGGTGCCCTCCGTACAGCGAGTCAAAGTACCTCTGCGCGGGCGTCAGAGCGCTGAGTCGTGACGCTCTGGTGGCGATGGTCGTCGAGCTCTGGCACCGGGGTGGAATAGCCCGAGTTGAGCGTAGTGTCTTCGTGGTCGGACATCTTGGCTCTGTCGCAGGTGCGCTTCCTTGTGACTGACTGGGCTAATCGTCGGCCGGGTATATAGGACGAACTCGGATCCTCTCGCGGGACCGTAGAGCCGGAAGTCTTGGCCTTGGGGCCGGATTGGAAGCTGTCGAAGGGGGAAGCTGGTCTTGCAACCGGTCCTACGCTGCGCTTCGCATACTGGACGCTGTGTCTGCTTAGGGGACCATGAGCGGACGGCAGCGGGCGGCGAGTTGCCGTCCGCAGCGGAGGGTAGCGAGGCGTGAAGCCAGCGTGATGGTACTTCAGACGTCCGGGATGTTGATGAGGCGCAACGACTCGGGCAAGAGCGCGGCTGCCAAGTGATCGAGGTTGAGGTGAGTGGCGCGGGATCGTCAGGCGTGCTTCCGTTAGGGAGGCTTCCGGTTCACTCCACTGTAGGCCCAGAACTTGGGGCTAAGGAGTGAAGTGGAGAGAGAAGGCCGAGGCGCAGTAGTGACCGCCAACTTGACGACTATATCGAGACGAGCTTGGATCGTGCTGGGGACCCGGTCGAGGTGGCACACGTTGCACCGAGCCAATGGTCTGCGCCTTGGGTTCGATGTGATTGCTGGTATCGAGGGTGCGGGAAGGCGATAAGATTCAACGGCGGCGGCGGGAGCGCTGGTCAGCAGATTGGATCTGCTCACGGAATTGGCCTGTTGGCGTAGGTTGGGACGGAAGGCAAGGGGAAGTAGGTTCCTAGGCGGCTGGCTTGGCGGAGGCTGAAGAGACTGGACAAGAAAACAAAACACGAGGGAAAATCCACGAGAAGGGGCTTTGCGCAATTGCGACAGGGTTTATCTCCACTCGCCTATCCTCTCTGTATGCAGATGCAGGACGCTGGGAAACCCGCGGGCAAAGCACAAAACCGCTTGGCGACAGAGACTTGCGTCTGAAATGCTGTGCAAGGTCAGAAAGTGCAGCCAGAGGGAGAAGGGGGAGAAAAGTGCCGTGTTCAGGTGTGGGATTTTGTTGATTGCATCAGGGGCGTGGGTGGAAGGGTTTGGCTGAGGTGGGACGAATCACTCCTTTATACAGAGCAACATGAGGTGCGGCAATAAAACGACCCAACGGGCCAAGAGAAGCCCAGGCCAGCCCGCAAAAAAAAAAAAAATGTTTGCACGCATTTGCCTGCCCATCATGTGGGCCCACGCCGATGTTTACCCACAGACACAGGTCTGCACCAACCAATGGTGCAGCCGCCGCCGCTCGTGATTCGACGCGCGACATCCGACACATGGCCTTCGTGCGGTGAGCGAATTCTCTCGAAGCTTGTTCCACTACTAGCATGCACTTGAACAACGCTCTAGATTTCTGCAGCCGTTAGATCCTAGGGGATTGCGCGGCCCTCGCAAAGTTTGACCTGACCGTCCCGTCCCGCCCTTGTGCCTCGGCCTGCTGAGGCGCTCCTAAACGCTCCTGAGCGGTAGCTAGCGATCGCCGGGCTGGTGAGAGTTACAAAGCATCGACTCCAAGGATTCCCCCGAGACAGATGTTTGCGCTCCCAAGCAAGTAATTCTTGGGTAAACGGTGCTACTCATGACTGCCGAGGAATGCGAACTATGGGTCTTACAAGATGTTATCTGTCTGCTCTTCCCTAATCAGGGCCGCATCTGCTGTGTCGATGGCGCCGCCGAGAGGTCGCCTTAAAGTGCCCAGGGCTCGTCCAACATCGCCACATCCGATGGCCGCCCCAGGAGGCGGTCGAGAGACACCCCACGAGGCTCCAGGGGAGAGAAGAACGGGTGCCCGTCCCAATACGAGGCCGAACGATGTGACTGGGTAGGGTGCTGGGTAAGGTGTCTGGGACAGCATGCACTTACCTAACCTTAGCTAAGGAGATGTGATGCATTTATCATCACCTGTGCATTTTCCTTTTTGCCCATCTGTCTTGCTCATAGCTATTCCCCGCTCTCTAAGCGAGGATACCCCAATTTAAGAACGCGTTCCTTGCTTCTATAGTGAAGCGTGCACGGCGTGATTCTTGTCCTTATGTTGGGTTTCTTTCATCGTTCCGCATGCGCATTCCCTGCCCATCCTCTCTGGGCGCGCTATCTCGCCATATTGCATACCTATTGCGTCCCCTTCCTGAAAAGCTTCCCGGCTCTTACCGTCCGTGTGGGTTTGCGGGTCTTTTGGAATTGGCCGTACCATAGGGGTAGCTTGGCCCGCAAGTTTAGCCATCAAAATACTTCAGCTCTACCCGCCGCGAATTTGTCGCCCCATGGGGCAGCCCCACACCGGAATTTGACTCCCAGAGAAGCCACGTCGGAGCGGAGGGCACTGACGCCAAAGCATCAGAATCAACAGTCGGGCTTGGATTCGGGAGGCATCGCCAACTGCCTAGATCCTAACGAACGATCAATCCTCGACAAATTGCCACAAATACCCCCTCTCTTCGACTCAACACAATGGCAGAACAGCTTTTGGATCAGGTCCGCGATCTCGCCGAGGGCCAGATTGTATGCATCCCGCTAGACGCACTCTGGCAGCAGAAGAATCCGAAGCGCATGCTGATGATGCTTTCGCAATAAACAGGACTTCGAGGGACAGAAGCTGGCCGACACCCTCGCGACGGCTATGCTGAGTTTGGTCGGAGTACGTGGCTCCCACTGTTCGACCCGCCGTTCGCCTATCTCTTGGCATGGTCGAAACTAATGCGCAATGGATGGATAACGCCAGACCCTTTCTCTCTTGATCGGGTACTTCCTGCAGGACATCAAACTCGCCGTCTACATCGGCCTCGGAGGAACCGCCTTGACCTTCGCCGTTGTCGTGCCGCCGTGGCCCTTCTTCAACCGTCACCCTGTCAAGTGGCTCACTATTGGCGGGGGATCGACAGCAATGACAACACCACAGAACATCGTCATAGATGAGAAGGCACTGCTGAGATGAGGCGTTGATGGTGTTGGGCATGGCTTGGGAGGTGGTTTCTCAAACGACGGCAACTGGAACAGGCTGTCTTGGTATCTCAGGTATTGCTTCTCGAGAGAGCATAACAAGTGAATCTATCTATCATGAAGCATACGCGGGGAAAGCATAATCCTCTGTTTTGGGTTACTGCCCGTTCCTCACTCCCACCCGAGCCTTCCGGGATCCGCAAGGAAATATGAATCCGTTACCTGGCAGCCCAGCGCCCCCTCGAAAAGGCCTGGGCGAGCCATTCGTCTCAGGAGGTGTCCTTCGCAATCGGCAAAGAGACTCTCCGTGATAGAAAGCGTCGTTCGTTCATGTTCAGTCTTTCAACGTCCGTACTTTTGGAACTCCCAGTCGCGGTTGTCCAGCGGGCAGACTTGCCGGGCCTTAAGCCATCTCGATATACAGTGGAAGTGGAATGCGTGCTTGAAGGCTGTCAGTTTATGCTTGGGAGAATCGTTGGAGGGGTTCTGGCCGCGGGTCTCGGTTGGTGGACGTTTAAGGAGTGCTTACGTTGCAGATTCCCCAAGCTACAGTGCACTCCTCGCTGGCAGCAGAGGCCTGGTTCGCTTGACACTCGATGCCTGGCTCTCTGGTCAGTACCGTAAGCCGTATGGCCGCAAGTTCGGGGGGAGAACGTACACAGATCCATGATGTGGTTTCTACAGATTGCGCAGTTGTCGACGACGATGTCCCAAGCCCAAAGAGCAACGGCATTCCACTAATTACCTGGTCAGTCCGGCGTCCGGCAGCTTTTGTCTCGTGGATGCGGAAACGCTCGGAGGAGGGGACGACAGGGAAAGCGGGCCGGCTGGTTACCTTCTTGACCTCGAAGCGCTTCTTTCCCTCGGCGGCTTTGCTCTCGGTGGCGGCGGCCTTCTTCTTTGCCAGGGGCCCGGCGCCCGGCGCATCAGTCATGTCAACGTCGGCCATCTCTGATATCGGATCGAAGCTGGGCACTCTGGAATCGGAGCTGAGGAGCGGCTAGAGAGCGCGGGGGTGTCGGCTGCGCGCTCAAGAATCGTATTGAGGCTGAGGCGGCAGAAAGGTGTGGGGTAAGCTGTTTGTGCTTGAAGAGGTACCTGGAAGATCCCATGCTAGGCAGGCATTTCCTTGGCCAGCCTATCAGGTGCGGCAGTCAGCAACGAGGCGGCAGAGTGGGGCGGAGTGGGGCAGACGGCTTTGGTGTGGTTGGTTGCGCAAGGCATCTGAACATGGAATAAGGACGCACGAGCTCAATTCTAATGGATCTTATCTACATCGTCCTCGATTGGTTTCTCGTCGAGAGCAGATCAACCTGTAAGGCTCAGATAGCAAGGGATAGCCTCGAGCAGTCCGTGGGCAGTAAATGGATGCCCGTTGAGCAAGGCCGTGACATGGAGGCTAGAGGTCCTCCTGCTGGCAAAGCTTGCAAAGCGTAGAGTGGCAATGAACGAACTGTGGGTCGCGGCCTGGTCAGGCTCAAGCAGAATTATTCTGGCCCGACCCGGGCGCTTTCACGGCACCAGATAAATGCCCGGCCAAGAGGACGATCAAGTAGAGACAGTGGGGTAGAGCAGTAAGCAGTCAGTGGCGGAAGTTGGCGAAGTCCACGATTGCACCCCAAACCCACGCGAGTCATTGCTGCTTATGCCCTTTTTTTGTTTTGTTCCGAGATGATGATGGCTGAGGTCGGCAATGGCGTCAACTGACCCAACGAACAAGCCAAGATGCGTGCGTGGGGCGACGCGCTTTGTGAAGAGAGGTTGGGTGCTATTGCCGCTGTCACTGTGTTGTAATAATCGTAGGCTGTCGGGCCTTGGGTGGCCGCCCGCCCGTGCCTTGGTAAGTTGAGCTGGGGCCCAATCGAATCCCCCCTGCAAGCGGTGGCGCAAATCCCCTGCTGGGCCGCCCGTAGCCACCCATCGTCATCTCCCTTTCCCCTCACTCCGACCTCGTTGCCCACTTTCATTGTTTCGCACCATACCCTCGCCCTCGCAACCACCTGCTCCTTTTAGCTGACACTCCGAGCACGCCCGCGACACGCCGCACGGCCTGGTGAGAGACACAAATGCGATGAAATAAAAAGAGAACCGAGCGAACGCTGCATCGATACGCCTGGCATCAATACCGAGCATCTCTGTGCAGTACGCTTTATTTGTTTTGGTGGCCTCGGCTGTGCCGCAACTCGATTGATCATCTCTTCCCGCCTCAATCAGTTGCTGCCCACTTTCAGCCCTCCGCTGCACGCTTGCGCCACCCAGCGCCTTCACAGCCCCACAGCCCCAGGCCACCCGTCGCATTCGTTCCCGCTCCAGCGCACGTCGTCGCCGCCCAACTGCTTTCAGTCATTCTTCATTCTTCCCCCCCATCTTCATTCTCTGGCCTGGCGCTTATATTTCCCACGACCCGTTCGTGCGCCGATCTCCCCTTTTCTCTCAATAGGCCCTGCCTGTCTATGCCTTGTCTCTAGCACATCTCTCTCGCAATGCAACAACAAAACACGAACAACACAAGCACCGGTCGGCGGCAGACCCCGGGGAGGCGTCGTCAGAGCCGCAATACCGCAAATTCGCCTACGGTTCCATCACATCAGCGGAACTATGCCTCGGAAAATGACGCGGCCGACCTGTCCAGGGCAGATGCTGCGTTCCGCAAGGAAATGTCCGACAGTCCCAGGACTCCGCGCAAGTCGAGCCCCTCAACGCTGCACCCCAACTCAAACGCGAAGTCTCGCATTAGCAACAAGCAGCGCTCCAAGAATGCCACAACTTCGCCTATCCCCGTGAACTCGGGCAGGCACACTCCTCCCCCGCCCATGTCCGTGTCGGCAAAGGCGCCTTCAATCGCTGCCTTTGCCGGCGCAACGTTCCACGCCTCGCCCGCACCCTCCTCGCTCCCGATCCCCAGCTTTATGGCCAAGTCGATACCCGACTCTCCCGGCGCCGCCGGCTCCAGACGACCGGCTAGCCCAGAGCCATCTCCGCCACCAACCGACTCTGAAAGGCCAACTCCAGCTCCCAAATCGAGTGCCGTCGATCCCGCACGTGAGGAGTCGCCGCTCGATATCTTCTTCCGCGCCGACAGGGCCGAGAAAGAAAAGGCACGCCGCGCGAGCTCGGCAAACGCTGGTGTGTCGCTTTTTGGACCATTCTCTCCACCCTCTCAACCTCTTTCACCGTTGAGGGCTGGTCCGTCTGCTGCCAAGGATGGACCTTTCCAGCAAGGACGGCCACAGTTCCAGCACAGCACATCGAATGGAAGCTCTCCCGTTGAAGCAAGCGGCGCGTCCACCAACGGAATGGGGCCGGCCTTCTCGACCCCATACTACGAGCGCATCAAGGCCGCGCGATCGGCTGACAAGCAATCCCGAGGCGCGCCCGAGATTGTCCCAAAGCAGCAGCAGTTCGCTGTTGACCGCAGTGAGGCCCTGAAGAACTTCTTATTTGCCGGCCAGAAGCAGCCTTCGCCAACAATGACCAACCCTCCTGCGGGGGCTTCGTTGCTGCCCGCCGGTGCTCGCCCACCAAGGTCCCACGCCCAACACGTGTATGGCGCGTCTTATCTGCACGACACCAACGACCGTCGATCGGCCAACCTGCGGGCATTCGAGGACGACCTCCGCCGGATGCTCAAGCTCGACTCACCGCTCGGCATTACAACGAAGCCGCCAGCTCTTACCAATGCCCACACCTCCTAGTCGCTTCTTCTCTTGGTCTCCATTCCGTGACGTCGCCGTGTTTGCGGTCGGCGGTTTTCTACACAGCGGACTTCTTGCAACCAGTCTGCTCGACGAACTTCGAATCCACCCAAATCTGGCCCAGTTGGCCCAGAACGCGCTCATTGGCTTACTGTACAGGAGCGCTGCTCCAGTATTTCCCTTTGTTCTTCGTTCGCAACATATCATGTTTATCCTATGGCGTTTGGGAGGTCGAGCGGACCTCGGGCTACCGGTGATCTGGTTCACATCGGCCAGGGCGGGATAGAACGGTCGGGTTTTATATATCACGGCAATCGGGACATGGTGTCTGTTCATGGATTTTGGAGTCAAACGGACGGTGTGGAACGGAAGGACCACACGGTTGTTGTGGATCATGGATCACATGATTTTGAAGACATCAGACGTGTCAGGCGGACATGGCTCTACTTTCTACCTACCCTCCCTATTTCTTTTTCTGCAGTCATTATTTTCCTTTGCTTCAGCTACGCCTTCTTTTACCCATTTTCTCTTTCTTTTACAAGGCCTTGTTTTCGGACGATGTAATCTTGGACGGTCGACTCGATTTCACCAACATTTGGTATGGCATGATTGGGGTGTTGTTGCAGCGCAGCGGGACTGATATTCTTTTTTCGATGATACCCATCGCCGTTTTGGGGCTTTCATCCAGGGAGGGTCAGTATCCGGCCTGATTTTGTTTCTGTTTCTCCTTCATGTTGGCGACGTTTGACGGCATGGGTTTGGTCCCTGTAGGTGGTTGGGATGTCGAGGCGAGGGTGCATTGCTGTTGGCGGCTGGCAACGCAGCTCGGCATCATGGATGATGATTCGAGATGTGTGGTCTAGGGTTGACAGCGGGCAGCATCAACGGCTTAGCCGCCCTTTGGTTGGCCCCTATCCATCGAAGAAGGTGAAGGGGAGAAGATTGAACGACAAGAAAGAAAAAAAAAACGAGAAAAAAACAAAACCCAAGAACAAAAAAAAACATTATTTATTTTGGGGGGTTGTATGGTGGTTTCAGAGCCGGCAACGGTGGCAACATACTCAGGACATAGCTTTTTTCATACTGTCAAAAGCCACATATTTCCCTCCAATATTGCTCAACTATCGCTGCTTCGCGCCTGTACGATGTCCCCATTCCTGTCTCCATGATCCTTTGCTAAGAGACTTCGAAGCTTGGGACGGAGCTCCCGGCATATATCTTTCCCAAGACGAGCAACGAGATTGCTTGGTAAATATTTATCTAGCCTCGTAATATATCACTATAAGAGGGTATACGCTCAATCTTTGAAGTCCCGAGATGACGCTATGTATTCATCATATTCACATCTTGAAATAGTCGCATGCTACGGAGGAGTGGCTGTGACAGCTGCCTCTCCCATTTAGAGAATATTACAGCGTTGCCTGCTTTGTACTCTGCCTGTCAACGTTTGCTACGATCGAACCGGAAACCATGGTCCTCTAACACAAAAACAGATATAACGCCTTTGACCCGGAAGCAGGATGCCGGAAATAGAGCACAAAACCCAGAGTCCCGATTATTTGGCCTTGTGCTGGCCCCTCCGCTTCTCCTCCCTCGAGAAGATAACGCCGTGAGAGAGCAGCAAGTATTTGCTGAAAAAGCTCTCGGCAAAGTCGTCGAACTTCTGGTATGAAGCACCGAGACGGTAGGCGGCTGCTATGCCACTAACACATGCGAGCTCGTGCATGTTCTGCATTTCATCCAGGCGTGTTAGCAGGCGGGCCTCGTTATACACGGCGCAGAAACGATCCGGATCACTCACAACCAGAGTCCAACTGCCTGCGAAATATGTGTTGTTCCTGCCGTTGAGGAGCCACATGCACGGCACGACCCGGAGGTAGTGCTGCCACCGGTGGCCGAGCTGGTGCCACCACTGGCGCTTGATGATCTTGTCCTCGTCGATCTCCCCCAGCGTCCACAGGTGCTCGCAGCGCTTGTCAAGGAAAATGCTCTGGTACACGTGCTCGCGGTTGGCGTCGATAAGCTGGTGCTGGTAGTTGCTGCAGTCGAACGACATTTCGATCTTGGACCTGTCCTGCTCGTAGCTTTTGGTGAAGTACATGGGGCGGAACCCTTGGCTACCCGACGAGGCCGGAGGGGAAGATGTGTCGGCGGCGGCGTCGCTGTCCGGACTGGCGCTCTTACCGCTGCTGCTGCTGCTGCTGCTGCCGACGCCGCGAGAAAACTCAACCTGCTGCCGCTGCGCGTCGTTCTCGGGCGAGGCGCAGAGGTCGTCCTTGACGCTCGTCTCGTAGTGGCGGTTGAAGTACTCGTGATCGTGGTGCGTTATGGTGACGTCGTCATAAAACTTGGCGCCGGACAGGACGAACCTCTCGCGCAGGGAGGCGGACTCGCCGAGGATGCGCAGGGCGTCGTCGGCGAGGGTGCAAAAAACAATATCGTCAAAGACCTCGTGTCCCGTTTCGGAGACGGGCTCGCCAGCGTCGTTGACCACACGCGTTTGCAGCAGGATGCCTTTTTTGGTGCGCGCCGCGACTTTGACCACTTCGTTGTTTAGGCGGATCGCCACGCCGCGCCGCACGAGGTCCTGTCGCCATTCTTCGTAAAAGGAGCCGAGATTGTCAAACGTGACCATGGTTGGCAGATTAGGGAGCAAAGTATCCTTATTGTAATCCCATAACCGCATGTTTGGGTCGTCGAACAACCGCTCGACGATAGCCGAGGGAACGTAGCGGGTTTGGTTCCCCGTCCCAAGGAAAAGCGCGATTAGGGGGTAAACCATCTTTTCCTCGAAGCCCTTGCTGAACAGCATGAGCCGCATCATGAGGTGGATGGGGACAAGACCAAGCACAGGCATGGTCCATTTGACGAGAAACAGGAACAGGCCGAACTTTTTGATGTCACCCGAGAACTGCGCGACCAGCTTGCTCGGGAAGCAGTTGGTCCAGAAGCCGTCGACCCCCTTTCCGAACGAAACCTGCAGTTGGACTTCGCGGGGTTCGTGGTTGTACTTTTTGAAGAAGTTGAACGTGTGTTTGAAGATCTGGAGGAGAGAAAGACCGAGGAAGTCAGATCGACGTCGGAGGTAGCGAGTGGTCAAAGTATCTCGCCAGTTTTGCAGTGTAAACAACTCACCGTTGATCCTCCTTGGACGCCATTGTTCAGCCATGGTGCGCCGAATCTGGCCTCGTCAATGGGGATAGTGGTTGCCTGTCCACCTGGCACCGGCGACCGTTCAAAGATGGTGACCTTGAACTTCTCTGGGTGCTGTGCAAGTGTCGCGGCGCAGGACTAGGACCAAGGTTGGGCTGTTAGAGTCTCGCGCGAGCTTGCTATCATCGAGGGTGGACACGAACCATTCCTGCAGCACCGCCGCCAATAACGGCCACCTTTTTCGGCCTTGGACTTTGCGACATTTTGCTTTATGGCAGCCCGATAAGCACTCGAATATGATCACAGCTCCAGGGGCCGAGTCTCAGCAAGCGTATGGACTGTGTGGCGTGGAAGAGACAGAGAAAATGTCGTCCTGGCACTGGGATTTTGATGGGATCATATAGCACGGGCGGGCCGAGACACCCACGTGCTTTCGATCACGGCTTCGCAGTCGTCATTGAAATGCTTGCCCATCATCGCGCTGGGTCCTCGCCACCAATGGGCAGTACAATGCGAGACCCAGCAAAACAGGGTGGGAAGAAAGTACCACAGGGCGGGAATGGGTTGTTGGCATTCAATCGCGGGGCTGGGCTGGCACTGCTGGTCTGTTCTAGTCTATCTACTACGTCGATATGAAGGGAAAGCCTTAGGCTTTGGTGGCCGATGGGAGACATCACATCAGGGCCCAAGATCGGGATGGTCGGGTGCGGCCGCAAATGGACCCACCAATTACGGCGGGGGCGGGAGCTGGCTGGACCCACCAAGAGATTCTTGCCAAGGCGGCGTGCTGGCAAACTGATTGCCATGGAAGTCACCTGCTTTCGCGAGCCCCCACTTGGACTTCAAACGCCAACAAACGCGTTCCAGGCGACATCAGCCAGAGCACCGATCTCGAAATCAACGCCATCGCAGGAAGCCTGATCCATCTCGAGGCGTCCATTCTAAGGTACGAGGCTCTCGAGGGGCTCCTCTGCCGGCCGCAAAATGGACCCCAACTGGGCATCCGAGTTCAACGGTGGAGACGACGAGGATGAAGCTCTCCGCCGTGCCATCGCCCTCTCCATGGGCCAGGACGTCTCTCCCGAGCCGCCACATGATTCTCCACCCGTCTACGAGGACAGGGCTGTTGCTGGAGAGACTATCGATCTGACGTCCTCTTCACCGGGCCCGCCGGAAGATGATGCTGCCAATCAGGCAGCGTCTCCAGCGCCGCCTCTCGCCGCCGTCCCGTCGGCCGCAGCTACCTCATCCTCCATTCTGGGCCTGGACCGGAAGAAGATGGAAGAGGAACGTTTGGCAAGGATGGCAAAGAGGAAGGCGTCTGAGGCTGGCGACTCATCCGCCGACGAGCGGCCTCAACAGCGCCCAAAGGTGCTCGACAGCCGACCTTCGGGCATTGTTCCTCCCCATCTCAGCCAGGCCATAGCCGGGGCCGGACCGCCAGTCGCTTCCGCGACGTCTCCGACTGGAAATCTAGGTGCTGACTCGACGCTGCCTGTTTTCCCCAAGGGCGTTGTCAAGAGAACATGGCTGCGCGGCCAGCCCATGACCTCGGACGATATCACGATCGACCAGGTTCTACAAAAAGACATGTTGCAGATGGCAGTACTAAGTAGCTTCCAGTGGGATACCGACTGGCTCTGGCGGAAAGTGAACCCGATGAAGACCAAGGTTACGCTGGTCGCGTTCGCGGGCAACGAGGCAGAGGTGTGATCGTTCTTTGTCTACAAACTGCATCCTTCACCTCCCTTTCGTTTTCGCTGTCACTCTGCCTTTGGATGCCCCACGCCATGATCTGTTCTGACCGCTATCGTAATCAACAGAAAGCTGCTGTCGTCGAGAGCGCTCAAGGAATAGCTCGCCTGTGTTTCCCACCTATGAATGGACAGGGTTGTATGCACTCGAAGCTCCAACTCCTGAAGTTCCCTGGCTTCCTCCGTATCGTTGTTCCATCCGGAAATCTTGTCTCGTATGACTGGGGTGAAACAGGAACTATGGAAAACGTATGTGCTGCCCAAGAAACTCCGTGGATATGATATGGTACGTCTAGCAACTCGGTATGCTGACGGTTGCCTGTTCCCAGGTGGTCTTCATAATCGACCTCCCACCTGCTGGAGACCCCTCCGGGCCGGAGGATAACACCTTGACCACGTTCGGAGAGGATCTCTGCTACTTCCTCAAGGCACAGGGACTTGAAGAGTCCCTCATCAAGAGTCTACGGAAGTACGACTTCACCGAGACATTTCGCTATGGCTTTGTTCATACGATGTAAGTTTCTCGCGGAGCCCCTTTCCCACCATTGTCACAGTAAGGTGGCATTTTCCGCGATTCACGGGGTAGTAACGAAAATTTTCTAGAGCGGGCTCGCACATGGACGACTCCTGGAAACGGACCGGTGAGTGGGATGGCAACCTGTCTGCCGATTCGCAACACTGGCTGTGCAAACATAACCACATCGCCAAGGAGAACCAGGCCCCTAACTCGCAGTCGTTGTACGTAGGATATTGCGGTCTTGGTAGAGCAGTCGACAATCTGGGCTTGGCAACCGAGGAACCCATCGAGGTAGACGTTGTGGTCAGTTGCCCCGTCCGCCCCAGACGCGCTGCCACGACATCTGCCACGTAGCTGCCACGGTACCGCTAGGGGAGGGTTGGGTTAAGTTTAAGTTTATCAGGGTCTAGCGTGCATCTCAACGACTGACATCGACCAGGCCTCTTCGATAGGATCCCTCACCTCCAATTTCTGTTCAGCCTTGTACAAGGCCTGCCAAGGTGAGCAGGGACCCATCTCTTCGTGCTCTACACGAGACACGGGGAAGGGCCCAGAGCTGGCCTAGCCCGGTGGACGCTCAGCGGATACTGACACCAGCGACGTCCAGGCGAATCGGGGATCACGGAGTACGAATCCAGAGGAGCCAAGGCCAAGAACAGTAAGGTCAGTGCCGCTTCGACAACGCAAGCTGCCGTGGCCCAGAGGTTCCGTGTCTACTTCCCCTCCCTCGAGAGCGTGGTAGCAAGCCGAGGAGGCAGAAATGTGAGTCCATGCAGCCGCGACTGCTGCGGCCTGAGTCGGTCCGCGGAGATGGAGACTTTGGCTGACGTTGTTGCGAGGGCTGTCCTCCCAACGCGAGGTGCTCTCAGTCAGCGGGCACCATCTCCATGCATTCGCGATGGTGGAACTTGCCGTCCTTCCCACGGGAGCTGTTCCGCGACTACACAAACCCCAGACAGGTACTGGTGCACAGCAAAATCGTGTTTGTTCGAGCACCAAGGGGCGGCGCCAACTGGGCCTACGTGGGCAGCGCTAATCTTTCCGAAAGTGCCTGGTGAGTTTGCTTCCTTGCTCACGAGTACCGCAGCGACCCCCGTCCATCTCCTCGTCCCCCGCCTGCTCCTTGCCGAACACACTTCCCACCCCAACGTGTCGTCCCGTTGGGATCTCTGCTTGGCTCGTTTGGGTATCCCGACGTGCCGTCCTGCATCCACCTTAGCGATCCGAAGTGTGTAGTCACTCGTCCAACAGAGTGGCGCACCGCATACTGCTATTATGCATATGTGAAAAAAATGGCCGAGCTTAAAAGCTAACGGCATCTTCTCCTGGACAGGGGCAAGCTGGTGAAGGACAGGGCGAGCTCCAGCCCAAAGATGACCTGCCGCAACTGGGAGTGCGGGGTCATCGTCCCTGCAGGCTCCGGCCACGAGCCCAAGCACCAGGGCCACGGCCGGACGGAGGGCGCGGGGACCCGCGGGACTGTGGACGCCGTCTTCAAGGGCTGTGTGCCACTGCCCATGATCCTGCCCGGGACTGAGTACGCCTCGGGGAACGGAACGAGGCTGCCGTGGTTCATTGACCAACAATGAGGAGAGCAGCCCAGCCAGGCCAGGCCAGACCACCTCCAGGCCAAGGCCCCAGACACCTCCACCCCCATCTTCGGTTTCCTCTTCTTTCTCTTCGCCCTGCTTCTTTCCTGCTCTTTTTCTTTTCTTGTTTAATTATTTCTTTATTTATTTGCTGTTTTAAATGGGGTCCATGCATCTTCACGACTCATGCAAGATTGGAAGACGCACTGGTCTGCCCGCCAAACGTGGTGCATCGTTTCCCTCCCTTATCGCCTTATTTCTGAGCCATGCTCCGTCTGCGCTAGTCTGGGCGTCTCGTGGTGATGTTATTTTGGGCAAGGACTTCGGGGAGTCTCATCTGTCAGGCGAGGCGCTGTTGTTTAGCGCCATGATGCCACCTCCCCCCTCAAACCAAGTGGGCCAGCCATGCGACTGGCAGGTCGCCATGGGTGCAACCACACGCACTGTGGTGCTGTATGTATGGAGCTATCACGTCCCTGGGATTGATTGATGGCCGTCGGGCCAGCGGCCTGCTCGACGGCCTCGAGGGAAGGATGGCTGGGCGACACCATATCGCCCGGGATCCCAGCCGAGAGGCCGGTGCGTGTCTTAGCGTGCCGCCGTCGTCGGGCTGGACAAAAAGGCGGACGACGGGACGGACCCATCAACTCGCAAGGTCCACCAGGTGCGTATGTATGCGCAGTACAGCCATGTACATAGGTTGTGCCATATCTGTGTCGAGGTACAAACGAGTTGCGTTTCCTTGTCGACCTTTTTTCTTTTCTTTTTTTTTCTTCCTCCTCCCCCATGGGTGTCGCGGAACCGATCCCTTCCCGTCCCTTCAAATCCCGAGCATCGTCCCTGTTCTGGCCGAGCCTTCCAGGCCCATGGATTCACCGGTCTGGAAGCGGGCTCCTTTCTTTCGCATGTGCATATCCCGCCCGGCTGGCCTGCACGGCAAAGAGACGGAGAAGAAAGAGGAAAGCGGTGGGAGATGGTGGAACACTGCATTTTCTTGGGTTACTCATGCTCATGCTTTCCCCAGTCTGAGCCCTGGATGGATGCAAATCACAAGCGCCCACCAGTGATTCACCTTGCGCTAGCAAGGAGCACGTATCACTCTGTGCTGCCATCTATTTTCTCTGTGCGTAACAGCAGGACGAGGCCCATGCATCGCAGCCTGACCTTGACTTTGACCTTTGGCCCAGCGAGCAGACGCTCGACGACTGGATCACCGACAATTACGTACAAAAAGGTAGGCGGAGGAACACAGACGGCTCAGACATCGAGACAAGCATCATGCCAATACAAAAAATATGCGGGACCCAACGTCGTCTCACGCCCTCCCTCCCTCCCCCCACAAAATTTCGGTGTGCTGCAGCTTGGTGTGGGTGGGGATCGAGAACTGCTGCTACGCTACTAGAAACAAACGAAAACACACCCGACGTCGAGTTTTGATTTTCTCCGTCCCTGTTTCCATCCCGACGGGTTCAACCCCCCGCCGTGCAAGGCTGAGCCCGGTCCGACTGCCTACTGCGATAGCTTGGCCCGTCGTCATAAAAGAAAAAGAAAAAAAGAAGTTTTTTTTTTTTTTTTTTTTTTTTTTTTAAAAAAAAAGAAAGAAAAATATGCTACCCACCCACCACCCACACCATCACGGCGGGGGCCAGGGTGTGGGAAGGGGAAAGGGAAGAAGAAGAGGTCTTACATAGAGCACGACGGAAATGGGGAACGAAAGCTTCGCCACCCACCACCTAGGGACGTACGTGTACCTGCCTACCGCCTACAGTACCTGCCTGCCGCCTACAGTACCACCCGCCCGCCCGGCCCCATCCAGTCGCAAAGGCGCCAAAAGTACCGGCGCTGCGGAAACGAACGGGGCAGCGGCCAGAGACAGGAAGGATATGCCGTTGCCGCCCGCGCCCAGGGCCAGGTCCCCGGGGCGGGGTCGCCGTCCGTCGCTGCTGCTGCTCGCGGCCCATCAAGTGGTACACGTATCACTCCACGTAAACCGAATTGCGTACCCCGTCACCGCGTTGTGCTACCGTGACTGTATGTAGATTTGGTCTGGTCGAGAGCCCATCCTGGGGTAGTCAGCTAGGGGAAACAGAGCCAGTCAACCAACCAGATGACATGGGAAATATCGAGAACGAAATGAAATGACAGAGGTCTCATGCCCTGCTCTAGACTCTAGACTGGACCTTTCGAGAGCAGCAATCTCGATGGCCTAGACCAGGAGAGAGAGAGAGACGATCCGACGAGGTACAGCTCAACGTAGGAGAACAAAGATGGACATCACCATGCGTGAGGGGAGGGAAAAAAGAAAAAAAAGAAAAAAGAAGAAATAAAAAGGAAGGGGAACATGGGCAACCCAAGCCGATCCCCAATGTCAGGCAAAAGCCAAAAGAGCAGAGCAGGGTGGGGGGAAATGGCGGAGGGGACGGCGGATGCAACACAACAGGGACTGTCTTGGCTAGCATTTAGAACCGTCCGAAGAAACTCAAAAGAAAAAGAAGAAAGGGACAAGAAGGAAAGAAAAAAAAAACAAAGGAGGCCGTTCCACTGACCCACGTACTCAATCATACCTCTCAATTTCGACCATGCAGGCTGTTGCATTCCAATATTGGCAGCCCATGAGCCAAGAGCCACCCGTACGCGGTGGGATTGCTTCAGCGTTGGAAAAGGAGCATGGATAATGGGGCTTTGGACATTGGCATCTGGACGGACGAGGGTCTCGCTCGCTCTCAGATCACATGCCAAACGCCCGACCCTCCTCCCCATCCACCTTATCCTGCTATCAGCAAACGAGTGTAGGGGGAGGAGGGGAGGGGGGAAATAAAGGGTGTGAGTTGGGCTCCTTGTACAGGGCAGCCCCGCGTTGGAATTTTTTTTTTTGGAATGGCCAACGATGTTGCCGGAACCGCCTTGACATGCTCATGGATGGCCCCTGAAGCGCGGCCGAAGTGGTTACCCAAAGAGTTGTTTCCCCCCTCCCCTTTTTTTCTTTCATCCAAAGACGGAGGGGCGAGCAGGGGAGTGTGCGTTGGACACACACCTAACTCTCCATGGGCATGTACATTCAGTCACCTTTTATCCATGTGTTCAGTTCTGTCCGTTGCAGGGAAAACTCGGGGGTGCCTGAGGTTGTCGTAAAACCTGGAAGTCCCCCAGAATCGACCGTCTTGGACCAGAGTGGCAAATAACACGGCGGGCGGAGCAGGCCGGAGAAGGCGCAGGGGTCGTGCGTGGGTCGCGTCGGGATGAGGAGGAGGGAGTGGCGGCCATCTTCCCGTCCTTTCCATACGGGTGTAGGGGAGATCCCGTCAATCGGCAATTAATATCGATCATCGGTGATGATCGAGTGAGGACAAAGAATAGACACGCCTCGAATGTATGTGCCTTGGCCGTATCCTTGGGAGAGGAGCCAACAGCCATTTACCACGCCCGGCGTGAGGGGGTGGGGGAAGACGTGTGGTGCTGCGCACGGTCGAGGGGAGGACGCAGCTGGACGATGAGGTGGGTAGATCCGTGTACACAGGTCTGGGTACGGTAGATTGGTATCTGGCCACCGAGGTACCTAAACTTTTCCGAACGGTAGGCTCTCTCCAACTTCATAGGAGGACCCGTCCCACTCGTCCCTCTCGGTCAGAAACCAGTCGGGCTCCTGCCATCCAATCGCGCAGGGACGCTATGTGCGTGCTGATGTGCGCTTTGCTTACCCCGGGCGCCTCCCTATAGGCTGCTCCCCATAGGCTCTGCCTAGAGGGCCGGTGCCTCCCTTTGGCCTCCCTTTGGCCTCCCTTTGGCTCTTTTCGCCTCCTCGCAGGCACCGCCAAGGCCGTGATGCGACGTAGGCGAGAGCCAGCACGGAGCTCATGCGAGAGCCAAACGATGGCTTCTGCTGTTGTTTGGGGGACTGGGCGGACATGGGTGCTAGGTGAAAGGACCTAATTTGGCAACCACAGCACTAGTGCCGCGCCGCCTGGCCCCGGGAGCGCTGCCACCAGTTCGCTAGTCGACGTCGAGGTCGGATGTCAATAATATCAACGTGGTCGGCCAGTCAGCACCCACAGCTGGGCTGGACTCGTGCACAAGCACGGGTAGGAAGGCCGGCAAGACATCAGCACATCAGACAAAACATCAAGCAGATACGATTGGTTCGCCGGCTGGCTGCTAGATCCGGGACGGCGAAGAGACGGAGCGAAATCCAGGCCCTCGGGCGGCGACTCGTGCGTGGGCTAGGCGCCCGCACAGAGTGTCGCTTTGGTCGTGTTATGACAGGAGCGTCGTCCGTTCTCGAAGCGGATTCCAGGGCACGGCGATAGGGCCCATCTACCCACGCCAGATAAGCAGCGCGTCTGTGCGCATGTCCCTCGGGCAATTCCAAATTAGCGAGCGAGCTGGGCCTGTCTCGTCTGGACACTCCACGTACCCCTGCAACATTGACGAGATGGCCGAAGAAAAGACGCGTGAGTGAGAAAAGAGAAACAGACAGAAATAAACGAGGGGAAAGAGCGGCAAATAGATTCGGGACTGGAGCAGAAGCGAGACCAAGGACGTGTCGTATACCGTATGCCACACGACAGTCGATACGGCTGGCTGCAGGAGATACCCTGCAACAGCTCGCTTGTGCTGGTGAGGCTCAGCCGGGCGGGGCGTGTGGGTTCTGTTGTGTGTGCTTGGCCCGCTGTCAGACTCAGGTTTGCCGCCATCTTATTCCGAGGTGGAGCGGGCGCCACACGCTGGGCATGCGCCAAGCACACCCAGGGAGAGACACGTGAGAGAAGAGCGAGACGGAGTGCGGACACCACAAAGGAAGGATGCAGTGCGACTGCCAAACGAAGGCGGCTCTGAGGCATGGCGCGCGGTCGACAAGGAAAGAGATGGTGGCGCAAGCAGTCGAAAGGGGGAGGGGGAATAGCACAACCACAGGCACTACCGAGACCACGCGTCACCTTACCTCTGAGCGGGTACCTGTCCATCAAGGTGCCCGTCCTGGCTGGCGCGGCAGCCTTGCTTACGTGTTCCTTAGTTTGATTTGATAGAGGACGCTCCTTCCTTTTTGGCGCTGCTGCTCGCCCCGCCGGCACATGTTCCCTGGAACCTGCACCGAGCAATACCGCGCACGTGCTATGCCGCTCCCGAGCGTCCAATGGCCATGGGCGAACCAAATTTGGCATCTCGGCTTTTTCAATGGGGCCACTCCCGTTCCCACCGTCGGGCCAGGAAAACCGGGGCCTGACCTGACATTGGGATTGAGGGGAACAGGCCAACGGACCATGGAGCACCCTCGCGCACACAATTGCCTGTGGCTGTCGAAACACCACCGGTTCCCCACGTTGCTAGCGGCTGTCCGCGGGCCCCGAATCCAAACGACGGCGGGCCGACCATGTTCGCATATTTTTTATTTTTTTTCTCCCCTTGCACAAACAAACGCCGATGCTGCCCTTGCCGCCCTCGATATGCATAGATGCAATGCGCACGAGCTATTCTCGGCGCGGGGATGGGATCATCTCACACCCCCAGCCTCCCCATCGGCCGTCATTTGCCGTGTATTATTATTGCCTTTTTGTTTGGCGCTAGCTCCCATCTCACATCACCAGGTACGGGGGCTCTGGAAACAAAGCCACGAGGCGGCGATGCATGGGCGGGCATTTTGGAAACGCCCGACCGACCGAGAAAAGAAAAAAAGGCGCCAGCGAGCGTCCTGTCAAAAAAATAACATTGTGGCACAACGTCCCCTCGCTCGCTTGCGTCCTACAGTAACGCGCACTGTGGCCATGTACGGCCTTTGTGGTGCGGCGCGGAGTCGGCATGTTCCGCGCCTTCCACCACCCCCCCTCGCGCGGTCGGACGGGGCGAGATGACAGCGGCGTTGATGCCGTGAGTGGAAATGCAGTCCATGTCTGCCACCGAGGTGTACTTCCCATCCCTTGCAGTAACAGATCTCAGAGTTTCAGGGTTTCCCGGCTGCTGCCGGGCCCATCCATGCCACGCGTTCGTCCTGAGCGCCAAAAGAAAAAAAGTCAGCCGACTCCTGCCAGCAGCCATCTGTAGGCGATCCTAGCTTCGGCTCCTAACGGCTGATAAGGCCTTGTTTTTCTGGCTAAAGTTTGGGAAAAATAAGCACCGCGAGCGGGCCCGGGGTACGGGTAGGTTGGGCAGTATGTGTTTGTTTTGGTGCCATCTTGGAGTATCCAACACATATGCCCCAGCACACATTGTTACCTGCCCCGGACCGCCTCCCTCCTTCGCATTCTCTGTAGCGAGGTTCTCCTGCCAGCCCGCCCTCCATGCAGGTCCAGCCCACAAAGCAGCCGAAGTGCAAATAAAGCCGCCTTCGACAAACGGGTCATGGGCCCTCCCCTGCCAGTTCAGACCATCTGACACCCACTGGGGCGAGGGGTTCGGCCGCGGCGGCATGAAATTCAAATTCGCCTTGAAAGGTCGCCACCCCCCTGGCACACACACAATGACGCCCGCTGGGGAAGTCTTGCAGGGCCGGGGCGGCATGGGCAAGCAAGTCCGTCCGAGGGAGCATCGAAAGTGGTGCTGGGGCGGATCGGTCTGGTTGGTGGATGGGCGTCCGCCACTGAGCTGGGAGCCCAAAGGAAGACCGGGGGTGTCCGCAGGTCAGGCACCAAGGCCTGCAAGGGCTCTTGATTAGCCTGGGGGGAGGGACTTGTTTGTGTTTGGCCGCCTCTGCTCCGCATTTTCCCAGTGCGGTTTAGGGCTGTCATTTGGGGTCGCCCATTTTACACAGCCACTCTGAGCCAAGAAATCCCCAACAAGTAGTTTGCCTATCGCGGCAACGTCGACGATATCTTGCTTCCACGCGCGATTGACGCGTTGACGGAGGTGGCTGCCAAGGCCAACCCGGGCGGCGGCCAGGATGCGTCCATGTGCTGCTACCTTAGGTCGATGCTACGGCAGGACAGCCTCATAGTCAGGCGAGCGCAGAGACTGCATACCGCAAGTATATACCTATTTAGGTACGTCGGTACTTGCATATGTAGGCACTTACCGACTGAGGAGCGGCAGGCCGGTCGCATCACGTACAACATGGGCCCCACCGCCGTGGGCGAGGAGGACTCGTTTGGTCGGCGACCTCGCTGCGTGTTCCAACGGGGAATTTCCGGAGGGGTGTGTTTTGTGGTTTGCGTTTTGCTGCTCGTCGTCCTCCCCGTCTTGCTGATCGACGTGATCATGCAGAGCTGGTGTCCCACACCAACATGACAGTGCGAACAGGGGCCATGCGCTTCCCACAGCTTGCAACCTGGGCTGGCTAGCGTCGCTGGGCGCTCCTGGGGTTGCTGCCGAGACCGGGATGCTTGATTGCTGGAATCGAAGTGCTGGAGTCATTGTTCGACTTTGGCGTGCTCGGCCATTCTGACAAGGACCCGACGGAGGACGCAAACGATGGGGGCGTCTTGGCTTCGACCGTCTTGGCTCGCCATGGGTACCAGGCCTTGGATTGTCCCGCTAGCTCCTAGTCTGGCTAGCGCGCCTGCGGTGCTGCTGCTGACATAACCAGCCCACGCTGTGCCTGGTTGCGACGCAAGGCGTTGGATGCCAAAGTGCACCACCGCACTCTGAAGCCTCTGAAGTCTGTAGGCACCCAACCCACATCTATGCACATCCATACAGTATACAGTATGTGCCCGTGCTAGGGTGCGTCAGTGCGGTCTTGCAATGCTGTGCCAGACATCGCATCCCGGCCGGCGCCCGCCTGGGTGCGTGGCAGCTGCCCCGATTCATCAGACCCTTCTCCTTGGCTCTAGATCGAGCCGCCAGACGACCTGGCCCCAGGCCCATCCCCAATCCCCAGCGTCCTGCCCTCTTGGGGTGGCCGACTCGAGCATCTGGAGCACGTCGCCATAAACACAAGACGCAAGGCATGATGTCGACTGTTCCAGCCTCAACAACTCGGCCTCTCTGGACGGCCAGCCCAACATCAGACCTCTGCCAACCGCACTGCCGATGCGCTTCCCACTGCCGGCATCAGGAGCAGGCCCGCCGCAACAGGCGAATGAAACCCCCCCCCCCCCCCCCCCACCTGTGTGTCTACCTCGGTACCCATGCGGGCGAGAAGGCACGTCGGCTTTTGTCTTGCCGCGACGGTAGCTACCAGCCGAGCAGGAGCCCCCAGGAACTTCGTTTGCCCACGAGGCAACGGCCGTCCGTCCGTCAATGCAGTTTCTGCCGAACGGTTCCTAGCGTGGCAGCTCCCGTTCCTATCCCGGGTTAGGGGCCTGAGTTAGTTTCCCAGGCCTCGCCTCGAGCAGCTCTTTTTTTTTTTTTGATCCTATCTCCCACCCTCCCCGCCTGCCCGCGCGCGAGTGGGCTGGCGCAGGCAAGGCCCAGAAAGTCAAAAGAGCGGCAAAATTAATGCATGCTTCCATGATCAACTGTGGTGGCGGCCCGCGATGCCAAGCAGGCCCAAAGCCAGACAGCATCAAGACAACAAACACCTTAAACGAGCTGCAGGGTGGGAGATAGGGAGGGGTCGCCGGAAGACGATGGGAATAAGCTTCGTGCGGGCGCATAAACGAACCCACCACCCTCCCGCCCGACCTTGAGCTGTCTTTTTACCTAGGGGCGTACGGACTTGGGCCCAAAGTATCGACCGAGTACACCGTACTTTCATCACAGCGCAGGCATGTGTTGGGAGGCAAGATGCCTGATGCCTGTACCTGCCGGCTTGGGAAGTGGCCGTGGCATCCCCTTGCTCGCGAGCTCATCCAGTGCGTGCCATATATCCTGCCTCATGGACATAGAGAGAAGTGGACGTCCAGGCTGGCTAGCTGGGCGTCACACAAGCTGCTGGCGCAGGTTGGCAGCGGCACATGGAACTCGGAAAGCCGCCAGGTCGATGGGCAGCAGTGACCTGTCTGCTAGTTGAGTAAGCGCGTGTCAGATGGAAATCGACCGAGGCCGGGAGCCTGCGCGCCACGAGCCCCGTGCGGCGACGGCGGCGGGCGATAGGCTCCCCAAGTTAGGCTGACGTCTGCCGCCCGCCCCAAGGCACCGTCGCTAAACCACCCCGCGGGACGCGTCGACGGCGTCAGTTGTCAATTAGCGGTGGCAACGATGCTCGCTCGCCCCATCTGCTCTGCGCCGTCCATGTATGTAGACCCCCCGGTCTTTTTGTTCGGCTGCGGCTTGGCGTGAGGGCCACATGTTTCCTATTGTTTGGAAACACCCACCCACATTTTTGACCTGCGTCCGGTCCGCTCTCCTCAAAGGCGGTATGCAGTCGCTCGCAACATATCGTGGGGCGTATGCAGTCGGTCCCCATCTTTTATTTTTGTTCCCCGTCGTCTGGTGCCCGTCTGCGCCTCTGTCATTACGCTCTTTTTGCCTGTCGGGGTTCGTTTTTTGCAAACAAGCGACAGGTGCGGAACTGGGAAGGGCAAAATGCAACCCAAAAACCGGGCCACGTGAGGGCAGGGCCCCCTTGTCCAACCCCGGGCCTAAGCTTGGAATACCCCAGTGATAGCTGTGATGGCGCAGACTCTCCGGACGGACGAGGACGGTCCTGATTCTCTGTGTGTACTACGTGGACAAGACCTGATTTCGTAGACAGCCACCTGCCGTCTCCCCACTCTGTACCTCTACATACATACATACATACATACATACGGCCAAGACTCAGCTGGAGGCCAAGGTGAGAGGGAGACGAGGGAGTCGTCTGGAACGGGAAGGAGGAGGGGGGCAGCAGTCAGTCCCATCTTCCCCATTGCTTGGTGCTATCCCTCAAGGTTTCTTTCGCGCCATCACTTGCCATCTATGTATGTACAAGTCCCCTGAGCTCCCGGGGAGAGATATGGATGCGAGAGTGAAGGAGGAGGGTGGTGCGTCGGTCAGGTAGCACTCCCTACTATGTGTGTGACGACGGCGGCCTCCCTAAACATCTCGTCGACACGCGCCCACGTACGAACATGGCGAGGTGTTAGCGTGGGCACCGTCCTCCTACCGTAGTGCTCCCACGGCGTCGCTCTCTGGTTCGTCGGCGGCGGCGGCCCGGAATTCAAACCAGGCCGGCCGGACCCACACTACTACCCCTGGATGGCAGAGAGAGAGAGAGAGACGAAAGAGACAAGACCGGGGGAGCAAACGAGCACAGGAGTCAGGGGCTCCTCTCCCTGCCCTTCCCTTTTGCTCAATCAGCCAGCAAGGGGCCCGGCAAATGCCTTTCGGTTCAAGCTTCATTTTCATCTTTTGCGACTCCACCCCGGCTCCACGGCCTCTGTTGCATTGGCGCAGGACGGGATCCCCCGTTCTTTTCTTCTCCTTCTTTCTCCCCTCGCTCTCTCTGCCTGTCACCCACCCACCACCCCCCTCCCTTGCCCGCTCGCTTTCATCGGGTTTGGTCGCCTGTCCCCATGGATTACCAATCAGATCCATTCGAAGCACGACCACCACCACCACCTCCTGGAAGACGCAACGCCGGCAACCCCCGTGGGCTACCTGGGTCAGAGCCTGGGGGATCTTCCAGGGACGGCAAGGCGCAAGGCATCCCATGGCCCTATCGTTTTTTTTGCCCTTTTTTTTTTTTTTTGCCCAAGACCCGGGCCGCGCTTCATGACAAATTTTATCATCGCACACCTCCATACGTATGTGCCTACTGTAATGTACCTGGCAGCCGACACGCCATGCCGTCAGGGCCCAGCCATTATTGTCCGAGCGCTTGTGTCTTTTTCGTTTCTGTTGAACGAAGGCCGGGACAGAGATGGCGATGGCGCGATGCAGACCTGACGGCTTGCAGGGCCCACGAACGCCCCCGCCCTCCCCGTCTGGCTTCTTTTTTTTTTTTTTTTTTTTTTTTTTTTTGTATTTGTTTTATTTTACTTTTGCTTTGTTTTCATACGGATACGGACTCGGACTCGGTGGCTACAATCCACTGGGCGTGGTGGCCATTTTCTTGTTCTCGTCGAGACAGGGCCGGTCCGTTCGGTGGTATTGTTTAGCCGCCACTTGCCAGCTGTCCGGGTCATTGGGCCGTTGGGCGGAGCTCAAGGAACCGGCTCACGGCTCAAAGCTATTCCTTTTTGGCAGTTTCTCCCGCTGCATGGTGCTGGCTGGCTGGCTGGCTGGCTGGGCGGCGGCCCCGGAACCCGTGTTGCTGCAGTGTCGCTCCTCCATCGTCTCCTATTTCTTTCTTGGACGCCGACAACGGTGTTCGCGGAAAATTCAAAAAATTTCAATGCAACTGCAACTGCAACTGCAACTGCAGCTGCGGCGCAACGTCAACGGTTAGCTCCAAACCACTGGGGCCCTTTTCCATTTACTCCCTTGCACGCACCTGGTCGCTTTGTCTTGCCTACCAGGTACACATATCTCGCGCCTCCATCCCTTCCAGCAAGCATTTCCCATGCAAGGGAGCAAGCCTGAGCGAGCACAGTGCCAGCTGCTTTTTGACGAGCTGTGTACATAGTGGTGGCACAGCCAGCACCAATGGCGAGGGTCGTCACATGTCGGAGCTCGCCTCCGTGCTCTGTGAGTGGCCAAAGCCATGGCTGCGCCGTCGGTGGCATGGCAGGGACATGACCGCAAAGAGCTAATGGCCCGAAGGGAAAAAGAAAAAAAAAAAAAGGAGAGAGAGGAAAGGAGATAGAGCGAGCGATTCACAATCCTATGTTTTCTCGTTTCCCATCCCTCGACATGACGCGGATGGGCCTGTCTCGTTCGTATAGTCAATTCATCATCTCTGTTGGAGAGGCCGTCACTCTCCCCCAGAGAGGGCTTGGAGCGTCTCCACCCCCGATCGCCTGCCTACCTTCTTCTTTTACGACGCCCGATATTGAGAGCCAGCATGCAAGCCACGGCCAGCCCGCCAGGCAGGGGGTGGAGCAATCAGCGCCTCGTTGCATCTCGCTCCCGCACAGTGTTGTGATACCTGGAAGGGACAAGGCCGCACGATCTAGATTGCTGCACCTTGGCGCGATTGGCAGCCATGACGTCCAGTCAGCACTTTTGTACTTCCAGAGTACCTAGAAGTGTGCAAGGGCTAGTGCACCTCACACGGCGCAAGGGCCGGGACTGGCGCTTGTTTTTCTTTCCTCTTTTTTTTTTTTTTTCTCCCCCCCTCGGTATCGCTCCGTAGAGTTCTCTATTCCGTGCAATTCTTTTTTTTTTTTTTTTTTTTTTTTTTTTTTTTTTTTTGTAATGTCTCCTTTTCCTGTCAAGGTTCTCTTTCTTGCTCTTCTCCCTCACCCCATTCCCGACCTGGTTCGCGTTCCTCGGGCTGCCGCGGATGACTCGACCGGGGGTTTAAGCGTGGCACTCCCGCCTAAGGCGCTACGGATGGATTGCAGAATTTGGAAAATGGGGAGCAGCCGCCTCCACTACCGCCGGTACCTCACCCTGCCCTCTTCTGACAGGACGCGCGCCATGCTGGCACACACAGATCGTGTAGCACAATCTTGTCTATACTGTGTGCCAGGCCTCGCATCCTTTTAGCCTCGGAAGATTTTTTTTATGTGTGTGAAGGGCTGCAGCAAGCAACCACCACGACACCACCAACGGCACCTATCATTATTCCACCGTGCCTCCCACACTGCCAGCTATCAAATGCCCATCAGGTCCCATGCACCCCACCCCTTCCCGAGGAGGTGCAATGTGTGCAGCCAACTCCCCTGGATAGCGTGTGCGTGTGTGTAATGGATGAGCTTCACATTTTACACTCGAAAGCACCGTATGCGTGCGCGCGTTTGTGTGCGTGCGTGTGCGGGTGCGGTGTGGGTGTGTCAAAGCCAACAAAACGCCAGCGGAAAAAAAGGAGACAAAAAAAGAATTATAATAAAAAAAAAACAAAAAAAAAAAAACAGCAGTTAAAAAAAGGCAGGCGTCATGCTTGCCATGCGACCGAAATACCGCAAACTGGGGCAAACCGGGGCATGGATTGCAATGGGAAATGGAGGGGGGCATGCGCATTTGGGACGAGACGAAACGAGAAACAGAACAGGAAAACGACTGAGATGGTCGGCGAGACGGAAAGAGGATGAATGGGAGCGACAGTCGAAAAGGCGAGCACTGTACATGGCCGAGGCAGCGGCCGAGGCCTGCAGGAGTGCGTACCTCGCCGTCACCGTCTCTCGGTGCTGTGTCTGCCCTCTGCCCGTGCTCTTTCATCGTCGTCTCCTCCACGTCAGGCGGACTCCCTGCTGCGCGGACATCCCCTCTGTCCTTCGTGCTTCCCGGTCGGGGCGGCGAGCCTCAGGTAGGTCTTTCCCTGCCGGTGGAGTGCGCCGCGCCTGCCGTGGTAGAGATCCAACGGTGACCAGGACTGGGGAGAGATGGACCGCAGGGAAGGAAGGAAGGACCATCTACGGATGGCAGAGCATCAATCCTGTGTGCGTGAGCGTGCGTGTGTGTGCAGGAAGGCGGCACACCAATACGTCCAGAGTGCCCAAGACGGAGGGACCCTGTACGCACACAGCAGGTACAGTGGTCGTCCGTCGGGCGCTCGCTGGGGCAGCAGAAGTGGTGCTCCGGCGGTCGTGCTGGCTCGGCGAAGGTGTGTGGTGTGTGTGTGTGTGCGTGTGTGTTGTGTGTGTGGCCTCACTGCTCTTGTCACCGTGCCGCGGACAACCCGTCAACAGCCCTTGACCCTGCTCTGGTGGGAAGACCGCAAGACTTACCGCAATAGGCAAGGATTCAACACCTTCATGGGGAGGGGCATGCTGCTTGCAAGTTTCCACCACAGCTCGGCCGGGTTTAGGGTGTTTTTGGCTAGCACCCTGGGAGCCTGGGTGAGGCGGTCGGACTAACAGTAGGTGCCCTCCATCGTGCCCACCCCTCCCCGTCCCACAGTTGCAGCCCCCACCCCCCTGCACGGCAGCGACGCACCGCTGGGCTGGCTGGATCGACGCTGAGATTCTGCTGCGCTTCTTCTTCTCTTGGGAAACGACCCTCGCAGACCAGACCTTCGCTCGACGCCTGTCTCGACCGCGCTGCGAAGACTTCCAGTCCCAGTCCCTCACTGCCCACCTCCAGCCTGCCTGTGCTCCAGACTAGCACCGGTAGCCATTGCCATTGCCTCCCCTGCCGAATACCTTGTATGCCTGTCCTCCTCCTCTAGCTGCACACCTCGCCTCCAGGGACGCCCCCTACCCCTCTCTCCCTCCACACTCGCACGCAGCACCATCCGTACCACACGACAGGGCCGACATATTAAATATCTGAACCGTCTGGTAGTTCCTGGCGCGCCGACGCGAGTACATATCTGGCGTGGGCGCGCTCTCCATCCACCTCCTCTGCTGCTCTGCTGCGTTACTGCCCTACCCCTTGGGTCCGTGGACGTCAACCTTTAGTCCCCTCGACCTTGGTTCTTTCTGCAAGCCGAGCCACGGGTCCCACTGCAGCAAATAAAAAGGGGAGAGAGGATACGAAAAAGAAACAAAAAAGCACCAAAGAGTCAGGTCCCCAATAGAAAAAGAAAAAACAACAGCACGGCGGCAGAACGACGATCTTTCGGGACGGACCACTTTCATCACCAAGTATCCATCCAGCTCATGCCCGCTCTAAGCCAAACGACACCCCAGAGTATTTCTCACCACCTCCACTCTCGCCCAAGTCTTTGTCCTCTATAATTGCTCCCCCATCACTCCCAACATCAGCACGGTCCGGCCAACGAGCTAGCGCGTCAGCAATAGCCATCCGCCTTAGCGGACGAAGCGACAGAGACATCAGAGATCAGCTGTTCTCAAGCACGCCCGCCAGCACGGCAACCACGCCATCGACGCCCGCAGCTAGCAGCAAGCCCTCTTAGCTCGCTTTCCCAAGCCAACAGCACAGGCTGGAACGGAAGAGAGACAGAGTGAGACAAAAGGAAGAAGAAGAAAAGAAAAAAAAACGACAGGTCACCGCGCATCTGTCACAGAAGCTGCTTCCATCTGCACGCTGCCACGTCCTGCAGCTTTGCTTCTATCACTTCACTCCAGTCCTTGGCGTATCTTGCGTCGTCAACACCCGATACCCCTCGCCGTCTTGACGCCTCTCCCCTGGGCCCTGGCTACCGCCGCCTGCACCATACTCACCATAACCTCGCATCATCAGCCTCCCCCTTGGCCAGCCAGTCCCGTCCCCTGACGGCCGCCAGCACCCCCACACAGGTCTCTTGCATCAGTGCGGACTCGGCCGCGAGAATAAAAAGGGACCGGAGCCGCAGGTTGAATGGATTGAGCCGCACCTGTGGCAAACTTTTTGTCTGCATAACTGGCTGTTGGGCTGTTGGACCGGTGGCTTGCCCTTCACGTGCCTCTTCCCCACCTCAACCAGACGGCAGAAGAGCTTTGCATTGCGACCACCATCGAGGCCACGCCACCGCTCTGCCCTGCGTGTCACTGCACCGATCGCCTCAGCGTGCAGACCGCCCCGTCCAGCCATTTTGCAGCGCCCGCTTACCTGATCCGGAAGTCGCTGCTGCAGGCGGGTCCCCCTCCTTCCCGCCGCTACTCGCTGTGCCATAGCAGAAGCTCGGCCTGGGCCCTGTACCTCTTTGGCTTGGACCCAGAGCCGGTTTGTGGAGGTGCCTCGTTGGGGCTTGCAGCGCCCACCCCGTATAAAGCAAGAACCTTTCGCTCGACCACGTCAAACCTTAACCTTCCTCTTCCACCTACCATCTAAACTTGCCCAGCCGTCGCCCGGCCTGTCACCTCGGCCAGTCTGCTGGAGCTGCCAGGTGTATAAATCCGCCGTAGGGCTGCGCTGCCCGCTAGCCCAGGGCGCCGGCTCTCAAACCGCAGGTTCAGCCTTCTCCTACAGGTTCGTTCGGCCCTTTGTCCAGTCGGGACTTGTCGTCCGTTTCTTGCACTCCTTTCTCCCATGGCACCACTCGTTATTTCTCCCTCGGCACAACATATGCGCCCGACCGCTCCTTTCTCCGAACACATACTCTCTTTAGTAAGAACTCTGTCGTCTAACCCGCAATCTTTTTTTTCGCTCGTCTTTTTGTCTTTGCAGGAGACTTCTGGCGGCATCAGCAACAGCCGTTCAGGAACACAACTAGTTTTGACTTCACCAACGCTCCCTGTCCGGACTCTTTAAGCTTAACCCTCTTCGCCGAGGGTGTTCTGGGCTTGCTTGAGCGTATTCTCCCAGACTAGCAAGGTCTGGTTTTAACCCGTCCCGGTCGCCATGGCCTCACCAACAACAGCAGGCGGGGGCACCCCGCCATTGTCGGTCACCTATGAGGGCTTCGTCGGGACCACTATGGATGCTCTCGTCCTCTTCGAGGCCTGCCTACAAGGCGCCCTGTTCCACGTCCCACGCCGACCGCACGATCGCGAGCGAGAGACACTGATTCGGAGCGGCGCCGTCTTTGTTTACGAAGAGCACTCTTCGGGTATCAAGAGGTGGACGGATGGCTATAATTGGAGTCCCAGTCGAATACTCGGCAACTTCCTAATCTACCGCGAGCTCGAAGGACCGTTCCCCCCCGGAGAGAAGAAGCGAGCACGAAAGCCAAAGAAGAACACGCCCTCCAAGACGGCCGAGAGCGCAAGAGCAGCGGCAGCCATGGGCGCGGCCAGCAGCCAGACAGCAAGTCTAGAGGATGGCGAGCAGAGCCGGGCCGAGTCGGAGCGGTCGCTAATCGGGTCGCTCATCGACTCGTACCCTTTCAAGGAGGGCGGCCTGGTCAAGAAGACGATCAGCGTCCAGTGGCAGGGCGTGCCCCACCACCTTGTCTCGTACTACAAGGTCGAAGATGTACTCAACAACAAGCTCATATCGCCCTCAAATCACCCCAGGTTTAGCCGCCTCATCCCTCGCGCGGCGCTCTTCAGCCAACAAAATTTCCGCAACCCCGTCTCGGACTCGGACCCTAAGTTTATGTCACAGTCCAGACGGAGCCTGGATTCGACCCGCACTACATGCACCCCCACGGTCTCCCCATGCCCACAGCAGCACCTCGGTCAATGTCTCTGCCAGGTGGTGTCCCAATCATTCCACACGACATATATCGGTCGTCTTTTCCGGCGGTCCCCCACGCGCCCCATCAAGCCACGTACACGCTGCCGCCGCATGTGCAGCCTGTCATGGCGATGGGACACTCGTTTACGCCTAATGGCCATTACGAGGCAACAAATGGCCATTTCGAGGCAGCCGACAGCGCACACTACGAGGCGCCGAATGGGCACTATGATCCCCCAACGGCCACTACGAGACGCACAATGGGGCGGCAACCTTCCATACCTACGATAATACGCTTGGCATGTTCGCCATGCCCCATCACGAGGCTGACGGCCAAGACCGTGGAGGTGAACTGGGCCAGGAGTGTTACCTGGGTATTTTGGGACCTCAGGGCAACAGCTATACCAGCTAATATAGAAGAGCGGTGGGATATTTGGGGCAGACTTGGGGAGTGGGCCTGCTGTCACACCAGACCAGAGAGAGGCTCAAACTCATTAGGGATTGGAGTTTGGCGAGATACCGGTTTGTTGCCAAGGTGGCGGAGTGTGCTTTCAATACAGCCCCTTTTTGGGCCTGGGGGAAATACCCAGAGTTAGTTCTAGCGTTTTCGGCTTGGAATGGTTCATGTATAAAGAGGCAAAGTAAAATCTTTGGTTTTCAGCGACTAGGCTATATTTTATAAAATCATGACAGAATCAAAATATCACCACGCATCGATTGCCATTGTTTTTGACACCGACGGGCTGTCCTCTGTGTGTGCCTCTGTGAAGGCATCTGGAAGGTCTAGCATCGACATCCAATGGCGGATCCTGGAGAGTGCCCGAGGTTGCCCTGGCAGGTGCAGAGAGGTGGACGATTGTGGGAGGTCGGTCCCTGAGCTGAGTGAGTGGGGCTCTGCACCGCACAATCCCCAGGCCCGTGACTTTTATTGGGGAGCATGATCTGGAAACTCGAGGCAAAGTGGAGCGACTGAATTATCAGTGACGGATGGATCCCTACCTTATGGAATGCTTTGGCAGCTCAATGGCTCCCAGCCACCCTCCTCCAAAGGTTCCCGACTTTGGGTTCTTGTCGAGGCGTCAGCAGCCGCGACCATGATTCGGAGACTCTGCGCCCGCACCGCGCTGGCGGGCAGCAGAGGCGGCAGGAACGCAACAGCAGCAGGCACATGTCAAATGGCGGCCGTGGCGACGGGCTTCCTGATGATGGTGGTGACGCCCTCGACTCGGCCCTTGCAGCAGCGGCAGCTCTCGGGCGCACGCCCCGGCGGCGGCGGTGCGGGTGCCACCTCGGCCATTCTGCGGCTGCAGCGCCATGGCGGACGGCCAAGGCGCCGGGCCTTGGCCGCTGCGCTGCCGTCGTCCTTGCTGGTGGCGGGGTTCCCATCACCATCAGCTGCGCCCTCGCTGTTGGGCCGCCGCTGCTTCTCGCTCTCCGCCTGGCGCACTCGTTCTGGAGGGTAATGTTCCCTCCTCCTTGTCTTCTTTCTTTCCTTTTTATTTCTTTTCTTTTTTCTTTTTTTTTTTTTCCTTTTTTTTCCCCGTCTTCTCTCTCTGTGCCCCTGGCTCCTTCTCCCGGCTGCTGTCGGCCAGACCAACCACAAATGACAAAACAAAAGACTCAGCCCCCCGCAGCGCCCCAAGGGTCGACGCTTTGGACGCAACACCTCCGGTCCTTATCCGGCGGCGCTTGGGTCTAATATATCAGACTGTAGTCTGACGGCTGATTGGCTGACTAGCGAAATCTAGACCAACGCAACAGCCTCACAAGGGCGCTGTGGATGACGATGAGGCTGTTGGTGGCCCGGGTCCTCATCTCGCTCAGCTTCGTCACATTCTCCGTGTCCAGGCAGCCAGGGAGCCGCCACACCTCCCTCCCCGCCGGCAACGTCGGCCTCGGCGGCCCGGGAGAACATTTATACGATCCCGAACATGCTCACGGCCTCGCGCCTGGTCGCCGCCCCCGTCATTGGCTACGCCATCCTGCACGACCAGCACGTCCTAGCCCTCGGCCTCTTTGCCTACGCCGGCGTCTCCGACCTGCTCGACGGCTGGATCGCCCCCGCTGGAACCTGGGCACCGTCGTCGGCACCATCATCGACCCGATGGCCGACAAGACCCTCATGCTGGTCCTGACACTCAGCCTTGCCGCCAAGGGCGCCCTCCCGCGTGAGTTGCTCTTCTTTCCCTTGCAGTCTTCCTCCCGTCATTTCCTTTCCCTCCCTTCGTTTCTTCTTCTGCTGTTACTCGTATCTGCACCCATCCCCAAGTTTCGGCTAGTTCAAGGGGCCACCCTTTTTTTGTGGCCTCTTGCATTGTCATTCCTTCTTATTCCGACACCTCACATTTGTTCGTATTCCGCCGTCACAAACGCGAAAACCTGCACACCCACCCCCCACATGCTTGATGTATTTGATATCCCTCCTCGCTTCTTCCCCATGCACACATTTCCCCTTCTTTGCTTTTTTTTTCTTCTTTCTTTTCTTTTCCGCCCCCCTGTCTTTCCTTTGTTCGCTCTCTCGCCCCCTGTCGATTAGCCTTAATTATTTAGAGCCAGCCGCGGAGACCGAAGGTCTGATCGATTTGGTCGCCGGTGTTTCCTTGGGCCCCCGATTATGTTCTTGGCTTCCCAGGATGCGATGCAAACTAGAGGGATCTTTGGCAGGGCCGTCTGCGCTAGCGCGGAGGACGCTCCGTCCACTCGTGTCAACCCGTTCCCAAGTCGCTTGTGGCCTTCTGGCGTAGATGGTGTGCTCGGACCCCTGCCGACCCCTCGTCGATCCCTCGGCCGCCCCGAATGTCCCATGTTTTCCCCCTTGCTGCACCCACTGTTTCCCTTTGCATGAACGACCAAAGAGCATCGCGGCTGACGCCAGACCAAAAACGTCACCGTGCTATGTTGCTACTGCCAGTCTGGCTCGTCGCCCTGATAATCGGCCGTGACGTCGGACTCGCCATCGCGGCCATCTACTACCGGTGGGTCTCGCTGCCGCCGCCAAAGACCTTTATGCGCTACTGGGACTTCTCGCTGCCCTCAGCAGAGGTTAGGCCGACCACAATCAGCAAGTACAACACGTTCCTGCAGCTGGGTCTGATGGGCCTGACCGCCACCGCCCCTGTCGTGCCCTTGGACCTGTCAGAACCCTTGACCATTTTGCAGTGAGTACTCTTTGCTTTCCTCTGCCGCCCTGCTTTTCTTTATCCGCAAACGCGGCTTCGAATATTACGGCGCAACGCGCTCTATCCCGCCGGCACACGCCCCCAACAACCCCCCACCAGTCGGCAAGAGTTTACCGTCGCATCCCGACGTCTGTCTCGGCGCCTTGACACCTGTTCATGCAGGTACTCATTACAGTACAGGACTTGGATACACACTATGCATGTCAGCCGTCGACTAACCTGCATTTTCCAACCCACCTTCTGTCTCTCAGATACGTCGTTGCGGTGACGACGGTCTGGAGCGGAGCCAGTTACGTGTTCAGCAAGGATGCCGTCAAGATCCTGTCTGACGCGAAGTCCGCAGACGCGAAGCGACGGCGGCTCTGAGAGAAGAAAAAATAAAGGGAAAAAAAAGAGAGAAAAAAAAAAAGGCATCCGCATACCGCATAGTAGAGCTGCAGCACTTGCACTAGAGTGGAGAAGGGGTGTACTGAGTAACAACAATAAACAACACAATACACAACATGATTTTAGCCCAAGTGCAGAAGAACCGTCGTGGAGTGGAACGCCGTGGCTTGACGCTAGGAGGCCCGCCTAGCCGGTTTCCCTCCGATATTGGCTTACCGTGCGAGCAAAACTCGTCCTCGATGTATGCACGCCTGGCCGTGCTAGAGTCGATATGCGAGCCCTCGGTCGTCCAGACCCGGGGCGAACACGCCTGTTTGCCGAGCGAGACGAATGCAGGTACGTAAGCCGTCATCACATCGTCGCTCCCCCCAACCCTGAGCTTTTTTGAACCATATCTCCCCTCCCTCCCCTAGCGGGTGCCACGAAGTGTGGCCGGCCGTGACAGGACGGGCCACGATCCGGGAACAAGAAGGGAGGGGGGGGGGGGGGGGGGGGGGGGGGGGGGAATACGGCGGGGCTAGCGCTTGGTGGACGGCGGAGAGCCAAGTCTATGTAGTAGGTATATGCTGATCATGCCGAAATGGTAATCGTGCATACATACGGCTACATACCCGAGGCCCTTACGTGAACCTCAATCTTGATTTTTTTTTCCTTTTCCCTTCTTTTTTCTTTTATTCCCTGCCTCGTGATAATGGCGCTTCCCCCAGACGCCACACTCCACAGGGTGTCACACACACACGCCACCACCTTCCCCTCCGGCCATTTGCTCGGAGGTGGGGGAAGGGGAAAGGAAACGAGGCCGGTAAAAAAAAAAAAAAAATAGACATGACGCGGCCGTAGCGATTGCGGCATTTTCTCTCTCCATGCTGTGTGTGTGTGCGTGTGTGTGTGCTTGGTAGACCTAGTGTGGGTGTCACCATGCTAGTGTTGGCTGTTTGTGGAGGTTCTGTCTGCAAGGGATGATGGTCTAGACCGTCCATGGAGGAAGGACAAAAAAAAGAAGAAAAAAAAGGACAAGAATGACAACAAGAAGCAGCCCCTGTCGAGGGGCTGGAGGCTGGCCTGCCACCAAATCTGGTCCCCGGGTGCGTGCACATGCACAGTTCGCGCCATTTGCGTGTTTGTTTATCCATCCGACAGCCATTCTGTTGGGAGACGACGTGCTTGACTTGGCTCACAGGCTGTCGACGGCGCCGTATGTTCGCCGGTGGCGTGCCGTCGGCCAGATGCCCCGAGGCGTCTGACTACCGGCCTTGCAGATTGGTGGCATAAGCCTAAAGGCACCGGAAGTGAGGCCTCCATCCCCGTGTTAGCGTTTGGATGGTGGCGGCGTGGCTACTTATGATATCGTACATTCTGCGTGCTGCTTTTCCCAAGTACCCAGTATAGAAATCTCGACAGCCGACTCCTCCAACTCCGCCTAATAATGTGCGTGATTTAAACCAAAGCCGCGTGATAGAGAATGCCACCCACCTACATAGCCAGCCGTCATTAGCATCGTTCCAATAGATCAACCTCCCACTCGTAGGGTCCCGAAGAGATAACGAGAAGCCTCAACACATTGAGTGGGCGTGGGTATAATGATATACAAACAAAGAAGAAAAAGAGACTACACGGCCCTGTAAGACGTCCAGCCTATGCAGAAGCCAAAGTAGACGCAGCTTCCAGGCGCGACTCCTCTAACAGGGGCTCCGGGCCGGCAGGGCGGGCCTTACGGCCGATGCCACCACGGACGTGAGCGAGCAGGCGCACGACGCCGGCGGGAGTGACACCCTCGAGCCTCCTTGCCTGGCCGAGGGTCTCGGGCCTGGCGGCGGCGAGGACCTGGCGCTCAGCCATGGAGATTCCCACGACGGCGGTGTAGTCGAGGTCGGCGGGCAGCAGCAGCGCCTCGTCGCGCGACGCGCGCTCGTGGTAGCCGCGCTCCCTGCGCACGTAGGGTTCGTAGATTGCCTCGATGCCGACGCGCTGGCGGACGCGGGCCGAGAAGTCGGTGGCGGCCCGCCTCAGCTCGGCGACGCTGCTGCCAGCCACGTCGTCGATGGTGTAGCCCCGACGCAGCATGGCGAGGCCGTCCATGATCCCGCTCGCGTTGCCGACGTTGCTCAGCCCGGCCGCGCGCCAGCCCTCGCCGCCGTAGCGGACGCCGGCCAGCAGGCCCGTCAGCTCGGCCACCTGAGCGCGCTCGCGCTCGAAGGCGGCCCAGCGCGTGTCCGAGACGACGCCCCAGGAGCGGCCCAGGGCCGTCAGGCGCCCGTCGGCGTTGTCGGCGCGCGTCGACATGCGGTACTCGGACCGCGACGTGAACATGCGGTACGGCTCCGAGACGCCCTTGGTGACCAGGTCGTCGATCATGATGCCGATGTAGCCGTCGGCCCGCGACAGCGTCGCCACCGGGAGCCCCAGCGCCGCGCGCCCGGCGTTAATGCCGGCCACGACGCCCTGGCCTGCAGCCTCCTCGTAGCCCGTGGTGCCGTTGATCTGGCCGGCCAGGAACAGGCCCGAGATGGCCTTGGTCTCGAGCGACGTCTTGAGCGAGCGCGGGTCCACGTAGTCGTACTCGACGCCGTAGCCCGGCTGCAGCATCTCGACCTTCTCCAGGCCCGGGATCGTGCGCAGCAGCTGCTCCTGCGCCTCTGCGGGGATCGTCATGGATAGGCCGTTGGGGTAGATGACGTCCGAGTCGAAGCCCTCGGGCTCGAGCCAGACGATATGCCGCTCGCGGTGGCCGAAGCGTATGATCTTGGACTCGAGCGACGGGCAGTACCGGGGCCCCTTGACCGTCTCGCGGATGTGGATGGTCTTGTCGAGGTTGGCGCGCACGACGTCGTGGGTGGCCTGGTTGGTGTAGGTGGCGTGGCAGTCCAGCTGGTTCTCAACCGCGACGCGCTCGCTCATGAAGCTGAAGGGAATGGGAGGGTCGTCGCCATGCTGCACGTCCAGGATGCTAAAGTCGATGCTGCCCTTGGCCAGCCGCGGCGGCGTCCCCGTCTTCAGCCTGCCCATCTGGAACCCCGCGCCCCTGAGGGAGTGGCTGAGCCCAAACGTCGCGGCCTCGCCGATGCGGCCCGAGGGGAAGCTCTCCAGTCCGATGTGGATCTCGCCGCCCAGGAACGTGCCTGTGGTGATGACGACCTGGCCCGTCGCGAGCTCCTCGCCCGACTCGAGCCGCACCCCTGTAATGTTCCTCTGCCCGGGCCTGGCGTCCGGGCCGTCTGCCTGCCCGAGCACAATGTCGGCCACGCTGTCCAGCACGACGGTCAGGTTGGGGTAGTTGAGCAGCGTGTCCCGCATGTGCGTCTTGTAGAGCTCGCGGTCGATCTGAGCGCGGGGCCCCCAGACGGCGGGGCCCTTGCGGCGGTTCAGCACCTTGAACTGCACGCCCGCGCGGTCAACAACGCGCCCGGCCAGCCCGTCCAGCGCATCGATCTCGCGAATGATGACGCCCTTGCCGATGCCGCCGAAGCTCGGGTTGCACGAGCAGGTGCCCAGGTTGTCCGTCTTGGGCGTCACCAACGCCGTCCTCGCGCCCGTCCGCGCAGCCGCAGCACACGCCTCGGCCCCGGCGTGGCCTCCGCCAATAACGACGACATCGAACTTCTATACCGCCAGCATTGGTCTGAAGTCAGCTGGCTGCGATCCCTGTCCGGTGGAGATATCGGGGGGGGGGGGGGGGGGGGGGGGAAATCACCTTGCAAGCTCGTTGACCGTGGCAAACGTCCTCCTTCGCCCGGCGCGAAAACTGGCGGGAAAGACGAGCCTCGTTGGGACGAGTGCGCCCAATAAAGACACGGACAAAGGCATAACCATCGACAGGCTCGTACCAGCGCCTAGCGATTAAAGGACATAGCTTTGGGGGAGGATGGGCAATCAACAAATCCCATCGAAGTGCAAGTTTGCCGTCATTGAACTTTTCGTGCCTATCGATAAGGCAGCCCACAGACAGAAATGATTCTAACCCCAACCCTGGGACTTTGGGAGAACCTCCTCCTGGATTGCCATTCATTTCCCAGAACAAGACTTTGATGCAATGTATATGTGATCTTTTTAGGTCTTGACGGTTTGTGACTAGCTGAGCGATTCCTAATAGTTAGATCATGTCTCTTTAAATGATTAAAGCATACCTTTTTTGAGAGCTTATCATTAATATCATTGTTTCTAGTGTTTTCTTTTCACTTTTATTGCATTGTCCAATGGTTCGTTCGTGCTCCCCCGGTCCCTATTCCTTCCACCCCCCAAAATACGATTATTTTTCTTACTAGGAACGAACCTGCTGCCGCGCTTCGAAGCCCCTTCCGAATGATCCATGCTGGTTACGAGTCGACAATTTCATGGGGTATGTTGTATTCTTTCACTCGCTCTTGAAATATATACTACACTTAAATATCGAAAGTAGAAAAGGGCGTATCATTGGTGTAATTGATGATAAAGCTGGCCAAAAAAACACAGCAATAACTGATAAATCCAAAAAAAAAAAAAAAAAGAAAAAAAAAAAAAAAACCTCCGGCGGGTGTTCAAACAAATGCACAAGCACCGCACCGCCGTCCCAGTACAGCCAACATGGCTCCCAGGCCCGTCCTATGTTCCACACGTGCTTCTTTGCAACAGGCAACTAACTCGCCTTACCCATTACCTCCGCCCAATCTCTTTCCTCAACCTACCAGCCGCCGTCGTGGGCGGGGGCTCCGGCCACGACCTGACAGCATCCTCGACCTCTTCCAGGAACGTGTCGGCGTTGTGCATCGTCGTGCCTCCGAGCACGACCCTGACGCCCGGCGAGGACGCGTTGATGCCTGCCACCGTCTTGGCCTCCTCGTATGTGGCCCCGCCGACCATGAAGACGATGATATCCTGCGGCTTGTCCTTGGTGCCGCCGCCGCCGTCGACAAAGGGGAACTGCTGCTCGCGGAGCCGGCCCTTGATCAGACTCTGCAGCGTCACCTCGAGCCGCGGCGAGTGCATCGTGTAGACGTTGTCGACACCCTTGAGGCCCTTGAACGCCTTGGCCCCTGAGAATATCCCCGTCGACTCGAATATGTCCGAGATGCCCCCGCCCGCCCCTTGCGACTGCGACACCGAGTTCTGATACACCAGCAGCTTGGGTACCAGGTCGGCCAGCCGCGCCGGTACCCCGCCTGCAGCCCCGAGGAGGTCCACCAACATTGGCAGTGCGCTGGAGGGGTGCTTCTCGTACCGTAACGCGTAGAGGGCCACGAGGCCAGTTTTATGCTCTGCCGTCACGGCTGGATTTTGGATAATCTTTTGAATACTCTGTCATGCTCTCGCTGTTAGCCCAGAAAATCGACGAGATCTCACGCACAGGCCTTGCCTCGACTTTCCGATTTTCTTACCTTTAGGTCTGCAGCGTGGTTGTCGTTACATGCCAAGCTTTGCTCGCACTCGCTGACCTCGAGCAGGTTTTCTTCTCCTACTCTCCTACTCAACTCAGACATAAGGTGGACATGCTTGCTGACGTTCCCCGATAGCTTCCGGAACTCGGGGTACTCCTCAACAAAGCGTTTCATGTCAGCTATTGACTCGAGCTGGACGTTGTTCTTGTGTTTTGTCTGGAACTGCTCGACATAGTCCTTGACGTTGGACCCCAGGTCGCCAAAGTTGAGGTACATGTTCTTCTTGAAGAACGGGTCCTGGTCCTGCGACAGGACAATCTCCTTGAGGTCAGGACTCGCGTTGGGCACGTCGCCCAGGTCGACACGGCCGTTCTTGATGCCGATCAGCTGGTGCACCATGGCCTGGTACGTCCACTGGGTGAGCAGCGGGGTGACTGGGTCGTTGCGACGGTCGAGGATGAGCAGGATGGGTGGGGTGTCGACCTTGCGGAAATCGAACAGCTGGTCCTCCTGCGTCATGTGGTAGCGCACCTCGGTGGCCAGTTTCTTGGCCATCAGGCTGTTCTTCTCGTACCGTATCAGCGGCTTCTTCTTGAGCGCCAGCAGGACGGCGAGAATGCCCTCGGTGGCGCGCTGTAGTGAGTCCGAGTTCCACATGTCTGGCGAGGTGCTCCAGAGCCTGTGCTGGGGCAGGGAGATGTTCAGGTCGAACAGGTCCGGGTTGACGACGACGAAGTCGGCAAAGTGCTCCTGGACCAGCTTGACGACCTCGTGGTCGTCTGCCTCGGCCAGCCGCTCAAGCGACGACTTCTTGACCACGTTGCTGAAGTAGAGGTAGTACTCGCCGTACCTAGGCTCCCTCAGCTCGTCGATCAGAAACTGGATCGAGTCGGGCGACGGCCGGACGAAGCAGTAGCAGCGCAGGTGGCGCATCTTCTCGCGGTTCGCATTATCCAGGCGGTCCGTGAGGTACACCTCGTGGTTGAGTAGCGTGGACTGTGTCACTGCCGTCGACAGGATCGGCACCGTGTCTCTGTCCAGCAGCAAGATCTTCATCTTTGCTGACTGCGAGCCTGTGGGGTTTCGCCCGTGGATATCATCTTGGAGATGTACCCGAAACGGCCTGGACGACATCCATCGTGAATGGCGGGGGCCCGTCTTCGGGGCCGGACAGCAGCTACTGTGACGACGTCTCCCGATGTGGATGCTGCACCGGTATCAGGGCCACGGCGGTAGGCTAGACTCCCACGCCCTCCAGCGGCCCGTCGGTCTGAGAGAGCTTACGTGCGCGAGGCTGTGGATGAGGTTGCCGCAGGGAGTGATGCACGGTGTGTGTTTGATAGAATGTGATTGCGGCGGTAATGTGATTAAACCAAACGTGGCCTAGCCCTGCAGGAGAACGGAAGAAGGCAGAACTTCCGGACTACTTGATCGTCGTAATTGACAGCAGCGGCAATACAAAAGCGTCCAGCCAAGGGATGCACGCTGCTATTATTGAAGTGGTTTGGCGCAGTTCTAGGCATGTCGTCGCATTCATCGCTGGAGCCTTCAATGCGGCTGCTCAACTAAGATGCACCAGCGTGGCACAGCACAGCAGGCGTGCTCGGGTGGGGCACTTTGAGCTTGGCTTGAAACGGAAGCTCCACACACTGCGCAAACGGGCATTGATGTCACAGTCGCCAGCAGAGCTTGCATCACCGCACAGCACAGGACAAACACATGCAATTGTTCTCAGCCAAAATCCCCTCGGCTGCCCGCCCCCTGACCGACCGACTTCGAGCGAACGATGCTTTGTCCGGGACAGCATCGCCATGTCGCCTAATACCTGTCCTGCTCGGGCAGAGCCTACGTGAGTGAGCAATTCCGAGCTGGTTCATGCTTTCTGCACCGCGCAACTGCTGACGGGGCCGCGGCCCAGACTCTCGTTCACGCAGGGCTTCATCGTCGGCCAGCTGTCGGTAGTGCTGCTGATCGCGGCCTTTATAAAGTTCTTCATCTTCGGCGACCCACCCTCCCCCGAGGAGACGGCAACGGCCCGGGCCAATGAGCGGCGGTCACGCACGCTCGCGCACAAGAGGTCGCTGCTCAGCCTCCGCAGCCCCAGCCAGCGGCCCGAGCACACGCACCTGCAAGGCGGCGGCCACCACCCGGCCCTCAAGAAGAAGAAGTCCAGCGTACTGCGCTCCGGCCCGCCCGCGCTGACGATCGGCTCCATCCTCAGCAAGACGTACTACCGCGTCGACAGCCACCAGCCCGAGAGCCTCGACTGGTTCAACGTCCTGGTCGCCCAGACCATCGCCCAGTTCCGCAGCGACGCCCAGCACGACGACGCCATTCTCACATCCCTGACCAAGGCCCTCAACGGCACCAGCCGCCCGGACTTCCTCGACGAGATCCGCGTCACCGAGCTTAGCCTCGGCGAGGACTTCCCCATATTCAGCAACTGCCGCATCATCCCCGTCGACGAGGATGGCCTCACCTTTGGCCCCGCTGGCGGCAAGGCCTTTGACGCAAACATGGCCCACCGCGAGGGCGGCACCCTGCAAGCCCGCATGGACGTCGACCTGAGCGACATGATCACCCTCGCCCTCGAGACCAAACTGCTGCTCAACTATCCGAAGCGCCTGACCGCCGTGCTCCCCGTCGCCCTGGCCGTCTCGGTCGTGCGCTTCAGCGGCACCCTGGCCATCTCCTTCATCCCCAGCAACCCCTCGCGCCAGACGGGCACCAAGATGGTCTTCACCTTCCTTGACGACTACCGCCTCGACTTCTCGATCCGCAGCCTCGTCGGCAGCCGCTCGCGCCTGCAGGACGTACCAAAGATCGCCCAGCTGATAGAGTCGCGCCTGCACCGCTGGTTCGACGAGCGCTGCGTCGAGCCGCGCTTCCAGGAGATCCCGCTCCCCAGCCTATGGCCCCGAAAGAAGAACACCCGTGGTGGCGACGAGATAATTGCCGATGTTGAGCGCTCGATGAGCAGGGCAAAGGGCGTAGAGGCAGCCCACAATTCCAGGCATGAATCTGTGGCCTCAGGCGCTCGTCAGCCCTCGGCTGATTCTCTCTCGTTTCAGGAGGCGACCCCGGTCTGACGATGAATTCCCAATGCCCGGTTCCTTGGATGTGGACGATTCCCCCTGAATAGGAGTGGAATTAACCAAGTGACTACGAGCTCTGCCGCAAAAGCTGGCCCAGCAAGGTTCTTGCTGCGTCGGGTGAGGAGTCCACATCCGACGAGTGCGAGGCGCACCAGCGCCACGTCGGCCATGCATGATTCCCATGATAGCGTGGATAAATCGCCACCCTTATTTTGCGGCTATCAAGACAAGTAATTATACTTGTTGAGCTGAGTAGGGCGAGCATCTTGATACCAAGACCCGTGCTACCACAGCAAAACCTGGCCTCCGCTTGAAACGGATCCCTGCCAGCGCCGACACGCTTCCAGTGGTTTTAACCAATACAATGCTTCTGTGGTGTAACCTGTCAGATGTGCCCAGAACCAAGTCCCGACAGCTAGGGGAAGAGAAGGCGAGCTGCAGAGGGACCAGTGAAGGCAGCGCCAACAAACAACCTTAGTTGAGATCGATACCCAACGGAGAAAGCATCGCAGTGCCCAATCTACAACAGAAAAATGAAGTTGAGAGAACACGCTATCATGTCCCAGTCACAGCCAAAGGCTGTATGAAGCCGTGTTTCCGCTCGTTCACATCGGCACCACCCTGTTTGTCTGGGACTGCCGATGTCCCCTCGGTTCGGCCGAGCTTTCGGCTCATTTCAGCGGGATCAACTCCATCTGGCTTTTGGTGAGAGTCCAGAAGTTTCGGTAGAATAGTATGGCGCCGGCGAACAGGAGCACATAGTAGGCCACAGTCCACAGCGGTGACGCGGGCTTCTCGCCGTTAGGGTCGTCGGCGGTGGCGACCCTGACGCGGCCCCAGAGACGAGGGAGGCCAAGGGAGTTGCAAAAGGCATGCACAAGCGTCACGGCCAGAAGGCTGCCGCCCCTGAGGTAGAGGAAGGTGGCATAGGCGCCGAAGATGGTTGTGAAGCCGAACTGGAACACGGAGCGTAGGGCGGCCTGTGCCCACGGCACCTGCGGGTGTGTGAGGCGGAACTCGTAGAAGTGGTGCAGATGCGCCAACCCGAAGACCACAGGCGATAAGAAAATCGTCTTGGAGACCGACGTGCGCGCCAGAAGCATCAGAGGTACCCCGGCAGACCGGAAGAGGACCTCCTCGGTGAAGGGACCCTGGGTTGCGAGTTAGGTCAGCAACACAAAGAACACCGCCGTGGGAAAAAGAGGTGGGTCTGTCTTGCTTGCTTACAGCGACGATGTTCCGCCAGGTCGTCCACTCGCCGAACAGGTCGTAGAGGGGCCTGAGCGCGATCCAGTTCCTCCAGCCGGCCTCGACGACGAGGTTCTCGAACAGAGGGCCGAGGAAGAGGAGGGCAGTCAGGAACAGAGACCTGGCGGAATCGACCAGGCCGACGGGCCAGTAGCCGAGCAGATGGAGGGCGCCCTCGGACGGTACATGGCCGTCCTTGGTGACCATGTAGAAGGTCATGGCCGAGCAGGCAATACAGGACAGCGTGACCGACGCAACCCTAGCCCTGATGACGGACGGGGCGTCCCTGGACAGCCGGGCCGACGGCCTGGTCCGGGACGAGAGATAGAATGGGGCCACATAGATTACGGTATATACGATCTAGGCACAATGGCAGGTCAGTATTGGAGGAGGTGACATGAGGTGCTGCGGCGGCGGCGGCGACGGCGATGAAGGGGGCGGCAGTGTGGCCAAACAGGGGTTTCCGCTGGTATTCCCAGCAGCCAGAAAGGGGGGCGAACGGAGCCATGTGAGTTTCGGCACAGCCTCGAGGACTTACAAGAAGCAAGACGGCGGCTCTGGTGGTGATCGGGGGTGGAGCCTCAGCTGTTCAGGGTTTCAGCAAGCTGGTTCGAGATTCCGGACGTCGCATCAAGAGGTGGGACAGGCGGCAGGGCTGTCGAACGCAGGCAAGACACCAGACCAAAAAAAAAGAAGAGACGAAGATAAGACTCACGCTTGGCGCCGTAGTGGACATACTTGCCGATCCTGTCGACGATGCCTCTGACCGACGGCATCTTTGGGGTGTTGCGACGATGGATGCGGGATGCGATGGCACGATCCAGCGTGGTAGCACGGGCAATCTGGTAGAGCTGCGTCGATAGATATGATAGGTAGCAACTCCACACGAGATCTGTCGGCGATGCCTTTTGGGCGTTTCGCAGTGATTGATTGGACGTCGAGGCTCGGAAAGGGGGCGTCCTGGCGCTAGATGGGCTGGGCCAGATGGATGACGGGCTGACGGGTTGGGATGACGGTTTGAGGATCCCCGTCGATGGAGCTGTGGCTTTGCATTGCTTTCCGCGCCTTTGCGGACGCTTGCTTCCCCCAGCCGGGGAGCCAGCGGGCAAAGTGCTTCTTCCCTATGCGGCGCTTGGGTGGCTGCACCTGCGGCTGCGTGCCCTTTTGGAAAGGTGGGAGGTGGGGCGGCGGCTGGAAGACAGGGCTGGGTTCCACCACCACCAGCTGGGTTTGACTGCCGAGTTTCGCGGAGGCCCCACCGTCCGTCGCAGCAGCTTCCCGCGAAAGCGCCCACCTCGAGGACAGCTCCAAAACGGCAGTTTTTCGAGCCTCTTGTGTGAGTTTGGAGTGGCAGAATGACCGCACTGGAGCTGCACTAGAGCACAGGTGCCGCAGCGCTTGCGAATGGATTGAAACACCACATGTTCCTTCTAATGGCACTGGCTGCTGCCGAAGCAACGACAGAAGTTTGAAAGAACACCAAATGTAAACATTGGGGTCATGACGTTGGGAGCCATTCCATCACCACTCTTTCCGTGCGCTGGGTTGAGGTTATCCAGCTGGAGGGGCCGTGCGCACTGCATCGAAACGATCTATCAGAGCTGGGCATGCATAGAAACAACGCATTTCGATGTTATGCAAAGGACAAGCATCCACTGAATAAGCTGTGAAAGGCGATGGCATCCATGGCTGGATGCATTGTGACCCACGCGCCAACACCCGTCAAATGCGGCCGAACGAGCCGCTGTCAAAACCATGGAGAGATGCTCCGAGGAGGACTTCGGACAGAACAGGCCGCAGCACCGCCCAATGCGACTACAACCCAAAGCGCGGGATTCGCCTCTCGTGTAATTCAGAGAGCATGAAAAATTCACTTCAACTCGTCCGGTTTGTGGCTGCTTATCAGCCTCGATTACTTAGGGGCTTGCACTTTTGTTTCCAGCGAATCTCGTGTCCAGGAGATGCAACCCCTTCCACCTCCTTTTGCGTGGTAAAATGAGCGTGGCAGGGATCTGCATTGACACGAAAAGTCGCGTTTGCGCGTTATCCAGATTGCGTTTCCTCCCACGCCATCCACTCCTCGCCGTCCAATCCCCTCGTCCCAACGACTTTAGCCCTCCCGCACAAGTCTTGACCAGTCGGGACAAAGGCCCCCATTTTCGGCTACACAAGGTTTGGAGGTCCCAAAGAAACGACCTGCCAAAAAACTCCGAGACCCATCTTCGAGGGGGCCCCCTTGATGGCGACCAAGGATCAAGGGAGGAGGGGGGCGGAGGCGACAGGGGATTGCGATTCTGGACAGTGCAAGACGCTTTCAGGGGCAGCACTGAGCACCAGGCGTTTGGGGGTTGGACATCCCAGCAAGCTCAGTCAGCAAATCTTGGAACGGGGAGGCTAGGAAGCTTCCAGGTTTTCTTCTTCGCAAGCGGGCCTCCGCAGTCGCCTATCCTCTCGATCACACGATGCCAGCCACCTCCAGTGTCCACCGTTGGGGCGGGCGGCATGGCGGGCGTCGATTTCCGGGGGCCGTCCAGGCGGCTGTCGAGACGAAGTTCATGCAGTGTGGGTGGGAGGGGCCTGCGTGGGAGCGTGGCAAGCAAGCTAGAACGAATGCTTCGTGCGGTCTCGCAAAGGCCTGCGACTGCATGCTGCTTGCTGCACGCTGCTGCACTTCATCTGTGGTGCACAGTCTGCGTTTCCGCCAGCCGTCATTCGTTCTTCGATCCGGTGCTCCGCGGTCCTGCAGACGCATCCTAAGCGCGGATTCTTGCAGAGTGGGTTTCGATGGGTAAAGAATGCTGCCACAAAATTTGCGTCTGCACAACCTGCAGGAGGCTGCAGCTGATAGCGCGCACCAGATGGGGCAGTATTGCCAGTTTGGTACGCTGTAATTACCCGCGCTGCAGGCGCACGTCCGCTGTCTCCATTCCCAGGCCTCTATTGCGGCGATTCCAGCGCAGCCGAGCGCGCAGAACCTTTTGCTTTCGTCCTTTTTGCGTGGCCTGTTGGGCCAAAACCCACCAGACCCATGACGCTATCTGCAGTCGACTGACGGCAATCCATGTTGCCCACTCTCCACCCGCCGGCCACCGCCTTTTTCCCAATCTCCCCCGCCCAGCCACCACCGCCGGGGGAGGAATGCCGTGCCCCCCGTTTGCGTGTCTCTCGCGCTCTGTCTCAGCGGACGGACTGGCGCCAGCTCTGGAAGCAAAAGCAAGTGTCTCTGTTTACTGTTTACACAACAAGGCCGCGCCTCGGCCGCGGCCAGTGCACGGCAAGCCTGTGCTCCTTCTAGCTGCTGCACTGGGATATTCCGTTGGACGGCACCATGGGAACATCAGGCTGTTTGGAGCTTGAGTTTCGTCGAGCGCCGACCAAAAATTACCCAGGCGAACACACGGGTGCCTGAACTACACACGGCCCGGATCAGTGGCTAGGCGAACCAGCGCACAGTAGAACAGTTCGATGGCGGATGGCTAGGCGGATGGATCATCACCACGCACACGTCCTCCCCTATGTGCGGCACGATGGCCCGCTTGTTGCAGTGTGTGGGCGGCCAAATCAGAGGCCAGCCTCGCCTTGCCACCTCGACCAGGCCAGCCCGGACCAGGCAGGCAGGCCGTAGGTTCCTCGGAGCCAGCCCAGCCCAGCCCAGTGGGCGGTCAAGCGTTTTTTTCAGTGCGGTACTTGCAAGCTGCCCCAGGCGTTTTCCCCCGAGGATCCTCCTGATCATTGCATGGCCAAACAGCCGCCTGGCTCTCGGCCAATGGAGCCCACAGCTGCAGGGTTTCTTTCCCTCCCTCGCCATCTGGTGTTTTTTTGCCCACCTGGATGTTACCCACACCGCGGTTGGGTGCACATGCCGTTGTACCGTATCCAAACTTCCCGCTGCGACCTACCCCTGGCTGCCCATCCACACTGCGCCAGCCATGCCACTACCACCAGACGCACATGCAGGCTAGCCCGACTGGTGTCCTTGCCCTCGCCGATAGGACGGTTCCGCTATAGTCATGTATAACCATCCTCGTCACCCGCAGCTCCGGATCCCGCCCCTCCCCTCCATCGTCTCGTCCCTTTTCATTGACGGTGCCTGTTGTGTGCGATGCGCGAGTGACGGGAATCCCAGCACCGAGGCCGTGTCAAGCGATCGATATCCCGCCCTGTCGCCTCATGCTCGGGAGCATTTCCTTCCCAGCCCGCCGCTTCGATATACCCTCCTCGCCTTAATAGTGCCGCCCTCGGCCTCCGCCGCGTTTCTTTTTCACGGCACCTAATATCTAGGTCCAAGTCTGCCTACCCGGCGCAAGTCTGCATTTTCCTCATTTCCCTTCTCATCCTTCTCACCCACGACGCTCTTTTGCAACACCCCATTTGGTTTCTTCGCTTCTTCGCTGTATTCTTTTTATTCTTTTTGCTTCTTTTGCTCTTCTTCCCTTTTCCTCCCTGTCACGATCCAACGATTACCCAGCTGGATCCTTGGGACGAACCTCAAAAGAATTTCAACCTTGCCGGCACACCAAGGACGACCGAAGACGAACCGATCCCACGAACCCGACCTTCATTTCCTAATTCTTCTCATTTGTTGACGGACACGAACGAGTCTCCACGATCGAAATTACGAATTCACGGCCCGCGATATCGATCTTTCAGTCTCGGTTATTACTTCCCCGCCTTACGTTCCGTTGTACGACCCCATGATAGAACGACAGTCACGACTGGACCCGCTGTTTGCTTGATCAGGACATATCTACGACTACCCCTGAGAGTAGGACCGACGACTTGACGACTTTCGGAATTGGGGAGCTGCTTATTGCGAGAGCAGAGTCTAAACACGGACCAGGAGCAGGGGAAAAGAGAATTGGGGAATCGTTGGCACCGGCAAATCAGCTTTCGCATGACGCCCGATAATGAGCAGGGGTTGATTGCGAAAAACGAGCGAAGAAATTTGTACACGCTGTCGAACACGAAGCCGACGACATCGACGACGCCCGCACGTCCCGGCCCACTGCGAGTCGAACCGTGCGGGTGTCTGGACGGCGAGAAATGTCTGCTCCAGACGATGGATGCCCCAACAGCCCGCCACCGCCGCCGCCCAAGGAACGGCCGCTGTCGCAGACCAGCAGTCATGGAATCCGCATCGTGCCATACTCGCCGCCTCGACTCAGTCGCGACGAGCGCACGGCGAGCCAATCGTCGTCCGCCACCGCCTCGACGCGCCCGCTGTCGGGGTCACAGCAGCCCAGCCGGCCTGCGTCGCAGCAGTACCAGCCACATGTGGCGGCGGAGCACGGCTCGGGCAACTGGGACGTTATCAGCGACGGGCGAGGCAGCGGGGTGGTGGCAGTGGCGGGGTTGGAAGAACAAGCGCGGGCGCCGGTGGCACGGCGAGCCAGGCGCAGAGCAGGAGCCCCAGCGAGGGAGATTTCGCTGATTCGCGAGTCTATGCGGTGGCCGGCCAAGGGCGCGCACCTTCGTCATCGGTTGGGTCGGCGGCCGGGGCCAAGGATGGTGCTGTTTCAGGCACGAAACCAGCCGCACCACAGAGCGAAGGGGCCTCGAGGGCGGCTCCCCCTAGGACCCCGCCCGCCCCTGCTGATTGGCCACCCACCCTGGCCGGCCGAGGCCCCAATCCCAGCAGCGCATTCAATGCGCCATCTCAATCGCAATCAGCGCAAACCCGGCGGCCACTCGCGACGAGGCCGACGCTGACGCTAGCGCCCAAACCCCCATCCTCGCGACTCCCGTCGGGCCCAGCTGGGGCTGCGCCTGCGCCTGCGCCTGCTGCTGGCCCTGGGCCCCCGGCGCCGCGGCCGCAGTCGCGCCGCCGCAACATGATTTCCATACACCCCGACAACAGGACCTTTTCGATTGTGCTCAACAGCACCGGCAACCTCCCCGGCAGCAGCACCTCGTCGGCCAGGGGCAGCTGGAGCGCCACAAGCGCCAGCGCGAGCGGCAGCGGCACCACCCGGGGCACCTGGGCCAGTAGCCAGGCGGGCGGCAGCAGCACGTACAGCAGCGGCATCACGTCTCCGCCGCTCTCGTTGTCGACGGTGCGGACGGTCGACTCGCGCGAGGGGCTGTCGGACGCCTTCCTCGCCGATGACGAACGTGACGAGCCAACTGACCAAGCCGTGCTCTCGCCCTTGACTACTGCGGGTACCATCCCTGACACGGCCCATTTCCCGTTCCCACCCTCCCCTGGCGAGCCCTCCACCCGCGCCCACTTAACAGAGGATCCTAAGACGCCTGCCTACTCGTCGTCCCCCTGGAACTATCGCATGGTTGGTGGCTTGCGGAAAGTGCCCAACACCCCTGATTTCAAGCAAAAGCAAGTTGTACAGCTTCAATCATCTGAGAGAGAACAAGCCCTGTCGCCACTTCTCGAGGCTGCATCTACACCATCGCCGATCCCCGACCACCACGCCGCTCCCTCCCGCGCCCCCGACGACACTCCCACGCGGCCGCTCGTCTCTAAGGACTCGTTTGCATCGGACCGGACCGTCGAGACCACCTCCGAGACCAGCAACTACAAGGTCTACGGCCGCAGCTCGCCTCCGCCCCAATCTGACGAGAGCCTCCCGCTGCCGTCGTCGAGCCACTCCAACTACGTCCTGCTTGGAGAGTCCTCGCCCGTCGCGCCCCCGTCTGAGCAGCAGGACCCGAGCCCGCCGCCGAGCAGCCACGACAGCGACGAGAATTACATTCTTCACGGCGACCCCTCCCCCTCGCCCTCTGTCTCGCTCGTCGCCCGCCGCCAGCCACGGCCCGAGTTCTCGCAGGAGAGCCTCATCGTTCCTCCTCTGCAGCCTGCCCGCAAGAGGTCCGACGAGCGTCTTGGCTACTACAAGTCTCGGTCTCGCGAGAGCCTACGCGCCAGGGCCAATTCAGCCAAGTCCCTCAAGTCCATCACCTCGATAATTGCGGGCGAGTCGGTGCAGTCGGTCCTCGTCAATTCGGCTTTGGTTCCCGCCCTGCGGCAGCAGTCACCTGGCGGTGCAGGACCGTCTTTGTCTTCCTTCGCGTCGCGGCGGCAGCAGCTAGATTCATGGGCGAGCTCGGCGCGCCCAACGGCTCCCCCCTCTGGCTCTCAACCCCAGCCACAGCCACAGCCACAGCCACAGCCACGACCCCAGCAGTTCCCAATGGTCGAGGCACACCCGCACCAATGGAGCTCTCAGCTGTCCACCGTCATGTCCGAGACCGAGCCCTCGAGCAGCGAACGGGCCATCTCGCCCATCTCGAGGACCGCGTCCAGGATGACAGGTAGCGTCAGCAACCTCAGCGGCGCCGGCAGCGGCAGCGGCAGCGGCAGCGGCCGACGCCAGAGCACCGGCTGGGCAAGCAGCACACACAGCCGGCAGATGCTGAGCATCTCGTCGTCGCTGGCTGCCCAGCTCGAGGAAGGTCGCACACAGAGCCGGTCCATGTCCATGTCTCGCAGCGACTCGGTCTCGCTCGAGCGACCTGCAGCTGCCTACGCGCGCAATGGCTACAACGGCGCCTCGCGCACGATTCGCGACCACGACGAGGACGGCGATGGCATTGCCGATCTCCGTGATCTTTCGCCTCGCCCCTCTCGCTCGGGCCTGTCGGGGTTCTTGAGCAGCTTTAGCGATTCGTCCCGCAACCTCCACTCGTCTTCGAGCTCGCGCAGCTTCAACTCGTCCACCCTACCCACGTGGGCGCGCGTCTACTACGGCTCTGGCGAACGGCGCCAGCTCAGCGCACCATCCATCATGTCGGACGTGTCTGAGGGCCCAATCAGCAGGCCCGGGTCGGTGCTGCAGCAAGATCCCGGCAGCCCCGCCGCAGACCACTTCCCGTCGTCACTCTACAGCCCGCGCAGGCGAGTCAGGGAGGTGGAGGCCGGCCCCTCGCAGCGTCCCTTCTCGGACCAGGCAAGCATGGAAATTGCCGAGGCGCCGCCGGCCGACGTGGACTACAATACCATTCGGCCCAACCTCCGCAAGAAGACCAGCAGCCTCTGGTCGCCGCACCTGGGCATGGACAGGCGAGCAATCTCCAGCCGCTACAGCCGATGGGACCCGCCCAGCGTGAGCTGGAGTGCTGAGAGTGGGGTCTGGGGACGGAGAAACGTCCAGGTTGTCCTGTTCGTCCTGGGCTTCATCTTCCCTTTCGCTTGGATGATCGCTGCCGTCCTCCCGCTCCCCGAGAAGCCGCGCCTCGAGATGCTGGAGAGTGACCACAGCCAGAGCGAGCTTGGCATCCCCGACTCCCTCCGGCACCACTTCACCGAGGCAGACGACGTGCGGTACCAGAGCGCCAGGTGGTGGCGCAACCTCAACAGGGGCATGTCCCTCGTTGGACTGGCCATCATTGGCGTCGTCGTCGGCCTGGTTGTCGTGGGCATCCGGCAAGGGTGGTACCAGCGAGCCTGAAGACGTTTCGAGCTATGCACCGATCTGCTCCACGTGGACGACACCAAACCTACTACAGTCATTACCTCACACACAGCATACCCTTCGAATCGGTTCAGCATTTTGTCACATCTTTAATGACGCTATACGCGACCCATACGCAAGCGATTCACGCCGCGACTCGGACACTTTTCCTGCTACAAGTCAGCACATTCATCATATACTGCGCGGAAATATAACGACTAGACTTCTCAGGCACCACGGCCACGACGGCACCTCAAAAGCATCTTCTTCTGCCTGCCCATTTCTTTCTACACATTTAACCAACCTACATACCGATCTACCTACCGACCTATGTACATTCATTCTGGTCACTCACGCACCACTGCATCGGTTCTGCATCTACCGGCTGGTCGACGATTTCACATCCCGACCGCGTCGTGTATCATCACCACACCACCACCCTCCGGAATCACATAAAACATGGAAACCCGGATTACATAAACCCGAGCACAACTTGCTCGGTTATTATTATTGTCTATTACGGCGCGCGAGTTTGCGGATAGAGAGACTCCGGGATATCGGGCCCTGGCAATTGGGGGAACGCAACAAGGATCTATTTTTTTTCTTTTTTTTTCCCCTTTTTCTTTCTCTTTTTTTCTCCCCCATGTACGATCTAACACTACGGTAACGGAGTTTGAGCTTTTTCTAGCGATACCCCCGGTCTGGCCTCGTTTTGGAGTTGGTCCTGGAAGTTCGATTTTGGCGAGACTGCAGGGTTTGATCGACAAACCGGCCCGCCATCTCGCTCGGCTGTCTGGAGGATCCATTGCCAAGCAACCCCAATCCCAACCCTCCAGATCCCCCTTGCCTGGTGCGACCGTCGCTTTTCTTCCTTTCTTTTTTTTTTTTCTTTTTTTTCCCTCTTCATTTCCAATCGACGGCGACACCGAAGTGGGGATTGAAGGGAAGGGAGTTAATGGTTCCCAGAACCGAGTTTTGTCCTGTTTCCATATTTCTGTATCCATTGGTCGGTCTGCTTCTTTCTCTTCTTGGACACCTATGCCAACTCTTCACGCTCTTATTGTCTCTCCCGATTCCTTTCTGGATATTTCAGGTGTGTAATAGAGGAACACGAACAGCATGACCAGTTTTGTCAAAGCGGGGGGGCCTGAGATGGGGGCAACAACTCCCCGGGTACGGGTGGCCGCATCGAGATTAATGAAAATCGCATGAGAGGGACTATTCTTTCATCATGTGCCCTTGCACATCCATCTTAGATGTCCAGAGCAGAGCCCGCCTCTCGAGTCAACCGAGACTGCAGAAGGCCAAGGTGCCCTGCTCTAAAATAATATCTAGAGAATGCCTGCCAAGGTGCAGAAGTCCTTGCGGACAGCAATTATTCGTGGCTCGAATGAATCAATTCAAAACCAGGCGTGACCTCTCATCTCAACTGACTGACACGGCCCTCGCGCCATCCTCTAGGCTTCTAGGGCATGGCACATGTCATGCCTCCTCTGTGCGTTTGTAATACCAGCCCCTGGGAAGCCGACCTCGGTATCGGCCAACCTTCTCATGTACTGCCCGAGTCGGCGGTAGTGGATAGCGGCCAGTTCTGCATCCATATATGCGCGGTCAAGCCTGGGGCTGTCCCCCGAGGAAAGAAAAAAAAAAAAAAAAAAAAAAAAAAGGGTACGGCAAGCTCCAGTCGATGAATGCTTATGCTTGATTGAATTGCTGCCGCTCGCCCAAAGCTACGTCCCCGCTTTCCCGAGCATGGCTGTCCATGGGAACCCCAGCCAGAACCGGAAATCCGAATGCGATGTCCATGACGACATCCCCGAGAGAGGGTCCGGCCGGCAAGCGACGTCCCAAAAGCAACACCCTACTTGTCAGATGACAAGTCCGGATAAAATAAGATAACTAGGCCCTCATCCACGCGCGTCTTTCTCAAGAGGAAGAGAGCGTTTCCCTCGGTGCCGTCACATATCCGGCTACTGCGTGTGGCGACGGCACCGGCATCATCCAGGCATCGAAATGGAGCACGAGGGCCAAGCACGCCCAGTGTGCAGCGCGTCGAGTATAACCACCAAGACCTCGGGAATCCGTAGACGACAGCGCCATTGGTATCACATACACATCGGGCAAGCCAGAGACTCGTGCGCATAGACGCGCCTCTTTGAACCAGGTGTCTGCACCCATATACCATGGGGACCTTTGTGGCTCAGCCCTCCTTGTGTGCAGACGCAGATGCCTTGCGAGCCCGCAACTCTATCTCGCTCTTGAGTTCGGCCATGGCCTCGTCCATCTCCAGGGCAGGGTCGCCGCTGACACCTAGCACGGGCAACCTGTTAAGGCTGTCGGTGCTGGAGGTCCGCTCGAGGGCTGCACCCCGTCCCTTGCCGCCGCTGGCGCCAGCCGCCTTGGCCTGCTTCTCCTCCAGCTTTTTGCGGAGCAGTGACTTGGCGGGCGAGGCGAAGAACGCCATGCTGACTATGATACCGCCAACGGCGTAGAAGTAAACGCGAGACCAGACCAGTAATGACGTGTCCATGGCCAGGAGAAGGAAAGGTGTTGTTGCGAAGGTGAAAGTGAGCTGCGTCACAAAGTACGAGAACAAGTCGTACAGGCGCTTGCTTGGCAGAGGCTTCTGCGTTGCCGGATCCAAGAAGAAAGGCCGGCAGTAACGACGGAAGTCTGATTTGGTAGTCTGTGAGCGTCTGGAGCACAAAGAACAAGGGTGGAGTTTAGAACTTACTCTTCGCAACTGTCTGGATGAAGCTGGCAGCACAAAGTCAAGTAATAGCCAGGGTAAAAGCCGTGCCAGATGGCGCTGGTCACAAAGGGCCATGCTCGCCCTGAAGCCAGGCTTTTTACCCTCGGGGTGACGCGAAGGTAGATGTAGTTGCGGAGCCACATGTTGGTCTTCTTATTCCAGTTCTCGAGGTACGCGCGGGTGTTCTGAGCCGATTCCACACCCCAGGGGTAGATGTTTTGGACGCGGTCCCAGGCCACCTTACCGTCACGGGATCGACACCGTTGTAGCCCAGCCCGGCCAGGATACAGGAGCCCTCGGCCAGAGACCAGGCGCCATAGTACTTGCACCGAGCGGTGAAGTTGAACATGTGCAGGATGAAGACGCGGCGCAGGAACGAGTAGCGCATGTACTCGGGTCCCGTCACAAAGTCGGCGTAGTAGTACGACGAAAGGTACACGAATGCTAGGGTCCAGGCGAGGCCGGTCAGCATCGTCATGATGGCAGGGGTTGCTGAGCGCGGAATGCGGCGCTTCTTGCGGGTCGGGGCCTTCTTGACAGGGTCGACAGCGGCAGGTGTATCGAACATGGATGTGTCAAGCCAGCGGCGGTACTCGGCATAGTCGAAAGCGGGGCCAACGAGAAGGGACGGGAAGAAGAGGACATATCCGGCATAGTCGAGCAAGGAGGGTAGCTCGCGGATGACGCGGTCACGCTGAAAGTCGGAGAGCTGGTCGTCGGGAAGAGTACCGTCGGCGACGTTCCAGCAGAACGCCGACAGCTTCATGACCATGACCATCTGGGCGCCCGTGATGTCGGCGGTCTGGGGCGAGTTGGCGAACTGGCGGTGCAGCTGGTTGGCCGAAATGTGGCCCATCAGGAATACAAAGCCGACCCATGGCATGTAGGGGGAGCCTCGGAGGTATTTTGCAATAGCATAGGCGCCAGCTGACGAGATGAAGAGCGTGCGTAGGCCAGACCACAGATCAAAGAGGCCGACAAGATAAAAGAGCGCGATACTGTGGGTGGCTTAGCCATTGTGTCCTCCCTTGACCACTCTCCCAAGAAGTCGTCTAAGAATATTGGGGCAAGGGAGTCTGCTCACGCTATGCTGAAGAGGTTCTTGTGGTGCGGTTTGGAGTCGGGGACTCGTTTGAGAAGTCCTGGCGAGGGGGTACGACAGGAGAAACGTCGCGACGAGTTTTACTGCGTGTCGAGACGGTCCAATGTCAGGCGCCTGCTTCTATAGCAGTCTGGGATCTCAGGGGAAGGGGACTGACGGTCATCTGGGGCGGCGATCTTGCCAGACAGATAGACGAACGCTGCCGTGGGTTGGGCCAAGGCTCATGTTAGCTGCTTTCCCTACAGCATCGCGACCAGAGCGCCAATGGTACGGGTCTGCCATACGTATGTTGATATAGGGGAGCATCTTGGCCAGGCTTTGGGGTCCTGCGGCGGACGGGAGAGGCTGTAGCGTGCAAGCGAGCTCGGTACCTTAGTAGGGGGCTTGGTGGGAGCTCGTAAAGCTTGCGGGAGACGGTGAGCGCCGAGAGACTGAGCGTGCTTAATCCATTCCCTCGCGAGGTTAAATGCGTGCAGAAAACGGCGAGGGAAAGGAAACAGCCGAGGTATGCAGCTTCGAGTCAAAGGAAGGCCGTCGCGATGCGGGCGCGGGGTCGAGGTTCTCAACAAAATCGACGAGCGCAAAAGTAAAAGCGTCACATTCCGGGATCGCCAAGTGGGCAGCCGAAGCTTTCTTTCTTTTTGAGTCGCGACGGGGCATATCGTCATCCCCACCCGCCTACGTCCCACCCGCGTCCCACCAGAATCCAACCCCTGCCCGCATGCAGGCGCCGCTGGCTCCCTGCCTCGTGCCAGCAATGGGGTCGGGTGCAGCGGCTTCAGCACACGGTTGCGCCAAAGCAAATGACGGGACCTGCCGCTGGCTCAAGGCGCTCATGTGCTGTCCATTTTGGGACGCCCATCGACCAAGATACCGAGGCTGACGTCACCAGGCCAGAGTCTGGCCGTGCTGCTTGCTATTCGTCCCCGTGATGCCGTCTGTGACTCGAGCAAAGACTCACAGCTGATGAAGGAAATGCGGTGCGGCATCGGTACTGGGTTCCATGTTGAACTGAACCCGAAGGTGAAAGTGATAGAAAGACCAGAAGACCCAATGTGCGGTCGCCCGTCGAGGTTTTAATGCCAGAACGTCTTCCTGCTCATACCATGACAGCGGGAGTTGTGGCGGGGGCTTATGTGGCCAGGCGAGCCAGAGGTGGTTGGGATGATAGTCCGACCGCGTTCAACGGCCCCTGCGCGTCATTCCGATACCCCTCGCATCGCATCTTTCAACATGCAACGACATCACAATAACAAAAGCTTTTGGCATGAAATTATAACATTCGATGCACTAAAAGCAGGGGATTTTAACGAATTAGTTACCTAGGTACCTAGGTAGTTAAAAGTTAGTGATCAGGATCGGGGTTCGATGTTTGTAAAAGGCCAAGGGGAAATGGCGTTGGGTGGGGGTGATTGACTGATAGACAGAGGGGATCCGTTTAGCGTGGTCGGGTCGTGTCAGGAGAGCGCATCGCCAAGCTCAGCTGGAAACATTCAGCATTCAATCGGTGGCTGGTGGCTCTGGGGCTCGCAGGATCAAGAACATTGATGGGCAAGCCAGCCCCGGCACTCTGCATCGCATCCATCTGGCGCCGCTGGACTGACTGTTTGTGGTCCTGGTGCTGCGTTGCATCGTGTCGTGCACTTTCGCTTCCCGAACCCAACAGCCGGCTGCGCTTTTCTTGTCTCTGCTGCTGCAGGCGGCTGATTGGCACTCTCGCAGGAGGCCTGCCGTGCTGCGTCGCCAGCATGCTTGGTCGCGTCGATTGAAAGCCGACTCCGTCGCCCCGACAGAATCGCAAAGCAAACACGCGGCAATGGATTCGCGAAGCGCTACATTCGAGGGTTCAGAGGCCGGGAGTGTAGGCCATCCTCCTGCGCGATCGCTCAGGCTGCAGCTGCCTGCAAGCTGCGATCCACCCTCGCCCAGGGCCCGACGAAACAGCTGGTTTGATCGTGCGTATTGATTTCGGCCCAGTTACCGTCTTCTCGCGCCTTGCATGCACTGATACGCTCCATCACCGCAGGTGTTTGGCGGGACGGGGCATATGGGTCGGTCGCTAGTCAAGTGCGCGCTCGGCCACGGTGACAAGGTCACGACGGTAGGCAAGACATTCGAGTCGACGCCCGAGTCTATGGTGCAGCAGCACGAGAACTGCTTTGGCGCCCTCTGCGACGTGCGCGCCAAGGACTCGGTCCGGCGCATCGTCGACAAGACCCTTGAGCGCTTCGGCCGCATCGACGTCATTGCCAACTGCTCCGGCTTCGGTGTCATCGGCGCCTGTGAGGACCAGGACGAGCACGAGATACGCAACCAGTTCGAGACCAACTTCATGGGCACCCTCCACATCATACAGACCAGTCTGCCCTACTTCCGCCAGCAGGGCGCCGGTCGCTACCTCATCTTCAGCTCCACCTCGGGCGCCCTGGGCGTCCCTGGCCTGGGCCCTACTGTGCTACCAAGTACGCCGTCGAGGGCCTCGTCGAAGCTATGCTGTACGAGATCGACTCCTTCAACGTGAAGGCCACCCTGGTCGAACCGGGTCTCGTCCGCCGCGACGAGCCCGACTCGCAGGCCAACCCGCTGCCAACCTGGGGTCACTTCCTCATCCGCCCGGCCAGCGAGACGTATTCGAGCGCCACCTCGCCCGCCCTCCACGCGAAACGCATGGTCCAGTGGCTCGGCGATCGCCAGCCCACGAGTGCCGTCAAGTGTGCTGAGCTGGTGTGGCAGCTTGGCCACTGCTCCTACCCGCCCCTGCGCCTGCTGCTCGGTAGCTACGGCCATCGAGAGTATCCGCGACCGCCTGCGCTCTGTCACCGAGGAGCTTGAGGACTGGAAGCATCTCAACTTCCCGCCCGCCCCGGACGCACCCGGCCAACCAGGGCAAGGCCAGCAACAGCAGCAATCGCAGCAATCACAGCAGCAACAGACACAACCACAACAGCAGCAGCAACAGCAATCGCAGGAGGAAACCCCGGACAAGAGCGGAAAGGACGAGAAGGTGGATACGCAGGGAGAAGACAGGCCCGGTGAAAGGATGGACGAAGACGAGAAGATGGAGGACAGGCCGATGGACGACAGGGACGACGACACGGCAGACTCTACCACCAGCATGGCAGACATCCAGCCGTCGAATGTTGCCCGAGACTGAGTCCGATGAAATGGCATTGTCGAATTGGGGATCTCCACATACCTGTGTCCCGATGAGGACATGCCTTGGATGGATCCCTCGCGTAATGCATCGATCTAAATGGAGGCACAATACGTGTTGTTCTCTGTTTAGTCAGTTCATTGCCGACTTAGACCACTAGGTATGCAGATGCCTCAGCCATGTGTATCAATGGCTTCGGTAACACCTGGCGGTGTATGGATTGATCCAGAGTCCACAGCCCCCTTTCCTGCTCGTGGCATCAACCCGGCCCTGCTGGCAGTTGATCGCCAAAGCCTGATGAAGTGAGAGCGCTCAGCACGCACAGTACGGGAACACAGCCACGGGGTCTGGCAGTGTTGGCAGCCAATCAGCATCCTCTCGCAGATTCAGTCGGCTCCGGCCAGAACCCGATCCCCCTTTCAGCCCCTTTTTCCTAGCCATGTTTTTAGTTTGCGGGCCCATCATCCCCTGCCCAGATTGTGACATGAACCCCACATTCGTCGCTCCCGTTGGCTGTGCGGCCTGGACGCCGCCTGGCGCACTGTACGTACCTGCTGCCGACTTGGGGACAAGAGTGCATGGTCATTTTACGGGTGGTGGGAATTCCCGATAAGCAATTTGCCAGGTTTTAATCTTGCGCTCGAGTCCGCCCTCACTTTTTTCATGCTCTCACACTGCCTTGTCCTCGACGCGTCCGTCTGCAGCACGAAGTCGACCGCTGGAGATTTTAATTAATCCCGCTCTCCTCCTTGGAGACTTCCGTTCTTCACCCGCGCGCATCCCACTTGACGGCTGCGGTCTTTTCAAGCATCGCCGCGCCGCAACCTCCAAAACGGCGGAGCCTCCTGTCCAGCCAGCCAGCCACAAGCAGCGCACCGCTCCGACTTGGCCCCTTTTTGAACCCGTCCCTTTCCATCTCTATTCTCCGACAAGGACGCTATTCTCTCACCCGCGCCTGCGCTCCAACACCTTAGACAGTCGCCCAAGATGTCGGACAAGAAGAACGAGGACTTCGTGGTCAACATGCCTGCCCAGAGCAGCATCGAGAAGGAGCCTTTCCTGTCTCGGCCGCCCGTCTCGAGCCGGGCACGCTCCAGCGGCGGCGCCCTGGAAGGCAGCTTCTCACTGTCAAAGATTGACAACAGCCCAGGCGCCTCCATTCTGGCCTACTGCCTCTCCTCCATCAGCATGACGGTGGTTAACAAATATGTTGTTTCGGGCTCCTCGTGGAACCTGAACTTCTTCTACCTCGCTGTGCAGGTAAGACGACCACCCCCGCCCAGAGAAGACACGAGACATGGCTGACAGGACCTTTGCAGGCGATTGTCTGTATTGCGGCCATCATGGTCTGCAAGCAAGCAGGGCTCATCACAAATTTGGCCCCCTATGACCAGACCAAGGCAAAGAGATGTGCGTGCCCGAAAAACCTCTCGTGTCTCCACAATGCCAAAAGCGGCGGTGACGGTGCAGAAGCTGACGTGCTGTGTCTGCAGGGTTCCCCATCTCGATCCTCCTCGTCGGCATGATCTACACGAGCACCAAGGCCCTCCAGTTCCTCTCGGTCCCGGTCTACACCATCTTCAAGAACCTGACCATCATTGCCATCGCGTACGGAGAGGTTCTCTGGTTCGGCGGCCGCGTCACCCCTCTCGCGCTGCTCTCCTTCGGTCTCATCGTCCTCAGCTCTGTTGTCGCTGCCTGGGCCGACATCCAGAGCGCCATTTCCGGCGCCCCGCACCCGGGCCATGCCTCTGCCGCCATCTCTACTCTCAATGCTGGTTACGCTTGGATGGGCATGAACGTCTTCTGCAGCGCTGCCTACCTCCTGACCATGCGCAAGGTCATCCACAAGATGAACTTCAAGGACTGGGACTGTACGTGTTTTCTCATGGTGCCGATACGATAGTTGTCGCGCCGCAACATGTGAAAAACCAAGCACTGACAGACGGGGTTTTTTTTTTTTTTTTTTTTATAGCAATGTTCTACAACAACCTCCTCACCATTCCCGTCCTCGTCGTCTGCTCGTTGATTGCTGAGGACTGGTCGAGCGCCAACTTGGCCAGGAATTTCCCCATCGAGACCCGCAACACACTCTTCATTGGCATGATCTACTCGGGTCTGGCCGCCATCTTCATCTCGTACTGTTCGGCATGGTGTATCCGTGTGACGACCTCGACGACTTACTCCATGGTTGGCGCCCTCAACAAGCTGCCTATCGCCGTTAGCGGTCTCATCTTCTTCGACGCCCCAGTCACCTTCGGCTCCGTCTCGGCCATCGTGCTTGGTTTCGTCAGTGGTATCGTCTACGCCTGGGCCAAGGCTCGCCAGTCCCAACAGGCTAAGAACGCCCTGCCGACGCAGCAGCCTGTTATGAGCGCTAGCGCTCAGAGCAACAAGGATGCCAACTCGTAAGAGTACACATTCTCTCGGCAGAGTTTCGGGCTTATCTACTTGGTATCCGGCGTCATCTCTTGCGCGAGTCGATAGGAGGGAGAAGTGCCAGCACTGTTCGCTTGGTTTCCTTGCTCCCTACTCGTGCCCGCTGTGCAGAGGTTCGATCCAATGCTGCACTAGGTATAATTCCCTTTGTCTGTCCTACACTTCGCATTGTCTTCTTTTCACCCTTCGTGTACATCAGTTTTTGTTCCCCTCTTGCCTTTTAATTACCCTTTTTGGCATAGACTTGACTGGCATTCATTGGTTGGTTTGCAGCTGTGGATGGCGGAATCACTTGGGATGGATGGCCTAGCGGCTCTGGTCAAAGCCAACTGCTGGGTAAGTCGGCTAGATTTCCGGTAACCCCCAGGTTTGCTCAACAAAAAGAGGAAGGGACAGCATACCAAGAAGAAATCAAAAGAGAAGGGAACCAGCAGACCGAAGATACGAGCGACTGAACCGGCGTTTTTGGGGCGATGGGAACGATCTGGGTGTTTTTGCTTACGGCTGCGTGTTGCATTAGACGGGGCAGCTAAGCTATGAGATGATGAGGTCCAAATACAGATAGTCGAGCAGTCAACCTGTCGAGGTCGCCGCCTATAGACGAAACATAATTTCCATAATCTACGACCTATATGCACTGCATTGAGCTGCTGATGAAGGTGAAAATCTCCTGCTGTGAGCTCTCCAAAAGTTCTGAGCGATGGAGGCTGCTGCATGGATGACCTCAATTTGGCGCTGTCAAACCCCACTATGATGGATCGTCAGGGCTTGCAGGCGCCACTGCGATTCCGCGCGTGTCAGCCTCATGGCCTGGTGCCAGCTCGGCACCATTGGAGAAGACTCGTTGCTGACGGCCACACCCACACCCCACACTCTCTCATCTTGATGCGCGGCCGGTGACGACATCATCTGCGATTCCATGCGGCGCGACCAGCCGACACGAAGCTCGCGAGGACCGACCGTCATGAGCCGTGGAGGAACGCGCGCACCTTGTTAACATTCGGGACCTTTGCCTGCACGCCAGCCGCCCACGACGCCATGTACCACCTCGCCAAAGGGCTGTACATGCTCGCGACAAGCAAGGAGGGTGCGCACCCGCATCTGCCCCATTGCGACCGCTCTTTGCATGGACATGATCATCTGTTGCTGACGTCCCTTCCACCCCTTCCTCTACAGAATACTCCGTCATCCTACTCGGCCTTGACAATGCGGGCAAGACGACGTTCCACGAGCAGGTGAAGGCGCTCTTCCACCCGGACGCGCCCGAGCCAAAACTCAAGACGGTGCCCACGGTCGGGCAGAACGTGTCCACCATCACCCTGCCGGACATGTACATGAAGATCTGGGACGTGGGCGGGCAGCACAGCCTGCGCAAGTTGTGGCAGAGCTACTACACGAGCTGCCACGCCATCGTCTTCATCATCGACAGCACCGACATCGGCGACGGCATCCTCGAGCCTCGCGCCGACGACGACGGCGCGGGGGAGGACGTCGGCGGTGGTGGTGGTGGTGATGCCGCCGCGCCTGCCGGCAGCGGCGGGGAGCCCGCGCCCCCGCCGACGGGCCGGAGGAGGGCGAGCTCGGCCGTAGTCCCGGGCGGCAGCAGCAAGGCAAGCGGGGGCGCCACGGCCGCCGACGTGGCCGCGGCGGGGGCGGCGGGCAGCGGGGCAGCGGACCTCCCCGGGCGGCTGGAGGAGTGCCGGCTGGTGCTCGAGGACGTGCTGCAGAGCGAGGACACGGAGGGGGTGCCGCCTGCTGATCCTGGCCAACAAGCAGGACCGCGAGGACTGCGTCGAGGTGGTGCGCATCAAGGAGGGGCTCGTCAAGCGCGTCTTCGAGGGGGAGAAGTCCCACAGCATCCGCGACTCGAGAGTCCTGCCCGTCTCGGCCCTGACGGGCACGGGCGTGCGCGAGGCCGTCGAGTGGCTGCGCTCCGCGTCAAGTGGAATAAGGAGTCCAGGCCGCCTGTCATGAGGTAGCCTGTGTGGTGGCTGGCCTTGGCTTCTCATCCTTCGTTACTGCCGACCACCCTGACTATCGGCGATATGCGGTGGCCGAGAGACAGGCGGTGATTTCTTGTTACTTCATTTCTTCCTCACCGTCCTATCTTCCCCCTTTCTCATGCAGACTCATACAGAGCGATTGGTTTACTATCTTGTTTTAGAGTGCAGATTTCTAGACCAAGAACATGGGATCTTGGGACAAAAAGCTGCCACGACCGAACGTCTTCGGTAGTTCCGATATAACCAACCACACATGATGGACACGAGACACCATAATCTATGATCCCTAAAGAAAAAAAGACAATGTAGTGTTTCTGGGTATCTTTGTATTCCATGTTTTCTTCCGCCGCTCTAGTCTGCTGGTCCTTCTCTCGCATCGCCAGACCTGTTTCACCTGGCATTTTCCGCCGAGAGCTCCGCCATGAGACCTCCCTTGTCTCTTCTCTTTGCGTCCTCGGCTAGCCTGTCGTCTACTAACTTGGAGAACTCCTTGGCCTTGCTCAAGGCAATGGTGTTGCACTGCAGTAACGCAACGGCATCAACGGCGGCACCTCCCAGCTTGGAGATCTGGCAGATTTCCCCGTGACGGTTGAGACTGATGGTGCAGTGGCCCACACGGACCTGCTCCTCGAGCCAATTGGCGTCCACGGCGAAGAGGTCCCCAGCGTCATCGCCGCCAGTTGACTGAGACTCGCCAAAGAAGCTAAAGGTGACGCAAAATGGCGAGTGTAGCCAGCTCAGGGGCACCGGCTCGCGCTCGGCGGAGGTGTAGACAGTCAATGCCTCGCCTTCGATGGAGGTGTCGGGCTTTCGGAAGTGGCGCAGCGCGGTGACGACAGCGAGGCACGAGGCGTCAACCAGGTTGCCGTCGTGGGAGAGAACGTGCAGATCGACGCGGACGGACCAGCACTTTTGGCCAGCGATGAGGCAGAGTGACTCGGTGTCGAGCGCTCCGGACCGCCGCACCGTCTCTCTCCAGCAGGCGCGAGAGCAGCACCTCGGCTTCGGTTGGGCGGTTCACCTCGAAGGCGGACGCCATCGGCTCAGCTCCGTGACGATGTTGAAGATGCCATCGAAGGGTCGGTCTGCGTAAGGAACTGTCACCTCGGCGGAAGTTTTGGCGAGAATTCTGTATGTTGACAAGGGCGGGAGGCAGGGAGTGACCCCCCGACTCAGGAATCGTCAGCAAAAGCTCCCTTTTGCGCCTCGAAGCAGTGAAGACCGCACAGACATGGCAGGAGAAAAGGAATCACCTTGTCTTGCCTAGCTCGACATCCACGACGCCATACTCGTCGCCAAAGTTTAGCTTTATGGGCCGGTACTGATCCACCTCGCGGCCGTCGAGGCGGAGGTTCTGCTGCAGCGCCTGGAGGACAAACGCCTTCTCGTTGAGCGACGGCTCAGCTTCTCTAGGCATGACGTCGTTGCGCCCCAGCCACTCCTGCTGTGCTCCTGCTGCTTAGTAGGGATCCGCGTGTCTCACTGTTCCGGCTTCACCGGGACGCCTCTCATTTTATTCGACGGCGCGATTGGAAAACTCCAGCCGGTCCTGGCTCTTTTTTTTTTCTGGCTTGGTTTGGAGCAAGCGGCCGATTGTGGAGCTTGCTTGCACACATGCGCCTTGGTTTGGTGGGGTGGGCGCCGCCATTGGCTCAACTCGCGCCTTCAGGAACATTTTCTGCCAGGCGGTGAGTCCCTGGCCCCTGCAAAACGACGGACCCTGCTTTAGACATCATCCATCCATCGCGACTCGCGACCCGCCTCCCGGTCTCCAGCCCCAAGCAACCATCAACCAACGTCTCCCTACCGAAATACCGCGCCTTTTCGCCATTCTCATAATTGTCTGCGGTAAAAATTAAGACGGAAAGATGACTACAGCCCATAGGCCCACGTTTGATCCCGTACGTGTTTCTCGTTGCCAGCTTTCCCGGCGTGCCGCTTCCAAAACTAACCATCGCATTGTCTGCATAGGCGCGAGGCAAAGATGCTCTGCGAGGCCCGGCATACCACCAACGCCTGCTTCCGGCGCACACAACACTGAAGTACCGGTACGCCCTACGGCCCATACCCTTCCCCGGATATGACGTTAGATAGAGTCGGAAAGAAACTAATCAAGACGGATCTTGTAGAAAGCGAGGCCAAGGCGGAGCTGCCGATGAGGGCGAGGGCGTCGTCGACCTGCGCGCAGAGCTGCTCGCCGCCGAGGCGGCCCACTTCGCGAAACTGAACGGCGGCTCGAGCGCGGCTGCCGCCGCGTCTTCCTCTCGCCGGAGCCCCGTTCCTGGTAGCAAACCCGACGATGATGACGACAGGTCTGGATCCGACGAAGCCGCAGCCCAAACAAAACGTCGTATCGCCAACGATGATGAGGATCCAGAGGCGAAGCGCCGGCGGATATTAGAAGAGTCGAGAGACCTGGACCGCGACGACTCAGACGACAGCTCGGACGAGGATGACGAAGACGATGCCAGCGACGACGACAGCGATGACTCGGACGATGAGGATGCGCTGCTGCAGCGGGAACTGGAGAAGATCAAGCGCGAGAAGGCAGAGAAGCGGGAGAAGAAGAGCGCGAGAGGGCGGCCGCCGAGGCGGAGGAGCGGGAGCGCGATATCGCCCGGGGCAACCCGCTGCTGAACAAAACCCGATTTTAACATCAAGCGCAGGTGGGACGACGACGTGGTATTCAAGAACCAGGCGCGTGGCACGGAGGAGAAGGAAAGAGGAAAGAGTTTATCAACGTGAGTACCCCTATGTCCAGCCAATATGCTGTTGCTTTCGCAGGCCCCTTATTGTGGCCTCCTTGTTTACTAACTGCCGTTTCTTCATCAGGATCTCCTTCGTTCTGATTTCCACAAGAGATTCATGAGCAAGTACGTCAGGTAGAGGCTGAGGGCGCTAATATGGCTGCATCCTTTTTCTTTGCTTTATTGTCATGTCAATGCCAGGGGATAGCGTTGGCGGAGCGCGGAGGGCAATCTCCAGACTAGAATACACGATTTTGAACTTCTCTCTGAAGGCTCTATTCACCGTTCGTATTTCTTCTTACACTAACATAAGTAACCATCCATTTGCCTTTCAACCCCCTGCCTAATCCGGTTAAACCGTACACTGCTTTGGGCACAAAATTGGCTGTAGGCCAAATTGGTATAGAGCACAGTGCGATTTCCCCCCTGGCTCATCGGCTCGGCGTGATGGGGCGGCCGACCAAAACCGATGCCACACGAGAACCTCACCGATGTTTTTCTAGTTGATGCGAAGACCGCCCAGATTATAACGACCTACCTAATCCTGTTGCGCAGGCGAATTCTGGGGAGAGTGGACTGTTTGGCCTATCATCCAAACTAGGCTACCCTCGGCCAAAGCACAAATGGCTTCACCGCAAGGGCTCGGCAGCCACCCATACCTCCCCACGGACGCCGTCATCGCCGGCTATGCCGCAAACGAGACGCCCCTTTCGACTATTTTGATCAAGTTCTCGCTCAGAGTGGCCGCTGTATTGCTGTCCTCTATCGCGCTCTCGCGGCAGCTTAACCCGAGGCTCCGGCTTGCGGATCTGCTGGCGGTATCCTGGTTCTCTCTGAGTACGCTCTCGACGCTCCTCGTGCAGGAACTTGGATCTTGATTGCCTACCGCCCAGGAGATACCAGTCCAGCTAACCCTCAGGACCTATACACAGACGGATATTTGCATCTCTTTTTTGAATGCAAGTCTCTACTAAATACCCCAACCCGTCTTGTCCTCTCCGACATCTTCTCCCTACTCTAGCACCATACTTCACAAGTATGTCCTCGTGGAAAGGGGTGATGTTCCTGACCGATTGCCCGTTTATGTTGCGCAGCATACTTCGTTCTCAATCCCGCAACCCTTGCCGGTTCCCAGAGCCTACTCGCGCAGTTATGGAAAGAGTATTCCCTCAGCGATTCTCGATACCTGACGTCTGACACGTTCGTATGGACTATCGAGGCCATTTCTGTGGTATGCACCAAGCTATCTTTTATTTCCAGCATTGACTCTTTCTATCTTACTTTGCTCACACGCTCATTTACCCCCCAGGTTTGCTGGGGCCCGCTGTCCCTGGCGACTGTTTTCTGCATCGTCACGGGCAATAACATGCGCTACCCGTTGCAACTACTTCTTTCGATGGCACACATATATGGAGTCGCCTTGTACTACGGCACCAGCACTGTCGATCTCGTTTCTAAGGGTGTCGCGCATAGCAGGCCCGAGTTCCTCTATTTCTGGGTTTTTATGTGGGCATGAATCTGCCATGGGCCGTGATTCCAGCCGGTAAGTGAGATCATCCGAGTCGTCTCAGGTCGCCCAACGATTACTTTGTCGACTGACATCGAACCATTGTGAAAAGGCGTTATCTTCAGCTCCGTCCGTAAGATATGCAAGGCCTTGGACGTGGCGGAGAGGGTGAACCCGGCTACTCTCTCCACCAACAGCAACGGACTGAAAAAGAGCGAATAGGTGGGCTGTGCTTGCATAGCTACCGTCATTGCTTGATAGAGCCTTGAAAGTTGCAGAGGTTGTTTAATATTTAAAGGGCTCTCAAGTGGTAGCGGGGATGAAAGCTCACACGGACGCTCATAAACAGAGATCTCACATGTCGTCATCTAGCTCACTTAAGACCAGAGAGAAATCGAACGACTCTGTCGGTCATCCATTCCCGCGACTCTGGGCTCCTGACAGTGTGACTGGCTCCCGGGATGAGACCCGAGAGGTCACTAACGATGCCATCTGGCGCAAGGGAGGTCCATCGGGCGACGAGCTTTGGCACGTCGATCGATTCGGGCACGTGCTCGTCCTCGCCAGACGGTAGCACGAGCACCGGCTTCTGGAACTTGCTCCAAAAGGACGCAATCTTGTCATCGGGCAGATCCGACGAGAAGAAGTCGTCGTCGCCACTTGTGCGCTCTCGGGTTAGTTCGGCACCGGGTGGGCGCGCTGGGTGTTATGGAGAGATATGGGTGCGTCGTGCCCCGCGTCTTGGCGCATGGTGGGCTCGGCTTCACTGGAACTCACTCACCCTGGCGCGAGCAGAGAATGATAGCGGTAGGCCGTGATGGGAGTGTCAAACATCTCGGAGAGCCTGTCCCTGGGCATGATGGCGTCTCCCTGTCCGGACCTGACGAGCTCTGCCGCCTTGGCAACGTTGGCCTCGAGCTCCTCCTTGGAGACCAGCGGACCGAACGCCTCCCGGTCCGAGACCGGCCCCTGGAAGATGAAGCCGTCGACCGGCTCTGCGCCGTGCTTGTCGTAGTTCGTGTACTCCATGCAGTCCTGGCAGCCCGTGGAGTGGCCCAGCAGGACGATGCGCTCCCTCCCGAGCGTGCCGCGGAGGTGGCGCACGAGGGCGTTCAGGTCCGCGACGTCGTCGGCGAGGCGCCGGTACCCGAACCCGCCGAAGGCGCTGGACAGGCGCACCTCGAACAGCGAGTAGCCGAGCTCCGGCTCCGACTGCAGGCGGCTGGCGATGGCGCGCACGTAGGGCACGGTGTGCGGGCCGTCGCCAAGGCCGCCGATGAAGACGAGGGCGTTACGTGATGTTGGCGACCCGGCCTCGTATGCGCAGGATCGAGGCGTCGGGCCCGGGAAGGGGTGGACGAGGACGGGGAAAGGCTCTGGTGGCATGTTTGCTGCGTTTTAAAAGACGGGGCCGGTCTGAATATCAATATCAACATTGATGCAGTTGGATGATTTTGCTATTAGCTCGTTCCGATTCCCAGGCCAGTATTCACGGTTCGAAATATCGATGGCTGGGCGGGGTGGAGCAGTCTGCCAGTGGCAACACAGCGATCTTGAGCGCTGTACTGTGCCTAATCTAGCGGCTATTAGTGGACACCCCAGGCGGATGCTCGCCGGAAATAGCACAGGTGCCCAGCACTGGATTCCATGCCGCCGATGCACACACAAGCATCATTTGATCGAATGACATTTGATGGAATCAATTTGCACCAGCACGGCCGATTGATCTTGGAACTCGTCCTGTCCCACTCACAACAGTTCATTATCACCATCACAACCCGCGCGTTTAGCTCAACTCTCTTTTAGACTAGCGCGGGCCATCTCATGATGAAAACTTGAAAATCAAGATTGAGGCCAGGAGGGCAGCTGTGATCTGTCGCTTGATTCTGTAACCATGGAGCCATCAGCCTTGTTCCGCAACGCCTCAACCTCAAGAAACGAGCTGTTCGCCAAGGTACCAAAGCCTAACACTGCCTCATCTCTGCGATTCGCCATGAAGTTGCCACTAACGGCTCCAGCTCAAACCATGCTGCGTCGAGATCAGCAAACTGGTCCTGCGCCCGCCTGACCAGCTCGTCGCCGCCGCCAGCTCTGGTCGTCTGCTGCAGCTGACGGATCAACTTTGTGCCATCCTGTCGGATCAGATCAGGCACAATGTTGCGGCCTTGGATCCCAAGATCGCCGAATACGTCTTCTTCCCTCTTTCTTACATATTCAAGGAGAAGGATAAGTACGCGGCCCGTGTCCTCGAAAACTGCATCAGGTGCCTTGGAATGCTCGTTCAGCACGGCTGGCGCTCTGCCGTATCCACCGAGATGGCCCAGCAGCTCCTCATACTGCTCACCTTCCTGATCGCCGGGGTTCCCGGCATGGAAAAGGGTCCGCGGCCGCCTGAGGAGACCGTCTTGGAGAGCTACAGGACCCTCGCCATCCTGATCAGGGCCGCTTGCCTATCCTCTTCAGTGTCTGAGTCACTAGTTGATACCACTGGGCCCCCAAGCCTCGCCCACGCCGTGACTGTAATCCTAGAGGGTGTCACGGACGGGACAACCGTCGAAATCCAGCTCGCCGCTCTAGACGCCCTTGGGGCTCTCTTCATGACAATGAAGGACCGCTCTGCCCTTGCCTCCTTTCTCCCTGGGACGGTGTCTGCACTCTCCAAGCTGCTATCGCCGCCTTCGTCGCTGAAGACCCAGCGACGCATTCTGGTCCGTGGGCTCGATGTCTTGAGGGGAGTCCTCACGAAGCTCCTAGGTGACATACATAACCGAGACGCTTTGAGACAGCTCGAGGGTTCGAAAGGCGCTCAGACTAAGGAGGAGGATACCCAGACCAAGGACGAGCCTCCAAAGGTGCTCAGCTCCTCTTGGCTCAAGGCATCGGTCTCCCAAATCAAAGTAGCGCTGGCCTTGGTGCTAAAGCTGCGCTCCCACAAGTCTGAAGATGTGAGGAACGCAACCGAGAAGCTCTGTCTTGCTCTCCTGGATGAGTGCCATGCCTCCTTGGCCGACTGCGCTGTGTTCCTTGTCGAGAGCGCGATCATAACCTGGAAGGAGAACCATGAGCCTCAGGGTCTAGGGCTTGGCGGACCCCAGCTTGGTCTCCCTGGGGCCTCACAAGGTTCAGTGCTCCCAGATACTCTGGAGATCAATACAACGCTACAAGACCTTGCCATGATATACCCCGAACTTCAGGACACCACCAAAACTGTTGTCTACAACTGGATCACCAGCTTGCCAAGAGTAATGCAAGCAAGTGACGAGTCTGTGAAGCAGCAATCCATCCGATCGCTATCCAAGGGCTACCGACTAGCCAAGGCCATGCAGATCGATTCGTCGACGCTGCATGACGGACTCTCATCGGCTCTGAGGGACAGTGTCGTTGCTCTCACGGCAGCCACGAGCCAGAAGGACTCCATGAGCGAAGTCGGCGTGGCCGAAGACGACGCCACGGGGCTCATGGCTCTGGCAAGGCAGAATACACAAGCCCTGACACTCAAGCCAGCCATGTTATCTCACGGCAGCCAAAAGACGACGCGTGAGGCGTTGCTCGAGCTGATCACTGGCATCGGGTCCCCATCACAGCAGGCGCAACTAGCGGCCGGTATGCTTGATTCTGCCCGTGATTCGGAGGGAATCGACCAAATTGCACAATATTGGCTTTCCTTTGAGCTTCTTAAAGCCGCCCTGTCCAACACCTCTGACCTCGACGCCTTTATCGACTTTTCCGCAGCCGACGCGACGGATGGGCCGGAGGAGGTTTTCCATGAGCTGTACTCCTTCTCCGTCTCAGTCTTAGTTTCCCATTCCGACAGCAACGATGTCGACTGGAGACTGGAGGCCACTGCCCTGGAGGTGACCTCCTTTGCTGCGTCTCGCTCGGGCGAGTCTTTTCGTCCTGAGCTCATTGACGTGCTATACCCGACGGCAACGTTCCTTAGCTCCCAGGTGCCGCAGCTGCGAGCCCGGGCGGTCGCAACGCTGAATGGCCTGGCCTCATCGTGTGGCTATCAGAGCGTGTCAGAGCTTATCATCGACAATGCCGATTACATGGTCAACTCGGTGTCTCTGAGACTCAACACGTTCGACATCACGCCCGCATCGACCCAGGTCCTGAGGATGATGATTCAGCTGACAGGACCGAGGCTGATTCCCTTTCTCGACGACGTAGTTGCCTCCATATTTGCGGCGCTTGACAACTACCATGGCTACCCTGCTTTTGTGGAGAGACTGTTTTCGGTTCTCGCGGAGGTTGTCAATCAAGGTGTCAAGTCGGACGTTTTGCTATTGGAGTCAAACAAAACCGGCACGGTTGACCACAGGAAGAGGCCACGGCAGACTGTTGCCATGACCGACATTGAATCGGACGTTCTCGAGAGGCGCGAGCAAAAGCGCGGGCGCAAGCTGGAGGAAGAGAGTGGCGTAGAAGAAATCGTGAGGGGACACCCAAAGAAGCCCTGGAAATCAGAGGCGGCAGAGTTGCTCAGAAAGAAACAGGAGGAGCTAGACGGCACTGGAGAAGTTGGCGAATCCGACGACGGACAGGACGTCGAGAAGGCCAAACCACCGCCAACGCCGACCTACGCGCTGCTCTCAAAGGTGGCAACTCTAACACAGCACTACCTAACGTCCCCGTCGCCGACACTGCGCAAGTCTCTTCTGGACCTGCTCACTACTGCATCTTCAGCAATGGCAGCGGACGAAGACTCCTTCCTGCCACTTATCAACTCGCTGTGGCCCGTTCTCATTACACGGCTGCGCGATGCAGAGCCATATGTCGTCGCGGCGGCATGCAGAGCCATATCGGCGGTTGCGGAGGGTGCCGGGGACTTCCTCGCCTCTAGAGTCAAAACAGAGTGGTGGGGAAATCTAGGCCCGTGGTGCCGGAGGGTCAAAATCGAGGCTCAGGCTACAGCCAGGGGGACAGGCGGCAGCGGTGGCAAAAGCAAAGGGGCAAGCAAAGCAAGCGTCAGCTATCTCAACCTAGCCACCACTACTGATATTGTGCTCCCTCACCGGTCGGGTACCAGCAGCGCCGTCGAGAGCAGGAAACCTGCCGTGTCGGGTGGGCTGGGCCGATTTGCGCAGGCGGCGCTGGCGTGGGAGGCGGCGGTCGAGCTGCTCGGGGCTTTGGCGTTGCATGTAAGGCTGGATGACGACGTGTTCGACCAGGTCCTTGAGCTCCTGGGCGACGAACTGGAGAAGAACGCCCAGGTTCGTGAAGCGCTCGAGGCCGTCAACGCAGACGCCGTATGGCTGGCGCTGTATGAGCGTGGGGCGGCAGGGCCAGACTTCGGCTCGCCCATCATGGATGGCGTCGCCTTTGCCCCGGTGGGCCCAGTCCTGCAAGCTGTCAGGAGCGAAGCCTAGCATATAAGCCGGTGTTTTCACCCGTTTCCCTCTCGGGACACCGAAGCTAAAGCACCAATAAGAGACGATGTCTTGGAGTTTGATTTTTGACAGTGTGATAATACACTCGGAATCTATCGTGTTTGCCAGCCTTGACTTGGCCGTCGAGCAAAGGCACCTACATACTCCTCTGCGGGGGCCCGCCAAGGCAGATTTGTTGCCTGCACTTTCCTAGTTGTGCTCTGGTTGCGTAGTGGATGAGGAAACGGGAGAAACAAAAGGACGGGATGGGCTGTGTGGCTGGCAGCTGCAGCGTGGTGCCATGCTACCCTGGGAGATGCCAGGGATCCGATTTGTAACCTCGACGCCCGCCGGGACGATTTCTAGGGGATAGTGGACACCCCGCGTCGTGAAAGACAGCCAGGCCATGCATGGGTGGTGCGCCACTCGAATGCTTTTGTGCCCAACAGCCAGCTTCGAGGAGAAAGATGTCGACTGCTCGTTCGGTCGGGCAGCCCGAGTGAACAAGGTGGCGACCTAGGCTGTTTTTGACAAGCGAATCGACAGTCCTGATAAGCTCATGGCTCGACGAGAGTTGCTGTGGCAGATCTAGGGGTGGGTGATGGTCTCGTGTCCCCGTCGTGGTCCCCATTTGGCCGGCCCCTCACCCACCCGAATATCAATATTTGCACGCAACATTGAACCTTGACGGCCGTCCAGGAGCGCTCATATTGGCAGGATTTGGCCGGCGAACAATCACCCGACATCATGTCAACCAGTGGCAATCGACTTGGAAGCCCGCCACGTTCGATATGCATGGAACGATGTTTTGTCCGAGACGAAGAGCGAACGGGAGGTTCTTTCTAGGGCAGCTGTGAAATAGCCGCGACGGATGATTGCTCCTGAAGGAGCATCATATCGGTCGGCATTTGAGGTCCGACGCGGCGGACATTAAGCATACCTAGGTTGAGGATGGCAATATTGAAAATCCCAGTCCAGAGCCGACGGGACCCGCAGCCAAGACAGCAAAAGGCCCACCTGCAGGGAAGTTGGGGGACTGTGGCAGACTAAAGATCTGCAAGCGTGTTGCTAAGAACAGAGAAGCTTTCGCCGCGCCTGCCCAGAGATCTGGCAGGGATCACAATATCGAACTTGACGTCTTCCGACAGGAGGAATCCAACAAGTGAGCAAACGTCGTCGACTGAGGGCCACTGGCGACACCACCGTTGGAAAGGAGCGATTGCTAGTCGCGAGCGAGCCTTCTCCTTTGCCCACGCCATGCTGCGCCAGCTAGCCATTCTCGGTCGCCGGTATCTGCGCACTAGTACCTAGCATCGGTCATGCTGATTTCGGGACTGCTGACGACAGGCATCCCGGAGGGAGACCTGGGGGGTGGTTGCTCCAGAATGGTGCGCTTCTAGAAGCGCTAGAACACCTCGCCAACCGGAAGAGGAAGGCCATTCGATCAGCTCCGGGAGTGGTGCATATTGTGTTGGTGTCGGACCTGCCGCGTTCTGGCGAATGAGATGCGCCAGGCAGATAAGTGGCATCAACCAATGGCATGACCAAATCCCCGAGACGACGCTACACAGCAGAGGAGGATTTCGAAATATTACCTATCGATTTGCCTCCCCCGTCAGATGGGACAAGATCAATAATTCGATCCGCTGGTTCCGTCGCCGTTGCCTCGCCGCAGCAATGTCTCACCTAGTTCCAGGGCCACCGAAGCTCCTCAGGAGCGGGCGCCTTGCAGGCAGAATGCCTAGGACTAGCGAGGTAGGCTCCGGCTGGGTTTTTTTTAGCCACATGTGCCTTGGGCGGGCCAACAAAAGTGTACAATTCATGTTATTTTAGCCACCAAACTGCAGGCGGCCGGATTCACCAGCCCGGCCGTCAGACACACCTAACATCTGCCTCAATCCTCTCCTTCCTGGTCCGCAGCGCCGATAGGACTGAGCCGTCGGCCGTCTGACATAGAGCTAGCTAGCTGGCCCTCCCGAGCCTTTCCACCTTCCCCATTCGTCCAAGTTAACTCCCATCCTGGCCAGTTTCGCCTTTCTTATGGCTGGCTTCCCGAGTTGCCCATCGTCTTGCAACTTCCTGCTGCCCGTTGCTGGGCGCTCCCAACCAGGCCTAGGCGGTCCACACCTCTACACCACCTCAGATGTTCTAGACTTTTCGCTCCTCCTGTCACATCTGGTTCCACGCGCACCACCCACCCTACCTGCATACCTCTCTGCATGGATCTCAAGTAACATGCGGCCCACATGTTTATCGTACCGTTGAGGAAGCCCTGCTGTCGATGGCTCGTGTGGATATGTGTGAGCCCGCGCTGGCGAAGCTGTCAAGTACCTAGACAGGAGGGCATGTCATGAGCTCCCAGAAGTTCGCTCATGTCTCGAAATGTATCGCTAAAAAGCGTGTCACACTCATTGGAAGTACCTCTGCTCTACTCCCATCAGGTCTCTCGTCGTCCTCCGCAGTTATGGTACAACGAGGAGGCGTGCGGGTACGCCCATGAGTTCCACACCCTCCCAGGAGTCAGTGTGCGGGCAGGGGCCCAAAGTCTCCTGTAACCACACTTGCCCGGCCTCTGAGAGGGAGGATGAGGAGTGTGCATATCTCACCCTTGCCTTGGGTGGGACACCCTGTAGCCAAAGCGACTACTGGCTGGGAGCTCTCCCCCATATTCCTGCAGCTCCTGTTGCTTGCTGCTGATAACTCCGCCACGGAGAGCGCGCGCGGGCGCATATAGGTATAGCCTGCTGCAGCCGCCCGTCCACCTTTCCAAGAGCGGCTGTTCCGCGGCCTTATTAAAGAGCCCTGTCCTCGCCCGCCGTCCTTGGTCGGTTCCCCAGCCCTTCCTTTTCTTTCCTTTTAGTACCAAGTTTCCAGGCGGGAGCTCCAGTACCTTTACCGCGGAACGTTGGTCGAGGCCAGTCCCAGGGGGCAACATAGGAACGCAGTGACACCTACACCAAAAGGGGCTCCCCTTCCCTGGAGGACCAAGATGAGCGGCAACGCCGACGTCGAGAAGCGGCCTGCGAAGCAGGCGGTGGTGGATGACCAGAATAATGGGTCGCCGGCCTCGCTCGACCACTCGAACGAGGAGGTCGGGATCGTCAACAAGTCGACGCCGCTGGTCCGCGACCTGCGCAACCGTCATATGCAGATGATCGCCATTGGTAGGTGAATAGAAATGGCTTTTAGGTCTTTTTTTTTTTTCTTATCGAGAGACTAACCGTACTCTACTACCATCGTTACAGGCGGAGCTATCGGTGCAGGTCTTTTTGTCGGCTCGGGTAACGCTCTCCATACCGGCGGACCGGCATCGCTCGTTATATGCTATACGATTATCGGAATTATGCTCCTATTTACGTCGCAAGCGTTGGCCGAGATGGCCGTGCTTTTCCCCGTCAACGGTGCATTTTATACCTACGTCGTCCGTTTCGTTGATCCGTCCTGGTAAGAGAGCCAAGTCCAAACCCGTTACTCAGCCCTCATCTGGGGGGCGCGTCAAGAGAGCCTGACCTTGCCGTCTAACCAAACCTGGGTTCATTGCAGGGGTTTTGCTATGGGATGGGACTATGCCATCAGCTGGCTTACAGTGCTTCCGTTCGAGCTCATTGCTGCGGCCATTACCATCAAGTACTGGCGTGAGGACCTCAACCCTTCGGTTTGGATCGCGCCTTTCCTGGTGATCCTCATCATAATCCAGATCTTTGGCGTTCGGGGTTATGGTGAGGTCGAGTTCATACTCAGCGTCATCAAAATCATGGCCTGTATCGGCTTCATCATCGTCGGCATCGTCATCAACACGGGCGGCACTGGCAGTCGAGGCTACCTTGGTGCGCAGTACTGGCGAGACCCGGGCGCGTTCCAGAATGGCTTCAACGGCTTCGCTGGTGTTTTTGTCATTGCGGTAAGTCCAGTCAGAGCGAGGACACGAGGCCGCTCCGGGAGGCCATCTGGGTCTTGGCTGGTACTAAATAAGTGAACGACTCCCCCAGGCTTTTGCATTTGGCGGCACCGAGCTTGTCGGCCTCGCGGCGGCCGAGTCCAGCGACCCGCGGCGTTCGATCCCGCTGGCGACCAAGCAGGTGTTTTGGCGCATCTTCTTTTTCTACGTCGTGAACCTCTTTATCGTCGGGCTTATAGTGCGGTCGGACGACAAGCGACTGCTTGGGTCATCCAGCGCCGACACCAAAGCGTCCCCGTTCGTGCTGGCGCTCGAGGACGCGGGGATCCAGGTGCTCCCGCACATCATGAACGGCGTCATCACGCTGGCCGTCATCTCGGTGGCCAACTCGTGCACGTTCGGGTCGACGCGCACCATGCAGGCGCTGGCGGAGCGGGGGATGGCGCCAAAGGTGCTCGCCTACGTCGACAAGCGCGGCCGGCCGCTCGTGTGCGTCATCATCCAGCTCGCCTTTGGGCTCCTGGCCTTCATCGGCGAGTCGGCCGACTCGGGCAAGGTCTTCTCGTGGCTGCTGGCGCTGAGCGCGCTGTCGTTCTTCTTCGTCTGGGGCTCCATCTGCCTGGCGCACATCCGCTTCCGCGCCGCCTGGAAGCTGCAGGGCTACTCGCTGGACCTCATCCCTTACAAGCCCACGTTGGGTGTGCTTGGCAGCTGGATCGGGCTCGGCCTCAATATCCTCTGCCTCATTGCCACCTTTTACAGCGCCCTCTATGTAAGGAAGCATACCTGCTTTGCTGTATTACTTTTATCATGTTCGAAGTCGCCCATAGCTGACGAACCTTTTTAACGCAGCCCTCTCCCAATGCCACCCCCGAAGTCGAGTACTTCTTCCAGCAGTACCTTGCAGCCTTCGTTGTGATCCTGCTGTACCTGGGATGGAAGATCTACTCGAGGGACTGGAGAATGTATGTGCCGCTGAGGGATATCGACCTCAAGACGGGCGTGCGGATGCTTGACCCTGAGGCCGAGCCCGAGGAGAAGAAGAGCTGGGTGATGCGCGTGGTCAGAGGCCTCTTTTGATCCATGCCAAGCGAGCAACATGGTGTCGGAACGTGGGTGCACGTAGAGTAGCTTTTAGATACCATCTGTCTGTTCTGTTCGTCCTACCATTTGTTACTTCTTTGAGATCCAATTCTACAATCACGACTCATTCCGGTTGGTGGTTTTGTGGGCCAAAGGCGTAAATTGAAAATGGCATTTTGATCCTGCTTGGGATTGACTCGAATTGAATTGATCGGGGAGAACACATGAGTCGGTCGCAGTGGTGACCGCCTCAGCTGGGCGGCGGGGCAGTCGGGACTCGGATCCAGAGTTGGAAGGCAGACACCTCAGCACTCCCTGCCCTTGAGTGCCCGCCAAGTGGTGGCCCCTGGGTGCCAGCTGGCAGCAGCATTGCCCGGCTGCCTGTTAGAGGGCCGACACGACCCCAAGACGCCGACTTGGCGGAGTTCGCAGTGACGACGCTGGGTGGGATTCGCTGCATGAAACCAGGCTTGCAAGAGCCTGACATTGATCTTGCTGCCTCTGCCTGCACGGATTGACCGCGCTGTCGTTTCCGGCACTAGCCTGCTCCTGAAGGTCGAGAGCATCAATTTTTATTTTTTTCTTCCTGGGCAACGAGGGCACTGGCAATGTGACCGACATACACCAGCCCTCTCCCTCCCTCCGCTGCCATCCCTCGCTGCCGCCCGACCGCCCTTATACCTCAAAAACGGATCCCACCCCCAAGGGGCCGAGCCAGCCATCTCGACCGCCACAAACCTGAAATCTCGCCTGCTTTTCCCAACGTCGCCGCAACCTGCATTCAACCCGCAGCTGCATACAGACATACCTACCTACCTGCCACACCTGGGTTCCCGATCTACCGACCTGCGGACCAGACGCCGACTGCGAGTCTGCCCGTCCTACGCTATCCGCCCTCTACCGCCACCAACTCGAGATGGCCTGCAAGCCTCCCCCGCGCCCCTAGTCTCGAAATTCACTCGCTCCAAACGACAACAGACGGCCTGCCTGCCTCCCTACGCTGTCCCCCCCAGCCGGCCGCGGTAGATGGCCTCGTCGTACGGCCACGGCCAGCCGGCCGCGTACGGCGCCCCGGGCCACTATGGCGGGCCCGGGGCGGCGCCGGCTGGCACCTTTACGCCGGGCACCAAGATCCAGGTGGGCGGGCACCGGGTGGTGATACAGAAATACCTCTCCGAGGGCGGGTTTGCGCACGTCTATCTCGTCAAGCTGCAGCAGGCCGTCAGCGGAACGGACCTGGCGGTGCTCAAGCGCGTGGCCGTGCCTGACAAGGAGGCCCTGCGCGGCATGCGCACCGAGGTCGAGACCATGAAGCGCCTCAAGGCCACCGTGCCATCGTCACCTACATGGACTCGCACGCCTCGGAGCTGCAAGGCGGCGGCTACGAGGTCTTCCTGCTCATGGAGTTCTGCGACGGCGGCGGGCTCATTGACTTCATGAACACACGTCTACAGCACCGCCTGACCGAGCCCGAGATCCTGGGCATCTTCACCGACGTGGCCGAGGGCGTCGCCTGCATGCACTACCTCAAGCCTCCGCTGCTGCACCGAGACCTCAAGGTGGAAAACGTCCTCATCACCACCTACAGCGGTGCCCGCAAGTTCAAGCTGTGCGACTTTGGCTCCGCCGCCCCCGCCCTGCGCCCACAACGGTGGTTGAGTGCCGCCTCATGGACGAGGACGTCCAGAAGCACACCACCCTGCAGTACCGCAGTCCTGAGATGATCGACGTCTACCGCAAGCAGCCCATCGACGAAAAGTCCGACATCTGGGCCCTCGGTGTCCTGCTCTACAAGCTGTGCTATTACACCACCCCCTTTGAAGACCAGGGCCAGCTGGCCATTCTCAACGCAAGTTTCAAGTACCCAGCCTACCCCGTCTTTTCCGACAGGTTAAAAAGGCTCATTGGTAAGAGCGAGACAACAAAATTCGCAACTGTGACTGGCTGAGTTGGTGGCTGACACGAAGGGCGGGGGTTTGTTTTGTTTGTGTGGCGCGCAGGTTCAATGCTAAAGGAGAGCCGGGATGCCCGTCCTAATATATATCAAGTCCTTCGTGAGGGATGCGCAATGCAAGGTCGCGAGGTCCCTATCAAAGATGTGCGGCGCCACCCACCCAAAGAAGAATGGCCATGAGACCGAGGAGCTGACCTGGATTTCTTGCAGATTTACTCGGGAAGCCACGGCCGGAAGCCCACGCGGGCGCAAAACCCCCCGCCATTGTCGACAAACCTCTGCCTGCACCCGTGGTTGGAGCTTCCTTCGCTGCCGCGCCAAAACCGCAGCAGGCGATTCCCGAGGTAGTTCCTATGAGGAGAGGCCGCCCCCAGCAGCCCACGGCAAGCCAGCCGGCAGCGCCCAAGCCCAGCCCTTCTCCGATGAGAGTCACGAACGACGACCCCTTCGCTGCCCTGGATGCCAAGTCTTCTTCATTACCGAAACCTGGCGCTTCCTTTGGGAAGTCTGCAGACGAGCTCTCATCTCGGTTTCCGACCTTGGACCAGTTCTCTCTCTTGCACGATCAGGGGACGGCATTTAATTTTGACGAGCAACTGAAATCTCCCGAGGCCACAAGACCTAATGATTTTGACCAGAGAGTCACGGAGAGACTAGCGGATGAGGTTTTTGCCGCGAGGTCGTCATCACCCCCAAAGCTGTCCTCGCACGTGCCCAACATTGATCATAGCAAGCCGCCCATGGTGTCGCCCCCAGTGCAGTCGGCTTCGGCGCCTCCAAGATCCACTGAAATTAGCCGCGCCTCGGCCATCATTGCGCAGACCCCGGAGCTGCAAGCCCTAGCTTCGCCGCCGCTCCAAGCATGCTCTCCCCCGAAACAAAAGCCCATTATGGTCTCGACGGGGACCATGACTGGGCCCCCTCCCTGCGAGAAGCCGCAGTCTCAGGTTCCGAGCTACAGATACAACACTGGGGACATGCACCGCTCGTCCAGTATGCCGAGGATGCAAGAGACCAACGGCGTTCCGCAACCGCGGACCGAAATTCTCTCAACCCATACAAGCACGACTTCGCGCGTGCCGCCATTTACTTCAACCACTACGCACTCGCGCCAGCAATCGTCATCATCGAGACCTTCGTTGGAGGGCGCTCGCCCCAGCGCGGAACTCCTGGATCCTGCGTACAGGACCGTTCCAGGAAACGCGCGACCACGGCCAGTGAGCACCCATCTCGAGTCGAACCTGGATTATCTCCGTGAGAGGGAGCGAGAACGGGAGTGGGAGCAGCAGCGCACTATTGCTTCCCGAGACTGATGGACTCCGCTCCACCGCCTGGACTTGGCGCTACGGAGGAGCCGAATATTACGTCGAATGTCGACTTCCTGCGGACGATGGAAGAAACCGAGAACAAGAGGACGGCCAAGCACATGAAGAGATCCAGCCTGACGGCGCTGTCGGGGACCAAGAACATACTCGCGGGCAAATTCGGGGACGCGTTCAAGCGCTTCGAGACCAACACTAGCGGCCCGCCGCCGGCGAGGACGCCATCGCCGCTGAAACAGATGGGGCGCCACGACCTCACGCCCATCGCAGGATCCGAGGCTACCGACGGGAGGTCCGACGACGGGGAGGTGCTTGAGGAGACGGACGATATGACGCCCGAGATGCGGCGCGAGATTGAGCGGCGCAGGCTGTCGATGGAGGAGAAGCGGGTGGCAGCGGCCGGTGCAGAGTACCGACAAAGGATTGCGCTGCGCGACCCGACGGGCAGCTCCTCGGCCTCGTCACTGCCCAAGAGCATTGGGGGCGTGTCCCGCGCCACCTCGATCCAGAACAAGGTGCAGAGTCTATTGGACGAAAGCACCAAATCGACGGCGCAGATTCCCCGCACCGCGCAAGGCTATGGCCACTTCACAGAGCCACCTAGCGTTGCCTCGGATGAGAGTGGGCGTGTCGACAACATGGCAAGAAAGCCGCTCGCAAACATTCCGCGGCTAACGGGGCAGCAGCAGCAGCCAAGATCAGGTGGGGCTGGCCTCGCCGCCAACTTGGAGCCGGGCTTTCAGGGGCGCTCAGGGCCACCTCCTCCTGTCGGGAACAAACCCGACCATTCCGCGACATTGGCGCGGCCGGTGCCTCTGGTGCCTAGCACGAGCGGGCGACCGGCGGCACCTCCGAAGCCGGTGCACCTGAACAAGAACCTTACAAGTGGCGGCCGGCCGGCGTCGCCGCCGAAGCCTGGTTACCTTAGCAGTAATATCAACAAGCCCCTGCCGCGCGGGCCGCCGGGGTCGCAGCTGGTGGCGCCGAGCCTGCCCGGGCAGCCGGCGTTGGACATGACAGCACAGGAGAGAGACGACTACCTGAGTGACTTCCAGAAGCGGTTCCCCAGCTTGACATCGATAGAGATGGTCGAGCGCGACATCAGGGCCGAGGCGTCGGATGGGCGGTCAAGGCGTTAAAAGGAGAGACGAAGCATAGAAGGAGGAAAGAAGTCATGATGGAAAGTTTAACGATCCAAATCCTGTTTGCCCCTTTGACCTGTTTTCGTTTTCGCCGCCGGCACGCCCGACCTCTTTAGATACCGCCGCCACTGAACTTTGGTGCAGGTGGGAAGAAAAACAATACCTACAGGATGAAAATTTCTGGGCTGGACCGCGGGTTTATGCACTCCTATTCTTCTTTCTTCTCCCTGGTTTGATTTCGAGTCTTGGAAACGGCATCTTGTTTGGGAGAGCGCTTTGCTAGCTACACCACATAGATCAGTGCGACGCATGGAATTCCTGGGCCGCCAATGGAAACCCTGGGCACCTAAAAGGCTGCGGTAGCACCGACTTTGACAGACGGACGGATGCAGACACGTGCAAGAATGACGTTTCCGACGCGCGACACAGCATGGAGTCGGCGATTCAGCGGGCTTGGATAGGGGTCCAGTGTGGCCCAACTCGGCGATCCAGGGCCCCCTCAACTTTCGGTGTTCCCCGCACCCGCGCAGCCCCGGTCTCGCCACTCGGGCTCCCTTCGAGGCTGTGGTCTCAAAGTCTCTGGTCGCCGACGGGGTTTTCATGGTTGTTCTTGCCCGAGGAGGCGTGAGTGAAGAAGCAAATGGATGGGTTGGTTCTTGGGCCAGCAGTCCTATAAGAGTGGAGGGTCTGGGACTCCCACTTTGCGCGAATCTCGTGTGCACCATTGAACCAAGCGACATCAAAAGCAGCATCATTCATTACCTGCCTGCCAAAGCCACCCTCACATACAATACCATCAGTTACTTAGTATCCATATACATCCCGCAAAATGTGTTTCAGCGCGACCTGTGGCACCTGCTGTAGGTTTTTTTTTTTTTTTTTTTCCTTCTTTTCCTGTTTTATCCGTGCCTTTTATCCCTCTCCCTGCTCCTGCGTAGGACTAACACACAAGATCCACAGCCAAAAAGTCGTGGCGCGGGTGCGGTTCGCACATCCCTGCCGCCCTCTCGGGCGTCAAGGAGGAGGACTGGTGCACCTGCGAGCCAAAGGTGACGGTCGACGGCAAGGAGTACCCCCCTGCCGCCAAGGTCTCCATCCCCGGCGCCGCCTGGCTCGGGAGCCTGCTGGGCGGGGGCAGCAAGCCCGGGAGCGAGGCCAAGAAGGAGGAGGTCAAGAAGGGCGAGCTGTGAGGGTTGAAATGGGGTTGCTGCAGGCAGTGGGTCGTGTACAATGTGTTTTTATACTTAAGGAGTAGGAGTTTGTGAACATCACGGTCCCAAACGGCTCTAGGCTGGCCGTGAAAGTGCCCGTCTCGTTGGGAGGGACTGTCCCAAATCACCACAAATCACCTGGCCTGGCAACCCCTCGTCCCCGGTATCGGGGTGATTGGAATGGTTGACAGCGGGCAAATACACACCCGCATCTCCACTTTGATAACGTCCAACCTAGCTAACACCAACCCGACTAGCTTTCAATAGGCAAAAGTACCCAGACGGTCTTGTGACTAACCCCACTGACTGGATAGGTACATATAAATACCTTTATATAGCTGCTCACTTGACACACCTCTATCTTTGTATCTCCCGCTGTCTTTGCATGCCGACCTTCTTGAACATAAACCCTCCCAGATACCCACCTAGGTAGGTACGTAGGCAACCGACCCTAAACCCAACCCGTCATGGCCCTCCTCTCGCCCGCCCTCCGCCGCGGCGCTCGTCCTCGTGTGCGCCGCCTACGTCGCGCGCCAGCTGCTCTTCTCGGAGCTCCGGCGGGTGCCGGGCCCGTGGTACTCGCTCTTCATGGGCGCGGTGCTCAAGTGGCACGAGCTCCGCGCCGGCCGGACGCGCTACATCCACCGCCTGCACCTCCGGCACGGCCCCGTCGTGCGCCTCGGCCCCAACGAGCTGGCCTTCGCGTCGGCCGACGCCGTGCGCGAGATTTACTGCTCCGGCGGCAGCGGCTACGACAAGACCGAGTTTTACAACCTGTTTACCGTGTACGGCAGGAGGACCATGTTCTCGACGCTGAACAAGGAGGATGTAAGGCTGGGGCTCCGCTTTAAAACTTGCTGAAGCACAAAGTCCAGTGAGCAAAAAAAAAAATGGGGCTTACAAGCGGCGCTCGCTTTTTATATAGCACGCCAGGAAGAAGAGAGTCTTGGCGGACAGATATGCCAACAGCAACGTGATGCGCCAGCCCGCCCTCAGCGGCATCCAGGAACGCGCCCGGAAGTTTACAGAGCTGTGCCACGCTTCTGTGGGCAGAAGTCTTGATCTTTATGTAAGTATCGTCTCCCGCCGTCCTGGAACGAGATTCCGATTCGCTGATGTACAATAGATCGGTATGTTTGTCTATCGGCTGTCGTCTTCCTTGCCCAGCTGCCGTATCACAGCACAGCACAGCGTTCAGGTTAGGTTGATGCGTTGCAAATAAATCCGGAAATCTAAAGCTCAACCAACAACAACACAGCACTCCACTCGTATGCGTTCGACTGCGTGACCCACCATCTTTTCCACCCCTTCGGCGCGAGCTCGCTGGGCAGCAAGCAGGACGAGGAGGTGATGCGCGAGGTGACGTTCGACGACAGCCTGCAGAACCGCCTCGTCAAGTACTACAGCCCGACCCTGCACGCCGTTGTGGGCCGGGGCCGTGGCGCTCGTGGCCAGGCCGCGCCAGACGCCCCTAGCCGACCGGTTCGTGCTCGAGACGAGCGCCCGGGCCGAGGCGTCGGCCTTCACACTGCTCAGCCGCATGCACGACAAGAAGGAGGGCGGCGACCTGGGGCAGATGGACATCGCGGCCGAGTGCTGCGACCACATGGTCGCCGGCATTGACACGACCGGCGACGCGCTGTGCTTCCTCATGTACCAGCTCTCGCTGCCCTCGTCCCTCGCCTTCCAGCGGCGCCTGCAGGCCGAGCTCAGGGCGGCGCGCCCCGCCCTCCCCGACGGGCGGGACGGGGAGGCGGCGCCGTTCGACAAGCTCCCCTTCCTCGACGCCGTCGTCCACGAGGGCCTGCGCTGCTTCCCCGCCATCCCAATGTCGCTGCCGCGCTACGTCCCCGCCGGCGGCCGCACCATCGACGGCTACTTTGCGCCCGGGGGTACCATCGTCAGCTGCCAGGCCTACTCGGTCCACCGCGTCAACCGCGACGTCTTCCCCAACCCGGAAACCTTTAAGCCGGACCGCTGGCTCCAGCCGAGGGCGACGCCGCCCGCAAGCGCCACATGTTTGCTTTTTCAAACGGCGGCAGGGGCTGCGTTGGAAAACAGTAAGTGGCAATAACCGGTGGCTATAGACTGGCGTGACAAAAAGGGGAGCAAAAAAGGAAAAAAAAAAAAAACCCTCTGCCTAACGTGTACCCCTTTTCTCAACACAGCCTGGCGTTGGCAGAGATGAAGCTGCTGCTCAGGGACGTCTACTCGCGCTTCTCGACCGTCCCGGACCCCTGCATGACGCCCGAGTCCATGGCCATGTCAGACCAACTGATCTCGTCGCGGCCCGCAGGGCAGAGGTGCCTATTGCGCTTCATCCCCCTCGAGGACTGCGCCCAGTAGTAAGTAGCCTTTGCTGACGGGCAAAAGTCTGGGGGTAAGCCGCCTGCCTGCATGCCCAACAAATCTCTGGCCACGTGGTTCCGCTTGCCGTGTTTGATATGTCCTGGAATCGTGGTTCGCCAATGCCCAAGATGATTGTTGGCAACCACCTCTGCATCACCATTGGGCCAGGGTCGCTCTCTGCAGGAAGCCGCTGGCAAGACGTGTCGGACTGGGGGAACAGAAGATATGCGAGTAGGAATCAAGATTGGACCGATATCCATCCTCCCCTCGAACTCTCCATCAGGAGGATCGGCATCGATTTTGATAAGTCAACTTGAAAAGTGCCTGATAGGCTTTAACAAAGAAAAAAAAATCATCAAACTTTTTCTATGCTCGAACCAACTCCAACCGTATGCACAGTGATGAATATCACCAGCCAGAAATGTCTACGCAGACCAACCCAACCAACCCAGAAACCCAAAAAGCATGCAAAAACCCCACCCACAACGATAGATAGCCTTGCGAGTTCTTAGACTGCCCAGGCGTTCAGGTTAAGCAGTTGGCAGCCCTCTCCGCCAGCTGGCCGGAAGACGAGCTGACCAATGCGGAAGACAGTCTCTCCTGGGCCTGCAGGGAGCTGGCCACGGATGCTGCACTCGCCGAGTCCACAACGATGGCCATGCCGATACCGTTGTTGAAGGTGCGCGCCATCTCAGCGGGCACCACGTTGCCTGCAGCCCTGAGCCACGCGAACACGGGCGGGACGGTGAAGGAGGCCACGTCAATCTCGGCCGCCAGGTGCGCCGGCAGCATGCGGGGCACGTTCTCAGTCAGGCCGCCGCCCGTGATATGCGCTAGGCCCTTGATGCCACCGTTGCCGGCTGCGATGGCCGACAGCAGCGACTTGACGTAGATGCGGGTCGGGGTCAGGAGACTTTCGGCAATAGACCGGGCGTCCGCCTCCCACGGGCATGGGTCCGAGTACGAGAGCCCGGACTTCTCGACGATGCGGCGCACCAGCGAGAAGCCGTTAGAGTGTACTCCGTCAGAGGCCAGGCCGAGCACGACATCACCGGAAACCATGGCGTCTTTGCGCGGCAGGCGCTCCGAGGCCTTCATAATGCCCACGGCGGCGCCCGCGACATCGTAGTCACCAGCTTGGTACATGCCCGGCATCTCGGCCGTCTCGCCGCCCACGAGGGCACAGCCAGAGCGTCGGCAGCCCTCGGCAACGCCCTCGACGAACGAAGCTGCCATGGCGACGTCTAGTTGGCTGCAGCCATAGTAGTCAAGGAACATGACAGGCTCGGCGCCCTGCACCACCAGGTCGTTGACGTTCATGGCCACCAGATCGATACCGACGGTGTCGTGCCTTGACGCCGCCTGAGCAATCTTGAGCTTGGTGCCCACGCCATCGATGGCGCCGACCAGGATCGGCGCGCCGGCATAGCCCGCCCGCGACAGGTCCACCTCGCCTCCGAAGCCGCCAATCTCGGCGTCGGCGCCAGGCCGCGCCGTCGTGGCAACAGCCTTCTTGATACGGTCGACCAGCTCGTTGCCCGCATCAATACTGACACCAGCCTGCGCGTACGAGAGCGACTCCTTTGCTGACTGCTTCTGGTCCTTGTTCCTGAAGGCGCGGTGTGCAATGTCCTTTCGGAAAAACATACCCTCGAAGGAAATCAAGGGAACGCCGTTGCTATAGGCCTTCTGGACCGCCGCCTCAAGCGAGTCGGCTGTGGCGTTGGCGGCGATGACGCGCCCGCCCGAGGTTTGCAACTGTCCACCCTGGGCCAACTTGGTGCCGGCGTGGAAAATGTTGACGCCCTCTGGAGGTTGCCCGACGGCCATTGGAGTGCCCTTGGCGTAGCTGTTTGGGTACCCGCCAGCCGCGACGACAACGGTGGCACTAAACTTGGGCTCAATCTTGATGGTGACCTGATCCAGCCAGCCCTCAGCGCATGCAATCATAATCTCGGCCAGATCGGTGTCGGCCGAGAGCAGAGGCAGGAGGGTCTGGGTCTCGGGGTCGCCAAAGCGGACGTTGTACTCGAGCACCTTGGGCCCATTGGGGGTGATCATGAGGCCAGTGAAAAGCATGCCACGGAACGGGCAGCGGTCCCTGCGCATGCCGTCGATGGTGGGCTGCAGGACCTCACGCTCTATGCGGGCGATGAGTTCCGGGGTGGCAATGTTGGTCGGGGCGTAGCAACCCATGCCGCCAGTGTTGGGGCCCTGATCGCCGTCGAAGATGCGCTTATGGTCCTGCGCTGGAGGCAGAGAGCGGATCGTGTAGCCATCGCAGAAGGAGAGGATGCTGAGCTCGTCGCCCTCAAGGAACTCTTCAACAACGACTTCGTCGCCAGCGGCGCCAAAAGCCTTGTCCACCATGATCTGCTTCAACGCATCCTGGGCCTCGTCGGGGGTCCCAGGGATGATGACACCCTTGCCGGCGGCGAGGCCAGTCGCTTTGATGACGACGTTGTGGCCGACCTTCTTCACGTAGGCCGAGGCGGCGGCATGGTCCGAGAAGTTCTCGTAGGCGGCCGTCGGGATGTCGTGGCGCTTCATGAAGTCCTTGGAGTAGGTTTTGCTGCCCTCCATGCGTGCGGCGTCCTGCGAAGGGCCGAAGCAGGCGATGCCGGCGCGGCGGAAGTAGGCCTCGACGCCATCGACAAGCGGGGCCTCGGGGCCGGGGACGACGAGGTTGACGTTGGAGGCGCGGGCAAGGGCCACGAGCCCGTCAAAGTCCTCGGCCGAGACAGTCGTGTTGTTGGAGACCTTGGGCAGCGAAGCGGTGCCGCCGTTGCCAGGCACGACAATGATAGACTCGACGCGCGGCGACTGGCTCAGCTTCCACGCCAGCGCATGCTCTCGGCCGCCATTGCCGATGAGCAGGACGCGGAGAGACGCCATCCCTGCGAGGGTTCAAGCAGCGGGACAGCACGGAGGACGTGGAGGGGGCGACGAGAACCAAGTCAGTGAGAGGGGAATACGGCCGGCGAGAGATTGTATTCAATGCATTCTCATGCAGGCCAGGCTTTGTGTGAGAAGCGCAAGCTAGGTCCAAATTTGCTCGAGGCTGGGAGTGGGAGGGAGGCTCTGGCGCGGGGCCAGCCGAGACGATGAGCTTGTGATTGGGCCATATTGAGTCTCTTGGGAAATTTTTTTTTTTTCTCTCGTTCACTTGGGTTGAGCTTTTTTTTCTTCTTCGCTTTTGTCGAGTCGGTTCCCCTCTGAGGAGGGGCGTGCGCACCTTCGACGTCGTTCCGACGATGCAACATCTTGGAGGGGTCGCCCCACCTGTGGCCACATGCGCAACGAGGGCTCCACCAAGCGCCGCTCCTGCGCCAGCCCCTGCTGCCTTGAGTAGGCAACCCGAGTCAAACCCCAACGCAAACCACAAAGCTGTCAGTCAGCGTTTTTAAGGGCAGCCTTCCCGCCATCGCCACGGAACGACAGAAACCAAAAAGTAAACCTGAACCCATTAAAATTCCTTCTCCATCGAGAAAAAAGACAGCAATTTTTTTTCTTGTGCCTCCCTGGGCTTGATCCTGCCGCCACTCGACAGCGCCATTCCCAACTGGCCGAATCCGCCCAAGTGTTTGCTGACTGGCCGACCGTGCAGTCCGTTCAGCCCAAGAGCACGCCTCGCAAACAACATCATCTAATCTGCACTGCAGCCCAGCCCCAAGCAAGAAGAGAGCAAACCAGCAGAGGTAGCACAAAAGAGAGCGAAGCACAAGACCACCAAGCCGGCTGCTCGTACATACGCCGCCTCGCCCACCCAGTCTTTCCCTGCATCGGACTGCCAGTATCGCCCGACGGCCCTCCTCGCCGCCCACCACCCCTCCCCTCGGCATCTCCGCCATCGGAACCTCATCAAGAGCCGGTATCCGGAAGACAGGAGCTGTTTATGTATCAGCACGACAAAATCGCCGTCTTCAGACACTCGCCGCCCAAGCTGCAATCATTTCGCATACCGCGGATACCCTGTAGTCCTTCTCTCTTCTCCGACGGTTGAACCGGACAGCGCCGCCCTGCGTTCATGCCTTTGATCCCGCACCGCCGACACCTGTCCCCTATGTTGACGCAACGTCCGCTTCACTACTAACCCCCGGCCCCTCTCGCCCGACTCCTGACCCCCTCCGCGCCAGCAAGTTCATGTCTCGCCAAGCCAGCTGATTCGCTCGCCTTCAAATCCTCCTGTCGGACCTCCTTGTCTCGCCTCGTTCGCCGCCGCTCGACACAAAGAAGCCTTGCTCCCTTCTCCAACCAGCCTCGCACAGTGTCATTGCTGTTCCTTCACAAACCGCAACCATGGCTGCCCATATCAACGTCCGCCGCGATGTCACCGACGTCTTCTATCGCTACAAGATGGAGCGTCTCCAGACCAAGATCGAGGGCAAGGGCAACGGCATCAAGACCGTTGTCGTCAACCTGAGCAACGTTGCTCAGCAGCTCGCCCGTCCTGGAAGCTACCTCATCAAGTACTTTGGCTTCGAGCTCGGTGCCCAGACCAACCTCGACCCTGCCGATGACCGCTGGATCATCAACGGCGCCCACGATGCCGCAAAGCTCCAGGACCACCTCGACGGTTTCATCAACAAGTTTGTTCTCTGCAAAAAGTGCAAGAACCCCGAGACCGAGGTCAACATCAAGGATGGCCACATCATCCTGGACTGCAAGGCCTGCGGCGTCCGCTCTGACGTCGACCTGCGCCTGAAGCTGAGCGGCTTCATCCTCAAGCAGACGCCCAAGAAGACCAAGAAGGACAAAGCCGAGCGCAAGGCCGCCCGTAAAGCCAAGCAGAACGGGACCGCCAAGGACGGTGATAACAGCGCCGAGGAGAACTCTCCCGACGGCTCTGGCAAGGAGAACGGTGACAAGAACGGCGATAAGGCCGCCGAAGCTAGTGACGATGATGACGCCCTGACCCGTAAGATCAAGGCCGAGGCTCAGACTCTTCCTGCTAAGGAGGCCGATAACAACGAGGAGGACGAGTGGGCTGTTGACATGAGTGCCGAGGCCGTCAAGGCCCGCCAGCAGTCGCTCCCCGGCGAGTTCAAGCAGAAGCTGTCCATGGGCGGCGATGAGGATGATGAGGATGGCGAGGGCGGTGGAAACACCGTGTACGACCAGCTGGGCATCTGGATCCAGGAGTCTGCCGACGAGAAGGGCGGCGTGGACAAGGTCGATGACCTCGACATCTACCTGAAGGCCAAGGAGCTGGGCATCGAGACCAAGCACCGCACCGTTCTCGTTCTTGTCCAGACCATCTTCAATGAGAACATCTGCGCGCAGATCACCAAGCGTGCCGGCATGCTCAAGCAGGTATGTGAAGATCTGGTGTGTTCTTTCTGTTGTGAATCGCTTCTGGCTGACACCCGTCTCTCCAATTCAGATCGTCAGCTCCGAGCGCCATGAGAAGGCTCTCCTCGGCGGTACCGAGAGGCTTATTGGGCAGCTCGGCAAGGACCACCCGGAGATGCTGGACAAGGTCGTCAAGATCCTTCAGCTGTACTACCACCATGACCTCGTGTCCGAAGAGGTCGTGACCAAGTGGGGTACTCGCGCCAGCAAGAAATACGTCGACCTGGCTACGTCCAAAAAGGTCCGCAAGGCTGCTGAGCCCTTCCTCACTTGGCTCGCCGAGGCCGATGAGGAGTCCGACGATGAGTAGAAGAAGAGACTCCAGGAGAACCCTTGTTTGATTGCCAGACTCAGTTTGCAGAACTTGTTACTATTTGATGCTTTTGCTCTTTCGTCCCAGTCGGTCAGTCAGTCTTGATTGCTGCTTTTGGTTGGCTTGCCACGAGTTTGTCACCCTTCACGCTCTCTACTCTTCTCTCTACCATGTACACCACTCAGTTTTAATCGATGTGTGTCGCTGCTTGCTTTGAGTTTTATCTTTCTTGAAGGTGAACTATTTGGAAGAAACACAAGAATGAGGGAAAAGACTCGAGAGAGAAACATACGGTCTAAACAAAACTGGGCATTACGCTGGTCGTCTATTCTTCATGTATTGTCAGGTAGCCCCCTTCCTGAATTGTCGGAACTCGCTTCTCTCTACTTGTCTCCTGCACTGACCCTTAGTGCATGTTGAATTACGTGAACCAGTCCCTGTTAGGTAGTCTGTGAAAAGTGTCTTGAACCAAACCCAAATTGGCAAACAGCGTAGGCTTATTTGAACTCTTCCGCTTGTCCCGTATCATGAACTTCCTACGTAAAAAGGTCGCGGCGCCCCTCTCTCCGTCTATCTGGTGTATGTGGGTGTCAACTATTGGCAGCCCGTCGTCCTTCTTTGATTAGATATCTATCGACATGTTACCCGCTGGACAAGGGGATGTGGTTAATAGTAGCCCCTTCCTCCAAGAACCCGCAGAAAAGAAAGCAAAAAAAAAAAAAAAAAAGAAAAAGAAAAAAAAGCAAGCAAGCGAATTCCAATCGTTAGCCAATTTCACCAACCCTCGTTTCCCCGTCCAACACAAACAAGGCCGCCGCCGACTGTTGGTCAAAATAAGCAATTCATCCGGCCCTATAGGGCTGCAATGCAAGTTCCCGATCCTGTCTGGCTGCCTCCATCTCTTTCCACATTACAGCCAACCCGGAACCAAAAATATCGAATCACGCTTTTCGCTCTCCTTCAGGAATCCTCTTGCCTGGCTGCCGAAGATGCACGCAAGGATAAGCAGCAGCCACCAGTTGAGGAATCCGCCCAGCATTTCTCGGGCTACGGCTTGGCAGACGAAGAGGATCCCAATGACGCCCATGACTAGGCCGCGGATCACCCACATCACCGCCTTGATAGTTGCTCCAATGAGCCCGAGGAAGCCGCGAGCCGCCCGCCAGAGCAGCCGGGCCAGGCGCCACCACCACCTACCACTGCGTCTCGGAGGGGGGCTTCTGGGTGCTCTGGGCGACGGTGGGGTCAGCCCAGGGCGGCAAGGGACCGGCATTTCCGGCAGCGCCCCATCCAGCGTCTCCAACAGTAGAGGGCTGCTGACCACCTGGGGGACCGCCGCTGTTGTTGTTCCAGCCTCCGGCCGTGGTGGGGTTGTTGCTCGACTGGTTGTCCCACCCGCCGCCGCCCCGCAACGTTGTTGTCGTAGACGGCCGCGGGGACTGCTGGTGCGCCGCTGTGGTGTGATGCGCTGCGCTGGGAGCCTCGCCCAACAGCGCTGCCGGCTTTGCTTCCTCCCTGCAGGCGGGACTCGTCGGCCGTGTCTTGGCGGGGATGAGCGCTTGGCATGGGCGACTCCCAAGATCCGGGCATGCGCTCGCTTCTACGTTTGGGGTAGTCTCCGTGGCCGCCGCCGCCACCTCCGTTGCCACTATTGTTCGACGTGTTATCAAACATGTTGCCCCAGGCTCCTCCGGTTCCTGAGTCGGAGGGCGTCTTGTCAGCTTCAACCACGGGGGCATCGGCTGGGCTTCTGGGCTGGGCGGGCTTGTCAGGGGAAGGTGTACCTTTAGCCGGGCTACTCTTCCAGCCGCCGCCTCCGTTATCCCAGTTATTGCCGTGATTCCCGTTATTCCAGTTGCTGCCGTTGCCCCCGTTGTTCCAGTTGTTGTCGTTGCCCCCATTATTCCATCCGAATTGCTTTTGTTGCTTCCTTGTTGGGTGCCGCCGCCGAACTGGTTATTGCCTGTGTCTTGGTTAGTAGGGGATGAGCGATCAGGGGGCCGGCCGTTGGGGCTATCTGCTGGGGAACTGGGTTTCTCCATACTCTGGTTATTTGCGTTGTTCCAAGACCCGGGGGCGACGTTATTCTTTGTTCCGGAGACATTCGATTGTGGACCCTTGTTGCTGCCCACGTTGCTGTTGTTCTTCTGGGAGCCCGAGTGGTGGGAGGGCGCTTTTGCGGATGCATTGTTCTGCGAACCCGTGTCCCAGCCCCCGCCTCCCTTGTTGGAGCCGTTGTTCCAGTTGCCGTTGCCTCCCCAGTTCTGATTGTTGTTGGTGTTCGATCTGCCACCACCACCATCCCAAGCATTGTTGTTGCTGTCTCCCCAGTTCTGGTGTTTACTGGTATTGGATCCATTACCACTCCCTCCCCAGTTTTGGTGGTTGCTGGTGTTTGATCCGTTGCCACCCAGCCGTTGTTATTCCCGCCTGCCCAGTTCTGGTTACTGCCGGAGTTTGATCCACCACCGCCCCAAGCGTTGTGCTCGGAGGCTTGGAAGAAGGCCTGTGCCAGCCCGAATGGTCCCCAGATGGATTGTTGTTGTCCCACCCTCCACCGCCTTTGGCCTTGTTGTTGCTCCTATCCCCCTGCGAGGCATGCCAAGAGCCAGAGGGCGGCTTGTCGAAGACGGTGCGGCCCAACCAGCTCCGCTGTCCATGTTCTGGTGTCGATCTGCTTTGTTGCTTCCACCGCTAGCACCGTCGCCGGCGCCCCATGGGCCATTCGTCTGCCATGGCTCCTTAGAGGCACTGCCGGCATTTTGCGATGCCTGAGATCCCTTTCCTGCTGGAGGCTGTGGTGGCGCGACATTGTTGCTCCATCCCTTGTCCTTGTCCCTGCCTTTACTCGACGCGGCTGTCACAGGACGACCGCTGCCATCAAAGTTAAGCTCGAGCCCGCCGACAACTGAGGGCTTCGGGGGAGCGGAGCCTCCTGATTGGACGCTTATCGGCTTTTGAGGAGGCCCGCCTGGGCCCGACACGCCAGGCGGAGGGCCGAAGGGAAACATGGGTGGCATAGGATTGCCGTCAGGACCAGGGACGGCGCCCATTGGCCAGCCTGGAGGCATGAAATGGCCGCCAGGGAACGGGCCAGGGGGCATCACATGAGGCTGTGGACCGTCGGGTCCCGTACCAGGAGGCGGCCACATCATTTGCGGTGGTGGCCCTGGCATCCGATTGTCTGGTGGGGGACCGGGAGGCAGGGCGTTGGTGGTCTGGCCGGCTCCTGGGTTCCCAAAGCCGTACATGTAGGGGTTGTTGAGCGGGTGAGGCATTCCCAATGGGAGTGGCTGGCCTGACCAAGTCCGGCGGGGATAGAGGTTGCCGTTCGGGTTACCATACGCAGGACCGTGGTAGACGCGTAGGACGCCATGCTCATTGTTAACGAAAGCGTTCGGCCGTGGGTCATCAGGGGTCTCGATGGCGTGCTCGACCTGAAGGACCTGGGCCTTGACTGGCATCAGCAGATTCGGCGGTCTAAGGTCGTCGTTCCCAGAGAATGGGGGCAGCTCCTGGGATCGCGATACAACCTTGTCCGTCTCCCCCTTGGAACTCTTGCCGCTGGAGTTCTTGGAACCATGGGAGCCTGCGTCGCTTCCGCCCTTCTTCTCACCGGACTTGGAGTCCTTGTCCTTTCCATCGTCGTTTGCTTTGTTGGCCTTCTTGTTGACCTTTTTGCTTTCTTTTGCTCCGTCCTTGGCATCTTTCTTCTTCTCCTTTGGTGCCTTGTCCTTAGGAGAAGGAGCAGGGGCAGGGGTAGGAGGAGAAGGGGGCGGTGGTAGCGCCTCTGCCTCGCTCTCAGTTTCCCCCTCGGTCTGAGTACCATCTGTTGTCTCACCAGGCGTGTCTGTCTCCGAGGTTTCAGTTGCGGGCTCAGGAGTAGGCTCAGGAGCGGGTGCCTTGGGCTTTGCCTCCTGCTTCTTCTGTTTGCCTTTGTTCTTCGGCTTGGGCTGGGATTTGGGGTCTGGTGCAGGCTGAGGAGCAGGAGTAGGAGCAGGTTCGGCGGCACGTGCAGGAGTGGGTTCGAGCGCAGAAGCGGGCGCGGGAGCTGGGGCAGGAGCAGGTTCGGCCTCAGATTCGCTAGTGCTATCATCCGACGATTCGGCCTTCGCTTTCAGACGTCTCAGCCTTCTCGCCCGCCGCCGTCCGATCTTGCAGTCCCGACAAGACAGGTTGATGTGGCTCTGAGTCCGAAGTGGTGTCATCGCTGCTCTCGTCGCTACATCCAGCCTTGAGCTTGCACGGTTTGCCCTCGTTGCTTGGAGAGTCCCCAGTAGGACTCGAGTTTGAGGAGCTGCTAGAGCTGTCGGGCGACGAGGATGCCTTGAGAGCTGACTTGAGAGCTGAATCGAACCTAACCTTCTTCACATGTGCGCCACCGGGCGTGGGGGGTCCGGTGCGAGGATACGTGATCCTGATGGCATCTTCGCCAGATTCGTCGTCGGTGGTGACCTCGACCTTGACCACCTCTCGCTTGGGGCGTCTTGGCTTTCGGGCAGAGATGTTCTGGCCTATCATCCACTCTATCACGGAGTTGCGGAGGCATTATCGCGACGGTGCGGACATGCGTGCCCGAGCAGGGTGGTAGTTGGGAAAGAAGGATAAAGGCAAAAAGAAAATCGGGCAGAGGCAACGCGGAAGAGATGAGGTCGCTGAAGAAGGGTAAAACAACGAAGAGCAGAGGAGATTCGCAATTCTCAAGCACCAAGGTCCTGACCCAGTTTGATGAAAGGCCCAGATACCGTGGGAGTGGACGAGGCCGAGACTGAGGCTCTCCCACCCTGGTCGTCTCTAAATCTTCGTCTGGTCTTTGGCAGTTGGACCAGTTGGGCACTGGGAACGCAGGCAAACAAACAGTCAGGTACTTTTTATTAGATGGCAAAGGCTGGGTGCCTGGAGAAGGTGGTCCGAGCAGTAACGACAGGAAGGAGCGTCCCATGGGATGGAAGTTGCCCAATCCATCCGATCTCTGCCAACTCTCCCCAGCAGCCCGCCACATGGAATGTGTGTTTGCACCCCAATGGAAATCGAAAAACCTGAGCGGTAGTCTGAATTACCAAGAGAAGAATATTAGCGATGAAGATCCGTTGCTGCACCTCCGTGTTTACATGCAGTGAGCTATCTCTTCTTGCCTTGCCGGTATCAGTACAACGCTCACCTCGCCCCCATCCTACAGCCTACCTCCCCAACAACATATCACCGCTACAGCTTCGCCCTCTCCTTCTCCTCCATTTCTTTCCACCTGCGGTTGATGCGCTTGTTCTGCCAAAAGTTCCACGCCCCGACCGCCACGCCGAGCGGCGGGCACAGCAGCAGCGCCAACTCCACCACGCCGGGCTGCGCGCGTATATCTCGTCGACCGCCCGCGCCACCTCGCGCTCCAGCTCGGCCCTGCCGCCGTCGTTCCACACCACGACGCCCCTGCCGCGGCCCCGCGCCTCGCACCGCCTGGCCTTGTCGCGCACGTCGCCCTGCGACCGCACCCGGTTCTCGGCGTCCTGCTGCGACAGGTGCGGGTCGCGCGCCCGGAGCCGCGCCATCTGCACCGCTGGGTCCCTCACCGCCACCACGGCCACGACCCCGCACATCAGGTCCATGCCGGCCTCGAACAGCAGCGGCACGTCGAGCACCACGGCCCGGTGGCCCGAGAGGTAGTGCCGCAGCAGCGCCTTGTACATGGCCCGCCGCACCGCCGGGTGCACGATGCCGTTGAGCACCGCCCGGTCTGCCCGCCGCTCCGGCTCGTCACCAAAGACCCGCCGCCCTAGCACCGCGCGGTTGATGGGCCGTCCGTGCTGCTCTCCCGCGTCCGTTCCCGTCTTGGCACCGGCCCGGCCGCCGGCACGCTATCTTGGCCCTCGGGGATTGGTGGGAGCAGGAGATCCGGTGTGGAGGGCCCAAAGTGCGCCACGATTGCCTTGTAGCCCGAAGTCCCCGGCTCGACGACCTGGCGGGCAAGGAGGTCCGCGTCGACAATGGCATCGAGTATGGCGGCGACGAGAGCAGGGCCGAGACGGTCGACTTGCCCGTCGCGATGGAGCCGGTAAGGCCAATGAGCAGCATGGTGCGACGTTGATGTTGTGCGCTTCCCGGTGGATTTTTGTGCTGCTTCGATATGTTGTCCAATGACGTGATGTTGCACGCCGCCAGTGGAAAGAATGAGATGGCTGCAGTCGAAGGCAATTGAAAGCCACAACGCCGTGTCGCTTCTAGGATCGCACAGTCGTTTCTAGGATGCTGGCTGCGGTTCGCTCGGACTGATTTTAATTCTACATTCTATCTCCTGCCATGGAGCTATTTTTGTTTTTAAACATGAACACTGGAGTTCATGTGAAAAAGCATGACCAGGCGTGAACCGAGGTGGGGGTGATGGGGGAGACGCTGGGGAACCAGCTCGCGCAGTGACACTCGCCTGGCGTGATCTGCAGGGATCCAGGTGGGGACCCCACGCCATCGGCCCAGCGGACGTGCGGATCTAAGGCTGTCTTGGCATGACCCTTGTTCCCCAGCCGCCGAACAACCGCGCCTTGGGCCAGGGCTCATGCCGCACTTGAGCCTCAACCCGACGACATGCCATCTCAACAGCAGCGTGCCGCCAAACTTTTCAAGCTTGTCGCGTTCACATATCTGGGGACCTTTCGGCATTGGACTAGCTGAGTTACTTTACTCTCGAAAATCATCGATAGAGGCCAAAGAAATCTGTCGTCTCTCGCCATGTGTCCTCCGCTGTCCCAAGCTGCCCTTCAAGGTTCCGCCACGAGGAGTTTCCGTCTTCAGTTCCACGTAAATAGCGAGCGAGCACCTAGTTTTTGAGTCTGAGGCCAATGTCCACCAGCAACATCCTCCGCCCAATTCCAGTGGAGAACTCAGACGATAACAGGCCCGATCCAAGATAAATCGAGGGGTCTGGCTTGGGTCGCTTCTCATAGCTATCAAAGCGTGTTAGACCCGATGTGAGTTTTTCTGGTTTCTTCGTGCTGCTCTCGTACCTTAACTTCTCCCGGGCAAACCGAAATCCAGCAAGGGATCAGAAGTTCGGACCTGACAAGAGAATCTGCAGTATATCCTGACTGCACCGAACGTTAGCCGGCCAGCTCCTGAATGGCGCCACAGGGTGATTCACGATAGACCCTAACCATGGTGTTGATCGTGATAAGGAGGTCTGGTTCCGATGATGTGATCTGCCGGGCATCACATGTAGTTGTCTTTTTCGAGACCAACCAGCCTTTTCTTGGTTTTGCGTTGCTTCAAAAGACCAAAGCGCGAGAAAATCAGTTGGGCAAGCGGACGGCGTAAAAGTAGCCCTCTGGGGCCATATGCCACCTCCACTCTTTTCCCATGCGGTCGATGGAATAGCGGCTGCGCAGTGTCCAGTTGCCGTCCAGCTCGCGACACATGTACATGCGGGACGGGTTGTCATCAGCCGGCTTAAAATCCTGCGGTTCAAAGGATTTGTTTGCATAAGCCATCTCCATCTGCTCTGCAGCATACTCGGTACCGGTGCGACCAATGCCGCACGCAGGTTCGGGCCAAACACCAGAGTTACCTTGGAGGATCATTCCCGGCTGGCCCGCAACTGCCGCTGGCATGGCAGGAAAGGCTCCCGGCATGGAAGCCATTCCGGGTGCGACAGCAACCCCGGATCCGACCGCCACTCCAGGCCCGACCGACATTCCCGGGCCCATGGCCATTCCTGAAGCAACAGCCATCGGGGGCCGGCAGGCATCACCATGGGAGTCGAGGGAATCGGTTGCTGAAGGATGACAGGAGGTCCCGTGACGGCAGCGACAGGGGCCGGGATCTGGACAGCGCCCTGAAGAATCACTTGTCAGCCGACATACTCCTAGGCTCAGAGCGGACGGGACGATGGTTCAACTCCCAAGTCTCGGAGCCGAGGCAGGTAGGCGGATAGAAAGCACAGTCCAGGTCAATGTGAGCCGCTCTAGCCACTCGGCTTTCTTCGCGGCGCGCGGGGCTGGGCGGCTCCAGACGGAATGCGCTGCTCTGTTTCTGAACTTGCAGTGAAAAATAAGGGACCGCAGACCGGCATCGGGATTGGGGCGGCCATGATCGGAGGCTGGAAGACGGGGCCCATTGCCACTTGGATTCCAGGCTGGGGGATCATGACGGCGGGCGGGCTCTGGACACTGACGGAGATGGCAGGCTGGGCAGCCACTAGTCCGGGAGGATCGAAGCGCGGGCGGTGGATGTGCGTCACGGGACCAAAGGTCGTATCGGGCACCTGGGGCTGGTAGTTCATGCCCAAGTTGGGCGGTCCGGCGTTCTGGTAGTCGGCAGCCATTTTGTCTATCTGGCTGATTGGCTTGCGATTGGCTTCTGGATGGGCGAGCTGGTTTCCTGGCGAGATACCGAGCAGTGATAATTGCCCGGTGAGGTTGGAGGTGCAAGATTTTGTGATGTCCGAGGCTGGGTGGGCAAATATGGAGAGCGACCTCGAGGCCGAAGGTGCTTGTGGGAGCAGGTAGGCTTCCTCGATCTGAGGTATTGAGAGGAAGAAATCGGCTGAAATAGCCGGTTCCTTGGGGCCTCCAAGGGAGAGAGTGTGGCTCCAGCAGTGAATATCAGAAGAGTTGGCACGGTGGGGGTGAGCGAGGTCTGAAGCCGGAGCTCAAGGGGAAAACGGCGACCTGGGACAAAGAGATGGACGGGAGGGAGCCTCCGTTTGAGGTGCTAGCCCCACTTCCAACCTCTTCTGGCACAACTTCGGACAAGGCGTCTCGGCTGTTTGGGTCGTCCAAATAGGGAAGTGGCGAAGGAGAGGGTGCGCGTTATCCTTGCTTTGGCAGGGCGTAGGGTGGCATGTAGGTGAAAGGACAGTGAGTAGGAGGCGTACGGGGATATGTAGGAGAGTCGAGGCAAAGAGCAGAGAGATGTAGCCTACTATTGGTGCCAAAGCAAGCTCGCTCGTGCGCCACTCTTGGCCTTCGACGTAACCGGGATGGAACCGGTACGGGTTGTTGCCTCGAGGGTCATCCTCCATCCAGACTGCCGCAAAGGGAAGCAAGGGAGACAGCCGAAACACATGGTGCCGTCGTAGGAGTTCTGAATCGAGCTGCTTTTTGTCGGAGATCGGTGTTCTGGTTAAGCAAGCGGTTTGAATTCAGATTCAACTTTAAGAACGCAAAGAGTAGTGTTGAGTGGTAACAAATAGGGGACGGAGTGAGGAAGTCGGTTGAATTCAATATGTGCAATGTGGGCCTGGATTTAAGCTCTTTAAAGCGCGGAAAGGCCTGGAGATACTAGGGACATACCTACCTACACCAGACGGAAGCAGGCAGCGGGGACGCGGAGTAGAGCGCATTCCCTGTCTGGTAGCCCGTGCTACGCACAATGGCTCTAGATCCAAACCAGATCCGAAGCCGCACTCGCTTTCCCAAATAGCATCACAAATGTCGACGAGGTGGCACCGCATTGTTACCAAAGACATCCCCTGGATCTGCTATCTCTGCGATGGTGGATGGGAATAGACTAGCATGTTCGTCTAGCCTCGATGCTAGCTTGCAAGCACAACCTAGACACCTACGAGCATGAACGGCAATAAAGATCATCTCGAATCATTGGGAAATCCAAGCCCATTGCAGAATCAAACGCCCAATCCACACCCTTCCACGCTCGACCGAGCGTGATACGATGCATGCATACGGCCCGCCCCCGTTCTAAAATACAGTCGTCAGAGAGGAGTAGAGATATCCACCGTAGTGTGCGGGATGGATGCCCCGCTTGTATGCCCCAGCCAGATCTATCAGGAAGGAAAAGCATCGGATTTCCTTGCACATCAGCAGATAGATCAAGAGCCCGCGTAGGGCGCACGCGAAGTGCTCCCCTTATTAACATTGCCGCCCACGTCACAACGGATAGGTGGGTGGATATATGAATTTTTACACAGCGCCAGAACAGAAGGCCCAGCTGAAAATGGTGAAGAGAATGTTAGGTAGTGGTAGTTGGTAAAACAAGTTGAACTGCCCATTTTTCGTGGGCTGTTGCTGTGAGAATTATACCTTGCTTATAAGGACATCCTCTCCTCATCCGGGGATGATTCGAATGTTTTGCGTGCCACCTATCATCGTGTTCGTCAGTATGGACACTCCAGACCGGGATCACATAGCTAGGGGAGAAACCGAGAACAGAACAGAAACATACCGCCCAGACTGCAGCAACAGACCCAACAATTCCTCCAGAGATCATCATTGGCCGTAGGCCGCGGGTGCTCTTGAATAGCATGCCGCTCAGCGTGCCGGCGGCTATCGAGTTGGCAGCGTCGTGCTTACCACGGAGATAGCCAAAGTATGAGTTGAAAAGGTTGTAAACGATGGCGACGACACCGCCCGAGTTGCCTAGGAAGGGACCGCGGCGGGTGACGGCGTTGAGGACCGAGTTGAGTCGCAGTTTGGGGGGCTGGCCGACGGATCTGCGCAGGCCCTCCTGCAACCCCCACGCTCCACCGAGACTCAGGGCGGTCAGGTATGTGATGCCGGTGCCGTAGCAAAGATCGTCGCTCCAGCCGCGCGAGGGTATGACGGACTGCGAGCCGGGTAGGTCGGACAGCACCGAGTCTTCGAGCGTGATGTAGTCTAGCGCATCCTTGTTGAGGCCGGCGAGTGGGTGCAGTTGTGACGGGTCGGCGAATGAGGAGCTGCCGATGAAAGCGTCGACGCCTTGGGGTTGTGACGAGTCAAAGAGGGGTGACTGATGGGGTGCTCCTGTGTTTGGAGATGGAGCCGTCGGCGTAGGTGTGGAGGATTTTTGCGAATCGGACTTGCGCCCGGTCAGGGTCTCCCAGATGGACATTTTTGTGTGGATTTTTTTTTCCCTCGCTCTCAGGCTAAGCTCAAGGAATGGCACCCAAGAAACGAAGGCAGCCCCTCCCGGTCGATGCGACAATGGCCCGCGGTGGTGTTTGTCGACTTGAATAGACAGATATTCGCACGAGGAATGCGTCGGCAGGTCGTTGAGGACAGGTGGTAGGCGGTGCGGGTGGTTGAACGTGGTATCGCGATCTCGTCTTTCGGTTCCGCAGCCTCGACAGAAAAAAAAAAAATTAGCGGCGGGCGTGGCGGGCGATGACGGCGCGACCTGGTCTGTGCCGATGGAGCTTTTGTGGGTCCGTTCTGTAAACTAGCCGCTTTGAGGGGTAAGGTGAGCCAGCCCGACGACTCAAGCCCACCAAAAATTCAGGAGGGACAATCCGATGGAGGGGCAGCGCTGGAAGCTCCCCTTGAAAAAGACTTGGCCAGGCAAGAAGGAGAAAACGAACAAAACACATTGGCGACTGCCTTCAAGATGGAGGGCACCAACCCGCCGGATATGGGCGATCCCCAAGTCAACGCCAACGACATCATAGCATGGCTGGAAGAGCAACCTGGGGCCTCTCTGACACTGTGGGTGGACCGTGCTGTATATACGGATACAATATGCCCTTTACTAGTACAAAAGAGAAAGAGGAATTCGGCTGACGTATGAAATCATCTGCGCATGGCAGCCGCTCACAAGAACTCTATGAGCAGCTGCTCGCCGGGGCCTCGCAGCCGCGTCACTCGTCGGTGCTGGCTTGCACGCGTCTCTGCGGCTTTGTCCAGCACTGCGTAAAGTCTCAGCGCGCCTCGGTGAGGGCCTGGGCCTTTTCTGAGCCTACGTCCATGACGCTGTTCAACTTCTATATCGAGTGGAACGAAAAGGATCAGCACCGTTCTATGAAGCTTGTCCTCGATCTCCTTCTAGTGCTTATCGGCCAGAACCCGGACCCCGAGGCTGCGGCGGCCGTCCGCAGCCAGATCCTGGTCAGCCTGGTCTCCATCATCACGCGCCAGTCCACAAGGCCCCTGGTAAAGTCGTGCATCAACTCGCTCAATCACCTATTCGGCAGGTCCGTGTATGATCTCGATGACATTGCGCGCACGTATCGCGAGGTCGAGCCCGCCGTGGCAGCCCTCCCTGAGCTCGATCTGTGGAGGAGATTCTGTGGCGATCTCGTCTCGTGGATGTACCTGCACTATGTCTGTTCAGTTGCTGGCAAGTTTATTGTCACACTGTTCAAAGCCCTGCTTGTCCGGTCAAGCATAGAGAACGACAATCTTAAGGGCTTCACCGTTCAGACCTGGCTGTCATGGCTGCAAAAAGAGCTTCGCGGCAACCCAGGAATCCTGGAGAACATAAAGCTGTACATCTTCGGCCCACTCTTCAAGGACCGCCCCCTATCCCTAGAGCTCCTAGATATTCTCAACCGACCTACTGAGTCTGGCGAGGGTAGCCAGGATGAGCTTGATAGCACGGCTGTCCTCAGGCTAGCGGCACTCGAGGTTGGCAAGAAGTCTGGACTGGTGGATGACCCAGGTAAGCTGCACCTCTCTCCTGCATTTCACGCTCTTGCCCATCTTTATCCTCACTGTCGGGCTGTTGAGCGTACACTCGGTATAATAACAAACCCACCCAGGTTCGGTCTCCAGTCAAAAGGCATCAAAATCTGTCGTGCTCGATGTTCAAGTGATGGAAAGCGTTCTGTCACACCCATCACCGCCTGTACGCCTGCTGGCCTTGTCGCTCTTGGTGACGTCCCCTTCACTCTCGAAGCCATATCCCATGGAGGCTTTGCGCCTGATCAGAAGGCATCTGCCTTCTTACTATTCAGATCCAGGCGCGGGGTTCCGTCAAGAAGCACTCACGTATACCAAGATCATGATCAAGCGAGTCCGCGGCACAATCACTTTTGGATACAAGCCTGCTGCCCAGGCAGGAGCCCTGACCAAGGCAGCAGCCAAGCCTACGCAGGCCGAGCTCAAGCATGCGGTCTCCAGAGAGGCTCTGGAAGATCACGAGACGTTTCTGAACTGGTATCTTGACTTCCCTACTTGGAGAGCTAGTTCCGACAGCCTCCTATCAGCGACACATCACCGCACTGAGGGCTGTGTTGCAGGTTGTGCAGTCCAGCAAGGATATCTCAAGCGAGAGCGCTACTACTGGAGCCACGTCCACGAGCCAAATCTTCCTCGATTACCCGTGGATTCGCTCGATACTCGACCTAGTTGTTGACCCCTTTTCAGATGTCCGGGAGACGGCCATTTCACTACTTATGCTCGCCCCTCAGGCAGTGGTCAAGTCGCCCGTCTCCCAGGGTGACGGTCAACTCCAAACGGAGCTCTGGGACATGGTGAGGGAGTTTAGGCTCCAGGCGAGTGCCATGGCATCCAGAACCGGCCGTGCAGATCATGGTGACGGCACCGCGCGTCTCCAGGGGCTCTTGTGTAGCTGGTCCACTTCACTCGACCATCAGTTGGAGCTTCTGAATGAAGTCATTGATGAGATCGAGAAGAAGCTGCACGTTGCAAAGCACGACATTGCGCGGGCAGTGATCGAACAGCCCGTTCATGGAGACTTTGCTTCAATAAGGTGAGCCGAAGTTTGGTATGATGGTAGTACGATGTGAAGGCTAATAGTTGTCAGCTGCATTTGGGGGGTTTTGGCCAAGGCCAAGTATTCGGACGATGACTTGCAGCGTCTGATTGCCGTCCAGAAGCGTGTCGTGGAACACTGCCGGCAAATATGGACTGTTGTCAAGCCAATCCTTTGCGATGATTCCCCTGAAGGCCACCTACCACAGGAGATGGAGGATGCAGAGGGCTTGGACACCAAAGGCCTTCTGAGCTACAGTTTCCGAGCAATACACGAATCCAGGTATAATCTACTCTTCTACCTAGATTACAGCTTCGTCAAAGTTCTGGGCAAGCCTAGAGATGCGTGCTCCTACGCCTACCTTGACAATAAACCATAGCTGACAATACGCGCCTTGATAGCAACACTATGCGCTTATTTCTGGCACCTCTGAGGCTTAGTCGCATGAAGGGCGCGCTGTTGCCCTCGCGCGAGGTCTTTGGAGACATCGGAAACTTGACCTTCGAGCAGCTCTCCAGTCTAAGGCATCGTGGAGCCTTCAGCACCGTCTCTCTCACCTTTACCACGTGCTGTCAGCTCGTTGAAGATCCGTTGGTAACACCTCCTGAGGCACCTGCGGAAGAGAGGTTGCTTTTCTCGTGGTACAAGGTAAGGTTCATTTTTGACTCCGCCATCACGTATACTTGTGTGTCAAGTCCTAACATGCATATATCAAAAACTCGCTAGGGAACCATCGACTGTATCTTTGCTCAAGCATCCACAACGAGGAGATCGGCGGGAATCCCGGCGCTTATGACGGGCATTCTCGCTGCCAACGCCACAAGGCCCTCGTTCGACGAAGTTATCCATAAGCTTGGCGAGATCGCGCAGCGCCCGGCCCGGGCTGCCGAGACTGATGGGTCCAACCTACCACAGGTTCACGCGCTGAACTGCGTCAAGGATGTTTTCAAGAGCTCGCTTCTGAGTATGAGGGCCGAGCGGTACCTACCGACATTCCTCCAAATCGCAGCGAACAGCCTGCGATCTGAATTGTAAGGCAGCTTTCTACTTGATCTCCTAAATGCCACTAACATCGCAGCACCCAGGTGGGCAATTCGAAACTGCGGTCTGCTTCTGTTGAGGAGCGTCATAGACTGTCTGCTTGGAAACTCAGACAGCAAGGCGCTCCTAGAGAGCGGCTGGGACGGCAGGACAATCAGGATATCCTACGTCAAGTACCCGACACTGCCAACCATACTCATTGGCCTACTGCAGTCGGGCCAGGATGCCCATGACACCGAGTCCCAGAGGCGCGCTGCCGAGTCCGTGTTCCCGGCACTGGATATTATCCGGCGTGCAGGACCCCCAGACTCACATCGTGACCAGCTGTATGTCTGCGTCTCTGAGTACCTGGCGAGCCATTTGTGGCATGTCAGGGAGATAGCAGCACGTACTCTGAGCTCTTTTCTCGTCTCGATGGACTGGCTGGCGGAAATCCAGGGGTTGCTGAAGAAGTCTCAAAACTCCACCAACAGCTTGCACGGGACCCTCCTCACCATCAAATTCCTCATGGAGAAGAGCCCCGAGGCGGTCACTGACGGTAGGAGTGTTGTCTTGTGTTGTTGGTCGTTTAGAGCTCTAGCTGACATGCGGTATCATCACCAGACCACAAACTTCCCCTCCTTGCATCCGCACTCGACGTGGTTTCAGGCTTCAGTGTCTTCCATGCTTGCCCAGATGCCCAAGCGGTACATCTCGAGGTGTACAGCCTCGGTCGCGTGGTAACCTAGATGGCACAGCACCGCTCAGAGAAGAGATATTAGCGATTCTAAGCAACGATCCGAATAGCACGTCCCCTGCGCTCCTCCGAGTGCAGCTGGGGCTCGAAGCCGCTCGATGGGCTGCAGCCCGGGGTGACGCCGAGCTACTACGGGATGTGGTACTCGAGCTATCCACACTGGACACAAACGCCGCGGCGCTCGTGGTCGAGTCCGTTCCGACACTCTGGGCCAGCGGGGCTCCCAATAGCAACCTGCCCCAGCTGTGCCGGGCTTACATTGAGATTGTGCGTCGGACAACGGATCTCGAAATTCGATGCGCAACGCTCAACAACCTTACTAGCCTGCTAGACGGCTTCATAGCTGGCAAAGAGATCAGCCATCTCCCTTCGTCCCAAGAGCTGAACGAGCTGTGGACTGCCGTTCAGAGTTCCGAGTGCAACCCGAGCACCCTCCAGGCCAGCATCCGAGCCAGCGGTCCCATCATGGCATCGCTCGCCCTGCAGCGTGGCCAGGACACTGCACACGAAGCATTAGACCGGCAGCTGCGTGCATGGGCAGCCGTCATCAGCGAGGCGGGCCATGCTGATAATGTGAGTTAAGAGTTACTAGAACTCCATATGTGGAGAGTCCCTGAACATTGAGGCGAAACGCTCACCATCCTTATTCACGAGTTAGGCATTTGACATGAGAGAAGCCGCCGCGATGGCCATCAGATCCTTCGCATTGGCTGTTGGAGCCTGGTGCACAAAGTCCACAGCCTACCTGCCCTTCCTCCTAGCGCTCTACGACACCCTTAACGGCGATGACGAGGAGATCAGGGACGTCGGCGCCGCGGCCGCGGCTCCCGTGCTAGGCAGGCTGCTGGTGCCGGTCCAGGCGGCCGACGAGCTGCTGGAGCGCATGGTGGCCTCGTTCGCGGCAGGCTCGACCGAGTTTGGCAGCTACGCCGTGCTCCGCGCGCTGGGCGAGACCAAAATCCACGCGGACCTGGGGCCCCGCCGGCCGATCCGGCGCCCCGACGACCAGCTGCGCGAGGCCCTGACGTTTGACGACTCGCTGTTCGTCATCGAGGAGCAGAACCTCTTCGTCGACGAGGTCCGCGAGACGCGGCGCTGGGCGGGCGTCGTGGCGCGGCTGCCCGTGGGCTGCGGGAGGGGCGAGGGCATGCTCGGCGACCTGAGGGAGTGGGCCGTCCAGGGGCTCGAGGCGCTGACGCGGCACGCCACCCGGAGCGCCGACGCGCCCCTGGGGTGGGCGTCACAGCCCAAGGCGTTTGATGTCTGCAGCAGAGTCATCACCAACGCCGAGGCGTTCTCGAGGGCGTTCCAGGATGAGGAGCTGGCTTCAGCGCTGGCGAGCAGCAGGGAGGTTTGGGGAAAGGCTGGGCTTCATGGGACTTTGCTGCGTATGGCTGGCAAGTCGCCATCTGCGGCTTGAAAGATACGGGAAGTAGATAAGTAGGTAGATGTAGGTAGGGGTGGGTTCTTAGACGAAAAGAAATCACATTGGCTCGCCGAAAAAATGAGATCCTGTCTGCGGATGCTTTTTTATTATCCTCAAAGCAAAGCAAACCTAACCACTGTCTCATCCGCCAAGTATGTGATGTTGATGTTTGGGAATGTACATTCTGCCGTTGAAAGACGACCCTTGGCTCTGACCCGAATCAATACTTTACCGCCGTGGACCTCGAACTAGCCGAAGATGTGCTTCTCTTGAGTTCGCTCAATGCGTCAATGCTGCCGCCCTTGAGCAGGCCATGTTTACCGAGCGTTGCAACCAGCATCGTGTTCTGCGACCTGTAGATGATTGACAAGGATGGCGTGTTAGCGATCAAACTGTTGAACATTGGAGAATCGCGAAACGCGCAAGACACAAACGGAAAGTCTAGATAAAGACACGCACTGCAGCTCCCCAATCTGGTCCTTCAGCAGGTCGACCTGCTTGAGCGCGACGTCGAGCTCGGCGCGAGCATGCTCGAGCTCGAGGGCGAGGCTGGCCTTCTCCTCGCGCTCGATCTGCTTGCGGCGGCGGTCGGCCGCCTTCTTCTCCTCGGCGCGGCGGCGCTCCTCGATCTTGCGCAGCTCGCGCTGGTACTTCTCCTCGTGGCGCGCCATCTCGCGCTCGTGCTTCTCGCGCAGCTTGGCCGTCGCCTGCTCGTCCTTCTGCCGGTCCTCCTGCTGCTTGTTGAGCGAGCGCTCCTGCAGCTTCGCCATCTTGTCCTGCACCTTCTTGCGCCGCTCGTGCAGCTTCCTGAGGTCCTTCTCGTGCTGCAGCGACGCCCTGGACGGCGCCGCCGAGGACTCGGATTCCTTGGAGTAGCTCGACGGGGCCTTTCTCAGTGTCTCGGTCGAGGCGTCCTCGGTGAGCGTGGATGTGCCGTCGAGAGACGGTATGTCCTCGGACAGCTTCTGCTCGGGCGATTCCATTGCGGAGTTGAAGGTTCGCACCGAGGACGTGTCGCTGGAGTCGCCCGGGATTGTGTCGTCGTCCCTGCCATCCAGCTCCGGCTCGGAATCGGTCGCCCTCATGGAGCCCCCGAAGGGGATCCGAGACGCCACGGCCGAGCCCGCGACGCCGATAGCACCCGTTATCATGCTGTAGAGTCCGCTTGCAGGCGCCACCGGCGGGACATCTTCGGCCTGGGCCTGGGGATCCGGGACCAGATTTCCGATGGGGGCTTCGGGCGTCTTGGGAGCTTTTGGTTTGGTCGCACCACCTTGGGTCCCCTGCTGGCCTCTCTTCTGCTCCTGCCCCTGGGAGCCTTCCTTGGCAACGCCCAAAGTGCCGCCTAAAGCTTCCGCAGTGGCTTTGTCGAGCTCTGGCTCCTCGGCCAGGTCCTCGAGGCTCTTGGAGGCCAGCCATTCAAGTAGCCGGCCGGCGTCGCTAACTATTCCGGCGGGCGTGCCCTTCTCTACCATGAAGCGTGGGACGCTGCGCCGGGGTCACTCCGGGTGACCATAAGCCATTCGACTGCCATCTCGGTCTCGTGGCCCGTACCCATGCTCGCATCCACGTCCTTAACCGTCCCAACGTCGCTATGGATAGAGCGTGCGTCGTCGTCATCATCATCACCATGGTCGTCGTCATCGTTTGCGCCGCCAGCAGTCGCCTTACGTGCCGACCGAATTATGGCCTCCCTCCCAAGCGCCGCCTGCTCCGCCTTGCTGAGGTCGCCGGCGTCGTCCCTGTTAAGATCGATAGACGAGCGGACCTTGCGTAGGGGCACCTCTACCGGTATCTCGCGGATGATCTCGACGGACTCGTACTGGCCCCGGATGAATCCCTGCCTCGGGGCGCAGTCCGGGTGGACGCATGGCTTAGACACGATCATAAACTGCCTAGGCGCTGGCGGCCCTCGGCTCTTCTTATTGCTGCCCGCAGGGGGTTCGGGTGCCGACGTCAGCAAGAGCGTGATAAAGTCTCGCGGCGTCGTGGGTCCCGGGAACTGGGCCGATAGCTGGTAGACCTCGACCTTGCCGATCCCCTCGACATCCACGCACTCGGCCCTCTTCTCCGCCCCGATGCCCCTCACGTTCCCGGCCCCCGGGCCGGCGTTGGGGTTTGCGATGCGGGCCTTGAGGGCCTCGGAGAACTCGCGCTCGAGGCCGAGGCGGAACTTGTCGAAAGGGACGGCCTCGTGGATGCCGCGGCGGGCGAACCAGGCGCCCTTGCCGTCCTTGGCCGCAAGCTTATAGACGTTGATGGCGAGTGGGTTGTCGCGCGGGTTCGTCTTGACCTCCTTCCACCCCTTGTGCAGCAGCTTGGCCGTCTGGGCACAGGCGCCGGCGCCGGCGCTGTCACTGGGGGACAACGCCCTGTTCAGAGCCACCGAGCCGCCAGAGGGGTCCGTCTTGGCCTAGCCCTGCCGTGGCCGTGGCCGTGGCCGCTGCCGCTGCCGCCATGGATTGCGCTCGCTACGCCCTGGGGCAGCGGTATGCTATCGATGATGGTCTGGGCGTCGGCAAAGGTACTGCGCAGGAAGTCGGGGAGAGCTTCGCTGCTGGGCACCGACTCCCAGTCGATCGGAGACAGTGATTTGAATGGCTTGTGGTGCGACATGTCGGGCGTTTGGTAGGCGCTGTGAGATGCTAGGGAAGGCTACGGAGACATCTGCTGGCGGATCGAAGAAACGGTGGACATGAAATGACTTGGGGCACGCTCGTTCGCAGGAGGAGTCGGCTGGACTATTCGAGTATGTTCGTAGTATGTACCTTTGCGAATAGAAAATAGGTAGTAAAACACAGTGTCGTTTTTGGAGCGAATAGAATAGAATCTAGGAGGTGAGGTATGTATGGGGTCTAGAGCGACAGGGGCATTTTGCCAATATCACGTCTTTCCGGAAGGATCATGGGGCACGAGACGGCGAGCTTGTTCTGGATTTGCTTGTTCTCCAATTTGTTTTGATGTCCTACCCCTCAAGACAGAGAGTTGCGCAAGCATTGGGTGAGTAGGTTGTGTAGCGTGTTAGGTCTGCAAAGATTGTCTCCAGATTCGTGTTTTCCCCTCGCATGCCCCTGGCGCTCGTCCCCGACAAGGGACCATTCAAAGATGGCCTCACAGCACGGCCTCGCCCACTCTCCTGCGCCAGCCCGTCCCTGAGTCGCTGACGTCATTGCAAACGCGGCGTGAACGCGGGCGCTGTTCGGGGAGGGTGGGTCGCGTCCGCCCACCCCACTCCGCAGTCCCTCTACAGTAGGCTCGTAACAAACGTCACGTACAATACGAACGAGCCCAGAAGGGGAGCGCTCTCTGTTCAGGCGGGCTTGAGCACTAAATTTAGCGTGTCGCTCAGGAGGGTGGGGCCATGCTGGCTCCCCTCTGGCCTGGACCTGGTAGTCATGACGGTGTGACGTAGCAACCGCATTTTGGCCGTCTCAGTGGGCGAGTAAGGAGCAAATGCGCCGGGGATTCGAATCTTGGGTATATGTGCCGTCGTTGATTCAGCTGGGTGGGTTAACCCACCGGAAATAGCATTTACAAAAAGGATTAAAAAAAACCGTTACAACTTTTGACTGGGAACTGCATCCACTCCGCAGGCACCACACGTGCTTTTCGGCCTCGGGCTTTTAGCGTTCCCGCCTTGCCGCTCTAGACGCGGGAGTGGCTGGCAGTAAAGAGGCGGACCCCATGCCAACACGCCTCGTTTGTCTCGTGTATCTATGCCAGCAGATTTCGCTGTCTGGGTTTACGCTTCTACCAATGTTATCACATGCCAAATTATAGAGAGGTTGTGCTCTGCAAGACACTCAACGAATGTAGAGATATCATCCGAGGGAAGGCTAATACAGGTGCTGATATCTGCAACATGACTTCATACACTGCCCAGCTATTAATTCCACAGCAGCAGCTCTCTCCGACCTCCGGTCCTCCTGCGTCATCGACTAATAGGGATCCTGAGTTAGTGTTGCACCGAGACACGTCGCATACACGCCGCACGTGCTCGCTACTCGAAAACCTCGGGACTCCTCCGCCCCTTCAGGATGGAGTCCTGATCGGCGCGACAGCTTCCGCAATAGTCGTCATGCCACTCCCGAAGCGCCGAGATCCTCTGCTCGTCGATAGGCCGCATCACCTTCTGTGCCCCGCCGCCATTACTGCTGCTTTTCCCCCTGTCCGTGGATTTGCCCGTCTCGCCGCTGCCTGCAAGCATCACCTTGACCTGCTCGCACCGCAAGTTCTCGTCCAGCAGCCAGTTCTCCCACTCAGATTGTATCAGCTCGCGCTCAATGCTGTTCACAACCCGCATTGCAACGACTAGATCGTGCCGGTACGAGCCAAGTCTTTGCCTCGTGCGCCGGAGACGCCGGGCTGCCGCTTTACTGGTCCCTGACAGCATGGTTGACCCTGCATTGTGATATGGGAGGTCCATGTCCGTTGAGTTCATAATGCCGCGGAACATATCATAGCTGCGGATGAAAAGGAAGGGTCAGCGCGGAGACACAAGCACAGACTCGGGCAAAAATAAACTTACCATGCGCTAGCCGGCGGTTTTGACGTGATCCCCACCAGCGAGCTCTCGGTCGCCTGGTCCAAGTCTGCTATGTAAATGGCCTTGCTCATCATGACATTGGGTCCGACGCCGATGCGGTTCATAAACTTGGCCGCGTTGCGCTCCGCCCACCACGCCGAGCTCCCCTTGGAGGTGAAGACGACGTTGGTCATGACGCTGGCGGCCAGCGCCGCCAGGATAATGCGGTTGGCCGAGAGGATGCTGAATAGCTTCTTGAAGCCCGCAAAAGCCCACATCATCAGGCTCGACGCCACGCTCTCCATGAACGACCGGAGCACCTCAAAGATCATGTTAGTCAGCGTCCGCGGCTTGATCTGCGGCCTTTTTGGTAGAGTCCGCCTCGCCGGTCGTGAAGGCGACCACCTGCGTCTGCTGCCCGATGTGGCCGTACACCTGGATCGCCCGCTTCGTCCGGCTGTGCGGACCCAGCTTGCGCACCTGGTCAGTTGCCACTTCGGCCAGCTCCTCTGCGTCCTGCACCGCATCGTCCGACGCCTGCCGCTCACCATGTTCTTCGAAAAGGCCGGCGTCTTAGACCAGTCCACCTTTGTCCAGATGGCGAGCTTGCACTTGGACTTGGCCAGATGCGTGATCACCACCTTGGTCACGAGCCTGAACGCTCCCGAGTGCGGCAGGTGCCACGGCGTCTTGACGTGCTTGACCACGTAGGTAACGTGGTCGCTGAACACCTCGATCGTCTGCGTGTCCTCCACCTGGGCCGGCTTGCGCCGTCCCAGCATGTCCCGACACTCCACTTTGAACCGGAACTGTCGCTTCATCTTGCCGTGGTCCGCCAGCTCCCAGGGTCCTTGCGCAATCTCCTTGGCCCGCCTCTCAAAGTACAGCTTGGGGAAGATGAACGACTTGTCGCCGAACAGCACATGAAAGCAGGCCTTGGCGCTGATCTCGAAGTGCCGCTCTGCCACCATCTGTTGCATGTCTTCGGGCTCGTAGATTACAGGATGCGCGGGTAACTGGAACTTGGCTGCAGACCTCTGCAGGTCCCTGTCGATGAGCTTGCCAATCATCCTGCCGCGCACAGCCCTGCCAGATGCCGTGCCGTCATCAGCTGGAGTGCTGGACGGTATTTCCTCCCAGCTCTCCACACTCGGGCCCCCTACCCAAGTCCTCCTTCTCGAGGTTAATGAGTGCCTGGATCAAGCCCAAGAGATCCATGGGCTCCTCCGCCTGAAGGTCGTCGATCAGAAGATTGAGTCGGGCATGCAGCAATGTCAGATCCTCTAGGAACACCTTAATTGTGATCCTCGTAAACCCTGTGTCGTTCATATCGTGGCCAAGGTGGAGGAAGATGAAGTCGCATTCTCTCCCTGGAGCGGCTGTTACCTCGGAAATAATGTCGAGCCTAACCTTGTATGCCGTGATCAGGCCCATCTGGAAGCCATAGAAGTACATGTTGTCGGGCGTGACGTAGATTCGGCCGCCACCGACGAGGCTCTGGTTGCTTGTCCCGTCCTCCGAGTAGCTGGACCATCCGGCATTGAATACCAGGACGAGCTTCTCCTCGACGGGTACGTTTGGAAAGAGTAGCCTGAATTGCGAGTGGTGCGGCTTCAGCTCGGCCGGATAAGTTTTGGGGAATGTTTCGGTGGCGTCCTTGGCAGCAATGGTAGGCGACGAGTGAGTCGAAGCATCTGCGCTGAGCGTCTTCCTATGCAAAGACCCGTGGGGAAACTTGGGAGACGACACGTTCCCAGACGGGCTTTGTACCTTAATAGGCGGCCCAAAGGGATCGTCATCAGTGGGCGTTTTGGGCAACGGGGTCTCGGCAGGGATTGAATACATAGCCCCCAGGAGTTGCTTCCCCAGTAGTTGGCCAAGAGCGCAGTCGGGATGGCCTGGCTGCGGTCCGTTCCCACTCCCATGTCCCCGCTCGCCAGCACTGCGTTCTTGCTGAGAGACGTGGCCGAGGGTGGCCTCGCGAAGGTAAACGGGGCTAGAGCTCCCGGTCGAGGACGGCCCACCACATTACCCATGGACTGACCAGGCCGGGGTGACCCCATGCTCAGCTGCGGAGAGGCAACTGCATAGGTTGCGGGAACCAGATTGTGACTAGCAGAAATCAGGCCGGCAATGGTGCCGGACCCTGGGGAACCTCCCTCAGCGTTGTAAAGCGCCTTCCGCATGAGGCGGGTGGCATGGTCCCGGTTGCTTTCGCCTTCTTCTCGCCCCAAAGTTGTTATCGAACGACGGGGAGGACCAATGTTCCCAACATCGAAACTGGGGCGAGGCACTAGACCGGCGTCTGCGCCAGGAACCCCAATGGTGGCTGTCCGTTCCAGAGGAGCACTGCCGGCGCTAGGGCTGCTACCATCTTCTAGTCCGAGGCCAACAACAGCTTGGGTGTCGAGCGACCTCGCTGAGAACTCTGGAGCGGACGGTGGAGTGATTGCAAAGGCAGGGTCGATGCCGCCCGGGAACTGTGCGTTGTCGCGACCAAGGCTTGCCTCGAACGCCTGTTTCTTCGCAACCTCAAAGACTTCAAGCCACTCAATGAGCTGGGCCTGAGTCTCTGCCTGGAGAAGCAGGGTTTGGCTCTTGGTCTTGACCTCGAAGCAGAAACGGCGCTCTTCCTGGACTGCGGGCTTGGCACTGCAGAGTAGAACACCTATCTCATCGCCCTGGAGCACACCGAGGGCCCGGCGACGAGCCAGCCGAAGATGCCATCGCGGCAGTAGTACCAGCGGCGGACCCAATTCACCTTGGCGGGCTTCCCGGAGATGGTGCGTAGGAAGAGCCAGCCCTGCTTCTCCGAGATGACACAAGCTTGGTCGCCGGTGCGCAGGTTCAGAGGGCCGCGGGATCCCAGGAACGGCACTGTTGAGGCGCTGTAGTCGTCGAGCTCACGCGACGGCTTGACGCCAGCCAATGTGGTCTCGCCTATGCTTCGGCGGGCAGCCTGGAGTTCACGCTTGAGCACAGCCTCAGATGACTCGAGCTCCTTGGCCCAGCCACGTATGCGATCCATCTCATCGGCCCATTTAGCCGATGAGGTGGCAGGGTCGCTGGAGCGCATCATCTCCCGCCAGAGGTCGGCGCTGACACGGACCAGTAGCTTATCGAGGCTATAGCGCACCTGGGGTGCCAGCTGGCAGTAGTCCATGGACGACTTGAGGTAAGATTTGCGGGTTTCGTAAAGGGCGAAGGCATCCTCGCGGAGGGCCGAGGGCTCTTTGGTTTTGGACTGCGACATATACCGGGCGAGAGCAACGTCAAAGCCGCGCTGGGCCTGGTCTAGTTGCCGACGTGCGTCCCTGAACACCCTGAGCTCGCCGACATGAAGTTGCGGATAGGTTCGACCGAAAGCGTCTCGATGCGGCGGGTCGAGGCTAGGAACTGTGACCAGCGCTCACGCGCTAGGTCGCCGGCCCGCTTGAGGGCGAGGAGTGTAAAGTCGGTGTCGATAACGCCATCCGCCACTGCGGGAGCGGGCGACGTTTTGGAGATGTAGTTGTTGATGGTTTCCTCCAGCGAGGAGGCGTCCAGCACGAGTCGAGACGCGCTCTTGACGTAGGCATCGAGCCACCGCTCGACAGCCTCGGTCTGGTCTCCAAAGTGCACAGAGGCGGCACGAAAGGAAGGCGAGTCAAGGGCGGCCTCGTTCAAGCCGACGGGGATCGCAGAGCTGACCTGCTTCGAAGGCGATTGTGTGGTGGCCGGGCCGGGGCCGTCTTTGCCGCCTGCGGTTGGCTGCTCGGCTGTCCCTGTGTCTGGTTCGAGGGCTGGTCCGCCATTGTGCCGTCGTTATCGTCGTTCGCCGTTGTCGACTCGTTGTCGCGGAGGGTCCTGACGGGCCCAAGATGGGCGGGTACAGGGGCTTCTCCTGCCGCTGCAGAGGTTCGGACAGAATCGATCAAAGGCGCATAATTTGGTGGTCTGTATCAGGCGATCCGAAATTCCTGCAGCATCGAGACAAAATGAGCTACCGAGGCCAGGATGGATGAGTTTGGAATCGTTGCTCTGGCGATGTGTTCTGTTAGGCGTTGGGGGCCACCACAGCTTCGCGTTGGGAGCTCCCACGATGGATGCAGCTGTGTCAGCAGCACGGCACAGCTGTGACGTCTATCTGCCTGCACAGGGTCTCGTTCGTGCACTAAACCTAATCGCGCCTGGCTGCCCGGATTGGCGGAAACCAACCCCCAGCGCCCCGAAACAGCACCTCCACACTTGACCAACTGCGCACTCAAGCCACACTTGTGAGGAGCGCGACAATCACCAAACCGAAAGCCTCAGCTGATTCGGATCCGGCTTTCATGGGTTTCTCGTCTGGTGCAAGCGGCGCAACAAATTCGAAGCAATTATTAGTGCGAAAGCAAGCCAGAGACTGCAGCATCGCCCGAAGACATACCCTGAGATTTGTTTACAATAGATGCTTACGTCGTTTGTCACAGTTCGTGCCGACTGCCGGACGCGTTTCCGGGACACCAACCCCGAGCCCCGGGATATCGTAACCCGGTGCCGGGCCGAACCTTCACAGCAGACCCGGACAGCGACGGCGAGGTAGTCCAGCAAATGAACAACCAGTCGGACCCATGGAGTTGCGATCAAGCTACGTTGCATGATTCAACCGGACATTCGGGCTTCCAGATGGGTACCTACGGTGCCCAGCCATCCCCTTCGGAAAATACTCATCCTCAGGCCGAAATGCTGTTCCCTCCAGGGACCTTGTGGCGAAAAGGCATACGTAGTCATCGACATGGATAATGCCCGACAGAGATGCCCAGGTACAAAGGCAGAATGCTGATATTTTTGGCATGCATGCGCGGAACAGGCACTCTCCTCTTCTGCAAGGCAAACTTGATGTGTTGGCAATGTGTTCGTGTTGACCCTGGAGCGCTGGGATGAAACAAGTTTTCATGTGGCGTGTGCGTCGGCTCCGCGTTGGAAATGCTGCAGTCCGGGTCGGGGCAGGCCGCTACCACGTCACCTACTGTGGCGGTGGCCCGCGGGAAAAGAAATGCCCGTCTCGTGGGAATGAAGAAAAAAAAATTGGGCCGAACTGGCTGCCTCCCAGCCTCACTTCGCTGGTTGCTGCCCGGCCTTCTACGTGCATGCCGCGCCGTCGAGCCGCCACCCAGCCGGCACAAGGTGGGTGCAGACGGCACAGCAGGACGGCCTGCAGGCGTGCCCGGCTCTGGGCTGCGGGTGGTGCCCCTCCATCCTCCATGGCTCCATGTTGGTGCTAAGCCTCCAGCCTGTGCGACCGTGCACCGGAGTGTGCCAAGGAACCAAAAAAGAGGGAAGTGGGCGGGCGGTTAGTCGATCATGCAAGTCTCCGAGTTAGCGGTTGTTGTCTTCAGCTTGTCAAGGATCCGCGCTCCTCGGCAGAGGAACACGAGCCCAAACGCACAAGCGATCTTCGCCCCCATCGGCCCTCCCTGCCTCCAAGCGATCTGGGGAAACGAACGGGTCGAGATAAGGGGGTGCTGGCAAACCGCGCTGGCCTGTCCTTGATCCGCCCCTGAAGCATACATGTACATGCCTCGGCAACTCACTGCCTGCCAAACTGGGAAAGGGTACCAAATAGGCTCCTAGCTTTGCTGAGCCTCGCCTCGGCATCCCCATTCGAGAAGCCGATTATTGCCCTTCTAGCTCGGACCTCAACCCCAGGATTCTTACGCAAGCCACCCCTTCCCTCTTCCAAGACTTTGGCAGCCTGACAGGCTGGGTGCAACCGAAAATTCGGTCTTGCTGCGCCACCAGCACCACAACCTCTTTCGCCTCATCCGCATATCGCCGCAACTGGCAGGTCGTGGTCCTGAAGCACGGGAATCATGACTTCCGCTTCTATTCGGCCGACGCAACGCTTTTCTTGAGATCCTTAGTAGCCGACATTGCAGACTAGCATGTCGTGTCTCGAGCTAGGCGCCTAGAGGATTACGACCTTCAACTGGTTGGGGATAGATGGATACCTAGGCGACTATATTGACCTCCGTAGCTGGTATACTAAAATCCACCTTGTCGCTAGGCGCCAACACCAACCACGCCAGCGCCAGCGCCAGAGCCGAGGTTAGTTTGTCGTACTCTCTGTTCTCTCTCCGGCGTCTGGTCACCTAAACCAAGGACTAGGGGATGCATGCTTCAGATGGACATCCGTATGTCGTCTCTATTGGCGTTGCTTGGTGCGCAAGGCGGCTGCACTCATATCCGTGATGCCGTGAAGAGACATCTGATGGCGAGTAACCAGGTACCACCATGTTGAGATCGTCGGGGCGTGAGATGCGCGCCAACTATCACGGATTGTCGTATAAAGCCGATTCTAGCCAAGCTGGGCTGGCACGCAGTTTCGACAAGGTGGCCTGAGAGACCCGAAAAGGGGCCGATTAGGCTCAACCCCTGAACCTCCTCAACAGGCGAGCCGCCAACCACGCATGGCTTCATTGAGGTTTGCCCTCGTCATCGACTTCGGTCACAAAGACGGGAGTGTGCATGCAAATCGTAACATGGAGGTCTCCGAGGATTCATGTGACCTTCGGCACAGATAGGGTTGGAATGAAAAGAAAAAAAAGAAAAGAAAATAAGGACCAATTCCAATCTTCCAAAGCGCCATCCAGCCGAGTCAACTGACATGAAAGTGGTCACGGGGTTCAATGTGCGAGGTCGATTGGCAAGGCCCTTACCAAGGCTCGCCTGCAGGATGCGGTTCTGTGCAATACGGTTCTCCATCCAGCCTTCTTCATGTAGTGAGGGTACTGCACAATGCGGCGGCAGAGCGGATCACACGGCCCAGGATCGGCTGAATGCCAGCACCAAAAATAGCCCCAAAAGGACTCGAGCTGGGCCGATGTGCATGAGTTTCCAGCACAGGCGGGAGCAGATGGAGGTCGGTCGGCGTTAGGCCGAGCCCTGCCGCTGCGCTGTTGTGCTCCTCCAGGGTTTGTGCGACAGAAGCCCTCGCGCAATGCACGCACGTCCCTTGGTTCCCTCGACAAGGCCCAGCCTGCTTTGGCGCAGCCACCGTTTGACCACTGGTCAACACCGCTCATCCTCCATGTGGCATGTGCCACAGCGACGAGGCCTGGGGTAACCGACGCCAAGCCGCAAAACTGTGCGCGCTTTTTTTTTTCCTGCCCATCACATGACAACTTCACGCAGGTACGCGCCCCAACGAACGGGAGCCACCCACATGTCCCGGCAGAGTCTTCAATTGACTCACACGCGCTATTTCGCCGCCGGCGCGCGGCCATTTCGAGGCGAGCCCCAGCGGTCAAGCGAGAACTGAGACGATACTCTCCGCCGCGCACTCGTCGCGCTGGGTTGTGTCATGCATGGGGCTGGTAGCGCGATATCGGACCTTCTCGATCATCCTCCTGTCGCTGCCCCAATCGACTGGCGCGGCACCGCTGCGTCTTTGCGACCCCGAGACGATGCAGGAGGCAGTGACTCCTTCATCCCAGAGAGACGCGTCCTTGATTCCTCCCGTCGCATTGATGATGGGCGCCTTGGGACGTGTGGCCTAAGGCCGGGGAGCTCGACTCTCCGCGCCGGGATTGGCCTGAGCTCCTGATGAGTCCATATTGCACGGCCCCCACTACCCGCCGCCTTCCAACGGGAACTACGACGGCTCGCAGGCCAGACGCCCGTCCAATGCGGACTCCATCTGGCGGCATGCGGCACGCTGGGTGGGAGCTCTGGCGAGGGAGCGAGCATCCTCTCGCCCCGGCCTAGTCCAATGTCTACCCCTTCCAATTCTCCTGCCCTTTCCGCACGCCCCTGCATACCGTGCAACGGCCTCGTCGCCGGCCATGGTCAACCTTCATGCAAGCGTGCAATGTATCTCATTTCTCGCTTCAACATTCCCCATCCCACAGAGGGAGAAAAAAAAAAAAAAAGAAGGCGCGCTCTCCACAAGTGTCAGGTGTTGTTTTCCTTTTTGTCCTCCGGTCTAGAATAGGGGACCAGGCGAGGCCTCGACCCCTGCCCCCTCCATATCCATTCTCTATTCTGAATTTCTGCCAATCACGTAGCCTCCCCCTCGGCCTTTCTTTCATTGGCCGGCTGACCGAGCTCAACAGCCAATCAGACTTGAGAAGGCCGACTTCCTGAAAAAGGGAAAAAGGAGACTTCGTCGACACAAGCCATCTACTGGCTCTCGTTCGTTTTCGCTTCTCCCATTCTCCCTGTCCGCCTTGCCGCCCTAGTCCGGTTACGGCTCGACCCTCCGGGCACAGGAGATGGGCTCCCAGGCCTTTTCTCTCTCTGGGGGTGGCTCTGCCTCCCTTGTGTATCCTATCCGTCCCTCCTCAAAGTGGATGGAACGATGGGATGGAGGGTCTGTGTTGGGGGGCGCGATGATCACCCTAGGTTATACCCTACACCCCAGATCTGGCATGAGTAAACCCCTTCGTGGGCCGGGCGAGTCAAAACGGGGTTCGCAGCGGCTTCCCTTGCCGGCCCTGTTTTTCTCACTCTCTCACCAATGCGACGCTTCTGAGCAGGTGTACACGAGCAGAGATGCTACAGGCCGTTTAAGCCGATCTTCTCCCGCCACCAAGAGCAGGGACAGGCCTAGGCTGGTAGGCGCCGTGCTACTAGGTAACGCGCGATACCGAACTACGACATCTTGTCCGTGTTTCAAAGCCCAAGGGTGGGACGTCGAGCTGCGTCGTCCCTCCTTTACGTCCACACTCTGCCGAGCGTGGAGGGAGTAGGGAGTCCCAAAGCGGACAGCCGAGAGCCCTGTTGCTTGTTGCGCTTTCCTCTAATTAGACACTTCTCCGCTTGCTGCTGAGGCTATTCTCCATCTTGTTCAACTGTCATGTGTCGTCGGTTTCAGCTCCGCCCTCAGCCGGGCCCTACTGGAAGGATGGCTGTGATGATCCAATTTCCAGAGATGAGGGAAGGCTTGAAACAATCTCAACGAGCGTATTGGCGCTGTAAGTGTCAGCGCAGGAGAAGCAACAACAGCCATGCAGTCGCGGTCTTGTGGGCCCCAAGACGTCTCTGCATGATAAGCGCGGCTTTTTTTCTACGAAGGAAGGGGTCCGCACTTCGTAAATGCGTAATTCCTTCGTTTCGACAGAGCTACCGGCATACGAGGTATGTTGCTATCCATCACAGGCGCACCGCGCATGCGACCTGCATGACACACCACTCCGCAAGGTGCGCCGGCCTTCGGATGGGTCCCCGGTTTGCATACTGTTGAGGGATGGGTAATAGCCTGCGACTCGTACATGCTAGTTGGGACGGTTTAGGAGAGTCGTCGTGGTGGGTGCGAGACGGCCGAAGAGAGGCCCGGGGATGCATCCGGCGCTGCAAGAGCAGCCGCCGAGGCCCAATAGGCATTCTCATCAAAGGTTCAGCATGCAGGACTTCTTTTGTTTTTGCGCCCAACGGCCAACCGGCCTGCCTGGCGATGACTCCGGCGACACAATTGTTTCTCGCTATGCGGCAGAGCGCATTCCGGCGGCACAGGATTTGTTTTGGCTGTGGTGGGTGTGGCAAGCTAAGGTATGCCATGATATCGTATCCATGGGTTGCTGGGAAATGGATGGGGGAATCGAGTGGTGTGGGTAATATCAGGGCAATATCAGTTAATTCCCGAAGGCTGGCCAAGAGTGCCTTTTTTTTTCTTTCTTTCTTTCTTTATTCTTCTGCGGCATCCCTCCCTGCGACGCCCAGCCTCCTGATATCGGAGCAGGTTTCGATGTGGCCATTGCATGCAATGTCGTTTGGAATTGCCTCCCTTCCGGCATGCGCTGCTGCTCGGCCTGCAGAAGCAATCAATTAAACACCAGACTAGACAGGCAGGCAGGCAGGCAGGCAGGCAGACAGACGAGTGAGGTGGCACATGGAGATGAGCCCGACCGCATCCAGCACGCAACGTCGTCGTCGGCCGACGGGCGCACGGTTTCCAGAGCGCCTGTGCGGCAACGCGGGCAGCGGCTTGTGACTTTTTGCAGCGTCCAGTCCGAGGAGGGAGGCACGGAGGGGTGGCGCTGAGCCAGCGCGCGGCCAGTTCGCCAGGACCGGCAAGACTGGATGCGCCTTTCAGCTGTGGTTGCAACTTAGCCCGCACCCATCGGCTGTCCCATTGCCTGGAGGGGGCTCGGATTTCCTGTCATCCAGCATATGCAGGCCGCGAGCACAGCCCACCACCAGTACCCTACTGCATGCACAGGACTGGAGTCGCGCCCCGCCGCCGGACGAGGCGAGGGGGTTTGAGCAACAAGAAAAAAAAAGCAAAGAAAAAAAATTCAGTAAGGAAAAAAAAGTTGCCTCAGAGTGGGGTGGTGGGGCCGACCAGTGCCGCTGGGCACGAAACGTTCACCCAGTCTCCATAATGTGGTCTCCCAAACCCTGGTGGTACGTACCGGCCTCACAGACTGGGGTCTTTCCTTGCCATCCTTCTCGGAGATCCTTTTCGATGCCTGCTGATCTTCACCCAGAGGGCCACATGCCACCCACGGCTAGCGACGTCGACCCAGCCCTCGCGCACACCCCTTCCACCCCCTACCCCTGTCTGCCCTCCTTGCTGCCCCGCCATTTCCTCTCTCTTTTTTCCTCTCTTTCCTTCCCACAAGCGTGGGCCTGCAGCAAGCGAGCGCACCCATCTGTCCGCTGGCCTGGTGTGGCGCCACTGCCTGTCCTAGGGTTTTGGCTCCTTGCTCAGCGAAGCAAGGAGCAGCGAGCAGCCCAGGCGACACTAGCGCCATTTTTTGGACTTCCCTCCGATCCCAGCTTGCCATGCAGCGGTAGTTCCGCAAGTGCGCTTTCGTCGACAGTCAGGCAGGTTTTTTTTTTTTGACCCAGTCTGGTGTATTTTTCCTTTGCTTTTTCTCCTTTCGGGGAGGCAAGCCTCTCGCTTCTTCTGTCGGCCGATATGGCCACCGCTTATACTGCACACCCCACAGCTAGGCCATACCCTCCTGCGCACACCCTCTCGGCCCTCGCTTGCCTTCAGCAACGGACAGCTGCGCGAGTTGCTAGCCTACCAAGTAGTAGGGAGACATGTACATTCGTGCTAGTTACGTACTCCAAAGTGGCCACTCGTCGTCGCCTTGCAGGCAAAAGCTGTGGGCTGGGCCAAGTTGGCTGCATGCACCGCAGGCTCAGTCGGCATGCAGTCGCGTCGGCAAGGCCTTTTGCGCCGACAGGGTCGTGAGGGCCCCATGTATCTCCAGAACCACAGCGTACCTGGGTGGGAGGGTGGAGGTAGCCGCAGTGGGTGGTGGTGTGCGGTGCCAGGCCTGGTGTTTATCGGGAGGACCAGGCAGGGTCACTGGGCGGGGAACAAGGGCCCAACTACTAGCTTGCTACCCGTATATCACATCGATTCCACCCACCATCTCACTCTCACCTTTCGCTCTCTCCCCTCTCCTCACGGGTAACCTCGTCCTCCGTTCTCTTCTTCCCATTCGCGGTTGCAGGCGCGTCAGCTCGATCCCTTGTCTTGGGTCCGCCCGGCTCCGTCCCCTTTCTTCCTTTATTATTCGTTTGCCCACCCCCGACTCCTGTTCCCCCCTCCCCTCCTCCGAGTGCTCCACCGCCTTACCATACCTCCGGTCGTCACACTTCTTCTGCCATCTCCCAGCTCCTGTTCGCCGACCTCCGTCACCGGAAGCTAGCCCAAGACTCTGCCCGGCGCTTCCAAGCACAACAACAACAAGCATCATGCCTCCGCAACTATTACCGGCCTCGGCTGCGGCCTTTGCTCCCCGCGCTGCCTCCGTCAACGTCGTCCTCGGCTCCAAGGTCGAGCCCTGGTTGACGCAGACTCTGAAGCGCATCAACAGGGTAAAGCGCCCGCTCAACAGCGTTCCGCAGCACCAGAGGTGTCTGACCGAAACCCTGTCGTCGCCAAATGCCATCTGGACCCTGGCCTCGCTCATGTTCACCAAGGTGCCCGATTCGGAGCTCACCAAGGACTCGGATCCCCTCAAGGAGGCCATATCAAACTACAAGATGGTGCACGTTGAGGCCTACATCGTCCATGTCGACATGGTCCTGCGCAACGAGGTGGCCTACAAGCTGACCCCAGACACCATTGAGGCCCTGATCGCGTACCACAAGGAGGTCCATTGCCCCAACACCAAGGCGAGCACCTATGACTGGGCCGAGAAGGAGCAACAATGCAAGAAGCTGCACGAGGAGTTCATCCAGGCCATCAACAAATACGTTTTCCGCACGCACGTCTCTGCTCTCGAGGGCCTAGAGGAGGAAGGAGCCGGCGAGCTTCTCAACGGGAAGAGTGAAGATGTCAAGAACGCCATCTTGGGCCTCATGAAGCCTCTGCTGCCCCCGCCGCCCAAGATTGTCGAAGTCGTCCGCCAACCGCCCCTGCTGCCCAGTTCCCCGGTCGGCATCAGCATGTGGTCCCAGCCCACCATCCCGACGTCGCTACCCGCGCCCGTCGAGTCCTGGAGGGTCCTGCCATCAAGTCCTGGCGTCGTTTCCACGACAGCCGACTCGAACAACTCCATCTGGGCGACCATGGCCATGACTGAGTGCCAGCTGCCTTCGCCAACCCCGTCTTTCAGCCAACCCTTCTCGTCGGCGGGATACTACTACAGCTCTCCCGTCGTCACGTCGCCTATCCCGCAACTTCCCCTGCCGAGCATGCTTGCACCCCAGTGCGGCGTCAGCGTCGGCTACGGCGGCTTTGGCTGGGATAGGTATCAGGAGTACACCACCACCATGTGACAACCACCGTCTGTCACTGGAGCTGGCCACCCGACGGTCACGTCTTCCTGACGTCGACTATCAACGTTCCTCCACACTTGTTCTATGATGTCTCGCTATCTTGTGAGATCTACTGGGCCAAGGACAAGCGAATCTGCTACCAAGCAAAACGGAACACCACTCTACACTTCTGGCAACGAGCACAACAGCGGCGGCGACGAGGCGATCATCAACAAACGGCATATCGGGCGTTTTCTTGCATCTGGAGCGAGCCTGCGACACCACTCCAATTATACCAACGGCGCAAACCTAATATTTCCTTTTCTCTTCCCTACTATTTCATTTGTCTGGTCATCATTATTTCCTTGGTTTAGCAAGCGAGCGTTTTGGGTTTTCTGGTCCACTCTCCTCTTATCATCGTTGCCTCGTCTCCCACCACACCGCTAGCTCGGTCACCAGCTGTTTCCTTTGATTTCCTTTTTCCCTCTCCATCGGCTGGATCCCGGGCGGGTATTTGTTGCATTTACAGCAGGGCAGGTACAGGCAGGCTGTTTTCTCGAATTTCCTTTTTCATTTGTCGCCTTTTTCTACACAAGAGGAACACGCAGCAATGCAACCTTGAGCTCGGCAAGAGGTCCGAGCCTGGAAGGCCATTTCGCTATGGCTTCTTCCACATTTTTCTTGGGTTTTTATCATTTCCTCCTGGTTTCCCCCATTGGTTATACGGCATAAAGAGGCTTTTCTTTTTAAGAGATACCCCCCTGACGCATTTGTTTCCGGTTCGAATCACCGAAACCAACTGCACTCGCTTGGAAGACTTCTTTCCCTTCTTTTTTTCTTTTTTGTTTCGGCCTTTGGATTTTCTTTCTGTCTTGCGGATGACGTTACGACCCTCACGACGGATATATACCCCGAGCGACCTCGCAAGACGACTTTTTAATCGCGAACAACCGAATCGACCTCTCAGCTTGATGTTGAGCAACAGCATTCTTGTTAAGACGAAAAAAATCACGGATCGAGATGTCGACGGAAACTATCCGAATCAGGGATGCCTACGCCAGGACTGGGTCCGTTTTTGAAGCGAGGCATCCCCCCACGTGGAGGCCGATCGATAATAAGACATCACCGCGTAGCCGAGACGAGGCGACATGGAGCGATGTCGCGGTCAGAGCAGGCACTGGTTGCCGACAGGGGAGGACCACTGGCCATCAGCTCCCGGCGCTCAACGAGCGCTTCGGATGCGGAACACAAAAGAACGCCAAAGAAGAAGAGCGAGGTGGGAGTCATCAACACTGGGAAAGCGCAAGCTCTACTGCATCGAACCGGAAGAGATACCGACAAGGACCCTGCCGGACAGGGCACGATGCATGGCGATTCATCGCTGTCGTTGCCACAAACCCCCTACCATCCCTCATAGCACAGTCCGAGGGCGGAGCCATCCCGCCGGCTCGTCAACACCCGGGCGGGGCCTGAGACTCGCCCCTCGAGGATACTGTCTAGCTCTAGGCATGGAAGCCTCGGGAGAGGGCTACAAGTTGAGACGCTTTCAGGCGTCGATTGGCCGCCGAAGATGGGAATCAGGAGGGAGGAGGCGATGCATGTGTAGTCATCTCACTACAGCCCAAATCCTTCAGTGGACGCGGGCAAGCCGCGAGTCCTGGAAGGTGGAGTGTGGGATCAGTCCGTTGGCCGGCGAGAGGAAGCGCAATTCGAGCCCCTGCTGTGCATGGCTCCTTTTCGCGCCCTAGCTGGTCAAGCTAGGACACTGAACCCCCACGACCCCTCATTCAGACTCGAACTCTCTGTGGGAGTGGCATGGGATGCTGGGAAATTCTCTATGTTGCAGGAGGCGGTCTGGAAGCCGCCCTGGAGGCGGGCTCGTTGATACCAATGCTTATTCGTCATTAAGGCTACAAATAGTAGTTAATTGAACAAAGGTTCAAGGAATAACATAAAAGGAATCCCGTTTTGTTCAGACCAAAAGTGTCACCGTCTTCACTCGTGCCTCGTCCACGCAGCGCCGATCATACCGATATGCTCAAGCGGGTTGTCCCTCACCGGGCGAAAGTGTGATGTGACCGGCCGCTTAGCCCCGACCCTCTGACGTCGGGCCTGGGGTGTTGTTGGAGGTCAAGGGATTACCCTATCGTAAGTCTCTGTAGTAAGTGATGACCCTCCTCGGCCGTTTCCGCAGGCCACCCAGACGCTCATTCTGGGGCAGCTTTCAGGGGCGGCGCGGCTACACAACAATGCCTTTGTGATTCTAGAATCTCGATACCGGGCGTTTCAGGGTGCCCGGGCCGAAAGGGTGGCGGGTATTGCGGCGGCCGCGGGGTGCTGCTGCTTCCGGACCGCCCACGCAATTGAGTGCATATGTCATACCTCGTCCCAAGCTCAAAGACGCGCCCAGCCTATCAAATCAAGACCCAGGGGGCACACAAATACTGGGGACGCATATGGGCTTCCATTGACTCTGCCTGTTTCTCTAGCCGCCGACTGCTACCTTACTTACTAACCGAGGCTGCACCGTTACAGACACGAAGAATCAGAAGCATGACGAAAAAAAAGAAGAAAAAAGAAAAAAAGACTGAAGGATGAGACAGTAGGGTTGTTATCGGACTTTGCCGTGTCCAGCCAGGAGGAGTAGGAGGGGGATGGATGGGTTACTACGAAAGAGAGGCGTCGCTCTCGGCGCCGAGCAGGCATTGGGGAGCTGTAATGGCACACAACAGGATCCTATGTCGCGTTCGTGTTCGGCCGAGAGTTTCCAGAAGGAATTTTATTCTCTTCCTTTCTTCTTCTTTTTCTCGTCAGTCGGCCTTTTTCATCCGCCAGCCAGGTTCACCCCTGACAGCCGTGCAACGGCGGGATCAGCTCGTTACGTTTGACCCTTCTTTTTTTCTTTTCCTTTTTCTCTTTCCTTTTTTCTTGAGCGTCTCGGCATGAGCATGAGGATTGCGTGCTTTCTAGAACAGGGCTAGGTGGCTGCTGGGGACGGAAGGTGCAACCTACCTAAACAGGATCAGGATCGGCATCCCGTCGGTAGGCCTGGGATTGCCGAAGGTTTTCTTGGACCCCTCCCTTTTCCATATTAGAATGCGACACGAGCCACAACATGCATAGGAGGCTATCACCGGCTTAGAGGCGTGAGATGATGGGTGCATGCCGGCGGGGGCGTTTGCAGGACGGGATGGAAGCAGTGGAGTGGAGTGGTGGGTTGATCATGTTTATTTTCTAGAACGTTTGGTGGCTCCCTAGCGGCGACTATACTTGGGGCGACGCGGCCTTGAGGCTGGTCAGACTGATTTGATTTGGTTGATTGCTTGATTGATTGACCTGCTCTGACAACCTACACGAACCTCATGGATGGTTGAGCTTGCCATGAAGGCTGTCTCCTCCCAGGAGATGTCAGCCGGGCATAGTGGGCGCGGGGTTGTCAGTCCGAGACAGGCGCTGCTTCTCCTCGAGGGTGTGCGCTTACACGGGCTGGAGTGCCCGCAGTGAGTGTGTTGCTTTAGGGGATCGCCGGCGGTGCTCAGCCACAACGGCTAGCCGCGTGTCTTGGAGGGACAGAGCGGCAAACAAAATCAAGAAAAAACAAAACGAACAAACGAAACAATGAGCAAACTGCAACCAACACCGGGAAACAACATGCAGACTCACCGTCCACAGATTTTACAAGCACTGGACATGAAGCCATGAAAACGATTTGGCCCCCAACTTCGTGATTGGTTGAATTACGCACGTTCAAAATTGAGCTGGACGGGAGGAACGCACAGATCTTCTGCCGTCAGCTGAACACAAAAGCCCAGCCCGGCCCAGCCTACAGCACCTGCACTGAGTCGGAAAGAAAAAAGAGAAAACGAGACCAGCAGCCAAGCAACAGGCATCCCGCATATGAAGACAGCCGCTAGTCATGAGCGCGGCGGGCAGTGGGCTGTCTGGGATGGCATCTCTCAACGGTGATTGGAGAAAGAGTTTCTGTCTCCTCCTATTTTGACCCGACGGCTTGGGACTAGTGGTCCCAGCCCAGACTGCCTGGACCGTCGCCCGGCGTTCCTAAGCGCTAATGCACGTTGGATGGGATCGGCCAGCCATCGATCGTGGAGGATTGAAGCTTCAGGCAGACGCTGAAAATGCCCTGGCACACAAACACCCGCAACCACACCACCACCACCACCACCAGCCGCATACATGGGGGCTTGGTTCTCCGACGGAGAAACCCCGCGATGCAGGAGCCTGGCGGTTCCGTGGCTGTGCTTGCATCAGTCCCTCACTAGCCCGTCGGCATCTTTCAGTCACTTGTGCGCTTGAGGTTAGTGTCAGTTTATTGTCCGGATTCCAGATGCTTATGGCTGCCATCCATGTGTTCCGTGTTCTCCACATGGGAATTCCAGACTCGTGGTTGGTACGCATCGCCTTCCCGTCCCGGTTTCGAGGCAGCAGCGCCTGTCAGAAGCGGGCTGCTCAATATCGCTACTACCAAGAGTCATAGGCATCCTCTCGCCTTGTCTGCCCTACGTAGGTTGCGTACCTAAATAACGGCCCACCCGAAGTACCTACTAGGGACCCCGTGTTTCGGGCAATCCAATCACAGATTTTTAAAAGAGAAAAATCATCCCTGCTCGACAAAGATACATTTGCCACCCTTACGGGCTCCAGCACCGCACTGATTGGGTTTCCAGCGAGTTGACTTTTGAGTTTTCTGCTGGGACGAGCCAGGATAGCCCTAGATGTAGCGCGGGACCTATCCCCGGGCCGTTATTTACCCATTACACCTACACCCCCACCTTGAACTACCTACCTATCTAGTTCACGCCCTGCCGTCCATGTTTGCGCCGCCGCCGCCGCCCTGCAGTAAGAAGGGGAAAAGGACAGCATTGGTGAGGCGAAGCGCGAACATGCAAAGGTTTTGTTTCTTTCAGGTCAGGGATTGATTGGCTTATGCATGCGCGCGGCTGTGCCACTGTCATGCTTCCCGAAATGGATAACGGTGGTGATGGTGTCGAGGAGCAAGCAACGGGCATGGCATGCTGCTTCCAGATGGCCGGAACGAATCCCCGTTGGCGTTGCCAGGAGGTGTGTTCGCATAGACATAGTGACAAATGACAGCCCGCCTATGCGGATATGATAGATCTAGGTCGGTGTTTATTGTCTGAGTAAGATGTGGTACATGTCGATATCCCATCCACTCACGCCCCTCGCCGGGCACAGGTGTTTTCCCTCGCTGCCTATAGCCTATCTCAATGGGGAACGTCGAGTCGGCACCTCGCAACAGATGCAAAGGCTCTGCATATGTCCCCTGTCTCGGCCGAGCCGATTCCATATTGGGGCTTTCCAATTACCGATTCCAAAGGCCGCAATGATACCTTCCCTTGTTGTGAACGTCATGGAGGAGAAATACGGAGCGAGAAGCTAGCGAATAGATGGCGGGTTTGCTGGCACACCCCTAACGAGTCCGAAATATTGAGATTCCTGCATAGGGCTGGGTGCTCGGCGGAAGACTTCCGGCTAATGATATCTCGTAGAGATGCATGCCAACACTATCTGCTCCGGTCTAACAGATAAAGGGCCTCGGCGGAGAAACTATAACGTAATATACCATTCCCCTATCCAATCGGCAGATCGAACAGTTAGATCTCATGTACAAGAGAGCTGGTCGGTAAAAGAACCATTACAGCTATGGACTGGGCAAGTACATCAACCAACCACATGGCGAGTAACCCTGACTCCGATGTCGGCTATTCTTGCCCCCGCAGCTCCTGGTCCACGCCCCTGGCGATCCAATCCGCAATGGCCATGTTGGTCACCATGGGGTTCACGCCCGAGGCGGACGGGAAGACGCTGGCGTCGGCGACGAACAGGCCGTCGACGCCCCAGACCCGGCCCCTGGCGTCAACGACGCCATCCTCGGCGCGCGCGGCCATGCGGCACGTGCCCATCTGGTGCGCCGAGCTGAAGGGCGCCGCCGGCGGCGCGTTGCCGGCCCTGCGGACCGTCTCGACCCACGCCTCAAAGGCCGGGTCGCCGCCGCCGCACCCCTCGGCCTCCGTGGCTGCTGTTGCTGCTGAGCGGACAAAGGGCTCGACGCCCGGCAGGAGCGGCCGGATCTCGGAGGCGCCCATGGTGAAGCAGATGCGCGAGATGGCGATGACGCCCTCGAGGGTGTGGGCGCGGTCGAAATCCGAAGGGCGGTAGTCGACCACGGGCTCGCCCGTGACGGGGTCCGGGAACACGCTGCCCGGGTCGCGATCTCGCGTCAGGGCAATGTAGGCGTCCATCTGCCGGAGCCGCACGGTGGCGAGCTTGAAGTCGACCGAGCTCGTCCAGGGGAGTATCGACACGCTCATGTAGGGCACTTGACATGTTGCTTCTAGCTTGACGCCGTGGCCGTGGCCGTCGAGGTTCTCGAACTGGCTACAGCAGCTTGTGATAATGCCCCCTGGATATGGCATGTTAGTGGCGTTGCTCAAGCAATCTTGGGGGCCTGGCAATAAGATGTGTAGTGAGATACCTTCCCAGGGGTTTATTTCTTCATCGTAGTATGCTCCTACGCTGTTACAAGGGTGAAGATACAGATTTTTGCCAATATGTGGGTTCTGGAAGCGTCAACCGCTGATTAGTACGAGGTTATCTCGAACGGGGTAGAAACTAAAGTCCTCAAAAAAAGGGGGCGGTCGTCTTACCTCGAGTCCACTCTTCTTTAGTATCACAGGGCTCCAGAGAGACCCTGCCGATAGCACGACCTTCTTCGCCTTGACAACCACCTCCCGGACCACTTTACTATCAGCAGGCCCGGCGACACCACCTTGGCGGTTGCGCGAGGCCCAGGTGCCCACAACGCCCGTTGCGGCTTTTCCCCCCGTGGCCTGGTCGCCGCCAAACAGCACCCTGTCAACGCGGAAGCCCTCGACGAAGGTGGCACCCGCCCTGGCGGCGTCGGGCAGCCAGCTCACGGCGGGGCCGCGCTTCTCGGCGCTGTGGCAGCCCAGCGTGCAGCGGCCGCACCAGTGCTCGGCGCCGCCCGAGTTCTGCTTGAGGGACCCGGCGCGCCACCCGAGCTTCTCGCAGCCGTCGAGCAGGACCTGGCCGCGGTGCGTGTGGCGGACGTTGGCCTCGGACCCGGCGCCGGCGCCCATGTATTCGCACACGCGGTCGAGGCAGTCCTGGAACTCCTGCTGCTCGAAGAGGACAAGGCCCCGGTCGCGCGCCCACTCGCGGCGCACAAAGTCCTGGGTCTGCAGGCAGACGCTCCAGTTGATAGTGCCGCCGCCGCCCCAGGTCGAACCGGCGACGATGTTGAAGGCGCCGTCGGGCGTGGCCACGACGCCGCCGTTTTCGAACAGCAGGCGACTGCCTTGCTCCTGCGGCATAGGCAGCTGCGAAGGCGGGTAGTAGTGTCCCTTTTCCAACACCAAGACCCGGTGGCCGGCCTCGGCGAGGATCTTGGCGCACACCCCGCCGCCGCAGCCGGAGCCGACGATGACCACGTCCGTCTCGACGACGACCGGCTCCGATTCGGCTTCCCCTGTCTCGCCGGATGCTGCGGTCTTCGGGGCCGCCGGCGGGAACTGGAGGAACTCAAACTCAAAGCCCGGGCCGGGCTTCCAGGGGTGGGGGACGTCCGTATAGCCACTCGCCTGCTTGAAGAGCGGACTTGCTTGGATCCAGGAATTCTGGGCGAGGGTGGCGATGCCCTTTACCAAAAGCCGGAGAGTGGGCATGTACGAGACCTTCCAGCGCCGCAGGACGGCCGCCCGGACGTGCAGCGGCTGGAGGTGGGGGGGTGCAGTATCCGGTCAGGATAAAGGCGCCAACGCGAGTGGAGAGGGCAGTGAGCACGCTACCGATCGCCTTTTGGAGACGGTGGTAGACGGTGACCGAGATGGCCCGCCTCAGGTGGCCGGCCAGGGCCGGGTTGGTAGAGAAGCTGTCCTTGAGGACGGCGCGCGCGAGATCCTTGCCGTTGCGGCGGCTGCTGCTGCTGCTGCTGCTACTAATGTCGTCCCGAGGACGGGCGACGACAGCGTCAAAGCGGTCAAGCAGCTGGCTGAACTGGTCGTCGGGCATGGCGATCTGGGCTGCTTTGTCCTCAAGCTCCGACTTGGGCACGACAGGGGCAAGGACGGCGTCGGCAAGGGACAGGAAGACAGCCCACTGCGTCGGCGTCCAAAAGTCCGATGGCAACTCGGCCAGGTCTGGCACCGGAGGGCCGGCAGGCACATGGCTGGTTGTCTCCATGGTGCTTGCTTGCTCTCGATGGGAAGGGGTTGCTTCTGTGAAGGAGAGAAGACTTGATGGGCTCACATGGGTGGGGAATTCAACATTTGAGGTTTTTGTTGACACCGAAAGATGACCATATATGTGAATATTTTAGGACAAGATCGATGGCGTGTCGAATGCACGCGTCCGTTCGAAACAGGGCTGTACCTCGCAACCTGTGCCTACTCCGGCTTGATCGTCCAGTCTCTACGGGCGGCCTATTTCGGTTTTCCGGTGGTGCGATCCGACAACTTTGTTGTTTCACCAGGCTGCCCCCTGCAGTGGGTGGCCTGTCATCTGCATTAGCTCGACCTTCCCCGCAATCATCGACTTAACAGCTAGCGTCTGGTGGGCCCTAATCCCGGTCTAAATGCCTGTTAGTGGACGTGCGCCATTGATTTGCCGCGTGCTGTCCGTCCCTGAGAACTAAAAATAATTAAACCTCGACAGCCCGGTTGGAGAATGGAAAACCTGCCGGGCAGAGTCAAGTTTATTGGTCCTTGTCCCCTCCAGTTCGCAACAATCTCGTAGCTTGACGATATCGAACACCACCCACCACCTATATACTACAGTAACAAGGGAAGAAACAAAACAGAGGACGCAGAAAACTCAATCATAGTCATCATACTCAGCCCGTCGGCCAAGGTAATAACCCCCCTCTCCTCGCCTCCGCACGCTGGGCCGCGCATAGACGGGCACATGGCCAGATCTCCCACCGAGCTCCGACCAAGAGTCACGACCCATGGAGTAGTCTTCGCGGCGGTCCGGCCCTGATGCCCACGGCTGTCCGCGCGGCAGAGATCTTCTGCCGAAGCGCTCGCGCTCGCGCTCCCGGTCATCTGTCTCGCCGCTCCGGCGCATCTCTCGATACCGCCTCGCGTCTTCACGGTCCCGCTCGTATCCGCCGTACCTCACGCTGACGCCGCCATCGTAGCTGTGCCGATTGCGCGACTGGTAGCGGGGGCCGTCTCTGTACCGGCGCTCACCGCTGTACTCCCGATCTCGGCGGAGGTCCAGGTCCCGATCCCGATCCCGATCCCGGCCGCGGCCTCGGGTCTCCATCTGTATGTTTTCTACCATCTGCACCAGGTGGTCCATCTTCCTCCTGTCGCTGTGCAGCTCGGCCGCATCGACGTACCGCGCGCCAGTGTCTGCCGAAGTGGTCGCCACAGATGGCGGGTAGCGTGGGTGGTAGTCCCGTGGCTGCTGGCGCGGCGCCGAAGCCACCACGTGCACCGTCTCGAACGCCTGATGCCGGCGCCCGTCTGCCATGCCTCTGTTGTAGGCTATATCAAAGGCCTCCCGCGTTTCCCCGTCGGCCAGCTCGTACGACGCTCTGGGATCCATGGGCTGCGGCTGCACGACAGTCGGAGTTGGAACTACCGCTATCGGGACGGTGCCGACCGGCACAAAAGCCTGCTGCACCTGCGGCTGCGGAGCGAGTGGTTGCTGAACGAACAGTTGCTGGGAAAGTGGCTGCTGCGGGTTGAAAACCAGCGGCGGCTGTTGCTGCTGTTGTTGCATGTGCAGCTGGCTCTCACGAGGTCCTCCCACCACATGCCCGCCCGTGCTGTGTCTGCGGCCGTGCTTCCCATGGTACGGACGCTCCTCGCCGTGCCGCCTGTGCAGCGACGGCCGCCTGCGCCGCTCTTGGTGCGCCGCCTGCCGCCAGTGCCGGTACTTGGCGCCGCGGCTAGGAAGGTCGGACGTGACGAGGGACGCTTGGTCGTCGCTCGTGCACGCCGTGCTCTGGTCCTCGTCGGAGCTCTCGCTATCGCCGGAGCTCCACTCGCCGGACGAGCCCGGGCTGGACGAGAAGTCGTCGCTATGTGCGTGGGGGCCTCGGCTCTTGCTGCGCCTCCCGTCGTCGCCGCCACCGTGGCCGGCCCGATGCGCCGTGTTGCCGCCGCTACCGGCCACTGTCGGGCCCTGCCGGGGTCGTTGGCTGGGCGGTGGTGCGGGAGGAGGATGGGGAGGGTTACGGGTACCACCACCACACCGCCGCCATTAACCGCAGCAGCATTGGCACCAGTACCAGGAGCCCTCTGTTGAGGGTTCACGGGATACAGAGGTTGAGCGCCGTTTGCTGGGTGCGGCGGCCCTTGGCCTTGGCGGGGAGGTCCCTGGTACGCCGGATGTCCCGGAGGTGGGGGAGGTCCCTGGTGTCCAGGGCGTCCCTGAGGAGGTAGGCCAGCATGGCCCTGAGACCCCATGTGTTGCTGAGGAATCGGGGGTGCTCGCGGTGCCGGATTTCCCTGCGCGGCAGGATATCCCTCAGCCTGGCTATTGTACGGCTGGCCCTGGTTGTGCGCCGGGTGCGGCTGCTGCTGTGGAACCGGCGGTGCGGCAGCAGCAGAAGGAAAACCATGGACGTCCCCTTGGGGTCGTTGTTGCTGCTGGTGGATGAGAGGCGTTTGCGCCACCCTTGGAGCCTGCGCCAGGAGCTCTGCTTGTTCTCTCTCCTTGATCAGCTGCTCGATATCGACGCCGGGCTTTGGGGACCGCTTGTAGTAAGCGGTAATGGACACGCGCTTCTTCTTCTTGCGCTTGACCTGGGCGCCGTTGCTGGCCGTCCGGTAGGTTTCAGACGTCCGCCCGCGCTTGCGGTAGTATTCCCTGCACTCCTTGTCCGTCAAGGTCTGGAACTTGTCGTCCAGCTGCACCAGCGTGATTTCGAAGCGGGCGGGGTCGGGCTCGTCCTCCTGCAGCTCCACGAGCGTGTTCTCGACCTGCCTCATCTGCTCGTTGCTCAGGGCCTTGCGCTTCTGGGCGAACGTCTCGGGCGAGGACTGGGTGAGGTTGCAGATCTCGCGGGAGATGTCCTTTTGCTCCCTGTCGCGGACCTCGGTCCTCCGGGCGTACAGCCAGGTCGACTCCTCCCTCAACTCGCCGTCGGCGTCGTACCGGTCCTCGTCGGCGATCTTCTCGAACCGGAAGACAAAGTACTGGGTGAAGTAGTCCCGCCAGTCCTCGGGCGTGAGGAACTGCTCGCGCAGGTCGCACGTCTCGTGGACGGGCCGGACGCGGGGGCCAGGCGTTGCGGTTGGCACCCTCGCCGTGGCAGCGGCGGTGGCGCCTCGCCCAGGTGCTTGCGGGTGCTGGGCGTGCGCGCCGACGACTGGGACCCCCTGTTGAGGCATGGCCCGTGGGCCAGGACCAACACCAGGATGGACCTGGGGCGGGCGAGGAGCGACACCAGGTACCCCGGCCGTTCGTGGCAGGGAAGCCTGGAGAACCCCCTCGTAGTCTTGCCCGTTGATTCGCATGGGTCCGACAGGGTGATGATCCCGGTTGGTCGTCTCGACGGTACGAGTCGATGGGTGGTGTTAGGTTGTATCCAGGTAGCGTATCAACACCAAAGACCCAGGATGCTAACAGGGAAACAGCGAATAAGTCAGGTGGGTGACGGGGTGGTCGATCAATATTTCAGGGCGAAAGGAGTCATTTCTTTGCCAAGGGAAGCTAATGATCTCCCTGCCTCTAGGCGTCTCGGTGAGATCGGGTTGAGTGGGGATGAAATATCGTCGGGCGGGGAGAGAGGACGGGGGAGCGGTTGACTTATAGTCCAGGGCTCTATACGATGATCGATTCACATAGTGAGGCAGAACGAGATACACGGTTTCGCAGCCCAGACCCGGGGCGATGACTACCTGCTTTGATAGGTAGAAGGAGTGTACCAAGGGACTCGAGTCACTGCTGCGAGACTATCTCATGAGACACACCACACAAGCGATGGGCGGTTCTTTGGGCACCGGGTTCCTGGAGAGTGGAAGCCCCCGATGAGACACGGCACCCAAGTAGCCCATGTCAGTGCCTCCTAAATGACACATGGTACATCGGGAAGGGGTGGAAGCCAAGCTGCTGCCGGGCGAGGCGGCCAACGTCTACCTCGACACCTCACCAACCCGCCTGCCTGATTTCTAACCAAAATGCATGCGTTTTCAGTACGACCCATCCTGTGAAACAGTCCGCTCGACCACGATAAACCCGGTGCCCGACTGCGCTGTGCAAGATGCGGCTCGGAGGGAGGGTACAGTATCCAGCTCACCCCACCCCCTCCTGACTTGGCTGCGTCGACACCTTGGCCTGCCGCATGCTTTTACATCAGCCCATCTACTGCTGTGGCGGAACCAATGCAGCTGCATGTGCTGGCTCGTGATCGGTCCAAGATGGACGATGCCTTCGGATACCTACATGTAAACTTCCTGTGAGGGATGCATTGCAGGAGGCTGGTGAGCTAGATCATTAGACGGAGCAGATATCACAGATGCGACGAGACGACGAGAATGGGGGCTCTGTTCATCCGGTTGCCTCTGGCGGCCATCGCTCCCCGCCTGGGAAACGGCCCATGGATTGATAATTCAGAAAGAAGGCAACCAGCACACTCGGGCGAGGAGGAGGAGAAGAGGAGGAGGATGCCTCTGTATGCAGTCCACACAGCCACGCTGATACGCGCGGCAGGGAAGGTGGGCAACCATGCTGCATCTATTCAGCGCCCGGTTCATGAGGCGTCCTGCCATGACCTTTCGCCCGGTATGTATGGGTTACAATCCAAAATCCCCGAAGCCACCCAAAACCCATCATGAGCCAAGACTGGGATCCGTCGCTCCGTTCTCGATGTTTTGCCACCGGGGCTCCTCGAGGCTCCGTTGCCGGGGCAGGGGAGCATGGAGATGAGTGGTGGTTCGCCGTTGGAGGCGCGGCTTTGTGCCCAGTTTTTTTTTTTTTTTTTTTTTTTTTTTTTTTTGGGTGTTGAAGCGGAAAAGCAAGCGGCCAGCCAACCAACATCTCGTGCCGCGAACACGATGGACGAACACTATTGAAGACGGACCACTTGCCGAGCGCGACGATGGGGTGCCCCGTCAACAAAGCTGGCACCTTTTCTGTTCCCGCGCATGTTTATCCTGACAAATATTTAGGTCGAGAAGGCCGCCCGACCTGAATGGCTGACCAAGAGTAACACGCTTGGGAAGAATCCGAGGTGGCATGTGGCTGGCAGGCTCTCGTCTCTCTCTGGCTGCCCCACCTGGAGCTGCAGCGTCCAGACCAAGAGTGAAGTGCAGGTCTCAATGGCTTTGCGGCAGCCCCGAGAGACGAGGCTCGCAATCGTGCGGGCAAAGCCCAAAAGTCAATTGAGGCTGCTTACTGCCCACCCACTTCTCTCGCCCCTGTTCTGAGGAACACACAACACAATTGGGACGATGGCTGTCCCCAAACCTGGGCGTGTGGGGGAAGGAAGCGATCCGGGTTTGGGCCGAGCCCAAAGGCAGGCACCGACTATCGCCCCGTCTCCTATGGAGCGATCGGCCGTTCCATTATCATCGGGCATCGCATCATTTCGCTTGCACCGCATCCTGCACCATCCAAGTTGCAGTCTAACGTGGCAGGGTTAGAGCAAAACCGGTCAGACCCATCATCCCGTGCACCGCCGGGGACCGCCGGGGACGCCGGGGATGCCTTGAGGCCCGCATCTGTTGCTGCATCCTGTTGCCCGACCCGACCTTCTTCACCAAGCTAAGCGAGAGGGGAAGGATTCGGCCAGTACCATGTGTTGTCCAGCAACCACTCTGCAGTTCTGCCAGACTCTGGGCGCCTCCCATTTCAGCCCAGGCCACCCAGATTGCCCACCCTTTTCTTTCTCTTTCCCCGAGGCTGCTCTCAGCTTGTTTGTGCATGGTGGCATTGATCCAAGTTTCCAAGACAGACTGCATGTTATTCCAGGCAGCCGTTCCGACGCGAGCATTAGTCACAGAGAGATGCCGTCACGATTCTTCTTGACTTTTTATATCCTTGCACCCTAGCAAAACATGGGTACGAACTAGCAAGAAGGGGACAGCCAGTGGGACAAAGCCATGCATCTGCGCTCCACGCGCCTGACTTCATGGTATCACCGCCGGCCTGGCTAGATCCTTCTCGTTCATGTGTCACTGGTTTCCAATGTCTTGTTTTCTTCTGCTGCTGTAGGTGTCTTGGTGTTCGGCCGCCGAGAGTCACAGCGTAGCCGATCTGCTGATGGGATGGATGATGGGTAACATTGCATAGTGGCATCAAGCGCCGTGATACCGTGGGAGGCCGGATGGGCCATGGCTCCATATCTGAGGCGGCAAGCTCCATAACAGACGAAAAAGAGGCTCTTCTGCCCGCCGCTGGCTCAAGCGGGAGCTTGGTGTGACCAGACAACATCAACACCAGCAGCCCGACATACACAAATTTATATCATGACTTGATAAAGACCTCAATTGCTATTAGAAATGAGTGAAAGGTCAAAAATGGAGTGTGCCTTTTCCAGCAGGAAAAATGCGCCCAAGAGCAACTAGCTGGTATAAATATCAACAAGATGCCCAACTCTTACCATTGAGGGCCGAATAGAGGTATTGTGGCACGCCGTTCGTTTTGCCAAACAACACATACAACCTAGCATGCTTCCCTAGCACAAGCGATAACGCACAAGCAAGAAGGAACAAGCAGAGTAGCGTATCGACGCACACATCCCGTAGCGATACTGTCACATCCGAACACGAAGCGGTCAAAGACAGATATGCACACAACAAGGTAACATGAAAGGAAAGGGATGGGATCGGAAGCCACCACCGCCGTGGGTGGCAAAAAAAATACGAGGTGTTGATTTTGGGCCAAAGGGGACACGTTGAAGATGCTGGAACCGGGATGGCCGACCTCCCGCGCACACGCACACGCCACACACACACACCAACACATATATATATATATACGCACACATACACACACAAATACACATACACATGCACAAGGCTTTTATGGTCCTTCACTTTTCTGGGCGGTGCTGCCCAACCACGCTGTGTCATATTCGCGGTGCCCAATCGTCGCCTTATCATTACACGGTGGCGTGTGGCTATTATCGAAGCGCATGGGGAAGAGGGCGAGGTATCTTGAAGGCACAGATATGGTGGCGACTGGAAGCGCCCGGGATCATCAGACCAAGGTTGCCGGGCCAGGCGGGGGTCGGGTTGGGTTCAGCGTATAGAAAAGGTTCCTCTTGGAACGGGACCGTCGGGATCCGGGGAAGCGGGACGGGGTCGTGCGGGCGCGGCGAGTGGGTCCTGCGGGCCGGACCGCGGTGTCTGCCCCCTGGGATTTGCCGTGGATTCAAGGGAGCCCGTGCCGACGAAGCGAGCCCAGGTAGGCACCCAAGGCAACACGGCGGATGAGACATATGAGCGCTGTAGAGAACCCCTTTACGCACGCATTCCAAGGCGAGTGGCAAGCTCGCAGAAACAGGCGGTGCTGTGTTTCGTGGCATCTGACGTGCTCAACCCCAAAGTCCGCCTGCCCAAGCGAGCGAGCGCGGTGTTTGAGACGCAAACGCGTGATGTCGATATTCCAGCGTCAGCATCAGTGTCGATCTCACCATGGCGGCTGAACAAGCCCGCACACAAACACCGCAAATTGCGTAGGAAGCGCCCCGCAATGGAGGCCGGGTCTGCCTCGTACTGATCGCGATTGGCCAAGCGCGGCCCCCAAATGGTGTAGAGCCCCTGACGAGAGCCCGGCCCATACCCACACCCCGCGCTCCAGACGACGCATCATGGTCTTCGGCGATGGAAATGGGTGATCACTAAGCCAAAGCCGGACGATCGTATTTCGAAAAATTGACGGTGCCTGAAATCCTGCGCGGAAACACGGCACGCGTGCGTCTTGAAGGTCGAAACACGCCATTGATTTGTATATAAATCCCACTCTTTGCCGGGCCTTTAGTCTACCGAGAGCCAAGGCCGCAGCAGTCCTTATCCCTTGGCTTCAGGGGCTCCCTCGTCTGGAATACCTGGTTTTCGTGGCGTATATCTGCCGAGACCATGACGATCCCACGCCTCGCCCTCGCCCTCGCGGCCCTTGCCGCGTCGGTCGCGCGCGCCTGGCTTCCCGGGGCCGGGCCCGAAAAGCTCTCCATCGTCGACCTCGATGGCTTCAGCCTGTTCAACGAGACCCACGGCAGCGGCAATGTCGGCCGGCGGTGGCTCAGCGCGTCGGGCAAGCTGCGCGGCGTCAACCTCGGCTCCCTCTTCATCTCGGAGCCCTGGATGATGCCGACCGAGTGGGCCGGCATGGGGTGCGAGATTAAAGACATGAACTCCGAGTTCGACTGCATGATGAAGCTGGGTCAGAACGAAGGCGACAAGAAGTTTAAGGAGCACTGGGGGAACTTTATCAAAGAGACCGACTTCAATGAGATGATCGACAACGGCCTCAACACCGTCCGGATCCCCTTGGGGTACTGGATGATGGAGGAGATTGTGTATTGGGACTCGGAGCACTTCCCTAGGGTCAGTTTGGCTCCTTCGCCATCCCTATATCCCAATCCCACTGGCCTTCTTCGCACTCGCTACTCTAATTCCATATCAGTTCAGTATGGGTTGAGGCTCGTACGCTGTCATTTTGATCATTTTGACGGAATAGGGAGGCTTGGAATATCTCAAGCGGGTGTGTGGCTGGGCAAGCGACCGCGGCATGTACATCATCCTTGAGCTCCACGGTGCTCCGGGCGCGCAGAAGCCCTTGGGACGCTTTCACGGGACAGTTGGCACCCACGGCGGGCTTCTACCAGGATTACCAGTACGACCGCGCCATCAAGTTTGTGGCATGGCTCCGGCGGCTCATCCACGACACGCGAGAGATGAGGGATGTGGGAATGATCGGGCTTCTGAATGAGAATATTCGCGACAACGTGCCCGATTCCTTAAAGACGTACTACTACCCCAAGGCGCATCAGGTACGAGAGTTTTCCCGATCTGCCTCGCTCTTGATTACCATGATTAGGAAGTAAGGGACTGGACTGACATTCTCCGGCTAGGCAATCCGCGACACGGAGAGGAGCCTCGGGATTACGGCGAATAACTACCTGCATATCCAGATGATGAACTCTCTCTGGGCGTAAGTCTCGCTGGCTCTATATTATCTCACCACTCGGAAGGAACGTAGTGCTAACTGGACTACCTAACATATAACACAGCCTGCGAACCCGGGGCAGTTCTTGTCGAGCAACTACTCTTTGGCGTACGACGACCACCGCTATCTCAAATGGGCCTTCCCTGATAGCTCGCCGTCGGACTACATATCCATCTCCTGCCGCGACAATAGGGCTGCTCAGGGGGAGTCGGATACCATCGTCGGCGAGTGGAGCATCAGCGCGCCCGACCTGAAAGAGAACGACGGCGAATGGTCCAAGGGGAATACCGAGTTTTACAAGAAGTGGTTCGCCGCGCAAGTTACCGCGTACGAAAGCATACGCTCGGATGGGCCTTCTGGTCTTGGAAGAAAGAAGGCGATTATCGTTGGAGCTATCAAGGTGCGTTCAAGGCTCGATTCCCCCACGGCCGTTTATAACAGTTAGCCCTCGTTAGCCCGATGCTAACCGGAGAACATTATCCGCATATCTAGATGCTCTCCATGAAGGAATCGTTCCTCGGGACCTGAACAGCATCGCGAGCTCGGGGGTGTGCAATGGTGTCTAATATGTGGTGTTCTGCAGAAGCTGCATTCATTTGCCTTCTTGCTTTTGGCTCTGATGTTTCATGTTTGTCACTGAATCAGACTCTACCAATTGAATCCATAGTTGGTGTATATAGACGCTTTGTCACTAAATCGGGCATATGCAAGAACACCAAAATGCACAGGGCGGGAATATCACAAAAACTTTGATGGGACGATATTCATTGCATCATCCTCTCCTCATTCGCCTCGTGCTTTCTGCTGCGGTTAAAAATGATCATAATTGCTCGAGTTATGGAATTCCGCGCTCTACAAGCCGGTAATCGTTACTACACGCAAACACTAGCATCGAGATATCGCCTTGGTCGGGTCAAAAGCTCCAGATTTTCAGGCGACAGGGCCAAACAAGCTCATGGGTCGCTGGTAGGGATGTTGTTCGATGGATGGCACGGATGGCAGCTAGGAATTATCAATGCGTGCTGCTCTAGTCCGGATAAGGAAGTATACTCATCTTTGGCTGCCTGTCTGCGGCCAGTGCTAGGCCCTAAACAGCTTAGCGCAAGTGGTCCGGACTGGACCTGGACCTAGACCCCTGCACTCCTCCGCGCCGGAGCACTCCCCAATCTCCCAGCCCGTGTGTGTTGACGTCATGGAACCAGCGGCGACACGCAGCATGTGCGCGCTCAGCAATGTGCGTGCGTGCTTCCAGTCAGGTTGCCCCCAGCCAAGTCACCAAGCCAAAGCCCGATCCGCCAACGTGCCCGGGCCGTGGCCACAATGATCTGCAGGAGGGCGTTTTCCATTTTAGCTTTTTGTCCTGCCCAGCCGCCCGGTCAGAAATGTCCAGACGGATGGCGTAGTTGCTTCACTCCCGCGCCGCGTCCTGCTCCGACAGAGCTAAGCTTCTCTCCTACTACCACATCATCATCAACCAATACCTAATATCCAGGATTCCTAGAACAGTTACGGCTACCCCTGCCATTCCCTCCTGTGTCTTTCGTCGTTGTTGAGAGATTTATTGGCAAAAGGCAACGTCGTCACCCCTCCCCACCACTAATTTCTGTACCGGAAGGAGCCCTCGTCCAATCTGCGGCGCTGTCGCGATACATGATTTCCTCGACCTGAAATTGTCAACAACGACCACAAAGACATCAACAGGCCAACAGCTCCAATTGCACCCGTCAGCCTCGCGTCCCTCGACATCCCTAGCTCGCAGTCGGCCTGTCCGCCCAATCGGCGGCAGCCATGGCTAGCAACGCAGATCTCGCCTTCCGCACCACTAAGGAGCTGAAGGACCTACCTGACCCCGCGGATCGGAATCTCCAGTTCGAGACGACGACCCGAGATGGCCGCGACACCACCGTCGTCCGCGACGAGCACGGGAACATTGCATACCCAGCCTTGTGCCACCCCAGGTCCAGGATTCCAGGGCAAGCCCCCCGGAGGCCTAGCGAAGCCCGAGAATGACGAGTCCTTGCCGGGAAAGCCCCCGCGCAAGACGCGCTCCGACCCGCTGGAGCGCGTCGCCGCCGACCTGAAGGAGAGCAGCTGCAGCGAGATCGCCCTCCCCAGTCGAGAGGAGGTTCTGAGCGAGGCCGCCCAAAGGGCCCAGCTCGCCAGTACTCGGCCCTCCCCACCCCCTTCGCAGGGCTGGCACCAATGTCCCGGAGATGCGGACGGCCCTTTGGGCCAGCGCCCACGGAGACCACGATGACACGAGCAGCTCGTCATCTTCAGAGGATGAGGAGCCCAGCAGTGAGCCACGCCATGGCCTTCGGCGAGGCGCTAAGACGAAAACGCATACCAAGACAGACGATTCGCTCAGGAGGTTCCGAGTCGGCAACGAAACTACCACCAAGGGCAAGATCAAGAGGGACGGCCGCCTCAGAATCTCGGTCAACGACACCAGCAGTACGGGGTACTTAGCCAAGGCCATCGGCTCCGCTGTCAAAAAGGTCGTCCCAAAACCCAAGGAGGGAGGAGGTTATGGCCTAGAGGCCCCGGAGGATGAGCGAAAGCCCAGCAGCTAGCGAAGAGGCCGGGCACGTCGAGGCAGTCGTCAGTGACGACGTCCGCGCTGGAAAACGTGCCGTGCCCCAAACTCAACATTGTCATCATGGTCATCGGCTCACGGCGACGCCCAGCCCTTCCTCAAGATCGGCAAGGTTCTCAAGGAGCAGTATGGCCATCACGTATCGCCACCCACCCGGCCTTCAGAGACTTCGTTGAGAAGGACTCGGGACTCGAGTTCTTCTCCGTCGGCGGCGATCCCTCGGAGCTGATGGCCTTCATGGTCAAGAATCCGGGAATGATTCCGACCTTGGAGACGGTCAAGGCAGGCGACATCGGCCGCCGGCGGGCTGCCATGGCGGAGATGTTTGAGGGCTTCTGGGGGCGTGTATCCACTCAACCGATGATCCCAAGGACACCCAGAACCTGCGTCTGATGGGAGACAAGGATCCCTTCATCGCAGACGCCATCATCGCGAACCCGCCCAGCTTTGCGCACTATCACATCGCCGAGGCTCTGGGGATTCCTCTGCATCTCATGTTCACATTCCCCTACACGCCGACCAGGCGTTTCCCCACCCCCTCGCCAGCATCAAAAAGTCCAACGTCGACCCGGGCTACACTAATTTCATCTCGTATCCCTTGGTCGAGATGATGGTCTGGCAGGGGCTTGGCGACCTTGTCAACGACTTCCGCGTGAAGACGCTCGGGCTAGACCCTGTCTCGACACTATGGGCGCCCGGCGCCACGTATCGTCTCCACGTCCCGTTCTCATATCTCTGGAGCCCTGGCCTCGTGCCCAAGCCGGAGGACTGGGGCGATGAGGTGGATGTCTCGGGCTTCGTGTTTCTCGATTTGGCCTCATCGTTCGAGCCACCCGAGGATCTGGTCAAGTTTCTTGACTCTGGGGATACCCCGATCTATATCGGTTTCGGCTCCATCGTTGTCGACGACGCCGATCGCTTCACTGAAGATGATATTCGAGGCTGTCAAGCTTGCCGGTGTCCGAGCCCTGGTCTCCAAGGCTGGGAGGACTGGGCAACGAGAACATTCCCGACAACATCTTCAGCTGGAGAACACGCCGCACGACTGGCTGTTTCCTCGCGTCAACGCTTGCGTCATACACGGCGGTGCTGGCACCACCGCGATCGCGCTCAAGTGCGGCTTGCCGACGACATGGTCGTTCCATTCTTTGGCGATCAGCATTTTTTGGGGGAGCATGCTTGAGCGCTGCAACGTGGGCCCGGCGCCTGTTCCGTACAAGGGCCTGTCAGCGGAGAAGCTGGCCGAGGGCATCAAGTACCTCCTGACGGACGAAGCGAAGGAGGCAGCAGGCGAGATTGCCAGAGACATCGAGCTCGAGGGTGACGGTGCCGAGAACGCCTGTCGGTCTTTCCACAAGCATCTCACCCTCCAGGGCAGCCACTCCATGCGTTGCTCCATACTCGAAGACGAAGTCGCGGCCTGGCACCTCAAGCACACAAACATCCGCCTGAGCGCCCTGGCGGCCGATATTATTGCGGGGAGGGGCTTGGTGCCCTGGCGCAAGCTAAAGCTCATCCGTCACCAGGAGTGGAACGATTTTGAGGGACCTGGTGAGCCCGTGACAGGCCTCGCTGGCTCTGTGGTGACGTCTATTTCGGATGTTCTCACCGGTGTTGGAGGAGTGCCTGTGCGCATCGCCAAAAGCTCCAGCAAGCGGAAAGAGAAGGAGAAGAAGCGGCAAGAGGCTAAAGCCAAAGCTAAGGAAGCCAGGGAGGCCAAGAAGCAAGAGAAGCATGGAAAGAAGAACGACGCTACTAAAGAGGTCAACAAGGGTTCTGAACAAGAATCGGAAAGTGAGACAGCGCGGGCAGGAAGTGCCAGTTCGGCGGGCAAACCTCCCAAAGAGGGTACACCTCCCAAGGACACAGATGCGCAAGATCATGCGCAGCCATCCAAGGAGCCGCCGTCTCAAGCACCAAACCAGCGCAAAGACGCCGACGACGCTAGTTCAATCCACACACGACCGGGACGGCCGACACATCCGAGACCAATCCCGCCGAAGGCGTTGCCAAAAACGTGGGTAAGGGCGTGGGCAAGTCGGCTCGTGCCTTGGCCAAGGCTCCAGTGGACATCTCCATGGCTCTGGCTCAGGGGTTCCACAACGCGCCCCGGCTCTACGGCGACGACACGGTGCGCCGCCCGCTGCGCGTGACGGGGATACGGTCAGGCTTGAAGGCCGCAAAGCTGGAGTTTGCATATGGAGTCTACGACGCATTTACAGGCGTGGTGCGTCTGCCCGTCCGCGGGGCGCGCGACGGTGGAGGCAAGGGCTTTGTCAAAGGCGTCGGCATGGGTATTACAGGATTCTTCCTGAAGAATTTCTCGGCCATCATCGGGCCCGGCGCTTACGCGCTCAAGGGTGTGGCCAAGGAGCTTGAGCGAGGCAAGACCCCTACGAAGCATGTGCGGCGGGCGCGCATTATACAGGCGCAACGTGCACAGCGCCAGCTGTCCAAGGAGGAATATATAGCTCTCCAGAAGCGGGTAGTCGAGGGCTGGGGCGTGATGAGGGATCTCACGCGGGCGCTTGAAGAGGCGCAGCGGCGCCAGAAGGGCGGCATCGCTGGCAGGCTCAGCGCGCGCCGCCGCAGGGGCATCGGGGCCGCGTTTGAGAGCGTCGAGATTGCGCGCCGCGCGCTCGAGGCCGTCAAGCGCGGCGACCTCGAGACCGTTGTCGAGCGCGGGGCGCAGCGCCAAGACGACGGTAAGGGCAAGATCGAGAAGAAGGTCAAGAGGGAGCGCAAGAAGATGGTGTCTGAGCACGCGGGCGAGAAGCGAAAGGAGACTAAAGAGCGTGAGGACGAGGAGAAGGAGTGCGCGAGCTCAGACGTCGGCAACAAAAACAGGATGGACAACAAGACCGCGACGGGGCCGAATCCGATGCCGGAGAGGGGTCCTCGGCTGGCGGGAATGATAAGCACCGCCAGGTCAACGGTGAGGCAGTTTCGCCTGAGAAAGCTGCCGCCGACGACGGAAAGGCACTGAAGGAGGCAAAAGGCGAGGACAAGATTGCAAAGGCGGATTTTGCCCCCGAAAGCCCGCTTGCAAGTGCAGAGCAGAAGAAGATCGAAGGAGAGGTCGGCGCGCCTGCGATCAACGGTAAGGCCTAACTAGAAGGTCTTCCATATGCAGTAGTGGCCTTTGACCTCACGCGGTTGATTTATGAAAGCAGCAAAAAAAGATTGATGGGTGAGCGAGCCTAAGCCTTCGTTTTCTTTTATCTGGCCAGCAGGTGGTAAATACGGGCAGGCGGGTTGTCTATTCTGGAAGGAGCACAACGACAGACTTTTTTATACCCCTTTTTCCTTGCATTTTTTTTCTTCGCCCCTTTTTCCTGCTGTACACACAAGTCTGAGCAACAGTTGGCTAGAAATAGCGATCTGTCAGTGCATACGAGCCGAAGTAATAAAATAATGTCTGTATGATATAGGGACAAGCTGTTTTGAATGTTCATCACTCTCGGTATGGAAGACATCCCACATCAACGAAATAGGCGACTGTGACAGTGTCCCGATCGAGATAAGGGTAGAATAGAATGCGTTCGGATATCTAGTTCTGGTGAAAAGCTGGAATAACATAAAAAAGGGGTAAAATAGGCAACACCTCCCATTAGCTACCGCTGCTCCATGTAGCAATCTTCATAATTACACCTCACCCTCTTTCGCCTTATGGCCTCCCCGGCAGCGGCCTCGGCCCTCCAATCTGCCTCGGCCCCACGATCTGCCTCCGGCCGGCGCCGATACCCTGGGAGCCGCGGTTCTGGCCGTCGCCGCCCGTGTAGCCCGACCACTGGCCGACGTCCCAGCGGCCGCCAACGCCGCCGCCGATGCCGTCGACGGCGCCGTCGGCCGGGCGGACAGCCTTTGCCGTCTCCTCCTGGGGCCTCCCACTCGCGCTGGCGCTGGCGGTCCATCTCCATCTCGCGCTCAACCAGCGACTTGGACGCCCAGCCGCCCGCCCGCGTCTGCAGCTGCGACTGCGCCCGCCGGCGATCCTCGGCGTCGCGCTCCGCCGTTGCGCCAAGCTCGCGCGAGTACGTCGGCGTCGGCGCCGACGCCACGGGTGCCGGGTTGCTCGTCAGGAACTTGTCCGTCCTGCTGGCATACGACTTGGGGTCCGGTAGCGGCCTCGACGATCCGCCCGTGGTCTGCGGCTTGATGGGGACCGGCCTCTGCGCCCCGCCCGTCGTTTGGGGCTTGATTGGGACCGGTGGCTTCCCGCCCGTGAGTTGCGGCTTGACGGGAACCGGTGGTCTTTGCTCGCCGGTGCGGTGAGGCCTTAGCCTATCCTCTGGTGGTTGGAGGTGTTCTTGTTCTTGTTGCTGTCGTGGCGGCTCGATGGGCAGGGGTCTGGGCTCAGGGAGAGGCCTTGCGGGGAGGATAGGCTGTGTCCTAAGGGGAGACGGCTCTATTTGCCGGTCTCTGTCCCTACCACGCAGAAAGTGGGGCTCATCGTTCCGAGACCATGAGTCCTGCCGGCTAGGACCCCCTGAAGACGGTGCGGGCCGGCTCCGCGATCGTGCCCGGCCATTCTTGCCGTCACCGACCGAGGGTGAAGGGAGGCCGCCTCTGCTGCCGCGAGCGCGAGCGCTATACTCCTCTTCACGCTCCGCCGCCCGCTGGACCTCGGTCTTATCGCCTGTGCGCTGTCGTGGAAGCGACTGCTGCTGCTCCGCTTGGCATTCGCTCAGATACTGGCCATTGAGACGGGGCCCGTTCCTACTCCGGGAACGCTTCCGCTCTAGGGCCAGCCGAGCTTCCGCTTCCTCCTCTTCTTTACGGCGGCGCTCGTCGGCGAGCTGCCACTGCCGTTCCTGCTCCTCCCACTTGCGCTTCTCCTCTTCCAGCCGGCGCCGCTCCTCGGCGTGGGCCCGACGTGTCTCTTCCAAGATGCGGCGCTCGTCCTCGAGCCTCCGCTTCTCCGCCTCTACCTCTTGCTGTCGGCGCTCCTCTTCAGCTTCTAAACGTTGTCGCTCCTCCTCAGCCTCGCGTTCCTTCCTCAGGCGAATCTTCTCGGCTGCGTTAGGCACATGAGGGCCCGCGCTTGTGATCTGACGCCGACCGCCAAAGGCGATTCCCAGGTTGCCCTGACTTGCGCCGCCATGTAGCCGTATTGGGCAATGTTCCAGGCCGGCGAGGTAGAACCCTCGTGTTCCTTCCGACTCCAGCTGCTAGTCGAGGTCGGTGATTTTGTAGGGCTCCAGCGCCCGCTGCTCGAGTCGCCCGTCTTGGATGCCGTGAGCTGGGGCGGCTGGCGCCGTAGACAGAGGAACCGTTGTTCAAGCTGGAGGTGCCCCTGCTGCGCGCGCTCGAGGATGGCGACAAGGGACCGCCAGTAGACTGTGGGCTTAGGATGGAGCTGGGCGGCCGGGCTCGGCCAATGGCAGTGGGGAAAGTCGAGGGGTTGACGGCGTGAGCAGCGCGGCTGAAGGCGCCCAGGCATTGCAGAACTTGTGCCGGGTCCTTGGACTCGTATAGGTCGACGGTAAGGAACATGTCGTGCTGCTGGAGGCCGAGGGGCGGCTGCTGGCAGGCGCGGAGGAAGTGGGAGATGTTCTCCATCTGAACGAAGGGCATCGCTGACGACTTGAACTTGATGCCAGGCGGCGGCAGTGCGAGGTTGACCAGCCTACAGAGAGACAGAAGATGGCCGGTCAGGGCGGCTGAGACGGGAGCAGGGAGACTGATGTCGACTTACTTGCACAAGGCGACGCCGTCCTTGAGGGCCTCGAGCAGATCGCCAGGGGCAAGCTGCTGACCGAGCACGCCTTCGATCCACTCACGCGCTTCTCTGGCTGCGCTGGGGGTGTATTTGTCGAGGCGCATCCTGCGCAGGTCCTTGTCCAGCGACGTGACCGACGCCATTGTGGGCGGTGGGCGTCGTGGTGCGCGCGCCGTAAACTAGGTGCGTGTCTGGACGACCTGGACGGGAGTAACGGGTAGGAAATGGATGTGCGATCTGCTCGCGATGGAATATTCTGCTAGTTGTGGAGATGCTAAGCAATGGCCTGGGCAGGCAGACAGATCTAGGTAGCACCCTTAGATACCTTAGGTATCTACCATATAGGTGTGCTTATGATTGCACTGCCCCTCCTTGGCTTCCCTGCCTGGGCTTGATGACGACCGAGTTTCCGACGGTCAAGCGGAACGCACATTCGAATCGGACGGACCGGGGCTGGCGCGATGGTTTAGAGGGCCGACTTGCGCGATCCGAGGGGAAGGGGATGAGCGCATAAAAAGGCCGAGGATGCGCAGGCGTTGCAGGTCTTTCCAGAAGCCGGTGGAAAGGCGACAATCGAGGAAATGTGATGCAAATATCGAGGTGGCTGGGAGAGGGCGAAAGGGGAGATTGTCAGGCCCTACTGCGACCCATTGTCCAACGATATTGCAGCCGGCAATAATGATGGGCCTGCGAGGGAGCCGGATGGTAGCGACGGTGGCATTGACGAGGCGGCGCTGCGTCGTTGGGCCGCATTTCAGGAAGGAAGGGCCTTGGACATGCAAAATTGAGCGCGTTAACCTGGAACCCAGCACCTGCATTCCATCGGCTTAGAGCCGGGTGACGTGGAGCGCAATGCACGGCCTCTGAGGGATCCCCCGCTGTCGCCACTGTGGGGGAGGTTGGGCTGACCACCGCCCGGGCCACATTCTGCCAGGTGCTGTGGCTGGATGCTCCACTGTCCCGAAGACGTGGCGGTGCGACCTGGATGGCCCCTGACGGCCCAGGAGAAAAAGTCACGATGATGCAACGCTGTTGCAGATCCATCTACGCGCCCTCGCCTACAGTAGTGCCCAGCCAAGACGCGACGAGGGGCTAATGACTTTTTAATTTTATACATGAATGCATACGTCGCTCTAAGGCAGCACCACACTGCCAGGCTGAAACTGCATACCACATATCCAAGTCAATAATAATGCCTCCCCCAAATCCATTTTCGCCCATTCTAAAAGCCTGGCAGAACTGGAAAGGTCTCCGCCTGCCATGGCGCAAGCGGTTCCTCGTCGGTATGCATCCGCAGCAGGCAAACTTTACTTGTATCCACACAAACCCCATTGCTAAAAACCAAGTAAATCTGCAGGCTCGGACCTGCAAGGTAACACGTACTGGGAGTTCCGCGACGTGCGCGGGCCCGACACCACCGGCCGCTGGCGGCGCATCGTGCAGTACCCGCGGTCCACGCACTACTCCGAGGTCAAGGTGACGCCGCAGTGGTCGCAGTGGCTGCGCCACGTGCGCGAGGACCCCCCCTCGCTCGAGGAGCTGCGCGCCGACGTCGCCCGCCGCGAGCGCATGAAGCTGCTGGCCGCCGAGGCCGACGCGAGGTGGGAGGCCAAGCCCCGCGTCATGGACGACCCGGCCTCCCACGCCGCCGCCGGCCCGGCCCTGGCCTCGGAGCACGGGCAGGGCGAGGCGCGGCCGGGCGGGCTGGAGCCTGGCCCGGAGGTTCCGGGCGGTGCCAAGCCCAGCAGCACGACCCAGGCAGAGGACCCCTGGAAGAGAGCGAGGGGAGGGTCAAGCGAGGATTGGCAGCCCGAATCTTGGAATCCTAACAATAAGCCCAGGAGATGAAAGGCATATAAGGAGGCAAAAAGCTCAGAGGCAAAGGTTAATACTGTAAAACAACATGTTTATATATACCAACATACAAGGCGAACAAAATAAACCACAAATAACAAAAAGAAATTCAAAAAGCTCACTGGCACTTCGGGGTGGCAGCTACGAAACATCCCATTTGGGAGGTTTACTCCGCGACGGAAGATCCGACGATTAACCCCAACCGGGGCTCGAACCCGCAACCCAAGCGGCTAACGTAACGGAGTACAGGTAGGGTCCCGGTGTCGACTCGACCCATCCTCATGACCGTTACACCAACTTGGCGTCCCGTGGTTCGATGTCTACAGCAAGCAGGCTGATGGGATATAAGCCCTGTGCCGTAGAGACGGCAGGAGGACGAGAGGCTCTTTAAGGTCGCGTTTGTATGTTTCCCTTCCCTTACGCTGTTGCGCCACCGTGGTCCCGTGTTTTGGCAACAGCCGTCAAAACCTTTATTCCCCAAAAGCCCTCGGCGAGGAGGATGAGTGGGTACCTTGATACAATAATGATAGAAGACATTGATATATCGTGACCCGAAAGCACAACCATAAAAGATACCCGTTCCCGCCACCGAATCCAGTGAATTCCCCCAAACGCCATGCTCCCCAGAAAGACCTAATACCAAGAAGCAATTGCAGCAAACCTGACCCACCAGTGACGCCCTTTTAAAGCCCTAAAAACAAAAAGGAAATAGAGCGAGGTAAGTTTGACTAAACAACAATGAAAAGCAAGGAGATATCGCTTTCAAGGCATCCCTGCTTTCGACCAATTATCCCACAAGCCATGGCTCAACAGGGCTTGAACTCTTACATGAAAACGATATCGCCGTCAGATTGATCTTCCTCTCGAACAATCTCTATGAGGTACTCGAGGCGCGACCCCGACTGCGCCAGTATCTTGCGAGCGTCCTCCTCAGCCCTGTCCTTGGAGCGGCCGTTCTTCTTGGGCTTGGACCGGTCGTTCCGCAGCGCAACCCCGGTCCGGACCGCTTCATCGAGCTCGGCCGAATAGCAGACCTGGCCGTTAACCCAGAGTATGCGGAACAGTGATTCGAGGACGAGTGGAACTTGGCGTTCCCCTCGGCCGTGCTGGTGGCGGCAAAAGGCAGATAGCACTTCTCCATGAGCAACATGTTGATAATGCCGCCGTCGGCCGCTGCCTTATCCACCTTGTTCGGTTTCGGAGCCGATGTGGGACGAAAGGTGCCAACGGCGTCAAGAAGCAGAGAGATCTGAGACCTCAAGTCCATCTCCGTCCTGTGCGCGGCGACGTACAATTCATACAGTGGGACCGGCAAGGACCGGAGGCTGTGGGAGAAGACGGCGAACAGCTCGGTCTGGCATTCAGCGTTGTCTAAAAAGTCAAAGGCTTTCCCCACCTGCCACCTGTCAACGCCCTGAACCAAGCAACAGGGGTATCAGTTTGATACAGAACTCTTCCTTACCATATCGAAAAACCGTAGACGTAGGCTCACGGACGCCATGAGCTCCTCACTCAGCGGCGGTGCTTCTTCCATCCTTTTCTGGCGCGAACCTGCCGTCGGCCGCGTGGGCGAGTCGGGAGCAGACCCCTGAGAGCTCAGGCCGTCGTCGTCAAAATAGTCGCCAAAATTATCGTTGGCGAGGTCCAGGTCCGAGCTCAGGGTGCGCTTCCGTTTATTTCCAGCATCCGTCCTCGCCTTGGCCTCCCTGTCGTACAGCTCTGGGAACTCGCGGAGCGAGGCGGCGCTCCCGTCGGCGAACAGGGCTCTCACCATCCCTTTAACGGCAGAGCGATCCAGATCGCGGATGTAGCGAAGCAGCAGCGAGCCGTGGCGCCAATCGCTGCTATCCCCGTCGCTGGCGTCTAGCCTCTCCCTTTCCCTGTAGTCGGCGTCCAAGACGTCCGCCATGAACCCCAGCCATATCTCCCAATATTTCCACCGTTCGGGGTGGAGGGCGCTGCAGTTGAAGGCCCAGCCGAGCAGCCTCCAGAAGCTCTCGGCCTTGGAAAACACTATATGGCTCGGCGCGAAACGGCCGCCCATGGCCTCGTCCTCCTCGTTGGTCTCATCTTCGACGCCGGCCAACAGCGCACGCCTCCCTTGCCGGCGCCAGGGCTCGAAATCAAAAGCACAGCGGAAGTTGGCGTGAACGGGGCCCACCGAGCCCAGGAGACCGCGCAGATACTGCATGGCCTGGGACCCTATTATGCGGTGCGACATCTCGGTCGGTCGGTTCGTATACAGGGGGTGGACGGCGAGGCTGGCCAGGAAGGCGATCTGGTTGGGTGGCGGGACTAACGCTGGACGCTGCTTGGACCGAGGCCGATGGCCTCCGGCAGACATGAGACTCCCAAGCATCTCAATCGCGGCACCGTCTAGGCAGGAAGCCTGTTAATGCGAATCCTCCCTTCCCGGTTAGGGAACTCCGAAGCCGCCACTTACACAGCTCCTCCTCGAGATAGATCTTGCAGTGTTCTCTAACCTCGCGGGGCAGCTTCTTCGCTGAGCGATATGGCGGCAGCACCTCATCATGGATGGGGTCCTCTGCGCCCTCGTCAAGGTCATCGTACCCTTGCATCGGCGTGTCGGGGCGCTGGCCTGTAGCTTGTCGTCGGCTTGATTCGGGCTGGTCTTAGCAGTAGTCACGACGTCATCGTCGCGCTCGGCTGTCTCGCTGGCTGTGCAAAACGATGGTGTCGGGGAGCTTTCTGACGAGGAGTCAGGCGACTTTAAGGTCGATCCAATGGCGTTCCGGGGTTCCAGCGGGTCGACATTGCGGCCGGAAAGAGGGGTTTGGAAACCGGTCGGCTGTTGGTAGCCTTGCGAGAGGAGACGCGATGGTCGCGCGTTTAACGACGACCTAAACTGGGCCGGCAGGTGGGGTAGTTCGCCAAGGTACGGGTGATCCACGAGCACACGTGATTTACTCAATTCCTTTGTTCCATGTATTGCTCTTTATTCTATTTCGCTGGATCCACTGAAACCTCTAGATCTCATCGGCTTTACAGACTAGGCTTCTTATTTTCCGTAATACCTACGCCGCCCTGGCACGCGAATAAAAGTCTTCAGTTCCGACTACGTCAATCGGGACACACATTGTGATACTTCTCTCCTATACCCTTTCCTATTGTCTTCCGATTGCTGGGTGTTTTATACCCCTGTAGTTTTTATGGACTGTTATTCGGGGAACAGTAAGATGATGGGATTACCAGCGCATCCAAAAATGTAACCCTCCAGAAACTGGTGTGGAAGTCAGAAACACTGCAATAAGCACTCCTAGCCAGTGATCTGCATACAAAGGCCGGGCGGGATTCGGCTCACGCCGGGATCTGGAGCCTGCCTTGTGCCTCACTTGCGCAGCCAACGAGCCCCTGGACTTCGTAAATTTTATGGGGGCGCGCCTGACGCCCTTATCAGCGCTAATCCCCAATGGGGTGCGGCTGGCTGGCGTTTTCTCTTGCTCTGCAACGCAGTCCCCTCGTACTTAGGATCCGCTTCGTCCTCTCGCATCGCCTGGGATCAATTGCTTTAGTTAGGTAGTAGCTAGCGGTTTTTTGAGCCCCTCCGTAAGAGGATGGGAGCAACCGCCGAAAAGCTTCCTGCAGGGTCGAGCAGAACGATAGCGCAAGCCTCGTGACTTGGCTCCTGAGCAAGACAAACAACATCATGCAGCACAATACGACACCACACCAACAGCAGCCGGATCATGCTGGCCTCGAGTTCATAGACCACGGCGGGCTCGAGGTCGTCGACTGCGCTGACGGGCCTGAGGTCTTGCCAGTCTACCCCAACAACAACAACATCAACAACAACAACAATCCTCCCGTCTACGGCTACCCACCTGTCAGCCATGGCCCGGCGAACACATACTGGGACAAGAGCGTCTCTAGTAATACGTACTCTGCCAGCTCTCCGCCGAACTCGTTCGTCTACCCGCCGCTCCTCGCGAACGGCGGCGGCGGCGGCAGTGTCGGCGGCGGCTCAAAGGAGGGGACGGCCAGTTCGCCGCCGCCAGAGAAGCTGGTTTGCGGGATAAGGAAATCTCTGTTTTTCGTGATCGTGGCCATAGCCGGGTTTCTCGCCGTGCTGGCCACCGCTTTGGGGGTGGGATTGGGTCTTGGGCTGCGCCAGCCCACCTCTGCCGCCACACCAGCCAGGTGGGCATATTTGATGATGATGCTCATGAAGACGCCTACACGCGTGCCGTGCCTGTACATACTAATGGGGTCCCTGGTGTGCTTCAGCTCCACTACTACTAGCACACCCACTTCGTCGAGGACGACTTCCTACCCGGCACCAAGAGCCACAGTGACCACGGGACCGAGCGTCGCCATCGGGTGCCCGTCAAACAACGAGACGCTCTACCAGTCGCAGGAGCAGGGCAACCGCAAGTTCCTCCTCCTGTGCGGCCGCGACTACGGCGGCTCGGCCAGCGACGCCGTCGAGCTCTTCAACACCCCGACGTTCACCTTTGTTGAGTGCATCGACAGGTGCGCGGCCAACGCGGCCTGCAAGGCCGTAGGTTGGGGCGAGTACCGGGGCAAACTGACCTGCTGGCTCAAGAGCGAGATCATGAGGCCTCACCTAGCCGCGGGGTGGTACTTTGCGGTCGGGGAGGAGATATTGCGCAGTGCGTCGTAGATGAAGGGAAACCATTTCGTTGACTTGGAGGTGGCGTTTTGTCGGCAGACGTTGCGAGACAACTTTGTATTAAGAGGGTGTATTGATATTGATCCAACTGGCCGGTAATTAAAGCAAGCATCTGCATTTCTTTCTGAAAAGACACCAAACAAAAGCGACGCCACCCTGCTTTTTTGGAGCGGTCAGGGGCAAACCCTGAGCCGTTTACCACACAAAAAACACTCGTGCAGGCCCATCACTTCCTCAGCTTCAGAGCGATCCAACCAGCGATCCGATAGCCAGCAACGATGGAAATCATGATGCCAACGTGCTGCGCCATCTTGCCAGTACCGTAGCCGTACTGCTTCAAGACTCCGGTGCCGGCAATCTTGCACTGGTCGGCCAGCTCGGTGACGTACATGCATTGGCACGAGTCGCCGCAAGAATAGTCGCGATAACCGAACTCGTTGATCATCATACCTTCGAAAACGTACTTTTGATAATCCCAATAGTGGAAGACGTATTTGTAAAAGACATTGAGGATGGTGGGCTGCATGCATCGCGGGGGAGGATTCCAGTTAGCCTAACACTACCTTTGTCCTGGAATAATTGGAAGACTCTCACCTGAACCATGAACCCATTGACCGACATCCACAGCCCGTTGGCAAAGGCCACCAGCGCCAGCGAGACGACGAAGCTGGGGAAGATGGCCGTGACCAGGACCACCAGGCTCTCGGCCGCCAGGAGGTCGAGGAACACCCACATGACCCACGTGAAGAAGGCCTCGGCGGTCGGACGGAAGTTGGGACAGCCAGTACGAGATTGCCGAGAATGTGATGGCGATAAGGACTGTTTTGGGATGGTATTGGTCAGAATTGGTGTTGCTTTACTTTTTGCCTTGCCAAGATATCTTTATAGGTGCAGGGCTCGCCCAACTTACACAGATACGGTATCCCGATCAGAAAGTTGGATATAACGAGCGCGGATGCACCGTACAGGCCATTGTGGTGTTCCTTAACATACTGGTGGCGATCCTCGATGAAAGCCGGGACGTACGCGACTGCCATGAAGGACATGAAGGCGGAGCCAAAGACTGCGGAGCAGTTAAGAGTAGGTAGTTAGTACGTAGGCGGGGCAGAGTAGAGGGATAGACTATCGAAAGGCAAAGATATCCATACAGATTGCGTTAGTCAGGGGGATGATGGAAGTCTGGTCGGTCGAGAGTCTGAGCCAGACTGTCCCCATCATTATGGCGAGGCCTAGTTGGGTGTACCCCTATTGTCAGTTCCGAGGGCAGAGCCTTTTTTTTTGCGGAGAGTCACAGCAAATGCTTACCAGTGTACATGGCAAGACGGATCCCATATGCGACCACGTCCCGGTAACTCTTCACAAAAGACCGATGGAGCAGCGTCAGCACCAAGCTGGGGAGGCCCGGCTTCCTGTCTGCGGCCGAGGAAGACACGTCCTCGAGGCGGCGGCTCTCGTCGGACGCCGCGGCGCCCTGGGTCTCGACCAGCGCCACTTGGGCGCCCAGACGGCGGCGGCGCTCCGAGGCGGCCCAGGCCTGCTGCCACTCGTCGAGCCGGGCCTGGGCCTCGGCCTTGTCAGGCGCAAAGTCGACGTTGACCAGCTCCAGCAGCCACTCGGCCGGGTTCGTGTGGTTAGGGATGCGCAGGCCCAGCCCCTCGTAGTAGGGCTCCACGTCGGCGATGGGGCCGAAGTAGTGTGGCTTGCCCTGCGACAGGAGGCAGATCTTGTCGAAGAGCGCGAAGGTCGAGGTGGAGGGTTGGTGGATGCTGGCAATGACTATGAGCTGTAGAGCAACTGGCGTCAGTATTGTATAACATTCAACGGTATCGAGCAATATTTCGGTGCGGCGGGTAGGGGGCTGAAAATCCCCAGGGGCTAACAGGAGCTCATTCGGGCGGCAAGACTAACATTATTGCGCTTCGCGACGCCCCTGAGGTAGCTGATAACCTCCTTGCTGGCAGCCGAGTCGAGGCCGCTGGTGGGCTCGTCGAGGAACAGGATCTTGGGGCTGGTGATGAGCTGGCTGGCGACGCCGACGCGGCGCTTCTGGCCGCCGCTAATGCCCTTGCGGATCGGGGTGCCGATGATGGTGGCGGCCTGGTCGCGCAAGCCAAAGGAGCCGAGGAGGCCGTCGACGCGTGCGAGCCGCTCCCGCCGGGACAGCGCCGACGAGCCGCCGGCCAGGCGCGAGGCGAAGAGCAGCGTCTCCCGCACCGTCAGCGACCCGATCAGCGCGTCCTCCTGCTCGACGAAGCACGTCGCGCGCCGGAAGGCCGCCCGCGACGGCTCCCGCCCGTCGATCAGCACCTTGCCCTCCGCCGTGCCCGACCCCCACGGGCGCGAGGCCAGGGCGTTGAGCAGCGTCGTCTTGCCCGAGCCTGACGGGCCCATCAAGGCACATAGTTCTCCTGGTGGCACGTGGAAAACGTGTTAGTTTTTTGATCTTCCACGAGAGTGCCCGAGGCTGTGTGTAGTCCCAGATCAGCCATACCCGCATACACCACACCCTCCAGGTCGTCGACCAGTCGTTTTGGCTGTTTGGTTTGCCGGTCCGTCACGGTCACGGTAATGCCCTTCCAGCTGATGTTCTGGACCGTGGTGTTCATCAAGTGCTCCTCGGAGGCGCCTCGTGATTCGATATCGATGACCGACGTGTCTGGTGGCATCTGGGATCTCTCCTTGGAGACCGAGTCCGGGTCTGACTTGCCATTGGGCAGAGGATCAGTGAGGGCAGCCATGATGGGCTGTTTGAGATTGGCGTATCTGCCTCGAGCCTGACACTAGTTTGTGCAGGCCAATGTGGTGAACAGAGAAGAACACTAGAGAGATGTTTGTCTTGAGAAATCTGGTTTGCTGCAAGGAAAGGAAACGGACGCGGCTCGGCCTGGCATCTTTATAAAACACCCTATCTGCTCGTTGGCATTTTCTAGACCCAAAGGGCGGCCCAAACGGCCTAGCCATGATTATCCACCGGCACACGCCCAGCAAGCCAACGGGCTCCATAGTTGGCCGTGATGCATGCTGCTCTTCTCTCTCGCGCCAACACATTCCAGCCTATTCGCCCGGCCCGGCCGCCGTCGAAGGTTATTTTGCTCAATGTTGTCCTATCTCGCTAACGTGCTTACGGCAAGAGGGATAGACCAATGTCGGGGGGGAAAGGGAGGCTGCCACCGCTGACCGGCTGAGCGAAAAATGGAGCTAGCTGAGCAGGCGCTAGCTAGGGTTCAGCATCATGACATGATAGGCAGCTTATGCGGCTCTAAGGCAGCCTCGTGGTGGGGGAGGGGAGAAGGCGAAGGGTTTATGTCCCGCCCGCTTGCGGGTTCTGGGATCCACGTGAAGTAATCGCCGAGATGCAGGTAAGGAGCCGGAGTGCTTGACGGTGAGCAGCTTGTTTCTTGGGGTTTTATGTCCTGGACACACATGTCCCTTGCATAACTAATGAAAGGGGCCATCGCATGCCGTCAGCCGCCGATAGGGCGGCGGCGTGGACGGCCACCACCACGACGTGGTCGCCGGCGCCGAAGCCCGCGCTGGGCCCAGGGAGGTCGCTATTCATTGGAGCTGCGTCGAGCACCCGAGAAGGTTCCCGACTGGAAGAGGCCATGTGGCTGTAGCGTAAGGCAGTGAAGACAAATGAAAAAGACGGCGGCTGAGGCTTGTGCATTCGTGCAACCGGCACCAAGCCACCGCGCCCTGACAGCTGGGTCTGGGCCGCAAGGGCTCCGTCGCCGAGTCCGAGTCCTAGGCTAAAGCTAGGTTATGCATCGGCTCCAGCCGATCCTCCCCGCCCACGGACGGCGCGAGTCCAAAAGCAAAGCCCAAATGTAGCAGCGGAGAGTGTGGTGGTGGGGGGAAATAAAATAAAAAGAGCCCGTGTCGTGGAGCGTCGAGAGGATGGCTGCGGCAGGGACTGACTGAGTGGAGGAGGGAAGGATTTGCGCTCAATGGTCGCCGACTATGAAGTCGCTCGAGGTGCCCGAGTTTTTGGCCGCACTGCCTGCCGTCGGCACACCGCCGGTTGCAGGCCAAATGGGCCGCACAACCGTGGACCGGTCAAGCGAGATGCATCGGGAGAATTGAACTCTGGAGATGACTTTTTCTGATATTCTTTTTTTATTTCTTGTGTTGGCTGGGATCAGCACCGCGTCACCTCCTCGAGTGCTGCCCACTGTGGTGCTAACTGAGCGCTGGGCTTCAAATCCAGCAGCCCAGGCGGCCCCTAACTTGGGGGTGCACGGTCGCCGACTCGCGCGCCGCGGGCGGGGACACCCTGCGCATCCACACAGCACAGCGTGCAACAACCCCGCGCGGGCATCTGGGTAACACGCTGAAACAGCGCGGGCACCAACGAATGCGGCCTTAAATGCCCGTTTCTTCCGCGAGCACACCCCCGGGCCAACGACAGCTCGACACATCAGCATCCCCCTCTCACGCGCGGCGACACTGGAGGGAAATAGGCGCCGGTAAAAAGGCAAGTCGTGGCGAGGCAGACATTGCAAGCAACCGTGAATTCCATGTCGATTTTTTTGCGGGCATCGCTTGCCAAAAGAGGCATCAATATGCGGCGTGCCCCTGGTTGCCCGCATCCACCTCGTACTCTCCCGCAACTTCGGGTGGCAGATGGGCGCCGGATGCACTGCTGCTGTTCACCGGTCTACCCTGGATGTATTGGTTGACTCGGGCTTTGGCACGAGATTATCCATATCAAGACCGAAGCTGATAGGGTAAATCAAAAACATGTCCCAGTGGCACAAGGTTGACCATGGATAGAAAGATTGAGCTGTTCGCCATCACTTTCGAACACACATCTGTTGCATTTACAGGTTTCTCTGGCTTGCCATCTTGCCACCCACCACATTTGAATCTATGTTCCCCGGCTCGCACATCTATGTTTCCAATATCTTCATCACTTCCCTTTGTTGACTTCCTACAAGCCGGTTTTTTTTTTTTTTTTTTTTTGCTCTTTTTTCTTATTTTTTCCTTTTTTTCTTTTCTCGCTACTTTCTTGTCCCTCGCCTTTCCCGGATAAAACGAAACGAACGGTAGTCGACGAAAAACAAACGCTATCCCTGTTCACGATGGTGATTTAGGGCGGCTGGCTGACCTGAGTCACCGGCAGGATGGTCTCAAAGTCGTTCATGATGCCGTCGTCGGCGTTGAGGCTGCTGATCATCTGCTCCTGCGTGAAGGCAACCCAGAAGGCCGGGCTGATCTGCTGGGCCTTCTTGGCCCGGTAGATCTCCTGGGCGACGCTCTTGACTTGCCCGCCTGCCGTCTGCGCGTTCCGCCAAACAGTACTGATCCGCTGCAGCGCCCCGATGTTCAGCCGGATCTGCTGGCGGAGATCGTCTTCGTCCTGGATGAAGTAAAGCGCCCACTTGTTGAGGTGCACAATGGATGACAGTGTCAGCACGCACGTGAAGAAATGCGTGTGTGACAGCAGCGGCACCGCGTGCGTCACCATGCGGCTGATCTCGCATGCCGCCGCGATCGTGTGCCGTGTGTGCGCATTGAACGCATCCCCGCTCGGCACCGGCTGGTGCGGCGCGCACGAAGTCACGCTCCGCGCCGGCGACGAGTCTAGCTGCGAGTGCGGCTGGTGGAGCATTATTGTGCATCTGCAAGTTGTCGGAGTGTTCATTACGTTAGCGTCAATATCTATCACCCAACAGTCATGCGACGACCATCCCAGAATTATCCGGAGCGGTAGCCTGTTAAGGCTAAAAGGAGGGGAAATCTTACGCCTGGTTGATGAACAGCGCCTGGAACATCATCTCGTCGAGCTGGCAATGCTTGTTGAGGGCATCTTTCTTGCTCTGAGGCAAGTGCATCCTCCAATTCGTGAGCAACGACTCCATCTTGGAGATATTATCGTCCTCTGGGAAGATCATGGGCGGACATCTCATGAACCTGCCGAGGTTCCGAGCGGCAGCGATGCGGTACGCAAACGACGAGAACTCTCGATCCTCGCCCGAGAACAGCTGGTCGTCAAAGTCCTCCATATACATTGGCACCGGGACATTCTGCGGTCGGTTGAGTCGGGTCAGCAAGGACCGTTGCCTTCTGGAGAGGATGGTTCACGCTTGTGGCCTGCATGTGATTTAAGGGAACTCACCCCCGAGAGGAATTGATGCTCCTCGCACGGAAGGCCAACGTCGGAGTTGACATCGAAAAGCAGGAAATTGGTGGCCCTGTGAACACCGGCGATCATCCCATCAACAACATAAAGCTCCCACCAAGTGCGGCGCCAGCTCTCCTCCAGAACCGAGTTACCACGCCCGTTGGCCGTGGCATAAGGCCGCGTGTTCAGAGATATCTCGACAGCGATCCGCTCACAATCGGCCAGGAGCTGGTTTGCCCGCTGCTGCTGGCAGCTGCCATCCAGTCCGATAAGCACGAGAAGCAGCGTCTGCACTAGAAATCCATCTCTAGGGCAGGTCGGGAGGTAGGCTAGACGGAGGGCCTCATCCAGATACGCGGCTCGGGCTGGACCGGAATCCAGGTACAGCGAGCCGATATACCGAATAGCGGCCAGCAAGTGATCAAGCTTGGCGAAGCCCTCCTTGATCGCACGCAGCAGGAACTCCTTAGGAAGCACGAAGGGGTGGGCGGCGTGGAAGTTGTAAAAAAAGGAGTCGAAGCAGCGGTCGGCGAGCGACTGCATGGGCGGGGCGGAAACTCCAGCGGCACCAGCCGCAGCATTGGCGGCCGCAAGGGCAATGTTGGTGCTCCCGATGGGGACGCCCGCCGCGGGGCTGGTGTAGGAAGTGCGGTACAGCTGCATATGGGACATGGGAGGCGGAGCCACGAAGGCAGCCGACGGCTGGGTCGAGGCAAACTCGGACCCTGGGATCGTCCCGGGGATGGAGCTCGGGATGGGGCTCGCGCCTAACAGCATGGGGCAGCTCTCCTCAGCCATTGTGCCAGTGCCGGAGCCGGAGGCGGGAGGCGAAGAGGAGGCGAAGCGCTTGTTGGGGTTGTGGGGAACGGCGGTGCTGCGGCGAGGACCCTTGTAGCCACGCCGCGACGCGATGTACACGCACTCCGAGTTGGAGCTCCGGCATCGCGAGCACGGCGTGGTGCCATCGCACTTCAGGTGCTTCCCGCGCTTGATCAGACGGTTAGCATGCAGCGAGCGCTCAAGTGCTCCGCTTCCCGACTATGAGGAAGCGTGGTGTGGTTCGTGGAGACAGCATACACATGCAAGGCACGCGGCCGGGACAGTCGGCTGACTGGATTGCGCCGACGGGGTGGCATCGGCGATGGCGGTGGGAGCTGCGTCACCGTCCGGCCGGGTGCTGGGCGCCGACCCCAGGCCCTGTGTCTCAGAGATAGAGACCGGGGAGGCACTGCTATGGCTGGACATGGAAGCGAAGGGATCCATAGCTGGCCCGCGGTGAAAAAAAAGAGGGGCAGTGATTTAGTCCGGGCTCTCTGGCGAGACCGAGGGAGTCTGCTGATGTGTTCCTGTGCTGGTTATTTAGTGTTTTGGACAGATGGGCGATGGCAAAGAGGCTAGTGAAGAAGGCTAGTGCGGGAGTCCGGGTAGCGAGGCGACTCGAGCCACCAATTGAGACTAGACGGGCGAAGAAAAAATTGGTTTCTCGGCGGCGGTGCGCTATTGGCGTCCGGGCATCTAAGAGCGCCGCAGAGACGAGGTTACACCAGGAGATGGAATCGAATCGCGATGGGTGGTGTGCAAGCGCCGCACGAACAGTCGCGGCCCGGGGGGATTGAGGGTCCAAAAGGGTGACAGCCAATGCTATTCCGCACTACTGGCAGACTAGCGATGCATCAAGACTGGCCTGATCGAGCCTTTTCAATCTTTCTGATCAGTGGTGCGGATCGGTATTCCTCTCTCGAGCGCGATAGCTATTCGAAGAGGTTGCATGCGCGCGCAGGGACAGGCGCGCGAGCAGCAGCGGCTGTCCAGGCCCAGCCAGGAGCGAGTCCCGTCTCCATCCGATCCGACGCCGCGGCCCTCCCTCACAGCAGCTGGAGGGCAGCGCGCAGATCGCGGTCCAGGTGGGTCTTCTTGGCAACCTTGGGGTGGCCGGGGACCGGAAGCCACGCCGCCGCGATGTGACGAGCTGAAAAGAAACGAGGGAGGGGCCCTGGAGCTTGGAGCCAACGGCTGCGTCAGCGGGCAGGGCCAGCCAGCACGCCATTCGGCCAGAGGCATGCAGCCATGTCCACCGCACGCAGCAGTGAGCAGGCTCCATCGTCGGTGTGGCCCGGCTGAAACTGGACACTGGACACTGGAGAACGCAGACATACGGGCATCTCCAGGCAGCGGCGGATTGTCGGTGATGCGGTGACGGTCTGCGGGCTTCCGGGCTTGGGAACGCGGTGGCGTCCAGCCGGGTGTCGGCCCTGGTGCTCGACCTGCAGTGGCCCGGTGATCTCTGCTGCGATGTTGCTTCTGCTGCTGTTGTTTGGTGCGCCATTGATCCAAGCTTTGCTTTTGCCCATAGCCTTGAATTTCCCATTGCGCTTGATGCTTGGAGCTTTCAATTGATGCATCTTTTTTTGCTTTTTGCTCCTTTGGCTTCGGTCAATCCCATTCTTTCCAACCAGACAATGCGGGGCAAAATGCACCTCAAGCCTTGGGCAATTGGTGCTCAGAACCCAACTGCTGATCCGATTGGCGCCTGTGGATCCAGGGGCCACGGCCTATCGCTCAGCTAGCAGGCTGGACCAGGCCTCAACTCATGCTCCCTTCAGCACATAAAGTGCTGTGAAGATGCAATCGGGACGTGCTCCGCTGTCAGCGTACTGCGGGCGGGTGGGCAAGCGCTCGAATAGGAACATAGCCTTGGCCAACCAGCCCGGCTGGAACATATCACCACACTCCCGGTTTGCCACCGCAAGATGATATCTGACAGATACCTCCCGTAAGCGTTGCCAAGGTGAGAAGGCCCTCAAGGATACGAGGGGTTTGTGTTACCAGAGCAAGGTGATCTCCATAGCAAGCGTCTGTCTTTCCGCCCGCTGACCGGAATCGCCGCCCAGGCTCCTGGTCCTTGCGTAAGCAAAGATACTTCTTGCCCCCATATAGCTGAACTTTTCCCGAAATGCCTTCTAATACATGGATGTAATGTTACGTCTCTCTTACTTGAGGACCCGAACCCGTAGTAACGAGTGAAAATTTGCGTCTTCGTTGCCGACGTCAAGCCAGAGCAAAGGCAGCGACGATGCAATAGCCAACAATGTCATCAGCAGTGGGATCCAAACAGTAGACTCGGCACCATTGCCGCTTTGCCAGACAGTCTTGCGATAATAAGCGCCGCTGCCACAGCTGGAAAGCACGACGGCAAGTCCCCTCTCGTTGGCTTCATCGATGCTGCATACAGTCTTGCAGCTCTTGCCGTCGCTGCTTAGTCCCTTCACGGCCGCGCCCGTCAAGGAGTCCGTTGAGCCGACTTTCTGCACAACCTTCGAGTTCCCGACACCGTAGTCCGACGACGAGTTGAACACCATCTCGAGCCACTTGATCTGCATGCGCGCCTCCTTGCCAACCTCCATGGATCCCGTCCACGCGCCACCATTGCTCCACGAGTTGAGGTTGATGTGGCTGGCGTCCCGCGGCACTTGGAAGCCGAGGGAAGCCACCTGCACCCCGTTGACGAACCAGGTGCTCTTGCTTGGGGTCCAGTCGAGGCGGTGGACAGCCCACTCGGTCCAGGGAACGGGCACGGTGGCGTTGAGTGATGCGCCGTCAACAGAGTTGCCGTCGCTGGTGAAGGACGGCTGGTTCGTATACTGGATGTAGGTGTTCGGATCCTTGGTCAGGACTTCAATGTCGGCCTCTTGCACTCGCTCAATGTGCCGGCTGCCACGATACGTGAAGATGGCGGTACAGGCACCAGGGGCGCCTAAAGTGCGTGCCAGCATGCGCACCGACACGAAGCGGTAGTTGGAAGACACCGACTCCAGCTCGGCTGCAGACTGGAAGCCACTGAGTCTCGCCGTGCGCATAGTCAGATACGTGTCTGAATACGACGCGCCAGAATCCGAGTTGCGTTCGATGTAAACATTCGACGGCGAGTTCACCAAGAGGTAGGCGGCATCCTTGCCGACCGAGTCGCTGTTGTTCCAAGACATGATGGCCCAGTCGTCGGCAAAGGGCCTTGTGCTGAAGAAGCCGCTAGTCGCCGGAGCAGCCGCCGCGCCAGCCGAGTCGTTCACTAGGGCGGGCGCATCGACTGCATACTGCGAAAGCGACCTGAAATCGTAGAACCGATGCTTCGAGAAAAAGGCCGGGTTCGAGGCGTTGGTCATGAAGCAGCCGCACTCTGTGTCGTTGACGAGTTGCCTGTCGGCTGCAGCGCCATATATCGACACAAGCACCAGCACCAACAGTGACGAGCCCTTTGCAGCCCCATTGCGGTCCAAGGTCCGTTTTGTTGCCAAAGGTAAGGGAGAGGGGATGTCAGCACGGCTTTGCAGGTTGCCTGGAATAAGCCCAGCAGCTGATCTTCAACTATCCCCCGAGAGCGTTCCCGGACTTGGACTCGGACTAGGGGTCATTGTGAGGAGATAGGGATTCGCAAAGGGGCGGCCTTCTCTGTTTTTAACCACGGCATCTGAGGCACCTTCCACGAACTCTCCCTGACGCTAGCCAGGATTCAGGCTCGGACGGCTATGATGTGGAAGCCAACAGCCTGCCTGCCTCCTCCCGTGGTCGCACACTACGTGAAGGTTTGTGGAGAGATGTAGCGCGAGAAGCGCGGCACGGACCGCGATGCAATCGGCCATAGGACTGCCGGTAGCCTGCATGGCGTCAAGTATACTCGGGAGGCCTGGCGAGTTCAGCCACAGCACGAGGCCACCGAGCTAGGCCCGGCCTTATTCATGAGGTAGCACGGCTAGGACTCATTGCTCCGAAGAGAAGAGAGATTGAGTTCTCAGATGTGAAGCCCAAGCAAAGCCAGGCTATGGCGCCGCGTCATATTCTTGAGCCGGTCTGTGGCCCGTTCCAAATCTTCGAGCAAGAGAAGGAGACCCAGGTCTGTGCCCATGGCCGCGAAAGTCAGAAAGGGCCGACTACCTAAGTAGAGTGGCTTGGAGACGCGGGAGGAAAATCGCAGGGTGGGTGAGAACGGGTTGGAATACGAGGGGACACAAAACATAGGTACCTAGGTATGCGGTTGGTTAGCGGAAAGAATCCACAGGATCCGATCCTTGGCTTCTGTCGGCATCTGATGCGCTGCGCACCCCAGCAGGGCAAGAGATCAGATTATTCGTCAATTGCGTTTTTTGAGTACAGGGAAGTGTGTGTCCAATGCGTTCGTAGCGGGTGAAAGCCTTCAGGGACAGCAAGGAGGAAAAAAAAATATCGACCATGCTTCAACCTCACGCACCGAAAAACCTAGTTACCTTAGCGATCGGGTCTAACCGAACAGCGTGGACTTTGCAATCGACTGGCTGGCGTATCGAGGTGGGGGATTTCAGGCCGCCCCTGGTGCTTTGCCCCATGCTGTGCACCACATCTGCCGTCATCCATCGCAATCCCGCAATCCCCACACTTGGGTTTGTAAACCACGAAAATTTGGCTTCGACGAGCAAATACGCGTGGCCGAGCTCGAGGCCGAACAAGCCGAACTCCAGCTCTCTCGTCCACCCTGCGACATGCCTCTAGCGTCGAGGAATCCCGCCGGTAGAATGCTCAAACCATTCAGCGGCCGTATCGCGAGCGGTTCCGTCAGTCCTTTCGTCCGGCTTGCGCGCCACCGATGCCGTCGCAACAATGGGCTTCGCTTGGTGGCGGCGGTACGATGGCAAGCCTCGATCGCACAGCAACCCCGAGGTGCCGCCCGGTCCGCCGCATCACCCACCACGCCCGCACAGCAGCCCCAAGATAGTGTCCAGTCCGCCGTGTCCCACGCCACGCCACAGCAACTCGAGGATGTCGCCCGGCCTGCCGCATCTTCTACCACCCTCGCGCGGCAGTCCGAGGCGCGATACAACAAGATAGGCGTCCAGCAGCTTAGCCTCCACATCTTCGATCAGGTCTTCCCACTCGGCCCCGACCCGCCCCCTGAACATCTTGTCGAGCTTTCTGAAGACCACCTGCGCCGCCATGACCTGCTCGGGAAAAACACGGATACTAGCAAGCCCATCGCCTTCGACCTTCCCAAGCTCCAGGGCGACACCCTCGATGAGCACTTCCACAAGCTCGGCATCGACGCCGCCGAGCCGTATTTAACACAGGCCAAACAGTTCGCTCTCGCAAACACCCCGCCCCAGCCGCGGGAATGGAAGCACCGCAGCGGCTGGACGAGATATTGCGACGGCATTGCCGAGCCCGTCGAATACCCCCCCGAAAAGCTGCTGTGTTTCGACACCGAAGTCATGTGGAAGGAGCACCCCTTTGCCGTCATGGCCTGCGCCGCCTCCCCGACTGCCTGGTACGCCTGGATCTCGCCCTGGCTGCTGGGTGAGTCCGAGAATGAGCGTCAACTGATTCCGCTCGGCGACCCGACCCAGGAGCGCATCATCGTCGGTCACAACGTCGGCTACGACCGGGCCAGGGTCATGGAGGAGTACAGCCTTGAACAGACGCGCAACTTCTTCATTGACACCATGTCACTACACGTCGCCGTCAACGGCATGTGCTCCAGGCAGCGACCCAAATGGATGAAGGCCAAGAAGGAACGTGAGTTGCGTGAAAAAATAGCCCAGGAGACCACCAACATGGAGCTTGCCGAGCTTCTCAGAAGCGGCGACCTGCCGCAGGAAGAGGAGGAGCTGTGGGTTGGGAGGAGCTCCGTGAACTCCCTGCGCGACGTCGCAAAGTTCCATCTCCACGTTAGCATTGATAAGGCCATCCGAGACGATCTGGGCGAGCTAGACCGGGAAGGCATCTTGGGCAAACTCGACCAGCTGCTAGACTATTGCGCGGCCGACGTCGTGGTCACCCACAAGGTCTACCAGATCGTTTTTCCCAACTTTCTCAGCACGTGCCCGCACCCGGTCAGCTTTGCGGCGCTGCGCCACCTCTCCTCTGTCATTCTCCCCGTGAACGAGAGCTGGGAAGCTTATATTGCCAAGGCCGAGAAGGTCTACCACACTCTTTCAGACGCCGTCGTGGAACGGCTGGTGGCGCTTACGGAGAAGGCACTGGAGGTCAAGGACGACCCCGAGAAGTGGGGCAGTGACCCTTGGCTGAGCCAGCTCGACTGGTCAGGCCAGGAAATCAAGATGGTCAAGGGCAAGAAAAAGGGAGATCCGCCCCGGCCCGCGCTCCGACAGAAAAAGCCGGGGAAGCCCAAATGGTACAAGGACCTCTTTGCAAAAGTCGACGGCCCCATCGGCATCACGGTGCGGAGCCGCATCGCCCCCCTGCTTCTCCGCCTCTCATGGGATGGGCATCCGCTTGTGTGGTCCGATAAGTACGCGTGGGCGTTTCGTGTCCCACGAGAGGAAGAAGCCAATTATCTCAACAAGCAGATGGTGAAGTGCGACATGAGCGACGAGAAGATCGAAAAGTTGCGCACAGATACAGCCCACGCCTACTTCAAACTGCCGCACAAAGATGGCCCGGCGGCCCGGTGTGGCAACCCGATGGCCAAGAGTTTCCTCCCATATTTCGAGAGCGGAGTCCTGACCTCGGAATATCCGTACGCTAAAGAAGCGCTCGAGATGAACGCATCTTGTTCGTACTGGATTAGCACTCGCGACCGTATCATGTCTCAGCTGGTGGTCTATGAAAACGACTTGGCGTCTCCCGACGACCCCCTCGGACCGGGGCAGGCAGAGTCTCTCCAAGCAAAGGAGGCAGAGTCTCTCCAGGCAGAGAAGACAGAGTCTCTCCAGGCAGAGAAGACAGAGGTGGCAAAGTTGACGCCAAAACAGGGATTTATCCTACCTCAGGTCATCCCCATGGGCACGATAACCAGGAGAGCGGTCGAGAACACTTGGCTCACGGCAAGTAATGCCAAAAAGAACAGAGTGGGCTCGGAGCTCAAGGCCATGGTAAAGGCACCGCCCGGGTATTCGTTTGTGGGCGCAGACGTGGACTCAGAGGAACTATGGATCGCCAGCGTGCTCGGCGACGCCATCTTCAAGCTACACGGCGGCAACGCCATCGGCTTCATGACACTGGAGGGCACCAAGGCGGCGGGAACCGATCTACACTCTCGGACGGCAAGCATCCTCGGCATCACGCGCAACCAGTCTAAAATCTTCAACTACGGTCGTATCTACGGTGCCGGGCTCAAGTTTGCATCACAGCTGCTAAGGCAGTTCAATCCTATGCTATCGGAGACCGAGACCACAGAGACGGCCTCCAAGCTCTACGCGGCGACCAAGGGCGCCAAGACCAACCGCAGGGCCCTCTACGACAAGCAATTCTGGAGGGGCGGTACCGAGTCATTTGTCTTCAACAAGCTCGAGGAGTTCGCTCAACAGGAGCGACCGCGCACTCCCGTCCTCGGCGCGGGCATCACCGAGGCTCTCATGGCCCGTTATGTGCCCAAGGGCGCGTACCTGACGTCGCGTATCAACTGGGCAATCCAATCCTCGGGCGTCGACTACCTCCACCTGCTCATCGTCTCAATGGACTACCTTATCCGTCGCTTCAACATCGATGCCCGGCTGGCCATCACGGTGCACGACGAGATCCGGTATCTGGTGAAGGACCACGACAAGTACCGCACCGCCATGGCGCTGCAGGTGGCCAACCTGTGGACGCGCGCCATGTTCGCTGAACAGGTCGGCATCCGCGATCTGCCGCAAGCCGCCGCCTACTTCTCGGCCGTCGACATCGACCACGTCCTCCGCAAGGAGGTAGACATGGACTGCATCACACCCAGCCACGCCGAGCCGATCCCGCACGGCGAGAGCCTTGACATTGCCGCTCTGCTCGACAAAGGCGCCGAGGCCTTCCTGGACCCAGCCACAGGCCCTCGCCCAGGACTGGAGCCCAGGCTCGAGGGGATTGAGCACACGCCACGCAAAACGGTCATGCAGCAGCTAGCCGAGGCTGATCCCGCAACGAGCGACATCGCGTTCATCAAGGCCCAGATCACAGCCGATGACGTAGAGCTCAGGAGCATCTTGGCTCAGAAGCGGCAGCTGAATACCAAGACACTGTCGTCTCTGTCCTCCTCCTCTCCCTCCAAGAAGGTGACCAAGAGCGTGTTGCCGTACCACGCGCGGCCCCAACTGCCATGCGTGGACGAGATAATATCCATTTCGGACGCCTACAGCTTCTTCAGCAAAAGTGGCGGACCTGCCGCACCCAAATCGGCGCATGAATGGCAGAACCTCGGTGGTTCGAAGGCTTCACCCACTCGGCAGTCGCCAACTCGCCTGTGAGAGGGCTTTTCACCCTGCGATTTTGAAGACATTCTCAATACCTCTTTACCCTTCACATTCATTCTCGCTTATTCCTTCTGTTCATGTTTTGCAGAGCATGCACAAATGATTTTGATTCCAGCTTGTATCATATTCCCGCTGTCTTTTTCTATGCTTCACGTCCTGTTGTAAATCATGTCGATATGTGTACAAGTCTATGTGGCACCGGGAGCGTATCGGGGTGGGAGGGATTATGGATTGCGGTTATGGCGCTCTGCGGACAGGTGGCTCCATGATTTATTTCCTTGGATATAGCAGCCGAAAATAATTACCTATGGTTTCACACTCGCATCAACTTTCTGCGTGCCCGGTTACACCCGGAATTGATACCCCTATTTCCGTCTCGCGAATCGAGCTCTCAGCCGTTGATGTAATAGTTGAGCCCAAGGCCCAGAGATTCGCATTGGGCCAACTCTCTGAACGCGCTTTGATACGACGGCCAGTCCAGCACGCGCACGGTCAGACCCGCTACCCGTGGAGGGCTGCCATTTCCCGAGGACTGGACCTGCCGCAGAGTGTTGGCGTAGCCCCGCGCGGCCAGGAAGGCATGGTCCGGGTTCGGGTCGTAGGACCGCGCGAAGAAGGCGAAGGAGTCGAGAACGACTGCATAAAGGGCAGGTCGACGTCGTCGCGAAGCGGCAGGCCCTCGCGCGCCACGTTGCCGAACACGTAGAGCAGCTCGCCCGAGTGGCAGCGCAGGTACGGGAGCGAGGCGTCCCCCCGCGGGCGGGCCGCCGTCCTGGGCGGCTCGCACACGTCGACGCGGGGCCAGTCCGGGGTCTGGTAGGTGCGGTCGAACTCGTAGTAGAAGACGGCGCGGCCGAGGCGGCCGCCGCGCACGCCGGCGCTGGCGGTGGCCTGGTCCGCGCAGCGGAACTCGGCGTCGGTGGCCAGGCGCGAGGTTGAGTTGTACAGGTTCAGGGTCGCGTTGGCGGTAGCGTCCGGGATTGGGAAGAGGGCCGGCTGCGGCGGGGGCGCGAAGCCGAGCGAGGCCAGGTACTCGTTCTGGTCTGACGTCTTGGGGTACTGGATGAATGGGGCGGCGTCGTCGCGTATGATGCCCATCATGAGGCGCAGGGGCAGGGCGGGGCCCGGCGAGAGGGTCAGCCCGCTCGAGGTCAGATAGGTCCCATCGATGACCAGATACCGGGCCGCGGCGACTGTATTGAACCGGGCGATGGGGACGTTGCGGAGGCAGTCGACTTGGGACGCGGTTGATGCACAGCCGGTGACGTGGAGTATGCGCTTGACGGCCACGTCCACCTGCTCGGCTATGGCATAGTACTTGGAATACGTCGCACCGTAGTAAAGGCCTCCGAGATTACTCATGGGAATAGCGGCGGCGAACTTTCCTATGGCCTTGGGCGACGCCATCAGCGCCCTTACAGACGCTGCGCCGGCCGACTGCCCAAATACGGTGATCCTGCTAGGGTCGCCGCCAAAGCTCCGAATATTCTTGATGACCCAGTTCAGAGCGTTTATCTGATCTGCCAGGCCGAAATTCCCGTTCGTGGTTCCATCATTGAGGGCAAGGAATCCAAGGGACCCGAGGCGGTAGTTGATGTTGACCACAACGACGTCGCCGCGCGAGAGGCCATGTTGCCTCCATCAAAGATTGTGTCACTCCCACTCCCGCTCCCGCCGGTGAAGGCGCCACCATGGATCCAGAACATGACAGGCCTTAAACCGCGCTTGGCGGTAATACTCGCGTTATGCGGCAGAAATGGGGTCCATATGTTGAGAAATAGGCAATCCTCCCCGCCGGTGTCGTCCAGTTGTAAACATTTGGAGCCGAAGTCGATAGCCTCAGCTGCGCCACCGTTCCCCTCGAAAGGGATCGAGTGACTGAACCGCACAGGCCGCGGAGCGTAACGAATGCCCAAGAACCGGAAGCTCAAGCGGTCACGAAACCCCGTCAAGACCTCGTCGTTCGCCCTAACCGAGACGTGCCACTGCCCACCCTTATCTGCCGCTGTCGGACTGGAGAAGGGGGCCGACTGTGTGCACAGCGCAGGGAGCCGCAGGTCTCCATCTCCGGCAGGCCCGACGCCGCCGCTGGCGCTTATGGTCCTGGGATTGTTGCCTGCCGTGGGGCTTATCCAAAACCTGGACTGGTTTTGGGCAGCTTGCTGGTAAACTAGGTAGTTCAATGTGGCCTGGATGCTCGAGTTGCCATTGCCTGGCGCCCACAGACGCTCGCCCAGCGCTACGCACCCGAGGTTGGCCTCATCAAGCGTGTGGTTACGCCCGCTAAGAAGTATGACGCCAGAGTCGGCCGAAGGGCTTGATTTTCCTACCGCGACCAGACACAATGCTGAGCTTTGGCATCCGGAATCTGCATATCCTCGCTCGGGCGAAGAGAAGCCATCTTACCTTGGAGGTCGTTGTCTATCAGTAGTGTTATACCGGCCTGTAAGCTATCCGGGGAAGGAACCGCTGCAGTGAAGGCAGAAGAGAGGAGTACGGCTAGTAACCGTCGCTGAAGTGAGCTCATATTCCCTCTAGATGCTATAGCGAGGCCTTGGTGATACGGCGATGGCAGCAGCGAGGAACGACAATCACATTCGAGACGAGTTGGCCGCTAGGCTCGACGAGAAATGCTCAGGGCGCCCACCTTGTGGCTGGAGTAGCTCCATAATGACGGTTGGGCTGTAAGGTTGCATCCCGACGATTATCACTCAGGCGACGCAGAGTCGGCCGGTGTTTCTTTCTGCCTTAGAGATGAGCCGAGGCCTAAATGTGCGTCTGGGTGTGGCCTATCGCGTCCACGTGCGCTTCGCCGTCGACTTGCGAAATTCGGCGCAGATACGGTCGTGCCGGGGCAGCGAGCGGGCTGCTTTCGTCCCAGGCTCCTCAGAACGACAGGCATCCCATCATGAGGAAAGCAAACTGCTGACTGACGCATACGGAAGGTAGCCCATGACTAGTAGGTGTGCTCTGCGCGACAGACACAAGAGTGACTATGCGTATCTCTCATCAATGAGGTCTGCTGTGACCTCCATCATGCAGATACCTCGTGTTTCACCAACTCAACAAAACAACGGGTGCCATAGAGTGTGGAACGGGCATGGACCAGAGAATGGCGGTGATAAAGGGCGACATCACGCCAGTTATGATTCTACAGCGCGCCAGACCGCGTGTCTCCTTCCGAGGGCAATCGGTGGCGGAGGTCCAGGGGCAGGGCGTGCAGTGCAGCCTGGCTTGTTGTATCTCAACGACGGGCCGAGCGACGCGGCAGGATTGACACCTAAACGGCGGCCGACAGTGCGGTGAAATTCGCGGTATCAGATGCTGAGAGTAATATAATAAATTGGATGGACTTTAAGAAGTACCTAATGTCTTCATTTTTTTTTTTTCTTTTTCTTTTTTTTTTTCCTTTCCCCTTCCTCGAAAAAAGGAGTGACTCGTTAGACGACGCCGAAGTCTCGTGGATTGTGGTTGGTTGCAGCTTGTCGCTTGTTCAATTCGCGCCTGCCCCAACTTTTCGCAGTAAGAAAATGGAACCTCAAAACACAACTCTCAAAATCCAGACGGTGAACAGCAACCGGTCCGCGTTGCGTGCTTTGAGTCAACATTTTGCTCGGAATGTCATCGTCCCGTCCGGCTTGAGGCGGAGGGGAACGTGGGGCACTGCACAGATCAATCCGTCCCATCAGGCGAACGAAGCCCATGTGCAACCAACACACCTGCCCAGGCCATGTCTGAAGGCAGCCTAGCACCATGACCAAGATCCTCTGCGTGGCTGAGAAGCCGTCGATTTCCAAGGCGGTTGCCGGCCACCTCTCAGGCGGCCAGTTCCAGACGGTTCGTTGCCACAACACGCAGTGATGGCATCCATCAACCCTCGATAAACCTATCTAATCATGACCAACGCGCCGACAGCACAACACACGCGTCACGTATGTCAAAAACTACTCATTCACGTTCGACTTTGGTCCGCCATGGGGCAGTTGCGATGTCACCATGACCTCCGTCTTGGGCCACCTCACTGGCATGGAGTTTGGCCCCGAGTTCAAGGACTGGAGGTACCCTCCCCCTGAGAGCCTCTTCACTGCACCCATCACAACCAAAACGGCAGATGACAAGAAGGATATCGCCCAAAACATCCAGCGGCAGGCCCAGTATGCGAGAGCCCTCTTCATATGGACCGATTGCGATCGAGAAGGTGAGCACATCGGCAGCGAGATCGTCGAGGAGGCCCGCAAGGCCAAGCCCGGCATTCAGGTCAAGCGCGCACGGTTCAGCAACATCGAAAGGGCACACATCCTACATGCCGCCAAGAACCTCGCCAACCTTGACGATAGGCAGGTCCAGGCTGTCCAGGCGCGAATCGAGCTCGATATTAGGATAGGATTTGCCTTCACCAGGTTTCTCACCAACAACCTCCGCACGCTGGGAGGACCCCTGGCAGAGCACATGTTGAGCTACGGTAACATCATTTGCCAAACACGTCCCGACCATCGCCCTGATCATTCCGATTATCCCCTCTGATCACAAACAACCCGCTAGGCTCATGTCAGTTCCCGACTCTCGGGTTTGTTGTTGACCGGTACTTCCGTGTCCAAAACTTTGTTCCTGAGCCCTTCTGGAGCATCAAAATCGTCGTGAGCAAAGAAGGCAAGACAGCAACTTTCAACTGGACGAGAGGCCGGCTTTTCGATCGTGCCTCCGTCGTGATCCTCTACGAGAGATGTCTCAGCGCAAAAACGGCCAAGGTGACCAAGGTGCAGGAGAAGCCTACCAAGAAATGGAAGCCGCTGCCCCTGACCACCGTAGAGCTGCAAAAGATGGCAACCCGATTCCTTCGAATCACGGGACAGCAGGCAATGGATGTGGCTGAAAAGCTGTACCAGAAGGGCTTCATCAGCTATCCCAGAACGGAGACGGATCGCTTCGACAAGGGCATGAACCTCCGCGCTCTTGTGCAGAAGCAGACGCAGGATGGCCGGTGGGGGAATTTCGCCCAGGGCTTGGTGGACGGTGGCTTCCAGCAGCCCCGGAACGGGAAGCACGACGACAAGGCACATCCACCCATCCACCCATCACATATGCTGCACCTGGCGCCCTGAACGACGTCGGCCCCGAGGCAGGGCGACTGTACGAGCTGGTCGTCCGGCGATTCCTGGCCTGCTGCTCCGAGGACGCCAAGGGAATGGCCACGGACATGGATGTCCAGTACGGGGACGAGGCGTTCCACGCACATGGCGTGGTCGTGCTAAGAGAGGAACTACCTAGATGTCTACCCGTACGAGAACTGGACCGACTCGGCCCAGCTACCCAGGCTGATCATGGGCGAGCAGGTCACACCGGTAGAGGCCATGATGACAGAGGGCAAGACGACGGCGCCAGGATACCTAACCGAGGCGGACCTGATTGCACTGATGGATGCCAACGGCATTGGAACTGACGCTACAATGGCGGAGCACATACAGACCATACAGACCCGACAGTACGCGTGCATGACCGAGGGACCGGGGCGTGGTGGCGGGGCTGGGGCTGGCGAGGATGACGCAGCACCGCCAGCAGCAGCGAGGGGAGGGCGCGGAGGACGTGGCCGTGGCAGTCGTGGGGGCGCCCGGGGAGGAAGAGGGGGTGCTGCCGGCCGTGGAGGCGGCGGGCGAGGTGGCATGAAAGTGTTCATCCCTACGGAACTCGGGGTCGCGCTCATCGAGGGCTTCGACCGAATGAACTTCGAGACGAGCCTGGGCAAGCCCTTCCTCCGGCGCGAGATGGAGGCCAAGATGAAAGCCATCTGCGAGGGTCGCACGACCAAGGACGCGGTGCTCAACGAGAGCGTGCGACAGTACCGCCACGTCTTCAACCAGTCAAGCGAGCAGCTCGACGTCCTCAAGCGGGTGAGTTGTTACGAAACTGTTTCCTGGGCCACGGTGGCCCCTTTGGTCTCGACCTTTGGTTGCCTGTAATCAGTACACCACCCACCAAATGTCATGCCACCCATCCACCGTCACCCTCCTCGAGCCGAGCGAACCCCTCTTCCCTTATCCCACCACTCGGCTGCAGCCTTGCCTCCATCCCGTCGAGCTTTTGGTTCTGACTGCCGATTTGTGTTGCCAGGCATGCAGAGAGTACATATTCCGCGAAGGGGCCTAGGGCGCGGGGTAAACGATGCACACGTCGGATTGAGACTGAGGATGGATGACACAGAGATCCATTGGAGGCTAGTAAGCAGAGAGGGTGTCGAGCCTTGGGGGCTTCATTCGTCCACCCGCACACCCTTTTTCCCACTTCCTTGGCGACGCTAAGATATCTAGTGGCCACCCCGAACGCGGGCCAGAACGGCTGCAATTACCCTAGACTTTCCTGACCCGGAACATCCTGTACGCGTCGGAACTGCCTACACGGTGTGTGTTGGGCGTACTTTCCTGCATATCGACCATGTGCCAGCACTGCCTTTTTGGCCTGTCGTATGCCCTCGTGCAGACGACATGAGCCGCTGGTTGGACAACTGCCAGAGACGGCCTCTCTTTGTCTCGCCTTACCCAACGCTGTTGCATTGGAATGCGGTTGTGAGACGATCAGGGCCGGCCGTGACAGGAGCCAATATGACGAAGGGCTCCGCACCGGAGTGAGAGCGGAGCCAAGGGGAAGGAAGCTCTGGGGGGCTCGCGAGCACTGCCGTCCAGTCACTCCGGACCGTGGACAAGATGGTGTCATGGTCGCGTCCTGCCATGAAACCAAGCCACTCCACAAGGCAATCCCAAAAATAATAGTGATGGAATAAATAATACACACAGCAAAATACCAGACAGGAAGAGATTCTCGCCTGGAAAGAACTGTGGCCCGCAGCATCACAGCCCGGGCATCGAAGCGGAGGATCCCGGGTGATTGGCGCAGGGGAGACCCCAAGAGCGGGGATATGGCGTCGGGGTCAGAAGTTCGCCCACAAGCCCGTCGTGCCGGGTGAGCGGGGAATGCCAGATGGGGACAATTGTTTGGGGCCTTGGAGCTTGGATGTTTCAAAAGAGCTCTTGCGGCACTCATCATCATGGATGCATGCCTGGCTGCCCTGCAGTGTATGTGCGACGCGTACTGTGCAGGCAGACGTATGTACCTAGGTATGTATAAGTGAGCTGCTATAAAGTGCGTTTTTGCTCGGGATACCAATTGCGCATTGAAGTGGAGGAGCGCTGGGAACCAGTTGCAATGCCCCATTGAAAACGGCACCCACGCGCTCCCGGGCATTGGCTTAAGGTTCCCCCAAGACCCCCAAAGACTGGCACTGCACTGACGCAACAATCACCAGAAAAACGTGGGGAGCGGGGACTGGATGATGGGATAGAAGCAGGCGTGCCTTGGACCTTGATGCCCACCAGCCCTGATCGGCTGCATACACGTGCGTGCCCAGGTGCGTGCTCTGGAGCTAAGATGAAGTATCGACGACTGACTGCATGCACCGCACATCACTGCGTGGCTAATGTCGTCCTGCCGGTACCGAAAGTAGGTACCGAAACTAGGCTGTATACGCTCTTGACAAGACAGGAACGAGCCCCGACAGGATGCGTATTGTTATTTTTGTCCCCCCTCAATATCGGGTCACCACTCACACTTCTTTGTCGAGGAGCACGAATGTCGCCCGCTATCATCGGTGGTAGTCGGACAAAAAGGCAGCCAAGGTGCCTGCATATTGGATCCCTCCCGGCGTATCCAGCCAGTCAGCAAAGCCCCCGCTGCATACGCCGCGAAAAGACAGCCCGTCGTATTCGCCGTGTTATCGCCCATCGATGAGACGGGGACAACCCCCCCCCCCCCCCTCAAGTGGGAAGTTGGAAACGAGATGCCATTAGTGCGTGCAACACACATCACATATCATCACACACGCCGCACGACACCCACGCCCCGCGACGCCCCGCCTTCTTCTCTAGCGCAAGGATCGAGCCTCGGGATCTCGTGGGACAGGGGAGCAAGGGCGAGTGAAAAAAAAAATAGGCCTCGATGGGGTTTGTGGGATGTCGTTTAGGGCACGAGACACGACAACAGTGACGACCTAGGTATCTACTTGACGAGCACGAAAAGCCTTTGGAATCTTGGCATCTCGTGGGGACCCAGCCAACGTCAATTTGGTCACCTGCGCAGGCTGGCCAATCGGGAGCCGCGCTGCGTCCAACGTGATGGAAACAGCCCTCACACCACGGACACGACTTTATCAGAAAGCCTGGAAGTGAGACACCGAGACAAGGACAGAGGAGAAAAACGAAAGCCTTGGGGCGAGCGAGCGAGTGAATTTTTTCTTTTCTCTCACTCTTTTTCTGTGTGTGCGGAGATTTTTGCGCGAATTCTTTTTGTTTCTTTTTTTTCTGTGCGTCTATTTATCAATAAAAAATAAAAAATAAAAATTTCACTAAAAAAAATAAAAATAGCAATATCGGCGAGGAAACGCAAAATGAGTTGTGCTTTCTCGCTTCCGGGGGGAGGGGGGGGGGCTCGCCGCCGGAAGCTGTGTCCGGGGGGGTTTGTCGTGGACCCGGGCTGGGCTCGCGATGGGGCCTCTTTCGATAACAACAACAGCCGGGCGTCCGAACCGCAGGCAATGGACCGGCCAAAATGAGAGACGGGGGCAGCAACGGGATCGTGCGTCAGGCCCAGGCCAGACAGGGCTCCCATGTGAGGGTTTACATACGGTGAAGACTCGGGAGGAAAAGGGCCAGCACAAAGCGAAAAAGAATAAGAGAAACTGATAAGAAAATAACAAAAAGAGTCACCTCTTTTGTCGTGGGGTCGGGATGGGGCTGGAAAATAGGAACAGCAGATCCGGCCGGCGCCACGATGAATTCATTGGCTTTGCTTTCTTTTTCTTTTCTTTTTTCCCGAGCAAATTGTTGGCGAATTCATGTTTCTCGTCCACCAGTCCTGCACCTCGGGCTCACCAACGCAGAGACGTGCCAGAAGGCGCGAAAAAAAGGCGTGCCCGTTGGCTGTGCTTGTTGATTTACACCGTCAATCAGTGTGGATAGGGGCACACCCCTGCCGGCCCACCTGTCCCCAGAAGGTTCTTTCTCTTTTTTTTTTTTTTTTTTTTTTCTTCTTTCTAGCGAGAATGGAACAGTGCCAAAACTTGACATGCGGGAGATTGCCCAAATACCTTCCCCGCCTGGCGGCAGTCGGTGGGAAGGCTTCAATCGCGGATGATCAATCGCCCAAAAAGAAAGGGGCGACGACAACAGACCCTTGTGCCGTTGGGCTGGGAGTTGAGAGCGGTCTGCAGTCTGCGAAGATGAAAGCGACAGATAGCCGACGCATTCCGTTCGCGCCTCCGATCTCTCTCCGACATTTCAGTCACAGCTTGAGATGATTTTTTTCGGGCAGGTTGACCTGCGTCTGACATCATTCCGAAAAAACAGGGCAGTCCGTCCCAATTCGTTGCGGAAAGGTGCTTGGTGCAGGTCGACATCATCCATTGCGATTTTTTATTTTTTTTGTTGCGACGGACAAAGGCCAAAGGTACCAGGTACATGTACCTCAGCTCAGCCTGGATGGTAAAGAGCGGGCGATACCTAACACCCCAAAGAGTGGATGCCCAGGAGAGACCACATCGCTCGCCGAATTTTGGAATTCTTCTTTGGGTTCGTGCGCGCCCTGTCGGTAGTCCACCGCGCGATGGGGCGGAATGGGCAACACATATTCCTTATGGTCCAGATACCCCTTTTTGTTGATTTCGGGTCTTTCTGGTCATAATTTGAGCAAGGTCAGCACGGGTCAGGTCATAGCTGAGAGAATGTGACAATGGCGGCGAATATGATCGGACTGGCCGAAGACTGAAGAAGCAGAAGGAAGGCGGCCAGGACAGGACATGTCTTTTTCAATGGGAGGAAAGGGTCCAGTTCGTTCCAGCTGCGCCCATCGCAGCGAGGTGGTGTACGAGTGTGGATGGATGGACTGGACAGATGGATCGAATTGATGCCCGGGTTCGGCCTAATGAGCCACATCCCAGGGGGCGGCTGGGCTATCAGCAGTCTTGCTGCTTTGTGACTAGCCTGTCCGACTGTCTCTGTGATGACTTTGCGCGACGAAATGCCCGCCAAAACCCCAACACACAGATGCAGTCACTCAATTCTGACTGCTAACTGCCACTACTGCATGGTCGTTTGCCGTCCACATCTCTCCTTAAAGCACAAAGATTTGAATCTCAGACATCATCAGTACCTGCGACTTAAGATCGAGACGTGTGACTGATTGTGCCGTCGTGATAGGCTTGGGCTGTGTGGGCTGCGGGCTGGGGCAAAGTCAGGCAAGGTTTGTGCTGGTTGCGGTCAATCAGTGAGCGCCCACCGCCACACCCCTGCGCCTCTGTCCACTCCGTCTCCCCCGGTTTGGAAGCAGTGGGTTTGTGCGTACGGGGAGCTGTGGCCCAGGCCGCACCCCCCAGTCCATACCTTCCCACAAGGTACAAGGTACCCACAGCTTGCTGGATCCGGGAGTGCGCGGCGCGCACTCTGTGGGCAGTCGCCAGCCAGCCCAGCGAGACAAAGGAGCGCACCTGCATGGGTGTCGCTAAATATCAGCGTTGCGCACAACCACGGGTCGTCACCGTCTCTCCCTCCCTCCTCCTCCCCAAAACACAACGATCGAATTTTCTCCCCAATAGAGAGTCCATCTCTAGTCGCAGTACGATAATCGCCAGCAGCACTGCCAGCTTGCCTTGCCTGCCATACCATTTCCGGTCCTCGTCAGTCCTTCCGACCAGGCCCGATTCCAACCAGCGCTCCCTGGCCTGTCTTGCTTCAGACTCTTGTAAGTGCCCGCCCAGCCGCCTCGGCCGGCTGTGACTCAACATCAGCAACAGCCCAACAGTTCCCGGCCACCACCATGGCCTGCAAAAAATCGCTGGATCGAACACCAAGAGTATCGACTAACATGTTATCTGCCCTCATCTCTAGACACGTCTTGAAGCGATCTTCTCGTCCGCATCTCTGTGCGAACGAGAACCACCCTCCGACCCCAGGAAAATGGCAACCATGGCAACTGCTGCTCGCGATGTCCACGCGACCTCCCCCCGAGACACCTTCACTGGTGTAGCGGCCCGGAGCGTCCCTGTGACTAAATCCCACACCCATCCCCTCCCGACCCCTCCGAATTCCATATCGCCCGCCCTCCCGCCACACGGCTTGCGTGCCCAGCTGCAAAGGGCGAGGCTCGATCCCATCGACTCGGACCTCGACCTGCACGACGGCACCCACGCCGCGGGCGCCCCGCGTTCGGGCTCTCCGCCGTACGAGTCCTCGGGCGCCATCAGCCCGTCCATGCTGGCCAAGCACCACCTGCCCGAGATCCTCCTGAACCACGGGCCGTTGGCCATCCGCCACGTCATGGGCTACCTCACCACGTCTGTTCCAGGCTTCGCCGGCATCCCCCCGGCTAAAGCCCGGAGGCTTGTCGTTGGGGCTCTAGAGGGGAGGAGCGGTGCCAACGGGAGCGAGGGCGGCGGTCCTGATGGCGACGTCATCTTCGAGAAGGTTGGCTGGGGCCGCTGGGATGCCCGCCGCCGCGGCCAGCCCCCACGGGCCGCGACGTCGTCCCCGCCGCCAGAGGGCATGGTTGGAATCCCCATCTCGGCCGTCCGCGGCGCCGCCGGAAGGTGGAACGGCGGCGGCACCTCGAGCGTCGGCGGCATGTCTGGCTGCGCCTTCTCGCACGACGACGAGTACGGCATGGAGGACCGGTACGCCAGCATGATGGAGAACGAAGCGGACAAGATGTCGATGGACGACGACGGGTCCGCCTCGGCCTCGTGCTCTGAGGCGCCCGACGACCTCGACATGGCCATGCACAACGACGACCCCGAGGACGTGACGGACGACGAGGACTGGGCCGCCGTCGGCGCCGCCGCCCTTCGCGCCGCCTCCTACTCCAACCAGACCAACCTTCAGGCTGCCGTTGGGTCTGCGCCCCACGTCTCCGCCGCCTCCCGTGTATATAACGGCGCCGGCGGCGTGGGAGCTGCACTCCGGACTGGCTCATACAACGCCGGCATGGCCCGGGCACCCCAGCCACCGCGCGGTTTCGACTTCGCGGCCATGGGTACTACGGCCTCTGACGCACAGGAGCGCGAGGCCGTTGAGGCCCTGCTCAGCCTTGGTTCTCTGTAACGCCTCGCGGCTGCTGTCACTCTTCACTCTCTCTCTCACACACACGCACACATTCAACATACCCTGAATCACATTGCATCGGCGCGGCGTTGGCTTAACACATAGACCTTTTTTGTCCTGGAAGCTGGCCTTTTCCCTAATCCCCTTTACCATTCACGTCTTTTACTCACTTTTTCTCTCGAGCTTCTTCTTCCATATATGGTTGGCATACTTTGGTTTTTTGATGAGAAACATGGCTTTGAACGGGATGCCCCTGGGTTTCGGGGCTGGACTGGGCTGGACTGGTTTGGTTTGGTTTGGGCTGGGACCGAGTTGGTCATAGGCGTTGTTGCATGATTGCATGCATACATCCATTCTTGATCGAGGCGGCGTCCTCCCGATGATCATCATGCATCTTCCCGGAACGACACACTGCACATCACCTCACTTTACAACCCCTTACGATTCCGGGAATGAGGCGTCTTTTGGTGGCTTTCTTTTGCTTAGGGCCGGGGCGGAATAAACTTCAACTATCATCACGACTCCTTAGTGGAACGGAGAGCTCCAGGGTTTCCACAGCGACACTGGGTCTCGTGGCGGCCACACATGGGCACCAGCATGGACCCTTTACGATTCAGCAGCCATCTGTGACAGACTCGCGGGCCCGACCTGGCTCACGCGGTCTGTCCTGGCCACTCGCGTCCCGCGTTGCCGCCACCACATCACGCGTTCTTGTCGCTTCCCTGGGCTTCCCCCCATCCGGGCTCTCTTCAACAGCGACATCTATATACCCCACTCTCTACGAGTCGTCATATCTCTCTCGGGGCAAAACCACTTTCGGCAACACGGAACGACGCGATGAAGACGTTCAGCAGGCTCTTACTAGCACCATCATGTGCTGGCAGGCGCTTCGCAATACCCCCTTCTTGTTCATTGTCGGCTTCGTTTTCCCCTTTAGGGTGGGCTGCTCGGTTATCATTTATCGCCTTTATCTTACACCCTCTTCTTTTATCTCTATAATCACGACCTGTTATCTTTTTTCAGTCATTTGGCGGCAACATTCCCTCACAATCTCCCTCTACACCGGAACACATCGATCTACCCAAACGAAGACTTGCGGCCTATCTCGCCGTGGGTAGGCGACACGGAACTTGGGTGGATTTCACAGCCACGCACAGCCCGCAGCCTTTCATCCACAAACGTCTCTGTTTCAACACACATGGACATGTGGAGAAATTACAGACCCTCCTCTTCGGCTGCTCCTGAAACATTCTCAAAGGCGTTTCGATTACCTTATTCATTTTTATGCTACCGAGATAGTCACGCACCTAGCTCCCATTGGACTTTTCTTCTTTTTTCGTCGAGAGACCTTACCGACACCTTCGATATCACGCCCCATCGCACCGAATCTCCCACCACTGTTTTGAGAGTAGCCAACCATGCCGGCTTGAGTGGCGCATGTGGGGGAACACAAAACAGTCACACGACGTGCGAAGCACATTGGACATTCGTAGGGGAACTCATCGACTGATGGACATTTGGCAATTGTCGGGAAACCCGGAGTCCGGGGCACATCCAGAAGAGAGGAGACCGAAGAAATCGGAAGAAAAAAAAATCATGGAAAAAAAATAAAGAAACAAGAATATCGACGACGGCTTCGCTGCACCGATTGACTGACAGGTTTATTTTCGTTCGGTAACTGTTAGCTTAGCAACTGACTCGGGAGAATGTAACCGATAAACCGTTTCGTCTCAACGCCAGGTTGCCCTTTGCGACCCGCCCTCGCCAGCACACATCCCCAGCCCCGTTGTGTGATCTCTCTGCTTGATCTCGCCTCACCCAGATGCGCGTATGGATACATGCCTGTTGCCGATTTATCCCTCAGTCGCTAATTGTTGCCGTTCCCGGCGGGTGCTTGCGCGTCCCAACCGTGTGGCTCAAGGAATGGACGTTTTCGGACAGCCCGCGAAAACCCACGACAATGTCTGTGTTTCCCCCCCCCCCCCCCCCCAGCCACATACGGCATGGTAAGTAGTAGATAGGTGGCCAGACGGAGTGGCTGGTACGACCTGATATCGCAGACTCCAGGAACCAGGACGAAGGATAGATCAAGCGAGCACAAGGCTCCAGACAAAAACAACCTCTTGGGGATCGTCTCCCGTCGGCCGAGAGCGGAGGCCCAAAACTTGGCGCCAAACACGCTTGACGCACGTCTGGCAAGCCGCTCGGAACGTGCGCCGGGGAGAGGTATGTAGAGAGTATCAGGTCGACCTGCCCTTTGTCTATTTTTATTCCCCTTTACCTTTTCTTGTTCTTTTCTCCTTTGCCTCTTTTGTGTTCTCGCTCCCTCCGTCCCTCCCAAAGTCTCCGGCTATTTTCGGGGACGGACACGTGGGAGAGAAGGGTCGGACCTTTCTCGGGTAGCGGTTGGATAAGACGACCTCCTCCCCGCCATTTGTTTGCTCAATGTCATTACGGGGCGGTTTTCCCAAGAAAGAAAAAGAAGGAGAAAAAGAGGGTCGGGCCCGTGTTTTGGGCCTTGCCACCCGCCGAGTAAGTCGCCTGGCGAAGACGAGCCCCGGGGAAGTGAATCAAGCTCGTTCCATGCCCTGTGTCTCTTTGATATGGTTTCGCAAGCAAACCTTCATTTGTGGGGGGTCTTGCTTTTGTAGGCCGGGCGCAGCGTAATCAATTGATGGCAGGTGCTGCATCGGTATGGTAAGAATCTGGGCTCTACTCAGTAATTCTCTTGCATGCTCAGCCACGTTCCTTGTCTGCGGTGGCTGGAGTATCATGCGCAATCGCCGGGTGCGATCGGAGTGGATTCCTCTTCGCCTTCCCCGCTACGATGGGAACTGCGGTATCTGTCTCCAATGCCGCCAGCCGTTGGTTCAGATCGCAGTGCCAGCAGCAGTGAACGGATACCGAACCCCGAGCGGGCAAAGTCTGGGGGAGAGGAGGCCACTTGTCAAGAGCAGACAGCCGACTGGGCGATCCTGGGCCCGATCGATTGTCGCGTGTTGGGGTCGGCTTCCTGTCTCCCGGACCGTCGGCTTGCGTGACCAGCAAGTCGCAGCCCCCAAATTTCCCATCAGCTGCCACATCTCGATGCTCTCGAAGAAAGAGAAACGGAGCCCGCCGGGCCACGGCCATCGCCCTTTGCTCTTTGGTGGGCGGCGGCTATTCCCTGCCGTGCCGAGGCCTAGGTACCAAGCAGCGGCCTGGAGGGGGCCGCCCAACCACCTCGTGCGGCAGGTAGCTTAGTGCTGTCAGTGTTTCGAACCGTGTTAGGTGGTCCGTTATTATTACGATGCGATTCTGCTTCCCGCCGTGGCTTCTTGGCCCGCCTTGCCAAGATGGTATCACGGCCCCGCCCAAGGATATCTGCTTGGAAGGCTTGTCGCCGAGCGCTCTAAGCTCCGAGAAGAGGGAGGACAAGACGCCAAGGGCCATGGCATGCAGAGGGTTAGTGGTGAGGACTGAATGCTAATGTCCCTTTTCCCGATATTCTCCCAGGTGGCCTGCCCTCCCTGCAAACGCCCATATTACGCAGTAATTGAGGGTGCGGCCACTGACGCCATCGCATGTGGCTCTGGGGGCCCAACATCGTGATTGGGATTGGTCTTCGGAGGGCCGACGGGATTGGCTGGGCGCCCCTGGCCGAGCTTTTTTAAAAAGTCTTGGGGGGCGCACTCGAGAGGATTACGCGGGTTTAGCGCTGATTTGCAGGTCCAACAGGTATCAGACCACATCACGTCACTGCGCCGGCGCCAGGGTACCCAGGCTTGGAAGCGTGGGACGCTGGTACTGCTTGGCTGCGCGCCTTGTCACCGCAGCGCGCGCCGTGCGAGTGTGCGAGGCGGGTGTGCTGGGCGGGCAGACGATGACAGCGACAGCCCCAGAGGCCCTCGCATCGCCAATGGGGGTCAGTCCGCTCGGCAGGTGCAGGCCGCGCGCGTGTGGGTGCAAAGAGCGGGCAGCAGCGGCCATTGGGCGATCGGCAGCGGCTCTCCGGCAAGCGTCGTTCGACATGGAAGTCCCGTCTGGTTTGGCGCGTGCTCGTCAATAAGATTCTGGTTTCCTAATATCGGACTAAAGGCCAAGACGGGAAGCGCCATTGTGCAAACGTAAAAGGGCGGCGGCATGTCGCACGGCCCAGTCGCCCACATGCTTTACGTTATGCCAGCACCCACCTCAGCAGAGGCCACGGGCACGCTGGGCACGCTGGGCCGCCAGTGGCCACCACCATTGATTGACCCCGGCGGCAGGGTCAGAGGGCAATCAACCAACAACTGTGTGGGACCCGACGCCCTGCGCAGGGAGGCAGACCCGCAATAATAATGGCAGAGGCTTGGACAGGCAGGTAGCGTGCGCCGGCGACAAGCAAAATGGTGACAAAAACGACAGGGGATGGGACTAATAAAAGAATTGCATGTCATGCTGTCTGGCAACGCCGGCAGGATGCAGAAGAGGAATGATGCACAGGGAAATCGGATGTGGTCAAAGGAAACTCTGGGGAATGAAAGAAGGCGAGGCTTTGCGCCAGAACAAAATTGAAAAATAATTGCGGCCGTGTCAGTCGCTCGAGCGCCTTCATTTTTGGCCATGGACATGGCTGATAAAACCGGGATCTCATGTATGTAAATCTGAGAAGCGAGCCCAAGACGGCGCGTGGTGTGTATCGATGGGACCGATTGAGGCTGGGCACTCTCGGCAGCACGACAAGCCGCCTGGAGGTGGCAGAGCAGGCGCACAGTGGAGCGGGCACAACATTGGCGGGCCAAAAGCTTGTTGGTTTCTACTTGGCAGCATATGGAGGGGGCGGAACACGTGTCACGTTTCCATCCTTTTGACAGCCCGTTTGGTCTTTGGGGCGGCGGATTGATGAAGGTGGCCAATTGAACTGAAGACTTTGGGAAGCTACGGGCGTGTTGAGACCGCAATGAATGGTGGTCAAGACAGAAGAAAGCGACAGAGGGGGAAAAAGATACCTAACCTGGCGCGCACAAGTGTCGTTGGTTTTGGCTCGCACGGACCCTTCGGGCACCCTCGTGGGGACAGCGGGTGTAGCAAATAGCGTCACCATGTCGCTGGCTCCCCAGAAGTCGGTCACGGTGGGCAGAAGCGAGCGCCCGTTCCATCTTGTGGTGCGAAAAGAGTCAAGTCTGGGCGGCAAACACGTGAGCTCCCGAAAGGCCGTCCCGAGGCTCAGCAACTGAGTAGAAGACGAAGACGGCATGGGCACCAAACCGATAAAGGGCGGCCCATACCTCTACTGTCCCACCCCATCGACGCACTTGCGAACCGCCCACCTCGCTCCTCGGGAAAAGTTCACATTGTCAGGCGGTGGCGATCCGAGGCGGAGCGGAGTATTGGTTTGCAAATAGAGAGCTGGATGGCGTGGAAATGCGACAGTGTTTGGAAAAGGCGGGCGCTTTGATTCAGAAAGGACGGGAAAAAGCAGCACTGCGAAAGGAGCGGCCCCCCCTCCAGGACTGCCAAGATCTTAGCCATTCTTGGCTGACTCCTGGCATCATAGTGCAGAGGTACCTCTGCTAGCGGGTACATGAGAGCACGACTGACTAGGTGTGCTTGGGCGGCAAGATGGTGGTGCTAGGGGTGTGTCAGGGTCACCCAAGGTCGCTCCCCATCGCAGAGACACGCGGCGGATCTGTGGCACCTCTGGATGGCCTATTGGAGTCTTGGGCATTCTTGGCATTCGGAATACGCTCACTCCCTTTTCCTCTTTTTTTATGAACAAAAGGGAGGCTGTCGCTGTCCTCCCGCAGCTCCATGGACGTCTTCCTGCTAGACCTGTCACTCTTTGATTTTCCCCCGGATAACTCTGATTTCCGTCTTCTCTGCGTCCCTGGAAGCGCGCGAAAGAAAGGAAAGAAAGCGCCGCCGACACGAGTGCTGCGACTTCGCCCCAAGCCGCCCACCCTTTGCGCCCGACTTTGATAGGTCTCTCACAAACGCCATCCCACCTGCAAGTCCCGTGACTCGCGCTCCTTCCCCAGTCGGAGCACAGCGGAGTCGGCACAACGAAGGTCCGGCCTACACCACCCATCTCAAATCAGTCTGGTCACCCCCACCACAGGGCGACTAGAGGTGCTCCCGCCAGCCCGACAGACTAGCTCCAGAGACGCGCGTCGCGAGACGACCCTGCAAAGAGCCATGTCCTCGGCGGCCCCCCAGCAGGCCCAGCCAGCGGCGCAACCGACGACGCAGGCCCCGCGCAGCCGGCGCAGCAGGCCGAGTCGTCCGGCTCAAACTCCAACGGCAACACGCCCGCGCCGTCCACTTCCACCACCGCCACCTCGCAGTCGAGCTCGGGCGGAGCTGATGACAGCCTCATCTGCCGGTGGAATCAGTGCAACGAGCGATTCGTCACCGCCGAGACCCTCTATGTAAGATTTGATTTTGGCTTTTGTCATGGCCTAGTCTTTATAATTTGCTCTCTCCTGACATGTGACACCAGGACCATATCTGCGAGCGCCATGTTGGCCGCAAGAGCACCAACAACCTGAACTTGACGTGCCAGTGGAACTCTTGCAGGACGACCACCGTCAAGCGCGACCACATCACCTCGCACATCCGTGTGCATGTGCCGCTCAAGCCTCACAAGTGCGATTTCTGCGGCAAGTCGTTCAAGCGGCCCCAGGATCTGAAGAAGCACGTTAAGGTAAGCCACCTCCCCTGAGCAGATGACCCCTGGCACCGCGAACCCCTAAGTCTGATAAACCGCGTGCGCAGACCCATGCCGACGACTCGGTGCTCGCGCGGTCACCTCAAGACCCCAATGGTGGCATGAGCGGCGCCTATCGGCCTGCCGGCAAAGGTATGTATACTCTCTCTGAGCCTTTTTTTTTTTTTTTTTCCATCTCTCAAATTATTTTCAATTTGAGGCTAATGTGCCTCCAGCTCCTTCTAGCTACTATGATCACAATGGCCACATCCGTACTAACTCGGCCGCCTTCGGCCAGCCGCATCAGAATGGTCACGCTAGCTACTATTCCCACCCTCAACCCGCTTCCTATGGCCCTGTCTACTATCAGCCCCATCTTGGGTCGCGTGGCGACATGTTTGGCCACGCTGCCTCGTTTGATGCCCGCAAGCGCGGTTACAATGAGCTGAACGACTTCTTCGGCAATGTGAAGCGCCGTCAGTTTGATGCCGGTTCATACGCCCACGTCGGCCGCTCGCTGCTTCCCCTGCACGGCGCCCTGGGCGTCCACACTGGAGGCATGAGTGCCGAGTACATGACGGCCCCGCCGCCCCCACCTCCCCCGGCTGCTGTGCCCGTTGGCGGCCCCGGCCCGCTGGCTCAGCACTACTACCTGCCCCCCATGCCGAGCCTGAGGACAAAGAACGACCTGGAGCAGATCGACCAGATCCTGGAGCACATGCAGACCACTGTCTACGAGAGCTCTGGACAGTCGCCGGGATCACACTATGCGCACGCCTTCGACCTCCGCCACCAGTCACCCGTGGCTCGCCCGCCCGTCGGCGACCACTACGCGCCCGTCTCGGCCGCGCACCAGCACTCGCCCATGACGGCTGTCTCCTCGTCGCAGGGTGGCTCCCCCGCGGTGACCCCGCCCTCCAGCAACCTGTCGTACACGTCGGGCCACTCGCCCAGCGCATCCTCCTCGGCCCTTTCACCCACCTCGCGCCACGGCTCGTCAACCTCTGTCAGCTATCCCACCCTCCCCGCAGCTTCCTTCCCAGGCTCCTCGGCCACCGCCACTCTGGGATCCAACTTCAATCAGGTCGAGCGCCGCCTGTCGGGTGGCATCCTCCAGAGCGCCATGCGCGAGAGGCAAGCGCGGGAGGACATGGCGACGAGCGAGGGCGCGCGCACACCGCGTCCGTCCTCATCGGCCATCTCGGTCAGCTCGCCTTCATCGTCGGCCTCGGACTCGTCGGGCTCGGAGCCCGAGTCCTACGACTCGTGGCTGCAGAACATGCGCACCATCGAGGCGCTGCGCGACTATGTCAAGGAGAGGCTTGAGAGGCGGGAGTACGTCGACGAGCCTGCGTCGCCGAGGTCCGACCCAATCATACTCAAGGCTGAGCGGCGAGAGGCGGAGACCAAACCATTGTATCCTGCTCTGCGCATGTCGTGAGACTTTTTTATGGCTTGAATTTGGTCGCTTTGTTTTTTTCCATCTGCGTTTGTTTATATCTTGTCTACTCCGCTTCATCCTCTTGCCGTGCTCTTTTGCGCATCGTCGCAGCTTCTTCTTGGGGTCTGTAAACTAGGGTATTTTTTGTCACGCGCCACGCAGTCTCGATTCCCGACTGATGCTGAAGTCAAAGTCATGTTTTTTCTGTGTTTTTCTGGCTTGATCTTCCACAAATGGATGAGTAGGAATGGAGAATGAATGAGACATCGACAGGATGGTTCAGTGCTTTTTATCCTTTTTGCATCTCAACAATTCTAACCGCACCAGAAAAAAAGGGAGGGAGATCAGTCTTTTTCGATTGGCGTATCGCGCGAACATAGGCTTTTTTTATTTTTTATTTTTTATGCTCCTTCCGACAGTTTCGTCTTTGCTTCTCACTTTTGATATCCCACCTATCCGTGCAACTGGATCTTCACTCTCCTGGCTGGGAGATGATAACCACCTGGCGCTAAAGTGCTCGGCTGTCTCCTCGCATTCACTCATTGTTTTGTGTGTCTCGTTGCACCAACCTCCCCGTGCTTCAATGGTCATTTCTTGTCACTTAGTAGGCAGGTAGTCATCGCTGAGCACAACAACGTCGTCGAATTTGGCCTGTGAACTCGTCAGTATTCCGCCCGTGTGGAGGAGTATGACCGGCGCAGATGTTGTTTAAACCGACCGTAGAGTCCTAGGAGAATGGATGAAGAGAAGCGCGCCTCGTTCCCGATCCCAAGAGGAAGGGTGAGGGGGTTGATCGTGGGGCTAGATCGGATCTACTGGGCGGCAGAGAGGTGTGAAATGCCCCAACCGGGCGAGGGGGGCTGCGAAGATGTGCTGTAACCCACATACATTCTGGGCCGGCCGCGTGGCGGCACACCCGCTCCCGTCCCCAGATGGCATGGCTCGTGCATCAATTGGATGCAACTGGAGAGCTGGACCAAGTGAGTTAGGGACATTTCACACACCATCATAGCTTGAGCTGTCCTCTATCCCTTCACGCTAAATGCCCACCTGCACAGAATGACGCGCACATCTTCTTTATTCTGACGGCAACGGCAGAATATCAGGACCAAGGACCTTCCACGGCTCCCCGACAGCAATTGAAGCTCACGTCGCTGAGAGGCCACAACGTCTCCGCCCGACACTGCACGTAATCGTTAATTTGGGCATCGCACCCCCGCCGATCGCCCAGCTCCGGCCGACCCGACGACGATGGCGCTCCCCGCTCTCACAGCGCTCGAGGAGTGCTCCGACTTCTCCAAGACAGTAGAACCCTTCATCCCGCAGCTCTACACGCTGCCCGGGGAGCTGCTGCAGGTATTGCAGAGGCGCGAGGGCCTCCTCGACCTCTATGTCTCCACCAACCCGCTCATCTCGGGCTTTGCCATGTCGCTCTTCCTCGGCGCCGTGTTCCTCGTCGTGGCCGAGTTCAACCGCAACTACTCCCAGGTGGACAGGTGCTGGAGCCTGCTGCCAACCTTCTACATTGCCCACTTCGATCTGTGGGCGCGCCTGGCCGGCGTCCCGAGCCAGAGGATAGATGCCGCGCTGGCCTTCAGTGCCGTCTGGAGCGTGAGTCGGGCCCTCCACCGCACCGTGAATATCTACCATCTTGGCTAACGTGAATGGCGCGCGTTCTCACAGGCCCGCCTGACATACAACTATGCTCGCAAAGGCGGCTACAACATAGGATCTGAGGACTACCGATGGTACGTTTGTATCCGCTTTGTGCCCTGCGCTGAAATTGCGTGATTGTAGATTTGTTGGCTAACTCGTCTGGACGATATCAGGGATATCATCAAGGGCAACATCCCGGCCTGGGCGTTCCACGCACTCAACGCAACCTTCATCTCCTTCATGCAGAGCGTCCTGCTCTTCCTCATCGCCGCGCCCGTGTACCCGGTCCTCCTCGCCACCCAGTTCGAGCCCGGCGTGTCGAGCGCGGACCTCGCCTTCGTCTCGATGCAGCTCGGCCTCATCCTGGTCGAGTGGTTCGCCGACCAGCAGCAGTGGGACTACCAGGCGGTCAAGAAGAAGTACCAGTCCACGGCCAAAGTGCCCGCGGGCTGCGGCCTCACGCAGCCGGAGCTGGACAGAGGGTTCGTGGCCTCGGGCCTGTGGGCCTACAGCCGGCACCCCAACTTCGCGGCCGAGCAGACCATCTGGATCTTCCTGTACCAGTGGAGCTGCTTTGCCACAAAGGTGCTGTACAGCTGGGCGGCTGCGGGGCCGACCTGCCTGGTCCTGCTGTTCCAGGGCTCGACGTGGTTCACCGAGTTCATCACGGCGGGGAAATACCCCGAGTACCGGCACTACCAGGACAAGGTCGGCATGTTCGTCCCCATCAGCCCCTTCGCGTACAGGCCGCTATCGACGCTGGGGCCCAAGGTCATCCGCACAAGCGAGATTGCGAAGAAGCAGCAGCAGAAGAAGCAGAAGCTGCAGGAACAGAAGAAGCAAAAGTGACGGAACACGGGGTAGAAGGGTGCAGCAAGTCAGGCGCATATGGTTTGGCCTTTTTTATATCATCTATCTCGAGTGGCGCATTGCGCTCTCACAGCCCGTCGCATTCAGATATCACATATCTTAGTACGCTTCCGCACAACTACAAACTCGCTGAAATGAACTGACTAATGGAGTTTGGATCGGGAGATCGTGGGCAGCACAAGCATTGCATTGTGGATTTCCGGGCCTTGCACAGATATCTCATGCATAATTCATTCATATTGAGAGCCTTGTTTCCTTCCCAAGTACGTGTAACGATCACATGCGCTGCATACAAAGAAGCAAGCACGCTCATTATAAATCATGTGTGATAGGAAAAGGAATAAGAGGATGTCGTAAGCTGCACCAAATAGCATCGGAATCTTGCATCAGGATCGACGACACCATCAAGCATGGTGTGATCTGCGAACCGCTGCGACCTCGCCTGCATATGTGTGTCAGCGACACCCACCGTGCCACCCTCCACCAACTGCCGGGGCTCGACCAGGACCCCGGGACCAGAACGGGAATCTAAATCTAACCAAGTTGACTTCGCTTCATGTGGCGGAAATGAATGGCCGTCTGGAACCCCGAACCAAACACTCAGATCACACTCGTTCGTAAACCGCCGTTGCCGTCGCGTCACCTTTTGCCACTGCCGTCGACACGATGCCGAAAACCAGGATCCGGGGATTCCGACCTTGGTCCTGCTGACTCGGCGGGGTTGTTTCCAAGATGACTTTGGTGGAAAAATTTGTCGTTTCCAGGCACAAGACGAGCAAAGTGCCGATACAGAAGGGGATGACGTCGATCTCCATCAATTTTGGGGCGGTGCGGCAGTCTACTGACAGCCCGCAGGGACAGCAGAGACCCCTGAAAGAACGAGCCGCTGGGCCGGTCTGGGCCACTGGGGCTCGAAACGGTAGCTGGAGCGGGTGCTATACGGACCCACGGCTTGGTCGTCTGGTGCCAATGTCGGAAGACAGGGCGACGGAACAAGAACACGAGCATTCGAGCGCCGTGCCGCTCGGCTGGCAGGCGGAGAAGACTATCACAGGGCGTGGGGGTCCCAGACACGAGTGCGAGTCGATAGTGTAGGAGCAGATAGCACAACCTCGGGCGAGGAGGTCACAACCTGCCCGGCTTCCCAGGGCAGGTGTAAGTCGCTGCTTTCCAGGCACAATGAGCCCAATTGTTATCCGACCCCAGCTCCATGCTTCCCCCAGCCGCTGTTGGAGACCCCCACGGCCTGGTCTCTGGAAACAGCCCAGAGCATCTCTCGCGCGCCCCGCCAGGGACCTCCCCAGGGACTGCCGCTCTCTTGGGCCCGCGAGTCGCGAGCCGACGTCACAGTCCCGCCCTCAACCCATCGAGCTCCCATCTCTCGTCGTCCTCGCTGCCAAGGCATAAAACCGCACGCCGCCAACTTCCAAAAGCAGTAGTCCGCCTCCAGTGTCCCGACTTGACTTGCCTGTCGCTGCTCCGAATCCCCTGTATCCTTCGTTTGCTCTCCCCATCATCCACACACCCGCCCACTACGTGTGCGCGCGCGGCCAACGAAACGTCGCAGATTGCTTGCCCAGAATCTCCGAGCCATCTCCACTTCTGCGCCGCCGTTGGCCTTGCCCGCCGCTGGCCAGGGATATCTCCCGGTTCTCCATCTCGCTCTCTCCGCCCCGGCCCATCGCCGCCCTCGCTCTTCGGACGCTCGCTATTTTCGATTTCCCCATTAGCCTCTCGGACCTAATTTTAAAAAGGACCCTCCCGGGCCCCTCCTTGCTGCCCGCACTAGAAAAAGATAAGAGCAATCTCCAGCCACCATGGCGCTGTTGTCAGAAGCAGACCTCATCACCTCCCTCGACGACGCCCTCATGATGATCTCCTCTGGCGGTCACCATCATCACCATCGTCACGCCGGAAAATCCACCAGTAGCACCGCCAAGTCTCTCACTGCCGCCGCCGACCACGGGCCGCCTCTGCTGCCAGGCACCCACAAGCCGTCGTTCCACACCAGCACAACAGGCGCAGACATGAGTCCGACTTCGGACGAGTGGTCCGCCCGCACAGGAGCTTGTCGGTCTCGTCCACCTCCTCGGGCAGCCAGTCGGACAGCAGCACGACCGCCTCGACCCCCGACAGCGACGCCAGCAGGTCCGAGCCCATCAGCCGGGCTTCCACCGTCTCCCTAAGCATCTCCAGCATCAGCAGCAGCAGCAGCGGCGGCACCACGCCGGCAACACCCTCCCACAACGTCAACACCATCGTCGCCCAGCTCGACCCCCTGGCCAGGAACTACCCGGCGCCCGCGGCGACGGACAAGCTCGACCTCGACGAGATGCTGGCGCGCAAGCCGCAGAAGTGGACGCTGGGGCACTACTTCCACAAGTCGCGCGCGGCGGGCTACAACGACAACGGGTGTTCTGCCTCGGACTCGTCGTCCCCGTCGCCTCCCGATGATATCGCTGCTGGTCACCGCCGGAAGAGCGAGCTTGAGCAGGCCAAGAAGGAACTCCTCGCCGCTCAGGAGGAGATCCGGCGGCTCGCTGTGGGACGTCTGTGAAGAAGCATGGGGCGGGCTGGAAGGTGACGTTCTGTTTCTGTCGTATTTTCTTTTTGCGTTGCTATTTTGGAAAGAATTGCTTTTGGAAAGGATATTTGTTTTTGCCTCGCGAAAGAACGGACAGGATGCGTCTTTCATCGGATATACCCTAGAAGCAGGCCGGAGAGAGCGGCGGTTGCGCTTGGCCGTCGTACAGGTTTATAGATTGTCTAGGCGCATGGATAAGCACAACACCGGCGTAGGGGGCAGCATAGAAGCCGAGTCTCATAACAGGGGCTCTCTAATATTGGTAGAGCATTATGCTTCGGCGCAAAGGCGCTAGGTTGGGGTGAGTGGAAGGGTCTTGTTCGACTGACAACCTACGATATCAACACAAACAATCATATGCAGCATGCCATTTGATTATCTCAAACGGCAGCATGGCAGTGCTGGTGTCTGTGCCATCTCGTAGTATTTCTTGCTGATGACTAAACTCCTGCGCCCCTGATATATCGATTCCGAAATGGCTCTCCCTGGTCGGACACTTACACCGCTTGCCCCTGCACTATTATATATAGTACATGGCTCTGCCGCCGTTGCAGGCTCGACAAAAAAAAAAGGCTCTTTCAACAATGCGCTGTGTCTCACTGGACCAGCTTGGCGAGGGTGAACCCGTAGACAACGGTAGCGATAAACGTCGTCAGATTCAGTAGGGAAAGATGCCATGGAGCTTCCCGAATCTCTTGTTGAGGGCAACCATCTCCTCGGAGTGGGGTGCCGGATCCCAGCTCCGCTTCCCATCCTTCTTTTCTGTCGAAGGAAAAGAGAGGCCGGGTTAACATTGAAACAGAAAATTACCCCCGCAACCGGGGGCTTGTCTCTCTTACCCTGAGCCCGCCTTTCGGCCATGCACCCGGTGGTGGCGGGGAGCAGCACGACCAGGTTCAGCAGGCCCGTCACGAGCATGGTGCCTAGGGGCGCCAGGACGGCCCAGCGGCCGGACTCGTGCAGGACGCCCGCCACGCCGGCCGGGGTCGCCGCCAGCGCACTGCTGGACGAGCCGGGCCAGGTCACGGCCAGGGCGACGGGCAGGACCGTCTGCATCGAGAAGTAGATGGGGAAGAGCTTCGACTGCACGACGGAGAACTGCGGCCTGGGCAGGGCCCTGAACATGACTATGCCATTGATGAAAGACTGCGCGCGGTTGTTGCGTTGCGGTCGGGTTAGTTAGTACCTCGGTGGCTGGGATGCCTATCCTGCCAGGTGACTTACATGGAAGAATGTCGTGCCTAGGAGGGCGCCGTATCTATGGGTATATTAATTAGTACTATCGCACAATGTCTTGGACATTGGACCAACACCCTGAGTGCTAGCCGCGTGAGCGAGGAGGTCCATAGCGAGACACTGCATACGAGATAATGTGGTACGGGGCCGGCGAGAAGATGATGGAGCGATCCGACATGATGACGATGGGTCTGGCCCACTCTGGGGAATCGCGATGGTGTTGGCTGGGAAGACGATATTGGTGTAGCCTTCTCGCTCTCTCCCTTTCCGAAGGTTCTCGATTTTAAATACAGACGAAACCAAGAGAAGTTGTCCTATGTAAAACCAACGGAAGCTTCGGAAGCGCTGAGCTGTTCGAAGATGGGGACAACATAAATTGACGAAACCTTGACGACTGAATGCAGCAAGGGTAGACAGGGGCCTGGTCGACTGCTTCATTGCCAGAGGAATCCACTAGTCACGTGCTTTCGTGGCAGCTTCCTGTTTGTTTCAACCGCGTCGCCCTTGCGCTTCCCCACGTTCAAGTGCTGCCTAAAGTATGATGACAGCATTCATCTACCTTCATCAGAGGGCACAATAAAAAAAAAACAGTTCGTTTCGTTCTTTTGCCATGTAAACTCTGCGCGCCAACTAGTCTCTCTCTCAACCATCAACGGTCACCGTCGCAAACATGGCGGACAAGGAGGCGACCGTCTTCATCATCGACCTGGGCCAGTCCATGGGCGGCTGCAATGGCGGGCGCATCGAGTCCGACCTCGACTGGAGCATGCGCTACGTCTGGGACAAGCTCTGCACCATCGTGGCCGCATCGCGCAAGACGTGGCAGGTCGGCGTCGTGGGCCTGCGCACTGACGACACCAACAACGCCCAATACGAGGGCAACGAGGATGGCTATGAGAACATCTCGGTCCTGCAGCCCGTCGGGCCCATGACCATGACCTCGCTCAAGGAGCTGCGCGGCCAGATCAACGCCAGCAGCACGCACACCGGCGACGCCATCTCGGCCATTGTTGTCGCCATAAACCTGATCGACAATGCTGCGCCTCAGCGGTTGAAGTACAAACGCAAGATCGTCCTTGTCACCGACGGCCAGGGTCCCATTGACGAAGACTCGCTGGAGGACATCTGGGCTCGGATCAACGAGCTTAATATCGAGCTTACGGTGGTGGGGGTTGACTTTGACGATCCGGAGTATCCCTTCAAGGAAGAGGATAAACCGCGGCTCAAGGTATGCATCGTCTCACGAGCCCGTTAGTTGAAGCAAATACTAATAGTACGCTTATAGGAAAATAACGAAAAGCTCCTGAGGACCCTGACTAGCCATTGTAAGGATGCCGTGTTCGGGACCATGGCCGAGGCCGTGGAGGAGCTTCAGAACCCCAGGATCAAGACCACAAGGCCGTATAAGACCTTCGATGGTCACCTGACTCTTGGAGATCCCAAGGTGTACGGCGACAGCGCTCTGAGCATCCGTGTAGAACGCTACTTTAAGACCAAGGCTGCACGAGCGGTCTCTGCCAGCACCGTGGTGGCCAAGTCTGAGCCCGGTGCCGAGGCGACCCAGTCAACCCGCACGGCCCGCGCTGACGAGGACGACAGCGTCCCGGCAGACGACAAGCTCGCGGGACTCCACACGGCCAGGAACTATCGGATCAAAGACGAAAGCGCCCCCGGCGGCAAACGGGACGTCAAGTTTGAAGAGCTGGCTAAGGGCTACGAGTACGGGCGGACGGCTATCCACATCAGCGAGTCGGAGCACAACATCACCAAGCTCGAGACGACCAAGGAGTTTACCATCATTGGCTTCATCCCCAAAGAAAAGGTTGGTTTGGGCTCCCAGTTTCCCGAGTATTACTACATGTCTTGAGGCGTATTTTATACCACAGCCAAGAGTGTTTCGTGGCCGCTGATCCAACCTTCAACCTGCAGTACGAGCCTTTTCTCAACATGGGCGAGGCCTGCGTGACCCTCGCAGCAAAGTTTAGCGAGAAGGACGAGATTGCGCTCTCGGCTCTCATTAACGCGCTCTACGACACAGAGTCATATGCGGTCGCCCGGCTGGTCGCCAAGGATGGCAAAGACCCGCAGATAGTGCTGCTGATGCCTGAAAGCGACGTCGAGTTCGAGTGCCTATACGATGTGCCTCTGCCATTTGCCGAGGATCTCAGACACTACCAGTTCCCGCCCCTGGACAAGGTCGTCACCTTGAGCGGGCAAACATTGACAAAGCATCGCCTGCTGCCAAGCGACGAGTTAGATCGGGCAATGAGCGACTACGTCGACGCCATGGATCTATCTTCATACAGCGGCGGTGAAGATGATGAGTAGGTCGCGTTCTGCCAAACCCCTGTTTTCACCTCGTTGCTGACTTGCTCCGTCAGACCCTCTGAATACGCGCCGATAGACGAAACGTTCTCGCCCATGATCCACCGTGTCAACCAAGCAATCCGGCAACGCGTAGTGCATCCTGACAAGCCGCTGGAGCCGGCAACGGGTGTGCTGACACGCTACTCGGTGCCTCCTGAAAAGCTGTCAGCAAAGCTGCCGATCAGATCAGGGAACTTGTCCGAATCGCTGATGTTAAGAAAGGTATGCCGTCGCCAATTATCAAGACTGGTAGAAACCAGGTGACGGAATCTTTGGCATATATGCTGCTTGCTAACTGTTGGACACCACACCGTCGTACAGTCCCGCCAAAAGTCAAAGGCAAACGCCGGCGCGAGACAGTCAAGCCGAGATCCGGGCTTGATGTAGACGCACTCCTGGACAAGGAAGGGCCCAAGAAGCGGGCCAAGATCTCAGTGGAGAACTCAGTGCCCGAGTTCAAGCAGATGCTGGCGGTGGCGGACGAAGTGTCCGCCATCGAGGACGCGGCACGGCAGATGGGCGCGATTGTACGGAACCTGATCCAGGATAGCATGGGGGACGCCAACTACGACCGAGCGGCCGAGAACACACGTGTTATGCGGGACGAGCTCGTGGCGCTCGAAGAGCCCGAGTTGTATAACGACTTTGTCCGCTCGCTCAAGAAGAGCATTGCGGCGGGCGGGCTTGGCGGTGATAGGCGCGAGATGTGGTGGCACATCAAGCTCGGGAAGCTAGGATTGGTGTCTAAAAAGGAGTTGGACGTCTCTATCGTGACGGAGGAGGAGGCTCTCGAGTTTTTGCGGGCCAGCGTGTAGGCCAATCTGTTGAAGAGCTGGATCTTGTCCCATGCTGTGTTGCTGGCGTTATGCTCGAGGTTATGCACCCTAACAGATGCTCGGATGTATGAAATGGGATCAGATAAATGAAAATGGCTTGACGGATAAAAACTGGAGGTATTTCCTGCTCAAACGGGCTTGTTGGTATCGACCAATGGGCGAGCGTCTGGTTCAAATTACACCGGCTTGTTTGCTTCAGCGTCCCAGTCACCACATCAAGCATTTAAAACCAGGGAAGACGCCTAGCCCGTGGACTTCTTCTGTCTCCCGGAAGGCACCTGCCGTGTTAGTTCGTTCCACAACGGGCACTAACTATCCGTGTCGACGCTCATGGAGGCAGTAGATTGGGTCACATTTGGATATCGCTCGAGATACCACCTAGTCGTGCCGCCGTCGGTTATCAATAGTCGGAGAGCCATATTACGCTTTCTGATTGTGAAGCCCTCAAGGTATGTCAGCCCAAGAGTGTTGCTCGGCCCTCCCAGTCTAACGTAGTGGGAGTTATCCGCTCTTTGTACTTCGCAAGCATTCCTAGTTCGGCCTTCGTTCATCGCTCCTTCCCAAAGACCCTCACATGGCCCTCAGATTACGCCCGTTAACTTGTAAGAGGCAACCAGCCTGGTAGTATTTCACTTCCCGCCCGTTCACTCCAGGGAGCTTTGATTGCCCCTTCATCCGACCTTCCCTCCATCCCACTTCCCGGGCAACAGCTTCTGCACAATGCCTACTACCAACTTTGAAGAGAGCGTGCGTCGACTCCAGGAAGCGTTCGGCAAAGACATCCTGGCGGACCCAAGCACCATCTCAGACGACTCCCCCAGTACCCCAAGCCCAGCTGAAAGCATGGTTATCCAGGGCCAAGCTGCGCGCCGCACTGGGCCCAATAGCGCCAAGAAGTCCATAGCGAACCCGAACGACAAGGACGACTCGGACGACTCGGACGGACCGACCGCCAACAATGCGGTGAACAACATACCAGTAGGCGGAGGCGTTAGAGCTGAGAAGGCTGGTTACCGTCACATGATCAAGCGCGGCGACTTCAAACGCGCGCCCGAGGTTAACCGCAAGGCCGCCGGCGAGGTCCAGCGCAGCCAGATGTCGGCGCCGCTGAAGCTCGTCACTGGAGAGATCTCACCCAGCGGCCGGTTCTTTACGCCCTGGGAGATCGTGATCAAGTACCCCAGGCACTTCATCGGCAACACCAACCGCGGACCCGCATCGCCGTACTTCCAGTCGCCTGCTATCCTCGAGAACCAGATCTGGGACTTTTTCTACATACAGCCGCTCGGGCTGGACGAGAAGCCCGTGCTTCTGGTCCCCGTCGCCAACGTCAATCACCTGCTCGACTACGTCAACGCCGCCCTCGGCATCCGCCTGGCGGTGCCCGTGGGCACCAGCGCCGAGAAGTTCAACGTCCAGTTTGGCATCGGCAACACCCCCCGGCCCCGCTACCTCGGCCGCTCGGCCAGCTTCGCCGACTTCGGGCGCCTCCAGGAGGAGCTCTCGTCGATGAAACCCACGGCCGAGCCGCTCAAGGGCGCGACCGGTCAGGCCATTGAGCTTTTCCGCGACCTTGTTGACGGCCTCTGCCGGATTTCCGACAACAAGGGCGGTGCGGCCAAGAGGAAGAAGAAGGCTCGCCAGCGGGTTGCCGCACGCCAGCAGTGGGGGCGAGCTACAAAGCGAGCGCAGCGCTACCTTGGCCTTCGCCAGAAAATCACGGGCAGGGACGCTATCCCCGTGGCTAAGAATGGCAGTAAGTGCTCTATAGAGCGAACAGCCCATATATGGTGGCAGATGTCCTATTCTGAGCCAAGCAGCAGAGAGATGCTGACATATGCGAACCCAAGACACCAATGAGACCTCGGAAATTTCAGGTCTGACCCTGAGCCAGCGAAAGCCAGAGGTCAAGTTTGTGTGCGTCGACGTCGAGACGTACGAGCGCAGCCAGGAACTTGTCACAGAGGTTGGTTTCGCTGAGCTCGACACTTCGAGCCTCCGTGGCATCCCGCCTGGCGATAAGTTCCAGAACTGGTTCTCTCTGATCCAGGGATCCCATTACGTGATCAAGGAGAATTCATGGGCGAAGAACGGCGTCCACGTCGAAAACAACCGGGGAAACTTCAGCTTCGGCACCACCCAGGTAGTGCCTCTGAGGGCCATGCACGAAATCGTCGAGAAAACGCTGGGACGCCGGACCTTCAAGACTGAGCACGAGCGATCCGACGAGGCGCAGCTTGCGCCCGTCGTGCTGGTCGGGCACGATATCGAAGCGGATATTGAGCACCTCCAAAAGATTGGATATGACGCCCGCGAGGCCCTAAGGATCGTCGATGTCGTTGACACGGCGCGCATGCACCAGCATTGGCGGCGTGAGAAGAACCCGGCCAGCCTAGGACGCGTGCTGGCCGGCCTGGATATTCCGCACCGCCACCTCCACAACGCTGGGAACGATGCCATGTACACGCTACAGGCGATGCTGGTGATGGCCAGCAAGGCCCGCCAGGACAGTTTTGACCGATCGGCCGGCAAGAAGACGTAAGTGGTTCCTAGATATCCGTTGCCCACTTCCCTCCAGAATAGCAAACACTAACACCAGTTATCACATAGGGCAAGAGACAGCCAACCCGCGGATGATAGCGACGGTGGCTGGAGCACAGGTGGCGAGCTGAGCGATGGAGGCGATGCTGTCAGCCCTGGATGTGAGCGCGATTGAGCAGTCGCGACACGGACACAACAGACAGCATACGTCAGTCTCGGCTGGAGTGGTGAGACTGGAGTTATCCACGGATATTGTGGCTGAAGAAGACGACCGAAATCGCTCACAGAAACCCTCCGAGTCTTTTGAGCAGAGATGCATATTAGTATTCCAGTCCGTAGAAGCTCATCCGGGTATCTGATAACAGACACTCTATATGACCCAATCCCACTACCCAACTCCGTGCGCCGTTGCCATGAAAGCGTCGTTATGTGAATTTCTTTGGTGTTGTACAATCGTCTTCGTAACCCTCGCAAATCGAATACAAGACCCCTCCCGGAGCAGGTGTTATGATGTTGTCTTCTCCAGGAGCTCCTTCGCCTCGTTGACCTTGGTGGCCAGGTAGGGGCTGCCGCCTCGGTCGGGGTGGTTGAGCAGCATCAAGGTGCGGTGCGCCTTGCGGACCTTGTCCTTTGTGATGGCCCGCTCACTGGAGGGGGAGAAAGAAATGGTCAGCCCCCAGCCGATCTTGATGCCACAGATTCCCCCCGGCCTAGAACTTACTTGAGCGAGAGGATCAGCGACGCCTCCTTCTTGGTCATCTTCTGCTCGAAGCCGCCCTTGTAGAAGGCCTTGCCGAGGGCGCCGACGCCGCCGCGGGACCTCCGGAATGCGACGAGTCCTGCCCGGCCCTGGAAGTTTGTGGATGGTTGGCAATGTTAGCCGGTGTCCGGAACCCAACAGCCAGCCAACAGATACTGCTCCTGCTCCGTCGTCTGCCGCCGCGCATCCGTGGCCCGGGAGGGGCAGAGGGGGCAAAGGGGGTGGGTTTCGGTCGTACAAGAAAGGCCGCAACGGCAGCTCCACCAACGAGCGCGAACATGCTAGACATCTCGGGAACCGGTTCGTAAGGAGGCTGCCCTGTGTTGTTTTCGTTACGCTCGGCGGGAGAAGGAGGTGAACGGCTGGGCGCAATGCGAAGAAGAGGTTCGGCGAGCGGGTTCCATCCAAATGTGAGGCGAGCCTCTCCAAGTTTTTCGCGAATCGCAGAGCCGTCGACGGGCGGGCCCGCCAAAAATCTAGGGATTTCTGGATAAGATAAGAGGCGCACGGGCCCGAGGCCCGCAATCGGGCGAATCACAGATTCAGTTCAGGGTGGCGGCCCCACCAAAAAAAAAATCGGAGGGACGGCCATTCTGGTGGGCTGGCTGGCAGAAAAAAAAGAAGTGATATCCATATTTGGTCTCGTTGTGCCGCCTGGAAACAGGAGTCTAGAGGAAGCAGGCTCGAGGACCGTCTCGACAGCAAAGATGAGGTATGCTCTCCAAGTCTGTTTAACAGCCGCTGAAATTGCTTGTGCACATGCTGTCATTTCGCGAGTTCTCAAGCTAACAGTAACCGTTGCTTCCTCTGCCCAGGATCGAGACGTGCTATTTCTGTTCGCGCCCAGCCTACCCGGGCAAGGGCATTTCCTTCGTCAGGAACGATGCTCGCGTCTTTCGCTTCTGCAGAAGCAAATGCCACAAGAACGTGAGTCTTTGAGGATCCCATGGGCTCCCCGGGGCCGACTCGGGGTCGATGGAGGCGGCGACAACCCTGGCGGCAAGAGGGGAAGGACGCACACCGTCTTTTCTTGCCTCGATACGCCTGCCGAATACTACTAACGCATTTACTGACTGTCGCTTTCTTGCAAAAAAAAAAAAAAATCACAGTTCAAGATGAAGCGCAACCCCCGCAAGCTCAAGTGGACCAAGGCCTTCCGCAAGGCGGCGGGCAAGGAGATGACGGTGGACTCGACGCTGCAGCTGGCGGCGCGGCGCAACGTGCCGGTGCGGTACAACCGGGAGCTGGTGCAGAAGACGCTCAAGGCCATGGAGCGCATATCCGAGATCCGGGCGCGGCGCGAGCGCGTCTTCTACAAGAGGCGCATGGCGGGCCGGCGCGAGCGCGAGGTGGCCGCGGCCCGCAAGCTCGTGGCCGAGAACGAGCACCTGCTGCCGCGCCTCCGCGGGTCCGAGAAGCGCCGCATCGCCGAGGAGAAGGGCGTCTCGGTCGACGAGGTCGAGGAGCTCACCCTGGACCAGATGCTCGAGCTCAAGAACGGCAAGAAGCGCGCCAGCAAGGTGTTTGGGAAGGAGGTGCTGCGCCAGGGTCCGGGCCGACGGCGGCGTCGATACCGTCGTCGAGAGGACGACGGGGTCGCTGGGGACGACGACGACGACGACGACGATGGGAGCGACGGTTTCGACAGCGACGAGGACGATGCGGACGGCATGGACACGGACTGATGAAAGAGGGGATTTTATGCCGATCTCCTCCTCCTTCCTAGCCTATCAGTTTCCCGTTTGGTACTCTCCGGCGTTATCCCGACGGCCTTTTGTTTTGTTTCTTTGATTTTAAGCGTAACATCCGAAAATTGGGCATCACCGGCGTTTTTCAGGGGGTCAACAAAATATGGGTATAATGGCTTGTGGTATATAAATCATTTTGGCTCTGCCTCGAGTTTCCCCGAATGAACCGTCCCAAGACAGCTAGGTAGCTTAAGCAAAACGCAGGCATCTTTGCTTCCGTTCATTCAACGTCGCGGTCGCTCTGATGATACGTCTTGGGCGGGGGAGCCAAGCCCGCGTCGACGTCCTTCAGTATCTTGGCCTCGAGCTGATCCACCCTCGCCCGCTCGTCGCCCTGGGGCGGCGCCGAGTTGCCGCTGTCGGACCAGTTCCCCACGCCTCCCCTGCCGCTCAGGCCCCCATGCTTCGGCTGGGCGAGGCTCGCGCTGACGAGCGCCTGGGCCCTGCGGGCCTCGGCCTCGCGCTCAACCGAGTCGGCGGCGGCGGCGGCGGCGGCGGCGGCCGAGTTCCCAGCGCCGCCCTCGTAGAAGTTGCCGGCTCCGCCGCGCCCCGCCCGGCTGTACTGGGCGGGGCCGCTGTCGGAGGGAGCGGCGGCCGGGATGTGCGCGAGCGACTGCGCTGCGGCCTCGTGAAGCGACTGGGTCGGCTTCTGTGCTTCCAGATCCTGAGGAACGGAAAGAGATGTGGCGGGAGGGTAGATGATGAGCCGGGGGATGTTGTTATTATTATTATTATCATCATTATTATTTCTCATCATCTCAGAGGGAGCCACGTGATCCACTGGGGGAGTAGTGTGTCTCTCATTTCAACGATACAGACGGACGGGGAAAGGTGAGGTCATACTGTTGGCACCTTGTTCGCCTTGGCTACGTCCTCGACGTCCTTCTTGGAGTAGAAGTTCCCTGCGCCTCCACGGCCGACTCGTCTGTAGACTTCGTCTGACATTTCGTCTGGGCGAGCGTGGGCAGGGGGACGATGTTCTGTGTTATCACTCGCGGGACGAGCCGTGGGATGTGAATGAGACGGGGAGCGACCGGCGCGAATTGGTTCCTGGGAAGAAACAAAAAAGCGGAACATTTTTTTATTCCCAATGATATAGCTGCTAGCTCGTGTGATGAGTGAGTGCCTCTAGGGTTGGGTTCACCTGCGAGCTTATCGCGAGCGGCTGTGAAAATCACTAATTGAAGCCACATCAAAAAGCCCGACGGAGTCGCTCATGAGGAATCTGGCTTGCTCTCCAACGCCACTTTGTTTGCTTGCCCCTTCAAAGGTCCAGTCGACTGCTACCTTATATCTTATGCAGTGGCCCCTTGAATTACCGTGCTTGACATCTGTCGTTTTGCCAGGGTTGGGGCGCCAGGAGTCGAAACAAGCCATCAGGTCACGAGGCCGCCGTCTCTGCCTGCCATCCATGGACGTCGTCGTTCAAACTTGCCCGGGATAGATAATGGGGCGGGCATAGCAGCCACTGGAGCTACACACTCGCCCTGTTGCACCGGGTTACATACAGCAAGAGCCTGGACCAAGGTATCCATCTGCAGAAGCCTGGGAAATAGGTAGGTGGTTACCTGGTGCGAGCCGACCCGGGCGGGCGAGATTTCTGTGAAACTGTGCAGTTCGTCGCGCAGTCCGCGGCTAATACTTATACAGTACGATTTTTTCTACCTCTTTTTTTTTTTTTTTTTTTTTTTGCTGGTTCTCTCGCGGGTCCATTTTGGATCGAATCCCATGGCACACCTTCAATATGTGTACCACGTACGTAACCCACCAGAGACCGTGGGCGCTCTTCCACCGTGCTGGCGATGGGGTGAATCCCAGTCGCCGGCAGACAAGCAGACGGGGCGGCTCATGTCGGGTTTCGCGGAACGCTTCCAAACGAGCAGCACAGACGCTGGAATGCCCTGTGACCGGTGCGATACCTGTGCCTCCTCCCTAGGGCTTCAACCTCACCGTGTTCCTGGAATATATGTACCGTATTCGAGCCCTCTCCGGCCCCATCCCCGATGTTTCCCCAACCACAAACGACGGGGCCCGGCAGGGCGGATTCGCCGATCCTCCACAAGTGTGGTTTAATTGATTGCCCGCCTGGCCTCTCCGTTCAGCTCCTGGGACAGGAGATGAGATGGCCACGCCAGGAGAGATTGGTCGGGTCACACTCCCCCAAGAAGAAAACCCCCCGGGGCTTTCCCACGTCCGAGCTTCAGGAGAAGCCGCGAAAATCCGGCACCGGCCGGGCGGCTCCATTTTGATCTCCAGGTATAGGAATTTTTGTGGGAAGGAGGGGGATTTTGGTTGCACAACGCGCGCTGCGTCGGTCCCAAGTTCCAGACTAGTCCTCGTGTGCCATCAGGTCATGATCCTTGTGCCATTGGCACACACAACATAGGCGAGCGACGGATGGAATACCAAGCCCAATATCCATATGCTGCAAAAGGGGGTTGGCTGGCTTCCATTTCAGTCCGGAGACGGTTGAGGGAGCAGCAGCAGAAGGGGGAAAGTGTTATGACACATATTGAAGAGCGTCGTAATACGAAATCGAATGTCTAGAATAAAAGCAAGAAAACTTTGGTGAAAACTCACTCGACCGTTTTAGACGTCATCTTGTCAGATAGGGGCATGGCTGTGCTAGCCAAATCGCCATGTGCCAACGCTAGACCAGGGTTTTATCGTCGTGCTCCTCTTTTCCCAGACAACATGGGTCTGGTCGTCATCACGATGAGGCCTTTTCTTGCTGTCTTCTGCTTCCTCTGACAACAAGCCTGGCTGGCGAGTGCGAGCTGTCCAAGCGAGGGTTTTTGATTACGTTTTTGGCCCATTGTAAGCGGCGTGGGCCCAGGCGAGACCTCGGGCTTCGTCGCACAATGCCGCAGCTCTTAACTCCAAGGCAGTGGACAAGAAAAGATCATGTCCAGTTGATGCTGTGTAATCCCATCGGCGAGGGCTAGCCAGCCAGGCTGCCCGTTTCTACATGGACCTGTTTCCTACGTAAAACGAAACACGCCGCGCGCCTGCTTCTCGTCAAGCGCCGGGCGTTCATGGGCCCCGGGCTATTGGCTTGTGTGCTGGGCGCAAGACAAAGCGACGAGAGTGAGGGGCCAGTTTTCGGACCGGACATCATTGGCGGGCTGTTTCCGGGTGTGGGTGGGTATTGGCTGGCGGTGGTGTGCGTGGTGGTGACTGGTGGCAGGAGCGTGCTGCGTGTGTGCGTGTTCTTCTTCCCTCCCTGCTGCACACCCTTCCATCATTGGTCTGCTGGTTTGCTGGCTCCGTCTCCGTCGGGCTGGCTGGTGGTATTGATGGGAAAGGATTGATTGACTGATCAAAGGAGGGGTCCAGCTGGCCGCCCGTCCATGCTTGGTGCCTGCAAGTGCTGTGCGTGTGTGTGTGCCAATCCATCCGGCCTGCGGTTTCTACGGTCACGTTTCCTGCGTTCCAACCTTTCTTTGGCTGCTTCGGTTTTGCGCCCTGTTTTTCTTCCGGTTTCGGATCCTGTTTGTGCAATTGACACGATGTTTACGGCACTGTGTCAAAAATGCCTCCGCAACCAGGCAGGCAGCATTTGTCCAGCTGCCACGCAAAGGGCTCCAATCCCAAAACAATTAATTGATTGCCCATTGCGCCCGCCGCCCCTGCAAAGACTGGACGCACCCGGCACCGTCCCCCCTCATCTCGACTGCGAGACACTGGCGCCACCACCCCAAAAGGATGCGGGTACCTTGCCCTCTGGATTGAGAATCTGGTGCCGATGGAGAGCGCGCGGCAGCAAGGGCAACGGATCCCCATTGGCCCAATAATAGCGTCTCCCCATGGCGTGCCTTTAGACATGCGCGTGTTGGATGTTTCCCGACCTTTTACCACCTGGTCGGTCGGCGGCAGGGGGACAGGGGGTCTGGTAGGTCTCTGAAAAGTGTGGCGCCTCCTGCTGCGCTGTAGGCTCGCTGAAGAGGGCAGCGATCTCCGCCCTAGCGAATGGGCAGTTCGGTGCCAGGCTGTCTGTCGACGGCACCTGGCCTTTCTGCTTTCGGAGCCTCGCCCCTACATACTAGTAAGCTTCCAACTCCCTCGCAATGCGTGTGGAACACGCGTGTGGGAAACAAAAGACACTTGTGGCTGCAGGGGCAAAGCTGGGCGCCCCCGTCCTATCTGTGCCAGCAACACCAAGTCGAAGCAAGCGGGAGGGAGAGACCTTGCCCGAGTTGGACGAGCAGATCGAATGAGACGTCGATATTAATTCTGTGCTGGGGAGACGGAGAGCGGCAAGGGGGCGTGCACCTGCGTTTTGGTGCATGGTTCCGACTCGATCCATGTTGATTCGCATGGCCAGCGGCTGCCAACCCCTCACCACGTATCCCACATCACGGCAATGGTGGCTGTCTCGCTGCTCTAGCGGAGACGGCTAATTTGGCTCTGCTTCTCGGTTGGCGGTGTCCCTCACAATAGCCACCTCGCGAAGTGTGGCATCGCAGCGTGCCGCGAAGGGGAACCGCCCCCCTCGTGAAACTCTTATGGCGTGCTCCGGCCGACCCCGTTCCTCGAGTGGGAAGTCCACACACGCAGGGCAAGCGCGCGCGCGCGCTGATATATAAGAGCCGCGAGAATCAAGCGATGGCCGTCAAAAAGGCACAGTGTCAGTGAGAAATGTGCAATTCGCTGCAGTCTGTCTGTGCTTGTGCCATCGAGATTGCTGCCCGTTGCATCTAGCGGCCCCTCTGTTGAGACCTTTCGTTTGGTGCACGACTGGACACATCCAGCCGCAGCCGACGGTGAAGACCGACGCGGCATGCGTTGGACTCACCACTCCCCTTTGTCAGGTGTGGGGGAGGGCAGACAAAGGGAATGAAAAAAAAAGCCAGCCCCAAGTGATGCAACCATGTGGACGGACGGTCTGGCGGCGCCGTGCGCGGGTGGAGTGCGTAAATGGTCATAACGAAGGCTGCCAAATGAAGACACATCAGGTGCCGACTGCCTGCGTATGCAGGGACACAGGCACACGCAAGCGCGTGCGCGCGCCCGTTTTCGCCGTTCTGGCTTCTTTCTTGTCTCTTGTCTTTCTTGCTCTCTTGCGCCTTTTGTGCGGAGTATAAGGAGTGAGGGGAACCAGGCATATAATTACCAGAAATAGGGAGACAGACGTGGGATGGTGGAGTCTGCTGTGTTGCGAAAGGCCCAGAGAAAATGGGCCACAGAGACATTCCTCGCACGAGCTGCAGCGAGTGGGCAGAGGCAGAGCGGAGGGCACACGGGAGGGGAAAGAGGGGAACCTAGCTGACGAATAATAGAGCCAGATGAGGACGGCATGATATTCCAGAGCACCGAGCAACAAGCAGAGCCTTTTCTTTCCATTGCTCAACGCTACCACATCCAGTTTACCTGCGGTCAGTCCTAGGAAATTCGCTCGACACTGGAATTCGCTTTCACAGCGCTTTCCGGGCCCATCAGAAAAAAAAATGGGGATGCAGAGCCTGAGGAAATCAGCATCATGGAAGGCCGACAAGGCAGCCATTCCAAAGCCGAAAGAGCTCATGCGGACAACGGACTGCATGTCTCCCTGGTCACGGCTCATGTGGCTGAGGAGGCTTGTTGGACACGCCCGCACGCACACATCCATCCATCCCCCGTCACTGGCTGGCCCAACAGCGTGCCCTGGGGTGCCCTATCCACGTATGTAGGCCGACCTGGCCCCCTGCCCTGAGCAGCGCTGTTCCACTGTTCCTTGCCGCTGCTTTGCATGGATTCCATTCGAATTTGGGGGCGAGCTCCCGTTGTTCGGCCTTGTAATTTCTCCCGGCCCCTTCTTCCCAGGCAGGCGTGGGAATGTCCTTTTGGGGGGATGTTTGGCCAGGCAGAGAGGAGGGCAATCGGTCAATGGACAGGAGTCAGCATCACTGGCGGTTCCCGTCTTGGACGCGGGCTGACTGTTGAAAAAAAAAAAAAAAAAAAAAAAAAAAACACAAGCCACAAAAGGGAGACAGCAAACTGCTCAGCGATTGCAAGGCGCAGACAGACACAAATCCGGCTCGCCTTTTGCCAAAGCCCGCAATTTGTCACCCTCCAGACAATTTGGTCCTTTGGCCCAGGTTGAAGCTTGGACTTTGCCCACTTCTGGGCGCTCCCGCCTGCTAGCCTGGCCTGTTGTTGTACCCGTCTCAGTTATTTTATTAGGCATTTTAGCGATTTTTTTTTTTCGTCCACATCTCGCGAGCGGGAAGCTTCGAGGTTCGGGCCCAGCTGATGACAAGTGGGAAAAGGGAGGTACCTCCCTCACACCCACTGCCACGGCCGCCGCCACCCTCGGACTGGCCACATGGATGGAACTTCCAACTGGCTGCATGAGCAAAGCCCTCAACTTGCGAAGCTGACTGGCTGCCCAAAAAATCCCATAATATTATCCCTGCCCGCATTTGCTGCCACCACCCGATCTTCAACAAAAAAAAACAAAAAAAGAAAAGAACGTTCACATACCACACCAGCGAACAACCACCCCACCGACGGACAGGATTCCAGCAATTTTGTCTGGGGAGATTTTGGCTTTTTGGATTCTCTCGCTTTCCTCCTTCCATCACACTGCCCCTTTTCTCTTTTTGCTCTGCTCACTCTCCACAGTCGCGTTCGGCCCCTTAAAGACTCACCTGCTTTGCTCTCGCTCCTCCTGGCTTGTCTCCCTCCGCGATTTAGACGCGAGGAGAGACTTGTCGCTGTTCTCTACTCAACCAGGCGCGAGGGGATCTTCCCTCAGTCAGGCATCCGGCAATGGCCTCCTCAAAGGTAGAAGGACCCCGTCAACCGTCGAAAGTGTGACTGTACTGCGGGCCGGAGGCCTGCCGTGGAGCCCGCCATTTACCCATGTCCATGGGAGTTCGCGATGCACCAGGACGAGCAGTGCTGACACGCCCGTGTTACTCGCTGCCCTGCCCAGGAAATGCAACAAACGTCGAGGCCATTGACGCATCGTCCCTCGATATCCTCCAATTCGGGCGTCGCCGGGCTACCAGGCCGGCAATCGCATTCGAGAAACAACTCCCACTCGATCCTGAGCAGCTCGCTCAATGCCACCCACCGCGTAACCCGCCGAAAGAGCATGACAAACACGGCTGCCAACGTCGCAGCCGTCGCAGCCGTTATGGGGGAGGTGGTGGCCGAGGGTGCGGACAAGGCTACGGCGCTTCCAATCACCATAAGCAGCGGGCGCCGGAACACTGTGTCGAAGTCCGGCATCTCGCGCGCCGTGCTCGCCGCCAGTCTCCCGTCGCAACCGCCTGCCGCAGAAGTAGGAACTCTCAAGGCGGAAGGGAAACCAGAAGGACAGGATAGTGCCATCGACGATGGGGCCTCGACAGACGGAGAGACAACCCTGCAGGATGGCAGGTTACGCCGAGCCAGCGATGGCCAGCCCCTTGTCAAGGAGGGCAACAGCAGGAAGATCAACCGCGTCGAGCTTCGCTGCGACAAGTGTGGCAAGGGATACAAGCATAGCAGCTGCTTGACCAAGCATTTGTTTGTGCCCACCCCCTGTACCTCCTCACACTTGGTGTTGCCACGGCCTGCCGCGTCGATCAGGCTGCAATCTCGACTGCCTTGGTGTGGGACCGTGATGGTGCTGTGAAGGCGTCGTATTGACTTTTTGTGTCGTCGCCAGATGGGAGCACACCCCCGAATGGTCCCTTACCTCCAAGCTGCTCATTTCGAAGCACCAACAGGTCCAACTTCTCGAGGCCGCATCCGTGCTGGTCACCATGAACAAAGGTCACGGTCAATGCCTCCGGGTCGCCTCCGGACTCTACCCGGGACTTCTTTGCCAGTGACCAAGATTCGGCCTCGCCGGCCGCTTCCGGATACTCGGACATCCAATGACCGGAGCTCGGCTGACACGACCCCTCCGCCTCACATGGACGCTATGAGCACGACCGATGGGTCCTACCGTAGCGCGTCGAAGCGAGATAGCAGCGGAAGCGTCTTCTCTCGCTCGTACCAATCAGCCCCTTCGGCTAGCTCCCTCGCGAGCAGCGCTCCCAATGGCTTTGCTTTCAACTATGGCCATTTCCGCCAGCTTAGCCACGAGCATCGACCGACGTCGTCCGGGAAGAACGCAACGGGGCAGGATGATCAAGAGCTGGCCGCAGCTGTCGAGCTTCTTAGCTGCAGTTTCGGGAGCAACAATGGCACCCGCTCCATGCAGGTTCCCTATGACGCTCCGCCTGTCCCACCGGTTCCTTCCCAGTATCTGGATCAAGCTACTGGGAGCAGCTTCATGACTGCCGGGACAAGCTTCATCAACAGCTTTCCCAGGGGCGCCCCCATGAGCTTCGAGCGAGGAGGCGGCAAGACCGAGATTCCACGCCGCGACGGCGGTATCAAGATGGAAGGTGGTGACAGCGTCATGGGCGACGATGACGACGATTATATGCGATTGCGCGCTCGGAGCGATGAGGACGAGGAGGGCGTGTTCGGTCGCATGGAAGAGTAGGGAGGTGGCGGCACATGGGCCTCGGTCCTGATAGAGCCCGGCTCTAAGAGGAGCTGGAGACTGTGTGGACGAGGCATGGCCTAGCCCTGCTTTCCTTTGTAAACCTATAGTGAATACTGTTTCGGAGGTGGTTCGCTCCGCCCCTGGTCACTCAGCACCGAAGAGTAGAGCACAGCGTCATCCTCGGCTAAAGGATGGGGCACGTAGCTCTACGAGGTTAAAGTGAGGGTCGGATGAGAGCGTCGAGTGAACACCCGAGATAGAACCGTTTCTTCAATACACTTGAATATTGAGGGATACGACGTGGAATACTGCTGCCTATACGGCTTCCTGGGCACATGAGCACTTTCGTGATGACCCGAGTTCGCGATGTTATCGCGACTCTTGCTGTTGTTTGTTGCTTGATTCTTGTTTCGAGAGCCCTGTGTAGAGGAGGGTTGGTGGCCTGGTAGGCATCCATCTATACGATGGATGTGCGGAAAACACCAAGAGGATTAAAAGTGATGAGTGCGGCAGTAAAAAGAGTGCATGCAAGGCTAGAGAGAAATAGAGCGGCGTCCAGTATGGTGTCAAGGGATCGCGATGGAATAGAGCCTCAAGAGGCAGGTGCAGGTCTACTTCCTGGGCCAAGTACAAGCCATCGGAAAACTCGTCCGATGGCACTGAGAGCAACAAGAAGAGAGAATAGGGCATGACACACATATTCTACGCCCGGTCGGGCCATATGATCTCTTCGGAAAGTTGGTGCCTGTGGTGAGGGAGGGAAAGAGAGGATGCAGAGAAAATCAAGGTCCAGATGAAAGGGCGATTTGAGAGGGAACGGGAGGGAAGGCAGACTACCTCCCCACTGGCAAGTGGATGTCTTTTTTTCTTCTTTTTTTTTTCTTCTTCGCAGAATGGATGCAACGCGATCCACTCATGTCGTTTGACGCCGTCGATGGCGGGCGACCGGGCACGGCGGGGTGCTTCAACTGGCCTGCGGGAGGAAAAAGCGAGTCGGGCGTGCCAGCCACATCTCTGAAATGTTTGAAGTTTTCAGCACTGCAACAAATGCAAACGATGTAAACAGAGCAGAAGAGCACAACGGGAAGAGAATCAAAATCGCATATTTTATGGGAGGTGCGGATGCGACTGAGAGCACCACCACTGGTGGCACAAAATCGAAAACACGGGCTTTCATGACCCAGCGCCCGGCGCCAATTGTTCGCAGCCAGCTGCTGCGTCGAAGATAGAGTACGCAGCTCCACTATTGGTCAGGGTAGCTCGCGCACGGTTGCCCGGCCGAAAGACAGCTGTGGCAGCCTGAGCCCGAACAAACGACGTCACTCCATCCCGTTCAATCTATTTCGATGATCGCGACCGCGCCGCCATTTCCATCGAAAGCCGGCTCCCAGCCCTGAGATCCACGCCTGGGCGCTCTCTTGGCGTTAGCCCATCGCTGAATCAACGAGCTGCGCAAGGCAGATTTTGAACCGCCGAGTGCAAGGCTTTGGAAGGCGGCACCGACTCGCAAATCATAAATATTGGTTACCGCGCATGAACAGCCGGCGGCTGCAGCCTCTTCGCCAGCCATGGACGCAGGCGACAACACGCGCCGCATTTTGGGGGCCGAAGCAGCAACACGGAAGCCGTCGCGGCTGCCGCACGTGCTGCGCTTCCCCATCGTCGTCATCCTCAGCCTCGGATGGTCCGCCGTCGGCTACTCGCTCATCTCCCAGTGGATGACGAGCGACGATGTGGCGGCGTTTGGTAGGGTCATGTCCCAGGAGGAGATGCTGCTCCTCCTCGCATGGCGAGTGTAAGTCAACCCGCCTTGCTTGTGACTTCTTCAGCTCGGACGAACTTGAGCCCGCGAGCTCGCGGATAGGCCGTCCAGGAACTGGTACTGACAGCTCGGTAGGTCCGAACTCTGCATTGGGTGGTACGGAAACTACGATGGCTACGATCTAGCAGCCTTGAGCACACTCGCCTATGGTCCTACTGTAAGTGCTTAGGCACCCGGATCCTTTCTGCCTTTTTCGTGTTACCGTCATCATGTTACCGCGTTTGGCGGATCGCTAATGCACGGAACAGCTCTTCCTTTTCTCGGCCTTCTACCATGTTCAACCTTGGACCCTCGCTGCCAGTCTTGCGGTCGACGTTTTCTCAAGCGTCGCTCCCTTCGCTCTACTGCGACCCTTGTCGCCGGCGCACGCAGCCGCGCCAACGGTCCCGAACCGGGATCTCCTTCAAGATGGACCTATCAGGACCTTCACCACCCTTTGCGCTACGGCAATATATGCTGTAGTCCCGGCACTCAGCTACAACGCTTGGCTGCGGAGGTCACTGTTGCTCAACTTCATGGGTATCCCATCTATCGAACCCTCCATGTCTCTGGGCGCCAACGTTTTTACTGGGGCGCTCTTGCTTCTCTTTGGGTATTCTGCGCGCATATTCGTCTTCGACGCGGCTGCTGCGACAGGCAGCACCCCGGATGATGCGGTCGTGGAGGCGTTCGATCCGGTCAGCGCGACGCTGGGCGAGACTCTCTGGCAGAATGTGTGGGGGTTCCGCACGCAGACGAAAGTCGCGATTCGCCAGACGCTGGTAGTTGTGCTGGTCAGCTTTATCCGCACAACCTCCCAGTGCGCTCTCACTGTTCGGGGTGTCGAAGCCTGGGGAGCTGCCGCGTACGCTTTGGTTTGGGCGGCTGCGTCGATCGTTGCTGGCACTGCTATGGGTTTGGTTATAGACTGATGGTGGATGTGGCTTCCGGGGTGGGAAAACGGTCTCCTACAGGTCCACTTACGCTTCTCATATTCTGGGAGCCTGGAAGCAGAACCCAGGCACCGGCGTTATCTACTTGACATTTGGCTGCAATGGACACACGCCGGGCACTCGGCTACTCGGGATTTCTCACCTTCCGAAAATCTGCGTCGCTTGAGCTTTCAATCATCGTTATAATGATGCCTGGGGAAGGCTGGGTGGTTTCTTGCCTGATTTATGGGCGGCACTAGCAGGCAGACAGTTCGCCTTGAGATCACACCAGGCTTGGTCTCACCACGCCTAAACCATGGCGTCAAACTCTGACCGCCTCGTCATATTTCTTTTAATCCGTTATTCACACATTGGCGGGGTTTCTTTGGTATGGTAGAGCGCAGGCAACAAGCGTCGCTCCAGCCGCAAAATGGCAGAGCGCATGGTAAGCCGAGCTGAATGGTGTGCTCGACCCGGGAGCGACTTGCCGTTGGGATTCTTGCGGCCTGCTCTGCTCGCCTCTCTTCAGTTTTCGTCCGCCCCATCCACTGTTTCGTCGCCCTGCTTACACACCTTGCAACATACCTGTGGGGTTTCTTGGGCGGCTGGATGGGCTGAGCTCGCTAGCTTCTCTCAGCCCTACAATAATGCCGGCCCCTCGGTGGCGCCCCCAGCAGTTCGATCCAAACCAAGCGAATCAGGGAGCACGACCAGCCCGGTGTGCCCTGGCTGGACATGCACCTTGTGGGTTCGGCTGGGCGGTTTCTGCCTTCCTGTCCACATCCGGAGATTTATCTCGGTAGCTTCGCAGCGCATCACATAGCAACCACGAGATAGCCGCGGCCATGGCGCCGTCCCACCACCTGCTCAACGGCGGTGGCGCCTTCATGGCTCCGACAAGATCGCGGGATCGGCGGCCTCACTCACACCCACATCCGCTGCACCCACTTGAATATTGGCCATGGTGTTGGTGTGGATCCTTGGAAACGCACGATGCGGCGGGCACGTCCTAGGTGAACGGATTCTTGGTCCTTTGCCCGACACCTATTCCTGGCCAGAGTCTACCCCGAGCTCTCCGTTCAACCATCAAAGTGACCGCCCGCCTTGGGGGCACCAGCTAGGAGACCATGTCCGCACCCCCTGCAGAACTCCCGCCGCAGCCCTGCGCATCGCCCAATCAAAGGGTGTCCGGACGTCACTCACGGATGCAATGGGCTCTCTGTGTGAGGTAGCAACCCACAGCCGCGCTGCGCTGCCTGGGCTAGCCGCATGCTGCCCGCGGCACAAAGGAATCCGGCGGCGCAAGCCTCCGGGGGGCATCGCTCTCCTCTGTCATGTATCGCGGCGTGAGTCGTCCGTCACATCATGTTACACGCCGCAGCGCTGAGAGGCTGAAGTAACATCGGGGAGCTGCCGCCGCCACTCCTACACGCCGTCCATGGCTCGTGTTGTCTACCATGGGCGAGAGTCAAGGACGCTTGCTGCCAATGGGGGAGTGCGAGTGGGGGAGCTGCTCGGTGCCGGAGTCTTCCTCCCGAAAGATGAGTTTCCACCCTGGTCTCCATGAACTGCCTACGGCCCGGTGTCATCATCTCCCGCCCGATGCGCGTCGGTATGAGGGGTACCACTAGGTACCTTCTCTAGCACCCACCTGGCATATAAGGCCATGTTCTAGAGCGTGTTTATGGTCTCTCCTGTGTTGGGTGGGCTCTGTGAAGCCAAAGTAGGACTTGCCTGGGGAGACCAATAAATTCTGCAGTCCTATGGCCTGCGTGACTGCCACTTGTTCCCATATAAAACCTTCTCGTCATCCGCTTATAGATCGAATAATGATAGCATGAGAATTCACTCGCACAGGCTATCACCGAGGTCGACAACAAACTCTCCCAGTGATATCCTCGAGAGCTCGCGCCCTACCTTCAAGCACCCGGTCAACAGTAGTATTCGGGCACCACCACACAGTTAACACACGCCCTTGGACCCTAAGAAACACGCGCCATGTCAAAGTCTAGGGGAAAAGGGAGAACCAAGAGGAGCGAGAAGCCTCCAGCCTACACGCCAAGCACTCAGGCAGAGTACGAAAACATGATGTCCACCTTCTCAGTGGAAATGCCGGGATACACGACTGATATGTCTGCGGCGGCGGGACCCTCTTCGGCCGGGACGACACCACAGACAGCATCATCCCACGACGATGGCGGCGTCATAAGAAACCCAACCATCGAGTCCTCGGAGTCGATCGGGCTCTCGGGCCCCATGGAGGTCGACGGCTCCGTCAAGTGCGAGGGCTCGGTGGCTTTCTACGGAGACTTCTCCGTCCGGGATAAGATCGAGGCATATGGGGACATTGACCTCCAGGGCAACATGACGTGCAAGTAAGTCGGATACTCTGAGCGAATAGCAAGATGGGCTAAAACAGTCTGGTGGTGGCGGTGCTGATAAGAACCCTCTCTTCCCCCTCAAATAGTGACAGGGTAAAGGCCATGGGAAGCATGACGATAACCGGAGACGCCCTGTTCAGGTTAGCATGAATACTCCTCCATGGACGTCCGCGTACCCCAAGCAAGGCAGAGCTGACCGGATAAAAACGACAAAATAACAGGAGCAAAGTTAAGGTATATGGAAAGCTCGAAATCGTCGGCAACGTCGAAATAACCGATGCCATCGAAGTATGGGGTGCTGTTAGCATCCACGGACATCTGTAAGCCGTTTACGCCATTCACAGCATTGCCCCTGAGAATTTGTAACCAATGTGCCTACCGCTGGGCTTCCTTATGGATTACTATTCCCCCCTTCCCCATCTTTTAACCCATGCAAGTTCCCAGCCGACAAATTCTCAGGGGCGATATTGTATAAAACCGTTTCCGTCGCTGGTCGACAAGAGCTTTGCTGACAAGGGACAACCCATTACGATTGAAGAAAATGCAAGACGCTCATTGCATATTCTTCGGTGACGACGGTTGGCGATGAGTCAAGTTACGAGGCTGAAGAGGGAGAAACAATTTGGGGCGCCAGGATGATTAGACGCCATCAGATGTAGAAGCTAGAAGAGAGCAGTGAGGCTGTTGATCCACGTGATCAGCGCGTGCACCGGGATAAACTCCACACCTCGTGGAGCAACGGGCCCAAGGCCCGTGCGCTCCCACGAGCCTACAAAAGGGGATCTTGCGATCCCCTTCCTGTATCTAAATTCCTTCAGAGACATGCATCACTACAGACACCAGTTCCAGATCTATAGATCTTTGTTCTTTCCTTTTAGGAGATCTCCGTGCCTACAGGAGTACCACTCCTACCAACAGAGGCGGTATTTGCCCTTTTTTTCTTCTCTTGTTTTCGACGTCACTCTGTTTGTACAGATCTTGTAGATTTACCTAGAATCATGCGAAATAGACATCCATTGGGGTTTCTCCCATGTAGGAGCAGCAGTAACTCATCGGGGGCAAGTGATTGTTTTCCGTGCTCCTGCCTACCTTCATATTTTTTATATCCTTTCTTGTTACCTGTATCGTTCCCCAGAGTGCATTGGAGGTGGGTCGATCCTAAAACGGCTTAGTGGAGAACCCTTGCTCGCCTTGCCACGGTGGGGGTCCGTGCATTAGCTCCGCAGTGGGTGCCACCAATGACGGGAACGCGACAGTTGCCCAACTCGCGCACGTCGTTGATCACGACCTCATCCTGGCTGGCCATCGACTCGCAGCTCAACCTCATCTAGCAACAAAACCTATCAGCACCTCTGCTCCAGCCTGCCTTGACACGGCGCATACGGTCGCGTATGGCGACAACTGCCATGATACACCACACACCTGCCACCCTTTAGGCTGCGAGAACCATGGCAGCCGCAACGGCGACGGCCGCGCGCCAGGATGAGGAGCTCTCGCCTCGCCAGCATGCGCCGGCGTCCATGGAGGACGCTATCCATTCGCTCGGCTCCATGAAGAACGGGCTGGCTCTCGGCATGGAATCCCTTGACTTGCGCGCCGATCCCGATGCGCAGGCCACCATCACCGACTTCCTCGACTTTACCGAGTACCTCCCGGCAGACATGACGCGCTCGTTGACCTTGATCGGCAAGCTCGACCAGACCTACATCGACGCGTCCAACAACGTGCACAACCTGACAAAACGCTGGGGCGAGCTCCCCAACACCCCCGCCGACGAACGCCCACAGCCGGTCCAGCTGAGGGCTGAAATATCCAAGAATCTCGGCCATGTTATCAGCTCTCGTACCTATGCCCACGCCGAGGCCGCGCGCATGGCGGAGAACGCTACCCGCCACTACAATCGTGCCAAAACCATCCTCGCAAAACTGCAAACAATGCTCGAGAACTACCCTACTGCGGAGGAGCAGCAAAAGAGCCCCGTCCTAGCAGCCAAGACCGCGCAGGCCTCTCGCGCGAACAAGATGGGTATGCGTGTTGACGGCCGCAAAGGGCGCAGCGGGCGGCCCGTGCCTCGTATCACCGTTCCCGGAGAAGTCCTACCACCCTACGACCTCGACTTTGCGGCGTACAGCACGGGCGACGAGAGCAGCTCCGAGGATGACGACGATGAGGATGATGAGACCCCACCTGCACAGTCAGCTCTGGCTTCTCAGCCGCGCATCAAGATTGTCAAGAACCCTAAACCCCCCAAGACGCCCAAGCCGCCTAAGGGCTCTGCGGCTGCGCCTGGCGTGCCAAGGCCGACTCAACCGGTTCCGCCCATGTCCAGCCTGAAGCCACCGCCAGAAGATGCGGTGGTCGGGAGTGCGGATGCCCCGTGGCTTCAGCTTACTGCATGGGAGCTCGCTAGACTCAGGAAACGTATGAAGAAGAATGCGCAGTGGAGCCCCAGCGATACAATGATAGCGCGGGAGCTGAAGGCCCTCGGTCGGGGACCCGAAGCATACAAGAAGGCGAAGCAGCTGGCGGAGGAACAGGGCAAACCCTTCGAGGCCACCATCCCCGTATCGGTAGCTGGTGCCGATGGAGTCGAGCACCCGCCCATGGGTGCGCTCAGCTTGGATGCGGCGCTGGCAGCCGAGGACAAACAGTCAAACAACCGTGGCCTGAAGCTCAACGTAGCCAAGAAGCTCAAGAAAGAGAACCTCGCCAAACTCGCCGCGGAGCTGGCGGAGGAGTCCGCGCGGAAGATGGAGCAAGAGGTGAATGCCTTGCTATTCCCCACACCTTCAAAGCAGGCGGAGAAGACGGGTCCGGAGCCTGCGAGTAGTAGGAATCCACGCAAGTACGGCGGTCGCAAGCGGAAGCGTGATTCGGTGGCCGAGCCGGAGGATGAGAAGTCAGGCGGCGGCGGTGGCCCTGCGCCCGGTCCTGCGGAAACCCCTTTGCAGAAGCGCACCAAGACCGAAACCCCCGTCCCTCTCCCGCAGCAAGCCCCCAGTCTCGCTGGCGCATCACAAGAAAGCCAGCTGCAGCCGCCGCCCGTGCCCAACCCACAGTCCACTAGCCCGATTCCCGTCCCTGTCCTGGCGCAGGAGCAGGTCTCCGTGGCTTCAGCACAGACGTCATCAAACTCACCACCAGCATCGACGGCGACTGTCACCACCACTGTGCCAGTCAAACCACCCGCAGACTTGGTGGTACCACCACAGTCTCCCAAAAAGTCTACACCCATCTTACCGCCTGTTCGAGAAACGCGTAAGAGCAGTCAAGCGATCAAGAAGGAGCAGGAGAATCAACATCAGCAGCAGCAACAGCAACAGCAGCCAAAGGAAATTCAGCTGCCCGTGGTGGTTGCGGCCTCCAGCAAAGCCTCCTGGATCTAATTCCAGGGCAGGCACGCCGAGCGCCCTGGGCAGCAGCCGGCCGAACTCACGCGGGAAGGCTGGGAGCTCGGAGCCTCCGCAATCTCTGGCCTCAGACCGGCCGCGACGAACTAGCACCGCGCGCAACACGCGCGGCGCCGGAACAGCGGCAGCATGGGAAGCAGCAGGGGCTAAGCGCCCGGCACCCGGGGTCATCAGCCGGACTATTTCGGGCGGCAGCAGTGCAGTGGGGAAACGCAAGGCGCCGCCTAAGAAGAAGGCGACGCGGGCAGCTTCTGCGCCCCAGTCCAAGAAGCAGCCAGCCGAGGTCGACGGCGAAATCGAGGTGGACGATGAAGGCAACGTGATCGACCCTGACGAGGAGAGGTATTGTCTCTGCAACAGAGTCAGCTTTGGCACAATGATACAGTGCGAGAACGTGGAGGTGAGTTTCTCTTCGTCTTGCTAGGACCACTGCGACTTCCGACGGTGCTTTCAACTGACATGCTATTCGCTTTAGAACTGCAAGCATGAGTGGTTCCATCTGGAGTGTGTGGATATGGACATTCTCCCGGCTAGGACAACCAAGTGGTACTGCCCAGCCTGCAGAAAGCTACTTAATATTGGAGAGAAGGGCGAGGTTAGTGCCCGTGGTGTCAGAGCATGATGGCTTTTCCCCCTATAGCGGGTCGATGCTTTCCAGGGCGTAGGCCGACAGACTCGATATAATTCTCGGTCATGACAGTCTACAACTAACCAATTACCTGCATTGTATCATTGAGCAAGCTACTGTGCTTTCTTTATGTCTTTTTCTTTCTCCATGTTTTTTTCTGGGCGAGTTTTCCTATTACCGATGTTCTATGATGTGCCAGTATTTTCAGCCAAGGATGGGATGGTTTTCGGAATGTTTTGATTTTTCTGGCAGTCCCTTAAGTTCCGAGACTCCACTGGGAGCACTGGTGAACCTTTAGACCAATCTGAAGTCCAGCCTACAGTGCGATATGTGACAACGTCTCCGGGGAAAGTCTCGATAGTGCCTACACTCGTATCTTGGGTAGCTTGGATGTTGCTTGGCAGGGCGGCGGCCCGTTCCCGATGGCATGGTTATGAAACATCGCAGCGCAACTTTATTCGTGATGCCCGTGGAAACGTCACCACCCTCTAGCTCCAACCGTCCCGGCTGTCGTTATTCGGCGTATGTATATATATCGTCGCCTATGTCCACGACCAATGGGACAGACGAAGTCCGTTCATGTGCAGTTGCCTGTCAAATGTGGTGCCAGTGAACGCTACCTCCCACCCACCACTCCCTCCCGATCACATCTGGCCCCCCCGGATAGCTTGATACTACTGCCTCACAACGCTACCGGCTATGACGTCGAACTACTCCCCGGTCCTGCCTGTGGACTACAAAGACGACCATGGCATAAAAGAGTTCATTGCCGAATTCTTCCAGATCTCAGACGACCCCAAGCAGGACGAAGCATGGGTCAATTACTACCGTGACAATGGCACTTTTGTCGTCAATAACAAGACCTCACAGGGTCGAGAGGGTCAGCAACGGAGCCGTTGAATGGGACTTCCCACTCCCATGATTTTTTTTTTCTTCTGCCGCTGGATGCGATGATCTGACAAACTATTCTCCTCCATTTCTCTTTTCGTTCACGACAGACATCCGAAAGGCCCGGAGTGCCATGTGGGATCATGTCGCGGAGCGGAAGCACATGGTCGAAAAGGCTGTGCCGGCCAGGTTCCCGTGCCCCAAGGGCGAGGATTGCCTGGACCTGACGCTTTTTGGCAAGGTGCACCAGACGCTCAAGAGCGGCGGCACCATGTCGGTTGACTGGGTCTCCCACGGTCGGCTCAAGCGGGAGGGCAACAACAAGTGGCAAATCGCATATTATCGGGTGTACGCCTTGATGTAAGCTGTTTATTTGGGTGGAGGACAGCGGCCGCTGGCGCTTCGTGAATTGGGTGGCGAAGTCAGGCGGGTACCTACAGGTTGGGGAGGCGGGATCTCCAAAAAAGGCGTGCATAACAGCCCGACGACGGTCTGGCGGGATCGAGTGGGGGAGCACGTTCCCCTCCAAAAAAAAAAAAAAAAAAAAAAAGCTGGACTGCAAACGTTCAACAGCTGCGCTCGCAGCCAAAACATGGAAATTAACGCGATTATAATAAAATAATGTAGCTAAAGAATTTGCATCTGTATTTTTTTTAACGAAGGTTTTTTTTTCTTTTTTTTTTTTTTTTTTCTTTTGTGAAATTGGTCGTTTTGCCGGAGTTATAACCAATTGAAAATGGCGAGTTTGTATGAACGTTCAATGGGAAGACCAGGGGCGGAATTACTGTTTTGCAGTCCAGGCTTTTTTTGGGGAACGTGGGGAGGTCGTCGTTTGCGTTGGGGCAGTGGCACAGTGGGTCCTCGACGCAGACGGTAAGGCCAGCTGGGGAGGCCAGCTGGGGGACAGCCCCAAGACGCGCCTGAATGCAGGCTGCGTCACCTGTTGTTCCAGTGGGGTCATCAAATGTGATCAGGTGCCGTATCTATTTGCTGAGGATGCCCGGATTACAAGATGCAAGGAAGGGGACCCGCCGTCCACGGCCTCCGTCCCTCGAGACCAGGCCTTGACCGAACGTGGCCACGGCACTGCTTGGAAAAGGGGCAGAGGGTCAGCGAATCTCGCTCGTTCGAGACATGGACTCGAAGGGTGTCAGCCAACAATGTGACTTGGTCAGCGACGGCGCAGCGTGTTGTGAGAAGAAGAAAGAAGAAGAAGGAAGCCTCGGCCTAAATACCTACCTAGGTACCTGGTATTCGTCCCTAGGTGCACTCCGCGTAAGTAGAGTGCAGTTGACTAGGTACCCAGGTAGAAGCGGCGATGGCACGGGTGGATAGCCCAGGCAATTCCAGCCCCGGACCTGGACATTGCCCATTGCTGTGCTGCGGTCAAGTAACAATCACCCGCACTGTGCCATGGGAGTCGACAGGGCCCGTGGAAGTCCGGTGCAGTGCATTGCGCAAGGCTAGAACAAACTGGACAACTCACCTTGAATGCAGCAGTCCATCCATGTAGGTAGGTACCTTGGTATTTTTACACATGGATGCAGCCTACATGCACCTATCGTAGCTGTCCTTGCTTCCAGCTGGAGACCGCCTGCCTGGCTGCTGCTTCCAGCGCCAGCCGGAAGCCAAGCCACGAAGCAGGAGGGGCTACGGGGACTGCATGACTGACTGGACCCCTCGCTGCGTAATTCAGTGCCGTAGCCCAGGCCCATGTCACTAGCTATCTCACCTGCTATCTGGGCTGCTCCACTCGCTTTATCCGTCGCGGGGTTCGGGTCACTCCCCCTCGCTTGCCCACATCACCAGCGGCTCCCTAGTACATTATTGGTACTTGCACACCGACCCAGTCACCCGCTCCAGCGCTAGTCGAACCAAGGTACTGATCCTCTCCAGCTAGGCCGCTTCCATCCAAGGTACACAAGGTACCTCAGGGGCGGTACCTTCCCAAAGAGGTGGAATGCAAGCAACATTGGACAAAGGCGGACGCCGGGGGGGCCTGCAGCTTGGGCCCTGACAAGTGTGGGACGCGGGAAGTCTGTTTCTGTCCTGGCAGATCCGTCACTACCACGACCGACCTCCGACCTTCTCGCACCGCCCGCCGTCATCCTGCCTGTTGCATCATCACTGACTGTCATACCGATACCATCCCGTTCTGCTTTCCCATCACGAGCATCCCTTCTCTGCGCATAGTATCTTCTCGTCTGCCCATTCAAATTTGCATTCCCTTCTCTGATTCAGCCCCTTTATCTTGTCATAGACTTTGTTTGCTTGCATCCAGAATACCAGAACTCCCGACGGGCAGTGCCTCGTTGGAATTCCACTCCTTTGTTGTCTCCCGCCCCAAGAGACGGGACTGAATACCCACCCATCCGTAATACGCGCTATTTCCCGCGCCCGGCTATTTTCTCCCACCACAGCCCCTCTCCTACTCCCGACTGTATCGCGAAACCGAAGCGACGGGAACTCGATCGCTCAGCGACTTGTCGATATACCCGCAGCCCGCCGTTTGCCGGGCCTCGAACCGAATCCCTGCACGTCGGCCGCCTGTCGCCGGGGTGACTCTTCCCCGACTGCCTGACCCCTCCATTTCCGTCGACTGCCCCGGACTTGCGTGAAAGTGCACTCCGTCTGTGCAGGTCCCGGAACCAAACCCGGCGGCTAGGTGCAGGAGACTGCCCTTGGCCAGCTCTCCCAGGCAAAGGCGACTATATGCCTAGTACGTAGGCCGCTTCCCCGCTGTGCGCCCCGCGCTCTCGTGGCACCCGCCCCGCTGCCCTACAGCCGAATCTCGCCTGAAAGGCTACATACTTTCCAAGCCTGCCTACATTGGTAGCCAGCTGCTGTCTGCAGTTCGTTGGCTGACAACCCATCCCATGCGAACAGAAAAGTCGAAGAAAGATGTCAATGAGAGCGGTGCAATCGCCGCCGCGCGTGTCAAAGCATGCTGCTGGCCAGTTCTCGTACGTTCCACCCCTGATCTTTGCGGCGGGCGGGCTTCAGATGCAGAATGCCGTGGCGCCTGCGCGCCTTGCTTGGTTCATCGGAGAGGCGGCTCCTCCAGTCGTATTCGTGCAGCGCCTCTCATTTGCTGGCTGGGTACGTCTACTAACTTTGTCTGGACCAGCAACAGTGGTCTCGGCGTACCTAAGGCTTTGCATCAGACTCTTCGTCCTCCTCGGTGCAGTCGCCAGAGATAAAGCCGCGCCGACGCCTTCGTCAAATGGCAACCCGACTCGCCTATCCTGGACGCCATCACGAGCGCTTCATTCGGGACAAACACCACTGCTCCGAGCATGGCCAACGAGTGGATGACTTCGAGGGGCACCCCCGGGATGGCGGGCTCGCCGGGGAATCTCAAAGCCTGATGGGCGAGTCACCGCCCACCCAGCCGTCGTCCTACGAGGACCCCCGGTCGATGCCCTATGGATGGGCGTCTCCGCGCCCCTACATGAACAACCAGCGCCCCTCACCATCGCCCCCATCGTTCGGTTTGGCAGGCGACCGCTGAGCTACCATATGGATGCCCAGTACCAGCCGTCCGACCCCCACGCAAAGCCGACAACTGCAGCCGTCCGCAGAAGCTCGCTGCACTCTCACTACGCCCAGTCTCGCGGCAGCCCTAATCCGCCTTTGCCACACGAGCCACAGCCGCACTTCTACGGTGTGCCAGACCTAGGCTTCGACATCCAGCCCCAGCATGGCCTGAAGGCCGGTGATCGAGGTTATCACTTTGCATTCGACAAGATCCCGAGTGCGGGACTAGATCGCACTCCTGGCAAGGATAATGTCATTGTCGCTGGCTACGAAGGCGGTTTGGAGGTGTTCTCGGTTGGGAAGCGTGGTCTAGAGCCTCTAGCAAGTCTGAATGGCCTGCGCGGGGGTGTTTACCACGCCGCAATCTTGCCCTGGACCTCCCATGGCGAGAACCGTGATGTCTTCCCGCTTGTCGCGGTCGTTGTGCATGGGCCGGTGCTCCAGCCACCTCTTGCGGACGCAAGTCCCGAGACGACAGACGACGTGATTTCCGACGATCGTCAGGGTCAAGCTACGGCCAAGGGCGGCAGCATGCCAGTCGAGTTCTACCAAACGTCAGTGGAGGTTTACTCGTTGAGGTCCAACAGGCGGGTGGCTACCCTGCTCGAAGCGCCTAAGGTCCCAGTGAGCACCCCAATCACAAGCCCCATTTTCAGAGCGCCGCCGCCGTCGGGAGCCTTCCAGATTAAAGCAGACGGAGGAATCGTCATGATTTCGTCTGGCGTGACCGGAGAGTGCTGGGTCTACCGGCAAATCCTTGCGGGGCCACAGGAAGGGGGCATCACTTTCAGGTGTGCCGGAAAACTGTGGACCGCTCTTCAGCAACCATTCAAAGGTGACACTCAGCAAGAGACGGAGCGAAACCGAGTGTCGACACAGAGGCCAAACGCCAGATCTCCCATAATCTCACTCAGGGGCCGATGGATCGCCTACTGTCCAGCGGCACCTTCTTCGCAGATCTCTTTAAGGGCTGCGGTGACAGTGCCTCTGCATGGCAAGGCCCCGGGTGCAGCAACGGTGACCCCTCCGCCGTTGCCATCCGTCTCTTCCGAGGTTGACCTGCCCATATCGGACAGCCTAGTCAACAAGATTATGCGGGACGCGACGCAAGAGTTCATCCAGGGTGCCAAATGGGTCGGTCAGCAGGGCTGGCAGGCTTTCAATAACTACTGGAAGGGCCCTGCCAACTCACGGGGCGCCGCCCGTTCGCCCCCTCTGGGCTCGCAGCCGTGGGTGAGCGGTGGCTATGGGAATCGCCAGGAGGCATCCCAGTTTCCACCCACCCACGGCGCCATGACCCCGGCCGTCTCGAAAGAGCCCGGTATTGTCTCCATCGTGGACGTTGGTACGCTGGGTCACTCGACCGCGCTCCATCCCATCGCCACGTTCTCTCCTCCATTTGGATGCAGCTTCCTGAGCTTTAATCCGAGTGGGCTCGCGATATTTACGGCGAGCAGCAAGGGAGATGTGCAGACGGTATGGGATCTGATGCGCATCCAGTACGCCAAGAGTTCCCCTTTGCAGGCGTCGGCAGTGGTGGCTGCCCAGAATGGCTCGAGGGTGCGACAAGTCGCTCAGTTCTCTCGGCTGACTGTGGCACGCATTGTCGACGTCTCGTGGACGAAGCCTCACGGAGAACGTGCGGCCATGATCACGGAACGAGGCACTGTGCATCTCTTGGACATGCCGTCGAGCGCCTTTACGTGGCCACCTCCGCGTCGGCGGGTACCACCCCAGGATCCGGCTGTGTCCTCGTCTGAGACAAAGCATCCGGCCGTCTCCATGGCGTCCTCCGCCTTCACTACGGCTCTGGGCGTGGCTCGTCCCTTGATGGCCCGGCCCCGAAGGAGCAGCAGCAATGTTCCGCAGCTGACCAGCTCTAGCATCCGTGATCATGCTAGCCACGGCGGGAAGGCTATTGTTGCAACCATCAGCCACTCTCTGGGAAAGACGGGCAGTGCGATCAACCAGCTCCGACACACTGGCGAAAATCGGGCCTCCTTGCCGCTGACGAATCTTCCTCCGGCCGGGGCCTGTGCTGCTTGGGTAGCCGGGCGGAAGAACCATCAGCTTTATGTACTCGGCGATGGACTGGTGCGGGCGTTTCCAAACCGTATACGCAAGACACCCTCAACATCGGATCGGAACCGCACGCCATGGTTGACACGGCACAGGGACTACAAGGTTCCCGGCCTGCCGGAGGACACGATCGCCTCGGCCGTCAAGCGGTTCATCGATCCCGACGAATATCTCGACTTGACGGATCGCACCATGGACGCAAACAACAATACCATGGTTCTTGATACCAGGCGCCGGGCGCCGCTGCACGATGCCAGTGCCGAGTCGGCGATCCCGCAGGCTGAGATCGAGTCAAGCGCGCCGTATCAGCCATTCCATACTGACAGGCGCGTCGCTCTGCACAACTACTGCGAGCCGAAAGGTGCCCAGGAGTCGGCGGAGGACCAGCTGTCTGCCTTCTTGGCGAATGCTACTCTCGAAGAAACGCCGGCTGCGCCATCGTCTTCGAGGAAGGAGCACAAGCAGCCTAGAGCGAGGGCGGGCGAGGCAAGGGCTGCCAGCGATGGCGGCTGGGTGTTCGGTCAGGTGCTGAACACGGTCAGGCTCGAGACAGGTCACCTGCAAGTTTCGGACGGAGAGTCGTTCAACACCAGCTCCAACGAGACGCGGGCTCTGCCTCCGTCAGCCATCGAGAGGGTACTCCAGCACGTGGGTGAGAACGATGACCAAATTGTTATCACGACTCGCCGCCGGAGAGGGGGTGGCGGCCGGGCGACTGATGACGATGACGACGGCTTCTTCGAAGATGACTGCGAGGTGCTTGATTTCGCTGATCAGAGGGTTTAAACTCTGATGTGGCGCCACTGCAGGTGTCTCCTCTGCCTCAACGGCCTTCCCTCCCCACTCTGGTTTTCCTTCATCTTCTTTATTTGCTCCTTTTCTTCTGCACCACCGCTAAAGCATGAGGATAACCGGACGGTCTCTCGAGTTGAATTGATTGTCCGAGCAAGTTGCGAGGATGCATGTTTGGGGCACTCAATGCTGTTTGTGTGTGGCCACTTACTGGAGATATGCTCTCCGCCACTTTCGCTTTTTGCATTCACCTGCAGTTCTTTCCGCAGTGGCTGGATATTGGGAAGCATTAGAGCTTCCTGTAAGAGCGACTTTCGCAGTCCAGTAGATAGAGGGTTGGTTGTACTCCGTCAGTAGGTAGCCAGCGTAAGAACAGGCCAAATAATATGCCTTCTGCAAGATACAGGTCTCAACACTCGTGTCAAAGCGGCGAGGAGATGGGCCAAAGTAACTTCCAGTGTCTCCGAACGATCCACTTGATGCATGCCAACATTCAACGAACTATCAATTAATGATGCCGCAACTCTAGGTAACATTATCTTACAGGAAAACAAGTGTTACGAGTCTCCCTGAGCTAGATGGTGGCGAGTGATTACTTTGCTCGGAGTATTCGTGACGGATGCACGTTGGCAAAAAGCTCGCTGTTTTTTATGCACCCTCTTTGACCTCGGCCATGCTGCAATGGGGGTGCATGCGCCATTCTTTTTCGCCCGTCCGAAATATCGCTGGAGGGAGGCTGCACATAGCCCCCACTACTCAAGCCTTCTTCTTTGCCGCCGCAGCCTTGGCCTTGGCGGCCTTCTTCCTGTTGCTGCGGATCATGACGACGCTGAGGAACGAGCCGACGACGGCGGAGCCCAGGAGGATGAGGATGACGGGTATGCGGATGGCCCAGACACGCGGGGGGAAGACGTTCTGGAGCGGGTGGTCCGAGTCGACAAAGGGCTGTGAAGGTTTTCGTGACTTAGCGGACGGGACATCGTCACCGGCCGGCTGCGGGGAAGGAGGGAAGGAAGGGACCCAGGCTGGTGCGGGCGGGAGCTCACCATAATCAGGGTCCACACGCTGTAGTAGAGGAAGACGACAGACGCGGCCACGAGCATGGCGAGACCGACGAGTTTGTCAAGCTGTTTTGCGAGGGGAGCGGGCGGGCGGGCGGGCGGTCGGTCGATCGCACGCGCGCGGGTCTTTGGTTAGCGAGGTGTTGAGGCGCATGGGAAAAGGGCGAAGGAGCGGGACGGAGGCGAGTGTTTACCATTGTCGCAGCTGGAGGGTCCTGGTTATGCTACTTTGAGCGGGCCTACGGAGGGGAAAGGAGCGTGGTGTGGAGAGGAATGATTGTGAAGTCTCGCGACGAAAGACGAGCAAAGCAGAATGCCTTCGGGGCCACGTTGGATCAATGTTTTCTGGCGATGTGCTAGGGAGTGACACCACGCAGCAGCATCAGCGCTTGGCCCAATTGACAGCCGCGTTCCCTCTTGGCTAGCGTCAGGGGTGTGGCTCGCCGGCCTAGGCTGGGCCTATTGTGGGGCGGGCCTCGCGCGTCTTTCAGCTGCCGGGAAGACCCTGGCCAGGCTGGCTGGCCTGCACGCTGCGCCCCACAAAGGTGGATCGTGAGTGCTCACCAGCCACCTGATAATGGTCAGTTGTGGCGCCCGATACAAAATAATTTTGGAATTGGATCCGAGCTTCGCCAAAGCCGCTGCAAAGTCTCGCGATCAGGCAGGCAAAAGGCAACCAACCAAGGTCGCGTTTGGTCTGACGACAAAAAATCAACGGCCTACCCATCAGATATCGAGATCGCATCGCCTGTTCGAAGATTTCCCGATACCGCCCACGCGTGCATCGAGTTCGACAAACAGCAGGATGCGGTCCCTGGGTCAGGCGCGTCGTCGCCGAGAGCGCGTTCGCCGGCTTCGAAGCCTCTTCCCCTGGACGACGAACGGTCGCCGAAACCTGCCGACACGAAACCACCACGGGGCGGTCGCGATGGCGAGGGGAGAGGAGAAAGGGGAGGGGGCGGCGGGGGAAGAGGAGCAGGGCGGCACGAGCGCAGCAAGCGAGAGGGCGGCGACAAGTACCGGCCGGCGCGCCGCGAGCGGACGCCGCCGCCAGTGGCGACGGAGGAGCAGAAGCAGGCGGCGGCCAAGGCCGAGTACGAGCGGCTGCTGACGGCGCGGTCGGGGGGCACGTACGTGCCGCCGGCTAAGCTGCGGGCGCTGCAGGCGCAGATCACGGACAAGACGTCGACGGCGTACCAGCGCATGGCGTGGGACGCACTCAAAAAGAGCATCAACGGGCTCATCAACAAGGTCAACGTCAGCAACATCAAGCCACTCGTGCCCGAGCTCTTCAACGAGAACCTCGTGCGCGGGCGCGGGCTCTTCTGCCAGAGCGCCGTCAAGGCCCAGGCGGCGTCGCTGCCCTTCACGCCCATCTACGCCGCCCTCGTCGCCGTCGTCAACACCAAGCTGCCCCAGGTCGGCGAGCTGCTGCTGCGCCGCCTGGTCCTGCGCTTCCGCAAGGCCTTCCGCCGCAACGACAAGGCCGTCTGCCTGTCGGCCACTACCTTTGTCGCCCACCTGGTCAACCAGCAGGTCGCGCACGAGATGGTGGCCGCCCAGATGCTGCTGCTGCTGCTCAACAAGCCCACCGACGACAGCGTCGAGATCGCCGTCGGCCTGACCCGCGAGGTCGGCCAGTTCCTCGAGGAGATGAACGCGCCCATCGCCAACGTCGTCTTTGACCGCTTCCGCGACATCCTGCACGAGGCCGACATCGCCAAGCGCACCCAGTACATGATCGAGGTGCTCTTCCAGACCCGCAAGGACCAGTTCAAAGACAACCCGGCCGTGCGCGAGGAGCTCGACCTGGTCGAGGAATCGGACCAGATCAAGCACTTTGTCGAGCTGGACGGCGACCTCGATGCCGAGGACACGCTCAACATCTTCCGCCACGACCCGGACTACGAGGAGAACGAGGAGAAGTACAAGAAACTCAAGGCCGAGATTCTTGGCGAGGGCTCCGACTACGAGGACGACAGCGGCGACGAGGATGACGACTCGAGCGAGGACGAGGCCGAAACGGCCGAGCAAAAGGCGGTCGACATCCAGGACCGGAGCAACGCCGACTTGGTCGCGCTGCGGAGAACGATTTGTATGTGTGCTGCCACGCTGGGACTGGACTCGTCGTGGAAGAACCGTTGCTGACCAGTCTACCCCTCGCAGATCTGACCTTGATGTCCAGCATGGATCCGGAAGAAGCCGTGCACAAGCTGATGAAGCTCAATCTGTAAGTGACGGCAGCAACTAGCCCGCCCCCTACACCAAGAGACGAGGTCAACTAACGTATGGCAAACAGACCCGCTGGCCAGGAGCCTGAGCTGCCATCGCTCATCGTCGAGTCGTGCGCGCAGGAGCGGACCTACTCCAAGTTCTACGGAGCCATCGGCGAGCGGCTAGCCAAAATCAACCGGCTCTGGACCGACCTCTTCGAGCGCTCGTTTGAGCACTACTACACCAACATCCACCGCTACGAAACGAACAGGCTGCGCAACATTGCCCGCTTCTTCGGCCACATCTTCAGCACCGACGCCATCGGCTGGCACTGCATGTCCGTCGTGCACCTGAACGAGGAGGAGACCACGTCGGCGAGCCGTATCTTCATCAAGATCCTGTTCCAGGAAATCTCAGAAGCCATGGGCATGCCCAAGCTGGTGGCGCGTACGAAGGAGGAGCAGCTCCGCCCATACATGGAGGGCCTCTTCCCCCGCGACACGGCTCGCAACGTCCGCTTCTCCATCAACTACTTCACCAGCATCGGCATGGGCGTCCTGACCGAGGAATCGCGCGAGTTCCTTCAGAACATGCCCAAGCCGGCCCTGCCCGCGCCCCGCCGCCGCCGACCACTCCGACTCGGAGTCGTCGGATTACTCGTCCTACACCGGCTCTTCATACTCGTCGCGCTCCCGCTCGAGGTCCCGCCGGTCGCGCTCCTACTCGCGTTCGAGGTCCAGATCTCCCGCGCCGCGCCGCGGGAAGGCTGCGGCCAAGAGACCATCCCCCTCGCGCTCGAGATCCCGCTCTCGCTCCATTTCCAGGTCTCGGAGCCCCGCGCCTCGTCGCGGCCGCTCGTACAGCCGTAACCGGCCCGCATCGGCGGGCCGGTCCCGTTCTCGCTCTCGCTCCTACTCGCGGTCGAGGTCGAGATCCTATTCGCGATCGCGGTCTCGCACCCCGCAGCGCCGCGACGCACCCCAACAGCAGCAACAACAACAGCAGCAGCAGCAGCAGCAGCAACAACAACAACCAACCCAGCAGCGCGGGCGCCAGCGCTCCTACACGCCTAGTGACCGCAGCATGAGCCGGAGCCGCAGTCGGAGCCGCAGCTATAGCAGGAGTCCCCGCGGCCGCTCCTACACTAGGTCGCCAGAGCCTGCCACCGCACGCGGCGGACCAACGGCGGCAACGCGCAGGCCGGCAGCGTCGCCGCCTGCGCGCAGGCCCGTCTCGGCGGACAGCAGGCGGTCCAGGTCGAGGTCCCGGTCCAGGTCGAGGTCCCGGTCCAGGTCGAGGTCGAGGTCACCCGTGGCCGCGCGCCGGCGGCGAGGTTCTTCTTATAGCCGCAGTCGCAGCCCGATCAGGGACAGGGTTGGCAGCGGCGGTGGCGGGACCGCCGACAGAGGTGGTGGCCGTGATGCGCGAAACAAGGCGGCACCGAGGCGTGGACGGAGCTACTCCCGGTCCGTGAGCCGGTCCAGGTCCAGATCCAGGTCCAGGTCCAGGTCTGTGACGACGTCGCCGTCGCCGGGCCCGTCCAGGCGGCGGAGGAGGGCGTCGTCCAGCGTCAGCGACACGCCGAGGAAGAGACGCCGGGAGAGCTGAGCCGGCCGGGAGAGGCGGATGGGCTCGGGCTCCGAGTTTGCAAACGTAAACAGCATGCCCACGCCGGGGAAGCTAGTGTGTGAAGAACTAAGATTAGCCTCGGGGCAGTCCGCGTGGCAGTGTTCGGGGGCCTCGATCTTCCAAGGCCGCCCAGGACCCAGACTGTTTGTAATATAGTATCCGAGGAGGATCCAGAGTGAGAGGGATGCGCTAGAAATGAATCCGTAATGACGAAGCCGAACGCATCATCCTGCTTTGTGCTTTTCCTATCATCCAAGCCCTACGCATTACCCCACATTTTCTACCCATTTGCGGCTCTCGGAGAACGCGTTTGGCGAGTGTGGTTTTGGGAGACATTATAGCTGTTCTGTATATTTTATTTTTTTCTATTCCTCGCAGTTAGGGAAATCTACTCATGCCATCATTATCCAGAAACCAGATCGCTCGTCGGATAGTTTGTCCGCTTTTCCAGCTCGGCCACCTTGGCTTCTGTAGCAGCACCCTCCGCTTTCTCAGATGTGACTTCGGCCGCGAGCTTCTGGCCATTTTGTCGCGCTGCTGCCGCTGCTGTCGGCGGCTTGGTCTTCTTGAGCGTGATGGCCCCCTTGGCCGCAGCCTCGGCCGGCAGCGGGCGCACGATGGGCTGGACGACCCACCACGGCCGCCTGCACCGCTTCACCGTCTCGAGCGAGCTTTCCACGACTGCTGCGGCGTCTTGGGCCTCCGCCGCCGCCGCTGCTGCTGCTGCTGCTGCTTCACCCCCACCCGCCGCAGCCCCGTCGGCACCGCCCGCGACCAGCTCCTTGGGCAGCTGCTTGACTTTCGTGGCCGGCAGCGGCTCGTCCTCGTAGCTGCGGCCGCCCGTCCTCTCGTACTCGAGCATGCCCTCGGCGACCCTGCGCTCGACCATGTCGAGGATCCGCTCGAGGTAGGGCAGGTAGCCAGAGCCCAGCCTCGCCTTGGCCAGGAGGTCGCGCACGTCGGTGTGCCGCGAGACAAAGTGGCGCAGCATGTGGAACAGGTGGCCCTTGACGGCGATGTAGTTGGGCGATGGGATCTTGTCCTTCTTGCCGAGGCCCTCCGGGTCGTCCTCGTCGGCGCCGCCCCTTTTGCTGCTGTTGCCGTTGTTGTTGTTCCTCTTGCGCTTCTTGCGCGCCGGGCCCTCTTCCTCCTCGCCACCCTCTCGCCGTTTTGATTCCCATTCGTAGTCGTCGTCGTCGTCGCCGTCGTCGTCGTCGTCGTTGCTGTGGTTGCCGTCGTGGGTTCTGGTACCGGCTGCGCAAGCCAGGCCTCGTCATCGCCCGGCACGAACAGCGGCCTCCGGCTGGGCGGCTCCTCGCCCTGGACGTAGCGGTGCAGGATGTCGAGGTACCGGCGCAGAACGGCATCGACGCGGAACCCGCCGAGGCCGTCGACGCCGCGCCAGTACTCGCCCCTGACAAAAGTCTCGCCAGCCTCCTCGCCGGGCACGGGCTCGCGCGCAAAGATGGACGGGTCGCTGAGGTTGCCCTCGGCCGACATGACGCCGTCGGCGCCCGTGGCGGCGAAACAGGCGTCGACATCTGCGCGCTGCAGCACGTTGCCGTTGGCGAAGAGGACCGTGTCGGGCGGCAGCTCGTCGCGCAGGCGGCGGATGGCGGCCCAGTCGGCGAGGCCCGTCAGGTGGCCCTTTTGCTCGCGGCGGCGGCCGTGGACGGTCAGGATACTGGCGCCGGCGTCGAGCACGTTGCGCGCGTAGGCGAGCGTGGCCTCTGGGGTGTCGAGGATGCGGATCTTTGCCGCGACGGGCACGGGCAGCTCCTCGTGCAGCGTCCTGATCAGGCGGTGGATCAGCTCCTGGTCCTCCTGCAGGAAGGCGCCGTACCGGCCCTTCTTGGCGATGCCCTGGGGGCAGCCGAGGTTGAGGTCGACGGCGTCGCAGTAGGGGGCCACGCGCCTGGCGGCGTCGAGAAGGGCGGCCGGCTCGTTGGCGCAGAACTGCACGAACAAGGGCCGGTCGATGGCCGGGTTCCCGTCCAGCCACGGCGTCGGCTCCGCATCGGGGTTCGCTGCACTGGGGCGCGTCGGCTGGAAGTGCGAGTCCCTGTAGGCTTGGGTTTCGCTGAAGAGCCGGGCGTGCAGCATAGGCGAGTAGGCGAGGAGTTTCGACTGCTCGGATTTGGGCATGAAGGATCGCGTGAGCATGCGCCAGGCCTGGGGACCGCATAGTTGCTACGGTCAGCTATATGCATGGCCACCATGGTAGTCTTGGGCAAACATGTATAAAAGTAAACGCACAAATTCGGACTGGTCCACCATGGGAGCAACGATGTACTTGGGACTACCGATGCTCTCGTAAAATGCACGCCCGTGCAGCTTCTTCGGCCGCTGGGACTCTGGCCCGGGCGTAGCCGGCTCGAGTCCGGACATGACGGCGCGCGTGGTGGCTATCGTCCTCCTCGTAGTCCGGCCCGGGGCCGCGATGCGCCCCAGTCTCAGGCGGCGCAGCAAAAGCGCCAGCGCGACAGCTCGGAGATCAGCGCAGCGAGGACGAGTCGGCCTTGCACATCTGGCGGCCGTGAGCTGTCAATGGGGTACTGTATCCGCCTCCACGTTTCGTACAACAGCTGTCGTCGATGGCTTCCTAAAGCGCGGGGCGCAATCGAGCAACCAAAAAAGAAGGAGAAAAAAGTTGCTAGGCTGCAAGGCTGAAAAACGATCTCGCTGCTGATTGGCGAAACCCCAAAAGAAGCAACTCGGCTGGGCCCCTCGACGGGAGGCTGCAGAAATGACGTCATTAGGCAAGGCTCCACCAATTGAGAGAAAGAAGAAGAAGAAAAAACTCGTCCTGGCACTGTGACCATACACTGTCCATCCGCTCTCTCAAATCCCACACGCTTGTAAACTTCAGATAGGCGGGTGTTACAACATCGAGGAGGTCGGGCCTCGGGTTCTCCCTGTCCGTGCCTGTGGTGGTTACGGTGCGGTGTGCAATCATCAACCCGAAGGGACACTTCCCCCACCACCGACAGTTACACGTCTGGCACACACGAAAATGAAACGAGAATAAAGAAAGCAAAGAAGCAGTCGGCTCATCCTTCTACATGCCCACCCACTCATCCTCCCCAGGCGGGGCGAGACAGAAAAAAAAAAAGGGGGAGAGGCAAGGAAGCTGCAGGAGATAGGCACGTGTTATTGATGCACGCCGCAACGGTTTGTCTGCGAGCTCGGCCTGCATGCAACATAGGCACATAAACGGCGGAGCAAAATGTCCAGCGGTGGGGTGTAAGTGTGAGTACGAGCGTGAGTGTGGGTGAGCGAATGCGAGTGTGTGGTGGGAACGGGGCGGGCGGCAGGCAAATTGATAAAGAAAAACAACTGGCAGACTGGACTGGAAACACCGACGAACCTAATGGCTACCTAGGTATCCGGGCGGATAGATAGGGGGGCGGCCCAGGTTGCATTTCGTCGTGCATGTGCAGCCTATAATGCGGGATCCCATCCACCCTCCTGATTCGCCCGGCTGCTACTTTTTTTTCTTTCTTTCTTCCCTTCTTCTCCCCTCCTCGGGGCAAAACCCCCATGCCGCCCGCCCGCGGGGCTCCTCGCCACTTTCGCTCCTTTCGGATCCAAGTGGCACTTTGCGGCTACCGACATTGCAACCAAACGCCCACCGTGGCCCGCCCTGCGATTATCTGCGCATGCCCGCCTGCCTCGGTTGATCAGACGAGCACTCCTAGGTAGGTCTGTACTTCGTCCTTTTGCCCGCTACCCTCCATTACACACACTCCTGACCTTGCTTCTCCTCGCTTCTACTTCCTTCTTCTCGTATTCTGCCCTCATATTTCCAGGCTTTATTCCCCATCCTGCAGCTGTTAGCACCTTCTCGGCATCTTCCTTCCCGGCGGCTTATCAACATCACACACGTGAGCGCACAAAACAACCCTTGGCTTGCCATCAAGCTAGGCTACATACCCGCCATCTTGGATAGACCATCTCTTGCGTGGCATGGAACGCCTGGGCGAGCAGGGAGCGACCTCTCTTTTCATTGCTAACCGAGCTAGACATGGACGATGGATCAGAAGGGACTAGGAACAACAATGATAGCGATGAAAGCCAGCCGCCGGAAAAAAAAAAAAAAAAAATCTTCCAAAAAAACATTTCAACAGCTGCTTGATCTTCAATGCGCGCCTGTGTGCGAGAGTGTATGCATGTGTGCTTGCTTCCTTATTTGTTTGCGCCTGGTCTCAATGGCACTGGCGTTGGGAAAATGGACAAAGCAAAGAAAAAAGAAAACAACAAAAACCAGTGAAAATTCAAAGCCGTCGAGACCTGCAAATAGAAAGACCACACTAATATGCCCAGTGTTCGGTATGACAATCGAGTTCTCCACTGTTCCCGTGGGGGTAAACGAGGTAAAAAGAGGCGAGCAAGGAAAAACAAGGAAATGGAGACAAAAAGAATCTCAGGTTTCCCGAGTCGTTGTAGTCGTTGGGCCATGAGCCCATCGCCCCTCTTAGCTCGTCCGCGTTGGTTGGTTGGCGTCTTGGGGTTTCGGTTTTCGATTTTCTTGCAAGCAAAAAAGGACAAAGAAAAGGGAAGGAAATGCAAGCAAGGAGATAGAGATAGATGAAAAGACAATGCGCATTTCTGCCTCGAGTAACACCGGCCAAACTTTTGCTCCCGACAAAGCCCAAGTCGATCTAGGCCGTGTATGTGCATATGCAGAGGCCATACAGTTCGTCCACCCGCTCTCGTCCGGGTGGTTGTCGTGTACCAAAGTTCTAGGCGAAGAACCAAGCGAGGGAAGTGCAGTAAGTCGAAAGAACGCCGTGACACCATACGATGCTGTCCAGAAACAAACGCCATGAGAATGTAAGACATGTGCAATACACCACAGGGGCTGCCGCGAAACGATCCCTGCCCGAAACGAAACAGGCTGCCGAATTAATATGCCATGTCTTGGGGTGCAATGACATTAGAAAAAGTGCGTGTATATCTTCGAGTTCTCGTGCACCTCCATCTCCTGTGAACGTGACGTCGCGTCAGTTAGCGAGATCGATCGACACAAGAGTCTGTGCCCATTGCCATCCCCGGTGCGTCTTACCATCTTGAACGAGTTGAGCTCCTCCTTGATCTGCTGAGCGAGCATTGGCGTCAGGCGGTTGCACGTGGCAATCTCGCCACGGCGGTCGTACTCCTGACTGGGCCAAGTGTCGTAGAAAACAATGCGAGGGCTGAAGGTTGCGTTCCGCCTCATAGTGCCCGTGGGAGTCGAGCCTTGAGGGTGACCGGAGCACTCTTAGTGTCCTGGCGCAGCCGGAGAGCTGTCATGAAGTAGTCCTCGCCTCCAATCGCCACCGAGCCGGTGCGCTTGTGTCCCTGAACGTCGTCGTTGGGCGTGCTCGGGGCACTCGAGTTTGGCGAGTCGCTCATAGCAGGAGCACCGCGCAGGCTGCCGTTAGGGTTGCCCCTCGACGGGCTGGGAGACGCGCCGCGGCCTACCAGGTTATCAATGTCAGTAAAGCAGCTCGACATCGAGGCTTGGTATCAATGGTAAAAATAAGGGAAGGGGCACAACTCACGCTTGAGGATGCCCTTCCTAACCGCGGCGAGAACCTCGGCACGCTCTCTGTCTCCACCAACAATGCTCTTCCGAACGCCCGAGTTGTCGGTTCCGGAGCTGCCGAGACGGTCCGAGACGAGGCTCGAAGTCTTGGATGCGTCGATAGAGTTCCTCTCCAGCCTGGGGAAGCCTGTGCCACCCCCAGTCTGGGAATGGGGATCGGCGTTGACATTGACCCTCTCCCGCTCGGCCTCAACCGTGATCATGGACACGGCGGCCTGGCTGCCTTCTGGCGCCTGTGCATCGGCAGACGGGGCACCAATGATCGACTTGGGGCGGAAGAGGCCCACGAGCGAGCGACCACCTTTCTTCATACCACGTCCCATCTTTCGAATCATAATCGAAGCAGACGATGCTGTGGACGAGATGGACAGGTTGTCGGTGGATCCAGCAAAAATCTTGGCTCCGGCGTAAATGCTGTTGCCGATGCCACCCTCCTCCTGCTGTTGAGCAATCCGGGCCTGCTCTACGTCATAGGCCGCGTTGGAGTCTGGCTCCTTTTGCAGCTTTGAAGCATTGTTGGTCTCGGCAAGTTCGTGAATCGTCTCCGGGTTCGATGCTTTCCTAAGCTCTGCCGCGCTGCCAAAGGAGAATGCGCGGCGAAGGCGAGACGTCTTGCTCTTGGGCTTGCCAGTCTTTTGGCTGATCGCTGCCAGCTGCTGGGCGGCTGGACTTGCGCCCTGCGCAGGACCTTGCGAAGAATTGTTGGCCTTGGCAGATGCATTGGCCGCGGTCGCGTCCGACTCGGAATCCATCGTCATCGGCTTCGACAGAGGCGACGGATTGGTGATCGTCTTGGACGCATCGGTGGAAGAGCCTCGCGGAGGGATGGTGACCAGGCGGAGATGGTCCGAGTTGCCGCTGTTGGCAGCAGGCGGATCGGCAGCAGACATCGACCCAGCGGGGTTAGCAGTGGGGGCGCCGGAGCCGGGGGCGGTCGCCTGTAAAAGGAAGGACGATCCCTGTTGTAAGCAAGCCGTTCTGTACCACGGAAATTGGGAGGGTGTGTATAAATGTGCCAGAGGAACATGGGGGGACAAGGCGCTCAAAAGACCGCAGATTGTGATTGGGCAATGCATGTTTCGGCCAGAGTCAGCCTCTCTCATGTCGGGAAACTAACCGAAGGTGGGCGGGAAGCACTGCGGTTGGATGCCAGGCTTTCCGCGCTGCCATTCTTGACCCGCGTTCCGTTTTCAATGTTGCCGTTGGGATTGGCAGGAGCCACGACCCGGGCAGTCTTTGCTTCACGGTCCGCGGCCTTTCGGCTCTTTGTCGGTTCTTCAGCCTTCTTGGGCTCCTGTGGCGCGGCAAACTTGGAAAAATCGGCAGAATCCAGGGCGGGCATGCTGCGGCGCCGGAGCCGCTTTGCCTCGTCGTCGTTGCTGGTTTGACGGCGGTACTGAGTTTGGAAGTCGTCACTCGAGCCCACGGGAGTGGCGCTGTAAAGGCTTGTGGGCCTGCTGTTGTTGGCAGATGGCGTCCTGCTCCTCGCAATGTTCGGTCGCTGGTCATGTGTGTAGAGATGGCTAACATTGGCCATGCCAGATCCCGAAGGCTGCGCAGACGTCTGTAGCCGCGGCTGCGGCGGAGCACTGGCACCGTCCATGGTGCGAGGCACCGGTCTCCTGTAACGCTCGGGAGACACACGAATCGGAGTAGCCTGGGTGAAGGTGACCTGGGTCGCCATCGCGGTAGCAGCACCAGTCAGGTGGACCGATTGCGGACGAGGCGCTGTGGGATGTCTCCGTCCACCGACGGCAGGCAGGCTAGAGTCGTCCCTCGAGCCACTAGCGTTGTAGCCAGCAGAGACGCCCTGTGAGAGATTTGTCATCGAGGCACTGGCGGGGTAGCGTGACCGCCCAGGTCCGTTCGCGGCATCAAAGCTCTGCAGAGTGGGCACGGCAGGAGACGATGCAGTCCTGTACGATGCTGCATTTTGCTGCCGAGGAGCGCTTGAGTTGTAATTCGGCGTGCTCGTGAACGCATACGGCTGGATGGGCCCAGAGTTGGCGCGGTAGGCTTGCTGGCCTCCGATGGGCCCAGAGTTCCCGTAGAAGCTGTTCCTCTGGCCCTGATTTCCTCCATACGGCTGGTTCTGTGGCTGGCCTTGGGGAAGCATTCCGGAAGAAGAGGACGGTCGGGTCTGAAGCATGGTGATGGTTCCTGACTGATGAGGGTACGATTGCACCAGGGCAGCCATATCGAGGCGGGTGGTTCGTGGATCAATGGCTTCGTCTCCCAGCGTCAAGGTCCGCACCAGGCTTCAGAGATTGAGGGTCGATCTGTGATCCGGTTGGACGTCGAGTTCGGTGCGAGAAGAGGATGTTAGGATTATGGAGACTGTCCGGTCGAGACAGGACCGTAAGGTTTGGAACGGAAACAGACGAAATCTGGTGAGGTAGGAATGCCGTTAGTAAATAAACTACGCACCAAATGTGCCAAGCAAGCAGCAAGCAGACGCTCGTCATGAGGACTCTGGCGGTGCCGTCTGTCAAATTTGGTCTCTGCTTCCGAGAAAGGAGATGGGACAAGCGAGGGAGAAAAAAAAAAGGACCAGCAGAGAAGAAGACGCGAACCAAGGCGCTCGGAGTCGATTCGGGGAATGACTTGCCAGATATAAACGACAGTGACGACTGGGAAATCGAGTAAAAAATGCAGAGTGCGATGCAGAGCAAAGAAGGGCGGAAGGCACAGCAGTCAAGGCCGGACGAACGAACGAGAGCGAGAAACAGAGGCGAGTAAAAACGAGCGTGAAAAGCAAAACGGAAGGACGCCTGCGGCCGCTGCTGCTGGATGCTTTGGGAGGTGAAGTAACGAGTGGCAGGGAACGGCTCACTTTCACCGTGAACGAGGTCCCCAGCAGTGGTTGATCTGTATCGGCAGGAAGAATGTCAGACAAAGGGTGTGCGCTCAAGCCAGTGCGTCTCCCTGGTGACAGAGCATCGACCTCGGGGGAGGGTTTTCGTGGCGCGTGCCTGGTTTGTGCTGTGCAAGAAGAGGTCTGAATGCACAACGAACGAACAACGGGCGAGTGGCCTAGGCTTTTTCTTGGTCTTTGCAAAGGCCGACTGTCCCCTTCGGGTGGAGAGACAGGATCGGGAGCCCAGGCTAGAGATCTCGCATCATGGGGGAAGGGGCTTTCGGTTCCAGACGACAGATTGAGGCAGGGCCAGCAGGCGAGAGGTGCGACAGAGAACGGCAGCACGTACGGTCTTTTGACGCTAGGAAGCGGCCGGGCTAGGTCGAGACCTGAGTCGGATATGCGGCAGGACCTGGCGAGGGCTTTTGGGACGAGCAAGGCCACCGCAACGGACGACGCTACACGCAGGCACGGAGGGGGATGCAACAGACAGGAAGGTCGGACCACACAACCACCACCACAGCAAGAGACGGACGAAGAGAAGGATGGCGGCGGCGACAGGAATTGAAAATTATTACAGGGACGATGGGATGGGTAGGGGGTCGGGGCAGGGCAGGGCAGAGGCAGCGAGGGAAAGGGGGCAGGGACGGAGCAGAAAGGAAGGAGAAGCGAAGAAAAAAAAAAAAAGCCAGGGGTTTGGCTGCAAGAGGAAGTTGGGACGAGGATTTTGGAGCGTGATGTTTTCTCTCTCTCCCTCACGGAATTTCTTGCATCCCAAAACGAAGGGTCCCATCTGGACGCTGCTAGAAACGCTGCTGCTGCCGGGCGACTGCTGCTGAGCCCGCCTGGCTTGGCCCGCTAGGTCGGCACAGGCCATTGGAGCAGCGCCAGGGGGGCAGGAAAAGGGACGCCCCCACCCTAACGACCCCGAAAAGAGCAGAAAAAAAAATCCCAGCGGTGCAGCTGGTGTGCCCAGAAAGAACGGGCGTGCAGCCAACGGCAAGGTACCTGGCGCTGGAGCATGCAGGTTGCGCTAGCAGCACGACGTGCGTGCGTGCTAGCTCGCGGACCACCACCGGCTCCCACCCATCAATTCCTGCTGCCATTGGATTCGTGTATGGTCCATCCTAGCTGACCTGACTGACAGCTTGTCTTTGTTACAGGCCAAGACAAGCACGCGACCTAGACAGAATCAAGTCTGTGGCTTCTTCCCTTGGATGTTTTGGATTGCCTATCGCCAGCGCCTGCCAGCAAGCCAGCGTGCCAGCAGCCCATGCCCTGGGTTGGGTCCGTCGTCCCCGTTACCAGCCCGGAGCGTTTTGGGCGGTTCCCCCTGGCCATGGATTTCGATGCAGGCTTATGCTGCTTGGTGCCTTCGGCGGGGCGGGCAGCTCCTGTTAGTGCGGTGGTACCTCGACCAGCCACTGCAGTTCCCGCAAGCGGGGAGGTACACCACCGCTAAAATGGCGGGCGCGCTTGGCTCGCCGTGCATCACGCCAGGGCTCCGTGGTAATTCCTGCTGCTCCTCCCTCGGCCCCATCTCGCATCTGGCAAAGCCCACATCCAAGGGTTCCCCAGGGCCAGATGATGCCTGTCGGCAGGCGTGGCGGGCTCTCACCATTGGCTGCGGCTGGGGACGCATCTCGCGCTAGGCCAAAGGTCGTGGTCGTGGCCCGATTGAAAGGGAATAAATTGATGATCTGTTTGTTGTTTCCGGGGAGGGGCGTAAGTGTTGTTTTTTTTCCTCTCCTTCTTCCTTCCCCTCTTTGGTCTTGTCCCTTCCCTGTCTTTTCTGCCAGCCGCATGACAGCACACGCACTAGTGTGGTTGTGCACAACCAAGCAGCCATAGTGCCCGCGTCTCCGCTTCTTCTTTTTTTCTTCTTTTTTTTTTTTTTCCGGAGGTATAGCGCAACTTTTCCTAGCAAAGAAAAATAATAATAAACAAACACGCCACCTGCGGCGGATCGAAATAGAACGCGGCACCCAGCGTTTGGGGGTGGAGGGTTTGACGATTCGCGATTTGGATCTGCCCCTGAATTCTTCTCCGCTCCAGCCCAGTTCGACGAAAGAGGCCAGCACGGTATATGGCAGTGCCTGCCTGATCGAATTGATGCCATCATTTCCGCGCTCGCATCATTTCCAAGTCCGGCCGGGCCCAACGTTGCCGGCGGTGGGGGCGTCTCTCGTCTGGACTGGGCGCCTGGCGCGATTGGCCGGCAGCACTCGAACTCAACCTGCTTGACTCTTGGTGGAATCTCGTTCCAGAAGCACACATCACGTATGTCGGAAACCACCACCACGCTCCAAAATTGTTTATTATTTGCCTTTTTTCTTCGCCGCCCTGTTTTATCGGCCGAGCGGCAGTCGCCAGATGCCGTGGGGCCGGTATCAATCATGGCAAAAAGGCTGAGGTGGGCGTGACGGTCGGCGTGTCAGTCCAAGTGGGAGTGTCCGAGACCCCGGGGGCAGAGAAATATGGACTCGGCGGACAGACAAGCAGCTTGACTCTGGATGTCTCCCATTCATTCCTGAGGCTTCCACAACCTGGTTCGACTCGTATTTGCCATGTCGATTGGGTTCTGTCATGCCCGCCCCTGTCGGTGCTAGTTGGCCAGGAGTCCACACCCAGGGAGCCGCCAAGGGTGCTTGGCCTTGGTCGAGTGCAACGTGCAAACATTGTCAGGGTCCTGGTTTCCAAGGCCAGGTACAAATCGTCTGTTTTACAACTGCGAGACGATCACGGTTGACGTTGACCTGTTCGGCGCAACAAGATGCTCCTACAACTACCGCTGCGGTGCGAGGGCAACGAGGCCACCCGTTGAATGGGACATGGCCCCGGCCGTTGGGCAGGGCCATGTCGACGTTGTATCTCTGCGTGCTCCCAATGCCATTATCCACCGGCCACCCACGCCACCCGAGTCCCGTCCTTGATCCTACCTTGGCCGTCCCAGTCCGAACCCTGTCCTCCACTTTCGATACAAGACACACTATACAGGCCGCACCCGGCAACAGAGTTATGCAGTTGGCGAATACGGGAAAGGTATGGCCAACCAACTGGATCCCTCTGCTTCCTCCATCCTCCTGAGGCACGTTTGCCAGAGAGATGCTGCATAGACAGTTACGACTGAAACTTGGAGCATTCAAGCGGCCGTTTGCTTTTAATCAATAATGGATGTTTGTTAACTGTTGTCTTTGCTTTGCTTTTTCCGTGGTTTTTGCAACCGAAAGCGGCAGGAGGTAAACAAAAGTTCGTGCAAAGGCCATGCAACTATCCTACGCTTCGGACATATACCCAAAGCAAGAAGCTAGAGTCCCTCGGCATTCCCGTAGTACAGTAGATATACCTTGGTATACGCCCATCCATTTTCTTTGCGGCATCGATACATGCCATGCACGTGCGCGATGCGCTTTGAAAGGTGTGACTGCCAATTTATTGAGGATCAAGGGACAAAAAAAGGACTGGATTGTATTAGAAAAGGAAAAGGCAAAAGAAAAAGCCAAAGAAGAAGAAAAAATAAGAAGAGGAAAGACAAGCTTGCCTGTCTTTTCGTTCCTGCTCCTCCCTCCTCCTGCAATGTGCGTTTATAGCATGCAAGCTAACAGACGCATACTGCAGGCGAGAGAAGGCGCCGGGTTGCCAGAAGCCTGCGGTCCAATCCGATAGCTGCAAAAGCCCAAGGCCGGCCATCACCGCCGCCGCCGTCTCGTTTCAAACCTCCCCAAGTGGGCCAATTGGCGCTGGCTCTCCGCAGCATACGTTCCTCTTTCTTTTCTTTTCATTTCTTTCTTCTTCTTCTTCTTCTTCTTCTTCTTCTTCTTCTTCTTCTTCTTCTTCTTCTTCTTCTTCTTCTTCTTTCTGCTCTCTCCGCCACCTGCATTTCCTTTTTGTCCCTCTCCCGCCGGTCGGGATGGTGAGGAGTGGCGCCACGGCACCCCGCGGCGTGCAGGAGGCCCGGAAGGAAGGCCCCACGGCCCCTACATGCTCTACTAGTGTGTCGTCCAATAGGCCGCGATGTGTTTTGACGTTTTGCGGTCTGCTGGTCTTTGTTTTTTTTTTTTTTTTCTTGTTCCTTTCTGGCAGGCGCAGGCGCAGGCGCAGCACGCATGACACGCGGACACATATACTAGTGCACATTGGAGACGTGTTAACCCCTCCGATATGCAAACAGCAGACCTGGGCCAGGAGAATGAGGAGAACGAAGGCAAGGAAAAGAGGGCCGTCGGTCGGAGGAACCAGCAGCAAGTCATCTACATTCCGATTCGCCGACCCCTTGCGGTACTAGAGGTTCCCCGGCAGTCTGTGGTGGTGGTAGTGGTGTGCGTGCGTGTTCAGTTTGGCAAACGCTCTTCCAGCCACTGCACGTTTGAAACAAGCCTCCCGGATCTGGATGCCAATCACCTGCGTGTCCCGTCCGGTTTCCTCCTGTCATATATCAACTGCCCGGAGGCCTGGGTCGGACGAAGGAGCGCTGCCAGACGGAAAATACCGTTGTTGTCTTTTTTATTGCAGCCCGACCGAGTAACTCTTGGCATGGGCGCGCGTCCCAGACACTGGTGACGCTATCTGGTCGCCTTACTGTCCGGGCCGGCGGTTGGCTTGGTCTTACTCTGGAGGTACCTTGCATTCTTGCGTTCCCTTGGCTCGGCCTGAGCTGGCTTTGGGGCCGAGTAGTCCAGCCTCCAAATATGCGTGGCATGCGCCTTCACCGCCGACAGAGCCGCCCCAGGCTGACGTGCACGCCGGTGTCTCCCCAAAACACCGCCCCGAGCGTCCGTCAAAGGTTGGACGAGAACGGTTGTTGGGAAGGGCAGCCTGTCCAAGAACCTTTCCTGGTCAACAGCTAGTCTGGCATCTAGCTTGGTAGTCCTTGGGCAGCCTGGGGAACCGGTCCCATTGCTCAGTCGTGCGACGTCAGCTGTCCGTCGCTCAGGCCCCGACGCGGTCCTGCCGGCGCCGCCGGTTCGTGGGCAAAGCCGCAAACAAACAAAACACACACGCACACTCGGGCCCCCAGGTTCACGTCTGGCGGGAAACGCCGGCGCGTTTGCGTTGACCTGGGACTAGACAGTCTGGGGAAAATGGGGAAATGCCCTTCATCTCATCGGGCTGTTTCCGCCCCTTTTTTGGGGTGGGCTTTATTTCGCCTGTCATCTCAAGAGGGAGGCTATCGCCCAGGCGTTGGACGCTACGCACGCACCCGCCAGCCGCACTTTGTCCAAGGATGGAAATTGTGGGAGAGAGCCAGACAAATTCGACCGCCTTTGCATGCACACGGCGACTTTGGTTTGCAGCTGCGGCTTTCTCGTCTGGAGCTAGTTCCATTGGCTAGTAGGCAAAACCCCTGGGCATCACATCATCGATAATTACTGATCACCCTTCCACAAACCTCAGCCAGACCTAGGGAGTGGTCTTTCGTTGGACATGTGCAAACGTGATCATCCAGTGGTCCCCTCATTGAGGCATTATACAACTCCTTTGCATACACACAAGCATATACCATGAACATCCAACCGAGAGAGGCAAGTTGACCCCTCCCACGCTTCCTCGTTAAACCATACCTTGAGTTCGAGGCCCTTGGCGCTGTCGTGCCACACTTCTGCCCTGTATCTCTGTTTGTCTGGCTAGCCCAGTCGTGGGTAGGGTAGGGTATGTGGTGAACGTCCGACCGGCTCTGCCTCGCAAATGCTGCCGTCTGCCGGCATTGGGTGAGGAAGGGGAAGAAAAAAAGGAGGAAAAAAAAAAAAAAAACACTGCACAGCCTCGGCCAACATTAGGGACAACGGACGAAGCGGTGAGGGCCGCAGCTGGGCTTGCGGCAGCGCTTGGCGCTGCCACTCATGTCGCTCAGACGTCGGGTGATTGGGGGAACATATCATCATGCATCTAGTAGGGCGGGCTGCTGGCTACCTAGCGACTAGGCCAGGCTCCTCCCTGCCTGGTGGTTCTGCGCTTTTTGTGGCCGCTTGGGCCGAGTCCATGCGAGGACACAACAATGACGTCCCACGGCTTTGTTCTTCTCTGCCAGTTTTGCAGACTCGTGTGTCCGTGCTTCGCTTGCGTGGCTGCACGAAACATCGGACGGAGCCGAAAAGACGAGACGAGCACCGCAGCGTTTGTAAATCCCGACCGAGCCCGGTGCGCCCGCGCACCAGGGCCGAGGGCTGGTGATCAGTGAGACGGGGGACAGCAGGGCACATGTTTTTTTTTTTTTTTTTTTTTTTTGTCCCCGCCGTGTACAGCGCAACACAACTTCTCCCCTGGGGCCTCTTCATGGCAGTCCGGCGGGTGGATAGAATACGGTCTCGACGAGCGCGCCTGACCCGGATGTGCGGTTTGGCTTGGTTTCAGACACATTAATATTCTTCTTAGTCTATTTGGTTTTTGGGACGCCGTTCCACGTCGTTCCACAAGGGTCCGTCGCCGTGACGCAGAGCCCGGCATGGTCCGAACCCCGGCTGCCCGTGGGATCCTGGACAAATGAGGGCGCGCCGGCCGGGGTGGCAGCCCAGAGCGGCGGCAGATGACGGCAGTTGAATCGATCAATGGCACGGAAGCCGGGGGCCAGCTTTGGGCCACGGGATCTGCCACTACTCCTGAGGCCGCCTCGGGCCGAGTAAGAGGATGACCCGGCTGGTGGCGATGCGTTAAGAGACAGAGAGAAGAGGAGTGTCAGCACAGACTCGAGCATTTGCCAGGCTGGTCGCACAGCAGCTGTCGTGTCTCCCGAGAGGGACTTTTGGCTTGTGGCTCTGTCTCATCGGGCAGACAGCCTTGCGGTTCCGGCCACGGCAACAGTCTAGACTCCCCAGGACCACACACGCTGCTGTAGCCACAGCAGCCCTGCCGTCTCCCAAGCCGCCTCCCAAGGATGCCCTGAGTGTTGGCGGTATACCATGTGTACTATGCACATTATGCATGCATCCGGCATTTTCCCGGCCCAATCGCAGCCCGCAAAGCCGCTCGTTTTGAGCAAGCGGCACGGGACTGAAGGGAGATGCCAGCTTGGCCAGACTTGTGCCGACTAAAGAGACATTATGGACGTTGGATGGGCCGTAAATCCGCCGTCTGCGAGACCGATTCGATGATGTGCGTGGAGACTGGGGCGGTTTGTGGTGGGGCCTGGTCATGCCGCGGATGAATACGAGAAAAAAACAAGCAACGGGGCCAGCGAGCTAAGAAAAAAAAGAGAAGGAAAGAAACAAGGCGAATCACCGACAGCCACCGACGTGGTTCCGACTGCATGACCGTTCGTACTATTCATAGCACTTGCAAGGAGCCTTGTCCAGAGCAGTCGAGGCTTAACGGCCGCCCGGCCCCGGCCCGTGGACCGTGGAGACCAGCCGCCGGACCCCTGGGCATGGAGCGGATGCTGAGTCTCGGGACGGTGCGGCCGGGCACTCGCTCAGCCTGACGAGACACAAGCCAGGCCTCCTAGTCGCGTCCCGCTTGCCGTTGTGCTGTCGTCACCGAACCTGCTCAATCCAGAAAAATAGCCGAAAGCCTCCATGAGCATGGCCGTGGAATCCTTTCGGCGCTTTGCTGACCCGATTGACTGAAAGGGGATAGTCTTTGGCGAATCAGCGTGCACACCTCGCCTAGCCGATCGAGCTCCGCCGCACCAAAGACGGATGAAGTAGGGCGATGGGCACAGGTCTAACTAGAACAACCGGGAGTGTCGGCTCGCGTGGGGGCTGTTTGAAGCTGCTGGCCAGCTTGTCTACCGTGTCGAATCTCTGAATGCCTGTCTCTCCAGTGGGATGTCAGTCCACCAATATCAAACATGGTTGGCGTTCCCCGGAGCCACGGCTGTACCCTTTGCGTGAAACGTCGCGTCAAGTGCGACGAGGCCCGGCCCGCTTGCGCAAACTGCTCCAAATATGGCCAAATATGCCCTGGGTATGAAAAACCCCTTAAATTCGTCGCTGGCAAACATGCCGTTCGTCCACGCCGGAGCCGCCAGCAGCGGCCGCAGGTGCCGCCGGTTCCGTGGGGATACCAGCATCAAGACGGGGCTGCCAGCCTTGCACTCGCGCATGACGCCGAGACAGAACCTTCCAATGACGACGATGGAGGCGGCAGCCTGGCTACTCCGCTCATGAGCGTGCGTGCCCGACACCGCCTGGAGCTCCAAGCCGTCGCCGTCTTCTCAGACCTCGCGTCAACCGGGCCCAGTTCGTATCGACCCTGATCGACAGCATCTCGCGAGACCAGTCCGCCGCGGAGGTTTCCTTTTTCCGGCCTTGGTTCCGGACGGTCCCGGAGCACCTGGGCACGAAAGTGACCCTCGACAGCGCCATGTGCGCTCTGGCCATGCACCTCCTGGGCAAGAGCAGGGCCGACGGCCGCCTGATATCTCAGTCTCGCGTCCTGTACGGGCAGTCCATCCAGGCGCTGCAACAGGCTCTTGATCACCCTTCGGAGTGGAGGACGGCCGAGACGCTCTGCACCGCCACGCTTCTCTGCTTTTACGAGGTTTGTGCGGGCTCATTCTCCTCGGCGTCCTCGACTGCGCCCACCGTCCTGACGTCGTCTTGTGTCTGGCAGCTTTTTGCCGGCACCACCAGCCACGCGGCGTGGATGGCTCATGCCAAGGGCGTCAGTCGGGTCGTCCAGCTCCGTGGCCCAGACGCCTACATGACGAACCGCTTCGACAAGATGCTGCTGGGCCTTCCGTGCAATCATCATAATGAACGCAATGTTCTCCGTACAGGACTGCTTCCTCGCGCAGAAGCCATGGCAGAGAGTGCTGCGTATGTGATATCTCGTTTTGGGAAGTAATCTCATGGGTCTAGTCTTTTGGCTACTAAGAGCCAGTTTTGGATGTGCGCTCTCCTTTGAAACGCTGCTAGAAAACTAGAAGGCTGAACTTACATGTCTAATAGAGCATCTGAGCACCGATCTAGAGGTGCAGACCACACCTCCAGAGTTCGTCCCGGCGATAGACACCTACTTCCGGAACCTCGCCCGGATCCCCTCCTTCGTGCGCCGCCTCCTTACCATGCGCATAGCTAAGGATCACGGGATCCCGCACAGCCCGGCCCAAGTCGCCGCCCTCCGCCAGGACGCCGAGGCGCAGCTTCTCAAAGAACGGGCTTGGAACGCCTCCGTTAAAGGCACACTGCTCCCGCCGACCACAGAGGTGCCGTCACAGGACCCGACGTCTCCGTTTGTCACCGTGCTGCGCCACGAGAACCAGTGGGCCGGAAGCATCCAGATGAACCACTGGGCGACGCGGCTGATCCTGCAGGGGACCATCAACGAGTGCGGCGGCCACGCCGAAGACTTCAGGCCGCTCAACCGCGTCTTGTCTGACAATATCTTCCGCTCTGTCGAACTAGTCGGGCAGGGCCTCATGGGCCCGCTGAGGTGCTCGTACCCCTCCGGATCGCGTATGAGTTTTCCACTCTGGAGATACGCCGGTGGATTGGACGCGTCGTTGCCGGGTTCGAAACGAGATATGCGGCTACTAGTATCAAGGACTATCCTGAGGCGATACAAGAAAGATTTGCCTGAGAGTGCCGGGGGCGCCCCCCACCCCAAGGGGGTGTGCTGTTCTAGCAGGGAGTAAGGGCTTGAGCAGAACTTTATCAGACCAGCAATGCTATCATGTGAGTTTGGGCTATATACATTGTGACTGTCTCTCTCTCATCTCTCGCTACGTCCATGGAGGCGCATTAGAGTTAGGTAGCTGTGGAATTATACAAGAATTATGGGATAATGGTTAACGACCTGCGTTTCCAGAAATACTTCATTCCCTACCCGCTAAGCCTGTCTAGGACGAATTGAAGTGCTTGCCGGCCATATATCTTGCCGTACATTTGGTGATAGGCCGTGCTATTGCCCTTGGCGCAGAAAGGGTCCGGATCGTCGCAGTAGGACTGAATCCGGTCGGCGAAGGTAGGGCAGGAGAAGTTGGCAGCCCGGGCGGCGAACTGATATTTGAAACAAAAAGGAAAAAAAAAGGATACAAAAGTCAGCTCATTGCTTTCTGCCATCAGGCTATGTCTCTCCCTGCACTCGAGAAGCCTCGTGCTTCGTGTACAGGAAGAAGGGGTGATAGGACGGAATCAAAACCTACCCCAGGCTCGGTAGCATTCCCCCTATTAAACACAATCCCCGCGTTGTGCCGCGGGCTGCCCATCATGACGGCGGCAGCCACCATGGCAGCCACGCCCGGCTGGACGAGGTTTTTAACGTTGGCCGCGAGGCTGCTCCCGTCGGGCCCGCCGCACAGCACGTCGTCCATGACCTGCCCTCCCTGCGAATAGCCGTGCAGCACCACCTTGGTCCCGGGGCACTGCGAGCTGAAGGTGGTGAGGCGCCCCAGCACGGCCGCTATGCCGGCAGTCACGCTCTGCGCGTACAGCGCGTCGCCCGCCGCCGGGTAGTCGACCGCCTCGGCGGTCGCCCCGGGGATCGCGCCCAGGATCAGGTCGACCAGGTCGTTGGCCGTGCCGAACCCGGCGGGCGCCGTGGTCTCGCGCGCCGCGATGACGTGCGCCGGCGGGCACGCCATCTTGACGGCGCCCAGGGTGAATATGCCGGGCCGCGGGGCTGCTGGGCGGCCGCGGGGCTGGCCCAGAGTGTCGCGAGGCTGGTGAGCAGGGCTGCTCTGGCGATGGGTGGTGACGGCTTCATTTTTGGCCCCTTTTTGGATGGAAATTTGACACAACAGGTACCTTTTGAATTGCATCCACTGGACTCACATTGATGTCAAAACAGCCTAGGCAGTCAGGATAGAACAACGACAAAGACATACGCCTGCTTTTGTAGAATTTCACAATGAGTGCTCTCCGGCTAAAGCGTTGAAGCATCCCACGTCGATCACATCACAACCAATTCTGCCCCATCGCCATGGTCCGCGGCTTTCCCTGCCGCTTGACTGCCGGCGGCTGAATTGACAACTGCCATCGGACTGCACGTTGAGGCTGTCGCGAGTCGAAATTGCCGGCCACGCATCCAACGTTTCAATCCCTGATCGACGGTTCCGGCCTGTCTGCCATCGACGCCCATCATGCATTCATTCCACCAGCACCCGCCTGTCGGGCAGCCGGGAAAGAAGAATGCCAGACTCCATTTTGCCCAAAGGGAACTTGCGTCCCTTCTAGTTTGCCGTTGGCAGCTCCGATCCACGTTTCGGGCTCCCTTGAAAGGAATCATCATCTTGTCCCTTTGGTCACTTCCACGTGGCTGGCAGGCTCGACCTCTCCCTAAGCTTGAATTTTAGATCGTTGTTCACATCATGACAATTGACCCAATATCTAGACGTATGGCCAAATCGTGGCGATCTGCCTCGTGGCTGGTCCACGCAGATCATACTCTGAACGTTATTTCAAGCCATTCATCTGATACCATTCCTGCGTATAAGTGATCTTGTCCCCAAAACATCCATTCGACCTTGGAAACATCCATCTCTCAGCCTACCCCGTCTGTCCGCCATTCTGCCAGCAGGCATGGCGTTTCCACAAAACCAGCTCTGCCCTCTTTCCAGCCTTGTCATCCTCTTCGCGCTGCTCGCAGCCACAGCAGCGGGGCCTTCAGCGGGCAGCGGCGGCCATGTCATCGGCAGAACCAGCCAGGTCGACGGCAGCGGCGCTCAGATGGTGAACCGACGGCAGCTGGTCATCGGTCCACCCACCGTAGCCTGCAGGCCATGCACGCAGGAAGGCGTCAAATGGTGTACCCGGTGTTCCATGGCCCACGAAGTGCGCTGCACTGGCGAGTTCTCGGTCCCCTGCGAATCGACCATCGACATTGGCAAGCCCGAGCAGGAGGATGGCTGATGGGCCACACAGACTTGGAGAGAGTGACGCGGTGGACGTGGTTCTGGAGTGTGTTGCACGAAGAGGGACAAGGTGGTCCCGCTTCACTACGGAGTTCTCTCTCTTCAGCCCCTGAAAGTCAAAATATCCGGATAGGCCCAGGAGAGATGGCAAGGCAGAAGAAGCGGCTTTCAGACAAGCAGCACTTACTGGACCAACTCTGTCCAGGAAGTGTCAGCTATGTATATACTATGATAAGGAATGAGGGCTCCGGTGCTATTTCCAGGGGAGGGAGTGGCATCATGCCTCACGCACCCTCATCCCCGGCCCCAGAGGTGTCCAACCTATATCAACAAGCCCCGTCTAAGGGCCTTCACCGAGCGGCCGATCTCGACCGAGTTACGCAAGTCGACCGCCGAGCAATCCCAACCTTACCCAAGCCCGCGAAACCTTATCCTTCGCCCTCCCGAGGTCGACGGTTCGAGTCCCGGCTGGGATCAATACGTGCGCTTTGGAATGGGTGAAGGGAATTTCGGGGGGCGGGTGCCCGTTGGGCGGGTTGGGTGGTGGGCGCCTACCCTCCCAGGCTAGAATAGGTAGATAGAAACAGCAACGCGTGCGCTAGGAAGGGTGAAGGGGTGGGGTGCCCCGGTTGGCGTGGGTTGGGTGGTGGGCACCCCAAGGGGTAGATAGGACCTAGCTAGCATGCCGTAGCGTGCTGTAAACTGCTGTAGCGGAACCTGTAGTTGCAACCCTGTAGTGTAGCCGTGCTGTAGGTGTAGTCCTGTAGTGTACCTGTGCTGTAGGCTCGTAGTGTCCCTGTAGGCTGTAGAGTCCACACTGTAAACCGAAGCAAAAACCCCAAGTGAGGGTTTTCGTAGCTGTCCCCCCATCCGGGGTTGGGCAGTGAGCTTTTTGTTCCTTTTTATCATGCTACTATTATTTTCAGTATACAAATTTATCCGTTCTCCGCTTAAGCCCGTTGGGTAATTCGCTTCTTTTAGCTCGCTTTTAATGCTAAGCTAGCTAAATGGGCTGTGGTTGCCTCCTCGGCAGCAGCTTCGGTCCGGCATCTTTGGCACATACACCAGCCCCCGAGACTGCCGCTAGCCCATTCGCGCCGCTGCTGTACTGGCATGTTGACGTCGCAGTAGTGGTTTAATACCTCCTCGCCGGCTTTAATGCCGGCCGGTCGCGCACCAGCAGCAGTAGCAGCGGTCTCTTGGCCGTCTTCGACATCACCACCGTCCTGCTTTTCAACCAAGCCACGCGTTGCTCCCGAGCTCTCAAGCACATCTTGCCACCCCACTCCAGGTGACATTGGGGTCGCAGTCGTGGTTGGCGAGGCACCAGAATGGGTGGACGGCAGCGACGTCGGGCCTGCCGTCGCGCGTGCTTTTGCGCGCCGACGCCGTGCCGCGGAATTTGGCGTAGCACGTGTTGAGCACCACACGTCGTGCCGCGCCAGCGTCGCGTAGATGTCGACGTCCATGCGCTCAAGCACATGCAGCGGTGCCTCGACGTTAAACTTGAAGGAGAAGGGGAGGGTAAAGCCAGGGCGGGTGTGGAAGGATAGGTCCTGGAGTCGCCGTCATCTTTGGCGTTGTCCTCCTGGTCGCGTAGCAGCGGTGGATTCCAGGCAAAGTCGCCCCAGATATACTTGATCTCGCGCACGTCGAGAGGATGGAGGTCCTGGTGCGCGGCCATGGCAAGCAGGCGCGCGAGTAGGAGGAGGTAGAGCGAGTGATCCACGTCAGCGGCCTCGGGGTCCTTGGAGATGGAGTCGACGCCCAGGTCGCAGACGGCCGGGTGGTAGAGCTCCATGGCGCGGTCGAAGCAGTCCTGCCCGCAAAAGACGGCGTCACTACAGTCCGGGCACTCGACCGCCGTGCCCTCGGAGCCGAGCTCTGGCAGCTCCTCCCCGCAAGCGTCGCAGACGGGCTCTTGCAGCCGGTTGTTGGCCGTGAGCGCCGAGAACTCGCGCAGGACAACCTCGCCAGGGCAATGTCTTCTGCTGCGAACACGCCGAGCTGTTTGCAGGTCGTTGGTGTTGAGGTGGTGTTTGCCGACTGCTGGTCTTGCTGTAGGCCACCGTCGAACAGAATGGGTAGCTCCGATGCCTTGACCACGCACTTGGGTGCCATCTTGGCGAGTTCGGTATTGAGGAAGGCAAGGGACTCCTCCGAGAAGCGGTCGGGCTCGTGCGTATTCCAAGGGTAAACCTCCCGGCGGGCGAGACCGCTGTCCGGCAGGTCTTCGGCATCGTATGAATCCCGCTTTAGCCTCGAACGGGCTGCTGCGTCAACTCTATGTCTTAGACCGAGGAGCTCTTTGTCGTCTGGGAAGGACGCTAGGCCTCGTTCACAGAATGTGTGTGCACTCTTCAGGCATCCGCAACGGAGCAACTCAAGGACAGAATCTGAAAGCAGTGGATCAGGGCCGCCGCCACGAGTTCAGCGTGTTGCGTGGCATCATCCGCCAGCTCGGGTTTAGCGACCATCTGAGGAGCATGCCACAACATTTCCGGCAGGCTGTTCCTAGAATACTCTTCCAGACTCTCGGCGGCTTGCTCATGATACTCGAAGCCTTCGTTGGTGACCTCATCTGTCAGGAGGAGAGCCCGGTAGGCATCGCCGCAGGCAAGATCGGGATATTCCAGGCTTGAATATACAGCGGCGCGCTGGAGATATAGGACCAAGTCGTAAGGGGACTCCTCGATGGCTTCGGTCAACTCTTGGCGTCGCTCCAGGAGCCTGGCCAAGCGCGAGCCTGGGGGGTTTTTCGCGTCCCCTGACATCACCGCAGCTGGAGAAGCAGACAGCCGACGCCTCTTTCCCCGTGCCTTATGGCTGAAGTACAGAGAAAATGTATCCGGGTTGCCTTTTTCTCTGGATTCGTGTCGGGTCCAGCTCAGAGGGACGCGTGAAGCTGGGCAATCGCCTCGTCCCTGTGACACTGAGCCCGAAAGGCAGGGACTTTGCTTTTGTGGAAGGTTTCAAGCTTGAAGCCTTTGATTTTCGATAATGAAGTCTGACGTAGGGGTGATGTTTTCCGGGCCTTGACGGATTGTGCGAGAGTGGAAAATTCTGATGCGGGGGATCCAGAGCCGGCTGGGACTAGGTGTTGTGAGGAGCAAAATAGGTTGCAGACTTACACGCGTGGGAAGCGCTATTCACCAAACATGTTTCTTTATTCGCAATCCTCTTTTTGAAGTAGATGCGTATACCTGCTATTTTTTTTACTCCTTTAATCCTTATTCTCTCCCTTGTACTCTAATTATTTTGGCTAACGTTTTCGCGGTTTCTTCGTTGGCACATTTTTGAGCAAGATCGGGTTCGTCCAGGAATCGTACGTGAATTTAATACTCGTACTGTACTCCGTTTCCTTACCGTCTGTTTAGCAAATCGCTCGTTTGCTCAATCTAGCCCTGTTCGTTCCGGGCCAACATCAACGCCTTGGCCGAACTCGACCCTGCCCGACTAAAATCTATCATTGATCGATATCTAACGATCGGTAAGCCGGCCGCCACCATCCTCTAGGGTACGCAATCGTTGACTGGCCCTCTTAACCGCAGGGTCTACCTGCATCGGACAGGCAGATCCTCCCAAAAATGGCGCAAACCCAGAGTCCCCCTCAGTTCCTGACGGGCAATGCGCCAGCGATAGCTGAGTTTCTCGGCAAGTTTGACGTGAGTGGGATCCAAGAGAATGTGCGAAAAATAAGGGACAACCCCCCACTAGGCGCCATACGAGGGGCTCGGCCTGTGAGCGTGTTGTTTGGAATGGGACGAAGTGCTTAGGTACTTACATGGAACCGTCATCTATCTAGACCTTCCTGTTGGACTGTGATGGTACGGGAGCCACAGCAAAACTACGATCACATGCCCTGGTGCTGACTGCCCAACAGGCGTTCTCTGGTCCGGCGATCATGTTTTCGAGGGCGTGCCCGAGACTATTGCCATGCTGAGAGCTAAAAGTCGGTGCCAGCCTATATCCCCTTCCCGTTGCGCAGCCCCTGAGGAGGAGCTACAGGCTCATACAAAATGGTGACGCAGACAAGAGAACCGTGTTTGTGACCAACAACTCGACCAAGTCGCGGGCCGAGTACCAGAAGAAGCTGGCATCCAAGGGCGTTGACTGCGAGGTTGACGACATCTTCGGCTCTGCTTACTCGGCCGCCATCCACATCTCCCGCATTCTCAAGCTGCCGGGTCCCAAGAACAAGGTCTTCGTTATCGGCGAGAAGGGCATCGAGGACGAGCTCAAGTCCGAGGGCGTTTCCTTCATCGGTGGCACCGACCCGGCCTACCGCCGCGACATGGCCGAGGCCGACTGGAAGGGCCTCGCCGACGGCTCCGCGCTGGACCCGGACGTCGGCGTCGTGCTGGCCGGCCTCGACTTCCACATCAACTACCTCAAGCTGTCGCACGGCTACCAGTACCTCCGCCGCGGCGCCGTCTTCATCGCGTCCAACACGGACAGCACGCTGCCGCTCAGCCACAACTTCTTCCCCGGCGCCGGCTCCATCCTGATCCCGCTCGTCAACATGATCGGCAAACAGCCCCTGGCCCTCGGCAAGCCCAGCCAGGCCATGATGGACGCGGTGGAGGGCAAGTTCAAGCTGGACCGCGCGCGCACCTGCATGATCGGCGACCGCCTCGACACCGACATCAAGTTCGGCATCGAGGGCCGCCTCGGCGGCACCCTGGCCGTCCAGACGGGCGTTAACAAGAAAGACGACTGGGAGAAGCAGGATGCGTCGCACGCCCGTCGTTTTACGTCGATAGGCTGAGCGATCTCCGTGGGCCCTAGAGGCATTGGTTTTGGCGCAGATACACTGGAGATAAGCAGTATCCCCTAGACAAGATAAGATGAAGCGTCTATAGAATCTGGACTAGACTAGGTGAATCATCACCAGGCTCAAAAGGAAGGTGCAGTTACTTGCACTGTGTACCCATATATCTATACTGTCTGTTTAGCTAGAGGAACCGAAGCAGCCGCTGGGCAGCACGTCCCGTCGCTGTCTCAGGTGGGACAGACTCGCCCGCTATCGGAGCGAGCCCGTAAAGCACGTTCGTAGAGCGGGCCCAGTTGGGTCCAGGGTCCGCTGGCTCGGAAGGGTGCCCCGCCATTCTATTGAAGAACCCCTCCATGACATCTCCAGTGACGACATTTCGAGAATCTTCGCGACGTAGAAATTTTCTAGAGTTGCGCCCGCGACCCCTCCACGTGTTAGGGCCAAATCATAGTCGTTAGATTCATCGGGCATGAAAGCCTTAACGCAGGCGATTTGAGAATTGACTATCAATCGTCGTTTTGAACATCGTCCTTTTCGTGCGTTCTCGGGGCGAGCGTTGACTTTGCCCCGCTGCGCTTGACATAGTGTCGTGGCGACCAGAGACGTCACCCACCAGCTTGTATGCAGACGGCCACGATAGCTCAGAGACCCGGGCAGTACCTGGTAGACTGACTGTTGGAGGTTCCCAAGGAATTGCCGGAGCATTTGATCCTGTCTCGCCTTGAGCGTTTGGACTTCGGGAGAGTTGAGCGAAAACCAAACCCAGCGCAGGGATATGCACGCTGCACCACGGGCACCAACCCAATTACACACACCGACATCCAAGGAGCCCACTATTCGCCCCTTGATAATCACTAAGCCGCACCTCTTCAGCAGACTTCTCCCTGCTGCCGCGATCCTAAATACATGCAGACTAGTCGGGTGGTGCCACGGCCCGTTATCGCTTACCCATCCAGCAGCATCCGCCGCTGCGATAAGAGACGGGGAAAAAACGACGTGTAGGTTTTCATCCCACCACATTTTTCCTTGCATTGCCGCGGCCAAATCCAGACTCGGCACCTCGAAAATCCCTCTTTTTCTGCTCTCCCCCGCTCTCTCGTGCCTCCAGAGCATCCGGAAACGGCTTTGGAAGGCTCCGTCTCTTGGTTTCGCAGCTAGCTCGGCGCCCACGGCTTACCCATCCTTCATCCTTGACTGCGAGGCCAAACGTGGTGGTGGAGCTACTTACCAGCTAAAATCAAACATCAAGCTCCCAGGACTTGGCGGCCGACCCCTCAGCCCACCTCGTTTATTATACTATACCCTTCCTTGCGCACCAACCTCGTCCTCACCTCCGGGCCAGCACTCCTGCGACGCTAGATATTACCTACCTGACAGTCTACTCGAGGCATTTGCCAGCCAGGACCGACGCTCCGTGGCTTGGAACTCTTCAACAACCGCACCGCGAACTGTTACACTTGCACGCGCAGGCAGCAAGACCGGCCGTAGAGCAAGCCCCCTAGCAAAACACGTGCAAACAACCGCACAGCCCGCTGCGTCCCAGTAGCACCCCAAACTCCCCGCCACAATGGGCAAGCAGACCAACCTGTTCGCCTTCCCGACCGTCGAGGCGCTCGCGACGGCGCTCCGGTCATACGTCATCCAGTGCCAGGACGCCGGCATAACGCGGCACGACGTCTTCAAGGTCGCCGTCTCGGGCGGCTCGCTCCCCAAGGTGCTGGCCCAGGCGTTGCTGGACCCCAAGGGCGCCGGCCAGGTGCACTGGGACAAGTGGGAGATCTTCTTCGCCGACGAGCGCGCCGTGCCGCTCGACCACGACGACTCAAACTACGGCCTCATCAAGAAGGAGCTGCTCGACCGCATCCCCGCCGGCCAGCCCCAGCCGACCGTCCACGCCATCGACCCGGACCTGCTCGCCGACATTCAGGAGCTCGCCGACAGCTACGAGCAGGTCCTGGTGCGCAGCTTCGCCAGCCGCGACAGCGTCAAGCTGCCCATCTTCGACCTGCTCCTGCTCGGCTGCGGGCCCGACGGCCACACGTGCAGCCTCTTCCCGGGCCACGAGCTGCTGCGCGAGACGAGCGCCTGGGTCGCCCCGATCGAGGACAGCCCCAAGCCGCCCCACAGGCGCGTCACCCTGACCCTGCCCGTCGTCACCCACAGCGTCCGCGTCGCCTTCGTCGCCACCGGCGCCGGCAAGAGGGACGTCATGAAGGAGATCTTTGACGGCGACGGCGGCCTGCCTGCGCCCTCGTCAACCAGGGCGCCGGCGACCGCTGCTCGTGGTTCGTCGACAACTCGGCCGTCGAGGGCGTGTTTCCCAAGAGGAACTTCAACCTGTGATTGCCGAGCAGGAGTTGTCAAGTCGAACGCAATGAAAGAAAAAGAAAAAGGAAAATCCAGAAAATCACCATGATGACAAGAAACTCGGGCGCGTGTTCCTCCCTCTGCCTCTCCTAATGGGTAAACCTCTGGGGAATAAAGGGGGAGTGAGGGCTCAACCCGAGGACACGAGAGATGACATTGGAATGGACTATGAATGAGGGATCAGAAAAGGTAAAATTTCACAAAAATCCAGAAAACGCGAAAAAAACAAATACAAAAGCAAAGTAAGAGAAGAAGAAGGCCGGATATAATCGGATCTGCTTCCGCGGCAGGCAGGTCAACATGGCCAAGGATCTCTCAACTTTCTCCTTAGCCTTTTTAGCCTGGTATGGCCATATTTATTGGTGACGTTTGGTTCTGCTGTATTCATGTTGATTTCTTTTGGTCCATTTCCTCCCCCACGATGTTTACGCTGTTGCTTTTCCCCCCTACTCCCCGCAACATCATCCCATCAACATCATTTTTTTTTCGGCTCTGCTCGAGCAATTCTCGCATTCGCTTGCGAATGCAGCGAGCTTACCTTAGATATCCCAGTCCATGTACGTAACGCCTGCTTCCACTCAACCCATTGACAGTTCTTGGAAGAACTGTCCCCTTTTTGGGTCCCACACACACTCCAAAAAGACTCCTTTCCTCATGGAACCTTCTCCACACAACACTATTCTTCCCCTAGCTAGATGATATTGAATCGTTATTTTCAGTGCACCATGCGCTACTCCGTGAATGCGAGCATGTCTAATCCTCGAGAGGTGCTCTTCTATACTCGGGCACACCTGGGCATCATCGGTCGCAAGAGCCGGTGATGGTCGCCTAGAACAATGAAACACTCTGGGATTGATTACTTGGAAACCCTCTTCTCGCGAATGTAGAAGGCAGCGATGAACGCGAGCCCGAGCGGGAGGGCGTTCCCGCCGAACACTGTCGAGACCGCGATCCGGTAGCATTCGCGGACTATGCTGGCGAGCTCCGGCTTGAGCTCCTTGATGAAGTCGAGGCTCTCCCGGACGCGCTCTTCGATCTGCGAGGCCCCGTCGCTGTCGCCGAGCCTGGCGGCCAGCTGCATGCGGAGGACCTGCTGTAGGAGGGCCGACATAAGACTCACGCCGATAGCAGAGCCGAGGGAGCGGAAGAGGTACGAGCAGGCGATCGCCACGGCGGTGTCCTCCTGTGGCGCGTTTGATATGAGGGCGACCAGGGTTGTGGTCAGTGCTGCAGTTTGAAGGGGAATGTCAGCAAACCCACCTTTCTGCAACAGCTCGTTTGAGGGGGAAGAATATTAGGGGCATCTTTTGACATACCAGCACCTATGCCGAACGATATCAGCGCCAAGCCAACGGTTGTGCCGGCCCTCGAGTCCGTCAGCAGGCCCGAGAAGAGAACCAGGGGCACGCAGCTGAACAACGTCATGCCGTGTGACGCCACCGTCAGCCAGTAGTATCGCCCTGTCCGTTTGATGATGAAGCCTGCGCCGAGGGAGCCGCACACGCCCGCTATGGAGCCCGGGATGAACAGGATGCCGGCCTGGACGGCCGTCAGGTTATAGTAGCTTTGGTATAGTAGTGGCAGGAAGAACCACTGTTTTCGGGCCGGGCGTGTTGGAAGAGTGAGTTGTCATCGTCAGAAACAACCGTCCGAAACTGAGCGAGGACTGCCTGGAGGAGGAAATAAGAGAAAGATGAATTTGTAACAACTTACCACAGCCATCTGGCCCGCAACCCCGAAAAAGTTGCAAGCGTAGCAGGCAAAAAGGGACCGATCAAAGATGATGTGCCCAGGAGCGAAGGGATGCGAGGCAAACCTGATCTCAACCAAGATGAACGCCGCAAACAAGATGGGGCTAACGGCAAGGGCGACCACCGTGTAGGTCTCGCCCCAGCCCTGGTTGGGACCACTGTCAAGTGCCAGCAGCAAGCAGAAGACGGCGGCGATGAGGCAGGCGGCTCCGAGGACATCGACCTTGGCGAGCTTCTCCCGCCAGTGTGAATGATCCACCTTCGGGAGCTTGAGGACGACGTAGACGGCAACAAAGGCTACGAGGCATAGGGGAGTTTGTCCGATGAAGGACCTGATTATTTATTGGGATCGATGATTTGTAACGTCAGCTTTCAAGCTGGGTGGGCAAGGAGCGGGAGGGAGGTCGAGCGAACTCACCACCTCCAGCCGACGGAATCTGCGAGCAGCCCGCCCAGGGGCGCGCCAGTTGAGGTGCCGAGGGCGAACAGGATGTTGATGTAGCCCTGCCAGAGGCCTCGCTCCCGGGGGGAACTAGGTCGGTGAGCAGGATGCTGACGACGCTGTTCATGCCTCCGCCGCCGATGCCTCCGATGGCCCTAGCGACAATCATCTCTGCGGCGGGTGAGGGGTTGTGAGCTGGCTGTCAGGCCAGGTTTATAGGAGCCATAGGGAAGTAGACGAGATCGCCCGGTTCTTACGGTTCATATCCTGCGCCAGCCCGCAGCCTAGGCAGCCCAGGCCGAAAATGAGGTACGAAAATAGAAGGCATTCCTTTCGTCCAAATATGTCCGAAAGCTTGCCGTATAGCGGCTGGAAGCTCGTAAGGGTTAAAAAGTAAGCAGTGGCTATCCAGCTGGTGCTGTTTAGCGCGTTTAGGTCGCTGCCAATCTTGGCATAGGTGGCGACAGCCAAGAGCTGGTCGAGGGCGCACAGATAGACGCCGATGCCGATGGCGGGGACCAGGACCTTCATGTTGAGGCCATAGATAGCCGCTTGCGACTCGACACCCTCGGCGCCGGGTCCGTGACCGGCTCCACCTCCGCCGCCTCCGATACCGGGGCCCGGGAGGCCCGTATCCTCGGCGGTGCTGACTACCTGCTCGAGAGCGCCGCCATCGTCTAGCATGTCCGGATCCGAGTCGGCGCAGGAATCGGGCGAGCCAGCCTCCGGGTCTTGGCACGTGCCGTTGGTCGAGCCAGCGCCGTGGGAGAGGTGGCCACTGGCGAGCAGCGGGCTCCGTTCAGTGGCATCGGCTGCGCCGCCGACTTCGCCCAGCATCTTGGCTAGGGAGGGCTTTTTGGGGCAGAAAGACCAAGGCGAATTCAAGGTACAGCCGGCGTAACAAGAAACAAGTAGTGCAGATAACAAATCAAGTCATTCCACGCCACATCCGCATCGTTTCTCACAATATGGGAGCGCTTCTTTGTGGGGAAGAGCACAAGACGGAGCTGACTTGTGGGTGGGGGCTGGGGATTGAAGGAATGAGGTCATGACCGGAACGGTGGATCCATTGACGGGAGGTCCCTCGTGCCCGGCCGACGCGAGCTGTGTGGCGCTAGAGAGGCCAAGGTTCTTTGGCAGGCTTTCCAGGCTCCATTGGCAACCACACGAAGAAAAAAAAAAAAGAAAAAAAAAGAAAAAAAAAAGAAAAAAAAGAAGAAAAAAGAACAATGCAAGATTTTGGGAGCCCTCGACGGTTATCATCAATCGGGATCGAGGCAAGTCTTAGCTTGGTACTTATTGCTTCTTTGCGTTTTGGTTCTTGGCTTGTGTCTTGGCTGGCCATCAGCCATGGCGTCGAGTCAACGCCATCTCCAACTCGGATGCGACATTGAAGCAAATCTTCCTTCACAAATGGAGGGCCTGGAGGCAAGTCAAAGAAAACAAAAGAGCACTGGGAGTTAACTTCGAGGCGGCACGGGTGGGAGCAGGAATCAAGACGGCCTCCCAAGCCAAGGCAGGTACCCACCACCGCCGCTAGCACTACGAGGTCGGCCGCATGGCCCGTTTCCTTGGCTCACTCCCCGAGTTGCCAAGGGAATACGGGTAGTGCGAACTGCGAGGGCATCGGCGGAGGACGGAGAGCAGGTAGCGCAGCCTCGAGCTCTAGCATTTGCAGACGGCGCAGAGTAATGGGCGTAATCAAAAAGTCAATGCGGCTTGATGAGATAGAGGTCAGGTCGGACGAGCGGACGCGGAGGTGCCATCCGAAAAATAAAAGTGCTGCCGACGGGTTTGACACGAGGCTTGAACAACAGCGGGAGCGTGCCACGGTGCCCGTCTCCTTGTGGCACTGGTGGTTCCCTTTTTGCGTGCAACCCGCTGCCATTCCAAAATCTCGTGAGACAACAGTCGACAGGACGACATTGATGGAAAAAAAAAGAAAACGAAAAAAGTCGGCTCCCTATCAGATCAGACGCTCGCCTGCTCCGCCGCGAAAAGTCCTGGTTGGAAGCTTGACGAGAAAACCCCCTTACGGAGCCCGTGCCTGTTCCTGATGGATGCTACCAGACGGACCCTGCGCAGATCAGAGAGCTGCGACCGCTTAAGCGGACCCAATCGTGCCAATGATCCACCGTCCGAGCCTCGGGAAGGCACAGGAAGGTGGGTGTGGTGCCAATTGAAGACGGCAGCCCAATGCCGGGCGCCCCGTCGTGCAGACTTTGAATGCAACGTTGAAAAAGCAAGAGAAAAAAAAAGGCAGCGAGATGTGATGCGAAAAAGCTACGCCTGAGCGAGACTGGGAGCTGAGAGGCGGCATAGAGATGCCTTTTTCTATGTCCGCACATGCCTGGCTGGTTTCGGTGGTTTCGGTTGTCGTCGGGCTGTTACGCGCGTCGGGCTGAGCTGTCTTGTCTCTGCATTCCCCGAATCGAGACACGCGCACAGGGAGGACGGTCTGAGACTCTGGGACCGCAAGATAGCAGCAGCGATGGTCGCACCCACAGGAAATGCGGAATAGGCCTAGCACGCCCTCGCCGTCGCGACACGGCCTTGCCACGTTTGCCTACCGAAGACCCTCTTCTGGTCTCGCCGATAATTGGAGGAGCTGGCGGGTTTCACCATTCCAAGGGGGCGTGGGCTGGATGGAGACGGAGGAGCCACTAATGGCCCCCGATCAGGTCGCCGTCGCTGCATGCACCCGGGAGGCCCTTGATGCAGCCAGCATAATGGGTGGAGCCCTCCCCCCGCGCGCTGGCGCAGCCGAACGAACATGCATCCTTCAGTGCCATCATCCATCGTCTTGCCATCGCCCCCCACACACGCTCACTCCCCTATCCTGCCCAGCACTTCGCCCCAACTTTTCCTTGTCCGCCGTTGAACCTGCATCGACGGAGATTGCACCTTGCCAGTGTCAATAATAACACATCCTCCCGGCCGCATCCCTCGAGTGCAATATATCGACGACACCTCGAGGCCGCGTCTCCCCAGCAAGGCCAGCACTGCATAACGAGTGCGCGCACGTTGCGGAGTGCCTAGACCCGTCTCCGCCCTGTCCATTGGGTCACGGCGACGTAGGTCGCATTTCCGCATTTAGCGCATTTCCTTGGCCGGCCCTGTCAGTCCACCGCGTGCGCGCTCCTCCTGGGGCCTTTACTCCTTTTTTTTTTTTTTTTTTTTCTTGTTCCAAGTTCCTGCGACCTCAACCCACCCTCTGGTTTGGTTGGCCCCTCAGAAAAAACCCCCGTTTTGCCGCATCCAGAAAACCGTCCCATCATCCCAGAAGGGTGGCCCCTTGCCCGACGCACGCCGGTGCCACGCAACCTTGCATACGGCCGGGAAGTGCAGCAACTACAGTACCGTGGAACAGGCAAAGCTCGGCTCGACTCGACAGGCCGGCACCGCCGCCATGGACTCGCTCCAGCCCCCGAGGAAGGGCAGGTCGCGCTTCTCCAAGGCGCTTCCCGCGCCGCCGCCGCTCGAAAGCTTCAGCGACAGCTTCGACGACCTGGAGCACATGTTCCGCCCGCGCACCGCGGCCTCGACCAGTCTGGCAAACGCTGTGCCGACTCCTCCGCCCAAGGCCAGCCAACCACCCCCTCCTCCGCTTGACTCGCCGCTGCAGCGACAGCTTCTTGTGTCCCCTAAAACGCCGGGCCCCCGCCACCCATGGCCATACCCCGGCGCCCCGTCGCCCTGCCGAGCTCCCCGGCACCCTTTCCCAAGACCCCCAGGGCCTCCCCGAAACCGCCCACAACCGCAGCGCCTCCAGCAGCCGCAGCACGGACTCCAGTGGGGAAGTTGTCGTCACCGTCCTTGTCAGCGCCACCAGCCGCACCTCTTGATGATCACCCTCCCTCACCTGCAAACTCCATCCTCAGTCTTTTGTCCGCGTACTCGAGGTCGTCGTCAGAGTCTGCTGCGCAGAGATCGTCCGAAACAACCGCCAGCACAAAAGACTCGTCGTCACTCGTCCCCCAATCACCATCATCGCCGGCAGACGCCAAGAAGGTCGTCTCCCCATTCACACTTCCGCCCCTTGACTTTGGCGAGCCGTCCAGCTCAGAGAGCATGGCTAGCTTCAGTCAGCCGCCCACACCGCCCATGAAGGACGCCGGGCGTTCACTCCCACCGCCACCTCCCAAGGACCAGGACGTGGCTCACTCGGGCTGGTTCTCCAGCACCTCGTCACAGAAACCCACGTCCACTGCCGCGCAGTCACAGTCGCAGGAGGAACTAGAGCTCTGGAGGAGAAGATTGGTGAAGACGGACAAGCACATTGAGGTGTCGGAGCTCAAGTTGAGAAGCAGCCACGGCTCGACGGCAACCTCTGAAGTGCCCGTGCCACCACCCAAGGAAGAAAAGCCCGAACTACCGAGTAAATCACAGTTCCTGCAGACGGACTCGAGTTCGCTAGCCGCCGCCCAGCAGCTGTCTCCCGGACCCTTGTCCGCCGACCCGAACTCTAAACGGCCGCCGCCCAGGAGCCCGGCCGGCGGCCTGCCGGGCAGGAACATCCGCCCGAATCCCACTGCCGAAACCTTAACCCAAAACGAGGACACCACTATGGGTTCTGCCCTATCAAAAGCTGAGGCGAAGCTGAGGCATCGCCGCCCTGGTGACGGGGAACAGCCAGCCGCCAATGGCAGCGCCGACGTGGCAAGGCCCAGATCAGACGACGACGGCTCAGGTCGCTGGCAACAGCCGCAGCTGCCGTCCAACCTGCCCGCGGCCAAGTCCCCAGTTGTCGTCCAGCACCCATCAACCATACGCCGGCTGCCCACCCCGGACTACGAACAGCACGATATCAGGAGCCCTGTCATTGAGCAGATCGTGTCGCCCGTGTCGCCTGTGTCCCCCGCATCGTCTCCGGACCTGGTGCCCCACCAACCCGTGCCCAGGAAATCGCTCCCATCCGCCATCGTTCCGACCGAGGCCCCAATCGCGCCGCGGAAAGACGTCCCGCAGCCTATCAGCACCGCCCCGCCGGCGTCAAGTAACGGCGGCCCCGGCAGGATGGGTGGCAACTTCTCGTCATTCCCAAAGTCGCCCGACGCCCGGCTCAAGTCCAAGCCGTCAAACGCCACGCTCGTTGAGCAGGCTGCGCCGTCGTCGGGGGCGGCAGCTCCTCCGGCGGCGCCCACCGGCCTGGGGCTGCAGCAACCCCTGCAGCCACACTACAAGAGCATGTTGTCGCCAACGGTCGACACCACCCCCACCAACGGCGCTCAAACCCAATTCCCAGCCAGGACGTCGTCCCGAGGCGCCGAAATGCCGACGTCCCCGATACTTCGGCGCCCGGCCGAACAGCCCCTTGCCCTGGACACCGAATCAGTTTCCGAGTCCATCGCCGAGGCCTACTTTTCCGCGCCGAACAGCCCATCCACCGTAAGAGCCCAGCCCTCACCATTTCAACCGGCACCGCTGCTGCCCGACTTCCGGTCCTCGGACGGCACGAGCTTCAAGGAGCTGGTGCAGACGGACGACTTCGACCCGGCGGCGGCGCGGTTCCCCTCGATGGCGGGCGCCATGGGCCCGGCCCCGGCCGCGGGCACCGTGTTCCAGATGCGCGGGCTCAAGCCGTCGCACTGGGGCTGCATGCACAAGCACCGCTTCATGGCCCCGACGCCAAACAGCAACTACCCCCTCGCGTGCCAGACGTGCGCGCGCGAGGATGCCGAGGACCGGTTCCGTTGCCGCTTCTGCTGGCTCCGCGTCTGCGTGCCCTGCAAGGACGTCCTGTCCCAGAACAAGGGCGACCTCGGCGCCCTCATGGCCCGCATCAAAGTGGCCGGCGGCCAGCCCGTGCCGTCGACCATGGCCGTCCAGAAGAACGGCGATGCTATTCCGAACGGAATACCGGGCTCGCCCGTCGTCATCTCCCCGATGTCCCCGCAAGCGGTGTACTGAGTACTGGGGTCTTTTTCTCCCTTTTTTGTCACCAGTCATGTAAAATGAGTCTTTGCAGCGCTAAAGATTTGCCACGTCATCCCGTTTTCCGGAGAGCATTTGAGCTCTCGTGTTGTTATACCTTGCGACTTGTTTTCCTTTGTCTTTTTTTTCTTTTTCTTGTCATGCTTCCCGGTCTTAGAGTACTGGGAATTTTCGAGCTGGTAATGTGACGCCACGGCGTGGAAACATCAGGCCTCGAAAGGGGAAGGCGCACACACGCATTTCGATACCTAAAATGAGCAAGAGGGTGAGGCGGTGAGCAAAAAGGCGGCAAGGGGGTTTGGGATTTCTCGAGGATACAACTCGAACGTTTGGTTTTGGTTTTGGTTTTAGTTTTGGGTTGCTTCGGTTCTACATTCTGGATGGGCTTTGGACGGTAGAGGTTTGGGTTTGTGGACTTGATTTTCTTTTCGTTGCTCTTCCACCATTTTTTCATACTCTGTGGATTAGCATAAGCATTTCGTGGTTGGCATATCCAACAACGTGAAGCAGTCATCAAGCCAAGAATCATTTTATTTGTTCCACCTTGCTGCGTCGCCTCCTCACCGTGAGTCTAGGTTGACCGTGACGTCGGGTCCTCCAGAGCCAACCTAGCGGGGGGGTGCCTCCGCACTCGGAGGCGTCCTGCACCTGCCTCAAACGCTCCTCAAGTCGGATGCGTGGGGGACACGCGTTACCGGCTGCGGCTCCTCGAGATCCAAAGCAAGCGAACGGGCACTGCAAGTCATGTTCTCTGCCGCTTGCCTTGGCGGCCCGTCAAGGGGGCCATGGATGAATGACACGGTACACGGCCTCTATTTCACCATCGTGTCTGCTTACCTCTCCATCCCCACCCCACAAATCCGCCGACCGAGTCCGGTTCATTGCCCGCCCGCTGCCCGGCCGGTGTCTGATCTATCCGTTCCAATTACCCAGTGCAAGGCATTTGTAAGCCAGTACTCGGCACCTCCTCGTATAATCCAGGTTACAGCAGTTATCCCACGGCTTTGTCCCAAATTAACGCTTCCAAACCTCGAAAAAGCTGCCTACACCAAAAATAATCGGGCAAAGCCCCTGAACCCCGCCACCCCTGAACCCGCCACCCCTGAATCCCACCAAGCCTCCCAGCCTCCCAGCCCAACGCCCACCCCAAGTCTTTACACAGACACAACTCCATCGAAGCGCACGCGCCATTGGCTTTTTTTGCCATGTCTGCTAGTCAAGGCCAGAAAGATCTCCCGCCCGATAACGGCGAGTTCTGGCTCTTTGGTTACGGGTTCGTTTTTTTCTTGTGCACACGAAAGTTCCCTCCCCACCCCCTGAAAAATGGACTGCGCCGAGGCCTGACGGTTCCGTGGAAATATACATATATGCAGAAGCCTGATATGGAAGCCGCCGCCACATTTTGGTAAGGTGGACACGGGATGGTCCTCCGGGAGAATGAGTTGCCCGTCTCCTGGTAGCCTTGGCCTACTGTCCAACTGACCGGGTAACCAGATCGGCGGATTCCCGGCTTCGTCACGGGCTATGTCCGGCGCTTCTGGCAGGTAAGGCTCGATCCCACAGTTTCTCCCGTCCTGTTTGTCTCGTCACCCTTGCCTCCGATTCTTTCTCAATACCTATCTAACATACATTCCAGGCGAGGTACGGTTAGCCTCCAGACCCCGGCTCATCGTTTATACCTTGGGTCAAAAACATGAGAAACGTTTCATCCCCGTCCAGAAGCTAACTTGCATATTCCCCTTTTGCTACCAACCGCCCGCACAGCCAGGATCACAGAGGAACGCCAGACAAGCCCGGGCGCGTCGTTACTCTCCTCGAGAGGCCGTACTGGGAGACCCTGACCGACCACCATGACACGGCCCCGGACAAGGTATGGGGCACCGCCTATCGCATCGAGGCCGACAAGGTCGACGAGGTCAAAGAGTACCTCGACATCCGCGAAATCAACGGCTACACCATCCACTATACGCCCTTTCACCCGGCGGACGGGACCCCCGGTCCCATCCGGACTTTGGTGTACATCGGCACCCCTGACAACGACCAATTTGTCGGCCCGCAGGACGTCCAGGCCCTCGCCGAGCATATTTACCGCTCCCACGGTCCCAGTGGTCCAAACATCGACTACCTGTTGTCGTGCACGACGCCCTCGAGGGGCTAAGCCCAGAGAGCGGGGATGAGCACGTCACCGACCTGGCACAACGCGTCCACTGGTTGGCCAGCCGCAGAACAAACACACTCGCCGCCGATGCTCCTCACGAATTTAAGCAGGCAAAAAGCGTAGAAGAACAAGAAGAGACAGAGAAGTAGTGAACAGAACGCAAGCAACGGCAGAGAGGCATCAACGAGAAAGCAGAAGAAATAGAATATACTTTTCCCCCTGGTTCCTCATCAATGTCGTCAGTCATCGCAGACGTCACACAACCGGCGTTCTCCTTGTCGTGATAACAGCAATCCTTCGTCGTCGCGAGACTGCTTAACTCCTCCAAGTCTCCTGCCCTTAACATTCCCTTTCCTTGAGGCCCGCTCTAATCATCCCTTGAACGCAATGGTCAGACTCGTCATGCCTGAGAATCAGACAGCCACCTGATCTCCCATGTTCCTTTCCCGGACTCCAGACGAAGAAAGCATAAAGCAAGGCTGAATAGTGAAGAAAGGGATGACTGGCTTTAAGAAACATCAATCAAGTATGTCCCGCGACCTGAAGGTAGAAAGCACGAGAGGTGACACATGGGGGGCTGATACGGAGACCCAAAATAAATGAGAAACCAAACCAAAAAGCCATGAGATGCCATAGAAGAAACCCCGAGGACAAACAAAACAAAACGGGTCGATGAAGAAACCATCACGCATGACAACTTCCCCTCGCAGAAAGTAACGACTCAGATGACATTCGAAGTCGACAATTGGTCTCGTTCGGTTTGTCCGGCTTGCCTGTCGCGGTCAAGGCACCGACGGACGGGTATCGTATCGCACTACACCGCGAGCAAGAAGACAGGCAAAACTTTTTTTTTTATCAAAACACACACATTGGTGAATCCGTCAGACGCGACGCTGGATGGAGATCGATCGAAGGTGTGCGGCGATTTGCGGTCGGGTTTGATCCATCGAAGGACAGATGCGGCCGCCCTCAAGCTACCCCTAGCCGCATTCCGGGTGTTGATCGTGGAAGTTATCAGTAGCCGGGGCCACCTGGAGGTGGGTTCTGCGGTGGGACCTGCTGCTGGTGGTGTTGAAGCTGCTGTGGTTGCTGTCCAGGCTGGAGAGGCATCTGCGACGGGTCTGCATAGACATACGGGTTCGGGGCTCCGGCTTGCCATCCTTGGTTCGGCATTAGCTTCCACCTATGGTCTTAGGATGGTCTTCACATCGAATCAACTCACCTTGAGCAGGAGGGGCACCGTAGCCAGGGACCTGGGCCGGGTATCCACCGCGGCCGTACGCTTGGGCATACATGTGCTGGGCCGGCATCTGGTACTGCTGGGGTGGACCCCGTAGGGCATCTGCGGCATCTGCGGCGACGTGACGTAGCCTCCACCTCTTCCGCCGTAGCCAGCTGCCGGGCTTCCACCTCGGCCGCCGTATCCGCCCCTCGGGCCTGTGTCCGAGGCCTTGTCGACGCGGATGGTTCGCCCGTCAAACCTAGGGGGACATGGGCATTAGAAACGATTGTCCGGACGAAACAGTCACTATAAAAGCAGACAGCCTCAGAGAAGGATGACTTGGGACAGAATTTCCATACTCGACGTTGTTCATCGCATTGATGGCCCTCTGTGCATCTTCCTCGTTGGTGTATCGCACAAAGCCAAACCCGCGGCTGCGGCCCGTGTCTCTGTCCTTAACAACCACCTGCGGCAATCCTCAAGATTAGTCTCAAATCAAAGTGGAAACTAGTTGGAGATCTTCACGCACGGCTTCTTCCACAGCACCGAACTCCTCGAACTTTTGACGGAGGATGGCCTCCTCCGTGTGCCATGCAAGGCCTCTGAACTGAATGTAAGCAAAGATGGACTTCCGCCGGAGATTGGCCATCTCTGACCGCGAACTTGGAGACTTACCCGATGAAAAGTTTGGACATTGCTGATGGTGACAGTACGTGAAAGGTTCACGAAGGTAGATGCTCTCAAGTCTGTATTCTTCCGTATCAGCGGTTTGCTCTCTCTCTTTCCCTCGGATGTAAACCGAGTCAGTCCTACGCCCAAGCCAGGAAACGGGGCCGCAGTCACGTCCCCCGTTAGCCCAGCCACGTGGCAAGCCAACGTTGGGAATAGGTAGGGCAGCGTTTCGGGGGCAAGTGCCTCCATACGAAGGTAAATGAGCGCGTGGGGAAGATTGGGAAAGAAAATCGCAAGTGGAGGGTCTGTTTGATATCGAGGACAGCTTGATGGCCATAGACCAGCGCTTCGGCTAAAGCAAAGCGTGAGCATTTGGGCAAGTCGATGGACTACCGAGAAGGGGAGCGGAGAAAAGGGGCCGCAAAATGTGGGGTCTGGGCACTCCCACTAGGATGAGGGCTTGCGGGGAGATGGGAAAAGGGCCTCCGATGGCTGACAGCTCTGCGCGCGCCGACTTGGGCCTTGGATCGGAAAGGGTTGGTGGCGGGGTTCAATAGAGGTGAGGCCGTTTACGCTCTTCTATGCGTCATCGACAAAGAGACGTATGCTCAAAGCAGGCAGGCGAGCATCTAGGCAGGATGCTACCAAGCTCGAAAGGGCTGAACGGCTATAAGGAGATGAATAGAGGACAAGTGTAACCCGAGATGGCACCAAGTGTTCGTGCCGGAGGCGGGAGGGCAAATGTGCCAACTGCAGCTCCAAAGTGCAGTTTTTCCCCGTCCAGAGGGTCTGCTTCCAGGAGCCAGTCGTGGAGGAAATGGATGGCGCTGGCCTGCGGCGGTGCGTGCGAGCGTCAAGAAGATTTGTGGCTTACCTTCAAAGATGCTCGTGTGCCCCCTTTCTCGAAAGACACTCGGGCGAGAGTTGAAGAGCAAAGAGGCGCGCAGGGGAATGGGTCGTCCTCTGTCGATTGTGTTAGAAGAAGGCGAACACGGGAAAGGTCCGAAGGCGAGATGGAGGGCAGGCAGCTTGCTAAAGTGGGAAAAGGTTTGCAGTCTTGGATCCCAAGCCCAGAAGGCCCTGGGAAGCAGGCAAGCACCCCGACTGGAGCAGCGGCCGGGTCGGCGGGGTATGTACCTCACCTGTGGCGGCAGAGGGAAGGGGCGGCCGAGGATGGCTGCAGATGGAAAGAAGTGGGTGTGGGCGGGCTCCAGCCAGGCAAGGCAAGGTTGCTGCTTGGTCCGCGTGGTAACCGTTCGGGCCTGCCTATAAGATCCAACCTTGGGAGCTCGAAAAGTGCCAGACCACCCAAGCCCGACGTCGGTGTGGACGCCGACACTGCCAGCCCAGGACGTGTTGATGGATTTGTCGATGGAGACACCGGGATCGCTACGGCTAGGGTACCAGCGAGCGCCCGTCAACAGAAACTGGGCGAGCAGGACTAGTTTGGCTGCCACGAGTCGGTCGGCGTCGAAGTAAGAAAGCTTGGGATGCAGGTGTCCGTTTGCTTTGCGGTGTGGTTATGCGATGCCAGCACAGCACGGCCTACGCAGCGCAGTCTGGGACCTATGTACCTTAGGTGAGTGTCGGGCGTGGCCAGTGGCGTTGTGGTACCTGCGCGCGCTCTGCTTCGTATGTATGTATGATGAGAGCCGAGGCAGGTCGGTACCCAAATCCAAAAGTTGGGTCCAGGGGTCCGCCGTCCGGGTTGCTAGCTCTGTGTGCATGCCCGATCATGTACCGACTCAATGCCTGCAGTCAGACACCAGATGGAACAGGGCGGTGGCCAAGTTAGGAGAGCTTAATGACAGGCCAAAGGGATGAGGAACGGCCGATGTGGTGGACCCGGCACATTTGGTTTTATATATCCCCTTTCCTCTATACCCGCCCAAGATCCAAGGGCCTGGAATACATCCCCTCAGACATTGTCAACCGCATGGTCAGCCTGCCGTCGGAGGGCAGACATCTTGGCCGGCGAAGTCGCCTTCTCCACCCCGTGGAGCGTCTCTGCGAAGCGCAAACGCGGCCGACTACTACCGCGCCTGTGGCCCGGGGCCAGTCGCCCTCTCCATCTTGGCTTACTAGGTGCATAGAGCCCCATAGGGTCGGCGCACGAAAGGAAGGATTTGTGGGACCCTCCCGACATCCATGCCCATCCATCCCTGAAAGATCTGTCCTTAGCAAATACCCAAGCACCTGGGCAAGGTACCTGCCTAACTGTATGCCCTTATCGGCGCTTTGTAAAGTATTAGGCGAGAAGGCGCGGAAGGGACCCGGCATGAACATGGCCCTTGTTTGGCTTGTCTGGTCCTGTCCATTCACAGCGCGGACCGGACTGTGGTGACGACAAGACCCGAAGGCAAGGAGGCAGCCCGGCCAGCGGAAATACATGGCTGGTGTCGGTCGGCCGTGATGTGACGAGCGCGCTGGCTGGCTGGCTGGCTAGGTGCTCTTCTGTCTGGTTGGTGATGAGGGGGGCGTGGATTGGGCTGGCGCGGGTCTTAGCCGACGCCCACGCAGGGCGCTAGTGGTCGGTGGCCGGGATACGTCACTGGCAGGCTTTTTGGGGCCTTGCCGAAAACGGCGTGGTGGCTGTCCACCCGATGTTTCGACCAGCATGATTGTGGCAGCAGGGTTGACCCCCAAACAAGCATCAAACAGGCGAAGAAAACGCAACGGCCCTGCCCACGGCTGCCCCACACTGGACCAGGTCTTCAGGAAGAGGCACGGGCCAAACAGAATGCAGCGACAACCGCGGTTCCCAGGAGGCGAGAAAGCTGTCCGCGGCCCCTGTTCAGCTTGACCCCCGGCAGTAGGCAGCGGTATGTCGCGCCGAAAAGGATAGGTGAGCGCAAGAGTCGTGCAGTAGCTCTGGAGCTACTGCTTGCCCAGGCAGGTATGTACCTTGGGCATCGAGAGGTTGATATCTGGTTGGCACCCACACTTGTAGTGGCTTGTTCACGTGAGGGATAACGAACCATGAGGCTCGAGGGGCAGAAGCCGTCTCGATCATCCCACGTATCCTTTCTTTCTTCCTCAATGGAGGAATTTGGCTGGGCCAGAACGTGTGCTAATTGACAGTTTAGATAATTTGGAACCAGACCAGGCGTAGTGCGTTTTCCGACCGCTCTTTGACCGCTGGGCGAAACTACCGCAAATCCTTCCGGAAAGTGCATGGACGGGTCAAGTGCATTTTATCGTGAACGAATACGTGGTGGTTGGAGGCACGGGGTTGCGTGTTACGCCATGGATTCCACGTTCGTCGTCCATCATGCCGTGCTTGGCGATAAAAGAGCGGATAATATACCTACTAGTGCAGAGTAACTTTTTGGGCCGAGCTGGTTTGATATCGGCCGTCTGATCGTTTCCGGGGTTTCTTGTCCGCCGCCCACTGCTCCCAAGGCGGTTTTCCAACCATACTCTCATATTCCTTGCGAGGCACCGAGATAGGAATGCAACTCGGTGCCACACAAGGCATAGGAAGGGGTCTTTTTACCGACATTGGCAAAAATGCCCAAGGCAGGCCTCTCATGCGACTTCACCAGGTAAACGGGCGGGAAAGACGGCACGGAGCAATAATCCAGCACCACGTGGATAGCAGGAAATCTGAGATCCCTGACCCACGCCTCCATAGTGGAGGGTTTGTTTGTATTTACGTCGCTTGCGTTCACAATCATCGCAAATGCGCTCCAGCCTTCAGACGACGGAAGATGGAGCCATATTGATTGTGATTGGTTGCAAGGCTACTGCGCTATCGGACCACGGTTGTCCTTGGCTTGAGCCGTTGCAATCCACCAGCAGCCAATGGGATTTAGATTCAACAGAGAGGCCAAAAGTAGGGAGTGCACAGGTAAGTAGTACTTACGAACACAGATGATTCCATATTTCCACATCCATCATGTTACTTTCTGTACTTCGCACAGGCAGGTATCTCAGGTACCTTCCCGAGTTGGAATTATAGCCGGCCGAAGGTGACCATCCATCAACTCCCGTCGTGCACGGCTGTTGCCTAACCGGTCTGGGGCTCTGTCATTGGAAGGAGCTCGAATTGTGACTGATGACGGGATCCACGAAGCGAGTCGACAACGCCCGCAGAATTGGGCGGCCATACTTGACCCACCCAGAGCGAGACAGTGGGGTGATGCATGTCGTGCTAGGGACCCATGCGCGAGTCCAAGAAGCAACAGCGGGGAGCAATGGAACACTCGATGAGGTCCATGTCGGGTTCCATGCTATCAATGGGATGGATATCGGCTGGCATCACATCCATTGGGCCGATGGACAACGGGGCCGATGGCTCCATGCATGCGGGTACTGATCATTCCAGTCGCCTGCATCTTGGTGAAATGCACGCTCGCCTGTAGCCTTTGAGTGGCGGCTTCACCCTTGGCTGGAGAATCTGAGCATCAAGCAACCCCAGGCCCATCGCCCGATAGCATCAATCCCCACCAGTGGGCGGCGGGCAGGCGGACAGAACTTGACTCCTCTAAAAAAGACAGGGATCGACGGAATGCCTGCGCAGCGCCAAGGTTAACACACATCTGGCTGGGTGCGGTGGTGTGGTTGCTCCGCCACGCCACAACCAGAGCTGAAACCCAGGTTAACAGGGCCGAGATGGATGGTTTGCGCTTTGATGTGTGCAACGCGTTCTCTTCAGACTCACCATAGAGCCCTCTTCAGGGTGTCTTGTCCGAAATTCAAAGCAGGGACGAAGGTTTTTATGTAGACAGAAAGACACAATAGAAGATTATATAAAAATAGAAACCGTGTTCAGGGAACTTTCGGAGAATTAAGTCGGCGAGCCACAGCCTGGAATCGAGGCACAGACAACCTTTGCGGGCGGACATGGCAATGCTCCACAGGCGCAGAGCCGCAGGCCCGCAGCATCCCGCACTTTTATCTGTGCAACCTTGGCGGGCGCGACCGCCAGCGTCGCTCAGAGGCTCAAACCGTCCCTGGCCCCTTTTATCAACTAGGAACGGCCGATCCTAGCTCCGTGAAGCTAAGAGCATTCGTTTCATTTGTCAGTTCTCCTTGCCGGGCGCTGTGCAACCCGTGCCCTGAGACTGAAAATTGCCACGACCGACAACAAGAAAGGGTCTCAGAGGCAAGCACTTGTCAGTCAGTGCTGGAGTCTGCCTCCACTAACTCACTTCGCATGCCGCCCCTATCATGTGATCAGGGACATGACACGGCATACTGAACATGGATTTTTTTAGCGAGAAAACCCTCGCTATCGGCACTACTCCCCCACAATAAAGCCGGCAGTCCGAGCTGGCTGGCGTATCGATGTCCTGCGTCGTCGGAACCGTCGCGGCTCGGTGTCACGCATGCGGCTTGATTCGGTACCCCGGGACAGCCATTGAGCCGCCTTCCCACATGCGGCCGGGGGGGAAATATATCTGGGAATTACCCCCGGTCCCGGGCTCGTTGCCCCAAAGGTTGGTTTCGCCTAACCTGAGCCACCACAAAGCGATCGACCTGGAATCGACCAATGTCAGGTTGGACGAATGGTCACGGCGCAAGCCGCCTTTCAACCCCCACCCCAACTCCAGAACATGCAGCAAAAGACCCCAACCTTTGTGCAGCGAAGGCGGGGTGCAAACCGAGGTGGTACCCAGCTGGTCGGCACAGGGTATGTCGTCTCCCCGGGGCTCCCGAACGGCCACAGCCGACAGGAAGGAACCCGCCTCGGTGCCTCACTCATCTGATTTCTCTGATGGTCGTATGCATTGAAACATGGCCAACGCCTCGGACTAATTAACAAATACGTACCATGTATCCAGAGCTATTCTGAGACATGCTCGCCAATGCAGGACTGGCGAACTGCGGGTACTTGCAGATCCTGGATGCAAGCGCAAGGGGGTTGAGTGGGGAATTTCTCGGTTTCCCTTCATGCTAGGTACAGTACTCCTGTAGTGGTCTTGTTTTTCACTGGAGCTTGCGATTCCTTCTGCCCGGTCTTCGCTCACGGGCAAATTACACCACCAAACCAAAAGCAAATCGGCTGAGATCCCTATGGCCTTGGTTTCTTTCCCTGCCTACCTGGACCCTATGTACCTACCCGGACACACATTTCAATATCCTTCTCACGTTTCCCGCAGCTTTGTTTTACTCATACCCAAGAGGGACCGAAGATTGGGTCGCATCATATCACATTGCAAAGCCTATCATGCCGTTCCGCGGACCCCAGGTCTTTGGTTATAAGAAATAACGTACACGGCTTTTAGTTAATCGCCCCCGAGGCAGCCTGGGGAGTTCCTCCGGTATATGACCCCAGTAAAAGCCTAGGAGGCGGGAGACCTGATACTTCTGCCTACCCACATATTGTCCATCTCGCCAATAGGACCATTTGATATATACACATACAACATATGTGCCGCATATTCCCACACGGGAGAGGGCGCCAGGCGCGGGATGCGGAACATGTCGGAATAACGGGCAACCCGGCGGCAAGCATGAAAAAGGGAGAAGAAAAAAAAGAGAGAGAGGCGCTCATCAAAGCAAGGAGACCCTCCTCGCTTGGGATGCCTTCCATGGCTGCCTAATCCTCTCCTTACCGATTTGCCTCGAGTGGAAAGGAACCAATGGGTTGCACCCTGGTGGTCTTGGGCATACCCTAGGCTCGCGATCGAAGAAAGTGGTGTTTGATTTGTCGTCCACCTGGTAGACAAGGTATCTCTACCAGCCTCGACCCGGCTCGGCACGTACAGTACATAGAGTCGCGAGTTCGGCCGATCCATGCTCCCAAAGTCTCACTGCTACGCCGTTAGCGGAGAGCGAGGGTAGGCCCTGGCAAGCATTGGTAGTCGACGCGGGCAGGAATATTTGGTCGATCCCCCGCCACCACTCCACCCGGCACGTCTTGCCGCTCGAGATTTCGGGTGGCAAAGCCGGTGAACTCTACTACCTAGATGTTACGTAGCATGTATTCTAGTCTGTTAGTATGTATTTGATATAAGTGACGTGAGGTTTTCGTGGGTCGACTTTAGGCATAGCTTTAGCTGCAAGCAAGGACAGGTGGACTGGAGATAATTCTACCCTTGACGGATCGAATTGGGCGGGCTGTCCAGAGAAGACTGAGCCATATTGTTGTGCGGAATCCCAGAGTCTCCCTGTCTGATGCCATTAATCTCCCAGGTCTCGCGATAATACCAGAACATGCCTCGACTTACCTAGGGTCGCTGCTAAGCTACTTCATGACGAACAGTTGCGGTCAATGGGTGGCTCATATGATCGCTAGATGCGGATTCCTGTGTGTACATACCTACTACCGAGGTGGTGGCGAGGCGGACAGGCAGGTTCGACCCATCAAGTACGCCGTCCTAACCGCTCCTTCCATCCTCAACACAAAGTAAGCACTTCAATGCCACGCAAGGCAGCAGTAGAGAGAGCATGTCTCGGCCACCTACCAGTCTGAGGGCCTTTCTGGGCCCGCTCAAACTGCCAGGTACACAAGACAGTCCGACACCCAATCAATGGTGCAAGACTCCGTCGGCGTTAGAATATCTCCTCCCCCGGCGAATCCTCTCATCTCCACTATCATGTCCTCGTAGCTCTCGTTTGCTATTCCGCCAGGTGCGGCTATATCGCCTCCAATCTTTGCTTTCTTCCCCTGCGCCTACTGCTACCTACTGCTGTTGCTGCTCCGCAATCTCTCTCCGATTCTTTCCTTTAAGGCCACCGCTACAGACAGGCCAATACTTCAGCCCCTCACTAAAATGCCGATAGGCGGAGACATTGAATTCGACCCGCACGTCGCTCAGCAGAAGGTCGACAAGTGGCTCAGGGAGACTGTGCCAGTCTGCTCGAGAAATCACATTTCTCCTGACGCCCAAAGCGAAGAACCTGTTCGCAACACCAAACGGTCCTCCGCTCGCGATCGCAGCCAGCAACGAACGAGCCGTCATCAACGTCCGGATGCTTCCCTTGATCTCCATGACAAATCCAGGAGAAGAAAAAGACGAAGCAGGGACGAAGCGCAGTTTTCGAGTGACCCTTCGGATTACGCACGGCGCCCTCGGCGAGAACCACGGCCGGCCAATGTTTTCGATCCAGCCCATCACAATGGGAAGCGCCGGAAGGAGCGAGGGTATACACATAAAGCGGAAATCCGCCGTCCATCGAAGGAGAAGCGTAGGCGCGAAGAGCCTTCCTGTTCTGCCTCGGATGGCGATTGTCATAGCGATCTATCCGCCGAAAAGACACCTCGCTTTGAGAAGGGAGCCAGACACAAAACTCGCGAGGATCGATACGACACCCATCGCAAAACAGATGAAAAGCGACGCCACCCAGTGAAGCAGAAGGGGGATAGCCCGAGTAGGGGAAAGCATCCCCCCAAACCGATGCCACGAATAAAGCTCCCAGTCGACATCATGGCCAAGTTCAAATCAGATGCTATCCTAAGCGATAACATAACCACAGTAGGTTGCATCTTCGCAGTTATATCCCCTGATGACTTTAGGTCTCCCAGCTGGTTCTGATCTAGACAAAGAAACGTCCAGGTCCAGGCTTGTTTGGAACCTACAAGTCTTCCAGACGTCCAAGTAAGCCAGATCCATCCATATTCCTCTTGGTGCGTTTCAATGCTGACTCTCATTAGTCGCAGACCTTGAGTTTCACGAGATGAATTTCCTTACGAGAATCCAAGATGATCCCCGGCCGAACCTGCTATCTGCGCCGAGAGCTCGAGACAGACGACGAGAAGATCGTATCAGCGAAGATGTTTCGGCGTTCTTCAGGGAAGTGCATCCCGTCAAAAAACAACATACGGACAAGAGGAAGCAGGTCCCGCAGTCAGACCACTGGTCTCAGTCTGACAGATCCTTTCAGAACGGCTCCAGCTCTCACCACGAGCACTGTCGCTGTAGCGGGAACAGGAGAACGGGATTGACTGCGACTGAGAAGCTTAGCTCGATTTTACGAGAGTCGCCACCCCGAGCCGATGCGAAATGCTACGGAGACTCGAGCTTTTGGAGCAGGAGAGTGAGAAGCCACCTCCCAAGTCGCCGACCCCATTGAGCATTCCGACACGACATCTCGGGCGATCTCTAGCCGAGACAGGCGCGCTCAGCATGTCGAGCTCTCGAGCTGCTCCTGGCCCCGACGTGAACCACAATTACCGAGATGTCGCATGTGGCATGACGCATCAAGGGTCTCCAACAGTAGCAGATGGCGCAGGAGGTTCTGCGGCAAATCCACCTCATTGTTCGCAGGCTGTGAGGTACCGGGATCAAGCCGTTATGGTAGACCAGAGCTTGGAGGCGAAGAGCTCACCGCCACCGCGGAGCGGCGTCCCCGTAGGAACAACAGGCAGCAATCTGGATGAGGAAGTACCCCTTCAGGGGGTCTCCCAAGAAACGGCTCGCCCGCCAACGCCTATCGAGCAACGATATCAAGAGCCTCCTCCGCGTCCAGTGTCACCAAAGTTCGACTGGGTGAAGAAGCTGCAAGAGCGCGCAGACAACTTGGAATTTTCGCTTCCTGCCGGCGCCGAAAAGTACGAGGGATACGACGGCGTCCTCCAAGCAGGGCATTGCAGAAACTCGCCTCCTACGACGCAAATCAACGAGCAGCATAGGTATCAAAGATCTCCAGGCCAATTCTACGAGCACGAATCCCACCATCTCGCCACTGGGCCCGACATTGTACGACCGAGGTCTCCGAGGATCCCGATTCCGCTGCAAGCACCTCGGCAAAATTTCCCCGGAACAAGTACAGGCTTCTGTGGGAGCCATACAAGCGAGCTTGATCAACTCGGGAGCACTGCAAGACCCTCGCCTTTCCCAGAGGATATTGGAGTCAGCAGCGCGGCTGGGCTGCCACGTTTAGACGAGCAGTCACTGTCATGGAGGTCCCTACCGAGAGCATCGAGCACCACACGAAGAGTTGATAAGTATGAGTCGATGGCGCGGTTCATCTCGGACCTCGAGAATGAGGTCTTTAGCAAGGAGGTACCTGAATATGACCTTGAACTAGCCTACGATGGTCATATGGAAGCGGATACGTATGATCCTCGCGAGGTTGGGGGCGCCGAGCATCGGGAGCCACAGCCTTTGGATTCAGTTTTACCTCGAGAGGAAAGAGATGCACCCCTGTTCGCAGAGACGGCAATGTCTATGACGGATTTCTGGACTACAAACCCATTCACAAAATAATTAAGCGATTTTTTTTCATTGTTTCTAAATCTAGCACGAGAAAGAGGTGACGGATTGGGGCGTGGTCCTAGAAAAACGAGAGACTACAGCAGATACCCAAAAAAAGAAAAACCAGGCAGTGATACTAGAACGGATTTATGTTGGACACAGGGCGATCTAAACAGAGAGAAACGTGCCATCATTGCCGTGGCTCGTCAGTCCGTCTGGGGAGGGCAGATAAATAAAAAGCAAAAGAGAGCATCGCGGGCCTTGATCAAAACGCTTTGCGGCCTCCCTCTTCTCGTTGGCCTGCTTCAGCAGGATGTCGCGCATGTGAGCCCTCTCGTTCCTGCTGCCTCCGAGCTTGGGCCCCTTGAGGATCTCCTCCTCCTTGCGGGTGCTGGGCCGCTTGTGATGGTTGATGGCAGGCCTCCGGCGGCGGTTCCGCTGAGACATGGCCTCGAAGAACTCGCGCCGGAACTGCTCGGCGACGCGGTCGTCGTGCGCCATCTCGCCGTCGCGCTCCTCCTGATCCGCCATGTCGTATAGGTCGACTGTGCATGCGTGCGCGGTTAGCCGACAAAAACATGAAGAGAGGGATGGGGATCCGTTGTGTTGATGATGATGATGCTCTTACCCTTGTTCTCTCGCAAGAACTCCTCCACCATCTTGTCCCTGATGGCGTCGTCGCTGGCCCGGCGTTTCCGGCCCTGGGGCCCCTTGGCGGACCTGTTGGCACCGCTCTCGCCGCCGGCGTCGTCCTCGTCTTCCTCGCCGTCGCCGTCGTCGCCGTCGCCGCCGGCCTTCATGGTGGCGCGCTGCGTCAGGGTCACGTTGCGCGAGCGCATCTCCTGGCCGAGGTCGACCTCCTGCAGCTTGCCGCGCAGCGCGGGCTGCTGCAGCGCCTCGCCCCGCAGCGCCGTGGCGCCGGGCGCGGCCTGGCTGAGCACGCCGTCGTCGAGGCCGCCCATGCCGTTGTTGCTGCTGCTGCTGGGCCTCGCCATTTGCTCATCAGCGACGATGGCTGCTGCTGTCGTGCTTGGCTGGCGGCCCTGCCGAAGAGCGAGGGGCCGCCGCCACCCGCCTTCTCCTTTGCCGCATCCTCCGCCGCCTGCCGCCTAGCCAACTCTGATTCTATGTATTCCTCCCTGCTTGATCAGTATGCGCGTTTGGAGACACGAGGGGAAGCAGCAAGCAAAGGAAAGCGAGATGGAGAGAGAGGGAGAGAGGGAGAGAGAGAGGAGAGGGAGAGAGGGAGAGAGGGAGAGAGGGAGAGAGGGAGAGAGGAGAGAGGGAGAGAGGGAGAGAGGAGAGAGAGGGAGAGAGGGAGAGAGGGAGAGAGGGAGAGAGAGAGGGAGAGAGAGCGAGAGTCGGTAAACTAACATGTGTCTGTTGACCAGCTCGCCAACCAACCCCGTCTGCGCCGAGAAGCGCTTGCCGACGCCGCCCGCGATCTTGTCGGTCGACAGCGAGGGGCCGCAGCGCCACGCCGACGCCGCCCGCCGCCGCCACCACCAGCGCCGTCTCGTCGTTCTCGGCCGCGCGTCGGCTTCGGCGGCGTCCTCCTTGGGCGGCCCGACGTCGGCGCGCAGCTCGACGCCGCGCAGCTTGGTCCGGCGCGCGTTGCGGAGGCGCAGCGCCTCGGCCACCGACAGGCCCTCCTCCGCACCGTCGTCGTTGCCGTCGTCGTCGTCGCCGGCGCTGCCGCTGTTCTGCGCTTCCGGTTCGCTGCCGGCTGTGTTTGCTGCTGCTGATGCTGCCTCTGCCGGCTTCGCTGAGGTGCTGTCGTCTTCGGCCGTCTGCGTCTGGTCGGCGGATGCGGATGCGGCAGCGGCGGTCTCGTCGGCGTTGTCGTTGTCGTTGGCCCGCTGTCGGTACGTCTTTCTCTTCTTGCCGCGACGGAAGAGGATCGGCGCCTCGGCGCCCTCTGTTGGGGCCGCTGACATCTTTGCGATAGGTTCGAATGGAAGATGCGCAACAGCTTGGATGTCGGTGGGCTGATTCCGCGACAAAACAGCGGGAGGTTATTGACTATCGCTGGCACTCGCGCCAAGCGGAGAAAGTTGAATGGACGTTCGGCTTGGGGGTAGCACTGTGGGTCTTCACATAGTGAGGTGAGTGGGGCGCGGCGGCCTTTACGTGGAGTGCACAGTGTGTGTAGAGAGCGTCTGACATCTTTGCCCAAAGCCCCCAACCTTTCTTCTATCAAAGGGACAGTCGGGAGGACGTAAGCACAAAAGCGGCGGCTCTTTGGAATGCAATAAAGAACAATTCCATCTAACCTTCCACTATTGAAGCGCAATTATGGCGATAAAAAGAGTATGTCATCCAATCTGCTGTTGCAACAGAAGCCATCAGCGGCTCATCCGTTTTGATGCCAACACCTTTCTTTTCCTTAGGTTTACTTCCTCGCCCATGGCGGCGCCGTCCAAGGTACTATAGAACTTTCGCGATTGGTGTATTTTCACATCGACTAAACTTACTGACACTTCCCAAATCACAGGAGTCGGATTCCGGTGAGAATGCTTGTCCTAATCCTAGCGATAGAGATGAGACCCCCTTGACATGAACGTGGGACCCATCCGTCTAGCTATTTCACTCGGAAACGGGCCGTCGAACATCAGATAACCGGCTGGGTGCGCAACACCCCAATAACAAGGTAAATATATCGGGTTATGGTCGTGATTCCCAGGCTCATGTGTCCTCTCTAGTATCTGTGTGTTTCTTGATGCTGATGGGCCATCACACATGACCAGGTCGAGGGCGAGGCCCAGGGAGAGGATGCCGCCATGACTGCCTTCCTTAAGGACGTCGACAAGGGGCCAAGGGGTGCTCATGTTGTCCGCCTGGATAAGGAAGACCGCGATGTGGTTGACGGAGAGGTTGAGTTTGAGATCCGGCGCTGAGTTCTTGGTGTGCCAGGCTGTGGCATGGGACAAGCGCAAGGCTGAGGTGGGTTTTGCATGGCGACTAGCAGTAAAAGTGAATTAATACTAATACCCGACTTTGTTCTAAAGTAAAGTCTAGATGCTTTCTAGGTCTTAGGAAGAGCGCAAAGAACCAGCAGCTCTCGATGCCTCCTCGCCCAACAGCATGATCCACCCAGCTGGGGACGCAAAGAACGGCGTAACACATGCCTCCATCCCACCCACCACAATGACCACCACGCCGATGCCAACCGTTGGTTTATAGGGGATACCACCGACCCTGTTTATATCCAAAAGCCCGAAATAGCAAACACCCATCCAGCGTAGTAGGATCGCGCGCACGCTAAACTCCATAGACTCCAAGCAAACGCCACGACAGAAAGATAAACAAGAAATCACATAACTCGTCCTCTCAGCCTCATCGAGTCGAGATACGCCTTCAACACCACCAACCACATGTTGGCCGCCCAGGCTCCCCCGGACCACTCTTGCCCTTGGTGTCGGCGCTAGCGGTCGAGCTTCTTGAGGTCCTTCTCGTCGACCGTGCTGACGAAGGCATGCTTGAGGAAGTGCAACCAGACTTTGTTGTGGTTACGTTGCTTCTTCTTTTTCTTCTTGTCCTTGTCCTTGTTCTTATCTTTATTCTTCTTGTTCTTCTGGTCGGTGACCGTCTCGTTCCCACGATGCTCAACCAAGCCGTCGTCTTCGTCGGAAGCCAAATCATAGTAGTCATCAGCGTCGTTGTCGTCGTCGTCGCCGTCTTCGCCATCATAGCCTCCATCCCATGAGGCGTCTTCAGAAACATCCGAGGCTTTCGTCTTCGTCTGCTGCCTCCCCATACGATAGGCCAGCTTGATGTAGCTCGGCACCGTCAGGTCGGACATCTTGAGAATTGTGTCTTTGAACGTGCTGTACTCGATCTCGAATGCGAAGTCACGTGGAGGCTTCGACTTGTCTGGCTGCTTGCCGCTGTGCTTTCCGTCACGCCAGCGACCATTGGTTTCAACATCGTCGGTAGTCACGTCGTTGTTGATGTGCGTCAGGTTGGCGAAATACTGGGTGTACCCCACGAGCGTCAGTGGCTGTGGCGAGTAAGCCGGACCCGGGGGCGCTGATTTCGACGGCGGATCAGGCACGACCAGGTTGGGGTCGTGGGTCTTGTCTCCTTTGCCACCATTCTTGCTCTTCTTCTTCTTCTTTTTCTTTTTCTCAACCTCTACGAGCGCCGCCGCACGCAAATCCGACTCCCATTCGTCGACATCCGGAAGGCTCAGAGCCTCACTGTCCCGCACAATAGGCCCCATGGAGACATGGGAGCTCTCCAGCCCGGTAATGTTGTACTCGATGACGCGCAGCGTCGGGAAGAAGTTGGGCACGATGCTGGGACCAACGATAGAAAGCTGGAACCTCTCGGCCCAGCGCTCACCTAGAGTATCCTTGCCTCCCTTCTTGCCCTTGGTGAGTTCAGAAGGATCAACATTGGCAGATGTTTTGGGCTTGGGAAGCTTGGACCACCTGCGGCGAAGCTCTAGAAGATAGTCGTTGGAGCCTTGGACCGTGAGCTCGTCGTCCATGGAGACGCGGACGCCCTGGTCGTAGGCCCCGGATGCCATGTTCTGGATGTTGATGTCGTGCGTGTCCTGGAACATGAAATGGTCGATGTTCATGTGACCGTAGAGAGATGCGGTGACAACATCGCGGTATTGCTGCAGCCATAGCGTGTATTTCTGCCAGCAAGACTCATCCCAGAGCATCTTGCTGTCGGTACGCGCGGGCGGCACGTGGCCCATGATGATGGCCTTCATGCCGCGGTTGCGCAAGAGCTGCAGCTGGACAAGCAGCCACTCGAGCTGCTTGAAGCCGGGCTCCGAGGTGTCGACGCAGTTATCTATGGCGGCGTTGCGGTCAAAGAAGTAGAGGGTATTGAGGCTGACGACGGCCAACTTGTTGGGCACGACCTCGACATAGAACCAGCCGCCGATCTGGAACGAGTGGCGCTGCTCCTCCGGGATGAAGTGGCGCCAGATGCTTGCGTAGTTGGTGAGCCAGCGGTTGGGCCCTGGAAGCATTATGTTGTGCGGGAGGATATCATTGTTGCCCAGGGTCGGGATGACGGGCACCGAGAGGGCCTCGGCTTTTTCGTCAAAGAAGAGGTCACGGAACTTCTGGGCGACGTATTCGTTGGTGCCGAGCACCTGCTTGGAGCTACGCGGGGCATCCTCGTCGCTGTCGTGGCGGGCGGTGTCGCCGGTCCAGATGACGAAGTCGATCTTGTCCTTGAGGTTGGCCTCGATCCAGTCGAAGGTGGCGTTCACCAGAGAGAAGGGGGTGTCGCAGTCGGACGTTTCGGCGCCGTAGTAGCCGGCAGGTCCATGGCCACGGTGGCAGGCGTCATCTTGGTCCGTTGAAGAGTGTGTCTTGTAGAAGGCGTCGGGGTGGAAGTCTAGAGCGCAGCGCAATTACGTTACGTTAGTGCCAAGGTCAAGAGTCCAGCTGGAGACTTGGCTGCGGCCCTGGAGGTCTGCATGTACTCCTGACAGCGGGACGCGACGCACCAGTGATGTGTAGGAATCTGCCCTGGACTTGACGTTGCTTGCCCGTTGCCGCCGGCGCAGTGCCTACTTGTGAGGGGCCCTCGAGGACGTACTGTGGTCCATCCTCGGTGTGGAGGCCCTCGAGCAGGGCGGCGCTAGCGCAGAGCGACGCGGCGAAAAGGAGGATCACGCGTCGTCGCATCGCTGCAGGCGAGGGCACGCAATGGCCAGGGAATGCGCAAAGAAAAGAAACAAAAAATGCGTGTGGCAAGCGAAATTTAGGACGAGGGGCATACAAGTCTATCGGGGTTAGAGTCGGATGAAGAGCATTCTGTAGAATCTAGGGGCGTTGTCGACCAGTTGGGCCGCAGCGGACGGACAGGCAGGGCGGGCGATGATGTAAGTCCGAGTTTGCTGTGGTCGATCAGAAGCTGAACAGCACAACACCCATTAAAGCCATGGGCGAGGTTCCCTGAGACACAAAAATCATGAAAGACTTTCCCACAGGGGACGACCCTTGATCGAGGCGGATATGATTGTGAAAAGTGGAAGAGAAGCTGCGAGTCGCGGGGATGGGGCATGCAGCGAGTTGGACACAGCCAGGGGCAGAGTTCGAGGCTCGAAGAACATGGAAGGAAAATTGCGCAAACACAGAGCGAATCCTCACCCAATCCTAGCTGCCTCCCAAAAAGCCCCCTTTCTGGAAAATGCCAGCTGACGCGCAAGCAGGCGCCCATCATTCTCGTCATCAGCCAGCCATGATTTGCTGCGTCCCTGGCCAGACAGGACCGAGAGTGGAACGGGAGGCCGGGTGTGGTTTGGGCGTTGGAGTAAGCTGAACACGTGCCCCTAGTTGGCGTTAGCGCCCGCCGCGGCAGCATGCGGGAGCCCCCTTGCCTGCCTCGCTCCCCCAGACACCATCACGCCCGAGTTGACTTGGACTTTGGAGGATCGAGACCGCTCTGTATCGCAAATGTGAGTCGTCGGGGGTCCTGACTTGAGCTTGCCCACACCCCCCGCGTCTGGTGACAGAGAGCCAATCATGGTGTCAAAAGCGCCACGTGCAGCTGAGATTAGAACCTGGACGAGGCACATGAACACGCTCAGCTGAGAACCTCTTTGGCTGGCTTTGGCTGGCTGACCCGCCAAGGGTCCTCCCGGGAACGAACCGAGCTCCGTCCAGCGGTGTGTGCGCGCAGCAAATGCAGTCAGGCCGGACGGTTCGTTCACATCAGACCAAACCGATTCCTTAGTGCATGCATAGAGACATGATGACAGAGGGACTGGACATTTTGTTCGATCTGTCCTTCGACTATCGTCAGCTTACGGGCTTCCCACGAATGCCCTGCTCAGCTGCTTTCTCTGTTTTTTTTTTTTTTTTTGAATTGTGCTGTCACCTGGCAGGATGACGTATCTCAGGCATGACCGTGTATGGCTGCGCGGGCGTGCCGTGCCCAACCTGGTTTTCCATCGATTTAATTTACCGACGCAGGCCCTGGTCGCAGGAGGGTTGCCCCGCTTAGTCATCCGCCTCCTCTGTGCGCTGAAAACTGTTCCTTGGGGGAAAAAAAGTTTCGCTGCGGCTGGCCTTCCCTTTTCCCTTTCTCACAAACACAAGCAACGCAGATCTCCAAGAAGTCGGTGAAAAACCTACCAAACCATGTCCCGGCCGCTTGATTCGCACGGTTGACGGAGATTATAGTTGCAAGATGAACAAAGCCGTTAAGTTTGAGGGAGGTCGGAAGCAATTGTGCATGATGGCTTCCCATGGAAAATCCGGCAACAAAGCCCGCGGTCCCTGTCTCGTTTCGCGGCCGACCCGACTACCTATACGTTTGTTGACGTGGCAGCGGCAGGAGTACGCGGGATGGCATTGCATGTTCAAAAGCGCACACGCCGTCCATCACATGCCGGTGGAAGTGATCAGTTGACTGTCTTCTCTAAATGCCGCATCGTCGAGTCTGCGCCTCCAGGGGCAGCTCATGGGCTCATCGATGATACCGGTGAACATGGCAGAACCCTCTTGGATTCGGGCGTTTAGGCTTCCCGTGACCGTTATATCACCAGTGTAGAGGTCGCACAACTCCCAATTTGGGGAGTCTTTTGATCTTTGTCTCATACCAGCTGCAAAACCCCACACACATTGGCACATCTAAGCCGGCGCTGCGCCCTTCCAGTATTTGGTAGGCACAAAGGGCATTTTGGTGACGACCGCTTTGCGCGGCTTGCCCCTGACGAGCACGGCCACTTCGGTCCCGACCTTGTGGTGCCCGTCCTTGATGTAGCCCATGGCGATGTTCTTGCCCAGTGTCGGGCTAGGACATCCGCTCGTCACCACGCCGAGCTTCTCCGCACCATCCGCGCCGACGATCTCGGCCCCCTCGCGCGCCGGCGCGCCCTCCACCACCAGCCCCACCCTCCGGCGCTCCACGCCGGCTCCCCCTTTGCTCTTGGGCGTCAGCGACGGCACGATGACCTCGGCGCCGTGGAACCCGGCGTCGGCCTGGCGGCGAGCCTTGGGGATGACCCAGGCTAGGCCGGCCTCGACGGGCGTGGTCGAGTCGTCGAGGTCGTGGCCGTACAGGCACATGCCGGCCTCGAGCCGCAGGCTGTCGCGGGCGCCCAGCCCCGCCAGCGCGAGCCTGTCCGGCCCAGCGGCGGCCAGGAGCGCCTCGACGACGGGCGCCGTCTCGCCGTCCGGGACCGAGATCTCGAACCCGTCCTCGCCCGTGTAGCCGCCGCGGCTGATGAGCAGCGGGCTCGACACCTCCATGCCCAGCAGCCGGACGCGGCCGTAGCGCGACGTGCCAAAGTGCAGCGACGGGATGTCCACCTCGGCCGGCTCGGCTAGGACCTCGGTGAGAATCTCGGCGCTCAGGGGGCCCTGCAGCGCCACCAGGCCGCGGTCGGCCAGGATCTCGTGGTGCACGGGCAACGTGGTGGTGTGCCAGTCGGCCAGCTCGCGCCCAAAGTAGAAGTCGTCCTTGTCGCGGCAGGCGGCGTTGGTGACGACGTAGAAGAGGTGTTCGTCGAGGCGGGTGACGATGCAGTCGTCGACGATGCCGCCGGTGCGGCGGTGCAGCAGCGTCGTGAGGGTGCTGCGGTGGACCTCAAGGTCGGCGATGCCCGAGGGCGTCACGACCTCGAGGAAGGCGGCGGCGCCCTCGCCGCTGAACCGGCGCTGCACCATGTGGCTGACGTCGAATAGCGACGCCTTCTCGCGCGTGAAGACGTGCGACGCGCTCACCGACTGGCCCGAGTACTGCACCGGCATGTGGAAGCCGCCGAACGGCACCATCTTGGCGCCGTGCGAGAGGTGCAGGTCGTAGAGCGGCGTCTTGCGGAGCTCCTTGCTGCCGGATTCGGAAGCGAAGGACCTCCTATGTCCGGCGCGGCTGCCGGCGACCACGGGCCCGCTGGCAAGGGCCGCTGCTGACCATCGCTTGTGCTGTGCCAGCGCCGGGCAGGTGGAGGCGGCCGGCGAGAGGCGGGAGAGGCCCCGGTACTGCGGCTGGCGCAGCACCGAATGGGACTGCCTGCTGAGGCTTACCGCAGATCTGAGGCCTTTCATCTTCGCTCACGACTGTGTCTTTTCTGTTTTCGCAGAAAGTGATATCATGTGTAAAGCCTTCCACACGGCTGTGGCTTGATAGTCAACAGGACCGACACATGGTGCTGGGTCGGTCCTTATCGGACGGTGGGCGGTTGCCGTCGGACGACAGGGCTAATGACGTTGGTTGCCGACGGAAGACCCCAATTCGGCCACAAGTCATGTCACTCCCGACGGAGAGTATGCGTGCACGCGTAGAACGGATTAAAATTGAATCCTGAAAACACTTTTTATCAAACTGCCCAGATAATTGGTTCTCGATTTATTTAATAAATCCAACTCTATACCTACCTTCCATCGTTGTCGTGCTAATGTCAGTCAGTTGAGCTATTGGATTTGTTATCGACTTTCTCAATTGCATCTGCATGTGCTCGACGGCGGGGTGAGCGGCTGTCGAAGTTGAGTGGGTGCATTTGACGTAAAGAGGCGAGAAGAGGGTGCTGGACACTTGGTATAATTATCGGTGAACTTGTGGCTAAAAATATGCAGAGAAGCGAGAGAGGTGCAGAGATCGTCTGGCCGTTAGCATGCAGAGCTGTCAGTAGATTCTTCGGCTAGCTGCTTTCTTCCCCAGGCTATTCACAAACTCCAGCCGGTGTCCAAAGACTTTTTTTTTTTTTTTTTTTTTTTTTTTAAATCCGCAAGAATGTGGAAGACATGTGCAAACAAACCAATGCTGCTGCCGAGAAACAGTCCGTAAGACTATACTCGAGATAGCCCAACGAGACATAGAAAAAAGTATACACCATAATGATGAGACCGGTTCCCAAGGCTTCAGGAGATAGCCATGACAAATCCCCACCACCGACCCCCAATATCACGCCCAGCGAGAGACACAGTGCATACAGCTACCTGCGAGCCTCCTTTTAACTCAAATAGCCGAGGAGCCAGCCCTAAACAGACAGAAACCACAGAAAGAAGCTAAGTCCCAAAGCCTTCTTATTTGCTGTTGCCGCCGGCACCATTGTTGTTCTCGAAGCTGTACTTCAGCCAGCCGCCCAGGGCCCTCAGGCTCTCCCACCGGACGTTCTCGTCCGCCTCACCCATGAGCTCCATAACGCGCGTCTTGAGGCCGAGGCGCTCTAGCTGCGAGCGACGCTCGGGCACCTCGCGCACGAGGGCGCCCACGTCGTTGCACGCGATGGCTAGCACCTGCTTGTCGCCATCCCACGGCTTCTTCATGATCTCGGCCAGCTGCCGCACCACCTCGCCGTTGTTCTCCTCGAGGATCCGGTGCGCGTTCTCTGCCCAGAAAGTCTGGCTGCGGTGCGGCGGCGACCAGCGCAGGTGGCCCAGCCGCACCTCGGCCGCGTACTCGTCGAACGTCGTCTTGGTCGTCATGTATTCCTCCACCATCTCTCGGAGCAGCTTCAGGTCCTCAAGCAGGTCTGGGTCCGTCAGCTGCCGCGAGGACAGCGTTGCCAGGAAACCGGGGAGTCGCGCGAGGGTCGCCACTGGCAGCAGGCTCGTCCGGTTCGCCGAGAGCAGGTTGTACAGCGTCGACACGAGGAGGCGCGTCGTCTTCTCCTTGGGCGAGAGCTTCAGGAGCTGGGTGTAGAGCGAGATGATATTGTACTCCCTGGATCAAAGTAGATGGGTCATGGTAAGTCGAGAGCTCTCTGGGGCGATACAAGGCCAGCAGGCTGGAGTTCGAATAGGATAGGGGAGAGAATACAGGGTGAAGACGGAGAACAAAGGCACACATACTCTTCCAGGTCACAGCCGACCTCCTCGGCCTCAAAAGAGAGCTGCCACAGTACCAAAAGGACATGGTAGAGCAGCTGTATACCAACACCGCCCCCGATGGAGCCCTCAATGACACTGCTGCCACGCAAGCTGCCCCTCGGAGGCTCGACGAATCGCCGTTGGACGAGCCGGCGGCGGCGCGGAGGATGTCGATCAGCGGGGCGACCGTCTCGCTCCTCTGGGACCAGAATTGCATGCGCGACTTGGAGCTGTACAGCAATAGCGAGTACTGCTGGACGCCAATGTCCTGCAGGCCTGCATCGGAGTTCTTGGTCAGGGTGGATAGGTAGCTCAGGATGACAGGCAGAGCCTTCTGGATCGTGGCGGGTGACTCGTCCCGGGTGCTGGCCGCCAGGGCAGCGAGGACGGTAGACGTCAGCAGGGGAATGGGGATGGTGTCATCAGGGCCCGAGGTCTGCGCCAGCAGCGGCAGGAAGTGGCGATAGGGGTCCGAGTTCTGGAACAGGGCCTTGGACAGCGAGGGGACGGTGTCGAGCAGGTCGCTCAGCAGGACCAGGATGTAGCGGACGACGTGGTAGTTGGACTGGTTGTTTGACGACTCAAGCACGCTGGGCTTGCCGGGCTCGCCGACGAACAGGGCGCAGTAGCCATCAAGGTCGGCCTCGACGGTCTGGCGGCGGGCATCCTGCTTGGCCTTGTCGACGGCGCGGATGCGCTTGAGCTGGTCCTCGGTCAGGACGCCTGTCCGGACGGCGCCATCCCAGGGGATGGGCCTCTGGCGGATGTTGTTCTGGAGCGATGCGAGGAACGGGGGAGGGTCGAGAGACATTGCGGCGGGTGCGGGCGCGGGATTTTGGGCACGGCGGTGGTTGAAGGCGGCGTGGATAGCTCCGTTCGGCTCCCGGGGTCGGGTAGGTTGCCTTTACTGCCGTTACCGTGTGCGGGTGCTTGCTACTACTGGCCCGGGACAGCCTCGGCGTTTTGGTGCGACAAGGACTGGGCCGGCGCGGTGCAGGATCGGGCGGATGACGGAATTGCTAAGGCTGCTTGGAGCTTGGACCGCTCGGCGGAGGCAGCCTCAAGTTAGCCTGTGGTCCCAAGTCTGAATCGTCACGCTCCACGAGCCGACTCGGCCAGGGCCGCCAACTACGAGTGCAATAATGGCCAAGCTTCGGAGATAACCTCGATGAACAGGCACACAAGATGTCGTTCCCGCCGCCAATTCGCTACATCACATCTTTGCGGCAAATGACAGAGCAATCAAGCGGCAAGCAATTCCTGCAATGGCAGCACTGGAGCTCAGCTGAGGTACTAGAAACGCCGATTGGGTTGCCACGCTAAGCCATACTGGGCTGTAAGAGCATGGGTCCGTCGCTGTTGGTGAAGCAGCCCCGTTTATCAGACCAGCCCCAATGGACTTGTCGGACGGCTATAGCCATGATCAATTAGAGAGGCATTTGGTTCATTAGGAGGTCAGGGAGTCTGCTTGTCCAGTCGCATAATTCGAGTCGACGGAAGCTCGTTCCCGACCACCACCATTTCAATGTCAGCATGCACGGCCCGAGGATCCTTGGCTCCCATTGAGCACTGCGAACTTTTGGACCCGCCCCGCCCAGGTACTGGCTCGATAAGAAATAAGCGAACAGGGGCAGCGATAATTGTCCAGTAAACCGTTGCGGGGCAAGTAAACAGCCCAAGCGCTGAGCTGGCAGAGACCAGGGGGAGCGACGCTGCATGCACTTCTCGTTTCTGCCTCCACGGTTACCAGAATCGGCCAAAAAAGGGAACCGCCAGCACATCCAAACAAGAGTTGTGAGAGAGGAGAAACGGCTCGCGAGCACCGCGAAACAGGGACAAAAAGCTGAGATTCTTCCCTCGCCCGTCTTGTGCACCTGGCTGACACGTTACCAAGTAACAAACAATTCTAGGCGGCTGTGGAAACCGGGCCAGGAAATTGGCTGTTGTGCAGTACGCTGCCAGCCAGCAGCGCAGGACCCAAGCATCACCAATCCTGTCAGGGACGCAAAAAAATCCAAGGGGCTGGGCTCGACGGCAGCAATCCGGGGAGGTTGGGAAGCAACGAAACTGACCAAAACCCACGAAACAGCAATTAACCACCGCTTTACGATTGGCCAGCCAGTCGAACCATCTTCTCGGTTTTGTTCTTAGGTTGCTCTTCTTTTATTTCTTCTCCCTGCTTTTTATCATTTTCCTGGCCGCATCCCAAGCATCATTCCACCGCTCAATCCATCATATCTGAGCCCACTATTACCGCCTACCGCTCTGGGCAGCTGCATCCCCAGGCCCATATCCCCCGCTCTCATCTCCCCCGTCCATCACATTTCATCCTGCATTGCACGCTCCGCAGGCTAACCTAGCCCTCGCACCACTTCGCTGCGGGTGAGACAAGCTTCGACTTCTTCTCTTTCGCCGCGGTTTTTTTTCCTTTCTTTTTCTTGGCCTTCGGCTCGGGTCGAAGTTTAGCATCGCGGTTGGAAGTCCGTTTCAAAGGAGGCAGCTCTTGGATTGCAGCTCCATTCGCCTGGACCCGCCGATCGGATCGATTGTTTTTGGTAATTTTTTTTTCTTGCCGCTCACCGCCCGAGGCTCATCTCAGCCGCTCGAGGCGTGCAGCCAGAACAAAAACATTGAAAGACGGTCAGAGGCCAGCCCGCCAAGTGTCTGGCGACTCGAGGCAGGAGAGGGAAGCGCACCGACGGTTGTGCGGCTCGGCAGCCTGCATTCCAGTGCGCATCGCATCATTCATTCCTCGCGCGACGGGTCGTCCCTCCTCGCACAAGCCAATCTCGCCAGAATGATGCGCCGATCACGCTCACGCCTCGCCAACGCGGTCGCTGCCGCCGCTGTCCTTGCGACATGGATGGCGGCGCCCGCTGCCGCTCATCCGTACCCCTTGGACGATTTGAAGGATGCGGCCGGCAACGGGTTCGTCAGGCCGCGCGACTGCGTGCCCTGCGGCATGGACAACCAGTACTGCTGCCGCGCCGGCGAGCAGTGCTACACCTCCAACAACATCGCTGGCTGCACTGCCAACGCCGGCGGCGGCTACGCAATCTTCACCACCACCTGGACCCAGACCCAAACCTTCACCAGCACAGGCAGCACCTTCTTCCCTGCAGCCACCACCAAGGCTCCAGGGAACTGCATCCCTCCGCCCAACTCCGGCTGGGAGGCGTGTGGTTCCATCTGCTGTGCTGCCAACCAGAGGTGTGATAGGGAAAAGATGGTTTGTCTTCCTAAGGACGGAAGTTGGGGTGGCGGTGGCGGCGGCGGCGGAGGCTGGACGACCTACACTAGCGGTGGTCAGGTCGTCACGACCCAGTACAGCGCGCCCTACCGCGTCACCAGCGGCACTCCTACGGGGACTGGCACGCAAGTCCCCGTCACAGGCACCCCCGAGGACCAAAACGGTGCGGCCGGCACGGGCGGTGGGCTCTCGGCGGGCGCTATCGCCGGCATCGTTATTGGCGCTATTGCCGGGTTGATCCTCCTGATCCTCCTTTGCGCCTGCTGCATCGTGCGCGGTCTCTGGCACGGCGTCATGGGCCTGCTGGGCTTCGGCAAGAAGAAGGACTCGACCCGCGAGAAGGTGACTGTCGAGGAGGAGCGCTACGTCCACCGCGGCTCGAGCCGCAGGCCCTCCTCGATGCACTCCCGCCGAGACACACACTCGAGCTGGTTCGGCGGCCGACCCTCGACCGCGGGTGCGCGCAAGGAGAAGAAGAGCAGCGGCGCAGGCTGGCTCGGTCTTGCGGGAGCCGCTGGCACAATTCTGCTGCTCCTCGGCCTGAGGCGCGAGAACAAGGTCAAGAAGCAGCAGCAGAAGAGACCGAGAAGCGAAGTCAGCAACTCTTATTTCACCGACTCGTATACCAGCGGAAGTCCCAGTAAGTTCAGCCAGTGACCGGTTGGTTTGAATTGTGAGGATTAAGTTTTCGTGATTGCTGACCAAATTTTCTCAAACAGGTAGCGCAAGGACCGGCAGGACGAGGGACAGTCGGAGAACTCGTCGGACCGAGACGACCAGGGTATCCCATTCTCACCACTCGGTTGGACCGTCGCGCAGACCCTCCGTGGCTCCCTCGCGCAGGCACTCTCGGGCGCCCTCGCGAGACCCTTCGCACGGCACGAGGCGATCATAGCATCGCTGACGAACCGTTACTATCACCGAATGGCGCCCTGGGATCTTGCTGCCCAACTCGTTGCCTGAACTGTATATCCCCAGCTACAACTTCCCCTTTTCCTCAGTCCTTATGAATTTCTTTCGCGGGAAGGTTCAACAACCGAACCCGGTACATATCACGCCCCTTTTTATTCTCAGGTCGCCACTTCGATATCGCCGTCACCAAAACACCACCACCCCATCACCCTTATCATCGGAGGCATTTTTGTGTTCCACGCCGGAGTTGGTTTTAAGAGCTCATTTTCACCGGTTTTGATTTGAGCAATTTCCCCTCTTCCATTTTCTAATTTCCATACACCATTTCCTTCTCGGCCAGGAAAGCTTAGATGAACGGAGGGAGTGTAAGGAGAGGTCCCAATCAGGCCTCCCGATGTTTTCAAGAGCATGTCATGAGTTGAATTACGAGGCAAATGTCAGAAATACGAGACAAGCGGAGGAAAAGCAATGTGGGTGCCCAAATACTGGCATTGCACGTCAAAATAATAAAAGACGAACAACAGAAAATGAAATAAAATTGAGTCGTCTGCGTTTTGAACCTCATGATATTCGAGGAACATGTTCTTAGCGTGAGGCCCTTATATTCCGAACGATTTTCAGTCCGCAGCCATGCTTGATCCCAATTGTTCTCATCAATCCTTTTGGGTATAAAGAACCACCCGGTCCTGTCCGTGGTGATTGGTGATACCGTATCGAGCAATGGCGCCGCACCCCTGTCAAAAAGATGTCTTTTTTGCTCATGTGCTATGAGGCGATTTTCCACCGCATAACATGCAACTCCGTTGATGAACCCATTGCCGCACCGGAAGACCCAAGAGGAAATCACAAAGAAAGCAGGTAGCTCTTGTCCCATTTACGCAGCGTCACCCTCGATGTTGCCCTTCTCCGACACGTACATACCATCAAGGAACTGTGCCAATAGTCAGCAAAGGGCCGGAGGGGATGGGGACCCAACGGGGGGGATAGGGGCGATGCACGAGGAATGGCTTACCTTCCGGATATCCTTGTTCCGGACTTTGCAGATCTGCTGGATGTCGGCAGCGCTCTGCGACACGTCCTCCAGCGAGTTGCCCGACAGGATCAGCTCGTCCTTCTGGGCCTTGGAAACCTCAACATCGACACCCGGGCGCATGACGACCCTGCGGACCAGCTTCTCGCCGATGAAGTTGCTACACGTCCACCCCACCGACAAGTCAGCAAAATGGCCTCCTCACGCGACCGAGCGCACCGACTCCTCCAAACTGCGCCCAGATGTCCTCCACAGAGGAAATCACCGGTCCAGCTCGAAACTGGGGTGCCAGATAACGTACCGGATCTCGACCTCCCAGACGCCGGTCTCCGAGTTCTTGTCCAGGTTGACGTTGATGGGGAAATGGGCGTAGACGTAGCGCATCTTGTACTTGTAGCCCTTGGTGACGCCGATGATCAGGTTGTTGATGATCGTCCTGACGGTGCGGAGGGTGGCGACATTCTTGCGGTTGCCGTGGTGGATCTCGATGTTGATGAGGTTCTTGCTGGGTTGCGAGAAGTTGACGGCGACGTGGCTCAGGCTCTTGCTGAGCTTTCCTGTAAAGTTTCCATAAAACAATCCCCCGTCAGAAACCGTTCCTGCTGCTCCGCTGTCCCTTCTGTCTCGGCCCCTGTCCGCAGCCCCGTCGTATCCTCCTCTTTTCTTCATGCATTTCGCTGGCGCAGGTATTTGGACATCGGTGGTAGCGGGGTGGTGGGTGTGGAAGGGCAAATACCTCGGGGGCCCTCAACGGTGACAAGCCTCGACTTGATGGACACCTTGACTGTACGGCAAGAAACGCAACGGTCAGCAAAAACATTCCGGTCCTCCCTCTCCAAAGACGTTCGGCGCGGGCTTGTCGGCTTTCGGAGCCCGCGCTCGCGTTCGTCGGGGCGGTCGATTTCGGGCGTTGCGGGCGGGAGCGATGCGCAATTCTAACATACCTCCCTCCGGAATCTCCAATTGCTCAGAGCTGTGAATGTAACGCATCTTTACGGCGTTCTGTGGTGGTCGGCTGAGTGGACGATATCCCGAAGATCGAAAGTCGAGAAGCTGGGCGGGGGGCAGAAAATAATGGGTTTTGACATTGACAGGCCAAAAAAATTGTGTGCTCGCTGGCGTGGGCTACTAGGCTGTCAAGCCTCAGGAAAATCGGATGCGGTGTGGCTGGAGGGGGCTACGCTCGAGGTGGGGCAGAAAGTGGGCGGCCACATACTTGGCCCCTGCCCTGCTCACCCCTGCTTTGCCGGAAGCGCGGAGCAGATGAAAGCAAGGCCGCCGCACCGCCACTTGGGCTGCTGCAAGCTGCGAGTGGAGCTGCTGCAACCAAAGCCGCCGCTGGTGCCTCCAACAATCGTTCATTCGTCATCAAATTGGCCTGGAAGCTCCCCCAGGAGCCAGGCACTGCACAAACAGCCCAGCGATCACCAGCGCTCGACGACTCGCTAACGAGTTCCACCACATTGTCAATCAATTGACCCCACCCCCGAGCTCAGGAGCAGCACGCATCGCGTTTGCGCCGACCAAGGGAAAGGCCCGCGCAAGGCTACCTCGGCACCTCCCTCCCTACTGGTTCACTAGTATCAACTCGCACCTAGTTCACCACCTTCCCTCCGCCAGCTGCCGTCGCAGCCCCCTGTCGCCCATCATGTCGTACTTCTTCTCGACGCCGGTCGACATCGACATCGTCCTCGAGGACGGCGACGAGCGGTCGATGGTGGACATCAAGCTGGACAAGAACCGGCGCGAGAAGGCGCCGCTCTACATGGACGGCGAGTCGGTCAAGGGCGCCGTGACGGTGCGGCCCAAGGACGGCAAGCGGCTGGAGCACACGGGCATCAAGGTGCAGTTCATCGGCACCATCGAGATGTTCTTCGACCGCGGAAACCACTACGAGTTCCTCTCGCTCGTCCAGGAGCTGGCCGCGCCCGGCGAGCTGCAGCACCCGCAGACGTTCGACTTCAACTTCAAAAACGTCGAGAAGCAGTACGAGTCGTACGGCGGCATCAACGTGAAGCTGCGCTACTTTGTGCGCGTCACGGTCTCGCGCCGCATGGCCGACGTGATCCGCGAGAAGGACATCTGGGTCTACAGCTACGTCATGCCGCCCGAGATCAACAGCAGCATCAAGATGGACGTTGGCATCGAGGACTGCCTGCACATCGAGTTCGAGTACTCAAAGTCCAAATACCACCTAAAGACGTCATCGTCGGCCGCATCTACTTCCTGCTTGTCAGGCTCAAGATCAAGCACATGGAGCTATCCATCATCAGGCGCGAGACCACCGGCGCCGCCCCCAACCAGTACAACGAGAGCGAGACGCTGGTCCGTTTCGAGGTATGCCAAGACACGGACTCCAGCCCTGGCTCGATCGCGTATCACAACCCAATGCTGACTGACACTTCTTGGTTGCCTGCTACCAGATCATGGATGGTTCCCCGTCAAGAGGCGAAACCATCCCTATTCGACTGTTCCTGGGAGGCTTCGATCTTACCCCCACTTTCAGAGACGTCAACAAGAAGTTCTCCACGAGATACTACCTGAGTCTGGTTCTTATTGATGAGGGTGCGCAACCTCTAGCCGATCCACCGGCTCTACTTGGCCGAGACCCACCTGTTGATTGCCCGACTGACTTCTCGCCCTTTCAAACAGATGCCAGGAGATATTTCAAGCAGTCAGAGATCATCCTATACAGGCAACCACCGGAGGCCCTCAACGGGAGCCAACAGCTGCCGGCGCCACCGGAGAGCAGGATACAGTCCGTTCCTGCGTGAGCTTTGTGTTTTTTTTTTTTTTTTTTTTGAGTGTGTTGAGTAAGGGCGTATGTCTGCCTTGTCTGCCGCAGCTTCATGCGTCAGCCGAAGAGCCGCACGGCCCAAAGCTGTGCCGTGGTGGATGATTTATGTAAATTCAAATGGTCGATTAGAAGCGCCGGCCAATTCATTCTGAAAGCCAGATCCAGTTCTTTAGCTTAATAAAGCATAGCTATAATTGTCATGCAAGTCAAGTGCCGGTCGTTTTGACCCCAGCAAAGGAGGGATTGTAGAGGGGAAATGGTGGTTATATGAAGGGGCAAAAAGCATACAGACGGATATGAACGACAACTGTAGTTTTGATACTGTGCATGGAGAGAATATACTGGAAAAGAAGAAACCAAAAGGCAAAAAAACACAAAAAAGGCGCCACAAGGTCACCAGGACTCGAACCAGGACAGATCGCCCAGGGAAGCACACAGGCGCACAGCAGCCCCCCTTTAAACCGCTTGACCACCGAGCTCTGCTAGGAAAGAGCCCGATGCACTTGCTGGCAGCCGGGCTCCCCGTGTGGGTATACAAGGAGAGGAGACGTACCTTGCCTTGAAATGGGAAGGAGCAAGCAGGCGAGGCGTTCAAACGGGATCTAAGCAGGCCCGGGTGGATCGAGAAAGAAACTGAGGAAGCGATGCGGCACGGAAGGAAGGCACGTCTCTGCAACCCATCTTTTTGGGCTCTTTTGCAGCGGGCACCTACCTAGACGACGGCGGCTTTTTAGATAGGTCTGCAAAAATCCATTATCAAGGTATCATCACATAAAAACCCAAAGTCCATTTGCGCCTCCCGTCGGGACATCCTAGAGATTAGGTGCTTCCACAAAAAACCACACACCCACGACGTTCCGGTCCTCCTACCCCAAAATGCTGGTTCCAACGCATTATGCTTTGCACAAATCACGACTCGTCCATGGCCTCGTCCCCGACGGCAAAGTCGAACTGGTTGTTCTGGATCGCCGCTATCCGGTCCAGCTCTCCTTGGTAGTCCCTTCTCAGGTCGTCCAGGCTCAGCACCCGTCTCCATGGCCGATCCGCGTTGGTGGGCGTCAGGTCGGCCAGCTCCTTGAGCTCCGTCGCCTCCTTGGCCCCGGCGCCGGCCAGGAAGTCGATGGCCTCGTAGATGTCCACGCCACTCGTGATGACTTTGCCGTGGGTTCCAGCCTCCTCTTCCGATATGATCCACGCCTCCTTGGGCTCGACGCAGCTGAGGGCGTTGATGAGCAGCAAGTACTGCTTCGTGACGGGCGTGTCTAGTACGTCGTCGCCCAGCAGGTTGTCTCCCTCCCCCAGCTTCTTCAGCTTCTTGGTCCGGTCGAGAAGCGTGGCCGCGGCTCCCTTGTAGTCGTTGTGGTGGACCCGCCACGCGTACAGGACCTGGTGCCACGGGACGCCGCGGCCGGACTGGGTCGAGTCCACCGCCGCCGCCGCTGCCGACTGGCACTTCTGCTCCAGGATCCTGTCCACCGAGTCGTGCAGGTGGCAGAAGGGAAGGTTCATGAGCTCGGCGTTCTGTTGCGTCTCGCACATCTTCTCCACCAGCCGCCTGAGGCACGACTGTTGGAGAGCTGCGTCTGTCATGGACAGAAGCGCTGTGTGCGCCAGGTCGAATCGGGATATCGCCGTCGCGGAGACAAACAGCCTGCTTAGCATCTCTGCCCGCGTCGATATCGACGACTGGTCCTGGCCGTGGCGAACTGGAGCGACAACCGTGCGAAGCTAGCGACGTAGGAGTATGCCTTCTGCCTCTCATAAAGCGAGACTATGTGGGCGTAGTAGTTGGGAAGCCCACTGTTGAGAAGGTTCCACTCGGTGTCGTCGAGCAGACCCACGCTATGCCGGTCGGCATGTTTCATGGGGACACCTAGAATCAGGGTTAGCATAAATGTGCCAGAGTACTCGAGTTGGCCAATGTAGGGTCTGTAGTGTATGCGTACTCATGCCGATTGCTGCCTTCTTGAAGTGTACCAAGGCCACGTCGTAGTCCCTGAGCGCAAGAGCCACACGCCCCTGAACGTAGGTGGAAAATGGATCTTGATTGGCAAAAGCCCCCAGCTCCATGGCAAGATCCGGGCGATCGCGCTTTAGCAAAAGACACTGGGTTATAGCTGTGGAGAGCTCGATGTTGCTGTCTGGAGCGCAGATGTCGGTCATTACGTCGGTCAAAGTAGTGGCTACCGGTTCCCCGCTCAGCTCGGAAAGACCGAGAAGGTGGCTGATGCTGGCCTCCAACGTCGAGATGTTGTGCGTCTCGTCTCCCGGCTTCTTAGACGTGGTGGGGGAGGTCGTTGCGAGCTGTTGTGACGAGCTGGAACGGTCTGCTTTTGGTAGCGGCACGCTCAACTCGGTCCTCGCCAGCCATCGCACGAGCTCTAGCCTCCGCAGCGCCAAGATTAGTTGTCTGTAAACCTGGCCGATGTCGAGCCTCGAATGCAACACGTCCTCGTCGTTGTCGGACTCGTTCTCCATGTGAACCAGGAGAATGACTTGGCTGAAGAGTATCCGCCAATGCAGCTCGGTGGTGTCCTGTGTTCCCTTAACAACTAACTTCCTGCCAAATTCGGTAAAGGGGTCGCGGGCATCCCGGGTTCGAGCGTCCTCGGTCTCGCCTACGAGTGAGAATAGGTTCCGGTAGAGGTCCAAGGTCACGAGTTTGAAACCGTCTCCCAGAGCGTCCAGAACCTGGGCGCAGTCCTCATCTGTGACCAACCGCCAGAAGCCTGATTTGTCAGAAAAGTGTTGGATCCGCTCAAAGTCGGTCTTGGACGAGTCCTCCGACAGCTCAGCGCGCAGGGCCGCCGCGCCCATCTGAAGCATGTTGTCAGAGAACCCAGCAAGGAATGATATCCCGGCCGTCAGCAGGGACGACGTCCCCTGGTACTTGCTCTCGGGGGAGGACAGGTTGTGGTAAACACGCTCGAGGCTACTACACGCCCGAACCACCGAGACGCAGTCCGCACACACGACCCACGTCAGGCCGGAGTCGGGATCGACTGCTAGAGACAACGCTTCTCCACGTTGCTTATCGAGTTCGACGAGCAGCCGGTAGAAGCGCCGCCAGTGGATTTCACTGGTGGCCCTAAACTGTCCGTAGTCTATCTCTCCGGCCGAGTCTCGTTCGAGGGTTGCCGTCGATCCAAGAACCGCACAGATGGACTCGACCAGGCTCTTCTTGCCATTGCCCGAGCTGGTCTTCGCAGAGCCGACTCCACCCTCATACATAGTGAGGGCCGTCTCGAGCATGTTGCGCGTGAACCGACCGGGGGCGAAGATAATCTGCAACCACTTTTCCGTCGCATCCGTGGGGTCGCAGGGGTTGGAGCTCTGCGCTGGAGGCGCAGTATGGTCCGCAAAAACGTCAACCCATTCGTTTGCCCAAGCCGTCTCGATGGTATCAACCGTGAAGTCCACCCGCTGCACCCGATAGGTCAGGTTATTCTTCCACAGAACCCATAGTCGACTCGCACCCAGGGGAACTTGGGTTAGACCAAAGTCGGCAAGGGTCCAGATATCAGACGACGATGGAGCTGGCGGGGTGAGGTGGTGGTCTGGGAACAGATCCTTGACAATGATAGAGTCGGGGCTCGAGGCACCAACCTTCCAGACCTTGAAGGCGCCGGTGCCGATTGGCGAGTAGGTCACACACAAGCAATGGCCCTCCGCACTCTCTAGTACACGAACGAGGTTCGACTGAGACGGGTCTATCGTCCATTTCCCGACGTCCTGGGGGTTGCGCTCCGAGTTCAGAATGTCTCCGGTGAAGAGAATGGCGCCGCTTCCGTTCCAGATCCTCATGCGATGGTCAAGACAGACTGTAAACATGAACGATCTCTTCTCCATGCCCATAGAGGTCACGGTAACGGACGTCGCTGCTGTCAGGTCCATGTTGACTTTACCGTATCTGACCGTGGGCCCGCTCTGGAACGGGAGCAGGTTGCGTAGACCCTGCGTCCAGCCGGAGGAGTTGTAAAATGTCTCCTTCCATGGCGCCACAGCTGACGAGAGCGTTGATCAGTTGGTTGTGCGCCACAAGAGCGAGTCGTCGCGAGGGCGTAGGGGTGCGATGCCAAACCTACCATCGTGACCGTGTGTCCTGTCGAACACGAGCAGGCCGCCGTCGTGCAGAGTAGCTAGAAGCCTGTCGGTACCAACCGCAACGAGCCGATGCACGTGCTTGAATCCCAACGCGGCTGGGAGGAAGGGTTTTGGCGTATCGGCCGGGTTCACCGCCTCGGAAGCGGACCGCTTGCGGAAGACGTCGGATCTGAGGAGGAGCGTGTGCAGGTTGTTGGACTCGTCGAAAGCGAAGATGTTCAGCGCGTCGAGGTTTTTCGGGTCGGCGAGGGCGACGCAGTTCGGCTTCAAGGGAGTAGGAAAGTGGACGTGGACGGTGAGCGGCGCATCGGCGGCCTTTTCCTGCCTGCAGAGATCGGCGGCCTGCAAGCTCAGGATGCGTCCGCCGTCCTGTATCCTCCACAGAAAAGCTCTGGGGCCGCTATGGTGCTGGCGGTAGAAGACGGCTGAGGCGGACGCGAGTCCCTTGACGCGGTACGCGCGCTCGTCTTCTGCAGATCGGCCATTGCTCCGGGACGAGTAGCCGCCTCCATTTGACGACTTCAGGTGGATGTGGACGGTGCTGCTCGGCGACGGCTCGAGGTTCAGGCGGGTCTCCTTGTAGAGAAAAAGCGGCTCGCGAGAATCCATGATGCGTGCAGCTCCATAAAAATGGAGCCGCAAATCGTTTCGAGATGCTCGAGGCAGGCGGGCAGCGTCTGGGGCCGGCGATGATGCTGTGCAGAAAATCGGCGATAGCACTCTGAGCTCGGCGCGTCGAGTCGCGATTTCAGCACCTGCAGTCCAAAGAATTTCCAGATTGAATTGGACCTGCGCCGTCTTGACGCAGCCGGGTGGGGCTTGCATGTGGGGCCGTTGAGCTCAGCTTTCAAAGGCGCCTGGCGAGAGCCAGGAATGCCTGAGCACCTTTGAGGATCGAGGGTTGATCGTCTCACAGACAACCGAGAAACTGAACGAGATGAGATATCGTCGAATCAACGGCGAATCGCCAGGTCTGTTCATATTACTGCAGGCGAAAGAAAGAAAAAGCAAAACACTACCAATGCTCTTATACTATAGATACCTCTCCCAAACACCAGGCCAAAATGCAATTGTGTGATAATCCCCCTGGAGTGGTACCTCGTCAACCGGATCTCATTATTTGAAACCAACAGCCCTAAGCCCACAGCTTAAAGCAAGCAAAGAAAACAAAGCATATTGTCGTTCCATCATACAGCACCACAGACCCAACTCAGTCCTTGTCCTTGTCGAGATCCTTGGGCGCCGGGTCACCGATTCCGTCCTCCTGAATGGCGAATAGACAATCACTTTCGGGCAGACAGGGGCTGTCGTAGATCTTTGCGATCCTCGTCTCGCCACGGCCCTTCTTCAGACTCAGCCTGGTGGTGCTGGCGTGCGCGATGATGTTGCCGCCGATGGGCTTCTTGGGGTCCGGGTTGAACATGGCCGAGGGCCCGCCATCGACCTGGGCGACGACCTGGTTCGTAATGACGACTGCAATGCCGAACTCGTCGGCCAGGCGCTGCAGCGTGCGCATGAACTTCGCCAGGTGCGTCTGCCTGCTGCTCAGCTCGCCGCGGCCCAGGAAGTCGGTGCGGTAGAGCGAGGTGGCCGAGTCGACGATGAGCAGGCTGAAGCGCGTCTCACACATCATGGCGGCCGCCTGGTTGAGCAGCTGCAGCTGGTGATCCGAGTTGTAGGCGCGCGCGTACGCCACGTTGTCCAGCACCTCCTCGCCTGACAGGCCGAACCTGTTGGCCACGGCGAGGAGCCGCACGGGGCGGAACGTACCCTCGGTGTCGATATACAGGCATTTCCCCTCGCCGCCGCCCATGTCGAAGGGCAGCTGGCAGGTGACGGCCAGGGTGTGGCAAATCTGCGACTTGCCTGTGCGGAACTCGCCGAAGAGCTCTGTCACAGAGCCGGTCTCGACGCCGCCGGCGAGGAGAGTGTCAAGGTTCTTGGAGCCCGTCGTGATCGATATGAGCTCGCTACGCCGCTGGTGCATCTCGGTGGCCGTGGTAAAGCCCATAGGAACAAGCTTGGAGGCTACCGAATCCAAGGGGCAATACTGTTAGCAGCCGGGAAGAGCATCATGTCACCGGGCCGGGGCAATGCAACAAATGGCGCGTACCCTCGGCCAGAATTTTGCCCGCCTTCTGCTCCGAAATTCCCTTGATCTGTTCGAGCATTCGCCTGGGTGTGTACGCCACCGACTCGACCGTGTTGTAGCCGCCATCGACGATCAATTGAATATCACGCTTTGTGAGTCCTCCGACGCCCTGAGAGAAGGAACAATCTCCAATCAGCAGGCTGCGAAGGGGCACCAATAGTAAGATATGTCGGCTTGGTGCGCAATCATTTCCGGTCACAGCGTACCTCGAGAGCCGTGAGCGGGGTGGGCGCGCCAGGCCCGGGCATTCCGCTCTCGTCCATGTTGGCGCTCTCATCGTATTCATCGGACACGAGAGTCATTTTTGCTGTGATTTGCAGATCTGCAGGTAGAGCTTCTTTAGAGATAGATGCACAAATGACGACGGTGCGGGCGGGCGATGGGAGAATAAATCACTCTTGGGCCTCGGTTGGTTGGTGGCAAAAGAAGGTGCCTGAACTCATTTGTTGTCGACGCGTGGAAAGCGCGCTAGACAGAGAGTGGCGTGGGTGCTAGGACGCCAGGTCAGGTGATGCATTATGATCAGGCTGGTGCCTGGCCGCCCCTGAATTGACGCAGCGGGTCAGAAGCAGAAACATTTGCATTACGGGCAGTGCATTCCATGAATTGTGCTTTTCTACAAAAGCAGGGCGTCCAGATACCGAAAGTCGTCTCCATCACGAGTTCCGGTCATCCCCGGGAGGCCGCTGTTGTATGGAGTGCCATATCGGACAAGAATTCCCGCCCTCGCAGCCTGTTTCGCAAGTTCGCATTGGGCGCCGGACAAACCTGTCTCCTCCACGAACCTGTCCTAGAATGCCCGCCTCATCTCATCGGCGTCATCTTGCCACGTCCAACCATCATGGTTCATGCTGCCGAGCGCACTCTCCAGAGCGTAGAGCGAAAAGCCAAACGGGAGGACGCTCGTGTCGGGCCAGTCGACAACGCCCATGATCTCGCCGCTGTCGGGGCTGGCCAGAATGTTCATCTCGTTGAGATCGCTGTGTGTAAGCACCACAGGATAGCCCTCATCGAGCAGCGCTGGAAGAGCGGCTTCCGCATCCGCCCACCGCGGGGAGGAAGCGTTCGGGAAGTGTGCTAGCAAGATACTTGAACCAGCCGCGACATTCAGTCCCGATCGCAGACATATCGACCAGTCCCGATTTCGATATAGTAGGCCCGCTTCGCCACGACTGGGCGAAAAACCTGCCGGGCCGGTCCATGTTCAGCACTCTGTTTCTCAACCCACAAGAGAAAGGTAGGCAATCCAATACATAGACATACCTTACCAGGCTGTGCACAGCATTTAGCCTCGCCTCGTGGGCGGTGAGCGAAGACTGGGCTGTGATGTACGTCTCCCCCGGAATCTTGTCCATCTCGTATGCCATCAACTACGAGCCCTTTGGATCGCCGACCCAGCCGAGCTCACAGCAGCTGGGCACGAAGCCCCCGTGTACTTCTTTAGCCAGCGCCATGATTTCCATGTCCAGCAAAAAGCCTTGCTCTCGGAACTGCACTATCTTGCTGCCGTTCGGCCCAGCAATGACGGTGTAACTGGACACTCCTTGGACATCGACGGGCCGGACCTCACCAGGGTGTCTTTGGCGGGCAAACTCGTCGCATTCCGCTTTAGAAGCCGCCACCCCACCACGGGTGAAGAAGCTGTTGATTGCATTGTCGACGACGAGGGGCATGGCTAGTGCACAAGGCTGGTTGATGGCAAATTGTGGTAGTTATTATGTTGGAGAATGATGTAGAGGTTTGAAGTGATGCTTAGGGTGGTTCTGGTCCGTCTGTCCTCAAGTTCCTCTACGATACAATGATCGTCGCGTGGTTTTGGGTGAGCGATTGCCTAGAAATATCGGGCGGTATTCTCCATGCTTTATAGAGAGGTGCCAGCCCATGCGGTCGCCGTTCCCCGCTCCTTTTTATACATGTACCTTGCCGCTGCCCATGCCACATTGAGCGAGCCAACAGCCAACAACAATCTCTCAGGGATCCACTAGCGTCTGATGCCGTTCCGACCCTCCTCCCCATCTATAAGTCGGGCTATCACACTATCTGTGTGCACCACTTGACTAGGTACATACTACCTACCCGATGATACATAATAATCTCAGCTTCGATAGAAGCAGTCGGACCATTAGAATTGGACGTTCGCTGACCGAAGCGAGGTATTTCAATTCCTACGACTTCTCTATCCTGATAATTCGGTGAGTGTGATGAATGATGGGTATGGCAAAGGGAGGGGCTCCGCAAGCGCTTACAGTAGCAGGGCAGACCCCGATGAGGCCGGTTATGGGTAGAATACGAGTCTTTGGTCAAAAAAAAAAAAAAAAAAAAAACTCTTGTGACAAAGCGATTGTTGGTGACTCTCCAGACGCTAGCCTGGATAGAAGACCTCACCAGGTAGAGGAATGAGGGTCGCGGAGCCGCTAGTGCATCCGGGAGCGGGGATATCTGTTCGGCGCCAGACAGAGTTGATTACAATACAAGACCCCGTTTAGTCTAGCCTAGAGGCAGCTGCCTGTGCACCGTAGTATCTAAGATACCTAGACAACCCTCCGTTGTGTGCCTTGAAAAGGCCTCCTCGGTCAACCTCATTTCTGAGAGACTGGGAGCCACTGGATATGCGGAGATGATAAAAAAAACACACACACACACCAGGTCCTTATCGATGGAAAGGGCTGCCGGATATGGACAAAGACCTTGATGCTGAATCCATCATCGTGGAGGCGCTTCGTGACGCCAGCGTCATCAACCAGGCTCCGGCCATCATTCTTGGAGGCGTGAGGGCTGGCACCCGTGACCTCAGTACGGCCGGCCCGTCTAACCTACCTGTTTGTACTTTTACTTCCTTGGTTTTTCTGCTGTTCTTGGCTTCTTTCGACCTTCTTTCTTTTCTATCAGCTTGCGTTATTTTGCTGTCCAAGCCACACCGGCACGGAGAGGGCGGGTTGCCTTGTCGCTACAACTATACCCAGATTGATCTAGAAGATGTCTAATTTCGAATTCGCTTCCAACTTCTGCACAATTCAAATAGACTCCTCTGTATCCATGCATTTATTGGCTAGTAAAGACATTCCAAGAATCGTATCATCTTTTGAACAGTTCGGCCTCCCGAAATGACCAAGTACGCCACCTGCCGTCTACCTATATAAAACATCGAGCCAATATGGGAAGATAAAATCCCTTGGGTTTACATGAAAAGGAGCCGAACTAAAAGCCAACGTCTGTTCCAAACGCAATGTATCCCCGGGGTCCATTGAGCGTCACGCCCCGTGTCTTTTCGGGGGTAGATTATGATCCTCCGCAAACGTGCTGCTTTTCTTCTCTTCCCCTCCATTCTTATTTCTTGCTCAATAGCTATTGCTTATTTTTGGCTGCTGGCAGTACCAAAAGACCACCGGCACAATGGGGTTATTGCTGGCCGTAGGGGCTCTGCTGCCGCCGTGCCGACGGTCCACGCTGGGTCCTGCTACCGTCCTCAGCCGACCGGTCCAGGAACAGAGGGGTCGCGACGAACTCGTGGGGGTTCCCAGAGCTCCCGGCCTCGAAGCCCTGGTTGGCCCTGCGCGGCCTGCCGCTGTTGTGACGCAGGTCTCCGGGCCCGAATGTCGGCTCCGGCATTTGTATGGGGTCCTGCGCCAGCAGCGGCAGCTGGGACTCGCTCTGGCTCGAGGGCAGGAACGAGGTCTGCGGCAAGTTCGGGGTCGAGTGCCCGTACGGCCCCGTCAGCGACGCGCCCCATTCACGTCCGGGCGAGCACGGTCCCGAGGTTGAAGAAGGGGGTCGAGTGCTCGATCCGGCCGCGACTCGGCTGCTGCTCTGAGATGGGTAGTGCGACAGGCTCACAACCCGAGCTTTCTGGGCGCCCTCGTACTGGCGCTCGTTGGTTGGGCTGCCACTCGTGTACGAATCGTTAGATGAGGCCGAGTCCCTGAGTGGCGAGCGCTGTGGCTGTTTCTGCTTCTCCCCGGGTGGCGGCGGTGGCGGTGCCTGGCCATGCTGTTGACGGGCCTGCTGCTGGGGTGGTAGGCGCTGTTGCAGCTTCTGAGCCCTAAGGCGTTGTTGGAGTTGGGCGGCCGTTGAAGGACTGGCTTTGGGCACGTAGGTCTGCAGCGGCTGCCGGCCGGTCTTGCCCTCCAGCCTAGAAAGGGCGTCCTTGTTGGTCCCCTGGCTGCTTGATCGATGATGACCCGACGGGTTGCGGTTCAGGTTGGGAGGGCCTCCAAGCAAGCTCATAGGATCATGGTGGCCAGGAGACGTCGGCTGGCCAGAGCCCCCTGCGTTGTATCCGGTCGGCATGTAAGGCGTCGAATGCTCCATCTTGGTGGGAGCATCTGTGGGCGACGGGAGCTTGTTGCCATGTGCCTGTGCCTTGGCCAGTAGCGGGTTGGCGGTAACAGCGATTGTGGTCGTCGAGGCCATGCCCGGGGCCATAGACTTCCTGGTGTTCGGGGTCGTTGGCCTGGAGATCCAGATGCCATCCACCTCGATGCCGCCCTGGATCGCCCGCACGCCGAACGGGATGTCAATTACCCTCTTGTGGGATAGCCCCGTACTTTGCATTTCTTGGACCCTCTGTCGCTTCTCCTCGTCCAACAACTCTTGCTTCTTCATCAAGACGTTGTTGTAGGTAAGCTTAGTCATGCCCAGGGTGAAGACGACGACGATGGCAGCCGCCAGCACCTGCGGGTTGGGGAAATGTTAAAAATCCCTGCGGCAGAAAGAAAAATTGAAGCACATCCTATCGGAGCTTCATGTGTCAACTTACAAAGGTCATTTGCTGCCATAGCTCCCAAGAGATGAAGAACGTGCTGCCCGAAGCTGGCATCTTGGCGATATTGTAGTCTGGTCAAAGACGGGCGGCGAGATCCAAGTCTATTCGGCTACCACAGCTCAACAGCGGGAGTGCGCCACAGGGTTTCGCAGACTCCGGATGATTCGGGTCGAAATTATATGTGCTGCTTGCTGGGGAACGACCAACGAAGGATGTTCTTCAGCTATGCTGCCATTCCTTTGAGTTCTAGTTAGTAAGTTGGGAGTAGTCAAGGCCGAAGAAACACGAGGTATCAGGCACATTTGAGATATCAAAGATATTTGGGCCCACTGCATGTGTCGGGTGAGGTGTGGGAGCCGGCTGAGGCTGATCTGGGCGGTGTTCTCGAACAAACGCACGCCCGGAGGGGTGTGGCAGGCAGGCGTGACTTACACTAAAATATTGCTGATATCACGTCACAGGCCTACCCAAGGGCTCCGACTCCCGGTGATACAGGCGGGAAGCTGCCGCTGAGTGGGAAGCAATACTAAAAAAAGAAGTGTGCCGTTCTAGGGCGCTGAAGAAGACAGCGGCCGGCCCAGAGTGCTGCTGCAGCTCGTTGGGCGTCGGTGCTGTGGAAGAAAGAGGTAGGCAGACGGTGACACAAAAGCCTCTGTGAGCAGCCTTGTGTACGGAGAAAACGAGAACGGGGGCGGTGGTTGTGTTATCGTCGGAGCGTGGAAGGGCACGCAACGATTCACGGGCAGGGTTTTGCGTCCTCGCTGTCCAACCAAGATCAAGCCACGAGTGAAAGACGAGAAGAGAAGAGAAGCAAAATGAAATGAAGAAAGAACACGAAGAAGAAGGCTGCGGCACCGGGGACAGGGCAGGGAAGGGCAGGGGGCAAGGAGAGCGTGGAGGCAAGGTCGAACGGGCGGGGACGGATGACGCCAGCGGGTTTTGTATAAACCCAGCCAGCCAACGACAAGCAGGCGGGCGACCCAGCGAACGGATAGCTGCAGCAAAAGACTTTTCCTGGCTGGAGCCGACCGCTTCACCGCGCTTTCCACCGGCGCCAGGCCCGAGTTCAACCAAAGAAAACGCAAAAAGGGCGGCCTTGCGATTGGCGTCGTTTGCGATCCATTGTCATCCAGGATAGCGCTGGCTTGGAGGCTGTCGCCTCTGGCGCATTGGACCGGCGCACATCTCAAGTCGCCGCCGGTGCGAGCCATGGACCCGTCAATCCGTCCCAGGACATGTACCCAGTGCTCTTGGAAGGGGCCGTGGCGAGCTCACGGTCCGCTTTGGGGCTTGAAGCCATGGACAGCCACGGACACAGCGGGCGGCTAGAGGAGGCAACCCGAGGGATGTTGTTTGGCGGCAAGCAGCAGCAGCGGCAGCAGAAACAATGACTCCCGTCCTCGGCGACAAGGGATACCTACGTAGATGGAACATCCGAGATCCTGTGAAGGCCCTCCCGCTGTGCCCGGGCAGCCCAGCCCATCTTGAGAAGTATTATGCATGCCGCCCTCAAATACTGGTATATCCCTAGCCACAAAAGGGGTGGACCGGATATGAGCAGACACCCGCGTAGCCGATCTGACAGGCTCAAGCCGACGAAGGCTGTTGCACAACGTGACCTTGCAGTTCGTAAACAGCCCGGATTGGGCCAGTTGACCGCCGCCTCATGGTGTTGTTCACCCCGACGCGGACATGATGTATTTCCATTTCTGCACCTCGGGCAGGATATGGGGTGGCAGCCACGCTGGGCAGGCAGCCAATGGCGACGGCTAGCATCCTGCTGCGCAAAGTCACCGGAGTCTAAGCGGCGCAAAACACGTTGTTGTCCCTCTGCGCCAGCCGGGCACGACCCTGGACCTGCATCCGAGGTGCAGCAGCGGTGCGCGCTGAGCAGGGATTAAAGGAGCCCCCCGCACGGATCGAGGTTCGGGTCGCAGAATGCAAGGGAAACCGAACCGAAGACTAGGGCGGTGGGCGTGCAGCAGAGCGACCCAGGCCGGCGACTCCTGCTGGCGCGCACGAACCCGAAGAACATTGGCGCGGACCCGACGCCGTCCACTAGCACGGTTTCCGTCAGGCCACGCCCCCCCCCCCCCCCCCCCCCCCTCCGGCGACGCCGCAATGAGGACGGGGAGGGGCTAATACGAAGACAACGGAGCGAAGGGTGCTTTGATGACAAAAAAGGGACATCCGAGACTAGACCGCGCCGAGGGCCAAAGACTAGCAGACCAGGGAGCATGGAAACGCGGGGAGGCTTTTGAGATCGAGGGTCGGGTATCTGATCGCTTGCCCGTGCTGGTGCATTCGCATCCTTCAACCGAACCCAGGCGGACCACCATGATGTAGCAGTTTTCTTGCAGTTGCAAAGGGAGAAGGCATTGCACAAATGTTGAGACGAATGTGCGTTGAAATTGCAGCAGTCTGGGGAAGGAAAACGGGAAACCGCATCTACACTTTGTCGTGCTTTTCTTCGAGTGTCCATCTTCAATTCTTTCCCGCCTCGGCTTTGTCCGCTGACTCGCGAAAACCACCAGCCTGGATGTTAGGCACTGAACAGTGCTAACATCACCCCTGGAGCTTCCAGGGCGGGGAGCTGGATGCGAAATTCGAACCGTCTGGTCTTCTCCCACGGGATCGTCGGTTAGCATACTTCGAAGTGAAGTGGCTGACCCGAGCTGAAGATCGAGCGGAATCTTTTCGCATAAAACGTTCGATTTCCGCGCCCGTAATTTGGAAGATTTGGAGGCCGGGCAAGACGGCGTGCAAGCCACCCGCTGCCACCGTCGCCATTGCCATCATGGGCTCGGCGATATCATCGGCATCCCCAGCCGAGATCGAGAGGAAACATGAGTTACTTACAGTCTAAAAGGTCCAAGAAACTCAAACAGATCGATCGTATGGCGCCCTGCCCCACCTCATCTCCTCACAGCACGCCCAGGCACCGGACCCATCGGGCATCGCGGTTGTGAGTTGTCGATGCCTGCCCTCCCAAGACAAGAAACCTAGGTTCTTCTTTGCCCTTTCCCTTTGCGAGGCGGGACGGTAGGGATTTTGCTTCAGCCCCTTTCTCAGGGCAATCCCCTGTTTCCAGCCGTAGCTGTGCCGGAAATCTTGGCAGAGGGCGACGAATCGCGACAGCTCGCGTCGAATTGAGATCAAGATCTGTCTCAGCTGGTGGGCCCCTGCCGACATTATCCACCACAGCTCCCCGCCCAACGTATCGCTCACAGTGCATCTCCCGACCTCCCGATAGTTCACCACCACGCCTACGACAAGTGAACCCCGAAGAAGGGCGCGGAAATTGCCATCGGGCGATCTACACCTAGGGGCGTGGAATAGCCGGTTCCGCTGGCGGGCAACCTCCTTGAGACGCTATCGGCACTTGGGTAGTCGGCGCCACGGCAGATCTAGACCCCAGAGCTAGGAAGACTTGGAGCCAGAGGTCTAGGCCCCAAAGAGGCCGCCGCCAGAACAAACAGAGAACACGGAAACGAAAATGGTGACCCTGACGATACGCAACCTGACCAAGACCCCGCTCGAGCTGAGGCGCATCGAGCGCTTCCGGGGCGACCCGGTGCCGGGAGAGGGCATCAAGAGGGTCACGAGCAAGATCACGAGTATTTTCAACGCCTCGCACGTGCCAGATGTCTGCGGCGTCAACCTCAGGTCGGGGACGGGCTGGGTGAGGGCCCAGGAGTTCTACGAGGGCGCCAGCCACGTGCCCGTCGCGCCCTTCGAGGCAAAGGCCACCAGCATCCGCGCCGCCGACACGGGCGGGCGCGAGGTCGCGCGCGTCTTCTTCCGCCAGCCGGGGACCGAGAACCGCTGGTCCGTCGACTGCCCGGGCCCCTCGCGCCGCAGCCTGGTGATGCGGCGCGAGGCCGGCGACGAGTCGAGCCCGGCCGAGTTCACCGTCATCTACGCCATGGAGCACGGCCACCTGACCATCCTCAGCAGCGGCGGGCTGGCGCACTGGATGCGCGAGCTGCGCGACGAGTTCCCGCTGTCCATGCTCTCCATCCCGGGCACCCACAACAGCCCGACCTGCTACAAGGCCCTGCCCAGCGTACGCTGCCAGGCCGTCGGCGTCCGCGAGCAGCTCGACAACGGCGTCCGCTACCTCGACGTCCGCGTCAGCTGCTCATCCGACTCGGACGACCTCACCCTCGTCCACGCCGCCTTCCCCGTCTCGCTCACAGGGTCCAAATACCTACACGACCTGCTGGCGGAGTGCTACGCCTTCCTGGACGAGAACCCGCGCGAGGTCCTCATCATGAGCCTCAAGCGCGAGGGCACGGGCAAGGGCACCGACGGCGACATGTCGCGCTACCTGTCGGACCGCTACTGCGGCCGCGACGACGCGCGCCGCTGGTTCACCGACAGCCGCATCCCCACGCTGGGCGAGGTGCGGGGCCGCATCGTGCTGGTGCGCCGCTTCTGGATCGACGACTCGCTCAAGGGCCACAACGACGGCCGCGGCTTCGCCATCGACGGCGAGCACTGGCCCGACAACTGCGACGACGGCACCGTCGGCAGCGGCCTGATCCGCGTCCAGGACTTTTACGAGATCGACCAGAGCACAAACATCGAGAAGAAGACGGAGCTCGCCCGCGCCCAGCTGGAGCGCGCCTGCGAGCAGCGCGGCCACTACCACGGCATACCCGACGCCCCCGAGCAGCTGCCCGGCCCCAATCCCCTCTTCGTCAACTTCCTGACCGCCAGCAACTTCTTTAGCGCCAGCTGCTGGCCCGAGAAGATCGCTGCCAAGGTGAACCCGGCCATTATCGAGTACCTGTGCATGAGGCACGGCGACCATGGCAAGGGTCCCAACCAGCTGCCCGTTGGAGACTCTGCAACGGGCATCGTCGTCACTGACTGGGTTGGCAAGGACGGCGATTGGGACTTGATCCGCGCCATTGTAGGCTGGAACGCTCGACTGCAGCTGAAATAGGAAGCAGCTTCTGCAGTCGGTGCGGACACAGCAACACCTATCTGCCGAGTCATAGAGGCGGATACGTGGGCTGATATTCAGTTTTGCTTGAACACAAACACGAACTATACATGGGGCTAGATGGCGCTGGATATAAAAAGCAGGGAGTTCTGATATTCTCGGATACGGTTCAGGAAACAAGAGGTTATTCATTGAATGATCTACCAATATGTAGTGTCTTCATTCATACAGATTAGGTTGACACCAAAGTGCCTGGGACGTAAATCCTATCTAAGACGATGGGGTTAGCCAAGCCAGTCCCAGAGAAGACAATGTATGCAAACGAGTGCGCAAGCCTTTAAATCAGCTCTCCAAGGTGAATTGATTGATGTTATCCACAGAATTGAGATTCAGTGAGAACAGCAAAGGGAATCATCCGAAAGGTGCTTTGGGGGAGAGACAGTTCGAACCACCTACCACTGAAGGACTTGCACAGAACGGCGGCATGATACGGCAAACTACCTGGGAGACCAGACACACGTTAGCATCGCGGCTACTATGTGGTTTCCAAGCAGTTTGGCATTTCGTTGATGCGAAAAGAATTGTCAGGCTGCAGTGTGATTCATGTTAGCACCATGTTTCTCAGTTGAACGGGAGACCGAGGACAGCTACAGCCAACATACCTCATTAAATCAGATTTTGTGTAAAATGTTCATCTCCAACCCGAAGGAGGGATCAAACAGTGTGAATAACGAATCATCATCTTAACAGGCTCGTGAAAATATCATCGCAAGTCGGAAGGTATTACCTGCGGCGCAGCGAGTTAGCAAAGAGATCAACACTCCGCCCAAGGCTGCGGGCAGGCAACAGCAAGGCCACCGAAGGGTCCACGATCAGGTGACGAGTTCTCATCAATAGCACCCGCCTGAACCTCTCCCACAGGGTTTGTACGTCCCTGCTTTGATGGAAGAGGCCCAGGCGGGGCTCGATTATGTCCGCCCGTTCGTTCAAAGTTCGTCATGTGGGAGGGAGGTGGAAGGCCAGTGACTGGGTCCATGCGTGTTGCTTCGTTAGAGGGGGCGTATTTACCTGGCCGAGGCAGATGATGTTAGCAATCTTGCAGCTGATAAGCATCTAGCAGGCAAAGGACAGAGAGAACAAGTGAGAGATCAGACAAGGCTGAAACTAGAAAAATGGTGTCCACATATGATCTTCGGCATGAGGAATCCCTGTTTTTTTATCATCACCTCGGGAGGGTCGGGGATAGGGTACTGGGTTTGGGCCAGCGTGAGACCCGGAGCTTGCGCTTACCTTTTGGATGTGGAAAAGCTGAATCGACGACGGCGAGCAACAGCATCGTGCGGACGCGGCCCCAAAACCTATGAAGCGAGACGCTCCATTACTAGCAAAATTACCTGGCAGGCTGCGATGTCAGTAAGCAGCGCGCCGCAGCCCAGTGGGCAACAGAAGAAAGACGAGGCTGTGGGTGCTTTGCTCAGGGTAATTCTAGAGTAATTGTAGTCCCCACGATGCTGGTAAGATTTGGATTGTTCGTGATTGATCATCATCGCAAAGAAATGGAGCTCGAGAGGAAGGAATGGGAGGCAATTACCATTATGAAGCACCCAATGATCGAGTGGTGCTGGTTCACCAAAGAAAGCGAAGCTCGAGATGCGAGGAGGTTCAGGAGGGAAGGGAAAAAAAAAAATTGAGCTCCCAGCACAGCATTTTATTCGCCAACCCCACTCTAATCTGGGTGGGGTTTGCGCGAAAGCTTGAGCCAATCAGTGATGGGAGCGCAGGAAGGCCCACCAGGGACTGTCATTGGATGCGGCCAACTCAGCCCAGCTGCGGCTGGTGAGGCCTCAGTCACTGACTAACGAGGCTTGGTGGCGAATTGTGGGGCGGGTGGGGTAGATTACCCCGACATGTCCCCAGGCAGGTTATAGATAGCCCAGTCCGGCTCTTCCGCTCCCCGTCTTGTCTTGAACAGCAACTCACCACAAAGTCGAGGACAAAACACTTCACGATGGCTTCCCTAGGAGGCATGTTGGCCCCAGTGGCCATGCGTGTCCTCCGGCAAGCCGTCGGCAGCACCGCAAAGATAAGCAAAGTGCTGCGCACCAAGCTGGGAAGCGCAGCACGGTCCGCCAACAGCCAGCTGCAGCCCGTTGCCGCCAGGCAGCCGCTGCACCCCTTCGCCTTCGTCCGCCAGCAGAAGCAGCGCGTGCGCTGGCACTCGACCCTCCGTGGGCCCCACGACGCCGTCCGGTCCGCCCTCCGCCGCTTCCTGAACGGCCCCCGCTCCGCGGCGGTGAGGCCCACGGCCGGCCAGACCGCCCGCGCCGTCTTCGGCCTCACGGGCCGCGCGCCCTTCGCCACCTCGCTGCGCCCCAACCTGACGGGCGGCGCCCTGCCCCGCACCGCGGGCGGATACGCGGCGCCTGGCGCCGGTGGCAGGTTCGGCGGGGCACGCTACTTCAGCCACGCGCCCGCGTCGCAGGCCCAGGTGGTGCAGAACGTCGGGCAGGCCATGCGCGCGTTTTGGCTGTCGGGCCAGCGCGCCCGCTTCGACGGCTGCGGCCCCAGCGGCGAGAAGCGCTACCGCGTCGTCTCGGCCACGCACGACGACGCCGCCAGGAAGCTGGCGGCCGCGACGCTCGCCGTGAGGCGCGTGCCGGGCTCGTTCGTCGACTTCAGCGTCAACCCCACCATCACGGCCCTCAGCCCGCTGGCGGCCGCCTTCCCCTTCGCCATGCGCGGCGTCGGCCGCGAGGACAGCTACGCCGCGGCGTCCGCTGGCCCCACCCTCAACGAGGACGGGCTTCTCGACCTGCTCTCGGAGGACTTTGAGCGCTCCCTCAAGGACCTAGCTGCCGTTTTTGGTGACCTCAAGCGGCTTGCCGGGCTGGGTGATCTGCCAATCCTGCTAGAGAAAAACCGGACGATCCGGGTGCGTTTCCCAGGAGTGGATGCCGAGACGGTCGCCAGGCTGTGCGACGACCTCGGCGTGCAGCGGGGCGTCGTCGGCCAGGACGCGGACTTTGACGAGGAGCCGGACGTGTCAATGGCGCTGCGCTTCCCCTTCGCGCCGGACAAGCATAGTTCCGTGAAGCTGTCCTCGCCGGGCGGGTCTCTGCGTTCGCATCAATCCGACTCCTCTTCGGAACTCGACGATGCCTTTGTGGACACTTTTCTGGAGGAGAACCCCTGGCTCTCTTCGGCACATTCAGACGAGGAGGAAGGGTACTTCACCAGCGTCTCCCCTTCCAGTCCCGGGCTCCCACCAACCCAGCAGCACCAGCATACTGAGGACTTTGAGGGTGTCGAGGGTATCTACCGGTTCATCCAGGAATGCGACCGCGCAGCCGGCCGACCCTAAGGAGGCTTGGCCTATTTCTTTTGTCAGTGAGCGAGTCATTTCCGTACAGATTGTGCTTCTTTGGGATACCTAGCAACAGATTGGGGACATCGTGGTGGCCATGAAAACGGCACAGGACAGCCACGCTCGTTATATTTCAGGTCGGAATTGGTTCGTTCGAGGTCAGGTTTGATCTTGGTCAATGCGATGGATAGCTTTTATATATCCTTCCTTTTACTCGGCCCTCAGCTGAAAGTACCGTGATGTTTGCAGCCCTGCTAAGTAATAACAGCCGATTGCACGTACTAGACCCGAGCCTTTGCAGGGATTCGAACCTCGGCCTACCTCGCCCAGCCTCTTCGTCACACTCCCCACAGTTTTCCCCATTCCCCGCCACTAGGGTAGGCTGCCGACAGACCTCGGCAGATGGAACACGGGATATCAATCAGATCCATCAGCGAGCGAGCGACGCGAGCTCTAACATCAGCTTGCTTCCATATTCTCTCCTCGTTGCCCGCCCTTCAGCTCTATGACCTCGATATTCTTCCTAGCGCCCGTCTTAAACCATCAATTCACTGTCCGCTTACATAAAACAACACCATGTCTGGTCCCGGCGTCGGCTTCGAGTTCCCTCGCACCGAGGTGTCGTGGCTGAAGCGCGACGTGCTCCTGTTCGCCAACTCGATCGGCTGCAAGGCCGATGAGCTTCACTTTCTCTATGTACGTTCCCGGCCGCTACTGGGTGTTTAGTGTGGCATTGCTCGAGCCAAGGGTCTGACCGTCGTCACCGCTTGTGTCATCTCAGGAGCTTCACCCCGACTTTGCAGTCTTCCCGACGTACCCGGTCGTGCTGCGTAAGTCTTCTTTGGCCCCCCCTCCCTAAACTGGCCATGTTATGCGCGCCGCTTTCACTCCGAGCCACACACAGACAACACACAGCTAACATGACCAACAAAAAATAGCCTTCAAGACCAACACCCAGGAAGTGATCGACTTCTACAAGGCCGAAAAGTCGGTCGCCATCCCGGGCGTGCCGACCTTTGACCCGACGCGCGTCGTGGACGGGCAGCGCCGCATCGAGTTCCTCCGGCCGCTCCCGCCGACGTCGGCGGGGCGGCGGTTCGAGGCCCGCACCAAGGTGCTGGGCGTGTACGACAAGGGCCGGCCCGGCACCGTGGTCGAGCAGCAGACGGACCTGGTCGACGCCGACACGGGCGACGTCTACACGCGCGCCACGGGTTCCGGCTTCTACGTCGGCCAGGGCAACTGGGGCGGGCCCAAGGGCCCCGCGACCGTCAACCACCCTCCCCCCAGGGGAAAGGCCCCCGACGCCGTGCTGAGGGACGCCGCCTCGCTCGAGACGCCGCTGCTGTACCGGCTCAACGGCGACTACAACCCGCTGCACGCGACGCCCGAGCCCGGCGCCAAGATGGGCTTCGGCGGCGTCATCGTCCACGGCCTGTGGCAGTGGAACTCGACCTGCCACCTGCTGCTGCGCAGCCTTGGCGCGAGCGACCCGCGCAACATCAAGGAGTACCAGGCCCGCTTCGCCAGCCCCGTCAAGCCGGGCGCCGAGCTCGAGACGTCCGTGTGGAGGACCGGCAAGCTCGACGCCGACGGATTCGAGGAGGTCATCTTCGAGACAAAGGTCGTCGGCGGCAAGGTCGTCCTCAGCAACGGCCGCGCCATCATCAAGGTCGTTGGCCCGGCCAAGGGCGCTGCTGCTCCCAAGCTGTGAGTGCGTTGTAAGCGGTCTGATGAAAAAATAGGTGCCGAGGGTTGGTGTGAAAGCTAGTAGTATATATGCTATGATATAATACGCCCGTTGCTGTTTTGTGTCATCGCATCTGTATGTCGCCATACGTGGCTCGAGTATGTGCACTTTCCGAATGTCAACATGCGAGAACACGCAAGCTGCGTGTATTTCGCTATGAATCTACGAAAATGTACCCTGAAAGGTATATATCCCGTGCTATGTCCCGCCCTTTGAACCCTGCCCAGTATCGCTCACGCCTGAGCCCAACAACCCAGGGTATATAAAGCACACGTAAATATCCCGTCCGATTTTTTATCAACATGCGCCAAATCCCCCAAAAAGCGACACCACTTTGGTCGTTCACCTGTTGCACAAATCCCCCGCAGAGCCAAGAGATCCGTCACAACGGCCGGAACCAACGAGTAAGAGACGTAGGAGAATGCGCTAGGACCGAAAAACCAAGGCTGGAAAAAAGGGGTATTTTGGAGACTGAAAGAGAAAGAAAAAATATCAAGAGATGCCCAAGTCAAGGTTGACCTGGAGAAAAGAGAGAGGATGGAGGGATCAGGCGTCCCGAGCAGCCGCCTGCATCCTCCGCATGGCGTCGCGGTGGACATCGAGCATGTCGCTGCGGCGCATCATCTCTTCGAACGCGCGACCCGAGCGCTCCCTCTCGAGCCGCTCGGCCTCGCGGCGCTGGCCCTCGGCCTCCTTCTGGCTGAGCATGGCGCTGCGCTGCAGGTCCATCGTGCTGCCCTGGGCGACGCTCTTGGCGGTGGCGGCAGCCGACGCGCGCAGGTCGGCGGCGACCGAGTTGCGGAACGACGCCATCTGCGCGGCGCGGGCCTCGGCCGAGGGCACGTGCGAGCCGCGGTCGCGCTGGGGCTGGTGCGAGTTGAACGGGACCGTCGCGGTGGTCGCCACCGGGCCGATGAGGGCCGTGGGCTGCTGGGCCATGGCGACACCGCCGTAGCAGCTCCCCGTCACGCTGGGGGCCCGGCTCGGAGCCTGGCCGTAGAGCGACGGGGTGGTGGCCCGCATGTACTCAGCGGGCGAACCCAGGCTGAGCAGGCTGTTGTGGCGCATGATGAGCTGGCGGCGCTGGCTGAGCGGCAGGTCGTCAGCGGTCTCGACCGGCGCCGGGGGCATCACCACGTAAGGCGAGTGCATGGCGGCGGTGTCGTGCATGTAGACGGCGGTAGGCTCCGGCATGGTGACGGGGAAGCCCGGGTTCGACTTCTGGCGCAGCAGCGTGTCGCGCTGGCCGATCAGCGTCTGCGGGCTCGAGTATGAGACGACACCGGGGACTGGGGCACCACGGCTCATCGACGATGAGATGGAGACGGTCCGCGCGAGGGTTGGTTGAGAGCCAGAGATGGAAGTCCGAGCAGATGCGGGAGCGGCGGGATCCTGGACTGCCGGGTAACCCGCTCCTGAGATGCGGCGGGATACTCCCCTGGTCGCGCCCATGCCGCTGTGCCACACCGGGATGTCCTGAGACATGGACTGCCGGACGACAGTTGAGACCGGCCTGACGGGGGCGGGCTCAGGCGCACCGTTCTCGGCCGTCCGCTGCAGATCCTCAACCTTGACGGGGACGGCTGCCTCCTGCTCGGTCGCAGGACTGACGGCCGCAGCATCGGGCTTCGTGGCCTCGGCAATGTGCAGCTCATCGGGCTGCGGGACCTCGGCCATGCTGAGGTGCTTGGCCCACTCGTTGGTGCGGTAGGACATGGCGATCTTGGACATGGCCTTGGGCAGACGCTCCTTGGTGAGACTGGTAGGAGTCGAGCCGCTAGACAAGACCGATGCGCCGGTGTCGGGCGCCTTCTCCGTGGTGGCATCTGCAGCGTCACCACTCTCGCCCTCGGCCTTGCCCTTGTCCTCAGACGGAATGTTCAGGATGTCGGTCACACCGTCTCGGCCATGGAAACGTGCTTCTTTGTCGACGTTGAGGGCGTCGGCAGCTGACAGGGAGTCGCGCTTCTTGGTCTTGCCGGCGAGTTCAGCGACGACCTCGATGCTGACCGCAGCCTTCTTTGTCGCGGGGCCTCATTCCTCATCATCCTCAACCTCGCTCATTGCCGTCGATCGTGGCAGCAACCGAGCTGCGCATAGTCCGCGCGCGACATGACAAGCTCCTCCCTGCTGACGCTCGGCTTACGCGAAATGTCGGCAGCCGACCGCTTGGACCGCTGAGAGAAGCTCCTAAGCAGGTCCATTGAGCTCTGCGAGAGCCTCTTGGCCAGCGAGCCGCGCTTGCTGGGAACGGCTACAGAGCGCGTCTCCTCCTCGCCGCCGTCCATCGTCGCCACGGATGACCGGTCGTCATCGCCGTCCTTGGTCTCGGGCTCCTCAACGGTCGGGATCTTGAAGGGCAGCGGCACGACGACGGGCCTTCGGCGGACGTGAGGCCGTTGGGGACTCTGCGGAGCTTTCGGAGAGCAGGGTGAACATCAGACTCGTCGATCTGCTCGTCAGGAATAGCGGCATCCATCTCCTCCTCCTCCTCCTCCTCAGCGCCAACTTGAACGGTTAGCACGCCGCACTCCTTGTCGTGGGCCAGCACCGCCTCGGCTGCCGTCTTGGTGTTTGCGGTTCAGCCGGCAGCGTCACGGCGACCTCGGGATGGAGGGTGGCCATCTCGATGTGCTCCTCAACGACCTGCCCCGGCTGCGTCTTGGGGGAGCCTGATCCATTCTCACTGGGGACGGAGGCCACGCCGACACCAGAGTCCATGGATGCGTGGGACCGAGGGCGCGGCCCGTCTTCGTTGTCGTTCTGCTGGGGGCCGTCGCCGTAGACGGCCTCCCAATTCCTCCTCTCCCTGGCATTGGCGCGCTCGATTTTCCTTCCAACAGCGGCCTCCTCCTCGTCTATTTCACGGCGGGCCTCGAGCTGCTCGGCCTCGCGCTTCTCGCGGTGCTGCTTGATGAGGATCCACAGCTTAAGTTGAGACACTACGCCGGCAATGAAGATGACGACCGTGGCTGCCAGCTCGACGCGCATTCCCTTGGTGAGCGGGTATGTGACGGCGCCCAGGGGGAAGAGGCGATCGTTCAGGTTCCAGATATAGGCCCAGAACTCCTTGAGCCCCGCGCGGCTGAAGGCATCGATTCCCAGCACGGCCGCGGTCGCGCCCGAGAAAGAAGTGCAGCCAATGAGGGCGTAGGTCCTCGTCCAGCTGCTGAAGTAGAGGCTGAAGGCAACGGCGCAAAAAGCGGCGATGAAGCCGACCTTGCCTCCCAGGTCGGTCACCAGGCCGCCCTCGCGCAGTGCGAGCAGCCACATGCTCAGGCAGAAGCCGCCCAGGAGACAGCCCAGGCACTCGGTGATCTCCTTGAAAATAATAGCGATGCCGCCGAGGATAGCGCCAGTCAGAACCACCGCCACTACGTAGGCGCCCTGGATCCCGTCGGAGACGGGCGGGGTCATGACGTAGACGATGAGAACAGTTGTGCTCAGGGCGGCCAAGTAGGCCGTGGAAAAGAACGTGTGCAGTGACTGCATCTTGATGCCGATGAAGGCGTAGACGGCTCCGGTGAGGAGCATGATGATGCCCGCCACACCCCAGCCAGGTGTTAAGCTCGGCTCCAGCGGGAGCTGGCCCTCGGGAATCGTCACTATGGAAGGATGGTGGTATTAGATCAGTCTGCCTCTTCTTCTGACCACAGCATCGGCCACGAGTCAAGGGGGCTGGCTCTATCGGACACTCACGGTTAAACATGGTGTCGTTGAACGTGACACCTGTGCTGCTTGCCGAAGGGGCAAGAGTTGTGGTGGTGCTCGGCAGAGCACTGGTGATATTGGCAGTTGGCGCGGGTGCAGCCGTCCGCGCTGGACTTGTCCTGGCTACAGAGCTCGATGTGACGATATCTTGTCTTCTCGCATGGCCCAAGACGGAGCCCGAAGTCAGGTTTGCGAATAGGCAGATGCAAGCCAGCAACAGGGGCTGGCTGGTAAGCCTCATTGTGTCCCAACAGCGGGGCTAGCAGCTCCCAGCAAACTCCAGCTCCGTTGTTTGAGGGTTGTCCTAACAAGCGTGAGGATCCGCGTCGAAAGGCAGTACCGGTGTCAAATATATCGGGAAGCCCGTGCGCCGAAAGGCTATCGCCGAACCATATAAGCCAAGAGAACTAAAGGATCCTTGTTTGTGTACTGGTCGCCGGTTGGTTTCCGCGAGGTGCGTGCGGGAACAAAGCAGCGCGGTGTTATACGATCAGGCGATGGGGCATTAGCGTTGTATTAAGAAGATATTAGCCGCGGCTGGAGGAGCAAGGCGGCTCGTTTTCAAGGAGAGGATGGCTCGGGTCGAGTCCAAAAGCAGCCGAAGGAGGCTAGAAGGGAGATGGGCGGCGGTAAGCCTGTTTATCTGTGTATATGTCCGTAGTGGAAAAGAGCGTGGGTGGGAACGCGCAGGCGATCAAAAAGATGCAAGCCAGCGTGGTCTCGGGTGGGTTGACGAAAAGGACTGTAACGGAACCAGAGGAACCAGAGGAACCAAACAAAAAAAAGGAGCGACGGGAGAGGTCGGCAAAAACGGCCGTGAACCTCGACCTGGCTGGGTGACTAGCTCACGGAAAGGTGCAGCAGGGCCAACGAAGCAGAAGGAGGGAGGGCAGAGCGTGAGGAGGAGGGCGCGAACGAGATACATGTATACCCCGACTCCAGAGCACGTCAGGACACACGCCCTCCCCGGGCATCCCATCCAGTCCACCACCACCCATGTCCCCCCAGCCCAGAGCTGGTTCCTGGGCTAGGATCGAAGGGAGCCTTCCCGTGCCAAGCAGCAGGAGGCAGTGTTCCCTGGTGATCCAGCAGAGCCAGGGATGAAGGTGGTTTCCTATCCCAATCCCATCCACCCCCTTGCCAGTCAGTCCGAGAACCCAGCTCCCAGGTGCCACTCGGCCTGGGTGGGGGTCGACCCATTCTGCGCGACTCTTTTCTTCTTTTTTGATGGGGCAGGGCAGGCGGATGGGACGGTCCAGAGGGCGCAGCCCAACATCGGCCGACGGCGGCCAAATGCCCCGCAGGATACAGTAATAGGTACTTATGCCTCGCCTGCTTCGCACCCCCATCACCTTTTTCACGCCCGCGTCTCTTGCGCGCAAACGGTCCCAGCAGGCCGACTGGACGCTTTTGGTGGAGGCGCAGGAGATTGCGATGCCAAGGTCGAGAACGCGTATGGGCGACTCGATGGTGGAGGGGCAAGGAACTGGTGACGCTCGGATGAGCTTGCGGGCTTGCAAGGTCACCCTGGTCCCTGGTCGTCGAGACCAAGCATCGTCTTTTGTCTGTCTTTTTTTTTCTTTTTTTTTTCTCTGTTCCTGAAAAGGTGGGGCCGGGCTAGGCAGGGGTGGTCCCTCGGCTTGGTCCCGACACCCCTGATCGTCCCCGGCAGGGTTGCACGACATGGCCAATCTCTCCCTCCAGCAGCGGGAAATTCTGCCGGGGACGTGCAGCCGGCGGCTTTCCTCGCCAGCCAAACGGTCGGCTTTTGTTCCTGTCTGGTCCAGCCCACACAGGCCGCTCCCCCCACTGATCAGTCGCCTGGGTGCCTACCTCGTGCGGACATTACGACGGCGATGGAAGAAGAGAAACGAGAGAAGCAGAGAAGCGAGAGAAGAATATTGAGAATAGGCGAGAGTGCAAACACCCGCTGGCAAAATGTCTCGGCCAGCCGAGGGCCAAGTGTAGAAAAAAACAAACAGCCCACGAGAGCACAGAGCCCGCGCGCACAGGCACGATCGGACAGAGTCATCTTGGTACCGAGATGGGTGGTGGGAGCATCTCTCCCGCAGGGGCGTCGTTGGCTGGCGGCCGGGCGCGCGTCCAAGGATTCGCGCGACGTCAAAGCCTGACTGGTCGACGGACGCGCGTAGCCAGCATTGAAGGCCGTCGTTGATTTCCCACCTAGGCGATGCTACTGCACCCCCTCCGACGCTATCACCAACCCACTACAGCAATCTCATTTCTTGACTACCACCCACCCCTCTTGCATGTGGCACACTCCTCGCGGGCCTGCCTCTTCTCTGCCGCCGGAGAAATAAAGCTGCAAGCCTTCTGCAGGCTGAAATGAATGCCGCGTGGGATGGACAAGGACGCTTGCTCGGCATCGACAAGAACCGCAGGTTGATCTCGAGCAGCCGCCTGCTTTTTTGCTGCCGCCATCCGCGGAGCGACGCACTGCCGGCTGGCTGACATCACAAATCGCCGCGACCTCCCGTCTGCACCCAGCCGCCGTGGTCTTGTCGATCGCGCGCGCCCTGCTTCTTCTCTGTCCGTTTATTCCATCGGCTTACTATGTATGTCTGGTATGCACCGAGTCGGTTGCAGGAAAGCGCAGCATTCGCTGCCGTCCATGAGATCAGCTGGCCCATCTCGACAGCCAACACGAGAAGCTGTATCACGCCGAACGGTCGGCCGAAGCAAACGGCAAGAGATGGCAGTTTTTCCGGGCTCTCTTGTCCGTTTGCGTGTGTCTATACTTGGTAGGTAAACCGGTGCACGCGAGTTCAGGGCCTCGCCCTGACACAGCAAAAATTCTGGCAACTCTGACCGGCTCGCCTTGCTTCCTGGCTGCACTGACTGCTCTGCTCGGCGCTTGGCCAACGACATCATCCCCCGACCAGTCAAAATCCATGCAGTGAAAGGCGACAGCCGTGGTGAACCGCTCAGTTTACGGTCACCGGTGTGCTTCCTCTCGGGCAACAGCGGCGCGCGCTCATTTCTCGCTGATATTACAGATCGACTGGCCGAGGTGGCATCAAATTCTCACTCGCATCACAAGATCCAAGCCTCCCCGTCCAGAAGAGGCATGGCCAGCGAATCGTGGTGTCCGTCCCCTCGAAGTCGTGGCCTGTCTTTCCTCGTTCTTTTTTATTTTATTTTATTTTTTTCCCTCTTCTTTCCTTTCCCCTGCCGTTTCCCCGAGGGGCTCAAGCGCCTCACCCTTCACTCCTGTTATTACCGGGGGTTCCGTTAAAATTACACTCTACTCCCACGCGATTGGCGACCAACGTGCCTGGCCCTGGCTGTAACATCTTGGCGGGCCCGGCTCGGCTCAGCAAAAAGAAAGAGGGAGGAGAAAAAAAAAAGGACGCGCGCCAGACAGCTGGAAGAGCCGAGCTGAGAAGGTTCCCCGATTGGGCTGTTGATCCCTTGTGCATTGATTCCCCTGGCAATAGTGGAGGAGAACAGCCTCACAGCCTGCGCAATTATTTGGCGACGCATAAACTGTGGCGTTTGAAACAAGAACGGGTCTTCGTGTTCTTATCTGTGAAGGTTGGTGATGAACAGGCCGAACGACAAACGGGCCACGACTGGGCAGGGGAGAGAAAAAAAGACGCAGACATGACAATCCCCCTTTTCCGCGCCCGTCAGGACTCCCCCGTTTTGTCGTCATCACCACATTGAGTTCATGGCAAACAGAATAACCCAAGCAAGAAACATGTACGAATGCGAGTGGGCGGCCTCCGCCGGGACAAGCTTGCCAGCGTGGAACAGGAGCCGGCCGACATAGATGCTGCCCTCCTCAACTCAAGGATGTCGAACGTGTGCAAACGAGCAGGAGACGGAAAAAAGGAAGAAAAAAATGGCATTTTCAGCCGCAGTGTCACCCTTCTTTCTTTCCGTTTCTTTCCTTTTCTTGTAGTGGATATGTTGCATGACGAATTCATTACTGTCCAAGTGAAAGAAGAAAAAACCGTAGGTCATTGACTGGCTGCGGTGCGTCATTCGCCTCTCAGCCAACCACGTCGCCCAACCCGCCTTGTCGTCTTCTTCCTCCAGGGCTCCGAGTCGAGGGCGGACGCCATCAAAGGCGTTGAACCGTGCAACGCGAGCCGCGCGGCGCTACTGTTCGCTACTCCATCCATTGATGGCTCCGATCAGGGGGGAAACGAAGAACCCCCAAGAATAGAAGAGCCTCTAGAATCTCGGTATCGACCGTTTCCCCAATGCTCCTAGGAAATAGCGAGGGGAAATCGAGGGGATCTGGGAGGAAAGAAAAGCAAAGAAAACTAGGTGCTTCCAATAAAAAAACGGAAATGGGGCAGGAAAAGAAAAGAAAAGAAACGAGAGAGAAAAAAAAAAAAAAGCAATGAGTGGTGGTTCTCCCTTGTTCTCTCAAACGACTGGCTCCTGGCGACCACCCCTCCTGGCCACTTACACGTAGAAGCATGGCCAGCGTGTTCAGCTAATAGACTTGGTCCATGCCAGTAGTGGACGGCTTGGTGTATCCTGTCCATTTGATCTTCTTCATGAACGAGTAAACATTAAAAGATAAAAATATAGCCCATGATATCCCTTTGCAACTTGGACCAAGAGCAAGTAAAAAGCGATGAAAGAAAGCATGTCATCTACTGCTACCACGGAAAACGCCATCTTTCCCTTAGGAACCAATGCCAGTCCCAGAGCATCCCACATCGATGTTCCCGGTAGAGTCCTCGACGCTACCCAACGTGACCGAGATCTTGGGCGTCGGCTTGATGTTTGACCCGTTCCGCGAGAAGTCGTCCCCTGCGCAATATTAGTGATACTGTGAAACCCCCCTTGTAGTCATACCCGTGTCCTCTATTTTCTGATGACTTGGCCAATGCATGCAGCATCTGGTTTTTCTCCCGCTGTTTTCTTTACCCTGTTCCTTCAACTCCTCATATCTCGTGGTATCCCTTACAAGGCCGTTAGACGTGGGTAGTCAAAATAGCAATAATTTCAAATAACACAAAACCAAAACAATACCATACTAAAAACACAGGTGGGCGGACACTCCCCGATCACCTTCTTGACAGCCTGGCCGGGAAGCGGTCCCCGCCCGTGCTCGACGACCGTGAAGATCTGCCACTTCTATAGCCCTTGGACATCTTTTCGGGCTGCCTCTGATCGCGGCCGAGAGCCGTCGCCAGGAGGCGCACAGGCAGGCATGCGAGCAGCCAGACACCGCGGAACGGCAGCGTCAGCGCGACAAGGATCTGGTCGGTGGCCGATGCCAGGAGGGATCGGCGGGGCCTGCTGTTCTTGGCTGCATGTGCCGCGAGCGCGAGCGCGTCGTCAAGCCGGCCGTCGAGCATCTGCAGACGGCTGTCGAGCTGGACAGCTAGGATAGTCTGTTTCTTCTCGTAGCGGCGCACCGCGCGGTTGAGTGCATCAACCTCGGGTTGCATCTGCGACCGAGCCTCACGTAAGATGGCATCGTGCCGCTGCGACCGCGCCTCCAGGCCGGCGGGCCCGCTGTGCGCCGCCTGCGCCTGCGCCTCGGTCGCCGCCCGCGACTCGAGCTCTTCCACCCGCGCCGCCAGTACGGCCATCTGTGTGGCGGTAACCGCGGGCCCGCCGCCGCGGCGGGCTCCACCGTCGACAGCGCCAGTCCCCCGGGGGCAGTTGCTAGCGTACGGGTTCGCCAACACAATGCGCTGCAAGTGGATGGTGCGGGCCTCGACAAGACGCATGAGGTGGCGGACGGGCCGGATCTCGGCGGCGAGCAGGAAGACGGTCAAGTTGTAGTTTGATACGAGGCCCTCGGACGGGCGGCTGAGCTGCGTGCGGATGCCGTGCAGGATGCTGGCGCCCACCACGGGAGAGAGGAAACATGACAGCAGAGCCATGATCTCGTGCAAGTAGAGCTCCCGCAGCGCCGCATGGCGCGCCCCTTGCGGCTTCGTTGCCGATTGGGTTGCGCGCCTGTTTGGGGGCTCCTCGCCATCATCCATAGACGAGGAATCATCGTCGCCCCCTGAACCATCCTCGTCGCTGGGATCGTCGTAGTCGTGTTCGTCCACGGCCTCCTCGGCGACTATCTCCTCAGCCACTCGTACCTGTTGCGCAGAATGATACCAGTTCCTTCAATTCCTTGTCAGCACTGACAAGGCTGCCGTCCCTCAGGAGTGACGGGCGGGGCTTAGAGGTCCATACCAGGGTTGTGTGATGGAGGTATGTAAAAATACGGCAGCCAAGCCGAGCAGGAGAAAATCGGTCACGAAGGCGCTGCCGTCCTTGAACATCAGACCGCCAAGGGCGGGAAGCAGAGCAAAGACGAGCGGGACGGATTGCAAGTCAGTCACAGTAGGCCTGTCAGATTGGCCAAGCACGCCTCCGGGCTTGCGGCCGGGACTGTTGAGGGCGTCGAAGCTGCAGTCGGACGAGATGGCCGAGTCACGGCGACGGGCCTCATTGCCGGGGTTGGCGGGGCCTTGCTGCTCGACGGGGGAGAGTGTCGCGTGGCGGCGCAGCGAGGGCTCGGCGACGGTGGCCGCACGCCTCAGGCCGTGGCCAGGGGCGGTGAGGCTAGGGGATGTGGTTGTGGTGGAGTAGCAGAAGCGGACGCGGCCGAGGGGCCATGGTGATGGGCGGGCCGCCTTCCGCCATTCGCGGCCTTGTCGTGGAGTGGGACATCCCTGCCGCTGGAGCCTGTCGGGTTGGCCTGCGTGCTCGCGGGATTGCTGCCGTCTGTCATGTCAGCCGCTGCTCGGGTTGGTCGTGTCAATAGGCGGGCGCCTCTGCGGCGACATGGGATGCGCTGGTTTTTATTGTCTGGGCGCTATGCGACGATTGTTGATTGTCGCGGAGAGGTGGCGAAACGGGGCGAGCGCGCCTGGCGCCGCGAATCTAGGCGACCCCAAAAGCACACGAGCGTTTGACGTCGTTCCTGCCGCGAGGACCATCGCCCGCTGGTGGGGCGGGGAGCAGTGCTGACGCCACCAACCTTGGTAGCGCGCCGACACCTACCACAGGCAGGCACGCACGACGGGAGCAGAGGGGCATCACCTCTGCTCCCAGCTTTTTGTTCTCGCCACCAGTTAGAAAAATCCCGTGTCCGAGATGCACATGCTCCGCACGTCGTCTGCATGCCAGACGATTTGGACCTCTCTTGGCCCGCGCGGTGGATCGGTGATGAGCCAGGTGTACCGAGCAGGTAGTGCGTCCGTCGAACTTTGGCCGGCTTTGGTTGAACGAATGTCGGTGTTCCCGCCTGCGCATCTGCTCCGTCCCCCGTGCATCTGCCCGCAAAAGCCACACTCTCCTCTGGAGGGTTACATCGCTTTTGCGGTCGTTCCCTTGGGGCATCAACGCGTCTGATTGGCGGGATCTTGCTAGGCGGCAGGGGTGTCCTGCTGCAGCCGTCACATTGCAGGGCAGGCGGTCGAGGGCTCAAAATGCAGGCCGATGTCCATTCATCCATTTAAATCTCTCGGGCAGGAAAGTACAGCCAGGAAAATGCGAAGCATCGTTCCTCAGCGACGCTTATAGCCCACGAAGGATATAGTCTTTGTCCCATCCGTCGCTTTTCTCCCAAGCCGAGCCGCTAGACTACCTGAAGGCACCAAGACAAAACCACTTCTTAAGACGGGATATTGTACCTGGCGCAGCCCAATCGACGAGCGTGGCCGTCATCGTATCAGACAGGAAAGAAAAAAAAAGAAAAGAAAAAAAAAGCAAGTCAAAAGTAAGGCCAGGTCGCCCGCCTGTGACAGACGGACCGATTGAGGGTTTCGTCGTGGGAATGCACTTTGGCATCCGTCCCAGTGTTGAGATCTCGCTGTGTTCGCCTAGGACTTGACGATTCAGTCCATGCCCAATAATGGGTAATCTCATCCTCAGAACACGACAGCGAATTTTTTTTTTCCCCTTCTCTTTCTAGAAGATTCCCAGTCAGTCTATGCGAGCGTGTGCTAGGATCAGATCGAGTCCGTCATTTTCAAAGCATCGGCTTTCTCCGCCATGTGATGCGGTTAGACTTCAGTCATTTCCGCACCCGGGGAAGACCAGGCAACGTCGGTGTTGATCGCTTCCTCTTTTCTTATCATGTCAGATTCTTTTCCTACTTGTGGCAAGGGACTCGACTCGCAAGGATGGAAATCTGGTAATATTCACGGGGTTGACGTGTAAATTTGGATCTGTGGCGCTGACAAACCCAGTTCCGCATAAAATAGGCAATTCAGCCCTCCACGTTTGCAGTATTATCGGTATCCGCCTCGGCTCCATGTGCTTTTTGGGGCGGCCTCGGGAAGAGATATGCAGGGGCGGTCAGCAAACACAGCCCCTGGACTGTGATGTCAGCGCGGCAAGGCTGGCACACTGGCAGCCATGCCTTTCATCTTCCCAACCTCGATAGGCGCATTGGTAGTTCAGGCTTGTGCATGACGGATGAACTGTTGGTACGAGAATACAGGCCTGGGCATGGGGAGCCTAACCCTATTGGATCGTGCTTCACAGTATGGCACAGGATGGCTGTGCGCCTGGAGGGAGCAATTTAAAGCAGCATTCCGTGCGGGCACAACCGAGCCGCTTCACCGTCTTCCCAGGCTCAATGCTGGCGGCGGGGAGGAGACACCGCTACGTCTGCTAGGAACCTGCATGCGTGCCTTGCGAGTGCACATAATTAGGACTGACCCCCATCCTCCGCTCAGCCTCCTCCTCGCCACGCTTTTCGTCCTTCCGAAAATGAACACCTGAGGCGCTGTTCGTAAGAAGCACGAAAAGACAGTCCTCTCCCGAGACTCCCGTCCCAGTGCCAGCCAGGTCTCGGGGGCACGCACGGCCTCGGGGGCAAGGGCAAGGGCCTCGCGCTCTCCGACCACCCTTGGCCAGCCTGGTCGAAACAGCCAGAAGCAAGCACAACGGCCCTGTGCTGAGTCGAGCTGAGAAATTTGAACCCGGGTTTTCGGACAGCCCCGTTCGTGGGCTGGCTTGGTTTCCCGGCCCAGCTGGCTCGTGTCTTGGGCAGCTCATCTCGGTGTCTGGCAGCCTGTTTTGCTTTGTCTTGTTCTGTTTTCTATTTCTCTTCTCCCTCCCGCTCGCTGTCCTCGCCCGCTCATTGCGTGGAGGTGGCCGCCTGTATAAAACACCGCCATCGAGTCTCCACTTGCACGTCGCGCGCGACTCCTGACGCCCCAAACCCAGCCACGAGCACCCAGGCCGGCAGTGGCCGGCTCAGCAGTGTGCGACAATGCTGGCAGTGGCCCAAAGGGGACTCGTCGCTAAGCCAAATTGGGGCTGCCCTGCCTTTTCCCTAGCCGATCTGGCCACCAGAGCGGTGGTGCAGGTGGATGCGGCAACCGCGACCCAGCAACAAGTCGAACCAACCGAACCGCCGCGTCGCTCGCCCCTTCGATCGAGCACCCGCAATTTCTCGGGCCTGCAATTTCAGCACCAGTACCAGTCACAGCACCAGTCACAGCAGCAGCAGCAGCCCAAACCACGCATATTCTGCCGCCCAGCACCACCACCCACCACCACACCACCCGCACTGGTCCAACCGCACCAGACAAACAGCGCCAAAAGCCACGGCGTCGAGGCAGCAGCTCGCACAACAGCAACACCAGCAGCAGCTAGCCTATCCCGCCCCTTCCTCGCCTCGGCTCCTCCGCGACGACGCCATCGTGCATCTCGGCCGACTGCTGCCGTCGCTTCCCGCCAGGAGGAGGAGGAGGAGGAGAGCTGGGGTCGGCAGGTCGGGTCCTGCGTCCACGAGCAGAATTTCTCCCACGCGACGCACCCGCCGTCACGACGGCCACGACGAGGCGTCGCTGGCACCCCTTCGCACCGCAGCCAACAGGGCACACTGGCGGGCACCAGCGCTGCCTTCAACGTTAATCCTAATATCACATCTCGCTCCCGTCCCCGCCCCCAGCGGCGAGCGGCACGAGGCGCAATCCGCACTGGTGGTGCCGGCGCGGCTCGAAGCCTCCCAAAGCCATCCGAGCGTCGTCAGTGAGGCCGTCTCGGCGGCCGCCACTGAAGCTAATTCCCCCTCACGGCTCCAATCATTCCCTCCAGCCCCCTCGACCTGCACACCTACCCGCCCTAGGCCCGTCGCCGCCAGATCATCGCTCGCCTGCGCGCCCGCCCACCGCGGCCTTCGCGCCCGCCCACAACCTGCACCATCACCACCCTCCCCATCCCTCCAATTACCCTCAATTGCCGCCTCCCCTGCAGCCGCCCTTCCGCACCCGTGCCCGCGCCGGCAGCAACTCTTCCCGCGACCGGCCTCTTCGTCCTCTTCGCCGCCTAGCCGCTGGGAGCCTCTGGAACCCAACCAACTCGACGCCCCGATCGCCCGTCGCTGCGACTCGACGCCCGCGACGGCCGTCCACGCCACCGCCTCCTCCTATCCCCCTCTCGCATCCGACCCTTGACACAGCCGCCGCGACCGATCCGTCTCACTTCGTCGACACCAGCGCTGGTGAGCATCCCTTGCTGACCCTCCCCGAGCAGCGCCAAACCCGTCACTCGACCTCAACTCGCGCCAGCTTTCAGATTGAACGAACCGGGAGTGATCGTCGTATCAGCCTTCCCCCGTCCGTCAGGCAGTCATACGAAGCCTCACATCGGGCATCTCCCATCACGCCCGAAGCCGGTCCCTCTGAGCCGAGGCTCAAAGACCCACGTGATCACACGACTGATTCTGCGTCCAGCCTCGGTGTAGACGACGTGTGGAACAGAAGCCCAGTGAGGTGGCAATTCCCCACGCTTCCGCCCAGCGACCTGGGCCACGAGAGTTACGCCGCCACGGGGACACTGGATAAAGGAAAGGGCAAAGAAGTCATGCCGCCCGACGAGGAAGACGAAGCCGCGAGGCAAGCTGCCAGGCAGTCGATGCAGCTACCTCCCAGGGATCATGACCTGGAGAGAGGCCCGGACGTCCTTTCCGGAGCCGGTGCTATCAGTAACCAGCGGCACTCGACGGTGTCGATGCCCGATGGCATCGGGTCCGCCATCTCTTCGTCCGACTCTTCGATAATGGGCGACCCAGACCAGGAGGCCGGGGCAGGCGAAGAGTGGGGGCCGCAGCACCCTTGCTTCCCGCACCTCAACCCCCATGTGCCCGTGGTCGCCAGAGTATCATCAACACGCGCATCATTCGCATACGGAGGGATTGGCTCCTCGAGGGTGACCTCGCCCCAACGTTCTCGAATCTGTACCCAGAGATCCTCGACCCGGCTGGTCTCACAGAGCAGGAGTTCCGGCGCGTCGTCGACAAGCTCAACAGCGAGCTGGTGCCGATATTCAACCCTTACAGCTGGAGGAATATTCTGGACGGCGTCTTGGGCGTCGCCACGGGTTGGCTGTGGGAAGACTTCGGCCTCACTGGCGCAAAGATGCGTCTGAGCAGACTTGAGCGTTGGATCGAGCAATGGAACAAGGACATGGAGAAGGCGATGGGGTCTGACGAGGGCAGCATCGCGCCCAAGATCATGCCCTTGCGCCAGACCGCCTACATGACTGTGAGTCGCCCACTGGCTTTTCTTTGCACACGCTGTGTCTGCTTACTGACTGGTACCTGCTATTAGCTTGACATACAAATCGGCGACCCTGAGATCGCTCCAGCTCCGAGTACACCGACGGGGTCACGGTCTGGCCTCCCGCCATTGGAAATTTCGGCCCCTGAGCCCTGAAACTGATGCTCCTGAACCATGACGACGCGTGTCGTACCCAGCCCGCCTTTACGAAACGATCAAATATGCACAGCCTCTGTCCGAGATATGAGTCCCGGCCACGAAGCTGTCATCAAGCCGATATACCACATACATATCTACCACCTAATAGCCCATACAACCATACATACGATTCCCACCGAGATACCCCAGAATTGCGCACACATGATGCGCGCAATGCCTTTTGGCATATTTGTCACATTTTCTTGGTTACGATTGACTGTACACACTGCCCTTTCGAACCTCATTATTCTTTTACGCGCGGTCTTTTGGTTCCTTGATGGCGAGTTGGCTCATAAGGACTTCTGCAATATTTCTGTTTTCATTGCTTTTACCAACACCGCGACAGACATGAGCAAGGCGTCCTGGCTGGTTCGAATGGCTCTTTGATCCGACTTGGGGCTGGCCGAGAAGGTGGCGATACTGGTGGACAGTTTGGTACCAAACATGTGTCCTGGGCGCGACCGGTGATAATTCATTACCGTCTTGACCACTCTCCTCTGGACGGGTGTATCGCTTCGGTGTTGACAGCCATATTGCGGCTTTTGTACTTTGGTTTCCTTTATTGTGTGACGCAGTGGGGGAAAAAACGTATCAACCAAAGCAGCAGTGTTGTCTTTTCTCCCTCGCTTCTTTTTGGATAGTCCTTTTTCAGTCCCTATAAATTCTCGCTTTCATTTTCTGTTTGTACTAAAGCGTCCCGGCCGTTCCTGAGAACTCCCCCGCGAGAGAATAGAAAATGAAGGATTAAATCGGAGGACACGGCAGCGAAACATTTATGTGTTCCCGCTCGTGCTTCTCCCGCCTCGGTCAGCCTTATGCAACCCTCCGCTGTTCCTCCCGTTCAACCACGAGTGGTTTCTTCCTATCCCTACCTCATACGTGCCACAGGCACCGTCCGGGTCCCTAACGCATCTACACATGGCTTTGACTTGTCCTGCGTACTATAGGTCAGCCACTCCTTGGTTGACTCGGATTTCACAGCATCCAACTCTGTCAGCCCATTTTTATTTTATTTTTTATTCAAAAAAAAAAAAGTCTTTTCTTTTTTGGGAGGGGGGTCACACGTCCTCTGTAACCTCGGGGCACCGCTGCGGGCGACGCCAAAGGGAAATCCCAACCGCCAGACAAAGTGCCACCAAGAAAAAAAAAAAAAAAGAGAGAAAAAAGAGTCACAGCATCAATCGTAGTCCCACACAACATCCACCTACATACGACGTTCCCCCTCCACAACAATGTGAGTCACAGGCACGCACGCACATAGGACAAGGCTCGACAGCCCGAAAAACACATTATTGAACGCTCTTCACTTCGGCAACGGTTGCGTCCGCCTATAGGCACACCCGCCCGCTTACACTGCCCAACAAGCACACAGAGCATGCGAGCAACTTGGCGCAGGGGAAGCGCGCCGGGCTCATAACCCGGAGGTCCTTGGATCGAAACCAAGAGTTGCTAACCTTCTTTTTGTTGCGGCACTTTTAGTCACCAGTCTTTTTTTTTTTTTTCTTTCTTTCTTTTTTGTCGTATTTCGATTTTACTTTTATTCGCCCAATGCGGTTCCTTTTAATACCAAAAACGAAAAAAAAAAAACCAAAAACCCCTGGGGGAAAATATCTGGTCTGTCTACCCTTCAAAGACGGTGTTCTGTTGTGCTTGATCCAGGCTACCCTGGGTAATGGCATCACCAAATGCGGAAATTTATCAAGGTTGTGCACTACCTACACACTTCTAATTCCCAGCAGTCTATTTGCTTCTACGAGCATCCTCAAAGTTCCGGTGCCATCTGTCACAGCCACTCACAAAACATGCCCCCAATTGCAAGGCCCAATGCTCGCACGTGGGATTTGATGCGATGCCATCGAGCCCATTACAGGAATTCCGCGCGCTCAAGACGAGTAAACAAGTAGGCAAGACAAACAAACAAGTACATACCTAGGAATACCGAACTGCCGCTGATCTATTTATTGACACTGGCGATTATGCAAACGAGCAACCTGAAACCCAGGCAAGGTAGCGAAAATGCAAATGCCCACCCACCAAGCCAGACCACCCAAACTATAACATCGCATGCAGCATTGCTAAACGATGGGGAGACTAAGTTTGAAACAAAAAAAGCAGAAACAAATGCAATCAATCTTACCAGAAAATAGTGTGAAAATGCAGAACAGAGATGCTGGCATATGCGCGAGATTGGCCGATGCAATGCAGAACATATACAACTCCCCGCCGCGGCGAGACAAACGCTTCCTGTCCATCTATAGATTGGAAGAAAGGCACTGTCCAACTGAGGCAAGGTAGAAGGGAATCCGAAAAAAAAAGGGGCGTGGGAGTAAGGCGAGACGTCGGGTCCGACAATCATGCATGATCATTCTCCTGGTGCTCTAGATCACGCATGTACTTGACGAAGATCTTTTTGTGCGCCTGTGTTCGGGTCATATCAGCGAATGCTACTGGAATGAATGACGGGTGTTTCTGAAGGGCAACGAGACAAAACATACCACAGCCACGAACTTGCCGTCGCGGAGGACGCAGATATACCGCAGACCCAGCTTCACGAAGCACTCGTACACTAGGTCCAGGGGAGACCTGATGTCGAGGGCCACGGGTGCCTGCATCGTAAAGTCTCACGTATCAGTCAAGTGGACGCAGGCAAATAGTCCAGATACCAGCAGGAATGGTGTGCATCATAACGAGGAATAAAAATGCATAGGGACTAGACTAACCGGATCAATGTACCGCGTGAAATCGGTCGGGTCCGGGTGCCCGTCGTCCGAGTCGTCGATGCTGGGAATATCGGCCATGAGGCACAGGCTCGACGCCTCGTCCTCGAGCTGGTCCAGGGCGAACTCGAGGTCCGGCGCTGGGATGAGCCCGACGAGGACTTGGTCGCGCACAACGGGGAGTCCGCCATCGATCTCGCCCGCGCGGTGCAGGATCTCGAGCTTCTTGCGGAGACTAGTCGCACGCACGAGCGGCGAGTTGGTGATATCGATGATGCGCTCACGCCGCACCCGCGGCACGAGGGCTCCAAGGTCCGATGTGAAGATGGGCTTGTGCTTGTTGTTCAGGAACGGGTAAGAGTTCATATCTGTCAAGAGATCCTGCCCCACGCAGCGTTGTTAGTTCCCGGGCAAGGATCTCCCCGAGGCCCGTCATCGAGTGAGCGCTTTGACTTACGTATATACTGAGCGGCTCCAGGGCGTCCGCAGTCCACTTTGCAACCAGGATGGCCAGCGAGAAGGGCAAGACGTAGTCAAGGCTGCCAGTCAACTCAAACAGAATGACAGCCAGGGTGACCGACAGCCGAGTCACACCACACATGGTCGACCCGGCCGCGATAAGGCCGTAGACGCCGGGCTGAATGCAGCTGGCGTCGCCAATGCGGGCACAGCTTCCCCAGACGGTCCAGTTCGGTGTGCTGAGGACCAGATATTGGGCGGCGTGTCCTATCAACCGCCCAAGAAGGCCTCCAACAACCATAGACGGCACATTATATGCCAGCCGGGACTTTCTATAAGTGGTAGATGGTCAGCGCTGTCACGGCCGGGTTCGTGGCAGATCAGTATTTCTACTCACAATGCCAAATGTCACAATGGTGAGGAGTCCCTTGATAAGAAAAGCGCTAAACAGCTTGAGAGCGATGGCCGGAATTTCTTCGCGGCCAGAGGGGCATATGCCAAGCTGGTCGAGATTGTCGTCCTTGGAGTCGCAGGGAGCGGCGAGATTGTAGAGCAGCTTCGCGACGGGCAGCTTGGTCAGCACGTTCCAGTAGCCAACCATGCCGGTGATGATGGCCACGAGGACGACCTCGAGAAGGGGATGAGTGCGGATGATGGGTATGCGGCGGAAGGTCTTGGCCCACTGGCGCGAGGCCTTGATGAACAGGGCGCCGGCTGCGCCACCCAGCACGCCGACAGCGATGAAGGAGCCGAGCTCAAAGTACTCCCAGTCGACCTTGTACTGGGTCTGGAACATGACGATCTTGTGGGTGCCGTATGGGTTGAGAAACTTGAGCGTCAGAGCCGCCGTGATGCAGCAGAAGAAGGTGCGGAAGAGCGTCTTGGCCGGGAAGAAGTAGGCCACCTCCTCAAGCCCGAAGAGGACTCCTCCCAGAGGTGCACCAAAGGCGACGGCCACACCAGCTGCAGCGGCGGCCGAGAGGACCTCGCGGCGCTTGCCGTCGTTCTGGTCGTACTTGGAAAACAAGCGGCAGGCGATGTTGCCGACACAAGTCGCGATGTGCACGTAGGGCCCTTCCTTCCCCAGGCTCAGGCCCGAGGCCACACTCAGGATGAGGCCAACGGTCTTGACCAAGAGAGTTTTGAGGCCCAGGAAGCCGTGCAGGACGAAGCCGCTGAGAATAACGCGGACTTCGGCCACGCCGCTGCCGGCGGCCGAGTAGTAGATCATGGAGGGTCGGAGGCCGGCACATCGGCGAGCGGGTTCTGGCTCGGGCTGTGGGAGGAGTCGGGGCTGGGGCTGCCTTCAGTGTTCTGGTCGTCGAAATCGACCGTGTGGCTTCTCTCGGCAGCCAGGTTCTCGTCCAGGGTGGTGAGGCGGTAGGCAGAAGGCACGACCGTCTTGGTCTGCAGAGTCAGGAGGCAGGCCACGGTGGCCAGGAGCACGCCGGCGGCGACATAAATGATGTAGTCGGTGGCCAGCTCGCCTAGGGGGCTCTGGTCCAGCACCTCACCCCACATGCGAAAGTCGGTACAGGGCCCGTGGGGCAGCAGGCCTTCTCGCTCAGGAACCAGCCTCGGGCGCAGTAGCCGTCCTTGAAGTCAAAGATTGTGGCCTCTGTGACGTTGACGACGTAGGCGATAACGGCAACGACAAAGCCGACAACGGCGCTCAGGATCCAGCCCTGGGCGCCGTCGAAGAGCACGTAGACGCGCCCCCAAAAGTCCTTGCGGCTGCGCAGAGCCTTGACGCGGTAGGCATCGGCAATGCTGTCGTGGACCCAGTCGGTCGAGGTGAACTGGTCGTACCAGACGCGGTCTTCGGGGAGGGCGAAGCCTTTGGAGGCGGACGACGACTCCTGCCTGTCGGCGAGGGCCTGGATCAGGCGCTGGGTGAGGGAGCCGCCGCGGCTGTGGTGGCGCGAGTGCAGCAGGCTTCCTGCATGGCGGATTGGCTGCATGGTTAGCGGCACAGGTCGTGCGAAAGAAGGCGTGTTCAGCTCAGGGACGGGGTCGCACCGGCAAAGCTGCCATTGCGGGACAGGTCGGGCCTGCGGTTCGGGTCGTGGGTGCTCTGGATGCGCATGCGCGGGCGGGAGCCGCCCAGCAGCGAGGTCCTCTCGTCAGGCGGCTGGTCCGAAAAGGAGCCGCGACGGCTGCCGTGCCTGCTGCCCTGTATACTGCCCCCGTGGTGGCGCGGGCGCCTAGCCGACGTCGGCGACGGGGGCAGCGAGATGGTGGGCGGCGGTCTCGGGCTGTCCATCTCGGCGGGGCCTGTGTCTTCGGGGTTTTTTTGGCTGTCGTCGGTCCCGTACGTGACGTGTGTGCCGTACCCTCGACCCCTCCGGTCTGGCATTGTATGCTGGCTTCGGGCGAGTGTCGAGGCCGGGCTCGGTGTGCCGTGTGCGGATGGGGCCCGGAATCAACAGCGCGTGTCGTGGCTTCGTTGCGTCCTTGCTTCAAGCGCTAGGGGCACACCATTGATGTGGGGCGGCGGTCCGCGGCGACGACAAGGGCAGGGCAGGGTCCTAGCGACCACTATGGCATGGGCACCCGACAGGTCGACCCCGTGGCCTGCAGGGCGGCAGCCGCTTGGTGTGGTTTTGAGTTGTGGGGGCCAGGTTAAGTATTGAGGTATTGATCTGCTGCTACAGGCTGCAGCTCAGCTATCGTTAGCGCCATCCATCCACCAAGACATTTACCCCGTCACCACCACTAGAACGCTGGTCCACCTGCAACTTGTCACATGCCTCGGGTGACCTTGGCGCGGGCAGCGGAGCGCAGGGCGAAGCAGCAAATATATCGATCAAAGACACGGAAGCCAAAATATGTCGCCTCGTGGGTGTTTTGGTTGTTGTTTTGATTGCCATCGCAACTTCGTCTGGGCGAGTCGAGGAAGCAGGGCAAGCGAACGACTCGCTGCACCCGCTGGAGGCAGCCCGCGTGTCTGTGCTGCGCGCCTGTGCACCCGTCAACTGTTGCCGAAGGACCTCGACGAGGCGGCCGGGTTCATCCCTTGTGCGGGTGGCACTCTTTCTGTCACTTGTAGCTCGGACGCAAGTCGTTTACAGCATCCTGACTGTTTTGTGCTGCTGCAGCTTCCATGGTCGGGAGGCACGCAGCCTGGACACATGAGACGGGAGAGTGATCCGTTGTTGCGTCATGTCGCATGGAGCTGTGGAACCGTTTGGGCGCCGCCGCGTGCGTCCACTTTGGGCGGCACCACAGCGCGCAGCGCGCAGCGCGCAGCTCGTGCTCTAAAGCTGCCTGTATCAAGCCACAGGTTGCCTCTGCAGGAGCCACGCGAGACACCCAACGGCGCCGCCACAGTGGACCGGACTGGTCGTCAAGTGCCGGCATGGGCGGCTGACTTGGCTCGCTGGAATTGCGTGTCAAAGGCTGGTGCTGATGCGACGCGCACTCCGCCGACGACGATAAATTGCAGCGCACTCATGAATCCAAACCTTCTATAATTATCCAGGCTCTCCTCAACGAGGGTCGCGCCGGCGACGATGCACAATTGTCTAGCATGTCCTCCAAAGAGCGCACATTCGCCTCCTCCAGGAGCGAGGCTACAGTAGCACCGCTTGTCTCATCTGGCCACTCGCGCGATTCCGCCAGAGACACTCACGGCGGCGAGTCACGAGACGCAAGGTCTAAGGATCGCGGCGATCGCCACCACCGTCACCACCACCATGACCATGACCGCCGCGGCGACAGCAGCAGCCACAGGAAACGGGCAAAGCACAGCCATAGCCACAGCCCGCCCCGGCACCGGCGCTCACATCGCCAGTCTCCTGGCCCGGCTGCGAAGCTAGAGAGCACAACCGAGACTACTAGCAGCCTGTACGTCATTGACCGGCGGGGCGACCCTTTGATCCTGAGATACGGGTCCAACGAACGCTCCCGTGTGCCCGTCTACCGGCGACTAGGCCGTGGTAAGGTCCTGGGCTGCCGTCGGGGCCTCCTCGTGCTGGATCGAGATGGCATCAACGAGGTTTTCACCATCCGAACCTCTGGAGACGGTGGCTCCCTCATCAGCCAAAAATCATCCAGTCTACTGAAGCTTATCACGGCCAAGGGAAGGCGGACTGTGCCGCACGCACCAGCCGCTGCAGATGCCAAGCCTACCGCGCCTGGTGACTTTATGCCCCTTGGCGATTCGCGAAAACGGAATCGCGAAGTGGATGACGGCGACTCTTCGAGCTCCTCAGACGAGGGTGCTCGCCCGTTCAGACCTATCGATCTGTGGCAGTCCAGCAAAGCAGCATCAGACAGTGGAAACATGTCAGACGACGACGCCAACGATGGGGAGAATGATGACGATACAAAGAAGGAACATATCACTCTTTCTCGCCGTGTCAAGGAACATCCGGAGGACGTAGACTCGTGGCTTCGCCTCATCGAGCTCCAGGACGTAAGGCTCCGTATTGGCCAGGGCGGCCTGGAGAGCCGCGATGCCGATTCCCGAAATGCATCCCGTGGCGTAGCCGATGTCAAACTATCCATGTTCGAGTCGGCGCTGCCCCGCGCGAAATCAGAGGCAGACCAGGAGCGGCTCCTGCTTGGGCTCATGCGTGAGGGATCACGCGTTTGGAGCCCCAAGACACAGGCAGCCCGCTGGATCGCAACCACAGAGAAGCACCCAGAAAGCTTCAGACTGTGGAGAGCTCACCTCAACCACATAGTGACCGACGTGGCGTCATTCAAATTCGAAACTGGCAAGGCATTCCTTGTGAAACGAATGAAATGGCTCAAGGTGAGGCTGGAAGAGCGCATAGCTTCTCCCGAGGCAGATCTCACCGATATTGTCGACCAGCTCGTCTACGTCCTCTCGCGTGCAACCCGGTTTCTCCATGATGCCGGTTTCGGCGAAGTAGCACTCGCCACGTGGCAGGCCATGCTGGAGTTGACTTTCTGTCGCCCTCCAGAGCTAGCGGACGCGAAGTCTGAAGCCTGTGTCTCCTCCTTCGGATCTTTTTGGGAGGGAGAAACAGCCCGCTTTGGAGAGGAGGGCTCTCGCGGATGGCGGCATGCGAGCGAGGAGGATGATGTTCCGGAGCCCAAGCTCTCTGCGCCTTCCATGCCCCCCACGTCACGCGATGCCTACAAGGAGTGGGCGGCACAGGAACGTCGCAAATCAGCCCAGAGCGCCGTGCCGGCCCGCACCATGGACTCAGGGGCAGAAGATGATCCGTTCAGGGTCGTCTTGATCTCTGACATGGAGGACCTGCTGTTTGCAGTTCCTTCGTCGGTACTTTCGCACACCAAGAGGCGCTTGATCGCTGCCCTGGCGCAGTTCTGCCGTCTCCCGCCGCCGTTCGGGCCCGACGGCCTGCCTTACTCTGCCCTCGACGACCCGTTCCTTGCCGGCGATGAGGCGCAGCTCGGTGAGGAGATACGCAAGCAGGGCACAGAAGAGAGCAAAAGGCAACAACTACAACCAGACGAGCACCCCACGCTTTCAGAGAAGTTGCCGCGGTTCCGGCAGGACCAGCCACGGATGGCTCCCTCGGTGGACGTCTATTTCTCAGGCCCGGACTGGTTCACATATTTTCCTCATGAGCCGGGCGCGGCTGAAATACGTGCGACGGAGGGCAGTCTCTACTGGGCTTTAAATGCGGTCAAACAGCTCGTGCTGCAGTGTGAGGTTGAGGAGCTTGCCGAGTACCATCTTGCCCTGCAGTGGCTACGAGATCCGCAGGGCGTGAGGAAGATGTCCAAGGCTCTCCTCAAAAATCATTATCCTACCAACGCAAGGCTCTACACAGCATACGCGGCCGCGGAGAGCGCCAACGGAAACAATGAGCTGGCTTACAAAGTGCTCACATTGGCGGCCGGCCAGGATCTAAGCCCTCAAGTGTCAGAAACACAATCGATTTGGAACGCCGCCGCGTGGATAGGTCTGGCGAGCTTGGATAAAGCCAAGGCCACTGCCTGCCTCGGCATGTCAATCGGCGACGGGAGTCAGTCGGCAGATGCGGCTCTTTCGCCTGCGGCACTGCTCAAGATGCGACAGACTTTCCAGTCCGGCCGGGATTACCGGCTCTCCTCTGGTGACGCTGAGGCCGCTGCGCAGTTTGCAGAGTCGTTTGCCCTTCTCGAGTATCTGACAAACAGCGAATGTGCCGAGCCCAGGTCGGAAAACCAAGGCAACATCTCGGCCGCGATATCGAGCGTCCTCGCGTTTTCGGGTGACCTGTGCTCTCGCGGTGCCCTGGCAAGGTCGGCGGCGCACGAACGACTCCTCCAGTTTGGGGCGAAGCTCCTTTATTTTCACACCAAACATGGGTGAGTTTCCACCGTGCTCAGGCCGCAGATGCCTGATAGCTATAGCTCTAACGCGCATCATCCCATACGAGCAGACCTTACCGGCCGGCGTTCCTGAGGGAGAAACTGTACAAGTTTGTCGAGCTTTTCCCGCAGAACACCATTTTCCTGTCATTATTCGACTGGGCCGAGCCGAGCCTCCGGATCGACAGCCCCGTGCGCAAACTGCTCCAAAAGACAGTCCTCGTCAGTCCGCACGACTGCATCTCGGCGCGCATCTTTGCCATCCGGCACGAGCTGCGGGCGGGCAACGCCTACACGGCCCGGGCAGCGTTCGAGGCGGCTCTGGCGAGCGGCGGCGGCGGCGGCGACAAGGGGCCTTGCGCGGGCGACCCGCGGCTCTGGGTGTCGTACCTGCGCCTCGTCGGGGGGCGGGCGGAGCTGCGGCGCAAGGGCAGGGTGAAGGACGTGCTCTACCGGGCCATGGCGGCGTGCCCTTGGTCCAAGGAGGGCTGATGGAGGGTTCGGGCCCGGCTTGGTGGCGGACCTGTCGAGGCGGCGAGCTGCGGGCCGTGTTCGACACCATGGCGGGCCGCGGGCTGCGGGTCCACGTCGACCTGGAGGAGTTTGTGGAGGCGGGCAGGGCAGGAAGGAGCAGCAGCAGGGGCGCTAGAGTTGGGAGCTGGCCAGGCCTTAGCCATCTAGATATCCAACCTGTTGGTCTCTTGCACTTTTTTTTTTTTTTTTTTTTTTTTTCGTTTTCATTGACACAATGCATGGGAAACAAGCAGTACTGTTGGTGATGCAGCTATTGTTGCTGCTGCTGCTGCTGCTGCTATTGGTGGCGCAATATAAAATCCTCGGCGGCCCTAGGCCCAGCCTCGTCTCTCCTCTCCCGCCCGCTGGGCCCCTTGCAGGCCGTTACACCAATGTACCTTCCGTGTGTATGTAGGTCTGCACTGTAGGCAGGGTATGCACCATGGCACGCACCCAATGGGGTTTCGACGATGCCGTCCTGCTGCCTGCTGCCTGCTGCCCGTCAGCATGCATCGAGCCGGGTTGCATGCAGCGCTTGCGCCATGTGGGGGGGCCGCCGCTCGATGGGGGTCCCTTCCATCCATGTCCCTGCTAAGGTACTCTGGCAGGGTCCGGTCCCATGATCCCAGCCATAGCCGACCCAGCCGGCCGGGTCGAGATGGACGGGACGCACCGCGGCGCGCGCGCGCGCGTGCGCGGAATATCACCGCCATACGACACATACATCCCATTCGGTAATGCCGCCGCCCCGTCAATCACTCACTCTTTTTTTTATTCTTTTTTTATTTTTATTTTTACGCAGCGAAAGTCGGGGTCTCGCTTTTCTGGATGATTTACGACACAAGTGGTACCCAACCGGCATTATCTTAATTTTTATCTTGAAAATCAGGTCTAGCCCCGCCGTCGATGGAACCGCTCCCTCGCTCGGTTAGGTCCTCCAGGCGCGGTTGATTCGTCAAGACCCATTCTCGGCAGTTCCGACAACGGAGAAGGGAGGGGCACGCCCACGCATGTGTCTTCCACTTAAAAAAAAAAAACCCCCGACAGTCTCGATATATTTTCGAAGTCTTTCTTTCTTGTCTATCCAAACACCAGAAGCGACCAACACTCGTCTCGTTCACCTCGTAGGGACAAACAAGAAACCAAATGGAAACACAAATATCACATACCTGAGATCATGAGGCCCGCCAGATACGCCTCCCAAAATCCCAGTCCCAATAACCCGACCCCGAGATGCCTTCATCCCAAAGACCATTTTCCCTCCCTCCATCCGTTTTCTTTTCCCCGACTTTCATGCACTTGGATTCTACGACTAGGATCGGCCGAACAGACTTTCCTCCGACATAAATGAACGACAGAAATGGGTCAGTCAAGCCACAAAACCATTAAAAGTTTTTTCGTTGCTTTGCGAAACGGCCACACCAGTACTCTCCTACTTCTATTACCCTTTCTAGATGTCTACTAAAAAGCCAACGAGGCCGAAAAAAAAGCGGTTACTGGCTGGATTTCATAAGCTCTAATAGCCCGTCGGCCGCAGGCCCCCGTAGGGGACTCCTGATGAGGCCGTCAGCAGCCTCGTTTCCAAGGCCGCTGGGCACCATGATTGGCGGCGGCGCCGCCAGCGAGGATATGCGGGGGAGCTGGGGCGCAGGCAAGCCACCACTTCTGGGGCTCGAGTGGGCCGGCAGCTCCTCATCCTGCTGCTGCTCTTGCCTCGAATCTTGCGCAGGGAGATCTTGGCGAACCTCCTTATTGTCGCTCGAGTCTCTACGCCTCGCCGGGGCTGTCTCGCTAGGCACGCTGAAGACAAAGGGCGGGGGATGCACGCGAGCGATGGCTAGGCGCGGCGAGGCATTGCCACCCCTACTATCGCTCGACAACGTCGACGCGATCGAGGATCTATGCGGTGCCAGTGTCCTTGCTGCCCCGGCGCGCGGATGACGGTCTCGAGCTGGAAAAGCCGGCGGAGGCGGGACGGACCATATGCAGCCGCTCGAGAGGCACATCCGTCTGTCCGGTCCGCACCTTGTACGCCGCCAGAGACAGTCGCAGGCGGATAATTTCTGCCTTCTATTTCGTCGCCCGAATCGTCAGTCATTTGCACGGCAACGGCCCACTCGTCCGCAACCCAAGTTGAGAATAATCAGGGCTTTATTCTGCTTACCTGTCTGGTGGCCTCGGCCCGCGATTGGGGGCGTCGAGGCTGGGGCGGCCGCTGGTGGTGCCGGTTGTGGTGCAATGGCGGCGGGGCCCTCCATGTCAGGCTCGGTCAGTGCCGTGGCCTGGGTCGTGTCAACACCGGACGTGTCGAACACGGAGGACTCGGGGGCGACGGAGACCGTTGCCTCGTATCGACATCGCGCTCAATCGACTCCTGCGGACCAGGTGTGGATCATATGTTAGTTGATGTTGCTCCAGCAGAGCGTGTCGCGTGCGCGTCTCTTTTAATTGCTGCAAGGTTCCCCACACCCATCGCGGGGGAGGAGGCCAAAGCTTTCACATACCGGCTGCCCTTGTTGTTCCGTCGACTCGTCGGAAGAAGTAGGAATTTCGTCCTTGACTTCGGGATCCATGCAGGCTTTCTTGACCGGCTGCGGCTGTCGGTGGTGGGAAGCGGCGGCGGCACCGACCATTGACGCGAAGGGCCGCTTCCGGGGCTGCTCCTGCTCCATGGGCAGCGTCGGACGCGACGTGGCAGAGAGCTTCAGGGGCGAGACGGACGCCGCCGCGGCCGCAAACTTGGCCCCTGCCACCCTTGAGGGTGCTGGTGAGGACCTGTTCACGTCCAGCGGGGCGAGGACGCGCCTCTTTGGTGATGAAGCTGCCGGTGCGTCCATTGTTGTGAGGGGTTCGGGTCCGACGGGGTGTGCCGGGGACGAGAGTAGGCTTAGAAAGGAGAGATCGAGATAGAGAGAATGATATATCAAGGTCGGACGAGAGGGCCGCTCGTGATGCGTCGTGGGTTGCACGCGGGCGCGTTAAGGGGCTCGAGGCAGAAGCTGGATGATGGCGGGGGAAGGCCGAGGATGGCCAGGGACCGAGCAAGCTACGGCTGACCCGCGTTTGGTTGGTAAATATCGTGGGCCTTGAAACGACAGACAAGGTAGGTAGTAGATGCCCAGGCGGCCAGCTGACAAGAATCTTCCCAGACTCGGGCGGATGGCAGCAAGAGGGCAAAGATGGAGGATGCGCGGGTCGTCGATGGGAAATGCCCTCAGGTCGCCTCACCCTTCTTGTATTGATGTTTCGCCCGTGTCCAGCAACTGCAGACGCGGTTCGGTCCCCACACCAAGGCCGGGGTGTTTGGCTTAATTGTGGGGGGATTCAGTGGAGCCACCGACGCCGCAGTCGCGTTTTGCTGGGCAAATTCAGTGCTGGACCGTGCCGGACGCCAAAAGGTGACGGCAGTGGTTTTTCGCGCGTCCCAAAAGCCCAAGCACGGGTTAATAACTGTCATGCTCGGCTGTTGGTATAACGCACCGACAGTGCCGCCCAATCTTCGATTGCATGCTTCCTTTCCTCCAGACAGCCAGTCCCGATTCGCAAATGTTTCATTTCTTACCCTTCCAGTTTCTTCCTGGATCATACACGGCGCTGCTGCGTGTCCGAGATACCCCACCCCGCCTTGCACGATAATGCATGCATGCCGGGCTGGATATTGAACATGGCCTCTTTGTCGATCCACAGCGGCCCGCGCGGTGCAGCTCACAAAAGGCGCAAAAAGCACGGGCGCTCGGTTGGAACTGTCAATGCTTTTCTGGTCTGTGCAGATTGGGGAGGGGAAGAACCAACAAAGAAAAAGAAAAAAGAAGAAAAAAAACGCGCCTATGCCCACCATCGCGTAGGCGCGTTCTCGCTAAAGATTAACGACGACGACCGGGGTTAGTTTCTCGTTCTTCACCTTGCCCGTCCGCCCACGAATTTTCTCATATGTAATACTAAACCAAGGTAAACCTGGATTCCTTCTCGCAATGCCAACTGCATAAATCAATCCAATTATAGGTGCCCGATAGTGTATCACAATGTCTGCCCATGGACAAACCAAGCAAGTATCAGCTGAGCCCGCGCGGGTACGCACATACTGTGCCTGCCCGCAGACACGCAAACGAATTCCCGCCTTCACGAACCTGTCCCACACGGACAAGGGCTTTGATCAAGACGATGCTTGCTCTCCGTGCATGGTTGACAAATTCTCCAAAGAAACAAGCAATACCAAAGTATATTTCATCGTCTACATACCGCCAACAGACATGCGTTCCAAGCTGCTTGACAGGCCATAATCAACACCCCATTTGCCCAGACTTGGCTGCATCTTAGGGGCCAATCAGCCACCAGGCAGTCACAGGCCAACGCGGGTACCAAGCGGCATGGCAGAAAAAGAAGAAAAAAAAAAAAAAAAAAAAAAAAAAAAAAGAAAAAAAAAAGAGAAATAGAGACGGACTCGATTGGAAAGGCGGCCAAGGGGACCAAGAGGACTAAGGAGACCCTGCCGATCGCCAAGCCGAAGGACACACCCCTCCCCCTTGCCTGCCGACTTCGCACACCTCCGGGCTGTCTCATCGCGTCAAGGCACAGAGCGTCCATAATATGGTATTCATTGAAAAGAAACTAGCGTGGCGACGACACCTCTCTTGGTATTTCCCTCGCCTTCGCGTGGTGGTATCATAGTGACCTCTCCCATGTACAGTACGCACTTCTACCCTTCCCCAGCCTATATCTTTGCATGGCTCCCCGAAGAGCCTGGTTGTGACGCAGTCGACCCCGTCGACTAGCCATCCCCAGCCATCTCCTCACAGAGCGCCAACCAAAAGAACCAATCAAACAACGAACCAAAGCCGGTGCAAACATATCCCACCGGGCGTTCCCGAGCCACCCAGGAAAGGCAAACCAAGCCAAAGGTCCAAAAGCCGAGAAAATATGGAATAGCCAACAAAAGATGTCATGTTGCAAAAAGAGTAGAGAACATAAACAGCCGAAGAGCAAAACAAACCCCGCTATACGCGGGGAACAAGGTATCCCAATCCTGCCGATATGCCGTGCGGAGAAGAAAATATAAATGCAAAGGGGAAAGGGAGCCAACGAGTAAGAATAAAGGACGAGGAAAGATGTCAAGAGTCTGAAGACAGATCTCCACCCCAAGCCGAGTACCACACCTCTCATCCTATGGCTCCGTCGATACGGCGCAAAGAAATAGAGGGGGAAAAGAAGGGAGGCGAAAAAGTATCGCAAGTATACGGGCGAACCATTATTTGCCCAACGATTCCCAAGTGCTCCATCCCGTGGCGCCTACCATTATTTTTTGATGTCGTTCGCTTCCCGTCCTGATCAACGCCGTTGCTCGCCAATCAACAAGAAATCCATAATCAAGAAACCAGTGTATGCGTCTCAAGCCGCGTACGGCGGAGGACCCCAGCCTCGAGGTTTAGTTCGTATCCAGTAAGTAGAGCCCGGTAGTATCGAAGTTAAACGGCTTGTTGAAGTCGCTCGGCACATCTTCCCAGGCCGGCATCGCCGCTAATGCCGGGTCCATGCTGTCTATGGCGTCCATCGTGATATTGTTCATGTCCATGAGGAAGTCCTGGTCCACGGGCGCCCAGTTGAGGTCGATATCCAAGTTGACGCCCTCCGAGATGTCGCTGTTGGGCTCAGACGAGCCGCTGTCCTTGCTCGACTCGGGCGTGTCGTTGGGTGTCAGCGACCGGTACAGGCTCGGGTCCGACATCACGCCGCCTGCAGACGAGTCGAGAGAGCCGAAGGCCGAAAGAAGATCCTGCGGATCGACATTGGCGCCCCACGCGTCGTCTCCAAACGGCAGAGCGTCTCCGACCTTGCCGTCCGCCGCCCGTGGAGTGCCTGCACACATGCCACCCTGAACGTTGCCCATTGGTCCTGGCCCGACAGCGCTCCCTTGTCGGTTCATCGACACGGCCCTGGACATGGGCGTCGCCGTTGCCGAGTCGATCCTTCCGCCAGCCTGTCCCTGCCTCGACAGTGTCGTGGCCATTGGCGGAGCCGAGGGCTGAGCCTGACCAGCAATCGGACCGCCCTTGGCATGACCTTGAGAATCCAAACCCAGGCTTGAGGCCATGCTCTCGTTGAAGAACTTGAGAGGGTCTTCGTTGGGTCGCACGTGCTCCTCTTGGACGTGCAAGTTCCTCGCCTCCTCCGTAGCAAACCCTACCGACCCCATTTCGCAGCCCGGCTCGGTGCACACAATCATGGGCGGCTTCGGGGGCTCCGGCTGTGCCTGTCTCCTGATCTCGGGCGATGGCGGTTTGGTCTGCGGTGAGGCGGTGCTGGACTGGACCGCAGGAGACGAGGCTTGCTGGGGTTGACCTTCTTCCTCTTGGGAGGAGGAGGGTTCAGCGTGTCCACCGTCACTGTGGGCTTGCTCAGGTACGCCGGCTGTCCGTGTGGGGAGCTCGCGCCAAATGCGAAGGGCGGCTGGCTGGACGTTGGGGCCGCTGGGGCCTGTCCGCCCTTGCTGTTTGACCGCTGATGCATTTGGGTGTGTGCCTTGGTGTTCTCCTCCAGATTGGCCGCACTCAGAGGCGCGGGTTGGGGCGCCTGGGGCTGCTGCTGGTTCCCAGGCGGCTTGCCAGCCTCTCCTCGCTCCTTGTACCAGTTGCCAATGTCCTTGATCATGTTGTTAATCATCTCCAGCGCCTGGTCGAGGTCACCAATGTTCATGGAGAAGGACTGGTTCAGGCGGGTGAAGCGGTCCCCATCCGCAAACTGACTGGCAATGCGACATCGCTGTTTTCGCGTCCTTGGTTAGCGAATCGGACTTGCTGGCGAGTTAACGTTGCGGGCACGAGACAAAACTTACAGTCCTGAAGTACATACGGGCGCGGGCATCGTCTTCTGTGATAGAATACCAACGCCCTATGCTCCTGTTCATTTTCGTGAAAAAATCCACCACGCTCTTAAACTTGCGCGCCATCTCGGCCTTCTCGACATTCGACATGGGGATTTCTGGGAATTGCTCGTTTCGGGCCATCTCTGCCCCCATGATGGCCTTCAGACGGTTATACTGGTCCTGCGTCATGGGCTGCTCTTGCTGGGCGGCATTCTTCTTCATCATAGCCTCGTACCTCGCCTTCTGTTCAGGGGTAAGGCGTGCTATCTGCTCCGGCGTGAGGAACGGCAGACCCGTACCGAGCGGCCGTTGAGCCGTTTGATTGGGCATTTGAGTCTTCTGCTGCTGTTGTGGCTGCTGGCTGCTGAGGAGCCGCCTCTATCGCCTCGTCTGGACCAGAACGCTTGAGGTTCCTGGGTTGTGCCTGTGCAGACGATGGGCCGGGTGCCGATGCACGGTTCTGCATGTTGTTCCTGTTACCAGCAGGCGGTGCTGCCGGCGCCGCGGGCTTTTTGTCCGTGGCAGGCACTGGAACTGTTCCCGAGGCAGGGACGGCTGGCCGCTGTGCAGGTGACTGGTTTTGGCCAGTCTGGATGGGCGCCTGCCCATCAGCTGCAGGCGGAGGTCCCTGCTGTCCCTGCCCTGGCTGTTGTTGGGTTGAGGCCCTAAGGGCCTGTTGCGCCTGCATCTTCTTCAAGTACTCGCGGACCTTAACCTGTCTGGCGAGACTTACAATGGTGTCGAGCGGCGCCCCAATCAACCTCGGGTGATTGCGAAGAGTGTTTATTTCATCCTGAGTCGGTTGCAGCATCTGAGGTGGTATGTTTGCCAGGACACTAGCCGGCAGTCCTGGTATCTGCCCTTGCTGAGGCCTTCCGCCAGGACCCCCGGAGCCCTGCACTGGAACCTGAGGGTGTTGCGACTGAGGGTGGCCCATGTTCGGCTGAGGTTGCGTTTGCTGGGGTGGTGTTGGCTGAGGAGGCGGCACCGCCTGTTGTTGTTGTTGTTGTTGTTGTTGTTGTTGTTGTTGTTGTTGTTGTTGTTGTTGCTGCTGCTGCTGCTGCTGCGCTTGCTGTTGCTGCTTTTGTTGTTGCTGTTGTTGCTGCTGTTGTTGTTGCTGCTGCTGCTGCGCTTGCTGTTGCTGCTCTCTTTGCTGTTGCTGCTGCTGCTGTGCTTGTTGCTGTTGTTTCTGCTGCTGCTGCTGCTGCTGCGCTTGCTGCTGCGCTTTGCTGTGCTTGTTGTTGCGCTTGCTGCTGCGCTTGCTGCTGCGCTTGTTGTTGTTGTTGCTGCTGCTGCTGCGCTTGCTGTTGCTGCTCTCTTTGCTGTTGCTGCTGCTGCTGCTGCTGTGCTTGCTTGCTGCTGCTGCTGCTGCTGCTGCTGCTGCGCTTGCTGCTGCGCTTGCTGCTGATGAAGCTGCTTCCTCAAGAGATTTTGAAATTGAACCAGTTGCAAGCGACCCAAGGCAGCCTCAATCTGTGGAGACACTCCGTGTTGGGAAATCCACATCTTGAGCTGATTCCATTTTTTGACGTCAGGAGGGACCTGACCAAGTAACTGGGCCACCTGTTGCGGAGGGATGTCCATGCTGTCCATAGATGCTTGCTGGGTACTCTGTATCGATCCAGGTGCCATCTGAGCCCTTCTAAGCTGTTGTTGTTGAAGAAGGGCTTGTTGATGTGCCATGGCGCCGCCTTCCCCAGGTTATTTCCCATCATTTGAACACCCTGGCCAGGTTGGGGTTGGCCGGGGCGGACCCCCATAGGCTGCCCCATGTTCTTGGCTTGTTGCTGTGACTCCTGCCATCGGATCATCAGCTCATTGATCTTATCAGGAGTGAGACCCTGGAACTGTGCCCGGTCTGCGGGATCCATCGCCTGCAGTATTTGGTTGATGTTGCCGCCCATAGATATGGCGGTCCGATGGCCCACGGGGTTGAAGCGAGGGTCCATCCCCGCCATGGCCGGTCCGTTCATCTGGCCAGCCGATCCAGGTGGCCGGATCGGGGTGCCTGAGTTGAGCGTGTTCATTGCGGGACTTTGGGTCGCTGGTGGTGGCCCGCTGAGCCCGCCCGGCTGGCCCTGTAGTGGCTTGTTAACTTGAGCCTGGACCTGAGCCGCCCTCATCTGTGGTGTTGGCTGTTGCTGCACGCCAAAGGGTTGCTGCATCTGCGGTGGTCTCTGCGGCTGACCGGGCTGCGAGCCCGGCATGCCCTGTGCCGCCATGTTCATCCCGGGCTGGGGCGTCCGGTTCTGTGGCATGCTAGCAGGGACCACGGTTTGTCCCTGTTCTTGGGCGAGCAAGCCCTTGTTCTGCTCGCCTATAATGCTGTCCATGTTGAACGGGCTGATTTGCCCCACGCCGCCTGGCTGGCCCATTTGATTCATCATGGCTGGGTTCATCTGGCGTTGCTGCTGCTGGAGTTGATGCATGGCTCCGGGGGGGGCGTTGGGGTTCTGGGGCATTGGTCTCCTGGCTCCCGCCGCTTGTCGTTGCAGCTGGGCGAGCGCCTGGTGCTGGAAGTACTGCATCAGAGGGTCCATTCCTCGCGCCCGCATGTTCTGCAGCTGCTGAGGATCCATCTTGGACTGCAGGCTTATCCTGAGCTGCTGCTTCGCCGTGTCCGGGGCCTGGGCCATCATCTTGGTGGCGAGGTCCACGATCTTCGCCTTATCCTGCATCGACATGCCGGGCGCGTTCCCCTGCTCCTGGCCAGGAGGCCTTATCGGCATGCGGTTCGGGCCGCCCATGTTAGCCATCCCTATCGGCATCGGCTGGCCCGGCTGGCCGGGAATCGGGGAGGCCTGCATCGGGCGCTGCAGATGCTGGAAGGGGTGTTGGGGGTTCTGGCCCATGGAGGCGTTCATCTGCGCCTGCGCTTGGGCCTGAGCCTGGGCCTGAGCCTGGGCCTGGGCCTGGGCCTGGGCCTGGAGAACGTTCTGGTTCATTTGCATCATGCGCTGCTGTTGTTGCTGCTGCTGTTGCGCTTGTTGTTGCAGGAGAGCGGCATGGTTATTTATCGAATTCTGGATGTTGACCTCGTTTGATTGCCGTTGTGTGAACATCTCGGTCACCTTGGCCGTCATCTGTCTATCGTAGGAAGCCTAAGGAGAGCGAGCATGCGCGGTTAGGGTGGCGGACACAGGCGGAGGGGTGGGCAAAGTGCGCCTCTTGTTTCTTTTGATGTGTGTGTGTGCTTACCTTGTCTGGCATTTCATGGAACAGCTTCTTCTCAAAGTTGATACCGAATTGCGCAGCCTTGGTTCCATCTACGCCTGGATTTGCCAATATGGCGTTGCTGACACTGTGGGGAGCAGAGTGTGGTCAGCGCGCGGCCGACACGGTGGTGTGCACGAGACAAGTCAAGACAGTGCAGGAGGTCAATCGGAGCAGGCCGCACGCAGTCCGAGGCGAGAAGCCAAGGGGGGCAACTTACAGTGTGGTGACCTTTCCGAGGCGATCTCCAATCTGAACACCGGCTTGCCAGCCATGTTGGATCTGGGGTTGCTCGACGAGAGCGGAATACACAACCTGGCTCAGTTGGTTCTGCTGGTTCGGGTTCATCTGCGGGCGGCGCTGCGGCATCATGCCAGCCATATTGGGTGGCATGTTCGCGGCCATGGCCGCGGGCGTTTATAGGGAACAAGCCCTACTCTGGAAAGGCTGGAGACACGTGGAAGTACGGAGCTAATGGTTCGGCCGGGAAGAGGGGAGGACGGCGTGAGACGCGAGACCGGGGTTCAGTTCGTCGTGACAGAGAGCGCTCGAGGTGACCCAGAATGATGCGGCGGTCACAGTGACTTGGCCGGCTGGGCTTTCGCGCAACGAGGCAGGAAGCCGGCAACGGGCTGCAGGCTGCCTAGTGCAGACCACCGGCGTCCATATGGAGCGGGCCTCGCGTGCGACAAAGGGGATTGTCGGTTCCACCTGGGCTCGAGCAGATCCCAGTCTCGTCCACGGGCGTTCTCGAAATGGAAGCTTGTATCTGCGTCGGGCCGGTTCTGGCTCCTTCCTCTCTTCTCTTTCTTCTCCTTGCGAGATTGTTTGTTTTTTCTCCGTCGACAAGACAGCGCGACAGAGAGCGAGGGTCGGTGTGGCGAGGAGCGTAACGAGATTCAAGAGCACGGGTGGCTGGCTCGTTGGTGAACGAGGACGGAATGCGAGCGGAGCGGGAGGCGGCGCTGGGCTTGGGCGCTTCCGACGAGAGACAAGACGGACGCCGATCCGGAAGATGGGCGACGCGGGAGGGCCTGGCTTTTTTTTTTTTTTTCGAGCCTGGGACGAAGCACAGCGGAGGACGGAGGGACGGGACTCTGGTGTTTAGAGTTTGAGCGACGGACGGGCGGCTGGCTGGCGGGCGAAAGGTAAGGAAAAATAAAATAAAATAAAAACGGGTCTGTTCGGCGGACAGGGAAGGGCACGGGCGGGTGGCCGAAGGGGCGGCAGCACGCAGCGTCGACGGTGGTGGCAGCGAGGGATTCGCAGCAGAGAGCGTGTTTGCTCGTCGGCGGTTGTGAGGTGTTGGAGACAGACAAGCAAGGGGAGGGTGAGGCAGGCCGGCAGGTGAGAGAAGAAACTGACGAGGGCATGGATGACTGGGCTGGGCTGGGGAACCAGAATCCACTGCAGGGAATGGGGTGAGCGGCACCAGGCAAGACCTGCAGGCCGACGTTCTTGGGCGCCGGGTAGGTACCTCAGGTACATCGGCCCAAGTACCGAAGTCCCAGGCGTGGGCCGGCCTCCCCTGTCGCCCTGTCGAGCCCCACAAGCCTGTCGGGGACCGGTGGCAACCTAAACCTGGCACCCCGACTCTGGACCAGGACCCAGCCCAACCCGCCCGTGCTCTGCGACTCTGCGCTCTGCACCCATTCTGTGCTGCATTCTGTTGCCCTCAAGCCCAGCACATCTGCATTAGTGCAGTACGTACCACCGTTGGCGTTGGGCAGTGGAGGCATGCTCAGCACTGCGCAGTGCTGTGGCACACGCAGAGACGCAGAATCAACATGTACTGTGCAGCACCCTGGAGGTGCGTGGTACCACCCATTCAAGTGACCCATCTGCACTGGGTCTCCCGCCCTCGATTGCTGCGCTGGACCGGGCGGGCGCGTGCGTGCCGCGGCAGCGTCATGGTCGGCTTGATTGAGCTTGAGGCTTTTTGGGAAGCGCACCCCCACCATCGACAACGTAGGGCCGGCGAGACAGCCGGTTTGGTAGCACCCAACGCTCAACTTGACATCGAAATCCCTCGCCGGTTTTGCCCTTGGCCGTTACTTAGGTCGGCAGCTGCCCCAAACTACATCGACGCCACTGATTCTCACCACCTGCAAGCGGCGGCATCCTTTCGCCTCCAACCCCCTTCCTCAGGATCCGTTCCGCCGTCCGTGCTGCCGTCTCGACCCTCGTCAAACCCCCACCTCGCTCCGAGTCAAAAAAGCAACCGCAATCATGGCTCCCAAAGCCATCATCGCGCCCTCCATCCTGTCGGCCGATTTTGGCAACCTGGGTGAGGAGTGCTCTAGGACCATCAGCCAAGGGCCGATTGGCTTCACGTAGACATCATGTAGGCCCTGAGCAGAGAGCAAGCCGAGCGAGAGCAGCCCCGCCTGGACCTGCATCGTCCTGGCGCTTGGGGTGATGGGTTTGGACGGCACATTAACCGGCAAGTCGACGCACAGGGACGGCCATTTTGTGCCCAACATAACCTTCGGACCCCCAGTGGTAGCCAAGATCCGGCGGCACGTTGAACAGCCCTCGGCCCCCCAGGGCCGGGGCACCTTCGACTGCCACATGATGATCGCGGAGCCCAAGAAATGGGTCAAGGAGTTCAAGGCCGCCGGCTGCGACCTGTACTGTTTCCACTACGAGGCCGCCTTCAGCTCCGCCGCCTTGGCGCCCGCCGAGGAGTCGGAGCTCAAGACGAGCCCGCGCGAGCTGATCCGCTACATCCACGACCAGGGCCTGCTGGCCGGAATCGCCCTCAAGCCTGCCACGCCCGTTGACGTGCTGTATGAGATCCTCGACTCCCCCCAGGATAAGGAGAGGCCCGACATGGTCCTCATCATGACGGTCGAGCCTGGCTTCGGCGGCCAGAAGTTCATGGCCAGCGAGCTGCCCAAGGTCCAGGCCCTGCGCAAGCGCTACCCGGAGCTCAACATCGAGGTTGATGGCCTGGCCCGGCACCATCGACCAGGCCGCCGACGCCGGTGCAAACGTCATCGTGGCCGGCAGCGCCGTCTTCGGTGCCAAGGACCCAAGAGAGGTCATCAAGGTCCTGCGGGAAGCGGTTGAGAAGCGGTGCGAGAAGTTGTAATCCGCGGCCTTGTGAATCCGTGTCTAGAATTAGATGACCCCAGAGTCGGGAACAATACAAGAAAGGGGTATGACCGGATCACGTGGCAAAGAATACGAAGAAGAAAGAAAAGAAAAGAAAAAAGAAAGAAAAAAGAAAGAAAAAAAATATATTAGGTGACAGCCTAGCAGAGATGCTAGACCAGGCGCAGAATTAGTATAGGTAGCACTCACGATCTAGATATCAGTCTCGCAAGACTCCTTTCTTTCCCCGTTTTTCTTTTTTTTTTTTTTTTTTTTGCTTCTTCTTGATCAACTGTTCTCTTTGTCTCACTTACTCGAATATGGGCCACCCAACCAGAAGAGCCACTGTCAACTTTCTCGCTCTTCTTTCCGGAACGGTTTACTGCCATTGAAACCTACCTAAGAATGTGAGGGGCAAAAAGCTACCATCTGATCGCGTCTTTACCCGGATGGGCGTGTCCATCCCAGCGAGCAATTATCATGTGTGCCCTACACGGCGGAGGGAGGATCTTCCTTGCATCTCTTCTGACCTGGACGGCTGCAACTTGAGAGCCGAGATGAACCAATGCCCACCATGCCGCCGTTGGCAAATGCCCAGCATACAAACATCGAGGAGGGAGGAACAGCCAGTCCATTGGCCGCATCCCCAATCCTCGGCCTTTTTTTTTTTTTTTTTTTTTTTTTAGCTTCTTCGTTACGAGTATTGATGAGCCGGAGCAAGCCCTCGTCCCATTGGGTTGTTTATGGGGGTGCCCGCCGATATGGCGACCGTCAGTGGTGGCGTTGTGCTAAACTAGCAGTCCTTTTTTTTTTTTTTAGTCTTTCTTTCTTGGCTTTCTTTTCTACTTTTTATCTGGCCCGAGATATACCATCCGATCGACTCCTCCCTGCCTTCTCCCCCGGCCCCATTTTGACTTGGAACTGGCTACTCGGTGATGCAGGAAAGCTCTAGACGACACAGAATGACGCGAAAAAAGAATGGCGAATCGGCGCTGTAACGCAAGGCGCCCCCGTCTAATTGTGCGTTGGCCAAGGTCATAGGTCCACTTGAAACGAAAGCACGCTGGCGGTTCAGGCAAGATGCCAGGATGCTGGAAAGGGAAACATTCCTGGACAATCACGGCGCGCAGCAAGAAAAATGAAATGACCACAGGCACCTGGGCGGACAGCGGACAGGAACAATCAGCAGGAATCAGCGGGTTGCTTACCAGGCCCATCCCAGCACCCGTCCCATAAACTCCCCGTTTGGATCAGCGACAGTCGTGTCCAGCAAATGTGGAAGGTCAGTGCCAGCTGTGGAGGAGCATTATCGTGCCAACAATGCATGACTATCCCGGCTTGCTAGTGTTTATTGGCGGGTGCACTGATGCGGAAACACTTGGACCCTGGCGCCACCAGAAGGACCCTCAAACCAAACACGATCTGGGTTTGCGGGCGTCCCCCTTCGCCCGCTCGTTTATCTCCCCTCTGGTGTTCTTTTCATTTTGTTCGTGTGCCTGGACACTGGCCGCGTGCTTGCGGGATGCGCTATATGTGTTTATGGGAAGAGGGGTAGGGCAGATAATCAAATATCCTTGCCTGCCGCCGATGGAGGAGAGAGAAGAACACCGAGAAAAGGACTGGGGAGGAGGACGGGATCGAGGGTTTACCAAAACAGGGAAGACTGGGGTGGACAGGGACAGCGGGAGCCTTCCAAATTGCAGACAATGTGCCTTGCTGGTGCCGTCGACAGGGATGGAGCCGCCCAAAGTGACTTTTGCCTGCTCGACTTGCGTGCTTTCCCCGATTCGGTTTGGCGTGGGTGTGGGTGCCACACCCACCTCTGCGTCCCCTGCCATGAAAAGCCGCCCGCACAGCGGAGCGACGACAGGGACCTAGCGAATGCCCCAGTTCTGTTTCTTTACTTTTCATACACCTCCCGCCGGACCTTGGCGACGACAGGAAGTAGGAAATGGGGGATGAGGAGGGTGGTGTCTAGGTATTCTGCTGTAGAGCAACAACATCGCGGACGCGTCAACAGCAAACCACCCAAGGACATTCGAACCCGTTGCGACAGCGAGCGTTGGGGATCCCGTCGTCGCTCGGCTGTGGCAGGCGCAGAGACCCAATCCCCGACACCCAATACCGACAGCAACAAGCGAGACATGTTCGGTGGGCACCAACCAGGTTGATGTGCGCATGATGGGGCCGCGAGCGAGTGCCCCGGGCGATGGGCGCGAGGCTTGCGAAGCGGCGGGCAGTGCCTCGTTTTCCTCAACCCCAAACTCCTCCTGCGCTCCTACTTCTGTGAGCTTAGACTCATGGGCGTATGTTTTATTTTTTTGATGACTCCAGTTCCCAGTGGCGACCCGACATTTTGGCATTTCATCGACGCGGTGCAAACATCATCCAACATTGGTCTGCCCTCGTGTGTTTCTAGCTCGCCTGCACCCTTCCAGCCAGTCCGTGTTCCGGGAGGAGCCTGAATTGCACAAGACTGCCAGCCGGCCGGCAAGGCCCCCACACCACTTCACGAGGCGGCTGTGAGGCATGTGCGGATACGAATACCTTATGTAGGGAGCTGAGGCGTATCGGCAAACCCTCAAAGGCTCGACTGTTACGCGCTGGGCCTGCCCGCGTCGCTGAACTGTGATTTCGACGATTGCGTGGCTGGCACAGGTTGTCAAGGGACGCGCCGAGGGCGGCGGATTGACGTCGAGTCGCTCGCTGCCCATGTAGATCCTAGCACCATTCGGCACTCCCTTGCTGGCTGGGTTTCCTTGGTTAGCATGGATCAAAATCTGGTACGCTACATCGACAGGGGTTTACACCCACGGACGCTGAAGAAAGAAAAGAAAAAGAAAAAGAAAAAGAAAAAAAAAAAAAAAAAATGGGACAAGGGGCCTGGCTGCGTACTGCCCACTGACATTTGCTGCGAAAGGAACGGACGGGCAGCGACCGTAGCAACGTTGATCGACAGGCAGATTGGTACTCTCTCTCTCCCCGTCCCCTAGTCGGCTCGGATGTGTCCACAAAAAAACGCGAAAACCCCGAGATCCAGGAGGCTGCATGCGAATTCACCACGAGGGACACAGGCACAGGGGCAAACAAACAGGGGACCTCTGGTCGTCATTGCCATTGCCATCGCCATCATCACCATCATAGTCGTCGCAGTCGTAGTTTTGATCGAACTCGACACCAGTATCAAGAGGGAAACCAACTAAAAAAAATAAAATAAAAAAATAAAATAAAAAAAGGCTAAATAAATCAATTATCCAGCCGGGGCCGCGTTGGCCGTGTCTCAGAAGGGGAGACAGAAGAAGGTTAAAATAATACACTGGAAGGGACATGCCCTGGATTGTGTCTCGGTGACCGCCGTGTTACATGTCAATTTAGCCTGCTGCGTCCTATCCCCCACAAACCACTAGTTGGTTCGGGAAGAGGACGAAGAAGGACACAGAACACAAAGATGGATGGCAATGTCACCCCATCATCGCCTTGAATCCCGTTTGTCTGGTCGTTTAGAATGAAACCCTTCACCTGCGCCATTATCTCCTGATACATTGCTGTGGGAGTAGCCAGGAACGCTATAGAGTAGCTAGGCCATGACAGCACTTAGGAGTACCCGGCAGCATGGTCGCGAGGCTCGGAAGGTTGCAGGCAGGGTTTGGGTACGGCCATAGGGTACCTACGTGCAAACATATCACAGGCTTGCATCGGAGGGGTTCCTGGGCATGCTTGCAGGGCGGTGGCTGCCGGCGGCGATGATCCGACCCGACTCTGGCGCCACACGACCGGTCCTGTCCGCCCTGACGCAGCAAAAGGGACGCCGCCGTACATCAGGTATTAGCCGGCACCGGTAATGGGACTATGTTGGTTTGCCACATCCAGCACGGAGATCAAGCGTTGGACGGATACCCATGCCATTCCCTCGGTAAGTCCCAGATCAACGGGAAGAAGCTGGAAAGACAGAGAAGCGTCGAGGACCCAAAGGCCGGGGTCACCAACGGCCCATTGCCAGGGGGGGAAAAAATTGCCCATCTAGGGGCCTCGTTTTCTTGTTTCGGCCGCCGTCTGGTGGTCGTAGTGTGTCAAAGCGGGACCGGACCCTGGGCGCGGGAGAAGGACAAGGAGGAGGCAAAGAACGATGTAAGGTAGAACAAAAACATAGAGAAAAGACACCATTGATCCCGTCAATATGATGCAAATGACTACGAATTAGGACAATTGAAAAAAACAAACAAAAAAAAAAAAAAAAAAACACAGAGATGGGATGTCGTGCAGCCTCGGTTCTAAAAGCCCCGAGGAGGAGCCAGGCCATGGGTGAATGACATCCATGGAGGACGGGCAGCCCCGCGTGCCAAAATCCCCCTGTTGCAGCATTCGGCGCCACCGTTCGCAGAAGAAACTGGAGCGTGTTGATCGCCGCAGCTCAATCAACGACGGCGGGGCGAACGAACGGGCAAAAACAATAATGGAACTGGGAGGTGAACAGGAGAGAGAGCCTCCTCGAAAGACAGAGAGAGGCAGCACAAGTTGCCAAGTTGCCAGGGCGCGGGCGCCAGTCAAAGCGACCGAGCCAAACTCGGCCCAAACCGATAATCCCGAAGATCAAGGGGCCGAAAAGAGTAGCACATATTCTCCGTGTCGGGAAAAATGCGCAACCGTCGGCACCTGTAATTTCAACGTGGACATTGTCTTGTGCCAGCTTTCCACGTCTGCCAAGTATGCGCAGGTTGCAATCGAAGAGTTACCCAGTCGCTCCCCAGTTAAAAACGCGCTCGCTGCTCCTATCAAACAGAGCTTTGGTTGCCCGAAAAAAAAAAAAAAAGAAGGCAACGAATCTCGATGATTCCTACCGAGCCAAGTCGCTCCGCGCCTCTCCCTGGTAGACTAGGAGGAGGAAGGCTGGCGGCTGCTCAGCCTGGACGCCTAGGCGGCGCGACGAATAGAGCGAATGGGCATTGGCATTGTTCCACTAGGTGCTGATCGAGATATTTCTGGCTGGTGATTCCTATTACTGGTACCCTGGCTGCTATGCCACACCAGGGCTATTTTATTTATTGCCAGTGCTTGTGCGCATTGCAAAAGACTGCACGGTTCCCCAGGAAGGAGAAGCGTACCGACCCTGTCCAGCCAGCTTCTGCAAGCCAGCCAGCCAGCCAGCACCCACGCACCTGCGCGCGGCCGATGGCGAACAACGACGGCACGGACAGGGGTGCTGAGCAGAAAAGCGACAGCCTCTGTATAGTACGTACTGTACATATGTACATACGTGCACAGCAGCAAGTGTCTCGATTGGGCGACACATCCCTGCCACGCCCTCTGACCCTGCCGACCAGGGTACAGGGGGCCCCAGGACGTGCAAAAGGTAGCGGTACAAAGGCTGCTCGTACCGCTACAGCGCGACATGCGGCCGCCATCCCTGCGCTGTCACCCACACCACCCACTTTGGAGGAGGACTCCAGAGAGGGTGTTGTTGTTTGCCCACGCCCAGGCAGGCAAGCAAGGTAAAATGTTCCGGAGGGGGAGGGCGGCGGGCGAGGTTGAGACAGCGAGATAGGTACATGCGGGCGAGCGAGTGCGTGCATATTGCTGCTCTGTTTCTAAATACCGCTGCTGTTTTCACACCTGGTATTTATCACATCTGGAACAGAAGAAGACGAAGGAGAAGAAGAGAAAAGACAGAGAGGGAAAAAGAGAAGAGAGGCGGAAAGCACCCACCACTCACAGACACCCGCACACATTGTCCGCAGACACACTCACACACCACACCCACCCGGCCCCACCGCCATGTACCCAAAAAAGAGACAACTGACAAGCATACTGACCGATCGACCGACAGGCCAGCAACCTCCGCCCCTCCCCTCGAGGCTGTCCTCCTTTGTGCTGTGGGCGCTGACATTGGGCCAACGGTACTAGTAGAACAACGGGCAGGCAACAGCCACAGCAAGAGAATGGCGCAGAAAAAGAAAAGAAAACAAACACGACAAGTTAACAAGGAAATTCTTTACGAGGCAAAGAAGAAGAAAAAAGAAAAGGAAAGGAAAAAAGAAACAACACAAAATCACCACGGGCACGGACCGAGTGGCGGTGTGGGACGGGCGGGCGTATGTAGTAGAAGCATCATCAGCAATAAAACCTTACATAGATCAAGCAACAGTGTGTGGAAAGCATACCAGGTGCCTTCGCTGCGTATGCCATTCGCCCATTCCGACCTCGACAAAAAAAAAAAAAAAAGCAGGATGGGGTTTGTCGGCAGGGCAAAAGAGCGGACAGCAAAGCATTGAGATCACGAGGCGCCTGGTTTCTGCGCCGCCTGTTTTTTTCTTCTTTTTGCGCTGCTGCCCTCCAACCATGCATTGCAGGCTGGATACATCGATAGTGCTGCCATTGGGTAGTATATTTGGCACGTTACCAATCGCGCCTTGACGCGCTACCACTTCCCGGTGTCGGATCAAACAGTCGTGCCAATTCTTCCTCACTCTTCCTCACTCTCCCTCAATATCTCAGCCAGGTCCCGGAGACGGCAATAATGTTCACCCCAGAATGCGAAAATATCTGCGAGACATTGAGGTGCAAAATAACGAAAAGAGGACATGCCCCGAGATCCCTTCGACTCTCTGTTCCTAGGGTCTCCACAAGTCGTGACAACGGCGCGCCCGTCGTGTCCCCACCTTATGTGGCCGACCTGGCGCGCGAAGGGGACCGACCCGCTCTGCAGCGCAAAATCGCCAAGGGGTGGTGGGAGGGGAGAAGGCAGGGCAGGGAGCATTAAAAAAAAAAGAAAAAAAAAGAGAGCGGCGGGCAAATGCGCGTCGCAAGAAAAATTGCACGCGATGATGATGGTTGACGGATGGCTGGGGCTTACTTACCGCTTTGCGTGTACGTCTGTGTATGCTGCATATCCCCGATTCAAGGTTAAAAAAAAAAAAACTGATCCTGTGACCACCTTGCGTCCGAGGATAATTGGCGGTCAGACGGAGAGATACCTGGGTACAGCTAGTTGTTGGACTGAGTTGCGTGTATTTGTGTTTGCCTTCTCTTGCTCGTGCCTGCGCGGCTCTCGCAGGAGTTCCTCAATCAATGCACACAATCCACATCCAGAATCAGAATGGCTTCAAATCCCTACTGCCGTGGACGGGGCAGGCGGCCAAAACAAATTCGGAATCGACTAGGGTGGGGGCAAGGGGTCAAGAGACATGGAAGGTGAGGGACCAGGGAGGAGACAAAAAAAAGAGGTTCAAGGAGGGACGGACGGCCCTGGCTCGGATAGGACTTTGGGGTGCGTGTGAATGTGTGGCAGACGGGATCGACGCAAGACCCAAAAACCCTGTTCCGCCGCCGCCATCAATCCTCGGGCGGTGCTGCGAGTGACTGCACCTTGGCCTTGTGGGTGCTAGCGTTTGTGTGATGGATGGTGGTGGTGTCTCCCAGAGCCCCACAGGAGGTAGAGGTAGGTGTGTGAGTGTGTGTGTGTGTGTGTGCCCGACGACAAACAAACCACTCTTTCCAGGCAGGCAGCAGATGAAATCTTGGACTTGCGCCGCACTGGAAATCTCGGCTACACCACTGAGACACAGAGTTACAAGACGGATCAGTTGTTCTCCACACGCATCACTGGTTGCGCCTCAACGGCCGGCGGCAGGAAGGATGGGGATGATAAGATCAAATCCAATTTATGGAGCCCGTAAGGCTGAACAGCAAAACCGCGGCTGGGCGGCTGATGACTTGCAGTTTTGGGGGACATGCGGCGGAGGGAGTCACTCTTGGAAGCATGCTGACTGCAGGTTGATGGTCAGCGAGTTCCGTTCTGATTTCTTGACCAACTGGGCGAGGAAATCCCCAAGCGGAAGAGTGTGGCGAGCATCATGCTGGGTGGTATCTGTCCCAAGCAAGATGCCCTTTGAGGAAAGACGGCTTGGCGTATTATCATCGGTTTATTCCCGCAATGCAGGTCTTGCTTTTAGAAGCGGCAAAATACCCGATACCGGTCTGGTGAAGCCAAGAGAAGGGAATGCGACGGACTTGCCGATTTGAGAGGTCTGATACTTTGCGCTCTGGCTTTGGCTGATGAATCTGACTGATGATGGTGATTTTGGCCACCCTTGTTTCCGAGCTCTGGGTACCCAGGTCTCCCTTCTTCCATTCGAACCCTCGACCCTAGGGGTCCTCTAGTGTCTCGACTGTAGCGCCGCCATGGCGGACATGGATTATGTTTGTGGCGCCGCGAAAGAAGCTCGAGGTAATACTTATGCGAGGGACAAAGACGCCGCTGCCTCGTCGGTGTTGGTTGGATTGATGCAGGTGGCCTGTGCGCGTGCTCCAGCTAGGTCCCCGTACCTATATTGAAGCTCAATCGGACGCCCAACTGTCCTTGGGCGGCATCCACGCACAGTGAGTGACTGCCCCGCTCTACACGGTGCAGTCCAGCCGGGCGGCCCTGAGTCGAGCCACCCGACGCCTTGTGATTTCTTGTTGGTCGGGCTGGTGGTTGGGGTATTAACTGGTCTGGCTGGAACCGCCTCTCCGTCAAATGTTCACCGAGACGCCCAGCGCCGTCCTCCGCACCGCTACAAACGCATCGCTCGGACACCTGCGCACAGCAGTCGCCGCCTCGCCGCCGAGACAGTTGGCCCGTTTCTCGAGCCTGCAGCACAAGATGGCCCCGCCCAAGTCTGCCCACGACTTTCTCGACTTTGTCAACGCCTCGCCCACACGTGAGTCCGGCCTCTGCCCCGTGCTGTGATGACGACGACGATGAGGATAATGATACATGTACTCCCGAGCCGACAACCGCTGTAGCCTACCATGCCGTCGCCACCTCGGCCTCGCTGCTCAAGGCTGCCGGCTTCCAGCTGATCAAGGAGCGCGACAACTGGGCCTCCTCCCTCAAGCCGGGCGGCAAGTACTATCTGACCCGCAATGGCTCGTCCATCGTGGCCTTTGCCATCGGTGCCAAGTGGCGGCCCGGCAACCCCTTCGCCATGGTCGGCGCCCACACCGACTCGCCCTGCCTGCGCCTCAAGCCCGTCAGCAAGAAGACCAACGTCGGCTTCCTGCAGGTCGGCGTCGAGTGCTACGGCGGCGGCATCTGGCACTCGTGGTTCGACCGCGACCTCGGCGTCGCCGGCCGCGCCCTCGTCAAGGACGCCGACGGCAACTTTGCCCAGCGCCTCGTCAAGGTCGACCGCCCCTGCTCCGCATCCCTACCCTGGCCATCCACCTGGACCGCTCCACCGAGTTCAACCCCAATAAGGAGACTCAGCTCTTCCCCATCGCCGGCCTGGTCGCCGCCGAGCTGAACAGGACCGGCGCCAAGATGGAGGAGCCTGCCCATGCCCCGGACGCCGATGCAGAGGGCGCCGACTACCAGCCCTCAAGCAGATGACCGAGAGGCACCACCCTATATCATCGAGATCGTCGCCGAGCACGTGGGCGTGCCTCCGGCCGACGTGGTCGACTTCGAGCTGGTGTTGTTCGACACGCAAAAGGCGTGCCTGGGCGGCCTCAACGATGAGTTCATCTTCTCGGCCCGCCTCGACAACCTCAACATGACCTTCTGCACCGTCCGCGGCCTCATCGACTCGGTCAGCTCGCCGTCCAGCCTCGAGGCCGAGACGGCCGTCCGGCTGATCTCCTGCTTCGACCACGAGGAGATCGGGTCCACCTCGAGCCAGGGCGCAAACTCCAACCTGCTTCCCACCGTCATCCGCCGCCTCTGCGCCGTGCCGCCGTCCCGCTTCGCCACTGAGGACTCGTCCAGTGAGGACAACTCGTACCACAACATCGATGGCGCCGAGAGCGGCGAGGCCTCCACAGCGTTTGAGCAGTCGCTGGCCACCTCGTTCCTCATCTCGGCCGACATGGCACACTCGGTCCACCCCAACTATGCTGCGAAATACGAGAGCAGCCACGCGCCCGAGATGAACAAAGGCACCGTCATCAAGGTCAACGCCAACCAGCGCTACGCCACAAACTCGCCTGGAATCGTGCTGCTTCAGGAGTCGGCAAAGGTCGCGGGAGTGCCCCTGCAGCTCTTTGTCGTCCGCAACGACTCCCCCTGCGGCAGCACCATCGGGCCCATGCTCTCGGCCAAGACGGGCATCCGCACCCTCGACCTGGGCAACCCTCAACTGAGCATGCATAGCATCCGCGAGACGGGCGGCTCGCACGACGTCGAGCACTCAATCCGCCTGTTCGATGCCTTCCTGTCCAACTATTCCAAGCTCGAGGCCAAGATCCTTGTCGACTAGAAGTCTTGAGCTGGACTTCTTTTTGTCCTCCGTCCATCTGACGTCTCGGAGATGGGGCAGGTTGCGGAGATCTGCGTCCAGTCGGATACCTTGGCAGTCCGCTGGGGGGAGCCAGGCAGCCTTGAATTGCCCATGCATATGATTGGGTGGACAGTAAATCTCTCTATCCAGTCATATCATGTTGCCAATCAACTTATGAACGTCGATTTCGATCATTAGAATGTTGGACATGGAAATACATACAAATCTTGACCTCGATTTTCCGTGATCTAAATGCGGTCGTCACTCGATTATTTACCGTAAACTTGACCCCTGTGCTTACACCATTGTGATATAGGATATATCTCGTATAAAATCCTCGATTAACTTGGAGAGCTATTAAATGCAAGAACTGTCGAGCAGTTGAAAACGCATATTTGATCATTGCTTTCGTCTCTTCTGAGAGATCAGAGCGCCCTGAGGCAATCTTCCCGTTCCCTTCATTTTTTTTGTCCTCTTGCGGAACACCGGCGAACATGCAAAGGGTACAATTGAAGGAGCCGTGACGCCCTAGATATGATAAAAAAAATGGAAAGCCAAGTTGAGAAGGAAACGGAGAAAATGGGGAAAAAAAAAGGAGGGCCTGGAGACGCAAAAAAAAAGGGGGGAAACAGGAAGCGAAAAAAACCCTTTAGTAAGGAGGGCCCCAGGGTCGCACAGTCGGTGGAAAGCCCTCTCGACAAAGAGAGTCCACCATCCACGTGAGGATTGCGCTTATGCTCGGGTGCGTCTCGTATCGGGGGATGCCCTCCTCCTCTTCCTCCTTCTCGTCGTCCTCATCGTTCTGCTCGCGCCACTCCCCCGACTGGCGCCACACGTACCGCGGCCCCTCCTCCGGCTCAGCCGGAGCCCGACCTTCAGGCACGAGGCGGCTCGTCCGCTGCGCCTCGGCCGTCGCCGGCTCCCTGGCCGGCGGCCTCGAGTCCCCGATGGCGCCGAAGATGGACGCGCGCGGGTGCATTTGCCGCTCCTGCACGCGGCGTTGGCAAGGCCCGTGGCCGCGGGGTCGCTGCTGTTGCTGCTGCTCCGACGTTGGGAACATCCCGACTGGGGAGCCGGGCCCCTCCTCTTCCTCCTCGTCTTCATCCTCCTCGTCTTCCTCCTCGTCTTCCTCCTCGTCTTCCTCCTCCTCCTCCTCCTCCTCCTCCTCCTCCTCCTCCTCCTGGGCCAGGTCGTCGCTGCTGCTCTCCGCACTATCTACCGCGACCCAGCTGCTGCTGCCGCTATCCGCATGCTCTTCCTGGGGCTGGGGCTGGGCGCTGCTCTCCTGCTGCGGCTCATCCTGCTCCTCCTCCCAACCTTCATCGTCACAGTCGTCATAGGACGACGACTTGAGCAGGTTGTAGTACCCGACGCCGCGGTGCGCGGCAATGTCGGCCGCCAGCTCCCGCACCCTCGCCGCAGCCAGGTCCTCGCCGCCGCCGCCGCCGCCACCGCTCTCGGCCAGCCGGAACAGCGCGCCCAGCCCGAGCCTCCTGCCGTGCTGCTCAAAGTGCCGGTGCCACAGGCACACGTTGGGCCGCGTGCGCTCGCCGCCCGAGGCCGCGTCCCACGCGCGAAACCGGAGCGGCCAGGGCCCGCCGGCCGCCCCGGGCTCCACCGGCCACGCCGCCCAGGGGACGGTGGCCCGGACGCGCTCAGCCTCGTCCTCCATGTCCCGGCAGTGCGGGCAGTCGGCGCACCGGGGCGCGCCGTTGGGCGGGTGGCCCGCCCGGAGCGCCAGGAGCGGGTGGTCCGGGTCCGCGGCGCGCCCCACGGGCTGCAGGCGCGGGTTCGGCCACGTCGGGATCTGCTGGGAGGAGGAGGGCGGGCGGCAGCCCGGGCAGGGGAACCGCGGCTCTGGCAGGTCCCAGATGCACGAGGGTTGCTGGTACCAGAGCTGCTGCCAGCTCGGGATCGGAAAGCCGGCGGTGATGGGCAAGCCGAGGCCGGCGGCTCTCCGGGTCCCGGTCGGCTTCCGGCTTCGAGGTCGTGGGGACCCGGCTACGGAACTGTTCATCGAAACCGGCTCGCGAGTTCTGCTGCCGGGCGCCTCTGCCGCCATCCTTGCCGGTGCCTGCTGGCTGGGCTTTTCGGCCGCCTCCCTCAGTTGGTCGTAGATGCGCGTCCTAGGGGCCTTGCCGAGTGGTATGAGTTGGGCAGTTCCGAGTCGGCGAGATCACCGCCAAGGCAGAGGGCTCCGTGAGACACCGAGGCGCCTGGCGATGTGAAGTTTCAAGTGGAATATGGACACTTAATGAGAGTAAAAGAAAGAACGGAAGTGGGAGCCAAGAAAATCAAACAAAAACAGAAGCAAAATAAGCCAAGAAAGCAAAGAGCACGACCCGGCTGCATCGGATTCCCATCCACCGCAAGCAGTCGCCAGGCGGCGGTTGATGGTGGAGGTAGGAGGTCGAGGGCTACCTATGGGAGTGCGAACGAGCGGCGGCACAACGGCCGTTCTTTGCCCTCTTTTTATAAACGACGAGGAAAGGATCCGGAGGAAGATGTGCGGGGTGCAAACTGCCTCGGCGCCTTGTCCGGATCTACCAAGCCATGATCAAACCTAAGCAGGCACCCCCCCCCCCCCCCCCCCAAATGAAAGCCTGTAGTCCCGAATAAAACTGCGCCAGGGGTTAGTTAGGAACCGCAAAAACATAGAGTTGATATCGCCCAAGCTGTTTTTTTCGAAGATACAGGAGATAGGAAAGGATACAAAGAACAGGAACATAGACCTATAGGACGAGGTTGGATAATGGGGTTCCAATTAGCGTTGTCAAAATGCAGTTGTTTATTTGGGCGCCGTGGCAGGGTCGTGTAAGTCTTGCCGGTCATCAGACTTGCCGGTCAGGATGGTGGCTCGTGGCGTTCTCGAGAAGGCCTTAAACACCATAAGATTACGCCAATAGCAGAAGGATGAAAAGGGGCCGAAGCCAAGACGAAACCCAGATCACCTCAAAGCATCTAGAGACGCCTCCAAACCACTCTGAGGCTTCGTTGTGATATTGAGTGCACGGCGGCCGTTCAGAGTCGGTCTTAAATACTGATATCCGCATACAGTGGCTACTGTAGACAGGAGGTAGGTATGACTCCTTAGAGATGAAAACTCCACAGCAAACCACGGTCGTGACAACTTTGTTGATGCCGCTTTTGTTGTGCGCCAGCTAAATACAGATGAAAAGACGGAATGGATGCCGATGATGGCATGGCGTCGGAGTCTTGATCAAGCGCAGATTCACTTCTTTCCGAGATCGGGGGCCTTCTGATGGATGATGAACAAGTTGAACGCGCGGGTGGGATCGGAAGGTAGAAAACAGCGAGGTGATCTTCGTAAATAAAGAAAAGGAAATGGGTGGAATCCTGAATCCAAAAGATGTACATTCGAAGTGTATGGGCTAGAATCGAGGACAACGCACTACTTTTTTAAAGAGAAGTTGGTCTTGCTGTAGCAGTGAGTGGACCGATCTGCCCTCCACATCTCACTCTCGACATGGCTTCCCATTCTGTCCCTCATCTGCCCGGATCCGCCCCTCGTGAAAGACATGACCGAACCTCGCGCAGATCTCTTTTTGGATTTTGCTTGTTCTTTTATCAGTCTCGACCGACAGTCGAGGTCTATAATAGTCCCGCCAATAAAACGTGAAAGGGTAGATAACATGGGGTGTTTAAAACTCCTTCACCTGCGCGAATGAGCCACAAGAGGTGCTTGGATGTGAGATTTGGAGTGTTTGTGTTGCATCGATTTTGGGGGCGTGTTGCGCATGTCCGATTGTTGGTCTTTCCCTAGTCTCCCCCTCTGACTTCCTATCCTCATCACCGCCGGCTCTTGACAAGGTTATGTAGGTAATTGCCAAACACCTTCTTCTCAGTCGACGTGGTCATAGACCGAAGGAATTCGGTCCCATCAACGCCGAGGAGGGGGAATAGCGAGCTCTGCAGGTTGTTGATGAAGGCATTTCCCGTCTTGGTGTAAATAGCCTGCTCCAGGCCCGCAATCTCGTTGAGCACCTGCTTCGTCTGTGCATCCTTGCCCGGGTTGAACTGCGGGTCTTTAATGACCTCCCAGCAAGCCGCATGGAAACGATCGATCATGAACTGGTCGAACCCGGGAATGGCTGGCGAAGGGGCGCCTGTAGGCGCAGAGGGGTTCGCCGCAATGTTCGCAACGTCTGGGCCTCCCCAAGCGTTTACGACGCGGGTAAGCGTAGAGAAGGCTAGCCGACTAGCCACCATATTACCGTGACCGATCGTCTTGGCTAGGGTAATGACAGAGGAAATGAGCTGTTCAAAGAAACCCTGGTTGGTCTCGCTGACAAGAACATTCCCAAGGTCGTTGTCGAGAATAACCAGCAGGAAGCTGAGATACTCCCTTCGTAACTCGCCCAGCTGGACCTCGTCGTCTGTGCCCGTGATGGGCTCGCCAAGGGCGCTGAACACGCGCCGGAGGAGAGGAGTGAGCAAGAGGTCGAGCACGCTGGAGATCTCTGCTTTGAAGCTGTGGACGACCTGGTCAAGAAGCCTAAGGAACATGGCAATTTCATCCTTGGTCGAGCTTTGGGACAAAAGACCCTCGATCCACCTGGGGAGCTGTGGCAGAACGGCGGACCCAAGCACATTTAGCATGCGCGAGAAGGCGAAGCGACAGGCGTCCCGGATATCTCTTGTCGAGTTGAGCTCTCCAAGCGCGATCAGAATGGCTTCTGCCGCCCTAGAAAACTCGTCTGACACGAGCTTGTCAGGAGCCTGCCTCTGGTTGCCCTGTCCTCTGTTGTCCGAAAAACCGTAGGCCAGAGTGCCCAGCGCCATGATTATGTGGTGAATCTGGAGCACGGCCTGCTTGTCGCCCGACTTGGCCTTGGAGAGATGGCTCTCCATATTAGAAAATAGGGGATCCATGACCGAGCGCGCGTACAAGGCCTGCTTCTCAGCAGGCGTGGCCTGGGTGGAAGATATGTAGCCAATAGCCTCGAAGAGATATAGTTGGCTGTTGAAGACGGCACCGGCCGAGTTGTCCGTCTCGTCCGAGGACATGTCGTACGGCTCACCATCGTCGTCGGGAACCTCGGCCTTGATTGGCAGGAGGTCTGCGATGGACTGGATGATGGTCTCGGCCACGTTGCCAACCTGCGCACGAAGTTGCTTGACCAATCGGTGGAAAAGGTACCACGATCGCACGCGCAGCCTCGGGTGTTCGTGGTGCACTAGCCGGACAAAGTTCTCCAGCACACGAGGGATATATGACTGGTTCTGCTCAAAGAACTGGCAATACCGCACACATATCTCCAAGTACTGGAGGAGAATGCCAGGGTGGGAATACTCGGCGACACCTGGTGTGGACAAGGGTTAGCAGGCTGCTGGGGCGAGGTCGAGGCCTCGGGGCGATACGTGGCAGTCATGAAGGCTGCGAGAATCAAACGGAACCAGGGGCCTCTTACCCGACTCAACCAGTTTACGCATGATGGCTTCTAACCTTTCTGCTGCCGCGCTGGGACCCTGGTTCTTAGAGGTCACGCCTTGGCTGGGCTGAGCGATCTCGCCGAACAGCAGCAACTCATAAAGGGCTAGGTCGACGTCCCGCCAGTCCATCTGTGCACCGCGCTCGTTCAGATTTTGCAGAGTCGTGGCCACAAGGTTGCTTATGACCTCAACAAAGAGGTTCTCATCGACTGCAGCCACGCTCTTCTGGAGATTCTGCAGCCGCTTGCGCAGGTCTAAAAACTCAGCCTCCTCTTCGCCTTCCTCACTCTCGAACCACCGCGAGGTCTCGTCGAAGCGCATCTTGGTAACTATGGCATCCAAAATAGGGCTGAGCATAGATCGATACGTATCGGGCAAATTCGGGACCTTCCGCAGGAATGTCAGGATGTCGGTGAGGGAGGCTATCACGGTCGAGCAGACCTCGTCAAACTCGTCGGCGAAGAAGCGGAGAAGAAGGGGTAGAAAGTCCTGCAGGTGCTGCTCGGCTTTTGCGCGGGAGTCATTAGGCACCGAGTTGTCCTCGAGAACGCGCACAATGTCGGTGATAGCCGTGTTAACCAGCTTGGCCACAGCCTCGGCGAGGTCGGTGTCGTACCGGGGGGTATGACGGAACTCGTTGAGTGGGGGGCTGGCGACCAGCTCGGCGACAATCTGGCGCAGGTTGAGGAAGCCGATCAGCTCCGTCTTGTCGACAGGCTTCATCTTCTTGCCAACAATCTCGTTGAAAGCCTCGATGGCAGCGTCCCGGATGAGGTCGGTACCAGACGTGGAGCGGCCGATCAGTGGCAAGATCAGGTTCAGCATGTCCTGGGTAATGACGAGCGAGATGTCGATCCAGCTGACCCATTTCCCCAGGACTTTCATGGTGAGCTCAACGATGGAGTCGTCGCGGCCAGCGTACTGGGCAAGCAAGTCTTGCCAGGACTCAACAACGACGCGCATGTCGCGCTCACGGATGGCATCCTTGAGGCTGGTGTTGCGCTTGGCCTCGCTGGACTGGCGGGCTAGGATGACGTCGGCGATCTCATCGTGGACTGAGCCAAGGATGCGCAGGTAGAGGATCACGCCCTGTACGTTGTCCCTCTGGCGGGGGTTGGCGGCGTCCAAGGCGGTCAGGCTAAGGAAATCGCCGAGGAAAGTCTCCCAACCACCATTGTAGAGGTGTGCGAAGAGGTACGTCAAAGTCTGGGCGAGCTTGTTCTGGAGATGAGGAGGGTCGGCGGCCTCCTGGGCGCCGGGGCCGTAGGAGCGCCTAGCATAGCCGAACAGGGTATCTTTTAAAAACAGCAGGCTCTGGGAGTCGAGGGTGCCCGTGTGGACGGCCCGATTGACGATCTCGAGCGAGACGAGGCGGAGACATCGGAGTCCGAGGCCACCGAGTGAATAACGTGGTGGATATCTGCCAGGCCTGCGGGTCGTTCCTGAGCTGGGTGAGGAACTCGAACGCCTGGGCCTTTAATGATTCTTCAGCCTGGGGGTCCCAGGCCACGCGGATCGCGTTCTCGATCTGGAGGTGCGGTGCGCGGGGGAGGGCACGCGACCCAAGGTTAACAGCGTCAGTGTCGTGCCCAAGGCTTTGTGAATGGGTGCTGGTGTTATTGGGGTTGGGGTATATGGCGTGCGTGAGTGTGTGTATATAGAGAGTGGCTGCCCAGTGGTGGTGGCCTGCCGACATGGCCTTTCTGCCGGCGTGGTCGTCCCAACTCGGACGGGCTTGGGTTCCCCCGCAGTGCGTTGAGCCACATCGCGGGGCGGGCAGCGACCGCCAAATCTAGCTGCCCACCTCCCTCGTGCGGGCATGGGCTTGCTTACCTGCGCGTCCATTTTCTATGCGCCGCTAGAGCGTTACAAACAAGCGGGGAAAAAAAAAAAGAAGCAGAGGAAGATGGCAGAAAACAAAGAAAAAGAATGGGCCAAGATAGGTATCCTCTCGGCGTCGTTAGTCAGCTGCGGTTGAACGGCAGCCCTTTGCCAGTGCACGCAACATAGTTGTTGAGCCGTGGGCGAAGCTACCGAGCATGCATGCCGGGCAGCCGAGCGTAGAGTCGAAGGTCGGTGTCTGGGTGGTTTGTCTTGATGGTTGGGCTGGCACGGCACCAACTGATGCGCGCACGACTATTTCGGGTTTTCCTGACTGGCCCGGGGTGGCTCGACAGCAGACAGACTGAGGTCACTCGATCCCGCGGCGTGCTTGCTGCTTCGGTAGCCGAGTGCAGAGGTTGGGTTGGAGGTGGTCGCAGGAGGAAAAGGGAGGCTGTCCGGGTCTTTGCCCACAAAAAATTTCGGCTCTGCTGGATATTGCGTGCAAGGCGCGGATAAAATCTCAGGCGGGCGTGACGGCTGAGGGCAAGAAAGCTTTGGGGGACAACCTTAATGCCCTACGCCCAAATCAACGTCTTTTTTTGTTGTTCCAGAGTGGTTCTGCCCGCCCTTCGACCCGCGCTGTTAGGTGGGGCAGGGGCTCCCCAGCCTTCCAAGCTCCGACTCGGCGGTCAAAAAAATGCGCGTGGATTGATGCAGGCACAGGCATTCAGGGAAAAAGAACCCCTCCAATCTGGATCCCTTTTCACCCACCAATCTTGGGGATTGTGTTTTGCCTCAATTCGCCTCATAGCCAGCGCCATCCGCCCTGAACTTCCCATTAGCCTAGGTACTGGGCCTGGGGTCCATGTCTTTCTGGTTTCTGGTATGAAGTGTATCGTCTGTCAAGCTGCCCTCCTTTGATAGCAGCAGTTGGTAGGTACAGATATCCATTGCATGATTTCCTCCCATCGTGGATTCTTGCGTCAAGTCAAAAGTTGTGTATTAGTCGTTCAAATAAACCGTCCCCCTAAACGCCCCTCAAATTCCTGGCCGGGATCACAGCCAGGATCTTTTGTTATAGCAGACAAACCGACAAGGATAAGACCAAGGATGTGATACAAGATAGACGGTCAGTTCTAGGTCGTCTTCTTCTTCTTCTTGGGCGGCTTCTCCTCTTCCTCTTCATCATCTTCGTCGTCATCGTCATCGTCGTCTCCTTCGTTGCCGACCCGGTTGTCCACGTCGCTCTCGTCGCTGCCCGAGCCGGAGCTCTCGTGGTCTGAGTCGAATTCCTCGGCGACCTCGCTCTCCGAGTCGGCCTGGAAGTCCTCGTCCACGCTCTCCTCGTCCTCGTCGGCCGAGCCGCGGTCCGCGCGGGGACCAACCTCGTCGTCGGACGAGTCCATGGCCTGCTGGCGCATGGCCGCTGCCATCAGGTTTGCGTCCTCGTCGAGCTCGTTCTTGACGCGCAACTCCTTGGCCTGGAAGAAGGACTCGAGCGCCTTGAGGTCCTCTCGGTTGATGTTGCTGAACTGCGACGACGTTCCGGTCCTCATATGGATCGTGATGTCGAAGGTCTGCGTCGCCGAGACGGCGCCTCCAATACGCGAGAACGTGACCGATCCCACCTGCTCGTATGAGATGTACGTCGCTGGCTTCGGCACGAACATGAATGCCTTCTCCAGACAGTACAGGAAACCCTCGCTGGCCTTGATTGAGCATTTGATGCCCGTCTGCCCAGGTGTCTATGTTCGTCCAAGACTATCTGTTAGCAAACAGAATGTAGCACACCGCGATTTGTATTTTGCTTGTAGCGGGGTAACTCACGTCTGGAAGCCTTTGGCGGGCGCGGTAATCTTCTTGTTTGCAAGCCCCCGGAAGATGTAAGTAACAACTTGGTGCAGGGGTTGCTCGTAGTGGCCCTGGAGCTTGTCCTTGTACTTGACGTTAAGCTCCTCCTCGGTCAGATTCAGGTCAAGCGTAACCTCCTCGTCCCGCTTGAACTGCATGACGATGAAAGGGTATCTCGTCTGGCCCTGGCGCAGAGGCGGGTCCAGTCCGATGCAGATCAGGAAGTGCATCTCGTCTGGCTTGGGCAGGACCATGAACTTCTTGATCGCATCGTACTGCAGCTTATAGTCGTACGTCTTTCCGCGGAGGCGGAACGAACCGTCGTACATGTCGATGTCGAACCGACCTCTGGGAGTAAGGTGTAGGACGTCGAGGAAAGTCGCAATGGTGTCACCAGCCGTCTCGCCAATCTCCGCCTTCTCGATGAGGGTATCGTAAAAGATCGTAACGGCGTTCTTCTCCTCCTCGTCGGCGTCACTGGCGGCATCCTCGCCCTCGGCCTCCTTCCTGGTGGTGGTGCCGGGTATGTAGAACCTGATCTCGGTGAGCTGGTCCTTCCCGGCGGTGGCTTTTTGGCCCTTGCCCTTGCCGCTGTCCTCATTCACCGCGAACTCGACGGCGATCTCGTTGCGGCCCGCCAGGTTCGTGTTGGATATCTCCGAGTACGGGACCTCGAACGAAGGCCGGTTCTGTACGTTGAAGGTGAGCTCCGCCTTGCCGAACTCGGCCTTGCCCCAGTTCCAGCCGCGGAGCGAGTGCTCCTTGTTCTCGAGGTTGTGGCTGTACCAGTTCTTGAAGACTCTGGTGAGTCGCTCATAGTCCTGTTGCGCAATACAGAAACGTTAGGATATGCGCGGCCCCCCCCATCGTCTTCACAAGAAAAGCCGGCTTGAGGAAAATGCTAACCTCTTGCTGGAAACCATCCAACTGAATGAGTCCCGAGTTGCGCTGCATAATCTTGACCTGGTATCCCTTGGCGGCTCGGCTCCAGTTGGCGCCGCCGATATTGCTCGAATCGAGGGTGAAGGCATCGCCGCCGCCCGAGGGCTTCCATCCTAGGCCATGCTCGGCGAACCTGCACTTTCCGCTTTCTTTGGACAGGTCCAGGTAAATGTTGTCGAAGCTCTCGAAGACCGACATGGCTGGAGATGTATGTGCCGTCGATACGGCTGCTGTTGATGCGACCGCTGTCTGATGAGTATTTTGTTTGCGCGCGCCGTCTGGATTGCGTCGGTGCGAGCGTGGTGGTGATTCGGTCCGGTGCTGGCGACGTGAAAATCGCAGAGCAAGCCGCCTGGTCGCGTTTGCCAAACCGGGATGTTCAGGCTGGCTGGGGGACGCGACTTTAATTGACAGGATCCACTCTGAATTTTGACTCGTCCCTTGTAGGCTAACCCTAACCCGTGTTCGAGTTGACAGCGCCCAGTGCGGGTGCTATTGCATATGGTAACGACAGAACCTCTATTTTCGTCGTCTGGTCGGCGAAAACAAGGCAGAGGACAAGAGTTTATACAACTCGATGCCTAGGTACCTGTCTACCTACCTAATACAGAAAGACATCTGATGAAGGTACTACACGACACTGCAATATGGTACAAACACCTGACCAGCTCCTTTGTACAGCCCGCCTGGCGTCTTACAACTATTCTCCAACGTCAAGCCTCCTTCATTTGTAGTTCAGCTCCGGGTTGGCCCTGAAGTTACACTTACACCGACACTCCGGCACAGGACACTCGGCATGCCTTGCGAACCATTGCCTCGCGTGGTCCAGGTGCAGCACGTGTTCGCACTTTAGGCAGAAGGTCGGGAATCGCGCGGCGAGCCGCACCTGGGGATCCGCCACCAGCTCAGGCCGGTCCGAACGCGGCATGCCCACCACCTCGAGACACACCACGCATCGCGGCAAGTGCCGCTTGCACGTCGGGCAGCTGATGCCCGCGTCCGCCAGCTTGGCCATGAGGGGGTTCGACTCGCCCGCGCCAGACGACGACGGGGGCGGCGGTGGGGGTGGCGGCGGTGCCGGGCCCATGACGACGCCGCCTCCGCCGACGGTGATCGTCGCCGACAGGGCTGAAGGGCCGTGCAGCATGCTGCCCGTCGAGGGTCCCCTAGACAGCGAGGTCTCAGCGTCACAGTATATGCACCGTAGCGCAATCTGCCGGAACGGCGGCTTGATGGTCGGGAGGCCATCCCGCTTGCTCTTCTTGGTGCTCTCCACTTCGAACTTGGTCCGCTGGAGGAATGCTCGGTGCCGCTGAAGGTAGGCGCGGTATGATTTGCGCCAGGCTGCACATCGAAAGTCATCGATGTATCTGGGCGCGCAGATGGACATGATGAGGGCGGCCGTCTGCAAATCGTGGAACCGCTCGACATACTTGGCTAGTATGTCTACCATCTTGTCCGTAATCCCGGTCAGCACGATGCCTTCAATGTCGCCGTGCTCGATCGCAATGTCAACCTCCTTTCGGAGCCATTCCGTCAGTTGGTCGTCCGTCAGATGTCGGACTGCAACAAAGGCTCGCTCTCTAAGCGGTAGCGATCTCTGGTTAGTGATCGTGGTCCAGTCACCAGTTGCGATGAGTGACGATATGGCCCTGAGGTAGGGGTCCGTCCGTGACGCCACCTTCTCGTCAAAGTCCAGCTGCTCCTTGGCCAGTGTGTTGTCCCCCGCCCAATAAGCTGGAGAGCGAGCGACACGAACAGGAGCTCCGGATATTCCGAGCTCGCCTTCCGTAGTATCTCCACCGCGTGCTTCGTATCACCTGAGAAGAGGGCATGTGCCGTGCTCATGGTATGCCACGTTGAAGTCTTCTCCGATGCAGGTATCTGCTCGAATTCGAGTAGATCCGCCGGCGCAGCCCGGCCCCAGCCACAAATATCCAGGCACAGCTCTCGGTGGTGAGGCCTCTTTGTCTCGACTCCCTCGAACCTCGAAATTCCGCGCTTCCTACACATTGCGTTAATCGAACGTTCCCAGGCCGAGATATCAGGAGTCACTGTGCTTCCATCAGCCAATCTAGTCGAGGGTTTTTTCCCTGGTGTCATTCTCAAGTCAGTATGTTTTAGATCTTCAGCACAAAGAGTGGCGTTGTGCGTTGGGGTCGGCTTACCCAGGTCATTGAGCCACACTGTCGCTACTCCCATGTAGCTCAGATCAAGGGGGTGCGAGATCATTCCGCCATCGGCGACTGCCTCCTCGGCACCTGCATTTTATGTCAGTGACAAGCGACCAGACGGAGACGATATTGTAAACGCGACCGATAGCTCAAGGGGATATCTTACCCAAGATCCAAATCCATGCGTCCCGTAGCCAAGGGTCATCGGCGACAATGCTCCTGTTTTTTTCGTAGTCAAACAAATACATTTCCTTCGCTCTTAGCAGCGGGACATTGTTCAGGAAGATCTGGGCATCCTTTGGGAAACCCATTGTGCCCATGGTGAGCGAGAGGAGCTCCTCGTGCCGCTCACGGTTGGTGACCAGTCGGCCTTCTGAGACTGCTAGCGAGGACATTGCCTGAGTGGCGCTGTCTGCCCGTGAAGAGGCCTTCTGAGGAGAATCCCGCAAGTGTTCCTTAGCGTACTGCCTTAGTATGCGCATCTTTTCCGCCACCGATGTCGCATTCTTGAACGACTCTGGGAGGGTAGGAGAGTCCTTGGCCGCCAGATCTTGCAACAGATCAGTGGACGGAATGCGGGTCTGGAGGGAGCCCTGCACAATACCCAGGACATCAGGCTTCTTTCCGCCAAATATCGGAATGTCGGCAAGCTCATCCTCGGAAATGGCCGGTGCAAGAATTTGTGTTGCCTGGTGTGGCTCAAATCTTATGATGTCGTGGTGGTTTCCTCCAGCTAGATGCGGTTTGCACTCATGAGTATCAATCTGCCATCGAAAGCGCCATGCAATCTGCTTCATCTGCGTTACTCACACTCGAGGCCTCTATGAGGTGCTTTCCAAGGAGAAAGTTTGTATGGATACGTCCTTGCAAAAGATGGCACTTCCAAGATCTCGAAAGCGCCGTTGGCCCGAAGTACGAGCAGTCTCGGGCGCTGGACAGGGTTGGCCATCGTGACCCAATCGAACGAAACGATCCGTTCATTCTTCTTGGCCGGGTCCGAATAGTAGTTGTCCATCTCGTGAGATCTCCTCACAAGCAGCAGCTCTGGACTGTCCTCGACTACCTCCTCGATCGGCTCCTTGGTGGTTGTTAGCACCTTGAGCTGGCCAGTCCGCGAAAGCACCGCCAGCAACCCCCGATGGTCCCGGCAGTACCGCAGGGATCGGATGAATGAGTTCTTGCTGTCACTCATGGACTGGTTGGACTCGAGCTCAAGAGCGTTCTCGAGCCACAGGGCACCGCCAAACGGGAGCCCGTCCTGGTGGGCGTTGAGGTATGATGGTGCCACCTGGAACGGATCAGTGGCTCGACGGTCCCAGACCATGATCCCTGGCTGATCCAGGGCGGAGGAGGCAAAATAGTTCTGGTCGGCGTAGTCGATGGCAAGGTTATTGTTGCATTTGGTCTCGTAGCGCGAAACGGGGTTGTGTCCAGCTGAGGAAGCACTCGACACGGCCGTCAGTCCGAGCACAAAGTTTTGGCTACGAAGATAGGTTGGAAGCTATGCAGGCTTATATGGCATGAGTAACACAAGATCAAAACATACCGCGTATATCGTGGATGCGCAGTCCCGAGGTTTTGATGCCCACAACTAGCGTGTTGGGGTTGTCCTCAAAGAACTTGACGCTCGAAACGGATAGACTGGGCTCGCGACGGACGGCGGGCTCAATGAAGGGATCGATGCCTGAAGGGAACCCCTTGCCCGCAGAGCCCGAGTTCATGCTGGAGAGCCGGTTCACGTCCCAGACATAGAGGCACTGGTCGCTCCTGACTCTATCGAGGCCGACCGCGAGCATGCCCTGGGTGCTGAAGGCGACGGCCTGGCAGGTCCGGGCCATCTTGAGGTTGAGCTCCAGGTAGGCGTTGGAGTTGTCGTCGATGCGTAGCAGGTTGACAATACCAGCCTGCGTGCCGACGGCCAAGAGGCCGGGCATCGACGGCGACCAGTCGTAGGTGGTAAGAGGCGGGAAGTCGTCGTGCTGCGACAACTTCTTGTACTGAAAGCTACCGTTCTTGGCATGGCCCTCGGGCTCGTAAACCTGGACTACCCGATGCTGCAGGTTGATGTGGAGGAACGAGTCGAACTTGGCGTTGGGCGACCATTTGATCAGCCCTGGCTCCGGACGATCCATGATGGAAACCCCTTATTCTGTGATGGGCGGGCAAATGGCGACGTCCACCAGGCAGACACAACAAGTGGCTCAGCGTTGACAAGCACGGGCGCCTCCAATCCCTTGAGCTCAAGGACGGCTTTTGGTCCAATGTGCGGATAAGGAGCCCCTACCTAGGCTCAATTGATTCAACGCAGCAAGCAGTTTCCTCGAACTGAGGCCGTCACATCACGTCTCCTAAACATCCAGCGTAATCGAAGGACTGGGAAGGTTCATTGTCAGGGCGAACTTGGCACGTGCCAGCCCGGGGAGGTAGAACTTGAGAATCAGAGGGTTTGGAAAGAAGGAAGAAGAGTAACATACATCACGTTCTGGCCATTATCATTTTTCTGCATCCGGTTTGCACCTTGCCTTGGACTTGTCTCCCAAATTCGATCCTGTGATGCTGTAATTGCCCTTGAACCGAGACAGGTCGGCTTTGTTCGTTTGCGAACGCGATTCAAGGGGCAGGCGTCTACCGCAAAGCAGTGGGGATCTGTGTAGGTAGGCAGGCTGTGTGTAGCATCACATGACCGATAAGATAACCAAACTGCCTGGGATCAGGCCCAGAAGAAAGTTCCTGGTGGGGCCTCTGCTGGGCGGGCAGTGTCGGCCTGGAAATTTTGGGCCATAGGTTCATGCCGCCAGGCAGTTCACGATAACGCCGTTTACTTTGTCTTACAAACCAGCGCCTGAATTCTAGTCTAGTCTTGAACCGTCTGCCGGCCCAGGTCTCTTCTCGGCTGGACGAACCCAATCATAGCGAGCGATATTCCGTCGCATCGAACCACACTTGCACACGAACCAAAATGGGGACGAAACGCCCGTACTCATCTGTCGACGGCCAGGGCGGCGGCCACCACAAGCATGGCCCTCGAGAAAGAAGCCAAAGCAGGGTAGGAAAGACCCCGCGGCCGAGGATGCTTCTACCAGCGCCATGAAGAAGCGGGTGCGCACGATACAGCGGCGCCTCCAGAAACAGTTTGGAGACGAGAAGCCGATGCCCGCAAACGTGCAGAAGGACCTCGAGCGCGAGCTGGTGGCGCTGAAGCAGCGGATCCAAGAGGCTCAGGACAAGAAGCTGAGGAGTAGCATGATCGGCAAATACCACATGGTGCGCTTCTTTGGTGAGCATGGCCGAATATGCCCTTCATCCCGCACCGCGCCGTTCGCCCGCTCGGAGCGCTGACTGGAGACTTTCGGTCACTTGATTAGAACGCAAAAAGGCACAGAGGCTAGCGAAGAAGATCCAGAAGAAACTCGACGGGGCCAAGGATCCGGACGAGATAGCCAAGCTCCAGAAGGATCTGTACATTGCGCAGGTGGACGTCAACTACGCCATATACTTCCCGTTCCTGGAGCAGTACGTCAGCCTGTACCCGTCCTCGGCTAAAGCTTCTAAGGAGACCGGCGACACGCCCGCGGCGGAGCTAGCCCTACACGCCGAACGCCCGCCGATCTGGGCAACGGTGGAGGAGGCAATGAAGCAGGGAGAGCGTGCGCTCATCAGGTTACAAAACCGACGTCCCGAGTCAGGGGTGAGTCCAAGGCTAGGACACATAAGGTCCCAGCTGAGACTGCACTGGCTACGGGCGAGAGCAAGCCCGAAAAGTCAAGGGCCAAGAAAGAGGACGCAGCGGATGGTAAGGGCAAGAAGAAGGCTAAGGAACTGCCAAACGCCCAGTCCGACGACGATGAGAGTGACAGCGAGAGCGATGGAGGGTTCTTTGAGATAGCGTGAGGCCGCGATTACCTGATGGGATGCATTAAACTTGGAGTTGTCTTTATCAATTATACCCCTATGGTTTTCTGTTTTACAGCGCATCTGATCTTTTGATGACTTGAGGAGACATACTACTGTTATAATAATGGATTGACATAGTTAGGTACCTAGGTGCCTACCTAGGCACAAGGTTGTAGTCGTGGACCTGATCCCGGCGTCCTCAACGCTTGCTGGCGTGTCTGTGAGGCCGGGCACTTGGCTGTTGTGATGATTACGGAGGGGATTCGTCGGGTGAAACCAACAGCCCACAGGCGGTCGCTCAAAGGTGGGAGTGAGAGCCAAGTGGCGGCGGTTAATCAATACCTCTCGACTGGGATCCCAGTCCACAGCTTTGGTGTGTAACCGCCAGCGTTGGGCAGCTGTGGCCACACCAGACCCCAAGACAGGCAACCAACCGCCAAATCCGGACAACTGCTTCGTGATTTTGCTCTCCAGGCCCCCTTTTTGGGCCGATTTATTCCATGTGCTGCCGTGGTTCACCCAGTCACTTGACAACCACTAGAGCTGGCTCCCCACCCGCGCGGCTTCACAAGACTGAATGACCCTGCGGGGTGCCGCCTTGAGCTGCTCAGCCCTTTTGCTCAAGCAAAGAACAGTGCAGGCCGCCCTTCACGCCCGCGACCAAACACGAGCGAGGCTGCACCTTCCCGGAACTCATTTCAGACAACCGTGCTGCCCAACTTCCATGCCTCCCGCCCTTTGCCCTCACTTTGCTCTTCGCTCTTCTTCAAGCACACCATCACATCCCTCACAACCCTCGTAGCGCTCGGAACTACCCACCTCCCTGCAATGGCCACGCCCTCTCCCCAGGTCGCGGGTGACCAAGGGGTCGTCGACTGGGCGAGCCTCAAGAAATTAATAGCCTTGCAGGAGTCCCAACAGCCGAATCTCATGCAGCCGGAGCAATTGACGCCGGCGCAGTTGCGCATCTTTACTGAGCTCAACCGGGCGACCTCGGTTGCCCTCGAGGCACTGCCCATCACCGTGACGGCGGAAGAGCCCAATCTCGGAGGCAAGGACTGGGTCAGCCTGCTCCAGCGTAAGCTCTGCCTGCCCCTGTGTCCTTGCTCTTTGCACCTTTCCCTTTCTTAGCGGCGATATTAAAGCGCATCTACAGGATACCGTGACGCACACCCCGATGGCACCCACATCATCTACAAGGACGAGTCCCGTGGTCTAAAGTGGTGCTCCTTCACGAAACTGTCCGAGGCTGGAGACCTTGTCTTCCCATCGGTTGGTACTCCGTTCGGTAGGAAGAAAGAGTACGTAGACTCCAAATCTTCCCTGGTATTTTCTTCTTTTTCTTCTTTTCTTCTTTTTCTTCTTTTTCTTCTTTTTCTTCTTTTTTTCTCTTCTTTGCACACCATGTGCCCTCGTTTACTACTTGAATGTCATAGCCTCGGCGTCAAATATCCTGTCGCCTGCTTGCTTCTAACTCGTGATTCTGCATGTAGCGCGAAGCAATATGCTGCCCACCAAGCCGTAGAATGGCTGATGGTCAACCAACTCATGCCGGACGACGGTGTCAATGTCACCTTCAAGAAAGCAAAGGAGTGTCCTCCGACCCCTTCCCCCGCAAGACCGGTATAGCTACCCCTCCGAGGCCGGACCCGACTTCCCCGCCAGCCGCTGCGGCAAAAGCCCCAGACACCCAAGTCCAGAGGCAGCAGGGACCAAAGCTCCGGCAGCGGCGAGAAATCGCCGGACGACTCGGATGACGATAACGTAGTTGTCCAGGTTGAAAAGATGTTCGCAGTTTCGGCTACGGCACGCCCAGATATGTAGTCACACCTGCCGAGAACTCGTCGAACATATTCAACGGCAGAGTGTACTGGGGCGACGAGTGGCGTGTTCCGGAGTCCGTCGGGGTCGTGAATAGTATATACGGAAGAAAGTACGTATTGGCGTCTTGGAGTCTGACTGAACCACCGCGACGTCCTCCCAGAGACCTTAATGTTTCGCCTCGCTAACGAGTTGAGTACAAAGGCCCGCAAGAGACCTGATGGCCCAGGAGGTACTGCACCATTTGAGGGAGGTCAAGCAGGATAGGGAAGCTGAGAAAGAGGAGGCACTGAGGATGCACAAGAGCCGGCAGAGCGCGGCTGCCACAGCCCAGTCAAGCTCAGTCTCATGGGCCCGGGGCTAAAATGGCCTATGAGTTCCATTCGGTAACTGGGTCCTTGTGTCTCTCGCCGGATGCATCTCTGGCACATCCTGGAGCTACCCAAACGGCATGGTGCACATGGATACTGAGATCGGGTGAACACGAATGGGGTTTGTGGCTTGGATTCCTGGCGTCTTGGGAGGGGTGGCCTGCTTTTCTCGGTTTTCCAGTTGATTTTTCCTTTTGCATGCCGATAAAGCCTTCATGAGTGCCCTAAAGATTGACAGTTACAACCTGGGTCAATATGTACAGTCAGTCTTAAAGAAGTCTAATGACTTTAATAAGAAGAGAGAGAAAAGTAGAATAATGACAATCACCGCATGAGAAATGTTAATAAATGAGCTCGTGCCAAGCAGAATCTCGGCAACAAGGAGCTCTAAGAAAGAAACGAAGGCGCAAATAGCAGAAAATAAAAGAGGCCTATGGCTCCGAGAGCGCGAAGGAGAGAGAAAGGCAGAACCCAAATCACAAAACCCTCCATATTGCTCCGGCATTTAGGGTATCATCGTTACTATCGTCTCGACTCATGTTCTCAATCCATTCGTTCTCCTGCCTGAGCGCCTCGCGCTCGATCTGCTCCATGACGTCGAGCTCGGCGAGCATGTCGTGGACCAGCGAGCGGCACGCGCCCAGCACGGCGGCCAGGCTCGACCTCTGCGCGCCCTCGCCGCCGCCGCCGCCTTCCTCGTCGCCGCGGACGGAGCCGAGGCCGACGAGCTGCCTGCGCCAGCCGTCCAGCTTGCGGGCCAGGGCGGCGCACTCGTCGCGCCAGGCCGCGCCGAGGACGTCGACGAAGGCGACGTCGGCCGCGCCGTTGGCGAGCCCCTCCTCGCGGCGCTCGACCACGGCGCGCAGCGTGTCGGCCCACCTCTCGAACCGGCGCACGACCCGCGCGTACCGGCCGCCCGGCTCGCCCATGGCCCAGAGGCCGCACAGGACCGCGTCCAGCGCCTGCACGCGCTCCTCGAGGAGGGGCTCGCCGGTGGTGGCTGTGGTCCAGGCCTTCAGGGCGGCGGCGTTGAGGTCCTCGGCGGCGGCGGTCTCGGCGCGGTCGGCGCGGTCGCCGGCCTCGCGGACGGCGGTGAAGCGGTCGGCCAGGCGGGCGCGTGCGCTGGCGTGCCAGCGGACCGAGGCCGGGGCGGCCTCGCGGTGCAGGAGGTGCAGCTGCAGCAGCTCCGTCTGCAGGCGGCTCGTCTCGGCCGAGAGGGCGACGTTGGCGGGCAGCTTGGAGGGCGAGGGCGGGGCGAGGTACGTCGACGTCAGCGGCTTGGGCGCCAGCGACTTGACGGGCGAGTAGTGCTGCTGGTTGGTGTTGAAGGCCGGCCGGTGGAGCCGCTGGTTCTGCGGCTGCTGCGGCGGCGAGGTCGGGGTTGTTGTTCTTGACGACTTTTGGGCCTGCTGCTGTGCCTGGTGGGCCGGCGGCTGCTGCTGCTTGCTGGGGTCGGTGAGGAGCTTCGTGGCCGGGTTAGACGGCGCTCGCCCGCGGAGCGCCCTGGGCGGCGCTGCCGTGAGCGGCGGGCGTGAGCTTGGCGCTGTAGTAGTTGTGGATGTCGATGTGGATGTCTGCGAAGATGATGATGACGGGGGACGCAGGATGGTCGTGCTCGTCAGGGCCGTGGCCGAGGACTTGGTGCGCGAATGGCCTGCTGCAGCCGGCCTCGTGGTGGCGGCGCCGGGGATGCCGCCCGATGTCTTGGGCCGGGCGACAGCACCGCCATGTGACGCCGATGACAGCGGGGGCCGGCGGCCGCTCGGCGGGTGACGGGGGCTGCTTCCCTGGCTGGCTTCGGGGCCGCTCCGCCCCGGGCGGTCGTCGTCGGTTCGGCTTTTGCGACCTTCTGCTGAGCGGTCGTCGAGCGCGTCGTCCTCGCGGCCAGCTTGCCTAGAAAGCCAGTCTTGGGCTTGGCGGCCACGGTGGCCGCGGCCAGCGCGGAGGTGGCGGATTGGGCAGCCGAGGCGGCCCTGGTGGTGACGGTCGAGGCAGGAGGCTTCACGGGCAGGCGACTCGGTGAGACGTTGCGTAGGGCATCGGCAGGGCGGGCGGGCTTGGACGCGTCGGCGTCCTTGGGCAGGCCGGCGGCCGGGGCAGGCTTCCGCAAAGAGCGGGTCCTCCCGACGGCGGTGGAGGATGATGACATGACGGGAGGCTGAATTGGGATTCCAACATGTCCTCGATCATTTGCCGCCGTTGACAATTCGGGAGTGGATGTGTTTTGCGAGACGTCTGTGTGCCAATTTACAAGGTCTCCCATGTTCCGGGGAGCACCCCACGGGGTGGCGCTAGCCCAGGGCCCATCTCATTGGTGCTGCGGCGCGCGCTCCTTGAACTGTCCTCCCCAAGGCTGTCCAAGTGCGCACTCACCGCGGTTCCTTGTTTCCTATTCCAGCACACCGAGGTCCGTCCGAGTGGCACGTCACGTTCTATTTCTGTTTCTTACCTTTCTGATCCTTCTCCGCTCTTCAATGTTCAGACGCATAACCCGGTCGGTCAAAGGCAGGACGGGCAGCCCATCTTCCGTCGGCTCAAGAGCCGGGCAGCAGGCACGGCACGCAGGCACGCGATGCAGGGGCGCCACCTGGACGGGGCCAACTGACGTGGCCTGTGGCGCTCCTCATCGGCTGCGGTGGGAGATTATCGGTCCCTGAAACGCCAAACATCTTCAGCATGTCAATCCTGCCCCTGGCCCGAGCGGCTCTCGGTTGGCGACAAGCCAGCGTGGCGGCACGAGCTGCGGATCCAATAAAGACTGGACGATGAACATCACCGATTGCATGGATAGCTGTCGGGCCTCCTTTGGTGTCGGGGTCCCACTCCTCTCGGTTTCAGACCGGCCGCCGCCAGGGACCTCAGCTCCGGGTCTCATAGATGGGAGCATTGTAGCGGTGATGGCGCGGCTGCAGAGCCCAATCCCCGGGATGCACATGTCCAGTTAGCGTCCGCTTGTGCCTTGGCTGAGTCCTGGTGGGAGCGCAGAGACCGACTATTGCGCGCCCAACGCCTCACGGTCGCATCGCCCCAGCCTTGCAGCGCTGCGGCTTTGCTGCGCTTCGCCGGCCTATGATGATGGAAAGCCTGACGCCGCACTCGACCGGCACTGCCAACATCGCAGTCATGCATATTTGGGTGATTGTGGGCGCCTCTAGCCTACTCCGTCGTACCGAATCAGTAGACAGTACTCGAGAACACTCGACACGCGCAGCCACAATGGATGGAAGATGGCCCTCTGTGCTGCCCCGCAATCTTGGGACCCTGGTTCCGACGTTTCGGTGCCCCAAGAAGAAAAAAAACCCCGCCGCATCAGCTCGGACACATCCGTAGCCTTAAAACATGTTACCTGTTCCAAGTGACTTGCTTTCTCCTGCCTGCCTGGTCACGAAGAAGAGGGAAAATTGCGGCTGAGTGTTAGCCCCTTCCTCCCTCGCCTCTTCAAAGAGTCCCTCGCCGCCCACCAATTGCGGAGTCAAAAGGATCGTGCGCCCTCCATATTTAACCCCATAATAAACGCCTCCCCGCCATAGCTGCCCGCCCACCGAGGCACCGTCGTCAACTTCCACCCCCACCTTCCGGCGACAGCCTCTACGGATACACAGCAGAAATAACCCCCCACACATAGCGCTCCGGCCAGATAGTGCGATACAAGATGGCGTACAACAGACCTTACAACCCGGACGAGCTCCCTAGGTGAGATCACACAGTCGCGCGGGCCAAGTTAAGGGCGGATTATTAGGTTAAACAGAGGTCCACGTGCTAATCTTTGGTGCGCCTTGCCGCTGCCAGATTCGCGGAGCCGGAGCAAGTAAGTCGCAATTCGAAGCCGCCTCGGCGCAAGCGAACAACACACTGACAGCGCCCTCTCCCCAACTATCAGAAGCCCAAGTCCCCGTCACCCAACCCGCAGCCCCAGCGTCGCGCTACGAGAACAAGCCGCCCCCGCCCCGGCCAGACTCGAGGCCGTCCGGGCCCGACCCGCGCTACGGCGGCGGCAATGGAAGCTACGGCCCAGGCCCAGGCCCGAGCCCGCCACCACGGGAGGACCACCGCCCCAGCACCAGATCCGCTCGCCCGTCTGCAGCCGCCCGCCCCCGAGCCCCGCGCCCACTGAGAACCAAGGCGCCGACCCGACCTTGAGACCGCTGTTTAGGGCTGTCGACAAGAAGGGTAAGCGATGATTTTTCTGCTTCTTATCACCTCGCGCCGTTTTGACACACTTATCCTGACGCTGTCCTTCTTCTCTCAACAACAGGCACCGGCCAGCTCTCCGAGAACGAGCTCTCAGCCGCGCTCGTCAACGGCGACTGGACCACCTTCGACCCGCAGACGGTGCGCATGATGATCCGCATGTTCGACAGCGACCGGTCGGGGACCATCGGCTTCGACGAGTTCTGCGGCCTCTGGTCCTTCCTGGCCAGCTGGCGCACCCTGTTCGACCGCTTCGACACGGACCGGTCGGGCAACATCTCGCTCGATGAGTTCAGGAACGCGCTCGTCGCCTTCCGCTACCGCCTCTCTGACCGCTTCACTGAGCTGCTCTTCCGGCACCTACGACAAGCGCGGAGAGGGCGTCATGAGCTTCGACCTCTTCGTCCAGAGCTGCATCTCGCTCAAGCGCATGACGACGTCTTCAAGCGCTACGACGACGACCGCGACGGCTACATCACCCTGAGCTTCGAGGACTTCCTGACCGAGATCCTGAAGCAGCTTCGATAAAAAACCGGCTCGGCATAACGCGCGCGCGTCTGGAAGGGGGGCGCGCTGGGCTGAGCAGCTCGGCCAGCGAGGCGGGAGCGGCTTCCCCCATCTCGCTGCGTAATTGTAGTTTTAGTCCCTAAGTGCTGATTTTCTTTTTATTTTCGAATTTCTTTTTTGGGTGGCATCTACCGTTTCCTTACTTTGTTGGCGAAGGATCTCGGCCGCGTGGGGACCTGAGCTTTTACCTAGAAATCTACGTTTGGAGGAAGAGAGAAAGATGATTAAAGATTCAAGGGATACCCCATTCTCTGCGTTCATTGGAAATCAGTCCGACAGATGTCACAAGAAACTGGTGAATCTTAAGGGGTGAAAGCAACGCCTGTCACTTTCTTAGCTTTGCGCTCAAAGAGTAAAGAAGAACCAGTAGGATCTAACATTTCATGCCTTGCGCGGAGGGTTCTTTGAATTCCCAAGTGGTATCATCAAGCTCCAAATCTGTGAGCCGCACACTGTCCGCTATACGTAAAAGCCCCTAATTGCGTGAAATCCTGAACGCCAGAAGAAAATAAAAGAAGAAGAGGTTTAAAATAATATGGGTAAATGAGGAAAGACAGAACGATATATGGTCATGGCTAGACGGGGGAATAAAAAGATATACAGTAAAATAATAAAGGGGCTATAGAAGCTCAATGCTCAATAAATATGCCATCGGGTTCAGCACCGCCAGCATCTGGCAGGCTCAACGACCGCCCACCCTGTCCAAATCTGTATTGCCAACTCCGACGACAGGGACCGCCTCGGGCTTCAGCGTCACACAGCCAAGACCGGGAGTGCAGCATGACGTCGACTCTGACGGCTCCTCCAGGAGCGGCGACGGCGGCGCGGCTTCGGCGTTCCACACGCCGTCGTTGCTGATGACGACCTGCTCCCCAATCCCCAGCGCCAGCACCTCGGTCGGCCTCGCTCTCGTGCTGACATCGCTGCCCGCGATGGAGACCCGGCTGCTGGCCGCATCGCCACCGCCGCCGCCGTCTATCTCGGGAGGCGCGAGCGCGTCGCCGTCGTCGGCGGCGGCCTCGACAATGTTCTCGCGGCGGTAGCGTTTCGTCTTGAGCAGCGCGGTCGCGATGCCGCGCAGCTCCTTCTCGCCGTCGTGGGCCGAGACCCAGGCGCGGGCGCGGAGGGCCGTGGCCGTCTCGAGCCCGGCGGGCGCGCCAGCAGGATGTTGCCGCCGAGCCACCACGGGTTGCTGACGGCGTCGAAGCAGTGCAGCAGAGCCGTCAGCGGGAGGGCGCCCTCGGCCGCGAGGTGGCTCGTGACGTACGAGGAGAGCGACGCCGTCGAGATGCCGTGCGGCGAGTACAGAAGCGACAGGGACCGGGGAGGCGTGGATCCGGTCGAGAGCATGGACAGCCGCCGCGAAAGGCGGAGGGAGGACGCCGAGCGCGACGACCGTAGCGACCGTAACGAGAGGCCCGGCGATGTCGGCGTTGGCGGCAAGGCTGGATGGCGCGGATCCCTGCCCGCGCCGGACTGCTGACGCGGCTGTGAGATAAGATAGGAGCGGGTTGACCTCGGGGTCTCAGGCGGCGTAACGATGGAAGAGATGGTTGGAGCAGGGCTAGCGGAACGAGGAAAAGGAAAGCTCCGTCTAAACGATGCGCCCGACGGCTGAGGAGGCAACGAGGATAGAGACGAGGCTGGAGAGCGGTATGTGATGCCAACGGCGCTGTGGAGCCCAGATATGTCGCGGCGTTGGGGTATAAAAGCTACCGTCACCTCGCCGGGCTCACCGCCGGCCAGCAAGGGCGGCACGGGTATCCTGACGACGGACTGTCTGGCTGAAAAGCTCGAGTCTCCCCATTTCGGAATAGTCCGGATCTTTTCACGGTCAAAGTACTTCCATGACTTTATGACCCGGGCCGCGGCCGGCTCGGCAAGGATCAGAGTCTTGGTGCCGGTGGCGGGCAGCTGGCGGAGGGTTGCCTCGTTGCAATGGTCGGTCTTGTGCTGGGAGATGACAACGAGATCTGGCTCAGGGAGCTCCTGGAGGGACGCGATGCAGGCAGGGTTCTTGTGCCTCGATATGGAGATTTTGGAGTGGAACACGGTCGAGGGTCCAGTGATCCACGGATCTATGAGGATGCGGAAGGGCGACGCATCGAGGATGGCGGGGTCGCGCGGCCCGGGCGCGAGGATGGGCTCGAAGGAGAGGAGAAACGAAGCATCGCCATTGAGATGCTTGATAGTCAGGGCCATGGTCGGCTAACACCCGCGAGAGACCAACGGTTGGGGCGAGTGGCCGAGCGGCTAGACTCGAGGGAGTATGTCCATGGTTTTCCCATGCACCTGGCTTGAGATACTGTGATAGGAATGCGCCTGGGAGAGGCAGTCTCCCAGCGCAACGTCGCGGCACGATCTTCAAAGACCAATCTGGCTGCCAGGTCTTTATAGTGTCCGCGGTTGTGTCCCCAGGATAGGAGTTGTCGGGCGGGTGATCTCTGGAGAGGGACAGGGGTGGGTGTCGTGAAGGACAGGACGGGATGGACAAGCGTTCGGATCAAGGTTTACAAGGGCCTGTATTCCAGAAGAGCAAGTCGAGGCGGCATAATCAATAGTGCCAGGCGGGCTAAGCCAAGGATGCGAGGGGCCACGCGAGAGAAGCGTTTTGAAGCTCGCGACGGCGTGTAGAGGCAAAAGCTGGGCTCGAAAAATATTCCCCCGCAGGGCTGATTTGCGAAGCGCTTGCGTGCCCCTACTACCAAGAGCCCCGTCACCAGACTATTAGATTTAACATTTAGACATTCTGGGGCACTTCGCCGAGTTAGGCAATTCTGATTTCCGCATGATGCCAGGGAGAACAGCCCAGGGAACAAAAAAGAAGCACGCGAAGACAAAAGAACGGGCGGTCGGCGGCCCCTTTTTTTCAGGACGGGTTCCCCGTTGCATCTGCCGATTTGTGCCTGGAGGCTCCCTAGCTCGAAACATGCATGCAGCAGGCAGGTCGAGGCGAATTAACGGCTGAGGAGCCAGGGGTTGATCGAACGGCGATTGGCCCCATCGGCCTCTGCGTGCCCAGGTCAGACACGCCAGCCCGTGCCCCGGCTTTGCCATGGACCGCCCCTCGAGGGGCGAAAATCGAGCGAGGCCAAGAGTTTCGCAATCCTGCAGTGCCTGCTCAGAGGTGGAAGTCCAGCCGGGCCACGCAAGCACGCGACTGACGGCGAGCCATGGGTTGCCCCGGCCTGCGATGGCACGCTGCTTCCAGATAAAAATAGCGGACCGGCGAGATGCGCCAAACGTTTAGGGATCGGGTTTCCAGAGCCTTGGTCTTCCCAGATGGATCGGCCTTGGCTGCTTCACCTGTCTGCTGTGCTAAGAAGTGAGGACAGCGACGCGAACCAGCCAGAATGACGGGAGCGCCTGGTGCCAGCTACAACGAAGTTCGTCGTTAACGTTCAGCTCGGTTCTCGGCTCCTTCTCCCTCGTTTGACAACACGACGGCGCGCGCGGCAATGAAGCGGGCGGGCAGTCCTGCGCGGCCACCAGTGTCGTGCCCCTCGGAGGAGCTCCGAGTCATTTGAAGGACAGCGTTGCAGTCGCCGAGCGCTGCCTCAGATACAGAGCAGACTGCTAGATAGAGGTCCACATGTAGGCAGGGGAAATAAGATGGGAATCCAATAAAACGACAGCAATGAATGCTGAATGCGAAGTAGGAGCAGAGATTTGCTTTATAGACACTGCTTTGGAAACGTCGAGGACGAAACGCTGGGTGCAGATAAAAATAAATAAGGAAACAGCATGAAGGGACCGCCAGCCAAAGGACGAAAACAGACGGGGCAGCGGAATGGTCGCTGGCGAGGGAGTGGAGTACGAACAGGGAACGAAGAGCATCATCATCGCCAAACCCCTCCCCCGTGCCGCGTGGTGAGAGCTCCTTCCTCATCCGTTGTCGTGCGTCGATGGGGTTTCTGGAGCTTGTCCCAGAACTGCCTTTCAAGACCCCACCAGTCTGGGCACCCCGCTTTCTTGCCTGCAGCTCGAGTCCCGACCAGCAGCGCTCCCACGCTGCACCGCCTGAGTCGACGTTTTAATTTCAATCAAGGCGGGAGGCAACAACTTTATCCATTTGAATTGACCCATTGACCAGCTTTATAAGCGATCACATTGGCTCTTTGACACCGCAGGTTTAAGCGCCAGCCATGTCATACGACTGGCGATAGTTCATCCAGACAGGTGGCCCGCCTCGGGGAATTGCACCAACTTCTGGCAGGCAGGCCGTCGATAGTCCAATTGTTGACCGAAGCCAGCGGTCTGGTTGGCCCACCCGCCCATCGTCTCTCTTCTCGAGGTGTGTTGGGGGGTAGGTTACATGTGCGAGTGTAGCTGCCCGGAAGCTGTACCGTCCGACAAAAGAGGGCGTCTCCAATCGGTTCAACCTCATGTTCCATCCCTCTTCTCAGCGCACACACCGAGCTTGCTCATCTGGTCTCATATCACCCCCACAGCCAGCCCAGGAGGAGCTGGCAGTTGACTGCGCTACATTTGAATTCGTGTGTAGCGCATACCTACCTAGGTAGGTATTTACTCTTCAGATAGGTCGACAGCGCGTGTTTGTCCTTTCTCCTTTGCCCGGGGGCATCGTGGTGAAAGGTGGAAAGAAATGGACTGGGCCAACGGGTCTAGCGCCAGCAATGACACCAGACACAGGACAACCCGACATGCTCTGCGGCAGCCCTGGCGTCGCAAAACAATGCCCTCCCTGCCCGAGCTCCTGCATACATCCCGGCTGGTCCAGAGGCGGTGACATGTGTGAGTAAATTCGGCAGTCTCACCACCTGCAGGCCCATGACTGCTGCGAGAGGGCGGTCAGGTTGATTGATTTCCATCCTCGTCGGAACCACCCAGCGAGTCGATCGACTGCCCGTTGCTGGCAGGGAGGGCTCCGTCGGAACTCGCCCGTGTGGGATGCTGGAAGCACCTGGAGTCGGCCAACTCTTGCGACGGGGGACACCTAACAGCCGTAGTGCGTGCGCTAAGTTGGGGCGCCCAGATGGCAAGTGACAAAGGCCGGGGTTGGCGAGCTTGGTGGGAGTAAGCATACCTCCCTACCTAGGCAACATGGAACCTAGGTGCCTGTATGACGTGATCGTTTCGTCCCCGAAAGCAGCACTGTCGCGTCCAGCCATCGCTCCTCCAATCTTTCATGACAGTCGGGCCATCGTTCCCTTTGTCACGACCGATGTTGCATCTGGTTCATGGCTGGAATGGACGGTTCCTCGAGCTGCCCGTCACGACGGGACTGGAAGAGTTCCACGATCCATTGTGGACCCACCCCCTTTGCATGCATGTACTAAGTACTGGTACCCGTCTCATCCATGTGCTCGCTACGTCAGGCAGGCGCAGCTAGGGAAGCGGGGTGGAGCTCTTCCGTCAACTTGGCCGGTTCCATCGACCAAAACAGGACCCGGGGCTCAAACGATAGGTCGAAAAGGAGGGAAGCTTGCGGTGCGTTGGGGATGGCTAGGTATTCAGCCGGAGGCATTGTGTTGCTCGCCAGACACAAACAGCTCCTATCACCAGTTGCTGTTTTCGGCCGCCTGTGACCTCCACTTTCTGCGAGAGACTCCCAGTACCTCGGCAGGTACCTCGGGCCTCCCAAGCCACGCAAAGCCAGTCCTGACTCTCCCGCGCGGGCGCCCTCTGTCGGGGCGTCCTACCGGCGCCCCGACCGTCCTGGGAGCTCCCCTGGGAAGCTGAAATGCACAAAGTAGCACATTCGTACCGCTACCTCATGACCACCCCAGCTGATCCCTCGATTCCAAGGCCCCAGCGCAAATGCATCGCTCCACCCGCCCGCCCTGCTTGCTCATCCACAGCCCAGCCAGCACTGCCAGGCACGCCGTCGCTGTTCTCCCGTCTCGTCCCTTTAAGCTCCGCCGTCAGCAGCCAGCGCCAGACCCGGGCGATGGGAGCTGGACTGCCGTCTCGAGTCTCGCCCTCATGCGCTTGATCGAGTTGCCACCACCTGCCGCCTCAACCACCACCACCCACATTCTTCGAAACGCCTCTTGTAACACCTCCCAGGGAAGCTCTGAGCTCCTTCCTCCACAACCAAACACCTGCCCCGACAGCTCCAAACCTACCGCCTGCCTCCAACCTTAGGTGCCTGTTTCTCCCCCGAAGCTCCAGTTCTCATCACGTCGAATTGATGCGACAGCTTCGGCCATATCCATCGCACCACCGCACCTACCGCAGTCGCGCTGCCGCCGCAATTGAAGCGGCCTCGCAGCCCGCAGTCCAAGAGCACCATCCTTATCGACAGCTTTATCGTCCAACCTCCCCGCCGCAATCTCCCAGTCCAGTGTACAACCCCTCGATTCCGCATCATGGTGGGGTCAAGATGCCGCCCCGATCTTCATTGACGTCGTCGTTCTCCGTAACCGACTCCAACAATGAAGTCGTCTGTCCGTTGCGCAACCAAGATGGCTCCAGCTGCCGCAAGCGATGCATCGGCGTAAGTCATTCCTTTCTTTTGTCCTGCGCCGTCTGTTAGGGGCCTCCTCCTGCCCAGCGGCGCCAAATGGCCGCTCGCCGAGTCGCTTCAATCGGTACTGCCGGTCGGTGTTAGCCATCCGCCTCGAGGAGCAGGTCTCAGGGGTTCATCCCGGATCTACACAGTTGAGAACCCAAATCTTGGACAGCAACAAACATATGGCGGCCTCGACGCCGCAGCGCTGGCGCCAAAATGCACCGCGACACAGCTGAGGCCATATCTGTGCTCTCAATTGAGCATTCCCTGCTGACGATTGACTGCCATTCTTGGTTTGCAGGAGAAGAGGTATCGCTCCATGCAGGAGCATATCCGCCGAGCGCATCCCGAGCACTACATTTCCAAGCTCCCTGCCACCGAGGAAAGCTTCCTTCTGATGATCAACACACCGCCCAGCGAGCGACCGCCACAGAACTCCGCACCAGGCCCTCGCCCACCAGCAATTGACCACCTGAAGGCGGGCTACCCCCACGACCGACAACATGGCTTTCACCGCGACGACAACACAAGCGCCCCGGCCACGCCTCGGAATCCCGACGAGTATCCCCCAGTCGCCCAGATGCTCCCGGCAGCTAGCAGCGCCGCGGCCGCCTTGGCGCAGCTCCACAGCCACCCCAGCCTGGAGCCCGATTGGGAAACGGGAGATGCTGTACGTATCAATCAAGCTGCTGTGCTATCCGAACAATTTTCGGAGCCACTGACGCGGAGCTATTTTTGTCGCCACTCCGTAGGGCTGGCACTCTGATACAGAAAAGGGGAGACTAGCGAGGACTTCGATCGAACTTCCTCCCATCCACTTGCCCGGCCCTGGGATCACAAGTGAGCCCTTCGGCGGGGTGGGAGGTGCAGGTCGGCAGAGGGACATACTGCCATCAATTCTGTCAACATCTCCTCCTGGTCGATCCTCGACGCTCCCGCCGCTGCAACGGCCGCTGGGCCCAACACGCCCGCGCAAGCAGTCGGTCACCAAAAGAGGGAGGGAGGCCCATCACAAGAAGCAGAGGTCGAGGGGCACGGCGGCGGACTGGCTCCGCCGCATCCAGAACGATCCGAGCAACCACAGCGGCGGCGGGTTGGGGCCTGGTGATCGCCTTAGACCTGGGGATCCGTTCAGCAAGGCCAAGTCGGCCGAGCCGACAGCCGACTACGGGAAGCGGTGGGAGGACCTGATCGACGCCGCGGCGTCCGCCACCGAAGACATTGACGAGGACAGGACGCCTGTAGGTCCACGCAGCCCCTATCTGATCGACCCGGCCCTGACTTATCAGGTACCTCAATCCCCCATATCCGTCCACCGCGCGTCCCTACCCCCCTTTCCCCAGCAGTCCTTCCCGAACCAGGCCAGCTACCAGGCCTCGCCCCTGCAGCAGGCCCTGACTCCTCCCTCCTACATCCAGGAGGTGCCCGACCCTTTCCCTTCTGTCGAAAGCGGCGAGAGCGGCGATAATTTCCACATGGAGTCCCGCGGTCTCTCAGACTCGTCCCCGAGCTACTCGTCGCAAAACACCCAGATATACTGCGCTGCCTGCCAGGGCGTCTCGCTACTCAAGGAGTCGTATGCATGCACCGAATGTATATCTGGCCTCTGCCCGGCCTGTGTGGAGGTTTTGATGAGCGAACAGGGCGCTAGGAGGAAATGCCCCCGGTGTGCTACTATCGGCGGTCGTTTCAAGCCATTCCAGCTTGACATTAGGTGAATAGGAAGAGCATCTCGGGAAGGAGAAGAGATTTTGGATGGGAGCGTCACACCGTATATCGCATTTCCAAGTGGATGGCGATACGAGGCTTTCTCTGCTTTCTTTTACTTGCTTTTCTGCTGCTTTCTTCTGTCTTTATTTTCTTGTCCCCCCTTTGATTTCCCACGTCTTTTTATTCCTCTTCTCCTATACTCTTTTACTCGGCGTCGTCCCAAAGGCCTTCTCTATTATCTATTTTCACTCTGCGACGTTATCCACAACCCGCGTTTCCCATCTCCACGAACGATCATGAGACCGGCGCACGGGCAGGACGGACTGCACACTATACACTTTTCATTGTCACAGCATTGTTTGGGATTCGTTGGACGCAAGCCGGGATTATCTGGCTTCATTTTCCTTTGTTCACTATATGGGTCTACTCGGGGCTCCAGTATCGGCGTTTTGTCTTTCCCAAGGGGTCACACCGATGGCTTCTACACTCCGCTTCGTTATCCGCAGATGCCAGCATGGCTATTGCGATGGCCTTTTACTCCCGACCTTCGAGTCCTTTGTTTCCTTTTATTTTGATGATTTCTCAACTTTGTTTGTATACAGCGGTCCCAGACAGAACATGGGACACCGTCATCATTTCATCCACACTCGGCGGGTTGATCCGATGCAGCTTGGCTTTTTGATTCCTGTCTTTGGCCTTACATCTATGTTGGAGTGGAACGTCTAGAAACGGGACATATATTCAACGATTTCAAGATGATGTCTGGGTATTTCTCAGCGTTCCGAGTTCCTAGTCCAGCCAAGTGCCTCATTAAATTCGCCCGCCAAGCTCGTCACCACACCTTCAATCCCTTGGTGTCAGCCACCATGGCGACTTCACGTCCAGATCAGGATTCTTTTGCTTCGCTGCTCTCGTGCCTCTTGGTATACCTTGATCTATGTTCCTATCTCGATCCCCAAAGTCCTTGGGTCTTGGCCGAAGCTCGGTAAAATCTGAAAGGCTGGAGATGGGCAGTCGCTTGGGGGAGTGGTCGTCTTGTCCTGTCCGATGTAGACTCGCCCGCGCTACCTCCCCGCCTCGACAATCGGTTCGCTCGGGTGGATGGCGGCGGGCGAGACGGCGGTCGCGCCATCGCTTTTGGTCCACGGATTCAGCGGAGATAGGGACGCGGCAGGGCTCAACGAGTACAGGGGACATACTATGTCACTCTCGGGTGACATGGCTCGCCCTGCATGGTTGTCGTTCGCCCGGGAGCGGTCGCGCGTCGCCTAGACGGTCCGCCAGCGGTGGCAAAGACTAGTAGGGGGAGGGTGGAGGGTTCGATTCCGTCGTGCGAGGCATCGTAAAGCCCTTTGCCTTGTGCAAGATCCCGGCCCTCCTAGTTGTACGGGGGATGGCATCGCCAACAAAGTCTGTAGTGCCGCCATTCTCGAAGGAAATGCGGTTAGAACGGAAGCCGACCTCGGGGAGAAGCATCACGGCCGTTCTCACTTGGTCCGTTTTCTCACGGGGTCGGGGTTAATCTCGTAGGGGTAACAGTATTGATACTTCATGCAACAACGGTTAGGTCGCCTGGCGATGTAGCAATCACAGTCGATTCGGGTTCGAGAGTTAAGATTGTAGAAGCGCGGGTTGGAATTTTTTTTTTTTTTTTTTTTTTTTTTTTTAGATTTTCAGCAACAGACACAGCCAAGTGAACCCCCAAGTCCTACCAGCTTTACCCCTAATAAATTGTTAAAACAAGAGCCATGAGGACTGGGTAAAAGAAAGAAACGTGGGAAGAGCAAGAACATGCCGAGTTATATGGTAGAATACAATAATACACCCTGACTTGTAACCAAAAAGAACAAGGAAACTCGATGGTTTGTTTTCGCTTATACCTCCTTTCTCGCTCGTAGTCCAGCTTTCCCACTCACCAAAACGCACATCGAGCCAGCGCCAGGAGGGTGTTGCCATTTTGTTCGCGTAAACATCAAGCGAAGTGAGAAGAGCAGGATCACCTTGAGAAGAACCTGCCAACCATGCCGGTGGCGATGCTGGTGGCGATATTACCGGTCGAAAAGGCGCTGCCGGCGATGTTAGAGGCCTGGCTGAACTTGTCGCAGCGGGAGAAGGCGAGGGAGTTTGTGATGGTGAGGACGAGAGCGATGGCTTTTTAGGGACGACAACTGTCAGCAGTGGTTCGCATGGTAGGATGGGGCCGGGCAGCTGAGAAAGAAGCTTACCGACGAGTGGCAGCCAGATGAACTTGAACCGGATCACGGCCAGGATGGCCAGAGCGATCCAGAGCAAGGGCTGGGCGTAGATGGCCAGCCAGAAGAAGCGGCTGTCGGTCGGGTTGATGGTCTTGGTGCCGGGCTCGCTGCTCTCAAAGACCCAGTGCGAGTCGCCTGTCTGCGGGTCGACCTCGTTCCACCAGCGCAGCCCCACGAGGCGGCGGCCGGCGATGTTCTTGAGGTAGTAGAAGTCGGCGGCGAGGAGTAGGATGGTGATGATGAAGATCATGACCCTGGAAGGAAGAAAAAAAAAAAAGAAAAAAAGCCCCCGTTAGGACGAGACACAGCTCAGGTCGGGGGCGGGCGGGGTGGAAGTTGCTTGCTCACATGTTATCGGTGAATAGGAGACCGAACAGGTACACAAGCAGACTTGCTATCGGTAACCGTTAGCCTTCCTCCTCGCGCTCAGGGGAAGAAAGGGAGGTGCGGAGGGGGCACAGCGCAAGCGTACCGACTCGGAAGGCCAGGAAAGTCAAGAGTGTGATGGGATGCGAGCTCAGCTTCCAGCTCAGGGAGCCCGGCGCGGGCTGCTGCTGTGCTTCCATCATGGCGGGCAGTGTGCACCGTCCGTCCTTCCCTCCGGAGTGAGAATTATAATGCGCTGGGGCCTGCCCGTCTTGCCGAGGCGCGTGCTATGGCGGGACGAGGGGGATTGGTGGTTGCAAGGTGGAGGAAGCTGGAGCGCGGAGCTGTGCTTCCAATCGACAGCGGTTGTATTGCGCCTCCTTCGAAAAATCTCGGTCGCGGCGAGATGTTTCGGTCCCCGGCAGATAGCAGCGCAGGGAGGGTCAGATCGTAGTAGTCCGTCGTAGCCGTGGTTGTCGCAGAGTTGTGTCCTTTGGTGGTGCCGTCGATCGAGCTGGGCGAGGCTCCTGCCGCGTGTCACCACCAATCCGAGGTCGCAGCTGTGGCGCAAGCAAGCATCGCTTGGTGCCCGTCGCAGCCAAGTGTGGCTCCCTTTCGGCGGCACGGTGGACCCCTGTTGCCGCAAAGCTCACGGCTCCACAACAGAAATCCAATGACGTGAGTCTGCCTGGGCCCGCTATTGCGTGAGGGGGCACCTCCGCACAACTTCCGGTCGCCCCTTTCCTTCACACTTGATCCGCCATTGAAGCCTTTGGTTTATGATGGGGATATCTGCTGCTGGACGGAAGCTTAAGGCTAGTCTCAGCGAGAACACGTCGGAATCTAGTCTCTGGCTGCACACACGACCTAACGAAATGAGATGAGGGAGCTCGGTACCCCTTCTTTCCACCCAATCACTGAATCCGGCGGCCCGTATTAGTCTCGATACTTGCGGCTCCCTTATGGTCGACCCTGAACTTCAACTTGCTGGCCGTAGATATATATACCTTGGGTCTCGAGGTCAAATCCTCGTCACAGGGTAGACGAGGCGTGTAAGCCAAACCCCGGCAAAATGGCTCCCTCTCAGTTGCTTCGGCGGGCTATCTTCTATGGTAAATGCCCTGCTTTGATATACCTGGACCTACCGACGCCCATGAGGCACATGCTAGGACAGACGCGAACTCTCAGACGCTTCATCTAACGCGGTCCAGTCCCGGCCTCTTCGCCTCGCATGATCCAAAAGTCTCTCAGTTACGAAACCGACAACGTAACCTACGACCTCGAGGACTCGGTCGTCGATGCCAAGAAATCAGAAGCCAGGCATGCCCTGGCCCAGCACCTTGGCTCTCTGCGCTGTCAGGGGAACCACCCGAGGGAGATCGCGGTGCGAACAAACCCGATGACAACGACTCACGGCGTGCAAGACATTCTTGACATGACGAAGCTGCCCAGCGTCGACGCGATTCTGCTGCCCAAGGTAGACCAAGCCGAGACCGTGCAGGCCGTGGCCGAGATGATCGCCAGCTCCAACGGAGAACGCCACCTGGCCTGGGAAGAGGGCCGACGCGAGCCGGCAACAGCAGCAGCAGCACGAGAACCCAGACAGCGGCCCGAACTACGCCCCCTGACGCTCATGGCGCTGATCGAGTCGGCGCGCGCGGTCGAGAACCTCGGCGACATCTGCCGCGCCGGCAGCCGAGACGGCCCCGGCCGGCCCGGCGCGCTGTCGGGCATCGTCTTTGGCGCCGAGGACTTTGCGCGCGACCTGAGCGCCGAGCGCACCCCGTCGCTCAGCGAGTTCCTGTACGCGCGCTCGCGCATGGTGACGGCCGCGCGCGCCCACGGCGTGCCCAGCGTCGTCGACCTCGTCTGCACCCAGCTGGACCGGCCCTCGCCCTTACCTTCATCCCCTGGCGCCGCCAAGACGAGGCTGGAGGAGGAGTGCGAGAACGGCCGGAGCATGGGCTTCAACGGGAAGCAGGTGATCCACCCGGCGCAGCTGGGGACGGTGCACCGCGTCTTCGGCGTCCCCGCCGACGCCGCCGCCTGGGCCGTCCGCGTCGTCGTGGCAAACGCCAGGGCCGAGCGGGGCGGCCTGGGCGCCTGGGTGCTGGACGGAGAGGTCGTCGACGCGCCCGTCGTCAGGAGGGCACGGGCCCTCGTCGAGAGGGCCAGGCGGGTCGGGTACGACGTCGACGCAATGATGGAGGCTAATAAAGACGTGCGACCCGACGCAAAGTGAGGGGATGGACGAGGTCATCTCCCGCAGAACCTTGTTTATACCAGAAATCAATCCTCGGACGGCATCCTAGTCGTCCCATGTCCCACGTTTCAAATTTTCGCATGAACTCGTAGCCTATATCAACGTCGTTCGTCTACCTCTTGTGCCGCTTGATTAAGCCATCGACAACAGTATTTCAGGAAATCATCGCTTACGGGGTATTAACAGCACGGTCACGGTCCGAATTGATAATAAGCAGCTGGAGAACACGTAAACGCAAATCCTGTAGCACGAAAAGAATATCTCTTAAACTCCATTTAGCGCCAGCGAGAGAAACGAACGAGGGATGCGCGATAAACCAGAAGGTATCCCACCACACACAGTCAGGGTCAGAACCAGGCTTCATTAAATACAATAAACGAACTCCTTTCTCCATGTACATTCCCCCCTCCTACAAAAAGATAAAATGAGAAAGTAATTTGATCCCAAGCAAGCGTGGAAGCGAGTAAACCAAAACTCCCGCTACTTGGTCGTCACTCCCCGCGCCCGCCTCGATGGCGACATCCAGCTGGTGTTCCTCTTCCTCGAGGCGCGCAATCTCCTCGGGTGTCATGTGGTCCTCGATGAGGTGTTGCGTACCGCCCAGACATGCCCGTGTCGGAGCGCGGCGGAAGCCCTTCCTCGCCGATGGCGGGTGGCGGCGCTGGTGCCGAGGATGGCGGGAAGGCGGCAGACGAGCGGTCGGCGGTAGATCTCGAGTTTGCCGAGCCGGTCGGGCGACTGACGCGGCGACGGCGGGTGGGGGCGCGTTCGCCGCCGCCGAGGGGTTGTCGCTGTAGGGCTGATAATCGCCCGCAGCCTCGCTCGCCCCCCCGACCAGGGTGCTGTCGCGATGCGGACCGTCTTCCGAGTAGGGTGAGCGTGGGCTTTCGGCAACGATGGCGTTGGCTTCCTTCTCTGCCACGAGATCTCCCGACCTCCCCGGCCCGCCATTGTAGCCCAGACCAGCCTTTCCTGCCTTGTTCTGGCGCCGACGACGCACGAAGAACCATACGAGAGCGGTTCCCAGCAACAGGGCGGCAAGGGCAGCGCCGATGGCTGTCCCTGCAATCGCGCCAGTAGACAAGCCGCTGTTAGGAGCTTCGCCGGGGGCGGACGGTACCGACGATGTGCTTGCTGTTGGTGCTGCTGGTTGAAATGGGTCCGTGCTCGTGCTAGAATAAGGGGGCGGATCAGGCCCAACGAAGTCGGGCAGGGTACCGCCGCTCCCAGCGGAGAATTTTGACAAATACTCGTCGAACAAGCGAGGTTGCTTGCTGATTTCCTCGTTCGCCAGAGCGAACGGCCCAATAGTAGGCAGCTTGCCGTCCAAGGACGGCGTCATTCCGGGCGTCTTGAGACTCAAGTATAACTTGGGCGGGTCCTGGTTGATGCTGCTGGAGATGTGGATGCAAGGCCAGTTGCATTTTGGACGGTTATTTTGCCCTCGATCGTATCTGACTCGGGTGGGTGACTGCCGGAGAGGTTGTTGTTTGAGGGTTCTTCGAGAATCTTGTTAGTGGTCCACCTAGGCGCCCCTAGGGTCAGGCAAAGTCGTTGTTCAATCTCACCTGGCTCTTCCAACTTGGACAGATAAGGTCCGTGGTATGTTCGATTATTGTATTTCGGATAGATGTAAAGGGTCAAGTAGGAGTCGCGGGCATTGTGAAGAGTTATTGAGACCCAGTCTGGAAGTGACGATCCTTTGGAGCGAGTGTACTGGAGCTGCAATGGCGCGCCTGGTCTGGTCGGGATGAACTGCTTCGCGATGAGAGCCCCGTCAATCCTGACGTCGAAACTTGGAGCAGCGGCAATCAAGCCCGCTCCAAAGAGCACCAGGGTAGATGGGCGCAATCGCATGATCACTTGGCTCCCAGTCGGGGTCTTCTTGGATGTCTGTCGTGGTCAAGTGTATCACAGCGACATGGCGGTGATATTCGTGTGCGGTAGTGTCGAGGCGGCGACACCTGGGCGAGAAGCGGTTGATGTTTCCTGCTTCTGATGACCGTGTGTCGTTTGGACAAGCGTTTGCCCCAAGAGTCCCTCTCAAGCGGATTCACCAATCCTCTGTAGGTAGTCAGGCAGCAAGTGTTGGGTGCCAAGCAAGACGAAAAACGAAGAGGAAACGAATCCCCACGTTTTGGCGATGGGCTCGTCACGTCGAGCCGAAAACTTTGGGAGAAGCCGAGATGGATGTCGATGCGCACGGCTCGCAGTAGCGAGAGATGACGGGAAAGAACAGGAGCAACAGGCGAAGAAAGGATGCATGCAGCCACAGGAGAGAAGCAGAGGATGGAGGGGACTGGATCGACCGGGGGGCTCAGACCAAATTGGCTGTTAGTGCCAACGATGGTTGCTTACGGCTGAGATGGATGGGTCTCCTTAGCGGGGGGCGCCTGTTGGTTCTGCGCCGAAGAAGGACGACGCGCGCGCAACTCTGGCCTGCAGCCACGCAGATCCATTGGACCGTTCCACGGCCCCGTCCTTTGATGTTCCCATTGTCGCAGCGGGGATGGGGCACCCCAATTCGCCCTTCGTACCCGGGCCCAGCTGGGCCAGCCTATCACGGCCGCTGCGCCCCCCGGCTCTGTGCAGCGGTCGGTACCTTGGCAGCCTTCCCGCAGCTTTGTTTCTCTCCCCACGAGGAGGAGGGAGTGCGAGAGGAATCGGACAGCGGGCCCGAGATTATTTTAGACGGGGTCAGCAAGCAAGGGCCTCTTCCCCAATCACAGCCGCCCTGAGGAGACCCGCGCCAGGCCCAGGCATGAAGAGCAAGGGTCCCGAAGGATGGTTTTCTGCTCTCTCTTCGGCAGACCCGCTTGCTGGTGGCCGATCGCTTGTTGGGGCCCAGCCAGCGTGCCAGCCCAGGGCTGAGCCACCAAAGGTGCAGTTTTGCACCTCATCCAGCCCAAGAAGCGTGTGGGCCTAGCGGGAAAGTAAGCGGCGTCAGAAGGGCGCTGCTGGTGCGGCGCCGTCAGGTGAGGCGCCACCGGCTTCGGCTGGAATCAATCACCGGAGCGACGCTTTTTTCTGTATTTTCGCCTCCTTGCCAGCAACACACACACACACACACGCACACAGCGCCCAGAAACAGCTGTCAATTGGAGGAGAGGCAAACCGCAGTGAGACACGAGTGATTAACGCCAGAGCATGGATGGAGAACGAAAAATGTCGGCTGGCTGCGTACGGAGTAACACGTATCCGCAAACAGCAAGAACGACAAACACGGGCAACCATCACGCTCACACGCAGCACCCACACACGACGGGCACAGCCTGCAGCGCGGGCCACAAACAGGCCCGGGCGGGGCGTCCCTGTGATTGGCCCCCGGGACGTCGTGCCTTGCCAGAAGCGGGAAGATGGGAAAGAGGTGGGGCGGTAAGATGGGTCAACGCACATCAACGGGGCTGAGCTATTTTTTGCGCGACTGCCTGGCACGTCCGGCATGGACGTCTCGGCCGACTTCATGTTTGTTCTTCAAATATTCTCTCTCGTCTTGTTCCTGCTTCTCCAAGGTTCCCGCTCCTGTGGAAGGCTGTGTGGAATGACAGCACGGGCCGATGAAACGAAGAGAGGGGCAAAAAGGCAAAATACCTCGATGCAGGGCATAACCTCCTGTTGATCAGCTGCAGCCTTTTTTGGTGCTGCCACCAAATCCTCCCACTCACCGCTGCCGATCCCATCCCTTGCCCTTCCTTGGTTTAGCGCGCAGCACATTTAGCTGTGACAGGGGACCTCGACACCTAAAGGGAGGGAGGAGAAAAAAAATGGAGAAGCCCCCGATGGCTGACAAGACCGGGCGGGGCCAACAACCCACACAGCTGCGCACACAGCTGCCGGTCCCGCCTCAAAGTGAAACACTTGGGTCGGGCACAGCAGCAAAACGGCAACGGCGACAGCTGGATGAAGACCTGACTTGGAAGGTGGCGGAAGAGCCGGGCGCTTCAGAAAACAGCACGCAGCCGCCCGTTTGCAGCAGCGCGACTCTCTGGACTTTCCAATCCAGCGCGTACGTAAAGCGGACAACCCCCTAAAGGTAAGGCTGGCAGGGTTCCGTCTGGTGTGTTCGTCCGGGCCGTTTCCAAAAACGACGACGCACAAGACAAAACGCATGCACAACTCCTCCTCCCCAGGAGTCCGGCCACTCCAGCCCAGCCTCGCCAGCTGTGCTACCACCGTGGCTGCCAAGCCCGCGCCGGGACTTCCAGCTGCTGACATGTGTGCGCCTACGGACCACCTAACGGTGTTGTATTTGACCCCGCGTGGCTGTGTAAAGCGGCAGTCACGCTGTCAACTTTGCACATACTATCGCCGGAAAGCTGGGCCTTTTTTGTATATTGCAAAAGATGGGTCCCGGCTTACTGATGATCCTTGGCGCTCTGCACTCGACTCTCCCCCGTCCCGTCCGCACCGCGATCCTATCCTGTATGTACGATGCTGGCACATGAAATCCTCGTGTATCTTTGACTCCCCCCTTTTTTTTCTTTTTTCTTTGAGTCGCGGAGATCCCATTTGGCGCCGACCGAGCCTTGCTTTGCCCTCTCGTTTTACCGGTCTCGGGATATGTCAACCGTAGACACAGCTGAGCGGGCGGCGTCACGCAAGCAGGGCCGGGGGCTAAAAACCACACAAACCAACGGCCGACAGGCTATTTCGGTCCATCTTCCCATTGGGAACTACCGGCCTCCGGCCTCCAGGGGTGGGTGGGTTGCCCGTGTGCTTGCGTTGCTTCTCCAAAGGTACGCTGCATTTGCAGCCAACTTGCCCCAGTTTATTGTTGGTTGCCAACATTGGTTGCCGACATAAAGTATTTCGTTCATATGCAATGCCGCTGGAATTATATAACCTACAAGCTCTACCGTGTGAGAGGGTGCACATAGGGTGGGTGCGTGCTTCAAGCAACCTGAGCGTTGGCCAGGCAAGGTTCGAGACACTAGGTGTTATGTGTTGTTGTTTCCTTCTTGTTCTTGGTTTGATTTGGTTATGCAAAAGTCATGGATATCTCCTTCTCCTGCCCGAAATCCGGGTCGTCGAAATCATCTAGGTTGGCCCACGGGTTCGACTGCCCCATGTTTGGCATCGTCTGCGACGTCGTAATTGCCGGCCGTGACCCGACTGGCGCTGCCGGTTCGCCCGCGCCCGGGACAGCCGTCATGGGCGATACGCCCGACGACGGTGATATAGCCGTGGGTGACACCGTCGTCTCCACAGGGGCTGCCTTGTATGTGTCTTTTGGTGGTGCCGCTGGCGGGATAGCGACGACGACGATGGCAGCTCGTCAAACGACGTGTCAAACGTCATCTGTATTTCGTCGCCGCCGTCATCGCCAAACCCGTCGTCAAACGTGAGGTGGCCGCGCCACCCCCGATGCTGGGGGCGGCGTTGTGGTAGCTCGGCGACCGGTAGCCTCCTCCGAGCCGTTGCCGCCGTACGCTGCGACTCAGACGGCTTGTACTCGTACGGCGACCGCGCCTCGTGTGAACTCCGGTAGGTGGCCGTCACCTCTGCGCTCTGCGTTTCCCTGAGGTTCTCGCGTGGTGACGCGGGAACACGGGCGAAGGCACCGGCCGCGCCGTCATCGGCGTCAGCCCGCTGGGGCTGACGTCGCCAGTCATCGGGCTCACGTTTAGCCTGATAGGCGGCAGTGTCGACGGCAGCTCCTTCACCTCCAGCAGCTGGTCCGGGTTGTCCTTTTGCGCCTCCGCCTCCTTGGCCAGCTCCGCCCGGATGGCATCCACGTCAAACAGGACACCGTGATTATTACCATCCTTGTCCTCCGTCTTGCTCATCGCGGCCGCGGCCCCTTCAGCAGCCCCTCCGGCAGCCCCGCCCGCGGCTGCCGACTTGGCCGCGTCCTCATAAATCTCCCACTCCTTCTTCTTGCTCTTTTTCTTGCGCCCAAAAGAGAGCCAACCCCCTTGCTGGATTTGCCCTCGTTCTCTAGTTCCTTCCGCGCCTCCTCGATCTCGTTGATGAGCTCGCGCTGCCGCGAAGCGTGGTTATCCGGGTCCGGGTCCTCGATTTCCGTGAACTCGTCGCTTTCCACGAGCCAGCCGCACTCGCGTAGGAGCCTCGGCATCTTGGCTCGGTAATCCATGTGGCCCCCACGAACTCGGACACGTCCATGTTCTCCAACATCGGAATCTCCTCGAGGGGGGCCAGCCCGGCCACACGCCGGATGCCGCGTTGGTCAATCTGAACAGATAGCCCAGAATCCAGTCATTGCGGTTGTACGCATTTACGAAGCGCCCAGACACCACCGACCGGGCGCGTAGGTACTCGTCTCGCTTCACCACAACGGGCGATCCGAACAGGTACACATTCTGCACCAGGCCCAGACCGCCTTTGCGGGCGAGCTCGAGGAGGCATGAGAAGATGACACGGGAGCCCAGAGAATACCCGACCAGTGTCACCGGCCGCGTCCCAAGGTTGCGGTCGATCAGTGAGTCAGCAAGAATCAAACCTGCCGACCAGGCTCGGTCCAGCGAGACGGCCCAGGGATTGTCGATCAGGTACGAAAGCTTGGTGAGGACCACTGGCACTGTCAGGGCGGCCATGAGCGCCGTGAAGGTACTGGCCAAAACCTGCTGGAGACCTTGCGTGAGGGCCTTAAAAAAACAGTTCGTCAGCTATAGTGTCCACTTTGGCAGGAGAATCATGTCTAGAGGAGAGTGGAGGGCCAAAAAGAGACTCACCTCGGTTGCCAAGATGTTGATAGTGTCTCCCATACTCCGAAGCATCTCGGGCTCCCACAGCACCGAGTATATATCACCCATGGCCGAGTCTACTGTGCTGAAGGGCAGACGGACGTCATCGACCTTGCCCGTCATCCAGCCCGAAACCGTGACGATGAGGTTGACACGCTTGTTGTTGTGCGGGGTCGGTACTCGAAAGTCTTGACCGAGCCGGTGCGGCGGTTGGCGGCGCGGACGCCGATGATGCTGCCCGAAAGTAGCCGCGCTGGTGGCGATGATGGCCGTGCCGCCGGCGCCCACCAGGAAGCCCGTCCACTCGAGACGCCGATGGCGCCGAAGCCGGCCACGAGGCCCGCGCCGATGACGGGAGCCAGCAAACCCGCCGACAGGCCGATGACCAGGCCACCACCCACCGTAGCGAGGCCCATCATGACGTACCGCCGCTTGAGTGCGAGTTTGCGGCGCGTGTCCATGTGCTCGTCCTCGTTCCAGTTCTCCTTTTCGGCCTGCTGCTGCATCTCGAGCGCATCTGTAACCTTCTTCTCGAACCGACATATCTCCAGCCAACTGATTTCCAGGCTCTTTCCCACCACTTTCCAGGAGGCACCTGGACCTCGCGTCGTATACCGAGTCGGCGATCAGCACTAAGAACAGGTCGCACAGGACCGTCCATCGGAGATCAATGAAAATCTTGGCAGAGTCCGTCATCTGGCTTGGCATCTGCACCCCAGGCATATCGTCTACCGTGTGTGCCTCGTACGGCGGCGGACGCGCTGCTGCCTCCTCCTCGTCAGGTAGTTGCCCGGTCTTATTGCCGGCCTTCTTGGCTTTTGATGGAAGACGTTGAAGAGGAGCGGCTGTGCCCCTTGCCCGGTCCCTCTGGTGCCAGCGAGTCTGGAGCGGGCGTCGTGGCCCGAGTGGATGTTCGCGATTCCGTCTCACCGGCCATGGGGTTTGACACCCTGGAGTTTGCCATCAGAACTGGAGTCAGATCGGCAGGCTGGACGCCGTGGGCGCTGAGCTGCTCGATCATGATCTGCTCGTCGGTAGTGATCTCCATGTGGGCATACAGACGGATCATCATCTTCTGGGACCACATCTTCAGGGCCTCGGCCGCGAGCTGGATTTCCTTGCGCGACTTTTTAGTGCGCTCCATGTCCTCAAACTCCTTGGTCATGGCAGACACCTCGAGGCGCGTTAGTCCGACGTAGGCGATGCGCTGCCCCTCAGTCAGCAAGTCCTTGGTGGCCTGCAGCTGGGACACGGCGTCCCGTGCGTCCTCCTCATCCTGCAGACTGGTCCCGGCGCCCTTGAAGAGGTAGTTTGTGTTCTCGTCCATGCTCGTCGCCGACTCAGCATCGTCGTCCACCAGCACCTTAGTGTAGCCCTTGCCCGCGCCGCCAAGCCCGCCGTAGCCGTACTTTTCCGTCTCATCCTCGGCCTCGTTGAATTCCTTGGCAACAAGTCTGTTGTCGTCGTCGTATATGTCATAAGCCGCGTACGACGGCATTTCTTGCCATCCGCCATCGTCGTCCGATTCCGCCTCTTCCTTCTTGGTGGTGAGTGCCTGGTGGGAGAATTCAGACAGTTGTGCCGGGTCCGCTGCACTGGCCGTACTTGGTTGCCGGCCGTGTCTGAAGCTACGCATACTAGTGACGCTTGCCGCACGGCTGCGGTTGGCGGAACTGGCGATGCTTGCTGCACGGCTGCGGCTGGTGGCATGTACTTTGGGCTTGTCCTTCTCCCCGGCTGCCACCGAGTCTTTTGCCTTTGTATCGTCACTCTTATCTCCCTTGTTCCCCTCCTCGCTACCCAGCTTCTGGGAGGCCACCGGTGCGATTGGTGTCATCTCCGCGGGGTCCTCCGTCAGTGCTGCCGCGATCCCAGGAGCAAGCCTCGAGACAACTGGCGTCAGGGGGTCTTCGCCCACGCTACGGAGGCTGTTAATCGATGCGGCCCGAGATAAGGGCCTGGAGGCAGCAGAGTTAAACTCGTCTTCGCTGCTATCGCAGTCGGGAATGTCGATCTGGTGATGTGAGATGCTCGAGGACCGTGACCTGCGGCCACGCAGCGAGGTGGTCGACGGCACTCTCCTGTGCGAATGGGTCGACTTGGCTGAGGAGCGGCTGGCGCTCCTGGCCCGTAGGCTCACGCTCCATTTCCTCCCGGGCTGCTCCCCGGCGTCCGGGTTGTCTGTTGGGTAGTCGGTGTGGCCGGCGGGGGCCGGCGGGGGCTTCTTGATGGGCAGGCCAAAGTCGTCATACTCAACCTCCTCCTCGGGATCCGCCGGAATGGCAGCGGGGCGGGGGCAGGTGCGGCGGCCTGCTGCGGCCGAGGCGAGACCGGCTTCGGGCTAGCATTAATGGGGTTGAGCTTGGTCTGTGGCGGCCGTGGTGCGTCATTGGAGGCATCGTTCTTGCCAGGGGGTCTCACGCCCCCCGCGTCTGGATCGTCCATTTCTTCTTCGAAGGCGGGATGGTCGCGACACAGAGGAGGTTTGTCCGAGAGAAAGTAGATCGCCCGTGAGCGGAGGATCGATTCGGACCTGAACAGCTGTAACACCAGAATTAGGGGGTTGTTGGCGGGGACTTTTGGTGTTGCGGTTTCGAGATTTGGAGAGTGGCGGTCGGCCGAAACTCACTCTGTATGTGCTTCTTTGTTTGCGCCTGGTAGATTACCCCCAGCCGTGCAACGTCTCGGCCATACCGAGCCCTCGGCGGGAGATTGTAGGGGCGGGATGATGACGCGGAACCGGATGGGAGCAACGATATCGGCCGTCCTTACTAGGGCCGTCAGACAGAGACGCAGTGCAGTCGCGGAGGGTCGGGTATCGGCTGGGCTTGATGGTGGTTATCTGGGGGGAGCGCCGGTGTTCGCCAGGGTGCTCACTAAGGGTCTGCGAGGTGCAGAAGCGGTGCCGGCGGATGACCTGACGACGGGTCCGATCCCACCAGACGACCCAGACGACCACACTGACGGCGTGCGGGTTTGATGTTGGGGAAACGAAATTACCTGACCAGCGAATGCTACGCGTCCCTGCCCCACCTGTACGTTGACTTCATGACATGGACGAACCCCTGGCTTGGGCGGCTTGTGCGAAGGATTAGCGTGCCGCAGTGGGCTGCGCCCCGACTCAGTAAGACCAAACAAGCTTGGAACATTGCAGACCCAATGCATTTCATGCTATTCTAATGCGCTTGAGGACGAGGCATCAGTATCTTCGTCAGGGTGACCCTATCGAGAACTTGCCAGGAATAGGGGGAGACCTCAAGTGTGCAAGGACGTGTGTCTATGCAGGTACCTAGGTAAGTACCTTCCTATCCAGGAATATTGAGGTGCCTGCTTGAAAATCACCATCCATTCATCACAATCGTCCTTGGATTCTCCAATCAGACATCTCGACTTTACGCAGATACTCAGTGCAATGCAAGCATTTTCTCATTCATTCCCCAATCCTGGCTAGGGCCTCCCTCGCTTCCTTTTGAATACGGGCTTCCTCACAGCCCCCTTGGTGATGAACTTCTTGTCCTCTTCGTCACTGTCCTCCTTCTCACCCCCTTTCTTCTTGTCTAGTTTTTTCTCCTCGGCCCGCCGGCGCTCGTCGTCGCGGGCCTTGTCCTCTGCCATCTTGGCCTCGATCTCCATCTTGCGGTTGAACTCGGTCTCGACCACGCGCCGGTCGCGCGCCGAGTAGCCCTTCTCCTTGACCGAGTAGAAGACGCCTCCCAGGTCGGCGAGCCACATGGGGTCGACCGACGTCACCGTCGACATGTACTCCTTGGACGTCAGGATCAGCTCGTGGTACACGACGTAGTCGGGCAGGAACCCGAGCCCGTAGAGCGCGCTGGTCGGGTGCAGCTGCACTGTCACGCTCGTCCGCAGGTTGATGTACTCGCCGATGCCCTTGACCTTGGCCGCCTGGTGGTAGTAGCCCGAGCAGATGCACTTGCGCACCACGTCCCAGTCGGTCCCGCAGCTGACCATCTCCATCTTCTGCGCCCGCATAATGTCCAGCAGCTGGTCCCGGACCTCCTTGGCCCGCCGCAGCGACTTGGAGTGCAGAAAGTGGCGCGTGCACCACCCGTCCGAGTGCCCGTTCGCCTTCCACTGCGAGTACACGTGCAGGTACGTCAGATGGTCCGACTCGGGCACGAAAAACTTCTCTCGCGCTGCATCCGACTCCTCCTGCCGCTCTTTCGGCCGGTAGAAGACGTTGGGCACCGACAGCATCGACACAATCGTCACCATCTCCTCCGTGCACCCGTACTCCTCCGCCATTATCAGGAGTTTTGCCAGCGATGGGTCCATGGGGAAGAAGTTCATTTTGCGCCCCATTTCCGTGAGCTCGCCCAAGTTGTCCAGCGCGCCCAGGGCCCAGAGATCGAAGAGCGACGTGGTCATGGTGTCCTGCGGTGGCGGATCCATAAAATGGAAGTCCAGCATATCCTTAACCCCGAGAGATTTGATCAAAAGAATGGTGTTGCTGAGGTTTGTCCGCTGGATCTCGGGAATCGTTTGTATGTAGAGCTCGTCCTTGAACGCCTTCTCTGTATACAGCCTAAAGGCCTTGCCGGGCCCGGTCCTGCCCGCACGTCCAGATCTTTGCGAGGCGTTTGCCTGAGATATAGGTGTGATTTGAAGGGTGTCCATGCCCATCTTGGGGTTGTACACCTTAAGCTTCGAGTAGCCGGCGTCGACAACGTACATGATACCGTCGACAGTCAGACTTGTCTCAGCGATATTGGTGGCGACGATGCATTTGCGCACGCCTGGTGCCGCCCGATCGAAGATCTTGGCCTGAAGATCTGCGGGCATCTGACTGTAGATGGGCAGGATGCTAAGTTTGGGTGGATCGTTGAGCGCATCAAGGCGTTCTCGGATGAGCTCGCACGTCACCTCAATGTCCTCCTGTCCCGTCATGAAGACGAGGATATCGCCCTGGCCCATCGAGACGTGGATAGACAGCACTTGCTGGACTGCCGCGTCGACATAGTCCTCGACGGGCGAGCGGTGGAACATGACATCCACCGGAAACGTCCTCCCCGGAATGATAAACTCCGGGGCACCGCCAAAGAAGTCGGAAAACCGCTTCGAGTTCATCGTGGCCGACGTCACAATTAGCTTTATGTCCCGTCTCCTCTGTAGAATCTTTTTGAAAAGGCCCATCAGCACGTCGGTGTTGAGCGCTCGCTCGTGGGCCTCGTCCATAATCACACACGAGTACCGATCGAGATCCGGTTCGTTCAAGGACTCTCGCAGCAGGACACCATCGGTCATGTACTTGATCATGGTCTCCTGGCTAGTGCAATCCTCGAAGCGGATCGCGTAGCCGACGAGACCCCCGAGCTTAACTTCCATCTCCTCGCTGACACGCTTGGCGACGCTCATGGCGGCGACTCGACGGGGTTGCGTGCAGCCGATCATGCCCAGCTTGCCATAGCCGTCCTCGTACAGAAACTGGGTGAGCTGCGTCGTTTTGCCAGACCCGGTCTCACCGACCACGATGATGACCTGGTTGTCGCGTATTACCCGCATCAGGTCCTCGCGGACGGCGAAGGCCGGGAGGAACTGCCGCTGCTCCCTGAGCGACTTGCTTTGGCTGAAGTTGCTCGCGCCGTCGTTCTTCTTCAGGTGCTCGCTGAACTTGTTGGAGCTTGGCGCCTTGGCAGCACCGTCAGCCGCCTCCCCAGGCACGGGAAGGGCACTGTCGCCATCCTCCTCGACCCGAACGCCCATCAGGTTACCCAGGGCGGTGCCAGCAAGCTTGGTGGCCTCCTGTGCCTGCTTCTGGCGCTCCCGCTGCTGCCTCCTCTCCTTGACGACCTTGCTCCCCTTGCGACTGAAGACGGCCATGTCGCTCTGGTTATCCCTGACGGCCGGCACAGGCTCAAGCTGCTTGGTGAAGACCGTGCGGCCATCCAGAAAAGGCGGGCGCAGATCGTGCACGAGAAGATGTATGCGGGTGGCCTCCTCATCGTCATCAAAGTCGGCACCCAAGTCCCGTCTTTGGGCGACACCCGACGTGAGCATTCGGTTCGTCTCCCAGGCGTCGATGTCCTTCTGCTTCTGGAGGGCGCGGACGCTCATGCGGTCGAAGCGGCCCGCCTTCTTCTCGACCTGCTCCTGCTCCGCGGCCGCGCTGTCAGCGTAGGCCGCGAATGGGTTGTGGTAGTCATCTCCAAAAGTGTGTCCGTCCTCGTCGCCGGCGTACCAATCGCGGTCAAGCGCATTGGCGTCTTCTTCGGGAGATCGGGTACTGGCGACGCGCCTCCTCGGCCGCGAGGCGTCGACGCGCCCGAGTCCGCGCTGGAGCCATCACCACGGCCACGGCGATTGAATTGCAGACGGTGCTGTGGCCTGTTGAAGGGCTTGCCACTCCTGCTGTCGCCCTCGCGAGTCGGCAAGGGGGAGCTATATCGGTCGTCGGAGCGTAGAGGATTCAGATCCACGCGCCGCCTTTTCGGGTTCGAATCTCTGTCTGACATGGCTGCGTCGGCGACTACAGATTCAGCAATCAAATCGATTGACGGTGCCAACCAGTATCCGACAAGTCCGTATTCACAATGCGGGAAAGAGAAGTCGACCGCTGGTTTTGCGAAGCCTGTAGAAAGCCTCTGGCAAGATGGAACGGACAGCCTGAGCGCCACGATGGCAGACGGGACGCGTTGGAGGTGGACCCCTGACCCGAGCTGCCGGAGCATGGGCTAGGTGGGCCGTCCTGGCAAGCTAACTTGTTCAATGATAAGATAAGCCCCGCGATGACAGGCATCCCCACTAAATTTTGCGCCCGCGCTGAAAGAGAAGAAAAAAAAAAGTTGTAGGAAATTTTGTTGCGCACAGCCTACCTACATGCGCATGCGGAGGAGGCCATTCTTCCTAGTGCCAAGATGTCCTCTATGATCACCACTACGGCCTGGGTGCCGCGGGGATTCGCCGCCCCCTTCCCCAAAAAATACGACTTTGACGAGGAGGAGTTTGAGCGCATAGCGACTCTGGCGAAGCTACAACTGGACGACGCAAAAGAGGACCTCGAGGATGCTCAGGGCAAGGAGAACGGCGAGGACGAGGATGACGAGGACCAGCCGGAGGCCACCGAAGGCCAATCCAAATCGAAGTCAAAAAAGAGCACAAAGGAGTCAAGTGAAGCCAAAGAGCCCAAGGTCGAGTGCGTACACCCTACTGTGCTTCCCCTTCGTCGGCCTGTTTTTACTACAATGACCACGCGGAAGCTAATATGGCGTCGCAGGATCGATATCAACGATGATGACCTGAAGGAGTATGATTTGGAACACTACGACGACGACGACGATCCCAACGCGGCAGAGGGCCAGGGCATGGGCATCTTTGGAAACATCAAGTCGCTAGCGTACTACGAAAACAACGAGGACGATCCTTACATCACCCTTAAGGACGGCGAAAAGGCCGACGAGGACGAGGAGGACAGGGAAGACCTTCAGATCCTAGCTACGGACAACCTGCTGCTCGCGGCAAAGGTCGAGGACGAGCTCGCGCACCTCGAGGTCTACGTTTACGAAGACGCTGCCGACAACCTGTACGTCCACCACGACATTATGCTGCCGGCAATACCGCTCTGCGTCGAGTGGCTGGACAATCCAGTCGAGAAGCAGGACGTTGAAAAGGACTCGGCGGCAAACTTTGTGGCCATCGGCACCATGGACCCGGACATTGAGATCTGGGACCTGGACACGATCGACCGCATGTATCCCAACGCGATCCTGGGCCAGGGCGGAGACGGCGAGGAGGCAAAACGGAAGAAGAAGAAAAAGAAGAAGTCCAAGAAGGCCAATGACGAGTACCACGTGGACGCGGTGCTGGCCCTGGCCGCCAACCGCAAGCACCGCAACCTGCTGGCGTCGGCCTCGGCGGACAAGACGGTCAAGCTGTGGAACCTGCACACGACCAAGTGCGCACAGTCGTACAGCTACCACACGGACAAGGTCTGCTCGCTGGCCTGGCACCCGACCGAAGCGACGGTGCTGCTGAGCGGCAGCTACGACCGCACCGTCGTGGCCGGCGACATGCGCGCACCGAACGCCAAGGCGCCGCGGTGGGGGTTGAGAGCGACGTCGAGACGGTCAAGTGGGATCCCCACGACCTCAACTACTTCTTCGTGTCGACCGAGAACGGCGTGGTGCACTACCACGACGCCCGGAACGTGCCCGCGGACCCGACGGCCACCAAGGCCGTGTGGACGCTGCAGGCGCACGACGAGTCCATCTCGTCGTTCGACATCAACCCCGTCATCCCTGGCTTCATGGCCACGGGCTCGACGGACAAGACGGTTAAGCTGTGGAACATCCAGGCGTCCGGCCCGTCCATGGTGGTCTCGCGCAACCTGGACGTCGGCAAGGTCTTCTCGACCTCGTTCGCCCCCGATCCCGAGGTTGCCTTCCGGCTCGCGGTGGCGGGCAGCAAGGGCACGGCGACTGTGTGGGACACGAGCACCAACGCCGCCATCCGCCGCGCGTTCGCAACCAGGCTCCCCGCGGGCGCCACGGCGGGTGAGGAGGTCGAGGAGAGGGTGATTGGTGTCAACAACGCCGGCAGCGACGAGGAGGAGAGCAGCGATGGGGAGGAGGATGACGAGGACGACGACGATGAGAGTGGCTCGGGTGGCGATGATGGCAATGACAGCGATGAATCTATGAATGACGCATGAGATGGCAGGGCATGGAGGGCATGGAGGCTTATTTTGTTTGGAAGTATGACGCATGTCTTGACTGTGGCGACGGAGACCCAATCGATCTACCTTGGGTAGCGTTTTCAATGGCTCGAACTCTCATGTCGTGAGCTTGGTGAGCTGTTGTGAAGACCCTGGACCTAGCTAGTCGCAGAATCTAGATCCTCTTCCGGCTCGTCACATCCAATATGCCAAGAAAGGCAATACTCATTGACTAGCGCCTCCTTGGCGATCTGCCAAAATGAAGCTTCTGGGCCCGGCTTGGGTGCCAGCGAGCTAGCCTATTCTTGGCCCAGAATGCTACGATGATGTGCCGCTCTCTAAGAGAGCTGGACTTTGAGGCGGCCTGTGGCGACTGCGCAATAGGCCTACCCAGGCAATCAGGGTAGATCCAAGATATTTCGTTGAGTCCGCTGCCTCGACTGTTTCGAGCGCCTAGGCTAGCTCGATCGATGACATGATATCAAAACATTGTAGACAACTACGTAGGTAGCCCAGGCCGGGGCCATCTCGTTACTGGATACGGGAAGGCAGCCATATGGCCTGGCCGCAGGCGAGGAAGGCAAGTTTTCTAAAGTCGAACATGACATAACCACCCATCAACAAAAGAAGCTCAAGCTTCCCCAAGGGTGGCACCGGGGTCGAGAGCGGGATCCCGTGCCGTCCAAGGATGGCACGGGGACGAGAGCGCACCCCGTGGGCGGGTGGCGAAGTGGTATCCCGAGAACATTGCCATAAAGAGGCGCCATCTCGCTCCTTGTGTGGTCTGGAATAGCAACGTGAATTCAGTCATGCCATCCCGAATCATCCTGAAGGCGGCACGGGGGCAAAGGTTGGTGGTGGTGGTGGCGAGCGGCACAGGAGACCGATCAAATCGATGCCCCTTCCCTTTCGGTGGCCTTTCCTGTGCCCTTTCGGTGCGCACACTCCCTCAATCGGTGCCCCTCTGGTGCACCGACCGCGCCGTCTTGACACATCTTGTAATTTATCTTGCCTGGTCGCTCGGGCGAAGTCACTCGTCGCTCCATCGCTGTGAAATCGGGATTGCGGGCCTGCGAGGTGGAAACAACTCAGACCAATCGCACCAAGGTGCGTCGGTATCCGGTTCGAGGGAACGCGAAGACCCAACTGCAAGGGTCTAGGCCCTCCAACTACCACATCGGGGATTTTGGCATGGAGAAAAAGAAAAGGCAAAGAGGCTCGGAACCAAGCACCTTTCTCGCCCCCAGTTGCCACGCGCATCCATGCTTGCGCCGGTGGAGTCGGGCCTATGTGGGCATGTATGTTGAATCTGTTTTTGTCTTCTGTGCATGAACCATCTGGACCGGGGTCGTCTGCGTGGGCTCCTAAGCCCGGGGCGCTGGGCGCCTGGCGGGGCCGGGAATGGGGGGCGGCAGTGCTGCACGCAACTGCTGCGTGTGCTGCGCCGAGCTGCGTGCCGGCGGGTTCCTGTCGATGATGCTTGTGGGCAATCAAGAATGCTTCGAAAACGCGAGAAAGCAAAGAGGCCACCGCCCTTCGCATCATGACGCGCTTTTGCCGCATTAGGTCTTGGGGGCCGCTGGTCAGTGCGCGGCAGGCAGTCTTCGCCAGACTCCCGTCGTCCCGTCTGCGGCTGCTTTCCTTCGCGGCTCCTTCGCGCATACACCTACAGGTTATCATATCATCCCATCGGCGGGTGATCTAGCTGCTGCACATTGACTCTATGAATGGAACTTTCGGGGAGCCCCGCACCAATCGCGCGTTCAGAAGGGGCGTCGGTGTGAAAGCGCGCGACGGATTCAGCGCCGCTCTGCCCAATGCTCAGTGTGGCCCTGGGTACGCACCCTGATTCGCCCAGCTTTCGGCTTCTCAGCACCACAAAGGGCAAGCAAGGAACTAACAATCGGACAAGGGTGGGCCGACTTGAAACGAGCCTATCTGACCCTGTCACCCCCAAAGCTGTCAGGGAACAGTCGCCCAATAGGATTGCCCATCATCGGTTCCTGCGTTTCAAACCCGCGGGGTCAGCAAGGGCCGCGCGCACGATCCAGGGAGGCCAGCCACAAAACAGGCGGTTGTGGTCGATGATGGGAGCTGAAGGGCGGGAAGGATGCACGTCCCGGCGATGATGGTGGTGTCAGGGGAGGGCGAGACAGGCCACAGCCGCGCGCCCCCTATGCCCTCAAACAGCCTGTCTTTCCTCGAGACTTTTCGGGCGGCGGCGGACGCGAGAGAAAGTGTCTGTAAGGTTGTAGCTTTAATTGACTTTGTGTGGTCATGCTGGCCATCCATACAGAACCGTGGTACTGTCATCGCCTATTTTGGACCCATCAGGGTGCCACAGCAGGTTTGGCCACGCAACCACTGCACTCACACCTGCATGCATGCATGCACGCATTGGAACAGTGGCGGCTTCTTGCCTGCGCCTGAGTGGCTTGTACCTTGCGTTAGCCCTCGGCTCGTGGGTCGCCACAGAGGGACCCGATGATTCAGGCGGGTGACCCGTGCGGCCCTTGCCTATCTGGAGCTCGCACAGCGGATAAACGATCGTTCTCCACGCCTGTGGCTGCTTTGAGTTAAATTTGGGCACGACAATCACCAGAAATCCACAATTCGTTGCCTGCCCTGGACCCTAGTGGCCCGCAACCATGTGCCATGGCCAGTCTCATTCGGCTACCTTGGGAGCAAAGCGACCGAGTTCACATGTGGCCACATATGATTCCCGCGCGACGGCACGCGGCAAAAAAGGGGGCGGACTGGAGGGAGGGGCGGGACGTGAGTGGAAATGGAACCAGAGGATGAGAGTGACAGAGGAAGAAAAAAAAAAAAAGAAAAAAAAAAGATTGGGCCTGGGCGGCCAATTGCCGTTGGGCTGGCCAGGTTCGCGGGTGCTCGGCGAACCAATCCAGCTCCAAGATCGTCAACCAGAACCCACACCTCCAGCTCAATTGCAACCCCAGTCGGCTTGCTAGGCGACAGGGACAAGGGTGAACAATTTTTGCCGGGAGCCACCCTTTATTGCCAGGCGTGACCACTTCCACCTGCAGTGGCAGGTCCCCTTTACCTTCTTGGCCACTGGCGCCACTGCGGGGATTTTGGTACCCTGGACCTCGGAGGAACGTGCACGGCAGTCGTTTCCCTCAAGGACCGCGCACCCTGGCCTTCCGTTATTATTGTGCCGCCCCGCAAGGACCTTGGGACCCTCCCTCGTGCTCTTGGGCACCTGGCTTCCTTTGATATTTCCCGCGCCTTCCGTTTCTTTTACTTCCCGTCCATCACCACCAACCAGCGTCAACCGATTCCTGCTTCGGTTTGGCAACCTCTCCTTTGGATTGCGAGATTCACTTCTTTACAGCTCCTTTGCCGAATCCTTTCTTTTCCCGTTTCTTCCTCTTTCGTCTATATCGGACTTCTCTTCTTCAACGCTCTTCCTAGCGCTGGACCAAGCCACTTACACAACGATTTTGTTGTTGTTGTTCGCCGAAAACGGAACATTTTCGCAACGCGAGCCTGGTTGTTTCGATCGCCCTCGCCCGACTGTCAGGTTCGATCTCGACTCGCACGCAGTTCTTTTCCTCGTCCACGATTCAGCTTCGCCGGGCCTCGAGCGTTCCCTGTCCCGGAGCGATTTACAGGCGCATCGAGACCAGCCCGTTTCCAGAGGCGTTTCCATCTTGCGTCTGGGCACCCGACACGACCACCGCCTCGACGCCTGGACTTGGCTTGGCCTTTTCCGAAAGCGTAGACTGCCTGTCGAGAACGAAGCAACTCGAGGGAACCCTGTGAAGCGGCAAACCCACCTATCCCTGCAGCACAAAGGACTGGAATCCACGTGTGGCATTGTCATCAGCAAGCTTCGCCTCTGCCCGATCAAGGGACCCTTATTTTCATCCCGTCGCTGGTGACGCCTTTAACCTCCCGCCTGGCCGCCTCTTCTTGGACTGCCAACTCACCTTCTCAGGCGCACCATCACTGCCTTTGTTATCTTCGAATATTTCGACCCAAGTTTGTCGCCACTGTGCGCATCCCCTCCCTTTGCCAAACCCCACCTATCGTCTTGGTGGCTTCTGGATCCCGGTTTCAGACGCGGCCACACATCTTGAGTCTTGTGTTTTGGCTGCGTACACAAAGCCACGGATCGGCCTTCCCGACCAGCAGGCAAGCGCCCTTTGACATCACGCACAAGGGACAAAGCAACCGTGCGGCCGTCACCTCACTGCAGTTGCACCGAATCGTGCAATCAGACGTACACAAGCCGGGAGCCTGCACCTTGCATGTGGCCCGCATCCTGCATTTCTACGTTTGATATTTTCTTCCTACACTTCTCTGCCTTTGTTTCAAAAGGAGGAGAAGCAAACAAATAGGAGGACTATCCACCACCAACAACCAAGCAAGCTCCAACAGCTTCCGTCGCCAGCCAGCACCTCCCTACCACCAACCAATATTCCCTAGGCCTCGCTGTGTTGCAGCCGGTCTCCTCTCTCTACCTAACAACAAGCCACCACCATGTCTATCACTCGTGCCTTCACGAGCCGTCGGGTGAAGCAGAGCCTAGAGCTGCGCGATGCGGCCGAGGGTGTCGTGTCGAGGAGCAACAATCACAAGAGCTCGCCCTCACTTAGCTCCATAAGGAACAAGATCTCTGCCCCGGTTCAGCTGATATCGACGACAAACATGCTCTCGTACAACGCCCCTGACATCCGCCCCAAGATCAACTCCTCTACCTCGACAACTTCGTTCAAGTCGGATTCAGACTCGGACAGCGCACGCAGCCCGGGATCGCCTGCGAGCACCCCTCCCACCAGCCCCGATTCGCCTTTCATGATCAAGAGGTTCGTCGCCCGAGCCTAACCATCTCTCGTGCTACTTTACCCCTCCTGGCCAAGCCGCGAGCGCGCCCGCCCCGAACCAGGCGCCCGTCATCCCCGCCAGAGCCCCATCCCACACCAAGAAGAACTACGACACCCTGACTCGTCACAGGTCAGCTTCGCGCCTGTCGGAGCAGTCGAGCCGGACTGTCTCCACCAAGGGTAGCTTCTCCTTCTCCAGGTCCTCGTCCACCTCGACCAACACGACCACGACTTCGCGATCAGCCAGCTTCAGCAACTCCAAGGCATTACTCCCTCCCATCACCCAGACGCCTCTGCCTGCGCCGCCATCGCCACCGCGGGCGCATAAGAAGGAGTTGCCGGTTGTCTCGCCTAACCACCCCTTCGGAAACGAGCTGGCCAAGGTGACAGAGCTCGCCGAAGAGTTTGGTGGCAAGGCCGTGTCGAGCCAGCTCTTGCGTCAGGAGGAGACGGAGCTTCTCAACAAGGGTTACAAGAAGGTCAACCCCGATTCCTACCTGAACGACGTCCAGGGCCTCTACGCCGATTTCTTCGCAGAGGAGAAGGTGGTCAGGCCACTATGGATCTAACCGACCTTGAAACCGAACAGCCGTCCGAAACATGTCGGCCGTCGGTCTCGATACAAACAACGCTTGTTGTACATATGGTTTCCTTGGGCTTCGCTGAAAATCGGGCTTGGACTCTCTTCCTTGATGCTTACTGATGGCGGGACCTATACCCCCTCTCGTCACAGTTGTCACCATGGAAAGAGCGGCGTTTACTTTTACGGATGCGATGGATGGTTTCATTGGGCTGGGTTACGGAGGATGGCGTTGTTTTCTTTTTTTCTCGCACGTTCTCATTTCCACTTTTCTTTTCCTTTTCACAGTTTTTTTTTTTTCTTTTTTTGATATCCCCGTGCCTCAGAACCGGCAGCATTTGCTTTTCTATTCCCCTTCACGACTATCTTTACATGTTTTTTTATTTTTTTGTTTTTTTTTTTTATTACCTTTCTCAGGCCCTTTACGGCCCCTTTTTGATATGCAGATATCACCCTTTTCAAGATTTCCATAGGTACTTGTGTACACTCAAAACCAATTTCATTTTTTTCTTATTACATACACAATCCAATGCTTTGCTTGTCAGTTTTTTCTCTGGAATATTTTGTGAACAGGAACTTTGTGAACAGGAACAACCTGGTTTGTGGTGAGGGGAAGTGAGATGAGGATATGCACATGCGCATAGGAAACGCTGGCTGCATTTGCAGATTCACACGCGAGTCAGGTCTGGTCGCTTTCTTGGACATGTCACGGCAGGATTGCCCAGTGTCAAGTTGATGTTTCGCGGAGACCCCTCTTCAAACCACTCCCGCTTTTCTGTTGCTGCAGTCAGGAAGGAATTGACGGTTCGATTCCTGAATATGATGTGATGCAATGTGATCTGTGCTCTGCGTCCGTCTCGAGCGATTAATCAAGCGCAAACAGCTTGGCGAAGACGCCTCGACGGGACCCGGTGTGGTGTGGGCTCGGCTGGGTGAGTGTTGCTGGTGTTGTTAGTAGGTGCTGAGGGGAGGGGGGGCCACTTTGGGGTCATGGAACACTTCCATGCCTTGTTCTTCCTTTACGTGGAACAGCCCGGACAGGGTCCCTGTCCAGAGCAGGGCCTCACAACAAACGAAAAAGGGAATGTGCTTTATGGGAAGAGCAAGGGATTATCCCATCCCGAGGTTGGAGTGAGGGAAGTGTGGGTGGGGATTGAGTGTTGTGTTGTTGGCTTCCATGTTAGCCCGGCAGGGGGGTGGCAGATCGACATCGCAAACAGCCGGCCGGCTCTCGTCGATCAAACGCCCTCCCAACGAACCGACCAGGCTAAGGCTAAAACCAAAGCCCAACCCTGTGAACTCTAACCGGGGATCCCGTCATGGGGAGGCGGGCTGGTTGTCGTTGTTGCTGTTGTTGCTGGTATCTACATAGGTTGTAAACGTCGGCTGATATGCATCGGCTACTAACCGGCAGGTACCTGGGGCCTGGCTACCATGCCACCACTGGGTAAGTTTCCGTTTCTTCGTCCGCCCGCCTCCTCTGACCATCACCACAATGTTTTTGTTTTATCCCTCGAACCTGGCCGGCGCCCGCTGTTTCGTTCACTTCTGTTGACTTGACGTGAACGTCTTCTGTGCCGCTTTTCTGTTGTTGAGCTTTCCGTGCTGCCGAATCAATCAAGGCTTGCCAATAAATAATCAGCATCTGACTTTGTTTTTTTTTTTTTTACGCACTTTCTTTGGCGACCATCCCATCGACGTCATAGCTCATGACACAGCTCTCGACTTTACGGAGTGCGGAGTAAAAAGGCACGATAGCCTCGGCCAAAAGTCAAAAGAAAGGGCGCACGAAGTGAGGAGAGATGCGTGAGGGAAACAAGCTTGTTGCGTCGTTGAACCTAATAGATGGGTTGGTTTCCCCTCCCATCAGCCCACCTGCCATCCTGCCACCTGCCTATGCCCGCCGTTTTTTTTTTTTTTTTCTCTGGGAGACCCGAACGCGAGAGGGAGACGGAGGGACGGGCGCGGGGAGCCAGAGGCTGAGGCCGTGCCAGGACACCCCATAGGCACCACCAGCTCAATGATTGAAAAGGTAAACGTGCAATCCCGACCTTTGTGGCAGGGAGGCAGACAGGCGCACCCTCGCAGTAGCAGCAAGGCGAGGCTCCCGGGCTTATGCCTCATAGCGTCTCTCCCGAGCAGTTGACACCATCCGTGATCGGCTTGATTCCCCAGGGGTTCGACCCCCGCGGCCGAACCTTGGAAGGCCCGGCTTGACATCCCCCATTCGCCTTCTGCTCCCTCCCTCCATCATGTTCTCCGTTATGTACAAAGCCCCGCGCACACAAATCCGGGCTCTCCAGGCCTGTCCGCCATGCTCTTGGAACCGGGGGCCGCCTCAGTCCCTGCAGCGGGTCGTCGAGGAGAAACAACCGGGGAGCCAGAGCTGATATTATGCCGGCCCCGTGCGCTCCTCCCCCACACTGGTCCCTCCCCTCCGTATCAATGCTGAGGCTGCGGGTGTTCCGATACCGCGCGCCCGGTTAAGGATAGCGAAACCGGCAAGAGGCCGGGCTATGTCGCTATCCGCGACAAGATAAAGCAAAACAGACCCGGCCCACAACCTTTCCAAGACCCAGTAAACAACAACAGCCTAGGTCTCAACTGAGACCGGAGCGTGGGCGGCCTCAGCCCCGGCGTCGCTAGAGCCCTCCGGCTTCTTGCTTTTTCGCTTCCGCTTCTTCTTGCCCGGCTGGTCTGAAGGAGCTGTCGTGGTCGTCACAGCCCCGTCCCTATCGCCCCTCGCAGCCTTTTTCGCCCCTGAATCCTCAGTAGTGGTCGGCTTGGGCTTTTTCTTTTTGGCCGCTAGCGGGTTTGGACCTTTGGGCCCGTATGCCTTTTTGCGCTTCTTGCGATCGGGGACATCAACGGCCGAGGGGCGCGAAGAGGGGGCTTTCCGTCGCCCGCCAGCAGCCGTGCTTTGATCGTCGCCGTCGTCATTTTCGTCGCTGTCATCGCCATCGTCGTCATCTTCACCACCCCCCGAGCGTCGCTGCCGTCATCGTCCCCCTCTTCCTCTTGGACACGGCCGACGCCAGCTTGATCTCGGACCTGAACTTTGCGCGCTCCTCCTTGGACACGACCTCGGCGCTGCCCGAGGCCATGGGCTCCATGATCATGACGCTGCGCGAGATGTAGATCAGAGGCACCCCTTTGACGCCCCGCATGTGCCTGCGCACCTCGGCGTCCTGGCTGGCCACGACGTAGCGGTTGCGCGAGCCCTTGCCCGAGTCGACGACGAAGGACGACAGGCACTCGAGCGTCGAGAGCGCGTCCGTCTCGTCCGGGTGGTGGCCGCATCGCCGCCGCTCAAAGTTCTCCTTGACCGAGTCGATGAGCGCCTTCATCCCCGGCTGGATCCCTTGTAGGGCGTAGAGGTGGCGCCTATGTTTGGTGTCGCACAGCTAGTTAGTACACATGTCGCACGGCATCGCTCACGCCGCGCCGGCTTCCCGCGGCCTTCGTCCGGGCCCTGGCCGAGTGCGATGTTGCCGCCGACAGTGTCGGAGAGGCTTGAACTGACATGGAGCATTGTGTGATCACTGGGTTAGTGGAGAGAAGACGTTAGCTGCAGCTCCCAAGTACTGGTGGACGGGAGAGAGACTCACTGGGCTTGATTTTTCCGTGCAGAGTGCGCTCAAGTGCCGGGATGAGATCCATCTTGAAGCGGTTCGCATCCTTGACAATGTCGGCGTCCACCAACACCTGGTATGGTTCCCTCTGCCCACGAGAATCGCGTTGGCCGTTAGCCGAGGAACGGACCGAAGCGGAATAGCCGGCGAGTCCTGAAGGAAGCGCAATCGAGAGGGAAGCCTTACGAAGTTCCATACTCGGCAGTACTGCTTCATGAGCTTGCGATACTGCTTGGACCTGCGTGTTGGGAGTCAGCGCCGCGGATCACCCTTGGTACGGATGGGCGTATATGGTTGATTATTCGTATGGTACCTTTTCGCCTTCATCGTGTCTGTGGTGCCGTATCTTCCTGGCAAGGGTCGAACTGCAGTCTGGAAAAGGGTCCGTTGCGCGCAGTTCTGGCGCGGTTGGAAGCGGAGGATGGATGGAACATTTGCAGGCCCAAAAAAAAAGTTCCTTATCGGACTTGCTGATAACCAAAGCGCTGGCGGGAGTCCCACCAAACGGGCCCCCGCCTGGTTTCGTGTGGGGTTCAGGCTCCGTCGGGCGGGCATGACGTGGGAATAATGGCAGCCAGGGGAGACTTGAATGTAGAAAAAGATGGTCTAGACTTGTAAAACCAGAACTGAATTCAGTGGCTGCAAACCCTGGCTATGCAAATTTACAACGTCTACCTACTCGCCCAGTATTATAGAATCTCATGCAGTGCTGCTAGTATTTCTTTGGAATCCCCCTAGTCCTTTCTGTGTACCTCGCCTCCGATTTACCCCTGGGAAACATCCATGACAAGAGAACAAACATCATAACATGCCATAAACGCCGTAGCAATGCTTCTTTCGTTACAAACGAGATAAAGTTTCCAGCACTCGAGCAGAAGGTCTAGCTTCGTCGTCTTTCGGCTTAGACACGGCGGCACAGCGCTGCGACAACACTGATATCATCGAGCTTGCCTGTTGAGGAGAGAGGACGTCAGCAATATAAACAGGAATGACACTGACCAGATGATAACCAAGAGCGGCCATAGAGAGAAAAAAAAGAAGCAGTATTCACGTACCTCCCTCTGTCGGCAACCCTTCCTCGATCGCGTGTTCCATGTACGGGCTCTCGGCAAAGGGGTCGACAGCGATGGCTCTGGCCGCCTCCATGAGCTCGTCAGCGACAAGCTGCATGCCACCGTTGGCGCCACCGGTCCGGTCGCCGCCGCCGTCGAGCAGCTCCTCCTCCAGGTCCTCGCCCTCGTGGCCGGGGAAGCGGCGGTAGAGCGCGGGGCCGCCCGGGCCCAAAGAGGAGGACGCGCCCCCGCCCCCGCCCCCGCCGTCGCACTCCCACTTCTTGACCGACTCGCAAACCTTGTCGACGATCTCGTGCGGCCACAGGTTGTCGATGACGCCGTCCGACATGGCCAGCACGACGTCGCCCTCGCGAATCTCGACCACGTCCGCGACCGCGTTCTCCGCCGGCGTGTCCGGGCTGTTGGTGCCCAGCTGCCGCGGGCAGTCGAACCAGTGCCACTGCTCCTTGGTCTTGAACACCAGCTCGCCCGTGCTGGGCCGCACCACCATGACCTGCGAGTCGCCCAGGTTCGTCACGTACAGCAAGGGGGTAGGCGCGCCGCCGTCCTTGTTTCCACCACCCTCCTCCTGCTGCTGCTGCTGCGCCTGCCTGTAGAATATCTGCGCCCCCGCTGCCGTCGTGGTGCCCTGCCAGTCGTTGGGCGGGCTGGTCGCCTCGAGCGTGCGCTCGAACGCGCGCTGCAGCGACGCGACCGGGTCCGGCGCGACGCCACCGTCGTCACCGCTGCTCCTCCACCTCATTATGTCTTCGCAGACCGCGCCGGCCCAAAAGTGCAGCACCAGCCGGGCCCAGAGGCCCGAGTGGCCGCGGGGCCGGGCGGACCAGGCGCCGACGCCGTCGTTTGCGCAGATGAAGGTCTCGCCCGCGTAGACGGCGTCGTCGCCGTTGGTCCACCCCCGGATCAGCTCGCCGTTTACGTAGCTGGCCCCGCCCGCGCCTCCCTTCCGCCGCCGCCGGTCGCGGCTGCTGTGGTGCGTGCTCAGCGGGTCGCTGAAGGAACCCGATGGCGGGGAGAGGAATGGCGGCGGGAACGGCCGGGGCGCCCGCTTGGCGAAGAGCGCCACGCCCGTCTCGAACTTGAAGGGCAGGCCCGCGGCTGCTGCCGAGCACTTGGAGCCGGCGCTGGCGTTGGTGCTAGCTCTGTCGTCGTCGTCGTCGTCGTCGTCGTCGCTGGGCGTCGTTGTCGCTCCTTGCCGCTGATGTTGCTGCGCTTCCCGGCTGGGCGCGGAAGAAGACAAGAGCCGCGCGCTGACGGCGCAGGGCCTGAATCTAAGATGATGCAGCGGCCATGTTGTCGCGGCTGCTGCCGTTGCCGGCGGTCGCGGCGGCGCGCACGGGCGTGTCCGGATTGCGGCGGGGAAGGCCGCCGGTCGGATCGGGACGAGGGGCGATGCGGAGGAGGGCGGGAGGGGACGAGGGAGCCTCCTCATTCCAACGACAGGGCCGGCGAGAGACTCCGATCGGTGATGCGATCGACGTGGCTGGCAGTGCAGGCTGTCTCGGCATCAACGTGGGCGGCTTTTGCGAAAGCAAGCTGATGGTTGAGGTCTGGCGGGCTGTGCTGCTGGCTGGCTCTGTTTCCTGCCCGCTGGGCCAAGTAGGTGTTCGGTGGCAGCGCGGGGCTAATTTTGTTGGGGCGCCGACCAAAGTCGCTGAGTGCGACGCCTGACTCTCTAGGTATGCACGCTAACGGACCGCGATGCGATTCTACGTCGTGCGCCGCAACACTTGGAGTTGAAATCTGGTACAACGCTGGCTGAAAGGGCGTGGCGACAAAAACTGGAAGCTCCGTCGGGGTTGTGTAATTTAAGGTTCAAGCGGCCACCTGCGCCCATTCGTCCCTGCTGAGCGGCAGCGCCAGCAACATGGATGGAATCCACGATGTTTGTTGTTTGTTTGCTTGATGCCGCCTGGCAATGCCCCCCTTTTTGAACTGGAGGGCCGGCGGTCTTTTGTGAGAGAGATAGTCCCAAGGTCCTCTGACGGTGTCCTGGCCTCGATCCTGATTCCAAAGTCGAGTGTGGCCAATCAGCCTGGCCGGCCAAGTGGCAACCATGATGGGCACCTAGGAATGGGGACGGGAACCGATCCCTGCTTTCGCTATTTGCGGATATCAGTGCAAAGTGATTAGGTAGGTTATGGGTAGAGAAATGATTTAGCTATTACTATGACCCAGAACTCCCATTCAATAACGCCCCAGTACAAAAGCAAGAAAAGCCAAGCCTAGTCTAGTAGCATGTCGTTATCAGTTTACCACTTGAAAGTATGCAGCCGTGACTGTCCCAGCCAGGGGGCGATGCAATGGCTCAATGTCGTATATGAAGAACATGATGCAAGGTTCCCATCTTGTAGCAATTATCATCAAGCACCCCAACTCCGTTGTAAGTTCTGATGCAAGTTGTCATTTGGTGTCGTACGTTTCCTTCTCCTGTAGCTCGCTCCTCTCTCCAGCTCACGGTTAATAGGTTTCAGCACAGCGAGCTGTCCGTTGAGTACCCTCACTCAGCCACCACAGAAATTGCACGTCGCCTCCGCAAAAGTTGTCCAAGAGCACAGGGCGCCCTCCGCTAGAATGCCTGCCCTTGGTACTGGGGAGCCCCACGACCCATCATGGCGTTTAGCGGCACCGGACGGCGGCTCGGAGACTGCTGACCCTGAGGTCCAGGCATAAAGCCACCACCGGGCGAGAACTGTTGCGGCCCAGGCTGGCCGTACTGGCGTGGTGCTGATTGTTGCTGGCCTTGCATCTGAAAGGGGCGGGAAAAGCCTCCACCTTGCGCATAAGCCTGCGCGCCGGGGTGGTTCATGGGGCTGCCACGGCCTTGATTCTGCATCTGGGTTGGGCCATAGCCTGGCCCAGCGCCTGGGCCCATATAACCCCTACCTCCTCCAGGCGAGCTGGCAGGTCCTCCTCCTCCTCCTGCAGAAGCGCGCATCCCGCCGTACGCGGAATACATGGACGGCGCACCATTGCCCGGCCCCCCAGCGAAGTGCATGGAAGGGGGGTCGGCTCCGGGTGGCCCCATCGGAGTGGCCATTCCACCGTACATGTTCTGCTGCACTTGTGGTTGCTGTTGCATAAGCTGGTGGTGCTGCTGCTGTTGAATTCGGTACTCGCGCTCTTGCTGCTGTTGGCGTTGATTGATGACGTTCTGAGCGAGGGCCGAGCTGATACCCTGCTTCATCTGCTGCTTCTCGCGCTCTCTTGCATCAATGGCACCGACAAGACCACCGCTGGTGGGCATTGCCTGTCCACGGCCGCCGGCCACGGCAACCAGGGGTGAGCCCGTGACCCGAGACACGTGTTCCTGTTCTCGGGCCGACAGATGAGAAGAGTAGTCACCAGAACCCCCGCCTAGAGCATTGAGGGCGCCCTGCGAATTCGGCCGTTGCCCCAGGAGGTCAGCCGAGCTCGACCTCGAGTGACCGCCGATCTTGGTGGCAGCTAGCATATCGAAGCTTGACCTTCGCTTCATGAGGGGCGGGGTAGGTGTGTTGTTCCGTATTCCCGCAAGAGTATTTCCAGACGGAGTGCGCGCGTGAGAATAGATCGGCGTCGATGCTGCTGCGGCTCGCTGCTGAACAAACTGCTCAGGGGTCAAGGCACCGGAACGCTCTCCCGGGCTCGCCGTCACGCCGCCCGGCTGCCAGGCCATGCTGCGTCGCCTGAGCGTATCTTCCGACTCGTTCCGGCTGTGGCCGTTCCCTCTGGTCGGAGTCGTGTTGTGGTTCGGGGATGACGTCTTGTTACGAGGGGAGCCCGTGGCAGCGTAGTTGACGGTCGGGCCAAAGTTGATCTCGGGAATATTATAATCATGATTGACATTGTTGACTTGGACCTGCTGCTCCGCACCAACTGTCTTCAGGACGCCGGCCCGTGGGCGTTCGACGGATTCGTGCGTGTCGGACGATCTAGTGCTAGCGTAGTCCGGGCTGGCAGTTGAGGACGCATCGTCATAAATACTGCTGGACTGGCTGATGTGCGCGTTTTGCCGATTCGACTGGGTATTCTGAGGCGGCGTGGTTTTGTGGGGCCCAAACTGGCCCAAAGGGTCACGGTCCAGAGTGTATCCTGGAATTCCCGAAGCGCCACCTGCCTGATGTTGCTGAGGGAGGGGCTTTCTGTGTGGCTGAGAAGAAGTACTGGGAGGTCCCGGAGGTAGTGGTCCTGCCGGTGGGGGACCTTGCGGAGGGAACGGCCTCATGGATTGCTGGTTGTCTCCTCGTTCCTGGACCTGTTCCGGAGGCATCATGGACTGGTTCAGGGGCGACTTGTGTCGCTCTGAAGCGGGCGCGCCCGTGGGCGGCGGCAGGCCACCGGTTTGTTGTCCGGTTGAGGCCTGGTGGTTCGGATAGTTTAGAACTTGGGACCCATTCGAATTAGCAGTGATCCCCATGGATTCGGCGTGTGCGTCCCTAACCCCTTGGCTTCTTGGGTCCCCGTGGTAGGGTCGTGACCCCGAGCTTTCGTCGCTGCTCGTTCTTCCGAGTTCGTCCCGGTAAGCCGCCGGAACTCCACCAGCCTTGGCGAGCTGAGCGAGGGTGGTGCTCGAGAGACGACTATTGGCCCTCCTCAACTCAGGAGAGTGGTATGGCTTTCCTGCCGGTCGTGACGAAGGAGAGTGGGCGAATGCGGGCGGCGGCTGGACGGGCTCCGGGGTTTGCATCCTCTCCATATTTCCAAAGTCCCGCGGAGGGGGATTAGCGCGTTCATCCTCTGAACTGATACGCTCCGGCGTGGTTGCAAGCTCGTTTTGGAACCCCCGGGGCTGTTGCAGAGGGCCACGCGCGGGTGACGGTGAGTAGCCCGAGCTAGGGCTGTCGTAGCCTCCATGACCGCGGATCGGCATCGCCATGCCGTCGATGCGGGGCTCGGACGAGTTGCGAGCATGGTTAGCAGCCCGGGACGGTGACGCTCGCGGCCTTTCCGAAGGCGGCGGTGCCGAGTCGTTGCGCATCGCTGATCGCGTGACAGACATTGACCGACCAGACCTGGTTGATACTGTGTCGTCGGCAAAGCCCACACGAGGCTTTGACGCATCACGAGCGGTCGAGCCGGGACCGATACTGAGCCGGGCGCTTCTCCGGCTCGAGCTTCTGCTGTGTCCCTTCGGGTCTTCGTCCATGGCGGTCATTCTTGCCGCCGTCAGTTCCCTCAGACGCCGCCTCCACTCCCTCTCCGACCACCGGAGCTTCCCTCGGACAGGATCAGGCTTGTGACGTCCAGTATCTCCAGATAGCCATACTTTTTGTGCTTTGGCATGCCAAACATGAGAGACCTCTGGTCGAGGACGCTTGCCACGAGCCTGCCAGGCCGACCATACAGCCCGAAGGTGTCCCATGTCGGGAACAAGTACCTCAGGAGCATTTCGAAGCCACTGACAGCTGGGTGCACCTCGGGCATGATAAATACAAAGCCCTCCGTGGAAGAGGGCGGGTCAGAGTGGATGGTGATGTTACCCTCAACCTTGAGCAGGGTTGAAGCGTCGATGAGAGACTTAGCCTGGGGGTAGATGGCGTAGGCGGCGTACGCATCAGAAATTGAGGCGATTGGCTTGGCCTTTTTCTGCTTCTTGCCGTCCTTCCGCGTGTCGTAAAACTTGATGTCTCCCTTCAAGATAGGCACGGGCGATCGGTCGTACGGCGAGCGCTTCTTGAGGTCCTTCTGCAGCTTTTGGTACTCCTTCTCGTCGGGTGGTGAGATGACGCACCAGCACCTCCGCCATGGCACGCCGGCCCCGAAGCGGACTCTCACCCAGTCCTCGGTCTTGACTCTCGCGCGCTCCATAATGACGCCGATTCCGTTGAGAGTCTTGCCCTTGCCAGCAATGAGGGCACCGGTGTAAGCCTCCTGGAGCGTCGAGTGCTCGAACATGGCCAGGCGGATTCCGGCGGTCCACTGGATCAGCGAGTGGTGAGAGTTGAAGTGGAGGAGATATCGATTGCGGCCGGCTGTTGATATGCTGAGGATATTCTGGAGGGGCTGCTCGTCATTCGACCTCGTGGGCAGGGACTCGATCTGCAGACTGTGTTAGAAACGATGACCCAGCACTCGGAACCGCTGTGATTTTAGGTCGCATTACCATTTTGATGGAGGCATCGGTCAGATTGATAAACTTGGGAAGAACCTCTCCATTATCCCCCGCGTTGTCAAGCTCAGCGGCGTCCCATAGCGAGAGCACCGTCCCGACAAGCTGAGCGAAGCACTCGGTCCATGTTCGATCCGGATTCGGTCGACCCTCTGGAGACGGTTAGAGACCAGCCAGTCCATAGCGGACCAACCTGGAGCAACATGCTACGGTTCCGAGGGGAGACACTTACGGGTATTTTGGTCGTCGAGTTTCAAGAAGTAGCCCTCCTGGTAAGCTTGTTGGAGTGGTTATTGAGAAAGGTAAAGATAGGCTGGAGCTCGGGGATTGTCTCCTCAGTGACGTCCATGATGGGCGGGTGGTAGGTCTGCACCATAGACTGTGGCCTGGAACTGCTTCTATGTCTCCCTGTCCTGGGCTCAGCACCATCTGTCGGAGATCCAGATATAGACAGCGGAGAGCCGGCGAACTCTGGGCGACAGGTGAGCCGGGCGTGGGGGACAAGACAGCCGAGTCGGGGGGGCCGTGCGTTGTGGCCCAGCGAGGTCTGGAGGGGCGGTATGCCAGACTCGGGCTTGGTAGCGTTGTTTGGGAAGAGTTCGGCGTCGGGGTTCTAGAATCCCGCAGGTGAGCCCCGGAAAACTGGGAAACGAACGAGAGCACTTTTTAGGTTGCCAACGGATGCTGTCAGTACGGGCTCTCGGGGTTTTGTGGCAGGCCAGATGCAGGGGGTCTGGCAGGGAAGCAGGTCTTCGGCTATTTAGGGCGGCGGACAAGGGAGTTTGGAAAAGGGAAAGCCGGCGGTGATCTGCAGCCGCGGGGAGGGGGACAACAAATAGGCGTAGCGAAATAGCAGGCGACGCGGCCAGCTGGGCTGAAGACGAAGCAGTGGTGGAAACCGCAGCAGCACTGGCGCTGGGAATGACGATTGGCCGGCGCAGCGATGCCGGCGTAGCAGCCTAAGCCCAGACCAGGTCGTAGGACCCCAGGCGACGTCAAGGCAGGCTTTCTCGGGCGAGGGAGGAGTAAATTATTGAAAGGGGCTCTTGAACCCACCGCGGTTTCGAGCCATTGCGTCCGACCTTATTGCAATCGGTTTGCAACCTGCAAGCCTCCTGTCTCTCTGGTCTTTCCGTGCCGCAGTCCAGCCAGGTCAATCCTTTTTACCCTTCTCAAGCGCTCGCCCTCGCCCTGGCGCCCGTTTTGTTTAGCCTGGCACTCACGTGAGACCCTGGCCGTCCCTGGCCCTTTCTTGCTTGCGTCCCCCCTCTTTTCAGCTCGCCTCGTGCCCCTTCTTTTTCCTGTTTCCGGCTCGGATTGGGCGTGCTTGGTCGGATGCGGCAAAACGCACGCTCGACGACAAACCAGGACACGGAGGCGGCGGGCGCTGAGGCTGCGTCCCGAGCGATGGTGGGTGTGCAGGGTGAGGGATTATAGGTTGAATAGCGGTACACGTAGTAGTTAGCGACCCCAGCAGCGCCCAAGAGAGGTTTCGTGCATTGTGCAGATACTGCGGCAGCTCGTGCGGTTCGAGTCGTAGCCTGGGCGGGCGGGCACGCTTAGGTAGGGTAGCCCGGGAGGCTCGGATAGGACGACGAGCAGCTAGGTGGATTGTAACCCTCGGCGCATGACCAGCAGCAGTTGCCAAAGCGCGAAAAAGGGAACCACGGACAGAGATGGGGAATCAATGCAAGACGGGCACAGCAGAGGAGGGGGAGGCCGGCAGCATATAACGTGAATTTTTCTGGCTTTGTTTCTTTGCCTTTCGGAGCCGCAGACGACGTCAAGCCGAGCTCCGCCCTGGTGACACTGGCACCGTGGTCTGCACGACAAGCGGCTTGGTTGGGAAAGCTGGGCGGCTGCAGGGGGTGGCCGCGACTGCACTTTTTCGGGCAGTCGTGCTTCGTATAACGCGGGCGAGCCACCGAACGGGCAGGCAGCAGGGGCAGGCACGGCAGGGATGGGGACACACAACCAGGCCGGGAACGTGCACCCACTCCTCGCAGCGGGGGGCATGACAGACGGGCGGTGTTTTGTACTTTTAGTGCGGAGAGCCATGGTGTTCGATTCGGGCACTTTTCTGGGATGGCATTGCAACCGGGCTGCGACTGGGATCATACGGACGGATGGATGGATACAAGGGCGGGCGATTATGTCACTTGCACTCGATATTTGTCGGTCGAGAGCCAAACAGTGGGTTTTGCCATGGAATCCCGTCCGATGAGCCAACCCATCCCCATCGAGCGAACGCGTGGAAACAGATGGCTGGATTGACGGGCGGTGGACAGTGCTCCCTTGTCCCTACCCGACGTGTCCGGCCTGCGTAGCCGCCCCGTGCCACGGATTGGCCTACCGATACGAGGCAAAAGAAACGCTGGCTAGGGATGCGGCGCCTGCTGGCTCGGCGAGCTACCTTGCTTACGGGTCGATGGGCAAATGCCAGAGTGGGGACGGCGCTTTGGAGCCTCCGACTGTGCCGCCGGTGTGTCTCTTTGTTTGTCGTTTTGTCGTCTCTGTAGTTGGCCAAGCACCCAAGCTCGCCGCGCGAGAGCCCAGGACCGCAACGAAGACTGCCAAGCAAGCCATGCGCGTGCCAGGCCCTTGGGCTGCGAGGAAAGGAGGACTAGGCTCCTGGGCATGATTCTGTGAAATCAATGATGATGAAAGGCATTCCGTCGGCACCGCCCCGAGCTATTGAGGCCGACCGGCCTTGCTTCTGGTTTCCCCAGTGTCCAGTTGGAGGGTGCAGGTGCCGTCGGCAGACCCTGCCATCTGACCAAATCGACGACGTGCATTCTTGTCTGTTCTCTCTTCTCGTGCGTTGTGGCTGGCTTGGCGATAGGTGCTGCATCCAACTTGCCAACTGCTTATCGCGCAACGAGCCATGAATCGAGGCCGAAAAACCGCTACACGGGCGACCCAAAGGCGACTACTGCATGGATGACTTCAGCCGTCGCGTCGTCATAGGATTGTGAGCTCAGCTTGCTGGCCTGCCTTGGACTGGCCTAGACTCGAAGCTAAACAGATGTGTGGCTTTTGAAACTGACATCATACCAAGAGTCTGGTTTCGACTGCCGACCGACCCCTCACTAGCAAAAAATAGGACTGACCATTTCTTGTTCCTATGTGTTTTTAATGTTTCACCTTTCTTCTGCTTTGTCCCTTCCTATTGCCCGTTGGTCCGGCTTGGAAATATTTTCCTGCCTCACAGCGCACTCCACTCAGCTTACACAGTACTTGTGCAGTCGCAAGGTTACCTGGGTACGATGCGTTACGGTTGCATCCTAGCCGCACCTGAAGGGCGGAATGCCGTCCGAAAGAGATCAGCAGTAATCGCACGACGTGCCGCGGTGCTGCTTCCTGTGTGGGTGGCACAGCGACGCTAGGTGGCTAGATTAGGGGCACGTTGCTGGCAACTTGCTTAGTGTGCAGATTGAGTGCAGGAGGGGATTTACAGGCTTCCTGCAGCTGAGCCAATTGATTCATCATTCCTGGCTGCCCAGCCCACAATGGATTGGCTGCGGCCTCCTCGTTGCTGTCAGCGGCTGTCCCCGCACCCCCGATATTGTGTCGGGGAGCCAGGATTCTCGATTTAGATGCCCGTGTCATTGGGCGCAAGGTCGATCGCGCTGTCAGATTGTGAAACCACTGCGTCTGAAGCGCCTCCCGCCTGAGGTACTTTGCACCATCGCGTGTTTTTTAGGACCAGAGGGCCACCGGTCTAAGCGACGGGACGGTGAAGGGAAAACAGGAGGCTGAAAATATGGGTTTCGGTAGCCGCGTGGATCAAGACCTAGTTTGCTCCCATGTCCCGCCGTTGGCTCCATTCGGTCCCGTATTCGGCGGCTTGCCGAGCCGCCGACCATACCAGCGAGCCAGGTCAAAGCCGGCGGCTATGGTTTCTTTTTTTTTTTTTTTTTTTTTTTTTTCCCCTCCCCCTAACAAAAACACCAAAAGCCAAGAGCGGCTTTTTGGGACCCAATGTCTACGGCCGGACTCAGACAACGCTGCCTCGCGGCCCAGCCTGAGGTACTGTGTTACACGAGCATGCAAGCGTTGATCCTGGCCGCCGACGTCTTCATTGATGACTTGATATAGTGGACTTTTGCCGGGAGACGCGCGGCTTCCCAACTACGAGGTCTTGGCAACTGGAGTCTCTGGATGTTGATGACTGCACAGGGGTGGCAGCCACGGCGATCATTTAGCAGCCCCAACAACCACGCCATTCCTGTCGCGGTTAGGTTCTCTTCGCCTGATAGCATGGAGATTCGGGTCGGAGTGTCCGGACCAGCCACCAACGTGAAGTGGGGGTTGAGAGCATCGACCATTTTTGCATCACAAGGTGACTCCTACTCATCATCATGTTGAAAATTGACCCGATACTCATCTGCTTTTGATCGGTCACAAGTATTGCCGTTCTGTCCTACTTGCTCTCCTTGCGCAGGTTTCTCTTAATATGACCCCGACCTAATGGGATGCGAATTCGAGGACAACCTGGAGTAAACTCGTGGAAGAGGCCGAAGCCGGCTTGTTCGCGACTTCGTGGCATTCGAAATAAGGCCAGCGGGCAGCGGGAGAGCATCTGGCAAAAAGACGTTCGTAGTTCAGCCCCCTACTTTGATTGACACAACCTTTCACGGGCAGCTCCGACCTCGCCGGGACGAGAGCTGTCCAACGCAACACACCACGAAGCTCAGTCAATTCCAACGATGCACTAGAAGCAAGATCTTGGACGTGACACAACAGCGGGCATCGCTACTTGCATCCCCTCGGTTGCAATGCCCGAAGGCTCAGGGGCGCACCCTCCGGGATTTTGTTTGGGCCACATTCTTTGACCGCTGGAGACGCATGCAGCCATTTCGTTTGTCGGTGTCCTTCGGGTCTCTAAGTATGCATCGGACCCAAATTCTCGGGAGACGGCTGAGAGTCAGGGGTCATGCCACGGCACCGCCCCGCGCCGCCACTCAGCGCACGACCCACGTGCGAAGAGACGGAACAATTGACACACCTCTGGATAGCATCACCTGGTCCCGTCACGGAAGGTCTTGGAAGCAGCGGACGAGACAATCGAGAAGATTTCGCCGGCGGGTTGTATGCCGCCGTCCTCAAAAATCTACCTAGGTACGTACTGCCCTCATGATCTGGGTTAAAAATACGCGCTGACCGAGCCGTGTTGCCACATGGCCGCTCTCCGCCTCACTCATCCCTACCTCTTCGTGGCAGGCAGCTGTGCACACCGACCAGATCCATGTTGAGGCCCGGGCGGCATGGGAACCCTTGGGCTTTGTGGCCACTCGGGAGCGATTCCCCATTAGTTTGGCTCAGTCTGTTTGCTTTTTTCTTTTTCTTCTTCCTGGGTTTCCTCTTCTCACCTTTCCTCCTCCTGTTCTTCTCGGACAATGCTGCCCGTCGGGTCTCGGTCGGCGGTGGAGGGCGTCGCGCATTTGGTCAATGGAGCAGTGTTCTTGCCCGCTGATTCGACAACCCCGCGCCCCGGTAGCCATCGTGATTGCTGGATTTGCTGATCGATTCCAAGCAAACACCAAACACGCACCTGGCCCGGTCCAGTGATCTGCTCGACTGCCTGTCCGTTCCTGTCATATCTCCGGATCTCGCGTCAGTAATTCCAGATGCCCACCGGGGAGGTCTGCTGGTTGGACTACAAAAAAGTTGTCGAGAGCGCTGCTCCACGGGCGCTCTCCGCGATCATCGTGCAACGCCGCCATCCAATTGTTTCTGCTCTTCAAATCCATGCATCCACCCATGCACACACATCGCATGGGCTCCAGTTTCCCATCCTTCGACCCCTCCTCCATCATCAGTCCAGCCCAACCAGCAGCCCTGGTGCGATACCGGGTGAACCTGCCGTTGCCCCGTCAATCCACCTCATTGGACGGCTTGCCAGAGCCGCAGTTTAGCAGCAGACGGCCTCCGAAACCTTGTGAGGAAAAGGCCGTTGCCAAAGCCACGCGCCGACGGCGCTTGACTTTTGTTTTTCCTAGAGGCGGACCAGCACCGTTGCCTTGACCGTCGGCGTGTTTGCTCCGCCTTCTTTTCTCGCTCCTGTGTCTCGCCTGGGCGCGGTGTATGTAGATAGCTCCCTCGACCGCCGCCCCGACTCGTCGAAGCTTGGGCGGAGAGCGTGGTCGCGCACAGCGTCGCTCCGACCTGCATCCCTCAATTCCCAAGCTGTCGCGTCGCCGATCGAGCCGTCATTCGTATATCTAGATAGACCGGCAATGGATGACGAGTCCCAAGGCAAGTTTACACTCGCCGCATTCAATCCCGCCGGCAGTTGAGGGTCCTCGCCGCTGACTGTGGAGACTTGGCTGCTGTTGCCTGTTTCCTGCCTTTTCAAACAGCCACGCAGGATGTCGTTGATCCCAGGCGCCTGGGGCAACAGAACTCGGGCTTCTCGGACGACGAGATTGCCGATATCATCTGTATCCTCTATCCCACCTCCGAAAACGCCCGCCGCGCCGTTACCGCTCTCGAGCGCGACAACTCGAGGCATTTGATCTCGCAGCCAGTCGACGGCGGTTCCAGCGTCAAGTATTTCCTCAACGACGAACCCAGCCCGTTTCAGCCTTGCAACCCCGTCTCTGCGCAGCATGCCATCGTGCTGAGGCTCTCGGTCGACACCAAGGACCCCACACAAGGCTTCACATTCGGCCGCCATGCGACGCGCTGCGACATATGCTTCGCGAACGACCCGCTGAAGCGCCTGAGCAACATACACTTCCGCATATATATCAACGAGTACGGCGTGCTTATGCTCGAGGACACCTCGACGAACGGGACAGTCGTCGACGAATGCCTGCTCAAGAAGGCAAAGGCCAAGACTGACCGCCACGAGACAAAGCGCACGCTGAGCAACGGCTCCGAGATCAAGATCCTGCTCCACGATCACACCAATGATATCGCGTTCCTCGTTCAGGTCCCCAAACGGGAAGGGAGACACGAGGAGGCGTTTCGCCAGAACCTGTGCCAATACCGGCAGCGTATTCAGGCTCTTGACGACGACCGCACTCAGACCATCGTGCCAGGCAATAACGGCCCTGTACGTGAAGCCGAGCTCCCAGAATCATGTTATGAGCAGTCCTGTTTGCTGGGTCACTAGCTGATGTACCGCTCCTCCTCCCTAGCCGAACCTGTTTCCTAGGCACTTTCAAGCCCCGAATCAGCCCCAACATCACAAGGCCCCGTCGAATAACGAGACCACGCAAATCGCAGTCGCTGAAGAGCGGCTTTCACGGGAGTGGAATGGGTCCGACCAGTACAATCGTATCGGCCAGATCGGCAAAGGTGCTTTTGCTACCGTTTACAAGGTCACGTCCAAGTACGATGGGAAGCCTTACGCTGCAAAGGAGCTAGACAAGCGCAGGTTTATCAAGAATGGCGTGCTGGACCAAAAAGTGGAGAATGAGATGAAGATCATGAGACGTGTCACACATGTAAGTCGTCCTGCGCGGTTTTACGAAGATATCTATCTGCTCTGAAGCTAACCACGTGCATAGCCCAACATTGTCCGCTACATCGACCACTTCGAATGGGACAATCGGCTCCTGATCATCGTGATGGAGTATATACCACTGGGAGATCTTGGCGGATACGTGCAGAAGTACGGACCCCTACCGGAGGCTCTGGCGATCGAGGTTACGAAGCAACTGGCCGACGCTCTGGGGTATCTTCACCAGAACAATATCACACATCGCGACGTGAAGCCAGACAACATCCTCATCCAGGCCAGGGACCCGCTCAACGTCAAGCTGACCGACTTCGGCCTGTCCAAGATGATTGACAACGAGCAGACCTTCCTGAGGACCTTCTGTGGCACCTTGTTGTACTGTGCCCCAGAGGTCTACTCGGAGTTCGCCGACTACGACGAGTTTGGCCAGCGCCGGCCTCGGCGACACCCACGACCCAATCCCAGAGGCCAGCGGTACGATCATGCCGTCGACCTCTGGTCTCTGGGAGGAGTGTTACACTATGCCTTGACCGGAAAGCCTCCATTCCCGGTCCAGAGCGGGACAAGCTATGCCGAGCTTCTACACACAATCATGACCAAGGACCTCGGCCTGGACCCACTTATGGCGGCAAACGTGTCGGAGGCGGGTATCGACTGTCTGAGTTGTATGCTTTGTCGATGGCCTGAGGAGAGAGCAACTGTACAGGAGGTTCTTGACCACAGTTGGCTCCACGCTGAAGACGAAACGCCAGCAGCGCGGGACAAGTCTTCGGAGGAGCTCGGCAAGAGGGCCTCTCAGCTGAGCCTCGAGGACTCCAACGAAGGGTGGATACCGCCCAGCCAGGACGATATAATCGACGAAGAGGACGAGTATATGGCGCTCGCCGGCGACTCTGATGGAACCTGGTCTCAGAGGGAAACCGGGAACAACACGTTCGGTCGCCACATGCAGCCCCCGCGGCTCTTTGGGGAAGTCAACGTGTCCGCCATTGGCTCCTCTGGCGTGATTCCTGAGGATCGGCTCAACCTCCCTGTTCCAGCGTCGCCTGGGGCATCTGGAGAGCTGGACGACAGTTTCTCTTCCAATGATTCCGCGGATCCGCGTCAAGTTGCGCTAGGAAGCCAGGCCCTTTTAGGGATGAACGAAGCGGCGCATCTGGCCAACCTCGCCAAAATGGCACCTCTCGATCTACCGGTATCACAAGCCCCTGGTGGCCTGAGGACCCCACTAGAGAATCTCAAGGGCAAATCACTCCTCCGATCGAAAACAGACTTCAACTCGAGCAAACGGAAGCCGCCATCACTGGACACCAGCGACGAGCTTGACGGCAGGTCGGCGCTTGGCAAGGCCTCATTCAAGAGACTCAGGTCTGAGAGCCACATTTTCAACACACTAGATACCGATGACGGCCTTGACGACTATGCCCTCGTCGCCTCGGTGCCTCCCATATCACGCATGGAGTCAGGCAGGCAGATGGACAACCCTGTGTCCAAAACAACGTTCTGGGCCGCCAACGACCGCAAGACGTGGCATCTGCATTACCCCGAGATGACCCAGCTGCAACACGACGCATTTCTTGCGGCGGCGGCGGCCCGTGGCGAGGAATTCAGCCCTGGGCGCTCGCCTCTCTGGGACCTGGCCATGACTCATTTTCCTCCTGCGGCTGGCGCAACGGACAAGCTCGACGAGAGCGCTTCCAATATTTACATGAGGCAGCCGGCCGGGCGCGTGACGAGCGAAGGTGATAGCAGTCTCCCGTCAGAGGTCAGCTCGCAGCCTCGCGGAACTGCGGGGGTTGTAGTACCAGTATCGACTCCTCTCCCGGACCGGAGGCTGGCAGCCAGCCTACAGTCGGCGCCCGGCTCGGTTGTCGAAAACATCACGGTGCTGGTGAGGGAAGCCTTCACGTCTTTTGGTCGGGCCGACAGCAACACGCAGGTCTACACGCCGAGAACCGAGGTCAAGGTGCCCAAGTTCGCGCTCAAGCTTCTCCTCTGGAAGCCAGGGTATGACCCCTGCCGCCAGTTCCGGCCCTGGGACAGCCGGGACGCCGAATCGTATCACTTCTACATATCCACAAAGGCAACCAACGGCATCAGGGTCAACGAGAAGCCAATACAATCGCACGACCCCAAGGTTCCTATGGGCCCGTCTAGGAACTGGGTACGGCTGCAGGACGGCGACATCGTTGTAATCTGGGGCGACGAGAACCAGCAAGCCAAGTTGCTGTTCCAGTGTGCTTGGGGCGGGTCGATGCGACCCGCTCTGCCTCGGCCGCTTCGGCGGCTTGCCTGGTCTCGGAGGAAGATGCCACACGTCTTGACGACGCCTGCTCGAGGGCGGAGCGGCGGCTGCCCAGAATGCTGGAGGACGAGCGACTCCACTTTGCCGCGGCTCGCGACTCGACACGGCGCTTGCGCAACGTCGAAGTCGAGCGGCACCGCTCGCGTGTCTTTGAGGCGCTGCGGGCCGAGGCCGTGCGGGCTATAGCCCCGTTGAGGAGGGAGGGGGCTGCTAGCGCGCCGCCGGCCTCGCAAATCCCGCCCACACAAATGCCAGCGACCCAAGATGTCGATGGCCCGGGGGTCCCGCCATCGCCGCACTCCTCCTACAACTCAGTATTTGCGCCGCCGAAGGCTGGGTGGGAGCAGCCTTAGGAGGATGTTGTCACCTGCGACGAGGTTCGGGCAGCTACGCTACACGTATGCCTGCCAATTATTTTTTGATCCATTAATGATATGATTATTCCACCTAATTGGATTTTTCATCTGTTCCTGAAGACCTGGAGTTACATACATGGGATAGTAAGCGGGTTAAAAACGGCCTGGAGTTTTCAGCGTCTTTACAGAGGGATTCATTCAAGGTAATATCTGGCTTCTGTTGCTTTGATATACCTGCTTCCACCGCATGTCTCTTCCTTATCGTCTGTTCCCCTCTCAGTCCTTTCATATCTGGCAAGACTGGAATCCGTGTTAGCATTGCCTTTTGTCGTTTGTCCGTTTAAATGCCTCGAGACGCTCGTGGTATGTTTGCGAGAGGACAACCATAGGGACGCAACATATGGAGTATCCTGTTTCATTCGTCTGTTTGTTCTAGGGGAACTTGGACGGCGAGAAAAGCAGTCATAATTGGTGCGTGTCCAAGGGCGCTAATGATTTAGGGCGTTAAAGGATATTAGGGAGAACATGCGAAGACAGGTAGTAGAAGAAGTACACAAGCGAGCTTGGTGTAGTAATGGTGCTGCCTACAGGCAGTTGGCGTGAGTGATGAGTTTGTGGGGAAAAAAAAAAACAGAGCACAGCCTTGGAGGTTTATCTGGTTCTTGCAGAGCGCTGGTGCCAAACAAGTAGCAACCCTGCCTTGGCCACAACTAAGAATTGCGTCCCCATTTCCCCCCAGTTCTTTTCTTGGATCGTTTATAGCGTCTTTATCCTAGGGGTTTCTATTTCTGTATTCTTCCTACTGATATATCCGCCCTGTTTACATATGTCCAGTGTCTGAATGTGTAAAGTTTATGTATTCTTATCTGCATATTCTTTGGCGGTGGTCAGGCGAAAGGTGCCGCCTTTTTTTCGTCGTGGACCAGCCTATGTATTTGCAACTTCCCGGCTCCACCAGTGACGATGGAAAAGAGAGAGAAAAAAAAAGGATCCGTAGGCAGGTTTGTTGTGAAAGGGATGAAGTCCAGTCATGGCGACCTCCCTGGGTAGGTACCTACTACTGCCCTCATTACATACGGCGCATGGCGGAGGGCGCGTCTGGGCCCGGATCACGAACCACTGAAGCACGCGGCCGGGCGGGCTGCATGAGGCTCATGATCCCCTGCTGCTGGATGTAAAAGGGGTTGCTGGCTGCCGTGAGCGGGTCGAACTGCGGCTCTGCGTGCTCGGATGGCGTCGGCAAAGAAGCCCGAGACTCTGCGGTCTCCGGTACCGATGCTATCGACGGAGCAGCAGGTAGCGCCGCCAGGATTTCTGGTGACGCCGTGCTCGGCGGGCCAGGCGACGGCCCTGTGGCTTCTCGTGGCGTTGCCGTCGGCGGAGCAGGCGGCTCCCTTGTGGACTCTAACGACGATGGTGGTGTTATTATTGTTGCTGTTGTTGATAGGCCAGCCTGAGGAGCCCCTGCTGTATTTGGTGGCAGTCCCAGCAACGCAATAGCCGGCGTCTCTTGCCCCGACGGCTGCGCTGTCGGCGGGCCAGACGAGACCCTGCGGCCTCTGCCAGCGGCGCCAACGACGACACGTCCGACGGCGCTGTGCCGTCTGATCGAAAGCCGCGGCGGCCCCGGACGCGAGCCGCCCCTGCTCCCGCCCATGTTTCTGTTCTCAAGCGCAGCATCTGCTTTCGGGCGGCTCCCATCCGACGTGTTTACGGCAGAGGAACAACAACGCTACTATCACGGCGAGCACGGCGACTACGCAGCCTGCGGCGATGCCGGCAATGGCGCCGCTCGAGAGGCCGCCTCCATCCCGCCCGCCGGGGCCGGGGGCTGCTGGGTCGGATGGCGGCGGCGGCAGCGTGGTTGTGGTCGGGTCCGGGGCCGTGGTCGCGAGCGTCGTGACGACGACGTCCACCTTGGACGGGACGACGCCGGGCACGAGCGGGTGGGTTTCGAAGGCCAGGACGTCCGACTGCTGCCACCGCACCTGTATCATGGCCGCGCGCGCCGTGTTGCTGAAGGCGTAGCTGAGGTCGCCGTCGCACGTGTAACCTCTGGAGTGGCCGTCAGTCTCGCGGGGGCGGGCGTTGTTGGCTGTGAGAGAGATACCTAGATTGGCCTTTGGCAATACTTACGTAGGGGCACATTGGATCGCGGTCTCGCCGGGCAGGAGGGCCGGCCCTTGTCTGGCGTTCCAGCGGACGCAGGCTGATGTGTACTGCGTCAAGTCTCAGTCATCAAAACGGACGGTCTTGAGGAGGGGGCAAGCATGACTACTTACACCAGATGGGCAGATGGCCGGCGAGTAGAACCCCTGGCTGCGGCTCCAATAGCCCTCTAGGTACTTTGTGGGGAGGCATCCGGAGGAGGCAGAGACGACGGCTGTCACGGGCACGCTGGGGCAGCCCGGCCGTGGTGTCCATATAGTGATCAACGCTGCCGCCGGGTATGTCCCGTCGTGCCTCGGAGGTGGCAGTGAGGACGAGGTGCGCGAGACGGGCGTGGTCGCCATTGCTCTCTACCTACAGTAGTGAGCAAATGGGTAGATGCCGTGCGGGTGGCGGACGACGGAAGGTGGTGAGATATCTACTGCGACTCGCACCGAGACAGGGCCGGCAGAGTGCAGGAAAATACCATCATGCGGGAAGTGGCAGACACAAAATCAGCCCCTTTCCGTCGGGAAAATCGGTGGTCACACAGGGCGGCGCCGCCCAGCACTTTCACTGGCTTCCATGCAAGTAGCCGTTGACCGGAGTGGCCGCAATCTCCCGCCAGCCACGCCCGTCCAACCACGCGACCATCCTTGGGGATACAGCCCAGCGACTGGGGACGAGGAATTGCTATAAATAGCCCTGATCTCTTGGGAGCCTTGCCGGATACTGATTTCTTGCATCTCAAGAGCTGCCTGGCCATCTCTACTCGTCTCCTTGAATGATACCTCAGTAGGGGTCTCGCCGATCGGGCATATATATCCAACAAATTCGACATGACTTTCAACAAGAATGAGAAAAAAAAGCGAATCAAAGACTCCCTTCTCACGGACTCGTCGCGCACATGCTCGAAACAAGGGGAACACAACGCTAGATGGAGAAAAAGAGTCGAGGGCTAGCGGGAGATGTGGCATAAAGGGAAGGTACAAGGGAAGTGGGGGGGGGGGGATAGGAGACAAAAAGGGAGAGAGAGAGGAAGCCCTCAATACACAGTTCCAAGCGAGCAAAACCCGGGGTGAATAAAGAGAAAAGGGGACCAACAAACAAAACTTCAGTCGAGTGAACTCTGATAGCCGACATCGGGATACTCGTCAAAGAGCCCATCGTCACCCTGCCTTCCTCCTCCACCGGGCGCCTTCTTCTCCAACCAGGTCGTAATACCCTCTTCGACCGGCGACAGCCGCTCGCCCTTGCCGCCGTCAGAGCCAGCGGGGCCGTCGTTCATGTCCTTCATGTTGTTGTAGGCGTTGTACTCGTCATAATCATCACCATAATCAGCACCACCACCGCAGCCGCCGCCGCCGCCGTCGTCGTCGTCGCCCCTCTCCTCCTCCTCGTCTTTCTTCATCCTGAACCACGCCGGCCCCGCGCGCAGCTCGTCCAGGCGCTGCTCCAGCTCCCGGTCGGACAAGGAGTGGGCGTAGAACGGGTCCGACCCGTCGCGCGGCGTCGGGCCGTCGCCCAGCGACGAGAAGTCGAACCTGAGCGTGCTGGCCGGTGCCGATGCCGGGGCCGGCCCGGCTGCCGACGCCGGTCGTGGCATGGGCATCGCCCGCGACGGGGCGCTGAGGCGGGACGTGTCGATCGGGGCGGCGGGGGTGGAGTGCGGCCGGCGGTGCCAGTCGGGCGAGGAGGCGGCGGAGATTAGGATCTCGGGCGGTGACAGCGGCACAGCTGGGGGATTGGGGCGCTGGGTGTCGTTGGTAGGCTTATTGCCGCCGGTGTGGTTGCCGCCGTCGTCGTCGACGTCTCCGTCCGCCTTTTGGGTCTTGGTGTTGGCTGCTCCCGATTCTGCTGGGTCGATGGTCGGGCTCACATAGAGCGAGGGTGGCGGTTTAGGGGACGTGGCGGCGTCGGCAGTGGGGAAGCGCCATCCCGTCGGCGTGGTCCAGTCCGACACGCAGCGCGGGCGCGGCATGGCAAACGAGCCGTACGGCGACCTGGGGGATGCAGGGCTGGCGGTGGTGTCATCGTCGGCAGAGGTGGATTGCGTCGTCACGGTGAAGAGCTGCGGCTTGCGCGGGCGCGGCGGGATCGCGAATGGATCTTGATAGTCGCCCTGGTCGCTATACATCTCCTCGTGCTCATAGTTGTCTTCAGGATCCGGGCTAGCACGGTCCCTGCAGCCTCGAGTGCTGGCATTGGCATTTAGGGCCGTTGACGCGCTGCCGTCGCTCTCGTAGTAGCCGTCCTTGGCGTTGCGGCCTGACTGGGTCTCGCCGGTCCGCTCGCTGCTCTCGCCAAGTTCGCCATCTCCATACAGTGAAGATGACGACAGCTGCTGGTCGCTGAACCACTGATCGAGATGAGGATCAAACCGCACCTGCTTAATACTATCAAAAGGTGATTGCGCAGGCGGCACGGGGTGGTGCTGCCGCTTCTCCTCCTTTTCATGATAGTCTCTCACCGGCGGCGAGCCCCTGACTGTAGTTGGAGAAGGTCCCGCATCGACGTTGCCGTCACCATCTCCGCTTTTGACTCGTCCGAACCGATTTGGTGGCCCCGGAGCGCGGTGATCACGCCGCCGCCTCGATGCTGACGACGCTGTCTGCAGGATCGGCTCGACCGAGCTCGTGCGTCTCGGCCGGCGGCGGTGAGGTGATGACGAGTGCCCTGCCGATGGCTTGGCGAAGCCGAGGGACGAATCGATGACGGACTCCACGCTGGGCGGCCGGTATTGGCAGCCGTGATGGTCGCGGGAGGAAGGCGTCGAAGGCATAGCATATGGACTGTCGTTTTCCGGCTTGTGCGCCGAGCCGCTCTGGGCCTGCCGGAATCGGGTATAGGCGGGAGTTCTAGGAGTGGCACGGGACAGCCGGTCCGGCGGAGACTTGCAGTCTATGCTCCTGCCTCGCTTGGGCGTGTCGTGAAGCACGGTAGGAATGACAGGACTGGAGCCCGCAGCACCGCCATTAGCTGTTGTCGGGGTGCTCACGTTGTAGCTGCCGGCGGCCAGATACCGGGGATCGTCGTCGTTGTCAAACCCGTCCTCGTCGCCCAGGTCGAGACAACTCCCAGACGCAATGGTTGAAGTTTCGGGTATGACGATATCGGGGTAGTCTTGGAGCGGGTAGGCATGTCGCTGTTGGCTTTGCTGCCTTCCCTCGGCAGCGTGTTGGCGGCGGCAGTTGGCGCAGTAGTTGGCGCCCGGGTTCTGATCCGGCCTGAGCGGGTTTTGCAGATGGAATCTCTTGGACCGGACCCGGCCGCAGCCGAAGCAGAAGTAGTGCCTGCTCAGCGGCCCAAGCATGCGGCTGCCACCGTGGCTGGTCCCAGCAGTAGACTCGACACTGGTCTTGGACTGTCTGCTGTCCACATTCCGGCGGGAAACCGAGCATGATAAAGGCTTATACGGTGCGTTGTTGCTCCTGGTCGTGGCCACGGGGCTCGGGTACGGACTGTGTGTGCAGGATGGTGTCGACGCCAGAGTCGCTGGGGAGTTGCCCGAGGTGTAGACGACGACTTGCGGCACCTGTATCTGTAGGTTTTGATCGTGACCAGAAGGTGGCGCAGAAGTGGGCGCTGTCCCAGTGTTTGGAGGCGCACAAGCCGGAGTGAGTGGCGTAAGGGGTGGCCGCAGGTTCGCCTGCGTCGGGAGGGGAGCCTGAAGTGCGTACGCATTTTGAACGGGATGGTAAGCTGGCGAAACCATGGGCCCAGGGAAGTGATACCATGGGTGCCGAGTATAGTATAACTGAGGAGCGCAGCCATCGTTGATGGACTGAGTTTGGCTGACGTAGTATACAGGCTGCTGCAAGATGTTGCTGGGCACCTGCGGCACGCTCTGTGCTGCTCTTGCTCCTGTTGAATGCTGGGGCTGCTGCATGGGCGCGGGTGTGGGCGTCTCATTCTGAGTTTGGCCGTTTTCGCCATCTCGTGCTGCTTGGCGGTTCGTTGAGCGAGTGCGCTGTCGACGGTCTCGAAGGCTTAGACTCTCGCCGCCCTTGGGCTCGCTTGGCTTTGAGGCATTTTGAACAGGGCTAGCAAGGGTCTCGCTGCTGCTGCTAGTGCGGCTATCATCGCGGGCGTCGCTGTTCGTGCTGATGTTTCGTCTGCGGCCGTGCGCCCCGTCATGATCGTCAAGTGTCGGCGCCGACAGGCGAGGCGCGCCGCAGGTCTGTTTTCCAGAGGCGGGTATCGACGGCCATGTATCATCAGTAGGGGTAGTAGTGGCTGGAGAGCGCCTGAAGCGAAATGCCCGCCTGACGGAAGAGGTGGTGGTTCGAGAGGAACGCGATGAGCGAGAAGCGGCGGAAGACGACGACGTGCTCCTCCACGCCTGGGCGGCCTTTGAGGCTGCCTCAAAGCGCGTCATGCCCGGCTTCGACAACGGCGAGGACTTGGTGGCCTCGGACGGTTCACCCGCTCCACCGCCGCCGAGACACACCGTCACTGTGCGTCCGGATTTGCTGACATCGAGCTCGATGTAGTGTGGTTGGCTGTGCGAGGAAAGAAGCTGTCAGCTGGAGTTACCGAGTGAAGGAGATTCTGGGGATTGGTTATAGAGACTGCTGCCTACTGTTCGGCAGAACCCTTTGTGTGGCGCGAGGAGGACATTCTGAGGTTTCAGAACATATCAAACAAGGCGAAAGCAGGGAAATGGGTGGCAAGAGGGAAGCGGTACACAGGCAAGCTAGTGGAGGGAGACAAGAAACGAAGAGATTGACGATAATTTCGCAATATTTAGGCAGAGGAGTAGAAACAATAGCAGAAATTAGGGAAATGTATCCTCAAAATTCAAGTAGCATGCTGAAGGGTGTGGTGGTGTGGTGGTGGTGGGTGACGGCGAGGTTCCGAACGTTGGGCTCGTCGAAGTGGAGGAGGATGACCTCGAGCGGGGGTCTGGGGACTGGAGAGCTCACAGTCGGGCTGTTATCTTCCACTCCACAAGTTCAGATGGTTGCTCAACACACCAAGGCCAAGTCCCTGAGCAGCCGGCGAATGTAGGGTGAGGAGGATGTGAACCGAAAACCAAGTGTAAGATAAAGTGGAGAAAGGGTGTCGCTCGAGCCATGATTCTAGCTCGAATCCTGCCATACGACCAACTGCTCACAACAACTTGAAGCCACAGCGAGCCTGATCCCGCCGGGCTGGGGGCTGAATTTTTTTTTCAGTTTTCATTCACAGCTGAGATCGCCATGCCGACCTGATCAGCCAATCTCTTCGCCAGCTAGCAAAAATGGTCGGTTGTACAAACACAAGGGAAAATGTGATATAGCTCACTGGCTCTCGGCTTCTATCCCTGTCCATGCCCTGCACTTTTCCATGTACTTTTGATATATCCCGTCCGCCCCCTTTTATCCTCTTGGGATTCTATTAGGGAATTCTTTTTGGCACAGATCATCAGTAGAACCGCTACAACTTCCCAAAAGCTGCAATCAGTCCAGCCTAAGAAGGCGGGCGCCCTTCCTCTTGAGCATCTTCTTCTTCTTGTGCCCACGCTCAAACGCGGCAGCCGCAGCATGGTCACGACCGAAGTTATCGAGGTCCTTGACCTTGTAAATGCGGATGATCCAGTTCTCGCTCGTGAACGCCTCCTCAAGCGTGTTGAGGGTCGGCCCCACGTCAGGCAGACGAGAGCCACGAACACGATCCTGTGCCTGTCCGGGAGGGAAGAGGCTGTTGTAGTTGTAGTACGACATCTTGTACCTATCAGGGGGTCAGCAAAACGAACATGACTCAACGCATTGTGGGAGGAAGGGCTCACATCAAGCTGTTCTTCATAGTATCCGTGGCCTCGTCGTCAACGCGGTACTCGCCACGGCTGGTGAAGAACTCCCGCTCCTTGACTTCCTCGGGCCAGATGCCCTCGGCAATGCGGACCATCCAGAGGAACTTATTGATATCGTCGCCCGAGTAGCCCAGGAGGCCTCCAAACACAACGAGGACGTAGTCCACCTCGTGCTGGCGCATGATGGGGTAGCTGACCTCCTCGCGCGAGCTCATGGCCTTGCCGACGGTGGCGATATGCGTGTGTTCCACGTGTTGTTGTCGACCAGCGTGGGGCGGTCGGCCATGCCACCGATCTGGTAGCCGTAGTCCCACCACGACATGATCTTGGCGTCCTCCTTGGTGTTCTGTCGCAGCCACTGGTACGCCTCGCGGTAGTCGTCGATGATGTGCTGGCTGCCGTCCGGCATCCTACTGGCTAGCACAACTGAAGGCGACGAGTACGCGTTGGAAGTGACCCATGTGCAGTGCATGACGAACAGGAGCAGATACACAGTCATGGCAAGAGTGATAAGCGCCTTGGAGACGGTGCTGTAGACGCCGACAACAGGCTTGCTGGTCGACCTCAGGCCGCCCTTCTTGGCAGCCTTCTTGGACGACTCCTCGGAGCCCTCGTCGACGCCCAAGGACGCGGGGTCGGGGGACCTAAGGGACATGAACGAGTCCAATATCTGGGAAGCCGCCATGGCGGCCGCGACGCAGACCACAGGGGTCAGGGTGAGCATCAGACGAACCATGACTCCGGCAAAGTAGCTGCCGAAGAGAGCATAGACAACGATGAAGACGTGCTCATCACGGAGGTTCTGGAAGCAGAGGTAGACACCTGCGGGGAACAGCCAGATCAGGAAGTTCAGGTCAAAGAAGAAGGCGGGCCAGGCAGTGGGCTGATGCTCCGAGACGGACGCAATGATGGGGATGTGGATCTTGGCGTATCCGGTATCCCAAAGCGAGTAGAAGCGGCCACCCCAGGGAGCAATGTACCCAGCCGTGGTGGCGACCACAAGCCCCATCAGGGCAACCGCAAAGACGGCGGCCGAGAAGATGACCAGGAATGTGCGGAACTGGCGGCTAGGGATGGCGGCCCGGACGTAGTCCAGGAAGCCCATCAGCTGGAGGAAGCCAAAGATTCCTGCATTGGCGTACCAATGTGCTTGTCAGTAAAACGACGGGGCGTGGGGGAGATAGAAGAACGAAGCCAAAGACTGATATGACGTACCCAATGCCGGCATGTGCTCGCTCGTCTTTATCGGCAAGAACCCAACAAAAGGAATCTGCATGCTAGCCAGAGTTCCGAGGGCGTACCAGGTGGTGTAGGAGACGTAGAGGCGGGTGCTGTACCTGCCCATGCAGATCAGGACAAATGAGTGCAGAGGCAGCAGACAGGTGATGAAGGCGTAGCCGCCCCACGAGGCCACCATGTAGCCGTAAAAAAGGGCGCAGAGGGCACCCCAGAGCATAGAGCCGAGCTTGAGGGCCTTGATCCAGAGGTAGAAGGTAAAGACCAGCAGGAAGATGGCGATGGCCTCGTTGTCGTAGCTGCCAGCGACGGAGCGCGAGATGTAACCGGGGGCGATACCCATGAAGGCGGCGGCGAGGAGGGCCGGCCCGACGAGTGCGTCGTCATCTCGTTGGTCAGCAGGTAGGCGGAGAAGGCGGTCAGGCCCGAGAAGACGGGCGCGAGCATGACGCAGACATTCCGGATGTCGACGGGCACCGAGAGCGCGCGCAGGGCGTGCCAGATGGCACCGCTCGTCACCATCAGACCAGGGTACAGGGTGCCGCCCGTGACACGGCCCAGCGGGTGCCAGGTGCGGTCATCGAACCAGTCCCAGAAGTCGTAGAAGCCATTGGCGACCAGGTACTTTGTTGCCCTGAAGTTGAACCACGGATCGACTGTGGACGCGGCGTTAGCGGGCGAGGTGCGCGGTGCGGGAGGAGGAGGAGGAGGAGGAGGAGGAGGAGGAGGAGGAGGAGGAGGAGGAGGAGGAGGAGGAGGAGGAGGAGGAGGAGGACAGGGACGAGGAAGAGAGGCTCGGCATTCTGGGGCTCGAGCCATGGAAGGGGGCAACTAACACTCGTGGATGATGCTCTCGAAACCTAAAGTGGGAGAAATAGAGGAATTGGTCAGTTAACCGTCTTGGGAGCGGCGAAGGACGCAGCTCGCAGGCTTCGCAGACTCACGGATGACAGAAAACAGGCGACTGGAAATAGCAGCGCCGGCGATCAGGAAAAGAATGATGACTCGCAGCAGGGTCCGGAAGCTCTCGCCCTTGCTGCCATAGATGTCCAGAGTTCCGGCCGACATCGTGGCCCTCCGCAGTCGCGTCGAGCTCCTCTGGTCCGTTGGGGGGCGTCGTCCTGTCCAGAGGCCGGGTGGTGGGGGAGATTATATGTGGTGCTGCGATTCTCTCGCGGCTCGTGTGAAGCTGGAGAGGACACTTTGGAGCTCCCACCCAGGCCCGAATTGACACGCATCAGGAGCTGCAGGGGTCAAGGTCCTCGCTGCGTGTCGTCAGTGCCGAGTGGGTCCAGTCGCACCGTAGGTCGCGAATTGAATTGCGCCGTGCACGGGCCACGCGACCTATTCGATAATTATATTCGGTATGTGTTTGTTGCTGCTGCTTGGGCTGCAATGGATACCTGCTTCGCTATCTTGAACAGCCATGGAGACAGCTATGGAGGACGCATGTTATGATAGATGATAGATTGTCCGGCAGATGAGGGGAGGCATATCTTGATATTAGATCCGCCCGTTTCATTTATGAGAGAGCACGGTGTCCCCGGGCCACCCTTTAGTTTCCAGCCCTCCTCCAACACGAACCGACATGGGCGCATGCGACGACGCCTTCTCCCACCTGTTGGACGCCCGCACGCAAACAGCCGTCTAAGTTTTGTATTGTACACATTTACAGTGCGTCGAAGAAAAATAACTAAAGGGAAATGTGTCTATGCTGCGTCGACGTCGATACCCACGAGCCCAGAGAATCATACAACCGACTTCTCCGCGCAAGGGGATAAGTCGTCGTAGCCCACCTTTTATGGCTGGGCTGTATGGCGCACGTCATTTTGCTGGCCGCGCTATCGGCGGCCGTGGCATCAGATTTAGATCTCGTCACCTTCGTCGCCCCGCCTGGACCCCCATCGAGGCCCAGCGCCCTATAAGCTCCCCCTCGCTCGAGCCGTCGCTGGCAATACGGCCGTAATTAAGGGTTCTTTTGGAACACATCGTTGAGATACGCCTCCAAGTCGAACTTGGGGTCGTTGAAATCGGTGTTCACTGCAGCAGGGATATGTGTTAGTCGCGGTTTCGGATAGCTAGGCGTAGCTGCGGGGGCCGCTCACCAGAGCTCGATGCAGCTGCCGCCGCAGGGCTCGACTTCTTGGCGAATTCGGCCTTTGCCTGCTCTATTAAGCGCTGCTTGTGCTCGTACTCGTGACGTGCTGCCGCGGCCTTCTGGGTTGACGTGATCTTCCTCTGGTGGGAGAAGCCATAGAGAACACCTAGCCCCAGCGCCGTGTACCGAAGGACCTGCGGGATTATCGCTCGATCAGCAAAGAGTTCCAGGCCCCGAGACTTCCATGCACCCCCTGCGCTCGCATCTCCTTCGGCCGGACATAACGCGTAGTCCGGCAAGGGTTCGTCGGGGACAGGGTGGTCGGGCGACTATTGTCATGCCTGGGCCGTCGGAGAAGCTCGCGTGCGAGGGGCTGAAAAATGGACGGGACACGGTCTGTCCCGCGACAAAGACATACGTTGGTGGTAGACATGGCGACGCCTGAACTGATCGCGACGGAGACCGAGGATGGAGGAGATGTGGAGGCTCGGTGCGTCGGACGTCAATTGGCGTCAATTGGCCCTGGGAGCGATCGAGGTTCGATTTATGGTGGAGGTGCAAATGTTGTCTGTCGTACGGTCGGGATTTTTCGCAGACGGCAAAACCTGCGGCTAGTGAGGAGCTCCAGCCCAGCAAGCTCGAGAACTCGGTGGCTCTGAGCTGGTGGGTCGAAATGCATGTGGCTCAGCAGTTGGGCATCGTCCTGAACGATCAAACGGCAGAGGCGCGAACGTGATCTGTCACCTGACTTCCGGAATCCAGACACCACGCCCAGACTTCCGTGCCGCGACCGCACCACCACCCTTGTCGGCACTAGCAGACTCGACCCACCCATCATGGAACGCCAGTCCAGCTACCTTGAGTGTCATTGATGGAAATGCTTGGCTCAGGAGTGAAGACCAATTTCATGTGAGCCAACAAAGAATCTCAGACTACTAACCTGCCTCCATCCTCAAATTTTCCAGACAGCGCGCTAAACGAATAAACATTCCCTTTCGGTATTTTTTTTTTTTTTTTGCCTCTGCGAAGTCCCGGTTCTCCCTGCTCTCCAACACTGCTCACTAGGCGGCCCAAGTAGCCGAACTCTGTTTGGCCTTGCAGGCTCGATCTGTGCTTCGACAGCAAGCGTCGCCCCCACGAGCCCGCCCCTGCAAACAGCGCGCTCGACGGACCGAACCGCACCTCTCCAGCACGCGATTGCGCCGGCGATGAAGCAATTCTCGCCCCGGCAAAATGCAACAACGACGCGATGAGATCCTTGCCAAGAAAGCAAAGCTCGCCGAGCTCAAGGAGAAGAGGAGGGCACGGACAGAACAGGCCTCGAGCCGCCAGAGCATCGGGATCGCTACCACCAGTGATGTACTTGACCCTCAACAGCATCTGCGCCTGAGGGTGACAGCCGAGTCGTTTGCGGCGCCTTGACTAACCGAAGAACGATAGCATGCCATCCCGCCTCTGCACAGTTCTGGTCGCGAGCGCGAGGATCTCGACCTCTTCATCGAACGCCTGGTAGGAGACCGGCCGTCGTCGACAACCACCGGCGGAGCCGCCTCGCCGGGCCCGCGGGGCAGCCGCCCTAATAGTGTCCTGAGCGCCGGTGAGCTCAGCAACGAGAACTCCGAGTATGCGACACCCGGAAACGGCTCCGCCGTCCCCGTCCCGATCCAGACCCTCACCACCGTCCCCCTGACTACCATCTACGAGTGCCCACCCTCTCCTGTCAAGGAGATCTTCTCGTACAGCAAGGGCGTCCAGACCCAAGATGACTGGGCGCCCCCGACCACTCGCCCCCGGGCGCTTTCAGAGTCCGAGACCGAAGACATCACGGCCTCGCCCAGCAAACGCCTTAGCCGCAGGGAGCGCGACAGGGAAGAAGAGCTGCGGGCCAACATCAGGAGGGAGCTGGAAGAAGAGCTCAAGGCCGCCCAGGAGCTCGCCACGGATGGCGTGCTGAAGCCCACCGCCTTGACCACAAACTACCCGGCAAGGGCGCTGACGAGCGAAGAGCTCAAGGCCGTGACGGCCTCTGAGGAGTTCGTCGACTTCGTGGACCGAGCGACCAAAGTGATTGAGAAGGCGTTGGACCAGGAGTACGACATTCTCACCGACTACAAGTTGCAAGCACATGAGATCGACGACGAGGATGAGCAGGGCAACGTGGGCGGCAGGGGTCGTCGCAAGGTCAAGGAGGTCCGGCAGTTCTTCGACAACCGGTGGTCAAAGAAGCGCATGATCACATCCATCGACTTCTCTCCCAAGTTCCCCGACCTTCTACTGGCCTCGTACACCAAGAACCCTACCGCACCCCACGACCCGGACGGCATAGTACAGGTGTGGAGCCTAAACCTGCACGACCGGCCGGAGTTTGTGTTTCACGCCCAGTCAGACATCCTGACGGCCAAATTCTCGCCTTTCCATCCGAATCTGATTGTTGGTGGGGCCTATAGCGGCCAGGTGCTCCTGTGGGACACGCGGGCGCGGGCAGCGCCTGTGCAGAAGACTCCGCTGACGGGTTACGGGCACTCGCACCCAGTCTACTCGGTTGATATTGTAGGCACGCAGAACGCCAACAACATCATCAGCTGCTCAACCGACGGCGCTGTTTTCGGCTGGTCTGTCGACATGCTGGCTCAGCCGCAGGAGACGCTAGCGCTGGCGGCGCCTCCGCCAGCTAAGACGGATGACCTAAGCCCCACGTGCATGGCATTCCCGCAGACCGATCCAACCTACTTCCTTGTAGGATCCGAAGAGGGCATCATATTCCCCTGCCATCGCTACGACCGCGCCGGCGCCAAGGCAGGCGTCGACGCGCGCGTCAGCTACCGCGGTCACGCGGCACCAATCATGTCGGTTGACTTCCACCCGGCTCGGGGACCCATGGACCTCGGCGACCTGGTGCTGTCGAGCAGCCTAGACTGGAGCGTCAAGCTGTGGAAGGTACGGGCCCCTGCGGCGCTGAGCGGGGCACCAGCGGGAGGGCTCGGCGGTCTGGGCGCCGCCGGTGACGGCGCGGTGTCGCCACTCATGGAGTTTGTGCGCGAGGATGTTGTCTATGACGCGGCGTGGTCCCCCGTCAAGCCGGGTGTGTTCTCACTCGTCGACGGGGCCGGCTGGCTTGAGCTCTGGGACCTAACGGTCGAGACGGAAGAGCCGGTGGCGCGAATCAGCCCGAGCCAGCGCAAGGATGGACGCGCCATGCTGGCCAGCAGCCTCAACAAAGTAGCGTGGGAGCCGTCCGAGGGCCGGCGCCTGGCCGCCGGCGGCATTTCGGGCAACCTGACCGTGTTCGAGGTCGGGCCAGACTTAGGCGGCAAGGAGAACTTGCGCAGCGAGGAGTGGACTACGGTCAAGAAGCTGGTCAGCAGGCTCGAATCCAACGGCGTCAACGGTGCTGCTGCTGCTTGATTATCGTTGTATTACCATCCACGACCCCTCCGCATCCTATTTTCAATATCTTGCATGTATTGCACACCAACCTCCTGTGGGGAATCAGCAACCCCTTTTTATCCTCTTTGCACTTCTGCCCTCTGTTGCGAAAACGATGAGGATTCCATCTTGTCGTGAAAGTCTTCTTACAACATTTGCAGACAACTTCTTCTATACCCCAATTTCGATCCGCTCGATTTTAACACCGAAAGCCATCGCAGCCCCTCTTCCGTGTTTCTGTGCAGCCTCGCCTTGTGATCCTGGTCGTTCCCCTCGCAGCCTTGGCAGCTGAGCAGCCTAATCCTGATTCTGATCCCGTCCCCTGGAAGTTGCAGATTTGCACACCCATACGTGGCCAGGCATCGGAAATGAGCTGGGGCTTTCACGCTATCAAGCTTCGAGGTGGAAGACCGCATTCAACTGGTGATGAATCTTTGGGGGCAGGCGGCTTCAATCTCACAGTTGCCTGCGCTACGTTTCTCACTAATCCTCCTCCACGCCCACAGCCCGTCTCGCTCGTGCAAGCCAAATTTGGAATTGTTCAGCTTGCTGCCCCTATCCATTGCCGACAATACCTTTTGACCCCCGATACTTTAAGGGCTGGCTCGGCTCCATGACCGTCACATCGACCTCATACATATCCTCTTTCGCGAGAGATCCATTTTCTTTGCTATTATCAGAAAAGAGGCAGACAACGACAAGTGCCACGACGTCTGCTAATCGCCCGTACACGCTGCACAACGGCACGGGCCCGGCACACTCATTGGTGACAATCTTCACAACACAGCCAGCCCGCGATCGGTCCATCAGAGGTAAGCAACAAATTGTGTCTTATTCATCAATGTCAAGCTAAGAGGCAAGTGTTGACATATTTCTACACAGTATACTTCAATATGCAATCGCTGGAACAGAAGGCAAGGGCCGCCACTCGAGCCCATTGAGGCCGCTATTCAATATGGCCCTGCTTAAGTTCCACGGCACAGTGTCCTCCTAGTTGTCCCGAATGGCATTGATGGATTGGGGACATACGTATAACCCTCGCAAACAAAAAAAAAAAAAAAAAAAAAAAACTGATCCGAGGTCCTGTCTTTGTCGCAGAGGCTACACTTGCGATGGCGATCTCACCTATGAATTCAACGGCACCGCTCTTGCGGCCATGATCCAAATCCGCCGGCAATCTTCGGATCTCTCCCCGCTGGCAACACACCCGCTCACTCCGGGCAAGACTCCCGGTGCTCTGGCCACAGCCGCGAATTCGGGCCCGGCCGTGAGTGGAATTTCAGCACCAGGCCCCACGGGGACCTCACCGACTACCGGTTGACCCCACGGACAGTCCAGGCGGTGCGACGGGATCGCCAACTGGCGCGCAAGCAGACGGCGACAAAGCTGCCAGAGACGGGCGGCGGCAACAGATCCTTGATTACGCCGTTGGTAGGCGGCCTCATCGGCGCCATCGCGGCAATAGGGCTCATGTTGCCTGGTTCGTTTGGAGGTGCCGTCGCCGCTGGCTCGGGAAGAAAAAGGGAGGGACAGAGGGGGCCCAAACATCTCTGGGACGTGATTATTCTCGATGTCCCAGACGAACGAGTTCGGCGGGAAACCAGAGCTTCGGGTCACGACGTAAAGCCGGTGGTCGCTGTTAGCCTCCCCCCACGCCCGGCAAGGATGTCGCCTCGCCGCAGACGACCTTCATTGAGCTGCCAGGCGCGCTGGCGCCACGAACTGCGGCAAGTCAGCTACCAGACACGCTCGCGTCGGAGATTCACACACCGGACCCGCACACCGCTGTCGTACGCAGCGAGGCCAGGAGATGCTCCCGTCCGATGCCCCGAGAGCAGGGCTCCCAACCTGCGGGGAAGTGGGGCAGGGACGACCGCTGTTCCCAGTGGCGAGCGAGCTGCCTGGCCACTGAACGTGGCAGCCTCACGGTGCAAAAGTAGTCGAACTGGACGACGATGGTCCAAGAGGCTAGAGGAAATCTATCCAAGCCTTGCAACCACGAAAAAAGAAAGCAAACATCGAACAGATTATCAGACGATCAGACGTGGCTCGGGGGTAATTCCCCGGACTGTCGGCCATGTGGCGTTGAGGAAGCATTACGATTGGAAGCCAGAGCAACTAGCGGATGGCAGAGTCTGGGCATCCCGCCCTTCCAGGGCGAGATATCCGGACAAATTTGGCCAGCCAAGTAACCTGCCCTTTAGCTCATGCAAGCCACACTTTGTAGCGCCGCGAGCAATTGTTTGCCATCTTTCCATTCATATTGCCCAGGGCCCCCAGCCTGCTGCTGGGTCACCTCCCTCTCTCCACCCCATCAACTTGGACGTGACGATTCTTCGTTTTCCGGGCCATATTACAGCTATCCTCCTCCGATGAGCTCATCACAGTCACCATGTCTAGCACTAGCAGCACATCATCACGTCACAATGGAACCCCTCCGGCGGGGGCATTGACAACTGTATGGACGCCGGCCGCGACCTATTCCACCATCGATTTCGTCAAGTCTGAAGAGTTCGGTTGTTATCCACCGGGCTACTCTAGGTACTACTGGTTCGGGAACATGGCTGGATACTACTCGCCCGCTATCTGTCCGTCCGGGGTAAGCAGATGTTCTGCCGCACGCCGCCCCCATTGAACCCTGAACTAACACGGTCCATCGTAACCCAACGGTTACGCAGTTTACCTCGGCATGCGATCGTTGGCCCGGTATTCAAGGCACAGAACTAGAGCCTGGAGAAACCGCTATCCAATTTGCCCCCACGTAAGTTCAAGGCGCGCCAGGGTTGTGAGTTGTAACGGCATGCATTGTCCTCATTTGAGATAATGAACCAGCTCTACTTTCCAAACTAAATAAACTAGAAACTTACCATACTTTACAAAGAGGCTTCACTTGCCGGCAAATGAATCATTTTCCCAGCTTTGCCATCAGAAGCGGTGTCGAGCCGGATATCGCCATCACCGTCAGTGCCAAGGATATTGCGAGGATGATCCAGGTCCGCTGGCAGTCGTCGGACCTCTCCACCCTGGAAACGCACCCTCTTTCTCCCGGCGTCACTCCACCAAGATCAGGGGACGCTGGCACGGTCGGTCGCCCGAACCCGCGGCAACACAGGCTCGACGGGATCCCCATCCGACGCAGGCGGCGACAAGCCCGCGGGAGGCAGTCTGTCGGGCGGAACCATAGCAGCGATCGTTGTCAGCATAGTCGCGGCGGTGGTCATCGCGCTTGCGGCGTGGCTCTTTGTCAAGCACCGTCGCCGAGGGCTCGAGTTGCGGCGGCGGAGCGTCGCGGACGGGAACGACCAAGGACACCCTTCGCGCTTCACGGCCGGGAAGGCGGAGCTCCCATGCGGCACGAACGGATCTCCGGGCCCGCCGCCGGTGCTGGCGAACGAGCTGCCGGACCACATGGCGGCGCAGGCTTACACGTCGGACCTTTACCCTTCCGAGATGCAGTGTGAGGGTGTAAGACGCTGAGGAGAGCGTGTGCCGGACGACGCCAGGCATGTGAGTGTTGCTTCGAGGGTAGATGGTATTCCCCTTCTCCGCTTGGCTGGCATTCGTCAATATCTCAAAACAGAGCTGATTGGGGCGCCTGTGCCACAGGTCAGCGTCTGTCTAAGTCCATGGTGCCGACGACTACCGAGCGCCGCGCATAAACGTGCGGCTGTTGGGTGCGCTTGAGCCGCACTTTAAGGTGCTTACTACTTCCTATACCCGGCGCATGACCCAAATAAAAGCCTGTGGTCCGTATAAACTAAACTGCACAACCAAGTTGGTTAGAACACCCAAAAGCCCACATACAGTTGATACCGCCTTGGTTATATTCTTGGGACGCAGCAAATTGGAAACGACGTAGGAATTGAGAAAGGGGATAGAAAATCGTAATGGATATAGTAAACAAGAAATAATAGTGGACATGGGAAGGGATACGGCCCGGAAAAAGAACAGCAAGGGACATAAGAAACATGAAAGGATTCGAGAAAGAAAATAGCATTCGGGAAACAGGAAAGCAGACCTACAGGATAAGTTCAGGCAATGGGGGTTTCAATCTGAACTGCGGATTTTATTTGGCCGCCGTGCCAGGCTGTCGGGCCAGGAGGAAGATAGACAATGACACATGGTATTCTGGTAGTCATGAAAATATGCTGTGACATCCTAAAAGCGGCGTGCACCAGCTACCACCTTTTTAACCATAAATGCTTCAGCGAATGGGGTTTCCCCCGGGTATCTCCAACAACAACTAAAAAAAAAAAAAAAAAAACATGGACAAAGAAATGATGCGAAAAAAAAGAACATAACTCCCCCAAATCGATATCAAAGGGGAGAAAAACAAACCCGACACTCCAAACCTCGATGCCAAGGGCCGTCAGTATGCTATTAAATCCTGCCTTCCCATCCGGGCAGCCCCCATGATCGGCCCCCGAGCGCAAATGCCGGTAATGCAAGGATAGAAATGTGCAGATGCAGGATGACAAAAAGGAGAAAAGACGAAGACGGAAGGGGAAAAAAAAAGGCTAAAAAAGAAGCCATCAAAAAAAAAAGAAGAAAATAAGGAAGCATTCCCACTGCTTTCGGCGCCGACTTCGACTCCATGGACAGCAACCGAGGACGGCCAAGGCGGCAGAGGGACAGCACGCACCCCCCCTCCTGTCCCGGACCTCCCGAACGTCCAAACTCTCCCCATGCTCCTTTCCGTCAATGGCGCCGCCTCCTTCCTCTCACTTCTTCGTATTACGCACCTCCTCCCCAACTGCTACTCTTCTCCCTCCCCTCGTTCTCCCGCTCCCCTTCCCTCCTCTGCGATGCACGAGGCTTTTTGCCCCAATCCCCCCCACCTCTTTCTTGTCTCCCTTCGGGACTACACCAATCAAGACAGAAAATGATGGGCGTCCAAACTGGAGACAGATAGGAGAGATGCAGGTGCACGGCGCCAGCAGCACCCCCTAAAAGGCTTCAGGTGTGCTGTCCATGAAAGAGCTCACGCGCCCCATCTTTTTCCTTCTCGCCTCCCCACATTGACGCTCCCTTCCACAAGTGTGCTTCCAGCACGGCACACCTGAAAACCAGGCGAGAGCTACCGGGCCAAGAGGAAAAGTAGGAGCCAGGACAAAAGTAGAGAGAAATATGTATGCAAAAAGTCGGCGCGTGTAGTATATACAGATCAAAGTGGTTCGGCTTTTCTTCGCAATACGGCCAAAGGGCAGGCTGCCGTCCGGTCCATTGGTGTAATCGAGATGGTCGAGGGGCAAGTGTATTTTACACGCGCCGCCTGCCGCTAGGGGCCAGCTGTAATTTGCTGAAAATGCAATAAAATAGAGGAAATCCGGCGCTGATGGATGGTATACAGTTCGGAATAGAATCGGATGGCACTTTTCTCAGCCAGGTCTGGGAGCTGGGCTGTTGAGATAAAGAGAACAAAAATGCAGGTGAAGAAACGAGGCCATCGAAAGAATAGGTAGTCGATATGGAGCGTCGCGATGATGCTCAGAATCAACACGCATGCGGAGCAAACGATGAATGCAACTGGCTGGCGAGGTGTCGTGCGCCTGGGTCGCCGGGGAGGGTTCAGTGCCCGAGGACCTCACGTTTCCTCGAAGGTATGCCCAGGTTCGAGGCGCCGTCGCCACCGCCGCCTACCCCGTCCAGGTCCATGGCGACGGTATCCAGCTTGGTGGTGTTGCCGTTGGTCATGGGTGCATCCTCGCCCTGCCTCTCCTTCTGCAGAGCGATCAGTGTCTCCTGGTTCTCAAGTTCCAGCGCCGCCTCATGCTCACGTAGCCGTGCTTGCTCGGCCGCGTCCAGCTGCATCCGTTTAGCCTCCTCATTCTCACGCACGAGTGCGTCCTCATGCTCCTGCAGCCTCCGCTCCTCGGCTACTTCTTCGATCATCACCGCGTCTTCCAGGTCTTCGAGAGGTGGAGGGGTTGGTGGTGGCGGCGGCGGGCTCGGCGCCTCCGCGTCGCCTTCTCTTAGCCTCTTGAGCGAGGGGGTTTCACCGGGAGTCAGCTCATCCACCATTGAATCGGCGTCATCCTCACTGGACCGCTTGCGCTTCAGGTCTGATGGCGACCCAGGGCTGTCCGGATGCGCGTCGACATCGCTGGTGACATCTCTATCTGGCATCGGTGAGGCCCCTGTAGACGGCGGTCTGGATCCCGCCTCGAGACGCCCAGTGGCCTTCGGCTCTTCGCTAGGCTGTCCCCTCGCCTTCCGAGCCGATCGCTCAGCCTCCCTCTGCTCGTGTTTCTTGACTGCCTTCTCCAGATATTCACGCGTGTACTTCCTGACTTTCGACTCCTGCCGTTCGCTGATCCTAGAGGGATCATCGACCCGGCCGTGCTTGTAGTCTGATGCGGCGAGGTTTTTGTTAATCTCCTTGACGAACTTTTTCAAGTCCTCCTTGGGTAACCTCTTGTAAAACTTGTCCGCCACGTGCTTGATTTGAGGGAAGATCTGAAGCACAGGTCAGCACCAACACAAGGCAGTTGATGGCATCTCTGATATGTGCTCTCCCTGAGGAGCTTACCGTGTTTTCATACAGCTTCCGCTGCTTCTCAATGGGCCACGATCGCCACCTGTCCCTCTTGGTCTCCGCGATTGGAGTACCGACCGCTTGTGGCGTCTGTGTGGCGGAGATCGGCTTCGGCGTCGGCTGCGCACATTGGTTGATGATGTCCTGGATCTTCTGGGCCTGCAGGGCCGCGGTGGCCTTAACCGCCTCGACCGAGGGGCGCACCCACGACTTCTGGTTTGGGTTCGCCGTGTCCCAATAGTACTGGCGCCCGGTGTTCTGATCTATGGCCGAGCGCCAGCCGGCTGGCAGCGGGGTGTTGTCCATCGGAGGCGGGGGCCTACGCCGCGGCACCATGTAGTGGGGGTTCCTCTGCGGTTGGCTATTCCTAGGCCCAGTAGGAGCGTTTCTGACAGGGGAGGGCGCTTTCGGAGTGGGCGCGGCGGCCGCTTCCCGAGCCTGTTGGCGGCGATCATCAAAGAGCGAGCTGACTGTGTTTGCGGCGTTCCGGTCCACCTTGGCGCGTGGTATCCGGTATCCGACCTGTAGCGTCTTCCACTCCTCCAGCAGACGCTTCGAGTCCCGGGAAACCTCGTCATGCTCACTCGAAGACAGCTCGACAACGATGGGCTCGATCTTGGCATCGTCGATCTTGTTACGCGTCATGCGCGGCAGCTTGTAGAGAATATCCAGCACCTGCAGCACGATATCGTTGTCGTCCTTGAAACTGTTGAGCGTGGTCTTGAGATACTCGTAGCCGTGGAGCTTAACGACGCGACCGAGAACCCGATCCTCCTCAACGTTCTGCAGACGTCCAAGGAGCTTGCCGACGATCCACTTTCTCCTTGCATGAGCGCAGCGAGGACATGACCACGCCCTCGCCATCCTCGAGCTTGCGCGGCTGGATGCTGTTGACGTACTCCTCGTCTGTCTCGTTGGCCCGCTTCTTGCGCGTCTTCTTGTTGGCCACACTCGATTCCCAGTGGTCGCCGTCATCGATGCCCAAGGCCTCGACCATGGCCATGGGCAGTTTGGTCGTCCTCTCTGTCTGAGTCTTGCCACCAAGAGTGCCGCTACAATTCGGCTCTCCGCAGTGACACTTTTGGGGGTTTGCGCCATACCTGTCGACATTGTAGTTGAAACACAGCTCCTCTCCGGCTTTGATGGCGCGCAGCGCGAAGATGCCCATCCGCAGCTTGTCGCCGACCACCCACTTGTCCACGAAACAGTTGGGGTTGCACGAGTGGTTACAGAACCGGCCCAGGTTTCCCTTCTTGGTGGCGTCGACGTACTCGGTTCTGGTCAGGGACATAAAGTAGAAGTGCTCCAGGCGCTGGTCGTCGTACTTCATCAGCCGGCGGCGGAAGAGCTCCTCGCCGATGACTTCGCCGATGTACTCAAAAACAAAGTCATTGGCATCGAGGTCCGTGTCGGCACGCAGCCCGAAGCCCTTCTTCTCCGTCTTGATGACCGAGACCTTGGCATACTGCTTCGCCTGGAACCTCTGGTTCTGGCAGCCCTCTCCACAATTTCCACCCACGCACTCGATCTTTGTGAACCTGTTGATGCAGTCCGAGTCATCCCCGCAAGCATGGTTGATGCCATCTCCTGGTAGGCCCAACAGTCAGTCCAATTTTGTCCTTGGGGTTTCGTGGGCCGCGTTCGAGTCGGCATGGAGTTGGGCATGGGGGGGTGGTTGGACGATGCATACGGTACTCCTCTTCGCAGTCACAATCAAGGGTCTCTTGGTCCGAGTTTCCCAGGGCCTTGGAGGCGTAGACGCAATCGCTCAGAACCGCGAAGCCGCGGACGGCCTCTTCGGTAGCATCGGGAAGGTGATCGAACAATACGGGCGGGCGCGATACGGAGACTTTTGACGGTTTTCGCGACAGCTTGGGCGCGGACTCGGCGTCCGGCGGCGATGCGCCCGCGCTTTTGGAGGCGCTTTTTGTGTCCTCGTCCATCGGGCTGGAGGTCTCGGCCCGCAGGACTGCCTTGCTCGGGTCCGACGAGCTCCTCTCCATCTTGACGCTGCGGTTCCCGTCCCCGTTCACCCCCGACTCGGCTCCGTTCAAACCCTCGGGCGCGTAGGAATTGGGGCCGGCGTGGTCGCCCATGATGGGCGCGATGGCGGTTCGCTGGAGTGTCGCGACCTGTTTCGCTAGGCGAGATTTGCCGGGTCGTGTCGTGACGGCGGACGCGGAGGGAGGACTGGATTTCCCGCGGAGCAAAGTCAGGCGGACGACCTAGGGCGCGGCGCTGCGAAACTGCAAGGGAAATTATGTGTGCTGCAGGAGTCGCCACTTCCACGGGCCCCAGGCGGCGTGTGCGCAGCAGAATTGTCCCAGCGCCGCCAGAACGAACCCCGGAGTCTCGTGGGATTGGAAAGGCTTGACTTCGGCGAGGTTCGAGCTTGGGAGATTTCCAGCGACGAGAGCGACAGCGGAAGGCCGCACGCACGGCTTCTTTCCTCGTCGAGCGCCAGGATCACAGGAAAATGCGCATTGGCCACTCCCCGGCGTCCCAAAAGTCTCGGGCCATCTGCGGGTAAATTGATAGGCGGGCCCGATTAGGCGCTTTCCAGGGTCCCTTGTCGGCGGTCCAACCTCCATAGGACGCTGTGGAAGCAGCGACTTGGCCATCAAACTCGGAGCCAGAATTAGCCAGACAGCTCTCACGCCCGACGCCCATCAACCACCTCCTGTCAACCATTGTCACAGCCCGCCGTCACAGCAATCGTCCATTGGCATGCCATATCACTGCCTGTCATCCAGTCCGTCGCCCTATGTAGCAATTCCCGGAGGAACCACCGACAAGTAAAGGTTAGGCTGGCCAAGTCTTCCAAAGACGCTGTTCAATCTCAAGTAGGGTGGAGGGAAATGTCGCAATATGGCTGCGCTACAATAGAAGGACGAAAAGTAGCCGGCCACTGCAGTTGTGTCGATTTAAAAGAGCTTTGCGAGAAAAGAATGGACGTCTGTACTTCTGGCAGCCATGGCCTTTGAATTTGCGCGAGTAACCTGGGTGTCCGCCGGGCTCTAAGGCGCTCGATGTATTGACCTAAGCAGGCAGTTATCCGGATAGTTCACCAACAAGACTAGGATTGCATGACGTGCATGCAGTTGGGGTGCGCAATCTGTACACCGCCATGACACCCGCGTTTGTCGTCCTTTTGGCGGGCGTGTCGGGCAACGCACACGTCCAACGCAAGAGTGGAAGTAGGAGGATCTAGAGACAACAAGGCACTGAAAAGTCAACATGAGTAAACAAGCACACATCTATCCTTGTCCTGTCATATCTCCGGCGACAAGTCCTTGGCCGAGTCCGGGCTCTGGCACTGAAAGGATAAATCCAACTCTCAAGACTACCTAGGTAGATATGAAAGTGTCTAGTTGGAAATCCACATGATACTATTCCCACGATATCGCCCGTGTTAATATCAAATCCGGATGAGGAACGAGGCGAATTCCGGAAGAATCAACCGAACACTTCTCCACAAGTCGTGGCAAGCTCGGGCGGGGAACTCCGTATGCGACCGGCCGGAATGGGTATCCAATGTTTCCCGCGAAGCCGGGAGCCAAACCGGGTTCTGCTCACCGCCAGTTCTGTAAGATCGTGGCACAGACTGACGAGCGTCGGGGGGTTGTGCGCCGCAACGCAACCGATCTGGAGCGAGACAGCCACTACCTCACCGCTAGGAATATATTATAGTCGCAACTGGTAGGGCTGCTGCTGCCACCTCGCACGACATCCCCGGCGCTCGCACACGCGCGCGGGGTCGCAAAGCTAACCATCCCCGGGCGGTGCAAGTGTGCCCGAAGGGATGCGGTGGTGACGTGATGAAGGCCGTTTCCAGAGGGCTATCCGCCTCACCGGTGCAGCACGTTGGGCCGCGATGGCGTGGCGAAAGCTGCCAACCCGGGGTTTCGTCACCCATGGGGGCACGGAGGGCCCTGGGGGCGTCCCGCTGGCCCAGAGCATCGGTCGTGGGTGCCAGCACATCGTGCAGCAATTGAGTGGAGTTGGGGGGCCGCCGAACTGCATCAGGGTACATAAACCAGCCGCGGCGGCTTCGCTAGAAGACTTTGAGGAAATGAGGGAAGAGTTGGCGGGTGACGACAAAAAGAAAAATGAGGGGAAAAAACAGGCAATAAAAGAGACGCAGGTTCAATCTGCCTGGTTTTTCGTTTGTTTGTGAGGTTGGTGGGCAAGCATTGTAAGCTTTGTTGTTTGTTGATTCTCGACTACGCCGACAATCGCCAACACGCACCGAATACCCTATCCCCGGCCACGGCGAGCTATCACGCAGCTCCGAGCCCCGAAATGACGAGTCGCCCAGACCCCAGACGAAATGAAAACGCGCGATGCGGCTCTTCGCCCCAGGGATCCGGTAGTGCGTGTCGAGCCAGACCCTGCCCGTCTTTGTGACGGCGGACATGTCATTCTCGACACCTCATTGGCGAGCAGATTCGTCGGCGCCGACCACTGAGAAGGCCAGAGGGCGCCCGGCCGGCCACGTCCCACCTTTTAGGCTCCTGAGTGGCAGCTGAGCGGGAGATCGCGGAGGAGGGCTTGGTGGGATTCGATTGGGCGGCCGCCGTGCTGCACGGCCAAGGGACACGGTCTGGAAGCCTTCCTAGAACGGATCGACGCCAGCCCGACACATTCGACGACTCGGACCTCTCGCCTTGTGAAGGCTGGTAGAGCTGGCTCCTGGCCTGGCAAGCCTCCCCCGGAGGCCGGGATCTGGGTGGCCAGCGATTGGCCGTCATCCGGCGTGGCCCTGCCATTGGCAGCCACGGCCACCTGCAGCCATGGGCTAGGAACGCGCCTCAGCCTCTTGCCAGTGCGAGTCTGGTTGGCCTGGTTGGCCTGGCTGGCTATTTTGGGACATGTCTCACTTCTCGCATCTTTGTTGGTGGTGCGCGCTTGGCTTGGTGAAATACCAGAGACCAGCGGAGCCCGAACAAGTCGTTGGGCAGCATCGTCTTTTTTTTTTCTCCCCTCCCAGCAAGAAGCACCGGCGGATGGAAGTCGAGACATGCTTGGGGAAGCTTACCTTGGGCAAGTCATGCGCCAGGTCAGGCGGATGTTCAATTGGTCGGGGACTTCTGCAGGCGCATGCGGCAATGACATGGAGGGGAGGGGCCGAGTCTGGTGAGAACAGTTCCCCGAAATGGACGAATTGCTTGCAGCGGCGAGGTGGGTTGTTCGTGCGTGGTGGCGCGCTTGCGCAGCGAGGAGCAGAAAATTGAAGAGATGGGAAGCAGAGCGAGCCAGACAGATGGGTTTGATTTTGCGGGCTCCAGCTTGACGACCAGGGGCATGCAGCCAGCGGGCGAGCGCACTGCGAGGTGTGTGACCAGAAGCTCGGCGGCATGCAGCAGCCAGAGAGCCAGCGCTCCAGCCAACGCCAGTCAACGGCCCGACCTCGCTGGCCTCGATGAATGAGAGTGTATGGTCTGCTGCTGCTGCCGGTGCTGTCACAGGGAAGCGGGAAAGTCCCGAAGGGAGATGCCCTATTCGGCGCCGCTTGGCGGTTGGCAGCTAACTTAGCCCTGGCCAGCGAGCCGTCCAATGTTGACTGTGTGTTCGATCCCAGAACCCCGGAGAAGACAGGGTGTGCACCGTCGGATCGAGCACGCTTGCCTGAACTGGGAGACTGTCGAGACTGGGTTTGGTTGGTTTGAATTTTTTTTTGGCTCAAGCTTACACGGACTGGGGCATTGAGCGCACCTTCCTCCAACAGCAGCAGCAGCGGCAGCAGCCAGCGCGTGCAAGCAACCAAGCAAGCATCACCAGAAGCAGACCGGGCCACCCCTCCAGCTCAAGGTTCGATTGACACCCTCTGTCACCAAAACCGACATCAAACATCAACTCAACACCGACCATCGGCCATCGACCATCGACCATCGACGGCAATTCTGTCAACACGAGCCACACAACACAATCACCAGGAACCACCTGCGCTGCCCACCTGCCTGGCACACCCCATCGGATGGCATCCTCGACGCCTGGAGTCGCGTGTGACCAGATGTGAGGTGAGGTCACAGACGGCCACTTCGCAGCAGCAGTCCACACACCCCAGGCCCGCCGCAGCGCGCGGCACGCACGATCGAATCCCCGAAAAACAACCGCAGCATCGCTCGTGCAACACTTGCGCGGGCATCCATGCCGGCTCCCTCAGGCTCGGCGCCGAATTAACCAAAAAAGAACTGGCGGCTTTTCCGCCGGTGAAGGAAACGCTGAGCAGGCGACGGCCGCCACGACCACTAACCACTACCGCCACTACCACCACCAACCCCGGGAAGGGAGCGCAGCAAGAAGACGGGCAAGAACAGCCGCGCAACGGGAAGAAAGGAGCGTCAAAACCCGCTAGAGGCGAATCGGCCATCTGCGGCCTCCCGGACCTCTGCGCAACACGGCTTGCCTCCTGGACACACGCACGCAAGCTCTTACAGGGCAGAAGAGCCCAGCAGCAACGTCGTAACCGACAACGCCCTCATCCCTGCCGTGCTGGCGATCTGCCGCCAGAAGGGGGCAAACAGGCCAGAAACAGGTCGCGGACCAAAAAACGCTGTTCGTCCCTCCTCCCCGGTTTCATCAACCAAAAATACGATCCACAGCCCAAAAGATTCCCAGGTCTTAGCCGCAAACATCGCGTCTCCCCTTTTCACTTTCCCTGTGCAACCCTGCAGACTTCCAGGCCACCCACTCCGCAGGGCCAGGGTTCCCATCCAAGCTGCAATCTCGCTCGGCTGGTTTCTCCGTCTCTGGAAAGCAACCAGAAAGTTCAGACCTGAGCAAAAAGATCACCCCGCGAGAGAGGGTGGCAAAGTTCAAGCAACAAAAACAAAAACAAAAAAAAATCACAAGCCATCAGAAAAAAAACGGGCAGAGAAAAATCAAAAGGAAGGAGGCGCGCGCTTGTCTCGGCCCAGCCCAGTCGCGTGGTATTTTTTTTTCTTCTTTGTTGCGACCACGGCTTCGCTTCCCCCTGTTGTTTCGAGCCGACCTTGCATCGGCAACTGAGCAGTCGTGGGGCCTCGCGTCTTTTCTTATTTTATTTTATTTCTTTTTCTGCCCGTTCTCGACCTCTTTGTGCTCCCATCCAACTTCCGAAACGAGATTCCGGTGCCCCGGCCAGACAAGCAGTGGCTCCATGCTTTCGCTTGGAGAAGCGCTAGACGGAAAGACGACACAGAGGCTTTTGTGTTTCTCTGGACGGCCTGTCCTCCGCCGCCCGGCAGGGGGCCGACCGGGAACTGAGAAGGCTCCCCCAACCTTAATAGCTATAATCAGCTGGGTGGCCGCTCACCTTCAGGCACCCTCGTGACCCTGTCCGTCTGCGTTCGCCACTGCCGCGAGCCTCCTACAAGGTTCTCGGCCCAGCCTTCTTTGGTCCTTGGCTTTGGCTCCATCTGCCTGTCACCTTGCGCCTCAATGACTAACCGCGCCAGTCCTGGCATATTCCCTGTGTCCGCACACGCTCGCTTCTTCCCTTCATTCCTTTATCATTGCTCCCCTTCCCGCCACGCGGTGCCTCGTCCTGGCGCCCTGCCCAGTGCTCCAAGATGGACTCCTCCTTCACGGACACGGAGAAGGTGAGCTCGCATATTTCCTGATACCGTGCCTGCCGGGCCATGCGCGCGCCCGCCCCTCCCCTCCCGCCCAAAACTCGGGCCTGAACGTAAACCCTGTCTGGGTTTGCCGTCTGCGATGCCCCGCGGAATTCTGGTTTTGGCTCTTCTGACATGCCTCGGCCTCTGCGCCTTCGGCACGATTGCCACAGCGTTTCGTCCTCGCCGAAATAATCAAAGTTAGTAACCTAGACGTCGGCACGCTGGTCGACTTTGTAAGGTCATACAATGTCGAACCAGACTGGCTGTCCATGCAGCTGCCGGGTGGTAAGTTGGGCACGAAACCCGTCCACGTCGGGCAACATCTTCTGGTGTTGTATTCATTCGTTTTAACGCGGCATTCCCCGTCAGGTCGCAATATGAACCAGGTGATCAGGGCGTACGAGACCATGTTCCAGGTTCAGGCGCAACAACCGCCAATACCAATCCCTCACCTGAAGCGCAAGTCTATCGACGATCTGAATGAACCGATGCCGAAACGGCTCGCCATCAGTCCCGTCGAGCAGCAGCCCCCGCCCCTCCATGCGCCGCAACCGCTGCCGCCGCCATCCGCCGCACCCTTCACCTTGCCGCGGAATATTCAACCGCGCCCCGCGCCTAACGGATATCCGACTCTTGCGCCTATTGTTGCTAGTCCTCCCATCGTGTCTCCAGCTGGTTCAGTGCGCAAACGCGGACGGCCTTCTAAGGCAGACAAGGAGGCACGCGCCAACGCGTCGACGGGATACGTGCCGGTTGCGCCCATGCCCTCTCAAGCCTCGCAACCAGCCTTCCAGGCTGCCCCTGCTCCTCCTCCGACATCAGTCCCGTCTCCTCCCGAACAGAACCCGGCAGCACCCCCGCCGCCTCCGCCGCCACCACCACCTGCCGGACCGCCGCCTTACCAGGCCACCATTGGTTCTTACGGGGCACCAAAAGGAGGGACAGGAGGGGGCAGAGGAAGGTCGCCTGCGGCAAACGCGTCTATAGTGCCAGGGAAGGCAACAAGAGTGGTCTCGTGCGCTGGCGCCCGATCACATCTCCTTCGGACTACCCAGCTATGGACAAAAGAGGATCCCGCGCCGTCTCCGACTCGGCAGCACAGAGGGCGCCTCCTCGGGAGGCCAAGAGCGCCGAACGTTCAGAGCGGTCCCCCTCTGTCAGCAACCTGATATCAGCGCCCGAGCCGGACATGGACTATTCGACAGCGAGAGCTGCAGCAGCATCGCGTTACAGCCCAACTGCGGCCCAGGCGGCTGCAGCCGGGCATAGGATATATGGCGGCTCTGGCGGCGCCAGCAGTGGTAGTGGCCAGACCAAGCCGGCAGTAGAACATCTCAAGCACGAAAATAATGGGCATAATCTTAATGCGCATGCCGCCGGTCAGCAATCCGGCGTGACGGGAAGGAGCGCTTCTTTCGGGAGTGAGCGAGGCGCGCTCTTCTGTGGTTGTTGGCCTCTTTGTTGAGCGCACACATCCCACCTACCACTTCGAGACAGGCGGTGGTCCCGGCAACCTGGGCGCCGAGACGAGTTTGCTAGTCACTTCCACCCTTCCCCGCTCATCTCCCTCTCCCTCCTTGATCAACTGCTCTCTTTTCTTTCGTTCCGGCAAGACCGGATCATGACATGTTATGTAACGGGTGTAAGACAAGGAACGCATGATAAATTTGGGGCCATAAACTTGGTTTAAAAAACGGGTGGCTTCCGAGCGGCAGCACACCAGTCGGTGGCCGTTTCATTCATCACTCTGTTTACATTCACATTTTCCTTCCTTTCGATTCTTGCTGTTGGATTTTTTTTTGTCATGGGCTTTTGCTTTGTCACTGGCGGCGTTTCGGGGGGCTCTGTCAGTATTCTTCTTACTTCCATCGGTTCGCCACAGGATCGAACCGATTACGGGGATACAACAAACACTCCAATGTCCCAGACTGTGGGAGAGGTTTGTTTTTTCTTTGCACTGGAAATGGTCAGGCTCGGGTCTTTTTGGGGAATGGCTCTTTACTCAACAAACATCTCACGCGGCGGCCGGCACCCCTTCGTTTTTTCACATATTGTACATGCAAGACGATATTGTATTGAGTTAGCTGGCGATATGCTACCTACGAATACGTCACTATCAGTGCCGTCGCATTTTGCTCATTTCCTCTGCGAACATTGACGTTGAGGGAGCAAAGGAAAGGGCGACGACTAGACGAGTTTAGAGGCTTGCAACCAACACAGAATACTGGCCACATATTTGATCTAATGCTGTCGTCAAATCAGATCCTACGAACACCGGAGTAAGTAGTTAAACAAAATAAGTCTGATCCACTGGTCAGTCAGTTGGTCGTGTCTTCTTGCGACGTGGATAAATGTGCGGCCTATCAGGAAATAAAACTTGGGCATTTCAACTTGGCTGGCTCCACGTCCGTCGCCAGCCATGCGCACCGCCCAATGGAACAACTTGGGACCGCCATATCCGACTTGATCCTATTGGATGAGGGGGGGAGATTATACGTTTGGGAACATTGCTATTTCTCACCTCGCAGCTTATCTGTATGACCGGTCCACTCTGGGAAATGCGAGCTTTCTGAATCGGGCTGGCCCGAGCTTGACGAGGTCGGCGACTTCCCATGCGCAAAAAAGCGGCTGTGATTTCACGCGATAGCCAATGGGCGTTCGGACCGGGCCTCGTGACGAAACAGCCTTCTCGTATCCCAGCACTGCTGACCCAATCACATCAACCTAACCGCAGCTAAAACGCGTGAGCTTTCTCATCCTTCCCTGGAGGCCACATGTGCCGAGCGTTCTGCGACGAGGCTGCCGTTGCTTTCGAAATCCGGAGATTGCGCATGCACCCACGTTAGAATTAGTAGGGACCTGGCGGCATGTGCTCTAGCCAGGGGCTTGCAGAGGGCTTGTTTCCAGACTCGGGAGGATGCAGAGGAAGGGTGTAGAATAGATCCAACAGCCCAATATTGGCGATGGGGATCAGAAAGTCCCGATATTGAAACATAGGCGTAAAACCTTCTAGGCCCGTGGCAGAGGCGTCCTAGTGCTTCGCTAGCTCCTGGCCGCACGCGGTTGGGAACGACATGACCTGTTTGTGCCAGCCACGCCGCGGACACCGATCACTCTCGAGCACGCAAGGAACCAAACGCGACGGATGGTACCTGCGACGAAGGAGTTGGGCCACGCGCCTAGAATCCGTGTAGCGTAGCTTGGCTCCCAAGCGCCTTTCTCAAACCGACCATGAATACTGGCGCGGCACGTGGATTGGATGGATGGAGAGAGACTGCGCGCTCGAAGGCAGGAAACGAAGGAAGAACACAATTATCGCTCGAACGGGCATCGACCGCGTCCTACCACACTGGTGGCATGGCGTGGAAAGCACGTGCAGAGCGCTCAATATCGAAGGTTCTCTAACTCCGATCCGATACCAACGGGCGTGCGCCGAGTGCCGGCGCGGGGGAGCCCTTCGCGCACAGAAGCTCGGTGCTGCGAACGGTTGCGGTTTGCGAACCCTTTTTCGAGCGTGATGACAAGAAGAAGATCCCCAACACCATCCCATCCATCGAAGAGACTGTGCGAAAGGAAGCGGACTGGACTCCCATGGTGTGATGTTGGCAGGTTATGGCTTCTGAGAAGCGCCAAACCTGTGGCGGAAGGAAGGGATGGGTGTTGGCCAAGGGGATATGAGAGAGAGAGAGAGAGAGAGAGAGAGAGAGAGAGAGAGAGAGAGAGAGATCAAATGCCGCGCATTAAAACAGGTTGTAGAGACAGGCTGTTCACCCTGCCAAGTGTTGCACCATCGGCCAACCCTCGATGCGGCTCCTTGCGTGCAGGATCACGAGGCCGACCAGCACGCTTGCACTGCGCGGTTAGTTGCTCTATTTCCCGAAGCACTGTTCCGATGGACAGATGACACCGGAAGGGCCGAAGTCAGACAGACCAGACGGCCAACGCGGTTGAGGGAAGATCTGGAAAACGATGCCGTTTGCCTGATCACCATATCCGATGGGCGAGGTAGTGCGAACCAGACGCAGCTCCCGCCTTGTAGGCTAGGTGCATATGCGATCTGTGCAGCCGGTTGATTTCCCATCCTTCCCTGGTCACACACATTGGGGTGACGCTCCAGGGAACGGCAGGCCAAGGCGGAAAGCGGGAGGGGGCAGACACCCAAGAACAGCAGCACCGTATTTACTGCCTTTATTTTCTTCCTTGCCGACTCAGCCGAAGAGGTTCGTTGCCGGGCAGGCCCCAGATTTTCCCATCCCAGCAGCTCCGCCCCCGGGCTGATCGGGAGGCACGCTGCATGCCGTGCTTGTCGTTCCACTTGGGAGAACCCGGGCCGGGCCTGGACGCCGAGGGGTGTGAGGGAGAAAGAGAGAGGAAAGAGAGAAAACCCATCCTGGGGAACTATCAGATGGCCCCCCAGCCAGCTACGAGGATCTCTGCGGCACGTGGCGGGAGGAGACGGGGATCGGATGGCAGGCAGCTCCAACGCCGACAACATTCTCGCACCACTAGGCGGGGGAGACCAGTCAGGTAGGTGGGCAGGCCGAGCACGGCCGAGCAGGCCCAAGGCGAACAAGGGGTACGTGGATGTTGCGTCCGTGGTAGACGCGTATATGTCCTCGGTGACACAGAGGGCTCATCCCGCTCATCCACTTGAATGCATTCCCGCCTGCCGTCGAGGGCCTGTTGTGCTCGAGCCGGCGCCAACGGGGGGCAGTGCCAGTCGGGCCAGCACACCAAGGCCCCACAGCGCCTGGCGTTTCTCCTCCCCGGAGAGCAAGCAAGCGGGCAGGCAGGCCGGCAGGCAGCGGGCGCTCGGTCAGTGGTGATCTCCGCGCTGGGATTGTAAGACGCTGGTGAGGGCTCGGCAAACAAGGCTTTGATGTGCTCGACGACAGAGCAAGAGGGGTGGGTGTTGCATTCTCTGCGCACAGAGGGAGGGTGAGCGAGGAGGGCGGTCCGCATTGCGGCTCACCTGCTGCGTGCTAGCAGACGGAAATACCTGATGCTCGCCCTAATGCAGGAGTCGGGCAGCTGTAAGGCTCAAGAATGGAGACCAACCTTCCTAAACAGGCAAGTATGGGTGCGGGTTTTGGTTAGTCCGGTTCGCTGTCAAATGAGCAGACGCAGCACTTGAATCGCCACAGCGCTGTGCTAATTATTCCGGTTAGTATGGATAGTGGGGAGAAGACGCAGGATACCAAAAAAGAAAAAAAAAAAAGAATCACAAGCAAACAAAACAAACCATTTTCGGTGGGCAGTTGGCTCGCGTCATTTCCCGTAGCGGCCGTGATGTCGCAATGGAACCTCTCCCACCCCTTTCGACCGGCAGCCAATCGAAGGTAGCGGTGGGGGCTTAGAAATTTGACATGGCCTCAAGCGAGAGCAACGCCCGCACAGAGAGACGAAGGCCACGGCGCCACTGAGGCCCGGCTGAGACGCTGAAGGGAGGTCGATCACCAGCGGTTTGCCGAGATGATGGCACGCTGTCAGTCTTTTTTTGTTAGCCGAGCCCGAGCCTACCTTACTTGACCTCCCTTTTTGTTTTTCTCACGTGGAGAACTAGATCCCACACACTGGTTCTCCCCAACGACCCTTTTTTCCACACACACCTCAGAAGCCCAAGACGAGACATGCCGGCAGCCTTACGATGAGCCAGATCTGATGGCGCGGCTTCCACATCTTGGACGGTTCGGCCATTTCCCCGTTTCATGTCTAAATATATTGGTTGCCGGCAGAGGCCGAGATTCACACACGCACACATACACACACACACACACACTTCTCTCGCTTCCCTGAAAGAGACATTACCTGTCATATGACGCCATCCCAACCAATAGGTGAATCCCCCACGCAGCATCTGCCTGGGAGAGTCAGACATGCAAGCCGGGGCACGGACTGGAGAGGTCGCTCGCTTGTTTTGTTTGTTCATGCAAAGAGCTGGTCCTGCATTATTTACTTCTTTCCGAATGTGGGCTTTTGTTTAGGGCCGTTGCCATCCCCTTTTTGTTTACTTTGGTCCTTTGGCTGGGTTTGCGTCGCTTCACTCTCGCCCTGTTGCTTCTTCCGCCCTGGTCGGAAATTAGATCATGGGGGAGGCTCCAAGGGCCTCCCTTGCGTTTTTTTTTGTGCGTTTGCTGTGCTGGAGCTTGAGAACCCCATCCGCGTGCAGCTCACTTCATCTCCAAGCCCCGGGCCTGGCTTGCGCGCGGCTCGCCTGCCTGCCTAGCCGGGGGCCCAGCCAAAACCAGCCGTGCCAGCCCTGTAAAAAGCGTGGTCTCCTTGCAAAGAGGAAAAGCTCGGGTCCTGTGGGTGGGGTTTGGCAAACCATGGTCGACCCCACCCCACGCATCTCTTCGTGGAGCTGCAAGGGCAAAGGAATCCGTGCGGCGGGAAACGAAACATGCATCCTCCCTTTTATGGTTTTTTCTATTCTCCGCGAGTGGGCTCCATAGCGACAATGCTCACGAGGCAACGGCGGTTGCCACCCAGACCCCGGGCTTGTTTTTAAGAAAACAAAGCATCCATTATGGAGCGGAGGGCGATGGGATGGGGTATTCCGATTCCATCCCCTCAGTTCCAGCTGGGCCCTTCTCACGTTGAGTCCAAGCGCCACGAAGGATCAGAAGAAGGAAGAACAGGAAGGCTGGCTAGGAGCTCTGCCGGCCGATAACGGGCTGCGGCCGACGTTGCAGTCTACTAGTTTGTTTGAGGTACAGTTCGATGACACCTCTGGGCAACCTGTTTGCAGCGCAGATTTTTTTTCTCTGCCGACCTTTTTTTATCCTTTTGCGACGTAGCCGGGTTTTTTTATTCTTGCTGGGCTCAAAAAGCCGCACTGAGATCACGTAAGCACAAAAGCTGACGAATGGTAGCAGAGCGGCAACGAGTGGAAACAAGGGACCCCAGCGCATTCACAAATGGGCCATAGCACTCCGCCCGAACGTCTGCAGAGTGTGGTTCGTCCTGTGTGTACCCTATTTGCATTGCCTGGCAGGAGGACCCCTCGGAGCCGATGACAAGACGGAGGGCGCATCTGGGCGTGGCTTTTTCCGCCGTGCGTGTTTCACAGCATCTGCGCAGCGATCTATTGATCGGCTGGGATTGCAAGACAGTGGGGTGAGACAGGCAGGAAATATACGAAAGTCACAATTGCCAAATCGAGATCCCACAGCCTCAATAGCACCTGTGCCTTGCGTCGAGCGTGCAGGAAATCAGGATTGCGAATTTAGTGCGAATCGGCTAGCCCAGGCAGGCAGGCCGAATCGTCTTGGCTGGGCCTGCAAAGCTGAGTCGGGCGCACCCAATGGAAGCCGACGTTTGTTTTTGGCCGCGTTTCTCTTTCTCCCCCAAGACGTCATCGTGTGCCGGCTCTGCACGGTTCACTCCGATTTCGCTTAGCAAGCAAGCATGTTGGTACCTCTGGTTCCTGGCAACGCCCCATCTTTTTCGCCCAGCTGGCCTCGACGACTAAGGTAGCTCCTGGGCTGGGCGGCAGGGCGGGATGGGAAGCCAGGAAAAGAGAGAAGAAAAAGAACGAAACAGAAAACGAAGGAAGAAAATGGCTCGAATGCCTTGGTCAGCACCACTCCACCGGGGTTGCTTTTTCTCTTTTCCTCCTTAATGTGTCGGTTTGGAAAGTCTTGTGGGTGGTCAACCTGATACGTCCAGATTACGCCATAGGTCGAGGGAAAAAAAAGTAAAAGTCCATATCGAGAGTACCTAGAAGAAAGCAACTATCCACCTAGGTAGCTCGAGATCGGCGACTCGGCGGTGCCTGGAACGAGGGCCCCAGCTGACGAGGACAAAAAAAAAAAAAAGAAGAAAACAAAGAGAGGAGTGCGAGCTGCAACGCTCCCCTGCGTGGGACGCGCAAAATGACGAGCGTGTCAGCGTAACTGTCTACGCCTCAGACGGTAACGTATCCTGCCACATGCTTTTTGCTTCTGCGGTCCTTGGACATCGTTTCCCATCCGTTCCTCCTTTATCTGCCCGCACACGGCCCCCGTCTCCACCACGGGAAGAGTACGGAAGCGAATCACATCACAGGCGGCCGTGGGCCAGAAGATGAAGAGGAGGGTGGGTTCGTTCTCGACTCCGTATACGTGGACTGTCCCTGGCTATTCTGCTTCACCACACTGTCGACATGACTGTGCATCTCGGACCTATTTTTTTTTCTTTTCTTGCTGGAGCTGGCTCATGCTTTTTTGTCCCTCCTCCTCCCTGCTGCTGCTGGCTGCCATCACCTACCCGGCATTGAGGCGGGTCTCCCCTCCCCCCTAGCTCGGTTGCTGCCCTGCTCATTGTGTGGGTTCAGGTATCCGCTCCCCCAGCGTAGCGGGACCTTGGGGAGAAGCGATGACCCAGAGACTGTTTTCTGCCACCAGGGGCAAGCAAAAACAAAACACAACCGGGCTCTCTCGATGGCCCGGACCCTTTTTGTGCGGTACCTAGACAAGGAGTTCATATTTCGCGATGCGGTGGTATGTGGCCCTTGTGGCCCTTGTTTTACATGACACATAAGGACCCGAGATGGGGTTAGGCCGCCTTCTTCGATGGAGCAGGGAAGTGGGAAAAAAAAGCTATGACTTGTGTGGGATGGAAAAGAAAGGAGCTAGGATTCATATGTGCGCAACTTTGCAACGCCAGGGTCTAACCACTTGTGCAGGGTATGCGGTCCGCCCGGGGACTTCCGCTCTTGCTCTGCCGCTTGTGTGCGTGTGCAGGTCAGGTCAGGAGTAGGGTATAACTCCCAGATCCCTCCATCCCTCCCCCTCCATCAAGGTCCCTCCTTTCCCTCTCCCGTCTCCTGGTTTGCTTCCCCTCCCGCTGGACCTTTGCACGACAAAGAGAGCCGCGCCGCAGTCACTCGTTACCTCACTTTTCTCGGTGTCTATCTCTCTTCTCCATTCGTTCGCTCTCTACCTGGCAACTTCTTGGCATCGCCGTTGGCCCTACCTTGCTGGCTTCTCTTCCCACAGTCTTTGCCGGCACCTGGAGTGGCGTCATACAGCCTGACCAAACGTCGTCGTCACCCACGCTAGCAGCCATCACCAGCTGAGCCGGCACATCCATTCTCGGGGAAAATCCAAATTTGGTAACACCTGTTCCAGTAACGCCGCGCACCGCTTTGATTGGACGAACCCAGCCGACGACTGGAAACAAGAAGCGGGAAACAAGCCCAGCCGCAGCAGGGTGTGCCGAGCGAAGAGGAAGGGAGACGAGGGGAAAATCAATCCGGCGATTCTTCGACAAAAATTACTCCGAGGCCTTCGGAGCGCTGAAAAGCCGACCGAAAAGAACAACACGGCCAAGTCGAGTCGGGAGCGAGCGCAGCAGCACCAAGGACGAACGATCCATTGGCCCGACTAACAACATTGAGCTTCGTACCTTACACGTCCCCTTGCATTGGTCTGCCTGCGCGGGGCCCGTGCGACATTTCGATCCCACCAAGCTTGCAGGCCTGCAGGCACACACCCCTGCCCGGGCCTTACACGCCCACCATCACACCACACCACCAACAGCAGCAGCACACCACCGTAAACCACCCACCCCCCCTTTCCCGTTGCGACTCTCGTCCCGTCCTCGCCAACAAATGCGACGAGACTGGACTTGCGCCCAGATCCGGATCGCAGAGACTCAACAAAAACCGGGACTGCCCATCCTCCTCCACGCGCGACGCGTTGGACACGATAACATTTAGCCTTATTCATCGCCCACCCCCCACCAATCTCGCAAGCGCGCCGTTTGGGCCATCATCCATCGTGTGCTCGCCGGGTGTTCTTCTCCCCTTCCCCTGCTGGTCTCGTCTCTGCGCATCGCTTCTTTGCGATTCTCCCCGCCATTGCGCCTTGTGGGACTTGGGGACAGTCTAGACTTTTGTCCGAAAAGCCTAGCCTTGCACTCTCCCACTCAGCCAAGTGAGCGTGTGAGACTGGGACTGAGAGAGCGTTCCACGAGGGCTGATATTGCGGCCACACCGGGACGAACTAAAGTCCACATCCCCCACACAACTCGTTCGGTTTTCCCGACTGTCATTGGTCCTCATCCCGTCGCATATCGCCATCGCTGCCGTTTCTGGTCAACGGTCTGCCCCATAAGGACTTCACCAGACCCAATCAACACTGTCTCCATGAACACGGCTCGCAAACCGCACTCCAACCATATCGACTGCGAAAGCACGCTTCTGCCGCATCTTCCACGCGCTGGCGACGACCCGTCGACTACGACGACTTTATCCATCAGTTTCCAACCGGGCGGGACCACAAAGCCCGTCCTGTGCCACCCGCTGACAACCTTTCAACTTTGACTGGCATCGAACCCGGATTTTACTTGGTGCTTCTTTTCATTTCGAGTTTTTCTTTCTTCTCGTCTTGCCCTTTCTGTTTTTCAAGCCAGATTCCCGCTTGGGAAGTCTAGGCGCGAGGTCAAGGTGGATCCTTGCCTGACGACCGCAACCACCATCTTGCCGGCTTCGGTCCTCTGGGAGGATCCCCGCTGGACGCCCCTTTCGACATTCACGCCGTCCGCGTCGGCCGCCTCAGCCCACCGCATCCGTTGGACTCTCTCCTGGCTTCGGCCGCTGGACTGCTCGACGCCTGCTTGGGTCGACGGTTCATACAAGTAGACAAGAAACTAAAAGACGACTAGAAAGGCAAAAAGCCCGAAGGGCTTTCATAGGCAAGATGAGCTTCACCCGACGGATACCGGCACTGCTGGGCGCCGCAGCCATCGTGGCCACGGCGACATTGGTTGTGGTGCACATAATCCTGGCGCAAGCCCTGATATCAACACCCTCTACGCCGCTGAGAGTCACCGCAATCTCTGCCTCGGTGCTCGAAGCAGCCGTCCTCGCCATGCTGGCCTGGATTTTCTCGCTCCACGTCAACACGCGAGCCAAGAACCCCTTTGACGGCCGCGGCGCCATCTGGTTTGGGCTCTTGACCCTCGTCTGCGTCACCTCGGCCACCATCTCGGCGGGCGCCATGGTGTGCCTCAACAACGCGGCAAGCAACCTGACCGATACCATCATGGGATCGGCCGCGATCCAATTCCTGATTGGCGCCTCTGTGACTCTCGGCGTGACCTTTGCTCTGCAGTTCATCTTCCTCCTCGCCCACTTCGCTCTGCACAGGATGCTTGGCATCGGACGGGCCGCCGACGACCTGGAGCAAGGGAGCCAGAGGACGCCAGTGCAGATCAAGTCCATCCCGTACAGCCAGACGTCGAGCCCGGTCACCACCAGGACCCGCAAGGGCTCCATGGGCTCGCCGACCCCGCCGGGCTCGAGCAGCGGGCGCTCGACCGCAGAGACGATGAGCTCGTTCCGGTCATCCTTCTCGCACGTCGTCCGCCCCATCACTTCCAAGACGAGGCTGATCCGCGGCGGTAGCGAGAAGTCGCCGCACCGCACTGGCTCGGTAGACTCGTGCGCGAACAGGGAGAGGATGAGCACGGGCGAGGATGCCTTTGACTCGTGGGACACGTCGTCGGTCGACCCCCGGAGCCGCGAGATGGTGCTGCAGACGACCGGAACGGTAGTGACGTTGCCAGCCAAGCACTTGCTCGAGACCATCCCCGCCAGCCCCACGACCAGCCGGAGCCCCAGCCCGGGAATGCCCCTCGAGCTTGAACCCCCGCCGCGGCGCCCGCGCAGGGCTCGCAGCTACAGCCCCGTCGGACTGCGGGCGCGGGCCCATTCGGGGGGCATCACACAGCACCCAACCGTGAGCGAATCGCACATCCACCCGCTATTCCGCTCCGACTCGCCCACGCCCCCGCCGCTGGTCACGCCTGGCACAATCGTGACGGCGTCACCCAACGGGGGTCAGGTGTTGGCCTCGGACTCGCATAGCATCCGGTCGCTATCGAGGATGCGCAGCGGGAGCATGCCCCAGGCCTCGAGCCCGCTCAGCCGGCAAGGGAGCATCGAGGACTTTGCCTCGGTGAGGTCGCGGGCTGGGGGCGTCTCGCCGCGCGACGACAGGCGCTTGGCGGAGCTGGAGCTCCGCGAAGAGGAAGAAGAGGAGGAGACGTCCGAAAGGAAGACGGCTTCGGCCTCAGATGAAGACGAAGAGAGGCAGCTGACACCAACAATACCCGCCATACCCGATTGGGTCTTGACGGCCGGGTGCCGGACGAGCCTCCACCGCTACAACAGCAGAGTTAAGCAGACGGACGAGCGGTAGCAGCCACAGGTGGGGGTTGGCAGACATGACGCTTTTATGAACCCTGAAATGACCTCGTTATGCGCGGGTAGGATTTTCCTTTGCTCGTTTGCTTTTCTTTGATTCCCCCTTACGTTCAGGAGTCTCTGGGTCTTCAGGAAAAAAGAGGAAAAGCCTGGGAGGCGCAGGTGGATGACGGTCCAGGAGACGGCGGCGACGCTTTGGGAGGGCCTGGCGGAGGGGAACGAACCTATACCATACTATACCGTGTACCACCTGGTACCTATTTCCTTGCGTCTTTTTTTTTTAATGTTTTTTTTTCTTTTTGTCCGGTTGGCCAAGGGAGGGTTATGACTTCCTTTGGTCAAGGTCTGAGGCGGAGGGATGATACCACTGGATCGATTTGGATCATATTTGATCGGGTTTCCTTTATCTATTCCTCGTTATTACGATTATTTGTTATTTTGCCTTCCAGGAGTCTCGGCCTCTAGGGCTCGCTGCGGGCGGATGGTGGAAGCAAAAAAAAAAAAGCACGTCTAGGTAGTCCAACGAAAAAGTAAACATAATATAAAAAAAATCGAATACCAACAGCTGGAGATCAAAGCCTAGATCGAGGGGGGAATCAGTCTGCCAACCTGAAAATCCCGCGTAAAGGGTGGCGAAGTTGGGGGTAGAAAAGGAGTGGTTGGGACGCTGCCTGTTCAGTCTTTTCGTGGAAGTTTGGCCGAGGCGGCATATACGGCGCATTGATTGCTAGGGTGCACGAGGGGTTTTCGGTCCCGTTTTCCATGCTGGCCAAGCAAAAAAGAACACTGAGAACTTCGTGATTCCAACCGAAGCCGCGCCGTTTGCTGCCTTTGGCCGCGCCGTCGACTGCAGTCAGAAAGCGGCGCCGGCACCTGCGCACCTGCATTGGCTTGGAAGGGCAGGCACGGCGGGTGCGGGTGGGGCTCGGCTCTTGTGGTTGGGCTGGACGAGCGCAGCTGCGTGGGTGCTCCGAATCCAATGTGGGGCGGGGCGTCTGTGGCGCTGATGCGGCGGACAGAAGGCAAGCAAGAATGATGTCGCTAGGTGGTGCGGGCATGGAGCCTAGTGCAGCAGCGCAGCGCAGCCCTCCAGCCCTCAGACCCGCGCCCGGTTAGGCTCCGGTGCAGCGTGCGCGTTTGCAGGCCCGCCCCACGGTGATTGGCATTGAATCAATCTCCACCCACGTTCAACAACGGGCGCCCAGGACCCCAGTCCGACCTACAGCAGGTCATCGATCTTGCCTCCTCCCCTTACCTGCACATTTTCTGCCTGGCGATTCCTGTTGTGGGCGGAGCGGCAGACCAAATTCCCTCCCAAGAAAAAAAAAAAAAAAAAGAAACAGAAAACCGCAGAGTCTCGCAACAGAACGCACGAAACACCACAAAACGCCAGCACCCCCGCACGAACCAGCCCATCATGAAGGTCACGTTCAAGGTACGCTGCGCATTGCTCACTTGGTGCCTGGTGGCGGGTCCCCCGGCCCCGGAGGCTGGACCCCGACCACGACGCCGCTGTGACCACCGGCCGACCGGCGAGCCGGCTCTTTTCTCACCAGTTTGCCCTCAGCCCGCCCGCGCATCTGCTGACTCGGCGGCTCTTTTCGAATCGTGCAGGACCTCAAGCAGCAGAAGTTCGTCATCGAAGTCGAGCCGACCGACCTGGTATGGAGAACCCCGCCATCGTCCCGCCCTGGCCGCCTGGCCGTCGCCTTCGCCAGACCGGGCCGGCTGTCCATTGCCCAACCCCCAGTCCCCACGACTGCCCGCTCTCGGGCCGCACGGGGAGCACGCGCATAGGGGAAAGCAATAGCTAATGAGAAGGATTGTGTTGTGCTCAGGTCTCGGCCGTCAAGCAGAAGATCTCGGAGGAGCGAGGATGGGACCCCAAGCTCCAGAAGCTGATCTACTCGGGTGAGCAGCCATTTGTTTATTTCCGCCGGAAAGAAACAGCCACCAGCCTTTACTTCTGCTGTGTCCGGACCTAACAAATCGTGGCCTGGCGCAGGTAAAATCCTGAAGGATGAGGACACCGTGGAGTCGTACAAGATCGAGGAGAAGGGCTTCGTGGTTTGCGTGGTGAACAAGGTGAGCTGGCACTCTGCCTCGTTCCCTGAGGCGTTGTCGCCTGTCGGTGACGTCCATGGTACGCTAGGCAAGAAGCTAAAGCTGACTGTCGTCCATTGCAGCCCAAGCCCGCCCCGGCTGCCGCAGCCCCGCAGCCGAGTCCTCAAAGTCGGCGGCACCACCGGCGACGCCCGCTGCCCAGGCCCCGGCCGCCACCCCCGCGGCTCCTGCTCAGGCCGCCGCCCCCTCCGGCCCCGCAGTCCCGGCAACCCCGACGCCACCGCAGCGCGAACAACCCGGCCAGTACAATGATCCGAACATGCTGAGTACTGGTGCCGCGCGCGACGAGGCCATTGCCAACATGGAAGCCATGGGCTTCGAGCGCTCCCAAATCGACGCCGCCATGCGCGCCGCATTTTTCAACCCCGATCGTGCCGTCGAGTATCTCCTAAATGTAAGAGGACAACCTCTTCTCCGCCTGTCTATGCCGCTGGTGTCTTGATTTTCATTGCGTAGCTGGGAGAAACGTGACCAGACTGACATACTCGTGTCTGTAGGGCATCCCCGAGAACCTTCGCCAGAGCACTCAGCCTCCTCGCCAAGCAGCGCCCCAATCTGCTGCCACCGGTGCTGCCGCGACGGCTCCCTCTGGTGATGATGGCGGCGATGCGGTCAACCTCTTCGACCTCGCCGCACAGCAGGGCCGTGGTAGCGGCGGTGGCGCCTCCCGCGGGGCGACTGCTGGTGCCGGTGCCGGTGCCGGTGCTGGTGCCGCGGCTGCTGCTGCTGCTGCGGCTGCGGCGGCTGGCGCAGGTGCCGGCGCGGGCGGGCAAGCATTCGGCAATCTCGACTTCCTGCGCAACAATGCGCAATTCCAGCAGCTCCGACAAGTCGTCCAGCAGCAGCCGCAGATGCTGGAGCGATCCTGCAGCAGCTCGGCGCCGGTAACCCGCAGCTGGCACAGCTTATCGCCGCCAATCCCGACCAGTTCCTCGGCCTCTTGGGCGAGGATGCTGACGACGACGTGCCGCTGCCCCCCGGCGCGCAGGCTATCTCGGTCACCGAGGAAGAGCGCGACGCTATTGAGCGAGTGAGTCTTATTTCTCTCGCCCGTTTCCGGTGCTTTAACGGTACTCTTTATGCTAACCAACTCGCTCCTTCATAGCTATGTCGTCTGGGCTTCAACCGGGACCAGGCCATCCAGGCGTACTTTGCGTGTGACAAAAACGAGGAGCTGGCCGCCAACTTCCTCTTTGACCAGCCGGATGACGATGAACTTGGCCCGCAATAAACAACCGGGGTGCTTGGATCCTGCTATTTGCTAGAACAAACTCGACCACACCGCCATGCTTATTTGTGCTGCTGCGTTACCTTCGCTAGGGGACGCCCATGAGCGGATTTACCAGCGGAATCGCAGCAAAGAAAAAGCAACGTAATCGAGACGCGAGGACAAGGACGTGATTCTTTTTTTCTGTCTGTCTCTTTCTCTTCTTTTGCATTGGCGTTCTGGAGGGGAGGATGGAAAGGGAGGGATGTGGGACAAATTACCTACCTAGGTCTTGCGAGCAGTTATGATGACCGGAGCAACAAACCAAAGCTTCCGGAGACAGCGTTTAGTCGTATTCGTCTGCCCTCCCCGTCTTTATTCTCCCGTTTTACTTTCCCGTTACAGTGCCTGGTTATCGTCTTGCGTACCTAGGTAAAGTCGGTACTACCTGAATGGCCACAACTCGCGAGATTCTATATGTTTTTATCTCCAAAATTGTAATTGTGTGGAGTCGTGGCCGTATCGTGTGCAGTCTCGCCTCTTGTCGGGCGCCTTACCTTTACGACCAACGTGGGCATGTCAAGTGAAGGCGCCAGGTTTGGGAGAGCCTAAATTTCTCTGGCAACACCAGCCACCACGGGCAGATCAAAAATTTCGGATTTCTTTCAGTATTTCTCATCAAGATGTGTCAACCTCGAACAAGGGTCAACATCAGCTGACCAGGCAGATTTTGGATATTTGTGACATGGTGAACAAACGCGCACAATCGCCGTTCTCCCACAAACCCAAAGGGTGCCGAACCCACATTCCTCCTCTTTACCACGAGGCAACGATCTTCTCGAGAGCCTCGAGCAGTATGTCGGCATGCTTCTCCTGGAAGATGAGCATGGGCCGCAGGCGGACAGCCGAGGCGCCGCTGCCGCCGATGTTGATGCCGAACGACTTTGCCCTCTTGAGGAACTCATCGCGGCGCGGGCTGTCAAAGGCGATAAAGGTGCCCTGGCCCTTGCCGCGCAGGTTCTGGAACTCGGTCGGGTACTTGGACGCGAGGCGCTCGAGTCGCGAGAAGAGATAGTCGCCGACGCGGGCCGTGTTCTCGACCAGGCCCAGCCTCTCCATCTCGTTGATAGTGGCGCGGAAGATGAGGGCGCGGGCCGGGTCGCCCATCCACGTGTTGAACTGGCGGTAAGGGAGGTTGGGCCTCAGGTCCGGGTCGCCAAAGTAGTAGCCGGCCGTCTGGGCCTTCTTGCTGAAGGTGACCATGTCGGGCGGGTCCTGGAGCTCCCAGTGGTCGTGGGCCCAGAAGCGGCCCGTGGCGCCCACGCCCGTCTGCACCTCGTCGACGATGAGCAGGACGCCGTGCTTGCGCGTCACCTCGCGCAGGCCGCGGAAGAAGGCCGGCGTCGCGTGGTTGTCGCCGCCCTCGGACTGGATAGGCTCGACCACGACGGCGGCGGGCGGGAGCGGGTGGTTGAGGATGAGGTGCTCGACCTCGGCCAGCGCGGCGGCCTCGGCCGCTGCGTTCTCCTCGGCGTGCTGGTCGAGCGGGTACTTGAGCAGGGGGAAGCTGGCCTGGGGCCAGTCGAAGGCGGGGATGTCCATCTTGTGGATCGGCTTGGAGCGCGTGGTGGAGAGCGACCCGAACAGGCGGCCGTGGAAGCCCGTCTTGAAGGACAGGATGGACAGCTGCGAGGCGCCGGGGGCCTCGTTGCGCATGGAGCTCTCGAGCTCCTCCTCGGTGAAGGCGACGTCGCGGCCGCCGCGCTCCTTCTGGCGGCGCCACATGAAGGCGGCCTTGTAGGCCGTTTCGTTGGCGTCAGAGCCGGCCATGGCAGTGAAGACCTGGTCGAGCCCCTTGGGGGCGACCTTGAGGATGCCCGACTTGAGCACCTCGGCCCAGTCGTGGGGCGGGAAGTTGCCCAGGGCGGGGCGGTTGACGAGCCCTTGCAGCATCTCGGGGCTGCGGGCGGCCTCGAGAAGGGCCGGGTTGTTGTAGCCGATGGGGATGGAGGCGATCTGGGCGTAGACGTCGAGCAGCACGTTGCCGTCCGGGTCGACGATGTAGTTGCCCGAGCTGGCGGGGTAGTCGGTGAGCATGTTGAGGCTCCTCGTGTCGAAGACCTGGTCCAGCTCGGCGATGGCGGCCTGGGCCTTGGGGCCCGGGATCTCTGTCTTGACCGACGGCCCCTCGGGCTCCCACGAGTAGAAGGAGGACCTGGAGTTGGCGAAGCCCGTCAATGGCCGGCGGGCAGCGGCAGCCGTCATCAGGGCCGGCCTGGACGACAGGCGTGCGGCGGGGCGGTAGAGAGGAGCAGCATGGCGGCGCCGCAGCCGCTCCGGACTGTAGACGCCATTTCGTGCGAGGGAGTGTGGGTGTGTTTGCCGCGATTGTGCCGCTGTATCTACGGGGTGCAGTGCTCTGGATGACACAGCTGTCGCCTGTCGTCGCCTTCCTGCCTGCCTTCCTGCCTGGCCTGCCTGTGCCTGGAGAGGGGGCGAGGATCAGTCCGGGGATTTGTGTGCGGGATTGAGAGGTGGAGGAGGCGGATTGACAGCTGGGAAAGGATGCTTTGTGTAGAGGTAGGTACGGTGGGCAACGAGGGGCCAGATGGGCGATATGGGGCTAGCCCGATGAGTCTCTCGTGGCCGGAAGCAATGAAGGGAGCCAACGCCGTGCCCGGACGGGTTACCGGTGGGGAACCTTATCGCGGCGAGGCGAGGCGGGGGGCGGCACGACTCGAATATACCTTACGTCACACCGGCTGTGATACGGTCGATCAGGAAGCCCCGACGGTCCCTCGCGGGAGGGTGCCTCGGCCTGTCCTAGTCGGGACGCTGCAAGCGCCTCCCCTAAAATCCCTGGTCTAGTAGGCGGGTACAATGGAGATGAGCCAGCCCGCGCTTGGCACTGCCAACGGCGAACGGCGTGAAAACCGACATGACGTGCCGTTTTGCAACTCGCGGCCGTGCTCTCACGGTTCCTCCTTCGAGCTGCCCCCGAAGATCGGCCTTCGACAGCCGATTGAGGAGGCCCCAGAAGCGGCCCCATTGCGACCGGGGCTCGATAAACTGGGGTAGCTAGTGGGCTTTTCCTTATTCGGGAAAGTCCATGCGACTGAACTTTGGCTTTGTGCTGGATGCGGCGCTCCTCCTGACCAGGAGCCGTAGCACCCCAGCATCATGTATGGGCAGCGACGGCAGGCTAAGCACGGGTGCGAAGCTGAGGTGAGCTCTCGGTTCGCTGCTTCGCTCGGGGCGTAAGCTGAGCTTGGGACCTGCCTGCGTGCCTGCCTCCCAGAAAGCACAGATATTGTATCGCACACTTCCTGCCTCGCTGCCTTGCCTGCGTGCCTGGGTGAGGCGGGTGTGGGGTCCCCACCAGGTGATCTCGTTTTTCTGCATAATCGTTGCATGCAAAAGCTTCCTCCCGCCCCGAGCTCGATCTCACGCAGCATCGGATGGCCATGCCGTCAGTGCTCCCTGCTGACCTATCAGGGACCTACAGGGATATATTGGCAGCAGAAAATAAGTGAAGGTAATCAACAGGAACAATCCCACCTTCCCCTACCGACCCGGATAACAGCAATAACTCGTCAAAAAACCTTGCAACCTCAGCTTCGACCTCCTATAGGTATTACATCGGTGCAGACTCCAGTAGCAACCAATGCCCAAAACCCGAAATAGCAGCGCTCAAAAGTCTGCCGCCGGATTTGCAGACGCCGTGTTGAGAAGAGGGCGATAGGAAATAAAAAAATAAAAAAATAAAAAAAGCCCCCCAAAAACCCAAATGTCAATGCAGCAGGGCCGTACAAGAATGCCCTCCGCGGGGAATTAGTAAACCGGCGCCAGGTTCGGTGAGAAGGGGAAAAAGAGAGCAAAGCGGGCTGAAAAAGTGGGCAAAATAGTATCGGGCTCCTTTGAGACCGGGACGTCTAGCTGATCACACCTCCTAGCTGGTCACGCCCCCGTCCTTGGTTTCAGGAGAAAGCCCGGCGGCCATAGCCACCCGCTTCCAGTTCTCCAATTCTCTGTAGAGCCTCTCGCACTCTGTCTTCAGCTTGTCGTTCGATTGGCTCAGCTCTGCGATGGCCTGCTCCGTAAGCAGCTTCTCCAGAGTCCACTTCTCAATGTTTTGAGTCTCGTTCTCCTTTAGCTGAGTGATGAAAGCAACAGAGCGCTGTAGAATGGAGCCCTTATTCTTCTCACACCCGGGAACTATCTTGGCTAGCTCGTTGATCCCCTCGTTGATGGTCTCTCGCCTGCGCCGCTCGACTGTACAAGCATATGTTGGTAAGCGTGTTGTTCAGGGAACCAGAGTGTGTCATAATGGGAGGGGAAGAGGATTAGGTGTATTCGAGCTCACCTTCTTTGTGGTTGTCCTTGCGCAGCTTATGCCACTCCTCCGAACCAACCGCGGGCTTTTGGGCTTGGGGATACCTAGGCAGGTCCTGGCGAATCCCGTTTGGTGGGGATGGCTGCTGGATGGTCTCGAGTGTTGACGCATCCATTGGTAGGCCATCGGCCGTGACGCCGAATGTCGTCTCCGAGTGCTCCGGTTCTACGCCTGCTTGGGCCGCAAATGTCTCCTCTGTGGTCTGGGGGACATGTAGGGTTGGGTACATGGACCCAAGGGCGGCGGCTGCGGTGCTCGAGGCATTGGCGGGATCCGACACGTCGTTGTGGTCCACCGTAGCCTGCTGCAGGGCAGAAAAGTCGGCGTCTGTGAGGTTATCAGGCGGCGGCGCGTGCTCTCCTGCCATATTGCCATCCAGGAAGACCTGCTGGTCGGTCGGATCGCCGTTGGCCACCTGCATGTTTGCAGCAGCAACTCCTCGCTTGGAGCGACGCGACTCTGGAGAGGCGGATTCGGTGCCACGCTTGCGCTTCTGTGTCGGCGATGCAGGGGCTGTTGGCTCGCCCTTCAGGCCGGGCTGTTCCAAAGCTGCGACCTCGGCCATAACGGGTGCTTTTGGTGATAACAGACAGCGAGTGGGAGGCTGTGCTGCAGAATCTTGTCTTGGAGGACCACAGCGATTGCCAGTGTGGCTGAGACGCGCGTAATGCAGCTTCAGTCACGCGTCAGATGTGTGGTGACTACAGCGACCAGTTAGTAATCTGGATATCCGCAGGCAGGTCAAAAATGGTGACCCCATGCATTTATTTTCTGGCTCGAAAGGGATATGATGCACAGCTTGAGGTAAGTAGAGCAAGTGAGGGGATGGTGCCGGTGCTGCACAAATGGTCAAGAACGGAGGCATTCGGGGAGCCCGCTGGCTCTGGTCAAGCCTTGTCGAACCAGCAGCACAAAGCCGTCCCCCTGGAGTCAGGTGATAGAAAGTCGAGCATGTATGCTGCTGCTTCCCCTGAGGACGTGGCGAGATAGAACAAAGCACTGGCTTTGGTTCTTAGCTGTCGGGACAAGCCCTGAGCTCCAGGTAGCGAGGCAGGCGCTGCATCGAGAATGGGTGGGAGGCTGTGGAGGGGCCGAGACGAGGTGCATATGCGACGACGCCCCGAGGAGGTAGCCAAGGCTGCACAGCAGTTTGTTTTCTTTCTGCCTGTCCAAATCCGTTCGCGACAACCACAGCAAGATGTGTAGCCACGACAAAGAGGAAGGCAAACAAATGAAAACAGCGATGGCGATCGAGGGCAGTCAGTGGGCGAGTCGGTTGACCGCAGTGCGACGCGGAAAAAAAAAAGAAAAAAAAAAGTGCGATGGGCGGCAGTCACCGAATAAAGAGGCAAACGAAATGGATTCAGGGGCGTCAAGGCCGCAAGCGCTGTCTGCTGTAGGCAGTGCCAGTGCCGATGGCTGGTGCGGGGGACAGGCCATTTCATTATGCTTTTTTTGGCTTTCGCCGTCACGATCTGGGCGAATGCAGCAGCATTTCGCCTGATCAAAGTGCCGCTCGCCGTGGACTAGACGGTTGCGACTTGTGGAGTGCATTGCGAGCTCAAGGGCCAAATGCAGAAGAATGGAAAGGCCGGACCCGTCCAACTCACTTGTTCGGTCATGTGCTTGAGCGTGTGAGAGCGCGTGTCGGCAAACCACGGGGCGCGGATTGGCTCTGGTCGGTTCTGAGCTTGGGCTTGTCGCCGGCCAAAAACCAGGCAACAATCAACCACCGCAAACAAAAAAAAAAAAAAAAAAAGAAAGAAAGAGGATTAAATAGAAGACAGAGGTCCGGATCAACTTCGAAACGTCAATGGTGCCTGAGAAACCCAAAAATATGTGAGCAAGGCGTTGTGGCCGCAGATGTCGTCGCCGGCGCCTCGCTGGGTCGTGGTTTGGAGGAGCGGAAGTCAGGTGAGCAAGGAGGGAGCACGTGTTGGGTGAGGTCGGGTGCGAGGGAGGGCGAATAAATACGGGCAAGAGGGATTTCGCGCCAGGCCAATCAGAAGCCTGTCGGAGAAGGTGCGGGCCTCCACCCTCTGGGCACGGGCCACCATCCCGCGCTGGGAGGTGCTAAGCCCGCGAGACAGGCGCGGGCAAACCTTCTCTTTGGCTGCCTTGGCCCACCCCTTCCATCCCGGCTGAGGAAAGGCACAGGAAAGTCTCGTGCGAGGGCGCGTGAAGTCTAGAGAGGGGAGGGAGGGGCCTGCCTAGGTAGCTGGCGAGGACACCACTAACACCTACCGGTTCCCTCCCTCGTTCGGGTTCGAGGCGGCCACCCGCCTACTTCGTGCACATCTGCGGAAAGGATAGGCAGCCGGGTGCTCGGTCTAGCCCGTTGGGGAGACAAAGAGATCAATAACACTGCAGCCCCAAGGCAGAGTCCCGAGCAGTGCCATCTAGCTTTTCTCTTTGTTTCTGCCAAGGTCCATGTATGATGGAGGGGTGTTTGGGTGTGCCGGCGGGGAAGACGGAACCACAAGCAGCCGACTGTGCGAATGCAGCCAGCTACCCGCCTACACAGCCCAACCATACGTGTATCCCTAATATTAGATGTCTCGCAGCTGATATGACGCCAGCTGAGTGGGGGCTTTTCGCGCCTATAGCACGCAGCTGGACAGGGTACAGACAGGTGGTGGTTGCGGGAAACACATTGCTCTCCTCGACGTGACCGAGGCCCATCCTGATAGCTGTCGACGCCCCAAAATAAGAAGGGGGTGGCAGGTGACTCGATTTCCCTGTGTGAAGTCTGAACTTGGGGGAGAGGACTACCATGACGGTCTCACACCCCAAACACAAAATGTGCAAGGTTGGACAGCAGGTGCGTGTGTGCTTTCTCTTCGCATTCGCATCATGTGATTGCTCGGCTTTTTGCCTCCAAGGACTCCAAGGACCATGGATGTCGGCCCGATGCGCGATGTTTGGGCTGGGCTGGACGCCATCACGCGCGCGACTGTCGCACACAATCAAGCACCCGTTTCGACTCGACCATTGAAGCTCCCGCACATGCTCGATATGCAATGGAAACCACCCAACGCTAACCGCAGCGACATGGGTTTGAAGCACAGCGGGGTGTTGTGCTGTCGTGCTGCAGACGGCCCCACTGTCAAGGATCGGGCCTGGACTCCTGCTCATCCGCGACCCCACCGAAACTGGAGCCCGGGCCCCCAGCTGCAATCGCAGGTCACCACGATGGGGTTCTTGGCTGTGGCGACGCGGAGCTTCTGCAAACGCCGACCGATCTGCCAGACCTATCGATCCATCTCCTCCCGCCTAGCTAAGCCCTGCGATACCCGACGACACGGCCCTAGAATACCTCCCTAGAACCCGGGGCTTTGGCCTCGATCTGCCCGACCACACACAACCTGGCCTGGCCCAGCTGGCTCGCTGCCCTGCAAATCACCCGACTCGCCGTGACAATAACTGGCCTGTGTTGAGTTGGCGCGGCAAGCCGATCCCGACGGCAACGCTACTCCCTTATATCGAAAAAGAGCTGTATGACGGCTCGTTTCTTAACACAGCCAGACGAGGCCCCCTTAGGACCGACCCGAATATACTGGGTTCCTGGCCGCGTTCCCGCTCCTAGTTTCCTCTGCCGTAACCCAAAGCCACACCTAAGCCCCGTTGGTGAGACCACCTCGGGCACACAACGAACGCATCATGGCCGATCATGAAACCACAAAAATCGACAAGGCGAACCACCTTCTTCTCGTAAGGCCTATTCTGACGCCGCAACAACCAACGGCCAAGTACCCAACCCGGCACTGCAGAATGCTGACCAGGCTCGCCGCCTTGTGCACAGGACCAACCGCTACTCCGGCTCCCTTACGAGCTGATGCGCAAAAACTTCCGGTCAGCCCACTTCACAGTCGAGAAGGAATCGCTAGCAGTCAAGAACCTGCTGAAGGACACGGCCACCAACTCGCTCAACGGACGGGCCTCGCCCGACGATGTGCTCCGCAACATCGACTCCATGTTGGCGCGAGTGCGCGGCATCAAGCGCAAGCTCTCGGCATGTGCCGACGAGGAGGCCCGCCTGTACCGCCATCTCGACGCCCGCGCCGCCCACCTCGGCGAGCTGGCCTCGATGCAAACCCTCGACGACGTCAAGTACGAGCAGTGGTCCCGCCGCCGCCTAGACCGTTTGCTCGTCGACTACCTTCTCCGCCACGGCTACAACAACAGCGCCACCGCTCTGGCTGACGAGCGAGGAATGCGCGATCTCGTTGATATCGAGACTTTTGTCCAAATGAGCAAGATACAAGAGAGCCTGAGGAACAGGAGCGTCACCGAGGCCTTGGCATGGTGTATAGACAACAAGAAGGAGTTGCGGAAGATCGACGTGAGTTAATGTTTTCTTTTTCTTTCTTGCCAAAATTCTGTCCTGTTTCATCGTCATCTAACCCAGGATGCCCATGACCGCAGAGCAATCTTGAGTTTATGCTACGCTTTCAGCAGTACATAGAACTGGTGAGGTCGCAGTCGATGCCCAGGTTCCTGGAGGCGATAACACACGCCAGGAAGCACCTCATCCCCTTCAAGGAAACGTACCCGCTCGAAGTCAACCAGGCCGCGGGTCTGCTCGCCGTCACGCCCGACCGCACCGGAGACTCATACGGCGACCTTTGGAGCCTGGATCGCTGGGAAATGCTAGCGGATCTTTTCACCTCAACCCACAACCGCCTGCTATCACTCCCTTCTTTCCCCTTGCTGCATATCGCCTTGTCTTCTGGCCTCTCGGCCCTCAAAACGCCAGCCTGCCACTCAAGCGAGGCGCGCGACGTTGCCGCCCCCAACAACCGTGAAGGTAACAGCAGTAGCAACAGCGCGTCGGTCACACCCGCCAGCGCCGACTCTTCCTCATCCACTACAGCCGCTCCATCATCTACAGCTATAACGCTTGGCTCCTCGATGTGTCCCATCTGCTCGACGGAGCTGAACGAGCTCGCCCGCAACGTACCATACGCACACCACAGCAAGAGTCACGTCGAGCCCGATCTGGTGATGCTGCCCAACTCCAGGGTGTACGGCAAGGCCCGGCTCGAGGAGTACGCCAAAAAGTCGGGCCTGTCCCGCCACCGCGTCAAGGATCTCCGGACCGGCGAGATCTACCCCTGGAGCGATCTCAAAAAGGTGTACATCACATGAGACCTGGACGCTGGGCGACAAAATTGCGGGATGTGTCAGTGGCTGTCACAGGCCTCCGCACAAATAGATCGTGGTTGTAACTTGGCGAGATGACCAAATTTCGGGGAAGGACTTTTGCCATCAAAGGCCATGCCCACCCAAAGTATCCGGACACTGCCAATAGAATTCTGCCGAGTCCATACTGAGATAAGAAACGATGCGACCTCTCTTGTTTTGGCGTATGGGAAGACGGCACAGAAACTAGGTCGAGTTTTGTATATGTTCACCGGTTGCTTTTATTAGCGGAAACGACTTCATGACTATCTTTACTCTTCTTACTTTTTATCCATGTTGCCGCTAGTTTTTGATTTGTATTGCCATGTCGAGCGCGTAATTTGATAAATCCGTTGATCAAGGAGCCGAGGACCCGGAGTTGACTGACTGATTTGATAGTTTCGATATGTGACGGATTTATTAGGGTTTCGTACTCAGTAAACGGTACATACGTCACAACGAGAGTCCATGACTGACCAGGGGGCTTGCCCAAACCCCTTTTCCCCGACCCTACTCTATCTAGAATTCACGACGTATTCTTCTTTGCTACACGCATTGAACATGGAATCTCTGTAGTCTCGTGGTACCGCCGAGGTTTCTTATCTTTGACTGACGATACTGTCGTCAACACTGCTCTTGTAGGTGTAGCCAGCCCCAGGCTCCCTGGCCCAGGTGTCGGCCAGACCGAGCTTTGGGTCCTCGTCGGGGTAGCCCAGGCTGCGGCGGAGCTTGAGGACCTCGTCGCGGAGCCTCCGGGCGACCTCGATGCGGATCGCCCGAGCCTCCTCGCCGTGCTCCAGGTCCACCGCCCCCATCGTCGCTGCCGTCACCGCCGTCTCTGGCTTTGCGGCCGTCTTGCTTCCAGCGTTCTTCTCGTCGTCCCGCAATGATGGGCGAGGAGAAGAGGAGGGGGAGGAAGGAGAAGAAGAGGAGGGGGAGGAAGAAGAAGAAGAGGAGGGGAGGAAGAAGAAGAAGAAGAAGAAGAAGAAGAAGAGGAGGAGGAGGAGGAGGAGGAGGAAGCAGCGACCAGCTCCCTCCAGCGGCGCCGCAGGTCACCAAAGGCCACCTCGGCGTCGAGCGGCTCGCCAAAGACGACACGGACGCGGCGGCCGACGCGCGGCAGGAAGCGGGGGAAGCCGCGGTCCTCGGCCATGACGCGGTCGGTGCCGTCGATGAACATGGGCACGATGTTCGGGGCTGCGGAGTCTGGCGGGGATGCCGACGACGACGGGCCGTCACGGTCGTCGCTGCCGGGGGTCTCGAGCACGAGGCGGGCGACGCCCCATTTGAAGTAGCGCATCCCGCGCTCGGCCTGCTGGTGCACGCACGCCTCGGGGAAGACGTGCACCCAGGCGTGCGGCGGGGCCCAGGGGCGGAAGGCGGCCGCCGCAGTGGTGTCTGGTGAGGATGCAGACGCCGAGGGGTGGCCGCCCTTGTGGATGGACGACGGTGCGGATGGCAGAAACCTCGGGGCCCGGCCGTCCGAGAGGAGGCGGACGGCGTCGGTCATGGTGGGCTGGAAGAGCCCGCCCAGGGGCGAGTGCTTGAAGCGGTAGGTGGGCAGGGTTTGGCCCATTTGGAAGAACCTGGTGAGGAGGCTGTTCTTGAAGCAGATGTCGTGCGCGGCTAGCGACCACCTCAGGCTGGCTGGGTCGAAGTTGTATTTGAGAGGGAGGATCCCCCAGATTAGAGGGTCGTCGAGACTGTTGAATATTTTTGTGAGTAAATATGTTCTTGCATCGGGGTCAGGGGGGTGGGGTACTCACACAGAAACATGGTTGCTCACTGAAAAACGAACCCTCAGGGGTGAAGTTCAAAGAAGTATGAAAGTCAGCGCCCTATCCCTAGTTGTGACCCATGAAATACAAATCACAAACGATTTGGCTAAAATCACCAGTGATAAGACCCCGTCGCCGCTTGTCGACATCCCTCCTACTCTCGAGCAGATCGAGAAACCGGTCCATGCCGATGACCTCGACGTCATTGAGGCCGTAGAGAAAGCCCTTGCACAAGAGGCCGGTCAGGCCCATGATCACGGCCGAGCCGGCCCGCCATGCCAGGCTGGGCTTCTGGGGCGGCACGACGGGCGTCAGGGCCATGGTGCACCTGTCTGGCTGCCGACGCAGGTGTCCTGACGATGGTGTTCCATGGGTCCGAAAAAAAAGCTGTCGTTTTCTTGGCGGCAAAAACCGAACGGCTTACGGCGTGTCTTAGGGTGATAGGCACAGTTGCGTTGCATCAGTTAGCGGCCCCACTTTGGTGCTGGGCTGGGGTCAACCGCGTACCTCCCGCCTCGGAACAGCGGAGGAGTGACTTCATCGTCAAACCCATTTATTCCATCGCGCCGCCCAACGCGTTAATATCCCCCATCGCAAGGTCCCCAAAAAGCTCCTGGCGACGATTTCCCAGGAACAAGTTATCCAGAGCCGTCAAGCCCGCCACGGCACGAGCGCTTTCTCCTCGACGACCCATCCGAGCCCCCAACATGTCCCACAGTACGTCCCTTGCTTGGGCCCGAAACCTTTTCTGCCTCTCGAAAAATACCATCTGACCCACCAACCAAACCCAACAGGCAAAAGGAACACCAGCAGGGCCGTCTTCACGTCGTACGAGCGGTCGCAGGCAAAAGCCGCCTGGGGCGCCTCGTCGGCGCGCCTGTCGCGCGAGTCCTTTCTGCCCTTCGCCTCGTGCTCGCTCTGCCTCGAGGCCGCCGTCGAGCCCGTCGCCTGCCCGCGCGGCGACATCTTCTGCCGCGAGTGCGCCCTGAGCAACATCCTGGCCCAGAAGAAGGAGATCAAGCGCGCCGAGCGCGCCCGCCTCAAAGCAGAGAGGAAGAGCGCACAGGCGCACAGCCTGAGCGAGCAGGAGGCCCACGACCGCGCCGTCAGGGAGTTTGAGCTCGTCCAGGCCGGCTTCGACGTCTCTGCACCCAAGGGCGGCAAGGGAGGGTGGCGCGGGGATAGGGGGTCGTCGTCTGCTGCAGGGGTTGCTACATCAGCAGCAGCAGCATCATCGTCGTCACCGTCATTACAGGGGGCGACAGACGCTTCAAGGACGGCACAGGGGGCTCCCAAGGCGCTGCTAAATAGCAGCCAGGATGGCAGCAGCAGCAGCGCCTCCTCGAAGAAGCGGGCCTTTGAGCTGGACGAGGAGGAGGTGGCGCGCATCGCGGCCGAGGACCGGGCCAAGGCCCGCAGGACCATCGAGAGCGAAAAGGCGGCCAAGCCCACGCTGCCCTCGTTCTGGGCCCCGACAGTGACGCCGACCTCGAACCAGCACAACGTGCTGCACGAGGTGAAGAAGGCGGTCAAGAAGGAGCCCGTCTGCCCGAGCTCCAAGGAGGACAACCCACACCCGCTGTCGCTGCACTCGCTGACGGCCATCCACTTCACCGAGGACGGGCCGGAGGAGGGCGCCAAGGCCGGCTCCTCCTCGTCGGCGGCGCGGCAGAGGATATGTCCGGCCTGCAGGAAGGCGCTGTCCAACAGCTCCAAGGCCGTGCTGGCCAAGCCGTGCGGCCACGTCGTGTGCAAGTCGTGCGTCGCGCAGTTCGTGACGCCGTCGGGCAAGATAGACCCGCACGCCCCTGGGACCGACCCGAACCAGGTCCGCTGCTTCGTGTGCGATGCCGACGTGACCGAGAGGAAATCTCCGTCGTCGTCGGAGAAGCACAAAAAGGATAAGGCCGCGCCGGGGCTCGTCGAGCTCCGTAGCGAGGGCACAGGCTTCTCGGCAGGCGGCGTGAACCAGGTCAAAAAGCTTGGCGTAGCATTTCAATGCTGAAATCCGGTCATTATTATTATAGACAAGATGAAACCCCAGAACCCCAGACGCCCAGGCACCCAGGAACCCACAACGCTCTATTTTTGACATTACATCTGTGTTCTAACATCCGACAAGGCAAACCAGCGCAAATACCCTTCCCTTCAGTCCCCCTACGACCTGTCTTTGATCATGCGATGGCTACTATCGAGCATGTTCGTTAGAAAGACCTCGGTCACTTCTTTTACCACCTTCCGGACCGGTGTGGGCTTTGGCTTCGCCTTGCCAAACCCGAAAAATCCCCGGCTCTCCTCTTGGGCGGGCTGGACATTGTGTTGCGACCTGGCGTCGTCATGATAGGGGAGGTATCCGGCAGGGGCTCTGCCCCTGTAGCCAGTTGGCTCTTCTGCGCCGTAACCGCCCCGACCGCCGTAGCCACTCCGGCCACCTCCGTAACTGCCCGGACCGCCTCCATAGCCGCCCGAACCATCATAGTCGTCATAGTCGGCTGGGCCGCCTCGCCTGTTATAATAAGCCGGGTCTCCTCTTCCGCCTCCATAGCCAGCAGGCTCTCGGTCTTCATAGCTCGTGGGATAACGTTGCGAATAGCTGGCAGGGCCACGTCCTCTGGGGACGGTATTGCCAAACGGACTGTGTGATGATGATGATGATGATGATGATGATGACTGCGCGTATGGGTCTGAATCAAAGGACGCGAGCAATGACTGGTCCCGCATTACCCGTTCTCGCGGATGCAGATCAGCCTGTGGCCGCCGGTCGTCGTTGACGGTCCTCCAGACGGCGACGAGGCCAAAGTACAGGCGCACGACCAACTTGTGCAGCAGGTCCTTGGACAGCATCGCGATGCCGTGGCTGAAGAAGGCCCTGAGCAGCTCGCCGGCCAGGCCGTCGTACAGGGCGCCCGGGCCCTCGCTCTTGGAGATGTGGACCAGCATGGTGAAGATGTTGTCGTGTGCGATGCTCTTGACGCCGGTCCCGACGGTCTGGGCAGCCGACACGACGGCCTCCTTGACCTCCTCAACCACGTCTTCCTGCGGCGAGCCGATCATCGGGGTGTGGAAGACGTTGTTCCTGATCCCGAGCCCGAGCCCGCGCCCCGTCATGCCGTCCTCGGCTGTCATATGGCTGAGGTGGCTGATGTGGCTGTGGTTCGACTCCACCTCGTCCTTGTCGTCCTGCCTGGCCGCCGGCGCCGCGTCGCCCCCGTTGACGTCGATCAGGTCGACCGACCGCCTGAGCGCATCGTCCATCCTCGCCCTCTTGCTCTCGGCCTCGGGCTCCGGCGTGGGCTCTATGATGACGGGCGGAATGAACGGCGGCGGGGGCGTTGGGGCCGGCGGTGACGGTGCCCTCGGCACGGCCGGCGACGCCATCATGGTCGACACCTGCAGCCGCGCCTTGGCGATCTGGAAAGGGTATGTGAGGGCAGTGGCGGCGGCCTTGCTCACAGCCGCGCTGAGGAACGTCGCGAACCCGCCCAGGTCCCCTCCTCCTCCTCCTCCTCCTCCGCTGCCGCCGCCACCGCCACGGCCGCCCCCTCGGGGCTTACCACCGCTCGCGGCGGCGCCCCTGATCACCTGGTCCAGGCAGAATGTGATGCTTGGGTTCAAGGTCAGGACCAGAGCGGCCGAGTACCCCGCCCAGAGGCCCTGGACGCCGTTCTCCTTCCACAGGTCGCGCAGCTCGCCGACGAGGCCCTTCCTGGCGTGCCACTGGTCCGCCGCCAGCGCGGCGGCCTGCATGCGCGCGACGGCGTTGGCCACGGGCATGGTCAGGGCCCTGGCGCACGCGCCCGCGGCGGCGCCGACCAGCAGCTCCTCGACCGCCCCGAGGCCCCTGGCGGCGGCGCCCCTGCGGCCGGCGCGGGCGGCGAGGCGGTGCGAGCGCAGCCACGAGTAGAAGAGGAAGAAGAGGAACGAGTCGGCCGCCGACTTGGCCACGTCCGAGGTCAGGCCGACGAACAGGGCCGAGGCCCCGCCCTCGTCGCGCAGGATCCGCCGCAGCGCGTCGACCGCGCCGTCGTAGGCGTCGCCCGCGCCGCCGTTGCGGGCGAGCTGCCGCTGGACCTTGAGTCGCGTGTTGATCAGGTCGAGCGGGTACGTCGCCGCCGTTGCGATGGCGGCCCCGAGCGAGCCCGAGGCCGCGTGGCCCAGGGCGGGGAGGATGCCGCCGGATGACATGTTTGTGTGTGCCTTTTTGCGTGTGATCGATCTCTTTTGGTGGGGTTATGTTTGTTCTACCTGGTTAGGTAGGGGTAGAAAGGCAGACCAATTGCTAGTACCGGGGCACGATGGTATGATGCTTTTTCGTGTCCACCCTCCCTCTCTCTTGTCTTGATGATTTAACCCAACGGTCACTGAAGAGACAGACGACTTCTCCCCTGGTGTTGTGCAATGTCTTCTCGGGCAAGATAGAATGTTGAGACAGCTAAATAGACCAAGTATGCGGCTCGAGGCCTCGGATCAAACCAGCAGTCGACAACAGGCTAGTAGATTGGCTCTTGTTATCTCCTCAGATGACATGCCGAAATAACAGGTGAATAGAGACAGAGGTGATGAAAAAAAAAGGGGGCCAGCGAGTAGAAACAAGACACCTGCAGGAGAGGCTTGAACGGGGTTTAATACAAAGCTACCAGAGTGCACTTCCAAAAAGCCCACAGGCCACTTTTTTTTTGGTGTCGACAGGAACAACGCATCGTCGGGCAGCGAGAGAGACGATGCATCATCCATGCGATGCAAAGGTGTCAAACGCCCTGGCCGCCTGGCTGGCTGGCTGGTTGGTGGTGAAGGCAGCCCCATCGACCAGATCACCATTGGACGACACGTTGACGTCATCCCGTAGCACAAGGAGAGCTGCCTGCATGAGGAAGCTGGGTCGGGTCCCTGCCTACCTACCATACTGGGAGACCCCGATTTTGAAAAACGCTGAAGCGTGTGAGAGCGTTTTTCAAAAATGGGGTCCCCCGGTATGGTAGGTACCTACACCTACCTAACTTCGCCGTCTCCAAGACAGACCTTTTTGGGACAGCCGAGTCTGGTGGGTTGACGGCCCCGCCAGAAGCTCCCCGCAAACCAACAAACCCCGAGCGGCCGGGCTAGTCCGCTTCTGTCAATGTGCCGCCGCAACCGGGCAGCTTCCCCGTTGAGACGCCAAGAGAAATACGGCACAGAAGATTCAAACGTGAAATTTAAATCTGGCCAGCGCGCTGTTTGGTGTATTCAAGATTTAGAGGCGTGTATTGATGAGCTCAAATGGAAGGCGAAAGAAAGAAAAAAGAAGGAACGGGAAGACCAAAAAAGAAGGCGAAAACACTACAAGGCGGTTGGCTACCCTGCCACCGTGATCACGCGCTAGCAGCAGAGACAACTCATCCCATCAGCCAACCCCTATCCGGAATCGGCCGAGCCACTGAAACCCCCCCCGTCGAGGGCGCCCAGCCAGACAAGATACGTGGCTGAGGAATTCCCATCCGTTGCCCGCCCGTTTGGCGACAGGGACAACCAAAGAAAAAACAGCGAGTCGGGCTCCGGCGCGTCTGCAGCCAGCCATGCCAAAAAAAAAAAAAAAAAAAAAAGCACACGAAACTGCCCGACCTGCTTGTCAAAAAAGGCAAGTCGGACGCTCAAATCACTTCCACGTAGCCTCAGGCCGCGAGCCGCACAGCATGGGAATTAGGGCTGTTTATCTTCCTTTTATAGGCTACCTGGGGTTTGGTTCTAGAACCACCGGTGAAAGCACAAGAAGAAAAAAAAAGAAAAAAAAGAGCCGAGCCCGCCCCGGAAGCAACTTTTGTGCAGAGTTGCTCTTATGTCGTATAATTACAACACCCAAAGGTCCGCGCCGCAGAAAACCAAACAAAAGGCCCCCAGGGGGCCTGTCCAAAGTGATGCAGATCCAAAGGGATGCGAAGACCGATCGAGCCGCCAGAGTGCGCCTTGTACTCCAGATGAAAGCCACGTGGGGAATAAGCTAAGACCTGTGTTTACAATGCAACGAGACGAGAAGAAAGGAGGATTTTGTGCCCAGCTTTCGCAGCCCTGACACCAAGAAAGAAAGAAAAACACAAAAACAAGCTGTGCAGCCCCGTGTGCAAACAAGCTTGGGAACCTGATAACTCTCCCGCCACCGAGTCCCGGCAAGCAGCCGGAAATTTTGGAGGGATGAGAAAACCGTGAGTGGGGGTTTCAGTCATTTAAAGACCAACGACAAGGTAGAAAAAGAAACCAGAAGGGAAAGCCATGCCTCTGAATGATTGGCGTAGTAGGCGTATGCTATAAAACAATTCGTAAGGCCTTGTACAAGGACACGCTTCAGGGTGAGGGAAAGGCGCATCCGTCGGTGTTATAAGGGATATGTGAGCATCGTTCAAGATGAAGAGATGCCACATTTTCTCAGTGTTTACGTGTGGTTCTCGGGACACACCGGCCGTTTCTGTGGCGGAGGTGCCTCCGATGGGTTTTGCGGTTGCGGAGCGGGCGGCTTCGGTGGGAGAATCAAGTTGACTTTGGGGATCCGTCGCGTCGGGGTATGGGTGGGATTAGACCAAGGGGCTGGGCTGCAGGCGTGACCCGAGCAAATCTCGGTTCTGGGGTCTGAGGTGTGCTCACCCGTACAGCTGTCGGGGCCGTCCGGGGTGTTTCGGGCGTGCCGTACCGGATCATCCTCCCCGTCGGCGTATGGGGTCCGGGATCTCGGACTCGAATCATTCGTGGGGTTTGAGGGACGGCCCCACGGCTCCGTTTACCGGGAGACAGAGCCTGAGATGCGTGCGATGGCCGGCGGGGAGTGGATACAGCCTCACTGACGACTGGGTGGAGACCATGAGACGCGTCCGGTGGCTGGCGGGGAGTGGCTGCAGTCTCACGGACGACCGAGCAAGGGTCTTGAGACGCGTCCGATGGCCGTTGAGGCGTGGCCGCAGTCCCATTGGTGAATGGGCGAGGTTCCTGGGGCGGAGGTCGAGGAGGGTTCGGACGCTGAGGGATGGTCGCAGCTGTCGCTCCTGGAAGCCTCGAACGTTGGACAGAAGGTGACGGCCCAGGCCGAGGTCTGCCAGGGGGCGGACCCTGTCGCGAAGAGGGACTGGCAGCATTCCCATATGGCCTTTTAAGGGACCGCGGAGTGGGAGATGGCGCGCCTCTCTGTGGGGGCATCCCGAGCTTCGAGCCAGGATGGAAACATAGGGAGCTTGGTGAACGACGTCGAGAAGGACCCGGTGTTCCCGAGGGGCGCGCCCGTTGCGATGATGGCGGCGGAACCTCACGGACGTCGGACGACGACGACGACGAGAGTCGAGATTTCTTTGGTGGCGGCATTTCAATGACGCTATCGTCGGACGATATCGATACTGCTCGAAGCCGGTGACCGGGTGGAGGAGAAGGAGACGGGTCCGGCTGGGCGGGGCGAGGCTCCTATGCTCGCCCCGCGGCGACCGATGGCTGCCTCTGTGGGGGATGGTGTGGATGTGCCGACTGCATTGACACGCTGTAGCTCGAGGACCTCCGTGAGGCAGGGCCCATGCCCATGCTATGATCGGGCTCTCCCGGCGCGTCCTCCTTGTCAGCCACGAGGCCTGGGTGGCCTTCGGGCAGCCGCTGCGCTCCAAAGCCGGCGACCTTGAAAATGTTGAGCCGCCCGCCATTGGTGGCCATCTGCAGCTGCTCATGCAGTCGCGAGAGCTGATACTGCCGCTTGATGGGCGTGAAGACGGGCTGTGGCACTACTGGCTGCGGCTTCCACCGCGAGAGTGCCGTCATCACGAGCGCCGTCTCCTCGTCCGAGTCCACCGGTCCTGCGTTTGCCTCGTCCTCATCTTCCAAGGGTGCGTTGGCATCGAGTGCCGCCTCTGCAAAGACGCATGACCCAGTTAGCAACTTGATTCCAGCTGCGCATATAGCCGAGGTAGCTCTGCCGGTTGGGAGACCTACTCTGCTGCTTTGCCTGGTTCTTCTTCTGGTACGCCGCGAGCAGCATGTCGTACGGCAGTGACCTCCCGGGGACTGCGCGCTTGGCACCCATGCTATGAGTCTTGCACGTTAGGGACCTCGCGCAGGGTTGGCCCGTGGGCGTGATGACACCACACTGCCTCTCCACGTCGACGGGGCCTTTAGGCTTCGCCGCCTTGGGCTTCGCTCGTCCTTCTTCTTCTTGGCTTGGGCCCGCCTTTGCCACCATCTGGGTCCCCGTCGTTCCGCTTCTTGCCCGTCTTGTCGCCATCGCCGCCCGTCTTCTTGGCTGCCTTCTTGGTGGTTTTCCCTGCTCCGGCTAGGCTTGTCGTCGTCATCATCGTCGTCGCTGCTGTCGTCGCCTCCCCTTCCTCCTCTTCCTTGCGCGCCTGCTCCTCGCGCGCGGCCTTGCCCGCTCGCGAGCCTCCCGAGCTTCCTTCTTGCGCTGTGCCTTTTCCTTCTTGAGTCGCAAGCAGCCGGCAATGTGCGCCTTGGCGGCTGTTACAAGGATGCTCTTTTTGCAGTGCTTGCACTGCGTGATGTCCATGTAGTCTTCGAGAGGATAGCCGGTCGCAAAGGTCTCCCGCGCGCTGTCGTCTAGGAGGTTGACCATTGGGCCAGGAGATGCCGCAGTCACGCTAGAAGAGTTTGCCTTGGACTTCTTAGAGTCGGCTGCAAGTGACGTGAGGCGATCCCATGTCAGCTACCACGAGACCCGAGGGGGTTATCCAGCCGGAGAAGGGAGGGGCTGCGTACAGTCAATAACACCGCCATCTTTCCAGTTGCCCGGATTACTATGCCGGGGAGCCTGTTTTTTGAGCTTTATGACACCGTTGACGGGCTTGGGCTTGGACTCCTTTTTGGAGGCGACTTTGATGGTGCCCTCGTCGCCGCCGGCAGTGGCGGGAGTGCTAGCCTTGGCGCTCTTCTTGGACGGGGTCGCATTGCTCAGAGCCGGCGACGAGGCCAGACCCTTGCGGGGGCCGAGTCGGGCATCGTGGGCTTCGCCGCTGGTCAGCGCGGTTCGTCGCCCGGCCGCAATCAATTCGGATTTCGGCCGGGGATTTCGTGTATCGGCCCGCGTAAGTCGACGCTGCGTCTCGGTCACAGGTAGATCCCAGCGAGCGTACCCGGGAAAGTGGTAGTTGGTCTCTTCTGGGCGACGGCGACGGTTGATGCAGATGACGAGAGGTCGGTATTCGATGGATTGTCGTTGATGATGTGCTTTGTTCAAGGTCAGGCGCATCGCGGAGAACACCAGCCTGATGCAGAGTGGGTTGCCATGTGGGTCCACACCGGATCGTAGAGGCTCAACCCAAGGCTCCCCAAGCGACATGGGTTCCTTTGTTTTGTTCCCGACCAAAATGGAAATCGACCATTCTCCATTGCACTTTGTGCCCCTGACTTTTGAGCCTAGTGAATGGCGTTGGCTGAATTTGAATATCGTCTCTTTCATCATCTTTCCGGAGATACAGAATATACTTTCCGCAGTAAATCTACTCGACTCAAAACCCGCTTCACAGATCCCACTTGTTAGACGACGTTACGCACCTTGTGGCCTAGGTAATCGAAGTCGTCCTTGTCTTTTTGCTGGCCTTTTCGTGCTTCTGTTTGGCATAGCAAAGGGCTAATTGTTTGCCTAATGCTTCTGGACTGGGATATTGTTATCAGAGATAGGATATGTCCACACCTTCTTTTCTTTTGACACCATCCCAACAGATGGATTTTGAAATACACACTGCGCCCTGATCGCCATGAGTTAGCATCCGCAATGACGGCGCCGACGCAGGAACGGCCAGGCAGAGCGGGAGCTGCAGTCCGGGTCCTGCCGGCGTGCCTCCTTTTCACGCCCTCGCTGTGCCTCCTGGCGCTGCGGTTTCAACACCCACGCATGGACGAGCCTATCGACCTCAACCGTTCCAGGAGGCCGCCGACGGACGTGGCCGACCTTTGACCAGGGCCTGTGGCGGACGCCATACACATTCAGGTCCTCTCCCCCGCCTGGTCGGCAGGAAGCTTTTTGGGCCCGACTGGAGGCAGAGCGCCGAGATCTCGTTCCGCAGTTACTTTGACGATAACGAATGTATGAGGTCCCTCTAGGTCACGGGGACGGCGGGATGGGAACAGCGACGGCGGCGTGGTGTTCATTCTCGGCGGCAAGGACGACGCTATCCAGCCGAACCAGTCGGTGCAGAGATTAGCAGTGTTTGCGGACAAGGGCGCAGTTGAGGTGCGGATGGCGGCGAGGTCCTTTTCCGCGTCGACGGCTACCGCCGGAAGTGCCAAGAAAAGCAGCAGTGGCTGTTGGTTCACAAGTATGGGATCTGCAGCTGGGTAGATAAGTACCCAGGTACCTACCTAGGTGCCCATCCATAGCCGCGCTTGAGGGGCACCACAGCATTACGCACCGCGAGTCCTTCATCTCCTCTCCTCCCTCACAGGTTTCCTTTGCTCTTCTTCATACCTGCCATCTGTCACGCGCCGCGCTGCTGTTGCTGCTGCTGCTGCTGCTGCTGCTGCTGCTGCTGCTGGGTTCAGGCAAGATTCGCCCTTTTGCAGCCTAAAACCCCTCATAAGAACCCACGCTTCAATCCAGCTGTTGTCAGTGCATCACAAAGCCCCTAACACATAATACATCCTGTCCCAGGGAAATCAAGCACCACACACGTGCCACAACATCAGACGACGTCATGGCGGGCGCGACAAGGGGAAGACCCCCGGGATGGGGACCGGTGGTCACACCCACGCGGAAGCCCATGATAGAGCCCGTAACGTCCCCCTGGGGCATGGGCATCAGCGCCTCGGATTTCGACAAGCTCAAGCTCGGGTTCCGACCCGAGTCCATGGAGGACAGATGGGCCATCCGGGTCACGGGCCCGGACCGAAACGGCACCACGTCGATCCACATCAGCCGCAGCTGGACATACATGGAGTTCTACACGCTTCACGTGAAGCCGGGGGCGGACGGCATCAAGGCCGACTCCATCACCTGGGAGAGGCGTCAGGGCGATGCCATATACACCCAGGAGGAGTCCAAGAAGGATGCCGTGTACCTGTGCAGAGCCTTGCTCGAGTGCGAGCTCGAGGCGTTTCCGAAGGATGATAGCTGAACCCTTGGACCAACCCTGACGTTCAGCGGCTTTAGGTGGGTGGGTGACCGCTGAGATATCCCTGGAATTGTTGGTTCTGTTTTGGGCATTCTTGTTGTCTGGCTTTCGTCGGTGGGAAGATTGTGGGCGATCTGTCGTGCCAACAGTCCTTTACAAATCCACGATATTTCAAGACCTTCATATACCATATCTTGCGAACTCTTCACACGAAGAGGCTCGCAAGGAGGTCGAGAGGAGCTTTTTACCCGGCACCAGGGGTACGATTTTTCTCATTGTCGGAGCCAGGTAGGCAGTTCTTCCATGTGGCTTATATAAGTCGAAAGGGTAAATATATATCTCGTGATATCTCGCACGAAATCTTTTCCATTTCCTTTTACGTCTCCCCTTCCCACTTTTCCTCCGGTATTCCGAGATGTATGCAGGGAACAAAGAACTCCCTGGAGTGCACATCTAACAGTTGACGGCAAGTATTTCTTTTATAAGAGTGCAAAGCATCTCCTGCAGCACCCTTTGTGACAAGGAGGCGTGTTGTTGTGAGAAAGAAAACCCGAGTGCCCCGGTTCGAGACAGCATCCTACTCTACAAACCAGCACCCAACCGCCATCAAGCACGTACGACCACACGTTGTGGAAAGCTCGGGATCCCGTCCGCTCTCCCTTAGATAAGCCACTGACGGCCAGAGTAGTAGTTTGGTGGGTGACCACAAGCGAACGCCTGGTGTTGTACGTTTTTCCTTTCCTTTTTTTTTGGATATCCCTGCCTAGCTGGCTGCCACATGGATGACTTGTCCCGAAAACTAGAACAACATGCCACAATATTCACCATCTTTGGGCCTGGTTGAAGTTCGCATAACCTGTCTATTAGGTATTTGTGAAAGAGGAGAGAGCTTCCCCTCGCAGGAAAAAAAAAAAAAAAAGACTAAACAGGTACAGGATCGCTGCCCAGAGTAAACCGTAATGCAAACCAATGCCAAATCCAGAAACCCGACACACCAAGACCAAGATATAAACAGAAGCAGAAAACAGGCTTGCGTTCGTTCGTTTGGCCTTCGAAACCTTCTTGCCGGTGGATGTTTTTAAGTCTCCTCAACTCGGGTATCCAGATGATGGAAATCCGAGGGAGCGGTAGGGGAAACCAATGTCGAAACGACGGGGAAAACCAACAACATCATGAGACAAGGACCATGACCATACCATCGCGGATATAGACAATAAAAAAGAACACCCACTCGCCGTGGGTCTGCCACCCGAATGGTCAAATTCCTCACCGCTGCGCCATTGGAGAATATAACTAGTAGCTGTCGTAAGGCTGGGCCTGTGAAGGCACGGCTTGCGGGTACTGGCCGCCAGCAGGTGCGGCAGCGCGGGCCTGCTGAGCCTGCGCCTGGGCGGCCTGCTGCATCTGCTGCTGTTGCTGCTGCTGTTGTTGCTGGTGGTGCTGCATGATGAGGTCGTTGAACCAGGGGTGCTTGAGCGCGTCATGGGCGCTGATGCGCATCTCGGGCCTCAGCTGCAGCATGCGGCCGAGCAGGTCGATGCCGGCGGCGTCGATCTGCGGCAGGATCTGGCGCAGGTCCTGGGTCGCGTACGTGTGGAACGTCTTCTTGTACTCGGGGAACTGCGAGAAGCCCGGCCAGGTGCGGTCCGAGGGGGTGCCCATGATGCGGAGATGCGCACGATCTGGTCCTCGTTGGTGGTGCCGGGGAAGAGCGGGCGGCCCGTGTACATCTCGGCCATGATGCAGCCGGCGGACCAGATGTCGATGCTGGTGTTGTAGGTCCTGCTCCCCAGCAGCACGTCGGGGGCGCGGTACCAGAGCGTGACGACCTCGTTGGAGAAGGTGTTGACGGGGATGCCAAAGGCGCGGGCCAGGCCAAAGTCGCCGAGCTTGAGCGAGCCCTTGTTGTTGATGAGCAGGTTCTGGGGCTTGAGGTCGCGGTGCAGGACCCTGTTCTGGTGGCAGAAGTCGATGCCCTTGAGCAGCTGGTACATGAAGGACTTGATCACCATGGGCTGCAGGGCGCCCCTGTCGCCCTTGGTGTCCATGTACTTCTTGAGGTCGCCGTCCATGTGTTCAAACACAAGCATCAGCTTGTTCTCGGTGTGGATAACATCGTGCAGTGCGACAATGTTCTCGTGCTTGAGCTCCTTCATCAGCGAGATCTCGCGGATCGCGGTCGAGGGGGTGCCCTCCTCCGAGTCGAGGTGGATCTCCTTGAGCGCGACCAGCTCGCCCGTGTGTCTGTTGCGACCCTTGAAGACCTGTGTGACGAAGAGAGAGAAAAAAAAAAAGTTAGCGAAACCCGGAACGCGCTGGTTCCCCCACCCAGCTTCTGTGCCGGAGCCCGAGAGGATTGGATCTTACGGTAGCATATGTGCCCTCACCCAGCTTCTCCAGCTGCTGGAACGAGTTGAGATGCCTCTTGCCGTCCATCTTTTCGGCTCTGAATTCCCTTACGCCCGCGACCGTCGGATAGACACAGTAGTGAGGGACGGGCGTCGGCTGCTTCGGCCTGTCGGCGCGCGAGGGGTGGTCGAACAGGACGCGGCCGGCGTGACGGTGCGGGACAAAAGATCTCTCAGATCCGGAGACCGAGAGTTCTGGGACGCCGTCGTCGTGATTGCGACTGTTAAGTGTCGACGCAGGCTCTGCGAGGTTTCGTCAAGAGTCGAGTGTGGAAATAAAGTGCGAGTGTTGGGCGCACTTGGTCGTCGGCGACGCCTGGTGGCGGCGGGTGGTGCGTTGGTGGCCGAAAGGTTGGGCTTTTGGAGGGGCTCGAGAACGAACCCGCTTAGCTGGCGACGCTTAGGGGGGATATCTGGTCTGGTCCTTGGGAAATCGAGTCGGGGCCCTCAGGTCAAGACTAGAAGTGGGTTTATTCTTGTCGCGAACTTGATTTGGAAGTGGTTAATCGAGAATCGTTTGGAGATGGGCGGAGGGGGGCGATCAGGGCTGAGGATCGTGTTTTATTCATGTATTAGTCGTGCACGCTGCTCACAGGTTCTTTCTTTTTTCTTCTTCCCCTTTTTAGCTGCTGGCTCCAGCTCCCAGTCTCCATCGCGGTACAGGGGTGGGTGGCGTGGCGGCTCCCATCCAAGCGCAGCAGCCCAAAATCAGAGGGGCAGGGAGGGGTCTCGGGGTTGACAAGGGGCAAGCACCCCCAACTAACTTCTCGCTTTGCCGCGCGCCGCAGAGTGGGCTGCGCAAACGGCCCAGCGCCCGGCAGGGCAGCAGTCAGAGCGCACCAAATCGCGGCCTGATCTGCAGGCTCAGCGAGATCTCGGTCTCGCCCACTGCGCCACATGGTACACTACGCTCGCCCGCACGCACCGCCAGAGCCTCGATTCGCGCTATTTTTGACCCAAACCCAAGACGCCCAGCGAAGCATTTGAAGCAACGTTAAATTCGCACCAACTCCGTATTTTCTGTCTGTTCTTAGCTTAGCAATGGAGATACACACAATGGGTTTGTCGCTGTTTGTCCGATCGATTCGGGATGCATCCGATGTCGCTGCAAATGTTAGGTACCTAGGTAGGTGATCCGTCGCGGGCTGTGCCAGATTTGATCAAATATCACCTGCCGATTTGCTGCTGGTCATTTTCACGGGGCACCTGTCGCCTACTACCGAACCACAGGTAACCTCCCCACGCCTGTTTGTTGCCAAGAATCTGTTGCTGCAAGTGACCCGCGCCGGCGTTGAGAGCCGCAAAGCCTCATGTCATCTCCAGGCTGCAAGAAACACCGCCCCACCCCATCCTCGTCAGCAACAGTAAGTCGTCGCAAATTCGGAATAACATGAGGTGTGTGTGGGCTGGCGCACCCGCTCCAAAAGAATCCATTGACAGGACCCTTGTTTGTAGATGGAGAAAATGAGCCAAATCCACACATCACAAAATAACCCATGCTAATTTGAATGCTCAATTTGTGTTGCACTATTAAGGTTAGGCAAGTAGTTTGCTCGTCGGGCATTATACTATACCATCAGTCAAATAGGTAGATAAGATGGCACCTAGAGGTATGTATGCCCTGGTCAGGTAAATTTCGTAGGTAGCAATACGTGGCAAAACAAAAATGACCTTTACAAGACAACGAACGCCGCGCAGCATGAGAGCAAAACGTAAAGAGACCACGGGAGGACAAAAAGTGGAAGTGCCCTGAGGCCCAAGCACAAAGAGATAAACGCAGGATAAGATAGGCCCTCATCGCCGGGTGGGCACACCGCCCTGGTCGACCATCTCCTCCAACATCAGCCTCTCCACGAGGCTCCTCGGCGTGCCCGCAAAGGCGCTGCTGCCACCGCCCGAAAGACTGTTGCCCCCGCGGAAGCTGCTTGTCGGATCTGCGCTGTCGTGAACGCTGCCGACGAACGTGGGGAGGTTGCCCAGCTCGGCCGCCTTCTGGTGCACGATCGGGTCCTTGATAATGTCGAAAGAGATGGGCCTCCCCTTGTAGGACCCTACAGAGACGGGAACTGTTGTCGGGCTGCCGCGAGGATCCCCGGCGACACCGCTGCCCGCAAACGGTCGGCTCGGCGTCAAGGAGTGCGACAGCACCTGTGCCTCAACTGCAGCTGCCTGCGCTGCCGCTTCTGCCGTGCCGACAGCCTCAACCTCTGGTTCCGACTCTTCCTCTTCTATATAATGCCGGGTCTCGCGCTTAGTCCGGGTTCCTGAGTCGTCATCTTCCATCTCGAAGAAATCCTCGCCGTCAACATCCGAGGCGGCATCGACAGCAACGCTGTCGCCTAGCTTGGTTTTTTTTACAGTCTTGGCAGACTTCCCGTTGACTCCGTTCTTTCCCGGGGTTTCCGGCGTGGGCATGGCCTTGGTGCCACCCACCGCAAGGCCGCTGGAAGCGCTTTGCGACTGCGCGTCGGCACCTCCTGACGGGGGCGCGGATAGCAGCGGAGAGCGCGATTCGGGTGAGGCGGACTTCTTCCGTCCTTGTCTTATGGGCATCGACACAAAATCGTCGTCCGAGTCGCTGGCGTCGTCGGGGTAAGCCTCGAGGTCCTGCAGCGGCAAGCCCAGTTGTGAATTTGTCACGGATTGGATTTCAAGATCCTCGAGATCTAGCGGCGAGCGCAGGCGGGCGTGGGCGGTCGCCGTCATATTAGTAAAAGTGGTGTTGGTGGCGGGGAATGAGGCTGCCTGCGGCTGCGCAGCTGGTCGCGTGCCACCGAGTAATGGGGTGATCGGGTCCGAGCTGGGATTCACAACAGTCCACGTGCCCGGATTTTCTAGTGGCAATTTGGAGAGCGCACGGAGCGCTTGCGACGACGACACTTTCTTGGGCGGCGGGGAGGCCTCATCTCCATCGTCAAAGATTGAGGCGGTGGGTCCTAATGAGTCACGGGGAGCCGATGTGGGCGAGGCTTCCGTAGTCGTCACCACGGGCAGCGACCCGGCCGCAGCCGCCGCCTCGCCCTGCCAGTCCTCCTCATCGGGAGGCGACGTGGGCAGGACCTCCTCGCCCTCAAACTCGAATCGTACCGACGGGGACTAGTACGATTTGACGAGCTGGAACTCCTGCGCAGCGCACTCCGGCGCCGCGCGCCCCTGCCGTCACCGCCAGACCGGCAGTCCGCCGATGGATCAGTAAAGCTCCGGACGGGCGGGATCCTGGGGCCAGCCCGCTGCTGGTAACCATGGTGGGGCTGTTGGTGCTGCTATTAGTAGTAGTGGTTGGTGTTGATGAATCCTTCGCTGGTTGCAGAGCCTCGGACGATGGCGGATCCACAGATGCGGCAGGCAGGGAGGAGGCCGGTGTGCCATTGCTGGCGCTGGCGCAAGTACTGGCTGCGGTAGCGAGTGCGGTATCCGATCACTGCTCTCCAGCAGGGGCAGATAGCTGGGCGTAAACAGGCCGTGGAACTCCTTCTCTCGCGCGTGGGGGTCCCGTGCCGACCCGTCCCTGGGACTGCTGCCAAGGGCGCGGCTATTGACGACGCCGGCGAGGGATGCGCTCGGTGGTGTGCCCGAGGTGTGGTGCAGCACGGGCGGGGGCGAAGGGCTGTGGCCGTCCCAGCGCGTGCGATCGATGGTGGGCGACGCCGGGGGCTCGTCGGCGGCGCTACTGCCGGTGGGGGTAGAGCGGCCGGCGGTATTGTCGTCGCTGGGATACAGGCTCGAGTAGCGGCCCGACCTGGAGGCGACGGCAATGGCGCGGTTGACCTCGTCGGAGACCTTGGCAGGCACGTGGCGCAGGAGGTCGTCGGAGTGCCGCTGGAACTCGGCCGCCATGTCCTTGCGGTACGAGGCGACCTTGTCGTCGAGGTCGGCGAGCTTGGCCAGCAGGTCCGAGATCAGCAAGCTGGCGTCGTCCATGGCAGCAGCGGTCGGAGGCGCGAGGGCCTCTTTGTAGGAGCAGCAGCAGCAGGAGGAGGGGAGGGCCCGGGTCAATGCGCGGGGGGCTAATTGCACATGACGGCTCTCTGGCTCGCAAAAGGTCTTTGTTTCGCCAAACCTAGGCGGCAGGCTTGACTCGGCTCGACGGCGGCCGGGAAAAGGTTTTTTGATACGATGGGTGCTAGCACAGGTAAACGTGCGTGGTGAGGGGAACCAGCTAGCGCAAGTGAAAACCTAGCCGGACGCCGCTTTAGCTTTCCGGACGATGGACCGGCGGGTGGAGGCGAAGCGAGGCCAATCCGCTGCCCAGGGCTGGCGGTCGAGGTGTCAGTGTGGGGCCCTGTGGCTTCTGGATTCGCGGGCATCCGCCTGCATGCAATCAATCCGTGGATACAGCACTCCGCCTCCAAGCCTTCCAGGCTCTGCCAGCAGCCACACCCGCATGCAGGGCACCGTCTTGGTCCCCCCCCCCCCCCCCCCCCCGGGCGGCCGTTCTCGCGCGAGATCATGCTACCATGCCGCGCACAAGATGATTGTGTGAGTGGGTGGGCGAGTGGATGACTGGGCGACTGGGTGGGTGTGGCAGGTGCCTGAGCGCCTGGAGCATGCAGAATGGAGGCTGAAAGTCACTCACTCACGCCCTCGCCCTGCCCATTCACACGGCCATCATGCGCGCCATCAAAAAAGACAATCACCCAAGTCAAAAGGAAACGGACCGAAATGAGATCATAGGCTGGGGGGGGGGGGGGGGGGGGGGGGGGTGCCGAGACCAGTCAAAAACGAGAAGCTTGACAAGATAGCACGGTCACTCAAAACAATGAACGCTGGGGGATAAAGATAAAATGTTCAAGGAAAAATAATAGTCAACTAAAGAAAAAGGAGATAAAAGAAAAGAAAATTGAGACAGCGAGAGCAAGCATTCCAAGAAAACAGCATTCGCCAGCAGTCCTCGACTGGCAAAACAAAGACATCTCCAACCTTCAACTGCCTTGGCCCGACTACCCTTACAGTCTTCCCAGACGCCAGAAATTCCATCAAGCAGATATCGTAAAGAGACAGTGTTTGCTCCACAGGAAACGAGATGAGGAAGGTGAAGGAGAAAAAAAAATAACATGACTTGCCCAGCGTCGAGCCTTCTTTCTTGTGTGCGCCGAGCCATTCTTTTTTATAGGGGGTTTTTTTTCTTGCTCCTCTTGATCTTGTCCCTCGAGCCACCCAATCCAAATCCCACCTTGGCTAGACTGGCTGCCACAAACCACACCGAACGCGGCATATTCACTACGCGCCGTGTCCCAGGCGGTTGTACGACCAGATGCGAGCCCGCATGTCGCCCGAGCCTGTGGCAAAGTATCCACCCGCAGGGCTAGGCGCCACCGAGATAACAGAGTTCTTATGGCCCTGAAGCATCAGCTGGGTGTTGCCAGTCCGCGGGTCCCAGAACTGCACACCGCGGTCCTTGGAACCAGACATGACCCATTGGGCGTCAGGCGTCAAAGCGACACTCAGAACAAAATCCTATACGTAGAAAGCCCTACTTGTTAACAACCTAGGAAGCAACGGTATTGAGAATGCGCAGATAATGTGCCAAGGATGCGACTTACCCTGTGTCCTTCAAAAGTCTTCACGCAGCGGCCACCCTTAGGGCCTTGGTTCGGCATCCCGCGAGGGGTGGCAAGCTCCCACATCTTGATGGTCTTGTCCAGACTGCCGCTGACAAGGTCCTTTCCGTTGGGAGAGAAGGCGACACTGTAGACGCTGTCCTTGTGTCCATCAGGGCCCTCAAGACGCTCGACGAGGAAACCGGAGTGGAGGTCCCAAACCCGGACACTCTTGTCCAGCGAGCCGGCCGCCACATACTTAGTGTCGGGCGAGATCGCGACGGTGGTAACTCCATCCTCGATCGTCAGCGTCAGCACGCTGCCGCCAGTCTCGATATCCCAGAGCCTGACAGTGCGGTCCCCACTGCCGGAGGCAATGGTGCGACCGTCACGAGCAAAGTCCAGCGAGTAGATGTCCTGCTCGTGACCCGAGAACTGGGTTCGGATCTGCTTCGATGCAATATCCCAGACCTGTGTTCCGCTCAGGTTAGCATCCAGCCAAGTGCGAAGTTCAACTCAAAATCCAGGTTTTGACTTACCCTGATAAGTTTATCCTCCGCGCCCGTAGCCAAGTACTTGCCATCGGGACTAAAGCAAACGCTGCGGATGTAAAGATCTCCAATGTTTTTCGACCGACTCATCCTGGAGCACGCAAATCTTCTCGCCAGTCGCAACATCGAAAATCTGAGCGGAGCGGTTGCAGCCGGTGGCTACATACTTTCCGTCGGCGCTGAACCGCACACAACACACAACGCTCTCATGCTGGAGGGTGTGGAGAAGATCCACATCAAGAATGCGCGGAACGTTGGGGTTGAAGATGACAAACCAGTCATCCCGCGATTTCTTAGAGTGGGCGGGAAGACGCTCGACGTCAAGATCACCCAGCGAGTTGGGCGCCTGCGGCGCCGGCCCCGGCGGTGGGTGCTGCATGACCCGCGAGTGGTCCGGGGTAGGGTGGTTGGGGACCTGAGGCGACTGCCCCGGCCCAGGGTACGGCATGGGCGCGTTAATCTGAGGAGTCGCAGGGCCGCCGGCGGGGGGCCTGCCAATACCGCCGCGCTTACCGGGCCCCGGAGAAGCGGTGCTCTGCGGTGGCTGCGCGGGGAAGTTCCCCGGACCCGGCGGGGGTTGGGGATACTGTTGTTGGAAGGGCGGCTGCTGCTGCGACGGCGGCGGCGGCGGAGGCGGGGGACCAGCGAGGCCGGGAGGCGGCTGGGGCATCTGGTGTTGCGCAGCTTGTTGTTGTTCCTGTGGAGGAGGAGGAGGCGGGGCCAGCGCTGGCCAGTCTGGCCGGCCATTATGGCACCAAAAACGTTGTTACCCACGCCGAGGTTGGGAGGCTGCGCAGGACCCGCGTGCTGAGACGGGCCGCCCATGCCTCCTTGCGGCATGCCGCCGCGAGCCTCGAGCTGGCGGCGAAGGTGCGCCAATTCTTCCTCGTACCTAGATAGTTCCTGTCAGCCTGTCTCCCTACGTGTGACATGCCCAGGACAGGCATGCTCTGTCATGAGATATTTGGCGATTGCATACTTGTTCTTGAGCGCCACCTGTGTTTGTTCCATCTGGTAAACCTTCTCGCGAATCATGTGCATTTCGGCGATTTGGCTTTGGACTAGGCGTGATAGGAAGCGTTAGCGCATATAATGATCGTTGCGTTGCGCGACACGCTGAGAATATTTTGGGCGCCCGACTTGGCAGGGCCCCGGCGGTGGAAAAGTGCGCGTCGCTTACTCTGATGCTCGTATCCTTCGCTCTGACGAGCCTGGGTCTCGAACTCGGATCGGACCTGGTCCAGCAGCTCATTAAGCCGGCTGGGACCATTGGCCTGCGGGGGAACGCCGGTCCCCCGGTGGGCGGGATACATGGACATGTTGGGCGCGTGGTCACTCGGATTTCGCGCGCGACGTCGACGAGTTCCCCAGCTGGGTAAAGATGCGCGTCGATGGTTTGGCGCGGCAGAACGGCGTGTGCGACCGAGTCTTGCGGCGCGATTGATGCGATCGGGGAGGCACCAAGGGGCGAGCGGGCAGGTTGGAAACCGTCCAAGCGGTCCGGACGCGAGGCTATTCAGGCCGGGGACACGGCTCCAGTAGGCGAATGGGCGGGCGCGTCGGGTTTTGGACTACAAAAAATCGGCAACTGGGTGAGCCAGCTCCTAAGGACTGGCTCGCGCCAAATGGATCGATGGTGCGAATGGTCGGGGATGGAATTGGATGGCAGGAAGAGATGCAGCGATCATGGGAGGAGCCATGAAAAACTGCTGAGGCCGAGTCGGGAAAAAAAGAAAGGGGTGGAAAGCGGACCACAAACGGGAGCGAAAAACAGAGGCCAGGCAAACAAGCCCCAAGCGCCGCCCAGGCTCAAATTCCCGGGCCCCACTTTTAGTCCAGAGGTGGCGGGGACGCTGCAGCTGTGGGGACGGAAAGCTCCTCACACTCCCCCACGTTGCCTGGAACCGAGCTTGGAACCACACCAGTTGGGACCAACATGGAGCACATGGCAAAATGCAGGCTGTTGAGCTCCATCCCTGGCAACCCTGTCCCTGGGTTGCGTGTCTTCTGCCACCGAGGTGTGCCACCTGGAGAACGGCCTTTGTGACAGCGGGAGCTGTGTTTGCGGAGTACTGCACTCTGGATGAGTGGTGCCCGCGAAGTCATCTGCCAGCCCAAAACCAATTAATCCGCAAACTCAGCCCTGGCTCTGCCCACCTCGGTGGCACGGTGGCCTAAGCTTCTACCCTGTTGCTTCCCGGCCACCATGCCGGCCACCCGGTCCCCTGTCGCGTGCGAAATCGCTGCGCGTCGCTGGCGACCCTGCGGCCGCTGCACGACATGTTCCCCATCTCGGCTAGATGTGAGCGGATCAGGGGACCGAGAAACCTGTTCGGAAAGCCGTCGCCATCGCCATCGGTTGCGCCACGCATACCTCGGGCGTTGTTTGATGTTTTAGCACTTTTCGTCCCTTCAAATGGCACTTGGTCCTGTAACTTGCAAGAGCCGCCAGATCGTGCATCGCCCATCTCAGCGAGCCACATGCCGGGGGCGGCTTCTCGAATAATGGAAACCTTGAGGCTCGGCCCAGTCCATGTCGTCAAGACCCGGATTGTACCGGGTGGCTGGCTGAGGGGCGTGCCAGATGGAATGTCTAAACAGCCACGCCCACAGGCAGTTAACCAGTCGGTGCCATGTAAGTCGAAGGCCCGATTACGACAGAACTATTTTTAATTTTCTCGCATTCCCGTTGATATCTCGCCATCCCATGTCTCCTGTCAGACCAACCGCCCGTGGGATCACTACCTATACACTTCCAGGGCCGCGACACCACTTCCCGCACACTCCGCCGAAATACATCAGGGCCGGCCATGAGGCCCTCTGGCATGGCGCCACGCTTGGCCGAGTGGAGACCTTTGAGCGGACACTCCAGTCCCTGGTCCTGCCGAAGCCCATCGCGGAAATGCGCTTGTTCCCGCTCCTCGGCCACGGTGCTGCCAAGCAGTATTCTAAACCCACGACATTAGTTTCAAGTAATTTTGTTGCTTCAATAATGCAATCTATGAGAAGTTGACGCCGACGCGGCAGTCATCTTTGTCTCGCGACAGATCGCTGGCTTTCCACATCCGCGATATTCAGCGTGAAGCAACTGGGCGGACCAGCCCCTTGAACGCAGGCGGTGCTCTAATGATGTCTTGCAAGTCCAAAGCATGATTTCCATAATAGATGATTGACGTATCATTTTGTCGGATGCAAGCGCATATTTTTTTTCACGGATGCGTATCAGTGGGTACCACGCCGCAAATGTGATGGTCTTTTCCGTATGCGTGGGAAACTCGCCTTGAGGCGAAAGCGTGACATCGGCAAGAGACAAGCTCGGTACCTCAAAGTGACAACATTGAAAGATAACCTCAGTCCCATCTTCATCATCCATATGTCGCAAGCTAGCCCGACCTGGACTAACCATCATCGATAATTAGATGGAGAGCTTTAATACAGCTGCTCCGGGTATTTATGGATTTCCATGCGCGCACATCGAAACATCTTGGCTGGAAGTTAGAGTTCATCCTCGACGCATCAACACGCCCCTTGGAAGAAATTCAAGCCAAATTCCGCCACGATGGGTGAAGCTGTGGAAAACAACACCAACACGCTTCATGATCAACCCAGCCATACAGCGATGGTCCTTGATATGGTAAACGCTAGTATAACAGCCCGATTCGACAGTTTGCTCAACAAGCTGGATGACACGATAGCACGGGAATTCTTCATTTGTTCCCTTAGGTTATTTGTACTGACTGCCGGGTAGGCGGCACAATAGTATCAGCCGATTCAAGAACTCCCAAATCACCTGCGATGACCAGCTTCTGTCCCCAGTCGTCTCACCCCTGGCAAATGAACCGATCACCGAGTGCCCTATAACGCGCCGCGCGCTCAAGGATATGCGATGTAGGCTCCTACAACCTCTTGTCGACGTGGAAACTACCTATCTGCTTGCTAACTATTGTATAGCTTCAGAGCTGACGGCGCTGTTGAAGGCGATGCACCTGCCCGAGCACGGGACGGTTCCTGAGATGAAGCATCGAGTGGCATTTGCCTTGGGTGTGCCAGAACCCTTGTACACCAATAACGCACGCAAGCGATCTCGGTCCGCCTCCGTCCCGAGTCGTTCACTTCGGCCAAGGCTCTCACTTCCGGGGGCCTCTTCCCGTCAATCTCTCAGAACAAATGCCCACTGACGAAATTTGCCCTCGTACTGTGAAATAGCATATCTGGGAGCCTCGAGTGATATCATGTGGGCGACTTGGTACCTTCGGCGGATGCTATGGACGTCACAATCAAAATTCCGATCGCCGCTTCAAATCTGCCTGGAGCTGAACGCATCAAAAGAGGGCATTAACGTGAAAGGAACTGTACTATTCAATGAGGCAATTTTGTCGGCCCGGGGCTTTCTTGAAAGCTGGCTACCAATACCTAGTCCGCCATAGAAGGTATATAGCTAGCCTCGCGCGTGGATGTTGAGCAGCTCGGTAGTCGATATGCCAACATATTTTCACCCCGAAAAGCTGCAAGTCCCCGTCTATATGAGGCGTGAATACCAACGGCATACAGTTAAAGTAGCACTAGCTAGGATCACAAATGATAATATGCTTAGTCTGATACCATAAATTCATGTATGCGCACGACTACCTAGATACCTGTATTTGGGATCGTGAAAAAGACTGGGCGGATGAGGCACAGTCAGGAAAGCGAACCGTGCCTCCTAATCGGGTTGCGTCGCACCCAAAATTCGGGCTGCTTACCTAAGGAGTCGGCGGCCTGTCGTTCAATGCAGGCGCGATACCGCCTGCCACCACAACGACCTTTTCAAGCCGCGTCTATTTTTCCCATTTTTTTTTTTTTTTTTTTTGACGACCGCGCCAAACGAACAACGTCGCCTGGTCGCGAACCACCTCGTTCTGCCTCGCGAAACCCCCAGCATGTCGACCATCACCGCCACAGCCCTCCAGTCAGGGCAGCCGCCCGTGATCCCGCGCGACTTCAACGGCAACCAGCCCACGACGATCCGGCTGTACCCGCTGTCCAATTACACGTTTGGCGTCAAGGAGACGCAGCCCGAGGAGGACCCGTCGGTGCTGGCGCGCCTGAAGCGCCTCGAGGAGCACTACAGCGCCCACGGCATGCGCCGCACCTGCGAGGGCATCCTCGTCTGCCATGAGCACAACCACCCGCACATCCTGATGCTGCAGATCGCCAACGCCTTCTTCAAGCTGCCCGGAGACTACCTGCGCCCCGAGGACGACGAGATCGAGGGCTTTAAGGCCCGCCTGGACGAGCGCCTGGCCCCCGTCGGCCGCCTGGGCGAGGGCGAGGAGGCTGGCGATTGGCAGGTTGGCGACTGCCTCGCCCAGTGGTGGCGCCCCAACTTTGAGACTTTCATGTACCCCTTCGTGCCGGCCCACGTCACCCGGCCCAAGGAGTGCAAGAAGCTGTATTTTATCCAGCTTCCAAACTCAAGTAGGTTTCTAGCCTGCAGTCCCTGCCCGGCTATGGACCTCGTCATCCATGGTCCTTTGCGCGTTCGATTAGCTGACTGGCACCTTTTTGTATGCAGAGGTTCTTAGCGTCCCCAAGAACATGAAACTGCTGGCTGTCCCCCTCTTTGAGCTCTACGATAACTCGGCCCGCTACGGCCCCCAGCTTTCCGCGATTCCCCACCTCCTGAGCCGTTACAACTTCGAGTTTGTCGACGAGCAGGGCAACGTCGTCGCCGTCACTCCTGGTGGCGGGGGCCCGACTGATGGCAGCGCCCCCAAGACTAAGGTCTTGGCAGGAGGTGACGATGTGGATATGAGCCAGGAGAACGGCACGCACTAGAGGCGCGTCGTTGCATCTAATTCCCTTCACGCTTTTTGTGCTTTTATGGCCTCCTACCACCATACCCTTCTTTGAAGGCCTTTGTGAATGGATGTCTTACTTGAGACTGATGAACCACGAGAAAGGGCTTCACCATAACCTGGTTCGCGGCGATAACGGCGTCTGGAGTTTTGAGATCGGGCACGGGCTCAGCCCTGCAAGAATTAGGGATCTTTTCGAAAAGATTATGTTTTCATTGCCAGCAAGACTTGAAACGATAAGAGAGAGTTGTCTACCTCCACCCTTAAAAGACACGGATCGTGACATGCTCGTGAAGAAATCTACATCTTCTCGCCCTGGATCGTGGCAACAATCTTGCGCGAGTGCTTGTGGGCTCTATCGTGTTTAAGGGGAATATATCGCGTGTTTGATTAGAACAGCATGCCCCGAGACGGTTGAAGGGCATGCATGCATCTGAACTCACCTGAACTCGAGATACCAAATTCCTTGCCAGGTTCCCGTGGCCAGCTTGCCGTTGGAGATTGGGATCGAGACGGAGGCGCCAATCAGTGCCGACTTTATGTGAGCCTACGAAAGGATGGCGAGGCGAACCCGTCAGCACCGGCGATACGATTAAGAAACAGTTCCGGAGGTGCTGGGCGAGTCATGGCCCAGGATGTGAGAATGGATGAGGCAGCAGATCCATAAGGGTTCGACTCACCGGCATGTCGTCCGGGCCCTCGGCACTGTGAAGGTAGAGCTCCTCGCCCTTAGGACCGGCATCTGGGGCTATCCGGTCGAGGGCGTTGCTCATATCCTCGCGCACGTCGGCGTCCCAGTTCTCGTTCAAGCTCAGCGCGCAGCTCGTGTGCTGGATAAAGAGGTGGAGCAGCCCGACTTTATAGTTCTTGATTTCGGGCAGCTCCTTGGTGACGGTATCAGTGATGAGATACGAGCCGCGAGCCCTGGCTGGGAGCATGAACTGCGTCTGGAACCAGCTCATCCTGGCCGAAGGTGAGGATGCGTAGCGGTGGTGAGAAGAGGAAGAGGAAGATGACGAGTCCCGTGCCGATGATGTGAACCTCAAACGGGCCGGGTCTGCGGTGATTACTGCCAGGGGGAGGGACCAGAACAGGTAGTGGAACACGCCCGGGAAGAAGGCGACAAACAGGAACAGAACGAGTAAGAATGAGGAAGCATGCGACGCGCGAACTGCAGACGGCATCAATGTGGGCGAGTCTGCAGGGATGGCGGCAGTGTTTTTTTTCTTCTTCTTTTTTACATGCCTCTGGTGAACGGAGGACGTCTACGGACTATCTCAGATGCTGAGTGGAGGGTCTGTTATGCAGGCGGGTTGGCACCCCAGAGACGTCATTCGTCCATCAACCTTAACCCCGCCATGATATGTGCGCAATCCAAGCTTTGTGGGGGCTCGTGTCTGAAGCAAAGGGTTCCCGCCCGAATATGCATGAAGGGAATCTGTGCCGCTTGCTTGCCGTTCAAATGTAGGTCGAATCACCCGAGCTCCCCGGTAACTACCATGCACTCACGTACTACACCTAGGTAGACTCTATTGACTGAATGCGGTCTTATGAATGCCTGGTCCACGATTGGCCATGCTCGCCATGATACCCACCCGATATTGGTGTGCTAAAATCGGAGGATCTTGCCAAGCTGGCGGTCTTTTCATCGCCCTGCTAAGGATTATAAATTCCCGTCCGTTTGCGGACGCTCCTTTAGCCTCCATCAAGCTCCATCTGGGATTAATAATGTACCACACCGCGACATTGCACAGACACCCGCGCATCTCGCGGTATCGTCCCACCTTCCTTCGTGCGCCTGCTTACCGTGCAATAAGAGCCTCCCAAGACGTGCAACTCTTCTGAACAATTAGTGTGGCACGCCAGCCCAAGGATGAGGCTGCAAGTGACCTCGAGGGAGGCCAGGGTGGGAAGGAACTCCGACTTCCGTTGCATGGGTGGGTCGCCGGCAAGTCGGTGCAGAGGGCGGGCAAGCTCTTTTTAGCGGGTGGGCCGCTGTTGTTTGGTGAGGTAATCGGGGGCAAGCTGATTGCTCGCTCTTCTGGATGCTTCCTAGGCACCCACTCAAATAGTTCCATTTCCGACGGCCGCCTTTCTTTGCATTGTTCCTGTCCCTCGCGTGCCTGGCGACACTCTGTGCAGGCTTCCATCCCCCTCCTTTGTTGTATATATCCAAGCACTCCATCGACGCGCCGCAAAACACAAGAAAGCTGCTGCCAGCCATTAATTTGCAATCGCCATCCTCCTCCTCCGCGCCGCCGTAGCTTCTCCGTCCATGTCATCCTAAGTCGGACCTGCTACCACCCGCGACGAGGCGCGATGAGGTTCGAGGAGGACTTCACCCAAAAGGTGATTGCTCAAACGGGCTCCTTCACTGGTTACCGGCCCCTGCTGGGCCTTGGCCATGGTTATCTCACCGCCAGCGCGGAGCGCGAGCACCCCCTCTGCGGGAACGTCGAGGGATGGGGCCCCCTGAGTCCCTTCAGATATGACCTCACCCCTTGCTTCATCGATGTCTGGGTCGCCTCGGTCGCCGTCTTCGGGCTTGTTTTTGGGCCGCTAGCTGTCTGGTGGCTAGTGGCTAGGAAAACACGGTATCCTGTGTCAAAGGATGCGCAGTTCTGGATCAAGCAGGTATGCAAAGCTACCTACCTCTACTTACACTTCGTGACGTCTACGCCAACTGCTGGACGCGGGGGATGGCTACCGAGGTACCTCTTCTTGGCGCCAAATATGATGATGCTAACAGCCTCATCCTCCTGCCCACTCACATAGACCGTCCTCGCTTTCGTAATCGCCGATTTCGTCGCACAGCTCGTATTCCAGTTCTTAAGCTACGGAACCAATGTCGCGTTTGGCGATTTTCGCGTTTGGACAACAACACTCACCATACTGTCTCTTTTCGTTGTATTCACTATACAATGGCTCGAGCACGATCGTCTCCGAAACGCAAACGGCGTCGTGCTGCTCTATTGGCTTTTTCTCCTCATCGCCCTTTCCGTCAAGCTCCGCTCCCTGATATCCCAGCAGATTTACGCCTCGGACCTGCCATTCTTCGTCGTGTACACCGTCGGCTTCGGCCTCGCCGTGGTCGACTTCCTGGTAGAGTGGCTCTGGCCGAGGAGGCAGAGCGCGTACGAGGCCCTGGTCGACGAGGACGAGTCACCGGCTGAGTACGCCACTGTGTTCTCCCAGCTCACCTTCTCGTGGATGACCCCCATGATGAAGTATGGCTACAAGCAATTTATCACCGAGGATGATCTTTGGAGCTTGGTCAAGGCGGACAAGTCAAGAACGACGGGCGAGGCTTTCGACAAGGCCTGGCAATCCCAGCTGAAGCGCAAGAACGGCCCTTCGCTGTGGCTCGCCCTGTTCCGCGCGTATGGCGGGCCGTATGCGGTTGCTGCCCTCTTCAAGATTGGAAACGACATCTCGGCCTTCACGCAACCCCAGTTGCTGCGGTTCCTTATTGCCTTCGTCGCCTCCTACGGATCCGAACACCGTGGGGAGCCCCAGCCTGTGATCCAGGGCGCTGCTATCGCGCTGGCAATGTTTGGGGTCGCCACGTTCCAGACCGCCATGATTCACCAATACTTCCAACTTGCGTTCGTTACCGGAATGCGGATCAAGGGTGGGTTGACGTCGGCCATCTACCGCAAGTCTCTTCGGCTGTCCAACGAGGGCCGCGCCTCCAAGACGACCGGTGATATCGTCAACTACATGGCCGTTGATGCACAGCGGTTGCAGGACCTTACTCAGTTCGGCCAGCAGATCTGGTCTGCCCCGTTCCAGATCTTCATCTGCATGTTTTCCTTGTACCAGCTCGTCGGATGGTCCATGCTCGCTGGTATTGGCGTCATGATCATCATGATCCCAATCAACGGGGTCGTTGCTCGTTTCATGAAGAATCTCCAGAAGACGCAGATGAAGAACAAGGATGCCAGGAGTCGGCTGATTGCTGAGATCATCAACAACATGAAGAGCATCAAGCTGTACGCCTGGGGCGCTGCCTTCATGAACAAGCTTAGCTACGTGCGTAACGACCTTGAGCTGAAGAACCTGCGAAGGATCGGCGCCGCCCAGGCCTTTGCCAACTTCACCTGGAACACTTCGCCGTTCTTGGTTTCCTGCTCGACCTTTACGGTTTTCGTCCTGACCAATGACAAGCCGCTGACGACCGAAATCGTGTTCCCGGCGTTGGCACTCTTCAACCTGCTGTCGTTCCCCTTGGCAATGCTCCCCATGGTCATCACCTCGATCGTCGAGGGTAGTGTCGCAATCAAGCGCCTGAGTGCTTTCCTTACCGCGGAGGAGATCCAGCCCGATGCGACCGAGTTTCTTCCGGCGGTTGAGGAGATGGGTGAAGATACTGTCGTCATCCGAGATGGCACATTTTCTTGGAATCGCCATGAGAGCAAGAACTGCCTGAAAGATGTCAACTTCCGGGCATGCAAGGGCGAGCTGTCATGTGTCATTGGCAGGGTAGGCGCTGGCAAGTCATCTTTCCTGCAGAGTATTCTCGGTGATCTCTGGAAGGTCAAGGGCCATGTTGAGCTTCATGGGTCGGTGGCCTATGTCGCGCAGCAACCTTGGATCATGAACGCTACGGTCAGGGAGAACATCATATTCGGATACCGATACGACTCCAACTTCTACGAAAAGACCGTGAAGGCCTGTGCCCTACTGGACGACTTTGCACAGCTGCCGGATGGCGATGAGACCGTTGTTGGCGAACGGGGTATCTCTCTGAGCGGCGGACAAAAGGCAAGGGTTGCGCTGGCCAGGGCCGTCTACGCCAGAGCTGACGTGTACCTTCTTGACGACTGCCTGTCTGCGGTGGACTCTCATGTCGGCAGGCACATCATCGACAACGTGCTTGGAAAGGAGGGTCTTCTCAAGTCCAAGACGCGCATTCTCGCCACGAACTCTATCCCGGTGCTCTCGGAATCCGACTACATCTGCATGCTGAAGGATGGCGAGGTTGTTGAGAACGGCACCTTCGGCCAGCTGGTGGCGATGAAAGGCCTGGTCGCAGACCTTATCAAGTCGATTGGAAAGAGTGACTCGTCGCCCTCGTCTCCGGCTGCTTCAGGTTCGGCCAACGGCTCTGACAGCGAGACCTCGACGATCATCAATGGCGCCGGTACTAACAAGACCAACGAGGAGCTGGACGAGCTAGAGGAGGCCCAAGAGAGGGTGCCTGCGCTCGAGGCGATTAAGCCCTCGGGTTCCTCTGCCGCTAAGCCGCGGGCTGGTAGCATGGCCACTCTGAGGCGTCCAAGTACCGCAAGCTTCAGGGGAGGCCGAGGCAAACTATCGGATGAAGAGCTCAATGGCGCCAAGACCAAGCAGAACAAGGAACACTCTGAACAGGGCAAGGTCAAGTGGGATGTCTATCTCGAGTACGCCAAAACCGCCAACCTGGCTGCTGTATGCGTCTACCTTGTGGCTCTCATCGCGGCGCAATCTGCAAGCATCGGTGGCAACGTCTGGCTCAAAGAGTGGTCCGATGAGAACAAGAAATCAGGCGTCAATGTGAACGTTGGGAAATTCATCGGCATCTACTTTGTTTTTGGTTTCGGCTCTTCCCTCCTGACGCTCATCCAGACCCTGATCCAATGGATTTTCTGCTCGATCGAGGTATGTCAAGATGAGCACAGTTATCTCGCGGGTCATTCGTCCGACGGGAAGCCATCTCGGGCACACTACTGTTGAAAAGATCTGGCTTAACTGACTGGGGGTATTGTTCCTTATAGGCCTCGAGGAAGCTGCATGAGAGGATGGCGACGGCCATTTTCCGGTCGCCAATGTCGTTCTTCGATGTTACCCCGGCGGGCAGGATCCTCAACAGATTCTCCAGGTAAGTCTCTCATCATGGTATCCACTGCATCTGCGTCTGTTCTATCTAGGGTGAATTCGGAGCTGTTAGCTCCGGTTATCTGACAATGACGGACGCAATCCCCCCTCCCTCCTGCTTGTCAGCCACCAAACACCCCCAATATGCCCTCTGTGCTTTACTGGGGTACAGGGATACTACGTCCCGTGACACCACAGGCGTGCGTGCGCCGAAGCATGTCAGACATGAGATGCCGTTTTACTGACGAGGGATTCCGCCATTTCAGTGACATCTATCGAGTCGATGAGGTGCTTGCCAGGACCTTCAATATGCTCTTTGTGAACCTGGCCAAGTCGGGCTTCACACTGGTGGTCATCTCGATCTCGGTTCCGCCCTTTATTGCTCTCATCATTCCACTGGCTTTGATGTACTATGGGATCCAGAGGTACTATCTGAGGACGTCGCGCGAGCTAAAGCGGCTTGATAGTATCAGCCGGAGCCCCATCTATGCCCACTTCCAAGAGTCCCTGGGTGGCATCTCAACCATCCGCGCATACCGACACCAGCCGAGGTTCGAGCTGGAGAGCCAGTGGCGTGTCGATGCAAACTTGCGGGCCTATTTCCCTTCGATCAGTGCGAACCGATGGCTTGCCATTCGTCTGGAGTTCATAGGTGCTCTCGTCATCTTCTCGGCCGCCGGCTTCGCCGTCTTTCTGTGCGCCATTAACAGCCCCATCAAGCCCAGCGCGGGTTGGGTTGGCCTGGCCATGTCGTATGGGCTGCAGATCACAACGTCGCTCAACTGGATCGTCCGCCAGTCGGTCGAGGTCGAGACCAACATCGTGTCGGTGGAGCGGGTGCTCGAGTACGCAAGGCTTCCCAGTGAGGCGCCCGAGATTGTGCGGCGCAACCGACCACCCGTCACTGGCCGGCCGAGGGGGCGGTCGAGTTCAACAACTACAGCACCCGCTACAGAGAAGGGCTGGACCTGGTGCTCAAGAACATCACCCTCGACATCAAATCTCACGAGAAGATTGGAGTGGTCGGCCGGACAGGGGCAGGCAAGTCGTCGCTCACACTGGCGCTCTTCCGAATCATCGAACCCGCCAGCGGCAACATCGCCATCGACGATGTGAACACGTCCAACATCGGTCTTCTTGATCTCCGCCGCCGGTTGGCTATTATCCCCCAGGACGCGGCTCTGTTTGAGGGTACAATCCGTGACAACCTTGACCCCGGGCATGTGCACGACGACACGGAGCTCTGGAGCGTGCTCGGTAAGTGGAATCTCTCGTCTGGCTGATGATGTGTACTTCTGGCACTTGATGTGATTTACTAGTAACCTGTCACACTGCCGGCCGCCACACCCTCTTCGTTCCCCGCCCCCACCTCTATGCTCCCTCCTTTGTCCTCCGATACGCACGCTGCACTTCTTGGATTGACCCTCACCCGTCACGTCCCTCGGAGCGCCGTGCTGCGAGCGAGGATTGGTCGCGCCGGGCTGCTTACTTGAAGCCACTAATGCACCACAAATTGTTTTCCGTGATATCACGCAAGCTCACCCGACTAACTAAACCGTTCCGCTGCAGAACACGCACGATTGAAGGATCACGTCGCCAGCATGGACGGCGGGCTGGAAGCTAAAATCAACGAGGGAGGTGAGTTTATCGTACACAGCGTTTCATTTCTCTTTTCTCTGTGCCATCTTTGCGCCTATTCCTCTTCCCACACCGTCGCGCTTTCCATCGGCTCTGGCATCGTGCTTGTCGGTGACACCGTTGGACGTGCACCACTCCAACTACATTTTACACCGTTACCCACGACATGACATTACACAGCTTCTTGGTGTTCCGGCAAATCCAGCATCCGACTGCAAACCCCGCACACTTTGCGGCTGCAGATACGATACGCAGTCTCGGGGACCACGGCGCTGGTCGTGCCAGCTGAGGTGTCAACTTCCAACTGCAACTCATCTGCCGTAAACAGATGTGCCTGCATGATCTCCATGCAGCATGCGTTACCAGTGTTGTCGCACACGTGCTACCGTTGTGACACGCCAGAACGAGAACACCTCGTCCATCCCCATCTCCCCAGCCCTGTTGAGCCTACGGCCACGCGTGCAGAGTTGCGAGTCGTTGCGACGGCGGAACACAGCCACAGCACACCCACGTTCTCCCTTTGGCCCCTTTATTCTTGTCTTTGCCCACTGTAGACTATCCTCGGGTGTGCCCACAACAGGCCCCTCCTCAGCAAGTGGTGTTTCGTGGCAGCTGCCGTGTTGCATGACACGTTGTAGCACAAGGCGCGGCCAGTGCAAAATAGACACTAATCATGCTATGAAACGCTCTGTAGGTTCAAATCTTTCCCAGGGGCAGCGGCAGCTCGTGTCGCTGGCGCGCGCAATGCTCACGCCGTCGAACATCCTGGTCTTGGACGAGGCGACGGCGGCGGTGGATGTGCAGACGGACGCGCTGCTGCAACAGACCCTGCGGTCGTCGCTCTTTTCGCACAAGACCATCATCACTGTGGCGCACCGCATCAACACGATTCTCGACAGCGATCGGGTTGTGGTGCTGGACAAGGGTGAGGTGGCCGAGTTTGGTCCGCCACAGGAGCTGATCGCGAAAAAGGGTCTCTTCCACTCGCTGGTCAAGCAGGCCGGCCTGACCGAATGAATATAGTACGACACGGCCTTGGCCAGATGCCGAAGACACATGGCAAGCAGTTCTGTCTTGCAACAGCATTTATTGAGCGGACATGTTACTACCAACCTACCTGTGCTTGGCTACGTACCGATTCGATATGTCCAGGTACTTCACTCACTCTCCAGCTCGAATCTGTCGGTTAATTGGGCGGCGAAGAATAAATGACGACCTGGAAATTCACTGGGAGGTGAGGAGTTAGAGGATACGTCATACGCGCAAGACAGGGCAGAATCAGAATGAGAAATATGAGCTGAACAAAAGACTGGGACCCAGACGGGGAGAATCCACAACAAGGACACATGTGACAGATCAGCCACGATGGCCCAAGGGCCGCGCGAGCAACATCTGATGGGCACATGCTGCCGTGCTATGGCGATGTTGTTTCTCGCATAACCCGGTGCCCCGTTGCCAGCCCAAGCGAGGGTAGGCAGGGGGCGGGCAAAGACCCAAGGCAACGCCAAGAGTTTGCCAATGGTTCCTTCGTTCGCTGGCCCATGGAAGTCAGTCTCTGTCGTGTAGTAACCCAACCCAACCCTTGGAGATGGAAACAACCCCTGACGGGCTGGCCCCTCCCCCTATCGCTGACGACGACCATCCGCCAACCTTTTCTCCTTTCCTGACAGGTGCGTGTGGGACCTGTTGGTTCCTGTTCCCATACGGTGTTCGTGAACGCACGGGTCAGGGGGAGGGAGACATCAAAGGGGCCTAGTTTGGTATGACGCTGCATACATGACTCCGAAGTGTCCATATTTTTTTTTGTTTCTTTTTTCTTTTTTTTTCTTACCCCTCTCCCCTTCACCTTGAAGATTTACATCCGCGTGTCGGAGGTACGATGGGGTCAAAGTGTGAAGGCGTCCGCCACCCACTTGAGTGGGGTGGAGATAGAGGCTTTTTTGCGAGCGCTAAAACCGGAGATCGAAAAAAATTAAGGAAAAAAGAAAGAAAGAAAGAAACCGAAAGCGAGGCGACGGAGCAGGAGACATGGTTGAGCCTATCAGGAGGAAGAAGAGAGAGATTTCCGAGAAGCAGATGAGGTGCAGCGAGGCTAAACTTGATAGATGATCGTGCATGGCATCTGCTGCTGGAGCGGCCGTCATCCGCCACCCACTGGTTCGTCGCGGGGCCGGGGGACGCCAAACCCAACAGCTGCAGATGGCAGAAAAGGGGAAAGGCTGAATGGGACGGAGGTGAAGGGGGATTGAGCTGCGGGCGGTCCAGCCAGCCAGCCAGCCAGTTAGTCAGCGAGCTGGTTGATGGTGTGCGCCAAAAACATGGGGAATGGATCCTCCCACACACCACACACACACACACCCTCTCACTCACACGACCACTTTTTCCCCGGCTGGACCATATCGCTGGAAACATAATCAGTCGTTTTGGTGGAACACACGCAGGCGCCTCCATACACTGAAACAAACCACACCTTCGCATCATTTTTCCGCCACATCATTCTCTCCCCGATATATATCTAGCCAAGGCTGAAAACAGAGGCGCTTGGAAGGATGACGGGAGAGAAGGGAGGGAGGTGTTGGGTAGTACCCAAGAGGATTCGCAGCAGCGGCACATGTTAGGTTCGGACTATTTGAGAATGGAAACCGGTGAGCCTACCCACCTCCTCCCCCTCCTTGCCAGTATGTGGGGGAGAGGGAAAGAAAAGAGTGGCATGGTGAGACGGCAGAGGAGGGGGGGGGGGAATTGGTGGGAAAAGGAGGAGGGGCGGCCGCCAGCTCAGAGGAGCGGGGTGTGGTGTGGCGGCTTGACAACAAACCGCACATTTTCCAAGTAATTCAAAAAAAAAAAGCAAAGAAGAGCCAAAAAAGGGACAGCTTCAGGCAGGTCAAAGGGACCTTGGCTGGATCCATCCAGGGTCACATGGCCCAATATGGGCGGCCCGCTCAAATGAGGGAACGCAAAAAGTAAACACAGAAAAGAAAGAAAAGAAAAAAAAAGGAAAAGAAAAGAAAAAAAAAAAAAAAAGGAAAAGAAAAGAAAGAAGATAACCAACTCGGCACGCCGCGTCGGCAGCGACCCGGGAGCAGGTTTTGCTATGCTGACAGGATGCAACGGCACCCACAACTGCCATGCGCCGCTGCTGCTGCTGCTGCTGCTGACTGACTGAACGACTGTCGCGATATCTGATCTGATGGGTAGGGTTTCGTTTTCATCATGCATCCATCATGTCCATGGCTGGGGTTTGTTTATTCCCGGACCCTGGCCGGGTTCGCAGTCCATGTCGTATCCCGAGAGGGGATACAGCCAAGCTTGGGCTTCAGTTTGTCCTTGTTCTGTTACAGTACTGTCTTTGGATCTTTTTTTCTTCTTTTTTTCTTCTTTTTTTCTTCAATCCGGCCGTGTTTGGTGGCTTATTCGGTCGGGGTCTCAACCCCCTCAATCTGGCCCGGCCTTTTGATATATTGGCCGCCAAGCCATCCTAGTGGCCTTTCCCAGCACCAGCGGCGCTCATCAAGAAAAAAGCGGGTGGGTGAGGTGGGGAACCCGGGGACCATACGCCACCACGCACACCCACACCACCACCCACCCCAGGGCTGGGCGAGCTCTTTCGCGTCTCGCCCGCCTCTGCCTCTTCCAGAGCTGCCGACCGTGTCAGACTGAACCTAATAATTGGGAAACCCACCACCACCAGCGTTACACACCACACACCACAGCTCGCCAATCTCAAACCCATGCCCTGTCAGCCGGCATGGCAAAAGGGAGGCCGCAGCGGCTGACGGCCATGTGAACCCAACATCTTTTGGCTGTCCACCACCTACCTCGCACATATCTTCCTTTTCCGTTGTGGGTTGATGATGGATGGGCTGGACTGCGCCCCATTTAAACGAGGATCAAATCGCATCCGTTCACCATTGGTTTCGTTTCCCAATGAGAGAAACCCACCTTCTGGTTTTGACAAGCAAAAGAAGAAAAAAAAAAAAAAAAAAGAAGAAAAGCAAAGAAAAGAAGTGAAAAAAACCAGCAAATCAAAATGAGAAGCTTGCTCCGCCCATCAAACTGACCAACCACCACGAGCGGAACGTCTTCCGTCGCAAGAGCGGGTCACACAAAGTGTCACCAGGGGGCGCGGCGGGACACGAAGCGGCGCAGCGGCCACAACCACCACCGCCGCCGCCGCCGCCAGCTGGGATAGGTGACTGACCGCAAGAACATGGAATGTGGGCCGGTGGATGGCGGATGGAGCAAGGTTCCAGGCTCAAGCGAGTTTTTTTTTTTTTTCTTTTCTTTTTTTCTTTGACGAGAGGATTCAAGCGGGGGCCGCCTCGGGTAGGCCCAGAGTTGTATTCCCTCACAGCGGAGCAGCAGGGAGGGCCAGGGAGTTATGGCTAAAATAGAAAAGGGGCCCAGAAGAAAAAGGGCAAAAAAGGATAGCCGAGACTGAAGGAAACAGAAACAGAGGAATGAACAAAGGGTGCGAAAACAGACAGATTAGGAATGAAAAAAAAAAAAGAAAGTAGTCGGTCTTGCTATTTGCTTTCAGAACCTGCACGTGGGCGCTTCCCACAGGCATGCGGTTCTTCCCTTTGACCTAGGCACCAGGCGCATGCCGTGAAACATGCCAGCTGCCTTGAGATCTGCCGACCATGTAGCCTCTACTCGGTGTGGAAGAGGGACCGGAAAAAAAAGGAAAAAAAAAAAGTAAAAAAAAGAAAAGAAAGACCAAAGTGACGAGGAAGGCGACGCAGTGGCGCGTGTAAATGATATATTTGATTTTTGATTTGTGGACATACCAGCCTCATCCCCGTCCTGCTTTTCCCGTGAACCCCAAACGGGAAGCGCACATGTTGACGGATCGCCAGCAAAGCCCGCGATCCCCGCTTCGCCCCCAACAATCAGAAGCAAAGAAACACTTCTCTTTGCTTTTTTTTTTTTTTTTTTTTTTTTTTCTTTTCCCTCTGCAAAACCATTCACGGGGTGTGGTGGCAGGTTGGAAGGGGGTCAGTCGGTCAACTCGCGGCAACAAAAGTCCCCTGCGGGAGGCCCATCACCTCGTTTGCCGAGCGGATTCTGGGAGGAGGGTTTCTTGTCGGCTCCGATGAGGCGTTCCCGGGAGGGAAAGTGATAGTCTCGCGCTTCCCCGCAGTGTTTCTCTCCGATAGACCAACCAACTAACTAGGTAGATAGGTAGGTAAGGTTACCAGAGCAATCACGCCCGTGAATGGGGTCATCATACCGGTAGGACGTACTGGGGAGGCAGACACCCCGGGCCGCAGAATCCCCAGCACTTTTTTTTGGGCCCTGCTCTCTTGCTTGTGTGGCTTTCCGAGCTGCTAAGGGCCACTGTCGGGGTAAGCGCAGTGGGAGGGGTCGGTAGATCTAGCAGCAACATCTTCGGCGTCGTTGGTGGGCTGAGATGATCATCTCGAACCCCTGGCTTGACTCAGGGCTGACCGAGAGAGCTGGGGGAGAGGCTGCTTGAGGGGCTAGGACGCCAAGGTTCCCTGCCCAACAAAGCTTGGCCGCATCTGGGAACGCCCGAGAGCTGTTTACGGTCCAAGGCTCTCTGCGAGCTTCTGGCGCGGCACCCCGGGCTCCTCTAGCGGCGACCATCTGTTTCCCCGCTCCCTCTCTGTTGAGCCATCTCCACAACCGGACAGGGACCGGTTGCGCCCGAGACAAAAGGACGTTGCAGTCAGTCACTTGGTGCACAAATGACTCTGGCGATTATGATATCCGGGATGCAGGGGGGAGTCAACGAGAGAAACATGACAGCGGCGAGGAAGGGAAGGTGGTGGTGTGTGTGTGTGTGTGTTGCCGGGGCACGGGGTATAGTTGACGTGCGGTGGCTATAGGTCGGCAAACAAGACTTCAAACTCCAGACTGCAACATGAGAGAGGGCTGGGAGATTTGATTCCAGGGGTCTGACGACCAACAAACCGCCGACCGACCTGGCCCTCACCGTCCGCCCGGGAGGCCAGGGTGGGTTGCGCTGCTTGCTCACCTTAGGTGTAGCGTGCCTTGTCAGGCTTTCGCCCCGGCCTGCGCTAGGCACTACACAGCCGAAAAAAGAGCCCCCCCAACCCAACCTAGTGAGACGCTTTTCTCCCAAGAGAACAAGCGTGTGAGGAGGGGGGTGGGTCGCAAGTCGCGGCTGTGATTTAAGAATGCAGCCGCTCAACGCCTCACCGGCACATAGCGCTCAGGCAGCTAGCCACAAGAGGGTATTGTATGACGATAGCAACATGACGGCTCAAAGGATGGCTTCTTCGGTCATGTTCTTTAGTGGGCCAGGAACTTTGGATCGGTCACTCGATTCTCTCCTTTCCTGCAGGTGACATGATAAGAGGGAACAGCGGGGGAAGGGAACAGAATTTTGGTCATATTGACGGGGAGAAGAATCGAACGAGATCTCAAACCCGGGAGCAGCGCCCACCAGCTGCGCCATCGCATGCAAGTGAGGAATAGGGCCAGCACGGGTGGAGTCTCCAAGGCAAAAGCCTCTGAGCTTACCTGCCACGCCTGTCTCTCCACTTGCGAGCATGCCGAGCCTGGATCTGAGGATGCAGACAGGCGGACAGGGACAGCAGCAAAAAAATGATCTGGGAAAAGAAACGAGCCAACCGTCACCAGTGGTAGCACCATCTCATTCGTTGTTGGCCCTACTCGTCCACCCGCTTGCATGGTGGTCGCCGACAGCTCTGGTCTTCTTTTTCCCACTTTTTTTTTTTTTTTCTTTTTTCTTTTTTGTCAGAGGCACAGAGCGGTCGGCTTGCACCAGACTGACACACTGGGTCGGCTCGCGACGGGCCGCGGGGGATTTAGTCCGACAGTGCGCAGGTGAAAAAAAATCAAAAATAAGGAGAGAGGGAAGAAAAGGAAGAAAAATAGAGGGGATTTGGGCGCGTGGCTAGCTAGGCCACAGTGTTTGCCCGCTATTATAAAATAGGCGGCAGGTGGGGCCGAGAAAGAGTTGGAGATGGAGGTCGCATAGAACACGGCATATGGAGTCGGGGCCTTTTGGAGGGGCAGAGTGTCGATCCAGGGGAACGTGGGAACGTGGGAACGTGGGAACGTGGGAACGTGTCAGTCTTGCAGGAAATTGGGCGTTGCAGCGAAGGGGAGTTTGGCGTGCTTCATCTTGGTCTGCCTCCCCGCTCCTGGTGTGTCCCAGCGCCGAGTGGAGGAGGAGATGGAAGTTGAGGTCGGCATCTGTTTGTGTGTAACCATCCATCCTGTTGGCCTGGTCTTCCTCCCCTTTTTTCTTTTTTTTTTTTGCTGTGCGCCTCTCCTCGCCGCAATCTTTTTCGCTCGTGTAACCTCAATCTTGATGGTGGCGGCTAGCCATAACCACCTCTTTGTAGATCCTGTGCTGCTGGCCGAAAGCGAGCGGTGGCGCATGGAAATCATTGATGGCTGCTCTTGCTCACGGGCAGGTCTGCCTCATGCGCAACGTGCCACTGTCGCAGCTGCTGCAGGCCGCATGGGAGATTCCGGCGGCTGCAAACAAATTTGGCGTCTCGGCAATTTTGCAGGCAGTTCGGTGGATACGGGAGCGGTCGTGCGGCCCCCTCATCGCAAAGGGGCATGCCGAGGTTTGTGGAGGTGAGGGCACCGCTGAGGGTGGACAGCAGCGCCCGCCGTGACATTGCGGATTACCAAACGAGTGGAGGAGCAGGGCCAAGACCGTTGGAGCAAAGTGTCGCCCACATCCAAACACAGGGGATCCCGGGATCCCGAAGCTGTCATGGCGGGAAAATGAGATAAAATAATAAATTAAGAAATAAACGCACTGATCAAGAAAACAACCCCCACCAGTCCCTGAGTTGGACCAAACTTGGGTCTCCGAACGCGGTGACGCCACTTGTTGCCGAAAGCGGACCGAGGAGGAGCTTGGCCTGCCAAACGCATGGATGCAAGGGCGGCCGAGACGGAAAAAGATGGGATGGAGGGTGGGTGGTGGGTGAGTAGGTGGGCTGGACCGTGGTCCAAGGTGAAGGAGGAGGAAGGAGGGCGGGATTGATTTTGATGGGATCGACGGCGCAGCCAGCTCTTGTAGGTGCAGTCACCCCAATTTCCAATCAATTGCCCGCACAACCAAAACTAACCACATCAACCACCACAAACGACCGGGCCGAGTAAAACGGGTGCCGGCAGAGCAAGCCACTGACTCTTCTGCCGAGTCCAGCCAGCACAGACATACAACAGCCTGAGATTGAGCACAACTGCACGCACGCTGCTGGCTCGAGGAAGAGATTGAGAGCTCGCCGTCCACCTGCACGCGGTGGAGTGATTTCAGGTCGGTGTGGGTGGGCTTGGGCGGCTCTCGGCTGGCCCTGGTCCGCCAGAACCAGAGGCCAGAAAAACCGCAAGTCGGCGAACTGGGGCTCCAGAGCTCTCCGGCTGATGGCGTCAAATTAGGGGGGTTGTGCGCTCGCCCGCCTTGTTTGGCCCACAGGAGCTCTTCTGGCTGGTGTTCAAATCGGAGATCTCGGCTAGGTCGCCATGTGGACGGTGGGATGGGCAGCGGGATTCGCGGTCAGGGTGTGAGTGGTGCATGGCAGCCAGCCAGTCGCGGCGGCCAGCCAAGCCCCGACGAGGCCACGGCAAGCTCGCCCTTTGGCTCTCTGCCCACGAATTGTCGACCTGTTTTGACGCCGGCGCGAGCCCTCGGGATTCAGCCCACCTCGTTTACCATACTGCTTCACCTTGATCTTGGCTGCAAATCCCGGATGGGACTGGCAGCCGCAAGGGCTGATCCTGGCCTGGCCTCAGAGCTGCTGCCCAACGGGTTACGAGCTGCTTATTACGGAGGAATAGAAAAGGAAAAAAAAGTACAAAAAAAAAAAAAGGAGAAAAGATGACCAAGAAGGAATGACGCGCCTGTTAGCCTCCTTCCTCGCCGCTCGTCACGCTGGGCTGGGTGGGTATGCTGTCACGACGGCAGTCTTGGGCAACCCCGTCCGGATCCATTTCGTCACACTGGAGCACACAAGGGGATGGGGGAGGGAGGGACGGTGGCGTGCCAGGACCAGCAGACTGGTTCTGCCTGGGATTGCGCTGTTGTGGGTTGGGGTTTGCTCGAACCCCTCCCTGGATGCCAATCCTGTCCTTTTCTGTCGTCACTTTTGTCACTTTACCCCTGAGGCTGTCCGAGCGCATTCCCCAGACGCCCACATATCCTTCACCGCAACGCAGAGGGCCGCGGGGGCTTGGGGAAAAAAAAACAAGAGAGAGAAAAAAAAAACAAGACCAAGACACCAGAAACGGAACGGCAGAACCGTGCGTGACATGATGCAAGCCAAAATCTGATGTTCATCAGCAAAAGATTAATTGAGCAATGCACGTCGGAGGTGGCGGAGACAAACCACCATTGAGATTCCCTCTTCTATTCAGGTTCCCACCACTCACAGCCAGCACCTTCGACCGGAGGTTAGCCGTGTAGGGTAAAGCGGCCGACACCACCAAGGCGAAAGCGAAGCGAGAGGAGTGGACGCGGCAACAAACAACACTTTGACCTGCAGCCAGGCACCTTCCGTGCTTTTATGGAACACGGGTCGACTGTCCGACCGCCAGCCCAACTGCCCGCCCACGAGCAGAGCCCAAGTGGGACGCGGCCTTCCCGGTCGCTGTTGGGCTCCCGTTCCCGTCCTTATATCAAAAAGACGGACAGGCGGGAAGGGCGCGCGCGGCCGGTCCGGGCTTGGGGTTTGATCGCCTGGCCGACAGACAAAAAAAAGAAAGGGAAAAACTACCCGACATATGCGCATGCAGCACGCACTCGTCTACCTAGACATGACCCCAATAGGTGCCACCAGGTGAGGAGGACCGGATGGAGGCTGGATGTGACTTTTCCGTCTTACACCATCTGAACCCGCCAACCTAGTCGCTTTTGGCCGACAAGTCTCACTCACCTCCAACCCTGGTTCCGATCGTGCAAGCGTGCTCCCTGTCGAGAGCAGGGCAGGAGCAGCAGGGGCAGCAGGGGCAGCAGGGTCCCACCGGCCCGGCCACTGATACAACGCAATTATCGTAACTTCCTTCCTCAATGCACGCACGCCCACTCGTCTCCCCTGGCAGGAAGGCACGCCCGGCCTTGTCTGGGTCTGGTCCTTCCTCTCGTTTTTGCTTGTTTTCTGGACTTGCACGGGCTCCATGTCCACAGGCAGCCCACCGCTCGCGCAGCGGAGGCGGTTGCCCGCTCGGGTTATCTAGTATGTGGTAGGTAGACTGGGGCCTGGCCTCGCAGACATTCATTCAATGGCTGGCCGTCCTCGACCTTGCTGCAGCAGTAGCCGAAGCTGGCCCTTCATGTCCTTCATGTTCTCAAATTGACTGTTTGCGCAATGCAGCAAGCCCCATCCCTACCCGCAGCTGTGTTTGACCGCCGCGCCTGTTCTGGCCTGCCCGCTGCTTGTCCCGGGGTGGCTGGTCGGCTGGGGTTGCATCGTTGTTGCATCGCTCGTCAGCCACTCACTTTGGCCGCTTCTGCCACGCTGGAGCCAGCCCACCCAGAACGCACCACACCAACGACCACTCGCCGTTGTGCTTTCTCCACGGGGAGCAGGTGAAATGACGCCAGGAAACGCTGCCGTGGCATGGTGTCTTTTCCAAACTGGGCAGTCTGTGTGCCTGTCTATCGCAGTCCTGCCACACAGCGCAGCCAGCGCCGGGGACGACCAAGCCCAGAAAAAAAAAAAAAAAAAAAAAAAAAAAAACCTGAGTGGACGGGTGCCCGCATGGCGCGCATCGCAGAATCATGCCGGGTCCCCTGCCAGCTGCTCAATTTGCTCGTCCGTCCTCCTCAAAGCCCTCCTGCCCCTCTCGACCATGCGCGATTGGCCTGTGGCGCCTTTCGTTTCCCCTCGACACCACCATCCCTTTCTTCCCGAGGTGGCTGCACCGCATCCCTGTCGCTCGCTGCACCAGAGAGAAACATGACCAGCGCCGCCCAGGAAGAGAAAAAGCAAAGTTGCGCCCACAGGACGACGCATCCACCCGCATCATTATCGAAGCCGGGCGGCGGACCAGGGCGTCTTTACCGCAGACCTGACTGACTGACCTCTGGAGGCCCTGGGTACCTGGCGCCGCACCCCATGCCCTCACCTCTGCCCTAGCCCCTGCTCATGCTTCCCTTGTGCTGCTCCACTTGCTGCCAAAAAAAGCGAACCCCCGCCGACCCACGAATCAAATAAGGGGACAGCGAGGTGTGGCCCGCCCCAGGGGCTGCTGGAGGGGTTATTGCGTGCCGGTATGTTGCTTGCTTGATGCTGCTGCCATAGCGGTGGGTGGTGGTGGTGTTGCTGATGCGGACGAGCCTTGGAGAGGGAACGCTGGTGGTAGATAGGCCGGGCCTCCACTCCTGCGCTGTGGTGTGACTTCGGGTTATCCCCTCATCGCCCAATGATAGCAATGGGAGTGCGTGCTGCCTTTCCCCGATCCCCTCTTCATCTCTCATCTTTCTCTCTCCCTCTATGGCTTTGGCACGGACGTCTCTGCTCCTCCTGCTGTTGTAGCCGAGCTGCAGAATTGCGGGTTGCCTCGACGGAACGACATGCAGCAGCAGGGAAGCACAGCGGCAGCACTGTCCCATCTCGCCGCCGCGCCCACAGCCAAGAATCCCCAGTAGCCGTAGACGCTATCCCTTCCGTGCAACACCACCTTTCACTCCATACTTGCTCCGCTCCCCCGAGTAATAGCTACTCTCATGTCCATATACCTGCACGCTTTGTGGCTTGCTGCTGTTACTTCTGCTGCTACCACTGACCCAGACCTGGACCCAGACCAAGAGGCTGCTGTTCCATGGCCGATCAAGCGGCCTGGCTCCGAACGGGCATTACCCATTATCCGTCCTGGCTTGTCTGGTCCTGGGCTCCGTATACTGGTCCAAATTTGACCTCTTATCATCGCCACCCGGGATACGGCTCTTGGACGATTGGAGGTGGGTACACGAGACAAACCTGACCTGTCTGCTCTCCCACACATCAATACCCTGCTCCACCACCTGGGCTTAGTTTGCTATACGCACACCTGACGATCTGCAGGCGTGGATGGATGCGGCCGACCTCGCCTGCGCAGCAGCCCCGGCCACTAGCACGGCCCAGGTGCCCAGTCGTATCTATTTGCGAGCCGGTGCCGATTATTATCGGCTAGGGATGCCCGCAAACACGCACGCACGCACGCACGCGCACACAAACACCAAGCAGCAGCCAGCAAGCAGCAAGCAATCCCCCGGCAGAAACATCTCCAAGGGTGGTGCACTGGCCCACTCGACTTTCGATTCTTTGGGACTATTTGTACCCACCTGGCTGAGAAGGGGTGTTCCGAACGGGATCCGTCCACTGCTCGCTCCCGCGCCCCCGTCCAGGTACCTTGATGGTGTTTTTCTGGGGCCCTGTGGGCATATAGCACGCACTCCCTGGTGTTAGCTCCCGGCCTCATTACCTCTGCGCTACCTGCCCGGCCCTGCTGCTGCTGCTTGCCGCCTCGGAGCTTCGCTCCTCTCCTGCAGCTGGCTTTGCCTTATCGGTATCCCCTCATCCCAACCCTGCGCTGATGCCAACGACTGTGCCTATTCCAACCTAGCCTACGCCTGGGGCACCCACGCCCTGCAGTCCCGGACAGCAACCGCCTCACCTGCCCCCTCGCCTGCTTCTCCACCAGCCGGCCTGTTTGCCTGAATCAACTTGTGCACTCCGGTTGCGTTGACGCTACTAGGTGGATTTTGACTTTCCTCCTCCTGGGCTCGTCGGTGCTATTGGAGACAAGGGCCTGCTCCTTATTTTTCCTACTAGCAAACCCGCCTGCGTCATCCCTGGCTTTCCCTCATCGGTCGCTCGCCCGCCTTGTTGCCTCACCCCTTCGACGTCGTCTTGGAGTACCACACCACCGGGCCCCGCCTCTCGGTACATCAGTAGGACCTGCCTCTGACGAGGCCACCCTCTCCCTCTGCGTGCTTCTCTCCCCCCACAGTTTGTCATCCCCCCCCCATATCTCGTATCGGTCTTTGACGTCTACCCACTCTTCCTTGTGCCGCACTGCACTAACAAGCCAGCTTGACGACACGGAACGATTCCTCGCTCGAGCAACGCAGCCGCCTCCCAGGTCCGGACTCCCTCGGTGGGCTGTCGACCGTCCACTGCCACTTCAAGCCTTCTCGAGTCATCTAGCCGTCTATCCGTCTCTTCCCTGCCGTTTTGGTCTCAAGGACAAGAGACACTAAACGGATCCGGGACCCACGGGAATTTCCCGTCTTCGCCAACCAGTCTGCAACACTGGCCTGCTCCTGCGACTGACCGCGGCTCGCCCACACCCACCGTATCAAGAGACTCGTTGGGAGGAGGATTTGTAGCTTGCTCCGCCTGCCACCAGCTTGCTGGAAGTCCGTGCTGTTAGGCCCGTCACTAGCTGCTTCCTCTCAGCTCAGGGGACCCCCCTCGTCAACCGCCGGCTCGTCTTCCCTAGCAAAAAGCAAACGACTGTAAATCCTCGGCTCGCATCTTGTCTTTACTTCCAGTAAATCACAGGCCCCTCCTCCCCGGGCATCGTAACCACACGCACTTGCCGTCATAGCCTTCGGAAGGCAACACCTTCTCTCCCGCCATAGGTTGAGGAAAGAAACTCTAGACCGACGACACCCCCAGGCGAGCCTGCGAGATCTTTGAACAACCGACCGCTCAGGACATTCGAACTTCCCCGACCCCGATGTCTCACAGCCGAACGAGCAACAAGAACGAGGACGCCCACGTCCTGCTCAAGACTCACTCCACGCCCTGTTGAATCCATTCAGCCTACCAACCAGCAGTGCCTTCCTCCCGTGGCCGTTGAATTTCCTCCTCCCGGTGCGCGGCTGCCAACGTATCGAACACCGAATCCTCTGGCGGGACGGGTTTTATTTACTTTCTTTGTTCAGGGAACGCCTTCCCGGCCAGCTAATTCCGAGCCCCTTGCAAGCCCCTCTGCTCTGGAGAGTTGTAGGGGGTGAAGGTCTCGGGAGCGCCAGCACGAAGGAAGTACTTGTTTGATCGTTTTTTTTCTTCTTTTTTTTCTTCTTCTTTTCTTCTTTTCCTCCTTCCCTGCATCCTGCGTCCTCCGCTTTGTTGCGTCTGGGCCTGCGTCCTGCGTCCTGCGTCCTGCGTCTTTGCCGCCATAGCCTGCTGCAGCAGCAACAACGCAGCAGCTATATCCACCAGCAAATCATCAGTCCCATCCACGAGTGGAGGGCAGCAAAATTTTGGCCCCGGGCCACCCCTTTTCCTCGGGCGCACAGGATACCGCTCATTCGGCGAGTACTCGGTCTCTCGAACTGCAATCGACTCGGCGTGCATTTTTTTTTTTTTTTTGTATTCCTTGTCGCTATTCGCCTCCCAGCTCCAGTCGGACACGAACCATTCGGCGGCACGCAGCTCTCTCGTAGCTGTATCTGAGAAGGCGATTTACGCGCATCGGGCACTGCAGCGTCTATAGATACCCTCGCAGTGCCTCGCACATCAGATTGGGAGTACGCCACGCCTGCGAAATTTGCCGTTAGTCCAACCTGCATCCGATCTGTGCGGACGCCCCCTCCATTCTTGGTAAGTGCATGCTGCTCTTCAACCACCGTCCACCTAGATTTCATTTTCCCCATTGCAACTGCCACCGACCGCCGTCTGCTCCCGTGGTCCCGCAACCAATCATTTATCCTCTCGATCTTTGCTTGATGTGAATCAAGATGTCCTTGCTCGATCATTTCTAGCCCATAAATCGCAAGATTCCCTTTCCGAGGATCCGATGCAGATGTGCTGAATTCCTAATCCCCACGCATTGTCGACTGCGGTCTCATTTGGATATGCTGACCCGATTCGCTGTGTTACAGCACCGAAATCTGTTGCTGATCGGCGGGCGGTCGGCTAGCAGGACGACGAACCAGGGGTTCTGTGAGAAGGTGGTCCTGGACATCTACATCTACCTCTCATATTCTTGGTAGATCAGCTCCGTCGGGAGCGACACATGCTGTCCTGACGACGACATCACACACCACTTTGTCCAGAGCTGTCCGGTCAGACCGCGGTTTGGCTCCAAACCTCTCTCCCTCGGAGCGTTCGGTAGCCACCATGGTCCGGGATATGTACCAGAGGGAATATAATCGAGCCTCCCAGTGGGCCGACACCCGGTTCCCTGGTATGGAGCCGGGCTACGGCGACGACCCAAGATACCACGATGCTCCCGTTACGACAATAGGGGCCGCGCTCCGGGAGCGGTGCAAGATCCCTGCCGAGAAGTATTTCGTCGCTGCCATCCTGGACAACGGCAGGCTTGTCTGCTATGGCGGACCGGATGAGTGGCACAAGAGCGAGATGCCATCTTTTTTCGATCCCCAGCAATTTGAGCTAGCTGCGAAGCGTCACTACCCATCAGGTACGAGCAAGCACCTGCGTCCTTCTGGGATACTGGGGCTATGTATCTTTCCCGACTGCCCCAATCGATGTACTTACCGGTCACACAGGTCTGCCACCCGATGACGCTGATCAGGGCTTTGACGACGCGTACAGACCAGGAGAGTACACTTCTAGGTCACGCCCCTTCGCTCGGCGCGCTGGCACCCATTCGATGAATCAGTTTGGGTCGTCGTCCCATGGATATGGCGGCAACGACAGCATCGGCAGCGGCCAGTTGAAGGCTCGTAAACGGGCCAGAAACCACTTGCACCGAGAAGGGGACGTCGAGGAGGAAGCGCCAGCCTCAAAGCCGCACAAGGAGATCCTGGCGGGCGACTCGAAGCAGATCTGGGACTTCTGTGACATCTGTCCGGTTCAAGAACCTGCACAGACAGCCTGCAAGCTTGTGGCCAAGGCCTGGATCAAGCTTGTGGAGCCCAAGAAGCAGTCGACACATCCGTACACGGGCAGCGATGAGAAGGCACCCCTGGTGGCCTAAGCCGTGGGGGCCGAGCAAGGACGAGAAGGTGCGGCACAAGGAGCCCGATCATCTGTACAAGAAGGGTATGCTCTGGCCGTCTTGGTTCCCGCGCCCGCCATTTTTCTTCTGCTTATTTTGGCCGTCTAGATCATGTGCTAACCCTGAACTTCACTGGACAGAGCGAGTCTATCTCTTGAACCACATACTCAGCATCATCGTGGAGCCCATACACAAGCAGCACCCGGATATTCAGAAGCTGAAGCTCAACGTTGCTAAGCTGGAGGAAGCCACAAACGAGGCTCTGTCGGCATTCTTCATGGACAAGGACAACCTAGGCAATGCTAAGAAGAAGCCTTACCTCAAGGAGATCTTCAAAGTTGCAAAGGCACAGGAGAGATTCAAGAATGGCGAAGTTGGTACGGAGTCTTCCTTTTCTCTTTTCCCCCATCCCTTTCCGTATCATTTTGTGTGCCAAAGTCGCCGATAGCTTCTGTCACGTACTAATAGCTGCGTTGCGAATTGTTCTTACAGATGACAACTATACCGTCTGGGTCATGGCGGACGACAAGTTCCCCGATGACTGGCAAAGCGGCGACGAGCACGCAACAGGATCTGTAAAACAGGAGGAGGCTCAGCGACAGGCGGACCGGACGGCAGGGCCGTCATCACACGCATCACCACAGAGGGCGGCGGTGGTGACCCATGGATTGTTGACGGCACACGGACTGCCGCAGACGCCAGTAGGGAGTGATCACAGTCCGACTGGCGGTCCTCCGATGCAGCCACAGCACACCGGCGGCGGCGGAAACCCATTCATCAATGAGATTCCCGTCCGAGGACAGCAACCGCCGCCGCCACCACCGCACCAACATCAACAACAGCATCGCAGCAGCAGCAGCCGCTCCCGCCCGGCCCGATCTTGACCTCAACCGACCTCGGCCCTCCACCTGAAGTGCATCAGTATGTCGATACAACGCCTATCCACCACGCGCCTTCGAGCCAATCCTTGCAGGAAATGTATTCGACGGCGCCAGGACATTCGCGCAGACCCTCTTCGATCTTCCAATCGCCGGCTGAGTACCCAAGCGTCACGAGTGCTGGATCAGGTGCAGCCATGTATCAGCAATGGAGCCAGCCGCAGCACGTCCCGGGCCCGCCGACTCCCAACTCGGCCCCCGGCAACGCCGTCATGTATACCTTCACGTCGCAGCAGGCGGCGCCTCCACCTCTGCCGCCACAGCAACAACAACAACAACAGCCACCACACCAACCGCATCAACAGGCGCCACAGCACCCACACCCACACCCACACCCACATCAACATCAACATCAGCATCCGCACCAACAGCATGACCAACACCAGCACCAACATCACCAGCAACAACAGCAGCAGCAAGCTCCGCCCCCGCCTCCGCCCCAGATGCAAACGCCGTACGTGACCCAGCGGCCCTGTGCAGGTGCCCCAGGTTCCACCGCACCCGCAACAGTCATACCTTGGTCCGGCGTATGTGGTCGACAACATACCTCGGGACGCATACGATCCGCAGAGCCAGAACATGTACCGCACCGGGCCTATCAACCTGCCGCCGGGGGGTGTTAGCAGCGCGCCGAGCTACCCGAACTACATGTCGCCACACGACACTAGAAACATGCCAGGCGGACCACGAACCTGAGGGACCGGGCCGGGGCCACCTGGGACACTTGTGGTGGGCCAGTCTTGGGCCATCGCAAGAGCCGTCTCAGACGCCGGTGTTCCCACCACTGCCCCTGCTACAAGCGCCACTACTTTTACAGTACCACATTCTGCAATATCGGCCGGACACACATCTTGCTTGACCAGGAGGTTCTTATACCCATCATAGAGCCGGACAATGGGATTTTGGGTGGCTCTGGTTCATGTTTCACCCCGCTCAGTAACGTGTCTATTCCTCTCCCCGCCTCTGCAACAAGGCGGTTTGACTTCTCCAAGTTCTAGGAGAGAGCTTTTGGCGTTGATGGTTGGGTTCTTGCCTATTCTTTTTTATCATGGCCTGCGCGGAGTTTGAAAATTTGAGGCGTCATTCTGGGTACTTTTACACTTCTTCCTTGCTCCCTTCATTTTACCCACTGGCGCCCAGATAAAAACCTGCAGTTCGACAACGCTAATTGGGACTCCCATTACCTGGATTTGTCCTGTAGGTCTTCTTTCGTGTTTCCTATATTCTTCCTGTCCTTTTGGTTGTTCCCTCTTTCCTATACCCAAAAGACTATAACTTGCGGGTATCAACTATGGATTTTTGGGTGTTCTAACTAACCAGGTTGTGCAGTTTATACGAACTGCAGACTTTTAATTGGGGAACGTGTGCCCCCTTATTCGGAAACGACGGGACAGAGCACAAAAAACCAGCGGGCCGATCGACATGAGAAACGAAACTGCGAACAATACGAGCTCACACCAGCATGCAAATCGACAGCAACAATACTTTCCCACTCGGCTTTTATTTTCTCTTCTATCTTTGCTGCTTTCAACCGCTCGCGACGTTACCAACGAAACCTTGTTCATACGCTCCTTCATACAGCCCGGCGTTACCACTTTCTTTCTTTCGCTTTTCATCGGATATAAAGCATCCGCTAATCGCGCATTTGCTGTTCTTCCATATTTTGCTCTTTACTTTTCTAGGTTGGCTACATGTCTGCACAGGGCCGGGATACAAACGGGAGGGCAAGGATGTGGGGGCAGGGGACTGGGGTGTCGAGCGGTGTAGTATGGGGGATATTCAGGTTGATAGCGAGCATGTCATTTGCGTGGAGAAGCTGATTGCGATTTATTATCCATGTCATCATTTTCTGTTTTTCTTTTCCTCCTTTCGTAATCTCATCATCTATCTGTTCATTTTGCCTGGCCGGCGGCTTGTTTCTTTATTCCAGCAGCAAGGGGAGCGTGTGAGCATTTTACTGTGGCGTCCAACAACGACGCCTGGGAAGGGAACAAAATTGGCAATTGGCGTCGAAGCAAGATACCTGTGCGTCTCTTTGGCGTCTAGTTCGGGCGGCCTTTTTTTTTTTGCTTTTTTTATTATCTCTTATTATTCTGGCTTCTTCAAGCGAGATGAGATATCACATAGCACATGATATTTTGGAGCTGGGTGTTCTTTTTTTTTTTTTTTTTTTCTTTGCTTTTGCTGTTCTGGTTTTCCTTTTTTTCCTCTGTCTTCTCGCATATCCTCGCTCTCCTCTCTTCGGAATGATGTTGACGACTTTTCTGGGGTCTGGCTTTGTCTTGCGCGCTCTCCCACCATCCGGGGCCTGGGCGGGTGCCTGGCGTGGCGCCTGCGTGCGTGCTGGGTTGGGCTGGGTAGGTTAGGGCTTGATCTGAGATATGACGAGCGGTTTCATATATACACGACCGTACATGCCCTATGCCTATTTTGTCTGGCGATTCTTTCGCCCGTGTCCTGTTTGTTCCGAGCAAGCAATGATCGAAGGGGGCGGAGCTGGTTTATCCGCCCTAGCGCGTCTTTCTCGGCCACGGCTCCATTGACGGGTGCTGTTCACCGGGCAACTCAATGGGCTCTCTGATCAGGGCGGCCCTGAATCAGCGGGTAGCTGCATGATTGTGATCCTTTCGGCGGCGACGAGGGAAGAGCCGGGCGAGAGGATAACTTGTTGAGGGGAGGGGAGATGGTGAGAAAGGACGTGACAGATTGATCGGGTCTTTGTTGAGGCTGCCTCATGCTGACCTTGCTCTGAAGGGATCTTAGGGATCTTCCTTCACCTTTGCCAGCTTTCTTCACATGCAAGCCCTTGTGGTTCAGCCACACGAATACGCTCGTACATCCACCCTAGCTAGGGCGGCATGGAGAATAGGGGCACGTCGCCGTGGTGGGCTGTCCAGTGCCTGTTTTACCCCGGGTTCTCCTGCGAGCGGGCAGTCGTGGCTTGGCCCATGGATTGTGATCTATCGTGTATCACACTGCTCTCTGCATGCCAAACAAAAACGAACAGCAGCAGCTTGGGCAAATAGGAGCAAAAATAAAGTCGCGAGCACGCACGCTAGATCCCTACGAATACTACCTACCGCATACTAACTAGCCTGTCTCTACCAGGGCCAATGGCTCTCATCAGGGCCCCTGATGTTGGAGTCCGGGCTGCTGGTTGGTAGCCTGACTGGGTTTAAAAAAAACAGTCGAGCAAAAGGGGAAACCGAGACGAAAGTAAATCAAAGTTTTGGTGACGTGGCGGCAGCCCGCAATATCGACTTGTCACATCTCGGCCCTACCTGGCTGACCTCCTGACGGGGGGGCGGGCGAGCGGGGCGGAGTGATCTTCCTTTGGCGCATATGGGTCTTCCTTCACGCCCCCCTCCCTCCCCCGGCCCAGGTCAAAGATCAAACAGGGCACCTAGATGGCTTCGGCAGTTTTTCACAAACGCAAGACACACACACACGCGCGCGCGAGCGCAACCTCGCTTCCGACGGTGATCGTCGGCTATGCTGGGTCCCCTGGGTGCCCGCTGGCGGCGCGTTCCGCCGTCGGCTGCTGGTTTTTTCGATAAACTTGTGTGAGAGAGAGGGAGGGAGAGAAACAGGAGGAGGCTTCTAGGTTAGAGGGAGCGCGCGTGGGGGGAGCACAGGCTGCTTACCTCCCCCAGACTCCATGTCTGCCTACCTAGGTACCTGCCTACCTATTAGGCACGTACATCCTGTGTAGGTACCTACCTAGGTAGGTATCTACCGCCCTACCAAGCTGGACACCGAGGCCCGCACACCGTAGAAAAGCCCTCTCACCAGCATCCTCTCCCCCCTGCTTCCCTCTTGCGGCATCCAGGCGAGTAGCCAGACACGGATGGGTCCCCCATCCCGGCCCTGAACGACGTTTTGGCCGTTTTCATCCATGGGGACGGGGCCTTGTCCCGGGACCGCCGACTCCGATGCGGGAGGCACCACCGCCGCCACCAGCAGGGCCCTATGCATGTATGTACAGGTGAGCCCTCGCCCCCGCTCACTCCTTCCTTCACTCCTCTCGGATGTTGCCCAGACCCCCCCTGGGAGGAGCGGCGGGGCGGTAGGCGGCGTGTGTCTAATAAGTCTAAAAAAAAGAAGGGGAGTGTGTGTTTGGTGTCTGTTCTTCGGAATCAGTAGGACCCGGCCGGTTGTACTCCAGTGCGTGTAAAAAAAAACGCTGCGGTTGGCGCGCGTTTTCGTCCTGCTCCCTGGAACCGCAGGTCGACGTTGCCCTTCGACAGACTGGTTGACAGAGAGATAGGGGAGGGAAAAAGCTCCGAAGGCCGTGTGGGGAAGACGGATTATCGGGCTAGAAACATCTTTCCGATCCGAGAGGTCTGTGTGCGCTCTTCTGAGGATCTCCTGCAAGAGGATGTGGTTCTGACTTTTTTTTTCCTACCCCTTGCTTGTCATCAACTGCCCTCGCGGAATGGTATTTGGAAGCAGTTTGGCCTTGGCATGTATGTAGCATCGAGTCCATACACAGTTCTGCCTCTCAGTTTGCGACTATTCTATGCAAGCCCGCGTCTCATGGGCCACCTACCCGAAGGCTTATGCGCGGACACATGCTGCCTCGGGTAGAAGAAGGGATCTTCGTGTTTGCTCCGGACGCTGTGCTAGCAAGTCTATCCAAACCCCCTTGACCTGGGTTCATGATATGATGAGTAGGCACTAGACAGACAGTGTTCCCTTCTGGCGCCCGTGCACCTTGACTTTGTGAAAAGGCAAACGGCAACCTCGCCAAAGCTTGAAGTAAAGCTCTGTTGGTTGTTACTGTAAGGATACTGGGGGAAATTGACCAAAGACTACAACAAGGGCGACTCCCCTGCCTCTATAGACCCGTGTTGGCGTGATGAACTGTACACGAGGATCTATTTAGGTCGCTTCTCAATACGGTAGAGCTCTGATTGTGAGATATAAGGCAAGATTGACCATGTTAGATCTCCCGCTCGCTAGATATCAAGTGCACAAAGTGGCTGGCGTTTCCGGCGATTCTAACGGGAATATCGAATAACCAAGATATCCTCCATGGGCAACATCGTGACAGTTTCTCGGGCAACAGGTCTCGCCACCCCTAAAGCACGCAAGAATGCCGGTGGCATGCAACAAACAGAGTCTGACCGAGAAGCGTGCCGTGCGTCGGCTTCCAGCATCTCTCCTTTGACCCCAAGTAGGCCTGAGGGCTATAACTAACTCCTTATCGACTCTTTGGGCCGTCCCCTGACTTGAGCAGTCGCTGCTGCAAGCCTTGCAGGGGCTACATTTGTGTCCTCGGTGGTCGCGGAAGGGTCGACTACAGCCATTACCATCTATGTGGCTGATGCCGCCAACTGAAGGAGATGGCAGTGCTGGTGTACTTGCTCGCTGTGACCCAGAGAATTATGTCTAGTCGTCGGATAGATCATCATCATCATCACCATCATCGCTGTCGTCGTTGGACGGATCCTCGTCGCCGTAATTTCCGCCACCTGATGGATCATTTTCATCATGGGCGTCGCTATCGTCATCGCCGTCGTCGCCGCCGTCGTCGTCGCTATCATCATCATCATCATCATCATCATCATCATCCCCACACCGCTTCCTCTTTTTCTTCCCGCCCTTGGACGCAGGCGGCGGCGGCACCTCGCCCTTGCGGTAGAAGACGTAGCTCCGCGCGGCCCTGTCCTCGCCCCTCCAGGCGGCGCTGCTGACGCCGCCGGTGCCGCCGGCGGAGCGGACGACGCCGAGGGTGCGGGCGTGGCGGTAGCCCGGGTACGCGTCGGCCCTGAAGGCGAAGCTGCGCTCGACCTGCAGGCCCGAGTGGCGGGCTAGGTCCCGGACGTTCCATAGCGTGTAGGGCTCGGCCTCGAACAGGGTCACGACGATGGAGCCCCCCGGCGCCAGGCAGCGGCGCTCCGAGGCGGCCTTGAAGAAGTCGACGAGCAGCTCCTGGTTGTAGCGCACCTGGCGGTTGACGTCGGTGCTCTTGCCGCCGACGTGGGGGAAGTTGAAGATGATGCGGTTTTTGCGGGTGCTGGCCTTGCTGCCGCCATCGCCGCCGGTCTGCTTGTTGCGCTGCTTGTCGCCTGGTAGCGGGGCCATCTTGCGCGCGTCCACGCCAAAGAGAACCCTGTTGTTTCTGGTGAGTTTGCTTGTGCTGCTGCTGCCACCTTCATCGCCGGCAGCCGGCGGCGCTGTCGAAGACGATTCGATGGCCTTGACGTTGTCGACCGCGTGCGGGTACTTGGCCACCAGCTCGTCGAGGTCCTTCTCCAGCACGGTGGCGGTCACGTCGACGCAGCCATGGTGCTCGACCAGAGACCTCGCGAAGCTGAGATCACCTTCACCAACTAGGAGAATAGAGTCTGAGGGTGAAAACGGTATGGTGGGCCGCTGGTTCTGCTGCTGCTTCTTGGGCTTGGTAGATGGCGTTGTTGCCGATGCCGATGTTGTTTTTGATGCTGGGGTCTGGCCGGGTCTCCCGTGGTTCTTGCCCGGCTTGGGGGCCTTCTGTCTGAGGCTCGAGGCACCAGGCCCCTTGTGCTGGCCTTTAGGCCTGGGGCCGTGTTGCTGGACTTTCCGTCTCTTATTCGACATGGTCCTGCGCGTTCCACCTCACCTCATGCAAAGGATTGGCCACGAGATGTAATTTCTTCGTCTGTTTTTCCTTTTATTTTATTTTTTCTCAGTGCTCTCCTATGTTTGTTGGAGAGGCGAAAGAACTGATAGGCGTATCAAGAGCAGCTTGATGATATTCCACGGCGGAGCAGATCTCAAGAAGTCGAATTCCCAGTGAGTTTGCGGTTGATGAGGGACGAGGCTGTCAGTTGAAGCAGTGCAATATCAAAAGACGCCTGGCAGCACGCGCCTGGCAGTTGATTGGCTGGTCGCATGGGCGCTCCCGAAAACTCGGGGCTGGTCAAATCGGGTGGATCGGGCCCTGGTCCCATTTGGGGAATAGGTGGGCCCTCACTGACTGCAAACAGCTTCCCCTGAATGAAGCTATTCTCGCGACAGTTTTCTTGAGGCTGGTTGCGTCGCCTTTCGACCAAGTCTGTACGAAGTGGTAGATTTTGCTGCTCTTGTTGACAGCCATTATCATCCGGCGGGCGTCTGACCGCGCAACGCAGCCCTCATCGGGATTTCGTTGTCAGGCGAGGCCAAATCAAAGCTTGAAATTTAGCTGGTTATGATTGGGCCCGGGCGGCCAGGGTGGCTGGTGGCAGCTGCATGCATGTATCCAGGACCTGCTTGTGGACATGGCGCGAACACTTCCAGCTGGCTCCACCACCAGACGCGGCCCCCAACAGCCTCCGTGAGCCGCCGATCGTATCGGGGGCATCTTGTTGTATTTCGAGCTCAATGTTTTTACCGAAGTTTCCATTCAGTGAAATGTAGGCAAATGTCCGAAGGCAGGGAATGCACTGCATGGTTTCTCGGAACCACCGGTGTCCAAGTCTGTCTGAAATAGCACTGCCTTGTGGGAAACAAGACTTGTCGCTGGCCTGGACCAAGAGCAAATCCTCGAGTCCGGCGCTCCGGAAGAATACGCACAGGTAAGCTGACGAAGCGGAGAAAAATGTCCTCAGAGTGCACTTCTGTGTGTGTTGGCATCTACACGATAAACAATCATAGAAACTGGCAGCCGTGCGTTCCGCTCGCTGACTTTTGGAAGGCCCCTTTTGGCTGGCCTGTAGTACACGTGACAAAGCATGATCCGCAGCCTTCCCTTTGACCGGCTCCGGAAATGACCAACGCGGTGAGAAAAGTTTGTGCCTTTTGAATGCCTTGGGCTCGAAGCTTGCTGTTTCCCATAGGGGCCCACAGAGCAAACGTCAGCCCCCGCGAGATGCCAGTGCGTGCTATCTCCTGTTGCTTCGAGTTGGTGGTGTCACAGGTTGTGACTTGGAATTGGTCATGGTCGTGTCCGTGGTCATGGGGGCCTCGTGGCTACGGACGCGATGCTGGACTCAGAATTAGGAGTACTGCCCGGCCCCAATGCCTCATCTTACGCGCATTGCATGGCTGTTTTTTTTCTTGGAGAGCCACATGTAGATATGCACACAGATGCAGAAATACAGGCATAGTCGCCGGCGACTCGGAGACATCCAGATCAATACCATCAATCCCTGGTTCAAACGAGAGCGCGCGCGTTGCCAAACGTCGTCGTGGCTTGGTTGGCTGGCGGCAGCACAGTCCAGCCGTAGGCAAGGAAGAAATGCCCAGGGGCCATCAGCTAGGGTCCAAGTACCAGTAGCCTAGCTGAGGCGCACCTCCGAGGCTCGGGGGGGCCAAGGGCAGCCCAATCAACGCTTTGAGAAGGAAAGCGGGGCGCTGATTGGCTGGCAGGACAGAAAATCCGGCAGCCGAGCAGGCGTCGAGACCCTTTTTGGGGGGAAGGGCCACAGGTACCTGGGTACACGCTTGGCGCAGCGGATGGATGCGTGCAGCGCTGGGGTCAATCGCCTCGCTGCGGCGCTGGTGTTATTGATGCATGAAAATCAGGACGACCGCTCTCTATTGCCCTGTCGCATCACCACCGACGCCGACGACGCTGTCCCGGCCGGCCATTTGCTGCCGACTGTCTCTGGCGCCTGCTGAGTCTTATTCTTCTCTTTTTTCCCCTTGCGGGACCCGCTATTCGCCGTCGTGCGGACAGGCGCCCGAGGCTGCAGAGTCTTGTTGTCGGAAGCGGAAGCAGGCCAGGAGTTGGCTTTTTCCACGCCTGTCTGTCGCCCGCCTCACCCTTCCTTCACTCTACCGTCGTTTTCAGCACACCGTGGGTGGCAGCAGAAGAAGAAGCACCACCAGCGGCAATAGTCGCTGCGGACCCGTGCCCTCGTCACTCTGGCTGGTCGCCAGCTGGGAAAACCTACACGTCCGCTATTCTTCGTCCCCTTCGCTCGCTGCCCACTCATCTTCACCCAAACAGCCCACACAAACCCAGCCCATTTCTCCTCGTCACCCAACTGTCAATACCCTTTCACGCCACTTTACAAACCGCCAACACCGGTCCCAGCGCAAACATCTCGCTCGTCAGCCGCGCCGCATTCTACCCTGCCTGCCCATTTGATACCTGCAGCCCACACGTGCGTCTTGTGTATTCTCTCCGCCTCCAAACAACACCAGCCCAGGCCAACCGGCCTGTCTGTCCCCGTCCTCTCACATATTATTTCTCGCCTCCTCGCTTGCTTCTCCCGTCGCACCTCCGAATGGCATTATGAGCGACACCAACGGTCACCACACCGGCAGCCCGGCCAAAGGCAGAGGCCGCGGCCGGGGTCGGGGAGGCTACGGTCGAGCTGCCGCCAGCAGGGCTGCGGCCCGCAAGGCGGCGGCTGCCAACGCCCAGCTGAGCCTCAAGCCTACCGACAGCTCCTACCGCACCCAGGCTGTCGAGGAGAGGGTCAAGGAACTGAAGAATGCCTTCGCCACCGTCTCCAATGCCGTCAGGCCCGCTCTGGAGGAGCTCGCCGAGCGCAACGTCGACCTGCTCCGGGACCATTTCAACGCTCACGCAGAGGTCACCGTCTTCAAGCAGATTCGCAAGTTTCTTGATACCCGCTCAAAGGACACACTCAGTCTGGTTAGCCGTCGATACGAGGCCGATGCTTCCCAGGCCAAGAGGACCTACGAGGTCCAGCGCATGTTCACAGAGCTGGACTATCAGGTACGTTCCGCTTTCTCGTTTCTTCCGTCCTGATCCACCCTGCTTGCTTTTCGTCCGCCCCCTCCCTCGTCCAACATCCCTGCCATCATCAATTGCCAAGAGCACGCCAGCTAACCCGACGCTTCCTTGCACCTCGCAGAGGAAATTTGATGAGGCCACCGAGGAGTTTTACGACGCCCAGCTGCGACGCCTTGACATTCTGGAGCACCTGAGGAATTACAGGCTCCCCGTCGATGTAAGTCTACGGGCTCGCAGTATCTTTCCGCCCCTTCCCTCCAGCCGTCTCTTTCTTTTGCTGTCGCTCACCCGCCTGTGTCTAGCTGGAGGAGGATGCCTACAACTTTCACGAGGTCTCCCAGGAGCGGCTCGACTGGCAGAAGGCACACGTAGAAATGGCAAATGGCGTCGAGGTGCCATGCGCTAAGACCATCCAAGCCCCTCACGTGGTACGCATCGAGGAGGCTCGCAAGGAGCAGTTGGCGTCCCTGCACTCAGCGCAACCTTCTCCCTCAAAGCGCAAGGCCGAGACCGAGCTCACCGGCCAGGGCCCGCCGAAGCGCCCGGCTAGCGCCCTGGGCACCGAGGCCCGGCCTTCTTACATCCCTCGCCATATCGGAGGTCTGCTCTCTGCCAACGCTGCCGATGACGACGAGACGCCGAGCCGCGCGCCGAGCCCGGTGGGCTCCAAGCTTCCGTCCCCATCCCCTGAAGTGGCGCTTAAAGTATCCGCCGACGGCGATCAGTCATACCTCCCTGCGGCAGCGTCCGACCCGGACGAGTACGGCGTTCGGCTGATCAGCAGGAGACGACCCGTCACGGTTGAGAACTATAACCGGCTCATGCTGCCGTGTCTGTTCGAGTACGAGGATCATGAGATAGGCTTCCGCGACTCTTTCAACGACCGGACCCGCTACAAGTCAACGCGGTTACCGCAGTTCTTCAACCAACCCAACTCGTTTGCCTTCTTTGTCGACCGCATGATCAGCAGCGTCGACATCGGCAACTATGAGGATGGCGACCTGAGCGACGAGCTGATCCAGAAGCACGGGCTGCACCCCAAGTACGGACTCTTTCTCAAGACATCCCGGAACGAGGCAGAGCCCCCGCTACCCAAGGTATCAGGAGACCGGCCCACCGTCTTCATAGGCCCGACTGGCGAGACTCTCCACGCATCCAGGACGATCGCCCGAAGCAGACTCGATGCTCACAACGAGGACCGAGAGCTCAAGTCTATTCTCGCGAAAGCCCTCGCTATATTCCGTGAGCGCGAGGCAATCGGCCACCATGACGTCAGCCCGACAGCCCTCGACAAGGAGGCCCATCGGAGTGCTATGCTGAAAGGCCGCGACCATCCATTGCCGTCCCCAGGTTATCTGTCTGCTTCCAGGTCCCGACGCCGCAGCCAGGGCAGGCCACTACCGCACCGGATGATATTCTCCACGACGGAGAGCAAGCTCGTGGAGATGATGCGGTGGAGCCAGAGGCAGAAGACACAGCGGCCTCCGAGGCTGCCTTCGCCGCACTCCTCGACGCCGTCAACAGTGCAAGCGACGAGGAAACCAAGGTCGCCGCTGCCTCTCAGCCGAGACGCACGCGTTTTGATCCCGTTCGTGACGTTCTCGGCTCGCCAGAACCAGCGCCTGTTGCTAAGGCCCCAACACCTAGCCCCGAGGACGACTTCACCATGCTCTGCATCATGGCTGATGTCGCGTCCGAAGCGCCCCGTCACGTCGAGCCCATCGCCCTTGAGCTGGCTCAGCCCCTCGAGCACCCGGCTCCGGAAGGAGGCTTCGCTGCCTCACATATGGATAGCGAGCCGCCTCAAATGCTTGAGCAGCAGCAAGGACCTATGTACCCACATATGCCTTCAGGCCCTACCCCTCCCCTGGTCCTCCAACAACACGCCGCACCCGACGGCTACTATGGTCACTCCGTCCCATCTAATTCGGCCCCAGCACCACCCCATGCCATGGCCATGCAAGGTCCCATGCCTCCTCAGGAGGAGGCCTACCACCGTCGCCCCTCCGCTGATGGGTATTACATCGATCCCGCCCTGGATCCTCGTCTATTCAGTGAGACCCAACCCGAGCAGCAGCCACAGGGACCCGACGGGTACTCTCAGCAGCAGAACGGCAATAGCAACGGCAACAATCACTTTCTCCAGACCGCCTTGAATCCACCCTCGAACTATGGTACGGCCCCCAGTGCTGCACCGTTGACTCCAAGCTATTATCAGGGAGAGCCCTTGGCTCAGTACCATGACATATACTCCCCTGCCCCATCTTATGCCCACCCGCGGAGCGAGACGCCTCCCTACAGGGGCCCCTATAGCACGTCTGCTTTTGGTTCCCGCACCGGCACTCCTGGCCTGCCCATGTTGCGCACTGGCAGCGGTGGCCCGTTCTCGCACCAACTAATGGACGCCCAAGAAGCGACAGAGCCGATCGGACCACCCCAGGCACCTCTTCCCCAGAACGTGATGCACGCTAATGGCGGCAGCACATCCTCGTATCCCCTGCCTCCTGTTCCGCCTCCCATTCGGCAGCCTTATCCCGGCAACGTCGACTCGGCGCACGAACCGATGTCTACGCCAAACAAACCGGCTCCTACTTTTGTCCAAAACTTTCTTCGCGGCATCGGGACCGAAGACCCCCAGCAACAGCAGCAGCCGCCACCGCAGCACGGCGGAACTCCATTCATGGCGCCACCGGGCATGCACCCGCCCCCGCCCCCGCCCCCAATGCAGCATCAGACACCGTACGCGCACCAGTATGGACCCCCGGCGCCCCAGGGCCACTACCAAATGTCACCGCCCTACCCTCCACCCGTCCAGTTCCCGCCGCATGGCCAGCAGCAGCAGCCTATGATGGTGCAGATGGACATTGCATCTGCTCCCCCGCCGCGACAGACGAGCCGGTCCAACAGCAACGGCAACATCATAAACATCGCGCCAGCGCCACCTGGAGGCAGTCACCTTGGTGCCAATGGCAACGGCACCAACGCCAACGGCAGCAACATGAACAATCCCAACAATAATAATAACAACAATAACAATAAGTACCGAAAACTGGAGCCGGCGCCGACACCACCTCACCGCCGCGGCATAGGCAGCAACGGTCCCGAGCTGAGAACGGTCCAGTTCGACTATGAGACCATCAAGGACTACGAGCCGACCGAGCCGCCGCCGGCGCCACGGACCTACCACGATCCGCGGATGGACATATAACAACATCAAGAAGCCCAAGGGCTCGAACCCGCCGCCGGCGCCGAAGGAGTGAGTGCCAAGTTAGGTCATGGGGTGAAAGTTTTCTCTTGTCCGGATACTGGGTCGACCTCCTCGTTCATACTCTTATCCCCGTGTCGGTTTGACCTGCTTGCCGAAGCCGAAGCCATGTGCGGGATCGGGACTACATGCTTTGATTGATCTCTTCTCTTTCCATTAACGAAGGAACGGTCGGGAACGATGATACCCAATGTGTTTTTATATATCCTTGTCGATGTCACTTACCTACTTTACACGGCATTTGTAGTTTTATTCCCCCGCTTTTCTACCACTGCCGTCTCTAGAAGCCCACTTGGCGAATACTATTCACTCTTGTTTATCAAGGATAAACGAGGGACTCCTGGGTATTTGCCGTGCGGTGGTGCTGTGCCCCCTCTTTACCGTCATGTTTCTCCTCGACCGAAGCCTTTTTTGTTTTCTTTTCTCTTCCTCCTCCACTTTCTGTCAACATTGGAAGCGACGGCGCTCGCCACATCATCTTGCACCATTCTGGACATGCGCCGCACAAAAAAAGGGGATTTGGTCATTTTTTTCTCACTCTCTCTGAAGCATTGGCATCCTTCGATGGAAGGAAGACCCGGGCGTCTGTTCTTGCTTGTGTTTCTATTGGCTTGCTCGGCGCTGAAAAGAATGGCCTCTGTCTTTCCAACACTTGTTTCTTCTTCAATACTTTGTTCCGCATTTTTCTTCCCCCTATCGGCATAAGGGACATAACAGGACAGTCATTGCATATACATTATGGACGCATTTATGGAGGATTTCTGTCGTTGTTCAAAGGAACGAGATAGACTATCGGCTCCCCAACTTGGGCCCGGTCTTCTTGCCTGTCCTGGACTCGACATACGGAGACACATGCCCGCCATCTAGTATAATCACAGCCTTTTCCGCATCGCACCCAGTCTTTCCAACTTGATCCTGCATGTCTTCTCTCCCGTGATGGCGGCTCGAACCACTTTCTTCCTCGCCATCCTTCCTTTTTACCTTGAGACCGACGCCTTTGAAGAGACGTGACATCCCCTCGGCCTCTATCACTGTTTCCCCCAGCCCCCCATGCCACGGCAGCCCATAATCCCCAACCATCCCCTGTTCGCCAGGGCATCCCTCCTGCCCCAAGCGCAACAGCCTTTCCCCCAACAGCGGCTCGACCCCCACCGTGGCGCTCCGAGACCGGCCGCTCGCGATGACCGGACCCACAGCCTCGTCGCCTCCCAGCCTCGCAAGCACCACCTTCAGCGCCCAGCACCCGCCTTTTTTTTTTCCCCCAGAGATGCCCAGCCCATATCAACAAGTCCCGTCCAAAGGGTATTCACCGATCGGCCGGTTTCGCACGAGTTACGCAAGTCGAACGCCCCCCCTTAACCTTGACGCGAAGCACGCCAAACCTTGTCTCCCTCGAGGTCGACAGTTCGAATCCCGGTTGCGGTCGAGACGAGATTCCCCTTCGAGACGAAAAAAAAAAAAAGATGATGAGAAAGAGGGATGGGGTGAAAGGGGGGTGGGTGCCCGTTGGGTGGGTTGGGTGGTGGGCGCCTACCCCCCCAGGGAGGCCTAGATAGGTAGTTAGACACAGCAACGCGTGCGCTAGGAATGGGTGAAGGGATATCGGGGTGCCCGGTTGGCGTGGGTTGGGTGGTGGGCACCCCCAGGGGTAGATAGGTAGGCACCTAGGTAGCATGCCGTAGCGTGATGTAAACTGCCTGTAGCGTAAACCTGTAGTTGCAGCCCTGTAGTGTAGCCGTGCTGTAAGGTGTAGTCCTGTAGTGTGTACCTGTGCTGTAGGCTCGTAGTGTCCCTCTTCTAGGCTGTAGAGTCCACACTGTAAGCCGAAGCAAAACCCTCAAGTGAGGGTTTTCGTAGCTGTCCACCCCCATCCGGGGCTGGGCAGTGAGCTTTTGCCATTTTTCTTCCAAGACCTTTTGTTTGCCCTCCTTTTCCCCCGTTAGTTTTATTGTCTCTCAATACGAACATTTTGATTAGAGCATTGCACTCTTCATTCGTCCTTCTTCTTTTCTTCGTGAAAAAGAAAACGAAAAGTAAAGCAATAGGTTTCGCGGTCGGGGTCTTGCTGGCACGGCACCGCCGCTTGCCCAGTCTCGTCTTGTTCGTTTCGGCTTTGAGCTCGACGAGCCGCAGCCCGAGAGCCGAGAAACAAGTCCGAATCTCGCTTTTTTTTTTTTTTTTTTTTTTTTTTTTTCTTCCCCCAGAGCTGGACCAAGGCGTCATTTCGAGAGGGAGAAAAAAACCCCGGTGGTATCCCATGGCAATACAAAAGTTGTATTAGCGACAGAGAAAAAAAAGAGAAAAAAAAAATGGCGAGCAGCCAAAACTCGCAAAGCGTCAACTCGACGCGGACTGGTCCCCCACCCAACCTTGGCCAACCTGGCCGCGGCTGGACAACCCGGTTTGGGTGGGAGCCTTTCGAGTTAGAGTAACAAAGGGGTATCGTTATACCATGTCGCGCGCACTCCTTTCAGGAGGCACAGGAGGCGGTTGGCACCCAACATCAGCCTCTCGTTTTGACGAGAAGCAGAGAGGTGGTGCCATTCAACCGCGCTCCTTTCCAAGCCTCCTCGAACGAAAAGAAAACAACATGGGCCTGTGTAATTGGTTCCAGAAAGTGATCTGGTTTGCCGCAATGGGACTGACCGGCGCGCCCGCCCGTCCAACCCACTCGTCTTGTTCCACTCCAGCACTCCACCCCCTTTTTTTTCTTCGTCCTTTTTGTTTTCGCAACAAACGCTTTCCTTCCGTCAAAGGGCGAGGGTGAGTCCAGGAGAGAAAGAAAGAAAAAAAAAACCCAAGCTCAGTAGAAAGACTCGACCATGGTGTCCTTCATATTGGTGTTGATGTTGCTGGGGCCCAGGCCCTCTCCCAGGCGGAAGACGCTCTCGACAACGCTCAGCTCCGTCGCCGTGGTGTCGAGCCCGGTGACGGCCATCCAGTCGTTGACGACCATGCCGGCGCCGACGACGTTGCTGCCGCGGTTGATGGAGCCGGCGACCAGGGGCACCTGCAGGAGGCTCGAGAGCTCGTCCTGGTCCTGGATGCTCGTCTTTGGGTGGACGATGCCGCCGTGGTTGGACAGGGCCATGTAGGAGCCCACCAGGACGTTGTCGGCGACCGTCTGGCGGAACACCTCGACGCCCAGCACGTCGGCGATGATCTCCTCCGTCTCGCGCTCCAGGTCCGGGTGGATCAGGGCGATGTGGTCGTTGGTGGCGATGACGTTGCCGAGCGCCGACAGCCGCTCCTCGATGCGCTGGATCTTGACCTCGTCCGGCAGGCTGTTGCGCAGGTGCTGCAGCTCCTGGTCCGTCGTGCTGGTCGGTACGAGCAGGCCCTTGCGGTTGCTGTATTTTGTTGGGGGGAGCAGAAAGTCAGACGAGTGATTGTCACCCTTCGTTTCCCCGGCGCCTCGAGCTTCCTGGCTTAGCTTACCCGGCTGTTAACCGCCCCACTATCCTCATGCCCGCAATGGTGGTTCTGCAGATGGGGATGACATCCTGGAGCTCGGCCTCGAAGACGCTGTAGAAGTTTTCGCTCGCACCAAGCGCGACGAGCGAGTATGAGTTTGTGAGGGTTGCAAAGACGCCGACTCTGCGGTTTGGCTCCGTTAGCACTTTTTCTCCGTTACAGACCGATTAAAAGCGCCGCAGGAGACGCAGGAAATGGACACTGGCGCTTTTCTGCCCGCAAGCCAAAGGGTAAGAGCAAGGCAGCCGCACAGCCGGCGGGCGGGATGGAGGAAGTCGCGGGACACTGACTCGTTGGAGTTTTCGAATTGTGCGCGGACCGCCATGGCTTCGGTGTTTTCGTCTTGTTCTACGTGCTGGCTTTTGGGGGAAAAGGTGAGAGATAGATTTAGGCAGGTATGCTTGGTGAAGATCGGATTTGCAGGAAGCTGAATGGGCGGAGGTGGGGGTGTTTGTTTATGGTGCAGAAAAAAAAGTCACATAAAAATTCGAGCTGTTGCTGCTGCACCCCGCAGTTATATCAATCCGCGGGTTCCTTTCTCCGTCAACTGCAGCAGCTCCTCCTGTGTTGGCCTCAATCTCCACGCTCCGCCCGCAGCCTTGGAATGGGCCCAGCAGCCCGGATGACTCAGTATGGCTGCGAGCCAGCTGGATTTGATGCGGAGTCTCGGGTCTTGCAGCTTTTGCGGAAATCAGTACGTGCAACTAACTGATGCAGTCGCAGCGCCTTGGGATGGGGACCGTCAGCCCTCGACCCGCTGCTGCTGATGACTCCTTTTCTCCGCCGACTCGAGGCGTGCTGACTTTCCTATTGAGGCTACCAGCAGTTGTCGCTCAGGGGTAGCCCAATCAAAGCAGTCGATGGCTCATAATGACTTTCTGAACAAATCCCATTGCGCTGCCTTCCATGTTCCCCAGGAGAGAATAAAAGGAGGTAGAAAAACGCAAATAGGAAAGAAATACATGAAGAGAAATGGTAAAAGGTCCACACAGGAAAGAATTGGGCAATTGAGGTTCCCATTAATGTAGGCAAAACTACCACAGATTTTTATTTGGGCATCTTGCCTTCCCACGAAACCACTGCCACACAGCCAAGCAAGCAAGCAAAAAACAACGACATCCCTCGTACAAGTCCGCCCTCCAACCGTATCGTCACATTTATACATGAAAGCGACAGAATAGCCGCGGCAGCACCTCCGCGTCCGCGTATGTGCCCGTGGCAAGCCCCATGCTTGCCCTTTCCCTGAAAACGCCTGGCCGGTGATATACTTGGCAATGAGTGAATGCAGGCGGTGCGGTAGCCTGCGTAGAGGAGTCACCTCAAGTCCACTGCTGGGAAGTATCGCGGCCCCGCGAAGCCCTTGGCCACAACCCCCTGGATGTCGATGTTGCAGGCGTGGTCGAGCTGCGGGTTCCACATCTTGAGCAAGATGAACCGGCCCGACACAGGCGGATCAAACCGGATTGTGCACTTGCTCTTGTCCTTTTCGATGAAGAAGCGCGCATGCGGCGCCATCAGCGCCCCTCCGACTGCCCGGACTGCTTCCTGTGTCGCCAGCTGCGACGCCTCGACCGCCTCTTCCAGGCTCATGTCGCCACCACCGCCGCCGCCGCCGCCGCTGTTGCCACCGTCGCCAGACAACAATGTGTGGCCAGTCCGTATGTATTCGCTCACGTTGTCGTCCACCTGAGCCCAATCATCGCCGCTGTCGCTCTCGAACGGCAGGGATCCGATCCGGTTCGGCGTCCGCCGCCGGCCATACCTGTAATGGGTACCGCTAGCGTCTCCACTTCCGCCCTCGTCCTCGCTGCACTCCGTCGTCACCCTGAAAGGCGGCGGCGCGACTGTGAACTCGGGTGGCACCTGCGCCGCCAGGCACGTGTCCTCTGGGTCGAAGAGGATGCTGTACATGCGCCGCCTCTGGGAAATCCTAGTTACCGACGACCCGTCCTCCGAATGCCGCACTGAGAGTACGGGCGCTCGCTGATTGCTGGCTGGCCTAGAACGACCGTACTGAATCTGATAGTCGGCCGTCCGCGTAAGAAGCTCGTCCTTGTTCATCGATATAAACACCATGCCCTCTCGAACTCTGTGCTTTGTTTGTCAGCATAACGACGTCATGACAGCAATCATACGAAAAGACTGTCGGAGGCTGGCACTCACGGTGATGAGTAGTTGGAGCCAGGAGCCTTGATGATAAGCTCTTTGAGGCTGAAGACTGTGGCGCCCTGGTGCTTCAGAACGATGTTGCACCTGCTACCCTTGGTGCAGTAGACCGAGCTATCGTTCTTGAGTATGTTCTCGGCGGCGTATATGCTGGGTCCAGAACCCTCTGTGTACATGCCACCGTCGCAGCTGACAATCTCCATGGTCAGAGTGCCCGGCTCGACCTGACCGTAGTGGCCGTACCTGAAGCCCTTGAAGCTTGAGGCGAGGCGGTCCGACGAGTCAAGCTTCCGGCGCTTCGCGCGGCGGCTGTCCTCAGCCTGGTCTTGAGAGTGAGTTGAGGAGGACATGAAGGGTGGTGATGGCGGAGTGTTGGCCGGTTGGTTGGTATTGTGCATGTCCAGGAGAGCGCGGAGGTGCGGGGTTGCGTTGTCGAGCCTGAGCTCCAGATCAGCGAAGGAGGCGTTGGCAGCAGTGGACCGGTACCTTTCACTCGGACGGTACCGGTAAAAGTGAGAACGGTTCTGGTTGTTTCCTGCGCCGCCGCCACCACCACCACCACCACCACCACCACCACCACCGCTAGACGACATGCTAGGTCCCCGGCGGCCGAGATGAGAGCGCAAGGGCGGGAGCGGAGGCGAGGGGGCGGGCTGGCGGGCGGTGTCTCGGCCCGTGAAGGGCTCGCGGGAGAACCTCCGTTGCAGATTTCGTGATGGGGCGCTGCCGAAGGCGTGGGAGCTATCGGGACTGTCAGCCCCAGCGGCCAGGGAAAGATCGCCGATGGTGCGCCGAGCTCGGCCGAAGTTGTCGTGGAAGCGCTCTATGACGCGAAACAACTCTCCGGACGGGCTGACCTCGGCTGCCGGGCGGTCATCGAGGATCGAGCGGACGATGTCGTCGGCGGACTGCCTCGGTCGTTGGGAGTGGTTCCCAGACTGGTCGCGAACGTTAGACGGAAGATCTGGCATCGGGAGGGCTTGAGGTAACAGTGCCCGGATGGGAAATCGAGACTCGGGGCGGAGGGGCGGAGGGGCGAAGACAAGCGGGAGGAACAGCAGGTTTGCGCCTGACAAACAGAGAGAGGCATGAAGCCCACTCACCATCAAGGGACACAAAAAAGGCGGAAGCCGCGCACGATAAAGAGCGAGCTTGTGACTGGCAGGCTCGCTCGGAAAGCCGATAATGCCCCGGCCTGCAGGACGATGCGACAAAGCAAGTTTGCGTTTGCTGCTAGTCGTCTGTCGTGGGGTCGAAGCGCAATCGGGGGTGGCTCGTGGTCAGAGACGACGAAGCAGGTGCTGGGCAGGCCTGGGCGGGTGCGTGCAGCTGGCCTCGTTTGCCGAGTTGGGGGTGGCCTCGTTCGCGTAGCGAGGCGTCGTTCGCAAAGCGCAACAAACGCCCTTGGAGTGGAGACAGATAGACAGATGGCGGCAGCAGCGACCGAGGCTGACTGGCCGACAGCCAGGCGGGTGCCCAAGGGGAATCGAGACACGAAGCAAGCCCCGGGCTATGTTCTGGCTTTCGCGTGCGGGGCAGCGTCGACAATCGGTCAGCGGTTGAGTGTTCGGTATTTCCTAGGTCGATGCCGGGTGTGGGCTGGCTGGCGGGAGTTGGAGAGGTGGGAGCAGCAGAGAGCGGAGCGGGATCAGGGAGGGGATTGATTGAAGGAATGATTGGAATAATCGACTGAATTGGCAAGAACAAGACGGGGTGCGAACGTTCCGCGCCGCTAAGGCCGCTGCATGTGCACAAACGCAGCTGGACAGCGGGGTCTGTTAGCGAGGGAGCGGTTGCGCAACCAGGGCTGCCAGCGAGCGGAAAGAGCGCCCGGCCTGGCTTTCCCTTCTGCGTCACACCGCCCCATTTGTCTCCAATTCTCGTGCATTGTCACAAAACTTCACCTCCTCTGATTGTTACACATGCGTCTTCTCCAGCCTTTCTCTCTTGAGCTGCACGCGGAAACTCGCAATGCTCGGTGACGGGATTACGGGTGCTGGTGTCTAGGTTGTTATCAAGACCCCTGTTGATTTGTCTTCTGCCAGCTGAGTTGACCCAGTGGAGCCCGTCTGGCTGTACCGTGCCACTTTAACACGCATGATGTTGCGCTGCCGATCCTCGGAGTGCGCTCATATCCATGTCATTGACGAGCACTTGTGCCCGTCGGGCAGACTGATGAATAATGGTGCCTCCAATCATACAGGCTGTTAATGTAGCTGAGATAGAGGACGTAGATATATTAGCCCCCACATACCTACCTACCTACCCATCTGCTCTGCTGCTTCGTTTAGGCCTATCCGTACACAAGCCAATGGATTGGCCCATCCGGGTTCTCTGCCGTCCATGCTCTGACCGGGCAGGCAATCCCAGCAAACCAACAGGCATGGAAAGCGGCGTCATCAGCAGCGACCAAGGCCCTCGTGCTCCGACCAGGCAGATCGTTTGTAGCAGCCCTTCCCAGACCATCCCATTGATTGATTCCCTCAAGCAAAGTGTTTGTTTCTTTGGGCATTTCAATATCAATCGTTTCGCCCCCAGTTGACTTTTCCAATTATTTGCCCATTGCCTTGAACGGAAATTCCGCCCAATTTTGAACGAGCAGTTGGCACGCCCAACAGGCCCCAATCGCACGGCGCCTGAGACCCATTAAAAAACACACGCACTGCAGGCACTTCACTGCGCTGCTCGCCTGGGCACCCATCGCCAGACCGATATTGATATCGCGTGACTTGCCCACCCACCCACTCGCCTCGGTCACCTGAGTCTCCCACTATCCATATCTAACCCACACCCAGGCACAACATGGCGCTTCCGGCGCAGGATGCGGTTCCTCTGGCGCCGCGGGAGGGCCCGTGCCGGTCATGATGCCCGAGGCAAACGGCGCAGGTCTGGCAGCGCAGCTGCAGGACCCGGCGCAACAGCAGCAGCAGCAGCAGCAGCAGCAGAGCAATGGCATCAGCGCAGATGAGATCGCGCTCTACGACCGCCAGATCAGGCTCTGGGGCATGCAAGCGCAGGAGAAGATCCGCTCCGCCAACGTGCTGCTTATCACCATGAAGGCGCTAGCTAACGAGATCGCCAAGAACCTGGTGCTCGCCGGCATCAATTCGCTGACCATCCTGGACCCGGAGCCCGTTACGGCCGCCGACTTTGGCGCCCAGTTCCTGCTGGATGAGGACGAGGCCCGCGTCGGCATGAACCGCGCCGAGGCCGCCAGCGTCAACCTGCGCAAGCTCAACCCGCGCGTCAACGTCATCGTCGACACGGACCACATATGCTCAAAGGGCCCCAGCTTCTTCGCCGCCTTCAACGTCGTCGTCGCCACCGACCTCGACCCCCAGAACCTAGTCCTGGTCAACACCGCCACCCGCCTCAATGGGAGGCCCTTTTACGCCGCCGCCACCCACGGCCTGTACGGCTACATCTTTGCCGACCTGATCGAGCACGAGTTCGTCGTCGAGCGCGACGTCTCCAAGCCCACCGAGCTGGGCGCCGAGACGAGGACGCGCACCATAGTCGGCGTGACGGTGCGCGACGACGAGGCCGGCAAGAAGGTCGAGCGCGTCACCAAGCGCGAGCTCTACTCCACCTGGACCCTCGCCGACGCCGCCACCCTGCCCGAGGCCCACCGCCGCTCTCCACGCCGCCTACGCGCCGTAACCCCAGCCCTGTCGTGCCTGCGCGCCCTCTTCGACTTCATCCAGGAGCGCGCCCGCCTGCCCTCGGTGCCCGCCCACGCCCGCGCCGACCTCGAGCGCTTTCACCGTCCTGGCCAACGAGAAGCACAACCAGCTCGGCCTCCCCACCCCACCTTGCGCTCCGAGTTCCTGCGCAGCTTCCTGCAGAACCTCGGCGCCGAGGTCGCCCCCGTGACCGCCATCCTAGGCGGCCAGCTGGCCCAGGATGTCATAAACGTCCTCGGCGGCACCCAGCAGCCCATCCAAAACACAATCGTCTTTGACGGCAACACCATGGAGGCCAGCATGTTCGCCCCTCCCCCGGACGACGAGGTCCTGGGCAGCGCCCAGCTGGCCTCGTCGTCGGCAGCCGACGTCCAGCTCGCCGTCGCCTCTGCCACCACCGTCGGCGCCGTCCTCGGCCCGGACGGCCAGATCATTACGGGCGTCATCGGCATGGCGCCCATGGGCATGCCCGCCGCCGGTATGCTGCAGCAATAGTTTTCCATGTAATCAACCTGCGCGAGGGCTAGTGTGTGTGTGTGTTTGCTAGAGAGTGCACAAGAGGAAGCGACTATCCCCACACGATGCAGATGGACGGGTGTCTTCACACCCAGATTTAGGGCCTGGCGGCAAGACTGCCCTGGGGCGTGCATGACTTGGTTGCCACTTCATGCAAGATACGCATTGGCCTATGCTGTGACCAGCCAGCTCTGACCTCAGGACGGTGCTATGGCACGAAAAATCAGGACATCTTGCTCGTTATCTCCTCACAACCAATTTATGATCGATCTCTTTGGCCCGAGCTAAAAATCACGGTTCGGAATGCGGACGAGAAAAAAGAACGTGGATAAGGTAAACCTAGCACCTTTGGAGAGCTATGTAGGTAGCCACGAGACATTATTTGGCATCCGGAGATGCCTTTCAACCTCAACACTCTAATAGGAAACGCCGAGGATCCATAGCACCTGGTGGCATGCCGTTGTTGAAGTGCCCGTGGCCTTTCCCCAACTGTGAGCAAATCACGACACGACGAGGACCAACGGATCACTCTCGCCGCCGCTAGGACATCCACTTAGCCGCTTCGTGTTGCCCGTGTGAGTAAAGTAAACACCTCATTAGCATTTCAAGCGGGCGGTGCCCATGCTCTAGACTTTCTTTTTTGCACCGAGATGTCTAAAGAAACACATGCAAGACCACCCATGTCTCACCCAGTGCGGCAGATGAAGCCTGAGGCGTGGTGCCGGGCTATATCAACACGGCCAAATTTGCCCTTGCCGATCTCAAACATACCGAGGTGCAGGCTCCGGTGTGGCAGTCGTGGTGGCTGTATGATTACTGACGGTGCTGCGGCTCCTGCTGCTGGTTCCGCCCGCGGATGGTGACCATATGTGTTGTGCTAGTCGGCCGAGTCGTGCTGCTGGACAAGACGCAAAGCTTGGTGGGAGGCGCTGGCGGCGGTGGCATCAGACGGCGCAGAGCTGTTTCGTGGAGTAGAGCGCCCGCCGCCGCCGACTCGCGCATCGACAGTCGCCATGTGTCAGGAGAGGGTAAGGGAGCTCGCGGCGCGTAATGAAGGGGACAAAAGAAATCTCCGTTAAATCAAAGGGTTGTGACATGTCCCAACACTCAACCAAGACACAAGATCGATTGTTTGCTTGGAAAAGCGCAGCCTGATAGAGGTGTTGGTTGGCAAGGCAAAACAGACCAATTGCGCGCAGCTTCGACGCCAACACCCCTTTGGGAAACCGAGGGGAATTCCCCAGGCTGAGTCCCCTGCTCGTGTTTTTGGCCAACATGGCTGTCTTCGACTTTCAGCCACATACGACTGACACACAGGTTCACCTGAATAGTAGCCCCTGCCACTCCTTGGGACCTCATCCACAACCTTTTGCCCGGACGTATCTCTAGCCGCCCCCGAGGCCGGAAGAGGGCTAGCAGCATCGCTAGGATGGGGGCCAAATCTTTCAGATCTGGCATCATCCCTGCCTCCGCATGCAGGTCGTGAGGAAAGCGGCGTGAGCTAGGAGCCACCCCGGCGTTAAACTCGATGCGGGCAAATACATATACATACAGTAGCCTTAGCCACGACCCCTCGGTCTGACTTGGCGGGACTGGAGCCGTAGCCTGGTCCCCGGGGCGCGGGCTCGGTGAGCCTGTGGCCTCCTTGGGCGTGCGGATTACTCCGTGCTGCCCTATCGCCTGGGCTGAGGCTTGACCCCGAGCTCTCCCGGGGATGGAACTAGGACTAAACTTTGCAGCCCAGCTCTCTCGGAGATGCATTAGCACAGGTGCGTTCCGGCGGGATCAGGATCCGGGACGGCTCCTGGATCAGGAAAGGTGTTTTCTTTTTTGGCTCGGACGCGGGTCGGGGTTGGTCGTCATTTTCTCTCCTCTACTGCGCGCGGACTTTTGCCCCCTTGGCTAGTCTTGGCTTGGTTCCGAGCTCCGGCGGAGGAGAGTCTCGGGCCAGGCGTTTAGCGCAACATTACCCAAGACAGGCGGATTTTGAGACGGCATTTGTCATCCCTCATGCTCGGCTGGTGTGTGCTCTGTGTATACGCGGAGAAGCTTCACGATGCAAGCTGTCGACTGGGTGCATGCAGGACAGGCTGATTGCTCAATGTGCGTTTCCGCCGTTTAGTGTGGAAGCGAGGCACAAAAGCGGAGGCGGTCATCTGCGAGCTGCACACACTGTAACGCGCATTTGCGGGTCAGGATCTGCGTCGTATCGGGAGCAGTAGAGGGAGCACTGGGACTGAGCCAACTGCGCTGGGTGGATCGGGCGAAACGCCGCTGATTGGGTGGCAGCCCGTCTGAGGAATGCTGCGTCGCCGCCGTCGTGCCACCTCGCCAGAGACACTGATCTCGTCCACGCTGACCCGGCAGACGGATGGCCGCACGCAGCACAAGGGGCCGCCCCAACGACGCCCAGCGCGGAAGCCATCTGATTCCGCGCTAAGCAAAGCGTGCTATTAGTAGGCAAAAGCTTCCTCAGCACGCCGTCGCACGGCCATGACGATGCGCCGCGAGTGCTCGGTCGCACGTCCCACCGAGCTAACGATCCCCCCCTGTCCGCCCATCGAGCAGGTTTTCCGTCTGGTTGTCTTGGGCGAGGCGAGATTGCGTGGGAGCAGGGGAGTGGGAGCAGGGGACGGGCCAAGCTGTTTTGTTTGTCTCTGGTATATTGCAGGGCACGCAGCACACGAGGGGCTCGAGCCGCAACCTTAAACCTGTCATATCCTCGTGGCCTGCTGCGCTGCCGCGGCTCTATTTTACGAGCTTGCCTCTACTCCCGACGTCTGGTGCCTCCAGCCAACCGGCCTTTCGATTCTGATCGTCGTGCTGTTGTGCCTATGTAAGCCTGGCGCCTGCAACCTGCACTGGCACCTGCATACCGGCTGCATCCCACCTTGTCGCCTGCACTCGCGCGCCGTATGCATTCGACTCGCGATTCCATTCCCAAGCCGCAAGCAGCACCCCTCCGGCACAGCCAGCCTCGAGCGTGAACAAGCATTGCTGCAGGGGCCACCCTTCATGCACGCTCCCGCCATCTACATAGAGCCAGCAAGCAGGTGACGTTGCACAACGGTACGGTAGTTCCCTGGACCTGCCGTAGCCTTGCAGCAAGGCATCATCGACATTTTATTCTTCCTTTTTGATACTTCCTTTTATCTTGGGGTGCCGCGCTGGTCGCCTTTGGTTTCGAATCCCGTCTTTTTTTGCTCCTTTTCTCGAGCTCTCCAGCACGATTGCACTGGTCCTGACACCGACGTGCGTGCGCCTGTTGCCAAATTTGTTTGGCCCGTCGCGGTCGCTGCGGGGACACAACAACGTGGACGGCCGAGGCCCAACACCGGCCCATTGCCTTTGTTTGTTTGCTTGTTGGCTGTCGATCGATAGCAGCCGGCCGCAAACGAGTCGCAATTGCAACATCGGTTTCTTTTTCCGTTGTCGGCGACCAACTGCTGCGACTCTGCTCAGTTGGAAAACCCACGCTCTCACTGCTCCGGGTTCCCCAAACAACCTTGGGCCCCACCGAGCCGCCTTTTTTAGGCCATCAAACCCGGCCTCGCATTGTGTCAGAAAGATTAGCTCGTCATGCTAAGCCAGGTGCCGCGAGGCGCCGCTCCTGGATCGCCATGCACAACCACTCCACAACCGCAAGCAACAGCACCATCCGCGCCGCCTGCTGCTGCTGCTGCCGCCGCCGTCCTCCTTGCGCCTCCTCGTCGCCAAGTATCCCACTTTTCTCGCCCTGACCCACGCTGCTACCAAACTTTCCTCGCCAATGGCTCCCCTACGCCTCGCCAAAGCAAAACCACGCCCGATCCCGTTGGTGATGCCACTGCCGTTGCTTTCGGCCACACCACACCGCTCGCCATAGCCGCCACCACCAACGAACCCTATCCGTACCACCCTTATCCGTCCTACCGCCAACCGGCCCACGAGTACTCTAGCGGCGCCTGGTCCAGCAGCAGCAGCGTTTATTCCCCCACCGATGGAGAGCCCGTAGCGGCCCCGACCATCCCCTCCCGAAGCCGCCACCAGTCAATACCGAGCCTCCTGCCGCTTGCCCTCATCAACCGAGCCACCTCTCCCGAGAGGAGGCACCGGCCCGCGCTGTCGGAAGCCGCGATGCCTCTCACCGGTGACGGCAGGTCAAGGAATGGCCGGACTTCGGACAACACTCCTCGGAAGGGCGCCCTGGCCGGCTGGTTTTCATCCGCAGCAAGCGACGCAAATGCTGGCAGCGGGATTCCAACAATAGCAACCCCAAACGGAGAGACGACCACCCCATTGCGTCGAACCCGGTCTCCCATTTCGACCGAGAGCCAACAACAACGAGGCTCAAGCCCCTCGCCTGCAGCATCCCGGTTCGGATTTTTGTCGGCAATATCATCGGCCCTGACGACACAGACTTCCTCGCCAGACGGGACTCTCAACCGCAATGCCACTAGCGACAATGATGACGAGATATTAGCCATGGACGTTGAGGCTGCGCTCTTCCCCGGCGGTCTTCCCGTGGCCGGTGAGGCCTTCTCGCCTTCGGCCTTCAAAAACCTGCAGATGAACGCGACGGCAGTCGCCCGCCGCCTGCAGGGGGCGTACCGCATGCGGACGGTCGAGGCGCGCGGCCTGGCCGCCGAGATGGAGGCCCAGCGCGAGGAGCTCGAAGAGGCAACGACCCGCTCGGCACACCTCAAAATGCAGCTTGAAGACATGGCCGCCAAGGCGGCCGAGCACGAGCAGGCCATGCGCGGCCTCCTCGACGAGCTTGCTGCCGAGCGCCGCAAGACGGCCAAGCTTCTGCAAAGCCAGCGCGGCGACGGCCTGCTTCACGTACCCGCGACCTCCGAGGGCTCCATCTCCGAGGACCTGGGCGTCGACGCTGCCGAGGAGGACCAAAGGCGGCGGCGGAGGCTGCAGAGGCAATGGCGCGGCAGCGGCGGGACCGTCAACAGCTTCGACACGGACGACGACGAGAGTGTGGCCGAGAGTGAGAGCGTCTTCTCGTCGCGCTGCAGGAGCCCAACGTCGGCCGCGACCGCCGACGGGGCACCGCCAGGCAGCATTCTTTCACCGACGGCCCTCACCCAGTCCCCCACGGCGCTGTCCCCGCCGCCGCCGCACCACAGCAGGCGGACCCCGGTGGGCTCGAGACTGCCGCCACAGCCACCCTCGCGATTGTCACAACAGCAACAGCCCCAGATGACTGCGTTTCAGCGTCTTGTCAAGGGCGTGACGTCTGGACCCGCCTCAGGCCAGGCGACCGACGACGCTCCCGTCAATGGCTGTTCGAATTGTCAAGGTCTCGACGCCTCGGTCGCGTGGGACACGGTGAATCTGCTCAAGGACGAGAACCATGCTTTGAAGGAACGAATGAACGAGCTCGAGGACGCTGTAGAAGGGGCCCTCGATCTGGTGAATGGCATAGGGTTATGATGATATACCATGAGGAGGAGGGTCATGTCGAACATCTTACTTACGCACGAGCATATACCCAGGACTAGGGTTTCCTTTTTGTTTTATTGTTCACTTCTTTCTAGCCGTCGCGCTTGCCCCTTTGGGGATTTTTATAGGTGGTTTTTATAACACCAGATTGCATCTGGGACTTTGGGAAAAGGATTTTTTTCATGTTCACCTATTACCTTGGCCGGCGAGCCCTCACCGTTCCTCTCATGTTAGTGATATCCAAGTTAGCTTCAGTGGGCCAATATGGTATGGATACTGGCGTGGAAAATACGGCGAAGCGCCGAAAAAGAAGCAAGAAAACGTCATTTGGGTATGGGTTCCATTCTTCGCCGGTGAGAGTCTCGTTTGCTCCGCCAAAGATCTATTCGTAGTGGAGGGAGGGACGGATAAACAGGACGTCGCACCCGTCCTCCGTAGCACTAGCTCCTGCATCTCGATCATTTCGTCGCACAAGGCCATGAGAGCACCGGTCCCCGGGATACAGAGCTCCTGTATGTAATGGACACAGTGCGGCGTGGCTAAACTCCCAGACTCAACTTCCAATGGCATGCAAGCTATAATTAGGGAAAGCCGCCTAGGTGCTTGGTGAGGTGGCCAGCTCGACGGCCCGGTGGTTGCCCGACCCCAACCCCCCGTCACCACTGAGCTACCTAGAAATCTTGCCGTCTCACCAGGTCGTCACCATCCCTGACAAGGGAGCCCCGGAGCAGGAAGACCCTGGACCGAGAAGGTCCCGACTGTTCAGATCTCTCAAGTCCGATGAAAATTGCAGTCGAGGGCGCGCGCGGGCGCCTCTGCGGGGGTGCAAGGCCCCGCCCACTCCATCTACTTTCGTTGTGTACAAACGGGAAAAGGGCGCTGCGCCTGTGATGGATGCGAAGTGCGAAGGTAGAGCCAAGCCCGTAGGAGAGACGTGGACTGTTCTACCTGAACCCCTTTTCTCCCCTGACCTGTTTGTCATCCAGGCCAGGCGCGAAATTCCTCTCCTCATGCCCCCATCGCTGCATCATTTTGGACGCTACCTCTCTCCCCCCTCCTCTCTCTCTTTCTCTCTCTCTCCCTTCCTCCAATTTTTAGTGATGCCCCTCGTCGGCGTGGTGGTGGTCGTCGGCCAGGACAAAGTGCTCGTAGGCGCAGTAGGCGGCAAAGGCGACGGTGGCGATGCCGAGGCCCGGGAAGGAGCCCTTGAAGCGGTTCCAGCGGCTGAACTGGCCCTTGTACCGCCAGGCCTCTGCCCGCTCCCACGGGTCGTACCGCGGCTTGCTGGCCGCCTTGATGAAGGCGTGCGTGTCGAAGCCCGTGATGCTGGGCTTGGGGCCGCCGTGGGCCGCCCTCAGTATCCTGCGCGATTTGGGGAATGGGCGTTAGCTGGCGCTCGGGGGGTTTGGGGGGGTTGCGAGGAGGGGTGGGGTCGTCTCGTTGTCATGGCCGTCGTCGTCGTCGCCGTCTCACCTGGAGGGATACATCGGATTTGGGGTTATTTCGGTTCGACTGTCTGTCCGCTCGCTCGCTGCGGCTGGGCTGGGCTCAATTGGCAGCCCCGAGTGTCGGGTGGGCGCGAAAAGGTCGCTACGGCTGGGGTTGGTTTGTTCGTTGGTCGGGGGCGTCGGCGTCGTCGCATCAAGCAATCCAGGTAGGGGGGCAGCATCCGAGGATGGAGGGACAAGAGCCAACCACACAGCCCGCTCACCGAGCCGCGGCGCGGCGGGCACGGGCCTTTCACAGGGTGACTAAGCGACAGCCGCGCGGGATCCTGGCGCGTCCATTGGTCCGCCAGTGCTAGGTCGCTCTTGGCCCTGTGTGCAACCGACAGCTGGTGCTTGGTGCTGCCCGCGTGTAGTGTGTAGCAGTTCGCCCATCACCCAGTTGTGCTCCAGGCTTGTCGCCGATCGAGGCCACCGACGGAATTGGGTCTCAAGATTGAAGCAACACAGCCATCCCCGCGAGCCAACCCCGGACAGCCACCCACCACCTTTTGCGCAGAATTCGGAGGACGCTTTCGAGAGTGCTTGGGACGAGAAATCCCCTCCGCTGACCATCTCGCCAACTTTTCAATCTGTGACCAAGGGCTCCATCCGTCCTGGGATCAGCACGCGATACGTCAAAGTCCGGAGCGATCAAGGGACGAAGGAAGAAACAGACGAAGCATAATAATAATATCACACCTACGCACACGCACCACAGGCGGGCGCAACCCGGGCGTGCTGACCCTACGAGCAAGCCGCTTTGCCTCGACACACCCCGCGTAGCATCCCTTGGCCAGATGCGCCACCCTACCACGGCCGACCACCGAGCGACGAAGACGACGACAGCAGCAGCAACGATACAGACACCGATAAGGACCCGGAGACGAGAGTAGCGCAGCAGCAGCAGCAGCGATATTATGCCTCCGCCTCCAAATAGGTTCACCAGCGGGCCCGCGACCATCTCGCCGTACCAGCACCAGTTCCCTCCCCAGCACGGTGGCCAGGGCCATGCCGGCGGCGGCCATCCCCCGCCGCTCGGGAACCCGGCCTACATAGGCGGGCCCAACAGCCAGCTCAACCCCTTCGCCGCGAATGGCGCCCTCAGCATGGCCGCGGGACTGAACCCCGCAGGCGCAGGCGCGTTCGGCGGCCACGGCGACTCGGGCCTGGGCAGCCACGCCGCCCGGCTCGGCTTCACCCACGGCACCAGCCTTCAGCAGCAGCAGCAGCAACAAGCACAGCAGCAACAGGCGCAACAACAACAACAACAGCAGCAGCAGCAACAGCAGGCCCAGCAGCAGCAGGCCCAGCAGCAGCAGCAGCAGCAGCAGGCTCAACAGCAGCAACAACAGCAGCAACACCACCCGCAGCAAGGGCATGGTGGTGCCGTGCTGTCCGACCACCCGACCCGCACCCAGGCCAAGGGACGGATACGAGAGGTGTGGAAACATAACCTGCACGAGGAGATGGCGATCCTTCGAGACCTGATAGAGAGATACAACTACATTGCTATGGTAAGCCACCAGTAGTTCGAGTTCCGTAGCCTCCACCAATCATCGTAACCATGACTATTGCTAATACTCAACTACGTCGATCCAACCGTCCAGGACACAGAGTTTCCCGGGCTCGTGTGCAGGCCTATGGGGACCTTCCGTGGAAAGAGCGACTATCACTACCAATGTCTCCGGGCCAACGTGGACATGCTAAACGTGCTGCAGGTGGGCATCACGCTCTTTAACGAGGACGGCGAGAACCCACCTGCGCGGCCGGGCAGCGGCGAGGACCCGGTGGTGATCGCGGCGGCCGCGGCGGCGGGGAGGCGAGTCGGCACACAGCAGGGCCCGCTCCCCTACACGTGGCAGTTCAACTTCAAGTTCTCGCTCAAGGACGACATGTACAGCCAGTCGTCGATCGACTCACACGTGCAGGCGGGCATCGACTTCAACGTGCTCGAGCGCGACGGCATCGACCCGCACGAGTTCGCGTCGCTCATGATCTCGTCGGGCATGGTGTGCGACGACTCGGTCAGCTGGATCAGCTTCCACGGCGCCTACGACTTTGGCTACCTGACCAAGCTGCTGTGGTGCAAGATGCTACCCAACGACGAGATCGAGTTCGTTGAGATTATGAAGCTCTTCTTCCCCCGTATCTACGATGTCAAGTATCACATGAAGCACCAGAGCAAGCTGCTCGCCCCATCGGCTTCCACGGCGTCGACGGCGCTGTCGTCGAGATCCTGCAAAAGTTTGATCACAAGTCCACGCTCGAGACCCTGGCCGAGGTCCTCAAGGTCAAGCGGACCGGCCCCGCCCACCAGGCCGGCTCCGACTCGCTCCTCACTGGCCGCGCCTTCTTCCAGATGCGCGACCGCGTTTTGGCGGCAAGATGCCCCAGGATACGATCGGCCAGGTCTGGGGTCTCGAGGGCCCCGACAACACAGGACCCACGGCCGCCCTCGCCGCTGCCGCCGCCGCCGCCGTCTCGGCCCAGCAGCAGCAGCAGATGGACGGCGGCGGCGGCCCCAACGGGAACCACCAGCAGCAGAACGGCGGCGCGCCGAGCACCCCGAACTCGGTCCCTGCCGGCCTGGCCACCACGCCCGGTCCGTCCTCGCACCACTCCAACGGCATTGGCATGGGCCCCATGACCCCGGCGGGGGAGGCGGCGTGTTTGGCAGCTTTGCCTTTGCCGGCAGCGGCAGGTGATTTTGTTAAGGGTTACACCAAATAAAATTCGAAAACGCGGGCTTGGGTCTTTTTTCTTCTTGAACTTACGACGGATACCCACATAGGAAGAGGGAACGGCAGGAGAAGGCTCCCGAGAAAATAACTCATAACCCTTGTCCCGCCCCGCCTTGGGCGGATATCAATATCAGTATAGAGAGGAAACCCAGGCGGTAGTTTTATCCGTACTGGTGGGTGGGTGCGTGTGTGGATAGTGATTAGAATAGGGGGTGAGAGAGTGCGCGCGCGCGTGTCTTTTGCTATCTGTTTTTTTTTTTTATTCTTATCGTCTTCTCTCTTTTTTTTTCCCTTTTTTTTTTTTGTCTCGGTTCCTCTTTGTTTGCAGCACAGGAGTATCATCGGCTGGCGCGGTAAGGGTAGGTGAGGTTGTCGACTGAAACATTATCGACGCAAAAACACAAAGGTACCCATCCATCCATCCATCCACCCATCCATCCAGGGGAGGTGCGGGATGTAAAAGAGCTCCGCTGTCAAATCCCGCCTCTGGCATTATCAATGTTCATAAAACAAGAAACACTTTGTATGGCCTCTTCTTTTCTTTGCGGCTCCGGCGGCGTCGTTTTGTTTCTTGTCCTCCGTCTTTGGCTTTTGCGACTCTTCCATCCCATGTCCTTCCTTTTGTATTATCTCCCCTGGTTTCTCAGTTTTTATCATCTGGGCCCCTTGGCCATGGCTGGTCTCCGTCCTATTCTTGGCCCATGTTTTGACGGGGTTATAGAATATTCACACTCTCCTTATAAAGTTTTCTCCTCCGTTCTCCCCGACCTTTTTCATCGCGCATTATCGCGCAGAAACAGGAAACTTCTGCTCCTATTTCGGTTGGCATGCGCAAATGGCAAGTCACCCTAGTGAAGAGCATCACGGCACCACCACAACTATTGGCATGCTTATCCACAACGGCCATGAGAGTCGGCCGTAGACTATAGGCTGTTAGAAGAATACGTAGCGATATTGAGCACCTAGGTGGTTGTGATGGTAATATCATATATCGCTCCCATCGTCCATAAAATCGGGCGTAGTACACAGGCCATTTGCACGCCAAGATTCCTCCGTCTCATCGTCACGCCCTTCGGGGAAAGTCAGGCGCCACTCCGGCACCATTATATAGGCCCTTATCCTGGGGTAGAACACTGGGCCGATGCTGCTTGGCCCAAACAATCTGATGTCTTGGTGGACGTGCTTAGTGAAGGCCTCATGGCACAAATCACCGACCCATCGAAGCTTCGTAAAAATGGGGCGCTGAGGTAACATTGAAAGGCAGAAAGGGAACGGAAGTCAAGATGAAAAAAAAAGGTTGTACAGAGAAGGCTCCCAGGAGTCCAAAGCGGGAGGAAATAAGCAGCCGAAACGCTTTTGCCCTGTTGCTTGGTGGCTCGGAGGGCTCCAAGCAAGGCTGAGAATGGAAGCAAAGGGAAACAGACAAATAAAAAGAGGGTGAAAACCCATCGTTCGCCCATCGCCCTTTACCGAAGACCAAAAGCAGCCAAAAAAAAACAAAGGAGGAAAAAAAGAAAAATACCTAAATATCAATCGCCAACACCATGACATGACCACGGCCACCATTTCCCACCCACCCATCGAGTCCTTCTCGGCCCATATTATGATGAACGCAGAAACCCAAGAGACAAAAAGAAATGGGAATCAGGCCCTATGATAACTCCCAAAAAAACCAACTCGCAACTTTTCTCAAGGCCTTTTTTCTCTCTACACGCTAGCTTCGTGCAAATGGACTTTTTGTGTTGCAAATGTGTGAAACCCACCAGGAGAAGATATCGACCTCGAACTCCGGCCAGATGCGCCAAACTTTGTTGTTCCTCCTCTTACCGTTCGTTTTGCCCACGTCCTCGCCGCCTTCTTTGGTCATCGTTTGCTTGTCGGGTGATCCGACGAGTTTTCGAGCTTCTTTCATTGGAGCCAAGGCGGCGGCGATAGCAAGATGGTGCCCTTCGCTCATATTTCTCCGTTTAATTGTTCTTTTGTTGTTTCAGAGTTTAGGCGTTGGCGGGCTGCGAGACGCCACGGCCACGGGGGGCACCGCCACCACGTCCACCGCGGGGCTGGTTGTTGAAGCCGCCGCGGCCACCCTGGCTGCCCGAGCGGCCGCCCTCGTAGTTTCCGCGGCCACGACCCGAGATGCCGCCACGGCTGTTGTAGTTGCTGCCGCCGTAGGCGCTCGCCTTGGGCCTCCTGGCCTCAACGATGATGTTCTCGCCATCGACAGTGTGGGGGTTCGCGGCGGCAGCAGCCTGGTAGCCAGCAGGAGTGGCGAATTCAACAAAGGCGCAGTTCTGTCGTTTCTGTTAGTCTCATGTATTGGCGAATCATGCCCGCAGGAGAGGTAATGAATACTAACCTTGGTGCGGTTGATGTCGAAGTAAACCAGATCACCAAAGGCGGCGAGAGTCGACTTGAGATTCTCGGCCTTGACCTTCTCGGTGACGTACTTGACATAACCAAGCGTGCCCTCCTTCTCTTGCGGCGCACCCGACATCGACACGGGCCTGTTCTGGCGCTTCGAGTCGGATCCAGCAGTCTGCCATTCACCCGAGTCCTTAGCGACCTCGGGGGCAGCCGCCGCAGGGGCGGCCACCGGTTGAGGTGCAGCGGGAGTAGGAGCAGCGGGAGTAGGAGCAGCGGGAGTAGGAGCAGCGGGAGTAGGAGCAGCAGCCGGGGCAACAGCGGGACGCGGGGCAGGAGTAGCAACGGGAGTGGCGGGCTTGGGCAGGGCAACAGCAGGACGAGCAGGACCGGCGGCAGCGGCAATGCGGCTGGCCCAGGTCATGGGCTTGGCCGGTTCCTTGGGCTTCTCAGGCTCGGCAGGCACAGGTGCGCGGGCGACAACGGGGGTTGGGGTGGGATCCTTGGCCGTCTCGGCCTTCTTGGCATCCTCGTCCGCGATCTCCTGCGCCGTAGTCTCCGGGTCGGGGGCGGCCTCGGTGACAGTCTCGGTCTCAGCAGGAACGGCAGCGACGGGCTCCTCAACGGGCGCAGCAGGCTCGGCCGGGGTGGCAATGGCCGAGGTGGCGGGTGTCTCCTTGGACTCGGCACTTGTCTCCTCAAGCTTCTTGCTGACGGCCGCGGCATCGACCTGAGCGGGGGCGGCAGCAGTCTCCTCGACGGACTCGGACATGGGCGCCTCTATCTCAGCAGGGGCAGCCTCGGCCTCGGGGACAGTAGCCTCAGCCTCCTCGACAGCGGCGCCGGCCTCAGCGGTCTCATCGTCAGCCTCATCGTTGATGTAGCGAAGGATGTCGTTAAGGACGAAGTATCCGGAGGGCTGCTTGGCGAGGATGAAGGTCTGGACGAACTTCTTGGGCTCGCCGCCCTTGTTGACAGTCTCGCCGATGACCTGAATGACAATGCTATCGCCCGAGGCCTGCGAGTCAACGTTGGAAACGCGGACCTTGCAGTCCTGCAGGTCCAGCGACTTGATGCGCTCTTGGATTTGCTGCGCGTTGACAAGATGTGCGTTAGCTAGGGGCGACGATGTGTGGGGTCTGGATGCCCGACGGTACGCACCTGACGGCCGACGGAAACGTTGGCAACCTCGGCTTCGAGTCCGTAAACGAACTGAGATTGCTTTCCGTAAAAGAGCTGTGAGGAGAGAGTGAGGTTAGCGGGAGCAAACACTACGGACGAGCCCGTGTGCCCTCCGTTCTCGCGAGGCAAACCAGTTTACGACGTACATGGAGCTTCTCGGGGTTTTTGCTCAGGGTCAGATAGTACTGCTCAACAAAGTACCAGCCGACCTCATCCTTAGACAGGTTGCTGTTGTCGGAGCTGCCGGTGTTGGCGGCAGGCTGCTCCGGGTGATTAACATTACCGTTGGTCGGCATGGTGGCCATGGTTGCGGCGGTGGTGTGAGAGCTCGCGGTAGGCAGTCGCAGCAGGTGGGTTAAGGATGTGGGTGGTTGCGGGCTTGGGGACCTGGCCAAGTCGCTCGCGCCACGCAGAGTATCGACAGGCACGCAAGGGGCTGCAATTGGAGTCAACACGAGCGCACAACAACAGACGAAGCGGGAGCGAGGTGATGAAATCCATACCTGAGGCAGCTCAAATGCGTGGGGGAGAGGGGTGGATGAGGGTTGGCGTGCGGGCGTGATTCGCTGGAGGGCGAGAGGAGATGGAGACAAACAAGTCGCAGCTGGGGAGGGCACACGAGGGAAAGAGCTCGGCGCGCAAGGAAATGCAGGACGAGGCGGACGCAAAAAAATGCACCTCTACTGGCGGGGGATATGTAGGAAATGGAAAGAGAAAGATATAGATTCCCGGACAATCTAGATGCAGCGGGAAGTCTTTCTTCTGCGAGGGGCACGGCGACGAGTCTTTGATGCGGTTGAGGTTGGAGGCTCGTGAAAAAAAAAGCGTCGAGGTCATCAATAATTTGCTTGGGTTCGAAAAGGTGGGCCGGGCACGGATGGGCTTGGCCGCTGCTTTCCCCCAATTGTCTTTCGGGATATCATCGGGCCAATCAGTCCAGGTTATTTTGTTTGTGGGTGCCCTGGCCGTCCGCCAGCCAGCCTCTCGGACCAACCACACGGCGGCCCGCGCGCAAGTGTGGTGAGCTTCCAACAACGCTTTGTTGATCGACGGTGCAACAGCGGGCGACCAGGCTGAAGGGAGAAGGGAGAGAAGAAACAAGAGACAGAATAGGAAGACAAACTCGCCGACCTACCCAATCCAGATTCGATATTTTGTGTGATTTCTCAGGCCTCATTTCTTTCCCTCAACCCATCAAGCCCTGCCTCACCCAGTTGCTGACTTTGCACCGAAGAAAGAGAAGGGAAAAAAAAAAAAAAAAAAAACCGTTGTGCGTTGCGCGCAGGCCGAGGTTCCAGCCATTCTACTGAGTAGAGCCAGCCTTCACGCCAACGGTCGTCGTATTTCTCAGGGCATGACTAGCGGGTCTTAAACTTAGTAACCATTCGAAGCCCGCCAGGCGTTCTAGAAGCCGTGTCGTATCTGGGACGTTTCTCCACATGCAAATCAAATCGCACCAGACTCGCGCTCCGGAAAGCTCAAGCACCCAGGCGCTTTCCAATTGCTACAGACAGCGTGGGTTGGTGGAGAGCCAAATGTGTAAGAAATGCAGGGAGAACAAAGCTAGAAGATCAACGAAAAGTTACATCGCGGCGAGGACCCTGTACATGCACGAATAGGGACATTGGACGCTAAGGCTAGGGCGGATGTGCACACTTCTGTGGTTCAGTAGCCCAGCCCAGCCTCGCCAGGCCAGTGAGAGTTGCGTGACGGACGAGGCTATTATATTATAGCATAACCCAGCCTTCACAGGCCTCCCCCAAAGACACAGGGTATGCATGCACATTTACACGTCATTCTCAACGCCGCCCGGCGGTGGAGACGGTGTTCGCCCGAGGTTGCCTTCAGAACGGGTATGTCGTTTAGCAGCGTGTAATCTGCGTCTCGGCGAAGCATGCACGTTACAAACAGATCATCAGCTGAGCTCCTGGATCTGGGAATTCATGCTGCGTAACAAGTTCCCGACCGTCGACGATCCCGTGGTCGCAATGTGTATATAGTATTGGGGAACTTGACTCCTCGTCCCTACGTGGTGACCAGCATATTCACATCTCTTGCATGGCTACCTACATAACGCTATCCCATGCCGCCGTCCCTCGAGCGCACTATGAGCGAACCCCCGACGCCCGGTCTAGATAGACCTGCCGTCGCCGAAGCGGAGATGCTGCCTAGTCAGGACGAAAAGGGGCAAGGAAAGTTCGGTAGCGATCCGGGTCTCTGAATCGCACAATGCACCTTGCCTTAGTGCGAACTGCTCGGTTGTATCGCCCGAGTTCGCCCAGGGTCGGGCCATTATTCTGTCAGGGCCGGAGATGGAGCCGTGCATGCCGACCCAGCGGGCTATCTTCCCCACCACCGCGGGCACAGGAAGGGAAGTTGTGACGCCCTGGCCCATGCTGTATGCCATGTGGCAGCCAAGGCGATCCGTGGTTTCGCCGCAACCCCTGTTGCGCAAATTTTTGAGGGGCCCTCCAGGCCCAGCCGATGAGTTGAGCCATGGATGGCTCCTTGCACCGATCACATCAATATTGGTTTCTATTCAGAAATATTGGTTTTCCGCCGGAGGCCGTTTGACCAAAACTCCGAGGGCTAGAAACTCTGCTGGCCCCTACCTAGCCCACCAAGGAGGGGGGTCTCGTCTGGTTACACTCGCCTGCTTTCGAAAGTTTATGTTGGCTCAAGCTAGGTAGCTGTCTTTGGTGTGCTGCTGTTGGTAGCTGTGACACCAGCCCCAACCGATTTTTAAGCTTATTACATGAGTGGACTTGAATTCACCTGTGTCTGGGGAAATATGACGGTGGAATAACATCGAACAATGCATTTCCCCATTTCTGCCCATGGAAATGATCTCTTGTGTGTGCATCGTCATAGACTGCCATCTCAAGCTCGCTCCGGTCGAAGGTGGACTGTTCTCCTGTGTGGGCCCTTCGAGGCGGCGCTGGGAGTGCAACAGATTGACGAGAGAGGGGATCCTGCACCACGGCCCCGGCTCGTGGAGTCGCCAGTGGCTAGAACGCGTGCAGCCCACCACACAAGCGAGCAACAGGGGACACGAAAATAGGCCAGAAGCGAGGGAATATTGACGCCAGCCGAGAGGGGAGGCTGCCGAGGCCTGTCTGCCTCGTCTCGCGCAAGGCAAGACGGCCACAAAGAGCAGCAATGACGTGGCCGCCCGCCGGCGAGATCACGATGCAGGCGGCAGTTGCAGGGCAGTGTCGACCAGGGCAGCGCACGGTTCATCGTCTGATCGTTGACGGTTGACGCATCCCATCCCAGCTAGGGCGCAGAACAGGACAGTCAATGCAGGGGGAAAAATGGACCGCAAGTGGCCCTTTTCAGGTGTTCGCATGTCCAGCATGGAGCAAAGTCCAGCTGGCAGACCAGCAGGGAAATCTCAATGGCAGCTCTTTTCCCTGCTAGGCCTAACGTCACCCCACCACCTAAACGCCATCCCCTTTTCCGCCGTGGCAACATGGATGGTGGGTCGGGGCGATGGCAGAGGAGCTGATTAGGTGGAAGGAGGGACCAGAAAAAGAAAGAATCCAGACGGTGTTTGAGTCTGCCCGGTTCGCTGTAGCTCCAACTGTCATCATCCTCGCCCCACGGGCTCCTGGCTGGACGGGACAGGCTTATACCGATCTAAATCTTTGGGTATATGAATCGACGGCGGCAGCCGAGACAGCACAGCACGACAAGAAGAAACAAGACAAAGACGCCAGATCGGGACCGACGCAGCACACACACACACACACACACACACACACACACGGATCTATCTGGCAGTGGGCCGTGGGCCGTGGGCATGAACTGATCTGATCGGGCGGTGCTCCCTGCCATTACTGGCTCATTACCATTATTATTATTAGGTACCCTGGGGTAGCACCTCGAGGAACAACAGCCGAGTCGGGTTGACGTCGCCGACCTTTTATTGACCGATGCGCACATCCGCCCGCAGACACCACCACCACCACCACCATCCACCGGTCTGCACGACACTGAATCACAAGTCGCCCGACGACGCACCGCAGGGCAGCCACCCTGACCGAGAGACCCAACCAGCTGTGCACTGGCTGGATGCAGACGCCGCCCACGCTCCGCACCGCACACCGCTGGTTTGGCTGCCATAACCACCCCCCGTGCCTCGCGCGCGACCTGCCCACCACTCTGGATGCCATACAATGCTCCCCATGGCCACAACCACCCTTCGCCTGCGATCTGATTGCCGCTTTCGACCCAGCACCCCGATCCCGCCGCCGTCCGTCTTAGGCAACCACTTCGTCTCGCCCATCATTTTGCCCTCCCATTCGTCGACCTGCCCTTGGCCAGGGGAACAAGAGCTCCGGTTCTGACTTGTCGCTGTCGTCTCAGGGGCTGCGCGGTCCTATGCTGCGCCGGAGCACCACCCGCGAGCACCTCACCCTCTCCCCTGTCGTCTCCCCACTCCTCCATCTCCATTCTAACTTGCTTGGGTTGCCGACCGGGCCATTCACAACATGGTTTATTGCGGCAAGGCATCTCAAGGCTGCCAGAACTGCCGGACCAGGAGAATCAAGGTGCGTGAGAAGCAAATCTGCCTGCTTGCTGGTCGTGATTGCCGTACCCGCGACCCCACGACCCCAGGACCCAGACTGCCGCCTTCACAGACCCTGGTCCTCTTGCATCAACGTAAAAGCGCGACGCTCATCTGTTCATATGCGTCGATCGGGTATATGGATAGAATGCCGGCCATCAGTTCAACGCCCGGTGACGACATGGCATCCTCCACCGCCTATCAATGCCCTCCCCTTGGATGCTTAGCTGCAAGGGGTAGCTGCCACTCGCTCTCACCCCAGGGGTAGCCTGAAAAGATGACTTGCTGACGAGTAAGCTATGTTGCGCACGCGTTCAGTGTGACAAGCTCAAGCCCGAGTGCTCGCAATGCGTCCGCGTGGGGAAGAAGTGCCCGGGCTACCGGGACCAGCTCTCACTCATGTTCCGAGATGAGAGCAGCAAGGTCATGCAAAAGGCGCACGCCCAGTGGGGCGTCGAGGCCGCCGAGTCCTCCGGGTCTTCTTCTTCCTCAGACTCGCCGTCGCCGCCGTCGCCGCCATCGTCGACTGGCTCCGTCGCCCTGTCGCCCGTGTCAGCGAGGAGCCGCTCGAGCCCACCGGTGAGGTCGGCACGAGCCGCTGCGGCGGCGAGGAGAACAGTCTCGCCCGTTACCGCCCCCTCGCCCGCCGCTCACTACATCGAGCCCACCTGGCAAGACAAGGGCATCAAGTTCTTCATCGACCATTTCGTCATCGGTCTCCCCGACGAGGCTGCCGACGCCCAATCCCTCAGCCAAGAGGGCTGGGTTTTTCACAGAAACATGCAGAACACCATGGCCGCCGTCGGCTTGGCCGGCATGGGGAACCTTCGCAACGACAAGGAGTTGATCAGCAACGCCCATTCCATGTATGGAGCCGCCCTGCGTGACACAGGAAGGGCTCTCGCGACCGCCAATGGCTCGTCATATAACTTTATGATACGGAGTGTGCTCATGCTAGCCATGTTTGAGGTACGTTTCTAGGCCTTGAAACATTTGTCTGTCGTGTTCTCGAGTGCTGGGTATGAATCGTGTCGGGGGCGGCGGCGGAATCGCGGCGAATATTTGCTTTACTTGTGCTCTACGCCACGAGATACCTAAGCAACTGACCATCAGGGAACCCAAACAGATTGTAAATGGTACCGACCCAAGGGCAAGCCCGGGTGCCCAGACACACATAATTGGGGCTGCGTCTTTATTACGAAGCTTTATCCCTATACAAAGCGCCCGCACAATGGGGACAAGGGGCCTCCTGCAGCTCTGCTTATCGCTGGTATGCCAACTACGCCCACACACCTTGGCACAACGCGAATGCTTGTGGTGGCGAAATGTCTTTCTAACTTTGTGCTTGCGCAGCTGTTGGCGTGTATTGTCGACTGTACTTCTTTACCAGGGCCCTTTTCTGACTGGGTCACGGTGTCGTGCAAGAGCGTGCCGGAAGAAGAGTGGCCCGCGACAGAACTTGTTCTCATATGACAATGCGATTAGTAAGCCTCACGTCCGGCCTGCGCATCACGGGGCTTGCCGACGGCGACGAGGCCGCGGCGGTGCTGGCGCAGCTTCTATCGTTGGAGGACCAGATGGCGTCGTGGGAGTCCCGAATCGGCGGCAAGTGGGCCTTCGCGACGCTCAGCGGCGACTTCCCGCCGCAGGCCTGCTTCCAGGGGCAGTACCACGTCTACGCGGACAACTGGACGGCGCGGGTGTGGAACTTTTACCGCTGGTCGAGGCTGATGGTCTGCTCGGCGCTGCTGGACATGCTCGGCCACGCCGACGCCTACCCGGAGGCCACGCGGGCCCAGGGCCTGGGCGGGGCGGCGGCGCGGGCGGGCCGGGAGTCGGCAGTGCGGGCGACGGCGGTGCGGCTCGCGCGCGACACGCTCGTCAGCGTGCCGACGCACTGGAAGCACCCGAGCATGGACGCGGCGCAGCGCGAGCGGGTGCGGTGCGTCGGCGGCGCCGGCACGGGCGCCGTCGGGGTCCCGGGCCTGCTCTTCCACGTCGACGTGGCCGCCTCGGCCCGGGGCGTCCCCCGCGACTGGGCCGACTGGGCCCTCGGCGTGCTCGACGCCGTCTGGGCCGACATGGGCATGGTGCACGCGCGCAGGATCTCGGACGGCCTGCGCGACCGGCTCGACCGCCGCGAGGCCGGGCGGCCCGGGGCCAGGCCGCCGCCCGCGGGCGTCGAGATTGTTGCGAAGCTGGCGGAGCCCCGTGTCAAGCTCGAGTCGAAGGTGGAATGATGAATTGGTTGGTTGGTCAAGGGAACTTTTTTTTTTTTTTTTTTTGTCGTGGACGTTTACGATCCAATGTGTATTATGGGCAGAACGGCAGGGATATATTGTGTGATTCTCTTGTTGTTTCCCTTCTTCTTCTTCAGATCTAACCCAACAATTCGGGTTTTGTACAACTAGTGTAATAAGCCAAGGCCAACGGTGTTTGTCTGGCTTGCTTGGGTGGATGGCCGTGGTTCGTATAGCAATGGGCGGGTTTGGCCCTGGATCAAAGGGAATAGAGTTTGTTGGCTATTTCTTCTCTCTCTTTCCCTCTTTTCTTTTTTTTTTCTCTACTTTTTGCCTTTGCAAGACTGTTGGTAAAGGTAGGGCATGGTTGTGAGCAGGGTAGAGAGGTATCGAGAGATACATAAACATCACCGATGATCGGTTTCGTCACGCGATGGGCTGCTAGCCCCGTAGTTTTTGTGTGTCTACCAGATATGAATCTCGGCAGAGCCGAGTCTAGACCTGCTGACGAGTCCTGAATGCTTTCTGCTTCTTCGCAGCTCAAAGCTGCCGTGTATAGCTAGCTCTAGATGCCGCGGCCCGGGTATAAGTTTTTTGACAGGAAGGGAAAAACCACAACATGCTCGCCCAAGTCATCACAATGCCAAAGATTAAAAAAATAAGAAAAAAAGGGGAAGAAAAAAAAGCATAAAGGAAACAAACAAAATCAGCTCAAGTCCCGCCCATCTCGACCTCGACAGCCCTCGTCTCCCTCGCGAGCTCGTCGGCGGCGCCGGCGGCGAGCAGGGCCTCGGCGGCGCCCGAGATGTCGCCGACGGCGGCCTCGAGCTGGGCCAGCAGGGCGGCGGCCTCGCGGCGCTGGGCCTGGATCTCGTCAAAGAGGGCGGCGTTGCGCGACTGCGACGTCTGCAGGCGCGCGTTGAGCTGGCTCTGCTGCGACGCCAGGTGCGGCGCCAGGTGGGCGGCCAGGACGTCGTCTGGGGGAGGAGGTGGGGTGGTCTGTTTGTTTTTGAGGGGGAGGCCTCGTGTTAGAGACAAAAGAAGGAAAGAGATATGGGGGAAAAAAGGGGAGGGGGGTCGGAAGAGAATGGCTTACACTCCCGGCCCAGCAACACCCCCTCACCAGCACCACCACCAGCAGCGGCCTCGGCCTCGGCCTCGGCCCTGCGGCGCGCCGCCCTCGCTGACGAGCGACTCGAGCTCGTTGAGGCGCGCGACGACGTGGCGCTCCTCGAGGATGATGCGGAACTCGTTGCGGCACTTGTCGCGCAGCAGCGACACGACGCGCTGCTGCACCGACCGCAGCGAGTTTGGCGCCCGCGCCGCCACCGTCGGTAGCACGCCGCGAACTTGTCCCACTCGAGCTTGGCCAGCGTCCGCGCCAGCGCCCCTTCGAACGCGCTCTGCAGCGCCGCGCGCGCGGGCCGGGCGTGGCGGCCGTGTGCCGCGCCGGGAGGGGCGGGGAGGCTGGCGCTGCTGCTGCTGCTGCGGCTGGTGGTGGTTGTTCTTGGGGCGGTTGTGGTTGTGGTTGTGGTTGTGATGATGATGCTGCTGTGTCGGTTCGGCGGGCTGCTGCTGCTGCTGTTGTTGTTGTTGTGAGGGAGGTGTGTGGTTGTCGCTGCGCTTGCTGCTGTGCTGCTGCTGCTGCTACTACTGCAGGGTCGACGGGACCCGACGGTGATGTCGTCGCCATCGAGCTTCCTTGTGTTTAAACCTTCCAGGCGATTGTGGGAAGGATAGACGACGTGGGCTATGGTCAATTCAATTGGTTGTGGTTACTGCCGTTGCTGAGCTTGTTTAAAGCGCGCCGTTACAGAGTTCTTGGACGAGCGTAGCTGTTCATCAAGAAGCGGGCAGTTCCATGTGCGGGGAATCCAGACGCGTCGCAATCTGAACCTCTGTTCACCGCGCCGCGGGCGATGTGGGGCAACCAACGGCATCGAATTCGATCATCCTAAGACACGGATGAGAAAAGCACATCTGAGTTGAATTAAAACCTTTTACTCGCGAAATTATTCTAACACACGGATGATCCAACTATCTAAAAATCACATCTTCCAAACTTGTATTCTTTTCGCGTGGCGAAATCACGTCGTGAATGTCATCAAATGGCCCAAGAAATCTCGTGGCTCGGCCAGACTGAAATCGACAAGAAAACGAGTGACGAAAAAAAAAGACGCATCCAATCTATATACCAAAATAAGGCCGTACCCTGGTACCTACCCTACGCAAGCCAGCTGGGGTTCAGTGTTCTCCCGCAGATATATCACCAGGAAGCCAAGGGACAGGGCAGATGCCAATCAGCGATGCCTCCCATGCAGAACGCCATGCGATGTGTGTCGTGTCGTGGCAAGAACAGAGGAAGGACAGACAAGAGAAAAGGTAAACCTTCTCAAGAGAAGGGTAGCCCAAGGAAGCGGCCGTCTCGAGCTCAGGTGAAGTCGACCGTGCTGCTGTCCGACGGCCTCATTCCGCTCCTCTCCTGCCTCCTCCGTCTCCTCCTTTCCGCCGCCGACGACGGCGCCGGGGGCTCAGCCTGGCTGTCGGCCGGTCCGCCAATTGACGACGGGCTCATGCCGCTCCAAGTCCCGTGACTATGGAGACTGGTGACGGTCTGTCCCGCCACCGACAGGGTGCCACCGACCGGGGTCCTGGGCGGGTGTGGCGGCATGTTGGTCGGCGGCGGCGGGGGGGGCTCCTCCCGGTGCCTGCACGGGCGGGTGTCCTCCTGTGCCGTAAGCTGGCGGAGGCGGCCCGGGCGGCGGGGGCGGCGGCGGGGGGCCGCCACCGTTGTTGCCAACCATCATGGGGTGCTCCCGTAATAGCCTGCGTCCTGGCCCGCCGCGCGCCGGTCGGGACCTGCCAGCGAAGCGCGGGTTGGGAGGAGGAAGCGGCGCGTTGGGGTTGTTGACGTCCACAGCTCGCTCGGCGGCCTCCTCGGCCCTGCGCATGCTCGAGTCGCGCCGATACCCCGCCCCGCGGTGCTGGGGCTGTTGAGTGGCAGCTCGCTGCCCGAAAGGCTGCTGATAGAGTCGGATCGCTGCCGCCTGCTGCGCGACGAGGCCGCCTGTGCCGCTCCTCGGGCGGGATGCGCCGGAGCGTCACGTTGTCACGGTCGCTGTTCACCTTGACCTTGACGACACTGATGGGCTGGGAAGTCTGCGACCCGGCCCAGCGCCGCGCCTCGTTGGACGCCAGCCGGCTCGCACTAGCAACAGCATCGGCGGCAGCCGCCTCGTTGTCCCGACGTCGCCGCGAGTTCCTCCTGCCCGGGCCGCCACCGCTCGCTGATTGATAGGCGTCATCGGCAGCGTCGTGCGGCATCGAGGCGTACGAGCCTTCGTGCCTAGAGTGCGACATGGACCTCCTTGGCCCCCCGGCTGGCGTCATGGCCGGCGGCGCGTTGCGCGGGCCACCCGGTGCCGCCCCATAGCCCGTCGTTGGCCTCGGCTCGATCGACGATTCGGTCATGCTGGTCACCTCAGAGAGGGCCGAGGGTGCCGGCCTGGCCGGGGCCCGCCGCGAGTTGCGTCTGCTGGGGGAGTCGTCGTTCGTGTACCGCCGAGACCGGTCGCCCACCCGGCTCTCCTCGTCGTCGTACTTTGACCGGTCTTCCTCTTTTCCTTTGCCCTTAAACTTGCTGGCGAGCCAGCCAAGGCCGAGCCCCGCCATGATCCCGCCACCTGCCGCATCCGCCGTGGTCACGCCGCTGCTCTTGCGCCGCGGAGGGGCGCTTCGCCTCGAGGGGCTGTCGTCGCGGAACGAGGAGTAGTCAGAGTACACGAGGCTGTCGGCTTCGGGGCGTGAGTAGTTCCTCCGGTGCGACTGGGGGCGTGACGGGCCTTCCGTTGGACGCTCCGGGACGTGCGGCAGCCGCGCTCATGGCCGCCGCCGCCGTACCAGGGTGGTTGCCGCCGGGACCCGGCAGCAGTGGAGACCTGGGCCGGCCCGTGACGTCGCTTGTCGCATCCGTATAGTCGCTCACAACAGTCCCGCCCCTCCTGGGGGGTGGACCCCTGGAGCTGCGTCGCCGGTCGTCGTAGCGGCTTGGTGTTTCCGTCGAGACGGCCGAGTACGCCGTCTCATCGCGCCTGCTGTCTCTGGTGTCCTCCTTCTTCTTCATCACCTTGGCTCCCAGCGCGCCGGCGCCGAACATGGCTGTGAGACCGGCCATTTTCTTCATGAAGCCGCCCCCCTTTTCTTCCTCCTTCCTGTTGTTGTTGGTCCTGCTTGTGCGCTTTTCCTCGTCATAGTCCAGGTAGGTGCTGGGTGGGGAGCCGCGCCTCGAGGCAACGACCTCGGACGGGCCTCTGCTGCGGCTTCGCATGCGCGACCTGGATCGGGACCGGGTCCTGCTCATCGACCGTTCCCGCTTCTTGCGCTTCCAGAAGGCCATTGCGCCAGCACCGGCTGCCAGGGGCCCCAGCCACTTGAGACCGCCGCCGCCGGAATCCCCGCGCTCCGTATACTCCGTTTCGGTGATGTCGGTGCGGGTGACACGGCTCCGGCCAGCCTCGGAGCGGGCGCCGCTGTAGTACTCCTCCCGCTGGCCGGCGTGGCGGTAGCTCAGGATGAAATAAACAAGCACAAGGAGTCCCACCCAGACGGCGTAGAGGATGAAGGTGTACTTGGGCGAGCCGTAGAGGGTGAGTCCTAGGGTACCTGCACAATGCCCAGCAGAGCGACGGCGCGACCATTCCACTGATGGATGGTGACACGGAACGATCGCATCTTCCTGATGTTCCGAATGAAGCGGCCGCCAATGGCCTGCAGCAGCAGCAAGGTATAAATGGCCACGCCGATGCCATGGTGGGGGTTCGTCAGGCTGCGGCTGGGCCCGACGGCGAACCAGCCGAGGATGAAGGCAACGGTGGCGAGCCCAACGGCCAGCACATTGAGATAGGCGTGGTAGCGGACCGCATAGCCCGGCCGCGCAGTGTAGAATCGGGCAGTCATCACGGCGGCCGGGATGAGGAAGAGGAAGGCCATGGTGGCCAGGATCCCGTGGCCCATCACGAGCGTGTGGTACTGTGGCATTGTGGAGAACCGGTTTCCCATTCCTGGAGGGTGTGGTCAGCAGGCTGTCAACGCTAGCTAGCCTTGGGCAGCAATGCGCTCTTACCATTGTACTGCATCATGTCAAAGTTCAGCGGCACCAGCGGCGGGAGCAGGAAGGTGTTCTTCTCATAGTCCCATGTGCCATCTCCGACGTTGAGGCGGTCCGACGCGTACGTCGCCGTCCCCGGCGGAGAGAGCTCTGCTGGCGCCATGGTGGCGCGAGAGCCGTGGGTTTAGGGCGGCTCAGGCTCAGGATCGAGGGACTTGGCCCCGTCTCCGAGGAATGTGGAACGGGCCTTTCTGTAGAGGGCCAAGGCAGGGCGGGAGAGTCGTTCGGTCGTGGGCTGGAATGTGTCGATCGATCAAAGCTCTCCTGGCCAGGTGGGTGGAATGTGGGAGAGACTGCAAGAAAGCAATGCGGGGAGGAGGCAGAGAATAATGCCCTGGTTCCGTCTCCCCGTTTCTGCGGCCCGGGTTTGTTTGTGTTTAGGTTTTGGCGGCCCAAGGGCAGCAGCAGTTCGGTTGGCTGGTGGCGGGCTGCGCTGCTGCGAGATGTCTTGCCTCGTTGCTTGCCTGCCGCCCCAGGTGACGTTATGTTTACCTGGACGGCCTGCGGAATTGCCAAATGGATATCGGTGGCTCTCGAGGGCTCGTGGAGGCAACACACAATCGCTGACACCGCCCGAGAAAATGGAAACAAAAAGATGGCAGAATGCAGGATGGCGAGCGACTGCAATAGACTCTGCAGACCGCCAGTATGACGGACGAGAAAAAAGACCCTTGCGGAGAAGTTCCTTTAGTCGAGCGGTCACTTTGACGGCCGGCCCAGAGCTCTTCGCTGGCCGCCGTTGGTGGGGGAACCAGCTCCGACCTCTTTAGTGGACATCTTGGCTGGGGGCCCCTGGTCGGGTATCCGCCCGCACGCTTGTCAAGCGCGGGATCCACGTAACCTCGTTCGTTGCCAGGTGCCGGTTGATTGGCTCAGGGCTGAGCCCAGCTGCACGTTGTTGGGCAGGGCCTCTGGTCCTTGTGCATTTGTGCCTGGCCCCCTCCAATTCGCACCTGACAACCTCAGCCCTCAAATGCGTGCGCTGGCAAAATCTCCCTCGCCAATCCACAAAGCCACAAGCGACATGCAGTAAGGCAACACGCCATTGACATGAGTGAGGGTAGTGAGGGGGAAAAGTGAGAAAAGGAAACAGAATTGGAATTCTCACTCGTCTACCAGTACTGATTCAGTGCCTCTCAAGCAATTCTCTGTCCACCCCATTACCAGTCCTGCCACACTCATTATTACCTTGAATCTCGAGAACAAAAGTAGTCTCCACTGCCTAACAGCAGGGCTGCGACTCAACCATCATGTGCTCACCATCCTAGCTCAGTTCTCCGCAGCCGCCTCGGTCGTCTTGTCCTCCTCGGCCTCAGTGGGCTTGGCGGCGTCAGCCACCTCCTCAGACTCCTCGACCACCTCCGAAGGCTCGACCAAGTCGTTGTCCTCCAGGGCCTCGGGCTTGGCCCGCAGCGACGACTTGTCCGACTCCTCGGGCTCCGACGAGGGCTCAGAGAACTTGCGAGTGACGTTCGCCGCGTTGCAGGTCGGGTTCTGCGGGGGGTGCGAAGTCGACCACGTGAGAGCGTGGTAGTAGTAGTTGCCGACGTAGGTCCAGCAAACGTACCTGCCGACGGGAGTTGTGTTGGGTGCTTTGTCAGCCGCAAGTGTCCACCGATGGTAATGGGAGTGAGAGAAAGGAAGACAGGAGACAAGGGACAGGCCGAATACGTACCAGTTGTACATCTTGCGAGCCTCGTCCACGCGAAGCGCCTTGGTCTGATCGGCAGGGTCGTGGACGCCATCGTCACCGTAGGCGGCCAAGAACATCTTGTCCTCCTCATCGAAGCCGATGGGGGTGTTGGAGTAGCCGGGCTTGAACATGGGAACGGCGATGTCAGACCACGCAACGTAGCTCAAGGACATGGACGACGGCAGCGTCGTCGGCATGCCGTTGAGCTTGGTGGGCAGCTCCCAGATGAGCGGGCCGGCGACGGGCTCCGTGTCGTCCGTGGTGTTATGGCTGAAGGTGCTGCTGGGAGGGGATGGGCCGTCGTTGTAGACGCAGAGGGCCCTCGATGCCAGCACCGGCGTGGCAGGCACCAAGGATCCAGCCGACGATCGAGGAGTTGGAGCTCTCCGACACGACCATGTTGAAGGGCTCAGATTTGGTGAAGACTTTGTCGGGAGGAGGGGAAGCCGCAGCAGGAGGCATGCCCGTCAGGGGCTGCGCAATGGCGGACGTGCCGGCCAGAGCGACGACAGACGAGGCAACAGTCTGGGTCTTCATTGTTGCGGCTGGTGACTGCTAGCGAAGAGACCTGGAAGAAGTGGTCTTGTGGATGTGGATGCTGGCACGGAAGAATGGATATGAGCCAGGAGAGCAAGCAAAAATGTGAAGTCTGATGGTGATGCTGGTAGAAAAAGCGTCCAAAGATGATGTGTTGATATTGTGTCGGGAATCAAGACGAGGACCGAGAGAGCAGAGGGAGGATAGGTTTAAATAGAGCCAACAGGCTTGGGTTGCTGGCATGATTGCCCTCTCGGAGCGTTCTCTCGAACGGCAAGAGCTGGCTCGTGGCTCGACGTCGACGCGATCCGCGGCAGGAGGAAGGTGCTTGGGCCGCTCATCGCCGCCGACGATGGCAGGTGTGCCGCGCTTCCACTGTGCTTCTCGATCCGCTCCTGCCCCAACACTGAGCACACCGAAGAGATCACATGCAAATGATGGCTTAGGAAGGAGGTCTTCAGTCACTCCTTTTGCTGTGGTTGTTTCTCGGATACGACCTCGCCCAGATGGCTACGAGGAAGCTGCCCAGGTCAGCCTGAGATGCTTCGGCTCCTGCTGATAATTTCTTCTGAACCCGGATCATGCTCAGCGAGCTGCCTTCCATGATAAGCTCTGTGTGCTTGCCTCGGTGGCACCTCATTGCAGCGAGAAAGCATGGATGCCAGCCCAGGGTGATCTACTTTTGCTTCAACACTCGACTATCTACTGCTGCTGCCTGTCGTGCCAGGAAGGGGGGCATGGGTGTGGCGGTTGGTTTGCGTGACCATTTTCGCTATGCCAGTGCGGCGGATGCATTTCTCCCGCTTGAACCTGCCTCGGAAACCTGAGCGACCATGCTCGGCTCTCATCGCCGGCTGCTTCTCGCCCCTTCCTGCCTTCACCCTCAAGGCTGCCTAGGTACCTACCTACCTAGGCACACGTCCGAGCCATCGACTACCTGCTCCCGGAAGGGGTACCCTTCTCATCCTGCACGGCTTGTGTCCCGTCCCATCATCATCACACCATGTCGTCATTGGTGTCGAAGGCTCTTCGTCGGTCTGCTCGCTCCTTCTCCAACCGCGTTCAACAGGGGGTCGGGCGGTCCCAGGCACTCGCAGCCACGCCAGAATAGCACATGCGAGAGAGTAAAATGGAAAGCGCCATCAACCGACGCAGATTAGGAGATCCCCTATGCATCTACACGAACAGAGATACGAATACACCCCAGAAAGCCATGAAGTGTCTGAGTGTCCCTCCTTTAACCCTGAGTGTTGATGAAGTACCACGTGTCCGTCTTGATGAAGTTCTCAGAGCCCTCTCGCTGTCTGATAGTAGCGTACGATCTCCATCTATCATGTCTGGGTCAGTGATCTGCACGATCGGGTGGTGGGTGGTGTGGCGGGTGATGGGACGGGAGCGAAAGACGCGGTAGTTAAACGGGCAGGTAGAAGAAAACAAACTCACCCAAAGCTATCGAGAACCTCGGCAACCCTCAGAGTCAGGATCCGTGCCTGCAGCACCTTCTCTCCAAACTCGGCCCTCCACATAGAGTGCTGCAGCTTGAACTCGTACCCGGGCTCGGCGACGTCCGTCGCCCCGACCCCCTGGTCCATCTTTGCCTGCCCGCCCGCCAGCAGGCCGAGCCGGTCCAGCTCGCGCCTCAGGCTCCCGATCATGGTGCCCTCGCCGTCACCGTCGCCGCACCCTCCCAGGAACCGCAGGCGGTCGCCGCTGGTCAGGCCGACGGCCAGCCACCTCGGCTGCGGGGCCGCCGCCACACCCCCTGCTGCTGCTGCTGCTGCTGCTGCTCCTTCCGGAAGATCAGCGTGTCCTTGCTCCCCGTCGCACGTCCGCCTGCGCGCGCGCGCAGGTCGTCGCAGCAGCCAGGCCGTGCAGTACGCCAGCAGGTTCCGGACCAGCACACGCGGCCCGCGAGCCCGCTGGCCTCGCCGCGGTACCCGAACGGCCGCCCGCAAGAGCTTGTACGTACGCGGCGCTGCCGACGTGGTTGGACTCGGCCTGGATCCCCTCAGGCCACGACGCCCGGATCACCTGCCCGGCCCCCTCGCGGTAGACGGGCTCGGGGAACTGGAAGAAGCGCAGCCGATCCGACCCTTGGAACGCGATGGCCGCGAAGGAGGCGTGGGGAGGGGTTGTGGTTTTGGCAGTGGCTGGAGATGACATGTTGATCGTTGCTTTTGTTTCCGACATATGTCCTTTGTGCCGTCCCGCTGGGGTGCAGTTTTGTGTTGTGTGGATGTTGGGAAAAAGCCAAGATGAAGTCTCAAACAAACTCAAGTGTTACGAGCTGAAGATATGGGCGAATATATCGCGTTGAGGTTACTGCTCTGCAATGAAAAAGCAAACCGGAGCCGGAACGTGCCTAGCGTAGACTTATATAAGTACCTAGGTAGGTAGGTGTACACGCCAGACTCGAATCCTTCAAATCTGACATCTTGCTCTACGGCCATGCGCACATCAGGTGCTTCAACCCCACAGCCTCGCCCTCGGTACAGACCGAAAGGAGGCTCAGCGCATGCATTCTCAGCCGCCGATTCTGAGTGGTGGGACTGGTTGGAGTGCCAGGCACCCGCGTCCATGCCGCATCCTGCCCGGCCCCAAGCCCGTATTAGTCGTATTGGACTTCCTCGCTGGGTCGGGTTGAATACGCGTATTCGTACTGCTGTCGCAGGGGCAACTCAGCTGCATTTCCATGACGGCCTCGATAACCCTTGAGAATGGGTAGGCAGACAGGATTTGAATGCCCAGATGGGACAGGAAATTCACAACGAGCAGTCACTCAGAAACGGGTCAGCAGTTGGGTGCTCGGCCAAAGAAGTTCTCAGCCACTCCACTTCGTTGGTCAACAGCTCCTCCGCTAGCTCGACACGCCACACTTGTGTGAACGGCCAGCGGCCTAGTCTCAGAGGCTTAAACTGGCGATGCCAGTAGAATTGGCCCTTTCGATTTGATTGGCTGGGTGCCAAAACCACGACTTCCACTTTTCCAGATCCTTATCACCGTCACCCGCCTCCCGCTCTGCGCTTGCGCCGCGACCATGGTAAGTGATCGCCTGCTCGCTTCTCCCTTTCCACCTTTGCGCATTGCGCTTGCACACGTGCTAACAGTTTGTTTAGCCACCTCCACTGCCATCCCGCTCCCTCGTCCTCGCGCACCGCAGCCGCTTTTGCTCGTCCCATCTCCTCCAGGCCCAAGACGGAAAAAAAAAAAAAAAAAAAAACATGGCCTGTATAGCTTTAATAAATCCTCTTTTCTCCTATTTTTCTTCTGCCATAAACAGCAGCCCCGCCGCCTCCGGGGACGAGACGTCAAATGCCATAGTGCTCAGTCGCATCGATTCTTCCATCTTCCCTTCTTTTATCCTCCCCGCCGCTTTTAGACGAGCGTCTTGCATGCTCGCTCATCTCCTCTTTCTTCATAGTCTTCCCCTATCCCCCTCTCTCCCCTCTCCCCCCCCCCCCCCCCCCCCCCCCCCCCAATACATCCGGCACGCCGCTTGCGCCACACTCGCAGAATGAACTTGCGAATACCAGGCGGTAACAATCTCGGAAAGCTCGGCGTTATCGGGTTTGCCGGCGATTCGGCGGCCCTGAAGAACATTCTCAGCCAGGCTTGTGTCGGAACGAGTTGTCTTGAATTTTCATCATCACCGTGAGACGGTCTGCTCGCCCATTCCGAGCCCAGTGCAACCTTTTAAACCAATCACCGGGCCGGTGTTTGTCCCATTGCCTTTTCGATCTCCCCACCACAGGTCTCCGTCCTTCTCCTGTAAACGTATTGCGAGCTGCCCTTGCAACGACGCGAAAAGACATCGTTTTCTCCCACCGTCGTCAGCCAATTAACCTTGCCTGTTTAAATCCCGTCGTGTTGGCTGCATCGGGGTTCAACAGGCGGGCCCGACCGTGCAGGGATATGGGTGCTAACCCCGAAATAGCGACTTTGGGAGCCCTAGCTTGCCCTTGGACCGCCAGAATGCTGCAGCGGAAGCTGTGGCTTCTCGCCTTGACGGCTGGCCAATCAGGGCTCTTCTGTCCGTCCATCGTACCCTTCCTTGGCGCAAGAGCCGCAAGATCTAGGTAGGTATGAGTTCACATAAATATTGAAGCGTGGTGAGCCGCTTTGCGGTGGGCGGCTCACAATGAGCAAGCATGTAGGAGTTGCTATCGCTTCCCCTTACAATGACGACGGAACCCAAGCCCTCGGAACCGACTGCGGACTTTTCGCACGACAAGCATCGGGATCCGGAGCCCCAGAATGTCGGCATCGCCCAACCAAATGGTCAAGAGATGGCCTCGGACGTTCCCTCCTCCGATGACGACTTGGGATTCGCCGACAATTCCAAAGTCCCTAAGCTGTCGTACCCGCGGCTCCTCTGGTTCTTCTTTTACAACTTCGGCCTCTTTGCCTGGGGCGGTCCTGTCGCGCAGATCGCCTTGATCAAGGAAAAGCTCGTGATCCAAGATAAATGGATCACGCTCCCACGCTTCCAGCGCGTCTTCTCCGTCTACCAGATCCTTCCTGGGCCCGAAGCCGCCGAGCTGTGCATGTTCTTTGGTTGCTTATCCGCGGGTAGAGTGGGCGGGATTCTCGCCGGGCTAGCGTTTATGCTGCCGGGGTTTGTTTTGATGCTCCTGGCCAGCTATCTGTATTCGCTAGCTGGATTCGAGAACAAGGACTTCAACGCCTCGTTCCGGGCCTTGCAGCCTGTCGTCGCGGCAATGGTAAGGATTTCATCATTTACCCAAACACCGGAAATGTCTCGGTTCGTCCAATTCTAACATTGGGCCCAGATCTTGCGAGCAGCTCACAAAATAACCGATCACTCTGTGAGGAAGCATGATTCGAAGAAGGTCGATCCGTTCCTAGTGATCGCGGCCATTTGTACTGCAACTAATATGGCGCTTCGGATAAACCTGTCTGTGATCCCATCCGTCCAAAATTGATGGAAAGCAAACGGCAGATGCCTCGTTCCCACAACTAGCAAGCTGACGTCTGTTTGTCTGTCGCAGTTTCGTCTCGCTCGGTCTCTACGGCTTGATCTACACTTTCATCGCCCGGCGCATCTGGATCCCTGCGGCTGCACTCTTCATCTTACAATACGTCGGTTACGCACTTTATGTTGTGTTCCGTGGCGTGCCTTCTCCCGTGTCGTTGGCCCTCGGTATAGCCAAGACGCCTTCCCTGATCAACCTCTTCCTGCTGGGCCTGGTAGCCGGCACGCTTTCGTTCGGTGGTGCGTACACAGCCATCCCATTCGTGCAGGTTGAAGCCGTCCTGATGGGGGCGTGGCTCCCGCAGAGCGCCTTCCTTGATGGGATTGCCATTGGGAATATCTTGCCGGCACCCCTCGTTATTTTCGCGACATTCGTGGGTTTCCAAGGGGCGTATCTGGACGGATCGATTGGCAACGCGTTCGCAGGAGCCATTGTCATAACGTTGGGGATGTTTTTCCCGTGCTTCCTATTCACCATTGCGGGACATGAGCTGTTGGAAAAGCTGGTTCGAAATAAGGTTAGTAGAGCGCATCCTCGCTCGGCTTCCTCGCCACTAGTAGCCTCGCTGACGGTTGCCTTCTGGCGAACAGTTCCTCGCCAGCTTTTTCGACGGACTGTGTGGCTCGGTCGTCGGTGTTATAGCCGTCATCACAGTGCAGATTCTCAAAGCTAGCATCGAGGGCACGCTGGACAGGGTGAAAAATAAGCCAATTGGTGATGGGGTCAACACAGTCGCGCAGGTCGGCCCGGCTGCCGTTCTATACATGCTTGCCCTGGCGGCTCTGTATAAGTTCACCAGCAAATACACCGCGCTCGTTTTGGTGATAGTGGGCGCGGTCGCGGGGCAGTTCCTTTTTGTGGATTAGTTGACTCGGGGCACTTTCGAGGTTGTGCAATTTCAACCGCCCTGTGCCGCGGTTACGGTGGAGGCACCTGGGTGCAAAGGACAGAGTGTGGCGGAGTGGCCATGGATCGTCAAGCTCTCCATTTAACCTGATACTATTCACAAAGGCGGTCCAATGCGCTCCATATCACATCGTTCTTGACATGACAACCCCCTCCAGATTTGTTCTTGACACAGCCTTGTTCAAGGGTTCGACAAACATCATCGGCTTCTGCTCGGAACCGGCGTAGGCCATCAGCATCTCACGAGCCCGCAAACACTCAACACTGTCTGTTTCTTTGCAACCGGTCTCTCCACTAACGGCAGGCGGTAGCTGCGTGACATCGACATCGGGGTTGCCTGCGAGAATGGTGAGGAGTTTGCAAGGAGGAGGCGACGTGTCTGCGGGTGTTCTTTCGGAACAGGCCCCCTCTGTGGAGCTCGGCAAGGCGTCCGAGTCTGCTTGGGAACCCGTAGGCGGCGAGGCTCGACCGCAACCGCTACTCTCAGGATCGACCTTATGCTGCTCATGTGCTTCCTACGTCATTCAAACAGGTTAGGCTAACGTATCCTAATTCATCAGGCGCTATGGTCACGTACGCGGCGCGAGGCGGGCCGGATGTCTGCTTTCCGCGGAGGCGGCGCGTTAGGCACGTAGGGGCTATTCCTGTGAATCAGGGAATCGATTGCATCGCTGTCAAGTCCCTGGTCGCGAAGGATCTGCCTCAAACGCGAATTCTCCCAGACGACTCATCGAGCGGCAGCCTGAACCTCTTTTGTCGCTTGGATGCCATCGGCGTCAGCTTTGGCCAGCCTCTGCTCGAGGTCAGCGACGTATTCTTTCTTCCGCTGCCGGTGCTTTCGCTTATTATTTCTCAGGCGAACAGCACGCTTTATGTCCTAAAGAAAAAAAAATTAGCGACTCCGCCATATTTGGGGATTGTTCCATTGCTAAGATCTTCCTTGGATTGCTAACATCTTCTTTGGCTTGGCCCATCTTGGAAACCACAACCATGGAGGCTGCGGCGTGGTGGGAGAGAGAGCGCTACTGGCGGGCGCGCGGGGCACCCAAAGTTTTTGAACGCTCGCGGCTAAGCCTAACGATCAGCAGACCAGGGCGCCTTGAAACAATGATTGTGGCTGGTGGCTTGGAGCTAAAACAAGGATGGTAGGGCTTTCTCAACTTCGTCAATCACGCCGTAGAACACGCGCGTCTCTATTTTATCCGAGTGCAAGCCCTTTGTTGTGAACCTATAGTACCTAATGATGGCGGCAAGTGAGGGACCATGGCACCTATGGCACGACTTCCTGTGATATCGACACAAGGGTGACAATGAGCCGTTCTGCCTGCCCCTGAAGATGGATGTCGCTCTTGGGAATCAACATGGCTGTGCTACCCCCTCGTGTATTTGAACCCGTTTCGATCTGCTAATTCCGATCTTCTGTTCGGCTATCGATTGCACTCCTCTGGTCGACAATTTCCTCCGCTCCTCTCGTGGAAAGCCCCAGATATCGCCATCTTCTTGATACTCTTGCGAGCCCTCGCCAAGCAGGATGGCGATCATCGTCGCACTCATCAACGCCGCGCTCGTCCTGGGTCCTGCCTTCTCCTCTCTCTCGCGTGTGCCCTTCCGCCTGCGTGTAAGGCAAATCCGGATGCAGCGAAGTCACCAACCCATCCGCAACATTTGCCAAGCACTGGTACTAACACCTCCGCAGGGGAGTCCGAAGCTGGGTTCACCCTTGGCGGCTTTGCCGCTTTCAAGCCTTCCGAGCATGCTGCCGTGGCCATGGGCGACCTGGTCCTCACCGAAGACGAGATCAGCCCGGTCATGACAGCGCTTTAGAAGGGAGGGGTCTAGACGACAGCGATCCATAACTACCTGCTCTTCGAAACGCCACACGTCATGTGCCTCCACTTCAAAGGCCAGGGTGATCCCGTGGCAATCGCCGGCGTCCTATATTCCGCTCTCAACGCGACGAAGACACCCCTCGTGGTGCCTGCTTCGAACGGAACTAGTCCGGCGCTGCCATTTGATACCACAGCGCTCGGCTCCGTCATGAGCTACCCCGGGGGAAAACAACGGCGGGGTGTACCAGTACAACATTGCGCGCGCAGAGACCATAATTGACGTGGACATGGAGCTCCCTATGGCCATGGGTGTTAGCACCGTTATTAATTTTCTAGCTAACTGGGAACAGCAGCGCTACAATAACTGGAGGCTTTGCTCTGCTCACAACAGGAGTTCCTTCGGTTCTCTGCGCTTTGAGCGATCGCGGCGTCCAGGTGAATGTCGTGCATAGCCATATGCTGACTGACTCCCCTCGTCTGTTCTATGCTCACTTCTAAGCCTTTAATGATGCCGCGAAGTTGGGACACGGGCTGCGAGATGCTGTTTCGCAGACGAACAGCGCGAAGCTAAGCGGTTGAGGTCAGCTGCGCACCAATTCAAGCGTTATCGGCTGTACTCGGAGCATCAGTGAAAGGGCTGGTAGCCAGTTCCCTAGAGCTCCTTTGGACCTATCAGCTTCCATCGCCTTAATAAAACGAACCACTGTCGCGGTGCCATAACTAAGTGGTGTTCTCAAATCTCGCTGGCTCGACGCTGCTTTAAGTACGAGGTGGCCAACTGCTTGTCGGCGGAAACGTTACAATGGCTTCGGGATGTTAATGTTGTCTGTCGCACAAAAGCCCTTTACATTATCCCTAATATCGATTTAACGCAAAAACCTGGATGTTTCTTTCGTCCCTTCATAATTAATGATCGCCTTCACCCTCCGCCTTTGAGGGACGAGCCACCCGTCGAACTGCGGGACGCCATAGCACCCGTGGATCAAGCCTAGGCCGCTAACACCGCCATCACGCCGGATCCTGACACAACACAGCCGGACGCAAGCAGCTGCGTCTTTAGCGACCGCCTCCGTATGTCCGGGCTGTACAAGAACTCGCGGCCGAGCGAGCCCACCAAACCCGTGTGCATCAGGTCCCACCACTGATGGAATTCGAACACACCGCTGGTTATGAGCTGGTTTTCTCTGCCGCTTGGCCTGGTCCTGGGCCCGGCCGCGATAGCCACTGGCGCGGACAGCCCGAAGGCGATGGCGAGCGTGTACAGCACCCACCACCGATTTTCCACCCAGTGTATAGTGGCTACCCGTGACCCGAAAGCCAGGACCTCGGACAGCTGGTGGAAGGTCAGCACGACCAGCAGCACAACGAGCTCGTCCTGGTCGCCAGCACCGGGCCGATAAACACACTATGGAACAGGAGGCCGAATCCCAGCACGAAAACGGCGCTCGGCTGACCAGCTGCGCTCTTGGAGCCTTTGTGGACCGACGAATCGAATGTTGAACCATCCGGTAAAAGGCCTTGCCTCAAGATCTCCCGTATGCGGCCCCTTCTGTGTGCCCCTAATGTCGGCGTTGCTCCTATGCGTGCGGGGAAAGCGAAAGAGAGGAAGGAGAGCCAGCAATGAGTCGGAGAGTCTACATGGCATGGGGCCGATATCAACCAGGAAAATACAGTTTGTATCCACCATTTTGCCTCATAGTGCGAGTCGAGTGGCTACCTAGGTAGGTACCTAGTTTTCAAGGAGGTACCGGCATGTACGTCGTCGCAGCTCCCTGTTAAACCCCCGAGCGACGAGCTGACTGCAAAGCACGGGCACAACATCTCCCCTGTTTCCGATTTTCCTTCAATACTAGGTAGGTAGGTAGACATTAACGGAACTCTGGCGGCGCAAGAGTTGCGCCCAGGATGCGCATAACCATTGCTTTAGCTATCATTCCGTATGCACCGAGAAGATCTTGACTATTAGGAACACAGAAGACTGGCAAACACCACAACCTCTACACCAAGCGCAGTTCCCAAACATCTCCAAGCCTGGAGTTGTTTTCGGCAAGGCCTCCGTGAACAATGACCGCTGAATTGCCGTCTTGACCCTGGGTCACATCCGCCGCAAACCAACCTCTCGGGGCAGGAGCGTCTCCTGCCGTCTCGATCTTTGTCCATTTCTCGCGCTCGAGGCTGAATGCCCACACATCGCCCAGCATCTTCCCCGCCCCGGCATGGCCCAGCGAACTGGGATCTCGTTCACCGAACATCGTCAGCAAAGCGTGCTCCCCCGCACTTTCACTGCAACGAGCGCGCTCACGCTCCGCGCCTCAGGCCCAGAGACACCGTCGGGCTCGTAGATGATACTAGACCAGGCACGGCCACTGTGATCATAGACATCTATGGCGCCACCTTGCTCGCATGTGCCGTCGAAGCCGTTGATACGGTACAGTCTTCCGGCGCAGAAGGCAATGGATGCGCCGCCCCGCGCCGGCGGCGGCGCGGGCGGCAGCGCTGCCCACGTGCGCGTCTCCAAGTCGAAGGACCAGAGATCCGACAGGCGGCCGTTTTCGGGGCACCCGGCATGGATATAGATTGTGTTCTCTCCATTCGACGTCATGGCGTAGTAACTGCGACCGGCAGGGTAAGGAGCCGAGGTGTCGGCTGGCGTGACAAGACTCCATTGAGACTGGGCAGGAGTGTAGCGCCACAACGCGCCCTTTTCCTCAATCGGTGCCATCTCGAGGCCGCCCCGGCCGGAGAACAAGTACAGACTGCCCCGCAGAACGGTGCTGCTTGCGCCAACACGGGGCGAGGGTGCATCGGCGGGTGCGCGCAGGGTTTCGGGGAAACCTGCAATATCCCAATCAGCAACAAGACGTAAAAGGTGGAAGGACGTCAGTTTGCACCTTCGTGTCCCGGATCAAGCCTGATAACATCGAGACGGTTATCCACAGGCTCTCTTGGGAGTAGCTCGCCGCCGAATATCCACACGCGAGACTCTAGGACGGAGATAGATTGGGAAGAGCGCCGAAGACGCTCGCTTGAGGCAAGACACGTCCAGTTGGCTGCGATACTGGTGGCCATGATGAAGGGTTCCGGGGCCGCGCCGTAATCTGGTTGGAGTTGGACGAAGAATGGCCGAGCCGCGATCGGTCGGGCGCCATAATAAGGTATGCCCCTCGACTGGCGGAGTTCGGAGGGGAAGGGGGTGTCCCTGTTGGGACCATGTGACAGTCGATATGCAACCCACTTATGTGGTGGTATGAGAACCCCAACGCCGCTCTTTCTTGCCCGATAACCTGATGCATCGGAACATGCTCATGCATGCCCCTCTCGATCCATCTTGGGGGGTGCCGAGGCGTCTGTCTACCTTCTGCAGACAGGGGCGGGGTCGATGACTAGGGACTCGGTACTGTCTTTGTCGCAAGGACCGGTTAAAATGGCGCAAGTTTGCGCTCTAGTGTGCAAATGACCTCGTTTTCCTGTGCGGCCCATGCATCGTTTCTCTCCGACGACGATCGCAAGCCAGGTCTTGGCGATATATGCTGATACTTGCAGGCCGTTCTTGATACGCGCAGTCTTGTCAAATGTGATCGATCGAAATCTTGCAGCGCCGCTCGCATTTACGGCCGTGAACATGTCTTCGCATTCTGGGGAACAACTCTTCTACTACCGGATGCGGCTAGCCAAAAAGGTGACAAGCAAATCAAAATCTAGCAAATTGGTGATAAGGACCCTGATGGCCAGCTCTAATACAAGATAATAGAGGGATGGGATTACCGTCTGGGGCCATTTAAGGTCACCGGTAAACGAGTTGGACAGGGTGCGATGGCGAAACGTTGGTACCAGGCTACGATATGCTTAGAAATTGCACAGGTGTGGATTGGAGTCACCATATCCGCACCTGGGCGACATGACGTCCAGATTCTGCAGCCAGCTAAAGCGCCCGATGCTGCATCGAGGAGAAGATCTTTCTCGGAGTGGCACGGGTGTTGCAGCAAATTATAGGGTAGCTCATAAGGCCCCCGCATGGCCTACCTAACTACCACATTCGTAACAGGGGCCAGCTGAGCGCCGGCACGAACGTCCGGAAAGATGGGCTCCGTACGGCAGCACGTAGGTGCATGCTTTATGGTCAGCGTTACAATTCCATGGGCCGAGGTAGGATGCGCACATGTATTTCGTAGTTATCGTTCCATCCCAACTTTCCTTTAGTCTTTCTGTTCTTCCACTACCCCAATACGCTTATACTAGCGTATTCATGCGTCTCTCCCTTCCCTTGGCTACCATTCACTGCTTCCAGTAGAAGTTGTCGCCTGCCGTGATTTTATTGGCTGGTTAAGTAAGCCACTGGCTCGTGCACGCGGGTTTTTTGTGGGACGGGCGACTTCTACTGGGAGCAGATTGAGCGGAATTGGGGGGGGGTTTCCGCTCCCGTCTGGCTGAGCCTCTGAGACTACCTTTTGGGCCAGTTTAGTATTCCGTGATCGCCATGCTTTCTGACCAGTCTAGCCGCCAACAGCCGTTCCCAGACGCCTTCCGGGAGACCTCACAGGCCAGGAACGCGTAGTAGTCATCACCACCACACGCCCAGACAAGAACAAGAAAATGCGTACACCAACCGACAACCAGCATCGCGCCGTCAGGGCGCCGTGAGCCTCCTCAGACTCGCGCCCAAGATGCTGACCTCCATCGCGACGTGCGCGGCCGCATGATCATCGCCCGGTGTCTTACCGCCTTGGCCGCTGCCCTCCTCAAACGCAGCCACGGCCGCCAGCAGCGGCCGGACGTACCTCTCCTCGACGGCGGCGCGCATCCCGGGGGGCGCGAGGCGGCCGTAGTGGCCGTCCGACGAGCGGAACAGCAGGATGGCGAAGTTGACCGACTGCAGGATGAAGGGCGCGTTCTGGAGGAAGTACTCGACGAACCCGTCCCGGTCCATCTCGCGCGCGAACTGCATGTCCGGGAACACGAGGTACTGCAGGTGCTCGACGGCCTCGGGCCCCGCGAATGGACTCCTACTGCTGCTGCCGCTGTTGGTGGTGGTGGTACTTGCAGCTGCCGCCGCCAGCGCCGCCGCGAGCTCCTCCCTGAGCCATGTCACCGCGCATGCTTTGAGATTAGAGAACATGCAGTTCTCGAGCAGGTCCTCCAGGATGCGCAGCCGGTCCTCGTCGTCCGGGTCTGCGTGGAGCACCTGTCCCGCGAGCGTCGACGCTGCGTTGCGCACTCCGATGGACGGGTGGTAGACGGAGCAGAGTGTGAGGAGGTGGTGTGTAGGGCATGAAAGCCGGCGCAACAGACTCGTCATTGGACGACGCGGGCGCCGCCGGCAATGTCCGGTCGTTGTGCTGCAGCCACAGACCCATGGCGACGATGGCCTCGATGGTGCCCGGGGTGGCCTGGATCTGAGCGTGGGCGTCGTCCTCGATGTAGCGCTGCAGCAGGGCGAAGTGGTCGGGGAAGACGCGGATGTCGGGCTTGGCGACGTTGGCGTCGAACACGGTCGACGAGAATAATGAATAGGCGAGCAGGCAGACGGCGCCGCCTGTCGGCAGGTGGATGTCCCGGGCGCCCCTCAGGTCGTCTGCATCTGGCAGCGTTCGCCTGTAGATAGGCTCCTTGCACACGGTCGAGATAAACGATGGCGAATCGGTCTTGAGGCCGAGGTCTCGACATAGGGCCTGAGGTACGAAGGTGAAGTGGCACGGGGTTAGCTAACAGGAAGTAGCACGACAGATGCCGTGATGGGCACCAAAGCGACTCACCGCGAGCTGGCCAACGATGGTGTCCCTGGCCAGCAGGTCTTGTTCCTCTTTGAAGGCCTGCAGCGCTGACCTCTTGCCCGGGACGATCCTCTGGGGCGCATACGACTCGACCAGGCGCTCAGCCCACGAGGGCGGTTGCGCGTTGACGTACGCCTCGAGGACGCTCAGGACAAAGGACAGCAGCAGGCGCTCCTGGATGTCGAGCTCGTCCGGCCCGCAGACCTGCTCGGCCTCCGGGTCGGGCGCGTTCCTAGAGGTGTCGCCGTCGGCGTCCGGGTTCGCGACGTTGACGCTGCTCTTGCGGCTCGGCAGGGGCGGCCGGCGGTGGCCCGACAGCGACTGCGCCAGGTTGACGGCCGAGGCCGTCATGAGCTGGTGGCCCGGGCGGTAGGCACGCCGGACCGTGACGAGGGTCGAGGCTAGGAAGCGGGACGGGTACTTTGTCTTGATGCGCCGGTGCAGGATGGCCAGCATTCCCAGTAGCCTAATGAACCTACTGACGGCGGCGTCATCGTGCTTGCGGCTTTCCCCTCCCCCAACTCTTCCTTCTCCTGTTCCGCCGCCCCGTCCTCCACGCCGTCGCGGTCTGCGTCTCCGGGGTAGCCCTCGAGCACCTCGAGGCACTTGACGATGACTTCGCGCGGGTTGCCTAGGCGATGGTCTCGAGGCACTGCTCGCTTCCGGGTATAGCGACGAGGTTATGCACGAGGTCCCAGCCGATCTCCTGGGTGAGGCTGGCGTCCTGGAGCACCTCGTTCAGCGTGGGCAGCACCTCGGGCAGAGGAACTTCTCGATGATGGTAAGGTAGGTGAAGTTGTCGGTTGCCGGGGGCGAGACTCGAGCAGGGCCGATATGGCCTTCTCGGTGTCTGTCGTTGTGGTTGCCTCGGTCGCTGCCATGATGAGAGCGGGTGTGTGCGCAGACAGTTGGGCTGCCGGGATTCAATGCCGAGAGAGAAAACTAGAGTCGATGGCAGGACGATGTTTGGGCGCACGCGTCGTGTCCTGGGAGGCTGACTGGTTAGCGTTGCAGGGGCGCGGGGGAAAACGAGTGTTGTTGCGGTCTTGGGCGGGTTCGTTTTGCTTTGGCTGGCGATGATGCACAGTTAGTCCCACCATGGTGCAAGCGGCTTGGAAGTCGGGTCAATCCCAGTGGTGACGCACACTCTGCCAGGAACAGAAAGCTGTGGAATGCCAGGAACATGAAGCACTCGAGCCAAGCCACCCGCCCCAATGCTTGCTGTGTGAGCTGCCTCTTTGCTTGGAGAGCCTGGCCTGGTGGCCATCACAACCCCGCAGTTAGCGCCAAGACCAGCAGCGACTTGGCATTGGAAGCATGGAAGCCCCACCGCACGCATTTTCCCCGACAGAGACGTCGGGTGAATTGGTTGATCAGACATTCGGGAGCAGAGCCGGGAATGGAAGCGAGAGACGCGATCCGAGTACTGGGCAGTGTTGTTTGAAGACTGAGGGATGCTACACCGTCAAAGGTTGACCCTTGTCCACGCAAGAATCGAAGCGTCTAGGTGTAGGTAGTCCTGGCCAGTGGCAGACAGATTGATGGTCTTTTTTACTTGATTGAAGTTTTTTTTATTTTTATTTTTTTATTTTTTAGAGCAAGAACGAAGAAACGTTGTCTTGAACCCCCAACGCCAAGCGACCCGTGCAGAGCTGTAGGTGACCTGTGCCCTATCAGCCCCATCCAAGAAAATAACAAATTAATACACATGGCTCCTTCCCTGTGACATTTTCGTCCATCTTCTTTGTACAAAGCGGCCGTGTCTACTGCGACTCCTCGTCCTTCTTGCCCCAGCTCATGCGCTTGCTGGTGCGGAGCATCCAGCTCCAGTGCTTGAAGGGGTCCTTGACGAGGGCCTGCATCTCGACAACGTCGTTGTCGGCGGGGCCGACGCTGGTCAGGCCGTGCTCGACGGCCAGGCGCGCGTGCTTGGAGGCCAGCCACGGCTCGCCGACGCCGTTCCACTCAATGGCCGCGTACGTGTGCGCCTCGTACATGAGCAGGTCCAGACGCTCCTGGTGGTACAGCGACACCATGAGCTCGCCCATCTGCGGGGTTGCCCGGGACGCCGTCGTGTAGTCGTGGAACTCGTTGCGCAGCTCCAGGATCTGCTTCAGCCGGTCGTCTGACTCCCTCGACAGGTGGTCCTTCTGCTGGCACAGCGAGCAGCCGCAAGGGAAGCCCCAGGTCCTGTTCAGCCTCTCAATGCGGTCGGCATGGGGCTGCATTGGGCTGTGGGTGTGTGCAAACGGTGGTTAGTGAACTTGTCCGCAGCCGGGTTTATTGGTGGTCAGGGAGAGAAGCATGGGCAACATACTCGATGTAAGATAGTGAGATCTCCTCCCCGATGCTGATACGACGGACGGCGTGGATGTTATGGGTCAGGGTGCCGGGGTCGTAGTAGTAGTCGGCGTTGGGCCTGCAGTCGTGGTTCATGCGCGAGATCTCAGGGAAGGTGACGTAGAAGGCGTCGCCCTCGGGTCGTGGTCGTCAATGTCGAACGAGTTGGTGGACAGTACGCGGTCGACCTTCTGGTGGTAGGTCATCTCGGTTTCGACGTGCGTGGACAGGTTCATAACGGCAGCGCGGTGGCGGTGCGGCAGCAGGTCGACGGCAGCGGCCTGCAGCGCCCGCACCTGGTCGGGCGTCAGCGCCTCGAAGGCGCCGTAGTCGACCATGACGGAGGCCGTGTTGCTCATGATGCGGTCTCCGCGCTCGATGGTCTTGAGTGCCACCAGGCCCACACCCTTTCCGGGCACTTTGACTGACCTGTAAATAGGCTCATAGTCCGGGTCCAGGTCCTTGTTGGTATGCCTTGTGAGGTCGGGGTTCGTGAAGGGCGCAATGGAGCTGAAGTACTCGGCCCGGTCCGGCCTCGTCACGATCGAGACTCCCCTGTCGCCGGCGAAGGTCTTGCTTGAGTAGACGCAGTACTGCTTCTTGTCTTTCCCGAAGCAGGGGCCAAGGTCCGTCCATGGCGAGCTGGTGTTCTTGTTGGCATACTGCGAAGTGGAGTGGTCCTTGCTCCTCGAGCATGTGGGATCCGTCAACTCCGGGAATGTGTTCTGGGAGAAAAGCGTTGGTGAGCGGCAGAAGCCGCCAGATGTAATGTGGTTCTGGATGGTGTCGTGGGCCGATGCTGCGGCGGCGGCGCACAGGCAAATAACGCCGGCGGTCTTCATGATGGCGTGGGGGGTAAAGGGAACAACAGGTGGTCTAGTTGTGAGAGCTGGGTCGTCATCGACTGGGTGTAGGACTGGAAGTGATGATCTACAACACAACAAGAGACAATATTACATGGGCATGAGGCAAGAAAAAAAAGAGGAACGGATATTGGATTCGGACCGCGTGGTTATATGTCGTCCCGTCCAGCGCCATGGATCTTGCGACAAGACCGCGCGACCTCGGGAAACCCAGAGCTTGGCCCCCGTTCCGAAGCTCGAGCAGGTGGCTGCGACGGGCCAAGGCTCAGGGGGCAAGCAGGCGCCGCAGCGGCGGGAGAATGGAAGATGGGGCCCCGGCGGCGACCAGGATAGCCATGGTTGCACAGGGACGGGCGGCAGGGTTGCAGATTTGCAGGGGTCCAAGGGAAGAGGTGCGAGTCCGTCTTAGATCGACCACCATTATGATTGCACAGCCGCCCTTCCGCCTCATACCAGGCCCGCGCGTAGCCCCCAGGAGCACCAATGGCACAGCACCAGGCAGCGAGCAGCAGGCCGCTAATGCGGGTAATTGCTGCCAGGAGAGCGGTCATCGTCAGCAATCGTCAGAGCCGCGACACAGCCTGCGATGGGCTATTTCTGGCTGAGGGGAGGCTTTGCAGATATCAACGGTGTTGATCGGAGAGACCAGGGGAGGAAAAATAAAGAAAAAATAGACTGATCCTATCCTGACAGGCAACAGGCAAAGAGTCGGGTCAAGGCCGGCAGGGACCCTAACCGACTCCCCTCCTGATTCAGGCGACGGCATGCGCAACGTCCGTCACAGGCTTCACATTAATTGACGATGTGCGCTGAACAAGCGGACTGGGAGTCGAGCTGACAGAGTTCCTGGTCTTCCCTCTGGATGGGGCAGACGGGCCCTGTCGGTTGTGGACGCGCGGGTTCCGGGCTCAGGGGCTGTTGGCTGGACCCTTCCTTGGCTTGTGCCCTCATGTTGATTGTTGAAAAGGCGAAAAGACGTGCAATTCTTCTTTCCCAGCAAGCCAACAAAGGGTGCAGTGGTGGATCCGATTTGTTTCGTTTCGTCCCTGGCACCCCACTTGGAGAGGGAAAGGGCGCGTGGCGGTCCCGCGCGGAGGTCTCAGAAGCGTCACAGGTTTTCAAGTGTTTTTTTGGTGCATTGGATAGAGACAGACGGCGGCAGCAGAGCGACAAATGTGATAGGAAGGCACCAAGACCAGCGCACGAGCCGATGCGTCAGCCCGAGTCAGGCGCCGTTGGGATGGACGAAGCTGACTTTTTTTCTTTTTCTTGTTCAAAATGGAAAGGCAGCCCATCGCAAGAGCTTGTTCCTTCCTGTTCCTGGCGCTCTCCGTCTGCGGATGGAAACTTGAAACATTAGAGGAACCAGTCTTGGCCCCAAACCCGGGCCTAAAACGTTAGCGGCTGCCGCACTCTCGCCGCCCGTCGCGTTTACGGGGGACCCCCTGCGCTAGTCGGGAAGTGCAGCCAGTGGTGCAACGCTGCCGTTGGAGAGCGCCCACTCAGGCGGGGCTGGAGAAGAAAAAAGACTTGGCCACAGATGTCCTACAAGGGTAGGAATTCGCGACGACCCAGTCGGGTGCTCTATTTCGTCTGAACCCCCTCCATCATCTCAACGCCGCACACCGTGTCCTCCTCAAGGACCCCAGGATGGAGCAGCAAACGCTCCACGCCGAGTGCCACCGGTTTCTAAGCTGGGGTGCGGCGCGCACTGGAAAAGGGGGCGCACAGATCTGGGGTGTCAGTCACGACGCATCAGGACTGTCGTTCGTCACGAAACGAGACTCTGTTCACCGTTTGACACTTGACTGCGCTGGATTCAACAAACGCCAGACGACCGCCAAGAACGCCCCCAAGTCAAGAGATGCCACTCTGCGATTGAAGGGTGCGGGGGGAGCCACGACGCCCTTAGCCGCCCCATTCAATGTGGTGATAGCCCGAGGCGAACACGAGATGCCGGGCCAGGCGGATGGATGCATCTAGACCCTGAGCATCACCACCCGCGGGGTCCAGCATCGACACGCCTCCAGCCCTCGTGCGGGTACGCGTAACCGAGAGCTTGATAACTTGTGGGTGGCACTTTTTTCCTGGCAGTTGGTGCTCTTGCTACGTATGCCCTCAATATCCATCCATCCCCCAGCGATGCCAGCAACCCAATCGCGTCACAAAAGCCTATCTGCGCAATCTAATCCTGCAAGATCTCTTGGAGGGGCGGAAGATCTTCTTGGCCTCTTTTGGGCGATCGCCAAGCGGCGGCTGCCACTTTGTGTCATCGACGTTGCGTTGGCCAGTGCCAGCCCACTAGTAGCGAGCACATCTTATCCGGATATCAGCCGCGTCAGCCTTTCCCCAATCACCTACCTGGGTTGTTTCCGGTTTCCCCTTGTTGCCTTTACCTTTCCTCTCACCCTGCGGCGAGCCTAGACTCCGGTTTGCTCCTTGTCCGGCTGTCGACATCATCGAGTGAGTTGGCACTCGGTACTACCTACGCATCTCATCTATGTGTGAAGTCACGGTTTTATTTGACGCCCATGATCGACACGACGTGTTCCTTGCTGGCCTAAACAGATCCTGATTCTATTCTGGGGCCCAAGTCCCGGCTGTTTGGTCCGCATTGACTATTCCTTGCGTACCTGGCTACCTCGCCAACTTTCTTCGCATGCTTGCTTGCCACTCCCTGCCAGCGTAGGCTGACGCCATGTTGTAGTGAGTATCTGGCATTGTTGAGTCTATTCCCATAGGGCCCTCGGCGGAAACCCTCCGCCCGCCCATTCTCTTGTACCCCGAGCCAGGTGGTGAATGGAGCTCGAGGGCAACCATGCGCTCCGGCCCCAAAAACATCGCGACATCGCAGCCGTTTTACGCTGTGTTGACTGTCCTCCTGAGCAGTCGCCGCGCCTGTCTTGTTAGTCACTGTGAGGCATCCTCCATGTCGGAATCACGGCCTCGTCCACTTCACTTCGCGAGACAGTGGTATATAAATGGAACCAATTATTTCCATACCTGCCTAATATGCCCGCGACCTTTTCCATTCTGCCGTATAGCTACCCCCTAAAACCGCCATATCGCACAGACATGCGCACGGCCGCTACTTGTTTCTTTCTACATTGAACCCGAGGAGAAATAATAAAATAAAAATCGAGGCACCTCGAACCCAACGCCTGGGGTGCCACAGCCCGGCTAAAAGCCGACTCTGTCATGGAGTCGTTCTCTCCGGACCCCATAGACCCTGAACAGGTCCCCTCCAGGGTCTTCCTCTGCTACATCCACCTCGGCGTCAAGGTACGCGGGTTTGAGGCCGTCGAGGCCCGCGTCAGCGAGGCCATGAGGCCGCGCCTGCAGGGCGGCCTGGTCGACACCGAGGCGGAGCACACGCTCCTGGCCTACTTCCTCGAGTCGATGCTCGAAACGCTCTACCGCCTGAGCCCGGAGCGCGAGTGGGCGGCCGGCTACGAGGACGCGCTGGGCCGGCTGTCGCGGGCCGGCTTTAGCGGCGGCGAGACGGTCCACCAGCTCTGCAAGGCGCTCTACGCCATGCTCATGGGCTTCAACATCCTCCCCACCCTCCCCGGCGCCCTGCCGGGCCTGCCCGCCCTGTCCGAGTGGCAGGTCAAGCACCTGGCGTGCGGCCACGGCATCGCCGGCCCCGGCTCCGCCTCGTCCGGGAGCGACGCGTCCATGGGTGGCCATGCCGACAGCGACTACGGCTGCGGCGACAGCGACGGCGACGGCGACAGATCCGCCGTGCCTTGCGAAAAGCAGCAGCATAACCCGCGACCAGACACCCCCGCCATCCAGTGCCTGGGCCCGCCGCCCGCCCCGGGCTTCTCCCCGCGCCGGGTCCGCGCCGCCGTCAGCCACGTCTCGCAGCCTGAGCGCAGCTATTCCGACACCCTGGTAGGCCCTGCTGCTGCCGCCGCCGCCGCTCCTCCGCCTCCAGAGCCCCGCCTCTGCCGTGGCTGCAGCGATCCCCTCCAGAACCGTGGCACAGTCCGGGATCCCTCTGGCGACGACTACCCCTATGCCGGCGTCAACGGCTTCCCGCCGTACACGGCCACCACCACCAGCTATACGATGGACCCCCGCCACCGCCGCCGCCGCCGCATCCTGCGGAGACGCTGCTGCCTCTTCCTCCCCCGCCTCCCCGCCTGCCTCCTCCACCGCCGCCCCGCTGCTGAGAAGCGGCAGCTCGCGGGAGCACGCCGAGCCGGCCGGCACCGGTCAGCTGGGCCTGTACGGCCGCCCAGGCGCAGGCGGCGGCGGCGGTTCCTGCTCTCCCGCCCGGCCGCGGGTGTGGATCCCCGGTCTGCGCCGCGCCGCCATCGCCGCCACCGCAGCCTCTTCCCGCCGGGCGACGCCGGCCCCTACGGAGCGGGGAGGATAGCCGTCCCGTCCGGTCCGATTTGGGGATAGGCCCGCAAATCTCCTTGTTGTCGTTCGTCTTTGTTTGATGTTCCGTTTTGAGAGAAAGGTTGGGGGAGGAGAGATGGCGGCCAAGATTGCTGGACCTGGGAAAACCGGTCTGGGCCGGAGGGGTTGCTGGCTCTTGGAGATCTTCGGTTTGATGTCATGTTTCTCTCCTCTGTTCATCGTTGAGGCTGGGGCCAGGGCGTGTCCAGCGCGCGCGTGTTTGCGCGCGGCTTCCTTTAGATAGTTGGTAGGCAGGTACCTAGGTAGGCAGGTACTCAGATTGCTGAGGGAGGCTGGGAATTGGGTAACAATACTGGGAAAGGTATCGTTTCTTTTTTTCGATGTTTCTTTGACCCATGCATCTTCACGCCTTGCTTCATTTCTTCCCTTTGCATACATCACTCATTCGGGGAAGCCTTTGGGCAGCCTTGGGCAGCCTGGGCAGGATACGTTCCGTTCTCCTGGTGAGCTTTTGCTATCCAGGGAGATTCCCGGATCATCAGCGGACGTAAACAGCAGGTCTCTATGAATTTGTAACGATCGTTCTGTATTTTCTAATGAGGATTTCATTAGAGGTCGTGAATCAAAAAGGCAGGTGCAAATAGCGAATGTGATGCACAATGAGGGCCCATGATCCAGCAACTGAAGCCGCCACCCATAGCGAGAGTCTATCATCAGAGCTCGTGCGAGAGCTCACAAAGAAGAAAGGACAGAATGCCAGCCCAGTCCAACGTGAAGAAGAGCTTTGGCCCCTCGGACAAATCATCGAGGGTGGTCATGACAGTCGCAAAAAAAAAAAAAAAAAAAAAAAAATACGGTTCTCCTGGCGTACATGTGCAAAAGAGTAGATGGCCCGCCACTCGGGTTCCCAAATCCAGACGATCCGGGATGCCAAGGTAGAATCATGTAAGAAAGTAAGCTTGGTGTGCGCTCGCTGTCTCGGCGGAAAAGCGCGCGTAACCGCGGGGGTTTTTTTAAGCCCCATACGCTGATGTTTATCGTTAGCCCTGTGCGACCTTGCTGTCTGTCTGCTGCCTCTTTTGATCGGCGTCAAGAGGAGGTGTTGCACAAAAGGGAGGGTTGCACAGATGAGGAAAAGAGAGATAGGCGGAGAGCTGTGCATCTCGGGAGAGCGTTGCTACTTACTGACGTCGCGGCCCTGGCTGTCGTTCTTGTCCTCCCCATCGGGCACGAGTAGTTCGTGGGGCGGCCCAGGGCTCCCTCGGGCGCAGCCTGGGCAGTCTGGGAGAAGGTGGAGGTCGGGCACTGGCGGGTAGCAGACATTTCTAGTTGTGAGAGCCGGGAGTGTCAGGATACAACGGCCACTACTAATTCTGTTGTTGGGATGGAAAGGTGAGCAAAGAATGGTAGGGTCTTAGCTCACTGGGTATGGCTTTTGCAGGAGCTTGAAAGGCTGCGGCGGGGTTTGCGTTCGAGACGTAGCTTGAGGGAGCGCTGTTAGACAAAGTTCAACGTTGCTCCTGATAGAGTCCGAAGAGCCTCGTAAGACCGGGAGGGTATACCAACACGAGACGGGTTGCTTCAGGATGTGGTCAAGTACTAGGTAGGTAGTTTGAGGAAAGATGGATACTCTGGGGGTGATGATGCTTCAACCGTCGAGACTGGCAAGACTTGGCTGGAAGTCGGCTTCTTATAGACAACCGCCCTCGAGGGAACTCGGGCGCAAAGAGCCTGGTGAGACGACCCTCCCAGAGATCCCGAGAGGGCTTACGCCCAGCGGTTGCAAAATAGCATCATCGCCGTCATCGCCCGGGGCGCCCCCGGCTAGAGTTTCCAAAGTCAACACAGGCGGGGTGGGTGGAAGCGGGGGAAAAAAAAAAAAGGCGGACGGAGAACGGGGACATCGCGCATCCTCGTTTCGCGAGGCAGCTCGCATCTCGCTCGCCTAGACCGCTGGTCGCCCCGTCCAGTCAGATCACAGAGTGACCGAGGGTACAAGGCAAGGAAAAGGTCATCATCGTACCGCGTCCCGACAGAAGGGCAAGATAGGCACACGAAAAGCCGACACCCCCCTTATGTCGTGGAAGCGTGCAGCAAGCCTTGAACCCTGCGCCCCGCGACCAACCACAGCCGCCGATGCCCGGCAGATCCACCGCCGTTCACGTGGTGGCATGCCGGGCCCGATTATGCACTCAAGCTTCCACGGAGCACAAGAGGAAGGGATGAGAACCAGACGTCGGTCTAGGGGGGAATCGGATCAGCTACCTGTTCCGTTCTCTCGCTCGAGTCCGGCTCGAGCCTCCCCCCCCCCCCCCCCCCCCCCCCCCCCCTTTTGGCGTCCACAAGCGGTGACCGCTCTGGCGAATGGTGGCAACTTGGTATATTCCACGTCAGGAGGCAGGGCGTGGCGCGCCGTGCCCGTGGGCTGATGTTAGAACGATTGCTCGGCGCCAGAGATCAGCAGGGAGAGGGAGCACGACCGCACGAGGATCAACGCAAAGAAAATAGGGCCGGCCGAAAATTAGAACCAGAAAAGGGACAGGCACCCGGGCAGGCAGGTAGGGACAAGGGAAAGAAGTCACAACGGCCCCTCAAGGTAGCGCCGTGCTGGAGTGGGCTGGGCAATGACCGCTGCGGCGCTGCTTTGTCTTCCCTCATTTTCTTGCATGTCGGACTGGCGAGGAGGGTCCTGTCGGTGCGCCCGAGGCACTGGCGATAATGTAAGCTGCTGGCGTACTGTCTCAGATTTGACAGAGCCATTGGTCATGGCTGTCCGCTGTTGCGGGTCCCATTTGAGAGAAACTAAAGGCAGTGACGGCGCAGCGCATCTTTCGACGTCCTCCAATGGCCGAGCGGCTTCGAATCGCACAAAGGATGAAGCTCGACCGCAATGGCTAGCTGGCTGCCAGCCGATGTGCGGTTCGCCAGGGAGAAAGAGAGCGAGAGAGGGGGCAGGAGAACAAGAAATGGTGTAAAGGCACCGAGAGAGAGACAACGCCTCCTAGACGGGGCAGTGACCGCTTGCCTGCCAGATCTCTGTCGGGAAGCACACCTCATGGCGCCCATTCCCCGGCACTGACGAGGTTCCAATGCAAGACGAGCTTGACAAGGCATCCGAGACACCTGCGTCCAATTTGAAAAGAGACACAACAAGGGACAGCTCGCTAACCCAGCGCAGCGGCCCGTCTGACACTTGTGACGTCGGCCGGCAGCCGGGGCCATGCTCGCTGGGACCCGCGGGGGGCAATTTATCAGGCCTGGGTACATGACGACGGGCAAAAAAGCATCATGTGACGGGTCAGGAGGCGAAGGATCAGTCGCTCGAGTACGAGGGGGGCGACGGAGGCGGAGCAGCAGAAGGGCCAAAGCCAAGCCGTTCCATGCCGTTGCCGTTGCTGTCCGCTGATGTTGCGCCCGCATCGGATATGGCCTGGTTCCGGGAGGGGGTACGCGCAACATGGACGGGTGGAGGCAGAAAAAGGCGAAGGAAGGGGCAACAGGGAGAAAAAGACATGACCAAGCACGTGGTCATGGTCGCCTTGGACCTCCACAAGCTGTTTCCCCTTCGATCGAGAAGCAAAGCGAGAGCAGGCAAATGGGAAATCGACGCCCGGTTTGGGGTTGATTGAGGCCAGCGCATCCACAGGGGGGCCTTTTGCCGCTGTCGGTGAACAGCGCCCAAGTCGCACCGGGCCAGCCAGACGGGGATCTCCGGGCCCATTCCCCGGCCGCCTTTGTGTGTGCACAAGGCGCGAGGGTGTGCGAGACCTTTTGGGAAGCGAGTCGAGCAGGCCGGTGAAGGCGTGATGGACGGGCGCATGTATGTATGTACGAAAGCCACCGTTTGTGGTGAAGAGCGAGGCCGGACCAAAAAGGCCCCGACTTCTCTCATCTGCACCGAGACCAGTTTGACCTGATCGGGCGACGGGGCATTTCCAGAAGGTTCGTCTAGCACTCAATATGACCGGCCGCCCCAAGGACTTGATTTGATCTGCTGGACAGCCGGTTGATTTTATGGTGCGAAAAAGTGTAATGAGGAGGGAAGAAAAGGCGTCAAATGTGCCGTCGTCTCCGCAAAAGACTTTTTGAGGAAAACCTGCAGAACCAGATGCCCCACGGTCCCACTTCTACACGTGACACGGCAACCAACCTCCATCTATTCTGCTGCCAAAAAGAAAGCAGAATTTTCCTCTCCCTCTCGCGCTCTCGTCCTCCGTTCCTCACCCACCCTCGTGCTGAGGTCCTCGCACAACACAACCTTCTTTCGACCGTTCCTACCACCTACCTAGGCACCTATCTTCTTCTATTCCCATCATAGCCCTGCATCCTGCATACCACCATGCAGCGACACTTTGGGACAATGAAAAAATAAAAATAAAAAAAGGCAGAAAACGCCAGGAACGTCGGGAGCAAATGTGTGCGTCGTCGCGAGACCATTTGAGAAAAGCTCGAACACACACACGACAGTCCCCCCCGGGCAAGGTAGGACGACCGCCGCTGAGAAAGAGACAGCGCCCGGGACGATTGGGCTGCTACGGCAGAACCGTTCGATTTTCCCTCGATGCCCGTGCTCTCTTCAGAATGGGACCGACAGGGCCGTGGGCCGCCTTTTTCTGGTCCCTCAGATTTGCAGCCCTGGCGGCCCCCCCCCCCCCCCCCCGGCCGCACACCGCATCCTCGTCGTGTCTTGGTTTGGTCCCTGTGCTCATGTCGTGGCATCAGCTGCCAGGGCAGCTGATCCCTTTTCCCTCTCGTCCCCGTCTCCTTATCTTGTCTAGCTCTGGTCTTCTGACGTTCATCAAACCCACAAATTTGCCTACCTCTGTGCCATCTTCCATGCGCAAGAAGGTCAACTTATTATATCGTTCGTGTGGAAGAAAAACACCAGGGCCTAGACAGCCCGTCCTATCCACCCTGCTGGCGTAGAACAAGTGCGACAGCAGGACTAAAACGGACAAACATCTCATGCCATTATAGATAAATGTCATTATATCGTATGTGCACATATACATAAAAGGTGCACAACCATCACCCGTCGCACAAGATGATCACATGCAAAACCGCCGCCCCGAGAAATGCTTAGACCGTGATGCAAATCAAACCATACCATCCCTCCCTAGGTATCCAAGCCACCAGCGGCCTCCTGCCGCTCAGGGATCGAGCAGGTGCTGGATGTTGTTGAATGAAAGAATAAACTTGGCCATGAGCCGCCCCGAGTAGATGTTGGACACGTCCATGGGGTACGGGTGGCTGGCCCCGTTGTTGTCGAGCTCGGAGCCCTGCCCGCTCAAAAAGTCCAGCTCGCTTGCTATTATTGTGAGAAAACCCCCATGTATGTTAGCGAACCCCGTGATGTCAAACGGAGGGGTACGAGGGAGAAACACATTGCAAACTCACCACTATCATAGTCATTCATCAGATCCCTCAAGCTCCGCACCATCTCCATCGCCGCGGGGTCCAGGTTCTGCTCGTCGAGGAGCGAGTCGTCCACGAGCGGGTTGAACGGCTTCGTCGACGCGTCGGTCGAGTGCGTCTGGTAGATCTGGTGGAACTGATACGCGAACTGCCTAAACGGCATATGCTCGATTTCCCTATTCAGGGCGAGCATGTGGCAGCGCTTAAATGCCTCGGCGGGCCGGCGCTCGCGGTCCTTGTCGATCTGGTTCTGCGACGTGCCGAAAACGTCAATCGTCACCTCAAGGTCCTCCATGAACAGCGTGAGGATGAGGAACGCCGCCATACAGGGCGCCCACTCCTTGCGCATTTTGGGCTTAAGCAGTTTTGCGAACAGGTTGAACAGTTCCGACATCTCCTGCCTCTGGATTTCGTCGAGGACTGCTTTAAACTGGCGGTTGAGGAGCCGCGTCGTCTGCGAATCGTGGTTCTGCGACGCGAGCCGCATACGCATCAGCTGGCTCAGCCCCTTGGGCGTGACGGTCAGCTGTCGAGAGAGAACGTAGTGGTTGGTGTATACCCTGAGGGCCTTGTCCACAATCTCCGACTAAAAAAAAAAGATTGTTTGGTTAGCCCCGCATAATAGTAGGCTATCCGACATCAAGGTATGAAGAAGGAGACGAGCCGAGCTCACCTTGCTGCGCATGGCATATCTGTAAACGATGCGGAGCACATCGCGGGGCAGATACGTCGAGCGGATCCCCGCCGTAATCTCCTCGACGAAGCGCGGGTCGCGGATGAGGTTGGTGACGAAGTCCTTGGCGCGCTTCTGCAGGTCGATCCGCTGCGCGCCGCCGTCGCCGGCCATGTCGAGCCCGACCGGCACGGCAACGCCGCAGCTGAGCGACACGGTGCCGTTGGCCTCCTGGTTCTGCTGCCAGTGCGCCAGGATTTCGGGCTTGTTTGGCGTGAAGGCTTTGGCGGCGATGGCCAGGAACGTCGTGAACCCTTGCCCGCCGTCAGCTCGACCACGCACGGCCGCTCGACCCCGTCCACCAGAAAGTCCTGCACGTTTTCGGCGATGAAGGCCGCCATCTTCTCTTTTACGAAGTGTTCGCGCATCATGTACGGGAACAAGACCGTCGTGAAATCGCCAAACTGCCAGCAGATGATCTGGGGCAGGGTGATCTTGGCGCAGCTCTTGCAGGGCCGCGTCGCCTCGCACTTGACCTTGCGCGCGTGACAGCTAAAGCAAGCGCCGATCCTCCGCACCTTGAGTGCGCTCTCCTTGGTCGCGTCGGCCAGGGGTCCCTTCCGGCCACGCTGCGTCATCCGATCGTACCCCTCGAACATGTTCCCCTTGCCGCCCGACGCCGCGGCCGACTCGGACGAGATGGTGATGAACTTGAGAGCCACCTCGCTGCTCGCCGAGGAGCCGCCGCCGCCGCCGCTGCTGCTGCTGCCGCTCGCTATGCTGCTGGTCGAGTCCGCGGGCGACCTGCGCTTCTCGACGCGGGCGTTCTTCACCTTGCGGATGGCGGCGTCGCCTGCCGACTTGGGGTCAGGCTCCTGCTTCACCAGAGGTGATACCGGGCTCGCCGAGGCACAGGCGGCGGGGCTCGACGTGGACGTCGGCGTCACGGGCGTGCGTGCCGACTGGGGGCCGAACTCCTCCATCCTGAATATGAGATTGTTGTTGCTGTTGGCGGTGTGCATGATCGCTGATGGGCTCCAGGGCGCCGCGTTGGCGTCGGACTGCTGCCGCAGCGCCACAGGAATGTCCAGCGAGACAGAGGCGTGAGGGTTCATCGCCGCGGGCGGCGACACAATGCCGGTGGCGGGCAGGGTTTGCGGCGATACTGCATTCCATGTACTGTTCATGAAGGGCGTGATATCCAGGTCTGACGCCGTAAGCTTCCGATCAATCGATTGGGTGTCAAAGCTCATAAACTCACCTTGGATATCGTGGTCACCCAGCACAAACTGGTGTGTCCTGAAATGGCGGCCCTGATAGAGGTTCTCCCCGACCGTCACGCCGGTCATCTGGCCATCGGCCGGCCCCGTCGTCGATGGGAAGGTGACCAGATGGTCCGCAAAAGCGAGCTGCTCCAAAAGCGATGGGTGGTCATCCGAAAACGTGGCGCTCTGGTCGCCGCCAAACGTAGATGAAAACGACCCGGCATGCTGCCTCTGCTGGTGGTGGTCGTAGCTGCCAGCGAAGGAGCTCTGGTCGCCGGCGGCCGACATGCTGTTCATGGCGGCGAAGCCCTGCGAGGACGACGACTCGGTGTCCAGGAACAGAGGGGAGGGCGCGGGCGGCGACGGCTGGACGCCGCCGTGGCTGCCGGCGCGGCGGATGATGCCATACGAGCGCAGGCTTCCCGTGTCCGGGCTCGGGAAAAAGTCCACGGAGCCGTTGCTGGACGGGGCTAGGCCGTCGGGGGAGATGAAGGCCCACGACTCGTCGTCGGGAATGTACTCGCCGCCCTGGAAGGCGTCCAGCGCGGGGAGCGGGGATGTGCCGGAAGATGCGACGGATGCCATCGTGACAAATGTACGAGTTATGGTAGTGGGGAAGTATAGAAAAGGTTTGTTGTCAAGTTGTCAAGCTTTGGCGTGCTGCGACAATCCGATTGTGCGCTTCTCCTTTGGAGGTATCAAAGATGGCGGGTGGAGCCGAATGTCGGAATGACGCCCGGGGCTTTGTGGGAAGTGCACTTCTACTTAAATACACAGCCTGTTCCACAGACGGGCAGAGCTACTCGGGTGGTTCGAACTCCAAGGGCGACGGGAGGTGTCCTTCGTTCGGGGACGGGAGAGGAGGAGGGAGACGAGGAGGACGAGCGCGTCAGCAGCCTCGTTTTTGATGGTTGTGTCGCCGCGTGGGTGAACAGCTGTGTTCTACTGCGCTACCAGCGTTTGACAGCGGCCACAGCGCGCAGTCGAGCAACCGAAGCACCGCTTGCGCAGCACGAAAAGCGTCAATGATGGGGACTGCTTCACAAGGAAACAGTCATCCGGCGAGCGGGGTCCGGGGGGGGGGGGCACAATGTAGGTCGGGTTGTGATGCCCAGGCTTTTTATCTTTTCATTTTCGACTGCTGTCTGTATTCCAAGGAGTTGAGCGATGATGATGGAGGAGGAAGGTGATGCGAGTCGGGTTGTGATGGGGAAAGACTCCGAAATCCCCCAAAAGCCGCCCCGCCTTGTAACGCACTGATGGGCAGGCGTTGGACATTAATACCGTGAGCGACAGGCACGGCGTAACTGGAGAAGCAGCCCAGCCATGCATCTGGGGAGTCCACGTTTTTTTTTTGGGCAGGGGGCCGCTCACGCATCGCCACAACATTCAGCCCGTCGGTCGCTCAATCTGGCAAGACCGAATGCCACGCTAGTCCCAAAAGGAATACCGACGCTTCATGTTGGCTTTCCAATCTGTGCTGGACGCTGCCAATCGCTTGGTGGACTCCATACAAATCCTCTGGCTTTCAAAATCGTCTTTCGGTCGCTGGCTTAACTGTCCATTTCGTATCAGCACAGTCATTCGGCGATCCGTTTGGATAGATTGCTACATTGCGTATATTCGGGCTGCAGGAGCTGAAGATTTTTTCTTTTTTTTTTCGTTCTCTCCCAGTCGTGCGGTACCAAGCAAGCAAGTCCGTCGGAACCCACATGCCATCTTCCAGCCCAGCCACCAGGGTCGGATCACGCGTTTTTTTGGCCCAGGTTGCAAAGAAAAAAAAGATAGAAGCCAGCACAGTCCACGCAGCGCAGTCAGCCCTTGCGTCACGGCACACCACCCCCATGCTGGTTTAGCACGGAATCCGAAAAAAAAATGACAAGCACGATTCAGCCCGACGCTACCTTGCCCCAGGCGGGACGAAGCGCTGCACGCCGCTTGCGTGCTGCGGGAATGACAGCGCGACGCATGGCCCTGGCCTTCCCCAACCACGGCGGAAAAAAACAAGCGTCGTGTCCATGCGTAACCTTAGCATCCTCAACTGCACCGGCGTCTCGGAGATGCCTTTTGTACGGCCACACAGGTGGGTGCTTCATCGACGCTGTGAAATCCGAATTTTCCCTTTCGATGCCTCCTAATGGAGGGAAGAACAGACGAACACCAAGTTACACGGACGTAGGTGGTCAGTGAGAACCACAAGCGGCTGTCAGTCCCTCTTGTGTGTTGTAACACTTCGCCCTGCTTCGCGCGTCGTCCTCCTCGTCACTGGCCACATGTCTGCTGCTTGTACTCGTTCCCCATGCGCCTTGCCCCTGTTGCGCGCTTTGGGCCAACACACAAAACGGTTATCCATGTTAGCTGTTTGGTTTATGTGAAGCAGTACATAAGTGCAACCTGGGTGAGAAAGATTATCCGTGTGGCAGTGTTAGCTTCGTCCAGGGTTCGCACCTGGGTAACCAGCGCCTTTCCATATACGACATAGAGATGCTTTGCAGCCTAAGATATAGAAACGCAAAGAAAAAGGCGGAAGAGTTACCTAGTTATGTCGGTTTCAGCTAGGCGAACTGACCGCCCAAAAATTCAAGATGAAAAGCCTCCACGTGCGTGGTCGACGCAAGTCCACGAACTCCGCGCAAGGGTAAAGATGCTAATGACGAGCATTACGCAAGACCAAATGAGAGCGTAGGAACTTGGAAAGTGAAGCTCGAATGAAAAGACGTGTTGAGCAAAAAGCCCAAGCAAGGTAAATAGCAAAATACCAACGTGCAAGTAGTAGTTTCACGATAATCACTCCCCAATACGTCGTAAGACAACAAGTTAGTGTTCCCCGAGTGCGCGCCGCCGCCAAAGGCAACCAACAAATCCGTTTCCCCACTCGCTTCTTGGACACAAGAATCTGCCGATAATATCGGGAAAAGAAAAAAAAAAAAAAAAAAAAAAAAAAAAAAAAAAGATCCCTTCCCCTATACCTGTTCTTTCTCGGTAGTGCCGCGTTTGCCGGGATCTTACCGGAGGAGGTATATGTGTATGTGCCGTCACCGTGGTGCAGTCGTGGGTTGACGGGTAAGCGTGTGCTTGTGAACGTAGCGAACAGCTACAACGTATGTTTTGTAACAAAGGGGAGAGGGAAACACATGTGTGGCTGCTCCCCAGTCCCTCTTTCTAGCCCCTCGTCAATGGGTCTTCCGATCCTCAGGGGCCTGTCTGCTCTGCCTCTAAAGGCATGAGGGTACCGTATGGTTTTCATAAAAGCCAAAAAGGAACTAAGGACAAAATTGGCGATAAACTCCGGGGCTGCAGTTGGCAGGAAAGGGGGGCAAAAAAGGAAAGGTTGGCCGTTCGACAAAACATTAGATGTAAAATTTCTGCACAGGCCGTCTGCGCATGACTTGGGCACAGGAGGCACAGTGACTCAGCTTCGGAACCGCGCAGCAGCACAGCGGCCCTCTCCTGAATCTGCTCTTGGAAACGTATAGTTTGTCCAGGTAGTCCATGGCCGGGGCGTCCTTGAGGATCTTGGCTACCTGGATGCCGGCCGAGATGAGCTGGAGGATGTTGCGGTCGTCCTTGAGCGGCCTCGACTGGTGCTTGGCTGCGTGCCTCATCTCGAGCGAATTCTCGAGTATCGTGACAAACTGCTTGATCTGCCCGTTGTACAGGACCCGGGCCGGGATCCGCCGCTTGGTCGCGAGCCGCTTGAGCAGGTACACCCACTCGGTCCACTCCCGATCCTGCGGCCGCTCCACCGGCCGCATGTCCTGCGTGAGCGGAATCGGAAACTGGTACTTGGCCACGAAGTCGTATGCGCATTGCGACAGTCGATCGTTGACCTGCGTCAGGACGCTGTCCTGCTCCTGCACAGCAGGTTGGTTGGCAGATGCGGCAACTCCGTTCTTGCATCGCCACGTACTCGGGCGGCGGGCGTTGTAGGAACTGGTGGGGCCGTCGAACTCGTCGTTCGAAGGCCGCCGTTGCGGCCTGCCGCACCCTCCTCCGTTACCGCCCTTGCAGTGTTATGTTTGCCGCCCTTGCCCGCGGGGTCGTCCCGGCGCTGTTCTCGAGGAGTAGTCGGACAAGTTCGGGGAGGCCATGATGTCATCTAGCGAGTCCGCCGGAGAGAACCGGCCCGGGTGTTCCCATCCTGAAGTGGTTGGGTTTTTAAACGAGGCGAAGGTGGGCGGCGCATTGCTCGGGAAGACACCTGGTGGGGGCGAGGCTGGTTGAAGGCGCCTGCGGACGAGAAGGCGGCTTCGGCAAGGGAGAGATGAGCCGGAAGTTGTTGAGCTGGGGCGGATACACTGCAGGCAGGCTGTGTGTAGAGGCTCCTGGATTGTATGGCAGGCTTGGCGGTTGCCGAAGTGTTATTCTCGTGTGTCCATAGCCCGCGGATGAGGGGCTCCCGAAAAAAGAATACCCCGGGCAGGTGGTAGGGTGCAGGAAAAAAAGAAGGAAAAAGAGAAGAAAAAAATCTTGGCGGGGGATTGGCCGAGGAAGGAGGGTTCGGAAAGAAGACAAACGAGAAGCCAATTAGAGGTTGCCTGGTCTTACCTTGGCTGCCTTTGAAAGGTATTCTTCACTGCCTCGAAGCCACCATTGTGCTGGTAACCGTCATTGTAAACCGGGCTTTTTTCGCGAATGGTGGTTGGTCAGCTTCAAAGGCCTACCATCGGCATTGGAGGGAGGGAAAAAAAAAGAAAAAAAGAAAAAAAAAAAAGTCTTGGAGGGAGGTCATCCGGTCCGCACCTTCGAATAGAGCTCCACGGTCCGCTGGTCGGGACAGACATGTAGGCAAAATCCGGCTGTGCCATGTCTCTGCCAACCATTGTGGGAATAGCAGACCTGCTCATTCAATTTCCAGGGCGGAAAGTTGGGATCTCGGGGTGAGTTGCTAAAAACAAGGAGAAAAGAGAGGAGGACGGACTGGTCGGTTAGGTAAGGAAGAGTATAATAAACCTCGTCCCTCCTCGCCGGCAGAAAAACTAGCAACGAGAAAAAAATTTCCTTCCAAACTCTTGGTGGCTCTTTTTCCTGCTCCTGCTAGTGTAATATGTCAGAATGTCCGGTGGGCGGACAGGTCCAATCCAATCGGCAAGTTCCAGCTGCGGGACGAGATCAAAAAATTCCAGAGAGCTCAGGGGACCCAGGAAGAAAGAAAAAAAAAAAACGGCCTGTTCCTAGGATATGTTTGTTTCGACGGCAGTCCAGGCGGTGAAATTGTGCTGCGCAGGTGATCGCATTAGAAGTGGACTTTTCCAGAACACCCGATGGCGGGCTCGCCAGTGGTTCCTTGTCCAGATGCTTGGAGAGCGGGTGCCGAGGGGGAGAAGCTAAGGCGATAGCTTTTTTTCTTGTTCCAGACAATGTGAGTCGTAACGTATGGGGTAAAACAGGCACCGTTTACCCTCTGTGGGGGAGGAACCCGTGCTTCTAAAATACCGCTGGCAGATGGGACTCCAAGGGGGACTGACGGGGGCGGATGGGAGGCTGGCTGGCAGCTGGATCGGAATGAGGCCCGACCAGGGAAGCGGTTTACATGGCGCCTTGAAACGGCACAGGGGCAGACCGGGGGTGGCAAAAAGCAGAAATAAAAAGCAACCAACGAGATGCCACGGAGGTAGGTTGGGCACACAGGTTTACCTGCTCGCGACGACTGATGACTTGCCCATCCTGCACGTATGTGTGTCCTGTGCAGGGAGCCGTCGGGAAGAACCAGGGGAGCGAGGCGGACTGACTGGGCGGGGTACCGAGCAGCTCTGGCCAGGGAAGGGCACCGATGGGGCTCGCGGGATTAAAAAAAAAAATAGAAATAGACAAAAAAAAGGCCTGCTCGCCTTCCCTGTCAAATCAAGGGGATTCCTATGTGCACGGCTAGGGCACTTGCGCAACAGTCGCCCCAGCGTGTCCACCCACACATCCAATCGAGCGTGGATCGGGATTTCTTAGCTCTCAGGCGTGTGCGCCCGCTTGTGGCCGATGGGTGCGGTTCCGTGACTAGCCAGGGTTTGGTCGAGCTTGTTGCGTGCTCGAGTCGTGGGCAATGCCCCATAAACACAACCCAGAGGACCGGGGCGGGTTCACGTCCCACGATTTCGAATCTGCCCCGGTCTGGGCCCATTCCACAGCCTCCCACCACCCTGATGGATGGCGATGTTTGTGTGTTGCGGCGGCATACGCGTACGCAATATATCGTTGGTGGCGACGTCAGCGTAGCCGCGAGGGCGTCGACAACAGCCCCTTCAAACACAGACGAAGGCAAAGGAATGGGGCAGACGTGCGTGCTGGCTCCAACACGAGCCCGAAGATGGGCGCCTGGTCGACGATCGAGGGACCGGCCAGGAAACGCCCCCTGTGATGGGGCGAGAGACCATCATTCGTCCTGATCGCCGGCAGAGGGCCTGGCTAGCTGGACAAGAGACGGTCAATTGATCATAGAGAGGAAGGAGGGCAGGGGGGAAAAGGCAATGCGCACACAACAATGGAGAGGATGCGGGGGCAGTCGACGGCGAGGGGATTGACAAGTGGCCGGTTCGGGCCAGGGGACATCCCAGGTTGCCGAAGATAGGGCGTCTATCACTGACACGCCCTATAGTGCGGATGGAAGTATAGGGCAGGGAGGGATGCAGGCGGTCGTTGGGCGTCGGTGCGCCTGCCCGCGTGCCCTGTGCTGTGGCCTGGGACGAAGCTATCCCGAGGCGGAAGGGGACAGGGTTGGGCATGGACGAGTCGAGCGTAAAGGTTGCGCGATTGTTGCCCAAAGCTCGCCCGAGATCGAGTCTGGTGGGTGGGATTCCTGATGGGTGGATGAAGGAGGGATGAGGGTCGTCGTGGGGGAGCAAAGCAGCGGGCGTGGTCGGCAGGCATTCCAGCGATCCAGAAAGAGGAGTGGCAAGGGGAGACCCTGGAGCGAGGGAGCGGTCAAGAAGTGGGCGAATGTTAATGTTCCATGATGGAGCTCGATCGATTTCTGCTCGTCTTTCTCGGTTGGTGAAGGCGGTTTTCGGTTGGGCTTGGGCAGAAAACCCACACCGCGCCGGCAGAGAAAGAGTTGGTTCGCCCGGTGGAGCCCAATCGATGGAACGGCATATGCATGACCACCCAATCGGGCAGTGACTACCTGTCCAGACGATCTTGCCCGGCTGGGCTGGCGACTGGTGCATCACGTGAGCGGCCGACCGACCGTTGTGCCTCTGCACCTCTGTTGCCAGACAGACGACAGACAAGCCGCAGAACGAGCCACATTGAACGGCCCTGCCTGTCCATGTCGATGGCGCAGGCGGGGTGGGGTGTCCGCTGCCCACCTAGGTACCTATGTAGGCTTCACGGACGGACCTCGTGGCACGAGTCGTTCATCCTTGAAAAACACGGCGAGCCCGGGGCCGGAACCAGTAATAAAACCAAAGTTAAGTCGTCGCTTCATGCTTCGTAATGTCGCCGGCAATTTCGGCTCTCCCGCTCGACAGCGTTGGCACAAATAACCATCATGCGTCTGGTACCAACCTGTCTGGAGCTGGTCAAGCCACTTTGAGCGCTGGGGAACCTGGCGCGCACCCATCGTCATACGGCGCATAGTAGCATCGAACCAGGCTATTTTGATGAATGTCGGGCCGAGTTGCTTTCTCAATCTTGAATGTTGAGGGAGAGAACAGAAGGAGGAAGAGGCCGGCTCGGAGGTCTTGCCAAACGCTGTGCATGCAGACCAATGTGGAGGGGAATTGCGAAGACTGAGATGAGCAGAATGGGTCCTGCCAAGGGGGCCCTCTGTAGCCCTGATAACGTTATCTTGCACAACATCTGGATCCCGCGTGCGTGCGCCTAATCATCCCCAGCCGCCATCCTCCGAGCGGCTAACTCAGGGGCATCGGATCGCCGTGGGAACGATCTGTCGTGCTCATCAAGCCCCGGCAAATTGGTGACGTGCAAAAAATAGGCGCCGGGTGGGGGGGCACGTGGGATTGTGCTTCCGAGCCACTCATGCGAATGCGCCGCATTCAGGCACAAGCCCGGTATTAGAACCCATGGACAGGGACGACAGAATAAGCTCGTGTAATCCTCCGGAACGACCGTGCGGGATTCATGACGGGGAGAAAAAATATTGTAGCATTGCTGGCCCCAGCTAAGGCAGTCGATCTTTCTCGGCAAACGCCACGGAAGGAACCTTGGCCGCCTATGACTAGCTCCGATATCTTGCGGAGCTTGATGCCTAGCTCTGCCTTGGCGGCGGCTAATTTGGCCGCGCCCCTTCTTCTTCTGATCATACTAGGAGAGCATCGATGAGGAAGCCTCCATGGGAAGCAGGCAGCATGGCCGTCCATACTCGGCTCTTGGTCAGCCGTTGGACTTGATACTCAAAGAACGCGACCTCCACCGTCCGCTCTAATCCCGGATCCCGCAAGACCGATCGCTTTTTGACGAGCTTGGGGGATGACGGTCTCAGCCAAGGCCGACCCATCGCCTTCTGGCACCTTTGCCTCCAGCCTGCTACCGCATGGCGAGCCTGTAGCCTTGGGTGGATGAGATCCTTCTTCCGACCTGGTCGCAAACTGCCACCAGAGTAGCATCAGCGAAATGCAGTCGGTCGCTTGCTGGCTTCTGGTGGGGGGAGGCTGGTCCGAGGATAGCTGACGATAGTGCCCGGAAAGGGATGGATATATATCGACAAATTTCGTTTCTTGATGTTCACTAGAAAACACGACGCCATCCCTGGGGTCATTGGAGCCACTCAAGGATGATCACCGGCACGAGTTGAGACGTTCGCCTCGTTTCACGTTTGCTCGATATCCTGTTACCTTATCACCAGTCGCCGTCTCGTGTGTGCCGTCTTGGATCTGTCGTCGGTCGTCGGTTCGAGAAATGATGCAGCAGCGGCAACGGAGGTACCATCGGAGGTCGCGGAACGGCTGTCAACAATGCAAAGCAAGGCACGTTCGCTGTGACTCGGGGAAGCCTGTCTGGTAAGTTACCACGGAGGATGGGGATTTCTTGCCCGCCTTGTCATTTGCGTTGTGCTGATCACAGGCTCGGTCCACGATGCCGCAAGCAAACAGCGACAACTGCAGGCGGATGGGGATCGGATGTGTATACATGGACTCTTCCGCCCGGGGAACAAGAGGGAGCTCGGTGCCCAGAATGTCGTCGCAAGGAGCCGAGGTGAGCACTGCCTCCCCAAGACGGGACGAGGGCACCGACCTGCGACCTCAGCTCTCGCCAGAGTCGCTCCGAGTGTTCGAGTCGAGCATGGTCACTCCAACGCTCATGCTCCCTCGTCATCAGCAAGAGGCAGGACACCGGGGCGCCAGCAGGGACTGAAAGTGAGGGAAGGCTCGGTTTGTTGGCCGGAAGACCCAGAGGCGCGAGACAGCCACCAGGGACAAGACGACTACCAGAGGAGCGAGCGTCTTCTCTGCGCTCGCTCTCATGATCCGGACTTTGGACTCGGCGTGCGAGGAACTGCCGTCGGCATGGAAGGAACTGCCGCCAACATGGAAGAAACTGCCGTCGACGCCCACATCATGGGGATGCACGACCCTCTGCCGATGTCAGAGGGCGGGCTCCCAATGATGCTGTTCCAGCACACGATTCTCACGGAAGTGGTGCCACTTCCGGATGCCCAAGAGTAAATGTTACGAGGCGACGCCTGACGATTGCTCCCTGGTCCCACACATTGGTGCAATTTTTATTTATTTCCCCCCCCCCCCCCCCCCCCCCCCCCCCCCCCCCCCCCCTTCTTTGTTTTCTTTTCCTGCAGACAAGGCTCGGGGTCTGGAAGCGTCCACGAGCAGCTCGCCGAGATGAGCAACATTGGCGGCACCGGCGCGGGCCTGATTATTGGCGAGGCGCGGTAGCCTGGCCGAGCATCCGACGGCACTGCCAGCAACCCACGGTCCCGCGCCAGCTTCCGATGACATGGCCGCCCTGGCGCGGAGAAGAGGAAACGACTTCGTTTGCACGCTCCTCTACTGGTCGGCCACACCCTGCCATTACATCATAACCCCATCCCTGCTACATGGTCTCGTCGTCTGTCTCTTGGAGGAGCTGCTCACGCGCTCAGAAGTCGGCATCATGCAGAGTGCCTTGGACAGGGCCAACTGGCTCTAGACTGCAATGGTTGCATGAGAGTGCGTCTGGGAGTGGTCGGAAGGGGAGGAGGCGGAAATCGAGGCTTGGAGGGAGGCATTCGATGTCGAGCTTCGGCTGCCGAGCTTGGCCGCGGGATTACTGAGACAGGCCGTCCGCCTGGAGGTGCTCGCAGGCCGTTAATTGGGACGAGACGTTTCTTCCCGTCAAAGGCCAAGAAGGAGGGCAGTTGATTTGGGGGGAGAAAGCCATGGCGCGACGACCACGTCGACGGCTCGCCCGGCGGGGGACCCATCTCAAGTAGACAAACAAGTATACTCTGGACGGAACTGGTGGCGGCTCTGCCTCGAGGCTTCACAAATCTTAGCAAATGCTAACATGATGCCTTCTCACCGCACTTTGGCCTTGTATCTCTTTGCGTGCAACATGTGCCCGTGGAGGATGAGGGTGTGACACCCTCCGGGGCTCCGGAGTCGCCCCCGGGAGACCGACATCCCTCATCGAGTGGCCCAGGAGGCGCGACACGCGACAGACCCAATGACACCCTCACAAACCAAAATGCAAAAACGCAGAAAAAGCAATGCACAGAGAGCACAGAGAGGCCAGACAGTCTGCCGCGTCAACCAGTCTGGCTGGCTGAGGTTGGCATCCATTCTTCTTGCTCAGCACGAAAGCAAAAATGCTGGCGGTGCAGAAAATGTGACAGTCTCGCGCAGCCTTCGGAGGTGGTGACGGTGGTGGCAGCGGAGGGGTGCATGGGTCCTGTGTAGGCAGATGCAAGGCGTCGTGTATGGTCGCGGCAGGTGTCGATAGTGCATGCTCCGAGCGTCCCCATTGGGCGGTCGTGCCCTCGCGTGCGTGATTTTTTATGCGGTGAGACGACGAGGGGGTCAAAGACGGCCCCATGAGTGGCCGCCCGCCTCATTGATGCGCGACGCTGGCGCCCGGCTTTGCTTGTGGGACGTGGGGACGTATTGGTCACCAGCACCGAAACGGACAGGTGTCATGGCGAGCCTTGCCGCAAGGAGAGCGACGGCGAGGGTGATCAAGCATTGGCATGAAGATATTCGGCAGAATGAGCGAGCCTAGCTAGTTCTTGCTGATCCGGACAGAGGCTCAGAGGCTCGCGCATTCTGGGCGAGGCGGCTGCTAGTGCCGAGACGATCACGGCTGGGCAAAGTATGTACACCCAAGTCTCTCGCGTCGAGGGATGGACGGAAAGGAACAAAGCAGACCGAGCGCTCCGGGCTGGAGGGGGAGGAGGGGAAGTGTTATGGAGGGCGAGGGAGGGTGGGCAGACAGGCTGCCAAGCGCAGGACGTAGACGCCGGCAGGCCTGGCAGCGGACCAGTGACGGACACGTCGCCGGGCGCTGCAGCACGTCTTTGCGCTTGTGCACATTCTGCATCCTGTCGGGGTGCGGGGTCTGGGGGACGACAACTAGCCAGCAGCTGCATGGGATATGGGCAGCTGCACTGATGCGTTGTCGTTGCATCAAGCCCCCTGGCGCGGCGCCGTGATAGGCGGGCAGCGGCCCACGGCGCCCCGCCGACGCGACGCTGGAATTTGAGGAATCAAGGAAGGACGGCCATCCGCAGGGCCGCGCGAGTCGTCGCCTGGTGGTGGTGCCCGTGCGCGACCACAGCGCGCGCATGCAGCTGGGGCGCTACAGGCCACGGGCAGCCGGCCCCAGCCTATGAGAGGGCGCGTCGACGGCCGCGACGAGTGATTGCCAGCTCACGGGCGGCCATGCGGCCAATGTGACGGCCGGCCGCCAACGCGCTGCCAGCGAAACTGGTCGAAGAAGGAAGATGACGGAGTGACGGAGGGCAGGAAAAGCGGCAGGACTGGGAAATTAATTGTGGACTGCATGACAGGGGTGCTCGTGAGGTTGTCGCCAGAAATCCGAAGCAGAGCGGAGCCCTTGGGAGCTCTTGGGAGCCCATCTGGTGTCCTTCTGGCGCCCATTTGCGCGCGGCCGGTTTGAGCATTAAAACCTGACGGGCCCCTCTCCTGCCCAACCTGACCATCCCGACTTTTCTCTCTCCTTTTTCTTCAACCCAACCCAACCACAGAGCCCAATTCCCCCAAGCGAAAGCACCACCGCAGCCCAGCAGCCCACGCCATCGCCCTCGCCTTGCTGCCCAACCTCCCACGGCCTGCCTCTTCTCCCCCTCTAGTACCCACTTCTGCATCCATATAGCTGCCCTCGCAGATCATCTTCGTCGCCTTTTGCTGCCCAGCTTCGTTCATCCTCGCCCAAAGGATCCAGCACAGTTGCACGATTGGCACCAGCCTGCGCGCAAACTGCCCCAGCACTCGCCGCCACCAACAGCATCTCTCCCAGGGACACTGGTTTCTTGCCTCCAGGCGCCAGCCTGTTGTCAAAGGAGCAGCATTTACTCGGTGCTTGCGCCTAACCCTCTTCTGGACTCGCGCCCAAAGCCCTTGCCTTGGGCGTCTCCTCTGGAACAATGGCCATTATCATGACTTGCCAGGACTCCATGCCAGGGTTCGACGACGTTCACACCCCCGCCAGGTATTTTTTCCACGTTTTTCATTTCTGTTTCCATTTGGGAGGTTCATCTGCATTTTGGCGTTTTTGTTTTCGGCCTTGAGCCCGCCCCATGATGGGCAGTCTTGTCTGCGCTTTCGTTTGTTTGTCTGCGTCTGTCGCCCGCCTCAGGAAAGGCTGCTCTTAGTGTCGGCAACATTACCATTCCAGGAACCACAGTACACCCCGGACCCTAGAGGCTGGACAAGAGCGCTGCTCCCCACTGGTCCCTTCTCAGCAAGTAACCCATGGACAGGACACCAACATTTCCAGGACTCTCCGGGACGAGACCCAGACAGGCACCCGGTCCTCGTGGGATCTCCCAGCCCCTGTCTCTCGGGACAGGTTGCGAGCATACATGCGTGGCTCTCACGAGCCATTTAATAGCATACGTGCGAGCAAACTGGTAGGTTTCTTCCGGACATCACGGCAACAACACCCAAGGATCAGATCGCCCCAGACATGGACGCCCCACTGGACAATGCGGCAACAATGGACAAGACCTGCATATTCGCAATGTTTCACTGGAAGACACGGACACTGGACATCAGGACTCATCAGACTTCTCTGGACTGTTGACCGTGCTGGCCATGATTTCTTTTCTCACCGGATCTTCAACCCAACCCACCGAGACAGGCGTGTGACTCTCTGCCTACTGACCTTCTCAAACGTCTCGAGCCTGCTGGGCCTCGATGTGGGAGAAGTGTCGGTAGATGGACTGTTGCTTTGCAATTTAATTCTGATTGCGCCTGTGCTCTACGCCCTCAAGGACAACACTCCACAACATGGATTCAATCCACTAGGACTCGGACTTCAAGGATTTTCTGCCGCTCTCCCAGGACTCATCTGAATGTCACATGAACCGTCTCTGCTAGAGCAGTCTTGTGCCAACTCTGGTGATCACTCAACACCATGCCATGGACTGTGCTTCGACTTTGCTTCGCTTCTTTTCCTTGCGGACTACTCTGGACCCTGCTCGCAATCCTTCCATGGACTGGTTTGATTTACTGCACTGAACAGAAAGAGTACGTACGAGCCACAGCATCGGCATCGAGCTCATGTCGTATCCCCTCCCCTCTGCACATGCACTAACCACAAGGCATTGGCCTGATCCACAGCACGCCGTGGCTCTGGATTACTTGATACTCTGTTCTCTGGCTCTCTCTCTCTCTGGCTTCTGTCTGCCTCGACTGCACCTTGGGACCTGGTGCAATTTTGCTTCTTTTTCGGGACCAACTTCTAGGATTCTATTTTCAACCATGGACCTCGGATCATCTCCTGGACGACAACGACGCTTTTGCTTTTTATGTACTTTCCTTGCTTCTTCAACCGCCTGGACATGCGGAACACTGCGAGACAGTCATCAGCCTGGTTTGTGAAAACCCCCTCCCTGCTACTGCCGACAATGCGACTGAAGGTGCTGATAGCTAACCTGCCGGCGTCACAGTGGCAAAGTTGTTCCATGCTGAAGGGGTTTCGGAGTTCCGTGTCCCCTGGCTGCTCCTTTCAAAAATTACTTGAAAGCACCGAGCAGCGGAGAACAGCACACTAATGATTCCTATAGCGAGTTCAACTTCTCTCAGGCCACCACCCTCATGCCCTCTCCGGCAACCGGAATGTTTCCTTCTTTCTCTCAAACAGGACCAGCGGACCTGGCAGGTTCGACCTGGGATTCGACAGTTGAAGGCACACAGAACTTTCCTGACTTCCAGGAGCACGGAGCGGGCGATGCCTACTCCCCATTCACTCTGGGCCACACCACCCCAACCCAGGGAGAGGAGGTGATGGAGGACTTCCACAGCAAGTGGCCCATGCCTACTGCCCAGGATGTCGCCCCTGTTTCCGTCGGCTCGGAGCCCATGCGCCGCCTCACCTCGAGGAGCTCGACCGGCAGCCACAGGCACAGCAGCGCGTCCGGCAAGCCCCGCAGGCGGCTTCGCACCACGCTCGCCCAGGCCCCTGAGCTTGCCTACAGCCACATGACCAACAGCGCCCCCATTGCCTCTGGCCGCATGGTCGATGTCAGCCAGTACCTGGAGATGGAGAGCACCATGAGCGTGCCCTCCCAGAGCCTTTACTCAGGCCTGAACCCCGCCTCCTTCTCGGCCGATGGCCTTCCCTTTGCCACCATGACTCCTGTTCTGAGCCAGCACGTGAACCCCACCTGCACCCAGATGGACTTTGAGCCCGGCCTGGGCAACTCCCCTGCCCACTCCTGGGATTCGTACAGCACCGGTCTTGCCAGGACCCCCTCCCCCGGCGCTATCGAGGACGCCTGGATCGGCGGCCCGCGCCTTGCCTCTTCCCCCGACACCACTGGCTCTTCTCCCGTCTTCCCGGGCCAGTCGCCGAGGTATGTTGCAATGCCGAGTCTTTTCCCGCAGTCCCCTGAACTTCCCGTGTCTCACAACGAGAACGTTCTCAGGATTAGCCGGAAGTACGGTGCCCAGCCCATGGAGGAGCTCCCCTCGCAGGACTTTGCTCTGCCTCCTGCTTTCACCCGCGTCGGCGGCGGCGAGATCGAGTCTCCCTCGTGACCACGCCCTGTACAAGCAGGCCGTCCCCCACGCCGACGGCATGTTCCACTGCCCGTGGGAGGGCGACGAGAGCTGCAACCACAAGCCCGAGAAGCTCAAGTGCAACTATGAGTAAGAACACCCTCCGACTTTTCTGGTTTGCTCGCCCGATTCCTGTTTCTGACACCACCCACAGCAAATTTGTCGACTCTCACCTCAAGCCCTACCGCTGCAAGCTGGAGTCGTGCGAGAACGCCCGCTTCTCCTCTACCGCCTGCCTTCTCCGCCACGAGCGTGAGGCCCATGGAATGCACGGCCACGGCGACAAGCCCTTCATGTGCACCTACGAGGGCTGCGACCGCGCCCAGCCTGGCAACGGATTCCCCCGCCACTGGAACCTGAAGGACCACATGAAGCGCGTGCACAACGACGTCGCCCCTGCCCAGGTCCCCACCAGCTCCGGAGGCTCGCCGCCCCCGTCTGGCCCCAGCCCGACCCAGGTCAACAAGAACCGCAAGCGCAAGAAGGAGGAGCCCGTGCCCACCACCAGCCGCAAGTCCTCTCTCAAGTCCCAGGCCCAGCCTCCTATCCTCACGCCGGCCCCGAGCCAGATCTCCAAGGCCGAGGAGCGCCAGGCCCGGGCTGCTGAGAGGTGGCTCGACCAGCAGCGCAAGCTCGTCGACGTGGTCTCTGCCCTCCAGCACGATGACCCCAACGTGGTGCAATACATCAAGGACGCCCAGGAGCTTCTGGATGCCCTCTCCAGCGGTGCTCCTGCCGCCAAGAAGGCCACCTACGCCAAGGGCGAATACCGGAGGTCCTACACCAACTAAATACGACGCGCAATTCTCTACTTTGATTTGGTTAGTGATGATCCTACATCACACACACGGGCACCTGAGTCCCAACCCATCAAGTGCATCGCAAGGCATACTGACATGGGTGCTTCTCGGCTTCATCAGCAAGACAGAGTTTTTGAACGAGCCACTGTCTGGGAGCTTCCAACCAGATGTCTGAGACGAGCACTAGGCGCGCGTGTGTGCAAGTGCATACGCCATACAAAAGTCGCGCCCGCTCTTCCCCTCCGAGCGTCCTCGACGAGGACGTAATCTCGGCGCTCGCCATGATATGGCTTCTCTCGAGACCCTATCATCGGCAGTTTGATGTCCAGCTTAGTCGCGCTGGACTCGACGGAAGACGCTAGGGGACGCCTACCCCATCATCATCAAAAGAAAAAGAAAACCAAGAAAAAAAAACCTGAACATCTCAACCTGATGAGCTTCCGAACCAAGAAAAACAAGACAAAAAAAAAAGGAAACCACAAACAAAAAAAAACAGGCCAACGGATTCTATCCCACGGATGTTGCAGGACACTTGACTGGCGCTGGCCAGGTTTTTCTTTGATGAGCAGGAGGAAACAAAAAAAAACGGTGAATTGGATATTGGAGAGTGTACACACAAGGAAGGATAAGGGCGGCGCCAAGGGTTTTTGGATTGGGTCAGGGCGCGGTTCATGCCCAGGATTTCGGCTCGCTTTTCTGGATTGGTTTTTCGGGTGTCCGTGGGGTTTGATTCACGATGGTCTTTTTTGGGATACCTAGACTCACTGTACCGAAGGTCGGCCTTCTGATTTCTACTGTTTCCTGTTTTGCTCTTTTAATTTGCGCTATCCTGTTTTATTTTCTTACGACCATCTTTTCGTCACGACTCCCCTTTGTCCATCTACTACCTTTTGGGATCTTACTAGCACTTTTGGGATTCGCGTTTGGGATTTGCTTTCTCGCTGGATTCGCATGAACCTGCTCGTTGGATACCCTGAGCAGCCCGGGTTATGGCGCTCAAGGCGTATTCTGGAGTTGTATATGACAGTACCTCTGACATCTGAGGAAAGATATTTGTTTATACCCTTGCCGAAAATTTAACAGGCACTGTTTCACTTCGCTTCCTGCCGATTGCTTTCCAACGAGCGAAGCCAGCCTGCCAGCCAGCCAGTCTCTTGTGCAGTGAAAATGCCACGATCGCCACCACGGTCTGGGCGCCTCGGCGCGATGCATGAAGCCGAGAGACGAGATGGATGGGATGGGGCACCATCGAGATGACAGAATGAAGGGGATCGGCTACGCGCGGGGGGGGGGGGGGGGGGGGGGGGGGGGGGGGAGTCAAAGCCGGGCAGGATGCTGGCGATGCCGACGGCTGTGGTGTTTGTGTGGGTGTGACAGTCAAGCGAGGGAAGGGGAAGAAGCAGTGTGACACCGGGTGTGCCTGCAAGCCTGACCAAAGCGAGTAGGCAGTCGGGTCGGTAGTGTAAGGGCGCCGACCCAAACACATTAACCTCCTCCCTTAGCTGAGAGGTAGACCGACCTGGCACGAGCTTCGGCTCTCGACGCCCAAGACCACGTCTGGCTTGCGCACTGCATACCTCGCTTTGTACGGCTCGACAAAAGATGGGACGGTATAATCAGCCTTTTCCAGCGCTGGCTGCATTACTCCTTGAATCTCAACAGTTCTTTTTTTTCTCTTCTTATCGGCACATTTTATCCGCGACTCTACCTACCCCTCCCCTCAAGGCTGACCTGGCTGCCTCGCGCTAGCCCCGATTCTTGAAGGGCAACGATGCGGCGGGGGCTCGTTTTTTTTTTTTTTTTTTTTTTTTTTTTTGGTTGAGGGTTGCACAGCGGCGTTTTGACAAGGTTTTATCCGTCTTTGCTTTTTTTTTTTTTTTTTTACTTCTTGTGCCATCACAATACATACTGTCCCGCACAGACCGCTCCAGAGCGCCGAAGGGGTGGGTGGACAACAGAGCAAAAGCAAAGCGCTCCTGAGGGCTCTGCCACAGAGATCGAAAAGTGATTTGGAAGGAAACGGAGGGAAAGGAGGAAAAAAAAAAAAAAAAAAAAGCAACCCTCTCTGTCATCCCCCAAGTGTTTGCCCACCTCAGCCGGGCTTACCGAGCCACCGCTACTGGCCGGGGCCCCCCTCCCTCAAACACGTGCGTCAAGCGGACATTACACACATGGAGGATCCTTACTGAGAACACTTCTTAGTTTTACTTTTTCTTCTATTGAGTTTTATTGCGTTCTTACCTCCCTCGATAAGAAATCAACTAACTGTGTGTGTGGGGGGTATCATTCGGCATCGTAAAATAGATTTGCAATCAAAAACCACGCGCCACCAGAGGCGTGGTTGGGCAAGGTAAACGAAAAGGGAAACAAGATTTAGAACATCAGGCGGGAACACAGAAAAGAGAAAAAAAAAAAAAAAAAAGGCAAGGGCAAGAGAAATATCGACCAGGGGTCACGGCAGTGCGGCACCCACGCAGGCCACCTTGCCCCTGCTCAGTCCCTGGCAGGCGGTGGAGCGAAAGGATCGTCTGGCGGCACCACCACCGCCGCCGCCCTGCTAGTCCCGCTGCTCGCCTTGTGGACCGAGATGTGGCCGTCGTCGTACGCCATAAAGTCGTAGACGCTGCACATCTGCGACTGCGTGCCGCCGCCGCTGCTGCTGCTGCTGCCGGCCAGCACGGACGGCTCATAGATCAACGACGGCGGCATCCGCGGCAGCGGTGCGCCGCCGTAGGTGGTCAGCGGCCGGCTCCTGCTCCTGCTGCTGCTGCTCCTGCTTCTGCCGTTGGCGGTGATGGCGGTGGGGAGGGACAGCGGCTCGATGACGGCGCTGCTGCGGAAGCCGGGCGGGGTGTAGACGGCGGCTTTGAGGACGGGCAGGGGCTTGTTGAGGTCCACCAGGGTGCGAGGAGAGGAAGGAGTGGTGTTGGTGGTGATGGGGGCGGTGGCGACGCCGCCAGGCCTCGGCGTTGCGGTAGAGAAGGATGGGATCGGCACGAGTTTTGACTCGGGGTATTGCCAGGGTGGCGTGGAGGTCGGGACGGGCTTTCGCGGTATTGACTGCTGTTGCTGCACGCTCTGCTTCCGTTTCCTATCTCCTACGAGAAATGTCGGCGTTATGGGCGACGAGATGACCGGCGACGAGATGACCGGCCGCCAGCCAAACCGCGACTGAGTCGCCAGGTTGCCGCCGCCGCCGTCCTTCCCGCCCCCTCCGCCCCTCCTCAACTTGCTCATCCAGGCGGGCTTGGGGATGGCGGCGGCGCTGACCAGGGACCTGGCAGACGACTTGAGCGCCGCCACGCTCCCGCCATCGTCCAACGAGAGCCTGCTTTTCTTCAGGCTCAGGGGCTCCGTCACGTCCGACCTGCCCAGGAGGCGCGGGATGAAATGCTCGAAGAAGGGCTTGGTCGCGGCCAGCGAGGCGCACACCTGGGAGAGACGAGAGTTAGAAGCTGTGTGACAAAGAAAAACAACTTGCTTCAATGGCGAGGAACAAAAAAAAAAAAAAAGCAACTTACAATGCCAAGGTAAAGCTCGACTGCACTGAGCGAGATGACAAGGTGCAGGCGCCAGGTGACGTCAAAGTCGGGCGCCGTGAACACATCCCACGTGTACTTTGTCCGGACGGCGCCCGCGTGGTGGCAGGATACCGACGCCCAGGAGGCCCTGGACGACGGCGAGCTGGCGGCGCGGCAGGTCCAGGTTGAAGACGGTGCGGATGGGCAGCAGCACGATGAGGAAGTCGGTCACGGTGTTGATGACGCCCGCCGCGAGCAGGTGCGCCGGCTCGTTGATGCAGTCCTGCTGGCGGATCGAGGGCGTCCAGTACTGCGACAGCGGGCGGCACTGCGTCAGCTCCACGATGACGAACACGATCCCGTCGAGCGAGACGACGGCCGCCAGCGCCCCGGTCAGCATGCGCGCCGTCCGGTCGCCCGCCGCCGCCGTGATGCGGTAGATGAGCGCGAGCATGGACAGCTTCGTCAGCGTGGTCGCCGCGCAGAAGAGGATCAGGTGCGCCAAGCTGTGAGGTGGTGTCCTGTGTTAGCCATGTGTGAAATGAGATGCCGTGGTCTAGGCCGTGGTCACATGAGAGGGAGAGAGAACATGGCACTCACCTGAGCTTGAAAGACGCTTCGGCATTTTCTTTGGGAAAGTCCCAGATGTGCCGGTCTCCCTTCAGCACCAGCTCCTGGTATATGCCGCCGATGGCATAGCCTGTGGTGGGGATCTGCGGGCGACGTATTAGCTATATGGCGGGGTCTCTGGCGGAGGATGGGCAAGCAAGACTCACATATGCCAGCACTATCAGCTTGTCGTCAAGCCTGCATCCAGTAGACATCTTTAGGCGGGTGTAGAGACGAATGGCAATCAAAGCCGTCACCAACGTCTGGAGGATGCACAGCAGGACCGTATTTCCAGGTCCCAGCATCTCGGGGTTGACGTGGTTGGCCGGCGGCCATGCGGCGGCGGCAGCCAAGGGAATCCGCATCTTGGGGCTGGCTGTCCGGGTGGCGGGAAAGGCGATGTCTCGTGGACGGTGCTCCCTACTACTTCCTCTCCGGCAGATTCCTGACAGCTCCCGTCGAGACGCGCCCGTTTATATGAGGGAAGGAGGGGTAAGATGGTGAGTCCAGTTGAGTGTGGCTGGGCCGAGGGAGAAGAGAGGACAGATGGGATAGTGCAAGGGCCCCCGTGCTCGGCGAGATATGGCGGCTCCCTCTTGGGGGTTAAGAATGGGATATGACGAAAGGGAGCTGACGTCTCTCGGCCTCCCAAGCGATAGACCGGATGGGTGCGAGAGTAGGGCAGAAAAACTTTAAAGAGGTCAAATGGACAGGGCTGCATGCGGGCCTTTATGACCCGATCTCCCATTTTTTTTTTCTTTCTCCCTTGACTGGACTAGCTCTTCTTCAGATCGTACAGGCCAGGGGGGGCTTGAGGGATCGCATTCGCAGGAACCATACCGCGCATCCCCCGCCTGCCGAGCGAAACAAAAGGAAAGAAACGGCCGGGGTAGCTTCTGTAGTTCTTGACAAAACTTGACGCAAACAAGACCAAGGGCAAGCAAACATCCGTGCCTGCCGGTCTGGAGATGGAGGGTCTCCACGAGAATACGCACACAACGATATGATATACTACAGATCGAAGCGGGCCGGCCAGGGTGCAGTCCTTCTCGAGGACGAGAAGGGAGTGGAGACCACGATGGAAACGAGGACCCCCGCGCCCATCCTTGCCAGGGACAGGTCGCGCTCGACGGCTCGTGCTTGCGAGGAGAGAAACTCTTCCGCCCGTCCCGCCAGCCATTGGCTTCCGATATCGTCCTTGGCATGCGCCATCACTGATGGACGATCGTATCTTGATCCCGTGCCTGATCCGCCATGCACCCCGGTGGCGCCCAGCGAACGGCTGGCTGGCTCGGCCGGGGCAAGGGTGGTCCCAGGACTGTCTCAAAGGCAAGAGCAAGAGGCAGAGACGGGGAGGGGAGGGAGAACAAACACGCGCTAGCCGGAGGCTCACACTTTCGCACCAACGTTCACGATTGGCACTGCGGAGCACCCTGAGAGCCTGCGACCCTCCCTCCATCATGACATCCTTTCCACCTCCTTGCGGCGAGTCAAGGGGCGCGTCGCCACCACTCGGAGCGGGATAAAAGGCCAAACCTCGATCGGGGCAATGTGATGTAAGTGATTATCAGCCCAAAGGCCAAACAAAGGAGGGGCCCGCCACGAACGAAGCACGAACACGGCCGCCGGGGTAGCAGAGACCCGGGCAAGCCGTATGTCAGCTCGGCAGCTTGGTAAGGTGAGGTGATAAGGTGCGTAGGCGAACTGGCTGGCACCCACGGATCTCCGGCAGGGAGTCTAGCAAATCCACTCCTCCCGCTGGGGGATAGGGGCCCGCAGCGGGTGCGGCGACGTTGCGTTGCTCAACGTGCGCTGCGGCTCGGCCTCTTCCATGAGCCTGGGACCCAGCCAAAAATGCCGCAGCCATGGGTTCATCCACATAGCGGAAAAGCAAAGCTGTCACACAGCTTTGTGTGGGGGATTGAGAGGCGCAGCCATGTGTTTTTGACAGGGGACCAGCTTCTGGAGCAATCCCCGCGGAGCCAATCGCGTCGCTCGGATGGCCCCAGACAGCCTCGACTTGCCTTCTCACCCCTCTTTGCTCGAGCCCGACCTTGAAAGACGAAGCCAAAAAAGGAAAATTGGAGTGAGCAATAAGCAGCGAGAGGCAACCCCCGGGGAGGGACATGTGTAACAATGCCATCCATGCCCTCTCCTGGGATTCTCGTCCATCCCAAATTTTTCAAAAGTGGTCGAAGACGAATGCGACAGAGAGTCTGCCTACCCGAGAGGGAGGCGAGCCGATTTCCGAATCAAGCGCCAAGTCCTTTACTGGCGTACATGACGAAGATGAGAATAGCCGAAGCCAGAGCATGAGTGAAAAAGAAAAGAGTCGAAAAAAAAGAAAGTCAATAGAGGCCAACCCCTCATGCGACAGAGACAGCAGAGGACGATGCCGACCTGACCTGTTGCCGTGGTGGTCGCATCCGTCCGTCGCTGTCGAGGCTCGGCGTCGACGCATGTTGGAAACACACACCGCCACTGTTGTCAGTTTCGTTGAACCCACACATTGATGGGCTTGCTTCCGGTCTTGTTCCGTTCCGTGGGGCGCCTAAAACCCTACACGTTCTCGCAGGTTCTTTTTCCTTTTTCGACGTGTGGACGCAAAACGTCTTCCACAACCGACGCGTCAACCCAGCAGCTTTTCGAGCCCTTTGTGGCGGCATCAAAAACATGGACCAAACAAGCAAGGGGAAGGGTGGCGGGCTTGATCCACCGCACGGGCCCATACTTGAAAGGTGATAGGTGGTCCAGGCGAGCGGAGAGGGGAGACAGCACGTGTTGTTTCATCCAGTGGGGGAGCTCGCCAAGTCGTGTCGTCCTGGCTTCTCGTCCATGTTCCCGCCAAGGCGCAGGCGCGAGGCCTCGCCGTTTGCAGGCCGATTTTGATTCTGTATAAAAGCTCCACGGTGCGCCGGCTTCCCGCTGGGCCGAACTTGGTGTTTCAAGAAGTGCTGCTGCGCACGCAGGAGGGGCTACCGGCGCCCCATTAATCAGATGAAAATTAAGACCACAGCCACGCAAAGCCGACCTTTGACGACTATCAGCTCGGGGTTGGCTCTCGATCCGACGCTACGCTCCGAGTCCTCTCGCAAAACGTTGCAGCTTGTGCGCACCAGAGAAAGAGAGGGTCGCGGACGTCTCATGTCACAATGATGGATGGGCTTGGGTGCGGGGGAGGATTCTGTCTGATTTGATTGAGAAGATAGCTAACTCGTCAGAGTGCCTGTCCTTCTGGAACATCCTGCTTTTCACTGATGTGCGCGAGCGGCGCGTGGCAGCGGTTGCTCCCTCCAATCCATCCATCCATCCTCCCACCAGAGCGGTTCCTGAGCCATTCGTCCCGTCATCGTGGTCCAGGACAAAGACGCACAGTCGAGCTGCTTAGTACAGGCGCTTGGGGGGCGACATGGTAGCCTTGATGGTCAGGCTACCAACGTTCTGCCAGCCCTTCTTCAGCAGCGAGACGAGGTAGTTGATGGCCAGCATGATGTTGCCGACGAGCTGCTCCTGGGTCATGCCGACGTTGCCGACGGCGACACCCATGCACAGAACCTTCTTCAGCTGGAACTTGATGGTCGACTTGACCTCGGTGACCTTGCCGCTCAGGTCGTCGGCGTGCGAGAGCGGGGGGGGAACTTGCCGGCCTTGGACAGACCGGGGCCGAGCAGACGGGGGATCTGCTTGATCAGCGAGTCCGAGGCGATGAAGGCGTCGTACTTGCGGGCCAGCTTCTTGATGAGCTTCTTGTTCTTGTTGAGCTTCTTCAGGTCGTCGGCCGACATGGAGTCGATGCCGCCGTGCTTGGCACGGTCGAGATCGTGCTGGTCACCGAGAATGCAGATGGCCATGTTCGGGCGGGGAACGACGGGCAGCTTGATGGTGCCCGAGAAACGCTTGTCACGCTGGGGGTCATAGTTCTTGAGGCCCTGTTCGAGGTGGAAAGCGGCGGTTAGCAGCCGTCGCACAGCGCAGCCAACGAACCCAGACTGACATCTGAGTCCACGGACTGCCATAGACGAGACTGGGCAACCTCGGAAATCAACAACGTACGATCTGCAGCTCGACGGTCTCGAGGAAGTTCCGCTTCTTGGTCTCGAGCGAGTACTCAAGGAGCTCGCCGACGTTGGAACGCACTCCGGCGACGGTGATTTTCGACATGATGACCGTCTTCCAGTAGAACAACTATGTGATTCTAATGGTGAGGAATACTGCGTTCAATTTTGGTCGCTGTTGTTTTTTGTCGTTTTGGAGGGGATTTACAACATCGCAGGTTGGACGCCAGGATTGTGGGCGAAATTTAACACACGCTTTGGCAGTAAACTCTTGATCCGGAAGGCGGTGAAAAGTTTTGCAAAGCGTGGGAGGGGCAGCCCTCCGCCAAAGGCCGGTTGGGTCACGTGATGCATCGCGAGCGGGAAAAACAGCTCTGTCATGACGATGTCGACCGACGACGGGCTAGCCTACGGCAAGCGCGTGAAAGGAAGTATCCGGCGACATGGGCCAGACTGGTCTGGCATAGGTGGCAGTCTGCGAGCTGGCTACCTACATAGTCCCTACCCTGTGAGTTCCTGATCCAGGGCAGCATCACCAAGGCCGTCGCCGAGCTGCGGCCCATATTTCGTCGGTGTCGGGTGCCATCGAGTAAATCTTTTCCGGCGATGCCGTACCCAGAGCGAGACCGAGCCCAGTCGGCGCATGTGCACATGTGCGCGTCGGGCTATCCTGTTTCGCGGGTCGGGGTTCTACATCTGGACTGACTGCCCTGCGATGGACGCTCGGGAGGCCATGTCCCGCGAAGCGATCACGGATCACACATACGGAAAACACACGCCAAAACACTACAAGCACACCCACCAGAAGCAGACAGCAGCAAGACGCGTTTCCGGGCTGCTCCAAACGTCGCGAGTTCGCACCAAGAGCATTTGTCGAGACCACCCCACCGTCAAGGACCTGTGACGAAGTCCATGGCATGTATGTAAGGGAAGAGGTGACCACAGTTCGATGGAGGAGGCCGGGAACGGAAGGAAACCCATCGGACAAGAAAAGATGTCGGGTAACCCTCAGCAAGCCGCCGTAGCGGAGCCCCCATTTTGGTTAGCTCGGGTTATCTCGCCACATGACGGTGAAGAGTAACCCGGACTGATGAAGAGAAAGAGAAGGAAGAATCCCAAATTTTCGAGAGCCGCGACGAGGTTTTATGCTGGCAGGTGGATTGCCGAATGGAGCCGCGCTAGTCTGGATTGGGTCTGTGTGGGGCTCAGGCGCGACGGCTGGCGGTGGCTGGCGCTGGCAGAATTTACCTGGGAATTGGGACAACCACACGAGCATAGCGACGAGCAACCGAAGCGCAAAAACTAGAACCGTGTGTCCAGGATATCTATCCCTCTATGCCTATGCCAGACGCCGGGAGAAAACGAGAAAGGGTCATAACAGGGAATGTGGGAAAGATAGTTAGATCTTGGGAAACGTGCCGTTGTACCCTCAACCACCGCGGTCAATAACCGGTTAGCAATGGCCGTGTCGGGCGGCAGCCTCAGGTCCCCCTCCTTGTAGCCCTCGGGCGGCGGCTGGCCGAGGTTGCTGACGCCAAACTCGAGCGCCCTCTTGAGCTCCTCGATGGGCACCCACTTTGCGTCGTCCAGCTCCGGGTCGTTGCCCAAGAAGATCTTCTCGCCGTCGCCCGGCAGCGCCTGCGCGATGGCGCCGATCATCAGGCTGGCGGGGAACGGCCAGGGCTGCGAGCTGTGCAGGACTACGCGTCCGACCGTGACGCCGCTCTCCTCCCAAACCTCGCGCCGGACCGCCTCCTCGATGGACTCGCCCGGCTCCAGGAAGCCGGCGAGGGTCGAATACCAGTGCGGCGGCCAGCGCTTGTTGCGCCCCAGCAGCGCCCGTTTGCCCGTGCTGTCCACCACCGCCGCGATCACCGTCGGGTCCGTCCGCGGGAAGCTGACGTTGGAAACCGCGCCTCGCGTTGCGCAGGGCCGCCCGATCCGTCCGGGTGCCGCCCGCTAGGTCTGTCGGCGGGCATGCGCGCTTAGCGCCCGCGTGTACGGGGAGTGTCGCCTGGCCGCATTGCGCGCAGAAGGGGTTCCGGTCGTTCCATGCCATCAGCGCTCGGGCGGTGCCGTAAATGGCGGCTGTTGGCGGCGGAGGAGATGTCTCCGAGTCAATACAGCTCACAACACTACCCCCAGGGGGGAAACACTCTTCTCTCACCTTCACCAGGGCCCAAGCCTATGCTTCGTTGATCCTTGTGGAACGACAGCCCATCCCGTGCCAACAGTTTTTCCACCAGCGCCCTGTCCGCCGTTACGTCAACGGCGAAGTAAGGAGTGCCTTTGTAGTCCTTGTGTTGGAAAATCTCGCCATTGCTGCCCCTCGACACGAGCCTCTGCTTGTCGTCCATGCCTAGCAGTATGATGACGGGATGTTTTTCCTCCGAGTTGTAATCCCTAATCATCTCATCCTCCGTCTTGTCGAAAGGCGCCGTCCCGGTGACACACTCGACATCCTCTCTCTTTACCCAAGCGAGCTTCTTGGCTGCGGTCGTCAACGGGGCCAGGCTGTCGAGCGTGAGGAAGACGGTCGAGGGATGGGCGAAGGCGGCCTTGAGGAAGTCGCGGTCGCCGCGCAGGAAGGACACTCTGTTCAGAGGGTTTCCCGCGAAGTAGTTGACGATCTCGGGGCCGAAGGTTTTGGAAAGCATCGAGTGGTCGTGGAGAGCCTCTGGCAGCAGGGAGGCCGGTGTCGGAGTGTTTCCGCCCATGATGTCAAAACGCAGCCAAAGCAGGCGGATGGGTGGAGAGGGATTCTGCGGCCAAGAAGACGGGCGATGGCGGGAGGGCAAGAGGACACGCGATCAATCACACAACACAAAGCCCGAGAGCGACACGGAGCGGATCCGCAGGCCAGCGATGAGGCTTTTATACGTGCGCCAGCAGCATTGTCACACCCGTCACGCCGACGGCATTTCCAGGAAAAGGGGGAGGGGGAATCCGATCCATCGGTGTGGGGGCCCTTGTGCGCGGCGATAGCGGATAGCGGTCGATTGAGTCGCCCGACTGCGGGGCTCGAATGGGCGGGTGATGGATGGGTTTTGCAAATCCCGTCATCCTCGCCCCTGGCGGAACCGCCGGATTGGAAATGCGCCCCGCCAGGCCAGCCCAGTATGTGGCCCAGTGGAATGGCATGGGCGCGCTCGGAAGCCTCGGTGGTGTCCCGCCATGCGGCTCGCTGACATTGGCTCTGCCTTTGGTGTGAGGGCAGGGTGGCCTAGGTACTGCGTCAAGACACCGCCCGCGGCGCGACGGTGCCGGCGCGAGCTTTGTAAGCGGTCAAACCCAACGGCAGCCCAACAATGCACGCCCCCGAGGCCATCCCGGCCACGCTGGCCATTTTCGCAGTCCCGGGTCCGGACGGCGGCGGCCTCGGAGGTCCAAGGCGTGTGGGTCAGTCGGGGGTGCCCCGTGTCGGTCCGCTGCCCAGGTCGACGCGAAATAAAGTATCCTCGGGCGCCCCGTCTCGTCTGCGGTTGTGTTGGGCCGCTGTGGTACTATTGGGTGTTATAGGGCCTGGGTAGAGCGGGTTTCTACGTAGCACCACCGTGTTTAATACGACAGTCGGTGTTCAGCACCAATGCCAAGTCCTGTCATCTTCGCAGCTGAGGTGGCTCGAGGGGGCTCAACAGGGGCGGCTTTGAGTCCTGGCCCGTGCGTGTTTATCCTCTGCTCCTTTTCGAGACGCGCGCGTCTGCGGCATCGGTCTTTGCGTCGTCATTCCACTTCGTATCGGCGCATGTTGAGCTGAGGCCAAATTCGACGCTGTTTGGCAGAGCTAGATTGGGCGGGATTGGATCTGGGCTGGTCATGCGGGTCCCGCAGCGATGGGCTCCACGACTCGCCCAAGACCCTTTGACAGCCAGTTCCCCGCACAGCACAAGCCCCTTGTCCGAGTAATCAATGCACCACCAGCCGACCAAGGCTGCTGGGCTCCCACGCATTTCAGGACGGCTGCCTCTATTTTTGCCACGGGAAAACTCTACATCGAGAATCAAGCGGAGCATCAAGCGGAGCATCAAGCGGAGCATCAATTGAAACGAGAACAACGGGAGAAAGCCTCTGTAGGGCCACGTGGGGCCTACCCCAACAGCCCCCGTGTCCTCCAGATCAGGGGATGTATCCATGGATCTGTTCATTAAATCACGTTGTCAGCTTGATTGATTGCATGTCCTCAATCCGGCTTCAAATTTTTTTTTTTTTTTTTCTTTCTTTCTGGGGCGCGGGCTGAATAAAAAAACAATCAGGAATGCAAAGCCACAGAAATTGCACGAGGGACGCGTGCCTAACTTGAAAGAGCAGGAGACGAGAACAAAAAAAATCCTGCTCATTCTTTTTTTTTTTTTTCCCCCTTGCGTCGCCGATCCCCAACATCGCGCGAATTCCATGTTGGCCTCGTTATTGTAATCATTCTTTTTGTGATACCCCTGCCTTGCTCCTTGCTTTCGCATTCGCTTTTCCGTCCCATCATCCTACCGCGCGTCTCTTGCCCTGGCCAGAGCAGACGGCAAGCGCCTGGCGGCTGCCTCGGTTGCTCGAGGCTAGACGCGGCTCCATCCCGCTCTTGATGTGAGCCCGATCGACCCCCAAGGTCCACCTCGCGATGGCGCCTCCCACCGGACCCCTAAACCTCGACGTTGAGGCCATCTCGGGCATCTGCGGCTCGATATCCATTGCCTGCTGGGTCGTCGTCTTCTCGCCCCAGATCGTCGAGAACTTCCGCCGCAGCAGCGCCGACGGCCTGTCGCTGCAGTTCATCATCGTCTGGCTCGCCGGCGATGTCTTCAACATCCTGGGTGCCGTCCTGCAGGGCGTCCTGCCCACGATGGTCAGTATCAAGCAAACATGAACCAGCACATTTCCCGTCAACTCGTTACTAACCACGGCCTCGCAGATCATCCTGGCCGTCTACTACACCATAGCAGACATCGTCCTTCTAGGCCAGTGCTTCTACTACCGTGGCTTCACGTTCCGTGACGAGGTGGTTCCGCCTGCGCCCAAGCCGCGCAAGCAGCTACCGTCGTCAAATGGCCACGCCGCTAATGGCCACACTGGTGAGCCGGACGAGCGTACGGGCCTTCTGGCTCACGTGCCAGACCGCCGCCGCCCCAGCGCCGGGAACTGTGGCCTTGGTGAGGACCGCCGCGGGTCCTGGTCAAACAACTCCCACCACCTCTCGCCCGTCGTGCCGCTGCTGGACGAGTCTGCCTTTGTCCGCGACACGGCACTTCCGACCCCGGCGTCTAGGTCATCGGCCCGCAGCTCCGCCACCTCGAAGCTCCAGGCCGCTGGCTTCAACCTGCTCGCCGTCCTCATGGTGTGCACCGCCGGAGTCGCCGGCTGGTACATGAGCCGGCCGCGGCCGAGCCACCGCGAAGGGGACGCCCAGCCTCCATCTCCCCCCAGCACTGGCGACGACGTGCTCGAATTCAGCTTTTGGGGCCAGATTTTCGGCTGGTTGTGTGCCGTCCTTTACCTCGGCTCCCGCGTGCCCCAGCTCCTCCTGAACTGGCGCCGCAAGTCCACCGAGGGCGTGAGCATGCTCTTCTTTCTCTTCGCCTGCCTCGGCAATCTCACATACGTCCTTTCCATCTTCGCCTTCGATCCGCCCTGTCACGTGGGCGGGTCGGCAGCCGCCGGCTGCGCTCCTGGGGAGGCTGCCCACATCTACTGGCAGTACATTCTCGTCAACCTCTCGTGGCTGGCCGGCAGTCTCGGCACCCTGCTGCTTGACATGGGCATCTTCATCCAGTTCTTCTTGTACAACAAGGACGAGGATGAGGACGACGACGACTTCCCCGACGATGAAGACACCGCCGTCTCCGACGCCGACGGGGAGAGCATCGACGGCGAGCGCTGGGACTCGCGCCCTATCCTCCAGCGCAGCATGTCCAATTATTCGCGTTGAAGACCTCCTTTCTTTCTTTTCTTGCTTCTATCTTACCTTTCTCTTTATCTTGTTTGTGTCGTCTGCTATCGGCTTAACCTGTCTCTTCCACTCTGCTCCTTATTTTTGCTTTTTCTGTCGATGGGTTAGGCGGTTACGGTTCTTGGGGAAAGAAAAAAAAAAAAACTAAAAGGCTTGGTATCAGCCAGTTTGTTTGCGGCAACGCGTCTCCTTGTTTTCTTTTTGCACATGCGGGATATCTGGGACAGAGTTTTCTTGAAACAAAAAAGAGTATTTCCTTTGTTATGTTTTAATCATCCTCCATAGAGGAAGTGAGCGGCCTCGAGGAGCATCTACGCACACGAATAGACAGCGCGCGCCATGCGGCGGTTCCCACCTTGCTGGGACTGCAATGCTATGACAGTTACTTCCCTTACAACGCTCTCAGCGCCCACGTAAAAGCCGAAATAGCACTGCCAATTTGCGGATGAATGCGAACTGGGGCGAGAGTAGTCTTTTATGGCGCCGCACGAAGCGCTGACGTCGAGCCATCATATGACGACGGCGTCGTCCAGCAACACGGCCGGGTTAGGGTTTACAGGCTATGGCTGCGATCCACGTTGCGGGTGCTTTAGTTCCATTCCACCGGGCGAACCACGCCGAGACCGCAGACGGGCTTGACCTACTATGACGCGCACCTGCTTCCTTACTGCGGACCTTTGAAGTGTGGCCCGTCTTTGTCATACCGACTCGAAGGGACAAATGTGCATATCAACAGCAGTGGCTACAGCCATGTTGAACAGAAAACAGTAACGAAAAGGGTCTATGGTAAAGCAGAGAGTACGCAGGAGGCGTAGAGGATTGATGTGCACCTCTGGTTCCGTTAAAAGGAGTGTGCCACAGGTAGAAGACATTCTAGACCTATACATGGGCGTGTTGGAGTGACGGGGCCTGCTAGAAAGCCAGGATACTCTCTAATTGTTATGGAGCATTCGTGGTGTAGGTAAGATCCGTGGTACTGAGCCAAGGCTGATCAGGCTTAGGGTATCCAACCTCTTTGTGACAGGATCTCTACGGAGGCATGTGGCTCTCTGATGTCATTTTAGCTACCTACATGGTGCCGGTTGTATCCTGGGTACGGACTTGAACCGTCTCGACCAGGCAACAAACAACCCAGCAACCTGCCACTTGTTTATATTAACCTCTTTTCTCCTTAAAATTGCCACGTCGTTAGCTACCAATTCTTCGCATGGAATAGCTAGCAATAGATCCCGTGCAACTGCCACGCAAATTCTGGCAAAGTAGTATAATGAGCAAATACCGCAATGGCAATCTGTGACACAGTTTCCTGCACTTGGCTAGTTGCAAGTCGTGTCGTCAATAGATCGCATGGGCATGTGAAATCTCTGTCGGCCCACCCGACAGCTTTCAAAGTCGACATGGCCTTATCTTTTTATGGTGTGTCGAGGCGTGCCAAGCTAACCAAGGAGTCATGATGACTATTTTTAGTTCTGAGTAGGTGAAAGATAAAGCTAGTTTCTCTGAGCGCTGCTAGACGGCTCGAGTTGGGGAGATAATTTTATGCTTCTTTGACCGATTTTACATATTCAATTGTCTCTCGTAGAGCTCCATTAACTCTGAAAGTAGCGGATGCTTGTGAGATTGGCGGTAAAGTTGTATGCCTGGAGATCACACCCGTGACAACGCGGAAACTGTTGAGGTTTGAGCCTTTCCTAAACCCAGCGTAAAGTAACTGGTCAGCCGATGGTATAATGACACAAATGTACAAAATACAAACTGAGAACTCGTCAGTTGGAAGCTTGTATAGGTTAGGCGACAAGTGGTTTACACACTGACTGAAGACAGTTTCTTCCGAAATAATAAAGATGGACGAAATAAAGCAGTAGCAGGAAGGATAAAGTAACAAAAAGCAGAAGAGGGAACGGGGGAGTAAAAGCGGGGACTGGAAGCGAGTGTGTTTAATACAGCCCTTGTGTCACAAGGGTGCAATGCAGGCTTGGAGGATTGATCTCTATTATGAAAGCTGATAATCTTTCATGGTCTCAAGAGATGCTTAAGGAGCCAGAATCTGCTGAGGGGATTCTGAAATGACGCCGGGATTAAATAGCCAGATTTAGGTGGCCCGTGCAGGTGGCCCGTCCACTTACGCCATCTCCGTTGGCCCGACTGGCAGCCCTATTTTAATGACTGGCTCCACTGCTCCAGCGCTTACTTTCTCGGGCGCTTGGGCCTCCGTGGCCCTTGTGAGGCTATTCCCAAGAATCCCTGGTCGCTTCCGTGTGACACCTTGAGAACGAATCCCGTGCTAACTCGTTTCAAACGATTGACTGATATCCTATATTTTGAAAGCCCTAGCAACCTGGCTCGGCCAATCATTGTTTCATGCCAACAAGAACACGTGCAACTTGAGTATGAGATGCCCATGCCATGGGCATCTAGTGCTAGAGCAGGCTTAAAAATACGGGAGAACGGAGATTTTAGCGGAAGGGGAAGGCTGAAAATAGGCAACTGATGGGAACAGCAAACAGAAGCAAATAGATCCATCTGAAGAGAATGATTTGCCTATCTGGACGATAAAAGGTTAACTCGGGGTTGACCGCATCGAAGGCGTTGATGCCAGGGCGGAGCAAGGACGTGGGGTCAAGGGCAACAATCCAGACAACGATCTGTCCGATCTCTCGATAACATCGTGGAACCACCTAGGGCCTATCCAATGTATGGTCGCGGAATCGAGCTGTAGTGCTGTGGTTATGGAGAGAGGTCGCTGTAATACGGAATGCTCCATATCTGTGTTTTGTCACTTCGGCTTTAGCACCAACCATCAATATTCACCAGGGACCCCAGGCGTTTCACAGTTACCGTGGCCAACAATGCGTGACTATAAAGATATCCACATCGTTTCAGAGGTATACAGAGCTTGTTAGATATATTTATTTTGTTTAAATTCAATACTAGGTCAACGTTTGCTCATTGTATGTCTTGGATCACCATATCCTTCCTGTCGCCGACACACAGCTCCAGCCAAGGCATCGGCAGGGCTTGAAGGAGCTTTTGCTTCTGCAGGGTGAACACAGTCATCTCCCCGACCCCACCCTTTTCCAGACACTCGGCAGGCATATTTATCCGGTTGCACCAACAAAAGTACCTGCACATGCTGCACAAGTTGTAAATACCGTCGGGTTCTCGTAAAGCATCAGCGCAAATTCCTGCCTCAGCATGGGATTTGCCCACTGCCCATCATCCATCCCGTCTCTCTGGAGACGGAAATTCAGACGTCTCCCTGCCACGGATGATTCCAGCGCCGTCCAAGCTTTTCGAGTGGTCTATGCTCCGAGACCAGCGACCTCAACGGCGGCCCGGCGCTGGCTGTGTTGGCGCCACCAGTTGCGGAGGAATTAGCGGGGGTGCTTGACACAACTCTGCACAAGCACATCGGCACTTGTCAAAAGAAGCACACCCGCACAGGGGGGGTCCCTCTGTCCCCATCCCCGTCGTTGATCCCCCGGCGGCTATGGGGCGTGAAGGGGTGCCGGAGTTATTCATCCATACCAAGGGAGGGTTATTTACGGCGGGTGCGAGATCTTCTCGGCCGGCACATGACCCCTAGGTCGTACTCCATCATATTGCAGGAGCGAGAGAGGAGAACAAGATTCCAGGGTGCGTGGGTGCTGTAGTTGCTTGGCTGGCCACGAAGTCAAAAAAGCCAGCAAGGTGTGAAGAAGATTGGGGGCCGAGGAAGGGTTCGCTTTGCGTGGGTCACCCCCGTCATCATGGCAAGTGAGAAGAAGAACAACGTGATGGATTCAAAAACAAAGGGCTGGTCACGCGTTATTCGTCCGGTGCACGCCCACACTGCGCTTGAACCCGGCCAACATTTCCCGCCTCCTCCGTCGCCCATGCTACGTACCGCGACATACACGCACGCACGCACACATCCACACACCCTCCCACCCCTTGCAAACTCACCGCCGTGTTCTTGGCGACCTTGTGCCTCTCCCATGGTCCACTGGCCTTGTCTCCTTTGAGGTAAGGCCGGGCTTCGCCGCCACATCCTCGCATCTCCGCCCTAGGCCTAACATGGGACTCGGTTGACTGGAAACGGGTAGGTGGGTGGCGAAAAGAGAGGAAAGAAGGTGGGGAGAGTGGTCCAGTCAGCGAGATGCAAGGGAGAATGAGCACAAGAGCCAGGGGACAGACACGAAAAAAAGAAGAGAGAGAAAAAAAAACAAGAGGCTGAACTAACCCCATAGGGCCCTGTCAGGAAGCAGAGTTTTCAACTGCAGATCACGGCCCGCCGTCTGCTTCTTTCCTCTTTCGGGTCGGGGAGTGGGAAAAAAAAGCCTTGATAAACAAACAGAAAAAGTGGGATCGTGTGTGCTTCCTGCAGAGAGGAGCAGCAGGATGCAGGCTCGGAACGTGCAGTAGTCCACCCCCTCCCCCTACTCTTTTGCCGAAGCCGGCCAGCCGGCCCAACCATCTGATCGTGATCTGGGAAGCAGGGCCACGACAACTTGCAGATGGGTTGGTTGCAATATCTGGTTTTCATGGTTGTTTGTGTATGTTGCTGTACATGACGCTGTACCACTACATATACGTGATATCTTGTATGTGACTTGTTCTTCTTTTTTTTTTTCTCTCTCTCTCTCTCTTCTGGTCTGCCAACTGGCAGGAGGCACCAGGGGAAAGCCATCCGGCAGCCGAAACGCGCTTGAGCCGCCTCGGGCTTGTTCGGCCAAATAAAAAAAGGAGAAAGGTAGGGGAGTTGGGGGAGAGAAGGAGAGAAAAAGAAAAGAAGGGGAAAAAAATCAGAGTAGCCACCAAATCTAGAGACGCGGCAGCGGCGCCTCACGTCACGCCGAGGCAATGACCAAACCCCTTTGGGACAAATAAGGGGCTTAGATGCACAAAGTAGTGGGTGGTGTCTGTGTGCTCGGCGTAATGTGAAGAAAAAAAATTAAAAAAAGGTGTGGTAGGCAGAAATGAGAAGGCTAGGAAACTAGGGGAGAGGCGGAGGACCCTGGCGCTAGAATCGGCCGTTCTTTCACGTCTACACACACCCCCTAAGCTAGCAGAAGTGCCGGGGCACCAGTAGGAGGATCCCCTGTTGGGATATCCATGCCACCATCGCGGGTTTGGCTTTTTGACTTTGGAGCGAGAAAAAAAAGGAAAGATTCAGAGAGAAAAGGCAGGGAAAAGGCGGGAGGAATCAGGGTTGCCGGACACTGGGGGAGTAAAAGAAAAGAAAAAAAAAAAACAGGAAGAAGAGGATGTCCCCGCCAGAACGCGTCTTTCACCGACCGGGGCGAGGAAGCTAGCTTTCTTCACCCCTTGGACGCAAGGGGAACCGGCCAAAAGCCGGAACCCACCCGGAAGTCCAACGAGGAAAGGTCGTCGGCATTTCATAGACGCTAAGGAAACGAGGGCATGCAGGTGGGAAAAGAGAAAATCTTGATCGTGTCCATGTTCATCTCAGGGAGGGGCAGGCAGGCAGGCAGGCAGGCAGGCAAGCACCCGCACTCCCCAACTGGATACGCCAGGCCGCGCCGGCATGCGGCGTGAATATCCCGTAGAGTAGTAGTGAGAGCTGAGAGATGAGGGACTCATTGGGAGTGGATGTCCCTGAGTTGAACAACGACCTGGGGTGGTCAGCTTGGCCAATACGCGAGGGCTGTCATGTGGTCCCGGGTTGGGGGTGTGGGATAAGTTCGGGCAGGCCGGGCAATTGGAGGGCGAGTATATCGGCCTATCCCCCACATCTCGGGATGAGATGTGTTTCGAAACACAGAGGGATCGCCGGCGAGCCCGGCGGGAGCGGATCAAGGTTGAGCTTCCTGGTCAGGAAAAGGAAAAGACCAACAGAAGAAAATAAAAAAAATAAAAACCAGGGTTCGACCAGGGCCTGCCGTGCCCTGCATGCACGCACCCGCTGTCCATCGTCCATCCCCATCCCATCATAATCATCATCAGCGCCAAGCATCCATCCTTGGATGGCATGGGTGAGCAGCGAAGCAACAACGTCATGATATTCGTCGGTTGCTATGGGTTCGCGTATGGGCGGCTGGACGAAACACACACACAAACATGGATCATGCTCATAGTGAACACGAGCAAAGGATCACCATTGACGAAACAAACAAAACCCCACGAACGACCTGCGCATCCAATTCACGGCATGAACGGGAAGGCGATGGGAGTCCCCGCCGCAATTTCGACGACTTGCCGGAAAAGGAAAGTTAGATCTGCTGCGAGGGTGACAAGAGAGAGAGAGAGAGAGAGCAAGGGGGACACGAGAGAAGAGGGTGTGGCATAGGTTGGTGTTTCGACGTCTCTCTTTCTTTGCCGATATTGTGGTTCCCCACCCCCAATTGGCTGGTGGGAGGTCTGGGGCGGCGATCCATAACGCAATTCCATTATCATGCGGGATGGACAAAATTAAGGTGGGATGCGAGAAAAAAAAAAAAAATAAAGAGAGTCGGGAAGAAATAAAGAGAAAGAGAAAATAGCACAAAAAAAAACCCACCTCTCCGTGGGGCGTCCCGCTCGTGTTCCGTTTCAACGGGATGATGGGTGCGTGTTGTGGTGCGTGCTTCCTTGGTTGTCTGGCTCGCCTGACTGGCAGGGCTGGTGGGCTGGCTGGTGGCTGTGGCATATTCCGTTCGTTGCTGGGCTAGGTCTCCCCCTCCATCCTGTCATGTCTCGGGCAATCTCGAGAAGGCTGCATGTCAGTTGTGAGGGGATCTGAGATAGGAAATAAACAATCGGTTCGTCACGGCTCTTTCTCGCTGTAATTAAACGCAAGCTGCCAGCCAGCATCATCGCTTCCCACCAGGTCACCGATCCCAGATATGTATCCCCTCCAACAACCCTCTTTCACCAGGCAACAAACATGCAAGGAAGGCGAGGCGAGGGAGGGGGCTGCTGCTGGGTTGTGTGATACCCCTGGAATAGGCGGATGGACAGGCAGGCACGACAGGCAGATAGGTAGGTAGATGACAGGGCTTGTAAAAAAGGAAGTTTGGAAGAAGCAAAGAAAGAGGATGTGGCAGACACGGCGCAGTGCCTTTTGCCTGCCGTCTGCCCGCCTGCCTCTGTTGTGCTCTATCCCCGAAGAGGCTGATGATCGACGTTTGCGAGGATGGGAGACACCACGGCTCTCTCGAGTTACGTCTGTGGTGGGGGCAGAGCAGAGAGCCCAGGGGGAGAGTCCCGTGCCTGCGGCTGGCGTGAGCTTCACGTCCGTCCATTTTTTTTTTTCTTCTGGTGCCTGGGTGACATTTTCGTTGGACGCGGCTTTGGGGAAGCCTAGTCGAATCTGTAACACACCCCTGTGCAAATCCCAGCAGTCACGGCGGGGGGCCCCTCCCGCCCACGTCGATTGTCGACGGGCCCTGCCTTTTGGTCGAGATGGGAGATGCGGGCTTCGGTCCTTGCTCATTTCTTTACTTTTTTTTATTTTTATTTTCTTCTCGTCTTCTTTTTTGATACCTTATTTTTGGCCTGATGGGGTGAAAAGTGACCCTCCCGCAAGGGTAGTTGCGTCGACTTCTTTCTTTGGCAATTTGGTTTTGATGACATTTTCTCGTATGCGCGTCTGCTGCCATCTTTGTGCCGCGATAGCGAGCAAGGGCCGGCCTGCAACAGCGTCAATATGTTGTTTCTTTTCCTGTCACACCCTCCCACCCCGCGTCCATCTGCCATATCTGCCTTCACTCCCTGTCTGTACGTCCCGTCGGATGGATGGATGGATGGATGGATGGACAGGCGGGACGGGTGGATGACGCCCAACGACAGATGTCAAAATGTCGTGTCGGTCGATATCGAAATTATGTTATTGGAGGGTCCTCTTCCGCCTGCGGGCAGCCGTGGTCGGGGTCGTGACTCGGTCGCCTCAAACGCAACGTCGCGCGCCCGGCCCTTGGGTTCGAGGTGGTTGGTCCCACGCGGCCATCCGAACCCCCAGGGGAACTTGCCGTGGGCTGGTTCGTCCCAAGGATCGGGCGGTTCCTCCCCCAAAAGGTGGCCTAAAAAAAAAAGACGGGAAAAAAAAAAAAAAAAAAGAGAGTTTTCCCATAATTACTCCCCCTTCAAGATTGCGATTGCCAGGACCCGCAGAGCGGCACCCCCGCCAACCGAGTTCGGATGTGTGTGAGATGGAAGACCTCTTTTTTTTTTAATCGCGAGGCGGGGACAGACATGAACATGTCACAAACCACATTGCATATTGCGATGGGAACAGAGACAGGCCATGTGGTGCTGTTGGTCCTGTTGGTCCTCGAGTCAGTTCAGGAAGCACCGCGAAAGGAGAAAAAGAACAGCAAAAAGAAAAAAAAAAATAACTGAACACACACACACACACCCCTCCCATCCGCGATCCCCGTCCTTTCATCCCGTTCAGCCCGTGTGTCCAGACAGGGTGGGCCATCTGCCGACCCTCGCTGTGACTTTTTGGTTTTGTGAAGCGACTATCCTTCCCACTTCTGTGCTACCGACCGCATGTACCTGCTTTCCGGCTGATCGTCACCCGCAAACCCGTCACCCTGGGATGGAATCCGAGCCAGCCCATCAGAACTGAGGGAAAAAAAAAAGGGAGAGCCACCATACCGGGTACATACGACCTTAGTAAACCCACGTACCCACCCGCGCAAATCTGCCGATCCGATTGCAGGCTTATCTAAGAATCGCTGCATCTTTTGTCAAGCTTTGTCATGTTTGTTCATGGCTTTTTTGACGACGTCGTCAACCGACCGCCCCCTCCCCCCCCCCCCGGGCCCCGTGCTCGACAGGATATCCCAGGAGTCCACGTTGTTGAACTTTCCATCTCAAACATGCTCCCCGTGTTCCCCTCCCATCCTGCCCCATCCGCACATGGAGATAATATGGAGTCCGCAAAATGTCCACACATTTTGATCCGTCGGTTTGCCGAGAGCACTCTGGCACCCGCGGTGCACCGAGATGCTGCTTCAGAAAAAGCCCCACGGGCCGACGAACTGGTTGCCCCGTGTCGGTTCTCAATGTCAATGATTGACGCGTGACCCAGTCGAGGTTTCCTCTCGCGGAGGAGAGCGGCCACATTGTTGCATTCTTGGCCCGCCGACTCGGCCTTTTTTTTCTTTTTTTTTTCTTCTAATGGACTTTGATGGCGTTTTCCGTTCCCTTTTCTTTATTTCTCCGAAGGGGTGTTGAATCTGGCATGCTGTGACTGCTGTGACAGTGCGTGAGAGTCCGTGCTCCCAAATTTGTGGTGGTCAGAACACATACACAGGCACACACACGCTCTCTCTCTTTTCGTGCCTGTTCGCGCTTCTGGCGCATGCAAGTCTTGTCGCCCGCCCTCCAAAGAGCGGATGGTCGGCGATCTCATTAACTACCGACAGGGGACCCTGATTCCCCGGCGTTTCAAGTGATCACATCAGGCTTAGGCTAAGTGCCTGGCAAGGGGCACGTCCGAATGGGAACATGGGTGGTGGGTGCAAGGCAGGCAGGGGGGCCCTCTCGAGATTTGGGATGTTGAGATGAACAGGACACCAAGAAATGCCAGAACCCGGCCCGAGATAATCTGCCCAACCGTCTGATTCGGCCGTCGCGGGCGGGCGGGTGGTGGCCTTTGCGAATGGCAGGCAATGGCGGGCTTGGCAAATGTCTTTTTTTTTTTCTTCCTTTTTGTGTGTCTGCCCTCGGCCCTTTGATGGCCCATCTGTCTGAGAGCCGGTCAGAGAGGTAGGGGGGTGTATCCATCTCTCGTCGAGGAGGAGAAGGTGAGAAGAATGTGACATGCACACACAGTGGCCAAAAGGAGGGATGGCAGGCCAGCCTGCGTGCGGGCGGAACCCCAGGAGATGCAGTGCCGAAACGAGGCGTGATGGGCAAATTCGGACGAGGCGGCATCGGGGATGGCGCCATGCAAGACCTCCAGGAGACAGGGAGCAAAGCAGCACTAGCTCGAGCCTGGTGCACAACCAGCAGCCATCGGTGCCCTCCTACATTTCGTCCCTAGCGACCGTGAACGGCTCGCCGTCAATGTCAGCACCAGTGACAGAGAAGCACAAGTGACAGAGAAGGTGGTAGGCAGGCACATAAACAAATGCATACGACTGGCGAGCGAGCACAAAAAAAGTCACCGTGGGAGTGGTGGAGAGGAAGAGGGGCCGGCAAAGAGGACAGCGTCCAGCCATCAATCACGCCGTCGATTCGCGCAAGTGGCGCTGCGACATGCCCCCTCTCACAGAAGAGTCCCCACGGGCTGCATCCAGACCCCAGGCCGGCCCCATGTGCGTCCTCAAAAGGCAGTGATGTGCAGTCTGTTGCACACATCTGGCCGCGACTTGATGGTAGTATCGAGAACCTTGCCCCTTGAGCGGCGTGAGTGAAGGGAAAAGAGTGGAGGGGTGGGTGTGACCCGGTGTCAGAATGCGCATGGTGCATCTGGCGCCAAGAGGAAAGCCGTCATTTGGTTTCCTCCCGCCTCGTATGTGAAAAGCCTGCGGTGAAGCCTTTCTGTCAATAGTGACAAAACCGTGTTTTGTGGATAGACCGAGATGGCCCGCAGGGTGGCCCAGGCCAGACCGTATCTGATGGAGCCGGGCTCGCGGGCGCGGCGTCGCGGATATCAAACAAGCAGCAGGCTGACCAGGCCGATGGGTACGTTGCGACTCGGCAGCCGATAGTCGAGGAACGGCATCCACCTTGTGTGAGAACGGGCGCCCCGTCACGTCGCAAGGCTGGGCTGGGCTGGGCTACCGCTCCCAATGCGACATCTGCATCCGGCGTGGGAAGCCGGCGACACCATCGGGGGATGCGATGGGCAAGCCTGCCAACCGAGGCTCTCAGCCTGCAGCCGAAAAAGTCAACCTTTTTTTCTTTTTCTTTCTTTCTTTCTTTTTTTCTTTCTTTGTCTTTCTCGCCCGCAACTTTTCCCCAATTTCGTTCTCCGACGGTGGGATTGGACCATGGAGGTTTGTCCATTCGGCCTGTGCTTGTCGGAAGGACTTTTGACAAGAGGTACCAGACGGCGGGAGTGGAGCCGGAAATAAGGCGCGTCCCCGCTGGAACGCCAGCTGACGCCCTAATTGGAGAATCCACAGCGCCTCCCCCACTAGACTGTGACAGGCTCGCCCCGCTGGCTGGCTGGAAGGAAGACCCGCCCGCCGCCTGCGTGCCTGCCTTGGCTCTTTCGTTGCGGCTACGAAAGCCGACATGTGTGGAAGCGTGCCCGCCCCAAGCCTGGTCTGCGTCTGGTCTGGCACGAACGCCGACCCACCCGCCTTTGGGGATGCCAGAGGGCGAGGGGAGCGGCCTCGAACCGGCTCCAGCGCCGACTCCAGTGCCAGTACCTCGAGCAGTCGATTTTGTGGACGAGGTCGAGTCCTTTTGCGCCGACCTCGAGCCAAGCTCGAGCCTCAGATGCGGGCGTGCAGCCGTTTCTTCGTTCCCGCAAAGTTAAAAAGGTGTCGGCCGAAAGCAACGGTTGTGCTGAGAATGGATGGGTGAATGGGGAATTGAAAATGCACACATCCATGGTCACGACACCTGCACTACGACGTATATTGCCCATGCATATTGTCCAGCGTGATAAAGATTTGAGCACTGACCACGCACTTGAGATGGCACTCCCATGGGTGACAGGAGCTTGAGCACTGGGCCAATGTTCCCTGGGAGGTGGGCCTGGCCGTGGCCGTCTTTGCTTCACCGTGGGGCGTCTTGCCTGTTTGGGATCGTTGATGCGTGCTAATGCTCTTTGCACCAGCCGGGCGGGAGCGATTACACGCAGTCGCGAGATGGTCAGCCCGCAGCCCGCAGCTTGGAGGCACGGAGGCTGGCTGGCCGTGAGCGAGGGGCGCGCGCAGAATTCTCCAAGAACGATGTCATCGCCCATCCGCGAGGCCCGCACCGCGGCTGTCGGAAGCCTCCAACCGGCCAAAATGGAGGCTGGAGGGCCACACGGAATGCCCGCGACGTCATCTATCGTTAGGGAGAAGAGGCGGCTTTGTTGCTCGGGCTGCTGCTGGGCTTGGCATTCTTTCTGGGAGGCAGCATTTATAAGTACCTATATTTGCCGGGTGGCTCAGCGCACGGCTATTAGTAGCCAACAGCGATATGTCATTGCTAGCCAACGTTCGTCATAGGTGCTACCGCTGAGACATTGGATGGCAAAGGGCCGGTTGGGTAGGCGGACAATGATATCTCGAGTTTTATACGTCCTCCCTCCCTTGCCGCCCCGGACGAGTGTTGGCAGGTCGCTGACGCCGCGGGGAGCTTTCAATGGCTTCTCGTGATGTCAGTGTTGCCGCAGCTCGAGAAATGCCGGCCAACTAGTTGCACGCATGGGGGGATAATATGTAACGTATGCTGCCGGTGTGTGGCAGCAGCCTGCTGGTCAGGGGGACGGCCGCTTGGAGGTTCACGTTTATGACGAAACCCTCAGCTTTGGGGTGCTGGTCGGGCGCTGCAGCTGGTGACCGGCCTTTGCCGCGAACCCATGCTGCGCTCAATTTCTTGCCCACCCATTTCGGGACCATTTTGCATCCATCTGACGTGATTCCGTACGTCAAAATTCCGGCAACAGAAGAGCACAATCTAAGTCACAATCCGATGGCTCCCACTCGGTCAAACCCTTGGCTCCTTTTGCTGAACGACGAGGATGCTGATACTGGGCTGGCAACGACACATGCCCACCCTGGAGACCTGCGAATCCCTGCAGGCTCCAGCAATGCTAGCAATGGGGAGAACACCGATATCGCCTCTCCGCGTGATTGCTTTTTGTAAAACCCCAAGCCAAACCATTGCATTTGGGAGGGCTCAATGGATGTGGTTTTTTGTACCAGTACCTCGGTGTGCCGGCCCCACTCACACGATGGCATTTGGTCCTCGTAATGACGCTGCAGGCCAATCCTCATTGGCCAGAAGCAGGCCCCACACACACCAAGCAGCCAGTTCCTCCGGGCAAGCCACCCCCAGACGTCGGCCTATCACTCAAGAATTGCATCAGAGCTTGCCCGTCTGCATTTCGGAGTGCTTTGCTTTTCCAGTCCAGGGTGGCTTTGCTGACTGGACTCGGACAGAAGTACCGGGGAGCCACAGCCCACTCGCACAACCGACGGCTGCCACTGAAGTCAATTGAGTGCCGCGGCCTATCGCGGCCTCTCAAACGCCATGGGCTGGGGGCATTTATGGAGCGTCTGGGGAGAGAGAGATTTCAGGTTGATTGCTCTGCTCCACCGGCGCCCATCGCTGGGGAGCAACTTTGCTGATCCATCGCTTGCTGTCGCTGTCGTCCCGTCCAGAGTCCCTGGACCGTGGCTGCACATCAGAGAAACACCCGACGACAGCGACATGGTCAATCAGCCTGGAGGGCAGCGCAGGCGCGTGCGTGCACGGCCAGCCCAGGGTCCCTCCTTTCCCCGGCGTTTCCACGGCGGGCGCACACAGCCACCGTCCACGGTAATGAATTGGGCCGAGCAGAAACTCGATCAGATTCGCCAGGCCCTGGCACGGCGCTCTTGGTGCCTGGCTGGCGCTGCCAGTCCGACGCACCCAGCGCAGGGCAGAGCTAGCTCTGCCCTCCAGGCTATTCCAGACGCCGTAAAGGTCAGTGTTTTGGAGCGCCATCCCTGCCCGCGACGCATCAGTGGCGTTTGCTTGGTGTCCCCTTCGTTGCCGCGCCGCTTTATTGGCCGCGGGCGGCTCCACGGCTTCCGCCTCCCCGTACTGTGCATCACAGTGTGTGGGCATCTTGAAGCCGTGGCCGCGCGATAGCACAATCAGGGCAGCGCCAGGACATAATGAGGCTCCTCGTGCGCCGCTGCCGGCCTGGTTCCTGTTAAGCCCACCGTGCGCATGTCGTCACCGGCTGGCCGTCCCCAGCTGCAGTCCCCACTGTCTTTCCAACCCTGGCCGAGCCGGTCCCGCACGGTGGGACCTTCCCTCACTTTGCTGCTGCTGCTGCCCCCTCGAACCCGGACGCCCTCAGCCTGCCCGCCATTGGGATTACACCCCCCCCCCCCCCCCCCTCTTACAGGCCCCACTCACATCTTTTTTTTTCTGTCTTTTTTTCTTTTCTGTTGTGAGCCAGCGTTCAAGGGTTTCCCTTTGGGTGCTAGACCCACCCGCCCTCCTTGTCTCTCCTTGTCGAACCGCTGCCACCGGCAGGCTGCTATGACCTAACTAGCAGCGCTGGCCACCATGGAGCATACCTGCTGGTGGTTATTTAGCACTCGGGAGGCGTTCCTGGAGGTGAGATGCACGTCTCTCCCTGTCAACAAACCGGGCCGGTACTTGCCATGTAAATCTTGGCCCGCCGCCCATCGACTTTCGCCTCACTTTGCGCAAATCCACAATCGCCATCTCCAAAAAGCACTAGCACCGCGAAGAAAAGGAAACGAGAAGCGCAAAGGGCCGAGATTTCTTCCCGGTTATTTGCCCGCGAGCCAGGGTCCAAGCACACCATCTTGGTGTCTGTCCGTCTGCCTACCGGTCTCTGGTCTTGCACGCACCATCTACCCAGAAGTGCCAGGGAGCCAGACGGACACCCAGGCCAGCAGAGCAGAGACAGACGGATAGCCTCCAGATCCACCGAACCAAGACCAGTCTGCGCATATCACCACCTCCAGCGCCCATCAACCTCCTCCTTGGGCACGAACAGGCCAGAGGCTGCTGGATCCGTGTGGGCACCTCTCCAGGCCCGCGAAACGATCCGCGCAGAGTTGACTGGGCCATGGCCTGCGCATGTACCTGACTGCCCATCACCACCTCCCAATCTACCCCTCAAAATCTCTCAACCGTCCGCCTCGCTGGCTGGCGCTGCGAGCACAACGCCCCGCCTGCCCACACCGCACGCGGCCACTAGTCGACCGTCCTAATCGTCTTGTCCGGTCTAATCTGTGCCGTATCAAACCCCCATCTACCGCCAGCCAGACCGCCTGTGCCGATCTCTTGCCTGATTTGTCCTTGGTCCACGGCTCCCAAAAAGACTCGCACCCCAGAAAAACAGCAAGCAAGAGGCAAAAGAAAGAAAAAAAAAAAAAGAGAAAAGACACCAGCCCTGGTCGCCCCCATCCGTTCAACTTTTGGCACACCCCATCCCCCTGCACGGCCCCCTGTGCAGTTAGTTGATGCCCCAGCTGCACCCCCTTTAGGCCACCGTCCAGAAGGGACGTATCCTCCGTCGATCACTCGGTTTAGGACCTCGTCAGAGGGTCTCCACCTGTCCCGCTGACCAAGAGGGGCAAGGACGACTTGAGCACGCTAGCTGGGCCCCCTCTGGAGGTACCTGTTGGCCCTAGAACCCTGCTGGAGGATACCTGCAACCATCCTCTCCACCAATGCACCCGCTATTACTCGTCCTCTCCCACACACGCACACACCACACACACACATGCATACATACATACACACACTCCGCCTGTCGCTCTTGCTTCGTTGAAAGACATAAGGATCGCTGATCCCCCATCTCGCGGATCTCCCTTTTCAGTCCTACCATTCTACTACTAGGAACACATCGCCTCCCTCTGAGAAAGACGCTACTACCAACGACCATCTCTTGTCTCGCGGACGTCGCATCAAATCAGCACACAGCCTATTTGGATCTAGGCGCCATACTTATCATCGCCGCGGCATCTCACCTCACCTCGCACTAGGGTCAGGAGAGAAGGAACTGCTACACGAACATCAGACCACCACCACCCCCACCGCACTACCCACGACGCGGTAGTCGCCATAGCAGAGGGAGCAAAAGGGACAGTTGTCACATCATGACGATGACGTTGGACCCGAACTCGCAACGCTTCGGCTCGCTAAACTACGGCCACATGTCTTCGTACCCGTCAAGCCAGCCGCACTTCACGAACCCATGGTCCGCGCCGGCCTCGTCTGGGGTCGGCGCTCCGAACGCGGCGCACAGCATGTATGCCAGCAGCTCGCAGCCTGGTCTGAACCCGAACCCGTTGAGCCTAGACACCTTGACGAAGCACCATCAACACCAGGCGGCGCCGCCGCAGCAGCAGCAGCAGCAGCAGCACGTCAGCAGAACAAGCGGCGGCAGCGCAGCTTCCATGTCTTCCTACGGTTCCGTACCGGTGACCAGCGCATCCGCTGGCAGCCCCCACAGTATGGCCCACGTTGCCGCTCTTGCAGGAGGACCACAGGACTTACTCTCTTCGCCTCAAGATCTCCTCAGCCTGGGCCGCATGGCACCGGCAGTGAACAACGTTCCGACCTCGGCGGGCTACGGCGACGCTTCGTACACGTCGGCATCCCCGATCCACCCCACGTACGCAACAACGTCGCAGGCGCCCTACGAGAGCATGGGCCGTTACGCGCCGGGCTCAATGCAGCCTGCATTCACCCTCGCATCCGATGCCGACCACAGCGCACGGAGGTATTCGCAAACGTTAGTGAGACCGACTCAGCGGCTGGACCTGTACCCCTCCTCACCGAGATGGACTGGTGACGGTTGTGACACGGCTCACGCCAAGATACATCATAGACTAATACATCAGCCCGAATACAGGAGCATCCCTCAGGACGACCGCAGTCGGTTCGCAGATGCGCTGGAGGCTAGCCAGGGCATGTTGTCAATGAGCCAGGAGACTCCGCGCAACATCTACAGCCCATCAGCAGGCAGCAGGCCGCGGGGCTCGGCCGACTCTTACGGATTCCCCGCAACGCACTCGACGTCGTCCAGCATTTCGTCCTCCAGCGGGTTCGGCTACTATGGCGGCGGCTCGATCGACTCGAGCGTGAGCGACTACTCGACCGCCGGGTCCGACATCGAGTCGGTGGCCAGCCGGACGCTCCCGAGGCCCCAGGGCCTGATGGGCGCCCAGGTCCCGCCAGCGCCGCAGTCCATGATGGGTCAGTTCAGCTCCAAGGTTTCGAGCAGCACGCAGAAGAAGCACAAGTGCAAGGTCTGCGACAAGCGCTTCACGCGCCCCAGCTCGCTGCAGACGCACATGTACAGCCACACTGGCGAGAAGCGTAAGTGGTGTTCCCCCACCTCAGCCGCCCCACCAAGCCTCGGTCTGTCCTGGGTTGGTTTTTTTTTTTTTTTTTTTTGCGTGCCAATGGATGGCAATTACAGCGCAGGAAGGAAACGGATTCGTGCTAACACACTGGCCCCAAATATAGCTTTCCAATGCGAGGTTGAAGGCTGTGGCCGCCACTTCTCGGTCGTGTCCAACCTTCGGCGGCACCGCAAGGTGCACAAGGGCGACGCGCGGTCCGAGGCTGGCTCTGAGGACCACCAATCGGACTAAGCGCCTGCGCCTCATTATCCGCGCCCTCAACCTCACGGCCCTGCCTGCGCGGTGCGCAAGGCCTGAGAAGACTCGATTCCGCCAGTACCAGTTTTATCCATCTCGTAATCACGAGCGACAACACATTCCTCTACCCTTCCCGGACATAGACCCTTTTTTTCATTTTTTTTTTTTTTCAGCAAACATCGTACGCCACTTTTAATTCACGTCCTTCGCTGTCGATAACTTATTATACATCGCACTATTCCCTTTCCGACACCTGTCGTCCCGCTGGACACGAAGCCCAACCAAACATCACACCGCCGGCCCGTTGCGAGCGAGCCTCGTTTGCCCCTCAATGTGGACGCGCACAATCGCACACGATTCGGCCCAAAGGTGATCGACAAAGCCCGTCTCCGCACCCACCGCCGATCTCCCACGCGAGGTCTTGTGGCCCTCCAACTCGGGCTGGGGTCCCCGAGTCCTTGACGCATGCAATATCCTCAGGTATATTGCAGGCATCCATCCCCTCCGTCGGGTAGGAGCCGATACTTGTGGTGATTTTGTACAACGGAGCATGCGGGCGGGCGGCAGGATGGGATGACCAACCGACCTTGTTGGACATGCTGTCATTGCTGCCTCCGTCCCTTGCTGATGACAGCAGGACCCCCCCCCCTTCTACCTTTCGTGTCTGTCGCTCTTCATGGCGTTGCCTGTCTTCGACCATGCGTTTCTTTCTTCCCGAGTCCTCTTTTTAACAGATACCCATTCAGTTCTGTTTTGAGCCGACGGTTTCTGGTCTCTTTTCTTACCGCTTTTTTCCTTTTTCTTTTTGCCGTTCCTATTCCTCACCTGTTTTCACATGTTTCCACTACCGTAGGTGGAGGCCTGGAGGGCCTCCCCATCATGATGAGTTTCAAGAGAAGAGAGGAGCAGATTGGGAAAACTGGGTGTCGATCGGGACCCCATAAAAGGCGTTTCTGGAGTTTCCCCTTGTTTGTTTGTTTTTTCCTGCTGTTTCTGGTGTCGGCGCTGGCGGGGCTAGGGAGGGGACTTGGAGATCCATTCCCAAGTTTCTTTCGCATTTCCAGCATTGCTTTGATCATTTCCCCCCTATTTATTGGCTTACCGTTTTGCTCTTTGGTTTTTTTTCTTTTTCCATTACCGCCCTTCCTGAAGGAAGGAAGCGGTCTTGGCTCGATCTGCGATTGCTTTTTCTCTTCTGGCTTTCGGCTTACGGCGTTCACACTATACGCTCGCTATTTGCAACAGCCCTCCATAATCAGGGCAAATAATCATCTCTCGCTATCTGGTTTTCCCCTTCGTAATGGGGAAACCGCAGGCGCTCGCTCATACGTTTTTTAATGCCCCCCGCTGGGCCTCACACACATTTCAATACGCTCGCTCGGCGAGGTTGGGGGATAATCATGTACTACTAGATATTCACGACCACGACATTATACCCGCCTACACTACCTTATTTACATATTTATTTATTTTAACACACCCCACCACTCTTATAAGTCTGGCCACATCAACCCGGTTTAGAGGCGGGGGGGAACGAGGCAATAGATGACGGGCCATCCATCTTTTGTCCATTTGCTGTGAGGTGAGGTCTCTGCTTGTCTGCCCAATTTAATATGCCCAGGAAATATAGCACAAATTCTATAAAACAATTGAAAAAGAAAGATCAGCGCTCGCTCCTCCTGTATCTCTCCCAGCCCCACGTACCCCTTTCTACACCGGCGGGGTGGCGTTTGCGCTACCTACCGGATGCATCCGCGTCGCCGAGTTTTTTTTTTTTTTTTTTTTGCATTTTTGGCCCGTTGCCGCCATCTCGCCCGCCCCTCCCCGCCCTGTTGTTGCTCTTACACCGCCCCACCGCCGTGACTGCTGCACTGCGCTGACTGCCCAACACCGGGAGCCCATCTGGGGCGGTGATCGTCCCTTTGCTTTGGCTGCGGCGCATCACGCCCGCCAGATTCCCGGTGCTGACACCTTGATAGGCTGCGGGCTCGAGATGGGAGGAGGAGCTGTGTGCTTTGAAATTTCGCCTCCCTTCTTGTTATCAACGTAGAGCAGGTTTTTTTTCATCCTTGTTCGGGTGCAAGCTGGTTATGTTTCGCCTCTTTTACCTCCCCCCGCTATCGTGAAAAATACAATGTCCAATGGAACGGCCAGATCTCTTTCGGGATCGCAAACCGCGGCCCCCCCCTTTTTTTTCGCGGGGCTTACCCTCTGGCAAAGATCATCCCATCCCCAACAGGGCTTCCTCCACCCATCCCTCGCCCAGCAATACTACTGAGGAGAACAAAAAAAAAAAAAAGGCAGGCTTGCAGGCAGCAGAATTATTCCATGCAGCTGTTTGATTGGGTGAATTGATTAGATATGAGGGGAGGCGAAAGGGATACTCAAGCGGAACTTCCCAGAGCGGGCAGAGACACGTGCCTGATGCGGTGCCGGACAAGAGGATGTTGGCCGTGCTAGGTAAGTATCTACGAGAAAAAAAAATTACGGAGGACATCGCGTGGTTTTCTGGGGAGACCCCTGGCACTCGAGCTCCAGTGTCCTTTCCAAGGCAAAAGCTTGGGTTTAGCGACCATCACTTTGCTGAAGCCTCCAGTTTTGGAGAGCGAACGGCCGTATCAGATCCCCCAAGTAAGCCCTGTCTGTTCCCGCGTCCACATAACGCCTCGCGGGCTACTGTAATATGTGTGGGTGGGTTGGGGGCCAGAGCCAATCTCTCTTTTCCTCCTACAGCGGCCCTCACTTGTCGCCTCCTTCCCCGCCCTGGCAGGGTCTCCTCCAAATGCAAAGCCCGAGAGGTCACGAGCATTGGCTCGCTTGCGAGGTCATACTCTCTCACTCTATATCATGTCCATCTCTGGCCGTCTTCCTTCCTCTCGGGTGTGTTTCCCGCTCACCCCCTTATTGCTCATTTACGGGGAAAAAGGTGTGGGTGTGTGGGGATAAAGGGCAGACATCTAGACACCCATCTCTTTTTTTTTTCTTTTTTTTTTTTCTTTTCTGTCGTCAAAGTCAGACTCTCCTAATTCAGAGAGCATACTAGGAAAAGATCTTCCGGACGCGTCCATGGATTGTCCTTTGCGGTCGTGTTTGTGTGTGGCTCTCCATCCCATTAGGGTGGGGCTCGGCTACCCGCAACCAGCAGCAGCAGCAGCAGCAGCATCTCATTTTCCTCCCGTGCCATCCATGCCATCCATGCCATCCCCCAAGGCCGGAAGAAGCACCGTAGTAGCACCACAGCACCAGCTCGACACAAGGTCGATCCAACACCCCGGCAAGGGACCCATTTGGCGTGTTTCATGTTTGGCTTCGCCGTCACCTCGCAAGCGGGGGATTGTCGATGATTTTTCCCGCGTTTGGGTGCAGCCGACGTGGAGGCCGGGGAATGGATATTTGCTGGCACCCCGACCAAAAAAAAGTTGGGTCATAAAACACAAAAAAAAAAAGTCCAAATAAAACAAAAACGGAATGTTTGGAAAACCTGGAATCGGTATTTCTGAAAAGGTTTTCTTTTTCATAAAATCGGCTGTTTGGCTTAGGTTATAGCTGGTTGAAGTCGCAAGGTTTTGCGGTGAAGGGAAGCACAGGGGTAGGATCGCTGTTTTGTGACCCAACCTTTCTTTTTTTGGTCGGGGTGGCTAGCAGCCTGCTGCCGCCGAACCACATGCGCCGAGGTGTCAATATCGTCCTGATTGCATGGGTCGTTTCTACCGGGGTTGTCTGTTTTTATGGGTAACAGCAGGAAAACGATTCAAGGTGTCAGGATGTCAAGATGCAGATGTCCATGCCTTTTTTTTTTTGTTTGCCGCATCTTTTTTTTCCCCTCTGGTACGCGGCTTCAGCGGGAAGCTGGGCGAGTAAAGACTGAAGGAAGAATTTGCCTGCCGTTGCGTGGTTTTTGTCTCACTGGCCCATCGTCACTCGAGGGCACGACATCGTCCGATCTAGCACAGCGGGCTTCCCGTGGTCGGCTCCTGTGCGAGGACCCAGCGTTCGGGCTTCTAATGATACCTTCTGCCGAGGTACCGAGCGAGGCAGTCGTTTCGAACATTGGCTGCCTCCCAAAACCCGAGTCGGTATTATCTATCTATGGCGCCATCATGATAGCAGCATGAACCCACCAAGGTGTCCTCCATCAACAAGGGGCCTTTCCTTCTCTTTTGTGCCTTCCATGTTCTGCGCACGGAACCAGACCGCGGCACTCGTGGGCACCGAAAGACCCGGGAGATGGCGACTGTTTCAACTGCTGTGGGGAGAAAGGGGAGGGTGGGACAGGCGGTGCTGTAAGCCCGCTGTGGCCAACGCTGCCTGACGTAGGGGAGGGGCTTCCCGGCCGCCCATTGGCCGGCGACGGTCAACCGACGTCCCTCCAATTGCGAAAGAAAACGACGCTCTCGTGGCTCCCTCGCGCCGGGCAGCAGCATACCTACTGTACAAGATCAAAAGCGGGTGGCCGCACGCAAATGCCGGGGTTTGTTGCAGGCGACGCATACACACACACACACACACACACACACACACAAACATGTTTCCCATCACATAATGGCCAGAGCCGAGCGCTCTGGTTGGCCAGTCGGGCACAGCCTCCGAAATGACGAAGGTGCCCGTTTCCGGGGCTGCGTTATGACGTAGGTGGAGCAATAAGAAGGGCGGAAGGGCGCAGAGGGGAGGTGGGGCGGCCTGGGATCGGGAGCTGGAGGGGGTGGGGGGAGACTGAGGCTTTTTGCTGGCTGCGGCACGCCACGCTGGACCCTTCTTGCTTGTTCCCTGGAGCAGCTGAGCTGTGGAGTAAAGTTGCCCGTCACGCCCGTCCTGGATGGATGGATGGATTGGGATGGCGAAAAAGATACTTTCACAGCGGTACATTTCCCGTGCCGAGGTCCTATTATTGTTTAAATCCGAGCGAGGTTTACATACATCAGGTTGTGCTGGGTTGGGCTGTGCCATCCCTGGGTCCCTGGCCTGCGAGAACCATGGATAGATAGCATGGCTGTTTGGGCTGCTGTTGGTGGCCGCGCGACTGTTCCAACCGTCGCAGTGTGGCCCAGTTACAGTATCCAGCTTTGCCTGTTGCTTTTCTTAGAAAGCTGATCCCCAGGTCCCAAGCACGGAGCGGTGGAGAAGCATAAGCAGAAAAAAAAAAGACTTTTGAAACCATGACCCGAATGCACGTCTCCGGGACTTTGTGCCATCGCAGCCACGTTCGATCTGTTTCGTCTATCTGTACACCGCGCGACGGCATATACCGCGTGTTTCGGGTGCCATTGAAGGGCAACCCTGCCCGGAAATAGGGGCAAGCGCCGGCCCTCACCCCGCCCCGCCAAGATGACTATCAAAAGGCCCGAAGACAGCCAGCCTAGGGGACGTATAGCAACAGCCGTCGTCGGCAGGCATCCAGGTATCCACCGAGCCGCCGAGTAGGGTGCACAGACACTCTGTGAGAAGTCAACGAAAACTTGGTTCTTTTGCGCACCGCCAGGCCGGGTTTCTCGGGGCCGGCGGTAGCACATGCCGGTGCCGCCAGCCCTGGGCGCAAGACGAAATCTCTGATCTTCAGGGTCCTGTCGCTACCGGCGCCGGACTCGAAATTTGGGGCTTGAGGGTTGGGCTGGGGCGTTTTGTTCTGTGGTCCATTTTTTTTTTTTTTTTCCTTGCTTGTCCCTGTTCGTTTTCTTAGTTCGTTGCTTTTCCTCGACCCCTTCCATTCGAACGAGGCGTCAAAGTTGGCCAGGCCGGAGCCAGTGGCGCGCTGTGATTCAATGGGTAGATGTAATGCAACGGGCTTTTGCAGCAACGATAAATAGCGCCTCCTTTGCCGCCCGCTTCTGTCCACCGCCAGCCGGGACGGGCGAGAAAAACCAGAAACGGTCCCCTCTTCTCTGCTCTAGTATAGCGCACTACTGCACGGCCTAACTCGCTAGTCTGCCCAAGCAAAACAGGGCGCGGGCAAGCCCCCCGCTTGCTCATTGGACAGTGCATGATGGCTTTGGGTATCCTCCAACGCCGCCCGGGAGGGTTTATCACGGATATGCAAAACGGGGGAGCGGTGGCTTTTTTGGGTGGTAGGTGTGGGCCTGGAAGTGCGCGTGTCTGATATGTCCACGCCATCTCACTCATCCATCCACCATCCAAACCCCACGCCAAAGCAAAAGCACGCAGGGTCCATTGGGGTAAGCCACGCTGGAGCTAAAAGCAATGCAATGAGCGTCGAGAGCGCTGGTTGGGTGAAAAGAACTCCCCAAGGGAGCCGGGAGAGGGGCTGGGAGGGGCCAGGAAACGACTGGGAAGCTCAAGTGTGACAAAGTCAGGCCGCCGTGCGCGGGAAGAAGGGCGGCGATGGCGATTGTCGAAAATCCCATGCCGTCATCGCATTCCCCGCCCCTCCCCCTCCAATCTCGGGTGGCATTCAGACAAAGCCTACCCCCAGTGGGCGCCGCAAGCCACGATGACCCTTGCGGGAACGGCTGTGGTGACCTGGATGAGAAAACAGAACAGCAACAATCAATGCGATGCACGTGCTATCAACAATATTAACAGGGCAACTTGTGACGGAGGGACAAGAAGAAAATTTCCATTTTGAGAAAGACCGCTGATTGATTGACTCGGCCGTGCTAGCTCGGGCGGGCAATTGGGCTGGCTAGCTGACGACTAGGGTTCTCATTCCCGCCTTTCCTCTGTTTGGAGGCGTCGTCAAAATAATCAAACTCCTTATGACGTCAGAGGCGTCGGCGCCTGTTCCGCGTCCGGGCCGCTTCTCAATCTGTGCCCCGCCCCAATCTTCCTGACACAGGAACCACGCCGGGGGGTGGGCTTAGAGCTCTCCCGACCGCTAAAAAAAAAAAGTCGAAAAGTCACTCGCCCCACTCGAGTGGGATAGGTGGGGACAGTACCCGGTACGTCCTGCCCAATACAGCCTCGCAACGAAAAGGGATTCGACACCTGCCTGCTCACTCAGCGAATGCCTCTTCAGGTAATCTGTCGCCGAACGGCGAACGAAAATGAGTTGCGCATCGGCTGTGCGATCAGGATTCCTGGCTCGCTGTACAAGTACTTTCGCCTCTTCGTGCCCAGCCAGCATGTCAGGCTTGCAATGGAATGTCCTGGTGCCACGCAAGCTCACCCAAAGGGATCTTATCCGCCGCCCGGAGTGCTCATCTCGCGAACGCAGCCAGCACGTATGCCCACTAGAGCGGAGACGCGTGCATCTGAGGATTTTGCCACCGGGAAAGGGATGACTCCAAAGCCAGGAGGATCCAGAGGATGGAGACATTTGGTGGCGCATCACCTCGGTGGTTTGAGTGCCATACATGGTCTCGCAGAGGCAGCAGCACTGACGTTTGGTTGCCTAGACAGCGAGCGTGCTTGTTAGATGAGCGGTGAAGGGCGGTTACCATCGTGGAGACTAATGCCATTCACCATGTGAAGCGGATGCAAGACAGATGCAAGCGTAGACCCCATGCTGGAGTCGGGCCCGGATCCGTATCGAGGCCTCGCCGGTCGGGATGTCTTGTGACGCTGGCATCCTCTTGTTCCTAGCCTCGACGGTCTCTGCCGATCTGGGAAATGCTGGGGGAGCCGTGAGCTCGCTTCGCCAATGTAGTTGCAGATAGGCCTCACTTGAGCGTTCGCTGATGATGTTGTTCTGAAGGGATCGCTGCACTGCATACCCCAGGATTTATCCTCCCACAACGGCACCAGTGAGCCACGTGTGAGCCTTGGTTTTACCCTTATGTATTTGAACCTGCTATACTTTACCCGCCCTGCGGACGAGATCTACGGACAAGCCGCCGCCGATCAACGAGACGATCCGGCAGGCGGCCAGATGAGGCTCAAGCATGCCGCCGATAAAGGTCGTTGTGGTAGGGATGCCGCATTTGAGATGTATCTAAGACCAAGTGACCAAGCGACAGAGATACCGATATCCAACGGCTACTCATGATACGGCGCCGACCTCGCTGCCGAGAGAGAGCCGTGACTTCACATCCCTATTGGTCTGGCTGGTATGCGTTGGCAGTCAGCTATCCTAGACGGCCTGTCGTTGCTTAACAACAACTCTTGGCATGGGTGAGTATGGGTTCCGCAGCTCAGCTCCAAGTCCCCTTGGGGGTTACTGGTAAGGAGGCTGAGGGTGAGGCCGGGCATCAGCCCTCGCATCAGGATCCCTCATGGCGGATACCCAGGGGCGTCCAAGTATCACGTATTGGATCCTTCTCCTTCGGTAGAACACAGACGTTGACGAGCGCCCTGAACACGCTGATTGTCGCGTATATCGTAAGTGCCAGCCCGCGCGAGGCCAGGCGGCAGGTGGTGCGTCGAGTTGGCGAGCTGCGTCGTCCGCGAAATTGTCGGTTGAAGGCGAGGGGAGGGGGCTCTGTCTTCTGACTTCTCGATGCACATTTCTTGTGTTGATCGGCTTGACCACTAATCTTGCCGGCTCTCTGGTTCAAGGTGAGACTGCGCGGCGACCCCATTCTATCATTCACTTCCATACTCCGGTAATATCCACCCTCTTGACATCTGCTTGTTCCGTGAAGCCTAGTGGTCATTTGTGGTCTGAGGTTGCAGCGCAGTGCGTTGGAGACGGAGGTTTCACGGTGCTTTATGGGTGTACAGACCCCAGGGGCGAGAAACAGTCATGGGCTTTTCAGCGCATCTGACAAGGTAGAGTGTCACGCTGCTGTCGATACCTGCTTCTGGTAGTGGGCGCATCGTTCCAAGGAGGTCTAGAAGGAGCTCTCGTCGGAGGGCCATGTGAAGTCTCTCTACTGAAATCCTGGTGAAGGTCTATTGGTGAATGACACAGGAGCCTGTCAACAACATTCTTGCCGCATCTCACCGGAATGGCTGATGTGTCGTCTGAAGCCATGACCGGCTCGTAGCGCATGCGGTCTTTCGGTTTTCCAAAAGAGACCCCGGAAGCCGTGATCGGGCACGTCCGCGATTCGGTTCGGGCTGTCTGATCAGGCGGGCGGTGCTTGCACGCGTGCGCGTAGAGGCGGGCCATGCGCTCTCCGTCAAGGTACCCGCGACACCGCTCTGGGTTTCGTGGGATGTTGCTCTGCAGCATGTCGTATAGTAAGCTGGTCATGGCGAGGGCGGGCCAGGAATGCACTTAAGGAAGGCGGGCTAGGAATGCACTTAAGGAAGGCGGGCATATTCTGGCGAGAGGAGGCCTGCGATGAGATGCCGTTAGATAACAAAAAAAGAAGAAGAAGGAAAAAAGTTCCTGGGATGGACCAGGGGTGTTGCACACCTAGCCTTCTGAACGCAAGAGGTGACTAAAGAAACACTCGGAATTCTTGAGCCAGTATCAAGGCAAGTCTGCTGCGACAAGCTCATCACAAGGGCGAAACACTACTGTCTCCGGCTGGTATAAGGAATGGCGGACGCTGTCGGTTCTCTGCAAAACATTGGCCTTACGCCTCACACTCCGCTGCAGTAATTTGAGTCTTGCGCTTTCTGTAGAACATCTCACCAGCCAACGAGCAGGTGGGGATACTTCCAATTCTTTCTAATTCAAGACCCCCGAAAGGCACTCGGGCAAGGTCAGGTTTGGCCCTCCCTCAGGCACACAGCCATGCCTCTGGGGGTCGGTTTTTGTCTCGATACCCTCACGGTCACCCACCACCTTGTCTATGATATACGATCTATCAAGAGATCCGGCTGTCACCATGATATGAGAGCCGGAATAAAACTACGCAATGTCTCACATAGACGATCCTCGGGAGGCTGCGCATTTGTGCTCGGGTCAAAAGAAGTAAGGGGGTTAGATGCTGTGGGAACCGTGAAAGGATTGCATGCCAGGCAGTAGAATCACAAAGGAAAGCAAGCTGTTGACGAAAGCAACAAGCGCATCATTCGCACCCTCTAGGTAAATTTGCGTGAGGGAAGATCCTGGGGGCTTGCCAGGTCGGGACTTGTATTGGCCAACCGACAGAGACTTAACCTCCGATTACACACGAAGTTGCAGCTATGAGGGGGCATGGGAGTTGGGAAGTCAATTAAGGGAGTAAGTTTGCCAGCGATAAAGTCTCAAAGATGACATTGCAAAGGCGGAAGAAACACCGAGAGAGTCTAGCTTTAACGAAAGAAAGCAATACCGGGAGTCGCGATTATTGCTGAGTGATGCAATGCAACCTAGGTTCACGCGGTCTCGGATGCTCCATGAGCCGGACTAGGACCAACAGAATGTAGGCAGACTGCGGCTCCAGAAACTGCACACTCTGGAATACGTAGCGTAATGTGTGTAGTCCACGTAAAGACTGTCGATTCTCCTGAGATGTCGTTCGGTGGCTTTCAGGGGCTCGCTTACATCATCAGTCGTCTGGACGAGGATTAGCTTGTGCCTCAGGCAGACAATTTGTGGTTCAGCTCCACCAACGAAGGGACCTTTCCCTGAAGGTAAGCTCCGCACACAGCTCCACACACCGCCGGCATGGCGAGGAGGATGCATTGAAGGCTCATTCTCGAGCCGGACAGCAAACTATGAGGAGCGGTGACGACCCCGACGACGGCGCCCGGAACCGCAGGCCGATGCCCGAGGCGCGGTCGTGGAACGACTCGCTGAACCGGACCGACTGGCAGCACTACAAGGAGCCGCGCCAATGGGTGCCGACGCTGATAGCGACGGCCACCATCGTGGGGGCCATCCAGTTCTACCGCTCCTACCTGCGCCGCATCCCAGGCACCGCCCACATCCGGCCGGGCCTGTTCTACAAGCGGAGCCTGCTGGGCCGCGTCACCAGCGTCGGCGACGGCGACAACTTCCACATGTTCCACACGCCGGGCGGTCGTTTGGCGGGATGGGGGTGGCTGAGGCAGGTGCCCGGCTGATCGGAAGGTGCTCAAAGGGAGGACGGTGAGTTTACCCAACCCTGGGTGTGATACCTTCTGCCCGCCGACACCAAGCACGGGCTGGCCTGATGGTAGAGCTCAAGCTGACCATTCCCCGTCTCGCCCGAAACTAGATACCAATCCGCATAGCCGGCATCGACGCTCCCGAGGGCGCGCACTTTGGGCGGCCGGGCCAGCCGTTCAGCGGCGAGGCGCTCGAGTTCCTCCGGTCGTACATCCTGGGCCGCAACGTGCGGGCGCGCATCTACCGGCGGGACCAGTACGAGCGGGTGGTGGCGACGGTCTTTGTGCGGCAGTGGCTGGTGGTTCGGCGCGACGTGGGCTACGAGATGCTCAAACGCGGTCTGGCGACGACATACGAGGCCAAGACCGGGGTCGAGTTCGGCGGGCTCGAGGCCAAGTACCGGGCCGCCGAGGCCCTGGCGAAGCAGAAGCGCGTGTGGCATGTGGTCCGGCAAGAAGGGCTCGGTGGTGGAAACGCCACGCGAGTACAAGACCAGGCATGCCGCGTTGGAGAAGGAGACCACCAAGAGGTGAGAGAGGGACGGGGGCGTGTTTAGGAGAGAACGGGACATCACAAACCGAGCATGGGAGCGGAACAAAGATGTTGGCTCCAGTCACCATTAACTATGTCTTGTAACTGTCTCTGGGCAGTCGTTTGTTACGTGGTTCCGCTGGTATTGGTTTCTACCTCAAATGACTGCGCCACAGATGGACGATATGATGCCATGATGTTTTGATACCCCACAATCCATCTATCTACGGCAGTGTCTGCCGATATGCCTCGCATCGATGATCCGAAACATATCTGCACCCTGCACTGGCCATGCGGGCTTGATTTTCTGACGTCGAGGCATGCAGGGACGAAGTCTCAAGGGGTTAGTTTGTCCTGCTGTAATCAGACAGGCCGACGGATCGTTCTCTTTTCGATGTTATGATCTATTTTCGGCAGGTTGGGAAGTTCTCGGATTGATTTGCCTTCCTGGTTGGCAGAAAGTAGGTGGGTGTTGGAGATGCACACGGCTAAATTAATCCGCATCATTCTGACGTGTGGCGCAAATCATGAGCGACAGCAAGTCAACACAAACGTGAACAAAAATCCAATCCGGATAACGCCGAGGACTGGTAGCGTTTCCGTCCTCGACACCTTGAGAGATGGAGAGATAACCAGGAATGGCGAGTACACATAATAGATCCGTGAAAGCACGAGTATGATCGAGTTGGCGGGCTCCCCGAAAGGTCGAAACCAGGAGGCGACAGATAACCGATTGGCGGATGCACCAAAGAAAGTCGTTGTCACTAGGGATGTTCCGGGTTATCGCTGCCCTCCATGTCATCATGTGCATCACAGGCGCCATGAATTGGACTTGCTGCTCGATCGACGGTTGGGGCCCTGCCTGAGCCATGGATGCTGCGATTCCGGTCGCCTGGACTGGCCACGGCCGTTTCAGGGCGAACCCGAGTCCCGCGTGGCTGGGTGGGAAAGCAACACGCAACACATGGAGGGGTTTCCCTCTTTATCTCCTTGTTAGGAGAAAGAATGGCTGGCAAGCCTGCGAACGGACTGCTCAACGGCCTGCCTCTCCGCGAAGACATGGGACAAGGCAGGCCGCTGGCAAAGCTCAAAGGCGCAGGCAAGGCAACGAGGGGGAGGAGGGGCGAGGCGAGGTCAAGCGTGGGCGATAATCGAGATGACAAGCGACTTGGCCAGCCCACACGAATTTTGACGAGGCCACACAGCCAGGCTGGCAGGCCGACGAAATGCGTGCCGATGGCGCCATGTGGCGATTGAAGTGCGCGGTGAGCTCGGGATTCCATGCATATAACGCCACTATAACGGTTTCCTAGGCTCGGCCTTTTAGAAGCAAGTTGGGTGTTTTGTTTGCTAGTGGTTTGCTCGCAGGCTGGCCGGACTGGCGTTGAGTGGTCTGCCCTGCGAGATGAAGCCCATAGCAGCCAGCCACTCAGATCGGGTTTCCCGCCCGCATCGAACCAAAATGGAGTGGCTTGGAAAGCTGGGGTGCCTCCGCGAGCCCCTTTCTCTGACAGGACAGCCACTCAGAGTGACAGCTGGTTGCATCGAACCCCGTTTTTCTTCTGGGCCTTGCCCCTGATGCCAGCATGCAACCCCTGCTGCTAACCCGAAGCGGGCGGTTGCTGGGAGCTCGGGCCCTGGGAGACGGGTAGCATTTCTGACTCGGCTGTGGCCGGTGGCCTGTCTTTACCGCCTCCCTCTTTTCCAGATTCCCACGACAGGATTTTCTTGCGGCAAAAAGGGTGGAGGGCAAGATTTGGAACCTCAAGTTGTATTTCCAGTACTAGGTACTGAGCCGCTCGTTTTATCGCAGCTTTGAAGTGTTTCGTGGTCGAGTGATTGTGGAGGTCTTTTCATTCACACCTATAGCACACACTCCTTTTGCCTCTCTTTGAGCAACTTCTGTTTCCGCCCGCGGCCCGAAGGTGTTTTGCAATCCCTCGTCTCCCAGGTAAGGATCCACCCCCTGATCTGACCTCGGCACGGTTCGTTCGACGTGAATACTCCAACACACATCGGAGATGGCTTGTCTCGGTTGTCCTCCATCTTGAGCAGCAATCGCAGCTGTCCACCAAAGGTTCTTGTGTCAACTAACATTGATGCGGCGCGAAGGATTCTTGGGCGCAGCGTCAGGGGTTATCAAACGTCAACCTTAGCGTGCCCTCCCGCCCGGCCACACCGTCACCATCCCACAGCAGCATCCGACGTACCACTGAGAAAAGGCACTCAAAACTGCTACCTTGGCAGAGCAATAACTCAGAGGCATCCTCGCCCTCGTCCCTTCGTTTGAACGAACCCAGACAAACACCGTCACACCCGACAGACAAGCGCTGGCCGTTGCCGTTAATTACGTTGCTGTCCCACAGCACCAATCTACGACAAAACAAACCAGGCCAATTTCCCGGCCTGTCTGAGGCACTCGAGACTCGCCTAACTGGCACCCGCGACGAAACACTCGCCCGCCGTCCCCCGCAGACGAAGCTCGCCGATTGCTCATCAGCCGCCGCCCAAGAGCACGACCGAGCCAGCGAGCGATCTCTTGTGCATCGCGATTGCGTGCAAAACGGAAATTTGACCCAGCGCTCGGCTGCCAAGCGGGCCCGCCTGATCCACCGCATTCAGGCTCCCAGTCCAGGTTCCTAACACTTGATGGTGATCTCTCTTCTTGACCAGACCCGGTTTTGGTGCAATCACGCCTGGGCCAATCCGAGCGAGCCACACAGAATTCTGGCCCACCTCGATCACTCGCACATTAGCGCCACCCACCCGCCCGTCGTGCGTTGTGCTGCCACGCCAGCGCAGAGCTTAGGTTCCTCGTTCCTGGCCCAAATTCGCAGGCTTTGACCCTGCGCGAGCCACAACGGCTAGTCAACATCAACAATCCCCATTCCAGTCCAATCGAGCCCGACTTGCCTCTATCCCAATTTCACCGTCCTTGCGACCTGGCGACCGCGCCCAAGCAACTCTCGACGACTTTGTCGGCACCCTCGTTCCGTTTCGATTTTCTCAGAACGCGATCGCGACTTCGACCGACGCAGCTGCGGTGTTTTTTTTTTTTTTTTTTTTCTTCTCTCTCTCCGAGATTGCTGCCTCGCGCGTACACCGACCAGCGACGCACAACGCAACCAGGCCAATTCGCCTCGAGTCCGACGACGTAGCACGTCCCACGAGCCTAACGGTTTTGCGCGCGCTGGTGCCCTGTTTTTTTTTATTATTTATTGTTCTCTTGGTCTTGGGCCGCGCACTAGTCCAGCTCCTCCAGACTGTCAAAACTGTCATGGCTCGTTCATAGGCGTCCGATCCCCCATGATCCGCGCGGCTGTCACCCGCAACAATCCAAGGTTGACAGCTAGCCACCTCCGCGATTTTCGAGGCACACCATACAGTGCCTCGCGACATCTTCGAAATGCGAATACCCCTCCGGCGGCGGGTAGCGCGCCCCGGCCCACGCTCTCTAACGCTGTTTCTTCTCTTGCCATCTCCGGCTTCGCCTCGATACCCACGACCGATGCCGTTACGTTTAGGCCCGCCCCGTCCGCGAACCTCGATCTCTCCCAGCTTGGCCGTGTTGGAATTGCTGGAGACTTCTCCGGCATCTCTCTCTACCAGTTTGAAGGCCAGACCGAGGCGCCCATCAGCACAAATGGCAGCGAATCACTGCTGGCGCGCACGCCTAATGGGGCGCTGGCGAGCGTCCTCAACACAGATGCTTCGATCAACGCCATGTGCGCGTTCATGCTGAACAATGGCAGCATGGCAGGCGTCGTGCTTGGTGGAAACTTCACGAGTCTGGGGTCTAAGCAGTCCTCGGCAATCGCACTGTTCAACCCCAACACTTCCGATGTCACACCCCTCGCTGGGCTCCAAGGCCAGGTCAGCGCCGTGCTCTGCGACCAAGAGCGGAGCACCATCTACGTCGGCGGTAATTTTAGGGGTGCCGGCTCGACGAACGCCATCGCCTGGGTTAACAACCAGTGGACGAACCTGCCGTTCGGCGGCTTCAACGGGCCCGTCAAGTCCATCACCAAGGCCGCCAACGGCCACATAATCTTCGGAGGCGAGTTCACGGGGCTGGGTAACGACAGTGTCCCGACCCAACCCGATGGGCAGGTCATCAACCTTGCGGATGCCACGATAACGTCGGGCTCTTCTTCCTCGGACACGTCATTCAGCGACCCGAGGAACATCATCTGCAAGTCCGGCGGGTCTGGCGGCCCCGGAAACACCTGGCTGCTCCGCGACAACACCCCCGGCTTTTGGCAGGCGAGCTTTAACTTCGGTTTCCAGCCGACCAAGCTGCGGCTGCGCAACACGCGCCAGAACGGCCGCGGAACCAGGACCTGGCGCTTCACGGCCCAGCCCATCAACGGTATCATGAACTTCACCTACATCGATCCCGCCACCGGCAGGAACTCATCTTGCAACAAGCGAGTGCCCGCTCAGCAACAACAGCAGTGTGCCATTCCAGGACTTCCACTTTGTGAACGTTATCGGCATGAACGGGTTCCGGATTGACATCTCGCAGTTCTACGGCAACGGCGGCGGGCTTGATGGCATCGAGCTTTTCCAGGACGATATTTTCACCTATGCCGTCAACCAGTTCAATGAGCCGACTTGTGCTGGTCTCGCGAACCCCTCGAGGGCCACCACCACTGGCCCTTTCTCCATATCTCCTTCTCAGCTGAGCCAGTCGCAGTACCTGACTGCTCAGCTCTCCAGCCCCATCAACTCCCAGTCCGCGTCCATCACGTTCACTCCCGACATCCGCGAGGCTGGCGACTACTCAGTCGACATGTACACTCCTGGGTGCATCCCGGACGGCACCTGCGCGACTCGTGGACAGGTCAACATCACCATCAACCCTAGACCTGGCTTCTCCCAGTCTGTGCAGCTTTTCCAGACAAACAACTTTGACAAGTTCGACCAGATTTATTTCGGTCAGATGCAGGCGAGCGGCTCGTTCCGCCCGACTGTTGTCATGACTCCGCTCAACGGCCAGTCTCTTGACAGCATGACATTTGTGGCCCAGAGAGTCGGCTTCACCCAGATCAACTCTACCGGCGGACTCAACGGCCTGTTCGACTACAACCCAGCCACGCCCACTATCAACCCGACTGAGTTCCAGAGCTCAGGTTTCCACAAGCTTGGCGCTTCTCTGGCGCCCTCGGCTACGGTTGTTGCGCTTGCATCGGCTGGCGACACGACTTACATTGGCGGAGCCTTCAACGGTGACAATGCTAGGAATGTTGTTGGTATCAACACCCGCGACTCGTCGACGCAGTCCCTGAACGGTGGTCTTAACGGCGCTGTGGGCGCCATGGCCCTCAACGGGAACAACCTTTACGTGGGCGGTAGCTTCTCGGCCACTCAGGACAACTCAGTCGCTGGCCTCAATGGTGTCGCAGTGCTGGATACCGCAACCAAAAGATGGAGCGCTCTCGGTGGCGGCGTTGAGGGCAATGTCATGAACGTCGTCCTGATGACCATGAATGTCACAGGCACAACGCCCGAGGTTGTGGTCAGCTTCAGCGGCGGATTCGGTCAGCTGCGGGCTTTCAACGGAAACCCCGCTGTCCCCGTCAATGGCTTCGCTATCTGGGTCCCATCGCAGCGCAATTGGCTCAACAACCTCAACGGCACGGTCGAGTCCGTCGACGGCATCCTCTCGTCGTCGATCCTGAACCTGCCTGGCGGCGGAGACCTGTACTCCGGCTCGGTATTGTTCTCGTCTCTCGGCGCCAATGGAGCTGCTGTCTTGGATGGCACCTCGCTGCGTGGATTTCCCGCTCGCATCCAGCCCAGGGCCGCTGCGTCACCGACGGCCAGGATCGCCAAACGGGACACCCCCCTGAGTGTCCGGTCCTCGGGTGTCAACGCTGGTGCCTTCTATGCCCCTGCCAACAGCGGCAGGAACATCACAGTCCTTGCGGGACGATTCACTGCCACGGCCACCAATGGCTCCTCCATTAATAATCTCGTGCTCATCGACGGTGCCAACAACGATATGGTCACCGGCCTTGGCAACCAGATCTCAGCCAACTCGACTTTCAGCGCGGTTGCCATCCAAGGGGATAACCTGTTTGCTGGCGGCAATCTCACTGGCACTGTCAATGGGCCCGGGTCAACGGTCTCGTTTCCTACAATCTGGCCAACAAGGACTTCAACGTCCAGCCACCCGTGCTCTCCGGAGGCAACACCACTGTCCACGCCATCGCCCTCCGTCCAAACAGCGGCGACGTCTATGTCGGTGGATCTTTCACCTCGGCCGGATCCCTTGGCTGCCCCGGCGTCTGCTTTTACAGCTCGTCAGCCGGAACTTGGAACCGCCCTGGTCCCAACCTGGACGGAACCGTCAACGCCATGATCTGGGCTAGCGACACGGTGCTGCTGGCGGGTGGCTCCCTCACGCTCAATGACACCATCAAGACCAGCCTGGCCAGGTTTGATACTGGCCGGGGAGCCTGGGAGGCCTTCCCCGGGTTTGATAAGCTCCCGGGTCCTGTTGAAGTTCTCACGGCAGCGTCTCGCGATGGCAACGAGGTGTGGGTATCGGGAACCTCGACTGCCAACGGCGCCATATATCTGATGAAGTACGACGGCTCTCAGTGGCGTCCCGCCCCTGCCTTGGGCAACGGCTCTGTGCTCCGCAGCCTGCAGATGTTCACGGTGACGTCGAACCATGAAGACTCGCCCCTTGTTGCACCCTCCCAGGTGCTCATGCTCACCGGCTCCATCCGAATCCCCAACTTTGGATCCGCGTCGGCCGCCATCTTCGACGGTACTGCCTACCGCCCATTCGCCCTGACCTCGTCTCGTGACCGGACGTCCGGTACCATCTCTCGCATCTTTGTGGAGAACTCGCAGTTTTTCACCTCGAGCGAAGCCGGACGTCTTCCTCTGGTTGCCATCGTCCTGATTGGCCTCGGAATCTCTCTCGTGCTCATGCTCCTCATCGTCCTCGCGGGTCTACTCTTGGACCGTCTTAGGAAGAAGCGCGAGGGCTACATCCCCGCCCCCACGTCCATGTACGACAGGGGCAGCGGGATTCAGAGGGTACCCCCCGGAGAACTTTTGTCGACACTTCGCCAAGGTCGAGGGGGGCCACCAACAGTATGATACGATGATGACGATTACGAGAGCGAACCGGATGCAATTTGTATCTGGCAGGCGTTAACCAGGGCCGATGGGTGGCGTTTTGTGGTCTGGATTTTACTCAAATTTTGGGCGGCGTTGATTTTTTGGCACACGAATCTTTTGCGAGCGAAGCTTTCCGCCTGAGACACCAGTGGCATTCTCGACTCCTATCGACGGACTCGATCGTCACGATACCTTTCGACCGTCGAGCACTGCCGAGGTTAATTGGGCACTTCGAACGGTCAATGACGGCAACCTTATTCTTTTTTTGATTTGATACCCCTTCCTGGTCTCCCCTACCAGGCACTTGGACCACCCAGGGCACAGGGCATGTTCTCTGTGGGCTCGCAACGAACGGGTTCCCGACGATCACACGTGCCGTTGGGGTTCGTCTTTCGATACGGTCACCTTGACAATCTTTCATCCCCATTTTCTTGTTTTTTTCTTCCTTTTTTTCCCCGCCTTGTTTTCAATCTTCGAAAAAGCCTCTGTTCTGCTTCTCTTCTACGAATTACGACCGCTCACATATGTCGGTAATGTTTAACCTGTCTATTTCCGTCCAAGGACCTTTCAACCTCGCTACATCTTTTCCCATAAAAAAAACGCCCCGGCGATGTACATTACCTTCTCCAGTTCCCAAGAGGTTTGAGGACGGACGTCCTCACTTTTTCGTACTGCCTCCCCGAATGCTTTCAGGGAACTCTCCACCTGCAATGCGTGCCTGGAGTTTATCTTTTCTGCCTTTGTTGATCACGCCCATGCCCCAGGGATCCTGCACTGGGGCTCGTTTGGCAGTTGTTTGTTCATTTCTCTCTTCATTCCTTGCTGTTGTGCTTGGCGCGATCAGACCATCTGAATCGTTGATTTTTGTCGCGGAATTGGACGCAGTCTTGGACCACCTTGATGGGCAGCACCATCTGCCGGACGAACTAGCATACAGATTTTCTGTCACCGCTGTTTTGTGTTGATATCAAGATTTTCTTCTTGACGGCGCACGGAGGTGCCAGCCAAGCTTGGTAGATAGGTAGATTACACACTCTTTGACACCCGCGAGGACGCCTAAACTAGGTTTCCGCGGGAGGGGAAATAAAGTATTAGATAGATGGTCACAAAATGGGACAAAACACATGATTGTCTTTGCCCTCCTCTCCTCAGGCCCCCCCCCCCCCCCCCCGCGTCTGGGCTCCTCGTGTTTCATCCGAGCCAGCCCGCGCGCCACTCCGTTACTCGTCGTGGCAAACCAACTCGCGACGCTCGCAGTCTATCCTCGGCGCAGAATCTTAGCAGTATACGACGAAAAATCGGACGGAGTCTAGATTGTGACAAGGTGCGCGTGTGGATATTTGTAGCGAGGTATTTATGGGCGTGTCCTGTTTTCATCGCATAGTCGATCCCTTTTTTTCACGGCGGACGGCTGACAGGAACCAAACGCCTGCGGCCCAGCAGCAGCGGGATGGTGTCGCTCGCGCCCTCGCGCGGCCTGGACCCGGGGAGCGTGCGCGGCTTGAAGGGGGCGCGGCGGCTCGTCGGCCGGTAGTGCCGCAGCTGCCACCGCGGGCTCCGGGGATACCAGTCGCTGCCCTCCGGCTCTTCCTCTTCTGAGGGGCAGTGTCTTGGTGCGCTGCTTACACCTTCTGCTGCTGTTGGTGGTGTTGGCGGTAGTGATGGTGATGATAGTGAAGCGGTCGTTGTCTGTCTTTGCTTGAAACATGATGACTCCCCTGTCGGCGAGGGAGAGGCGGAGGAAAGGGGCGTGTAGAAGATGAGCTGGTGGTGGTGATGCTCGCCCGCCTCGCTGCCTCCGCACGTGCTGCTGCTGCACGTGCTGCTGCTGCTGCTGCTGCTTCGTCTGCTGCTGGTACTCTGGGTAGCATCGCCACCATTGCCCGCGCCGACATCGCTGTAGCCGTGGTCATCGTGCGGGCTTACCCCCGGCCGCCGCCGGAGCTGCAAGGCGGCGTCGATGCCGGCCTCGCAGCTGCTCCGCGCGGCCAGGGCGGACCCGACGACGCCGCGCAGGCCGCGCAGGACGGCGCGGATGCGCGCGAGCTGCTCGTCGGTCCCGGCGCGGGCGGCGCCGCACCGGTGGCAGGCGCCCGGGACGCGGACGACGTCGCGCGGGTGGGACCAGCGCTGGGTGCAGAGGGAGTTGTTTTGTCGTGGTGGTGGGTGCTAGAAGAAGAGCAGGAGGAAGAGGAGGATGAGGACGAGGAGGCGGCGGCTGGGCACTCGGCCGTCTCGGGGCCCCAGTAGCCGTGGTTGCAGTCCCCGAATATGACACGCCTGTGCCAGCACATGTCTTTTAAGGGGTTTCTCGTGCTCTGTACTCCTTCGAGCTCTCGTTTCTGAGGGTGACTTCTCCTGAACTGGTCGTCACAGGTGTCTAGTGAGGCCTTGGCTGAGTGTGAGGATGCAAACAAGCTGGGCTGGAAGACCCAAAATTAAAGATTTGAAGGATGATGAGACTGGCGCCAGTGCTTGATAAAGCAAGAGGTTCCATTGTTCACAGCAGCCACATGACTGCCCCTTACATGGCGGACAAAGAGAGAGACAGAGACAGCAGGGCTGGCGTGTTGGCTGGCGGCAGGGTCGTGGCACTTTGTTTGTATGTTGGCAGGCCGGACTTGGAAATAACAATAATAAATAAATTCAGGCAAACACTGGTTTCCCTTGGACGATATGACGTTCCTTGTCTCGGGAGGTGGAGAAGCAAACAGAAAGAAGGGAGGAAAAAAAAGTAAAAAGTGACAGGCCCAAGACGGGAACTAGAAGCCTCTTGAGAGGGGAGAATTCTGTCGCATGTGCATCGACAGGGGAGCGGGAGCGGTCCAGAAGCGTCAGGCGAGGGTGGGTAGAGTTTCCAGCATCGCGAGGCGCCTGCTCGCCTGGCAGGCTAGCCCGGTTCTATCATTAGGAGGGGGAATAATCGGGATGGGATGAAGTGGCAGGTGAAGAGAGTGTAAAAAAAAAAAAAGGAACGAAAAAGAAAAAGGGGGCCTGCCGCGACTGGCTAGCTGGGCCACGGCAAGGCTGCCTGCATGGGAAGGAAATTAACCAGCTGAAAGCTACCGGTTAAACCTTGAGAGGAATGGAGCTGCATATGAGCCCATCAAACAAAGGCAAACAACAAAAAAATGAGAGCCTGTCCGTATTATATTGGATGGATTTGGAGACGGGCTCCGCCGGCAGGGGCACTTTGCATGTGCGGGTGTGACGGCCAGGGGCCAGGCCGAGGAATGAAAACATTCCTTAGCCCGTCGAGCTAGTTTAGCATGCCGGATGTGCCGCTCACAAATAAGCAACGCCAGCCGTGTGATGGTCGTTTGTCTCATCAAACGCTATTTGTTTGCGCCAAGTAGGGGACCTGTTTTTTTCGCCCAAGCCGTGTGTGTGACACCACACCCACCACCCTCGCATTTGGAGCTGCGTCTGGAATATGAGGCGCGTTGAACACCAGGAACCTACTGCAAAAGCAGGGCCCGACGCGAGAAGCATTGCATCAGACGTCCCTCCCGTATTCTGTCGTGTCTGACTGTTGCCGCGGAGCGCGTGAGGACTGACTGGTAAACATCAGCCAGACTCCTTCAGATCTTGTCTTGCGTTTGTCTCTTCTCATCTCACCTGCTCTCTCTCGATCTACCCCTCGCTTCTCGGGCCCAAAATGGATAGATGATCGGTGCCCAACCAGCCCTGGGCCGGATAAGACTACCTCGCCAAAGACATTGATGCTTTTGCTTTCGACTCCATCCCCCCTGTGGCGGACGGTGCCGTCTCCATCCTGAGCTTGTTCAAGTGCCCGCTGTCCATGACCTCGCAAAAGTCCCTGGCCCACACCAGCCGTGGCCGGCCCGGCGCCCCCGCCGCCTCCGAGACGTGGGGCACGTCGAACCCGAGCCTGGACAGGCACTTGAGCAGCGCGCTGTCGTGAGGTCCTTCGTCCGCCATGACGACGCCGGCCGACGCCTCCAGGAGGCACTCCAGGTCTGTGATGGAGTCCCCAAAGTAGACGGTTGTTCTCGCCCCGCTCTCGCCGCCCTCTCGTGTGCGACCGTCGCTGCCGCCGCTGCTGCTGTTTCTTCTTTCCAGGAATGCCCTCAGCTTGTCCGCCGACGTCGTGAGGGCCGCCGGGCAGGCATCGGTCGCCGCTCCAGGCCTGTCGTCATCGCCCTGCTCCCCCTCCCGGCTCCTCCTCCCCACCGGCCCGCCGATCGAGCCGTCCACCGTGATCTCGTTGCTGATAATGTCGGAGACGGCTGCCGCTGCACCACTGTCGCCGCCGCCGCCCTCTCCATCCAAATCCCCCTCCCCCTCGCACAGGGACACGACGCCCCTGATAAAAGCCGCGGACCAGTTCACCGAGAGCACCGACACGCTCGCATCCAGCCCCGCAGCCGCGGCCACGAACCCGGCGAACCCGGCGCGGAAGGTAGCCCTGCCCGCCCGGACGGCCTCCCGGCCGGCCTCGAACAGGTGGGCGTCGGTGCAGCCGGCGAACAGGCGCGAGCGGCCGACGCGCGCGACCGAGGCGCCGTCGACGGCGCGCAGGCTGGCCAGGAAGGCGCGCTCGGCGGTCACGGTGCGCCGGTCCGCCTCGGCGGGGACGAATGCGGCCGTGTGCCGCTCGTGGTCCGCCACGTACGACGACACGATCCAGTCCCAGGTGGCCTGGCTGCTGCTCTGCTGCTGCTGGCGGGAAACTGCGAAGGCGCCCAGGCAGCCGATGGTGTCCTTGGCCGTGATGGTGCCGTCGAAATCGAGCACGATGTCCATTGCGGCGGGGTCGACAAGGTGTGAAAATCAAACTGATCGATTAGCCTGTTTGGTGTGTGCACTGTGGCGTGGACCGGCCACGGGTTGTCTGAGCTGCAAGGTTGAGAGTACCGGGGATCCAGAAAAGGGGAAGACAATTCGGGGTTTTTGATATCGCACGGGGCGGCATGACAACAAGTCCAAGGCTCACTCACCAAACCTCGCATACGTCAGCGATGTCAGGTAGCTTGGCATGGAGTTTGGTCAAAGAGCCGATCACTTTCTTCACTCTCCAAATCATCAATCATCCTCGTCGACAGAGCCCCACATGGACACCTCGCAACGCACTGTATGTAAACACACGGACGTGAAATGTTGTGCCATCTGCGTCTATGTTTTATCAAGAATGCCCGAGCCAACCTCTGGCTACTGCCGTGTCCAACTGGCATGGAACCGGGCCTTGCGCCCGTCCAAACCCAACGGCAGCAGGCTGGCGCTGTAGGTCAACTCAAGGGGTATCGTCTTCTTCCCGTCTTGTCGGAGCCATTGATGTCCGTGAGGGGAGCTGGTAGAAGTGAGACAGAAATAAGCAGCATGATCCGGTGCATAGATGGCCTCCCAGACCAATGAAACGCCATAATTGTAGCCGCATAACAATAAGAAACCAGTAGAAAAACAACAAGCAAGAAGAACGAGAAAACGCCAAGACGACCTCAGAGGACGTCTTCCATCTTAATGTCGCCTTCCTCGTCGTCGTCGTCGGCGTTCTCCGCCGCGGGCGCAATGGCACCGTCCCCCTCCTGGGCCGAGATGTTGTTGGAGCGGATGACGTCCTTTGTCAAGGACCAGAGGTTGGCAAACCTGCCCGTCTTTGCAGCTCGGCAACCTTCTCGAGCGTTTGCCTTAGGTATGCCTCGGGCTGCCTCAGCTCGTGGCGGAGCGTCTTCATGCTGTAGTACTGGTAGATGGCGAAGAGCTTGAAGATTCGGTCCAGCAGTTCGTTCTCGGCCATACGCGTCGTCTTCATATCCACCCTCTTGGCCTTGGTCGGCGGAGGAGCCTGTGCGGCGGCGGGCTGCGCGCGAGAAAGAGAACCGGGTCAGGATTTGGGCAGAACCAGGCACCAGGGGAGTGCGAGCACACTTACAATAAAGTTCTGCAGCCTGTTCTGGGCGGCGAGACCACCGCGCTCGAGCGAGTTGAGCGAGATGTTGGTCTCGTCGATGAAGGTGACGACGGCGGTGGGCTTGGAGGCCTCGATGGCCCTCAGGGCGAGCATGTGGTCCGTCTCGGGGTTGTCGACGGGGATGCAGTTGAGCTCGTGGCGGACGCGGCCGGCAATCCTTGTCTTCTTGGGGATGGCCTTGCGGTAGAACTCGCGGCGCGGCCCCCTGCGGCGGCCGCCGGGGAACTTTGGCCTCTCGGCGGGCTTGTCGGGCCTGGGCTGGCGCAGCAGCTTGGAGGGCACGCCGGCGGCGGCGGCCTCGGCGCGGGCGCGGTTCTTTTCCTTGTAGTGCGGCAGGTCCTCCTCGGAGAAGAGGAAGGTGTTGTTGACGCGCATCTCGGTGACCTTGAGGTCGTACTCCTTGGGGACGAGCTGGTGCTGGCCCAGGTTGCTGTGCAGCAGCATGCGCAGGCGCGGGTTGGGCTGGCCCGTCTTAGGGTCGACCTCGTACCACTGGCGGATGCGCCCGACCTCGATCTCGGCGTCGTCGGGGAGCTTGTCCCAGGCCTCCCAGACGTAGTTGGGCACGCGCGCCAGGTACATGTTGTCGTATTTTGGGTCGTCGGCCATCTTGTCGTAGAACTCGAGGTCGCCGCCCGCCTCGTCGAGCGGGTCGTCCTCGGCAGCCTCGTCGCCCTCGATGAAGGGCTCCTCATCGTCGTCGCGCTCGGGCTTGATCTTGATGTCGGACATTGTGTCGACTGGGTGGGTGCTGGCAGCGCCCCCGAGCGGCGGTTAGTTGGTCGGTCCGTCGATCAGTCCGCCGGTCGGTGCAGTGCGCGCGCCGATTCAGTGCGGAAAATGGAAGTCTCTTTGGCTGATGCTGTTGTTTTCCGGCAATGTTTATTGGAGGTGAGGCAGGCAGGGCCTAGCGCGGCAGATGGATTCCATGGAATGCATGCACCAATGTGACGAAATGCGCCGCGGCTCGCTCCAGTTGGCCGAATCCGGCAGGCTGCCACGGATTGGGATTGAGGCTTGGGATTACGTAAAGCCACCGACAGGAAAGCCGCGGCCGGATTCGCCACTGTGCCCGCCGCCCTTTCTCGCTGACAATTGACGTACCAGCACCGCCTTCTTCTCCCACCAAAATCTCGTTAAACGACCGATTCACCTCCTGCTGTCGCCCTTTCAGCCCACGTAGATTATCGCATCATTCCTTCGGCCAGTCTCCAGCATCAAACACCCGCACCCCTATCGGGTTTCCCATCTAATTGAATCGAGTATCACGTTGCATTTCTCTGCCCCTCCCTGGTCTGAGCGCGTTGAGCACCCATCATGTCTTCGGCAGAGGAGCAGGAAATCCTGGCTCGCATCGGCCAGCTTGCCGGTAAGATACGCACCCCGCAGCCTGGTCGACGCGGCCCGGACCCAGATCAGCCTTGAAAGCGAGTGGCGCCAATGCTAACAAAGGTGCGCCTTTTGCGCTTCACCCTCGGCAGGCCAGATCAACCGCCACAAGAACCAGCAGGCCGGCGTGGCTACCAGCCCAGCTCACCACTACCACCCCTACCACTGTATGTCTTCGCGGTACGACCATTCAGGACCCGGCTCTAACTCGCCTCAAGCCCCGACCAATGCGTACTCCTCGTGGGGTCGCGGCGCAGGGGGATATCAGGCACGAGGTGGCCGTGGAGCCAAGGCTGCCCCGCATCGTCATCGGTCCCTGGTCCTCAACAACACGGCCAACATCAACGGCGCCGCCCGGCCCGGTGGCAGCGCCAGGCCCGATCCCGACTCGGGCGCCAATTCGGATGCGTCCACGTCATCATGGGTTACGAAGAAAGATCGACACTTGCAGCTGATCAACCCCACCGTGTACGAGAAGGAGGCCCAGGCCCGGTCCAAGGCCATGGCCGAGTCGACGCGCCAGAAGGAACGGGTCGCAGACGACCGCGAGCGCTCCAAGCTGCTGGCCCACCTGCGCGGGGGTGCCATGCCCGCTACCCCCGTAGGCTATGCTAACACGCGCCCGGCCACCCAGTATGAGGTCGTTGTCGACGGAATCCGGTTCAATGTCGCCAAGAACGGGAGCAAGCTCGTCAAGATCATCGGCATGTTTCTCCCCGTTGTCTTTTACCCTCGATGGGGTGATGCTAACATGACCTTTTATAGACAACAACGCGCCCAAGGCTACTCCCAAGATGGCCATTGTGGGCGGAGTCAAGTTCTACCGCAGTCGTAACGGCAATCTGTACAGACATGGCATCGTCAAAGCCCAGCGGTATGGCTCGCGGCCCCATGTTGCCGGAACACTTACCGAGAATCTGTCTAGGCGATCCGGAACTGTCCGCAAGGTGGACACGCCATGCAGGATGTTCTCTATGACTGGTATCTTTCTTCTCCATCCCCTATTCCCTTGCTTGTTTCCCCTCCCAGCGGACGGATCACCTCGGTGCCTTTCTCTTGCAGCGGCGCACGTCTTCTTCTTGAGCGAGCGCATCGAGTGTACGCGCAGTGGCTCTTTGATAGGTAAACCCACTAACCACAGCCATTTTCTTCTCTGTTTCCCCTCTTTTCTCCTCTTCTCTTTAGGATCATGCACAAACGGCCCTCGTTGCCGCTACATACACGACCCAGCCAAGGTCGCGATATGCAGAGACTTCCTCGTGAAGGGCGACTGCATCAGCGGGGACTCGTGCGACCTTTCTCACGAGCTGACAGACGAGCGGACGCCCGCATGCGTCCACTACGCCAAGGGCAAGTGCACAAACCCCGACTGCCAGTATGCTCACATGCAAGTGACTCCAGGAGCCCTGGTCTGCCGGGATTTCGGCATCTTCGGATACTGCAGCAAAGGCGCCAACTGTGATGAACGCCACGTGTTCGAGTGTCCCGACTTCAGCAACACGGGCGTCTGTAAGACAAAGGGCTGTAAGCTCCCGCATCGGGAGAGGGCAAGCGTCCTTCGCAAGGCCGGAGCTGCAGCAGACGACAACGACGTGGACATGGCGGATATATCAAGCGACGAGGACGGCGAGTCGGTTGATAGCAACGATGTCGACTCGGATGCTGTCGACGAATTCCTGTGGGAGGACGATGCTTCTGACGAAGTTTTCGATCCCAACCAAGAGTTCATCCAGCTCTGAGCATTCTTTGCGGGACTGGTGGCTCCAACCACCTGTGTCTCCTTCCCCACCCTTACCTGTTCTCCCCAACCCTCATGCTCTTGATGTCCGTTCCGGATGCTGGCTCTCTCTGTGCCCCCGTTCGGCAAGCGGTCTTCATCATGACGTGGTCAAGTTGGGAAGCAATATTGCTCTCGGCCGGGCAAACACCGGCCAGAGTGTCTCGCTTGGATTGGAGGATGGCTAGACGAGCATCTCGAGTCTCGTGGCTTGAGGCATTTTCTTGACTTCTGCTAGGGAAGCCGGCCGGCGTTTTGGGACGGGACGATACCACATTGATAGAGTATTAAAAAAAAAAAAAAAAAGTGTGTTAAAAGACGGGTTACAGCCTTTGGAAAGAAACATAACGGTGTATGCTTGATCGTGTTTGCAGTACGGATGCACGACATGAGTGATGCAGCAGTGGCATGCAAGTCAATTGCAGGGTCTCGACTGTTCCATGACAGCAGGCCAGTCTTAGTGGGATGGCCCAGCCAGGCAGGCGCCGGGTGCACCGCCTTAACTCAGCCTCCACTTCATGCGCCGGCGGCTAACGAGGTTGCCCCTGGTTCACCAACCAGCAGCTGAAGGCGAGGGATGGGGCCTTAAATTCAATGCTACGTACGCTACGTAATCCCAAGACAACACGGCTGACTGTCTCTGGTCGTGTCAACGCGACTTTGGCGCCGGAAACAGTCCCAACATATCTTCTGCTCAGCTGACAGTTTGCTTTTCTTTGTCACTCCCTTGGAAGAAGGCCGTCAACACTGCTCGCTCTTTCACTCATTTCCACCCCTGCATCAGACTGTGCCTTTTACCCCGCAATTCCTCATTCAAGGTGAAGAGCGACTGCGATCGAGGAGAGAAGACGCTTTGGAGCGGAGTTGCGACATCAAACACAGGCTCAAAACCAAAAAGAAGTATTCCAAGTCGAGGTTCTAGACCTAGACCTAGGCAGATCTCGTGGAGTCAAGTGCGAAAGGAAGCAGGCGCCAAGCAACGAGAGGAACGGGGCACGCGCCACTTGAACCGAGCCCCGTCTGCCAGTTGGAACGGAGATAGAAGGTGGCCGAAAAAATGGGGCTGCGCGACCTGCTCAAGAAGAAGGACAAGGATGCGGACGACGGCGGGTCGGCGGAGAAGCAGCAGCAGCAGCAGCAGGCGGCGGGCGACCTGCCGAAGCCGCCCGACTTCAAGTTCATCCGATCCGACACGCACGGCGCCGAGGTGATCCACCCGCCCAGTGCCCCCGTGACTCCCAAGGTACCTGATGCCGCCGATGGGGACAGCGGCCGGCGCAGCTTCTTTGGCGGGTCCTCGTCGTCCCGGAAGCGTGACTCCTCCACCGGCGCGGGCTCGGGCCACCACACCTGGGGGCCGGGGAGGAGAAGAAGGAGAAGGGCCTGCGGCGGCTGTCGCAGAAGCTGCACCTGAGCCGCGGCCCCGCGTCCAGCGAGAACGTGCCACAGGACCTGCCCGAGATCGTGGTCGGGCAGGCCGCGGGCGGGGACGGGGACGGGGCGGACGAGGCGCAGTGGGAGCAGCGCGCGACGCTGCTGGCGCGCGAGAACGAGCGCGTCCGCAGCCGGCCCGCCTCGCCCGACCGCGCCGCCTCGGCCGAGGGGGGCTCCGGCGGGCGGGGTCGGAGCGGGACCGCGGACGGCGGGGACCTGGCGAGCGGGCTGGGGCGGATGGATATCGGGGACGGTGCGGGCGGGACGGTGGCGGGCGGGAGGAAGAGGAGCGCCAGCGCCGTGTCGACCAAGGCCATCGACGACGACATCCAGGAGGCCATCCGCCTGCACGAGGCCGGGGACCTAGAGAAGTCGACGGTGCTGTTCGGCCGGCTTGCCGACCCGCAGGGGGCGAACAATCCTCTGAGCCAGGTGTTGTATGGACTTGCTCTACGGTAATTGCTGCCCTTTGCTCTTCTCCTTTGCTTCCCCTTCGTCTTCTTCTTCCCGTGCCATGTATGGGTGACAACAAACCACGTCACGACGACGAAAAAAAACACTAACCCTGCATCCAAAAACAGCCACGGCTGGGGCTGCGAGCCCGACCCGGCCGGAGCGGTCAACTACCTCTCCAAGGCGGCCGCCAACGCCGCGACGGTCGAGACGCTGGCGCTGCAGGCGGGCATGAAGAAGGGCGGCGCCGCAAAAGGCGAGCTCGTCCTGGCCATCTTTGAGCTGGCCAATTGCTTCCGCCATGGCTGGGGCGTCCCCAAGGATGCCGTGGCGGCCAAGCAGGTGAGTTTTCTCTGCCCGGTTTGTTTATTTTGCAGATCCCAGCCGTCGTTACGTAGACACGATGAAGCTCCGAGATCCGCCAACCCGATCGATCAACATCGCTTTGCATCGTTCCCGGGACGAATCGCGTCTTGGGAGGGCGAGGTGGATATCGGCGACCAAATGCACATTCTCACGGGGCCAGCAGGATCGTGGACCGGCCGGCCCCCGTTCGATCCTGCTCTCTTCACGGACAGGCTGCTGACTGGCCTGGCCTTTTTTCACGTCAAAAGTACTACGAAACGGCGGCAAATCTCGGCGACACAGGTACGTGGCCAGCCGGCCTCGGGGCCGAGACCCCGGCCGGCGAGGCTGTCGATTCCCCCAAGCCCAAACCCAAACCCGGCCTCCTCCTCGGCTTGGCTTGGCTTGGCTTGGCTCGTCACGGGCAAGCTGAATGAATTCTGACAGATGTGTCTCTTTCTCACACGCCGTCTAGACGCCATGAACGAGGTGGCATGGTGCTACTTGGAAGGATTTGGTTGCAAGAAAGACAAGGTAAGCACAGAAGAAGAAGGGACGCCGCTGCACATGGCGTCACAGGACGCTGCTCTCGCCGGACTCGTCGTCCCGGTATCACGTCCCGCAGCCGTCGCCCCGTTTTCCCGTGTCAGCAAACATCCCATGGTGCCTGCCGCGAGTCGCCGTGTCACCTTGCGCATGCGCTGCGTGGTCTTGCCTGTGGCCTGGCGGGCGGCCCCATTGGCCGGCCCATTCCCTAACCCACTGCACGCTGCAGCAAGCAGCAGCCCGAGCCCAGTGCAGCCCAGCCCGAGGACGCATGGTACCTTGCCTACCTATCTCCCTTGGGGGGTGGGCAGGCCCAAGGGGTGACTACAGGAACGTCGTCGGGTTGGGCATCAACGAGCCCACCACGGATTCGAATTCGGAGGGCGGTCATGGGCAAATCGGAGCCCTCCCCACGCAGTCTTTCGACATCACATGAGGATTGGTTCTGCCTGAAGCTAAGCTAAACTAACCCGCATCTTTTTTTTTCCGCACAAAAACATAGTTCGCGTCTGCAAAGTACTACCGCCTCGCCGAGAAAAACGGAAACAAGACGCTGGGGAATTCATGGTACGTACCTACCATTTGACATGCTCTTTTTTTTTGTTTGTTTTCATGCAGCCTATTTTCAGCCCCTTCCCCCAAAGTCCGAGGCTATCTCGAAGGGGATTGAGTTGTGCAATCCCGTAAACTCCCCCACACGCAATCCTGCTGTTGTTTGTTTTCCCCTACTACCACGCGTCTTGCGTCTTCCCCCAAAGAACCGCAGCCAGCCAGTCAGCCAGCCAGTCAGCCAACAGCGGCAGCAGCAGTGCCAGGCCATGCGCTCTTCCCCGCGCGGCCGTCCTGAGAGGCCCGTCGCACCGACCCTACACCACCTGCCAGCCCATCCCAGACCCGCAGCATCTTTTCAGAAACGTGCATGGTGCGGCTGCTCGGTCGCAGATGACTTGCACCGCGCCGGCTTGATAGGCCGCGCAAAAAAGAAACAACGAGAGCTGCTGCTGTCGGCCCCCTCGGATGCCTGCAGCTCTGGCGGGCCAATGTTGGCGGCCCCCCCCTTCTCTGGTCATGCATCGGCGCATCATCCATTCTCGACTTCTTTCTCTGGCCAGTCGCCGTCGTCCGCCCTGCTTTTCTTTGGCTGGACGAGAATCGCCGTCGGAAATGCCCATCATCCCTTTCCCTCTGGGCCGCCCGCCACCCCGAGGGACGCACACTCCCCACGCACGCCCATTTGCGCCGCCGTGCCATCTGCCATGCCATGCCATGCCATGCCATGCCAGGCCAACGGCTGCATAATGCGGGATTGCTGCTGCCCACGCTACTGTGCCTCAAGCAAGCGCACTTACACCCCTCCGGTTTTTTTGCCATATGTCGGGGGAGGGCGGGCCCTCGGCCAGTTGGAGCCCGCAGTCCCCCTTACCGGTGACCCTTTTTTTTCCTCCTCGGCGTCGCGCAGTTGCGCGGATGCTACCTTTTTCTTTGCTTTTTCTTCTTGTTTTTGTTTACGTACTCTCTCGCCAACTCAAGCAGAAATCGCTTGGAGGACAGGAGAGAATAGGACTGCATAGTGCATGACCTCTTTGTTGCCCAACGGTGGAGATGGGCGCATTTTGAAATGTGTTTTTCCTTCCAAATGCTGACGCCCTTTTTTTTGTCGCAAACTACTTGCCTCTACATAGGATCTGGAAGGACAAGTACGACCCCGGCAAGGGCGGGAAGAAGTGAAATCAACAAGAAGAGTACACCGGTCGAGGTTGCGTGTGTGGGTGTGTGTGGGTGTGGGTGTGTAGGCGTATGCAACTATCGAGGGTTGGGCGCCAAGAAATGCACGGTAACTCCTTTTCTCTTGGGGGACGGCGAGGTACTTTTTGCACTGCTGATCTCCCACCCCGTATTCCGGGCCCCCAATACCCACCAACCGCATCTTTCTCTAGCAGCCGTCCAGTCAGGCTTGCAGTGAGGGCTTCCTTTTTTTTGCCGCTTTGGGACCATCTACTAGAAACCTCGTGTTTGCCACTGTCTGGACTTTTCCATCTCTTTCGCTTCGCGTCTGGTTCCATAAGGGCTGGCCATCTGGCGATGCTTTTTTTGTTTGTTTGTTTTTCTTTCCTTCTGGATTTTCTTGATTTTGGGTTTTGGAGTATTAGTCTCTTGTCTGCTGTTCCGCGGGACTCGTCTTTTTTCCTGCCTGACAGCCTACACCCCCTCGGTCAGAAGACAAGGCCCGCGGGAGAGGAGGCGGGTCGGGTCATCCGTCAACGATTGGAAAGCGAAAGAGGTCCCGGGGATGAACGGAGCCACGGGTGGCATGATGGCGGCGGTCCGCAAGAAACAACCCGTTTGTTATCATTACCTTTTGGGTTTCTCGGGATTGGAGTGGAATCTGAAAGCAAGCGCCGCATTTTACTCATGCTATCTGTGTGCCGACGGGCTTCCCGGGTATAAGCAACAGCAGCCACACTTGCCTGCCTCGCGCTGCACGGGAGCTCGGGGTGTTGAGCTCTCGCACTTGGGGCGGCTGACATAGCGACCGCAAAAAAAAAAAAAAAAAAAAAAAAAGGTGAATCCTTCCTCTGGACCATATATGCAAGGGCCTTGTTTCTCGGCGGTTGGTTGCTGCTGCCTGGTATCCCCCTCCCATCGGTGTTCCTCGCAGACTTCCCACTCTGTCCGGCTTCTGCTTCTTGTTCTCCACGTGAGAACAAGCAAAGCAGGACCGCCGGCGGCCCCTTGAGGGACGCGACGCGGCCCGGACAAAAGTGCGAGGGTGGAATATGAGGTGAGAAAGTGAATGAAGGTGAGACACTGCAGTTCTACCATGGGAAATCGCTGGCTCTGCCGGCAGTTCCCACTTTCGATGCCGCGCCGCGCCCTCTTCGCCGCTCAGCTGCATTGGGAGGGGGATGGACGGCCCAGCGGACGAACCAGAGAACACACCACCCACTTCACCCGCCCAGCACCGCCGCTGTATCCACCACCCACCCTCCATTATACGGTGGGCTATTATGGTTCTTACCGGGCTTTTTTTTCCCCCTCCCCTTCTCTTCCTCCCACCAGGTCCTGCGAGGGAAATCAGCTCACACGTCCATACATGGGATCCTGATCAGCTGAAGCCGACGGTCTGCGCTGGAGCGGCGCCGTCGGTCAGGAGAGGGAGGTTTTGTGGAGAAAAAGAGATGGTGCGTGTTTTCGTGTGAAACTCGGCTCTTTTTCTTTCCTTTTTCTGGTCGTCATCCTTCTGGTTCTCTTGGGCCTTTCATGACGAGAGGCCGGGATAGCAAGTTGGCTGCTAGGCACATGGGCAGGCAGACAGGCAGGTGAAGAACTCGGACGAGGTGTTGTTACATGGACAAAAAAATCTCACTCACACCACCCCAATATGTCGAGGCTTTTCCTATTCGTCTATTGTTCTGTAAGCCCTGGAATATGCAGTGACACCAACCTTCCTACCTGTCAAGCAGCTTCGAGTATTGCTTTTTCGGTTCCTTTTCGCACACACACACACACACACACACACACACACACACACACACACACACACACACATACTTCCTCATCACATGCATGGTCAAGATATCAGGAAGTCAATTGGGCGCAACAAAACCCCCCCGCGACAACACCATTTTTCGTCCCTCCCGCGGGTCCCGCCATAGAAAGTCCCGAGATTACATCAAGAGTCACAATCGCCGAAACCGATCCCGTGAGCTCGCTTCGATATGAATAAAACAAAACTCTCTCATAACCAAGAGAAAGAAAGAAAAGTGCTCCAGATATACCGACATCATGGGCCGACGTCACACATACACCCAAAGCTGCTAGTGGTGTTCCAAATGCCAAGGCAACGGACCCCGAGCCAAACTTAATTTAGCAGGTCCGAGACGGCGCAACGACGCTCCCATTCAAGATGGTGTGGGCAGCTGGACAGCTCTTCCGTCCTTCCCCCCACACCAACCCTCCTTGACTGTCTGAGACAATATATATGGCACACAACGCGGTGACGACACCGACGCACCCGGGTTTATAGGTAACCGGTACACAGCGCAAAGCCGCACTCCCCCTCCCTTTCGCTATCAGCTAGCTACCTGACTGACCTACCTACCTAGCGTGCTATACCCCCTTGCTTGCTTTTTTGCTGCTGCTGCTGCTGCTGCTGCTGCTGATGCTGCTGTCGCCCCGGGTCTGAAACATTGAGAACGCCCGCTAGGGCTGTCCGAAGGGTGGGTGTGCGCGGGCGGGGAGGGTGGGCACCATCGCCATTTGTCTCGCGGAGGAATACCCAAGCTTGTTCTGGCCTGATACCTACCACCTACCTTACCTTGGCTTACCGGCCTGCCTGGAAACCACGGACACACGCCCGAAATGTCTGCATATGACAGGAGAGCCCAAGCCGTCGGGCCTCGTCCCCTACATCCATCATCCTCCCCTCCCTCTTCGGCTGCATGCTTCTTTGTCTTGCAATCTTAACTGTTGATGCCCTCGTCGGGCCTTGTTACGTCCTCGATCTCGGTCACTATCATCACACATCACGCACACCATTACCACAGACACACTTTTTTTTTTTGGGCAAAAGGCAAGGCGTGAAAGATCACATCAGAGCAGGTGACTGGGTGCAAGTGATAATACCTCGGATAAAACTGTCTTGCTTCATTCGCCTGTTTTTTTTTTCGTTTTATATGATAACTCTTTCGTTAAATTCATGTGACATATGAGAGGAAATCTGAATCTAGACTAGGGTTGGAAATCTTGATACGAGACGTGGTGGGGAAAGAAAAGGAAATGTGTCGCCGAGACAAAGCGTAGGCTGTGCTTGCACGAACCCACGGTCTGAGATCTCCCTCCCCGGCCTCTCTCGCAAGAGAAGGCTGGACCTCTGGCTGCCCAGCCTGGCAATCTCCGAAAGCTGTTTGTGACTTCCTCCTCGTGTGTCGGACAAATGAAAAGCAAAGTGAGCGTGAGCCAAGGGCGCAAATAGTCCCTCTCCCGAATCCCCAGCCTTGTTCCAGCCCCCCTTTTCACAACCGTGCACCGTCCATCCCGCTAAACCAGTATCCCCGAAACCCCCTGACCCGCCCCCATCCGTCCGTTCAGCACTAAGATTGATCTGGGCAATTTGGTGGCCCCCCGCCAAATCCCCTCCAGGCTTGCCATGACAAAAGTAATTGTCACGAATTAAGAAGGAAATAGGACATAGAAATAGGAAATAAGGAAATAGTTTGAAAACCCAGAGAAAAGCCCATAGGAAAATCACAAACAGACAACCTGGAGATGTGAAGCCACGAGGAAGAAATAGGAAAAAAAGCAAGGAAACAAAATCACCAAATCCAAAAACGCTTTGCTCGCTTGCTGCCCAATACCAAAACCCAAACCGATGATGTCCAAGGAAAAAAATGAAAAAGAGGGAGAAGTAAAGAGCAAAACATAAAATCAAACCAAGCGCAATGAGATACAGAAAAACGAACCCGAAAAGATGAGAGAAGATTTTGTTCCGTGAGGAAATAAGGAAAAGGGAAAGGGGGAGGAGAAAAAAGAGCCGCTGGTTTTGACACACTGTTTGGATGCGTGAGCATCTTCATCACATTTGTCTCTGTTGGTTTCATTTCGAACGCGGGAGCGCCGAATTGCGACTGGATGCAAAAAAAAAAAAAAAAAGAAAAGAATATGTAAAATGGCAAAAGCGTTTGTATGCACGTGAGTGGCAGAAATAATATATGTGCAAAAAAAGATGGCCCCGGAGGAGGACATCCCCGGCGCAAGAATGTTAGGGCGTGAGATGGAAAAAGAAGTTGGAAAGAAGGATGCGCGAAAGGAAAACGAGAATAGGAGCAAGAGGAAACGCAAAGCAAAAATGACATTGCTTGGCACGCTTCGTTGGCGTCGTGATCATAGTTGGTCGTGGTCGTGGTCGTGGTCGTGTGTCGAAATCAGTTCGATGGGAAAAAAGGAGACGCGAAAAAGGAGGAAAGACTCGACCATTGCTTATGCGCTGACGCCGTCGCCCTGGTTCTGGTTGCACTCGGCAACCATCTTGACAAAGGTCCTGACCACGTCGCTGGGGATCTGGTCCCACAGGAGAGACCTGGTGTAGACCTCGGCCTTGCTGCCCTGCCGCACCGACGCCATAGCCTCAGCCAGGTTGCGGCGGCCTTGGCTGGTGGACCTTTCGCCACCACCCGACGATGGGCCGGTCTGGAGGAACTCGTCCGACATCATCATGGAGCTGTACTGGGACGCCGTCATGCCAAAGGCCTCCTCCTTGGCCTGCTCAGCCGTCGGGCGGGTGAGCAGGTCAGTGAGGTCACCCAGCATGCTAGGCGCAACACCATCAAGACCAGTAGCGGCAGGAGCCGAAGCCATGGGCGAGGGGGTGGGCCAGTTGACGGTGCCCGAGGGGGCGGCGGCACCACGGAGGGCGAAGCCGGTGGCGGCGGGCTCGGCGACGCCAGCGTCCTTGATGACGTTCTGGAGGATCGACTCCGAGGCGGCGCGCACATCCTCCGACACGCGGGGGATGCTGGGCACCGACGAGCGGCTCGAGCAGACGAGCGCGCCGACGAGGAACAGCATGAAGAGCAGGCCGCCCTGGGTGGACGACTTTTCGCTCTCGACTGGGGCGTCGTGCTTCTTGTTGGCAACCACCACCTGCACCTTGTGCTGGGGCAGCTCCTGCTTGATGTCGGGCACGCTGGCGGCAGGGTCCATGGCGGCGCCAAAGTCGGGCATGTAGCCCATGCCGTCCCAGGAGCCATCGACAGAGATGCCCATGTCGGGGCCGAAAGAGCCAGAGAAACCGGCGGCGTTGGCGTTGGGCATGACCGGCAGGCCCGAGGCGCCAGAGACGTCGGTGCCCTCGGTGCTCTCGATGTGGGCCGTCAGATACTTGACCTTCCTGCGGAGCTCAGCCGTCTCCTCGGTGTGGCGGCGGACCAGCTCCTCCTTGTCGAACTCGTGGATCTGGATGCGGTTGACGAGCTGGGTCCTCTCCTCCATGAGGTGAGACATCTGAAGGCGCATCTCCTCCAGCTCCTCCTCCAGAGCAGAGATGTGAGAAGTGTAGTGCTTCTTCTCGTCCTCGAGGCGCTCCGTGTGTTGCTTCTTGCGCTGCCTCGAGTCAAGGCTGTCACGAAGTCATGATACATGTTAGCGATGGGACATGCCATACATGTTTGTGATAGGGGGATTGATGGAACTTACGCGGCCTGCCTGTTCCTCAGAAGCCTCTTCTGCTGCTTCAGCTCCTTGGTCTCCTGCTCGTCGGTCGATTGCGCAATGAGCTGGTCGATGTTGGCCAGGTTGCGCTCGGCAGGAATGTCGAAGCGCGCGTTCTTCTTGCGGATGCCGTCTCCCTTGCGCAGCTCGTTGTGCGAGCGGAGGCCGGGGCTACCAGGCCTGACCTTCTTGTTCATGGCCATGTTGCCGGACCAATGCTCCTTCTGGGGAGAAGTCGGGAGCGAAGCCTGGCTGGGAACCGCGGAGAACATGGCGACGTTGTTGGCGGGTTGCTGAAGGGGATGGGGGTGCGGTAGAGGGAGGCGCCGTTGGAGTCGAACTCGACCCGGCAGGCCGTCAAAAGCCGCAACAGCGCCCGCCGAGGCAGCGGCGCTGGTCCAGGCCTGTTGTGGCACAAAGCCGTGGGCCTGCTGGTGCTGGTTCTGGTCCATGCGCATAAAGGGGTTGTTGCTCTGGGGGTTTGGTGTTTGGTCCAGGAAGGGGTTGTTGGACGGCACCGACTGCATCTCCACCGACGCAGACCAGTCGTCATGCCTCGGCGAGAATAATGAAGCGCCCATGGCGAAGGATTCCCGGCGGCTGTCGACCATGTTAGGGGACATTTCCAGTCCCTGCTCAAGGCCGGTCTGCTCCAGGATACCCTCGTCAAGAACGCTGTCGTCCTCCTCGTCGAAGAACTTCTGCGCCGTGTCCACACTCAGGGCCGTTGGCCTGTAGTATTGCTGCATCTGAAATGCCGAGACCATTTTGGCGGCCTCTGGTTGTGTGTGTGTGTGGTGGGTGGGTGGGAAAAAAAAAGATGTGAGCGAGAGAAGAGAATGGCACGTTTTGTGGTTGTGCCAAAGCGAGCTTGTGTGTGCGCGCGAGAGATGCTATATCCTGTCTGCCTTGAGGGCGATGTGTAGTGGTGTTGCTCATGGCGCACAAGCGGTGAGGGTAAGGCAGTGCGTCTTTTGTGGGGAGCAGGCCGCTTTTTTATTTTTGGCGCGGGCCCCCGGCCGAGACTTACACACAACCCGGCATGTACTTGGTGTGCACAGCCAAGCAGGGTGTTGTCTTTTGGTGGGGGGAAGCAGAATTGTAGGGGCAAGAGAAAGACAATGGGGAATACAAAATGTGATTGTCAAATGATTCCCTTTTGCTTTGGTCGGGCAGTGTGATGTGGTGGACAAAATGCCCTGAAGGTGGCGAGGCCTCATAGAAGATAAAAAGAAGAAATACAAAAAGGCAGAGGGGAAGGGAAAAAGAGCGGGTGACGAAAGGTGGGCTCGTGCGAATTCTAGCGGTGCTGCTAAGCACCATGAGACAGGTTGGGTGTGTGGTGGTGGGAGGCGGCGCAAAAGGGAACGGGCGGGAGGCAGCGCACCTTTTCCGCGCCAGATAACAAAACCAAAACAAACAAGAGAAAAGAAAAAAAGCCACTTACGATCAAAAAGACCTGTCTTTCGATGGCCGAGCGCAGGAATAAGGCTGGAAAATGGCGGTGCTCTCGTCTCACTGAAACCGGAGAGCAATGATGTGGTGATGGAGGGCGAAGAGTCTCTGCGTCAACGAGGGCAGAGGATGATGGGCTGCTGATATACCGCAGGAGGCGTGGTGCTGTGCGGTGCTTCTTCTGCTGGGCCGATGCAACAACCTTGATGAACAGCAAGAAGATGTGTGGTGTGGGGTGACCAAGCAAGATGATCTTGGGAGGGGACAGACTTGCGTCGTGAATGATGGCGGCAGTGGTGGTTTTGTACTTCAAATGGTCATCTGTGGGAGACGCACCACCCGCGATGGAAAGAAGGTATCTGCGCTACCCTCCGGGCGTACGAGGAGGAGTACCAGACAATGTACTACATACCCCCAGTCAAGCACTAGCGGCGGCTACAGGGGTCCCCGACCGGCTTGAGGAACGCGAAGAACAAGAGGAAGGGTGTGGGTGCCGAAAAAAACGCTCCCTTGGACGACAACACGGCCGTCTATTGGGTGGGTCCGGAGGGCGTGGGCGTGGGCGAGTGGGCTCTGCGTCTGCCAGTCCCGAAGAGCACCGGCAAGCCACCCCTCTCGCTGCATGCTCTCTCCCTCACACGACCCGTTTACTGTGTATGCGCGCCAAGTGACATGCCCGCCCCAAACTGTGGCAGTTCCCCCGTGGGCCCAGACGCTGCGCGCTGAGAGGACGAAGGCAGGCGTGGACTTCGGGAACCTGTGGCTTGCTGCGGCATGTTTTTTTGCACTTGCACCTGGAGGCGTCAATGGGGAAGCTGACTGACTGGACGCTTGCCCTCCAATCTTTGGGTCACGATCACATTGGGCAGAGTTTCTGGTTGGGTCTGGCAGAAACGGCCACCCACGCTGGAGCCTGCCGAGAACGAGTGGTTGCGGACAGCCTTCCTTTGTGACAGCCAAGCCAAGTGGGAAAGTTGCATCTCGTAACGGAACGTCGAACCCCTAGGTAGACCATCCCGTCGTCCCGAATGTGGACATGAAGGGAGGGGAAGAAAATAAAATTCAGAAAAGGGACGACGGGCGATGCGCTGGGTTAGGTACAAAGGCGCGACCGCCTCTGCGGGACAGTTATGGGAGTACATTGGGCGAGCGGTGAAGGGCGGGTGAAGCTGCCAGGTGCGAGTAGGTACCCGCCTAACCATGAAGCAGGGGTCTCGGGATGTTCGCCGGGGAGCGCTCCCGAACGGATACAAAGTGGGAGGCAGAATGGAGACGAGGCCGCACAGGCAGACCTCGCGTGATGACCGATGGGCAAGCCGGCCAAACACTGGCCGTTTCCTGGATGATATGGAGGGGATCGTCCTGACGTACGTTAGGGGCATGTCACAGCACAAGGGCCGTCGACTGCTCTGGCGTTTCCATGTTACGGTCCAGGGTTGGGAGTGGTACCCTTTCCGCGGGGGAGGGACAAGCGGGACGGAGACAGGTCAACGGCGTCAGCGCCCAGGACGAGTCCGTGACCACGATCGTACTTTGGGGGTAAGAGACAAGGGAAGTGCGAGATCGCGGCGCCCACGCAGCAGCAGCAGCAAGGTCCAAAGGGGCCTAGCCCTCTTCGGGGGAGAGCATGGATGGCGGGCGAGGCGATTGGGCAGGACATGACGAGTGAGCCGGCCTGGAGCTGTCGCGAGGACAAATGGGGAGAGCGGGCGCGCGAGGACGCTGCGGGGACCGGCAGGTTGGGCAGAAACGGCCGCTTCGGGGCATGCCTGGGCATCGATACCCAACGTCCTGGTGCCATTCTGGCTGCGGTCCAGTGGGAAGCTCCCCCGGCGCAGAAGCAGCACCCGCTATCCATCTGGCCCGGCGCTGGCCAGTCACAGGCAGCGGCCGCGGCCAGTAAGCAGCTGGGCTCTGCTGCCCACACCACCACCACCACCACCACCACAATTACCAGGTCGGTCGGTGTCGTCCAGCACAAGGCGCGCGCGCAGGGAGTGGGGTGAGTAGGCGCTGTGGATGCTGGAGAGTACCAGCAGACGACGCCTAGAGACAGCGCCGGGTGCTGGTCTCGCCGGGGCTGAAGGGGCCAGGGAGGATGGGGTTGCCTGTAGCAGGATGCACTAACTGCATAGGCCTTGGGCTGTTGTCTGGCATGACGGCCGTGAGAGCCCCAGGCGGCGGGCGAATGAGAGGCCCTGGTGGGTGGGGTCGCGATGACCATGCCATGGCATGGCATGGCAGCCAGTCCGCAGCGGGTTGCTTTTTTTGGGTTGAGCGGAGTGATGTTTTGGTTTTGTGAGCTGCAGCGCCGGCTTTCCAATGGCCCAGGCTGGCACTGCTAGCACCCCACACGAATTGGGAGGGATTGAATCGTGGCGACCCGCCCGCGCAGGCCTGCCCGTGACCAGCGCCCCAGCAGCCCCGTTCTAATTGCATACCTCGGCATCCTATCGATTGATGCATGCACTCAATGCACACTGCACACGGCCACCTCGTCGCTCGCTTGCAAATGCTCGCGTCGGCTGGATACCTCGAGATACTTGCAGGCGTGCAGGCGTGCAGGCGTGCAGGCGCGCCATGCCTCTGATCAGCAGGCCTGCTGCCGTGGTTGCCGTGGTTCCAAGGACGCTGCTGCAGCAGACCGCCGCCTCTACTCGAGTCTCCTTTCCTACGTGCGTACCCCCACCAGCCCGTGGATCCCCGACTGCAACTCGGATTACTGCATCAACCCCACCCTTAACGGAGCGCTGGGCAACGTCAAGCTCGGTTAATGGGATCGCGATTGATCGCTGTCCCCACTGCCTGTCAGCTGCGCCGCGGAGATCGGATATGTCCATACCAAGGTATCGCACCAACCAGCAGAACAGCGGTCAAATTGATCCTCAAACTCCATGCCAACAAATTTTTTTTTGCTCCCGAAACCTGCCCATCACCGAATTGCGACGGTGCCGGCGGCGGCAGCAGCAGCAGCAGCAGCAGCAGCAGCAACAACAACAACAATAACAATAACAACAACAACAACAACAGCTCATCCACGCTCTCCGATCCAGTCCCCTCAGCGAGATCCGAAAGGCGCGCGTCGACCTCCCAGCCACCGCCTTTTTTTTCTTTGGCTCACGGCCCACCTGCCCAGCTGGGTAGCCGGACTCACTGGCCAGCCGAATCGAGGGCGGCTCCACCCGGTCGCATAATGCGCGGCCTAGTATCGCCCAAGCGCAGGGAAAGCCAGCCCGAACATGCGGTGTGTTTTTGTTTCTTTTCTTTGCTTTTTCCCTCGTTTCTGTTTTCCTTTTTGTGTCTTTGCCAGGCGCGTACTGGGGCTACGCGTTCCGCCCTCCCCCCTCCCCGCACCCGTCAAAAAGGCAAAACAAAACACGCCATTCACAGGCCACAGGGATGCTGCTGTGCCTGGCGAGCGGACTGCCTGGCCGCGAGAGAGGCCAGCACCACACACACCACACACCACAACCCCTTGATGCGCTCGGCTTTCTTTGCCCGGGACTATTTGCTCCGCGGCCCCGGCGAAATCCAACCAAGGCCTTGACCAGCCTCTCTCACCTTGTCATACCATCCCAAAACAGTCGCCCTCACGGGAACGCACTTCCACTTTGGGACGAATGTGACGGCCACTTCTGGCGGCCCGGCAAAGCCACCGGCTTCGTGGTGACGACTGCCAATCATCAGCGCAAGGCGAGCTGGCCCTGTGACCCAGGGAAGGCTGATGTCGGCCATCATCATCATTATCACCTCCGTCATCAGCCTTTTTTCGTATTCCCAAAATGGACTGGCCAGGGCCAGAGGGCCACCGGGAACCTCGGGAGGGCGGGGCTGGCAGTGGAGGGGGCGAAGGGCCTGCGTCCGAGGCGGCCGGAAACATGTCATCTGAATTTTTGTTTTTTTCGGCCTTTGCTCCGGAACCTGCGGCCCCCTCGGCAGTTGCCGGGATGCGGATGCATCGAGTGATGCCTGACTCCCGACCGCCAGCTCGACCCGGGCCCGACGGGACTCGGAGGCGGTGGACGAAGATACTTGCAGGAGGTACCTCGGCCCTACGAACCCCTCGTGGTGACTCATACTTGGACTCCTCCTATCGCCGGGAACACTTGTCAAGGGTCTTGGCCACGCAGGACGATGGGCCAAGCTTCCAGAAGACTACCAACAAATTTCGGGTATCGACGCAGTATCGAAGCTGCAGTGATGGGCGGACAAGACTCATTCCTGCCTCAGGGCCCATACTGAGTCTGTCACATCTCACCCTCATCTGCATACACTTCCCTGCGATCTGGCCATGCCACTCTATCTTGCAGCATACCTCTCGCATGAGGCTTGGGCACAAAAAAAAAAAAAATTGTGCTTCCATTCTTCCACGCTTCCTGGCCTGACAGTCGCGCACGAGACGAGTGCCTCTTGTGATCGGGACCTTGGCTCAACATTGAATGACTATTGCCATATACATTTTTTGTTATGGAATTTCGCTTCCCTTTTGAGCCATTTTCGGGTATATTCTCCTTTGATATCTATTCAGCCCCTCCCTTGTGATAATGCCTTTTCGGTGACCACCGTGACAGGGGGATCCCTTCCATCCCGCAGACTCTTTTGCGTCTACACAAAAAGATGTGCGTCACCAAAGAAGGTTCCCTTAGAGCCAGCCATGCGCGGCCCCCAAAACGCCTCCTTCCTCCGTATTTCGGGACGATCTCTCTCATCTGCAGCCAGACTGGTTCAGGCCAAGACAAGCGTCGTCGTAAGGGATGGTGTTTTTGTCCACTTGCGAGCAACAGGTCTAGCGGTGAAGCAAGTCCTTCTCGGTCAGCTTCCCAGGCAACGACCCCGGTTCCCTGTCAGCCCAGTCGGGATACACCTCCCAAATGCGAAAAATGGCGAACGAAGTGCCTTTTTTTTTCTTTGCTTCGGCCGTTGGGAGGATGGGTCTCCTGACTCAGATTTGGCCCAGAGCTAAGGGAAGCGCGAGCAGCGAGCGAGGCTTCGGACCTGCATCAGCCCCAAGGAGGCGAGTTTCCCGTGCGTCTTTGCTCACAACTGCTGCGCGTTCTCGCTTCCTCGTTCCTCCCAGGCACAGAGAAGAGAAGCGATGATCCCTGCATGGATTCTTTGTGCAGCTGGATCAGCCTTCCGCTTTTTTTTCTTCTTTTTTTTCCTGTTGACTCTATTTTTTTCGCCTTGGACGCTCACCAGCGCGGCGCCGTAGCAGCAAGCTTGCGTCAGCCTCACGCGCCGGACAAGTGCTTCTGCTTCCTTGTCCCCACGGAAAAAGAAGAAACAAGAAGCGAAGGAATCAAACGAGTTGAAACGGGCCTATGCTGCTTGCTCACCCTTGGGAGCATCACCACCAACGTTCGCACTACCGCTAGTTTGGGCAACGACATAATCCTTGTCGTCTCAGCCCTCCTCCCCGGTCTAGGCTTACTACGCACATCCACCATACACCACGCGCCATACCCTACACCGTCCTGCCCCTCCATGCTCGCTATACATTTTTAGGATTCCTGTCCGCGCCCGTGGGAACGGCCTTTCCCAACTCGGTCCCGAACCTGCAGCAGCACGCTGCATGGCGAGCAAGGGGGAAAGGGCAAGCGAAGAAAAAGAAAAAAAAAAAAAAAAAAAAAAAAAAAAGAAAGAAAGCAAAGAAAGAGAGAAACCAAGGCCCCCGGTCCGGTCTGCGACTTGGCTTGCGCGTCTCACGAGCTACCCATGCGCCTGCCTACTCTCTCGCTCGCTCGCATGTGCGGTTGCTTGCTCACCGTACCCAGCCCCTTGGAAGCGAGGAGACGAAGAAATCCATCAACCTCAAACAAGAGTGAATGAATGAAGGGGGCTAAGTCGCCGGTGAGGGCCTAGAGACGCAAGATGGCCCCGTAAATCTTGTTTCTATTCTTCCTTTTTTTTTTTTTTTTTTTTTTTTTTCTTTTCGTTTCCATTCTCTGCGTCGGATCCCCAAGCCGGAAGTCTCGTGTTTAATGGTCCTGAGCAGAGTGGCGGTGAAGGATGAAAAAAATCCGCGTGGGCTTCCAAGCCTCTTTTTTTTCGGCTCCTTTTTTTTCTTTGCTCATTGATTTGTTTATCCCCTGCCTGGTTCCGTTCACGAACGTTATCTTGGGAACTTAGGTGGGAATCATACATCCCCATCCCATCCCACCCTCGTGAGGTGAGCCTCACACGCCCCTCCCTCCTTTTTGTGCCACCGCAAAGACGCAAAGAGAGTGAAGGACAGAAGTAGGAGCACACTTGAAACGCCATGGCGGGAAAGAGGTCCCCTACCCAGGGGCATTGCGATACCGCAGTCAGCACAGCAGTAGTAGCAGCAGCACTGCATAGGTAGGCAGGTAGGCAGGCAGGAGAGGTGAAGGGGAAGAAATGGTCTGGCTGTGGACCGGGCGACGCGCCACCCCCTTGGCAGATCCTCCCCGCCCTGCCGTACGACGGAGCCGTTCGGGACGATCGGGGTAGGACGGGGGAACGGACTGACTGGCTGGCTGGCTCGCTCGGGAGGTGTGAGAGGTGTTGCCGTTGATCAAGTTTTTCTCTTTCGTTTTTCTTCTTGTCATGTACATACATACATTACACCGTACTTACGGAGACAGAGGGCGAGAGAACGGTGGACCTGACCGGATTTCGTCTTGCCATCCTTCTCGTCTGCTTGCCTGCCGGCTTGTCGGTCTGCCCGCCCGCATGCTCTTTCTGTTTGGTCGAACGGCTTGGTTTGCCTCTGTTGCTCTTCTCCACAGCGAGCCAGACTTTCCATCACCTTGCCTCCCGGGATCATGGAGGGGGAAAAAAAACATCGTTCGTCACCTCCCGCTTAGGAGGGGCGTGGCCGTAGTGTGATAAGTGAGTGAGTGGGTGAGTGACCATGGTCCGATCGCGCCGGCTTCAGAGTCCCAACGCAGGTGAGCGGAATATCGAACCAAGAAAAACGAACCCGCCTCCCACCATCGCCCCTGCTAGTTACATGTTTGCTTTCGCATCGCCTCTGGGGGGCAAAAAAAGGCAGTCACGGGTGCCAGCTGGTGACCTCTCACGTGCAGAGGGCCTGCAGGAGACCGGCTGTTTGCTCTCTCATGCCAACCCGGGCGCGCGTCACAGCTCCTCACGGTGTCACCAGAGTGGTTCCTTGCCCGTTTCTCGTTCGTTGCTCCCTCCCCCCAGAGGCTGACTCACGGATGCCCCCTAAGTGGTCGGTTGTACGGGAAAGCTCGGGTGGTTAGGGTATCCATTCCTTTGCAGTGTTGGGTCTGTTATGTTGAGTCAAAAAAGGGTGTATCGAGCGCGAGCACCATCTCCTCACCGTTTGCGGGGAGTTCGGCCGGTCATGGGAGTTCTCCCGCCCGCAACACGACAGGATGTGAAACTGAGGTGCGCGAACGCCAGAGACTGCCCGGCTACGCTAGGTAACATCACACGCGACACCGGTAGGCTCCGAGCTTCTCCGATATGCTGTCGCACGCGGTCACGTCGTACACGTTGTATGTATGCCTGGAAGCTGAGGCTGACCTGCTATTGGAAGTTCCATAGCCTCACCAGCAGGCTATCCTGCTGCCCGCTTTCCCGATCGTGGGGGAGCAGTATCCTCTTTGGGATCTGAAACTCAACCACCGGGCTCCTTTTGATCTCCTTGCTGAGTTCTCCCTCGAGGAGCTGCATTTTATGCCAGTCAGTCATATGGCGCTGCAAAGAGAGAGCTAGTGGGGGCCCAAAGGCACTTACACTCGCGTATGAGTGGTCAAGAAAGTCCTCCACATTATAGAATTGCTTCGTAAACTGTTCCGAGATGATCTTGGCGATAGTGGCCACGTTTGGATGATAGTGTGACTGCAGCTGGACAATCTCCCAGAGGCAGCTCTCGATGGCCTGTGTCTCCATCGGATCCTTCTCGTCCGGCAGGAAAGGGTCGTCCATGCCCTCGTTCTCCAGCAACTCTCGCTCCTCGTCTGTGCGGACCTCGCGGTGCATCATGAACGTGCACAGAGGGTGCTTCTTGAACAAATTGTAGAACCATGGAATAACAACCACAATGGCACTGGGTGGGGCGTTGAGACACAGCCTGGCCAGTCTCTTGATAAAGCTCGCTACAAGCTGCGCCGGTAGGTGAGACGAAGACAGAAAGGTGTCGAGCAGCCGGAAGAACCTGGACCGATGCTTGGAGTGGAGAAGGTCGGCATCCAGGAGCGAGTAAAGCTTGGTGTAGAATTCGGGGTAATCCAAGTTCCGCTCCTGTATGAGGTAGAAGACTCCAGACAGCGCGAGAAGCGAGACCGACCCGCCCTCGTTGAAGCTGTCGGTGAGAAAGTCCATAAGCATCTCGGGCTTTGTGAACCATGGCGCAACGACGGTCGAGATGACAGCCAGAACCCGCTTCCTTTGTTCCTTGTCCAGACCCAGGTTCAGCAGCTTGACCCAGGCGTCCTGCGCCGGCCTCTTGTGTTGGGCCACGGAGTACATCGAGTGAGACTTCTTTCTCGGTGGGTCAACGTAGAATTCGCCGATATCATCGTTGGACTCGGGCACTGCTTCTACTGAAGACAGCAGCTCTAAGACGCCGTCGAAAGAGGGAGGCGCGTCAGGCGACTGCGCAGCCAGTGTCTCGGATATGGCCTTGAACGTATAAAAGCGGACGTCGTCGTATGCATTGACGAACTTCTCAGCGAGCTCTGCCCGGAGTCCACTGACACCCGCGCCCTTGGAGACGGCGGCCGCGACGATCTGGGTCATGAACTGCCTTGGGAACGAGTACTCCTCGCTCTCTGATGACGTAGCCGCGGCCTCGGCCTTCAGCAGGCGCATCGCGAGCGTGAGAGCGGTTGAGCTTGCGTCCTCCTGGAGAAGTAGCCTCTGCAGCACACGGCCTTGTACTCGGAAAGACGGTCCTTGAGCCACGCCACAACGACCGCATCCTTCTCCGAGCCATCCTTCCTCCTCCTCAGGGCGCACTGGGCCAGGAGCCGGATGAAGACGCGACAGAGGGACACGGAAGCAACCAGGTCGGTTCCGTCTTCGTCGTCGTCCTTTTGCGCAAATGCGATGAGCGCGGCAATGTTGTTGTAGTTTTTCTTGGACTCCACGATGCCCTCCTCCAGCAGCAGAATCTGGGCTTGCTGGTCGTCGTCGGATTCGTCGCTGCTCTCTGACCGTGCTCGTTTTTGAGGACGCCCGGCCGCAGCCTGGGGGCGTTTCCTCTTTGCAACGCTGCCAGTAGCCATGATGCAGCCCTGTTACCAGCTCCTACACTGTGTCTGTCGTCGAAGGGTCGATTGGGCTATTCGCGGGTTGGTTGGTGACGCGTGGTTGGGATTCCTTCTGTGTCCCAATGAGGGTCCTTTCTGGGATTTCTTTTTTTTTTGTCCCTGGCGGCACCTTATCGATAAAGGCCCATCCGCCCGCACCACCGAAGGGAGCGCGAGCCTGGTCGAGCGGGGAAGCTGTGGATTATGTAATGCAATTGACCGCAAACTTGCGAGATGTTCCGGGCGTCACATGACTTGCAAGCCGAATTAGCACGGGTCCGGTAAAACCTCAACCAGATCCCTCTGCCAGGTCCCCAAGCTCCCGCCCCGAACCCATCGTCCAGGTTGACAAACACCATCTCCGCTCATCACAAAAATGGCGTCCCGCTTGGCCAGAACTGCGCTCGGTAAGCTCGCCCCCGCGTGATTGGTGTGGTCAATGGACTCAATTGGCCGAAGCGCCCGAGGGGGACGGCCTATGGACCGTGAACGCCTCAAAGCCCGCAGCAGGCGCAAAGCAGTGCAAATTTCACTCACACTCCCGCCGCCGCAGGGGCTGCCCGCCTCCGACCCGCCGCCCTCGCCCAGCAGCGAGCGGCCCTGCCCGCGCTGACGTCGCTCACGACTACGCGCGCCTCGTCCAACGTGCCCGCCGAGGACCCCAAGACCAAGGCCCAGTCGCTCATGGACGCCATCCCCGGCAACTCGCTGGTCTCCAAGTCCGGCCATCCTCTCGTCCGCCGCCGCCCTCTCCGTCTACGCCTCTCCAACGAGTACTACGTCGTCAACGAAGAGACCGTCGTGGCCTTCTGCCTGCTCAGCGTCTGGGGCGCCGTTATCAAGTACGGAGGCCCCATGTACAGCCAGTGGGCCGACGCCCAGTCCGAGAAGGTCAAGAACATCCTGAACGCGGCCCGCGCCGACCATACTCAGGCTGTCAAGAACCGCATCGACAACGTCCAGCAGATGTCGAGCGTCGTCGACATCACCAAGTCGCTGTTTGCCGTCTCCAAGGTACGGAATATTGGCGCGCGGCAACCGTGGCACCTGTTGTCTGTGGTGTTCTTTGCTGACATGGCTATCTGAAACCCCTCCCTACAGGAGACCGCCCAGCTTGAGGCCCAGGCCTACGAGCTCGAGCAGAAGACCGCGCTGGCCGCCGAGGCCAAGAACGTTCTGGACTCGTGGGTCCGCTACGAGAGCCAGGTCAAGCAGCGCGAGCAGAAGGAGCTTGCTGAGTCCATTATCGCCAAGGTCAAGAAGGAGCTGGAGAACCCCAAGACGCTGCAGCAGATTCTTCAGCAGAGCGTTGCTGCTGTTGAGAGTGAGTTGCTTTTGAGGCTCTGCTTCACTTCCTTCGCGCGAGAGAATGACATCACTGACATGATTTCAATGCTGCAGCGATCGTCTCTTCGAAGAAATAGAGGGCTGGCGGCCAATAGAACTAAAAAAATGACGCTTTCCTTCCCTTTGTACTCCCCGTGTCGATACACCCTGTGCTATAGTCAATCCATCAGTCCTCTAATGTTTTGTGCTTGTCGTGGATGTGTTGAATTGCGAGTCCCTTTTCGCCTCGTTTGGCGGGCCTTTTGTGTGCTGGTGGTAAGAAGCTAAAATATTGCTGGCACTTTTGCTCGTTCATCTATTCTTTTTATTGGGCTTACGGAAAGAGTAGCATACAGGACCCCAAAATTACATGACGTGAACTGATGAAATACAGCTTATCAGTACGACCACGGCCGATTCTTCAGCCTTTGCGCATCCTCGGGCTTTCCTTCCACGGGCCATTCGATCTCCTCTGGGTTTATGTACCAAGACGGATCGCCCTCGGTCTCGGTGGTGCTCCAGCCGTTACCCCCAGCGGAGCAGGTTCCCGCTCGCGTCGTTGCTCTCGAACACAAAGTCCTCCCACCGCGGCGACCGCAGCGCCTCGAGCGCATGCAGCGTCGAGCCGGGCCACAGGGCGACGACGGGCCCCTTGCCCCCGTCGGCGCGGTACCAGGACCTGCAGTCCTCCAGGTGGACGGTGCGGCGGAAGTACTCGTCGGCGAACTGGGTGAAGTCGCGCACGCGCTCGGCGCGCGGCTCGACGGTGGCGTAGTCCTCCTTCTGCATCTTGCGCAGCACCTTGACGACGTAGTCGCACTCGGCCTCGAGCATCTTGGTCAGGCTGCCGAACCCGATGGCCGAGTTGGGGCCGAACTGGAGCAGCAGGTTCGGGAACCCGTCGACGGCGACCGACAGGTAGCTCTCGGGCCGGGCCTCCCACCGCTGCGCCAGCGTGACGCCGCCGCGGCCCACGACGCGGAAGGGCGGCGCCGTCGCGGTGCGGAAGCCCGTCGCGCAGACGAGGGCGTCGAGCCCGGAGTGCTCGGCGCCCGAGGCGAGGACCACGCCCGTCTCGGTCACGCGCGCGACGGCCTCGCTGACCAGCGAGACGTTGTCCTCGGTCAGGGCCTCGAGGAAGCCCGGGCCTGGAGTCAGGCGGCGGCAGCCGGGGGAGAAGCCGGCGACGACGCGCTCGAACAGCTCGGGCTTCTTGGCCAGGCGCTCGCGCATCAGCGCCGTCATGCCTTCCCGGAAGTCCTGGAGCATCTGCGTGCCCGTCATCAAGGAGTCGTCTGCGTGGGAACTTTTGGTTAGCCTAGTGCACGCCTTCTCTGGATGTTCGCAGCACTCCGAGGGGGGCACACTCACGGATCAGATTGCCGCCGTCCTCGACCACTTTGCGGAACTTGAACCATGCCTCGGGGTCCTTTGCGAATAGCGCTCGCATCTCCTCAGTGACTGTATTCCAGAGATTCGCGGATTAGCTGGGCGTCCATGCCGCGACACGATACGCAAAGTATTATTAGATACTCACATTCCGTAGTCCCATTAGGTTTCCCCAGAGTCGCCATGGCATCGATTCCAAACGACGGCGAAATCCATGTCTTGGACCTCGCAAAGATGGTGATGGATGTGCCCTCAACGCGCCGGAGATTCGGCAGGATCTGAATCCCGCTCGAACCGTTGCCGATGATGCCGACCTTCTTGTTCTTGAAGTCATATCTTTCCCCGGACACAACGGACCCATCAGTTCTTGGTTCGTTTCCCTACCCCCCCCCCCTCTCTCTCATATGAGACCGACAAGGACTTACGTAGTATCCCAATCACCAGAATGGAGAAGCTTGCCCTTGAACTTATCCAGACCGGGTATTTCCGGCCACGCGATGTCGTTCAGCTGACCCCGAGCGCTTATGAGAATGTCTGCCTCCTCCTTGAAGGTCTCGCCGGTCTGCAGCCGGACGACTTCGATGATCCTGAGGCAGGCGCAAGATCAGTATTGGGGGGGCCTGTTAAGGCACTATGCACCGACAAACCACCGAAAAAAGCAGCTTACCATTTCCTCTTGACCGCATCCCACACGCACTCCTTCACCTCGTGCGACGTCTTGATAAACCTCGTGGCTCCGAACCTTTCTGCTACTCCCTGGAGGTACTGTTGGATTTCTTGGCCTGGGGCGTAGAGGTTCGACCAGTCCTTGTTCGGGGCGAACGTGTACTGGTACGAGTGTGCTTTTTGTTTTCGTACCCCAGTCAGCACGGTGCTCTCTAACGGCCACCGACAAAATCGTGATTGGGGGTGGTGCTGTCAATGACACTTACAGGGAATATCACAGGCAATCCCTGTTTAACCGAGCTCAAGGGAGGCGTCTGTTAGCGACCCGGCTTGCTTGGGTATCCCTACATGGCTTTTTGCCGAGCCGGATGCCAGAAGTCAAAAAAAAAGAAGGGCATTTTCCCACCTGGATACTTGTTGAGCCACCTGCCAATGTGACGATCCTTGTCAGTCAAAAAGTAATACGTGTCGTGATCGTGGTTGCAGAAACGAAATGCCGTCCATCGAGATGGCAAATGCGACGTCAGGACTTTGCTTACCATACGCCTCCAATGCCGTCACTCTTCTCATAGACTGCAAGGTCGATGTTCCTGAGCTTCTCCGGGATTCTGCAGAGATGGTCGGGTTAGCAATAGCCTCCTGCGCTCAGGAATAGGGCAAGCCCATATGTAGTAGCTACCTGATGGCGGCGAGGATCCCCGAAAAGCCTGCCCCGATGACCCTCACTTTCAGGGGCCGGAGATTCTCAACCGGAGCCTCCTTCAGGGTGAAGGCGGCGGGCCCGTGACTTCCCATGATGGGTGTGAGGGCTTTGGCTGGATCTGGAACACACGAATGAAAGGCGGACAATGAAGAGTTGCTCGGAAGAAAGGCTTGCACAACCCTGAACAAAGACACGGCGGAGTCCAGGAGAGGATATATAGGAAAGCAGATTGACAGGAGAGGGATGGCGCTCAATATAATCGATCAATCGATTTCTGGGCATCTAATTATCATCTCTCTTCCTGGCCACACCCACAATAGCAGACCCCTTTTAAGAAAACAATATGGACCCCGAGAAGAGAGAGAAAAAAAAGGACCATATCATTCCTCCCAAACCGCCCGCGGGGAGCCCCAGACGGCAACAGCCTGAGTGGGCAGGTTGTCCCGCCCGTCGCACGGGGCGCCCACAGGGCAGAGCATCGAATATGGAGGGAAGGATTCGGTTATCCATTGTTGCTGCTTCATGAAATGCCGCGAGGCCCCCCTCAGTGAGTCCACAGCGACAGGAAAACCACACACACACGCCCCTTGGCTCTGCGGCGGCCGTGGTCGTATCGTGCGGGCAGTGTCGTACGAAGCGGGGAGCCAACCTCGGCTCCACCTCGCGCGGTCCCGCCAACGGGGGACTCCTCCCGCCGGGCCTTTTCTTCAAAGGGGGGGGGGGGTCCGAGTCATGCCCGTCTCCATGGGCCAGGACAGGGTAGGGCTGCCTATGTAAGCTTATGCTCCCTTTGCTTGGCCTGGAGCCAAGACACTGTTTGTGAGGGACGGCGAGCAACAACGCCACGACGTGATAGTGTCGGTGCTTTCGAGTTGATGTGATTTGTTTTATGTGGGTAAACTGGGCGGGCAGCGACGCGCACGGACACACACACGCACTCCCGTTCGGGAAATGCTCGGCCCCGTATGATGTAGCACAAGGGGCAGGTAGTAGTGTCGACGGAAGTTCTGAACGTTGGTTTGCGCTGCAATCGGGGGTATTTAGCCGACGAGCAGCCGGGCAGCCCAGGGGTATTGCAACCCCCCTATGAAACATGAACAAAAGTCCTCTTCCTGGCGTTTTGCGCATCCGTCCCGTCGTCCCAGTTCTCGTCGACGTAGTCCTTGACGCTCCGCTCGCGGACCTGCATGCCCACAACCTTGAGCGCCGCAATGTTGTAGCCCATCTCGTCCTTCTGCCGCTTTAGTGCGCGCCTGAGGCTGACCCGGATGCCGTCCAGCGCCGCGCGCATCGTGCGACTGGCCACGATCTGCCGGTGGTGAGCCCGTAGCATGAAGAAGAGGATCCGGCATGTGAGCGGCGTGTTCATCTCGCGTGACGCAAAGATCTCCAGGAAGGTGAACAGCGACGGCACCGTTGCAAACGGGAGCACCAACAGGGCGTCGTGCAGCGCCGACGCCTTGATCCGCTGCAACACCCCCATGACGTGCGTCTCGGCGGTGATATCTCCCAGGGCCACGAACACCGGATGGCGCTGCGGTGGCGCCAGGTTGGGATTTGTAAGCCTCGCCTGCCGCCATTCCCTCACAGTGTTCAGGTCCTGCATCCCTAGCTCTAGAGCCTCCTGTATCCTTTCGCCCGCCATGAGCGTCTCGACCGTCTGTTTAGATGCAGCACCGACTTCGTCACCCTCTTTCTCTTCGCCATCCTCATCCCGCTCCAGCGAGGTCGTGAGCGTGCTCTCGTACAGCTCCTCGATCTCTTTTTCCTTCTCTTCTTCCAGGAAGATCTGCTCGTCGGTCTCTTCCCAGACGCGGATGCTCTTGTCGTGACTCGCGCTGACAATGAATCTGCCGCTGCGGCTTACTGCGAGAGCCCAGACCTCTCCGTGATGACCATCCAGCCGTTGGACCTGCTCAAACTTGTCGCCGTCCCAGTACTTTATCGACCGGTCCTTACTGGTGCTGAAGAAGTGGTGCCCATTTCCGTCCGAGTTGTGCGGCACAAAGGCCACCTGAAGGATGCTGTCCTGGTGTCCAAAGAGCGACTTGTGGCAGTCGCCAAAGTCGAGACCCCATATCTTGACATTCTTGTCGGCCGAGCTCGTCACGATGAGCTTGCTGTCGTATGAGATGTCCATGCTCAATACCGGGAGCTTGTGGCCGTAGAGATTCAGGTACAGCTTGAGCGAGTCTGTGAAGAACACCTTGACTGTGCTGTCCAGGAGAGCCACGGCCAGCATCTTGGCGTCTGGGCTATACCTCAGGCTGAGAATATCATCCGACACCTTGAGTGCCCTCGTCTGCACCAGCTTGAGCTTTGGGATGGCCCTGGTGGTGCCAAGAACAGGCTCTTGGATGATCCGGAAGTCCCAGAACTTGGCCGTCTTGTCTGCACTACCAGTAACCACGGATCGGCCGTCAGGGTGGACGTGTAGCGACCATATGGCTCCGGTCGTGAGCAGACACGCTGTCCAAGAGGGCCGTAGACGCCACATCGAACAGCTCGAGCTCTCCGCTTTTTGTGCCAACCACCACGACCTTGTCGCCAGGCAGGAAAGCACAGCACAGGGCGTAGCCGCACTCGAATGTCCGAATACACGTCTGTGTCCTCACGTTCCAGATCTTCAGGCTTCCGTTGGCGGCAGACGCCAGCATTCTGTCGTCAGAGCTCAGGGCAATTGCCCTGATGTCGGTCCTGTGACCCGGTAGTTCAACCGAGAGCGCCCTTGTGTAATCTTCGACCTTATCCTTCTTCGCCTTGCTCTTTTCCCTCGAGCTAGTGATATTCCAGAGCTCGATTTGGTTGTTTGTTGTGCCGACTACCAGCTGCAGATCTTTCGTCCCCTGCGTAATGGCCCAGTCGACAGATCTGGCCTTGCCCGTAGTCCGAATAATGACATGCTGCACGAAGATGTCGGACACGTCGGCCTGAGAGATATCGTCGGCCTTGTCGTCGCCGTCCTCGGCCATTGCCGCGTCGGCACCTTGTTTGGTGCCTTGCTTTTCTCGTCTTCTCTTGCGCTTGCGAGCCAAACTCTTTTTAACTTCGGCCTCTGTCCGCATCCTCCAGACCTCGACCGACTTGTCCACGCCGTGCACAGCAAAATAGCTCCTGCGCGGATGAAAGCGGATCTCGGTTGCCCGATCTTTGCCGTTCCGGTGCAGCGTGCCGCGGTCTTGGAGGATTTGCCCCAGCTTGGAGACCTCGACCTGCTTGGTAGAGGTGAGAAGGGCGGGGACATCTATCGACCACACCTTCAGCTCTCCATCGTTGCCAGCCGTGACGCAAGCGCTGCAGTCCGGGTTGACCCCCAGGGCCCAGCACTCGCCGTTGGTCTGCGTAACGTGAGTCTCGACGCAGAATCTCGAAGACAGGTCCCACAGCTTGATGAGGGAGTCCTTGGCTGTTGTTAGGAGGAACCCTTCCGAGCTCTCGCTGTCGACAACCATGGCTAGGGATTCGCCGCCATCCTCAAGCTCCTCCGGAGCTGGCGGCTCTGGCTCGAGGAATTGCAGACCTGTGACTTGATCCTTGTGGCCACGGAGCTTGTATTGGCCAACCTCGGCAACGAGGTCCCAGACGATGACGTCGGTGTCCTTGGAGCCGCTCGCGAGTCTAGTGCCGGATTTATCGAATGCGAGAGTTGTGATGGCTGAGCGGTGGCCGTTAAAGCTCACAATGATGGTGGAGATCTTGCTATCCCACAGGCGGATGCTGCCATCCTCGTAGCCCACGGCAAAGACATCGGGGTCGGTCTTGCTCTGCGCGATGGCGGTCACCTGCGCCTTGCACTTCTCGTCCCTCCAGCGCGATAGGAGCTCGCCCTTCTTGACGTCCCAGCAAAGAACCTCCTCATTGGCTGCCGTGGCAACCTGGCCAGCGCCAGTTCCCTTCGTCTCCTTGGCGAACCATACGATATTGGAAGTGCTGGAGCTGACAAGGCCGAACGATTTGGAGTGTTCGAATTTCCTAGGACGAGAAGCATTAGCGGTATCCCGTGATCAGTGGGGTAGGCCGAACCTACAAGTATGATTTCACCATCTTTGCTGCCTTGCGCCCACAATCCTGGCCGCTCTGTCAAGTCAACTCAACTTTTCGCGACGCACAGCCGCGATGCGCCGCGCATCAGGAACTTTTTTTTTTCTTGAGCCGATAAGATAAGCCGCGAATTGGGTCGCCCGCCCGCCCGCATGCCCGCTGGCGGAGAGACAGGGCGCTTGGACCATCTACAGCTCGGCGTCGTGGCTGAAAAGGGGTGGGTCAATTGAGCAGGCTGATGATGTCGGCCCCAGCAGCCAAGCAGACCGACAACCCCACCATGGCCGTGAGCTGGTGAATAGGACAAGGCGCACCCATCAAGGACAGAATCAGCACCAGACCCGACATACCGCCTGCCGGCCATCCGCCACCATGCTTCTCCTGGACTACCAGAACGTGCTGATCCAGTCGGTCTTGACCGAGCGGTTCTCTGGGTAAGTGTCTCCAGATAAGATTTCGAGAACTCATGGCCTTGACGACAGGGGATTACGTGCAAGCCTAACAAATTGCCTGTCTCTCCAGAGCACAGCCCGTCTCGATCGACCAGACCGTCTCCGATTTCGACGGCGTCATCTTCCACATCTCCACCCCCGAGTCTAAGACCAAGATCCTCGTGTCCCTCCAAATAAGGTGCTGGAAGGACCTCGTGCAGTATGGCGCCGAGCAGGTCCTGAACCGCGAGTATGGCCAATATGTCGCGCCCCCGGAGCCGGGCTACGACTTTTCCGTCATGGTCGACCTCGAGAACCTGCCCGCCGAACAGGGTTAGTTACCGAGACACAACACTCCGCCGTCACCGCACCCATGCATCTGTTCTACCTAACACAGGGCTCGCGAGCCACCACACCGCAGAGGCACGCGACGAGCTGGTCAAAAAGATCGCCCTCCTGAAGCGCAACGCCATGGCGGCACCGTTCGAGCACGCATACGAGGAGCACTACAAGCTCAAGGAGGCCGCATCCAAGTACACGTCGGAGGAGGCGCCGCAGGGCGTGCGCGAGGGCGGCGAGATCATGGCCATCCACTACCGCGAGGAGGAGGCCATCTACGTCAAGGCCAGCCACGACCGCGTCACTGTCATCTTCAGCACCATTTTCCGCGAGGAGACGGACCGCATCTACGGAAAGGTCTTCATCCAGGAGTTCGTCGACGCCCGCCGCCGCGCCATCCAGAACGCGCCCCAGGTCCTTTTCCGCAACGACCCGCCCCTCGAGCTGCAGGGTGTCCCCGGCGTGAGGGACTCTGGGAACGGGAGATCGGCTATGTGACATTTGGTCAGTGTGTTTCTTGTCATCTGCATGGAGAATTTGACTGCTGACATCGCTGTTCCTGCGATGCAGTGCTTTTCCCGAGACATTTGACGCCCCAACGCATGCCAGATGTTATCTCGCATATCCAGACGTTCCGCGACTACTTCCACTACCACATCAAGGCATCCAAGGTTAGCCGAATGCAGCCTAGTTCTCGTGACGCACGCCAAAGCAAAGCTAACCTCATTATAGGCCTATATCCACTCCAGAATGAGACGGCGAACGGCAGACTTCCTCCAAGGTAGGCAAACATACAGTTTCCGTTGCGGTTGTGTATCAGCATCACTGATTCGTCTCCATGCAGTCCTCCGACGGGCTCGCCCCGACAGCGAAGAGAAGGAGCGCAAGACTGCGAGCGGAAGGACTTTCAAGGTCCAGGGGAGCTAAGTATTACGGGTTGTTTGTGGTTTATAGCAAGGTACCGGGTCTGGCGGTGTTGTCTTTTAGCGAAGCGTCGTCGTCAGTTACAGCCAGGTGACTACGCCGCTTACAGTGTAGACCTTGGACAGATTATGAGGAATTACAATTCAGATATGACGAGGAACTATATTCCGCGATATTTTTCTCCGTTTGCCACTATATCAACTTACTTTCATGTCCTGGAGTTTAATGCTTCATCCAAGGCTTTGGCAAAAGCCTCGACCTCATCCACTGATCGATCGTTAGCTACGATTCAAAAGATTCTTGATAAAATGCACGAAGAAGTAAGGGGAAGATGCAGACAGGTTGGTTTCAAATCGCACATACCGGTGTTATAATGAACCATGCTAACCCTTACAACTCCGTCAGAGCTGGGTAGGCCAAGCTGCTCCTGGACCAAGCGAACTGAGTAGAAGCTCCCCCACCTGAAGCCAAACCTCGTCGCCTTCTCGACCGCCTCAACCAGGTCACGAGACAACCACCCCCTTACCGTGAAAGCGATAGTGGGAACGCGAACAGCGGCATCGGCGGTCTCCTCTCCATATATAGTCACATCGGCGCCGCTGCGGCCGGTAAGGTAGCGCAGCAGCGTCTCGGACAGCCTGGCCTCGTGGGCCTCGATAGCTGCGGCAGCCTGGCCGTCAAGGTACGAGACGACGGCCGGGATCGCAGCCACGAGCTCGTAGCTCGCGCCCGCCAGGCCCAGTTTGTCTTCTAGCGTGTTGTGGGCGTTGAAGAAGTGGCCCAGAGACTGCAGCTGTGTCTTTGCCTTTTCCGAGGCATAGAGCATCGAGATGTGCGGGCCGTAGACCTTGTACCAAGAGAAGGCGTAGAAATCGACCCCGAGGTCCTTCATGTCGACCCGGCGATGGGGCGCGTACGCCACGGCGTCGACGCAGACGAGCGCGTCTGGGCACCGCGCGCGAACCGCGGCCGAGATGACCTTGACGTCGTGGATCGTGCCCAGAATGTTGCTCGCGTGCGTCAGCGTGACCAGCCTGGTCTTGTCGGAGAGCAGCGCGTCCAGGTCCCTGGCCTCGAGGCGAGGCGAGGTCCCGGCGGGTGGAGACCACCACTTCAGCACGAGCTTCTGCCGTTCCGCGAGGGCGACCCAGGGCGCAATGTTGGCCTCGTGGTCGAGCTTGGAGACGACGATCTCGTCGCCCTCGTTGAACGTGAGCGCGTACGACACGTTGCGGAAGAGCTGGGTGGTTGATGAGCCGGGCACTGGGTTTTCAGGGGTAAAATGGCCGAGTCAACTCCGGTCAGAACTTCAAGTGTTTGTGCATTATCAAGACGCAGCCCAACCCGACCCAACGAGCCAACACGACATACCTATCTCGTCGGTAGATGCATTGATGTACTTGGCCGCTGCCTTGTATCCTTCGCTATACCTGGCCGTTGATTTTAGGCCGGTGGCATACGATGCCCCTAATTGGACGTTCGTGTTGGTAAGATAGTCACGAATTCTGAGACGCGTTAGTGAGCGGGCAGCACAATACCCAGGACATCCTCTATACTATCAAGGGCTAGCCCATAACATACGAGTCTATGACAGTTCCTAGAGTCTGGCTACCGCCAGCATTGTCGAAGAAGACTTGATCTCCAGCCAGGGCCGGGAAACTACCCCGCACTTGGGTTATATCGAGTTGTGCCCCGGCAGCCATCGTGTTGCAGTTTTTGGTGTCTGACACGCCTGGCGGGATAGTTCGAGTGAGAGCAGTCGTGGCTAGAAGTGGGTTCAAGTCTAAGATGGAAGGATGTATTGAACAGCGTCGCTAGTTTTATGAGGCTTTGATACGCTGGTACTTAAGGGAAGAGTATCTGGATCTGGTAACGAGGTAGTGGAGGTGATGTTCGACTGACTGATACATGCAAGTCCGCTCCGCATCCGCTCCCCGATGTCATCGGCCCCGCTCCTCCCCGCTCCCGTCGCAGCTAGGGATGATTTCGGCTGATTGCCTAATGAGCAGGTCCGGGGTAGCTTAGGGGCGCCATGCAGGCGGATGCCGTCCTGAGGTAACCCGGGCTGTTGCGAACAGCTGGCTTAAACAGAACGCCAAATGTTTTTGACAGAAACGTATCTATAATGCCCATCCCCCTTAATAGGTAGCTTGTCGATTCGAAACTTGCTACCGGCAAACAAGAATGGCTTTAACCTTCGATGGCCATAACGGTTTCCATCAAAAGGAAAGGAAATGAATATTCGGAAGGACAAAGAAATAGGAAACGGGAAAGAAATATGAGTAGTAGTAGGGAGAACGAACAGGAAGCTGAGAGGAAAATTTGAGAGATTACTGACAAACTCTCTGGGGTGCTGCCGCACGATGCCTAGAGGTACCTATCCTGCTCGTTTGATTTGGCGCCTGCAGGCCAACCAATGCAGAAGGTTTACTGCCGGGAGTCCGGGGATGATATCGCATAAACGCCGTATATCATCCCTCCACTCACTCCCACTGGATGTCCGGTCCAGCAGCTGTGACGAGCATGGAAAAAAAAAAAAGTCCGGTTGGCTGTTGGCCGTGGCGCCAAGGAGAAACTGATAAAACAGCACGACCTTGCGCGCTTCCCGCATTAGGGTTACCAAACCCGAAGCAGGCCGTGAGATCGCAAGAGACATGCATCTTCCCTGACAATGGTTCTGGCGCTTGTCTGCTCATGCGCGACATCAGCGATGGTTTGCGGCATGAAATAGAGCACTAGGCGCGGCATGCTGCTGTGCCAATGGGGTGCCGCGATGCGCTCTGTGGTGGCCACTAGCACGCAATACTCGGCAAATCCTTGTCCTTGGGCGCAGTCTCGACCCCATCATGCAGCCGCGCGCGACTTCGTGCCACTTGGATGCCACACTTTGACGATGCGAGCAGTGCTCCGTCGCCCATCCAGAATTATCGCTGACCGCTCCTGGTTGGACCATATTGTCGCCGGGTGGTCTGATATGCGGCTGCTTGGGTTGCGCTAGAAAGGATTTTTACATTTTGAAGTGGGGGAAAAAAAGTGACGCGATTTCCATTAACTTTTTTTTTATCGGCCGATCTTTGGACCTGTTGTGGGGAAAACCCTTGCCCATATAAAAAAGTCCGCCCGCCTCACTACACAGCGACGACAAGACCCTGCGCAACAGCCTGCAATAGCCCCCAGGGATATCAGAGACCCCTCAATTGGAAAGCTAACATGAAGAGAAAAGCCGAGACTCAAGGGCGGGCTAAAAAGCCCCTAAAGAAGAAGACCAAGACAGGTTGGTGCTAAGCTCGATAGGACAGCCGCGGCGGCGAAAAGGCTGGCTCCAGTGGATCGCGACTGACGGCGCTCAACCTGCCCCTTCTTGCAGAGCTCACTGAAGATGAGGCCAAGCAGAGGTTCCGCAAGGGGCTATTCGACAAGAGCGTCCGGGACAAGTACGCCAGCCAGTACCGATCCTCGACGCCGTACAAGCACAGCGTGATCCACGAGCTCGTTGACGACCAGCTGCTGCGCTCCGTGCGCGCCGAGATCCGCGACAATGTCTCCTTCACCCCCAAGGAGACCGACATCTACAAGATCCACCAGTCGGGCGACCTCGCCAACCTTGACGGCCTCGACGATGCCGCTCTGGCCAAGCTGCCGTCGCTGCTGGCCCTCCGTGACGCCATCTACTCGGACACCTTCCGCGCATACGTCTCCCACATCACCGGCTGCGGCGCCCTGAGCGGCCGCAAGACCGACATGGCCATCAACATCTACACCCCGGGCTGCTACTTGCTGTGCCACGACGACGTCATCGGCAGCCGCCGCGTCAGCTACATCCTGTACCTGACCGACCCGGACATGCCCTGGAAGCCCGAGTGGGGCGGCGCCCTGCGCCTGTTCCCCGTCACCGAGCGCAAGGGCGAGGGCGGAGCCGTCGCCAAGACGGTCGAGCCCGACGTCGTCAAGGTCATCCCTCCCGCCTGGAACCAGCTCAGCTTCTTCGCCGTGCAGCCGGGCGAGAGCTTCCATGACGTCGAGGAGGTCTACCGCCCAGACACCAAGGAGGAGCTCGCGAGCAAGGGCGGTCGCGTGCGCATGGCCATCAGCGGCTGGTTCCACATCCCGCAGATCGGCGAGGAGGGCTACGTCAAGGGCGCCGAGGAGGCCCAGGTCAAGAACAGCGGCCTGATGCAGCTGCAGGGCAACCCGGACCAGCATGACCTGCCCCGCGACGAGCCCGTGCCGGTCGAGGAGGGCGACTCGCAGGAGCTGCTTGAGTTCGAGGAGGCCGACCTCGAGTTCTTGCTAAAGTACTTGGCCCCGACATACCTCACCCCGGACACGCTGGAGCAGGTGTCGGAGCACTTTGAGGAGAACTGTTTCGTCACTCTCGCAGACCTACTGCATCCAAAGTTCGCGGCCAGACTACGTGAATACATCACCAAACAAGAGGCCGCGAAAGCAAGTCTGCCATCTGGCGCGGCTGACATTGAGGCCAAAACTGCGTGGAAAGTGGCTCGCCCGCCACATAAGCACCGTTTTCTCTACATGCAGGCGGGCGAGATTAAAAAGGGAGAGGAGGAGTCCCCGCTGCGGGAGCTGCTGGACACGCTCCTACCCAGCAGACAGTTCCGCGCCTGGCTGCAGACGGCGACTAGATGCAACATCAAGTCGCACGCCGCGCTCGCACGCCGGTTCCGAAGAGGAGAGGATTACACCCTCGCCATGGGCCACGAGGGCCGACGCCGTCTGGAGCTGAACCTCGGCTTGACCCCAACGTCTGGCTGGGGCGATGACGAGTACGAGGAGGCCCAAGATGACGGTAAGAAGATAGGAGAGTGGCTGCCAGCAGCAGCAAGACCGCTAAGGCAAACGGCAAGTCCAAGGATAAGGGGAAGGAGGAGGCCAAGAGAAAATCTGCCGAAAAGGTCAAGGCGAAGGAGAAGGAGAAGAAGGAAGAGGAAGAGCCCGAGGACGTGGGCGGCCACGAGGTGTACATGGCGGGCGAGAACGACAACGATGAGGACGCGGCCGTGTACAAGTCCGGGGCGCCCGACGAGGACAACATCCTTTTCTTCCAGGCGGCCGCATGGAACAAAATGACCATCGTGCTGCGCGATAGCGGCACGCTGCGCTTCGTCAAGTACGTGAGCAGGAGCGCCAAGGGCGACCGGTGGGACATATCGGCCAACTTTGACATCGAGGATCAAGACGATGATGACGAGGAAGAGGGCGAGGGGCCCGCTGTCGGCGTCGTAGACGACTCCTCAGAAGAGGAGTTTAAGGGCTTCTCGCCCAGCGAGGACAGTGATTCGGACTAGGTGGCTGGGTCGGCCCATGATAGTGCTGTTATGAATGGTATATGTGAAATACGGTTGTTTATGGCGACTATTCTTCGTTTATAAATGTCTAATCATTTCCATTCAGAGTCCAACCGTGACGGCCACCCTAACGGCGTAGGGCTTGCTCTAGCCACAACGATTTCCTCACACGTCTTCTTTTACCGTCACCCGGTGTCCAATTTTGTCTTGAACAGTTTCTATTATTATCTCCCCCGGTTCCTATACCAACACACCCGCTCACTTTTGCATCTACCGCAAGTGACGTCTTAGTCAGTTGAGGGGAATTGGTTGTGAAAATCCAGAGTCGGGCATCAACTGAACATCGCGCCGATTGTTCCCAGTCAGCCACACACTCCCGCACTCCGAAACAAGACAGTCCTGAAGAAAAAGAAAAAAAAACAATCGACTTGGCAGGAAGCGGACAAAAAAAATGCTTCCAACCCCATCAACATCACACGTCGACTACGGGCGCATCTACGAGCCCGCCGAGGACTCGTTCCTGTTCCTCGACACGCTCTCCTCCCCAACAGAGACGGACTTCCTCACCTCCCGGTTCGGCGCCAGCAGCGACGCGCCGGCGCCGCTCGTGGTCGAGATCGGCACGGGCTCGGGCGTCGTCATCGCCTTCGTGGCGGCGCAGGCGCGGCGCATCCTGGGCACGCGGTGCGTCCTGACGGCGGGCGTCGACGTCAACGCCTTTGCGTGCGCCGCCACCGCCGAGACGGTGCGCCTGGCCGCGGCAGCATCAGCAGCAGGCGACGGCGCGGGGCACCTGTACCTGGGCTCGGCGCGCGCGGACCTGGCGTCGGCGCTGCGCCCGGGGTCCGTCGACGTCCTGCTCTTCAACCCGCCATACGTGCCGACGCCCGAGGCGCCGCGGCGGCCGGGCCGGCCGGCGGAGGAGGAGGAGAGGGTCGTGGACGAGTTTGCGCGCGACTCGTACCTGCTCGAGCTGTCGTACGCCGGCGGCAGGGACGGCATGGAGACGACGGACCGGCTGATCGACGAGCTGCCGGCGGTGCTGTCGCCTAGGGGCTGCGCGTACGTGCTGCTGTGCAAGCAGAACAGGCCCGAGGAGGTTAAGGCCAGGATCCTGGGCTTTGGGCCCGAGTGGCGCGTCGTCAAGGCCGGGGACAGCGGGAAGCAGGCTGGTTGGGAGAAGCTCCAGATCATCAGGATATGGAGGGAGGAGGCGTCGAGTGATGGTCGGTAGAGGAAGACGCCCGAGGGACGGGCTGCAGTGGGATGTTGGGGGTCTAGAATCAGAGATATCGATACCATACTCTTCATGAACTCAACGACAAGGGCCAATCATCATTCTATTTTGGTTTGTGGTATTTCGTGGACGCCGAGCTTTTGTTAAAACATCAACACAAATCTAGCGCCTCAGCCTCTGATGCTTGTAGATCCACGTTCTCCATCGCCGTCCTGCACCATTATTGCGGTATACAGACTGGACATGGGGACGAACCGGCCTCATAGTTCTTCATTCCCCAGCACTTGATACCCAGAAACTGCTCGCGCTTGGTTTGCGCTATGCGTCTCGATACGGATCCCAAGGCTTTCAAGAACCCCAGCCGACATGATCTCGACACAGCCCCTCTCCCGCCCTATGCAAAAGGGTATCAGAGCAAAGCAAACCACCCAACCCATCGGCTTCCGGCCGAAAGTTGACTGGCAGCGGGAGATGCAAAACCACGAAAATGCGACACCCCGACACATGTAATCCTGCCTAACCCCTTCCCCTGCCGAAACCACGGCCGCGACCGCGGGGGCCACCGCGGCCCCTGCCTCCCCTGCCTCCCCTCCCGCCGCGCTCGGGCTCCTTGCGGGCCTTGTTTTTGGGCTTCGGGGCGTCGTCAACCAGCAGGGTATCAAGGGGCAGGCTGTCGGGGAGGATAAAGTAGCGGATCGTGCTTCCGCGGATGTTCATAGTGTCCAGGGAAATCGGTTCCTGGCCCCTCTGTGTCATCTTGACGTTGCGCAGCGCCGTGTTCATCTGCGGCGACACGGACGCGATCGTGCCGTGGACGATTGTGCCTATAAGTTCGGGAAGGAACGGACTTCGGTCAGTCGAGCGTGCCCCTCAAGTGACCCTCCCCTTGACGCGGGCGGAAAGACGGTGAGGGCGGGATGAAGATGGCTATGAGGAGGTATTCGGCCGTACCATTCTTGAGCTCGATAGTCACCGTCTCGTTGGCGCACTTCATCAAGAACCTGTGGTAGAAGAATTGTCAGCAAAAACATGGGCGCGTCGGGAGAACGCCGTGGCAAGATGCGGGACGCGTTCGGTGATGCTCTTCTTTACCTGACGAGTTTCATCTTGGCGGAGGAGTCTATGAGCGCTTTTCAACGCTCTGGTGGTATAGGAGTGGTGTAGGTGGACAATGTCGAATGTCGTTGGCCGGTCCTCACGTCTGTGGTTGGTGCCGGGAGGTCAATTCGCGCGAGCTTCGGCGGGATGGTGGGTGAGCTCGGACGGCAAGCCTTGCGATGCGGGCAACAGCTCTCCACGGTCACCTAAGCTCAAGCCAAAAATTGGACAAGGCTGAGGCAGCGTCCGTGGTTGAAAGCTTGCAATCACGTGTACTAAGTGGGTCACTCCCGATGTGAAGCTCCAACAGGGAGGTACAAGTGCACATGTACTGCGGGGTTCTTTCCCAGTGGAGGTATCTGGCCCGTCGCGGAGTTGCCCAATCTTGCGGGCGAGATGAGTCCGCCATCGGGTCAGCAAACGGACAAAAAAGAGCGCACGTGAAAAAAAAAAAACGCAGATGCGGGTGACCAGAGCTAATCTATCGCGATGGGATCTGGAGGACGTCATCTCGAAGCAGTAAGGACTGCGCTTAGAATACGGTTGGTCGCAAAGAGGTGGTATAGAAGTGACGCTTGTTAGGGAGCGCGTTCCGCTCTCTCCGCGACCTGTTTCAGGGCCCTAATCCAGAAGTGGTTGTGATTTCTAATGTTACAGCTGGGCGCAACGCGCTCATACAGTTATGCGGTAATCACAAAGCAGTAGTAACGTATGTGAGCAGAATGTCTAAAGCTGTACCGGTGTGCGGATGCTAGGCCCTGTTGGAATGGCCGCGGTGGCTCGGGCAAAGTGCGGCCGCGACAAGTCGACACAGGAAGGCGGTGATCCCGCTGAGCCGGCTCTCTTTCATTTAATTCCACCAGTACAAAAACGAACGCTTGACAGCCCGAGCGCCAGGACAAGAGCCGCACGCACACGTAGACCCAACAAACGCTTCTCCCCGCGCGACCCTCAACGGTCTTTCTCGTTCTCCGACACCTTCTCCCACTCGTCCTCGGTGCTTACACCCGACTTGCTGCTTGGGGCGGACGGGGTAAGCGGCTCGGGAGCGGCGGTGGCCCGTTGCTTTAGCTCTCCAGCCTTTTCGACGGGTTCGACCTCGCTGCTCGCTGCGGCGGCGACGGCTGCTGCTGCTGCTGCTGTTGCTGCTGCTACGCGCGCGGCCGCCGTCTCGACCTCGGTCTCGGTGTCGGACGAGCTGGCGGGAACGGCGCCGCGGGTCCCGGGGGCGCCCCCGCGCTTGGCCTTGTCCTGCTCCTCACGCCTCTGGGCCTCCTGGAGCTCGCGCGCGAACCAGTTGATTGCCCACCACAGGCCGCCGCAGAGGCCTGACAGGACGAAAAAGTGGATGCTGTAGGTCGCGATCAGGAGCGCCAGGAGCACAGCCTGCAGCGCCGCGAAGGTGACGTTGGTGGCGATCAGCAGCGACGGGGTCGGGCCCGGCGTGAAGACGGACTCCCACAGGTCTTGGAAGAATGACATGGTTTCGAGGTTGGTTTGGTGTGTGCGGGCGTATGTGCGTACGGGTGTATGCGTCTTGATTTTTGTTCCTTTTCGTTGCTCCTGCTGTCCGCAGTGGGGTCGCGCAGCAATGGTAGATAGGGGGCCAGGCAGATAGGCGTGCGCAAATTTTCGTCGCTGTTCAAAAGGCGCGTTGTTGCTTTGGCAGTGTCGCGAACCACACTACTTTTTACAGATGCACTCGCTGTTGCTTCTGCCGCTATTCTTGCTTCTAGCAGCTGTTCCTTGTGACGTGTTTGAGGTTGCGATGCCGGAAGCCGGGGATGGCCAAGGTACAGAGACTGCAGACCCTTGACTCGCTGGTACCTGAATAGAGGGGAATTCGGAAGAGGAGACCGATGATGTCGGAAGAGAGATGTGTCGGCGGGATTATTAGGTGGGTGGCAGGTTGGAAAGCCGCCTTTTCAACACCCACGAGACCGAAAATGAAGTGGCGACGTATTCACCCGCCCAAGGCAAGACAAAGAAAGAGGACAGCTTGACTGGACTGCCGCTATTGCTGCCTATCACCAGACGTGTTTAGAGTCAACGAGCCAGCCTGTTTATTTGTTTTGTGACCCCTCCCCCTGGGTTGGCGGGAAAGAGTGGCCGGTAGGTACCCAACCCAAAAATGGAAATGCCCGTCCTGCCCATGTGGTGGGGTCGATTTACTGTGGATGTACGGGGCGCGACGGTGCACCAGGCAAGGCACGAGACATGGAACTGGAAGGTTGCAGCCGCCGGCGCCAGGCTCAGGGAGCACAGTACGTTGGAAGCACCTTTACCACGAGCCTGGTTCACGCATCTCTGCGCCGGTGGATTCGGAGCTCTTAAACTTGGGGCGCTTGACTGCCGCCGCCGCCGCCGCCCATGGTGTGGACAAACTCAGTCAATGGGCCATGGACACAGGCATGCTCGTGACTGCAAGCTTCTCAACTAGGCCGGCCAGCTCGCTCGCCTACAGCCTTTGTCCCTCGAGATCTTGCGCGCCATTGTGCCCGACCAAAGAAGGTAGGTGCCGGGCAGGCTTCATATGGCCCTGGGTGGAGAGATCGAGGGTATTTACTTTTGTGCCACCAAGTCTCAAGGTCGGCCTGCTCATCTTGCCTTGTGTCGTACCGAGCATCCGTTGCGTTTATTTCATGACCTCAAGTGGGAGCTGCTCAAATGTTCTGGGTGTTTCGTCTGGGTCGCTGTTAGACACCCACTTCGGCATGATTCCACAATGCTTGATCCTACCCTTATTTTCCTTTTACTTTTTACCTCTGTCGATTCAAGCTGTTGCTTTTGCGCGACGCCACCTGCAGAAGACCACGAGCATCCTGGCTGCTTGGTCTTGGCCTGCAAAACGGCCGGATCAGAAGACGGCCTGGCGAGGCCGCACACAGTACCCGCCCGACCAACCGTGGGCTAGCCCCCATTCGGCGGCCCTCAGCGCAGATGGCAGCGCTGAGGGAATCAGATCTAGGGGATTTCGGTTACCGACCCCGCCCTCCAGCCAATGACAGCTGCCCCCCTGCAGCACTTGTGCTGGCTGGGGAGCCTCATGTCTGGTCGGTCTAGGTTGCGCCACGCCCCAGGTCCTGCCGTTGGTCAAGCCCATCAGCCCCAGCCGCCCGGCGGTTTCTTTTCTGCCTTTTCTTTCCTCAGGCGACGTGCTGAATTTTTATCCCTTCTTTTCCTTCTTCCCTCTGTCCGCCACGATCCAATACCACCACTCGGCCAATCCACCGCCGGAGTCGGTATTGATCAGGCAGGCCTCTCTCTGGGCTGGGATCAAATCGCAGATCCGACGACCACTCCACTCTTTCCAGCGCCCGCCCCTCCAAGCATGATCGCTGGAGCCCTGTGGAAACCGCCCAGCAGCTTTTCTAATTAGCTCCGCCCAGCCCTGCGCCGACGACGCATTTCAGCTCGGGGTTCCGGTGGGCCCCGTCCGACGACCGCCGTCCCCAATGCAGCTCGATAAGGACGGCATCGCCATGTCGCCTCCTGACTCCGACATGGACGACTTCGACTCGGCTGAGACGTCATCTACCGAACGCGCTCCCTCGACGAAGCCGCCTGCCCTGGCCGGCTCGCCTGGAACAAAATGCTCAAGGGGAAGGCGAAGGAATGGAGCAGCCAGAGGAAGAAGAATCCGCTGACCCTGCTCGAGCTTCCGTTGACATTCTCCGCCTGATCGTCAAGGAGGTATGTATGGCACCGCCGCATTTCTGGTCGCCTCCCGACTTGACCACCACCCTATGCGCCTACATACATACTCACCATGTGCTCGCCTGTGTGCCCTCAGATAACACATACAAACGATCTCACCTCCCTTGCGTTGACCAACTCCACTCTGCACACCCTGGCGATCCCGCACATATACGCCAGGTTCGACATTGTGTGGCCCGATGCGCACATGACCGCATCGGACACCAAGAGCGTCGACGCCTTGACATACGGCCTGTCGACGCTGAGCCTGGGCAGTAGCTTCAGTCGTATCAGGCAACGGCTCGCCCGCCGAGGCTCCCAGAACGACGGCCGGCCGCCCTTCAACCCCACGGGCAACAACTATGCGGTTCACACACGCAAGTTCTCGCTCGGGAACGGCCCGCAGGACTGGGTCGCCGAGTACATGATCACCAAGGAGAGCGGCAAGATGCTGGGCACGCTCGTCGCCATGGCCGTAGCGAAGATGGCAAACCTGGAAACTTTCGTATGGGACATGCCCACTGGTGTGCTCGCCGAGATCTTCCTGGCGCTGGCGTCTCTGCCCGACCACCACAAGGACGGCGACTGCAACCTAGAACGAGTCTGGATCCGCTGGCACGACAACAGCGACGCTACTCCTGATCCTGGGAACCCAGTGACGGGTCCTGGCCCTGTGATCTATCACGTGGTTCTTCCCACGGATAGCACCATGACCCACGTTGGCGTCATGATCCCACCGAACACAAACCACCCGAAGCCGAAGCCTGCTATCCCCTACTCGGCCAGCACTGTTGAGTACCCTACTTTCAGTGTCCTCCCGCCCCTCAAGAGCCTCACGGTTTTAGACATCGACGAACTCGCCTACCTCGACGAGATGGCGATCCTTATCGAGAGGTCGCAGGACAGGCTGAAGGAGCTTCGCGTCGGCATGTCGGCCAAAGTTCAGCACAAGGAGTGGATCCAGCCGTGGGACGGTCCTGAGCTGCAGCAGGTTGATCATGACGCACACTGGCCCGGCGCGAGCACCATCGGGAGACGCAGGCTTGGTGGAGTGCTTGGCACGCTTGTCGGGCGAATTTATGACATTCGACGCAGGCCAGGGGCCAGACACCGCGATAGGCCAACGCCAGCTCCGAATCACGTCTCCAGCACTGGCGTTCCTGATGCAGACTTGCCGTCAACAGTCGATACGTCCGCCGAACAATTCGGCGGGGCCGAGTCTGTGGCCCCAAATGGCGGGGGCCAACCCACACCAGATCGCTCGGCGAACAGCCCTTGACGAATGGCAATGGACCAAAGCCGCAGGAAGTCGAGGCTCACAGCCAGGGTGAGGAACAGATTCAGGACGCGGACGGCAATGAAAATGGCCAGAGTCCTGGTCAGGGTGTAGTCACTCTGGAGCAGGGGGCCGTAGGTGAGGTTGGGCAGCGGCCCAATATCTCAGGCCAGACAAAGGCGAACGGCCAACCAAAGGCCAAAACGGAGACACCAGGTCGCAAGCGTCTGGAAGGAAAGTTGAGACTGCACACCCTTGAGCTGGAGAGGATATCGTTGTCGATTCAGGTTTGCAGTCGAGCATTTGACTGGACGACACTCACAAACCTGACCATCCTGGAGTGTGCCCAGCACGAGACTCTGTGGAAGCTGCTGAGACGGCAGTTCCAGCCAACTCGAGTGAGTGGGGGATACGGGATATCATCCTCAAGCCGGCAGGCTGCCACGCCACACCTGCAGTACCACCTCTGTCTCAAAACATCCACACCGACCTCACCTCGGCGCCTCTGATCAGCTTTATCAATGAGACCCTTGCGCCGAACACGCTTGAGGTGCTGTTCTTACAGGATCGACGCAGGGGCCCTACCCCTCCCCCAGTCACGGTTGATGCCATCTTCAAGGGCGCGTTGAAGCGTCACAGACTGAGTCTGCGGAAGCTCTTGCTGGACAGCTCAGTCAAGATCATCCCAGGCGTGCAGACTAGCTCGGCGGAAAACAACAGGTGGACTCACTGGGTGTTGACGACGGAGATGGTGCTCTACATCACAAGCGGGCGCATGAGCAACCTACGAGAGCTTGCGGCCTCTCTAGCCTACGCAGACTGGGTAAGTACTCGCGCCAATTTTGAACCCTTTTTTCTGAATGTTTGGCGGCTAACCTTGCCGCAGCACACCTTTCTGCAACGCCTGCCAAATCTTGCGCAGTTGAGATCCTTGAACATCCCCCGGATCGGAGATCACATCATGAACAATGTCGAGCCCAAAGAACTGGCTATGCAGATCGCCGACATTATAACACTGCGACCCGAGATCCAGCTCTGCTACATAGGCATCTCGACCAAGTGTTTCGAGGTGCTCGAGACCCCGGTTGAGGAGCGCGGCAGTAGTCCTACTAACGGAGGCACGGGATCCGCTTCCGGAAGTCCCGTCGGCGAAAACGGCACTGCGGGGGCGAATAACAACGCTGGTGGCCAACAGTCTGACAACGAGTCTGTCGTCGAAGCCGAGTCGGACGACGAGCCCCAGGACGAAACAAGCGAGGAAGAGGACGATGACGAGACTGAGGATGAGGATGGCATAGCGCGCGCGAACGCCGTGGGAGACGCTGACGAGACCCAGTCAGAGGGCCATTCGGACGCTGGCGGCGACTCGGACGACGATGACGGATTCGTCGACCCCGACCACGCGCAGGCGAACACGAGGCTGCGTCTCCGTGAAATATTGTTTTATGACGATAAGGTCGCCATCTTTAAGGCCAGACATGGCAGGCTGTAGTACAGCGAACCCACTCGGCCTTCGTGTTGACCGCTGCTCATTACTCTCGGCGCCCCATTCGGCCGCAAGGAGGCTGGCGGCCAGTTACGCTACGGCCAACATCTCGCTCTGGTATGAAACATGGGAAGCGCATGGGATCGGAAGGGACGAAAGCGTATTTGCCTCTTGTTTATGATTTTCTCTCTTTTTATTTTGCTCGCCGGATCTACTACAAGCTTGCGCCGCAAGATTGTCTCCAGTTTCCTCTGATGCTTTCTCTTTTACTCACAATACCCACGAAGAGCGTTCATGACAACGACAGCTTATGACATTTTCAACTGGTTGACTGCCATGTGGCACCTGGATGGAATGCCCGGGTTTTCTGGTGCTTTTATGTATCTCGGGCTTCTGGGGGATTATCAAGGCATGGTTTTGTCCTTCTTTCCCATATTGACCCATCGCACACACCAACGAAGTTCATGGCATGGTATTAACGCTGTCCCAATTTTGATGTGTCGTTATTTCATCGGTATGTCAGGAGGTGGCGGGAGACTGAGGGGTCAACCGGTGCCTGCGTCTATCATTTCCTTGGTTGGACTGCTAGCGCAAGGGGCAAAGCGGCAAGAATAGGTATGGGGTGGATGGGGACATCACCCACCAACCGTCTAACATACAGGCAGGCATCCTGGCTAGGTGCCTCAATTCTCGCGAGGTCACAAGATTACCTGTTTTATCGGGAGCCACCAGTGCGGCACAAGCGGCGCAGACTTCTAGAGCCATGCTACGCCAAGGCCGATTAGCCGTCACCAACAGACGGTCTTGGGTATCCGCTTGAAGCCCCTCCCTCTTCTGGGTTTTTCCCATCTTCCGTGCTTGCGTCCTACTCTCGCCAGGATTACTTAGGGTCGTCGGCTCGCCTTTGGGGTATTAATATGCTGAAAAAAAAAGTCTCTGGCCACTAACAGAACTCCACAATCATGATAACCCCAACTGCAGGAGGCGCATCGGACACGACCGCCGCCTCTCCTACCCCGACCGGGCAGGCCTCCTCGATGTCTCCCAGCGCGGAGGCGGGCGTCGTGCGCACAACGGAACGCCTCCGGTGGCGGCCTTGACGACGGTATGGAAGCCGCCCTGTCCCGGTGGGCCGATAAGCTGGGACCGGTCGCGGACGGTGCCCAAAGCCGAGGCTTTTTCCCCGTGCCTGCCCGAAGGCTGGGTCACGACAGGGTACTTCTCGCCGGCCATATGCCCGAGCGGATACGTCTCGGTGTGCGGGCGCTTCGACGATGCCCAGGGGCCGCCAGTTGAGGCGGGTGAGACTGCAGCCCTGTGTGGGCCTCCGTGAGTCTTGTTTTCTCTTTCTTTATCATTTCTCTACAAGACTATTGAGTGTCCAACAGGCACGCACGTCTTATGAGCGGCTGAACAGAGCTGACCAGGAAACAGTGGCTTCACGTGCACTGCAAAGGATTACGTCTACGCCAAGAGCGACTCCTTCGACGCGCCAATGATCCAGATCCGCTGGAAGTCGTCGGACATCTCGGTCTTGCAGACTCACCCGCTGTCGCCCACCTCTCCGCTCACGGCTGCAGGAGGCTCGACTACCCCAACGGGCCCAACGGACCCCGCCGCGGCTGCCGCGGATGGCAGTCGGGCGGGCGGCGGCCTCCCGCCCGGCGTCATTGCGGCTATCATCGTCGGCTCCATGGTCGCCGTGGCGCTCACGGTCCTGGCGGGGCTGCTGATCTATAGGCATCGACACATCTGCGGGGGCCGGGGCAGGCATTGCCGCTGGCCCAGTCGTGGCCGTCCTCCTCTTTCGTCACCAGATCGACAGCGATACCCAAACGGCCTGTATCACCCGCAAGAGGCGGAGCTCCCGGCCAACGAGGCGTTGTCGGATAACAAAAAGCAGCTGCAATTCTACGATGATAAGAGCAAAAAGGGCGTCGCCGCCGCCGCAGTCGGAGCATCCCATAAGTGGCAGCAGCAGCAGCAGCAGCAGCAGCAGCAGCAGCAACGGCACAGGGGCGTCCTGGAGCTACCGGGACACGACGTCCCCTTTGAGATCGGAGACTACTCGTCGTCGTCGATGCGCCCGTCCGAGCTGGCCGCGGCCGCGGTGGCGGTGCAAGTGGTGGCGTACGACCCTTCCGGGGTGCCTGGAGAGTCGAGTCCTCTATATCATCACGATGGTGCACACCACCCGGTTTCGCAAGTCTCACTAAGCACGATGGTAGAGTGCAGGGCGTCGCCGGCGCCAGTATCGGCAGCAGGGAGCGGCGAGCTGGAGGAGCTACGGGCAAGGCACGCACAGATTGAGGCTAGGAGGGAGAGGTTGCGGGAGCTGCAGCTGCTGGATGAGGAGGAGGGGAGGGTTCGGAGGAGGTTGGCTGAGATACAAGGTGGCCGTTGATGCTGGTGGGGTTTGTTGGCCGGTTTTGTGTGATTCTCTTGCCAAAGGGAGTTGGGCATAGTAAAGACGGATGGGATGTTCTTAGGACTGGGGTGTGATGGGGTCGGTATGAGTACAACCGTATTCGCAGACACAAAAAGATGTTGGATTTGGCGGGTATCGCATCGGGCCACTCGGTCTGCCGAACGAGATGTGCCATCCTCACAGCGCAATGCGGCGCCCCCTGCGCCGTTGCCCCTCTGGTTTCAAAGCAAGCTGGAAGGGGAAAGGGGCGGAAAGGCATGTACTTGGGATTAGGAGAGGGCAAGGGACGAGGACTAACGTACACGCTCCGAAGCAGATGGCGGTCTCCCGTGGAGGCCGGCAGGCAGTGTTCAGGATGCAACTGGAAAAAAGAACAGGCTCCGATCAGGCGTTCTCTGCTGCTAGCCGCACACCTCTCCCGCCAGGCTGGTCTCGATGACGAGGCGTATGACAGCGCATGAGCTAGACTCAATATATGACAGTGCCATTTTACCAACACATTCAGAACAAAAACACAGCTACGTGTACCGTTTGCAGGGGACCAATGATCAGCCACCGATGTGTGATGGAAAATCCAAGTCCCTGTATCGCCCTTTTTCGTGGTGAAAAAGGAGAAGCCAACATTGGTCTGACGGGGTGATTACTGAACCGGGCTCCTCTCCCGTCCGCGCGTGTGGCCAGCCGGGGACATTTGAATGAGGTTAACACCCGGGGAAGCAAGGGTCTGGACACCCTATCTGCTCAGCTACCGTGGAGAAGGGGGACTATGGGCCCGATGCGCAGTATTCATCCCACAGACATGGATCGAAAGAGGGCAGGATGGTGTGATAAGCCAGAGCCTGGGAAACTGCTCGACCGAGACTGGGCTGGGCGGCAGCCCATATCCGCCGACCTGACCTCAACGGACTTGACATCCTGGCCTGCGTTGCATTACGCTGCGCTGCATGGGATCTGGTTAGCGGGATAGAAAAGGAGAGGAGGAGGGGCTCGGTCTTGTCGTCTCGATGCAAGGGATGGAGGGTTGTTTTTTCAGGTGCCAAGAGCGTACTACTGGGCGGAAAACCAGCCACAAGGCCGAAATCAGGTCCGTGTCCGTGGAAGAAGGAAAGTCGGTCGGCGAGACTGCGGCGAGCAACCGGGCATGCGGGAGTTGTTGGGACCTCCTGCCCTGCTGCTGCTGATGACGAGGCACAGGGTGTGAGTCCCGATGTGGCCAACCGCGCGACGGCGGCTCTACTGCGAAGCGAGATACGAGGCGGGAAAAGGGTTGCCTCCCTTGCGTTGCCGGCCGGCAAAAAGAATGCCAGGCCCAAGGCACCGGGATTCGATGACCAGGCATGACAAAAGAACCGCGAAGGAAGGAGGGGGTGTGTAGGTTGATCGAGTCCCAAGACGATGGGATGGATGCGGCGGCCCGGGCGGCTAGCGACCTGTGATGTGTTGGGAAGCCCCTCTGGTCGTTTCTTGGAGACTGGCGGACTGGAGAGCTGGGCCACCAAGATGTGAGATTTCCAATGGCGTGGTGGAGACCTCGTGTGATACGCAGCAGCATGCACAAGTTGGCGCTGCCGGCCGGAAGCTGGACAAGCTGGCGGATCTCGTTCTCGCACTCATGTGGGAGGCCTGGGGCTTGGGTCTCGGATGGGATATGGTGTTGGGTTGGGTGTGCGATGTGCGATGTTATTCACGGTGCTATTTGCAATATAGACGACGGTGGCGCGCCCCTGGTAAAGCCACTCTGCTTGGCGCCCCACCCTTTCCCTTCAATGTCCAATAGGATCCCCCGACCCGTCCCAGCGCAGTGGTACGCCAATGCCGCTAGGCCCACAAGACGCCCAGTGGCCGGGGAAAGGCGTCCGAGTCCTCCAGTCGGAGCAGATTTGCGGGGCTGAATCTCCGCCCCAGAGCTGAGGAATTTTTTAAGCTGTTGGTGGACAATACTAAGAAAAAAGCAAAGAAAAAAGCAACAACCACACTCCCCAAGACTTGCCGTGTCACAATAGGTGACGCCCGCTTGGTATTGTCAAATAACACTGTGCGCCATGCATACGTTTGCTGCACGATCAGCTGCCCCTGCGGCTCGTGATTGGCCGCACCGTCCCAAGGTGGCGGGTTCGTTTGCGTCCGGACCACAGTGCTGGGTTTTTGTATTGTGCGCCTGCATGAATAGCAGCCATGTCTTGCCGTGAATAGGCAAGAGAAGAAGAGAAAAAGCAGGGTAAAGAGGGGAAACAACCATGAATGGTGCCCATGGCGTTTTCCTTTGGCACACGGCCCGCCATCTTGTCACCGTTGGTTGCCCATAGGTTTCCCTATTGTTCTCCTATTCACAATATGTGTGAGGCTGCCTAATGGGCTTGCTAGCCATGTCAGCCAACCTCGCACTTCCCATTGCCTCCATCTTGGAGTATATATGGCCTCCTCCTCCTCCTCCCTCCTCCCTTCTTCTTTCCGTTCCATCTTCAACACAACACAATCCTCTCGTCTTCTTTAACCATCCGCACCGTGTGTCCTCTGAGCAACAGCACATATATTTGCTTCGCTTTCTCCATCAACCCCCTTCCCCTCCACCACAACCATGAAGCGGTATCCTCAACCACAGAAGTGGGGAGCCTCGCGTGCGGCGCGGAATGGCGAGCTTCAACCACCGCCGCCCTACCTCCACGCCCTGCCGCGCATTCGGATCCCGAATGAGATGGCCACTGCTCTGTACTACAGCAGATACCCCCATGCCATCCCCGCCGACTCCACCGTGACCCGTGCCGAGATGGATGCGGCGAGCATGGTCGCGGCGGCTGCCCACTACCACCTCACTCGCAACCCGGAGCAGTTCATCCAGGATCCGCGGCAGCGCCAACCCCAGGCGAGGGCCCCGGGCCTGTCTATGGAGATGATGAAGAAGTTGATGGCCGAAGCCGCCGCCGCCGGCCGCGGCGCCCCAGGAGCTGCTGCTGCTGTTGCCGCCAACAGCAGTGACAACACCAACGGCAACACCGACGGCAACAACAACACCGCCGCCGCCACCACCACCGCCACCACCACCGTCGGGGAAGAGCCCACGGCCGTCGTCGCCAACGACGATGTCGGGGACATCTACAACGCAGACGACGACGACCAGCCGGCCGGCGGCGACGCCTCCGCGTCGGCGATCGAGCTGCGCATCAACACGGGCGTGACGGTGTCGCAGAGCGACAACATGGTGGTGCTGGCGGCCAGCCCGGCCGACGTGGCGGGCGGCGTGGCGGCGGCCGTCCTGGCCGCCATCGAGCAGGCCAGCAGCGCGCGCGCCGGCATCCCCATGATCGACGAGAGCGGCGCGCCGCGGCCGCTACGCATCCACGTCGACGCCTCGGTCCGCGTCGGCGGGTCCGGCAACGTGCTCGGCCCCGAAGCGTTCGTCCGCGAGTGCCTGCAGGCCAGGGTTGCCGACGCCACCGCCGCCGCCGCCGCCGCCTCTTCCTCCTCGCGCGGCCCTCGGGCCGCCGGGGAGAACGGCAAGCGCCCGAGGGGTGAGGCGGGGGAGGACTGGGAGGAGGAGGACAACGATGCCGAGAGCGTTGAGAGCAAGAAGTCGCGGAGCGTCTGAGGCTGGACGAGTGCCCACACTGGTGAACCGTTTTCGTTCTGACCCGCCGTGTTTGTTGCGATTTCTTTTATCTCCTTTGTCTCGTCTCACCACACACTCCTTTACTCGTGCTTTTTTTTTTTCCTTACGCGCAGCGCAGGATCAGGTCATCAGGCGGTGTGAAGTACATGATGCACGCATATTGCGGCGATGACTGAGTGCCTGTTGGCAGAGATTAACATAGTGTTTTTTTTTCTGGCTTTTTTGGCTTCGATATGGACGGCTACAGCAATAGTATGTTATCACTTGCAGACATAGCTACCTAAATGAGACAATGTGCTCACCAATTCAGTGACAGCCACAGAGATAATGGAAGTGGTGCCTCGGGGGGTAGTGCGGGAATTTCACCTTGGTGAGACCCATGAAACTGGCTGGGCGGGTGCCATGTCGTCATGGCGCCGAGGGAAATACTGGCATTTCCATCAGTTTTCACGTCAGTGCCGTATTAACCAGGCGGCGAGGAGCCGAGTTGGCCGATGGATGTCGCGTCGGATGGCGGTGCCGAAGGTTAGGCAAGATCTGCAAGCGATCGTAGATTTCTGAGATCTTGGTCTTGGTATTTGTGTTCCTCGGGCTGTTTTTGGCTGCCTGGATTGCTTCCCATTTTGGTTGCCGTTTGTGGCGATGCAGATTTGGCTGCCGTTCATCGCCATGCTTGGCACGTGTGACGAGGAGTCAACCCAGCGATATTGCCGACTGCTTTTCGAGAAACATTCCCGATCTCTTCCATCGTCGACCTCGACATCTCTTTCTCGGTCTTTGTGGTGCACAGGGGGTCTTTTTGTCTTTTTGAGCAAGCGCCCGCCTAGGAAAAAAAATCGGGCCCTGCCATCAGTGGTGTCGCTTTCCTGGCATCGAGGATTTGCATGACGTTGGGCCGCAAACCTGCTCGGCAAGCCTCTGTCCTTCTCAACGGTGGCAACGCTATGGCGCGGTCCTGCAGGAGGAAGAAAACACGGCGCCAGACCTGCTGACATGGCGGCAGCGGTCGGCTGGGCCTGGCCTGATCCTACGGGCCCGTGGACCCGTTGCGCCCTGCACACTGCCACCTGCAGATCCAGTGAGATGGCCGTCCTGCCAAATAGAAAATGGGCAGGCTTTAAAATCCGCTTTCATCCCGGCTCCCCGACACGTCTCAATGAACGGGATGGAAACCCTATTCTGGTCCCTTTGCGCACTTGGCTTTCGCAATTGATTTTTCTCTTTGTTGCTGTATCCCTCTAGCCGTATAGTCCGAGTCTCGCCTGCAAGACAGCATCTACAGAGAAGGTAGCAGAAACATCGCTCGAGCCATTGATTCAATCACGAGCACGACTGCAGCAGCCCGCCCACCCGCCGCCCCTGTCCCGGTCACATCAAAAGCCTACCTCTACCTACCTACACATCAATAGCCCGCCGCCCTCGATAATAGCTCGACCTTGACAACCACAATGCCGATCCGCAACCCCTTCGCCCGGCGCCCCGGCGCCCCGGCCCAGACGGACGAGAACGTGCGCCCTGCTGAGGACCCGTCGCATCCGGGCTTCGAGCGCGTCGACACGGTCGGCTCCAAAACCTCGTCCGCCCTCAGCATCACCAGCAGCAGGAGAAGCAACGACAATGGCGAATACAAGATGAGCGGTATGGGCTCTTTCCCTCCCCTGTCCTGTTGCCCCTCTTTCTTGCCGAGCCAGCTGCGCCGCCCTGCCTGTGCACGCGCACGCCCGGCTCTTGGCAAAGCCAACATGACCCCTCCGTCGCATCGCCTGCGCCAGCCATTCGCATCGCAAAATCTCTGCTGGCGCAGCCGTAGGGAGACGGTCGGTTCAATTGGCTGATTCGTGATGATTTTACGATGAACTGCAGTGGTCAACGACAGCGGCGTCTATCTTCCAGTATGGCTTCCAACCATTGCCCTGGAACAACGACCTCTAACCCCCCTGGCACGGCGCTGACACCAGGCCTCAATTGCAGCCTTCACCCGTCGAGAAGGGTGAGCCGTCCTGGCCCAAGAAGTACCTGTCGCGCAACTCCGAGGACAACCGGAACAGCCTCAGCGCCGACAGGGAGCACTTTACCATCTCGAGGGAATCCTTCGACTCGTACCGCCGCTCATTCGTGAGTCCCTTTCCCCGCTGTCAGCCATGCCGCTCCTCGTAGCGGCGCCCCCCCTGCGCCAGGCCCTGGCAGGCGACTGACCCCTGCGCCGCGCGCCCGCTAGGACATCTCGGCTAGATCGCCCGTCGCAAGCAATGACACACCGCCGACGCGCCAGAGCCTCGACTCGGCGCGCTTCCCCCGCCCCCGCATGTCCATGAACGAGCGCCGCCTCGAGCCGCCCACGGCCGAGGACCCGTTCGAGGACGTCGGCCTCGACGACGAGCGCCACAAGGCGCTGCAGCACCCCAAGCGGAAGGGCTTCTTCTCCAAGTTCGGCTCCGCCGACCACTCGGACGCCGGTGGCCAGCAGCCGCAGTCGAACGGCGGCAGCAATAGCTACTCCCCCTCGGCCCCAATGGTCTCGCGCTTCCTGCCAGGGCGGAAACGCGCCCAGAGCGGGCCAGGAGCTGAGCCCGATGGAGCGTCCCACCGCCGCCGCCGCCGTCTCGTCCGAGGTCCCGGTCGAGACAAAGTAGTATCCACGAGCCTGAATTAAATGCGAAAGCGACGAATGACGAGCCAACGACATGACGCCCCAAAAGGAAACAGGCGCCCTCTCGATCAACCGCATACCAAAGAGAGGGTCTGTACATACCTACAACTGCTGTTTTTTCATCCTTTTTTTTTTTTTCTTTTTTTTTTCCCACGACCCATACATAAGCCCTTCATGCCAAAGCACTATATAAATCGACTGTCTTGGCGAGCGATTAAGGCAGCGGTGATAAGCTGCACCTTGGGAGAGCACAGGCAGCCCGCATTTTCGAGTGCTCGCTTGCTTACACATGAATTTATACCGAGTTTATTGGGCGGGGTTTCGGAGTTGACGGTTTTGAATGGAAGGATGGGCAAAGTTGCACAACGGCATCCATATTTATAGCTTCCCTTGAGTGTCACAGGGGTGGGCGGCCTTGCTACCTCTTTACGTACCTAGAAAACGGGTGGACCTGACGGCTGGCCTTGGATGGCTTGCACTAATAAGAGGCAGCCCGAGCATAAGACGGCTGGATGTGTGCGTGCGGCGTGTTTGTCTCGATTATATAGTAGGCCCTTCGCGGTCTGACTGCGTGCGCAAACTGCCCACCTGGAGGCAGCGTCCTCCTGAGGCGCAGGAGAGTGACCCAGAATCAGAGTACGGGCACCCAAAACGGTCAAAAAAAAAAAAAGATGGATGCAGGGAGGAGACCTCGAGACCAGGGAAGGACGATGTGCGATGTCGGATGGGGTGCTGTGGCAGATGGACCATCTGCGGGACCGGTATCGGCGCCATCGACGGTAAATCTGATCTAAAAATTGCATAAGGACAGCCGAAATTCATTCGCTTAGAACCGCGCGATCCCGCCAACCAGTGTGCCACTATTCTCGATATCAGGGCTCCAGTTCTGTGGTGGGTTAGGCTAGACTCCCAACGGACCGGATCCCGTCTCGTCATCCATTTGCAAGCGGCACCTTTTTTTTTTATGGCGCGAATGAGTGGGTGGGCTGATGAACCCCGCAGGCGATGCGATGCGCCCTGTGCTTGACATGATGCTTCGGGGTCGGCCTAGAGGGCGGCTGTATCTCTACAGTTCCTTCTCGTGAATAAGGAACGCTTTCTTTTTTTCTTCTTCCGCTATAGTTGTTCTCAGATAGGTACATAGGTGGCAAAGCAGCAGCTCTGACTGAGCCTAGGAACAAAGGCAGCACCAATGGCGGATCCAAAGACGCCGACGACCCCTGAAGGAGCCCGGCCGGCCGGCCCCGGCCCCGAGTCCCTGGCGGCCGCGTTCGGGCACCAGCTGTCGCTGTCGTCGCGCGCCGTGCACGCCGACGACTACGTCAGCAGCCACCAGGCCGTCGCGCCGCCGCTGCACGTCAGCACCACGTTCCGCTACCACGAAGACCCGGACAAGCTTGTGTTTTGGGGACAGCCAGACGTAGGTTCTCTTTCACCTCCGCCACAACCCTCGCAGTGACTAAAAAAGTAGTGCACAGCCAAACGCAACCTACGACACGCACGTCTACTCGCGCGAGTCGGCCCCCAACACGACCCGCCTGGAGGCCGTCCTCAGCTCCGTGGTCGGCGCGCCGTGCCTGACCTACAGCTCGGGCCTGGCGGCCTTCCACGCGCTGCTGACGCACCTGAACCCGCGCCGGATCGCGCTCGAGGACGGCTACAGCGGCGCGCACGGCGTCGTCGCGCTCGCGTCGCGCCTGACGGGGCTCGAGAAGCGCCGTCGTGTCGGCGGCGTCCCTGGACCGGCTCGGGCCGGCGACGTCGTGCACGTCGAGACGCCGCTCAACCCGACGGGCGGCGCGCGACCTCGAGCGCTACGCGGCCGTCGCGAGGAGCAAAGGCGCGTACCTGACCGTTGACGCGACGTTTGCGCCGCCGCCGCTCCTGGACCCGTTCAAGTGGGGCGCCGACGCGGTCGTGCACAGCGGGCAAAGTATTTTGGCGGGCACTCGGACATGCTGTGCGGCGTCTTGGCCGTCAGCCCGCGGTGGGCGGCCAGGACCGAAGGCGCCCTGGCCAAGGGAGGCAGGCTCGAGGCGGGCGGCTGGGTCGAGCAGCTGCGCGCGGACCGGCTCGTCCTCGGCTCCATCATGGGGAGCATGGAGGGGTGGCTGGGCGTGCGGAGCCTGCGGACGCTGGAGCTGCGGGTCGAGCGGCAGAGCGCGAGCGCGCAGCGGCTGGTCGACTGGCTCGCGGCCGAGGTGAAGAAGGCGGCTGCGGCTGGTGAGGATGACGGCGATGGCCGCCCGCCGTCACCGCCGTCGTCGTCCGCGGCCGGCCTCGTGGTGCGGCGGGTGCGGCACGCCAGCCAGCAGGCCGAGGCGGCGGACGGGGCGTCGTGGCTGCGGCGGCAGATGCGCGCGGGTTCGGGCCCGTCTTCTCGATGCTCGTCGACACCGAGGAGCACGCGCGCCGGCTGCCGAGCAGGCTGCGCCTGTTCCACCACGCCACCAGCCTCGGCGGGGTCGAGAGCCTGATCGAGTGGCGCGCCATGACGGACCCGCGGGTCGACAGGCGCCTGCTCCGCGTCAGCGTCGGCGTCGAGGCGTGGGGACCTCCGGGCGACCTGCTGCAGGGCTTTCAGGCTCTCGTGGACGAGGACGGAGCCAAGGCGCTGGGGGGAGTAGCGGTGAGGAGATGTATTTGGTGCAGAAGGGTGTGGTGGAGTATATATTCTGTGTCCGCAACATGGTAACAAAGCCATAGATGGTCAAAGAGAAAACAAAACAAACAAGAAATGCATTACAAGTGTGCCGTTTCATGGCCAGTCGAGTTGCCCAAGAAAGCGCCTATATAAGCCCATGTTGCAGCCAAAAATACGCGGGAGAACAAAACCCCAAAAATAGCAGTCTCCCTCATGCTGTGCATCCCCCCGGGGAGACAAAAAGTGGCGCCAGAACTATGCAAATCATGCTATAATGTCGTCAATGTGCCAGTTCCCAAAACCCGTCCCTGTCCGACCGTGATGATTAGGTATGTAGGTGTGTAATGGCCGCAGCGTCCGTCCAGCGCCGTAGCAAAGCCATCAGCCCGGTTCCTCCCCCCTCGCTAGGTGTCCGCGGTGTCCGTGTCGGCCACGGCGATCAGCTCGCTGACGTTGACGAGCCGGTAGCCCCTCCGCTTGGCCTCGGGCAGGACCGTCTCGAGCATGGGCACGGTCCAGCTGCGGCGGTCGTGGCAGATGATGATGCGGCCCGGGCGCAGCATGCTGAGGATGTGGCGGGCGTTGAGGCGCCAGTGGCTGATCTGGGCGTCGTGCGGGTATATGCTGCCCAGGACCAGGCGGTAGCCCAGGCGCGCGACCAGCCGCCGCATCCGGTCCGTGAAGAAGCCGGACCCGGGGCGGAAGTAGTTGTAGCGCGGGGCGTAGGGGCCCGGGGGGTCTTTGTTTTTGCTCCTGGCGGGCTTGCTGGTGGCCGCTGCTGCTGCTGCTGCTGCTGCTGCTGCTGCTGCTGCTGCTGCTGCTGCTGCTTCTGCTTCCTGCTCGGCCTCGGCCTCCTCGCGCTCCACGGCCACGTCGGCGTAGGCGTCGCGGATCATGCGCTGGACGCGCAGGATCTGGTCCTCGAGCTCGTCGGGCCGCAGGCTGCGCGAGGCCTCGTCGTGCATGGCGTGGTTGCCGAGCTCGTGGCCCTCGCGCACGATGCGGCGCAGCAGCTCCTCGCGGCCCTCGACCTGGCCGCCGATGACGAAGAAGGTGGCGCGGGCGCCGTGGGCGCGCAGCAGGTCGAGGATGCCGGCCGTCTGGTCCGAGGGCGCGTCGTCGATGGTCAGGGCGACGACCCGGGCGGGCCCGGCGTGGGCGGCGTCCGGGTCCCGCGGCAGGCGGTCGGCGTCGACCTGCCAGAGCACGTCGGGCCAGCGGCGGGCCAGGTGGCGGAGCAGGAAGGTCGGGGGCTTGTAGACGGCGTACAGCGGCAGCAGGACCAGCAGGCTCAGGGCCGCGAGGGCCACCAGGGTCGCCATGCGGCGGCGCCGGGCCCGGCGGCGGAACTTGGACGGGAGGCGGAAGAGGTTCGTGGCTGTGAGCATGGCGGTGGGCCGCCTTAGTGGTGGTGTCTTGTCGTCGTCGTCGTCGTCGTTGTCGGATGGTCCGTGTCTTGCAGACACATCTTGGGCTTCACTGGCGTCGACGCTTGGATTCAGGGGAAGGCCAGCAGCTGCAGCTGTTGAGCTTGGCCCGGCACTCGAGTTTTATGTGGAGAAGACTGGACGGGCAGCTCCGCTGGTCGTCGGGTCGGGCTGTGGCTAGACAGGCCCTCGACTGTGGCGCAAATCCAAGCCAACGTGCCGTGCCAACCTTGCTGGAAAAAGCTTCGACAGAATCTTGGATGTCTTGGTCAAAGATCAAAATGTCAAGCCACGCATCGTCGATGGCTCTGTGTTGTTCCAAGGTTGGTTGGCAGGATCGAAAGCCAACCAGCCAAGCCTGCCAGAACAGCGGTCACGAAAGGGTGCCACATCCAATGTCGCGCCGCGTGGGGGCCGCCAGCTTGGTTTCATGCAGTGCATGCCTGTGATAAGCCAAGACCCATACCTGAGTGGCCGATTGCAACCTACAAGCGGCCGCCCCAAATAAAAAAAATATAAAAAAATATAAAAAAAATAGGGCTGTTCGCTGCGGCTGTCCGACGTCAGTTCCGAGGGTCTCTCCATGCCACGCAAATTGGCGCGATCCCGGACTGAAAACTCGACAAAACATGGCTGGGGACCAACTCCGTCGGCGCAGCGTTTGATGTCCGCATCATGAACATTCCCATCGGTCCTGGTCTGGGTAGGTAGTAGTGTGCTGTTGAGGCATTTATAGCCGACTCCCCAATTGGCGGCTTCCATCGCGTCCCAGCTCTTCCTTTCAGACGGCCTGCACGGCCCCCATCTTTTGTTTTTCTCGCATCGATTGCGTCAACGCCCTCAACATTGCCGACGACGGCATCAGCCCAGGCCGCGCTTAGGCGGCAGGCTGTGCATTTTATGTGTTTTCTGCACCCGGTGCTGCCATTCCTCTGCTGGTTCGCCCACAGTTCCACCAGCCAACCTTGTTGGCCGTCAGGCGTCCTGCTGCCATCTCCGGTGCCTGGTGTCGCCGGAGACAAAGTCCGGCTACCTGCGTTGCCATAGGACTGGGCCGGCTGCCTACCTACTAGTCTAGAGCGTCGCACCAGAGTCCTACAGCAACCGGGTCACCAGGAGGAATCCGACCACTGTGTTCCGGGCTTTGTGAGCGCTCGACATGGCTGCCACGGAACGTGTGTCCTCCCCACGCCGGCGCGGGACGGGCAACGTGCTCACCTTCGCTACCGACGAGAGGCAGCCGCTGCTCCCCAGGAGGGAACCGCTGCACCAACGCGAGCCGGCGCCGCTGTTCTCGTGCGTGACAAACAGCCACCAGCACCTGCCCGTGTACATAAACATCCACAGGATCCGCCGCGACATCGTGGCCATCGTTGAGGACTACCTCAGCCTGGACCAGCTGCGGGACGTGCGCATCAACATCTCGGTCGTGCGGCCACTTGTCGACAAGCTGTATGAGCTGGACGACATCTCTATTGGTCAGTACCGCTCCCCTCTTGGTCTTGTTGCACCAGACGTGTGCTGCGCTGCACTGTACCTTGCTCAGTGCTGATCGTCTCCACGTCCGACGTTCCAACAATAGTGTACTGCCTGCTTGTGAACCGGGTTCAGTTTCTGTATGAACAGTCGCACCTGAACAACCGCCAAAATGTCAACTTTGCCCGTGCAACCCTCTGCGAGCTGGTTGCAACTAGAATTCTGCGCCGCTTCAGCGAGGACAACCCGGGAAACGACGGCCTCTTGGTCCTGGCCCACATCCTGGTTGCCGGCTTCCACCCCTTCCAGAACGCGCCCGACGATCTGTTCCGCGACGAGCAGCTGTCGGGCGAGCGGATACATCATAGAACCCTCCCGGCTCTCGAGGTTGCCATTCTTGGCGAGAGCAAGTTATTTCTCAGCTCCACGAGCTGCCAGAAAGTGTGAGTGCCTATGCTTGCAATCATCCTAATCCCGCTACTTCGGATAGCAACTGAACCCCTCCCCAGTATCGATGCCATATATACGGGCAGGATCACGTATACCCCTTCGAGCTATTTGAACATCATCCCGGATCGGTACAAGCAAAAGCCAATATCTCTGTACGACCCTCGAGATGCCTCTCTGCTGAATCAGTACCGGCTCATCGTCCCGCGCACCCGGAACATCCTTGAGGTTAGCCAGTTCATCATCCTGCTCTGTCTGTACCTGGGCTTCATGGCCGAGCGGGATGCTTCCACCATCAGCATCATCGAGATCTGCTTTGCTGTCTATGCCTTTGGCTGGGTGCTGGACAGCTTCGCCGCCATCCTCGAGCACGGCTGGCACGTGTATACGCAAAACCTGTGGTCGTTCCTTGACGTTGCCTTCTCGGCCATCTACTGGATCTACCTGGTGTTGCGTTTATACGGCCTCCACATGGGCCTTGAGGAGCCCGGGCAGCAGGCGCTGGACGTCCTGGCCATGGCCGCTCCCGTGCTCGTCCCGCGCCTCGCCTTCAACCTGCTCTCGGACAACCTGCTCTTCGTGTCGCTCCGGGCCATGATGTCCGACTTCACCATGCTCTCGGCACTGGCCGCCTGGTGCTTTGGAGGCTTCATGCTTTCGCTCATCTGGCTGGGCGACAACCGCTACGAGCCCGTGACGATAGCTGAGTGGATGCTCTGGATCTGGTTCGGGCTCGACGGCACAGGCATTCATCGCTCCGTCGACTTCCACTGGCTTCTCGGCCCTAGCCTTATGGTGGCCTTTACGTTTTTGGGTACGCAAGCTATGAGCACCTCTCCGGATCCCCTTTTAGCCAATTGAGAATATCGATCTAACCGTGTGCGGATAACAGGCAATACGCTCTTCCTGACCATTCTCGTCTCGATGCTTTCGAATACCTTTAGTACCAGTAAGTGTTATTTCAGCGTCATCTCGCCTTTTGGGGCATTGAGCTGACCGAAAATAGTTGTCCAAAACGCGACAGCCGAGATCCAGTATCGCCATGCGGTGCTGACACTCGAGGGGGTCAAGGCAGACGCCATTTTTGCGTACCAGCCACCATTCAACATCATCGCCATGCTCGTCCTGCTCCCACTCAAGTGGATCGTGTCGCCGCGCAAGTTCCACACGATCCACGTGGCCAGCGTGCGCACCCTCAATCTCCCCTTGCTCCTCGGCATCGCACTAGTCGAGCGGTGGTTCCTCTGGCCAAACGAGGACGGCAACAGCGGCGGCGGAACGAACACGGGCCTGGACTCCGAGTCGCTGAGACCAGGCACGGCGCAGCAGCCCTCGAACTCGTGGCCCTGGCAGTGGTCCTGGGACTGGTGGCACATCACGGCGCACGGCGACATCCAGGACGTGTTCGAGATCCAGCCGCCGCGCAGCGTTCGCGACGAAATCGCCGTCGACGACGACCTGACGCGGCACCTCATCCGCCGGCAGTTCACGCGCCAGATGAACCACTCGAACGGCTCCGGCGCAGCGTCAGGCTCGAGCAGCCAGAAGCTGGGCGTCGCGGCCCAGAGCTCTGGCGGCACGGTGAGCCCGGCCACGGCGGACGGCCAGCAGGCAGCGCAGGGGCAGGGGCAGGGGCAGGGGCAGGGGCAGAGCCCGGGCCAGAGCCAGAACCGGGACCAGGCGCGCGGGCGCGACCCGGACAAGCGGTCGCCCCGGCCGCTGGGCCGGCGGGACAGCATCGACCCGTTCCTGGTGCAGCAGCTGCGCGCCATCTCCGGGTCGGACGAGATGACAGCCATCACGGAGCGGCTCGACTCGCTCGAGGAGTCCATATCGCGCATCGAAGACATGCTGTCGCGGCTCTGTGGGGACTCGTCGTCGGAGACGGCCGAGGAGATGGTGGCTGCCGGCAGGACGGGCACGCCGAAGGACCTGGATCGGACCCAGCTGGACGAGTAGAAAACGTGCAGTGGGTGGTGAGCCGGGTCGTCGTCGGCACGGCTTAGGTGACGGTGGTCAGCATCAAATCATATAACGGGCAGTTCTGGGCCCCGGGTCTGTCGTTTAGCAAGCGATATAGAGATTACCTATTCGTTTATGGCTGGGGCGTTGACGGCGCCGGCTTCATTACAACGCCTTGGCAAGGTCTATCATATTCGGCTCGAGTTTATTCTTTCTGTGCTTGCCAGGGGGGCTCCCCATGCGCGGGCTGGCCGATGTGTGGACTCTACTTGTGCCTACGTTATTATCATATGTTGTCTGTCCATGTGCGCGCGAGTTTCAGGTCGGCGGCCTCCAACATGGAGCTGGCCGGTTTGCGCAATTCCAAAAAAGACGTACCTAACTGCTCGCGGTTTCAGACGCCAAGATCTGTTCGTGCTGGTGAATCCAAAACGGGGCACGCGGCGATTGCAAGTCGGGATCCCGACGTGCAAGCAAGGCTGGCCTTCCTGGTCGAGGCGGACACAGCCGCGTCACTCACTGACCCCCTTTTCACCCGCCCTTCAGATTTCTTTTAACAGCCCGAGCTTCTCCCCGTCTCCGTCCACCTCAACCTTTTCTTTCCTATTTCCCCAGACAGCGCCAAGAGGGCAGACAGCAGCCGCACCCAAACACACAAACAAAACAAACCCAGATTTTTTCCGCCTCTCAAAATCCACATGCAGAACATCCACGATCCCGCCGACAAGGAAGTGGCCTTCAAGCATCCAACGCCTTGAACCACTCGGCTGCCTTTTGGACGACAATCCAATTGAAACCTTGCATTCCTTGGGCCGTCCAACTGTCAAAAACCCGACAATCAAACCTGAACATCAACTGAAGAAATCACGGAATATTCACAGCTGCACCGCCGCGTCTCTCACCCAACCCTCACAGTCATCCACCCAACCCCAAAACCAAAAGACAGGCAAAAAAAAAATAGTCACCATGTGCCAGACGGCCTTCTTCAAGGACCCAACGTGCGGCTGCAAGTGGACGGCGGTGACGCAGCCGTGCTGGCCGGGCTACGGCTTCAGTACCTGCCCCTTCTTCTTCAACGGCATCCCCAAGGAGGCGCCGCCCTACTTCAAGGCCACCAAGCTCTGCTGCCCCAAGCACGACCTCAAGGGCCGCTACGACCGCAACATGGTGCGCATGGTCATCCGCGTCGAGAACGGCCTGCGCTGGGGTATGGGCGCCGGGAGGCGCGACCCGGGCGTCGACGTTTCCTGCAACGTCATGTAAGCTGGGTGGGCGGGCGTCCATGGAACCGGGAGCGGAAGGAAGACGGGGTTTGATGCGTTGAGATGTAAGGTTGATCCAGACGGGTGGTAAACTTGTCTGCAAAATTGATGCTAACCGTCCGTCCCCGGCGCCAAGTTGCTCGGTAGCAAGCAGCACGCGAGATTTAACAGGGAAGTCGCCAGGGACCAGGCCTAGAATTAGAGTTGGGGTGGGGAAATCGCCGAGTCGAGCACACCAGATGTCACACGTCACAGCTCTGCACTTGACTGATGGGGCTTTGGGGATGGAATCTCTGTGAATGTCGATCCCTTTCCATCTCGATAGTCTCCCACCTCGATAAACAATTCGAACCCCATTCAAGAGTGGCCCGCTGGTAAGAGTTGCCAAAGGTATTGCGGCTACAATGAAACCATCGACGATGTGCCTATGGAGTGGCAGGACACCACCGCGGCAAATGGCTATCAGCGAATCCGAAGCAGATATGACAAGCAAACATGCCGAGCAAAAGTCTTTAGTAAACTGCCGATATTTACTGGAACTTCGGATACCATTGACATTTCCAGCCTCGTATATTCCTTGCCTGCCACGAACCTATATAAATCTCGATCAGATATACCTCTCTCCCACGGCTTGGGGGATATTATGCTACACTAGACTCAACACAACTCACCCCAGGCACAGGAACCATGTCGGAACCAGATTCCCCCAATCTACCCTCCATACCCCCGTCCCCGCCAGACTCGCCGGGTACGGCAGAATACCTGGAGAAAGTCGAGGCGCGTAACGCGGCCCGCAACGCCGCTTGGGAGGCGCTTGATGATATCCGGTACATACTCATCTACCCGGACGTGGGCGACGTTGAAATCGACGAATACAGTCCCCCTGACGGTGAGATAATTTCCCCTTTTCTTGGTAACCCTATACGACATTTTTGTGGCTGTAGCGAGAGGGGCCTTGCATGCCACATGCATGTATCTTTCTGATCACAGTGGCCAAATAACTCCCCCTCCCTCCCTCCTCCCCAGTCGAGCTTGACCAATGCTACGTCTTCGAGGTCCCCCCACCCTACTCCGACCACGAGGACCGCTGGAACCTGTTCATGGACAAGCAGGAGACCGAGGTCTGGGTCGAGAATCCCACGACGTTGGGCCGCAGGACGACAGGGTGAAGGACGCAAAGCACCTCGGCGTGGTCGACCTGCAGGTGGGGCTGAACGACTGGAAGCGAAGGAGAGACGGGAGGCTCAAGACGGCCTACCTGAAGAAGAAGGACCTCCCTCCGAGCGTGAACTGCACCGGGCCCCACGCGATCTTGTCGCCCGAAGAGAGGCGGCGATACTATGAGGGGCCGCTGGATTAGGAGAGGGCGGTCTACGTGGGGGGTGTAACGATAGCATAGAGACGCGGCGGCTGGGTTGATCCCAGCATGTGCTCCCTCCAGTTCCACCCGCCCTCTCACATCGTCCCTTCTTGAACAGCATTCCCGGCTCTCTCCTTTCGGCGTTAGATGGAGCCGTTTCTGGCAATGTCGAAAGCTCTTGCAGCCCATTGTCCAAGGTGACTAGGTCTTTACACTGTGTCCTGGGACGGGAGAAGGGACCGCCGGTCGCCGACTCCGGTCCCGGTCAAAAGGCCAAAACGGGTCAGCTTCCCGGCCTCTTGATATTCGGCCCTATTCTCCTCATGGGGTTGCCGCGCGGATAGACCAAGAAAGCGCTTGGGGATGCCTCGAGTGACATCCAAAGGAGCCACGCCCGGTGGCAAATAAACAGCATTCTATTCTGGCAACATCAACTCGGACGGCCAGGGCCCTGGCGATGCCATGCCGCCACGCCTGCCACGCCTGCCGAGCACATGAATCCTTCTGGCGTGAAAGGGGAAGACGGACATGGATGGATCTACACTCGTACGATGATCGAGCCGGCAAACAGGAGCTGGCCGCGGAGACACACCCGGCGGCGGCGGCGGCGGCAGACCTTGGGTGGAGAGGGGAAAGGGCTTTTGCTTCTGCCTGTTCGGCCGGGTCGTGACGCGAAGCGGCGGCACATGCCCCGCCACCCCTCATGCAGGGCAGACGCAGCGTCTCCCTCCTCTCTCTCTCTCTCTCTATCTCTCTCTCCGGGCTCCGTGTATCATGGAGGGGGCGTGGAGAGCATGCACGTCTAGTTACGGGTGAGATGAAAAGGGGGAGGGGCTGCAAGAGAGCTCGTGCGCGGGGAGTGGGGGTGGCCAGGGGACGTCCCCGAGGCAAAGGAGGAGGTGAAGTCTGTGGCGTGTATCAGAGCGATGTCACTGGAGCTGCAGTCGTGGTGGATGGAGGATAGATGGCGTTGGGGGCGACGGAAGAGGGGAAGAACGGCGGCAACGGACGGGAGTGGATGGAGAGAAAGAGGGGGCAGGCACAGAGGCTAGACTGGAAGGACAGCGTGGGAGAACGGCAGATGTCAGGCCAATGAGCAAGCGCAAGCACTGGGGAGGGATGTTTTGTGTGCTCCTGGGCGACGCACACGCCCCTTCACACCGGAGGTTGGGGCTGCCCCGCCGGGACTCTGGTTGGATCCCCGGCCATGATGTCTGTTGGGCACTGGATGCACGGAGGAGGCAGAGAGCCAGGAGGTGGGGGAGGGAGTGGCCGTAGCAGCACGGATGAGGCATGGTTGGCCACTCTCAACGAGTCTCGTGTCTATTATCAGAGGGGCTAGACGTAGCCGTCGACGTCCACGGGCTATCAAGAGCCACCCCTACGCCGCCCAGAGAGATGGCGTCGCGGGTATAGGCTACGGCCGCCGACGTGCGCATGACACTCGGCCGCAGGTGGCCTTGGGGAGGTACGCTGTGGCCCGGGCTGCCCTTGCTTCTGGCCGGAGAGTCTCTTGAGAATGTTACAACGAGCCACAAAATCTGCTTAGCGCATACAATAAACAGATCCTTTCGGCGGACAGGACTCACCATTCACCCGCGTCACTGAGTGGGAGCTGTGAGGAGGGAGGCATACACTGACAACCTGGCCGTATCGCTGCCTAGACGACCCCCCTACGGCGCAACACAAGGCACGAAGCAGTTCTCACCGTCGCACACGCCAGCATGAGCCACCTTCTATCAGATTCTCTGGCGAATCTGGTCAGACTACGAAAGATGGGGGCTTGTAGGCGAGAGCAGACGTCAGGGGCCCGACGACGGTGTCTTGCCCCGGCCCAGGTGGATGGGCAGAATACCAACAGCAGCACGGGGCGGAGATGGGAGAAGGGGTGCGTGGAGAAAACTTTCTATCCACTGTATCTGCTCTCCTCTACAGCGCCATGCCTGTTTGTGTGACCGCATGGACGACTCCTAAATGGGGGCTTCTCGCCAGGAAACGGCGAGAGTCTCATTGATTGGCCGTGCGTCATCTCGCAAACCCTCAATAGTCAGACGCCAGGCACGAATAAGGAGCGCGTGCTTCCATGATGGCATCAAACCGTGGCTGGGAAAGCCCCATGAGGGTGTACTCCCACCCTGCCCAACGACCGGTGGGATGATGAAGACATCTCGGTCACGACGAAGCACCCGAAGGTCATCTCATAACTACGATGCCCGCGGGGAGTGGTCTTGACATATGGACATGAACTGTGGCGCCCGTCGCTCCTAGACTTGGGATACGCAACATTGTGGCTGGTTTTGCTGTTTTTTTAGCGTTGCAGGATGGCATCGCAGCAGGTGGCTGAAGGTCTCCTCGCGTGGCCATCCCTCGAAACCTCATGTACATGGAAGAGGCTCGGAGCATTGAGGCTCCGATCTCCTTCCCCGTGCCAGCAACACCATGTAGGAGGCCGCATGGAGGAGCGGTCAGTCGGTTGGACGTTTGTATGAACCCCCCATGCGAGCCTGCCTTGGGGTGGGCTCAGGGGCCAAGGGAGCAAGGAACACAGAGAAAGAGCCGCACGCCCTCACCTCTTCGCGGCCCCTCCGCTGTGGCAGCCATGGTGAGAACGCCACAGCGGGATGGATCCAGCCCCGGCAATCATCAGCCGCATAAGACAGGCAATGGAGATGTTGCTGACAGAGATTCAGATCGTTCTGGGCTCTTCATTACAGGCTACGGCAGTGCTATTCAAATCGAGACGAGGGCGGATGGGCCAAAAAAGCGCAGGCAGGCGGTCACTTTTCGGAACCGAACTTGGGCATCCAGAGGGGAGATGAGCAAACCCCAAGAGATGACACGGAAAAACAGGCAGCTGAGACGGACAAGATACCGTTTAGGAAGAAGCTATCGCCGAGGTCGTTCGGCGTTGGGAGCTAGTAAAATAGCTACGGCGGTCGGGCTGGGGGCGAGAGAGGCGGAACAAAACAAAAGAGAAAAAGAGGCGCGGTTAAGCTTAACCAGTAGACGGGGAGGGTGTCGTCGGTGGTCGGCGTCTGGGTCCTCCGATCTGCAGTGCACACGGGGGGCGAAGCCATAGATAAAGACGATCAGGAGTATCGGAGGAGCAGGAGAAAGGAGCAGCACAGGTAGGCAATCATCGGAGGAACAGCCTCGAAGAGGATAGCAGCACCGGGAGGCCGCACTCCCCTCCTCTCTATCTCCCTCTTTTTCCCCCGGGTCCAGAGTCTGCGTCTTTTCGCGGGGAGGCAGACTGGGCCGGGCGCCGGTGGACGGGGCGGGCGTCCGCTCGGGTACCGCCAGGGGCAGCTGCGTCCGCCTCGGCCCCCAACCGCGGCGGTCTGGCAGTCGGCTCGGTCGCCATCGCGCTGCTCTCGCACCCGAGCAGCCGTCACACCAATCCGAGCAAGTGGGACCGCCACGACCCTCCCGGGTAAGCATTGAGATAGACACCTACCTACATACCTATCTACTTTTACCCGCCTCTGACCAAACAAAAGATGCGAGGCAAGAGATGTGAGCGAGGATCAGCGTCGCCGCTGCTGACCCCCGCAAATCAAGAAATTGCCAATCATGATGTCGTTTCAGACGGGGTACATGCCACACACGCCCGTCGATGTCGCGGATCTGCGAGATTCGATGATGCTATTTCCAGGACCGCTCAAGGCCCCCGCCCGCCCACCGGACAATGAATGTCTGCCTGCTGCCTCTACACCAGACACACACAAAACAACATCCATTGGAGGACACGAGCGGCGGCGGCGGCGACCTGGTATCATCTGTCTGGTGCTATGTTTGTTTGTCTTGGCCTGCGGTGCAGCAAAAACGGGCCCTCCTCCTCTGCCTCTGACTGGGGCAACCCCCTTTGCGCTGAGATAAGACGGCAGTCGTCCTGAGCTTCATGGTTTACTGTACCGTGTGAGGGCCGCCCACCTTTTTTTTTGTTGGTGGAAGCTCATTTGTCGCACGTCTGTCTAGTGAGTGCAAAGGCGAGTCAGCGGGGGGGAAATAACACCGTAAGCTGTGGAATCAAAAATCTGAAGAAACGTCTGTCTGGTGCTCACTGTGCTGCGCCGCTCCCTCTGTGGGGTCGACCACCGATCTGGCCGCAAAAAGCCACCCCGCGACCTTTATGTTTTGTTTTGCAGGGCATCTCCTGGTGTCTTTGAGGTGCCAGCGCATTTGACGGGGCTGGGAGGTATTTAGCCCACACAAGCCACACGCACAGCGGACCCATCAGGCATGCTCTTGGCCCGTTCGTGATCATGACGCTACCAGTGAGTGTGGCCCATCAAAGCAAGCAACACACACACGCCCGGCCGATATGTCCTGACTTGAGGACTCCGCACAGCAAGTCACCCAACCGCAACCACGCTAGGCAATGAGCTCGGCGGGCTTTTTTTTTCTGCTACTGCTACTACTGCTGCTAAATATAAACACAAGCGGTGGACTGCGCTAGCGTCGATGGGCCCTGTCATTTCGCTCGGACAACGATAAACCGGGAGAGCAACAAGCGAAAAAGAAAAGCGCGAGAGGGAAGAAAGCACGGTCGGACCCGCGTGGAGCTGCCTGGGTGTTAGTTAGCTGCTTACCTTACAGGCCATCAACGAAAAGAGTCCCACCTGGCTTGCTACCGAGAAAGACGAAGAAAAAAAGAGGCACCCGCAGGACGACGCGGCGGGACGGTCACGGGATGGATCGGAACCTGGGCAGAAACGAAAAAACCCCGTGTCCGTGCCTCTGCGTGCGCGTGAGTGCGTGGTTGTGCCGTTGTGTCCGTGGGGTGTGTGTGTGTCGGCCTCTTTGCCTGGTTGGGACAAGGCCCCGAACGGGTTTCGCTCAACTGACGCACGTCGACTCGACGCCGTCGAGGGGGGCACACAAACGCTATCCGGTGGAGGACAGCTTTCTGCCTGTATTCTGTCCTCCGTACGTACCAGGACAAGGGGGAGGAGAAGAGAGTAGCATGCTCGGGCAAATCTCCGGAGCCCGTTCCGGGGCGCTGTGAGTGGTCTGATTTAGCCCTGTTGGTACGCCAGAAATGGACAACTTTGTGCACAGCTGCAGTCCAGCTCTAACCTTCAGTGACGAGCGAAATAACAAAGAGCAAAGAAGTTGACCCAGCCAGATCCACAGCCAGCCCTCCGCAGGAATACCCGCAGTGGGACAGCACCACCCGGGACAGCACATGGACGCTGTGCTTCTCGCTCGTGACTTTGTGACCCGAGCCAGCGTGCCGTCCTGTCCTGTCCTGTCCTGCAGCCCAGACAGCAGCACCTCTTCTCTCTGCAACCCTCCATCTCCATCCCTCCCTCTATGGCAGCAGCGCGCCAGCCGACAACAATGACCAGCCAGGGCAGACCTCCCCTCCTCCCAGGCGGGGAGCAGGCCGCACCGGTGACGTTTCATAAGGCTGAGTCGGCGGAAGAACGCTACCGGATTAGGCGGAAACAGGCGAGACTGCGGCCTTTCTGTCTGGTTTATATTGCCCCGCGGCAGGTGGTTTACATGCACCATACCGTCGTCCCAGACCCAGCCAACCACCCGGTGCCCACCACCACCACCGCCGCACTACCACCGCACTTGCATCTCTCGCGGTCTCCCCACACCGAGTGATGTGCCCTCCCCCAAAAGCTTCGGTTCCAAGCTTGGCTTGCGTGCGTAGGGTGGTCTGCCTTTTTTTTCGGATCACAACCCCGCCGGCGAGAGCTCAGAGTCCTAGGTAGGTAGGTACCTAGTTCATGTGGGTTGGGACGCGTGGTGGTGAGGACCTTGCTGCTGCCCTCGCCCGGCCGGGAGCACACACGACCGCCTCACACGTCTTTCTACCGGCCTCGGGGCTATGCGTGCGCAAGCAGAAATAAAACCGAGCCAATGCCTGCCCGGAAACCGGAAAGCTCTCAAAAGCGACGGGTGATGTCGTAACCCGGGTTGACGTCAAGCAATATTCAATATCCAATATCCATTCATCCATAGGTCAGGGGACCAGTGAAGAGCGCATTCCATGCCCCTGGCCTAATCTCACAGCCAAGAGGGACCAGCCAGGCCACCTATGTCATACCGCGTAAACAAGGCCCGTCGCGTGGTCGACAGGGCGAGGCGCCCACGCCCGGGAACGGAAACATCGGGCCAACGAAACGACGTTTATTCCCTGGGCTCGCCTGCCTCCTCGGCCCAATCCCGATCGGCCGACGGGGTTTGCGAAACCGAGGACCGGAGATGGCAGATGCACGCGCACACACACACACAAGGTTGAAACGAAGACCGCTGACTGGTTATCGTGCGGCGCAGCAAAGTGGCACACACCGTATAGCTGTCCCACTCCCCCTCCAGAGATGCACTGGACCTTTTTTATTTTTTTTTTATTTTTTTATTGCTTCTTCCCCTCGTGGACGACAAACGGAGGAAAAAAAAAAAAAAAAAAAAAAAGGAAAAGACATGGGACGAGCAAGACGTCGAGGCCAAGACGGTGCGGTTCGGGTCCGCCCTCTGCACAGAACTGGGGCACTCATGGATGGAGTCATTGATGCCATGTAGTGAGGATATGTGAATACGACCCCCAAGGCAAATCAGGACCGTATACGTAGGGGGTTAAGTCCGCTTACGCCAAAAGACCACCTATTCAAAAGCGCCCGAAAGTCTCGTGTTTCTCTTTTGCGCGGTCGAGATTCTTTCATCGGTTGCGCTCCTTGGTTGGTTGGCCAGGCAAGGCCATGTAAGGACGGGCTTGAAAGCCCAGACCAGTAAGCAATCTCGAGTCTCGCGGCGTTGTCGGGCACAAAAAAAAGGGGTTGGGCTACTGGACTTAGGTTGCAAGAAAAGAAAAAAAAACCCCGGAGATGACAAGGCGTATCCGGCGCGAAGAGAGCGGGTGGCTGATGGCCCGTCATTGTCGCATCTCGTCTTGGGGCCAGTCAAGTCGATTCCGGCTGGGATTCCATGTGTTGAACGGCGAGGGGGGGGAGTAATCTACGTAAGCCGGGAAGGGGCGCTGCCGTCGCGGATAGCCGATCGAGAGAAGGGGGGACCACCACAAATCAAGACGCGAGATGTCTGTCAGAGAAAGGAGCCCCTTATCCGACATGCAGAGGCGGGCAAAACACCCGGTCCATGTAGCGGATTGGCGGCCATGCTTTTGTCCCACGTAGACTTTTTTTTTCTTTTTCAGCTCGAGGAACCTGGAAACCTGGATGAGGCGATGGAGACGTCAGGCAGGCACTTGCAGGTCAGGTCAGGTAGGGAGGGGAGGACCGCAACCCGTGGGGGCCGAAAGTATGTATGTAAAGAACGGGGACAGAGTTGAGGGTGGGGATTCGATTGAGGTCACACAAAGCCAGATGGCGGCGGTACCGCGATGCCCTAACAGCTGCAAGCCTAGCCAGGCTGCAGGTCCTGCTAGGGCGGTACGCCAGAATCGAACCACCCCGTCAGCCAGTCGGCGGTGAATCGAGAGAAAACCAACAACCACAAAGATCGAAGCGGAGAATTCGCTTGATCTGCTCGTTCGGTGGGGTGGGGGGAGGGATGGATGGTTGGAACGGACGCGGTTCGAACATTGGCGCAACCGCAACGCAACCGTATCATCTTGGGTGCAGGTGCAGGTGCTGTGCACCCCGAAAGGGCGCCCCCGCCTGGGCTGCTGTGTGCAGGTAGGGTTTTTTTTAGTGGGCCTTTGGACCCCGCGTGCCCGCATGCAACCCCTCCCTCCAGTGGCCATCTCAGATTTCTCGGATTTTGGCCAGTAAGATGGTCGAGGTTCGAATGGTTTTGCGAGTGCGATGCAATCATGATCAATAGGTCCCCAGGGTTGTGACCGCTGGCAAAAAGAAACTCGACCTCACATCGAACAATTCTACAGTGGGACGGACAGGCAGGCCAAGAACTGCAGCCACCCTTTTTTTTTTGTTTTTTTTTTTGTTTTTTTGCCTGCATTTTGACGGCCACTACTGTGGTGGTATGCAAGCACACCACAACGGACGCCTTACTCAAAGCAACCAAAGTCCGCCGCAGACGCGCATTCGAGATTGCTGTGTGGATTGTGTAACGATGATATCGTTTGGGAAAACAGCCTGCGCTCCTGTCTGGCCCCGCCTATTACCTACAGTACCTAGGTAGGTAGATACCTCCCATCTTCTTCCATTTGTCTACACTCCATCAACACCGGATACACCACCGCCCGTCGTCGGATCATCGCCAACTTCGCTTCTGCAATGGCACCCCTTGATATTAAGCGCGCCGCAGGATTAAACGCTGCGAAAAGGATTCAAAGAGGCGCGCGGGCAACGGGCGGACCATAAGGCAAATCACCCGGACGACTGCATGCATGCCCTCTGGGGATGCCCTCGAAGGATGCATCTGGCATGTGCCGAAGTCTTAACTCGCTAGCACGCCTTCTTGTCTAGAGGTACCTACCATACCTAACCGGGGTTGCGGCCACATGTCGATCTCCTGTGTTGCGGGAGACAGTATGGACAGATAAGATGCCAAAGCAGTCGAGATGCCGTCAGCCTTCCAATAAGTGAGGATGGACGCTTCGGACTCGGAGAATCCGAGCATCGACATGCCATGCAATGGTTGCCGTAAACGGCCACAATTTCGTGTATTGACCAACCCTCAACCTCTGACAGCAAAATTTCCCACAAGCAAAATAATAATAATAATAATGCCTTCGCACCACCCCGCCAACACTTGCAGCACCCATGCTCATGCCTCTCTCTCCATTCGCTATAGCGAGAGATTGTGGGGGTTGAGATGAGAACGCCCAAGGTCCTGAGCACTTTTGGCAGGAAATTCGTTCCCGCGTGGTTTCACAATACATACAGGCCTCGCCCTCCCATGCCAGCCGGCGCGTCCCACCAGGTTCCTGGTACCCGTCAGCGAAAAAAAAAAAAAAAAAAAAAAAGGCGGGACTTTGATGGAAGCTCAGTTCAGTGCCCTGTCACCCCTGTACATAAAGGTGTCGTGGGGTGCCTGCCTTCCGAAAAGGGCAATTCGCCGTCTGGGTGGGGACCACGAGAGTGGAATGTCGAGCAAAGACGGCAAGAACACACGAGTACCTACTTCGTACATAGGTAGGTATGTATGGGGCTCCAGCGGCTCCAGCTACGGTCCAATGTCTCCTCCAGCAAACCAAAGGTAAAAATAAAAAAGAGTCGAGGGCAAAAGGGCAATCCGAACACAACAAGCAAGAACCATCCTTTTGGAGGGGGCGCCGATCGGACGCTTCAAACTCGAACCGGGTCCGCGGCGTCGGGTAGCAGAACATTCTCTAGAAGACTTCCGGGTTAGCCTTGTGTGCCCGGAACTTGGCGTATCCGGGCCTGGGACGCGAATGAGAGCGAGAGGGAGAGAGAGAGTGAGGACAAGGCCAAAAGAGGTGTTCGATTGCGCACGCCGCGTGCTTCCAACCAGGGCCCCCCCCTCCCCAATCGGAAGAATTCAATATCCCAAAAGGCGCCCCGCTTTGGGATGACCGGGGGGGTGTGCGTGTGCGCCACAGCGGGGGTGTTGCTGTCCAGTTCCCCATCCGGACGACGACCTTTCCTGCTGTGGAGCCCCTTGCAGTGGGCCGACGGGTGCGACGGGAGGATTTCTTTTTTGGAGGGGGCAGCTTTTTCCCTCCACCATCTTCTTCTCCCCCCACTGCACTGTCGTTGGCAACGGCCGCGCTTTTCCCCGGCCAGTCAGTGTCAGTGCAGCTGGGGCACGCTCAACCCAGATGGTGGCCCTGCTTCTGCACTGTGCGAAAGGCCGGCGACGGGGACGGTGTGCATGGGGGCCTGGCGAGTTCAAAAAAAAAATATAAAAAAATATGCGGAGTCGGCCGCATGGTAGCACAGGGTCAAAAAAGAAGCGAATGGAGGGCAGCGCGAGCTTGTTCAAACTGCAACACCACCACACCCCACAGCCCTCCAAGGCTTCATTGGGCGATTGATCATCTTTTGCTCCCCGCACGAGGGTTTTTGCGGGATATCTGATCAGGATGACAAAAAGACCAGGGCGATCCGACGCCGCCATTGGCGCCGCCAGATGTCCAGGTGTGGTCCGTTGGCGTGGCTTCGTCTGAGGCCACGATCGCGGCTAGATAAAAGACCGGCCCAGGTCGCGATTGGCCAGAATAGGCGCCAGAAAGACCCGATAGTCTCATCAGGAGTCCGCACGATGCATCCGGGGGGCGGCCGTCCACCGTTCAGGAGAGCCTGGAGAGCTGGGTTGGAGGGGGTGTGCGTGTGCGTGTGCTCGGAAAGTGGCCGGATCATCTGAGGAGGCGAACCGAGAAGGCGATTGTCGCGCATGGCCGGCCCAACACGCACGCCGAGCCATGGAGAGCGAGAGAAGGAACGTCGACCTCCTCGAAAGGGAAAACTGGAGTGGTTTCTGGTGAGAGTGTTGTTGAAAGACCGGTGACAAGGGCGAGCTCGAGGCGGGCTCGGCCTTTTGGCTGACTGGGACGTTACAATCATCCCGCCACCTCACCTTGGCCTCCCCTACCGTTTTCCCTCCCACCATCCTCCAGACGCGATAAACGGCCGTCTATCCCGATGACATACATCCTCGCGCGTCCACGAACAGGAGGAGGGCCCCCTGTGTGACCGTGTCCAGTCGCGTCCCCGGATTCTCGACCCATTCCTTTTTTTCCTTTCCGATTTCGACCCTTGCCCGCGCTCACCTTGCGGTGGTGACGCTGTGGAGAGCTCGCTGCTCGCCCAGGCAACAGTGAAAAAGAGAGTCCGAGCCGGGAGCTGGGAACAAAGGTTCTCGGTTGCTGTGCCGCTCAAGTTGCAGCACCATGGCGAAGTGACGGTGGCGGCGGGTGCTGGGCAGAGAGTCTTCCTTCGATCGCTCCAAAACGGCAGCAACCCTACCTCTCCCCTCCTCAATAAAGATGCTTGCGAGGCCGTCGTTCATTTCCTTTTGGCCAAGATCATTCGCTTCACGGTCAGAGCAGCCTTGTCGAGCTCCGCATTACAAGCATCCGCCGCAGCCCCGCGAATTGTCACCTGTGATCCTTGACCCGCTGGTTCAATGTCGGCAAAAGATTAGCAGATACCTAGAATAGCAACAGCGCTGGTGTGGTCTGAGGGAGAGGGCAGGGCAGAGCGGGGCAGGGAGGAACGTGGCCTGCGTGGGGAGCTTTTCCGTGCAAGGTGAAGGAGAATCAGGCTTGCAGTCGCCCCAAGGAAAAAAGTCCGTGACGTAAACGAACTTTTCTCCACCCTCTCTTGACCCTTGTGGTGGTCCCTCGACTCCAACTCGTGCTGTGACTCTGCGAGGGTCGACGAGAGACGGTGCATTCGCTGCGGGCCCGCGGGAAGAACGTGACATTCCCGGCCTGGGTGTGCGCGCACCCCCCAACATGGAGGTGGCCGGATCAGGAAATTCGTAAAGAGCACGCAAGCTTTCTCGGCAGAGGGCGAGAGTGAGGGCAGAAAATGAGAGAAGGAAAAGAAAAGGTGTGTTGACGCTCGACTGTATACCCGTTTCGGGATAGGAACACCGGGCCTTTACCGGGAAGGGAGGAGGGGGCTCGGACGAGCGATGTTTTTTGGTTTCGGAGATGGAGAAACACGGCAACCGGGCAACCTGGCGGGAGAGGGAAAAATAACTTTTATCGTGCTGATCCTACCGTCGTGATAATCGCGGCAGTCGCGTGTTGCATGGCTTGCCTGCTTCAATCCTCCCGCTCCGGGCGGCGGGCCTCGCCGGGCAGGCACGGCACACCCACACACCGTGACAGTGAAATAAGACCAAAAATGGACGGCGCCAAGACAGGCATACTGGGGGTCATTGATGACAGGCCTGTGTAAATTGGTAAGGGCCATCATCAGAAAGAATTTTGGCCGCAAATTTGGAGGAGCGTGGTTTGGGAAAGTGGGTTGGTGGGTGGTGGTGGGTGGTGGTGGTGGGTGCGCCGGGTGGCCCTGCCTTTTCTCCCCTGGCCGCCCTAATCAGAACCGGAAACGCGCCAGCTCGTCACCAGCATTGAGGGCCCTTAATTTGAGGGAGCACACTCGGCTCCCGGCATCCCCGGCGAACATCACGCGTTACGGCCCTCCCACGGCCGCTTGGTCAAGCAAGAGAAATCTTCGAGAAGTGCTGTTGGTTCCGCAGAGGGTCCGGGCACCCATGCTTTGCCCTCACCTCTCCCTTTTTTTCATTTCTTCACCGAAAGGCTATTTTCCTTTTTTTCTTTTTCCCTCATCACTTATCGCTTTGTGCTCCTGCTCCTGGACTTACAGCACAATTTCAAGCCTGAGGCAGGTACATTATCTACCTACCTAGCAGGGTGCGGGGGCTGCCGTGGGTAATATCGGATGACTGCTATAACACCACCAGTATAAATTTGGCCATTATTGTGAGGCAGTGGCAGGCAGCTGCCGTTGCAATGAAACCCCAGAGAGATGGAACGCGCGCCGGTCCCGAAAGCCAGGTCCCCAAACCGACGAACACTCAAGAGAACATGAACTCATTTCACGAGCCGCTGTTGGAAACCCCGCCCCTATCGATGGGTGCGCCGCACCATTGACATTGGCAGGCATCGGGCTGCAAATGAAGGCAATGCAACAGGCGAAGGAGAGAAAGAAGGGCAACGATCGTCCACTCATCCAAGCAGACAGAAAACAAACCACGCAGGGTACAGTCAGGCCTGTTCTTGGGGAGAGAGGCAAAAAGCAAAAATAGGTAGGTACCTAGGTAGGTACCTAGGTGGTTGGCGAGCGAGGGCAAGCAGGCCCATCAGTCTCACAGCCCCCCGCCCGCCGTGACGTCGGGTATGATGCGTTGGATGATGGGTTGCGTGGTCGCGCGGCGGGTTTGAGCCACTCGGGCTTCGGACTTTGGAGCACCTCAGTTTTAGGAATCAAAAGCCCAGTTTCCGACGGCAGGGCTGGGGCTGCGAACCGAACCGGCGCGCTCGGCGGAAAGAGTGCACGTTCGGGGCTAAGACCAGCTCTCTTTTTCCGGGGCCGACCAATCAGGGCCGAGGGGGGCGCGGCTGTCTTTTGTGGAGGTGGAAAGCACACCCATCCATTTGTGGTGGTTTACTACTGCAGACCCCGTTTTTTTCTTGCTACCAAAAATGTCTGCTGTGGGTGACCAAACAACGAGGCCGGACATCAAGCAAAAGCAGCAGCACCGCCTCCCTGCAGCCGAAGATGAAACCCGTGCGGGCTGCTCTGCTTAGGTAAACGGGGAGAAGAGGCGGGTTGTTTTTGGCTGCGCTGGCTGCGCTTATTGGGCGTCAAGGATGACGGCCAAATCTCCCGGGCTGCTGCTGCTATTTCGCACTCGCTTCTGATTTCCCGACAGGCGCGCGGGGCAGGGGCGATTGGACGACGCCCGAGGAAGAGGGTGTCGAGGTGGGTGGAGAGCACAAGAGCGGTTTCCTTGCATGAAATCTCGCGGCAGGGCTCATCACGTCTCGATTGCGACGCCAAATCAAGGGGAGAAATCGTGACCATCAAAATAAGAAAAAAGGAACGCCCGATAGTGGCATGTAGGAAGGTGGATGTTGTTGGTGATGGGGGTAATAGGTATTCCCGTCCAAATCACAGGGAGATCGTCGTCGGCTTCCACTCCGTCGGGGTGGCGGCGGCTATTCATCCAGTCGAAGCTATTGTGGCGTTCACAAAGCCACCCGGATGCATGCAGTCAGTGAGGGGTAAAGAAAAAATAGAGAGCAGAAGAAGAAAAAAAGAAAGAAAAAAAGGCAAAAAGCAAAAATGCCTAACGCCTCCGGGTGAGCCTTGTGCATAGTACACCCGTAGTGTACCAAGCAAGGTACATGGTGCATGTAGGGTAGGTTCTGCGGCCGCTTTTCAAGGCCGCCAGGAACGGGATTGACGGCGGGACCTCGAGCCTAAGCCTCAGCTGGTACCCGCCAGTGCAGCAAAACGCATCCAAATGCTACATGGCGGGGATAGGAGGGCTGGCCCTGACCGCCAGGGCACGTCAGGGATAAGGTATAGCCGCAGTCCAAGAGCCGGTCCTCAGCTGTCGGATGGGGATAAGGTTCGATGTTGCAATAATGGACGACTATTTCCAGAGACTCAGCAGCAGCGTGAGGCTGTTGCCGTGTGCTGCGCCCATGTTCGGCTGCAGGGGAGAGAGCCCGCGAGAGTTTCGGACAGAAGAACGAGGACCCTGGGAGACAAGATGAGGGATGGACATGAGAGGGCGGTCCTGCCACTTTACTGTGGCTGCGGGCTGGGGAGTGCTCTGGGCCGGCCTGGCTTTCATCGCCCACCAGCATCATGCTGGTACCTGGTCGGCTCTCCGGCCTGGTAGGGCATTGGTACGAAGGACGATGCAAGCACGGCGTAGTTCGGCAAGAGATGCCACGCCATGTCCGTCGACGCGTGAGATTGCCAGTGATTGACCGTGTTTTCCTTGCTTCCCCTCCATCCTCCACGGCCTTCCGTTGCCGCGCTCGCCAAACCGACCAAGCAAAAGGCTCCAACTGAATCAAAGGAGACAGTCGGCAGTCCTAACCAGGACCAGACTAGTCCTCCTTAGGACCTCACCCTCACCCCTCCATGAACACGCAGCATCACCAAGGGGGCAGGACAGGGATGGTGATCCTTCATGGGTTCTGGTAAATCACCCTCGTCGAGACTTCCACGGGGCCCCGGTCGACGCTGGAGCAAGACGTACCCGCAGCGCTGAGATGCCCTCTCAGCGTTGAAAACCCCGCCCTTTCTCTTGCCCTGCCCACCACTGTGCGCCACCAGATCTTGACCTTGGGTGATGAACGGGCTGCCGAATCCGTTTCGCGCTGCTGCCATCGTCGGGCGCGCGCGTTGGTCCATTGACGTCAAAACGCCCTGCTGGATGCATTCCCCGAGAAAACTGCCGGCCCGAAGGCGTTGTGCTGAAGAGCTGGTGCAGCCCGTTCCCATCCATGGCCGTCGCGTGTGAAAGGGACTGGCAGCCCAGTGACCCATGCATATCGCTGCAACATGCTGGGTATCGAAAGAAAGGAAGAAAAAAAAAAGAGCTGGAGACCGCTGCTCGCCGTTGTGGATCTATGCCCCAGGGAAAATCTCTAGTGATCACCGCGCACGACTAAAGACCCCAAGATTTCGTCCCACGTTAAAAGTCGCTTGCCCCCACCCGGGCACCGACCTGTATCCTCATTCGATGGCACAACGAGGATGTCATCGTGCTGGATGGACGCGGCAGAGGCTGGAACGCTGGCAGTGAAGGCGAACGTGCGCCGGCTGGGGTGGGTGGCCTTGCCGTCTGCTACTGCTCCAAAAAAGTAACAGAAAGGCAGGTGCTGGGCTGCACTTGCACTGCAACAGACGCAACAGACCGCACTGCGCTGCACTGTACAGTGAATGAAACCTGACAGTTCCCCGGTTGAGGCCCCATTTGCTGGTGGCCTTTTCGCCGGGGCCCCGCCCTGCCCGCAGCCACACAGCGAGCACAGTGATTCGTCCCGCCACGCAGGGGAGGGGCCAGTTTGCTCCGTCAGAAATTACTGTTCCCAAGCGCAGAGTCGCACCAGGCCTGCGTCGCCAGACTCGCTCTCTCCAAAAGCCCTGGACCCTTGATTTTTCGTCGTCCAGACTCACTCTGCCAATTGATCCGATGCCTCTCTGGCGCCACTGTCCATTACCTGCTGCCCCCCCGCCGGCCACAAGATGGAAACAAAACAAATTTGGCTGCTCCCACATAAGCTACGCACCGGTGTTCCAAATGCCTGGGGGGTTTTGGCATTCCGGCAGGGGAGACCTTTCCCGTTGCGCTGCGCACACGTCGCTTCCGTCCCCCGCGCCTGGCCTTTCTTTGTTGATTCCTGACCTAAGCTGATGGTCAAACGGCTGGGCCCAGTCGTGGCCGGGCACCAGGGCTCTTGGCCGTATTACTACGACCGTCTTCTCGGGGCCCGCCTGCCTGGCCCGGTGCCAGCCTCGCGTTTCCCCAGACTCGAACGGCAACGGCCAGCAGCAGAGTCGCCCATAGTAAGAGGAGCCACCGCGATCTCACAGCCGCCGGAGTAAACCTGTGCTGGCTGCTGGTGCTGCTGGCTGGCTCGGGTCCTTTGGGCCGACCCCAACCCTGGCTGGCTTTTTCAGCACGCGGCAGCACCTTGACGGTTCAAGACGCTGCTGCTCGCCAGGATGGAATGGACCACCACCGTTGACCTGGCATGCACACACCCCATCATCCCTGCCGCCTGGGGGTGGCGGGCGTGTGGTTGGGAAACACAAGTCAATCCTTCCCACACCATCCGCTCCGCCTACCCCCCTCCCCCAACACCGCTCCGCACCCCTGCTCGATTTCTTTCAGGTCTCACACCCCGTCATACTCAGTACTCCCTCCCGTCCACCCTTGAAGACCGGGCCTTAGGTGTACCACTGTATCAAGTCGAGGTGCGTCGGTACCTGTCTGCCCAGCTAGGCCGATATCCATCCAGGAAGTTTTCTGTACTGATAAAACCCTGCCTGGCCCATCTTCAACAGGCCCTCTTCTCCTTTGAGGCTGAGAAGCTTTTAAGTCTCACCCCCCTTTTACTGTCCTCGCCAGCTCCCTTGCTCCCCATATTTACTGTCGTCTATGTTGGCGCCTGGACAGACGCCTTATTGATATATACCTCGAGTCCCGCCTCGACCTCTCTCACACCTCCCCTCCCGTGAGTGACTTGCTTGGATCTCGATAGCCACAAAGCAACATTAGCATCAGCATTCCCTCCGCCTTCGTCCCAAGCACACCAGGCCAGCTCCAGCATCTTTTGTGCTCTTATACACGTCACGCCCCGGATCAGAGAGGGCCAACAGCGTCCGTGTCCGATCGCCTTGAACTCAGCTTGCCCGAATAAAAACCAGCCTGCACCCGTAGTGCCACCGGTCTGTTCTGTCACCGAGCAGCTCCATATTTCTTTTGTCCCTTCACGATGTATTCCCTCCACTCTTCGGATAGCCCCTTCGAGGACTCTCGCTCACTCACGCCTAGATCCCGAGCAAGCAGCGGCGTGTCTTCGACCCAGAGCCTCTTCAACGACTTGCAGCTCGTGGCGTCTTCGCCTGGTTCTTCGCTTGAGCCTAGCCTGTCGACGCTATCACGGAGGACTAACAGCCCGCTCATTCATACACCAACACCCGGTGGCAGCCCACAGAGCCTCGTGCCAAACGCGGTGTCCCAGTCGACGACTTCAGCCTTTCCGCAGCTGTCTGAGGACCTTCTGAGCGCTGGCTGGTTCAACGTCGACACGACGACACCACCAACGCAAGACCCACCACTACTCAGGGTAGATCCTGTAGAGGACTGCTCTCGACTCCAGACAGCTCTTCATCTATACCGACCCCGCAGTCCGCCAACATGAGGTGAGTCTTTTTTTGTTCAACAATGCGTGTACTCGACTCGCATGCCAGCTACTAACAAACCTCGACAGTTGCCGTCGCCACATTACAGTTTGACCCTGTGTTCAGCATGGGAAACAGGTCGTCTTACGGCTGGCCTGGTAAGTTTCCCGACCCCGCAGTCGCCCACCGGCCCAGCTGGGTTTTGCTAACAGTTACTTTGACAGTCCTCGACTCTGGGAACAACAACGGTCTTCTTGGTCACGATCTCAGCTCCTATGGATCTGAGGCCAGCCTTACCCCTCCCAGCGGGCCCAGTTCAGTAACGGCTAGCCCTCCGCGGGAACATGTCGGCAGAGCAGCGCGAACTCAGGCGACAGAGGGACCAGGCCCGCCGCGAGACCAAGAAGGCGGTCCGTATCCGGAGGGCAACCGGCAGCAGCTATGGAGGCTCGCCGCCCGTCGCCATGGCCGACATGGCCTCGCCTTCGAACCTTCCCGTCTACACCACCGGCCCGACCCAGATATCTCTCCTGACTGAGCCGACGACCCTGGCTTCTACCTCGTCTTACAGCATGCCGACGTATACGACCTCACTTCCCACGGACCCGCAGACCCAGCCCCTGTTTTCGGCCCCCTACCAGCCGCACGCTTCCTACCTCGGAGAGTACCAGGCCGCGTACACAACGACACCGCCAAGTCTGCCTTCACAATACGGGTTAGATGACCCCTTTCAGCTTCAGGACGACTATTCACAGGCCAGCCTGCTAACTCTTTCCAACAGCCGCACCGCGATGTCCCACGACCAGCAAACCATGGTGTATTCGACCATGCCCGTCATAGGTGGCGGCCCAGGGGCCATGGTGCCGCCAGCGCCTTCTTCAGCTTCGTCCCCGCCCCACAGCCACCACGAGGCGAGCGGCAACGTGAGGGTTGTCGGCGGCCGGCCTAAGCCGCAATGCTGGGAGCACGGATGCAACGGACGCCAGTTCTCTACCTTCAGCAACCTTTTGAGGCACCAACGCGAGAAGTCGGGCCAGGCGGCTAAGGCGGTCTGCCCCAACTGCGGCGCAGAGTTCACCAGGACTACGGCGAGGAACGGACACCTCCAACACGACAAGTGCAAGCAGCGCCGCAGCACATGATGGAAGTACCGACGGACAACAAAAGGAAAAAAAAATACGAAAAAGACATAAAAAAGAGCGAGAGAAAGAGAACGGATATACCAAAGAGCTTGGACGATTTTTTTTTTTTTTTTTTGCCACCATTCGATTCCTATACCCACTTCACATACCCCTTTTAAGGCGGGCGTTCTGTGGAAAACGCACCGATTTTGGCCCACCGCTTTTTTTTTTTTCGATTTTCACATCGCGGCTCAAAATTTTTGGCTTGGAAACCTTGGGTGGAAAGTCCCCAAGGAACGACGGGATATGAGGCGTTTTTTACCCCTGGTACTTTTTGATTGGATTTTTGGCTTGCTTCTTTTCCCGCTTTTCCCCGCGAAAGAGAGATCCTGACGCTAGGGAAAGGGGTTTAGCTATTCTTTGCTGGGAGGTTGATACCAAAGAAGGGAAGGTTCGGTACATATTCTTTTTGACATTTTGAAGCGCCTTCCTATTTTCACTTCTCCTGTCCTCTTCTCTCCGCTTCTCTTCCTTATCATTGACTTCATAATCCTCCGCTCTCGCTTCCGGTTGGATAACTGTTGATACATTTGAGCAAGTCCTGTTCTCTTCCACTGTAGAAGAAGAATTACACAAGCTGCTTTCGGATACTCTACTGGATCTATCCTGCGTTGGCTTGCATTTCCCAACCTTTGTCGTTTTCCAGGTAGACTTGCAAGGAAAGAAATTACTGGGTCACCGCGAATGAAACCCTGCATATTCGTGCCCATATTCTGAACCAGTCAGGGAGCAAATATACGGCTGCCTGGAGGGACTGGGGTGTGTACGCCATGCACGGCTGCTGGTAGTCCGACACGCACAATCCGAGAGCAGCAGAGACAGCAACGATGGCCGTCCAAGGTGCCACGACGCTTGGCGCCATCACTTGCCAAAAACAGTCTGAACTTTTTTTCTTTTTTTTTCTTTGCATAAACGGAGTTTGTTCGACGTCAGAAGCGTGAGCCTTGCTAAGCGCAAGCGCCACAAGCCGCCGGTATTACTCTGTGCATAACATTTCCAAGGCAGAACTCTGATGGGCTGGGAGCCCAGAAGGCTCCGCCCCCTTACTGTGCTCTGGCCCAGCTGACGTCTGGACTGAAGTACCTTCCTTGCACATGGTATGTGCATTGGTACTTTTTTTGTTTGTTTGTTTCCAGTTGTGGGACGCTCTAGCTCCGGCACACACACCTATCTCAGGCCGCGGGCCGCGGGTCCGAACAGAGGGACGACAGCGGATTGTGCTGTGTGCATCGCCCTCTGCTGATGTCCCGGATGGAAGTTCGGATGAAAAAAAAAAGGTAACGTTTGGCATTTCTTTTTTACGAGTCCAGTCCAGTCCCCACGGCGAGACCGGAGCGCTCGGCGGAGGGGGTGTAAGTTGGGGGAACAGCCACATTCACACACCGAGGCTCAGGCGATTTTGATGTATACCGCCGTATCTCCCCCCTTTCGTATCTACATCGATGGGCGGGCGGGGCAATATTGAATATGTTTCCCCCGGGCAGGGCCACCCTTGACGGATGGGGCCGGGCTGGCTGGTGGTCGAGCTGCCACACATGATTCCGGCGACGAGACGGACGGACGGACACACCTTTTGGTTTTCGTGAAGTTGACGATGATGGTGGAGGCTGGGGGGAAGGGACCCTTGGTCGTCCGTCCCCATCGACACGCCCCCTCTCCTCTCGCTCACTCTTGCCTTTCCTCAACTCTGCCTGCCTGCTAAGCTTGGGGCTTCGGGCTGGGCTCGTGTGGTCTCCACCGTCTGGGCCGGGTAGCCCTGGGTCATGGGGGATTTGCACGAGCCGAACGGAGGAAAACGAGACGAAACGACATGAGATGGAGAAGAGGCGAGAAAAAAAAAAAAAAAAAAAAAGGAGAGAGAAAAAATCTTGGGACAAACCATTGTCACCAAAGGTGCTGTTCTCCAGGTGCCTTGCGCTTTTGGGCTTGGCGCATCAATCGTCTAGGCCGGTTTGGGCAGCAGGCGGGACCACCACGCACCACACACCGCCCACGAGCGGAAAGAAGATGGTCCCAATAGCAAGGTCCCCCCTGGCACACAGCCCCCCCGGGCGCGACAAAAATAGAAACTGGGCCTAGCTACCTAGCTAGCACGAGCACTAAGCTAGAGTGGAGACGCGTGGAATTTCGGACGCTTCTCCACACGTGGTGACATCAAATCTTGGGTGGGTTTCTTTTTTTCTGTGGTACCTATCTATCTGTCCCTTATCCCCTTTGGGCGTGGGCTTCCAATTTTTGTCTCTTTGTTTAGATGATGATTTTGGTTTTGACGAGAAAACATCCCGGCAGCAGCAGCAGCAGAACGAACCAGGCGGTCCAGACCTCCAGGCTCCCGGAGATGGAAAAGACACCGGTCCCGGCCACCGACGGGCGGTTGATTGCTCCCGGCGGCACGATTTGCTTTCCTGGTCGGGCACATCTACCCGAGCAGCCTTGATTAGCACTACCTGGGGGTACCTACCCAACCTAATCGCGGCTGTGGCTGTGCGAGGGTTGTGCGTGACGACGATGGGCGGGCACAAGACACGACATCGCAACCCCCGGACTGTTTTTTTTTTCGGGGGTTTGCTTTTTTACTACGGCTGACGGGACTGACTGACTCTCGTCCGGGGGTGTGTGGTATCCTAGTGGACGATAATTTTGACAACAAGCAGCAAGAAGCCGGCCGGAGCCACCAGAAGGGAGATCTTCCCGTCGTTCGTGCTGCGCCGCGTCAAATCGGCGGGGTGGGACGTCCATGATCGACGTGTCCCTCCCCCAGAAGAGGGACGAATAGGAAACGGGACCCGGGGCAGCCCAACGGCTGAGATCTATCTGCTTGGGTGGGTGGATGATGAAGAACAGGACAGAAAAAGAAAGAAAGGAAAAAAAAAAAAAAACGCCTTATTCGCGGCTGAAGAAAACACTGCCGGGCTAGGGCCCGGGTTTGGAGGCCGAAAAAAGAACGAGCCCGGCCGCCTGGCTGGGGCACGTCATGGCCACTGATGAAGCCAAGGCCCTGCCGCGTACATACGCCGACCGAACCAGTGGGTTTTTTTGGGGCTGCATGAAGGCTGTCGCAGAGCCAGTACATCTCGAGCATTTGACATCCCGACGGACCAACAGGCAGAATGCTTGGATTAGGTAAGCTCATGATGTTTGAATCAACGACGTCGACGGCCCCGCACTGACTGCGTCGATGTGGCCTGCGTATCCCAGACGGACTGGGAAGGTTCAATGAAAGTAATTCGTCGTGCTTTGAGCATCTTTGTAGCCTACCCCAGCACAACCACAAAGCATCCTGATACGAAGTTATTTCTAGAAATGTGGATAGGTCAACTTTTTTGGTGGCTGACAAGCCGACAAAATGGGTAAGCACTTGGTGTTGAGCTAGCGCGGGTCTTGTAGCAAAGTCCCGCGCAGCCCGGCGCGCGCAAAAGTGCCCTTCAGCAGCAGCAGCAGCAGCAGCAGCAGCAGCATCACGGGCAGCATTCGAATCGTCACGGCAATTGGCAGCCATCAGGTGCTATGCATGCAATTCCCCGCCCCCCGGTTTCCCGCAGCAGACACACACAACCACCCCCCCCCCTTTTTTGGGTCTTGGGGCAATCTCGTCGTGACGGGGCGACCTGCCTTAAACCCGCACGGGCTGGGTAGGCTGATCTGATATGCTGTGTCTTTTTTGTCGCGTGTTGGCTGGCGGGCCTAATTTAGGTCTCTGAAGTCGCCAACGTTTGTTTCTATTTTCTCTCTGGCCTCCGCTTCGTTGGCCTCTTTTTTTTTTCTTCTTACTTTTTCGTTTTCATTCACAAGCTACTACAGGCCGCAAAGGCCTCAATCAGCTTCGAGAGAACTCAAAAGCCGTAGCGTGACTTGGCGCACGGGAAGGAGTGCAGTGGCTTAACTGGCCTAGGGTTTGGCTGCAGATCTTACTACCACACCCGTTCCAGCCTCCAGTCACCCCAGCCTCACCCGGGGTGCAACCCTCTTTCTGGGAGGTAGACGAGCCGGCCAATCAGGAGCCCGCCCCGCGGAGAGCGAGGAGAAGCAAAGCAGCAAATCACAAGTGCAAAAAAGGCGTGTGTGTGGGTGGCATGGTGTTTCAAGTTCTGCAGCACTGCAGTGGTGTGGTGGTGGCTCGTGCCGCTCAGCTTTGGTCCCTTGCTATTTTATTAGGTACCCTTGCTATTTTATTAGGTACCCTTGCTATTTTATTAGGTACCCTTGCTATTTTATTAGGTACCCTTGCTATTTTATTAGGTACCCTTGCGATTTTGGTGCCTAATGCTTTTTTTTTTTTTTTTTTGCTGACAATGCACCTGCATTATTATTATTATTATTATTATTATTTTGCTGCGCTATTATTTCAACTGTGTTTATTTTGTTTTTTGCCATCACATCACACTAAATTAGCCCTGTGCCATCATCGGGCAAGTCAAGATTCAGCCATCATCAGCCTTCCAGGTCCCGCAAGGCCCGGCAAAGCACGCACGAACGCACGCACGCACGCAAGGCAAACGCACTGAGCGTGCTGCCCGCTCGGCCCCTCCAGCCACTTCCATCCCGCCATTCCCCCCTGGCTGGCGCGGGCCCTTACAAAAAAAAAAAAAAAAAAGCAACCCGTAGCAGCCGCAGTACAGTCCTACGCCCCAATGTCACGCGCGTGCTGGCTTGGGCGACAAGCGCGCTATAACGGTGCGGGAAACCATGGAGCGGGAGACGTCTCGACCAGGTGCTCTAGCGGCGGGCCGGCTGCTGTCCTAGCGACCCAGAAACCCTAGATTGCTATATAGAAATCTCATGATTTGATCCCATCCTCCCGCAGAATCCTTTGTATCTTGGCGCTCCCCACCAGTTGGGTGCACGGCCTGATGACGTTGCTGCACGATGCCACCGCTTCCGGGTACAAGTCGGGGCGCGGTAGTTTGGTTGACTTGCCGCTGCTACTGCTGCTTTTGCAGACGGCCACGAACGGGCGATGATGATGGTCCTTAATGGGAAGGGCAATGCATCTGATTTTGGGGCTGTGGCTGATGCTGGGGTCGGCCTGTCCATATGGAACATGCACAACGCCGAGATCCAAGCTCTACTATTCCTGGCTACGGCTTATTGGGCATCAAAGCAGCTGCTTTCTTTCGCTGTGTTAGTTTCAAAGACAGTACTTGGTATAAACACATATCGGCCTGTGATTCCGCCACGGTTACTACAGCGTATGCGGGCGCGGCAACCCGAGTACATGGATGTACGTCCATCCCCTTGCATATGACGGCCGACGGCACTGCAGCCTTTGGTGAGATGGCAGAGTCCGACGGGCTCGGCTCACGGGGGCGGGCAAGGCAAGCCACCGGGGGCAACGACAGCCTGGTCCGCCCCAGTAAGCACCTTGTCTTCACCATATCGTCAGACAAAGAGAGGGAGAGAGAGAAAGAAGAAGATCCATTTTTGGGTGCTGGCCAACGCATCTGTTGCACCAGCCTAACGCCAGGCGTCAGCTCCGTGGTGCGGCTGGGCTACGGACCTCCAGAGGCTGCCTTCTCTGTCCAGTCCTAGTCAGCCCTCGTACTTGGGTAGGTACGTAAGTAGGCAGGTGGTGGGTAGCTACCTGCCCCATCGCTGGACGGGGACCTCGTCAGGCTGATGGGCATGTATTTTTGTCACCGCTACATCACCTCTACACCCCTCCTGCCGCCCCAGCGCGAAAGAAAAAAAGCTGTGCAAAGCGGACAGCGGCGTGTGCAGGTGTGGAGTCTGCACGCTCTATCCACTGGACGCCGTCCTACAACGGCGGCGAGGTTGATCGTGAGCAGCAGCTCTGCTACCTGCCCTGCACAGTTTCTATTTTTGTTGCTTTCGTTGATCATGGGGAGGGGCGTATCTCGTGCATCATAGGCCAGCAGCACACTGGGTCTTGGCCCTCCCTCCTAAGCCACGGCGCAGGCGGGCTCACTCCTACCCGGCAATCTCCCCCGCCAGACAGGCACCAGTGCCGGCCTCGCAGCACACGGGAGTCTCTCTTTCGAGATGCCATAGCCACCGTGGCAGGGCATGGAGTCTCTGACTATAGGCCGCCCTCTTGGACACTAGGGCATTGCGCGCTGTCCAGCACGTTTCACCTTTTTTGGTAGAGCGGGCAGGGAGCGGGTGAGTGAGCACACGGCTTCGCCACTGAGAACAGCATGGCCCTCTTTTTCCGGACACGGATAGGGGTGGCAGGACAAAGGTGGAGGGGACAACGTCAGAGCCCAAAGCCCAGTTCAGGCCCCGTCCTCAAGACTCCAGACAAGGCATCTCGCCGGGTTGGTCGCACAACATGGAGCCCCCAGGTTCTCCCCTGACGGCTACCCATTATCCTCGCCGGATAAGGAGGGGGAAGAAAGCAGAGAATAGGGGCTTATCGGCAGTGTGTGGAACCCGCACCATCCTTCCCGCCCAGTCCTAGGGAGGCGGACTGGCTCGCTCCTCCCTCAAAGCCGGGCGCGGACAAGACTCCGACAGAAAAGCTGTGCCGCCGTGGGAGCGCACACCCACTCGCACGCCACCAAAGCCCGCGTTCTTGACAAATAATGTCGCATTCGAAACGGCGGCTGCGCGCGTGTCAGTATACCGCTTCCCCCCCTCTTTTTCCTCCTGCCTGTTTTTACCCCTAGTGCCGGCGGGGTTCGGTGACCAAGCCGATCACCTCATTTCGATCCTGTGCCACCAGCCCAGACGGCCGCCTGCTTCTCCTAGGCATGATCTTGCTGAGAAGTGACAGGCCTGAATGACTGTTTAGTGGCGGCGAGGCCGTCTGGTAGCTCACAACGAGGCGCTGGTCGGCCTCGAAGGCCCCGAGGAATCCCGCTGGCTCGGCCCGCGGTAGAGAACCTCGACCGGCCTGGGAAGCCAGAAAGATATACTGTCACCGACAGAGGATGCAAAGGGAAGGTCTAGCCGCCGGCTAATGCCTCCTGGTGGTGCTGCTGCTCATGTCATGGTAGGGCCATCTGCTGTCCCGCCCACCGTTCCAGCAGCCGACAAAAACGGAGGCCGGCTCGGCACATGGTCTAGGTATTTGCTGTCTCTTTCGGGGCAGAGATGCGAAAGGGCACGATCCCAAGTAGCCAGCCAGCTATTAGCCACACCCCCCCACACACGAGGACCCAGAGAGGGAGACAGCCGTCCCTGAAAGCCGACAGGGCCGCTTCTGGAAAGAAGGGCTGTCTAGGCTCCGCGGTGGCAACTCCACCACAGGCGTGCGTGACTGGCCCCATATGACGGCTGTCGGCGCGCTCGCCAATGGCCGTCGACCAACCGGCGCCAATGCTGCATTGGCACGCCGACCCTTGCATGCTGGCGGCAGCTTGTGGTGTGTGCGATGCGATGACAGCATCGCAGGTGTGCGGCAGCAGGGTCTGTCATGGGTGCGCGTTTGCAAGCAGCAGCAGCAGCAGCAGCAGCAGCAGCAGCAGCAGGCCAGCTCGGAATACACTTTCCGGTGCTTGGCGAGAGCCACGGCCGGCCTCTGGTTAGTGTTGGTGGTTTACGGCCGTTGAGGTGGTCTTTGCGGTGGCCGTCGACCAGGTCAATGGCCTGCCGTTGGCAGCGAGCCTCTATTGCCATTCGTCGACGTGCTGCTAACAGTTTGCTCTCCCACAGGACCGCCAGAGTCACCGACATTACCAACACGCCGCAAGTCTGACCGCTTTTAGGAGCCCGGGATGATCTTGTTGTTGGGACCTGACAGATGGCCCTAAACCCTGTCGTCGACGACGACGGCGTCGGGCCAATGCTTGTTGCGGCAATCTGCACAAGCCGGGACAAGAATCTCATCCCGCGCACACACGCCCCGGGGCTGGCACGGCGGTAAGGGGTGGGAAATTCGCCAATGGCCATCCGTCTCGACGGGCTGCCTTGTCCCGTGGCCGCAGCTGCGCTATCGAACGCGTTGGCCATCCCTCATGTGCGTTGGTGCCTCCTAGTGCGGACATTGGCCCTGCGAGGATGCGGGGGACTTGTGTCCATGCTGGTGACTGGGCGAGGCGTCCGAGTGCGCGCTTACAACCTCCAATTGGGATCCTACGGTGCGTAAAGAGGCAGCTCCGTGCCGGCATGGCAGTGTCTCGGGGCCTGGGGAACTGCCCCGAAAGGAGAGCAGAGAGCGGCAGGCTGCCGGCCCAACACGCACGAGTTCAGCCCATGGCATCGATATCTCATCCTTCGCCCTGGAGATCGGGGTGCGGCTCGCTCCTTGGGCATGATGAGATGCACACCCCGTCCCCGGCTCTTTCGAATACTGCTGCCCGACCAGCGCTGCAGGCCTGTGCTAGCAAGTGCCGCCACTCTGCGCGCTTAAGATGCGGCAAAGAAGCGATGGCGGGCAGGTCGGAAGATGGGGCCTTGGTCCAAGTCCGAGATGTGAGGGAGGCATGGCATCCGAAGGGTGGGAGGGTAGGCCTAGCGGCGAGAGCGACCTCTGTAGTGTTGCGTCGATGGAAGGGGGTGTGCATCGCGCTACGTATTGGCAGTGACTCTGGCGGCGAGCCTGCGGTGGCTGCGAGAGAGGGAGTTGTCCATGGCCAAGAGCAGTCAGGTGGTCTTGGTGTGGAATATTTGCCCCGTGGCTGACCGGGGGCCGCTTCCAGGCTGTGGAGACGGAACGTGCAGCGAGGCCGGAACCTGGAAGGAGGGCCTTGGAAATGCAACGTCTGCTCGTGGGCGTTGGGTTTCTATCGCGAGGCATTTGCAGATCGACTTCTCTGCTGCGAGTCCAGGTCGGTTGGCATCGACGACCGACAAGGAGGGGGGTCGTCGAGGTGGCGCCAGGACAGTCAGCCAATAAAGCCCAGGGACTGTGTGGGCCAGCCATTCCGTTTCTCGCCAAATCAGCAGGGGTCATGGGCGACAGGTGGGCCGGATCGGGTGTGGCCTGGAATTAAGCGCGCGTGTCCACCGCCAGCCAAGCTCGATTGGCGCAGCTCGAACTTCACAAAACAACAACCTCGATCCCTCCCACCAGGAGGAACGCAAAATCGAGAAGCCGCCAGGGACTCCACCCACACCCGCTGTCGCCATCGACACTCGGCCCTCGACGACGCGACACGACGACGCCAGCACACTCCATCCTTCCTGCACGATAGCACAGGAGAGGCAGGGTCCTGGCTTCCCTACCCAGCTTGGCTAGGCTGGATTGCACCTGAGCAAATCACGGGCCAGGGAAGCGTCGAGCACCTCTCCCTAAGCGCCCAGGGCTGCAGGTGGCCGCATCCAGTCTGCCCCAGCCTGCCCTGCTAGCTCGTCGAGAAGCTTTTCGGAGCTGTCTGTGCCTCTGGGCCATCCCTGCCGAGCCGAGCTGCTTATTCACGACTCCATCTTCGCCGAAGGAGCCTCACTGTGACTGCTCCGGCCCCTGCTGCTGCTGCTATTCGGTTCTTGTCACCGGAGACTTTCCTGTCCTGGCGAGGCATCTCAGCTCCTCACGCCCCCTCCTCCTCGGCATCAAGAGAAGCCATCTTGGATAGGTTTGGTGGGCAAAACCGCGTCGCTTGCCCAAGGCTGCCCGATGCAGACATGACCGCCGCCGTCGCGTCCAGCTTCAAGGCCCGCAGGCGCCAGGTGTGGACCTCTGTCTTCCCAGAGGTCTCGCAGCCCACGCCCCAGGCGCCCGCCGTAGCCGTCTTCCCTGACCAGAGCCAGCGGTCTGGGGCGTTTCAGCCGTCGCCAGCTTCGGGTTCGTCCCTGCAACCGCCGCGCGCCACAAACGCCGCTGATGTGCAGCAGCGCCGCTCGCCGTCCACCAGGAGCGGCGGCAGCGGCAGCACCAAGAGCCCTCCAGGCCAGCAGGGCATCCTATCACCGCCTCCCGTGGGCCTGGGCCTGGGCCTGGGGATCGCGGGCCTGGCGTCGCCAGACAGCCACCCGCCGCCCAGTCGAAGGGCCGTGCCAGACCCTCTCCACCACCAGCACATGGTCAGCCAACCCCGTAGCGCGGCCGACGACCAGATCGCGTTCGACCGGGCGTGGCACGTGGTGACGTCGCGCGTCGCGCTTCCCTCGGCCGCGTCCGCCGAGGACTCGTTCGGCACACTGCCCTCCATGTCGCAGCTCCAATCCCAGGACGCCACGACTGAGGCCGAGTTTCAAGAAGCGCTCCGGACTGTGCTAGACGCAAAGACCCTGCTCCCACGGGCCTCTCACACGGAGGACGTGCTGGCATGGCACACGCAGCAGGTCCGCCAGCATTTTGCCCAGCACGTGATGCCCCTGCTCTCGGCCTGCGCCGCCGGCCCCGCCCTGGCATCCTCCGGTCTTGCCGCGGCTGCCGGGGCCAGGCGGACGGCAGGGGCCGGCCCCACCGCCGCCAACATCTTCGAGCAACATCTTGTCGCCGTCATGAACAGCATCCGGACGCTGGATGGGGCGTTCAGGCAGTATGAGTATGGCCTTTCCCTCATCCTCCGCGGATATCACCAGAGGGGCGTGCGCCAGGCACAGGACGACACCATGGACGTGGACATGCAGGACTCCCCTGCTACGGCTGTCGAGTCGCTGGCCAAGAGCTTCAGGAAGGACATTCGCTCGCTGGTGGGAAACTCTGCGCCCCCGGAGCTTATGGTGTCGGTCCGCGCCGTTCTCGTTGCCCTTATCAGCCGGATCCTGGGGTTCCCTGGGCTGCAGGCCGCAGGCGGCGATGCAAAAGCGTCAAAACCGTCGGGTTCTGGGCCCGGCAGGCCGGGCAAGTCCTCGGCGGCACCCCACTCAACTGCCGGCGCCGTTCGCCCGGCTCCCCCTAGCGACGAGGACGCCCAGGTCATCGCGGCGAGGCAGCGGCTGCATGAGCTTGTCGGGGCGCTCGCCGACGTTGGTCTGGCTGGCGAGCGGACGCAGGTTCTGTTCGCCGAGATCATGGACAAGCTGATGTCCGACTTTGTTCATGGAGCGTACGCTGGCACCTGGGCATCCGACGACCAAAGCGGAGTGGCCGATGCCACCAGGACACCGTTGACGGCGAGACGCGCCGGTCTTCGATCGGCGGCGTCCAGGTCGGCTAGCAAGCAGCAGTCTTGCAGCTCGACGCTGTGCCAGTGGGTTGAGAATCACTTTTCCCGCGTTGCCTTCGAGGTTCTGCGCCTTATTTCGGTTGACAACGAGTCGGGCACTCGAGCCGTGTCCTTCACCGACGTCACCAAGTGGAAGGACATCGCCCTCGGCCGCCTGGCTGCCCTGCGCGTGTCGGAGCTGTTTGACATTGTGCTGCACTGGCCAAAGAGCAAAAGCGGGCTGGACGACCTGCGTGCGAGCGTGGCTACGCCCCAGCGGCGGCTGCAGCTCACAGACGCCTTCTCGGCGGCTCTTCAGGCACGCCTGCTGCACTCTTCCCGCTCTACGCTGGAGATACTACAGGTTTATATCGCCATGATCCGTACGTTTCACGTGCTGGACCATTCCAAGGTCCTTCTCAGCCGGGTGGTCCCATCCCTCCAGCTGTATCTCTGCCAGCGCGAAGACGCGATCCGCCTCGTGGTTACGGGCCTCCTGGCGAACCCCGACGAAGTGGAGCAGAGCGAGGCGGGGGCAAAACCCTCCGAGGATGTCATGTTCTCCAAGGACACGAGCGTAATTGCCGGCCCGCGGGGAAGAAGAGCCTCATTGAGCTCGCGGTGCTGCTGAACGACCCCGCGCAGCAGCGGCGGCAGGCGACCGAGGACGACGACGTGGACTGGAACGACATGGACTGGGTGCCGGACCCGGTGGACGCGGGGGCCAACTACAAGCGGCCCAAGTCGGAGGACGTGATTGGGACGCTCATCAGCGCGCTGGGCGCCGAGGACGTCTTCATCAAGGAGTTCCAGAACATCATCGCCGAGCGGCTGCTCTCGTCGCAGGGCCGGTTCGACCAGGAGATCAAGGTGCTGCAGCTGCTCAAGAAGCGGTTCGGCGAGGCGGCGCTGCAGAGCTGCGACGTCATGATCCGCGACGTCAAGGAGTCGGGCCGCCTCGATCCCTACATCCGGCGCGCCCAGTTCGTGGCCCAGTTCAGGACGCCGCGGGGGGAGAGGAAGGAGAGGCGGAGGAAAGGGACACAAAATACACGGCCAGGATCCTCTCGCGCCTCTTCTGGCCCGACATGGAGCCTGACCCCTTTGTGCTCCCACCCCCCGTGGCGGACAGGCAGAAGGAGTACGAGCGGGGCTACGAGCGGGCAAAGGCGTCGCGGCGCCTCACGTGGCTCAACAACTACGGGCAGGCCACGGTCGAGCTGGAGCTCCGCGACCGCACCGTGTCTATCGAATGCAAGACCTACGAGGCTGCAGTCATCTACGCGTTCCAGGATGAAGACAGTTACGAAGGCGGGGTCCGGAAGTCGTTCGACGAGCTCTGGCCCCTGCTCCAGATGGATGAGGACCTGCTGCGGGAGGCACTCGAGTTCTGGACCGCACAGGGAGTCCTTCGCCGAGTCGGCGGGGATGCATACGTGGTGGTGGAGTCGTTACAGGGCGAGCAGGAGGCGGCCGCCGACGACGGCGGCGCGGATGAGCCCGAGGTGCCGGCCGGCGGCGGCAGCAAGCCGGGTGGCGCTGGCGGCGGCGGCAGCAGCGCCGTGTCCAAGCAGCGGCAGCAGCAGGAGACGGTGCACTGGCAGTACATCGTGGGCATGCTGACCAACTCGGCGGCGTCGATGCCGACGGCGCAGATCGCCATGATGATGCGCATGATGATCCCTGGCGGCCTCCCTGGAGCAACGAGGAGCTGCAGGAGTTCCTGGGCGCCAAGGTCGCGGCTGGCGATCTCGAGGTCGTCGGGGGCAAGTACCGGCTCGTCAAGAAGTGAGTCGCGTCTATGACGATGGCACTTTCGGCGGGGGCGGCGTATGATTATTTTTCCCTCGCCCAGGGAAGCTAGGAGATCCTTTGATATTCAGATACCCACTCATCCAACCTTTTTTTTTTTTTTAATCCCTCGAGTTCAGCATCGTTTCCCGTGACGTTTGTGTCTTATCCAGTAACAGCACCCACACATAGGCACCTGCTCGACCTCTTGATCGCCGATTGCGCCGACCGGCCAGGCCGCACGGACTCGGGTCTATTCTAGGGGACGCCACCAAGGAGCCCCCGCGCGCCCTGGGCACCGCTGATCGGCCAAAGGTGCGATGCGTGGCAGGCAAAGCAGCCAAGGGACGGCTGAAGCAAGGGAGAGAGGACTGGAGACGAGGAAGCAGCAGGGGGGGCAGGCAGGTGTAGTGGAAACCTCTGGAAATGCAGCATCATCGGCGGCGGCAGGCAAAGCCAAAGGGACCCAGAGCCCTGTCATTGGGGAGAGAGGGAGGGAGGGAGGGGGGGGGTTACATACTACGATAGAGGAGGGCCCTTGCGAGGCTGGGGGTTGGGTTCGTGCGGAACGGCGGGCCTCTATCGCTGGGGAGGGCCTGCTTTTCCCCCCTCTTTCTTTGGTGTCTTTTTTTTTTTTGTCTCAAAAATGATGTGGCGGTGAGGAGTCACGCGTTGTTGAGCTTGGTTGGTTGTGTTGTTGAGGCCAAAAGGGAGAAGGAGAGGGGTGAAAAAAAAGAAAGACAAAATTCAAGGAGGCGAGATCGACTGGTGAGTGGCTGGCTGGCTGGCTGGCTGTCGGCTCCGTCTTCTTTGCTTCACTTGACGCATCGCACGCCGCCCCAAGCCATAGCTCTGGGATGGATTCTCCGGTGTTTTGGGCATGGGGGGGCGGATAAGGCGGGCAGGCAAGAGGAGGTCCGGGAGGGAGGGGGTTGGACTAATGAAGCGGGGGAGAGAGAGAGAGAGGGGCTTGTGGTGCTTTGATTCGGCGGCGGCGGGCGGTTCGAGCTGGGACGATTGGACGGCGGTGGGCGGGATCCGGCAGGGAGACATGGCAGGCGAGGACGGCAAGAAAAATGAAAGCACATTTAAATCATAATAAACAAGATTAAAAAAAATAAAATAAAAAGGCCTAGGAAATGGGACAGGTCCTCTCGCATTTTTTTTTTTTTTGAATGTTGCGCAGAACCTCCGGGCCCGTCACATTCCGTGTGGGGACCCAAGTAGAAGGGAGCGTTGAGAACGAGCGCGAGAAAGAGGCTGTTGTCTTTTGCCTCTAGCGCTGTGTTTTTCACGGCAGGCAAAAATGGAGGACGAGGCCGGCCGGCCGGCTGGCCAGGTTGCTCTGCTCGCGCGCCCCGGGTCTCATGTGGGAGAGAGGGAGGGGTGTGTATGTGTGTGTGTGGGCGGTGGGTACGATATATATGTGCATAACTCGTTACGCCTGCCTGTCCTTTGCCTTGTCGTGCTAGTCTCGCAGGCTTCTGCTCTGGTTTGAAATGAATGGATTCTCATGCCAGAGCAGCGCGGCGCGTGACAGCCTTTTCAAGAATGCCTGTTTCTCTTGCATGGTCTTTTCAAGTTTCTTTCTTTCTTACCCCTTGCGAATCACGGCCCCGGGAAAGCTCGTGACAGCCCGCGCGCCTTGGCGTGGGCGGGGAGGGTTGGGAAACGGAAGGGATTCATTGGGCGGAGGAGGTTCCGAGGGATAATGATAAGATGTACATAGATGGATGGGTGGGTTACGGGATAGGCAAGGTCGGGCAGGGGGAGAGTTACCTTGAATCACGAGTGGGTGGAGAGGCGGAGTTCTCGGATGCAGAGCTGACTGATGATGGCTGATGATAAAACAACCCCCAAGCGCTGGGCTGGACTGCCCTCGTATCAGCAGCGGGCGGGCGCCGAGGATGAGAGGAGTCAGACAACAGGCGGCGGGCGGGCCTCTCTGCCTGTCTGGCAGTTTTTTTGCTCCGCTTGTCGGAGTTGCAAAGTCGAGAGAGAGAGAGAGACGAGGGGAGGAGCAGAGAGGGGCTGCTGCCGGCTTGGACTGGCAGGGATGTCCATTCTTTCTTAAGTGGTTGCATCACCGGACCAGACATCCCCCCCTCTCACCAGACTCCGCTCTCGTCGGCCAGCCACAGCGGCCACGTTTCTCGCCCGGAATGGGTGGACGCCGCCCGCCGCTGCCGTTGCCGTCCGTGTGTGTGTGTGTGTGTGTGAGCGAGATGGGAAGCCAGGAGGGGGCGTTTTCCTCATTCGACGGGGTTTTCGGCTTTATTTTGCTCGCTTTCTCGCATACACGGCGCCAAGTGTCGTATGTGAAGCTGAGATAAGTTGGTCAGACCTCTCCCATGACTCTTCAATTTTTTTTTTTTTTTTGCTTTTACCTCCTCTCCATTCTCTTGTCGCCTATCGCCTCCCCTTGGCCTGCATCCCGTCGGGCTCCTGGGCTGCAACTAGAGCATGCTCGCCTGCATGCAGTGGCTTGCTTTTTTTTTTTTTTTTTTTTTTTTGCCTGTCGCTTTTTTTTTTTTTTTATCGACGATCCACGAAGCGAGCGAACATGACCACCAGACCAGACCAGACAGGCCATGACCCCAGCACAAAAAGAAAGAAAACCCACCAAGCAGCATGTGGCGCACCCGCGGATGCGGCCGCCTGTTTCGCTTTGCTGCAACTCGCACGAGTAAGGTAAGTTGGGGCGTTTTGGGCTATCGGGCGAAGGATTTTAGAGCCCAGGAGCGGAGGTGTTTGATGCACGAGGCAACACGCCCAAAAATATCGGCTTGAGCGCAGGCGGCAAATGCCCCAAGATCGAAAGCATCAACCTCCAAGCCTTGGGGCGGGCACAACAAGGCCTGGGGGAAACAGCATCGGGGCCGGTTTCTGGTTTCTGCACGACACATACAGCCTGCTTGCCTGCTTGCTTGCTACCTCTGTTGGTGCCTCTGCTCAGTGTGAGCGTGAGAGCTTACCATGCCGGCCAAGGAAGAACAAGCAAGGGCAGGCAGGGCAAGTGGAAACAGCCAATCCGTCCGTGCCGCCCGTCCGTTATGTTTCGCCGCTTTTCAATCCTCGTATTTTTTTTTTTTTGCTGTTTTTACCTTTTTGCGTTGGCTTTCCTCAGCTGTTGGACTGTTGGTCCCGTGCCGCTCGGCCGACACGCACTCGTCGATTTTTTTTTTTTTTTTTTTTTTTGATTTTTTTTTTCCCCCTTTCGCTCGCCCCATTCCCGATCGATGACTTGTGTTGTGCTCTTTCGAAAGAGGAGGGACGGACGAGGATCGACCAAGACTCGACTGAGGCGCGAGAGGCAGGACCAGGGGTGCACCGCCTGCAACCACCTCCATGTCCCGGTTCCGGGTTCGAATTCAACGAATGGCCCACGGTCCAAACGGCGCGGCGGGGGGGAAAGGAAGAAGAGAAGCGAACGGATGTCACGGCAAAACAGAGCAAAGCAGGCAGGCAGGCAGGCAGGCGAGGCGAGCTGAAATAATGCGTCGGTTGCACCGCCGCACGGTACCTGTGTCCTCTTCGCCCCTCCTCCATCTTCCCGACCAGGATGGATGGGCGTGGCCCAGGAAAGGTAAATAATAAAATAAGGAGCCTTTGGCATGCGAAGAGACAAGCAGCTTTTTCCCTTTCGGGTCAGGCATGCGTGCGTTGTGTACATGGTCGTGCGTGCACTTGCTGCACACATACACACACAGAGACGCATTATTGCCTTGCTTGGTCGGCTAGTTCGGTCGGGGCGTTTGCTGGCTGGACTTGGGTCCATGAACCCATGTCTCTGTCTCTGGCTCTGTCTCTCTCTCTCTCTCTCGTCTCTCGGTGGGCTCCTTTTATCTCCATCCCGCCACCGTCTGTTGGGCGCCTTGTGACGGGCGAAAGTTGGCCTCGTTTAAGTTTTGCATGGTTCCCGAAACACAAAGAGGGATCACAGAGAAAGAAGGAAGAAAAATCGCCCCAACGAATTGCTTCCCTCTTCCTGGGCCGGTCAGCTGAGTGAGCTCCTCCATGGATCCATTGCTGCTGATGCACGGGCGGCACCAGTCCGAGACCAAAACCTAGCGGGGCCTGCTTGGTTCCAGACCCTCCGCCCGGGGTGCTTTCTTTTTTTTTTTTTTTCTTTTTTCTTTTCTTGTCGTGCTGTCCCGTCTTTCCTCGCTTGCACCGTCGCCGGTATTTCCCATCTCTCGGCAAAGTCTCGCGCCGTTCGAGCCGGCAGAATGCGACAGCGAACAACACAGGGTTTCTTCTTCTGACGTGTTCTGCTGACGGCACGAGTGCGGCCGCTCATTTCCCTCCAACGACGGTTTCCCGTCATTGGAGCCCGCTCCCGCAGCCCTGGTCCGCTTGTCCTATCAATGGATCGTGGGAGGGGAGGCTGGCCCTTTGGTGGTGGATTATCTTTTTTGTGCCACCATAGCGGCGTGTTTTTTGGTCATTCTACGATGGGGATATTCTTCATGGGATCTGGCCACCAATGCATGCGCGTGCTCTTCTCTGCCCCACGATATTCCCAACCGCCATGAATCAACCTCCATACCGCTTCGTCGGATGCCGGTTCTGGTCTTTTTTATTCCGCTCCAGAGGGCAGCTTCCGCGGTCCAAGTTTTGTGGAATGTGGCCGGGTCTTGGGGGCGTTCCATGGGCGTCAGGCCGAAAAGGCCAGGCCCTCGGCACCAAAAAAAAAAAACTCATGATCCATCCCATCCGCCCATCCATCCCTGGTTGAGCGTCGTCACAGTCGGGTCCATGATGGCGCTTGTTTGATGCGCAGGGAAGAAGAAAAGAAATTGTGGAGGATGCGCGCCCTGTGCCAAATCAAAGCCAAGGTTGTTGTCTGTCGTCTTGTTCGCTGTGCTGTTCTCTGTCACGCCCGTCCTGGCTGGTGATAGGGCGACTTGGGTGGTCGTGGTCCTTTTAGCCCCTCCTCCCAGCCAGCGTCCCTGGGGTAGCCGCCCAGTGAGCAAAAGAAAGACATAAAAAACAGCAAGGAAAAAAGAGAGAGAGAGAAAAAAACGATAGATTGCAGTATCCTGGGCTTTTGATGTCAACTTGTATGGACGTGCATGTATCCACCAAGGGAGGGGAAGGAAAAAAAAATGACAGTGTCTTGGTGGTACCGTGGTCTGTTCCTTGCAAGCGAGCTGGCGGCGGCGGCGGACGGTTCATGCGTACGTGCCTCGTATGGCCAGCAACCCATTCGTGAGGAGCAAGTAGCGACGTGCCACTTGTTGCAGGGCACGGCAGAAACAACACAGCACGCACCCAGCACCGGCGCCTGCACCAAGCACAAGCACACACGGGCGCGGTAGGCCACCCAAGCCATTTTTTATTCTTGATCTTTTTTTTTTCTTCCTCGTCTTTCGTATTTTCCCCGCCCCCTTCCTTATGAACGCCCTTCCCTGCCATGCCTTCATGCTTTTGGTGGTGCGTGATGCAGGCAGGCTGGGGTCCGCGGAGCGTGGACAGCTGTCACCACCGGCCCAGGATCGTCGTCCCGCCCGAGTGGGAAGTCAGGCCTCCTGGGCTGGCTAATAAGACTGGGCAGATGCAGAGGACCGGGAGCACTACAGCGCTTAGGGGTGGTTGGGTGGTTGGGTGGTGGGAGTGGGAGTGGTGGCGGTTTGGATGGCTCCATATGTGCTCGACTGCATCGCTCGGCTGCTGGCCATCTTGCTGGAGACGGTACCTCTGGGGTACGCGGGACGGATTGATGCAGCAAGGGGAAGAAAAAAAAAGAGCAGGGAAGAGCTGGAGGCGGATTGGAAGAGGGCGGCGGATGCAGCACCCAAACCGCACCGCACCACCGCCGCCGCATCATTTACGAGATACCGAGGAGACGCACACGGGATTCCTTTGCGAGCGAGCGAGACAAAATTGGCCTCAAACTGGCCTCAAGTGGCCTCGAATGCGGCGGACCGGACGGGCTAGCTGCTCGCTTTTAGGGTCGCTCCGCCTTGGACGGAGGCGTCGGAAAGGTTACGACCTGACTCTTTTTTTTCTTTGTTTTTTCCCATCCCACTCCACGACCGTCGTGGACTTTGTTACCGACCATCCCGGCAGTGCCGACATTTGTCGCTCGCTGGTCGCGCCGCCTCGCTCTGCCGTGTCATGCTCGTGCTGATGGCGCATTGCTATGTGGCCGCCCTTGGTGTTGTCCGTCCGTCTGTCTGTCTGTCTGTCTGTCTGTTCTTGACTTTTTGTCAAAAGTGTCTCCAGGTGGGTGCCCCCTCGTGCCACCGCTCGGCAGCCTGCTCTGCCTATCAAGCGAGCCGGCCGCCTTTTTTTCCCATCGCCTCGCCTCCGAAATCCATGGCGCAAAAAGCAGCCAAGGTTCGGTTCGGGAGTGCGAAGCCGAGCAGGGAGGGAAGGAGGGAAATAAACACAAAAAAATACCAGGGGAGCAAGAAGGCCCTTGCAGTCCGTGCCAGGAAGATCCAGATGGTCGGCGGAGCTGTTGCAACTGAATTGCGGCCATACGCAGCAAATGACTCCCATTTGACGCAGCCCAGGTGGCCAACACCCGACCAGCGGCGCGCCCCCGTAAGCTTAGCCAGCAAGGGCAACAGTCGAGGGAGACGAGCGAGTTTACGTGCTGGCGGAGGGGAGGGTGTGGGTGTATGTGTATCTGTATGTGTGTGTGTGTGTGCGCGTGTGGTGTGACGCCGCACCGGAAAAGCTTTGAAATGAACAAGAAAAGCCCGTGCCTTTCCGGACAGGGCGGGTTTCGGCTTATCATCTAAACATGCGGCAGAGCATCGAGAGAGAAAAAGGAAGCAAGGTTAGGTTGGTTGAGCAATAGATTCGCCAGGCCAGGCTGGACTTGGATTGGCGTCTTTCTGCTTATTGTGCGTTTTGTATCTTTTTTTTTTTTTTTTTTTCGTTCCCCTTCCCGCCTGTCGCATGAATACCCATGTAAATTGTGCTCCTCTTTTTGCTCGTGCCGACCGTTGGTTGGAGGGCTTTACCGGAGAGCATTGCATTGCATCGTGGACATGGAGCCGGCCTGCTTTTCCCTGCCCCTTGCTTGCCCTTTTGAGTTCGCATCCCTTTAGGCCCAGGGCTATTAGGGCGGTGGCACTTGGCAATGGCCGCCGACGCCGCCATGTCCCTGTCGGCGCGGATGGAGCAGCAGGAATGACAGACATTCTTGGTGTCAAGTGTCGGGCCGGGCTAGCGTCGTGTTTTTGATATTGCTTTTTTGGGGCCCTCCCCGCCCCTCGCCTGCCTTCGTGGCGGGCTCGGAGCACAGAGTTCTTTGGTGGTGTGTCTGTCGGTTTGTGTGCGCACGTCGTATTACTGTGTGGTCCTGCGACGAGGCGCGGCAAACCAAGGTCCCAGCCAGCCAAGAACAGACAGGCGAGGACAGGACAAAACAGCCAGACTCTCGGTCTGTACCGTGAGGTGGACGTGACTGCGCTGTGCTGTGTGCTTGCTGCTTGCCTGCTGGCCGCTGCTTCGCTGTACTCTTGATGTACTTTGTGTGTTCGTCTGGCCTCGTCCATCCACGCTGCCCTGGTCTTTGATCCATCCTGTCTGGCTAATTGCTGCGTCATCTCGCTCCATGTCACCGCCCTCCCTGGTCCGTCTGTCGTCTTTCTCGCCTGCGGCATACGTCGTATGCACTCATACACTCACGCTCACACACTCACACACACATCCACACAACACACACACATGGGCACGCACAACTCAGCAGCGGTACCCACCGGCCGTTGGGAGTGACAAGCCCGAACCGGCACGTTCTTATTAGGCGAGGCATGGGAGCAAACCTGCCCAAACAGGACAAGGCAAACACCAGCTCCGCAAATGGAACCTGCGCTTGCTCGATTGGATTCCAAATGCGTTCCAGCACGCCGTAGATGCAAGTATCTTTTTGGTTGCATGCTGCACCGTGTTTTGCCGGCCATGGATTGGTTGCTGTTTTTCTTTTCTTTGGCTCCCAATCTCGGTTTTTTCTTTTCTTCTTCGCTGGCTTGGTTCTGGCGCAGGCGGGAAGGAGAGATTCGGGCGGTCGGTGGGTGCGCTTCCCAGCAAAGGCTGGCTGGCTGGCTGGCTGGGATTGTGCGTGTAAGTGGTGGATTTGATTGACTTGGGCTGCGGGCAAAAGAGGCAGGCAGGCGGGCAGACAGGCGGTCGGCGCTATGTATACAGCATGTACCTGCCCGGACAAGGGTGGTGCTGGACGGGCCGGGGGGTCCACTGCAAGCACGTCCAGTCCACCCACCGGACCAGCAGCTGGAGTGAGCCTGATGCTTCCTGTTTCGCTCACGCACCCCAGTCAAGTGCTCCCAGACACCGAAACCCCTCCACTACAATTCCATGAGACCCAGCATGCACTAACGACGGCTCTCTTAAGCGTCTGGGCCTGCTGCTCCCTCTCGAGCCGCCGCTCCCCTTTCCTCTCCCCGACCACCACCACCTCCACCCGACCTTCCGCGGCCAGCCATGCCCCTTGGATTCGACGTCTGCCCTGCCGCTCCCGACTGCTCTTGACCACGCCGACGTCAAGACTGGCCCGACACCTACGTCAGCATCCTTTCGCTCCGCACGTCGGCCCCACCGCTTGGGCTTTTTGGGCGAGACCGGAAAGAGAGGGGAAACTCGGGCCAAACGAGGGGGAGAGCGTTGGAAGGGCGAAAACCAAAGACCGCCCGACAAGGCCAAAGAGCCCCGAAACCGCCGCCTAGCCGCCACGAGTGCTGTTCGCAAAGCATCGAGTGATTTTCCGATCAACTTTTTTTTCTTTTCTTTTTTCTTTTTTTTCTTTTCCTTTATTATTATTCCATTTTGTCACTTGTCATCATCTTTATATTGCTCTTGATTTCTCACCTCGTACCATCATCTACCGACCGCCAGACACTCGAGATTGTGTGCGGCCCAATAGACACGAGCCTGTGTGTTTCCTAGTTGTTGCCGTGTGCCGTGCATGTCGGCGAGAGACAGCTGAAGAAGCAGCAGCAGAGCAGCAGCAGCGACGGCCATTGATCTGGCCGTATCTGCCTCATACTTGCTGCACCGGCTGCCTGCCCGCCTGCCTGCCTGCCTGCCTGCCTGCTTGTCTGTCTGTCTGTCTGCCTGCCTCCCCCAGCCCAGCTGCCCTGCCCAGCCTTCCGTTGTCGGCCTCGGGCACGCACGCCGCGCACGCCAGCCTTTCAGTCTCGGCAGAGCCTCTCGTCGTCGCCGCCACCGCCCTCTTGTCTCTTCCGGTAGGCACGTCGTTTCCCGAGTTTGGCGACGTGCGAGCCTGTGGGAAGTCAATTCGATCCGCCCCGCTCTTCCCGCCGCCGCATCTCAGCACGGCCCATGATGGCTTCCAGAGCTGAGGACCTGCCCTGGCCCACGGCGCCGCCTCGGCTGCCGTCGATGGACGAAATGGACTACGTTATGCATTCCAGTGTTCCAGAGCCTCCAGCCCCGCGCCTCCAGCACCCGCCCATAACAGGCGCCGGCACCTGTCCCTACAGCGTAGCCCACCGCGTCGACCACCACGGTTCGCCCCTTCCCAGTCCGAATTATAACTCAGTCTCCTCCCTTCTCTCTCCAGTCAGAAACCCACTCCACTCCTCTCCTCCGTCGCACCCGCAGCCGCCGCACTTGCTCTCGCAGCAGCAGCACAACCACCACGCCCACTACCACCACCACCAGCATCCGAGCTCGCAGCCGCACTCACATTCGCACTCACACTCCCAGTCACATCCGCACCATCCGTACGACCCGGTGCACCCGCCAGCCTCGACCAACCACTGGTTCTCCCACCACCCGCCGCCAGCGCCCCAGCCACCGCACTGGGGGCACCAGTTTGGCGGGCCCGACACCCGATCCTCCAGCTCGGGCCTGTTTGCTCCCCAGCAGCTGCCATCCCTGTTCCCTCTCGACCACCACCACCACCACCACCACCACCAGTATATGGGCGGTGCGGGCGGCAGCCACCACAACAGCAATAACGGCGGCAGCGCCAGCAGCAGCAACAGCAACCTTCACAGCAATAGTGGCAGCAGCGGAGGGAGCGGCCTGGGAGTTGGTCCCGGCATCAATCCCCTGTTGGTGTCACACCACAGCGTCGGCCAGTCTCTCGATCCGTTCGCTTCGTCGTCGTGGTCACTCTACCGTCAGCATCCCCACAGATTGCCTGAGAGCGCCCAAAGGTTCAACCCTGGACCTCATGCCCACCTTGGCAATTCCCAGCATCCGACTCCCACAAACGCTACCTCCGCGCCCGCAATCTCCCCACGGAGCCTTCCGAATCCCACCATGCCCGAACACCATGGCCAATCACCGGCCCATAACAGCCAGCAGCCCGAATTCGGCTCCTTCTCCCACTCGTCCTCTACGTCCCCTTCGTCATCATCCCGCGCGAGCCCAAATCCTGCCGACAACGGGTCGGCCACTCGTGCCTCGCTCGACATGTCCGGAAGGCCGCTGCATGGGCAACAAGGACCTCAAACACCAACTCGGAGTGAAGCGAGCCTGGGGGGCCAGGCACGATCAAGTGTGCATTCTCAAGGCCCCGCAATCGTGGCGTCGCCCAGTGTGAGCCCACCGGCTCTGACTCCCGTCGCTGGGGGCGGGATGGATGAGCCCACCAGTCGCTCTGGGTCCGGCGGGCACATGTCCACCAGTGATTCGGAGCGGCCACGGTCGACTCCGAGTCACAGGAGATCGGCAGCGGTCGAGGTGCACGTTTCCGACGACGAGAGCGACTCGAGCGAGGAGCACATGGAAGAGATGTTCATCCAGCAGCTGGGCGCGGCCGGGCCGCCTTTCACGGCTCAGGATGAGCGAAATAAACGAAGAGAGAATTCGTCGCCAACAGCTCCTCCGCGGGCCATGACTAACAAAAGGATCGCCTCCAAGGGTGCTCTCGCCTCGCTTCAAAGCGTGGACATTGACGGTCTGCCAGAAAGCGAGCGAAGTGAGTCGAGTTTACCCTTTTTTTTTCTGTCTTGTTAATATCTCGCTGCTTGCTGACCTTTAACCTCGTCCAGCCTGCGTCATCTGCTACAACGAGTTCGGGATCCCGAACCCTGAGGGAATCAACGAGGCGCCCCTGCGACTGCCTAAGTGCAAGCACGTCTTTGGAGACCACTGCATCAAGAAATGGTTTGAGGAATCCGACAGCTGTCCGTACTGCCGCGACAAGGTTCCCTCGGAACCCCTAATGCGCCTGAACGCGAGATCTGTGAATACCATCTTCGCGGCGCTGCCCGATGGCAGGACTTTGAGCGGGTAGGCTCCGCCCTCGGCTCCATCATCTACAGTCTCACCTATAGTGCATATTGGTTTCTAACGCCTTTTCCCTCTAAACAGCGGTAACGCCACAGGAACAGCGGCGATGGTGCCTGACGTAGGTTTCCTGTATCGCCCAGCGCATACGAACCCGTACGCAGCCACTGGGGGGGCCAGCAGGGCTGCATGGCAGGCGGCCAGGCGGTCGCCCCCAGAAGACATCGATGCGCGGAGCCGCCGCACCCGGCCCCGGCATGGGAGCCTCCGCGGGGCGCCCTCGACCGGAAGCTCCAACGGTGGGAACGTGCGGCCAAACTCGTTTGCCGGTGCCTCGTCGTCGACTCCGTCGTCGCAGCAAGGCTCCCCAGGGCGCGACAGGTACTACAGCGGCTCGAGCATGAACGCACCAGTACACTGGCAGCTGCACGCCCAGATGGAAGGGCGTAGGATGCAGGGCCAACCTCTGAGGCAACAGCCGATGCCGACGCCCCCTCAGATCCAGCGCGGTGTCATGTCTTTTCATATGCAGCACCGCCCGGGACAGTCGTCGGGGACACCGGCGTATTCGACTTCGCCCTTGACCCCAGACCCGTTCCCAAGCATGATGAATATGGGCCAGGGCCACATGCCACCGGGTGGGCAGGACGCAGGCTACATGAACCCGTTGAGCAACAGCGGCCCATCGGACACGACGTCTATGGGGCCCGTACCTCCGGTGGAGGCGGGTGCTCCGTTTCCTGGCCCGGGGTCCTCCACACCGCTTTTTCCCCAGCACCTGCCCCCGGTAGGAGGTCTGGACGACAATCCGTTCGAGCGGCCAGGCCCCGCGGCAGCGAACGCTGTCAACTGGTCGCAACATTGATTTTGGCCTAGAACAAAAATATCAATGGTGGTGTTTCTGTCACCATGTCTCGCTATAACAGCACAGTCATTGCACAGAAACGAATGGGGGGTGTGTCCACCAAACCCGACGTGGACAGACGTGGGGTGGAGAGCCGTGGTAGGCGGGAAGCGAAGAGACGAACAACACACGATTCTGCATGACGCGACGATTCGAAGCATACGACAACACATCCATGTCACTCTTCCTTCTTCTGCCACTCTTGTTGGCGGAATCAACAGAGCAGCCGAGGAGTTTTTTTTTTTCTTTCTTTTTCGCATGACTGCATTGATATTGACTTGGCTTTGACGAAGCTCGGGACAGGCAGGCTTGGGGGTCATCATGGCGTTAATCTTCTTTCCTTTGTCATTTTTCCCTCGCACACCCATCTTTTTTTTTTTTTTTTTAACCTCGGCCAGATCGCAAATCATATTAAAGGTCGTCATCCACAACAGGTCGCACCCACTTCCTTTACCATAAACACTGTTTTTTTTTACTATTTTCTCTCCCAGCTCAACTCATCCTTTTGTGATCGTTTTCCTCTCACACCCACACTCAATCACATTCACCCCACCCACTTCTTTGTACCCGCCCCTCTGCTGCTTCAAAGGGCGATGATTTAATAGGGACTGCCGGAGTCGGTGGATTTTCTGCACTTTTTTGTTTTGCCCAACAGAAGAGCAACGACAAGACAGCCCAGAGATTGGACCGGGACTCTGTCTTGGGGCTCCTGCAAAAAGGCCGAGCCAAGAGAAGCCAGGGGCACGCGGGGAAAGCAACGTGTCGGCCGTGTCCTATTGCTCGCCACCGAGCGAGGCTGTCTGCCAGCGCCGGCCTTCATCCCACCCCAGTAGACTCGTTCCGCTGCGGACATGGGTAGGTAGGTAGTACATGTTTTGGTAGGCAGGCGGTGGCACACATTGTGGCAAGGCCGAATGCTGCGATAATACAACGTTGATGCATTCACCGAGGGTTCGAAGGTTGAGTTCATGTCTAATTTTCCCGAGGACGGTCATAAAGGAATTTGTTCTCCCTTCAGCTCTTTTCACTTTTTGTTTTTTTACCCTCTAATTTTGTTTATCTCGCATTGCTACCAGCGAGTGGTCTCGCTTTTACCGGCGGCAAATTTGCCGGACATGTCTGTTGTATTACGAAGCAGTCAGGTGTAATGCTGGCGGCGCACGGGAAGCTGTGATGGTTGATTTAGGTATGATGCAATTTTTCTTGGACCCGCCCGGTCGGCGGCGCTTCTTCCTTCAGAAAAACAGGAACTGCCTATTTGGGACATTGGGTAGACCCCGCGCGCCGCACCGCTGCTGCTCCCCGTGCCCGTGCGTTTGGTACCCCTGAAAAAGCTCGGGTCGGGCGGGGGCGCCGCGACCTGGGGTATTAAAGTAACGAAAAAAAAAGGGCTGCCCCACAAGCCTCGGCTAACGGGGAGGAGGGTTGGTTGACTTTTTGGGAAAGCCGAGCTTGAATCCTTTTTTCAACTCAATTCGCACCCTTCTGGCCTCTCGTGACAGCTGTCAGGTTGTCAACTTTGCGCACACTTCCCATCCATCTTTGCTGTTTTGCGTCGTCTATTTCTGTCGACTTTGTCGGGAGGGAAAGATTTGAGGGCAGACCCCCCTCCCCACGCGAGCAAATGGCGGGCCCGGTGAGGCACCCGATCGATGTGGCGGCGCTCGAGGCGTACGTGCGGGCCAACGTGCCCGCCATCTCGCCGCCGCTCGAGGTCAAGCAGTTCGGGTTCGGGCAGTCCAACCCGACGTACCAGCTCACCGACGCGCGGGGCGGGCGGTACGTGCTGCGCAAGAAGCCGCCGGGCCGGCTCGTGTCCAAGACGGCGCACCAGGTCGAGCGCGAGCACCGCGTCATCTCGGCGCTGTCCGGGTCGTCGTCGTCGGGCGTCCCCGTCCCGCGCGCCTACTGCCTGTGCGAGGACGCCGCGGTCGTGGGGACGCCCTTTTACATCATGGAGTTCCTCGACGGCCGCATCTTTGAGGACCCGGCCATGCCCGGCGTCGACGCGGCCGAGCGGGCGGCGCTGTGGACGGACGCGGTGCGCACGCTGGCGAGGCTGCACTCGGTCGACCCGGACGCGGTGGGGCTGGGCCAGTTTGGGAAGAAGGGCCGATTCTTTGCGCGGCAGGTGCGCACGTGGAAGGGGGTTTGCGACGCCCAGGCCGCGGCGAGGGACGTCGAGACGGGAGAGGCCGTGGGCGACCTGCCGCGGTACGCGGAGCTGGTGCGCTTCTTTGAGGACGAGGCGCTGCAGCCGCGGGACAGGGCGACGCTGGTGCATGGGGACTACAAGATTGATAACATTGTGTTTCACAAGACGGAGCCGAGGGTGATTGGGATATTGGAGTGAGTGCCTCTTCGGTTCGTTCTTTACAACAACCTTCAGGAAACAGTAGGCTGACAGACCACGCACAACAGCTGGGAAATGTCCACAATCGGCCACCCTCTCTCCGACCTGGCCAACCTCTTCCAGCCCTTCGAGACGGGCACCTGCCGTCCGACGCGGTCAACACGGCCCACCCTGGCTTCATCCCGGGCGCCACGCCCGGCCTCCCGACCCGCGACGAGGCCGCCGAGCTCTACCGCGCCGCCGTCCCCGCGGGCTGGTGGCGGACCCCAGCCGAGATGGCGCCCGAGCTGCGCTGGGCCCAGGCCTTCAACATGTTCCGCAGCGCCGCCGTCTGCCAGGGCATCGCGGCGCGCGTCGCCGCCCGCCAGGCGAGCAGCGAGCAGGCGCGCCGGTATGCCGACGCCAGGGCGCCGATTGCTGAGTTTGCGTGGACCATGGTTGAGAAGGCTAGGGAGGCTGCTGCGGGCGCGGCGAGGGCCAAGATATGAGAGGTTGGTTCGACGTGATTCCTAGGTTGGCTCTTTCAATCAAACAAATATCTCGCTAGCTTCCCAGTGTTTTCATGCCCAGCCGCTAGCTTCCCCTGTCTCTGCCCACCAAAACGCCAATTTTTGCAAATAAGTCGGGCGATTACAGGACACATCATAACCAATGGGCGCTGGCCACAATTCGGGCCTAGAAGAGGGGGTGAGGCTGTGTCGCACGTGAACAAAAGCTCCTCGCATGGACCCGAACATTGGTCGACTCCTTCCCCTCGCCTTCTCTCTTTTCTCGCTGCCCATCAACACACTCGACATGACAAGCACAGGGGCCACGGCCATGGAGGGTGCCACCCCCAGCATTCGGGTGAACCCAATAGCCGACCAAGGGCTATCGGTTGTATACGATCCTCCTGGCGATGCCATAGTTGAGTAGGACTTTCTACTTGATACTCCTCGGGTCAATTGCGCGCGTGTGCGCAGCTAGGATGACAGATGCTAACGGCGCAACAGCATCGTCTTTGTCCACGGCCTGCAGGGCCATCCTTTTAGGACATGGGCTTCTGCAAAGCCTTTCAAACTCCCGCCTATCCAAGATTTACACGATCAAAATGAAGGGCATTCGGCGCCAGGCCAAGCCGCACCGGCCGGCAAGAAGGACAGCCGGAGCTGTCTGAAGGCTTTTCTGGCCCATCTTCCTCATCCAAAAAGCCGACGGCGCCATGGCACAGAGACATCCGCCAGCAGTTTGACCCGCCTAGCGACAGACGAGAACCCCCATCAGAGCGCTGGTCCCGAAAGGTGGTTCTGGCCCAGGGATTCGGTCCCCAGAGCCTGCCCTGACGCCCGAGTCCTCACCTGGGGATACGATACCGTCGTGAGCAGACCCGGGAAGGGTCCAGCTTGTAAAGGCAACATATTCTCACACAGTAGAGATTTTCTGTTCAATCTCGAACGCGCTCGGGACGGGAACTCAAAGGAACGGTCACTCGTATTTGTCGCCCATTCGCTTGGGGGAATTGTCGTCAAAGAAGTATGTCTTTGCCCTTTCAAATACGTTGCGTCTATTGGCCCCACTAACCGCATGGGCCTGGGCGTCCCAGATGCTATCCCTCTCAGAGCGTTCAACAAGATCATCTTCTCATCGCATTGTGGAGTCAACCGACGCTATAATTTTCCTGGGGACACCGCACAGGGGCAGCGTGGATCTGGCCAGGCTCGCGAACAAGGGCCGGTCAATCATCAGTGCTCTAGGATTCGACACAGCTTCGGCTACGCTTGACGCTCTAGGCCTCAGATCAACTGACCTCGAGCGGTGTCAGGAATCGTTCTCAGCGCTCTGGCGCCGCTATGATTTTCGGGTGAAAACTTTTCAAGAGAGCCTCGGCCTCAGCGGCGTCAATATCGGCCCCCTCAACGATCAGGTCGTCCAAAGCTTCTCCTCGTTGCTAGGGGACGACCGCGAGAACGCCGAAACTCTCCACGCGAATCATATGGACATGGCCAGGTTCTCCGGGCCCAATGATCCAAACCAGGCGAGAGTGGTAGGAGAGATTCAAAGGATTTACTCGGGTGTACGCAAAGCACTGAGAGGATCATCCGGAATCACGCGGCAGCGCCCCTCCTCATCAAGCGAAGCACACGGCACTGAAGACGAAACGGAGGGTGTCTCCCACAAACAAAAGACGCAGATACGTGGACGAAAGGAGACCGGAGACTCTCACACGATACAAAAGAGTGAGTCTAACTGCCGCTGAAGGCTCACTTGAACTGCATCAATCTGACACGTTGATTTCTTCAGAGTTTCTTGAGGCTCTGCACTTTGACGGAATCGAATCGCGCCGTTCATCCTTACTGCACCAAGCCCGAGGCACCTGCGAGTGGATTTTTACCGACCCCAGCTTCGACTTGTGGCGGCGTAACGGATCAAATGAGGACACAAACCCGGGCCTCCTCTGGTTACTCGGTCACCCTGGGTCGGGAAAGTCAACCGTCATGGAAGAGGTCTATCGAAAGTTCTCCCGTGAGGACACAAACCAGCAGGTCCTTGCCTTTTTCTTCGACGCCAATGCCGAAAACGCACTGTTTCATACCGCCTCTGGACTTTACCGCTCGTTGCTTTACCAGGTATTGAGCCTGCGCCCCGAAGCCTCGATGACGCTTGCCCAAGCGCGACCACAACTGCTCGAAGACCTATTGGGATGGGCTGATGTCCCGGGGTACGGACTCTCGGAGTATATACCCACCAGGGCAGATCGTGCAAAGAACGGCTATCGGGACACGCTGGAGGCCACCCTTGTCCACGCGTCTGCTCCACCCACAGTCCTCCTTATTGACGGGCTGGATGAGTGTGGCACCGAACAGATGCGGGAGGTAGCAATTTTATTTAAGTCGGTCACCGAACTGGCTAGAGCCAGAAGAGTCCAGCTACGCGTGTGTCTCGCCAGCCGGCCTTACAAAGCACCCATCCGTTGCTATAAGCTGCCCCACTATCACAATGGAGGGCAACAACGCGAGCGACATCACGAAGTACGTTCGGCAGAGGCTTTCTGTCTTCGGCGAGACAGTCCCCTATCTCGAGGGCTCATAAGCACTGTATTGGAAAAGTCGCGGGCATCTTCCTCTGGGTGGTCCTTGCTGTCGACAGCCTCATGGGGATCTTGAGAGAGCCGAATGTCAGTTCCTCGAGATCAGCTCAGCAGGCTTCCCGGGGGCTTGCGCGAGATCTACAGGGATATCCTGCTTCGAAATGCTGATGAGCGCAAGCTGAGACTACGCTTCTTCCAGTGGGTTATCTTTGGAGGCGACATGCAGCTTCGAGAGTGGCGTGACGTCCTCCCATTCCTTGGGGACCCCGTGCCGCGATCCCTCCGAGAAAGTCGGCGGTCTCCATACTATGCCGACGCAGATGAGCCGTTGATCAGACTGATCCGGGATCTCTCCTTGGGACTCGTTCATGTCCTTGGGAGCCAATATCAGGAAGTCGGGACGTTGACGGATCACTGTTTGGGTCAATCGACCCAGCCGCTGGGTCACTCAACTCACAAGAGGGAAACACTAGGGTTGTTGGTGTCATTCATGAGACAGTCCGGGAGTTTTTCGTTTCCGGGATCGGCTTCCTCGTCTTAAATGAGGGCGCCTTAAGTCCTGGGCCTGGGCACGGCTATATTACCATCATGAACACCTGCCTCGACCTAGTCCAAGTTCCGGAGCTGGATCCGATCGTTGAACGCAGACTGGAGAAATCCGCCAAGCGCAGGTTGGACTGGGACTCCAGCCACAAGCGAGGGTCGGACGATGGCGAATCCCACCGGTCGGCAGCAAGCAGCGTCAGATCCTATCATTCAGCCAGCTCCCTGCGGCACGAAAGGACGCCAAGCCTCGCCCGTGAACACCGGCCGGCGATGCGCTTTCCGGACGGCGGCCGGTCCGACTCGGAACTCCGCGGCGAACGCCTGGCCGCATTCTTTGCCTCGGCCCCACCGCAGGCCGGCCGCGACGGCGACCTCGTGGAGGAGGCCTTTCCCGAAACGTCCCGGCCCGCCTCGGCCCCACCGCAGGCCGGCCGCGACGGCGGCCTCGTCGAAATGGCCCTTCCCGAGGCGTCCCGGCCCGCTTCGGCCCCACCGCAAACCGGCCGTAATGGCGGCTTCGTCGAAAAAGCCCCTCCCGAAGCGTCCCGGCCCGCCTCGCTGGCGAGAAGCGCCGGCGCCCGCACGTTGTCGGCGCACTCCACGGCGAAGTCGGCGGCGGCGGCGGCGGAACCGTGGGAGTATCCCGACTGTTTGCCCTATGTTACGGGGACGTTTGCCCGCAACGCCCGCCGCGGCCAGGATGAGGGGGCGCACCCGGGCCAGATCGTCGGTCGCCTTCGTCACGGGGACCTCCTCAAGCGGCTCTTGGCACTGAACGAGGAACCCGATCCGAGTGTAGAGCTGGTACACTGGGCGCGACGCCGGTTTTTAGACTCTTGGATTGATCACATCAAAAGGTCGCATGTGGGGGAGGTAAGGGGTGCAAGCGATGTGCAAAGTAGGCTACGTGCCTGACAACCACCCCCACGTAAATGTGGTGCTACATGCATTTACCAAGGATGCGAGGAACCTACTGGTTATAATTATCCGATGAGCCATGGAAGGCTACTTGGATCTTGAAGAAGAAACTCGGAGATAGAATCTTCTCCCTGGTAGGCACACAATACAAAACCAGCAGCAACATTTTGTATTTTTACGTCTGACCAAGGTGCAGTGTACACGAATCTGCCTTCTCTGCCTCTGCCACAAATCAGTCGTCCTCAATTTCGTCATCACTAAGCATCAGCTTCTGGACCTGCAAACCCCCAGGGAGCAGCCCATCATCGTCGCCATCGTCTCCACCAAAACCACCACCTCCCCGCGCGGGGACGACCCTCTTGGGCCTGATGGCGTTGTTGGCCCTCCTCTTCCTCGGGCTCGCGGACTCCTCCGTCGGCTTGTCGGTCGCCCAGCTCTCGCCGGGCGCGCTGCCGCCGGCCACGTCCTCGTCCTGGCCTTGGACCGCCTCGTCGTCGTCGGCCATGGCCTGGGCGCCGATGCCCTGGAACGAGACCACCTTCTCGATGTCCCGGAGGCCCATGGCCAGGAAGGACCCGCGGCGCTTCCGCGCCATGTGGGCCATGTAGGGCAGCCTGTCGAGGAGCATCTCCTTGCGGGCCGAGCTACCCAGCGACAGGAGCGGCGCCGCTGATTCCTCTTCGTTTTCCTTATTTTTCTCCACCGCCACTGGCCCTCGCTTCAGATCGGTGCGGTTGGTAGCCCAGTCGCCCACGCTGCTGCCGCCACCCGAGCCGCCCATCGGCCGCGGTTTTCTGAACGCCGAGGCTCCACTGCTGAGACTCTGGTGCCCAGCACCCTTGGACGCAGCGTTTCCTCCTCCCAAAAGCCCCTCCTCGCCGCTGACTATCCTGGTGCTCCACATGTCCATGAGCGCCTCGAGCTCCTCTTTGGCGCGCCAGAGCTTGATGCTGGTCGGGAAGAACATTTTGTACTGGTCGCCACCGCCACTGCCGCCACCGCCGTTCCTTGGGTTGCCGTTTGCCGACTGGCGCTTGACCGGAGACGGCAGCGAAAACAGCATCCCGCGTACGGCCACCTCGAACGCCATATCGTCCTGCCGCAGCACGTGGCTGCCCACGTCCCGCCGTAGTAGTTGCCGCCCGCCCCTGCCGCCGAAGAAGATATCCCACGAGGGGCAGAGGAGGTCGCTGTCGGACAGAAAGTCCAAGCAGCCGTTCATGTAGTCGACTGGCGAGTTGGGATCCTGGGGCCCGTGGCCTCACATGATAATGCGTAGTTTTCGTGCAGCGCCGAGATAAACGTGGACGTGTCCGTGCCGGTCTCGTCGATCAGCGTGTCCACAGAAACCAGCGACTGCTTTGGTCGAGAGAGGTGCGACATGTACCTCGGCAGGCTCTCGACCTCGTAACCCAGAGTTCCCGGCGCATAGGGTATGTCGTCCCGTTTGTTATAGACCACCTTTCCAACCGCATGAAATATTCCCAGGCTCGCCTCTCTTTGCGAGACGAGCTCGAGCGATTCCTCTCGCCTTTCGTCATGGCCACATCCCTTGCCCCCTTCTTGGGCTTTGTGAAAGTCACCTTGGCGCCCCAGTCAGCATCGGCATCCCCCTTCAAACACAGAAACTCCAGAGAAGAAATGGCGTTTCGAATGTCTCCAATCTCGCCAAGTTTCTTCAGCACCGTCGGACCAGGGGTACGACGCCGTCCCGATTTCCTAGCCTCCTTTTGGACAACAAGTTCGAGTGCTTTGAACAGAATGGAGGGCGCTATCGCGTTGAACTCTATTATACCGGTCCCTGGATGCCTCAGAATCTCAGGCCCCAGGAGCCGATGTGCGGTGAAACTGTCGGCCGACGCCGACGTCGTCGTCAGTAGTGTCTCGGATATAATCATGACCACGGGTATGACCGGTTCTTGTTGCGTCTGGTGTCCAAACGTGGCGAGGGAAGGCGTGTTCATGGCCAGGAACTGAAGCACCGCGCTCCGAAACGAGGTCAGCGCCGAAGACGACCTCATGAAGGTGTTTGGGAACTCCTCGACCAGCATTAGCCTGCGATTAGGTGCATCCGTCTGACTATCCGAGGCCGATCCACCTGCTGGTCGCCGTGGCGGCGACGCTGGGCTGCCATCGTCGTCCTCCAGGTCGAGCTGTCCAAACTTCCCGCCCCTCCCAATAAACTCTTCAAACTGGGCCGCGGCGGACTGGTAGCGCTGCCCCGGGGCGCCGTGAGAGCTCGTCGGGTTCCTCCACTCGAGCACCTCGCAGCGCAGCTCCTTGGCCAGGAGCTGGACCGTGGTCGTCTTCCCTGAGCCCGCCGCGCCCTTCAGAATCAGAAGACGCTGCCGCATCCGGCCGTCCATCACGTCCTCTAGCCACCTGCGCACGTCGGCCACCTTTTTCTTATGCACCGCCAGCTCCTCTAGGTTCGCCGGCCCAAACCGCTCGGACCACGGACGGAGGTCCTCCCCTCCGCCGTTTCCAACAGCACTGCCGCCCGACGTGCCGATGGCGAGACGGGGAGGCTTGCGGAACATATTACTCGCAGCTGTTGAGGGCGGCAGGCTAGAGCTCGGGGGCGCCGCCTGTTGCTGCTGCGAGGAGCCAGCGCCGCCGCCGTCCTTGAACCGCTTGATCGCATTCCTGCCCACGATGCTGGCCACGGCAGCCTTGCTCTCGGCCACATTATCGTCGTCTCCGGAGATGGGGTCGCTGATGATGTCGTCGATGGGAGTGAGCGGCTTCGGATCGGCCTTGGCGGCGCGCTGCGCCTGTTTGGAAAAGAGCAGGAGCAGGTCCCCGTTCCTGCCTTTATCCTCCACCTTGGTCTTCTTCCCCCGCTTCTCGGGGCTGGCGCTAGGGCTTTTTGTAGAGGCCTTGGAGGCGCGACCGCGGCTGTTCAGGAAGCTGGGCGGCGCGGCCGACGCTACGCTGACGCCATTGGAGGCGGCCTTTTTGGACGCAGCAGCGGCAGCAGCAGTCGCCGAGCGCGTCGTGGTTCTTCGTTTCGGGCTCGGGGGCGCAGCCGGCTGTGGGTTTACGGCGGAGGGCTTCGTCGGCGACGGGATGAGGAAGTTCTTCAAGCTATTCTTGCGTGGCGTGGTCTGCTGTGACTGCGGCTGAGGCTGTGCGTCGTCCTCGTCGTCGGACTCGACGAGGTTGCGCTTGCGGCGCTTCGCAGGCGGCGCCATTGCGAAGCTGGGTTGGTCATTTGCCGCAGCAGTGGTCCTTTCACATCTGCTGCCTTATCGTCGCTGAGGCAGGCAGGAATTGGTGCGGACACGAGGGTCGGGGCTGGCCCAGGGAGGCGGTTATGGAGTTGGAACGTGGGCGAGATTCACGCAGCTTGACGTTGAAGCAGGCAGCAGAAAGTTGGAAACCACACAGCCGAGTCGAATGGTGCAGCAGGGGTGGGGCCGCCCATCCACCACGACAGGGCTAGCCATGTCTGGCCTCCCCAGGCCACTGTGGGGCATGCATCGGGACTCGGTCCCCACTGTGGAAATCGAGGTCTGGGTATGACGAAGCATCAATCTGATCGATTTGCTGCTGTTGGACCCATATTGGCCGATGATGGAATCTGACATTCTGGCTATAACAGAATAACACACAGGCAACCGATCTTCCTTCCTAATAATCCACCACGTTCGGCTTCAGTGCACCCAGCCCTCAAAGTCATCAACAAACCGAACAGCAGCATTCAGATAGCGATTGTGAACATCGCCCCACGTCCGCGAGGCCTCCTTCATGGCGCGAACAGCTGGGGAAGGATAGGGTTAGCAGAAAGAACAGACACCAAAGTTTGCCGTTGCCGTAAGCTGCACACCGAAACTTACCCTTGACAAAGTGGGCATCGGTCGAAAATCTCGACTTCAGCGCCTGCTCCTCTACATACCCCCAGCTCTTGGCCGTTACCGGCACCTGGTCCCGATCGACCTTGGGCCGGAGCATGGCAATGTAGACGGCCAGAACCAGCAGCCACCACTGGCGGACGAGGCTGACGTGGAACTTGACGGGCACATGGGGCAGCAGGATCCGCACGGCGTGGCTGCTGGTCAGGAGGTGCACGACGAAGAAGTTGTACGCGTGGGTGCCCGGCGCGACCGTAGCCGTCAGCAGGTCGACCGCCAGCTCCTGCGACTCGCGGAACCGCGCCACCGGGTCGTCCCCAAGGTCCCAGGCGTTCCAGTACTCGAGCACGAGCGCCTCGTGCTTCTCGAAGATTGGGTTGATGTTTGCGAACCCGGGCTCGTCAAAGAGCCCGTCGAACCGCTTGTCGGCCGCAAGCCGGTCCACCAGCTCGGCCGGCGACGCCGACGTGAAGGGCGCAGGCTTTGTGTAGGACGGGTCGTCGCTGTACCGGTGCAAGGTTTGTGCTGCACCGCGGCCAGCCCCAGGGCCTCGATGGCGATCTCCCGGCTGTCCATCTCAAAGGCATAGCCGAGGTGGATCAATGGGTGGCTCACTGCGATATAAGTGCGTGTAAGTTTCAGTGTCACCCGATAGCATACACAGCCAAGATCCAGGGGAGTCGGTGCTGCCCATCTTACGCCCGCCGATGAGACCGTTGACAAGCGGCTCCTCGCCCTCAAACATGTACTCGGCGACGACTTTCTTCCAGTCGTAGGCATGGTCAAAGGCCAGGTTGTCCTCGAAGAAGTCGATGTAGGCCCTCTGGTAGAGCTTGTCGCCGAGGAAGTCACGCCAGTCGTCCTTTGTGATTTCGGCGGGCGAGTCCTGCCAGGGTTCGAGCTCCTTGGCCTCGACGTCGTAGATGTGGTGCAGCTGGGCCACGTCGGCGCCCAGCAGGTAGGCCGAGCACAGGATGTGGGCCATGTGGTTGTCGAACTGCAGGTTGTGGTAGACGATGGAGTGGTTCACGTGGTTGGCCCGGAGCAGGTGCTTCAGCGTCCGCGGGCGCTTCTCCGCCGCCGTCTCGACATTGTGCACCTCGACCGGCTCTAGTTTGATCTCACGGGCCGTCCCAGTCGTTCCCACCAGGCGGTTGACTAGGGGCACGTACGAGAGCAACGTCGACGCCATCTTTCGAGGTATGTGGGTCGCCGTTTTGTTGAGTTGGGAGGCACGAAGAATTCCAGACAGAAACCCGAGGCTGCCGGTTCATCAGATCGGAAATATGGTCACGTTTGAAGCGAACAATGGGCAGTGATGTAATAATTGTGACCGTGCGTCGTAGCAATGAGGGGAAGCTTGTCTCGGAGTCTCGGGACGGGACCTGATGCCCGTCGTCAACAAAAAGCTGCGACCTGAGATTGATGGTGTTGAAATTGCGGGGATGTGCATTCATTGGGTCATTTGCCACAGGGCCCCGTGCGTCAAGTGGTGCAGCGTGTGCAAGTACTGTACTCGCACAAGACAATTGGAGTTTAAAGACGGTCCACAACTGAACTTGATGTAGTGTCTGTACCGCTCAGGACGGACGATCTGCACTACAGTGAGCAGATATGCAACGACTCAGACCTTTCCTCGTCACACATTTGATCTTTGAACTCGGTGAGCCTTTCCCTGTTTAAGCGCGGGAGGTCGGACGGCACTCGAGGAACTAAGTACGGTTCTTGTGGGGGATTTACCCGAGATCCTTGACCATCAATTTTCACAGTATCGCGCCGTGTGCGCCAACCCGAAAAGATCAAGTCTGTGGAAGATGACTAGGGTATTTCCACTGGCTGACACTTTGCCGTGCTTCATGGCTCAGATCTCTACGCGCCCGTGTTTCTCGTGGCAAGGCACCGCCATAAAAAAAAAGCCCGCGAAAATGATCGCGCTGACAAGCGTGACTGAAACCCGCCAAACCAGATGCCCGCAGCAAAGGGGGTTGGCCTAACAGATGGGCTTCTAACCCATACCTTCTTCCTCTCGCTATCCACCGATAGATCACACTTATCTGACCGTCTCAAAGGCTAGACGGGATTTCAATCGAGCCTAGAATGCGAGCAGAGTACATAGGTCCCGAGTAGGTGCCCGTGCGTTGGGAAGAGGGGGTGGAATGTCCCACCATCAGGCGGGCCCGGGGATCCGCACAGGATCGTGAAGCGTGGTAGGTCCAGACCGCCAGAACAGAAAGTGAAGGGCCACCCACCACACAGCAGCAGGCCTTGACGGACACACGACGGGATGGCTCGCGCGTTAGCGCAGTTTCGTCACTCGGTGACTCCGATGGCTTGCCACGCGCGTGGCTGCCACGTTTTCCAAACAAAAGTCCGCGCCTACTATTTCCTAAGGATGCACCCTAAAACGCCGCTAGTCTGCCTACCCCTGATCACAACTGGCTCCTCAAACACCTTGTCGGCGCGCCTTGGTGCCGGCGGCCACCTGCTCTGAAGCTCGCTCGGGAAGCGAGTCTTCTTGCGGACAAGGGGGTCAAGATCCCGAGGATGGCAGAAGCGAATCAGACTCGACGGGTCGATAGAGCAGACTGGGCTCAACCAGGGCACCTCACATCCAGCCGACGGCCGTATCCTCTCCACCGATGGGCAGGCTATGATGGCCCTGGGCTGCCATGGATGCTCGCCGCCTCTACCGGCATGCGCCGTACACCTGAGCCTGGATGTCCCCGGTTCTACGGCTACAACTAGCTAGAAATGGAAAGATCCCGGGTTTGGAGAGATTGCGATTGTCTAAACTCAAAGCCGTTAGCGAGCGAGAGGATATCTCTGGTTGATGCCTTGCGACTCTTCAGTGTCGACGATGATAGACTTGCCGAGCTCTCCACCTTCGACATAAATACAACATTTCCTTTCTCATTCACTTGCGGCCTGCCAAGGACGTGTATTCAACCTCGATATAAGGATCCCTCGGCCCTGTCCCATACATCTTGGTCCATCCCACTCGTCGGTTCTCTTGTCATTGTTCACAGCCTCGCTCGTTTCCCATCGGCCTCTCCTACCTCACTACCTTGAACGTCGAATGGCCAACATCTTGCAACATGGCAGAATTCCAAGAAACATCCGGAGAAGCGTGAGAGTCGGCGGACGAATGGAGGCGGGGTCCAAGCAGGTGCCTGGAGTGCAGTCAACACCCTGACTTTGGGTCCGTGATTTTATTCACCACCATGTGTTGACAGATTCTATTGCATATCACTGACTGAAATTGCGGCTGTCATCAGATGGTGGCGGCAGCAGAGGCTACTACAGCCTTCTTCACCTCCGGCGGTTGATGGTATACATCAAGAAGGAAGAAGCGGCACGAGACAGAGAAGAGAATGTCGAGCAAGGCACACTATCAAGTTTCCATCCCTGCGCCGAACCAAGATCGGTCTCCCACGCTAGGCCCGACCCAGACGACGGATCCCGAGAGGGCTCGACCACCCATTTCCTCCCATGCCACTACTTCGATTACATTGGTGGAACTTCAACGGGGGCGTAAGTTCCTACCATCCTCATAACGCTGACACTACCAGACTAACGGCCGTTGCGTCTACTAGACTTATCACCATAATGCTGGCCAGGCTTCGAATGCCTGTGGATGACTGCATCGAGGAGTACAAGAGGTTGGGCGGCAAAGTGTTTGGGAACCCGCGCTTGTTCCACCAGGTAAGCTGGCAGGCCATGGCCAAGGTCAGCAAGAACAAATTCGCCACCGACACCTCTCGAAGCCGCCATAAAGGACGTCATCCGCCGCCGTGGCGAGATCTCAAGCGACCAGGACGACGCGATGGCCTTCAAGACGCCAAAGGGCCTTTGTCGAGCGTGAGTAGCTGGCCGCTCCGCTATACGAGCTCTAATTGTTCTAGCTGACCCATTTAATAGCATTGTGCTTGCAGAGCGTGGGACAGTGGATGCAAATGGGGAGCCACAGGATGAAAAGGTGTTCCTCTTCCGTTCTTACGACAACTTCGCTCCTCCATCGCCAGCAAGTCCACCCGACGGACCACCACCGTACACGCCTCTCAACCCAGGACAAGCAACAAACTTCGCCGCCTGGAAGGTGGCTCGGGCTGCGACGGCAGCGGTGCCTTACTTCAAGCCACTGCAAGTCATGCAACTTGACGGCGAGCCCATTGACGGGAGAAGAGGAACCGGGCTTACAAAGGAAGAGACGGGCAAGATCGTCGTGTGGAAGGATGCCGGCGCTAGCCGAGCTAACAATCCATCGGAGGAGGTGCTTAACGAGCTGAAGAGTATCCTCCGCAAGCGCGATAAAAGCATCGCAACCTGGGTCAGCATCGGCACAGCGCGGCCGTCGGAGGCGCAGATGGGCATCGAAGGGAGCTTCCCAATCATGAGGCTCATCAGGAAAACGGTCCATCAAAGTGGCGACCCGGAGCCCGTCCACAGGGTCTTACGCGACTGGGCCAGTGCGAATCCAGACACCAGCTACTTCAGGTTTAACCAGCCCAACGGCCTTGGCGGCCAGAACACTGTCGAAATGGACGAGTGGTGTCCTCGCCAGACTGGCGCCGACACAATCGAGAAGATGGACCGGGCGTTCGCCAGCTACATGAGCCAGCCCGAAAGCCACGACAAGTTCAGGGAATGTGCCAGGCGCCTGGTCGACTGCCGTCGGAGACGGGCCAAGGAGAGCAGCTCTCGCTGGGAGCGCTACGCCCTAGGCACCTTTTATGTGTGCAACCTTCATGACTGCACTTACGATCCGGATAAAACATGGCACTACCGAGACAGGTTTCTTGAGCATCTGCGCCAGGATCACGAGATCGACCCGGGAAGCGAGTGTAGCGATGAGTGGGTCGATGGCTGCAAGCGCTCCTGGGAGTATAAGGAGTTTACTTCTAGCAGCTAGTGAAAAGGCATGGAAGCATCTCGCGGTAAATGCTGGATTGCGGGGACCAAAGTACTAGGCTGTAAGAAATCACTAGAACCCGGCGTTTTCTAATGGCGAGCCATTTCAAAGAGACCCTACTTGTATAATACACTTGTGGATATGTTGTTGATGGACATGATAAATGCACTGGGCCTATTTAATAACAGATCCTCGACCTTTGTTCACTCCTCGCAGCGAGAGAAAGATGCATCTAAATCCACAAATTTGTAAACCCAGAACGAGCACCAAACGAAGACGGAAAGAGAAGCAGCACACAGTACCAAAAACATGATAGCTGCCTGTGGGCGATGGAGATTAACCAGATGTTCCTATCCTGAGATCAAAAGGAGGTGTTCAAGAGGTCCGGGAAGGAAGAGAAATTTTACGTGCCTTGCTGTCACCTGAGAATTCGCTGCCATTGTACAGAGGTCGGCTGACGTGTATAAGGAGGCCCACGAGAAAAGCCACGACGGAGTAAGCCATGAGCATCATCGGGGCCTGCCAGGTGAACACCATGTTCCACTCGATGTCGACCTCGACGGGGACGTGGGCGATATGGAATTTGACACCTGCCGGCGTCATCGAGCCAGCGCTGCTGCTTGTGTAGCTCCCGCCGCCACCGGCGCTACCATTGAGCCCGAGGATACTGTCACGTAGCGGCAGTGGCGGCGGCGATGATGACGCCCAGTGCGCAGCCGCGAAGCTGGCTTCGTCCCAGTAAGGGTCCGCAAGTTGGAGGACCATGCCGAGCTCACGGGCGAGGCCGGACGACCGTGGGGAGCTCTTGAGGGTGGAGAGGATAAAAGACTGTGACGAAGAGAGAAGCACGGCACAGAGCGACAGCACCAGGCTCGAATACCAGGCGCCCGGACCGAGCCAGTGCGGAGACGTCTCAATACTGTCCAAAGGCCAGGAGAAGCACCCGATGACGGCCGCAGCTAACAAGGTCCCCTTTTTGACAGAGGGTTTATTAAGCGCGGTCCAAAGTCAGCAATTCAGGGAAGGCAACCAAAACCTCTCTTGGATGCTTCGGCCATGAACTCACGGAGACCTGCACAAACTGGACCTCGGAAAGCTTCCTGTCCCTCCACAGCTGCAGCTTCCGATAAATGTCCAGAGGGTTCTCGCGTCTCCTGAGGGCCTTGGCGAGTCGCTGGATCGGGAGGAGGGTATTTTGCCGGTAGAAGCAGTAGTACGGCAACGTTATTACGCTCATCGCCGCGGAGGCGCAGAAAGAGATGACCCTGGCTGCCATGGCCCGCGTGGATGGGTGGCGGTGTGAACCGGGGCCAGCCCTGGCGCCCAAGGCGGATTCTGCTGGCACATTCCTTGCCATGGGCCTCGCTGTGTCTGCTGGTTGTCCGCCGCTGCGATCATTTTAAGGTTATTACTGCGGCGAGGCTCGGCCTGGTCCTCATGTTCCTGGGACGGGACCTGATCACAAGTATGTTTGATGAAGCCTGTGTTGTGGTAGTTTTTCGGAAGAGATTAAAACCATAAATTCACACCACAGCTCATCACTTCTTGCTTCCTTGCTCATGTGTGGCTGTGCCTCTCGGGCACAAAACTGCACAAAAACACAGCTAAATAAAAAAGACACTTATCAGCCCGGTTGGGTACGTGGGCTAATCAAGAGTTGAATCGGGCGCCCCTAATGTCGGGCAAACGATACTATTGGTGTGAATAGGTATTGTACACCTCAGCTGTTCGTTGACGAAGGCGGTCTACTACCTCCATCCCTGTGGACTTTGCCAGTCGGTAACCTCACTGGGCAACAGCATCCATTCGAGATAGAAAAAAAGTATACGAGAACTGGCAAAAAGCTCACTCGGTCACCCCTTGGTGGCCGAGCTACGAAAACCTAACCTCGCCGGAGGAAATAGGTTTCACCAAGCTCTACATCTTTCAACCGAGTGCCCTCTACCACCAGGAACTTTATACCCAAAGAAGGGACACCTGACAACACTCGTACTCGAACTCACGACGTGGGTTTCCTGTGTCTCACGCATGGAAGGTGGGAGCAATCCTCTACCGACTCGACCATTCCGTTTGCCGCGGGAGCTTGTTGGACGTAGGGCTCGAGGCCAGATTGATAAAGGTACTGGCGTGTCTCGCCCCTCCTCCTTTGGGACGGGAGGCTGCTCAGCCAGTGATGCTGCCGGGATATGAGGCGAGCCAACGGGCCAAGAGTTCGGACGAAAACATGAAGTTCGGATAAGGCTCACCCCCACTGCATACCGGCCATTCTACCACCCCGTGCCATGTTTCGAAACGAGGAGAGAGCGAGCAAACGGCTACATTTCCATGGCGCATTTCAGAAAGCCAACTTATCATCACAAGTAAAAACACACGATTAATACCAAGCTCCGTCGTCCGCACCTGTCCCTCCTAGGCCAGGCTCCAGCCTTTCACAGGATATCGAGTATCACAAATGGCGTTTTTAGCAGCGCCATCACCAACGGAAGATGCAGCAACTAGGCTAAAAGACGCGCAAGCCAAGGCCGCTGAAGCTCCGATCCCGTTTTCCGGTGTAGCTCTTCGTCCTTGCTCACCCACAGTTCCATAAAAACACCATGATGGCACTACTGACTGCGGCGCCGGGGGACCCGATCGCACCAGTCATGATGGCGGGGGATGCCCCTAGCTGAAAGCATCAGATGTGTTCGAAACACGGCGACCAGGGTCTACCAACATGTCTAGAACACAGCTGCAGTGAAGCCGCTGCCGCTGTTGGCACAATGGCTACAACCTCGCGCAACCGAAGTACGCCGACAGACAATGGTGGCTAGCGGAGCCCGTTTCGCTCGGAAGCCGCTACAGTTCGAGGGCAGGAATCAAGAAGAGTTGGACGCAAAAAGAGCTTCCACGGCTACAGGGGCAAGGTGTCATAATGTTACATTCACAATGAGCCCATCGGAGCTGCCCACTGTGTGGCGCAGATGTGTTCACAACGAATGGTATACGAGCTCAGAATATCAACCGCCGATACCGCCGCCACGCCGCTTTCGTCGGGGAGGTGGAGGGCGCGCAACTTCCGCGTCCTCGTCAATGATTTCGACGTCCTCCTCTGGCTCCGCAGCCGCAGCCGCAGCAGCACCCGAAGGCTTGGAAGCCCCGCTGGCATCTCCCTTGTTACCGTTGCTGGCATCGTCGCCGGGCCCGGTGCCGAGGAGCTTCTTGCGCTTTTCGGCCTGCAGCGCGTCGGCCTCCTCCTGAATGCGGCGTTGTCCCGCCTCGTGGGCCTCCTGTCTGCGCTGATGCTCCTCTTCAATGGCGGCCGTGGCCTCGAGCTCGCGACCGGTGCGGGTCTGGTACTCGTCGAGGTCGATCATTACCTGCTTCTGGCCCACGAGGGCGGCGTTAACGCCCGCAGGGTTGTGTCTTTCCTCGCGGTTGAACTTCATCTTGACGTGGCGGCGCGTCCTGCCAGGGAACATGTTGGCGATTGTTTGGAAGTCGGTCCCGAACATGCGCAGATAATCGTAGAACTGCGCCGTCTCCTCCTTGTTCCACGCGTTGGGGCCCTTGAGCTTATTGGGCCTCAGGTATGTGGACGAGTTGGTCATACGGGTGAAGTCGTTCTCTTCTACCTCCTCCATGTCCACCTGGTCCGCCATCGCCTCGGCATGCCTGTCGTGCACCAGCGACGCCTGGTTGATGACAATCTCGCCGTTGATGATCTCGAACTGCGGTCCCAGCACCGCCGGCGGCCGCGCCGCCGGAGCTCCGCCCGCGCCGGAAGCCTGTGGCTCCGAGCCGTCGGCTGCAGGGGTGGCGTCGTCATCGCCTGAGCCCGTCGCTTCGCCGCCGCCGTTGAGCTTCCGTAGCCTCCGCTCCTCACGCTGCTTCGCGCTGAGTTCCTTCATCCTGTCTCGCAGCTCGTCATGCCTGCTGAACTTCTTCCCGATGCGCAGATCCTTTGTCAGCTCCGCCATGGTGAGGCTGTTCGGATCGATGACCTGCTCCTCCGCGTCCTCGGGTGTCTCTGAGCGCTCCCGACGCGGTGGTCTGGGGGCGCGTTTCTTCTTCGCACCCGCCGTCTCGCCTGCTTCACCCGTGTTTCCTTCAGCGTCAGCATCTGCAGTACCAGTCGTTGTCTTTTTGCGCCTCCTGGTGGGTTTGGCTGGTGCGGTCTCGGCGTTTGCGTCTTCGACGGGATCAGAACTATTCTCAGCCGCTGCCGCGTTCCTAGCGTTCTTCTTTGGCCTGGCTCGCCGACGAGGTGCGGCAGGTTCTCCCTCCACTATGACGTCCGCACCTGCATCTTCCCTCTCCTGTGCCGAGACAGCCGCCCGGGTTCCTCTCCTCGCTGCGGGGCGCTTGCTGGGTTGAGGTGCTGACTGCGCCCCCTGTTCGCCCTCAGCTGTCGTCCGTTCTGTTTCCTCAGGGGCCGGAGCCGCTGCGGCTTGCGCCTTGGTCGCACGACGCTTCCTCACCGGTGTCACCGCAGGAGCCTCTCCTGGGGCCGCAGACGAACCAGCAACTTCGGCGCTGGCTGGCGCCTTCCGCTTCCTGGTCTGTTTTGGCCTCCCTTGCGCGGTCGCTGGTTTGCCGGAGGCCGCTGCGCCCGTTATTTCGGGGTCAATTGGGACATCGCCGGATGCCGAGGCTGTCACAGTAGGCGCTGGTGTGGGGGGAGCAGAGGGACGAGCCTGTTCTGTCCTTGATGAGATTGCTGGTTCCTCGCTGACGCTTGGTTGAAGAGCAGACGGCTGGCCAGGTTGCGCGGGAGCCTCTGGTTCCGGAGCCGTTGGGGTCGGGGTATTTGCGGAGGCGATAGCCGGAATTGGGCAGCGGTAGACTGTGGGTTCGTCGTTGTCCTTCCGACATCTTTATCCGCTGGCTGTACCTGGACAAGTTCGGCTGGTCTTGTAGATAAAGGTGTGGGGGTTCTTTGTGGCATCCTCCTCGGCTCAGTTGGGATCGAGGCTCGGCTTACAGCCGGGGTAGCTGCGACGGACGTGGTGCTTGGCACGGCGGCCGGAGCCTCGATAGACTGCGACGGAGCATTTGATGTCTCGGCGGCTGTAGAGGCGGGGGTGGGCAGAGGCTCGCTCTGTGCGGAAGTCGGCGCAACATGGGCAGTTGAGTCAGTAGCAGGCGGCGCATCTACGGTTGTAGCTAGAGCGGCAGGCGTCGTCGTGTGGGCCGACTCGCTTGGGCCGGCCGAGGGTGCCTCAGACGGCGTGGACGCCGGGGTCTTAGAGAGCCGGCTCGTCGCCGGAGGGGGGTTTCTTCGAATGCCGGCCTTCGGCTTGAAGGACGGCCCGCCCTTTTTCTTCAACATGATGACGGGCTCAGGGTATCCTAGGGGTGTATATGTGTCGCGCGGCCCGTCCTGCGCAATGCGCCTCGAGAATCAGGCAGTAACCAGACATGCAGGCAGGCACGACCGAGCGCGCGCTCCTGCCCCTCAGGTCCTCGGGCGGCGCTCACAGCTCGTAGATCCGACGGTCGATTGGTTGGGCTGGCGGGTGCGGTCGTTGTTCGTCATCGGTCGCTGTACTCTCGCGACACCTATTCCGGCTTCTCGTTTCGTCGCGCCAATCGCTTCACCAAGAGGATTGCGGGGCCAGGGCGGCTCGTTTTCTCTGCAGTGAAATTGTTGCGCTGGTGGGGTTATGGATCTGTGAAAATGCAGAGTCGAGTCGCGATGGAGAACGGCGGAACGCGTGGATGGGCCTGATAAGTCTAGTCCGGATTTAGACTAGCGGCCCTGTTGCAGGCCCCACCCACCACGTTTGGTGTCCTTGGTTGGCCCGTGTGGTCTTCTTGGTCATCACCTTGGATGGAATCTGGTCCGGTGAAGGGGCGTCGTCGAAAAATCAACTCCTGACTGGAAACGTTGTTTTCGCGAGCCTTCAATCACCCCAACACCGCCCGACGCTCTCTCCCATGCCGCGCCTGATCGGTCCCGCTGCCTGGCTGAGGAGCCGTTGAGCGAACTCCGCTTTCTTTTCTTTCTCTCGTTTTACCGCCCCTTTTTCGTCAACCCGACCGTATCCTTTGTCCAAGCCAGCGACCGACCCAAAGCACCCAAACCGACCGTTCCTCGCCCATCTCCTGTCTCTCATGCCTATTGCTACATCTCCAGCTGTTCCCTCTCATCCATCTGGCTTCGTCAAGATGGAGGATAGGAAGAGGCCAGCGCTCAGCGCGACCGACGAAATCGCGCCCCCGAGCAAGCGACAGGCCATCAACGGCGGCTCCAAGTCGCGAGACGACAACGATCTGCGAGACGAGGCTTGGATCGAGGTAAGCGGTCACAATTCAGCAGCCATCTCTGCTTCGTTTTCCCTCACTCGCCTCGCCCCCAATGCAATGAGCACAACACTTTTGCAACCACATGTCGCACGCTGCCCGCCCGGTCGGCCATACGGTCGCTGCAGGTTGGCGACCAGGCGCCCCCATAGTGACCGGGCGGCACGGCAACCGCACATCGCGTTCAATGCTAATCCTGGGCTCGCTGTCACCACAGCCTGCTCTATCTCCAGGTTCAGATTGCCCATTCACCCATCCAAACAATAAGCCTTGCCCATACACACAGTTTACTTTGGCGCTACGCGTCGCGCGACACGTGGTCGAGGTGACAGGGCGGTGATTGAATGCTGACATTGGGCGACTTGCAGGACTACCAAAAAGATGCCATCTACCGCCAGATGCTTGAGTACAGGCGAGAGAAAACCACACTAGAATCTCGGCTCGAGGAAGTTACGAAACGCTCCACCCACCACGACGATCACTTGAGGGTAGTCGATCAATGGTGGCTCCAGGTATGCAGCCTGTCCACCTACCAATTTCGCTCACGTGCCTTCCCCTACGACCGATATTGACGTCCTGCAGTTGTTGGAAGAAGTCGAGCTCGCGGCCCAAGGATCCATGTCTTCCGACCTGCAATCGAAAGGTATGCGACCTGCTTCCCGCCGACCTCAGCGACGTTCTAGCTGACACCGTCCGACGCCAGAATTCTCGGCCCTGCAGCGCACGGCGCTTCAGTTCAAAGACCATGATGAGTTTCGCGAACACCTGCTGGACAAGAGCAAGGTCATCAAGTCAAGATTAGAGACACTGTTTTCGCTCGTTTCCGCCGGGAGAGAGGTGAAACCGGACGTCGCCGATCTCGAGGCGCAAATCACAAAAAGCCGCGCCACTATCAAGGACCTCCTGGTGAAATTGGACCGCTCCAATGCTGAGAAAGATACTCTTTCTGAGCAGCTCGACACGGCCACCTTGCGATACGTCAAGGCCGAGAAAAAGCTAGATCGCGCCAAGAGTGCCCAGGTCCAAAAGCTTGAGCAACAGGCGCTGAAGAATGCGACAGCACGAGCCCCGTCAGCAGAGCGCGGCGCCGATCAAGGAGGTACAAACGGCAACTCTGAGGCGCTGCAACTAAAGTGCGACGAGGCTGTCGCTGTGCTGTCAAAACAGAAGGAGCAGCTCGCAGCAGCATTGGCCGAGATCAAAGCCCTCCAGGAACAGAACACATCATTGAAGGCCCGCCAGGAGACTGTCACCGACGAGGATTACTCGCGCACAGACTTGTTCAAGTACTTCAAGTCTCAGAACGAGGACCTGATTAAGCGGATAAACAGTCTAGAGGTCATCAACAAACAGCTGAGAGAGGAGGCCGAGAAACTGCAGTCAGAGAGGACGACGTACCGCGACCAGCTGAATCGCGAGGTCCAAGCTGTCACGGCCGATCTGGAAGAGCAGCTTCACCAGAAGGACCAGGACCTGACACGTATCCGCTCCATCCGCGACGACCTCAATGCCAACCTTACGATCCAGAAGGCCAAGGCCGATCAAGAAAGAACCTCTTCGGAGCACATCAAGGACCTGTTGAGCGCCAAGGACGACCGTATTGCTGGTCTCGAACTCGAACTCGAGCGACTTCGGCCGACCGAGGATGCTGCAATGTCCACGCCAAGGGAGGATCTCGAGGCTCTCTCTTCTGCGGACCTGATCACCAAGTACATCAAGCTCGAGAGGGACTTTGAGTTGATCAAGAGCGAGGTTCCGTCGGTCGAAAAGGCCTACAAGAAGGCTGTTGCCCTTTCGCAGAAGAAGCTCACAGACCTGGCGGCCCTGGAGTCCAAGGTGGTGAACCTAGCGGCCGAGAAGAACAAGGCAGAGCAAAAATACTTCGCGGCCAGGAGAGACACGGATGCGCGCATCAACGAAAACAAGACACTGCAGATGCAGAACAAGACGAGTTCGACCATCATCTCTCAGCTCAAGGACGTCGAGGCGCACACTAGGACTTTGCTCGCAAACCTGGAGAAGCAGCTCGCTGAGATGAAGCAGTCCAACGTTTCGGTCCTCGAGGACAACCGGAAGGTCAAGGCGGCAAGTTCAGATGCTCTGCGCCAGCACGAGGCTCTTAAAAGTCAAGCCTCGAATCTCAGCAATCTAATCAAGGTCAAAGACTCGGCAGCACATTCGCTCAAGGAGAAGGCGGTAGCGCATGAACAGGAGCTGGAGAAAGTCAAGGTTCGCCTTGAGCACGCGCTGAAAGAGAGGGATAACTACAAGTCCCGAGGGTCTAGCGATTCGGAAGAGAACCTGAGGGTAAGCCACACCCCTTTTAGACTATTTCGTACCTGTCCCAAGCTAATCATGTGTGTTTACAGAAATTTGCGCTCTGCAATGTTTGTAACGGCAACTTCAAGAACGTCACTCTCAAGACGTGCGGACATGTCTTCTGCAACGAGTGTGTCGAAAGCAGAGTCGCGAACCGGAGGCGAAAATGTCCTGCCTGTGGCAAGGCGTTCGACAAGATGGACGTCATGCATATTCACATGTAATGCCTGACATGCCTTTGTCGTTCCGGACTGCGTTGATCTGCTCAGTTTCCTGGCACCTGGGCATGTTGCCCGGCTTATCACAACGAGATGCCGGTTGCAGACACTGGCCCTCCCAACATCCTCTCTGCCTGCAGTAGGTGGAACCAGGATCGCTGCACCAGCCCCTTGGCTGGTGCTCGTTCAGCTAGTCCCAAGGGATAGCTTGTTGGGGATATATTATTTATTGTGGGGCATGCGAGCTGCCCAATCTCGCTCCCAGGTCCATCTACGATGGATCACTCTTTGAGTCCGCGCCAGCGTCGTTTATTTTGTTTTGCATTAGGTCAAAGAGCCGGAGGCACATGTCTTGGATGCCTTGTACGTCTGTACTTTATTTGTATGCAATACCATAATCACTTGCGCGGGAGGGTCGAGTCCAGCCATATAACCCTTCGATCCGATTTTCAGCTAGAAATCAAAAGGGCCTACATGGCATGATTGTGATACCAATGGGAGGCGGATGATGGCCAGGAAAGAAGCAACATGCAAGTAATGTGAATAATATTCATGAGGGTCAAAGCCTCTGACATCCACTGTGGGCTGGGTATTCGAACTTAAAAATGGCATCTCGCGTGTCGCGGAATTTCCCACCAACTTCCTTCGTAGGGTTCAACGCCGGCTGGTTGAGCCAAAGCCAGTGCTTTCGTACCGAGCGCCGGAGCTGGAGCTCGAGTCGGATCGAGAAGGGCCAGCACCGCCAGACCCGCCCCAAGTGCTGCCACGGCCACCGAAGCTGCCATAACCTCCGTCATACGTGTTATTGTTCCGGCCTCGGCTGCCGGCATAGTAGCCCGCAGCAGTCCCGCCCGCCAGGCCGCTCCAGAAGCCGGGCCGCCAGCTCTCCCGGGAGGAACTAGACTTAGTCCCTGGGTACGGGGGCGGCGGGTCGTTGTAGCGACCGAACCGACCGCCGCCGCCACCGCCACCACCGCCGCCCCAGTAGTCACCGCCGCCGCCACCTCCGCCCCAGAAGTTGTTACGTCCGCGGGGCCCCCGGGGGTCGTAGCCGTCCTGGTTGGCGAAACATGCCGAGTACACGATGATGACGACGATGACGGTGAAAATGACCCAAAAGACCCACGCGGGCAGCGAGCCGTCGCTGCCGCCGCCGGCCCCTCCCCCCAGGTCAGGGTAGCGCCTGTGGCCCTCGTCGGTCAGGATGAGCTTGTACTCGACGCCGCACGAGCCCTTGAGGACGTAAGGGTCCTGGGGCTCGAGTAGCCCTCGCAGACGACCTCGGTGCTGCCGAGCTTGAGCTCGGGCGGGAGCGAGGCGGTGCAGGACCACTGGATGTCCTCGTCGCCGTAGGAGCTGCCCTGGTTGGTGCAGCGCATCACGTCGACCTTGTGCAGGCCGCACACGGACCGGTGCGACACGCATTTCAGCTGGGGCGCGGCGGGGACGCGGCGGTGGGTGGTTTGCTTGTCGGCGCGGAGGGTGAGGGATTGGACCTGTTTGTATGTGTTGTGTTTTAGTTAAAGACCGTGAATGCGACAGCCGGTGATAGGAGGGGTGAAGGCGGTGGGTAGGTAGCGCGTGCACGAGCGAGGGACCCTGGGGGAGAACTGACGTCAGAGAGCAGGATCGCGTCTTTGGGTTTCGCGACGGCAGTCGGCAAGAAGCTGACGGCAAAGAGGAATAGCCCGGCAGGGTAGAGGACCCTGTCGAGCAGCATCGTTGCGTTCGGATCTTCGGTTGGTTATTGTGACGGCGCAGGGGATGGTTAGATGGTTGTTGAGGGTCAAGAAATGCCCAGTTCGAGAGAGGCTCCCAAGACATGTGTTCATTTCTCAGCTGGCGAGCTGGCGACCGTGCTGGCAAGGCTACCTATTTTCGCCACTCCCGTGCGCCCACCACTAAAAAAAACCCAGCTCCACCAGTCACCAGTGGATGGCGGTGCGACTTGGCCCAAATTCGGGCGCCAAGTATTTTGTTCTAAGGCTTCCATGAGACAACGCCAGCATGCGTGTTTGGGTAATGTAACCTCGCACCTCAACCTTGCCAGGCAGCCTCCCGAGCTGGATTACCATGATGACCGGGCTTCAATCAAAATGAGCCGGCTAGGTAGCAAGCTCGGTTGGTGCAAACCGTCTCGTCGCGTTCGGATTTAGCTGCAGCAGAAAGTCCGGAAACATAGCGGCCACATTTCGGCTACATTTGTTATCGGTGATGGGAGCACCGCATGTAATGGGTCCAGAATGATGAGAAACTTTCCACGGAGTGTCACATCGCCCTGGCTTCTCGATTACAAACAAAGCATGACGTGAGACGGTGAAGATATGGAATGCGGAAGCAAACAAACAAGAGGCACCTCCTTAATCAGCAGACGATAACTGACCCGGAGACGTCAGCGTCAACGGGGCGGAGGCAGGGAGGACACTCACGGCACGCCGCAGGATACGATTCTCCGTGTCTCGTCACATCATGCGGTGCCGCAAAGCGGTGACCAGAGGCGCAGGCACGCGGGCAACACGTCCCGTCCGAGGGATATGGGAGTGAGCCGCAAAGAGACCCGGGGGCGCCCAGCCTAACGCCGATGCCGCCGTGCTTGGCGATCCTTTCCCCAAAGTCGGTGTTCGGGGCGGCCAAAAGCCCGTTAGCTGCAGGCAGAGCTGACAGCAGCAACAAAAAGGATGGGACCCACGCCGAACCGCACTCGCCCAGCTTTGAACGCCTGAACGGAGTTTTTGGCCATTGACTCACTGCCGGAGATGGGGCTTGATCATCAACCAAACTTGGGTCACTCGTCTAGTGCTCGGAAAGAGCCTAGGATGAGATATTAGGTGACAGGATGCGTGGGGCACGCAGGCACGCACTTCCTGAAGGCACCGTGTTACCCAAGACACGTGTCGTTTCAGAGCGGAAAAAGACTGAGTCTCCGTAACACCGCCGATGAGGCAGAAATCCAGGGTGGCACGGTGGTTGCTCGGTGGACGGAGGGAGAAGAAGGAATATTGCCATTTAAGCGTAAATAGGTACGTCGCATCGTCAACTCTACGCGGACTAGACTATTCTAGGTAATGCCTTCGTGGGCTCGAAACCTCTCGAAGGAATGGGCCCAGGAGGGGTCGAACTGGCAAGGGATGCTGGGGACCCAAGGGACATGCACACAAGGAAGTGCTGTCGGTTGCCCCCAGCGGTGGAGGGTACCTAGGTGGATTGGAATTGGAATGGGGGTGAAATTTGCTGTTGGCCCGGTCGCTCCTCTTTCCCAATCGAGACAGCAAAAGGACCTTGCATTCATTGAAGTCGTATTGAGGATCTCGGGCTGAGGCGCCAACCCAGCCCGCTAGATGGCGCCGGCGCCTATTGAACGAAGGCCGAGGACCGTGCATTTTGCGAGACCATTCGAATCCACGAGGATTTGCTTCTTTTCCAACCATGCATGACGGGATTGGTGCTTGTACGCCGGCACTGCGAGAGCATGGCACGCATGGCTTTTGAGCGGCTTGGCGGACGGTTGAACCAACCCGAAGTCCGTAGCCCGCCTGCGTGGCGTTTGTTGCCTGTGCGCGCATGCGGCGGGCCCTGCGCGTGGGTCCTTTGTGTGGAGCCGGGCTTGTTTGGAAGAAGACCGACGGGCGGAGGACCAAGCAGGGAGAAAAAAGAGACGGAAAAGTTCGTCATCAGTCATCAGATCTTTGTTCTGACCTCGCACTCCACGACGGACCACGGAGCTCGCATACGCCGCCCGCCCTAGCATTCCACGCCAGCCAATGGAAGAGCAAGAGTGAAAAAAAAAATGCACAATGGAGCACCTAGACGTCATACGGGAAGATTTGACGCCGTGATGATGCCTGGGGAAACAACAGGAACCCGAGGGACCGCCTCTTACTTACGGCGGACCCCGGGACTCATGGAATTACCAGGAGCTGAAGCTGCTGGCCCCTGGAGCTCAGGCAAGGCCCCGTTGGAAATGTCTTGTTTTGTTTTTGTCTTGTCAGACAGCAAAGCGGCTTTCATACCCACCACACCCACACCCGCGGGAGCCCTGGCGCAGGACAGGACCGGGGTCTTCAGCCGAGAACCACACTGGGGCTCAATCTCTCGCAACCTCGGGGAGTAACAAGCGGCCGAGACCACCACCTGGCTGGGACACACTCGCAACCAGCTGCTCGCCGGGCAAGGGATGGCACCGTCGCCCCAGGCTAGCGGTTCGAGGGCCCATCCAGAGCCCAATCACCACACACAGGCGCGCCCACCAACAAGCCAGGCCAATCTGTAATCTTTCTCGGCCGACGCACTCGGGCTTTTGCATCGTGTTTGCTTAGAACCCCGATTAGTCTCTGTTTTTGTTATATGAACCGGGTCTGCCGCCACCCGGATCCAGCCATCAGTACCATACCTAGCAGGGTTGTCGCTGTTTGTTCTTGCGTTCCTTTTTAATATCAAAGCACCCGACAAAAAGGACAGCCCCCAAGACATCCCCCCGGCTAGCTGCCATCGGGGATCCTGATCTGTTAACTCATCTGTTAATTCATCTGGTCCTTGGGTCGCATGCCATCTGGTCCCAAGTCGTGAACTTACCTCGGCCGACATCCGACCCCGCGAACTTGCCCAGCCTCTTGGCAAGCAACAACCCCGTACAATAATAAGCAGCCAAACAGAGTTATCCGAGGCTGGGATTGGCCATCCAGCGCATATAGCACACAGGCGCCCGTCCTTGCCCCAATGGCGGCCGAGGTCTCGGAGAAGCGCCCCGGCGACGGCGCCGACAGCGCTACCGCCGCGTCGTCGCAGCCCCCTTCCAGCAGTCACAGTCGTGGTGGCAACTCAACAGAGGATGCCCGGGCTGAGAAGGTTGACATGTCAAAGGTCGACTCCAAGGTGATCCAGAAAGCCGCCGGCGCCGACGAACAGGATGAGGACCCCTATGCCCACCTGCCCGAGAGCGAGGCTTCCGTGCTCAGGCAACAGGTCGACACCCCGACCGTCAAGGTCGCCTACAAGACCCTGTACCGCTATGCCTCCCCAACCGACCTGGCGATCATGGCCGTCTCCTTTGTCTGTGCCATCGCATCGGGCGCCGCGCTGCCGCTCATGACGGTCATCTTCGGCAACCTGGCCGGCACCTTCCAGGACTTCTTCCTCAAGCGCACCACCTACGACGAGTTCATGAGCACAATGACGCAGCTCGTCCTGTACTTTGTCTATCTGGCCATCGCCGAGTTTGTCACCAACCTACATCTTCACCCGGCTTCATCTACACGGGAGAGCACATCAGCGCCAAGATTAGGGCCCCACCCTCGAGAGCTGCATGCGCCAGAACATTGGCTTCTTCGACAACTCGGTGCCGGCGAGGTCACCACTCGCATCACCGCCGACACAAACATGGTTCAGGAAGGAATCTCGGAGAAGGTCGGCCTGACCGTCGCCGCCATCGCCACCTTCGTCGCTGCTTTTGTTATCAGCTTCGTAGTCTACTGGCGGCTGACTCTGATCTGCTGTCTACCGTCTTTGCCCTGCTTCTTATCATGGGCGGCATCTCGGGCTTCCTGCAAAAGTACAGCAAGCTGGCCATCGAGTCCTATGCCCTGGGTGGCAGTGTGGCCGAGGAGGTCATTCAGCTCCGTGCGCAACGCTGTGGCCTTCGGTACCCAGGACCGTCTCGCTCGCCAGTACGATGCTCACCTCATCAAGGCCGAGGGCTTTGGCTGGCGCCAGAAGGGCCTTCTCGGTGTCATGGTTGGCGGCATGATGCTGGTCCTGTATCTCAACTACGGTCTTGCCTTCTGGATGGGCAGCAGGTACCTGGTCGACGGCATTATCCCGCTATCTAGTGTCCTCATCATCATGATGTCCGTCATGATTGGCGCTTTCAACATTGGCAACATTGCGCCCAACGTTCAGGCCTTTACCAGCGCCATCGGCGCCGCGGCCAAGATCTACAACACCATTGATCGCCAGTCCTGCCTCGATACTTCCTCGGATGAGGGAATCAAACTTGACAAGCTTGAGGGCACCCTCGTGCTCGAGAACATCAAGCACATCTACCCTTCGCGCCCCAACGTGACTGTCATGAAGGACGTCTCTCTCACCATCCCCGCAGGCAAGACCACTGCTCTCGTGGGCGCGTCAGGCTCGGGCAAGTCGACTATCATTGGCCTCGTTGAACGGTTCTATAACCCCGTGCAGGGTAAGATCTATCTGGACGGACACGACATCAGCACCCTCAACCTCCGCTGGCTGCGTCAGAACATTAGCCTCGTGCAGCAGGAGCCTGTCCTCTTCAACGTCACCATCTACGAGAACATCAAGCATGGCCTGATCGGAACCAAGTTCGAGAACGAATCTGAGGAGAAGAAAAGGGAGCTCGTAGTCAGGCGGCAAAGAAGGCTAACGCTCACGATTTTGTTACGGCACTTCCCGAGGGCTACGAGACTAACGTCGGCGAGCGTGGATTCCTGCTCTCTGGTGGCCAGAAGCAACGCATTGCTATCGCTAGGGCCGTCGTTTCGGACCCCCGGATTCTTCTGCTCGACGAGGCAACTTCTGCCCTGGATACTCGCTCTGAGGGGGTCGTTCAAGCTGCCCTTGAGACGGCCTCGGAAGGAAGGACCACTATCACCATCGCCCACCGTCTGAGCACTATCAAGGATGCGCACAACATTGTGGTCATGTCTCTTGGTGAGATCGTCGAGCAGGGCACCCACAACGAACTATTGGAGAAGCAAGGCGCGTACCACAAGCTTGTGACTGCCCAGGAGATCGCCAAGGTTGCTGAGCTCACTGCCGAAGAGGAGGAGGCAATCGACGCTGCGGACGAGGCGGCTCTGATCCGCAAGGCCACGTCCAACAGGGAAGGCCCGAGCGACATTCCTACCGACCCGAAGACGACATTGGTGCCAAGATGCAGCGGTCCGCCACGACCAAGTCGGCCTCCAGCCTCGCGCTCCAGGGCCGCAAGGCCGAGAAGAAGAAGAAGTACCCGCTCTGGACGCTGATCAAGCTCATTGCGTCCTTCAACGCGCCCGAGTGGAAGCTCATGGTCGTCGGTCTCTTCTTCAGCATCATCTGCGGTGGCGGCAACCCGGTGCAGGCCGTCTTCTTCGCCAAGCTCATTACCGCCCTCTCGGTCCCGCTCACGCCTCAGACGATCCCGACGCTGCAGAGCGACGTCTCGTTCTGGTGCCTGATGTACCTCATGCTCGCCATCGTGCAGTTCATCGCGTACGCCGCGCAGGGCCTGCTCTTCGCCAAGTGCTCGGAGCGCCTGATCCACCGGGTGCGCGACCGAGCGTTCCGGTCGATGCTGCGCATGGACATTAGCGAGTTCGACAAGGAGGAGAACACGTCGGGCTCTCTGACCTCGTTCCTTTCCACCGAGACCACCCACGTGGCTGGCCTTAGCGGCGCCACCCTCGGCACCATTCTTCTGGTCACCACCACGCTCGTCGCCGCCTTCACCATTGCTCTTGCTATCGGCTGGAAGCTCGCGCTCGTCTGCATCTCGACCGTCCCCGTGCTGCTGGCCTGCGGCTTCCTCCGCTTCTGGATGCTGGCGCACTACCAGCGCCGCGCCAAGCGCGCGTACCAGGTCTCGGCGTCGTACGCCTCCGAGGCCATCACGGCCATCCGCACCGTGGCCTCGCTGACGCGCGAGGAGGACGTGCTCCGCCAGTACCAGGAATCGCTCGACCAGCAGCAGAAGGCGTCGCTGCGGTCGGTGCTCAAGTCGTCGCTCCTGTACGCGGCCTCGCAGTCGCTCACCTTCCTGGTCCTCGCGCTCGGCTTCTGGTACGGCGGCAGCCTGATCGCCAAGGGCGAGCTCGGCATGTTCCAGTTCTTCCTCGTCTTCAGCTCCGTCATCTTCGGCGCCCAGTCGGCCGGCACCATCTTCTCGTTCGCGCCCGACATGGGCAAGGCGGCGACGGCGAGCGGCGAGCTCAAGGCGCTGTTCGACCGCAAGCCCCAGATCGACACGTGGTCCAAGGACGGCGAGCGCGTCGAGTCGGTCGAGGGCACCATCGAGTTCCGCGACGTGCACTTCCGCTACCCGACCCGGCCCGAGCAGCCCGTCCTCCGCGGCCTCAACCTGCAGGTCCTCCCCGGGCAGTATGTGGCGCTCGTCGGCGCTTCGGGCTGCGGAAAGTCTACCACTATTGCCCTGCTCGAGCGCTTTTATGATCCGCTTGTGGGCGGTGTGTTTGTGGATGGACGGGAGATCAGCTCGCTCAACGTCAACGACTACAGGGCGCAGATTGCCCTCGTGCAGCAGGAGCCGACTCTGTATAGTGTAAGCTTTCACGGCCCCTTTCTTGTTACTCATTTTCCTACAACCTCATGGCATGCTGACAAACCTTGGCTTAATAGGGCACAATCAAGGAGAACATTCTCCTCGGCGCTCCCGGCGATGTCACAGACGAGGTGGTCGAGTTCGCGTGCCGCGAGGCCAACATCTACGACTTCATCATGTCGCTGCCCGAAGGGTTCAACACGCTGGTGGGTAGTAAGGGCGCGCTCCTGTCGGGCGGGCAGAAGCAGCGCGTGGCTATCGCGCGCGCGCTCATCCGCGACCCCAAGATCCTGCTGCTGGACGAGGCCACGTCGGCGCTCGATAGCGAGTCGGAGAAGGTGGTGCAGGCGGCGCTCGACAAGGCGGCAAAGGGCCGCACCACCATCGCCGTCGCGCACCGGCTGAGCACGATCCAGAAGGCCGACGTCATCTACGTGTTTGACCAGGGCCGCGTCGTCGAGAGCGGGACGCACGGCGAGTTGATGAAGCGGAACGGGCGGTATGCCGAGCTTGTGAACCTACAGAGCTTGGAGAAGAAGTAGAGGCTTCTTTCCACACACACACACACACACACACACACACTCTCTCTCTCTCTCTCTCTCTCTCTCTCTCTCTCTCTCTCTCTCTCTCTCTCTCTCTCTCTCTCTCTCTCTCTCTCTCTCTCTCTCTCTCTGTCCCTTTCTTGACCCGTCTTGGGCCTACTCATTTTTTAATCTCTTCTGTTGTTTGCTTGGTGCTTCCTCCACCAAAGTTTTATATCCCTCCCTCTGTTGGATATCACTGCTTTCTTGCTCTTTTTTTTCTTCTTCATGCTGTACATATTGTCACCGCATTTAGATCGGCGTTTAGGGGAGGCGCAGCCGAAGATAAACAGAAGCCATGGAAGATCACCTGGCAGACGTGGGATGATACCGCGGATACATAGACTACTACTACGTGTGTTCTGATTATACATTTTAAATATGTGCCGAGAATGCACCACGAATAATCTTCTATCCTAATTATTTCCTGCCTGTTGTTTTTTGTTTATTTATTTGGAATGTCAGTGGCCTAGTGTTCTTATTCCACTTGTTCCCCCTTTGCCTCCTGATACACGCTCCCACCCGCCATACTGGCTGTCAAAAAAACGGCTGAGACATTGTGCAATCCTCGCGAGTGATCGGCACGCGGCGGGTACGCTACTGCGGCTTTCCGAGCGCAGGCGGCGGCGGCGGGTCAGCCAGCTGTGGCTAAATTACGGAAGAGGCTCCTCGGATGGCACTGCAAATCCGATCCCACTGTTCCTTTACACGGCACAGGCACAGACACCCCCTTGAGTGCCGTTGAGATGCCAGCTTGCAGGTTTTCTCCACAAACGGCCACGTAATTTTTCTCAGAGACACATTGGAGGGCTATTCTCCTCTTCGGGACAGCGGCACCCTAACGGCACTCAGAGGACAGACAGCACACAGTCTATTCATTTGTTGGTGATGTCGGTGTCGGCGTTGGAGCAGGCTTGAAGGGTTCAATATCTCCTTTCAAGCCAACAGCAGCAAGAGGCCTCACCGCCGCGCTCGTGTTGGTCGATAATTGAAGCAGGCCAATCAAACAAGATTGCAGTCAGCCAAATATTGGCCCTTGGGGTGGCATCCGTACCATGGTCAGCCAGGTCGTGGTCCAGTCAGTCGTCAGCACGAAGGGGGAATGAAAAAAAAGCTGGCGTGAGTCCGTCTCCAGCATTTTAGCTAGTGGAGCCCGCCCTGCCAACAAGCAGCAGCCGAATTGCCGGATCCTTGCATTAATTTCACCCGGCATCTTTTCCTACGTAGCAATGCTCTGCACACTGCACAGGTCCCCTCAATTCCTGCAGCGGGGAATTCGAGCCGCCCGCCAGATCCCTGTCACGACAGGGCACGGACATGCAGGGCAAAAAGGACGTAGGGACCCTTTTCTCGTGCTGTTCTTTGTCGCGCGCTTTGGTTACATAGGTTACCTCGTTCGCTTGGGATCCAATTCGGAGAATAATTGGGCAGCTCGGCCTCCCGCCCGTCCCGTACTACCTATTTGATATCCCACCATCACTGGCACGCTATTTCGCAAAATGGTTGCGTGCAGGTGTGGAGCCCACGCTTCGTGGGCCGTCTTGCGAGGGAGGATGGGCAGTCCAGCAGTCGGTCGGTGTCGGGGACTGATGTGCCTGGCCTTGGCCGCGCCTTATCGTCGTTGTCCCCCTTGATCAGCCAGCCGGACCGGACTGCAGTCTGGTAGCGATTCTGGATATTTCTAGCCATGATTTTTGGTTGGCGCTTCTTGTTTTCGTCGATCGATCTGGTTGACCAGGCCCGTGATTTTCTTGGTGCTGTTTTTATTGTTTTTTGTGTATTGTCCCCAGCTATTTCTCGTCTTCTGTGGCGTCGTACTTGCATCTCCTCCTTCAATAGCTTCAATCTCATGTAGCCAACCCTGAATAGTTTAGTGCTGAAATCGAAGACGCCGGTGATTGACAGAGCCTCCGCTCAAGAGGAAAGCCGAGATGGGGCAGCGTGGCTGTGCCCGTCAGCGAAGGTCCCCCCCATCAGAAATCTCCACAGCCGTGTATGTAATGTCCCTCGCGCCCCGCTGTAGCCGCCCGTGCGTCGCTCCGTTTGCCCCTTGAAGTCTGCGCAGAACAGGCCTGGCGGACAACGGATAACGACGGCTTGGGATGGATGTGTAAAGTAGCAAAGAATAACGCCGCTCAGCCACGCGCTCACTCTCTCTCTCTCTCTCTCAATATAAATCACTCATTGACGGCGTAATCTGTACCTGCATTGATCCGCCCGGCCGGGAAGTGACAGCCGCCAGCTCAGCCCGTCCAATTACAGATAAATTGCGATTTGACTCGCTTTGGAACGCGTTGAGAAAGAAACTTTTGCTTCGAAGCGAACAGTGGTAAAGATGGCGACCCCTCGCGGCTTGACTCAGAAAATACCGCTCGCTGCAGAATTTGAGCCATGCACCGTGGCAGCACCTGCTCTGGCCCCTGGCGCCTGGCCTCACTGCGGCCCGCGCGCCCTGCCCCTCCTCCTGTCTCGCTCCCCCTTAAAATGTGGGCCTTTTCCCGAAGGTGCAATGGGGTGTCGAGCCAACAGATGGTCTAGCCAGAATCGTCGTTTCCCGGTTTTTGTTCTTTTCTCATCACCTTCGCCCGTCTCCTCTCGATGGGTGGGGAGGAGATCGTGCACCAAGGCTTCTTTTCTGTGTCCTCCACTTTCCCCATTCTCCTCCCAGGGCCACAGCGGAGAAAGGCTCGAGGTCGTGTGCAAAAGGACCTGCCATGACTGAACCACATGCAGGCCGACCGCACTGCAGCGTGCATTGCAGCATAATCGTCCCGACGCGGCCGATGGACAGCTGGCCTCGCGGCGGCGGTTATCGACCGATAACGGGACGGCTTCGACGAGCTTCCAATCGTCGTGCTTGAGGTTGGCACTCGGTCCGGCGGGAGCGCGCAACGGCCTGCCATCGTCATTGGATGGGATGGAAATTGATTTCGGTTGCAGACGCGACAATGACAATGCTGCACCACACACACGCTCCCAAATCTCGACGGGTTGCTTTTTGGGCTGTTCTTCACACCGACGCATCACACCACCCCATCCAACCACCAGAAGAGGAAGGAGGCAGTGTGATATTGCTCGCAGAGGCAGCCCTTTGTCGAGTTTGCAGATGGCCCTCATCTCACGCTCCCAACAGCACCGTGCATATTGCCCGCATGCAGAAGCAACAAAGAAGCAAAGCAAGGCCTGGAGCCACGGCCGCGACAAACACAAAGACTGTTGGACCAGAACAAAACCGGCTGCCACGCCCAGGACCCTTGCTACCGGTCCGTGTGGCGGGGGCCCTGGCTTGGCGCCATTGACGATGGCACCCCTTGCCCAACCCAGATGGGGGATGGGGGCCTGCATTGGCGCCAGGGGTCGGCCACGCTTCGTGAGCCCATTTTCCCTTTTATCGATGGGCCCATGTCCCTGCCTCGCGTGCTTGGTTGGCCGTCTCGACATACCCTGTCCAGGCCCCAGAGGGCAAGCCCAATCTTGTTCCAGTGCGCTTTTTTTTTCTCTCAACTCCTTCTTATTGGCATAGTGGCCGCTATAATCTTTAATGTGACCTCTCGCCAGCTTGCTTTCCCCTCTCGCCCGTCCCTCCTTTGCCGGCCATTGGCCCAAGTCGCTCGTTGATATAGGTACCTCCAGTGCCATTACTACCACTCCTACATACCACTCTTAATGCAATAATACACCAGCCGCACCAGACCCTCGACGGCGACCACCCGATCCCACCCTCGCCAGTCAGAAACAGAAAAACAACGCGACTGCCGATATCGAGCTGACAGTCTAGCCCGCTCTCCTCGGGCCAGCCTGCCGACTACTAGAGGCGCTCTCCTCGCCCCTGGCCACCCAACAAACAAACCACCCATCCATCCCGCTCGGGCAACTGCGGCACGGCATTGTCGTCCATATTCATATAACTTGGTCGACACCACCCTCGCCGGTCCCATCCCGCCTGCCACCTCGCCGGCAGGTTCAATTTACCCGCAGCGTCTATATTGGCTTCGTTGGCCAGCCAAGCTCCAGCTCGCTTCCCCTCACCGATCGCGTGACGGGAACACAAGGCTCTCGGCTCGCCTTGCGTGCGCGCCTTCTTTCTTTCCCCTTTGGTTTTTGGGACCTGATCCCTTCCGCTCGTTTATAATAGGGCCCCGCGAAGGGGTGCGCCTGGTTTGTTTGGACCAAAGAAACCTCCCGTTCCCGCTAGGTTCACTCTCACCGTCGCGCATGATATAAGAGGGATCGATCCTTTCTTATCTCGAGCCACTTCCTGCCGATCCGCCTCCCGCTCGTTTGAGGCGCGATCGCATCCCACCCGGGTTTTGCCTGCCCCGAAACATGACCTCTTGTGGGACCTTCGACGTCTTGTAAAGATGGCATCAGGAGCCCCCAAAACGGAACGAACCCCGCTCGGCCGAACTCGAGGCAGCGTGTGCCGCCACGCAGTCTCCCGCTGCCACAGGCCGAGGTCACAATGGCTGTTCATCGCTGTCGCCTTCGTCCTCTGTTTGTCCTCGGCCGCAACCGTCGTGGCACATCCTCACCGCCCAGTCCGCATCCCCTTCGGGTCGGACGCAACCGCCGCTCTCACAGTCGAGGCCCCGACACCGGTCGAGGAGACTCTGCTCATCGACACGAGGCCAGCCCCGCCGAGCGAGGGACATTTGGCCACGATGGCGACCACCGAGCAGGACCATGAGCTCAAGGCCCGGAACCCGCAGGGTTCGTCGTCGTCCAAGCCTGGCGGCACCGCAACGTCGCAGGCCAGCCCTCTGCCCAGCCTCCTCGAGGACAACCTCTCAGGCAACTTCACCAAACCGAACCCTCAGTCGTCAGAGACACCCTGCGGACGCTTCCTGTCGACCCTGGTCGCCAACTCGACCTTCCAGCAGTGTTACCCGTTCTCTGTGCTTCTTTTGGTAGGTTCACCATGCTTATCTCGCTCGATCGTCTTCGTAGTTGCATTAACTCACCTTTTCAATTGCACGTATAGGGCTCGAAATCCTTCTTCCAGGCCCAAAAATCCTTTGTCGGCATCACCAACGTGCTCGACAGGTCGTGCAAGGCCGACGTCAAGCTCTGTTCGTCCTACCTCGCCGGTGTGGCCACCCAGCTGACCTCCAAGGACAACTGCGGGGCCGACTACGATCTGCAGAACTCTGTCGTGATGCAGCTCCGTTACGCGCTGCTCTCGTACGAGACGCTCTTCTCGGCCACGTGCCTGCGCGACCCGATGAGCCAGGCCTACTGCTTCGCCAGTGCCGTCACCAACGCTTCCAACGCGCAGAACACGTACTTCTACTACCTGCCCATGAACTCGTCCCTGCCGACCGACGCGTCCCCCAACTGCAACTGGTGCGTCCGCGAGACTATGGCCATCTACCAGGCCAACGCCGCCAACCGGAAGCTGCCCATCGCTGCCACCTACTCGAGCGCCGCCATGGAGGTCAACTCGCGCTGCGGCGCCAGCTTCGTCAACGAGACCATGCCCGCCGAGATACAGAGCACCGGCGTGCGCCTGCTCGCCAGATCACCGCCATGGACGCTGCTCTCGGCCGTCGGGCTCGCTCTTGCGATGCAGTGGCTGCTTTGACCACGGAGCACGCAGCTTCAACCACGCAAAAGTTCTCATGATTCAACACGGCTCTCCTTCTCAGCATACCCTTTTTCACCGTTCAATGTAAATATCCCTTTGTAACAACTAAACACACCCACACACCTACTACATACACACTAAAACTCTCTCGGCTCCTGACACCCATTCGGCTCTATCTTTTTGCTTCTCTTTTCTCGAGATCATTGGATATTATCTTTTATAACATAATACTGGGCCTGTCACGCCGATTTGAGAAACTGGACGCTTACCGCAATGCTTTTGGTGGGATTGTGTTGAATGTTACCCGCCCTGATGTTTTGGGCTGTTCACGATATATGTGTTATTTTAGTGGCGTTTCCAAGGTTCGGATCATGACTATAGGAATCAATAGCGTTCAAATACGTGATGAGTGAACATGAGTTGTTCCAATGTTGTATCGGCGGTCCTGCAAAAAAAAAAACCCCCCACGATCACCCCCGTCCCCTCCATCCCAACTTCTTCCACGGAATTATGCCTGTTCTCCTGCGTGACATTGTGGGCTTATCTCGAAATTTCGCAGTCTTGGAGACTCATAGATGCATCAAAACATCCCATCCTGCCCGGCGTGCCATGTCCGGTGGCCTTGATTACGGGCGGGGCCTGGGGTTCAGCGGCTGAGCCACACACCAACCTGGGCCCGCGCCAGTATCTCCCAAGGCATGGATTCGTTTTCTGCTCTGTCCCCTCCCCCCAAGAGATCGCGCTGCGCTTCGACCTGTCTGAAGTCCTTATCTACTCATTGGAGAAGATTCAGAGCGAAGTGCTTCTTCGTCGTGCAACCGAGCACCCCGATATTATCCTCGGCAATACGCCGAGATCATCGCCCGACCACCTCGATATCCCGACTTGCTGTGCTAGGCACGTGCCTCGCAGCGCATGCCTCCCTTTCCTCTTCGCATGCCCTGGACATGGCCGTCGACGCAGGGCGTGAGGCACCGCAGCTCGCGTGTCTTCTCGTGCTTTCCGCCATCACGACCGAGGCCGGAGGGTTGCGTCCTAGCCTTGCGGCCATCGACCGAGGAAGTCCAGGGGACGCAGCTCATCGCGGCGGCTTCGCCCAGCGGCGATTCGGTGTTGGAAATCAGGTGCAACCCGACAACTACGGATCGACAATCGAAACAGCCCGTGGGAGTCTGGCAGCCGAGAGTCGCTCAAGGCGGGCGGCGCGCTATCTTCCGCGCACGCGAGCCGGCAAGCGAACCCCTCGCTGGCCAAGGGGTGGCTACAGGCGTACAGTACGAACCACAGCACGCGCTGCGGAGACGGCGTCTCGGTAGCTTCCGCTACTGGGGAGGTGCTGGTGGTCGATATTACCGACAACCATCTGGTCACCTCCACTTCGAGATATATATATTATATCCTTTATGCTGAGCTACGCCTGGGGAACCATGTGGACATGTGCAAAACGGCCAAGGACAATTTCGAGCCCCGCCAACAGCACAAATCTTTATCAGACCTACCCTTCCCCAAGACAATCAAGGGCGCTATGAGCCTCATCGAGTCACTCGGCGAGCTCTATCTATGGGCCGACGCAATTCACATGGTACAGGATAACCAAGAGCGGGTTGGCAGAGACAGCCCCGAGATCAACATCGTCTACACCATCGCCCGCCTGACCCGCACTCTTAAGGCTGCCCACAACCTCGACCCGACCAAATGAAGGGCGCTTTCGCTGACGCCTAGCAATGGCGTCAAGGCCCGGCTCGAGCCCAAAGCACAACTTTGTACGCTACCCCACTTCTGGCCTTGAGCGAAACAAGACACCCACGCCTATGCAAGCCGTGATGGCGAGTTCCTCCTCCCACTCCCCATCGTCTCTGCTCGCCACCTCATACTCCTGCAGCATCCTGACCGTAAGGTACGACGCCTCCGTCAGGGCGTACAGCTGACCGAGGCAGATGCGCGGCCCCCCGTTGAACGGGAGGTACTCGACCTCGTGGCCAGCGATTCCCACCTCTCGGGCCGGAACTTGTCCGCGTCTGGGCCGTAGAGATCCTTGCGCCGGTGCATGGCGTACACGGACCACCCGACGGCGGTCCCCTTAGCCACGAAGACCGGGCTTTCCCGGTCGGGCCCGCCGCCGCGGGGTAGGATCGTGTCGGTCACGGCTATGCGCGTATTGACGGGGACGACGGGGTGGAGCCGGAGCGCTGGTCGGCGCGTGTTAGTGTTGTGCAACTTGACTCGCCCGCCTACCTTGGCAGGTACCACAGATAGGTGCCATTGATACCTAGGTTGAGGTAGGTACCTATTAGCGGCAGGTAATGACTTACATTCACGCAGACAATCCTTCAAGTATGACATGTCCCTCAAGGTCGAGTACGAAGGCCTCTCGCCGCCGAGACCGTCCACCTCCCGTTGAAGCTTGGCCATGATCTCGGGGCTCTTGGAGATCATAAAAAACAGGTTCCCAAGAAGGCTGGCCGTGGTGTCCCTGCCGGCCATCAGCACGTTGAGGAGCTCGAACCGCAGCCGCTTTCTATCCGTGGTCTGCTTGGCCAGCTCCTGAAGGAACAAGTACTTCTCTGGCTTGCCGTCGGCTGCCTTCTCGCCGGCCTCGTCGTACTTCTTCCTGAAGGCAATGGCCCGGTCGACAAACTGGTCGATGTACCGGTGCACCACCTCGACCTGCTTCTTGGACTTGACGCGGGCGTACTTTGCGAGCGGGCCCAGGCCGACAAACTCCATGCACTCGGCCTGCGCGGCGGCAAAGGCCGTCTCGAACTGGGCGTCCAGCCCGGCCGTGTCGCCCGTGGCGTGTCGCCTTCAGGCTGCCCACGCTCTGCCCGAACAGGAACTCGGTCGCCGAGTCCAGGGTGAAGCGGAAGAAGTGCTCCTGCAGGTTGACGGCGCCGACGCCGTCCCGCGGAAGCAGAGCGAAGAGGTGCTGGACGTGGGCCTCGATGGCGTCCAGGTCGGCCACCTGGTCCCTCGCAAAGTTGGGGCGGAGGAGGGCGCGGGAGGACTGCCACTTTGCGCCGTCGGTGGTGAAGATGCCGTCGCCCAGGAAGTGCCTGAGGGCGGGCTGGCGGAACGGCGCGAGGGCGTAGTCGTGGAAGTTCTGGCTGATGACGGCCTTGATGTTCTGCGGCTCCATGGTGATGATGGGGGAGCCGAACAGCAGCTTGCTCTTGTAGGTCGGCCCGATGGAGTAGAAGCGCTCCTCAAAGGTCTGCAGGCTGCGGTGCTGGCGGGCCGCCCGCGCGTTGGCGAGCATCACGTCGATGCCCAGTATGGGGTCCTTGAGCTTGGCCTCGGGAGGGGCCAGACAGCCATGCTGCCGGATAAAGCGTTGTCGTTGACGATAGCCGAGGACGATCCTCGCGAGGATCCGGAGCAACAATAGCACCAGCGATGAGAGCAGCACGGCTTGCAGGACTTGTAGAGCCATGATTGCCGAGCTCCCTGTAAGTGAGTATCTGGTCCAACGCATCATCACGGCGGTATGTGTTGCACGATTAAACACCAAAAGAATCTCACAAGAAATCGACGAGGTGCCTTAAGCGGTTGGGGAAGTTCGGGCAGTAAACTTTGGGCCATCACGGCGTTCATGGACGAGAGTTGCTCGGCATGTCGATCAGTGGAGGAGGATTGATCCAGACCGGGAAACCAACCAGGCATCACTTGCGTTCGGCAGTTTTTCCAGTCCAAATAACCTTCTGGAAGCTCGATGGGCCAAACGGTCCTTCATCGTTATCAGACGAAAAATGAATGACACGGTTCCCAGGAAACTAAGCCTTGGCCTACCTGAGAACAATTCAACTGGGATTGGAATCAGAGTTTACTTCGAGATCTCGAGACTTCGAGACTTATTCAATGCGGGCAAGGCTAGTGCGATGGCCTACCTGGTAGCCAAGTGGTACGACAAAAAAAGGAAAAAAAAAAAAGACTTTGTAGGCGTCTGAAAAAAAAAAAAGGTCGAAAAAAAAAAACAATCCCACACCTATCAAACAGTCCGGGGGCTCGCCATGTGTCGTCTCATCTATGGACTAGCCGGTTGTTCCTCTTTCGTCTTCTCCACCAGTCCGTGCTTTGTCTCGAGCGTCGTCCGCAGTCGTATCTCCTTTTCAAAGAGCGACAAGGCAAACCCTAGACCAGAGAAGACGATGGCGACGAACCAGACCAGCTGGAGTGACCGCTCATACACAAACAGCACCTGGTCCCTGGTCACGTCGCCAAGCTGCGCCAAGGCAGCCTGCGTCCCCTGCTCGTAGGCGTGACCGCCCCCAAACTGCTCCCGCACCTGCTCGTCGGCGATGGTCCCCGCGAGGCCGGCGAACTTGTCGCTGAACACGGCCGCGGGGATGGCCACGCCCCAGACGTTGCCGAAGCTCCTCATGAAGGCCCAGGCCCCCGTCGCCCCCGCCACGTCCGCCTCTGGGAGGCCGGCCTGGAGCGCGGGCAGGAGCGTGTTGAGCACCATGCCGATGCCGCCGCCCGTCAGGATCTGGAACGTGACCCAGCGCGCGGCGGACGAGTGCCTGTCTAGGGTGGAGTGCAGGCCCAAGCCGAGCGTAAGGAGGCCGAAGCCCGCGTTGTGGAAGATCTTGTATCGGCCTATCCAAGAGAGGGCGGCGGAGCAGGCGGCCGAGACGAGGATGGAGCCCAGGGTGCTGGGGAGCATCTGCACCCCGGCGAGGGTGGGGTCGGACTGCAGGACGGCCTGGAAGTAGAGTGGGCGGAAGTAAAGCATCCAGTAGCTCAGCACCGAGGTGAAGAAGGTGTTTGTGAATATGATGGCGCCCGTCCTGCTCCTGAAGAAGCGGAGGGGGACGACGGGGCGGGTGCAGAGCGGTGAGGTCTCGAAGCCGATGAAGGCGCAGAAACCCCCAAAGCCAACCAGCAAGGGGACCAGGGTCTGCCAGGTCCCCCACGGATAAGAGGATCCGGCCACGGTGAGGGCGTAGAGCACTGAGACGGTGGAGCCGATGACTAGGGCGTTGCCGATGTGATCAATGCTTCTCAGCTTGTCCCTCAGCGGCGTGGTCTTGTCATCTCTCACCCTGAGGAGAAGATACAGCAGACAGAGTGAGGTGCCTCCTATAGGAAGGTTGATGTAAAAGACCCATCGCCACCCGACGTGCTGGGCAAGACTCCCCCCAATGAGGGGACCAGTGCCAAGGCCGAGGGCATAGATGAGAAGGACCATGGACATGAAATAACCCCTCTGTCTTAGCGGAACCAAATCCGAGACGAGGACCTCGATGATCATGTTGATGCCGCCACTGCCCACACCTTGGATGGCTCTCCCTACGAAGAGCATGGCAGCGCTCGACGCGCCACCGCATAGGCCGCTGCCAAGAGTGTGCGTCGCGACGATGACGAGGGTTAGTCTGCGGCGCCCAAACACATCTGCTAGCTGACCAAACAGTGGTTGGACGGCAGCACTAAATGGATGTGTTGGAAAAAAAAGATCAGCAAGCCATCAAAGGCGAGAATAAATCAGAAAGGCTTTGCTCGTACCTCGCCACGAAGAAGCCGTTGGTGATCCAAACATAGTCGCGCCCAACGCCCAGGTCTTTGACCATGAATGACATGGAAGTGGTGACCAATGCATTCTCAAAAGAGCCCAGCAGGCTGGTGAAGCAAAGTGTCAAGATGACGGCCCAGAATGAGAACGTCTGACGGAGACCCTGCGCAGGAGCCGCCTGCGCGGTTTCGACAGCCTGAGTGGCGAGCGCTTCTTCAGGGGCCTTGAGACTTTGCTGGCTGCCGGAGGCCTTAATTATGGGCGATGTATTCTTAGTTGACATTTTAACGACACAGGTAGGCTGGAGGGCCTGGCTTGGTAGCTGCCGGGAAGGTTGTCGGTGGTGGTCTGAACCCTGTATCTGGGTCATATGGCAGCCGATAGCACGCCCGATGCCCCGGGAGAGACGAGAGTTGGGGAGGCACTTGCAACAGGCGTTAAATAAACCTGACCTAAACCTAGCTAATCCAGAAAGCCCTTCAGAGTTTGTCAGCCTAGCGAGCAGCTCTGTTCTAGCCTAAGCTCGCTTTCGAAATCCAACTCGAACCTCAGGCCTGTCCCAGATGAGGAAAAGCTTCGAATCCCTTTCCCAGTCAACCTCAGGGTTCAGGAGCTCCATATCATAGGTCCACACCAGCTTGGCCAGGGTGATGCGGGCCTGCATCATGCCGATCTCGCGGCCGGGGCAGGCCCGGGGTCCCTGGGAGAAGGGCTTGAAGGCTCTTTTGTGGTCCTGCTCGAACCGCTCTTCGTGCCACTGGTCGCCCGGGCTGAGGAAGCGCTCTGGCCAGAACTCCCTCGGTTGGAGAAAGTACTTTGGGCTGTGAGTGGTCGCGAAGGATGCATTCTGGACTATGACCTGGACGGGAAAATATGAGGTCAAAGTTTAATGGCGTGCGGGGAAAAGAGAAGGATAAAGAGGAGGAGAAATGCCAGACTGACTCACCCCCTTTGGGATGTATTCGCCGTCAACAACAGCCCCAGGGCTGTACCTTGGGAGGCCGAATGCGGCGTTGGTATGGATGCGCATGGACTCGTCCAGGACGGCCTGCAGGTACTTTTTTGTCTGGAGGCCCTCGGCCTTGATCCCGGCGTAGGCGGCAAAACCACCCCTGATCTCGGCACAGAGCCTTTCGTGGGCGCGCGGGGTCTTGCAGAGGTAGTAGACGGCCGAAGTCAGAATGTTGGTCAGGGGATCGAAGCCGGCGGCGAGCAGGACGTTTGACTGGGCGACCAGCCACTCCTCGGTCGGGGGGTTGGCGTCATCGCGCAGCAGCCAGGCAAAGTAGTCCCTGCCCCGCAGCTTCTCCCGCTTCGAGAGCCGCTCCGCCACGATGTCGCGGTTGAACTGGATCCACGTCGGTATGGTCCGTGTCACCGACGCGGGGATGAAGAGGGGTGCCAGGGGGAACAGGACGGGAAACTTTTTGAGAACCTGGCGGATGGTGCCGAAAAGCCCAATCTGGATTGACTCGCGAAGGTAGACGCACGTCTGGGCTGAGTCGCAACAACCAACAAAGGGCGTCAGCGGGCCAGGGGTGCCAAAAGCATGATGCAAGCTGAGGGAGTCGGACAGACACGCGTGGCTGCGCAGCACGTGCTCACGTACCGTTTTTCAAGTTGTCGAACTCGTGGCTCCAAGCCATGTACCCAGCCAGGTCGAGGACGAGCCAGTCGAACCACTGTGCCAGGAACCAGGGATGTGGGTCAGGCGTCTTTGAACCCAGAGCGTCGGGAAATTCCGAAACATGGCATAAAGCTTAGCTCGTTCTCTTACCTCTCTCATGTCGACACCCTCTCGGCTTGTTCCGCCGTGTCTGTCGAGCTGCTCAATGAGGAGATCCACGTAGCGATGGACGTGTTCCTCCTGCGCATACATTGCTCGAGGAGAAAAGGCAGGGACAAGTTGCTTGGCCACCTCGCGGTGCTTCTCAGGGTCCCTCTCGGCCGTGATCCCAGGCTCGTCACCGCCCAGGTCCTGGAACTCCGTCTTGACAAACGTCTCGCGGTTACGCGCGGCGGCCATATAGATGTCTTGCTGGGCCTTGGGTGATCGGAACGCAATCTCATTCGGTCCGACGCGGACCACCTCGGCTGGGTTGGAAGCAAACACTGATTATCCTTTTGCTTTTCAACGTCGTAAGCTTCAGATGGGGGGAGAATCAGCTCACAGCCATGCTTGTCAAACAGCTCCTCGACAGCCCAAGGATATCTCCCCAGAAGCTACTTCCTCGCGTACCAGAGGTAGGAGACTGCGGCCAGTCGGGGGCCTGGATACTTGGCCAGCGGGTGGAAATAAAGAAGGTAGACGCATCTCGCTGCCAAGAGGGCGAGAATGGTGGCTGGGCCAAGCGGCCAGAGCCACGGTGGAATGGGCATGTCCATGGGCATCATTGTGGCGGATTTGACGTGGATCTAGTCCCTGCGCTGATTTGCCCCGCCTCCATCTTCATCATGGTCGGGGTTAGCAGGTTGATATAACCGGCTCAACCGTGCTTGTTCACTCGATATTTCTTGGGGGACAATGATTGATCCCTGATACCCCAAAGTCTGAGGAAATAAATCTTGCCTGGCAACTGCGATACCCTCGACATGTTATAGACTTTCAGATATGCTCCGAGGAGGATACCTAACTTGCTCAAGGCATACGCATGCTAGGAGCCTTAGCACCTTTTTTTCAAGTATTAACATCCTTGTTTGGCAACATCAACCTCTTGATAGCGCTTCTCCTGAATCGCGACAGCGAGCTGAAGGCTTTGCCGGCGACGGCATACAGGATGACCAAGTGTATAGGTGGCACCCAACCTGGAAGTTTCCGGCCCGGGATCCCCGGATCTTGGTGTGGTCTTTGGCTGTTCTTCCAACAACAAACAAGTTTTTTTTTCCATTTCAAAACGACGTCGCCAAGTGAGCAACCGATTCAAGGCGCGGGGAGGGCATGGAAAGCGAAGAGGAGCCTCGAGACACTCAGCCGGGGCTGAGATCTGGACCAAGTTAGCCATACGACGCTTCTCCTGGTACTTGCAAACCATAGACTAGAAGGGTTCCCTGGTATATGCCTCGATGGGGACCTACCTACTTACCTATCTACCGGCTACGAATAGCGGCTGGCACGACGGTGCTCAAACCGGTGAATATAAATTAAAGAGGTAATAAACTGTCGGTATGTGCTTGGGACCGGGCCGTATGACCTTCCCAACATGATATGCACTCACACACAATGTCATCTATCTACAAAGTCAATGAACCAATTGCAGTGGTTGGCATTGGGTGCCGTTTTCCAGGCGCATCTTCGCCCTCGGAGTTTGAGAGTCTTTTGTTGGACCCCCCCGACTTGTCCCGAACCATACCTGATGATCGTTTCCATATTGGTGGCTTCTACCACCCGGACGCACAGCAACATGGCAGCACCAACGTTCAAAAGTCGTACTTCCTCGATGGCAACGTCCGCCAGTTCGACAACGGCTTCTTCAACATTACGGCGGTTGAGGCTGCTGCCATGGACCCCCAGCAGCGCCTACTGCTCGAGACTGTATATGAGGCCTTGGAGGGGGCCAATGTCTCGGTCGGGCAGCTCAAGGGTTCCGATACCGCCGTCTACGTTGGCCTGATGTGCGGTGACTATGAAAACATTTTGATGCGCGATATTGACGCGGCGCCTAGATACCAGGTACGTAGGTAGGCCTGTGACTCTAGCGCTATTCCCAATTTCTTCATTTTTTTTTTCTCTCTCTCCCGAAATGGCACACATGGGATGGAAGCCTAACAACTCGTTGTTTTGAGCAGGCGACGGGCGTTGGCCGCAGCATCATGGCTAATCGCATCTCGTACACATGGGATCTCCGGGGTCCATCAATGACGATAGACACGGCCTGTTCGTCAAGCCTCGTCGCCCTCCACCAAGCCGTCCAGACCCTCCGCCTGGGAGAGGCGAACCTGGCCATCGTCGGTGGGTCGAACCTCCTCTTGGGCCCGGAGTGGTACATCACAGAATCCAACCTCAACATGCTCTCCCCAGACGGCATCAGTCGAATGTGGGATGCCGGAGCAAACGGGTACGCGCGGGGCGAGGGCGTGGCCGCCGTCGTTTTGAAACGGCTGAGCGACGCAGTGGCGGATGGCGACTTTGTCGAATGCGTCGTTCGCGAGACGGGCGTTTGCCAGGACGGCCGCACCAATGGCATCACGACGCCCAGCGCAGAGTCCCAGGCGGCCCTGATCCGCCGCGTATACGCCAGGGCGGGTCTGGATCTGAGCAGAGACGGCCCGCAGTACTTTGAGGCCCACGGCACCGGCACACCGGCCGGTGACCCGGCCGAGGCTGAGGCGATCCATTGCGTGTTTGGTAAGGAGAGAGCCTCGTCGCGGCTGCTCTATGTCGGCTCGGCGAAGACGGTGGTCGGGCATACCGAGGGGACGGCCGGCCTGGCCGGTCTGATAAAGGCGGCCTTGGCCCTGCAGCGCCGGACTGTGTTCCCCAACAAGCACTTCCACGAGCTCAGCCCCAGGGTAGAGCCCTTTTACGGGGGCTTGCAAGTCCCGGCGGTGGCCGTGCCTTGGCCAGAGCCGCCGCGTGGCCAGCCGCGTCGCGCCAGCGTCAACAGCTTTGGCTTTGGAGGCACAAACGCGCACGCCATTCTGGAAAGCTTCGACAACAATCAGTCTTCACTTCCCGTGCCAGAGTCGGAGTCGTTTCTCCCAACGGTCGTGTCTGCCAAGAGCGATTCCTCTTTGTCCGGAGGGATCCAAAGACTCTTGGGTTGGCTCAGCCAGCACCCCGACGTCGACATGGGGGATTTATCCCTAGCGTCCTGTCGGAGAAGCTTGCTCCCCTATAGAGTTGCCGTTCCAGCCCGGACTGCGAAGGAGCTCTCCTCCAAGCTGTCGGAAAGGCTACGTGAGCGCGACTGGGTCAAGCCAAGCGGCGGTGCGCCAAAGTCTTTGGGCATCTTCACCGGCCAAGGAGCTCAGTATGCCGGCATGGTGACTGGGCTTCTTAAAAGGTCGCCCTGGGCACAGCGACGGGCCTTGGAGCTCGAGAAGCTGCTCCTGGACAAGATACCGGCCCAAGACGCACCGCGGGATACTCCCTGGTGAGCCATCTTCTCTCGCCGGCACCGGGGCAAGGGTCTTGCGCCAGCATGATGCGGGCAGAACTCTCCCAGCCGTTGTGCACAATGGTACAGATTCTGCTAGTGGACGTTCTCGCTCATGCCGGCGTTTCTCTGGATGCGGTCGTGGGACATTCCTCTGGTGAGATCGCTGCAGCGTACGCCGCTGGGCGTCTCTCGGCGGAGTCGGCGCTGGCCACGGCCTACTACCGCGGCGTGAACGCCAAGCTCGCGGGAGGCCCGGGCGGGCAGAGGGGAGCAATGTCCGCGGTCCCAATGTCTTACGAAGAGGCTCGTGTATTCTGCCAACAACCTCGGTTCCGCGACAGGCTGAGAGTGGCCGCAAGCAATTCGCAGGGAAGCGTGACCTTGTCCGGCGACGAGGATGCCATCGCCGAGGCCGAGGAGGAGCTGCTCAAGGACCGATCCATAAAGCCGAGGCGAATCTTTGTCGACAAGGCCTACCATTCTCACCACATGCAGCCGTGCGCTTGGGCATACTCCAAGTCTCTGGAGAGCATACAAGGCTTCGCCTCTGGCTCGACAACGGCCACTGCCGCTCGCTGGTTCTCCAGCGTTCGAGTCCGGGACGTCGCCGGATCCCCGCTCGATATGGGATATTGGGTTGACAACATGGTCCAGCCCGTTCTCTTCTCCCAGGCCATAGAGGCAGCCTGCCGTGAGCTGGGCCCCTTTGGCCTCGTCGTCGAGATTGGGCCACACCCAGCCTTAAGGGGTCCCGTCACGCAGACGCTGCAGGCCCTCTGGCCCGGCTGCAGAATCCCTTATGCGTCGCTGCTGAGGCGAGGGCAGGAGGACAGCCGGTCAATACAGGAGGGTCTGGCTCTGATGGTCGAGGCGGGGCTAGAGCCCGACTTGAAGGCCGTGGACCGGCTCCTGTACTCACCCAGCAGCAAAATCCGCGCGGTGCCGAGGAGGCTGCCCACGTACCACTGGGACCACCACGGCGACCTTTGGCACGAGACGCGCCACGCCAGGGCTTTCCGCCTCCGCGGGAGGCCTGCCCACCCTCTCCTTGGCAGCCCCCTCCCGGACAGCGTAAGCACCGACATGAGATGGAGGAACATCCTTTTGGAGTCGGAGCTGCCGTGGCTCTCCGGGCACAAAGTCCAGGGCCAGACCGTCTTCTCAGCGGCTGGGTACTTGTGCATCGCCATCGAGGCCGCGCGGGAGCTCGCCCAGGACAAGGAGGGCGTAGACGTGATACGGAGCATCAGCATCAGAGACGTCGACATTGTCCAGGCTCTGGTCATGCCAATCGACGGCTCCGGCGTCGAGTCCATCTGCACCTTGACTGGCGTGCGTCGCGTCCAAGGGGTCAATATTGAAGCCTTCTTCAGCCTCTACTCCGGCTCGGGAGACAAGCTTTCCCTGGCTGCCAAGGGATGGTGGACGTGCTCCTGGTGGCGTCACCAAACGAGGACCCTGATGAGGAAGAGCTCCCCAAACCGAGCCTGTTAGATACGGGCACGGATCCGCTCATGCGGCCCATGCCAGAGGACCACCTCTACCGTTCTTGGGAGGAACTGGGCTATGGCTACACTGGGCCCTTCCGCGCCATTCGCCGTGCGTCGAGGAAGCTCAGCGCCGCCAAGGGCGACATCACGCCCGCGCCGAGCGGCGCCATGGCGCTTCATCCCGCCACGCTAGATGCCGCCATACAAAGCATCCTGCTGGCCTATTGTCACCCGGACGACGGCCGTCTCTGGTCCGTCCATGTGCCCAGGCGCATAAGGGCCTTCACCCTCCATCTCGAGGCCGCCCTGAGCGCCGCCGACGATGGCGGCGACCAGAGCCTTGGCTTCATGTCGGCCATCCCCGACAGGGACGGGGCCGGGCTGTGCGGCGACGTCGACCTGCTCACGGGCGGCGGGAAGGCGCTAGTACAGATACAAGGCCTCCAGTGCACCCCGCTCAGCCCCGCTCCGGCCGAAAGCGACAGCCGCCTCTTCTTCAGCACGCGCTGGTCAGCCGCCCTCCCCGACGCCGCCGCCGCCTGCTGGGACGGGCGAGCCACGGAGCGCGACTACGAGCTCGCCTCGGACCTGGAGAGGCTGTCCCTGCTATACATAGAAAAACTGGACAGTGCGGTGGACCCTGGCCATCCGCAGCGCAGGCGGGGGGCCTGGCGCAGGTACTTTGACTACGTGGTCCATGTGTTGGGGCTGGTCGAGTCCGGAGTGCACCCCTACGTGCAAAAGTCGTGGCTGCTGGACACGCCCGAGGTTGCTTCCGCCATCAAGGCCAAGTACCCCGACAACCTGGACAGGAGGGTGATCGAGGCCGTGGGCGAGAATGTTGCCCAGGTTGTACAGGACGGGGGAACGATGCTGGAGCACCTGCTTCGGGACGGCCTGCTGGACGACTACTACTCCCATGGCATGACGAACAAGAGCTATATTCACTACCTGGCCAGGACCGTCGGGCACCTGTCTCACCGATATCCTGGCATGAATGTTCTCGAAGTTGGTAAGCATCAAACTTTTCCCTAGCTTGCCTATCCCTCTATAATGCTGTCCCCGCAGAGACGCTAACACCGGGGGCACGCACAGGAGCTGGAACCGGCAGCGCCACCAAGGCTATCTTCTCGGAAATTGGAAACGGCTTCGCCTCGTACACGTACACGGATGTCTCCATCGGCTTCTTCGAGAAGGCGCGGGACGTGTTTGAGGAGCGAGTCGACAAGATGACCTTTCTGAGCCTCGACGTCGAGCAAGATATCGTCGAGCAGGGATTCAAGCCACATTTCTACGACCTGGTCGTCGCGTCCCTGGTGCTGCACGCCACGTCCAACCTGGAGCGCACTCTTTCCAACGTCAGACGGCTGCTCAGGCCGGGGGGCTTTCTCGTCATGCTCGAGATCACAGACAACAACCCCATCAGGCTGGGCTTCGTGTTCGGCACGCTCCCGCAGTGGTGGATAGGCGACGCCGAGGGCCGCACCCTGTCGCCATGCGTCGGCCCCGACGAGTGGGACTCGCTCCTCGGGCGCACCGGCTTCTCCCACATCGACTCCATCACCCCGGACCCCGACCGGCTGCCGTTTCCCCTCTCGGTTATATCCGCGCAGGCTGTCGACGAGAGGATTCGGCTGCTCAGGAAGCCGCTCTCCAGCTCGACTCTGTATCCCAGGCTGCTCATCGTGGGGGGCGCGACGATGGCGACGGCGAGGCTGGTCAGCAGACTGGTCGAGACGCTGGAGGCGCACTACATGTCCATCTTTCATATCGACAGGCTAGGCGAGCTGGACAGGGCCAAACATCTGGGCGCCACGGTCCTGTCGCTAGGCGATCTGGACAGCCCTGTTTTTGGAGACATCATCGACGCGAACCATCAGACCATGTCAGCCCTGAAGGACGTCCTGACGAGCTGCCCCACGCTCCTATGCATCACCCACAACGCCAAGGACAAGAGCCCCGAGTCCAACATGCTGCTCGGCTTCTTCCGCACCATTTTCTGGGAGATGCCCGAGACCAGAGTCCGGTCTATCGATTTCGTGGACGGGAGCCTACCTGACCATTCAGTCATTGCCAAGTCGCTGCTCGAGCTCGAGCTTACCAAGACGTGGTCCGTCGAGGACAAGCAAGACTCTGTGCTCTATTCCGACGAGCGCGAGCTGGTCCATCGGCACGGGCGGCTCGAGATCCCTCGCCTGGTCAGCAACGCCTCCCTCGACGACAGGTACAATGCAAGCCGCAGGGCCATCTACCGCCCACACGACGGCAAGCCGGTCCGGCTCTCGGTCGAGGGCTGGCTCGAGTACGAGGCGGACGGCACGCCACACTCGGCCTCTTCGGCAAAGCAACACCCCCAGCATGCAGACCTGGCGGGCATCGAGGTCGACGCGTCCACGGCCTTCCCCGTTCCCATGCTCCGAGGGGGCCAGGCCTACGTCGTCATTGGGAGGACGGCCTCGGGCGAGAGGAACGCCGACGTTTTGGCTCTCAGCAGACACTGCGCAAGGATGGTCAAGCCGGCCTGCCCGCCCGTCGAGGTGCACCATGCTCACGACGGCCCGGGAGCTGCTGACTCAGGTTGCGTCCATTCTCCAGGCCAAGTACATACTCTCGTTCGTCCCAGAGGGCGAGGCCCTGATACTGCATGAGCCAGCCGTCAGCTCGCGGCGGCCGTCGATCTTATGGCCCCGGAGCATCAAGTCAGCGTCATCAAGACTTCGAGCCGCAGGAGGAAGGGCTTCGTCTTTTTGCATCCCTCTTCCCCGACTTCTGGGATCGAGGCCAAGCTGGGTCGACGTGTCGGGTATTTCGCCCACGTTCCCAACGCCAAGATGCCCGAGCAGTCGCTTGCGAGGGGCATAAGGGACTGCCTGCCTGCATCCATACGTATCATCGACGCAGCGCCGAGTCCATCACTGATGCGAGATTACTATTCAACACTAGACCACAATCAGGGCTGTCATGGCGCCATGACCTCGTCGTCGTGGTCCTCGCAGCTGTCAACCGCCTACCGAGCCTCTTGGGGTCTGTCAGTGCCACCCCTCGAGGCTCTTTCCCTTGACAGCTTCGGCCGCTGCCCGTACACGTGCAGGGCGGGATGATCAGATGGGAAGCCGGCGGCGCCACCAGCAGCCCCATGGTGCGCATCTCGCCCAGCCACCGCCAGATAGCCCTCCGCCCGGACAGGACCTACTGGCTCGTCGGGCTCACGGGCGACCTGGGGCTGTCCCTCTGCGAATGGATGGTGGCCAAGGGGGCGCGGCACCTGGCGCTCAGCAGCCGCGATCCGAAAGTCGATGCAAAGTGGATCGGCAAGGTGCGCCGCGAGAACGGAGCGGCCGTCGAGGTCGTCCCGGCCGACGTGGCCGACGAGGCCAGCCTCGCCTCGGCACACGGCGTCATCACAAAACGCATGCCCCCACTGGCCGGCTTGGCGCACGGGGCAATGGTGCTCGACGACAAGCCCGTCCGCTCGATGGACGCCGAGAGCATGGCAAAGGTCGCGGCGCCAAAGGTCCGAGGCAGCGCCAACCTCGACCGCCTGCTGACCGGCCAGGAGGGCGGGCCGCTCGACTTTTTCGTCTTGTTCTCGTCCATAGCCGCCGTGTTCGGCAGCCACGGCCAGTCAAACTACACGGCCGCCAACTCGTACATGGCCAGCCTCGCGGCCCGACGCAGGCAGGCCGGGAGGCCCGCGTCGGTCCTCAACCTCGGCCTCGTCATCGGCATCGGCTACGCGTCCAACAAGCTCGGCCGGTCCGAGAGGGAGGGTCTCCGCAAGAGCGGCTTCAGGTGGATCTCGGAGGACGACCTCCACCACGCGTTTGCAGAGGCCGTCCTCGCCAGCCCTGCGGAGTCCGGGCTTGACCACGAGATCACCATCGGGGCCGAGAGGTTCGCGGCTGACTCGGCCGCCAGGCCCCCTGGGCCGACGACCCGCGACTCTCCCACATGCTGGATTATGGCGCGGCGACGACGTCGGTTGCTAGCAAGCGGGTGGATGGCGGCACCAAGCAGACGCCGCGTGAGATGTTGGCCTCGGCCTCGTCTATAGATGAGGCGGAGCTGATAGTCAAGGGTAAGCACAGTCTGTTTTTGGTATCAATGTAGAAGCGACAGGGCACAGGTTACTAACATATCTCCATAACATTCATCATCAGACTCGTTCCTCGCCAAGCTCCAGAGCATGCTCCATCTCTCTGCCTCACAGACGGAGAACGAAGCAGCCATCCTCAACTCGGCCACCGACCAGCTCGGGTTCGACTCCCTGATCGCCGTCGAGGTCCGGAGCTGGTTCCACAAGACGTTTGGCGTCAGCATCTCAACCCTCGAGATCCTGGGCGGCGTGACTATCGGCGGAATCATCGCCAATGCCCTCTCCAAGCTGGATCTGGACTTGACGACCACGCCGGGCGCGGGCAGCGAGCAGAGCGAGAGCCCGGTGCCCAGTCCAGTGTCTACAGTGTCCCAATTTCCCGCCTTCGACACCCCTGCCAGCTCCCCCACCACATCGGTCTCATTCGTCAAGGAGCGGGCGGCGACCGAGACGGGAGTCTCCGGTAACGTTGTCCAACGCCGTGGCCCTTTGTCGATCGGCCAGGACATGTTCTGGTTTGTGCAGAACTTCATGTCTGACACGTCGACTCTAAACAATACGGTCGTGTACCGGATGACGGGAAGGCTGGACGTTCAGAGACTGTCCAGGGCAGTCGAGGCCATCTCTGAGCGCCACGAAGCGCTCAGGACTGGAGTAGAGGTGGACGAGCGAGGCGTGGCCAGGCAGCTCGTCTTTGCCGACCCGACCCTCCACCTTGAGCTCATTCAGCTTTCTCGAGGAGACCAAGTCTCGTCAGCGATCCAAAGCCTCGTACGGCACAAGTACGAGCTCGACAAGGGCAAAAGCGTGCGGATTGTTGTCGCCTCGACCTCGCCCACGGAGCATCATTTGATGTTTGGATTCCACCATATCAACATGGATGGCATCAGCCTCCAGGTGCTCCTGTCCGAGCTCGGGTGCGTTTACAAGGGGAACACCCTCCTAGGATCCCCCTTGCAGTACATGAACTTTTCCCAACGCCAGCACGAAGCCTTGGATCGGGGCGACTGGGACGAGCACGTTCGGTTCTGGCGGGACAAACTCGCCCACCCCCCAGGCAAACTCGGAATCCTGCCGCTCCCAAACGCCGCCAAGGCTCGGACCCCTCTGGTGGAGTATCGAACGGCCGAGGTCGAGAGACGACTCGACCCTTCCACCATGGCAATGGTGCGTGACAGGACCCGGCAGCTGCGCGTTACAAACTTCTGCTTCTACCTCTCGGTCTTCCGCGTGCTCCTCGCCAGGCTGGCCGGGACCGACGACTTTTGCGTCGGGATAGCGGACGCCAACCGCCTCGGGGCCGACGCGCTCGACGCCGTGGGCATGTATCTCAACCTGCTGCCGCTCAGGTTCCGATCGACCCTGCGCGAGACTTTTCAGCACGTCGCCCAAGATACCAAGCAGGCGATACAGGAAGGCCTCGCGCACTCGGCCGTCCCCTTCGGCGTCATGCTGAGCAGGCTGGGGCTGCCGCGCTCGGCGGAGCACAGCCCCGTCTTCCAGGCCTTTGTGGACTATCGGGGGGCCAAGGAGGGGCAGTCGTTTGGCGAGTGCGAGCTCGAGGTCCGCTACTACCAAGGGGCCCGGGCGGCCTACGATGTCAGCCTCGATATCATTGACTCTGGCCAAGCCCCGACGGTCATCAGACTGGCCGTCCAGGAGAGCCTGTATTCCAATACAGACGCTGAGGTGCTTATCGACAGCTTCCTTCACCTCGTCCAGTCCTTGGCGGAACAGGCCGGGCCTGAAAGTCGAGTTGACAAGCTGTCCATTTTTGGACCCATTCGTTCAACAAGGCTGTCCAGCTAGGCCAAGGACAACTGGCCAAGTCGACCTGGCCCAAGACGCTACTTCATCGCGTGGCTGAAGTATCATCTTCTCACAGACGCAGCCTGGCCATCGAGGACGTCGATGGCGGACACTTGACCTACGATGCAGCTTGGTCCTCGGTCGTCGCCGTCGCCGAGGCGATATCTGGACTTGAAATCCCGCCCGGCGGTATCATTGGCGTCTTCCAAGAGCCGGGTGCCAACTGGGTCCTCTCCCTTCTGGCCATTTGGATGGTCGGCTGTGTCTATATGCCCTTGGACCCAGCGACACCAATATCGCGACTGGCCGGCAACGTCTCTCATGCCTCGCCGCATTGATCCTGGTTGACAATGTCTTTGCAGACGCCGCAGTGGCCTGAAAAAGCTCCTCCTCGACGTCTCGCCCATCTTGCACGCGGCGGCTACCCACGGCTCAAATAATCCCACGAGCCTCGCCCTGCCAGAAACGGACCCTACGGACCCGGCGGCGGTTCTTTACACCAGCGGCTCCACCGGCAACCCAAAGGGGATCACCCTTTCACATCAGAACCTGGTCCATGAGGTCGAGTTCTCATCCGCGACGTACCACTTTGGGGTCGAGCGCGTCCTGTGCCAGAGCGCCCTCAGCTTCGACATGTCCCTAACGCAAATCTTTTCCGCCATGGCCTTTGGCGGGTCGCTGCACATGCTGCCCAGGTGCCAGCGCGGCGACGCCCAGGCCATCGGCAGGCGCATCGCCGACTCGGCCATCACCTTGACGGGCGCGACGCCTTCCGAGTACCTATCCTGGGTCGGCTCTGCGGCTGCCGACCTCGGCCGGTCCACGCACTGGCGACGGGCCGTCTGCGGCGGCGAGCCTGCGACCCCGCCCTGCTCCGGGCTCTGGAATCCATCGGCCTCCCGGAGCTGAGGCTCTTCAACGCCTACGGCCCGACCGAGACGACGTGTTCGGCGACCAGGACGGAGCTGCCATACCGTCGACTCCTGGACGCCGCCGCGGCCGGTGGAGCCGTGTCCATCTCTGCCGGCCGCGCAGCACCAAACTGCTCCATCTGCGTCGTGGACGAGAACCTCGACCCCCTCCCGGTGGGGATGCCGGGCGAGATAGTCATCGGGGGCGCAAAGGTCGCTCTCGGCTACCTGCATAACAGCGACCTCTCCGGGACAAAGTTCCTCGACCACGCGCATATCCCCCAGGCCTTTGCCTCAAGGGCTGGACGTCGGTCCACCGCACGGGAGACGTTGGCCGTCTAGGGCCGGACGGTGAGCTCTTCGTCCTAGACAGGGTCGATGGCGACACGCAGGTGAAGCTCAGAGGCAACAGGATCGATCTTGCCGACGTCGAGGAGGCCATTCTCCAAGCGGGGGAGGGCCGGCTGCGGGAGGCTTTGGCCTGCCTCCACCGGCCAGGGGCCAGAGGCGCAGCAGATCCTCTCCTTGCCGTCCTCGTGGTCCTCGACACCGATTCCCCCTCGGTCGACCGGCAAGAAGACTTGGACTTCCTGGCAGCGGTGCTACGGCGAGCCCCGCTCCCGCGGGCTCAGAAGCCGTCGATTATCCAGCAAACGGCATCCCTTCCCAGGACAATCAGCGGCAAGGTGGACCGGAAAGCCGCGGCTGCGCTCCTATCGGCCGTGGTCAGCTCGCCGCCAAGGGCTCCCAAGCAGGGCGATGAAGTGCTTTCGGATGCCCAGCTGCGACTGCGACGCACGTGGCTCCAGGTCCTGCCGGCCGGCGCCGACGCTCTGGTCCGGAGGTCGTCGGACTTTTTCCACATAGGAGGAAACTCGCTCCTCCTCGTGGTGCTGCAGAGGAAGATACAAGAAGCGTTCGGGGTCAACGTCCCGCTCGTCTCAATGTTCGACTCGAGCACCCTGGAGGACATGAGCCTGCTGGTCGAGCAAAAGTCGACCGAACAGTCCCAGTCCCGAATCGACTGGGAACTCGAGACGGAGCCAGACCGAAACCTCCGGGGCATCATCGGTCGAGACAAGCTCGAGGTGGTCACCTATCCAAGCCGCGGGCCCGCCGTGGTCGTTCTCACGGGCGCCACGGGGCTCCTCGGCAAACAGCTCCTCCGGGCCCTCATAGACGAGGCCAGCGTCTCGACCATCCACTGCGTCGCGGTCCGGAGGCCAGCCGCCCTGGACCCCTTTCTCTGCTCCAGCAAGGTGCAGGTGCACCCTGGCGACCTCTCGCTGCCCCGCCTGGGCTTGGGCGCCGAGGCCGAGCGGCGCATCTTCTCGTCGGCCCACGCCATCGTCCACAACGGCGCCGACGTCTCCCCACATGAAGTCGTACCGGACCATCAAGGGCGCGAACCTCGGCTCGACCGCGCAGCTGGTGCAAATGTCGGCGGACCAGGGCCGCCTCGTGCCCTTCCACTTCGTCTCCACCGCCGGCGTCTCGCTCTACTCGGGGCTGGACTCCTTCCCCGAGGTGTCGGCCTCGGCCTTCCAGCCCCCGCCCGACGGCGGCTCGGACGGCTACACGGCCTCAAAGTGGGCCAGCGAGCGCTTCCTGGAGAAGCTGCACGCCCGCCACCGCCGCCTCCCGGTGTGGATCCACCGGCCCTCCAACATCCACCGCGCCCACGACCCCCAGTTCGACCTGTTCCAGAACCTGCTCCGCTTCTCCGCCGCGCTGCAGGCCGTCCCCGTCTTCCCCAGCCTGCGCGGCCACCTGAACCTCGTGGAGGCCCCCGACGTAGCGCGGGAGATAGTGCGCGACCTCGTCGGCCCCGGGGGAGAAGGGGGCCACATCAACTACCGCCACCGGATCGGCGCGCGGAACCTGTCCATGGGCGGCCTGGCCGACTTTATCAGGAGGGACCCCTCATCCGAAGTGCGCGTTCTGGACGTCGACACTTGGAGGAAGCTGGCCGAGGCCGAGGGCTTGCCGGAGACCGTCAGCGGGTGGTTCAAAAAGGTTGCGCATGGTACTCCCGTCAAGTATCCTTTGCTTGTCGTGGATAGGTAGGTGTGCTCGTGCCCGCACCTGAACACCAGTCAGTGTGGCACGTGCACGGCTGAGTCAGCCCGACTCACGCCACGCCATAACAGTACACATGTTCTTTGATAGACTTTCAATCGCTGCGTTTGCTACTCGTGCCCGTGAGGCAGGCATAGGCGCTAAGGGCAGGGACAGGAGTGCAGGGATCACAGACAGAGTGCAATGCAATGACGGCACATAATACTGAACCGAGGCCGGGCTTCCATGGTTAGGGCAATCCCCCACAATCCAGGTCTCGACCAGCATAGCGTGGCCCGGGTCGTGCTGCCTGTGGCATGGGATCTGGGTGTGGCGTGATTCCCATGTGGCCTGGTGTGGCCTAAGATTTGGCTGTGGCCAGGGATGCAGTCGCACTGCAATACCCCGCACTCCTGGCTCCAGGTCCAGGACCCGGGCTGTGGGTTGACAGGACAAATACAAACAATAAAAGTTCCCCGTAGTTGTTTCGATGACTTGTTTGTCTCAGATCCACGCCTCACGACCACAGGAACAAAGAGACTACTAATCAAATCAGCTGGTTTGCGTAACGACAGCAACGATGCCGCCTATACAATCCCTCCCAACCCCAACCCTCCTCAGCCGCGGACTGCTAGGCATTGAGCCCGACCAACTGAACTAGTAAGTGCGCTCGATTATTAAAAGGGTTACCATTTCTAAGGCATCAGCTAGCTTCATGGCGTCGAAGCCATTGCACTTTCTTGTGGGACACGACAAAGCAGAGTTCTCCATCCATTCAGACCTCGTGTCTCGTCTGTCCGCCGCACTCAATGCCCTGGCCAACGGCGGAACGAAGGAATCCTTAGAAGGCTACATTGCTTGCGAGGATATCGGCGAGGACATTTTCTCGCGTTTTGTTCAGTTCGTATATACCGGTGCTTACACGGGCTTCGCGCCCACCGAGAAATATGGACCTACCGTTATGGCGAGCGTCGATGAAATGGTGCCGGACATTAGCCCCGACGGGCCTCTGCACATAGGCTCAACCAATGTAACCATTCAGGAAGGCAATGTCAAGGCTGGTTTTGGCAGCACTTCCTTGTTCGAGCGTCTGCACGCAGGGTCAACCAATATGACCACACAGCAAGGCAATGTCAAGGGTAGTTTTGGCAGCACGTCCTTATTTGGGCCTCTTCCAAGGAACGACGAAAATGACGCTTTCATATTGCCCTTCTCTTTTACATCCTACCAACGGGCCGCAGCGCAACAGACCACAGGTCGGTTTGGTAGTCCCCAATACTCCGCGCTGTGGAATCAGCACCAGCCAGGCTCCCGGTCCAAGCACGAGTCCGGTACTGCGGCGTGCGACTACCGGCCTTTCCAAAGGAAACTTGATCTCATCTCGGCATTTATGGAGAAGCATTTTAACCTTGCAAGCCCCAGTAAATATTACGATTTATTAAACACTGGGCAAACCAAGCCGGACCCCCGAACAATGTCCTTCGAGCACGTGTTCATCGGCCATGCCAGGATCTGGTTCTTCGCCCATAGATTCGCCATCGCCTCGCTCATGGATCTTGCTTGCTCGCAATTGGCCCACGGGCTGGCGCAATGGACCATCTCGCCGTCGGCGTTCGTCCCCGAGTTTGGAGGACTCGTCCGCTATGTATACGGCGGTCACACAGACGGAGGATGTCAGCTGCGGCGACTAGTAGCAGAGTTCGCGACTTGCGTGGTTAAGGGATGCGAATGGTCTGGAAGGGTGGTCGATGTTGCTAAAGGAGGTGCCCGGCTTTGCGGCGGATTTGGTCAATATGATGGCGGATCGAGTTGGTTAAGGCCAACCTGTCCATAATTCTCCTTGTCGTAGCAACCTGCGCATCTCCCGTAGGGGGTCCACATTCAATATACCATCCTTCTTTTTGTAGCGCTTAGACCCCGTTCCAGTCTCTACGCTGTACCGTGCACTTGTCGAAGGCACGGCTGAAGATGAGCATTGTCGGACTGTGCTTACGACGAGTCGTGTTTTCGACGCTTAGCATAAGACCATGGCGGTAATAAACTTGCCGATGGGCAGCATGACCAGGCTGTACGACGGGGAATTTCTCTTTACGCGGGCAGTTTGTACAATATTCTCATTGGTTGGAGCTAGCGGCTTGTGCTTGGGAAGCTGTATCTGCAGGCTGGGCAGGGTAAGTTGTTATTTGTGCCGGTTTATTTTCTTTGTTGTGGCGGCGCGGAGAGAACAGGATCAGTGATCAGCGCGGGTATTTTGCAAGCTACGTAAATGGCCGTTTTTACATAAACCCCCTCCCGCCTCACGCAACATGGACAACCTCTTCGGTCCTCGGGCCCGCTCCGGCAGTGCGCGGGAAATTATCGAGACCATGGGCAAGGTGCTTTTCGGCTCTGGCGGCGTCCGTAGTTTAAGGCTGGCTGGACGATTTCGAATGTGAAGCAGTGTTGCTGAAAGTTTTGGCTTGCCGCGATGTGGGCGCTCCTGGCGTTTTTGGCGGTATCGTTGTTCCAGGCGTTTTTGGCGGTGTCGTTGTTCCAGGGGCTGCCCCCAGCGATCGGGCCGCTTCAGCCATCAGGCCAACAGCAGGCATTCTTGGCTGTGGCACTGGAGAGTAGCCTACAACATATAATTTTATTGGATTATTTGAAGTTGAAAAATATGTGCGTCGAACTTTTCCCATATATTTCTCCATATGTTAGTGCTCAGAAATCTTGTCAGTCGATACTTTGGTCCTCCCACTGTAGGCAGGAAGACTCGCTGACGTAATTAAAGTGATCACGTGCGGTCCCCTAGAAGCCATGACCTTTGACTGGACGGTATTGATTTTGAATGCGTACTGCTTCTGTCGCTTGCCCTTCCAGCCTCCTGATGAGGGCCGGGCAAGCTTCTTGACATATACATTTTATCCCCCAGCGAATTTGCGCCTGGTCCGCCGGTCGGACATAGGTCCAGAAATGATCCAAGTTCAGTTTTACGTCGAGGAGCTAGCGCGGAGGGCGGTCGTGGAGGGTCCATCCCATCATCGCTTCGGAAGGTGTGGATACGGCCAAGCACACGTCGATGGTTGAGAGCCAGGACGATCTCCGCCAATGCAGACAGCCATTCGTTCAGCTTCGGATATTTGCACTCCCTGGCCCTTTCGTGAGGCCATATTTGACCCGTCCCACCACGGATTCAACCAATCTGTACGGCATTAGGCTCTGCTACCGCATTTAGGTTGATCAATCGGGCAAAGTAGTCGACGAAGAGGATGATGCACGTCGACCTGTCCTTTGCCGTCGGCTTGACCTTGCCTGTGTAGTCACATCCTGTAACGAACAGTGGTGCGAGCCTTATGCCACTGCGCTAATAGCACTCTAAAAAGGTTATCAATTCAAGCCACCGCTTGAATCGCTCGTCTGCACAGCTTATCTAGGGAGGAGTGCACACCACCACTCTGGGCTGTTACACGTCCCAGCAGATCCGATGGACGCAGCGCTGCCACCAGAAAGGGGCTGGCTTTTGCGGTTTTGCTCTCGACACTGATGGACATATGACCATCTACCAGCGGCTGAGGGTTTAACTTACCCTGGCGGCATAGATACAAAGCTGTTCCCCCGCAGGTCAATCTGGGTAGCCGTGTCGTGACTTGGGGTTCCTCTACCAGGAGGGACTGGGTTCACAGCGTCCAAGGCGCAAGAGAGAGCAACAAGTGGCCAGTAGTCAGGTCTCAGTATTGACGTTGCTGAATCTTGCCCTCCAAGCGTGGAGGAGCCAGATTCCCCATTGGGGCGGCCCCTTAAGGGGACGCTCCGGAGGAGGAGCGTGCGCTCCACACGCTTATCTAATCGGGTCATGCCCCTGACATCTCTAGGTCATGACAAGCCGCATATATCGCTCGCCCGCGCAGCGGCGTTCGTATCAAAGCGCGGGCCGAAGGTGGCCTTTGGCGGGCATTACCTGTAATAACCGATATGAGGATCAAGGTAATAAACTATTGTGGGTTCCTTGACGATGGTGTAGGAGGAGAGACGCCCCATCAGGACCGCGTCCGCGCTGAGCAGCCTGCCATCGGTAGATGCTCGTCGACGGTCGCGTTCGTTGCCTCGCTTTCTCGGCACGCCATGTTCCGTGATGCGTTTCGGAATTGGACCTTGGCGCCGATCCAGGCGCTCAGCCCCACGACAGCGCGGAAAATACCAGCCGCAGCCACAGCCACCACCAGCCACCAACTCGATAAAGTGGGCATCGTCGAGGGTTAGGATAGGCAAGAACGCACATCCAAGCCATCCACCAGCAGGGGAGGGAACCGCCAACCTTGCATTCAGCGGCTAGCCACGACCAAACCTGCTCTGCGCCGGGAGTTGTTGTCTAACACCGTTCCTGTATCGATCTGTAGGGGCAATAATGCAAGCCCACCTCTGGTTAGCTTGTTCGTTTCCACTCACTACATCCACGCTAGCACACCCAGTAGCGCCTCCAACGTCCCCCTGCTACCAAAGTACCTACCGTACACAGGTAGGTACCTATGCACACTCCACTTGAGCCCGCCCGACTCGCCCCAAGCCCCCCCTAATTCCCCATTCAGGAGAGGTAACGCCCAAACAATTGGAAAAAAAAAAGAAAAAAAAGACAAACGGGATAAAAGTACTGCCTGGCTGGACATGGCGGCCTGCGCGCCCACGTCGTCGTACAAGTATATGACCATCCATTTTGCCCCTGCCAGCAATGGATGATTGACAAAGACCCCAAGAGATCTTCTGCTGCCAAGTTCCCTTTGCTTGCCCAATCACAACGGTCATCCTTGCCTTGCAGCCCGCAAAGTCTACACATGCCTGCCTGTTCCGCCATGCGGGCGTTCTTGGCGGCCCTGGCGCGTGCGTGCGTGGACGCTCGTTGCTCTGATCTTCGGGACAGCCCCCAAGCCTACCCCACGTCGCGTGGCCCACTCCCGGGAACGACGTGTGCTACGGCCCGCTGGGCAGTGCGGGGCCATGGGGCCCGCCCTGCAACCCCGGCCAAGCAGCCAGCACCTGCTGTGCCCCTGAGGGCTGGTGTCTTTCTAACGGACTCTCCTTGAACAAGTCGCCGGCGCCATCAAATCTTCGGCACAGAGACCCAAATTGGTCGGTTCCCTGCAAGCTGTACTGCGGTAAAGAAACCTAGCTTCCCTTTTCTTTTTCCTCCCTTTTAATTTAAGCCCAACCTGTAAGCGACGGGTTGGCTGGCAGGAGAAGACGTGCCGCATATATCTGAAAGAGCTGGAGTAGAAGTTCTTTGGCAGGTGGCGCGACTGCTTGTGCTCGCCAACCACAGGCATGTCATTCCAGTCGTGCGTCGAGCCGGCGACACTGCTACGGAAGGAAGCACAGTGCTATGCACCGCCGCCAAGGTGGCGATGCTACAGACATTTCCTATTTGCCCATTATCGGCATAGCTGCCAACCACGAATTAAAAGCGGCTGCGCCTAAAGCGGTCGGTTAGGCTGCGATCGTATTCTGTACAGTTCAGTTTCGTTACATATAGCTTAATCAAAGCTCGTCAAATCGCCCCCTTATTTAAATATTTAACCCCGGATACCGTCATTAAACCTGGGCTGGTGCTTGCGATTGCGTTATCAAATCCCCAACAAGCGACGGCAGGTCTTTGACGAGTTGAAACAACGCCACTAGGATTACCAGGCCGAACGCGCAAACGGGCCCTAGGATAGGCGAAACGGTGAAGCCGAATGACGCCTGCTGGAAGGCGGAATTCCCCTGTAGTCGCTCCGTAGCGAGGCCGACCTGCATGGCAGTTAGTACCAATGCGACGAAAACGGCGGCGGCGGCCATCCAGGCGAGGTTATCGCGGAAAAAACCGCTATAGTTATGCCTGCCGCGGAGGTACGGATCGAAGGGCGAAAGGCGGGTGAAGCGGTGGATGGTGTTAATGCGGGACATGCGGAGCTCGGCGCGCAGGAAGCGCGGGTGGACCTTATCGGGGCCGTGATTTTCGAGGAGCTCCCTGGCCAGCTTCTTCCATGCTGCCCATTCGATGGTCGAGTCGTCTGCCTTGCGAGGTAGGAGGCGCGTTTCGTTGGCAACGAAGAAGTCGGTTTCCGACGATATGAGACAAGCGTACGTATAGAGGAAGCCTAAGGCGACTCTCCGCGGGTCCGCCCGGCACGAGGCTGGCGGAGGGTTTTGGCACGCACAGGCGTCGGGACACGTCAGGTCGCTTTGCCAAAAGTCCGGATTAAGAAGAAACCTCGGGACGGGCTTGAGAAAGAGCCTCCCGTCGTTTTCCCAGAGGAGGTGCCGGTCCATCCGGTCGGCGAGGACGATCCGTCGGCCCATGGCGACCTGCAGGTGCAGCTGCTTGGCAGGATGCTTCGAGCCAGCAAACCAGAAATGCGGAAGCATTTCGCCCAGGACTCCAAGGGACAGTTCCGTCTTTAGGAAGTGTGCCACGTCGTGAGCTGGATTGCCGACGATACGGCACTTCCTCCTCCTAGTGCTTTCATAATAGTGGTAGGAAGCGGGCAAGGCGTCCACGGTGCCATCCCCACTTTCAAACACTTCGGTTGTGAACTGGAGTGACGTTAGAGCGTAAAAAGAAACACTTTCGAACGCCGTTGCGACTGCCAGCTTACCGGCCAGAGTGGGGGGTTTTGCTGAGCCATGGAAGCTGCGCGAACGGGCAACAGGAGCTGCTCGAGGTCGGATCGAAAACGCGTCGGCACTTTCTGCCCGTTCTTAAAAATCGCATAGAAAATGGAGGCGACTGTACGTAATCTGTTAGCGGACGAGCCAGCCCATAACGATGGATGGAAACTCGACTTTTGCCTTACCGTTTGTCCTCCGTTTTTGTCGTTTTGTGTTGATACAATCGGGAGCAGCCAAATACGTCGTTCCTTGTGTTTAACGCGACCTGGCGCTGTTGACGGGTTTTGTTAGATGAGTTCGTATGTACCCAAAAAGTTCGTGCGGTCGCGGCCATATCCGCCGCCTGCGCGATTTATGGTCGCGGAAATTTTGGTACGGCCACGCATGTTGCAGCCTGCTTTGATTGGATTGGAATGATTGGATGTAGATGCGCCGTGGCGCTGCGTGGCTTTTTACCGCCTGACCATCGCGATTTGACGACGGTTCCAACCCAAGCACCCCGCGCTTCATCGCGTCCACGAGAAGCAATTGCATATCAAACGCTCTTTTGATCCATCGCCAGCCGCCATCTCACACGAAGGCCGCAAAGCAGCCTGCGCCTTGGAAGCAGCCCCCAGACCGTCTCAGGTCAGATCCAAAGGCGGGGGACTCGCACGCAGACGATTCCTGGCCGCCGCACTCTGGGACCGTGGGTGCCAGACGCTGCCGGTAGCTGCAATGGATCCAGTCAGCGTCGGCCAGGTCATTTTCGTGCCAGGATGGGCAATTGCCATTTCTCTTCTCCTGGCCGGAGTGACGATTATCGTTTACTTTCGACTCTCTGCCAGACTCGCGCATTCAAAGCCGGCGTCAGCTCCGCACCAACACCAGGTCCTCGAAGCGACGACGCAACCCTCCCAACAATGCCTCTCTCAAGCCAACACCGACAAGGACGAGCCGGACACAGACATTGACATCATCGCCATCCATGGCCTCGACACGAAGTCGCCGGATACGTGGACATGGACAGACCCTAGCGATCGCAACATCCGAGTCAACTGGCTGCAGGATCCAAACATGCTCCCCAGCAAAGTAGGACGGGCTCGGATCTTCACATGCGACTGGCCGGCCGATTTGTTTGAACGGTCGGACTCGATCCAGAAGACGATGGAGGAGTTTGCTCGGCTTTTGCTCGCCGATATCAAAAGGAGACGGTCTCCAGCAGCGAGCAGCCCCACATGCGAAGATCGGCCCATTCTCTTCATCGCATCGTGTCTCGGTGGCATCATCTTGATGAAGGCTCTCGTGATGGCTGACCACGAATACCTTTCTGTTAGGAGAGCCACACGTGGTGTTGTTTTCCTTGCCACGCCCTTCCGAGGCACTTCGTTCCAAGATGTGGCCAAGTGGGCAGAGCCGGGTTTGAAGGCCTGGGCTTCGATCCGAAGCCAGAAGGTGACCAAGTTGCTCGACAGCGTGAAGGAGGAGTCTGTCAATCTTGAGGAACTCGTCAGAAGCTTCACTCAGCTACGTCAAACGCACTCCTACCGAGTAATGACGTTTTATGAATTGGGCAAGACGAATTTGTACGGCAAAGTATTTCCTTGGCCTCGCTTGTTCCGTCAAGCAAAACCGGTAAGAATTGCGAAACACTTTATATTTACGATAGGCCGAAGATTGCTAACGCTCGTCAGCTGGTCGATAAATTCTCCGCGACCCTGATATTTGTTCCACATCCCTTATCACTTAATCGGACCCACGTCTTAATGAACAAGTTCTCCCACAGCAAGTGCACAAGTCAGTGTGAGCACCGTTGCGAGGAGCGCCAGGATTTTGAGCGTGTTTCTGGGAAGATTCAGGAATTTCTTAAGGAGATACGTGAGGGAAGTCTCCTCAAGCAAGCGGACGCCTGGATCCGCGACAACCACTATACTACGGGGAAGCTCAAAATCGAACGACTATCGGGCGAGCAGCTTTCGATGGACCAGTGCTACATCAATCTCGCCATCGTGGAGCAGCCGGGCCGTGATGCAGCCCGCTCCGAAGAAAGATCAGAAAAAGATACACCGCCTCAATCCTCTCCGTTTTCACTCCACGCTCGGCTGAAGACCGAGACCCCGGACAAGGACATCCAAGTCGAGCTGCCGACACTCTTCAACCCGCGCAAGGGATCCAACGGTCAGACAAGCCAACCAAGAAGAATCCTGATCCGAGGACGAGCCGGAGTTGGCAAGACTACCTTGTGCAAGAAGATGATTCACGACTTCATCCATCGCCGTATATGGAAGGACCTGTTCGACCGCATACTCTGGATGCCTCTGCGGACCCTGAAAAGAAAGCCCGACGGGGGGTATAATCTTGAGGGTTTTTTCTCCGGGATTTTTTCTCCCAAAGCCCGAAAGGCAAGGATCTCGCCAAAAGACTGTGGCACGCATTGGATGCCACCCAGTTTGCTAGAACTCTGTTCATCCTCGATGGCCTGGATGAAGTCTCGGAAGGCTTGGATAGAGAAAGCGAGATGCACATATTTCTCGAATTCCTCTTGAAACAGCCCAACGTTATCATCACGTCCCGGCCTTCCGCATCACTCCTAGACGACTTGCGCCCCGACCTCGAGCTGGAAACGATTGGGTTCTATCCAGATCAAGTGACGGAATACGTCGAAAAGACCCTCCGCGATCCACCGAAGGTCGTTGAAATCCAGTCGTTCCTTCAACGCGGCCGCTCATTCAGGGTCTTGTGCGGATCCCCATTCAGCTAGATGCGCTTTGCTTTACCTGGGACAGCCGCTCCCGTTCCGCTCCTGCGCCGGAAACTATGACCCAATTGTACGAAGATATCGAGCTGAAGCTATGGAGGAAAGACCGCCACCGGATCCGCCAATGGAAGGAGCCGGCTGCCCGGAGTGCAAGGACTCGCCAGGAGATCAAACGCGGGATTGAAGGCACGATGGACCTGCTCGAGTTCTTTGCGTTCTGCGGACTTTGCAGCGACGTGATCAACTTTGACGCAACGCACAGAGATGTATATATGGGCACTTCACATCCTCGTCGGTGGACAAACCGTTCGATGACACCCTTGCAGAACTATCTTTTCTCCGAACGTCCGACCCTTCATCAGAGAACCGCTCCACGACTTATCATTTCCTACATTTGACCTTCCAAGAGTACTTTGCTGCGCGGTATTTTGCACGGCAGTGGGAAGCTGGACAGAAGTTCGAATACCTCGACTTCAAAAAAAACCCCCCAAAGTCGAAACCGATCCTCGCGGGTTTCTTCAGCAACACAAATACAACGCACGCTACGACATCTTTTGGCGTTTTGTCGCCGGCTTGCTTCACGACCATCCCGACCGACTCTACCGCTTTTTCCGCACGATCGAGGACGAACCGCGCGACCTCTTGGGTCCAGTGCATCAACGGCTGGTCATGCATTGCCTGAGCGAAGTGGCTCCGTCACAGGACATCCCGGGGTTCAACCAGCTTCGAAAGGATCTGGAAGGTCAATTGAAGCAGTGGCTGTTGTTTGAATGTAACTTGCGAGAACATTCACAATTAGCAGCCGAGATGGAATTTCCAGAACAAATCCTGGGGATGTTTTAAAGGAAGAATCCAAGGACGTGAAAAAGAAAATTCTACACTCGCTGAAGGAAAGACCAAATATTTCACCAGCAATCCTCCAGGACGCGGCGGCACTGTTGAAAGATCCGGACTCGTCCGTCAGGGGCGCTGCAGCCGGGGCCTTAGGTAGGCGGTCGGACCTGCCGGAAGCGACCCTCCAGGACGTGGCGGCACTGTTAAAAGATCCGGACTGGTCCGTCAGGGGCGCTGCAGCCGGGGCCTTAGGTAGGCGGTCGGACCTGCCGGAAGCGACCCTCCAAGACGTGGCGGCACTGTTAAAAGATCCACGCTCGTCCGTCAGGGGCGCTGCAGCCGAGGCCTTAGGTAGGCGGTCGGACCTGCCGGAAGCGACCCTCCAGGACGTGGCGGCACTGTTGAAAGATCCACGCTCGTCCGTCAGGCGCGCTGCAGCCGGGGCCTTAGGTAGGCGGTCGGACCTGCCGGAAGCGACCCTCCAGGACGTGGCGGCACTGTTGAAAGATCCGGACTCGTCCGTCAGGCGCGCTGCAGCCGAGGCCTTAGGTAGGCGGTCGGACCTGCCGGAAGCGACCCTCCAGGACGTGGCGGCACTGTTGAAAGATCCGGACTCGTCCGTCAGGCGCGCTGCAGCCGAGGCCTTAGGTAGGCGGTCGGACCTGCCGGAAGCGACCCTCCAGGACGTGGCGGCACTGTTGAAAGATCCGGACTCGTACGTCAGGGGCGCTGCAGCCGGGGCCTTAGGAAGGCGGTCGGACCTGCCGGAAGCGACCCTCCAGGACGTGGCGGCACTGTTAAAAGATCCGGACTCGTACGTCAGGGGCGCTGCAGCCGGGGCCTTAGGTAGGCGGTCGGACCTGCCGGAAGCGACCCTCCAGGACGTGGCGGCACTGTTAAAGATCCGGACTGGTCCGTCAGGGGCGCTGCAGCCGAGGCCTTAGGTAGGCGGTCGGACCTGCCGGAAGCGACCCTCCAAGACGTGGCGGCACTGTTAAAAGATCCACTGTCCGTCAGGGGCGCTGCAGCCGAGGCCTTAGGTAGGCGGTCGGACCTGGCGGCACTGTTAAAAGATCCACTCGTCCGTCAGGCGCGCTGCAGCCGAGGCCTTAGGTAGGCGGTCGGACCTGCCGGAAGCGACCCTCCAGGACGTGGCGGCACTGTTGAAAGATCCGGACTCGTCCGTCAGGGGCGCTGCAGCCGGGGCCTTGCGTGGGCAGTCGGACTATTCTTTTCTTCGCACAATGGACAGCCAATCTTTCAATGACTTCTACGGCTTTTTGTTAGGGAGAAGCTTTTCGAATTACCTAACATGGTATGTTGAAGGTAACAACTCCAGCATTAATATGCCGGAGGGAGGCAGGGATGTCCCATTTGATCTGAAGAGCAAAGTCCAGGAAGCGCAAGAATCCTTGAAGGTTCCCCGTAAGGATTTACAATAGTATTTTTCATATCTTTATTCAATAGGGGGTTTGGGGGGAGCCACTGCTTTATACTATTCTATTTTGCCACCCAGATGCTTGGAATCCTGTCGAAGTTTCTACAATGTAGGAGCTACCCGCGCCGCCCATTCAATCAGTGGTTTGCTTCTCGAGCGCAGCAGGATGGTGTGACCTCGTGTTTTCAACCAGATGCCCCGAGGGCTTCAGTGCCGGGCGTGCGTGCCCCGCTGGCAGCCTCGGCTTTCGGACGGTTTAAAAAGCCCAATTGACAGAAGAGATCGTCCATGCTTGTTATCCCCTGGCGGAAACGGGTGATATTATCGTTGTACAGCTTTGACGCTATGTTATGTTTAGGGACGGCGACCCGGAACTTGTGGAGTTCGATAACGAGCCTCCTTTGCCTCTGGGACTCGGTGCCCGCTGATGATCTAACGGAAGTCACTGCGTAACCCCCCGCCGCTGGTCGCGACCGGTTTCGTTATTGTAAGCCAGAAAGTTTGGGGCACCTTGGCAGCGAGTTGCCACTTTTATTTTTTCGGTGACGAATTAAGCGCAGGTATGTATGCTAACAGTCGGTGCCTCCCAGCTGCAGCTGTTACACCCTAGAAATGTATGGAGATTTGGGTGCCGCTTTAAGTTAATGTACTTCCTTGTTCCAGGTACCTTTTTCTTTGCTTCTGTTCAATAACAGGTCCTCCGGCGTATTGGGGCGAAGCGGTATGGCTCCAAGATACAACAACAGCATAAACGATATCTACGACCCCCAAAGAGTCCCCGTCAAGGGTGCTGCTGGCAGTGATCAACCCACGAAGCAGCCCCCAACATTGTCTTCGTCCACGGCCTATTTGGTCACTCGTGGAATGACCTGGGCCGACGAGGCGGTGAAGGGCAACAAACCCTTCCGGCCGCGGAGCCTTCTGCCGGGAGCGGTGCTCGGTGTGCGAATATTTCGGGTGCCGCACTCGACAACCTAAACCAGGCCTTGGAACGAGCGCCTGTATTACGCCAGGTCACACGCAAGGGACACGATGGTGGCATATGGTTGATATATTTTATGGCTGTACTCGCTACGTGGGTAGAAATGGTGATGTGGAAGCAAGAGTCCTGCTTCACCTTGGCGCCCGGGCAGGCTGCTGGGCCCCGCGGGACCGTCTCCGTCCGGGTTGACCGTGCGGTCCTCTGGGCCCCTCCGGGCCTACGGGCCTCGCGGTCCCTGTGGTCATTTTGGTCCCGCCTGGCCGGGAACCACTTATACGCCGTAAGGGCTGGGGAGCTTTTGACCGGGTTCGCCGGCGCGTCCCGTAGGTCCCGGGTTGCCCTGCGGCCCCTTTTCGCCCCGATTACCCTGCGACCCTGGTGGACCTGGTGGCCCCATTATGCCTAACGCCGGGCATGCTCGGTTTGACATTAGATCTTGGGCCCCGGCTGTGATGACGCGGCGTGCCTTGTTGGGCAGACGCAGCCAGGTTTCGTTTGCACCAAGGTACTAAGCCCAGCGTTGGATACAAGTCGACAACTTGTATCTTCTCGTCCTTTTGGCCTAGTTGGATTGGGCTTAGCTAGATTTGCCAGAGCCGTGACATTCGGAGTAGATGTCGAAAAAGGCGACCTCGCACGCTGCCGGCCGTGGGGTCCTGCGGCACCGACGAAACGTTGTAGACGCGCAGGCCGCTGGTGTAGCTGCTCTGGTACGAGTAGCTGTCGATGACGTACTGGTTGTGGTCGATACTGCGCTGTTGGGAGAAGGGATGACATACCATGTTTTGCTTTGTATGCTATCTCAGTCTGGACTTATTGGCTGCTTACCTGAATGGCCTTGTAAAGATCGGTGTTTTGGGGGTACTTAAAGTCGCGGACATCCCAGATATAGGTGACGGGGTACTGGCCGAAGCCGGGGCCGGGGACTTTGTCATATTCGTCGTCCATGAGCAGGTACTCCTGGTTGTCCACGTCCAGCCGCCAGCCCTGGTGGGTGTAGCTGAAGCCCTCGTGCGAGGTGCGAGAGGTGATTTTGGGCGCGTTCTTGTCGATAACGTCGTAGATGGTGAGCGTCTTCTCGTTGTAGCCATAGCAGATGTCCCGGCCGACGTATTTGGCATGCGGGCCGCGGTAGATGACGCACTGAGCGCCGTGCACGCACGAGTCCTGCGGGTCGCACGCGATGGGCATCGGCTTGGAGGGGTCCTTGAGCTCGAAGAAGATGAGGCCGCCGGCGCAGCCGCTGGTGCGGGGGCGCGCGCCGACCATGACGCCGTACTCGGCCTCCCCGTTGGCCACGACGTTGTGGCTGGCGCCAATAAGCAGGCTTCTGAAGTGGCCGGTCAGGTCGGCGGTGCCGTACTGCTTGGGCGCCTCGGCGTCGGTGACGGCGAGCAGCGTAGTCATGTCGAAGATCTGCACGCCGTGCCCGCTCTGCTCGCTGCCGATGAGCATGTAGTGCTTGTAGCCGCGGATCTCACGCCACAGCGAGTTCTCGCTCAGCGTGCCGTGCGACGGCAGGAAGCCGACGGCTGTGGGCAGGATCTCGATGAAGGACGCGCCCTGGAACAGCTCCACCTGGGGCTGGACCGACCCGAAGTCCGGCCGCCAGTTCATTGCGGCCGGCCTGCCGACCTCGCCGGCGGCGTTGCCGCGTGGGGAGCTGATGGCGGCGTGGGGCGGGAAGCCGTAGAGGTCCATGTCCCTGCACCTGAACGTGTGCAGCGGGTCGCCGGGGATGGCGGCGACGTTACTGATACATTTGGTGTCGGGGCTAGACTGCTCGAGTCCAAGATGCCGGCCTGCCTTTCGGCACGCCAGTGGCTCTGTTTGACACACAAGTCAGCGGGGTTGGGCTCGTATGACGGCTTGCAAGCAGGTGAAGCGGTAACCAGGGGGGTATTTACCATCTTCAGGTCCATGATGTGCTCGTGAACGAGACCACTGTCATAAAGCTTTGCGGTTGGCTGTCGTCAATAACGTCTCTGCACGCCGAACAGCTAGCGGTCAATACTTCGCGATCTGAACCAGAGCCAGTACGCTCAGATAGGGCAGACAACTCTGTCAGCTTCGCGCTGGCAGCCCTCGAAATAGTCGGACAGGGAGCCAGCTCACAAGTCTGATCAAGAATGCGTACTGCTTCCAAAAAGTTCCGACATTCATGGTATCCCCTAGTCTCCCAAGCAGCTGAAACAAACAAACGAGATATATACGCCGAGCGGGTAGCGGTCGCCACTTCATAATCTAAATCACGGCCAGTACCTTCGGGCAGGGCCGACAACTCGGCCAGATTCGCGTTGGCAGCCTTTGAATAGCCGGGTAAGGATGCGGCTCACCAACGGACAAAAATAAAGGTTATTTGCACTACACTTTGGGCGACTGAAAAATGGCCCTGGGGGATGACGATCTCTATATGCGAGCGTCGGTAAAGCTTGACAGAATATAGTTTGGAGATTGCGCTAAGCGAAAACCTGCCAACCATATTATATTCCAGCGCCCTTTCCACTCAGGGGCCTGGAGGGTGGAAAGTACGAGCTAGTTCGACGGGATTCATACACACTCATCTCACTATTGTCTTATCAGCTTTCTGTGAGGCGGCGCGCAAAAGCTGAGCCCGTGATGGGCCCAGCACGCGAGTACGACCCCGAGTCGGGAAACGAGGACAGCCGTAAACGACCCCTACCCTTGCGGTTTTAACATTTTCAACATAAGGGGGCATGGCCGTTCCTTTAAAACGGGCGTGAATGTCCAGGCACCTAAGCAGCAAGTTAAGGTGCTGATGGATTTGGATGCAGGGGCAGCCGCGAATACCGTGAGCTACAAGTTTACCCGGAAATTTAAGATTCCGGGAGCCCGCGAACCGATCCCGGAGCTTATCGGCGTTTAAAAAGCGCCTATTAAATGCTATAGAGCACATTACATCACGTTGAAGGCCCAAAATCGGGAGTGTCAGGGCACGTAGGGGCAAGGCAAATAAAGGGAGCAGAAAGATAGTATTCAGAGTAGAGTCCAGGCCGGAGGCCGGCCTGCCAGAGTATCTCTATCTACTGCGGCCTGGAAGCGCCTGCAAAAAGCGGACCCCTCACGTGCCGTAACAGGAAGGGCCAAGAACGGAACATCACAGCCTTGTTTTACGCCATTCGTCGAGGCACGGATGCCTCTGACATTTTACTAGGGCACCCAACGATGGTGGAAGAAGGCATCAACTTGTTCAATGCCGACCAGTCGTGGGAATTCGGGACGATACGCGTACCCGAGCCGGGCGATTGGGCAGCCGCAGTAGCGGCAGGTTCGCCGGCGTACCAAGTGCAGCTAACAAAGGCTGTCGTGGGACACATCACGGCGGCATATCACCAGCTGAGCGCCCGCGAACCTACAATTCCGGCGTTGGACGAGGAGGACGAGGAAAAGCTGACGGAGCCCCTTGATCCGCGACTTCAAGCATACGCCGACGTGTTTTCGAGCCAACGAGCCAGAAAGCTCCCCTTATTAGAAGGAGCCGAACACGCCATCGAACTGGAATAAGGGACCAGGCCGCCAGTGGGCGCCCTGTACCCAACTTTGACACCATCCATTTTCAACCAGTGCTACGTTCTCACTCTGCTCCCTTTAAAGCACAACACGGTCTTCATTGCAACACTACGCAGGCGGGCCATATCGTTTGCTGAAATACCGTAATTGCGTGGATCGAGTATTTAATTACTTCCGTCACCTTATCGACAGTAGCTATCTCATTATCGTTGGAGCATTCCAAGGGGGAGCCTTCGAGCTTTATGGCATCCTGAAAGTTGGAAATAGTTTGGCAATCACACACCCAGCCGATTGTCTCGAGATTGGGGAGTCGAGCAAGGCTCTGGAGCAATTGCGGTGTCCCGTATGCTGTCCAACGGCTGGAAACGATGCTGAGATCTCGCGTAAATAACGTTGTTGCAAATTTGTCTAATGCGAGGTTCCTAACGCTGGATAGTAACCTTGCGATCAATCCAAAATTGCGATCAGATCGAGGCGCGGGGCACAAAAATCCAGCCACGAGATTCCTGACGTAGAATATATCTATTTCATTGTTAAATCGTAGCAAAGGCGGCGCCCCTAGAAGGTCAAAAAACATTTCGTCAGGAAAGGCGCTTAGAGCAAAAGCGCGGCTCTCGTGGCAAGTGGAGGGGAGTGTCCTTACTGTGGCTGTCTATGGATCAATCTCCCGTCTGTCAAATCCTCCTGGTCGCTAACAAATGGTAAAAACCCGAGGTTCGCATAAGCCCAAAAAATTCCAGATTTCACACCTAAGTTCGGTCGGAAGATTTGGGAATTGTGGGAAATCCTTCGGGCCATGGGACGCTGGCATCCCGGGATAGCACTAGGATTAAAGCTAGCCGATATAGCTACTGAAAATAAAATTTATTTAACGTCTCGAATGCCAATATTAAGCTGGCTATGTGCCATAATGCCCACATACAGTTCTTCAGGCGATAAATATCTCAAGGTGAATTCGAAAAGTCGTTTTCTGACATAATGCGGAGCAGCCATTCGACAAGGTGGCCGGATTAACGATTGCGCAGCTGTGGCCTGGGAGTGGGCGCCTGCCAGCTACGCCTGAAGCCTGGATCCAGGCAGTGAGCTTGGAGCCTGGAACCAGACGGTTCAGGGGCACAGAGTGTGGGCACTGCCGCTTTACTTGTGGCAACTTTACCCGAGCGCATGAAAATGCCAAGCGGTAGCTCAGGCTGATCACCTGTGACTCACCCTGTGCCGCCCCCTGCTCAGGTTGAAGCGGCGGCAGCTCAGGGCTGGCACTCAATCCAGACTTGGGGGGCAATTTTTTTCGGGGATGACTATATAGGTAGGTAGGTGCCTAGCAATACAGACAGTGCGAGACTACCTATGTATTCTTGGCCGGCGTGGCCTGCAAAACACGTGCGTGGTCCTGCAACCAATTTCGAGTATACTACTCGGTCAGGCGCCTCCTATTTTACGCACAAGAACAAGAGGGACTGCAGTTGATGCGTATTTCTTTTGGCCTGCTCTAGAGTGCAGTAGCGCTGGAGCTGCAAGACGTCAGTCAGTACCAGAGCCCTCCTGCCCGCCATCGAGAGCGCAAGGGATCATGGCCATGACCAAAGGGAAGCACGCAGCAAAGAGGTTAATTATAAAAAAAAGAAGAAAAAAATCATTGTGTTATAGAAACAGATCGGCATCTAACAGGTATCTTGGAGAACAAACAAATCTTTCGCTTGCAATGTTGTAAAAGACGCTCCGTCGAGAAGAAGCAACCGAAAAGCAGGAAAACGTCCGAAACAGAAGCAGTGAGGCTTCGCATCAAGGAGGAGGAAAAACTAGACCGACGACGCCGACCCCAGACTCCCGAAACACCCCCAAGACCGGTTTCATGTCATCAAGTCATCACTTATTCCGCTGCCGTTTCCTCCTCCCGGCGGCGGGACCACCGCTACCGCTGGGCCCAGCACCGCCGGCGCCGGCTCCTCCACCGCCACCAGCGTCGTCGTCGTCGTCATCGTCACTGTCGTCACGGTCACGCATGCCCCCGCCCCCGCCTCCGCCGCTGCCGCCCGGGCCGCCCGCCTTTCGTTGCCTTCTTGATGCTGATGAGGCAGCCCTGCTCCTTGAGCCTCTTTGTCAGCGGCGTGCTGGCCTGCATGCCGGGGAAGTCCTTTGCGTTGTACACGGTGAAGACCTCGCTCATGGCCGTGCCGAGGATGGGCGCCCTGCTGCCGAGCTGCATGCTGCGGGGCGAGATGACGACGAGCGAGAACTTGAGCCGGAAGTTGCCCGGGGTCCGGCAGCTCAGGTCCGGGAAGCAGAAGAAGCAGCCCTCCTCGCCCTTCTCGTCAAAGCCCACAAACGGCGACGCTACGAGCGTGCCCATGAGCCGCCGCTGCTGCCGGTAGTCCTCGGGCATGGCCGAGTTGTCCTGCTCGCCCGTCTCATCCCAGATGGAGCAGTGCACCACGCTGAACGGGTGCCTGATGCGCGCCGAGACCTCGTCTGGGCTCGCCTTTGGGTTTTCGTAGAAGAGCTGCACGATGGGCGGCGGGTCGATGACGCGTCGGTCGCGCTCGCCGAACCCGCACGAGCGTGCAGCTATGGGCTGTTGCCGCACTTGAATCCGGTACTCGGATGGAGTTGGCGCCGGCGGCGCCGTGGCAGGTGCCTTGTGGGACGCGATCGAGGGCGGTGGCGCGACGCCGGGCGGCCCCGCCTGTCGTACTTGCTCTGGATAGTCGGACGTGCTCGAGGTCGGCGGCGTCGTCACAGGCGCCTTCTGTGACGAGGTCGAGGGCGACGACAAGACGCCCATCGGCCCCACAGGCCGTGTTTGCACCCTGTACGCGGGCGCCATTGGCACCGGAGGTAGCATGGCAGGTGCTTTTTGTGACGATGTCGAGGGGGATGATGTGATGCTGGCCGTCCCCGCGCGAGTAGACGAGCCGGCCACTCTGCCCTCGGCCACACTGCTGGCGCTACTAGCGGCACCACTGCCGCCTCCATCTCCACCGCCGCTGAGCATGCTGTGTATGCTCACCTTGACCGGCTCCTGCCGTGGTGATAAGCTGCTCTGGTGCTGTTGCTGTTGCTGTTGCTGTGGAGGCATTGGCGGGTACTGCTCCATCTGGGCCGGGGTATCCGTTCGGCATCGGTGGCGGGCTCGTCGATACTTCTGGCGATATTGCGGGCTTTGATATTGCTGTTGCGGTGTGTTGTGGTACGCAGCGGATCGGCTGTCGCTCTGAGATGTTTGGAGGTTGCTGCTGGTGGGGAGGGAGGTGTGTTTTGATCAGGTGAGGTGCTGGTGGCGGAGGCGGTTGCGGCTGTTGATGGTTCATGGTAGGAGTCGGAGGAGCGTTCGAGCGTGGTTGTCTTCCATTAGCAGAATAAGACTGTGGTACAAGCTTCCCCATCAGGCCGCCAGCGGCGGCAGCATGACGATTATCTTCCTGATGTGGGGGCGGCCGGCTGGGCTGGTGCATATGGTGCCCCGGGTTGGGCACCGCTGCCGGCCCCCTTGACGGGTGAAAGAAGTGGCCGCCATGACCCCTAGACCCATCGGGCGGCAGTATGTCGTCGGATCTGTCACTGGTGGTCGATGATTGTGTCGGTGACAGGCGAGCGTCCGGATGCCGTCTCGGCGCTAGAGGGTAGTAGTGTGATGGCTGCTCTGGGGCTGGGCCGGGAAGGAGAGGTGGTGTTTGGGTGATTGGCGACGGGGTCGTGTAGTCGGCACTGTAGTACGGTGGCCGGGGGTTGCTGTTGTAGTGGGCATCCCGGCCCGGCGGCGAGGTTGGGTACTGATGCGCCTGTGCAGGCGCGTGTGGTGAGGCGAGGCTGCGCATGGGACTGGGACGAGAACAAGCTCGAAGGGCCCGGAGTCGCTCACTCGGGGGCTGGGGTGCCTGTGAGTATTGCTGGTCCTGGACGTAGCCGCCATGGCGCGGGGCATATGGATCATGACCCCACCCGCTTCCTGGCCTCGCCATTGTGTCCAGCGGAGGCGAGAAATGACTTCGATGGGAGGCTTCGACGGCTGCAGACATGAGGGAGGTGGGGACGCCGAAGACGAGAGGGAACCTGGTTATGAGGCCCGAGGAGCAGCAGCAGACGGGGCCAGGGAGAAATGTATGGCGACGGCTAGGGTTTCCTGTGTCACGCCTTGGTATCAGCAACTGACTGGCTCTGAGGCCGGGCGCACCCTTGTCTCGGCTGCGCGGGCGACGGCAGCCGGCGTTTACCAGAGGGCTCACCTACCGGCCTGGCAGACAGTGGTCGCCGCCTGCCTCTGATCGGGATGGCCAGGCGGCTTCTGAGTGGCTGTCGAGTCGAGGTGTGGCTCCGAGCCCTGTGTGCAGGTGGCCTTTGGGAGCGAAAGCGAGGGCAATCAGGCCTGCGTCTCCGGGACAAGGACGAATGGTGATACGGCCAGCCGCATATGAGTGAGACCCGGAACTTGTGCAGAGGGTTACTCGTGGCGCGACGCGGGAAAGGGTTTCTTGTCTCTGGTGCCAGTCTTTGCTCCTCCAAAACCCACACCTCTGCGTCGCACCAGGTCTTGGCTAAGGAAGTATTTGACGCGGGTGATGGCAGCGGTTCCGATATTATTTGCAGTTGGTCTCGCTCGCCTGCGGTCGTGCGGGCATTGGCGAGACCAAAAAGGGTGGACGACGAGTCTGGGGGCGCAGAGGAGAAAAAAAAAAAAAGAACAATGGAGAAAAATGACAAGAAAATAAAGCCAAAGAGAAGCGCCGAAGATCAGGCCAATGTCGGTAAGGGCAAGCAGACAGACCGGTGTGAGTGGCGCCTGCTGCGGTTGTTCGCTGCCGAATTCTCGTGTTGTTTGCTTTTTTTTTTTCTGTGTAATTGCTTTTCCGCTCCTTCCTTCCTCCTTACTTTTCTTCCTGCGCCAGCCCTCGCAATGCGATCTCGGTCCGGGTTGACTTTGGCGAGTAACGTCAGACTGTGCACACTGGTCGAGGGTGCTCCGGCAGAGGACCAAGATCGCAGCTAGCAGCTGTGTGCGTTGTTCTGGCGTGAGGTGCGGGCGGGGACGACTTATTTAGAGGAGTGGGTGTGGATGCTGTCGAGGTGGGTGTGGGCGTGTGGTGGATGTATGTTGTAATATATGCATACCAGCCATGCGATGTGCCCTCGGCTGCGTATCGAGGCAGCAGGAGTGGGCACAACCGGCATATAAGTACGCACGCAGCGGGTATAAGGTGCTCGACGGGCGAAGCAGAGTCTTGCAACCTCTGCGGATCATGCCAGGGGTGTCTGAGCTATTTCATATCGATCTGGAAGAGCCGAGTGACGAAAAGGTTGCGTGAGAGATTGAGAGAGGCTGCACCAATAGCGGCTGCCAGTATACTCCCTCTCCAAGGCGGGTAGAGTGGTCCCAGACAAGGCTCGAGAAGGATGCCGTCGCTGCAGGTAAGCACGGGCAGATAAAACAAACCAGGACAGGACAAACTTTTTCGTTCTGGGGTTGCAAGTCTCTCTCTCGGAGACCAAAGAGCCTTATGTATTAGGGTAAATGCGGCTGGGGTGAGGTGGGTATTACTTGGCCGGTCTATGCACCCAGCTAGGGAGGTAGGTTAGACAGCCTGCCTACCTGGGAAGCAGCCTACGTAGTTGCCCACTGCGCGTCCGTACATGGGGTATGGTAGAAGTGCGGCCCTACCGAGGCGGAAGCACGGGTATAATGAGAGGGATGGCCGTGGCGAGCGCATGGCGTAGTGGACGAGAGGGTGTGCGCAAATGGAGACAGTCTAATATCTGGGGAACGGCGAGCGCGGAAGTGGCTGTCGGTCCACTTTGACCACAAGCGCTCCGTATATGGAGTGTGGGAGTGTGTGCACTCACAGTGGCGTTGCGCTGACCTTGTTGATCCCAAGTCTACTCGCAGTCGGCGTGGGACAAGGTAACAAGGAGCATGGGAGCATGGGAGCATGGGAGCATGGGAGCATGGGTCCCGCTGAGTGGATATGTATGTAGGGTCGTCGCACAGCGCAGGGAGGCAAGGACACGGGTGGGCGCGCGTTGATGGGGGTGCGTGTTAGCTAAAAAGGCACCCCCTAGCCGGCTTGGCCCTGCCTGCCTGCCTGCCTGCCTGCCTGCCTCGATGTGTGGGAGCATATATTAAGGATACAACCTGCCTTACTGCAGTTGCCGTGGGCAGGCACCGGCCTGTACCTGAACCCAGGCGGCACAGCAAACACGGCAGTAGGCAAAGGTGTAGCAATCAGGTGTCCAGACCTCGGATCCTGTCTGGCCTGGGGTATTCTGGCAAGTTGGCAGGCAACGATGGGGTGGTTAAGGGTTAGAAGATGGGTAAAACGGGGCCGACAGGATCAGCCCTCCCGCCCGTCATCAACGGGCCGGACTTTTGTTGCAGCGAGAAAGGCTACGTAGTAGGGCAGTGGGAACGTATGGGGCCGCCGGCGTGTCGTCCAGTGCTTGGGACGGGGACGACGGCACGGTGGACAGCCGTTAGCGCTGCGGTGGGATATCAATCCGATGTGTGCAAGAGCCAGGTGATGGTAGGCAGGCTCGCGGCGCCGGGGCGGGTGATTGGCCACCAAGCCAAACGACGAAACCACGATGGCCCGGCGCAGGGGAACGAGTGCCCAGGGTTGGGTTCAATAGCGTGGTGCCAGCAATCCACTTGGCCTCCTCCATGGCTGGCCGCCCCGCCGGCGTCGTCGCTGCGCAGAGGCCGATGAGATGGCATTAGCCAACCCAGCAGCAGGCCCCCTGTGGCCAGGGGTCGGGGCTCCAGCGGCACGCTAGGCGGCGGGCCCTAACCAATCTGCGTGTCGCCTGCATGGTACCATCCTGCCGTGGGTCCAAGACAGCCCGCCCGCAAGACAGCCGTCTCCGCCGGCCAAGGAGCGGGGACATGGGGGACGAGAAACGAGAGTGGGCGCGCGTGCTGGGCATGGGGACACTGGCTGGGGCGAGCTGGAGCGCCACAGGCATCCTTGGGGCGTGCACATGCGTGCCCGGTGCGTGGTGCACAGCGAGGCGGGACAGATGGCCGCCACGAGCAAATATTGGCCGATTGATATGGACTAGGGGGCCAATAGTGAGAGAAGAAAAAAGGAAGGAAAGAGCCGAGGGCGCAAAAGAAACGAAGAATGGTGGGAGAGGAAGGAGATCCCAAGGGCAGTGACGCAACCATAAACGCCGCCTCGCGTGGAAAAAGGGAGGCAGGCACAGCTGCCTGGTGACTTTGCCCTCTTTCCTTCCTGCCTGACCAGCACCAATGCGCCTTCCGCCACAACCCGGAGCAATGAAACCAAACTCCTCGAGCCCTCAAACACAGCCGATTCGGTTTCCCCTCGATTTTCTCGCTTCTCCTGCGTCCCGTGTCATGTTATGCCTGTTGGGCGGGCTCCCCAATGGCCAATACCATTAGCCGTGCCGTCTGTCGATGCCATCAATGGGTGGAAGCCCGCTGGGCTCCGGCTCTAGCATTAAAATGTGCATTTGCATCCTCGTATCTGCACAGTGCGGTGGGTTTCTCTGATGTGGACACAAATCCAACATGCACCAACACCTCGGACTGGATAATCCATCAGGCCCTGGTCCCTGCTTCGCTGTGGGGACGCTGTCCATCCGTCTGTGCTAATGGAGCCCCACGCGGGCGGGCTGGCCGCGTTTGTTTGTCGGGAAACGGAAACCACCGAGATGACCAGGACAGCCCAGCCTGGACGGGCCTGGGGCCACCTGCTGCCCACGGCGGAGGGGACACCAACGAACCGAACATGGAGGCTGCCCAAGCCAGGGGAGCCCGGCCAACAACAACCTGGAGCCGGGGCGCAGCCTCGGCTCGCCGTCCAGAGGAAACGAACGTGACAGGTGCCCGAATATGCTGCGTCGGCCGGCCCTGACGACACGGAACCACCACACGACAGCCGGGGAGGCGAACCTCTCTCTCGCCTTGTTTCCAGGCGGCCAATCAGCCTCAGGACGCGCCGCTATCCCCTGAGTGGAAATCCGGGCCTGGTGTCTGGCGCGTGTATGTGTGCGCACGTGCGACTGTGTTTGCTGATGTGGTGTTCCCCCATTATCTTTCCCGCCCACTCAGACGGCGCGAGAGATGAGGAGCTGGAAAGCCGGGAAGCTGGAATCACACACGGCAGGCGAGGCCCACCTTCCTTCGCATCCACCCCACCATCCCAAACACTCACCGGCTGCGGCCTAATCGCTGACCGACCTGTGCAACTTTGCTTTTTTTCTTTTTCTTTTTTTTCCTTTTTTTTTTTTCACTCTTCCCTTTGCTTCTTGTTCCGCCTCTCGCTTCGAAGTCCGATGAGCCACATGCCACCGCTTTAGGGGCTGGCTGCCACTGTCCCACTTTCGGTTAACTACCCGTCCTCACTTCTCCTTATTGGCTTTCCGATGTTGTGGTTCTGGCTGTTGCTGCTGCTGCTGCTGCTGCTGCTGCGCGTGTGCGTTTCTTTCCCTTTCCAACCCGGCCGCCTGCCGATCTTTAGCCTGCGCCTCGACGCCGGACCGGGTCCCGGGTCGACCTGGGGCCCCTGTTGAAGATGCCGGCGGTCACGCACAGTAATCGTACCATATCAGCTAGCCACCACCCCAAAAGGAGTTACCAGTTTATTTTGTCTTTCTTGGCGCCTTTCTCCCTCTCCACGGCGCTAGTCCTGTCGCTGTGTAGCTTCACTCTCAACCCGGGGCAGGCATGAATTTACCCTTCCTTCGACTATTATGGTGCAGCAGGCTAGAGGCAGCAACGTCCAGATGGTTGGGCAAATATGCCCTGGCCTGCTCGGATGCGAGTCGACGATACCCATCCCTAAGTCGGGAAAAGACTGAAACACAAGTCCAAGGAGACGAGAGCCAGGCATGGTAGCCGACTCCCTTCCATCCAACACTCACTACTCAGCACCAACGTCTTGGGCGGCGCAGGTGGCCGAGGATGATGGCTCCACCAGCAAGTCGACCAAGGGTTCTTCTGCAATCATTCCCCTTACCGGTCATTCACTTCCGACCGTCGTCGCCCCGTTTGGTCGAGATGAGTGTTGCAATATCTGCTTCTTTACGGGGGCTTTATTGGACCACACCACACCCAGCGGCCACCCGCGGAGGGGTGGTGCAGCGCAACGTGGTGCCCCTCATGCGCACCCGCCTTCGTAAGCAGAGCCCGGGCCAGTCAGCGAGCAACCATCATGACAGCATTCCGGACAAGGGTGGTGGGGGAGGAGGACGAAGAAACAAAAAGGCAAGGGGGGAACCTGCCCGGTTTATCACGGCTCGGGCAGCGGGTGTGTGGAGCTTTCCATGGCCAATGCAACGCTGGGCCAGAAATCCCGGTTTGCGTGCTGCCACAGTGCCACACCATCTTGACTCTGTCTCTCCCCAAGAGCTGCTCGGTGGGGTGGCGTGGGTGGTTGAGACGGCGAGCTCGTTCCGGACCACGGTGGATATGAGGCCTCGATGATGGAGCGAGTGCACTCACTGTTTCCGCCTGCCCTCCTGCCGACCTGCCAAGTATGTACCACCGTCAGCTGCCACAGACCTCCTCCTCAGGCAAGGGTCTCGGGACTTCGACTTGGTGATTCGACACGACGATCGTCGCTGCCCAGGACACTGTCGCCGGAAGTACCCGTCCGTCTCTCCGGCCATACCTAGTCTGTTTTGTACTCATTCCCTTTGACGTCTGCCGTCTCCTTTGGAGCAACCAGTTCCTAAACGGCTACCCTTGGTGGGCAGTTGCGCGCTGAATTGCCGCCAGTGGCTGCACGCAGGGCAATTGGTGGTCTGTTGTTGTGTCCTTTGCGAATAAACACTGCTAGTGATGGTGGGGGAGAAGTGTGGTGCTACCCTTTCCATGAGCCTATCGCAACAGCTTTCCCAACCCCAAATGTAGGTTGTCCTGGAACCTGGGAGCTGGGTTGGGTTGTTCCGGGTCACGGCTCAATGCCAGGTCTGAGCTCAGCGCCCTGTGTGGTTTGGTCGGGCGCTAGGGGAATTTTGTTCCCTGATGATTTTGTTAGTTTCCTCGCCGGCCTTTTTTTCTCCATTTTGGTCAGGCTCTCCTCTCTGTTTGTTGCCCTGAAGCACACCGCTGCCGTCTCTGGCCGGTGTGATCAAGCAAACTATCAAGGGTCTGTCTGGGGTTACACAAACACCCACCTCGATCATCTCGTTTAGCGGCTTGGTGTCTTTTCCGGATTGGGGAATTTTACCGTCATAGCTCCACACGCCGGCGAATGGAGACAACACCCGAGGGTGAATAACCAAAAAGAAAAAAAAAAAAAAAAAGGGGACAAAATGGGCAGCCCATCACAGGCAAGGGTAGGTTGTTCCTCGCCCTCTTTAGCGAACAGCCCCCCCCGAACGGGTTCTGGGAATCACACCATTAGCACGGAGATAAGGGCGAGCCCGTGCTGTGAAAGCGACACGTCCCATTGAATCACGCAAGCCGTTGCTTGCACCCAGGAGGAGGGCCGGCCAGTGCACCAGCCGGCTGCCCGTCAGCCAGCGGGTCTTTTATGCGTCAAGCTTTCTGCCCGCACCGGCGTCCTCCCCGTTTAGGCTGGACCCAGCCAGGCAAACATGGGCTGGAATGTGGAACGGGAAAGAGCTCGGCCGGTGCTTCGGGTGAGAGCGAGACAGAGACTGAGATAGAGAGAGGTGTGCAGAGCCCGGGCTGCCTGCAGTGCCGGCCGTGGTCCATCACATTGATCACCAGACACAAACAACCTATCCAGGCGACGCAAGCCCACCGAGCTCTGCACACCTCGCGCTGCACATTGCACACTGCGGCCGTCCATTGGAGCCGCTTCCTGGTTGGCGCCCACACCCACTCAGGCGGCCGCCGTTCCTTCGTCTAATCTGCAGCACGACCACTGGATCCCACACGATCGGCACCTCTGCTGATTGGGCGCGCCGGGGCAAAGGCTCGGTAGTGCGGTAGTGCACCCGCGCACCACGCAATATCGGCTCCCAAGGGCCGGCGTTGCATCGCTTCTGCTGCCTTTTTTCTGATTTCTGATCCCTCACTTGTCCCTCTGCATCCCATCTGAGGGGCCCATCCCACCAACCAGACCAGACCGCCTGGGCCACGACACGACGCACCCCAACCGGGCAGGAAACCAGACTTGACGTTGCACCCTGCAGAGTAAAATGCGCTCACATCATCTCTCAGTCGGCCAAATATGTTGATGCCCGCAGGGAAGCACGGCAGCACGGCAGCTTCGGCACAGGGCTTCGGCTAGTTTGGCCTGAAGATCCTCCCCCCCCTTTTTTTTTGTCTTTCCAACAAAACGGGGTGCATGGGGACCACTATAATACAGGCATCTTCTGCCGAATGCAGCTGTTGTTCGTCTCTGTTTGTCTCAGCACGGCCACCACATGTGCATGGGTATCGATCAGTAATTATCCCAAGCCGCCTGCGACCCCATCCGGCTGTTTCCCCCAGCCCTGCCAGCGTGCCAGCTCATATCTCTTCTGCACGTTCTCCCTTCCATGGTACACACACACACACACACACACACACACATGTCCCTGCGGAGCACATCTGCACCAAGTCCATGGAGGGATAGCCCGTCTGCGACGCCACTCCCCGTCACATGTCCACCGGCCAGGCTGCCCGGCAATGTCCTGCCGCCCGGGCTGTGCCCGGAAATGCCAAGCTCGGACCAGGCATGGAGCGCTCCCCCCCCGCCGAAGCACGCACGGGAAACTTTTGTCTTACTTTTGCGCCGCCGTTGCCTTTTTAGCGCTGTGGTCAATAACCGGGCTGCTCGCTCCCGGCGCCTCTAGTGTGGTGCCGCGCTGAGAGCTGTTCTAAAAGCGGCTCGCTGCCAACGGCCACCCACCGTTCTTCGCTACCACTTCACTAGCGAAGGCTAACCAGCTCACACAAATCTGCCAACGTCCTCGGTGCATTGGCCTCCTCCTCCTCCTCCTTGTAGCGAGGGACCAAAGACTGTGTGCCATGTCCAGGTGCCCTGCACCAACCCAACATCGCTTGTTGAGGCGTGTCTTGGAGGAGGGTGTGGTAGCCCAGCCAGCCAGTACCCCGGCCTCCGGTAATCTAAGGACCCTTAGGGCGTCAGCAAGTGCTGAGCTCTCCGTAAACGAGGCCGCCCGCATACGGCTAAAAGATGAGCGAGTGCCCGATTCCATTCGCCGTCCACGACACGCGGCGGCTTGTTCCACGCAGGCATCTCGCCGACATGTCATCTCCGCATCGGTAACGATTGTTGAGCCCCGGTTGAGATGCTCGCTCAGGTAGGTGGCAGTCGCGAAGCCAACGTTTTTCTGGGCCGCTGGTTGGCAGACGCACGCACACACGCACAAACCTCCTCCGCATCTGTGCTGGCAAAGCGGCCTGGGATGGAACCCTCTGCAATGGTTTTTTGGTTTGTTTTTTTCCAGGGAATACGACAACTGTCCCCATGCCCATGAACCGTCCTTCCATCTACCCCAGCATGGCATCGCCCGGATGCTACCCTAGCATCTGGCCTACGTTTGCGCTTCCGAGAACTGAGCTTGCTTTGCCAAAATATGCCTGGAAGGATTGCTATTGACCAGGAAGGCAATGCGCCCGTCCGACCGTCGCAACTCCCGGGACACGCACATTCGGACGGCTCCTGTCTTCTGGATCATGGGATGGTACTGCCGTAGCGGCCATGAACCGACATGGGATTCAAGTTGGACCTTGGACGGGTGGCGCTCTTAGATTCGAAACGGCGGCTGATACACGCCCATCGCGCATCGGCTGGAGTTTTGTAGATTCGCTCAAATTCGCGTCTATTTTCTCTCGTACCTCATTTGAGGCAATTCTTCTTTTAGCGCAAAGGTCCACCGGTGCCCATGTGCTTGTCTTGGATGCCCATTGTCTTGTGTCCCGACCGTGCTAGAGCGAGAGGCTCCTGGCGGCATCAACGTGACCTTCGTGGCGTCTTCCCTCGTCTCATCTTCTTAGATCCGAGTGAGAGGCACGTCGTGCCTCGAAGATCGCCCAAGATCATCACCGGACCACTGTCATTCAGACGATCCCGAGTCCGGATGGAAATTGTCCGTCGCTGGATCTAGTGCCTATGCTTCGGGAAGAATTCGGGCTTCGTCACAAAAAAGCGTTTGATGCTTTCCAGCTCCCGCCGCGGCAGTAACTTGCCCCTTCCAATCTTTAACCTCGGGGAAGATTTTGTGCGGCCGGACTAGGTAGACATCACGTTAGTCGGGCAGGCAGTGAGAAGGGACGAAGACCCACGCTTCTCCATTCCAGAGTCCGGGCAAATCTTCCACCAATTCCCGGGAGTCACCAAGCCCTCCTCGAGAAGAGTGGCTCTTCTATGGACGCAATCTTTGCCCGTTGGCAGGTATGGTAACTGCGGCGCCGGAAAAGGGCCGTCCTTTTCTGTCAGATGCACATCTAGCGAGCTACGGTTCATTGATGGTCAGTTGCTCGGTCCTGTTGCTGACGCCCGGGCGGTAGCCTTCTTCCATTGGGCCGGGCTGTCAAATCGCCCGTAACCAACCCCCCCCCAGCAATTTAAACGACGCCTCCAGGTTCCAGGAAATGCGCAACTTGGGCAGATTGGGCAATGTCTAGGCGCGTCACACGCCGCCCCGGCATCCAACTTTGTCCCGCCGCGGGCTCTCTCCGCCACACCGCGGCAGCCCAGACGGGAGCTTACACCCGGGGGCCCGGAAAATACGACGGCAAAAAAAAAGGAGGGGGTGGAGAGGCGTGCCATCCGTGCCCTAAACGCCCTCCCCATCCCGGGTGGCCTTGACGGCAATAGGTACTTACGCAGCAGCGGCTTTAACGTGCCGCTATGTCCCTTCCCGGGAGTGGTGCGAAGGGGGCCCCTGCCGCGCCGCTGCTGTTGTCGGAGGCCCGGATGAGAGCCCCTAAGACTTCGAATGAGGGGTTGGACGAGAAAGACGCCAGCGTCCGGGTTAGGCTCGGCAGTCTCGGCTTCCATGCGATTTCCAGCGGCTCTGAGTCTTCACGGCAGATTTGGCACGTCGGGTCGCGCGAGGCGATGTCGGAGACGCTGTTGGTGAGTGATCAACTCCGAGAGCGGGAAACCGCATCCCCAACGACCGGAAAGCTACGGGATATTTCGGCGGCATGCCTCTCCCGCCGCTCGATATTTTGGCTCGGCATCGGGGTTTGTTCAGGCAATCGTTCGGCCCTTTTCATTGACAAACTTGTCGTCCCAGCTGGGCGGCATTCCACTGAGACTCAAATCTGGAGCCTAAACATACCATCGTCGGCCGCCGTTGAATCACTATAGCCTTGGGGAGATTCGGTACCGAACTATGAGCGTTTGCCTGTCTGCTGCCGCTCCGTGCTCTCTCGCCCTTTCGGGATTCGGTCTCCGGCTATCCTGCGGCGGCGCCAGGTTCGTGGTTGGGGCATGATGATACAAATCAGCCCCCCCCCCCCCCCCCCCCCCCCCCCCAAAGAGCGGCTCGGGATGAGCGGCAAAATGAGCAAGGCGGGAAAGCCGACAGGCTCTCTCCTCCAAGCGTAGCTGACTACCGGGCCAAGGCTCCCTCGAAACGGACTGGCCGGGGAAAGAAAATACAGCAAGGCAAGTTTCGCGTCTCTTAAAGCCGTGGTATTGCTGGAAAGCGGGATGGGGAGATGCTGCCGCGAACCGAGGCAGCGGCTGAAATTCCCAAGACAAAGCGAAATGACGCCGGGAGTGGTGTCTTTTATCCTTTCGTTGCGTTCCTGGGAGCATTAGTGGTTCTTGCCAGCGAGTGCGGCATTGCAGAGCTGCCTGGCCCCGGCCGCGTCAACCAACGACTACAGACAGCATTCGCCCTCGGCTGGGGGTTCCGGAAGCCGGTTTGGAGCTTCATGGGACTGGCCAGACAGGACAATACCACAGAACTGGGCTGATGGGGCATCGCCTCCTGATCATCGGCCTCGGTCATTTTTCATCCAGGCCGCCAGACTCCCATCAGACGCGATGCCCGTCCGAGCATCTCAGGAGCCGCGCGTATACTCCGACGCCCCCTCCAGTCCGTTAGGGTAGCGCCACACACTAGCATATGCGGGATCCTTCGGTGGTAAAAGGGGGGCTTCGTCTTACCGAGCGCGTCTTAACGCTTGGACGGAGGAATTGCGAACACACCATGGAGGCAGACCGAGCCGGCCGGCTCGGCATGGAGGCCGCCAAAACACGCCCGAGCCGTCGTCCCTCCTGAAACACACATATGGCCCCGGGATACGAGCAATGTCGCGGACCATGGAACGGCCGTCTTCTTGCAATATCCCACCCGCAAGTCACCGCTGAGTTGTTGCACTGTGTGCATAAGGCATCTTTCTGGGCCGCTCCGGAGAGGGACTCTTACCCGGCCTAGAGAGGCACGCCGGAGGCTGGTAGTGTCTTTGGAGCCGGCCCGCGAGTTCTTCCGATTGCTAATGGGGGATAGAAACCATTAACTCTCGGGGAGAGGTCTTCGCCGCTTCTCTCTTGGGCCAATCATGGCATTTTCGGTTGTTTGTTTCTCTTCTTCCGCATGATCGCTCAAAGGGATAAAAAGCAGCCTGCATGGGTTGTGTGACTCTGGATATGCTACCGTCGTGTTGGAGTATCCAAGGATGAATAAGAAGCTACAGGTGACGATCCATCGACGTATGCGGAAATGTGGCCAACCCGAGCATATCTCGTCTAATATCCGAGTATCTGTGAGAGCCCTCTTCTCCTTCAAGCTCAGGAAGATGTGGGCCAAGCAGTAAAGCGGATTTTCAGAGGGGATATTCAAAGAAGGGTGGCCTGACAGGGACGGTAAGGAAGCTGAGCCGCGGTCTTGGAGGCACCCTTCCACAGCGACTGGGGGTTCTGTGTAGATACATACTTGCCAATCACTGTCTACGCCTCTGAATATGGAACAAACACAGACACCCTAGTTCGGAATGCTCCATATCGCGCAATGTGTATGGCCCTGGGCCCGGGCAGGGAGTATATTGAGCACAATGGCAGTTGTTTCCATGAAGTTATAACGGGGCTCACCAGATACATCCCCTACTCTCATGCCGCCGCCGCCTTGACGATCCGGTCCCACTCAGCCGCGGACATTTCGTGGTGCTTGGGCGACACGACGGCCCCGAGCCCGCAGCCGCTGAGATCGGTGACGCCCTTCCTCGCCTCGGAGGCCTTGAACCGCTCGATCTCGGCCAGGGCCTGACAGGCGGCTGTGAGCCCGTTCATGGCCGCCTTTGTGAGCAGGTCCTCTCTTTGGGCCACGTATCTACTGCTCCTGCTGCTGCTTTTACTCCCTTTGCCGGCGCCGGTGCCGCTCTGATCCTCCTCAGTCATGCCGGCCATGAGCCCCAGATGCAAGCAGGCCGGGGCCAGGTCGAGCTGGAACGCGGCGACGGCCAGGCAGGCGGCCGTGTCGGCGGCGGGGCGGCCCAGGCGGGCCGTGGCGGTGGCGAGCCCCATGAGCGCGGCGGGCTCGGCGTCGAACCGGGGCTGGCGGGGCTCGAGGGCGACGTCGGGCTCGGCGGCGTGCTTACTGGTCGTGGGCGGCGGCAGGCTCGGCCCCAGGGCGCGGCGCAGGTGGCGCTCGGCCGTCTCGAGGCTGCCGTCGACGAGCTGCATCAGGCCCCAGACGGCCAGGGCGTCCGGGTCGTTGGCGGCCGCGCCGCTGCTGCTGCGGAAGCGGGCGCGGAAGCGGCTGATGGCGCCCGCGAAGGGCTGGCGCAGGTCGCTGAGCCTCCGGCCCCCCTCGATGGAGATCTGTTTCAGGCCCATCAGGCAGAGGGTTAGGGTGGAGGGCTGGTGGCTGAGGACAGAGGCGTGGTCGAGCATGCGCATGGCCAGCTTCATGAGCCCCGGCGCCACGGGGTCGATCTCGCCCGAGGCCAGGATCTGGACGGCGACGTAGTGCAGGTGCGTTGGGGGGATGTCCAGGGTTGCGAGCTTCTTCATGGTGCTGGGAGCTGCCCAGGCGAGCGGCTCGCCCTTGTCGTTGTGGTTGGCTTTGAGGTAGAACTTGGTGAAGTGGGCGCACCCGGCCGAATCCAAGGGTGCGGCGTCTGGGGCCATGCCCCGGTTCTGGATGAGGTCTTTTCGGGCCTCGTCCCAGAACTCGACGTCCGGCAAATCGTTCACGCTAGGTTCGATATTCTCAATGGGAGCGCCCTGAGACTGCTGTGATTTGGAGCCGCTGCTGGGTTGTCTCTTTGGCGAGGCGGCCTTGTTTTGCATCGGCTTCAGTAGCTTCGGACGGGCGACGTATTGCCGCGTTGATTCGGCCCTTGCTGTCACCGTCTCTGCCATCGCGCACGGGACTGACCTTGATAGCCTCCTCCGGGCACCCGTAAGGCCTGCGGCGTGGCGTGCTGTTGCAGTGCAGCACTGGCGCGCTCCCTGGAACAGGCACGTGGCTGAGCCCCTGGAGGCGGACATCGTACTCGAGGCCATTTTGGGGGCCTTTCCAGCCATTGCCTGAAGCGATTTACTGCAGTTGAGACTAGCGCCCTGTCGAGGCCTGAAATATCAGGGCAGGGCTAGTCACATGGAATCTAGCACTATGACAGCATGGAGTACGCCGAGGGTCGCAGAGTGAGGTGATCTTGGGTTGTTGTGCCGTTCATGGCTTGCGCAGCTGAGGCAGGCCCACACAAGTGATGAGCCTTGTGGAGATGCAAAGGTGCGAACTAACATTGGCGGCCAATCGATAGCTCTCGATAATCAAGGCCCACAGAAAAAAAGTCGGGCTGGTTCACACAGGTTCACACTTCGCGGCCGCGGTCCGTCAATCCGCCGTTTGCAGATCCGCGTGACGACCGAGACAACCACATTTGGAGCCCGCTCTGCGCAGTCAAGCAGGGCCTGAGGTCAAACGCAAAATCCATCTCTCTAGCTTCGGTCTTCTCGCTGTCGGATCTTGGGGCTGCGCAGGCCGGGATGGCGCCGACACCCAAGAAAACTTCCAAGCCAGGGCAGCAGCAGTCTCCTGCTGGCGCCGCCCCGCCCCCGGCATCATCACTAGCTCAGGCTGGGGCCAAGCCAAATTCAAAATCCCCGCCATCCAAGCAGCCGATAGAGGTGATAGAGCTGTCCTCAGACTCATCCGACGGCTCGGACCTGAGCGGCGATGAGAGCGACGCGCCCGCGCCTACTCCCGCGCAGCCGGCTGCTGCTGTAACGGCAACGCCAGGGAGCAGCGGCTCGAAGCGCAGCTCTGCCCAGGCCGGCAACGACGAGGGCGACGATGGGCCGTCGCTGTCCTCACCGGCTGCTGATAGCCCCGCCTCCAAGCGGCAGCGCAAACTGGCTGTGAGGGTTAAGGAGTCCACCCAGCCTGATGATGCGGCGACCCCGGCTGCTGCCAGCAAAAAGGGTCTGGCTGGCAGCGGCGGCAGTAGCAGCGCCGTCAAAAAGACGCCTTCGGCCCACGTCCGCTTCGGCGACGACGACGACGGCAAGGAGCAGTTCTTCACTCCCCTCGAGGCTCCCGCTAGGAACCCCCTGGACGCCGCCGGTGCTGCTGCTTCGCTCAGGAAACAGGAGGAGCAGAGGCAACAGGAGGGTGACGGCGCGGAGGATGACAAGTCAGAAGAGGAGGAGGATGGCGACGGCGATGACGCTCCTCCAGAGGCGGTCTCGTCGCACGCCGCGGCGCTGGAGAACAGGAAGCTCGACCAGATCGCAGCCAAAGCCGCAGAAATGTAAGCGGGAGTGATTACCTTGTTTTGAGAGTCCGGGCGACTGCTGACGCAAAAAATCCATTAAAAACAGGCAAGCGGCTGCTCAGAGGCAAAAACGCCAGCGGCGGGACGCGCTCTTCAAGTCGCAGGCCCAGAAGCGCGCCGAGGCCGAGGCGGAGCAGAAAGCGGCAGCCGCAGCAGCAGCAGCAGTAGCAGCCGCCGCCTCCGCCCCTGCCACAGAGGAGGAGGAGAGACAGGCTCCTCTCGCAAGGCAAAAGGCCAGGTGCCCGATCTTCTCCCCGCCGAGTTCCTCGAGTCGGACGACTCGGACTCGGACTCAGACGCGGGCCCGGGCCAGAAGCGGAGGAGATCTGCCGCAGAAGCGGCAAGGAGGCCCAAGAAGATCAAGTTCGAGACGGCCGAGCGCGCCGCCGCGCGCGAGGAGGGCCGCGGCCCCGTGGACCAGCGCGTTGGCGGCACGGTCTACAGGGTGCTCAAGGCGCGCGGGGACGACAGGCTCGCGCCCAAGAAGAGCAAGTATGCGGCCCACCAGAAGAGCGCGCTCTTGACCAGGGGTCGCGTCCAGGTTCGCGGGAGCGGTGGGTTTCTTTTGAAGAAGTAGATAGGATAGACTTTTTGGGTGTTGGTTGTGTGAGTCCAGAGGGGGCGCGGCGGTGGATGCGAGGCAAACATGCATCGACAGCATTTTTCAGTTGAGGAATTGGCAGTATCCAAGCAGCTGAATAAAGCACCGCCCAGCTTCGAGAGCCATGATGATCACGGGAATACATCTGGCAGCATACATGCCCATCCGGAACTCATTGGCTATTCCCCGTCGCAACCTTAAGGCCTGGGTTTCTTCTCCCTCGTCAGTTTTACAGCCGTACCTAGCCTCCTGCGTTGCCATATTTTATCCACTGACCGGCGGCGTGTTGAGCAGCCGAAACAGCCCTAACCAAGTACCATAGGCCAAGGTCCACGGGTTTTGCTGCTTGGTGTTGAGAATAGAGACGGTGAAAAGGTGAAAGGAAAGAAGAATCATGCATCAGGACCAGGTTGGAAAGAAAAAAAAAGGCAGAGAAAACAGAAACCCATTTTTTGTTTGAGCTTCCCACCCAGCCGAAAATGTCATTTTGTAGTCGTCACAGGTGCCTGTCCAACTCGTCATACCAGGCAAGTCGGGCAGAAAAAAAGTGAGAGGAGTCGAGGAAGAGAGAAGCGGGGAGCATAACAACACAAGAAAGAATTCAGGACCGAGTACTTCCAATTTATGACGTGGGTTTTTTTGTTCCGCCCGCCTTCTCTGGGGGAATTCCCGATCCATCCCAACCGCCGTGTCCGAGTAGAGAGAAAGAGTAATCAAATCGTACAAACAAAACATCTGACCAGTTTCCCACCTCCCTTGACGAGTAACAAAGAGAAAAAAGAGCCAATGCGTAAGATGAGAAAAAAGAAAAGAAAAAGGAGACGAGGAAGGAACGGTGTTGAGAACGAGCGATCAGACCGAGGTGGGTGGCGGCGGAAACGCCAATCCGGGTATGTGTGGGTGGGTGTTGTTTTTGTTTTTAAATGGTCTTGCTTTCTCGTGTTCAATTAATATAAGCTTGCATCAGCTTGCTTTGTTCTTTTCCATGATCAGGATTCGGGTGAGGACTTTGACCAAGTCTGGCTCTTCACATCCCACCTATACGGAGGCGATCGGCGACGTCGTGACGGTGATGAACTCCCCGATTTCTAATGGTAGTTACCGCCCCAACCGCGCGGCTGGTTTCCATAGTAACTGCCTCCGCCAAAGCCCTGGTTGCCGTAGCCTCCGTAAGGGCTATTGCCGTGGCCCTGGGCGGCCGCGCCGCCGAGTCCGTAGCCGCCAGCGCCGCTCTGAGCACCATGGAGGCCGTGTCCCTGTTGCTGCTGCTGCTGCAGGTGGCTCGGGTAGCCACCGTAACTGCCCATGCCGCCGGCTCCCTGCTGGCCGGACTGCGAGGGGGGTAGGCCCTGCTGCGCCTGGGCATTGTTGGCAGCCGAGATGGGCCTGGCGCCACTGATGGACGGGCTCGGTCCTCCGGCCGCCTTGCTGTCGCCGAACGGCTTCAAGTCGTCGTTCCCAGACGGGGGGCCACCTGGCTGCTGGCCTTGGTTGCTGAAACCCTGACCGGCCTGCGACTGGTATGACGACGAGGCGTTACGGGCAAAACTGTCATGCATGCCGCCGAAACCGCCGCTTCCGAGGCCCTGGTTACCAGCCTGCTGCGCCGAGGCACGACCGTAATCTCCAAGACCAGATCCGAGGCTGTCGCCACGATGCAGGGACGACTGCTGCCCAAAGCCGCTGGCGCCGCTCGAGCTGTGGTCGTAGGGAGCGTTGGGTGACATGCCGTATTGGTTAGGCTGCCCATAGACGCCCGCCTGCTTGCCGTAGGGGGCGCCGTATCCGCCCTGGCCGTAGCCCGTCTGAAACTGGTTCATGTAGGCGTAGTAAGGGCCGTTGTACGAGTAAGGGTGCTGGCTGTACGGGTACTGGCTCGCGTGCTGGGCCTGCTGGACGTGGGACTGCGACTGAGCAGTTTGCCCAGCCTGCTGCTGGCTCTGGCCGGCCGGGTTGGGCGTGTTGTTGCCGCTACCCTGGGCATCGAGAGCCGATCCGGCGCTGAAGCGAGACGAGGCCGGAGCCTGAACACCGCTCTGGGGGTACTGGCTCAGGTTCTCTGTCTGAGCAGCACTGTATCCGCCAAGCGAGCGCGAGGGGTACCATCTTGCTGGCCCTGCATGCCCTGTTGCTGCTGGCCATAGTTTTGGTTGTAGTAGCTGTAGGGTCCGCGGCCTTGGTGGTCGGCGGTGTAGTAAGAGCTGAAGTCGTTGGCGCCGAGCTGAGAGCGGCAGCGGGAGCCTGAGCCGGAGCCGGGACCGAGGCTTGGCTGTGCGCCTGAGATTGGGCTTGGCTGCTCGAAAAGCCATCAAACTGGTGCTGACTAGCGGGGGGCGCGCTTGTGGCGTTCTGCTGGGCGAAGGCATCGAACGACTTCTGGCCATAGGACTGTTGCTGGTCCTGGGCGAACCTGCCGAAGCCTTGGGGCTGGCTGGGTTGCGAGGAGAGAGGGGGTTGTTGGGGTTGTTGAGGAGCTGAGGAACCGCTGTTGTCAGCAAGCAGGACTTGAAGTCGAGAAAGGTTGGAGATCTGAGGACTGAGAGCCTATGGGATTGCTTACTTGGGGCGGTAGCCGCGGGCTGTTGCGGAGCCAGCGCAGACGGGGTAGCTGCCGAAGTAATGTCAGTGGATGGTTGGTCAGGGATGGACGTGGTGAGAGGTTGGTGAGCAGTACCAGCTGCAGGGCCCGTGGGAGCGGCTGCGGGCACGGCCGCAGGCTTCTGGGCTGCGAAGGAGTCGGGAACCGCGGCGGGCTGGGCGACAGGCAGGGAGGTGCGAGGGTGGGATACGGGCGAGTCGTCGGGCGGCTGGGTCCGGGTCTCAGGCTCCTCCCTGTCACCATCAATGTCCTCCTCGAGTCCGCTAAAGTTCAAGGCACCAAACTGGACGGTGGCCCTGTCGACCTCACGGTTGCCCGGCATGCGAACAGCCTCCTCTTGGTCGAGCAGGCGGCGGCCAAAGCTCGGGGTGCGAGTGGCAGAGCGCTCGGTAGCCTTGAGGGCGGTGGTGGCGTAGCCGCTGGCGGCAGTGCGTCCAGCCTGCTGGGCTTGGTGCTGCTGCTGTGATGCCGAGAGCGGCGTGGCCGTGGCGCTGAGGGCTGCCGCAGTGCGCGGGTCCCACGGGTCGGCGGCTTCGCTGCGGGCCGTCTCGGTTTCGGGAGGGTTCGATATGTCGGTAATCTGCTCCAGGTTCGTCTCGGTCAATTGATCCTGCGAGGGCGGCAGGGCGACCTCTGGGACGACAGTGGGGATCTCGGGGATAGGGGCCTGTGGCGTCTCCTTGACGACGGGCTCTGCGGGCATCTCGACGGGGGCTGGCGCGGGCTCGTCGGCCGGGACAGGCTCGGCAACGGGAGGGAGGGGTTCGATGACTTCGGCGGGCGGAGGTGGTGCGGGAGCGGCCTTGGGCTTGGGAGGGGCGGGCTTGGGGGCGGTCGACTGCCTGAGCATGCTGGCCCATGTCTTCTGAGGAGGCTCTGGGGTGGCGGCGGGCGGCTTTGCGGGGGAAGCGGCAGTGGCGGCAGCAGGGGTCGGGGTCGAGTCAGAAGTGGCAGCCGGCCATGCGGGCGCTTCATCGTCGGATTTCGCGGGGCTGTCCCAGGCAGACGACTCCTCAGTGGGCACTGACAGCTGGCCGCTCTTGTCGGCGTGGGTCCCGTTGGGGGAGCTTGCGAGCGACCGCGCGCGCTGCGTCCACCCCGCTCAGTGCCACGGCCACGACCGCGCGTGCCCTCGGTGCGTCCGCCTCTGGGAGCCCTGTTGTAGCCTGGACCGGCATCACCAGTAGTAGTGGTGAATGTCGCGTCCTTGGCTGCGGGCTTGGCCTTGGAGCGATCCTTCTTCTGTTTGGAGACCTCGCCCCACTGCGAGATTGTGCCTGCGCCGGGCGGAAGAGTCGAGAGTCAGTTGGGCACGTCCGTTTCTCTGCAAACAGGCCACCTGGTGCGGCTGACTTACCCTCGGCGATGCGGGTGACGGTCAGATTCTCGTCACCGTCGGTCTCCTGCAGAGCAAAGAGAATGTCGACGTCGGACCAATCCGGGAACATCTCCTTGATCAGGCTCGTCTTGGCGCCGTAGCGCTTCTTCAGCTCGCCAATCTCTCCCTCATCTTCAACCGATTCGAGCGAGTCGAAGTGCTTCGAGTCACCGTTGGTGGACCGGGCTTGTTGGCGAGCTCCGCCGCGCGAATGGCCTCCTCTGCCGCCGCGGCCGGCGCCCCTACCCCGAGAGGCAGCCGGCCTGGACTGGACCTCAGAAGACATGTCTGAGGGAATTTGGGAAGAAAAGGGTGGGTGGTTGGGGTGGAGGATCGACGACGAGCTCAGCAGGGTCGACTCAGAACGGGCATGCGCACGAAATTTTCGGATCGAGGGTCGGGGCCGGGGCTCAGGACAATGCAATGAACTCGTCTCCCGGCAGGGCGAGTCAATCAGAAATGCGGGCTGACGGGTCGAGGGGCAGCTCGCCCGAGGGATGTGGTGGTTCGTGGTGGTGTGCGGAATTTGATGATGGCGAGGAAGAGTTGGAAAGAGGGAACGTGATGTTTTGCTGCCCTGCTGCAAAAAAAGGGCGGAGTCAAGACGAGAGCCAACCAGACTCCAGGCCAGCCTGCCTGTTTCTAGCGCCTGATTGGCCGCACAGCTTAAGGCTGCCCCACCGGGTCCCCTTTTAGGCGGGCGACTCAGGCCCAAAAGCACCAGAATCCTGGGGGCGACGCCTGGGCTTGGCTTTGGCTCGGATGCCTCACCAGCGCGCCAATGGAGCCAGCTAGCCTCGCATGGGGAGCCGTTCTGCCACTGAGCTGACGCTCCTGCGACTGGGGGCGCGCTAGACCCGGCTTGGGAAGGCGACTGGCCGGCCCACGGTTGCCCTGCCTCGCTTGCGACTTTGAACGCCCAGACTGATAGCACGGTTTTGTGTCTGCCTTTTTGCGCTGTGCCTTGATGATTGAAGACAAAACAAAATGGTGCGCGCTACTGCGGTGCCTATTCCGTCATGCGACCAGGGAATTGATAGGTCGCAGCACGGATATTATGCTGTGCCGGTTGTATTGCACCCATGTTGGCATCACAGAAACGCAGTTTACACGCATGAGCAAACACAGCAATTTGTCCAGATTGCCCATCTTATTGTCTACAAGTGCGCTTACCGACTACCCAGCCTGGCACGCCTGGCAAAGCATGGCCTCTTGCCGATGTTTGTGGAGCGGCTTTCGCAAAGAAGGCAGACACGAGAGCGAAGGAGGCATCCGACTTCCCCGCCGCACCACCCTGGCCATCGCTGGCATTGCATCATCAGATCCCCCCCATGCTTTGCGCCTTGCCAACCTTGTGTCCATGGTTGGCGTCGGGCCGTCCGTCTCGTGTTCACGTGTCCTCCCACACGCGAGATCAGACCAAACCCGAGCGCTGGAGGGCTGGCCTCGTGGGTGATGGTGGCCGTGCGTGGTTGAGATTGAGTGGGGCCCAGTCGCAAAGCATCTTGAAAGGATGGAAATATTAAAGAAAATTGACAATAAGCCAAATACAATGCAATAATTCGATCCAAGCTTCTTTGCGGGCAGAGCAAGAGCAAAAGGAGGTCCGAGCTGGTCATTGGCTTTGTCACCATCTCGGGTGGGGTCAAAGGCGGAGGTGGAGAGCTAGACATCGGATTGATCACGCAACGAACGTCACGACACCTGACGCATGGATTCCACGACCGACGGCTGAACGACGCTGGGAATCAATCCAACGACCGACCGCGAGGCCCAGCCAACCGATCAGATCCGTTCTCGATCTCTACTCCCGCCGCTCTACCCATTGTCGCCAGGCGCGAACGCAATCATGAAGCCCAGGGACCTGACCTCCCTGACCAAAATCCTCGGCTCGATTCACCAGCCGCTGCCCCAATCAGAAGGAGTCGCAGCGCTTGCTCGACACCATCACCACATCTTTCCGCAAACACCTTGACGAGGAGCACCCGGGCTTTACTCCAGAGAGCGAGGATGTCGCCAGGCTATCCGTCTCTGCCGCTGCCGCCTCGCGCGCGCTGCCCGCTCCAACCCTAGCCCGGATACGACCGACCGACCACCACGTCCAGTCCATCCTGTCGAACCCGCTCTTCAGCTACGAACCCTCATCCGCCGCCGTCGCCACAGGGCCAGCCATCCGGGCAGATGCCAGTAGGAGCGGCGGCAGCGGATCCGCACTGCAGGCAGCGCGGGATCCCATGGAGGTCTTCGACGAGGCGGTGGCCAAGGGTATGATGACCCCCATGCGGGCGGCGGGCTGTCTGATGGCCAAGCGCCGCGAGATCATTCAGTCGGCCTCGCTGTCCGTCCGCGACGCCATGGTCGAGGCCGGCGCGGGCCGCAGGGTTGTCCAGTGGCTCCAGGCCTCTGGCCAGCAGCGTAATCTTTCCTTCCTCACCTATCACCGGCTCCTCGACGAACTTGTGCCCTTTTTGATGGTTGAGGGCCACGAAGAAGTCGTGTGGTCCTGGCTGGCCGCCCTTGTGAAAGCCGAACAAACCGAGACTACAGCCTTCTGTCAGAAACATGCCAAGGGCCTTCTGATGCGGATGCTCGAGTTCAAGTCCTCCAACTCTCCGAGCATGAACGATGCGTACAGGTGCCTGCTGCGCGCGCAGAAGACACTGCCTGAGCCCTGGCTCATCTCACCATCTGGCCCGGCCGAGGGACCCGGGCGCGAGCGCGAATTGCTGCTCCTTACTTGGCACATCCTAAACTGGAAGTCAACCGTCCTGGCCTGGCAGCACCCTTCAAAGTCGTCGAGCCGCCTATTTGATCAGTTCTCCAACATTGGTCACCGCTACCTTAACCCCGACAGGACGTCCAACAAACTTGAGCTGGCACACCTGGCGCTGCATCACCCGACAAGACCGAGCCACGAGCTGGCCATGACTATGCTACACGCCCCGAACACCTGGGAGGAGTGGTCCAACCGACAAAAGAAACACCCGAATCACCTAATCCGCGGCACGGTACGCTTACGCTCGCTCGGGATGGACATGGCCCAGTACTTTATACAGCACGGCGAGGCCGATCAGGCACAGTCCATGCTCCGGGTCTTGGAGGAGAGACTGGGCAAGTACTTCACCGTGCATTCGCATACACTGTCCGCCGCAGCAGTAGCATGATCAACCGCCTTGAAAGTTGAGACTTTCATAAGAAACTCATGTGCCAGGAATCGACACCTGGTCGGGCTATACCTAGTCACTGTCGTTACAGCAGTTGGGCCGCGCGCAGCTCGCGAGAACACGTATCCTCGGGCTATCGGCGGATAACTTGTTTCTGGCCCATGGCCGGAACTCGATATCCCTCTAGGTATCCGAACTAGCAACGCGGCTCACAAGATCCATTACTAGCGAGTCTCTCAGGCCAGTGCCACGGCCGTCAGGACCCTCCTCCCCGCGGAATCCGATGCCAACGGTAAAACGCACAGCTGCGGCTCTGCATGGCTCAGAGTCATCTAGAGTTGCCACAGTCGCCATGAACCCCACCACTGCGTTTTGCATGAAACAATGCAGGAGAAAAGAGAAAGGACCAGGCCACTCACTCAACAAAGGAGTTTCATCACGGTTTGATGGAGGGGGACGAACAAAGGGAAGGTTCAAGGCTTTGTGCAAACTGCAATAAGCTCCATCTATGCGGGAATTTTTCGTATACTCAAACAGGAATTATCCGAGGAAAAATTCGATGCAGATTCCAGGCGAAGGGTGATGATGGGGTATCGAACAGCGTAGGAAAAAGAAGCCCCCTAAAGCCAGGGCCGTGAATAAATGCCCAGTAACGACTGAAAATCCGATGCCACAATCGTTATTGTATCCAGAGAGGCAAACTAACGTGAATGGAATAAATGTCGTCCTCTCAGTTCTCCTCGACATGTTCCCTCTCCCCATCCTCGAGGCCATTGACGACCCTCAGCGCGCGGCGCGGCGCCATGACGACGCTGAAGAAGCTCAGGTCCTGGCCCTCGAGCAGGCCCTCGGTAGACGAGGCGTCGCTCCCGCTGGTCCGGGACCGCGCCGGCGCGCTCGCGCTGCCGCTGCCGCTGTACTTGAACGGCGACGGCCGGCTGCTGCTGCTCCCGGCGCCGGCCGCCGTAGTCCCGGACCCGGGCGTCGGCTCGTCGCCGCCCAGCCACGCCGGGGGCGTCGCGCCCGCCGCGGCCGCGGCCGCGGCAGCCTTGGTGCGCCGGTCCAGGCTGTCGCGGCCACTTATGACCCACCCAAAGCCCTCGCCGGGCACCGCCCCGGGCGCTGCAGCTCCGCCGAGCCGGCGGCGTCCGTTTTCTCGTCGCCGCTGTCGTTGCCGAGCACGCCGTACCGGCCCGCCACGGCGGCAGCCGCGGACGCAGATTTGTTTCGCCTGCTGCTGCCGCCGCCGCCCAGCGGCCTTTCCGGCCGGGCCCGCCGTCCTTGCTGTCCTTGCTGCCCTTGCGGCCGAAGAAGGCGGCGGCGATGCCGCCGAGGCTGGCGTGCGAGGCGTGGGCGGCGGCCCCCGAGTAGCGGTTCGCCACGGCCAGGTGCGTGCGGTACGCGCGCACCTGGCGCCGGTACAGCCAGGCGCAGAAGCCCAGGTACAGCGCCAGCAGGCCGGCCAGGCCCGCGAGCACGGCGGCCGCCACGAGGCCCGGCGCCGGCTTCTTCTCCCCAGCACCGCCGCCGGCGCCGGCACCGCCTGCCGGTGGCGCGCCGGTCCTCCCCGCGCCCCAGGCCGTCTGGGTGACGGTCGAGCCGCCGGCGGTGACGGTGAAGACGGGGGACCTGCCCGTGGCGAAGGGCCCGTCGGTGGCGCGGCTGGCGGGCGCGGTCGCGGTGGCGCTGCCCGAGGGCCCGCCGCCGATGACGCTGACGACCTTGTCGGGCACGCGGTAGCCGCTGCTGCCGGCCATGACCGAGTTCTCCGGGTGCAGGTCCGGCCGGGCCGCGCGCGCGCTGAAGCGGTCGGTCCACTCGAGGCTCGTGGCGTCGAAGACGTAGATGCCCGGCGAGTCGCAGGGCGCGTCGACGCCGGCGAAGCCGCCCGTCACGACGATCTGGCCGTCGCGCATGTTGCACGCGTGGCCGGCCCGCGGGGACGGCTGGCGCTTGCCGGCCTTGTCGACCTTGATCCAGGTGAAGGAGGGGATGGTGAGGATGTACATGTCATCGTATTGTACTTGTTCTCTCTGTGTCAAGGGGTTGAGTTGCGTCAGTTTTCAAAGTGGTTTTCTAGATCCCAAAAGAATCCAGGGGTAACTCACAAATGGCTCCAGGTTCTGTCCACCAAACACGTGGATTTGGAAGCTGGACGCATCGGGCGCCGAAGCGACCACGGCGCAAAGGTTAACACGGACCGATGGCGGGATGCCCGAGGTTTCCTGGTGGTACCATTCGGAGCGAGCAATGTCGTAAACGTCGAGGGTGCCGAGGTTGTCGGCAAAGGTCGTGTTGGTGCCACCGCCGAGGCCGATGAGGACGCCCATGTCTCCCCATCCGGGGATGAAAACGAGGGCGCCGTCTGCGCGCTCAAAGAAGGCGTCCTGCCGCTGGATCCTGCCCTTGGTGATGTTCCTGTACGCGCCCATCTCGCCGGCGCCGCTGGACCGGAGCGAGTCGATGCCCGTGTTGGAGTACCCTGGGTGCGTGAACTCCAACAGCGACTTGAGGTAGACGCGGGCAACTTGGTTGGACCAGCCGGGGGTGGTGGACAGGTCCAGGTGGCCGCCAAAGTACCAGCTCAGACCCAGCTCGGGGACCGAGAGGCCGGCGCCCTCGGCCGAGCGCTGGACCGCGACGCCTCCCGGCTCCGAGTTGTTCCCCGAAGAGGTCTGGGGCTTCTGGTCCTCGGTCCACGACGCGCCTCTGACGCTGTACTTCCACACGGACGAGCGCGACGGCTCGACGAAGGGGCTGTCGGCGAACTGGCCGCCGTACAGGTAGAGGTTGTTGTAGTCGTTCCAGAGATAGCCCATCGCCACCTTGGGAGGACCCGACGGCTGTGGCAGACCGTTGAGGATGGGTGTCTTGGTGTCCCACGACTTTGTCAGGTCAAGGGTGAGGAAGTTGTTATCTGGGAGCGGGAGCAAAAACGGTCAGCATCAACAAGCTGGCGTGTCGCATCCTCTCCAGGGGGTAGAATGCATACTCCATGTGTCGGTCTCTTGATTAGCAGACGTCTTGGCTTGCCCGCCATAGATGTAAACGGTTCCGTTAAGGAGCGCAGCTGTTGTTTTCCAGGAGCTACTCGTTAGCTGATAGGTATTGTTGGTAGACGTCTCCAGGTAAATAGGTTGGTATGCGGTGTCGAGATAGACAGTTGCTTCAAGCCACACCCTGGAATCGTCCACTCACTCTGATGCGCCCATCTAGTGCAGACCTGGGTCGGGCTGTTGGCTCTGGGGACGAAAGCAGATCCCTGGTCCCGGTCCTGGTGCTGCCGCCCTCCCATTGTTGTCCCCTTGGGCTATTGATGACGCCGGCGTCCGCGCGCACTGATCTCAACCTTCTGGCGGCCGTTGTTATAACTAAAGGCGGGGAGAACAACAGCAATGAGCATGGCGATCATGGTCACTCGGGAAAAGCTCGTGACTGTGGGAGGGGGCGGCGCACTCGCGGCGGCTTTCATCCTCGGTCGCCTGCCCATCGGCAACTTGCTGAACCACGACTGCTTGGTGGTGGGAGACATGGGGGGCGTGGGCACGGGGGTGTCGGCGTTTGAGGTGGTGGTGGTGGTGGTGGGGACGCGATATTTTCGATCTTGGTGTCGGTGTTAGTGTTGCTACTGGTTATAATGCTGCCGATGCTGGCGCCAGTCGTATGATTGTTGTTGCGTGCGCTGGCCGGGGGTTGGGCTCTTGATGAAGACGATTGGGCCGGTCGTGTTTGAGAATCACGGCGCTGCTGCTCCAGCTGCTGCTGTCCTTCGGCACTGCTCTCTCGTATTGCCGCGGCCGCCCCTGTCGGTCCAGACGCCCTGCCACCCCCTTCCGGGCCCGCGTCCTGCTGTGACACGGCGATCGCCGGCAGCCCGCCGCCGTCATTCGTCGCTTGACGGGTGGTCGAGGTGGACGACAGGGACGCAAAGTCGCCGAGCTGCCCCTTACTGTCCCCGAGGAAGCTCGGCAGCGTGCCACTGCCTCCTTCCTGGCCAGCATTGGCGTAGTCGTCATCCACCAGCCCTACCTCCCTGAACATTGACCTCCTCTCCTTCCTCACGGCGGTGCTGGCGCTGCTTGACATGGATGAGCATCTGGCAGGGAGCCCGTTCGCGCTCTCCCTCAGCCGGTCCTTGGTGTTGTGACTGTTGAACGATGGCCTGTGCGAGGCTCTGTCTTGGGATTCGGTTGTCCTCGATGATGGTTGTGATTGGGTTGATAATTCGATGCGCGAGATGTCGCGACTGGGGAGCTTGACGGCGGACATGGCCGGCTTAACAAGTCGGTATTTATTTGGGTAACCCGCGTGGAGCACAGCTACCAGCCAGTTGCTTCTCCAGCAGGCGCTGCAGGGCAGGATGGCTGTATGGTGCGTGTGGGCGTGCCTGGTGTCGCCACTAGCTACTGCATGGCCGGCTGGTGGTGTAGGGGGCGGGGTGCCATGCAGGCAAATGCGGCATATAACAGGCCAGCCGTTGCGATGAGGTCACAGCTTGTTTGGCAGGGAAGCCGCCGCAGATAACTGTGGTGGGTTTCTCTTCGGAGAATATTGCGATATGAATGGAAACCAGGGGTAAGACCGGAATCAGTATGCGTGGAGGGTCTGGGGAAATAAAAAGACAAGACCCAAATCATAGAAGGGAGGGAATGCATTCTCGTCATGTATCTAGGTGGTCAGTCTGACCAACTTCGACAGCCTAAAATGGGGAGATGAAAAGACACACGGAATAGAAGTAGCCGAGCACGCGTGGTTTCTCCTCGTCGCTGGCGCTGACAGGTTGACGTCTTTGATATCACTGAATACCACATCGTCACGACTACGGAACCAAGGGCCTGGGGCGGGCGACAAAGGGTCAATCCGTACAAGATCAGCATTGGAAGAATGGGCAGCTTCGACGACGGCAGCGAGGATGCAACCATTCAGCGGGCGGGTGGTCCCAATAGAGGACATCCATCCTGGCGGCAACCCCTTGAAGAGGCCGTTAAGCATGCTGTTAAAAGGGACCTTTCCCCGTGAGTCAATCACGGGGAGCAAGGGAAGAGAGCGAAAGTCCGGATCGCGACATCATCGGTTATCAGAGACTTGACTGTTGATTGGGCGTCCTGGGCCGCGTCCCAGATTTTACCCCTGCCGCGTCCCAAGTTCAATGCAATCGCCGTCACCGTCACGGGCCAGTAGCAGTTGTATCGGCTGGGGTGGAGGGTGAAAGTGCAATGCAGTTGGGGGAAAGATTCAATAATGGATGCTTTCCAGCTCGTGGCGTGCTGCTCGTTGCCCTTTTGGACCCTAGGCCCAAGGTTGGTTCCCCAAATGATTGGCTGGTTACACGCTGCATGACCTCATCGAACACCACCATCCTTGCCGTCAAGTGCAGCCAGTATTGTCGTTGCCAATATGTTAATGGCGACGATTTTGATCTGGCGGACAGAGCTGCCCTGCCCGTTACTTTGACCGCAGTCCTCGATCGGCCGTCTGAGACCATCCCGCGTGCTTACCTCTGCCAATACCGCGAGCTGAAGAAGTTTTCGGATTTAAACGGGTATATTTTGGCCTTTAAACAGGAATACCATAATTTAAACCGTAAAACTCCTTCCATCCGCGGCGTCAATAGAGGCACGTAGGATAGTTTCAAATAGGCGAACCAGGACCACAGTCAAAATCACGAAAGGCCAACTCTGTTCGTCAAATCAGTATCAACCCTCCCCCCCCCCCCCCCCCCCCCCCCCCCCCCCACACGTTGTCAGGTCTAAACTGTATCCAGCTCCCTGTCATCTTAGAAGCGAGTCAAAGACGGCGGGGCGATTTGCCTTGGCCCTATTGGTGATACCGATTGCCAAGATCACCGTCTGGAATCAAGACGTGATGATCTTAGTTTCAAACTTGAAGCCCGCGTTGTTGAGTCGCTCGACAAAGGGCCGGCCAAGGCACGCGGCTGTGTAGATTCCGCCTCCGAGCTGCAAGCCGTCGTAGTCCTCCAGGATAGTCAGAGCCGCTTGGACGAGAATGATCGTAGTCACTGGACACAAGAAACCCAGCCGCACAGTTAGCAATTATACACCGAATTTTTGCTGGAGAGGTCTATGAGGACACAATCACCAAGCACATACACTGATACATGCTCCCTCGGAATCGCGCCTCGCAATACGCTTGCTGGGCAGCCTCGGCCGTCGTGTCTGCGTCGGCGATCGCCCGCAGTTGGAGACCTCGCGCGCGCCATCCTCTCGAGTTTTACCCTGGCCAGGTTGGGTTAGAAAGCGCCGGGCTAGACGTCTTAGCGGCGGCGGCGTCATCAGGAGGATAAGGCCGCCCAGGGCAAAAGCGAGGTGCATCGCGAAGCCTTGCAGTCGACTGGGCGCCCGCATGTACTCCCTGAAGCTGAAGTTGGGCCCGTAGGCCTGTGGCTGTCGCGAGGGCGTCGTCGCCAGCAAGGCCCAGGTCCGCTCGACGATGGCGACGTTGGTGCGGCCCGTGAACGATGTCGTGAGGAGTCCCAAGCCGGGCACCGTGACCAGACCGGTCAGCCGACGCATAAGTGACGGCTTGGGGCCGCGCGGACGGTTGGGGCGGGGGACAGGGGACAGGGCATAGGGCTTCAAGGCACGCGAAAGCTCTTTGAGGGAGTACCTGTCCAAAACGTTGAACAGGCTTTCGATTGTGCCCCCGGACGGTGCGGAGCTGCGTTGGATGATCGTAGGTTAGCAAGTCCAATATGACTGAGCTATGTTCCGAACACTGCTCGGTTCATTGATAGGTATCAATCGTTGGGGGCTCTCTCACTCGATATGGATGGACATGGTCACGGCCCGGGTTTGCGCGCCCAGCTTCTCCCTGATGATAGAGGCAAGCGACCAAGCCATGAGGTCCGATGGGGCCGACTCAAGCCCAATCTGAGGAAACATGAGTGCACCGCTGGATTTGGCGGCACCTTCGTATTTCTCGATCATTTGCAAGACCCAGGGGACCTCCCCAGTGACATCCAGATAGTGCGTTCCATTCTCGGCACACGCCTTGAACGCGTACTCGCCATAGATGCAGTACGGGCCAACCGTCGTCACGAGGATGGCGGTCCTTTTGGCTAGGGCCGCGAGGCTCTCATGGTCGAGAACGCACACTTCCAGGGCTGCTCGATGGAGATTCCAGCACGGAAGAGACGTCAGCAAGTCTTGTGCGTATCTTGATCCTCAGATAGGCCATAGAAGCCGCCTACCCGGCTGGCTCCTGTCAGGGTTCTGTGCCCTGAGATTCCGCTGCTATCTTTTCGAGTTTGTCCCGCGACCGGCCAGCGATAGCCCAGCTGAGGTCAGTAGGCAGGGATGCCGCTATATACTCTGCAGCATAGAGACCGGTGTAGCCTGTGGGGGCCGCATGTCAGCTCCGGGAAAGATTATCACAATACCAAAGCCTCCTTCCCGTCATCCCGCCATCGTCGAACTTACCGGTGGCCCAAACAGGACGAGATCATATTGGCGATTGTGCTGCAGTTTTCTGGACGGCATGCCGCCAGAATAGTGTCAATAGCGAAATCTCAGGTATCTGCCTAGGTACCTATCTACTTGAGAGCCCGATGGTGGTTGTACAATGGCGGTATTTCCTGTGAGCGCGCGTTGGGGTATTGCTGTCGCATCAATGGGCTTGATTGAAAGATTGAGAGAAGGACACGCCCGGGCATGGCAGGAGATGGGAGTCCACTAAAAAGGGTTCAATTGGGCCTCACAGCTAACCCGATTCTGGACCCTGGCAACACAGACTGCAGCTTGGGTAGCTGCGCGCGTTTTGTGTGCGACTATAGGAGGCCCGAAACGAAGAGAGAAAGGGGGGCAAAAAAAAAACAAAGCCGAGGAGAGAAATAAAGAAGGTATAGTATAGAAGCGACTTAAAGATACCGTCTCGTATTGTGGGGTCAAATACTAGCAGTATCTGCTGCGTGCCCGCTTTGCTCTGAGCGGCCATGGCGCCCCCGCGAGCTGTGGCTATTTTGCATGACGTACCTAGACGGCGTTGCCGAGCCGTTGTCTCGAGATGGTGTGCGAATGGATTTTCTTCCAGAATCTGGGGATGGGTGGTGGCACAGAAAATCAACATGCATGGCTCGTTTCGTCGTCTCCAATGTGGCGCTTTGGTTGCGTTATTCCGAATCGAGCACCAGCGTCTTTTGACCGCCCGTGATGTGTGGCTTCTGCCGCATCCCCGCATTCTGCCACGACACAGCGGGCAATTGAATTGGAGGCCAAGGTTCGGTGCGGGAGGGTCCTGGCGATCGGGTTGATGTTCCAGAGCAGAGAGTCTGGAGTCTCGATCCTGAAGACGGGTCACCCCAGTGCTGCCAGACATCCTCGTCTCCATCGCCCCGATTTTCTGCACACTGCCCCGTCAACCCGCGCGGTCACAGCTCTGCGCAGGAAAGGCAAAACGTGTGCTGATAGTGTGGAGCCCAGACGCGCACGCGGAAAATCTTGCAAGACGTCATTTACGCTGAATCGCTGGCCCAAAACACGCAGACACCGCTGCTGCTGCGTGCACCTACCTAGTAGTGTGTTCCAGTGCTCGCAATCAAACAGCTGGCTGGAGCTTCGCATCACTGCACGCGAGGGCGCCCCGAGCCCAATTGACTCGTCCAGCCTTCCGCAGCCCGCACCGTTGCCAACTCTAAGCCGAGGCGTCCCAGCTCCTATTCTCGGTCGCTGCCCGATGAGCCGTCATCGAATTTACTTTTACCCTCTCCTTCTCTGAAACGCAGCGTCGCCGGCCCGCCGCTGCCCACCACTGCCAGGTGACGAAGCACGCCAGCCTGGGAGATCCTTGCACTATCGGCAAACAGCTCAACAGCTCAGTGGACAAGGCGGCCATGGCCGACGCTGCCTCCGAGACTTCGCCGCTGCTGCCAGCTGTGCCAGCAGACAGCTCCCCCGTGTCGCCGCGCCCCAACGCGAGGCGTACCGTGACCTTCAACCCCAATCCGGTGACGAGGACAATCGAGCCCGATCCGCCCTCGGTCCGCCGTCGCGTCTCCCACGACGTGTCACACACTCTCGGCCTCACTCGCTGGGTGGCTCGACCCCCTCGACCCCGACCAGCACCATGAGCACCGGCAGCCTGGCCGCTGGCCCGCCCATGTTCGCCGCCATCAACAACAAGCTCCGCCGACGCAACTCCCATGGCGCTATCGGCGCCACTTACCATGGCGGTGCTGGGAACACCAACGGGAACAACCTGCTCCCCGCCCCTGGCGGCCTCGGCCTGTACCCAGGCGCCGTCGCCAAGGTCGGCCCGCAGCGCAGCACCAAGAAGGCCAGAAGCTCAAGTTGTTACCGACGCCTGAGCAGATGCTCGGCGAGGAGCTGTCTCCCGACGAAGAGAGCGGCCGCGAAGTCTACAGCCAATACACGCGCATCAAGGACCCTACCGCTCGCAGGGACGCCGCCCGCCTCGGCAAAGCCGACCGCGACCGTCTACCCGTGTCACCGCCTACTGCACCGCAAACCGCTACCAGATGGAGGGCCTTATGCGCTTCCTCAAGGGTGGCCGTGGCAGGGCAAAGGGCGCGAACCCCAAGCTAATTGACGAGTGCATATACACCCCGTACCAATACAGGGACCTGCCACTTCCTGAACGCGGCGCCAGGGCCACTGTAAACAAACCTTCTGCCACCACTGGCGGTGCAGATTCCGGCAGCAATCCAGGGGATACCCAAGCCACAGGGGAAAGGGGGTCGCCGCCCCTGAGACGTCACTCGACGGGCGAGTGGACGCGACAACTCCCAGGTTTAGTCACGGGGACTTGATAGATTTGGAGCCGGAGCCGCTGCCAGAGGTGGAGCCAGAAACCCCTGACCTAGGGAGACCTAGGAGCCGCGAGGGCGAGGGCCACGGCGATGACCACGAGCACAACAACGGCTTCCACCCGGAGAGCACGAGCCATACACACGGCGATATGATGGGTGGCCCCGCCGCTACCGTGGTCGGCGACGATCGCGCGCTGACGGAGAGGCCGGCCGATCTGGATATCGAGGTGCACACGCCCGAGGTCTTCCTGTTTGACTACGGCGTCGTGGTCATCTGGGGCATGTCGATCGCGCAAGAGCAGCGGTTCCTCAAGGAGATCGCCAAGTTCGAGACGGAGAAGCTGGCGCCCGAGGACGTCGAGACCGAGTACTTCAACTTCTACTACACGCGTGAGTATCAGCCCAGGATATACAACGACTTTATCACGTTACGCGACAAGAAGAATTATATGACCAAGCTGGCCATCTCGCACGCGCTGGCCCAGAGCGTCAAGGTAAGGATAACACGGAGATGGCGGTTCCTTCCTCATGTTCACTTTTCTTTCCGACTTTCTTTTCGTCCTTTGCCCCGCGGAAAATACTTGATTCATCTGGCATCGGTAAACTGACCACTGCCCCCATATAGACGTCCCTGTTCGAGGAGCTCATTGCATCCACCATCGACACGTGCAAGGATATACCTACGCAGATCGCGCTCACAGGCAAGATCAACCTCAGCCGGACGCGCATCAACATGCAGATCGGCGAGCTCTTCATCCTGCGCATCAACATCCACCTCAACGGCTCCGTGCTCGACACCCCCGAGATCTTCTGGGTCGAACCACAGCTCGAGCCGCTCTATCAGGCCGTCCGCACCTACCTCGAGATGGACCAACGTGTTGGCCTGCTGACCGAGCGCCTGGACGTTATCGCCGACCTCCTTGCTGTGCTCAAGGACCAGCTGAGTCACGGCCACGGCGAGAAGCTTGAGTGGATTGGTATGTGGTGCTCTGCGTTTTCCTAAAGTGTGCGTGCCGAATGTTCTGTGCTAACCTTTACGTTCCCAAAAAGTGATCGTTCTCATCGCCGCCGAGATCCTGGTTGCCTTGATTAATATTGTTGTAGACTTGTATGCAGGCGTTGACTGATATCAGTCGTACATCTTCTCGGCGCGTTCCATGTTATTATATCATGTTTCTTGTACTTCTTTGCCACTATTCCTTTTGTTTCTTGCTTCTTATGCCTCTGCCAACAGGTCGCCTTCCGGCCGGCTCCTCTTTCAAGCAGCTTCATCCTCATAATGCATTTGGTCTCGCGGGCGGTCTTTTCTTTCTTTCCTTTGCTACGGGCGTGTTTGATTGGCGGCCTAGGAGTTGAGGAACCATTTAAAGCGTTTTCTCTTTTCATGTTTTGCTCGCTCTGCGTCCAAGGTCCAGGGCCAAGAGGAGAGAATGAGATAGGTCTTGGGCGGCGGGATGGTGTGTGTCGTCTTCACAGCCAGCAGGAGTTGAGCTGTAGGATTAGCCTAGTTGTAAACAAGTACCCCCGATATGCGATGGGAGCGTTTATTTATTTATTCTTGGCTGTTCGTGTCAACAGAAAGTTCTAAAGATTTGCATCCGGCGGTGCATGTCCTTCAGTGCAAGCCATACTTTACTCGTTTTCGCTCTCGCTAGGTGGACCCGGACAACCAGGTAAAACACAGGTAGGTCCATATCAAAAACCGGCCTTTCCCCCATGATCATGTCCTGATTGTTTTGAAAGCGCCAAACTCCACCACGCCCAGATACCCGCCCATTCGGTAGAAAAGAAAAGAAGCCAGACGAAGCCAAGAAACCACTGAATTCAAGCGTTGCACTTGTAGAAGCAAGGCAGGTCAAGAAAATGACAATCAAAACCGGGGATTCGGAGGCCCCGGCGTTGGGTCTCTAGAAAGACGCCCGTAATTCATAGAGCTCCACCAGTCAGAGAAATGGCTATCCTACTCCTTGTCCCTGCTGCCTCTGCTCGGGATCCGTGTCGTAGTTTTGTCATCTCGACGTCCTCGTCCTGCGTGGCGGCGGCCTGCGGCGTGTCGGCCGCGGGCTCGTCGCGCAGGGCGCTCGACCTTGACGGTGGGCACGGCCGACGAGGACGGGGCGCGGTCCGCCGCGTCGTCGTCGTCGTCCTCGTCGTCCTTGCTGCTCCTCTGCTGCTTCTTCTCGTACGCGTCCTTGTCCTTCTCGTACTTTGCGAGCTCCTTCTCGTACCGGGCCTGGAACTCGTCCCTGTCGGCGTCGGGCAGGTCCTTCCAGCGGCGCGCGAGCTCCTCGTCGATGCCGGCAGAGGCGGCGGCGTCCTTACTCTTATCCGACGACTCGTCCTTGTCGGCGTCGTCGGCGTCCATGTCGTCGGCGTCTTTCTCCTTCTGCTTCTTGTCGGCGTCCTTGTCGCCCTTGTCCTTGTCCGCCGCCGCCGCCGCCACCGCCTTGTCGCCGGCCTCCTTTGCCTTGTCGGTCTCGAGCAACGGGCGGATGTCGCGGCAGTAGAGCTCGAAGGCGGTGCTCGGCACGCGGGGTGGCCCCTGGTGCTTGCCGTTGGCGCCTGCGTTCCGCTGGCTCTGGCTGTCGGCGTTGGTGTGCGACAGTGCTTCCGAGGCGGCGGGCGATCCGCCGCCGAGGCCGCCGCCCGACGTCTGGCTGATGAAGGTGGATCCTGGGGCGCCGGCTGGGTCGCCGCCCGGGTTGGCGGACATCTTCCTGTGTCCTCGCTTCGTCCTTAGGGGTTTCTCCTTGGGCTGGAGGATGAAGATTGTCAACTTTCATTCCAAGGGGTGGTGGACAAGATAGCCCGGCGGTCCGTCCAGAATAAGGGACACGATCAAGGGTCAATCGGGAGAGTGTGTGAACCGACCGTTGGAGGCGGGCTGGGGCTGCCGTCAGAGTCCTCGACGTTTGTGCTTATCCTCTTGGAGAGCTGCTCGAGGAGGAACGCGCGCTCGATGCGCATCTTCTCGGCCTGGCGGTTCAGGCGGGCCAGGCGCAGGCGGGAGGCCTCGTTGGCCTCTTCGACCTCGGCGGTTCGCTGCTTGAGCTGGATGCACTTGCGCCGGTACGCCTCCTCAACCGAAGGCGGGAGGGCCGGTGTTGCTGCGCTGGCTGCGCCGTTGGGAGGGAGTCGTCAGTGTGGGAGTCCATTTTGATGCGAGATGCAAGTTGGTGATGCATGTATTGAGTGTCTGTCTATTGACGAGAAGAGAAACTCCAAGAAAAAGAAAGAAAAAGAAGACGAAGAAAAGGTAGAAAAAGGGCTGATGTTTGAGTTCAAAGGCGCAATTGGAGCGCGATGACGAGCACAAGCAGCTGGGAATGGAATCAAATCGGAAGAATTGCTCGAGCCTAATTAGTGCATGGGTTGATGCTTACAGGGAGCCATTGTGCTAGCGGATGTGTGGTTTTATTGCGGCCGAGATTGGAAGAGGCCAAGATAGCGTCGCGGTGACACTTGGGGAACCCGATTGACGACGGGCAGCGTGGCTGTCCAAGGAAACGCGGCGCGCAAATCAGCAGTTCATCGCGCCTGCACGAGCCATTCGGAACCACAGGCTGATCATGTCGAGAGCTCGGGAGGCAGGGAGGACAGGCACGGTGCTGGATAGGTATTGTGGAGGCGGGCGGTCTGGTGGATCCCAGCCCCGAGGTGAGGCTGCAGCAGCGGGTACCTAGCGGGCGAGCACAGCACGGTGGCCCTGGCAGGCCCCAGCCCGCCTGAAGCCTGGCCTCCCCTCCATCGACGCCAGGCGCGTCCGGACACCCACCGCACCAGACCGCAAAACAGCCGGCAGCGGCGCCTTGTAATTTGGCTGCCGCATTTCTTGCTGTTACCCACCCCAAGGCTGCTGCTGCTGCGATTTGCTGACGCCTCCCAGAACTTTTTGGAGGGGCCGGAGCTACCGCCACTTGAATCACCACCATCCGCGGGCAAAACTCGTGCTTTGGGATATTTCCACTCATCAGACACGCCGCCATGTCGTTAAACATCCCAAACGCCCCCAACGCGGGCCTGTTCAAGGGCGGTTACAACAAGTAAGTCAGCCGCTGCCCTGGGCAGAAACGGAAAATCTAGAGCTCGCTACCCCCACCTTCACCTTGCGCTTAGAGCCGGGCCAGGGTCTATCCGTCTATCAGGCACTAACCCTCTCACCACCACTCCCAGCTACGACTCGGAAGATGGCGCCGTAATCCGTAATATCGAGGCCTGTCGGGCCATCTCGACGACGGTCCAGACCTCGCTGGCCCCTACGGCCGCAACAAGATCGTCATCAACCACCTGCAGAAGATGATCCTGACCTCGGACGCCGCCACCATCCTGCGCGAGCTCGACGTTGTCCACCCGGCCGCCAAGCTCCTTGTCATGGCCAGCCAGCAGCAGGACGCCGAGATGGGCGATGCCACCAACCTGGTCATCGTCCTGGCCGGCGAGCTGCTGCGCAAGGCCGAGGATCTGCTGCGCATGGGTCTCAAGACGGCCGACATCGTCACGGGCTACGAGCGCGCCCAGACCTTTGCCCTCGAGGCCCTCGAGGAGCTGGTTGTCGACAAGGTCGAGGACCTGCGCAACGAGGAGGAGCTCAGCAAAGCCCTGCGTACCGTCATCGCCAGCAAACAGAACGGCAACGAGGACTTCCTGGCCGACCTCGTCGCTGAGGCCGTGCTTGCCGTCCTGCCCAAGAACCCCGCCAACTTCAACGTCGACAACGTGCGCGTCGTCAAGATCATGGGCGGCGGCCTGGAGCAGAGCAAGGTCGTCAAGGGCATGGTCTTTGCCAAAGAGCCGGATGGATCTGTCAAGAACGCTAGCAAGGCCAAGGTCGGCGTCTTCACGTGCCCCATCGACATCAGCCAGACCGAGACCAAGGGGACGGTGCTGCTCAAGAACGCCAAGGAGATGCTCGACTTCAGCAAGGGCGAGGAGGAGCAGCTCGAGGCCGCCATCAAGGAGCTGCACGACGTCGGCCTACGCGTCGTCATCGCCGGTTCCACCGTTGGCGACCTGGCCATGCACTACCTCAACCGCTACGGCATCCTGGTCATCAAGATCCTGAGCAAGTTCGAGCTTCGCCGTGTCTGCCGCGTCGTTGGCGCCACCCCGCTTGCCCGCCTCGGCGCCCCCATGCCCGACGAGACGGGCTCTGTGGATGTGGTTGAGACGGTCGAGATCGGCGGTGACCGCGTCACCGTGTTCCGTCAGGAGGACGAGGCCACCAGGACGGCCACCCTGGTCCTGCGCGGCGCTACCCAGAACCACCTGGACGACGTCGAGCGCGCTGTCGACGACGGCGTGAACGTCGTCAAGGCCATCACCAAGGATCCCCGCCTCGTCCCGGGCGCTGGCTGCACCGAGATCCAGCTGGTCGAGCGCCTGCAGACCTTTGGCGACAAGACGGCCGGTCTATCGCAGTACTCGATCAAGAAGTTTGGTGAGGCCTTTGAGGTTGTCCCCAGGACAATCGCTGAGAGCGCCGGTCTGGACGCCACCGAGTGTGCTCAGCAGGCTCTACGCGGCCGCGCACAAGAAGGAGAAGTGGACTACGGGGGTTGATATCGAGGTAAGTCTCTTTCTCCTCGGTCTTTGAAACCCAGGGTTACCGGCATGAGCTAACGAGCAGCAGAACGAGGACGACACCGGGACCCTGGATGTCAAGGAGAATGGCATCCTGGACCTGCTCGTAGCGAAGCAATGGGCTATCAAGCTCGCCACCGAGGCGGCGCGGACAATTCTTTCTGTAGACCAGATCATCGTCGCAAGACAAGCCGGCGGCCCGAAGCCGCCAGGACCTAACCCGGTAAGTGCATCGCCAGTGCTATGAGTGCCCCTCGTCACGCCTAAGCTGCATACCCGCTGACACACAGTCGTTGTGACACATAGAACTGGGATGAGGACTAAATCTTGGGGGAAGGTGACATGACGAGGATATAAAGGCGCTTTGGGTTTAACTGTGATATCCCAAACTCCCGTGGGATCGTGAATAAGGATTTCAGGGGCGTCTAGGCAAAATACATGTTTCCAGTCTGTGTGCGTCCTGTGTCTTGATATACGTCTCCCGGTGACTATAATGCTGTAAGATGTGTCCATCTTGGTGATGGCTGCCTACATGTTTGAGTTTGGGTGAAAGCGGGCACGCCTGGCTGTTTTCACCCGACAAGAAACCCTCCCTGAAACCCGGGCGTGCCAGAGACTACTCGAATTTTATATAAAGCCTCCGGTTTGGTGAGTTTACGGCCCAAAGAGCGGGGTTCCCACCGATCTTGAAAGGCACCTCTTTATTAAACAAATAAAAGCACTCCTCCAAAGCCTACCTTTGGCCCATCACTCCTTACACTTAACGCAGCTTTTCCGGGTGGTCAGACGGGCTAGCTTTAGAATCCAACTCGGGCCCTGGCGTCACGTTTACCCCCGACCCCCGACCGACCACCGCCTCTCCAGCCCTACCGCTCGCAGCCCTCTTCTCATCGTTGCCGACCCGGCCGCCTATGACGCGGCCCTTGACATGCTGCTCGGCCTCGTCCAGCCTGATGTTCCGCATGAGCAGCGACAGCAGCACAATGGGCACGCACACGCACACGGCCACGGTCAGCAGGCGCGTCATGCCCTGCTGGTACGCCTGCTGCACCGCCACCCGCTCGGGGCTCCCCCACTCCAGCGCCATGGCCGTGACGTGGCTCGAGTAGATTGCGGTCGCGTTGGCCCTGCTGGCCTCGGGGAGCAGGTCCTCGAGCACGACCGGCACGACGCGGGACCAGACGGCGCCCGAGATGGCGGCGCCCACGGCGCCGCCGATCTCGACCAGGGTCAGGAACACGGCCGTGGCGGCGGCGACGGACTGGTGCGACGACGCGGCCTGGACGCCCAGCTGCGCGGGCACGTTGAGCATGCCGCCGCCGACGCCAACGCAGATCTGCGTGCCGACCAGCTGCCCGACCGTGGTGTCGATGCTGCGGTAGCGGATCATGAGGCCGACGCCAGTTAGGTAAATGAGCGCGCCGGCGGTGACGAAGTATTTGTAGTGCCGCGTGTACCGGATTGAGATGGAGACGAGGATCGAGGTCACGGTCGAGGTGAAGCTGAAGGTCTGGGAGATGCGCCCTGCCGCGGGATATCGATGCCCTGGACGACTAGTAGATAGGAGTAGAAATATGGCTGGTGGGACATGTAGAAAACCACTGTTCTCGTTGTCAGTAAAATCCGAGGGTTGCCAGCTCCCCATATCACAGGCTGGGAAAGTTGGCGGGAAAAAAAAAACTCACTGAAGTAAAAGAAACCAACCAAGCAACCAGCGCAAAACGTCTTGGACTTGAGCAGCGCGAGCGGAATCAGCGGGTGCGGGCACAGCCTGCTGCTCGCCTCCCAGAACGGGAAGGCGACGAAGCAGACGACGCCGACGACCAGCATCGCGACGATGCTCGGTTGCCGTAGCCGCCCTCCTGCTTGGTGGCGATGGTGAGCGGGATGAGTATCAGCGCAAAGGCGGCGCTGAGGAGCAGGATGCCGACCACGTCCAGCTCCTGCGCGAGCCCCAGCGCCGCGGCGCCCAAGCTGCTCCTAGCCACTCCTTCGCCGCTGCCGCGCTTCTTCTCCTCGATCAGCCCCAAGCGCCTCGCCCGGCGCTGGTTGAGGAACAGGCTGACGGCGAAGGGCGCAAACGCCACGGGCAGCACGATGGCCCAGACGGCGTACCCCCAGCGCCACGACGCCGTCGCCAGCAGGCTGTTGACGATCTCGGGGCCGACCCAGACGGTGACGAGGAAGGGGACGTCGGGCAGGGACGAGAAGAGGGCGCGCCAGAGCAGGTCGCTCGTGTCTGCGATGAAGATCTGCTGCAGGATCTGCGTGCCCGTGAAGCCGGCCGAGTAGAAGATCTGGGCCGAGGCGAACGAGTCGACGCCCCGCGACGTCGCCTGCTGGACGTAGCCGAGCACGTACAGCAGGACCGAGATGCCGAAGGCCTCGAGCCGGCCAAAGACGTCGCCGACCTTGGCCATGATGGGCTTGATAACGGCCATGACGACGCTCTGGACGACCAGCACCGTCGACACGAGCGCGTGCGAGTTGAAGGAACTCGTCGCGAAGACGGACATGGAGTACGACACCTGCCCCTCGAGAGAGGTGGCGAAGGCCATGAGGAAGATGCTGTCGGGAGGCACGTGTTTTCATGGCGTCAACGGGGGATTGCTGCGTTGGATGAGATGGAGGTTCAGGGGCAATGTGGAAAGGCGCAAGCATACCCGATATACGCAACGATGAGGCCCCATTTGGACCAGGTCATGGCCACGGCCTCGATGGCCCTGACGCCATCTTGGGCCTCGTTCTGCAGCGAGTCCGCAGACCGCTCGAAGCCGGCACCACTCGGCTTCTGCTGATCCTCCGCGGCGGCCCCGACTGCGCCCTTGTCGTCCTCCGCGGAGGGACCCTCCGCGCCCGTTTGTGCCATCTTTCCCTCCCTGGTATTATCTGACCTTTGCAGCCTTGAATTGTGTCAAGATAAGAGCAGGGGATTTCTCGTGCGGCTCATGCACCCAAACGCCCCGTCCTCGTGCGACTTCGGTGCAAGCCTCGTCCGGTATCAGGTGAAGCTAAAAACAGGTACTGAGACCTGCTATTCCCGGCGCAGAGAAACTTTTCGGCAAGCCCACACACCCTACCTACTTCACACGGGATCGGTGGATACAAAAAAAGAAAAAAGAAAAATGTACAGGTTGTAGAGATAAACTATGAACGCCAGCCGTCCGCGGTGGAGGCACGGCCATCTTTTTATTCTAGAAAGAAAACCCTGCATATGCAATCCAAGAAAAAAAAAAGAGGAGCCTGGCCAAGGAGAAAGAGAAAAACGGATGGCGACAGGTAATACGGGAAGGATCAGCAAATCAGGCTCTCGGTGAGGATGAGGAGGTGGTGGGGTTCATTGGTCCGAATACAACCAAGCCTCGGGCCAGCCGTTCTAAGGCCAACCAGACGGGCGCCGGCAGACCAGAGCCCGAGACCTGCGTCAGGAGCCGCCGTTGCCGACATAGCGCAGCGTACATATGCGGTACGCTACACAGCCCGCTGCGAAGCCCTTCAGGATTTTTGCAAGCGGGAGAGGAGTTCCGGGCGAGCCAAGGAGGATCGAAAGATGAATGTTTTTCAGCCCCCACAGCCCAGGTCAAATCAGCCGGTCTGGCGATCGCCCCAAGCCCCTTGGAGAGGGCAGCCGTGTCTTCTCACGAATCTCTAAGGCCACTACTGCACGCGCAGCTCTCTTGGATCTTTGTGCTTTCTCTTCGACGAGATGACCAACCCGACTTTATGACAGGCCAGCCGTGAAGCCACGGTGCCTAATCCACGGAGGGTTGGTTGGCTGCAAGCAAGAGGAAAGTCTTGGTCTGACCGAGTAACGCAGAACTGACCCACAACCCATCCCACTCCCATCCCGCGCTAGCGCATCCGTCCGGACATGCCCGATAGATCCTCTGGGCTGCGGCGTTGTCATTGGCTAGCGATCATCTGTAAAATAAAGATAATGCATTCCTTTCGGCGATGGCCAAGGCTAGGCTTACGGTCCCCGCCGTCTGGCCTTGTTGCGTCGAGCATTCAACGATCCACAGACCTAGATACCGAAGAGGAGGAGGCAGAGGCAGAGACATGCACGTCACGTCAAGTATGCAAAAGTATCCAACCCGTTGGCTTGAACAAGGAATCATCTTTCTTGGTCATGAAATCCACAACTACTCTCAAATACATCCAATCCACCCTAAATTCCCTCCTCTTTCCGTTAATGTACAAAAACATCTTCTTCTCCTCCTTGCATGAACACGCGAACTCATAGGGCTCGTGTCGTGAAATGTACACTTTCAAAATAAAGACAGATCCGCCTTCGTTTGCTGGACAAAGACAAGTCCCTCCCAACGGCGCTGCGACTTTTTTTTTTTTTTTATGTTGCCATCTCAAAAGAGAAAACAAGACAAAAAGCACAACCATAACCGCACCGACTAATATATACCAGGACCCGACCAACCAAAACAGACGGACTGGCCGAGGCCGAAGGAAACAACGGATGGGGATATAGGGATGCAAAACATAAAACACCAAAAATTCCAAAAAGGGGTATGCGTGAAACCTCGCGGCTTGGTCTTCGAGGCAGGCAGGCAAAGCTATGCAGGGATGATAACGGGGAATACTGGACCGTGAATGGCCCGGTACAGATGCAGTGTGTGCATGAAGAAGGAAGCCAAGTGGTATCCAGAGAGTACAAAAAAAGAAACAACAAAATGGGTGTGTTAAAAGAGCTTATGTCCAACCAAGGTTATAGAAGCAAAAAAAGAAGCAGCCGACCAAAAATGCAACAAACCGCAACCATTCATATCGGCATGATACCGGAAACATGTGTGTAAAACAAGTCGCTCCCAACCCAAACGCGAGGCTTCGAGGTGGACCATCAAGCCCAGTGCTGGCCGGTGGAGAACATGCATCGTTCAGGACTCCTCCATGATGCCGCCCTCACCGCCGCCATCCTCGCGCCACTCGCGCGACCGCTCCGTGAGCCTGCGGACGCCGTTGACGCGGCCGGCCCAGAGCGCCTCGATGGGCGTCCTGAACGTGAAGGCGCGCTGCGAGCTGATGACGCCGATGGCCTGGAGGACGGCCTTGCGGCTGTCGCGGCCAAACACGGCCGGTGCCGATCCACTCAAGGCTGGACTCGAGCTCGCATCCAGCGCCGCGACGGCGGCCGCGTCGATGCCGTTGGGGCCGCCCACCATCATGGGCGGGGTGGCTGAGGGCGGGGCCATGCCCGCGGCGGCCGACAAGGCGTCGGTCGACCGGCTGCGCGACATCATGGAGTGGTGGTTGTTGCGGCCTGGTAGCCCGAGGGTCCGGAAATGCTGCCCTCGCGGCCCTCGCGCAGCGTCGAGTGCGACATGGTCGAATGCGTCGGGGACGGGGTGCTGTTCTTGCGCTCGGGAATCATGGGGCCCATGGTAGGCGAACCCTCCGAACCCGGGTGCGGCGTCGAGGGCTGCGACTTGTTGGGCGGCACGGGAGGGACCGGCGGGAGGCCGCCCTTGCCCAGGCCCTTGAGAATGGACCGCGTCTCGTTGAGGAGCGTGTGGGCGCGGTCGTGCTGACCACGTGACACAAGCGTCAGCGCCCGCGTCAGCATGTCCGAGGTCAGAAGCTCCATGCGCCGCTGCACGATTTGCGGGTGCGGTGGGATCGGCGGTGCGTTCATCCACGACCTAGTGCGCGGATTGGACGCCGCGGGGAGCATTGTGATAGCCAGCAGCGACGGCCGCGGCATGTGCGTCACGGTTCCGTCACGCAAGATGTCGCCCCAGCTCAGATCCGCCTGGATCAGCGGCACCTCCTCCACCGAGAGCGTCCTCTGATCCTCAGAGTCCATCGGTCCACCGAGCGCCTCGAGCCCAGACACGATCGTCTCCCACGGATCTTGCGGCAGCTGCTCCTCTGAGCCCGTATCCGGGAGGATGACGAGCTGGACGAGGATGTCCCGCTTATCGCCAAAGCGAAGGTCACCCAGCCGCCGCCTCGGCGTCGCGTCCTGCTGCACGCTTCGTGATTTGCAGCGCTCCGCTAATCTTGTGGAACTTGGCCGGGGACCCTTCGGGTAACCTCAGCTTCAGCTTCACGTTCTGGTGCGAGAGGGTTTGTGCCGCGCCCAGGCAGCCAGCCAGGCATTCCCTCAGCATCATCCAGTCCTTGACGTATGTGTAGGACGCCTTTGTCCTTGACGAGAGCTCGATCATGGTGTCCGGCTTGTGGGTCATGCCGAGTCCGAAAGAGTGAATGGAGATCCTGTCGAGGAAATCACGTTTAGTAACAAACCAGGATGATGCATCATCAAAACAAGGTAGCAAAAGCAACTTACTTGGCAGCCTCAGCTCGCGAAACGACAAAGTCGACGCTATCGCCATCTGCTGTCGACGCATCACTGATGAGCATGATGGTGGCAACAGGATTGTTGTACTTCCTCTGCATCAGCAGGTCCATGGCCACATTGGCGCCCTCGACCACATCTGCCCGGTGGCTCTTCTGGCCAACGGGCTTGATGGAAGCCAGCACTCCACTCCAGCCGGCCCATGCCTTGGTGGTCATGCCAACAATGGGCACGCCGCCGCCGGGACCCGAACGTGACCAGTCCCATGCGGTCGCGGTCGCCGAGCTGCTGCACCATGAACTTGAGCGCGTCCCGAACCAGGTTGATCTTGACGCCCTGCATAGACGACGAGATAGGCACCACCACCACCACGTCAATGGGGACGTGGATGGAGGGGAACATCGGACTCCGCCCTTGGGTGGTGTACTCGGTCGGCGCCGTGGTGACCGACTTGGGGCCGCCCCACGACGAAGCGAGAGACGACACACGCTCCGTGCGTGGCCTGCGCTGCCAGTCCTCCTCGTCCGTCTCCGACAGGTCGTACTCGGGGCTCCGGACGGGCGAACCCTCGACCGCGTTGAGGTCCAGCAGCGCCTGCTGCCAGAGCTTCAACTGGTTCCGGTTCTCGAACCGCAGGTGAAACTGCGGGAGCTCCGCGACCGAGAGGCTGAGGGTCAGGATGTTCTCGTCGATGTTGCCCGTCTCGGCAACCTCGTTCAGGTGCTTCTTGATCAGAATGGAGCCCTTGAGCGTGCAGCGCGTAGTCCGACGCGGTGCGCCGTTCTCATCCCACTGCTGGGCGGGAGGCAGCTTCTTCTCCTTGACGCAAATGAGCATCTCGGCGAACAGGAAGCATTCCAGCTCCTGCCACGACATCTTGTCCTTGCCGACACGCAGGGTGCCGTAAAGACGCAGCTTTCCGAATCTGCTAAAGTCCAGGCCGTGCCAGTTCTCCACCCTGTTCCTGAGGCTCTCCGTCATTTCTTCCAGGACCTCACGCGATTCGTACGGGTAGAATCGCGGCGGTGGTGGAGCCACCTTTGGTGACGGCGGCGAGGAGTACTGGTCCTCCATCCTACCGTTGTGGTGCGGCATGCCGCCCGAGAGAGGCGCCGTGTTTGGCGGCAGTGGTGGCAGGCCGGCCATCTGCAGGTCCTCGGGGTCGGGACGCCACTTGCTGTCTGGCACCTCGACGGTGATGAGGCAGGTAAGAGTCTGCTGCTGGCGCGAGCGGCTGATGGTTGGGAACTCGGAGCGGATAGTAACGGTAGGCAGCGGGATGGGGTTGCGCGAGGGCATGCTACGTGGGCTGGCGAGAGACGTCTCCATGGCCTGCACATCGTAGTCGTGTGCTCGGCGCGGGCCGCTCTGGGTGGTCTCTGGGTAGCCGTTGGAAGAGGCGGCACCAGTGGCCTCGCTGTCGCTGCGGTTGTGACGCGGGGCGTACCGCTCCGTATCGCGCGTGTTCCGCGCCATTTGGGGCTCGCGCGTCATATGGCTATCGCGTTCTCGGCCGTTGGCGTGACTCATGCCTGTGGTGTGGCTCATGGCGGCGGTTGACCTGGCATTTGAGCCACGGCTCTGCGGCCGACCAACCTGGCTCTGCTGGTCATCCCAAGGGTGTGATGGCGTCGGCGTGGCAATCGACCTGGTGTCGGATGACGTGACCGATCTTACAAGGTTGGTGATTTTTTCTGTAGCGAGGGAAGACGAGGGGATCTGGTTAGCTCCAAGCCACAAGTGCCAATGGTGGCGACGATCCCTCAGGCGCGCCAGCCACGGCTGGAATTCATGGCGTGACACAAGTAACGGTCGGTGGCTTACCGATGTCTAGCACGTTTCCGCCCCTGCTCGTGTCCAGGTGCAACGGCGCATCGCATCTCGGGCAGTACTGCGACTCGATCTCCTTGATGTACTCGTAGAAGCAGGCCTCGTGCGAGACGTGGGTGCACGAGAACTGCAGAATCCGCTCGCCGCGCAGCGTGTGTTCCAGCGGCTCCTCGCACACGGCGCACTCGGCGCCGACGAAGGTGCGCTCCCTCCGCGTGCGGGCGCGTTCTGAGCTCATGACTGAGTTGGATCGTCCGAGGCTGTCTCGAGATTGGATCGACGACACCGAACCGCTCTGCCGTTGGTGCTTCTGCGCAGGCAGCCGGATGGTTCCGCTCGAGATGGAATTGTCTGTGGCGAAGCAGTCGCGCTTATTGTCAGCCTTCTCCTTGATTTCCCTTCTTTTGACAAGTTTCGTTTGCGCCCTAGGCGGTGGCATTTGGTGGAGCTAGGGAGGAGCGGCGACGAGGCTGGGTTTTGTCCCTCAGCGATAGGCGAACCCCCTGCTGAATTTGCCAGAACCAAACAATGCATCGGTTTGAAGGAAAGGGTGTTTCGGGCGGCAAGCAGGGACCCGCCGGCTCAGGGCATAAAACGGAAAAGCGGCTATATGGACTCGCCAGACAGGGTCAGGCAATCGAACCTACTCTTTTCTGGGAACGACGAAACCCCGGTGTTGTACGAGTTGTCGTTGTTGAAGGTGTTGTTGTTGGCGCCTTGATTATAGGCCGGGCGGTCGGCCTCCCTTTTCCAAGAGGGCCCTAGTTCCTGACTGAGAAGGCCAGACTCCTGCAGACGCCCCTCCACACCGTAGGCGTTCTTCTTCTTCTTAGCGTGGTACCGGCCAAACATATGGATAGGCCCGGCGGAGCGAGGGCGAGGCGGAGGCCCGGACGGTCAGTGAGTTTCCTCCTTTTCCTGCCCTTCCGGTTTGTTTGGGTTCGTGCCCGTCGTCGTCCGTGTCGTAGTCGTGTTCGCCAACGTCAGCGCCGCCGGCAGCAGAGTTGACCGGAAGCGAGGGGGTGCCTGCTGCGCAGAACGGGCGGCTCGAGGGCGAGCACGGGAGCAAGATGCGAGGACCAGACCAGCAAGGGAGACGGCAAAAGTCTCCTGACGGTGGTCCGGGGGGGTACGCAGCACGACCTGCTGTGATGTGATCTTCCGGGGGATCGGCTGCAGACAGAAAAGTAGTCTGGCAAAAGGCGCGCCGGGAGAAGTGGTGGTCGAGCAACGACGGGCTCGTGGGCGCAATGCGAAAGAGGCAGGGGCGACCAGGCGGTAATATGCCACAGAAAGGATGCGAGCGTCGGGGTGCATGGGAGAAGGCAGGGTAGGGTGTAGGTCGCTGGCCGGAAGGATTTGGAGGGGAAGGGAAGGGGGGTTGAACAGCGGCTCGTCGTTGGATCCGGCGGGACGGGGTGCCAGGCACGGCACGCCAAGGTAAAATACCAGACAGGGTATGTGAGTCTGTGGCGTGGGTCGCACGCAAAGGCTTGGGTGGTGGGCGCGGCAGCCTGGTTCCCAGCAAATTATGGGAGACGTGGGTGGTCGAATCGGTGTCCGCCGCCCCGGTGGAGACACACACCCCTTGCGAGGATGCAAGTCAGGGTGCGTGGTCGTGATTCTGCTCGCCGCCCCTGGACCCTGGCCGGCTCCAGTGTCCGGGATGTGCGGTACAGCAGGTCACAAGGGGGCGCGGAAGACAGGCGACAGGGAAAAACAAGAAGAAAAAAAAAAGAAGAAAAAAATCCAAAAAGAAAAACGGGCACCTGGGAAACGCTGCCGAGGGGGGTTTGTTTCAGAGCCACGATACCGACCAGGAACCGAACCAAAATTCTCTATCACCAACGTGGAGGTTTGCAGACACGCTTCCACCGACCGGATTCTCGGGGAACGCTGGCAGGCTGGAGGCGTATCTGCCTTGACGGTTTGGGAGGTAGTTCCGGGACCCGAAAGGCGGCTGCAGAATAGGCACTTATCAGGGCAGGATCGGGGACTGTCTCAGTCACGCCCTGCCGTCTGTCGTCGATGTACACGTCCGTCTTGTCTGACTGAGTCTGGCGATTTTGTGCAACGTCGGTCATTGGAGAGGAGGGAGAGCAGGACAGACAGAGAGAGGTGGGTGGCGGCCTGGCTGTCGACCGGTGTGCGCTTGCTGGTACTTAGTACGAGCGCGCACACCCCGCCCACAGGTGCGTGGCACGCAGCAGGACTAGAGCCCAGTGCACGGTGTAACGTCTGGTGTGTCTGTGTGTGGGCGTTCTTGGTGCGTGTGTGTGCGCGCGCAGGCACCAACCTGGATGCAGGCCCAGAAGGGCACAGACTTGGACCGGTCCCTTCTGCAGCGTTGCACCGTCCCAGTTGCGCGGGAGCCCGATTATCAAAATGAGGCCCCGACCGGAGGGTTCCTCTGGCCAGCCGGCTGGATGTGGTGTTTGGGACTTTTGATCGAGATTGACCAGTCAAGTTGTTCTTCCCGGCGACATGCATCAACCCAATTGGCGAATCCGGTGCCAAGCGACATGTTTCGGTGGCTGTTGCAAAGGCGGGTTGGGAGCCCTGCGCTCTCCTCGCTTGATTTTTCGGGCCTTTCTTCAATTGCGGTGCACAGTGGAGCGAGGAGACCGGGGCATCTGGCTGTCTGCCGCGGCTCCCCTTTCAGGAAGTCGCTCCTCGTCGCGACTGGCTGAGGGAAAGAGGGACGGATGCACGAAAGAGCAGCAGACAGACAAAAACCCACGCGAAGCGATCAAGCGAGCCCACTGGCCAACCGATGCTCTCCCTTCATATCCACTGGTGGCTCGGCACGGACAGAGCGAAGAAAAGTCGACAGAAGCACTGTAATAATAACGGCAATATCCAGAAACAGAAACCTGGGTTCGGAAAATACCAAAGCGACAGGGATGGCCGCCCGATGTTTCTGCTCCGGCTTTTCTGTCACTTTTTGCTTCTTTTCCTTCTTTCCTCTGGTCTCGGCGGGGAAACGGTCACATTCTCCGTCTTCGCTGGAGCAGCCCAATGCATCGGGAGTGGGCTTAATTTGGCGCCCGCCCGACCTATGGACGACCATCCAGCCATTTATTCGATGAGATTGATGAGGCGACCATCTTGAGGGTCTCACTACCTACCGTTGCCACTGCGGACGGACATGCCCGGCGGTTGGAGGACTTCGGCTTGGTCCCATGATTGGATCAGAAGCCGTTTCCCGCTGAGCAGGCCGGCTGAGTTTCGCTACGCAGCCAGGCGGGCAGCCATGTCCCCCAACGGCGCAACGGTCGATGGCGTTGTGTGCCGTCTGCCGTGATAAACTCTGCGTAGCCACCCCTACGCGGATCAGCACGCATGCCAGCGCCTCCAAGCCTTTCGTGTAATTAAGGATGCGACCGAGCAGCAGCGCCCGAAGATCAGAGGATGATCTGGGCCCCTACGCCCGGGCCGCGGGGCTGACCCAGGAAGTCGCCCCGACGACAACGATTCACCTGGGCACAGCAGAGACGCATCGCCGCTCTCAGCGTCCTCCGCGCGGTGAGGCGGGAACGGCTGGTTTCTCCCACGGACTGGCTTGTCGGGTCCCCACTTGGCGTTGTTGGAGAAAGGAGGCCAGTCGTGATGATGGCACAGGCCTCCTGTCCTCTAGTGCCGCCGCCCTGGGCTAGAGGCGCCTTGTGTTTAGCAGCTGTTTCCATCCTCTCAGCCCGTTTTACCGATATTGCTTTCGTCGTCGGTCTTCTCGCTCTCCCTCTCTGTGCCTGCCCTGCCACAGGCCTCGACCACACAGACCGGACGCGATGTCCGTCTTTGCGTCTCTGCGCCTCTGGCCCCGGTCCTTGCAGGACGTGGACGGCGCCGGCGTGTGCTCTCAACCAACCGCAGCGCGCAGCAGCTTCACCTGCGGCTTGTTCTGCTTCCTCCCCAGGCGCCAGGGATGGGTGGGACCCCAAGGACAGGCATCGTGACCACCGACCAGTCTGAGTCGTCAGTGCGTGCGTGCAGCTTGCCAGCCAAGAGGGGATTCTGGCCCCACCCTGGGACGCACCAGGTGCGGATTAGCACTTGCGGGGCAACTGCAGTGAACCGGGGCCTCTTTGGCAGAAGTCAATCGCTGCTTTTTTCTCTCTCCCATCACCTACCCTCAATCGCGGCCCCACTGGCTTGCCTTCGCGCCCCATCTCCAGGCCCGGTTTGGACACCACCATTCCATTTGGACAAAAAAGACAGCGGAGCAAGCATGCAATCTATCGGCCTGTCACATACGCTTATTTCCTGGGCGGCGTTGCTTTTGATGCCGCTAACTTCGTAGTCTTGAGTCGTTGCCGCGTCTTGCTAGCCGTGGCACGGACTGCTGTCAGAATGTTCAGCTTCGGCGGCCATGCCCTAAAAAAAAGGGAAGCGATGCATCAAAATCCGAAGCAGCGCCAACGACGCAAGGGAGCAAGCAGGGCGTGGTGGCTGTTGGCGAGACGGATCAGCTTGGAAAAAAAAGAAAAAAAGCACACGGAGCAAGCAAACCACACGTTGCAGCTGCAGAGTGGTGGCAGAAAAGGCAAACTTTACCAGCCAGCAAACGGAAAGAGAAAAAATGGCCAGGGCGTCACCCCATCTCCCATGTCATCTGGTCCCACTGCCAAAGCCTCCCTGGGTCGCTATGCAATGGAGACGCGGCGGGCCCGGCCCAAAGCCAGTGCTCCACCGGGGCACCCAGTTGAGGAAGTCTCCCTCTCGATCGGGATGCCATGATTAGGAATGGATGTGCCAGGAACAGGCTGGACCTTAGGGGGCACGGCCGATTGGCACCGTACGTAGTACACGAGTGTTTTAGTCTTTCGCGTTTGTATGAAGACCACTCTGTATTGTACTGATCAAGTAATCGGCTCACGAAAAGGACCCCCAGTGTTGATGACGCTACAGTGTTGCTCTCCATCGCAACAACAACCCCTCCCTCATCATCGCCCAGAAAAGAAGCTGGCTCGTGCCGTCGAGAAAGAGTGTGTGTCCGTGCTCGGCCCGTGGTGTCCCGATCTTGCGAGGCCATTGGCCAAAACGTCGGCTTGCATGTGCCTGGACGGGGCCGGTCCGAGAGGGTCTTTGGTGCCGATGTGCAGTAGTCGTTTTCTGCCTGCAGCGAGCAAGCACACGCACACACTAGCGCGCGCGCACACACACACACATACACACACACACACACACACACACACACACACACACAACCTGGCCTGGTTCCTCGTCGCCACTTTGTTTTGCTGTTGGCGAGAATGCAAGTGTGGTATCATTGGGATCACGGATCACACAGCGATGGGTCCGAAAGGCTCGTCCTGCATGCCCCGCGCCCGTATTTGAGGGGTAAAAGGCCTCACTATGTACTCTCCATCGTGCGGTGTGCCTTGGACCTACATGATACGCGAGCCTAGCGGGTATGGGGAGGGGCGCCCTGGTGGTCGTGAGATGCGTGAGGCGTCGTCGAACCGGGCGAGCCAGGCATGGTTGTTGCCATCACGGAGAGAGGAGGCCAGGACGCTAGCGTGAAGCTGCTGGCTCGAGCGGAGGCTGAAATGGATGGGGACCCATAACCGTGTTGGTTAGTGCCCGAGCTGGGGGGCGTGCTCACGGGAGAGGGTTAGCTTCGCCGCTGCTGGCCTAGAAAAAGAAAAAAGAAAAGAAGAAGAGAAGAAAAAAGAAAAAAGGAACGCAGGTCGCCCGAAATGGGAGTTAGGGCTTTGCTGGAGAAAGGCCGGATAGGGAAAAAATCAAAGTGGTGGTGTGGTTAACTGAGTCGAGAGGGATGTGCCGCATCGGCTTCTCCGCTTGTGCCCCTACCCCCACCTACCATCGCCTCTTCCGCCGCCGCCACCGCCGCTTTTTGCCTCCGCAATCAAGGCAGGGAATCTTTGCATCTCATGGGTTCTTCTTGCGTGATGGCCATGTGGCGTCTGAAGTTTGTCTTCCGGCCGCGCCTCCGTCCACGATTGGCTGCGGATATCGGATCAAACCTTGATGCCCTCAGTCCTTGTCATGACGGAAACGTAACCCGGGGCGACGCAAGAGTGAACGCACCCGCACGGGGGGACGTTGTCGCTAGGCTGGCCCGGCCCCGGGCTAGTCCTGGCAGGATCTTCACCAACCCAGCCCGCCAGCCCGAGGCGGAGCCGCCGTCGCTCTTGGGTCCGGCTTAGCCTCCTCCTAGGTCTGTCTCGTGGCTTTTGCGCTACTGGGTTTTTACCTTGATATGGGATGGTTATTGGGTGTCCATGAGATGCTCTGCATGAGCCGGCCTCGGTTCTCCCTGCTCCTTGCATGGCTTCTGTCATGATAGGTCACTCCCGATGCGGGCAAGGAGAGAAGCCCGTTGGGTACCGTGACCCATGGCGGGAGGAACAGGAACATCGGGTGAAGGCCGTGGTCGGCGATATCGAATGTCAGCCGAATGCACCCTCCCTCTCTCGTTTTGTGTGCTCGGACCCCTTTTCCTGTCGACCACCACACACCAAACCAGCTATCACAACGCCAGCGACGGAGGTGCTGCAGGTAGTCGGGAATAGGAGTCCAAAAGCAAGATGTGGGAGAATATTTGCATATTCTGGGCCGTACTAGATCCCACTTAGTGACTCATCACTCCAAGACTCTTCTTCTTGTGACGATCGACAGCCATGTGGTTGCACCAGGCCTTGCTTGCTCTTCGCGCAAAAGGAGCTGGGAACTCATCGTGCATCTCTAGCCAGACCGAGGCTCCACCCGCGGCCCAGCCGATCCTATCCGGATTGGTTTCCCAAGCCCGACAACGCGCGAACCCCTCGTGCCCCTCCAGGCGTAAGTAAGCTTCTTGCATTTCGATGTGCAAGACAGATGCAAAGTCTCCGAATGGCCGCATCGCTCGCTGCAGGGCGAACGATCTCCCTGTTTCTCTCCCCCGCTTGCGTTTTACGTAGCAGCCAGTGCCTACCACGTGTCCCTGAAATCGATGGTGTCATGCGTGGCGTTTTCTTCTTTCTTCATCTTCTTCTCCTGTCATGCTTCCCGGCGATTCCTGGTGCCGCGACTCACGACTGCATTGGCTGGCAAATCTGCCTGCCGCGAGTTGCCCGCTGATGGCTTGCGTCCACTAGGCCGTACACAGTCTCACAGGCACGCCACGGCTGGCGGCTAGTTTGACGGAAGCTCGCGAGACAGCTTCTTCAGCCGCTTGGCCGACCTTCGAGAAAGAAGCGAAACCTGCTTCTGCTGCCGCTGCCGGCCTGCCGTTCATGGCTAGTGTCTGCTAGTGTCTGGCGCTAGGCCACGCGACCAACCTCGCCACACCTTGTCGTACCCATTGCTAATTTACAGCCCAACGCCAAGGCGATACGATATGATGGTGGCCTTCTACAGTGAGAGAGGCGTCCATAGTTTTCACCAGTAAAAAAAAGAAAAAAAAAAGAAAGAAAAAAAAACCAAAGACCCAATCCGACTAGGGAACGTCTGGGGGTGCGTCACCGGACCTTTCCTACCGCTGGCCGGTGAGAGGTAAACTATCCAGGCAGGGACCAGGAGCGCCCCAGAGGTTCGCGCGGCCAAACCAGCAAAGCGAGTGACCGGTAAGTCTCGCAGCCTTGATATTGCGAAACCACACGTTCTGTGGTTCATACCCGAAAGGTAGTATTCCGATGGGCAGTACCGCACCAGCGCGGCGAGCAAAGACCACTGGGCACATCATCGCACCTGGGTCCTCGACCAGACTTTGGTTCTGCCGCTGCCGCTGCCGCTGCCAATGCCTTTGCTGGGAAGGCGGGCCCAGTGCGCACCCACCACAGCGCAAAGGCCGGACCCAGGCCCAAGACTGCCAGCCACCTCTCAGAGACAAGGGTGGTTGTGGTGGTGATGGTGGTGGTGGCAACCCTGGCTATTATCAGCGACGCTATTATGGTTCAAGAGGAGAAAGGTTCCAAGGGACCTTCCACGGGTTGCGCCGCACTTGTGAGCTGTCATATTCAGTCGTTTCCCTATTTGATTCCCTCCGGCAATTTTGGAGGGCGTGGATCTCGGGCGCATGTGGTCCTCATTCCAAAGACGAACGCACGAAAAAGGAGACGATATGAACGCGGGATCGGTCAATGACAAGAAATATTGCAAATGTCCCGCGGGTTCTAGAATACGATGCTGCGCTAGTGGAAAAAATCCTCCGAGCCTGCAGCCAGCTTCCTCCACTCTTGCCCGTTAGTATTGGGTGTTTTTTTGGTTATGGCGAGAGAGAAGGAAGGGAAAAAGGGGGGAAACCACAGGGGCCAGCCGCCCCGTTTTGCGGGTCACGGTTGGCCGGCATTGAAGGATTCAGGATCCTATGTAACTTTGAGTGCAAAAGCAAGTATCGTTCTGCAAGCGACCCAAAACGGAACGAGCATCGGGAGAAAAAGGGGGTTCGGAACGCGCGTGGGCGCGCTTGCGAACGCGCTCCGACCAGCAGCGCCGGCATCCGGGGCCTGTCTGCGTCTCTATCAACTGATGCTGCGGGCGGAGAAGCGAGGGGGTGGGGAGGGTCGGGACGAGCTGATTGGACAGACAGACAGACAGACAGACAGACAGACAGACAGACAGACAGCCCGACGGTTAATGCTGTTAACCCTGGCGTGGGCCTTTTGACGAGGTCGCAACGGGTGACCCAAAGTCGGTCAGGCACGGTACCACCTTCGCATGGGAGATGGATGGAGAGGGCGGAGAGAGCGTGTGTCCGGGGCCTTTCGAAGGGACCATTTTCATTTCGCTGGTGCCGCATTGCATTTTTTATTTTTTCTTGTCCTGTGCAGACGTTGCACTGTATCTGGATTCTCTGTCCATCTCCACGGGGAGTGCGACCAAAGACCGGGAAGCTGAGGCCATCGCCTGTCAAAATGGCGGAGGGTCTCCCAAGAGATAAATGAAATATGTCCGAAAGTGGCGGCAGATCCGAGTCGGGCAGATCTTTCTTGGAGATCCCTGGGCGTGACAAATAACACACGCCCCCACGACTTTCCTCTCCAGTGTTTCTTTCCCAGGGCGGGCATCTGGCCAGCAAGGGACGGCGGCTCTGGACCGCGCATCATCATAGGCAATGCGCTGGGCAGCGCCGGCAAGCAGGCAGGCAAGCAAGGGACCGGTCGCCTGCTGGCGAGGAAGACGTGATGGACGGCAAGCAGGCCGCTCCCGAATTGCGAGCTTCCCGGCTTGGTGTCCATCCCCAAGGGCAGCACGCAGACCTCCCCGCCGCGGTCAGGGGCTCATCAAGAAAACGAGGATTGTGCGACTTGATTGCATTCATTGCTTGCATAACCTGACATCAACTGCGGCTCCATATGCATGGAAGAAAAACTGGAGAGTTTATGTCGTTTCACAAGGCCAAGGCATGCCTTGTGGTTGTTGCATCGTGTTGCTGTTGGAGCCTCCCTTGAAACGGCCTCGCCGAGAACCACTCCCCGTTTTTTTCTGCCCCATGCAATAAGGAGAGGGACATTAATTTGTGCAACAACCGCCCACAGGGCCCTCTCATCATGTGCCTCGGCGGAGAGGACCAGCAGGTTGCGGCCGCCATCTGTCTGCCGCTGTCAACTCATCGAGCGGCATGCACAGCACAGACGAGTTCCGTCCACTGCCGCCAACCGCACAATCCCTCGTGCGGTAGCCTCGATCCACTCACTATCTTAGCAGACGTGAATAATCCAGGGGGTGCCACTTCGGGGGTACGTACATAGTATTGGATGTTTGCGTGGACAAGATTGTCCATCTCGAGGTTTTTCCGGACCGTCGGTCAGGATGGTATTATTTTGTGTCACCCGCTAAGGTTGCAGGCAGTCCATAAAGGTGCCGACGTCGACCAAAAGAGCACTAACCTTGCAGGCTTGAGCTCCCCGTTTACCCAAACAAGACCGTCTTGCGGGGAGCGAGGCGCAACTCCAAACATCGCGCACGCACGCCGCCGCTTGCCAAAAGGCCTGGTCCTGGGCGGTGGTGATTGTCGCAGTCTGTGCGGAAACTTTTTTTTTTCTCGAGCATCCAAACCAAACTTGGCTCCCCCGTCAAAAAAAGGAACAAGAACAGGCCTAAGCGGAGCCGCCGTGACCCCCACCCGCCGGAGCAAAGTCCGAGCTGAAGATGGTAGGCAGCCTGGAGATACCTGTCCTGGGCATGCGGCGGAGATCCTTTCCCTGTTGGAGGACGATGTGTTTGTGGCTGTTTACGCCGTTCCATGCCCGTCACTGACTCGGGATCAACGCCGACGGACGAACGAGGCAGGTGGGCGTAAATTGGGCAACCTCTGAGACGCACCACATGCATCTTGATAAGTCTAAAAAAAGGACTTAGGCCTGCATTAGCAGCAAACAGAAAGAAGCAATGTGTCTCGCCATGTCAAACAAGCCGTCGGCGCTGTCTGCCTTGGCGCTCGCGAATACGGACATTGGGACACGAGGGTTTCAAGGCCGCTAGTTTAGATAGTTCCTCGGCGTTCGAGAAGCGTGCAACTCAGCGACGTGCATCGTCCCCTTGACACTTGACACGCGCCACACACACCAGCGACTCTCTCTCGCTGCATCACCATCCTCCTCTCGACTCCACAGACATACGTAGCGCACGCCACATACCCCCAACACGCACCCCCTTGCGCAACGTAAACGCTAGCCAGAAAACACAGCCGCCAGAACCGCCGCCGTGTCGGCCACGTGCGCAAACTCCCCGTCCAGGCTGGCGAGGCTCACGCCGTGGACGGTGTCGGCGTCGAACCGGCCGGCGGTGCCGCCCCGCTCAAACGTGGCGGTGGCGTCGCCGACCACGACGATCCCGTGGCGGCCCTCGCCGGACCCGTCGGCCCCGCCGTCGCCACCGAGCACCTGCAGGTCCGCCGCCATGCGCGCCGTCGTGCTGACGCAGTGGTCCGTCACCAGCCCCGCCATGACCAGCTGCCGCGCCCCGAGGCCCGCAGCCGCGCCTCCAGGTCCGTCCCCACGAAGGCGCTGTTGAAGCGCTTCGCGATGACGGGCTCGCCCGCCCGCGGCGCCGCGAAGGGCTGCGCCGCGACGGAGGGGACGGGCGAGCCGGGGAGGTAGTGTGAGGGGTGCAGGACCGAGTCGGGCGATCTGGAGTGGTGGTGGATGTGGATGATTTGCACTGCGTGATGTTCCGCGCCGCTCGCCTGGTGGTTGTGTTGGCGGGCGGCCTCGAGAAGCGCCTCGACGTTGGCCTCGAGATTAGGAGTGCTGCGTGTTCGGCCCCAGTACGTAGGATGTTTGAAGCCCTCTTGGATGTCCACGAGTAGCAACACGGTAGGGGTGCTCGATGCTGGGTGCATTTTCCTGTTGTATGAGGATGTCGGAGATCTGGTGATTATAGAACAAGTTTAATCTCTGGATATGTTGTGAATTATGAGACTCTTTACGGGGCTACTCGGGAACGCCAACTACCTCTACTAGAATCATTGAATCCTACAATGATAGGAGAAAGCCTCCTACCACCATCGCTACTTGTACTATTAATGTTTATATCGAGACCTGTCAATCAAAGGGCGCACTCCGCTCGTCCTGGAAAGGGCGTCCGAGAGTGTACGTAAGTGACCCCACCCACACTGGGTGATATTCTGTGGGAGCCCCGGTCGAAAGCGCTGCTGACGACGGCGCGTGGAAGCTAGACTGGAAAACAGCACCAAGTTTACCATCGCTAGCACGCGTCCAATGCTGATTATGATTGGAAAAAAAAAGAAGAGAAGAAGAGAAAGTAGACAGTGGTTGGATGCCGCGGGGCAATTCGGACGAATTTCCAAATCCCCGCGCTTTTCCACCCACTACGTAAGGCGCACGAGCGGACGATTCTTTCGCCAATCACATGGCACTCAAGTCTCCGTGGCGCAATTGGCTAGCGCGTCTGACTGTTATACTCCGGTATGATAAGTCATCAGGAGGTTCCTGGTTCGAGCCCAGGCGGGGACGCGTTTCCTTTTTGTAATTTTTGGTTGTTTATTTATTATTGGAACTTTCGGCAAACATCTTTTGGGCTTTATATGAGGGTATACGAGCGTGAATCATTATGGTACGCATGTGGCACCTGACTTTTTGAATATTACAAGAATGAAGGATGAAAGCTTGCCAGGTCAGGAAATGGCCGATTGAGGCTGACCTCTAAAATGTGGGGTCGGCCGTCTATCTCAGCGGGTTATGGCTGGCGAACCCGTCTGAGCTGCCACAGCCGTGCTGCTTTGCCTGGTAGTTGAGACTCAATTGATTGATTCATTATGCAGGGACCCGGCCAATGCTTTGTGGTTGGAAGTTCTCGGTGTGCTTAGGAAAGCGGCACAGGGCACGTGGGCAATGGCTCGTCGTCTCCTTGCGACTTTCCGTCCACTGGACTGGCGGCGGCATTTGCTTCGTCGGAGACATGGACAGAATTCGTGTGATTCTGCTGATCTGCGGGTAGGCGCCTGTGGCCTATCGGCGATGCGGCGCCAGATCGTGCAAAAGTCCCTTGCCCAGCAGCCCCATCCTCGATGGAGGGATGGAGGGCAGGGGCTCAAGTGCCTGCCTGCCTTGCTGTGATCTCCCTGCATGCCGCCGGCGGCTCTGGGGGAGATTCGCTATCACCTTCTACATCCAGTCTAGGCGATGCACAAGGCGAGATGCAGGCGCGTTATGCACGCACTCTCGGGGGCACGCGCAGCGCCATCCACACACGCCCACACCAGGCCGTTTTCTCCATCTTGCCAGCGAGAAAAAAAAAAAAAGAAAAAAAAAAATGCACCTCTGCCTACTACGGCAGGTATCATTTCGTCCCAACTTGCCCGTCTCCGCCTCGCGTCGACGAAGAGGGCAGCTGCGATGCGACCCTGCCATGTCCTGCAGCGCGTTAGCCCGCCCGCATCCTCTCCCTCGCTGGACCATGTGGTGGTGCAAGGACGAGCAGCCAAGTGCCGTGGGCCCTGACTCGTTTCCAAGGAAACGCCTGCATTCTCGATGGGACCTCCTTGGGTACCAACCAAAAAGTCGGTGATGGTGGCGTTTCCAGCGGGGAGGGGGGTGGTTTCATATCATCCGACTTCTATCGAGGCCTTTCCCCTCCCTTTTCCCCCAGCAAATCGACACGATATCCCATATCCTCCGCCCGCCGCCTCCTCCTCCTCCTCCTCCTTCCGGCAGCCCGTCTCCGCACCCGCGGCTACCGTAGCACGCACTCCGGCCAAAAGACCGATCGAGCCCTCCGAGATAGTAAAGCCGCCGAAACAAGGCTTGCATTTCGCTTCTCTGTTCCCCGCCGCAGCTTTAGCGATGCCACCGAGAGTCCCCGCGCGCCATGTCATTAGCTCGTGTCTGTGCCCCACAACGTTCCAGCTCTCTCACTCCATCAACGCTGATTTGCCTATCAGGTTGAATGAAGCACACCGCCCAGCTGTGGTCTTGGGGAACTCGGGCTCTCTTCGGCTTGTTCGTATTGCCGGGTGCGCAGGTACAGAGTACGCACCTTTTTATTTTAACGGAGCTCACCCCGCAAGCATTAACCGTTGCGACGCGGTACAGTCGCAATGGCCCCTCTATCGGGTGCGATCTAGAGACACACCCCTCTCTATGTGAGATACTGAGACCTTGATTGGTTACCCTTGTGGTCTTCTAAACGACATCAACCCATGGCAAACGCGGGCGGGAGTTGGGATGCCGGCAGAGAGAGGAGGAGGCTCTCGTTTTTGTTTCTCTCCCGCCCTTGCCCTTGCATCACAAGCACGGCACTACTATCACCAGCCGGCACCTGACTGCTTTGTCGGCCCCTTGCTCTTCCTCGGAGGGATCGAAGAGGATCGAGGGGTGAACTGCCCAAATGGGACTGGAGGAGGGATGCATCCATGTCCAGCGGGGGGAAGAGGAGGAAGAGGATTGGAGGCAGAGGGTTCCTTCTCTCCCTCCCTCTTCCCTGTTCCCGGGAATCTAATAGGACAAGTCAATATGGATTTGGCTTCGATTTGGCCGGTTCTGGGGACACGCCATCACCCACCCGCCACGAGCAAGCCCAACCCTGACTTTTTTTTTTGACAGCGAAAATCAGACGCTTCAGGTAAATAAGGTACATATGTATAACAAGATCGTGCCCAAAAAAATCTAGATCGCCGCCGTGGACCTCCGCGGGGGTGACCGACCGCTCGGACACGCTGCCCGTGCCGCCCAGCTCTTTCTTTTTTTTTTTTTTTTTTTTGCCATTCTGTTTACTTTTTGCTATTCGCGGACTATAACGGGTTGCGCGTCGTCTCGGGGTGCCGCGTAGGCATACCGCACAACGGGATCACGGTATCAACCAGACGCCCGGCCCTGGGCTCCCGACCCATCGTTCAAACGGTGGCGTGGGCTGGCGGGGTTTCCTGGCTGCCAGACGGCTGAGGGGAGGCCGGCACTGGGAGGGCTGGCTGGGCTGGGCTGGACTGGGCTGGAAACAACACTGGTTCGACACAGATGGCAGGTGTACGCAATGTGTTTCCAAACGTAGGATTCCAACCTGTCTCCCAGTCGGGCGGGTTTGTCCCGAAACGCCACAAAGACAGCTGAGCTTACTTTATTACCATGGGTCGTTTCTTATTTTTATTTTTCCACGGGTTATGCTTCTTGGGCCTTCCCCCCTTTTTTTTCCCCGGCACTTAATGTGAAACTGGTTCACTTGTCGTCCTGGATTCCCCCAGCCAAACCATGGAACCTTCGACCCAAGTATGTAAAAGAAAGCAAAGAGGCGGGAGGGGGGGGGGGGGGGGGGGGGGGGGCGCTTTGGTCAACAAACAAACCGTGACATGCAATATCTTCGGCAGATGGGCCACACGTCACAAGTCTCCGGATCTGCTCCAGACCGCTCAGGGGTTTTTGGCGTTGTGATTCGGCTAGGCCAGATACCCGGGTAGTGTGAGATCTGGTTCCGGGAGCTGCGGCCTTGTCTCGTAGTGCCTGTGCCACACCGACATCAATCGGGGTGTGTGGTGTCGTCGGACGTTGGAAACGCAAGCCACGCCAGCTTCGGCTAGCCTTGCGACTGATACTAGGTAGGCAATGAGGCCTACACCAGACTCGAGAAAACAGATAGAGGACGAGACAAGTGTCTTTCCTCCTAGACTGGCTAGTAGGGGACGGTAAAGGGGGGTCCCAGCGGCGCGGATTGATTGCTGGCTGGGGAGTGGTGCATCAAAGCGTCAATGGCCCTCTAAGCCGCCCCGCGCTACCGCTCCTTCCCGCTCACACCTACTGGTTAATGCCGCCGCCGTTGGGACGGTTCCGCCGTACGTACGTGGCACGGCGCTCAGACCCAGGGAGACATCAGACGGATAAATGCGAGCTTCCGGTTTGGGTTCTAGCTGCTAGGGGTTTCGAAGGCTGTGTTAGAGGATGGGTTTTTGCCGCTGCCTGGCAGAGGCGAAGAAGGAAGTCTGTGGGTTCTGGATCATTTGCATTGATGGCGTTAGAACCTCGAGATGGGAATCTGCAGGATCGACGGCGCGGAAAGAGCGCAAGTGTTTTCAAAGCTTTTTCGAAATCTCAAAGGGGCGCTTCGTTCGAGATTTGCCGTGTGGATGGGATGGAAGGGTGAAATGCTGACACGTCTATGCATTGCGCTATTGGAGATATCGATATCCCCTTAGCTATTGTATAGATCAAAGTCCTTTCTAAAAACCAGTTTACTTTGATTCACTCTTGGTGCCATTTGCGATCTCCTCCAGCGCATCCGACCCCAGCACCGGCGTCGCGGCCGCGACGTTCGCCCAGATGTCCTCGATGCCCTTGAGGACGTCGGCGGGCAGCGGCCCGTCGGCGATGGCGGCGACGTTCTGCTCGACCTGCTCGACCCTGCTCGCGCCCAGGATGATACCGTCGCCGAGGTCCGGGCGCAGGATCGAGTAGGCGACCCAGCGCAGCGCCGCGGCCGCGTGGCCGATGCCGCGCGCCTCCAGCAGCGGCTGCAGGGCGCGCACGGCGTCGTGCAGCTCGGCCCGGTCGAGCATGCCGCGCAGCATGGCGCCGATGGCGCCCTGGTCGGCGAAGCGCGAGCTGGCGTCGATGTCGCCCGCCGTCAGCCGGCCCGACAGGAAGCCCGAGGCCAGCGGCGAGTAGGCGAAGAAGGCGATGCCGTGCCGCCGCAGCACGGGGAAGAGCGTGGCCTCCTCGTGCCGGAACGCGAGGTTGTAGTTGCCCTGGTACACGGCCGGAGGGCGTAGCCCTTCTTCTTGCAGATGGCCACCCAGTCCTCGACCATCTGGGGCGGGAAGTTGCTGACGCCGATCTGGCGAGAAGGGGTTGTTGGAGTTGTCAGTTCCCATGGGAAGTAAAAAGAAACGGGAACAATCCTTGATTGCTGTCGCGACTTACCTCCCGGCAGCGGCCCTTGCGGCGCTGCTCCTCGAACGCCTCGACCTGCTCCTCTAGCGGCGTCACCGAGTCCGGCCAGTGGGCGTACAGCACGTTAACCTGGTCGGTTCCAAGGTTCTCCAGGCTCTTGATTGCGCTCGCGTCTATCTTTTCGGACTCTAGGGAGCCATCGGGCTTGCCAAACGCCCAGTTTATTTTGGTGTCGATCTGGAAGCCGGCCGGGTGGGAGACCACGCCGCTCGCGGCCATAATCCTCTCGGAGTCGCCTGCTGTGCCACCGGCCGGGTAGTTGCCTGCCGTGTCGATTCTTGTAACCCCGAGCCGGCCCAAGGCGTCAAGCATTCTTGGGAACCCTTCCTTGGTCGTTGCTGGGCCGCTCCAGGGGCCGCCGACGTTCCCTGCGCCGAAAAGCAGAATCGGGTGGGAAGGAGCCATGATGTGTGGCTTGGTTGAGGTTCGGAATGCTGTAGCAAGAGGCGATGTTAACTTGAACGTTTAGGGTGATGTGATTTCTGGGATGAAGACGAGGAGGAGATCGGTTTGGAGACAGAGCATCGCCGACTTCTTGCCCTCTTTATAAACCCATCCAAAGCGGGTGCCTTTACATCATGTCGGGTGCTTAGTGTCCCTCAAACATCTCAATCTTGCGTCCAGTTTGGATTGTGCTGCATGCAGAAGCCGGTAGCAATGGACATGCCGTGGCCTGCGTGCGTGTTCGTCATACTGATTGACGGATACGGGTGCATAGCAAAACGTCGGACGAGCTCGGAAAATAGGACTTGGCCCGAGATTCCGAGTACCTCTGGTCAACCTTATTCCCGTCTCCGTGTTGGCGTTTGCCATTGAGCACTTGCCTTGGACGGTCTATCTGGTGGCATTGATTTATAAGCTGATGCAAGTGGATGTTTTGTGTTCCCCGGACGAGACGAAACCATAGCCTGCCATCTCTACGGCCACCATATCACGAGGATGCTGAGTGGTGGCGGCCTCGTGCAGCCCATGCAAGGATTCACCGAGTGCCGGACTTTGCCGGACGAGCTATCTCCTAACTCCGTGCCTCACTTTACAGCTTGAAGTCTGCGTTCGTCTTCTCCCAACCCTTGAGGCTCGGCTCCAAGTTGGCTACACGCTCAGCCAGACGCTGCTTCTCGTCTTTTGCGCGCTCCGTGCAAAGCTCGTACATGGTCGTGAGGTTAAACAGGAGCGTGTGGGACGAAAAGCCCGAGTCGACCATTTCCTCCAGGATGGCTCGACCCTACAGTCGTGCGTGGTTAAAACAGACGTGGCAGTGGAAGGTCGATGGCTTGGGAGTCGCAAACATACCTGCTCCATCCTCCCGACGTAAAGAAGACAGACGGCTGTGTTGACGCCGACCATCTCATCGCGTGGTAGCTCCTCACGCAGATCCGTCCAAGTCGCGAGTGCGGATTCGTAATCTCCGTCGGCCATGTCACAAAGCGCCGAGATAACCTTCTCCCTGGAAGAATCGGCCGTGGAGGAAGAGCCGCCATCCTTGCCGGCGTCCACACAGGCACGGGCGGCATCGACGTCACCAAGGTGCAGCCACAGCAAGGCGCGTGCGGCAGCCAGCCTGCTGGTGCCATGGTGGACCGCCGGCAGCGAGGCGAGGTGAGCTGCTGCGCCGGAGAGGTCGTCCATCTCGATGAGGGCTCCAGCGACGCGGAGGCCAAGCTCGGCCAGGCGCCCACGCCACAGCTCGCGGGCCGAGTTGTCGTGGTTGGCGGTCGCGCGCGCGAGCCGGGCGCGGGCCTCGCGGGCCAGCTCGTAGTAGCTCATGACTGAGCGGCGCGGGTCGCCAAAGCCGAGCGACTGCAGGCGCACGGCCAGGACGCGTAGTTCCCAGGGGACCAGGTGCTCTGGTGGGTCCTGCTGCTGGGCCGCCAGGAAGCTGGGGCTTGGGCTATGTGGCGGCTGTCCGGCGGCGATGGCGTCGATGCCCAAGCCGACGGCCGTGGTGGGCGAGGCGATGATGGAGGGGGCCGGGGTGGGGACGGGGTTGGCGAGGTAGAAGGGCGACTGCACGTCCTCGAGGGCCTTAACCTCTTGAGCGGCGATATTTGTGGCGTCGATGAGGGTCAGGCAGGCGAGGCGGTGTGGAGCAACGAGAAGATGCGAGCATAGTCGTCGGAGCTGGGCGCAGTGTAGCCGGCAGTGCCCGTCAGCTGCTGGACAGCGGCCACGGCGGCAGCGCGGTAGTGGCCACGGGTGACTAGATCAGGGATCGGTGTTTCCGGATCTGGCTGGTGGGGCGAGTCCCGGAATGGCGGCGGATTGTGTTGGGGCTCAGAGTGTGGTATATCTCGGGCCTCAGCAGGAAGGAGAAGTCCTTCTTCGGCGGTGGCACTAGGCGGGAGACGGGGCGGGCGAGCGGCCCGGCGACCGCGGACTCCTTGGATTCGGCGATGTGGGCCTGGGGCTGGAGCCTTGCTCCGGCGAGAGGAAGCTCGCGTTCGGATCCGGCGGCCGGGGCGAGCTGAGCGATACACTGGGGCGCGCATAGCGCACACTTTCAGCACCCAGACGCCATCACGAAACAGGCCAGACTGCTTGACATGGTCTCATCCATCAAACACTCACTCATCGACGTCTAGCGGCCCCTTTGTGGTGGACCGCGGCCGGGTCGCTACGCACGTTGAGCGTGTCAGCACGAGTCCTGCTCTCTAGGGAGACATCAAGATGTGGCCTTGTTTGCAGCGTGACAAGGCGCAGAGATGGGCAGTTCTACCTTGGGGTATGGATTTGTTGCGAGCATGTGCCCTTAGGGGCAGCTGCTTCTGCGGCTTGTCCATTTTGGTGACCCCAGACGCCCTCGGTGATAGGGCATAGGGGATACTGATGGCACATGAGCAAATGGTGTCGCAAAGAAGGCTGACGGTGACGTCGGATCTAATTGAAGGAGAGCCAGCTGGGCGCCTTGCCCCCATGACGACTGGCGTCAATTGACCCCACATTGAGCCCCACTAACCTGTGGCACAGAACAAAGACCTCCTCGTGCTTGTATTTTGTTGCGAACAGCCTCCGCCTCATCCTGCCAATGTCCTCCTGAGACTTTCGTCGAGAGACAGGAACCCATCCTTGCCCATATCCCTCAGCAGTGCCTCGGCCCTTGATGCTGGCTCGATTATGGCCAGGTCGTCGTACAGGTCGGGCATGTCCTGCGCAAACTCGCGGTCCGGAAATGACTTCCTTAGCGACTGCAGCACGTTGTTCCAGTTGAAGGGTGAGGCGACAGCAAATACGCGCTCGCCTGCCACATCCTTGCGCGCCAGCGCCGCCACGTGAAGCAGCGCGCAGTCCTCGGTATCGACGAACCACTCTGCAACATCGATTAGCACTGAGGAACAGACAACGGAGCAATGCACAGGTTGACCCCATACCTGGTGCGTATCCTTTGACAAGCACGTCTATAAACTCCTTGTTTTCGTTCGTGTACAAGGCTTCGGCCAGCCCCGTCGTCGACGGATATCCCTGGTTCTTTGCGTCCAGGATTCTCCCAAAGTTGCCTCCAGGGAGTACTGCCAGCAATAAAAGCACACGTCAGTCAATAGTCACACCTTCTGATCCTTTAAGTCCGCCAAAGGAAATGCTTACCACTGTTAGCCACAAAGGAAGGCTTGTTCTGCTTGACCCAGTTCCACATGGCCTGCTCTCCCTTGACTTTGCTGGCACAATATACGGCAAAACCCTTCTGCCACTCTGACATGTCTTCCGGCAGGCTCTTGACGAGTGTCACCGCCTCCTCGTTCCAGGTCTCCGTTGTAACCCGGATCCGCTGGTTTGGGTGCGGGTATACGACCGCGCTATAGGACGATGTCAGGACGAATCGCTTCACCGTGGGCTCGCCCGCGGCGGACTCGAGGATCCCGACGGTAGAGTCCACGGCCACGGGGATGACCCGGTCCGGGTCCGGGTCGAAGGAAACGGGCGACGCCACATGCATGATGCCCGCCACGCCCCTGACGGCATCGTCAAAAGCGCCAGCTTGCGTCATGTCAACCACCTGGACGAGCTCGAAGGAGCCCTTGCTAAACTTGTGGCTGAAGAAATCGACCATCCACGCGTTCTTGGCGATGCTCCTGACGGCCCCACGCACCCTGTAACCGTGCGCAAGCAGCTGGTCGGCGACGTGTGAGCCAACGAGGCCGTTCACGCCTGTCACGAGCACCCAGGCTCCAGGCGGGATGGCAGGATCGTCCAGGGGCGCCATCGCTAATTGGTGCTGTTGCGGCCCACTGGGAACAGTGAGTAAAAATAGTCCCAGCGATGAATCTCAGAAGATTCCGGAAAGATATATAAGAGAAAGAGCGATAATATATACCCATTATGTGGGCAGCTTACATTCTCCTCGGACTTCGGTTTCGGCTCTCGGTTTGACGAAATATCATTCGATTTGATGACAAATCCAGTTCTAGGCGCCGAGAACTGCTGTATTCCACTCTCTACGTGCTTCGGCGTTCGGCTCAGTCCTGTCGGGCCTGCGCCGCAGGAAATCGCTCGCGCCGCGGCCGATTTCCGCCGAACTCGGGCTGGATCAAGAACGTGAATGTGACACTGCCGGCCCTTGCCGCAGGGTCAGGGCCGAGCGACGTGGGTCCCGCCGTCCGCCGCCGCTACCGCTCCACATTGTCAGCAGCGACTATTGCTGCGGCCGGCGCATCCGACGGCGGCAGCGTATCAGCGCGGCCAAAGTTCAGTTGGGCATCGCGATCCTGTTTGCGGCCCGCGGTCAGGACGGAGGCTCTTGACGCGCTGCGTGGCCGCGGAACGGGGTGCCCGTCCTGCCGTTGAACACCCTCTGTCTGCCGGGGCCGAGGTGTATCCAGGCGGCAAAGCGACTGTCTGTTTAGTTCTGACCGCAGATCAGAGATAGTGTGATGCAGAATCATTGCGCCTGAGCGTTTATAAAGGAGGGAAACGTCCGGCAAGGATGGGACACTGTTGCCTGCCCATTGAGCTCATGGCTTGGCGGCGGCGGCTCCCGTGCACTATCGGATGCGGCTGTCACCTTCCTGGGATGCCGGCTGTGCGTCCCGGCGTCTCTATCCGTCATCGACTTGATCGCCATATGCTCTCCTGGACCTCGGCTGCTCTGGTGCTTATCCATACCTTAAAGCACCTCAGAGCCGGCGTTCACGTTCGATTTTCGCCCCCATCTTGGATCTGGTCGGCTTCCAGCGTGATGTATGTAGCCTTGGCGGGCAACTGCCTGCGCGACCATCGTCTCGACATTGGCCACCGGGCTGGTCTCACCACATCGTGCCTGCCTCTGCCCCCAAGGACGTATAGTATCTGCCGCAGAGCAGCTTCCTGCCACCATTGGTTGTTATGAGATCGGCCGCCGCAGAAACTAAAGGTTTCGTGTCTTCCACCCACCCCAAACAGATACCGCTGCGGTGTCCCTAGTGCTTGTCGAACAGTATTACCGCATTGCTTCGGGCACTGCCAAGAATATTTGGTTCAGCGCACTCTCCTCCTACACTAGTAAGTCTCACTCCCTTGTTCTAGATATTCAGACAATGCTTCGTTATCTCGTCCACCTAGCCACTAACATAACGCCCGTGCCCACGCTCTATTACAGCGCGAGTTTGCTCTCCGTCGAGACACGGCACAGCAGCAACGTCCCATCGTCTCGGCCGCATCGTGACTTGCGTGAACCGCACCCCTTGTCCGCGAAACCCCCGAAGCGACCGATGCACGATGGTCAAAATTCTCTACATGAAATTCCACACCATCGGACGCACCGGGCGCGTCGGCAGCCAGAAACCCACCGTCATCGTTGGGGCGACCGCCTGCGTGTTGCAAGAGCTCTATGTCTGGGAAAGCCAGACGAACACCCGGAAACACCTCGAGGTGGCAGCCCCGGAGCGGGGCCAGCCTCTCCCTAGATCGCCCACGCCCACGAGCGCGCGCGCCACGGTATCGGCGATTTTGGCGGCTTGGAGTGGGCCTTCGACCTCACCCAAGCGCACCTCCTCCGGGAGGGATGTTCTGTATCCCAGATCTTTGTCGCCACAGATCCCGCGTCGGAGGCTATCGTAGAGACGATGAAATCGGATGCCTTCCATACTGTCGACCGGGACTTGGGAATCCCTATTTTTAATCTCGTGACGTTTTTGCGGTTAGCCGGAGCGGTGATCCGGTTCGGGGTCGTGCGCTTTTTTTTGTCACGAGGCGCAGGCTGTAGCAAGCAGGGAGCTGGAGAAGCAGGGTTATGGTGTGCATATATGAGACCTTGTTTCTTGCCATTTACGAAGCGGAGATTCCAGAGAGAACGGGACTAACGCTCGTACCAAGAAGGAAAAAGTCATCTTTAGAGCTACCTCTGTCGGGGAAGGAATAGACATAGTTACTTCATGGGACACGTCAAGTTGCGTCCCCTCTTCACTCGCCGCCGTCCAAGCACCGCTGCAGCTCCTCCATCTGGTCGTTCTTCAGTGCCCGCCGCTCGTCCTGGCTGAGCTGCTTGGCGAATCCTCCACCCGCCAGCTGCAGCTTGCGTAGTTGCTTGTTCTGCACCGACACCTCTATGGACTGCTCCATAGCATACCGTACGATAGTCACCTTCTTCGACTGGTCGAGGCGCAGCAGGCGGCCGATGGCCTGCTTCTCAGCCGCCGGGTTCCACTGGGGCTCGAGGATGTGCACCCTGTTTGCGACCGTGAGACCGTTCAGGCTAGCGGCAATGGCAACACTCATATTAGTTTGACGGACTGATTGGAGAGCAGGGGAATGAGAGAACACTTACCCGACGGCCCCAGTCGAGAAAGTGATCAGCAGAACGCTGAAAGCGTGGCGACCTTGGAATTTCAGGAGAATGTTCCCTCGCTTCTTTGGCGGGACGTCTCCGTCGACTCTCAGATACTTGATACCGTGGGCATCCAAGGCGCTGCCGACAATGTCAAGCGTCTTTTTCCAGAACGAAAAGACTACGCTTTGGGGATGTCAGTCGAGCACTTGGCTGCTTCCAGCACGTAGCGTGGGTAGTGCGGGCCGGTTTGACATACCACTTGTCAGTGAGGGAATGTACTCGGATGTCCTCCACGAGCGCGTTGATCTTGGAAGGGTACTTCCGCATCCCGGGATGACCTGTCCCCTCGGAGCCCTGCTGTGTCTGCTCGTCAAACACGCTCCCGCTGCCGTGGATGTTGCTACAGAGGGAGCACATGAAAGGCTGCCCCTCTGCTTGACTGCTTCTATACTGTTGGGTGCACTCGTTGCAGACTAGCTGCAGGCAGTGTGTCAGGCACGCTGGGGTCGGGTCACCTTCTGGAGTGCTGCTGCCGCTGCTGCTGCTGCTTACGTCCTCGCTAACACTAGGCCCGAGCGAGACGATGTCAACCGTGCAGTAGCAGCAAGTGGCCCCCCCTTTTGCTGCAAATAGCTTAGCACCTCGTCAGGAAGGCTGCGAGAGGAGCCCCCGCCGCCTCGCGTCATGATCGACGACAAATTGAGCAGGTACGCCGCCTCGCCATTGTTGCAGAACATGCGGAGCCGCAGCAGTGCCTCCATGATTGTGTGCTCCGTGCTGGCCGCCACGGCGCCGGTGCTCTTTTTTCCGCTGATGGCTATAGCATTCTTGCACGCGGTCTTGAGGGTGTTGTACTGCCCGAGCTCCGTCGCGGTGAACTTGGGCTTGCGATACTCCTCTGTGTGCCCCTGTGATGCTGGCATGATGTCCTTGCTTCTGCGGAGGCAGATGGAAGAAAGGATCAATCTCAAGTTGGTGAATTCTCCTTCCGGATGCGCTCTGCTGCGGCTTAATTTTGTCAGGTACTTCCTGAACGTGGCTAGTTCGGAGAAGATGGGCATCCTGAGAAACTTGACGAGGGACCCAAGATCGTCGAGAGAATTCTGGATAGGCGTCCCCGTCAAGCACCACCGAATCTGGGAGGAGATGGAGTGCACAGCGTCGAACTGTTTTGTGCCCCAGTTTCGGATCAGATGAGCTGGTTAATTTATAAGTGGCAAGCGCCCTCCGTGTTAGCACCCCGAAGATAATTGCATTCCCTCTCATGCTTATTACTGGAGGTCGACTTGCCTTCATCCAGGATAAGTCGATGCCAGTGTATTGTGTGAATTATGCTGCTGGGCCGACGGCGGTCCGCCATGACCGTCCCGTAGGTCGTCAAGACTAAATCTTGCTGGTGGAGGACAGCATCAAGATTGTGCCTGTCAGAGCCGTGGTACTTGGAGTACCGGATAGAATGGGGATAGAAGTGGCTATGGTCGAAGAGGAGAGCAGTCAGTAAAAAAAAAACTGTCCTGGAGAATGGGATCATATTTCATCGATCAAGCCAGGGCTTACCGCTCAATTTCCTTTATCCAAGTGTTCAAGAGGACTTTAATGGTAGTCACAGCTTTAGTCAGTAAGCTTTCTCGGTGTTGAAACTTGCTGGAACATGGAGAATTCTCTGTGCATACGCTCACTAGGCACCACAACTAGGGTGGCTTTGCCTGAACCTTGTGGAGTCGATGTGGCAACCGCTGCCAAAGTCGTCAGGGTCTTGCCTAAGCCCATGTCGTCTGCAAGGATTCCCCCGTTGAAGTCACTTGGGGCCCTGCTCTTCGCGCCGGTGATGAGATGTTGGTAGCTGGGGAAAGCAATAAGTTATTAGCAAGTAAATTATCACCTTGTTGCGTAAGGTAGTCCTGTTATGTCTCGCATAGGAAGCTATTTCATATAACGTGCGAATTTAACAAATATCAATGTAAGCACTTACCATATTTCCCCAGACGGAAGTGTACTCCGCTCCCAGAGCTCATTTCCGCCATCGGGTGGGTTTTCAAGCTCTCGTTGAAGTATCCATTCCATAGCTTCTTGTTGGTGGCTGTAAATACGTCGTCAGTATAAATATTCCAGAGCATAAGGGGCAGGGAATTAGTCACCCATAGAGCTTGGTCATAATGCGTCCATCTTTTTGAACCACTGAAAGAGGCTTATGGCGTGGCAGATGGTCGAAGAAGTTGTCGATGTTCTGGACTAGATCGTTCAACGCTGCTGAGCCACCGTCCGTGACATCGAGATCTAGGGCTTCATCTTCTTCAGTTTGGGAAAAGCCCTGAGTGAAGCTCGAGCTGTGGTTCCATTGTCGCATAGGTCGCCCGGAAGTTAATATTTGACGGCAGCTGTAGTGACTGGGGGTTCTCATAGGTGCCTGCGCACAAATCCTCGTGTGGTTTTTGTAGAAAACTCATCCGACTCCCGAGATCACTAGCTAAGCGATCTCCTGAGCCCCTTGGACCGAAGAAGAGCAGGTCAACATTCATGAAGAGCCCCTTCTTCAACTTCTTCTTATCCATTGCTTCGGCCGTTTTAGATGTCCACTCAGATGTGAGAACCAGATTGTCAGGAAACATTCTGGAGTGCTTGTAACGCAGGCCGACAGCGATTCGAAAACCTCCTTGCTCAGTACTCCCACGGCTGAGTTTCTAGTGGTCGACACGAGGGCATGATCCGCCTTTAGGTCCAATTGCAATGGCATGTATCTGGTTAGACCCTGTTGATCGGATTCCATCTCTTTAGGAGTCCACTTCAGTAGCGTTTCAACCTTTGGGAGCTGACATTTGAGACGATTTTAGTACTTGTCCGCTGACCTTTGCCACGTGGGAAGTCGTGCAACACACCATGCCGTAACAAACGACGGGCTCTCCATTGCTGCTGCTGATTGAGGCTGAAACAGGCTCACAAGAAAGGGGATTTTCTGCTAGACTCTGTTGCTCCTCTGTAGAGAATTGCGGGAGTTGTGCTGGTGCCCAATCCAACAGCGCTTCGATTCCAGGAATCTAGGTATTGCGAAGAGTTGTTTTGTCAGCGGTTATAAAAGGGAAACTTTAATAGACCTTGATGCATACCGCGTGATGGAGGCCGGTAACTTCTGTTGGGCGTTTGCTTGGATATGCAGCGTCGCCACCATCGTCTTCTGAACGTGGCCGCTTTTGAGCCTCTGCGTGATTGCAGTAATCCATCGACATGTACTGAAAGTGTGGTAGAGCCTGGCTGGAGGGGTTTTTTTCTCTTTGCGAAGTGGCATAGCCTGACCGTCTGTGAACAGCAGTTGGAAAGGTCCCGGAAGAAAAATATCCTCACTAAATACTTCACCACGGCGCTTCTCGACACCAAATTGGGTGGGCTCATTTACATGCATCTCGTTTCTGGGCGTGAGGCGCAGCTTCGAATAGCGCCGTGTCACAGCCCGCGGAATTGGATCCTATTGGGTGCCTGCCCTGGGGCGGTGTCGGGCACAGTCTCGGGCGACATGACAACGCGCGCAGGAGGCGCACACCGGCTGCGCGTCCAGGCGGTCAGGTCAGGCTCCGGAAAAGATTGAAAAACTCGAGCTACGCCACCACTACACACATATTTTCCCTCTAAACCATTGCGTTCCGGGGAATTCTATCCCTGCGTTCTGGTCAAACCCACGATTGTCCATTGTCATTGCGTTAGAATTTGCCGGCACTCCCGACTGCTCGCCTCTATTACTCATGGACACCGAATTCCAGCGTGTCAACGATGCCTTCAAGGCAGACTTGACCTCACAGGAGCTAGACTACTTCCGATCCAGCAGTCTAGAGGACGTCCAAAAAGCGCTGTCTAGAATCCAGAGGGAGCAGGAGGCCAAAGGTAGCCTGCGCTATCTGAGGAGGATTGACCCCTTCGTGAAAACTATGATCGAGTATAGCAAGGTGGTCGAGGTCTTTGTCAACGTTGAGGAGACGCTGGCCTTTGTCTGGGTAATCCCACATCTTTCCAGCTAGTAGCGTATATGTTTACCTACAAGGCGGACTGCTGACCAACACTCCGCATTTGCGAAGGGACCATTGAGATTCATGTTGATGGTGTGCATGGCCGCTACCTTCCGCCCATTTTTAACACCCACCCGAGTCTTTCTCATTCGAAACTAATCAAATGTGGCTTTGTTAGATGACGGCAAACTTCACCGACGCTTTCAACTCTCTCCTGGACACATATCAGCAAATCGGGGAACAGATTCCACTCCTGGTATCGTTCAAAACCCTCTTCGAAGATCCAACCCACGTTCACATGAGACAGTTGCTCGTGCTCATATACCAAGATATTTTGAATTTCCAACTACTTGCCCTCCGATTCTTCCGCAAGAAGAGTGAGAAACATCGATGATTAAACTCTATACTTCAAACCGGATATTTGACTGATCCCGCACTCATGTATGCAGTGTGGAAAAAGCTCTTCCTCGCAAATTGGAGTGGGTTCAAATCAGACATCAATCAACTGAAGGAAAACCTGGCTCGGCATAGGCGGCTCATTGAGAGCCGAGCTTCCCTTACCGAGTTCGAGGAGATACAAAGCATACGGTTGACGGCCGAGGAGAACCTCAAGAAAACCAAGGAAGACACACAACGCCGCCGCAGAAGTGATGTCTTTCGGTGGCTGGGATCTCCAGATATCGAAACAGTTCACGAACGTCATGTGAGAGCCAGAGCCTGGAGCTCAGAGTCATGTACCTGGCTACTTAAGGATCCAGTCTTTCAAGATTGGTTTGATCTCAACTTTTGCAAAACGCCATTGCTTTGGCTCAACGGCAAACCGGGTGCAGGTACAGGGTTTCTCGGGTTTTGCCTCGTTAAACGTGGTGGCTATACTAACTGAAATAACCTGAACAGGTAAATCGGTCCTGGCTTCGTTCGTTGTTGACAAAGCAAGAGAGCTCTCTGGTATTGCAGTTGCGTTCTTCTACTGCAGCGAGAGCGATCCCGAAAGGCGGAAATTCATTGTCGTCGCCAGGGCGATCCTGGCCCAGCTATTAGCCCAGGACGAAACCCTGATTCTGCACTGCGAGCTAATGATGTCGACCCAGAGTGGCAAAGTGCCCCAGGACGTACTATCCGATGTCAAGCTAGCGAAGGAACTGCTGACGACGGCGCTCAAAAGCCGGAAGACCTACGTAATCCTGGACGGAATCGACGAGTGTGACAGAGAGCAGCGGAAAGATATCTGTCTTTGGTTTAAAGAGACGGTAGATGGACTTCCCAGAACCAAGCACGATGACATTAAGTGTCTGTTCGTCAGCCAGGATGATGGCATCGCTAGGAAGGATCTCTCCACGCTTCCCACTCTCAGCCTCACAGCGGAAAAAAGTGAGCGAGACATTATGGAATTCTCAACACATCGTCAATCCGAACTCGAGCTCCGGTTTGGCTCGCTGAGAAACGAGGGGCTCGACCTCGCCAAAATCGTCACCGCCAGATCCTGTGGTATGTTTCCCCTTCTTGTGGTGTGCAATGCTTCCGAGCTTTTGAAGCTGATACGTGGTAATTATGTCTAGGAATCTTCATTTTCGCTCGTTGCGTGTTCGAGGAGCTATACCACCAGCCCTCACGCCAGAAGCTCCTCGACGAGTGGAGAGAAGACCGCTTCCCGAAGGATCTTGTGGAGGTGTAAGTAATCCAGGCTCCGAGTTTGAGCTCGGGTCTAATTCGGCTGTATCCCAAATAGGTACAACCGGATAACAAGCGGATTAAGAGCTCTTGGATCCAGAAGTCAGCATGAGGTTTCTAGACGGCTTTTGTCTTGGGCTGCTACCGCGAGGAGACCTCTAAAGTGGTATGAGATCCAAGCCGCAATATCCATCAATCTCGCAGAAGAGACGGTCAACGAGCAGAAAGATCGCTTGGTGGACTCTTCTAAAGATCTCTGTGCATCTTTCGTCGAGGTGCACGCAGACCAAACAATCGAGCTTGTGCATGGAACAGTCAGGAGTATGTCCTCAAACTTCACTTGCGCCCGCATCCATGCTTCTGAGCAGCTTAAACTAATCCGGCCACCATCTATCGTTGCTCAGATTCTTGATCAACGAGAACATCATGGATTCTTTGAAAAGTGAGCTTGACCTATGCCTTCTCAGCATGTCATATCTCAACTTTCCGGAAATGAATCCGGACAACGACATCCAGGAAACAACTCGTGCTATCCTAGCTGGCCGATACGCATTCTACGACTACGCTGTGTCCAGCTGGGCATCACATTTGATGGCCTGGCTACAGGGAGAAAGCCATGATCGGAGGGCCATCGAGGAGTTGGAGGAGCTCTGTGACGTGTTCCTTGACCAGCATTACAGCGAGACGCCCACCGCAGTCCCCATGTCGAAAGAGATGCACAAGAAGATTCACGCCATTGCACATTTTGAGTCTTACGACAGGATCGCCCAAGCGATCATATGGTCAAAAAACAGCTCAAGGTCCTCAACGGCAACACCGAAATGCAGCTGTTGTTCTCGACTTCCCGAAGCTCACGAGCAACATCAGGAGGGCTTTGGAGGAAGCAGTTGCGGCGAATCTCTCACAAGAGTCCCAAGACAAGCTCCGGCTCTACTACGGGGAGAAGCTGTTCAAATGCAGCAAACTCTACTGCCCCCGCTTCTACGACGGGTTCGAGTCGAAGCGTGACAGAGACGCGCACGGGGGGCGCCACGAGCCTGTCTTTTTCTGCTGCCACGACAGTTGCTACAGGGCCAAGTTTGGATTTGCTTCCGAGGCGGACCTTCGCCGCCATATGCTCCAAGAGCACAGAATCGACGACTTTCCGGAAGTGCCGAGCCCGCAACCAGAAGCTGCAACGAACAACAGGGGGAAAAAGTGTCCGTACTGCCCTAAGCGCTTTCTATTGGCTTATAACATGGCGTCCCATGTGAGGAGCCATACAGGCGAGAAGCGCCACGAATGTTTGTCCTGCGGCAAGAGGTTCACGAGAAGAAACAACCGGGACAGTCATTCGCGACGCACATGTAAAGGGTTAGCCTTAGAGGCTCAGCCAAGATAGCATCGCAAAATTGCTCAATCATTCGAGTCGTGGGCGTTGTGGCGTCCGATCTGTGAAAATCCCACTGCGCCACACAAGGCAAAGTGAAGCCGCCTGTGCGATGAAAGTACACCCGTGGTCGAAACAGGGTCCGTAAAATAGTTGGCGCGTCCCGTGAGCCAGGAGGTGTTTTAGTTGGGTCAAATTTGTGTGTCAGGCCAGAGTCTATGGTACGTCAAGTGGGGAAGAATACAGCGTGGCCAAAACGAGGTCCGAAAATATGGCGCGTCCTAGAGCCAGGAGGTGTTGATGTGGTCAAATAGTTGTGGGTCACATTCGGTTCTGTGACCTACAGCAGGTTAAAACGAGTCCAAAAATATTGGCGCTCCCTAAAGCGTGGCGTTCTTATTGGCTAGGCGTCGCCGCCGGGCTGCGGATTCTCGTGAGGAAAGGAGCCTAACGCAGGTACGCGCAATTCCCGCATGATGGGTAGGTCCTTGGTTATCGTGCAACAGGGACGGCCGATGTGCGAACGACGTATCCGAAGCAGTTGGTCATCATCGATCGGCAGTCGATTTGGTGTCTATCCCAGTTGCCTCCCTGCAGAAACTCCAAGGCTGTGCGGCAACATCCAGGTCCCTCTAAAGGCCGAGTGGTTCAGGCAGAGCAGTAAAAAAAAAAAACGTGCTCATCCATCTTCTCCGCACTCTTTTAATTGAGCCCCTTTCGTGTATGACGAGGAGCCCAACTGGTCGGTCTAAGGCCATGGTTTACACGTACACACCAAAAATTACCACAAAACATAAGAAAAAGAAACAGAAAAGCGTCTAGTGCTTCTCGCCGGCACCGGTGCCCGGGCGAGAGGCGACGGCGATGTTGTTGTCGACGATGATGCCGACGCCCGAGCCGTGGGCGCCGGTGCCGAGGTTGATCTTGGGGCCCTTGGTCAGGGCGGCCTCGGCGTAGGTCAGGGCGCGGTCGAAGCCGGACTGCCTCTTCTCGACCTTGGCGGCGGTGTCGGCCTGCTCGTCACCCTCCTCCTCGTCGGCATCGGCAGTGGCCTCGGCCTCGGCCTCGTCGTCGTCACCCTCGGCATCGACCTCGGCGCGCGGGTCGAGCTCCTTGTTGCTACCAGGGATGGGAAGGGAAGCCTGGAGGGTGCGTGCTAGTCAGCATACGGCCCGAGATTCCGACGGAAGGTTTACCGGAGTCATGGCATAGGAGGCGGGGGGCCTGGACTTGGAGTTGCTAGTAATGAAGAGGAAGTGGGACGGGTCATACCTGCTCGTTGAGGATGCCGGAAGATACCGAAGCCTGGGTCGCGCCCTGAGGGCCGGGCGCTGGCGCGGCGGCGACCTCGCGGGCGGGAGCGCCGGTGCCGGCAGCAGCAACGCGGGCGGCGCCAGCGACGCCGGCTCCCTGGAGGGAGTTCTGATCTTCTCGACTCCCGGGCCTCCTTCGAACTCGATAGCACCATCACCTACCACCACTGCGGGCGAGTAGGCACCGAGGTTGATGTTCAGGGGCAGGGCGTTGGCGACGGCGATGACGGCGAGGAGCCGGATGAGGTACGATTGGGAAATCATCTTGGCTGGTTTGGGTGTGCTTTCTGCGAGGGGACGGTCGGTTCTTTGGGATTTGTTGGTATTACAGGCCGGTTAGGGAGTTAATTATTGGGATAGAGAGTAGACAAGGGACGACGACGACCAGGTCTAGCGGATAATAGAAATTAATGAGAGTATCACGAGAATGAGTCTAGCTCAGTAATGGAGAGAAGTGAAGCCCAAGGTGTATGTAAGTCGGATACTAGCACAGCCAGGAAGTCTAGGGTTAGGAGGGACCGGAAGGAGAGAGGAGGACGGGAACCGGAAGACGGACTGGACTGGACTGGGAGAAAGAAAAAAAAAAAAAAAAAAGAGACGAAACGAAGAGTTAAAGTAGGACAGCTGGACAGGCACCTGACAAGAGCCGAGCTCGTGCCAGGAAAGGGGAAAATCCCAGCGCATACGGGAAACAATATTCGGGAACGACAAGTTCGGTCGTCGAGCCGCCACCACCAGGGCCAGTCCCGACGTCGCAACGGATGCCTTTGCCAAGACCAACCCACGTCTGAGCTTCAGTATCACGAGCATTCCAGAGGCCCGCAGCGGCGCTACCTTGGCCGGGCCGGCTCCACCAGCAGAATCCCTGACGGATCGGGGAGAACATCGATCTCCCTTGGCGCGCTGGATGGGTGGGATCAAAACACGACTAGGGAGCGGCCAACAAAAACAAACAAGCAGCTCGCCAAAAGACACCCCAATCTGTCAAAGAAGGACCGGGTGGGACGCCAGGCAGAGAGAGAGTGAGAGAGAGGTCAGATCTCCCGGAGCGTGCCCAGGCCCTGTTTGAAAAGAGGGGAGCCCTTCCCACCGACAATCTTGCACGCTAAGACTTGGGCGAGTCGGCCCAAACCTGACTTGTCTGGCCACTGCCTGCATCGAGCACGCGGCCAACGGTTGGTGGAGGAGCGCAGGAGACCACGTCTGCGACTCGACGTGCCGTGGGAGAGCGATCGGGGTTCCCTGCACCGTTGAACTGTCTTTTCCTGAGGCGCTCAAAGCGCGCGCCCATGACGCCGGAGGCGCCAAGAGTCGAAGAGCGGCTGGCAGGAGCCGGGGGACATCTCCCGACGGGCAGGCAGGTGAAGCCGTGATGGCTCCTCAAATGTGTGGCATCCAGCCTGGCACTACGTTAGGCATTGTTGTATCGACGCTGCAGGGCCCCCTGCGCTGCGGGTCGCAGGGCGGCGACCGCGAAGAAGAAAAAAAGGAGATGCGAAACAGCATCCACAATAGCGGAATTCCCATTGTGAAAAAGCCCGCTTGCCCATCAGAGAGTGACCGTTTTCCTTCCCTTTTTTTCTTCCTTTTTTTTGCCAAGCCGAGTCAGAAACGAGGTCTGGGCTCACCCTGGTAACAGACCCCACATGCTAAGACCTCGCCCAGCCGGCTGTCCAAGACCTTCCAAGCCTGCCCAAGCACGACAGACGGTTGACACGGACGGCAGAGGCACGGCTTTCGAGAGTCGCGGCAGCCGGCTTCAATGACATGGGAGAGACGCCTCGACTCTTGCAAACGACAAAAGCTTTTTTGCCAACCTTGTAATGTGTGCGCAACTCGCGTTGTCATGCTGCTTTTGCTATCTGCGTGCTCGACATGAGGTCGATCATGTCTTGACAAGTGGCTGGGCACACCACCGCTGCCTGCGGTCTTTTTGAACGTCCAGTCTGGTGTGCGTGCTGCGCAGGAAAAGCTCCGGGTGTCAAAAAAGCTCGTGCGGGCGTCCGCAAAGCGCGCCACAGCCAGGGTCCCACACGTCGCGCACCCCCGTCTTATGCCGGGTCCTGCGTCCAGATAAGGCGAGACGCCCGGGGGGCCAAGAGATTGTCGACTTCGATTCGCAGCGATGCGCAGAGACAAGCAAATCTTGGGGGTTCCGCATGGCTCTTGGCGTCTTGGGTGCTCACACACTCCCGCTGTCGATGACAATCCCTGGCTGCTACCGGTGGTGCGCATTTCGCCTTTTCCCCCTTCGCGCTTTTCAAGAATGCCATCCCGTCAGAAAGAAGAGGACGAGGGCACCGATCGCTCTTGGCATTTGCGGCTTTATCTTGCGCGCCCCCAGCATGCCGTTTTGCCAAGCACTCTGAAGCCTCCAAGGGGCGGTTCAACGGTGGCCCCGCCCACTGAGAGGGAGAAAAAGAAGGCCCCCTGGGAGATGTCGGGGAAGGTTTAGACGGGAGGAGGTGCGTGCGATCCTGTCTGGTAACTCATCCGGTCGCACAGGCGACATGCACACAACAGGCGATCCGAGTACCCAATGTGCAGGAACAAAATGCTGAAAGCCCGCCATCGCAGCTACAGCTGGCATGAGGGGAGAAATGCCCCCACGAAAAAAGGGGAGGCAGGGGCGGTTAGCACCTTGGTATGTAAAATAGCAGAGAAACTTGCAATGGACGAACCAAGAGCTCGCATCAACATAGTATGGGTGTCAAGGAAACAGCTTCGAGCCCCGAAGTAATCCATACTATCCCTCGAATTCGCATTAGTTAGATAGGCAATTACCGTAAACGAGTCCCCTAGTCCGAAGCCCTGTGCTGCACTTGCACATATACCCGGGTTCCTCGCGCGCGATCTACCAGCCTCTGCCAGAGCCCAAAGAGCATCCGCCTTAAAAGGACCACCGCCGCCAGCGCCCCCGCGACCCCAATTATCATATGTGCAAAAACGCCGCTCCCTGTCCCGGACCTCGACTGCTCGTGCCCGACCCGGTCCCCCACCAGCCCGACCGTCGGGCCCCGTCCGTATAAACCCCTCCCCCGCTGCTGCCCTGCCATTAGTATCACCCATTAGCAGAATCACGCAGGCGGTCCAGCCTGTAAAGGCCCTGCTCCGCCTGCCATCGCCCGACTTGTCCGAGTACTGCTCCCACACGAACTCAGTCTTCTTCCAGCTCTTGTACGCCGTCTCGACCAGCCGCTTCCTCAGCTCCGCGCCCAACTCCTTGGCCCTCGCCCGCACCTTCTCCTCCCCGTTGCTCGCACGGCCCAGCTCCGCCAGCCGCAGAGCCGCCAGCACGTTCAGGTTGGCCCAGACCGCGCCTCGCCAGTAGTCGTCGCCGCCGCCGTACCCGGGGTCCTCCGCGCTGAGGCTCCGCAGCCCGTATGGAGACCACAGCCGGTCCGGGTCCCCGACCAGTTCTAGCAGCGCTGGGAGCCGGGAACTGTCGGCGCCTACGAGCCCCAGCATCAGCGGTATGACGCTCACGTAGCCCAGGTGGCAGGCGCGCTCGAACCGCCCGTCGACAACGGTGGCGTCGCAGTACGCGCCCGCGCCCTCATCCCAGTGCAGCAGATCGGGGTTGCGCAGCACCCCCTCGTGGTGCCGCTCGTAGATCTCCGCGTCGGCGGCCTCGCCGAGGTGCGCGGCCAGGCGGCCCAGTGCGGACGAGGTGGCGCCCACCAGGCGAGGGCGTCGACGTGCAGCTCGGGGTGCGGGGGGTCGGCGCGGGGTAGTCGTCCAGGCCGCTGGTGAGCGTGTGCTGGGGCGTCCGCCCGCGCCAGCGGTAGCCCTCCCCGATAGCGGCGGCGCCTTCGGGCCGAGGGTAGATGGTGCTGAAGTTGCCGGCCTGGGTGTGGCGGAACCAGGCGTAGTGCTTTCTTAAGAGGCCGTACAGCTCGCGCAGCATCGTTTCCCCCGCTCCGTCGGGATCGGTAAGGTACCTGGACGGGTTGCCGCGGTACGACGACGGGTTCGTCATCTTATCGAGGAGGATTGGGAAAAGGAGCGCAAGGGTTTGCGGGTTGGCGTAGTGCGGGTACTGGACTTGAAATTCGGCCGGGACTTTGCTGCGGGCCTCGGGGCCGAGGATCTGCTCCCTGCCAATCCAGCCGCCGGAGTCCATGAGGCTGAGCCAGCTGCGCAGGACCGAAACGGCGAGGTCGAGGTCCCATTCGATCACCGGCATAAGGTGGAAGCCTTCGTCCCACAGAAACCCGCGAGGGAAAAAAGGGCGTAGGGAGTGTGGGAGAGGAGCGAACGCGGCGGGGCTGTGACCACCTTTGCCCTCTTCATGGCCTCTGCCGCCAACTCCCAGAACTTGAGGTCGGTCTCGTCGTACTCGGGAGCACGGGAGTCGTCCAACTTGCTGTCGCCGTGGAAGAATCCAAGGCCGCCGAGGAGGTTAGATAGCAGGGCCCGGGTAAACGCCGCATACTCGTCGCCATGAAACGGCGCTGATTGTGGGAAGACGCTGGTTACACGCTGGTGAAAGGAGAGGTAAAAGTCGTCCAGGAGCGTTTTGAGGGAATTGGCTAAATGTCATTTGTCAGCCGGGGCACCTGGTATCTCGGGCTTCTTTAGGGTTTAGGGGTAGTCCATACGTGTAATGGCGGGCGTGGACCCCTTTGTTGAATATATTAGATCCAGCTTTTTCCCGGCAAGTCAGCCAAAGCAAACGAGGAGACGAGGGTTTAGTGGATGGAATATACCGAAAAAGGGGCCTGCACGACCGTCTTGAAGAAGTATATGTTTCCGTTGCCATTACTAGGGGTCGACGTCAGGGATTTGGATATGTTGGTAAAGGCGGCTATAACGTGGGTTAGTTTTGTCTGCTATGCAATGTGGATAGGCGTTTTCCTCCCATGGATGACCAGTGCCCCTTACCTTTGGCCTGCCATATCTGGTCCTCTGGGACGAGCGCGTCCATGACAGAAACGTGTTCCACAACCGAGTTGCCCTGGTCGGGCAGGAGCTCGATGGTGAATTCTCCCAGCGACGGATCGGTGCCTTTGCAGACGCTCTTGCTAGGCTCGCCTGCGCCGTCGACCCGACACTTCAACGACTTAGCCGTCTCGTCGATGCCCATCTCCTCCATGGCAAAATGAAAAACGAGGGCAATCTGCGGCGCGCCACCACTGCGAGGCGCGCCTTTGACGCGGACGGCCCAGTTGCTGCCGTCGGACGTCTTGACGAACTCAGTGGTCAGGTCGAAGCCCAGCCGGGCGTCGTGGAGCTCCTGCCTGCCGCCGACGCGCGTGTCGTAGAGCGGCCAGCCGTAGCCCTCCATGCCGTCGTCTTGCTCGCACGTGTCGCGCAGCGTGTCGAGCATGCGGGCGCCGCCCTCGGCCCACATGAGGCCGGCCAGCAGCGTCTTGGGGACCTGGGGCCGCACGCCAAAGTAGAGGTTGGGCCGGTAGGGGCCCCAGCGCTGGCCCACGTCGTAGCTGTGGTTAGCCGCGCCCGAGGAGACGGCCGCGCCTAGCGCCGCGAAGGCGAGCATGATGCGAAATGCCATGGCCGCGAGTGCTGCAGCTGCTGTTTTGGCATCTGCCCTTCGGGACCCGACTGGCTCGATGCGAGACTTCGAAGTTTCAAGGTGGCGGGTAAAAGAAAATAAAAGAATGACGATTGCCGATTGTCGTTGTCCCTTCCTTCCTGGACAGGCAGTCAAATGCATTCAGCAACCAATGAGGCGCGTCGTCGAGATGGCGCCCCACCTCACGGTTGGTTGCACAACATTGCAGTCACCTCCGTGTGACAGTTCCTATTCTTCTGTGGTCTCTCCCCTGCCCTCTGCCTCTGCCCTCTGCCTCTGCCTTTCACGCTGCCCTCGTCGTTTGCGGCTGGCTGGCTATCCGGCCGGTCTTGTTCTCCCTCGGGTTGAGCGCCCGCTCTTGCACAAAATCCACTTTCTTTGGCATTTGGAGCTCGACTTCGCTATTCAAGGCGGAAAAACCCCCAGCCGCCCCCAACGCATGGCTTTTCGCTCCCACCATAGCCAGTTATTACAACGTACCCGACCACAGCGGGCACCAGGTAGTCCCACAGCACCATGAAGGTTTACAAGAGTTAACGGCGACGGAATCGAGGTGGATACTAGGGTATCGCAGCCTTGGGATCACCCCTCTAACAAGGATGGAAAGTTTCTGGCGCAGGACCACGACGAGAGACAGGGCCATCATGGAGTCAGCTTAGGACCCCAAGGACAGGCGGCGGGACATCTAGGGCAACGACAATTTGAGCGGCCAATACTCGTCCTCGAACCGGTCCCGAATCGTGTCCTTTTGGGACCAGAATTTCAAAAACCAGTCCCAGGCCCTGATGCTCCTATACCAGACCCTCGGCACCAACAGCCTCTCGGTTAGTAAGTACGTTAGCGACCGGACGAGCGACCTGCTCTGGGCCACGCAGCAGCTGAGCCTGTCCATCCTCGACGGCTCGCCCCTGGCCCTGGCCCGGATCGGCAACCCGACCACCCGGTCCGACACCCGCTTGTACCCGGCCGACTCTGATGAGAACATGTTGCGGTACCAGTCCGACTTCCAGACCGATACCCTGGGGAGGCTTTCGCGTATGATGACGGGCATTATACCCCTTTCATGTCCTCTGTGATTAGTATGCTTTGTCCTCCTTCCTTGACTAACCTCACACCACACTCATCTTAACAGCAACTACCTTCAAGCTCCAGGCGCAAACCCCACTCACCGTTATCCCACGCAACAATATGGGCTTTTACAACCGCGACACCCTGCCCGAGTGCGCCCGCGCCGCGCTCTATATGCAACTCGTCCTCTTCGCCTCGCCCAACCGCTCCTCCCTCTCGATCGTGCCGTAGAACTGATCCAGTGCTTCGTGAAGGCCGTGGTCGACAGCCGGCCGGCTCGGGTTTGATGAGATGTTGAGCTGAGCCCCTTGGGATCCCATTGATGGGCTACATTGACTTGACTACCAGGTAGGCAGGCTTACAGGTGCGTGGTCGGATATGGTATCCCTGCCTCGCTCCCATCGTCCATTCCGTCTATCTGAAAACCCTGACGGTGTCTTTTACCAGCCGCTCCCACCACCGCCACCAGATCCGCTCCCGCCACCGCACCCACTACCGCCCGAACTACTAGACCCCCCGCCCGAAATACTCCGCCCCCCTAAAACTACTCCAGCCGCCGAAGCTGGTACCTCAATCGCAACCTCCATAACCGTTGTTGAATAATCCACTTACTCCATGGAAGCCCGCGTCGTCGGCCATTGAAAGGCGTCGCGCCGTTAGGCCCTCCACCAAACCCGACCTGTGTTCCCATCAACGGGTCAGCGCCATAAGACGCACTGCTTGTCCCCGTATTAGAGTGTTGGGTTCGCAGGTAGTCATTGTGCCTTGGGACCTTATTGACGATGACGTTGAGGGCCTCTTTCTAAGCGGCCGTCGTCCCGGGGCTGCCCCGCAGATTCGCGAACACCTTCTTCCAGTGCCTGTTCAGGATGACCAGCGGGGCCGGCTCGATAAGGGGCGTGTAACGGTATTGCGACAGCGTGCTCCCGATGAACCACTCCCAGTCCGCGGACCTTTCGGTGACTATGAGCTTGGTGAAGGTGCGCAGGAAGTGCTGGCAGTTGTTGAAGAGCAGATTGTACCCTGAAATCCTCCATGACCTCCCGGCACGCCCTGTCAACCCCGTCCTTAATCTTGTCGGTCCAGCCGATGACGCTGTAGTGCAGGCCCTCGACGGAGGGGCCCTGCTGCTCCCTGATCGCCAGCTCCCTCCGCGCCTCATCGATCGTGGCGCGCCGGCGGCCCGCGCGGCACTCGTAGCCCGTGAGGGCCCTTCTCGATATGTAGATCCACTCAACGCTGCTCTTGTCGACCTCGCCGGTGCCGCTGATCCGACCCCTCTCCTTTCTCGCGCGGGCTGGGTGCGCCGCGGCTCGTACTTGTGGTCGTGCGCGACGACCACCCAGTGGCTGAGCCGGTCCTTGTCGGTGAAGTGCGACAGCCACACGCGCTCCTTTTTTGTTGGTCCTCTCCCCGTCCACGCCGGTGGCGCGGGGATCAGCCTCGGCTGCCATGCTGGCCTGGGACCCCTCCTCAACGACCCTATCAAACTCCCTCTTCAGCGCATATCGACCCTTTGGTCGGGGGCCCGGGCCAAGTGCCTAAGGCGTTCTATTCTATACAGGACGCGTCTGGATTGGTGGTACGACGTGGACGGACCGTACGTTGATAGCAGAGAACAATGAAGCAAGTGAAAATTACACCGAAGCCGGAAACAAGAATGAGGGCGAAGGCCGCAATCGCCCAGGCCGGGAGCCCAGACATGATGGCTAGATAACCGATTTGTGTATTTTTGGCGTGAGCGGACGAGGATAAGACGCGGGGCTCCGTAACCACCCCAGCAGAGACTGGTAGCAGTCGTGAATTGTCGAGGAGAAAATGCAGTTGAGAAATCCCGGGCGCTATGGATATACCTCGCTATTAACCCAGTGAGGATAACAAGTGGCGGTAATATGCAGACTTTCCAGGGAACAGCAAAACTTCCGACCTCCTCTGGCCCTTTTACTCTCTGCCCTTTTGACTGTGTAGCGCGAGCCAGAAGGAAGGCCTCCCACCACAGCACACGAGGAAGTCCGGTCTGTGATTCAGAACGTCAGGGCCGTTGTGTTCCCATGACGATATGACGGGTGGCAGTACTCAGCCAGTCGTTCTTCAGAGGGGGCCCTCGTGGTAGGCGACAGCGCCCACGGTGCCACGGTGACGATGCCTTCCGCCGCCCTTGCCCCGTCCAGCCCCAGGCATTGCCGGGCGCCCTGCTGGGGGGTATGACTTGCCGGCGGCCCCGCCCGTCGCGCTTCATTGTTTTGTACAGCCCGAACTGCACGTTACAGCCACCATCCATCCTTATGTATGTGCGTGTACGTGGTTACCTGGCATGGAAAAGGCAATCCCACATCCAGGTGGCTGAGAGAGTAAGGCTCTCCTTAAGTACATTCAGGACAGCCAGCACACGGAGTGCTGTGACACGCAGGCGCCGTGCCACAGCGCCTAGCTTTTCTTGGCTTCCACGGCCAACCACGGGCGGCAAGCCAGCGCCAGGGTTCCAAGAGCCCAGTCCTCGCATGGCAAGCAGCAATAATATCTAGGCTAAGGGGCAGGCGTGGCTGCTCCCTTCTTGCCCTTTTCCCAGCATGGATAAGAGATCCATCCAGGGTCCAAGGGGCTGGCAGTGTCCTAGGCGACGTCAAGTTCTAACTCCCAGCGATTACGATTCTTATATCCTGCCTGTATCCTCACATTTCCCGACAAACACAATACCCGTGTCTTGCATGATAAGATGTCGAAGACCGGGGAGGGACGAAGGGAGCCGTAGGTGAAGACAGCGTTCCTATTCACCCCCTTTCTTTGCCTCGCCACACCCAAATAGACCGGACTGACGGCTTCCTCGATATCTTTCCAGACCGTCATCGCCACTCCCTTCCAGATCCGGTTACTCAAGGACTCCCAACCATCGCCCCAGCACCTCCTATCGCTCCTGGCATCCTCGTACCCGATGGGAACCGAAGGGGCTGACCTGGCCATCCCCAGGCTGGATGACCAGGACGGCCTGTCGTACCTCCTCGCGAGGGTGCTGGGCCAGGGCCAGCTGGCCAGACTCTACGCCCGGCTCTGGATGGCCGGGCGGCCGGCCCCTGCCCAGTCCCTGCACCGCCAGCGGCTGATGGGGCGCGAGGTTGTCGTGACGGAGCGCATGAACCTCCATCTCGTCTGGACCAGCGGCCGCATCTTCGTCAAGCCCATCCCGCCTTTCCTGCTCGAGCCCTCCTTCTGGGACGACCACTTGTCATGCCAGGGCGCCGCCGGCCGATGCTGCTAGCCAGACAATGATGGTGCTGCTGCGCCGCAGCCACCGCCCCTTCTTCCTCGGCCTCGCCCTTATGTCGTCGCCAGACGCTCAGGGCATGCGCCATAGGGTTCCTCTCCTCGTCCGCCACGCTGGTCCGCCACCGAAGCAACTTTCTCCTCGCCGGCGGGCAGCACCTGATCCCGGAAGAGGTCCAGCGGGCCGACTGGCAGCTCATGGTCGCGCAGCTGCTCGACGGTGGCCGCGCCGGCGCCGGCGGGGAGGACACCTACGACGCCGTCGACGAGCGTCTCATCTACGGCGAGCTGCGCCTCAACCGGCTCGACAAGCTACAGCGCCTCGAGTGCATCCTCGACGTCCTGCGCGGCTCCAGCTCCTCATCCTCCTCGTTTTACGCGTCATCGGCGCGCCGCTGGGGTCGGTACGGCGACTTTGTCCGGACAACGTCGCCGCGCTGGCTTCGGCCAGCATCTTTGTCGCCATGGAGCTGACGGCTATGCAGCTGGGCCGAGCGACCGCCGAGGAGAAGAAAAGAAGAAGACATGGGCGGTGATGTGGACGGTCTAGTCATTGCTGTCGGCACCGGCCCCTTGACAGCCGTGGCCGTGGTTGTCTCCTCCCGCCCACCACGTCCCTGCGCATCGCCCCTGTCACCATCAGCCCCATCAAAAGCGACAGACTCCAGCGCAACAGCCGTCCATCCCCCCTCTCCACCCCTATTCGCCTCCTCCGTTCCTCCAGGGGCAGCGGTAACAGCAGTGCCGTTTTCGTTCTTGTCGGAGCCCCCGCCGAGGAAGACCGTAACGTCCAACCTCGATTTTCCCCTGGACGCATGATGACGCCCATTACGCAGCTTTGAACCCGGTCTGCCTGGAGGGTAGCTTCTAACGGTTGCAAGGCTCTCGAGCCTGCTGTCATCCGGAAACACTCCCGAGACCAGCTGGGACATCGCCGAGAAGCTTCGACGTGGACCGCGGAGCGTGATGTGGCCACCCGTTCCAAGAGCCCAGATATGGGAGCCCCCACCGCCGAGTGTCAGTAATAGGAAGTCGAGCCGGAAACAACAGCGCGTATCGCGCATTTATCTATCCAGCGAAGGGCCAGCCGGCAGCGTCGGCGCGGTTTAGGGCAACTGAAACAAACTGGGTATGCGAGGCATGACGGTCGCCGCGCAGGGAATATCAGTCGTTGTTAAAAACACAAACTCCCTAAAGCCGAGGCATCCTATCCATACAATGCTGCCTTGCCCCGAGCCGAAAACGCCATCCACCGAATGCCTTGGATATCTGCATATGCTAGAAATGTGGCCCCGTCATGGATCACAACAATGACGAAACGCCGGCAACCGACTCCTCACCGATAGGGTAGGAAGAACACACGAACAAGCCACCAAAAGAGAACGCGCCAATTACGGGTCTTATGGCCTATATCGTGGGAAGGAAGTTCTTGGGAGCTGTCGTCTGCTCTTGGAACGACTTGGGGAAGGCTGCAATGCCAGCCACTATCCCCGCGGCCATAAAGATCAGGGAGATGATGGACCAGAGGACACCCCAGCACTGAGAGGAGCCACCGTAGCGCTTGGCGAACTGGCTAGCGTCGGACTCATTGACTTTTCTAAGAATCAAGTCGTCGCACTGTTTTTAAGAGCCGGACTGTTAGCAAGGGGCTTCATGGGAACGGCTGTGTGGGCTGCGTTGATGTGAACAGAAAAACTCACAATATCCCACACGCTGTAGAGCGACGACATGACCCCAATAAACAGCACGAAGAAGCGCAGAGCTTGGCCATGCGCGATGAACCAGCAGGCAACAATCAGGCCGACGGCGAACAGTATGGTGAGGATGGTGAGCCAGTCCTTCTTCCCCCACCACAACGTGAGCAGGAAGCAGGCGGCGAGGACGAAGCTGGCAACCTTGCTGGCAATAATGTCGAAGCCGCAAAAGATAAGCAAAGCCCCGATAAGGGACGACCCCAGGTAGCCGGCGGGTAACGTGATGGCGCTTATACCGCCGCGCATCATGGTCACGCCGCCCTCGCGAGGGTCCTGCTTGATGCTCTCGACACGCCCGCCGGTACAACAAGCCGCCAACGCATGCCCGAACTCATGAAAAGCGATCGTCAGCATGGCGAAGGGCCAGAGGATCCTGCGGACGTAGGGAACGTTCCAGATGATCCCGATGGCGACGGCGTAGGCGGCGATGACGCCGAGAGTGATCTTTTGCGTGTCGGTGACGGCGAGTGGGCCGCCCTCGCGGCGCCGCTCAAGGACCGCATGGCGCGCGACGAGTGGGGCCGCTGCGAGTGCTGCTGAGCGCGCGTAGAGCGCGGCGTCTGTAAGGAGTGGTGCTGGTGCCATGTTGTTGTTGCTGTGTGTGTATGTTGCGCCGTGTGTCCGCCGGTTTCCGCCTTTTTGCGGGTTGTCCACACCCGGTCCTCACGGCTCCTTTTCCCAAGTGCTGCTCGGTCCGGCTTGTAGTGCTGGCGCCCGGTTGCGGTGCGTGGACGTTCAGCTCAGCTCGCTTTCGTTTCGCGCGAGTTGGAAAGATTGTCGGTTGTCAGTCGATGTAAAGATCGTTGCTCGAAGGCGGCGGAGGAGAACGGTCGTGCCGAGGGAAAGTCTAAAGGGAGCACTCGTATACGATAGGAACGCAAAACAGACAGATAAGAGAGAAAACAGGAAGAGTCTCGAAGGAAAGACTGGTTTCAGGGAAAGCGAAGGTTGGGCGCGCTGATCGTGCTTTTGTTGGCCCTTCGATCTCAGCCCCAGCCTAGTCCGTAGCGTGCCAGGCGCGGCGGCAGTGCATGGCTTGGGAGCTGACGTGTGCCCCCAGGAGCCCCTGATTCTGTAACGTGGGTAAACAGACAGGCCGCTGGCCAAGTTATGGCACACTCCAAATGCCATTCGTCTTCCTCGGTTTATGCCAAACTTGGGCTCCACCCAGGCTCGCGCTATTCTATTTCCGCTGTGCTGGTCTCATTCTCCTGCTTCGTTCTCCTGCTTGTATCTTTCTACGCCCATCTGCTGCTACTTCCTCACTAGGTACTCTTCTCCTCAAATTTTCTCCAGTTTGCCTGTTTTTAGCTGAAGATGCGACGAGGCGCGTGCGGCCCTAGCTGGTGGTCGTTTCCCGCCCGTCCTGGACATCCCAAAAATAGTGCGCCCTGCGCCCCGCTCGGTCTTGCCCCGCCACAACCAGGCACGCAACATGCCAACCACTGCCATCTCGCTGTCTGTTCCCTGTTTCACTGAGAATAGTGACTTGGATACCCAGACTAACCGTCCGAGACTGCCGGACCCCAGGATTGTGGCTCATGGGCTGAACTGCACGATCCGGTGATGGCAGCAACTTGCCCAAGACATGACAACAGGCGGCAGGCTTTCACAATACCATGCAGGCGTCTGGTGTCCTTTGATACCGAGTCAGAATGCCGATCCCAGCCTGTAGGAGTTCGAGACGACATCGGGTGGCGCCAGGCTGCCAGGCCGATGTCCGAACTGCCAGCATGAAATAGGCTCGAGCCGAGCCAAACGGGCGTCCACGCGTCCACGCCCGCCCAATCATACAGACTCTGGCGGTCCGTCGACTCCTGCTTGTCCGAGAGGCACCCGTTGTACGCGGACACTGCAGCGGACGGCTTGAACCTCCTTTGGTTTGCGCCGACGTATCTGAGCTATGTCGGCAACCCAAACAAAGCACACGATCGTACAAGGCTGGACCGGGAAAGTCAAGCGTGGAGCAACTCTACGCCCGGCTTGGGTTCTTTGTCGCAACAAACAAAGGGGCTCGACCGCCCATCGGTTTGCACAAAGCAACCCGCTCCTTGCCTAGCGCACCAGCGACTTGCGGGCAAAACGATGACAAAGAACACTCGAGACCCAAGTATCTCCGGTCCGGCTAGAAAAAGAAAACCAAACAAACCGCCCAGACAAAGAGTGGAAAACTTGACAACCGGCGAGCTAGGAGGCAAAAGAATTGGACAAACGGGGAATCGAACCCCGGACCTCTTCCAATCTAATCTCTTGCGAGTCAAGATGCTAAGGAAGCGTTATACCACTAAACCATTCGCCCTGGTGATTTGTATTGCACCACCAAGGATTTAAAGGGTTTTTGAAGATTGTGGGTGGGTGGCGGAGGGCTTGGACAAGGGTCAGGCTAGCCCACACAACTGCCACGTCCACATGAACCTAGCCATTCACTACAGATCCAGGTCGGGCTAGCATATAAAATTCCGCCGACAGCAAGTTCCAGGGCAACCTTGGCCGTAAACATTGGCAGGAGCAGATGAGGAGCCTCGCTCTAGCTTCAGGGGCTAGCAGAACGCAAAGAGTTAACCGTGTTTATGAGGAGTGGTATTGGCGGACTAATTGGACACCTAGGTATTGGCACAGCATCCTGGAAGATAAAATATTCTGATAGTCAGTAGACTTTAGGTTGCTGGCTGGATGTTTCTGGAGAGAGCGCTTCCTGCACGCTGGATGACATCAAGCGGACAATCGTGGCCCGTGCACACTGCACAACAACCCCTGTCTCAGCTGGGCCCAGGGGTCTTGCGCGGGCGATTGAACCTCGACAGGGGCTGAAAAGGTGTCCCGAACCTCGCGTGAGTGGGTGATCAATCGACGCGAGACCCTCGAGAACTGCCACGCCGACACTTTTTTGTTGTTGTCCCTCGCGAACAAAACCCACAACGACTCCCGACGAGCAAATCCACTCCTTATTTGCCGCGCGACACATCAATTCCCTCCATCTTCTAGAATCGCAGCAGCGACCGCCAACGGCAGCAGCCCTAGCTAGACCCCCAAGATGACGCGCGCACAGCAGACCATCTCCATCGCTCTCCTCGCGAGCTCTGTACGCCGACCCGCCCGCCCCTCCTACGTCGTTGCGCCCTCGTCGCTCTTGATCGCCGCCTGCCCCAGCTCTGTAAACATTCACCCTGCTAACTCTCGGACGCATCAGTTCTACCTCGCGCTCTTCCTCCAGCTCATCCCTCTCCCCGAGGTTGTCCAGACCCAGATCGTCCCCGTGGTGCGTCGCCGCTCCCCTCCACTTTCCCACCATCCATATCGCCAAAAACGATTACAACTGTCGAGATGCTAACCTTTTCCTCCTTACCACGCAAAACAGCTTCCCTTCTGGTTCATCGTCTCCTTCGGCGCCATGCTGCTCGCCCGCCTCGGCTGGGGCGTCCTCACCTTCAACGACACCCCCCAGGCCCACAAGGAGCTGATGGTCGAGATCGAGGAGGCCAAGGTGGACCTGCGGAGGCTGGGCGTTGATGTCGACTAAACTGGGATGGTATGGGTGCTGGTGGGTGGATGTTGAGACTGACAAAGGATACGAAGGTGGAGGTAACGTGGGGGACAGGCAACTCTGGACTTTGCCTGGAGATATCCGCCATATCCCTCGAACTTGGCCTCGACTCTACCAGCTCAGTATCCCAATAAACCGAGTTTTCAAGTAATACGACCACAGCAGAGTCTTTGCGCAATTCCAAAGTTATGCAACACAGTGCGTACTGTCTGAGTATTGGTCGAAACCAGTGGTGACGCGACCAGTGTGCGTTGTCCAGAAATGGTAGTCAAGACACCAAGTCCAACAATGTGTCCACGAATGGGTAGTAGTACTAAACCGACAAAAGACAACGTCTTGCCAACAGTGGTATCAAAGCGGCCCATTAACGCCATCACATTATCCCGTCCGTCATGCTATGTACCGCCCTTTTCATAACCCATCACCGCTAAGCAACACAACAACAGTCCTGACAGCCTCGATGGGGTCCCCTTCGTCCTTGATGAGCTTTTGGAAAGCTCAGGAATAGCATGCAACTTTCCTCTCGGTCTGCTTTCCTCCCTGAGACAGCATGTGCAGTTAGTAAATGATGCCGGTGCAACGAGGAAGCATGTCAGGTGGGATACCATGTATACTCACATTTTCCAGGAACTCCAGCAAGTAACTCCACCTCGCTCTCCGCCTCGCCAGTCCAGTCGAACCCGATCCGCCACCTGACCATGAGGCGGACCGTCTGGCCGTCCTCCTCTTCAGCGGCCGCAGGCACGCCCAGCTCCATGGTCGTCCTGCCCATGTGTGGAAGCAGATCACGGCGAGAGAAGAAATCCGAGCCGGTGCCGCCATCGTGGGAGGAATCTGGATCCTGGCCCTCGTCGTCTTCTCCGTCAGTAGCGTCCGGGTCCCGGTCGCCAGAAGCATTGCGCCCACGCTGCTGCCTCGTGCTATTCCCACGCCGGCCCTTGTTCCGCCTGGCCCGGGCGCGGGCCACCGCGGTGGCCATGCCGTCCTTCGTGGCGAGCTCGGCCTCCAGTGCGCACCAGAAGCGGGCTCGGCGCGTCGCGACCCGCACCCACTCGGCCATCGCCCAGCCGAGGACGCTGATGTTGTTCACCCTGGACCGCACCGGCCGCACCCCCGCGGTGGTCCCGGCTGTCGTCGTGGTTGTGGTGTCGGCGATGAGCCGCGCAAGCTCGGGCGCGGCCGCGGGGTCGAGGCGCGGCACGTGCCAGCGTCGCGGATCGTGTCGTCGCCGTGTCGACCGTCATGCGTGATCTGCGCCGCGAAGAGGCCCGGCGGGTCGTCGAGCCGACCGTGATGGCATGTCGCTGCAGCAGGGGGCCCGCCGGCTCGTCCTGAGCGCGGGGCAGGACCGTGATCTGCGATGAGAAGGACAACGGGGTGAAGACCTGCAGGAACGGGAGCTCCTCCTCGGCCGTCATCTGGATGGGGTGGTGCGACACGGGTATGGGCTCATCGTCCTTTGTTCGTGAGGACATATCCGTCGCAAATAAACTAGGCAGTGGCTGGGCCGAGGACTTGGCAAAGGGCAGGAACGATATCGGGTTCAGCGCCGCCTCCAACCACTGCATGTCGGCGTCGAATTCTGGCTCCGCATCTTGCGGAAGCAGGTGCCGCTGCAAAGCGTCAACGGCGGCTTGCCTATCCGCCGCGTCCGCATCGTCCGCATCCTCAAACCTGCGGTTCTCCCGGGCCAGTGCGTCGACGTCAGCCCGGAGCTGCGCGATCTCGGCAAGCAGCGCATCGCGCTCTTCCCTCTTGGCCGTCTCCGGCCCAGAAGGCTCAATCCCGCGCAGCGCGCGCGCGGCGACACGGTCCGCATCCTCGCCCTGGCCGTCCGCACCCACGTGGGCCACAAGCGATTCCTCCGGCTGTTCGTCAACCACGATGGGCCTAAAGAGCTGACGCGCCGACGTGCCCGTGCCCCGAACAGCTGCTGCGCCACCGGCTTTGAAGGCGGAGGCGCGGCCGTCGCCGCAGGAGGGGCAGCGGGTTCCCTTGATGGCGAGAACGCCGCCGCAGAGGACGGGGGTTTGGTGGGCGAGCTTCTGATGCGCTCGGCAAGAACCCTGCTCCTCCTCGCGCGCTTTGAAGGTGTGTTGTGGATACCCGGAGGCGGCATGCTCACGGCGGGATCGCGATGCTCCGGGGTCGGTGGCAGCTCCGGCTCGGGCGGCGGCGGCGGCGGCGGCGGAGCAAGGCCGGTCCATGATCGCCTGAGCGTGCGGCCGCGGAACGGGTTGATGGGCTCGTCGTCGGCAGGTCCGGGAGGGGGCAGCGGCCGGGGCGGCAGCTTGACCGGCGTCCTCCTAGGCATCGCCGACAGTGGGCCGCCCGGTCCGCCTATGCTCCTCTCCGGGGACCGGGACGGCGGCCGTCTCTGGTTGGTTGCGCCCTGCGACGCGTCGTTGCCGTCGGCTCCCTGCTCGCGCTGGCCGTCTGCCGGGTCGGACACATCGTTGCCGGCGTCGCTGGCGAGTTGCGACGCGCCCCGCTCCGCCGCCGCCGCCGCACCGCCCCTCCTCCTTGCCCGAGCAGCGGCGGCAGCAGCCGTTGTCGCGTTTCGTTTGTCGAAGACGTCTGGATTATGCCTGGCAAGGCTTGCTCTGGTAGGCGATGCAAAGGACGGGCGCCCCTCCCCCCTGGACGAGGCGCCTGGTGCGGGGTCGGTCGGGGTGGTGGATGTATTGTTGGTATGGTCGTCGCCGTTCTGGCTGTTGTTGACTGGCACCGATGTGCTGGGCGACGTCTTCCGCCGCTTCGGGGCGGATGTCTCCATTGTGTCCTGGAATCCGGGTCTGGTTATGAATCCATGGCGACTCTAGCATGTACCAGGCCCAGGGATGGATGCGACGCGTTCTATGCTCAAATCGGCTGACTTCACACCACCAAGGATGGCTTATGATCGAGGCAGGCGAAAGTGGCTGTGACGCGTCGGGCTGGGGTCCATACGTGTTTTGCGACGGGCTTGTGCCGCTGTTTTTTTGTGGAGCTTTCTCAAGTGGTTGCCACCCGACAACGACTAAAGAAATGGCAAGCACGGCTTTGAGTCTCAATCAACATGGAAACCAGACGATAATAACTTATTGACGGCTCCCTTAACTGGGCAATAGGCAATTGAGCACCTAAATTGCCACTATCGAAGAAGTAATAGTAATAAAGTATGATCACCGCGGGCTCGCAGTCACATGATATTCACATGACGTGTACTTCCTCGGCGCATGTTGCTTGTCTGCGATTCCAACAATGACGTCGTGCCGCTGGCGCGAAAATCGTTGCGCGCGCTGAATAATTCTCAATCCCAACCATAGACTTTTTCTAGAACTCCCCGCGAACCTCCCTTTCCAGCGTCGCTAATTTCCAGTAGTCGTCCCTTGACATACGCCACCCATTTTTCATTCAAGGATACTCGATGCCGTTCAGGTAGCAAGGCGAGAACGTTGCGCCGCGAGCCGCACAATGTCTTCGGCTCTCAAGACAGCCTTATCAAAGGCCGCCAGCCCTAGCCGGCTAATACCCCGGTCATCGGCACGCCCGCCAACCTGGACAACCGCGGCCGCGCCGAGAACGAGCATCTCCGACGTAAAGCGCAGGGCCGCCGATGAGCAGGCTCAGCCTCTGGGCCTATACTACGAGCTCCTCCTGGACGACCCCCCACCATACGGGTCGGTAAAGCCAAAAGCAGACAGCTCGCCCGCGCCCACGTCCACTGCGCCGCCGCCAGAGCCCGAGAAACCAGGGCGCGGCAGATCCCCAAAGCCAACCCCCGATCCGGGGGCGGCGTCCCCGTCGGCGCAGGAGACGTCGCCACCATCGCCGCCCAAGCCCGGGATCGTCTTCGGCTCGAGCCTGGCGGGGCCCGCGACGCGCGCCGAGCGGCTGGAGGCGGTGCGATTGCGCAGCGTCGTGGTGGCGGGCGTGCTGGTGCCGCCGAGGCCGGAGGAGCCCGACAACTGCTGCATGAGCGGCTGCGTCAACTGCGTCTGGGACCGGTACCGCGAGGAGATGGAGGAGTGGGCGGCGGCGAGCGCCGAGGCAGACAGCCGCCTGCTGGCGCAGAAGAAGCAGCAGGACGCGGGGGCGGCGAGCGCTGAGGCTGGTGGGGGAGTCGGCAGCGCGGCGGCGGCCGAGGAGGTAAAGACCGCCACTGCTGCCGCGCCGAAGTCTAGACAGCACGCCGCTGGTGCCGTCAGCATGGACGACGATGGGGGCGGGCCGGACACGAACTGGACGCCAGCTGAGAAGTCCCTCAAGATCGCCAAAGACCTCTGGGACGAGGGGCTGTACAAGAACATCCCTGTAGGCATCAGGGAGTTTATGAAGCAGGAAAAGAGACTAAAGGAGAAGCATAGACTAGAAGGCACGCCCGGCGGGTGAGCCGATTAGACGATCATAGAACTAGTTGCTTCGTTCTCCTCTCGTGCCACGACGCTGGAATCATCGCAAGGTCGTCAATTTGTTTCCCTGAAGGCTGGGGCTGATCTCGTCTATATATGTGCAACGGCTCAAGCGTCCCTTTGCGTGTCACCTTGCGCAAAGTCACATAGGTTGAAGGGTCAAGGGCTACGAAATCCTCCACGAGCCCACGAACGATTCCCCGAGCACTTAACTCCTGAGACTTTGCTCTTCACGCTCAAGTCTATCATCAGCTAGTGCGAATGGTTTCCCCCCGTCTCGGACAGTAAAAAGACAACAGCCAAATCGAGTATGTATGAGGAACAGACGGAAAGACGGCGGTGGGGTATTGCGTGGTTTGTATTGTTTTTGTCGTGAATCATCGTTTCTATAGTCGTTGAGAATAATGCGTCCTACACCACCACCCAAGACCCAAACGAGTTGCGGGATATTCAAGAGCTTGGTCGTCTAGGTGGCATATCAATCTGCCATGACCCTTAGACCACTTCCCGACTCCTGAACTCAACATCGTCCAGAGACAAAGGCTCTTCGCAAGTCGGAAATAGACTTGCGCTGTCGAGCCTAACCTATATATCCTCCATTGTCTCATAAACGATCCCGGAGCACAGGCACCCGAGTGCCCGAAGTTCCACACCTTGGAACGATGGTCCTTCATCTCGTGGAGCCCAACAGACTCGGGGGGCCACCAGTCTGCGTTCGGCAGCTCCATGGTAAAACTATGTCTTCTGGATGGTGGTGATGCGATGGCTCCCCTTTTATTGTTTCTGCTGCTCGCCGGCAAGCTTGTCGTGCTCGTCGATGTCTGTGGCCTCCCACGGGTAGCAGATCCACAGGTCCTCGACGGTCCTGGCGGCAAAATACCTGCGCTGGTCCAGCATATCCTGGGGCAGGTTGCCCTTCTTTTCCTTGTCCTTGTTCTAGATCGAGCGGGCGCAAATATGGCCTCGTGTTAGTCAAACTATCCACGGTCTCTGCCAAACTCCCACTCAAGTTTCCGGTCCCCCGGAAGCACGACAAGGTAACCCACATGAAGGACAAAGATGCTGAACTGCGTCTTCTCGCCCGTGTACCCAGCCTTGACGGCGGCGGCCTCGACGTCCTTCTCGAGCTCCTTGACGGCGTACTCGAGCGTGGTGCGGGTGTCGTCGACCTCGTCGACGATGAGGATGCGCTTGCCGAGCAGGTTGCTCATCTCGCCCAGGGCGGACAGGTCGAGCCACTGGGTGCGCGTGACTTTTGTGCCGGGGGCCTCCTCGATGCGGTCCGAGGCCAGCTTCTCGTACAGCGACAGGCCGATGGCCTGGATCGGGATGTTGGGGCTGCCGGGCGTCTTGAGGAAGGAGCGCAGGATCCGCGCGGGCACGTAGCCGCCGCCGCCGATGGCGATCATGAGCTGCGGGTTGAAGTCGGACAGGATCCGCGGCGCGGACTCCTGGCACAGCTTGTGCACCTGCGGGAGGCGGGAAACAAGGAAGCAGCAAGTTAGAACATGCTTATTGTGCTTTGTAGGCTGCACTGAGGCTGCGTCGGAGGGTAGTAAGAAGAGGGCGTTTGCGGGCGGAGCGGCCGTCTTGGTCCGCGGAGGAAGGACGCCCGGCGGCGGATCTGCTAAGTCAACCTTGCGGCGACCTGCTGCATGACGTCGGAACCCGCACTTCGTGGCACGAGCGGCCGCAACGGTCGGCCATGTGGGCACGGGCGGGCGAGTGACGTTGGGGAAAAAACGATGGGACGTATTCGAGGCAAGGTCGGTGACTTACATCATTGTAGGTCACGTAGAGCTTTTGAACCATATTTGCTTCTTTTTGTTGGAGAGATGCGCGTGATGTGGTCGAGGAGGACGAGCGAATGGGATCGGAGGACAGCCTGTGCAGCGGCAGATGTCCGAGAAAAGTATTTTCTGCTTTATTTATTTATTTTCCTTCTTTATTTACAAGGAGAACTCAAGTCCACCCGGCAGGCAGCAAGTCACTCCCCCACCATCGCGAAAAATTCGCGTTCCATGCGACTCACTCGAAGCCCGGCCTGGCCGAAGGGCGGCTTAAAGAACCCCCACCAGCAAAACCCCGCCTTGGATACACCCCACCAAACAGATCAAGATTAGAACGCCGACGTGGGGTTTGCAGAACGGGGCGATGCAAGAAAGGAAGGTGGTCACCGTGCTTTGAAACCAAACTCTTCAACTTTTTCCATGGATGACTGCGTTCCAGCCAAGATCTGGGGCACATTCTCTCCCTGTCCCTGTCCCCGGGTTTGCCCTGCAGTCAATGGTGAGAACATAAAGGTACTGTAACATGTCAAATTACTCACGTTTACCTTGGGAGATACCTAGGTCTAAGCACAACTAAGCTATTACCCCCGCGTCCGTTGTCATCCTTTACAACATCAGCCAAGCTACCAATAAGAAAGTCTTTCCATGACCAAAAACTCCAGATGCCATGTAGCCCAAACAGCCATGCCCTGTCGAGGCCTATGTGCGACTCTCTGCTCTGCAATCCGAACAGCATCAAACCATCAAATCTTGGCCAACATGCTGAGGTTTCCGCGCGCACCTCTTGCCCCCGAGTTCTCCACCATCTATATCTTACAGGTTCCAATCCTGTACAATAATACGCGAGCCGCCCCGCCACCGACTTTCCAGCGGCATGGCATCACTCAGCTGGAGGCCGACCGCAGCGACGTCTTGTGCGCCCTCTCGCGGCGGCGGGCCTCCTTGCGGCGCTGCCTGCTCTCCCTGCGGGCGGCCATGGCGCGGCGGCACTCGCCCAGCACGGCGGCGCAGAACCAGAGCACCCACATGATGGCCGACACGATGGTGTAGGCCGTGGTCAGGCGTGCCGGCGCGCGCGAGATCATGAGCCCCAACCCGCCGTTGATGATGCCCAGCGTGATGGCGACGCGGCCGTTCCATAGGTGTAGGTGCGACCACGCCTGCCGGCGCCCTAGACGCTTGAAGGCCGCGTGGTGCAGGTAGCCCAGCACCGGCTGCACCACCACCATGACGAGCACGACGAGTCCGATGATGGGGTGGAAGTTGACTGAGGGCTCGTTGAGCTGTTGGGCATGGTCAGTATCTTTGTCGGCTCGAGGGCCCGAGGGGGGAGAACCTGAGGGTCACACAATGGATGCACTCACCAGCGTGCCGTTCCCAAACGGTAACCGGACCGTCATGACCAGGTGGATGCCCAGGGCCGCAGCGGCCACATATATGATGACGGCGATCACCTGCATGCCCGCGTGGGCGAACAGGGCGAGGCGGCCGGGAACGATGCGCATGAGGATGGAGCCGATGGGGAAGAGGAGGACAAATGCCAGCGAGGCCAGGATGCCGTGCACGGAGCGGTAGTACATGGCCTGGCTGATGTCGAAGCCGAGGAAGCTGTTGCCGTTGCCGAAGCCATTGGGGAACCCGTTGCCGTCCGTCCCGAACCCGGCGTTGGGGTTGCCGAACCCCGCGCCGTTCCCGTTGCCATTGCCATTTCCGTTGCCAAAGCCACCATTACCGAAGCCCCCGTTGCCGCCGTTGCCAGGGTTGTTCCACCATTGTGGTGCGGCTATTGCTGGCGCGACTTTTGGCCGAAATGTTTCGTCAGCTAAACAGAGTCTGAAGTGGTAATCCGACAGTAGGGCGAGTAAGTTGGTTGGAGATGGGCCTACCAAGGGATAGACAGGCTGCGGCCTCTAGTGTTCTCGTCCTGGATGTCATCTTTTGTTGTGTTGTTTGCGGGGCAAAAAATAAGAGAGAAGCAGTAGTACGCTTTCGACTGTCAAATCCCGTCGAAGAAAGCAAATATGAAATTATTATTCACTGCCTCCCTTTTCCATTTCACGCTGTTCGAACAGAAAAGCTGCTAGGTTACTGGGATGCGGTGAAAGAGGGATTTGGTAGTATAAGTATGCCCCGGACCCGACGTTGGGGATAGCCCGATACCCCTCTTGGCTGACGGATTGTCTGATTTTGACGATCGATCCAAGGGAAAGGATCAAAAAGGGCAAAAAGAAAAAGGCAGAGACGTCAGCTCTGACTGAGCCACCCGTTTTCTCGGTCACCGAATATCGGACGGCCTTATCCAAGCCTTGGTGGTGGGCAATTGTCGCTGGCGGACGGGCTCCATGGCAGGCCGCGGGGATGCCCTGGGGAGGCAGCGCACAGGCGGTTTAGGGTTCTTCTCTGGCGAGGAACTACACGCTGACGGTTGGTCCGGCTCTGACATCGTCACAATCCTCGCGTCCCTTCGGGCTTGGCTCCATACTTCCCCACGAGGTGGCCAGCCCCTCGACAGACATGGACAGACCCCCTTTTGCTTTCTCCCTCTTTTGATTGGATATTGTTGGTGTTTTCATTGCCTGCATGCATCTTTGGGCGAGGAGATGGCTCACGCCAAGAAGCCGGGCGTGCGCGTTGTATGCTGGCCACGTACCGCGATACAGATTCCTGCAGTTGCGTGCCTTAGCTCGACGCAAGTCGGGGCCCTTCGGCTCCGAAAGACCGACTGGTGCCAGGCTTGCTGGTGGCGTCGATGTCAATCCGTCCAAAGGATTTTGTGTTAGCCATGTGGCAGCTGCCCCCAGGCCAAGCAGAACACGTCAGTCTTGATTTGATTTTAGGTCTCCCGATCACCTACCTAGTATCTACCTACCTAGGTACCTATGTATGCAAGGCACCTACCTCCTATATGTCAGAGGTATAGTAGGATATAGGCTATAAATACCAATGGAGATATCTCACTTGACCTCAATGGCTGTCATCTACCAGCCCAAGGCGGTGGCAGGCAAGGGCGACATGGAATGACGCCACTTGCAAACCAAGCCAAGACGAGGTAGACCGTCTGGCGTCAGCTTGATCGCGGCCACATCATCATCCCGACACTGGTTTTGTCAATAGGCCAACCCAAGCCCGGCCCGGAGTCGTTTCCGAGGACTGGCGGCTCGGGATAGGAATCGAGGAGCGGAAATGCACCACGGGAGGCCCGTCTCGGCAGCCCGCCCAGGTCAGCTTCCGAAGGGTTCCACAGCTCACTACCGACGGCCCGTTGGCCGTCGAGTGCAACGATGCATCCAACATTAGAGTCCCCAGGGCACAGCTTTCGGGAGTTTGTGCGAAACACGGAACGGTATGTGGTACCGTCGTCACCAGTCGTTTTCGCGGCTCATTTCCGGGGTTGCATCCCCCCTGAACATCCCGTTCCACCCGCCACCTAAGGCATGCCAAGAAAAGCAGAAAAGAAGATCAAGGCCAAAAAGATCGACAGACTGCCGCACGTTCGAGCTCGGGAAAAGAAGAGCAAACAGCAACATCCTCTACTCCCAACATTAGCTAGGTACCTAGGTACTTAGGTATGAGCCCAATCAAATACAGACGGTAATATCTTCAGCTCCAAGCTCGACATCAGTCTCCACAGGTCTTGGGAGGACGATTTCCAAGAACTTCAGGGTCCTCCAGGGTTGAGGTCGCCTGAGAATGAGCCCAGGTGGGCCTAGACTAGTGGAGAACGGATACCGTCCCGACAGCCGGGATGGAAAGGGTGTGGGCACTCTGCTTGGGCTATCATGGTTATCGCCATCAATTTCCTGCGACTGAGCCCGTGCTTTCCGCGCCTTTGCTTTTGGTGTTTCGTTTCCACCAGTGCCAGTGCCACGGTGTGCTCTCTCCTTTCCGTGCCCTGGCCCCTCCCTCCCCAAAATTTGTCAATCTCCACTGGCGAGACGTGGTGGCAAGGATGATGGAGAATCGCACCAGCTCACTGGACGGTCCCGCCGGAAACTGATGAGGTCGTGTCCCGGTGCGGTGTGCGTGCGTCCAATCTCGTGGGAGGGAGAGCCGTGTCGGATGGGGCCTGGCGGGAGTCGTGTCTTGCGTCCAGCCGCCCGGCCGTTTTCTCATTTCCCTTCTTCTCCCACACACCGTCCAGCCAGCCTGGACCTGATTTTCTAGGCTCTGCAGTAGCAATTATGGACGGCTCAGGCATTGTCATCGACCCCCATCTGCCTCGGACCGACATAATCGCTCTGGAGAACCTGATAGGGGACATTCGGGAAGCCAGAGCTGCCGTCGCCAACGACGATGCGCCGGGAGCTGCAGAGCCCGGCTCGGCGCTGACCGCTGACGGGGCCGGCAAGACCACCACCGCCCACAGCGGCAGTCCCGACAGCAACAGCCTGGGCCTGCTCGCCGACGACGACCTCGAGGCTGTTGCCAGCGGCCGTGCGACGCCACACGCAGGCAACGCCGCCACCGGCCGCCGCAGCCGCCGCAGTTCTCCATCGTCTGCTGGGCATGCGGCAAAGCAGCTGCTGCCGACGCACGGTAGGTTCATGTGTTCTTGGCGCCCATCCACGATGCATTCCTGCCTTGGTCGGAATTATTTCTCGCCGTTCATTGGGGTTCCTGGAAGTCCCACCGCTGGGTAGCATCCGAACCGCATATTCCGTGCTGCACGTGCAAATGTCAGATGGTTGGCGGTGCTCGGCCTGCAAACCACAATACCGGCACTACTTTTTCCTTTCGACTTTTTGGCTTCTTGATACACCGGTGTTCGGGTTTTGGTGGATGAACAGCTTCTGACCACTTCCCCGCGGCTATCTAGATGGTGCCGTCTTGGACAAGGATGCCCGCCACAAGCTGGCTCAAGAGGCCCTCGAGTCGCTGAGCGACCCCAAGCACCCGAATTTCGAGCCGACGGTCTTTGTTTCGGTTGACCTCAAAGACCTGAAGCTGCCCGCGTTTGTGGACCGCTATCTCCTGCGCCCCTACATCCGGGTCGCGCAGAATGTGGTGCGCTACAAGACGGACGTGGTCATGCTCACGCACCTGATCATCTACTTCACCACGTCGGTCCCTAGCGCCATCTGGCTCTTCCGGAGCTTCACTTGGACCCACGCAGTCATCCACTTCTTCATGCAGCTCTTCTACATGCCCACCTACACCCTCATGATGCACCAGCACATCCACCAGCGCGGCGTCCTGGCCAAGGGCTGGCCAAGCCTGATCGACCACGCCTTCCCCTACCTCCTCGACCCGCTCATGGGCCACACGTGGAACTCGTACTACTACCACCACGTCAAGCACCACCACGTCGAGGGCAACGGGCCGGGCGACCTGTCGTCCACCATCTACTTCCAGCGCGACAACCCCTGGCACTTTGCCCAGTACGTCGGCCGCTTCTACTTCCTCGTCTGGCTCGACCTGCCCCTCTACTTCTTCCGCAAGCGCAAGTACGAGCTCTCGGCCAGGGCGGCCTTCTGGGAGCTGGGCAGCTACGCCATCATGTACTGCCTGTGGCGCTTCGTCAACGCCCGCGCCGCATTCATGGTCATCATCCTGCCCTTCCTGCTCCTGCGTGCCGCGTTCATGGCCGGCAACTGGGGCCAGCACGCGTTTGTAGACTGGGAGGACGCCGACTCGGACTACCGTTCCAGCATCACACTCATTGATGTCCCCGTGAGTTTTCTCTTGTCTCTCGGCGTGCACGGGCCCCGAACAATGCCATTCGCGCAAGATTGATTGCTGACACGAAAATCAAAGAGCAACCGCTACTGCTTCAATGACGGGTACCACACGTCGCACCACCTGAATCCCCTGAGGCACTGGCGTCAGCACCCGGTGTCGTTCATCAAGGAAAAGGAGACGTACGCACGCGAGCGGGCGCTCGTGTTTCACGGGCTCGACTTCAACATGATCACCATCAAGTGCCTGCAGAAGGATTACATGTACCTGGCGCGGAAGTTGGTTCCCATGGGCGCCCAGATCCACATGACCATGGAGGAGAGGGCCGAGATGCTCCGGCAGCACACGCGCCAATTCACCAAGGAGGACATGGCGCGCAAGTTCCGCACCCCATCCTCGTGAGGAATTGTAGCATGTTGAGGAGTCGAGGATCTTGGCTGATCGGGCCCGCCCCTGGGACTGGGAAGGCGGGCTGTTTTCTCTCGTAGTCCGCTGTACGATATGATTGGGGAAGCCGTGAGATTCCTCAGAACATTATACCAAGGATACACGAGCTCCCTACCCAGCCAGTTTCTGGAAAGAGGGGATGGGGTTGGACTCTAGACCAAATAGATATAAACAGGATAGATGGCGATACTAAAGAGACATGGTCCCTCATGAAATCAAAGCCCCTTCTCATTAGAAGGACAATGTCACGAAGGCCACACTAGACTTAGATAGGAGATGACTGCAGCTGATAGCATGCTTTGTGGGGACATCCTAGAACAAAACACGACAAGCGCCTTGCGTACCAGAAGGCCAATGCGAGGGAGTTGGTTCGTGTTCCCTATGTGGTATCGAGCGCACGAGCGCCGCCCTCGAACGATGTAGGGAATTTCCCTATAGGCGAACCTGTCTTGTTGTGTTTGTGGTCGCAGCGGCAAGGCACAAGGTTGGGTTGCACTCGTCGCGCGTTGATGTTTCAGATCAAAGAGGGGTTCATCGCTGGCACCATCACACACAATGACGACACAAAAACCTTCCCGTCGGTATCATATGCAGTACCTACCTAGGTACACATCTCTTTCTTCTTTTGTGCATGCGCCTGCCCTGCGGCGGCGAGCCTGGAACCTACAATGGGGACGGATCTTGGGGACGGCTTGCAGGCATCCGCATGAACACGGAATGCCCAAAGCCGCGTCGATCCGATCCGAGCCCAGACCCAGGCCCGGATCACGGGCGGAACTTATTCTCGGGTTTATACATGGTACTGCAACCGGGCGCGCACAGATGGCTGCAGGCATAACTGCTGCCTTGCCTGGCTAGCACAATATCGAACCTTTTCAAGTTTGTGCCAATATGCGGGGGAGGAGGCCCAGCACACAGCCGCAGGGCTAGGGTAATTATTTTGGGCGTGATGGGCCATGGCAAAGTTGGCATCACAGAATTGCTGCCGCCATCGACTGCTCTTGCGTTATTAGAGGCGATGGCACAAGAGGCAGGGAATCAAAAACACGTAGAACTGAGCGAAGCCGGCTAGAACCCTGCATCGCCCCGAACAGTCGCGAGCTGTGGGACAGGGTGCAGCCCAGAAGGGAAGCGTCTGGTCTTTTGGTTCGCGTGCTGTCCGTGATGTGATGGCGTGTTCCACAAACTTTCTGCCCGTCTTTTTGGCGTGAGGTAGCCGAAATAAAGCGGTCGTCAGTTGATTGGCGTGCTGCCTCAAAATTGTGCACCCGTCGCCCCTTTCTTTTGTCCGTGGAGGGCAGACCCTTGCTTCTGCGCTCCTGTCAGTGTCAGGGCTGGATCCTGCAGTAGCGCGGTTGATCTGCGGCTTCCCGCTGAAGAACAGGGCAAGGCGAGTGGGCAAATTGGGGGCAGAAGCAAGTTGACGGAGAAAAAGCAAGTTCAGCTGAGGGACCGAACCCGAATGGATGCGACGGCGCTGACGAAGAGGGGCAGCGATGCCGCTACTTTCTCCATTGCAATTAGCACGAGGTGAATGAAGCCGTGGGCATCAAAACCCCCTGGTGCTGCCGATGGGCTCATTTGTGTTGTTCCGAGCCTGGAAGGGATTCCCTGTCTGCCAGGGCAGGCTTCCAGAGTCCAACGCTCTGGGGCCAGGGCGCGCGCGCTCGAAACGAAACGCGAAAAAGCCCCCGGCAACGCAACGCAACACACCCAAAGTAACCCAAACACAAACAAGCACAGCACTCACTTGGCCTTCATCACGTTGTGCCGCTTTGTGCCGCCGTTCCCACAAGGCCAAACCCAAATTCGCTGCTTGGGGTCCCTCGCCGTTTGTCCTCTTCTTCTTTTTCCTTTACTCTTCAGCTACTCTCTTTAGTCAAAACCTCCCATATCCCATCTCCCAGCTCAAATTGATCCCACCATCAATTCCTCGTGGGCATGATCTTCCTCGCTAGAGACCCGGCATCCACATATCCGCTCGTCTACTGAGTAGGAAAACCACCGAGGGCCTACTTGCCTGAGCTCTTCTAGAGCACACAAGCTCTCCAATAGTCTGATCTGTGCGTGCGCGAACTCGCCCACCGCTCGCGTCATACGCCAAAAAAGTTATCACTGACAAAGCGCCCTGCAGCCCTCACCTTAGTTCCCGGTCAGACCTCCCACTTCAACGGCCCGTTGGGCGGGCTGCCCGTTGTAGAGATGGAGGAAGGCGTCAGTCCAAAATCCCGAGCGCCCTCCCGCGGCCCACTTCGCGACTCCCACAGCCGCGCTCAGCCGCCGCGCCCTCGATCCGTCCGTCTGCCTCCCGCGAACAGCTGAACAGCGGCGGCAGTGAGCTTCGCCTGCCCAAGCTCCGTGCAGCCGCCTCCCGCGATAGGCTCGGCAGCTCGATACCTTCGGGAACCCGCAGGCAGGCACCGGCGCCTGCCCAGCAACCGGCAAAGCTCCAGACCAAGTCCCTGTCCAGGAGGACCCCGTCGGTGGCTCTAAATGCAGAGCCCACAACCGAGCCGCCGGCCTCGGCTGCCCAACAGACAGATGTGCTATTCAAACGGAGGTTGACGCTTACGAGGCGTCCTTCTGAGGTGTTCAGCAACAGCCCCATCACACCCGCAAAAGAGAGGCAAGACCCGTGGAGTGCTCCTGTCCCCACCGAGACACAGGAGCCGGAGCAAACACCAAGGTCGAGGCCCTCGCTTTCCGAGAGAACCATTGAGACTTTGTCCAGCTGCCGTCCTCACCCGCCCTGAGCGGCAAAGCGTCGGCCTTCTTCGACTCCGGATCCATACCACAGTCACCTTCGCGCCCTGGTAGCCGCGCCTCGCGCGGGTCTCACGGTTCTCGGCCGGGCTCAAGTTACCAGAAAGATGCACAGTCTCGGTCAACGTCAAGGGGGCCTAGCAGGCCGCCATCCAGCTCCCGGCAGGACCATGCGTCGATGCTTGCGAGGCCCTCGAGTGCCTTCAAGACCCCGCTCGCGCCCATCAGGGGAACACCAACGCAAGGTCCACCCTCGGGAATCAAGACGCTTCGCGCCTCATCGTCTCAGTCTCGACTTGCTGCCCCAAGCAGTGACACGTTGCGAGCTTCGGTCCGCAAAATATCCACACAGAGCTCAAAGATGCTGCCACCGCCAGCACGGTCAAGAACGCCAAGTCCGGAGAAACAGCTTGGACTTGCCGAGAACAGCAAGCCCGCGGCCAAGACGCTGGCAGCGCGGCCGTTGAAACCACGCCAGTCGGTGAACAGCCTCTTCAAGAAACCTGCGGTGCCTGCGTCTGAGAAGCCAGCGGCTACGGGAACGCCTACGGCACGCAAGTCGTCTCTCGTCTCCCAAAAGTCATCTAACACGTCGGGCGACGATGCAACCCAGTCGAGCTCCTCGCCCACATCTACAGTGCTCACGGTTGACTCGAGCGAGTCTGCGTCGATGGCCGCGTCTAGGAAATCGTCGGCCGCACTCCGGGAGCAGATCGCCAAGGCCAAGGCGGCGAGGAAGGCATCTGCCAGGCAGCAGCAGCAGATGCAACAGCAGCGGGAGGGAGAGGAGGATGCCGAGAGTGGCGCTTCGGCGCCTACGGAGCCATTATCACAGCCTGTCAAGTCGCCACTTATACCCACAGATACCACCTTCGACTTTGGCTTGGCCGACCACCACCCTTTCGGAATTCCCGATAACCAGTTCGGTATGGTCGACATCCCCTTTGGCCAACGGCGAAGCGAGACGGCAAAGGCTAGAGTGCTCGAGGCCCGATTTGGGACGGCGCGCACCAGCGGTAGGCTGGACCTTGCGGCCCTCGGTCTGCGAGAGATACCTCGCGAGGTGCTCAAGATATACGACTTGGCCTCGATCGGCACAGAAGACGGCTCCTGGGCTGAGAGCGTGGATCTGACTCGGTTCGTCGCCGCCGACAACGAGATTGAGATGATCGACGATGTGATATTCCCTGACCGGGATCCGCACGACTTTAACGACGACGAGGAAGGATCCGGTGGCGTCTTCTACGGTTTGGAGACGCTTGACCTGCATGGCAACATGCTTATCTCTCTACCAACGGGACTCAGGCGTCTCCAGTGTCTGACGTCTCTGAACCTGGTGAGCTCCGAATTTTAAAACCAACCCCCCAATACTCTTGGTGTCTTTGCTAATGTCGGCCACACTAGTCCTCGAACCGGATCACAAACCCATCCTCGGAGCTCATCTCTGAGATAACCTCGCTCCGCGATCTCAAACTTGGGGGCAATCTCTTCTATGGCCCCCTCGATGCCTCGTTCTCCAAATTGACCAACTTGGAGATCCTTGATCTGCATGGGAACAACATCTCAGCTCTCCCCACTGGGATTGTGGCCCTCAAGAAACTTCGGATCCTGAACCTGAGCGAGAACAGCTTTGAGGCCCTGCCGTTCAAGATTCTGTCTCAACTGCCGCTCACCGAGATCCTGGCTCGAAAGAACAAGCTCAGCGGTGTCCTGATTGACGATTCGGTCGAGTCGCTCGAGAACCTCCAGAGCCTAGATGTGTCGTCGAACCAGTTGACACAACTGGTCTCTGCGGACAGGACAGGAGTGCTTGCCATGCCGTCGCTGCACCAGATTTGCGTGTCCATGAACAGGCTACAGTCGCTTCCTGATCTGAGCAAGTGCCCCAGTCTGCTCACCCTCACAGCGGATGAGAACAGCATCAGTGCTATTCCCGAGGGGCTGATCAGCCTTGTCAACCTGAGACACGTCGACCTGTCAAGCAACGACGTGCGAACCATACCTGCAGAGATTTCTCGCATGGATAACCTAGCAATGATCAGACTGAGTGGCAATCCTCTCCGTGATAAGAAGTTCTGTTCCATCTCGACCGAGGAACTCAAGAACATCCTGGCCTCTCGTCTGGCGCCTGCCGAGGAGGAAGAGTTGCCCGAGGAGCCGGCTTTCCCCATGCGTGGGGACGCACATAAAGAGACGGACACGCTCACCCCAAAGAGGACGCGTGCGAGATCGTCGGCCGTTAAGCCCGGCGATGATTTCGATGACAGCCGTTGCTCGGACGAGGACTTTGCCACCCCTCCCACATCGGCTCCGCACTCTCCGGCGCGTTCTCGGTCACACACCCTGTCTAAGGAAAGCTGGGTGGTCAAGCCTGGTGGTGTTCTGGACCGATCAAAGACGGAATCCTCGTCTCTCCACCCTGTCCTGTGCTCACGCGTAGCGTCGGAGCACCGCATCAGGGAGGCGCAGCTTCACCACAACTTGTTCTCCGTCATCCCAGAGTCTCTGTCGTTTTTTGCCGAGACGTTAACGTCTCTGTCACTGGCGCACAACCAGCTCGTGGGCGAGTCGTACATGGGTGACGCCGGCAGCGGAATGAAGCTGGAGTTGCTGGCGCTGCGGGAGCTCAACCTATGCTCAAACCACATCACGAGCCTGGCGCCGCTAACAAGCAACCTGGTCAGCCCGGCCTTGCAGAAGCTGGACGTGAGCGCCAACCGCATCTCGGCGCTGCCGCCTGGCACGCAGCTCAGGGATGCCTTTCCGGAACTGACGGTCCTCCTCGTGTCTAACAACCACCTGGTGGATCTCGAGCCCGACTGCATCAAGGGCATGCGGGTGTGGACGCTTCCAACAACGACATTGCACACCTGAACCCGCGCATTGGCCTCCTGGGCGGCACCGGCAGCAACGGTGCGTCCATAGGCCTCGAGAAGCTGGATGTCATGGGCAACCGGTTCCGGGTGCCGAGGTTCAACGTGCTCGAGCGTGGCACCGAGGCGACGCTCAGGTTCCTCCGAGGGCGCATCCCTGTGGCCGAGATGGCGGCCTGGAAGGAGAACAACAAAGACAGTGGCGTGTCACATTCGAGCGACGACGAGATCTACTGAAAACAAGGAAAGAATGCGACTTGTATGCGTGTACCGAGAGAGAGGATTACGGCGATAACAATCTTTTGACGGCCAAGAGGACACGGCATCACGCCCACGGACTCGAACGGGCCAGCATTCGCCTTTGTATCAACATCTTCCCTTTGGGATTAACTGTAAACCAAACCTTTCGACATAGCCCGAGAGCCGAGAGCCAGAGGGACCGTCGGCATTGTATAATTGTTACTTATTAGTGTACGTATCAGGCATCTGGGGAAGCATCAGGAGGCGCAGGACATGGGCAATTCAGAGACCAGGTGGCCATGGAAGGAGGAGATCAAGTGGCTGCTCGCTCCAGCATTGTTTGTGTCTGTTGATGAGGGTGCACATAGCATGGCCCCTTGTCGCCACCACCTGGTTTCGTTTGCTTTTTTCCCTCTCTTTCTCGAACACTATTTTTATGCGTGTTATTTATTAGTTATTCCGCCTGCGCGGCTGACGCAGTCGCGACATTGGAGCTGGGGTGCGCATTAGAGGCGTCGTGTTTGTGGGTGTAGCTGGCGGCGATTTGATGCCAAAACACAATTACATGTTTTTAATGCTTGACAGCATCTGCAGAGACAGATTGCCAATGCTCTCTCGCCAGGTTTGTTGACAATTGAACGCGGTGGTGGGGTGACGGCGTTGATGGGCACGGTAACTTTTCTCTGAGCAGATTCGGCTGCGCCATCGATTGATGCCAAAACTCTATCGCTGCTCGATGGAACTGTCGCCAACCCGGAAAGGGGCAGCGAGGGACGTGCTTGCTTTTTTCCCCTGTGCCTCTCTCGGACGAGATTGGCGCGCCAAGCTGGAGAGCAAACACCAGACGGAAAGAGCTGCGCAACGACAGCCTGCAGCCGAGAGCTGGAGCTCTGGAGCTGTTGGGGTCCTTGCGGCAGACAGGGGAGTGCAACTCTCCAGGGGCGAGCTCAAGCCGGTTTGGGTTTCCGAACTGATGTGTCAATTCACGTGGCCAAACTAGGCCAGCCATTGGAAACAGCAGACAGGAGGGAGGGAAGAAAAAAAACATGCGACGACCTATTTTTCCCCCGCAAAGCTGCGCCAAAACACATGGCCCCTTTTTATTCTCCAGCAATTTCGCCAAAATGCCATGCTGCAAGGGACAGCGGAGCAATTGAAGTGCGAGCAGCGACTCGTGGGGGAAGCCTCGCTGCGAAATGTCGGCCGCGCCAGCAGCAGCAGCAGCAACTCCCAGCGAAGGCGGCGGCAGCAGCGGCGCAGGCGCAGGCATTCTCGTCAACGCGGCTGACCTGGAGCGCGCCCCGCCTGCTGTCAGGGACTATCTGTTGAGTCTGCTGCGACGCAGCCAGGCGCCCGCCGATGTCGCTGATCCCAGCGCCGCCGCAGACATCGCAGCAGCTGCCCACCAACGTCAACACCGCGACTATTATAGAACCGCCAACAAATACCACTCAAGATGATGCCCAGAAGGATGATGAGGCTGCAGTTGACAATAGCAGCGGCGACGGCAACACCGGTGCCGTAGCAGACGCGTCGCCGCCGGTGCAGGAAATCGTCGTCGCCGTCGCCGTCGCCAAAGACAACAATACCGCAACAACAACAACAACCACAACAACACCCGTTCCGCCACTACCAGCCGCGCCTCCCACCCCGGCACCATCGTCCGATGACAGCGTTGCGGCAGCAGACCCCCAGGCAGGGTTTAAGACCCTGGCCAAGCAGGTCGCCGACATGACCACGGAGCTCTCGCTGCTGCGCGCCGAGACCAAGATGCTCCGGGATGCCATGGTCGAGTCTGGCGTGTTCAGAAGCGGCGGCGCAACGAGGGAGGCCGCGGCTGCTCCTGCAAGCTTCGGGGACGTCCTGTCGTCATCGCGCCAGGCGCACGTCCTAGAAGCGCAGCAGAGGGCGTGGGAATATGGAGCAGCGGGACCAGGACGAGAGCAGGGAGGACCCCCGCCTCCTCACCACGACGGCGACGTATTTACGGACCCCGAACCACCCCCATTTTCGCCTCTATCTGATATCGCGGGGCCTCGGACTCCTGTTCGGTCAGGAAACGATGATCCAGTAGATGCGGCTTCCGTCCCTGCTAATCCCGGATCGCCGCTCCCTGGGCTAGCCGAGCATGCGACAGCCTTGCCTCTGCTTCAGACAGACTTGCCGCAACGCCGCCGTGGGGGTTCTCGTGCTCAGTCGCGCCAGCCAGGGGCGACCTCGACTCCCCGTCCGGCAACGGGCACTCTCCGCGCAAAGGCGAGCGCTGCCCCAGCAGCTCCGGGATCGCGCTCTGGTAATACCACAGACGCGATTTTCTCGGGAGCCCAGTTTGACCTGGATCCAGACTCGTCCCCCATAGTCGCTCGTGGCCGTTCCCTTCCGGGCCTACCAGAACGTGCTCGGTCTCTAGGGGCACGTGCTCCCGCGAGCGTGTCGGTCGGGAGTTACAGCCGAGACCAGTGAGGCCGAAACGCTACAAAGATGTCGAGTACGAATGGAAGACCGGCCAAGGTGGCGACGTTCTGCTCCTGAAGCCGACACCAGAGCAGTATGCGGACCTCAAGGGAAACCAAGACGGCTGTCCGGTGCTGTTCCTTTGCGCCGAGGAGCTTGGGGCACGACGACACGGCGCCTTTATCATCGAGGTCCCAGAGGCGTCGCGACCAGCGCTTCCAGAGCAGAAGCCCGCCGAGAGGATATGCACCGTGTACAAACAGCAGAAACTAGCGTCTGGGTTCTGGAGGCTGTACACATCGTCTGGCCGACGTACCATACCTCCACCCGGCGCTTTCGAGCCGGTCGGGCTGGATGAAGCCACGCGCGAGTTCGAGAAGCGTCTTTCGGTCGGGAAGACGCTCCAGCGTGTCGCATACGAAACCGACATCCCGGCGCATACCTCAGAGGAGCGCGCCGATGCCCTCTTGCCCCAAGAGAGCCCGGTTTACCCGCTTCGGGGCAACAAGCTCGAAACCACGGGCATCCCCGGGATTCACACCCCAAGCGCGTACCGCGGGACGACTTGCGCACCATTCGCATGGCATTTTGAGGATTTGAAGCTAGGGGCCATCAACTGTCTGTACCGGGGCCAAAAGGTCTGGTTCGTGACGGAGCCTGCCTCGTTTGATGCCGCATCAAAAGTCTTTGGCGAGATCACAAAGAAGGCGGTGGATCACGATCAGTTCCTCCGCCATGACGCCCTGCACTATGGCGCCAATCACCTGCGCAGCCAAGGCATCGTGACGAGAGCATTCATGCAGGAGGCGTGGCAGATGGTTGCTGTGTATCCGGGCGCCTATCACTCAGGATTCAGCGCGACGGGAACGCTGGCCGAGGCGGTCAACTACGCCGACCATTGGTGGACCGCTCCCGCCGGATACCGGCCCTGCACTGAGAAGTGCCATCCCGGAAGGGAGCCCATCACTCTGGAGCAGCTTATCCCAGGCGAACGAAGCCAGCTACTCGAGGAACCAACGTCTCCTACATCGATCAAAGTCCAGCTCAAGCCACTGGTTCCGCCGTCGCGGGCGATGGGCCACGGCGACGCAAGGCCTGCAAAGACGTCGCTAGGGAAGCGATCGATGTCAGCCAGGCCTAGTGACGCATCGGTGGGTGAGCCGCCGCCGAAGCGAGCAAAAGAGCTGAACAGACCGCCATCGCTCGAGGTCTTGGCCCAAGAGTTGACAGGCGCGCACGCCGAGGAGCGCCTGAGGCGCCACATGTCAGCCTACAGCAGATACCAGCAGATCCTTCCCCCCCCTGGGATGACGAGACAGACTGGGTTCAGCAGACAAATGAGTATATAAATCTTGGAAACGACATGAAACGTAAAAACTACTCGGTGGCCCCTGCCGAGTTCACCAAGCTGGTCGGCCTCGCGGTGAGGGCCCGAGCCGTCCAGAGCATATACGACAGAGCCGGGGGCATGGCGGGAGGATCCGATACGAAGCCGTTGCCCAAGCATATCATCGAGCAGGTCCGCGACAGCCTCGGCATCGAAAGCAAGTCGCATCCGTTCAAGTTCTGGGTGGCAGCGCAGCGCAAGTTTATCCGGCTCGGGCTGGAGTACGCGCCCTTTCTTCCTTTTGAGAGTACCAGAGATGCGGCGTTTAGAGACTACGAGCGTGTGGGCAATAAGGAAATCGAGACGCTCCGCACGATCCTGGACCAGGACCCGCGAGCGCGAAAGCTTGCACGGGCCGGCCGGGCGCTCATCGCCCGCATCTTGGGAGAGAAGGGCTTCCTCTGGGAGCGCATCAGCGGTGGAAACAACGATCTCGAGAAGTTGGACGCTGGCGCCATGGTCTCGCTGGTACCGATTCGACACATCGAGCAAAGCCATGTCGACGACGCGTGGAAGCCGCCCCAGGAGATGCCAGAGCTCAGCAGGCCCGATGTCGTCCAGGGCAAGCACTGCGACTGTGTGAGGAGGAGGCATGTGGCTGCATACGCACCTGTTTGCCACAAGAGCCTCGCGTGTCCTTTATCGGGCCCAAAGGCCTGGGCGTTCGGGCGGCTGCGGCCTACAAGAAGGGGACCTGATCGGCGAGGTGGTTGGGCTCATCGTTCCCCCTGACACCGTAGACGAAGGTGGCCAAACTGTGGATTTCATCAGGAACGACAGCAGCTCGTCGCCCCCTTCGCCCTGTGTAGTTGGCCGGATCTCCACTAGCTCAATGGGCAACATCTTTCGGTTCTGCAGACACAGATGCGGGGACGCCGAGGCCAAGCCAGTGGCCATGACAATATCTGGGTGCTGCCGCATGGTGCTTGTCGCGGAGAGGGACATCGGCGATGGCGACGAGATATCGGTCAAGACCCAGACGAAGGCCGAGCCGTGTGCCTGTAGCGATTGCGCGTCATGAGCTACCGCTCCTAGACACTGCGGTTGTACTAAATACTTATTTCTTGCCCAAGGGCACACCCTGTATTTTCGCTTTTTTTTTTTTTTTTTTTTTTTTTTCTTCTTTCTGTTAACTATCTTAGCGTCCTATAGTAGAGTTTTGCTTCACGTATTAAGTCTGTTGATAATCTCTTTCGATCCCAGGTCCCTTTGGCTTCGATTTTGGCTCTGGCATGTGGACTCCATTCTGCCGCTTTTCAAAGGGTTTTGCCGCCGGGTGGTTCGAGCCCTTGAACGAAGCTCTCCCCAGACAATAGAGACTGGTGCTTGGCCTCGGCGGCATCAAGCATCATCCCGCCACTCATTCCTCTCGTGGGCGGCGCCGCCGCCGCCCAGCAGCGAAGGCTCCAGGCGCGGTCCGTTTGTCTGGCCCCCACACACTGGCAGCAGCACCGGGAGCCGTGCCAGCGTTGCGGTTTCCGGCCTCCTCGTCCGCCTCGTCCTCCTCCTCGACACGGTCCGTGTAGGCCCCCTCCTCACTGTTGGCCGGCAGGCGCCGCTGTTGGTGATGGCTGTGCTGGTCCGACGACGACGGCTGCTGGCCGCCGAACATGCTGTCGGGCCAGGCGGGCACGCCGCCGCGACGGCTGCTGCGCATGGGGTAAGAGCTCCGGGCGAGCATGAGGACGGAGACGAGCTGTATTTTTGGGGTTGTTGGGGAGGTTAATTGCTTTTGCTTGGTATACTGTGGGGATTCTTTTTTTTTTTCCGCCAAATAGGCCAGGGGAAGAAAGACGAGAAAGGCACTACCTGGAACGAGGTCACAACCAGGACGATGCCGAGCTCGACCCGCGAGTTCCACCGCGTCGCGGCGGCCCAGGGCTCGCGGCAGGCCGTGTGGCGGCCCAGCATGGTCTCGCACTGGTCCGGGGGCGACTCGCCCGGGCGGCCGCGCGGGAAGGGCCAGGCGCGGTCGCGGGGCGTGTTGAAGCCGCAGCAGGCGAGGCGGTCCTGGATGCGGCGGACGGCGGCCTCGTCGTGCGCGCTGTACATGCGCTTCCAGGCCGTCTCGAGCAGGCAGGGCGTGATTGCGGAGCCCGCCGAGGTGTTGGCGGCCAGCAGGGTGGCCAGGACGGCCGAGAGGAGGGCCTGGAGGACCTGCAGGGCTATGGCGGAGAAGAAGGGCCGGTCTGGGGCCGGGGTGGCTGGCTGCTTGTTGGTCGTGGCGGCGGTGGTGAGGCGGCGCTGGCGGGCGGCGGCGACGCGTTGGGTGTAGAGGGCGTTGGCGAGTGCCAGGAGGGGAGGATGAGGGTTGGGATGGTGAGCGGTGCGGTTGGGAGGGAGAGTTGCGTCGCGGTGACGGTCTCGTATCTGGGCTTGGGTGTCAGTATTTGTGTGTTGGCGACAGGGTGCACGGGATAGGTAGGTAGGTATATAGTTGAGACCGGCTTACATGGCCACGGCCACCAAGCCGAAAAAGACCTGAGCGAGATTATTGTTAGACATCAGTTTGGCTAGGAGATTTCTTTTCGCACCGTCACAAATTTTTTTTTTTTTTTACAGGGCCGATTTTGCTCGACGTACGAGGATTAGGCCGACGGCCGGGAGGATGCCCTTCATTTTGTGCTACTGTTGAACTACAGGGCTCGGCGGCGGCGTTGACGCGAGTGTTGGCGCGACAAAGTTGGAGAGACCTAAGAAACGCGGCTAGGCCGAGAGTCGTGGCCTTTAAGTAGGGTTTCCTGACCCCTCAGACCTCCTCGCATTGCCGCCCAAATATGCAGGAGGCCCTCCAGGGAGGGGTAGACGGAAAGCACCGCCAAGGCGTTGATGGATGGACACCAAATGCCCATGCAGGCTGCCGATTCTCGCCACACCAGCCAGTGGCTGCACGGCCCATTGCAGAAGCTTAAAGGCGTAGAGTGGTGTTTTGGAACCATCAGGGCAGGTTCCAGGTTGATTGGAGCTGCGTGATCAATATGCTAGCTGTAGCTATCCACACTGTCCAACCAGAAACGAAGAGATAAAATACCAAAAATGCAAATATGACCCAGTCTAACCTATTACCTACCTAATCAAAAGATCAGAACGTGTTGTGCACCACCTCGGCGGGCTCCGGCCTCTCGCGCTCGTCGCACCTCGGGCCCCCAACGCCCAGCCCGCCGCCGCTCTCGCTGGACCAGTTGCCGACCAGGAAGCCCCAGTCCTGGGCCCAGACGTCAATCTGGCTGCGCAGCTTCTCGGCCGCGCCCCGGCCGACGAGCTGCGCCACGGCGCCCGGCCCGCGCGCCGCCTCGAGCAGGCCCGGCCCGGACATCTCGGCAAAGTGCTCCGTCCAGCTGGTCAGCGAGTAGGGCGTCGCCACGGCCGCGTCCCGCTGCTCCGCATCACGCCACCGCGGCGTCGCCGAGTACAGGTTGCTGCCGCCGTCTTGCTCCGAGGAGGAGGAGGAGGAGGAGGAGTCGCCGCCCAGTTTGTGCGGTCCCAGCCAGTCCCGGGTGTGGCGCCGGAGCCAGTGCCCGATGCCGCCGGGCGCGCCTTGGGCCCGTTGTAGGGGGGCCGCGACGCCTGCGCGGCGTAGTGCGAGTCGAGGATGTGCGCCGCCTCGTGCGCCAGGAGCCGGAGCTGCCAGCCTACCGGGCGGACGATGATGTCCGATTCCATGCTGAAGGCGGCCCACCAGTCATCCTCCGGCGCAGCGTCTGGGATGGCGACGACGGTGCTTGGTTTCTTGGGTCAGCTCGGGACACGCTCAAGGTTTGCTTTGGCTTGTCTGTAAGTGGGATCGAGTGGGGGAAAGGAGATCTCACCGGACCAGTTCACGCATGCGGATTGGAAGTCTTCCGAACATCTGTCAAGTCGCAAGATACCGTCAGGCCCTTTGTTGTGATCAAGCAGAACGGCTCTAGGGGCTGGAGATGGCATACGTCGGTCATCTCTTCGATGCTCTTGTGTGCATCGGCGTGCCGGCAAAAGACCCAAGGGATGCCGCAGTCATTGTAGGTTACCTAAACAGTTAGACACCGGAGAAAAGAAAGTAAAAGGGTAAAGCCAAGACAGTCAGGGCCGGAAAGACATACATTGTAGACAGAGAAGTCGAAGCCCGGAGATAGGGATGGCGAACTGGCGTGATACTTTGCGCAGTTCAGGGGCAGCAGTCCGGGCTCCCAGAGCTCCTCCTTGGATGGAACTGCCGGGAGAACGTCCCATAGCGCGGCATCGGTGGTGCCCATTGTGCTCTCCTCTAGCCATGGCTTGGAGTAATTGCCCGTCAGCTCATTTTTGGACTTGAGTTTGCTGACACCTGGCAGCCTGGCGCCTCCTGTGTTGGCTATGGAGGTTGCAGTAGCCTGCTGAGCCGCGAGCAGGCAAGCGCCAAGGCGCGAACGGCCTTGTTTGCCCATGAATGAGCATATTTTCTTTGCAGCGGTGTGATCTCGTCTCTTTATGCAGAGTAGCTCGCCAAGGTCTGGATGATGTCGTCTCGCGCTTTGGCGTTGGGGAACAGGAGGAAAGCACGGAATGGAGAATGAGGAACGAGATGACATATTTATCATTGGCGAAGCAAATCGCGTGGCTGCTGCACAAGTGACTGCGCTGCCATCAAGATATCCTGAACAACCCGTCCCGTCCCTTCACCTCTTGTTGCTGGCGGAACGCTTTAGTACGGAGGGCCACGTCCATCACACATGGTAACCTTAAGTGGGTGATTGGGCCTAGCTGAAGAGGAAATCTCGCAACACGAGACATTTTTTCGTCCTGCCCCCAGTGGCCGATCCAAAGTCACGTCGGGATACCATATTACGATGAAGGATTTAGAGGTAGGCACACAAGGCAAAAGGGGTGGGTGCAGCAACAGATCCCGGAGTTGAGGAGGCAGCTAAACGGTGTAGCAGACACCTCATCACCGTGTGCGCCGTGACAACACTCGGTGGCGACAAGGCGGTACATTGACGTGAATGTGAGGTGTGCAGTTCGTTTAACCGGCACGTTGTGGCGGTTTGGCAGGCGGGAGACAGCGGCTGCTTCACTCGGGAGCTGGGCAGGTAGCCTGACTAGTATAGCCTGCATTATTACTCTCGAATCCTTCTCGATTACGAATTTTGTGTGGCTCGGGTGGGATAGGAAGTAGGAACTGGAAAGAGGAGACGAACAGTAACTTGGGAACAAAATGGTATCGGAGATTTGGAAAGGGGAAAGAAATAGGCAACGGAAAAAGGAAATAAAAGACAGGGAGTTGAAAGGAGAAGAAGAAATAAGAAATAGGAAGGGTAAGAAGAAAAAGGAACAGGAAGTCAGATGGCAAGACTCCAGGACTGGCGCCAGGCTGCCAGGGCCTGGTCGCGGGAGGTGGCTTGGATATCCTTCAGTCCGCGCCAGCGCATCTTGACCGTGTCGACGAGCCAATAGACGCAGCTCGCACTTAAGCGGATGGGGTTAAGATAGGGGGCTCAGGATGTCCTCCTTGCTTTGGAAAACTTCTTAATAATCATCTAGGCTCTAAGGTACAGTTTCGTCGTAAAGAAGCATCTTGAAATAAAGCAAGTCATGTTCGTCTGGTATGGTGTCAAATGTAACGACGACCCTTCAGCCGATATAAACCGCAAACCTGGCAAAGTCAGCATCAGCCCTAAGCCTTTCCAAGTCCTCGTCGCGAAGCGCAATTGCGAGCGCGATTCCACCGTCAGGCGCGCGGGGCATGAGATATGCCAGGCTCTCAAATGGATCGAAGCGCGGCCTGCGCACGGCCACGGGCGCGCCTAGGCCCAGACCAAAGTCGAGGCCGTACAGGGCCGGGCCCAGCTTTGGCCCACGAGCTGAGCATCAGGTCGGAGGCCGGGTCGACCGTGGCAGTAAAGGAAACTCCAGACAAGTCCGGAGTCCGCGCCACGTAGGTCACGATGGCGCGCGCGCAGCGGGCCAGGTCCCACGAGGGCGGCACGTCGCCCGCTGCCGTGCCGTCCTGGGCCTGGGGGTTCGGCAGCAACGGGCGCGCGTAGATCGGCTGCCAAGACGCCCAGTGGAGCCTCGGCTAGGCGCCGCAGGTCGTAACGGTGGTACCAAGGGTCTGCATCAGACCCGGGTAGGTGGGTGGGAGGTCGAGGTGGGTGCGTATGTCGATGGCTCGGGTGAGTTTGGCCTCCTGCGCGTTGGTTGACGCGGCTTCCGGCAGCAGGCGTGGCAGTCTGGCCCGGGCGACGGATTTCCACACGAATGCGGAGAGGGCATCATCTGTGGACACGAACCGCACAGGAGAGCCGGCAGGTATTGTCCGCGAGGCCAGGTCCTTGATACCAGCCAGCGATTCCGCGCTGAAGTTGAAGTACACCCAGCTGCAGGCTGGAGCCTGACCAGGCGCGGCTGGAGGGGAAGGAAGCGTGCCGCCTAGACCAAGCACTTGGTCCTTCAGTTCGGGGCCCGGCCGGTACGACTCGCTGAGGAGAGGCACTAGGTTATCTCGGGGCAGGTTTCCAATCTTCAGCTCTTCGGTCGTAAAGTCATCGCCGCGGCAAGCCTTGGATATGAGCCCCATTACCTCGGCCTGGCCCACAGCGTCTACCGTGCTGTGTGCGGCGGTGACCGTGAGGAGCAGGCCGTCCCTGACGAAATCAGCCTGGACGGACAGTACCTCCCTCGGACCGTCGACGTTGCCTGGAAGCGTCATGCGAGAGGCGAGCAGTTTCTCGTCCAGCATGCTCATTGGGAAGCCCGCATCGGCGAGGTCTTTCATACTTGGCACTGCATCGTCGTGTTTAAGATCCTTGACGACTAGACGGGGCGCGGCTGCTAGTGCCTTGATTTTGAAGACGCCTGTGCTTCCATTGCCAGCTCCCTCGTTGACGATTTGGCCTGCTATCCAGGGGAAGCTGGTAGATGCCTGCTTGAGGCCTTTGCTCAGCGTTTGAACGATTTGCTCATGGCGGGTTTCGTCTGGCACTGCGAACGCCAGGGTGAGCTGAGTGTAGATTTGGAGGAGAGGCTGTTGGCCGAGGATGTCGAGTGCCACATCTAGGTCGTCGTGTGCTGCATCCATGTGGGCGAGGGAATTTGGCGGGACGTTGATTGAATGGTCCGATTTGAAGGAGTCAATCAATCAGAATTGAATCCACAACCTGGACAATCAAAATCCAAGGGAGCCAGGAAGGCCGCCTTTTGATGACGGAGCGATCTTGCATCCATTTTCGCATCTCTTCTCCCGATGCATGATGATTCAATATGAGAAGCGAATCAGAATCCCTAAACGGGGCTGGACACGAAATTCTCCGGCCTTTGAGTGGATGCATATGTGTGCCACCACACCAGTCTTGGGCGGATAGGTGCTGCTGGTCGCTGGAGGTGGCCACAGGGAATCATGTAAGCTTGGCCAGCCCACGAGGCCTTTGTCTTTATTCTCTGCGCACCCAAAGTCCGAGGGGAAGAACCAAGATTGTTGCCGAAAGGCTCAGCTGGCAGATGACGCAAGGGGTGCATCCCCCTCGTTTTGTGTGCGGGTGCAACACTGTTGAAGACTGTGCCGTCCCGTCTTAGCAGCTCGTGTTATTGCCCTTCCCTCCCGTCCGCGTTACACCCAAACTTCACACGTGCTGTTCCCCATGTGCTCGCTGACGGTGAGTGTTGGCAGAAGCGGCAGCCGAACTTGGTAGGCCCGCCAGAGCACTGGCGCTTTGCCAGATCTGTCCCAGGGGGTTGGAGCTTGGACCCGCCAGCACAGACCAGGCCTGCCGTTCGCGGCCTCTCCAACCCCTTCAATTGGCGCACCAGGCCCGAGGGGTGCATTTTTTTCTTCCTCCAACCCCGTCGCTCCAAGCAACTGCTCGGTCCAGCTCAGGCTGCCCACTTTGTTCCCAGCAAGCCCACTCCCGCGATTCGCTCCCTCTTCAACACTGGACTGTGCGCCTCCAGGACACGACTCCGGATTCTGTGGACACGGGAAAAAGAAAATCAGAGCCATTTCCTCAATCCATCCCCCCGCATTGTCCGGCAACCGCCACATCTCGGCCGCATCGCCTCGCGCCCAAGCCGACGCATCACGCTTGCCCGCCCCGTTGCTGTGACAGCCGACGACCGCTCGGAGCTGCTATCGCCGATCCTCCGACCCCGGTCCCAACGCGTCTTCGTTGACAAGGCGGTCAGCCTCGTTAAGCACCGCGTCTCACGACTGCATCTTACACGGCGCGTGTTTGCTCGTTCCGCATCCAGCCCGCCCGCCATGTCTACCCCGGGTTCGGACCCGGGCCAGCAGCTGGCCGTCGTCGGCGTGCCCTCCAGGCCTGTCACCCCCGGCGACATCGACGCGCCATGGCTGCCTCGCAGGTCACCCTGCCCTCCACTGAGCCGCCCGCGTCGCCCATGGACCTGTCGGCCTCTTTCAAGACTGAGCTCAACGACGACCGACTCGAGCCACCATCCATAATTCCTCGTCGCTGACGCCACCCCCATCGTCCCAGCTCCTTCTCGGGCCCAGCGGCCCTAATCCTCCCCACCTTCTGGGCGAGTTTGGCCCCCCGCAGGAGTCTAGCATTCTCTCACCGCCCATCACGGGCCTCGCCGGCTCGAGGAGGGACACACCATAGGAGGCGCTGAATACGTCGCCCCGACGCCGTCGCAGGTGATACAGGCGCCAGCGGATGAGCTTCGGTCCATGATGCAGGCCTCCATAGCAGAACACGCGCGGCTGAAGATGGAAGCTGCCCACTTCAAGCTCCAACACCAGCTTCTTTGCATACAATATGATGAGGACGCCAAGCGTGCCGAAGTCGAGCACGAAATGGTGAGGCGGGAGATCGACGCGCTAAGAACTGCCGAGCATTCCCGCCAGGCGCGGCGCGAACTCAGCTCTGCCACAGAATCGCTCCAGGCCAAGTACTCCCAGCTTAGGCTGTGGTATGACGAGGCCATTCAGGAGAACGAAGCTCTTCACAAGCGGCTCAAGGGCGCGAAAAAGCTCATCCAGCACAAAGAGGAAGAAATCAATGCACTCACAGACGAGAAAGAGTTGCTGCTCAACCGGCTCAGGGAAAACCGAGAACATTTTCACCTGCTATGTAGTCCCGGCGGGCTTTTCCACGGTGCCGTGACGCCCAAGGCCCAGGCTGCCGCCACGACACCGGTTCAGCCTCCCAGGCAGGCCTCACGTCAGACCCCCAGGTCGGCCCAGCAGCACAGCCACCACCGGACGGCTCACGCGCAGAGCGGGAGCACAATGAGCCCCGTTTGCGGCACTCCTCCAGGTCCTTAACCAGGAGAACAACAGCGCGCCCTCGACTCCAATCACAACACACAGACCCGCGCCCCGGATAACTTCCAAACATACGCGCAATGTCCAGTCCCTTTCGTCGCTGCCCACCACCCCGGCACCCCGGCCAGGCCGTGAGTATGGAGGCTTGCTGCCGTCGGCAGACCTTCTGCCTCAAACCGAGCCACCTCAGCGGTACAGTAGCCGCGTCTTGGTACCGGAAACGCCCGTTAGGAGCGCAGGTCGCAGGAGCCGCGAAAGCACCATCTCAGCCGAGGATCATGAGGAGCCTGTGGACAACCAGGAGCTCGCGCGCCAAGCCTTGTCATTCGCCGTGGCCGCCGCGACATCCCACGCCTCCCACCAGTCCAGCCGCTCCCGCCGCGCGGAGCCCCACCCAGGCGATCAGGACGAGGAAGAAGAGGTGTTCGAAAGCCAAGCCAGCCAGGCGGCATCGGAGATGCTCCGGCGAGACCCGCGTGAGAGCTTCGACGTGGCCAGCTCCGCCGGCGGATCGCGGGACCCGACGCCCGCTCCAGCCGAAAAGAGCGCGCGGCTGCAGGCCGGCTGTTTGCCGGCACGCTGAAAAGAGGAAGTTTAGCGGTGTCTTGATACCGGCGCCTCCGAGGTCCCCAGGTCCGACGCGGTAAGCCCGACTAAGAAGCTGAGGATGGCGGGAGGTCTCAGGGAGGGCCGGGTCGGCCTGGGCATCCAGTATGACCACAACGCCTGATTGCATCGATGCTGCTGCTCGATTCACTGTAACCATAATGCTGGATATAATACTTGCATACCCGGGCGATGCTTTTTATGGCTTTTTTTGAACTTTCACATCGGGGTCGGAAAGGTACTCGGGACGGAACAAATGGGACAAGAATGACGATCATGACACTTTATGAACTAGAGGCTCGAGCCTCCATCCACATTCCTAGGTACTTTGTTAGTTTTACATAGCGCTTCTCAGTGGCTCGCGGTCAAATTGGCTTGCGCCGGCTAGCCATTTCGCAATGGACTCACCACATGATTCAAACATGGCTGGCCTCGCTTGCTTTGTGCTCCAACTCTATATACAGGCACGGGGCTAGAAAACCCTGTATTTACAGGCTACTACTCCCTGACAAACAGACCGGCCATGCCCATGCCAGTGCCTATGCACATACTCACGACGCCGACCTCGCCGCCGTCCCGCCTCAGGCCGTGCATCAGCGTAGCCGTCATCCTGGCGCCCGTGGCGCCGAGCGGGTGGCCCAGGGCGATGGCGCCGCCGTCCGGGTTGACCTTGCCGTCCTCCCAGGCCTTCTCGAGCCCTAGCTCGCGCACGCAGTAGATGGCCTGGCTGGCGAAGGCCTCGTTGATCTCCCACCTCTGGACGTCCCCGCGCGAGATGTCCAGCTGGCGCAGCAGCTTCGGGATCGCGATGGCCGGGCCGACGCCCATCTCGTCGGGGGCGCAGCCGGCCACGGACGCGGCGACGAAGCGGCCCATGATTGAGCCGGTGAGGCCCAGCTCGGCGGCGGCGCTGCGGCGCATCATGAGGGTCGCGGCGGCGCCGTCCGACACCTGCGACGAGTTGCCGGCCGTGCTGGCGCCGTCGGGCTTGAAGGCCGGCTTGAGGGCCGCCAGCTTCTCGGCCGTCACGCCGCGCCGCACGCCGTCGTCCCTTGTGACGGTCACCTCCCGCATCTCGCCCACGGCGTTGCCCTGCTTGTCGACCTCCTGGAACCGCGTGCGCACGGGCACGATCTCGGCGTCGAAGCGGCCGGCGTCCTGGGCGCGGGCGGCGCGGGCGTGCGACTCGGCCGCGAAGGCGTCCTGGTCGACCCGGGACACGCCGTAGCGCTCCGCGACGAGCTCGCTCGTCAGGCCCATGGGCATGACGCAATCGCGCGCGTCCTTGACGGGCCCGTCGCGCAGGGCCGGCCACATGTCGACGGGGATGGCCCTGGAGCCGTAGTTGCGCGTCATGCTCTCCATGCCGGCCGCGATCCCGACGCCGGCGGCCCCGGACCGGATCGCCGCCGCCGTCGCCGCCACGGCCTGCAGCGACGAGGCGCAGGCGCGGTTGACGGTGTGCAGGGCGGTGGCGCGCGCGTCGTAGCCGACGTGGTTGAGCGCCGCGCGCGCCGCCTTGGAGCCGCCCAGCTCCGAGAGCACGACGCCGACGCACACGTCCTCGACCGCCGTCGGCGGCAGCGACGGGTTGCGGTCCAGGGTCGCGCGCAGCACCGCCGCGAGCATCTCCTCCGGGTACGCGTCCTTGAGCTGGCCCCGGCCGGAGCGGCACACGGGCGTGCGCAGCGACGAGACGATGACGACGTCGGTGGGGGCCTTGGCCAGCACGGCGCGGATGCCCCTTGGGAGGACCGACATTTTTTTTGCTGTTGGGGGTGGTTGGTGGTGGTGGCTAGCCCGATGTCGGCGAGAGGCCCCTGGAGTGCGTCCTTTGCGTGCTCCCCGGATTCGTGATAGACACGGCGATATATCTAGCAAGCGAGGCTCTTCTTCACACCCCCTCTAGTATCACAGATTCACAAGATAAAAAAGAAACATGTTTCAACACCGAACAGCCCGACAATCATCGGCAATGTTTCGCCTCGGGTATTCCTGGTCGCCCCCTTGGCTTGGCCGAGCTGGTGAGGAGCCGCAGTGGGTCTCAATCGCCGAAGTGGCTCAGCGCCATGCTGGCGGCGAGTCGGCAGTGAAATGCGGGATGGGCGCGGGTGGGAGGCTGGTCCCGGGATCTGGGCGCGGAGGAGAAGGTGGGAGAACGATCATCCGGCCCAGCCGGCCCTGCAATTTCTGACATCCCAACGCAGCCACAGGTGGCACAGCCTCGTGCGGTGGTAAGCCACAAGGTACCGCACATAGCTGCCTCCGTCCAAGCTCAACCGTAGAACCGCATTGACATTTGCCGAACCTTTCGTTATTGTCGATACTCTCCGAGCGCCGGCGGGACGAGCCGAGCTTGCCAGAGAGACCTGAGGGAGCCAGGGGCGGAGCTTCTTTAAGCTTGAGAAAATGCTGACTGCCGGCAAAGGCAACCAAGCGAATCTAGACGGCGAGCGAGAAGGAAGAGCCCTGGAGAAGCCAAGACGAAAATAAAACACAACGATCTGCATGCTCAACAGGCCGTGCGGGCTTCTATCGCGTCGCAAGCGCGACACACGCCATCTCGGGCGTCCTGAAACTGCGTCTATCATCCCCAGGCCAAGACAAGTCATGTGCGCGGCTCCAGCCCTGTCATGAAGTGACATCGCCTCCCGGCTTCCACCGGACCGTGCTCTTCTCTGCGATTCATGGGAGGTTGCAACTGGCGCCACGCCGCGACGGCAACCAAACCGGGTGCGTTTGGGCTTGAGTAGGTAGCCAGGCGCGGAAGAAACAAATTTCCCCTTGCACGCCGCGTGGCCAGGCGGAAAATAATAGATTCTCTAGCAAGGATATGCTTATGTCCTCGGCCGGAAGAAACAGTCGCGGCGGGCGAGGCCGAGGAGCGCAATGCGACAGCTTATCGACCAGAAAAAAGACGCTATTCTCAGCGCCCTCGCTGATATGGCTCAAGGAGGCTTGTGCACTTTTTAACTGTTCGTGCGTTCCACCAACCGTGCCTTCGACCAGCCGCGAGCATCCATCGCCCGTCTGATGTCTGGGTGGGTGTCAGCGTCTAATACACGGGATGCCTTCCACATCCGCGAGAGTCGGCGCATCGCTCGTGAGGATGATAGGACAACCTCGGGCGTGCTGTCCAATCGCATGAAGACCACGGCGGACGTCTGAGGTGCCTCTCGTCCGACTCACCAGCTCCCGCAACCTCAGTCTGGAAAGGCCACCCCTCCTAGCGCCCGTTTCGATCGTTCTGCAGGGACTCCGTATCTAACCAAGGGCCACGCCCCGTATGTGCGCCGGCAACGACTGGCCCCGGCCCATCATCCTGTTTTTTGCTCCTTTTTAGAGTTTCCATGCCCTCCTTTGCGTCCATCCTGCAAGCGTCCCGTCCCAACTGTCCCGCGACTCGCCCTCAATCACCACCCGGCCGTCAACCCAGGATGCCCCCCGCAGAGATGTGCACACCCCATCGACTAAGCTTTTCCTAAGCTATCCCAAGCTTTCCCTCCCGCCAGTGGAGTTGGCACCCCCGGCCCATCCGTTTCTCTTACCCCCTTGCAGGAGAACTCTTCGGTTTCGGGACATGTGCCAGCACGGTTGGGGCAGTCCTCACGAAAACTCTAATCCATCCCACTTGCTGTGCATAGGCTGCCGGCTCCATCGCGAACCGGCCGTCAGGAGATGCGCCCCTGAGGCGAAATGCTAAGGGATCTGAGACCTCCTCCCAGAGGATATCTGCAAAGCAGGCATCTCCCTGCTGTCGTCTGCCATGCCCAGAGGGTCCGTCTGCATCCATCGTCACTTCTTGGGATCGTTAATGTATATAACATCCCGTCGGCCTGCCCCGGATGGCATGCCAACTTGTCACCTCTTCTCTCTCCCAACGCCGGCTCGTTCTACGCCATAGTCTAGTTCGTCTGTACTCTTGCTTCTTGGCAGGCCTTCACTTCTTCCCGAGCGTCAGTGTCGTTCTTTTCACCCATATTAAAGCCAACAATTCACTTCGTTTTATCCGATAACCCCTTGTACAACCAACAAATAACCCACTCGCTACATCTTCAGTCCACAATGAAGTCCTTCGCTCCCCTGCTCGGCCTCGCGGCCGTCGTGTGCGCCCAGCAGCAGCAGCTGAAGCCCAACGCCGTCGAGTGCGCGCAGGCCACCATCCTGGCGCAGCTGATCCAGGCCAACATCCTGGACCAGCAGGAGGAGCAGAAGGCCGTCGGCGCTGTCAAGGAGGCGCTGGCCAAGAAGGACCAGGTCGCCTTCGGCCAGGCCCGCGACCAGCTGCTCACCGTCGTCAACAACGCATCACGATCAGGCAGGCCGCTCAGCAGATCTCGCCAAGAACAACGCCGCCGCCGCCGGACTCGATACTGTATGTTTTTTTTCTTTCTCGTCCTGGCTCGGGGCAGAAAAGCTGACTTGCGAGCCCTTTGTCCCGTATGTGTAGGTCAGGAATGCCCAGCTCACCGAGCTCAGCCTCGCCCTTAACCTGACCGGAAACCCCGACACCGACAACGCCATCGTCGACCAGCTGCAGAAGGACTTTGCCGGCGGCATCGAGCAGAACAAGCTAAACCTGGCTGCGGTACGTCGACGACTCCCTCTTGGGGACATCCCGGGCAACCCCCACGACTAGGCTATGGTCGCACTTGCTGACAAGGATGACCACACACACAGGCCATGCAAGGATGCGGCGGAGCAGCCGCGGCTAACGGCAACGGAACCGCGGCCAACGGTAACGGCACCGCGGCCGACGGCGGCGCTAAGGGCAAGGGCAAGGGCAAGAACAACAACGCGAACAAAGGCCAGAACAACAAGAAGGCCGCAGACGAGAAGGCGAAGCAGGCTGCCGACGCCAAGGCCAAGAAGGCGGCGGCCGACGAGCAAGCCAAGAAGGCGGCCGCCGATGAAAAGGCAAAGCAGGCGGCGGCTGGCGACAAGAAGGCCGACCAGGCCGCGGCCGAGCAGGACCAGGAGGCGGAGGGCGGGTCGGCCAACGGCGCCGGGGAGAAGAGGGCAGTGCGACACCCGCGCACCTTTGGGCTGTGGTGAGGTGGGAACGGATATTTTTCCCCCGTCGTTTTTTTAGCGCTCCCGGTTCCGACCGAAGAGGCTGGTTCCCACGAGAAAAGAACCGCGAGCAAATGACAGCGAAATAAAGTCTGTATCGTGGGGATTCAAGACCCAGTGTGCCACTTGCCGTATTGTTTCCAGTACGCTCGTTGTCGAAACACGAGGGCGTAGGAAACAGTCTCGTTTGGGACGTAGGCCAAGCTGATGCCGTCGCAAGGTCCAACCACGCGTCGCAGTCTGCGAGCAGCGACAGTGACATCGGCCCAGCCTGCAAAGACTCCTCATTCTATCCTTGAATCAGCTATCCAATATTGCGTGATAGGTTGTCGATCGGTGTCGTTGGTTGACAAAAAGCAACCGTCAGGCCATCTGCCGTTCTTCACGATGCACACCAGAGAAGCCCCGAGGCAGGAGCTTCGCTGTATAGGTACGCACCAAATACGTCAAATCTAACCGGACCAACCCACCGGCTGCACTTCGAACATACGGACACGGGACAGCCCAGATCGCAAACGGGTTACTGGGGCAATGATAGCAACGGGGAAGGAAACTTTCTTCTTCATGGCACCGCACATGGCGACACGCACAATGAAAAAAGAGAGGTTGGGTATCAAAAATTGCGCCAGGGTTGGCCCCGAAGGACAAACCAAAGCGGTCAGCGCCACGGTGTGCAATGCAGGCTTCCCACTCTCCGGCCACGCCTTCATGATCGCGCGACTCGGCCAACAAGGTAAGTATGAAGAAGAAAAGGAGAGGAGAAAAGGTCAAAAGAAATCAGGAGGGACGTGAGGCCTTTATAGGGAGAATCTGGGCTGGGAGTGGGGCTCTGCACATGGTCCGTGCTAGCTGAATGCAATTTCGGCGTCCTATTTGGGACATTTGCCAATTGCCACACCGCCTTCAGGGATTCTGCCGGGCTCCCCCACTCCAGGGCGTGGGGCAGCCAGACAGGATGCTGTCAGGTGGGAAGGCGTGCAAATGACGGAATTCAACCAGCATCAGTGACGCGACAGGCTGGCAAAGAATGAATTGAACATCAAGTAATATCTATGGCTGCAGTATTACCATGGACTGCTCTTCACTTTAGATCTGTCTGTCTGCCTTGGGATTGCAAATATAGCTCGCCTTTGGAACCGCATGTGACCAAATACCTTCCTCGAATTCCCCAATTCTTGGCATTGCGCTGTTAGTGCACACTGCCAAATTGCATACAAATCTTTAACACCCGCCAATTAGCGACCCAACACCAATAACCACGCCCGCCAACAGCGCTGGCGACGGCAACATGCCGTTGCTAACAGCCCCCCCTTCGGCCAATAGGGTGGCGCGCGCCTTCCTCGTCGGCCCAACGGCCCGGAGGAACGCGTCGCTGCCACCCGGGCCCCCCGCGCGTCAGCGCACCCGACTACGCCGTCCCCGTTGCGGAATTAGCAACACCCAACATAGCCCGATCAGGGCCAGGAAGGCTCCCACGACGGCAGCACCGGCACAAGTGCCCCTCCCCCCTCCTTTAACGCCGGCGTACGCGCCCACCTGTCGGGTCGGCCGCGGCGGCCGCGGAGAAATTATTGCGAGCTATAGCCGCAAATAACAACAAACGGCCCTAATTTGCGCTACGCTGGCCCGATTTATCGACGTTAGCATTGCTTCCCTTCCGGCGGAAGCAATCCCCGAAGCCAACGGCTGGAAAGATTGCTTTATTAATTACGCTAAACAAGCCCTTTTCGGCTTACCTACGCCGGCCGAAAAGGAAAAAGCTTATACAGGGCCTTGGAGCCCTCGTAACGCGCGCCCCGGCCACCTACGCGTCGGTGGCCCGGGAGGGCTTCCACAACCCTAACAACCCGCACAGGCTTTTCGGGGCCGTACGCCCTAAACTACCCGGGCACCCCGCTTATTAACAAGCTTTAAACGACTTCCGGGTGTTTGTTAGGATCCCGGAAACGGCAGGCTTAGGCTAATTAACAAACGGGCTTTAGCATTCGCAAAGCCCTTGCCAATAGCAAGGACCTGCCGTTTTAACGGCCGACGTCCCGGAAGCGTACCGATCCCTTACCGGGTTCGTGTTAAAAGCAAAAACGGCCGATATTTAAAAGCCGGCTTTTGCAGCACCGATCCGAACTAGGCCGTTTATATAACGCCGAAAGGATCGAAAAGCCCGAAATTTGGTACAATTACGTAATTTCCGGCTGCTTACCTCTTTAACCAACGGCTTTGGACAATGCGTCCCGGTATCGGATAAATTGGTTCGGGAGGAAGGGAAAGTAAAAAGGCATAAACCGGTAAACGTTAAGCCTTTCGGGGCCGGCGTCGACCATTAAAGGCGTATATCGTGGATTATATCCTTTATACGCAAATGGCCGGGTTTAGCTTTAGGGATCACTTCCTTTTCACGCCGCGTATAACGACACCCGCCGGTTACCCAGCACACCCCTTTGGCTACGGCTTCCACGTGGCCCGCAATTGCGCCCGGGCCGATAGGTGCTTTCGGTGCGGGAAAATAAACGACGACCGGCACGTACAACCGTGTACGGCCCCCCCGCAATGCGCGAACTGCTCGGGCCCGTACTTTGCCAACCACCCGAACTGCTTTATAAGCCCGTACGGGTAAACGGAATGCTAAAGCACTTAACTTATAAGGAAAAAGGGCTGTTAAGGTTAAGCGCACAAGCGTACCGGGCGGCGGCAAAAGCGGCGAAGCCGCCGTTGCCACCGCCACCGCGCTACCGCTGCTACCGACGATACCCTTTCCCGCAACCGCTACTACGGGCGGCTCCGCCGTAGCCGTTAATTTAACGGCAAACCTTACAACCGCTACCGCTATTGCTGCGGCTACCGTTATTACCATTAACGATACCGCTAATACAGCCGCTACCGCCGTTGTTAACCTACGGCTAATACCGTTATCGCCGTTATTAGCCATCCTATCGCCGCTGCCACCCCCGCCGCCCCCGCCGTCGCCTCCGCCGTTATAAACCCGGCAAGCCCGCCGGCCCGAAGGCGTGGCCCGTACGGCCGGCAGGAAAAGCACCCTGCCAAAACTTAGGGTTAGTTTTAACAACAATACGAAGTACTGGCGGATATGGAACTGGACCTCCCCGAGCCCGAAAGGCTATCGAAATAACCGGAAACCCCTTGGAGGAAACCGACGGTACCGCCGGCCAACAACCTAAACCAAAGCCCCAATACATTAACGCCGCTTTTACGTATGCCAGCAGCCAACCGGATATAACAAACGCATGGCAATAGGGCCCGGCGCCCGGGGCTTCGCCCCGAACGCCGTTTTAACCGCCGCCCAAGCGAACGTTACGACGTAGCTGGAAGCGGGGGCTATTTTACTCCAACTATTTTGGAGCTAAAATATCGACGTGGTGCTAATGCAAAAGCCCCTAGCGCGTGGAAAGGGAAGCTTATGCTTTGCACCCACCCGTCGTACGAGCTATTTACTCCGGTAAATAGCTGGCAACCACCAAACCAGGCCTCGGGTAATAACTTACGTACGGAAGGACCCGGGGCTTGGCCCGTAGCGGACCGGCCGGCAGGCAGCACCCGGGACATCCTTTGGCTTACCGTCGCCGGGTGCACCTTCGTTAACGTATATAAGCCTTTAAAAACCCTTCGGAACCCTCGTTAAACCTTTTACTACGTTAACGCCCAACGGCAAAATGCATTATAACTGGGGACTTTAACGCAAAGTCCCCGGCGTGGAATCCGGTTAAAAGTAATAGGAATAGGACCAAGATATAACCCAATGGGCTAATACTTATAACCTCCTCCTATTTACCGACCCAGGCCAACTTACGCATAACGACGGGGCGTTTTGGATTTTACCTTTTCCAACGCCCTTTAGGCAACAGCGGAAATCAACCCTTCGCTAGCAACCGATTCGGACCACCGCTAATACGGATCGAGGTCCCTAAACCTAATAACTCCGTTCCGAACTGCCGGCGCGTTACGCTACCAAACGATAAACTACCGATATTCGCAAACGCGGTAGCAACGGGGGCCGGCAGCCTGCCGCCACTTGTAAATCTAAGGCATTACAAATTACTTGGATAAAGCGGCCAGGCATTAACAAACCTGCTAAAAGGTGCGCTAATAGCCCTCGGCCGGGGGCCTAAAGTTAAAAGAAAAGGCCAACCCTAGTGGAACGAAAAGTGCGCCAACGCCCAACGGGACCTCGCAAAAGCTATGGGAAACGGCGGGCCTTTTACGGCCGAAGCCCGTGCTTTAAAAGCAACGGTTCGAACGGCTAAAAAATAGCATTGCCAGCGTGCTGGAAAAAGTGGATTCCCGAAAGCGCTATACCGTGCTGTAAAATGGCATAAACTTACACCCGCTATACGGCTTCCCCCGTTAAATATCGACGGGGAGTTTATAATAGCCCCAAAGGATAAAGCGGAAGCATTAGGTCGTAAAATCCTCTAGGTTTACGGCGGAGGACGATACAAAAGGACCCGTTATAGTAAGGGCTACCCAAAGGACCGCATAAATCCCGTGGGACCCCCACGTCTGAGGAATGCCGGAAATGCACCGTCGGCACGGCAAACACGGCCCCGGGCGTCGACTTTTTAACGGTTAAACTGCTTACAACGGCTTGGCCGGCAATAGGGGAATACGTTAGGGCCTTTTTCGAAGCCTGCCTTAAAGCCGGGCACTACCCGGGCCCTTTCCGCACAGCGGAAATGGTTATGCTAAAAAAGCTAAATAAAACGGATATAACGGACCCAAAATCCTACCGCCCGATAGCTTTGCTCCCGTGCTTAAGGGAAAGGGCTAAAGCGGCTGGTAGCTTCGCGGATGGCGTCCTCGCACTATAACACGGGCTTATAGCCCCGCAACACGCCGGGGCTACCCCGAAAAAAGGCCGCTATCGATTTAACGGCATGCGTAGCCCACGAGGTGGAACGGGCCTTCCAAAAGCATAAAACGGCCGCCCTCGTTACTATGGATGTATAAGGGGCTTTTACGCCGTACTCCGCCGAGGCTCCTTCGGAAGCTCCTAAACCAAAGCTGGGATCCAACGTTAATACGATAGGTATTATTTGCAAAAAACAGGGTGGTTAAAATGCGTTTGGAGGACGCCACGGCACCCTTTTTTCCCCGGATGCGGGTTACCCCAAAGGTTACCGGCGTTACCGGTCCTATTTATGCTATATATGGCCGAAATTATTAAAGCAAAAGCGGTTAAGTACGGATACGCGGACGATATAGGCATTTGCGTAACGGGTAGCACTCGAAGGAATGCTCTCGTAAAGCAAGGCAACGGTAACGGAAATCCTCCGCTGGGGAAGGCTAATAAAGTGGCTTTCGACCCGGGGAAGTGCGAGCTTATGCACTTTTTTAAGCGGAAAAATCCACATTCCCGGCGGTTACGGCGGAAGGCCTACCATACAACAAACTAACAGGAGCTTTACGGTGGTTAGGGGTTTTTTTTCGACCAAAAGCTTAATTTTAAAGCCCACGTGGATAACAGGGCTGTAAAAGCCCAAAGCGTTGCCAACCACTTCCGAAGGCTTACGAATTCGATAGGGGGGATACCGGCACATTCGGTACACAAAGCCGTTATAACGGTTATAATCCCTACGGCTTTATACGGGGCCGAAATGTGATATAAGGGCAAAACCAAACCACACCCGTACAAACCAGCACACAGCAATTTATCCGCCAAGGCCATTTAATCGAACGGGTAAATAAAGCCTTAACCGCGTCCTTCCGGGCAGTGGTTCCGGCTTGGAAAACCGCACCGATAAACGCCTTGCATTACGAATCCGGCATTCCAAACGCCTAAGCGCTTTTGGAACAAACCCGCTTCCGTTTCGCGGCCCGTATAAATACGGTACCGGAAAATCACCCCTTAACCGCAGCGGCCAAGCCGGCCTTTAACGCCCGAAGGCCCAGGGCAGGCCTGCCCGGCAAGCTTAAAACCTCGTTGCAAAGGACGGCCGAACTTCTTCCGGCTTGCACTCGCCCGGCTTACGTCCCTTATAAATATACGGGGCTTACGAGGGCCACACAAGAAAAACCCGCAACCGCAAAAGCTTTTATAACGTGGCTTCGCACCCTCCCACTTACCGACGTTATAATATATAGCGACGGGTTTAAAGCAAAGGACGGGGCAGTTGGATACGGCTGGGTAATATACCAAACCGGCCAACGCAAACTTTCCGGGCACGGCCGGTTAGCGTATCCGGCGGAAGTATTCGACGGCGAAGCGGAAGGGGCCCGAATGGGCCTTCGTAAAGCCGTTTAGAGCTTCTACAATTACACTTTCCACTTGTGCCTCGATAACACTTCGGCGGCTAACGGCTTTTTAAGTACGGCCCCTAATAGTTTACAAAAGGCCTTTAAAAAGGTCTATTGCTTTATAAACAAGTATTAAATACACGTCCGTTAATCCCCGGGGCATACGGGAATCCCCGGGAACGAGGAGGCCGATACCGAAGCAAAGTTAAGTACGGCCCTCCCGATCCCCCGACACGCCAAACCAACGGTAGCGGGAGTAAAGGTTTTGCCCGGAAAACAGCCCGGGACGCCCGGAACGCATGGTTTAAGGACAACTTTCCGGATCGGTATAAAGCTATAAGCCTCCCGCCGGTACCACAAACACGCTCGAAGCGTTGCAGCTGCACCGGAGGGTACTGCAACGGCTAATAGCCGCACGCACCGGCCACGGGGATTTCGACTAGTACTACCGAAAGTTCCAGCACGAAAACGACAACCCGTGCCGCTGCGGAAAAAACAAATCCCCTTCCCACCCTGTATTTTGCAGGTTGGTTAAAACGGCAAAAAACAAATGGCCTATAGCGGACCCTCCCCCGGCTTTCGATAGGCCCGGATATTGGAAACGGCTTTTCCAAAAGCCCTCCCTTTTTGCTTCGTTCGTTAAAGCCACCAACTATTACACTATCGCCGGACGATAACAACAGGGCCCAAAAAGCCTATACATAACCTTTTCCTTTGTACTATTAGGATTAACAATAAGCTCGTTAATCCCCCGCACTTTAGGCCGGGCCCAAAAGAGGTCCCGAAAACCCCCTCCCCCCCAAACCCGGCTTTACCCCTTTTCCGGCATACCCGCCGGCCAACAGCATCACTACCACCCGCAGCGCTTTACAACGCCCCGGCGTATTTTTACGCCCTACTGTCGATTGCCCGCTTACTAACAAAGAGCGCCGGAATGCGGCCCGACCCCCGTGTGCCTTCGGGTTTAATTTGTTAGCCGCCTTGATAGCAGCATATAGCCTAGTGTTACGCTTAGGTAGCGCTAGCACGTTATATGCCCCTTGGGAGGCAGGGACTGGTAAATCCCGATTTACTAACGTTAAATATACTCTTTTTCTCTCTCCCCCGTAGGGCCGTGCGCTTCGAGGCGGATGCACCCCCTTAGCATGCTGGGGCCCAAAGTTTAGGATAAAGCACGCCGACCTACGTGTAAGCACGTGCTATGCAAAATTGTGAGCGCCACGAAAGCCCCACCTCGTTGCCCTTCTTTTAAAGCCACGCTTATAAAAGCAGGCGATAACAGCCAGGTTCGAACCAGTGCATTTACGAAGTGATTAAACAATGTAAAAAGGACGTGCTAAAGTACCGCTTTATTACATAAACCAAAAGATTTAACAGTTTAATCACTTCGTGATTAAACCCTTTGGTACCACAGTATATCAAGCCCCGGGATCCTTTACCAGGGCGGCCTTGTTACAGTTTATAAGGTATTGCGAATGCTTCCCTTTACGCCTAACCCTTTTGTACTTAGCCAGTGCTAACATATTGCTTCCAGTACCATCGTTAAGTTTTAATCCCTCGTTTCGGCCTCCGGGCCCCTAATATCCACGGCAAGCTAGTCGTTAGCATAGCCGAGCTGCGCATTATTTTAACGTTTAACGTCGCTTACGATATATAAGCATTTTCCCCGGCGAACGGCATCGTATTAACCTCGCGGGTTGCTATGTAATTTAATGCTATACCGGGGCTAAGCCCGCCGAGCTTATCCATAATGAAAAACCGAAACCTAAAGTTGTAAAAAAGTGTTATAGTTGGGCTTTTATTCCTAAAGTAGGACACTTAGGAAAAGCGTTGGAACAGTACGCTTATTTAAGTTTTTTTTTTTTTTTTTTTTAAAAAAACTGGGTAACTGGGTGACAAAAGTTTAATTGCTTACTTAAGGGGGTGCTTTAAAACTAACTTAGGTTAATTAATGCCGGAGCTTTAATCGAACTATTTAAAATGTAAAAACTTTCCTCTTTTTTATAGCAGCTTTGCTTATCCTGCAATTTTCTTAAATATATTGGCTATATCCATAGCTAACATATCCCGCTGGATATATTAGCTATGTTTATAGCTAACATATCCTGTGTTTCGTTACGTGGTGGACTGCTACGTAACCGTGCGTTTAGGACGGGTTGCTTTAACCCCTTTTTTTATTTTAAGCCGCCCCGCATTTTCCCTTATTTGGTCGTAACATTAAGTCCCTTTTCCCAAGCTAAATCCCTTTAGCCATTTTTGCAATCCCGTCCTTTTGTTAGTAGTAAGTACTTTCCTTCCTTACCACCTCCCGTCCCCTCCTTTTAACAAAATGTTTGGCCGGGTGCAAAAAACGGAAGCTTGCGCGCTTAACCGTTAAGCGCGATAACCTTTTTTTTTTCAATTACCTCTACCGCCGTTTTTATGCCTTTTTATTCCAATTGTAAAGCTAACGGCTTTAATTAATGCTCGGCGTCTTTTAACGACCACTTTCGTTATAAAGTGTGTTTTTTAAAAACGTTTTCGGTGCGATATTTTAAGTCCTACCTTTAAACACCTCCGTTACTACAGTTTTTAACACCTCCGCGTAAAAAAGGAGTTAAAGGTTGCGGAAGCGAAGCGTCGTTTTATTAACGCTAAGATTAAGCGTTTGTGGACAAAAAAAAGTAATGGCGTAAAAAGCTTACTCGGGCGATTCGCCGTGGGATTAACTTTATGGAGGAACTGGAACGGGTAAAGCGGGAAGAGGCCGAAAAGGCGGCCGCATAAGTGTTACAACCAGGGGTTTGCTTTTAAAGTAAAGCACCTCGGGAGTGGAAAAAAACAGTATCGCTAGTGCTGGTAAATAGGGGAATACGTAATTTAAAAGGACAATTTAATTGTTTGCCCTAGGGAATGCCTGGGAGCTAACTTAAGTTAACTAATACCGAGGCCCTAATTAAAATTACTTAAAGCCGTAAAAAATCCTTCCTTTTTTATAATGTTTTTACCCGTTTTATAACTTCCCTGGATATGTTTAGCTATATTTATAGCTAATATATCCCCGTTAAATATGTTAGCTATATTTATAATTAACATGTCCTCGCTGGATATATTAGTTATATTTATAACTAATATATCCTACGTTTATTACGTAATGGGTTGCCACGTAACCGGGCGCAAAGATAGGTTACTTTAGCTTTTCCTTTTATTTTAAGCCGCCTCGCATCCCTTTTTAAAAACGCGGTCGTAACATTAGGTTTCCCCTTTTAAGCTAAATCCTTTTAGCCACCGTTTATCGCCCCGTTTTTTATTAATGGTAAATATTTTCCTTTTTTACCAACTCCTATCCTTTACATTTAACAAAATGTTTAGTTAAGTGCAAAAACGAAAACTTGCGCGCTTAACCGTTAAACGCGATAACCTTTTTTCCTCGATTATTCGTATTGTTATTTCCATACCTTTTTGTTTTAATTGTAAAACCGACGGCCTTAATTAATGCTTAACGTTTTTTAACGATCATTTTCGCTGTAAAAGGTGTGTTCGTTAAAAGCGCTTTCGGTGCGATATTTTAGGCTTTGCCTTTAAGCATTTCCGTTACTACAGTTTTTAACACCTTCGCGCGGAAAAGAAGTTAAAGGTTGCGAAAGCAGAACGTCGTTTTATTAATGCCAAAATTAAGCGTTTGCGGAAATAAAAGAAACATTGGCGCGAAAAGCTCACTCGGGCAATTCGCCGTGGCATTAATTTTATAAAGGGGTTAAAGCGTATCGAGCGGGAGGAAGCCGATTGGAAAGCCTATTAAGCTGCCTCGCAGCTTAGGTTTTTCGTAACTTTTGCCGTTTCCTTCGACTGGCAAGTGCCCGGGGTTAATCCTAACCTAAACCTGCTTGCCTTTTTTAACTCCCGTAAATTGTTCCCTCCTTAACGCTTTTATAAAACCCGTGGCACATTAGGTGTAGTTTTAATCCTTTCTTGCTAAAGTCGCAAGTTCGATTTTTAGCGGGTTCGTTTATTATAATAATATTATCGCTAGCCGGTAGTGCTATTATAGTGGTATTTTTTTTTTTTTTAATCGTTTGTAACAAACCTTTTTGCTTTATTTGGTTCCGGTAAACCGTGCTTTTTTTAATAACTTTTTTAAATTTTATAGCGCATTAGGTGTAGCTTTGGTTTTTTTATTAAGGTTTTAGGTTCGAATTTCGGCATAACCATTGCTAAAAACCCGATTGTCGAGTTTTCGCCGATTAGTTTCCTGGCTATTTTTGCTTTCGTTAACCTTTTTATAAGTGCTTTTGCTAATATTTCGTTAAAACTTCCTAGCAATTTATAAGGTTAGTTGCTTTTTCCCACGTGTTTTCCTCGTAGCCGTACCTTTTCCATTTAATTAAGTACTTTTTAGGCCTGTTTTTTAGCTTATAGTTTAAAATTTCTTTAATTCCGTACTTTTATTTTAGGTCGATTTCTATTAACTCGTTACTTTTAAAGCCCGGCAGCGTTAATTTAAATAAGGAAATATAAAAAACCGGGTGGGATTTTATAATTAACGGTAATCGGAATTTATAATTTACGTCCAAAACCTTTTTTAATACCTTAAAAGGTTCCAGTTTTTATAGTTTAGCTTATCGCTCGGTCGTTTTGTTTTAATATTGCGTCGAAAAAGATAAACGTTATTTCCTTTTTTAAAAGTTAATCCTTCGATCTTTTTTTTATTTATTTAAATGGTTATACGGTGCCGTAACTTTTTTAATTTTATTTGGAAGTATTTATGCAATTTAATAAGTTTTGTTATTTATATTTCCGCTATTAAAGCATGTTTTCCTGCCTTAAATTCTTTATACGCCGTGGGTATAAACCTATAATTCACATAAAACGGTATAATTTTTACACCATAATAAACTAAACTGTTATAAGCGAATTAAGCTATAAGGAATAGTTATACCCAATCGTTTTATTTGTAATTAACGTAATAACGTAAATACTATTTTATAATTTAATTCGTCCGTTTCGTTTATCCATTTATTTAAAGGTAATAAGCCGTAAATTGAAAGTGCTTAGCTTTTAATAAGGCCGTAAGCCCTTTTTAAAACTTATTTATAAATAGTTTATCCTTATCGGTAATTAAGCGGTTCGGCGTACCGTGTTCCGTTATTACGTGCTTAATATAAACGTACGCTAATTTCGTAACGTTACTGCTTTTTTTATATAGTAAAAATAAGGTATATTTGGTAAACCTATTTATTATTACTAATACATTATCGTATTTTATTCCAGTTATCGGTTTTTTAAATTAAAGAAATTTAACAACGAAATCCATAGTAACTTTTTGCTATGCTTCGTTCGGTGCTAGCAAAGGTTGCAATAACTTATACGGCTTATACCTGTTAGCCTTATTTTTAGCACAACTTTCGCAATTTTTTATTGCGTTTTATATTTTAACTCGAATTTTTACGAACTTATAATATTATTATAACCGTTTTTACGTTTCTTTACACTTTAATAACCGTATGCGAATTAGTTATAAATTTGTTAAATCTTTTTTAAGGTTTAAACTTTTCCCTATCGAACCGTTTTAACAAATATTTTTTGCCGGGATTAAAAATTCGTTTAGTTTTTCCGTTAGAATTATTCGTATTTTTTTAAATATTACAACCTGGTGGTTCGGTCGTTAACTTAAAGCGTCCGCCTAAACGTTTTCCGACCTTTTCCGGTACTTAACCCGAATGTCGTAATTTTGCAAAAACTCGCTTTAACGGATTTATCGCTTATTTAGGTTTTTGCTTATAGTAAAGTATATTAAGTTTTTATGGTTTATATACATTATAACCTAATATTTCGTTTTATAAAAGTGTGGCCGCCACTTTTTAAATGCTCGAATTATTGCTAAAAGTTTTTTATCGTGGATTTGGTAATTTAATTTAGGTTTATTTAACTTTTGCGAAAAAAACGCGTAAAGGTGTAACCGTTTTTAGTATTTCGTTGTCCGAATTAGCCGCTAATCGCGTAATTCGACGCGTCGGTTTTAACTTCGAAAGGTTTTTTTAAATTTAAAAACGTTAATATTAGTTCGCTTATTACGGCATCCCGTAATTGCTTAAAAGCTTTTTATTTTTATCCTTTTTAATGGAATTAGTGGTTATTTTTGGTAAGGTTTATAAATGGTATAGCGATTTGCTATAACTTTGGATAAATCGTTTATAAAAGTTTAAAAATGCTAGGAACTTTCGTATTTTCGTAACGTTTTTAAATATAAGCCACTTTTTAATTTCCTCGACTTTTTTGGGATTTATATAAACTTATCCGGGTGTAATTGCAAACTTTAAAAAAGCGACTTTTTATATAACGTGGTTTACAAGCGAGTAACGCACATAAGCGAATAACGCACTTACACCCGACCTCCGGTTAATTAACGCGCATGCTAACCCAATAACGCCAAAAATCCATTCAAACTACTCGGAATTGTATACATCGGACATTTTTACTTCTTTTTAACAAATGCGCGCATTATGTCCGGTTTTGCCGCAAGTGCCACATCGCTAACGAATCGCCGTCGCCCTTTTTTCCGGTACCCTTTAATCGCGCATTTTTTGCTATAACTATCCATTCAGCTCCTCCTGGTTTAAAACATTTCGTACCTCGTTTATAATAAATAACCCTTTTAACCGAACACGTGTTTTTTTAGCCCTTCGGCGTTTACTTAATGCCTCGTTCGCCTTTCGTAACTTAAAGCACTTTTTTTCCAAAAGGGTTACCCGATGCATAATTGCCTTAACCCTTTTCGTTAGCTGGTCCACAATCGATAGCATAAGTGTTAAAAAGCTGCTTCGGTAATTGGAAATCCGAGTTTTAATATATTCGGATTGCGAAGTTGCGTCCCTAACTGTTTAAAGCGTTTTAAAGGTTTAAGGTTCGGCGTCGCTTAAAAGCTTTCTCGGGGAAGTTAAAGTTCGTAGCTTTACATCCAGCTTTTTTAAAACCGAATCCGAATTAAAAGGAGCAAAGCTAGCCTTTCGAAAACCTTTTTAAATGTTTATTTCGGTTATAAAGTTAAAAAATGCCGCTTTAAACGCCGAAAAGAACTCGACTTTAGTTACGTAGTTAACGTATAACTTTATTAAGTTTTCGATTTATCGACCGTACGCTTTCTTTAACGGGTTAAAACACTTAACGTTAAGCGGTTAAAAGAAATAAAACGAATGCGGAAGCATATAAAGCGTAACGATGTTATGTTTTTAGCAATAAAGCTCGAAATCCGTTAAATGGTGGCTTTCGTGTTCGTTTAGCATTAACAAACGATAAGGGCCTTTTGCGCGTAACGCAATGTGTTTATCGAAATGCTGAATTTATTCCAAGCCGAGCTCGTTCGTAGTTCACCCGTTAGCGCTTATTGCGATAACCCAATTGCGTGGGAGGTCGGTTTTTAAATACCAATTGGCCAGGTAATACTGCCTTTTAACGATAATAAAAGGGGGACCGCCTAACCGTAATAATTAACCCTTTGGATAACTGTGGCTTATTTCCGGTTGCTAAGCTGGATTAGCTTTGCTTTGCCACGGCTTTTCGACGTTGTAATAACTATAACGGCGGCGATTATGCTTATAAAAAAGCCGGTTTCGTCGAAATTATAAATGTCGTTATCCAGGATGCTATATTTGGTTATAATATTCCGTATAAAGTCGAATTACGTAAAAACGAGCTTGGGATTTTCGCATTTGGCTTTTTGGTAATTGTATTTTCGAATTTAGCGCGTGCCGAGCTTTGCGCGGCGTTTAACGAAGTTCGCGACCCAGTTTTTACCGACGGTGCCCGCGTCGCGTTCGGCAAGCAATCGGTTAGCCATATTTTTAATACTAAAAAGCCGGGGAGGAAATGCGCGGGAATTTAACTCGAGTATGTATTTAATAAAAGCCTTTTTTTTTAATTCCGCCAATTTCCGTAATTTGGGCATTATGTCGCGTCGAGCAGGTCGGCCAGCGCGTCGGCGACGCAACGTGGTTTTAAAAACGCCGTAAATTTTCGCTGCGGAACGCACATTTAATTGTGCGTTAAATTAAATCGCTTGTAAAGCAAAAACAATTTTAGCTTTGTTAAATGTCGATGTTATTTGTGGTTGTTAAAAAATTAAGGTAAAAAGTGGCAAACGCGAGTTGCGATGGAAAACGCATTACTCGTTTATGTACGTTACTCGCTTGTAAGCTACGTTATGCTATTCGCATTTTTTAGTTTAATAAAAAGCTTTACGTTAAGCAACTTCCGAAATATTTTATATATGTGCTGCTTATGCTTTTTTATCGTTTTTAAAAAGATTAAGATATTATTTAAATACGCGAAAACGAAACCGTTAAGGTATTTGCGCAATATATGGTTAATTATTTTTTAAAACGTGGCTAATGCATTAGTAAACCTAAAAGTTATTATTAAAAATTCGTAACATTTAAATTGTATTTTAAAAGCTATTAACTATTTTTAACTTTTTTTAATCCGTATTAAATTATAAGCTTTTCGTAAATTTAAAACCGTAAAATACTAGGCTTTATCGAGCTTATCTTTTAATTTATCGATAAAAAGCGAAAAATATCGGTTTTTAACCGTAATTTCGTTTAATAAGCGGTAATCGATACATATTCGCTTCGTTCCATTTTTTTTCCTTTTTTATAAAATTTTATATCCTATTAAAAAATCAAAAAGTTTAATATGCCCTTTTCGTAAGTTTTTTTCCAGTTGTTTTTTTAACATTTCCTATTATCGGGGGTTAAACTAACGTGGTTTACAAGTAAATAAAACACACAAACGAGTAAAACACGCAACCGTAATAATACGACGCGTTTCCTCCCACTACTAACTCCTTTATTAACAAATATAGCAAAATAAAATAAAAAAGGCAAATTAATCCTCGCTTTTTAAACTTTGCAATCCGACTTAAAACTAAGTTTTCGGGCCGCTGCTAAAATTTACTCCGTTGCTTTTGCCACTTTATCGCGTCAAAAACACGGCCAATTTGCTCGATGCGACAACATGCCCAAATTTCGGAAATTAACGGAATCCGAAAAAAAGGCGCTTATTAAGTATATATTTAAGCTGGATTCGCGAGCATTCCCTCCCCGGCCTTATAGTGTTAAAAATATGGCCAACCGATTGCTTGCCGAACGTAACGCGAGCGCCGTCGGTAAAAACTAAATCGCGAACTTCGTTAAACGCCGCGCAAAGCTCGGCACGCGTTAAATTCGAAAGTATAACTACCAAAAGGCCAAATGCGAAAATCCTAAACTCGTTTTTGCTTAATTTAACCTTATACGAAACACTATGGTTAAATATGGCATTTTGGATAACGACATTTATAACTTCGACAAAACTGGCTTCCTTATAGGTATAATCGCCGCCGTTATAGTTATTACAACGTTAAAAGGCCGTAGTAAAACAAAGCTAATTTAGCTTAACAATTAAAAATGGGCTATAATTATCCAAAGGGTTAACTATTACGGTTAAGCGATCCCCCTTTTTATTATCGTTAAAAAGCAATACTATTTAGCTAATTAGTACTCGAAAACTAACCTTTTACGCGACTGGGTTATTTTAACGAATGTTAACGGGTAAATTACGAATAAGCTCGGCTTGGAATGGATTTAGCATTTCGATAAGCACATTGCATCGCGCATAAAAGGCAACCATCGTTTATTAATGCTAAACGGCTACGAAAGCCATTATTTAACGGATTTCGAGCTTTATTCCAAAAACATAACATTATTACGCTTTGCATACCTTCGTATTCGTTTTACTTCTTTTAACCGCTTAACGTTAAGTGTTTTAACCCGTTAAAAAAGGCGTACGGTTAATAAATCGAAAATTTAATAAGGTTATACATTAACCACGTAATTAAAGTCGAATTCCTTTCGGCGTTTAAAACGGCATTTTTTAACTTTATAACCGAAAAAAATATTTAAAAAGGTTTTCGAAAGGCTAACTTTGCTTTTTTTAATCCGGACTCGGTTTTGGAAAAGCTAAATATAAGGCTACGAATTCCAACTCCCTCGAAAAAGCCTTTAAACAACGCCGAACTTTAAACCTCCAAAATGCCCCAAATAGCTAAAAACGCAACTTCGCAATCCGAACACATTAAAACTCGGATTTTCAATTACCGGAGCAACTTTCCGTTATTTATGCTATCGGTTGTAAACCAATTAACGAAAAGGGTTAAAGCAATTATGCATTAGGTTAACCTTTTAAAAGAAAAGTGCTTTAAATTACGAAAGGCGAACAAAGCATTAAGCAAACGTTAAAAGGCTAAAAAACACGTATTCGACAAAAAGGGTTACATATTATTAAAAAGATACGAAATGTTTTAAATTAGGAGGAGCTAAATGGGCAATTATAGCAAAAAATGCGCGATTATAAAGGTTAAAAAAGGAAAGCGACGACGATTCGTCGGCGATATAGCACTTACGGCAAAACCGGACATAATACGCGCATTTGTTAAAAAAAAGTAAAAACGTTTGATATATACAATTCCAAATAGTTTAAATGGATTTTTAGCGTTATTAGGTTAGCATGCGCATTAATTAACCGGAGGTTAAATGTAAATGTTCCATTCGTTTATATGTTTCACTTACTTGTAAACCACGTTAATACAACTTTTAATACTTAAATTGCGTATTTAATTTAAGCTTAATTTTAAAGTTAAACTGTTTATATTCGGGAAGCATTATTTCCAGGCTTTTTTTAAACTATTTTTCGTATTTATAGTATTTTTTTAAAACATTTGCAAACCGTTTTTTAGTATTAGTTAGGTCGTTTTAATCGCTTTCCACTTTAAATAATCGTATATTTGTTAATATTAAATGTAAAAGTAAATTGCTAAATTTTATTACCGTTATAACCTTTTTTCGTTATTTCCTATGCTTACGGTTTAAGGTTTATAATTAGCGAACAGTTTAATTATTTGTAGCTTTTCCTATTGGATTTAACCGGTAGCCCAATTTATTTATAAGTTATTTTTTTAAATTAAGGGATTTCGAAAATAACGTTTCCTTTTTTTATATTTAGCTTATTTAATATAATAATAACGTTTTCCCCATTTTAAGTGCGTAATGTTACTAGTTATATTTTTCGGTCGATTTATCCCTTATTATAAGCGATAAATAATCCTTCGACCGTTTTTAGTTAATATTTTTGGTATTTCCGTTTTATAAAGATTTTATACCGTTTAACCGCTTATAGCGATATATAATCGCTTTATATTTCGCAATCGATTATTATTTTAACCTTTTTCCTTTAATATTTTATTTAAAATATTAATAAGTAGTATGGTTAATTTAACTTTGCTATCGCGAGGGTTTTTATCGGTTTTTTTTTATTTCGCGCTTTTTATTTAAGTGGTTTTTTTAATTTTTTAATAGAAAAAACGAGTACTATACGTTCGTTTTTTTGTTTAGGTTAAACGGCACGTACGTTTTAACGTCGTCGTTATTATCGTTAAGGCCTTTATTTTAAAGCGAGTTTAATATAAGCTCGTTAAGCTTAGCGCGAGTTTTAGGGTTTTTAGTTATTACGGAAAGGCGGAACAATGCGTCGGGCATAAGGTTAAAGCGTTTTAACACGTGGTAAACGTTTAAAAAGTAAGCGCTAAAGTAAATGGAAGCGTTAATTAGGCGTTTATTAGCCCGGTTTGCAAAAATAGTGTTAAAGCAAATCCTGTTAACGATTTTAAAGGTGGCATTATGGTCCGTAAACATAACGATACGGTTTTTATTATTAAAATAAAAAACGGTGCGAAGTTGTTTGTAAGCTTAAACTAAATAGGCTACTTTTAACTTTAAAAGTCCATAGTTAAGTTTAGGTATTGTTAAGTATCGATTAAAAAACATAATCGGTTAAACCATTATCGACGGAATTATAATCTTTGGTTTTTAAACGTACTTCGGCTTGGTTTGGAATACTATAATTTTAAAGCCGCGTTTAAAGCTTCCGTCGATTTGCAAATACAGCGTGCGGTTTAGGTTATAATGGTGCAAGCGCATTTCTTTGCAAATAAACTTTTAAAGTGCTTCGAAGGATTTGATTTCGCTAAAGGTAGGCGTAAAAGCGGTGCTTTTTGCGTAATGCTAGCGTTAACCTTTTTTATTTTTGCCCTATTTCCGGCTTTTAGCCAGTAGCAGGACTTTCCGCTTTTGCAAAGGCTTCGTGATTTTAGCGTAATAAGGGATTATAAAGCGTAGGAATCCGGTGCTGCCGAGGTACGTTTCCAACGATTTAAACGTGCTGGGAAAAGCTAAGTTTTTAAAGCTTTAAACTCGTAATTCCGTGGTGGAAAGTCCTAAAGCGTTAACGTAAAATCCAAGCAGTTTAACGTTAAGGTATTCGACGAAGCTCTTTTCGGGGGAAATGGCGATGCTTTTATCCTCGAACAGTTTAAAAATCGTTTTTAAATAACGTTAGTGGTTTTGGAAATTGTTTAAGAAAATAATAATATCGTTAACGAAATAGCGGTAAAAGGATTTAAAAGGTCGGAAAAGGTTATTTATAAACAGTTGGACGTAGGTAAGGCTGTTTTAATATTTTATAAGGGCTATACGTAAGCGTTAAAACCTTGGTGGTTTACGATCGTAAGCCGGTTTTAATGCTTTGGGTGCACGAGGAACTGGAAGAAAAACGCCGTTGCGTTTATAACTATCGCGTATTTTTTACCCCTAAAAGCCTCGATCACGTCCTGTTAGAAAGGCAAGGGGTAAGCGTTTGGCATAATAACTTTATTAAATTGGCGTAAGTTAATAACTATACGGCTTTTGGGCTGGCCGTGCCCCATGCGCCATACGATAAAACAGGGAAACGCAAAAAGAGTAGCGTAGTTAATTAATTCCAATCGTTTTTATTCGTTAAGTTTATCGTAGGTTTGGTCGATAACGTTTTTCTTTTTGCGGGCTATAGGATAGGGCCTGTTAAATAGCTTAGCACTTTAATTTTGCCACCCTTTTATAAAAGGGATTTTTATTTGCTCGTTTTTAGGGATATCGATAGGGCCACGGTCCCGCCAAATATCGGCACGCTTATAAATGTTTTTAAAAATGCGCGCTTCCGTAAAGTCGCCGTTGTAAACGTGCATTTTGCCCTTTGTTAGGATATAGGGTGCCTTGCCAAGTGCTTTAATTGCTAAGCGCTTTTTTGGCACCTTAAGTAAAGATTTCGAAAAGTTAAGCATACGGTTTCCGTAGTTAATGTTAACGTTTAGTCCGGGATTTTGGTTTTTAAGGTCCTAAAGGTTTTAAAAGTCCTGGTTTTTAAGGTCCTGGAAGGTTAACTTTTTTAGCGTTATAGGCTTCCCTGCCTTTGCTTTTCCCAATGTTATATTATAAATTTAATCGGAAAAGGACTTTGGTTAACACGCCCGCTCCGCCTGTAAATTCTTTGGACTTTAGCATTTACCCGCAAGTAATGCCTGGTCGTTTAACCGTAAAGGGTTATAAAACTTATGGTTTAACTGTATTGTTTAAATTACCTGCTTTTCTTCGCTAAAGCCGGTGCCGGCGGCGGTTTCGATAACGGGGCTTTCGGTTAAAAAAAGGAAGGTCGAAAAGGTTTCGAGGCCGTATTTTGCGCCGTGCTTAGCTTAAACGCTTTAAACCGCGGTAACTAGTGCGTTTACGCCCGTAATAACTTTAAAGGCGGTTTTAAAATCGAGCATTTAATAAATTTAATTCGTATGCTTTTTAATAGTAGTTATACGTGCATTTTTGGCCAGTTAAAAAGGTTAGTCCGACGTGTTATAAATTAGGCAAACGGGTTTAGTTTTATAGTTAATTATGGCATTTAAAACAATAGGGTGGTCGCCTTTTAGTAAAAAACTTCGTCCTTTAGGGAAAAGGAAATACGTTACCGGGATGGCCATTATTTGTTAAGCCGGAATTACTATTGTTTTAAAGCATTTAACTATTCGCACGATTACTATGCTTTTTTTTATTATTATAATAAGCACGTAAAAGTAATTTAAAAGGAAATTAATTAAATCAGTTGCGAAATCGATAAATGCATTTCGAGGTTTAAAAAAAGCGATTCCGAAAATTATAACGGCTATTAATTGGTTTATAATCCAAGCGTAGGCCGTTTGTTAAATTATTTCGGGATTACCGTTAAAGGAAAATCCGGAAGTAAAAAACGTAATTTGGGCGAACTTATTAGCACGTTTAGGTCGTTTAAAATTCCAACCGGAAAAAATAAGCTGTGCGTTAGGGTTTATAACGTCGAGAATCTTATATTCGTAATCGCGAAAGAAGTTTTTAGCGATAAGGTTTCGGCCAAATCCGAAATTAGCATAAATTTAAGTTTTTTGGCCGTTAACAAAAGGCCGGATCGTTATTTTGGCACATAAATACCCGCTTAAAAAAACTGCCTCGGCGTTAACCTTAATGGTTTCTTTTACGACGTTAATCTTTTTAAACACGTAAGGAGTATGGTTTTCGTTAATTTAATAAATAGGTTCGTTAAAACAAGCCGTAAAATAAGCGAAAAGCAAATTGCGAAAAGGTGTAACAATGCCGTAACGTTTGCAAATTTGTAAATTGGCTTAGGGATTATCGATGGTATAAATATCGTTTATATCGATTAAAAAGGCCTCGCTAGCATTGTCGTTATCGTTAGCATCGTTATAAGCGTTTGGAAAATTCTTTGCACTCGCGTTACCGTTGTTAACGTTGTAAATGCGGTTTCGCTGGCGGTTATCGCGGTTTTTATCGCGGCGATTACCGTATTTATTAGCTCGCTTATAGTCGTCCTTGCGACTATTACGAGCTTTATATTCGTTACGCTTATTACGAGGTTTATAATCGTCGCGGGGTTTATAGCCGCGATCCTGATCATTTCGGCGGTAATTTTTGTAAAATCCGTAACGGTGTAAGTTATACCGGTTATTTCGATAAAAATCGTAACGGTGCCAGTAACGGTTATTTCGGTGCTTTTCGCGAAAGTTACGGTTATTACGATGCTTATGCTTACCGTTGTAATTGTCGTTATAACCCTTTTGGTGGAGGTTATGCCTTTTAACCGTCGCGTTAGGATATTGCTTTTTAGCGACAGCGATAAAAACGAGGTTATTTTTTTAATAAAACGAAAGTACTTAATGCGAATTTCCGTAGGTTTGTAAGCTCGCAATCTCGTTTAAATGCTTAAGTTTAAGCGGTTTTAAATTTGGATTATAGTACTGTACTAATTGCCGCTTTAAGTAATGCCTATGCCTTTAATATAACGGAGCATTTTAAATACAAACTAGTGTAAAGCAAACTCGTTTACAGCCAAATCGCGGAAACTAAGCGTTATTTCGGTGAAAAGTTTGGTAGCTTTGCTAACGTTTAGGGCGAACTATCGCTTTAAAGCCGTAAAAATTGCTATAAAGTTTTAAGCTTTTAAAGCCGCACATTTATCGCGGTTTAGCTAGCTGCTTTACTAAATAAATGCAAAACCTTCTAATAAAGTTTGGAAAAGGTTAAAAAGCTAATAGTCGACGTTTTAAACCGTGTTTAGGTTTTTACGGAAAGTGTCGATACGTTTCGTAAATGCGTAAACGTTTGTAAAAATTGTTAGCTTTAAGTTAAAAAAAAATGCTTTAATTTTTTAAGTCTTTTTGGTAAAGATTAAAAATTGCCGATCATTTTTCGCTTAAAAAGGAAACGATGTTTTTAAAGCCGAATTAATATAGTGGTATTAAAAGTTTGTTAACGCCGACGGCGAATGGCTAAATCGTCGGCTTTCTTTCGGTTTTATCGATAACGACGGTTATTTTAATCGCAATTCTTGCGATCCGAAACGTAAAGGTTGTTAAAGTTACGAGCCGGATCCTATCGAGGGGTGTTAACAGGCGTAACCCGAAAGGGTTGGCAAATACGATGGCTTTTTTTAACTCGTTAGGCCGGCTGGGATTTTAGCGGGATTCCGCTTTAATTTTCGCTAAAATCCAAATCGAAATTAAAAAAAGCTTGTAAATTACGACTTTAATTGGCCGTAATCGTGCGTAAAGTCCGGTTATGCTCGCGCTCGGGCTTTTAAAAGCGGTAGCGATCGCTATCGGGTTTTTTATAGCGATTAGCTTTTATAACAGGCCTGTTTATAGCAATTAAGTCCTCGTTTTCCAACTTAGCGGCCGGCTATTTATCTCGTCGGATTTTACTAAGCCGGCGATTAGCTTTACGCAAATTTGGCGAAAGCTAATAAGTACGAGTGCCGCTAATATTTGAGCTGTAATAACGCTCGTATTTTAAAGCGCTTAAAATGTTCGCGACTGTTTTTAATACTGCTTAACTTCGTTATAATTTGCTTAAAGGTATTAGTTTGTTTAAATTGGATGTTTCGAAATTAGCGTTAGCTTTTTCGCAATTGGTTAAACCGATTAAAAGCCCGATACAATCGATCGTTTTGCTTTTTAATTTATGCCTCCATTCGGCGGATAAAGTCGCTGTTAAATCCAGGTTTAAAACTTCCGTTTTTACCGGCAACGTGTTAATACTCGTCGTTTTCGGACGAGGCTTAAAAAGGTGCCTCGTAGTTCGTTATGGAGGGTTACGAACGCGTTAATTAAGGTTAGCGGTCGAAGTCGATCTTTCCCGGGCGTATGTTAAAAGCGGAAAAAAAGGCAAAAATGTGGGCAACAGCGGGCGTTTTGGTTAGCACCTTAATGCTTTAGGCAAAAGAAAAGGTTAATACGCCAATTGGCTTAGCGCGCTTAGCCCGTTTTAGCTGCACGCTATCGTTGTGCGATAGGTTAGTAATAGCTTTATGCGGTACAAAGCTGTCGCTTTTAAATAAAAAGGATTTTAGCATCGCACCGGGCATAAACGCTTTATTGCTTTAATTTTAAGGGTAATTTTCGGCGGATAGGGGTTCGTTATAGTGTTTTACGGGTAAAGTGATAGCGAAATGACGGCTAAATAAGTAGGTAGGTAAAAAATAAGGAATTTGAGGTTTTCGCCCGCCTAAAGCCTAACGTAAAAAGGGATTTGGTATTTTAATCGCGTTTGGCCTAACGAAAGGAACGACGATTGGTAGTGGTTGGTAAAGCGTTTTTCGCGCTACAAGCAGGTCGAAACGTAAAAATTAGCGTCGCTTTAAGCAAAGGCCGATCGAGGGATTAATTGGGGAAGATCGTCGCGTTATAAGCAGGTTGGATTTTTGGGGAAGTGGTATTTAAAGCGTCCCGCGCGCCGCAAGCAGGTTAGGACGTAAGTACCGGCGTCGCTTTAAGCAAAAGCCGGGGAGGAAGGGAAAGAGAAAATCGTTGCGCCACAAGCAGGTCGGATTTTCGAAGGGGGGGGGGGGGGGGGGGGGGGGGAATGTAACACCTTTCGCGGTTATAAGCGTTAGTCGCTTAAGTTTTCCGAGTTGCTACCATTTATTAGGGCTAATAGGCAGGCAAGTAAACGTTAGTAGTAAAGTCGATTGTTATTCGAAAAAGGGAAGCCCGGAAAGCCCGACTTGCACAAAATTGGGATATCCCCAATTTTTTAAGGGGCCGCTAGTGGGGCCCGCCCTTATTTGCGATAAAGGCTGCGGGTTTTTACAAGCCCCGCACTTCCAGCTATTAACGAGGGCCCTACTAGCCGTAATAAACATAGCTAAACATATCCAGGGAGGTCGTAGGACGGGCAAAGACATTATAAAAAAAGGAAGGATTTTTTACGGTCCTAAGTAGCTTTAACTAAGGCTTTGGCATTAGTTAACCTAAGTTAGTTCCCAAGCATCCCTTAAAGCAAGCAATTAAATTATCCTTTTAAGTTACGTGTTCCCCTGTTTACTAGCACCAGCGATACTGTCCTTTCCACCCTCGAGGTGCCTTACCTTAGAAGCAAACCCTTAGTTGCAACACTAATTCGCAAAGTTTAAGTAATGGTTATTTAAAAATGTGGTTTTTAAATTTGCGAGGGTTAACGGCGAAACGAAGTATTAGCTCGAGTTTAGCCGAAGCCGTTATCCGGATTACGAACGTATAAACGCTTTACCTCGCTACTAATAACGAAGGTTACCAGCTAAAAAAACACCACTTGGCAAGTTAAAGCCCTGTATTAATAGCGGGTGCTCCCACGCTTGCAAATGAGAAAAAATAGGAGGTTAAAAAGATATTAGCTTTACGCACCTACTATAATAAGCTTTAATATTAAGCCAAATGGGTCGGTTAGGAAACCGACCAAACGTAGTACTACGCCGAGGGATTTAAAAAAAGCCTTTACCTTTTTAAACAATACCACCAGAATTACCCGGAAATGCCAAAACCCCTTATCCGGTTTAAACAGTGGTTTAAGGCTTACGAAAACGGTGTAAACGTTAAGCATTATCCCGAAAACAACAAGCCGGTAATTAGCGCCACTAGGGCAAAGGAGCTTTAAAAGCGAGGTTTGTTTTTTTTCTTTTTTTGGAAAGGGAGGGGGAGTAATCTCGTTCGGTCCCTTTTAAAACCCGTCGGCGAAAGCTAAAAGATAAACCGAGCGGAAAGCTCGGGGACGGAAACGGGAAGTTTGGGCTGTATTTTAAAAGATTTTTGTATGCAGTTATGCATGAGATTTTAGCCGTACGGAAGCGGTTTGTTAAAATGTGTAAACAAGCTTTTCATAATAGATTAGCGCTTTTAGCCGACATTTCCGTTAAAGTGTCGAACGTAAAAACGACCTGCATATTTCTATAAAAACACCGAAGCCGATGCACATTTTGCAGTTTAACAATGTCCGCAAAGAAGGAACCGTGGAGGTTTACGTTACAACTTTTAAAAAATGGCTATTTAAAAACGCGGTTTTTAAGTTTGTAACAGTCGAAGGTGTAATAAAGTTCCAGCTAAAAATTAGGGGCTGTTTAACACTAAAAGTTTTCGGTTTTTTAACCTTTTAATCGGTTTTTTAACCTTATTTAAGCTTAAGGGCGTGTTTGTCGGTAATGGTGTTTTTTGTTTTTTTAACCCCGGCTTGTTTTTTGCACACGGATATTCCCGAAGTAAGCGTAACCAGGGGCCTTGCAATAAAAAATGTACCTTTTTTTTTACCCGTATTACATTTGCAAACCAATTTCCTATTTAGGCCGTGGCGAAAAAAAAAAAAAAACTTTATTCCTTTTTGGTTTTATTTACACGTGCTTGGCCCTCCTAGCTCTCTTAGCCCTTTTGGCCCTTTTTAAGCTTCGAAATTTTTTTAAAACAAAAGCTTTCCGAAAGGCGGGAGGGCGGCCGGCTTTATATATTCGTCGTGTTAAAGCCCTGGTTAGAAGGTGGCAAAAAAGGTGGCGAAAAAGGTAGCTAGGGGCTGTATTAACGCGACTCGTTGGCCTGGATAAAAAATACTTTTGGCGGGTTTTTCGAATGATTTTCGCAAAAGCCGGGGCACCTTTGGCACAGATTCGCCACCCGATAAACCAGCGATTTTTAAATAGTATGGAAAAAACAAAAAACACCTTTACCGATAAACACGCCTTTACTAACGTTAAATATACTTTTTCTCTCTTTTTTAAATTTGTACAACCAATGTTTGTTCGGCATAATTACCGCCGTTAAACAACATTTCCCTTTTAATAACATGGAAATTACCAAGTTTTTTAAGGGAACCACTATAGTTAAAGACATTGCCGCAAACCCTAATGCTTTTACGACTGCGTTACAAGCAAGCCCAAACACGCACACACCAAAAGTCTTTGCACCGAAAGTAGCTAAACTAGTTGTTAAAGCTTTGCGTTAACCCCCTTTTAACGAGATATTAGCGACTATCTTTTTGAAATTAAGAAAGCCAAGCCGGTTTTGCTTAGGATTGCAGCTTAGCGTTACCCGCACATAAAACTAGGAAACGACTTTAACGGAAACGCGGAAAGCGAGCACAAAAACAAGAAACACCGCAATAAGGACAAGTACGACAAGCAGTACGACAAGCGCGATAACCATAGCAAAAGCCATAAGTCCAAATACAAGGATAACATATTGCAAAATAAAAGTGCATGCAGTAAACCGTTTAGCTTAATCTTTAAGTTAGTGCACCCCTTGTCGAGCACCCCCCCCCTTGTCGGGCACCCATTTTCCCATACAAACGGGTAAAAACTTACGGTTTTAACAACGCAATTAAAAATCGAATAAAAATCGCAAAAATATACATTAAAAAGGGTTATAAAATTTAAAAGCGCGAATTTTAATTAATGATAAAAAGGTATTATTTATATATTATTACGAGTAATAAACTAATATATTACTTAAAAGTTAAAAATTACATATAATTTATATGTAAATAAAAAAACGGGAATAATTTTATAATTCTTGTAAAGGCCAGCCCTTAAAAAGCCTTATATAAAAGGCTTTTAAGCTTTATGCTTAAAAGCCACAGCTTTAAAAAAGGACCCTGGGTTAAGTGATAGCGCGATTGTAATAAGCTAATTAAAAGCCAGGCGAAGCCCGGGCGTAGGCTTTACCAGCCTTTAACATTTAGTCGCGATCCCGCATTCCTGCCTTTACTTTTTTCTCTTTTTGTTTCGCTAGTTTAGTGTTACAACCAAATAAAAAGGAGGGGTAAAAAAAGGCTTGTAATTTAAAGCGTTAAAAATTAGGACGGAAGCACGACTTAACCCCGCCTTTGTAACCAAATCGCGTAACTTAGTTACGTAAATTATAAAAGTGATTTATAATTTGTTAAAAATTACAAATTATAAGGGTAATTTATAATTTGCCAAAAATTACAAATTAAAAACTATTACTACGTAGGATTACGGGTATATAAGGAAAAAGGTTTTTATTATTTTAAATAGTTCGGATTAAAGTTTCGGTATTAATTAATTTAAGTTAGTTTTAAAGCACCCTTTTAAGCAAGCAATTAAATTTTTATTACTTAGTTATTTAATTTTTTTAAAAATCCTTAAATAAGCGTACTGTTTTAGCGCTTTTTTTAAATGTCCTACCTTAAGAATAAAAGCCCGTTTGTAACATTTTAACTAATTTTGTTTAGCACTTACCGGAAGTACGAACAGTACGATAATAGCGATTTTAAAAGCTAGCAAAACAACGTTTGCGCTTAATTTCGATTACGGTAGCGTAATTTACATTACCGCTAATGCTTTTAACCTCCTTTAGCTTATAATTAAAAAGCTGCAGCAAAGTAAAAATAAGCTAGCCGTAATTAAAACTAAAACGACCGGGGTTAGCGAATAGTCGAAACCTATAATGCCCACGTATAAATTCCTTACATTTAATAAATACGACGGGAAAAAAAGGAAATTAAAAACTTTTTTTTACCGAATGCAAAAGGTATTTCCTATTTTACTAAGCATATTTCGAGCGAAAAAAATAAAAGGTTATTTACGCCGTTACGCGTTTGGACGGTAAGGTAAGGTTAAAAATTGGTTCGAATTTATATAGGCGGATTATTTAAAAGGATACGATAAATCTAGCGAAAATACGAAGGTTATGTTTGCTAATTTTAACCGGTTCGGAGAAAAAATCGCGAAAATATTTAAACAAATCGACGAAAAGCGAGTGGTCGAACGGGAGCTATTCCAACTCCAATAAAAAGGAATAACGTTAATTTACATTTCGGAATTCCAGCGATTTATTAACAAACTTAATTAAACCGAGCAAATTAAAATTACCCATTTTTACAATGGTTTACGGGACGACGTAAAAAACGAAATGGCTAAGGTTAAACGATTAAAGGTTTTCGCCGAATACGTTATTACGGCCGTTAAAATTAGCGATAAGCTGTATAAACGAAAGCTAAAAAAAGGCTAGCAATTTAAAATTATAATGCAAAGCAAAGCTAATTAAAAAAAAGCATGGTAATAATAATTAATAGCGTTAAAAACGCATTCCAAACCTATGGATTTTAATATAAAAGCTACGCATTAAAAAAAAAGTCCGGTTTTAGGACTTTAAAAACGGGAAATGCTTTAAATGTGGCCAGTTAAGCCATATAAAAAAAACTGCCCGCAACGTAAAAAACGCCGGGCAACGGTAACCCGAAAAGCGGAAAACGGGAAGAACGACAATTTATACCCCGGGGTAGCGTTTAATTAAACCTTTTATTATAAAAACTTATACCTAATGCACTAGTTTAACAAATGTGCATCGGGATGGTACCTTTAAAAAAAAGTGGCCATAATACGAAAAGAACCTAATAAAAGTCCTATTAAACTTAAGTACGACAACGAAGGCGAATAAAACGTTACTTTTAAACCCACGAAATTCGAGGAAAAAAAAATAATGCCACTTAAATTGCTGTGAAAATTAAAAGAACAAATGCAAAGGAAAACGACGTATAACTTAAAGGAAAGTACGTATTTTTACCGGATAAAAGTAATAGTAAAAGGGGAAACCCTTCGCGTATAAACGACGAGATTAACCGCGAGCCGCTAGGCTAAACTCACTTTGTAAAAATATACGAAAGGGAATTAAACTTTAATTAAACGATTTGGGCGTTCGATATTAATAAAGCATACATTTCGCTTAGGTTTTTTAAAAACAATTAATGGTTTTAGGACTAATTTAAACCATTCGGAAAGGTAATGCGTGAAAAACCGGCCTATAAAAACAATGGCCAATTTTTGGATTAGTTCCGGGATAAGTAAACTGTAACGTATTACGAAAAGCTTTATAGCGGGGTTTTGGAAATAAAATAACGGGACGCGAAAAATATCCGCTCGATTACCCAAATTTAAATCCCGGTTCGATAAAATATATCGAACTTTTTAAAGCAAAATGCACGTAAAACAAGTGCTAATAGCACTTACGGCTAAATTAAAAGTCGATTTTTTTTAAAAAAGAACGGTAAGGGGCCGGTTAAGCATTTAAAGCGAAAATGGCAATTCCCGAAATGGAAAGTTAAAGCGGTAAATTTCCGATAAATTATAACCACTTTCGCGCCGTTACTAAAATACTTTATGCTATGCATATTAAGGGTTATAACATACCATAATTGCGGAAAATTAAAATGCAAAATATATATAAAGGAAAAAGTAAAAGCTTAAACCGACGGGTTTATACGGTCCAAAACGCTTACAAATAGGAAAAAAGCAACTTAAAAAGTAAAAAATTAAAAAATCCACCCGAAATAAAAGCACGGTATAAATTATAATAACGAATAAAAACCTTAACCGCTACGAACTTTAATTAGTATTAATATTTAATAGTTATGCTATAACGTAATTCACTACCGAACGACATACACCACTAAGCGACATACGAATCGCGAAAACGCGACACATTTTCTTTTGCTTCCAATTCCTCTACCGACAAGCATGCTAAACCATAATTACGAAAGCCGATTAATTCTCGCTTTTTAAGCTTTGCGATTAAACTTAAAACTAAGCATCCGGGCCGCCGCTAAAATCTACTCGATCGCGTTCGCCATTTTCGCTAAACGAAAGCGCGGTAGGCCTGCTCGACGCGATAACATGCCCAACTTTCGGAAATTAACGGAATTTAAAAGGAGGCGCTTGTTAAATACATATTCGAGCTGGATTTTCGCGCATTCCCTTCCCAGCTTTTTGGTATTAAAAATATGGCTAACCGATTGCTCGCCGAACGCGACGCGGGCATTATCGGGACCAACTAGGTCGCGAGGTTCGTTAAACGCCGCTTAAAGCTCGGTACGCGTTAAATTCGAAAATACGATTACCAAAAGGCTAAATGCGAAAATCCTAAGCTCGTTTTTGCCTAATTCGACCTTATGCGGAACATTATAGCCAAATATGGCATTTTAAATAACGACATTTATAATTTTAACGAAACAAGCTTTTTTATAGGCATAATCGCCGCCGTTATAGTTATTATAACATTAAAAGGCCGTAATAAAGCAAAACTGGTTTAGTTTAGCAACCGGGAATAGGCTACAATTATTTAAAAGGTTAATTGTTGTAATTAAGCGATCCCTTTTTTTATTATCGTTAAAAAGCAATACCATTTAGCCAATTAGTATTTAAAAACCGGCTTTTCACGCGATTAGGTTATTTTAACGAATGTTAACGGGTGAATTACGAACGAGCTCGGCCTAAAATGGATTCGGCATTTTAATAAGCATATTGCAGCCCGTAAAAAAGGGTCTCATCGTTTGTTAATGCTTAACGGGCATAAAAGCTACCATTCGACGAATTTTAAACTTTATTGCCAAGAATATAACATTGTTACGCTTTGCATACTTCCGCATTCGTTTTACTTCCTTTAACCGCTTAACGTTAAATGCTTTAACCCGCTAAAAAAAGCATACGGTCGATAAGTCGAAAACCTAATAAAGTTATACGTTAACCACGTAATTAAAATCGAGTTCCTTTCGGCGTTTAAAGCGGCATTTTTTTAACTTTATAACCGAAAAAAATATCCAAAAAGGTTTTCGAAAGGCTGGCTTGCTCCTTTTAATCCGAATTCGGTTTTGGAAAAGCTAAATGTAAAGTTACGAATTTTAACTCCCCCGAGGGAGCTTTTAAACAACGCCGAATTTTAAACCTTTAAAAACGCCTTAAACAGTTAAAAACGCAATTTCGCAATCCGAACATATTAAAACTCCGATTTTTAATTACCGAAATAGCTTTTCGTTGCTTATGCTATCGGTTGTGGACCAATTAACGAAAAAGGCCAAGGTAATTATGCATCGGGTTAACCTTTTGGAAAAAAAGAACTCCAAACTACGAAAGGCGAACAAAGCGCTAAGCAAACGCCGGAAGGCCAAAAAAAACACGTGTCCGGCAAAAAGGGTTATATACTGTCGAAAAGATACGAAATGTTTTGAATTAGGAGGAGCTAAATGGATAGCTACAGTAAAAAATGCGCGATTATGGGGGTTAGGAAAGGAGGGTAACGACGATTCGTCGGCGATATGGCACTTGCGGCAAAACCGGACACAATGCGCGCATTTGCCAAAAGGAAGTAAAAACGTTCGATATATACAGTTCCGAGTAGTTTAAATGGATTGCTGGCGTTATTGGGTTGGCATGCGCGTTAATTAACCGGAAGTCGGGTGTGGGTATGTCGTTCGGTGGTGTGTGTCGTTCGGTGGTAAACTACGTTAGCATAAAGGAAAAAAGCTAAACGTTTTAATCGATAGCGGGGCTTAAAGCAACTACCTTTCGCTAAAAGCAGCGAAAAGGTATAGCATTTTAGCACGAAGGAAATAAAAACCGTACAGTTTAAAAACTGTAAAAAAGAAACCAATTACGTTTAACGACGGTTTTATCGATAAAAAACCGATTACTTTAAATTTCGATACTAACGGAAAAACTTTCCAGTAACCCTGGATATTATAAATATAAAAAAGGTAAATGTAATTTTAAAAATCCCTTAATTTAAAAAGCATAACTTACGAATAAATTGAACTACCGGTTAAGTTTAATGGAAAAAGCTACTAGTAACCGAAAAAGTTCGAAAGTTACGAACTTTGGGCAATGCGCGGATAACACTATTAAAAGCAGCCACGACGGTAGCAGGATAAAATAGTTAGCTTAAAAAGTTAATAGCGATAAATTCGCAACTATTTAATAGCGATATCAATTAAGACGAACGAGCGGAGCTTATCGCCTAAATAAAAAACGTTTTAAAAAAGTACCACAAGTATTAAAAGTTGTTTAAAAAAAAACCTTAACAATTGGACTCCTGGAATATGGGCCGTTCGATTTTAAAATTAAGTTTAAACCAAAAGCATAATTTAAATACCAAAGGTTATATTAGCTTAGCCTTTAATAGTAGGAGGTGTTAAAAAAACAGTTGGAAAAGGATTTAAAAAAAGGGTTTGTTAAACTTTTCGACTCGCTAATCGGGCACGGTATCCTTTAAAAAATAAAAAAAACGGCACGGAGCGAATATACATCGATTACTAACCATTAAACGAGGCAACTATTAAAAATCAATATCCTTTGCCTTTTATTAACGAGTTAAAAGATATGCTCGGAAAAGCCCGGTTTTTTACAGCCGTTAACTTACGCAAAGCGTACAGCTTATTACGGATTAAAAAAGGCCAAAAGTGAATAACAGCTTTTAAAACCAACCTAAGGTATTTCGAATTATTAATAATAACCTTCGGGTTTATTAACGCACTTGTTACGTTTTAAAAAATCGTCGACCACGTATTACGAAAGCACTTTAAAGAATTCGTGCTTATATATTTGGACGACATTTTAATATTTTCGAAAACGATGGAAAAACATAAGGAATACGTTTATAAAATGCTTTAAAACTTGCTAAACGCAAAGCTTTTAGTTAAGTTAAAAAAGTGCGTATAGTACGCTTAAAAAATCGCATTTTTAAAGTTCGTAATTACATTAGGATAAATTGTGATAAACTTTAAAAAAATCGAAAAAGTAAAAAATTAGCCCGTATTTAAAAACGTTAAAAAAGTATAAGGGTTTTTAGCTTCGTAAATTTTTATAGGAGGTTTATTTAAAAATGTAATAAAAAGGCAGCATTATTTACAAATTTTACCAAAAATAATACCCAATTCGATTAGGGGAAACAAAAACAAAAAGTTTTTAAAATGCTACGAAACGCAATAGTATAAAAACCAGTACTGGTATTGCTAAACTTAAAAAAACCATTCGAAGTTAAAACCGACGCGTTAAATTACGCGATTAAAGGATAACTCGGATAACGAAACGATTAAAAAAAAATTGTACCCGTATGCTTTTTTTTCGCAAAAATTTAACGGATTTAAATTAAACTATTAAATTTACGATAAAAAACTTTTCGCGATTATTTAAGCTTTTGAAAAATGGCGCCCGTATTTATACGAAACAAACTATTAAATCGCGGTATATACTAATTATAAAAATTTGTTACATTTTACCACGAGCAAAAACCTAAACAAAAATAAGTCCGGTAAAGCGAATGTTTCCAGGACTATAATATCCGAATCGAGTACCGAAAAGGATCGGAAAACGGTAAAGCGAATGCTTTTAACCGTCGATTAAACCACGAGGTCGATATACCAAAATAAACTCGTATAGTTTTAGCGTAAGGATTTAACGGATTTTTAGTTCCGGTTTAGCGGATATTAGCTAAAACAAAAAGATAAGAAAAATAAACCCTTAAAAGGATTTTATAAATTTATGGACAGTTGGCCTATAAGCATTAGGGAGTAACCAAAACTTAAAAGCGCTTTCGATAATACCACGGGTTTGTAAAAACCCGCGCCGAAATGAAGGAAGCAATTAAAAATTGTAAAAGTTATGCGAAAAATAAAGCCAGCAAATATAAACTTTACGGGTTATTGCAACCCTTGCCGGCGTTTGGCGGGGTATGGCAAAAAGTTACTATAAATTTTATCGTTAAGCTTTTTAAATCGAAGGAGCTTTTAACGAATGTCCAGTACGATAACATCCTAATAGTAATAAACAAGTTTACCAATACGCTTTATTTTTACCATATAAAAAAAGCAGCAACGTTAAAAAGCTAGCGTACACCTTTATTAGGAACGTAATAGCGGAATACGGAACGCCGAGCCGTTTAATTACGGATAAAAATGAGCTGTTTATAAGCAAGTTTTGGAAAAAGCTTACAGCTAGTTTAAAAGCAAAACACTCCTTATCAATTACTTATTATCCGCAAACGGATAAATAAATAAAACAAACGAATTAAACTATAAAACAATACTTTTAGCATTACGTTAATTACAAATAAAATAATTGGGTACAATTATTTCCTATAGCGCAGTTCGCGTACAACAATTTAATGCACGAAAGCACGGGAATTACGCCGTTTTACGCAAACTACTGATTTACACTTATAGCGTATAAGGAACCCAAGGCGGGAAAACACGCCTTTATAGCAAAAATACAAGTAAAAAAGCTTATTAAATTGCATAAACAATTCCAGGAAAAGCTTAAAAAATTACGATAACACATATCTACTTAAACAAATAAAAAAAGAATTAAAAAACCGACTTTTAAAAAAGGGGATAGCGTTTATCTTTTTCGACGCAATATTAAAACGAAACGACCAAACGATAAATTAAACCATAAAAAATTAAAACCGTTTAAAGTATTAAAAAAAATTTCGGATATTAATTACAAACTTTAATTACCACCGACTATAAAATCCCACCTAGTTTTTTACGTTTCCCTATTTAAACCAGCGCTACCGGGCTTTAAAAGTAACGAGTTTGTTAATAGGAGTGGTACTCCTGTAGGCTCGGAAATCTCCAAAAGGAATAAACAAAGATCTATAAATTTGGAACTGGTGTTTATAGTGATGCATGTTCTGGGAAGGAATCTAGTTACAGGAAGGGGATCCCAAAATCCCTTTTTGTAAGCTCGTGGGAGCGCACGGTCTATAGACCTGCTGCTCCACGAGATTTGGGGTTTCCCCTAATGCACGCGCTAATCACGTGGATTAACAGAGTTAATGGAAATCGACGCAAAATAAAATACGAAATCGAGGAAATCCTAAACGAAAATGTAATCGACGGAATTAAGCATTACTTAATTAAATGGGTAGGGTACGGTATTAAGGAAAGCATTTGGGAAAAAAGAATTAACTTTAAAAAAGCGCCAGAAGCTTTGGAAAAGTACTAGCGAAAAACCTTAAAAAAAACGTTAACCCCTATGCTGGAACTCGAACTTCGATTTAAAACACCCGCACTAAAATAAACTTACCAGTTTAAAGCAAAGCCAAAAAATCGGGGTTTGGATAAATTACAGGATCGGCTTAGCTCGGGGATAACGGAGGAAATTTAGGAGCTGGCAAAAAGGGTGGCCTAAAAAAAGCTTGCGTGGTTGCCTTTTCGGCCTTTTTTCGCTTAATACGCTTTAGCTCCTCCACGGAATTAATACCGCGCCGAACCGCGCGTATTTTTTTTCGTTTTATATACGCCGCTGCTTTTGCAAGCGTATAACCTTTTCCATCGCCGCTTTTAATTCCAAATCGAGTTTAAAATATTAAGCGGAAATATAACGAAGCTATTTGGGGAAAGGACCCAAAATATCGCAACCTGTTTGGTTGGAACGTAAACATTTCATATAACGAAAAAAATCCTAAAGCGAAGCAAAGCATTTTTTTTTTTTAAACCTCGAAATAGTAGGAATAAAAAGGCATTAAAATAGCGGATGTAAGGATAAAAGCAAAAAGGTCCTTACGACGGAGGGTTGAAATAGCGACCACGAAAGGTTTTTTTTACACCCGACCAGACATTTTATTAGTTAAAAATAGGGAATGGGTAAAAGTAAAAAAGGAAAATATTTACTATTAACAAAAAGGAAGGATAGCAAAAATAGCTAAAAGGATTTAGCTTAAAAAAGGAAACCTAATGTTATAACTAGATAAAAAGGAGGGGTAAAAAGGGGCTTATGGCTTAAAACGTTAAAAATTAGGACGGAAGTACAACCTAACCCCGCTTTCGTAACCAAATCGCGTAACCTAGTTACGTAAATTACAAAAGTAATTTATAATTTGTTAAAAATTACAAATTATAAGAGTAATTTATAATTTGTTTAAAATTACAAACTACAAGAGTGATTTATAATTTGTTAAAAATTATAAATTATAAAGGTAATTTATAATTCGCCAAAAATTACAAATTAAAACCATTACTACGTAGGATTACGGGTATATAAGGAAAAAGGTTTTTATTGTTTTAAACAGTTCGGATTAAAGCTTCGGTATTAATTAACTTAAGTTAGCTTTAAAGCACCCCCTTAAGCAAGCAATTAAATTTTTTTCACCCAGTTACCCAGTTTTCCTAAAAACCCCTAAATAAGCGTACTGTTTTAACGCCTCCCTTAAGTGTTTTACCTTAGGAATAAAAGCCCGTTTGTAACATTTAGGATTTTCGTTTATAGCGCTTAATCGAGGAGTTATCTCACCGTGGCACCAGCCGTAACAATGCCGACATTTTTTTTTTTTTTTGCTTTTATAAAAGTGAAATTAATTAGCTTTTACTGGTTTAAAACCGCTATTTAGCTAACTTTTCCACATTTATTATAAAAACAAAAACCCGCGAATGGTCGGCCGAGCTTAAACTCCGTGGAGAACTCCATACAACGATCAAGCGCTTACAAATCCTTCAATACATCATTTGATGTTAACGTGCTGAAAAGTTAGCCGCGAGTAAAAGTTACGTTTAAATAAATCCTTACCTTGGTAGCCGTTATCGTTAACATCCCTTTTATATAATAGGTTAGCAAAACCGTGAAAACTTTAAAACCTAATATTAAAGCGAAACCACTTACCATCGGACAATGATGAATTTGCCCCCCAGTCGAAGGAAGCGGAGGCTTAACCGAGCCGCGCGCCGCAAGAGCGTTATTGCCCTCATATTTAACAGTAGGGGCACTAAATGCCGTAGTAGCCAAAGCCATCGAAAGTGCAACGAAGAACCTCATGTTAAAAGAGATTTTAAGAAAAAAAAATCCAAAATGCAAAAGTAAAAAAGTGTACAAGGGGATGAAAGATAGCTTTAAAAGGAGGTAAACTTTCTAATAGCTAATATCGTTCAGGACTTGATGAAATGCTTGAAGAAACCAAAATTTCTCGAAAAGGTCGCTGCTTTTACCCGGCATTATATACACCGTCCTGTGGCCCGTGCAAGGTACGAAATTGTTCGTGCCATGCAGGCCTCGGCCTTCGGCGTTGGGCATTAATAACCCTTGTGCCTTTATTTAAAACTTCCCCGCTTTTCGGGTACTGCACTCGGAGCCCCTTTAAAGGGGTTACCGTGTGATAACGACTTAAAAGCTCCTAAAAGTGCTACCAAATACGAAGATTAACTCGCGGCTGGCCAAGGTTGAAAATGTTATTTAGGCATGGTTGCAAGGGTGTATATCTGTCACGGCCGGTGCCACGGTGAGATAACTCCTCGATTGGGCGCTACAGACGAAGATCCTAAACTAGCGAAGAAAGGAGAGAAAAGAGCAAAGGCAGGAATGCGGGATCGCGACCAAGTGTTGGAGGCTGGTGGAGCCCACGCCCGGGCCTCGCCTGGCCTTTAATTGGCTCACTACAGTCGCGCTGTCACCTAACCCAGGGTCCTCCTTCAGGGCTGTGGCTCTCAGGCATGAAGCTTGAGAGCCTCCTGTACGGGGCCTTCTGAGGGCTGGCCCTCACAATATCCATGCCTTGTTTGCCGGCACCCGCGGGCTGCGAACACTAGCTGTTAACGTTGCCGCCGGGGTTAAACGTTAAGTACTTCGAAAGGATGGCAGCAGTAAACCCCGTTGTTTATTTTTTTCGAAGTGGTAACACTGCTGTCGCAAAGGAGCGAATACCCCCAGCGATTTCCAGGCAGAGCCGAGTATTATAACCCTCGTCGGCGTTAAGGGTGCTTACTAACAAATTACAAAGCCCTCGGCGATGCCGAGGGAGACGAGGTGGCTTTATTCGCCAGGAAAAACTCGGCATGATTATAACACGCGTTATTTCCAACACGTTCCCTGTCACGGGGTAAGCCGAAAGCTTGTACGAGGTGATCATAATGACCGTGGACGGTGATTAGGGGTTGAAGGCCTATATTGCTATAAGGTAGATATAACAACTTCAGCTTGTCTTCGGCAATCCTCGAATTGCCTCCTGCAAGCTGCCTAAGTAACGTGGCCCCTGGGTCCCCTATCACGTGCCTGGATGCCTCCGGCCTCCACGTGGCGTGGGCCCTCAAGGGCTGGAGCCACCTCCTATGGCGGCGATCCGCCTTTATCGCGGCAAATCTCCTTACATTCCCACCCGCTGCAATCTTTCACCTTTAAAAGCTGTTAAATTCACCAATCAAATTATTGGGTATATCGGGTATTTCTTAAAACAGTTGCGCCCTTTTAATTAAAATGCTACAAATTGATAGGATAAAAGCATAGCATTCGGGGTGGAGTAATATATTGCTAAACTTTAAATGGTGCTACATGACACGAATCCGCAAAATTTCAGCCCGGTCAAAACCGAACCTTAAATGGTGCCACATGTCATAAGCTAAACCCCGGAAAGGGTAAAGTTCGAAGCGGTGTCAGAAAAAGGGATAAATTTAACTACTAAAGGGAAATGTCTTACTTGGCGACGTGCCAGGCTGACTCGTCCTCCTCGCCGGCCTGCCTGCCGCTTTGGAAAGATCGAGGCGATCCCCGAGGTCCCCCTGCCCTGGGGACAGTGCTTTTTGAAATGCTTAGGCTTTTTGCACTTAAAACAAACGGCTTGGGACCTGGCTGCTTTTATTTCCATTGCTTCGCCCCGGTCGCTTCCGTACCTCCCTGCAGCATTTTTCCCTTGTGCGCCCTGTCCGAAAACCCCCTCGAATCCGCGCAGGAGGCCCAGAAAGGCCGGCACTTCTGTTGGCCAATGTTATGGCGTGGCGTGCCCTCTCGTGCAGCTTTGCCTCACAGAGGGTACTTGAGCCTCCAATTGAGCCAAAGTCGAGACTTTGGCTTAGTCGTCCTTTTGGTAGCAAGTGGGTGGAGGCTCCTACTGCCGAACCGTGACAGCCAAGTCGTTTCGAGATCGAGCCGCTTTTGTAACGCCGGCGAAACTCCGTCGGCCAGCAGGGCGATCAGGGCCCCGGGGTGTTACGACCAGGGTCGTGACAGGTGGCCTAAAAGCAAAAAGAAAGGGGTCAGCGACACCCAGAACTCCAAGGATGGCCAAAGGGTTACGTGGGTGACCACTAGGGCGTTCTCGGTGTTGTATGTTTTGCTTTTTTCCCCCCCTTTTTTCCCCTCCTTTTTATTCTTATTCCTTATGCGGGTTTAAAACGCCGCACTAAATCCCCAAAGGGCTTGTCCAGGCCGGTGCAGCGGCATGCCAGAGTTTACCACAGCAACACGCTGTTAATCCAAAGGCTGGAGGAAATCCTGCAAAATAGCTGCAGATGGGCTTTGCCTCCACGGAATTCCCAATGTTCTAAATGGATCACCAGTCGTTAAAGTTAAAAGCCGTGTCCGCTATGGGGATATGCTTAGGTCCAGAGGTTTTTTGGCATAGTACGGGACAGGTGGACAAGTGTATATTGTCCCGCATGGTCGGCATCAAACGTCGGCTCGCCAGCCAGCGGGCTTGGTTGCCACCTGCCCGGGCTTTTCAGTTTTCTGCGCCTTTTGAACCTCGTGCACTCGCCGCTAAATGTCCATGATATTTTTAACCTCCCATTTTTGTTTTCTTCCTAACGGTGCCCATCATCGGCAGTGCGGCAAACTGGCTCGACTTCTCGAACGCGCGGCTGAAACAGCACTGGAGGACAAGTATACCAGCGCGGAGGAAAACCAGGAACCAGTTTAAAGCGGCTGGCGCAGGGCCATCGCACGCCAAGAGGGTCCGCAGCATCATCAGGGTTTGACATTAATGCTATAAACAGAACAAGGAATGTGCTGGTGCGGCCCCGGTGGGTGTCCCCGCAAGGCCAAGGGGCCGGCGCTGACCGAGATATGCCGCTATCCCCGGCGGATTAGATGACGGCGCAAGCATGCGAGTGCCAGGCGATGCAGAAACACGAAAAAAGCCACGGGAGGTGGGAAAATGGGATCTTTCGGGAAACCACCCAACGCCAAGTTGACGACTTGCTTGTCCGTGGGAAAATCGGTTTGACCATCGGCCTGCATTTTGTCAAATTGGCTTTTGGCGCTGGTATGGCTATAGGCATATTTTTCGCCGCAAGTTTCACGGCAGCTTTAACATCCAACGCGTTACTTTATTAGCCACCCATTTCCAAGCCGATTAGCTGTTCTTACTTACCATGAACCATGGACGGCATGACGTGTTCCACGCGACGAGGCTCAGCGCCAGCAATACCATCCAACGAAGCGAAAAAGCAGAAGAAAAAAAAAAAAGCGTAACCCCTTTCGCGCGCGGTAAATGGAAACCCCCTATTTTTGCCCTTTGCAACCTCAAATCCTCTCCCCTTTCCGTTCCGATGGGTCCCAAATCGCAAGACGCTACCACAAAAGAGCCGGCCACGCAGTCGACCAACGCGCGATGCTTCTTAAACTAGTCCGGACGTGGCTGCAGCTCGGCGCCCAGAATTTGCTGGGGTAATGGCTGCACGAGAAATGCGCAGTATGGCCAGCCACAGTATTTGGGGGCCTCCCGCGTATACACCAAAAAGCGAGTCGGGTATGCGGCCTGCTGCATTCGCTGCTGCGCCGCTGCGTTGGCGGAAAGTGAGGTGCAGAAATGGCGGTTTTCGATTGGACGCCCCAGCGCACAAGTTTGAGCGTGCATCAGTGCCGCGCAGTAAGGCCCAAAGTCGTTCATACCATAGTACCAAAACGGGGCTCCCCCGTGGCCTTTGGGCCGGCACCCAATGTTTTTCTATCCATGATTTCGTGGATGCAGCATACCCCGGCAAGGCTCGTAGAATTTGCCCTTCCCGCCACCGCTGCGCTCTCCTCCCCTATAAAAAAAGGCGTTCGCGCCCCCCAGCACCAGCGCGGCCCCACCTTCCTCGAATTCACCAATTCTTAGCATTGCGCTGTTAGTGCACACTGCCAAATTGCATACAAATCCTTAACACCCGCCAATTAGCGACCCAACACCAATAACCACGCCCGCCAACGGCGCTGGCGACGGCAACATGCCGTTGCCAACAGCCCCCCCTTCGGCCAATAGGGTGGCGCGCGCCCTCCTCGTCGGCCCAACGGCCCGGAGGAACGCGTCGCTGCCACCCGGGCCCCCCCGCGCGTTAGCGCACCCGACTACGCCGTCCCCGTTGCGGAATCAGCAACACCCAACAGGGCCCGATCAGGGCCAGGAAGGCTCCCACAACGGCAGCACCGGCACAAGTGCCCCTCCCCCCCTCCCCCAACGCCGGCGTACGCGCCCACCTGTCGGGTCGGCCGCGGCGGCCGCGGAGGAAATTATTGCGAGCTATAGCCGCAAACAACAACAAACGGCCCTAATTTGCGCCACGCTGGCCCGATTTATCGACGCCGGCATTGCCTCCCTTCCGGCGGAAGCAATCCCCGAAGCCAACGGCTGGAAAGATTGCTTTATCGACTACGCTAAACAAGCCCTTTTCGGCCTACCTACGCCGGCCGAAAAGGGCAACCTTTCTCGAATTCACCAATTTTTGTGGCATGTGAGTGCACACTGCCAAATTGCATACAAATCCTTAACACCCGCCAATTAGCGACCCAACACCAATAACCACGCCCGCCAACGGCGCTGGCGACGGCAACATGCCGTTGCCAACAGCCCCCCCTTCGGCCAATAGGGTGGCGCGCGCCCTCCTCGTCGGCCCAACGGCCCGGAGGAACGCGTCGCTGCCACCCGGGCCCCCCCGCGCGTCAGCGCACCCGACCACGCCGTCCCCGTTGCGGAATTCGCAACACCCAACAGGGCCCGTTCAGGGCCAGGAAGGCACCCACGACGGCAGCACCGGCACAGGTGCCCCTTTCCTTTCTTTTCCCCTCCCTTCCCACCCCCGGCCTACGCGCCCACCCCTCGGGTCGGCGCGGCGGCCGCGGAGGAAATTGTTGCGAGTTACAGCCGCAAGCAACAGCAAACGGCTTTAATTTGCACAACCCTCGCCCGCTTTATCGACGCCGGCATCGCTTCCCTCCCACTGGAGGCAATCCCCGAAGCCAACGGCTGGAAGGATTGTTTTATCGAATACGCCAAACAAGCCCTTTTCGGCCTGCCAACGCCGGCCCAAAGGGAAAGAAACCCCTACGGGGCCCCGGAACCTTACGCGCCTAACCCGCAACGCCCGCCCCCGACCACTTACGCGGCGGCGGCCCGAACAGGGCTCCAGCAGCCCCAGCAACCCGCACAGGCTTTAAAAGACCGTGCACCCCGGGAGCCCCGCCCTCCCGCCCGGCCCAAAGCCGATTTCCGGGTTTTTGTTAAAATCCCGGAGGAAAAACAGGCTTGGGCCAACCAACAAACGGGCTTTAGTATTCGCAAAGCCCTTGCCGATAGCAGGGACCTGCCGTTTACGACAGCCGACGTCCCGGAAGCTTATCGAACCCCTACTGGGTTCGTGCTAAAAGCAAAAACGGCGGATATCCAAAGCCGGCTTTTGCAGCATCGATCCGAATTAGGCCGTTTATATAACGCCGAAAGGATCGAAAAGCCCGAAATCTGGTTTAACTACGTGATTTCCGGATGCCCCACGTCCTTAACGAACGGCCTCGGACAAAGCGTCCCGGTATCGGAAGAGCTGGTCCGGGAGGAAGTCGAAGCCCAAACAGGGCTAAAGCCAGTAAGCGTTAAGCCCTCCGGGGCCGGCGCTAATTACCAAGGGCGTATATTATGGATTATATCCTTTTACACGCGCGTAACCGGGTTTAGGCTTTGGGGGATTACGTTTTTTTCACGCCGCGTACAACGACACCCGCCGGTTACGCAACATACCCCCGGCTGCCACGGCTTTCACGTGGCTCGCAACTGTGCCCGGGCCGATAGGTGCCTCCGGTGCGGGAAAGTAACGACGGCCGGCACGCATCGCCGTGCACGGCCCTTCCGCAATGCGCAAACTGTTCGGGCCCGTACCCAGCCGACCACCCGAACTGCCCTATAAAGCCTGTACGGGTAAACGGAGTGCTAAAGCATTTAACCCGTGGGGAAAAAGGCGCGGTTAGGAAATTAGGGGCACAAGCCTACCGGGCGGCGGTAAAAAGGTGGAAGCCGCCGCTGCCGCCGCCACCGCCGCGGCCGCCGCGGCCGCCACCGCCAACGCCCTTCCTGCAACCGCGGTTACTACGGACAATTCCGTTGTAACCGTTACCGCTAATGCCAATCCCGCGGCCGGTACCGGTAACGCCGCTGCTTCCGTTACCCCCGCCGCCGCCGCCGTTCCTGCCGCTGCTGCCACCGCCGACGCTGCCGAGGTAAGCCCGGCAAATCCGCTGGCCCCCGAGGGCGCGGCCCGTACGGCCGGCAAGGGAAGGCACCCTGCCAAAAGGCTTAGGGTTAGTTTTAACAACCAATACGAAGTACTGGCGGATATGGAACTGGACCTCCCCGAGCCCGAAGGGGCTATCGAAATAACCGGAAACCCCCTGGAGGAAACCGACGGTACCGCCGGCCAACAACCTTAGGGCCAAAGCCCCCAATACACCAACGCCGCTTTTACGTATGCCAGCAGCCAACCGGATACAACAAACGCATGGCAATAGGGCCCGGCGCCCGGGGCTTCGCCCCGAACGCCGTGCTTTAACCGCCGCCCAAGCGAACGTTCGACGTAGCTGGGAGGCGGGGGCTACTTTACTCCAACTATTTTGGAGCCAAAATATCGACGTGGTGCTAATGCAGGAGCCCCCTAGCGCGTGGAAAGGGAAGCTTATGCTTTGCACCCACCCGTCGTACGAGCTATTTACTCCGGTAAATAGCTGGCACGACCACCAAACCAGGCCTCGGGTAATAACTTACGTACGGAAGGACCCGGGGCTTCGGCCCGTAGCGGACCGGCCGGCAGGCAACACCCGGGACATCCTTTGGCTTACCGTCGCCAGGTGCACCTTCGTTAACGTATATAGGCCTTTAGGGGACCCTTCGGAACCCTCGTTGGACCTTTTACTACGTTGGCGCCCAACGGCAAAATGCATTATAGCTGGAGACTTTAACGCAGGGTCCCCGGCGTGGGATCCGGTTAAGGTAATAGGAATAGGGGCCAGGATATAGCCCAATGGGCTAATACCTATAACCTCCTCCTACTTACCGACCCAGGCCAACCTACGCACAACGACGGGGGCGTTTTGGATTTACCTTTTCCAACGCCCCTTTAGCAACAGCGGAAATCGACCCTTCGCTAGCAACCGATTCGGACCACCGCTCGATACGGATCGAAATTCCTAACCGCAATAACTTCGTTCCGGACTGCCGGCGTATTACGCTACCAAACGATAAACTACCGTTTTTCGCAAACGCGGTAGCAACGGGGGCCGGCAACTTGCCACCACTTACAAACCCAGGCACTGCGGAACACCTGGATAAAGCGGCCGAAGCATTAACAAACTTATTAAAAAATGCGTTAATGGCTTTCGGCCGGGGGCCTAAAGCCAAAAGAAAAGGCCAACCCTGGTGGAACGAAAAGTGCGCCAACGCCCAACGGGACCTTGCAAAAGCTATGGGAAACGGCGGGCCTTTTACGGCCGAAGCCCGTGCTTTAAAAGCAACGGTTCGGACGGCTAAAAACAGCATTGGGCCAGCGTGCTGGAGGAAATGGATTCCCCGAAAGCGCTATACCGTGCTGTAAAGTGGCATAAACTTACACCCGCTATACGGCTTCCCCCGTTAAATATTAACGGGGAGGTTATAATAGCCCCAGGGATAAAGCGGAAGCATTAGGCCGCAAGATCCTCCGTAGGTTTACGGCGGAGGACGACTTACAGGAGGACCCGTTACAGCAAAGGGCTACCCAAGGGACCGCACAACTCCCGTGGGACCCCCACGTCCCTTTAAAGGAATGCCGGAAATGCACCGTTGGCACGGCAAACACGGCCCCGGGCGTCGATTCCCTAACGGTTAAGCTACTTACAGCGGCGTGGCCGGCAATAAGGGAATACGTTAGGGCCTTTTTCGAGCTTGCCTTAGGGCCGGGCACCACCCAGCCCCTTTCCGCACAGCGGAAGTGGTTATGCTAAAAAAGCCGAATAAAACGGATTTAACGGACCTAAAATCCTACGCCCGATAGCTTTACTCCCGTGCTTAGGAAAGGGCTGGAGCGGCTGGTGGCTTTGCGGATGGCATCCCTCGCATTACAACACGGGCTTATAGCCCCGCAATACGCCGGGGCTACCCCGAAAAAGGCCGCCATCGATTTAACGGCATGCGTGGCCCACGAGGTGGAACGGGCCTTCCAAAAGCATAAAACGGCCGCCCTCGTTACCATGGATATATAAGGGGCTTTCGACGCCGTACTTCGCCGGAGGCTTTTTTAAAGGCTTTTAAACCAAGGCTGGGATCCAACGTTAGTACGATAGGTATTATCTTTTGCAGGAAACAGGGTGGTTAAAGTGCGTTTAGAGGACGCTACGGCACCCCCTTTTTCCCGGACTGCGGGCTACCCTAAGGGTTACCGGCGTTACCGGTCCTATTTATGCTTTATATGGCCGAAATCTTACCCAAAGCAAAAGCGATTAGGTACGGATACGCGGACGATATAGGCATTTGCGTAACGGGTAGCACTCCGGAGGAGTGCTCCCGTAAAGCAGGGGTTACGGTTACGGAAATCCTACGTTAGGGTAGCAGGCTAATAAGGTTATTTTAACCCGGGGAAGTGCGAGCTTATGCATTTTTCCAAACGGAGAAATCCCACAACCCCAGCGGTTACGGCGGAGGGCTTTACCATACAACAAGCTACAGGAGCTTTACGGTGGTTAGGGGTCCTTTTCGACCAAAGGCTTAATTTTAAAGCCCACGTGGAAAACAGGGCTGCAAAAGCCCAAAGCGTTGCCAACCACCTCCGAAGGCTTACGAATTCGATAGGGGGGATACCGGCACATTCGGTTTACAAAGCCGTCACAACGGTTATAATCCTTACGGCTTTATACGGGGCCGAGGTATGGTATAGGGTAAAACTAAACCAACCCGTACAAGCCGGCACAACAGCAAATTATCCGCCAAGGCCATTTAATCGATCGGGTCGATAAAGCCTTAACCGCGTCCCTTAAGGCAGTGGTCCCAGCTTGGAAAACCACACCGATAAACGCATTGCATTACGAATCCGGCATCCTAAGCGCCCAAGCGCTTTTGGAACAAGCCCGCCTCCGTTTTGCGGCCCGTATAAATACGGTTCCGGAAGAACACCCCCGGCCGCAGCGGCCAAGCCGGCCCTTAACGCCCGAGGGCCTAGGGCAGGCTTACCCGGCAAGCTTGCAACCTCCTTGCAAAGGACGGCCGGACCTTCCGGCTTGCACCCGCCCCTACCTCCCTTATAAATATACGGGGCTTACGGTGGCCATACAAAAAAGCAAGCAGCCGCTAAAGCATTTACGGCGTGGCTTTACACCCTCCCACCCACCGACGTTATATATATAGCGACGGGTCCAAAGCAAAGAACGGAGCAGTTGGATACGGCTGGGTAATATACCAAGCCGGCCAACGCAAACTTTCCGGGCACGGCCGGCTGGCGCATCCCGCGGAAGTATTCGACGGCGAGGCGGAAGGGGCCCGGATGGGCCTCCGTAAAGCCGTTTGGAGCTTCCGCAATTGCACTTTCCACTTGTGCCTCGATAACACCTCGGCGGCTAACGGCTGTTTAAGCACGGCCCCTGATAGTTCACAAGGGGCTTTTAAAAAAATCCATTGCCTTATGGATAAACACCAGGTATACGTACGCTAGTCCCCGGGCCATATGGGAATCCCCGGAAACGAAGAGGCAAACGCCGAAGCAAAGTTGGGATCGGCCCTGCCAATACCCCAACATTTTAAACCAACGGTGGCCGGAGTAAAGGCTTTAGCCCGGAAAACGGCCCGGGACGCCCGGAACGCATGGTTTAAGGACAACTTTCCGGATCGGTATAAGGCTATAGGCCTCCCGCCGGCACCACAACATACGCCCGAAGCGTTGCAGCTGCACCGGAGGGTACTGCAACGGCTAATAGCCGCACGCACCGGTCACGGGGATTTCGACTGGTACCACCGAAAGTTCCAACACGAAGACGATAACCCGTGCCGCTGCGGAAAAAACAAATCCCCTTCCCACCCTGTATTTTGCAGGTTGGCTAAAACGGCAGAAAATAAATGGCCTATAGCGGACCCCTCCCCGGCTTCCGACAAGCCCGGATATTAAAAACGGCTACTTTAAAAGCCTTTCCTTTTTGCTTCGTTCGCCGAAGCTACCAATTATTACACTATCGCTGGACGATAACAACAGGGCCTAAAAAGCCCGCATACATCCTTTTCCTTGTTCTCCTACACCTTTTACCTTTTTCCTTTGTACCACCAGGACTAACAGTAGGCTCGTTAGTCCCCCGCACCTCCGGCCGGGCCCTGGGGGTCCCGAGGACCTTCCAGCCTAAAACCCGGCCCCACCCCTTTACCGGCATACTCGCCGGCCGAACGCACTACTACCACCCGCAGCGCTTTACAACGCCCTGGCGTATATATATACGCCCTACCGCCGATTGCCCGCTCACTAATAAGGAGCGCTGGAACGCGGCCCGACCTTCGTATGCCTTCGGGTTTAATTCTGCTAGCCGCCGGATAGCAACATGTAGCCTAATGTTTAGCTTAGGTAGCGCTAGCACGTTATATGCCCCTTGGGAGGCAGGGACTGGTAAATCCCGACTTACTAACGTTAAATATACTCACTCACTCACTTACTTAGCCGGCCGAAAAGGAAAGAAGCTTATACGGGGCCCCGGAGCCCCCGCAACGCGCGCCCCGGCCACTTACGCGTCGGTGGCCCGGGAGGGCCACCAACAACACCAACAACCCGCACAAGCTTTTCGGGGCCGTACGCCCCAAACTACCCGGGCACCCCGCCTACCAACAGGCTTTAAAGCCGACTTCCGAGTGTTCGTTAGGATCCCGGAAGAACGGCAGGCTTGGGCCAACCAACAAACGGGCTTTAGCATTCGCAAAGCCTTTGCCGATAGTAGGGACCTGCCGTTTACGACGGCCGACGTCCCGGAAGCGTACCGAACCTTTACCGGGTTCGTGTTAAAAGCAAAAACGGCCGATATCCAAAGCCGGCTTTTGCAGCACCGATCCGAACTAGGCCGTTTATATAACGCCGAAAGGATCGAAAAGCCCGAAATCTGGTACAACTACGTAATTTCCGGCTGCCCTACCTTTTTAACCAACGGCTTTGGTTAGTGCGTCCCGGTATCGGATAAACTGGTTCGGGAGGAAGTGGAAGCCCAAAAGGCACAAACCGGTAAACGTTAAGCCTTCCGGGGCCGGCGTCGACCACCAAGGGCGTATATCGTGGATTATATCCCTTTATACGCAAGTGGCCGGGTTTAGGCTTTAGGGGATCACTTCCTTCTCACGCCGCGTACAACGACACCCGCCGGTTACCCAGCACACCCCTGGCTGCCACGGCTTCCACGTGGCCCGCAATTGCGCCCGGGCCGATAGGTGCCTTCGGTGCGGGAAAATAAACGACGACCGGCACGTACAACCGTGTACGGCCCCCCCGCAATGCGCGAACTGCTCGGGCCCGTACCTTGCCAACCACCCGAACTGCCCCATAAGGCCCGTACGGGTAAACAAAATGCTAAAGCACTTAACCTATAAGGAAAAAGGGGCCGTTAGGAGGTTAGGCGCACAAGCGTACCGGCGGCGGCAAAGGCGGCGGAAGCCGCCGTTGCTACCGCCACCGCCGCTGCCGCCGCTAACACCCTTTCCGCAACCGCAACTACTACGGGCAACTTCGCCCTAGCCGCGAATTCGACGGCGGACCTTACGACCGCTACCGCCACCACCGTAGCCACCATTACCACCGCTAACGCTACCGTTACCACGGCCGTACCGCCGATGCTAGCCCCGCGGCCGACACCGGTAACGCCGCTTATCCGTTACCCCCGCCGCCGCCGCCGCCGCCCCAACCGCTGCCGTGGCAAGCCCGGCGAATTCGCCGGCCCCCGAGGGCGTAACCCGTACGGCCAGCAGGGAAAGGCACCCTGCTAAAAGGCTTAGGGTTAGTTCCAACAACCAATACGAAGTACTGGCGGATATGGAACTGGACCTCCCCGAGCCCGAAAGGGCTATCGAAATAACCGGAAACCCCCGGAGGAAACCGACGGTACCGCTGGCCAACAACCCCAAAGCCAAAGCCCCCAATACACTAACGCCGCTTTTACGTATGCCAGCAGCCAACCGGATACAACAAACGCATGGCAATAGGGCCCGGCGCCCGGGGCTTCGCCCCGAACGCCGTGCTGTAACCGCCGCCCAAGCGAACGTTCGACGTAGCTAAAGGCGGGGGCTACTTTACTCCAACTATTTTGGAGCCAAAATATCGACGTGGTGCTAATGCAGGAGCCTTTTAGTGCGTGGAAAGAAAGCTTATGCTTTGCACCCACCCGTCGTACGAGCTATTTACTCCGGTAAATAGCTGGCACGACCACTAAACCAAGCTCGGGTAATAACTTACGTACGAAAGACCCGGGGTTTTAGCCCGTAGCGGACCGGCCGGCAGGCAGCACCCGGGACATCCTTTGGCTTACCGTCGCCGGGTGCACTTTCGTTAACGTATATAGGCCTCCAGGGGACCTTCGGAACCCTCGTTGACCTTTTACTACGTTGGCGCCCAACGGCAAAATGCATTATAGCTGGGGACTTTAACGCAGGGTTCCCGGCGTGGGATCCGGTTAAGGGTAATAGGAATAGGGGCCAGGATATAGCCCAATGGGCTAATACTTATAACCTCCTCCTACTTACCGACCCAGGCCAACCTACGCATAACGATGGGGCGTTTTGGATTTTACCTTTTCCAACGCCCCTTTGGCAACAGCGGAAATCGACCCTTCGTTAGCAACCGATTCGACCACCGCTCGATACGGATCGAGGTCCTTAAACCTAATAACTCCGTTCCGGATTGCCGGCGTGTTACGCTACCAAACGATAAATACCGATTTTCGCAAACGCGGTAGCAACGGGGGCCGGCAGCCTACCGCCACTTTTAAATCCAAGCATTACGGATTACCTGGATAAAGCGGCCGAGGCATTAACAAACCTGCTAAAAGATGCGTTAATAGCTTTCGGCCGGGGGCCTAAAGCCAAAAGAAAAGGCCAACCCTGGTGGAACGAAAAGTGCGCTAACGCCCAACGGGACCTTGCAAAAGCTATGGGAAACGGCGGGCCTTTTACGGCCGAAGCCCGTGCTTTAAAAGCAACGGTTCGGACGGCTAAAAGACAGCATTGGGCCAGCGTGCTGGAGGAAATGGATTCCCCGAAAGCGCTATACCGTGCTGTAAAGTGGCATAAACTTACACCCGCTATACGGCTTCCCCCGTTAAATATTAACGGGGAGGTTATAAATAGCCCCAAGGGATAAAGCGGAAGCATTAGGCCGCAAGATCCTCCGTAGGTTTACGGCGGAGGACGACTTACAAAAGGACCCGTTACAGCAAAAGGCTACCCAAGGACCGCACAACTCCCGTGGGACCCCCACGTCCTTTTAGAGGAATGCCGGAAGTGCACCGTTGGCACGGCAAACACGGCCCCGGGCGTCGATTCCCTAACGGTTAAACTACTTACAGCGGCGTGGCCGGCAATAGGGGAATACGTTAGGGCCCTTTTCGAGGCTTGCCTTAAAGCCGGGCACTACCCAGCCCCTTTCCGCACAGCGGAAGTGGTTATGCTGAAAAAGCCGAATAAAACGGATTTAACGGACCCAAAATCCTACCGCCCGATAGCTTTACTCCCGTGCTTAAGGAAAGGGCTGGAGCGGCTGGTGGTTTCGCGGATGGCATCCCTCGCATTACAACACGGGCTTATAGCCCCGCAACACGCCGGGGCTACCCCGAAAAAGGCCGCCATCGATTTAACGGCATGCGTGGCCCACGAGGTGGAACGGGCCTTCCAAAAGCATAAAACGGCCGCCCTCGTTACCATGGATGTACAAGGGGCTTTCGACGCCGTACTTCGCCGGAGGCTCCTTTAAAGGCTTTTAAACCAAGGCTGGGATCCAACGTTAGTACGATGGGTATCATCTTTTGCAGGAAACAAGGTAGTTAAAGTGCGTTTGAAGGACGCCACGGCACCCCCTTTTTCCCCGGACTGCGGGCTACCCCAAGGGTCACCGGCGTCACCGGTCCTATTTATGCTTTATATGGCCGAAATCCTACCCAAAGCAAAAGCGATTAGGTACGGATACGCGGACGATATAGGCATTTGCGTAACGGGTAGCATTCCGGAAGAGTGCTCTCGTAAAGCAGGGGCTACGGTTACGGAAATCCTACGTTGGGGCAGGGCTAATAAGGTTGCTTTCGACCCGGGGAAGTGCGAGCTTATGCATTTTTCCAAACGGAAAAATCCCACAACCCCAGCGGTTACGGCGGAGGGCCTTACCATACAACAAGCTACAAGAGCTTTACGGTGGTTAAGGGTCCTTTTCGACCAAAGGCTTAATTTTAAAGCCCACGTGGAAAACAGGGCTGCAAAAGCCCAAAGCGTTGCCAACCACTTCCGAAGGCTTACGAATTCGATAGGGGGGATACCGGCACATTCGGTTTACAAAGCCGTCACAACGGTTATAATCCCTACGGCTTTATACGGGGCCGAGGTATGGTATAGGGGTAAAACTAAACCACACCCGTACAAGCCGGCACAACAGCAAATTATCGCTAAGGCCATTTAATCGATCGGGTCGATAAAGCCTTAACCGCGTCCCTTAAGGCAGTGGTCCCAGCTTGGAAAACCACACCGATAAACGCATTGCATTACGAATCCGGCATCCTAAGCGCCCAGGCGCTTTTGGAACAAGCCCGCCTCCGTTTTGCGGCCCGTATAAATACGGTTCCGGAAGAACACCCCCTGGCCGCAGCGGCCAAGCCGGCTTTTAACGCCCGAGGGCCTAGGGCAGGCTTACCCGGCAAGTTTGCAACCTTTTTGCAAAAGACGGCCGGACTTCTTCCGGCTTGCACCCGCCCGGCCTACCTCCTTTATAAATATACGAGGCTTACGGTGGCCATACAAGAAAAGCAAGCAGCCGCTAAAGCATTTACGGCGTGGCTTTGCACCTTCCCACCCACCGACGTTATAATATATAGCGACGGGTTTAAAGCAGAGAACGGAGCAGTTGGATACGGCTGGGTAATATACCAAGCCGGCCAACGCAAACTTTCCGGGCACGGCCGGCTGGCGCATCCCGCGGAAGTATTCGACGGCGAGGCGGAAGGGGCCCGGATGGGCCTCCGTAAAGCCGTTTGGAGCTTCCGCAATTGCACTTTCCACTTGTGCCTCGATAACACCTCGGCGGCCAACGGCTGTTTAAGCACGGCCCCTGATAGTTTACAAGGGGCTTTTAAAAAATCCATTGCTTTATGGATAAACACCAGGTATACGTACGCTGGTCCCCGGGCCATATGGGAATCCCCGGAAACGAAAAGGCAAACGCCGAAGCAAAGTTGGGATCGGCCCTGCCAATACCCTAACATTTTAAACCAACGGTGGCCGGAGTAAAGGCTTTAGCCCGGAAAACGGCCCGGGACGCCCGGAACGCATGGTTTAAAAACAACTTTCCGGATCGGTATAAGGCTATAGGCCTCCCGCCGGCACCACAACATACGCCCGAAGCGTTGCAGCTGCACCGGAGGGTATTGCAACGGCTAATAGCCGCACGCACCGGTCACGGGGATTTCGACTGGTACCACCGAAAGTTCCAGCACGAAGACGATAACCCGTGCCGCTGCGGAAGAAACAAATCCCTTCCCACCCTGTATTTTGCAGGTTGGCTAAAACGGCAAAAAATAAATGGCCTATAGCGGACCCCTCCCCGGCTTCCGACAGGCCCGGATATTGGAAACGGCTACTTTAAAAGCCTTTCCTTTTTGCTTCGTTCGCCGAAGCTACCAATTATTACACTATCGCTGGACGATAACAACAGGGCCTAAAAAGCCCGCATACATCCTTTTCCTTGTTCTCCTACACCTTTTACCTTTTTCCTTTGTACCACCAGGACTAACAGTAGGCTCGTTGGTCCCCCGCACCTCCGGCCGGGCCCTGGGGGTCCCGAAGACCTTCCAGCCTAAAACCCGGCCCCACCCCTTTACCGGCATACTCGCCGGCCGAACGCACTACTACCACCCGCAGCGCTTTAAACGCCCTGGCGTATATATATACGCCCTACCGCCGATTGCCCGCTCACTAACAAGGAGCGCTGGAACGCGGCCCGACCTTCGTGTGCCTTCGGGTTTAATTCTGCTAGCCGCCGGATAGCAACATGTAGCCTAATGTTTAGCTTAGGTAGCGCTAGCACGTCATATGCCCCTTGGGAGGCAGGGACCGGTAGATCCCGACTTACTGACGTTAAATATACTCACTTACTCACTCACCAGCGCGGCCTCGTTGCCAACCCGAGAGAGTGTGGTGATGCGAGAAAGAACTTCCGGTCGGCGGGAGTTAGAGGTGCGGGGATTGAAAATTAGCGGGTTCAGTCTCGCCTCTCGTGTTACGACCAAGGCGACGCAACAGGTGGCTTGGAAAAGCAGGCGGCAGGGAAAGGGTGTGGATCCCAAAGGCAGGCCTGGCCCTTCTAGGGAGGCTTGCCTAGCGCGTTGATGGTCCCCATCAACGGTAATTAATAACTCCGTCTGGACACGGAGTTTCCCTGTATATAAACCCAAGCAGACTCCTCAGGTCGTCAAGTCTGAGGAGGAGAATCAATCAAGCAGAATCCCAAGTATCATAAGTTGCACACCAGAGCTGTGCAACCTGTGACCAGGGACGCCTGCTTGGAGCCACAAGCGGCCAAGTGGGGGGACGCTTCCCCCGCTTTGGACAGCCACGTGGGAGGTTAGCTTAGGAGCGCCAGGCGATTTGAGTATAAGAACAGCAGGAAGCCCTTTCTGGCCAGATGGCTCTGATAGATGCTCGGTATCAGTCAGCCTAAGTTAGCTTCCGGGTAACCCTTGGAGCAAGCAATCATATGTTCCTGCATCCAGCCTATTGCCCTTTTGCAGCGCTTGACAGTTGTACTGCTCACCAGCCTCTCCTCAGGTGCCCTACCTTGGGAGCGAGCAGAACCCCGATTGTAACTTTTCGTTCACCTGCACCATTTTGTAGATTGCCAAGTTGGAGAACTCGGAAAGGTGAAAGTTCGCCGAATGCTTATGTAGATAGCTCCCAAAGTCCTATCGGTAATTTTTACCTACTTCCTTTGCTTTGGATAACTAATGGGTAATAATTACGAATCGTTAAATCGGGATACACAACCATGGCCGCCCAAAAGGTGACGAGGCCTCGAATTGTCCTGATCTCTTTTAATTTCCAACCATTTTTTGACGAAGTTTATAGCTCCCTGATTACGGGGCTCGAATCGAAAGCGAGGCTCCAACGTGTCCAGGAGGCAGAGTCAGCCATCCGTTTGCTGTTAGAACAGCCGCAGCCTTCTGCCGTCCTCATTACCGACGAGGCCCTGACCGACGACGAGAATGCCCGTGTCTGGGAGGCGGTCCTGCAGCATGTGCGCCAAGGGGGAACGTCCGTGATCATGGGCCACTTCTCCTTCGTCAAGCCGGCGGCGGTAAAGCCATTCTTCGTAAAGGCGGGGTTGCTGTGGGAGGCCGGCTCGTACCGCCGGACGACGCTCGGGCTCGACCGAGGGTGGTGGGCGACGACCTGGCCATAAAATTTCCGCCCCAGTTTAGCCAAAAGGCGCTGTTTGTCAAAAATGTGGCGCCTGCGGATACCTGGTACCACCCGGATGAAAGCTCGGGAGAGACGGCGGCCGCGCTTGCGAATATTGGACGAGGGAAGCTTGGGTACATTGGTGATGTGAACGCCGAGGAGGGCTTAGTGGCCGTTATCCATGACATGTGCGGGCTTTGACGGCGGAGCGGCGCTGCACCGGCCGTCATTTGTTGTGGCTTGGAACTGGAGAATAAGGCGGCGGCTGGTCGGGAGCTGGAGGCGGCAGGGTGTTGAAAGACGGCAGCACAGCGTGTCCAATTATCGCCTGCGCCGTCGACCACCGACATTTTTCAACTGGACCACTGAAGCCTGAACCAATACATATTTTTAGCCTAGAATTGGAACCTAGCCCGCTGAATCGCCGAACCAAAGAAGGTGCCTGGCTGTAAGCCGCGTGGTACTAACCCTCCGGTAGCTCCCCGCCTCTAGCCATTCCCCTTTCCCGCAACCCTGACGTTTTCACATTCCGCTACACCAGAAGACTGGCTGGATGGCGGGCCCTGCGGTCAATCGACTGCTTCTCGGATCAGGCTTGTCCCTTCTCGCTCAGATGCGCGCTTAATAATTTATTCATTGTGAACATGTGAAGCTCTCCGTGTTGAAGATGCTCTGCATCGCCCGGTCGCATCGAATGTATCGCTTATCGGCGGGGTCTTGGAGATCATGCGATTTGATGTAGTTCCAGATCTCCTTGACGGTTTGGGGCCGTGACAACTAATTTGTGCACCCCATGTCGGGCACCCCCCAAACGGGCACCTGGCCCGTGATCCGCTTAACACCAAACCTACTGCATTCAACTGTAAATTTCTACCTCTATTTAAGCAACCTCGATGCAAGATAAAGCTGATTCCTGATCAAAATTTTCCGCTCTTTCAGACGCTGTATCCATTATCTCTTGAACGTTACCCCTCGCCTTTGCAACACGGCGGATATCCACAAAGGTCTGGTTAGGATCAGTGGCTACCCTTCTCTTTTTGCGAGGCCGCTGTGCTTCCAATTGGGCCTCTAACTGCCTGATTTTTTGGTGAGCTATAGCCAAGTCGTATTCGTGCATGCTGTAGCTTTTTTGAAGCTTTCGGAAGAAAAGCCGGGTCGTGGGGCTTACAGGAATCCGGGCCTTGATAGTGCTGATTTGGGTGGCCAACTTTCTCGACTGTTTGGGAGTTTCCCATGGGATTTGGGACATCCGGACAGGGACCACTGAACGTTGTTTTGGCCCTGTTATCCTTTGCAAATTGTTAAATTCCGGCTCGCCGGCTGTCTTGGCTGGAATTGTCGAGGATGAAGCGGCTTATGAGGGGTTTGGCTATATTCCGAGGCCACAACCCGGCCGCCGCCACCCTAACCTAATTCTATAGGGGGTAAGGGCCTTTGTTCGTGCGTAGGCATAACCCTTTAAAATTAACGTTTTCTTACCACTGTTAAGCAGGTAAATAAAGCTTAAAACCCTACTTTTTGGCGGTAGGCGTGCTTAAGAGGGCCGAAAACGGATAAATCGAGGGTTGCAGTACGTGGGAGGTATGGGGGGGGGGGGGGGGGGGGGGGGGGGGGTAAATAAAGGAGATAAACGTCGTTCCGGAGGCAAAGATAAATAAACTTTTTGGTTATATGGGATCCGTGCCCATTTTAAAATTAAAAGCCGGGGTTTAAGGGTGGGGTTAGGGGAGAGAGAGAAGAAAGTATATTTAACGTCGGTATAGTCGGGATTTACCTGTCCCTGCTTCCCAAGGGGCATATGACGTGCTAGCGCTACCTAAGCTTATTTACACCAGGTTATAGTGCTGCTATTAAGGCGGCTAACAAATTAAACCCGAAGGCATACGGGGGTTAGGCCGCATTCCGGCGCTCCTTGTTAGTAAGCGGGCAATCGGCAGTAAGGCGTAAATGTACGCCGGGGCGTTGTAAAGCGCTGCGGGTGGTAGTGATGCTGTCGGCCGGCGGGTATGCCGGAAAAGGGGTAAAGCCGGGTTTGGGCGGGGGAGGGGGTTTTCGGGGCCTCCTTTGGGCCCGGCTGGAAGTGCGAGGGACTAACGAGCCTACTGTTAGTCCTAATAGTACAAGGGAAAAGGAAAAAGGTGTAAGGAAAAAGAAAAGGAAAAGGTTATATGCGGGCTTTTTTTTATTTTTTTTTATTTTTTTAATTTTTTTAATTTTTTTTAGGCCTTATCGTTATCGTCTGGCGGTAGTGTAATAGTTGGTAGCTTCGACGAACGAAGCAAAAAGGGAGGGCTTTTGGAAAAGCCGTTTCCAATATCCAAGCTTGTTAAACGCCGGGGAAGGGTCCGTTATAAGCCACTTGTTTTTTACCGCCCTAGCCAGCTTGCAAAATATAGGGTGGGAAGGGGATTTATTTCACCCGCAGCGGCACGGGTTATCGTCCTCGTGTCCGAATTTTCGGTGGTACCAGTCGAAATCCCCGTGGCCGGTGCGTGCGGCTATTAGCCGTTGCAATACCTTCCGGTGCAGTTATAACGTATCGGGCGTGTGTTATAATGCCGGCGGGAGGCCTATAACCTTATACCGTTCCGGAAGGATATCTTTAAACCACGCGTTCCGGGCATCCCGGGCTATTTTCCGGGCCAAAGCTTTTACTCCCGCCACCATTAGTTTAACGTGTTAAGGTATCGGGAGGGCCGTGCCTAATTTTGCTTTAGTATCGGCCTTTTCGTTCCCGGGGATTCCCGTATGGCCCGGGGATTAACGGACGTGTTTTGGTGCTTATCTATAAAATAGTAAACCTTTTTAAAAGCTTTTTACGAGCTGTTAAAGGCCGTACTTAAAAAGCCGTTAGCCGCCGAAATGTTATCGAGGCATAAGTGGAAAGTGCAGTTGCGGAAGCCCTAAACGGCTTTACGGAGGCCCATTTGGGCCCCTTCCGCCTCGCCGTCGAATACTTCCGCCGGGTGCGCCAACCGGCCGTGCCCGGAAAGTTTGCGTTAGCCGGCTTAGTATATTACCCAGCCGTATCCGACTGCCCCGTCCTTTGCTTTAAACCCGTCGTTGTGTATTATAACGTCGGTAAGTAAAAAGGTGCGAAATTACGCTATAAATGCTTTTGCGGCTGCAAGCTTTTCTTATGTAGCCACCGTAAGCCCCGTATATTTATAAGGGAAGTAAGCCGGGCGAATGCAAGCCGGGAAAAGTTCGGCCGTCTTTTGTAAAAAGGTCGCAAGCTTGCTAAAAAAAAAGCCCGCCTTAGGCCCACAGGCGTTAAAAGCCGGCTTGGCCGCTGCGGCTAAGGGGTGATTTTCCGGAACCGTATTTATACAGGCCGCAAAACGAAAGCGGGCTTATTCCAAAAGCACCTGGGCGTTAGGGATGCCGGATTCGTAATATAGAGCGTTTGTCGGTATAGTTTTCCAAGCTGGTACCACTGCCCGGAAGGACGCTTTTAAAGCTTTGTTAACCCGTTCGATTAAATAGCCTTAGCGGATAATTTGCTGTTATGCCGGCTTATATGGGTGTGGTTTGGTTTTGCCCTTATATTACATTTCGGCCCCGTATAAAGCCATAAGGATTATAACCGTTATAACGGCTTTATATACCGAATGTGCCGGTATCCCCTTATCGGATTCGTAAACCTCCAAAAGTGATTTGCAACGCTTTAAGCTTTTGCGGCTTTGTTATCGACGTGGGCTTTAAAATTAAGCTTTTAATTAAAAAAAACCCTTAATTACCGTAAAGCTCCTATAGCTTGTTATATGGTAAGGCTTTCCGCCGTAACCGTTAAAATTATGGGGTTTTTCCGCTTGGAAAAATGCATAAGCTCGCACTTTCCCGGGTCGAAAGCAACCTTATTAGCCCTACCTTAACGTAGGATTTCCGTTATAATAACCCTTGCTTTACGGGAGCACTTTTTTAAAGTGCTACCCGTTACGCAAATGCTTATATTATCCGCGTATCCGTACTTAACCGCTTTTGCTTTAGGTAGGATTTTAACCATATAAAGTATAAATAGGACCGGTAACGCCGGTAACCTTTGGGGTAACCCGCAGTTCGGGGAAAAAGGGGGTGCCGTAGCGTTTTCGAAACGCACTTTTACCACCTTATTTTTTGCAAACGATAACACTTATCGTATTAACGTTAAATCCCAGCCTTAGTTTAAAAGCTTTCGTAAAAGCCTCCGGCGAAGTACAACGTTAAAAGCCCTTTATATATCTATAATAACGAGGGCGGCGGACTTATGCTTTTAAAAAGCCCGTTTTACCTCGTGGGCTACGCACGCCGTTAAATTGGTAGCGGCCTTTTCGGGGTAGCCTTAGCGTGTTACGAGGCTATTAGCCCGTATTGCAACGCGAGGGAAGCCATTCGCGAGGTTATTAAACGTTCCAACCCCTTCCTTAAACACGGGAGTAAAGCTATTAAGCGGTAGGATTTTAGGTCCGTTATATCCGATTTGTTCGGTTTTTTTAGCATAACCACTTCCGCTATGCGAAAAGGGCTCGAGTAGTGCCCGGCCTTAAGGCAAGCTTCGAAAAAGGCCTTAACGTACTCCTTTATTGCCGGCCATACCGCTATAAACAGCTTAACCGTAAAAAATCGACGCCCGGGGCCGTATTTGCCGTACTAACGGTAAATTTCCAGCATTTTTCTAAAAAAACGTGGGGGTTCCACGGGAGTTATGCGGTTTTTTAAAAGGCTTTTTACTGCAACGGGTTCTTTTATAGGTCGTCCTTCGCCGTAAACCTACGGAGGATTTTGCGGCTTAATGCTTCCGCTTTATCCCCCGGGGCCACTATTACCTCCCCGTTAATATTTAACAAGGGGAGCCGTATAGCTGGTGTAAGTTTATGCCATTTTACGGCCCGGTATAACGCTGTTAAAAAATCCACTTTTTTTTAGCACGTTAGCTTAATGCTATTTTTAGCCGCCCGAATCGTTGCTTTTAAAACACGGGTTTCGGCCGTAAAAAGCCCCCATTTGCTATGGCTTTTGCAAAGTCCCGTTATACGTTAGCGCACTTTTCGTTCTATTAAAGTTAGCCTTTTCTTTTAGCTTTAAACCCCCGGCCGAAAGCTATTAACGCATTTTTTAACAGGTTTATTAATGCCTCGGCCGCTTTATTTAAATAATCCACCGTATATGGATTTGTAAATGGCGGTAAGCTACTGGCCCCCGTTGTTACCACGTTTGCGAAAAACGGTAGTTTATCGTTTGGTAGCGTAATACGTTAGCAATCCGAAACGGAGTTATTACGGTTAGGAATTTCGATTCGTATTATTACAATTAAGGGTTTGCTCCTAAAGTAGGGCACCTCGGGGGTGGTAAGGACAGTATCGCTACTGCTAGTGGATAAAGGAACACGTAACTTAAAAGGACAATTTAATTGCTTGCCCTAAGGGATGCTTAGGAGCTAACTTAGGTTAATTAATGCCGAAACCTTAATTAAAACTACCTAAAACAGTAAAAAATCCATCCTTTATATATACGCTGCCTTTTGCCTTATGTTAGGTTAAATTTGTGGATTTGTGGTCCCCTTAATACAAATCCAAAAATCTTTTTAGCTTTATGGATTTGTGGTTCCCTTAACACAAATCCAAAAATCCAGCTGTGGTTACGTAACCCTACGTATCCGGGTGCGGGGCAGGGGCAAAGTTTAAAACCCCTTCCGTTTTGCCGCTTTAGGGCTTGCATGCTGGTCGTAATATTAGGTTTCCCTTTTTAAGCTAAATCCCTTTAGCCACGTTTTATCGCCCCGCTTTTTATTAATAGTAAGTACTTTCCTTTTTTACCATTTCCCATCCCCTTTTTGTTTTAACAAAATATCTGGTCGGGTGCGGAAACGTCCTTTTGCGAAAAAAAACCCTTTAGCGCAAAAACCTGCTTATTTAAGTACTTTCCTCTCCTATTAAAATGCCTTTTTGTTCTTTTTATTACGAAATTTTAAAACGCGAAAAGTGTAAGCCTTTTTTTAGGATTTATCGCGGCGCGTGGAATGCTTTAATCGGAACCGCACGGGTTGCGACATTTTAGGTCCTTCGCTCGAGCAGCTTCGTTTTATCGGTTTTTAATATTAGCAAATGAAAACGGAAATTAAAGCGGTAAAAAAAGAACGCCGTACTTTCGATAACGAGCGTCGCGCTTTAAACAACAAACTCGAGCGCTTGTGAAAATAAAAAAAAATATAGTTTAAAAAGAAAATGCGTGCAATCCGTCGTAGTATTAACGCTATAAAAGAGTTGGAGCGTATTAAGCGGGAGGAGGCCGACCGGGAAGCTTGTCGGGTTCCTTTACAATTTAAGCCATCCGTAGCTCCTTTTTTCCTTTTCGGCTGGCAAGCGTCCGGGGTTAATCCTAACTTAAACCTGCTTGCCTTTTTTAACTAGGGTAAATTGTAACTTTTTCCAACAATTTTTTTAAGTTTTATAACGCATTGGGCGTGGCTTTGGTTTTTTGCCGAAGTTTCGGGTTCGAATTCCGGCACGACCGTAAAGGTCGATAAATTTTCGGGCTTGCCCCGGAGCTTATCGAACTTTTATTCTTTTTTTTTTTTTTTGCTAACCGTTCGGCGTAAACTCCTTTGCCCTATTTGGTTCCGGTAAATGCTGCTTTTTTTAACTTAATAATAAAGCGGTATTATTTATAGCACCCATTTTGTAAGTCCCGGGTTCGATTCCCGGTTAAGCTAAAAGGACCGGCGGTTTTTTTGGAAATATCGCGGGTATTTCCAAAAAAAGATCGTCGTTTCGCCGTCCTTTTGCTAACCTCCTTATAAGCGCTTTTACCGGTATTCCGCTAAAGCTTCCTAACAATTTATAAGGTTAATTCCTTTTTCCCACGTATTTTTTTTATAACCGTACCTTTTTTATTTAACTAAGTATTTTTTAGGCCTATTTTTCGGCTTATAATTTAAAATCTTTTCGACTTTGTATTTTTATTCCGGGTCGATTTCCATTAACTCGTCGCTTTTAAAACCCGGTAACGCTAGTTCGAATAGGGAAATATGAAAAACCGGGTGGGATTTTATGGTAATGGTAATCGAAGTTTATAATTTACGTCCGAAACCTTTTTTAATATTTTAAACGGTCCTAATTTTTTATAGTTTAGCTTATCGCTCGGTCGTTTCGTTTTAATATTTCGTCGAAAAAGATAAACGCTATTTCCCTCCTTAAAGGTCGGTTTTTCGATCCTTTTTTATTTGCTTAAATAGCTATGCGGTGCCGTAATTTCTTTAGCTTTGCTTAAAGGTGTTTATATAGTTTAGTAAGTTTCGTTACTTATATTTCCGTTATTAAAGCATGCTTTCCTGCTTTAGGTTTTTTATACGCTATAAGCGTAAACCCGTAATTCGTATAAAACGGTATATATTTTTATGCTTTTATAAACTAAGCTGTTATAAGCGAACTAGGCTATAAGGAGTAATTATACCCAATCGTTTTGTTTATAATTAACGTAATAACGTAAATATTGCTTTATAGTTTGGTTTGTCCGTTTCGTTTATCCATTTATTTAAAAGTGGTAAGCTATAAATAAAAAGTGCTCCGCTTTTAGCCTATTTGTAAGCCTTTTCCAAAACTTGCTTATAAATAGCTTATTTTATCCGTAATTAAACGGTTCGGCGTGCCGTATTCCGCTATTACGTGCCTAATAAAAACGTACGCTAATTTCGTAACGTTATTGCTTTTTTTATATGGTAAAAACAAAACGTATTTGGTAAGCTTATCTATTATTACTAATATATTATCGTATTTCATTTTAATTAACGGTTTTTTGGATTAGGAAAGTTTAATAACGAAATTTATAATAATTTTTGCCATGTTTCGCTTAACGCTAGTAATGGTTGTAAAAACCCATAAGGCTTATGCTTATTAGCTTTATTTTTAACGCAGTTTTTGCAATTTTTTATTACGTTTTGTATTTCGGCTCGAGTTTTTATAAACCCGTAATATTATTATAACCGTTTTCACGTTTTTTTTTACGCTTTAATAGCCGTATACCAGCTGGTTATAAATTTATTGGATTTTTTTCAAGGTTTAAACTTTTCCTTATTGGACCGTTTTAACGAGCATTTTTTATACCGGGATTAAAAATCTATTTGGTTTTTCCGCTAGGATTACCCGTGTTTTTTTAAATATTGCAACCTAATAATCCGGCCGTTAGTTTAAGGCATCCGCCCGGCCGTTTTCCAACCCTTTCCGGTATTTAACCCGGATATCGTAGTTTTGCAAAAATTCGCTTTAATAAACTTATCGCTTATTTAAATTTTTACTTATAGTAAAATGTGTTAGGTTTTTATAATCCGTATATATTACGATTTAATGCTTCGCTTTATAAAAGTATAGCCGCCATTTTTTAAATGCTCGGATTATCGCTAAAAGTTTTTTATTGTAAATTTGGTAGTTTAACTTAAATCCATTTAACTTTTACGAAAAAAACGCGTAAAAGTACAACCGTTTTTAATCGTCCCGCTGTCCGAGCTGGCCGCCGATCGCGTAATTCGACGCGTCGGTTTTAACTTCGAAAGGTTTTTTTAAGTTTGGGAATGCCAATATTAGTTTTTTTAACACGGCGTTTTGTAATTATTCGAAAGCCTTTTGTTTTTGCTTTTTTAATAAAACTAGTGGTTATTTTTAGTAAAGTTCGTAAATAATATGGCGATTTTGCTATAACTACGGATAAACCGTTTGTAAAAGTTTAAAAATTTTAAAAACTTTCGTATTTTCGTAACGTTTTTAAATATAGGCTATTTTTTAACTTTTTCGACTTTTTTAAGGTTTATACAAACTTGTCCAAATATAATTACAAACCTTAGGAAAGCGACTTTTTGCGAATGCCATTCGCACTTTTCTAGTTTAACGAGGAGCTTTGCATTAAGCAGTTTTTAAAGCACCTTATATACGTGCTGCTTATGCTTTTCCATCGTTTTTAAAAAAATTAAAATATCGTCCAAATACGCGAGGATAAAAATGTCGAAATGCTCGCGTAGCATATAGTTAATTATCCTTTAAAACGTGGCTAGTACGTTAGTAAGCCCGAAAGTTATTACTAAAAACTCGTAAAATTTAAGCTTCGTTTTAAAAGTTATAAACCACTTTTAGCCCTTTTTAATCCGTACTAAACTATAAGTTTTCCGTAAATTTAAAACCGTAAAATACTAGGCTTTGCCGAGCTTATTTCGTAATTTGTTAATAAAAGGTAAAAAATACCGATTTTTAATCGTAGCTTTATTTAATAAGCGGTAATCGATGCATATTTATTCCGTCCCATTTTCCTTTTTCTTTTATAAAATCCCGTGTTTTATTAAAAAGTCGAAAGGTTTAATATGTCCCTTTCGTAAGTTTTCTTCCAGCTATTTTTTTAGCACTTTTTACTATTAAGGGCTAAATTGGTATAGCTTTTGGTATTTAAGCTGCGTTTTTAGCTTAAGTTTAATTTCCAAATCGAATGGTTTATATTCGGGAAACACCGTTTTTAGGTTTTTCCGGAACAATTTTTCGTATTTATAATATTTTTTCGAAATACTCGTAAGCCGTTTTTTAATGTTAATTGGATTATTTTAATCGCTTTCCGCATTAAATAATCGCGTACTCGTTAATATTAAATGTAAAAGTGGATTGCTAGGTTTTATTACCGTTATAACCTTTTTTCGTTGCTTTTTATACTTACGGTTTAAAGTTTGTAATTAATAAACCGTTTTAATTATTTGTAGCTTTTCCTATTAAATTTAACCGGTAGCCCAATTTATCCGTAAATTATTTTTCCTAAGCTAAAAGATTCCGAAAATTACATTTCCTTCCTTTATATCCAGCTTATCCAGTATAATAATAACGTTTTTCCCATTCCGGGTACGTAATATTACTAACTATATTTTTCGGTCGATCCATTTTTTATTATAAGCGATAGGTATTCCTTTAACCGTTTTTAGTTAATACGGTTGGTATTTCCGTTTTATAGGAATTCCATACCGTTTAACCGTTTATAACGATACGTAATCGCTTTATATTTCGCAATTGATTATTATTTTAACCTTTTTTTAATATTTCATTCGAAATATTAATAAATCGTATAGTTAATTCGATTTTGCTATTATAAAGGTTTTTGTTAATTTTTTTTATTTTTTTTATTTCGTGCTTTCCGTTCGGGTAATCCGTTTAGTTTTTTAATAAAAAGAACAAATACCGTACGTTTATCTTTTTATTTGGGTTAAACGGGACATACGCTTATGCGATTTCCTAATGCTAAGTTTCCGCTTTTTATGCCATATGTTTTTTGCATTTCGCAATTTCGCATTTTTTTTAATCGACCGTTTTGATAACATATAGCATTGGGTATTACTCGTTAAGTTTAAAAACTGTGGTAAACCTGCCAATTCGGGCTAGCTTTTACCGTGGCAATTGGAATGCTAAACGGGGCTTAACTTTTAGCTCGCTTTTTAACTTCCGCGGAAAAAAATCGTATTTAAATTTGGGTTATAAATAAAGCTTGCATTTTTTATAAATGCATTTTGCCTAAAAAAGGTACAAATGTCCGAGGTGTTTTATATTAACGCTAAAATGGTTTTCGGGTTTTAGCGTAACCCTATTCGGCTCGTTTATATCGTCGAACCGGTAGCTAGCGTATTTAACTTTTTATTAATTGCTAAATTATAATAAAAGTTAGCCGTTATTTTCGTCCGCCGGGGTAGCGTAATATAACGGGCTATCGGGGTGTTTTAAAACTTTAACGTTCCAAAAACACGCTAAAATATCGAAAGGCGTAAAAGCGTGTTGGTTTTTCCAACTCGTTTGCTTTTCGCGGATTATAAGTACGGAAGTTCCGCCGTTCGGGCTTTCCGCTCGTTTTTAAAATTCGGCCGTTTTAAAGTTTTAACTACCTCGGTTCATTTTAACGTTGGTATTAAAATTTTTCGACTTTCGGAAAAGGTGTGTTTAGTTTAAAGGCTTTTTTCGGGCTTTTTTTCCTCCGCGTTATTTGCTAGGATTGCTCCTTTTTAAATCCCGCGAAAAGCGGTATCGTTTTTCTTTTCCAAATTTTTAAGCCCGAAAACGATCCGCTATTTTCTTTCGCTATTATATTTAAGCCTTATAACTTTAAATATGCAAATGCTTCGTGGTTTTCGAGGATACCATTCGGTAACCTTTTTATCGAACTGGTATATGGCATACAGCTCGTCGTAATAGCCCGTTTAGCTAAACGCTATTTTAAAACACAGCCTTTTTTGCGTTAAGCTTTTTTACGTTTGCTAAAAGTTCGCTATTTAGCGGTTATTATCCCGTTAAGGGCAATTAACTTTTATATAGCCAGTTTAGCCCCATTTAAAACATTTCCTATCCTTTAAATTTTATTTTTGCTTTTTTTGCTGCCCTTATTACTAGTAAGCGGTTTTCGCATTAAAATCCATAAAGCTCGGGTGCGTCCCGTAAACCGTAATGGGTTACTATTTGGCCTTTTTGGTTAATTTTATTGCTTTATGCCGCATTTTTAAAACCGTGTTTTTTTTTTATTATCGTTCGTATAGTTTATCGCTAATGCAAACCGCGTCCCTAACGTAATTCGTAAAAAACTTCGAACGATCCTGCTTCGCAAATTTATCCTTTACGTTTTCGCGCAATCCGTTATAAAAGTGCAATATTAACGTGGCGTTGCTTTAGTTAAGTTTAATGCTAATCCGTTAAAAGTTTGCTGCGTATTTAGCTGCGGCTCCTCGCTATTTAAAGGCCAACAGGTTTTTTTTAGCGATTCGGGTTTCGTCGATTATGCCGAACATTTCGCCGACCTTTTTTCCGAAAGTTTCGAAACTAGTAAAAATAAGTTTAGTAGTTTCCTGGCTACTTTTATACCCTTTAAGGTAGTTACTTTAAATTAGCTAAAACCATTTTTTTATTTTACCGTTTAGCTTAATAGTAGTGTAAGCAACCTTTTATTCCTCGTTTACGAATTGCTGTTTGTAAAATTTAAAATAGCTTTTGCATTTGGTAAGGAACGTTTTAAGCTTGCCGTTTTTTTTTCGTAAAAATCCAGGGACGAAAACTTGTACGCTTTAACCGCGATAGGCGTTTCGAGGGACAGCAATTTCGCGGTAAATTGCTTTACTTCGGCTTAACTTTTGGCGATTTTTTCCCCTATAAGCTTAAAAAGGCTGGCTGTATTAGCGGTTTCGTTAAAGTTGTACTTAACACCGTTAAAGGTAAAAACCGTAGTTTTTTCCTCCTTAGGTTTTTTACTGCTGCTCGCTATAGCTGCATTGTCCTCCTTTTAACGAAGTACTAAACAGGATTAGTTAAAATGTTACAATTAGGGGTTTGCTTTTAAAGTAAGGCACTTCGGGGGTAATAAGGATAATATCGCTGCTATTAGTGGATAAGGGAACACGTAATTTAAAAGGACAATTTAATTGCTTGCTTTAGAGGATGCTTAGGAGCTAACTTAGGTTAACTAATGCCAAAGCCTTAGTTAAAGCTACCTAAAATAGTAGGAAATCCATCTTTTATATATACGCTGCTTTTTGCTTTATGTTAGGTTAAATTTGTAAATTTGTGGTTCTTTTAACATAAATTTAAAAATCCTTTTAGCTTTGTGGATTTGTGGTTTTTTTAACACAAATTTAAAAATCCAGCTGTGGTTACGTAACTTTACGTGTTCGGGTGCGAGGCAAGGGTAAAGTTTAAAACCCCTTTCGTTTTGCCGCTTTGGGGTTTGCATGCTGGTCGTAACACGTATTAAGCGGTGGTCCGAATCGGTTGCTAGCGAAAGGTTAATTTCCGCTATTGCTAAAAGGGCGTTAAAAAAGGTAAAATCCAAAACGCTTTTATCGTTATACGTAAATTAGCTTAAGTCGGTAAGTAAAAAAAGGTTATAAATATTAACCTATTAGGTTATATCCTAGCTTTTATTCCTATTACTTTTAACCGGATCCTACGCTAAAAACCTTGCGTTAAAATCCTTAATTATAATACATTTTGCCGTTAAACGCTAACATAGCAAAAAATTTAACGAAAATTTCGAAAGGTTTTTTAAAAGCTTATATACGTTAATAAAAGTGCACCCGGCGACGGTAAGCCAAAAGATATCTCGAATGTTACTTACCGGCCGGTTCGTTACGGGCTAAAACCCCGGGTTTTTCCGTACGTAAGTTATTACCCAAAGCTTGGTTTAGTAATCGTGCTAGCTATTTACCGAAATAAATAGCTCGTATAATAGGTGGGTATAAAGTATAAATTTCCCTTTCCACGCGTTAAAGGGCTTTTGTATTAGCATTACGTTAATATTTTAGTTTTAAAATAGTTAAAGTAAAATAGCCCCCGCTTTTTAGCTACGTTAAACGTTCGCTTAAACGGCGGTTAAAGCACGGCGTTCGGGGCGAAACCCCGGGCGCCGGGCTTTATTACTATGCGTTTGTTATATCCGGTTGGCTGTTAGCATACGTAAAAACGGCGTTAATATATTAGGGGCTTTAGTTTTAAAGTTATTAGCCGGCGGTATCGTTGGTTTTTTCCAAGGGGTTTCCAGTTATTTCGATAGCCTTTTCGGGTTCGGGAAGGTCCAGTTCCATATCCGCCAATATTTAGTATTAATTGTTAAAATTAACCCTAAATTTTTTAGCAAAATGCTTTTCCCTGCCGGCCGTACGGGCTACGCTTTTCGAAGCTGGCAGGCTTGCCGGGTTTACTGTAACGGCGGAAGCGACGGCGGGGGCGGCGGGGGTAGCAGCGGCGATAAAAATGGCTAAAGTAACGGCGATAACGGTATTAGCCATAAAGTTAACAGCGGTGATAACGGCTATATTAACGGTATTATTAATAGTAATAACGATAGCCGCAGCAATAACGGTAACGGTTGTAAGGTTTGCCGTTAAATTAACGGTTACGGCGAAGCCGCCCGTAATAATAACCGTTGCGGAAAGGGTATCGTCGGTAGCAGCGGTAACGGCGGTAGCGGTGGTAACGGCGGCTTTCCCCGCTTTTGCCGCCGCCCGGTACGCTTATACGTTTAACCTCCTAACAACCCTTTTTGCCTTATAAGTTAAATGCTTTAGCATTTCGTTTACCCGTACGGGCTTTATAAGGCAATTCGAATGGTTAGTAAAATACGGGCCCGAGCAGTTCGCGCATTGCGGGGGGGCCGTATACGGTTATACGTGCCGGTCGTCGTTTATTTTCCCGCATCGAAAGCACTTATCGGCCCGGGCGTAATTGCGGGTTACGTGAAAACCGTGGCAGTTAAAAGTGTGCTAGGTAACCGGCGGGTATCGTTATACGCGGCGTAAAAAAAAAGTGATTTTTTAAAGTTTAAACCCGGCCATTTGCGTATAAAGGGATATAATTTACGATATACGCTTTTAATAATTAACGCCGGCCCCGAAAAGCTTAACGTTTACCGGTTTATACTTTATTTAAGCTTTTATTTCCTCCCGAACCAATTTATCCAATACCGGGACGCATTATTTAAAACCGTTGGTTAAAAAGGTAAAGCAACCGGAAATTACATAGTTATATTAAATTTCGGGCTTTTCGATCCTTTTAGCGTTATATAAACAGCTTAGTTCGGATCGGTATTGCAAAAGCCGGCTTTGGATATCGGCCGTTTTTTGCTTTCAACACGAACCCGGTAAGGGATCGGTACGCCTCCAGGACGTTAGCCGTTGTAAACGGCAGGTTTTTACTATCGGTAAAAGCTTTGCAAATGCTAAAGCCCGTTTATTAGTTGGCTTAAGCCTGCCGTTTTTCCGGGATCTTAACGAATATCCAAAAGTCGGCTTTAAAGCTTGTTAATAGGCGGGGTGCCCGGGTAGTTTAGGGCGTACGGCCCCGATAAGCCTGTGCGGGTTATTAGGGTTATTAGTGGCCCTCCCGGGCTACCGACGCGTAAGTGGCCGGGGGCGTGCGTTGCGAGGGCTTAAAAGCCCCGTATAAGCTTTTTTCCTTTTCGGCCGGCGTGGGTAAGCCGAAAAAAGCTTATTTGGCGTAGTCGATAAAGCAATTTTTCCAGCCGTTAGCTTTGGGGATTGCTTTTACCGGAAGGGAAGCAATGCCGGCGTCGATAAATCGGGGTAGCGTGGCGCAAATTAGGGCCGTTTGTTATTATTTGCGGTTATAACTCGCAATAATTTCCTCCGCGGCCGCCGCGGCCGACCCGACAGGTGGGCGCGTACGCCGGCGTTAGGAGAGGGGGGAGGGGCACCTATGCCGGTGCTGCCGTCGTGGGAGCTTTTTTGGCCTTGAACGGGCCTTGTTGGGTGTTGCGAATTCCGCAACGGGAACGGCGTGGTCGGGTGCGCTAACGCGCGGGGGGCCCGGGTGGCAGCGGCGCGTTCCTCCAGGCCGTTGGGCCGACGAGGAGGGCGCGCGCCACCCTATTAGCCGAAGGGGGGGCTGTTGGCAACGGCATGTTGCCGTCGCCAGCGCCGTTGGCGGGCGTGGTTATTGGTGTTGGGTCGCTAATTGGCGGGTGTTAAGGATTTGTATGCAATTTGGCAATGTGCATTAACAACGCAATGCCAAAAATTGGTAAATTCGAGGAAGGTTGGGATAAAAGCGGGGCAAGGGAAGGAACGGTGGCTTAAGGCATTAAAAACTTTAAACGGAGTGGGACCGCACCCGAAGCCCCCCTCATTTGTCACGTAACTCGGTTACTTAAGCCAAAGGTGATTTGTGATTTGCCAAAGATCACAAATCACAGGGCAAGGTAATTTGTGATTTGCTGGAGATCACAGGGAAAGGTGATTTGTGATCTGCTGGAAATTACAAATTAGGGACGGTTACCACCTAAAGGCTACGGGTATAAGTAGCAAGAGGTTTCCTTTTTGTCCTAGATAGTTTTAACTAAGGCTTCGGCATTAGTTAACCTAAGTTAGCTCACAGGTATCCCTTAGGGCAAGCAATTAAATTGTCCTTTTAAATCACGTGTTTCTCTGTTTACCAACACCAGCGATACTATCCTTTCCACCCCGAGGTGCCTTACCCTAAAAGCAGACCCCTAATTGTAACACCCGCGGGATCGATGTTGGAGGGTATATGAGGGAGTCGAGTTGGCGACCCCTCCCTGCAATACAAGCCTGTACCACCCACTAAGCTTAAGGCCTTGCCAGCACTACTTGTAGTGCTTAACAGGGCCCGTACCAACTAAACGTGACCTTGTTAGCTACTGTGATTAGCGCAAGCACGCCCCAATTAAGACCTTATATTTTTACAGTGCTTTAACGTTAAAAGCGCGGGAAATCTTTTTAATAATGCAATTATCGCGCAAAACAGCTTTGCGAACCGTAAGCATTTTAGCAAAGCTAATCCAAACGTGCAACTTTTTAAAATCGACGTTTTCTAAAACTTTAAACAGCTTTTTGCAAGTGATTTTACTGCCGCCGGCGAAAGCTACGCCCGTAACGGCAGAACTTCCGTTTGCATCGTTATCATTATCGTCGTCCGCAGCCTCGCTTTGCGGGGCGGAATCAGCCGGAAAGGGAGGTTGGAAGGTCGCGGGAATGTCCTTATCGTCGCTTAAAAACGCGTAATCGGGCTTTTCGATCTCCGACGCGCCTGGCGACGCGCCAGCCTTGGAAACCGGCGGAGGCTGTAAAAAACTAATTAGTACGTGTAAATAACCCAAAATATAACTGTAATAACTTACCATAACGTTTTGCGCGTGCGTGGGATTGATTTGCGTTGTGAATAGCCTCAGGAAAAGTGGTAATCGGAGGTGCAGATCCCGCGTTGAATTAACCTCCAGCTTAATTGCGGGTCAAATGCGTGATTCTGCCCTTTGGGCGGTGTGCAACCTTAGCCAAATCCGCCGCGTTGCGGCGGGCCCCTTCTAGTGTTGTATTGCCCCTCCACAATACAACAGACGTCCACCATGCTGTCAGAGGAGATGAACGACCTGCTGGCTCGCATGAACAGTACCAATCTTGATGTCGACGATGAACCCGATGTTGCCCATGATGTCGAGGCTGAACGGGCCCGCAACCTGGAGAAGGTTCTCGAGTCCCTGAAGCAGCTCTGGGATTCCAGGTCCGTGGAGCTCGATGATCTGCTTCAGAAGCTGGGGACCGGCAGCCGTGACGGTGAGTTCCTTGACTGGACATTCTCCACAAACTCAACCCCTTTGCCGACATCCCCGGGACGATATCCGGTCTGGAGTCCGTCTAATGTTGACTTCTCTGCTCCGCGAAGCTTCCTGGCGGATCCCCATCGGAGACTCGGGGATCCTGGACTATGCGCTTGAGCTGCTCCCTCACGCCGACTTCCGGGCCTCTTCCAAGATCCAGGCCCTGCGTCTGATCGGGAACTCGTGCGCCGACACTGGTATGCCCGCCCTGGCCTTCATCAAGGGGCTTCAGAGAGCACCGTGGGCGTTTTGCTGACAAGTGCGGGATAGAGGAGAATAGAGCACGCGTGGTGCAAGGGGTTCATATCCCCGTCATCGCGGGCCTTCTGGGCGTAGAGTATGGCGATAGTCTGTTTCCATACGTGATAACCTCTCTCCACAATATTTGTGTGGACTATGGTCAGCAGTCCCCCTCCCTTTATTCCAGCGTTGGCCCGAGACAACCGCTAACCGCCAAGATCACGAGCTCTAGACCCTGCTCAGATGCAAGCAGCCGAGGCTGGGCTCGCACAGTCCTTGGCGGCTTTTCTCGATACTCCAAGGCTCACAAACTCGCCGCATCTTGTCGGGATAACCAGCAAGACTATTGCTCTCGTTGCGTCTACAGGTCAATAACCTCCTTGCCCAAGTACCCGGAACCCACAGTATACAACTAACACGTCCATAGACCGGGAGAAGGAAAACGCCAACGTGTCAACACCCATCGCTCTACTAAGGCTGGCCTCCAATCCATCTTGGCCAACGCCCTCGGATCCCCTGGAAGCCGACGATTTTTGCAGCCTTGTGTCAGCAGTCTCAGCCTACCTCACCAACGAGAGGCTCCTGGCGGCAGCAGCCGCTGCTCCCGAGCATGGGGTCACCGTCCTCGACGCGCTCCAGACCGCGTGCACCCGCTTCTCGTGCGCCGAGCTCGAGGACATGGACGACGCGGACCAGCTCGGCCGGCTGCGCAAGTCCCTCGTCGGCGTCGTGGCGGACCTGACCGCGCGCGACGAGTTCATCTCGCAGCACTCGACGGCGAACAACGGCCAGGAGCCAGCCACCCGCGCGCTCCTCGCGACCTGGCTGCAGTGTCACCCGCGCTCGCATCTGCAGGAGGCCGCCTGCCTGGCGCTGGGCAACCTGGCCTGCTCGGACGCGGCGGGGGAGCTCCTCGTCCAGCGGGAGCGCGTCCACGAGCCCCTCGTCGCGTTGCTCGGGACTCACTATCCCTACGAGCCCGGGCCCGACGACACGGTGCCCAGCGCGCTACTTCACGCCGCCGTTGGCCTGCTCAAGAACCTGGCCATCGCGCCGGCCAACAAGCCCATCCTGGGCGCCGCGCTGCTCCTGAACCCGACGGCAGCGGCGGCTGGCAACGGTAATACGGCCGCGGCCGTCCTGCCCCGCCTCTGGGGCCTGGCCGACACGCAGCCGCAGACCCAGCTGGCCACCGTCTCGCTCTGCCGCCTCCTCCTCGCCGGCACGCCAGCCAACGGCGCCTTGCTGTGCACCCCGCTGCAGCAGCAGCACGTCGACGACATCGCCACCGCCGCCGACGCCAACGTCAGAACAAACATCCACACCCTGCTCGACCTCTTCCGCCGCGCGGACCCGGAGCCGACAAAGACGGAGTGCGCCCGCGCCGCCATGGCCCTCTGCCGCCTGCTGCACCAGGCCGACGCCGACGAGATGCTCGCCTCGCCGGCATGGGAGGTGTCGTCATCGTCGTCGTCGTCGTCGCCCCCGGGCAGCATTCTACGACGCCCACGCGGGGCTCGAGGAGCTGCTCTCCTTCCTGCTCGTGCAGGCGCGCTTCCCCGCCCTGCGCAGCGAGGCCTGGTTCGTCCTCGCCCTCATGAGCCGGTCGCCCGACGGCGCCAGGGTCGTGGCCCGCGCCCTGACGCGGACCGACGCTGCGCTTGCTGCTGTGATGGCCGCCGCCGGGGCGGCAGGGGGGAGGCCGTCGAGGCCGTCGAGGAGAAGAGCCGGCCTGACGAGGGCGCGGCGGCCGCGGAACTGGGCATCGAGGGTCTTGGGCTGGAGCCGAGGCAGGCTGACCCGAAGCAAGCAGCCAACATGGCCAAGGTCGACAGGGAGAACGTCCTGGTTCTCCTGACGGAGCTGCTTCGGAACCAAGTCGAGGATCTGGGTGAGGATCACCGGCGCAGGCTCGAGAACGCCCTACGGACGGGCGGGGGGATTGTCCTGGATGAAAGGGCGAAGGCAAGTGGTACTGGAGGATCTTCCGCCTTATGATAGTAGACAAGGGCAGCAGTCTCAATAGAAACCAATAAGCCCCCCGATAGTCGCTGGAAGATGGCATTCAGACTATACCGTCAGCAGCCCGATCACCTTTGCCGCTGAGCCCTGAGCATAAATCATCCATTTTGTTGTCCATTCGTATTCATTATCGGAATACATCTAGCAAACCCGCGATGCAGTTGTAGTTTCTGAACCATGCCCTGAGAGAGATACCGCAAAACGGCCGTAGGAAACCAACCGCACCGCCCCTTTCTTCCCGGAGCAGACGCAGTGAAAGCAGAAACCAACCGAACGACCAAGAGTTTTGTTTGTGTGTGACCCGTGCCACTTTCTTTCTGATCCCCACCCGCGCGCCGACGTGAAAAAAAAAGACAAGAAATAGAGTCCAAGCAGTCGGACTAAAGAACAAATGTGAATTTTGTGCCCTAGCGTCCCTCGCTCTATTTCTTGGCAGTCTCAGCCTCGGCCTTGTCCCTGGCGCGCTTCTCCCGAGCACCCTCGTTGCGGAAGTTCGCCCTGGCGTCGCGCAGCTGGCGGTAGGCGCTGGTCTCGGACTTAGGGATGTCGGACTTGCTGATCTCGACGAAGCCCTCGGCGGCGGGCAGGGGGATGACGGCAGAGACCTTGGCGGCGGTCTTGTCGGCAACGGCGGGCTTCTTGCCCTTCTTGGGGAAGACAACCAGGCGCTGCTGGTAGGCCTTGAGGCGCTCGACGTTGCGGGCCAGCGACTCCTCGGAGAAGTTGGTGCGGCGGGGGTCGACCGCGATACCGATGGTCCGGGCCTGGAGCTTGTGCAGACCAGCAGCCTGGAAATAGCGAACGCAACGAGAATGTTAGACACTGTTTGGTTCCCAGCCTTGATGGTAAAAAAGGGCTCTGCCTGATTCCTGGACCAGTCGTCGGGGAAGCCGTACCTTGAGCTCGGTCAGGGTGAAGCCACGGCCCAGGCGGGCGCGGCGGTTGTACTTAATGGTCGGGCATTGGATAACAGGCCTCAGCAGGTCGACCGGGCGGGGAGCGACCTTGGTGGCCTTGGCGCGGCGTGCGATACGGCGCGAAACCTTCTTTCCGGGCTGTTTGAGGGGGAAAAGAGTCGCATGTCAGCCTTGGTTCGGGCAGCATGCGGGCGCTGCCATGAGAGCGTGGAGAGCCTGCTTCGGGCGTTTCCTCGGCTGATTCCTCCATCCCAGGTCTGGCCAAGAGTCCGCCTTCGTGGGAGTATCATCGGGCGGCGTACCTGGTCGAAATGGCACCGCACACGGCGCTGCCAATCCTTCCGGAAGTCTGTATGTTTCCGTCAGTCTCAGGCCGTCCGTATTCCTAGAATACCGCCGTCGTCGTCGCAGCCGATCGACTCGAGGGCCGAGCGGATCTTGCTGGAGGAGGGGAGTACTAACGGTTGTGGGGGAGCTGGTTGTTGTGCTTGATCGCCTAGATTCGGGGAAACAAATCAAACCCGTCAGTATCCTCTTCCAGCGAGAACTCGGCGTCTCTTAATGCAGTCCGACATACCATTGTGAAGGAGTTGCGACCGCAAGCTGGAGATGGGTTAGTATGGGCTGGTTCGTCGTCGACAAGCTGCAGTCGTGGAAATTGAAGGCCGGAAAAGATGCTTGCTGTGGGCTTGAAAACCCTACAAGAAGTGGGGACACGCTGATTGGTCGGGAGGGAGGGCGGTCAGGCGGGTTGCAAGGGAATTTGGCTTCTCGCCTCAGGCAGCCAGTGAATTCGGGTTTGTGGGAGAGTAAATGAAGAACCGACACCAGGCCTGTATCACGTGCAACACGAGTCAGGGTGAATTGACGTCCCCGCCAAGCGGAGGTTCCCGTTGTCAATGGGCAGGAAATCGAGGGGTACGTTTGATGGGGCAGGTGACGCTCCATCCCTCTGTTGCAGCAGGAATTTGGAGATCGAGGAAATGCCCGCCAGGAAACGGCATCGAAATGACCTTTCTCTCTATACGCATTGACTCTATCACCAACAAAGACTTGTGTCCCATTTTTTTCTCTCTCGCAGCGAAAATTGCGATAGAGGCGCTTATGGGTTTGGTAAATAAGCGACTGCCTAAGTACCTAGTCAATCTCGTTATGTGTGAATTAGCGCGGCATATCAACGGGAAAGGCAGACGGGACTTGAGGCCTAACAACAGCCTTCTCTCACGGTCGAGTTTGAATCCCCGCGTGGATAGCTGCACTCGCTGCAAAACTCCGATCCTCAATTGGAGGTGGTCCGTGCACACACACGTCAAGCTGGAGCTAGGCGCAGAAGCTCCGCAAAAATCTCCTGATGCCAGTCAAGCAGAGAGCTTTTTTTTTTTTCCGCTTTGCTCCACTGCGGCGACGACATTCGCAGCGAACCAGATAGGCTCCTCGACGAGATTGCGTTATTACCATTGAGTGCTTGATTGTTTCCAGTCTTGATCGAGTGTTATTTAATCGTTCTTTCATAGCCTGCCTTTCCCTTCTCCTGAGGCCCGATCCAGGCGCCTACCCGCCACACCTAACCAACACACAACAAGCAATGGCCTCCTCAGGCATCCGGACGCCCAGGAGCGTCTCGGACGCAACCCGCTTCACCCCGACGACGCCGCACGCCGCCTCCAAGGGCACCCCGCCCTCGTCCTCATCTTCGAAGAAACCTCCATCAGCCACCCCCTCAAATTCACGCCCCCCACCGGCAGTATTATTCAAGCCCGGACAGCCCGGAGGGGCCGGGAGGAGACCTCCCCCGGCGGCGGCGGCCCCCAGCTCCCCGCCGAGACCCCCGAGCAGCGCGTGGCCAGGCTGCGCGCGGCCCACCTGGCCGCCAAGAACGCGCAGGTCTCGAGCATGGACCGGCTCGTCGACCGGGCTCGCGGCTTCTTCGACCATGCGCACCACTTCACGACCATGGGCCTGATAGGGCTATCAGGTAAGGAATTTATAAAAAACACATGAGAGGAACCAAAACTCTTGAGAGAAAAATAATTATAAAGAAAATAAAATCCTAACGCTGCATGCCTCCATTAAAAACAGCCGTCGCGACCCTCGTGACGGCCTACGCCGCCGTCGACATGATGACGTACAACCGCAAGCGCAAGCACGAGTTCCTCGAGGCCCAGGCCCGCATGCGCGCCGACTCGCTCGAGGCCGCCCGCCTGGCCTACATGCGCGGTGACGCCACCGACGAGCAGGTCGCCCTCGTCGAGGAGGCCAACTCGCGCGGCGCCGACGTCTCCATCTTCTCCAAGCTGCCCCCGGTCATCAGTTCCCCCGCCGCCGTCAAGCCCCCAACCACCACTACCACTAACGGAGAGACGTCGTCGGCGGCGACGGCAGAGGAGGAGGGGGCAGCATCTGCGGAGGGCCACAAGAAGAGCAGCAGTAGCAGCAGCAGCAGCAGTTGGGGCTCCTCGGTCTGGGGCTTCCTGGGCGGGAACCTAAAGGACGAGGACGCCGCCGCCCCCGCGCGCGCCATCGCGGCCTCGATCGAGGACAAGGCGCGCGCCGCGTTCGACAGGGAGAGGGAAAACCAGCAGAACGGCGGCCCGTTGGACCAAGTAGGGAACAACCCGGCCAAGGCGGGCAGCAGCGGTGATGCTGAGAAACCAAAGAGAGGGTGGTGGTAAAGGAGGGTTTAAAATTACGAAAGATAACGAAATGGTCCGGCTGGCTAAATTTTCGGGTGGCTCGTGAATTGTCATTTACGTCTGCGCACGGGCTGAGCTCCGCCGCAGAGTCTGGGGGAAAAACCCCAGCATGTCAGGCAGGCAGGCTGGGATTGGAGTTAGTGAGGATGTGGATTTGGACCTTGAGAAGGATGTGTACCATATCTGTAGAAATGAGGGTGGACATATGCATTCCGTGGCGTCGGCTGGCTGGCTTGCTTTTTGTAATAGACACAGATGACAACCTGGACCTCGTCGCTTCCACTCCCCCTGTCCAAGTTGTCTCCCGGATACCTGAGTGTGCTTTTGCTTGTCGAAAATAGATCATAGCAAAGACGTAGGAGACTTCCGCTTGATATTGGATGTAGATGGAAAAAAGGTGTATCTATTCATTTCACTGTTCCCCGTGCTTGTGGAGGGGATACAGCGTTGATATGTACAGTGTCGACAGCAAGGAATCCGCTTTGGTTCTTCCGTAGAAAAAAAAAAAAAAAAAAAAAAAGAAAGACTAAAAACAAAGTCTTCACACCCGGTTATTACCCCGAGTGTGGCATGTGTATGGAGCAGATGTCAGTCTGTCGCCGTACTCAGCGTGTTGGTATTGCTCCCACGTATAGTGCCATTACAGGCCATAAAAAGGCAACGAGAGTGGAATGACTGGGAGCCCATAACGCCCCAATCCCGACCCGGGACAAAAGAGATGTATATGGACAGTAAAGCCATAATTTAGGCTTGGTAAAACCAGTAAACGCCGCTGGTATAATGCGAAAATCCACCCGAGGTATAAAGATAGTAGGAAACAGAAGAACTCAAAAGGCTGTGGGACATTACCAATGGACGGATTTACCGGAGAAGGGTGAGCCGCGACAGAGCGCCAGCGAGCTGATCGCGATCCGGGTCTGATTTGGGAGGAAAACGGGCGACGCTCGTGGAGAGGTGCGAGGAGGTGCCTCCAGACTCTTTAGCCCGAAACCATGCGGGAAATCCAGTGTGGCAGAGGCTCCCCAGCACCGCCCGCGCGGCCAGACAGCCTCTCCCCCTTCGGCCGCGACATTTCCGAGATACGGTCGATGCGCATCGCCGTCAAGGACTCCAGCATGAGCGGCCGCGTAATACGCCGCTTCTTGAATATTCGGGCTCTCTCGCCGCGAGCTCGCCTGTCCCCGCCGGCCGTTGTTGGCGTTGGGACTGCGCGGGCGTGGCGTGAACAGGTTCATCAAGGCTCGCGTTGTGGATGGCTGACGTGGTGGTGCGTTTTTTCCGACCGATGAGTCCACCACCTTCGGTGAACAGCTCCTTTCGTCCGTCGCCCTACGATACGATAATGTGGTTGAAGTGGCCGGGGACCTTGAGCCGGCACTTCTCGCAGTCTGCGCGGTACCCTATGCTGAACGACTTCTTCATGCCTAGGTTCTGGGTCCAGCTGTTGACTGTGTGTCGCGAGCGCGTGTGCCCCTTCTTAGGCGACGGCGAGGTGCTTTCGGCGCCGGGGCTGCCCTGGCGCTGCTGCGGCGAGTGTTGCGCGTACTGGTGCAGATTAGGATGCTCCTGCGGGGGTGATGATGGCAGCGCCCTGGCATCCATCGCGTCCTCGGCCACACCCGGAGGCGGGCTGCTACGCAGGTACATTGGCAGCTCCATGGCCGACACGGCACGCTGCGGCGGGAGTGGATGCATACCGGACGAAGGCGCGCAGTCGAGCACCATGTCGGGGCTGCCGATCTCCTCGCCGCCGCTCTCACTGATGGGTGACGGAAGCGGTCGGTTCTGCACCATGTTCCAATCGGCCATCATGGCAGACGGGTGCTCCAGAGAGCGCGGCACGGTACGGTCGCACATTGGTGACGTCACCATGCTCATGCCGCTGGGCGAGGATGTGAAGCCGCCGTCGGCATGGTTCACATACTGAGGGTGGTGGTCGCCTATGTTGCCGCTCTGCATCACATTGCCGGCAGCTCCGCCCCAGTTGTTGCCCCGGACTTGGGCGGCGAAGCTGGGCAAGATTGGGGTCGGCATGCGGCCGGTGATGCTGGTGCCGACCGAGTCAGGATGGAAAGAGCCTGGCTCCAGGTTGCCGGCAGCGCTTGAGGAGGCCGATTCATCCTCGACCGAGTCCATCATCATGTCTACGTCAGCGTCTTGGCCGTGTGGCCTGAGCTGATGTTGGTCATGCTGCTGAGGCGCGAAGCGGCCGAACTGGCTGGCCGCCTCGTCGGAATCCGAGTCGGACGGCGTGACAGCATTCGGCATGCGCTGAGAAAACGATTCGGGTATCGTCGATGGCGGCGACCAGGTGCCGAGAGAAGGTCCGCCCCTAAGAGGAAGCGTGTGTAACCGTTTCTAGTTCGTGTCTTGGTCAGCAACCGGTGCATTGATTCCTCGGCACGAACCACGCGACAGATGAGAAGAGCGGCCTGTGCCCGGTATGAACGAATCGCGTCACCAGCCCACACAGCAAGAGGGGAAGCAGGTGGTGATAAGGGTAGTATTGCTGGGATTAATTGTCGTCTGGCTTACATTGCGGTGCTCCGTAAAGCCCAACATGCCACTGTTCGCAATATCGCACACGGCCTCCTCCTTCGCGACCCGCTTCAGCGAGTTGGCGGCATACGCATGCGCTGGCTCGTGGGGGGCAAACATCTCGGGCGATGTTGCGGTGGCAGCGGTTCGGATACGACAGTTTGCGACGACGGCTTGTTGTCCGTTTCTTAACGATGTTTCGAGTTCGCCGATGCGCAATCCGAGGTAAAATATAGGTTGGTATGATGGAAAGAGGAGAGGAATAAAAGCGAAGCAGGTCTTTGAATGGGGATCCGGCGAAGGGGGTTGGTTTTGGGGTCGCGTGGCGTAGCAGTCAGCCCTGGCCGAAAGGCAACCGTGCAGCTGAAGGCAGGCGCGCTAAAGACGGGCGACGATCGAAAGGTGGGAAGGAGACAAGCGCAGAACGGAAGGGACCGCGAACACGATGGACAAGCAGTGAAAGACTCGGCTGAGAAAATGGACAGGAAAAAGAAAGATGAACGAAAGCGCAGGCGCAACCAAAGCAAGAATTACAGGCACGCAGATCCAGATCTATCGCAAAAAGAACTCTCCAACGAAGTACCCGACGTCGGTGAGGAGGCAGCTAGAGCACGGCTGGTGGTCGCGATCCAAGCTAGCCGGCGACGGAGCACCGAGATAGGATGGAGCTAAAGGGAAAAAAAGAAAAGAAAAGAGACAACAAAAGAAATGACACGACGGAGGTGGTGGCGAAGGACGAGGGAGGAACCTTTGTCGAAGCAACGGAATTAGTGTCGAAGAAAAAAAAGAAAGAAAAATAAGGCACAAGATGGAAAATCGAAGGCCGCCAGAGGCAGAGGCACAGCGCAGCGAGCAGCCCAGGGAAATTAAAGAGAATTAGTGAAGAGGCACGTCGACAGGCGCGGATTTGGGGTTCGTCCGTCCAAACACACAAAGAAAAAAAAAAAATGGGATTGATTACTTTGCGTCCGAGTTCCCTTGCGGCGATGGGGGTTCGGCGTTGTTTTGTTCAATCCCAGAAACTCCAATGTTTCCAGCTGGGGGTGCTTCGTCGTCGGTGGAAGAACACGCGAGGCGAGGCCCCAGTCAATCAACCCTGGCGGGCGCTCGTGCGGGCCGTGGCAGGCGGGCAAGACAGTGCGGCTGGCAGTGCCCAGGCCGATCGGTTGCAGTCACCAACTGTTGACGGATCACAGCCTCGCACAAAGACCCGGTGAAGTGCGCCAGGGGGCCCGGGCGATGATGCACCCAGAAAACCGTAAAAACAAGACGCAGACAGGAGCCCAGTTTGTGCGGCAGAGATGCCTGCAAGCACAGTGCAGTGCAGATGTGCGTGCGCCCCGTCCGGCCCAGAAGGCTGCACCCAGCAGGTTGGGCGGGCGGTTTCACAATTGCTTCAAGACGGCCAGGAAGTGCTCGACTGGACCCCCAGGGGGCGGCGACGCCAAGATCGCTTTTTGGGGCCGAAAGGGGGGCCGCTGGTGGCTGCGTGCTTGTGCCGATTGATGTTGGTGGGCGTTGTAGGGGTTTGGCGGTTGACCGACGACTCGGGTCGTGGCCGACTCAAGCGCTGTGGACGGCCCAGGTAAGCTGGGACCAAGGATGATGGAGCTGTTCGGCGGGTGTCGCTGACTCGACCAGTGCCATGTGCCTTTTGTTCGGCGCCGACGAAGAACAAGTCCAGACCGCGTTCAGGTGAAGGGTGCCTTGGTTGCGTCACGGCCTGACAACGGCAGATCGGATGGGCTGCTGTCGGCCAGCCCGCTGATATAACCAGGTTGGGTGGGCATTTATGGCGAGTCACCAAGAGTTGCATGCATGCACAGCTCAAGGGAGGCACTCGCAGCCAATCCCTTTGTCAGGGATGGGCGCTGGAGGCTGGGCGGGGAGAGGTGACGGAGCTGCGGAGCTGAAATGCAACCCACGCCGCCCTCGACGCCGTCCAACCCCTCGCCACCCTCTTGTCGCAGCCGGAGAGGGCCAAAAAGAGCGCCAATCGCGATGGCAGCCTGTCAAGCATTGCACGGGCCAATCCAGCAGCACGCTAACGACGAATGGTCACTTCTTGCGACTTGTCAGTTGGAAGCCCTTGCGGAAAGCTGCCGAGGCTGTGGATGCAATTCAGGGAGCAAGGGTTGAGTGTGCCAGCCTATTTTCGGCCAAAGAGGTCTCCCCAACTTCTGACTCGGACTTCTTCCTCGGCCCTCCAAGGCGACTTCAAGAACGCACAGCGAGCAAAGGGAATGGTCGGAAATCCGGAACTTACTGCATTGCGCCGACGTCTAACTACCAAGAAATAATCTCGCACCTGGTAGGCACCATGCGAGCGACCGAACCGGGCTGGACGCCATTTCTTCTTGTCTTTCTCGGATTTTCTCCGCGTGTCAGCATTCGGATGTTGGATCGAGCTTCGCGCATCCAAGCATCTTACGTTTATGCTTGATTAGCAGACAGCGTCGGCAGGATGGCACACTGGTGCAGGGCCATGTCAAGAGCGCATGAAGAATCCGCGCCCAAATTCTTCGGGGAACAAAAAACAACAGAGTCCAGCTTGCGATCACGGACGATCAAGGAGGGGAGGCGAGCCATTAATAACCTACACTTCCACCTTGGGGTTTGTCATAAGTGGGTGTTCGCCGCGGAATACTTCCGTATTCCTGTGCCGGTTTTTCGACCACGGACTACTCTAGCTACCCGACTTGAAGCGCTCTGACTTCGCCTTGGCAAAGTTCCAACCTAAAAAAAAATAATAATAAAAAATACCAGAGGGGATATTGTAGATATTGTAAGCACAGCTCCGACTGCTCTGTTGCTAGAGCAAGGGAGGAGGGCTGTCTGGCTTGTTTGACCCTCCGTTCGGCCAGACAAGTCGGCAAATGTGGCAATGGCGCCATGGCTCTTTCAACGATCTGACCTGGGCGGCTTTTAAAAGCGCCACTACCACTGACCCAAGCCGTCGATCAGGGTCAAGGTTGAGAGGGGTTGAAGACACCGAGGGGCTGTTCTGTTGGGACGTGAAGCAGTTCAAGTATCACGAAAGTTCAGACAAATCGGGGCCGTCTGGTAACATTTCATCCCTTCTTGCATACGGTCAACGATTATTCGGCCGCACAACAAGAGAGGTGCATAATCGAGGCCGCGGCGAGAGCGCCGGTCTGGCTAACGCACATCGTCTCCTGTCCCGTCGTGAAGCGGGCGCCCGCGTGCACGACCCTTGCAAGCACAGTCACAATCTTATCAATAAAGGCGGTGAAGACAGCGACCCACCAACCAGCCAATCAGACAAAGTCAATTGCGACGAGGCGGGGACGAAAACTTTTGCTGCCGCTTTTCCATCCCACCTTGGAGCTTTGGAGGGGCACCCAAAAGCTTACTGAAGGGTCGCGCTCTGCGGTTCGGGACGACATTGATGTAGGGTGGTAATGAACCCACCACTGCGCTCGAGGGCCTCATCGGCCACATGTAGCGGTCGATTGGGCACCAACAACTCGCTGACCTCCCTCCGTTGCCGTTTCTTTTTCATGCAAGATGCATATTACAGCTCACACGGCATCCCACGGGCCGGCCTGTCGCAGGGGCTGTCTGGAAAGGGAACCTAGCACAAAAACTCCCGTCTGTCCGCTCCGATCCATTGCGTTGATATTTTTATGGCCGGGTGCTGTCGTTTCTGAGTCACCAACACACTGGTAAAACCTCTCCAAGATTTTACCACTGTGGGGATCATTGCGTCTCTGCCCTTGACCTGTCGCCCCTTCTAGACAAGCAGAGACATATACCTGCTCTAACTCCCGGTTTTCTGGCCAATTCGGCACTCGACTGTATCTGTCTGAAGTGAATCCCCACGTAGACCAATCTCCCTCTTGCTGAGCATATCCATCCATCTTTACACTCTTTCGTTTTCACCATCCACCCCGGCGTCGAGAGCCTGGTGCCGGCCCATTCCCGAACGGCAACCTTAGCTCGCAGCAACAAGCGCAAGCTTTTGACCCATCGCAACACCTTTTACCGTAATCTCCGCAGTCAACATGGCGCCGGTCGTTACCGATGACATTAGGCGTAGGGACAGCCCAGCCGGTCGACTCCTGTTTCTTGCTCCCGATGACTGACTGGGACTATCCGTCTCAATAGTTCTGGGCCAGGACCCTCTCATCCCGCCCGCCCTCCTGATATCCGAGATCCCCATGACCAATGCGGCTCTCGAGACCGTCATCCGAGGCCGCAAGGAGGCCGCGGCGGTCATCATGGGCCAAAGCGACCGTCTGCTGGTCATCGTCGGCCCCTGCTCCATCCACGACCCCGCAGCCGCCCTTGAGTACGCCCAGCGCCTCAAGGCGCTCTCCGACAAGCTCTCCGACGACCTCTGCATCGTCATGCGCGCCTACCTCGAGAAGCCCAGGACCACGGTCGGCTGGAAGGGCTTGATCAACGACCCAGACATCGACCCAGACCTTCAAGATCAACAAGGGCCTGCGCGTTTCGCGCCAGATGTTCTGCGACCTGACTTCGGCGGGACTCCCCATCGCCAGCGAAATGCTCGATACCATTTCGCCGCAGTTCCTCGCCGATTTTATCTCGGTCGGCGCCATCGGTGCCCGCACCACCGAGAGTCAGCTACACAGGGAGCTGGCTTCGGGCCTGTCGTTCCCTGTTGGTTTCAAGAACGGGACGGACGGTAGCCTCGGGGTCGCGATCGATGCTGTCGGCGCCGCGGCCGCTAAGCACTCCTTTATGGGTGTCACTAAGCAGGGGCTGGCTGCGATCACGCGGACGAGCGGTAACGAGCACGGCTTCGTCATCCTCCGCGGCGGATTCAAGGGTCCCAACTACAACAAGGAGGATGTCCAGGCCGCCAAGGAGACGCTGACCAAGAAGGGCCAGAAGCAGGCTATCATGATCGACTGCTCGCATGGTAAGCAAATCCCGCGTCTTTGGTATATGCTTGATCTCTCTCTCTGTGTGCGTCGAGGTGGCTAAAAGGTCGTTCTGATCGACGTAGGCAATTCGAACAAGGACCACCGCAACCAGCCCAAGGTGGCCAAGGTCATCGGCGAGCAGCTCAGGGAGGGCGAGAGGTCCATCATCGGTGTGATGATCGAATCCAACATCAACGAGGGCAACCAAAAGGTTCCGCCCGAGGGCCCTTCGGGTCTCAAGAGGGGTGTCAGCATCACCGACGCCTGCATCGACTGGGAGTCGACTGTCACTGTGCTGGAGGATCTTGCCGATGCCGTTCGCGAGCGGCGGAGAATCAACCTGGCCAACGGAAACGGCCACGCAGCCGAGGGCGCGCGCGCCACCCCTCTGGAGGAGGAGTGAATATGAGGATAGCTTAATCCAGAATACAATGATGCAAGATATGAAAAACCGTGGCGGAGTTGCGCCCAAGTCAGGTTATGGAAAAGGAGTCGGGAGGTATAAAAGCACCAAAAATAGGGCACAACTGAGAGGCGGGTTCAATCCGATCCATTGCGGTAATGACCAAAAGATGGGGAAGAGAAAAATAAGGAAAGAAAAAAAAGAGGCGGACAAATGATCAATTCCCACGGAGCAGGAAATGACAAGATATCCCGGAAACGGTCTGTAGGGCTCGGTTGGGGTCCTCCCCCTTTTTGAAGGGGGTATACATTTATCCCGAGTATGGACACACCGACCTCGTGATGCCCGGGAATACCTATCTTCTGCACGGCTGCATGCCCAGGTATATAACAACGCCCGGGTATCATCGGCTGTGTGTGGGTGATGCTGTCCCAAGACCCATCTTTGCGGCTTGATTCCGTCCCATCAAGGCCGAAGACGCCCATGTCATTGTATAGAGAAATGGACCGGGTTAATACCCGCTTCGCTTATTGTTACCCTCCGCTGATCCAGAGTCTATGATTCCAGATCCCGCCTAATTAGATGCTTCATGTGGTGGCTCTGACTGTCACCCATATCATGGCTGAGCGTGGTAACAAACGCCAAGGCAGCCTCGGGGCAGAACGGGTCGGAGAGCCTCGCTTTCAAGATAGGTAAAAATAAAAGGAGAGAATCAAAACATATTGTTTCCTAAACTATGAAATCTAACCATGTCATCTCCCGGAACGGAGACCGGACGCCGACCCTTCCCCGCGGTCATCCCCGGCCACAAACATGTAATCCCCACCCGCGTCGGCGCCTCCCCTCCGCGTAGGGCTCCTCCTGGGGTTGCCGCCGCCGCCGCCGCCTCCTCCTCCCACATTCACGCTGTCGCCGCCGCCCGGGCCCAACCCGGCGGCGGCGGCCATCTTGCGCATCTCGCGCCGCTCGAGGGCGCGGCGGGCGGCGGCCCAGCCGAGCAGGCCGGCGGTGCCGAGGATGAAGGTCCAGACGATGAGGCGGTCCTTGCGCGAGTCGCGGGCGAAGCACATGGTCACCACGTCCTTCTCCTCGGCGCCCTTGCAGATGGGCAGGTTGTACTTGAGGCAGAAGGCGCGGTTGCACTGCGAGCAGCTCGACGACGCCGCGCGCTTGTCCTCCATGTGCGACCGTGGGGCCGCCGCCCCGCCCGCCTTGTCCTTGTCCTTGTCCTTGTTCTTGTTCTTGTCGTCCGAGGGCGCCGCCGTCGGGCTCTGCGCGGGCGGGGCGGCGGGTGGTTCGTGGCCCGGCCCCAGCGGGATAATGGTGCTGTTTTTGAAGCAGGTGCATTTGCAGAACGTTGGCGGTGCTGTTTTTGTTCGTGCGGTCAGCTTGGTGATGGGCTGTTGCTGGGCTTGGGGGTGGCGCTTTGGAGCTTACAAGCGGCGATCGCCAGCGATGCGAGCGCTGCAATGAGGACGAATATTATTGGTATCCTGGCCATCTTTACTCTGACGGCCTCGTACGTCTGGAGGCCAGAAATGTTGAAATGTCGAACAGATGATTGCTTTGGGAAGGGATGGGATTTGGTCCGAAGTTCAAGTGACGATGCGCAAGTGCAAGACACTTTCCAGACCCTGAACTCGTCGGCGAGCTCTTTGCGGGCTGCCGCTCAATGCCGGCCAGCTGCGGGCCGTGCAGTGAAGTGAATGCACATAGAATTGGGGCAATTGCTGCCTCAGGCTTCAACTCCGCTGCTGGCTCCACCAAAATTTCTGAAGCTTCCATCTCAAGATCGACAGCAGCACGCGAGCGAGGGGCGAGGCGTGCAGGCGACCGTGGCTCGACTTTCTACGAGTCACACATACCAATTCAAATCACAGACACCCAAGATGCGGCGGTTAACAAGATTACGGCAAGCCTCCGGGCTGCTTCACCCCCACCGGCCGGCCCCGTGCGCATCCCGCTGCTTCGCCGCCGCCCAGATCCACGGCAACCCCAGCTTCTCGACGAGCCGCCCGAGGCCGGCAAAACGCGATGCCGCCGACGTAACACCCCTGGAGACCCCGGCTGCTGTCCAGGACGCCCCGCTAGCCCAGCCCGCCGCTGCTACTTCCGCAGAGCCAGCCCCTGTCACGGCCGCTGCACAGCCCGAGGCAACAACCCCCGCCGAGCCCGCCGAGCTCGAGCGGCCCGCGACCAGGCTGGCGCGGCGGCCGCGGCGCAAGGAGGCGGCGGCGGACATCGACACGGACATTGTGCTGCCGCCGGAGCCGGAGTGGGCGCCGTCGCCCAAGGACATCGCCTACACCCCCGCCATCACGGGCGACGGCCTCGAGATGGTCGGCGGGCTCGACGGCTGGTGGGACCAGGAGGGCCATTGGAGCGGCCGCCTGGGGTTCGCGCCCTTCTTTGCCGGCGCCGCTGGCGCCGCCAAGGTCACGGACGCGGCTGCGCTCGAGGCCGTCGTGCGCCGCGCCGTCGTCGAGGCGCTTGCCGTGCGCGCCGCCGGGCCTGCGACGGAGGGGCACGGTAAGGCCAAGGTGACGCTCACTGGACGCTGGGCGGTTGGTGGGCGCGAGGCTGCGGTGCGCGCGCTGGGCGTGTCTCTGGAGGTGGCGCAGGATGGCAAGGCTAGGCTGGTGCCCGAGCCGCCGGCCCACCTGGTTGCCGACCTGGCCGTGAAGGCGGAGGCTGCTCCCGCGGAGGAGAACGCGGAGTCTGGTGCTCTGGACGCTGGGAGGCGGCTGCGCTTGTCGAGACCTGGGACCCCAGCTGGAAGACCATGTCACTCGATGATATATCCCTCAAGTTTGCGGTATGTGGCACCTCGAATAATGACTACGGGGGCTACATCTGTCTACACGCGCGAGACATGACTGACAATCCTCCGTCTTCTGCATACAACAGATCGCCAAGCGCGTCCAGCAACTCTCTGGACACATCTTGGTGGACAGCAAGCTCAACGGCGTCCGCACAATCAATGACCTTATCAAGGTCTTGGTCACGCCGCCGAGGCCGAAGAAGCTCGCCGAGGAGATCGAGTCGCGCGGCGAGCTGACCAAACTGCCCAATGTCACCGTCTACGACCGCAGGGTAACGCCCATCGACAAGGACAAGATGGTGGGCCGCTGGAAGGTGGTTGCCCAGGAGCTCGAGAAACGCGACCTCCCTGTCACAGGCAAGGGTAAGCACGGTCGGAGCGTCGAGAAGTCCTGGGTCAGGGGCGGAGCATGATGTGGTCCCCTTTGCTACTCTTTTCGGGCTGAACGAAGTTCTCTCGAGCCCACTTGGAACCCTCTCGAGTCTTGCCTACTCCCTGTAGGCCACAGCAGCCATCGGATTCCGTTCTCCTCTGGCATTTCTTGTGCAAATGGATTCTTGCGTGGTGATTCCCCATCTTGCTTTCAAAAATGGGCGAAGATTGGAGGTTTCTGAAGCCGGACTGGACTGTACAGAAATAGTTGTAAGCATATGGGGGGCGTGTGGTATGTAAAAACAAAACAAAAATACCGAGATCACCAGCATCCATGGAGGCACCTCCCGTCCAGGCATAGCCGGCTCGCCAAGAGAGAATCCCAACACAGCCCATGTTGCCAGAGCGAAGAAATAGAAAAGAGAAAAAAAAAACAAGCCCTGCTGCGTTCCTTTGAGTTCCGCAGAGGCGTGAAACACTAACAATCCGCGCCTCCGGTGACCCTGCTCCAGTGGTGATATTTGTACGTAACAGCTTTCCATTTATAGGGAGTATCCCTTCACGGGCGGATCCGGACCCTTGCCTATGCGCCCAGGCCGCTCAGCCAAGGGGAGCTAGGCAGCCCACCCTTACTGTGGGCTGTGGGCTTGGTTCGCAGCCTTCCGTATTTCCCCGACGGGTAAGCCGGCAGGTCGTGCAGGTCAAGCAAGCCTTGTAGCAGGCAGTAGCGCACAACCCACAGGGCGGCCAGCCTGCGTTTGACTGAGATCCGACCCCTCTTGTGCAGAACTATCGAGGCCGTGAGACATGAACCAAAGCGGGCTTAGCTCAGTTGGGAGAGCGTCAGACTGAAGTTACACTTCGGACATCAAATCTGAAGGTCGTGTGTTCGATCCACACAGACCGCAATTTTTTGGGCAATTTGCTGTTGGAAAACTTTCTTTTTTGCTTCATTTCCTCCTGCATTTATTTCTTTCATTTCCTCTTTTGACAGGAAATATTGGCTGGATGGCCGACTGACTGACTTGGTGGCTGACATCCATGCTCGATATTAAATTTAAACATCAAAGCTGACCATGCCAACATGGGACGCGCGATTCGTAGCACCCCAGGAGCCCATGGCAAGACACGATCACTTTGGGCGATTGAATGAAATGGGCAGTGTTTGTGTTGTAATTCGTAAAAATTCAGATTCCAAGAACTGGGTATCGAGCTAGGGAAAAACCAACCCAATAATTCGCAACCGAAAACACGAAAAGGACGACCGAATAACAAACCCGTGTGTCCCTTTTTCCACAATCTGAAGGTTGCCGTGATCCCGTTCCAGCGCCTGACGAAAGAAGCAGAAAAGAAAATAGAGTCGTCATGAAAAAAAAGAATGAAAAAAAAAAGTTGTAGAGGGAAAACAAACGCCCGGTCAAACAGGACGCCATGCCGCTTCGCAGCCAGCCACGCTCGAGGTGTTGCGAAAATGCACCTAAAAGCCACCGTCCGCTTTTTTTCGTACATCGTCATCTGTCGCCCGAAGCCCGGTCGCAGTTGATCGTGGCGGCTACCTTGTCTTCGCTAGTTGTTGTAGTGTTGGTGCCAAGCTACCGAATAAAAAACGCCCCGGGGTAGTGGACACATCCCCCCCTCACTCGTCCTCTGGGATGGCATCCTGCGTGCGTTGCCGCGCGTCGCCTAGTAGCACTGGGCGCACTGGACGTGCTCGCACTGGCGGTTGCTGCACCGGTTGCTGATGACGAAGACGCCGCCGCAGCAGTGGCAGTGGCTGCCCTGCGAGAAGGAGAAGGACCGGACGGGGGCCTGGACGGCGCGCGGCGGCGACGACGAGCTGCTGTTGTAGCCGTAGTTGTAGGTCTGTGTCTCCGCGATCTTGAGCACCGGCGCGCGCTCGGCCTGGTGGATGTGGGCGGGACGGTCGGGGGAGAAGACATGTTTGGTTTTTTTTTGTTTTGTTGTTGTTGGGTGGTGGTTGAGGGCGAGAGAGGACGGGTGGATGGGTGACTTTGTTGGAAGGAAATCTGACGTCGGCAGTGTTCTATGATTGTTGTTTGTATTGGTATGTTCTCTGTCGTGATACTCTTTTTGTGTGTTTGTGGGATTCGCTGTAGCTCTTTTGTACTCTAGAGGCGCGAGTGTGATCACAAACTTTCTCCTGAGCGAGAGGGAGAGGGGGGGAAGGCTCGCATTTTATGTCCCGTCTCTGCCCTGGGCAGGCAGGCTTCCCGTTCGGACAGCCCAGGCTGTGTGGTGCGTGTGGATGGGCCGTAATGAGAAAAAAGTAACATCCCACAGGAGAGGCTCTGGGTGGGGCGCGCGCGCCCACGCCCATGCACACACACGCCCCCCCTGGGCCTCGTCACACAACCTGGGGGCTTTTCGACGTTGCACCTCCGAAATAGGCAACCACGCAGCCCTCCTGTTTTCCATGACATAGCCCCATTAGTCGGCCGATTCGCAAACGGCAGCCTCTGACTGGCCCGGCGGTGGCGGTTATCGTGCATGCAGTCCCCTACCAACCCGGGAAGTGGGTGGTTGTGGGCGCGGGGGGTGGGTGGTGGTCCCCTCCCCTTGCCTGCTCAGCCGGTGCCGGGACATGGTTGGGATGTGAGAGAAGCAGGGACCCTGGGCACGAAGATGAAGAGACCGAAAAAAAAGAGCCATCCACCATCCACAGCCACCAACTCCAAGCGCTTTGATCGTCTCTCCGGGTTCATCCCCGACCACTGACGGTCGTACATGGTCTGTTTTTGCTGCCATCCCGTGCGCATGTGGCCTGGTGTTTCCAGTAGAAAACTTCCCGTCATTCTGCACTGCTGTCTGGCCTGTCTTTTTTTTTTTTTTTTTTTTTTTTTTTTTGCCCCAAGTCGATGAATGTCCTGCCGGCCCTGGAAACAAGGCCCGTTCGCTCATTTCCACTCTCTGCCGGGGCTGCCTGCTAAGAGCAGAGAAAGGTATTTCTCATGTCCGTCCATACCCGCGCGTCTCGCGGCGTAGCGGTCTTGGCAGAAGAGGTGCGCCCACCAAATTTCCGCTTTTTATTTTTTGCGAGAAAACCACCCGATTTTCCCCGACTGTCTGTCCTTGCCTTTCTTTTCTTGTTCTCATTCTTTTTCTCCCTCGTGGCTGGACGGGGTCGTCTGTGTGTGTGGACTGACCAAACATGCGATTCCGATTCGTAACGAGGGCATGTAAAAAGAATGTTACGGCAGCAGGGACCCTTTGCCAAACAGGCCTCAGGCTCCAGGGCGCAGCAGCAGCAGCAGTCCGCCGCCGGCTCGGCCGGATCAGGCTTGGCACAGCATTCAACCTTGCCAAACCCTAAGCTGGGGAAGGGTAACATCGGTTGCTGGGGAGCTCCATGGACAGGCGCATGCTTTCCCCGCATTATGGCATTTTTCGCCTCCCACCCGCCAGGCCAGGGTTCATTTCCCTGGTTCCCTTTTTTTTCTTGGTCAGCTTAGCTTTCCGGCAGCTGGGCCAATGGCGAGCAAGGCGACGATCGAGTTTTGCAAGCGCAGAAGCAGCAGCGGCCGGCATCGGGCAGCACCTTGGCGCAGCAGGGCACAGCGTGGGGGGCCTCACCTGTTGCTCCCTGAAAACCGTCGCCTCAGCCAGCGTGCCAGCCAAGGACTTACTACGCCGCACCGTCCCTACATAAGCGTCGCTGTCTTAGCTGCCTCTTCCCTGAGTTTGCAGGTGCATCCGAAATGAATGCGCGCCACCGTCACGACGACTTGTCCGCAAGGTCTACATCTGACTTGCCAACGGAATCCAAAGGGCATTGAGCGGCCTTGGCGCCGACTTTTGATGCGCACTCAGCTCAGCCATCGATGCCGTGTGTCCTTGCTAGCGCCGCCAAAGCATGACTTTTTGCCCCCCATGAAACAGCACGGGCAAGTCAGGACGACATCGTGCTCCTCTCAAAGAAAAAAAAAAGGAGGCACCGACGTCATAAGAGGGTCCGTAGAGTCCGCTAGCCCACCCCAGCACGCCCAGGTCCGCCGCCGTGCAGCGCACAATGCCAGTAGCGTCGTGTCTTGACATATGGGCCAATTATACGTCGGGACGTCCCACACGATGGCCGCCTAAATGGAGATCTAAGGCCGCGATCCAATAAAAGAGTGTCTGCCCATGGTAGATCCCTCCCCGACCTCACGCAGCAGGACAGATTTACTTGTAGATCTTTGGAAATCATGAGCCAGCGCCGACGAGCGACATACCACCACCACTGCCGGTCGTCGGACGGGAGAAAGAGGTGCGATGCCAAGGCGCGCACGGGGTCGTTTGGGTGTGCACGCATACAAACAGGAAGCTTCTTGCTCCCCGTTCGTGGCAGGAGGTTCAGGTTCAGGGGCCAGACCCCTTGGCGCGCTTGGGAGCAAAGACCGGGCGTGCTCGAGCTCGAAACCTACTGAGTACATGGACCAACAAGCAGGCTGTCTGGCCCGAAGACAAGCTGGTGGCTCGATGGCAGTCCACATGGCTGCACGTTGTTCGTTGCCCGTATGCTGGTTTGGTGTCCGGGGTCCTCTATCGTAAGGTTTGTGCCTCCCAGGTGCCGAAACGTGCTGCGCGTCGAGCACCACAACTTTGTTCTCGTCCGACCCCGCATTTCGACCCAAGATGCAGGCAGGCAGCAAGAGCAAATCTGGATGGAGGACGCTGCGATGCCGGCTTGGGTCATCAGAAGGCTGACGCCACGGGGTGTCCCGAAAACGCGGGGGAATTTCAGTTTTCGAAGGGACGGGGGACAAGAGTGGCAAGATTATCAACACATCGTCACACCAAATTTGCCTCGTATCTTATTTGGTGATGGTTTAAAAAGAGAAAAAAAAAAAAAAGTCAAATGGCTTTCAATCAAAAGAGCGGCCCCTGAAGTCTGGGTTTGAGGTCAAGGAGAAGCCAAATTCTGCTCCCAATGATGCCTTTCTGAACGTAACCACGTAACCCAGCCAAAAGGGGGCAAAAAAAAGGAGAGAGAAAAAAGGTAAATCTTGATGGAAATCTCTCTCGCCGGGAATTGAACCCGGGTCTCGAGCGTTGTGTTTGATGACAAGCTCGCATACTGACCACTATACTACGAAAGATGATTGGTTGGAAGCGGCGGCGCGGATAGGACTCTATGAGGCAGACAAGGGACCTGGCACAAGACGGAAAATAGCCCCCGCATTGTCCGAACCTTGGCCGGCTGGCTGGCAACCTAATTAATTCCCCAAGCACCTGGAAAAGCCTCACCCAACCCAGACAATCTGACACGCTGGTGAATTCCCGGGGACAGTGAGTGCAGAATCTGGTTTTTAAATCCATCCTGCGACCCTATTCGCCTGTCAATCCGCCAAATCTCGATTTCCCCAGCCGTTTCCGATCGGATGTGGGCCCGTGACAACGCCTCGGTGCGACGGTATTCAGCAAATTCAGCCTCGGTGGGGCCAAATCTGCCAAACGTGGCGCGTGTTCGGAGGGTTGCCTCACCGGTCTGCCAGAGTTCTGGGCCAACCCACCCCCTTTTTGCATTCCTTGAAATCCCTGAACCATGCCATCTCTTCTCTGCCCTTGTGTGCGAGATGGAAGCCAGGCGCCTGGTTTACGGCGGCCGTTCACTCGACATGCCCCATTCACCTCGAGCACCTATCTCGGTGCGTTGTGTTGCTGGCGGGATCCTACTACATCGAAGGATCTCCAAGTCTCTGGCCCCTATTCCATGATCCCCCGTCGGCCAGGTCAGCTTTGCTGCCCGTCGCGACTGGAATGGCAAACCCATGGCCGACTTCTGATGCTGCGGTTGTGTTTGCCGCAAAGGACCAGGGAAACGTTGCTTGCTTGTCGCTTCTTTGTAGTCATCGGCCGAAAACAGCGCCAGGTTCGCTCGGTCAAGTAGGTGAATAACGATAGCTGCAAGTTCTGATTTCGCATCACATGCGGCCAGACATACAATGGAACAGGCCAACACCGTAGTACCTATGTGCAGTTCTCCCCCAAGAATGCCCGCTATCAGCTCCCCGGAAGAGGCCAACCACTGGCGCCGACCGCTGGGTGAAGCCCCTTGCGCGCGCTAAGTGGGCAAGGTAGCCACTCTCTAGCAGATCTGGGCAGGTCCTAGGCTTGACCAGCTCAAGTCTGGACCAAAAGGAAGCCATCTCTTCGCCTGCTAGTCTGATGGGTACCTCCAACATGGCGGTGCCGGGTCTAGGTTTGTTTGTGGAACCCAGTCACTTCAGTGCAGAAACCTACCACTATTTAAAGGGCTCGACTCCCTCACAAAGGATCCAAAGCGCTCCTGTTCCAAATCCTAGTACACACTTGAAAAAAATCAACTTGAGGGATAGCGACCACAAGCTGTTAAGCTGGTACCATGGTATGAACGCTGCTTGTATTATCCCGAGACTTGCTGGTGGAGCTAGCTAACCTGGCATTCCCGCGCGCTAGACCATCAAGCGCACTGTGCCCATCTACGAGGCTGGATCCTCTTCCGGCACCGACCCGAACCCCCTCTCCTCTGCTCGGAACGCAGAGAACCATGTCGTCTCCCAACCCAAGGACTCTGCTGGGGGCGCTGACTCCTCCCTCTCGGAGCCCCGCCCGGGACCGGCCGCGGACCCGGAAGGCCTAGAGCTCAGCGTGCGGCCCTTGAGCAACGCCGACGGCCTCCTGGTGAAGGTGCGGCCGCCCGGGGCGCCCCAGGGAGTCCCCGCCGACTACCACGTCCCCTGCGACATCGTCCTGGTCATCGACGTGTCCGCGAGCATGTCGAGCGCGGCCGTGCCCCCCGTCAAGGAGGGCGAGGTCGGCGAGGACCACGGGTTCAACACGCTCGACCTGGTCAAGCACGCCGCGCTCACCATCCTGGCCACCCTGGACGAGCGGGACAGGCTGGGATTGTCAAGTTTAGCCGCAAGGCGAAGGTGCGTCCGTCGCTCACTATAGAGAAGGCCTTTGAGATATTTGCTGACGTACAAGCGACGGCGCAGGTGGTGATGGAGCTTTTGCCCATGTCCAAGGAGAACAAGGAGCTGGCCGAGAAAGAGCTCCTCAAGCTCAGGCCGGAAGCCGATACCGTTATGTGGGACGGCATCGCTGAGGGTCTCAAGGCCTTCGAGGGGAAGCAGGAGGGCAGTGACAGGGTTCCGGCCGTCATGCTTCTGACTGACGGCGTGCCTACCAGGTTGGTGTCCCTCCCTTTCGTTGTCACCAAAATCACAGTCTTTGCTGACCTTGGCGGGGCTATTGCTCTTTTAGTGCTCCAAGCAGCGGCTGGGTGAACAAGTTGAACACGATGCGGCCGTTCCTAGCCCCCATCCACACCTTTGGCTTTGGATACTCTCTCCAGTCGGGGGTTCTCAAGTCCATCTCCGAGCTTACTGGCGGTCACTATGCCTTCATCCCTGACTGCGGAATGATTGTGGGTTACTTCCCACCCTCCTTTGGACATGTCGTCCATGCTGACTTGCAATTGCAAACTAGGGCACGGTCTTCATACACGCTGTTGCCAACCTACAGTCTACCTTTGCGACCGAAGCCCAGCTGAAAATCAACTTCCCAACAACCATGCGTCTCGAAGCGGCTATCGGGAACAGTCTTCAGATAGCACCCGTGAGGGCGGCGGGACTTGGCCGTGGAGGGCGGGCTGAGCGATCGTGCCTCACCGTGGGCCTCGGGGCGTTGCAGTTCGGCATGTCCAAGGATCTCTACTTTGAGCATCATGGAGACATGACCCTGTTGCAAGACTACGTCCCCGCCGACCAGATCGTCACGGCCGAGCTGAGCTACAAGACCCTGGCCGGCGAGCGGCGCACGCTGACGCTCGACCGGAACCCGCTCGAGCCCGACGACCCGCCCGAGGCCGAGGTCGCCTACCACATCTCCCGCTCGATGCTGTGCAGGTTCCTGTCCTCGCTCTTGCCCTTCCCCGCCAACGGCGAGCGCCAGCTCTACGGCTGGGGCGAGGAGAAGAAGCGGTACGAGGACCGGACGCCGATCGACTCGGGCCTGGCCGAGCGCCTGCGGGCCGTCAAGGAGGCCATGCCGGCGTGGGAGCTGGCCGGGGCGTCGGACGACTGCGCGTCCCTGATCCAGGACGTTGAGGGCCACGAGCCGCACGGCCAGGTCGCGCTGGCCCTGTCGCGCCGCGACTGGTGGGAGCGCTGGGGCGGCCACTACCTGCTCGGCCTGCTGGACGCGCACACGCGCCAGGCCTGCAACTCGTTCAAGGACCCCGGGCCGGCGAGGTACGGGCTTGGCAGCCCCCTGTTCGCCGCCTGCCGCGACCGCCTGGACCGCGCCTTTGACGCCGTCAAGCCGCCGCCGCCGAGCAGGGCCGGGTGGTCCGTCGCGGCCCAGGCCCCGCCCCCGTACAGCCGCGGCGGCGGCGGCGGCGGCGGCGGCGGCGGCGGTCGCGGCGTCGGCCTGTCGTCCCGCGCCCGTGAGCATGAGCGCGACGTACAACAACAGCGGCGCGCCCTGCTTCGCCGGGGCCACGCGCGTCCGGCTGGCCGCCGCGGGCGCGGACGGGGCGGCGACGACGGTGGTGCCCATCCGCGACCTCGCGCGCGGCATGCGCGTGCTGACGCCCCTGGGGCCCGGGCTGTCGCGGCCGTGCTGAGGACGAGGGTGCGCCGCGCGCCCGCGTGCCGCGTCGGCGGCGTCGTCGTCACGCCCTGGCACCCGGTCAGGAGGGCCGCCGCGGGCGCTGGAGGGGAGGAGGAGGAGGGCGAGGGCGAGGGCGAGGGGTGGGTGTTCCCAGCCGACATGGCCGAGGCGCGGCCCGCGCTGTACACGGGCTCGGTCTTTTCGGTCCTGCTCGAGCCCGACGCCCGCCCGCGGGCCCACGCCTTCCTGGTGGCCGGGTCCGCCGCCGACATGGACTCCCCGTCGGCCCTGTGGGGCGTGTGCCTGGGCCACGGCCTGGTGGGGAGGAGGGGCGAGGCTGGAAGAGGGGCCCCTGAGATGACTGAGGGCGGGGGAGGCGATGTTCGGAACCACGAGTTCTGGGGCGACTATGCCCGCGTCGCCACGGAGATGGCGCGTCTCCCCAGCGGCGGCGGTGGCAGCGGCGGCGTCGTGCTCTGCGGCGGCGTTAGGCGGTCCAGGGCCACGGGCAGGACGGTCGGGCTGCGGAAGCCGGGACCGCCGCGTGGGCTGACGAGGGCCGAGAAGACGGTGGCTTGGAAGGTGCGGGGACGGTTTGTCGGGGCGGCGGGATCATTGAAGAAGGGGGCTGTCTCTGCGGTTTGATGGGTGTTTTCTTGTGATCGGCGCTTGGTCTTCTTCCTTGGGCCATTGGCACGTCCGAGCCTGCTAAGTGAGTATCGGATATCTTGCACGCTGGACCGACCGGGCCTCCTTTCCCTTTCGATTCTCACTTCCAAACCACTATGCGCGTCATCGGAGCATTGGGCGGTCAAAAGTTCTGCGTTTTTTATTTTATTTTTTTTTTACTACGGCTTGGATCAAGTTCGTCAGATAATCTAGCATTAGGTAGCTCCCAAAACTCTAGGGTATTTAGCACTATTATTCAATCGTGACCTCACTTTACCCCTTTTGGGCCGGGCTGAACTGACTCCTAAACCCCGGTTTGCGTAAACCCTGCTGTTATCGTTGTGTGTGTGTTTTGATCAGACTCAAAATGACAAAAGAACCGTCACAAAGGGGAACTCTATGCTGGTATCCACGCGATCCGGTTTCTGATGATTTTGCTTGCCACCAAACGTGACAACATGTTTGTCCTACCCGGGCGAGCCCCTGGCCCGTCCTCTTTTTTGACCGGGGCGGTGCTGGTGGCGGCAAGCAGCGTCACGCCGAGGGTCACGGACAGCGGGAACGGCAAAGGGAGCGCCGGGGTCGCGATCATGGCCCCGGAAAGGACCTTGCTGATCTGCCGGGCCTGGTGCGCGACTGCCGGCGATGGCTTCTTGCCTGGTGGGCCGCCACTCGCACCCGCGCCTGTGCCTGGGGCGGGGGTGTTGCTGCTTTGATTGCTCTGACGGGGTGGGGGTTGTTGCTGCTGCCACTGCTGCTTCGGCTGCTGCTTCTGGCGTTGTTGCTGTTGTTTGTGTGGGAGGTGTGGTGGTGGTTTTGGCTGTTGTTGGGGCTTGTGTTGGTTCTGTGTTTGGTGTGGTATCTTGCTTCTTCCTTGCTGACGCGACCCAACTATCTCCTGCTGCTGTGGCTGGTCATGGTCCTCCTGCGGAGTCGGGTGCTTCTCGTCCGGCGTCTCCGCCGGGGCTGACCATTGCCTTTTGCCTGCGGCTGCCCGGAGAAGTCGCCTGGTGCTGGGGCCTCAACATCTCTGGTTAGGTGAGACCCATCACAAGAGGCGCCACCTGTGGGCCTCCCGGATAGGCGGACAGAATCTTTGTTTCGGTGCGCTGCTCCGGGCGCTGCTTCACCGCGCCGCCATGGCCTCGTGACTGGAGCTGATGCCATGGATGCAGCTGTCCGGAGGGTGGAGCACTCTAGCCTAGCTGAACGAGCACTACGGGCAAATACCTGCCTGTATTAAATTGTAGAATCTGCTGCAGCTTGATTAAGCTCCATGCGCAGGTTCAAGTGGGCAAATAGGACGCTGTGTGCTGCTGCTCTGGTGGCTTGAACGCTTGACGTTGAAGTCGAGATGGAGCCAAGTCGGAGTAGGTGGTTCGATTCGGCAGTAGAGGTGGGGTGGTGGGGCCGCACCTTTCGGCGTTTCACCCAACTGGCCATTCGAGGGATGACGTCCTTACCACAGAGGTGGGCGCTGGCTGGTGATTGGATGTCGCGGCTAATCTTCCTTGGGAATGAGTTATGGCGGCTGTTTTTGTTATTTCTTAGGTCCTCTTCTTTCTTCTCCTTGTTTGTATAATAAATTAGTGACGAGGAGGCAGCCTGTCCCTCGGGGTGCCGCCCTCGGGGCCCCTGGGTATCGGGCGCCGGTGCCGGGTTAGGCGTCGCCAGTAAATGCATTCACTGTGGCCATCAGATTACGTCACTGGCTGCCAACTTCGCTTTTTGGGGACATCCATGCACTATCCATTGCCACGTATCCAGGAGAGAGCGACGGGAACCCTAGACTGGCTGACCAAAAGAACAGAGGAGAGTGTAATGCCATAGTCGACCAACTGCATGCGTGCCATATTGAGTGGCCAGCGGGGCCGACGTGTGGGACTTTCGGACGTGCACACAGCCAAGCCGGGTTACTACCATCTCCCCAGATCGTTACGGCCGCGCGAAAGCGTGCAGCCGGCCACGGGACACTGAGCGCATGCACAACATGGGTTTCGGGCCGCAGCAACGTAGCCTGGAGGATCTGGGGCAGGCGACAACCCACAGGCGCATCCATGGTGGTTTGGACACGGGGCTGGGGACGAAGCGAGACGTGCCATCCATGTGGACGAATCAGAAATGAAGCGCCGACAGGAATGGAGGCCAAATTCCATCTTGGAAGTGGCGGACACGGCATCGCCCAGAACCTTCTCGATTCCGGCATTGGCCAGCACAGCCTGGTGCCTGCGATGGAAGCACAAATCCCGCAGAACGTGCCCTTGTCAGACGTGTGGAACACAATGCAGTCGAGGTCACGCATGTCTGGTTTTCGGGAGGCAAAAAGCCACGTAGGCGTGCATCCCAAGATCCAAGACACCTTGTCTGCAAACCGTGTCATTTTTCTTCTTTTGCTTCAACCCGGGGAGGTTTGAAATGCGCCGCGTTGGCTTGAGGTGGGGGCAATTGGCCGAGGCGTACGCACAAATCTCGCATGCCCCATTCGCATTAGGCTGTGGGCAAGGGCTGATCAACGGCGAAAACCCCGCGTTGCCAAGGGGGCGCAGAGGCCCTGCTCCCATTGGCCCGACCGGCCGACCGGGCTGCAGCTGCCTCCACTAGCGCGGCCTGGGCCCCTAGGGGTCCGGCGTCATCCCACCTGCGCCCACGCACAAAGGCCGCAAACCGGCACAAATGACGCGCGGGGCGGGTCCGTGGAATGCAGCGGGTTGCCACTTCCCGCTTTCTCATGCATCTTCCCGGGCAGGACTGCCCTCTCGCCCTCTATTTAAAGGCCCAGATCTCGCTCCAATCCCGCTGCTCTTCCCTCCTCTCCTCATCACACAACATCCAAACAATCCTCTACAAGATCTCAAGATCACACACGCTTCAAATCACTTCAAACCCACACACTCTTCGAACCCACAACAAACCTCCATTCACAATGGCTGGCGACTGCGGCTGCTCCGGCTCTTCCAAATGCAACTGCGGTTCTAACTGTACGTCATGACACCCGCTCTGCGCCTCTGCGCCTCCGCTGCCTGCCGTCTCCCGACGCTCTGCCCTCCACTAGACACCTGGCCAAGATGCTAACAACCCGCCTTCTACAGGCACCTGCGCCTCTTGCGGCAAATAAGCCGACCATCTCCTTTTCCTAGGACAGCCTTCCCAGCCGTCGCACTCGACTACAACCTGACGCGCGCCTTGCTCAGGCACCTCGCCCACCCACCATTGTCCTCGTCTTTCGACGCGACAGCATTGCCAACATGGAGGAGGAACCGGGCTGTAGATGGGGCTGTGTCACTGGAGGAATGTCGCTTCTGTCTCGTTGTTTTTGCTAGGATCGGTTAGGGTTTTGGGGACACGGAACGACTCGGGGTATCGGATATATCAGGACGCGTTTTCTTCTGGCCGAACCGGTCTCGTTCAACCGAGGCCGTAGTACGTATCATCAATCAAACGGTTTCTTCCGTTCGGCCACTTGTGCCTCGTACACAGTAATTTGATGTGATGCAAACAATGGTGCAATGGGTGACGTCTCTGACGTTCAGCAACATGATAGAATGGAACGCTGACACGGAAGCCGTAGAATCGCGAGCAGCCGCATCGCAGCCAGCGCCGAGAAAGTCGGGCGCGTCGTGTAGGGGTTGAAAGGGAGAGCAACACCGAAAGGAACATTGATCAAGACCTAAACACATGCGGGAGCCGTCGGAGCGCGCCTTGAAAATATCAATACTTCTTTTCGATCCGGCCAACCGCCACTCGTAGCATGGAGAAGCGGTACTCAAGAGCCCTGCTTGGGCAAACGACGCTGCTGCCGCCGCCGCCAGGGCCCGGACTCTTGGCGGCTCGGTCGCCGCGCCTCGACCGGCATCGCCCACGGGCGCCGCGGAGTCTCGCACGCTGCTTGGCGCGGCGCTGGCGGCGGGCCTCGGCGGGTCTTTCGGCTTTTTCCCTGTCGGCCGCGAAGCGCCGCGAGGCCTCGGGCGGCGCGACCACGCGCAGGTTCATGCCGAGCGGCTGCAGGCCTCGAGGATGGCGCCGTCGAACTTGGGGGTAGGACCTTGGTCTCAGGCCAGGGCGCCGCCCAGAAGGCATGCTGGCTCCTCGCGGCCGTGTTGGGCTGCGCGCGGCGGCTGCGGTGCCTGGGCCGTCTTGGGCGGCCGGGACTGAGGTGTCGTGGGAGCTCCTGACGGAGTGATGCCGGGCGGCGGCGCTGTGCCTCTCGTTCGATTGGTACGCGGAACTGGAGATGCCTTCTGAGTCTCGGGCGTCTTCTGGCCACGCGCTTGGATCGGCGTCGAGCTTGGTGGCTGTGGTGTCTTGGTCGGTCCCTTCTCGGCCGGCTGGGTGCGGGACGGTGGCGACAACTTCATCGAGCGCTTGCAGTCGCTTGTTGTCTGCGGCCTGCTCGGCCGGTCGTGTCGGCTGCTGTCTCGACGTGGACGCGGTTTGCTTCTCTCGTTTTGTCCGGAGGTTCGACCTTCGCTCTTCGGCGCGCGCCTCCACGATTGCGGATTTGGTCCCGGCGCTCTTCCACAGGCCCTCCAGGCGCCTGAGCTCGGCGTCCGCGGCGGTGCGTTCTCGGTAGTAGTTGTACCGCTGGCCGCCCCTCGACAGCTGTCGACCGATGCAGTCGTCGCCGGTCCCGTATTCCCAGACGGCTTCCCTCTCTTGGGTTTGCGGGATCCGCGTGGCGTACTCGAGGCATGAGGTCTGAAAGCCGCCTTCTCCTACGACGATGCGGTTTAAGATCTCGCCCCTCGCGTCCGCGCAGAGCGTGGCGCACTGTCTCTCGCAGTAGGTGCGGTAGTGAGGCACGGCCAGGATCACCCTGTCGGCGGCTGCGAGGAGCTCCTTGTACTTGAAATGCTGGTCCTCGTCGGCGCCAGGCGGCGGGTTCTCGGTCGCGAGGTGACGGATGATGGGGTTTCCGTTCTGGTTGTCCTTGGGAAGATGGGCCCTGATTCTGGCCTTGACGAAAAGGTCGATGATGCCGCGATACTCGTGATCGCGCATCTAGAGAACTCGGTCGTCTCTCCTCCTGTTGTCCCGGAGATGCTCAGCCGCCTCGTGCCAGAAGCGGCCAACGCTGGGCTTCTGGTTGATGTGGCGGAGGTGGGCGAAGCGAGGCTCCTGGAGGATGTCCCAGAGCTCGTCCTGCATGGTGTTGGGATCGCAGAAGTCCCGGGAGACGCCTAGCTCTGTCATCTCCTCGTCGGTCATCTCCTCGTTGTCGTCCGTCTTCCTGTTGTCCTCCCAGTACTTCTTCTCCACGAGATGGTCCATCGCCGTCTCCGATGCCTAATGAAAATCGTTTTCAAGGTCGCCATCATGGCAAGTGGGTTGGCACACACTTGGTTGTGGAAGTCGACAACTCCCAGGATGTACCACCATCGGAAGTGCGGAACTCCAGGGAGGTCTGGTCCGAAATCGAAGTCAGGCAAGTCCAAGATCTTTTTGATCTTGGCCCGGTCGGCTGGTGGTATGGCCTTTCGGACTTGGGACTGCAGGGCCCCGCGTCGAAGAACCAGAAGCCCTGGTTCGGCCGCTGCCGCCTCAGTGGTCGTAGCGGCCTGGGTAGATCTCGTCGATCTCCCAGTGCCGTGAAAGCCTCTCAACCTCTGGCAGCCCAAGCGGCATGGCTGTAGACGACAGAATAACCTTGTGTGGGTGGGCGGCGTGAGGGGGCTGGGCTGGGAGAAGGGAGGAGGGTGCGGGGGTGGTGCGCCGCGGCGGAGGAAAGCAGGGAAAAAAAAGACGCGTCTGGGGCAGAAAAACCTGCGCGTTTCCTAACGCGTGGGAATCTGGCTGTGCCTAATTTTGTCAGCCTCCCAGGTTGTGTGTCGTGGTGGGCCCAGCCATCTGATATATGACCAGACGCTAGGGACGGCATGGCTATGACCGGATGGGAGAACGACAGCCTCTATATATCATATTCCTTTGATGACTACCACCACAGGAGCCCAAATGGTCGAACGGCTAGGGTCTAATGCGCTGTTAAGCGGGACGGTGTCGCACGTCTGGATTGATGGGGTAGGCACTCGTTAGACCCTGAGTTCAACCCCTACAATGGGAACAACTCCTGTGTTTTTTTTCTCCCTTTTTTTCCCTCTTTCTTTTTCCCCATCTTTTCGTTCATTCCTATCGTCCCAAGGCTTCGGACCCTAAAGTTATAAAATCACACCATCAATATCCTTTTCGTTGCCCCAATGCCCCCGCATATATCCAGAGCAAAACGTAAGCCACCAACAGTTACGAGCCCGAGCTCAATATCTTCGTCCGCTCCCTCCAGCGAGCTATCGCGCGTCCGCCCCTTTAAGGATAGACCGGGGACATCCATACGCTGCCGTTTAGGAGCGCAATCTTCCACGGCAGCGCTGCGTAACCTTTTCCCCTGTACTTTTAGCACCTTGCCATCCATGCGCCTTCCGTCTCCACCCGAGAGGACATTAGGGATCTCAGGCCATCTCCCGAGGCTTGGCGAGGGTAGCATGAGGGCAACAGGCCTCCTGGGCGGGAGCACAAAGACCGTGGTCTGTACCCTAGACCCGTCTCCGGCACCCTCGCGCGCCCGCTTGTCGGCTCTGCAGCACGCGCAGTCCATGGCCCGACTGGCCAGGACTTCGTCAAGCACGCAGCGCGGCTGAGGGGCCCCAGCGGCCGCCGGCTTTCTCTCGCAGCGGCCAACTCTTCGGCCTTGTCGGACACGGGCCGCCCCACGCGAGCGAGGAAGCCCCTTGCCGCCGTTGCCGGGCTCCGCGCAGCGCTGGCCGTTGCGGCTGCTACCTCGGGATCCGCGGCGAGGCCCTCCTCGCCGACGCTCCAGCTTCCTGTGAGGCCTCTGCGAGCTCCCAGCGGCTGAGCACAAAGTCGCCCTCGCCCTTTCTCTTGTTGGCGGCTTGTGGTCGGCCAGGAGCTCGGCCACCGTCCGCCGCCTTTTGGCCGCTCTGCGCGGCTGCACGCGGACGACGGGCGGCGCAGCGCACCTCTTTTCTGTCAGCTTCTCAAGCTGCTCCGGGGCTCCCGCCACCTCGAGTTTCTTGATGGCGGCAGCGGTCGTGTTCTCGGGAAGCCCCAGCTGCCGGTCCACCTCTGCGGCATACCACTGCAGCAGTCGCTTGGTCTTGAAGTCGTCCCAGCAGTAGACTGCTCCGCGCGCGAGGGACGTCACCTTTGCGCCCTCCTCCATGTTGGTACCTGCACTCATCAGAGATGTTCTTCCTCCATTAAAAGTTGGGAGATTTATGTCCTTGGTGTTCTCTTAGTAGTTGGGAATGGTAGTAGATTACTTCGGGTGTTGTGATGTTCTGTCCACGGGGACTGGGGCACAGAACCCCCTGATTCTCCTGGCCTGATGTTCTTTATACCATGTTGCCGTCCCCCGGATGCTTTGTCTCTATAAATACCCATATTACTACTCTGTAGCTTGCGTGTGTCCTCTGACTACCAAGGCGTGAAGTGTTTGTCGCCGAAAACAGGATACAAAGCTCGTGACTGGACGGACAATGACGAGGGCATCAAGGACAACGGAAAAGGGGCCCGTTAGACGGACCGCACGTTTTGTTAGAGGGACCGCAGATAGTGGATTTCTGGTGGGGCGACGGTGGGGGATCGCCGATTTCAGCGACCGATGCGTACCTGGAATTGAGAGACCAATACAGCGCCTGGAATCAAGTGATCGCGTGCACCTGCAATTGAGCAACCGCCAGATGCGCGTTTACAATTAGGCTAGGGGTACCTAAGTGTTCGTTGTTGACATGCGTGCATTGAAGGGAAAAGTACGACATTGTGGCCCTGTTAGCTCCCTCTAACGGGCCCCACACAGAAAGCACAGTATGTGCACACAGCGGCTGGGCCTCTGGGCCAGCACCTTCCAGGAAGTGACGCCTGCCCCCTACTGCGCTGTTTTAGGCTCGGCCTTTTTTCCCTTTTTGCCGCGCTTCCATCACCATGGTCCCTTCCGCTTCTTCTGTGCAGCAGAGCCTTCACCACCCTGGGCGGGCCCGCCCTGCTCCTCCTGCATGCCATCGTCTTCTCCGTCCTGTCCCGGCGGCGAGGCTTCCCAGTTTTTGAGCCAGTGCTGAAGGACGCCCTTGCAGACGCAGAGCTGGGATCAACTGGAGCAACGAAGCTGAGGTCCTTGATGTTCCTGTGGACCGGGCGCAAGGCGCTCTTGGCGTCGCAGTCGCGCTCCTCTACCAAGATTTTCTCGATCTTGGCGCGCACGTAGGCGGAGCTTCCGAAGCCTCCCGACCAAAGAATGCGGTGGACCTCGCCAAGAGATCCTTCAGGTCTCTTCACCACAACGTCCTCGATGATGCCATCCAGTTGGGCCGCGCCTGAGGTACGCCTGCCCGCGCGTGCCCGTTCCAAGCACCTGGACGGCGATCAGCCGCTCGATGAGGTCACTGTTGGGTTGGAGCATTCAGAAACGATAGAGTGCGGTTAGTACATGTCCTGTATACCGAGAGGGGATGGCTGAGACGGATAAAGCTCACATCCTGATCGTCAGAGTGTCGCTAGTCATCGACAATCCAGTAGTGACCGGGTCTGGGCGGCTGGCACCCTGACTACCTGCCTGAGGTGTGGCATTCTCGGGAAACTCGAATAGGAAATCCTTACCGTCATCTTCGTTCGAGAACACCTGGACCTTCTTCAACTCGAACGAGTGGTCGTTGACTATCATCCTGGCCCAGAACGCCGGGTCGCCAATGCGTCCGGCGAGAAATCGAGCAAGCAGTTGCTCAAGCTCCTCGTTGACCTTGATGGAACCGATGGGCTCGCCCCTGACAGGGTCGGCGAAGTCTAGAGAGACCTTAGCGGCGTCTCGGTCAATGACTTTTAGGACGCAGAGGTCCTAGTTTTGAGAATTTCAGTTAGCGACCCCGTCATATGGAGAAACGCCATCACCTGACTACAGGTAGGGGGCAAGTAGGTGGTCCATGGGCAATTGGCACATACCGACGTAGCGCCACCAACATCGACGACGATAGTGGTTTGGCCATTCTGAGATTCGCATATGCACAAGCTTGTCAATACGGCGAGGTTTCGGGGCTGACGTGTCACAAACAATTCCGACACACCTCGAACGCTCCGGAGCCCTTTGAGCTCGTGAGCGAGTAGATTGCTGACGCCTCACCCTCGGTGAGGACCTAGTCGTAGATTGAGTGGCCGGGGACGGAGCCGAAGCCAGCTTGCCTCGCGATCTCCTTGAGCTTCTCGCCGGCGGCCTGCGAGCCCCCGGCCGCGGGAACGCTGAAGACAAACTCGACGGGGATCTTCTCCCAGTCGGGCAGAGGCACAGGGGTGTGCCCTTTGACAGTGGACCGGTAAAAACACCGGATGTGGCGATACATGACCTGTGCCATGGCGCTGTAGAGCTCGTTGACGTCCCGCTTCGGTTCGGAGGCGTCAAGCGGCTGGACCAGCCCGCGGGGCCCCAGCTTGCTAGGAAGCTGGGGTTTGAACTTGCCGTACACAACTCTGTCGGGCTGCTCGGCACCAAGCTCTGCCCTAGCTTCAAAACCGAAGGACACTTGGTCGCTGCCTCGGCCATGAGTCCTGTAAGAGAGGTAGGTCGGTACCATCTTGGCCGTGCGCGGTCCTTTCGGGTATCCTTGCACCTCGAAGATTCTCGGCTTGTTGCCCGGCCGTAGGACAAGGATGGCAGCCTTGGTAACTGTGAAGGTGTGGGCCGCGCACGGGTTTGACATTTTCAACCAACCGGTCAGTGTTGAACCCTCAACAGGGGGGAATTGCAGCGGATTCTCTGTGACGGGGGTTCTGGACTCACAGGTTGTGCCAAAGTCCACGGCCACTGCAAGCCTGGGCTTCGTGGCTTCTCGTGCGGATGTCAGCATCGCTGCTGTAGAACCCTCCGGTCGATGGCTAGGGAGAGGGTTGGGAAAAAGATGTTTAAAGGTGAAGGATCTTGAAGCCTATGGAGCGCGGGTCGAAGGAGAAGATATGAAGAGGAAGGACCTTGAAAGCTCCGGAGTGGATGCATGCCTGAGAGGTGGCCAGCAACCTGGACGGATATTAGTACTTCGGACGGCGGTGCTCTTCTGAGCTCCAGATGGTGCGTGCCCGCTATCGATGTCGTCAATATCTAGGGGTGCCCAACTAGATACTGGGTAAAACCTTGCTCGAGCTGCTGGGTCCACATCAGCTTGTTCCAATATCAACCTATCATCTGTAAAGAAGCACACCGCCGGTCCCGGCCGGAACGTCAACCATCAGCTGTGACCTGTCAAAAACGCGGGCCACGCACGGCTTCCCACGGGCACTGAACTTGTTCCTCCAACAGCAGCGAGAATGCAAGGCAGAGGGCAGATTATGGGTCTATAAGGAATGATCTATAGGTATCTCTAGAGAACAGAAAGGAATACGCAGAAGGGTATGAGTGCGCCGGAGGGGTAAAGAGATGGTGCAGTGTAGCCAGGAGCGCTGCGATGCTTGATGAACACCAGAAATGACGTTGGTCTGCGTGATGCTTACTTGAAACCCTTGCAGCCTTGTGGTATCCACCTCCAGTGTGATAAAAGATAGTTGCTAGGTTGGTGGGGATTGCCATTGGCTAGGTCAGGATGCCGCGAGAGTGGAGAGAAAAAGAAAAAAAAAAAGATTGGGACGGCGGTGGGTGCAAAGGCACAGGTACAGAATGACTACCTAGGTATGTGGGTAGAGACAAGCCAAAAAAAAAAAAAGCAGCAAGAAAAAAGAAGGAAAAATAGGAAAAGGAAATAGTAAAAAAAACAAAAGAGAAACAGACAGAGCGAGTTCAAAGCGAAGGGTTAGGCAAAGGAAAGGCGGAGGAAAAAAGCGAAGGAAAATCTAAAGAGAGGCGAAAATAAAGTGAGAGGGGGAGGGAAACAGAGAGCGTGTGCGTGCGTGGATGTGTGCGTGCGTGTGTGGGTGTGTGGTGTGCATGCCTGCCAGGAAAGGTGGAGGCAAGCTGGAAAGGCCCTCGCATCGCTAGGATATTAGGGCCCTTGAAAACTGCCGGTGGGGATCAAGCGGCCTGCTCTGCGCCGCTTAGGCGCATGGCCTTGAGCTCTCTCATGACATATGTGAGCTGCGCGGACTGCTCCAGGGTAGGGTTGGCGAAGAACCATAAATGGGGCCCCATTTGGACCCACGGGTTTTGGGTCCAAATCGACCCAAAGACCCAAATGGGTACCCAGAAATGGGTTTGGGTCCTTTGGGTCCTGGGTTTTTTTGGGTACCCATGGGTTACCCAAAATTTCATTAAAAATCCTTAAAACTATCAAAAATTGTTGCCTTTTTATAAACGTTAAAATAGCTAATTTAGTACCGGCGGTGAGCTTTTGGTAGGGCTGTTTAATATGGGCGAACAGTTGTTCCGCAGCTTTCCGATTGTAACAAATTTAACGCGTAAAACGTGCTGTTTACGGTCCCCCCCCCCCCCCCCCCCAGTCCCCCTTTTGTTTAAAAAAAAAGTTATAATTTATGTTATAACCTTTTTTTTTAAAAGGGGGGACCTCGCTGTCGCATATTAACGGGATTACGAATGATGCTATATTATGCAATTATGCATGTGTTTAAAAAGATAACAAACTGGTATTTTGCCAGCTTTATACTTTTAAACGATGCGGAAACACTGGTTTTATTTCGTACAGCTATAAATTCCGTTTGTGGCCGGTATTTTTTTAGGTACGCCAGGCGGCCGCATCGGCTATATTAATATATAACCCAATTCGCTTTTAAATTTGCAAAGCAACCTTTTTACGGTTTTATTTTTTTTCCAATTTAATATATTAAAAATGCTATAAAAACAAAAGTAATATTATAAAAAAAAAAATCCTAATTTCCTAATTAACGGCTAGATTTCGTTATTATAGCATTTTAAAATACAGGCATATTTTGCTGGAAAAATTAAAACGCCGACGTTTAAAACGCTAAAAAGTAATAGGTAAAGGGGAAGGGGGAGGAAGGGAAAAAGGAGGAAGGGAAAGGGGAAAAAGGGAAAAAATAACAAATAAAATTAACGCGAAAATTAAATTTGGGTATTAATTAGGCTGCGAAGGTAAAAAGGGTTTTAAATTTAAAAGGGGCAAATGGGCTAAAAGGATGGATAAGGGGTATAAAGCCCGCACTTAAACTTGGCTTATATTATCCGGCTTAAAAGAAAAATTAAAACCGTTAATATAAATTATAAGGGCCATTTTGCTATCGTTCGAGGTATTTGGGGTATCGTTTAATTCGAAATCCAGTAAATCGTTTTCGTTTAAATTGGCGGAAAAGCACGTTTGCTTTTTTAAATAAGTGCAAAAAATACTTCGTACAGCGATTTGTTCGGGATTTATGCGCTATTGCAAATCGCTATTTAAAACCCTAACCAGGATTAAATGCGTTTTACGAACGTTTCCGCGGCAGGAATATTAAGTATATCCCGGGCTAAACGAGCTAAAAACGGGAAATTTTGGGAATTTCGATACCACCATTTAAAAATGGGAAAGCCGGTATAATTTATAGTTAAAACGAATTAGTAACGCATGTTAAATAACCGTTATAACTTAAATGTTATAACCCGGGTGTTATAACCCGGGTGTTATAACTTATATTATATAACAACTAAAATAAAGTGAAAAATATAAATAAATTTACCTCGTTAAAAAAAATCCGCAATTTTTTGCTTTAAATCATTTTCGAAAGGGTTAAAGGAAAATTCCGATTGGGAAAACGGGCTGGATTAAAGGGTGTTGCGAAATGGGGTACGTTAAAAAAGGCTAATATAAGCAAAAAGCAAATCGGCTAATAAAGCAGCATTGGAAAAATAAGCGGGTTATTATTGTTAAAAGATAATATAATCGTCGGGTTTGCGATAATAACGATATATTTGGAAAAAGGCAGTTTTTGTTTATTTTCGAACGGCTAAAAGGTCGAGGTTTTTAAAAGTTGCCTAAATATTAAAAGCTAACTGTAAAGCTAACTTTAGGGATATAGGTATAAGCAAAAAAGCCGCGAGTATTAGCTGAAAAATTTGGCGGTTTAATTCGAGCTTATCAACGCGGTCCCTAAATTTAAATGTTGCACGTTAAATTACAATGCGTAATTTTTCGATTTATTATTGCGAGGCGGCAGCGTTAAATGCGGTAAAACGTTAAATATAATAATGTAAGTGGTTGCTAATACGTTCTAAATCGGGAAGGAAAAACGCAACGCTAGGGAGCCCGGGGACCTATAAAGGTTAATAAAAGCCCAAAATAGTTTAATAACGTTTAAAATGTAATTAAAAGCTCGTTAAGCTTAAAAACCAAATAATATCGGGAAATTGTAATAGCGATAGCCTTTTTTAAAAGTTTTAAAGCGTATAAAAAAGCCGGATATTCCTTAATAAAGCTTTCGATTATACGTTAAAGTTAAAAAGCGCGACTAATTAATACGGTAGTTAAACTCCATTTTATTAAAACGTTTTTAATTAATTGGAAAGGTTAATTATTTTTTCCAAACTTTCTATTTTCCTTTTGGAAATTTTCGAAAAAACGACGACGTTTAGAAATGCTAAAAAAAAGGTAAAAAAGCGAAGCTAAATTATAAAACTAATGCGTTAAATGTAACGTAATAATAATAGGTAATAATAAAAAGTAATAATAAAAGGTAATAATAAAAAATAATAATATGGTATTAAATTAAAACATATTTAAAATAGCTAAAATTTGGGTAACCCGTAAGTATTTCCCGGGTGTTTTGGTAAATTTAAGCAATTTTTAGCCCGTTTAACGAAATTTTAAAACTTTTAAAAGTCGGAATAATTTAAATTTCGTATGTTATTCGGTTAATTTTAAGGATTGGAAAAAAGCTTTTCGATAAGTTAAATAGTGTGGCCAAATAAGGATTTGTGTAATGTGTAAATAATAAAGCAAATAAATAAAAGTAAAGTGTTAACGGAAGATATTTGAAAATTGGAAGCGTTATTTACCGTAACGGCGGTAATTCGATTTTAAAACTTATAGCGACGATAAAATCGACGGTTAATTAGGTTATTTTGCTAAGGATTTATCGCCGTTATGCTCGATAATATTAAAAACCATATAGCGTTACCGCCATTTATCGTCGAAAAAGTGGCGATAATACTTTAAAATGTATGCTTTAAACCTAGCGAAGTTTAATTATCGATAATAAGGGAAATTTTGGCGTTAAAAGGCAATTTCGCAAAAACTTTAAATTGTTTCCTTTTAGCAATTTAGGTGGCTAAATTTCGAAAGCGTTTGGATTTGGGCAGCTTTTAGCGTGGGTCGCGTTTGGAAAAAAACTCCGTATTAACGGCCTATTAACACGGGAAAAAGGCTAACCGGTTTCGATTTAATAAAAAACGATATCCTTTTTAACCTTTTGCTATGTTTAATTACCGAATCGTTTTTGGGTAAAACAAAAGCGTTAATATAAATTAAATTATATGCCCACGTAATTTGCAAATAAAGTTATAATAAAAGGTTATAACATAAATTGTAAAAAAGGTTATAATAAAAATCATAATAACTATTATTGTAAAATTTAAAAAATATATATTAATGAAAAATAACTTACTAATATTTTTAATAACCCTTTTTAACCGGAACCTTTTCCTAAACCGCGAATATACGCGGCGCTTTTGGTATGTTTATTTAAAGCACTTATACCGTTGCTAATTTAAAAAGCTTTACCCATTTTACCAAAATTGGGATAAGACATGTGTTAACCGCATCGTTTGCATATAATTTTAGGAATGCTTTCCTTTTTTATTACACATTAGTTAAAATAACCCTATGCGTTCACTTATGTGTTTAAATAAAAGCGCCGTTAAAGTTCGGCATATTTTATAGTAGGATTTTTTTGTTAAACATATTAATACCAAATATTAGCAGCAATGAATTTAAAAAAATCGGTAGCGGTATTTTTATCGAAAAGAATAAATTAGTTATCAAAGCTAGCGTATTAAAAATTAACATCGTTAAAAATGGTACTTTTACAAATGAAAAATGGGAAGGATTTTTAACGGTTTTAAAAATTCCAAAGCGGGAATTTACTAATAAAATAGTAAAAAATTCGGAAATGGTAAGCTAAATAGGCCAATATACGCATTTACTAGTTCGTTATCGGTAACGGGAAAAATCCCGTTACCGGGATTATTTTTTAATATCGTCGCCGGTATTAGCAATGGTATTAAAAAAAAAAAAGGGAAAAAAAAAAAATTGAAAATCGAATAAATAAGCGAAAAGAAAGTGGTAACGCAATTAACAAACGCTTATTAATTAGCCTTTTGCACGCTTTAAACAGCCCACGTTTTTTTTTAATTTCACTTTTAAATTTACTGCACGCTTATTATTTGTCGATATTTATTGCCGAAATTTAAATGGATTTGCTTTTTATCGCTTACGTTTTTTAAATACTTTAATGGACCGCTATAATTAAAGCAATACGGTTGTAAAAGTTAAACTGGCCTTTTTTTTTCGCTTGCTTTAAAATAAAGTTCGTTAATGCCGGCACTTTTTCCTTACCGCGTTAAGTAAATAGCTGCGAAATGGAGGAAGTTATTCCGGGGTTAGTAAAAAAAGCCTTTAAAATTTAAGATTTTTTGGATATAAAAGCAAATTTTGTTAATGCTAAAACTTTAACCTATTCCGAACTTGCTATTAGCATTAACTTCGAATTCGATCAAAACGGCATTCCTGTTTTTCCTTTTTTACAACTTACGCTTTTCGCACAGTTAAAATGCGGAACGAACCAAAACTCGGTGCTAAATGCTGGGCTAAAGGACGAGGGAGCCGAAAATAATAGTATAACGCAACACGCACCCGAAAACGAGCAATTAAACGATAACGCACCTAAGTAATATACCGCTAACCGAAAATTTGCAAAAAAATCCATTTTCGTAAAGAAATAAATAAACATTACGAGCAAAAAGTGTTAAACGGGGTAAACCTAAAAGTAAGTAAAATTCCAACTATATAATTTTAAATAGGTAATAATATAAGTGATAATATGGGTAATAACAATTATAGTTATCGCTTTTCGCGAAATCCGGAAATTGCAAAAAAAAAACGGATTTGCTACTTTCGCGGACGGCTTTTACCAAGGTTGCTCGTAACATTATTAAAAATTACGACGCAACTTTTCGAATGCAAAGCTCGGTTTTTTAAACGCTGCAAAAATTTTGCGAAATGTATTTTATTTATATGTTTACGTGTAAGTTTTATTAATTTAGGTAAAAAAAAACGTATAAAAATTAACATTATAATTATAAATAAGCGTTTAATATAATGCTTGTTACGCAAAACGGGTAAATATTCGGGTTAAAAATATTAAATAAATAGAAAAACGTAAAAAGGATAAAATTCCGAATTTACTAATAATAATTTATCCGCGAAGGTTAATATTACGGCCAAATATAACTTTTTTAATAAATAAAATTATAAAATTTTAAAAATTATAACTTTTAATTAACGTGGTTTACAAGCGAATGCTATACGTGGAAAATGCATATTAAATAGCGTTTTTTAATTAAATAATTCGCTTAATTTAATATTAAAATTTAACGAAAATTTAAAACAATTATACATAATTATATAGCAAATGTAAATTAATTTTCTTAAATTTTTATTTTTACTTTTTTATGTTTAATTTTGCAAAATTGTAAAAAAGGATATAGTTTTTTATATAGTAATTAAAATTACTTTTAAAAAGGTGGTAATAAAAATCCGGAAAATTTAATTTAAATTTACTATATAATTATATATAAGTTTTTAAATTTTTGTTAAGTTTTGCATTAAATTAAACGAGTTATTTAATTGTAAAAAAAACGCTATTTAATATGCATTTTTTAAATGTAGCATACGCTTATAAACCACGTTATTAGTAAAACCAAACCCATTTATTATACGATTTAATGCTTATTATTTACAAAAATGGTTTTATTTAATTTATTTAAATTTTATTATAATATTATTTATTTATTAACGTAAATTTTTTACTAAGTAAAATAAACCAGCGAATAAAATAGTTAAAATTTTATATTAAACGCGATTTTCGACACTTTTACTAACTCGGCCAATTTAAACCTAAATTTAACCAAATTTAAATAAGTTAACGTGGTTTATCAGTAAATGGGCCATATTAATCAATGGGCCACAACACCCCGACCTCAGTTAATCGACGCGCATGCCAACCCAACAACGCCAGGAATCCATTTAAACTACTCGGAACTGTATATATCGGACGTTTTTACTTTTTTTTGGCAAATGCGCGCATTGTGTTCGGTTTTGCCGCAAATGCCACATCGCCGACGAATCGTCGTCGCCCTCCTTTTTTAACCTTTATAATCGCGCATTTTTTGCTGTAGCTATCCATCCAGCTCTTCCTAGTCCAAAGCATCTCGTACCTTTTCGACAGTATGTAACCTTTTTTATCAAACACGTGTTTTTTTAGCCTTCCGGCGTTTGCTTAACGCCTCGTTCGCCTTTCGTAGCTTGGAGCACTTTTCCTTCAAAAGGTTAACCCGATGCATAATTGCTTTAGCCCTTTTCGTTAATTGGTTTACAGCCGATAGCATGGGTAACGGAAAGCTGCTCCGGTAATTGGAAATCCGAGTTTTAATATGTTCGGATTGCGAAATTGCGTCCTTAGTTATTTAGGGCGTTTTAAAAGTCCAAAGTTCGGCGTTGTTTAAAGGCTTTTTCAGGGGAGTTAAAATTCGTAACCTTACATCCAGCTTTTTTAAACCGAATTCGGATCGAATGGAGCAAAGCTAGCCTTTCGAAAGCCTCCCCGAATGTTTCCTTCGGTTATAAAGGCAAAAAATACCGTTTTAAACGCCGAAAAAAACTCGACTTTAATTACGTGGTTAACGTGTAACTTTATTAAATTTTCGATTTATTAACCGTACGCCTTTTTTAATAAGCTAAAGCATTTAACGTTAAGCGGTTAAAAAAAGTAAAACGAATGCGGAAGTATGTAAAGCGTAATAATGTTATGTTTTTAGCAGTAAAGCTCGAAATTCGTCGAATGATAGCTTTCGTAACCGTCCAGTACTAATAAACGATAGGGGCTATTTGCGCGCGATGCTATATGTTTGTTAAAATGCTGGATTTATTTTAAACCGAGCTCGTTCGTAATCCACCCGTTGGAATTCGTTGTAATAACCCAATCGCGTGGAAAGTCGGTTTTCGAATACTAATTAGCTAAATAATATTACCTTTTAACGATAATAAAAAGGGGAATTGCTTAGCCGTAATTGTTAACCTTTTAAATAATTATAACCTATTTCCGGTTACCAGGCTAAACCAGCTTTGTTTTACTACGGCCTTCCGATGTTATAATAACCATAACGGCGGCGATTATGCCCATAAAAAAGCCGGTTTCGTCGAAATTGTAAATATCGTTATTTAAAATGCTATATTTAGCCACAGTATTCCGCATAAGGTTAAACTAGGCAAAAACGAGCTTGGGATTTTCGCATTTGGCTTTTTAATAATCGTACTTTCGAATTTAGCGCGTGCCGAGCTTCGGGCGGCGTTTAACGAACTTTTCGACCTAGCGTTTGCTAACGGTACCCGCGTCGCGTTCGGCGAGCAATCGGTTAGCTATATTTTTAACACCAAAATGCCGAGGAGGGAATGCGCGAAAATCCAGCTCGAGTATGTATTTAATAAGCATCTTTTTTTCGGATTCCGTTAATTTTTGTAATCCGGGTATAGTGTCGCGTCGAGCAGGTAGGCCCCGCTTCCGACGCGTTAAAGTTATTTTCGCGACCGAGTAGATTTTTGCAGCTTCCCGTATGCTTAGTTTTAAATTGGATTGTAAAGCCCGAAAGGTAAGCATTACCCGGCTTTCGTCGTTTCCCATTAACATTATTATGGGCGGAGAAATTGGTCGCGAAAGAAAAAGTGTCGCATGGTCGCGTGTTATAGCCTACTAACTAATGTGGCCCCACTTACTAATAAACCACGTTATATTTAATTACATAGTAAAAATTTTTTTTTTTTTAAAAAAAAAATTATTATTACTTTTTTAAAGTTAGGTATATATTTTTATTAAATAATTTTACGAATTAACTTAAATATTATAGGGTAATTTAAAATATAAATCGCGTTAAAGCTTAAAAAAAATGGATATAATTAACGAAAAAGTAATTTATTTGCTAAAAGTCGAAGTTATAAAAAGGGTTATAAATAAGCTATAAAGCAAAGCTTTAACGTTAAAATTAGGTTATATAGGTTAATTTATAACACTTAAAAGGGTAATAATAAAAATGCTAAAAAATTAAATTAAATTAAGCATTTCGTTATATATAACCCGTTTAAATTTAGTTAAATTTAAGTTTAAATTAGTTAAGGTAATAAAAGTATTAAAAATATTATTTAATATTAATTTTAAAATACGTCACTTGTTAATATGCGTTACTTACTAATAAACGCCGTTATAATTACATATAACCAGTTGAAATTTAGTTATATTTAAACGTAAATTAACCGAATTAACAAAAGTATTAAAAATCGCGTTTAATATAAGATTTTGCTATAGCCCACTCGCTTATAAACCACAGTATAATTTTTCGCTTAAATTAAACCTTTTTACGGTTTTTAAAATATAAGTTTACAAATTATTTAATGTGCATTATTTATAGCACCGTTATATTTTTTTAAATAGTATTTAATATAAATTAAACGTAAAATTGTTTATATTAATTTTTCGTAAAAACAATATTTTTATAAACATTTAACATATATTTTATTTAAATCCTTTATGTTATAAAAAGCATTAATGTTATCATTTTTGTGCTTTAATTTACCTTGTTATATAAAAAGGTAAAAAATGATATAAAAGCCTTTTTTCCTTTTTAACTTCCAAATTAGCCATTGCGTTAAATCCTTGCAATATTTTCGTCGAAATGCTTCCATTTTTCGGTATAAACGCTTTTAAAACGGCAATTTCATTATCCCCACCATTTGCGCTTTTGTTTTAAGCTTTTAGCCACATTCCACTTTTTGGAAGTAATATCCCGTTATACCGTTTGGAAATGGCAAAGTCACTTAATTATTACCTTTATTATTACTTCTGTTATTACCTTTTAGCTAAAACCGTTCGATGGAAGTTAAATATTTTATAATGTAAAAAAAAACGGGTAACTCGCGGAAACTTCCCGTTTGCGCCGGTTTACAACTCGAAAAATAGTAGTTTAAAGTTAAAACTTTATTCGCCGAATTATTTGGCTTTTAATGCTAACATTAGCGCTGCGCGGAATATGCCGACGTTTTTTAACGCATTATTTTATTATTGCGATTGCTTTGGAGTTAACGGCGCCGATTTAATGCTAAGCACCCGCAGTAAAAACAGCGGTCTTTTCGATAAAAAGCCGGCGGGGTGCAACTTTAACGTGCGGTTTTTAAACGCCTGCATTACTTTTGGAATTTCGCGAGCAAAGGTTTAAGCTTTTTGCGAAAAAAATTTAACCTTTTCGTACAATGTTAAAAGTTTAACCCACTAGTTACGGTTTTATTAAGCGTATGCTAAAAAATTGGCCGTTTAGGTTTATTAGCATTCGTTATAACTTTTGTTATTACCTGTTAAATTTATGCGAAATTTACCATTTTAAATCGGACTTTTCGCTTGCGCTTTTCTTTTTGGACTTAGCGTTTCGTATTGCGCGGATCGATATTTATGCTTTTAAAAAGGAGAAAAGTTAACCTTTAAATATGGTTTTAGCGTTAAAATCGCTAAGTAAATGGCGGCGAAAATGTCGGTTCGAATTCCATTTTATTTGGATTTTACCGAGGGTATATTCGTGCTATTTTATTTAATATATAGCAAATTAACGAAATATTAAAAATAACATATTAGGATAATTAAAAGCGAAAATAAAAAAATTAAATAAATATATTTAAATTTTTTTATTTAAAATATTTTTTTAAAGCGTAATAGCTTTAAATTTATTCGCGTAATCGTCGGGATTTTTTTAGCCTAATGCTTTTCGTTATCGCTTTTTATATAACTATCTTCCAATTAGCTTTATGCTTAAAAAGCGAGCCGTGCTTTTAAAAGCGTAAAAGGTCGCCGAAGTACGTGCTTTTAGCTTTCCTATTAATAATGTTAATTATTAGTTATAATAAAGGTTATAATGCTTATTTACTTTTTATTAACCATTTTCTTTTCCATTTCGGCTTTTAAAAGCTAGCGCTTAGCTGGATTAGCGGTTTAGTATTTAGTTGTTTTTCGGAGCGTTTTAAAACCGCGCGATTTCGCCATATTAAATCGCGTATACGCATTATACCATTTAGTTTTTTCGGCATCCATATTCGCAAATCGCTTACGCGATTTAAAAGTGTTCCGATTGTCGGTTTCGCGTTTTCTTTTTAACGGTATAATTATAGCGATCGCGACGCTCGCGCGCGGGCGTTTAGCAGCACTGTTATAACCTTTATTATAACCCAATTGGCGGAATTTAAACGAAATGCTATAATTGGGAAGTTAAAAGGTTATAATGGAAAAAATTAAAATTCCGGGTAGTTGGTAGGAATAATTATTAAAATGTGCGGTTAAATCGCTTTTTTCGAAAACGAATATATGTGAATTTTCTCGATTTTAATTAATTAGGTTAATTTTTTAAGCTTTAATTTAATGTTGCACGAATTACTTTTATTTTCGAGTTTTCGATCGCCTTTTTTTTTCGATTTAAATTTTCCTGCTTTTTTTTTTGTTATTACCCGCGTTATTACCCAAATCTTTGCGTACCCAAATCCTTACGCATTTAAATCGCTTTTCCGCCATTTCGCCTACCATTACCGGCGCTTTTACGCGACTTTCCATTTCCGCGCTTCCGTCGCCCTGTTAAACGCGCATTTACTATGCTTCGTCCTTTCGTTGGCGGAAAAGGCCCTTATATAGCTTTTATTGCAAAAGCTAATCGGGCGGTTAATGCCGCCATTGCCGGTCGCAAAAAGCGTCGCTAAAAACCTGGCAATATATTACCTTTTATTTTTTTTTTCGCCATTTTTTACTAATTATTTCCAGCTATCGCTTTACGCGAAATTAAGCGATATTAAAAATCGTTCGACCTTTTTATTTTTAAAGCTCCTTTCGCTCGCGTCGTAAAAGAAATTACGCAAAACTTACTTTTCGGCAAAAACATGCGTATTTAGCGCATTGCTTTTAATGCTTTTTAAAAGGCTGCTAAGGCATATTTCACTTGCATTTTCGCCAGTATATTTGCTGTTATAACCTTTGTTATTACCATATTATTTTATAACATTTTACTAATTTTTTAACCGTTAATTTTAACGCTATTTACGCTAAGCGAGTTACTATTCAAGCAAAAAATATAAAGCTTATCGGCTTTACTTAATTTACTATAATAGGTTATTTTTATCCCACGTAAGCTTTTACCCTATACATTTAAGTTATTTTATTAAAAATAAACTTTTACCTTTTTAACTAATTAAAAATAGAGGAATTTTCGCGATTAAAATCGGTTACATTTCCGGTTATAAACCTTAATAATAACAAAAGTTAAGAAATTGGGGTTTAAATATTGGCAAAATTAATATATAGATAAGGATTTTACAAAAATAACGACGAAAACGATTAATAAAGAAAATAATGGCTTAATGGTATAAATGGCGTTTTTTTTATTCTTTTGCGTTGGTTTATTTTCCGCCCAAATTGTTAAATTAACAATTTAGCAGCTAATAAAACCTTTTATTCGCAAACGCTATTTAACGTATATTTAAGGTAATAATAATGGTAATAATAACGACATTATTAACATTCGTAATTTAGTTATATTTCGCATATTTATCGCTATTATACCGTATAATATTGTTAAAACTATTATGTTTATTATTTATAACGCTGGAAAAGCCATATTTTTACTTTTTTTTTTTTTTTTTTTTTTTTTTTTAACTTTTTTTGGACCCAAAAAAACCCAGGACCTAAAGGACCCAACCTAAAAATTACCCAAACTTTGACCGGACCCAAATGGACCCAAACCAAAGACCCAGGACCTAAAAAAGACCCAAAAGACCCCTGTTTATAGGTTTTGGACCCAAATGGGTCGGACCCATTTTAGGACCCATGGGTTTCCGCCAACCCTACTCCAGGGCCAGAGAGTTGCGGTCCAGGAAAGAGCACAACTTGAAGATCTTGTCGTTGAGGGCCTTGAACTCATCCTGCTTGATGTATATCCGTACTCTCTCCCAGCAGACCTGCAGCTTGTCATTGCTCTTCAGTTTCTCAATGGCGAGGTTGAGGTCGAGCTGGCCACCAAGCTCCTTCTTGGCGCGCTCGATCTCATGCTCCCAATCAATCGTGCTGTCATGAGTCTCCGGGACGTGGCACTCCCGAGCGTCAAGTCGAGCTTTGCGTGTCCTGTCCTTGCTCCTGTCCATCTGCAGGAACGTGGCATTAAGGTCCTTGAGGTCGCTCGGGGCTTTTTCAAAAGCTTTCAACTCCTCATACACCATGTACACGGCTTGGCCGGCGCCGACAGCGACGCCGATGGCGGTCGAAGTCACCTCCATGACGACGGTGTTGGGTCTTGGCGGCTGGAAGACTGAACAGGCAGAAGGATCGGCAAGAGGTTGTTTGTACCTAGCGGTGGGCTTGTCTAGGGGGTAATTAATGAGCTAAGGGGAAACGATGCGGGTTCCCGTCTTGGCAGTGTTGTTGGGTGGGAGGGCGCTGGGTTCAACGGAAGAGCTGAGAGGGGAGGTCAGCCAGCGAGATCGGCCAAGTGTGTCTCTGGCGATCCCGGTCAACAGGACTCCCGGCTGTTTGCTCTGGGCTGTTTGGACAGCGATGCGGGTTCCGTCTTGGCAGTGTGATATTGGGTGGGGGAGCTGGGTTGAACGGAGAAGCTGAGGGTGGGCGTATCCCTGGTGATCCTGATCAACAGGACTCCCGGCGGTTTGCTCTGGACTGGTTGGAAAGTCGGAAGCCTGGGGAACTACAGGGCTGGAGGCACGACTTGCCTTTTTGTTGGCTGCTGATTCCAACAGAACCTTTGTTTCCATGATTACATGAGCTCCTCTCCCTACCCGCTGGTATGACTGCACTCTTCCAACCAGGCCGCCACGATGCCGCCTGTTTGCTTCTTTTCTTTGACCAAAAAGCCACCTTCAGCCAGGCGAACAACACGAGGCGAACTAGAAACGCGCTGGCCAACTCACGACAAACGAAGATGGCCAGGGCCCCATGGCCTAGGGGCTGACTGATTATTACTCTGCACTGGCAGCAGGCCAAAGCGAGCTGAACCCAAGTGATAGATGACGAGAAAAAAGGGAGGTGCATGGAGAAGGAGAGGTAAGAGCAATGTTATAATTAGCGCTTCATTCCTTCACCTGGCCTGTTTGCTGTCTAATTGCCTACCTAGTTAGGTAAGCAAACGCCGGGACGCCATTGGAATGTGATGTCGGGTGCCGGCACACCAACTAGGACAGCTGAAAGCGGCACCGGAATTCATTCCGGGCGGCGACTCTGCCAAGGCCACCAAACCTGACCCAAGGGAGAGCGAGCAAACAAGCAAACAGGTGGAATGGGTGCTTGGACCCCTCTGCTCGCCGTCCGCATCCTCTCTCCCCCCATTTTCACTTTACCCTTTTTCTCGTTCCTCTTGTCCTTCTTCCCTCCCCTACGGCTTCCCCCCCCCCCCCCCCCCCCCCCCCCCATCCTCATGTACCCCTCCCCCCATTTCCTAGCCGTACGTCTCGTTTACCGGTTCTCCCATTGCTTCCCAGGCTCTCCATTGGCCTACTCACAGGCCTACTTCCGCCATACCCTCCACTTTCTCCGCTGAAGCCATGGCCGGCGTGGCTGTCGGCTCTGCGGCCGCCGCAGCCCTTGTAGCCGGCATTGTAGTTGGCACTGCCGTCTGCTTCATATGGCGCCCGCGCTGCAAAAAGTGGGAGGAACAATCCAACCAGTGGAGAGCCAAGTTCAACGAACTCGTCAACTGCCGTGACATCCCGTCCGAAATGACCGCAATGATGGCAAATTGCTGCTTCGTGAGCGAAGACGTCCGCTCGATGAACTGGCCACATCCCTCTTCTCCGATGTCCAAACTCTTGTCAAGAGCCGCACCACTCTCTACAACAACGGGGTGTCTTTCGACGCCTCAGCCTACACGGCTGCCGCTGGCGACGACGAGGACTGGGGCGACCTGCTCAGTCGCTCACACAGCTTTCGCAAGGAGGCGTTGACGGCTTTCATTATGCGTGTCCTCACTCGCCGCATGCACCCGGATGGCCCATGCGACCCCGACGAGAGCCTGCTGCCCCGGACCTCGCTGTTGCGGCAAGACCTATCGTGTCCTGATTTACTGCCTCCAATCAAAACACATCATCTACGGCCAACCCCGACTTCTGTGGGGGATCCCAGCAAAGTCCTTGGTTCGTTTTCGTCGCGGGAGGCGTGGTTCCCATTCCACATCTCTACAGGTGCGACTAGCACCGAGAGGACGTAAAGTTGTCACTGAGCTGTTGGTGCGCCGCAAAGGCCAATGTTGCGACCCTGGCAGGAAGCACTGTATTTGGGCGCAAGAAAGAAGCGAAGCTACGTTTGGCCTGGAGTCTGGAGACCACCTCCACCCCGGAGCGGCCCGTGCGCATGGGTGGGGCCTCTGCGCAGCACTACCAGGTATATACAGCACCCTCAGTCTCCTGGACGCAAAAGCCGCACGGTAACCCGCGCGATGGACGACGGCGACACAAACCAGACCCAACGTCCCAACATGGACATCAGACGGAGGGGCCCGCCGCCCAACCCGACCCTCCCGGTAGCAGCGCTAAACGCCTCAACCCGCGGCCAAGGGCGCGCCCCCGCTTCCAACGCGGACAGTAGCCCTCGACTTCGTGCGGCGGCAGCTCGCGGTGCAGGTAGCGGAGCGACCAGGCGCGGGCCCTCCCGCGCCGCCGCCCGTACGCGCGCATTACCCGCCGCAACTCCAGGATCACGACCTGGGCCTCGGGGCCCCAGGCCGGCGCGCCGCACTCGGCCAGCGAGGCCGCCACGAACCGCAGCGGGCGCGTGAACTCGACCGCCCCAGCCCCGACGCCGCCACCGCCACCGCCACCGCCGCCATCACCACGAGTGGATGCCGATGACGCTGTTGCCGTCGCTGCCGTCGCCGTCGTCGCCGAGCTGGGCAGCACGTCGTGCGCGGGCCGCGTGTGGAACGCCAGCTCCGCCGTGGCCAGCACGCCCTGCCAGTCGCGGTAGAGCTCGGGCACGCCGGCGCCGGGCGCCAGCTCGCGCGCGGCGCCGAGCCAGGCAGCCTCGTCCCACTCCTCGCAGTAGGCGCCGCCGGGAGGGGCAGGTGCAGGGCGGCCAGGGCGTCGTCGACGCGGTCGAGGGCCGCCAGCCGGGCCGAGACGACGTCGAGGATGGCGTTGCCCTGGCGCACGCTGGGCCTGCGGCTCGAGAGGTACGACTCGAGCACGGCGCGGAAGTCGGCCGACTCGGGTAGGTGGTCGTCGCCCGGCGGCGTCTCGGCCGCCAGCGCCAGCACGCCCGCGATCTGGTCGCGGTGCCGCCGCGCCGGCATGTGCGGCCCGAAGACCCGCGTGCGGGCCAGCCTGTCGAGCCGGGACCGGCGGCCCCCGTGGGTCAGCCGCGGGAGCGATATTGCCATGTCCATCGCCAGCGCGGGGGCGGGCAGCTTGGCCGACGGCCTGGACAGCAGGGTGGAAGAATCACTGGGTGCCGGATGCGAGGCGAAACTAGGCCGATAGGCGCCTAATGTTGATGATATGGGAAGAGAGTGCACGTCGAAAACTGCCTGTGATAGCCACAAATCCGGATCAGGTGTATCCAAGATATCGTGGATTTGAGATTCTGGCATTGTGGGAAGAGCGAATAGCTTTGGAGTTGCATGCCAGAGACCAGCGCGAACACAAATGCGGGAACAGTCTCGCTTCTATGAAGCATTAAATGCATTGGAGATCTATTGTAACTATAATTGCGCCTCGGGATGAGGAGGCTTTGAGCTACCAGTCTTTCTCCTACGCCTAGGAGATGGATGGTGGCAGCAGATCAGCCCAAGTGGCGTCTAACTGACCTCTGTGGTTGCCGTCATCGCGAGAGCCTATTGAAAAGTTCAAGAGATTCGTGGTATGCAACTGCCCTTCGAGCCACAGCCATCCAGTGTTGTCGATGCAACTATTCCCGGGCAGACTAGGACGGTTCTACCTATCTGGGGGCCGGAACAGTGTCGTCAATTTCCATATCTTGCCCGACAGGACCCCTGAGAGCTTCCGCGACGTGGGAGCATACATTTCCACCCGGTTTTTATCTAATTGAACGGCTATCTAGGAGATCATAAAAAATAGAAGAAGAAAAAGGGGAGTTTATCTCTGCACATGGTCACGTTGCGTTGGGGATTTTTAGACAGTGGCTGACATGGCTCTGACTCGAGGAAACAAGTACAGACAGAAAATGTCTATGTAAATATTATAGCCTTTGCAGCAACAGTGGTTTATTCCAACGTGCTCCAAGGTGCCCGCTTGGGCTAGCTTGAGATGGATTCCATGTTAGCCCAGGGTTAATCGGCCCAGCCAGCAGTCGTCGAGATGCCACCGCCTGGGCGGGGGGCTGCACGGAGCTATTTGCACGCTATCGCCCGCCAGTTCCGCATCGTGGGTCAGCGCATCATAGCTCCAGTCTCTAGTCCCTGGCCAGCCGGCTTTTCGTCCGGTGCTGTCTATAAATAATACGGAACCTCAGCTCGACAGGCGCAGAAGTCAAAAACGCGGCGCGACAACGCATGCAGACAGAGCACGTTATTGGATGCCAGGCGTCTTGGCTTCAAATCTTGCATGTGATCGCACACTTGTTTCGTCTTAGCTCGTGGAGCTTCTGTGGGTCAGAGCCGAGGTGGCCGGCCAGGTGAGCGGAGAGGCCTGTTCCAGGGGCAGCTGCGCTGCTGTGTGCCTGCCCAGTCCTGGGGCCAGGGAGCGTCGGGACCCGTGCCCAGCCCGCGCGGCCCAGGCGGCTGGGTTCCAGTGTCGACCTCACGTGCGGCAGAACCAAACCGAGCGGAAGCAGAGAGCTCAGTCATGACCGCCCCAACCGCCGAGGAATCCGAAGTTTGTTTGCTTGCCTTCCTCCCAATACGCATGTCCATACGAGGACAGAGATGCGACTGCCAGGCTGCTCACCTCCCCAGAGCTGAGCCAAGGTGCCCGTCCTTTGTCCCAGGCCTCTTGCCTCTTGATTCAGACGGCCGCCGCCATTTGACACCCGACCGACGGCCAAAAACCCCTGCCCCTTGGCCTGTGTGCTCCATTCGACCCCCCATAGCACCACTCGACACCAGACCAGCAGACACCAGACGCGCCAGACTTTGGAGCACTGGCACCGCACCCACTGCACAGTCCAGCCCCTCCTTCCCCAGCCCAGCACCGCAGCCCCAGCCCTCCCCCCAGGACGCGGTGGCGGGTGAGCCATGCACCGGCAGAATCGACGCGCACCGCAGCAAACCGATGACGTGGTGGATCGCCGGAGCGCCTTGGAACCCGAAGCTTCTTGATGGCAGCCATCGTGAGTCCACCACGTTTTTGATAATTTGCATTATTCCTGTATTTCCCTACACACAGTCCCTCTCTGGCCGCCCTGCCAGCAGTCCCTTGGGTGGTTTGGCAATTCCCGCACCGAAACTAGCAAGGTTGCCTGGTCCGCGCATTCGCTGCGTGCTGCGTGCTGCTGGCAGTGTTTGGTCGCATGACCTCTCGTCGTGATCCTCGTCCTCGGCCTTGCCGCTGCCCTCGGGGACCGCTGGGCGCCTGGCTACCTGATCGCACCCGTCGCGCCATGCCAAATGCGCTCTCTGCACGCACCAGGAGCAGCCGCCCCAATCTTGAAATCCCCTCGAATCTTGCCCAACTGACAGCCGCGGATTCTCATCGCGCCCGCGAAAATAGGACACTCCCTGGATGGTCCAGATGGCAACACCCAGGTCCCAGCGGCGAGACCCGCAGGACGTCGCCTCCTCGACCGCCCAGTTCCTCACCCCGACGACGACTCTCTCGCGGCATCCCGCCTCCTCCGATGGCTTTACTGCCGCCTTCTCCGCGCCCGGCCCGAACCCAACCTACGCTGCCTTCTCGCCCGCCACCCTGTCCGGCAGCACCACCTCGGCCGCCAAGCGCCGCAGCACCATCCTCGTCCACCAAAAGTCCCCCTTGCTGCTGGCCACCCCGCCACAGATCACGCGCGCCCTCGCCTACAGCCACCCTTTCCTGCTGCCCCTGAATAAGCTCGTCGGCCTCCTGACATGGACAACAGAGGACCAGTGGGAGAGCTTCCTGCTCGTCGTCGCCTTCTGGACCACCGTGCTGTACGGCGACGTCCTGGTCCGCGTTGTGGGACCGCTGCTGCTGGTCGGGGGTCTGATTGGCGGCATGTACGGCCGCCGCTTCAGCCCACTGAGCAGTAGCAGCTGGACCGAGCCTGCATCCAAGGACGGGGCCGCGGGGAACGCGGACCAGATTGCGAAGGTCAAGAGGGCGGTCAAATCCGCCGCTACAACCAACGGCAGCGCGGCTGCATCTGGAGGAGCCGGAGGCGGAGCGTCCAAGGCCGACGGCACGTCCACCCCCGGCGGTCCTGGACCGGGAGGCGGTAATACTGGCGGCGGCGGCGGCGGCGGCGGGGTCGGGCAGGGGCACCAGCGCGCGGGCTCGACGGCTGAGGCAACCAGTACCCGCCACCGCAAGACCCTGGATGAGATGGTGGAGACGCTGCGCGAGTTCACATCGCGCTGCAACATCCTGCTCGAGCCGCTGCTGGAGCTAACCGACTTTTTGAGCACCCAGCGGACCCCGACGTCGGCAACGACCCGCCCCGCCCTCACGGCCCTGCTCATCCGGATCCTCCTCTGCACCCCCTTCTGGTTCGCCCTGACCCTGCCCCCCTGGCGCCTCGTTACAGCCCGCCGCGTCGTCCTGGTGGCGGGTACTGTCGCCCTCACTTGGCACGCCAGGGTTTGCTGTGTCGGCCGCACGCTGCTCTGGCGCTCGCGGTCTGTCCGCAGACTGGCCGCCCTCGTGACGGGGCTCGAGTTTGAGGGCCTCGAGAGGCCGCCGCCTGGCGGAGCGGGCGGTGGCGACATGTTTTCCGCGTCGACTATGGAGCCAGCCACCGTACAGGGTCCTGTCCACCGCCGACGCGAATCCGAGCTTACCAAGGCCATACGGCGGGCGGCGCGGGGCGGCGGCGGCAACGAGACGGGCGTGCGGTTCACGTTTATAATCTACGAGAACCAACGGGCTGGGTGGGGCTGGGCTGGACATCAAGCCTGTTCACGTACGAGCGGGCGGCGTGGACGGACGAGCGCAACAACGCGGTTCCGCCGCGGGACCAGTTCGAGCTGCCCGAGGTCGAGGACGGCAGCCGCATGCGCTGGCGCTGGGTCGAAGGCAGCCGCTGGAAGGTCGACGGGGTGCCTGACGACGCCGTCCGGGCGGCCGCCAAGCAGGCGGAGGAGGCACGGCGAGTGGAACTACGACGGAGAGGGTGGGAAGATGGGGTGGGTGTACTATGATAACAAGGTATGACGACAACCGCGCGCTTCAGCCCGCACTCTGTTGAACAAAGACCATCCAACTAACGTTTGCACCAGTGGCAAAACGGCCGCCGAGGACAGGACAGCTGGGGTCGCTGGACAAGACGCAGGAAATGGTACCGCGATGCGAGCTAGTCGAGTCGACGATCTGGATATCCGCCGCCATCCGAGCTCCGGGTGACTCTGCTGCTCCCTCCCAGCCATCTCCCGCTGTGGATGTGGTGAAAGAGGCAGCGGAAGCAGCGGGAAAGGCGAACGGGAAGCACGGTGGCAACGACGGGGAGGATGCGTCGTCACTGCTGTCGTCGTCGTCGTCGCGCTCAGCAGCAGTAAGCAAGCAGCAGCAGCAGCAGCCACTGCTACTAGCGGGGGGTGGGCGTCTGGGTTTAGGGCGCCGTCACTCCGGCGGCGGACGACGGACACGTCTACGACGCGGCGGGGCAGGCGCACCAGCAGCGCGGCGGCGAGCAGCCTCGAGGAGGAGCGCGAGGACGCGGCCGCGTCGCTGGGGACGAGTTCGGTTTAGAGATACAAGGCGCCTCGATGGAGCGGGACCAATGGGGCGTCGGAGACGAGCTCAGGATGGGTCTAGAGTGATAAGGTTTACGGGACGATTTTGTTCGAGTTGTTTGTTTTCGGCGTACTTTCCTTTTGGGCTTCGGATTCGGGATTCCGTTGGTTCACTCTGTTTGGATAGAGCTACGAAACGACTGTCACGATCATGTATTGGTTTTGGCTACCTAGCGTGGGTTTTCTTGGAACAGGACACGAGACATGGAGGGGACAGATGAGCCTGGGGCGACCACCGGAATGGGAAAGGGCCTTCAGAGCGGCCAGATACAGTGCCTATTACGATCAGAGTGTTACACTTATTCGTAGCCGCCCAAGCTTCGGGGCGTTTCTTCATAATACGATACAGGTTCTGTTGGCCTTGTCCTTCTTGTTCAGACGACAACCGTGGTCAGCCTCCAGTCCCGCACCGTCCTCTCCGAGATTCACAACCACGCGACCACACCAAGCGCCAGGGCCAGCGAGGCGCCCATACCGGCCAAGCCGAAGCCGGGGCGGACGGGCCGGCGGCGGCGCTCTTGGCGGTGCCGGTGCCGGTGGCGGCGGGCGAGGACGAGGTTCTTGCTGCTGCGCGCCCGGCGCGCCGCCGCCGCCTGTGGCGGCCGTGGCGCGGTGGCGGTTGCGGCGGCCGGTGGCGGGGCGCCGCCGATGGAGGAGCAGGCGTCCAGGCCGGCCTTGTAGCTGGCGAAGAACTGTCCGAGGCGCAGTTGTTGGTAGCAGCTGTACAGGGCGCTGCCCTGGCTGCAGGCGCAGCTCACGACGGAGCTCGGTCCGTCTGGTCCGCGCACGTGGCCGCCGTCAGGGGCTTGATGCAGTCGAGGAAGGGGCTGTGTTGGTTGGTGGGTGAGTGGGTTTGTTAGCTCTCTGAAGACGACGGACGGTCTCTGGGGTTCGGCTTGACTCGCTCGCTCGCTCGCTGGCTGGCTGGCTTACCCTCGGTGTAGCACTGCATCGGCGTCATGGTCGCCGCCCTCGGCTCCACGGCGGCCGGGGCCTCGACCAGGACGGGGTCGGCCAGGGCGGAGTGGCGAGCGCCAGGGCGCAGGCGACCATGTTGTTGAGCCGGGCCTTCATCTTGGTTGTGTAGTGGAGAGAATCGGCCTGGCCTGTAGTCTACGACGTCTGGGGTGGACTGTAGAGGCGGCACGGTCGAGAGGGGAGGAAGGAAGGACAGGTTAAATGCCGCGGGAGCGAGTGACTGCGAGGCCTAGGAGGAGTGAACGAGGGACAAAAGGATGGCCGAAAGCAGCTATCTGGTCGACCAGGCCGGCCGTCGCCCCTTTGTTTATGATATACCCCGTCTCCAGACCGCGTCGCCGCCTAGCCCGGTCGACAATGCCACATTCCACCGCGATGCCTCCAATCCTCCCTCTTTTTTCTTATTCTTTAATTTCCGCTGGCAGTTGACGCTTGACAGTCCCATGTTTGGCCAGGGCCCGGGCCCGGGCCCGGAGCCCCTGAGCTTGACCCGGATCGCGCAGCCGAAACGACGGGCGCTGCTGGACCTTTCCAAAGCGGGCTTCAGTCGCACCGGGCTAGACAGAACCCCGATCTGCAGGAACGCGCGGCTGGCAGGTGGCCCGAAAGCTTGTCTTTGATGAGAGATTGGGGGACGCCAAGTCTCGCTTGGGTCGTTTCTCGCTGACATGAAGGAGGGCGCTATAGAGAAGTGGATCAAAACCGATGAAAACAAGAAAAAGAATGGGAGAAAGGTTGAGCTTGGACATTGCTCCATCCTTTTCGAGAGGCGCCGACCAACAAATCTCGGCCAGGTGGTTTCAATCCAAAGGGAAGAAGAAAAAAAAAGAAAAAGAAAAAAAGGATTGACGCATTGGATTCTTCAGCCACTTCAGAGGGATCAGCGATTAGACGGCGCCGATCAGACAGGAAATTCCCGGGGTCTCTGCGCCCGTCTGGGGATATCTCGACCAGCACACGGCGTGGCTATTTCCCACCTCCATTCAACCAAGATCGGGACTCCATGCCTGCCCATGCCCTTCAAAGAGACACGACAAGACGAGCACCGTGACGGTCTTGACAGATTCGAGCTAGCGGAGAGTGATGAATGCCGTCTTCCGACTTCCCCTGCTCCTGTGCTTTCGCCCCTCCTTCCACGCTTCGCTTCGCACGTGAGTGTCGCAGAAGCAAGCACGCGTGCACATGGTGCTGGGTTGCCGATGCCAAGGCGGGGTTAGCTGCGCGAGCAGTCGGCGTGGGTGGAAGAAGGCGGATCGTTGACAGAAGCTGGCCGGCGAAAGAACCCGCCGTTGGGCGAGGCGTGCTGACGCCAGACTCGGAGCACCCAACCGGGCGGTGCTGTTGCGACCCAAACGTCGGAATCTCGCGGAAGCGGCTCTGGCGGACCGGGTGCCTGCATCGCCCGTCCTACCACACCGCTGACATGGGAGGCGACTGCGCTCCCGGTTGGGACCGAGGCCGCCGCCGACGTTGCTGCCTCCATGTCCAACCATTCTCCAGCTTGCGCCTCGCCGTCCTGCCCTCCCTGTCGCCCATCAGCACCACATGCGCCCCCAGCGCATGTGAGGGGAAAAGCAAAACGGTCTCGTGCAACTCTTGCAACGTGGATCTCCAAGGCCTGGGGTTTTTGCGGATGACGTTTGGGCCGGGGCTTGCTGCATGCATTGGGTCGCAATAAAACCCAATTGAAGGCGCATCTCTGGGCCTCTGGACAATGCGAGGAGCCCGAGTAACGCTGCAATTATTCGTCCAAAGCGCGCCTAAGACGCTACACACGCTGGCACCTCGGGCCCCTCAGTCGCCTTTGGCAGGTTGCCGGCCTGCCACGAATCCACGCCAAAAGTCCTGGTTGGGCCGACATGCGCCTCGATCCCCCACCTCGCCACGCGAGCTGTGGCAGAGCCTGATTGGACTGCCGCATCACCGCCTGGAGAATGTATCGACAAGAGTCAAATGTACAAAACCAGATGCCATTCCATTTCCAGTCCGTCTTGAGCACCACGCCAGAGCTCACCCAGACTCCAAGCCCGCAGCGTCCCCGTAATACCCAACTCACCGACCCATACAGGAGGAAACCTGTCACGGACCGTTTGGCTGGACCCAGACGAAAAACCACACACCATGGGGAATGTAAGTTGGCCCCTCGCTCCCGGTCATTTCCTTGTACCACGTGCTTGAGGGAACCCCGGTTTGACACGGGAAGACAGTGTTTCTCACGCTCACGCAACGCGCAGACGCAAAGCTCGGACCTCGGGCGCACCGTCGCCGCCCGGAGCCAGGTGGTGGAGACAAGACACCTCAGGCCACAGGCGAGCAGCCTGCCTCCACGCGCAGAGGTTGTGTTGAGGACCCTGGCCGGCAGCGAGCTCGAGCCCATCCCGACCGCGGCTCCGTCAAGGGCGGCAGCTCCGCCAAGGGCCCCAGCTCTATCAGCGCAGGAGACGAGACCGGGACCTACGACCCCGAGGTCAACGGCATCCTAGTCATCGCGGGCGACGCAAGCAGGCTCGAGACCGGCGCCGACGAAGCACCCGACGCTCAGCCTGCTGCGCCCCACACGCGGCCCCAACGATAGCAGCAGCAGCAGCAAAACCAGCAACAAGACGAGCAGCAAGGACAGGAAGCACAACAACAAGAACAGCAGGGAGCAAAGAACGACGACAGAATCAGCGAGTCCCACACGGTCCTACACGACCCGCGACTGGAAGCCCCGGCGTATACATCAAGCTGGAGTACGAGAGCATCACCATCGCCGGCGAGAACAACGTGGTCTTGGGCTTCAGCAGCGACTTCCTGGCCAGGCCCAGAAGCACCCGACCGGCGTCACCTTTGAGGTCAAGTGCGGGCCTATCAACGTCGCGGCGTCGTCCAGGAACATCAAGGTCGGGCACTGCGTGAACTGAGAAGCTAGCTTTGGCTTGTTATTTTTTTTTTTTTTTTTGGCCAAGGTCGAACTCGGCCCTGACATCACCATCTGTAATTATATATAAAACCACATACACGGCAGCATTTTCTTTTGTACCCTGAGGCCGCATCAGAAGCCAGTTAGTTCAACTTACTATTCGCCTATGGAGTTGCAGGTCTCGTAGAAATTCGAGTCTAGCTGCTAGTTTAGGACATATACTTCCGAAGCAGAAAGTTCGCGCAAGTCCTCGCAGAGCCAACTCCTTCAAGCCAAGGTCCACTTCTGGACCAAACAGCTGAGACCGACCAAATGCTCGTTCAACAAGATCCACATTCGGGCGCCTGATTTTTTGTAGGCGTTGCTGAAAATATTATGTGACAACAGGACAGCTTAGCACTGCGTTTCACTGGGTCAAATCTAAACGGGCAGGTAGGCCAGTCGGGCGAGTAGGCCATTTGCAACAGGGGTTGCCAAAAAGCTCAACTAAATCGTCCGCCGTTTCCTACCTGCCTGCTGTGTAAACAGTTGAGGTTAATAAAATTTTGCACAACGTTTCTGGCATATAGATATATTATTGCAGACAATGCCATTGCATCAAATTCCAGGTTTGTTCACGCACGCGAAGCGCGACTCTTGTTTGGGTTGATATATTTCAATTTGGTGTGCTGTAACTCTAGGCTACTAAAACGCTGGATCACTCGTAGAGAGTTGGGCTTACTCGCGCCTAATTTAACTCTTGCATTTCTCTCTTCTCCCCTTACCCCTGGGGCATCGACCAATCATACCAAAAGTGTGCACCCACCAACCACGCGGAATTGCGACCCCTGGACAGGTGGTTTTGCTAGCGGGAATGTTGGTTCGCAGACCACGTGAGACGCTTTCGCCTGCGTCCCCGCCTCGACCCCGCTTGCACCCGATCAAGTTTGACAATCTGCCTCTCGCAATCTTCAACGATTTCCCATCTCAATCGTAAGAAAAAAAAAAAGAAGAAAAAAATGTAGCTCTTCAATGATATACATTTCCGCTCAGAATCTAACGGCGCAACGTTCCACAGATTCCCCCACTTTCCCCCGAACTGCGCCTCCTGATCTGGTCGTGCGTGCTGCGCCCCCGCTGGATCCCGCTCGACATCGTCTCCCCAGGCGACCGCGATAGTGACTCGTCTGAGCCACCTAGTGCGAACAACCACCAACACCAGCATCGCCACGCCCCTAGCTACAACACCAGGAACAGTCTTGGCAGAGTTGTTAGTGGTAAAGACTACAACCTCGCCGTCTACGATGACGGCTCGACACTGAGCCCGCTGCTCTCCAAGTCAACAGGGAGGCGAGAAAGACTGCCCTGGAATTTTACCGAGTCCGGCTTCCAGTCCGCCAGCACTTCCTCCGTGCCCAGGGCAGGGACCTTCACTTCAACCCGGAGCGGGACGTGCTGTTTCTACGCTGGGCTAGTGAGCCCCGCCTCCTGGCCGACGTCCTCCACGACATTAAAGCTTACGATCCCCAGGGGTAGGCGTCGTACATCTCGCCGTCACAACGAGACTGGGCAGCAAGGGTGTCTTCGAAGAGCTGAGCCGCGACAGTCCGACTTGCCATTTCCCTCTGGGATGGTCCGTGGGGCGTGGCCCTCCCGTGGACGGCACCACTCTCTCCACCCTGCACCCGGCCGCGAGGGAATCGCTCGCAGACATTATACGTAGCAAGCTCCAATCCATCTTCTACGTCGTCGATTTCCTACGTGGCTCCAGGGTACGACGTCCTATGGAGGCGATAGGCCCAGGGAGCCACGTTCTACACCACGGTCGCGGCCACCCGCTCCAACGACACCTGTCTTCGGTGACATTTTTCGACTGGCTCCGTCAGGATCCGCGGCCCATCCAAGCCGACCTGCGGACGCTGCAGTTCTTGGAAGACCCTCGTCGGTTTTCAGAAGAGTGGCGAGACGTCGAGGCTCTCTTCGGCGTCGAGCGGCAGCAGCAGCATGCGAGCCTTGACTTCTACATCTGTCCCACTGCTAACTGGCGGATCAATCGCACCAACAACCAAAAAAGAGACGGGACCCGTAACGGTCTTGAGGCCTACTTTCAGTACGAGGAGAGGGATTAGGAACGGGCTTGTAACTTTGCCGCGAGGTTAGGTTGGGAGGGGGGTAAACGCGGCTTCCTACTGGACCAAGAGACATACGAGAAGCTGCGGGTCGAACTCCAGGACGTAGTCGGCATGTGGGTTCTGCCCCCAGACGCTCTGGGGAAGGTGGACCCCGAAAATAGGGCTGAAGTGAGGGGGAGATATAAAAGGAACTACGATGTTTCGGGGAGCTGGCCGGGCTTGATAGTGTTTGAAAACCCAGCAGCCTGATAACAGGAGTGAGAGAAATGGTTGGACAGCGGCAGTAAGCTAGGACCTTGAAAAGATTCCACGTGCGAGTTCTTTGCGTTGTATAAACGAAGGTAGCTACTGCTGTTAATGCGTGAATAAAATCGGGTTGGCCCGTTTCCGATTACCCGACTTGTATCCCTAATAAATTGGCACACAACAGCCGGAATACCTAGCTCCTTTCATCGGCAAACGTGGTCGGAGTATCAGCTTTTAATCGGCTATAAATCTCCAAGAATCGGCTATAAATCTCCAAAAATCGGCACCCTTGACTGAAAGGGGACAAGTGATGACTGCAGAATAGTCAATTAGGACTATAGGAAATCTCAATAAGATCGACACAAAGAAGGCTTGCCAGTGAATCAGCTAACAATAAACCTGTCATGGGCAGTTCTTGGAATATCTAAACAAAGGGAAACCCCAAGGTCTTTTTCGTGAGAAATCGGCATCCTTCTCGCCGAGGCGTTGCGGCAAAGTCTTTTGCGGAAAGTAAAACTCCCAAAAGCTCACCGTGACCGAAACTGTTCTAGTGGAGTACGCATTTAAACTGTGTCGCAAGTACGAACAAAAACAAGCAAAATCAGTTGGATAAACAGAACTTTTATCCGCGAGCATCTGATAAGCCAGGGCCTGTTTAATACTAAATGGTTTTTTAGTTTTTCCCATACTATTCTAAAAACAGCCGGTTTTTTTCAAAATTTTAAACAAGCATAAATTTTGCAAAAATTAATAAAAATAAAAATTAAATTGTTAAAGCACCTTTTTAACTAAAGCTTTTACATTTTTACGTTTATTTTGTGATAAAGGTGCGCGACGACAGCACCCAAAGTGATTGGTGATTGTTACTTAACTACTTTACTGGATCGCGGGCTAAAGCGCGCGCAGGCAAGCAATTACTAAGGCCAATGCATAGGCCTAAAGCTGTAAAGCACCAGTTGCCACCCACGTAACTCCAGGCCACTTTTAACACCCCCCCGTAAGCCATGCAACGGCTTTGAAGGTATTACGAGCCCGCATTTACGTAGTAACCCTCCAAGTTCGTGGTGTTTCCCTAGTTCTTTTGTAAACCGTTTATTGCGGCATTTGCTACATTCCCAGTTAAACAACAAACCTCGCCTATCCTTCCGCCGTTAAGCCCTTCGTAAAACCGTCCGCCTTTATGTTAGCCGTGCTAACGAGCTTAAAGGTGAAAAGTTAACGCTTTACAACATCGATTACCCACTTGTAGCGGAAGTCGATTATGCGGGTACGGGCTAATTCCAACGGGTTTAGCACCGTCGTTTGGGCGTTAGCGCTATCCGTATGCACCACGAGAGTTTTTCGCTAAAGGTATCCAATTTCCTTTAAAATGCTTTTAATTTAAAGCAAAGCCCGGCCCGTTAGCAAAAGGTTAACGAACTTCGCCTTCGTCGTCGACGTCGTTACAAAAGTTTGCTTTTTTAATTGCCAGTAAACAGGACCACCCGCTAGCATAACGATTACGCCGCTTGTAAATGCCTTTATACGAAGGCAGTTGGCGAACGAGGCGTTTCCATAGGCTTTTAGGCCTATCGCTTCGGCGCTGTAAGTAGGCCTACTAAAAGTAAGCGCAAACCTTTTAATGCTAATAATATAGCGCTAAAAGTGCTTTAGCAGTGCTAAATGCTTATTGCCGGGATTAGCGTTAACCTTTTGCAACCTTTTTACGATATACGTAATATTAAGGCGAGTAATGCCAACGAGGTAGCTAATACTCGCTATTTCCGATTGGTAGCGCAAAACCTTTTAATGCGAAAAAGGTCCTAAGTAATCGGCATTACAAAGCCAAAAGGTTAAAGCGTTTTCATTGTTTTAAAGTCCTCCCGTTCGTATTTGGGAATAATTTTATTAATATAATCGCGTTAGTAAAGGCTTACAATCCTCCGCTAGCGATCCTTTATAACTTATATGCCGAAAAACGTTTTTACGTTATTCAAAGCGGTTGTTTCGAACCGGTTACCCACTTTAATAGCGATGGCTTTAATTTCCGTAACCGTACGGGCGGCAATTTAAAAGTCGTTTACGTAAAGCAATAGCATAACGCCCGTTTCCTTTTTGCGGTAAAAGCAAACGTTTTAGTAAATTAGCCTAAAGCTAAATGCTTCGAGCTCCGGAATGATCGTTTAATACCATTATAAAAGCGATTTGCGAAAGCCGTAAAATGCTTTTTTTAAGCGGTAATAATAGCCTTTTTGCCTAACCGGAATGCTTTAAAGTTGCTATACGTATATTATAACGTTATTAAGTACGATAGCGCCGAAATAGGCAGTTACGAAGTTAAACTAGCGGCATTTAAGTCGTTAACGGCCATAAATATAAAAAACACCCTTGTAAACGCTGCATAAGCGATTACCGCGTACGTTACAGCTTTATCCTCGCCCGAAGTATCGTCGTAATTGCCGTAAACGACTTAACGCGCTTTAATCTTTTTAAAAGCGCCGTTAAGCGTTAGCTTAAGTATATACCCATTTGCCCGGCAATGCTTTAACACCCGGGGGCAATTTTTTAGCATTTACATGCCTTTTCGAATAACGTGTTAATTTGCTTTTGCATTGCTGGCTTATAATATCGCTCGTACTTGGCCTCGTGCTTCGCCGCGTCGTAGTAATAGGCTGGAATATACGGTGTTCCCGGCACCGTAGCAACGCTAAAAAGCGCGAGGTTAGGGATTTTAAAGCCGCCGATTTTTAAAGCAAAACGATATCGTTATCCGGGTACGTAATGTTAACAAATGCAAAACCCGTTTTTCGGGCAGTTTTTTTTAGCAGTTTTAGTATCCGTATTAAAGCTGTAAAAGCTTTTATCGTTTCCGGCGCTTTTAGGGTTACCCGGATCTTTTTCCGCCACTTTTTAATATTTTTAAGCTCGAAACGAGCTATTGTAAATGCTTCCGCGGGCTCCCTCTTTTTGCAAGTTTTTGGTGTTAAAACTTCGTAATGCTTAAAAGCCGTTAAGCGCTTTTTAATTGCCGGTCACTCGGCGGGGGCGGCGGCCGCTTTTTGCAGGTCCTTTTTTTAAGCGCTACGGGCACCGTAAACGCCTCGTTACCGAGCTCGGGAGTTCCTTCGGGTTTAGTATGCTCGGGCCGGCGGGCTTTTCGGGCTTTTTAAGCTTTACAACGGCAAGCTCCTTATTTTTCCTCCGGTTTCCCCGGTTTCCTCCGCAAGCGATAAATCGTCCTTATTTTTAAGGCTGGTAATATCGCTAGTTACACCGGTATTACCATCGTTACTATCGGTAAATTAGTAATTAAGCTAATATTATAAACCCAAATGCCTATTGGTAAAGTAAAAGTCCTTAATAACGGCTTTGTTAACCTTATTAGTAGTAATCGCCTTTTTAACAAATTATAAAGCGACTTTCGGCGTTTACTAACGCTTTTGTTAATCCGTGCGTTACGGCAACGGAAAACCTTATCGGTACCGTCCGGCTTAACTAGCAAAATTTCGTTATAAAGGCCTTCCTAGCTTATAAGCCGACCTTTTATTGCTTTAAGGGCCATTTTGTCGGCTTTAGCTTGTTTACCGTTTTTAATTAGCACTTAAGCGACCGCGCTTTAAATGCGAAAAGTACGGATTAGTAGTTAGTAATACTCCTCGTTAAAGCCGATTGCTTTTACCCACGCTTCGTGCGGGCTTTCCTTACCGCTAAAAGCTGTATTTAAAATGTAATTTAGCACCCTCCTCGCTATTTGCAAGGCATATACCCAATATTTTTTATGCAAACCGTTAGCATTAATCCCGGTGCGAACCGCGTTAAATATCGTACGGTTAACACGCTTAACGATGCTATTCATTTTTGGGCATCGCGCTAGGCTAATTTCGCAAGCTTTGCTTCGAGTAATGCAATAAGCCTTTAGCTTTTTAAAGTTAAACTCCGTGCTACCGTTCGTATAAATTGCTTATATTTTAATGCTTAACTAAAGTTTAATATAGTTAATCCAATTATAAACCTTTGTAAAAATCTCCGTGCTAGCTTTGCTAATTGCAAAAATCACCCAGCTAAAAGTAATTGCCTTGTTAATAATATAAACGGCGTAGTTATATCCGCCGTATAAAATAAGCGAAATGGTTAGTATATCCATATAAATACGGCCCAAAAGGCGGGTAATGCGGTGGAAATAACGATTGCCGATAATTTGCGTCGCTTTGCTTTTTAAACAGCCGTTACAAGTATGTTTTAATGCTTTAAAATAGCTAACTTTAATGCTTGCAGCGCGGCAAACCGTTATTACCGCTTTTTTATTAGCATGCATTAAACGCCGATGCATTATTACGTAAAGCACCGGGCGTTTTATCGTGGTCGGTGCGTTAGCCTCCGTCGGTCGGTCTTTTCCGTTAAGTGCGTTGCCCAAAGCCACAGGGCTCGGGAGCGCGCTTGCGGGCACGTTAACGTTAGCAATTAGTATGTTATTGTTAATCTGGTAGCTGCTTAACCATTTATCGTCGAACGTTACGAAATAATCGGTTTAATCGTTTTTTAAGCCTGCTTTGCGCATCCTGCTAAAGCTAAAAAGGTTAAAAAGGGATTTAAGCGTAAAAATTGCTTATAAGGTAATTGTAATAACGCCCGTTTTATTGCGCTAATGCATTTCGACGGTGCCTTTTTTAACGAAAATTTGGGCGACGTTGTTAGCCGTGGTAGCGTTATAAGGGACCTCGCGCTTTTTTAACGAGGTAAACCATTTGCGATTGTTAAAGTAATGCTTAAATAAGCCGGAATCGATTATTACGGCGTTACGGGCACTATTAATATTGCTTAAAGCGGTATTAGCCATATTATATTGGCTAGCACTGCTTTAATTAACCGGCATACCACTAATATGGTCGGCAGCTTTCGGGTTAGCTATAGCCTCGTTAACTGCCTTATTGCCTCGCTAAAAGCGCCGTTTCGGATATTTGGCCTTTTAAACCTCCTTAAGCTTAAAATGCAAAAGCTAGCAATTATTATCGCCGCTTTTGTAATGCTTACCGCACTTATTATAATGGGAAGCACGCGAAACGATAATGCAACCTTTTTTATTGCAAGGTTTTAGCTTTTCCCTCGGCTTTTAAAATCCTTCCGGCTTTTTGTTAATGTTAACCATGGCTTTTAACTCCGAGGCCTTTATAACCGCCGTGTTTTTAAACACTTTCGAAATAAAGTTAGCGGAAATGCGGCGCTCGCCTTTACAACTCCCTAAAGCTATGGCCACCGCAAAAGGGTAAATGGCGCTAAGCCCGTTAACGAGGCTCCTTATAAGCATCCGATCCGGAATGTTAATATTAGCTTAATTTAAAGCCTGCTTTATTTATAACCAGCGGTTCGTATATTTTTTAACGTTACCGTTAAACTTTTCCACCGAAATTGTATAATGTTCGTTAATTAGGGCGTTAAAACGGCCGTTAACGGTAACTTTAATGGTGTTAACTATTTTATTTTAAAAAGCTTTTAGGTTTTAATCCTCGTCGTTTTTAAAGCGGTTTTAGCCGGCCTTTTCCAAATCCGTGGTTACCTTTTCGATATTATTACGAATGCAATACCATATTAATGTCCTTTTAAAAGCTTATAACTATACAATTTCGTCGTTTTCCGCTTTAACCGGTTTGGCCGAAAGGTTAGCAAATATAAAGGAAATGTTACGGGAAGCGGTTAAATGCACCCGGATAGTGCGCTTCCATATTTCCAAATTAAAAAGCCCTAGCAGGTCCGGGACTTTTATTGCGATTTCGCGGTATTCCGCTATTTCGGCGGCTTTGTTAGCACTTTTAACGCGTACAAAAGCGTTAAATTGCAAGGAAAACAATGCTTTTAAGCGTTGAAAGGGTTATTATTATTGCTTTGTTATGGTTGCTAATCGGCGCCGAACGCGGCTTTGTTAATTGTTATTTAACGGTTTTTTAACTGCTGCGCTTCGCCCGTAATCCACGGCGGGAAAACGCAAGCAACGGGAAATAACTCGTGCACCGTTAATCTTTCCTAATTAAGCAGAAATATCGTTAACGGCGGCGCAAAGGCTTATAACTTGATAAAGGTGCGCGACGATAGGCACCCAAAGTGATTGGTGATTGTTACTTAACTACTTTACTAGATCGCGGGCTAGGGCGCGCGCAGGCCAAAGTACTAGGGCCAATGCATAGGCCTAGAGCTGTAAAGCACCAGTTGCCACCCACGTAACTCCAGGCCACCTTTAACATTTTGTGATAAAGGCATTTTTAACGAGTAAAAACCGGTGAAAAACTAAAAAAAACTAAAAAACCTTTAGTATTAAACAGGCTTTTAGTAACGGTCGCTATACTTACAAACTTAAACCGACTTCGGAAAAACTACAAGCGGGTTAGTATAGCGTAATGCAACGTGAGGTTATACTCCGGTTTTTCCCTTTACGCTTTAAAACCCAGGTGGGTAAAAACGAAAGCTTTAAAGCCTGTTTAATACTAAAGGTTTTTTAGTTTTTTAGTTTTTTTTTACCGGTTTTTTACTCGTTAAAAATGCCTTTATCACAAAATAAACGTAAAGATGTAAAAGCTCTAGTTAAAAAGGTGCTTTTAACAATTTAATTTTTTATTTTTATTAATTTTTGCAAAATTTATGCTTGTTTAAAATTTTGAAAAAACCGGCTGTTTTTGGAATAGTATGGGAAAAACCAAAAAAACCATTTAGTATTGAACAGGCCCTTAACCTTGCAGTGTCCACGAAAACTATGTCTCACTCATCATTTGCTTGCCCATAACAATAACTCGAGGCGCTCTATACGCGATGGACGACAGTCACCCAACCTTGCCAATAGCAGGGGAAAGCGAACTTTGGTCGCCCTCTAAAAGCGCTACCTTGGACTCCAAGCCCAACTCCTTGGCCGCCCCAAGCGCATACCATGTGTCCGAGCCCAACTCACGCGCAATCTCCAATATGGATCTTCCTTGCGACGTCGTCGTGCTCACGTCTGTCGGCCTCCGGCAAGGCCAAGCGAACAGCTTCCCGCAGCTCCATGTCAAGCTTGCACCGCTCCTCCTCGTCGCGCGTCGCCGCGGTGCGTATGGAATGAGCGACCAGGAACTTTCCAACGATGCGTATCGAGCCTCGCCGGGCAGCGCTGGGAAGATCAAGAATAATGCCGCATTCCGCACCTCTTCTGCCGCCACAGGGCAGCCTGCCTGAGAGAGAACGCGCCGCCCCCAAGGAGGGGATGTTGAGGAGAGTCGCGGGTCGGAAACTCGAAGGAAGGGGTCGCGATGGGCCAGCTGAACGGGACGCCCTACCTCAGACCGCAACTGTCGATAAGATAGCCCAGGAGCTCGATATCTCCCCACCAAATGGCGTAAGTCGCAAGCCTTCTTAGTATCCTCTCTTGAAGGGGTTGCCGTCGATTCGCGGCGCGGAACTCATGCAAACTAGGACTGTATAGTAGGTGCCCGTAAACGTACTGGAAGTAGATGAATCGATCCGTATCCGTCCTGCTGGCGCGCACGAATTTGTGGTATATTTGCCCGGCCAATATCCGTCCTTGACGTCGGGCTTGCCTGCCGGCGTTACCTAGGGGTAATTCTCGGGCGGGTGAGCTTCAGCAAAAGCTCGATAACCGCCAGCCGGTTCCAACAGAGGGCGGTCCTAATCGCAAGGGCCAGCTTTGGCAAGTTGGGTCGATGGTTCTCTCGTACATATGGATCCTCTTCGAACAGCAGGGACGATAGGGCCCGCGTGGCCCTCCAGAGGCGCAGCGACCAGAAGCCCCCTGGCGAAGGTCCGGCCCGTCCGGTATCCGGTCTATCCTATGGATAGGGCTCACACCACGAAGAACCCGAAAATGACAGAGGCCTATGCAGACATCCGGATTGGTGCTTCTGACGCGAAATGGACAATGACTGGCTCAAGATGAGACTGCATCCAAGGGCAGACTGGATGGCTAAGAGGGGATCAATGGAAAGCTCACGTGATGTCATGGTTGTTCTGATCCGTGAGAAGACCCCCGCACAAGCTGGATCTCGTCCAAATAGGCTGAAGCAAGGAGCAACTCCCTCCTTGAAAGCGGCGGTCATTTCGCCAAGAAGCCTGGAGTCGACTTGTAGGCCCCGTCCAGAGAACAGAGTCCAGTTGCGACTCCCAGTAATTCTAGAAAAGTCACGTTTTGCGGGAGATTCGCAGGCCCGATAGCACAGGGCTTGCAGGCAGCCTCTGAAGTCGCTCTCGAAAAGGCTGGGGTCCTTGTCCCCGTCCAACAAGCCGTGGAGCCGATGGCGTTGCAGCATGATGAGCTCTGCGACCCTACGGACCACGCCCAGGAGCGGCGGTAGGCCCGAAGGCGTGGTTCGTAGATATCCTAGTCTCTATGTAGTCTTGTGATCCGCTCGGAACGCTAACATCTAGCAAATGGCGCTACGCTTGGTCAACCGCGTCCCGATTACACCTGGCCCCATCTCAATAGTCGAGTCCATCAAACCTGGGTCAAGTTTTTGAGCCAAGTCGATGCACCAAACTTCGACTTCGCCCACTCGACGAGCTCCATATTCAATATGTATAGCACAACAGCTCGCTCCGGGTGTCCATGACGTCCCGGACCGTGACATCCTCCGTAAGTCCGCCACCAGAATGGGGTCGTCCAGGATAGCGGTCTTGGGCTCGGCCAGGTTGGGGAGCAGCGCCTCGTCGCCGTGCTCAAACACCCTCGTAGAGTTCTCCTCCTGCCAGAGCCACCAGAGGCGGTCAATCCGAGCGTGGTGCAAGAAGAAGAGCGGCTCTGCACAGTTCTGTCAGTCTCTTCCTAGACGTGCCGACGTTAGCAAGGGGCAGGGTGGTGTGTACGGACCGTTGGGCGACGTGGTCGGGTTCATGTCTCCACCAAGCGAGGCGTGGATGATGCCGTGCGGGCCTCCTTCCAGTTCCCCGTGGTGGAAGCTCCAGTTGCCCATGGCCTGCACTTTGGCGACGCCTTCGGGCGTCATGATGGGTTTCATTGTGGCGTAGGCGGCGGGCTCGAAGGCCTCGGGGAGTTCGCGCCACAGGCAGTGGCCGCCGCCCACCATGGTCTTGGGGTCGATTGCGAGGTACTCGGGCCGGAGCTTGGCGAAGGGGCCAGAGTCGACCCATGGAATCGTCCGGTTGCTGGGGGTTATCTCTGTCTTGTTCCGGCTACCGTTGCCGCCAAAGCCGTGGTCCGACGACATGACGGGGGAGGAGAGCAGTCCTGCCTCTGCATCCCGAGTCCGGTCCCAGTAGCTGCTCCCAAAATTATATATGAGCGGAAGCTGCCGAAAGGTGGATTCTAAATGGTGACTTACGTGCCGGTTCCTTTGTACCCGCACTCGCGGAGGGCGTTCTCGTGGACCTTGGTAAAGTACCGATGCCACGGAAGGAAAGGAGCGTTTCCATGGACTGTTGACAACTCGCTATTAGCAGGGAAATTTGTCACAACTCGCGACACCGGGGGTTCAGCAGACTGACTGAAGTTGCCAAGGTTAAAGTGCACGTGAGGAAAATCATCGTACAAAGGCGTGTTGAGTCCTATGCGGGAAGGCTTGGTCTTGAGGCACAGAACGGCCTTGATGTAGTCCTGCTGGTGGGCGGGGTCGAGTTCGCGCCACTCGATCCTCTTGGACAGGTCCGTGCAGCCCCCGGCTTGACGGCGAGGACGAGCAGCTGCTGGGGACATGGCCATGGCGACCGCGAGGATAGGGAACCAACTGCATCGTCCGGAAATAAAGCGAGTGTAAGAAGCGAGCGTAAAAGCGAATGTAAAAGCGAGTGTGGTTGTAAAGAGTGAGAGGTCGAGGCTGCAAGCACGATAGGGGCGGCTAGGTCGTTTTGCGGCAGCGCGTTCTCGTTTTTGGCGGCCCCGGCGAGCCGACTCCTCCGCATGGTTTGCAGGCGCTAAGATCAGCCCTTTGCCGGGTCGTGCGCTAAAAGATTATCGATTGTGGGGTACGGCTCGAAGCATCGGGCGACCGACCGTTTTAAAACGAGCGAGGAGCGACTTCGCCCGGGATTGGTCAGTTTTAATTGTCCCTATCGATTTTCTCGCTCCCTTTTCCATTCCACTCCCTTGACGCCCGTTCCCGACAGCGCGGGGCCCCGGTTCGGTTCCACCTGCGTCAACGTCTTGGCGCTACTTTGGGGGGCAGGACTCCCGCAATCCATGCCCTATTACCTTCAGCCCTCCGTCGTCAACGCTTTACATCCGAGACATCCAGGACTGGCGAGTCCCGGAGGGATACCTTTCTGCAGAGATGTCCCCGAGTGTACCAATCACCCCAGGGATTCCCACGTCTGCATCTTTACTGTGTAATCGTACACGTCGGCATTGTCGGTGGAGATAAACCGAGGCCTCAGAGCAAAGAAAGCGACCAAATGGCCGGCGTCTTGCGTTCCTCAGCCCTCCACAGCCTCCCGAGATCCCAAAAGAACTGCCCCCAAGGGCCGTATTGCGTGACGCGGGCATAAACGTCCCCATCGCCCCTGCTGGCGTTGTTCGAGATGATGGATTCCCTCCGTAGCTGCATCTCCGTGCCAAGGCGCGCGACGGGATAACCACGGCCGCCGTCGGATCAGCACTGTGCGCTTGGATGCTTTTCAACATTTTGAGAAATGCGAAGTCGGAAAGCACCTCGTTGGGCTCGATGACTTTGGTCGCGAACCTCCACCGCGCCAGCAGGCCCTCGATGAAGCCCGGCGCCGATGCGGAAGAAGCGGAAGCGCTGCCTGCCGAGGTCGTAGTGGACGCCCGGAAGCCACTCTTCGTGGACGGGCCTCGGCTGGGGCCGGCCGTCCGTGCGGTGCCTGCGCCGGGTCAGACAGGGCTGGAAGATGTAGAAGCGGTCGTGAAGCGACACGAAGTGGTGGACCCGATCGACGACCGGAGAGACCTGGTCGTCGTAGAACTCGGGCCAGTCGAGGCCCATGCCACCCGTCAAAATCGGGATCCCCAGCGACCCGACCGTGTCCCACAGCCCCATAAACGTCACCGGCGGCCGTCGCGCAATCTCTCCGGGCGCCTCATCCCCGATGAGGGGCCAGGACTTCCTCCTCCGGAAATCGGCCGACTGCGCCGAGTGCGGCTCGTTAACCTCCAGCTTCGACCGGTATATGCGGTACACCTCCTCGCACAGCAGCCGCGTCTGCTCCTCGCTCGCCTGCCGACGCACGATGCCGCAGTTGTTGATCATGCCGGCGACGCAGCGGACCGTATAGGCGCCGCGACTAAGGCCGAACATCCAAACCTCGTGGTCGGCGGCGTCGTAATGGTCGACGACGAACTTGTAGGCGCCGGTGCACTCTTGGGCGATGTCCATGGCCGTGACTCCATTGAAAAGGTAGTCGAGGAAGCCGCTGTTAAGGCCGACGCCGTGCCGATAGCGGGCCTTGATCTCGGGCCTGACGAGGACGTGTTCGTCTTCCGAATTGGGGGTTGGCGACGCCGAGGCCGACGAGCTCGGCCAGCCGGTAGACGTTGGTTTGGGTGCCCGCATCCCGGCCGCACCACGTGCCATCGCAGAGGAGGACAATTGGAATCATGTCCTCCGTTGGCGTTTTGCTCTGCTAGGGAGGATGCTGGGAATTATGCCTTCGAAATCGAACCGGATTCGAGAGAGAGCAGGGCCTAGCTTTTGCTAATATACAGAGTATATATGCGCCAACTAGCCAGAGGGGATGGCACATCATCACATAAAGGTTAATCATTCCGTACGCAATCATTTTGCGCGCCGCCCAATCTCCAGCCCTTGGGCAGTTGTTGTGCCGTGAAGGGCAAAAAGTTCCGTAGGGGCTGACTAGTTATCCGGCCGCAGTTTGGCTCTGTAGGTTGCAGTCATGTCGTGTCTTTGGCGCGAGGGTGCTAAAATCGCCCGCCAATAGGCTGAAGCTTGTGACTCCCTTCCTCAGCACCCATCACCAGTAGCAAAATCACTGGTGGTTGAAATCGGCAGGCTGTCTGAGCTGGGATTTGACGGGGAACCCCTTTGCTGCATTTCCGGAGACCGGCCGTTGACCGACAGCGTGTCGGGAGATGCCCGAAACTTTGCAGATGCGCATGCCCGAAACTTTGCAGATGCGCATGCCTGAAGCTTGTAGTACATTGCGCATCGCGGCGCAGAGAGGAGGTGGCCATTGCCCAGATGGCGTGAGCATTCCCCAACAACAGCAAGGGCAGCAGCCTGAACCATAGCTAGGACGGCAGCCAAGATCAACTACTTCGACTCGCAGCAGAAGGCCAGCGGTTCACCAGTCGTCGGTGTATGGTAGCAAAACCGTCGCTTGGCGCCGCGGGGAGGGCCTGGCAGCGGAAGCAGCCCCAACGTCCGGGAGCCGGTTCATCATCCGTCGCTCCACCCGGCAGGTTCTCCCAAACCCTGGCCTTTTAACGCCACGGTCCTGGGGCGACGGCCGCCCCGCGCTCGGCCGATCCTCGAGCGCGCCATGGCGGCCACAAGCGGGGCAACCGCAACCCGCAGCAACCCCGAACCGCTAAATCCAGAACGGGGACACCTTCACGGGAAGGGGGGGGGGGGGGGGGGGGGGGGGGGGCAGTTCATACTGGAACAGAACAGCCTCCGCCGAGCATGTGAAAGCTGCAACATATCGGACAATGCATAAGCCACTTTCCCAGACTAATGGTGTAATTGGAAGCTCATAGGCTCGAGCGGCGTCATCTTCCTACTGGGGTTGAAAGGTCAAAACATGTCTGCTTGACTCTCTCTAGTGGATATAACGCCGAGCTATAGTTTGAAATTCCGCATCGCTCCGCGATCCACCTTGTGCGACGCCGACCGAGGCAGTCGTCCGACAGCGAACCAAGTCGTGGGCACTTTATGATGGTCTCCCGCGAGCTCAGATACTCCATCCCTAAGCACGTTAAGCTCCGCTGGAACGACAGACGGTACCCCATCAGTGTCGCGCTTGACAAGGAAGTCTGCCAGGTCCAAGTTTGGATCGGTGTGAGCAATGCCAGCGGCCCACCACCACTCATTTTTATAGGGCTACAGCTTTCTGCAGCCACTGACCGCAGAATAGGCTGACCCCGTACATCGGTTGCTGTTTAGGTCGGGCTGTAAGCCTGCTTGAATCGTGCATTTGACATGTGCAAGTGGTTACTTGGGGCTTATTGGCCCAGCCGGGGCTGTAGGCCTGCTTGAATCGTGAATTTGACATGTGCAAGTGGTTACCTAGAGCACATTGGCCCAGCCGGGGCTGCGTTGGCATTGGCAGCCGGGCCATCATTTCAGCTTCGCAGCTATATAAGAAGGCGGCAACAGCGGTGAGCCGGCGGAACGTAAGCCATCCCGTAGCGAGAGCCGCACTTGTGGCTTCTCCCTTTTTTTCCTCTCGTCGCCAAAGATATTCCCGGTCAATGAAAGCAGCAAGTTTCGAAAAGGCTCAAGTGCACTTAACGTCGTGCCGCTGTAACAAAAAGCCAGCATTACCACGCCTTTGGCGCTTGCCTTAACTTCCTTTACGCTGTACTGGATCCAGGATAATGTTACAAACAAGCTTCTGCTCCTAGGGTAGGGCCGCCTAGGGGAGGTGTTTAGAACAGTACGCATGTCAAGGGGTTTGGTGAACTTGGTAACAGTAGTTTAATTACTTGCCCAAGGGGGTGCTTTGGAGCTAGCTTAGGTTAACTAATGCCGAGCTTCAGTTAAAACTATTTAAACAGTAGGAAATCCATTTTTCTTATAGTTGTTTATCCTTTTTTAGTTGTTAAATATGTTAGTTATATTTATAGCTTATATATTTTCGGAAGTGGTATTAAATATGTTAGCTATATTTATAGTTTACATATTTTCGAAGGTAGTAACGTAGTCCACCAGTATGTGCCACACATCAATGTGTGCCACACTTAACGCGCCCACGCGTCAATTCAACTTTATCCACGAATAGCACCACAACAAACGATGGCAAACAAAAGCGACAAACGCAAAATTGTTCTAGCCTTTCGGGCGATCGCATCGAATCCACAGTTAAATATCCGGGGCGCCGCTAAAATTTACGAAATAAACTTTTCCACCTTCGCCCGGCGGAAGCGCGGCCAAATTGCTCGACGCGATTACATGCCCAAAACACGGAAATTAACAAAATCCGAAAAGAAGGCGTTTGTTAAATACATACTTAAGTTGGATTTTCACGCATTCCCTTCCCGGTATTTTGGTGTTAAAAATATGGCTAACCGACTGTTCGCTAAACGCGACGCGGGTACCGTTAGGACCAACTGGGTCGCGAAGTTCGTTAAACGCCGCGCAAAGCTCGGTACGCGTTAAATTCGAAAATACGATTACCAAAAAGCCAAATGCGAAAATCCCAAGCTCGTTTTTGCTTAGCTCGACTTTATGCGGAATATTATAATTAAATATAGCATTTTAGATAACGATATTTATAATTTCGACGAAACCGGCTTTTTTATAAGCATAATCGCCGCCGTTATAATTATTATAACATTAAAAAGCCGTAATAAAACAAAGCTAATCCAATTTAGCAACCGGGAATAGGCTATAATTATTTAAAAAGTTAATTATTGCGGTTAAGCGATTTTTTTTTATTATCGTTAAAAAGCAATACTATTTAGCCAATTGGTATTTAAAAACCGGTTTTTTACGCGATTAGGTTATTTTAACGAGTGTTAACGGGTAAACTACGAATAAGCTTAGCTTAAAATAAATTTAACATTTCGATAGGCATATTACGTCGCGCATAAAAAGCAGCTATCGTTTATTAATGCTAAACGAATATAAAAGCTATTATTCGACGGATTTCGAACTTTATTATTAAAAACATAATATTATTACGTTTTGCATACCTTTACATTTGTTTTACTTTTTTTAGCCGCTTAACGTTAAAATGTTTCGGCCTGTTAAAAAAAAGCGTACAATTAATAAATCGAAAGCTTAATAAAATTACACGTTAATTACGTAATTAAAGTCGAGTTTTTTTCGGCGTTTAAAACGGCATTTTTTAACTTTATAACTGAAAAAAAAATCCAAAAAGGTTTCCGAAAAGCTAGCTTTGCTTTTTTTTAATTCGGATTCGGTTTTAAAAAAGCTGGATGTAAAATTACGAACTTTAACTCCCCCGAAAAAGCTTTTAAACAACGTTAAACTTTGGACTTTTAAAACGCTTTAAACAGTTAGGAACGCAATTTCGCAATCCGAATATATTAAAACTCGGATTTTTAATTACCGAAATAGTTTTTCGTTACTTATGCTAACGGCTGTAAACCAGTTTACGAAAAGGACGAGTTTAATAATGCATTAAATAGCCTTTTTTAAAGCCGAAATTGCTTCGCTACGCAAAGCGAACGAAGCATTAAGCAAACGCCGGAAAGCCAAAAAAACACGTGTTTAATAAAAAGAGTTACATATTGTTAAAAAAAATACGAAATGTTTTAAACCAGCAAAACCTAAATGGGCAATTATAGTAAAAAATGCGCGATTATAAAAGTTAAAAAAGAAAGGCGACGACGATTCGTTAACGATATAACACGTGCGGTAAAACCAGACATAATGCGCGCATTTGCTAAAAGGAAATAAAAACGTTCGATATATATAATTCCGAGTAGTTTAAATGGATTTTTAGCGTTGTTAAGTTGGTATGCGCGTCGATTAATTGGAAGTTAGGTATAAGTGTAACATATATTAATATGTGGCATATACTAGTGGATTACGTTATTTTATTAAAAAATTCGAAGGTTTAATAAACCTTTTTTATAAGTTTTTTTAATTGTTATTTTAACACTTTTTATTATTAAAAGTTAAATTAATATACCTTTTAATATTTAAATCGCGTTTTTAATTTAAACTTAATTTTAAAATCGAACGGTTCGTATTTAGAAAGTACGGTTATTAAGTTTATTTTAAATAACCGTTAATATTTAAAATATTTTCTAAACCGTTTTTTATTCAAATAGCAAGCTTTATTCGTTCGTTCGAATTAATATTGCTATCGAATAATTGCGAATTTATTAATATCAATTACCAGGGGTTAACTGTTTTATTTTGCTACCGTTATAACTGCTTTTTATAACATCGCATGCTTATTATTTAAAATTCGTAATTATTAAACTTTTTTAACTGCTAATAAATTTTCCTATTAAATTTGGCTAGTAATTTAATTTATTCGTAAATTATCCTTTTTAAATTACAAAATATTTAAAATAATATTTTCTTTTTTATGTTTATAATATTTAGTGTTAAAAAGGCAGCCAAAAGTCGCACAAAGCTATTAACGAATGCGGTGGATTTACAACCCGAAGCTTCGTAGCGGGAAATAACGTTTCTTCGGCACGGAGGCTTTAACGCGAAGATTACCAGTTATGCCGTTATGCACGGAAGTTGTGCGAATCGCGGGTTAAATCCCGATACCGGGAATTGCTTCGACGACCGCACCCCGCGGCTTTTGGCACGGGATACATATACCGAGCGAGGCTTGCACGACGAGCCTTTTTTTATACTTAAAAAATAAACAGCTTTTTAAAATATATAAACTAGGAAGCTTTTTTACTTTAAGAACTTATACCGGTACAATTGCTACGAACATTTAGGGTAACTTAAAAGTTTTTTTATTAAAATCGAAATTTAAAATAATCGGTTTTTATATTAATTTTTCCGTTATTATACGTAATTAGTTTTTTTTTATAATATTTAGGTTATATGGTTATTGCTTTTTTCGTGTTTAAAATTCGTACGTTTTCGCTGCTTTCGGCGAAAAGTAGTTATTATAAGCCTCGTTATTAATTATAACTCGTAATTTCCTTTTTAATGTTATAACTTTACCATTATATGTCGATATCGATTTTTATTTATTACGAACAAGGTTTTTAATTGTTATCGCGGTTTATTTCGTGCTTTTATTTCGGGTGGATTTTTTAGTTTTTTACTTTAGGGTTTTTTTCCCGTACTTCCGGGCATTTCGAACCGTATTAACCCATTGGCTTAAACCCGGGCCTTTTTTTATATGTATTTTGCATTTTGGCTTACTGTAAAAATGGTACGTTAAAAGCTTTAACATACATATTATAATATATAATAGCAAAAGTGCGAAAGTTATTGCGAATTGTTAGTAATCCACGGTTTAAACCTTCCATTTTAGGAGTTAGTAATCCTTTTTTAAGTGTTTAATTAGCCTTTTTCCTTTCTTTTTAAGAAAAAAATCGCTTTTTAATTTAATTGCTAAATGCTACTAACATTCGTTTTATATGAATTTTATTTAAAAAAGCTCGATATGTTTTATTAAATTAACGTGCAAATTTGGGTAATTTAACGAGTGCGTTTTAACACGGCGTAATCCTTTTTTTAACACGTCGTTATATAGTTTTCCGTAATACATAACGGATTAATCGTTTCGGAATTAGTTTAAAAATTATCCGTTATCGCTGTACGCTAGTTTTATATGCATAATTCCGCTAATAGGTTTAAGCTAATCCTAAACCCATTAGTTATTTTTTAACAGTTTAAGCGAAATGTAAGCTTTTTTAATATCGAACTTCGAGGTTGCTTATTTAAGTTCTTTAATTCTTTTTTAACCTTTTACAAAATGGGTTTGCCTTAATGGTTCCCAGCTAATTTTGCTATTAATATCCAAAGAATTTCTCTTTTCGACTTTGCTTTCGCCTGGTAAAACCTCGTACTTTTTTGGGTTTTATAACCTTCCAGTTATTTTTATTCCGTTAATTTTAAAAGCGATACGGGCGATAATATCGTTTTTCTTTTTAAACTTTATAAGTTCGAAAACGGCGTGTTATTTACTTTTGCTATTATATTCGAGTCGAGTTAAGCTTTTGCTAGGTTTTTTACGTATTATAACCCTTTTTTTAAGTACTACTTTAACACGTTTTTATTTAACTAATGTATTATACACGAGTTTTTATAATAGTAAATTTAATTAAACGCTGTTTTAAAGCATAAGGTTTTGTTCGCTTTATTATCCTTTTATTAGGCGACTGTTATTTATCGCCTATTGCGTTAAAAGCAGTTTTTTTTAATGTAACCTGCCTCGCCGCATTTAAAGCATTTCCCGTTTTTAAAGTTTTGGAATTTAACTTTTTTTTAATGCGTAACTTTTGCGTTTAAATCCATTAGTTTAAAATAAATCCCTAATGCCGTAAATTGTTGCTATTTAGCTTTTTTTAATTAGCTTTATTTTATATTACATTTTTAAATTGTTATCCCTTTTTTTCCAATTTTCGTTTGTATAACTTATCGCTAATTTTAACAATTACCGTAACGTATTTAGTAAAAATGTCCGGTTGCTTAATTTTAGCCATTTCGTTTTTTACGTTATCGCGCAAACCGGTATAAAAGTGAGTAATTTTAGTTTAATCGATCCAATCGAATTTGTTAATAAATCGCTGGAATTTTAATATATACGTTAACGTTGCTCCTTTTTATCGAAGTTAAAATAGCTTTTTTTCGGACACTCGTTTTTCGTCGATTTGTTCGAACATTTTAGCGATTTTTTCTTTAAATTTGTCGAAATTAACGAATACGATTTTCGTAATTTCGTTCGATTCGTCGAAACTTTTTAAATAATTTGCTTAAATAGGTTTAAATTAGTTTTTAACTTTACCGTTAAAACGGGTTACCGCGTAAGCGACCTTTTATTTTTTCTTTTCGAAATGGATTTAGTAAAATAAAAAGTAACTTTTGCATTTAGCAAAAAAAGTTCGGAATTTGCTTTCCTTTTTATTATATTTATCGGGCGTGGAGAATTTGTACGTAAATACCGTAAGTTTAAGTTATTCTTCCACTATTTTAGCTTTTACCGCGGCTAGTTTAGCTTTACTTTTTTGTAACTCCCTTATTATAACTTTAAAAAAGTCGAAAGCGTTAACCGTAATGCACGTTACGCTATTATATTCGAACGTGAAGGCAGGTGCCGATTTTCTGGTTTTTAAGGTCGTTATAATCGTACTATTCGTACTTTTAGTAAACGCTAAACAGGATTAATTAAAATGTTATAAATAAGCTTTTGCTTTTAAAGTAAAGTCGTTTAAAAAAGGTGTTTAAAATAGTACGCTTGTTAAAAAGTTTAGTAAACTTAATAACAATAGTTTAATTGCTTACTTAAAAAGGTGTTTTAAAACTAACTTAAATTAATTAATGCCAAACTTTAATTAAAACTATTTAAATAATAAGAAATCCATCCTTTTTATAATTATTTATCCTTTTTTAATCGTCGGATATGTTAGTTATATTTATAGCTCATATATCTTCGAAGGTGGTACTAAATATGTTAACTATGTTTATAGCTTACATATTTTCGGAAGTGGTCCTGGATATGTTGGCTATGTCCATAGCTTACATATTTTTCTCACTCGGCACGTGACCGCCTTTGGGTGGAGCTGCCCTGGCCCCTTTTTTAGGTTTGGATGCCCCGCACTTTTTGCGAGTCTGCCCTTTCGTACGCTGGTTGTAACACCGGAACGAGCAAAGACGTAAAGGTGCCGTGGAGTTATGCGCGTTTAATCGTGTTAGTAATGGTAGGCGTCGTGCATTAAAACTCCTCGGCCAAGGCCTTCTTGGATTTACCAGCTTCCCAAGCGCCACAAATAAATGCAAGCTGTGCAGGAGTTAATTCGGCATTTTTAGGGCGATTTCCGCTTAAAACGGCACCAAAATAACGTACGGGAGCCGCTATTTGGGCTAACAGTCAGCGATTAAAAATGGTAAGGGTTGGGCGCGGTGTTAAAAACGCGACGCGATTTTTGGGGGTGGTGGAGAAAGTGGAACAAACTTTTGTCACGTTACTGTACGTTATTATCTTTTTTCGAGCCCACGCCCTCGCGGCAGTGCATCCAACTTTACTACAATTTTCTCACCAGATACTTTCCTGTCCCACAATATCTATCCAGGGTCCAAACCTTGCTCGCCCAACAACCCTCGGCGGATAATGCTTAAATAGCGTCTATGCTTTAATTACTGCACAATCTTTTATCCACCCCCTAGCACTTATTACAATGACATCCGAGCATAAGCCCACCGCTTACTGAGCCTATAGCTTTTATTGGGTTAGGTTGTCTGTTTCCCGGGGCGCAAACTCCTATGCAAGCTCTGGAAAATCCTTGGCAACCCGCGGGACCTTTTGATCAAAGTGCCGCCCTCGCTCTTTGACGTGGACTCGCTTTGTCACCGCATGTTTCTTTCCATGGCCGTATGCACGCGCCTTAATTATGCGTAATTTTTGAAGCCTATGCGCACAGACCAGCGACTAGTACTTTGTTCGTTCCTAGGTCCGTTGCCGTGGAAAGCAAGCTCAACATGCTCTCACGCACTGGACGACCCCGAATGTGGGTTCTCGGTGACGACAGGTATGCTCGAGGCTTAAGTTAAGTACCACCTGTCGTCCCAGGAGAAACGTTGTCCTTCTTTCCAGGCACTAACCTGTGTATTTGCTCGTGCCAGGAGGGCGTAGCTGCCATGGTCCTAAAGACCCGGAGCCAGGTCCTGGTGGCTGGCGACGAGATAGCGAGTCTCGTTCGCGAGACGGGTGTCAGTCAGGATGGCCGGGCGAAGGCATCGCCATGCCATTCATCATGCGCAAGAGGCGGTCATCCATAGCACGTACGCGGCTGTTGGGCTGGACTCCCTACACCGCAAGGACCGCTGCCAGTACTTTGAGGCTCACGGCGAGATACCCCTTCGATCCCCGTAGTCTTGGACTGCCACTAGGGCTGATAGCTAGCGCTATTAAGGCTCTAAAGCCTCGGTAGCAGAGCTATTGCAAAGAAGAGGTGCATGTAGTAGACCTATTGGATTAATCTCTATCTCTAAAAAAAACTCGTAAGAAAACGCCCGAAAGTCGGAAACCCTCGGGTTTTTTATACATAAATGTGCAGTAGGATTGGTAAACCTCTTTTAGCGTCCCGAGTGCTTTGTAACTGCTTAACAAACACTTGCGACGCCGACGAGGGTGGTAATGCAAACCCTGGCCGGTCCAGCCGACCCGGCCGGGGGCACCCCCTTGCTCCTTTGCAACAAGAACGCGCGGGTGGGGAGAGAAGCTGCTGTATGTCGGCAGCATCAGGACCGTCGTGGGACACACCAAGGGAACAGCTGGCATCGAGGGCCTTCACAAGGTTTCTCTGGCGATGCAGCACCGATTCGTCCCGCCTGACCTCCCCTTTTGAGCGTCTGTCGCCTCGGGCTGAGCCTTTCTACGGCAGCCTGGAGCCGATTGCAAAGGGCCTCAGCTATGGTCGGAACTCCCACCAGGCACGCCAATGCGCGCCAGTGCCAATTCTTCTGGTAGGCACCTAATTAGGTAGGCTCAAGGTTCTGATGCTTTTCAATGTGGCTCTAGCGTCTCTGGCAGGTTTCGGCGGTACCTGCTCGCACGCCATCACCGAATACTTCACGGCACCCTTCTGGGGTCGCAGCTAATAAGCAGGGCTCGAGCGTCCCGGTACGGGCACCGACTATCTACTGCGTCTTTCCGCATCGATTGTTGTCTCGCTCGGGAGACGGTCCTCTCCCCGTCCATCAGCGGCCGCGTTGTCGCGACCTGTGGTCTGGTCTCCTCGCACGGAACCCTCCCGCCGCCGTCCGAGGCGTCCCCGCATATGACGCCCATCAGCCTCGATTCCTTCTACGAGGAGCTGTCCGCACTGGGCTACTACTACACACGCGAGTTCCACGGCTAGGCCTCGGTCCGGCGTGCCGGCTTCCACGCATGCGACGCCATCGCCGCCCCTCGCGAAAGTATGATAATGCGGAGCAACGGCTGTTCCTGCATCCGGTCGTGCTAGGTTTCGCCTTCCGAGTCCTGATCGGTGCCGCCTCGGCCCCCGGCGGTAGGCCCACGCGCTCGCTGTTAGTTTCCACATCCATTGGCCAGACTGCTATCAACCCGCCACTCTGCCCCGCCGCGTTGTCGTCCGCCACGCGTCTGGGGACGTGGGACACTCGGATGCTGCCGCCGTGCGTGGCGACGTTGGGGTTTCGTCACGGGTAGCGGAAACAGCGGGGTGGCAGTATTCCGAATAGAGAACGCCGCGACTAAGGCATACTCGGCTGTCACAGCCGCCAACGACCAACATATGTTCACGGGGTGGGAGGGGACGTCTTGGAGCCTGATGTGCTGCGCAACAAGGCCGAGCGCGCGGCCATGGACTACGGCAGGGACGTCGCGCGCGTTATGGAGCACGTGGTGTACATTTATGTTTCAAAGTTCCAGCAGGAGCACACTGCCACCGAGAGGCGTAGCTTGGTGTAGCGCCACGAGCGCTAGGTCAAATGGTTCGCGAATATCATCGAGCTGGCCCGGTATTGGAAGCCGACATTGAGACTGACGTTGCGGAGCTGGTTAACATGTACGTATATCCTACCCCGCCCTGCCATGATGCAGCGGCGCGGATGCTGACCATATCCTGTCGGCGGCCTTGGGCGGGGCGCAAACTCCCATGTGCGGCTGATCCAGCGGGTCGGCGAGGGCCTCCGAGAGGTTTTCTTCGGCGAAAGAAACGTCTTCGAGCTTATGGACTATGGCAGCCTCCTGGCCGACTTGCGTGGCGTCCTCCGGAGAACCAAGTTTGGTAAGCATGCATACGGCGTGGTCATCGCGTCCGATGTGCTGCCGGCGCGCCCAGGCTGGACGAGACACCTCCCGGACCACCGGGTCTCCGTGACCCCACGTCCTCAGGAGATGGGCGCATTGGGTTCAATGCAAACAAAGCCAAAATTCTCAGTCCTCTCGGAGCCTGACGGCCCGCTATTGGCACGTCTAGACCAGGCGCAGTTTGCGGCCATCGACGGGTCTGCAACGCGGCACGACACATGCTCTGGGTGGTAGAGAACGCTTGGGTGGTGCATCCTCACTAGGTGGCTATCGGGCTCCTACGCGCACTCCGTCTCGAGCACCTCAACGTCAACATACGAGTTTTGAGCGTCGCAGGACGCTTGCTTAATCGACTTGACCCGCGCGAGCCGTGCGGGCACCTTCTGCGGCTTGTGGAGGGCCCCGAATGGCCTGCGCCGGGATTCTCTGGACTACTGAACCGGAGCTCGACCACATGCTTTCAAGGGATGTTGACACCGCGTCCGCACGCGCGCGAAATTCACGCTTGAGGTCAGATAGGCAGATGGACGACCGGCTGAACTCTCGGCGCAGGAGGATCCTGGCGGGCCGCAATCTACGCTAAGACGCCGTCGTGATGCGCCACGCCGGCTCGGACCGGACGATATGTCTGTAGTTCGACGAGTCGTACGCGCCTGTGGAGGACGGTGGCCCTTCCGTTGTCACAGTTCTCGTCAGCCATTCGCTCGTTAGGACGCCGGGTGTTGGTCGCTTGGGGTACTCCCACCTCTTTTGGGAAGCAGCGCGGGCGGGAATGGCGCTGTCACCACAGTCGTGGGGGGAATGGCTCTTTTGTCCAAGTTCAGCACAGTCGCTTGATGCCCTTGGCTGCTACAGTAAACACCAGCCTCGACCCAGTCGCCCAGTATTCTTGCTTGCCGTCGCCCCCGACTTGATCGCTCAGACGCTGTTGGAAAACGCTGCACTCGATGCCCGTGTTGTAGCCCTCACGGCGTCAGCCTTCTTCGCTTCCAGTATCGCTCTCGTGGCCTTAGTCCACGTAGCCTTCGTTTCCACACAACCTCGTCCCTTGGAACTATCAGCCGGGTGTTCCCGGGTACAACTACACGACAGAGCAGCCCAGAGCCAGCTCTTGGTCAGTTTGCTCGCCGTCGCAGGCCGACCTGGCTACCTCGAGAGTCGCGGCGATGCCGAAGTCATTACGGGCATGCGCTGTCTCGACCCAGAAAACACGGCGCTGATTCCAGATTTTGGAGACCCTCGCCTTGGCCGCTTCGTCCTGGCCGAGAGGAGGGGCAAGGCGGGGCCTCTGGGGACACCCGCATTTCGATCAAGGACCGTCTGCTGCAAGTGGCTGCCGTAGATGTGATGAGACAGATTATCACCGGTAAGTCTGGCCTGGGTGCAAACTCTACGAGCAGTCCTGGAGTTGACACTAACACGGGCGACACGCCGCTAGACAGGCTGGCGGAGAAGCTGAGAGCGGCGTTCCAAATTCCCCAAGGACAGCGTCAACCTCGACACCCCGCTCATGGACCAGGGAGTTAACTCCATCAGTAGTCGATCTCTCGACACCCTAGCCCTGGACGGCTGGACATAGGAACAACTGCTTGTCGAGATGGCGCAGATTCACGACGGCGGAGCCTTCTCGGCTACCATGGGCAGGACGAAGGGGCTGGTGCGGGCGGCATTGCAGCACTCGGGGGTGCTGACCTACGCGCTGCTGGAGCGGCTGAGCCATGGCAGCGTGGAGCCACTCTTCCATGCCATGTTCGACTACAAGCAGGGCCAAACTGAAGGCAACAGCATTAGCGAGGCCACAATAAAAAGCGTGCCCGCGGACCGGGTGGGCACACCCACAACGTCACGCTCAAAATGTCGGGACGACACGGCCAAAAAGGCTCTGGTGATGTTTAAACTGAATACGGGTATCTACATGGGGGACTAGGAGGGCTTCCTGCGGGAGTACATGGAGGTACTAGGCGCCGCGGCGCTGGATCAGATCTGTAGATGAGATGATTGCATTGAAGGGCGTTTGACGGCGTCGGGGTCCGTTGGTTTTTTTCCCCTGCCTTTCTTTCGGGGGAGAACTAAGTGGGCCATGTAGCCGGAGATATCCCTTCTTGCACCGCTGATCGGATGCGTGCCGCCAGTCGACTGGGCCGAGTTCGCGAGTCCCGAACTGTCGCAGTTTCACACCCCCGGCGGCAAGCAGAGGCTCGCCAGCCAGCTCCGTGACGCCGTGCACCGGCTCGACTTCTCCTACCTCATCAACTACGGGCTCGGCTAGGACCTGGTGAATGAGAGTTGGCGATAGTCAAGGCGCTGTTCGAGCTCCCGCTGGCCGAGAAGCTGAAGCACGCCGCCGACATTACCGCGTGGAGCTACGACGGATACTAGTTACGGGATACGCGCGAGCCGTTCCCGGGCATGCGCGACAACGTGGAGTTCCACAATCTCTGGAAGCTCGACAGCAAGCTGGAGCGGTCGCAGCCCGAGGTCGTGACGGGCTCGCGCGCGGCCACGGCTGGGCCAACATCAGCGACCGCCACCTACACTACATGCTCTACCACGCGCAGCCGGCCAAGGAGAACGCGCGGTTCGGCAACGTCTACGCGGGAGGGCATGCCGGCTCTGGCACCATTAGCCTGCTGCTCCGGCAGCCCGTCGCCGGCCTGCATGTCCGCTTGCGCGACGGCTCCTGGAAGTAGGTAAGGCCCTACCCAGCGTCCATCGCCGTCAACATCGCCGACTTTCTGCAGTTCTGGTCCGTCGGCTACCCTGGGAGCGGCGCCCACCGCATCGCCACTTCGCCCCCAGATCAGCCCACCCAGGACCGCCTAGGCCTGCTGTACTTTGTGAGGCCGGCCCACGGCCTGGAGCTGCGCACGCTTGACAGCACGCTGCTGAGGAGGCTGGGGCTGTTGAACAGGGACGGCGACGGGGCGGCGGGCGTTACGGCGGGCGAGTGGATCGAGGCGCGGGACAAGGAAGACTTGCAAGAGGCGGTGGAGGGCGGTCACACATATGTGCCCTGATTGGGACGACTGAAGACTACATGCTCGGGGCGGCCGAGCAGGATACGGCGACGGCAATGACGATGGGCTTAAACAGGCTGCTGCAGTGCGTCCCGTTCGGCCTCGTGGCCGACCCGACCTTTGGCGAGAGCCTCGGGTTGCTGGAGCAGGGGCGCTGCGCGGCGCCAGCGAGCACGACGAGTACTGGGGCACCGTCGTCGACACGTTTCGGGGCTGTCTGGCCCGCCGCTCGAGCCCCGGCGCGCGTCAGAGGTGCTGGAGAGTATGAGGAAGGACTCGTCGCGGTGCACAAGTCCATCGATTAGGGCGGGCAAAAATAGAGTGAAATCTAGGTACCAGGAAGGTAGGTGAGCAGAGAGGTGGGAATGGCGCTGGGCAGACCTTATAGCTCGATCTCCCATATGGATAGCTTGATAATAACCGCAAAATGAAATGTCCTGACCAAAAAGGCGAAATGCCTCCCCCCCCCCCCCCCCCCCCCCCCCCCCCCCCCCCCCCCCCCCCCCCCCCCCCTCTACAAGGACTTGCCCTGATTCACCTGCACAATCCTCCTGATCCGGCCGTCCCCGTCGCGCATATCCAGCAGTAGCACGTGGTCGAGCACCATGGGACCTGGGGCGTGTCCATGCTGACGTGCACGAAGAGCACGACGCGGTGCGCCGGGCGCCCTCGACGGCCTCGACCACTCCGGCGTGAAAGTTCTTGGACACGTCCTCGGATGGCGAGGAAGCTGGCCCGGACCTCGGCATTGTCCCTGCCCCTGGCCCCGCCGCCAGCCAGAACCGGTACTCGCAGTCGAGGGTGCGGCACGACACGATGGCGTCTGAGCCGAATCACTCCCAGCAAGCTTCCATCCCCGGACCAGTAAACAGCAGCGCCGTGGACAACAAACAACATTCCCAGTCGTCAGGTGCCGCATGCCCCGACTCCGGCGACAAAAGCCTCACCCGCTAGGGCATCGGCTGGGTCCCACTCCCCACTCGCCTGCCTGCCTGATTAGGAAGTGCGGAAGGCGATGCCGACGTATCAGATGCGAGTCAGGCCGGACAACGGACTCGAGAGTGTCCACTCACGCCGCCCTCGCGGGCACAGGCAGGAATGGGGCCCGCGATAGGGCTATTAGGGCAAGCTGTGAGCTCCCGGCACCACCAACAAACCAAGGATCGTCTTTCGTAGTATAGTGGTCAGTATGCGAGCTTGTCATTCCAAACACAACGCTCGAGACCCGGGTTCAATTCCCGGCGAGAGAGTTACAAATGGTTGGATTCGCCCAGCTTGTTTTTTTTTTCTTTTTTTTTTTCCCCCCTTCTTCTTATCTTTTCTTTAAAAGGTTTGCTGCTCGCGTCTCTGTCTCCCAATTCTTTGTTACCAGCCACCCTTTTTTTGTTGCGGTAAAGCAAAATGCTTGCAGAGGAATGGACATTTGCTATGCTGACCCGTTCGCGGCCTGACCAAACAGTAACCCCCTAGCAAAGCCGAATCTCCTCGGCCTCTATCTGCCTCGCCCACTCCGGTAGCCCTTGCATAAACCCGTGGACATAACACTCCCCAACAACACCCAGCACCCATCTCGTCCCTCGTCAGTGCACTTCTTCACCACGAACGGCACCGCCCCTCCACTCATGACCACCACCCCGTCGCCCTCGGCCGCCCGCCCGGGCATGATCCCCACGTATCCCCCGGCCGTGACGCAAGCCCGCGCGTCGGCAGAGAAGTGCTCCGAGAAGGCCAGCGCCGTCCGCAGGTACGGCCACAGCAGCTGGCGCAGCTCCTGCGGGCGGAACAAGAACTGCTTGATCTTTGCCATCGCCCGCGCCTGCATCATCTCCGTCTTCCAATCTGTCACGTGCTGTTCGCCCAGGAGGAGGTACTCCGTGAAGGCCTGGTAGGCGACCCGGAAATCGACCGGCTGCTGCTGCTGCTGCTCCGGGCCGGGTGCGGACGAGGCGACAGGCTCTTTGGCGTCGCCGATTGGTATCTTCCATACGAGGTCGGAGAGCCTCTCGCCTGTCGGGTAGGAGCCTCGCGACTCGATCAAGGAGGAGAGTTCTTGTAGATACTGGATGCGGTCCGAGGACTGAAACGAAGCCTTCCCAACCTTTGCGATGGTATCGAGCACGTAGCCTTTGGTGATCAGGACCCCTTCGTCGTCAGGGCAGAGGGAGATGTTGCTCTCCACGCCGGTGCAGGCGGAGAAAAAGCCACCTGGCTTGGTTGGCCACGTAGTGATGGTCTGGCGCGGCGTGTTGGTGATCCAGTTCGGGATCCAAGACGGGAACCGGCCAGAGGAGAAACCAGCACGGTAGAGAAGCCGCAAGCCATGGCCACGGCTTACGAACACCCCTGCGTATCGCCGGACGACGTCTTCAAGCCGCGCCTTGTAGTCGGGGTTGAGGGCCTCGTCGAGGGAGTCGCTCGCTAAGCCAAGCAAGGCAAACAGCTTGTCCCGTTGCAGCGTGGCCTTGGTGTGCTGGAAGCGATATAAAAGGGTGAGGAGCTCGGGTTTTTGCTGTTGCTGCTCGCTAGCTTGCTCCAACTCCCCGCCGTCATCGTGACTTTGGGGGGGTTGCGCTAGTCCCTGGTGGTAGCTCTCTCGCAGCCCGCCCAGGCTCAGGACGGCCGCAAGCTTCTGGGCAATCAACTTCATGACGCCGTGCGTCGAGGTTTGCGCCTCACGCGAGCAGATTTTTGCCGCAGCAGCATAGATGTCCTCCCAATCCACGCTCTAGTCGCCACACAGCACCACGACGCGCGACGCGAGAACGAGCTCCTGAACCACCCAGGCCCTCTGGAACCATGGCCGCGCGAAGAAGTTGTTGATGGAGTCCCACGCTGCGCTATCCTCTGGCAGAACCGACGTCGCCGGCGCGCGGGCCGGCAGAAACGCCAACTGTGCGAGGCAGTCGATCGCATGGTCGCTCCGGTCTGCCTCCTCGCCGATCCAAGCCGATACTTGTCGTGCCGTCTTGAAAATCTCAGGGATGAGGCGAATCTGGCGGCTCTTTTCTTCATCACTTTTTTGGTCGATGCAGAGGGCATCGGCCCAGACGAGCACCGACCCGAGCCTCTGCCGGAGACGACGGAGCCCGAAGCAGAGCGACGCAGTAATGCCGATGGAACCCTCGGGCGTTCTGAGAGTGAAAGGCTTGATGCTATAACCGCATACGTAAGAGATAGCATCAAAGGATGGCCGAGAGTCGATGGAGACATGGAGGAGCCGCCCTCGCAACTCCTCGAGGCCGTTGCCCGGGTATAATTCGAGCAAGCGTAATTATGGTCCTGTCGTTAGATAGAGGTCGATAGACGGACTGTCCGACATGTGATATCCGGGCGTTGCTGAGTGCTCGGCTGCTGCTGTTCGTTTGAGGGCTGGCGGCAAGTCCGAAGGCATCGGAGATGTATCCCGCCAGGCCCGGCTTACGCTGGGTCACCACAGCCCTCCGTACGTCAATATATCCAAAGTCGCCAAAGACCATATGTGGCTTGGCCTCGTGGATTTCGGCGACATAGTAATCCGTCTCTAGCCGCAGCCGCATCGTGCCCCTTTCGTACATGCCCCATGGGTTGATGTAGAAGACGGCGCGGGCACTGGTGTAGAGATCAGAAGCCCGCACAAGTATAAAGACATCCGTGGCAAACTAAGGATAGTCCTCCAATACTCTGCATCTGCGGGCCTAGCAGCTCCAGGAGGAAAGATGAGGTTAGTAGGCAAGCACCATGATCTTGGCAATAGAGAGGGAGCGGGGCCAGAGGAAGAAGCGCATCCTACCTTCTCTAGATTTGCCGCACCGACGATGAAAGGCGAGGTCTGTCCATCAGCGGTAGTCTGAACCTGGAGGTGGTATGTGGGAGTCTCTTCCCTCCACGCTTCAGCCTCCTTGAATGTGGAGCGCTGGACGAGGAAGCTCGTCATGGCGGGGATGTTCTTGAGCGTGAAGGAAGTGGCCGTAGAATCGAGGTCGCGGTCTGAAAACGCATGGCCTGCCCTCTTTCGAAGACCGCTGGTCCAATGGGTTTCGGGGTCGTATACCACGCCGAGATAGTGTTCAAGGAGCTTGGAGACCTGTAAAGCACATGTGAGTACGGCGGAACCGGGTAGAGTGCGGATGGGGAGATGCAATAGGAAAGGAAGCTCGCGCGTACGAATAGTTCACCTGCAAATGCCGCCTAAGGGTCGCTTCTGGTGTCGGGGTTGGTAGCTATCATGACAGTGCAAGTACCTGTATCAGATATCTGCGCACGGCTGGGAAACGTCTGGCCTCCCGGGGCCCTCTCCGAGAAGTTCTCAGGTGGCAGGTCCCGAGGGCTTGACACCAACACCACGCTAGGCGCCCCAACGATCCTCGGACGCTCTCGTAGTGGGTTAGGGTAAGACCCAATCGCAGCTTCCGGTCTCGATGCTGAAGATCCCAGGTTAGCCTGGTCCGGAGGCACCACCGGCGCCTCTACGGACGGACCTCCAGTTGCTCGTTGAGCCAGGTGTAGTATGGTCGCGGCGGCCCCAACCCGTCAGTTTTGCTTCCTCCGTCCGGCCGAGTGCCAGCCAAGTTGGCCGAACCATCGATAGCTCTCGCGTCTTCTGAGACACCAAGCGAAGGCTTGATATCCACCAGGGGCATCACGAGGTCCATTCCCTTGTCCCTTGCCTCGTTGTGCAGTTCCGAGGTCTCGCTCTGTGTGTCATCATCCTCGTCGGCTGCGCTTTGTTGGCTGCCCCGCGTGCCATTCGGTACGCCATCGCCTGCTCCCTGGGGTTCTTGGCGTGACTCCAAGAGGCCCTGTCGGTCGAGGTAGCTTCTGATATAAGACAGGTTACGTTGGCTGAACACAAAGTAAACAATGTTCGCCAACTGCTCGATGCCGCATATCTCGGCCAGGTGGCGCGCCACCTCGACGGGCAGGCATGAGTCGCTGCCGGATTCAAGGTATACTTCAATGCCTCTCTTGCCGATAGGAGGCTGCACGGCCGCCTGGATGCCGTCGTCGTATTTTTGTCTCTTGGTTGCTCGACCAGCCCAACGGCCGTCGATAGGTGTGATCCCCCATTCCAGGAGGACTCGGTCTGCGATGAACACCTTCAGGCTATCCAGCTAGTTAATGACCCTCTCGGGTGTCGAAGGCGGTAGCATCCTGATGTGACCACAGTTAGGGAGGGACTTTCAAGTTGTCGGTTTTGACAGCCGAAGGCCTAGGCAAGACGGACCTGGTGATGAACTGTGATTTTGCCCGGAACTCGTCCGTGAGCTTCTCGTCCAGCCGGACTTCACCTCGGGTGATGATGCCGGCCACGGAAATCTTGGAGAGCAGTCTATCCTCAAAATTCAAGACGGAGATTAGAGGTACGATGGCGAGGATGTCTGATGGCGCCAATGCTAGGAGCGATACGATGCCCCTGAAGCTGGCGAGAAGGTGAGGGCGATCTGCAATGTACCACTCTGAATCAGGAGTCCCAGAGTAGAGACCGTCGAAGCCTCCGTCTGCACTGCCTTCATCAGCAGGGAACACCTTCTTGGAGATGAGTCGGAGTGCCTGCTTTTTGTTTATCCCAAGGGCGTTTGACTTCTTTCCAAGCTGCTTGAAAAGCTCTGTGATGATGGCCAGTGGGGTGGAAGTTGTGATGGCTTCCATTTCCAACAGCAGCACATCGACGTCCAAGGTAATGTGGCTGAGAATTTTGGTGAAGAGCGTCTGACACCTGGGATAGATCTCTCCAAGGATATGAAACTTGCGAAGGAATTTGGCACCCTCCCAGACGCACTCGCTTTGGGATATCCAGCAAGCCTCGCCGCCATTACGAGGGTGAGGGATATAGAGGACGGTGGACGCGAATAGCTTTCTGTGATTCGTTAGCCTTAGCGAGAGTCCTAAGTATGAAGCCATTTATACCTCGAAGCGCAGTTGACCGACGTACCTCACGGCCCCTGGGTCTTCGTCAAACCTTTCCTGGATCCGGCTGTACAGCCAGGAGATAAACTTCTTCGAAACTGTCGATCCCTGAACCCTTTCTACCATTCTGAGGTAAACACCGAAGTGGTCCTTCATGGTGACGCCGAACAGCTCGAGGAACTGCCACTCCGGGGAAGAAGGCGCTGGGAGATCGAGGAGAGGCTGGTAGAACAGCATGGCCGCGTCTGCCCACTGCGGCAGAACGGAAATGGTGAAGGTATCGCAGAGAAGGCGGGAAGAACCGTCGCGGCATGAGACCATAGTTGAGCCAACCTCCTCTCTCAGTGCAGCGGCGGCAGTCCTGGCTAGAGCCGTCGTGGCCTTGCGCCGACCCTGCTGGTCAAGGCATGCGTCGAAGTAGTTCGAGTAGCGAGCCCATTCATCCCTGAGAAGCAGGAGAGACTCCTGCGACGGGCATTTTTGCAAAATACGTCGAAAATCGCCCGAGAGCTTCCCTGGTTCCAGAGGATCAATAATTCGAGGGATCTCCCACACGTCAAACCGCCGTCGAAGCCAACTCATCCATTCGTCCATCCGCTCAGTCTCAGGGGCGCCGTGATAGTCCGCGTGGAGGAATGAGAAACCATCCCGCCCCCCCTGAAGAATCGACTTTTGGAGTATCGTCCTGTCGGGTCGAGATAGACTTGTTCTGCCTAAAGATACCCATTCCTCTCCGTAACGAACCAGAACTTGCCAAGTGGCACAACGGATGACCACTTTGTGCGAAACAGGAACACGGTATGAGATATCAGAGCCGGTCTCGGAGGCAGTCCAGACTGGTCAGGGGCGCAACATTTCTGAAGTGTCAGGACCTGGAGTTTGGGAACGAGCTCGGCCGTATCCCGCACCCTTGCGTGTTCCAGGAGCCAGGCGAGCCACGGGCTCCTTTCCTCAGGTTCCACGGCATCGTAGTACTTGGGGTGCAAAAAGGGAAACTTCTGCCGAAACTCGTTGAAGTAGCGCCCGAACGAGTGTTGCTGGGTGGTGTCGAGATAAACCTGACCAGCGCGCAGATACGGGCCAGCCTCGGAGATTACCCACAGTTCCTGAGCCGTGGTTGCGGATCGCCATTTTGTCCGGAAGAGCAGGGCCGTGTGTGCGATCAGCGCGTCTTCTGGGGACAGTTGCGAAAGATCGGTCTCGTTGTGCTTCTGGATAATCAGGGCCTGAAGCCTCGGGATGGCCTGCTCAGGAACTTGCGCGCCGAGTTCATGATGGAGCCAGCTACGCCAGCGCTGCTCCTCCTCCGGTCCAACCTCGCAATCATAGTCCCTATGAAGAGAGGGGAATTCCCGCCGGAACTCGTCGAAGGACTGGTTGGAGATATGTGGCGTCGTGGATTTAAGGTACACCCGCCGCGACCGGAGGAGTCGCCCCGTCTCAGAGACGACCCAGAACGTGACGGAGCTCGGTCCACGAACCGAGGCCGACTTACGATCCCATTTCGTACGGAAGAGGAAGAGGGCATGTGACACCAGGATATCTTTTGTGGGCGGCTTCGAAGGGTCGAGTTTGAGCTGTTTGCGGACAATCACACTTTGGAGATCAGTAGTGGACATCTGCTTGACCCCGAGAGTTTGAAAGAGAGACTTTCGATCTCTGTCTTTCTCGGCCTCCTCGTGCACGAATAAGAGCTCGAGGTCCCCAGGAATTTCGATCGGTTGGCCTTCGTTCTTGGGGAAAAAGATATCGCCCGCGGATGTCGGCACCCACCGCCCATCACTTAGCGGGATGATGGGCAGCTTCTTGATCGCTGGTCTGAGTTTGTCGTTCAGGAATAAGCGGGCGATAACGCGGGCGAGCTCCGCATGCCACTCTCCCAATTCGAGGCTGGCGGTGACAGCCCCTTATCTCGCCGAGAGGTGCGCCTGTAAGTCTTCCAAAAACTCCTCCTCTGTGAGCTCACGGACACCAAGCTGCCGAAGGCGCGGCCAGTCTGACTCGGCATATCGTTGTGACAGGAATTTTGCCTCAGTGTCAGGACCCAAAACCAGCGGTAGGTTGTTTTGACTTCTCAACGCCGGAGGAACCCAGCGCGCCCGCAGCGGCGCCACCATCTCGCCCGTGGCGGACTCAAGAACCGGGCTATCGAGCAGCATGCCCCGCAGGGCCTGGCCCACGCTCTCAAAGAAGTCCGAAAAGGCCATCGGGACGGGCATGTATCGTGGCCACGCGTACCGCAACGTTCCAGTATTGAGCAGCTGGATGGCTACACGGAAAGCGTCTACAATCGAATCCCGAAGGGCCCTATTCCAGGGCGACGAGGCATTGACGTCTTGGCGACTGGCAATGAGAAGAAAGTCGGCATTAATTATGAACTAACTCAAAGGGTATTGTGTCAGCAAGCATGTTAGATTGCTCGTACGCAGAAGGTTCCCCTTGTGGAACCAATAGATCTGCCGCTCACTTGCCTTGAAGCCGTAGTCCCTGATGGGAAGAATGGCATGGACCTGCTGCGGCTCGATAATAGGCTCGGCTCCCGTGCCCTCGGTAATGACCTCGATGGGGAACGCCAACGTGATTCTAGGTTGGCGGCAATGCATCCTTCTAGGCTCTTCGGGCATATCCTTGACAATGTGTTCGTATATCAAGTACTCCTGCGCCTCGTTGTTATACGTCAGTCTAGTGGTGCGTCGAGATCCGTCACGGGCTTGCTCGTCGAGACGGCCGAGACTAGCCCCCCAAGTCGTCCCGTCGTTGCCATCAATGCTGATGTTTATCCGGCGAAGCCTCCTCAGAAATAGGAGCCGCTTGGCACTTGTCGATTTCAGATCTTGGACAAGCTCCTCCACCGCGTCGAGGCTGCGTATCTGGAGGAGGATCGAGGTATAGCCGGCTCGGGGGTTGCCAGGAAAGTCTGCCCACTGCGGTGTGATCATGCCCAGCCTTCGAGTAGCGTCAAATTGGAACGAGTAGCAGCCAGAGGCGACCGACACGACATCGGCAATTCTGAACAGACTTGAAGCCGATTCCCTTCTCGCCTGTCTGGTCCATGGAAGCCGTCTTTGTGCTTGAGATGCGACAAATGGCCTCGACGTCGCGCTTGGTAAAACCGATCTCGTTATAGTCCACACGAAGGCGGCCGTTCCAGTAACGTACTGGGTGTTAGTTACCTCATGCGGAGAACACATAGGGGCATATCAAGACTCACGTGATGTCCATGGTCGGGACTGGATAACGATACTGGCAGTCGTCGGCATTCTGTATTAGCTCCATCAAGAACCGAGTAGACTGTTGGTAAAGACCCTCGGAAAGACTGCGGCGTCGAGGGCGAGGCCCAGGTCAGCATCCCGTTGGGGCTATCATGGGGTGGAAGCTATAACAGGCGCAGAGAGGCAGGAAAATGAAGTACATGGATAGTGACGCCTCGAGGTCATCGGTGATGCTGCTCGCGAATGAGCCCGGCTCGGCATCAAAGCCCTTCGATTTTCTGATGTGGTCGATGTGGGCTTGCGCCTCTTCGCGAGTAGCCGGTCTTTCCATGGCGGCGGCCGTCAGAGTTCTTAGGTCTCGGCCAACAACGACAAGTTCACTAAGAAGAAGGTGGGGGGATGTGTGGGCAAAGACGGCACTGCGCTCCGTGCTTTCCTCAAAGCGAAAAGTGGAACCAAGAAATCGAATTGTTCTGTGTTCAACCTAGCCGGCACTCAACTGCAATCAATACCACGCGTCCCGAGGTTAGAAAACATTGGAAGGGTGGATAGCGAAACGCAGCATGCGCGGCGATTGAAACTAGTGGGCGAGTCCAACGTGTCTGGATTTTTTTTTCATCAATGCGGGAGCGAAAAGATGCAGGTGCTTAATTAATTATCGTGACACTGTCGTTGCGGCCTGTCCTTGCCCTGCGGTCGAGCGACGAAATTCGCCTTGGGCAGCAATTCGCCCACCTATAAGCGTCCGGATGCGGCCTCACAGCGACGTGTCAACCCGCAAATGGGTGTGACGTCTATGTGCCCAGGGCATTATCTATCAATACGAGAGGTGGCTAGGACTAATCAGGTTGGACATAATTAGCCCAAAGAGAATTCACAGAGCCATGTCAACCAATCGGGGACTACTTAGCCCTAGGCAATCTGCAGGAACCTCCCCAGCCACATCAAGCCGCAAATGCCACGTGCTCCGAGACTGTGCACACACACGCAACACTGCCAGACGACTCTTGGCGTGAGTTTTTGGAGCCGGAGAAAAGCCGGAGTACTGTACAGCTTCGAGACGCTCGGTCTACGTAGCATTTCCCGCGTTTTGGGAACGCTGACAAGGTTGTGGCATCTTGGCAGCAGCTTCCCCTCAAACCTCCCCAGTCTAGGGACCACATCCCCGCGTCACCCCACCTACACTCTGGTGCCCGTCATGGGGAAGTGTGGACATTTTCGTCACCTATTGGTGCCATAATTACTCCATCACGGCAGCTGATGATCTAGGTACTGGGCGGCCCTTTTGTTCCCCCCTCCTATGCTTGCCCCTTCGGACCGAGTTGCTTGATGGCGACGTGGCGCACCCAAGCCTTCTCCAAGCCAGCCTCCCCGAATCCCCGCCTAGGCCCCAAGACTCTTGGCTAACCTTCACCCGCCCAGCTTCGGTCACATTTACGCATGGAAGGAAGTATCTCTCTGCACGTAAGATGACTCGGGGAGAAGAGCGCGGGCCGCCAAGGACTGGCCTGAGAGGATGACGCCCGGAAAAGCACCGAGGCCCAACCGGAAGGATGTGTGTCTGCGGAGATCGAGGGCTGCTATATAATTAGAGGAGTGGTGACCAGAAATATCCCCGGCCCAAAGCTCCTCCCGGTCTTGTCCCCTACCTGTCCTCCGTCCAGCAGACACCTCCCACGATTCCGCCGAAGCCGCACCAGGGGGACACAAGATGGACAAACCAACGGAGAAGGCCGACCTCGAGCGGTCCTCCCAGAGGCAGAACCAAGAAGGCGCTGTCGGCAACAAGGATGCCATCGCGCCCGAGAAGGCGGGCGGTGAGCCGCTGCGGGTCGAGCACGCCGAAGGGGACGACACCTTGAAAGCCAACGGAGCCGCCCTCGACTACTCGGGCGCGCACGAGAAGACCGACCCGCGCGAGATCAAGCTGGTGCGCAAGCTGGACATCTGGATCATGCCCATCCTATGGCTCATGTACTGGCTGAACTACCTGGACCGCAACGCCATCGCCCTCGCGCGCCTCAACGGGCTCGAGAAAGACCTCAGCCTCAAGCCTGGGGAGTACCAGACTTGCATCTCGATATTATTCGTTGGGTACGTCAACGAAAGCCACTTGGGGCAAAGGGGTGCCAAGGAAACACCAGGCTAACCTGCCGGAAACCGCCGCCAAACAGATACATCCTGATGCAGCTCCCCTCCAACATGATGCTGACGCGCGTGCGCCCCAGCATCTGGATGTCGACATTCATGGCGCTGTGGGCCATCGTGAGCGCGCTGACGGCGCTCTCCAAGGACTTTACGGGCATGATGCTGACGCGCTTCTTCCTGGGCGTGGCCGAGGCTCCCTACTACCCGGGCGCGCTGTACATGCTGGCGTCCTTCTACACGCGCAAAGAGATCGCGACGCGCATCTCGGTTCTGTACACGGGCAACATCCTGGCCACGGCCTTTGCGGGCCTGATCGCCATCGGCATCTTCGAGATGGACGGCATGATGGGCATCAAGGGCTGGCGCTGGCTCTTCATCATCCAGGGCGCCGTCACCTTTGTCGTCGCGGTCGCCGGCTTCTGGCTGCTTCCCGACGAGCCGCTGACGACGCGCTGGCTGACGCCCGAGGAGCGGCAGCTGGCGCACGAGCGCATCGTGCGCGACACGGTCGGCGAGAAGGGCATCACCTCGACCTGGAAGGGGCTCGCGCAGGCGGCAAAGGACCCCCGCGTCTGGCTGTTTGCCTACATGCAGCACATGCACCTGGGCGCCAACGGGTTCAAGAACTTCTTCCCCACCGTCATCGGCTCGCTCGGCTTCAACCAAACCGTCACGCTGGTGCTGACGTGCCCGCCGTACCTGATCGCCGGCTTCACGTCTATCGCATGGGCGTGGTCGTCGGGGAGGTTCAACGAGCGCACGTGGCACATCACGATTGGCAAAATGGTTGCTGTGCTCGGGTTCATCCTGGGGTGCGCGACGCTAAACACGGGTGCTCGGTACTGTAAGTCCTTCTGGCTGCCCACTCTCCGCATTCCTCTGCCTACAAACCGCTAACACGTCACACAGTCGCTATGATCGTCTTTTCGGTCGGCACTTACTCTGTGAACTCCATCATACTCGGCTGGGTCGCCAGCACGTGCTCGCAGACCAAAGAAAAGAAGGCCTCGTCTCTCGCCATCGCCAACATGGCCGCCGCCGTCTCCTTTATCTGGACGCCGTACCTGTGGTGGGAGTGGGACGCGCCGCGGTACACGCTTGCCATGGGATCCAGCGCTGGCCTCAGCGTCGCCACCGTCATCGGCGCCTGGGTCATGCGTTTCTGGCTCCAGCACATGAACAAGAAGATCCGCCAGTCTGACGACGAGGCCGTCTTGTTTTATGCGTACTGAGGCGGGGTTGCTCGTTTTTCTCCCTATTTATGCTTTTGGGATCTGAGCATGACTTGCGACACTTTTTTCTGCCTCGATCGAGCAGGTTTTGTTTCTTCGGGACGCAACGGGGTGGAATGTGTTGGGACGAGAAAGGGGCCACGAGGGGAAGGCCTGGGCGGATCACAGATGCTCAACAACGCGGTGATAGGAAAATGGGATAGCCGTTATCTGCCCGCCAGAAATCCGAGATGCCAGGGTGACAACATCTCCCATGTGTGCAAGCGATTTCCATGGGTATTTCCCAGCCCCCGCGCGATGATCGGCCCATTCAACCGGAAAGACGTCGACGTAAAAGGCGCCTGGAAATATGAAAGACACGACAACCAGTACCAGGCCAGCCGCTGAATAAAACCTGTTCATAGCATCATGTGCCCGGCAAGATCCCGAGGGCTGGGGAGGGCGGGTATGGCGGAGGCGTCGGGGTGGCGGCTGGCGATGGAAACAACAAGCACACGAGTTCCCTGCAAGTGGAATGTTCCGGTGTCGCCGGTCCCAAGCGCTGTCTCACCACCTCGCGCGTGGATGACATTGACAACGATGGCAAGATGTGGCAGACCTCGAGCCTCGCATTGGCTGGAGGTCGGCGTCGAGCAGTTGGGTGGTTCCTGGTCGGACAACTACGGAGAGAATCACCACGGCCGTAAAGAAGCGGGTCCAAGACATGGTGTTCATCCCTTTGGCTAGCGGCTCCCCTCGATTCCTGTTGACGACGTATCGCCGACGGCCTCCTGAGGAATTGTGCCTGGTTAGTGTGTTGGTCCCTATCCCCCCAATCACCGCGTCGCGAAATGTTGTGGTTGGGCGTGCCGGCATCTATCAGTCTGCCCGGGTGGAATGCGGCATCACGGCGCGTGCGCGGGCTCAGGTGCGTCGATATAATAATCGCCACGGCCTGGCAGACCGACAGAGCTTCCCCTTCTTCTTTTTCTCTTTGGTTCTCGAGGTTAGGCTCTCCTACTGGTGTCCTTCTTTTTCTCCCACCAAAAGCGCTTTGCCGTCTCGGCATCCACTGCTTAACCAACCAACCTATCCATTCATTTTACCCACTTCACCAAAGAGCCCAAATGCCCTGGCTCTCCAGCTCGCGGTCTCCGTCGCCGGAGCAGCAGCAGCAGCAGCAGCAGCAGCAGCAGCAGCCGCTGCATTCGCCTCGCAGCGCGCCGCACCACCCGGCCTCGTCGTCGCCCGTAACCTATATCCCGCCCCTGATTGACGGCGCCTGCGGCACGGTCCCGCACGCCCAGCGGCCGCCCGTCCAGGCGCTCGAGGCCGACGCCCGCGCCCTGCTCTGGCTGCTGCCGGACTTGGCCCTGACGGCCTGGGACGCCGTCGTCAACAACAGCAATGACTACCCCAGGGGGCCGTCACCAGCACTGTTCCCGCCTCCCTTTCCGTAGCGATCTCGGGCGGCGGCGGCGGCGGGCTCAGGGGAGCGGTGGCCGGCGCCGCGGCCTGGGCGACGGCAATGATCGTAATGGCGGCCGGCTCGCGCTGGCCCGCCGTCGCCCAGGTGCCATGGCGCTATGCCACTGATGTGGGCCTCCAGCTCGCCGTCGGAATGGTTGAGCTGTACATAATCATGCTGGCCCTTCCCATCTGGCTGGTCTTCCCCGGCTTCGTCTTCTCCATCTGGGGTCTCTGCTCCGCGGCCGCCGTTTGGTGCCTTTGCCGCCTGCTCAACTCGTCCGACCCCGTCGTGCGCCACCCAGGCCCCGCCGCGGTCGAGGGCGGTAGCTGGATGATGGGGCCCGACGGCGAGGACGAGCGCTGGTTCTTCGTCGGGGGGATGGGCGTGAGGTAAGCAGGCAACAAGGGAGCCGAAAGGAAAACGTACCTGTGGCTGACTCTCCCTGCATCCAGCTCCCGCATAGTAACAGACTCAACCCTCCCGCGCCTGGCCAAGCTCTTCAACCGGCCCATAACAGCCATCGTGGAGCCGACCTACGGCGTAGCCGTCGACCTGGCCCTGCTCCTGGCAGAGCGCGCCGGCGTCTCGCTTGCCTTCCCGCCCATGCCGTTCGGCCTCGGCGACCGCGTCGACACGCAGCGGCTCCTGTACGCGCAGGCCCGCGCGGCGCTGCAGGACCCGTCGGCGAAGCGCGTCGTGATCCTCGCGCACAACCGGGGCAGCCTGACGGCCTCGCGCGTCCTGAGCCGCCTGTGCGCCGACCTGCCGCACGCCAAGCTGTCCCGGCTCGAGGTCTACACCTTTGGCGCCGCCGCCGACGAGTTTGTCGTGCCGCTCGGCGGCCGCGACAACAACAGCAACAACAACAACACCGCTGTTGCCACCGCCGCCGCCGCCGTCGCCGCCACTACCACCACCACCAGCAGCAGCAGCAACACGCCGCAGTCCGCGGCCGGGTTCATGGCGCGCCGCGGCGCGCCGCACATTGAGCACTTTGCGCACGCGCGGGACCCCTTCGCGCGCCTGGGCGTGCTGCGCAGCGTGCGCGAGGACCTGGCCGGCCGCTTCTGCGGCGGCGTCTTCGTCATCAACGCCCCCGGCGTCAGCCCCATGAACCCCGCCGTCGCGGCCCGGATGGGCATCAACGGCACCGCCGCCAACGGCCGGAACGGTGCTGCTGCTGTTTCTGCCACCACCAACGGCAGCACCAGCCGTCTCTACAACCAGTACCAGTACCAACCCCCGCAGCAGCCCAACGGTAACGGCAGCCACATGATGAGCCCCGGAGGGAGCAGCACCAGCAGCGGCAGCAGCATCACCAGCGGCAGCGGTGGCGGCGGCAGCAGCCACTACGGCGAGGACCGCTCCCCGCTGCTGGGCGGGCTGCTGCCCGCGGCGCCGCCCGTCGTCAGCCTCGACGACTACCTGGCCGCCATGTTCCCGGAGCAGGTGCCGACGCTGGCCAACTGCGGGCGCGCCAGCGTCATGGAGAGCATCATGGTCGTGGACCGCGACGTGGCCGAGCGCCGCGAGCAGGGCGCCATCGCCTCCGACGCCCTGGCCAACAACCACGCCGAGATCGTGGCCGCGGCCGGGAAGCGCGGCGGCGGCGGCGGCGGCGGCGGTGGCGGCGGCGGCGGCGGCGGTGGCGGCAGGAACGGCAGCCGCGGCGGCAACAGCGGGGTCGCCGGCCTGGGGCTGCACGTCAAGGGCGGCGCTGCCGACATTGCGGTCAGCAACTCGTCGTCGTCGTCGGCGGCGGCGGCGGCCAATGGCGGCGGCAACAACAGCAACAACAGCGGCAACAACAACAACAGCAGCAAGCGGCTCAGCTGGACAGGGCTGGGGGCCAAGGTGGCGGGCGGGAGCGACGACGGCCTGTTCGGGCTCAAGATGGCGCGCAAGATGTGCGAGGAGTGCAAGGGGCACCGCGGCCGCGAGCTCAGCCGCCTGTGCCACTACGTCAGCTCCGGGGCCGCCATGAGCGTCGGCGGCGGGTACGGGATGGACGATATGCGGGAGGAAGACGTAATTCCGAGAGTGGGTTCGTAGAATGACTGTACAATGCCGGTGGGGGTTGCAAGGTTGACGGCACGTTGTTCCTGGGGCTGGTCGCTCGTTTCTATTATCTTAGCTGAGATCCAGGTTTCTCGATCTTTTTTCTCCTGTAATGCCAAGGCGTTAATGTCTCCCCTTCTTTTCCCCCCGTGTAGGAAACGTTGCCTTGATCGCCGCCGGCTCTTGCGGCAAGGCTCCATGCCCTTCGCCCGACCGGGATATCTCGACAACACATGCTGGCGATTGAGTCGGTCGTCGGTCGTCGGTCGTCGATGCAGCACACACCTGCCATTCGCAAGCCTCATTGCGGAATGGTGTGGGTTAGGGACGCGACAGAGCGAGGGAGGCCCTGGAATGTCAGCATTGATCATCGTCACCTCGACGCGTGTCCGCCAGATCGTCCATCGGTCAACCCTGTTCGACTCGACCTCCCCGCAAAGAAGCCGTGGTCCCCTCGCAATCCTAGGTGCGACCTGTTCACCGCCGAACTTCGTGACACGGATAACACATTAGAAAGGAGAGTAAAGGTTAGGGAACAGTCCGTGTGATTAAATCGAGTAAAGCAGGTCCGGTTTCTCCATAGGAAACGACAAAACTCTTGCAGGATGAAGATGGGGTGAAGAAACGAACAAGGACATTCCGGCAAACTCTGATTCTCTCCATGACAACCCGATCCCTGCTCCGGGCGTCCTCAATGACAGGCGTTAGATCAAACTCCATGTGCCATGCTCGTGACAGCTTTCATCTCATCTGTGTCTCCTGGGAACGGTATGGAGAAACCCCCGAAAGCAAACGCTGATGACATATTTGACTTCGTCCAAACCAGTCCAAGGGGACCGGAACGCAGCGCATGATCCATCAAATCCACCCGCTCATCAAAATAACCAAAAAAGACAAAAAATCCAATCTTTCTATCTGGGGTATGCATGTGTGTAAAGTGTGTGTAGGAAGGGGGTATAGAACGCCGTGTGCTATGTGCAGGTATATCATGTGTATCGGATGCAATGTGCTGGGAAGACTTGGTGTGGCTCTGCTTGGCCGTGCCGGCCCGATTAAGTGGTAATATCTGGGAAGATGGGCCGGGGCCTATCGTGTGTGGTGATCGTAAATGGCGTGACATATGCTGGTTAACAAAAGGGAAACGACAAATGAAACTCGGTGGGCTGGCTGGCTGCTCTGCTGGGCTTGTCTTGATCTTTGCAGGGGTATCATGTTGCAGGCAACCTTCGAGGCAGAAGATAAGGACAGGTTGATAGCCCCGCCGCAGCAGAAACAGGCAAGACGGCTTTACGCACTCAACGGATGCTCAAAACGTCTTGCTGCCCCAGAGGCGCCACCTCTTGCCCCTCGGCTCCTTCTCAGCGGATGCGCTGCCGCTGGCGCCGGTGCCGGCAGCGTCATCCTCGTCCAGGTCGAGCCTGTAACGGCGGACGCTGCCGCCGTCGTCGTCGAAGCCGATATGGCGACGCTCCCTGGGGATGAAACACTCAGGCACGATGTGGCGCATGACCCAGCCCCGAACGCCGCGGCTGGCCGCGTCGATGGCCGCGTACTCTAGTCGCCGCGTCCTGTCGCTGGTCCAGTAGTGCGTGGTCTGCGGTGGCACGGGGAACGTCGGCGTCTCGGAGCGCAGGGGAGACTGCGGCTGCTGGTACGACTGCCGTCGGGGGGCGTAGTCGAAGCTGCTCGACGTCGCTACGCGAAGCGGAGGCGTTGAGGATGGGCGCGGGCACGCAGCACCCAGCGCCGAAGGCTCCTCGGCCTCCTCTGGCGGCTCGGGCGGTGCCGGGAAGTGGAAGTAGGTTATTGGCTGCTGAGGCTGCTGGCCATATGACTGTTGGGAGCGGGTGTGGTAGAGAGAGTGTGCGCTTGAGCGGGGCAGATGCGAGGTTGGTCCGGACTTGGCAGCCCGTCGCACAGACGGTCGGGTCCGCATCCGAGCGCCACCACCACTGCCGCTGCCGCCGGCGCCTCCCGAGGCATTGGATGACGTCGCCGAGGCCCTCCTCTTTGATGATGGAGAGTCCTGGTGAATGGACGCGTAGCCCGAATCCTGGCGGCGCATCTCGGTTGCCTCGAACTCTCCACAGCTAGGGCTAACCGGGCTGGCTGGCGAAGTAGTCGCCGAGGTGGCCGAGGTTGAAGACGACATGGGTGGCTCGAAAAGTTCGATGTCATGAAAGCTGTGGTAGGTGTCGTCTGACCGAAGGCTTAACTTGGAGTGACGCCGGGACAGCGAAGTCAGACGGGACATTGCTTCTCAGTCTGGGCCTCAAGGACGCCTCTAGCGGGATCATCGAAACCAGCAAGACGGTAGATCTGCAGGTATGAAGTAGCGAAGAGCTGTTTCCAGTTGTGGTAGTTCTCGTTGGTTTGGTGTCGTTTTTGTAACTGAGACAGGTTGAACTCAGGACAGCACCGAAGGTGGACGGGGCGTCTGTGAGGAACTTTCTCTTTTTTGATGCTCTGGCCAGCAATTGAGCAATCGGGGGTTATAAGTGTGGAAGGGCAAGGGCTAGGTTCGCCCCCAGGATGCTCTTTTGCGGTCTCTTCGTTGCTGCGGTGAGTCTGTAATTGGATGGGGCAGCCAGAAGTTGCGGTCTGGCGTTTGTGCGGTCCAATGGAGCGGGCTGCAGGTGGGTGTTTATGGGGTTCTAGTCGGGCAGGGGAGGAGGCTGTCCGCAGGGCCGATGCGCTGTATCAGAAGACGGGGATGCGCTCGGCTAGTGCGCAGGAGCTCCGCTTGGCTGCGTGGGAGACCAGCCAGTGTCCTATTGGCACGTAGTGAAGCGTTGGGGTGGGCACAGGCCTTGCGAGACCGCAGCTCTAGCGCACGGCGGGACAGGGGTAGGGGCTTGGTGCTGCCAAAAAGATCCCCCTGCCGGCCACCCTTGTCTGGGTTGGGGGACCCAGGCTGGCTGCACTCTGGCTGGACTTGTGCAGGCGCTTGACAGCCTTGGGCAAGGGCTGCAAACGCAAGCGTTGGAGCAGGGCCGGAGGACGATCGGTTTCAGGGGCTGACGGGAGCTTGCAGTCCGTCACCGTCACTTGGTCTGCCGTGTCTGCCTCTACCGCACACACCTTGAGGCGCCTTGGAGTGGCTCCGAGTTGCTCGCTTGCTGGTCGGGATCGGGATTCCAGAATTTTCACTTCCTGTGAGCGAGACGCAAACCGTCAGTCATCTCGATTCGATTTTGACTGCTAGCCCGCTTGTGGTGGAGCCCCTGTCGGTAGGAGTCCATCTCGTGGACAGAGAGACGATCGAATTGGCGCACCGAGGGTGGGGCCTGGTTGAGGGTTGACCAGAAAAGCGGTCTGTCTTGTCAGGGCAACTTGAGGGCGCACCTCAGCGTGCAGGGAGGGTCAAGCACACGGGAAATAATTGCGTCCTTGGCTCCTTTTCCCTCTTCCCTGGTCCCCGGAGGGGGGCAATATCCCCACGACGAGATGGGTTCGGATGTTTCCACTTGGACGACATACCGATGATGTGCAGTGTAGTGCAGCGAAGTGCGTGGATTGCGGTGCAGTGCAGCGCAGCGCAGCCTGTGTGGTGCACGTAAAAGACCCAACGGCTTGAACAAATGGACGAACCTTTTCTCTTGTTCCCTCTCTCGTCCTGCAAGTGCGTCCCACCCAGGCAAGTCGCGCAGTCTTGCCGGTCGCAGCAGGTAAGGTATTCTCCCTGGTTCAAGGTCGCCCCCTGCAGAAATCACGCAGCTTGCCTCGCTTGCTGGACTGCCTAGTGCTGGGCCGCGGATCACCGGAGGGCGGGGCCTCAAGGGCTGGAGGAGCGGGGTTTGTAGCTGCAACGATGGAGCGGAGCGCAGGATCTGACCAAGATGCCTCCTTGAATCTTCTGACCGCAACAGGATGGGATGGTTCTGTGGGTGTCAACAAGTCCGATGTCGGGCAACCCGACCCCTCGAGTGGTGCCGTCTTGTCTGGCCGGTCTGAAGAAAGAGGGGAGGTTTCCGCTTCGGGAGCTCCCGAACGCTGATGCACGCCTCCCTTTCGTACCGCCACTATCGCGAAATGTGCGAACGACAGGCACGCCGTTCTAGATGGACGCAGCGTTGCAATGACGAAGGATAAAGGAGGGACTGGGAAAAAGAGATGGAACGGGCAGAGGCGCAATGCGCAAATACATGTACTGGTTGCCGTCAATCACAAGCCTCCGAGGCGGGTGTGCACTTGCTCCCGTCGGTGTCTCTCCCCTGGCCCTTGTCTCGCCCTGGCTGCGTCGCGCTGGTGGCAGGCTGTCACTGGCCGCTGTGCGCCCGCAATTGCACGGGGAACCGACATGATCGAGCCAGCCCCATAACAGCCACCTTGCTAATGGTGGTGGTGATGGCGCTTGTGTGAGTGTGACTGTCTGTGACCAGGCGTGAACGGGCGAGCCACGAGACCACGGGAACGGGCAGCACCGACCCCCATTTTCACATGTCTGCGTCTTGCCTTGGACCCTGAGCTGAGGCACCCGCCCAAGACCGGTACGCTCGAATCCCACGCCGAAATTGACACAGGCACCAGGCCTGTAACGCCGTGGACGACAACACGCGTGGACATGTCAATGACCAGTCGTCGCCCCCGTGCGTGTCCGTCGCAAAGGAGGGGTGTGTGGAGATGAGGGGGAGTGTGTTGGATGGTGTCGGGTGGTGTCGTGATCAAGCAGCTGCGGCAGACGCGCTGTGTTCCTGCCGCTGAAACGCAGGCTTGCACGCTTTGCGCCCATTCTCTCTCCAATCCCGTGCTGCCCCTCCATCAAGAGAGCCCGGATGACCGATCCCCCGCCTCCCCTATTGGCCCGCGCGGGTGGCCTGCTGGCCCCGCCAATAAAACGCGCCCGCATTACGTCGCTGGCCGGTTTGGGATCTCTCGGTTTAGACTTTCAGCTGCGAGGGCGAGCCAGGACCGACATGGCAATGATCTCCAAGCCGTCGGACCTTCACGAAAGAAAGTCGGGGGCACCAATGAACAGAGACCAGAGGGCTATGGTGGGACGCCTTTCGGTTCCCCCAGGTCCACGTCCAGGAACAGCCAGACAGCCAGTGTCCATCGAGCCCGGTTCTGACCTGCTTTTCTGACCACCTCCAGCTCTAGACCCCGACAGGCCCGTACGCATCCCGAAATAGATAATAGATAGACCAACCATCGCGCGGCGGCCGAGGTGCGCCTCCTTCGTCATGGTGCACATGCACAGCCCGGCCCAGCAATTGAAGTCGTGAACTGCAGTGCCGTCTCCATCAACCTTCCTGCAGGCAGCCCACGCAGGCTGCATAGCAAATGCACGTTGCGTGGGATATCTGCGTAGCCGAAGATCCCACGCAGCGTCCATCAGACGAAAACCGGCCCGCCAGCCTAATAACACTAGGCAGCCCCGTCCTTCCAGCCTCAAGAATAGCCAGTCTCCTTTCGCATTTTTTGCCTTGATGCGGCGGGGGTATCGTGGCGCTCTTTGGCGTTCTTTGAGCGCAACACAAATGAACATACTCAATGTTAAAAAGAATGGCCTCCAAGGCACGAATCCAATCCCGCCATTGGAAGGCTGGCCATTTATTTGCCTCCCTGGGCCAATAAAGTATTACCGCATACTTTGCCTGTTATCAAATTCAGATTTTCGTCCATCCATGATGGGGCAGACAATCGAAGACAAAGGAAAGGAGCAAACAGTCTTGTCTTCCATTAAAGTCACGTGTCACCCAAGGTTCCTGCATGCGGGAGGGATCCCATTCCGTCCTTGTCCAACGCCCAATTCAGCCAAGCGCCCTGACTGACCCGGCTGCTGTCGTTTGTTCCTCGAACCCATTGAACCCATATTTTCCGCATCCGGCGCAGCGAGGGAACAATCAATGCGATCGGCAACAGGGACGGCGACGAGAGGGCCAGACAAATGATAAAAAGCAACTGCTCTCCATCCCGGTGCACCGCCGGGACACTTCCGAAGAGAGCATCGCCTGTGATATTTTCACCAGAGCAAATCCCGTTTACCCTGCACCCACCGCGACCATGTCCCAGTCGCCTTCGACGCATGTAGCAATGGCCGAGGCCATCAAGCGCCCGGCATCAGTGCTCGAGGCAGACGACTCGTCCTCGGACTTGGAGCGCCAGCCAGCCAAGCGCCACCAGGCCATCAGCAACCCGGCGACTGAAACCGCTGCCACCACAACCGCCACCAGTCATGCCAGCAATTGCAGCAATGGCAGCGACATGCCTAATGGCACAGGACCCCAGCCTCAGCTTCAGCCCCAGCCCCAGTCCCAAGCTCAGCCCAGTCTGCCGCCGCCCCCACGCTCAACCACCTCGAGGGCCACCTCCGAGACCCCTGCGGAGGAGCAGCTTAGGGCAATGGACTCGGGAGAGCTCGTCAACATGGTCTACCAGATGCAGTCAGCCCTCACCACTCTATCGGCGCAGTACCAGGACGTCACCAAGCAGCTGGGCGAGATCAAGGCCTGCCTGTCCGTCTTCTTTAGCGGTGGCTCAAATGCCTTCGAATCCGCCAACCTGGTAAGTCTGGCGCTTTGCCAGCAAACTAGTGCCTTAGCGCGCGCATCCTCCAACCAGGGGGCTGCATTCTCCCACCCCCACTAGTGTATCGCTGTGCTAACCCACCGGCTGTGCCACCACAGTACATGCAGAGGCTTCCAACGTCGGCACCAGCCCCGACCCTCCTCCTGCAGCCCCAGCATCTGCCGCAGCACCATGGGCTCCCTAGATTGCCTACGTCATACTCACAGGCCCGGCCTCCCACAGTTCCGGCCACGCGCCCAACTGTTCCGCAGCTAGCCACCTCCCAGAACCCCTCGCGGATCTATCCTCCCAGCTTCCAACATTCCTTCGGCACCCCGCCGCCCCCGTTGATCCAGCAGCCCGCGCCTTCGTCTCAGCAGCAGCACCATCACCAGCAGGCCCAGCCGCTCCGCGCCCCGTCCTTCTCGACCGCGTCGACGGCCGAGGTGGCAGCAGCCGCAGTGGCCGCGGCCGCCGCCGCTGCCGCCTCCTCGTCTGCCGCATCGCCCAGCAACACGACGCCGGGACCAGCGACGGATTGGGGCACGCCACCGCCGGCGGCTTCTGGCCCCGGGCCCCATTCATGCGTATTAACACTCCTCCGCGGACGGCGCTGAAGCTCGAGTTCCCGCCCGAGCTGGGCGGCATGCCCCGCGTCATCGCCTACAGTTCGCTGCACACGGTGGCCGAGATCTGGCAGGAGTACAAGCACGGGCTCGACGGTGTCATGCCCATCGAGGCCATCGAGAACCACTGGCAGAGCCGATGGCGGCCCGACCCCAAGGGCAGGACGTGGTTCTCGCGCCGCAAGCTCGTCTGGGACAAGATCCGCGAGTACATGCACGACGGCCTCGACGAGGACGCCGCCGTCGCGGCCGTCGAGGCCAAGCGCGCTACTCGGAGCATGCACTACCTCATCACTCTCCTGTCTAAGGAACGCAAGGACACCAAGCGCGAGTGGAAGAGGAATGCTGCGGCGGCGACGGCTGAGAAGAAGGCTCAAGAGATGGCTTGATTTGCTGTCTCGCATCCTTCTCGCTAATGATCGACCGCCATGATTCCTGCCTGTCCGAGTCAACGTTTCCGAACGCTATCACACACCCGCCCTTTAGTTGTCGTCAATTCTTCTCCTTGCGTCTCTCAACCTTGTGGGTTTTAACATCCTATTCTCCGTCCCATATCACGCCTCACTCTGTCCACATCTGGGTACCAGGGGAAGGAATACTCTTTGCACGAATGGCTGCGAATGGGGTGTTTTATCTGGAGTGGCATCGTCATCATGTTTGGCCGGGTTGTCTCTGCCTTCCTACGTCGGTGCACCCTTTGTTGGCTTGCTGTTACGAATGATACCCAATATTGTTTTTCTACCCGAGTCTCGCTCCTCGTGGCGAGGATCTGCTGTGTATTTAGATCTGTGTTCTTCACTTGGCTCTTGCATTGAACGATACTCTCTATGCTCTTCGACGAGAGGTAAAGATCAGTCAGTTGCCATCCCGACCTGCCTAGCTACATGAATATCCCGAGGGTGGTGATGTATGTGATCTCCAAGAACAAATTCTATTCCAGTGTCTCCGCCGAGCAGCTCGGATGAGACATCGGTTATGTATCCCTTTGTCCGCTTCTCTTTCGAGACCTACACGCCAAGGAACATGAGCAGGGAGTACCCGAGCACGAGGCCCGAGAGGAAGGCCAGGACGATTTCCATAGTGACGGGTCCCGTGGCGACGGAGACGGGCTTCGCGGCCGCGGGCTCCCTCTCTTCGCGTGCCTGGCTGATGCCGAGCCCCACGAGCGGCGGCCGAACCATGCGTCTGCTTTTACCGCCGACCGCCTGGCTCCAGTTACCGCCGCTATCGTCGATGCTATCGTCATCGCTTGAACCGCCCGCATCATCGCGCATGTCAAAGGGAGAACCACTGGAAGGCCCCTCGAGCCTCCCGGCCCGGGGGTCTTTGTTCGGTCCTGCGAAGCAGCTGCGCGTGCCTGCGGCGGCGGAATCGAGGGGCGGCGTGGGCTGGATCCTGAGGCTGCCGGGCGTCGACGCCTCGGGCGACTCGGGCGTCTGCAGCGCCGCGGCGCTCTCATCCGCGGCCGTTTCGGCGCTGTAAGCACCCGAGTCCACAGAGCCTCTACGGCTGCTGCCCACGAGCGCCATCATGGAGGTCGCGGAGGAGGTGCAGGGCAGAGACAGCTGAGAGGACGGACGGTGTCCGTGGCGGCGGAGAGCGAGCCCCCACGCCGGCGGCGACGCGCCCCAGGACGAGGCCGGGCGGGGCGGCGGCCTGGCGACGGAGGCGGCAGTGGCCTGGGCGTGCCGAGCCTCGTCGTCGGCGTCCCTGAGTTCGTCGGCCAGGCTAGGCCGGCGTTCGAGCCGCGAGGACGAGGCCGAGCGGGGGACAGCCTTGCGTCGTTTGCGAAGGGATCCTGGCCGTCGGTCTCGCCCTGGAAGACGCGCGCATCGCTGAGGCCGTCGCCGGCGTCGTCCCGCTGTAGTTTAGTCAGGCTGGGCAGATAGTCGGGCGGCGGCGAGATATCGGTCTTAGGGTTCAGGAAGTTGCGAGACGAGCCTTCATGGCCGGCTCGCGGGGAGAATGGGTACGGGGTCTTGGGGTAGGCGCGGTGGGACGGCGACCAGCCCTGACAGTCCCCGTCGGGCCAGTCGTACCGGGACTTCTTGCCGCTCTCCTTGGATTGCACGGGGGCCATCTTGCAGGTTGGGGTAACAGCAGCCGCAGGATCGACGGTTGGATGTTGTTCCGGTGTCGCTGGCGGGATTCACAACGACTCGTGGAGAGGACTGTTGCTTCTGTCTAGGATGCTGTTGCTGAGCGAGCCGGATGATGGCGGCGGTCCATCCTCGACGTATGCTTATATGCCGTTCGGCCACCGCAGGGCTGGGCGATATAGTACTCCATCACTGTCAAAGTATCTATCTTCAACAAAGCATGCTGGCGACGCGTTGCTTTGTCTCGGCGTTCTAGTAGGGTCCGTCAGACGGTTGTGATATTAGCGGCAAAGAGCAAGAAAGATCGCTTTGAGCTGGGTTGTTAGTCTTGTCTTGTTTCTTTGTTGTCCTTGTCAGTCGGTCAGTCTGTACGGGCAAAGACTCTGGAGACCAACGATTCAACTCTGGAGGATCCCGGTGTACTTGCCTAGGCATAGGCGCTTGATCAGATATTGGAAGAGCGCCTGACATGGTCTTGTGCGCGAATGCGCTCTGGCTGCAAGAGCAGAGATGTTCACGGAGGTGATACCAAGCCTCGGAGATAACGACAGGGATGCGTGTTTGCAAGCACCAGGCCAATTTCTGCATCAAAATATGCGACTAGGCACGTGCCAGGGGAAGCGGCCAAGCATGCGCCGTCGCGCCGGCTGCAACCGTTCCGGCACTTTGGTCCACACAATGTGCAACAAGGGAGCGGGACGATTATTACATTGACAGAGATGCCCGATCGATCACCACGGCCAGGGCCGTGGCTGTGCAACCCCGCGCGAATCGCCAGCACCAGCGCCCTCAAGGTACAAAGGAGAAGCGAAAGCCGCGTTTGCAAATCAACTGCTTGACCCAGATATTGAAGCAGAAAATAAAACTTGAAGTTGAACAAAAAGAAGAGGAACTAATAAACGAAAAGTACCCCAAACGCAGCCGGCAGGGCACAGCAGGCGAACAAACGAACAAGAGAGACACTATCACTTCTGCAAAATGAGCTCAGGACGGAGGACGCTTGAAGAATGCAAGGGGCCGATCAGGATGTCAAGCCAAGAAGCGTGGAAAGCCGCGCTAGCGACGCCGCGACCCGTCCTGGTCCACCTCAACGCCGACACCACGTGGCTGATCCAGCTCCCATATCCGCGCCGCGCCGAGCGGTCACCACCGGCCGCCGGCCGGTCGCGCTTCAATCTGCTGCTGGACCCTTGGCTACAGGGGCCCCAATCCGACGTGGCATCCTGGTTCTCCACCCAATGGCACGTCGTCGAGCCAAGCGTGGCCACGATTGCGGAGCTGAACGACGCCTTGCGCGAGCTCGAGGGGGAGGCGGTGGAGGAGGAGGTGGAGGGACAGGGAGCCGCGATAGGGGCCCCGCCGTGCTTCATTGACGCCGTCGTCGTCTCTCACGAGTTTACAGACCACTGCCACCGCGCGACGCTGGAGGAGCTGCCAAGGGGCACGCCGGTCTTGGCGACGGACGAGGCGGCAAGGCTGATCGGCTCATGGGGGCATTTCGACACCGTTATCACCATGCCGCCGTTCTCTAGCGCCTCTCCGCCTTGGAAAGAAGCTCTTTCAGCCTGCCATCCGCTTCTGCCTCCCTGGCTGGGTGTTGGGAGAGTGGTGACGCCCGGCAACTCTCTATACTACCACTCGGCTGTCATGATCGCGTTTGGCACTTTCGACCCCCAGACGCCGTCCAACGAGGAGGCAGAGACAATACTATACTCGCCTCACGGATAGAAGCCGATGGCCTGGGATTCCTCCCGTCGTTGGGTCTCAAGACCCTGGCGCTGCTTCACGGGATGCACGACGTCCGGATATGGATGACCAAGCAGCTGAATCTGGGGGCACAAAACGGGCTCGGCTCGGTGCGCGCCAGCGGGGCGCGGTACTGGGTCGCGACGCACGACGAGGTCAAAGTCGGGGGAGGGCTGGTCAGCTGGCTGCTACAGAGAACCAGATATACGCTCAAGGATGCTGTCGAGGCTGAGCAGGCGAGGCTGAAGGACGCGGCCGGGGAGGAGGCCGTCGGCGGCTACCGGTTTCTGGAGCTGGCATCCGGCGATGCGCTGGTGCTGGAGTAACAGCAGGCCAGCGGCTTCAAGGGTGGGAATGCCCCGAGGAAGAGAGTGTACCTAGGTTAGCTGTTTAAGGTATTTTGAGTTCGTAATTGAGGCCATCCGGACAGGGCGCATACGTCTCCATGCCGAAGAGGGCAAGAATGCAACGGCTGCACACAGACGGCACAGATGATGTGGTTGCAGGGCCAGCTCAAAAAGTAGCGCCCGCGTTCGGCAATGTCGCCCATTCCCGCATGGGGAGAGACACCAAACGGGATGGCTGTCCAGCCCACAAGATTGGGTTAGGCGACAAACAGGATATGGAGAGGCAGACTCAGCTAGCGAAGCAGTTGTTGATAGACACAATAGGAAAATAGGGGCTCCCGCAGAGTGTTGTCCGACGCAAGCCAGTTTTGCTCTCTCAGGGCTGGCGACAATGTCCGCTCTTTTGCGATGCTTGCGCCTGCGCTGCAGCTCCCTGCCGCGTCGCCAGTATTAGTCATCGGCTGCTGGAGCAGTGGGAAACAGGGAGCCTGCAGTTGTCATACGACATCAATGCGTCTCCTTAAAGCTGTCTGGCCCGCGAGCTCTGTCACGGATACAGAGCCCAACTACAGAGCCCAGGTATATGTACATAGCAATGCTAGTAAAAGAGAGGTGTATGTATACGAGTTGTGGCAGGTGAATCACAAGCCACCAAGATGCTGTGCGAGCCCGCCATCGAGACGTTTCGCAGACGCAGGACCAGACTGGGCGCGGCTCAGATGGGCTGTTTGGTCTGTGCACGGCGATCCAGGGAAGCGGGATGGAGTGTGCAATCTCTGGCTGCAGGTGCATAGGGCAAGGTACCGCAGCGGCCAGCGTGTTATGTGGAAGTACATGGAAGCACCCTGCGCCTGGTGTTTGCCGGTGGCCCGCTAAAAAAACGAACAAACGTCGACCTGGACCGGGGTCCTGGCTGGGCTGAACCAATTTTTCTGCGGGGATTTGAGTCCAAGGCCAAAAAAATTGTCATCATTGCCAGAGCCGCGCCCCGATTTTGTAGAGTTGCTCGACCAAGTAACTTCCCGGCAGCCGCACCAGACGAGAGCTGTGCATCGCCAACCTTCGCTCCGGGAAACGGTCTATCAGGGCAACTCTGCACCGCCCGCCCGTTCATCGCAAAGTCCCGCTGCCGACGTTTGGCTCTGCTGCCGCCAGCCAGCCAGCCAGCCAGCCAGCCAGCCAGACCCGGCCCGCCAGCTCTTGCCCTTCCCCGTCCGCTCTCGCACTGCTCTGTCGAGGCTGGTCCTGCCTGGGTGCCCAGCATGGCGCCTTCCACCACCGGCAGCCCCGGCCCTGCGACTGCTGGCAATGGAACGAACAACCACCTCGGCCAGCGCCGCCCAGCCGTCAAGGGCACCTCCACCCACAAGAAACCCCACGTCGTCCCGGTCCTCCCTCTTCCTCTAACCAAACCGCGCCATCGCAGCGCGCAGACTGCCTTCCCCTCTCCCACTGCCGGTGCCCACGCTGCAAAGTCGCCGACGTCAGCCGCGCCTGTCCGCTCTCCCACCTCGCCTTTGGCCGTCGAGGTTGACCTGCCCAACATTTCTGCCCTGGCCATTGCCCCCAGCACCAACGGCACCGACCCGTCTGCTCCCAAGCACGACGGCGCCCGCAACGGCAACGGACACCAGCAGAAAAAGCAGCAGCCGACGGCGGACGCCACCGTGGGTGTGGAGCCCGCCCCAGCCTCGTCGCAGCAGCAGGAGCTTTCGTTTGCAGGCACTGGTCAAGGTATGTTGTTTATCACCCCGCACCTTCCCTCTTCCTCCGTCACCTTCACATTCTCATCAGACCAACCAGGCCCGCCCGCAACCACCACTCGCGAGCCTCTCACGGCCTGTCGCTCGACAAACGCGATCCCTCCCTCCGCCATCTCGTCACCCGCTGCACCCGACGGCTACGCCCAGCAGCATCCTCCGCGAGGCAAGGAGAATATCCCTCCGACCGCGAACGGATTCATGATGGCGCAGCCTCCGGCTTTCGAGCCTCAGCGCATCCCATGCACCATCCTCACTTGAGCCTGAGCGACAGCAGCATGTTCGGAGCGCACCCAGACTCCAACAACACCTCGCCTGTCCCGCCCGAGACCGGCAGGTATCATCGACCGGCGCATTTGAACTTGCCGCCCTTTCCTCTGCGACACGATCACAATGCGTACCCGCCTCCCCAGGCCCCCATGGGTCGTCATATCTCTCTGCCTCCGCCCCCGCTTACCCAAGGCATTCCTTATTACCCTGCTGTCCAGGGCATGGTGATTGCCCCGTCTACTCCTCAGAGCTTCCATGGCTCGCAGGCGTCTAACCCGCCCGATGGCCCGACCGGCTTCGAGGAGAACGGCTACTATCACCGCCCTCAGCCGCCGATGGCGGCCAATGGTGCTGGCGTTCATGCTGATATCAACGCTGGCTTCCCGCCCGCACCCAGCTCGGCGAGGCAGTCTGGCTTCATCAATTCACGAAGCCTCGAGCTTTCTCAGATGCACCAGCGTGACGCACGCGAGTACATTGAGCTCAACTTCAACAATCGCGAGACGGCAGACTGCCAGCTCATCGTCACGTTCCTGGGTGACTCGGAGGATCGTCCATGGCGCACGCCCGTGCTTCTCTACGGCCATCGCCTTATTCTGGGCTTCAGCCCCACACTGAGGGCTCACCTTCAGGGCAACCCCAACTCGGGTGGCACTCTGGGAATGGCTTCGGACGATCCGTATTTGCGTAACGACGTCCTCTGGACCTGCCTCGGCAGTCTTTACGGTCGCCCCATCCCCGAGTACCCGGAGTCCGATCCCTTTTTGGCTGCCTCGTACATCGCAGCCGGCCATTTCCTTCAGCTGGGAGCCATTGCCATGAAGGGAGCGGACGATATCATCCGTCTCATTCACGGCTGGGTCCAGCTCGAGATGGCCTGCGCCATCGCTCTGGGCGGTGCCACCCACCAGTTCCCCGGCTCGATCCACACTCAATCCGCCTCGGACATCCTCCTCCGCTACGGCCCCGCCTCCGAGAGGATTCTTGATGCTATCGCCAACTTCGTCATCGACAACTTCCCCCACAACTACGTTGTCGACCCCAAGTACCCGCTGCCGCGCTACACTCGAATCCCGGCGTACCCTGATGCCTACAAGGGCGACAAGGAGGCCATGACGGCGCCAAGTGTCGACGAGGCAACCGGTGTCCCCATTCGGCACGAGGGTCTTCGCTACTCGAATCCGCTCCTGAGTCAGATCAAGTTTGGCGACGTCCCGTTGCCCAACAAGGGCCCAGTCGATACTCATCAGGCGCAACGTCCCAAGCCCAAGAAAGCGGCTACTCTGTCGGACCGCCTGGCGGCCTGCGAGCCCAACCCGAACCGTCTCCTCACGTCGGTCTTGGCGAACCTGCCATTCGGAGTCCTAAAGGGTGTCATGGAGAGCAACAGGCTCGGCAAGGGACCCGGCCAGCCCGCCACGGGCTGGCCCACGATGCAGACTCGATACAAAATCATGTCACAGATCATCGCCGAGCGCGAGCGTCGACGGATTGAAGCCATCAAGGCCGTCATTGCTGGTACCGCTGCGGACCCGTCCGTCAAGGAGCGGCTGGCCAGTGCCCATCCCCCTCTGGGTGGTCCTACGGATGGCTGGGACGTCCTCGGATGGAAGGAGGAAGTTGCCGGCTCGGACGAGGCCCCACAGCTTGTCCGGGCTTGGGTGCCACTCACTCCTTCAACTTGATCCTCCTCCTCCTCTACTTGTTGTCTTGACTTCTGCGGTGGAGGGTTCGGCACCAAAAGCCGACTTTCGACCACGCTTACACATTTTTTACGACGAATGACTCCCACAGCATGGGTGTATTGTTTCCAACTGTGTCATCTACGCCTTGTTGGTGTCTTTCCTCAATTCTCACCACTCCCTCCCCTTCTCAGTACAAAGCACCACCCTCTTGTCTCTTTCATTCTCCCGGTACTCTTGTCGAAGGTATTTTCCTGTCATTGGTTGTCAAGCATTGCGTTAGGTGTTAGATTCCGGGGTTTTCAAGGGTGTCTTTCCCCATCTCCTTCACCCAATCTTTCAGCACGGAGCCCAAAACAAAAAAAGAAAAAAGCAACAAACAAGAAAAAAAAAAAAGCAAAGAAACCCCAATGTTGTGGTATCGCCCTCCAAGGCGAGCCTTAAATACTGTTGTCTTTTCCTCTTTCTCTCTGGTGGCGATGGATTTTTTTTTACAAGGCAATTATCGGCGTGGGGATCAGCAAAGCATTTTGCTGTCGATAGGTCTTGGAGCGGTTGTTGTCTCGCCGTCACTGGCCTCGATTGATACCTAGTACAGCCTTCCCGCCACGCTCTCTCACAGGAATTCTCTCATATTGGTCATGGTCATGGCATCTGGTCTCGGAACCTTTCTCGTTTTTCGTCTTTGGAGGTAAAAGGAAGCAAGACATGTGATTTCTATTTCTTCGGTGGGCATTGGCAACGCCCGGGTACCGCACGAAGTGGATTTCTCCTCTTCTTTCTTCGGAGTTGACTGGTCGTCATTTCTTTTCACTGGGAACGAGGAATCAAAAAGGGACTGTGTACCTACCTGGGTTGGTTGGTAGACTCGCGATGCTTTACAAAACATCAAAGGGAATAAAAGGTTAAACCCTGACTGGTGATGAAGCCCTAGCTTCCATTTCGCTGCTCGGGCGATGCTTGCTGCGACTTCGTGACTGCTTGTGCGCGGGGGCCATAAGTGTGGTTCGTATGGAGCTCTGGGAAGTTTCGATTTCATGCAGAGCTCGGCAATGACCGAGGCTACGATACCGTCCTGGCGGTGGGACAGGTCTTTTCCAAAGCCACTCCCGTCCTTGCATAGATCATTGGCAATTGGTCTTGCTGCGGCATATAAGGAAGCCAGCGAGTACACTGGGGGCACTAAAGCAGGCACAAAAAACATGGGGAACGCGTAGGTTTCTCGATGCTCGTTCCTTTACGCATACGCTGTTGACGCGACGAGCGCTTGACTGCTTGGGGAAGGTTGACGCATCATCAAGCCCGCCATGCATTCCTTGCACTCGCGCACGCCCTCGGTGGAATTCTCCGCGCCAGGGGACCAGGCGAGCCAGAAAGGCACGGGTAGTATTCCATCATGCAGAGCCCATCCAGAAGCGGGACTAGAAAGGGGGACTCTGGGGTCGTTTAATCTTGTCAGTTCAAGCGCCGGCCGTGGTGCTTGCATTTCTTAGCGCTTGTGCATGAACGGTTTTATATTGGGCCGTCCAATTCCCCGCCGCGTCGAGCCAAGATTTGGGGGTCACCCCGGACCTTGCGGGTGGGAAGCACCTCGGTTGGGCTTCGCACGTGCCAAAATCCGCGCCCCCCGTCATCGCCCAAGCTCAGCAAGGCAAAACAAGCCGAGCCGGCCTGGCTCCTCCCACCATCGAGAGAGCCGACTGGAGTAATCAAGACCCCAAGCCATTCCATCCATTCTTTTTTCCCTCCTCAAGACCAATGCTACCTCATCACCCGCATAATTGCTTTCTTTCCCGCCCTGGTGGACGGTGTAGCTCTAACCAACTCGCGACTTTCGTCTCTCGGAATAGACGTCTCTTTACAGACCGTCTTCCATAATCATCGTCCGATCGATTACGGGCGGACCGGACATACCATTGATCTCGAGCCCCTCGGCTAGCAACTACGACGCCTCGAAGAACCAACCGACTCGACTCGACTCGACTCGGCCGACCTGCCCTAAGCCCTACGCCCAACCCCTGAACCGACGACCGAACATCGTCGGACGAACTTGTCGTGTTCGAAGGCGTCCGTCCTCCGTCTAGATTGTATTCAAAGCGGGAGAGAAACACGATGGCGTCGTCGGCCGGCGGCGGGCCCTCGGCAGCGTCGCCGGCGTCGCGGGCGGCCAGCGACCCGATCTTGCGCAACGCGCTGCGCTACACCGTCTCGGCCCGCGAGTACGCGACGCTGCACAAGTACATCCTGTCGCGCTCGCGCGTCCTCAAGAGGAACGCGCCGAGCGTCGAGACGGTGGCGCGCATCGTCAACGGCGACGGGGCCGGAGGAGCGAGGCCGGCGGCGTCGAGCTCGACAGCTGGCGACGACAAGACCGGCGAGGCGACAACGACGGGCGTGGAGCTGGCCTCGGCCGGCGCCGTCGAGGGCAGCGGCAGCAGCGGCAGCAACAGGGCAGGAAGGGGGAAGGGGAAGAAGCAGCAGGACGCGGCGGCGGCGATGGCGCTCCCGCCTGTCAACGACTATAATGCGCGTGCGGTGCGGCATTCCGTGCGCGTCTTTATCGCCACGAGCATCGCGATGAAGACATGGTCTATCGTTTTGAAAAGAATAATGGGCGCCAAGAAGGAGTACGTTTTTTTTGTTGCTGATGATGTTCTTTTGCAGAGGGCGGTCCTTTGGCTGGCCAAGTTCGAACGCTAGAATGCTGATTTCCCCGGTCTTGTGTTTATCTTCAGCCCAGCAACAGCAGCAGCAGCAGCAGCAGCCTCAAAGAAGGAGCCCCTTTACAAGTCGCCGACCTTCCGGCTCTCGCTCTCGCTCAGCTCCATCCTGCTGCTATACAGGCTGCTGTTTCGCTTCTTCACGCGGCTCCGCCTGCACCTGCTCGACCCGTCAGCCGAGCCGTTCCGGCGCCGCAACCCGCGGACGGCGGGGACGCTGACGTCGCCCTACGCGCCCGCGGTGGGCGCCTCGCTGGCGGGCTGGCCCTGGGAATATACCCGGCGCAGCAGCTGCGCGTCTCGGTCGCCATCTACGCGCTCTTCCGCGCCCTCGAGTTCGGCTGGAACGTGGCCGAGGAGAACGGCATGATCTGGGGCTGGGAGAAGGGCGGCCGCGTCCGCCGCGAGAGGCCCTGGTGGTGGGGCAGCTGGATGCTGCAGCCGCTCGCCTTTGGGCAGCTGCTGCACGCCTGCGTCCTGGACCGCGACTGCTTCCCCAAGCAGTACGGCGACATGATCTTCAAGTGGTCCAGCACGTACATCCAGCAGCGCCCGCCAGAGTACCCGCGGAGCCTGCCCTGGCCGGGGACGTACGACATCGTGGACAGCCTCGCGACGATGGCGAAGCTCAACTGGCCGTGAGTACTGGATGCATCTGTCTCTTTCTCTTTCCTGGAAAGAGGAGCAATCCCTCTTGTATCAGAGCCCTTGATACCCTCGATGTTTTGCTAACATTACCATCGCAGACCATTCGTCTCGCCCACCCTCTTCCCGGACAAGACCAACACGCTGCCGCCGCAGCTGTCGGCGATCGCGCCCATCTCGAACAGGGCGCACCCGCTGCTGACGTCGCTGTCGTGCGCGACGTTGCACCCGCACGACCCGTCGTGCGCGCGCACCTACCTCACGTTCTGGCTCCGGTCGTTCCCGGCGGCGGCGCGCTTCTTCCTGGCCGCGTACGCGCTCATGGCGCTCCGCGGTTCCGGCTGCTCTACCACGCGCCGGCCTCGGTGCTCCGGCGGCTGCTGGCGTCGGCGCTGCGGACATCGACGTTCGCGACGGGCGCCGTCTCGACAGCGTGGGCGTCCATCTGCCTGCTGCAGGCGTGGCTGCCGCGCGGGCGCTCGCGACGCAGCGCTTCTTCCTCGGCGGCTTCGCGGCCGGCTTCTGGGCCTGGGCCGAGCGCAGCAAGGGCCGGGCCCTGTTCCTGTACAGCGCGCGCCAGAGCGTCGACTCGCTCTGGAAGGTCGGCGTCAAGCGGCGCTGGTGGCGCGCCATGGCGGCGGGGGACGTCTGGGTCTTTGTGCTGGCCGTCATGCTCACGGGCGTCGTGTACGAGCGCGACGCGGCCTCGGGCATCCGCGAGCCGGGCTGGCGGAGGGGCGTCAGCTGGGTCCGGGGCGAGGGTGGCGGGACTGGGCGATGGAGGAGGACGACGAGGAGGAAGCGGAGGAGGAGGAGGAGGAGGAGGAGATGGAGGGGTGGAGGTTGGGGTTGATGAGGGCTCGGCCGTTCTGCTGAGGAAGCAGGAGTGATTGTCCCTCGTTAGTGTTTAGTCTATGTGTACTGAGCTGGCTTGCGGGGCTGTACGCCCTGCCGTGTCCTGGACTCCTGTTCGAGAATTGGCTCTGCCGATCGCTGTTCTGTCTGCCAAGTCTCAGCCCCATGGACAAGGCTGCGCTGGCGGGAGGCCTTTGGCTTTTGTATGACTTAATGTGTTAATGATTACTCTGAGCGTGGAAGCGATGCGTGGGTAAACGTCTGGGTGCTCCGGGTGCCTTGCCTCGGAAAGAAGGGCAACCCATATTGTAACCGTGGCCGGCCTTGCGAGGAGGGTTTGATGCGGCGGGCTCAGCCTTGGGATCCCTATCAGCGACGGACGGGAGAGACGGTTTGGCAGATAATCCCAATCATCAAGAATCTACGTTGAGAGGAAAAGCAAGCAGGTATTATCAAGCAGGCCTAGATATTGACGTCCCTGTGCAACAGGGATCTATACCTGGTGCCATAGCTATAGGATGCGCCTTTTCCAAAAATCCAAAAGCACCGACCAATAACCCCTGAGTCAATGACTTCCACCACTCCAGCCTCAATGCTGCATGTCTGTCTCGCAAAAAAAGGTAATAGGCTTCTTCCCTAGATACCCTTACTGCTCCTCTCCCTCCTCCTCCACGACAGCCTCCTCGGCGAGACCGTCCCGGGCAGCGATCATGACCGGGGCGCCCGCTTCTTCCACGCCCTCCTCGGCAATGTCACGGCGAGGGGTGCGCGGGCCGGGACGCTCAGGCGCGAGACGAGCTTGGACGGGCCGTCTCGAGGAGCAAGCTCAACTGGGGTGGGGTCCTCCTCCGTGGTAACGTCGGCGCCCTCGTCGTTGGTATCACGGCGGGGGCGCTTCGGCTTGGGGGCGACCTCGGACGGGTCGTCTCGGGGGGCAAGCTCAACTGGGGTGGGGTCCTCCTCCGTGGTGGCGTCGGCGTCCTCGTCGTTGATTGTACGGCGAGGGGTCCGCAGACCAGGGCGCTGCACCACGGTAATAGGCCCGGACGGGTCCCCCCGAGCAGCAAGTTCAACTGGGGTGGGGTCCTCCTCTGCGGTCTCGTCGGCGTCCTCCTTTCCAGCGTCCCGGCGGAGCCTTCGCGGAATGGGGTGAATCAGCCCGACTCCCCCTGGGAACGGTTCAGTTCGCTCGGCGATCTCTGCTGGGAGGGGCTCCTCGGCCCTCTTGACCCGGGCCATGGCGCACCGGCTGCCATAGCACTGCAGGGCGGGGTCGCCGCGGGCCTCCAGGTCCTGGGTGGCCACGGGGTGGCGCTGGCATGCCGAGCCAGGAAGATGGCGATGAGGGTGGCGCGTGAGAGCTGCATCTTGAGGGTTCTTGTTGTTTATAGAAGGGGACGAGTTGTACAGTTGTCGGGTTGCTGAGTGGAAGTCTCGTTGGAGAGTCTTGGTTGAAGGAATAAACCCAGTCGCTGGGCGTTAGAAAAGAGAGCCAACCAGCTGGCACTTGGAACTATCTGTCTTGGGTGGGTGTGTGCTGAGGAGGAGGGAAAGAAAGATCGAAAGACGGCTACCTAGACTCGGCAACCGGCGCATTTATGGCCATCCGCCCTGTGAGCCGGGAAGCCCGACAAGGGCAGCATACCTACATACCTACCTACATAGCATGCTCAAGACACAGTCCAAAGTTGCCTGCGCAGGGGCCGCCGCTGTCAAATGTCATAAAGTTTTGCAGGGGGGTTTTGCTCGCGAGGATGTGCGTTTATACATACATGGTATTTTCCGGGGGGGGGGGGGGGGGGGGGGGGGGCCAGGAGCACGACAGGGCTGGTCCAAAAATATCCTGTCGCTCGAACCACGCAGGAAGCCTTGGCGAGATGGTTTCGTGTTTCGGGGTTGTTCTGGGGTTCCAGATTGGACAACGAAGTCCAGTGTTTCAACCATGTAACCTCCTGCTGCCACCATCAATGAGGCGCCGCCAATCTGCTTATGTGAAAAGACACACCCGTCCCTCGGATTTGCTGGTCCCATCCAGGCCATCCGCCCCATGCCACGCTACAACCCCACAACCCCCCCTGCCTCGCCACCCGGCTGTTGACCAGCCTTGACTCGGCCCGCCGTCCAAGCCCGCAGCCTCTTGCCGGAGAAGAAGAGCGCGGGGATGCCGAGCGCGATGACCAGCAGGGCCTCGCCGTAGATGGCGAACGTCGCCAGCGGCCCGTTCTCCTGCACCCACACAACGGCCCTGCTGGCGAGGAAGAAGGCGACGGTGATGCGCATGCTGCCGACGTTGACCAGGACCGGGCCCGCCCACATCGGGTAGCTCTCGACGACGAGGACGTTGCCGAGCGTCAGGACGGTCAGGTAGGCAAAGATGATCAGGAAGCTGGCCAGCAGCAGGACCGCCCAGTGCATGCGCTGCTGCGCCGCTGCGCCGAACAGGAACACGCCCGCGACGCCGAGCGCGAAGGGGAGGATGAAGTTGGGCAGGTTGTCCTCGGCCTCGCGGGCCATGGTGCTGCCGTCGCCACCTTCATTGCCCTTGCTGCTGCTGCTGCTACCCCGCCGCGTGACGAACAGAGAGACGCGGTCCGCCACGGGGCCGGCAAAGACGTAGACGGAGAGGGCGGCGACGACAAAGGGCAGGACGCCGAGGCCCGTCAGCTCGAAGCGCCAGCCCTGGGCCAGCAGCGCAAACGACAGCACCTGGGTCGACGCCTGCGTGGCGACCAGCAGGGCCGAGTTGGCGACCGTGGTCCATACCACAACCGGCAGCAGCGTCGTGCGCAGAGTGTCGAGCATCGCCACGCCCGCCTCGCGCCACTCGAAGCCGCGGTTGAAAACGCCCACGTCGTCCCACGCGCCCCGCGGCCGGAACCGCGTCGTGTCGAGCCGCGGCCGGTCCTCGTCCCGGCCCATGTCGTAAACGTTGTGTCCCACTATATCGAGAGCGTTGGCAAATGTCAGCTACCCATCTTTCCGAACAACCCAGGGGCGCCAAGGCTGCGGCCAGAGCAGACGAGGCTTTTTGGGACAAAGGACCTACTCAACTCCTCCCTGGACCGCGTCCACCTGGTCTCGGGCAGGAAAAGCAGCAGCAGCGCCCAGGCCACGACGCCGAAGCCGGTCGTGACCCAGTAGATCCAGCGCCAGCTGTGGTTGGCCGCGATGTAGGGCGACGCGATGCCGAGCGCGATGATGATGACGCCCTGCGAGCTCACGACGGTCGACATCCACGTGTTGCGCTCGTGCAGGAAGAACATGTCCTGCACTACGAGCGGGATCAGCGCCTCGACCGCGCCGGCGCCCAGCCCCTGCACCGCGCGCGCGGCCAGGTGCGGGCCCAGCCCGGGGCTGAGCGCGGCCCAGGCGCCGCCCGCGCACGCGCACGTCGACGCCAGCAGCATCACCGGCCGGCGGCCCACGGCGGTCGACAGCGGCACCAGGAGGTAGCTCGCCGCGCCGTTGGTCAGCAGCGGGATCGTGGCCAGCAGCGTGATGCGGCCCAGGTCCGGCGGCTGCACCCCGGCGGCAGCACCGAGAGCGGGCTGCCCGGCGGGGCGTGGTTGGCCGGGTGCGCAAAGTCGACCGACCCGATCGAGCGCGGGTCCAGCCCCGCGTACTCGAGGATGAAGATGGGGATCAGGCCGCCGATCACCACCTCGGCGCTGAGGGCGAGTGCGCCGACTTTTCGTCGTGTCCGCGCGCCGCAGGTTGGGCTGCGTGTTAACAGAGATCCAGTGGGCTCGAAAGAGTCTTGTATATACACCAATAAGCGCAGGATGCACTCACAGAAGCATAGTATCGAGACGGCGAACCGCTTCCGCCAGACGGGGAGGTTCAGGGGGTCTGTATCACCATCTCCTGGTTAGCCAGATCCACGGCCATGGTACTTTGACGTGAGCATTGTGTTCCGAGGCACCTCTGGGATCCGGTGTCGGCATCTAATCGGGCAAGCCCCGTCGTCAGTCAGTGCAGCGAACTCCCTGGTCACCGACATCCCAGGTGCCAAACCGCTGTTTTCTCACCGGTATCAACCGTATCCTTCCATCCTCCCTGTAGAGCTGCGTCGTGCCCACTACCCGAGAGGCATCCTCCCCGGAAGCCACCGCCTCGCCCCGGTAGACTTCGTGCTTCTCCTTCGGGTGCACTACCAAGTCGGCCATTGTTTCCAAGCACTCGACGAGGGTTGGAGACTGCGTTGGACAGGGTGTATGGTAAGTGTCTGTTCGAACCTGCTGATTGCGGGAACGAAAGTAGGGGTTGGGGAAGCGCTAGAAGGCTGTTGGCCTGATATATGTGTATCGAGAGCTGTTAGGCCAATCTCTTCACTTTGGGGAAGAGGAGACGAGGCCCTGACCGGCTATCAAGCATGAGAGCCAGGACGAGCCCATTTTCTGATGATGGGCTGCACAGACTTCCCCAGCCGATACAGAAGCAGGAAGGTTTAGAAACGCTGACACGCTCCCTAACGGATGGCTTAGTAGGTCTGATCTGATTATGGCAGGTACCTTTCGGCCCTTTTCTGTTTAGGCGCCGATGAACCATCCCCCATCTATCTCTTCCTCCACATAGATCGAGGAGAGCCAACGGCTCGCTCCATCGGCCCAAGATGCTCTGAAGGCTATGCAGGCCTGTCTGTGCAAAAGGGAGGATCCGATGCAAAACCATGGACAGGCATAACCCACTCGGTTGAGGGTGGGGAGGGTTTTGCTTGAGCTGATCGTCGACGCATGGACGGACTATCGGGCTAAGGACGGCGGTTTCCTGCCGTACGTACGTACACACACATGCTGGGTGGGTGGCCGAAAGCATAATGCTATGTGGAATTTAGACTTCAGCCGCTAGGAACGAGGGACGGGACGAGATCGTGCTCCATGTCAACCAGCCGCACCGGGCTCGGCAAGCATCCGCCGTTACGGCTTGGGGCCCGATGTTGGTAGCATGGGTGCTGAGATCAGCGAGTTTGTGCGGATTACCAGAAGGGACTCGGGATTCGAGAATTTAAGAAGTCTCCCAGGGTGGCCAAGTCAGTCAGCCTTTAGTTCCTCGTGGGGGTCACGGGGCACCAACACCGCCGTCGGCATAGGTCCAGGGGCAAAGATGGGACGGGAGGCTGACGGAAAGGCTACGAACAAGTGCATTGCGGAGATGAACGGTTCGGTCGAACAGATCTCGCAATGGAGGCGTCAAAAAGAAAAGACCCCTATGGCTGACTGGGAGAATATGCGCACGCGAACGGTAGATGTTGCGGGAAGAAAAAAAGAAAAAAAAGATGTTTAAAATGACAAATGTATATAGAAACATGCACCCTATGTTTCGGCCAGCTGTGCCTCGGCTTTCTGTCTCGCTTGGACACTGCGCGGCTGCCAGTTGCGGCCCGGGAACCACGCATGGTAAGCCATGGCCATGTCGGTGGCATAGACCCCAATCGGGCGATAGCACACACCGAGGCGGGCAGTCACGCAGCGGGCTTTGTGAGGGTGGTGAACAAATAGAGTTAGCCAAAACCTACGCGCGGGCGGATTGTTGCCTTAGCGAACTATATGCCATTCATTCCTCAAATGTGTTTTCCTTTGATCTTGCCACTCTGAACGCCCTGCGACCCAATACAGAAGAGAGTAAAGCCAAGTGATATGCGGTTCTGTGAAGAAACAGAAACCGCAGATGCCGGGGAAAATCGACAAGATCCCGCGAGACGCCACATACAAAAGTGTGATAGGGTAAGACAAATGGAAGAGGCCGAAAAAGGCAATGCGCTAGACTCGGATCCAGGATTCTCCTGCTCTGCTAGCCTCCGGTGCGCTCGCATTCAACGCTCTTAGGGACCGAAGAATGGGCCAGAATTCTGGCGTAGGACCACTCAACCAAGGCGACCAGCCTTCTCTTGCTCACTTGCCCGAACCAAGTAGGCGGGCTATGAGAACATAGAAGAAGACGAAGGCAAGTGCGAGAACGAACTTGTTGTGGTGCCACAGCCAGCCCTGGCCAGCCTCCCTCCTCTGGACCATGGCGTCAACGACGGCCTGGGTCTGGTGGCCACTGCTGCCCGCACCGATGCCGAGTTGAGGCCCGCAGCTAGAGGCAGCCGAGGCCTTCTGGCCGGTGGCTGGGTCGATATCATTCTTACGGATCCACTCCCAGTTCTCGGCGTCGACCTCGGGCCATTCGGACCGGAACTTGAAGCCGCCGTCGCCGGCCTTGATGTTGCCCTTCTGGGCCGGGCCTGTGGAGCGGCTGTGGGTACCGCCGCCAGTCGAGTTCCACCAGCGTGACCGCGAGGCGTGGAACTTGCGCTCGGCCTCGGTGGCCGAGACGGAGCCCGTAGTCATCTCCTCGGAAGTCATGAAGGAGAGCAGGCCGATCAGGATCGTGGAGACCTCCCAGGCGGGGTTGAACGTGCGCGGGTGGAAGTCCGAGATGGAGAGGCAGAGACGCGTCGACGGCTGGAAGCGGCCCGAAGGCGTGTGCATTCGGATCGCGGGCGGCGCGAACGGGTAGTTGGGCGGGAAGATAAGCGTTCCCCAGTACTGGCCGCCATGGTAAGGGCTGTCCTCAGGGCCCGTGATTATGTAGTGCCACCTGTTGATGGAAAGGCGGTGTCAGTGTCTCGGCGCGCTGCGGAGTAAGCATGGCCGCGCGGCACAACGTGCACGCTGGCGACATCAGGGTCAGGAGCAACAACGTACTCCAGGATATTCGACTCTGAGGGATGCGCCGTGATGTATGGCGGGGGTTCTTCGCAATAGCCTTGTACTCAAGTGTGAGCTACGACGACAACTCTTGTGGTTAGCAGTGGTTCTCTCCGAGACCCAAGGGTGGCGTGGCAGTGCACGCGGACGGTCCGGCAGGGCGACATACCCGCTTGGTAGCTGCTTTGGAAGCCATCGAGATGGATTTCAGAGGAAAACGCGCGATGGGAACTGCAGATGGCGACTGGCGGGGGCTGTCGATCGACTTGGTCGGCTGGGCCGCAAATGAAAGTGAAGTGAGTGCTGGCCGACAGTGAAGGAGGGTGGTTTAGGTGGCGGCAAAGGGCGGGATTTCGGCAACGGCGGGCAGCGAGTGTAGTCGGTGGATTGAGATGCACGACGAGAGGGGCGCGACGGATGACTGTCAAGAAGGACAAAGGACAAGAGACTGCCAAATAAAAACAGGGGAGAAATGGGCGAATCCAGGTGGCCGATTGGTCGCGGGAGCGAATGATGGACCAGTCTGGATGATGACGGGAATGCGAGAACGGCTCTGGCGACGTCAACTGGGCTGGGGTGGGTCGGAAGTTCAGCTGCGTTGAGAAGCCAGCGGAGTTAGGTGAGGCAGGCACGTGCCCTTGACAAGGTTGTGAGGCAGCACAGCCGCATATTGTATATTGTCCCCATCTCCGAACAGGAACCGGCAGCAGTTGACAAAGCCAGGCGCAGCATTGATTCAAGCCACCCACCACTGGCTGGCCCAGCCCACCAGCCACAACCACAAGCTCGGGCAGCCAATTTTGTAGCTCCGGTGCCTTTGCCTTTTGCGCACCTTCCCCCCCCCGAGAGGGAGCCGGAGACGACGAGCCGCGAGACCAGACCCGCGGGAATTAGAGACTATCACCGCCGCCATGGTGTCTCCAAGCCAGTTCGGCAGCGACCATGTATGCCACGGCCACAATGGCTCCCAATCCGCCGCCGCCAACTGTTGCTGACCCAGATACGCCACCACCCATCATGACAGGGCCTCGACGGCATCAGCAAGCTGGAGACTAATGTCGACGCACTCAGCCGGGAGGCCCATGCACGGGTGCCCGCGGCACTGGAGGAGCAACAAAGGAGAGCGAGGCAGCTTGCGCTGGTACGGTCACCACGGCCCATACTACCTTGGCATTCCCCAGCCTGATGCGCCTCCCCGCCTGCCCCGAACGTTGGAACGTTTTGGGTAGCTGCGGAACCGTGCGGCTAACTCCTGACGGGACCCAACAGCTGGAGCAGCAAATGGGCAGCCCTGCCACAATAAACTCCCTGCAGATCCACGGCGCGAAGAACACGAGGAGAACCTTCCTTGCCCCGATATTCGATCCTCTAGTTTCGCCCGAGAACAATGCCGGCACTACCCTCGGCGAGGTGCTCGCGAGGCTGCAGGAGGCCACCAGCAAGCTGGACCGGTTCGGTATGGGTGCCCGCAACCCCTGTTCGCCGTGTCAGACCGGGGTTTCTAACCAGCATTGGACGTCACCATACAGAGATCTTCAAGCCGGAGCCCAGGGTCTATCTTTCGAGCGCGCGCGACTCGGACCCGCTGGCGGCCGCGACGGACCTGGACGTGGACATCCGAGTAGCCGAGCGGGGCCGCTGGATGCTCAACACGGGCACGGACCTGGGAAACGCCGAGGGCTCGGCCTACGGCAACCTGCTCTGTCGCAACCTGTTTGGCGGCGCTGGAATCGCTTTCGCTCAACGCCAAGGCTGGCACCCGCACCCGGTCGCCTACACGGCCGCCTTCTCGACCCCGATCAATGGCGACCCGGACCTGCGCTTCTCGTCGAGGGCCTGGCGTCGGCCACCGAGAAGCCCTGGGCCAACCACGAGGAGGTGCTGCGCGGCGCCACCGCCCGCCTCGCCTGGCGCGACCCGCGGACCGCCAACGCCCACACCCTCTCGCTCGGCTCCAACTGGCGCCAGCTGACAGCCTGGCCGGCGCCGCCTCAGCCTCGGTCCGCGCCGACGCTGGCGACAGCGTCAGACGGCGCTCGCGCACACCTTCACGCGCGAACCGCCGCGACAGGCCCGTCCTGGCCCAGAGCGGCTACCTGGTCCGTACCACGTCGGAGCTGCCGGCTGGGGCCCGCTCGGCGGCGACGTGTCCTTCGCCAAGACGGAGCTCGAACTCGCCGGCGCCCAGCCCTTGCCCCTCCCCGGCATCCCCGCCGCCAAGACGGGCATCTCAGTCGGTGCCGGCCTGCGCTTCGGCCTGCTGTGCCCGCTGCCGCTCGGGTTCCCCAGCCGCGGCAAGGCGGCGGCGCTGGCGGCTCCGAGCCGCATCAACGACCGCTTCCTGCTGGGCGGCCCCACCGACGTCAGGGGCTTCAAGATGGGCGGCCTGGGCCCCGCGACGGACCGACGCTCTGGGTGGCGACGTTCTGGCCGCCGGCACGTCCACATGCTGCTCCCGCTGCCGCGGGCCGGCGCCGAGTCACCACTGCGCCTGCAGCTGTTCGCCAACGGTGGGCGCCTGGTCGGCATCAAAAACAAGGGCGGCAAGGCCAAGGAGGCGGGCGGCGCCGGTGGCATGAGCCCAGGCGCCGTCGTCCGGGGCCTGAGCCGCTGTTGCCGAGGCGTTCAACGGCCTGCCAGCTTGCGGCAGGTTTGGCCTGGTGTATGCACACCCCGTTGCCCGGTTTGAGCTCAACTTTAGTCTACCGCTCGTTGAGCGAGCGAGAGGACGCAGGGCTTCAGTCGGTGTTGGCATCAACTTCCTCTGAGGGAAGTTAGATGAAGAATGGGTCTTGCTCTAGCCGTTGTCGGACTAGGGCCTGACCGGTGAAAAAGAAACGTCATCTGGGAGCATGTGTATCAATATAATCCCAACCCCCTTTGTATCTAGACAACCACATTGCCAAATCTTGGCCATAGCTATGTCCGCTGGCCGTTTCCTGATGGGCTAGATTCTCTGTGATCTTTAATCCTTTACGCGCCATGGTTGCTCGCCATCAGCAAAACCAATTCTTGGGGTCAAACATAGTCCCCAACCAAATGCTGTACTTGTCACGCTTGGTCGGCCCTCACTGACGTGAGCCTCTGGTAGAGGCCTTTGGCCCGACCATGTGAGCCTGCATCACCGCCATCCAGCAAATTTCGACAGTCGCCAAAGGACGTGAAGGGGCTCTTGGTAGCCGAGAACACTACAAAAAGGGAGGAAAAAAAGAGAAAATTTGATTCCTCATGCAAATCTCCTTTAAGGGCGTGTTTGAACTGGTTAGAGAGCGCTTCCCTGTACATATCCATCTCTAACACATACAAACTCTAGCTCTATAGCAGCCATCGGCGCTAGTTCTCAGCCCCAACTGTGGCCGTGGCCGTGCCTGGACTTGCGGGCGGGACCTTGCCGCAGCGTCATCACCGCCAGCCTTTCCCCCACCGCCACCACCGTTCAGCCCAGCAACGACGTCCTCGTACACCTTGTAGGCGTGGTCCTCGGCGTTGAAGTTGAGCAGCCACTCGTGGCGGACGAGGTGCAGCGACTCCGGGTCCTTTGCGCACGGCGTCCCAGTCGGCGCGGTGCCAGCGCCGCGCTGCGCGGTGGCGACGCCCGTGGCCTGGGCGGCGTGGACGCGCTCGTAGCGGATCTTCTCGTAGGCGCGCACCGCCTCGGGCACGCGGCCCTTGCCGGCGAGCTGCAGGCACACGGCCAGGGTCGAGCCGTCCTCCATCGACTGGCTGGCGCCCTGGATCGAGGTGGGCAGGAACGGGTGGGCGGCGTCGCCGATCAGGGCGATGCGCGCGCGCGGCGAGATGAAGGTGGGCAGCGGGTCGCGGAACACGAGCTTGTGGTCGATCAGGCGCCCGTCCGGGGTCGCCTTCACCAGCTCGCGCACCACGTCGCACAGCCGTCCAGGTAGGCCAGCGCCTCGGGCACCCTGCCGGGGAACGACCAGCTCTCGTCGATGTTGCCGTCGTCGAGGTGGGTGAAGACCCAGTTAACCTCCTTGCCGCCCGCGATGGACGAGGCCAGGAAGTGGATGTCGCGCCCGATGAAGCCGTGGTGGACGTCGCGCCCGGGCTCGGCAAAGTGCCTGATGACGGGGTTGCCGGCCACGCGCGACGCCGGGAACCAGGCGCGGTAGACGGCGTAGCCCGACGACTTGGGGTTGTCGTCGAAGCCGAGCACGATCCTGCGGCCGCGCGACCGCACGCCCTCGGCGGCCAGCACGACGTCGGCGGCGTGGCGCTCGGCGCCGCCGTTGACCTCGACGCCCGCGCCCTCGGCCGTCTCAAAGTAGTCGGTCACGCGGCGGCCGAGGCGGACGTCGATGCCGCGGGCCAGCGCGTGGCGCCATATGACGGCGTGGATCTGGCCGCGGTGGCCGTTGATGCGGTGGCCCCAGGCGCGCTCGCCCGCGAAGGACTGGCGCGTGACGAAGGCGCCGCGCCAGTCGTGCAGGTCGAGGTGGTCCGTGTCGCGCGAGATGGCGAGCAGCTCGTTCGACGACGCCCGGCCAGCGCTCAAACACGTTGCTGCCGTTGGCGTCGAAGCTGATGATGTCGCCGACCCGCTGGCTCTCCTCGATGTCGTCCAGCTTCTCCAGCACCGTCACGGAGTGGCCCTTGCGGTCGCACTCGATGGCCGCCGCGAGCCCGCCAAAGCCTGCGCCCACGATGATGACCTTGATGCCCGACGGCGGCAGCCGGGGGAACTTTGTTTCTGGCGGCGACATGTCGCCACTGTCGGGGGCCCCGATGTCCCTACGATCGAGCCCCTTGTCGTGCGGGAGGGGGGTCTACTCACGAGCTGCTGGGGTCGCGGCGCGTCTCCGTCTTCCTTTGGGCGATGGCTTTCTTTTCTCGCTTCTCAGGTCTCGACCGGGAAAAAAAAAAAAAAAAAAAAAAAAAAAGGGAGGCAGGTAGGTTGGGGGCGACGATTCGACCGCTGCTCCCGAGTCGACCAGAATCTGTTCCGTTCCCCGCCGTCCTCGGTGGAAGCCTCAGCGGCCGCGCCGGGAGGAACGTAGCGCCCAGCGGCGGTGTTGTTCCGAGCAGGGACTTCTACCGCCAGATTTCCTGCCGCCGTCAGTCAACTGCCGACGCTGTGCCACCCCCACCGAGCAAGCCACAGGGGGGAGCGGAGAAGCAAGGAGGGGGTCAGCCAAGATATCGGCATCCAAGCCTCCGAGATGGATGCACGGCGCGCCTACGTTCAGTGTCTGGCTACGGGCTAACATTGAAAGGAAAAGGAAACAAAAAAAAAATTGAGAAGAACAGATATTCAATTCACTAACTCCAATGCGAACCTATCAGGCGAGTTTCTTGCTCGCGACAAGCCCATAATTTCCCAGTTCCCTCCTCCCCCACGACCCAACCCAACGACGCTACGTGCTGTCACAGCCGCCTCCGAAACAACAGTTGATTACAGGCCAACCAATTCCTGCGCACTCGGAAAATCCGTAGAAAAAAACGCAAAGAGCTCCCGGACGGGCAAGGAGGGAAAAAAAAAAAAAGTAAAACAGAGAGGGGAGAAAAGAAAAAAGTCAAGTGACCATGAGAAGAGAGGGAAAGAAGGAAAGACACAGCTCCACAACAACTCCATCTGTCTCCAGACCTCTATGAGTGTTTGTCCGCTCTGCCGATCGACGTCGTGAGGGATTCGCCGGCGCAGGTAGTCGGCCTCCCGCCACACGGGGAGTGGCAGCCGGTTGCTCTGGGCACCACCAGCCACTACCCGCCCGTCCTAGTGGAGCTCCCTTCGGCTGGCAATCAGTGCGGCGCCGTTCGCTACGGCATTGCGGCTGCGGTTAGGGCGTCAGCCTGCGACCTCACAAGGCTTCGGACGTGGCAGGAGAGGTGGTGTCTTACATGTTGTCGTCATTGTGCGGCCAGCGGATGACGGTGGTGGCCCCGCTGAACTTGCTGGACACCTTGCGCGCAACCTCGGACCAAACGTACGAGTTCAAGCCGACCCCGCCGCAGAGGAAAACATGCTACAAGAGGGGACGCCAGTGAGCACCAATGCCTTTTTTCGGGGTGCGTCGGCTCCGGCCGCATCGTGGCGTCCAGCTAGTAACTTAAATCCTGCTTACCGGCGGGAGCTGTCCCGTGGCTGTGCGCACTCTCTCCAGCATGCCCTCGATGAGTTCGTAGATGGGTTTTATGACTTCGTCGAAAATGCGGTGGAGGTCCCTCCTACATCCAAAGCGTTGTTTTGTAGTCGATTCCACGGTCAGCGCCCAGCCTCTGTAGTTTTGTGTCCCTGGACGTGTCGATCAGGATGGCGGTACCTACCTTGGGAGCCGGATTGACGGAACCCGCGAGTTTGGCCAGGTTTGGGGTATAACAAGGTTGCGACTGGGGGCGTCCGGATTATGCTGATTCTTGACCTCTTCCCAGACATCCCACATGAAGATATTTATCTCGTCGTCTGAGATGGTAGCTCGCGGTGCTTGGACGCTGGGTACGGCCCGCCCTCCTTCTGTAGCGTCATTCTGAGCCATCGCTCAAAGCTCTCGTCCAACATAAGTCCGCCACCATAAATTCCCACCGGGCGGGCCTCGTTCCCCGCTGCTCTCACATCCAGAGGGTTGAGTGACTCGATAAAACAACAGGCGTGTCCTGTGGCAGGTAGCCACCTGGTCAGTTACAAATCCTCCTCATAAAGTGGGCATGTGGAGGGCGGTTATGGATGCTTACGACAGTACCTCCCCTGCGTCGCAGACGATTGCCATCTGTCGAGGCTGTGAAGGAATTAGCCCGTCTGACACCGCAAGTAACGGTACGTGAGGGTGCTGCCATTGATGCTCGGCACGGACTGATAGTTTACTAACTTGTACTGCTGTGTTGGCGGGGAGCCGTGTCAACAGGTAATAGAGCGCGGCTACGGGCTCGGCTAGTGCAAGCCGCACATTGGGGGCGGCAGGGCATGGCAATGTTGACGCTTCGATCCCCTGCATCATTGTCCAATACCGTGGGGTGACCACCCAGCTGGGTGCGTGAAGGCAAAGTCCTCGATGATGTCGATGTCGTCCGGGTCCCAGTTCTGTGCACCCTTGAGGCTTGCGATCGCGCTCTGGTAATAGGGACTCGCCGCCTCCCAGAACAGTGTCAGGTAGCTCTGAACAAGCTCGTGCGCCTGTTTTTCCGCCGTTTGCAATTTGCGAGATGCCCTGTCGTATCGGCTTGAGACCCTGACGTGTAGGTGAACCCGGCCGGGTCGGGAAGCAGTAGCTTGAATCACCTGAAAACGTCGGGGTACCCCCTACACTGAATCCCCATCTGAGGGAGTCGGCTGAGACGGCGGGGGATACTTTGGGCCTCCCGGGAGTCCGAGATGAAGCAATTCGTCGTAGTTCTTTGCCGGAACCTGCACATGGACTGCGATGCCAGTGTAACTATTGTGGTTGATGCAGATGCAGGTTATTGGCGGCCCTAGGTGCAGCGAAGAGATATGGGGAGGATACTCATGGCATGGCTGAGGAAGGGGGGCACCTACGTGGTTCCCAGGTCTAGCGCTATCGTCACGCGCATCTCCATCTTGGCGGCTTGGCGGCTCCGGCTGGCATACTAGCGGGATGGCAAGGAAGATGGCTGGGCATGAGATGACGATGGAGTTGAGCGCGGCTCGATTTATACAGTTGGCCTCTGGGAGCCTGCCTCGTGTCTACCTACCTAGGTAGGTAGGTGGTTATCTTGCCAGTGTGGAATTGTTGGCCGGGAAGAACGAGCGGAGCTGGGAACCATCAACGAGGGATGTGATGAAGCTGCTAGATCCAGGTGGACGGAGCAGGCGCGAACAACAAGGGAGTCGATGGGGCCGGTAGAACAAGCAATAAAAGAGGCGATGGGGCTGCTAGACCCAAGTGGATGGGGCAAGGGCGCAAAGCAACTGCCTCCCGGGTAGTTGGGCAGCAAAAGAGAGATGGGTAGAGAAAGGGAGATGGGTACCTACCTAGAGAAGGAGAGAGAAAGACGGGGGCCATTCGAGACCCCGAAAAGTCGATCAGTAGGCCCTGGCAAGCAGGTGTTTGTTTGCAGCGCCCACGTTCCAGGTTGGGCTGTGATCCGGATACTGTGCTTTGTGGCATCAGAGCAAACAAACAGCAGCCATAGCCGCCCGGGTGCCTGCCACCCACGCAGGTGCCTCCGATTCGAGCTGTGGCTGCTCACGGGCCCCTGGCCCCGTGGGTGGGGGTATCGCGCACGAATACGATGGAGGGGGCAAACACTGGAAGTGTGCAGCTGCATCTCATCGCGCCAAGCCCGCGATCTGTGGTCGATGACGGCTTTTGCCGCAATTTGGTGCCTTGTGATAATCAGACCGCGGCAGGCCGAGCTCGAGCGTGCGAATGGGGTCGCGGCAAAGCTCAACTGTGCGTGCTAGCGACTGGGGTGAGCATTCCTCGCTTCCGCTTTCGTCACTTTGATGCGTGGTGTGCGGTTCGATAACGGTCGGGCAAATGCCGGTTCCGTCTCCCCGATCCCCACCAAGGTTGCACAAAGGGGGGCGCTGGGGTGGCAGCGAGCCGGGCCCAGGAAGCGAGCAGCTGGTTTGCCTCTTTTTCGATCCATTTCCTGCCCGCAGCGCTGCCTCGCCGCTCCCAAACGCGAGGCAGACGTCGTTTCCGGCCGTGCCTCCAGCCACCCGGGCTCTCTTTGTTGATACGTGCTGGCTTGGGACAGACCGCGGCTCTCGCATTCCATCCACCCTTCGTTCCAGCCATCCTTCGTTCCATCCGTCCTTCATTCCGGTCTGGCCAGGCTCATTACCACATCCAATTCCGGACCGCAAACGGCCGCCTTTGAGCGACGCGCTTTGTTAGCACCCCGGGGTTGCCCGCCGTCTCTCGGGCTAAAAAGGCGACGGCTGCCTCCTGGTCTTTTGCTCTGAGCGTCCACGCGGCTCGCGATTCTTCTCTACGTGCGTGCTCCGCCACCACCGCTGTTGCTTCTGTCTTCTGTCCCGTTCGTCTGTCGCTTTAGCACACTATTCCGTCGCGCACTCGGCACGTGCTGACTCTTGGGACACGATGGGGCCCAAAAAGCGCACCCGCCCTTCGCACCCCAAGCGCCCTGCCAAGAAACAGCGGTTGTTTGACGCTATTGATCCTTCCGCTGTACTCCCCGGCCGCACCAGAGCCCAGCCGAAGCGTCGCCTTCCTGCTCGCGAGACCTCGCAAGCCCCCGACAGCCCCATGGCAGACCACCAAGGCCAGCAAGCCCCCGGCGACCCTGTCGGGGAGGACCAAGCCAATAAGGGCCCGACGTCCCCATGACAGACCGCCAAGGCCAGCAGGCCGCTGACGGCCCTGTGGGAGATGGACCCCATCAGGCCGCGCCGAAAGACGCTGCCCCAAGACCTGACACTTTGGGTCCCCGGTGCGTTAATATCCTCGAATCCGAGCCTTCCCCCTCACATGCCCAATTACCAATCACCCCTCTCTGGGTTACTTCCGAAAATCACTAACAGTCGACGATCGATATCCTTGCGCTGCCAGAATTTACCCGAATGTGCTCCCCTTCCTGACGATACGGATCAGAGAGCATTCGTCATCGCCCAATCCATACTGTCGGACGAGGCGAAGAGCGAGCTGCTGCGATTTGAAAAGAATCCAGCAAACGCCAGATTATACACTACATCGACTCCTGGTCAAGGCCAGACATCGGCTGTCATTGTCGTACTGTCGGGTACGAGTTCAGCTGCGCTGTGGCCGACGCGATCATGCCACGCAACCTTCACCTCTGGGTCTGGCAGAGTGACCCAGACAAAACCGAGCCCCCACCTGCTCTCAGACGACATGAGAGAGTGGATCAAGTTTGGACAAGGCGAGGATATGAGTTTCCAACTGGAGTGCGAGGTTGCCCGTGACCTCCACTCCCCACCGGGCTCCCATGTTCTTGGACTAGGTGACCCAAATGTCTGGGCAGTGGTGCGGACTGTGCGGGAGAACTTGTTGAGCAAAACCTCTCTCAATATCCCGACAGATGTGCTGTTCAGCGACTACGAGGGTGAAACCGAGGGCCCCTGGTGCTTGCGCCCCCACACTCCCGGACTCCTAACGACTACAGCGTTCTTCAGCCTCAGTAAAAGCATTCAAAACCTGGCAAGAGGGGTCGTCGATGTTCCGTGGGAATCTCTCCATGACAGCGTCAAGAGCAAGCTGGCGGAGTATTCGCACCGGGCCGCGGAGACGTGGGATGCGGGTTTTAATGGGCATCTTTGCGAAGCCTTCATCTGGCATGCCATCGACGACCATTTCTTCTCCAGCACACGCAAGGACGAGGCCATGTTCACCTCTCCGCTCTGGGTGGCGGATATCCTTGTGTTCGAGGCGTTGCAAGGTACGCTGTTTCACAAAGACGAGCAAGTCTTTTTGACATACCCATTACTTGTCCTCCCCCATCCGTTGCCTTTTGCTGACATCCTGTGAGCTCGGGGCGCCAGAGGACTACCAAAATTGGTGCCACGGGTACATGAATGCGAGTCTAAAAAGAACTTGGATGACTCCTCCAGCAGGAAGTGATGGCCGAGTGCAAGAGTCTGGGCGACTGGCTCCTGGCGCGATAAAAAACCTGGAGGGCCATAGGGGCCCGCATGATCACACGCATTGGCGATCTCCGGCTCAACCAGGACTACATCAAGAGATTCTTCAAAAAGGAGCTTGAGCATCTGGTCAACTTTGAGCATCCAGAGCTGCTCGATGAGGAATTCTTCGATGTCCACACGAATCTCTGTGCCTTCGACGCGCTTGCTTTGTACTTGACCTGGTTCGACCACACCTGCCGTATCATGGTCGAGGACTCTTACTTGGTGTGGAACCCCGAGGACATTCTGGACACGCCCAACAACTCCCTGCAACCCCCAATCCGTCGGAGCGGCGTGTTCTCTGGTTTCCCCTGGGCCGCTAAGCGGCCATATGCAGGGGAGCATGAGGTTGACTTCATAGAGGGCTTGCCCGACGACATCGAGGAGGAGCTGCAGGATCGGATGGCACGTACGCGGCGCCCTATCATCATGCCCACCGTCAACCTTGTTCGTCAGCCGATGCTTGTGTACAAGGGGCTGCAAAAGGAGCTTGGAGCCCCCCAAAGCGTCCGAATCGTGCGGCCGATGATGATCACACCGATGGAAGGCGACACGGATGCGACAAGGAAGGCGCTAGATGGGAGAAGGCGGAGCGGGAGGCCAGCAGGAAGGAATAGTCGGTCCATCCGAGCTCCAAGAATGTGCAGGGAATGACAGGTGGGCGAGGCCTGTGCTCGCCGATCCATTTTACCTTTGCTTCAAGTTGAACCCCTTTGGAATTAGGCAGTTCCTTAGTAAGCTCGTATTGCATATCGAAAAGGTGCATGTAGTAGGCCTGGTGGATTGATCTCTATCTCTAAAGAACTCGGGCTCTTTATATATACATGAGTGTGCAGTAGGAGCGAAGAACCCATCTCGGCCTCTTTGCGCTGCGGCCATCTCGGCCAGCTCGGGGCGCCATCCCTGCGCGTTACATGGCTGACCGGAAGAGAGGTCAATCACGCCCGTCATTGTAGATTAATTAACATGGCTTGTTGGTGGCCGCTGCTTGCACATCACGCATCCGGCTGTGGGCTTTTCGTGGCGTGATGTTTCCACGATGACTAAGCAAAGATGTGAAGGCGGGACTGCCCAAGGTCGGCGTCTTGCTTCAAGAAGAAATTCTTTGGGTATCTAGGTGGTCAATCAAACTGATAGACTCTCCTGAAACTGACGGATTAGGCAATGCTATAATACGTTCAGTAAGGTAATTAGAGCTGCTGTGCGATGCGAACAGCGGCCGCGGCTGATTTTATAGCCACTGCTCAGGCCGTCGTGACCTATAACCGAGATTAGCCAGCGACTGTGTTGGCGCACCTGTTGCACGGGCGTCAGAAGTGAGATCAGTTCCCATCGCCAAGGAACAATACCCACTAATTAGTCGCTGGCTGCGGACGGGCCAATCAGTATCAGCGCATGCTGATAAATCCCTGGCACCTCGCCAAGCCTAGATCAAAGCAGGTATAGCCCCACTAATATGGAAGTTTCATGCTGCAGTTTGGCGACTTGTGGCCGAGCGAGTGTCTCTGATGACGGGCCGACGGCATATTTCGGCTGTAAGCCGACTGGTAACACCTGATAAACACAAGATTATCCCGCATGCCAGGGAAGATGGGGGCATAGATCAATGGCTTCATCCTTTCCACGAACACGGCGTCGGGCTCGTCTTTGGGCCGCGCACACCAGCAACGCACAGCGAGGGCGAGATTTTTGTCGAATGCGAGAAACGCCACCGGCAGCGTGGCGGCCCGCCCTCGCCCGGACCGGCCATCCACGCTACTATGGCACTGATGGTCAGAGAGGGCCCGGTGCTGTCCACAAGGTCCCCGTCGTTGACGCCGGCCAGCGCCGCCCCCGTCTGTGCGGTCCAGCCAGCACACTGGGGCTCTCCGTCCCACCACGCCTTGTGCATGGGGATGCGCACGTTGATGATGGACGGGTCTAGCGAGTGGTCGAATTTCTTCCAGGGGAAGATGTTGATGAGCCGGATGTTCAGCAGGAGGTGTAGCTTATAGTGGAGCAGTCCGAGTCTTGGAAGGATGCAGCCGATGATGATTGCACGGGTCGTTCGCAGCTAATCAGCCTTCCGTGTCCGAGGTAGGTGTGCAAGATATCTGAAGAATGGTCGCAGGATATTCAGCTATTCGCCGTTGAAGATACACACCTTTGATATGAATCTCTCGTTAGAAGGGGATAGTAGTCGTCTCGATGCAGAGGTATCGCTGCTGAGATCCTCGACTGCTCGTAGACTCCAACCAGTTTGAACATTTCCCTATTACTCCCTTCATCTCAAGTGGGATATCTATCGACTTGTCGGGTCGGTAGGCACAAAGGATCAGGGAGAGCAAGATATACTGCAGGTGTGGGAGCAGATTCTCGGTCGGGGCGCTGACCTCTCCAGTCCTGGCCTGCAGTAAAAGAGTGGCCTAAACCACAAAAACAGACGCGGCACCGTGTAAGCATTAAAGGCTGGGGATCATCTAAAAGTCCGAAGTCAAGTTCCACGCTAAGTTGCTTACTGAGTCGTGCTGAGCCTCCTCCAGGAGCTGGTTGTGTGCCTCCACGGCAGCCATCCTGGATTCTGGCGCGTTACAGAAGAATAAGCCAATAGTCTCGATAGCGCGCAACAGGTTCCTTGGCTGAGGCCTCCCTGTGACTGCATGTCTGCGGACGACCGGCCAGTTGCTGTGGAACTCGCCAAAGAAACGTCGAGAAGATGCTCGGAGACTGCGTGGTTCATTGTGGCAGCGCCCATAGGGATCTTTGGCCACGAAGCTCCTCCCAAATAAAAGTCTGGCGTCCCGTAATGCTGAGCATGGCCAGCCGCAGCAGGCTTCTGGCCAGAACTTGACACGCCCGATGGCTTGGGGCCGCGCTGCGAGGCGGCGGCCGACGTCGCTGGGTATGTGCATGGACGGCCCTTGTTGACGCAGGGAGTGCAGCTCGGCACAGCGCCGTCGCACCGCGTCTTGCTTCCGTGGCAGGCAAGGCAGGCCCTGGACACCCGGCCCGCGGCCAGAGCGGAGGCGCGGGGCCCGTGGAGCTGCATGTGGCGGCGCAGCGTATCACTGGTGTGCACGTGGGGACGGAGAAGCTGGCTGTTAGTGATGCGGTCGGGAGCCGCCGGCCTGGCTGCATGCAACTGCAGAGCGCGAGCGCCATTGCGGCTTGCGAGACGAGCGGAAGAGAGCATACCCCCTGGTGAACTTGGCATCGCACGTCGGGCACCCAAATGCTCTCACAGCGTCGTGGACTTTAGTGTGTCGAGTAAGATGCTCCTTGCGAAGGTATGTGCGGCCGCAGGCCGGGTGTTCACATGTGAAAACCATTTTTGGCTTTAGTTTTAGCTGCTGAAAATGTGGCGAAGGGATTCGAATTTGACACAAAGAGGACAAACCTTGGGGTGAAATGGACAGGAACATGATGCGCGAGCCTTACCAAGACATGTCGTCCCATTTTTGGACTGTGCTGATTCAGCCAGTCTAGAAAAGCCGAGTGGGATGGATGACTCAGCAAGCTTGGTCCAGTCTTTTACTAACCAAGATTCCTGAAGCGGCAATTTCCCGCCCAGCAGTTGGCCCTGTGGATCCAGGCAGCCACAGCTCTACCTATGCACTCGAGTTGGGAAGACGGAGCGAAGGCAGTTTGAATGCATTTGCGCCAGCTTTAAAGCCCAGTTGTTCCAAGGGAGAAGATGGTTTCGAACTTGGATACGAAAAGAAAAGGCACAAAACCAGCACCATCTAACTCCGTAAAAACCATGCGCCGCCGCCGCCGCCGCAAAAAAAAAAAACCGAGGACAAGAGGAAGTATAAGTCATGGGGACTCTATCAGCTGTACCCAGCCAGTTACCAGCTACAGAGGACACAGTATGTGCCCTTGATTCTTCCCCAAGTTTTAGCCCATGACCTCCTGGTTCCATGTTGCCAAGGGTGACTAGATCTCTCGCTCCCGGATCGGAAGGCCGGGTGCCTGCGCCTGTTGGGAGAAAACATTATTAGCAACTAACCAACCATGAAAATGGGAGAGGATGGCAGTGGAAGCGAGATGAAACATCCAAGGGTGTGGGATGTAAAGGCTAAAAAAAGATGGGAAATGCAAACCTTGCTCTGGGCAGAGCGCAGCGCCAAAACCTCGAGCTGGAGGGCTTTGATGGCCTCGATACAAGAGCTCGCTCGACTTTGGCAGTTTTTGCTTCCTCCTTGTAGAACTTCAGGTCGTATTTGGCAGTCATTACCTCCTCCTTGTAGAACTTCAGCTCGGTCTCCAGCTTTTCCACTCTCTTGCGGAGAAGGGGGATTTTCGGCTTGGAGAATGTCGTGGACCTCTTGGAGTGACTGCTGATTTACAGCGAGACCTGTCTGAGCAGCATCGTGCATGCAACGCTGGTGGTGGGATTCCCAGTCCAAACTTGCCACCGAGGCCGTGAGGTATGGAACGGCGTTCCTTGGCATGCGAATGGCGGCAGCGGTCAAGGCCGAACTCTGGAACCTCTGATCCATTCCTCAGTCGATAGACATGGAGGCTTGTGTGACGGTGTTGACGATCTGCTCAGGCACATTGTTGTCGCTGCCATCCATGCTTTGGTCGAGGATGTCGGGTGTGATTTACTCCATGCCGAACTGCTGGATGGGCTGGGAGATAGAGAGGTCAACCATCCTGATAACGGCGCCCGCCTCCGACATCTGCATCCAGTCAGCAAAGAGAACTTAGCTGTGTAAATCCACACTCCCAATCCCTTGATCAGACATTTCCCCCCAGGCCAAAAAGCACATTTGTTCACCCTGAGCCCGCCGAGTGAACTAATGCATCTCTGCAAGCCATGGATGCCCGTTGAGGGTCCATATAGGTTACCGGTTGGCCTGACCAAGGCTACCGTCGTTTTGCGCAACCAGCGCAGTTTCCCTTATCGCTGATCCCAGGTGTGGTCCCACGAGAAGAACAGGTGTACCGATGTGTGGCATCAGTCGAAGCAGGACGGATGCTCTTAGCGTGCGTACCTGCCAGTCTCCATTGCTATCCCAAGCAGACGAGAAGATTCTGAATGGGAGCAAAGGTGAAAACAGCGCGAGCGCCGGAAAGCCTATGCGGCTTCCAAAGAGGTCCAGCAAACGCCCTTGCCTGTCTTGTCGCAGCTCATATCTCCGAGGAGATCTTTGAATGTGCTTTCGGGCATGGAGGGGAATGGTGATCGCAAAAGTGGGAATGCCGGATGCAGGTCCCCAATGGGGCAACTTCCTCGAAGCCAACAGATGGAAAGGACTGGACTTAGGTGGTGTCGTTGTGGCCCATGGGCTGGCCCTGCTGGGAGGTTTCCATCGTGCTTTTCTGAAAAGGAGGAGGAGGAGTATATTTAACGTCGGTAAAGTCGGGATCTACCAGTCCCTGCCTCCCTAGTGGCATACGACGTGCTAGCGCTACCTAAGCTATATCCAGCTTGTCCAGTATAACAATAACGTTTTCCCCATTTCGGGTGCGTAATGTTACTGATCGTGTTTTTCGGTCGATTAATCCTTTATTGTAAACGACGGGTATTTTTTCGACTGTTTTTAATTAGTACGGTTGGGGTTTCCGTTTTATAGAAATCCTATACCGTTTAACCGTTTATAACGACATATAATCGCTTTATGCTTCGCAATCGACTATTATTTTAACTTTTTTTCTTTTAATATTTTATCTGGAACGTTAGTAAATCCTATAATTAATTCGATTTTGCTATTGCAAAGGTTTTTTTTTTTTTAGCTTTTCTTTCCCATTTCGTGCTTTCCGCTCAGGTAATTCGTTTAGTGTTTTTAATTAAAGGAACGAATACCGTATGTTCGTCTTTTTATCCAAGTCGAACGGGATATACGCTCGCGTAATCCCCTAATGCTAAATTTCCGCCTTTTATGCCATATATTTTTTGCATTTTACAGTTTTACATTTCTTTTACTTAAACGTTTTAATAACGTATAGCATCGAGTACCGTTCGTTAGGTTTAAAAACTGCGGTAAACCTGCTAATCCGGGCTGGTTTTTATCGTAGCAATTAAAATGCTAATCGGGGTTTAATTTTAAATTTGCTTTTCAATTTCTAAAAGAAAAATCGTATTTAAATTTGGGTTATAAATAAAATTTGCATTTTTTATAAATATATTTCGCTTAAAAAAGGTGCAAATGTTTAAAGTATTTTAAATTAACTTTAAAGTGGTTTTTAAAGTTTAACGTAGCTTTTTTTTAACTCGCTTACGTTGTTAAACCGGTAATTAACGTATTTAATTTCCTGTTAGTCGTTAAATTACGATAAAAGTTAACTATTGTTTTTTTCCGCCAAAGTGGCGTGGCATAACGGGTTACTTAAGTATTTTAAAACCTTAACGTTTTAAAAGCATTTTAAAATGTTAAATGGTGTAAAAACATATTAACGTTTTTTATTAGTCGGGGTTTCGTAAAATAACGGTACGAAAAGCCTGTTAACGGCGTTATTTCTTGCTAGTTTCGCGTATTTTTAAAACTGGGCAATGGTAATGTTTTGTTTTATTTTTACGTTGGTGTTAAAGTTTTTCCGATTTTCGAAAAAGGTGTGTTTATTTTAAAAGTTCCTTTTTAACTTTTTTTTAAATCGCTTATTAAAATTACCCTTTTTAAACCTAGTGATAAATGTTATCGCTTTTTTTTAAATTTGTAAACCCGGAAATAACGCGTTGCTCCTTTCGCTATTATACTCGATTTTAATAGTTTTAAACATAGCGATATTTCGTGGCTTTCGGGGGTACCACCGGTAGCTTTTTTATTACGCTGGTATGTAATGCACAGCTTGTTATAGCAATATATCCAGCTAAACGCTAACCCGGGTATAGCCCGTTTTGTATTAGGTTTTCCCGCATTCGTTAAAGGTTAGCTATTTGGCGATTATCGTTCCGCTAAAAGCAATTTGCTTTAATATGGCTGGTTTAACCGCATTTAAAGCATTTCCCGTTTTTTAAGTTTTGCTTTTGCTTTTTTTGCTGCTTTTGCTATTAGTAAACGGCCCCCGCATTAAAGTTTATAAAGTTAAAATGCGTTTTATAAACCGTAATAGGTTGCTGTTTAACCTTTTTTAGTTTGCTTTATTATTTTATATTACGTTTTTAAAACTATGTTTTTTCTTTTTTTATTGCCGTTCGGTTCGTATAATTTGTTATTAATACGAACCGCGTTTTAAACGTAATTCGTGAAAAACTTTAGGCGGTTTTATTTTACGGGTTCGTTTTTTCACGTTTTCGCGCAACCCGTTATAAAAGTGCAATATTAAGTAATATCGCTTTAATTAAATTTAATGCTAATTTTTAAAAATCCGCGGCGTATTTAACCGTAGCTTTTTATTATTTAAAAGCTAGCAAGTTTTTTTAGCGATTTAAGTTTCGTCGATTATTTTAAACATTTTTCCAACTTTTTTTTCAAAGGTTTTAAAACTAGCGAAAATAATTTTAATAGCTTTTTAGCTTTTTTTTTGTATTTTTTAAAATAATTACCTTAGGTTAGCTAAAAACTTTTTTTTCATTTTACCTGTAACGGGAACGATGGGAACCGAGGCAAGGCTATAATATACCTTTTATTATTATCACGATCTAAAGCTAAGGAAGTAAAAACAATTGCGCGTTGCGACACGCGTGCGCACAAAAATTAGTATAGCATCCGATGGTTTTTAATTAAGTAACTTTAGGGCCATCCTTGCAACCATGGCCTAAGCGCCCGTAAGGGCCGGCCGTGCCATAACATTACCCCCCCTTCAAAAGGGCCGAAAAGAAACGGTTGTGCGGTTCTCTTCCAACGATTTCCTTTTTTAACGCCTCGGCATCTTTCGTCGCAACCCCTGCTTAATCCCGCCGTCGGCTGGTTTGTTATCATCGGCGTGATCTTTTGCGAAGGCGTCCTTTTCGGCGGTTTCCAGCCAAATTTGCAGTCGCTTCGGCGGGCCTGGCTTATCCGGATACTCCTCGTAATATGCTTTAAGCGAAGTGGCCGCGTTTTTAAAAGCAGTGGCGTTGTAAAAGTTGGGGTCGGGGTCCTAGCCTCGCCATTGCATTTGGTATTGGAGGCGTCCGTAGTACAGCCTCGATAACAGGATGGTTTCCAGCTCCCATTTCTCCTCGCCGTTAACGGTTTTCGATTCGGGTCGCTCCAGCTTTTGTCCCGGCAAAAGGTTGCTTAGGAATCGCTTTAACCTATCCGTATGGAAAACCCTCGTCCTTTTCCATTTTTAAAGGATTTTTAGCTTATATAAATAACCTTTAAAAGCTACGATTCGGTATAACCTTTTGGTTAGCGGGAAATCGAGCTTATTATTGGGCTTATTCGTCGCTTAGTTCTTTTTAATAATTAGGATTTCGTCGCCTACCTCGAAGTTCGAAATTCGACGATGTTTGTTAGTTTGGATGGTTATTTTTTTTAAGCTTAAAGTAATAACTTCCGGGCTTTTTCGCTAAATTTTAACAACTTTTTCGCCGCTTTTTGCGCATTTCCTCGTAACATTTTCTTTTGTGCCGTTAACTTTTTAAACGTTATCCGACGGGTTTAATTCTAATGCGGAAAGTACGAAAAGCTTATCGACATTTCGAAAGGTAATATACCTTTTAGCGATTCGTGCGGAAATATCGCTTAAATTAGGTTAAAAGCGGGTAAAAAGGTTAACCAATTATTTTAAAAATGGTTTACAAATAAGCGTAAACGTTAATTTAAATATTGGTTTATAATTTCGGCTTATCCTGCCGATTAGGAATGGCCGGACGAAAATAGCTTTTAATTTACGCTTAAAATTTTCGATAATTCGTTAGTAAAATCGGAAACGAACTGGGGGCCACGATCGGATCCGATGGTTAAAAGCAAACCGTATACCCGGTATAGTTCTTTATAATATAGCTTTGCCGCTGTTCTTTGTAACCTTCGTATCGTAAAAGATCGTTTATAAACGCTTAATTAAGCAATTCATTATTATTAACGCGTTGTTATACCCCTTCCTATTTTTAAGCATGCTTTTAAAAATCGACGATTATATGCTACTAAGCGCGCATAAAAGGAGGGAAAGGGTGCAGCAACCCGGGCGTTTTATCCCTAAGTACTTTCGCGGATTTACAATTACAATTGGCTACGAACTAATTAACATTTGCATTTAGTTCGGGCCACTAGTACTTTTTAACGAATTTTCTCGTTTTATTACGTCCCGGGTGTGCGGCCGTAACTTGGCCGTATGCTTTCGCAATAAGCTTCGCTAGCCATATTACGTTTTCCAGGATAAAAACGATTAGTTTATCCTTATAAAATATTAATAGTTTGGCTTTTTCGAATCGCTAAGCAAAATCCACCTTTCCGTTCCTTTTTGGCCTTAACTCGGTACTTTTCCAAAAAGGGCGCCCTAAAGTTTGCTTTTAACAGTCGGTTCGATAAAATCATTTCGAACAGCTTTTCCGGTTCCGACTTTTCCGAAGTGGGCGTTTTCAACACGAATAGCAGGTTTTCCGAACTTTTTTATAATGCTGGGCAAATATCGCTTAGTACCGCTTAGTTTCCTTTTTTCCTTTTGGAACTTTATTTCCTCCGTTTTTTTTATTAGCGCGTCCGCCGCGGCATTTTCGGATTTAAAACGATAAGTAATTTCGAAGCGGTATTGGGAAAATAGGTCCGATTAAAGCGGCTTACTTAACGTTTAAGTGTTTTTTCGTCCCGAAATATTTTAACGCCTAGTGGTTCGTAATAACGAGGAACTTTTTAGTTTGCAACTTTATAAATTCCGTTTTTTAATGCTTAAACGCTCGCATTACTGCTAGCAGCTTTTTATTGTAAATGGGATAGTTAAACTCGGCCCCGTATATCGTTTCGGAAAAGAACGCAGTCGAATGCCACCCGTCCTTATGCTTTTGGGATAGCACGCTTGCTAAAACCCCGTTAAAAGCATCCGTTTCCACCCGGGTTTGCCGGTTTTGTTTATAATGTTTAAGTACTGGGGCGTGCAGCAATCGGCGCTTAAGCTTTTTAAAGGACTTTGCCCTCGGTTTCGTCCATTTAAACATTTCGCTTTTTCTCGTTAAACTGGTTAAGGGTTTAGCGATTCGGCTGTATTTTGGGACGAATTTGCGGTAAAAGTTACAAAAGCCAAAAAAAAATTAAACCCTTTTTAAGGATTTTAAAACTTTTTAGTTTTTTACCATTGCGATTTTTTTAAGGTTAATTTTAACTCCGGATATTCCGATAATAAAGCTTAAAAATTTCGTTTTTTCGACGTAAAACTCGCATTTTTTCAGGTCGGTTTGAAAACCGGCTTTTTGTAACCTTCGCAGCACTTTAAACACGTGTTTTCGGTGTTGTTTTAAAGTTAACGACCAAATAATAATATCGTCGATATAAGCGGAGCAAAAGTCGTCCAAATATTTTATTAAAGTGCTATTAATAAACCTTTGGAACGTCGCCGGGCCATTCGTAAGTTTAAAAAGCATTACGTTATATTTAAAAATCCCGTAACGTATGCGGAACGTCGTTAATTCCTTAGCTTCCGGCTTTATTTTAATTTTGTAAAAAGCTTAACGGATATTTATTTTGGTAAAAAACTTAGCGCCCGATATCCTAATTAAAATCTCCTCGATTAAGGGTAACGAATATACGTCCTTTTTGGTTATCGCATTAAGCTTTTTATAATTTACGCACAGCCGTAAACTACCGTTCGCTTTCCTCGCAAATAGGATAAATGCGGTAAAAAATGCGTTATTAGCTTTAATAAATCCTTTATGCAAGTTATCGGTAATGTATTTACCGACACGCTTTTAACTTTTCGGCGGACATTTTATATAGCGAAGAGTAATTTAGCTCGCCGGCGTCGCGTTCCTTTTTTAGTTCGATTTAATGGTTAATTTTAAAACGGAGCGGTAAAAGTTAGTTAAATTTCGCTTTGCTAAATACGTTTAGCATTTCGTAATATTTGGGGGGCATTAGCATTTTTGCTTATTATCGGAGCTTTTTTTTATCGTGCGGCATTAGCTTTCGATCCTTTTAGTTATCCTTTTTGCTTTCGATAAGCCGGCTAATTTCGAATAAGCTGGTTATTGCCAAAAGAGCTTTATACCGCGTTGCGATTTGCATTAGGCCTATTGCACCGATAAAAGCGGTATTAACCGCGCGGTTTTTATACTAACCTACGGCGTTTTTTTTTAAAATGTACTTTCCGTGCGCGTTTTTTTAAACTTAAACTTTCGGCTGGTTTTACGCCTTACCGGGGCTCGGCTTTCCCGCGGCGAAAATAAGGTTTTTAATCGGGGACAAGGTTTATGTTAAAGCTTGAAACCCTTCGTTTCGTTCCGGCCGTAATCGCGACTTCGGCTTCGAACCGGCGGTCGGTCGGGGCATTAACCTTATTAATAGTATTTTTAACGGGGGCTTTTTGCTAGTTAAGGGTTCCCGGGTAATCGCTTTTAACTTGTTAATATGTCGCCGCACTTTGGATAGCGCATTTTTGCCGTTTTTTCTCCTTTTATTTTCCGCTTTTATTAAAGCCTTTTTCCGGCGAACTTTTTTATCGTAAAACTTTTATAAATAACGGGTTAGCGTGGGAAAATTATTTATCGCGATGTTTTATAGCTTAGGGGTTAAAAAGTTAGCGTCGTTATTAAATAAAAGTTTCCGTCGCTAATAATCGGGGAAAATATCGTAACTTTCCAAAAATTTTAACCCGATTATTAAATTTTACTTTATATTTAAAATTAACAGGGGAACGTTATGGAACGTTCGGCGTTAAATCCGGAAATGCGCGATTACCGCTACGTTTACCGCTTATGCTCCTTTTCCGTTATAACCTCCGATTATTTGTAGGATAAAATTATTAAAGCGGGCAGTTTTAAATAGCTTCCTCGCTTTTTTTACCGTGCGTAAATTAACGAAAAGGTAACCATTTGCTCCCGTATTAATTAGGTTTTGTATGGAAAAAAAAAGTCCATTAAACGATATGGTGCTAAATAACGTAAACGAGCTACCGCCCAAATATTTATGGAAAAAGTTAAAAGGTAACTTTTTTTTTATAATTTTCCGCTATATTAATACGTTTTTTGGGAAGGAGTTTACTTTTTTTAAAGTTGTTAATTTTTCAACTCGGCCTTACTACCGTTACTTTTATTAAAGCACTTTTTATTTAATTTGGACGGGTAATATTTAATTAAAATCTCGTTAATTCGGGCCTTATTAATGTTTTTATCGCGCGAAAGGCATTCGCGGGTGCGATATCCGGTTTTTTTGCAGTTAAAATAAAGTCCCTTTTTTAAAAAGCGGGCTATTTCCTCGCGAAATAAGCGAATAACGGCATTTACGGCAAAGGTTTGCGAAAGTTTGTTAAAAGTTTTACAAAATTTAAAGGCTGGTACCAAGTTGCCTCCCTATATTGCTTTTTTCTTTCTTTTAATTACGGCCTTTTCCTTACGCATTTGCTTATACTAAAAGGAAAACTTTTATATTTAACGATAAAACTTTTCGAATATAATGCTTTAATTAATATACTTTCGGATAATTTAAATCCGAAAGTTAAACGTAAAACGATCGTAAATTTCGCGCTTTTAATTCGTTTAAAAAACTTTGCATTTTCCAGTAAAACGTATAAAGTCGTTTTTAAAATCGGGGAATTTATTTCCGGCTTTTATAACTAGCTTTTTAAAATCCGCGTAGGTTTTAATTTTCGCGTTTTTATTATAATGCTTTTTTTAAAAATGGTTTATTAGCTTGTTATAAGTACGGAAACGATCGGGGTAAATGTTTCGGGTATAAAGTAGCAGCACCGAAACCGTTCGATTTGCTAAACGGCTAAATACGTAGGCGAACTTTTCGGGGTTGGTCCACTTTCCTCCATCGATTTAAATCTTGTTTTTAATTTGTCGGTATTAATATTCGAAAATTACTTTATCCGTGGCGGGGTTTCCGTAAAACTCCGAGGGATTTTTTATTTTGGCCTTTTAACATCCTCCCTTTTAGTTCGTACTGTTTAAGCCGGGGGTTTGGTCGCGTCGCGCTATTAATTGCTCCGCGCAATTAGCTAACGTAACATTTTTAATCGCTATGGTATTTTATAAAGCCACCATTTGGTTTATAAGTTCGTTAATTTGTTATTGGTTTTTTAAATCCGTTAAAGCCGGTAGCGAAATCGGGCAAACGTGGTTCCGAAATTCCTTACCGAAACATTTTGCTTACAAATGAACCATTTAAATTATGCGATTAAATTTTTAGCAAGCTCGTAAAACTCCAAAACCTGTATATAAAAAAGCTATCCAAACGATCGAGCGGAGTTTTAGCTCCCGGTATATTGCCTTTAGGTGGTTTTTAACCATTGTTTAAAACTGTTTTTAAATTAGCAAGCTTTTAAAGTTAAGCTAAACAGCTTGCCGTTTTCCGATATTGGCCGGAAAAAAAATGCTACGTCTTCGTCCTTATTTCCCGATTTGCCCGCTAAAGCGGCCAAATCGTCGATCTTAAAATGCAGGTCGTCCTTTAGGTTTTTACTGGTAAAGGTATATTTCGTTCCGTCCAGCTTATTAATAACCTCCTTTTCGTACTGCTCGTAAATTAAAAGGACCTTTTTCTCGTTATCGTTATCCCTATTACCCGCCGTAATCGTAATTGCAGGTTGCGGAACTCCCTTCACATTTTAATAGGTAATTTATTAATGGATCGCCAGCAGCGACTTTCGCTGTTTATCGGATTGGGGGAAAGCTTTCTCCAGGTCGCTTAAAACGAAGCGCATTTGCTTTTTCGCTTCCTAAACGCGCTTTTCGCGCTCGGTAGCGGATATAGCTATAGTGGTCGTTTTCGGGTAATCGTAAGGCCAATCGCCCAGTTCGTTTAAGCTCGTTAATCTATTTCGGTGGGATATTTTAAAAGCCTTCCCAGGCAATAAAACCGTTGTTTAAGCTTTAAATAATGTAACGGGAACAATGGGAACCGAGGCAGGGCTATAATATACCTTTTATTATTATCACGATCTAAAGCTAAGGAAGTAAAAACAATTGCGCGTTGCGACACGCGTGCGCACAGAGATTAGTATAGCATCCGATGGTTTTTAGTTAGGTGATTTTAGGGCCATCCTTACAACCATGGCCTAAGCGCTCGTAAAGGCCGGCCGTGCTATAACATTGCCGTTTAATTTAATAGCAGCGTAAGCGATTTTTTGCTTTTTTTTTTACGAATTTTTATTTGTACAACTTAAAATAGCTTTTGCATTTAGTAAAAAAACGTTTTAAGCTTGCCGTTTTTTCTTTTATAAAGGTTTAAAAACGGGAATTTGTACGTTTAAATCGCGATAAGTACGTCGAAAAACACTAACTTCGTAGTAAATTGCTTTATTTTAGCCTGCCTTTAGCGATTTCCTTCGCTATAAGTTTAAAAAGGCTAGCCGTGTTAATAGCTTTTTTAAAGTCGTATTTAATACCGTTAAAAGTGAAAACCGTGGTTTTTTCCTTTTTAAGCTTCGTATTGCTGCTTGCCATAGCTGCATTGTTTTTTCTTTTAACGAAGTGTTAAATAAAATCAATTAAAATGTTACAATTAAAGGTTTGCCGAGTGCCCCTTAGCAAGCCGGATGCTTCGAGGCTCGTCGACGACCACCCTTTGCTGTAAGTCGGGGCACCCCTTATCCGTCCACCCCACAGTCCGCCCACCCAAAAGAGATCCGATTAACACCAAACCTAGTGCATTTAACTGCAAATTTCTACCTTAATTTAGCTAACGTCGATACAACTGTATATAAATTCCTAATCAAAATCTTCCGCTCTTTCTAATGCTGTATAATTTGCCTTTTTAACTTACCCTTTTGCTTTTGCAACGTGGCGGATATTAACGAAGGTTTGGTTGGGATCCGGTATTACTTTCCCTTTTTGCGAGGCCGTTATGCTTCCAATTCGGCTTTTAACCGCTTAAGTTTTTACTAGGCTTTAAATAACTCGAATTTAATGCGCTTCGTAGCTTTTTTAAAGCTTTCGAAAAAAAAAGTTAAGCCGTAAGGCTTGCCGAAAGCCGGGGCCTTAAAGCCCTAATCCGGAAAGCCAACTTTTTAAATTGTTTGGGAGTTTTTTAAACGCCGGGGATTGCAAAAAAAGGACCGTTAAACGTTGTTTAACCTTGTTATCCTTTGCAAATTGTTAAATTTTAAATTCGTTAGCTGTTTAGTTGGAATTTTTAAGTAAACGTCGGCCGGATAAAGGCTTACGTATATTTCGAGGCTAAAAGCCGGTTTTTTGCGGTAGGCGTATTTAAAAAAGCTAAATACGGATAGGTTTAAAAGTTGCAGTACGAGCGAGGTATAAAAAGGTAAATAAAGCAAATAAACGTCGTTCCGGAGGCAAAGAAATATAAACTTTTTGGTTATATAAAATCCGTGCCCGTCGAGGATTAGCAAACGGGGTTAAAAGGGGTTTGGCCGGGTGGCCGGAAGGAAAACCTTTTGCAGCCATTTTACCACAGTACGCTCGAAAGTCCACTCGTTTTTCGGTGCGGTAAATTGCTAGCCTTTTAAATGGCTTTTATTTTTTAAAAACCACTATTTTTGCACGTATTTTCCTTTAAAAATAATAAAAGGAGGAAGCGAGATTCCAGTGGCCGAAATGCACTTAAGAAAACTCGTTTAAGTGCGAAATTCGGGCTTTTTTTTTTTTTTTTTTTTTTTTTTTTTTGCAAAAGCCGGCTTCCGCGAGGCTTAAAACGAGCCCGTTACCCGTTTTGCGCTCCTATAGGCCGCGCTCGTCCATATTATACGTGTTTCGGTTTAATCCCGGCCACTTCCGAAACCTTTAGGCGCTGCCACCACCGCTTTATTACTTCCGTAGTAGCCTTTTTAAAACGGGCCGACTTTATGCGCCGGCCCTTTTTAACCCGGATTTCCGGATATCTTTGCAAAAAGCGGTTAATTTAACGCTTTTCGAAAGCCGGTTGGGTGCCCTCCCGGCGTAGGATCTCCTTCGCAAAAAACCGGACTTTTGCATGCGTTAAAAGGAGGCCTAAGGAGGTTTAAATAAGCACCCAATTTGCTAAAAGCTTTTTTAAGGCCGGTTTTAACCGCTGAAAAGGCTTTTGCGATTGCCGGATAAGTAGGGCGCTTTGGAAGCGATTTCGTAAAGGCTTTATCGGGGAACACACCTTTTTTGCTATTAGCACGCACCTTTCTCCACTTTTAGCCTATGCGCCCCTTGTGTTATCCAATGCCGGAACCCCGCAAATTCGCCGGGAATCCCTATAGTTTAACATTTTTTGTGCATTTTAAATCGTTTTCCGTGCATTTTCTTTATAGCACAACAACCAACTGCTATAAACGAAGTTATCGCGATTTCGAGCGACGACGAAGCTAATAACCCTTTTGCAAACGAGGCTAATAGCCCTTTTGCAAACGAAGCTAATTGCCTTTTTATAAACGAGGCTGATAGCCCTTTTGCAAACGAGGCTATCAGCCTTTTTGCAAACGAGGCCGCCGGTCCCGCGCTTTGAAACGGGCGGCTTTAAATTAAAAAGCCTACCGCGGTACTTTTTACCTTTTACCCTACCTTCCAAAGCCTCGTTAATGCCTTTAACCCGTAACTACTTTAACAAAACGGGCTTATAACTACCGCACGAACGCTTAAAAACAGCGAGGGCCTGCTAAAAAAGAGCCTTTTTTCTGCTCTTTTAGGCAAAAAAACCGGCCTTCCCAAAAGTTGCGCAACCAGTCCCGGACCTCCCAAATTGCTAACTGCCCGTGGGGATCATTTTGCAAAGGCTTAAAGCTAATAAAGACTTTTAAAGCGCGCCGAATGATTAACTTTAGGCACGAAAACCACGGCCCGGATTAAGGTATCGCTACGGAAGCTACCGCCCTCGCCTCCCAAATTACGGAACGGCAGTGGAAGCTTTTGCGCCTTTTTTTCGCCGACCTTACGATACGTACGCGTGCGATTTTAACCTCCTACGGGGCGATACCCTACCGGGCTTTGGCAATTTGCTGCTTTATACCGTTGGCGAGCCGCCTGGAGGAAAAAAAACGCTAAGGTACCAACCTACAGCCGCTTTTTTACGGTTTTTCGACGAGCTTACGGTGGCGTTTAAGGATTTTAACCTTCGGGATTTCCTTATAAAAGGCCAAAAAGGCACTGCAACTTTCCGGTGCGCGGCTTGGATATACGATCAAGTCGTTTTTATCTTCGTGCCGGCTCGCGCTGCTTTTAAATCGACGTTACTTACAAAACCAACCGGTATAATATGCACCTGTTTACAGCGGTGATTATTACAACGAACGCACAACTTTGCCGGTTTTTTAAGCTTTAATTGCAAACGAAGCCGAAGCAACTTTTGCGTAGGTTTTTTTTACCTTCCGCGATTTTCTTAGCAGGGCCCAAATTCCGGCCCCCGAAATTATTATTACCGACGGGGATAATCACTTCCGTAACGCCGCTTTAAGCGCGTTTCCTTTTTGCACGCTTTAATTATGCGTTTACCATATTAATTTTAACGTGGTCCTACATATTAAAAAAAAATGGAACAAAATTGCGGCTGTTAAAAAGGCTAAAAAGGTGGCGGAAAATGCTTCCGATAAGTCGGATTGTAAGGATTCGAAAGCAGGCCCGGGCATTAACGAGGCTACCAATAAGGCTAATACGGAAGACTTTTAAACCTTTACAAACAGCCACCGGATCGTTAAATCGGCGCAGGGCTCCAACAAATACCAACACCTTTTTAGCGACGTTAAGCATACCCGGGCCGGCTTTTTTGCCCTTTAAAAGCACGTCGTTTATACGCTAACCTTCGAAACTTATAAAAAGGCTTAAGCCGCTTTTTAAATGCATTTTACAAGCAAAAAGCTTTGTTTAACTATTTGCAACGGTTCGTTTAATTAGCAAACAGTAGTAGGCCTATTGCTATACTAAATATAACCCTACCAACGGGTTTATTACCACGGCACCCTCGGAATCAAATTACGGGTTTTTTAAAACTTACGGCCTTTTTGCGAAGGCGACTTTATTACAGGTTGCAAAAGCTACTTTAACGCAAACGAATTACCGGATCGCGGCTTTTAAAGCGGCCTAGCAGGCTTCGGGGTTAAAATCCGCTGGGACTATTGCGAGGTTATAGGCAGGGCAGTTACCTTTACGTGCCTTTTTTAATGCCTTAATCTCCTTAATTAAATGCATAAGCGTGCGTTAGCAACGTTGCCTTCCTAACTGCACTTTAACGGCCTTCCCCTACCTTTTTGCACGCGCGCTACGCGTAAGCAGTACGGCTTGCCCTGCCCTTACGAGCTTTTAAATTTGCATAACGCCCAACGAGAGAATCTCAACTTTCCGGGCTTGCAAATCGACTTTGTAAGCCGCTTTTGGCTGCGAAAGGGTAGCCGGGATACGGAAGATCCCTACTCCGGGTTACAAATCCGGTAAGCAGTTATAAGGGCCGTCCTCGAAAGTCCGGCCCTTTTGGTAACGAGGGGCCGGCGCGGCGCCCACGCAGTACCCGCACGGGTATCCGTGCCGGCGCCAGGCGAAACCTTCGCAATACGAACAGGGGCCTTCCCTACGGCAGGCTGACGAGGCTGACGAGGCTAACGAGGCGGAAAGGCCTATGCTTACCCTCGGCACCCCTTTGCCCTTAACGCCGGCCGCCCTGCCCTTACGGTTGGCCGGAAGGGCTTCCGCGCCTTTTCCAACGCCTGCGCCGGCATTTGACGAGTTTTTTTGATCTTTTTGCGAGTTTTTAGGCACCTTTATAGCCCTAAATAAACGGCCTTAACGCCGTGCCCTTGCACTTTTCCATGTAATTTGGCGGTTTAACACCGCGTTTTTGATCGTTTATTAATAATTTGCTCCTGGCGATAACTTTTATTTGCTTCCCTCCTGTTAACTGAGCCCCTGCCTGTATTAAAGCCTATGTTGTTTGTGTGGGTGCGCTATAAAAAAGTCCATGCGCACCGATATCGGGGTGGGGGTGCGTGCCAATAGCAAAAAAGGTGTGTTCCCGATAGAGCCTCATTTCGTAGGGTCGACTTTGGTACCCCGTTGGCGCGGCAGCCTTCCGGATTGAAACCTTTGCCTGCACCGCAGCAAAGGCTCGTTCGACGTCTTTTTTTATGTACTGTTTCTCCGGCATCCCAGCATTCGAATGCAGCAAAAAGGAAGGAAAACGGATCAAAATTGATGGAATCCCGTAGAATTGAAGTACGCGCGACGATTCGAGGTTGTGGGCCCCATGGGTGGACGGACAGGGGGCGGATGGACAGGGGGTGCCCCGACTTACCTGGGCCGTGGGCAACCTCGAGAGCCTCAGCTTATTCGGCACCGAGACGCGCCACTTCCCCCAAATGCTCTGGCTCAGATACGACCACGAAGACCAGCCTCCACGATATTCCGCCGATTTCCCCATCCACCTTCGGCCACGGATGCTACGTGCCGTCTCCTGACCGTGATCAAGGTGCTCATCGACGCCTCGCGGGCGTACTTGCGGGCCTCCGGGAGCCTTGAACACTGCAAGATTCGTCCGAGCCTATACCGCGCTGCAGGAGAAGCGGCCCGCAGCCCAGGCTGGCAAAGGTTGGGCGCGGTGCCCGCACATGGCGCGAGCCCTGATGGCGAGCCGCCGCTCGGTTGCCGAGAACACCGCTCTTTGGGAATAAGAAGCAGACGTGGTTCGGCTGAAGCCACGACCGGTGTTCCGCTACGGGGATGTGTGGCGTGCAATATCGGACACTTGGCGCGTCCAGGCCGCTGCTTTGAAGGGACCAGCTGGGCCATTAGCGTTGGGCCCACAACACAGCCCAGACGGCAGGGTTGCACCGTCGAGCGCTCGTCCTCCGGAAGGATTTCTCTGCGAATCTCCATGCTGGAGGCCAGATACATAGCCCATGAGCATGGACAAACAGGAGGCCGGAGTGGGTGATATATCCCATCACAAGTGCGTAGTATACAGTCGCCTGAGTTGTGAGGGCTGTCGATGTATTGGTACTGTTGATTCAATAAAATCAGGTGTCGTTAACCCGGCATGAGCATTGTCACACAGGTCACCACTTCGGCCCTGTGCAGAATCAACCTGATGAATCGATTAATTAATGCTCAAACAAATACACCTGTAGAATTACCCGTGGAAGGCTATAACAGAAACCAGAAAGCGAAACCTAAGACCTAAACGAAAATTCAAACAAAAAAGGCAACATCTAATGCTAAATAAGGAGCCACTGTGGCGTTTTTTCTCCCCCTCCCTTCTTTCGCTGGCCTGTCCTTCACCACCAATCCAACCAATTTCTAAGCATTGGGAGATCACCCCACCATCAAAAATGTCGCCGCGTTAGCCAGCCTCCAACCACTCCGGTTGAACACGCCGACGCCGGGCTGCGAGGCCACCCCGTCAGCCGAGAAGAAGCCGATGCTCTTGAGGTACACGAGGCTGCGTCTGACGCGTTCGCGCGACTCGGCCTCGGGGAAGACGGCCTCCTCGCCGCGCATGCGCCGGACGCCGACAGTGCCCCGCCTGCCCTGGAGGAAGTTGAAGACCGGGAAGATGGGGTGGCCGGGCCCGCGCGCGTTCATGTTCCGCTCGAGCGCCGCCAGCCAGTCGCTGCTCGACATGGGCTTGAGGTCCAAGCCCAGCTCCGGGTCCTCGGCCAAGATCCTCCAGAGCTCCCTGACGGGGACGCCGTCGACGAAGCGGACGGTCGGCTTGGGAGTGCCCGACGGCGGCGGGAGCACGCATGCGTCCACTGTGGCGCTGGCGATCTGGTCGCTGCCGGCGGCAAGCAGCCACGCGTCCGCGTCGTCGGCCTCGTCGGCGTTGTAGCCGCCGACGCGGACGGCCGAGCCCACAACGCGCCACAGGAAGTCGTCGAGGTTTGACACGCCCGAGTCCCCATCTCCAATGACAAAACCCGGCTTGAGCACGACGGGCGTCGGGAAGTCGGGAGACGCGGCCGCCAGGCGCTCCCCGTGGCGGCGCACGAGCACCTCCGAGACAAACTTGGTCTGCGCGTAGCCGCCCGAGTCCGCCAGGAGGTCCGCGACCTGATCGTCCGTCTCGTCGGCGGCGCCAAAGTAGCCCCCGGATACGTAGGCGAAGCGCGGCGGGAAGGGTGCGGCGGACAGAGCCGAGAGGAGGTCGACGGTGCTCTCGACGTTGGCGGCCACCATGTCGTCGTAGCCAACGTGCCAGTGCACGGCGGCGCCGTTGTGGATGATGGCCTCGACCTCGCCCGAGGTGACGCGTGCCCAGCGCGACGCGTCCAGCCCCAGGCGCGGCTGGCTGAGGTCGCCCCGCCAGGCCGTCAGGCGGCCAGCGCGGTCCTCACGCCACCAGCCGCCTCTGCGCGCGACGGTCGCCATTCGCTCAAAGGCCTCCTCGTCATCGCTTGCGCGGACGACGCAAAACACTCTCTTAACTTCGGGCCGGAGCAGCAGCTGCTTGACAATCTGGCTGCCGAGGAACCCGGTGGCGCCCGTGACGAGGAAGGTTGGTGGGGTCTGGGTCCGGTTGCGCATGCCCGTCGCCGGTGCCACGGGCGGCAGTCGTGCAAGCCTCTTATCGAATCGGTCGATCTCGGCGCGCAGGTTGATGCAGGCCGAACCGCTGTCGCGCGTCGGCGAGGTCGCCGCGGTTGATACCAAGGTTGGGGCCTGGCTAGGCTCAGAGGACTGGCTAGCCTCAGAAGCTGAGTTCTTACTCTTCTCGTTCTCCCGACCAGCGCCGCCAGCGCCCGTATGCTGGTCTGCGGCGACAGGAGCGTGGCCATCGGGATGGCGGCGCCAAATGTCTTGCGCATCCAGGCCGAAAGCGTGATGGCGGCGATGGAGTCGAGGCCGTACTGCATTGGCACGAAGTCCTTGCCGCCAAGGTCCCGCGGCACCCCGTTGGCGCCGCCACCGAGGATGACGTCCAGCCTGTAGCTGATCTCCGCGGCGACTGTCTCGGTGGGATCCAGCTCGCTCGCCCCGTCCGCCGTCGCCGCGAGGATCTCGCGGTACGTCTCAGCGTCGACGGCGGCCACCCAGGCCTTGACGGCTCCGACGTCGAGCTTGCGGGATGTGTTTGTCGGTATGTCCTGCAGCACGATCCAAGTGGCTGGGACCATGTACGATGCAGACGCTGCGAAAGCACTTCGCGGATCCGCCTGACGCACTGGGTGGCCCGCGCTCTCAGGTGCGGCGCGATGAGGCGCATGCCTAGACTGTCGGTGCCGGAGGGCGTGTCTTTGAGCTCAATGGCGGCGACAAGCCGACCGCCCAGCGGTCCTGTAGACGGGCTCATGACGACCGAGTGTCTGATCTCGCCCATGGCCACGAGGTGGTGATGGACCTCTCCCAGCTCGATGCGCTGGCCGTTGATTTTGACCTGACTGTCCGTCCGGCCGACGAAGGTGAGGGACCCGTCGCTGTTGGCACGGACGAGGTCGCCGGTCGCGTAGAAGCGCGTCTCGGGAGTGCGGCCTACCAGCGGCGCCCAGGTGAGGCCGCTGAGGAAGACCTCGGCGGTTTTGGCAGCGTCGTTGATGTAGTCGCGCGCGAGGGGTGCGCCCTCGAGCAAGAGCTCGCCGATAGCTCCGACGGGGGCGAGGCGGTTCCTGTCGCCCGGCGCCGTCACCCAGCGGCAGCACCCAGACCCGTGGCCGATGTTGGGTCCCTCGGTGGACCTCGTTAGGCGCGGTCGGACGGACGCTATGGCGGAACACTCTGCGGGCCCGTACGCGTTGCCAAGCTGGACTTTGTCGGCCCAGCCGTCGACTTCCTTTTGGGAGACAGCCTCACCCACGAGGAACATGACCTGGAGAGGCGACATGTCTGCTTGCGGATTTAAAGTGCGGAGGAAAGAGGGCGTGATGATGACCCAGTTGACCCTCATATTCCTGATGACGAGCGGGAAGTCGTCGAGCATATCCTGCTTGCGCGGGATGCATACGCACCCACCTGCGAGCAGCGGCATCATCATCTCGAGCAGGGATATGTCGAACATAAAGGACGAGAACTGGAGGCACCGGGTGCTGGGCCCAAGCGACATGTTCTTGGCTTGCGCAACGGCCGAGGTGCAAAAGGCGCCGTGCCCGGTGACAGCGCCCTTGGGCTGGCCGGTGGTGCCCGACGTGAAGACAACGTAGCAGGCACTGGAGCTTGGCACACTGGGCAGCCGACCGACCGGCTCAGCTGTCGCGATCGCCTCGGGGCCGACCACGATGGAGGACGTGCCCCAGTCTGCCACCACCGCGCTGCACGACACCGAACAGAGGACGAGAGAAGTTTGGATCTTGCCCAGCATGTACCGGATGCGCTCGCGGGGGGCATCCGCCTCAAGGACCAGAAAGGCTGCGCCCGCCTTGTGGACGGCGAGAAGGGCGACGGGGACCCAGGCCGACTTTTCGAAGCACAGCGCAACGAAGTCGCCGGGCTTGACTCCATGCCCGACCAGGACGCCGGCGAGCTTGGAAGATGCCTCGTCGAGCTCTGCGTAGGAGAAGTCCCCGTCCCAGGCGTGCACCGCGGCCGCGTCGGGGCGCTGGCGGCACACGTCGGCGAACATGTCGTGCACGGTCCGGTCGACGAGGGGCGGCAGGTCCTCGCCCCATTTGTTGATCTGGGACAGGTGCTCCTCAGGGAGGAGCTGGAGCGAGCCAACGGGCGCCTCGGGAGCTGCTTCAATGGCCCTGAGGGCCTGAACCATGCTCTGTGCGATGTTGTTGGCCTGCGGGTCGGTAAGGTAGTCGGATCGGTAGTCAAACGCGAACTCGATGCGGCCGTCGGAGCTCAAGACGTTGATCATGGCGTCGAACTGGTTACCAAGTGTCAGCGAAATCCTTGGCTGATGGCAGCGGATCCATCAACGGACAGTTTAAGGGTATGCCACTACTCACTTCTGTGGGATCTGCTCCCTTGACTGGGCGGAACGACAGCGGAAGATCCCCGCTGCTGAAGTCGACGTTCGCTGGAAGGACAAGGCAGTGTTGAAAACATGCCGAGGGCGTGCGTGATGTCCGCTAGGGGCGCGTGCTGGTGCGGCAGGCTGTCGACGTGGTGAACAGCCGCCGCAGCAGTGTGGCCGGTGTCGTGCCGCGTCGTCAAAGACGACGCGGGACACGAGCATGTTGATAAAGGGCCCCACTGCGTCCGAGATGCCGTCGAGCTCGACGTCCCTACCGGACGCGATGTACCCAAAGCAGACGTCGTGCTGGCTGCTATAGGACCTGAGCACCAGGGCCCAGGCCAGCTGGAATATGTTGGCGACCGACACGCGCATGCTGCTCGCCAGAGCGGCGAGGCGCGACGCGAACGCCACCTCGGTACGGACGTTGCGCATCTCGCGTCGGCCGTTGCTGCTCGGCACCTTGCCGTCCGTCAGCTGGGGAAGGCGGCAGACGGTGGCGCCCTCGAGGTGGGTAGCCCAGAACCGGAGTGACGCGTCGAGCGACGTCTTTTGGATGTGAGCAATGTAGCTGGAGTAGGAGGGGCCGGCGCCGGCGAGAAGGCTGCCGGCATACGCGCGGTTCCAATCCCGGAGAAGGATCTGCAGCGAGGTCGCGTCGATCAGCGCGTGGCTGACGTGGAAGTGGGCGTAGACCTCGCCTCGTGGGCCGGCGCAGATGGCGAGGCGGTGCGCGGGAGCGCTGGAGACGAGGGCCCCGCGAGACGCAGCCCACGCCTTGTCCAGGACAGTCTCGCCGCGGCCGCAAGCGAGCGTCGTCGTGGATGGGCTTGCCCTCTTCAGGACGACCTGGTCGAACGGCGAGTCGTCGCGGAGGCCGTGGTTGATGAAGACGGTCCGCAGCATGGGGTGGCGCTCGACCACGCGGTGCCAGGCGCGCTCCAGCCGGGCCAAGTCGACCTGTCCGCCGCTGCTGCGGGCGGGGGAGATCTCCCACACAAAGTGCACGTCGTACTGGGTGGCATCTCTGGATTGGCTGAGAAGGATGCCGCGCTGCATGGGCGATGTGGGGTACACGTCCTCAACCTCGTCGACTCCCGTGGGCGAGATGGCCGTTAATGCCCAGTTGAGCCGCTTAAGCTGCGCGTGCGAGATGGGTAGCAGCGGCACGTCGGCTCTGGTCAGCTGTGCCGGCGTGCGCCGCAGCGCAAGCGCCACCTCCTCCAGTCCCTGCTGGAACAGGCCAAACCACCTGGCCAGGCGATCTTGGTGACGGATTTCGGCGCCGTAGCTCCAGGTCATGGTGAGCGCATCCTTCTCGACGACGGCTAAAATATCGATCACGGAGATCCGGGCGGCCGACAGGCTCACATCCGCGGGCCGCATGGTCCTTGGCATGAACTCGAACAGGCCCTCGGCGCGCTCTAGCTGCTGGAAGCGGCCGAGGTAATTAAGGACGACCTCGAAGGGGAGGCTGTCGGGTCTCTCCGAGCCCCGCAGCATTTTGGACGTGAAATAAGGCACACCTAGCCCGGGCACGTCGCGCCGGGCGTCTTTCGCCCGGACGACGCGGTCGACCCAGTCGTCTCCGTCGGCGGGGGCGAGCACAATCGGTACGATAGCGGTGAACCAGCCCACCGTGTCGTGGACCGTCACGGCCGTGTCGCGCGGGTGGTCCCTGCCGTGCGTCTCGGTGTGGAATGGAGGCGGCGTACGCTCTGGGAACACGACTGCAAACGCATGGGCGGCTACGGCTAGGAGAACATCTGGGAGCTCGGCCCTGAGCGTCTTCTCGGCCGCGCGGACCAGGGTCTCGGTGATGGCAGCATCAAGCGTGAATTCTCCCTCGACCAGGCTGGTGGAGTCGTTCGCCGGCGGCGCGTCCACGCCCCAGAACTCGAGATTCGGATCTGGTGCCGCGGACGGCAGCTTCAGGGCCGCAGCCGCCACTTCTGTGTCGGCATACTTGTGCAAACTGCGGACCCATCGCTGGTACGACCACGACGTCTGCATCTCGGGCGTGGATGCGGTGCCCTCGATCAGCTGCTCTAGGTCCTGGAGCAGCGTGCGCCAAGACACCAGGTCGATGACGAGGTGGTGCGCCACCATGAGCAGCGAAGTCTCCTCGCCGACTCGGATGAGCCTCGCAGCCACGAGCGGGCCGGCGGTGATGTCGAGGCAACGGTGCGCCTCCGCCATGAAACCCCGTGCTTCGCCCCAGGACGGCGCGCTGCCGCTGGAGAAAGAGAGGGCATCGTTGGCCATCGGCCGCACCGCCTGCGTCCACTGGCCGCTGGGCTGGCTCCTCTCGAACCGGGCGCGCAGCATTGGGTGTCGGCGAATCAGGTCCAGCAGGGCGGCTTGGATGGTCGACTCGGCGGTTGGCTTGCGCAACTTGAGCAGCAAGCTCTGGTTGTAGTGGTTCTCTCCTTCGGGGAACTGAGCGAGGTGAAGCTTCTGGATGGGCGAGAGAGGGAAGGCTGCGAACTCATCCTCGGTCTCCTGCCCGCTGCCCGCGGCGGCTTCCGCCTCGTCACCCAGCCTGGTGGCCTTGACAGCCATGGCCGGGATGCTGGCGCTGCCGAGTATGTCTCGAACCTGCAGGGACACGCCGCGCTGCCGGCACAGCGCCATGGCCTGCATGGCCGTGATGGAATCGCCGCCCATGCCGACGAAGGAGCGGTTTGCCGGGACGCGGTCAAGAGGCATGTTGACGACTCCCGCCACCACGGTGCGTATGATCTCCTCGACCTCGCTCTTGGGCACGAAGATGTCGTCGGCCGCATCCTCAACCCACCTCGGCACGCCGTGGGACATGCTCTCGAGCACCTTGCCATCAACCTTGCCGTTCGCGTTCAGGGGCATTTGGTCCAGCACCACAATCCGCTCGGGTACCATGTATGCTGGGAGCAGAGCCTGCAGGCGAGTGCGGATGTTGCGCTCAGCCTCGGGCCCTTGCTTGGAGGTCACGAACCCAACCAGGTCCGGCTCTTGGCCATCTCGAGTCCTGATCACCACAGCCGCGTCCTGCACCGCCTCGTAGGAAACCATGGCGTGCTCGATCTCGGCCACCTCGATCCGGTGGCCTCGAATCTTGATCTGCTGGTCCATACGGCCGAAGAACTCGATCTGGCCGTCCGCCCGGTATCGGACCCGGTCGCCAGTCCTGTATGCCCTCGTCGTCTTCCCGTTCATCGTTACACTGACAAAGCGATCATCGTTCAGCGCCGGGTCAGTGTAGCCGCGCGCGAGCCCATCTCCCGTCACAACGAGCTCTCCCATGACACCGAGGGGAACCATTTTCTGCTGGCCGTCCATGACGAAGGCCCCGGAATTGGCGATTGCCCGGCCGATCGGGACACCGTTGGTATAATTCTCCTCGCCTACCGGCACACGGTACTTGGTGCTAATGCACGAGTTCTCCGTCGGTCCGTACACGTTGAAGACGGCGCCTCGGACCAGGCGCGCCGCCTCGACGGCGCTTTGCGGCGGAACCTGTCGGCGCCGACCACCAGCAGATCCAGCCCGGCAAGCGCGGCCGGTGCCGAGGCCATACATTGCTTGAGGAGCGCGGGCGTGAACAAGGCTCCGCGGATCCCCTTTTCCGCAAACACGCCCCCACAACAGGTCCAGGACGGTCATGTAGTCGATGCAAACCACGGCGCCACCGCTCAAGATGGCCGTGTATATCTCCCAGGTGGCGGCGTCGAATGCCGTGTTGGCCATGTGGGCGATGGGCGCTCCCTGCAGGGCCACGTCGGCTCGCTTGCCAACCGCACAATGCCGCGGTGCTCCACCATGACGCCCTTTGGACGGCCCGTCGAGCCAGATGTGAACATGACATAAGCAAGGCTTGCAGCCGAGGGCTGCTGGTCCGCAGGTGCCATCTCTGCCGGGCCCGCGCCCTTAGAGCGTCGCCGATCCTTGCCAGCTCGACGCCAGCTGTCGGGCAGTCCGGTAGAGGGACGTCGCGGCCGAGAAGCACCAGTGTGTTTTCCGCCACGGTCGACAAGATCATGGCGATTCGAGCTGCCGGTGCGTTGGTGTCGAGCGGGATGTACGCAAGTTCGCCTTGAGCACGCCGAGGAATGCCACGACCGCCTCGCAGGACCGCGGCGCGAGCACGCCGACGAAGGTTTCCGGGCTCATGCCCTTGCGGCGGCGGAGCCACGTCGCAAGCTGGCCAGACTTTTCGTCGAGCTCCTTGTATGTCATCCGAGCCGACGAATCGACGACTGCTGTCGCGTCTGGGTGGGCTGTTGCTTGCTTGCGGAAAGCGTCAACCACAGACCCTCTCGGGTAGTCGGTCTGTTGAATATCCAGGAGACCCATGGACCGCACCTCGCCGAGTCCATCCGTGAGCGGGAGCGTCGACAACGGGGTGCGGGGGCGGTCGAGGCCGCGGCGGAGGATCTCGAGGAACACGGCTACGATGCCATTGACAGTTTCCTCTTCGAATAGGTCTTTGCTATAGAGAACCCTGCCGTCGAGTCCTTTTTCGCCCTGCAAAAGGTGGAATTCGAGATCCATGCGGGTCGTCGGGTTACTCGGGACGGCCTCGGCAGCCAAGCCCTCGAGGGGTATGCGCTCGAGATCCTGCTGCGAATGCAGTGCAAACATGAGCTGAACCAGGGGGTTCCTGGAGGTCAAGCTATCCCTGAGTCCAGGCAAAAGCTCCGACACGATACGCTCGAAGGGGACGTCTTGGTTTGCAAATGCCGCCGTCGCCGTGGAGCGGACCTGCCTGACCAGGCCTTCGAATGTGTCGTCTTTGCCAACAGCGATCTTCATGCATTGGGTATTGACGAAGAACCCAATCATGTTTTCGAGCTCGGGCCGGTTTCTGTTGGCGATTGGGGTACCGATGGTGGCATTCTCGGCTCCCGTGGTGAGGCGGTAGTGGGCCTGCACGGAACGCGGCCAACAGCACGGTGAATGAGGTGGTCTGGTGATACCTGCAAAATGCCTGGAGGTCCTCGTACACGGACCCGTCAACCACCAGGGGCACAACGCCCGCGTCTCCCGAGAGCGTGGCCGGCCGGGGCTTATCCGTCAGCAGCTCGGCTGGGGAGCTGTCTGCCAGCATTTTCTTCCAGTATTGCAGCTGGCGCCCATGCTCGGTAGACTGCTGCGTCTGCCACACGGCAAAATCGCGGTACTGGATCGGGAGCGCTGGCACGGCCGATAGGGGGTCGCGCCCCCGCATCGCCGCGGCGTAGAACTGACCCAGTTCGGGCGCATCACATCAATGGACCACCCGTCAGAAATGATATGGTGCATGACGACGGAAAGGACGTGGTCGTTTTCCCCTAGCCTTATAAGGGCGACTCTCCAGCCCGGCCGGGCAGCCAGATCGAATGCGGTGGTCTGTTCTCTCCGCAGGCGCTGGGTGAACTCTTGGTGCGTCTTGGCTGACATGTCGACAATGTCTAGCTTGACGGTGCCGACAGGTCCCACAGCTTGCATGCCTACGCCGCCTTTCTCGTAGAATGTCGTGCGCAGCGTCTCGTGGCGCGTTTCGAGGGCCCGGATTGCCGCTTCCAAGGCCTCTGTCTTCAATGTCCCGCGCAGGCGCGTCGCCATGGGGATGATGTACGCCGTCTTCCCAAGGTCGATCTGGTCCAGGAACCAGAGACGGCCCTGAGCAAACGACAACTTGACCGGGCCGTCGTGGGTGGTTTTTGCAATGGGCTTGTGCGAAGCCGAAATACGGCGAATCGTGTCGGCCAAATCGCTCAAAACGGGCTGGTCAAAAATATTCTTGACCGATATATCGGTGTTCAGTCGACGGCTCAGGCGGGCGCGAGCTTGGTTGCCATAAGGGAGTGGCCTCCTTGGTCGAAGAAGTTGTCGTTTATTCCGACCACCACGCCGAGAACCGAAGCGAATTCCTCGCAAACAACGGCCTCAATATCGTCTTTCGGACTGGCGCGGGCAGAAGTCAGGGCGCTGGGCTTCTGGACAGTCTGGGCCATGCGACCCAGTTCTTCGCGGTCGACCTTGCCGTCCGCACCGACCGGGAGCTGAGCACCGAGCACGACAATCTTCTGGGGCACCATGTGTGCCGGGAGCATCTTCTGCAGCCCCTCCCGGATCTGCGCCTCGACACGGCGGCGATGCAGGCGCTCCAGCGGCTGGCTCGTGAGCGAGGCGACCGGCGAGCCCGCCGGCTCGTCGTCGGTCGGGAACTGGTACAGGACACGCGCGCCGCCCTCGGCCGCGACCCTGTGGAACACGGCATCCAGGGCGCCGGCGCGAGACCGCTGGCGCGCCCAGCTGACCTCGACCCGGAAGCCGGCCTCGTCAGCCAGACGCGTCAAATCAGCAGCAGACAGCGACTCGCGACGCTCAGCCGCAGACCGGACAGCCGAGATCCAGGCGGCCCCGTCGACGGTGTCTTGGGTGTCGCCCTCGGTGTCGAGCGACTCGATGACGAGCCTCTCAAGCATCGTCTTGGGCCAGGGTATGTTTTCAATCGCAACGATGGCGCCGACGGGCGCGCTCCGCAGGAGGCCGGCGAGGCCCTCCCGGCCCATGCCTGACGCCTCAAAGTCCACCCAGGCATTCTGGTCGGTTGTGTGCACCGGCCGTGCATTTTCCTGCGAAACGTGGAACTACCGCCGCGTAGCGGTAGGAGCTGAGCTCGTTGGTCGCAGTCATGCACTTGGGCAGAATCTCAACGTGGTGGACAAGACCAGGCAGCTGCTTCTTGAGGCTGGTGAAAAATGCCGGGCTGATGAGCAGCTCCTCTTCGCTCTCGGTCAGCTCTGCGATGATTTGCCTGACACCAGCCTTCGTGGCCGACCCTCCAAGCGAGTGCAGTGCCCTCGATGCTAGGAATTGCCTGTTGATGGCGTAGGACCGGACGTCGCCGAAGAAGATGCGCTTGACACCCGGCGTCCGAACAAGCTGGTCGACGATATCGGCAAGATATTCACGAGTCGGGAAGTACTGGACGACCGAGTTGATGACCACGAGCTCAGGGCGCAGCTCCAGGTGGCCAACGTCTGCCGCCGTGCCGACGTGCATGTGCACGCGGCCAGCCAGCGTGGCGTCCGCCTTGACCCGGTCCTCGACGAACCTGGTGGCCGCGCGGAAGGCTCGAGACCCCAGTACCTCTCGAGGCCGCCCCGCCGCCTGGCGAGGTTGAACAGGATCATGCCGCTTCCAGTGCCGACTTCGAGCACACGCCCGGGCGCCGCGCCCTCCAGCATGGCCTGCATCGTCTCGTCGAGCCACTCCTGCATCTCGGCGCGGTCGATCAGGCTGCCATCGTACATGGAGGTCCAGCCCATAAAATCGTTGCCGAGGGTCGTGTCCTCGATCTTGTCGATGTCGGTGTACGTGGCCTTGTCAAAGTGTGTCACCCACCCGTCGACCTGCCCGCTGGCGTCGTCGTGGTCGGGAGGCGTGTTTTGGTCGTCTTGGTCGCCACGAACGCGACAACCTTGTCGGCCTGCACCACGACGGCGGCGTCTGCCACGGTGTCCTGCTTGAGGATTGCATCTTCCACCTCGGCCGGCTCGATGTGGTGGCCACCGATCTTGATCTGTTGGTCCATGCGGCCAAAGAGTTCTAGCTGGCCATCGATCGGGCGGTGCCGGGCGCGGTCTCCTGTCCTATACGCCTTGGTGGGAGTGTTGCCGACCACGATCTCGATCTCCACAGCCCGGTTTCGGTCCAGATCAGAGTCCGTGTATCTTCGTGCCAGGCCGTCTCCGGTCACAACCAATTCTCCCATGACTCCTGGAGGGACGAGCTGCTGCCTGCGGTCCATGACGTACGCGCCCGAGCTGCTGCGGAGCTCGTCGAGGCCGTCCTTTGTGAGAGGGAGCGTGGAGATAGGCTCCTGTGGCTGCTCAAGCCCCTGGCGGAGGACGTTCAGGAAAACAGACACGAGGCAGTGTATCGTCTTGGGCTCGAACAGATCCGTAGAATACAGGGCCCTTCCACTCAGGCTGCCTGCTCTCTGGAGGAGGTGGAACTCGACATCCAGCCGGGTCGTGGCCGTGCCGGGGACGGGGTCCGCAGTCAGGCCTTCCAGCTGGATCCTGTCGAGGTCTTCTTGCGAGTGCAACACCAGCATGGTTTGGACGAGCGGGTTGCGGGACATATCGTTGGTGCCGAGACGCAGCGACGACACAATGCGCTCGAAAGGTACGTCCTGGTTAGCGAAGGCGGCCGCGGCGGTCGTCCTGGTTTGCTCCACCAAGTCCGCGAAGGAATCGTCGTCACCGACGGCCACGCGCATGCATTGGGTGTTGACGAAAAATCCGATAAGGTTCTCGATTTCTGGGCGGTTACGGTTAGCAATAAGACTCCCGATAGTGGCATCTTCCACGCCGGTCAGTCGGTAGTGCGCAGCGCGGAAGGCTGCCAGCAATGCGATAAAGGAGGTTGTCCACCCCGCCCGGCAGAAGGCTTGCAGTCGTTGGTACAGAGCCCCATCAATCACAAAATCGGTCACACCTGCGCCCACTGAAGGGCGCTGGGACGCGAGCGGTCGGTAAGAAACTCGGCCGGGGTGCTATCGGCAAGCTGCGTCTTCCAGTACTCGAGTTGGCGCCCGTGGTCTGCCGCCTGTGCCGGCTCCCTCTGCCAGGCGGAGAAGTCACGGTACTGTATGGGGAGCGGCGCTATCTGCTCCAGTAGAGGCTCGTGGCCGCGCAGGGCCGCTGCGTAGAACGCGCCGAGCTCTTGGCGCAGGACATCGATGGACCAGCCGTCAGCTATAATGTGGTGCATAACGATCGAGAGGATGTTATCGCGCCCCCTGGCAGCTGGATGAGGGAGACTCTCCAAGCAGGCTCAGACCCGAGGTCAAAGGGGGTCGTCTGCTGTTTGAGCAGCAGCCCGGTGAAGTCGTCGTCCTCTGGAGATAGGTTCATGACTTTGAGCTGTACTCTCCCGCTATCGAGCACCCTCTGTACGCCTACGCCATCCACTTCACCAAACACGGTACGAAGTGTTTCGTGGCGCTGCTCCAAGGCGGCTAAAGCAGCCTCCAGAGCGTGGATGTTCAGAGCTCCGCGCAGGCGCGTGGCCATCGACATAAGATACGACGCCGTCCCACCGGCCAGCTGCTCCATAAACCACACTCGGCCCTGCGCAAAGGATTGCCGGACGGGACCAGAATAATCCCCGACTCCCTTGATTGGGCTGTGCGAGGCGGAGCCGCTGCGACGGATCGTGGCGGCAAGATCGGCCAGGACGGGGCGATCAAAGATGTCCTTGACGGATACGGCGGTGCCAAGACGGCGGCTGAGGCGTGCGGCGAGCTTGGTGGCCATGAGGGAGTGGCCGCCGAGGGCGAAAAAGTCGTCGTTGACGCCGACCTCGCCGACCCCCAGCACGCCGGCGCACTCGTCGCAGACAGCGAGCTCGACCTCGTCGCGGGCGGCCACCGCCACTGCGGCCTGGACCTCACCCCTCGCCGCCGTCTGCGCGAGCCGGCCGAGTTCCTTGCGGTCGACCTTGCCGTTGGCATTGAGCGGCATCTGGTCCATCAGCACGACGCCCTCGGGGATCATGTACTTGGGCAGGAAGCCGCGCAGCCGGCTCCGGATCTCCGCCTCAGCGGCCGCCTGCGAGTGCTGCTCCGTCAGCCTGGGCGCCCGCACAAAAGCGATCATCTCGGGTTCCTGGCCTTCTTGTTGTGTGCGCACGACGACGGCGGCATCGGTGACGGCTTCGTGTCGGAGCAGTCCACGCTCGACCTCGGCCAACTCGATACGGTGGCCGCGAATTTTGACCTGCTGATCTATGCGCCCAAAAAATTCCATCTCACCGTCCGTGGGCCGGTAGCGTGCCTTGTCGCCAGTCCTGTAGGCCTTGACAGTCTTACCGGCGATTTCCACCCGGATGAACCGGTCGCGATCCAGTGCCGGATCCGTATAGCCGCGCGCCAGCCCGTCTCCCGTGACGACCAACTCTCCCATGACGCCAATGGGTATCAGTCGCTGGCGCCCATCCATGATGTAAGACCCAGAGTTGGTGAGGGACCGGCCAATAGGCACACCGTTGGGGCAGCCTTCCTGCAGGGTCATCTTAAATATCGTACTAAACGTGGTGTTCTCCGTCGGCCCGTACGCGTTGATGATGCCGCACTTCGTCGCGACCTTGCAAGCCGCGATAGCATCTTGCACATCCAGGCGCTCTCCACAGGCCAAGAGGGTGTCGAGCCGCGCGATGGCCATGGCCGACTCGGGGCTGGCGAGGCACTGCTTGAGGAACGCCGGTGTGAGCAGGGCTGCACGCACCTGCTCCCTCTCAAAGGCCTTGGCCAGTGCCGCTGGATCGAGAAGCGTCATATAGTCGAGGCAAACAACGGAGCCGCCATTGAGGAGAGGTGCCGTTAGAGCTCCCAGGTGAGAGATCGAACGAGAGGGTCGTCACGTGGGCCACGGGGACGGCCGAGGCGGCGGACGTTATGATGTTGGTGTCCTTCACCAGGCGCACAATGCCCCTATGCTCGACCATAACACCTTTGGGCTTGCCAGTCGAGCCCGATGTAAACATGACGTAGGCGAGGTGTGTGGCTAAGGGCCCGTCGGCAATCTTTGCCCCTGGCGGGCTCGAAAGACTGCCCGCAGAGGCGTGGCTTAACGTGTCGTTAATGCGGGTCGCGTCCACGCCTGTCAGGTCGATGTCTGGAGGGGGCACTCCGCGGCCAAGCAGCACCAGCTTGCACTTAGCCGCCGCCAGGATAGCCCCAATACGGGCCCCGGGCACGTTAACATCGAGGGGGATGTATGCCAGTTTGGCTTTAAGAATACCCATAAAGGCCACGACGGCCTCGCACGAGCGCGGGGCCAAAACACCGATAAGCGTCTCGGCTGGAGCGCCCCGGCGACGAAGCCAGGCTGCCGTCCGTTCTGATTCGGCATCAAGCTGGGCATAAGTGAGCCGCTGCCCCGACGAATCCGTAACGGCTGTCGCGTCCGGGAGGGCGGCTGCTTGCTGGCGGAAAATGTCCACCACGCTCGAGTCGCGCGGGTAGGCTGTGCGCTCTATATGCATCAAGCCCATCGCGTCGAGCTCGTCGAGCCCGTCCGTCAGAGGGAGTGCCGAGATGGGCGTCTGGGGTCGATCCAGGCCCCGGCGGAGCACCTCCTGGAACACGGCGACGACGCCCTCGATTGTCTTCCTCTCGAAGAGGTCCGTCGAGTACAGGACCTTGCCAGACAGACTGTGCTTAACTTGAAACAGGTGGAACTCTAGGTCCAGGCGCGTTGCCATTGTCCCTGGCGCCGGTTCAGCCGACACGCCTTCGAGCTCAACCCTATCCAAGTCAGTCTGCGAGTGCAAAGCGAAAAGGAGCTGCACTAGGGGGTTGCGGGACGCGTCCTGGGACCCCCGCAGGAGCGCCGAGACAATCCTTTCAAACGGAACATCCTGGTTCGCGAAGGCGGCCGTGGCCGTGACTCGGACCTGCTTGACCAGTGTGTCAAACGTGGTATTCTTCTCGTCCACCGTGATCCTCATGCACTGCGTGTTGACAAAAAAGCCGATCAGATTTTCCAGCTCGGGCCTATTGCGGTTGGCGATGGGCGTGCCGACGGTGGCGTCGTCGGCCCCCGTGAGACGGTAGTGTGCCGCCCGGAACGCAGCCAAAAGGACGATAAATGCTGTCGTCTGGTGCGCGCGGCAGAAGGCCTGCAGCCGCTCATATGCCGCTCCCTCAATGGTGAACTGGACGATGCCGGCCTCGCCAGACAGGAAGGCAGGCCGTTGTCGATCGCACAGCAGTTCTGCAGGCGAGCTGTCCACCAGTTGCGTTTTCCAGTATTCCAGCTGCCGTTGGTGCTCGGCAGCTTGCTCGGGCAGCTTCTGCCACAGCGAAAAGTCCCTGTATTGGATGGGCAGGGGGTCGAGCGCCTCGAGGGGGTCGCGGCTGTGGGCTGCGGCCGAATAAAAGCGGCTCAAATCTTTTCGGACAACACCAAAGGACCAGCCGTCCGAGATGATATGATGCATGACTATCGAGAGGATGTGGTCGTCTGGTGCGATTCGCAGCAGGGACACCTTCCAGCCGGGCTCAGACCCCAGATCAAAGGACGCGGCCTGTTCCTCGCGCAGAATCTGGGCGAAGTCGCCGGAAGCGTCGAGGACTCTCAGCTTCTTCTGTGCGCCGGCCGGCCGCACCACCTGCATGCCCACGCCATCGTCGCCATCCTGGAAGGTGGTGCGCAGCGTCTCGTGCCGCTGCTCCAGCGCGTGCAAGGCGGCCTCGAGCGCGTCCACCCGGAGCTGGCCGCGGAGCCGGGTAGCGAGCGGCACGACATACGCGGTCGAGACGTTGAGCTGGCCCAGGAACCAAAGCCGCCCCTGTGCAAACGACTGCTCCACGGGACCCGAGTAGGGCGTGCCCGCGATCGGGCTGTAGGCGCTCGAGCTCCGGCGGATGCTGGCCGCGAGGTCCTTGAGCACGGGCTGGTCGAAGATGTTTTTGACGCTGACGTCAGCGTCCAGGCGGCGGCTGAGGCGCGACGCCAGGCGCGTCGCCATGAGCGAATGCCCGCCCCGGTCGAAGAAGTTGTCCTCGATGCCGACCTCGACGCCCAGCACAGCGAGAAATTCGTCGCACACAGCGGCTTCTACCTCGTCGCGCGGAGCCACTCGTATGGAAGAGGAAGTGACTCTGCTCTTTTTGGCTGTGGTTTTTGCCATGCGCGCGAGCTCCTTGCGGTCGACCTTGCCGTTTGCGTTGACAGGCATGCGGTCCAGGACCCGATCCTGTCTGGGACCATGTACGACGGAAGCAGCGCCTGGACCCTGTCGCGCACCTCGGCCTCGACCCGCCGGCTCTGGAGCTTCTGCAGCGGCCGGTTCGCGAAGGTGGCCAGCGGCGCACCCGCGTCGTCGGTCGGGAACTGGAACAGGACGCGCGCGCCCTCGGCCGCCGCCGAGTAGCGGTGGAAGACGGCGTCGAGGGCGGCGCTCCTGGACCGCTGCCGGGCCCAGCTGATCTCGACGCGGAAGCCGGCCTCCTCGGCCATGTGTGCGAGGTCGAGCGCCGAGAGGGATGGGCAGCGTTGGGCAGCCAGCCGCGCGGCGACGACCCAGGCCTCATTCTCGTCTGCCTCGTCCTCGAGCGAGGCCAGGACTTGCCGCTCCACGATGGTCTTGCTGTACGGGATGTTGGCGACCGCCACCGTGGCCGGCTCTCCAGTCGCGCCCTTGAGGAGGCCAGCAAGGCCGTCTCGGTCCATGGCGGATTCTTGGAAGTCGACCCATGCGGACGCGCCCACAGCGCGCGGCGGCTCCTCGGTGTTCTGCGAGCAGTTCAGGTGGATAACGGCCGCATACCTGTAGCAGCTCAGCTCGTTGGTGGCCACCATGCGCTTCGGAATGACCTCGACATGCCTGACCCGGTCGGGCAGCAGTCCCGCCAGGCCGGTGAAGAAGGCTGGGCCGACCAGCAGCTCTTCCTCGCGGTCTTCCATCTCCTCTAACCTGGCCCGGAATTCAGCCTTGGCGATCCTGGGGCTTTCGCCCAGCGAATGCAGGGCCCTGCCGGCCAGGAACTGCCTATCGATGGCGTGAGAGCGCATGTCGCCGAAATACACCCGCTTGACGGTCGGGATGGCGGCTATCGCTCGGACCAGGTCCAGCAGGTACTCGGGCGAGGGGAACAGCTGGGCAACCGAGTTGATCACCACCAGCTCCGGCTGCTGGGTGTCGATGTTGCCGAGGTCCTCTGCCGTGCCAACGTTCATCTGGACCCGGCCCGCAAGCTCAGGGACTGAGGCCACGCGCTGTGTGACGAAGGAGGCTGCCGACTTGGACGGCTCGATGCCGACGTAGTTCTCGAGTCCGCCGGCCTTGCCGAGATTGAAAAGGATCATGCCGCTTCCAGTACCGATCTCAAGGACGCGGCCTGGTGGGCGGCCGTCCAGGATGGTGCGGATGGTGTCGTCGAGCCACTCCTGCATTTCGGCCCTGTCGATGGCACTCCCGTCGTACATGGACGTCCATCCAACAAAGTCGTTGCCCACAGCCGAGCCGTCAACGCCGCCGAGCGTGGCGTAGTTCTGCTGCTCGTAATGGTTCACCCAGATCTCGACCTGGCCGTCTTCCTCATCCCGCACGTGTCCTCCGCCCGCGGCTCGACAAAGCCAATCATCTCGGGCTCGCCGTTGTCGTCGTTGTGGATAATAACTGCGGCGTCGCGGAGCCGGCCGTGGCCGAGCAGCGCGTTCTCAACCTCGGCCAGCTCAATACGGTGGCCGCGGATCTTAACTTGCTGGTCTATGCGGCCGAAAAACTCGATCTGCCCGTCCGTCGGCCGCCACCGCACCATGTCCCCGGTCCTATACGCCCGGATGGGCTCCCCCGTCGACCTGGATCGCTATAAAGCGCTCGCGGTCCAGCGCCGCATCCGTATACCCGCGTGCAAGGCCATCCCCTGTCACGACGAGCTCTCCCAGGACGCCGAGTGGCACAGGCCTCATCAGGGAGTCCATAACGTACGCGCCCGAGTTGCTGTACGCCCGGCCGATCGGGACGCCGTTGGCGCACTGCTCATCGGCGCTCATGCGGTACATGGTGCTAATGCCCGTGTTTTCTGTGGGCCCGTAAGCGTTGCAAAATGCGTGCCGCACTCGCTGCGTCGCTCTCAGAGCGTCCTGGGGGCGGATGGCGTCTCCTCCGGATAGCAGCATATCCAGCTGGCTAAACATCGAAGGTGATTCGTACAGGTACTGTTTAAGGAAAGCTGGCGTAAACACAGCGGCCCGTATTCTTTCCCGTTCGAATACCGCCGCTAACGCCTTGGGGTCCAGCACGGTCATATGGTCGATGCATACAACGGTGCCGCCGTTTAATAATGCGGTGTATATCTCCCACGTCGCCATATCAAACGCGGGGTTTGCTATGTGGGCAACCGGGACGGCTGCCTTGTTGGCAGGTAGAACGCTCCTGTCCGCGACGAGACGGACGATACCGCGGTGCTCGATCATGACGCCCTTGGGGCGACCCGTCGACCCCGAGGTGAACATCACGTACGCAAGGCTCGTAGCCAGCGGCCTTCCGGTGCTGGCCGCCGCCGACGCCGCGCCCGCGGTGTCGACCGCCTCCTCGAGCCTGCACAGCTCCACGTCGACGCCCGGGATCTCAGCCTCGCACACGCCGCGGCCGACCAGCACCAGCCTCCTCCTGCCGCCACCGGGCATGGCCAACAGGATCTCGGCGACGCGCGCCGCGGGCACGCTGGGGTCGAGCGGCACGTAGGCGAGGTTGGCCTTAAGCACAGCCAGGAACGCGGCCACGGCCTCGCACGACCGGGGCGCCAGGACGGCAACAAGGCTCTCGGCTGGCATGGCGCGGCGCCGGAGCCAGGCCGCGGTCGCGTCGGACCGCGCATCGAGCTGCGCGTACGTCAGCCGCTCCGTCGAGTCGACGGCCGCGAGCGCGTCGGGCGTCGCCACCACGTGGGAGCGGAACACATCGACCACGCTCAAATCGCGCGCATAATCGGTCCGCTCGACAGCCAGCAGACCCATGGCCCGCAACTCGTCCAGCCCGCCCAGCGGGAGCGCCGAGACCGGTTCCTCTGGCTGCTCGATGCCCCCGCGCAGCATCTCTCGGAAGGCGGCGATTATGCCGTCGATGGTCCTTGGTCGGAAAATGTCTGTCGAGTAGGCTATCTTGCCCTCAAGGCGGCCGTGTGTCGCGTGGGCCAGGTGGAGCTCGAGGTCGAGCGCGGCCTCCCTCGTCGTCGTGGGCTCCGCCGGCAGGCCCTCCTCCTGCGAGTGCAGGCCAAAAAGGATGCGCACCGGATGGGCGCGGCTCTTCTCCTTCTGACCTGCCTGCTGCACCGCGGACACGATGCGGTCCAGAGGGACGTCGCTGTTGGCCAGGGCATCGGCGGCTATCGACTCGGCCCTCGCCGTCAGCTCGGCCAGCGTGTCGCTCCCTCCCACGGCGATTCTCAGACACAGCGTGTCGACCAGCGGGGAGCGCACAGCTCCGGCAGGTCTGGCCTTGGGGGTCCCGACGATGGCGTCCTCGGCCCCAGTGAAGCGATAGTGTGCCGCGCGGAAGGCGGCAAGGAGCACGGCAAAGGTGGTGGACTTGCGCGCTTGGCTGAACGCCCGCACCGCTTCGTGCAGCGAGTCCTCGATGTTGAAGGCGGCGACGGCAGTCTCGCCCGAGAGGGCACCCTAGGGCGTGGCCGGTCCGGTAGGAACTCGGCCGGGATGCCGTCTGCGAGCTGCGTCTTCCAGTAGTCTAGCTGCTGCGGGGGGGCGGCTGGCTGGATGGGCTCACTGCCTTGCCGCCGTACGGCGCCGCTTTCTTTGTGAGTCGTCATAGCCCTGGTATGGTGCGTACGTGTTCGTCTGATGTCGTCTGCTTCTTGTTGCCACTTTTGCTGGTCTTCAACCGGTCAAGCAGATATTAAAAAATCCAGTCTTTATCCTTTGTCGCGCGTGTGCAGTAGGTGTAGTCGATGCGCGCAGCAGCCCAGGATGTGCGCCAAACCAGGTAGATATAACAAAGCTACCTGTGTTTCTGCTGTCTTGCTCTCCAGATTTGTCCAGCCCGTTTTCGACTCGTGTCACCGCCACCAACTACGATGGTGCCGCCGCAGATATCGCGTCACGTCCCGGGTCGTTTCCTGTACGTAAAAGGCCTCATGCTCCCAACCCCGGCATTTTCCGGCCTTCCCATCTGGCACCGTGGTCGTGAGCGGCCGTCGGCCCATCTGGGCTGCCATCGCCGCACGCTCCTAGGGCCTGCTTAGATGCCGACTTGTGGGATTTACATTCCACGGCGCCGCGCCGGGTTCCACTTGGAATGTCGCTGTCCCCTACCACATACTATGTCACACTTTTGACAGCCGACCGATTTTGCGTATATGTCTCAGGGATCACAAACGTTATTTCCTGGTGGTGCTTTCCTAATCGGGATTGTACCTAATACATCTATCGCCACACAATGTCGCACCCAAATCGATGTCTTTTACCCTAGCCCCACTTATTCGATACTTTAGTTTATGCTGGAAACTTCTCGCAGCATTAGGTAACACCCTGGCGGCCCACCAACTAACGTTTATGATCCCTGATACCCATACTTTTGCCTTCATCCGCCATCGCTACGGGCCGGTCCTTGTCAGCTTCGAACCCCCCACGCCCTGCGATGTCGTCCGTGCGGCCAGAAAGTACCACGTAACTTAAAATATCTTCGCTAATTGGCTGTATTCCCCTGCTTCTTTCGATGCAACATGGCTCCACAGGCAAACTATCAGGGGCCCTTTTTCCCCCGCCAACCAGCCGGCTAGGGCGTAAAACTGGTGCTTGATATTCCGCCGGGCAGTTGCTGCGTACACCTGTCAACCGGAGCGACCCTGCTGTGCCAGACCTGTTGATCACATTCTTACCCCACCTTGGCTTACTCCTCTGGTGGACGCTTGGGTTCATCCGTTCTTGGGGGCGGTTTCACGCACAACTAGAATACCATCACAAGTTGGGAGCAATTATCCCTCTAGGATCCGCCCGCTGGGGGTCAACTACAAAATCAAGAAACAAGTTCGGCCTGGACAGCTGTTTTCCGGATTTGGCATCGCTCCTAAAAATGCAAAACAACTCGAGTCTAGCCCGTCCTAAAGAGGTAACAAGTGTCAAGTTTCCAGGAAGGATGCGCAATTGCGCCGGTCACTATGTGGCACGCTTCTTTCCAAAACTGCTTGGATTTAACACAATTAACATCGGAGAAGGGCTAGAATGGCGTTTGTTTCAATGGATGTGAACAAGCTCAGCAAGCTGCGAGCGAACCGAGTGGTAAAGTTGGCGGGTACCTAAGTACCTACGAGCACCCATATTTGCAGGTGGAAATTAACTTACAAACTAAACCTGGTACCTGTTTTTAAATACTTAAACTTTACATGTTTAATTAATTAAAGTACCTTTTAAATATTTAAATTGTAAGTTAGTTTTTTTACTTTTTAACGGTTTTTTACTTTTTTTTTGTAAAAAAAAAATAAAAAATAACATGTTAACTTGTAATTAAAAAAATAAAAAGTGTATTAACATAGTTCACCACCTTATCGCGCAACCACTTTATTATTACAACCGGACATAAAGGTTTGGTGGTTTAAAGCGCTAAAAGGCGGGCTGAGATAAACAAACCCCCACCCCGCTTTTAAAAAGTTACGTAACTTAGTAACTTACTTAAGCTGGATTTCCAAAACTTTTAACAAATTTATAAATCTAAAAAAATCTCCGGATTTTTTAACAAATCCACAAATCCAAAAGGATTTCGGGATATTTTAACAAATTTACAAATTAAAACCGTTTCCAAAAAAAAGGATATATATATTGTTAAAATAACTAATGTATTTAGCTAAAGTTAGGTGCACAAACCTTACTTACCCCGCACTACTTACCCTGTATTACCTACCCTGTACTTTTATAGATTTATGCACAAGGTCGGCCCATAACGTGCTATAACGCCTAAGTTAGCCACTGTAAGGCTACCTAATTCACCTACCTTGCACACGCTAAAGCAAGGGTGAAAAACGCATAAGTTAAATTTAAAAGCTTAACGCAAAAATGGCTTTAGTGGCCGTGGGTCGATTTTTTAATTTCCTTATATAAAATAATTTTTCGGAAAATCGCGTGCGGCATTAGAACGCTTTTGGGCGGGGGGCCCGCGGGATTAATGTCGAAAGGTATACGAAAAAGGCGACTATTGGCGCCCCCTCTTTGCAATATAAGCCTGTACCACCCACTAAGCTTAGGGCTTTGCCAGCACTACTTGTAGTGCTTAACAAGGCCTGTACTAACTAAACGTAACCCTGTTAGTTATTGTAATTAGCGCAAACACGCTTTAATTAAAACCCTCTATTTTTACAAAAGGGAAACCTAATGTTACGACCAGCATATAAGCTTTTAAATAACAGGACCGACGTACGAAAAAGGCTCTAAATAGTGCTTTTGCCCCGCATTAAAGCACGTAAAGTTACGTGCCCCGAGCAGGATTTATAAATTTGTAACAAAGCAATAAATTTAAACGAAATTTGTGGATTTATAACAAAGCAATAAATCCAAGCGAAATTTACAAATTTATAGCAAAGCAATAAATTTAAAACTTATTAAAACAAAAGCAACGTATATTTAAAAAATGGATTTTTTATAATTTTTGGTAGTTTTAACTAAGGTTTCGGTATTAATTAACCTAAGTTAGCTTTAAGCATTTCCTAAAGTAAGCAATTAAATTGTCCTTTTAAATTACGTTTTTTTTTATTTACTAGTACCAGCGAAACTGTCCTTTCCACCCCCGAAGTGCCCTACTTTAAAAGTAAACCCCTAATTGTAATAAACCCTTTTAAGCGGGTGGCCCGCGGGATCGATGTCGGAGGGTATATAAAAAAGGCGACTTTTAGCGCCTCCTTCCTACAATATAAGCCTGTACTACCTACTAAGCTTAAGGCTTTGCCAGCACTACTTGTAGTGCTTAATAAAGCCTGTACTAATTAAACATAACCTTGTTAGCTATTGTAATTAGCGTAAGCACGCCTTAATTAAAACCTTATATTTTTACAAAACTATTTAAACTGGAAACGATTAAAACGATTAAAGTAACGATAAAAAACGGCTCGCAAATGTTTTAAAAAAAAATACTACAAATACGAAAAATTGTTTAAAAAAAACCTAAAAACGCTACTTTTTAAATATAAACCGTTCGATTTTAAAATTAAACTTAAATTAAAAATATAATTTAAATGCTAAAAGTTAACGTACTTTCTTAGTAAATAACGCATATTAGTAAATAACGCATTTAAATTTAACCATTTAATAATCGACGCTTATATTAACTTAATAACGCTAAGAATTTATTTAAACTATTTGAAACTATATATATTAAACATTTTTATTTCCTTTTAACAAATGCGCGTATTTTTGTCCAGTTTTACCGTAAATGTTATATCGCTAACGAGTTATTATCGCCTTTTTTAACTTTTATAATCGCGCATTTTTTGCTATAGCTATTTATTTAATTCCTGCTAGTTTAAAACATTTTGTATTTCGTTTATAATAAATAACCTTTTTAATTAAATACGTGTTTTTTTAACCTTTTAGCGTTTGCTTAATGCTTTGTTTGCTTTTCGTAATTTAAAGCACTTTTTTTAACAAGTTAACCCGATGTATAATTACTTTAACCCTTTTCGTAAATTAATTTATAACCGTTAGCATAAATATCGAAAAGCTGTTTTAGTAATTAAAAATTCGAATTTTAATATGTTTAAACTACAAAGTTGCTTTTTTAACCGTTTTAAGCGTTTTGAAAGTTTAAAGTTTAGGGTTGTTTAATAGCGTTTTCGAAAAAGTTAAAGTTTGTAGCTTTACATTTACCTTTTTTAAACCCGATTTTAAATTAAAAAAAGCAACGGCAGCTTTTTTAAAAACCTTTTTAAATATTTCCTTTAATTATAAAATTAAAAATTGCCGTTTTAAACGCTAAAAAGAACTCGATCTTACTTATGTAATTAAGTTATAATTTTATTAAATTTTCGATTTATTAACTGTACGCCCGTTTTATTAAACCGAAATACTTAATATTAAACAGTTAAAAAAGTAAAACGAATGCGAAAATATGCAAAGCGTAATAATATTATATTTTTAATAATAACGTTTTAAATCCGTTAAATAATAGCTTTTGTAGCCGTTTAGCACTAATAAACGATAAATTTTTGTAAAACGAATTGTAATGTATTTATTAAAATGCTGGATTTATTTCAAACCAAATTCGTTTATAATTTACCCAATAACATTTATTGCGATAATTTAATTACGTGGAAAGTCGGTTTCGAAATACTAATTAGCTAAATAGTACTGCTTTTTAACGATAATAAGAAAAAAAATCGTTTAACTGCAATTATTAACCTTTTAAATAATTATAACTTATTTCCGGTAGCTAAACTAAATTAGTTTTGCTTTATTACGGTTTTTTAACGTTATTTTAACTTTAACGGCAGCGATTATGCTTATAAAAAAACGGGTTTATCGAAATTGTAAATGGTGTTATTTAAAATGCTATATTTAATTATAATGTTCCGTATAGGATCGAATTACGTAAAAACGAGCTTGGGATTTTCGCATTTAGCTTTTTAATAATTGTACTTTCGAATTTAACGCGTATTAAGCTTTACGCGGCGTTTAACGAACTTGTCGATTTAGCATTTGCCGACGGTGCTCACGTTGCGTTCGGCGAATAATCGGCTAGCTATATTTTTAAAACCAAAAGGTTAGGGAAAAAATGCTCGGAAATTTAGCTTAAATATGTATTTAACAAACGCTTTTTTTAAATTCCGTTAATTTTTGGAAATTAAACTTGTTATTAAGTCGAACATGTTAACCGTAACGTCGGTCGCTTAATGTAAAAATGGGGATATTATAAAGCTTTGCTGTAACACGCATGTTAAATTTCGAATTATTTTTAATTGCTAATAAAGCAAAAATTACTTTGGATTTTTTAAATTGCGAATTTATTACGTAAATGTCGAAATGTTTAAATAAAAAGTTAACGCGACGCGTCGCGTTTACAATTGTCCAATTTAATAGTTTATTCGACTCGGTGGTACACCACGTTATTTAGCTATAATATTTCGTATAAAATCGAATTACGCAAAAATAAGCTTAGGATTTTTACATTTGGCTTTTTAATAATCGTATTTTCGAATTTAACGCGTGCCGAGCTTTACGCGGCGTTTAACGAAATTCGCGACCCAGTTTTTACTAACGGCGCGCGGGTCGCGTTTCGCGAACAATCGGATAATTATATTTTTATTATTAAAAAACCAGGAAAAAAATGCGCGAAAATCCAGTTTAAATATGTATTTAATAAACACTTTTTTTCGAATTTCGTTAATTTTTGTAATTTAAACATATTATTATATTAAACAAATTAATTAACGCGTCGGCAACGTAACGTGCTTTTAAAAACGTTGTAAATTTTAACTACTAAACGCACATTAAACATTAAATTAAATTAAATTACCCGTATAACGAAAACGATTTTAGCTTCGCTAAATGTTAACGTTATTTGTAATTAATTATTTAAACATTAAAATTGGAAATAAAAAACGCGAATCGCGATGGAAAACGCGCTAGTTGTTTATATGCGCCATTTATTTGTAAATTACGTTAACAGTTTTAATTTAATTAAATTTGCGTTTAAATTAACCGAGTTAGTAAAAGTATCGAAAATCGCATTTAATATGCATTTTCCACGTGTTTTACTCGCTTATATGTTCCACTTACTTGTAAACCACGGTATAACTGTTTTAAATTTAATTAAATTTAAATTTAAATTAACCGAGTTAATAAAAGTGTTAAACATCGCGTTTAACATAAAATGTTAAAGTGTGGCATTCGCTAATATGTGGCACACACTAATGAACTACGTTAGTTAAATTTTTAAATTTTTTTACTATAAGTTAAACAAAGTGTACCGACGTTTTTTGTATGCATTTATGGGTGTGCGACAAGGTGGTTTACGAAATAAAGTGGTAAACCAAATTATTATAAGCATTAAAAATCGGTTTAAAACTTTCACTTTACATTATTTTATTAAAAGCCTTTTTTTAAAAAAATTTAAAACCCACTTAATTTATTACCCATTTAACTTTACGCTAAATCCTTACAATTTCGTTAAGTATTTAGCTTGTGCTTAATGGGAGCCCTAATAGGTTTTTAAATCTTCTAGTCGGCCCCGCACGGGCCACCCGCCCTCATTGGGGCTTTTTCGTCGGCTCCTGTTGGACTCAACTAACGGCTAAATCATTGTCGCCTTTTGTTTGCCTGCTTGCCTGCAAATGCCAGCGCCGGCCCTTTCTCTGCCCATGGTTAAGGCCTGTTAAGCCCATTTGGAAATGGGTTCAATGGGTTTTAGACTTTATGGGTCCCAACGGTATCCGCCAACCTCACCGAGCAGGGCCCTTAGTCAAACGGCCTGCTCGTGCTAATATTGCCATGTGTAAACCATGTCATGTATAGCTGCGACGTGGTGCCTCGACTCGACACCTTTCCTAGCAGGTTTGTGCATGTTTTTCCGCATTGGGATCATGGAGAGCCACTCCCAATGACTTGCTGCTCATTGTTGCCATATTCCGCACAAATTAGCGAGGTCTTGGCAGTTCGGCATCTTTTAAACTCACTTCCTGGCGAGTGGCGGTGACAGTTCACCATCCCTCCTAGACCGCCATCTTCCCCAGGGATTTTGTCGCAAAGTAGTGGGCACGTCCGGCGATCCCCGACCAGAGTCAGATATCGCGGCCCTCGTCGTCGTCGTCGCAGGTGCTCGCTAACGAGTCACAAACCTTCGACGTCGCCGAGCGAGACTTTCTACTCCTGCTGCACGCCCATGTATACAGAGCCCGAGGGTCCCCTACCCTCAAATAGCTTTTCTTACAGTTCCTTAAAGGTAAAGATCAAGCCAATTGGTCTGCTACAAGCACCTCTACTTTGCAATATGCAGTGAATGTATGCCCAGGGGCTGATGGATGCACCGCCTCAGCATCCACTTGGCATTCGGGCTCTGCACGGTAATACGGGATTTACGAATAGATGCACAGCGCTCCAAATGAGTTTCTGCGCCATGAATCTAAAGGCAGTCTGACGATATATGGAGCCTCGGCACCTCTTTGCTCAGTGCAATCGGATTTTTTTAGGGTCTCGGCCTGGGCCTCTGATCCAAGACTGAAGATGCACACCGTTGAGTCAGAATCGGGCCAGCCCGGCACGGCGCTCAAGCGTCGATGAAACAGTGAGTCGGGTGACTACGCCAGAGGCCGGACAAGCCAATACATTGGACGGAGGGGGAGCGGCTTACTTAGCCCGGGATATCCCTAGTTGGTACTGATGCATATCGGTGACTAGCTTCGATGCCATTCTTCCAAATGGTTCGGGAGTAGTTAACAACAATTGCGGCCTCCCGCCCAGGTTCGGACGGCTGTCTGTCGTTCCCTTCGCTCGGTCCTATGGCATGCGTTAACCGGCACAATCAGCAACTTCCCGTCTCCTGTCAGGCCCAACGGTGTCATCCCAGCTGTCTTCTCCCCAGGCACTTTCTATCCGTGTGTCCCAGGCAAAAAAAAAAGAAGAAAAAAACACCATCGCGGCCGCAAATCGGACCATCATCGTGGCCACTGTGAGGCTTTTGCTTGAGATCAAGTCGAAAGCATGGCACCATCTATCGCTGTCCTGATTACCGGTGTGGCCCCCACCCCCCCAGCACGCCCTGTCCCCCGCACACCACGCATCGGTGGCGGCCTAGCCGCACTTTCTTGCCGCCAGGTGATTTCTCCTCGCAGACACCCACGGTGAAGGACTGACATGCTAACAACGACCCATACGTGTCCAGGGGCCAACGGCGGCGTGGGCTTCGCTAGCGCCAGGGTGATAGCGAGCTCATCCGATAAATACCACGTCTTCGTGACGGCCCGCACGCTGGAAAAGGCCCAGGGCGCGGTGGAAAAGCTCGAGGCGACAGGCCAGCTCAAAGGCACCGTGTCGGCGTTGCAGCTCGACCAGACGGACCCGGCCTCGGTCGGGCGCGCGGCCAGGGCGGTCGAGGAGCGCTTCGGGCGCCTAGACGCCCTGGTCAATAACGGCGCCGTGGCCTACGTCAAGGACAACGAGGGCAACCTCGCAACGGGCGCGGGCTCCTTCGAGGACGCCTTCAAGTCGGTCCTCGAGGTCAACGTCGTCGGGCCGTCTACCGTCTCGCGGACCTTCCGCCCGCTTCTCGACAAATCAGCCGATCCGCGCTCCGTGTACATCTCGAGCACTGCAGGGTCCATCGCCAAAACGCCCGAAATGGCCGCTGCTTACGCGAGTTTCGGCCAAAGCGGCATTCCTTATGCCGTTAGTAAGGCCGCGTTGAATATGGTTAGCGTTGTCGAAAAGGTCGTTTTTTCCGACAGCAAAACCAAGGTGTTTGTAATGTGCCCGGGCTATGTGGTATCCAACCTGCGGGGCACGGGCGAGGACGCCCGCACAGGATGGGGCGGCGCCGGCGATCCCGACGTGTCCGGGCGCACGCTTTTGAGTATCATCGAAGGGGCTAGGGACGAGGACGAGGGCAAGGGTATTCTTCACAAGGAGGGTGTTTACTCCTGGTGAGCCACGCGAAGAGGCTGGATATTTTCGTCGCTTTTCAAGCCGGACAGGTAGACATCACCTTTTGTACTTTGCAAACGTAAAGCAGACATTACCATCGTCCTAGGCTTCCAGATCCAGGTTACCTGCTTCGCACTGGATGCCCCCTCGCTGGATTCCACGCGTCTTTTTCTGACCACACCGTCGCGGATGCAGCGTCTGTGGGCTCTGCAGGAAGCTGTTCTCTCCCGCCGGCCTCGTCTCCTTTCGGCTTCACAATACCCTGGCCTCGGCTTCCGACCTTTATCCCGCCTATGCGGCATCTTGCAGGGCCGCCTCCACCCAGCCACCCAGGCCTTGCAGTCGTGCCACCCACTTGCCAGTAGCGGCCAACGCACAAAGAAGTCCACAGCTCGGCCAGGTTTACAAGATGCTGAAGATCCGCGGCACGTCCAAGGAATGGGTGGAAGCTTTCGCAAAAGAAAGGGAACACTCTGCCTTGGATAGGCCCATATGCAGTGACCGTTCGGATTCCTCAATATATATATATAGGTATGCAGGCAGTGTCGTGACACTAGCAGGTGTCCATTTCCCCCAACGGTCTGTCGTACTTTGAGCCGGACGTTTGCTACACACAAGTCCCCAGCATTATCACCCTTCTTTGCGGTCGCCCGAGCAGTTTCCACCTTGCTTGTCTTCCAGTTCGGCTGATCCAGGTGAGAACGGTGCCGACTCGTTCGCGCAAATCCATTTTATGGAGGCTCAAACCGGGCACGCACCCTTTTTGTTATTTGCACGCACCCTACTCCACTTTGGGTCTGTGCACCGCCTTTGCGTTCCGGTTTCGCTCTACACGTAATTTTGCTTGCAGAATTAACTTTGCAGCATTTCTGGCCCATTGTTAATCGTGTTCCGCGCATTTTTTTTTTTTTTTTTTTTGGCAAAGCAATAACCCACGTTGCAGCACGTTGAAGAGGTTACTTTCAAGCAAACAACGCACCGGATCACGGCCTTCCGGGACCGCCAACAAGCCTCTGGGACCAAGATCCGGTGGGATTCTTGCGGCCGGCGTTGGGTAGGCCAACTGCCTTTGCGGGCCTCCTTTTGGTGCCTTGATCTCCTGGATCAAATTCACGGCCGGGCGTTGGCAACGTTACCCTCCCGGCGGCACCCCGACGGCCTACGCCTACCTCCCTGCACCCGTTCTACGCGTAAGCAGTACGGCCTGCCCTGCGCGCACGAGCTCCTGGACCTGCATTGCGCTCAAAAAGACGACCCCAACTTCCCGGGCCTGCAGGCCGATTCAGTGCACCGTTTTTGGCTGCAGGAGGGCAGCCGGGATACGGAGGATCCTTTACTCCGGGTGACTGAGCCGGTCGGTACTCGCAAAGGCCGTCCGCCAGGCCAGGGGCCCTTCAACGCGGCGCCGGTACGGCCGGGGCCTCGCAAGAGCACTCGCACCGGTATCCGTGCCGGCGCCAGGCGGGATTACTCCCAACACGAATTGGGTGCCTCTCTACAGGCACGTGACGAGGCTGACGAGGATTGGGTGCTTATTCTCGGCACTCCCCTGCACTCAACGCCTGCCAGGGAGGCCTTTGCACCGTTTCCAGCGTCTGCGCCGTCTCCAAAGGAGTTTTTTGATCCCTTTGCGAGCCCCTAAGCACTTCTGTAGCCCTAGATAGACGGCCTTAACGTCGTGCCCCTGTACTTTTCCTATGTAATTTGGTGGTTCAAAACCGGGCTTTTAATAATTTACTGCTTATTTGCACTTAACCATAACTTCAATTTGATGCCTTTGTTTATTTACTTTTAGCCGTGCATTAAAGCCTATGTTCGTTTATATGGGCGCGTTATAAAAATTACATGGGGGCCGATATCGGGGTGGGGGTGCGTGCAAATAACAAATAGGGTGCGTGCCCGGTTTGAGCCTCATTTTATGTTTGTAGGATCTGTAGTCGAAATCGGCGGGAAGCTTGTCAGTCCTTAGTTCCACTCTAGCTATCTTGCAAGAGCAAAGGGAAACTAGCTCCAACCGTCAGACCTGGCGTCCGGGCCAGTGGATGAGACTTACCTGGTGCTTGTGGAGTAGCCTTTCTGTGGATGTCACTCGCGAAGTGGAGGGCAATGCTATCTCAGGTGTCGTCAGCATCAAAAAAAGCCACTGCTGTTTGCGTGAGGGCCGTGGCCTTGGAGCTGGGTCCATTGCAAATACCGCGGTTATCCGCTTTTGGCCAACTTAATGTCGCCGATTCCCGCGAGCTGGTTGTGCCCCCCAGCCCACCCTGGGGCTGTGAAATTGTTGAAGGGGAGCGCTCGTGACCCTACATCCGGAGGAAGGTTAGGAGCATAGTTAGCTGCTGGCTCGACTTTAAAGGGCATATAGTAACGGGCGTCATTATCGTACCAGAGGTCTTATTACTCGTTAATGTTGAAAAAGATATGATAAAAAACATAAAGTAATGCTGAGGAGCTTGGCTGAAGTCAGTGAATCATCGAATCTCCGAACGCACATCGCGCCCGCCGGTATTTTCACGGAGCACGTCAGGTGGGTGTCGCGTTAGCAGTTACGCAAGTTGTGTTTTTTTTTCTGGATTTAACAAGAGGAGATGAGGCAAGGGAGCGCGTGGCAGCGCGACTGTAAGTAATCCCTGCTTAGGTAATCTCAGGGTCGACCCCCCATGCGAGAGACCTCCTTCCCGCCATCCCTAAGATGGTCGTGTCCTAACAATTGATGCATATGTTGCCTTGCGCTTCGTCATCACCCTTCCTCTTCGAGGGGCGGGTTAAATGTCGCCCTTGAGAAGGACCCATCTTTCCTATTCCAGACATGACTAGCAACCTATAGAGCGAGGGAGATATAACGAAGAGCCACGACAAGGCGCGATAAGCTTCCACCGGCCCTTTAGTCTTCTGTGGCAGTGAATAGGCTGGAAAATGCGGACGCTGGCCGTTTATTCAATACTCTGTAGCATGGAGTGTTTTAGATGGTAGCAGCGGCTTCCCGCCTCGATCTAACAGTGGCGACCACACCCAGCGCAGCGATCCACGTAATTAGTCATTAGAGAGGCCAGCATCGCAGTCATAGCTATGGCGAAAGAGCCTGATGCTACGGTCCAGATGACAGCCACGGGATTCTCCAAAAAGAACTGGCAGCAACGCAAACAACATGGACAAGGCAAAGAAGATAAGTCGGAGCCCCCCCCTGTTAAGCCACCCAAAGCAAATCCGATCAACACCAAACCTAGTGCATTTAACTGCAAATTTCTACCTCTATTTAATTAACCCCAATACAACTGTATATAGATTCCTGATCAGAATTTGACGCTCTTTCTGATGCTGCATCATTTGCCTCCTTAATTTGCCCCCTGCCTTTGCAACGCGGCGGATATTAACGAAGGTCTGGTTGGGGTTTGGACCACCCGCCTTTTTTACGAGGCCGCCGTGCTTCCAATTCGGCCTTTAATTAGCCGCCTAATTTTTGCTAAGCCTTAGCCAGTTCGAATTTACGTGCCTGGTAGCTTTTTTGGACTTTCCGGGAAAAAAAGTCGGGCCGTAAGGCTTGCCGAAAGCCGGGCCTTAGTGGCGCTAATTTAGGAGGCCAACTCTCGACTTTGTTTGGGAGTTTCCCAAAGTACCTGGGACAGCCGAAAAGGACCGTTAAACGCTGTTTTGCCCTGTTATCCTTTGCGGATTGTTAAATTTGGAATCGTCGGTCGTTTCGTTGCAGTTTTCAAGTAAAAGTCGGCTCGATAGGGGCTTCCGTATATTCCGGGGCCAAAAGCCGAATGCTAACCACCCCGACCTAATTATATAAAGGGTAAGGGCTTGCGATTTTAAAAAGGTATAAGTTTGTAAAAATTAACGCTTTCCTACCACAGTTAAACAGGTAAATAAAGCTTAGGAGCCGGTTATTTTGCGGTAAGCGTGCTTAAAAAGGCTAAAAACGGATAAATCCAAAAACTTGCTACGACCAGCATGCAAACCTTAAAACATAAAACGGGAGGGGCGCTAAGCGGTGTTTTTACCCCGCACTACCAGGACATACGGGAGCACGTAACAGGCTTATTTAAGCAGGATTTTTAGATTTATGGACAAAGTGTTACGACCAGCGTGCAAACCCTAAAAAGGAGGGGTTTACGTAACTTTTAACCCTACTTTTAAAACAAAAGATAGGAGTTACGTAACTAAACAAATTACTTAAAAAGGATTTATAAATCTGTAAAAACTTGGGATAAAACGACAAATCCAAAAGGGATTTATGAATTTGTAAAAACACGGGATAAAGCAACAAATCCAAAAAGGATTTGTGGATATGTAAAAACTCGGGATAAAGCGACAAATTTAAAAGGGATTTATAAATTTGTAAAACTTTAGGACAAAACGACAAATTTAAACAAAAAACAAAAAAAAGGAACCAGGCATATAAGGAAACGGATTTCTTACTTGTTTTAAATAGTTTAAATTAAAACTTCGGCATTAATTAACTTAAGTTAGCTTTAAAACACCCTTTTAAGCAAGCAATCCAAATTACTGTTACTAAGTTACCCGACGATTTGCAAGCGTACTATTTAAAACACCTTTTTTAAGCGGCCCTACCTTAAAAGCAAAAGCCTAATTGTAACATTTTAACTAATCCTGTTTAGCACTTACCGGAAGTACGAACAGTACAATTATAGCGATTTTAAAAACTAACGCGACGACGTTACCTTTTAGCTTTAAATATAACAAGGTAACATATACCGCGTTTAATGCTTTTAACTTTTTTAAAATTATAACCAAAAAGTTTAAAATAAGTAAAAACAATTAACCGAAACTTATACTACCTACGTACGAATTCCTTACGCTTAACAAATACGATAGCAAAAACGAAAAGCTAAGGATTTTCCTTACCGAATGCAAATGGTATTTTTTGTTTTACTAAGCCCATTTCGAACGAAAAAAACAAAAGGTTGCTTATACCGCCACCCGTTTCGATAGCAAAATTAAAAACTAGTTTAAGCCCATTTAAACAAATTATTTAAAAAAAAATAGAACGCGTTTAAGGAAAATACGAAAATCGTATTCGTAAATTTCGACCGGTTTCGAAAAAAATCGCTAAAATGTTTAAATAAATCGACGAAAAGCGAGTGGTTGAAAAAAAAGCTATTTTAACTTTAATAAAAAGGAGCGGCGTCCGTTTATATTTCGGAATTCCAGCGATTTGTTAATAAATTTAACTAAATCGAACTAATTAAAATAACTTATTTTTATAACGGCTTGCAAAACGACGTAAAAAATAAAATGGCTAAAGTTAAAAGGCTGGATACTTTAACTAAATACGTTACGATAACCGTTAAAATTAGCGATAAGTTATATAAACCCAAGTTTTAAAAAAAAATAACAACCTAAAACGGTAGTACAAAGCAAAGCTAAATAAAGAAAAGCTAAATACTAACAATTTATAGCGTTAAAAATTTATAAACCTTAATGCGGGAATTACGCATTAAAAAAAAAGTTAGGTTTTAAAACTTTAAAAACGGGAAATGCTTTAAATGCAGCCAAACGGGTTACATTAAAAAAACTGCCGATAGCGTAACGAACGCCAAATAATAGTAACCCGAAAAAAGGACATTAAAAATAATAGCGACTTGTATCCCGGGGTAGCGTTTAATTAAACTTATTATTACGACAATTTGTGTTTTATGCATTAGTTTAACAAAAAAACATCGGAATAGTACTTTTGGAAAAAGGTGGCTATAATACGCAAAAAACTTAGCAAAAGCCCCATTCGATTTAAATACGATAACGAAAAAGGATAACGCGTTATTTCCGAACTTATAAAGTTCGAAGAAAAAAATAACGTTATCGCTTAAATCGCGTGTAAAATTAAAAAAACAAACGTTGTAAAAAGTAATTCAAATTTAAATGTAAGGTATAAATCTTTACTAAGCGAAAGCGAAAAAAAAGCTTTTTAAATATTAATAACAAAATTAATCGCGAACTATTAAGCTAAACTTACTTAATAAAAAGCTAAAAAAAAAGTCGAAACTTAAATAACAAACTTTAAATTTAATACTAGCAAAGCTTACATTTCGTTTAAACTGTTAAAAAATAACTAATGGTTTTAAAATTAACTTAAGCTTATCGGAAAAATTATGCATATAAAACTAGCTTTTAGCGATAACGGCTAGTTTTTAAATTAGTTCCAAAACGACCAAACCGTTACATACTACGGAAAATCGTATAACGACGTATTTAAAAAAAAGCCCGCGGCAAGCTAAAACGCACCCGTTAAACCACTTAAACTTATACGTCGGATCGATAAAACATATCGAGCTTTTTTAAGTAAAATGCACGCAAAACGAATGCTAATAGCATTTAGCGGTTAAGTTAAAAAACGACTTTTTTTAAAAAGAAAAAAAAAGAAAAGCCGGTTAAGCATTTAAAAAAGGATTAGCAGCTTTTAAAATAGAAATTCCAATTAATAAACTATTAATAATCCGTAATAACCTTTGCATTTTTACTATCGTACTTTATAATATATATGTTAAAGCTTTTAACATATTATTTTTATAACAAACTGAAATGCAAAATGCATATAAAAGAAAAAGCACGGGTTTAAACCGATAGGTTAATACGGTTTAGGATGTTTAAAAACGTGGGAAAAGCACTTAAAACAAGAAATAAAAAATCCACCCGAATTAAAAGCACGGCGGAAATTACAATAATAATTAAAAACCTTATTTATAATAAATACCGATTGATACTAGCATATAATAGTAAAATTGTAGCATTAAGGAAAAAAGCTACGAGTTATAATCGATAACGGGGTGTAAAACAACTACCTTTCGCTAAAAGCGGTAAAAAAATACGGCTTTTAAATATAAAAAAAAGCGACCGTATAGTTTAAACATTATAAAAAAAACCAATTACGTATAATAATGAAAAAATTAACACAAAAATTAATTATTTTAAATTTCGATTTTAACGAAGGAATTTTTAAGTTACTTTAAATATTATAAACATAGGAAAGAAAAATGTAATTTTAAATATTTTTTTATTTAAAAAGCATAACTTATAAATAAATTAGGCTACTAGCTAAATTTAATAAGAAAAGCTATTAATAAACGAAAAAGTTTAATAATTACGAACTTCGAATAATATACATGCGATGCTATAAAAAGCAGTTATAACGGTGGTAAAATAAAACAATTAGCCCTGGTAAACGACAACGGCGAAATCGCAATTATTTAACGACGTTAAGCTAAGCGAACGAGCGAATTTCGTTATAACGAATAAAAAACGTTTTAAAAAAGTACTTTAAATATTAAAAGTTATTTAAAAAAACTTAACAATCGTATTTTTAAATACAAACGTTCGATAAAATGAAATTTAAATTAAAGCGTAATTTAAATATCAAAAAGTATATTAATTTAGCTTTAGCAATAAAAAGTGCTAAAAAACAGCTAAGAAAAACTTTAAAAGGGTTTATTAAACCTTTTAACTTTTTAATAGGATATAAAGTCTTTTAAAAAATAAAAAAAAATAAAACGGAACGAATATGTATTAATTACCGACCGTTAAACGGAACTATTATAAAAATAGATATTTTTTGTTTTTATTAACGAGCTAAAAAAATACTTAAAAAGCCTAGTATTTTACGGCTTTAAACTTACGTAAGCGTATAACTTATTATAAATTAAAAAGGGCTAAAAGTGTTAACGGCTTTTAAAAAAAATTTAAATGCTACGAGTTTTTAATAATACTTTTTAGTTTTACTAATAAATTAGCTACATTTAAAAAATAATCGACTATATATTACGCAAATATTTTAATGTTTTCGTATTCGCATATTTAAACGATATTTTCGTTTTTCGAAAACATTAAAAAACATAAGCATTACGTGTTTAAAATGCTTTAAAAGTTATTCGAAATAAAACTTTTATTAAACCAGAAAAACATATGTAGCACACTTAAAAAAATCGCTTTTTAGGTTTTGTAATTACATTAAAACAAATTGGATAAACTTTAAAAAGTTTAAAAAATTAAAAACTAGCCTTTATTTAAAAACGTTAAACAATATAAAAGTTTTTAAAATCGTAAACTTTTACAAACGGTTTACTTAAAGTTATAGCAAAAAGCTGCACTATTTACGAATTTACTAAAAACGACGTTTAATTCCATTAGGAAAAATAAAAATCAAAAGCTTTCATTATTATAAAACGCCGTAACGGAAAAACTAATATTAGTAATGTTAAACTTGCGTAAACCTTTCGAAGTAAAAACTAACGCGTCGAATTACGCGATTGGAAAACAATTCGAAAAAAAATAACCAAGAAAACTATACCCGTATGCATTTTTTCGCAAAAGTTTAACAAATTTAAACTAAATTACTAAATTTAAAATAAAAAGTTTTCGTAATTATCCGAGCTTTTAAAAAATGGCAATTATATTTGTATAAAGCTAATATTAAATTATAATATATATAATTATAAAAACTTATCGCACTTTACTGTTAGTAAAAACTTAAACAAACAAGTTTATTAAAACGAGTTTTTTTAAAACTATAACGTTTGAATAAAATACCGAAAAGGATTAAAAAACGGACGGGTAAACGCTTTTAACCGTCGATTAAATTATAAAGTTAATATACCGGAATAAACCCGCGTAATCCTAGTTAAAAAACTAAACGAATTTTTAGTTTTAATATAATAAACATTAATTAACGTGGTTTATTAATAAGTGGGTTATATTAACGAATGGGTTACAATACGCAACTACGCGACACTATTTTTTTCGCTACAATTCCTTTATTTATAACAATGTTAATAGGAAACGACGAAAGCCGGGTAATGCTTACCTTTTAAACTTTGCAATACAATTTAAAACTAAACATTTAAAAAGTTGCGAAAATTTATTCGGTTGCGAAATCGATTTTAACGCGTTAAAAGCGCGGCTAACCTGCTTAACACGACAATTATTAAAAGGTCGGTTCCCATTGTGCAGCCACGGGCTCCGGCCCGTGGCTGGTAGCCTACCGGAGCGCGCCACATTAACGCATTAGCTACCACCAGTATATAGCCGGATCCGCTTTTGGATTTGCGGAATAGCCCTTTTCATTTCCTAGCTTTCGTGGTTTGTTAATTTACTAAAGTTTTTACAAACGTGTATTACGTCGTAGGACTTTTATATAAACTACCAAAAAGGAATACGCAAAAGCGAGCGCGGATATCGCCGTCGCTAACTAAAAAAACGGCCACGAACGTTTTTAGTTCCCGACGACGACAGTTTTACGGGAGCTGATCGTTAAAAAGCGACTCGTCGAGCGAGGCAGCCCTTGCTAATTCACGGGCGGCTCCCACTACGCCGGAAAAAGCTCGAGGAAATTACAAAAAAAGTTTAACGCGCTATAAAAAGGACGTTTCTTTTAGGCCTTATTCGAATAAGCGGAAAGGGAAAAATAAGCGGAAAAGAAAAGGACGAGGCCGCTGCTAGCGTTTAGCTGGAAGCGGAAATAGCCGCCGCTAAAAAGCTTAAAACCGAGCAAAATAAAAAGGCTTAATTAGGGTTTTTAAAAAAAAACCCTCCTAAATCGAGAAAGGATATAGCGGATATTATAACGTTTAACCTATTTAGCGAAGTTTTTTAAATAACGCTATTTTAAAGCATGGAATAAGCAATTATAGCTTTAGTTAAAGCCGTAATGGTTGCTAAGCATCGCTTAACCGGAAAAGAGTTTTACTTTTAAAGCTAAACGAAAACGAGCGACCCGATTTAAATAAGGATTATAAAAAAAAGCTAACGAAATGGTTTATTTAAAACGGAGCGTAAGTTCTATTCCATTCCTATATAAAAAAGCTAATTTTTAAGTTTAACATAAATAAAAATAAAAGTTGCTAAGTAGCGATATAAAAACCTGGTACGAAATTTATTAAACGCTTTTTTAATCGCGTAAAAAGCAAATGGAGCAATTTTTCGAAACGGGAGGCAAAAATGCGAAGTACAACTTTACGAAATATATTAATAAATTTTATTCCACGTTCGGCATCGTTTAAAATAAAATGGCCGCGCAAATATAACTGCGAGCTTTTAAATAGGAAAAGGGCTAATTTTTTAGCAAGTTCGGCCTAATATTCGAAAACGTGCTAAGCCGGGCTGGTAGTAATGCTTAGGAAACAAGTTTAAACTCGTTTTTTTAAAAGGATTTTTTAGCCGCAATTTCGCAAACGCTTTAGCGGTTATTAAACCTTTAAACGAGTATTACGTATATTTGGCCGAGCTTTACGCCCGGGCAGTAAGATGGGAACGCATTTAGCAAATTTTAAATTTAAAAAAGGAGCGCTAAAAACGGAAAAAAAGGAACAAAGGATAAAAGGCAAGGCATGGTTAAAACCCTTAATAAGGCAGCCCATTTAACCCCGCCCGAAAACCCGTTGCTATTATAACGGACTTTACTAATAATAACGTTACCCGAAATTTTAACGGCGATGTGGTAATAAACGTGGCAAAAGTCGGCGGGCGAAAGCGTGGAAGCCGCGGGGGCGCCCGAAGAAAAAGTGCTAATAAAGCCCGAAAAAGCGGCTTTTGCCGAGCCTAATAGGTTTTCCAAAAAGAAAAAAACCGCCGCTAAAAGCAAAGCCGTTATTTGCGTTACGGTGCAAGTTATTATTAAGCGAAATGCTTTTACAAGTTAACAACCCGCTTTAAAAAAAAAAGACGGCTATTCGCGGGGCCGGTTTTAATAGCGAAGAATTCCCTTTTTAGCTAAAAAAAAACGAGCCGACGAAAAAAGCTAAAAGCTTAAAAAAAAAGTAGTTTTAAAGTAAAATCGTGCTTTAAAAAAAAAAAAGCTTTAATAGCTTTTATAAATGCGGATAAAAATAACGTGGTTTATTAGCAAGTCGCGCATATTACCAAATCGCGCATTTTTTATCGCGACACGCGTTTCCCACTTTTAACTTTAATTTTTTAACAACTATAAATAGCATCGACATTAAAAAAAGCTAAAATTTTTATTATACAAATAATTTAATTTACTTGTAAATTAAGTTTACGTTTAGTAGTTAAAATTTACGATATTTCTAAATCCACTATGCGCGACCGACGCGCCAGCCGACCTATTTAACGCGATAACATGCCTAAATTACGGAAATTAGCGGAATCCGAAAAAAAAGCGCTTGTTAAATACATATTTAAGCTGGATTTTCGCGCATTTCCTCCCCGGCCTTTTAATGTTAAAAATATAGCTAACTAATTGCTCGCTAAATGTAATAGGCTGGGCTAATAAGTGGTGGCCAATAGGAGCCAAAGTGATATTATTTTGTAAAATGAAAAGAAATAAAAAGGAAAAAAGTCGGCTTAATCCCGGAAGCTATCCTTAGTTATATATGCACAAAAACGGCTTAAAGGTAACCTTTAAGCCTTTTACCCGTACTACCAGCACGGAACCATAACATAGCCCCTTTTTTCGGGTATTAGCCGCGTCCCGAATCGTTGCTTTTAAATTAGCGAATGCCCATTTAAATGCGCGGCTATCAACCAGCGTTTTTATATCGCAAAACTGTCGGTTAACTTGTTTTAACTCGCTGTATAATGGACATTACCGAGTTAAAAGCTATTAGCCCTGCTTAGCTTAATTAGCTGCCCGGTAATCGCCGCCGCAACGAAGGGCTATTAGTGCTGCTTTACTTAATTAGCTGCCTATTAATTACCGTCGCTTCGAAACGTATCGGTCCCGCTTTGCTTAGCCGGCTATTTGCTATTCGTTACCGTTTTGGTTAAATGTTGCTTGTAAATTGGGGTACGCTTACCGTTTTTGTCAAATCGTCGTAGCCTCGCGTTATATTTAGTTTTTTTCCCTCGCGCTTTCCATAGGCTTCCGTCCCGATTTCGCGTTTTTTATAAAAACCTTCCACCTTGCGCCCTTTTTTTTCTTTTGTTTTTATAACGCCGTATACCACTTCCGCCCGTAATATTAACAATTTCCCGCAATTTCGCGCTCGTTTCCCTTTTACTTTGCGCCCGTTTTTTAATTATCGCGACTTTAGCTTTGTGCTTTTTTAAACCCGCTTTTCTTATACCTTTGCCCGTTTTTAACCCCTTCGCCGCTGTTATAACTATTGCTGCATTTGGCTCCGGCGATAATAACCTTTCGGTCGCTAGTTTGGCGATTTAAACCTTTTAACAAAGTAAATTCGTTTTGCTCCGTTAACCTGCCGCCGTTAACCCGCTTTTGCCCTAGTACCGCCGCGATAAAAAGGACTTTGGCCGCGTCGCGTAACCGATACGAATAAAATCCTTAAAAACTCGAATAACGAAAAGCACGCGGCTTCCCTCCATATCGAATTCGAATGTGACAATTGTTTTTCGAAAGCCAAAACCACGGGCTAAACGGCTTACGGCAAGCACCGCTTTGGTTAAGCTTATAATCGTTACCGTCGCGGCAAAACGAGGCTTGCGTTACTTTAAACAAAGCTTATGCCTTTTCGCCGAGTTTACGCCGTATTTATCGCGATATGCTTACTTTTACCGCGGGCGACGCGCATTATAAATACAAAGGTGTTATTTCCGGTAAAAGTCGGCGCTCCGTTTTAACCCGGGAGTTTCTTTTTGCTTATTAACGTTAATAGCGAAAGTTAAACCGGGCTAACCAGGCTTAAGCTTAGCAATAGGTCCAGCAAACGTCGGCTTTTGGCTAAAACCTTGCTTTTCCCGCCATTTTTGGAATTCCCTCGCGGTGTAAACCTAACAATTAATAAATGCAAAATTACCTCGTTCGCGGTTTCCAATTTATCCACGTAAATTACGCTTCCGGCTTTTATTTTTGCATTGCGCGTTTTGGTATTAACCTTTGGCTAACGTGCTAATAAAAAGGCTTCGCGCCGTTAAAAAGCGCAAACGGACCGTTTGCTTTCCGCGGTCGATTTGCTTACCGAATTTATTCGAGGCGCCAATAAGCGCCCCGCGCTTTTTAAGCGTTACGCTATTTTGCCGGCCGCGGCCCCCGCGCTTTTTGCTAACCGCGGCATTATAGTATTTACGCTTTAACCTCGTAATCGTTCGTCGTTCCCGACTAATAACGTTTTTCAAACTCGCATGTTCGTTCGCGCCGGGGCCACCTCGCCGGCAAACAGCTACGTTGTAAAAACGATACTGTTTACGCTATTACTTTTATTAATTTAACTTACGGCGGCAAAGCGGCCGGACGACGAGAAAAACGAGCTTTATAACGCTTGTGCTAGCCGTCGTTAAAGCGTAACCTGGGTTTTTATTGCTATAATAACGCTTAGGGTTTTTGTTTTTTATTTTTACCGTGGCGGGCCGGCGTGCCCCTTTCGGTTAAAACCGGCGCGCTTTTTTTTTTTTGCTTTACTCGGCGTTTAAGCTTAACGTTTTCGTATTTATTAAATATTAATGCGGGCTAGTTTGCTTTTGTAAACTTTCCTAGTATTAACGCTTTGCGCTTTTTCCTTTTTGTTTTTTTACCGCGTAATTTGGTTATGTTATTTTTTAAGCGGTTTTCCTTTACGCTTTTTACGGCTTTTATTGCTTTTTAAGCTTAAGCCGTTATTTTTCCGGGCGTTACCTTATTAGGCTTTAAACTTTTCTAACGCCGTTATTTTTATAAAGTTTTTTAACGGGTATTAGCCCGCTTTATCGTAACCGGTCCATTTTACTAATGCTTATTTTTTCCCCTTTTTTTTGCGTTTTTAATAGCTAAAATCTTTTCCATTAAAAATTCGTTTTAAAATTCCCCGTTTTCGGGAAATGGCATTAATATTAAGCCAGGTCGCGTGTTTATTTTTTTTTAATTTAAAAACGGGTTATTTGCTATACGTTACACTAATTTTACATAAAAGTTAAAGTAAATGCCTTTCGGTACGTTTAATATAATATTAAATAGGTTAAATACCGCTATTATTTCGAATTTATCCGCTATTTAGTTTAGCTTTTTGCTAAAACGATTTATTTTTATATTACGAAATAAAAGTTATATTTTATCGCTTATTTTAAACCTTTCCGTTAAACGCCGGGATTTATTCGCGTTAGCCTTTTATTATTATTAGGCGTATATTTACGGTTACGGCTATTTTTAAACCTTTTTTTAAATGTGCTAAAAACGTTACAGCTCGCTTTTTTTCGCTTATTACCAATGCTTTTATTATATGTATGCTTTTTAACACGGGGTTAATATTAAATTTTAATAGCAACCGGTTCGAACTAAAGCCCGTTACGATTAAATCCCGATTATTTAACGCTAATTAGCAAACGTTTAAATAAAAAGCTTAGTTTTTTTAAAAAAAAAAAACGATAAAATAGCGCAAATAATGTTATATTTTTAATTCGCCCGTTTTATATTTCCGTTCGTTTACGAGTAAAAGGTTATTAATAAAAGTTGGTTAATACCAACTTAAAAACATAGTTTTAATTAAAAATCCCAATTTAATTCGAGCTTTTATCGGAAATAATTTAATCGGGGAAACCCCGAAACTTTTACCATATATTTTAAAACCGTATTGCACATTTTTTAGCATTTATAATATACATTGCTTCGAATTGGACGTATTTTAATAGCTTATCCGTAATTACTATTAAATATTTCGGGTTTCCTTCGTTTACCGGCAATTTCGTTATAAAATTAATAAAAATGGTTTTCCAATATTAGTTTAGTACGGGAAAAAAGCGCAAAAAGCTTTATTTCGCTAGCTTTAAAAGCCGGGACTTTCGGCAAATATTGTAATTACGCATAAAGCGCGCTACGTTTCGTAATATCCTTTTTTAGTGGTAATTACGGCATAATATTTTAAACGTGTTATTTTTGCCCGTATATCCCACGATTAGCAACGCGTGCACTTTTTATATTACAATGGTTATTAATAATTCCCACGTTAATAATTATAAACGTTTTTTTATATTGCAAAGCTTTTTGCGCATTAATAAAGCAATTTATAATTTGTGCTTTTATATCGGCGGCGGGTAAAAACCTCCGTACGTTTGCTATTATCACGTTAAATTTCGTTAAATAGCTATAATTTCGGCGTAACGCTTTTTTTTAAAGTTCCGCGATATTTGTTTCGCGAAAAAGCTGTATGCCTTTTAGTAAAATACCGGACTTAAAACGAACGTTTGTCGCTTTCGACGTTATATTTTTTAAAGTTCGTATCGGGGCTAAAGTTATCGCGAAATAAGTTAAGTAAAGCACTATCGTTTTACGAGGTTTTATTAACTCGTTTTGCTTTTTTCGCGATAAAACGTTCGGGAGGGTGGTATGCTTTTTTAGCCTATATTACAAATTGTAATCGAATTTGGATAAGGTTTTTGCTTAACGCATTTATCGTTCGGAAATTTCCCGTAATTTGGAAAAGTATTCCAAAGCTTTATAATTTATTTAAATTAGGAATAGCTTTCGCACGTTGCGAAATTTTAATTCCTATGTTTTAATATAAACGATTACGGCTAGTAATTTTTTATCGTGGATAATATAATTCCGCTAGTTGTTTTTTAATTTAGCTAAGTGGAACGCAATTAAACGTTAAATCCCATTTTTGCTTAATTAAGAAAAGCAACCTTTAAATGCCGCGCTTAAGCAATTTGCTTTAACCTTTATATCCAAATCGGGGTTTTATTACGCTAATACCGGAGCTTATATAAAAACCAATTTAAGCTTTTCGAATGCCGCATCGATTTATTTAATTTAATTAAACGGGATTCCTTTTTTATTAACGCTATTAATAATACAGCTAAATCGAAATATTTATTAATAAAATCTCGGTAAAAGTTAGCGAATTTTAAAAAGCTTTAAAAACTTTTAAGTTTTTTAAACGCTTTCCATTTTTAAATAGCGCGAACCTTTTCCAAATCCGTTTAAATTCCTTTATTTACTTTAATAATAAAACCGAGGTATTTAAATTTTTATACCGCGAATTCGCTTTTTTTAAATCCAAATTTAACCCGGCTTTTCGCAACCTTTGGAACATTTTTTGAACTTTACTTATATGGTTTTTTCGCAACCCCGAAAAAAAATCAATACGTTATCCAAATATACTAACACGTAATCGTCCATAATATCTCCTAATACGCCGTTAATATAACGTTAAAAGGTAACCGGAACGTTTGCTAACCCGAATAAGCATATTAGCCATTCGAACAAACCGAACCGTATACGGAAAGCTATTAAATGTTCGTTTTTTTTTTGCCATTCGTATTTTATAAAATGCGGCTTAAACGTTAACTTTGGTAAACCATTTCGCTTCGGCTAAAAAACAAAGCGTTTTTTTTACTAATAGAAATAAGTACCGATTTTATAACGTAATCGCGTTAAATGCTTTGTAATTTACGCATAAACGCTAGCTACCCGTCGGCTTTTTCACTATTAGCATTAGCGCTACCGTTAGCGAAAAACAAGTTTAAATCCACCCTTTATTTATTAAATTTGTAATTTATCGGCGTAATTTTAAAAGTTAATTTTAAAACATGCTATAAAGTCGGTTTTAAAATAATTTCGATTTATTTCCGTTATTATTTGTTTTTAACCGAATGTAATGGTTTAAATTTTTTCGGTAGGAAAATAAAACCAATGCTTTGCTTTTATCGAAAAAATCCGCGAAATCCCGCAATTTTAAAAATAATTTAAACGTAATTGGTTTTTATTCCGTAATTATTACTATCGCTTATAAAATTTATATTATTTCCTTTAATAACGTAGCGGTAAACTCGTAATTTTAGGCTAAACTTTAACGTTATTTTCGGCATATTGCCGCGAAAACGCTACCAATTACCAATGCTAATTATTTACCGCTTTTTAATCGGGCGTATAATTTTTAAACCACCATATTTCGTACTGCCCCTATTTAAAAAAAGCTACCCGCCGCGTTTAATTTTACGCGGTTATACTTTATCCATAGTAATCCCAAAATAACATTTTTAAGCATTCCTAAAATAATATAAAATAAAGCAAAAAATACTTAGCCGTTTAAATTTATTTTGCATTTAACAATTTAGCTAATTACTAACGGTGTGCGTTTTAAAATTATGCCGAGTTAGCGCGGTATTTAAAACTATAAACGCTTAACCCCGATTTTTACCGCGAAATTTTCGCTTATCGCCGCATAATATTCGCAACCGGAATTTACTTATACGTTTACGAATTTAGCGAAATCGAGCAATGCTAATACCAAAAATAAAAGGCTATTTATATTACGTTTAATTTTTTTAACTCGTTTTTCCACTTTTTAATATGTAATTTTCCGGTTATTAATTTATTCCGTTATTACGGCGCTTTTTTTTAACTAAAACTCGTGTTAAAAGCTACTCGTTTCCTATATTAGTACCCGCCGTCGTTGCTTTTAATACCATAGTAAGCCTAAAGCGAATCGCGCTTCGATAACGACAAACCCGTCTTTCGTATTCCTGGCTGCCATAATTTAAACACGCCCCGGTTTTACGCCGCTAGCGGAACACTTTTTAGGAAACCTAAAATGCTTTAGGTTTGCGTGCCTTTTAGCTTCCGCTTTCCTTTAAACTAATGTTTGCTACGTTTATACCCGTTATAAGTAAATCCCTCGATTTATCCGTAACGTAAAGTGCGGTATAAGAAATAAGCGTTTTTTTATTTAACCTATTATTTATATTAATTATTTCCAAAGCTTAAACGATACGTTTATACGTGTTAACCATTTCGCTATATAAGGATTGTTATTTTTCGCTCGAAATTGCGGTTAATCGAATCCTATTCGAAATGCGCAAACGAAAGTAATTAATTTTAATTTCGTTTACCCATGCAATACCCCCGGCCGCGGTTAATAATATTTCGAATTTCGTAATAAAAGCGGCGAACGTTTAGCCCGGCTCCATTTTAACCACTTTTAATTTTAACAAAACTTCGGCTTTTTTATATAAATTGTTAAAAATGGTAGCAAAATGGTTAAAAAATTGCAATAGGTTGTAAATGCCATAAAGGCTTCCAGTTTCGTAATACAAGCGTACCATTTCCTAAATGGCCAAAGTAAAAAAAGCTTAAATGTATTCGTAGCAATCGCGTGCGTTACTAATAAATTCCACATTTCGGGTTATTTTATATTCGAATGCGTTTCGCCACGCGTTAAAGCCCTATCCGTCGCCGTCGTATAACGAGGGGTTTTTAAATGGTTTTCGTTTAAAAAACGTAATTAAAACGCTTGCGAATTTAAGCTAAGCGTTTTGTGCTTCGATAATGCGGTTTTATTCGTTGCGTTGCTCGACGAATACCGCGTTAACGTCGGCTTAAAATTTGGCCAGCTTTTTTTCAAACGCGGCCAAACGTGCTTATAGCTCCGCGATAATGGCTGTTAGGTTTAGCTGGTCGGGGAATGTTAAAGCCGGGGTTGCGGCGTTTCCCGGCGATAGTGGGATTAAAATAAGCATAGTTATAATCCCGCGTTCGGGAAAATTTTTTACAAAAATGTAATAAGCTAAGCTAATAAATGGTAGCTAATAAAAGCTAAAATAATATTATTTTGTAAAATAAAAAGGAATAGGAAGGAAAAAAGTCGGCTTAGTCCCGGAAGTTGTCCCTAGTTATATATGCACAAAAACGGCTTAAAGGTAACTTTTAAGCCTTTTACCCGTGCCACTAGCACGGAACTATAACACTAAACGCGACGCGGGCACCGTCGGCAAATGCTAAGTCGAAAAGTTCGTTAAACGCCGCGCAAAGCTCGGCACGCGTTAAATTCGGAAATACGATTACTAAAAAGCCAAATGCGAAAATTATAAGCTCGTATTTGCGTGGTTTAACCTTATACGGAATATTATAGCTAAATATGGCATTTAAAATAACGATATTTACAATTTCGACGAAACCGGCTTTTTTATAGGCATAATCGCCGCCGTTATAGTTATTACAACGTTAAAAGGCCGTAGCAAAGCAAAACTGGTTTAGCTTAGCAACCGGGAATGGGCTATAGTTATTTAAAAGGTTAACTGTTACGGTTAAGCGGTTTTTCCTTTTATTATCGTTAAAAAGCAGTACTACTTAACCAATTAGTATTCGGAAACCGACTTTCCACGCAATTGGGTTATCGCAATAAGCGTTAACGGGTGGATTACGAACGAGCTCGGCTTAAAATGGATTCGGCATTTTAATAAACATATTGCAGCTTGTTTTACGAAATCCTATCGTTTGTTAATGCTAAACGGCTACGAAAGCTACTATTCGACGGATTTTAAGCTTTATTACTAAAAACATAATATTATTACGCTTTGCATGCTTTTATATTCGTTTTACTTTTTTTAACCGCTTAACGTTAAGTGTTTTAGCCCGTTAAAAAAAGGGTACGGTTAACAAATCGAAAACCTAATAAAATCGCACGTTAATTACGTAATTAAAATTAAATTCCTTTCGGCGTTTAAAGCCGCATTTTTCGATTTTATAACCGAAAAAAACATTTAAAAAGGTTTCCGAAAAGCTAGCTTTGCTTTTTTTAATTCGGATTTAATTTTAAAAAAGCTGGATGTAAAGCTACGAATTTTAATTCCCCCGAAAAAGCTTTTAAACAACGCCGAACTTTGGATTTCCAAAACGCTTTAAATAGTTAAAAACGCAATTTCGCAATCCGAACATATTAAAATTCGGATTTCCAATTACCGGAGCAGTTTTTCAACATTTATATTGGGGGTTATAAACTAGTTAACGAAAAAGGCTAAAGCAATTATGCATCGGGTTAACCTTTTGGAAAAAAAGTGCTTTAAGTTATAAAAGGCGAACGAAGTACTAAGCAAACGCTAAAAGGCTAAAAAAAACACGTGTTAAGCTAAAAGGGTTATTTACTGTAAACGAGGTACGAATGTTTTAAACCAGTAGGAGCTGGATAAATAGCTATAGCAAAAAATACGCGATTATAAAGGTTAAAAAAAAAGGGCGACGATAACTCGTCGGCGATATAGCATTTGCGGTAAAACTGGACATAATGCGCGCACTTGTTAAAAAAAAGTAAAAATGTCCGATATATATAGTTCCGAGTAGTTTAAATAGATTTTTGGCGTTATTAGGTTGGTATGCGCGTCGATTAACCAAAGGTCGGGTGTAAGTACGCGATTTGGTAATATGCGCGATTTACTAATGGATTACGTTATTTGTAATTATAATAAAATCGCTATAGTATTTACGAATTTTACTAACAATAACTACTAGTTTTATAAAAAAAAGCTAAAAATAAAAGGGTTTTAAATAATTATAAAAATGCCGTGTAAAAAAAAAAACTAATGTTAGCATTTTTAAACTTCGAAAAACTTTTTAAAGTTAAAACTAATATATTAAACCACGCGATTAATAACTAATTTAAATATTAAAACGATTAAAAATAACTGTATTTTTACGCGTTTTTTATTACAAAACTTAAATAATTTTAAATTAAAATATTAAAGTATAATAAAAAACTTTTAGTAATTATTTAAACATTTAAAAAATGGCGATTATACTTTTATAAAACTAAGTATTAAATTATAATATATGGATTATAAAAACCTAATACATTTTACTATTAGCAAAAACTTAAACGAATAAAAGTTTATTAAAACAAAGTTTTGCAAAATTATAACAACCGGATCGAATACCGGAAAAAATCGAAAAACGGTTAAGCAAATCTTTCAACTAACAACCGGACTATTAAATCGCCGTCCTTGAAAAAACCCGCGTAATCCTAACGGAAAAACCAAACGGATTTTTAATTTTAATATAAAAAATATTCGTTAAAACGGTTTAATAAGAAAAAGTTTAAACGATAAATTTTTTTACCAAATTTACAACTAATTAGCATATAGCTAATAAAACGTAATTAAAACGTAAAAACGGTTATAATAATATTACAAGTTTGTAAAAACTTAAACGGAAATATAAAACGTTATAAAAAATTGCGAATATTATGCTAAAATAAAGTTAATAAGCATAAACTTTAAAAGTTTTTACAACTTTTGCTAATATTAAACGAAACGTAGCAAAAAGCTATTATAAATTTTGTTATTAAACTTTTTTAATTTAAAAAACTTATAACGTGGTTTACTATTAAATGGAAGACATTAGCGAGTAAAATACGCGACCGCGATAATATAACGCGTTTTTTTACCATTAACTTTGTTATTAACAAATATAGCAAACTAAAATAAAAAAGCTAAATTAATCCTCGCTTTTTAAACTTTGCAATTTAATTTAAAATTAAATTTTCGAGCCGTTGTTAAAATTTATTCCGTTGTTTTTGCAACTTTATCGTGTTAAAATCACGGTTAACTTACTTAATGCGATAGTATGTTTAATTTTTGGAAATTAACAAAATCCGAAAAAGTAGCGCTTATTAAATACATATTTAAACTGGATTTTCGCGCATTTTTTTTCCCGCTATTAGTATTAAAAATATAACTAACTAGTTGCTTACTAAACGCAACGCGGGTATAATCGGGATTAACTAAGTCGCAAAATTCGTTAAACGCCGCTTAAAACTCGGCACGCGCTAAATTTGAAAATACGATTATTAAAAAGCTAAATGCGAAAATTTTAAGCTCGTTTTTACGTGGTTTAACTTTATACGGAACATTATCGCTAAATATAGCATTTTAAATAACGATATTTATAATTTTAACAAAACCGATTTCCTTATAAGCATAATTACCGCTATTATAATTATTATAATATTAAAAAGTCGTAATAAAGCAAAACTGGTTTAATTTAGCAATGCTTGGTTAAACGCTTGTAAAATTAAATAACGCCGGTTTAAATGCGTGTAATAGCAGTAAACAAGCTTAATAAAAATTTATTAAGCCGTGCGTTTATTAATTTGTAAAAATAAGAAAAAACGGATAGCGAATATAACTTACAAAGCTTAGCTTAGGATATATAAAAAGCAGTACGTTGCTTTAATCGTTATAATTTTAAACTAGCTTTTTATATTTACAACGTTTTAATTAACTGCCTACTTATCGATTTTCGCTTTTTTATTTTACTAATCGTTTAATTACCGCGATAGCGTCCTCCTGTTTTTCTGGATTTAATAAATGAAAATCCGTCGTTAAAGGTTAAATTAGCATTAAAACGGTTTTAAATCGTAGCGTTAAAAGGACTTATGCTAAAAAAGGGAAAAGCAAAACTTTTACTCGCCGCGCATTGCAAAAAGCAACTAAAAATCGTTTTTATGCTTAAATTGTTTTAACTTTTTTTAACCGGCAAGTTTAATAAAATTAAATGCTTTAATACCGAACCGGCCGGCAACCGTTACTAGTTTTATGCTTTTAGTTATTCGTGCTAACTGGTATAAATAATTTTTTTAAGCTTTGGTTTGCTAATTTTTTACGCTAACGACTGGTAGTTTTAAAATCGCAATAGTTTTAACTAAAAACCTTATAACTAAATATTACCGCGAAATTACTATTAATAAAATATAATAGCTATTTTTTTATTTAGCTGTTTTAGTGCTTTATTAACCGTGCTTTCGCTGTTTTTAAAATTTCGCGAAATGGCGCACTACCGCCAAATGCATAATCCTTTTTTTTAAAAAAAAGGAAGAAGCTAGTAAAGTTAACGCTAATTTTATTAAAATAAGTGCTATTAAACGGAAAGCGGCGGGTTGCGTTGCCGTTTAACGTATGTTTAATGCGGCGTTTTTAAAAGCAAAAAACAGCTTATTTAAAGCTCCCGATAAAAATAACAATAAGGATGAAAAAATCGCCGAAAAAGGAAAGGAAAATAAAAATACTAGCAATATTAATAATTAAATTAGAAATATGTTTATTAATAGTAAAGGTTTTTTTTAAAGCTTAAAATAGTTGTTTATATAATCGTTTTTAAGTTGTTTTAGCGTTTCGGTGCTTTTATTTTTTCGGATTTCATAATTAGCTATTTTGCGCTTTAATAAATTAGCTTTTTTTTAGTTTTTTTCGCTTTTTTTTATTGTTTTTTTCGTTTTACCTAACCTTCGATTCGCACCGTTGTTTTATTACATGCGATTAAACTTTTTAAAACCCTATTTAGCTAATGCTTCGTTATCGCGTTTACCGGGTTATTTAATCCCGCGATTTATTAAATTTCGTCGATTTCGCGCTTTTCGTAAAAAATTTTAAATGCTATAACATCGATTATAAGCTTTTTTTCCGCTATTATACCTAATTGTACAAAGCATTAATATAGCGAAAAGCTATCGGTGCAAATTATTAATTTCGGGGCTTTTTAAGTTAGCTTTTTAAAAATTATTACGAGCGTTAAATTAAAAACGTAAGTTGCATTAAACTCGTTAACCATTTTGTAAATTTTATTTGCGAAAACGCTTTTCGTAACCCTTTTGCATTTAATTAACGTTTAATGCAAAATGTTTTCGATTAGTTAAAAGCTAGTTTTTTAATCGTCGGATTTTTTATTACCTAATATAATTACAAATCCGATTTACAAATTTAAATTTAAATTGTTTACGAATAATCCGTTTATAAAAACGTAAAAGTTGGTTTTTGCAAATCTAATAAAACGTATTTTAGCCTTTTTTAAACGTTATCGATTTGCTATTTAATTTTTTAATTTAGCTTAATTACGTTTTTTTATCTTGGGTTTTTGGTTTACGCCGTTACGAAATAATTAAATGCGGTTTGCGGTTAGCACATGGAATTTATATATGCGCTTCGAGCTTTTTAAACGACATACTTATAACTTAAGCTTTTTAAATCGGTTTTTATTAGCTTAAACCTTTTACTTTGCTTTTTTGTCGAATTTCGAGCTTATAATTTCCCATTAGGATTTTGCACCCGTTAAAGTCGGCTTCGTTTTTAAACTTAAAAATCGATTTTAATTTTGCACGAAAATGTTACAATTAAAGGTTTACTTTTAAAGTAAAGCATTTTAAAAGTGGATAAGATAATATCGTTACGTTTAATTGCAAAAAAAACACGTAAGTTAAAAAGACGATTTAATTGCTTGCTTTAAAAAACGCTTAAAGGTTAACTTAAATTAACTAATGCTAAAGCTTTAATGAAAACTATTTAAATAGTAAAAAATCCATCCTTTTTATAATTATCCGTCCGCTTTTAACAGTCGGATATATTAGTTATATTTATAACTTACATATTTTCGAAAGTGGTGTTAAATATTTTAGTTGTAAAAATATAAGGTTTTAATTAAAGCGTGCTTACGCTAATTACAATAGCTAACAAAGTTACGTTTAATTAGTACGGGCTTTGTTAAGCACTACACGTAGTGCTGGCAAAGCTTTAAGCTTAATGGGTAGTACAAGCTTGTATTGCAAAAAAAAAGCGCTAATAATCGCTTTTTTTATATACCTTTCGATATTAATCCCGCGGGCCCCCCGTTTAAAAGGGTTTTAATGCCGCACGCGATTTTCCGAAAAATTATTTTATATAGGGAAATTAAAAAATCGACTTACGGCTATTAAAGCCATTTTTACGTTAAGCTTTTAAATTTAACTTGTGCGTTTTTCACTTTTGCTTTAACGCGTGTAAAGTAAGTAAATTAAGTAGTTTTATAACGGTTAATTTAAGCGTTATAGCACGTTATAAACCGACTTTATGCATAAATCCACAAAAGTATAAAGTAAGTAATATAAAGTAAGTAGTGCGAGGTAAGTAAAGTTTATGCATTTAACTTTAGTTAAATATATTAGTTTTTTTTAACATTAGTTATATTTATAACTTACATATTTATAAACGTAGTGTTAAATATATTAGCTATGTTTATAGCTTATATATTTTCTATTAAACACGTAACCGGTTTTTAATAAAGCTGTTTTAACTTTTTTTTTAAGTTTAAATGCTTTGCACTTTTTGCGAGTTTATTTTTATACATATTAATCGTAACATTAAATTTTCCTTTTTAAGTTAAATCCTTTTAACCACGTTTTTTTATCCCTTTTTTATTAATGGTAAATATTGTTAAAAAAAACTAATGTATTTAGCTAAAGTTAAGTGCATAAACCTTACTTACCCCGCATTACTTACTTTGTATTACCTACTTTATACTTTTGTGGATTTATGCATAAGGTCGGCTTATAGCGTGTTACAACGTTTAAGTTAGCCGTTATAAAACTACCTAATTTACTTATTTTACACGTGTTAAAGCAAAGGTAAAAAACGCACAAGTTAAATTTAAAAGCTTAACGTAAAAATGGCTTTAATAGCCGTGGGTTGATTTTTTAATTTCCTTATACAATTAATTTTTCGAAAAATCGTGTGCGGCATTAAAACCCTTTTTAACGGGGCGCCCGCGGGATCGATATCGAAAGGAATATAAAAAAAGCGACTATTAACGCCCCCTTTTTGCAATATAAGCTTGTACTACCTACTAAGCTTAAAGCCCTGCTAGCACTACTTATAATGCTTAACAAAGCCCGTATTAACTAAACGTAACTTTGTTAATTATTGTAATTAACGTAAGCACGTTTTAATTAAAACCTTATATATTTACAAGTATTTTTCTTTTTTACCATCTTTTCGTCCCTTTTTTTAACAAAATGTCCGGCCGGGTGTAAAAACGAAAGCTTACGCGTTTAACCGTTAAACGCGATAACTTTTTTTTTGTTTTTTTATTAATATGCTTTTTTTGCTCCAATTGTAAAGCTAACGGGTTTAACCGTTATAAAACTTTTCCTAACAACTATTCCCGTTGTGAAAAGTTTGTTCGTTAAAACCGTTTTTAGTGCGACATTTTAGGTTTCGCTTTAAAGCATTTCCATTATTAAATTTTTAACACTTTTGCTTTAAAAAGGAATTAAAAATTGCGGAAACGGAATTGCGAGCTTCTTTTATAAAAATCGACCGTTTGCGAAAGCAAAAAAAATAATAGCGTAAAAAGCTTATACGAGCGATTGGCCGTGGTATTAACTTTATAAAGGAGTTAAAACGTGTTAAACGGGAAAAGGCCGACCGGGAGGCTTGCTAAGTTGCTTTATAATCCGAGCCATTCGTAACCTTTACCGCTTTTTTTAACTAGCAAACGTTTAAGGTCGATTTTAACTTAAACCTTTTTACTTTTTTTAACCCCGGTAAAAATTGTTTTTGCTAATTCGCTTTTTTAAACCTGTGGTATAACGGGTACCGCTTTTAAAACTTCGTAAAAGTTGTAAATTTAACTTTTACCGGGGGCATTTATTCGGATTTTCTCGTCGCTTTTAGCGGCGAGTAAATTCGTATAAAGCCTTTTTTTCGCTAACCGTTTATAATAAACCCTTTTGCTTTATTTGGTTTTAATAAATGCTGCTTTTTTTAACCTAATAGTAAAACGGTATTATTTATAACACTTATTTTGTAAATCCCGGGTTCGATTTCTAGTTAAATTAAAAAGATTAGCGGTTTTTTTTAAAAAAAATCGTGGGTGTTTTTAAAAAAATCGTGGGTGTTTTTAAAAAAAATCGTGGGTGTTTTTAAAAAAAATCGTTACTTTTCCGTTTTTTTATTAGCTAACCTTTTTAAAATTGTTTTTACTAATACTTTTATAAAGCCTTTTAACAATTTTTTAAGTTCGTTTTTTTTCCCACATGTTTTTTTCGTAGCCGTACTTTTTCCACTTAATTAAGTACTTTTTAAACCTGTTTTTTAATTTATAATTTAAAAGATTTTTAATTTTATACTCGTTTTTTTAGCTTAACTTTTATTAACTTGTTCGATTTCGAGCTAAATAGTATTAATTTAAGCAAAAAAACGAGAAAAACCGGGTGAAATTTTATAATCGGTAGTAGTTAAAGTTTATAATTTATATTTAAAACCTTTTTAGCATTTTAAAAAGTTTTAATTTCTTATAGTTTAACTTATTATTTAGTCGTTTTATTTTAATATTGCGTCGAAATAAATAACGTGGTTTATTAGTAAGTGGGCCACATTAATTAGTAAGCCACGACACGCGACTACGCGACACTTTTTCTTTCGCGACCAATTCCTCCGCCCATAACAATATTAATAGGAAACGACGAAAGCCGGGTAATGCTTACCCTTCGGGCTTTACAATTTAACCTAAAACTAAGCATACGGGAAGCTGCAAAAATCTACTCGGTCGCGAAAATAACTTTAACGCGTTAAAAGCAAAGCCTACTTGCTTAACGCGACACTATACCCGGATTACGAAAATTAACGGAATCCGAAAAGGAAGCGCTTATTAAATACATATTCGAGCTGGATTTTCGCGCATTCCCTTTTCGGTATTTTAGTATTAAAAATATGGCTAACCGATTGCTCGCCGAACGCGACGCGGGTACCGTTAGTAAACGCTAGGTTAAAAGGTTTGTTAAACGCCGCCCGGAACTCGGCACGTGCTAAATTCGAAAGTACGATTACCAAAAGGCCAAATGCGAAAATCCCAAGCTCGCTTTTACTTAATTCGACTTTATACGAAATACTATGGCCAAATATGGCATTTTAAATAACGACATTTACAATTTCGACGAAATTAGCTTTTTTATAGGCATAATCGCCGCTATTATAATTATTATAACATTGGAAAGCCGTGGTAAAGCAAAGCTAGTTTAATTTGGCAACCGGGAATAGGTTATAGTTATTTAAAGGGTTAACAGTTGCGGTTAGGCAATCCCCCTTTTATTATCGTTAAAAGGCAGTATTATTTAGCCAATTAGTATTTAAAAACCAACCTTCCACGCGATTAGGTTATTGCAACGAATTTTAACGGGTGGATTACGAACGAGCTCGGCTTAAAATGGATTTAATATTTCGATAAACACATAGTATCGCGCGTAAATGGCCCTTATCGTTTATTAGTGCTGGACGGCTATAAAAGCCACCATTTAACGGATTTCGAACTTTACTGCTAAAAATATAACATTATTACGCTTTATATGCTTTCGCATTCGTTTTACTTCTTTTAACCGCTTAACGTTAAATGCTTTAGCCCGTTAAAAAAGGCGTACGGTCGACAAATCGAAAACTTAATAAGGTTATACGTTAACCACGTAATTAAAGTCGAGTTTTTTTCGGCGTTTAAAACGGCATTTTTTGCCTTTATAACCGAAGGAAACATCCGGGGAAGCTTTCGAAGGGTTAGCTTTGCTTTATTCGATTCGGATTTGGTTTTGGAAAAGCTGGATGTAAAGCTACGAATTCCAACTCCCCCGAAAAAGCTTTTAAACGACGCCGAACCTTGGACCTTTAAAACGCCCCAAATAGCTAAGGACGCAACTTCGCAATCCGAACATATTAAAACTCGGATTTCCAATTACCGGAGCAGTTTTCCGTTACTTATGCTATTAGTTGTGGACCAATTAACGAAAGGGGCTAAAGCAATTATGCATCGGGTTAACCTTTTAAAGGAAAAGTGCTTTAAGTTACGAAAGGCGAACGAAGCGCTAAGCAAACGCTAAAGGGCTAAAAAAACACGTATCCGATAAGGAGGGTTATATATTATCGAAAAGGTACGAAATGCTTTGGACTAGGAAGAGCTGGATAAATAGCTACAGTAAAAAATGCGCGATTATAAGGGTTAAAAAAGGAGGGCGACGACGATTCGTCGGCGATATGGCACTTGCGGCAAAACCGGACACAATGCGCGCATTTGCTAGGAGGAAGTAAAAACGTTCGATGTATACAGTTCCGAGTAGTTTAAATGGATTCCTGGCGTTGTTAAGTTAGCATACGCGTCGATTAATTAAAGGTCGGGGTGTTATGGCTTATTAACTAATGTGGCCCACTTATTAATAAACCACGTTAATCGTTATTTCTTTTTTTAAAAGTCGGTTTTTTAATTTTTTTATTTATTTATTTAAATAGTTATACAATGTTATAACTTTTTTAACTTTTGTTTAAAAATGTTTATATAATTTAATAAGCTCCGTTATTTATATTTCAGTTATTAAAACATGTTTTTTTCGCTTTAAGCATTTTATACGCCGTAAGCGTAAACCCGTAATTCGCAAAAAACGGTATAATTTTTATGCTTTTATAAATTAAACTAATATAAACCAATTAAATTATAAAAAATAGTTATACTTAACGTGGTTTACAAATAAATGGGCTATATAAACGAATGGGCTATAACACGCGACCACGCGACACTTTTTTTTCCGCGACTAATTTTTTTACTAATAATAATATCGACGGGAAACGACGAAAACCGGGTAATGCTTACCTTTTAAGCTTTTTAATCCAATTTAAAACTAAGCATACGGAAGGCTGCAAAAATTTATTTGGTCGCGAAATCGATTTTAACGCGTTAAAAGCACGGCCAATTTGCTCGACGCGACATTATGCCCAAATTACGGAAATTAACGAAATCCGAAAAAAAAACGCTTATTAAATACATATTTAAACTGGATTTGCGAGCATTTCCTCCCCGGCCTTTTGGTATTAAAAATATGGTTACCAATTGCTTACCGAACGCGACGCGGGCGCCGTTAGCAAAAACTAGGTCGCGAACTTCGTTAAACGCCGCGTAAAGCTCGGTACGCGCTAAATTCGAAAATACGATTATTAAAAGCCAAATGCGAAAATCCTAGCTCGTTTTTGCGTAATTCGATTTTATACGAAACATTATAGCCAAATATAGCATTATAAATAATAACATTTATAATTTCGATAAAACCGGCTTCCTTATAAGCATAATCGCCGCCGTTATAATTATTACAATATCGGAAAACCGTAATAAAGCAAAACTAGTTTAGCTTAGCAACCGAAAATGGGTTATAATTATTAAAAGGTTAATTATTGCGGCTAAGCGATTTTTTTTTTATCGTTAAAAAGCAGTACTATTTAGCTAATTGGTATTTAAAAACCGATTTTCCACGCGATTAAGTTATTTTAACGAATTTTAACGGGTGAATTACAAACGAACTTAGCTTAAAATGGATTTAACATTTCGATAAACACATTATATCGCGCGTAAAAAGCACTTATCGTTTATTAATGCTAAACGGTTACGAAAGTTACCATTCGACGAATTTCGAGCTTTATTGCTAAAAATATAACATTATTACGCTTTGCATACCTCCGCATTCGTTTTACTTTTTTAGCCGTTTAACGTTAAATGTTTTAACCCGTTAAAAAAGGCGTACGGTTAATAAATCGAAAATTTAATAAAATTACACGTTAACCACGTAATTAAAATCGAGTTCCTTTCGGCGTTTAAAACGGCATTTTTTAACTTTATAACCGAAGGAAATATTTAAAAAGGGTTTCGAAAAGCTAATTTTGCTTTTTTTAATTCGAATTCGGTTTTGAAAAAGTTAAATGTAAAATTACAAATTTTAATTCCCCCGCGAAAGCTTTTAAACAACGCCGAACTTTAAACTTTTAAAACGCTTTAAATGGTTAAAAACGCAATTTCGCAATTCGAACATATTAAAATTCGAATTTCCAATTACTGAAATAGTTTTTCGTTATTTCTATATTAGTTATAAATTAATTAACGAAAAAGGCTAAAGCAATTATACATCGGGTTAACCTTTTGGGAAAAAGTGCTCCAAATTACAAAAAGCGAACAAGGTATTAAGCAAACGCCGAAAGGCTAAAAAAAATACGTGTTCGATAAAAAAAGTTAACGTGGTTTACAAGCGAGTGGGCCAAACAAGCGAGTGGGCCACGACGAAATCCCATATTAAACGCGTTTTTCGATACCCTTGCTAACTCGGCCAATTTAAGCCCAAATTTAACCAAATTTAGGCAGGTTATATTTAATTAAATAGGAAATTTAATTTAATTTTCTTAGATTTTTCTTATTACCCGTTTACGGTTAGTTGCATATTGTGCACAGTGTATTACACAGTGCTACGAACTAACCTTAAAAAGATAATAAAAATCTAAGAAAATTAAATTAAATTTCCTATTTAATTAAATATAACCTGCCTAAATTTGGTTAAATTTGGGCTTAAATTGGCCGAGTTAGCAAGGGTATCGAAAAACGCGTTTAATATGGGATTTCGTCGTGGCCCACTCGCTTGTTTGGCCCACTCGCTTGTAAACCACGTTATATACTATTAAAAAATACGAAATGTTTTAAACTAGCAGGAGCTAAATAGGCAATTATAGCAAAAAATGCGCGATTATAAAGGTTAAAAAAAAAGGCGATAATAATTCGTCGGCGATATAGCATTTGCGGCAAAACCGGACATAATACGCGCATTTATTAAAAAAAAGTAAAAACGTTCGATATATACAATTCCAAATAGTTTAAATGGATTCCTAGCGTTATTAAATTAGCATGCGCGTTAATTAACCGAAGGTTAGGGTGTCGTAGCTTATTCGCTTATGTGGCCTATTTATTTGTAAAACACGTTAATTGTTTTATTTGTAATTAACGTAATAACGTAAATACTGCTTTATAGTTTAATTTATTCGCTTTGTTTATTTATTGGTTTAAAAATGGTAAGTTATAAATAAAAAGTGTTTTGCTTTTAACTTATTTATAAACAGTTTGTTTTTATTTGTAATTAAACGGTTCGGCGTGCCGTATTTCGTTATAACGTGTTTAATAAAAACGTACGTTAACTTTATAACGTTACTACTTTTTTATATAGTAAAAATAAAGCATATTTGGTAAACCTGTTTATTATTACTAATACATTATCGTATTTAATTTTAATTATCGATTTTTTACATTAGGGAAGTTTAATAACGAAATTTATAATAACTTTTTGCTATACCTCGTTAAATGCTTGTAAAAGTTGTAAGGTTTATACGGTTTATACTTATTAGCTTTATTTTTAACATAATTTTCGCAATTTTTTATTACGTTTGTATTTCGGCTTAAGTTTTTGCGAACTTATAATGTTATTACAACCGTTTTCACGTTTTAATTACGCTTTAATAGTTATATGCTAATTGGTTATAAATTTGTTAAATTTTTTTTAAAATTTAAACTTTTCTTTACGAAATCGTTTTAACGAATATTTTTATGCCGGGATTAAAAATCCGTTTAGTTTTTTCGCTAAAATTACTTGTATTTTTTTAAGTATTGCGATTTGGTAGTTCGGTTGTCGGTTTAAAGCATCCGTTCGGCCGTTTTTTAACCTTTTCCGGTATTTAATCCAAACGTTATAATTTTGCAAAAATTCGCTTTAACGAACTTATCGTTTATTTAAGTTTTTACTAATAGTAAAATGTGTTAAGTTTTTATAATTTATATATATTATAAATTAATTTTTAGCTGTATAAAAATATCGTCGCCATTTTTTAAATGTTTAAGTAATTGCTAAAAGTTTTTTATTGTAAATTTAATCGTTTAATTTAAATTCATTTAACTTTTGCGAAAATAACGTATAAAAGTATAACCGTTTTTAATCGTTTCGTTATTTAAATTAGCTACCGATCGCGTAATTTAACGCATCGGTTTTAATTTTAAAAGGTTTTTTAAGTTTAAAAATGCTAATATTAATTTGCTTATTACGGCGTCCCGTAATTGTTTAAAAGCATTTTTTTTTACCTTTTTTAATAAAACTAGTAGTTATTTTTAATAAAGTTTATAAATGGTATAGCGATTTTGCTATACTTGTAAATAAACCGTTTGTAAAAGTTTAAAACCTTTAAAAACCGTCGCATTTCCGTAACGTTTTTAAATATAAACCACTTTTAACTTTTTTAACTTTTTTAAAGTTTATACAAACTTGTTTTAATATAATTACGAACTTTAAAAAAGTGATTTTTTGCGTATACCATTCGCACTTTTTTAACTTAATAAAAAGCTTTGCGTTAAGCAGCTTTTAAAACACTTTATATACGTATTGCTTATGTTTTTTATCGTTTTTAAAAAAATTAAAATATTATTTAAATACGTGAAAACGAAAACGTTAAAATGCTTTCGCAATATATAATTAATTATTTTTTAAAACGTAATTAATATATTAGTAAAACTAAAAGTTATTATTAAAAATTCGTAATATTTAAACTTTATTTTTAAAAATTGTTAACCACTTTTAACTTTTTTTAATCCGTATTAAGTTATAAGCTTTCCGTAAATTTATTATTAGTTATACTGCCGTTATATTTGTAAAAACCTCGGTGCTTTTGCTGTTTTTATATATGTAAAAACCTTTAAACTCGTCTCCGAATGCGGACCGCATCCGGCTCGGTAGCCTGGGAAAAAAACCATTTGCTTTTCGTATACGGTTTTTGCTATGTTAAACAATAATGCCGTTTGCTTAATTTCTATAACTGCTTTTAAAAGTTCCATCGCGAAAGCGTCCTTGTAATTAATGGTAACAATAAAAAAGTACGCAAAAAAAAACTGTAAGGAATGCATATTGCGTTTAAATAGCGCCCGGTGTCGGGTTTTTTCTTTTTGTAGTAATATTAGTAATGGTGGTGTTAGTTCGGTTGGTTGCGGCGGCCTGGTTATCCGCGTCCGAGGTTTTTCGGTCCCGCTTCGGTGTTTAATCGCGTGGCTGCTTCGTTAAGTTCGGGGGTCGTGGTTAACATCGAGTAACTCGACGTGATTATGTTATTCGCTTTCGGAGGTAACGCTCCGATTGCGGATTGTTTCCTCGCTTATAGCGCGCATTCGATTTTCTTATTGGTTCGCCGTTTTCGTAATTGTATTATTCTTGCCTTATTTGTGTCGTGCTTTCCAGTTATGCCTTTATTTCCTTCCGGGTGCGGGTTTTTACCGTTTTTCCTTTTGCCTTTAAAGTTTTTGCCTTTTCTTTTTCGCCCTTTTTTAATCTTTTTATTATAACTTTTAATCCTTTTTTCCCACTTTTGCTCCCAGTTTTCGCGCATCCTCCCGCCCGCGCTTTTACATTTGCCTTCCCGCGCTTCGTTCCCTTTCCGGCTTTTATTTTCCTGCATTATAGCTCCTAAAAATAAAACTCCCCGTTTTCCTCGCGGCGGCACGCGCGGTAATACGCGCGGCGGCCATAACGGCAGCGGTAATAGTGGCGGCCTTGCGTTTGCTCCTCCTCGTGGCGATCGCGACGAGTACCCATTTTCCAGCTTTAACGACAACGACGACTCCGAGGCCGGCGTTGCTCCGAACCCCCGCGTTAAAGCTGTAAGTGCGGTTTTGCACCGCTTCGTTCCCTGTTTTTTTGCTAATTTTTTCTCTTTTTTCTTTTAGCTTTACCGTTTATACTATTAAAAAAAGTATAAAGCGGCGATCGCTATCTTTTCGGGTTACATTTTTTACGATTCGATAATGTATATTTCCCGTATCGTTCCCCTTTTTATCCCGCTTCGCTAACTTTTTAAACCTGCTTGCAAAATTTGTATTGGTTGCATCCAGCGTTTCGCTAACGGCATCGATAGTGCCGGCGCCGTCCGGGGATGCTATTATAAAGCGGTTCCTTTCCGGTTGCGGCTCGCATATAAAGTGTTAACGTTAATCCACTTTTCTTTCCCTTCGTATTTTAGTGGGGTATTTTCGTTTAGCGTTTTATAGTTATTTGTAGTTCGGTTTTTTTCCGGCTTAGTGGCGTTTTTTTTTTCCTTTTTTTTTGCGCGTTTTTTTTCCACCTTTTTCGCTATTTTAAAATCCATTAGTTTTCCAATTTTAAATATTATGCGTGTTGCTTTTTTAAATGGTATGTTCCTTATTTTTTATAGCTCGAAATATGCCTTTCGGCTATCCGTTTATGCTATCCCGGTGCTATCTCGCTGTTTATCCCAACGGGTGCATTAGGTTAACACGTGCTATGTTATTTCCTTTTATCCGCTGCCGCATTCGCATAGCGGCGTTACCGCGTCGAGCACGTTTTTACTAAATAGGAAAGCATTTAAACCCAGCTTTTCCGTTTTAACTTGGATTGCTATTAAGCTATATGCTTTTGGCATTCCTTCGTAATATTCGACCATTTCCTTTGTAAATAAGGGGTTATCCGTTAAGCACGCGATTTTGTGCCGGTTCGCTTTCCTTGCCGTTTTCGTCGAATTAGCAACTTTTAACTTCCATTCCATTATTACGTTAAGGTTTTAACGTTTCGCGAGTTTATATTTAAACTTTTTTTCGTTTTCGCGGGGGATTGGTTTGCGTTTTGGTTCCGGGGTTGTTTTAGGTTGGTTTTAACGTTCCGCTTATCCTTTTTTTATTTGGCCGTTTTAAGGGTGTGGTTTTTTACTCCGTTCCCGGTACTTTAACCTTTTAAATCGGCCCGTTACTTTCGTTATCGCTTCGTTAATCCGCTATATTTTTTAATTTCCAGCCATTTTTTTTTATATTAATTACCCTTTCGTTTAAATATAAATTTAAAAGTGGCACGTAGGTTTTTATTTCCAAATGGGCTAATAACGTCGCTTTATATGCTTCGGCTACCATTTTAAAGCATATTCGCTATTTTTTCGCTAATTTTTTGGCTGCGCCTCGGGGCCGCCCCTGTAGTTCGGTTAAAAGGTGGTATGCTGCGGTTTTATACGCTATCGCGCTTTTATATATTATTGCGTATAATTGTTTCGCTTTAGCGAGGCTACTCCTTTACGTTACCGCTGCGAGTTTTATTATCGCTAGTTGTTGTTTTTCCTATTTACTTTTCGCTTATTTGGTATAGGCTTTAAAGTTTAATTTGTAATCCAGCTAAACTTCGAGGAATTTCGCCGCTAGCGATGGTTATACGTAAATGGCTCCGGTACGAACCCGGGTTTGGTTTAAGGCTTTAGTAAAATGCAATAGCTCGGTTTTTAATGCGTTAAATGTTATTCCTGTTATTTTTGCCCACGTTTAGCATACGTTCCAAGCTTTTTTTAATAGTCGTGCCGTTTTCGCTATAATGCCCCCTATTGCTAAAAGGTTAGTGTCGTTAACGAAGCTAACCACTGTTATCCTTGGGATTTTTTCCAGCTTATCGTACAATAACGCGATTATAAAAAGGATAAATAATATGGTTAATAGTGGTAATCTTTGCGGGATTTTTGCAATTATTAGTATTAGCGCTAACGTATTCCGTTAAACCGGAACCGGGCCGTTTTATTTATAAGCCAGCTTTTAATCCATTAACTATTTTTGGTAAAAATCTTTGCTTTCGCATTATATTAAGCAGTTTAGTATGGTTAATATTATTAAATGCTTTTAATAGGTCGAATTGCAATAGCGAGGTTATAACGCCGTGGTTTTACGCTATTATTACTATGTTTGTTATTTGTTTAATAGCGAATTCGGTGTTGCGTTTTTTTTGTTACCTATTTATCCTTCCGGTAAAAGTCCCTTTTCCTCCGTTTCGTTAGCGATCCGTTTTCCTATTATAGCTTTTATAATTTTAAAAATGGACGAGAAAAGTGCGATCGGTTTCCATCCTTCCGTTATTTTCCTATTTTTTGTACTTTTGCTTAATTTTGGCAGTATTATTGTAAGTGCGTTTCGAAAGCGCTTCGGGAAATATTCGAGGTCGAAATTAACGTTAGCTATTTTGGATATAGCTTTTTAGCATAGTTAGCCGTATGCTTTTAGGAGTTCGTTTGGTAGGTTATTCGCTCCCGGGGCTTTCCAGTTTTGCGTTTTTTTAAAGCCGTTAATACGTCGCCGTTTTCCAGGTTTATTATATGTTTTATTAAAAACGCGTAGTAAAACGTGTCGTCGTTAAACGTGGTATTTATAATATCGGTTAAATCCGTTTCCGGGTTAAAGTAAAACTTAGCTATTAAGGCTATTGCTTTATTTACGTAAGTGTTAGCTGGTTTTTAATTGCCGTTTTTTAATCGGTGCAAGTCCGGTAGTTTGGTTGGATTTCGTTTTTTATAACTGCGTAGTTTCGCTTATTATTTTATATTCCAAAAGGTGGCTTTTTTTTGTTTTTAATGCTTTTTTAATAAACTTTTTCCAATACGCGTTAGCCGCCTTCCTTTTTTCCTTTATAAAAGCTTTATCCGCTGTTTTTAATTCGTTATAACTGTTTTATATTTTTAGCCCTTATATATGCGCGTTAGCATTTCCTCGTTTTTTTTAACGAGTTTAGTAAATTTTAAATTCCAATACGGTGCTAGCTTAAAACTGGTTAATAATTTCCTTTTTTATAATACTAATTCGTTAGCGATTAGGGTTAGCTGGTTTATTAATGCGTTTATTTAATTGTCGATATTTTCTAGTATTTTTATATTTTAATTTCGATATGCTATATGGCTAGTTGTAATGCTTTTTTTAGTCGTTTTTTATATTAGTGTTTACTTTTTTCCATATCCATTTTTCGGCGGTTTTTGCCAAAACGGCTTCGCTTTGGTGTTAATTAAAATTATTTAAAAGTGGTAATCCGATCCCCCTATTTCGTCGTTTTTGCTTTCGTATTTTACGGTTAACGCGTTAAATACCTATGCATAATCGATTATGCTTTTTCGTTTGCCAAATTTTTCTTTCGTTACTTTTCCGTAAAGTGTTGCAAATTCGAGTTTCCACCGATGCGTTGCGATAGCGATAGTAATACGTTTGCTTTTTCGTTTCGTTTATTATAAACGTCCTATATAAAATGGTGCATGTTAAAATCCCTTACGAGCACGGCGTGGTATCGTGGTAATTGCGTTTCGATTTTTGTTAATAGCGTATACCACTTTTTAGTGCTTTTAAATCCGGCGAATATATCGAGTAAATATCGATTTTTCCCAGTAGGGTTTGCAATGTTACTGCTGCCTAATCGTATTCGTTTTAGCTTTTTTACGATGCGGGGTTTAGCCGTTAATAAACGTATAGTGCTGCGTTTAAGCGGTTATCGGTTTAGTAATAAACCATTTCGTATTTGCACTTTGCTAATTTTTAGGTTTCCATATCGGTTTAACTCCGGCTTTTATATAGCTATTATGTCGTATTTTTTCCTGCTAAATAGCGGGATATTTCCTTTTCCGCTTTTTTTCTTTATGTTTTAATATAATATCGAAATTACTATGCGGGTTTTTTAAGCCTTTTAGTACGTCCTACGGCTAGTGCTGTTTATTATCGGTAGCGGTTCGGAAAAAGGGGGAGGGCGGGGGGGGGGGGGGGGGGGGGTTTATCGGGGCTATTATCCTTTCGGCTTCCTCGCGTATTTGCTCGTTTGCCGTAACGGGGGGTTTAACTAGCGGGAAGCTCGTTTTAAAAGCGAAATGTGTTATAAGTGGGGGAGGCGGCCGTATATTAGTTCGGCTTTTAAATAACTGTAAATTTTTGCGGGGTTTGCCGATTGGTCGGCGTTTTAAAGTCCGGGTTAATAAGTTATTATCCAAATTTAAATTGTTTTTTCGTTTTTTATTAAAACTCGTTAACCTTTCGGTTCCAAAAGGTTAGCGGGCTTGGAAAATAAAAAAGGTAACGTTTTTTATTAGTTTATAAGCTACGCTTTTTAATATAAACCTTTTCGGTCGGTTTTAATATGCTTCTTTTGCTTTTTTTATAACGCGTTATATTATTTCGCATTCCCGGTAAAAAGCCGGGTACGGTTTATTGCAATTTATGCATTTAAATGTGGCTTTTTAATATTAATAATAAGCGTCGCATTAGTGTTTTCCTTTTTAATGTTTCGGTTTTCCGCAATACGAGCACCGGCTCGGTTTAATGCAAAACTTTTAACGGTATCCCTATTCGAAGCAATTGTAATATTGCTTAGCTTTAACGTTTAATATAAATGGTTCGCAATTATAAATTATTGCTTTTATTACAAATCCTCGTTCGCATGCTTAATTCGCTGCCATTACCGATGTAATACGGGCTAATATTATAGCATATCCGTAAAAAGTTCGGGCCGGCCATATGTATATGGATTTAACTTTTGCGTTTCGGTTTTCGGCGTTTAAACTTTTAATAAATGCGTTTGGGTTTTTTAAAAATGCTTCCTATTTAAAACCTCGAATTACCACGTCGTATATCCGCACCCGAATCGTTATTTAATCGCCGAATACTTTTTTCACCCAGTCGTTTTTTTTTATATTTTTTTGCGTTTGCTTAAAAGCATACTATTACGTTTTCGCTTCGAAATCGTTTCGTTGCTCGTATTATCGTGCTTAATTGGTTATTTAACGCTTATAAAATGTTTATCGTTAATCGCTTTTTAATTACCTTTAAGGGTTTTTTTACGTTTATAATAATCTTTCGTTTACTTTTTAACGGTATAAACGGGGTAGGGGTTGCGCCGTATTCGGGTGCTGTTAACGTGGTTAGGTCGACTCGGTTCCGCCCGGCATTCGGGCCGGCAGGCCCGTAGCCAGTGCAATGGCATAGGACTTTTTAATATTAGCTAATGCTTTTTTAATTTCCTCGAGTATTTTGCTTTAAGCTTTTACAACGTGTCGTTAATTACTGGTCCTTTTGCGGCGGCTTCGCGCTGGCGAGCCGCTTCCGCGTCGATTTTTCGCTTCGTTAGCTCCGACACCAATTGCAGGATTTCCGGCAACTTTCCATTAATTACAAAAGGCTTTAGCTTATTAATAATTTCTTTTTCTTTTTTATTTTGGCGGCTGCGCGCCGGTTTCGTATAGGTGTCGCTGTTTTTCCGCGTATCCGAAAACGCGTTGGGATCCACCGTCGTGGCGTGCCGATTGGCCGCGAGTTTAAAATCGATCGCTATCGATTTTTGGCCCGCGCCGTCGGCGCGCGCACGATGCGGCATCGATCCGGGGTCGAGTCGGCTGCGAGGAGTTCGATTTTGGCGTCGGAATTGGATTATTTGAAAAGGCTAACCGGCTACGCGTTTTTAAGGTCGTAGCAGCTTTTATACGTTTTTTGCTTTCCGTAAATTTAAAACCGTAAAATATTAAGTTTTGCCAAGCTTATTTCGTAATTCGTTAATAAAAAGTAAAAAATATTGATTTTTAACTATGGTTTTATTTAACGGGCGGTAATCGACGCATATTCGCTTCGTTTCGTTTTTCTTTTTTTTTTTTATAAAATCCGGTATTTTATTAAAAAGTCGAAAAGTTTAATATATCCTTTTTATAAGTTTTTTTTAATTGCTTTTTTAACATTTTTTAATATCGAAAGTTAAATTAATACAACTTTTAGTATTTAAATTGCGCTTTTAGTTTAAAGTTAATTTTAAAACCGAACGGTTTATATTTAAAACCACCGTTTTTAGGTTTTTCTTAAATAATTTTTATATTTATAATATTTTTCCGAAACATTCGCAAGCCGTTTTTTAACGTTAATTAAATCGTTTTAATCGTTTTCCATTTTAAATTATCGTGTATTTGTTAAAGCTAAATATAAAAATGGATTATTAAATTTTATTACCGTTATAACCTTTTTTTTGCTTTTATATTTACCGTTTAAAGTTTGTAATTAGTAAACCGTTTTAATTATTTATAGTTTTTCCTTTTAACTTAACTAGTAACTTAATTTATTCGTAAGTTATTTTTTTTAAATTAGGAAATTTTAAAAATAACGTTTACTTTTTTTTATATCCAGCTCGTTTAATATAATCGTAACGTTTTTTTTATTCCAAATACGTAATGTTATTAATCGTATTTTCGGTTAATTTATTTTGTATTATAACCGATAGGTATTTTTTAACCGTTTTTAATTAATACGGTGAATATTTTCGTTTTATAAGGATTTTATACCGTTTAATCGTTTATAACGATATATAATTGCTTTATATTTCGCAATCGATTATTACCGTAATTTTTTTTAATAATTTATCCGAAACGTTAATAAATCGTACGGTTAATTTAATTTTATTATCGCGAAAGTTTTTATCGGTTTTCGCTTTTTATTCCGTGCTTTTTATTTAAGTGGTTTTTTTTAATTTTTTAATAAAAGGAACAAATACCGCACTTTCGTTTTTTATTTAAATTAAACGGGATATACGCTCGCGTAATTTTTTAATATTAAATTTCCCCTTTTTATACCATATGCATTTTGCACTTTTTAATTTCGCATTTTCTTTAATTAAATATATTTATAATATATAGCATCGAATATTTCCCGTTAAGTTTAAAAGTTGTAATAAACCTATTAATATTAATCGGTTTTTACCGTAATAATTAAAATGCTAACCGTAGTTTAATTTTAAATTCGTTTTTAAACTTTTATAAAGAAAATCGTATTTTAATTTAAGCTTAAAAAGGGATTTGCATTTTTTATAAATACATTTTGCTTAAAAAAAGCATAAATGTTTAAAATGCATTAAATCGATATTAAAGTGGTTTTAAAAGTGCACCTTGTAATAGTTTACGTTTTTAAAGCTGGTATTTACGTATTTAACTTTTTAATCGTTAACGAATTATAATAAAAATTAACGGTCGTTTTTTTTAACCGGGGTGGCGTGGTATAATAATCCGTTAAAATATTTTAAAACCTTAACGTTTTAAAAATATTTCGAAACGTTAAAAAGTGTAAAAGCGCGTTAATTTTTCCAATTTGCTTAGTTTTCGCGAATTATAATGTTACAATTAAAGGTTTGCTCCTTAAGTAAGGCACCTCGAGAATGGAAAAGACAGTATCTTTAATTTAGTTAACTGGGAATTACGTAACTTAAAAGGACAATTTAATTGCTTGCTTTAAAAAATGCTTAAAAGCTAACTTAAGTTAACTAATGCCGAAGCCTTAATTAAAGCTACCTAAAACAATAGGAAATCCATCCTTTATATACACGCTGCTTTTTGCTTTACGTTAGGTTAAATTTGTGGATTTGTGGTTTCGCTAACACAAATTTAAAAATCCCTTTGGCTTTGTAAATCTGTGGTTTTTTTAACACAAATCTAAAAATCCAGCTAAAGTTACGTAATTCCACGTGTCCGAATGCGGGGCAAAAGCACCGTTTAAAGCCTTTTTCGTTCTGCTACCCCGAGGTTTGCATACTGGTCGTAACATTAGGTTTCCCTTTTAAGCCAAATCCTTTTAGCCACGTTTTATCGCCCCGCTTTTTATTAATGGTAAGTACTTTCCTTTTTTACCATTTCCCATCCCCTTTTTGGTTTAACAAAATATTTGGTCGGGTGCGAAAACGTCCCTTTGCGAAAAAAACCCTTTAACGCAAAAACCTGCTTATTTAAATCTTTTTTTTTTATTAAAATGCTTTCCTGCTTTTTTTATTACGAGGTTTTAAAGCGTAAAAAGTGCGAGGCCTTTTTTAAAACTCCTTTCGATGCGTGAAATGCCTTAGTCGGAACCGCATAAATTGCGACATTTTAGGTTTTTCGCCCGAGCAGCTTCGTTTTATCGGCTTTTAATATTAGCAAATGAAAGCGGAAATCGAAACGGTAAAAGAAAAACGTCGCGCTTTAAATAACAAACTCGAGCGTTTGCGAAAACAAAAAAAAGTATGGTTTAAAAAGAAAATGCGTGCAATTCGTCGTGGTATTAACGTTATGGAGGAATTGGAACGTGTTAAGCGGGAAAAGGCCGACCGGGAGGCTCGCCGGGCCCTTTTACAGTTTAAGCCATCCGTAGCTCCTTTTTTCTCTTTTAGTTAGCAAACGTTCGAAGTTAATTTTAATTTAAACCTGTTTGCCCTTTTTAATTAAAATAAATTATAACTTTTTTTAATAACTTTTTTAGGTTTTGTAACGTATTAAGCGTGGTTTTGGTTTTTTTACCGAGGTTTCGGGTTCGAATCCAGGCATAACCGTAAAGGTCGATAAATTTTCGGGCTTGCTTCGAAGCTTATCGAACTTTTATCTTTTTTTTTTTTTTTTTTTTTTTTTTTGCTAACCGTTTAGCGCAAACTTTTTTACCTTATTTGGTTTCGGTAAATGCTGCTTTTTTTAACCTAATGGTAAAGCGGTATTATCCATAGCACCTATTTTGTAAATCCCGGGTTCGATTTCCGGTTAAACTAGGGGGACCGGCGGTTTTTTTTGGAAATATCGCGGGTATTTTTAAAAAAGATCGTCATTTTACCGTTTTTTTTGCTAACCTTTTTGTAAGCGTTTTTGCCGGTATTCCGCTAAAGCTTTTTAGCAATTTATAAGGTTAGTTCCTTTTTCCCACGTGTTTTTTTCGTAGCCGTACTTTTTCCATTTAACTAAGTACTTTTTAAGCTTGCGTTTTAACTTATAATTTAGAATTTTTTCGATTTCGTATTTTTATTTCGGGTTAATTTCCATTAACTTATCGCTTTTAAAACCCGGTAGCGCTAATTTAAATAAGGAAATATAAAAAACCGGGTGGGATTTTAAAGTTAGCGGTAATCGGAATTTGTAATTTACGTTCGAAACCTTTTTTAATATTTTAAAAAGTCCTAGTTTTTTATAATTTAGCTTATCGCTCGGTCGTTTCGTTTTAATATTTCGTCGAAAAAGATAAACGCTATCCCTTTTTTTAAAAGTCGGTTTTTCGATTTTTTTTTATTTGCTTAAGTAATTATGCGGTGCTATAGCTTTTTTAGCTTTGCTTGGAAGTGTTTATGCAATTTAATAAGCTTCGTTATTTGTATTTCCGCCTGTTAAAGCATATTTTCCTACTTTAGGTTTTTTATACGCTATAAGCGTAAACCCGTAATTCGTATAAAACGGTATAATTCCTATGCTTTTATAAATTAAACTGTTATAAACGAACTAAGCTATAAAGAGTAATTATACCTAGTTGTTTTATTTATAATTAACGTAGTAACGTAAATATTGCTTTATGGTTTGGTTCGTTCGCTTCGTTTATCCATTTATTTAAAAGTGGTAAGCTATGGATAAAAAGTGCTTCGCTTTTAACCTACTCGTAAGCTTTTTCCAAAATTTGCTTATAAATAGCTTGTTTTTATCCGTAATTAAGCGGTCCGGCGTGCCGTATTCCGCTATTACGTGTTTAATAAAACGTACGCTAGTTTTGTAACGTCGCTGCTTTTTTATATGGTAAAAACAAAGCGTATTTAGTAAGCTTATCCACATTACTAATATATTGTCGTATTTCATTTTAGTTAACGGTTTTTTGGATTAAAAAAGTTTAATAACGAAATTTATAGTAACTTTTTGCTATGCTTTATCCGGTGCTAGCAAAGGTTGCAATAATTCGTACGGTTTATGCTTGTTAGCTTTATTTTTAACATAACTTTCGCAATTTTTTATTGCGTTTTATACTTCGGCTCGAATTTTTGCGAACCCGTAATATTATTATAACGTTTCCACGTTTTTTTTACACTTTAGTAGCCGTATATTAGCTGGTTATAAATTTGTTGGATTTTTTTAAGGTTTAAACTTTTCCCTATTAAACCGTTTTAGCGAGCATTTTTATGCCGGGATTAAAAATCCATTGGTTTTTTCGCTAAAATTACTCGTGTTTTTTTTAAATATTATAACCTAATAATCTGGTCGTCGGCTTAGGGCGTTCGCCCGGCCGTTTTTCGACCCTTTTCGGTATTCGATCTGGATGTTGTAATTTTGCAAAAAACTCGTTTTAACGGACTTATCGCTTATTTAGGTTTTTGCTTATAATAAAGTGCGTTAAGTTTTTATAGTTCGTATATACCACAATTTGGTGTTTCGCTTTATAAAGGTATGGCCGCCACTTTTTAAATGCTCGAATTATCGCTAAAAAGTTTTTTATCGTAAATTTGGTAGTTTAATTTAAATCCGTTTAACTTTTTGCGAAAAAAACGCATAAAGGTACAACCGTTTTTTAATCGTCCCGCTGTCCGAATTAGCCGCCAATCGCGTAATCCGACGCGTCGGTTTTAACCTCGAAAGGTTTTTTTAAGTTTAAAAATGCTAATATTAGTTTTTTTAACACGGCGTTCCGTAATTGCTTAAAAGCTTTTTGTTTTTATTTTCCCTAATAAAACTAATAATTATTTTTGGTAAAGTTTATAAATGGTATAGCGATTTTGCTATAATTATAAATAAACGGTTTGTAAAAATTTAAAAACCCTAAAAACTTTCGTATTTTCGTAATATTTTTAAAAATAAACTATTTTTAAATTCCTTAACTTTTTTAAGGTTTATGCAAACCTGTTCAAATATAATTATAAACCTTAAAAAAGCGACTTTTGCGAATGCCATTCGCATTTTTCTAATTTAATAAGGAGTTTTGCGTTAAGTAATTTCTAAAACACTTTATATACGTGCTATTTATGTTTTTCCATCGTTTTCGAAAAAATTAGGATATCGTTTAGGTATGCAAAAATAAAAATGTCGAAATACTTGCGTAATATATGGTTAATTATTTTTTAAAACGTGGTTAGTACGTTGGTAAACCGAAGGTTATTACTAAAAACTCGTAGCATTTAAACCTTGTTTTAAAAACCGTAAACCATTTTTAGCCTTTTTTAATCCGTATTAAGCTGTAAGCTTTCCGTAAGTCCAAAGCCGTAAAATATTAGGCTTTGCCAAGCTTATCGCGCAGTTCGGCGATAAAAAGCAAAAAATATCGATCTTTTATCGTAACCTCGTTTAGCGGGCGGTAATCGACGTATATTCGTTCCGTCCCGTTTTTTTCCCTTTTTTATAGGATCCCATATCTTATTAAAAAATCAAAAGGTTTAATATGTTCTTTCCGCAAGTTTTCTTTTAATTGTTTTTTTAATACCTTTTACTGCCGGGGGTTAAACTGGTATAACTTTTGGTATTTAAGCTGCGTTTTTAGTTTAAGTTTAATTTCCAAATCGACGGTTTATATTCGGAAAGTACCGTTTTTTAGGTTTTTTCGAAACAATTTTTCGTATTTGTGGTATTTTTCTAAAACATTCGCGAGCCGTTTTTTAATATTGGTTTAATCGTTTTTAATTGCTTTCCATTTTGGATAATCGTATATTCGTTAATGCTAAATGCAAAAGTGGATTGCTAAATTCTATTATTATTGTAACCTTTTTTCGTTGTTTTTTATGCTTACGGTTTGGGGTTCGTAATTAGTAAACCGTTTTAATTACTTGTAGCTTTTTTTATTAAATTTAACCGGTAGCCCAATTTATTTGTAAGTTATTTTTCCTAAGCTAAAGGATTTCGAAAATTACATTTTTTTTTATATCTAGCTTATTTAGTATAATAGTAACTTTTTCCCTACTTTAGGTGCGTAATGTTATTAGCTGTGTTTTTCGGTCGATTTATTTTTTATTGTAAGCGATAAGTATTTTTTCGACCGTTTTTAATTAATACGGTTAATGCTTTCGTTTTATAGGAATTTTATACCGTTTAACCGTTTATAGCGATACGTAATCGCTTTATATTTCGCAATCGATTATTATTTTAAGCTTTTTCCTTTAATATTTTATCCGAAATGTTAATAAATTGTATAATTAATTCGATTTTACTATTGCGAGGGTTTTTATTAATTTTTTTTCTTTTTTCCCATTTCGTGCTTTTCGTTTGGGTAATTTCTTTAGTTTTTTGGTAAAAGGAACGAATACCGTACGTTTGTTCTTTTATCCAGGTCGAACGGTACGTACGTTCGCGTAATCCCTTAATGCTAAGCTTTCGCTTTTTATGCTATATGCTTTTTACTTTTTACAATTTCGCACTTTCCCTAATCGAGCATTTTAGTAACATATAGCATCGGGTACCGTTCGCTAGGTTTAAAAACTGCGGTAAACTTGCCGATCCGGGCTGGTTTTTACCGTGGCAATTAAAATGCCAAACGGGGCTTAACTTTTAGCTCGTTTTTTAACTTCCGTAAAAAGAAATCGTATTTAAGCTTAAGTCGTAAATGGAATTTGTATTTTTTATAAATGCATTTTGCTTAAAAAAAGTACAAATGTCCGAAGTGTTTTATATCGATGCTAAGGTGGTTTTCGGGGATTAACGCAGCTTATTTTGGCTCGTTTGCGTTTTCGAACTTATAACTAATATATTTAACTTTTTGCTAGTTGTTAAACCACGATAAAGGTTAACCGTCGTTTCCGTTCGCTAAAATAGCGTAATATAACGGGCTATTTGGGTGTTTTAAAACCCTAACGTTTTAAAAATACGCCGAAATATCGAAAAGCGTAAAAACGTGCTAATCTTTCCAATTTGCCTGCTTTTCGCGAATTATATATACGGAAATTCCGCCGTTCGGGCTTTTCGCCCGTTTTTAAAACTCGGCCGTTTTAAAGTTTTAACCATTTCGGTTTATTTTAGCGTCGGTATTAGAGCTTTCCGATTTTCGAAAAAGGGGTGTTTGGTTTAAAAGCTTTTTTCGGGCTTTTTTTTCTTTCGCGTCGCTTGTTAAAATTACTCCCTTTTAAATCCCGCGAAAAGCGGTGTTATTTTTTCTTTTAAATTTTCGGGTTCGAAAATAATTCGTTATTTTCCTTCGCTATCGTATTTAAACTTCGTAGTTTTAAATATATAAATGCTTCGTAATTTCCGAAAATATTATTCGGTAGTTTTTTTATCAAACTGGTATATAATATACAGCTTATCGTAGTAATATGTTTAGCTAAACGCCATTTTAAAGCATAATTTTTCCTATATCGAGCTTTTTACGTTCGTTAAAAGTTCGCTATTTAGCGGTTATTATTTCGTTAAAGGCAATTGATTTTTATATAGCCGGTTTAGCCGCATTTAAAACATTTCCCGTTTTTTAAGTTTTATTTTTGCTTTTTTTGCTGCTTTTATTATTAGTAAGCGGCTTTCGCATTAAAATCCATAAAGCCCGGGTGCGTTTCGTAAACCGTAATAGGTTGCTATTTGGCTTTTTTTTAATTGGCTTTGTTATTTTATGCCGCACTTTTAAAACCATATCCTTTTTTTTTCTTATTATCGTTTATATAGTTTATCGCTAATACGGACCGCGTTTTTAACGTAATCCGTAAAAAACTTTGGGCGGTTTTGCTTTACGAATTCGTTTTTTACGTTTTCGCGTAATCCGTTATAAAAGTGCAGCATTAACGTAGCGTTATTCCAGTTAAGCTTAATATTAATCCGTTAAAAGTTCGTTGCGTATTTGGTTATAAACCTTCGCTATTTAAAGGCCAATAAATCTCTTTCGGCGATTCGGGTTTCGTCGATTATTTCGAACATTTTTCCGACTTTTTTTCCGAAGGTTTCGAAGCTGGCGAAAATAAATTTGGTGGCTTTTTAACTACCTTTATACCTTTTAAAGTAATCGTTTCAAATTGGCTAAAACCACTTTTTTACTTTGCCGTTTAGCCTAGTAGCAACGTAAGCAACCTTTTATTCCTCGCTTACGAATTGCTATTCGTAAAACTTGAAATAGCTTTTGCATTCGGTAAGGAACGTTTTAAGCTTGCCGTTTTCCCTTTCGTAAAGATTCGAAAACGGAAATTTGTACGTTTTAACCGCGATAAGCGCTTCGAAAAATAGCAATTTCGTAGTAAATTGCTTTACCTCGGCCTAACTTTTGGCGATCTCCTCCTTTATAAGTTTAAAAAGGCTAGCCGTGTTAACGGCTTCGTTAAAATCGTACTTAACACCGTTAAAAGTAAAAACCGTAGTTTCCTCCTTTTTAAGCTTTTTGCTGCTATTCGCTATAGCTGTATTATTACCTTTTAACGAAGTACTAAATAGGATTAGTTAAAATGTTACAATTAAAGTTTGCTTTTAAGGTAAGGCATTTCGGGAGTGGAAAGGATAGTATTTTAATTTGGTTAATTAAGGATTACGTAACTTAAAAGGACAATTTAATTGCTTACCTTAAAAAATGCTTAGGAGCTAACTTAAGTTAATTAATGCCGAAGCTTTAATTAAAGCTATTTAAAATAATAGGAAATCCATTTTTTATATATACGCTGCCTTTTGCTTTACGTTAAGTTGGATTTATAAATTTGTAGTTTCGCTAAAACAAATTTAAAAATCCTTTTGGCTTATAAATTTGTGGTTTCGCTAACACAAATCCAAAAATCCTTTTAGCTTTGTAAATTTGTAATTTTTTAATATAAATCCAAAGATTTAGCTAAGGTTAATAACTTTACGTGTTCGGGTGCGGGGTACGGGCACCGTTTAAAGCCCTTTCCGTCCGCTACCCCGGGCTTGCATACTAGTCGTAACATATAAGTATAAAAGTTACGTTGCTCGGGCTTTTACTTGTTTTTAAAACTTGGTCGTTTTAAGGTTTTAACCGTTTCGGTTTATTTCCACGTCGGTATTTAAATTTTCGCGCTTGCGAAAAAAATAGGTTTAATTTAAAAGCTTTCTTATTAAACCCCGCTTTTTTATATTGCTTATTAAAGCTGCTTTTTTTTTAAATCTTATAAAAAACGGCGTCGTTTTTCTTTTTTAAATTCGTAAGCTTAAAAATAACGCGCTACTTTTTTTCGTTATCGTATTTAACTTTTATAACTTTAAGCAAAATAACGTTTTAAGGTTTTTTTTAAAGTACCATTTAATAGCTTTTTTTAAATTAATATGTAGCATATAGTTTATCGTAATAACACGTTTAATTAAACGCTAACCCGAAATACGGTTTTTTTTATATCGGGCTTTTTTACGTTCGTTAAAAGTTAGTTATTTAACGGTTATTATCCCGCTAAAAGCAGTTTATTTTAATATAACCGGTTTAGCTGCATTTAAAGCATTTCCTATTTTTCGGGTTTTGCTTTTACTTTTTTTGCTATTTTTACTACTAGTAAACGGCTCCCGCATTAAAATTTATAAAGTTTAAATACGTTTTATAAACCGTAATAAATTGCTATTTGGCTTTTTTTAATTAGCTTTATTATTTTATACCACATTTTTAAAACTATATTTTTTTTTCCTATTATTATTCGTATAATTTATTATTAATGCGAACCGCGTTTTAAACCTAATCCGTAAAAAACTTTAAACGATTTTGCTTTACGAGTTTACTTTTTACGTTTTCGCGTAATCCGTTATAAATATGCAGTATTAACGTAGCGTTATTTTAATTTAACTTAATGTTAATTCGTTAGAAATTTACGGCGTATTTAACCGCGGTTTTTTATTATTTAAAAGTTAACAAATTTTTTTAGCGATTTAAATTTCGTCGATTATTTCGAACACTTTTTTTAACTTTTTTTGCGAAAGTTTTAACATTAGCGAAAATAATTTTAATAGTTTTTTAACTTTTTTCGTATTTTTTTTAAAATAATCGCTTTAAGTTAATTAAACCTATTTTTTCATTTTACCGTTTAATTTAATAATAGCGTAAGCGACTTTTTACTTTTTATTTACGAATTACTTTGTAAAACTTAAAATAGCTTTTGCATTCGTTAAAAAACCGTTTAAGCTTGCCGTTTTCCTTTTCGTAAAGGTTTAAAAACGGGAATTTATACGCTCGGATTGCGATAAGTGCTTTAAAAAACACCAACTTCGTAGTAAATTGCTTTACTTTAATTTAGCTTTTAGCGATTTCGTCCGCTATAAACTTAAAAAGCTAGCCGTGTTAATAGCTTTTTCCAAGTTGTATTTAATACAGTTAAAAGTAAAAACCGTAGTTTTTTCCTTTTTAAGCTTTTTATTATTACTTGTTATAACTATATTATTTTTTCTTTTAACGAGGTATTAAATAAAATTAGTTAAAAGATTATAATTAAAGGTTTGCTTTTAAAGTAAAGCATTTTAAAAGTGGATAAAATAATATCGTTACGTTTAATTGCAAAAAAAACACGTAATTTAAAAAAACAATTTAATTACTTACTTTAAAAATGTTTAAAAGCTAACTTATATTAACTAATGCCGAAACCTTAGTTAAAACTATTTAAAACAGTAAAAAATCCATTTTTTTTATAATTATCCGTCCGTTTTTAACTGTTAAATATGTTAGTTATATTTATAACTTACATATTTTTAAAAGTAATGCTAAATATGTTAATTATATTTATAAATTACATATTTACGAAAGTAGTACTAAATATATTAGTTATATTTATAGCTTATATATTTTTTATTAAGCACGTAATTAGTTTTTAATAAAGTTGTTTAACCTTTTTTTTTAAGTTTAACTGCCTCGCACTTTTTGCGAGTTTATTTTTATATATGCTAATCGTAACGTGGTTTACAAGTAAATGGGCTACATAAACGAATGGGCCACGACACTTTAACCTCCGGTTAATTAACGCGCATACCAACTTAATAACGCTAAAAATCCATTTAAACTATTCGGAATTGTATATATCGAACTTTTTTACTTTTTTTTAATAAATGCGCGCATTATATCCGGTTTTGCCGCAAATGCCATATCGCCGACAAATCGTCGTCGCCCTTTTTTTTTAACCTTTATAATCGCGCATTTTTTGCTATAACTGCTTATTTAGCTTTTGCTGGTTTAAAACATTTCGTACTTTTTTAACAATATATAACCCTTTTTATCGAACACGTGTTTTTTTAGCCTTTCGGCGTTTGCTTAATGCTTTGTTCGCTTTTCGTAATTTAAAGCACTTTTTTCCCAAAAGGTTAACCCGATGTATAATTGCTTTAGCCCTTTTCGTTAATTAGTTTACAACCGATAGCATAAATAACGAAAAGCTATTTCGGTAATTGAAAATCCGAATTTTAATATATTTGGATTGCGAAATTACGTTTTTAACTGTTTAAAGCGTTTTAAAAGTCCAAAGTTCGGCGTTATTTAAAAGCTTTCGCGGGAAAGTTGAAATTCGTAATTTTATATTCAGCTTTTCCAAAACCAAATCCGAATTAAAAAAAGCAAAACTAGCTTTTTAAAAACCTTTTTAAATATTTCTTTTAGTTATAAAGTTAAAAAATACCGTTTTAAACGCTAAAAGGAACTCGATTTTAATTACGTGGTTAACGTATAACCTTATTAAATTTTCGATTTGTTAACCGTATGCCTTTTTTAACGGGCTAAAACATTTAACGTTAAACGGCTAAAAAAAAAGTAAAACGAATACGGAAATATGCAAAGCGTAATAATATTATATTTTTGGTATAAGCTCGACCTCGAATAGTGCTTTTTACACCGTTTAGCATACGATGTGCTTTACGATGTATTTTATCGAAATGCAAATTTATTTTAAGCTAAGCTCGTTCGTAATCCACTCGTTAAAACTCGTTAAAATAACCTAATCGCGTAAAAAGTCGGTTTTTAAATACTAATTGGCCAAATAGTACTACTTTTTAACGATAATAAAAAAAGATCGCTTAACCGCAATAGTTAACCTTTTAAATAATTGTAGCCTATTTCCGATTGCTAAGCTAAACTAGTTTTGCTTTACTACGGCTTTCCGATATTATAATAATAATAACGGCGGCGATTATGCTTATAAAAAAGCCGGTTTCGTTAAAATTATAAATGTCGTTATCCATAATGCATATTTGGCTATAATATTTCGTATAAGGTCGAATTACGCAAAAACGAGCTTGGGATTTTCGCATTTGGCTTTTTAGTAATTATATTTTCGAATCCAACGCGTACCGAGCTTTACGCGGCGTTTAACGAAATTCGCGATATAGTTTTTGCTAATAACATTTGCGTCGCGTTCGGCAAATAATCGGTTAGTTATATTTTTAACACTAAAAGGCCGGGAAGGGAATGCTCGCCAATTTAGTTTAAATATGTATTTAATAAGCGCTATTTTTTTTAAATTTTGTTAATTTTCGTAATTTGGGCATAGTATCGCGTTAAGCAGGTTAGCCGTGCTTTTAACGCGTTAAAATCGATTTCGCGATTAAATAGATTTTTGCAACCTTTCGTATACTTAGTTTTAAGTTAAATTATAAGGCTTAAAAGGTAAGCATTACCCGGCTTTCGTCGTTTCCCGTCGATATTATTATTGGTAAAAAAATTAGTCGCGGAAAAAAAAGTGTCGTACGGTCGCGTATTGTGGCTTATTAGCTTATGTGGTTTATTTACTTGTAAACCACGTTAATATAAAACCTGCTTTTTAAAATCGCTAACTTTTGTTTTATTAAAAAAGTCCGGATTTTTGAAATTTAAAATGTCGTTTATTTGTATCCTTTTAATTTTAAAGTTTTATCCGCTTTTTAAAATAAATAAGTAAAAATCGTAGCTTAACGTTTAACAATTTAAACGCTTTTATAATGCTTTTAATAAATAACGAACTAATGTAAACCTAATTCCGCGATTTCGTAAAAGGTTTAATTATTTTAAATAACGTGCCCGGTTTAAACCATATTAACAACTTTTTAAATAAACGCAAAAAAACGTCTTTGTGCAATTTTAATTCCGATTGGATATACGTTTAACTAATATTTCAAATTATTAAATTAAACTTTATAAACGTAAGCGATAATGCGATTGCTAAAATTAATTATTAACTGCATTTTATCATCGTAAAAATTGCGTAAAAATATTATATTTCTTTTTATCGTTATATTTTATAATTACCAGTTTCGATTTTTTAAAAAGCTTTAAAAACTTGCTTTTTTACTTTGTTTATAATTCGTAATTTAAAAATCGTAACTTTTTTAAAAGTTTTTTTAATAATTGGCTTAATTATTTTAACGCTTATAAATGCGTTTAGTTTTTATTAGGTTAATTGTTTAAATGGTAAACCGAAAGTTGTAATTTTGCTTTTTTGTTTAAATCGAATTGTTAATTAATAAAATTAATGCTTTTTAACGTTTAAAAAACGTCGTATACATTTGTTAAAAGTTTTTTTTTATTGCAATTGCAGTTATGCGTTTTTGCAAAAGCGATTTCGTTATTAAGGACTTTACGTAATACCGTAATTTGAAATAAAATAGTTATTTAATTTTAAAGCTTTTATTTTACTATTTTACAGCCTTTTTTTCGGGGGTTTCTTTTAGCGTTTTAACTATTCGGGTTTAAAATATTTGAAAAGTGCTAACTACTTGTTACAATTAAAGGTTTGCTTTTAAAATAAAGCATTTCGAGGGTGGAAAAAACAGTATCGCTAAAGCTGGTGGACGAAAGGATTACGTAACTTAGGGGGACAATTTAATTGCTTGCCCTAGGGGATGCTTAAAAGCTAACTTAGGTTAATTAATGCCGAAGCCTTCGTTAAAGCTACTTAAAACAGTAGGAAATCCATTTTTTATATACACGCTGCTTTTTGCTTTATATTAGGTTAAATTTATAACTTTGCCACAAATTTACAAATCCCTTTTAAATTTATTGCTTTATTACAAATCCATAAATCCCTTTTGGTTTACGTAACTCCACGTAATTAAAGCGGGGCGGAAGCATTACTTCGGGCCTTTTTTTGCTTTATTATCCTAAAAGGCTTGCATATTGGTCGTAACATTAGGTTTCCCTTTTTAAGCTAAATCCTTTTAACCACGTTTTATCGCCCCGCCTTTTGCTAATAATAAATACTTTTCTTTTTTACCATTTTCTATCCTTTTTTTTATTTTAACAAAATGTTTGGTCGAATGCGAAAACGTTTTTTCGCGAAAAAAACCGTTAATCGCAAAAAGCTTTTAACGGTTATTCTTTTTAATTGCTACGAAATGCATTTTTATTCGTACTTTTACGAGGTTTTAAAGCGTAAAAAGTGTAAAGCTTTTTTTTAAAACTCGTTTCGGTGTATAAAATGTTTTCGGATTAATCGCTTAAAGTGCGACGTTTTAAAGCTTTTTCTTTCCGAGCTTCGAAATATCGTCGTTTAGCATTCCAAATTTAAAGCTAAGCTGGAAAAGGCGGAAAAAAAAGTTTTTCGCTTTTAAAAGCAAAAACGATTATAGTAAAAAAAAATAATGCGCGCGGTGCGTCGCGGTATTAACTCGGTGGAAAAATTGGAGCGTGTTAAGCGGGAGGAGGCCGGCTAAACGGCTCGCCAAGCTGCTTTACATTTCGAGCCCTTTTTAGCTTTTTCCGTTTTTTCCCGACCAGTAAGTGCTTAAGGTTAATCCTAACTTAAACCTGTTTGCTTTTTTTAATTAAAGTAAGTTATAGCTTTTCCTAATAACTTTTTTAAATTTTATAGCGTATTAAGCGTGGCTTTGGTTTTTTTGCCGAGATTTCGAGTTCGAATCCAGGTATAACCGTATTAAAAAGGCTTTAATAAAACGTTCCGTCCAAGTTTTGCTTAGGTTTTTTTTTTTTTTTTTTTGCTAACCGTTCGGCGTAAACTTTTTTGCCTTATTTAGTTTCGGTAAATGCTGCTTTTTTTAACCTAATAGTAAAACGGTACTATTTATAATACCCATTTTATAAGTTTTAAGTTCGACTTGCAGCTAGGCCAAAAGGATTAGCGGTTTTTTTTTGGAAATATCGCGGGTATTTTTAAAAAAAAATCGTTACTTTTCCATTTTTTTTACTAGCTAACCTTTTTACAATTGTTTTAGCTAATATTTTCGTAAAGTGTTTTAGTAATTTTTAAAGTTAGTTTTTTTTTCTTACGTGTTTTTTTCGTGGCTGTACTTTTTCCATTTAACCAAGTACTTTTTAAAGTTGTGTTTTAGCTTATAATTTAGGATTTTTTCAATTTCGTATTTTTATTTTAGGTTAATTTTTATTAACTCGTTACTTTTAAAGCTTAATAGCGCTAATTCGAATAGGGAAATATAAAAAACCGGGTGGGATTTTATAATCGGTAGTAATCGAAATTTATAATTTACATTCGAAACTTTTTTTTAGCATTTTAAACGGTCCTAGTTTTTTATAATTTAACTTATCGTTTAATCGTTTTATTTTAATATTTCGTTAAAAAAGATAAACGCTATCCTTTTTTTTAAACGTCGGTTTTTCAATCCTTTTTTTATTTGCTTAAATAGTTATATGGTACCGTAGTTTTTTTAGCTTTGCTTAAAAGTGTTTATGCAATTTAATAAGCTCCGTTATTTGCATTTCCGTTATTAAGGCATATTTTCCTACCCTGGGTTTTTTATACGCTATAAATGTAAACCCGTAATTCGCATAAAACGGTGTAATTCCTATGCTTTTATAAATTAAACTGTTATAAACGAATTAAACCATAGGAAATAGTTATACCTAATCGTTTTATTTATAATTAACGTAATAACGTAAATACTGCTTTATGGTTTAGGTTGTCCGCTTTGTTTATCCATTTGTTTAAAAATGGTAAGCTATGGATAAAAAATGCTCCGCTTTTAGCTTACTCGTAAATCTTTTCCGAAATTTGCTTGTAAATAGTTTATTTTTATCCGTAATTAAACGGTTCGGCGTTTCGTATTCCGCTATTACGTGCTTAATAAAAACGTACGCTAATTTTATAGCGTCGCTGCTTTTTTTATATGGTAAAAATAAAGCGTATTTAATAAGCTTATCCATTATTACCAATACATTGTCGTACTTCGCTCCGGTTATTAGTTTTTTAAATTAGGGAAATTTAATAACGAAATTTATAATAACTTCTTATTATACTTCGCTTAGCGCTAATAGCGGTTATAAAAGCTTATAAAGCTTATGCTTGCTGGCTTTATTTTTAACGCAGCTTTCGCAATTTTTTATTACGTTTTGTACTTCGGCTTAAGTTTTTACGAACCCGTAATATTATTATAACCGTTTTTATATTTTAGTTACGCTTTAATAGCCGTATGCTAGTTGGTTATAAACTTGTTGGATTTTTTTTAAAGTTTAAACTTTTCTTTACCGAACCGTTTTAACGAATATCTTTTATGCCGGAATTAAAAATCCGTTTAGTTTTTCCATTAAAATTACTTGTATTTTTTTAGGTATTACAACCTAGTAGTCCGGTCGTCGGCTTAAAGCGTCCGCCCGGCTGTTTTCCGACCTTTTTTGGTATTCGATCCGAATATTATAGTTTTGCAAAAATTCATTCCAACGAATTTATCGCTTATTTAAATTTTTGCTAATAGTAAAATGTATTAGGTTTTTATAATTTATATATATTACAATTTAATACTTCGCTTTACAAAAATATGGTCGCCATTTTTCGAATGCTCGAATAATTGCTAAAAATTCTTTATTATAAATTTGGTAATTTAATTTAAATCCGTTTAACTTTTGCGAAAAAAACGTATAAAAGTACAACCGTTTTTAATCGTTTCGCTATTCGAATTGGCCGCCGATCGCGTAATCCAACGCGTCGGTTTTAATTTCGAAAGATTTTTTTGGGTTTAAAAATGCTAATATTGGTTTTTTTAATATAACGTTCCGTAATTGTTTAAAAGCCTTTTATTTTTGCTTTTCTTAATAAAACTAGTGGTTATTTTTAGTAAAGTTCGTAAATAATGTGGCGATTTTACTATAACTACGGATAAACCGCTTATAAAAGTTTAAAACCTTTAAAAAGCCTCGTACTTTTATAACGTTTTTAAATATAAGCCACTTTTTAACTTTTTCGATTTTTTTAAAGTTTATGCAAATTTGTTTAAATGTAATTACAAATTTTAAAAAAGCGACTTTTTGCGAATGCCATTCGCACTTTTCTGGTTTAACGAGGAGCTTTACGTTTAGCAGTTTTTAAAGCACTTTATATACGTGCTGTTTGTATTTTTTCATCGTTTTCGAAAAAATTAAAATATCGTCCAAATACGTAAAAATAAAAACGTCGAAACACTTACGCAATATATGGTTAATTATTTTTTAACACGTAGTTAATACGTTAATAAGCCCGAAAGTTATTATTAAAAATTCGTAGCATTTAAGCTTTATTTTAAAAGCCGTAAGCCATTTTTGGCCTTTTTTAATCCGTATTAAGTTGTAAGCTTTTCGTAAATCCAAAACCGTAAAATATTAGGCTTTACCGAGCTTATTTCGTAATTCGTTAATAAAAAGCAAAAAATACCGATTTTTAATAATAACCTTATTTAACGGTCGGTAATCGATGCATATTCGCTCCGTTTCGTTTTTTTTCCTTTTTTATAAAATCTTATATTTTATTAAAAAATTAAAAGGTTTAATATATCCTTTCCGTAGGTTTTCCTTTAACTGTTTTTTTAGCACCTTTTATTGCCGAAGGTTAAACTAATACAACTTTTAGTATTTAAACTACGTTTTTAGCTTAAATTTAATTTCGAAGTTAAACGGTTTATATTCGGGGAATACCGGTTTTAGGTTTTTTTTTAAACAATTTTTCGTATTTATGGTATTTTTCCGGAACATTTGCGAGCCGTTTTTTAATATTAGTTTAATCGTTTTAATCGTTTTCCATTTTAAATAATCGTATATTCGTTAATATTAAATGCGAAAATGGATTACTAAATCCTATTACCGTTATAACCTTTTTTCGTCGCTTTTTATGCTTACGGTTTAAAGTTCGTAATTGGTAAACCGTTTTAATTACTCGTGGTTTTTCCTATTAAATTTGGCCGGTAATTTAATTTATCCGTAAATTATTTTTTTTAAACTAAAGGATTTCGAAAATTACATTTTTTTTTATTTTTAGCTTATTTAATATAATAGTAATATTTTCCCCATTCCGGGTATATAATATTATAAGCTATATTTTTTGGTTAATCCATTTTTTATTATAAGCGACAAATATTTTTTCAACCGTTTTTTATTAATACGGTTAATATTTCCGTTTCGTAGGAATTTTATACCGTTTAACCGTTTATAGCGATATATAATCGCTTTATATTTCGCAATCGATTATTATTTTAACTTTTTTCCTTTAATATTTTATCCGGAATGTTAATAAATCGTACGATTAATTCGATTTTGCTATTACGAAGGTTTTTATCGGTTTTTCCTTTTTTCCATTCCGTGCTTTCCGCTCGGGTAGTTTTTTTAATATTTTAGTAAAAAGAACGAATACCGTACGTTCGTCTTTTTGTCCGGGTTAAACGGGACATACGCTTATGCGATCTTTTAATGCTAAGCTTCCGCTTTTTATAACATGTGCTTTTTACATTTTATAATTTCGCATTTTTTTTAATCAAGTGTTTTAATAATACATAATATTAAATGCCGTTCGCTAAGCTTAAAAACTGCGGTAAACCTACCAATCCGGGCTGTTTTTTACCGTGGCAATTAGAATGTTAAACGGGGCTTAACCTTAAGCTCGTTTTTTAACCTCCGTGGGAAAAAATTATGCTTAAGCTTAGGTCGTAAATGGAATTTGCACTTTTTATAAATGCATTTTGCTTAAAAAAAGTACAAATGTTCGGGGTGTTTTATACCGATGTTAAAGTGGTTTTTAGGTATTAGCGTAGCTCTTTTTAGCTCGCTTACGTCGTCGAACTGGTAATTAGCATACCTAATTTCCTATTAATTGTTAAACTACGATAAAAGGTAACCGTTATTTCCGTTCGCCGGGGTAGCGTAATATAACGGTTTATTGGGGTGTTTTAAAACTTTAATATTTTAAAAGCATTTCGATATTTCGAAAAGCGTAAAAACGCGTTAATCTTTCCAATTTGCTTAGCTTTTACGAATTATAAATATAAAAGTTTCGCCGTTCGAACCTTTTGCTTGCTTTTAAAACTCGGTTATTTTAAAAGTTTAACCGTTTTAATTTATTTTAACGTCGGTATCGGAATTTTCCAACTTTTAAAAAAGGTGTGTTTAGTTTAAAAGTTCTTTTTAAGCTTTTTTTTCCTCCAAACCATTTGTTAAAACTGCTTCCTTTTAAGTTTTACAAAAAGCGGCGTTGTTTTTTTTTTTCCAAATTCGTAAACCCGAAAGCGATACGCTATTTTCCCTCGTTATCGTACTCGAGTTTTATAGTTTTAAGCATATAAATGCTTCGAAATTTTTAAAAATACCACCCGGTAACCTCCTTATCGAACTGGTATATAACATATAGCTCGTCGTAATAGCCCGTCCAACTAAACGCTGCCCCGAAATATAATCCTTTTTATATCGGGCTTTTTTACGTTCGCTAAAAATTCGCCATTTAGCGATTATTGTTTCGCTAAAAGCAATTTGCTTTAATATAACCGGTTTAACCGCATTTGAAACACTTTTCGTTTTTCGAATTTTACTTTTGTTTTTTTTGCTATCCTTATTACTAATAAACGGCTCCCGCACTAAGGTTTATAAAGTTTAAATGCGTTTTATAAGCCGTAATAAGTTATTATTTGGCCTTTTTTTAATTGGCTTTATTATTTTTTACTATATTTTTAAAACCATATTTTTTCTTTTCTTATTATTATTCGTATATTTTATCGCTAGTTAATGCAAACCGCGTTTTTAATATAATTTTTAAAAAACTTCGAGCGATTTTGCTTTACGAATTTATCTTTTACGTTTTCGCGCAATTCGTTATAAAAATGCAATATTAACGTAGCGTTGTTTTAATTAAGCTTAATATTAATTTGTTAAAAGTCCGTTGCGTATTTAACTGCGGCTTTTTGCTATTTAAAAGCTAATAGGTTTTTTTCGGCAATTCGGGTTTCGTCGATTATATTAAACACTTTTCCGACTTTTTTTTCGAGGGTTTTAAAATTAGCGAAAATAAATTTGGTAGCTTTTTAGTTACCTTTATATCTTTTAAAATAATCGCTTTAGGTCGGTTAAAACTATTTTTTCACTTTACCGTCCAGCTTGGTGGTAACGTAAGCAACCTTTTATTCCTCGCTTACGAATTGCTATTTGTAAAATTTAAAATAGCTTTTGCATTCGGTAAGAAACGTTTTAAGCTTACCGTCCTCCTTTTCGTAAAAATCCGGGGACGGGAATTTGTACGCTCGAATTGCGATCGGTATTTCGAAAAATACCAATTTCGCAGTAAATTGCTTTATTTTAATTTGGCTTTTAGCGATTTCGTTCGCCATAAGCTTAAAAAGGCTAGCCGTATTAGCTGCTTCGTTAAAGTCGTACTTAATACCGTTAAAAGTAAAACCGTAGTTTTTTTTTTTAAGCTTTTTGCTACTACTCGCTATAACTATACTATTTTTTCCTTTTAGCGAGGTATTAAATAAAATTAATTAAAATGTTATAATTAAAGGTTTGCTTTTAAAATAAAGCACTTCGGGGGTAAAAAGAATAATATCGCTAAAGCTGGTAAACAAGGGATTACGTAATTTAAAAGGATAATTTAATTGCTTGCTTTAAAAAATGCCTAAAAGCTAACTTAGGTTAACTAATGCCGAAGTTTTAGTTAAAGCTACTTAAAATAATAGGAAATTTATCCTTTATATACACGTTGCTTTTTGCTTTATATTGGGTTAAATTTATAACTTTGCCATAAATTTACAAATCTTTTTGGATTTATTGCTTTATTATAAATCCATAATTCTTTTTGGTTTATATAACTTTACGTAATTAAAGCGGGGCGGAAGCACCACTTCGGGCTTTTTTTTGCTTTATTGTTTTAAAAGGCTTGCATGCTGGTCGTAACACTACTTTTTGGATTTTTGCACGATAGGTTTTTTTGCTTTATAATAAAGTTTAACTACCGTGCTTTTAAAAGTCGCGTTGTTATTAATCGTTTTTACCGTAATTAACGTGTTTATTATAAATAAAACCTTATACGGGCTTTGCCATTCGTTTTTTTCTTAAAATATTAAAATTTTGCTTTATAAAGTTAAAAAGCTCGGAAATACCCGTTTTATATTCGGTTCGTTACGTGCAACCAGTGCTTTTTGCATACGTCGCTTATCGTGTAAAATTTGGATTTTTGCTATAGCTTTTTTAATTATAACGGCTTTTTATACCTAGGTTTGTAAAAATAGCGATTCGTTATTAATTTAAAGCATTGCTTTAAAAACGAGCAATATAAAAATAAATCCGTTAAAGCCGGCCGTATTATTTACAGCTTTTACTGCTTTTTAAAGCACTAATTCGAAATGGATAATTAGGCACTTTTATTGGATAATATTAAAAGCCCGGCGTAAAAAAGCGTACTGTTTTTTTTTAATTTTACCAATTAATTAATGCGTTTCGATTAAAACCTGTTTATAAGTAATTTTAAAAAGCTTTGCTTTCGTTTAAAATTCGCTTACGGCGAAGTTAATACTAATATCGTGAAAAATTACGTTAAAAGGCTTTAAATAAACGTTAATTTAGCACCGTTTAAAAGCTTCCCACGTTTTTTTACCGATATGTTTTAATAAGCGTTATAGTATTAAAAGTTACGCTCGTATCGATTACGTAAAAAATTAGCTTATAATTAATATAAAACACGTTTGTAATTATTTCGTGGTTAAAATCGATATCGTTTTAAAGTTTAAATTAAAAGCGTTATAATGTAAAACCTTTTTTTTAACAAAAATAGCACATTCGATTAATTATTGCGAAAGCGTCGCGATTAGCCTCGTGTTTTGCACGTTTTAAAACGTTTTAAAGTTTATTAATAAATAGGTGTTTAAAGCGCTTATATACGCGTTTTAGCTTAACTTTTGTAAAAAAAAAAACTGCTTTCGCGATTTTTGTTTTCGTTATAAAGCTAACTGCCGTCGTAACGTGGGTTACGTTATCGAAAAAAAACTAAAAATAGCCGTGCTTTTTTATAATTAAAACGCGCGTACCGTCGTTTTTTATAAGCTCGTTACGCGTGTTATTTAAGTAAACGTGTAATGCATTTATATTTGTAAAGCATAGCAGGAAAAAAGTTGGAATTGGAATTACGAAAAACGTTATTTGGCCGATCGGGGTCGAAATAGTAATTTTTCCAATGTTAAAAACGGCTTTTCCTAATTCGAAAATTACGCGTTTTTTATACCCGTTTATATTAATAACGAAATTTGGCTTATAACGTTAAATTGCGTGGATTTAATCCTTTTTAACCGTAAAGGTTATTACTGCATTTATATTTGGAATGATTTTTTATTATTGCTTAATGCTTCGAATTTTGTATTAAATTAACATTTAACTAGTAAAAACATAAAAATAAACCTTGTTAAATCCCGAGTTTTAACGTTTATAAATACGGTAAGTAAAAGCCTTTTTAATTAAGTACGCGGTTATAACAAAAGTTATAAAGTAACTGCTTTATAATCCTTTTTTTTTGTTTTTTAATCGTTAAAATTAAAAAATGGCTATTTTTTTCGTCGGTGTTTTCGGGCTTTATTAATGCAAAAAATTAAGTGTACCTTTTGCGTGGTTTGTTTTTTGCCTTTTTTTATGCTTTTTATTGCTTTTTAAATCGTCGTTATTTTTAAAAAAAATAGCGTATCGATTTGCAATCCGGCCTTTTGCAAATTTAATAACCGCGTATATATAAGCGTAAACGAAGGCTTAATCGAAAGGATTTAAGTTTATATGTTTAGTTTTAACTTTTATTATCCTTTTTACGATTTTTGTAATTTTTAAACTTCCGTTTTACAAAATAAATGCTAAAAATGCGTGCGTTTTCCTTTATTTGCAAAATGCTTTTTAATTAGAAAAATAAGCTTTTAAAAATCCAGCTAGGATTTATAAAAACGGTTTTAAACTTCGGCATGCTTTAAATTGCTCGTAAAGTGCTTATAATAAACTGGTTTTCGTTTTAATAAAACGGGCTAAAAACGCGTTAATAAGTTTGTAATTTATTTAAAAAGGCTTGTAAAACCGCTATACTAAATTTGCTCACATTAGCGATTTTTAAACGAATTATTTAAAAAGTAATCGAGTTTTAATTCGTATAATATAATAATCGGTTAACTTTAATATTAAAGTGCTTTTTAAAAATTATGTAAATTTTTAAAAGGTAAAACTAATACCGATATATTAAGTATATTATTGCTTAGCTTTGCTTTAAAATGCTGAAAAAAATCGTATAAAGCTATAAAAATGGTATTTTAAAAGTTTCGCATATAATTGCTAAAAACAAAATCTTATCGTTTAAAATATCGTATAAATTACCGGAATAACTATACTTTTTATTTTACGCGTTTTAAAATACTTTTATTAAACTTTTATCGACGGTAGCGTTAAACACCTTTTTAAAAAGAGTTGCTTATATTAGGATTTTGCACGTATCGGGGTTCCGTATTAAAAGCGTAATGTCGTTACAATTTGTACTTTTTAATCGGTTAAATGGATTTTCCACGATTTTTTTATTATATGTATTAATCGAAATAGGATTTTAATATAACGGTGGTTTTAAAAATCGGCAAAATTAAAAATTAATTAATTAAAAGCGCTTATAAATCCGCAAATTGGCTGGTTAAAAATGCAAATTAACGGGTTAAAAGTGCTTAAAAAACTGCCGATTAATTAAATGGTAAAAGCCGCTAATTTAATAAAAAAAATAACAAAAAAATTAATGCGCTTTTTAGCATAACGTAGTTTAACAGCGAATGGATTACCGCAGCGAGTGGATTACTAATACGCGTTTACGCGTTAATTAAATTTCACCCGCAAATATTTCCACAGCAAATAATAGCAAATATAAGCAACGAAAGCAAGGTTATTTTAGCCTTTTATGCTATTAATTCGAATCCAAAGTTAAACGTTCGGAATGCAGCTAAAATTTACGCGGTTAACTATTTAACTTTTGCCCGGCGCAAAAGCGGCTAACCTGCTCGACGTAATACCATGCCGAAATTACGGAAATTAACAAAATTCGAAAAAAAGCCGCTTATTAAATACATATTTAAGCTGGATTTTCGCGCGTTTCCTTCCTAGCTTTTTAGTATTAAAGCTATAATTAACCGATTGCTCGCCGAACGCGACGCGAGCACCGTTAGCAAGTTTTAAATCGAAAAGTTCGTTAAACGCCGCTTGGAACTCGGTACGCGTTAAATTCGAAAATACGATTACTAAAAGGCCAAATGCGAAAATCCCAAGCTCGTTTTTGCGTAATTCGACTTTATACGAAACATTATAGCTAAATATAGCATTTTGGATAATAATATTTACAATTTTAACAAAACCGGCTTTTTTATAGGTATAATCGCCGCCGTTATAATTATTACAATATTAAAAGGCCGTAATAAAACAAAGCTGGTTTAGCTTAGCAACCGGAAATAAGCTATAATTATTTAAAAGGTTAATTATTGCGGCTAAGCGATTTTTTTTTATTATCGTTAAAAGGCAATACTATTTAGCTAATTGGTATTCGAAAACCGACTTTTCACGCGATTAGGTTATTTTAACGAATGTTAACGGGTGGATTACGAACGAGCTCGGTTTAAAATGGATTTAGCATTTCGATAAACATATCGCATTGCGCATAAAAAGCTTTTATCGTTTATTAATGCTAAACGGGTATAAAAGCTACCATTTAACGGATTTCGAGCTTTATTATTAAAAATATAATATTATTACGCTTTGTATGCCTTCGTATTCGTTTTATTTCTTTTAACCGTTTAACGTTAAATGTTTTAGCCCGCTAAAAAAAGCGTACGGTTAACAAATCGAAAACCTAATAAAGTTATACGTTAACCACCTAACTAAGGTCGAATTCCTTTCGGCGTTTAAAACGGCATTTTTTAATTTTATAACCAAAAGAAACATTTAAAAAGGTTTCCGAAAAGCTAGCTTTGCTTTTTTTAATTCGGATTTGGTTTTGGAAAAGCTGGATATAAAGTTACAAACTTTAACTTTTTTAAAAAAAGCCTTTAAATAACGCCGAATTTTGGACTTTTAAAACGCTTTAAATAGTTAAAAACGCAACTTCGCAATCCGAATATATTAAAACTCGAATTTTCAATTACCGAAGCAGCTTTTCGTTATTTATACTATCGGTTATAAACTAATTAACGAAAAAGGCTAAAGCAATTATACATCGGGTTAACCTTTTGAAAAAAAAGTGCTTTAAATTACGAAAAGCGAACAAAGCGCTAAGCAAACGCCGAAAGGCCAAAAAAACGCGTGTTCGATAAAAAGGGTTATATATTATCGAAAAAGTACGAAATGCTTTAAACCAAAAGGAGTTAAATGGGCAATTATATTAAAAAATGCGCGATTATAAAGGTTAGGAAAAAAGGGCGACGACGATTCGTTAGCGATGTGGCATTTGCGGCAAAACCGGATACAATGCGCGCATTTGCCAAAAGGAAGTAAAAACGTTCGATGTATATAGTTCCGAGTAATTTAAATGGATTTTTAGCGTTATTAGGTTAGTATGCGCGTTAATTAACCGGAAGTCGGGTGTAAGTAATCCACTCGCTGCGGTAATCCACTCGCTGCGGTAATCCACTCGCTGCGGTAATCCACTCGTTGCGGTAATCCACTCGCTGCGGTAATCTACTCGCTGTTAAACTACGTTAAGTGTTTTTATAAAAAGGGGAAATAAGCATTATATTTGTAAAAAAGCTTAAAAATTGTTTTCGGAAACGTGATAAATTTTTAAACCGCCGGTTTAATAATTTTTGGATTTTATTTCGGTTAATTTCCCGTTTAATTATAGTTTTATTTATAAAAAAAAAAAAGCGCGGCGTTTTTTTTAAAAAAATATTTAAAACGTCGATTAAATAATTGTTTTAAAATTCGTGCGATTTTTAAAAAAAAAAAAAAAAGGCTGTAATTTAATTAATAAAGTTATTTTAAAAATTAACTTTTATTGCATAACTTGTATAAGTTTTTCGTTAAGCTTTCTTTTTAGCGGACCGGGGATTAAAATCCTATAATTTTTTAAATACATGCGGAAAATTCGAGCGATCCGCTAATTAAAGTTTTCGAAATGCGTTGCTTCCCACCTTTCGTAATCTTTAAATACGTCGTTTAAAAGGTTATTACTATACGTGTTTTCGTATAAAAGCAGTGTTTTAAACATTTATACGTTCCGGCTGTAATAGGCTGGGCCTAAAAGGGGGTCGTTGCGTTGGGGAGCCAAAAGGAGTGATAAATTCAACTGCTAAAAGGAAAGGTCCTATTTGCCGGAAGCTTTGTGCCACGAAGGGAGCTATATACAAGTCACAAGGCATAGCTTTGGCAATTAGGGTAAGGCTGCCAGCCTTAACCTATAACACCGGCGAACAATGGAAACTTCGTTAAGTAATTTTTTAAAACTATAAAAAAAGCTTGTTAAAAAAATGTTAATATTTTATGCTAAAAACTTAAAAAGGTCGTATAATAAAAGCGTGCTTTTTATAATTATACGTTGCTTATTATTAAGCTTTTTCGCTTATTATTTCGAATTGTCGAACATGTTATCGGTAAAGGTTAACGAGTAATATCGTTTGGGTAATCGATTTAAAAGTTTAATCGCTTGCTTTAAAAAAGTGCTTAAAAGGATTACGTAACGTTTTTTTCACAATTGTTTAAATTTTACAAACAAAAGTTTAATCGCTTGTTTTAAAAAGGTGCTTTTATTATTCGATTAACTCGTATATAACGCGTTACTAAGCAGTGAAATACAATTTTTTTTACTTTTAAGCTTTTCCGTTTAACTTAATCGTTTTAAAAAAAAGTATTAAACGGTTAAACCTTTTATTTTACTTATTTGTGTTACCTTTTTAAATAACACTAATTACTGTTAATAGGAGTGGTACTTTTATAAGCACGAAAATTTCCAAAAGGAATAAATAAAAATTTATAAATTTGGAATTAGTATTTGTAATAATGCATATTTAAAAAGGAATTTAATTATAAAAAAAGGATTGCAAAATCTTTATTTATAAGCTCGTGGAAGCGCACGGTTTATAAACTTGCTGTTTTACGAAACGTGGGGTTTCCTTCGATGCACGCGCTAATTACGTGGATTAACAATTATTACGTTTTGCATATTTCCATATTCGTTTTACTTTTTTTAACCGTTTAACGTTAAATGTTTTAACCCGTTAAAAAAAGCGTACGGTTAACAAATCGAAAATTTAATAAGGTTGCACGTTAACCACGTAATTAAAATCGAGTTTTTTTCGGCGTTTAAAGCGGCATTTTTTTAATTTTATAACCGAAAAAAACATTTAAAAAGGTTTTTAAAAAGCTGGTTTTACTTGTGTTAATCTAGGTTCGGTTTTAAAAAAGCTAAATATAAAGTTATAAACTTTAACTTTTTCGAAGGAGCTTTTAAACGACGCTAAACTTTAAACTTTTAAAACGCTTTAAAGAGTTAAAAACGCAACTTCGCAATTTAAACATATTAAAACTTAAATTTCTAATTACTAAAGCAGTTTTTTAACACCCATATTAACGGTTATAAACCAATTAACGAAAAAGGCTAAAGCAATTATGCATTAGGTTAACCTTTTTAAAAAAAAGTGCTTTAAATTACGAAAAGCGAACGAAGCACTTAGCAAACGCCGAAAGGCTAAAAAAACACGTGTTTAATTCGAAAAATTACTTACTATAAACGAGGTACGAAATGTTTTAAACTAAAAAAAGCTAAATAAATAATTACAGTAAAAAATGCGCGATTATAAAAGATAAAAAAAAGGGCGATTATAACTCGTCGGCGATATAGCATTTGCGGTAAAACCGGACATAATACGCGCATTTGTTAGGAAAAAGTAAAAATGTCCGATATATATAATTTCGAATAGTTTAAATGAATTTTTAACGTTGTTAAATTAGCATGCGCGTCGATTAACTAGAAGTCGGGTATAGGTGTTCCATTCGCTAATGTATTTCACTTGGTGGTAAACCACGTTAACTGGAACAGTTTCGACCAAAACATTTTACGCACCGCGATAAGTTTTAAAAAGGCTTCGCACTTTTTACGTTTTAAAATCTCGTAATAAAAAAAGCAAAAAAGCATTTCGACGGACGAAAAAACGATTTAAATAAGCAAATCCTTACGTTAAAAGGTTTTTTTCGCGAAAAGACGTTTTCGCACCCGATTAAACATTTTGTTAATTAAAAAAAGAAAAAAGAAATGGTAAAAAAAGAAAGTATTTACCGGTTAACGAAAAGCGGGGCAGCGAGGTATAGTTAAAAGGATTTAGTTTAAAAGGGAAACTTAATGTTATAACTAAACATAAAAGGCTAAAAGCGGGGCAAAAGCTTAGTGGCCCGAAACGTTAAAAAAAAGGCTAAAGCGGATAAGCTCCCACTCCGCTTTTAAAAAATCACTAAAAGCAAAAAACGCGTATATAAAAAATGGATTTCTTACTGTCCCAAATAGCTTTGGCTAAAACTTTGGCATTAGTTAACCTAAATTGGCTTTTAAGCATCCTTTAAAGCAAGCAATTAAATTGTCTTTTAATTACGTGTTTTTTTTGCACTTTTAATTAAGCCATACTGTTTAAACCACTTTTAAAGTGCCTTACTTTAAAAGCAAACCCTTTAATTGTAACACCGGGTTAGCTTTTCGTTTAAAATAGCTAATTGTTTACCGGTTAACAGCTTTTTATACGTTTAAATCGTTTTAACGCGTATTAAATATCCGTAAAACGAAAACGAAAGGAAATTAAAAAAGCGGTTAAATTACGCGAAAAGGTTAAAATAACGAATAATTAAAAATTAACACCCGTAAAACGCGTTTTTAATTGCGAAAGGTGTAAACTTTTTTATTAGCTGGTAATAGGCACCCCGAAACCTTTGCCAGCCTTTTTTGCACTTTTAACCCAGTTACGTCGCCGTCGTCGTTGTTAAAAGAACGCCGGCGAACGCGGGCAAAATAAAGCCAAATGGTTTATTAAAGCTCACATAGCGATTCCGGCTTATTTTGGTAGCCCGGATACCAAAAATAGCTACGCTTCTTAGCGGCACCTTAACAGCGGGTCCGATAGGAAAATTTTTCCAAAAGAAGGTTACAACCTAGGGTTTGTCTTAAAGTAAACTGGGGTTTTTAGTTTTCCGTACTATTTTTAAAAACCGCTTAAAAACCGGTTTTTAAATCCGTGCTAAAGGCTTTTTGGCTCTTGTAAAAGCTTAATAAATATAGCTCCAAACCCGCCAAAAGTAGCTTTTTAACCAGGGTAACGAGTCGCGTAAATGCAGCCCTTGTACGCCACGTGTAACCTTTAATCCGGCTTAAGGCCGGCCGCCGGATATAAAGAGAAGGGGATCCGGGTTAAGTCGAGGCAGTAGGGATAAGCAACTCGTCGATTTTAACCGCAATTTCTATCCATTGGGAATATTAAATATACCGTTTAACTCGTCTTTTTTTGTTCTATCCAATGGCAATCTCCCCTCGCACCTCCCGGGCCTTGTTCCAGCGGAAGGTCCGTCATCTTTTCCTCTTTTATATGCATATCCCCGTCGCCACCCACTTTGCCAGGCCCTTTAACGGAGGCGGAGGGACAGTTGACGAGGCATGGTACCGGAAGTAGGGTTGGTAGGTAGATTAGCCTTTGTGATACCTTTTCTATATTTAAATCCGAACTGCTGGAGGCTCCCCCTTATATACTACGGGAATCTCTAGCTTTTAGGCTTTCAGACGAGCCTACCGCCGGCCCCAGGACCTTTTGGATCCGCCAGAAAGTGAGGCTATTCGGGCCTGCTTTGACCCTGGATCACGATTTTGCACGGGCCGTTGTTATATTTGGGAATGGCTTTTATTTTGATCGTCTGTACCCTTTGCTTTTTATATATAGACGTTCCCTGTATCCCCGGCATGTGAACCCACCGAAAATCAGGCCCAAATATATATTAACGGGCACAGGGCTACCCCGGGCGTTGTCTCCACGTCGAGAAATAAACTTATTTGAAGCCAAAAAACCGGCAGGGGGGTTAAAAAACCAAAAAAACCGATAGTTTAGGACAGGCCCCTATGTGCAAGTTTGATAAAGATCCGACAGGCGACCGACAACCAGAACAAAAACAAATCACTCAACCCAGCGACAACCACAAGGACCAGAAAAAAATGGCAAAGAAACGATCGGACAGAAGCAAGAAGCCCAAACCAGGTCCCTCAATCCCTGAGTCCCGGGCTGAGCATATGGCCAAGATCTTCAAGAGAAAGCCCGAGATGAAGATGGAGAAGAAGGCGAGGAGGCGGTACCTGAAGGAGCGTCAGACCGAGCTCAATGCCGACGCCAAGAGGCGGGCGGACGCGGAAGCCTGGGCACAAGACGTCCTGGAAGTCCATGCCGAGAAGGTATTGTTCGACAGGGTGCCGGCCCCCAGCCACCAAAGTCCACCGCCATGCCCGGTAATTCCGAGGCTTGATTATGCTAGAGCTAATTTGATATTTGGAGTCCGCGAAGGAGACCAGAAAGATGGCCGTCGCCGAAGAGTCGGGCCCGGCTCAGCACAGCGATGTCATCGCTAGCGATCAAGCTGAGGCGACCTCCTCAACCTCTTCGTGTCCCGTTGTCGATGCAACGGAAATTGAGAGCGGGAATGGCCTTGCCGTCCCCAAGGCCCCCAAGAAGCTGCCGCCATCGCAGCACATTCGGCTCCTGAAGCGCAAGGCTGAGAGACAAGACGTCATCATCGCCACCCTACAGAACGAGATCGCTCAAGCGCGTAAAGACGCGTACGACTTCGCGTCCGATGTCAAGCAGGAGCTTGAGGGCGTGCGGCAGGCTATCCGCCAGCTGCTCGATCTGCAGCCCGGTGGATGTGACGGACATGTTTGAAAAGGTAAGTAGATGTCGGGAGAGTGGCTGGAAGTTACTCGAATCCGTGCTAAAGTCAGAAGATTCAGCGCAATCTGTGTTCCTTGTACTTTGATTTGCCTGGGCACTGTTTACAAGTGGCGCTTCACGGGCAAGGAGTCTAGACAAAGAGCATTTTTCACTGCGAGGCGAGTTCTTCCGGGTAGCAAGCTCTTTACATTGGTGGCTTCCAAGATTCCTTAGCACCCACAGGCGTCGGCGCGGTTGCTTTCACAGCAAGATCCCGTGGTTAGACAGATACTTTTGTTACCCAAATCCCAATCCACTCCAGCCCAGACCCGGCTACAAGCCTAGGAGAGGTCTCTAGAGAAGCTCTTGAGCGTTACCTGCCCACCAAGCGCCTTGGTCGCAAAGTTGAACGCGGCGAACCGGTAGCCGGTAAAGTAGTTCCATTCGTTGATCATGGTCGACGCGCCCAGGCGCGTCCACGTGTTGCCGTCGGTGCTGTAGCTGAAGACGGCCTGGCGGACGGGCGACATCCCGAACGCGGGCGTGATGTCGGCCGCGACGCGCAGCCAGACCTCGGAGCCCGACAGCGTGGGCCCCGTGGCCGAGACGCTGCCCTTGGACTGCGTGGGCCAGCCGGCGTTCGAGGTGCCGAGGTTGACGTTGTTGACCATGACGACGGTGGCGGCGGACCCGGCCTTGTGCACGCCGATGTAGGCGCCCTTGTCACGGAACAGGGCCGCGCCCGCGCGGTCGCCATCGCGCATCTGCGACACGTCGAGGCGGAACGTGGCCGTCGACCGGGGCCCCAGGATGCGGTGCGTCAGCGTGTTGCGCGCCGTGAAGAGGTCGTCGGTGACGGTGGCCGCCTGCAGCACTAGGCCGCCGCCGGGCTGCAGGCGCCACTTGCTGTTGTCCGGGTTGTGGTTCCACTCCCAGTGCGGCGAGAGCTCGGAGCCCGTGAAGTCGTCGCGGCGCGCCGTGCCCGGGACCGTCTTGGACGTCTGCACGGGCTTGGGGTACGTGGTGCCCCAGCGGCCGGACGAGTCCTTGACCAGCTGGGGCCAGCCGTCCGAGGACCAGGTTAGGGGTGCCATGACGGGGATCCTGCCGCCGGGGTAGGCGTCGAGGAAGGCGATGTAGTGCCACTTGCCGTCCTTGGTCTCGACCATGCCGCCCTGGTGGGCCCAGCCGGCGTTGGAGAGCGGGCCAGGCACGTTGTCGAACAGCACGCGCTGCTCGTAGGGGCCCCAGGGGCTCCGGGACCGCAGCACCCACTCGCCCGACGCGACCTTCGTCGGCACGATCCAATAGTAGCCGTTGATTTTATACATGTGCGCGCCTTCGATGTAGGCGCCGCCCGGGGATGAGTAGACTTGCTGCGACCGGACCTCGCTGAAGCCGTCCTTGGACAGCTGGGCGACCTGGAGGTTGGTGCTGCCGTAGACGACGTACATGGTATCGTCGTCGTCGACGAGAAGGCCACAGTCGTAGTAGCACTTGTTGATGGTGCCGCTCCGCTTCCAGTCCCACTTGGAGACCTCGCCATTGTTGGAGCCCGCGCCGCTCCCCGCCGACGTGTAGACGTAGGTCTTCCCCGTGCTCTGGATGCAGCCGATCCAGTAGAAGACGTCGTTGGACTTGCGGTAGCGCAGCGTGCTGGCCCAGATGCCCTTGACATAGGCGCGGTCCGTGGCCGAGTTGAGGTTGTACCGGTTCTCGAAGTCGAGCCGCGGCACGCTGTGCGTCACGGGGGTCCAGTTGACCAGGTGTACGACTTGTGCACGGGCGCGCCGGGGCTGTAGGCGAACGTCGAGCTCGAGTAGTAGAAGACGTCGCCGACCCGGAAGACGTCCACGTCCGGGAGGTCCTCCCAGAGGATCGGGTTCGAGAAGGTCGACGACTGCCGGGCGAGCAGCGGCGAGGCGGGAGACACGTTCAATGGCGAGCCCAGGGCCCGGCCGAGCAGACCGGCGAGGGCAAAGGCTGCCGTCTTCCAAGACATGTTGGCAGGCGGGCTTGGCGGCTTGGTGGGAGGTACGCTATTGACTGGCGACAGCTGCCATCGCTGCGAGGACAGTGTCCTTCACTTATACTGCTCGACCTAGAGGGAACCCAATTATCCCGGCGCGTCCCAGTGCGTGTTTCGGGCGGCTCAATTCCATCGCCCACAAGCCCCTCTCCCGGCCCAGATTTTCCGGCAACCGGACGACTTCAATGAACCTGATTCGAGCGCATGCGGAACCTGGCGGACCAAATTCTACGTCCATGAGGGGAGCACGACGAGATTTTCATAAATGCCGGCCAGCGATCCATTCGATGCGACGTCGCCGCTGGTTTCTCCGCACTGCATCCCCGGGTCTCCGCAGCGCTCGCAGGATTAGCGCCTGCGGACCTGCCTCCGTGACTAATTGAGGCAATCGACAAGGGCAGGGAAAATGGACGCTGCCCCGGCTGCCGGGTACGACGCGAGTATTTCCACCAGACGGGCTAGGCGGGCTTGAATAAAGGAGCAGCACATCCTCGAGCCACTTCAAGTAAGCATCCAGCCAGTCCGCAGCTTGACGGTCTCGGTGAATGTAACTGATGCACGAAGTCTGCCATCTGTTGGCTGCCACCCGAAGAGTCTCGTGCACAGTGGCTGTCGTGGCTGTGCACATTGAAGTCAAGACACAGACATGGCGCCCAGGATGGGATGCGAATACGCTCTTGGAGGAATCCTTCTTGTTGTCGCGTGCATTGTTGTGCGCTCCAGACAGCAGGACGGCCCCGACATGGCTGGTTTGTGACTTGCATGAATTTCCCATAACAATGAATATAACAGGGAATCGGTGAAGGAGGCCCTTTGCCCGGATTGGTGGCGGCTCAGTCACCGCGTCTCTTTCTTCACCGTAGTGTAGCAACAGGGAGGACGTTCCGTAGACTGCGGTATAAAAGGAGATTCCCCGGGGGGCACGAGACTACGATTCTTGTTTCCACAACCAGTCAAGACCCAGAGGCCTGAGAATAGCTGCCACGATGCCTATCGGCAGCGACCCCGGCCCAAGGGCTGCGAGCGAGCCTCAGCTCAAGATGCCGACGGATCCGGATAGCTGGCGCAAGCACGAGGATATGCGCCTTGAGGTACCCATGACGCCAAACAACCAGCACCAGCAAGCTGAAGCAACATCGCCCATGACAACTCCTCCTAAGCTCCATTACATCCTTGTGGATGAGCCACCGGGAGAGACCCACCAACGGTGCCACGAGCCTAGCGGTATGTCATCGGGTTTCAGGACACCAACCAGGACTACTCGCAAAAAGGGGACAGACCCCAAACGCGAAGATGGTGCCAAGCTCTTCAAGAAGGCGTTGGAAGCGTCTGGCGAATACCCACTCGCTACGGCATTTCTCGGGCCGCAGAGTCTTGACGCGAGGCTTCAAGGAGAGAAGCGCAACGAGTATCTCAATGACAACGAGCCCAAGATCCTGAGAGACTCGCTGCAGGAGATTGTAATGTGGGAGACAGTCGTAGAGACCGACACTGAAGCCCCGGCAAGAGTATAACGAGTGAGTTCGATGGGCCACAGAATCAGGGGGGTGTCCAAGCAAACGACAAGTCTGACAATCTTGACTGCACCAGGGTTCCAGAAGTATAGCATCGACAACGCGAGCGAGCTGGACAAGCATCTTCAACGACCAGGAGCCACACCCGACGCCAACAGCGACCCCGCAACGCGCGTGATTCTCCTAGCCTCTGACGAGCACAAGGGCCTTCTCCAGTGCGGCCGCGACATGCTGAACAAGCTGTTCACATACTTCCAGGTCGACCACAGCTTCATCGAAGCCATCAAGTCCTTCGAGTACACGCCTGGCTTCGCGCGCCTGCCCTCCGCCGCTTTCTGGGGCCGCAGCACGGCATCGGCGCCTACGGGGCAGTTGGTGCCGCTCGCGAAGCAGTGTCGGTCCGGGCGCGAGATGCACATGTCCTTCACGCTGCACACGATCCGCCCCGACGACTACGGCCGATGGCCGATCGAGAAGCGCGCCGTCTACAGCTGGTTCGACCTGGAGACGGGCCGGTCGATCTGGCTAGTCGTGAGCGACGGCGACGGAGGAGTCGAAATCGGCCGCTCTGTTCGGGAGCGGATCCAGAGGATGCTGGACAGCCACCCGCTGGCCGCCGACGACCCCAATGTCAACGACGAGGTAACTGTGCCGAAGCGATTCGAAGCTTTCCTCGTGCATTATTTGTTCTTTATCGCTTGGTGCGAGGAGAACTGGAGGGACTTCACGACCACCGTCGACACCGAGGTGGACCAGATCCTCGAGCGCGCGCAGGGCAACCAAGGCCCCGCCTATCTCAAACGAGGCCGCGAGAGGGTTCCTCCGGCCGTGCCGTGCGCACCGATAAGCCCCGAAGCGACGCGTCAGCCGCAGCGGCATCGTCTCATTCGAGGGCTGAACCGTGGCCGATGGGCCGGGAATGGCCACTGGATCGAGCCCCGGGGCAGCGTCTCCTGGGACCCAAAGCAGCGACCCCGAGCGCGGCGGAAACGCTGCCGCGGCCTACCCGAGAGATGGGGTCGGGCCTGCACCCGCTCCAAAGCAAGGCCGGCAAGAACGCAAGGGAGCTCGAGAAGAATGCGCAGCAGGAGGAGACCCTGAAGGCGCTCTGCTACGAAGACGTCCAAGCCCTGCACGCCATCGCGGCGAAGGTGCACTGCGCAAAGGAGGCAGTGTTCCAAAACGCCGACGTCGTGGCTCAAACGATGCTATTGCTCCAGAGGGAGCTGGGCGCGAACTGGGACATACTGGACGGCGAGAGATACAAGTTCAGGTCCAATATCAAGAGCGAGGCTAAGAAGTTTCTGAAGCTCGCCGACCAATCCCACCATCGCCTGGAGACGGCCGGTGGAAGGCTGGGGCACATGGGGAAAAAGCTCGCTGATGGGATGCAGCGGGTAGGTCGCTCCCTTTCTATGGTCCGTTGCAACGAGCTAACAAAGACGGCAGTACGATGGGCTGCTCCAGCACAGGATGCAGCTCAAGAACAACAGCGTGTTGCGAGAGATTTAGTAACGCTAGCAGAGTTGCTCGGGCGGGTCGGGCTGGCGACGGCAGGTGCCAAGGAGGCTGGCCATGGCGGGGCAGCGAGCAGCAGCGCCCCGACCCCGGACTCGAGGTCTAAGGTGGATGGCAGGCGACAGAGCGTCGTCCTGGCACTGATCGCCTGGCCGGCAGTTGTCGTAAGCGTCCTTGGACTTGTGCTTATCCTCCAGGTTCTAGTCGCCGCGCCGATCTTGTTGTGCAGATTGCTCTTTGGCTGGGTCTTCGGTTGAGGACCCCGGCGGGAACGAGGCGGTGAATAACGTCGCGGAAGCCGAGATTGTGTTACCGGACGGGGATCCGGGTAGGGGGACGGTGAGAGGGCCGTGTAAGCAGCGTTTAGAAAGCTGGTGAAGAAAAAGGAGCGTTGCGTTGCTGTCTCGGGATGCAGCGCGGCGTGGCGTGCGGGGACCAATTGTTGCCACACTAGACAAGGCGAGGCTTCAATTGGGAGAACCACAGAGGCACAGGCTGGGGTGCATGTGTGGGCGCCCCGACATCTGCGTCGATTTCTCCAAAGCTGAATCAGGGGCCTGAAGCTTGTGTGGAGACCGAGTGGGTCCATAAGGGGAAGCTCGAGCATCAGCGACCGCGGCGACGTCCGGCCACGGATCTCTCAAACACAAACATTCGATGCAGAAAAAAAGCTAGCATTAAGCAGTCTCTCCTGGTATTTATCTCCAAGCCTCGGTCTTGAGAGAAGCCAAACTGCTCTTCGTGCATCAGATCCCATCAACTCGAGCCCATCAACCTTCTTTGGCCAACGAATCGTGCACCTGCACCCCATAGATCCTGCCTAGAGCAGCTAGCAGCCATGGCCGATCAGGACACCAAGACCCCAGAGGCTGCAGTCACCGCCGCCTCTGCTGCGGAATCGACCTTACCGGCACACCCGAGGCACCCGCGTCAACAGCGCCGCCAGCGGCCGAGACTGCCGCTCCATCTGAAGCGGCAGCTGTGAAGCCTGCCGACAAGTCTGCTGTCCCAGCCGAAGCGGCGGCTGAGAAGGCTGACGAGTCGGCGCCCACCCCTACTCCTGCCCCTACCGCCACCGAGGCTGCCCCGACAACCGAAGCCACTCCAGCCGCCGCAGAAGCCCCCAAGGCTGTTGAGGAGAAGCCTGCCGAGACCACCGAGGCTCCGGCCGCTCCAGCCCCGGTCGCGGCCGCCGAGCCCACTGCCGCTCCTGCTCCCGAGGCTCCCAAGGAGGTCGAAACCAAGACCGCCGAGATAGTCGTCCCCGTCACCGCCGCCCCAGCCGCCGCGACCACCGCCCCGCCCCCGAGGCCCCCAAGGACGCTGAGGCGACCAAGACTGCTGCACCAGCCGAGACCAAGGAACCCGAGACCAAGCTCCCGGCCCCGGCCGCCTCGAGCGCGTTGAAGGACCTGTGGGGCACAGCCCAGGCTCACACGCACTCGGAATCTGGGGCGTGACACTCGCCGACCCGGAGACGCACGTGCCGTCGCAGATCATCCTGCAAAAGTACCTCAATGCCAACGACGGCGACCTGGCCAAGGCCAAGGACCAGCTGACCAAGACCCTGACTGCGGCCAAGACGAAGCCGCTGGAGCTGGTTCAGAAGAAGTACAACAAGGCAAAGTTCGGCGGCCTGGGCTACCTCACCTCGTATGCCTCGAACGGCGGCGCTGAGGCGAGCAAGGTGTTTACGTGGAACATCTACGGCGGCGTTAAGTCTATGGAGGAGACGTTTGGAAAGCTCGAGGAGTATGTCACGCCTTCCCTTCCTCTTTACTAAGCATTGGAATCTCTTGCGTCACTCATGCACCCGTCCAAGTCAACCATGATCCCTGAAACCCTTCCCTGCTAACTTTGAACTTTGACATCTATTCTCATTCAGATTCGTCGATGCGCGTGGCCCTCATGGAGCTTGCAGTGCACGAGCTCTCCCATTCGCAACGGCGAGAGGCATCACGCGGAGCGGGACCCGTACAAGATCTACCAGGTGCACGACTACAAGTCCATCAGCTTCCTGCGGCAGGCGCCCGCGGTCAAGACGGCCAGCAAGGAGACCATTACGATCCTGGCGGCCAACTACCCGGAGCTGCTGAAGGAGAAGTTCTTCATCAACGTACCCGCCGTCATGGGTTTCATGTACGCCGTCATGAAGCTCTTCGTCGCGCCCAAGACGCTCAAGAAGTTCCACCCCATGAGCAACGGCGCCGCCCTGGCGAAGGAGTTCGGCGCTTCCAAGCTCCCGGGTCTCGGCGAGAAGCTCCCCAAGGAGTACGGCGGCAAGGGCCCTGAGCTGGCCGCTGTGGGCAAGCAGACGCCACTTGAGGAGTGATGTGCGAGAGAGTCGATGTGCGTTGCTTGACTCTGTTCCGAGACGGGGAAACGGTGCCAACTGTCGGTCCCTATTTCCCCCTTTTTTTTCTGCATGTGATACCGTCTCGTTTGCCATGTTCTTCTGTTCCTTTATCTCCTCTTTTTTTGTACTCCAAAGATATCCACGCCAATGACCTTCATCTAGGAGGTGGCTACCTAGACACGCAAGTAATCCGGTTGACTTGGGAATAAAAGTTGTCACCAGCAAGCCCGAATACGGAATCATCTTACATTTTAAAGTCAGCGATTCGTGCTCTGCACTTGCTGTTGCGTGTCATGCGAACCCATGAGACGTGGTCGTCCAAAGCCGGTCCTAGGAGAAATGTATGTGGAGGACGATTGGGAAGACAAACGGACAAGAAAAGCACCAGTCGAACTCGGATCGACGAAAGGGGGCACGGCGGCAATAATGAGCGGCCTCGGTTATGTAATCTGGAGATGTGGTCGATCCCCGATACCAAGACTTGGCCAATGTTTCACGCGGCCCAAATCTTGGCGGCCAACAACGACTCGGTTGCACCGAATGGCGTTGGCTGTGCTTGGATGAGGAGGGCACGAGTCGGACGGATGTATTGGCTGATGATGGAGGGATGGGCGACGGCGGGAGGGTTTGAGAAAAAAAAAAAAAGCACCATCAATCCGACATGGAGGAAAAGCGCGCGAGGAGATCACGAGCAAAATGGCACCCCCCGCGCGTGGGAGCTAATCAGCGGCATTCCGGACCACAACCCGTCAACGTTCCACGGCAAGGATCGCGCAGGATCATGCAGGCCTGACACAAAGCTCCAGGCTTGTAATACTAGGGGGCGAGTGTCGTTTGGTACGGAGACGACAGCTGCGACGATGATGGTGACGATGGTCACATCGGCGCAGGCATAGTCGTGCTAGGAGGTTTTGTTTGCTGTCTCCGACACTCCGAGAGAGCAACTTTTTTTTTTATTTTTTTTATTTTTTGGTCGGTGGGACGGCGAAGGCTCCCGAAACCGCCGTCGGTCATTGATGCCATTGACCCTTGGGGACGACTCAGCTTCCATCCCGATGACTGCATCGCCAAGATGGAGCCGGAGTCTCTGTGGAATTCCGGCGGGCGTGCCTTATAATAATGGCGACCGAGAATCAGCACAGTCAAGCTCGAAGTTGCTTAGCGTGGGAGGCCATTGAACGAGATACGCAGGCAGTACGAAGTTCGACGCAAATCCAATTGCTCCATGTGGCCCGGATGGGGGGGTCGTCGTATTTTGCCGTACCCCGTCGTGCACACCCATCCTTCGATCGGAATCTTTCTTTCCTCGCAACAACAGCCGACTGGGCAGGCAGGCAGGCAGGCAGGCAGGCAGGCACATCCCCCCCTTTTTTTTTTTTTTTTTTTTTTTTTTTTGCGTCCGGCACGTTTCAGTGGATGTTACAAGGACGTAAGTAAGCAGGCAATTGAGGCTTTCCCTTTTCGTGCCGCCCCATTGCTGGCGGGCTCCAGCGGGCTTCCGGACACATCAAGCGACCCGATCAAGACGGGGAAAGGTTTTTTTTTTTTTGTTTCTTCTCCTTTCTTTTCTCAATCACGCGTCAAATGCGAGGGACGGGTCTGTTGCGCGATCAAAAGGTGGGCACATTTTACGATGTGCCCCAACGGGCAGCGGATTCGTGAGAAGCCGGGGGACGCCATGTGGGGTTCGCAACCGAAAACGGCGCAAACCACCCATACCAGTTTGTCAATTGGTGGGCAGTCAGCCGGAGCCAATCGTCCAGAATCACATCGGGAGCTCTGGCCCCTTCAACTTTCCAGGCGACAGGCGGCAGAGACGTGGACGGGTGCGTGGCTGACTGGTGGGCATATGCGGGCACTGACGGGAGCTTCGTCACCGCTGGCATTTGCGCATTGCACATCAGGTAGAGGTAGATGGTAGGTATGGTACCGCTGTGGCGGCCAATTTTCTCCGCGACCTGCTTCTTCTCATCTTCGCATCATTTTGACGGGTGGCATCGAGGATCTCGAAGAATCTCTGTGCTCAGCCAGCACACCCCCACCCACCTGGGAAATCCACCATGGCCACTAGACATGGATGACATGGATGGCTGGCCTTGACAGGGGCATCCAACAGCGGCTCTAGGCGGAAACAGGGCACGCTATCGTATGCCGCGTATTGTGCACGTATCCAAATACGGACCAATCAAAAGCGACCTGCTGCATGTGAGACCGAGATTCGTTTGCAGGGCCGTCCCAGTGCACCCCCCCTTCGTGCCTACCCGCTGTTGCAATGCACGCTCATATTGTAGCTGAAGCTTCGCCTTCCCCTCCAGCCCTCTCGCTACCGGCTTATTGGGAGACCCTTTGTTTTTTTCTTTTTTTTCTCATCCTTTTTTGTAATCTCTTGTTTTTTTCTTCGCCGTCTTACCACACCACCTTCTCCATCCTCCCACTCCCCGATTGGCCTGGGACTTTGCGCCTACGGTCGGCCAGACCAGGAACCGTTGCATCTATTATTTAATAGGCACTTTGCGCCCCCGTCGGGGAGTTCGTTCAACCGGACCTCCAGTTGTTTCACTGCCTGGCATTTAGTCCAGTTCAGCCCCTACCTCGCTTCTCAGGCTTGTCGGTTTTCCTTGAGCTTCTACCTATGATATAATTGTCGACATCCTCGTCGACTGCGCCGGCCACCTATTCGCCCGACTCTCCGGCGAACAAGCTAAAACCTAAATAAAGGAAGCACGCTTATCCCGGCCAGAGAACACGAGACTGCCAGGGCCACCTTGGCTCGAGCCTTGGACGGCCGACAGGCTGGGGGAAAGTGGGATGTCGTTCACCATGGGCACTGGCGCATGGGGAGGCAACGATCGGGCGGCACAGACCATGGGTTCCCCGATGCTTAACCGTGTGTCGAGTCGCGAGGAAGCTCCAGTCCCCGCACCTGAAATAATGACCGGCAACGATTCGTCCCCCAGGACACTGGCGGAGAAGGACGAAATGGCCGACCACGAGCTCACCGCCGCATCGAGCCACAGGGCTTCCGCCCAGGGAGCCGGCGGAGCCCCCGCGGACAAGGAGAAGGCCATGGCGACGGCCGGCCCGGAGACCGAGGTCAACACGGACAATGAGGACGCCGCCGACTCGGAGACGGCGCGGCGCAACGAGATGGTGCACGAGCTGGCGCGCGTCTACACCACGCGGTCGCACGCTGAGGGTGGCGCTGGCACTGGCGGCAGCGGCGGCGTGGGGGGCAACCCCTTCATCGTCGCCTCGTCGGACCCGGAGTCGAGCCTGAACCCCAACGGCAAGAACTTCAGCGCGCAGGCGTGGGCGCGCGCCGTCGCCGACATGGTCTCGGCCGAGGGCGCCGCGTTCCGCACCAGCGGCGTGTGCTTCCAGAACCTCGACGTGTTTGGCTTTGGCGCCGCCACCGACTACCAGAAGACCGTGTTCAACGTCTGGCTCGAGACCGTCGGCTTCGCCAGGCGCATCCTCGGCCAGGGCCAGACGCGCATCGACATCCTGCGCGGCTTCGACGGCGTCGTGCGCAAGGGCGAGATGCTGGTCGTACTAGGTCCTCCCGGCTCTGGCTGCAGTACGCTGCTCAAGACGATTGCCGGTGAGACGGATGGTATATTCGTCGAGGGCAACTCGTATTTCAATTATCAGGGTATGTGTTTCGGAGCGATCACGCTTGCCTGTCTGGCACCCTGTCAACGTTGCATCGAGCTAGTGTCGCTGTCTAGAAGGCCATGGCTTTGCCGCTACAAACGTGCGGCCCCAGTTAGTGGCGTCTTTGACATGGCGGCATTCGACGCCATCCGTCCACGCTATACCAAAAGCCATCATCCGACAGGAACGGCAACGCGCTAATGATGTCTGCGAACAGGGATGACGGCGCAAGAAATGCACACGCACCATCGCGGAGAGGCGATCTACACTGCGGAAGTCGGTAAGTGCCTCGCCCACGTAGCCTGTGTCGCCCCTCGCGCGTCCTCAGATGATTACAGGCTAACCCGGGCTGCCCCCGACAGACGTCCACTTCCCGCAGCTAACAGTGGGCACGACCCTGACTTTCGCGGCGCACGCGCGAGCTCCACGGAGGATACCCGACGGCGTGTCCAAGACGCTGTTCGCGAACCACCTTCGCGACGTAGTCATGGCCGTCTTCGGAATCTCGCACACCATCAACACCCGCGTCGGCAATGAGTACATCCGTGGCGTGTCAGGCGGCGAGCGGAAGCGGGTGACTATCGCCGAGGCAGCCCTCTCTGGCGCGCCGCTGCAATGCTGGGACAACAGCACCCGCGGCCTCGACAGCGCCAACGCCATCGAATTTTGCAAGACCCTACGTATGCAGTCCCAGCTCTTCAACACAACGGCCTGCGTCAGCATCTACCAGGCCCCGCAAGCCGCCTACGACCTGTTCGACAAGGCCGTCGTGCTCTACGAGGGCCACCAGATCTTCTTTGGCCGCGCCGACGAGGCCAAGCAGTACTTCGTCAACCTGGGCTTCGAATGCCCCGCCCGTCAGACAACCCCAGACTTCCTCACGTCGATGACCTCGCCTCAGGAGCGTATTGTCCGCTCCGGCTTCGAGGGAAAGGCCCCGCGCACGCCCCAGGAGTTCGCAGCTGCCTGGATGGCCAGCGCCGAGTACGCCGCTTTGCAGGCCGACATCGAGGACTACAAGTCCACCCACCCTTTCAATGGGCCCGACGCCGAGGCCTTCCGTGCCTCCCGCAAGGCCCAGCAGGGCAAGGGTCAGCGCCACAAGAGTCCCTTTACCCTCAGCTACGTGCAGCAGATTAGGCTCTGCCTATGGCGTGGCTGGATGCGCCTCCTTGGCGACCCCAGCCTGACAATCGGCGCCCTCATTGCCAACACCATCATGGCCCTCATCATCTCGAGCGTCTTTTACAACCTTCAGATGACGACCGCTAGCTTCTTCCAGCGCGGCTCCCTTCTCTTCTTTGCCTGTCTCATGAACGGTTTTGCTGCCGCCCTCGAGATTCTCGTCCTCTTCGCCCAACGCCCCATCGTCGAAAAACACGATCGCTACGCGCTCTATCACCCCTCAGCCGAGGCGGTCGCGTCGATGCTTTGCGACCTGCCATACAAGATCGGAAACGCCCTAGTCTTCAACCTCACACTGTACTTCATGAGCAATCTCCGACGGGAGCCCGGTGCATTCTTCTTCTACCTCCTCATATCCTTTACGACCGTTCTGGCCATGTCCATGATCTTCCGAACCATTGGATCGACGTCCCGGACCCTGTCGCAGGCGATGGTGCCCGCCGCCGCCATTATCCTGGCCCTGGTAATCTTCACCGGCTTCGTCATCCCCATCAACTACATGCTTCCGTGGTGCCGCTGGCTCAACTACATCGATCCTCTTGCATACTCATTCGAGTCACTGATGGTAAACGAGTTCGTCGGACGGCAGTTCTCGTGCAACATGTTCATTCCGAACCCTGATATCGCTCGAGAGATTGGTATTCCCGTTGACCAGCTAGGGCCTACCAACAGGGTCTGCTCGGCCGTGGGCTCCGTCCCAGGACAGGATTTTGTTGAGGGCGAGGCGTACATCAACAGCAGCTTCCAGTATTATGCGGCTAACAAGTGGAGGAACTTTGGCATCCTCATCGGGTTCATCATTTTCTTCACGATTACCTACATGGTCACGGCCGAGCTAGTGTCGGCGAAGAAGTCCAAGGGTGAGGTTCTCGTCTTCCGCCGCGGTCAGAAGCCGGCCTCGCTAAAGGAGACCAAGAAAGACGCGGAATCGGGCTCTAAGCCGGCAGGTGTTGCCACTGCCGCTACCGAGAGCAAGGATGCCGGGTTCATTCAGAGGCAGACGAGCGTCTTCCACTGGAAGGACGTCTGCTACGATGTCAAGATTAAGAACGAGAACCGGCGAATCCTCGATCATGTCGATGGCTGGGTCAAACCAGGGACACTCACAGCGCTGATGGGTGTCTCAGGAGCCGGCAAGACCACCCTTCTCGACTGCCTGGCCGACCGCACGGCAATGGGTGTTATTACCGGCGAGATGCTCGTAGACGGCCACCATCGCGATGCCTCGTTTCAACGGAAGACTGGCTACGTGCAACAGCAGGACCTCCACCTGCAGACTACCACCGTCCGCGAGGCTCTCAACTTTAGTGCCTTGCTCCGCCAACCCGATCGCATCCCCCGCGCCGAGAAGCTGGCGTACGTCGACGAGGTTATACGCCTGCTGGACATGCAGGAGTATGCTGATGCCGTTGTGGGCGTTCCTGGAGAAGGCCTCAACGTCGAACAGCGCAAGCGGCTCACCATTGGCGTCGAACTCGCTGCTAAGCCTCCACTGCTGCTTTTTGTTGATGGTACGTACGATTCACCCACGATTTTCCGGGCATATTGTCACTCAGAATAGCTGCTAACTGTACCCCCATCTTGATAGAACCTACTTCCGGTCTCGACTCGCAGACCTCCTGGGCTATTCTCGACCTTCTCGAGAAGTTAACAAAGAGCGGACAGGCAATCCTTTGCACCATCCATCAGCCCTCGGCCATGCTATTCCAGCGCTTCGACAGACTCCTTTTTCTGGCCAAGGCGGCGCAAGACGGTCTACTTTGGCGAAATTGGCGAGAACTCGAAGACGATGACCAACTACTTCGAACGCAACGGCGGCTTCCTCTGTCCCCACGACGCGAACCCGGCCGAGTGGATGCTCCAAGTCATCGGTGCCGCGCCTGGAAGCAAGTCTGAGATTGACTGGTACCAGGCCTGGCGCGAGAGTGCCGAGTGCGCCGAGGTCCATCGAGAGTTGGAGCTGCTCAAGAACAACTCCAAGACGTGCCACTGCTGACCCAAGACAAGGCCAGCTACCGCGAGTTCGCGGCGCCCTTTTACAAGCAGCTGGCCGAGGTGACGCATCGCGTCTTCCAGCAGTACTGGCGCACCCCGTCGTATATCTACTCCAAGGCGGCGCTGTGCATAATCGTGGCACTCTTCATCGGATTCGTCTTTTATGATGCGCCCAACACGCAGCAGGGGCTGCAGAACCAGATGTTTGCCATCTTCAACATCCTCACTGTCTTCGGCCAGCTCGTGCAGCAGACAATGCCGCACTTTGTCATCCAGCGTGACTTGTACGAGGTGCGCGAGCGGCCCTCCAAGGTGTACTCGTGGAAGATCTTCATGCTCTCCCAGATCATCGTCGAGCTGCCCTGGAACACACTCATGGCCGTCATCATGTACTTCTGCTGGTACTACCCCGTTGGCCTGTACCGCAACGCCATTCCCGCCGGCCAGGTCGTTGAGCGCGGCGGACTCATGTTCCTCTACCTCTGGATCTTCCTTATCTTCACCTCGACATTCACCGACCTCATGATTGCCGGGTTCGAGACGGCAGAGGCAGGTGGCAACATTGCCAACCTGCTCTTCACGCTCTGCCTGATCTTCTGTGGTGTCCTTGCCAACCCGAACACGATTCCCAACTTCTGGATCTTCATGTACCGCGTATCGCCTTTCACCTACATAGTGTCGGGCATGTTGTCAACCGCCGTGGCCAACACGCGCGTCGACTGCGCGGCCAACGAATTCATGCATTTCGACCCGCCCCGGGGCAGGACCTGCGCCGAGTACATGGGCATCTATGCCAACGTCACGGGCGGCTACCTCGAGCCCGGGACCGAGTCCCGGACCGGGGACTGCTCCCTCTGCCCCATCGGCGACACGAACATCTTTTTGAAGGGCGTCCAGAGCAGTTACGACGACAGGTACCGCAACTTTGGCCTCTTGTTCGTCTACGTCGCCTTCAACATCGCCGCCGCTCTCTTCGTCTACTGGCTCGTCCGCGTGCCGAAAAAGAAGCTTACCGGTGACAAGAAGAAGAAAGAGTAGCCCTACGTCCTTCGCCCCTTCTATCCCTTCTTTTTCGCCCTTTTGATGTTCTCTCCCCACACCGTCACAGCCCTGGTTTTGGATTCTTCTTCCAGGTACCCTCCACGGTGCCGAACTATATCCTCCGGGTCAAACGCAACCTGCCATTAATGAATGGACTTACGGTCTGCACTATATAATCGGCCATCTCTCTCCAAATGACGAGCATATGACCAAGTTTTGTCCCACCACATTCTAGTCACAGATGTCGCGCCTCCTAGAGCACCCTTTTCCTACCCGTATATCTTTTACGTCTTTATAATGGCTTTTCCTATAGCGTCCGTATCTCCCGGTGGAAATAGTTGATCTAGGTGTCATCCCCGAATGGGAGCGTTTCCCGTAGACGCATCGTGTATTCCACTACATAGAACATTAATAGAAGCAGGCAGTCGCGCCAAGGGTTCGTTCGTTCCACAGATGTCCGCGTCTCCCGCCTTTTGACGGATCATTATCCATTAAACGCACGCATACTGCGACTGGAACGGTCCTTTGTGCTTTCGAAAGCCACAAACGGATGCCAAAACAAATCCGCAAAGGGTTTTTCTACAGTGTGCGCCCGCAGGCCGGAAATAAGCGACGGCGAAACGAAGAATTAACTTGTGACCAGAAGAACAGAAATAAATCGTAGTATTTGGCAAAAAATTCAAATCGCTGATCCGACCCAGGATCGAACTGAGGACCTTGAGCGTGTTAAGCTCACGTGATAACCGACTACACCATCGGACCTGGTGATTTGATGGCTGCTGCTCTCTTCTGGCAAATAATATGGTGCATTTTGCAGTGGGCCCCTGGCCACATCGCTGCCCGGCCGTATGTCACGCACGACCGCAACGTCATCCCTCGATTCGACAAGCACTGGCAGGCAGGCAGGCAGACGAGCTCTGACTCGCACGGCCGGCATACTACGTGTGCCGCAATCAGCAGGCGCCCGTTGGGGGTAAGGAGTGTGGGAGTCTCAATCGGATCGGCCTCCCTTGAATCCCCTCCCGCATTGGGGCCGCCAGGGCCCGCCACCTCGCCGTGGAGGGCTGGAAGGCCAGGATGTGCACGTCTGATTCGGCCCCACCTAGTGTGCCAACCACAGGTCGGTACGGGGCTGACATGAGCATCTGCCAAACCACGGGCCGTCGCGGACATGGCCGCCGCAGGAGGGGGCGGCCAGGGCGACGTTGGTCGCTGGAATAATTAGTGCAAAAGGGCTGAAGACGCCTGCGGGCGCCTGGACGCAGCCTCCAACAGCGCGGGGTACGCCTCTGTCACTTGTATCCTTCCTCTGTTCGCCCGGGAAGTTTAGCGGAATACCGCAGACTCTCCATCCATCACGCGTCGACGGCCCCTTGGGGCTACCAATTGGGCCATCTGCAAAGCGGGAAAAGACAACGTGGCAGAGGGCGCTTCGACGAGGCACCTTTGAGAAGCTGTCGACCGAGGACCTTGAGCGCATGCTGCGCGCCGACGTCCTGGGAACCCTTGGTGCGTGAAGTCCCGACTCGAAATCTTCAAGGCGCAGAGGCCGGGCTCTATTGCCAAACGTTCGTCCATTGCCGGCCATGCAGAGGGTCTCCGACGGCAGACGCTTCACCCTCGAGGCCAATCGCCCCATGAGGCGCATCGGGGAGACGTCGGACGTCGCCAGGGGCGTCAGCTGCCACGTGCTCCGAGCGCTCTTTGTCACCAGCATCGTGCTCGAGATCGAGGGCGGGCGCGACGTGCAGTAAAACCGGGGGCGTGATGTGGCCTGGCTTAGTACATGTTGTTACTGAGAAATAATTACACGCAATGTCATCCTCGCATCTCGAGGGAGCCTTGAAGTTCCTCCGACACCTCGAATGGTCTTTCCACAGGGACAAGACCCATGTCAACGAGCTCCTGGTCGGTGATGCCCGGCTCTTGGTCAAGCGTGCGCTTGAGCTCCCGCGCCCGCTCCGTGACGTCCTCGATGCCGGCGATTCCCGCCGAGACCCAGTCGGCCGCGAGGGCACCGGGGATCCCGATCTGGATGCTGCGGTAGCCCAGCCTCTCCAGGCGCACCGTGCGCTCCGGGTCCCACTGCACCTTCACCACCTCTTCCTTCTTCCGCGTCTCAGCCCCTTGCTCGTTCGTCTTCCCCGCACCACCAGCAGCAGCAGCAACAGGGCGGCAGTGAGCGCTCCCGGCGTGCGTCAGGGCGGCCCTCGCGAGCAGGCCGAGGAAGTAGGCGCGCCGGACGCGGATGGCGAGGATGCGCTCCTGGCCGGCGTCCTTGAACGAGTAGCCGGCGCGGTACAGCATCCAGGCCCACGACGGCTTGATCCACGTCATGCGCGTCGTGCGGAACAGCGGCGACGCGTCGAGCCGCTGCGCCGCGACCGCCGCGGCGGCGATGGCGGCCGAGTAGGCCTGGTAGACGGTGATGGTCTCGTCGTCGTACAGCGCCCGGATCTGGCGGTAGGGGGGGAGTCGTTGCGGAGGGATGTGAGGGGTCGGTGGTGGTAGCGGACGTCATTTGCGTTGGTCTGGGGGATGTGTGGTGTGTATTGTGGTTTTCTCTTAAAAGGTTAAGTTAGCACAAGGTAAAAACTAAACGCGCTTCTCCTGCTCAAATGTGCGAGTGCAGTACTCGGGATTCGCATATTTCAAAAAAGCCACGGATGAGCCTTCTTGTAAACAACAGTCTCTTTAAGTCCGCTGCGCTGAGTGCAACTGGCCGATATGAGTCAACGGCAAGCAGCCTGGGTGACAACTCAGCCACTTCCCGAAGTTAGCGCCATCCCAGATTACTAATAACCGTCACCGTGTTGGAACGTCAGCTCTCTGTCAAATTGGCCCAAATACCTATGGCTTTCAAACATGTAGGTATCAACCACTAAGCGCTACCCGCATTCTTTGGGTACCCCTAGAGGTAGGTCACCAAAAATTAGGGCATGTTTGTCACTAAGGGTGTTTTTTTGTTTTTCCATATAAAAGCAATAAACTAATGGTTTTTTCCAAATTTAAATTAAATGTAATTTTTGCAAAACTTAATAAAAATAAAATTTTACTTGTTAATTAACGTAATTTACAAGTAAGTGGGCTACACAAGCGAATGGGCCACAACACCCCGACCTCCGGTTAATCGACGCGCATGTTAATCCAATAACTTTAGGGATCCATTTAAACTATTTAGAATTGTATATATCGAACGTTTTTACTTCTTTTTAACAAATGCGCGCATTATGTCCGGTTTTGCCGCAAGTGCTATATTGCTAACAAATCGTTATCGCTTTTTTTTTAACCTTTATAGTCGCGTATTTTTTATTATAACTGCCTATTTAACTTTTACTAGTTTAAAACATTTCGTATTTTTTAATAGTATATAACCCTTTTTATCGAACACGTGTTTTTTTAGCCTTTCGGCGTTTGCTTAATATTTCGTTCGCTTTTCGTAATTTAAAGCACTTTTTTTTTTAAAAGGTTAATTCGATGCATAATTGCTTTAACCTTTTTCGTTAATTAGTTTACAACCGATAATATAAATAACGGAAAGCTGCTTCGGTAATTGGAAATCCGAATTTTAATATGTTCGAATTGCGAAATTGCGTTTTTAAGTATTTAAAGCGTTTTAAAAGTTTAAAGTTTAGCGTCGTTTAAAGGTTTTCGCAAGGGAATTAAAATTCGTAATTTTACATTTAGCTTTTTTAAAACCAAATCCGGATTAAAAAAAGCAAAACCAGCCTTTTAAAACCTTTTTAAATATTTTTTTCGGTTATAAAGTTAAAAATACCGCTTTAAACGCCGAAAAGAATTTAATTTTAATTACATAATTAACGTATAATTTTATTAAATTTTCGATTTATTAACCGTACGCTTTTTTTAATAAATTAAAGCATTTAACGTTAAACGGTTAAAAAAAGTAAAACGAATATAAAAGTATGTAAAACGTAATAATATTATATTTTTAATAGTAAAACTCGAAATCCGTCGAATAATGGCTTTCGTAATCGTTTAATATTAACAAACGATAAATGCTTTTTACGCGCGATGCAATGTGTTTATTAAAATGTTAAATCTATTTTAAGCTAAGCTTATTCGTAATTGTAAAAAAAACGTGCCAAAGTACCGCTCTACTACATAAACCAAAAGATCTAACAGTTTAATCACTTCGTGATTAAACCTTTTAGCACCACAGTATATTAAACCCCGGGATCCCTTACCAGGGCGACCCCGTTACAGTAATTCACTCGTTAAAATAACCCAATCGCGTAAAAAGTCGATTTTTAAATACCAATTAGCTAAATGGTATTACCTTTTAACAATAATAAAAAAATCGCTTAACCGTAATAGTTAACCTTTTAAATAATTATAGCCCATTCCCGATTGCTAAGCTAAACTAGCTTTGTTTTACTACGGCTTTTCGATATTATAATAGCTATAACGGCGGCGATTATGCCTATAAAAAAGCCGGTTTTATCGAAATTATAAATATCGTTATTTAAAATGTTATATTTAGTTATAATATTCCGTATAAAGTCGAACTATGCAAAAACATGCTTGGGATTTTCGCATTTGGCTTTTTAGTAATCGTATTTTCGAATTTAACGCGTACCGAGCTTTGCGCGGCGTTTAACGAAATTCGCGATTTAGTTTTTGCCAACGGCGCTCGCGTTACGTTCGGCAAGCAATCGGTTAGCCATATTTTTAATACCAAAAGGCCGGGGAGGGAATGCTCGCGAATCCAGCTTAAATATGTATTTAATAAGCGCCTCCTTTTCGGATTTCGTTAATTTCCGTAATTTGGGCATAGTGTCGCGTCGAGCAGGTTAGCCGTGCTTCCGACGCGTTAAAGTTAATTTCGCGACCGAGTAGATTTTTGCAACCTCCCGTATGCTTAGTTTTAAGTTGGATTATAAGGCTTGAAAGGCAAGCATTACCCGGCTTTCGTCGTTTCCCGTCGATATTGTTATTGGTAAAGGAATTGGTCGCGAAAGAAAAAGTGTCGCGCGGTCGCGTGTTGTGGCCCACTCGCTTGTGTGGCCCACTTATTTGTAAACCACGTTAGCTCTTTTTCGACTAAATGTTTTAAGCCTTTAAATGCACTTTTTGGTAAGGGAGTTTTTAAGCACCAAAAAACCATTAAAAAACAAAAAACAAAAAACACTTTTAGTAACAAACATGCCTTTAGTAAAAACATGTGTCGCTTTAGGATTGCCCAGTGGTTAATCACAGTTTTGGCCCTGGCTTTGGCTGTCCAGTTAGGTTAAAAGGAGCCGAATGGTTCCTTTAAATAGATGTAGGAGTGGTCCAACATAGCTATTGTGAACACACTATTGTCACTTTATGTTCCAAAACATATGCGGTTTCTTAAGCAGCATTTGCCGCTGTTAGGAGCCCGGTTTCGGAAAAGAAAAGAAAAACCTTAACCCTTTCACAAAAAACCACCCTGTAGGGCGGCCCAGGTCCTCCATATGTTTCCACCGCTTTCATCTCTTCCTTTGCTCGGCTATCCAAAAATTTCTCCTCCCCCAGATTCAGGTTCCTCCCACCAGACTTTGCCCCCCCCCCCCCCCCCCCCCCCCCCCCCCCCCAGCAGGCAATGGCTTCCCCCGACAGCGCCGCAGCCGTCTCGTCTCTGGGGAGGCTGCCTGCCTCTTCGCACCGACCACCGCTGTCTGGCCTCGAGGAACTGTTACCGGAGTTGATGCACATGGTCTTGTATGAGGCGGCTCTAGGCCTCGCTGGCCTCTCCCGCCTCGCCCGGGCCGGACGGCGGTGGTCGGTGCGAAGTTGCTCCCGAGACTCCTGGCCACAGAAAAGAACCGCAACAAGGCCATGAAATGGGCTTTGCAGAGGGACCTCGGCGGCCTCGTGGAAAAGGCCGTACTCTACGGCGCCCCGCCAGCACTCTTGTCAGCAGAGCAAAGAGGACTCAGGCGGGGGCCAGACGCCCAGGAACGGGCGAGACAGTCCTGACACTGAATCTTGCAGCGAGACACAAAAGCACCAGGGCATTCCGTCGCTTAGTCGAGCTCGGCGCTCGGGTAGACTGCCTTGGCTTTAACCATCCCTCCTCCCGTTCCCTGGTCTCGTAGATCGTGGATCCATCCTCCACCGCTCTGCTCGAAATCTCCCTCGACAACAACCTTCGCCACAGAGCAACCGGCGACCTCGAGGCTGCCACAGACAGCTTGCCACTCATCTCTCGACTGTATCAGCACCAGCTCGACCAGATGCTTTCCCACGTGGCCCAGTTCCAGAACTACAGGTGCCCTGCCTGGACCGCCTCCTCCTGTCTGGATTTCGCGAAGAGGCTTCTCAGCGCTGGCGCCAACCCCAATCCCAACTGGATTCCCCTCGGGGACCCCCGTCACAACCGGGCGCGCCGCAGTCGCCGCCGTCGCGGGATCTTCCAACCCACGCTCTCGGCTGCTATCATACCACGGTCTGCCGACCTCGTCCGTCTCCTGTTGGAGAGCGGTGCCAGTGTGGACGCGCTGGATCAGACGTTCTTCTCCGCGTCAAACAGCAAGGGGGACTACCCGGGGGTGCGCGAGGGGGGGAATCTCGATCCGCCACCGTACATGAGGGGTCCACGACGTCCAGGTCTTGCGAATAGCGGTCCTCTGTTCGCAGTGGCATATGCCCTGGCCAAAAGTCTTTTCCGGAACCGACAACGCTTTGGTGCATACCAAGGACTTTTAACAGCTCGTCGAGATCACCGACATGTGTCTCGAGCGAGGGGCCAAGATCAACATCGGACTGCCCATGCAACTGAACTGGAGCATGCGCTATCGCACACCGCTGATGCTCTACCTGGCCACGGTGGAGGACTGGAAGCCATGTCTTGATAACCAGCTAGGCTCGGACGCCATGCAGAGACTCCAATATCTGATTGGAATTGGTGCAAGTCTGGATGTGGTCCATGAACACATCGGTGAGAGGCGGCCTCGAGTTGGCATATTCGATGCTGGCGAGATTATCCGGTCTGAGCTACCCCTACCCAAGAGGAGGCAGGGCCCAGGGAATGCTCCGGCGGAACAGGCGATCTCGCCTGCGCAAGCTCTTGTGGAGGCTTGGTGTCCATTTGGCTCAGAACTCCCTCCCCTTATCCAGCCTCTCAAACTTCTTTTGGCACCCAAGGGCTGGCAGACGGACGGCATCCGCGCAGTCGACTTGCTGGCCAGCTACACATATGGCCCCACAGCCCATTCAGCCGCGCAAGCCTCCGGGAGACCAGACGCCAGTGACGCGCCGTGTATAGCAGAGCAGCCCCACGACACTCTGGAGTGTGCCGACCCGGTCATTTCGGCCTGGAATTTATCCTGACGGACGTCACCCGGCACATGAGCTCCTCGGACCTCAACGTGCTCCTCTTCAACTACATCTTCCTCAAGGCGACCTGCGACCACCGGCCACACGAAAATAGGTACAGGAGGTGCTGCTGGACCGCCGGCTCGGCCGACGATGGCCTCACGCGCCCGACGATCCGGCGGCTGCTCGCGGCCGGGGCCGACATCAACCACGCGATCGGCGAGGGCGGGCCGACGTCGATGCAGAACGTCTGCTTCTGGCTGGTGGGGATCAAGGGCCGCGCCGGGCTCGAGTGGGAGAATGACTACCCGGGCCCCATCGGGCTGACGGAGGAGAGGGCGCGGCTGTTCCGGTTCCTGATCGACAAGTGCGGCACCGACCCCGCGGCCAGGTGCCAGGGCTGGACGCTCCCCGCGATCGTGGCCTCCAACCTGGAGGAGAAGATGGGCTCGATCGATGAGACGACCAAGCAATACAGACGGCTGGTCGGGTTCGACTGGAATGCGTCCGGCTCTGGCGCTGGGAGGCCGTGGCTCGTGGGAGATGCCGATCCCGAGCAGCCCGACACGGCTCCGGATGTTCTGGGCGAGACAGGATATCACGATGACTGAGCAAGGAACTCGGCAAAACGCGTGAGCTTGTTGGTGTACCTATATTTTTCTACTCCTGTGGTCAGCCTAAAGCGACTTGCAGTAGCCTGGCTTCCCCAGCTTTTGCCCCTTCCCGCGAACCTACCATCTTTTTATTTTTTTTTTTTTTTTAACTTTTTATCTGCCTGCCTGTCACCTTCTAAAGGCTACTTGCACACCATTTGTAGTTATAATTGTATAATTGTTCGCACTCATGTAGTGTAAATCGTTAAATATTTGTTGCGCAATCCGGTCTTCGGCCAATCTTGCTCCTGGATGGGAGGCAGTGTCGTCCGCCCAAAGATCCTGGGCCGGGGCGCTTGTCGCAATCTGGCGCCCTTGGTTGACGCCATGCCTAGGTGTGGGGTGTAAATGGAGGCCGCCACGGGCGGCCCAATTCCGGGCACAGACACCCACCCAACCGAGCAGCGACCAAAAGTTGTTGGTTTTGATCGAGCAAAAAACCCGCCATGCTGGGTCGTTTGGGAGGCCAATGACCGTCGAAACATGGAGGCCGACCCCAAACCCGGACGTACTCCTGTTTCCCCCTCTTTCTGGGTTTTCCCAGGCGCGCGCAAATCCCGCGTGGCCAACCCTGCCAGTTGGGTGTGTGAAAACCCCGCGCTGTCAATCTTTTTTTTTTTTTTTTTTTTTTCCCCCGCCGAACCAACACCACAGCCACAACAGCACCGCCGACCCAAACAGGCAGCCGCAAATCAATTGAGCCTCGCGATCCTCGGTCACCCAGTCAGCTGCAGCGCTCACCTGTTGCCTCTTCTCGGCCTCGCACCGGGGTCGGTCGCGGCGCAGAATCGGTATTTAACCACGACCATGGCCGTGACCATGGTCCCGACCCCACGAGCGCCGTGAGGCAGCCCTAGGCACAAGAGGAAATGCCTCTTGCACAAATGTGGTGATGTACCCGCGCGGCTGATGGGTGTGTCAACCACCACTATTGTGTGTCAAGAAATCCCCATATATATGCCGCGTCCGTCTCCTTCCCCTGTCTGACTGGTAGACCGGAGCGCCGCACCACAATCACATCGACCCATCAATAGCTCCCTTGTTTGTTCTGCACTCTACCACCGCTATCACCCAACTGTGCCTCCCTAGCAATGGCCATCCCGTCTTCCGCTGAAGGGATCACATTCCCAACGCTCTTCACGCGGTATGATCATCCAAGTATGGAGCCAATCAAGACCGACTCCGCCGAGTTCGCATGTGTAAGTCCTCCACTACGCGAGGTCCCCTTCCCTCTTGCTGACCGCACGTAAATCTTCCAGCTCACCGCGATCGCTCGCCTGGGGCTCGTGACCTTGGAGGGCACACGGGGAAGAGAGGCGCTCGAAAAAGTCGGACACTACGTTCTGGACCAGTGGCAGCAGACTGGGCGGATGGACTGCGACGCGGACCCGAGCAAGATGCGCGAGTACGTCGACCACTTCCTCGAGCGGGTGCGCAACGGCTTCCCCTCCGTCGTGGTCGACTCGTCTCTGGAAAACCCCCATACCCTGCCCATCACGTCACGCGTGTTCACCACGGAGCCTTGCGAGGGAGCCTGGGATGGAGACAGGGCCGACTACGTCCCCGGCACGGCTATGACTATTGCCATCAACGCGGAGGTAAGGAAGCTACCATATTCCTTTTACCTCTCTTCCTAAATCCTCTGCCCCTGGTTATGTTCACTGACCCCTTCCCTTCTGTGAATGGGCAAACTGTCTTGAACAACCGACTGACGTATGTCGACCGCCTATAGAGATTCGGCCGCATGGTCGCGCTCTTCCAGCGCTTCCAGAACCAGAAGTCCGGGGAAGCAGATGATCAGAAGGCATATCTGGACTTCATCACCTTCGAATTCATTCTCGGGGCAAGGATCGCACACGACCTCTGCCACGCCTTCGTCGTCCTGTTAGCCGGCAGCCAGCGCGAAAAGGACTTTAGCTACACACGACCAAAGATCGACAGCAGAGGCATCCCGAGGCACACACTACAGGAGATGCTCTTGGGGGGCGAACCCGGACGGTATCTGCAGCACATACTCTACGGCGGATATCTCGAAATCTACGAGGACCCGGAGCTGCGGGGCGCACAGGTAATTTACCCAACCGCTATTACTGAAACACGGACAGCTTTTCTGACGTTTGCTTCACGTCAAACAGCCCGGGATCCCTTTTGTAATCAACCGGGTCAACTTGGCGAGCATGGTGAGCCCTGAGGCCATCACCGGCCAGATATGGTGCACAGGCGAGGGTAAGCAGGAAGCCCGCCAGCCCCTCGACATATACTCTCAGATGGAAGACTGACCCTCAGCGTGCCAACGCGCCAGATGGGCAGTTTCCCCTCGGAATTGAGGGGCGCGCCCTGTCACTGAGCGAGACGTGGAACGACAAGTTCGTCAAGATGGTCTACGACAACCACCACTCGCCGAGGCCGTGGATCAGAAGCATTACGCCGATGACGGAGCATCTAATGCGGGAACTCATCGTCCACCGAGACAGCGCGGCGTTCCGAGTTGCAGAGTCGGACATGCGCTGGGTCGCTACCCAGCCCGGGCGCCTCGTCAGTGCCGTCCGGGTTCGATGATAGGGGTTGGTAGGCGGGCGTGTATCACGATTTTGAAGCTTGGGCATCTGTTTGCTTTGAACTTTCTGCATCTTGCTCGGAGTTTGTGGGCTGTCTATTTTGCTCTTCTTCTTGGAGTTCGGGGAGCTGTCTGTTTTGAGATACCTTCTGTTTGACTTCATTGGTTTTTCGGTGTGGCATTTTCGCCCATGGGCGGCTTGGGTGTTGCTGATTAATTAGTGGGGTTGGACTGTATTTTGTGCATCTCTCGGAATGATCAATACATTATAGGATTTGCGCTGGAACGCAAGACAGACCTGGCTTAGGTTCTAGCGGATCGTGTTGCCTACACGGAGGTCGAGGGCCCCTGAAGAGGGGGAGACTCGGCGCCGGCGATGGTGCCATTCATCGAGATCCCTGCCTATTTGCGTGACACAATAATCGACACAAAGAACATCTGAACACGGACAAAGTGACCTATTTGTTTCCTAAATGGAAGCACGCCTCGTGCAGAACAAAGCACTGTGCTTGCATCAAAGACGCATGGTGCGTGCCCGCGGCGGGCGTGCTGTCTGTCACGCCATGCTCGTCACCGTCGGGGGGTGGGCCCTCCACTCGTAACTCCATTAACTCCTCGTAAACCGAGCCAAAACCCGACCATCCCTCGCGCCAAAAAAAACAAAAGCAAGAAAAACGCCAAGCCGATGTGGAAAAAACGACAAGAGGAAAACCAAAGATGCAGGACAGGCGACACCTCATCACACGCCACGCATGATGCTAAAAAAAAAAAAAAAAAAAAAAAAAACGAAGATGCATGCAGGGGGTTGGTGAGTTTCACTGGCGCCTCTAAGTGGCGGGAAAAGAGGAACGGAAGCGTCCGAAATCCCTCAGCGGCGCTGCTGCTGCGACTCGTAGACGCGGATCGCCTCCTCCAGCGACTCGAGCGAGTCCCTGTCGCCGTAGGCCGACATCAGCTCCTCGTTCCTGCGCCGCCGCTCGGCCTCGTCCTCCGTGGTGCCGGGCCGGCCGGGGGCCTTTGGGGCCTGGGACTGGCGGTACATCGACACGCCGTAGCCTATTCCCGCCAGTGCGACGGCTGGTGGGATTCTGCCAGATCCGGGGGGATGCTTTCGTCAGCCGCTGAAAAAGGACCAAAAAAACCCGAGGCAACTTTGTTTGGGGAAATGTGGTGTGGGTGTGTGCGCACAGTTTCGCGGCCCTCGGAGTCTTGGGGGCTTGCAGGTATGGCAGGTAGGGAGGGAAAACCCTTGAGCTCGTGGCGAACTGCCTGGTTGATTGCTGCTTTGTTGGAGCCATTGTTGCAGTGGTTGTGTGTGTATGTGCGTGCCCGGTTGCGTGTTCGCTTGGGCTGGGAACAACAGCGTGCGTTCGTTCTATTGTATCGAGAGTCGAGACGACCTGGATCGCAAAGGGGGCGGAGCTTCTTTTTGGGGCAGGTGGGCACGTGAAAGCGTCAGAGAACGCCCCGTCGATTAGACCCTGGACTCCTGTTCCTGGGGAAACCGAAATAGAACAGCAGGTTGGGCAGTGCAAAACCGTATTTTGGCGGACTCGGCAACAAAAGAGGCACTTTCCGCGAGACCGGGAGGCGGAAACCCAAGGCTTTTAAAATATGGATGCCGGGCCAGGGAAGCTGGTGTTCCTTTCTTTTTTATTCCGCGCGCTCCAACCGCCGTGGGTCGATGGGCTGCCGCGGCATACATACGTAGGGGCATTCCCTGTGCGGGTCCCACGCCCCAAAAGGGGGCACTGGGGGGTGGCCTGTTTTTGGCAAATCGTGGGGTGAGACCCTGGGGAAAAGGCACGACCAGCACACACCAGATCAGCCGACCCCGCCCTGCAGCCATCCAACGGGAATGCATTTGATGGCGAGTGGGAAAAATTCTTGACGTGAAACCCAAGCTTTTTTTTTTTCCCTCCCCTCCAATGGCCCCTACCTACGGGGTTTGGATCTGCCGCAGGGCTGGCGGACCGGGTAGCGGCAGGTGGGGAGTCAAACTGGACCCGGCTGGGGTGAAAGTTGAAAAGAAACAAAGCCAGCACAGCAGACAGCCTCGACAGTTCGGCTTGCCGCCTAGGCCGCACCGCCAAGCGACCTGGGGCGACTGCCGGCGTGAGGAACTGCCGCTGTGACCAGGCCTGGGACGCGCCACTGCCGCACGTGTGCGCCATCGCAGCACGACGCCGTTCAGGCACCCTCAATCGATACGACCGGTACAATGCAGTTCAGCGCTCGCTCGCTTGTGCCCCACATCAATATTAGGGGGTGCAGTGGGCTGTCAGTCGGCCGGTTGAAAGGCGAGATACCCCGAGGATACAGACGGCCCAATGGCATCTTGCCGGGTGTGCTTATGCAGGGCACGACGGTTGATGGATGTACCGTATCATTGTGCGGAGCAGGCCGAGACCCGAGACAAAACGAGCCGGCGAGCAGTCGTTCTCCATGGCTTCGCTCAAACAACCCTCGCGACGTCCATGGCACCACCAACGCGGGTCTGCTAACCAAACCATCTATCTACACATGTCCCTATACTTTACATACATCCATAGGTAGGTAGGTAGGTAGGTACCTATCTCATGTCCAGATACCCCACGTCTCCGGCCTAGTTGCCCAGGCCCGCACCCCCTGAGATCACGTAGATCTCGCCCGTGCTGTCGCTCGACATGAACATCCTGCCCTTGGCGTCGATGGCGAGCCCGACGGGCCGGAAGCAGCGGCCGGGGCAGTTGCTGTTGTTGCCGTTGCGCATGATGACGGTGCCCGGGTTCGTCGCGTCGGCGGCCTCGACCGGCTGCCCGTCGGCGCCGAGCTCGACGCGCACGACGCGGTACCCGTCGGGCGGCTGGCGGTTCCAGCTGCCGTGGAACGCGATGAAGGCGTACTTGCCGTCGGCCGTGAACTTGATGTCGAGCGGCGCATTGTGGCTCGGGAAGCTGAGCCGCGGCGGGAGGAACTTTTGCTGGCACGCCGCGTCCAGCGCCGCCGCGTCCTGGCCCGGCGCCACGTCGACCGCGATCTGCGAGCCCACGCGGAGCGCCCCGTTGGACAGTGTGTCTGGCCTCCAGGCCGCAACGCACGTCGGGTAGCCAAAGTTGCCGCCCAGCTGCTTGTTGCCGAGCTCGATGGCGCCGTGGAAGTTCAGCTTTTCGGCCGGGTTGTCGTTGTGCACCTGGGCGCCAAAGCGCTGCATGTTGTCGATCGAGTTGTCGACAGACCACTTGTGTTTGGCGCAGATCAACAGTTAGCCGTGTTTCGTTTCACCACAAGTTGGGGTGTTGATCTTTCATCTCGTCCCCCGTTTCCTTCGATTCACTTACGAATTCGCCCCTGGCAATGTTCTCGCCAAACGCGACTGTGTTGCGTACGCCCATCGCCAGCAGGCCTCCGCCTGTGGCATGTGGCTGGGGGTTTGGGCGATCTCCGAGATGTTGAAGTATCGGATGACGCTGCGGCCAGTCTCCTCCTTGGCAGCATCGGGGTCGATGTTGTTGTAGGAGCCGCGATGCACGAGCAGCAGGTCCGGGTTCGCGCGGGACACCCAAAGTGACCTGGTCGAGTGGGTGGTACCAGGGTTGTTCAGATCGGTGACGACTAGTTTGCGGTTGGACGCCGTGCCCGCGGTGGCGTCGTACTCGTACTGGAACACGCCGTGCATCCCGGAAACATATAGGTGTTTGTTGTCCGGGGACAGCGCGATGCCGTGGTTGAGCTGCGGGATTGCAAAGACCGGTGAGTTGGGGTGGACGTCACACGCCACCGTTTTCCTTTCAATCAAGCCCGATTCGACCACATACCTGACTATCGGCAATAAGCTGCTTGCTCGACTGGACGCACACGCTCCCGCCGGACTCGGCCAGCTTGATGTGTCGCACGCCGGAGCCGCCCGACTCGACGACGAGCAGGTTGCCTTGGCTGTCGGTGGCGATCCCGCGCGGGCGCGAGAGGCCGCTCATGATGAGCTTGGAGGAGTAGCCCTCGCTCATGCGAATGTCGAATCGAACCGAGGGCGCGCTCTGGCACGACTGGGCAAGCGACTGCCCGGCCAGGAACACGGCCGCCAGGAGGCCGGAGCCGCGGATCCAGCTCACAGGAGCCATCGCGACGCTTCTGTCACGCTGATCTCAGGGTCTGACGGTTGGGCAACTAGGCTTGGGGCCTAGAGAAGTCGGAAAATGGTGCTGATCCAGCTGAGGGCCGAGGACGAGGACGAGCGAGAAGCAGTCAGCTGCGGAACACTGCCCCTAAAAGAGCATCGGCGGACAGACAATCCATGCAGAACCGATCAGTCATCCGAGCCAGGGGGTCGAGACGCAGCTTCTTAGAGCAGGAAAACCCGAGATAAGGACGTGCTTGGCACATTCGGCATTGTGGGGGGGATGCGATTGCCCAGTCTCTGATGATGGCATTTGGTAGCATTGCGGTCGCCGCAAATCACGGGCAGGAACCCACCAGATGGCATTTCGGTCGTCACCATTGGCGGAACAACCGAACCATGACCGATCTGTGGCATCTTGCTGCTTATGTGGACTATAACGCTCCGGTACAGCCAGGGATCGGCGGTGGTCGCGGTGGGAACCTGGGCGGCCTGGGGAACCATCGGGTCTGCTTGGCGCGACGGAAACAAGAAGGTCGCATTCCAGACCCAGCGCTGGCCGCGTCCGAACCTGGAGACGAGCGGGGCTGCCGAGCGACCCGAGGTGATGCGCTAGGTTGCCGCAACCTGGGCAGAGCCCCGTTTCGGGCTTGACGTCCCGGCTTGCACGGATTGGGCGCGGGGTTCCTCTCAGCATAGGTTCCCGTCTGGGGAAGGAGGGAGTTCGTCCTGCCGCTCAGGATCCCTAGGTAGGCCTCAAGCGAGGTTGCACGTGCGAGTGACGCAAGCCTGGCGCCGCCCGCTCCAAGTCGTCCACACGTGACGGCGCTCTTGGCGCGACCACCAGTGGGCCTGCGTCTAACCAGAACTGGAAGCTGCCCGCCTGCTCAGGATGAATCATCGCCAGCAGCCAGATATGTTGCCAGCGATGCCTCGCATTTTGGCTGAAGATACTTCCAGCAACGACTTATTCTTCTACTCCTCTGGGTCTGGTCTCGACTCCTAATCAACATAGCCACCAACTCGCCTCTCCCTCTTCCAGCCATGGGTGGAAAGCCATCAAAACCAGTGCCTGGAAAGAGGCTCCAGGTCATTGTGGCAGGCTACAGCAGGACCGGCACTGTTGCGATGCAGCTCGCGTTAGAGACCTTGCTGTCTGGACCCGTATTACACGGAGGAACAGCAATCCTAGGGAGAGAAGATGGTAAGCCGCAAACAGCGCCAAGCCCACATCCTAATGGATTTCCTGCTTTCTCCATGGCATAACCCCCGTAATGCAACCCTTCGGCCGGTCCCGTAATCTACCCATCGCCGCCGAGGATCGGAGGTCTTGCCTGTTTTTGTTACCCGAGCGCGGGCCGTGCCCTGCCCAGGTTCTCGCTAACGCTCAACCAACAACCACCGGCACTCCACAAAAGCCCACTGCCGGCTGTGGGTCGCGGCCTACAAGGCCAAGCGCGCCGGTGACTTTGACAAGACATGCGAGCTGATCCGGCAGCTCACGGACGGCTTCGTCGGCGTGGCCGACATGCCGCCGCTCGACTTTATCCCCGAGCTCATGGCCGTCTACCCGGACGCCCGCGTCGTGCTGACGACCCGGGACCCGGACTCGTGGCTCGAGAGCATCAAGCCCGTCGCCGCCAACGCGAGCCTCTGGTGGCTCCCCTACCCCATGGTTCTGGTGCCGGGGTGGCGCTGGTTCCCGACCCTGTCCCGCGAGTTTGGCACGTCCACCAAGATATATCTCGGCATGAAGGAGGACGAGGGCCCGTCAACCCGCCGCCTTGCAAAGGTGGTTGTCCCCGCCCGCCGTCGCGTCGTCTGTTGGGTTATTTTTGCTGCTGCTTTTTAGGCCCTCACTGACACATGTGCCCTTCCCTTGTAGAACTAATTCTGAACTGGAACCAGCGCGTCAAGTCCATGGTGCCTCCAGAGAAGCTGCTCGTCATGGAGCTCAAGGAGGGCTGGGGGCCCCTATGCAAGTTCCTCGACGTCCCCATCCCTGACGAGCCGATCCCCCGGGCCAACGACTCGGCCGCTGCGGCAAAGGTCGCCGAGGACATCACGATGCAGCTTGTCAGGATCTGGGTTGGAATAGCTTCGGTGGCCACGATTTCGGGATTTGTCGCCTTCAGGTTCTGGAGGCGTCATTAATTAATCGTCGGCCTGGCTGTTGACAAAGAAAGACCCTTTCGGCGTCCAATCCAGCCCCTGTCACGCAAGCCTCGACGAACAATGAATGGGTGGGCCAGAGTGACTGTCAAAGGAGCCGTCCAGGTTTACCTTGAAGTAAAGCACGGACTTCTGGGTCCCGCCTCTCGAGAGCCATTGATCGTTCCATTCAGCCACCCAGCCAACCGCCAGACAGCGCGCTGGCTGCGGGGAAGTGTACCTGTCCCCAGCACATCATCTCTGTTGCCTCCACGCAGTGTGGTAAGGATGCAATCAGAACAGTGACACTCTATTGTGTGGCGCCGCCTCTGCTCTCGTGATCGCCAGGGTCAACGCTATGAATGTGGTATAGAATCATTAGCCTAGATCGCAGAAAACCATCCACGCAGGAAAGATATTCGTTTTAAAACATCATTTGGTTGGGCTCCAACACCCCATCCTTCGAAGATCTCTGGACATCGGCTGCTTTTTTTTTTGGCCTAGACACCGCGTCCTAGTCACGGCATCCCCTCCGCGAGGAGCATCTCGAGGACGGGTCATTCGCCTCGGACCGTCGTCCCTCCCGTCCAAGGGCCAGCTCGCAACCATCGTGCATATTATGACGCGAGCCGTAGTTTGACCAGTGGCCTAGCTAGCTCGCACGCTTCTCTAGCGAAACAGGGGATGGTACCACGCGTTCCGAAGGTGTTGTATCGATTCCTGAGCTTCGCGGAAACGCAGTGAAATATATATATATATATATATATATATATATATATTTCTGCCGACTTTCCAGGGGGGTTTGCACAGGTTTAGAAAGTCTCTGGCTTTATTTTTCAACCAATATTTTCACAGTTAACAAAGGCTAGACGAGGCCACCCTTTGGCAATGTTAATGGCGTAGTATCCGGACTCGTCTTTAGGCTCGTAGCCTCCATCTTTTAAGCATGTTTGAAATCGCGGGGCGCGTCCAAAGTGCCGGGCGAGGTCACACCGTTGAAAGAGGTGACAACCCCCGGGGAGACCCTCGGCGCCTCATCGAAGGATGCACTCATCCGCTCGAAAGCGTACAGTCCCGTTTGGATGGCTTGCTAGGCCGCGGCAGCTCGTCGAGGGGGACGGGGTCGGCGGGCACGGACAAACAAGGTATTGACCTGGGTCAGCTGGGTCATGACGTAGGCGGGCCTGCGACTCGTGCACAAGCACAGCTCGCCGCCACGGGTTTTCTCGTGAAAATGACAGCCGCAACGGTAATCTTTTCTGCATCGAAAGTGCCACGCCGCAGTTGCGTTCGTGATCGCCCGGCACGCTACGGGTCCTGTCGATTTCCGCATAGGGCATGCCCATGATGTCGAGCAGGTTTAGAAACATCCTGCTGTGAGTGGGCGGCGTCGGACCTGCGCAGGCAGCTGCTGGGCCTCGGGGCCCAAGATGTACGCTGGCTGTATGGAAGAACCACAGAACCATGTTACCATCAAATACTCTCTTTACCAGTTGGGGAATAGGGGTTTAGTCCGAAGACGCTGTATGGCGCCTTGCGTACTCCCGTGTTCATGGGTAGATAGACATATTACTCTTGTTTTTTTATATTTTTTTTTTCAGCACGCCTCCGGTCATGTAGTCTAGGAGCGGAGATAGTGGTGGTCACAGGCGCAGTGCAACAGCGTTTTTATTGAAAGTGCGAGCACACACATGGCATTTCGACATCCGTTGACGGACCCTCATGCGTCTGCTCGTTTTCTCCCGCTCCTGGCTGTCCAACATCGTCCATATACATGCTTAGTCCTCTCTACCCTCGCACCAGACGCGACAGACCAATGCTTGGTCCTATGGGACAAACAATCAACTCGAGGTCGCTGTGGCTCATGTTGCTGCAATGCGGACTGGAGTCCTGCTGCCATCCGGGAATGACGGTAATCCACCCTGCTCGGGCTGGTCCTGCTGACCTTCCTCGCTTCGCCCTCCGCAAGAACAGAGCCACTGAGGTGCCGCCTGCGACGCTTTGGGCTAGGAGGCCCAGGAGCGTCGATGTCGTGGCCCCTTTGACGGACCCGGCCTTCTGCGGCAGGTGGTGATACTGGCATAGCTGATGGGCCCTCAGCCTTGGCTGCTGCTGCAATCTCGGCTTTGATCAGAGGCACCTGCGCCAGCATCCAGTCCAGCGGCTTCTCCTTGCGCATGCGCATCTTTTTGGCCCGGCGGTAGCGCCTCGCCTGCTTGAGGAAGTCCCGGATTGTCTTGTTGTCGGCGATCTTGTCGCGCGTGTTGAGGGCGTTCAGGCATTTGCGATTCTCATCTCTCCGCCGCTGCCAAATCTCCTCAGTGCGGTCGCCGTATACCCCCCAAAACTGCTCATCCATGTCTTTCTCGAGCTCGCTACGCTGGCTGGCGCTGCTGGGACCCAGGGTAGCCATCTCCGTGAGGTACTCCTCGGTCTCGTATGCCTCCAGCTGACCCTCGCGCACGAGCTCCTCCCAGCGCCCGAGGTACGTGTTGGCCAGCCGGTCTTCGTCGAGCCTGCAGTGGTCGACCCAGTGGTACACGAAACACAGGTATTCGGCCTAGGTAGACAGTTGGTCCTGCTCCGCAGGGTCCTCCTTCAGCACGTAAGAGTGCTGGAAGCTGTGCGCGTCGAGCTTCTTGTCGACCTCTTCGACGTATTCGGCAAACCCGCCGGCGCCGATATTGGGCCGCAGCTTGCCCAAGTCCTCTCGGGCCCGCCTCTGCCGGGTTTCCCACTCCTCCCTGATCGTCGCCTCGGCCTCCTCCGGGTCGCGGAGAGGCTCACCGTGGTAGCCGTTTAAGTTGATCTGCTCGTACTGGATCTCTGCAAGCCTGCGCTTTCGAAAAACCTCGAAGTGCCGATCCGCGTCGGGGAAGCCCCGATTGCCTCGCTGCCAGTCCCTGAACTCTCTCCAGTGTTCCAGCTGATTCTGGTACGGCAGCCACTCGTGCCGTTCGAACACACCCAGCTCGGATTCGGAGACAGAGTGCCATGGACGTAGCACTTCGTCGAAGTGGAGGTGGTCGTAGTAGATGTCAGGGACTAGACCTGGAGAGTACAGCGGTCGGCCGCCTTCCTCGACTAGGTCACTGTGCAGTGCCAAAGCTCCGTGTATATCAGGCCCGTATGGCATTTTGGCTGTCCGAAACCGGATGAGGTTCGCGGAGGCAACGACTGGGGCCGGCGTCTCATAATCTCGGTGGAAGTCTTGGTCGGTGAGGGTGGCCAGGCGTGCGGAGACTGCGTCGAGGTTGGCAGGCATGGAGTGCACAAAGTAGCACCATTTGACTGCCCTGCCAGCTGTCTTGTCGACAACAAGTGTCTTTGGTCGCAAGACCGGTGAGTTCATGTTGGATCCTGCACAGGGAAAACGGCAGGCAACGCGTGTGAGACGGAGCGCAGGTGTCGATGGTTGGTCGGGTGTGTAGTCGGCTACCGGGAGGTGAGCTGTCGAAGAGGCCTGCCGACCTGGCGAGTTTTTGATGACTTGGGAAGATTTCGCCTAGGCCTTGTGCAACAGTTGTGACTCAGCGCCGAGATCCAACCTCAGCCACCAGACGCGGTCCACGTGGAGAGCACGGCCGGGTCGTGTCCATTTCAAAGCGCGGCTAGGGAGATGAATCCGAATATAGACGGGGCTGGAATGCTTGTTGAATTAACATGGTGAGTTTCCCATTTTGTAGGGGTTCCTTTCATACGCATCGAGGAAAACTAAAGGCCTATTTGTTCCACGCTGTTTATGGCTGTTTATAAAAGGTACAAAGAGGTGCAGAGACAAGTCCCGGGCGCCCTGCAAGTTAAAGAAGCCAGTTTCACAGCCAGAAGCCGGGCACGTGCCTGCCCGGCCATGCAACGGGGCCCTGTCGACGGCCCTGGCACGCAGTTGAACTTCTGATACCACGGGATACCTGGAGTTGAAACGCCCTCTTTGCCAGCCTTTGGGCATAAGATCTAGCCACCTCCCACTTTTTCCCTTTGGATTTTTTCCTCCCTTTCTTTCTCTTTGTGCACCTACGCATAAAAAGTGCAGACAGAGGAAATACGGGCAGTGCAGGCGGTGCAAATAGTGCAGTTAGTGCCTAAACGCCCAGAGGCCCAAGGCCCAAGGAGGTGCAATCAACAAGTGTTGACCAGGATAAAAAGAGATCTGGCTGTCGACTGTTTTGATCAGCGTTGACGGCTGTACGCCGGGGTTATGCAGGGGGTACAGGGGCTGAATTAACGAGATCCAGGGTCCTAGTGGAAAATGTCCTTCCAACAAACCCTTGGCGCTCATTTGGTTGCTTGTTTTATGACGGAGTGTTTACATACCTACCTACTTCTTACTTCTGTGTGAATCTCAACGTTCTTCCTATTCTGTCCTAGCGCCTTCAAAATCCGGTGCGGGGATTGGTCCATGGTGTCAAACCCCCCCCCCCCCCCCCCCCCCACAACTTCTCTCAATGTTCTTGCCTCTCAAACGCCTCTGACCTTTCGACCCGCTGGCAATTGGAAGCCCGCTGCAGGAGAAAACCCTCCACAGGAGGGCCCGGAGGGCCGAAGGAGGAGATAGTGCGCATAAATAATTAAGTACTTACGTATTAAATATCGAAAAAAGGAACCGCTTCGCTAGCGCCTTCCGGGTTTGGTAATCGAAGGATGAGATATAAACCAAAAAAAAAAAAAACCGGTGAACCTATTCTTCCCAAGGCTAAAAAAATGCCAAAGAGAGGGCCATAGATCAAAATCAGGGAAATTTGGCCACTGCGGCCCCAGAGGAACGGAGGGCCGACGCAGGCACCAAATTAGCAAGGCGGCCCTGATTTCATTATATACGGTAAATAGCTAAAGTCACCAAGTGCAAATGCCGGAGTGCTTTTTTTTTTCTTTTTTTCTTTTTTCAAAGAACTTGGACTTGCGCGGCTAAAATGACTAGGGATTGCCTGCGTTTGTTGGAGTGTATCAGCTAACTTGGCGCCTCCCCCTAAAGCCCCACCCGCCAGCCTCAGTCTTCATGTGAGGTTTACTTAATCGAGGCGTGAGAATTTGGTTTCGGCGCGTATGCGAAGAATGCACGCTGCTGTCTCTACGTTGTTTGGATTCTGACACAGGGACGCGATCTAGGATGCAAACTAATCATAAACAAGCACATGTCATCACCCAACCAGGGGAAGATAACAGTCATCGAGCCTTCTCTGCTCTTTTCTCGTCACCTAGCTGCGAAAATATTTAACTGCCTCTTACCTAAGAACTCTTCTCTCTTCTCCTCTACAATCATCCTTTTCCACCACAAGACCTTTCTTCTTCAGTCCCTTGTAGCTAGAGGTACCTTCTTTGCCGCATCTCGTTCCCTTTTCTACCCCTCAAGTCCCTTCCTGCTTCCTACCTTACCTTCTTTACACCTTTTACTCTCCAGTCTCACCATTGATTCTGCCCCCTTTTTCTTTGGTTTCCCAGTTCCCATGGTCTTAGCCATGGGGGACTCGGACTTGATCGCCTGCCTCTATCCAGCAGCCGGACGCCTCAGAGACAATACCCTCAAATGGATCAAGTCGCAGCCTGATCATGTCCAGGGCTCACCACCACCAGCGGTAACCTATACCCATAGCGAGAAGGAAACTACCCCTTCCCCCGAAAAAGATTCAGGCCCATCTCGGTCAAGCCGAGAGGCAGACTATCAGCACGAACCGCGCATCGAGCTCCGGTTCAGCTCTAAGCGGAAAAACCGTTGCGGGATCGTCTTCGGTTCGGCACCGGGCTGCGACTTTGTGATGAAAGGGTACAAGGGGATCAGCAACCGCCACTTGGCATTCACCTTTGACAAGGATCACCGCCTCGTCATTGACGACCTTAGCTCGTCCTTTACCACCCAAGTAATCTACGAAGTCGTCGAAAAGGACAAAAGGGAGATTCAGGGCAACGACAGGAGGTCCAACTTTCGGTAGATTGTTGGCGGCGCCGACTTCCTGGATCGAGTCGGCGACATCTACATCGAATTTGGGGGCGGCCAGGTATTTAAGTTCTATCTTGCAACCCGGAAGGGATGGACATCGAGCGAGTACCATAAGAAAGTCGCTAGCTTCCTTCAGCAAAACCTAGCGGCGGCCTTCGACCCGGCGCGTCTTGTTAGCGATCTCGCTATGCCGCAAGACACAGAGGAGCCTTCCAACGGTATACCTGCCAATTCACCTGTGTCTACCAGCTCTTGCATTACTCTTAGAGTCTGTGTCGGGCAAGGCGGATTCGGAACGGTCTGCCGCCTCTGGGACGTGAGCACTGGAAAGTCGACGGCGGTCAAAGAGCCAAAAGAGCTCGCCCGGAATCATGAGATCGCCGATTGGATCAAGGAAGCTCGAACCATGTGGCGCATCAACCATGTGAGTTACAGCCGGATTTCCAGCTTCCTTTTTGTCCTATCTTCTTTTTTCCCCTATTTTCGTTTTCTTTTCTATCTCCCGTCTCCTAGTAGATAGCCTCTTTTCCTCGACATGCACAGATATGAGGATCACCCCAGCCATTGTACTGCCTTTGGGAGATCGTGCATACCATGGAATTCACGATACTTTTACCCACCCGATCCCCTTGATGCTGTAGATCCCCAGTCATTGTGCTAACAACCAGAGTGACTCATACAGCCGAACGTTGTGCGTCTAATCAACGCTCAATATTCCCCACAGCCTGCGCTGACCATGGAATACATGGAGTATGGCAGCGTCAGCGATCTCCTTGCCAACGGCGATATCCGCGACGAACGGACCGTTTCAGTTCTCCGTCAAACCTTGTCCGCGTTGACCCACCTCCACGGACTGCCACAGCCCATAGTCCACCGGGACCTCAAGCCGAGTAACATCCTTGTGGCATCATTCTCCCCATTCATCGTCAAGATCGCCGATTTTGGGCTCGCCAAAGTCCTGCTCCCGCTCAACCATAGCTTGAAGACCCCGGTGGGCACGCTTCGCTACATGGTCCCGGAGATCGGCTCTGCCTCTCGATACACATCCGCGGTTGACATATGGTCCCTCGGGGTGGTTGTAATGCAGCTCTGGAGAGGCTTCCCAGCCGAGGCTCCACGGGAGATCACCTTCGATCGCGTCGATTGGTGCAACGCGCTGGCACGAGGAGCCAAGAGGTTGGCCGCTGCCGAGGGCAGCGACGATGTCGACAAGCCCTTGGCGCACATGGTGACTATCAAACCTCAGGAGCGTTTCACCGCGGCCATGTGTCTCGAGGAGGCTAACAACATGGGACTGACGGATGCCGATGGCGTTTCCGTCTCCTCATCATCCCGTGCCGGGTCTTCCATTGTCGGAAGGTCGGGGCGATCCTTCGATGCCGGCTCGCGTAGGATTCCGGGATCCAGGTCAGAGGCGCCCACATCGAACCGCCATTCGCGCACCGGCGGTGGTGGGTCAACATATCGGCCTGGCCAGACTGCTCGTCAAGCAAGTCTCTCGGCTTGTGAGAAGGTCCCTAGAGGCACTGCCAAGCCCCGCACTTACGACGAGCCACATGAACTTGCGGCGATTCCTGAAGTCGCCGCACGGGCGCCACCCATGCAGCCCCGACGCAGAGACTCTGACAATGCGGGCGGCAGCAGCGAGTCACCTCAACGACCGAAGAAGAAGCTCCGAGGACCCTCCCCCCCTAGCTTGATTTTACCTAATCTTTCCTCAGCCGTAATTTCTGGGCCCTGTTTTGCGCATGCTAGTTGGGAGCAATGATGAGGGAAGCACAGGGCGGGTTTGAGAAATTATGGATAAGACTTGGGAAATGGAATAGAAAAGTCTTGCTGAAGCTTTGGCTGCTATGTTTGGGGAATCGGGAACTGTTGGCTTATAATTCCATATGAGGCTCTATCGGGGAACACACCTTTTTTGCTATTGGCACGCACCCTTCTCCACTTTTGGCCTGTGCGCCCCCTGTGTTATCCGATGCCGGAACCCCGCAAATTCGCCGGGAATCCCCATAGTTCAACATTTTCTGTGCATTTTGAATCGTTTTCCGTGCATTTTCTCTGTAGCACAACAACCAACTGCCATGAACGAAGTTATCGCGATCTCGAGCGACGACGAGGCTGATAGCCCCTGCAGACGAGGCTATCAGCCCCTCTGCAAACGAGGCCGCCGGTCCCGCGCTTTGGGACGGGCGGCCCTGGATCAGGGAGCCTACCGCGGTACTCTCTACCCTTTACCCTACTTCCAAAGCCTCGTGATGCCCTTAACCCGTGGCTACTTCACAAAACGGGCCTGTAACTACCGCACGCACGCTTAGAGACAGCGAGGGCCTGCTGAAAAAGAGCGCTTTTCTCTGCTCTTTAGGCAAAGAAACCGGCCTTCCCGAGGGTTGCGCAACCGGTCCCGGACCTCCCAGATTGCTGACTGCCCGTGGGGGATCATTTTGCAAAGGCTTAAAGCTAACGGAGACCTCTGGAGCGCCCGGATGATCAACTCTAGGCACGAGGGCCACGGCCCGGATCAAGGTATCGCCACGGAAGCTACCGCCCTCGCCTCCCAAGTCACGGAACGGCAGTGGAAGCTCCTGCGCCCTCTTTTCGCCGACCCTACGATACGTACGCGTGCGATCCTTGACCTCCTGCGGCGGCGATACCCTACCGGACCCTGGCAACTTGCTGCTTTATACCGTTGGCGAGCCGCCTGGAGGAAAGAGAACGTTAATTACAAATCCGGTAGGCAGTCACAAGGGCCGTCCTCGAGGGTCCGGCCCCTTTGGTAACGAGGGGCCGGCGCGGCGCCCTCGCAGTACCCGCACGGGTATCCGTGCCGGCGCCAGGCGAGACCTCTCGCAACACGAACAGGGGCCTTCCCTACGGCAGGCTGACGAGGCTGACGAGGCTGACGAGGCTAACGAGGCGGAAAGGCCTGTGCTTACCCTCGGCACCCCTCTGCCCTCAACGCCGGCCGCCCTGCCCCTACGGTTGGCCGGGAGGGCTTCCGCGCCCTCTCCAGCGCCTGCGCCGGCATCTGACGAGTTTTTTGATCCTTTTGCGAGTCCTTAGGCACCTCTGTAGCCCTAGATAAACGGCCTCAACGCCGTGCCCTTGCACTTTTCCATGTAATTTGGCGGTTCAACACCGCGTTTTTGATCGTTTATTAATAATTTGCTCGTGGCGATAACTTTTATTTGCTTCCCTCCTGTTAATTGAGCCCCTGCCTGCATTAAAGCCTATGTTCGTTTGTGTGGGTGCGCCATAAAAAAGTCCATGCGCACCGATATCGGGTGGGGGTGCGTGCCAATAGCAAAAAAGGTGTGTTCCCCGATAGAGCCTCTTCCATATTCGGCTAGTAAGAGGAAAGACACCTCATGGGATCATTGGCGGTACCTAATAAGTTGATTTGGTTGTCCGTAACTCTTCTCCTGTCACACATCCTCCAATCCTTTGTTCAGCAGTGGCCCTGCTGCGATTGAGAACTGTCTACCAAGTGGACAAGCGTCCTGTTGCTCCCCACTCCCCGACTCCAGGGTTGCTTTTCCTGCCCCGTGACCTCGCGCCAGAAGTTTCGCCTCAGCGTTCCGAGAGGCGGGAGCTTCAACCATTGACCGTGTGCCCGCCACTAGGACACCTAGTCCACCGCGGGCTCAAGGACGATCGGGTGTGCATCGTGCGCCCGCCCCTCAGGTCGCCGCTCACCCCGGCGAGCGGCCGGGCAGTCGGCGCTGTCCGTAGTCCGGCTCCCTCGCTCGCGGTCGGCGATCCTCATGCAAATCAGCTGTGGGCTCTGGAGTCCGTGCTTGGGTTTCTGGTACTCGAAGTTATCATCCGTGGCTCATACTAGGGGTTAAGGGGCATCCTCGCTCGGGGTTTGTTGATAAAGCATTGTAACGAGCGAGCCGGCCCCCATGGCCGGACCGCACTGCTCAGGCATACATAAGTACCTAGGTAGGTAGGAACCTAAGCAGCCCAATCCTAGCTGCATGCCACCTTATCTCAGAAATTTGTTTCCACCAATCAACCCATGTCAAAAATCTCCGTCTTATCCCACTCCGTCATGCGGTGGCCCGGCCCACATTACATTTTGTTGAGCCGCACGACTAATGGGAGCGTATTTCTCGTGCAGCCTTTGCGACGTCATTTCGACAGGTGAACAACGGTAGTGACTAAATGCGGGATGGTGGAGAAATTGCACCTCAAAGCTGGCCAAGATCAGTGATATACACGACTTGGGTTAGATATTTGGGAGAAACGGGCTTGTCATCTTGTCTTTGCGTTCATTCGGGGTTTGCTTCCTGGTAAACCATCTGTTCTCGGACTGATTGTGCACCACACTTCATCACTACCTTTACGCCCTTGCTTATCCCTGAAAATTCCAGCGGAACTTCCCAGGTTATGCACTGCGTACCGCGGTAGCTGACCACTGTTTGCAAAGCCCGCTACAGGAGTGTGGTATGATGTTAGAATTTCCGATTTAGGCCAGAGTCGAGCCAGCCAGCCCGTCCGGCAAACCACCAATGATCACCCGCCAGCCACATATGCGGCTCTCTTTCGGCCGCGGCCTGTGCGCCGGAAGAAAGTGCTTGCTAATTGGCAGTGAGGTGCGCTAGCTCGGCCTCTCCACCGTGCATTCTAATTAGCTGCGGGATAGTTGGCCCGCGTCTGTGGCGGCCAGTGTTGCGCAAATGAGGACGCCATGAGTCGAGTAGGAAATATTTTCACCGCCACTTCGGCTTTTTAGAGCGGGGGAAGTGGGGGGCGCCCGCGCATTCTGTGGGAGTCGGCCTATCCCCGAGGCGCAAGGTTCGAGCGGCATGTGACAAGCAAATGGTAACGACTGTGGTGGTTCTTGTACTACCTGGCTGCTACGTACTGGCAAAAAAATGATGTGAAATATCGTGCAAAAAGTCTTCAACGATCGTTCGTCTTTCCGGAATTGAGAGAAGCAAGGGAACAGAGGAGAAGAGGGTGTAGCTTGGGCGCAGGCGGCTCAACACAACATCGGATGTCGTTGCGGACAGATGTGCGGCCCGGCGAGTCTACCCTAACGTCCTTGACTCGTCGGGTGCTGGGGTGCCAGCGGGGATAACCCCGTGGATCGGGACGGTCTACTCACCGGGACTGGCCGGGGGAGAGGTGGTAAGGGCTTTGGTCCCGGCATTGGTGTCGGATTCGCCGGGCGTGGCATTGATGTGCCCCTTGCATTTTGCAATTAAGCTGTCCTGAGACTCAGGACAGCCGTGCCAGTTTACCTTGATCGTGTCGGTATTCTCTGGGAAGTTCGAGCTGCAAGGCCACTTGCTGCCTTTTTGGGGGTGCGGCGGCTCGCAGACGCGACGGAACAATTGGACAGCTGTCAGGGCCTTGAACCGAATCAGACTGCCCCCCGCCTCCGCCTTGCGGCTGGCAACCACACCCGTGATCGCGGCCTGCATAAGTAGCAGGGCCGCCAAGAGCACCGCCAGGACGATCAAGCCGACCACGGAGAAGGTCTGGACGCCCGCACTTGCGACGACGAAGTCGCCGGACCCTTCCATAGGCTGCTTGTCGTCGCCTATAAAAACGTTGCCCCAGTCCGGGTCCTTTGTGAACAAGGTAGTGTCGAAGAAAGTATTCCGCGTCCCCACGTAGCTGGCCAGAATCAGGCGCTCCATGTCGCTTTGGATGCTTGATGCCTCCGCGTTGATGACGCCGTTGGGGCTGGTGGTCCGGGATCGGAGTGCCGAGTCCCCGCTGGCATTGCCGAGCCTGGTAATGACTGGGACAGTGAGAGCGATCTCCAGGACCTTGATCAGGACATCCTTGATTTTGCCCTTGATGCCGGACATTGCCTTCAGGTCACGGACGCTGTCGACTGCCTGCGTCCCGTAGCTCCATTTGTTTTGCTCCCAACAGGAGAGGACGGGTCTTCGGCGCTTGATCCAGTACTTGGCGTCGTAGTTCCCAGGGTCGGCGTGGCCTGGGGGGCTATCCTCTGTGAGGTACCACGGATCCTCCCCCCGCTTGATGCTCGATCGGTGGGCAGACCAGACAACGACAGCAAAGGAAACATTGCCGCGCGGTAACTGACTGTCCGCATCTGGGTGCATCACGAAGCTCGCCTTTGGGGCGTCCCGGATGCTGACTGGGTCGATGGGGACAAGCCACTCCTTGGTGCCCCACAAGTTGTATGCGTCGTAGTCATTGTCACTACCTTTCTCGGAATACCACCCGTATTCGGTCATGCAGGAGCCGCTGACGGTCAATCTGAGGTCGGACCCATGTTGGAGACCGAACTCGGCTCCAGTCAGGGAGTAGCCGTAGGTCAACCGCCGGCCTGGTTCGCTGCTGTTCCGGCTGGAAAGCTGGTCGAACGAGATTTTCACCTTCCGCCGCGGCGTGACATTGGCGTCCTCCACGCTGCCCAGAGCCCGCATGACCGAAGGGGCCCGGAGGCCAAAGTCCTTTAGCAACCCGGCTGGCTCGTTCTTGGTCACAGCCCTTGGATAGTAAAGAGAGTTTGGGTTCGCCGGGGCGACATTTCCGATCTGCAGGAGCCCGGGTGTGACGACCCCCATTGCCAAGGACGTTCCCCAGAGGATGAAGGCCGTGAGAGTGAGCACCAGGCCGTATAGGAAGTCGCCGTAGGGGTGGCTCTTGTTTTCCTGGCTGTTGCCTTCTTGCTTCTCGGGGTCTGATGGTTGAGCGTCATTTTGTGCTTGAGTGGTGTTCGGTGTGGCGCTCGGTGTGGTGGTCGATGTGGCGTTCGGTGTGGTGGCTGATGTGGTGTTTGATGTGGTGTTTGGTGTGGTGTTCGATGTGTTGTTTGATGTGGTGGTTGATGTGGTGGTTGATGTGGTGGTTGATGTGGTGTCCTGTGTGGTTTTCGATATGGTGGGTTTGTTAAAGCAATGCCAAGTGTAGCTTGCCAACCCCTTCGCAGCGATGAAGACATCGTTGGAGTTCCATACTGTCACCAGCGCGAGAAATCTTCGCCGCGAATGGGTGCCAGGAAACAGCAGGACGATGAAGCAGAAGAGGCTCCAAAGGCAGGAAACTATCAACACAACGGCAACAGAGACGGCTGCCGTCACAGACGCTCCCGTGCGGGTACCGAAAGAAACAGCCCAGACATTGCCGTTGTCCGTGGGCATGTAGAAAGTGGAAAAGATTTTGTAGGATTCGGGCGGGGCTGGGGTGAAGATGTCGGCCATTTTGGCGTGCCTGACTGAGGTTGTTTCTGTTGATGTTTGAGCCCCAACCGAAGGGTTTATGCAGTGGTAAACCGCGACATGTGCCACCAGATAGTCAGTGCCGGTCCGGGGGCAAGCGGATGCCAGTGCTTTATGTATTAGTCTGTGTGAATTCCTACCTACCTAGCTCACGGGCGAGGCTCTGGGCCAGATTATCTTGGCTGGCGGCCCTGAGAATCGTACCAAGATAGAGAAGAAAAAAAGAGGAAAAAAGACACTGCGGGCTCGGAGTCAGGGTCGGGCCTGGACCGGACCTGTGTCCTATCACATGTTCACGCGCATCTAGCTTGGGCCCGACAGCTTCTTCTGCGTTGGGTCGCGGTGGCTGGATTCATATGGGGGCTACGTGGCAGGCTTTTGCGCACCAATGCGCTCCCAAGCCTGCCCAATGTGGCGTCCAGGATCGGCTGCCAACTTCCTAAAGTTGAACGGATGGGTACCTAATGAGCGACTCGGGCGGAAATGTGTTTTGGAGACCAGCTGTGACGAAAGTGCAGTTTGTGGCTGAAGGAGCTGCCGAGACCAAGCACAGGAGAGCCTCGCCTAATGCTACTTCAGCATTGGATGAGGCTGCGTAGAGATGCCGTGCAATAAGGGTCCGTTTTCCCTCACATGCCGACGCTAGTCTTCTCGCCTAACCATCTAGTGCGGCGGGGTCCCAAGCCACAAAGTGTGTGCTGGCCGGGCCACATGTGTGCCTTTGTGCAGGATGTGCCAGACTTGAGCCTCATCCGGGCTTGGCAAGACGGCCTTATCCCGGGCTTGGCAAGACGCACTCCGGACGGGCTATCACATTTCGGCGCCATTGGGAAGAGCCTCACCACCATCTGCAGCTCCAAATACGCGGCGACGAAGCCCTCGCCCGGGTGGGGTCGCAATGTGGCTTGGCCAGATGGCCCGGAAGTAGGTGTTGGAATCCTGCGCATCCTGTCCAGCGGGCGTCCGTCCGTGGCGCCAAGTGGCAGCATGGCCAAGCTGGGCGGCCGCCAAGAACCAGTCACGGCGAATATCCCCATAAATGCACTTTGTGTCCAATATGAGGACGCCAAAAAGCGGCGGGATCTACACTGGTGCGTTCGCCTAACATGGTGCTCCGGGATGCAGGCTTCGGTCTAGTTGGATATGAATGGAAAGAGGGTGTTGACCTCGGCACCGAGTCCACTTGTCCGTCCGGACATGGGCTCCGCATCAGGCTCGGCGCCGGGCTGCGGGAACCCTGGACGCAGTGAAGTGTTGCTCTCATTCGCGAGTCCTCGTTCGGCTTCATCAAACTTGTTGGCAGATGTGGATGCCCTGCGCACACGCAAAACCCATTCGCCCAATGCCCATCACAGTTCGTTGCAGCCTCCGACTACTTAAGCCCGCCGTTCAGCAGCGTCTTGGGAGCATTGGAGCAAACGCCAGCGCCGCTTAGTCATCCTGAATCAGCAGCTTGCAAGGCTCCCAACACAAATAAACCTTCGTTTTTCAGAGCCCCCTCTCACTCGTTGAACCGTCACCTGGCTCCGTTGCCAACATGCAGGCGAAGCATCCCGTGGCCTTGGTCGCCCTCTGTGCCGCTCTGGCTGCCGCACAGTCGGGGTCGCTGCTCACTGTGCTCCAAGAAAACGGCTTCACCAAGTACGCCGAGCGACTTCAGGCCCTGAATTCCCCGGTGTTGAATGCTGGGCCCAACGTCGTCGTCTACGTCCCGACCAACGCCGCCATAAGCAGCAACGGAAACTCCACCATTGCCCGCCGCGCATCGGACCAAGATGAAAGGGACGGAGCGCTGTACTCTGTAGATGGAACTGCCCCCAGACGGACCAGGAACTCGACCAGCAGCCCGAAAATGCTGCTCGCCAGAGACCTGGGGTGCACTCCCGGGTTTGTGTACGAGTCCTTGCTTAACAACCCAGAGTTCGTGAACCTCGGCCCTGGGCGGAACCAAACTCTTGTCGAGAAACACATCTCCTCGGCAGCGCGGCCCCTCGTCTTTACGGGTCTCGGCGCAAGCGTCAAGGTGACGGGTGACGACATTCCCTTCAACGGGGGCGTCGTCCGACCCATTTCGGGGTAAGTTTCAACATTTCCTCCCCTTCATCTCCGCCAAAGGCGACCGCTAATAGTCACCCAAATAAAACAGCACCCTCACTCTGCCGAGGGAGGTGTCGGAAACCCTTCCGATACTAGGCGGCGACAAGTTCCTGGCCGCACTCCAAAGTGCAGGTCTCCTCGCCGAGGTCGACAACCGAGCCAGCATCACGGTCTTTGCCCCTTCCAACTCCGCCGTTCGGAAAGCCGGCAGCCTGACGGCCGCCCAGCTAAGGCAGCACATCGTGGTGGACTTTCCGGCCTATACGACATGGATCACGAATGGCGATGTCTTCAGTACGCTCGGTGGAGGATCCGTCACCGCTTCTGTGCAGGACGGGATCATCAGCATCAACGGCGCGAAGATCATGGCGAGCGACGCCATCGTCAAAAACGGAGTCGTCCACACCATTGATAAGGTACGCACATTACCTCCTAGACCAGAGCAAGCATGGTGGCGCTCACAGTCAAAATGGGCACAATACTAACGGCTGAGCTACGCATACAGGTGCTGACCGCTTCAACACCGGCGACCACAACCACCTCGCCATCAACGGTGCCCACTGCGGCCGCTAGCACGGCGAAGCCGCCGTCGTGGCGCCACCTGGCTCTCACGCTTGTCGCCATGGCGGTGGCTGCTGCGGCTAGCCACGGGCACTAGTGCACTGTGGCAGAGGACGCTAGTTGATCAGCTCACTACAGGGCCAGGGTATCTTCTGTCTGGGCAGCCGAGTTACAGTGATGGGTAATACTGTGAAGCTGCGACTTAGGGCGTGTTCGCCCGTACGGTGTTTTTGGTTTTTTAACCCCCCCTGTTGTTTTTTGCATGTTTTCTTCGAAGTGGAGACGGTTGCCGGGGTGGCCCTGTGGCAGATCATATATCTTTGGCCCTGTTTTCCGGTGGATTCACATCCCCGGCAGCCGGGGGGCGTCCACCCGTCGAATGCAACGGCACGGACGATCAAAATAGAAGCTATTCCCAAAAAAATCAAAAAATAAAAGCTATTCCCAAAATAAGGGCGGGCCGGCCGTGCAACGCGTCAACGCGAATGGGAATAGCGTTATAATTTGGAGGATCCAAAAGGCCTTTAAGGCTGGCAATAATATCGTTCGAAAGCCCGGAAGCCAAGCACTTTTATAGTATATAAAGGGATAGCTTTGGGGTGCTAATTCTAAATAGAAAACAACGAAAACAACGACCTAAAAACACCATTCACATTACCCTCGTTATGCCCTACCACCTCGCCTTCCGTACCCGGCGCCGGCGCCTGGAATAGGAAGATCGGGCCGTATTTGTGCAACCCCAATCTCCTATAGCCTTTATCGAAGATTTGGAGGATCCCCCGGCCACCTAGATCACGCTAGGAACTCTAGCGATCTCTTTAAACGCCCCGGAGGCCGGCAATTTGCACGGCTTTTCCGATCCCTTTAAGGCCATGGAAGCCTCGGAGGCACCGGAGTCGCCTTTGCCGCCCTCTCCTACCCCCTCTTTCGCACCCTCTCTCGCTTCCTCCCTCGCTTCCTCCCTCGCCACGGCCTCGCAATCGATTTAAGGGACCTCCCAGGATGCCCGGCGACGCACGGACTGGACGCCGACTAGTTGTTAGCCTTCCTCGAAGCCCTCGCGGAGGCCGGCCGGCTGGGAAAAAACGAAACCCGGCGATCGCCAACTGGCAAGCCAAATGCCTCAAAACGGCGGCAAAAACCCTATCCGATCAGTAGCCCGATATCGACTGGTCAAAAAGGGTTAGGAACAAGTACAACAATTTCAGGGGCAGTATAAAAACTGGCTAGATTTTGGGAGGCGGTCGAGCGTTGCCTTCGATCCGGTTACGGGCCTGTACCTCGCTAGCGGGCAAGCCTGGGAATCGTTTTTTGCGGTCCGGCCTGGCGCCCGCTGGATGCGAAGGAAGCCTTTTTTCCGCCCGGATTTCCACGAGGCCGCTTTTGCAGGCAACTGGGCCAAAAGGGATCATATCGTCACGGCCGCCCAACGCCTCCAAGGCACGGGAAACCGCGAGGCCCGGCCCGGCCGGAGGACCAGCCACCTTACCGTAGCCGAGGCCCAACTTTACGTAGGAAACCGCCTTTTAAAGGCCGCATAAACGTTGGCCCGGGCCGGATCCGTATCCAACTAAGGCTCGTCCCTTTTAAATTCGCGGTTTACCTTTTTAAAATCGCGGTCTTCCCTTTCGAGTTCGCGATTTTCCCTAGGCGGCCGGGCGCTTTATAAGCGTTGGTTAAGGCAGGAGCTTTGGATACAAACCGTAAAAAAGCTGCGGAAGTACCCCTGGAAGGCTTGCAAAGCGGTTTTAAACGGAAGTTAATTAGGGCGTTTAAAAAGGAGGAGGGATAGCTATTAATAGCTAACTAACGCCGAATATCGGGATACAATCGTGGATATGGTGGAAAACGACGTGCTAAAGCTGTAATTGTAATCGAAGCGGTTCGAATAATGGTATTCCCGTAATTGTACGGCTTATATTAGCGGAATTAAAAAGGAGTGTTATTGTTAGCTTTGCTTTGTTAATATCGTTAAGGTTAAAAGGCTGGCATTACGGAAATTACCATTAGGCAGGTTTTTATAAACAATCGTTCGCATTTAAATAAATGAAATTGGCGTTAATCGGGCCGCAAGCTACGGCATTCGATTCGCCTTAAAAAAGGGATTAAAATGCATTAAGTTTTAACAAATGCAAACGCTAAAACCATTAGCAATTATAGCTAAAAATTAAATGGCTAAACTTAACGGGTGCCGCTTTTAAATGGCGATTTTTACCGGGCTTAAAAAACCTACCGCATAAAAATCGCCGCCGCATTTATACCTAAACGGGTAATAATTACGCATATTTAATACGATACCCCGACTCGTTCCCCGGCCGCCATTTTAATTTTTATCCGTTTTTCGAAAAGTACACCATTCGATTCGTTTCGGTAAGGGCAATCGATTAATAGTTTTAATGCATAAAACTAATCATTTTTCGCTATGCTAAACCTCGAAAACCCTACTATAAAAGCCATTATCACGTCGCCGTTTTCGGCCGACTTGCATTTAAACCAATGCTTAACCAATAAGCCACGATATTTCCCAAATTGCCCTTACCGAAACGAATCGATTGCAAATTACTATGCCTTTTTCCAAACTTATACGCTTAATAATCGGCTTATAACCTATTAGCTATTAAAGCCTATAGTAATTCCAAAACGCTTGCGTTATGCCCATTTCCTGCCCTCGTTTACAGCTTCCCTTTTAACGTAAGCCTTTTAAAATGCATTTCCTCCTTTATTTTTAGCTTATTCGGGACTAGGATTTAATGCTAACAATGCTTTAAATTCCCTTTTTAAAATGAAGTTATGCAAAGCCGTAACGGCTAACACGACATCGATTTGCGAGCGGATATCGTAACCGGGGGCGTGCTAATAATCCTCCAGCGGCTTTTAAAATTACCGAAAGTCCTTTCGATAACCACGCGCATTTTTGCATAATGCAGGTTAAAAAGCTCGGCGGGGGTTTCCGGCCGGGCTAAGCTTTATTTTTAAAGGTAATATTTCGTCGCTATAAACGGGGTTATTACCCCGGTGCTTTGGAAAAAGCCGGCATTTCCAAAGTAAAAATAACCTTTTAAAATGCGAAATCCGGCCTGCTAAGCCTTCCTAAGCAACAAAAAGTCGTATATCGAGCTTTCGGCGCTAGCCATAACGAAAACGAACCGCCCGCCGTAATTTACGGCCGCCAGGACGTTTTGTGCCGTTGGCCCTTCCGATTTCTTTAAGCGATCCCCTTCGCCGCGCTAACTTTAGCGTTAATTAGGTCCCGTCGATGGCTCCCAGGCACCCAGCAAAAGCCTCCCGGACCTCCTATCGCCTAAAATCGGGCCACCGGACGTTGGATATCTTCCGGCAACGTTATAAACGCGGCGTTAAAAGCGATTATAGCTTGCAGCACCTCGTAAAAGTACCGGTGCACCGTAAAAAGGCTATGGCCAAAAAAATGGGCCGCCATTCGAAAAAAACACCTTACCTACAGATATATAAAAAACAGGCCACTTTCTCGCGCATAAAGATTAGTTTTAACCCCGAAAAACCCGTATGCGTGATTAGCCAGTCGCAAAAGCCTAAAAAAGTGCTTTAAATAACCCGAAAGAGCTCCCGGAAGGCCCGGGCGGCCTCGGGCCGTTGCCAGTACTGGAAAAGGGTGTCGCCGGAAAATGCTATCGTATGCACGGTCCGTAGGCCTCCGCTTAAAAACCCAGAAATGCAGGTGGCCATGGCGGCTTGCATATAAAAAAGGAATAATTGACGGGCTTTGCGCCGGAATAAGGCCCGGGAGGCGGCTGGGGAGGTATCTATAAAATAAAGCAAAAAAAGGCGAGTTAAACGGTATATTTGCTATACTAAACGGCCAAAAATTAAAGCCAAAATAATCGAGTTTATTTTAAGCCCTTATTACCGCCGTAATTTAAATCCCTTCCTTTATTTAACCCGTGGGCCGGCCGGCCGGCCTATCCTCTTTTTGGCCCTTTTAAACCCTCCCAAGCCTTTGCAAATTAAAAGCCACACGTGGCTTACAGGGCTTCCATCCGACCGACTCGTTGGCCTGGCCAAAATGGTACTTTTGGCGGGCCAAATCCTATTTTTACTAGGGGTTTTATATGGGGCGAAGCCGGGGGGCCTCGGGTCCACAAACGGTTTCTCCAGTTGTTGGCAAAAATAGTATGTAAAAAACAAAAAACAGTCGTTAAGGCGAACACGCCTTTAATTTCCATTTATTATCGGACCTAGTATTGTTCACTTTTTCCTTCGCTTTTATAAATAATGTGCCACAATAACCATAACTGTCATCGCTTCCTCATTCCCGTAGTTTTCTTTCGTTTATCGGGATTTCGCATAGTTTTAGTGATTTAATAGTGTGAATTTTCGAAAAGGCGGCGCCGCCCCACGTGGCTTAGTCGGTGGCTTAATCGGTCGGTTAAAGGTTAATCCAGGCACTACTTAAGGACTGTTTGTTGTGACATTGAAAGGGGAGCAGAAAAGTCCAGCCTAAATTCGTCCGAAAACAATGGCCGAAGCTGCAAGCAGCGCATAAAACAGCCAGGTTTTGTATTTAAAAAAGGAAAGCCACAAAAAAACAAATGGCAATAGTAATCATTTATTAAACAAAGATCCCCGTAAGTTAAAGCACCCCCTGTTGGACCACCCCCACTGTTGGGCCACCCTTTTCCCATATAAACGCGCTATTTTTCACTATTTTTACAACGCAATTAAAAATCGAATAAAAGTCGAAAAAATACAAATGCTATATCAATTAATAGGCCAAAAAAAGGGCTATTAAATGATATATATTATATATGGTATATTTAAATACATAATTTATAAATTACTGTTAAAATAAAATGTTAGTGTTTGTTAACAAATTATATGCATTTTATAACATTTAAAAACATTTAATAACTTTTTATTTATATATGCAAATAATACGCAATAAATTGCAATATATATAAAAAAATCGAAATTTTTATAAAATTAATTTGTATATTACTTAATACGTATATTTATGCAAATATTAATATATTACACAATGTATTACACAGTAAAAACAACTTTTTAAAATACAAAATTTAAAAAAAATTATGCAAATTTAATTTTTTAATATAATAAATGCCCTCGTAGTGCAATGGTTTAACACCGGGCGGACCTTTTCGAAAGTCGCGGGTTCGACTCCCGCCGAAAGCACAAAGGACTTTTTATTTTTCGAATTAAAAAACCCCCGCCTTACCGGAAAAACGCGATTAACAGCAACCTTATCACGTGTTTTAAACACGTGCAAAAACGCAAAAAAGCCACAAATATAGCCAAAGCAACCCCATAAAAAAACCAAGCACGAGGAATAAACGCAAAATAACGAGCACGAGCTTTACTTTTATTTCGCCACGGTACCGGACCGCTTGCGCCACTCGTTTGGCTTGCAATACACGAGGTCGCTCTCCCAAACCGTGCATAAAAGGTTTAAACTGGGAATGCACGTGGGAAAAAATAAGTAAAGGAACAAGCATAAGGCCGACCGGATTAGTCCCCCGGGACGGCGCACCGTTCCGAAACCTAATCGATAAGGGCTAGCTTACGTGCACGTAGGAAATTGCCTTTTGGGATAAATGGCAGGCACATAGCGACGAAAAAACAAAATAAGGGAAATAAAAAACCCGAACAATCGTTAATAAGCATAATATCGGTAAAGCGTATATAAACGCGCCCGCGCAAAACCATATATAATACGTTTGCCGATACCGAAAACGTAAAAAAGCAGTCGTGTAAAGGAGCAAATATAAAGGCTAAAGCGAAAAAAAATAAAATAGCGAAAGCTTGTTAACAAACGAAAGGTTTTCGCTTAAAACATTTAATTATACCAAGGTTTCCCTTTATATAAAACTAGCAAAAGCACCGAGGTTTATACAAATATAACGGTAGTATAAATAAATAAATAATAATATAATAAATGCTTTCGTAATGCAGTAGTTTAACACCGGGCGAACCTTTTCGAAAATCGCGGGTTCGACTTCCGCTAAAAGCATAAAAGACTTTTTGTTTTTCGAATTAAAAAACCCCCGCTTTACCGGAAAAACGCGATTAATAGCAACCTTATCACGTGCTTTAAACACGTGTAAAAACGCAAAAAAGCTATAAATATAGCCAAAGCAACCTTATAAAAAAACTAAGCACGAAAAATAAACGCAAAATAACGAGCACGAGCTTTACTTTTATTTCGCTACGGTATTGGACCGTTTGCGCCATTCGTTTAGCTTGCAATACACGAGGTCGCTTTTTCGAACCGTGCATAGGAGGTCCAAACTGGGAATGCACGTGGGAAAAAATAAGTAAAGGAATAAGTACGAGGCCGACCAAACTGGTCCTTCGGGACGGCGCACCGCTCCGGAACCTAATCGATAAGGGCTAGTTTACGTGCACGCAGAAGATTGCCTTTTGGGACAAATGGCAGGCATATAACGACGAAAAAACAAAATAAAGGAAACAAAAAACCCGAATAATCGCCAATAAGCATAATATCGGTAAAGCGTGTATAAACGCGCCCGCGCAGGGCCACATATAATACGTTTGCCGATGCCGAAAACGTAAAAAAGCAGTTGTGTAAAAGAGCAAGTAAAAGGGCTGGAGCGAAAAAGAACAAAATAGCGAAAGCTTGTTAGCAAACGGAGGGTTTTCGCCTAGGACATTTAACTGTACCAAGGTTTCCCCTTATATAGAACTAGCAAAAACACCGAGGTTTATATAAACATAACGGTAGTATAAATAAATAATAATATAATAAATATTTTAATATTAATAATAATTTAAAAATTATCCCGTTAAAATTTATTAATTATTTATGAAATTATTTTAACTTTTTTTTATATATATATTTTATAGGGGAATTTTTTAAATTAAAGCTTTACTTGTTATATAAATCATTTTTAAAAAATGTTAATATATTTAAATAGCCCTTCTTTTTGCCTATTAAATGATATAGCATTTTCATTTTTCCGATTTTTATTCAATTTTTAATTGCGTTGTAAAAACAGCGCGTTTATATGGGAAAAGGTGGCCCAACAGTGGGGGGTGGTCCAACAGGGGGTGCTCTGACTTATATAATTAAACACGACCCGGCCCTTGTTCCTTTGGCTGCATCCTCCCGCTCCATCGTCACACTTAGCCACGCCAGCATTTCCCTCAATAATTATTCCTCGCAGCACACACAGCAAATCTATCAACCGCTTTCCACCAGTCCCTGATAACACCACATAGCCTCCTCAGCATCAAAGTCCTCCCGGACGCTCCAATTGCCTGAGATGAAGGCCCGCGCCACCGTCTTGCCACCATAGCATTGGCCGCCCCTGTTACGTTGGCCGGCAAGGGCGTCGTCTCTGTCGAGGATCGCAGCCCGCTTGAGCCGGCACCAAGCAAGAGTTTTCACACCTGGGGCTTCATCCCCTGTATCTAACCTCACGACTCGGACAACGCCGTCGAGCCCTCTGCGCCCTTATCGCCAGCATAACTGCTGTCCACAACGAGGGCGGTGCCGCCCACTGAGAAGAACATAGAATCGCCGCTTGCTGTTTAAAACAAGCGTAAGGAAGCGGGTTTAGAAGGCGGGAGGCGAAGTGCCGATTTCCTAGATTCTCACGTCTTACCCTGGACGCTGGACGGTCAGATGGGGGCGCATCACTTCATCAACCTTAAAGGCCGCCGCTATGAAGAACTGGATGGTGCATACTCCTCGCTCGAGTACCGGGTGCGATTTCGGTCGGAGCTTTGAGAAAAAGGACTTAAATCTCAGCATCTTGGATTTTGTGTCCGTTTCAACTTTGTTTTCTCTAGCTAGTTTGTACTTGAGTCTGCATATAATTAGCCATTGCCTTAGCTACATAGCCTTCACATCAGTCGCGTTGATCGTGACGAAATAGAGTTTTGTCTCGCTCCTTGGATATATTTGATAATGCACCGCCTCAATCTTAGCATTTCCCTCGCATTTATCCCCACCAATCCCACCAATTTACTCACTTTTTGTTTCCAGACTGCTTCCAGAGCCCCTTAGTGTCTAGAAGCTTGCCAACGGAGGGTGGCCAGCAGGATCCACAGGGAATCGCAGCCTCAAATCAAAAGCAACACGTATTTGGGCCAACTGCCCGGGTGTTGTAGATGTGGAGGTAGGTGTAGGGAAGGTCAAGTACAAGAGACGGTATTTGTCGCTCATATCAACAACTGTTCGATTATGTTTCAGTACGAATGTTTTTCCTCTTTCTGGGTGGCGCGGTAAGCTAGACATCCGAGTTCATATTACTGGCGGCGCAGCCGTGACCGCAAATCCTTCTGGGAGTCCTCTTCTAGCATAAATATTGCATGGAATAGAATGGTTAGATAAATACCTACTTACACAATTACAACAATTTTCTTCTCACCCGTAGGCAGCCTTGAAGCTTTGTAAGTGTTCGCCAGCGCCAGCCGTCTCACCTCCGTCGCGTCCCGGCCGGTAAACTTGACAACGAGACCGTTCAAAGTCCGCCCCGCCGTAACCATTGGTATGAAAAAATAACTCCCGTCTGGTTCCGTCTCTTCTGTCTGATCAGGATACCAAAATAGCTTTAGACAATCAGTATGAATCATAGCGCCCTTCACAGAAGCAGGGCAAAGGGAACACTCGATCCTAGCGAAACCGCTTTTGACTTGTCCGGTGCTCGTGGCGTCTGCCGGGGTACATTGGGCTTCTTTCACCTCGGCGTGCTCTACGTGGTGGTCGACTGCACGGCAATAAAGCGATTGGTCGTACCGGACCTTCCCGTCGACCGATGCCCAAGACCAACTCGGCGCCCTCCAAGGAATCCGAGCAGACGGCACCGAGGGCTCCGATATATCCCAGCACATGTCAGCCACCAGTGTTTCTTTCCACAGGCCAGCCAGGTATGTCCCGGTTATCGCGCGCTTAAACTCCTCGGCCAGGCCGGATAATGCAGGCAACCTATCTGTGGCGAATGACGTTTTCAGTGCCGAGTATTCGATTACCATTTGGCGATAAACCATTGGGGGAGTTTTGTTTTCCCACGACGGAGGATTGTTGGTGATTTCGTGAAAGGTACGCTTCTCCACCTGGTCGATGAGATGGCCTGCCCGCCCGCACTCGCATCTGCGGCGCTCACGGCAGTCCCACAAGAGCTCCTGGGTGCCGATGTGAAGGACCCGCGGTGCCAACATGCGTTCTTGATAGGCCCACGCTCGCTTGAGTAGAGGGAAGGCAATCAGTTCCAGATTATCTTCATCCATATTGTGAGGAAAGTGCGGCACTTCTTGCACCACCACAGGCCCTATCACGGCGCTCTGCCTGGACGGAAAGCAGCCGCCATCAACCGAGTCGGCCCAAGTGACGGCCAAGGTGAGGTATGAGTTGCGGTAAACGTCAGCCATCCGGGATGATTCCCACTTCCAGTCATCGTGATTTTCCTCGTCTTGGATGATGCAGAGCGCATCGATCCAGACATATTGCACGTCCAATTCCCGAGCTATCTCAATGGCGTGCTGGAATGTTCTTGGCAATGCGCCTTGCTCGATGCCCCCCAAGTGTCTCTCCAAGGTGTTCTGGGTGGTTTTGACGAAGTTGCCTTTTCCCCAACAGTAGCTGAGGCATATATAGCGGCCTGTACTGCCCTTAGTTTCCCACAGGGAAACCACCCTCGAGGCCTCGGGACCTAGCTTGATCACTCTTGTGGGAAGAACTGGATCGGTAAGGGGCAGGCGGCACCTGGCGTGTCGAGTAGTGCATTCATTCAGCCAACGACCAACACGGCTCTTCACGCTGGCGGCTGAGTGTATGCCCCACGGATAAGGTCCCTTCAGGTTCCATGGGTTCGGCGTGCCTGCAATTTTACCGTTAGAAACATGACCTTCCCGCTAAATTTGATCGGGAATGGTCACAAAGCCTTGTAGAATTACCTTCGGTGGCGCACAGGACATATTCCGCTCCAAACTGAGGTATAAGGGCCAGCATACGAGCCTTGTGATACAAAAGAGTATAAACTTCCGGTTTTAGCAAGGGCGGGTGCTCCCTGTCCCCAAGAATTCGCTGGATGGTGTCGCATGCTTGACATTTCGGTTCCCAGGTACAAGGATGCATTTGTTTGGGTATGTCCAAGTTCGCCCACTGAGCACATGATGTTTCGCAGTCTGCAATAGCTGGCGAGGAAGTTGATTCGTCGTCCGTGTCGTCCACATCGTCCACATCGCCCACGACGCCCATGTCGTCCATGTAGTGGCCGGCACCGGATGTACCGGATCGAACCGGGCCAGCCTGGCCTTGGCCAGGACTGAGCGGTGAGGACAAAGGGGCAACGGAAGGCGCCACGGGGGCGTCGTCGTAGAAAAAGATTGCGTCTCAACCCGGACACCTCGCGAATCCGTCTTCGAGGTCTATGAAGGGGTACTCTCCGCTTTTGTCGCAATTCGGCTCGTGCCGGATTATCTCCTGCGGCGCCAAAGCCGGCATGCTCGGTCGCTCCGCCATCAAGAGCTGGCTTGACCTGACGTCGGGAGAGGACAGGCCGCTCGAGGTCGTCCGTGTTGTTTGTCTTTGCCGATGGCAGCTCCCGGTGCGGGCACACTGGATCTCGTCTCAGCTCCGAAGATAGACGTGAATGATGGGCCCGGGCATTTGCCGTCGATGGGGTCTGCCCGGGGTTTGATGAGAAGGCGGCGAGGGCGGGGATCGAGAGGACACAAGCACTCGCTGGCTTTCAAAGTCGAGGAAGCAGGAAACGTGCGGGGTAAGCCCAACTGCAGGTCAATGTTGCTTGCCTAAACTGCGCCACCGGGGTGCATCCAGGGACACCACATTTATCAGGCCTCGTTCGCTGGTAACAATGGCGGAACCCCTCTTTTGATAGGTACCCAGGTGCCCCTGGTTCTGGTGGCTCGCTGCATTCTCTGGTTATTTCATTGTCGCCGTCCAGGGAGCGCGCTACTCGTGTTCCTAACAATACCTAACGACCTCGCCCACAACGGCCCAAACTGAACACAAATAAATATGAAGTGCAGAAAATCACAGATCCACAAACTCCGAGCGCCAGAGATCCCAACCCGCACCTCCCATCGGTGAGCACTCCTTTAGCGGACCCGGACAGAAGGGACGCGTCGGCCTAGCTCAGCCGCAGCCCGGCGTATGTCCGCATCCGAGACGCGATATCTAGCGTCACTCTGTAAACGAGAGCGTGCATCTGACGACCCATCGTGGAGCCTGAACCTTGGCCACGCTGCTGGGGCGGCAGGTTCTGCCCATAACCTATGCTCCGGAGGTTGAGTCTCATCCGGTCAGAGAAAGACAGGGAACGCGCGTCAGCGACAAGCGGCAGCGACTGATCTAGAGAATGCGGTTCAGTTGCAGTCAGCTCGCAGATGATCGACTAGGAATCGTAGTTGCGCCGAATCCAACTACCTGTTCATCTCCGAGGTTGACATCTCGGTAGAACTCAAGATTGCCGCCATAGAGAAGTTCTTCAAGCACTCGCCCCGACTCGCCTGCCGCGTGGAAGCCCCCCTCGGGCAGCGGAATTCGCTGCTTGTAGTCAGGGTGGGTGACGACATTGGGCAGCGTGTAGCTGTAAGCCTGCCAGCGGTCAGGGCCGGCCAAGTATCCCACAAATGCGTGGCAGAGCTCGTGCGCAAATGTTGCCTCGAACATGAAGTTGAAAGTCGTGTAGTCGACAAAATCTCCTTGGTGGTGATTGATCCCCCGTCATTGAGGTCGGTCGGTTCCCCCCGAGAGTGCAGCTCTCCTCTTCTCTTCCGTTCTCCCCCCAATCGGTCTACCTTCTTGCTCTGCATGCCTGTCCTCGCTTCCGCGAGCACACCTCTCGGATCACTGGCAAAGGCTAGACGCAACAACAGCAAGCATGGGACAGAAGTCCAGGGACTATTTCCGGGAGCTGAAGGACCCAGAGCCGATGCCCAGGCCAACACTAGCTAGCCTGGACCTCCTGCCCGCTGCCAGCATTCTCCAAGACGGACACCTGGCCACGTACAAGAACGCCGTCGACAGGCTGCTCGCAACCGAGCTGGCCGAGTCCGCCTACGCGCAGCTCGCCGACGGACTGCCCGCCATCTCGGGCTGGGAGGAGTTTGAGATGCGCATGCACAAGTCGCACCCCGTCTACGAGCTGAACCACACCGACGTCTGCGCCGGCTCGCTCGACAGGGTCAGGGGGCTCCGCGGGTCCCTGGACCTCGGCCAGCTGCTGTTCCGCGGGCAGCTCCTGCGCGCCTTCCAGGCCGCGCCGGCGTCTAGCGGCGGCAAGGAGTACGGCCTCAGGCTGGTCGAGCTGGTCGCTGTGGCGCTGCATTCCATCGCCGTCAGCCTCTACCAGATGGACGGCGGGCCGCACAAGCACGAGCTCCACGGGGAGTGGTACGCCGCCCAGAGGCAGATCCAGCTGCTGAGTGGCAGCGTCCTTCCGATATCGCTGCCGCAGACGGCATTCCGCAACAGATGCTACACCAGTGCCGTGCAGTACCCGGACGGCGATGCGGACATTGCAGGTTACTGGGCAGAAACAAAGATTCTGGGCGGGGTGGCGGTGTTTGACCGGGGAGAAAGCGAGCTCGAGGTACCACCCACCCCATAAGGACATCAGGTTTCGTTCGCGGTGGGACATGGATGAAACCACAATTCCCTCCAAAATGTTCGTCGCTGACCTTGGTATTTGCTCCCGTAGTCCAAGGCCGTCTACTTTCACGACGCGCGTCTGAACGCGCCCCGAACACTCTACACTCCCACTGACGAGCAGTTCCAGGTCCTGATGGACTTCCTCAAATCCCCGACAGACGCCAGTGCGCCACCGGAATGCCCCCTCCCGATCATTGCCTCCAAGATAAATCGGTACAGGTGGGATCCCTATTTTGCCATGAAGGACCATCACATCTTTCGCGACAGACACGAGCGCATGCTCTACGAAGGGAGCCAGAGCAATTGGAGATGGGGATCAAACGACTGGCCCGAAATCGGCGACGAGCAGTTCATCATGTTTCAGTACTCGTGTTCTCTTCAGGGAGAAGCGGTGGACGAGGAAGCCGTAGAGGCTGCCAAGGAGAGGATGAAGCAGATCACACCCACTTCCCCCCTTTATTGGGACGAGGGGCAGGCTGTGGGCCAGGAAGAAGGCCAAGATGCTGACGCCAGCGCTGGGACTTTGTCGACTAGCCATATACAAACAAGGTAGAGAGAGATTTGGTGTAGTCGAGAGGTTCGGAGACTTTCCGGTGCAGGTGATTCGGAAGGGGAAAGACTTCGTAGATCAGTGCGAACACATTATTGTCTAAAAGCCGTTTGTAATAGATTGAACCATCACTCCAAGGACCCGCCCCCTAGCCAGCAGTTCCGACTCGCCAGGCCGACGTTAACAGCCATGACGAACGCCCTCGCCTCGCCAGCTTCAGGCAGCAGGCTCCTGTCGCCCTTGTACAGGATCCCGACGTAGTCCATGAGCAGCACGCTAGGGAAGCTCCATGGCGTGTAGGCGGAGAAGACGCGCCAGAAGAGCGCGTCGTACGCGATCTCGACGGCGTACTTCTCGATGGACGCCACCAGCACGTTGAGCGCCTTGACGGTGAGGATGTGCTGCGAGATCAGGAAGCGGTCGCGGCGCGCGCCCGCGTCCGAGACGAGGTTGCGGTTGGCGCGCACCCAGCCGGTCTGGTCCGACGTCATGTCGGCCACCTTGTCGCTGTCGCTCCAGTGGTCCAGGAAGTCGAAGCTGTCCGAGGGCCGGTAGATGCCCTGCGCCGGCCGCACTTTGCCACCGTCAGAGAGCACTACGACGCAGGCGCGTCCCGATCCGATCAGCGACTCGAGCGTCATGTCTGGGATCTGGCCCGAGAGCCCGGTGCAGCGGGAGTTGAGTCGCCCAAGGGCGTCGAAGACGCGGTCCCACTCGGCATTATTGAGGTCTCGGTAGCTGTCGTCAGTTTGCATGGCTGTGACGACGAATCAGCGTTAGAATGGCAACCACCGGGTGTATTGAAGGGGGCTGGGGACCTACCATGAGAAAGCGAAAGGACCACGAGCTCGGGGTTGGTCGCGGTGAAGCGGTTGATGTCGTCCACAATATCGGCCAGCGCCTGCCCGTTGATGCCGAACACAGGCGCTCTCTGCCCACTGTAATGCCCCGTCAGGAGCTGACCCCCGTTTCCGATCACTGGCCGGATGTCGAACCAGCGCGAACCGGCCATCAGTTGACCGTATATGTTCAGCCCCTGACAGAGCGAAGCAGCTTCAGGGCCAATGGTTCCTGGAAAGGTTGTGCCGACGTTAGATATTTTCCAAGAGGGTCAGATGCAAACCGCAGACGAGGACAGACCTACCTCCATTCCTAAAGGAGATTCCGGCGTTGTGAGAGCCCAGCATGGAGATGTGCTTTAGTTTCCTGCCGCCAATTATCGGGAGTAGCGCATTCATCCATGCGACAGGCGGGTTCACACTCGCCCAGTACCCGACCTTCTCGCTGCCGGTAAGGACGAAGTTGACTGCCCGCTCGCCGCCCCTTGATCTAAGCTCCTGTCTTGATCCTTGGGGCACCCCGTTCGCCGACATGCCGTCGAAGACATATCTCGCGCGGAGTTTGTATTTCGGGTCGTTATCGTTGGTCGTGCCATGAATCTGGAATGTTTTACTGGTGCCCTCGAGCCGGTAGTACTGGTGTCTTGGGTTAGCTTTCTATCGTCCTCCACGCTAACCTGACGACAGTACTATCCAAGGCGGGACTCACAGCCTCGCCATTAGTGTCGACGAACGTTCCCGGGCCGTAGTACATGGAAAATTGTGGGCTAAACCCTGGGTCCACGTCCGCATATGTGAACTCGGTCATCTGGTACGAGCTCTTCCGAGTCAAAGACAGCCGATAAGGGCTGCCGTTGACCATGGTGACAAAGAAGCGGTTGTTGTCATTGAAATCGGCATTCCGAAACTTGCCGTTCGGGGGAGTGGCTGGCCAGTTGCCCAGGTCCCTGCACGCCATGGCATCGGCCGTGTTTTGTATCGGGTATACGACAGCGACTTGGCTCCAGTTTGGATGAGCGTTGATGGCGAGGTTCTCGCTCGCGGTCACTTGGGCGCCGTCCGAGAGATCGATGCTATTCCTGGCGCCAATCGTGACGAGGTTGTGCAGTGCAAGGTTGGTGTTGTTCTGCATCAGGATCAAGGCGTCCTGGCATGTTTGGCTTGAGACTGAGGGAACAGAGTGTTAGTCAGGCTCTTTATCGAGGCCTCAAAAGACATGGGACGCCTACTGCAAGCAGTTGATCCCTGGGAGAACCAGGAGTAGAGGCCGAGGCCCGCCATGAAAACGTCCTTGGTGCCCTGAACAACGGTAGCCCAGGATCCGCGGGGCCCGGGGCTCCGGGGTCTCCAGGAAGCACAGCAGTCGCGTTGGACCCAGGTAGCGTCGACACAGGTTCAGGTTTGACAGAGGGTGACTCTGCCTGCAGCATGGAAACGACGACCCTCTTGGAATTGTGGAAGTTGTACTGGTACATCGAAGCATGTTGCATGGAGATCCCGTACATCCAGGTAGGTGCCTGGCTCTCGACAAGGACGCCCCGGGGGACAGAGAGAAACTGGACTCCAGCTTTGTCGTCGGCATTATTTACCAGCTCGGCGGCGCTAATGGCCAGGAGAGGGTAGGGTTAGATATGTGCATGGTGCTGCGTACAGAAAATAGAGGAAATGCTTACTCAATCAGTCGATCTGCAGCCCACAGCCAGACCCCTTCCAGGTAGGCTGACGCCCCTGGAGCAATGTGAATTAGCACCGACGCCCCTTGGCAGGTCGGATTCGTGCCGGCCTTGGACGAGGATGCACACGCTGCTGGAATTTCCTCGGTCTGCGCAGTACCACCAATCCGGACATGGCAGTCTTGTTCCTCGAGTTTTAGCATCCAATGGTGCCCGGTGTAAATAGGGGAAGATGGGGGCGACGACAACCAGAGGATGCTTTACCTACCCCACATGCCGGCATTTCCGCTCTTGTCGGCCTTGATGTTCCACTCGATAACCTTTACTCCAGCCGTCACCCCTTTGGTGGTGAATAGCAGATCTTGGAGCTCTACTGCGCCGACGCTGCCTTCGTCACCAACCTTGACAAGAGGTCGGAGATTGCTTTGGAGGAATGTTAGAGTGCCACGAAGCACGAAAACGCCGTGACCGCTGGAAGAAGCTTACCTGGTGTCTGAGAATTTGGGCCCAGAAGCCACAATTTTGGGCCATGCCTCTCCAACGAGGATGGTCCCCGGGTGAATTGTCACGGTGTCGGTGAGTAGATATTGGCCCGAGTCCACGAAGATGTAGCCCTTGCCGTCCAATGCCTTTTGAAAAGCGGCCGTGTCGTCTGTCCTTCCGTCGCCTTTGGCGAAGGCCTTCATGTGGACCCAGGAGCTGGCAGGAACGGTGGTGTACTGTGGCTTCGGCTTCTCGAAGAAGGGCCGTTTGGGAAGGCTTGCTGTGCCGTTGCTGCTCTTGGCGGCGATGTTATAATCTGCCAGCAACGTCGGTTCGCGAGGCGTCTGGAATTCGTATCCAAGCGAGAGATCCCTTTCGGGAGTGACAGATATATAGGTCCCAGGGTCCATGTATCCAGCGTCGACGGGCGACCCTCGACGTACTCTTTCTCGCCGTCGAAAACACGGTTGGTGACGCGGTCGAAAAGCACGTTGTCCAGCGTTACACTTGTAGTTCCAGTTCCGGGCTCAACAGAGACTGGAGCGTTCCGAACCGCGGTACCAACGTTGGTGAACGTGGAGTCCATGATGTAGGCGGAGCCGAGGTAGCCGCTGCTGCTGTTTTCATCCGCGTTGCCGCCTGCAAGACGGAAGCCTACCTCTGCTTCCCGAACGTCGACGCCTTTCCAGACGCCGCCGAAATCCCAGAGCAGTTGGACCGCGGTGGTGCAGCCGCTGATCCGGATTCTTTGTGCCGCGAACTGCGAGTTGCCCGCCAGAATCCCGACGTTGCCTCCCCGAATGACCACGTCGCTGATCTGCCCGCCGCTACCGTCCTCGGTGAAGATGCCCATCTGGGTCGTCTTGCCGCCGGGCGCTGCGCGCGGGTCGGCAGCGCGCACCTCAACGCGCTGGATGCTCGAGGCCTCGGACGCTTGCCAGTGAATGCCGCTGATGTGGGCGCCGTGCGACGCCGCCGTGATGTCGATGACCAGGTTGCGGATCTGTCGGTAGTGTTGTCTCTTTTGGGATGCCTCTCCGCTAGGGTTTAGCTCGTTGGTAGAGATGACGCCCATACCGACGAAACTCGGGGCGGCTTTGAGTACTGGGAAGTCAGTCGCGTCGCCGATGATCTGGGTCGCAGGCAGAGCCGGGATGGTGCCGCTGACGAGGTACGTGCCGGAAGGCAAGTACACAATGGCGTTTCTCACTCCGGGAGTGCCTGGCCAGCGCGCCTCGATGTTTCGTGTGCCGCTTGAGGCAGACAGGATTGCGCGCCTGATGGCCATGGTGTCGTCGGTCCGGCCATCCCCTTTTGCGCCAAAGTCGCGAACGTTGCGGAAGACTTGATGGGAAGAGGAGCTGTCATGTTGCCGGGAAATATCTCCCATCCAGAAGCCACTCCGACCGCTACTGCTGCTGTTGGTGGCTCGCCGAAACACCGACGCCGAGGCTGGCGCAGTGCTGGCACTTAGCTCTGCAAGCAAAGCCGCGGCAGAAGCGACCTGATCGCTGATTTTAAGTAGCGCCGGCGCTGGGCTCAGCATCTGAGTGGTGAAGCTGGCGTTCTGCCCGTCTATGTCGCGCTCGCGCAGCAGAGGGGAGTCGGCGGCGGCGGGGTCGGCATAGTAGGTGTTCCGAAGCGGGTGCCGGACGCGCGCCTGGTTACGGACGCTGGTCTCGGCTATCGCGGCCTGGACGAGAAGGCGCGCGCTCTCCAGCTCGGACTGGTTCGTCGGGCTCCTGGCGCTCAGGAAGCTATCAAGGTGTCTGCCTGCCTTTGTCCACGACTCGGCGTCGACATCCCTTGGTGCAACGAGAGCAGCCGCCGCGGGTGGCCAGAAACATAGCAAAGCAGTGGCTAACGCGAAGAAGATGTGGCCGAACATGACGACGAGCAGCCGCGACAGCAGGCTGGCTCAAAGGGGCGTTGGGCCCCTCCCCCTCCTTCCGCCGCCACGACGGGACCGACCATCTTGTCCCTTATCAACGAGCATCCTGCTCGGCAGTCCGGGTGTTCCTGACGGCTCCACGAGCCAGGGTCGGCGACGATTGGGGAAGGTGTCATCTGGGCTTCGAGGCGCCGATGCTGAGGATCACGGTGGCGCATCTTGACTGGCTGCGGCCAAAATTGCTGCGGACCTGGTGGACTGTGTGGTTCGCCCCGGCATCTGCGGGCTAGACGAGGGGCGACCGCGGGAGCCCTGCAGGGGTTCGTCGACAGGGCACATGCGGGGTCCAATCATTCGGCCCGTTGGACCCCTTCTTTCGTGGCGGGCGCCGACATCCAAGAGGATGGAAACGTGCCTCAGGATGATCAGCGGAGCTTGGGAGGCAGCCATCGCGCGCTTGAGAGAATGCTACCCGAAGTCTGGTGGCTGCATTGCTTGAGAGCGTGGCAGTACTGGCCGAGACATTATGCCTGGCGAACACCTGACCAGTGCACACGTCCCACCCGCTCTACCCTGCCACGGGACCGCATTGCGGAAGCGCAGGGATACTGCAGAAGATAATGGGCTTCGGCGGCCATTAACGCTGGTCCCGACAATGCGGCGAGCAGTCAGTCAATGTCCGGTATTGGTGGGTGGCGCTAACATCGTAGTATCTCTGAGGGAATTGGGAAATCCCAGAGAACCAAACAGCTCCTAACTTCAATGTGCATGGCGCAAATCGAAATGGGGCAGAGATCCATCGCGACAAGATGTTATTGGCCGGACCTAATGGGCGTGGTTCAGGGGTAACAGCACTAGATTTTTTGGCTTGCTCCAGAATCTCCAGTTAGCGTGCGCATCAATTTCCTCACGGACGGTGCACCACAGGCAACTCCCTCCAACCACGCCCGTCCACTCTCGACACCAAACCAGACAGCCAGGGCCAACCCATTCACCACAGTCCTACAGTCCTGCCAAGAAGAACGGCAGGAAGCCAAGACTTCGAGACCAGCTCCGCACTCAAGGAACTGCTTGCTTCAATATCCAACACCGCCCGCGCAGGTAGGCTGGCATTCGGGCTATTGTCCATGGAGCCCAGCTCGGCGACGAGGCTCTCGATTTTCAGCCTTCACCATGATGTCTACGCCCCAAACATCCCAGGGGCAGGGAAGAGAGACACTTCCTTCCTGCTGCATCTACTCTCCGCAGTGAAACAAGAACCGTCTAGAAGAAACGCCCATGGCGAGCCTGCTCGGATTTCCTATAAATACCAAGATGTCGACGAGTCTTCCTGTCGCTAGCTCAAGATGTCGCATGCCACAGCCCTTACGCGGAAGCAAGTACAAGCACGACAATGAGCGGCTACTACCGAGGTAGCCCCAGAGGCGGGGTGGGCGCCGAAGGAGGCAGCCCTAGGGGCGGAAGAGGAAGAGGCAGCTTTCGCGGAGGAGCGAGTCCTAGCAGGGGACGCGGCTCCGATGGAAGCCCTGGAAGAGGAGCCGGATCTCTCGGAAGCCCCCGGGGCGGGGGCGGATATCCTGGGAGCCCTAGGGGTGAGGGCAGCTATCCCGGAAGCCCCGGAAGCGGGAGCAGCTATCCTGGAAGTCCTCTTGGCAGAGGAAGCTATCCTGCAAGCCCTCGGGAAGGTGGTGGCTTTGCTGGAGGAAGAGGCGGGAGGCCTCCGGTCTTTAACCCCACAAACCCTCCAATCTTCTCGTAAGTCATGCCCAATTCTGCCCTCCCGCTTACCCGGGCCGCCTATATACCACAGTCAGGAGGCTGAGGGGATAGCAGTACTGATAGCCATTCTCTAACTCTTAAACAGACCTGGATCCGGCCCACCGCCACCGAGTGAGGACGTGGAGAAAATAGAGAACGCTATCCTCACGGCAACATCAAGTGCTCAGCCAGGACAAAATGCTCCGCTCATTCTTGAGGGCCATGCCAAGATTGCTCCTGGCGACAGCGAGCCGCAGGAGGAGGACGCCGGAGACTTGACCGTACCGCTGCCGCAGCGTCCAGCCTACGGTACCAGGGAAAGTTTACCAAACTCTAGGCCAACTATGTGCAGTTGAACATCTCGGGATTCAAGGGCGCCCAGGAGGCTCGAGTCGAGCAGCCAGGAGGAAGCAAGGGCAAGGGCAAGGGCAAAGGTGGCCGAGGAAACCCCCCGAGGGCGGACAAGAGCAAGGCGCCGCCGGAGGCGAGCCACGACCTTTACAAATACAGCATCTCGATCGATCCGCACGAGTCCGGCTTCAAGGCAGTGCGCATAATCCAGCTACTTCTCGAGGACGAGGAGCTACAGAAGTTCAAGGGATCCATCGTTTCGGACTTCAAGACTTTCATTGTCTCGCGCGACAACATTCTGGTTGACGACGAAGGAACCTCGACGGTCCTGAAGGAGTTCGGAGTGAGGTTCAGACACGAGAATCAGCAGACTCCCGCGGACAATACCCAGAAATACAAGGTCGTGATCAAGCTACAGAAGGTCTTGAGCGTCGCCACTCTGTGCAGGTACCTCACGTCAGAGGTCCCGAGCTCCACTACGGCGACAAGGAGGAGATGTTGCAGGCTCTCAACATCTTTCTCAACCACTACGTCAAGATCAAAGCCCAGGGTCCCAACGTCAAGGCCATCGGTGCCAACAGGACTTTCCTGCTGGACAACAAGCAGGAAAAGTATGATCTGACCGCCGGCCTCGAGGCCGTCCGTGGCTTCTTCTCGAGCGTTCGGCCCGCGACGGGTCGTATGCTGATCAACGTCAACGTCACGCATGCCTGTTTCTACCAGGGGGCACCTCTCACGACGATAATCCACGCATTTGACCCAAGCCATGGGAGAACGTCCCCACTGGCGCTGAGCGAATTCCTCAGCAAGCTCAAGATCCAACTCAGGCATCTCGATGGCCGAGTAAAAACCATATTCGGCGTTGCTACATCCAGGGATGGTACAGACAAGAGCACTGGAAAACCTACGGGCTTCGTCCATGTCAAGAGGGGCGGCGCGGGGCCCCGAGAGGTGCGCTTCCGGAAGGTCGACAAGAATGCTCACACGAAACAGTTTCGTTTCGGTGTCTGAATATTTCAGAACAAGTAAGTACCGATATCTCGGCGTCAAGGACTCCATCCCGGCCGAACAGTGGTGACACGAAGCAGCTGAAACCCGGGAGGCTGACTACCTATCTGCCAGCCTACAAACAACAGGCATCCGACGATTGGCCAGTCATCAGTCATGGGACGCTGGGCGCCCCGTCGTACGTCCCAGCGGAAGCTTGCTTTGTTCTTCCGGGTCAGTTGTGGAAGGGAAATCTCCGCCCGACGCAGACCAAAGACATGATCAACTTTGCAGTCCGCACGCCGGACCTGAACGCGGCCTCGATCGTGGGGAGCGGCCTGGATATTGTCGGTGCCTCGGACAAGAACGAGCAACTGGTACGTCCTGGATCGCGCATTAGCTGGTGACAGACACCAAACGGCATAGTCGGGCGTTGCACAACAAGCTGGTGGCACGGATCTAACCATGGCTGCACCGATGACACCAGACGCAAGCAGGATTCTCTGTGAAGAACAGCCTGATCACGGTCCCCGCCCGAATTCTTCAATGCCCAGCCCTCGAGTACTTCAGGGGCGAACGGCCGGGTATTCGGGACGGCGGCTGGAAAATGACACAAGGGAAATACTTTGTGCAAACAGTCAAACCTAGGATCACGAACCCCCAACCAGGGCGTGAAACCCAACGACAGAGTCACCCGGACATACGTTATCCTGCGTAGGAGTGGTGACCCTAGTCTCGGCATAGACGGCTGCAAAATTCTGTACCGACAGACGCTCGAACAGACCGGGCTGTCACTTGCTCAGCCGACTGATCTGGGCTCGAACAACTTTTGCCTCCTCGGCCAGAATGATACGAAGCTCAACCACGAGAAGATCGGTGCCATTTTCAAGCATGCCGTCCAGGCAAAAGTCGATTTCGCTCTGTTGGTGCTTTCCGACGACGATACGGCCACTTACAACAGCATCAAGTACCTTGGAGACGTGGTCTATGGGGTGCAGACGGTGTGTGCACTGCGCAACAAGATTGCCGACCAACAAAAGTGGGATGTCCGATCCCACCTGGCGATGAAGATCAACATCAAGCTTGGCGGCGGTGCGTCTTCTTCCCTTGCATAAGGAGAATCCGTCGCCGCACGTACTGACACCAGAAATTATCCTGCTCCAGTCAATCACCGCGTGTCGCCCTCGAACCTCGGCCTGGTGGCTCAGGGCAAGACCATGGTCGTAGGCATCGACGCGACACACCCGTCGCCGGGCCAGAGCGTCACGACGCCCAGCATCGCCGCCATGGTGGCCAGCCGGGACGCGGAGCTGGGCCAGTGGCCGGGCGAGGTGGCGGTGCAGTCGCAGACGCGCGACGAGATGGTCTCGGAGCTGCGCGGCACGCTGCGCCGCCGCCTGCGTCTCTGGAGCGCCCACAACGGCGGCCGCCTGCCCGAAAACATCATCGTCTACTGCGACGGCGTCTCCGAGGGCCAGTACCGGCTCGTCCTGCGCCACGAGATCCCCGACCTGGACGGGGCCTGCGTCGAGGTGTACGAAAGCGCGGGCGCGGCCCTGCCCAGGATGACGGTCGTCATCGTCGGCAAGAGGCACCACACCCACTTCTACCCGGCCGTGGAGGGCGAGACGGACAGGGGGAACGCCAGGCCGGGGACCGTGGTTGACACGAGAGTCACCGAGGCGCGGGTGTGGGACTTTTACCTACAGTCGCACTCGGCGGTCAAGGGCACCGCGCGGCCTGCGCATTACATCGTCGTCCGCGACGATATCTTCAGCCCCAAGGGCGGCGGCGGCGGCAAGCAACCCGAATCCCCAGGCGCGTCGCCTGCCGAGCCCAAGGCATCCGGCTCACCGCAGGGCCCGAGCAAGGGCAAGTCGCCCATGAGGCTTCCGCTGCAGGGCCGCGGCGGCATCGGCAGCATAGGGGGCGTCCTACATAGGGCCGGCGGCGGCAGCCTCAGTAGCCTCGGCGGCAGCGGCAGCGGCAGCGGCAGCGGTGGCGCGAGGAACCCGCCGACGAGCTGGAGGCGCTGACGCACAGCCTGTGCTACGCTTTTGGGCGGGCGACCAAGGCGGTCAGCATCGTGACGCCGACCTACTACGCCGACATCCTGTGCGAGCGCGCGCGCTGCTACATCGCCTGCGACGCGGCCGTCAACCCGGCGGCCGTGGACCAGCACCCGCCGCTCGACGGGGCGCAGATCGGGAGGATCCGCGACGAGGCCGAGAGGGAGAAGGCGCAGAACGTGCTGGACGAGGCGCGCAAGAGGGTACGGGAGAAGGCGAGGCGGGCGATACGGGTGCATGAGGATATTGTTCTACATCTGAGCTCTTCAGGTTTCTGCCGTTCGGTCATGCTTGCTGTCGTCGACTAGGGGTGGTGAGACTAGGTATTCAGGGGTAAGATAGGTTTCTTGCTAGGTTCCGAAAACATCATTACGTATCAAAAACTTTAGCATCCATACATTTTGCCTCATACTCGTGTTTCCACAATCCACGCCCCACATATACCTCGCCGGATGTGCCGCTGAAGCCCGTGCACGCGGACATTCTGCACACATGAGCCAGAATCCCTCCATCTAGATCGGTAGCCGTAGCCAGCCGGCCCTTATATACTATCTCCAGGCAAACCCGCCTTATTCTGTCTTCAACGAGGGGGTTCGGCCGCTAGACGGCGCGAGGCCGTCTAGAATCTCGGTTCCAAGGTTGTAAATCAGGTATCCGGGGATGACGATCCAGAGGCCGCTAGAGGCAAGGACGTGGTTGTTAGTACTGTGGTCAAGTTGTGTCTAGACGGAGGATGATAGGGGCATGGCACTGACTTCGGGATCACCCAGAGGAAGCACAGGTCCCAGGCGGTGTTGTGGCCGATGTTGTCGAACCCAGACCACGATTCGTTCAGCCCTAGCGATGGAGCAACGCGTGGCTCGGTTAGCGACTTGTTTAAACGAGTCTCTTGCTTCCGGATAAAAATAAAAAAAAAAGAGAAAAAAAGCGAAACTCACAGTACAGAATCGTCTTGGAAACCGTCATGACCAGCGCCGAGAACAGGACCAGCAGCGCGCGCGCGGCCGGCCTGCCCGTGACGGCGGCCCTCTTGCCGGACCCGGCGGGGGCGGCGTGGCGTTGGACGACCAGACGTAGACGTAGTACAGGTACATGAGGGACTCGATCAGGTTGAGGCTGCCCTGGGCGGCGGTGAAGCCGTTGTTGAGGTCCCACTGCTTGAAGCCGTAGATGTGGTCGACGCGGCCGTACAGCTCGTACGGCACCCACAGCGGCCAGTGCAGGTCGCCGCCAGGCATCGAGCGAGGGCGCAGCAGGATGTAGCCCGTGTCCCACGCCACGAGCGGCAGCGACACGGCCAGCCAGGCCAGCGCGGCCGTCGAGGGCGTGTGCGAGAGAACGCCGGCGGGGCGCGAGGAGGGAGGAGTCGTCGTCGTCGCGGCGGTGGTGCTACGCGTCGCGGGCGGCGGCGGGGTGGCGCGCGCGGCCGAGGCGGATCGAGTCTGGACCATGGTGGGCGGGCGGGTGGGTTCGTGCCAAGGAAAATAGCGGTTCGAGGTGCCGCGGTTTGTCTTGCGTCGTAGAAGAGCGACTCGGACAAGTTCTAGGCAACTGGAAAAGCAGTCGACGCGATGGTTGTACACGCACCGGGCGAGAGCGAAGTCGACGATCTGTCTGTCCAGAGGGGCAAGACATTGAGGGGAGGGGAAATGAAACAAGCCAGGGCTGGCGGCTGGGGGGCCCCAGCGGTAAAATACGACAACGGCACAGCTGATTTCGGGCTCGGGAATGAGATCGACGAAAACTCCCCGCCAGTGGCTCGCCAAGCAATGCCTCGAAATCCGGGGTACTTGCCACCGCGCATTAGCGTCCGCGTATGCGCGCCATTGGCCGCCGTTGCCGACAATTCCAATTTCCAGGGGCAAGCGCGCGTCCCTGGGAGCTCCGATTGAGGAGATTGTTTGATGGAAGGAAATATCAATTGAACCGCACCGTGCGTAATATGACAAACGGAGTCGGGAAGAACTCATCGTGTTTCTTCCGTGCGTTTCTCTGTACTATCTACAGCCCGCCATTCAAGTTTGATGCCGCCACTGAATCCCATCCACCGACCCCCCTGGCCGCTGTCCCGTTCACTCCTCCACACCAGACACCCAAGGAGCTAATGCCTTCCGACCCAGTCCCAAGTCCTTTTCGATAGCCTTATGCATCCGAGATAATTCCCGAGGAATGACTTGTCGTTTCCCCACAAGCCAGAATATTCCGCGTGGAAGTCCTCGCTGTAGTCCCCGCACGGCACCTCGTAATCCTGGGCGCCGAGCGAGATAAGCAGGTCGCAGATCCAGTCTGCCGACTCCCGGCGGGCCGTCACGACAGGCGGTATCCGCAGCTCAGGGGTTCGACTGTCCCACTGTACCTCGAGGGGCACCCCTGCCTCCTGAACAAGCATCCTGATCAGCCTTGGGTTGCTCAGCTTGATAGCCCAGATCAGAAGGAACTCCCCAAAGTGGTATGTTCCTTCAAGTACGACCTTCCCCGGCCATAGATACAGTCCTGGTCAGAGTCTTCTGGCTCGGGCAAGCCCCTGACCCCAATATCTCCGGGTGTTTGTCCAGAATCCGCCGCACAAGGCGCTCCTGCCCGTGAGCCCCGGCCACGCCTGCGACGTATGCCAGCGTCATGTCTCGAGGCAACGGGCTGTGCTCCAGGAGAAGGTCGACGATGTGCTCATGGCCCCTGGAAGCCGCCGCCATTAGTGGAAAGTGCGGCCAGCTGCGCGTTGTAGCGCCATTCGGGTTTTGGCCACGGTCGAGCGCAAATCGCAGCAGCCGCTCGTTTCCCCGGTTGGCGGCTATGGGGAGGGGGAAATCCGTCCATCCCTTTTGGTCCCATCCCGCTTCCGCGGAGGGCGGATCCACATGCCGTTGGCGAGAAGGTAGTCAACCACCCTGTCTTGGCCGTGCTCGCTCGCCTCTAGCATCATAAGATATGCCAGGTCGGAATGATACTCCATCAAGCTCAGCCCGGACTCGTGGATCAATAATTGGATCAGGTCGAGCCTCCCAGTTCGCGCCCCAGCTATTATTGCGCGGTAATACTCGACCGAGGTGACCGGTAGCCTGTGCTCTGGCTGCATGAGGCAACGGACAATCGCCCCGTGACCTCCAAGCATCGCGGCAAAAAGTGCGCTAAAGCCGACTTCTCTGCTCCGGAAGGGGGGACTAGGTACGTAGTGTTTCTTGTACTGCATGCTGTTATTGGGTTCTGGCATCGTCCTGGTCCAATCCGTCAGGTGAGCGCCGGCCCTAGCGTCTGCGCCATGGCCCAACAGATGCTGGACGATGTCTGTGTGGCCCCAGGCAGCGGCGACTTGCAATGGCCTCCCAAAATGTGGCGCTACTTCGTTGACTTCAGCATCACCTTTCTCGAGGAGCGACTCGACGAGGCCAAGGTCGCCGAGGACAATGGCACCACCGAGGATATCGGCAGCTTCATTTCCACGCTCCATTCCCCTAAGATACCCATCGCCCACCGCGCTGAAGTCGGGGTTGTAATAGCCTTGAAACTGCTCGCTGCCGCTGGTGCGGTTAATCAGGGCCTTGGGAAACTTCATTGCCACCGCCTCAGCAACGAGAAGGTGGCGCTGGCGCCGTGCGGCCTCGTCGAGGCCTCCGCCGGGTTTGATCAATAGATCCAATGCCGAGTTGATGGCAGCGAGGTTCACCAACATGGCGCAGCCGGCTTTGGGATGGGCTCTGGCCAGAAATATCTTGGCCTTGAGTGATGGAGGTACGGCCTCCACTTGGTCCACGGCCGCCGGGTCGTCGTAGTGGACAACCTGACTGTAACATAGGGCATGCATGATGGCGGTATTGAATGGCCCTTGAAGTCATAGCAATTAGCGAACGCGAGCAAAGATGGAAAGACGTGTGGAAGAGATGCGAGTGTGCAGAGGCGACAGGTCAACTCACGGCTGACGAGACGCAAGCGCACAGCCTTGCGGAAACCTATATCAACGACAAGTTGCTCAACAACAGGCAGGAAGCAGCCTCCTAGGCGTGTCTGTAGGCATAGACCTGTATTGGTGAAAGCGGCCTCGATATCCGTAGACACCACGAGAGGCGTTGGAGGGCGGGCTGCGTTATTGCTGCGGCCTATCGGCATCGAAGCCATGAAGCCGAGGTCAAGCATCGGAGGACGCGGGCGTGCCGCGCCAGATGGTTTGCGACAAGATTCGGGCATAGCTCCTCAAGCGAATGGGATGGTGTTGAACGAAGAAAAAATGTAAACGCACGAACGAGGGGGGGCCAAGGAGTGGGCAGCAGGGGCAATCGCTAATGTTAGTATTTTAGTTAGGCGACCGCTGCTCGACGAGGGGCAGTGTTGACCAAGAGAAGCCACACACACAGCGTCTTGGCATGCGTGTTGGTAGGAGGTGCCGTCGCCCAATGACTGCACGTCACCACACCCGGTGCTGCCGCCTGATGACTGCGTGCCTCCACATCATTCATCCACACATGTACAAGGTCTTTATGCATGTTGGTGGGCTGATGCAGCTTCTCTTACAGGTGGAGCAGTGGTGCGATTTTTTCCGCCTGCGCCTCCCACACACCCTCATATCGCAAATGATCACACATCCAAGTCATTTTTTGCGTATTAGTGCCTGTTCAAGATTGCTAGCAAACTTCATATTCCTAGGAACCATCAGAAAAACAGGAGCTACTGGGCCCATCACAGTTTAACTCGCAAACCAGGAGCCTGGGCGGAAATCTGTATCCTAAATCTGCCTTTGGCGTTTACAAATGTTCTGGTACTTCCCACAGCGGCACACCGGTGATCTGCATGTGTGAAGAGTGGCTTTCTTTCAAGCATAGCCACGCACTACCATCCCCGGCCTCCATCCATTGAACCAACGGACTCCAGCAGCCCACCACCTCCGCCACACTCGCCTAGGCTGCATTACGTGCCATACTGGAGCCATCAGTAAATTCCAACATCTCTCTATTCTATGAATAGGCTCGCTTGACCTTTTCTCTGTAATGGCCATGTTTGGACATGCCAGATGGCAGCTCAGCAGAGTAAGCTCCTCGGATCGCGACAACATCCAGTGGTAGCTGTCTACAGGTAGATAGAATGGGGGTTTCAACATCTGCTTGGTCTCCCAACTATTTAAAGATGCGCAGGTGCCTCGTTGAAGTCATTTAGCTCCTCGCATCGTCGCATCATCACAAGCTCTTGCATCTTCCCAAACACTCTATCTCGCAACGGCGCAAAGTTCCCAACCCATTTTTATTATCGGACTATTCATCCTCTCGATAGCCTGAAGTTCACATTTGACATCTATTTCCCTTCAAATTACCCCGATCAAACATCTACCGACACACCTTGAACACCTGGTTTCTACCTGTGCGCCCATCGTCAGCATGAAACTCCATTTCAGCCAGGCCTCTTTCCTTTTTGTGGCCGCCCTAAGCTTGCCCCATCAAGTCCTCACCGCACCCCACCAGCTGCCTCTCCACCTCCGTCAAGCTGCTACTCAACAAAGCGTCGATCATTTCTCTGTCCCGGAGCATGCGACCTCCGGTGCTCTTTCGACAGCAAACAAAGAGAGAGATCTGGCAAGTCCGACAAAGACAAGGGAGAAGGAAAATGACGTTGTTCCCGGTCCTTTAACCATCGAACAAGGACTGCTCGACGCCCCCTGGGTAGCCACTTGCTCAGATTGCTCTGGGAGCCGTAGAGGTCTGACCAGACGATCTCCGACTAACACCGGGGGATCTTCAAACCCCCCACCAGGACCGCCCAACCAGCCTCCGCCAAGACCGCTTCCAGCACCCCCTAGGCAGCCCCATCAGGGCCGGCAGGTCCGCCTCCGTCGAGGCCGCTCCCAGCCCCCCCTAAAGCACCCCCGTCAGGACCGGCAGGCCAACCCCCATCGAGGCCGCTTCCGGCACTTCCTGGACAACGGCCGCCAGGGCCGGCAGGTCCGCCTCCATCCGGGCCACCCCCACCACCTCCCGGACAACCTCCATCAGGCTCCCTTCCTCCTTCTATTGTCAACAGCGCCACCCGTGGCAGAGCTGCATTGGCATCCCTCAGAGCAGCCATCGGACCAAACGGTCAGCCGGACACTAGAACTACGAGCAACACGGCAGAAGCCAGGGGACACGCCGTTGTTCCCGATATCTATGGCCCACACAGTCCTTACGAGGTTATTATTCCTAAGGATATGAATTGGGAAGACGATGACTACCTTCTCAAAGACTTGAAAAAGCTCACAGCTCAAGATCTCAGCTTCGACATAAACCTCGGCAATTTGGTCAAGTTCCAAGTCAGAAGCACAGACTCAACTGCCAATATTATCGTCGGCTATGTCTCTAGGGACGGCAGCTTTATTATTTGCTCGAACATGTACAAAAAAGAGGACACGTCGCGTCACCAGGCAAGCCCCGCCCAGAAACAAAAATCGGTAACGGTTAACGAAGCAGTCTATCAGGTTTACGCTCGTCTCGCCAGAGATCTAGGTTTCAGCACTACCAAGCTTCGAGCAGTACTCATGTCGGCGGTCCACAATATCGAATTTATAAAAGTATTCGAAGACGTTTACGACTACCGAAAACTTAACAAAAAGCAACAGAAAGTTACCTGGCTACCCGGAAACCATGGATCAGAGGATCGGATCTTGTTCGAGAGCTTCGTGGGGACTCCCATTATGTGGGGAACAACGATGATGCTGGCAAACCACCATACTGCTGTTGGGAATAAGGATGTGATCAAAATCGTGACATTGCCTGGGACCAGCAGCGCGTCAGAGGATTTCGTGTACGGGGCAGTAGTTCTAGGTTAGGATTGCTGAGAAGTCGGCTTGTGCATTCAGTTTCTTGGAATACTGTAGACGCCACGTTACAGGAGGCATGTGACGAAGTCCTCATTCCCCGCCACGGTCTATGAGCTACTTCTAGCGATATCGGAGTCAATTAATTATCACAGCACCATAGAATAAGACCTTGTCCGCCGGAATATCCTTCCCCGACTCCACTCATCATCCACCAAATTCTTCCCAAATATGAAACAACATCTTGATCCTTTGGCTCGGCCCCTGATTAATTGCTGTACAGCCGCTGGACCCACTCCGCCCACTGCATGCCCTGTGGTAGGCCCATGATCTCCAGCTGGGCCTGGGAGAAGTGCTGGCCAGCCGACTGGATGGTCTCGAACATGTTGACGGTCTCGATGGCCCTCGCCTCTCCCTCCGGTTAGCTCGGAATATGCGCGTGAGGAGGACAGGCATGCCGAGGTCGCCGAGGCCGACAAGGCGGAGGAAGACCTCGTACGCCTTGGGAATCAGGTATCGCTGGCCGTGGACGAGGATGTCGGTGGGGTCTAGGAAGAAGTCGGGGGTGTTGGTGACGGCCGCGAAGTCGACGGCGGCGCCCGGGGCTGCATCGTAAAACCCGCAGCTGACGGCATCGCCAGGCCGCGCGCTCCACACCGTCAGCAGCGGGCTGAAAAAGCTGGAGGGGGTAGGCGGGTAGATGAATAGGTTCTGCTCGACGCCACCAAGAGCCTGGCCTCCTCGGGGTGGCAGGGGACCGTCGGCGCCGGGGTTATGAGACGGGTTGGAAGGGAGTGGATGGCCGTTCCCCGGGGATAAGCATCGCCTATAGCCAGATCATAATTGACTAAGCGCCAAATTTCCGGGTTGACATCGCCGAACTGGTACACGCTGTCCGAACAGCAGGAAAGGTGCTCCGCCAGTCTGGCCGCATACGAATCTCCGGCCAGTGCGTCCTGAACGCGACGCATGACGTAAAGCGGCTCCAGGCCGAACCGAATGGAGACGGATAAGCAAGCTCTCTATCCTGATCGGCAGTGGCAGCGGCACGCAATGAAGGTGGGGACCGGGACCATCGATTGGATGATCTTGGCCGCGCGGAGAAAGGCTGGGAGACCGACGGTCGCTTGGCCGCATTTCACCACGCAAGCCGCTTGCAGCCAGTGGGCGCACCTCATCCTGAGGAAGGCGACGCCGCGGAAGAAGTTGCGGCAGCAGATGCGCAGGAAGTGCGCCCAGAGGTTGTGGCCATCTGTGTGCACCATCGCAAGGGCGTCTGGGACGTCTCTGGCCTCCGTGTGCGCAAGCACAGTCGCAAAACGGAAGGCGGCAGCCGTCGACGAGGGGGTTCCAGGCCCCAGATAGGCGTTGAAACAGTCGTCCTCGTCGTACTCTCCCGCCCAGATCAACACGGCTTCCGCGAGGCCATAGATGGGCTCCAGCCGGACTGGGCGAGCGGCTTCCGATCGGTCGAGACACAGCTGCTCGAGGAACAGATCCTGCTTGTAGATAGGGTCGCGGAGGCTTTTGATCATCCCAAGTATAGGCTCGTCGGACAGTGAGACGGGCCTGCCGGGCTGGACGTAGACAGCGCAGGCTCCATATCCCGGGATATTTTGTGGCGGAACCGCGATCATCTGGCCTTGAATCTCATCGTCGCCAGCGCCAGGGAGGAGCTCAAAAAGACGAAGCGTCTCCGGCAAGACCGACGCCATAGTGAAGAACGAGCTGTCAGATGGCGTATGGGTGGCGAGCTCGTGGTGGCGACCTGGTGATGGGCTGATGGATTGCGGGCGGCAGTCTAGGTAGACAACGAGACGGACAACGACGAGTCGAGCGTTCTAGGCCAACAGATATGAGAACTAGCGAACCAGTGGCCCTAGGAACAGACCGGGCTGTTGTGAAGCTGGGAGTTCTAGGCAAGAGATCTGATGCCAGCGGCGCGAGATATCCAGCCAAATATGGAGGAGGTAGGGCTGGCGAACGTGGCGATCTGGTCGAAGAGGAGAGAGTCTGGAGACTCGACTACTCTGTTGACAGACAGAATACTAGGTACTATCGACTAGCTGGATGTTTTCGGCGAGGATCGCTGTTCTGGTCCAAGTGCTAGAGAGGTTGAAAGGGCTGAGGGCTGAGGAGCGTGTGGTTTTAGGACCCGAAATATTGTGGGAAGGATTAAGGCAGCAAATTTTTTTTCCTAGTGGCTCGTGTGTCTTTCCAAAGTCAATTTCCAGCTTTGAAGTCTTGAGCATGAAAATGAACAATGGGACATGCGCCACACCTCTTCCTGACGAGGCATTGGGGGGATTGGAGTGTGGCGCAAAGATCTGCTCAGTTGATCAGGCACCCAAAGTGAATCTAGGAGACTGCGCTCCGCTGTGGGAATCATTTGCTCTTCCTTGTCCACAGTTGCTTCAAGGACAAAGAGATGTCTTCTTATGTTGCACTGTCACGGTCCATGATCAGGCATGCCTTCTCTAGTATTCGCGATTTTTCCAAAAGAACCCACCCAGAGATATATACTCTGGCCTATGAGGGTGCTTGAAGGAACGGAGCGGCGTAGACCGCGGTGCCTTACTGCTTCTCGACCTTCTCGGGTATTTCCCTTGGCGCCAAAAGGCCTCCTAGCTCTACTTTCGCCTCACTGGGACTTGCCCCTTGTCCTTCAACTTAGGACGGGAGCCAGCCCTCAAACATCCCTGAGTAACGCCCTTTCTCATACCAGCACCTCATACCATCACAGCACTCCGAGCTCCAGACTTCGAGGTGGACGAAGTCGTCATCATGGCGGTCCCTGTTAGCGAGGGGGCTCTCGGCACCGTTTGGATTAGCCGCTCTACTAGATAACCTCTTCGTGGCAATGTAAGTGAGGTACGGGAAGTTCATACCGAGTCCCCCCGAGAAATAGATCGATGAATATATTAGCTTATGAAGGGGCAGAAAAGGAGAGGCTATTGGTGCTCATGGCGGATAGGACGGAAAGAGAGGTTCTTACCTTCTGGTTTGAGAAAGGAATTCCCCATGGTAAAGCTGTCACTGGGACGTTTTGTGTTTGGCACAGCCGGCATCTTCTATTGAACTTCGGGTATGACTGTCAGATGTGCCACATGCCTACCTATGCGGTGGGTTTAGCATCAAGTGATACAGCGAGATAGTTGAGGAGACCTTCCCCTGCTCCGCTCCAGAACAAAGAAAACTGGTATCCGGGAAAAGTATGATGGAAACATAGGAGGCAAATAAGAACAATAACAAATTATACTCCAACAAAGAATCTTGATATCGAAAGAATATTAGCTTGAACTTTGTAGTGTCGAGCACAGAGGCTGATCAATGATGGGGCTGAAAGGAATTGCAGCCACAATTGCCTGATGCCGCCTACTTGCCTGAAAAAAAAAAAAAAAAAAAAAAAAATTCCATCTTGTGACAACGACAGGAGAGCATCGTGCAATGCAATCATGACGGAGAAAATTGGTAGCTAGAACAAACTTGCATGAACTTCCCTGTCAAGTCACGGCTGTGTGTCGGCTAGGGAATAAATCGTGGAATTAAACTGCCCGGCAGAGACACATGGTGAGGATGGCCGAGATCGGCGGGGTTTGGATGGACGCATGGTGTCCTCGGTTAAGCGCCCCGCGCCTGCAGGGACCCTTCAACAAATGCCGGCAATTGCGGAATGATCGGCGTCCCGGCGTCGCACTTAGGAAATGACAAACCTGCGCCGCCACCGCCAAACAAGCTTTTGGGAAACTTTGCTCTTGCTTTCGGGGTCGGATGCGACGGTCGAGAACAGCCGCCCGAGGCGACTCGAACCCTGTCGCGGGTCACGGGAGAACAGAACTGGAGCTTGCATTTGGCTTTCGCTCCACTGCCTTCTTCCTCAATGCCCTGGACACCAGGCCCCTCGAGCTCGTCTCGACAATCCATCGAAGAAGCGTCACCTCTGCTTGGAACTCCCGGCCCAGCATCGAGGATGGAAGAGCGCAAGACTCCAGTCGGGCGAGAAGGTCGGCGGCGCGAGGATCTAGGGGCCACCGGGGAGCTGAGCGACGACGAGCTCGAGCCGTCAACCCCGCGTGGCGACGTGGGCGACGAGCGTCGGTGCGAGGTGGAGCGGCGGCTCGTCAGGAAGCTAGACATGCTGCTCCTCCCGCCACTGTGGCTGCTATATGTCTGCAACTATCTCGACCGAAACAATATCGCGTAAGCTGGCCGATCCGAAGCAGCTCATCGTGGCCCCTGCCGAGCAAGTCAGGGGCAGCGGACTAACCCGTATCTGTCGGCTGGCTACGATAGACAGGCGAGGCTGAGCACCTTCGAACGCGACCTCGGGCTGGTCGGCAGCCAGTTCAATGTGGCCGTGTCGATCCTCAACGTTGGCTACATGCTGATGCAGCTACCATCGTGAGTACACCCGTTTCCTACCCCTCGCACCACCCCAGGCTGCCCGTTGCTCCCCGTTCGCCTTGTAAGAATTTCTAAGCTGACGATACCGTAACACAGCAACATGATGCTCGCACGCACTAGACCGTCCCTCTACATACCAGCCTGGGTCGCCCTCTGGTCGTGTGTGTCGGCGGCTACCGCAGCCGCCGACAGCTTTGGCCACCTGGTCGCAATCCGTTTTTTCCTCGGCTTTGTCGAGGCCCCTTTTGCTCCAGGCGCCATTTACCTTCTCAGCTGCTGGTACCCACGCCGCGAGCTGGCGGCGCGCCAGGCCGTGATGCTGACGGGACTGCCCTCGCCACGGCCTTCTCGGGCTTGATCGCGGCGGGGGTTTTTGCCAGCCTAGAGGGCGCGAGGGGCCTGGCCGGCTGGCAGTGGTTGTTTGTCATCGAGGGTGCCGCAAGCCTTTTCGTGGCTCTTCTGTCGCTTGTCCTGTTGCCTGACTTCCCGGGCCAGAAGCGCTGGGGCGTCATGGCCTGGCTGCTGACGGATGAGGAGGAAGCGGTGGCGATAGAAAGGATGAAGAGGGATCGTGTGTCTTTGCCGGAGAGAGAGGCAGGAGTGTTGAAGGGGCTGGTGATCGCTGTGAAGGACGTCCGCACTTGGATATTCGTAAGTGTTGTCGCTCCTGGGGTCTGCTCCGAGCTGGATCGGGGTCGAAAGGGGAAGGTGCGCGGATACAAGAAGACGTCAATTACTAATGAAGCTCTACCTTTACAGGTCTTCATGACACTGGCCGGGCATAGCGCCTATGGCTTCATCAACTTCTTCCCGACCATCGTCCGGGGCTTCAAGCTGGGTAGCAACACCCTGACCCTGATACTGACGGCGCCTCCATATCTCGTCGCGGCCATAGTGTCGCTCCTCCTGGCCGTATCCAGCGACCGCCGCAACGAGCGCGGCTGGCACATCTCGATCCCGCAGGCCACCGCCTGCGTCGGCTTCGCCATCACGGCGGCAACGGTCAACGGCCCGGCCCGCTACGCGGCCGCGTTCCTGTATGTGTGCGGCACCTTTACGACCGTGGGCATCGTGTTCGCTTGGGCGTCGTCGACGCTGGGAGAGACGCCCGAGGAGCGCGCCTGCGCCATCGCCATTGTCAGCCCGCTCAGCCAGCTGGGCAACATCTGGAGCCCCTACTTCTTCCCGTCGTCGGACGGGCCGCGCTTTCTGATGGCCAACTTGCTTATGCTGGTCTTCTCGGCACTTGTTGTCGCCACTTGCCTGGGGCTCAAGGTGCTGCTGAGAGGGGCGAACGAGAGACTGAAGGAGGAGAAGGAAGATGCGGTCCTGTATACGCTGTGAGCGTGGAGCTAGTGCAGGAGGTTCGGGGGTCTGGTGACTCGGAGGGATGATCGCGATACGGACGGGAATGCCTTTAGATTCATGGACGTACTGTCTTTGGATCCAGATGTAGAGGTAGATATAGATCAGCCAGGATTCGCAAGGTATCTTCGCAGCTTAATAGAGACGCTGCTCGGACCCAAAACCTATCAAGGCTGCTCCTTCTGAAACGTCCCGAGCTTCTAGTAAATCGTTCGTTGAACACTCCACCCGGAGCGTTGGGCGCAGCCAAGGGCTGTGCTAGTTCGTACCAGATGGACATGCGCTCGCTTTGGAAGTATGTTATTTCTCAGAAACAGCACAGCGTTGACCCAGCCATGACGCCGGCATAGACTCCAGAAGCCAACCAGATACCTGATCATCTGCGAGACTGCCGGAATTGAGCAGGAACCCCCATTCCACCACGAGCGCGAGTATTGTGGGTGTGGAAGCGTGACCCTGAGGCCGTAAATACCCTCCGCCTCGTGTGTAGTGGCTCAAACCAGCCGACCAGCCTCGTGCTTGCCGGAATGCAACTCCTCTGGCTACTGTGGTGGGATCCATGTGCTCGTCTCGGCCAAATGGCGATGTCCAGACAGCTACAGGTTCGTCATCGGCAGGCGAGGCAGCGATGGCGGTAGCGAGGCAAGGAGATCGTGAAAGTATTTCCGTCGTCGGTGGAGGCTGCTCGCAAGCCTGGCAGGCAGTGTTTTGGCGCCCTAGGTTGTCACTCTTGTTGTTTTCCGGCTATGGGCCAGGCGAGAAAGGTCAGCAGATGGACGTCTGGAGGGGAAGGTTGGAGGACGCTGGACTTGATGGAGATGCTTTAACGCCCAGAGTAGGTTCCGGCGAGGCCATCGTTGCTCTCGACAAGGTTATCAGTGGCCTGAGGCACCGGGCTGGAGCTGGCGGGGCGCAGAGAAGGGCGCGAAATATCGGAGCGTGGAGGAACGCTGTGCGCAGGTTGGAGTTACTGTATTATGGAACGAAAAAAAGGCTGCGAGCCTGGCATTCTAGTATATCTCGTATGTACAGATGACACTAGCTTGCGACTGTCTTTAGAAAAAAGGGATCCAACTCCGTTACTCCATACAAGGAAATCTGGTATCAAAGTGCAACATGGCGGGGAAGGGAAAGCAGAAAAGAAAGGCTAGAGAACGCGTGGCGTGCGCAGAGAGGAAAGCGTCCACATATCAGAGCACCCGAGGGAAGCGGGCAGAGTGTCGCGCTGGCGCGTGCGAGCCCAGGGCCCTCAAGCAAGCCCTTATCATCGAGCTCTTGCCATCTTCCAACAACTCACTGGGGCACCAATGATGGCGCAGTTGGATGCCGCTCGGCACCACACGCCTAGGTCCGCAGTTCGAGTCCGGGTCTGTCCCCTGTGGAAATGACGAGAATTCCGAGTCACCGCAAAAAGTAAACACGGCAGCAAGTCGGTTTCGTGGCCAGGTCCCCCATCAGAGGCGGCCTGGTGAGCTTTTTTTCCATTTTTTTTTTTTCCATCATTTGTTGTCGCAGTCCGTCTGGCTAGATAATCCCAGGGACCACCTGTGCCTTGGCCGCAATTGCAGCGCCCAGCTTGGAAATACTGGAGCCGCCCATGAGCTCGAGCACGGCGACGTCGGCCCGGGCCTCGCGAGCCAGCCAGTTGCGCAGCTCGACGGCGACGAGCGAATCGACGCCATATGCGTGCAAGGGCCGGGATGAATCAACATCCGCACGCGGCACTGACAGCATCCTCGCTAGCTTGGCGGCCAGGGCCTCGGCCACGACGACCCCGGCCTCGGCCACAGATGCCGCAGCGCCAAGGCGAGCCTTGAGGACGCCCACCCCATCTGCGGAGCCGCTGCCACCAGGGGAGCTATCTACGCCGCTCTCATCGTCGTGCCGGCCCACGCCCATGTGCTCCAGGGTGGCGAAGAGGGCCGACGTGCGCGCTGCGAATGGAAGCTCCATGCCGCGGCGGCGCAGGGATGCGGGCGTCTCGATGCCGGTTATGACCTGCGAGCGGAGCATGTCTAGGGGGCTGGTGACGGATGTGGGTGGCAGGGCCATCGCTGGGTCGCAATGCATGTCGACCAATGCGAGGAACTCGGCCTCGCGGATTGGCATGTAGCCGCGATCACGCAGGCGCTGGATGAGGACGGCATTGCCATCCTGCCCCTGCTGGGCGACAAAACCGACGGAAAGAAGCATACCCAGGTCCAAGGAGACGGCCCTCTGGCCGCGCGCAACGCGGTAGCGGGCCAGGGCGTCCTGGTACGAGTTCCCAGCGGCGTAGTTGCTCTGGCCGTGGCTCCCCATCACACCGGTCAAAGAGGACAGCATGACGAAGAAGTCGAGGCCATCTGGAAGCAGCTTGTGCAGGTTCCAGGTGCCATTGACCTTGGGAGCCAGGGCGGCGCGGAAGTCGTCGAGGCACATGGACGTGAAGTTGGAGTCCTGTTCAGGGGCAGCTTGTTAGCAGGAGGCCATCTGATTGGTGGACCAATAGGCTTGTGGGGCTCGATGGGAAATATGGGTCCGGCATTGGCACATCTGCCACCGTGCTTGCACGCTCTGGATCGGGGACGTCGACCAAACACCACACTAACCCTCAAGATCATTTGCGAGTTGAAGCAGCCGGCAATGGGCGGCATCATTAGCTTGCATGCGTCCAGAGTAGACGCAAGCTCCTGCTCATTGCTCACGTCGCACCTCGGCGTCAGCACAACTGCGGCTCCCATCGAAATCAGGTCGGCGACCAGGGTATTGTTCTTGTCCGCGCCCGACCGCGACAAGAGCAGCAGGTGCTTCGCCCCGCGGCGGACCATCCAGCGCGCGACGCTCTGACCTAGTCCGCCGAGCCCGCCGGCGATGACGTATGTCGCGTCGGCTTTTAGGTGGTATCGCGGCCTAGTGTCGGGCGCGATCTGAGGCGAGGTCGAGATCCTGTCAGTTTGCCCCGACGAATTCCTGAGAGCTGGCACCCTTACTTACCGGTATCTTTTGGCCAGGCTCCGGTCTCAGCACAATCTTGCCTATATGCTTGCCTCCCTGCATCAATCTGAATGCCTCTTCAACCTGCCCGAACCCGTACACATGCAGCGGCTTGGGTGGCTCGATGGCCTTGGAGTGGGCGAGAGCAGCCACCTCGCCCAGGATGCGGGAAAGGAGGGCCGGGTTGCTTCGCGAGGCGTACAGCCCGTCACCGCTGGAGAAGCTGACTCCCCTGGCCACAGGGTGCATAGGGAGACTCGCAAACGTCGCCAGATCGTGCTTGCCCACCTCGATGAATCGCCCCAAAGGCGCCATGCAGCGCTCCCATGTCGCCCGGAGGGCCTCACCAGACAGCGAGTTGAGCGCCACGTCGACGCCGCGGCCGCCCGTGGCGCGCTCGACGCCGAGCACGAATGAGTCCACGTCGCGGCTCGAGAAGATGTCCTCCTCGGGCAGCCCGAACTCGCGTACCAGGAACGCCGCCTTCTCGGCCGTGCCAACCGTCGCCAGCACGCGCGCTCTGCGCAGCCGTGCTATGTTGATGGCTGCTTGCCCGAGCCCGCCCGAGGCAGAGTGGATCAGCACCGTCTCGCCCTCCTTGAGCCTTGCCACCTCGAACAGCGAATAGTAGGCTGTCCAGTAGATGATGGGCAGCGTTGCCGCCTCCTCAAACGACATGTGCTCCGGGATGGGGTGGACTAAGCCCTCGGGCGCGCGGACGAGAGTCCGAAGTGACGACATTTGTGCCGCCAGCACGCGGTCACCCACTTTAAGTCGTGAGACCCGGGCCCCAACCCGCGACACCACACCCGAGCACTCGATCCCTAGGTCCTCTGGGATCTGGCCCATGGCGGCCATGACGTCGAAGAAGTTTAGGCCACACGCCCGGACCTCGATCTCAACCTCATATCCTTCTTCGACGGGCAGGTGCGGGCTGCCGGCGCTGCTAGCGCTATCGTCGGCGTCCACAAAACGCAGCGTGTCGAGCAGCCCCAGCGACCCGATGGTCAGTTTGACATGCCTGTTGCGGTCGAGTGGCTGCATGTCGTGAGTGCGCTGCGCCGCGGGCACCAGACTTGTCGCAATCTCGTCGTTGAGGTAGTTGGCCTCGACGAGACGGCCGATGCAGAGTACCCCGTCCCGCTCGACAAACTCCTTCTCCGTCCTCTCATCGCCGCTCGGACCGGAAGTCAGGAGGCCGGTGGATTCCATGACGCGACTGAGCTTGGCTGCCACGGACGTCGGATCCACCGTCACATCCTCGAGCGCCACCGTTACGAGCTCGAACTCCTCCCCCTTCTCTTCACGAATGGTCCTCGCGAACCCGTGCACCAGATCGAACTCAGGCTGCCAACTCTTGGCGAATGGGGATCTCGTCACCCATAGCAGCCTCCTGGCGCCAATGAGCTGTTTGAGACATGCGAATCCAGCCTCGTCGACCGTGTCGAGGAAAGGACGCTCAAACTTCAGGGAGGAAGATGCAGAGGGCGCCCCATACTGCCGCGCGGGACGCCTCCGCGATCGGATAGATCCTCACGGGGTCTGACCTTGTCGGCCTGGCTGGATCTGCCCCTAGACATCGCGCAAGCTCGGATGCCACTGCTCGTTGCAGATTCGAATCCTCGGACACCACAATGACTATGCGGGTGGAGCTGATAGGCGTCGATGTCAGCGTCCCTTTCCGCGCCCCCGAATGATCTGTGGCGGTGGACATGATGACAGATATAGTCTGCGCTTGATCGCCGTTCCCCTCCTCAACCGGCAGCTCGTTTCCAGTAAATGCCGAGCTGCGCAGTATGCCATCCCAGTCAGCCTTAGACATGAGCGGGCTCCATCTGCGGTTCGGCTCCGTTCCTGTTTACACAAGTTGGGCGTCAGAACTCTGCTTCCACGATCGTGGCAATAAGTAACCCGAGGCCGCCCCTAGACCTACCTAGCCACCAGCCTGGCAGTAAACCCATCGCAAAACCGGCGCCGAGCATGTCGAGATTCGTCAGCTCAAAGAGGAGAAGCTTGCCGCCACTGTCATCGGTCGTTAGCCTTGACGGATATTCCGCCTCTACCTGGTACCGGGGAGCACTCACGGCTTCAACAGACGTCTGGTGTTCGCCAGCGTGGCTGCCATCTGTTTCGTGGCGTGCAGGACCTAGTTGCACGCTGAAGTTAGCGAAAGTCGGATAAGGGATACCGGACATCGATTTGAGCCCGACTTACGTTGGCCGCAACGACAAGGTCGTATCCCTCTTCCTCGAACCCCTGCTTGGCCGGGTCGGTCTCAATGTCTAGGACTCTGAAGCTCATCCTCGACGAGTGTTCCTTGAACAATTCCTGGGCCTTCTCAAAGAAGCTTGGCGAGATATCGGTGAACGTGTAGTGCTCGAATCTCGGGGTCCCATCCTCCCCAGCTCCAGACCCCTGGCCATGCCGCGATAGCGTCTTGATCAAGGGCACCGTCGTGCCTCCGGTCCCGGCCCCGATTTCCAGGATTCTCATCCCGGGCTTCTTGTGCGCCAGCGCGTCGACTAATCGCTCGCAAGAGGCGTAGGTCTCCTTGCTGCCGAATCCGTCCTGGTAAAGTCGCTGCATCACGTTGTCGCGGAACATCAGCTCCAAGGGGTCGACCTGCCCCGCGAGGATTGCTGGCAACTCAGGACCGAGCCGGAACAAGATGGTGGCCTCGGGTGTCTCGCGGACCCTCTCCATTGCCAAAACAACATGGTCCTCGTCCTGTACCTGTCCCAGCCATGCCGGTTTCGCGTTTGCGATGATGGGCTCCCCAGCGATGGGACTGTCACCAGCAGCGAGCCTGACGACATATCGCTTTCGCATCCGCATCCAGTCCACGTACTTGTGCAGGTGGCTGCCGGCTGGAGGCGCGACTCCGCCTGCATCGAGATGATCCATTGCCTTTGAAATGTAATAGAAGCTCAGAAACTCGAGATCTTCATGCAAGCTTGGGGCTTCCCCGCCGGCGCCCTCGATCTTGTTGGCCGTCTCGGTGGTCGGCAACGGCTCGAAGAACCAGCCGGGCGCCTGCTTGAGGTCCAGGAGATCAACGTCTGGCGCCCAGGCTAGGTTGTAGCAAAGACGCCTCCAACTTCCGTCGCGTCCCTTCGCGGCCGAAGCGGCACCACTGCCACCATTACTCAGGGCCGTGACTCTGAATCCGCTTAGCTCGGCCACAAGCGCGTCGCCACCTGTGTTTGTAACCGCCACAGTGCACTCGGCTTCTCGAAGGCCCCGCCTGCGCGCCGTGGTGTGTGCCTTGAGAGATGCGGGATCGTCGCGGCATATGTCTGATGCGATCCACATCTCTTCCAAGAACGACGGGACAAGCGTCCGCATGGTCGTGTGTCTGTCGCCAGCAGCGAGAGACGGGAAGATAGTCTGCAGGATACCGTCCAGGGTGGCCGGGTGGATGACCTGGTGGCCGTTTGGCCGGGCACCCGGCCGCTGCTCCATCACGCGGATGTGGGCGACGGCGTCGCTCGAGTGCGTATTGCAGGCTGGATCTTTGACGCTCCTCCTGCTGCTGTTACTGCTGCTCTGTCGGACGTCGCGCATCGTGCGGAACGACGGCCCAAAAACGATGCCGACCATCTCGATCATGCCGTACAGCGACCCCGAGTCGAGCGGCAACGTGCACCTACGGTCGAGCGCCGCCGCCTCGACCAGCACCCTCTGCTCCCTTGCATGTTTCTCGCGGGCGGCGCTGCTGCTACCCAACTGCCCGACGCGGCCGCCTTGGCCGATGCTGTTGCCTCGCTGTACTCGACACGGATGCTTCCACGGCAGTGCTCGACCCATCCACCGTCGCCGTGCGACGCCAGCTCAAAGTCGGACCAGCCGGAGGCGCCGCCCGTGAAGTTGCTGAATTTGCCAGCCCGCACGCGCACCTGCATCTCGACACCTTCGGCCGCCGCCGCGGGCAGGATCAGCGCTTTGTCGAAGACGACCTCCTTGAGCCGGTACCCAGCCACCGGCCGGTCTGGGTTGGCGAGTTGGCGCGCCGCCTCAATAGCCATCACCAGCATGCCGGCAGCGGGGTAGATGACCTGGCCCGTGATCTCGTGGTCCCTGACCCAGCCATGCTCTGCCAGCTTGAGGTACATGCGCCAGCGGGCGTCGGCCGGGTTCCAGTCGGCGACCTGGGAACCGAGGAAGTCGTTTCGGGGCTGCCGCCGCTGCCGCATGTTGCGGCTGATCCGACTTTCGGCCCAGTATCCTTGTGAATGGTTGAAGGGGTACTCTGGAAGGTCGACGAGCATTTTCTCGCGCCTCAGGTCCGCTCTTCTCTCCTCCTCGTCAAGACGGGCATCTTCAGTCCCACGTGCCATTACGGCGGCAAGGTCGAGGGATGACAGGCCTGCGCAGAAGAGCCGCCCTGCAGCGCCAAGGACGGTCTCAGCTGCTGAGGCGTTGCGTGTCAGTGCCGAGTCGTACTTGATCGACATCCCGCCATTGCCTTGCGGGAGAGCGTCGCTGATCTCCTTGACGTATCGGCGCAAAGCCCCGTGCGGTCCCAGCTCGAGGATGTAGTTGACTCCGCTCGTCTCGCTGTTGCTACTATCGAGGTTTTCCCCAGTGAGCATCTCGGAGAGCGCACCAGAAAACAGGACAGGCGAGACGAGATTCTTGACCCAGTACTCAGCCCTGCCCACCTCGTCCACCACAGCTCGCCTTCCGGTGGTGGAGGAGAACATGACTGGGCTTGCAGCCGCATCGGCGGCAGCATCCTTGTCCAGCGAGCCCATGCATTTCTGGTAGCGGGAGGCAACCTCCTCCATGTACTTGGAGTGGTACGCGCTGCCGACATTGAGCAGCTGGCAGAACACGCCGTCCGCCTTGAGCATTTCCTCGAGCCTGACCAGCTGGCCCTTGTCGCCCGTGAACGTAATGTTCTGTGGGCTGTTGACGCAGCCGACCGCCACGTTGGCGAACCCGCCTCTCTGCAGGTACGACTTGGCGGTGGATTCGGACACCGCCGCGGCCATCATGCCGCGGCCGCCCCGGCCGCCCAAGGCGCCGGTCGTGTACTGCCGCACCAGGAGATCGGCAGATAGCGCGCCGCGGAAATAGGCCACCTTCATCGCGGCATGCAGGCTCAGCGCGCCCGCGCAGTGAGCTGCCGCAATCTCGCCCGACGAGTGGCCTGCCACAGCGGCCGGGCGCACGCCCCAGCTTGCCAGGAGCCGCGCCAGCGCGATCTGGACCGCCGCACATAGCGGCTGGCTGTAGGCCGGGTTGTCGACGTTGGAAGAGTCGGCGTTCTTTGTGAGCTCGTCTAGAGCGCGGATACATTGGGTTAGCGAGGCAAGTACAGACAAAAGCTGACAAGTGAGTAACACTAAGAAAGGCGGGAAAGCTCAAAGAACCTACCAATCAATGACCACCAGCACCCAAGCGTCTGCAGCGCCTCATCCGCCTCCTCCAGCGCGCGTCTATAGACGGGATAGACCAGGAGTTCCCTGCCCATGGCGTGCCACTGGGCCCCCTGGCCCGTGAAGACGAACCCGACACTCAGCAGGGGCGACGATGCCGCCCGCACCGGCGGGAGGGTGCTGATTTGCCATCGCCCAGGCGCGCCAGCAGCTCATCACGGCTGGCGGCGACGGCGAACGACCTCCAGGGCAGCCTGGTGCGTCTCAACGCGAGGGTGTGCGCCAGCCGGGCGAGGAACTCGGCCTCGCCACACCGGACCGACTCGGCGCCTCCTCGCGAAGCCTTGGTCGCGAGATACTCGGAGTAGGCCTTTGCGGCGCGGCGCAGGCCGTCCTCGTCGTGGGTCGACCACACGAACAGCAGCGGGCGCGGGACGGCGGCCACCACCACCGACGGGCAGCCGCCGCCGTCGACGTGCTCGCTCGTCACGCTCGCCATGTCGGAGCCGTCGGCGCTGCCCGGCCGCTGGAGCACGACGAAGTCGTCGGACCCCGTCCCGGAGGAGCAGGACGCAGACCAGGCCGGGCTGCCCGGCGCCTGCATTGGGTGGGACAGCGGCGGCGGCAGCGACGAGTCCTCGACGGTGTTGTGGTTTCCCCGGAGGCCGCGGGACTCGAGGTACGAGCGCGCGTCATCGAGCACCGCGTGCACGTTGGTCCCGCCGTACCCGAACGAGTTGATGGACGCCCTGCGCAGGCCGCGAGTCTGCCACGGCGTTGGCTCGGTAGGGAACTGGGTGAAGCGAAAGCCATCAGAGCCTGCGCCTTGCACACGGGAGGGGGAAAAACAATTCACTCGACTTACCTTGAGATTCCAGCTCTCCTTGATAGCAGGATTGGTCTCCTCAAACCACATATTTGGCGGTATGATCCCCTTCTCCAGCACAAGGATTGTCTTGATCACCCCAGCCACTCCGCTCGCGCCTTCGAGATGCCCGAGGTTCGTCTTGACAGCCCCGACATACAGCGGCCTTCCGGGCTCCCTCAGCGGGCCGAACACGGCGCCGATGGCCCGCGCCTCGATCGCGTCGCCCAGCGGCGTGCCGGTGCCGTGGGCCTCAAAGTAGCCGGTCTCGGCAGGCCCAGGCCCGCGCGCGCGTAGACGCTGCGGATCAGGCTCTCCTGCGCGTCCGCGCTTGGCTGCGAGATGCCCGGGGTCCGGCCGTCCTGGTTGGAGCCTGTGTTGCGGACGACGGCGCGAATGGTGTCGCCGTCGCGCACGGCGTCGCGCAGCCGCTTGAGCCACGCACGCCGATGCCCTCGCCGCGCGCGTAGCCGTGCGCCCGCGAGTCGAAGGCGTACGACTTGCCCGCCGGGTTCAGCATGCCCATGTCGGTCAGGTGTGTGAAGGTGTACGGGGTCAGGATGAGGTTGATGCCCCCGACGAGGCCCTGTTTTCTGTCAGCACAATGCTCTGGCCTGTCCATCTCCCACCGGGAGCCCCGCGCCCACTTCAGACATACCATTGAGGATTGGCCGCTTCGGAGCGACTCGCACGCCTGGTGCAGCGCCACCATGCTGCTCGAGCAGCCCGTGTCGATGGTGGCGCTGGAGCCGCGCAGGTCGAAGAACCAGCTCACCCTGTTGGCGATCAGGGCGTTGCCGGTGCCGGTGAGGAAATACGGCGTGTGCAGCTCATGATCGTGGTGGAAGAGAGAGTTGAACTCGCCCGACCAGCAGCCCATGTGGACCGTGGTATCGCTGCCGGCAACCTGTTCCAAAGTCATGCCGGCTGTTTTCCCGTCAGTCCCCTGACCCCGTCGCTTGACCTGCTGCTGGCCGCCCAGCCAGCAAAATCGATACAGACAGGCAGCAAACATACCGTTCTCAAACGCTCGGTAGGAACACTCCAGCAGCCATCTCTGCTGCGGATCCATTGATCTTGCCTCGGTGGGTGTTATGGAGAAGAATGGCGCATCGAAAAGACTGACGTCCTCTTTGACGAAGTGTGCGCCCTGGACATTATTCTGGGAGCCGACGGCTTTCAGTACCCTTCCCTTTCCGCATCCCGGGGTTCAAGACGGACAGACATACCATGCCGGGCTTCTCCAGATCGGCGCTATAATATCCGTCGGCGCTCCACCTGTCCTCGGGGACCTTGGTCATGGCAGACCTCCGCTCCGCCAACATGTCCCAGAAGGCATCTGGGTTTGTGGCATCTTGTGGAAACTTCAAGGAAAAGCCGACTATCGCCACGGGCTCGACGGCGTCGCCGTCTACCTCGCCACACCGGGTCGAGAAACGTCTCGGGGCCGAAGCCATAGCTTCCAGCACTATATAAAACGAGAAGGGGAAAAGACTTGAGACGGGTTCCGATTGTTCCCGCTGATAAAACGAGTCCAAGCTAACATTCTGGCCACATCGCTCAGCAACGGAGAAGGGATCTCTGGCCTAGATAAATACTCGAGCGTATCTGCCTCCCCATAACATGACCCACGGTGTAGATGGCCCGAAAACGTGGACGAGTCCCTGACAGGATGCTGACCTGGAAGTATCAAGTCACTTCGGCGTATCAAATCCTCTTCGACCTCCGCCGGTCGGGCTCGGCCTTGCCATCAGTCTACCCCCCACACCTCCCTCCATCTTGCATCTGTCAGTCCCCTGAAAAAAGACACAACGGGCCGAACAAGAGGAGTCACGTTGCTGTCCGTCGGTGGCCCAGGGAAGCGCCGTGATAACACGACCCAAGCCCTCGGGACCAGTGACGTCCGAACAGATGGGGCTGTCGAAAAGGCTCATCACAGATGGAGGGCCCGAACAGGAGTGATAAAAGAAGGAAAAAAACGCCCCGGCTATGTCTGCAGGATCGCGGCACGCGCGGATGATGCTGCTGTTGGTCGACGCCGAAAGCGGGGTTTGCATACGGCGATGGGAGGAGGAGAAGCAACACCCCCAGATCTGTGTCGAGAGTTCGCCGCTGCAGGCGGCCGAATCCATCCAATGGCCCATCACAGGGCGAGGCACTCGGCGGTTCGTGATAGGCTCAGAAGGATTGGGGGCGGCGGGCTTTTTGGGGCCGCATCCGCACCGAACCCTTTTGCCAGACGCCTGCCTCTGGAGGGGCCTGCCGCTCGTGTTGGCCGTGGCTGTGAGGTAATTATCAAATCAAGGATAGCGACCGGTGAGTTCGAAACACGACCTCTGCAGAGACCCATGGTGGTGGCGGTAGGGCGATGAAATGCAGTCGTCTGGTTTGGGTCTTAAGAGGCGCGGATTATAGTATTACTCCCTCAATTCTGCTATACCCAGCGCTCCGGTATGGCCCCCTTCTCTCTGTGCCGCGCTCTCGGTCGGGCTCCATCTCACGTCAAAAGCCAAAAGGCCCCCCGCATACACGGGGCGGAAACCTCACCCCCTCGCAGCCCATCAGGTTGACTCGTCATCCCGTGCCGGACACCGCCGCAGCGATTTTGCGGCTCGGCAGGGTCGCACACGCGGTGGATCAAGAAGACCCAGTGCCATGGCAGGCTGTGCCGGATGAGCCACCATGCATAGAATTTTGGGGTATGACAAGATGTCGGGACGCACGGGTTCAGAAGTCTTTGAGGAGGGGGGGAGGGGGGAAAAGAAAGTACCTCAGGTGAAGGCCACAGAACGCGATCGCTGTGTAACGTGACACGGAGCCGCCACACCCTCACGCGCGGCTTTGTGGTGTTCTCGGCAGGCAGTGAGGACGGCCCATTGGACGCCGTCCGTTCCCACGAAAAAAAAAAAAAAAAAAAAAAAAAAAAAGTCCCTCCGACGTCGCCGAGCCCGAGGAGGATGTGTGGAGACACGGAGGCAAGCTCAACGAAGAGCAGCAGAGTGAAAAATAAGGTCATCACCAACAGCTCAGCGTTGCACAGCCATTGACCGAGAATGCATAACGACGACAGTTGTGGCTGCCTGATCTTTTTTTCCCCATCACAAGCTCGGTGACTTCCCATCACCATCACATCACAAAGAAACCTATGGAAATAACAGCCAGCAGCGCCGCCCGCTAGCTTCCAACCTGCATTTTGATTCTGGCGTTTTTTATGTGGGGGGCCATGTGGCAGGCGAATCGGACGGGAAGGGAGTACACCATCGTTTTTTGTCCGCTCTACCGCCGCCCTCGGGATTCCGAATCGGCTGGACGAAGCTAACGTGGCTAGCGCGTTGGCAGTGTTAGCGGCCACGAAATGCAGCATGCAGCATCTGATACGCTAGGGCCGCCGCTAGCTCGCCCTTGTCGCGCCCAGTAACAACCAGCAGCAAAAAAAGAAGAAAAATAGAAAGAAAAAAACCGCACCTATAACGCTGGCGGTGCGGGCATCCTCGCGCTCGAGGGACCCCACGCCGATAGGTAGTGTAGTGAGCTAGCGCGGCCGGGTGGGCTGGGACTGGCACCACATCACCCAATATATGTTGCGTTTTCCGCGTGCTCTGGGAAACGCACCGGGCACCCACGCAGCACACCGGGTCGACCGGTCAGGCTCCCAGGCGCGCGCCCGTTGGGCGAGACCCCACGGTGGGCGGGCGGCGGGCGGTGGCACGCGGACGCTTCGAGTGGACGGGCCCATTTCCGCGGGAAGGAGGGTGGCAATGCAGGGCGTCGGTTGGACATTGGAGGCCGATTTGTGACAGGGCTGACATCCTCTCTCCCTCTCTCCCCCCTCAACAGTCACCCGCCGTTGCTTCTCCTCCTCCCGACCGCCGCCGCACCGGATGTCCCAACCCCCCATGCAAGTTCCTTCGGATCGACAGCAGCATGGTCTTGTTTCGGCTTGCCACGGTTCTGCTGCTGCTGCCCGCTGCCTGCGTACGCTGCACGCTGAGCTATCATCTCGGGCGAGCTTTCTCGAAGCGGCAAGCTGCAGATGACCGGGGTGGGCATCTCGGACGCAGCAGAGTTTGCAGTTGAGCCACCAAAAAGTTGGAAATTAGCGTCTAACCCGGGCGTTGCTGCACGAAGGTCCGGATCGGTCCAGGCTCCCTCGGTTAGATGCACCTTGTCTGGAGACAGTGCAAAAAGTTCAGCTGCACGCCAAGAAAAAGAAAAAGTGAAAGAGGAAAAAAAAAGGGCAAGCGAGCGTCTAGAAGACTCGTTTGCCTGCCGGATAACCCAAACGGGAAGTTCGCCGTTTCTGCTGACGTTATCGTGTCTGCGGGCTATTCAGGCCCCGAAATACGGCGGAGCGGCAGACTGTGGAGTGACAGAGCGATGATAATAGTAATGCCGTATATACCCTGGTATCATCACGGCCTAGCGTCGTGGGGTCCTGAGTAATTGCAGCTCTGTGATAGTGTGATTCGGTCAGCATTGAGAATAGAGAGCGTCGATAATAATACAACTAATGGGGGGTGTCTGGTGACCATCGCATGAGCCTGGACGCGTCGGAAGACAACGGAGTTCATTGTCTCTAACATGGAGAACCGCTTATCTAATAATACATACACGCCACAACATTCAGGGAATGCTGGGCCAGGGTGACCTTGGACCCCCTCACACCACGGCGTCCTCGAACAACAAGAGGCCTGGTCGGCCGCTGGTCATGTCAAGCTTGGCACTGGGCATGAGCCCTAGGTACAGCTCATGCTCCACCCCATTCTCGTTCTGGCCGCCGTAATCGATCTCCGAAAAACCACCAGGCGGGACGACCCACATGCCCAGGACCGGCTGCAGCCCCCTGGGGAGCATCTGTGGGGTCTCCTGGCTCGAGCCCGTCCCCGGGTTCTGCTGGGCCGCCTTGCTTGCCAGGAACTGGTGCACGTTTATCTGCGCTGAACGGTGCAGCGGCCTCCCCGCAAGAAGGGCCCCCATGGGCTGGAGGAACCACATCGTGGTGACGCAGATGGACAGGCCGACGCCGCTTCTGTTCGCCTTTCCCTTGCCGAAGGCCGCCTCCTCGACGGTGCGCCACAGCTCGTCTCGGATGATGCTGGGGCTCTCGGCAAATCGAGCTGAGCTGAGCTCCGCCTCAACGGGCCGAGGGTCCCTCGAGAGCTGGTCGAAGTGGACTGTGGTGGGCACGCGCGGGGCCAAAGGGTAGCCGTGGCCGAAGCTGTCGACCGTCTGCATAGCGGCTATGTCTGGCCTAGTGGCAATGTCGTACTCGAAGTTGACGATGTAGAAGACAGACTTCAGCGTGTTCTTCAAGATGTCGATCAGCGAGGCCCTGGCCGTCGGATGGAGCGGGATCTCCTGCGCCGTCATAAGATCGGTGGTTTCCCAGAACGACCTGAAGCTACCCAGGTCTTCGCTATCGAGGCTGCGGCAGTGCGAACCCAGCGCCAGGCGCACAATTCCTACGTTCTTGGGGTCGTGGCCCTGGCATCGTGAAGGAAGTGGGCCAGCATATGGGGGCAGACGCCGAACATGTAGTTGTCTGATATGAAGGAGCCCCTAGGCGTGAGGGACAGGATATCAAACTCGGGGTTCATGTATAGGAAGCCGTTATGGCTTTCGTCGTTCCCCGGTACCGGAAAGCCGTCTTGGCGGCGGCGGCGGAGGGGAAGGCGGAGGCGGTAGAATTGGAGCGCGATATTCCTGGACTCGGCGCTAACCTGAAGGAGCGGGTTCAACGTCGAACGGTAATCCGCCACGGAGAGCACGTAATCGACACCACTGATGATATTTCCCAGGCTGTTCTGGGCGGTGTACATCTGCGTCAGCTGCTCATCGTTGTCGTAGTCATGGTCGACATCCAGGGGGATCAGTCGCTGCCGGGATAGAGCCTGCTCCCAAATGATAAACCGCAGCTCAGGGGGCATTTTGGGAAAGAGATGGAAGGTGTTGCTGCCTTTTGACTCTCTTGACTGGAAGTGAGAGTCGTTGAAGAGGCCCGCTCCGGCGGAGCCCTGGCGACCGACACCTGACATTACCCGATCGGCCGAATCGCTGCTCTGGTTCATCTTGTCTGACTGGTTGGATTCTTGGCGCTCTGATGCCAGGCCGGAATGTCCCCTCTCTATAATTGTCAGATTTGACTGTGGCTGGCTGGCGAGATGGTCGAGACTTCCTTGATCCTCAACGGTCTTCTCGGGAGATGATAGGAACGTGGGCGCGGTCCCAATCTGGATCGGGGTAGCATCCGACTTGGCCTGTTCAGTGAGGTTGTCAGCATATTCGCCTATGGTATGCCTGGCTGGTTGGATCTTGGCTTCAGCATACTTTGATATGTACTGACCAAGTACTTTATTCCGGACTGTCTCCTCAGGTGGCAATGAGTTGAGTGTGCGCTCTCGGTTTGGGATAGACTTTGGCACTGATGTGGAACAGGAAACGAGAAGACTGAGGGCGTGTTCGCCCCAACGACTGTTTTTTGTTTTTTACATACTATTTTTGCCAACAACTGGAGAAACCGTTTGTGGACCCGAGGCCCCCCGGCCTCGCCCCATATAAAACCCCTAGTAAAAATAGGATTTGGCCCGCCAAAAGTACCATTTTGGCCAGGCCAACGAGTCGGTCGGATGGAGGCCCTGCAAGCCACGTGTGGCCCTTGATCTGCAAAGGCCTGGGAGGGTCTGGGAAGGCCAAAAAGAGGATAGGCCGGCCGGCCGGCCCACGGGTTAAATAAAGGAAGGGATCCAAATCACGGCGGCAGTAGGGGCTTAAGGTAAACTCGATCATTTTGGCTTTAATTTTTGGCCGTTTAGTATAGCAAATATACCGTTTAACTCGCCTTTTTTTGCTTTATTTTATGGATACCTCCCCAGCCGCCTCCCGGGCCTTATTCCGGCGCAAAGCCCGTCAACTGTTCCTTTTTATATGCAAGCCGTTATAGCCACCTGCATTTTTGGGTCCCTAAACGGAGGCCTACGGACCGTGCATACGATAGCATTTTCCGGCGACACCTTTTTCCAGTACTGGCAACGGCCCGAGGCCGCCCGGGCCTTCCGGAAGCTCTTTCGGGTTACCCAAAGCACTTTTTTAAGCCTTTGCGACTGGCTAATCACGCATACAAATCTCCCGGGGTTAAAACTAATCTCTATGCGCGAAAAAGTGGCCTGTTTTTTATATATTTGTAGGCAAAATGTCTTTTTTCGAATGGCGGCCCATTTTTTTAGCCATAGCCCTTTTACGGTGCACCAGTATTTTCACGAGGTGCTGCAAGCCATAATCGCTTTTAACGCCGCGTTTGTAACGTTGCCGGAAATATCCGACGTCCGGTGGCCCGATTTTAAGCGATAGGAGGTCCGGGAGGCCTTTGCTGGGTGCCTGGGAGCCATTAACGGGACCTTAATTAACACCAAAGTTAGCGCGGCGGAAGGGATCGCCTGGAGGAGTTGGAAGGGCCTAACGGCACAAAACGTTTTAGCGGCCGTAAATTACGGCGGGCGGTTCGTTTTCGTTATAGCTAGCGCCGAGGGCTCGATATACGACTCCCTGTTGCTTAAAAAGGCTTAGCAGGCCGGATTTCGCATTCCAAAAGGTTATTTTTACCTTAAAAATGCCGGCTTTTTTTAAAGCACCGGGGTAATAACCCCGTTTATAGCGACGAAATATCACTTTTAAAAATAAAGCCTAGCCCGGCCGGAAACCCCCGCCGAGCTTTTTAACCTGCATTATGCAAAAATGCGCGTGGTTGTCGAAAAGACGGTAATTTTAAAAGCCGCTAAAGGATTATTAAAAGCACGCCCCCTAATTACGATATCCGCTCGCAAATCGATATCGTGTTAGCCGTTTACGGCTTTGCATAATTTTATTTTAAAAAAGGAATTTAAAGCATTATTAGCATTAAATCCTAATCCCGAATAAGCTAAAAATAAAAAAAGAAATGCATTTTAAAAAGCTTACGTTAAAAGGGAAGCTGTAAAGCGAAAGCAGGAAATAGGCATAACGTAAGCGTTTTGGAATTATTATAAGGCTTTAATAGCTAATAGGTTATAAGCCGACTATTAAGCGTATAAAGCTCGGGAAAAAGCACAATAATTTGCAATCGACTCGTTTCGGCGAGGGCAATTTAGGAAATATCGTGGCTTATTGGTTAAAGCATTAGTTTAAATGCAAGGTCGGCCGAAAACGGCGACGTAATAATGGCTTTTATAATAGGGTTTTCGAGGTTTAGCATAGCGAAAAATGATTAGTTTTATGCACCAAAACTACTAATCGATTGCCCTCGCCGAAATGAATCGAATGGTGTACTTTTCGAAAAAAACGGATAAAAATTAAAATGGCGGCCGGGGAACGAGTCGGGGTATCGTATTAAATATGCGTAATTATTGCCCGTTTAAGTATAAATACGGCGGCGATCCTTTATGCGGTAAGTTTTTTAAGCCCGGTAAAAATCGCTATTTAAAAGCGGCACCCGTTAAATTTAACCATTTAATTTTTAGCTATAATTGCTAATGGTTTTAGCGTTTGCATTTATTAGGATTTAGTGCATTTTAATCCCTTTTTTAAAGCGAATCGAATGCCGTAGTTTGCGGCCCGATTAACGCCAATTTCATTTATTTAAATGCGAACGATTGTATTTATAAAAACCTGCTTAATGGTAATTTCCGTAATGCTAACCTTTTAATTTTAACAATATTAACAAAATAAAGCTAATAATAACACTCCTTTTTAATTCCGCTAATATAAGCCGTATAATTACGGGAATACTATTATTCGACCGCTTCGATTACGATTACAGCTTTAGCACGTCGTTTTCCACCATATCCACGATTATGTCCCGATATTCGGCGTTAGTTAGCCATTAGTAAAGCTATCCCTTTTCCTTTTTAAACGCCTTAATTAATTTCCGCTTAAAACCGCTTTGCAAGCCTTTTTAAAAGTACTTCCGCAGCTTTTTTGCGGTTTATATCCAAAGCTTTTGCTTTAACTAACGCCTATAAAGCGCCCGGCCGCCTAAGGAAAATCGCGAACTTAAAAGGGAAAACCGCGACCTTAAAAGGGTAAACCGCGAATTTGAAAAGGACGAGCTTTAGTTGGATACGGATCCGGCCCGGGCTAACGTTTGTGCGGCCTTTAAAAGGCGGTTTCCACGTGGAATTAGGCTTCGGCTACGGTAAAGTGGCTGGTTTTCCGGCCGGGCCGGGCTTCGCGGTTTCCCGTGCTTTAAAAGCGTTAGGCGGCCGTAACGATATGATCCTTTTTAGCCCAGTTGCCTGCAAAAGCGGCCTCGTGGAAATCCGGGCGGAAAAAAGCTTTCTTCGCATCCAACGGGCGCCAGGCCGGACCGCAAAAAACGACTCCTAAGCCTGCCCGTTGGCGAAGTACAAGCCCGTAACCGGATCGAGGGCAACGTGTAATAAAGGGACAGTGTCGGCTTGGAATATATTATATTTATAAAAGCTAATAATCTTTTAGGGCTTTAAAAGATGCTTAAAAAGCCAGAATTTGCTTAAGGGGATTTAAAAAGGAAGAAGGGAATAAATAAAAAGACTTTGTGGTCCGTGCGGGGTTTAAGCGTCCGGGGCACCTTTTCCGGCCTTGGCCCTTTTAGTCGCCTTACTTTAAGTCGGGCACCAATTCCTTACGAGGGATCGGCCTAATCCCGTCCACGTAACCGCTTCCGTGTAACATTATCCTCCTTTTTTTTAAAGCTCGCCCCGAAACCTTTATACTTTGGAATTTCGTGGCTTGGTCGGGTGTTTGCCGTGAAAGGCTTTAACTTCCGCTTTGGCTTTTTCGCCGTTAAAATGCTCCTAAAGTTTTTAAATCCAGTCTTTTTTAGCAAAATAGCTTTCCCATTTTACGAGGTATTTAATTTTGTTTTATACCTTTATAAAGTTTATAATTTTTTCAATTATTACTTTCTTTTAATAGGAGGGCGTTACGCAAAACCTGGTTAAAGTTAGGCCAAGCTTAAATGCCAGCGCGATATGGCTCGATAAAAAATACGTAAAAGGAATTATGGATTTTCCAGGACGTAGGGAAAGCAAGCCGTACCGCCGTAAAAGAAATTACTTTAACGATTCGAAAAGGGCCGAGCATTTTGAAATCGAGCTTTTTAGCGGGGCGTCGGGTTTTAATATAACGGGCGTTAAGTATAACGAATTGCCTTTCGGTAAAGATCGGAAAATGCTTTTTTTCTTGTTTACTTATTGCTTTATCCGTTCCCGGGCTTTATTAAAACATTTTCGGTGTTAATCCACGTAATTAGCGCGTGCACCGGGATAAACTCCACACCTCGTAAAGTAACGGGCCCAAAGCCCGTGCGCTCCCACGAGCCTATAAAAGGGGATTTTGCGATCCCCTTCCTATATTTAAATTCCTTTATAAACATGCATTACTATAAACACCAGTTCCAAATTTATAAATTTTTTTTTTTCCTTTTAGGAGATCTCCGTGCTTATAGGAGTACCACTCCTACCAACACTAATTAGTATTGCTTAAAAAGGCAACACAAATAAGCAAGGTAAAAGGTTTAACCGTTCGATACCTTTTTTTAAAGCGATTGGGTTAAACGGAAAAGCCTAGGAGCAAAGGAATTGTATTCCACTGCTCGGTAGCGCGTTACACACGAGTTAATCGAATAACAAAGGCACCTTCCTAAAGCAGGCGACTGGACCTTTGTTTATGAGATTTGAACAATTGTGAAAAGGGCGTTACGTAATCCCCTTAAGCACCTTCCTAAAGCAGGCGATTGGATTCCTAGATCGATCACCCAAACGATATTGCTCGTTAACCCCTACCGATAACATATCCGACACTTCGAAACAACAAGCGGAGGAGCTTAGCGATAAGCAACGTATAATTATAAAAAGCACGCTTTTGTTATACGACCTCCCCAAATTTTTGGCACAAAACATTAACATCCCCTTTTTAACAAGCCCCTCCTACAGCTTCGAAGGATTACTTAACGAAGTTTCCATTGCTCGCCGGAACGTATGGATGCTTAAAACACTGCTTTCCTACGGAACCACCCATAGCAACAATTTCCTAAGCGACGTGCTCGAAAATTACGAAAGGTGGGAGGCAAAGCAGTTCGAGGACCTCGATTAACGGATCGCACGAATCTTCCGGAAGCATTTGCAAAATTACGGGATCCTTATACCCGGTCCACCAAAAGGGAAACTTAGCGAAAGGCTTATGCAGGTTATGCGATGGGAGTTAGTCCTTGGGATAACAACACCTGCAACCGGATCACAGCCCTTTCCTCCCCAAAATCGCATAAGCACCAAAATAAACAATCACCCGATCGACGGTTTGGATGCCCCTAAACCGACGCGCTACGCCACCCTTTTAAAAAAGCCCACAGCCAAATAAATTGGCCGAAATGAAATCCAGGGATTACCAAGCTAGCGGCCCAAAAATCCGTCCAGCCAATTTCCACCACCCTAAGCACTTCCGGCCAGCCAATTTGCAAATCCCTAAACGCCCCCGGTTAACCAATTCACAGTTCCGCCGGTACTAATAACCAATGCACGCGCCCAAAAAAAAAAACTGCCAAAATTGGATTATATGGCAGCGCGTGCATTTGGGAGGGCCTTACGCGTTGTAAAGCCGCAAGCTTACAGGATACCCCTTTCACATCTCCATGCGATTTTTCCTTTGGCATTTCATTGTAAGCTAAGCAGTGGTACACCCAGCATATCGGCTGTGGCCCCGAATATGGAATCACTTAATCGCTCGAGCATATAAGCGGTTATTACCTAATCCCACGAGCACTTAACTAGGCATTGCCCCATTTCCTATTGTTTTTTATTACAATCCCTAATTTACGGTTTTACCGATATCTAACACGGCTTTTTTGCCTTTATTTTCCTTTGTTTTTAAAGCAAATTACCAAATCCGGAATCCTTTATTATTAGTATTGTGAAATCCCCGGATCCGGAAAAAGGCATATGGCCGTTGCAGCGCGCATAAAGAAAAAGTTGCCAGTGTTAATCCACGTGATTAGCGCGTGCACCGGGATAAACTCCACACCTCGTGGAGCAACGGGCCTAAGGCCCGTGCGCTCCCACGAGCTTATAAAAGGGGATTTTGCGATCCCCTTCTTGTATTTAAATTCCTTTATAAACATGCATTACTACAAACACCAGTTTCAAATTTATAGATTTTTGTTCTTTCCTTTTAGGAGATTTCCGTGCCTACAGGAGTACCACTCCTACCAACATTCGGGCTTTTTGGTGCATTTAAGTTATTTAATAGGCGTAAAGCTTACTGGTTAGGTTATATGTTTAGCTAGGAAAAAGGGGGTTGTTTAAAGCTGGGTGGTAGCCGTAATTAGCGAAAAAAAAAAGTAACGGAAGTATTTGCCGAAGCAGTATTATTATAAGCAAATTCGCTATAAAAAGGAAATTAACCCAATTAGTTATGTTATAATTGATAAAAAAAACGGAAGTAAGTTTTTAAGCTTTAATTAAGCCGTTTAGTTTAGCCATCCGTTTAAAGGTAAAAAGCGGTGCTTATACGCGACTTTATCTTTACCAATTAAAGGAAATCTTTTTACAAATGTGCCGTAAACCTAAAATTTTTATTAAAGATAATATTTAGGGGTACATTATATAATCGCCAGTATTTTTTAGCGAAAATGCGGATAAATCATCCGTTTTTTTCTCGTTTGTTTAAGCGGTATAAAATGTCCATTTTAGTAAATGGGTTTACCATTACCCAAATAAAATTACACCGTTAAATAAAAGCAAATCGGTAATAAAGTTTATAACGACGGTTTTTTAAAGTTAGTAATGTAATTTTATAAACTGGAAAGGTTCGAAAAAGGCGTGTTTTAAAGCTTTATTCTTTTAGCATTCCAAGCAGCTCCGGACGTATTTTTTAACTGCCCTTTTAATACAGGCTATTAAAAATAGCGTGTAATTAGCTCGAAAGTTTATTTATCCCCATATGTTCGGCGATTTTAATATTATATTTAAATTTAAAAACTTTTTTTTGCAAAACCGCGGTAGTACTTATAGTTTGTTTTTATAGTAAAAAAGTTCGTTTTTTACTTTTTTTCCTTTTTTAAGGCTTTAAAGCGCTTTTAATACTCGGGTTTTAAAATCCAAGCTTTTTAATTTTATTCGTAAAGGCCGACGTTTATTTAAACGTCGGAATGCTGCACAGTTTAATTGGAAATAAAAAGAAGAAAAATTCGTTATGCTTAAGTTTAACGGGATCCCCTAAGCTTTTTATTTTTGGGAAGTGTTTTTTTTGCAAAATCGTTATAATCGGCTAATTTTTACTCCCCCTTTTTTCAAATCGGTATTATAAAAGTTTCGATAGCATATCGGCCTTTTCGTTTTGCTTTCCTGGCCGGTAATTAATTATAAACCAATAATTTGCTAATTATTAGGCTTATTGGGCCTATTTCCTATTAAAAACCTTAACCGTAATAAAGTAAGCTAAGTTTTAATAGTTCGTAAAAACCTCCACTTAATGTTAAGCATTTTTAAAATAATACCTCCATTTCGCGAAATTGTTTACGATAACCAGCAGTTTTTTGTTATAAATTTCGTAGTTAATTTTAACTAAAGTTATTTTGCGAAAGTGAAAAGTAACGGGGTGTAATTTCCCGTTATTAAAGTCCCGTTAAAATAGGACAGCCCCGATAGCAAAATCGAAAAGTCCGTTTTTATAATGGCAAAAATTGCTAAATTAAAATGGCATAGGATCGGGGGTATCGTAAATGCCATTTTAAAAGTGTTAAAAACTACTTGCATATCCGGGGTCCATATTTATCGGTTTTTGGATAATGCATTAGCTATTATTAAAGGTTTTACAATTTTGGAAAACCTTTTAATAAACCTTTTGTAAAAGTTCGCGAAGTTTACGAAAAATTGGCAATTTTTAAAGCATTTAAACTCCTTTTATTAAAGCACGGTATCGATTTTGCTTTATATTATAGCGATACCGTTTTAGCCGATAATGTAACCGAAAAATTCGATTTTTTGCACACCCCAATTGCATTTGCGGGGGTTACCGCTAAGTTATGTTTGGTAAATCGTTAAAAAACCTCTTTACGAGGTTATTATGTTCCTTTTTAGTTTCGGCATAAATAAAAAAGTCGTTAAGGTATACCAAAAGTTCCAAATCGATAAGGTTTATAAAAATGTGGTTTATTAAGCTTTAGAACGTTACCGGGGCGTTAATTAATCCCATAAGCATAACGGTATATTTAAAAAGGCCATATTTGCAACGGAAAGCTATAAGCCATTTATAGCCTTTTTTTATTTTAATTAAGTTAAACCTTGTTTTAAGGTTTATTTTGGTTATTAATTTGGCTTTTCGGAATTTATCCTGGAGTTCGGTAATAAATGGGATAGGGTATTAAACGGGGATTGTTTTAAAATTTAAATTTTTATAATTAATAACCGGACGAAAAAAATCGAAAGGGTTTTTTTATTTGCGAATAGCAAAAAAAAGCTAACGGCCGAAATAAAGCGCCGGATCCTCCTTATTTCGAGGTTTTTTTAAAGCTAAAACTTAAAAATATTAAGCTTCGTTAACTTATGTTATAAAAAAGGCTTTAAATAGGTTTAGCCTTTTTTTTTAGTTTTATAATATAATTTTATAACTGGTAGTTCGGTAAGCGTATAACGGCTTTATCCGATATAATTGGGAGGAACTCCCGAAACTTTTTAAAAACGGCTGTAAAACTATCGGCGATTTTTAGCTTAACAAGGTCGGGGTTAATTTTTTTAATCGCAGCGATTATAGCCGGTTCGACGGTTTAAAAGTCCGAAAGGTCGCGAAGGTCCGTGCGGTGCCGGGCTTTAAAAGTACGACATTTTTTGCACGCGTCGATACCGAAATGTATTTTGCTAAAGTCGTTTTAAAGGTTTTAAAATTAGTGGATTTGTAATTACCAATAGGTAAAATTACGTTGCAATCGGGGTTTAAATTGCTAATTTCGAAAGCGATTTGCGACCGGTAATTTTAATAACGAAAGGTTATGTTAAAAAGGTATTAGCGTTTTTTTAACTTTATAAAAAAGCCGTTATAAGCGGTTATAAGTTAAAAAACCTTCCTATTTACTAAGTACTATGTTAAGCTTTTTGCAACCTTATGGGAAATAACGGCAATATCGCTCCCTATATTTAATAACACCCGTATTTGGGTTTTTTACATGCTTTTCGCTTTAAGGTGCATTATAACGATAAGGGCGGCGGGTGCTTAATTAAAAGGGTCCGGTATTTAAAACCGCTATTTTAGCAAATTAACAATCCGAATCGGATTTAGTAAATTCCTTAAAGGCTTTATCGAAAATTAAAGTGTCGCTAGTAGTAACGGCCGCGATTTTTGCCTTTTTGGGGTTTAAACTCGGGGGGTTACTAAATGCGACCCTTTTGTTATTGGCCACCTTAGCTAAAAGCGGCGGGAATTCCTTACCGGCGACGTTCTTTTTTGCGAAGCATTTTAAAATGTAGTGGTTTTCCCGGCCATATTTCCAATATACCGCTTTTGCTTATTTTTTTTGGTTTATATCTTTTTAATCGATACCTTTTAATGCTTGCTTAATAAAAAGCCAAATATGGTTTTTTTATCGCCGTTTGCGGTTTTTTAAGCTGCTAGCTTTAAGGATTAATTTAAGCTGTTGGCCTTTTTAAAGCTGTTATCGCGGGGACGGCCCGCGTTTAAACGCTCTTATGTTAAAGCGGGCTTTTTTTTCCCGCTTGCGATTTTAATTTTAAATTTTAAAGCATAACCTTATAAATTTTTCCTGCTTGCTAAATAGCAGCTAGAAATTCCTTATCCGTATCGGGAAGCCTTTTCGTTGCGAATATATAAAACGGGTGATTTCTTTTAGCAAAGTGCTGGAAATATACTTTTGGAAGGTAATACCGAACTATTGCACGGTTTCGTTAAAATCGAAAAGCTCGGTAATGTATTATATATATTACCTTTATATTTAAATTTTCGCATTTTTCCGGCATTGCGGTAATATTCGGTAGCGTTTTTAAAACGCTCCTAAAATGCGAACGAATAGGTTCGCTAGTTATTTTCCAATCCTATGTCCCGTATGGATTTTATACGTTAATAATGCTAAACTTAGGCATTTTTAATAAAAAGGGATCCAACTTAATTGATTTTTATAACGTCGTTTGGAAAACTATCCGCGTATATTTCCATATAGGTAATAACGCAAAGCCATTAAAGTTTAAACTTCGCTAAATTCTTCTTTTCGTATTTTTTAAGCTTATTAAATTGGATTAGGTTAATAATGGCGGTCGGGGTAAAGGGTTAATTAAAATCGCGCTAAAGTTCTCGAATGATTTCCCGGAGTTCGAAGTTTTTAAACCGTCGGGACTTCCTCCCGGGGTTATTTCGGCCGTTTTCGGTCGCGATCGGTTTCGTTAAAAAACGATTTAAAGGAATTCGATAAGTCCCTTAATGCTGCGACGTAATTGGGAGGTTCGTTAAGTGGCTTTTAAAAGGAAATACCGGGTAATCCTTTTAAGCTGCCTAAATGCCGGGGTTCGGTAATAGCGGCGCGATATTGCTAATAGGTAGCGGCGGTTATAGCTTTAACTTATTAGCGTTACAAATTAGCGGGAAATAAAAGGTCCTTATCGAAAACTTCTTATCGTAAAAAAGCGGATTGTTTTATATCCAACTATTTCGCGGGTTTGCTTTAATAAAAAAAACCGGAACGTTAATAAGTGTTAATAGGAGTAGTACTTTTGTAAGCACGAAAATCTCCTAAAAGGAAAGAATAAAAATTTATAAATCTGGAACTGGTGTTTATAATAATGCATGTTTGTGTAAAAATTTAATTTACAGGAAAGGGATTACAAAATCCCCTTTTATAAACTCGTAAAAGCGCACGGCCCGTAAGCTTGCGGTTTTACGAGGCGTAGGCCTTTTTTGGATGCACGCGTTAAATTACGTGGATTAACACTGGTAATTTTTTTTTTAAACGCGTACATCGGTAAATGCTCGTTTTCCAAATCCCGGGATTTTATAATACTAATAAAAAAAAATCCGGATCTAATAACCTGTTTTAAAAACAAAGGAAAAAAAGGCAAAAGGATTGTGCTAAATATCGGTAAAAACTATAAATAAAAACTGTAAATAGGAACAATAGGAAATGGGGTAATGTTTGGTTAAACTTTCGTAAAATTAGGTAATACCGGATTAAATGCGCATAATAGCAATAAATAAACTTAATAGAGATTTATTAGGCCGTATGCGTGTTAATCGGTGTAATAAAAAGGAGCAAATCGGAAGTATAACTTAAAAGGCTTGGATATTTTAAAAGCCGTAAGCTTTAATCGTTATAATTTGGAATTTAATCTTTACAACTACAAATATCGATATCCCCGCTGCTTACCTGCCGATTTTTGCTTTATTATTTTACTGCTCGATTAATTACCGCAATAGTATCCACTCGCTTTAAAGAGCTAGTAAAGGCAAATCCGTTAAAAAAGGTTAAATTAGCGTTAAAACGGTTCTAAATAATAGCGTTAAAAAAACTCGTGCCAAAAAGGGAAAAGGTAAATTTTTTGCTCGCCCGCGCTTTGCAAAAAGCAAACAAAGATCGTTTTTATGCCTAAATTGCCTTAACTTTCTTTTAACCGGCAAATTTGATAAAATTAGGTGCTTTAATACCGAGCCGGCCGGTAACCGTTGCTAATTTTATGCTTTTAGTTATTCGTGCTAACCGGTATAAGTAATTTTTTAAGCTTTAGTTTGCTAATTTTTTGCGCTAACGACCGGTAGTTTTAAAATCGCAATGGCTTTAGCCAAAAAGTTTATAATTAAATATTTCCGCGAAATTACTATTAATAAAGTATAATAGCTAATTCGTTATTTAACTGCTTTAATGCTTTGTTAACCGTGCTTTCGCTATTTTTAAAATTTCGCGAAATAGCGCACTATTACCAAATGTATAATCCTTTTTAAAAAGGAGGAATAAGCCGGTAAAATTAACGCTAATTTTATTAAAATAAGTGCTGCTAAGCGGAAAACGGCGGGCCGCGCTGCCGCTTAGCGTATATTCGATACGGCGTTTTTAAAAGCAAAAAACAGTTTGTTTAATACTTTTAACGATAATGAAAATAAGGACGAAAAGATGGTTAAAAAGGGAAAAAAGGATAAAAATGCTAATAATATCGACAAATAAGCTGGTAATATGTTCGGCAATGGTAAAGGTTTTTCCTAAAGCTTAAAATGGTCGTTCGTAAAATCGTTTTCCGGTTGTTTTAACGTTTTGGTAATTTCGTTTTTTTTTAGTTACATCGTTAGCCATTTTTAGGTTATAACAAATCGATTTTAACTGCTTTCCTTCGCTTTTTTTTTTATTGTTTTTCGCGTTTTACCTAACCCTCGATTTGTACCGTTATCGTATTACTTGTAACCAAATTTTCCAAAGCCTTATTTAGCTAATTTTTAATTATCGCGTTTGCCGGATTATTTAATTTTGCGATTTAGCGAATCTCGTTAATTTCGCGCTTTTTGTAAAATTTTTAAATGTTATAATATCAATTATAAGCCTTTTTTCCGCTATTATACCTAATTGTACAAAGCATTAATATAACGAAAAGCTATCGGTGCAAATTATTAATTTCGGGGCTTTTTAATTTAGCTTTTTAAAAATCGTTACAAGCGTTAAATTAAAAACGTAGGCTATATTAAACCCGTTAACCATTTTATAAATTTCATTTGCGAAAACGCTTTTTATAACCTTTTTGCATTTAATTAACGTTTAATGTAAAATGTTTCCAATTAGCTAAAAGCTGGTTTTTTAATTATTGGATTTTTTATTGCCTAATATAATTACGAACCCGATTTGTAAATTTAAGTTTGGATTATTTGCGAATAATCCGTTTACGAAAACGTAAAGGTTGGTTTTTTGCAAATCTAATAAAACGTATTTCAGCTTTTTTAACGTTGTCGATTTGCCATTTAATTTTTTTGTTTAGTTTAACCACGTCCTTTTATCCCGGGTTTTTAGTTTGCGCCGCTACGAAATAGTCGAATGCGGTTTCCGGTTGGCATATGAATTAATATATGCGTTTCGAGCTTTTTAAACGATATATTTATAGCTTAAGCTTTTTAAATCGGTTTTTATTAGTTCGAGCCTTTTTTATTTTTTTTATCGAATTTCGAGCTTATAATTTCCTATTAGATTTTGCACCCGTTAAAATCGGCTTCGTTTCCCGGCTTAAAAATCGATTTCGGTTTTGCACGAAAGCTTGCTTTTTAAATCGCTAATTTTTCTTTTATTAAAAAGTCCGGATTTTTAAAATTTAAAGTGTCGTTTATTTATGCTTACGATTTTAAAGCTTTATCCGCTTTTTAAAATAAGCAAATAAAAATCGTAGCTTAACGTTTAGCAATTTAAGCGCTTTTTATAATGCTTTTAATAAATAACGAACTAATGCAATTAATTCCGCGATCGTAAAAAGGCTTAATTATTTTAAATAACGTGCCCGGTTTAAACCATATTAACAACTTTTTAAGTAAGCGTAAAAAACGTTTTTTACAGTTTTAATTCCGATTATGTACGTTTAGCTAATATTTCGAATTATTAAATTAAACTTTATAAGCGTAAACGATAGTACGATCGTTAGGATTAATCGTTAACTGCATTTTATAATCGTGGGAAATTGCGTAAAAATGTTATATTTTTTTTCGTCGTTATATCTTATAGTTACGAGTTTCGATTTTTTAAAAGGTTTAAATTTGCCTTTTTACCTCGTTTACAATCCGTAATTTAAAAATCGTGTTCCGTTAAAAGTTTTTCCAATAATCGGCTTAATTATTTTAACGCCGATAAATGCGTTTAGTTTTTATTAGGTTAACTGTTTAAATGGTAGACCGGGAGTTGTAATTTTGCTTTTTTGTTTAAATCGGATCGCTAATTGGTAAAATTAGTGCTTTTTAGCGTTTAAAAACGTCGTATATGCATTTGCCGAAAGCTTCGTTTTATTGCAATTATTGGTTATGCGTTTTTAAAAGCGACTTTGTTATTAAACTTAAGTAATACCGTAATTTTAAATAAAATGGCTGTTTAATTTTAAGGCTTTTTGTTTTCTATTTTGCGGCTTTTTTTTCGGGGGTTTTTTTCGGCGTTTTAACTATTCGGGCTTAAAGTATCGAAGGTGCTAGCTGTTTTTCGGATTTTTGCACGATAGGTTTTTTTTTTTATAATAAGGTTTAACCACCGTGCTTTTAAAAGTCGCGTTACCGTTAATCGTTTTCACCGTAATTAACGTGTTTATTATGGATAAAACCTTATACGGGCCTTGCTATTCGTCCTTTTCCCGGAATATAAAACTTTCTTTTTAAAGCTAAAAAGCTCGGAAACACCCGTTTTATTCGGTTTATTACGTGCAGCTAGTGCTTTTTCACACGTCGCTTATCGTATAAAAATCCGGATTTTTGCTATAGCTTTCCTAATTGTAACGGCTTTTTATACCTAGGTTTGTAAAATAGCGATTCGTTATTAATTTAAAGCATTGTTTTAAAAACGAGCAATGTAAAAACAAATCCGTCGAAGCCGGCCGTATCGTTTACGGCTTTTATTGCTTTTTTAAAGCATTAATTCGAAATGCATAATTAGGCATTTTTATCGGATAATATTAAAAGCCCGGCGTAAAAAGGCGTAATATCTTTTAATTTGCCAATTAACTAATGCGTTTCGATTGGGACCTATTTACAAATAATCCTAAAAAGCTTTGCTTTCGTTTAAAATTCGCTCGCGGCGAAATTAGTACCGGCATTGTAAAAAATTGCGTTAAAAGGCTTTAAATAAACGTCGATTTAGCACCGTTTAAAAGCTTCCCACGTTTTTTTTGCCGATATGTTTTTAAAAAGCGCTGCAATATTAAAAGCTATACTTATATTAATTACGTGAAAAATTGGCTTATAATCGACGTAAAAATACGTTTGTAATTATTTCGTAATTAAAATTAATATCGTTTTAAAGTTTAAATCGAAAGCGTTATAATGTAAAACTTTTTTTTTAATAAAAATGGCACATTCGATTAATTATTGCGAAAGCGTCGCGATTAGCTTCGTGCTTTACACGCTTTAAAACGTTCCAAAGTTTTCGATAAATGGGTGCCTAAAACGCTTATATACGCGTTTTAGCTCGGCTTTCGTAAAAAACTGCTTCCGCGATTTTTGTTTCCGTTATAAAGCTAACTGCCGTCGTAACGTGGGTAACGTCGTCGAGAAAAAACCAAAAGTGGCCGTACTTTTTTATAATCGGGACGCGCGTACCGTTATCTTTTATAAGCTCGTTACGCGTGTTATTTAAATAAACGTGCAATGCGTCCATATTTGCAAAGCACAGCAGGAAAAAAGTCGGAGTTGGAATTATAAAAAACGTAATTTGGCTAATTAAAGTCGGAATAATGATTTTTCCGGTATTGGAAACAGTTTTTTTTAATTCGAAAATCACGCGTTTTTATGCCTATTTATATTTAACGACGAGATTTGGCTTATAACGTTAAAATGCGTGGATTTAATCCTTTCCGGCCGTAAAAGTTATTGCTGCACTTGTATCCGGAAAAATCCCTTGCTATTACTTAATGCTTCGGATTTTGTATTAAACTAATACCTAATTCGCAGGAATATAGGAATAAAGCTTGCCAAATCCCGAATTTTAACGCTTATAAATGCGGTAAGTAAAAGCCTTTTTAATTAAGTATGCGGCCGTGGCGGAGGTTATAAAGTAGCTGCTTTTATAATCCTCCTTTTCCTTTATTTTTTAATCGTTAAAATTAAAAGATGGCTGTTCCTTTTCGTCGGTGCTTTTAAGCTCCACTAATGCGAGGAATTGGGTGTACCTTTTGCGTGGTTTGTTTTATGCTTTTCTTTATGCTTTTTATTGCTTTTTAAATTGTCGTTGTTTTTTAAAAAAGTGGCGTATTAATTTGCAATCCGGCCTTTTGCAAATTTAACAACCGCGTATATATAGGCGTAAACGGGGGCTTAATTGGAAAGATTTGGGTTTATATGCTCGGTTTCAACTTTTATTATCCTTTTTACGATTTTTGTAATTTTTAAACTTCCGTTTTATAAAATGAATGCCAGGGGTGCGTGCGTTTTCCTCCATTTGCAAAGTGCTTTTTAATTAGGAAAATAGGCTTTTAAAAATCCGGCTGGGATTTATAAGGACGGTTTTAAGCTCCGGCACGCTTTAAATTGCTTGTAAAATGCTTGCAATAAACTGGTTTTCGTTTTGGTAAAACGGGCCGAAAGCGCGTTAACAAGCTTGTAATTTATCCAAAAGGGTTTGCAAAACTTCCATGTTAAATTTGCCTATATTAGCAATTTTTAAACGGACTATTTGGAAAATAGTCGAGCTTTAATCCGTATAGTATAATAATCGGTTAATTTCGGTGTTAAAATACTTTTTAAAAATTATATAAATTTTTCGAAAAGTAAGGCTAATACCGATATATCGAATGTATTATTTTTAGCTTTGCTTTAAAATGCTAAAAGAAAAATCGCATAAAACTATAAAAGTGGTATTTCGAAAGTTTCGTATATGGTTGCGAAAAATAAAATTTTGTCGTTTAAAATATCGTATGGATTACCGGAATAGCTGTACTCCTTATTTTACGCGTTTTAAAATGCTTTTATTAAGCTTTTATTAATAGTAGCGTTAAACACCTTTTTAAAAAGGAGTTACTTATACCGGGATTTCGCACGTATCGGGGCTTCGTATCGAAAGCGTAATATCGTTACAATTTATACTCCCTCGATCGGTGGAATGGATTTTCCGCGATTTTTTTATTGCATATATTGGTCGAAATAGGATCCTAATATAGCGGTGGTTTTAAAAATTGGCAAAGTTAAAAATTAATTAACCGAAAGCGTTTATGGATTTGCAAATTAGCTGGCTAAAAGTGCAAATTAGCGGGCCGGGGTGCTTAGGGAACTGCCGATTAGCTAAATGGTAAAAGCCGCCGATTTAATAAAAGGATGGCTAAAAAATCGATGCGCTTTTTAATACGAGTTTTTATGGAAAGGGGAAATAGGCATCGTATTCGTAAAGGAAATTAAAAAGTATTTTCGAAAGCGTAACGGATTTTTAAACCGCCGGCTTAATAATTTTTAAATTTTATTTCGGCCAATTTCCCGCTTAATTATAATTTCATTTGGAAGAAAAACGCGGCGTGTTTTTTAAAGGCATTTAAAGCGTCGTTTAAATAATTATTTGGTTTAAAACTCGTGCGATTTTAAGAAAAAAAGGGCTGCGATCCGGTTAATAGGGTTATTTTAAAAATTAACTCCTATTGCATAATTTGCATAAGTTTTTCGTTAAGCTTTCCTTTTGGCGGACCGGGAACTGGGATTTTATAATTTTCCAAATGCTTGCGGAAAACTCGAGCGATCCGTTAATCGAGGTTTTCGAAATGCGTTGCTTTTCACCTTTCGTAATCCTCGAATACGTCGTTTAAATGGTTGTTGCTATGCGTGTTTCCGTATAAAAGCAGTGTTTTAAGCATCCATACATTCCGGCGAGCAATGAAAACTTTATTAGGTAATCCTCCGAGGTTATAAAAAGGGCTTGTTAAAAAGGAATGTTAATGTTTTGTGCTAAAAATTTAAGGAGGTCGTATAATAAAACGTGCTTTTTGTAATTATACGTTGCTTATTGCTAAGCTTTTCCGCTTGTTATTCCAAAGTATCGGATATGTTATCGGTAAGGGTTAACGAGCAATATCGTTTAAGTAATCGATTTAAAAGTCCAGTCGCTTGCTTTAGGAAAGTGCTTAAAAGGATTACGTAACGCCCTTTTTACAATTGTTTAAATTTTATAAACAAAGGTTTAATCGCTTGCTTTAAAAAGGTGCTTTTATTATTTGATTAACTCGTGTGTAACGCGCTACCGAGCAGTGAAATGCAATTCCTTTGCTTTTAAGCTTTTCCGTTTAACCCAATCGCTTTAAAAAAAGGTATCGAACGGTTAAACCTTTTACCTTGCTTATTTGTGTTACCTTTTTAAGCAATACTAATTAGTGTTGGTAAAAGTGGTACTTTTATAAGCACGGAAATCTCTTAAAAGGAAAGAATAAAAATTTATAAATTTGGAATTGGTGTTTGTAATAATGCATGTTTATGTAGGAATTTAATTACAAAAAAGGGATTACAAAATCCCCTTTTGTAAGCTCGTAAAAGCGCACGGCCCGTAGGCTTGCGGCTTTACAAAGCGTGGGCTTTTTTTAAATGCACGCGCTAAATTACGTGGATTAACAATAAGGTCGTTAATTAGTAACCTTTATTGCGACGTAAAAAGTAGCGAGTTTCGTTATAGCGCCGATATAATGGTGGAAAAGCGGGGACGAATCCCTTCCCTTTTTATACGTCGTACTTCCTTAAAGGTATTTTTAACGAGCTGCCGTTTAAAAAGCACCTTCCTTTTTACGGCGGTAAAATCGTTAAAAGAAACGTGTTTTTTAACCATAAGGGCTCGGATTTATATTTCCTTTTATTTTGCCCATCTTTTAACGCTTTTTTTAAAAGAGGTAAATCGTTTTTACAGCTTTTGGAAACGATCCTGGTTCGTTCGAGTAGCGTTTCGAAAATGGGCTAAGGTTTAAATGCGTATTTCTTGTTATTCCGCTAAAGCGGCGACGTTTTCCCAAACTTACTAGGCGAATAGGTAGCTTTTCGTAAAAATCCGTTGGTAAAACTTTTCCTATTATTCCACGGAAGCTAATAATCCCTTTTTATACATGGAAACGAAAGTATAATAACTATAAGTAATGCTATCGTAATGGGTTTTAAATTTACTAAGTTACTTTTAAACGTTAAATCCCGCTCGACGTTTTTAAATAGGGCCATAATAGCACGGTAGGTATTAACAAATTTTTGTTAAATATTAACCATCCATTTCGAAAAGTTAAGCATTTTCCTTAAAAATTAAAAGGCTTTTTAACCTATAGCTTTTTCAAAAGTGGGGATTAAGTATAAAATAAAAGCCCCCGCGTTGTTTATTATTAGGACGTTTATTAATTACGGTACGAAAAAAGGGGGGTTTTTCGCTAACCTTATAAGCTTAAAGCGGATCGCCTTAAGCCGGCATATTAGGCAAAAATGTATAAGTAGCGCGGAATAACGCGATGTTTTATTCGTAAACCGCAAATTAAACCGCGTAATTTCGAACTTCCTTTTATGTTTATTTAAAAGCCGCGTTAATTTTACTCGCTAATGGAAGTGCGCGATAATAAGCACCCGAAGTGATTGGTAATTATTCCTTAGCTACTTTACTAAATCGCGGGTTAAAACGCGCGCAAGCCAAAATACCAGGGCCAATGCATAAGCCTAAAGCTGTAAAGCACCAATTGCCACCCACGTAACTTTAGGCCACTTTTAACACCCCCCGTAAGCCATGCAACGGTTTTAAAGGCATTACGAGCACGCATTTACGTAGTAACCTTCCAAGTTCGTAATGTTTCTTTGGTTTTCTTATAAGCCGTTTACTGCGGCATTTGCTGCATTCCCAGCTAAACAATAAACCTCGCCTATCTTTCCGCCGTTAAGCCCTTCGTAAAACCGTCCGCTTTTATATTGGCCGTGCCAACTAGCTTAAGGGTGAAAAGTTAACGCTTTATAGCATCGATTACCCATTGTAGCGGAGGTCGATTATGCGGGTGCGGGTTAATTCCAACGGGTTTAACACCGTCGTTTAAGCGTTAGCGCTATCCGTATGCACCACGAAAGTTTCTCGCTAAAGGTATTTAGTTTTTTTTAAAATGCTTTTAATTTAAAGCAAAGCCCGGCCCGTTAGCAAAAGGTTAACGAATTCCGTTTCCGTCGTTAACGTCGTTATAAAAGTTTACTTTTTTAATTGCCAATAAACAGGACCACCCGTAGCATAACGATTACGCCGCTTGTAAATGCCCTCGTACGGAAGCAGTTAGCGAACGAGGCATTTCCGTAAGCTTTTAAACCTATCGCTTCGGCGTTGTAAATAGGCTTATTAAAAGTAAGCGCAACCTTTTAATACTAATAATGTAGCGCTAAAAGTGCTTTAGCAGTGCCAAATGCTCGTTACCGGGATTAGCGTTAACCTTTTGCAACCTTTTTACGGTATACGTGATATTAGGGCGAGTAATGCCAGCGAATAGCTAATATTCGCTATTTCCGACTAGTAGCGCAAAACCTCCTCGTACGGGAAAAGGTCCCAAATGATCGGCATTATAAAGCCAAAAGGTTAAAGCGTTTTTATTGCTTTAAGGTCCTCCCGTTCGTATTTGGTAATAATTTTGTTAATATAGTCGCGTTAGTAAAGGCTTACAGTCCTCCGCTGGCGATCCTTTACAATTTGCATACCGAGGAACGTTTTTGCGTTACTTAAAGCGGTTATTTCGAACCGGTTACCCACCTCGTTAGCGATGGCTTTAATTTCCGTAACCGTACGAGCGGCAATTTGGAAATCGTCCACGTAAAGCAATATATGGCGCCCGTTTCCTTTTTGCGTAAAGGCAAACGTTTTAATAAATCGGCTTAAAGCTAAATGCCTCGAGCTCCGGAATAATCGTTTAATACCATTACAAAAGCGATTTGCGAAAGCCGTAAAGTGCTTTTTTTAAACGGTAATAGTAGCTTTTTGCTTAACCGGAATGCTTTAAAATTGTTGTACGTATATTATAACGTTACCAAATACGATGGCGCTAAAATAGGCAGCCACGAAGTCGAACTGGCGGCATTTAAGGTCGTTAACGGCCATAAGCACAAAAAACACCCTCGTAAATGCTGCATAGGCGATTGCCGCGTACGTTACAGCTTTATCCTCGCCCGGAGTATCGTCGTAATTGCCGCAAACGACTTAACGCGTTTTAATCTTTTTAAAAGCGCCGTTAAGCGTTAGCTTAAGCACGTATACCCATTTGCCCGGCAATGCTTTAGCGTTCGGGGGCATTTTTCCAATACCCACGTGCTTTTTTCAAACAGCGTGTTAATTTGCTTTTGCATTGCTAGTTTATAATATCGCTCGTACTCGGTTTCGTGCTTTACCGCGTTATAGTAATAGGCCGGAATATACGGTGTTCCCGGCACCGTGGCGACGCTGAAAAGCGCGAGGTCGGGGATTTTAAAGCCGCCGATTTTTTAAAGCAAAACGATATCGTTATCCGGGTACGTGATATTAACGAATGCAAAACCCGTTTTTCGGGCAGTTTTTTCGGCAGCTTTAATATTCGTATTAAAGCTGTAAAAGCTTTCGTCGTTTCCGGCGCTTTTAGGGTTACCCGGATCCTTTTCCGCCACTTTTTTAATATTTTTAAGCTCGAAGCGAGCCGTTGTAAATGCTTCCGCGGGCTTCCTTTTTTGCAGGTTTTTAGTATTAGGACTTTATAATGCTTAAAGGCCGTTAAGCGCTCTCTTAGTCGCCGGTTACTCGGCGGGGGCGGCGGCCGCTTTTTGCAAGTCCTTTTTTTGGGCGCTGCGGCACCGTAACCGCCTTATTGCTAAGCTCGGGAGTTTTTTTAAATGTTAGCATGCCCGGGCCGGCGGGCTTTTTGGGCTTTTTAAGCTTTGTAACGGCAGGCTCCTCGTTTTTCGCTTCGGTTTCCCCGGTTTTTTCCGCAAGCGATAAATCGTTATTACTTCCGGGCCGGCAGTATCGCTAGTTGCACCGGTGTTACTATCGTTACTATCGGTGGAATTAGTAGTTGGGCTAGTATTATAAACCTAAATGCCTATTGTAAAGTAAAGGTTTTTAATAACGGTTTCGTTAACCGCATTAGTGGTAATCGCCTTTTTAACAAAGTTATAGGGCGACTTTCGGCGTTTATTAACGCCCTCGTTAATCCGTGCGTTACGGTAACGGAAAACCTTATTAGTACCATCCGGCTTAATTAGTAGGATTTCGTTATGGAGGTTTCCCAGCCTATAAGCCGGCCCCTCGTTATTTTAAAAGCCATTTTATTAGTTTTAACTTGTTTGCCGTTTTTAATTAGCATTTAAGCGACCGCGCTTTAAATGCGGAAAGTACGGATTAGTGGTTGGTAATACTTTTTGTTAAGGCCGATTGCTTTTGCTTACGCTTCGTGCGGGCTTTTCTTACCGCTAAAAGCTGTATTTGGGGTGTAGTTTAGCACCCTTTTCGCTATTTGCAAGGCATATACCCAGTACTTTTTATGCAAACCGTTAGCGTTAATCCCGGTGCGAGCCGCGTTAAGTATAGTACGGTTAGCACGTTTAACGATGTTGTTTATTTCCGGGCATCGCGCCGGGCTAATCTCGCAAGCTTTGCTTCGAGTAATACAATAGGCTTTTAGCTTTTCCGGGTTAAATTCCGTGCCACCGTCCGTATGGATTGCTTATATTTTAATGCTTAATTGGAGTTTAATATAGCTAATCCAGTTATAAACTTTCGTAAAAATTTCCGTGCTAGCTTTGCTAATTGCAAAAATTACCTAGCCAAAAGTAATTGCCTTATTAGTAATATAAACGGCGTAATTATATTCGCCGTATGAAAAAGCGAAATGGTTAATATATTTATATAAATACGGCTTAAAAGGCGGGTAATGCGGTGAAAGTAACGATTACCGATGATTTGGGTCGCTTTGCTTTCCAAATAACCGTTACAAGTATGTTTTAATGCTTTAAAGTAGCTGATTTTAATGCTTGTAACGCGGTAAGCCGTTATTACCGCCTTTTTATTGGCATGCATTAAGCGCCGATGCATTATTACGTAAGGCACCGGGCGTTTTATCGTGGTTGGTGCGTTAGCTTTCGTCGGTCGGTTTCCTTCGTTAAGTGCACCTTCCCCCGAAAAAATCTTCCTATCGGACCTATTGTTAATAGCCGCTAAGGAAACCCGGCTATTTTAATATTACGGGCCACTAAAATAAGCCGGATGCATAACAGGTTTTAATAGGCCATTTGGCTTTATTTAAACCGCGTTTTCCGACTTTTTTTAATAACGACGTCGGCAACGCAACTGGGTTAAAAGAGCAGAAAAAGTAAGCTGGCAAAAGTTCGGGATGCTTATTACCAGCTAATGGGAAGGCCTGCACCTTATCGCCCAAAGCGCGCCTCGCGCGCGCTAAAAACCTTCGACAATCGGGGTGCTTTAACCTCCGCGCATTACTAAACCGCCTTTCGACTTCCTTTTCGCTTTCGCCTTGCGCACCGAGCCGAAACGATTCCGAAATGCACAAAAAGACTGCAGGCCGGCAGGCAGTTAAAACACATTGAACGAATAGCCGGCCCGGCCGCCGCCGTCCCCCGCCATATACGCGACCCTTTCGGTCGAACACACACGCGACTCCTCCTCGGTCGACCGCATTTACGATACGCACGGCGCAAAATTAGCCTGCTTAGGCTTTTGCTTAAGCACGCACGCGTAAAATTAGCTTAACGCTCGCGCTTTTATTTGTTATCACGCCGGGTTATATTAAAGTATAGGTGGCATCGCACGCGTAAGGTTTTATCGCGGCTTTATTTGCTAGCATAACCGTAAAAGCACGACCTGCACCACGTTGGCAAACCGCGCAGCGTATCGTTAATACGCGATAAACACATAAAAAGCATACAAGGTTGGAATTACTTTTTCAGCCCCCGAACTTTCTTTTTTGCCGGGCTTAAGGGGGGACCGTTACGATCCCCTCCGCTTACACCCGGCCTTGCACTTTCCCGGCACTTTGCCGGCCGACTGCTTTTTTTACCACTAATAGCAGCGCTTACAGCGCCCCGGCGTTTATTCGCCCTTTTACCGATTGCCCGCTTACTAACAAGGAGCGCCGGAATGCGGCCCAAAAACCGTGTGTTTTAGGTAGGCCTTTTTTTTTATTTTTTTTTTTTTTTTTATTTTTTTTTTTTAGCTGGCTTACCTTATGGTTTAATTTGTTAGCCGCCTCGATAGTAACATATAACCTCGTATTAAGCTTAAGTAGCGCTAGCACGTTATATGCCCCTTGGGAAGTAGGGACTGGTAAATCCCGACTAGCTAACGTTAAATATACTTTCTTTTTCTTTCTCTCTCTTCCGTTAGGTGCGTTGCCCAGGGCCACAAGGCCCGGGGGCGCGTTTGCGGGCACGTTAACGTTAGCAATTAGTACGTTATTGTTAATTTGGTAGCTGCCTAACCACTTGTCGTCGGGCGTTACGAAGTAATCGGTTTAATCGTTTTTTAAGCCTGCCTTGCGCATTTTGCCAAAGCTAAAAAGGTTAAAAGGGAACTTAAACGTAAAGATTGCCTATAAGGTAACTGTAGTAACGCCCGCTTTATTGCGCTAATGCATTTCGACGGTGCCTTTTTTAACGGAAACTTAGGCGCCGCCGTTGGCCGTGGTAGCGTTATAGGGGACCTCGCGCTTTTTTAGCGAGGTGAACCACTTGCGATCGTTAAAATGGTGTTTAAACGAGCCGGAATCGATTATTACGGCGTTACGGGCATTGTTAACATTGCTTAAAGCGGTATTGGCCATGTTATATTGGCTAGCACTGCCCGATTAACCGGCATACCACCAGTATGGTCGGCAGCCCTCGGTTAGCTGTAGCCTCGTTGGCTGCCTTATTGCTCGCTGGAAGCGCCGTCCGGATACTTAGCCTTCCAAGCCTCCTCGAGCTTAAAGTGCAAAAGCTAGCAGTTGTCGTTACCGCTTTTATAATGCTTACCGCACCTATCGTGGTGGGAAGCACGCGAAACGATAATGCAACCCTTTTTATTACAAGGCCTCGGCTTTTAAAATCCCTCCGGCTTTTTATTGGTGTTAGCTATAGCCCTCGATTTCGAAGCCTTTATAACCGCCGTATTTTCGAGCACTTTCGAAATGAAGTTAGCGGGAGTGCGGCGCTCGCTTTTACAATTCCCTAAAGCTATAGCTACCGTAAAAGGGTAAGTGGCGCTAAGCCCGTTAACGAGGCTCCTTATAAGCATCCGATCCGGAATATTAATGTTAGCTTAATCCAAAGCCTGTTTTACTTGTAACCAGCGGTCCGTATACTTTTTAACGTTACCGTTAAACTTTTCCACCGAAATTGTATAATGTTCGTTAATTAGGGCGTTAAAACGGCCGTTAGCGGTAATTCCAATAGTGCTAACTACCTTATCCTAAAAAGCTTTTGGGTTTTAATCCTCGTCGTTTTTGGGGCGGTTTTAACCGGCCTTTTCCAGGTTTATGGTTACCTTTTCGATATTATTACGGATGCAATACCATATTAATATCCTCTTAAAGGCCCATAACTGTATAACTTCGTAATTTTCCGTTTTAACCGGTTTAGCCGGAAGGTTAGTAAATATAAAAGAAATGTTGCGGGAAGCGGTTAAATGCACCCGGATAGTGCGCTTTTATATTTCCAGGTTAAAAGGCCTTAGCAAGTCCGGGATCTTTACTACGACTTCGCGGTATTCCGCCATTTTGGCGACTTTGTTAGCACTTTTAACGCGTATAAAAGGCGTTAAATTGCAAGGGAAATGGTGCTTTTAACGCTAAAAGGGTTATCGTTATTGCTTTGTTATAGTTGCTAATCGGCGCCGAACGCGGCTTTGTTAATTGTCGTTTAACGGTTTTTTAACTGCTGCGCTTCGCCCGTAATCCACGGCGAGAAACGCAAGCAACGGGAAACAACTCGTGCACCGTTAATCTCTCCTAATTAAGCAAAAATATCGTTAACGGTAGCGCGAGGGCTTATAACCTAATGGAAGTGCGCGATAACAAGCACCCGAAGTAATTAGTAATTATTTTTAGCTATTTTACTAAATCGCGGGCTAAAGCGCGCGCAGGCCAAAATACCAGGGCCAGTGCATAGGTTTAAAGCTGTAAAGCACCAGTTGCCACCTACGTGATTCCAAGCCACTTTTAACACTCGCTTTAGCTTAAATCGTATCGATGGATTTTTTAGCTTTTTTAGCGATTGTTTAAAGTTATCGTTAAAATCTTCGAACCGTTTTTCGATTTCGGAGGTTTTTAATTTAAACGTTTAATATTTTCGTCGTAATTCGCTTCGTTATTATCTTCGTTAATGGTTTTTTAAGTGGTACCAATTGCGGGGACCGACGTGGTTAGTGTAAGGAATTGGGTTTTCGTAAGCGGCTGCCCAAAAGCCGTTTACGGAGGGTTGGAAAGTGCCGTGGCGGCGAGGGCCGACCGTAGCTATCGACCTAATCGTAACTGGAAGGGGTTGGATTGCTTAAATAATGCCTTTTAAAGTTTAGGAGGAAAAATAATAAGCTATTACTAAGCGGTCCTAAATGAAAAAAAATTATTTGTAATAAAAGGATAATATCGGTTTGAAATATTGTATTTATAAAAGCTAATAATTTTTTAAAGCCTTAAAAGATGCTTAAAAAGCTAAAATCTGCTTAAAAGGATTTAAAAGGGAAAAAGGGAATAAATAAAAGGACTTTATAATCCGTGCGGGGTTTAAACGTCCGGGGCACCTTTTCCGGCTTTGGCCCTTTTAATCGCCTTACTTTAAGTCGGGCACTAATTTCCTGCGAGGGATTGGCTTAATCCCCGTCCACGTAACCGCTTCCGTATAACACAACGCCCGACCGCCTCCCAAAATTTAGCTAGTTTTTATATTGCCCCCTAAAACTGTTATACTTGTTCCTAACCCTTTTTAACTAGTCGATATCGGGCTACTAATCGGATAGGGTTTTTGCCGCCGTTTTAAAGCACTTGGTTTGCCAGTTGGCGATCGCCGGGTTCGTTTTTCCCAGCCGGCCGGCTTTCGCGAAAGCCTCGAAAAAGGCCAACAACTAGTTAACGGTCCAGTTCGTGCGTCGCCGGGCATCCTAAAAGGTCCTTTAAGTCGATTGCGAGGCCGTAGCGAAAAAGGAAGCGAGGGAAAAAGCGAAAGAAGGTGCGAAAAAGGGGGTAGGAAAAAGCGGCAAAAGCGATTCCGGTGCCTCCGAGGCTTTTATAACCTTAAAAGGATCGGAAAAGCCGTGCAAATTGCCGGCCTCCGGGGCGTTTAAAAAGATCGCTAAAGTCCTTAACGTGATTTGGGTGGCCGGAGGATCCTCCAAATCCTCGATAAAGGTTATAGGAAATTGGGGTTGCATAAATACGGCCCGATCTTCCTGTTTTAAACGCCGGCGCCGGGTACGAAAGGCGAAGTGGTAAGGCATAACGAGGGTAATGTAAATGGTGTTTTTAAATCGTTGTTTTCGTTATTTTTTATTTAAAACTAGCACTTTAAAGTTGTCCCTTTATATACTATAAAAGTGCCTGGCTTCCGGGCTTTCGAACGATATTATTGCCAGCTTTAAAAGCCCTTTGGATCCTCCAAATTATAACGCTATTTTTATTCGCGTTAACGCGTTACACGGCCGGCCCGCCCTTATTTTAGGAATAGCTTTTATTTTAATCGTCCGTGCCGTTGCATTCGACGGGTGGACGCCCCCCGGCTGCCGGGGATGTGAATCCACCGGAAAACAGGGCCAAAAATACATAATTTGCCATAAGGCCACCCCGGCAACCGTTTCCACTTCGAAGAAAACATGCAAAAAATAACAGGGGGGGTTAAAAAACCAAAAACACCGTACGGGCGAACACGCCCTAAGTAGCAATGTAGCGAACCGAGGCTTAAAAAACTAAAAGCGGATAAAAGCTCGTTATGTTTAGCTTGGTCGTTTAGGCAGCGTGTACGGGTGGATTAAGCCCTAAGTTAATACTTGCGAACTCGGTTAAAAAGAATAAAATTTTCTTTCGCTTAAAGTTTGTGAACTAAATACCTGTTATACGTTTCCAACCAATGCCCGTTAAGGTAATTAATAGCTTACACGGTGCTTACGGGAGGAGAAACCCTAATCCGATCGCAAGCCTTATGTTTTATCCGGTTTAAAGTTCGATATCGCCTCCCCGGCTGGAAGGTGAAACATAAGCCGGGAGAATTTACCATTGCAGGGATTAAGCCCGCTTTATCCTAAGCAACCCGTTATATATCCCTTACAAGGCCTTAAAAGGACGCGCGCCGCAATTAGCTTTGGATTTCCCAAGTCGAGCAAGCAAAGAAAGAGAAAAAAAAAGTATATTTAACGTTAGCTAATCGGGATTTACCAGTCCCTGCTTCCCAAGGGGCATATAACGTGCTAGCGCTACCTAAGCTTAACACGAGGCTATATGTTACTATCGAAGCGGCTAACAAATTAAACCATAAGGCAAACCAGCTAAAAAAAAAAAAATAAAAAAAAAAAAATAAAATAAAAAAAAAAGGCCTACCCAAAGCACACGGTTTTTAGGCCGCATTCCGGCGCTCCTTGTTAGTAAGCGGGCAATCGGCAAAAGGGCGAATAAACGCCGGGGCGTTGTAAGCGCTGCTGTTAGTGGTAAAAGAAAGCAGTCGGCCGGCAAAGTGCCGGGAAAGTGCAAGGCCGGGTGTAAGCAAAAGGGATCGCAACGGTCCCCCCTTAAACCCGGCCAAAAAAAAAAAGTTCGGGGGCTGGAAGGCCTAATTCCAACCCTATATGCTTCTTATGTGTTTATCGCGTATTAACGATACGCTGCGCGGTTTGCCAACGTGGTGCAGGTCGTGCCTTTACGGTCATGCTAGCAAACAAAGCCGCGACAAAACCTTACGCGTGCGATGCCACTTATACATTCGTATAGCTCCGGTGTGACAACAAACAAAAGCGCGTGCGGTTAGGCAAATCTTGCGCGTGCGTGCTTAAGCAGGTGCTTAAGCAGGCCAATCTTGCGCCGTGCGTATCGTCGGTGTGCGTAATCGACTTAAGAGGAGTCGCGTGTATGTGGCGGGGGACGGCGGCGGCCGGGCCGGCTATTCGTCCAATGTGTTTTAACTGCTTGCCGGCCTGCAATCTTCTTGTGCATTTCGGAATCGTTTCGGCTCGGTGCGCGAGGCGAAAGCGAAAAGGAAGTCGAAGGGCGGTCTGGTAATGCGCGGAGGTTAAAGCACCCCGATTGTCGAAGGTTTTCGGCGCGCGCGAGGCGCGCCTTGGGCGATAAGGTGCAGGCCTTCCCATTAACTAGCAATAGGCACCCCGAACCTTTGCCAGCCTACTTTTTCTGCTCTTTTGGCCCAGTTGCGTTGCCGACGTCGTTGTTAAAAGGAGTCGGAAAACGCGGTTTAAACAGGGCCAAATGGCTTGTTAAAACCTGTTGTATATCCGGCTTATTTTGGTGGCCCGTAATACCAAAATAGCCGGGTTTCCTTAACGGCTACTAACAGTGGGTCCGATAGGAAGATTTTTTCGGGGGAAGGTGTCGAGCAAGCAAAGGTTTGTAACGTGCTGCAGTTTTATGTAATTAAAAGCGGGGCAAGCTACTAAATATTTAAAGGTTTTGCACTTTTATGCTAACCTCGGCTTGCCACTAACAACTACTTTAATTAACCTCGGCTATAGCAAAACCACGTTTCGATATTGCGCGGTTATAAACGGGACGCTTTAGCGGGCCGGATAGCCCGATTAATTATCCGTTTCCATTTTAACTTAGCTTTATTTCATTTTACCCCGGCCGTTCCCAAGCAAGGACTTATATCTTTCAATTTATACCGCTTTAAATAATAAATAAGTTAAGTTACCCCTTGTCCGTTCACCCCCCCTGTCCGTTCACCCCCCTTGTCCGCCCACCTGCGGTTTTACAACCCCGAATCGTCGCACGTACTTCAATTTTACGGGATTTCATTAATTTTAATCCGTTTTCCTTCCTTTTTGCTGCATTCGAACGCTAAAATGCCAAAGAAACAATATACGAAACAAGAAATCGAACGAGCCGTCGCCGCGGTGCAAGCGAAAGTTCCTATCCGAAAGGCTGCCCGGACTTATGGGATACTAACGTCGACTTTACGAAATCGTTTAAAAGGCGCCCTACCTATCCGGCAGTCCCAAAAGCCTTTTTAGCGGTTAAGGCCGGCCTAAAAGAAGGGCCTGGCAGATTGGATACGCATACAGGCCTCCCTAAGCCTCCCTTTAACGCATGCAAAAGTTCGCTTTTTTGCCGAGGAAATCCTACGCCGGGAGGGCACCTAATAGGCCTTTAAGAAGCGCTGGATTAACCGCTTTTTGCAAAGATATCCGGAAATCCGTGTCGGAAAAGGCCGGCGTATAAAGTCGGCACGAGTTAAAAGGGCTATTACTGCAATAATTCGGCAGTGGTGGGAATACTTCCAAATTCCGGAGGTGGCCGGGATTAGGCCGGAAAATACGTACAACGCGGACGAAGGCGGCCTATAAAAGGGAAAAACAAGCAACGGGCTTGTTTTAGGCCTCGCGGAAGCCCGGCTTTTGCAAAAAAAAAAAAAAGCCTGGATTTCGCACTTGGACCTCGTTTATCGAATGCATCTCGGCCATTGGGATTTCGCTTCCTCTTTTCATTATTTTCAAAGGAAAATACGTATAAAAGCAATGGTTTCCGGAGGATTTAGGCCAATTTAAGGGCTGGGAATTTACTGCAACGAATAGCGGGTGAACTACGGATCGCACGGCCGTCGAATGGCTGTAAAAGGTCTTCTTTCCTCGCACTTAACCCTTTACCTTTAAACGCCGGCTTTTAATATTAAATGGCTACGAATCCCATATAACCAAAAAGTTTATATCTTTTTGCTTTTAAAACAACGTTTTTTGCTTTATTTACCCCTTTATTCCTCGCACGTTTTGCAGCCTTTGGATTTATCCGTTTTTAGCCCTTTTAAACAAGTAATGGAGGTGCGCGATAACAAGCACCCGAAGTAATTGGTAATTATTCCTTAGCTACTTTACTGGATCGCGGGTTAAAGCGCGCGCAAGCCAAAATACTAAAGCCAATGCATAAACTTAAAGCTGTAAAGCACTAATTGCCACCCACGTAACTTTAAGCCACTTTTAACACCCCCCCGTAGGCCATACAACGGTTTTAAAGGCATTACGAGCACGCATTTACGTAGTAACCCTCCAAGTCCGTAGTGTTTCCCTGGTTCTCCTATAAGCCGTTTATTGCGGCATTTGCTGCATTCCCAGCTAAATAACAAACCTCGCCTATCCTTCCGCCGTTAAGCCCTTTGTAAAACCGTCCGCCTTTATATTAGCCGTGCCAATTAGCTTAAAAGTGAAAAGTTAACGCTTTACAATATCGATTACCCACTTATAGCGGAGGTTAATTATGCGGGTGCGGGCTAATTCCAACGGGTTTAACACCGTCGTTTAGGCGTTAGCGCTATCCGTATGCATTACGAAAGTTTCTCGCTAAAAGTATCCAGTTTTTTTTAAAATGCCTTTAATCCAAAGCAAAGCCCGGCCCGTTAGCAAAAGGTTAACGAACTCCGCTTCCGTCGTTAACGTCGTTACAAAAGTCTGCTTTTTTAATTGCTAGTAAACAAGACCACCCGCTAGCATAACGATTACGCCGCTTGTAAATGCCCTCGTACGGAGGCAGTTAGCGAACGAGGCATTTTTATAAGCTTTTAAGCCTATCGCTTCGGCGCTGTAAGTAGGCCCACTAAAAGTAAACGCGAGCCTTTTAATGCTAATAATATAGCGCTAAAAGTGTTTTAATAATGCCAAATGCTTATTACCGGGATTAGCGTTAACTTTTTGCAACCTCCTTACGGTATACGTAATATTAGGGCGAGTAATGCCAACGAGGTAGCCAATACTCGCTATTTCCGACTGGTAGCGCAAAACCTCCTCGTGCGGGAAAGGGTCCCAAATAATCGGCATTACAAAGCTAAAAGGCTAAAGCGTTTTTACTGCTTTAAAGTCCTCCCGTTCGTATTTGGTAATAATTTTATTAATATAATCGCGTTAATAAAGGCTTATAATCCTCCGCTAGCGATCTTTTACAACCTGCATACCGAAGAACGTTTTTGCGTTACCTAAAGCGGTTATTTCGAACCGGCTACCCACTTTGTTAGCGATGGCTTTAATTTCCGTAACCGTACGAACGGCAATTTGGAAATCGTTTACGTAAAGCAATAGCATAACGCCCGTTTCCTTTTTGCGGTAAAAGCAAACGTTTTAATAAATCGGCCTAAAGCTAAATGTTTCGAATTCCGGAGTAATCGTTTAATACCACTATAAAGGCGATTTGCGAAAGCCGTAAAGTGCTTTTTTTAAGCGGCAATAGTAGCCTTTTTACCTAACCGGAATGCCTTAAAGTTGCTATACGTATACCATAACGTTACCAAATATAATAGCGCTAAAATAAGCAGTTACGAAGTCGAACTAGCGGCATTTAAAATCGTTAACGGCCACAAGCATAAAAAACACCCTCGTAAATGCTGCATAAGCGATTGCCGCGTACGTTATAGCCTTATTTTCGCCCGGAATATCGTTGTAATTGCCGCAAACAACCTAACGCGTTTTAATCTTTTTAAAAGCGCCGTTAGGCGTTAGTTTAAACACGTATACCCATTTGCCCGGCAGTGCTTTAGCGCCCGGGGGCAATTTTTCCAGCATTTACGTGCTTTTTTCGAGCAGCGTGTTAATTTGCTTTTACATTGCTAGTTTATAATATCGCTCGTACTCGGTTTCGTGCTTTACCGCGTCGTAATAATAGGCCGGAATATACGGTGTTCCCGGCACCGTAGCGACGTCGAAAAGCGCGAAGTTGGGAATTTTAAAGCCGCCGATTTTTTGGGGTAAAACGATATCGTTATCCGGGTACGTGATGTTAACGAATGCAAAACCCGTTTTTCGGGCAGTTTTTTCGGCAGCTTTAATATCCGTATTAAAGCTGTAAAAGCTTTCGTCGTTTCCGGCGCTTTTAAAGTTACCCGGATCCTTTTCCGCCACTTTTTTAATATTTTTAAGCTCGAAGCGAGCCGTTGTAAATGCCTTCGCGGGCTCCCTTTTTTTGCAAGTTTTTAGTGTTAGGACTTTATAATGCTTAAAAGCCGTTAGGCGCTCTTTTAATCGCCGGTTATTCGGCGGGAGCGGCGGCCGCTTTTTACAGGTCCTTTTTTTAGGCGCTACGGGCATTGTAACCGCCTCGTTGCCGAGCTCGGGAGTTTTTTCGGGTATTGGCATGCCCGGGCCGGCAAGCTTTTTAAGCTTTTTAAGCTTTACAGCGGTAAGCTTTTCGTTTTCCGCTTCGGTTTCCCCGGTTTTTTTCGCAAGCGATAAATCGTTATTACCTTCGGGGCCGGCAATATCGCTAATTGCACCGGTGTTACCATCGTTACTATCGGTAAAATTAGTAATTGGGCAGTATTATAAACCTAAATGCCTATTATAAAGTAAAGGTTTTTAATAACGGCTTTGTTAACCGCATTAGTAGTAATCGCCTTTTTAACAAAGTTATAAAGCGATTTCCGGCGTTTATTAACGCCCTCGTTAATTCGTGCGTTACGGCAACGGAAAACTTTATTAATACCATCCGGCTTAACTAGCAAAATCTCGTTATAAAGGATTTCCCAGCCTATAAGCCGGCCTTTCGTTACTTTAGGGCTATTTTGTTAGTTTTGGCTTGTTTGCCGTTTTTAATTAACACTTAAGCGATCGCGCCCTAAATGCGAAGGGTACGGATTAATGGTTGGTAATACTCCTCGTTAAGGCCGATTGCTTTTACCCACGCTTTATACGGGCTTTCCTTGCCGTTAAAAGCTGTATTTAAGGTGTAATTTAGCACCCTTTTCGCTGTTTGCAAGGCATATACCCAGTACTTTTTATGCAAGCCGTTAGCGTTAATCCCGGTGCGAGCCGCGTTAAGTATAATACGGTTAGCACGTTTAACGATGCTATTTATTTCCGGGCATCGCGCCGGGCTAATTTCGCAAACTTTACCTCGAGCAATGTAATAAGCTTTTAGCTTTTCCGGGTTAAATTCCGTACCACCGTCCGTATAAATTGCTTATATTTTAATGCTTAACTAAAGTTTAATATAGCTAATTTAATTACAAACCTTTGTAAAAATCTCCGTGCTAGCTTTGCTAACTGCAAAAATCACCTAATTAAAAGTAATTACTTTATTAGTAATATAAACGGCGTAATTATATCCGCCGTATGAAATAAGCGAAATAGTTAATGTATTTATGTAAATACGGCCTAAAAGGCGGGTAATGCGGTGGAAGTAACGATTGCCAATGATTTAAGTCGCTTTGCTTTTTAAACAACCGTTACAAGTATGCTTTAATGCTTCGAAATAGCTAATTTTAATGCCTGCAACGCGGCAGGCCGTTATTACCGCCTTTTTATTAATATGCATTAAGCGCCGATGCATTATTACGTAAAGCACCGGGCGTTTTATCGTGGTCGGTGCGTTAGTTTCCGTCGGTCGGTTTTTTCCGTTAAATGCGTTATTTAAAGCTATAAAGCCCGGGGGCGCGCTTGCGGGCACGTTAACGTTAGCAATTAGTACGTTATTGTTAATTTGGTAACTGCTTAACCATTTATCGTTAAGCGTTACGAAATAATCGGTTTAATCGTTTTTTAAGCCTGCTTTACGCATTTTGCCAAGGTTAAAAAGGTTAAAAAGGGATTTAAGCGTAAAAATTGCTTGTAAAGTAACTGTAATAACGCCCGCCTTATTACGCTAATGCATTTCGACGGTGCCCTTTTTAACGGAAATTTAGGCGCCGCCGTTAACCGTAGTAGCGTTATAAAAACTTTGCGCTTTTTTAACGAGGTAAACCATTTGCGATTGTTAAAATGGTGTTTAAACGAGCCGAAATCGATTATTACGGCGTTACGGGCATTGTTAATATTACTTAAAGCGGTATTAGCTATATTATATTAGCTAGCACTGCCTCGATTAACCGGCACACTATTAGTATGGTCGGCAGCCCTCGGGTTAGCTATAGCCTCGTTAGCTGCCTTATTACCTCGCTAAAAGCGCCGCTCCGGATATTTGGCCTTTTAAACTTTTTTAAATTTAAAATGCAAAAGTTAGCAATTGTTATTACCGCTTTTGTAATACTTACCGCACTTATCGTGGTGAGGAGCACGCGAAACGATAATACAACCCTTTTTATTATAAGGCTTCGGTTTTTAAAATCCCTTCGGCTTTTTATTAGTGTTAATTATAGCCCTCGATTTCGAGGCCTTTATAACCGCCGTGTTTTCGAGCATTTTCGAAATAAAGTTAGCGGAAATGCGGCGCTCGCTTTTACAATTTTTTAAAGCTATAGCCACCGCATAAGGGTAAGTGGCGCTAAGCCCGTTAACGAGGCTTTTTATAAGCATTCGATTTAAAATGTTAATATTAGCCTAATCCAAAGCCTGTTTTACTTGTAGCCAGCGGTTCGTATACTTTTTAACGTTACCGTTAAACTTTTCACCGAAATTGTATAATGTTCGTTAATTAAAACGTCGAAACGGCCGTTAGCGGTAATTTTAATAGTATTAATTACCTTATCCCAAAAAGCCTTTGGGTTTTAATCTTCGTCGTTTTTAGGGTGGTTTTAGCCGGCTTTTTCCAAATCCGTGGTTACCTTTTCGATATTGTTACGGATGCAATACCATGTTAATATCCTTTTAAAAGCCTATAACTATATAGCTTTGTAGTTTTCCGCTCCAACCGGTTTAGCCGGAAGGTTAGCAAATATAAAAAAGATGTTGCGGGAAGCGGTTAAATGCACCCGGATAGTGCGCTTCCATATTTCCAAATTAAAAGGCCCTAGCAAATCCGGGACCTTTACTGCGATTTCGCGGTATTCCGCCATTTTGGCGACTTTGTTAGCACTTTTAACGCGTATAAAGGCGTTGGATTGCAAAGGAAATGGTGCTTTTAAACGCTGAAAGGGTTATCGTTATTGCTTTGTTATAGTTGCTAATCGGCGCCGAACGCGGCCTTATTAATTGTCGTTTAACGGTTTTTTAACTGCTGCGCCTCGCCCGTAATCCACGGCGGGAAAACGCAAGCAACGGGAAATAACTCGTGCACCGTTAATCTCTCCTAATTAGGCAGAGATATCGTTAACGGTGGCGCGAGGGCTTATAACCTGATGGAGGTGCGCGATAACAGGCACCCGAAGTGATTGGTAATTGTTCCTTGGCTACTTTACTGGATCGCGGGCTAGGGCGCGCGCAGGCCAAAATACCAGGGCCAATGCATAGGCCTAAAGCTGTGGGGCACCAGTTGCCACCCACGTGACTCCAGGCCACCTTTAACAACAGGCTTACCGCAAAATAACCGGCTTTTAGGCTTTATTTACCTGCTTAACTGTGGTGGGAAAAGGTTTATTTTTGCAGAGCTATGCCTTTGCAAAATCACAAGCCCTTACCCCTTATATAATCAAGTCGGGGTGGCATCGGGCCTTTGGCCCCGGAATATCCGAAAACCCCTATCGAGCCGACTTTTACTCGAAAACTCCAACCAAGACAGCTAACGAGCCGGAATTTAACAATTTGCAGAGGATAACAGGGCCAAACAGCGTTTAAACGTTCCTACCTTGCTGTCCCAGGTGCCTTGGGAAACTCCCAAGCAGACTAGAAAGTTGGCCTCCCAAATTAGCACCTTTAAGGCCCGGATTCCGGCAAGCCCTACGGCCCGACTTTTCCTCCGGAAAGTCCAAAAAGGCTACGAGGCGCGTGAATTCGAATTAGCGGAGGCCCTGCAAAAATTAGGCGGCTGGAGGCCGAATTGGAGGCACAGCGGCCTCGCAAAAAAAGGAAAGTGGCCCCGGATCCCAACGAGACCTTCGTGAATATCCGGCGCGTTGCAAAGGCAAGGGGGCAAGTTGAGGAGGCAAATGATACAGCGTCTGAAACAGCGGAAGATTCTGATCAGGAATCTATATACAGTTGTATCGAGGTTAGTTAAATTGAGGTAGAAATTTGCAGTTGAATGCACTAGGTTTGGTCGGGATCCGAGTTTTGGGTGGGCGGACGGGGGGTGAACGGACAGGGGGTAACTTGACTTATTTTTAAAAAGACCTATTTATTGCATACCCTTTTCTTGCTCGATCGCGTCTTTTTCTTCCGTACAGGGCCTTTCCACCTTAAAGACTATAAGATGCAGCAAAAGCTATAATAGAAAAAGGAGTGAAAAGAAAAAATAGAAATGAAAAGAAGCTGGGAAGTGGGCGGATATGTGGTGCACCGACTTTTTATTATTGATCGACTCACCATGGGTAGGCTAGGTCTGGATCTAGCGATTCACCCAAGAACAAGTGCTTTACAACGAAACTGCTTGCCAGGCTTATTACCGGGCGCATCGAGCTGACGCAAAGGTGGGACAGCGTGACAAAGAAGCAATCAATCAAATGTAGCACACCAAGCAAAGTCAAAGGAAGACAAACACACGCCTAATCTGAACTTCGTTCTCTCCCTCCCTTCTTCTGTCTTTGCCTCGTGCGACTGAGCTCCTGGCGAGGCATATCCAGTCAGCAGGCACAAGCTCAAGCCTTGAGTTTAGACCGCCTGTTGTTTGGCCATATGCGCGCCATCAGCCAAGTCATGCAGGATTGCTGGACAAAGAATTAACAGGCATGGCCTGGATTCCATTGTGCCTAGGCTCGGCCGTCGGCGACGCACCACAGCTCTACCGTATATGTTACTTCTCGAATTTTTGACACTGACACTTGAGCACCCTGTGGCGGGAATTTCTCGACTGATGGCCTGGGCGATGACCACCGCGCTTTGCATTGCGCAGCCGCCGATGCCCACTCGCGCACGACGGCGCTATCAATCTCTTCCCCGAGCTAGTCTGAGCGGACTGGGCATCGAGGCTTGCCCGATAGTTCCAGAGCCTGGGGCTGTGTGATATCCAAGCTCCATCGGTAGATTTCGTGGGGCCCCGGACGCTAGAAGCCGGCCATGTTGAGAAAACGATTACTGTGGTGGGCATTAATTCCGTCAACGATTGAGCTATTACAGTGCCTTCTACTTGGGCTGATAAAGCAGTATAAAAAGGGGGAGTAGGTGGTGCGAACACACCTGTTTTGTGAAAGTCCCATCGCGCTACACAAGCTCGAAGTGAAAGCCCACTGATCAACCAGGTGGCTCACAAACGGGTCAAATATCCTCTGCGACATGTTTGAGTGGTAGTTGCCAGACCAAAGATGGCAGTTCTGCCAAGGCCAGATGCCGTCCCCGCCGTAGGCCTGCAGAGACGGAGCGGTGCTGTAAGGTGGGCTCCTTGATTTCTGTGAGGCGGTGTCCAACACCCCATCAGGCGGCTATCCAACACCCCATCTGCTTGTCCAACAGAAATTGCGTATTTGGTCCTGGCCCAAACCCCCACCTCGGCGGCGGCCAGGAGTCCATAGGCTCCTGCTCCTTGAGAAAGCGCAGCAATTGCAACGCACGCCTTGCCCCAAAAACACGCCGAAAATATAGCTCCCCGACACACAGACTAATATATTCTCTGCTCGTGGCCACATCCATAGCTTCGTCGGTCGCTGACACAGAATCAATCTCTTCCACTCTTAGAAGCACTTCTTTTGATCCCAACTGACACTCGAGCAGGAGTTTGCAAACTTCGAAAGCATTATCCGGAGCCCGAGTGCCTTGAAGAGACTCCATGAAACATTTCCAAAGGGTATTGCCCGGAACGTCGTCCAGAACCCAATCGGCACAATGCTCCGACAATGCGGGCGAGATAAGTGTTCTGAAGTTTTCGAGTCGTCGACGCTGGGACACAGAGAGGTTTTTGGAGTCGGCTAGGTTGCTGTTTAAATGAAATATAGCCCGGGCAGTCTCCGGCCCCAACTCGGTTTTTGCCCTGGTGATGAGATATTCAAGCGCTCTGAGGTCAATTGTTTTAGAGCCCGGGAGCTCGACGTCCCCAGGCACGGTCGTATTGATGACGGGTTGGAGGGCCTCAAAGAAAGTGTTGTACCAAATTGCGTAGTCTTCTATCCTGTGATAACGGCGCTCAACGTTGGCCGGAGGTACATTTTCAGGCACAAGGTGCCATAGCCTGAGCAGTCCCAGCCGTGAGGCCGTTTGCAACAGTCCAGTCGCTGTGGGGCTGTCAGGTAGGGAACAGTCAATGGCGTTTTTGACGTTCCAGAGGGCCCTTTGGGCGTCATCGAGGATCTCGTCTCCTGTATCGACCACTCCCCTCGTGTCTCTGTGAATCCGGTCGCATGTCCGACCATCAAGGCGATAGGTAAAACCATCAAGCTTGAATAGGACGAAGATGGCCCTGCCCGAGTCGTCCGCCGCGGCAAGATACAGAACCCATCAGATGCACTCTTGAAATATTCGGAATGACTCCAGACAAAGGTCCATGGCACATTGCAGATATGAGCGAGCCAGGACAAACTCGAGATACCCTGGCGGGTTCGACATCGAAAGCAGCACATGTGAGTCCGGTGCACTCAGGAAGTCGACCACTGTTCGATGGATGAAGCCCACCCGAGGACGCTACTGCTCGGAATCTTCCGCAGAGTCCCAGACTTGGACTAAATCGCGGCATTGATGTTGTATTCTCCGGACCGTTGCCTGTAGGTTGTAGCCCGTCCAGAAGGATCCACTGCATGCCAGGCCTACATATCCGGTCTCCGCGTTCCTGTACTCGGTGTATGCGTCTACTTCGGACTGAGTCGCCTGTGCCCACTTGCGCCCGAGCCAGTTTGACTGTGGAGGAAGAAGGGCTTGGCGGCCTGAACTGCTGAAGAACTCGCCGAGTCTCAAAGATTCGAAAAGCCCTTCGAGGTCGTGCATGGCTGCGAACAAGGCGACCGGTAGGGCGGAGTCGGCAAGGAGGAGGCATCGCAGGATAAGAGCTGCCTCATCCTTATATACATCCTCTATCGACTGGATCATCTTCTCGAAGAACTTATTCAGATCGCTCGGCAGCTTGTCAAGTCTCCGGCGCATGATGGTAAGATTATCGTCGTGATCCAACCCTCGCAAGAGAGACTTAACCACCAGAAAAACCCAAAAGAAGACACCCTCGGCACGAGACGTCACCGCCTCAACCAGGCTCTCTGCTTCGGATGGGTTTTTTGTGCGCATTTTCTGGTACTTTGCGTCCTCTCCGAAGCAATCATGAACCCTTATATCGTCTTCGGTAAGGTCGTAGATGCTGATTCGGCCTGCTGCTGACTCGAACGCCTTTTCGAACTCAGGCCAGGGTCTACTCGAGCAACAAATTTTGATACCCGTGCAAGAGGCTACCTTCCGGACAGCATGGATTATCTCGGCAGGCTGGCCATCGAATTCGTCGAGGCCATCGATGAAGAGGAATATCCGCGCGGGCAATGATTCGATACTTCCAAGTCGCTCAAGCAAGCCCCGTAGCTCATTCATAGTCCAGGAGTCGAGAGAGCGATAGGATGAAAAGCGCTCGGGACAAACTGCCTTGACGAGCTCTGGATACGCGAACAGGACCTGGAAAAGTATTGTCCTCAACAGACCCTCGTGACCCTTTGAGCTTGGCCCCTTGGACCAGAAGAAGTGGCTGACGAGAAGCAGCGGCTTTTGGCCACTCGAGGTAGCCCACTGCTCCAAAAGCTCTTTGGTTCGGGGGTGTCCAAGAAGAAACTTGATCAGGGTGGACTTTCCAGAGCCGGCTTTGCCTGTGATCCAGAAGATGCCACTGGAGGAGCTACCCAGCCAAGTCCTGAACTTTTCCCCGCCGTCATCGCTGAACATCCACTCAAATGTGTTTTTGTGCGCCGTCGGGATCTCGCTCTGGCGTTCCCTTAGTTGCTTGAAGTGCAAACTCTTCAGGATCGCAGAGATGGTGCTGTGGTTGCGCCATTGGTCGACAAAGTCGACAAAACTCCGGGAAAAGTCCGCCAACGCGTCATTGGACTTCTCCCACGATTCGCGAACGGCCAGCTGCTTCTCGAGCCCCCGAAGCTTTGCATCGAGTAGCTCCGCGTGTGTCTCATGCAACTCTCGCGACTTTCTCACTCCGTCGTTGAGCACATGAAGCGACTGCATCATTTCTACTCCTTGCTTGAGGATCAGACTTTGGATCCCGACGAGAAGCTGTTGCCGGATTTCAACGATCCGCATGTTCAGAGCCTCGACTTTGCGCTTCCGCCTGATGGTCCACATGGCAACCATGAGCTTTGCGAGCCGCTCGCCGACGTAGACCGAGCCACCGTCAAACTTGAGGCTTTCAAGCTCCTTCAGTAGGTTGTCGGATGCGTCGATGGACTTCTTGAGCAGGCGCTCCCATTCCAGTATTGCTTTGGCGATGGCGATTGTTCTTGAGCTGAGTGCTGATGGTTTTGAGATTGTTGGCCGCATCCTTGAAGTCGGCGTTTTCGGCTGTGAGCCCGTCCTTGCCGCGGTACACCTCGAGGATGGTCTTGGCTGTTTTGTAGCCAAGCTCGGCGAATTGGGCAATGTTTGCCGCAAGCCCGAAAGCAGCAAGGGGCTCCATCGTGAATTTGGATGCGCGACGATGTGAAGAGCAGGGTGTGGTAGGTCGTGGGCAATGGCGAACCGGATTGAGCAGCGTGACAAGGAGGCAAACGATCCAGGTTAGATTAGACGATCGTGGGGAGAAAGGCTGGAAAGCGAGGGGAAAGTGGGAGATGGAGGGGAAAGTGCAAGTCCTGCTGGGTGCAGTCGGGCATGGCCAGGCATCAGCGACAGCCACCCACGTGGGCTGCGCTTGGCCATTGGACACGCCTGTCTTGCGCTGTATGGCCCGAAAGTGGGAAGGCTCCGAGAGGGAGCTCATGGGTCGAGGGATCACATACAAATCTAAGGCGAGGCGCGTAATCCAACTATTATTGAGAGCGGTTAACATTTCGGTGCAGGAGTTGAGATCGATCGAGATATGCTAAAAGTACCCAGGTACGCGCCTAGTCAAACGCGTCTTTGTGCGCCGCAGCCCACTCCTCCAGACTGGTAATCTTCCCATCGCCAAACTTGAGAATATTTGCCGGCCCGGCCGTCGTGTTCTCCTCGCTCGTGGCATAGTCGCCGCTGTGCTTGGCCAGCGTCTGGGCAAGGAACTGAGGGACGCCCTGCTTCTCGACCAGGAGCCGCACCACGGCGTCCTCGTCCACGACCTCCTCGATCTCGACCTCCCCGAACCCCGCCGCCGCGCGATCGCCTGCGTGCCGTCGCGCGCCGACAGCAGCTTGGGCCCCATCAGCACGACCCCCTCGCCACCGGCCTCGGCCACGACCTCGCCCGCCCCGCCGGCGCGCACCGCGACGTGCGCCGCGACGCGCCCGATGTCCTCGGGCGCGATCCAGTCGTACACGCGCTCGGGGAAGTCGAGCGTGACGCGGCCGCTCGCGAGCGCGCCCTTGCCGAGCCAGCGCACCGAGTTGCTGGCAAAGTAGCCCGGGCGCAGCGCCACGTACCCGCCCGGGCCGTACACCTTTGCCAGCGAGACCTCGACGGCGGCGTGCGCGCGCGCGATCAGGTCGTCGTCCTGCGCCGCCAGCTCCTCCATCGACACGCCGCGCCCGTGGACCGAGATGCTGCTGATGAGGACGGGGGACTCGACGCCCGAGTCCCGGAGTGCCCGCACCGTCGAGAGCATGCCGTCCGCGTTGCCGAGGTTGATGTAGAAGAGCGCGCGCTTGGCGCCCGTCTTGGCCACGGCCGCCGCGACGGACTGCGGGTCCGCCAGGTCCGCCTGCACGCGCTCGAAGCCGCCCCGGCCCTCCAGCTCCGCGGGCAGGCCCGGGATGGGCTTGGACGGGTTGCGCATGGCCAGCACGACGGGGGCACCGAGCTGGCGGGCCGTCACGGCCGCGACGCTGGCGATGGCGCCGGTGGGGCCGAATACGATGAGCTTTGGTGGCGCCATGGTGGAGACGAGGTGGTGTTAAGAGAATTTATAGGAGGCTATTTTGAGAAAATCCTGAACTTTAACTGGCGTGGGCTGGATGGAGCGTTCCCCGGTGGCGGTGATGCTGGTAAGGGTAAGGTATCCTTGTGTGGAGAATGTCGCCATGTGCTCGCCATCAGGACGGCAAGCGATATCGGGACTTTTATATGCCTTTTTTATGCTCGCCGAGACTGGGGGCCTTGCGAACTGCTGTGGATTCTTTGGAAACGGGCGATTATCGTGAGCCTGTAGCCGACATTAACGGTTCCTCTTTGTGGCTCCTTGCTGCGGATTTCTTGGGAATAAGCCATTGTCTCCGGGCTCGCCAGGCGGACCGGCGCGTCCACTCAGAATCCCGTTGGTGGCCTCGGTTTTAGACGAGAGCCCGCCTTGGTTTCGCGCTTATTAATTACCCACCTATCTACCTATACACGAGCGATCGGTTTTCAAGTCCGCCGCTTATCCCCGTGTTTCCAGTCACCTCGCGGGCGGACGCATTTTCCGAATCCCGGCTCGGGGCGCGAGCGGCTACGCGAAGGTCGATGCGTGTGCGGGCCAATGATGCCATGTCGTCCGTGGCCAAGCGGCTGAAAGAGTGAGTCGGTACGATTGACAAAGTATAGAGAGTGTAAAGCAGTCGCTATGGTATCAATGATGACAAATGGTAAAAAGACATGCTGGGCAGCTACCCAAAACGACGCTGAGTACAATATGCAGTCGACGCCACACGGGGAATGGACAAGCCAAACTTGTCGTCCCGCCAAATAAAAAGATATATAAAAAAAAAAAATTTGCAGCCAACCTATCGGTTTATTATCTCCTTCACATTGCCTGGCCTCAGTCTCGCGAGAAGGTCGCCCGTTATCCTGTGCCTGATATGGCGGTTGAACCCGTAGGTCAGCGCGTTGGCCAGGCCGATGTACTGGCTCGAGCTCTGCAGCGCCTGGGCCGCCCGCCCCGTGAGCGGGTGGCCGGCCGCCTCCATGAGCCGGTTGACGAGCCCAGGCACCCAGAGGATGACGTAGAGGATCGGGTACGCGTTGAGGAGCAGCATGCGCTGGACCTCGCGGTCCATGTGCCGCTTCTCCTGCCGCATCGGGAACTCGCTGACGTTGGTCGGACGCCGCGGCGGCCCCGCGGCCCGCGACTTCCACGGCAGGACAGAGGGCCACTCCCTGCCGTCGTCCTCCATCGCAGCCGCCTTCTTGGTCTGCCCCTCCTGCTGCGGCTGCTGCTGCTGCTGTGCCACCGCCAAGGGCCCGAAGCCCTCGGCCGGGCCAGACCGCCGGGCCGCACCGGTCTTTGCGTTGGGGAACAGGCTGTATGTGGACCCGACCGATGCCCTGCTGTTGTCCGTGGTCAAGCTCGAGGCGGAGGTGTTCCTCTTGTGGTTCTGCGCGCCACTGGAGGGGTCGGCGATGCCGCTCGCGTCCGACACGCTGCGCTTGTGTGCACGCTCTGGCCTCGCCGGCCCACCGCCGGGGATGGCGGCGGCGTCCATGGCATCGCCGCCCGGTCGGCCCCGCGCCGTTCGGGGAGATGTCTGCGGGCTGTCACTGGTGATGGCGAAGCCGATATTCGTAGGGGTGTTGTTGTTCGAGGTCGACGGCGTGCTGGGCTTCGAGACCACCGGCGTGACCGGGATCGTGGGCAGGCCCCACGAGACGGCGCCCGCCTTCCCGCTCTTGGTCTGCAGCTTCACCCGCTGCTTCCTCGCCCACTCCTCGTCAGCAATCTTTTCCCTCTCGACCGGCGTGAGGAGCTCCTCTCGGTCGTCGTTGTCGTCCTCGCCCATGCTGCTGCGGTTGTCGTTGTAGAACGACATTCCGAACCCGGTCGTGCTGTCGCGCCGGGCCGCCGCCTCTGGGACCGTGAGGTGTGCCGACGCGTTGGCCTGCTCCTGCGCTAGGCTCTGCTTCCTCTGCCTGTTCTCAAGTGTCTCTACAAACGCTCCCCGTCCTTCTCTTTCCCGTTTCCATCAGTCCCCTGGAAAGGACCAGGCCCCTCCGCGCCCGGATTGGTGTCAAGGTGCTGTCCATCCGCCGACAGCTGCGACCAGCCCGTCTTGAGGGCCTTGCCCATCGACCGGAAGTGGTTGCGCAGGTAGTACCAGATGTACAGGTAGATGGCGACGGTGCCAAAGATGACGGCGAAGCGCCAGCCGTGAGTGAGCGCATATCGCAGGTCGGGCCTCGCGGGCGTGATCCAGCACCAGTTGGTGCCGACGGGCACCATGGAGCCCATGGCGGTCGCGGTGATTCCGGTCGTGAACGGAACGACCCAGACCGACAGACACACGAGGATCTTGGTCATGCGCGGGGCGCCCGGCATGAAGGTGGTGCGCGTCACCGTCAGGAGCGTGATAACGGCGATGGCCAGGATGCTGAAGTCGACGGCCTGCACCGAAATCTGGCCCACCAGGCCGTTGATGGTGCAGGGAACGCCCGGAAAGAGCTGGCGATCCCTCATGTAGATGATGCCTGATACTGAGTTGTCGAGTGAGTTTACAAACTCTGCAGAAGCTCGCGATCCAGTCAGCAAACCAATAATACGGCAGTGATTGTAGGAAAGTAAAGAGCTAGCCATACTTACCGGCTAGTGTTAGATTAAGGACGAGGGCATGTCTGAAGGACCGCTGCTCCTTGTGGTATACGGCAAACGAGATGAGGACGCATGTTGACGCGATCAGGGACAACACGCTGCCCGTGAGCGTTACCGACGCGACCACCGGATCATATGCCATGATGCCCGATGACCGCCAACGTCTGATGTGTGTAACTGTGATGCTGCTGGCGTACGTATGTTCTCCCCCTTTGTGCACATTTCCCTCTTCGTCGCCAAGTCTTGTCGAGAAAGAGCAAAGCAGGCCAGAAAGGCCGTCCCCTCACGGGGCATAACGCAGCAGATATGCTTAAAAGTTGGTGTCTCCCCAGCGTTGGCGGACCCACGAGGGGGCCCGGAAGCGCAGGGGAGTGTGACAGTCGTTGACACGTCGGATCGTGATATCGCGGAGATCTATTTCCAGAGCCACATTTGCGACAGCGAGGTGTCTTAGCTTGGCGTTGGACCCTGGAAGGCGGAGCCGCTGCGAGTCACGCTGGGCTCCTTGTGTGGAGGCACTCCCTCGGTGCGGCTGTGCCACCAACCCCTGGTCCGCGCGCTCAGGGGTGCCGCCTCGTCTCATAAATGTATTTTCGGCGCTCTCTGTCATGCCCAGGGCTTTGGTTAGACGCGATAGGCGCCCACTCCCGCCAGCATGACGTTGGCAAACGCGGCGTGGTGGCGGGCCGTGGTCGTGGGAATAGAGAGGGATCGACCGTGCCTGATTTCCAGATCTAGTAAAAACGCACCAGTTTCAATCGACCGGCTAAGTTTTGCACTCGTAAGCGAACCCCACCCAAAAAGTAAAAACGGCCACACTGCACCCACAAAGGATCTTCAACCCGCAATCTTCCAGAACAAGCGAAGAATTTTCTTTTTACACCTCACGGCGCCATCCACAAAATCCCAGCCGCACCGAAGCAAAGAAATAGCAACAGGACACACAGCCGCCCAGATCACCAACAACAAGCGGCAAAGACAAGCGTAGACCCGGGAGCAGGCTAACCCCAGGTGCCAAGTGCGTTGAGGCGACTGCTATCCGTCGCGAACCCACAGTTCATCGTACAAATACGCCATCGTCCGGAACTTAAGCAGGCGTGAAGTGGCCCAGGGCACCATCGTCCCCGCCGTCGAAAAGTGCGTGCATGCCGTCAAGGACGGCAAAGTGTTCGGCAAAGGCCATGCCTTTCCTCCGTTCCCACTCGGTCCTCCTCCAGTCCCAACTGGCGTTGTCTGGGGCAACTGGCGCCAGCTCCTCCTCGAAGCCAGAGAGGTCCTCGGGAGTGCCAGTCTCGGACTCACCGCCGCGCCAGCCTCCCGGACGCTCGGGCAGCAGCCCGCTCTCCTCGATGACAATTGCCGGGTGCACAGTGAAGCGGCCGAGCTTGAAGACGTACTTGCTGACCGCTGTGGCGAAGATGTGCTTCTGAAAGTCTGGGGTGGTGGCGATGGAGGGGTCGACCGAGTAGCCGTTTGCATCTCCCGTAGTCTCCCCCGCAGACTTCTTGCCACCTGGAGATCTAGGTTTTCCAGCGCCACGAAACAAGCCCTTGCCGTCCCAGCTGGTGGGACGCACCTTGCCCGCGTCGACAAAGTGCGTCAGGATGTACATCCACTTGCGGTCGAAACACAAGATGCGTGACCACAGCTCGTATTTGCTGTAGGGCGCGATCTCACGCTTGAACGAGCAGAAGACAGACCCCAGGCCTATGCCGAAGCCGCCCTTAATCAGGTTGCCCTCCTTATCCCTCACGACCTTGTAGGTGGCGTTCTTTGTCACGCGCTCCATGCCCTGGGCGAAGAGGTGCATGAGAAGGTGCGACCTCGAGACGTCAAGGTCGGAGAAGTAGGTCGAATTGGACTTGTGGAAGTTGTAGTCGGTCTCGAGCAGGGGCGCATGGGTCGTCGTGACACAGTAGTGGTAGAGCACGCGGGGCGGCCCCGGGCTCCGGCGGATGGCGACATGGCGAAACAGAGAGCCCAGGACGCGTATGGTCCATGCAAATGGGAGATTTTTCCGGTTCGTTACCAGGAAAATGAGCAAGAGGATTCGGCTGACCCGCCCAGGCCCAGTAAAGAATCCATAAAGGATCGGCCCCATTGTAGCTTCATGAGCTGGCGGCCCGTGTATGCCAGTGTCAGCGCCGTCAAGGGCGCAAACACTGGCACCAGCAGTCCCGCCGAGCCGACATTAGATGCGGCGGAAGCCATCTTCCGCAAGCGTGGGCTATTCGCGTGTTGTCTGTGTATTCCCGAGGAGGACGCTTGCTATTCCCTTTTCGCCTTGATCGCGGCCGGAAACCTCGTTACTCGTGACGTCTCCAGCGCCTCTACCACCACCAGCGCCCCAGCCAACGGCGGCGCTGGCAACGCGTGCTCTCAACGCGCCAAGGAACAGGACGGCAAGGGCGACGGCCCAGAGCGGAACAGCGCGTGCGTAGCAAAAGATAGCGGAGCTACACCTGGACAGGAAGGATCGCGCAAATGGTGATGACATAAATCAAGTTGGCCGGAAAAGCCAGTATACCGCCGGCGTCGAGGTTTGGGGTTGTCGGTTTTCTTATCTGACCGCTTTCCTTCTGGGCCTCGGCTCCAGCTGTTGCCCAACCTGAGAGCTGATGGGGCTGGCATTGAATCTTGGCAGCCGCTTAGCCAATGGGCGCCAACTTGGCGTCATCATTGGTGGGTCAGGGGCCAACGGCCTGGTCGCAGGCGTGTGGCTCTCAGCCTCAAGTGGTGCTCAGAACTTTCGGCTTGTTGAGTAAACGCTCCACCGCGGCATGCAACCGAGGCAGCACACGAGGCTATCATGAGAGCAAAGCCCAACCTTGTCGCTAGTTAGCCAGCAGTGGAAACCGAGACTGTTGAGGCATTAGGCATTTGCAAATAGGCTATGCAAAAAACAAAAGCAACCTCTGAGGCGAGGATCCAACATGCCGAGGTTGTTGTCACGTGATGAGAGTTTCTGGAGTTTTTTTTTTTTTTTTTTTTTTTTTTTGCGTGTGTTACGTAAGCACGTAAGTGAGCACAGAGCGGCACTCCGGCTGTCGTAACCCCACCTCGATGCGTCACCGCACGTGCATCGCTTCCGCACCCACGCATTGAACCGCTGCCAACCGCGCAGCAAATCTCGGGCGGGAGGGGAGGGTAGGTCCTAGGTACCTACCTAGTCATCAGGATTGCCCGTAGTTGCCCCTCTTCCGCCGACGTCGAGTCTGGCCACGCTTACACTGCGGGAGCTATCAGCAAGCTCAATCCAATGCCCCGCACATTGGCCCTCCCGGGTGTGCGACCTTCCCCCCTAAGATGTGTTGGGCGCAAGCTGCACGCGGGCAACTTTAGAAGCAACGTCCCTTATTGCTTTCGCCCTGTTTCCACCTCGCCCCAGATCTCGAGTTGTACCTCGCAACACCCCGCAACCTGCTCCTCGATCCGTCCTCCTCACGATCGACCGACTTCCCTGATCTCATCCCGCGACGCTGCTGAGCACTGTCGCCGCCGCATTACCAGCGGTAACACCCAGACCCAGACCCGACCCTATCTGACCGACGCCATCCGCACCCACCAGGCCCGCAAGATGGCTCCCCAGCTCGACCCGTTCTTCTCCCAGGTTGACAGCCTGTCGGACGCCTTCATCCAGAGGCTCCGCGCGGCCGTCGCCATCCCGTCCGTGTCCTCGGACGCCGCCCGCCGACCCGATGTCGTTCGCATGGCCCACTTCCTTGAGTCGGAGCTCAAGGCCCTCGGCGCCCATGTTGAGCTGCGCCCGCTCGGAAAGCAGCCCGATAACCCGACGCTGGACCTGCCGCCCGTTGTCCTGGCCCGCTACGGCTCCGACCCTGCCAAGCGCACGATCCTCGTCTACGGCCACTATGACGTACAGCCCGCTGAGAAATCGGACGGCTGGGCCACAGAGCCTTTCGACCTCACTGTCGGCTCTGACGGTCGCATGTTTGGCCGCGGCAGCACCGACGACAAGGGTCCCGTGCTTGGCTGGCTCAACGCCATCGAGGCCCACCAGAAGGCTGGTGTTGACTTCCCCGTCAACCTGCTCATGTGCTTCGAGGGCATGGAGGAGTACGGCTCCGAGGGCCTTGACGACCTGATCGTGGCCGAGGCCCCAAAGTTTTTCAAGGACGCCGAAGCTGTCTGCATTTCGGACAACTACTGGCTCGGCACTGAGAAGCCTTGCCTGACGTACGGCCTGCGTGGCTGCAACTACTACAGCGTCGAGATCAGCGGCCCAGGCGCCGACCTGCACTCTGGCGTCTTTGGCGGCACCGCCCAGGAACCCATGACGGATCTGGTGCGCGTGCTGGGTACGCTGGTGGACACTTCGGGCAAGATCCTGATCCCTGGTATCAACGAGCAGGTCGCTCCCGTGACGGCCGAGGAGGAGACCCTGTACGACAACATCTCATTCACCATGGAGACGCTTCACGAGTCGCTCGGCTCCAAGACGACCATCTTTGAGGACAAGAAGCCGACCCTGATGGCGCGGTGGCGCTACCCTTCTCTGTCGCTACACGGCGTCGAGGGCGCCTTCTCGGCACCCGGGGCCAAGACGGTCATTCCCGCAAAGGTCATTGGCAAGTTCTCCATCCGGACCGTGCCCGACATGGAGATCGAGAAGACGAACGAGCTCGTGTACAAGTACGTCAAGGAGCAGTTCGCCAAGCTCGGCAGCAAGAACACCCTCAAGGTCTACGCCCAGCATACGGGTAAGTGGTGGGTGGCCAGCCCCAACCACTGGAACTTCACGGCCGCTGCCAAGGCCGTCGAGCGCGTGTGGGGTGTTGCCCCTGATTTCACCCGCGAGGGTGGCAGGTATGTTTTTTCTCCCCGCCCATTTACGCGTCTTCGGTTGATATGTCCCCAGGCGTGGTTGCTTACACCTAGCTTGCAGCATTCCCGTCACCCTCACCTTTGAGCAGGCCACGGGCAAGAACGTTCTCCTGCTCCCCATGGGAAGCTCCACCGATGGCGCCCACTCGATCAACGAGAAGCTCGACAAGCGCAACTACATCGAGGGCATCAAGCTTCTTGGCGCATACCTACATTACGTGGCTGAGGAGCCCAAGAACTAAGTAGAAGGCAGCCAATTACCATTATGTAGTTGTGATATTGAGAGCACGGGTAATTATCTCAAGCTGTATTCTCGTAGCTACTAGCACACTGCCTTCTATAGGCTCACGGACAAATCTGTTCGCTCTTCTTGTACCAATCCGATATGGATTGACCCGCAGAACTGAATAGGTATCCCAGCGGGCCAAGGATAGTAGGATTCATCTTCCTGGTCGAGGTTTAGTTACATCATGGCCGCGAAGGGAATGCGATATTAATGACGACTTTTTTGCTGCTTCAGATTGAAATACCAAGTGCAGCCACGCCTCCAACACTATAACTGTCTCCGGCGAAACCTGGGCAGAGGGTGTGGCGACACAGCAAGTGTCGAGGCATTAAACCAGACTGATTCGTGGATCCTGCTTTCGATATTATGTCAGTCCCGAGACGGTCGGGCTGTCCTAGCTATCTGCCGCGTCATGAAGGAGTGATCAAACCATTGAGAAGAAAAATACAAAAACGACTGTTATCCCGAGGTATCAATAAAATGCAGTTCGAACTCCGCAAATCCCGTCCATCCCACCGGTGAGCCGCCGCTCGCGAGGAGCCAAAGGCGGTGGGTATAGCGCATCCTGGTATCAAGAATACTGGCATCAATTTGTGCAGCAATCATTCGTCGTCAAATCTCGTCGCATCTACTCACACCCTCCGACCGACGAGCGCCCGCCTCATCTTCCGCCTCTTCGCAACCGCCTCGGCGTTCCACGTGCCGGCAAAGATGTCCTCACACTCGTCGTCGTCGTCCGAGTCGAACACGATGGGCCCGTCGTCATCGTCGCCGTCGGCCCCGTCCTTCTGGCTGCCGGTGGCGGTGCTGGGCCTCGTGGACCGGGCGCCCTCGTCGGCGGACCACGCGCCGCCTGCGTCCTCGTCCTCATCCACCCGGTAGTCCAGGCGATCGTCATCGTCGTCGTATTCATCGTCGCACCCGTCGCTGTCGTCGGCCGCCGGCAGCTGTGCGGCCTCCCAGCCGCGCCACGCGACGACGCGGGCCGTCTCGAGGATGAACTTGCCGACCTTGTACTTTTGCTGCGACTCGCGCGCGTCGACGTACTTCCACCCGACCTTTGTGCCGCACACCCGGCAGCTGATGTCGGCCACCACGTGCGACCCCGTCACGAGCTGCCGGTTCTCGGACCGCCCGATCTTGATGTTGACGAGCTCCCCGTCCCCCGACGCCGCCGCCGCCGCCGATGACCGTGGCAGTCGATCTAAGGGGACGTTGCTGGGCGACGCGGGCGCGACGAGGAACGCACGCCCGTGCCGGCCAGTGAAGCCCTTGGACACAATCTGCGACGCGAACGCCAGGTCCGTCGCGCAGATGCCGCAGCGCAGCGTCGCGGGCGTCGGCGGCGCCAGGCGGCGGCGCTGTCGCCGCCGTCCCGGGTGCTGCGCCGCATTTGTGCTGCTGCTCGTCTCCGACGGGGCCGAGTCGACGGAGCTGCTCAGCGAGGGCGGCGCCCCTTCCTCATCGTCGTCGCTGTTGCTGTCCTCTTCATGATCCTCATCCGCGTGGGGGTTGTTATTATTACTATTAATATTGCGCGCGACAGACGACGACGACGACTGCTGCTGGCGTTTTTGTCGGCGGCGGAACAGCTGCAGCGGCAGGGCGGGCAGCAGGAATGTGGGGAAGGGCGGAGCAGCAGCTGCCGTGGAGGGCTTGGCAGCGGCGGCCGCCGCCGCGGACGAGCGGTTGCTCCTGCTGCTGCCGCCGCCACTGCCGCTGGAGGTGACTGTGCTGGAGCCGAAGATGGACATGATCTGAATACCCGTCGCGTCGGGGGAGAGCAAACCCGTGTCGACGTAGTACGCGCTTTCCATTTGGGCGAAGAGGAGAGGGGGGGAATAAAAAAAAGAAATACACCAGCCCAGGCTCTAAAAGGCGGGCGGAGGGGGTGGGAAGGGAGTGCAGAAAGGGCTGTATTAGAAATCCAGCCGAACAAATCAAGGCGGGAGGAAAGCAAGTGCCCCAAAGAGGCGTGTGCGTCCCCTACTGGAGGCCGACCACGGGCCAGGGAGCTGGGCGTTGCGTTGCGTTGCGTTCGCGCTGCTTGCTTTTTGCTCGTCTGCGGAAGGGGGTGGTGGTCAAGTGGGCTGGGGGCGCTGTGTAAGCCGCCGGAACCGCCGGAGATGATGGCACGGGTCTGGGGCAGGAGGGAGGAGTATGTACGATCCCGGGGGACGAGGTTGGGGCTGGGCCGCGAACGGAGAGGGGTCTCGGGCTAGCAAAGGCGAGTTCCGAGAGCGAACAGCCTGTCGTGCAACAAGGGCGAAAAAATAAGGTCGGGCTCGCAGGTGTTCAATGTTTCATGCGTCGCGATCTGGGCGTGCGAGATGCTGACGTACGTCGACAGGCCAGACCGCCAGCCTGACTTTGCGACTTTTGGGGTGGATGGAGTGGAGGATTATGGATTCTGCGACTAAGATTGACGCGGGCGGACGGATGGTGAGGGTATTCTTTTGCAATCGAGTCAAAAATACACAGAAAGCAATGCGAGGGAGGGAAGAACCAGAGAAGCGTCAATGATTTTATTTTTGCTACTGGCTGGGCGCCAGCAGGGCCCATGGGAGGGTTGGGTATTGGGCGGACCTTGATCGCCGGGCCTGCCACTGCCTGAGCGGGCTGTCGCTGGCGACCAGAAAAAACAGCTGCGTGATCCATATCAGCGGCAACACCCACCCAACCACAGCAGCGAAGCCCACCCACCAGAACCCACCCTGGATGCATAACGTGACGGCCTTTTTTTTTGTTCGCTTCCTTTCTTTTCTTTCTCAGCCGATATCACTGCAAAAAACGGGGGGCCCGAGGGGTGTGGGTGGCCCCCACAGTCCACTTGAACAGGCCGGGGTGACCTTCTCTGTCGGGATTTGCCACGGTGCGTTGTCCGGCAGTGTCTTTGACGGCTCTGACCCCGAAGCTTGCCGCTTATTTTTTGTGTTTTGGGCCGACACTCACCCCACGGACGGCGGGGTCGTGGCCACCTGCCGGCAGGCAGATCGGATCGTCCGTCAGGCTCCGAGAGTTGCAAGATTCCGTCCGAGTCCAGCCAAAGTTAATTCGGGGACGGGAGCTCCAGCCTATTCTCGACATACTCGTCGTCTCGTCTTCTTACCCCTGCCAGCTGATTACAACACAATCTACAGAGCCCGGGTGGCGGGCCAAGAACCGAGCTGGCATTTATTACACCGAGACAAGTGAGCCCCTAGCACGGATAGATCGAGGAGCCATAATGCAATCTGCAATGAATATAAGTGCAATCAATAGAGGCATGGATAGCGAGGTTCGTGAAAAAAAAATTGACGGGAGCCATGGATCTAGGCTGCAGGATGGGCGTTGTCCATGAGGCCGATAAACCGAGATGCTATCGCCAGCATCCTGGCTCGTGCCTCTGGGTCGACACAGGGGCCTACTCCCTCACTCTCTTCCTACGCTGGTCTGTGCCCAAGTAACAAAGCGCGCTTGAAAGCCAGTCCCGTTCTCTGGCTGGTGGTTGGCTGACGCACGCGCGGTGGATGTGGCATCAGGCTTTGATCATGGCGAGCCAAAGAATTCTTTCCCCTCTCTTTCGTAACGCACACCCGCGAAGAAAAAACGAGGGCCCTTCCCTGTTTGGCGAACGGCATCGGATGCGCAGGGGCTGAAACTTGGGACGGAAAGGTCACATGGCAGACTCTAGCGCCAATGAGGTTACCTCAAACGGGGTGCAAACGTGAGGTAAATTTAGCTAAGAAAATGCAAACGACTTACTGTGCCGGCTGGGCTGTGGGCGAGAACCCAGGATGGCCAAGACATCCCAAGCCACGGCCCAAGAGAGTGTGCTGACTGGAGATGGTGCCATTGCTATCGAGCCATCCACAAGGAGAGTGCCGGATGGACTTTGCGGGCCATTCGCTCCATAGGTGTTCCATGGCGGCAATCAACAAGCCGACGGGCGGCGATAGATAGCAGCCACGCGGCATTCCGGGCACTGGACGTTTCTCAGAGGCACAGGAATGAGGCCATAATGAGCGAGCCGCCCAGGGTGGTGCGTGTTGATTGACTTTGGGCCTGCATCTGCAGCGCGACAGTGCATTTCAACTCTATGTAGCGCTTCCCACGTGGAGAGGGCCTGGAAGTCCGCGTCTCTTGGGCGCTGCACGCTTTCGGCGGGCCCATTCAGACGCCCGCAGCGCCCGAACAGCCAAAAGAAGCGGGGACCCGGCAGAAATTCATTGCCACCGCCCGCACAGCCGTTTCCAAAAACCAAGCCTTCTCCGCTTTTCTAGCTGCTTCCTGCACTCCCGGCCACTTCTGAATTCCCAAGTGTCTCACTTCTTCCGGCTCTCCCAGCTCTCCAACGTCCCACCTGAGTCAACACCAAAGCACCCCCAGACCGGCCACGATAAATATCTCGTGAAGCCCCCTGCTCTCATCCCAATCGCCGATTTGTCTGACCACCTGCCGTCACGCAAACCCGTCTTCGGCATTCGCATCGACCTCGGGCCTTTCGACCGTCACCGCCAGTCCGACAAGTCCAATTCCGACCGAACCAACCCCGACCTCCCACGAGACAAAAAGATACTCCGAAAGTGGCATCAACCAGCAGAAGCAATGGCGCCAATGAAACAGGAATCCAATTACAGTAGTAGTAATTACGGCGAGGACGCCGCGTCCGCCAGGCGAATGTCCTTGCCAGCTGCTACCTCGTCGACTCTTCGGCCTCGCTTCGTGGCCTCCACTACTGCACCACGAGCGTGACTGGTTCGTTGATCCCTGGCTGCCTTTTTGGTCCTTGCAGGTGAACCAAAATTAAAATAAAAAAAAAAAAAACTAACTCACGCTATCGTTCGCGTCGTGGCAGGGGCAGAGTGGTATTCCTGAGGTCCCTTCCTCAGGACTACCGTCGCCACCAACAAGTCCCCCCTCGCAGCCATAACGTCGGACAACGAGCTCGCCCTGACCCACAAGTCATCCAAGAGGCAGCGCTCCGCGACGACGACCAGCAACGCCGGCCCTGGTGGCGCCGGCAGGAACAGCAACACTGGGCAGCGAAGGGGGGCGACATCACGCATCAGGGAAGAATGTGAGAGATTCTTCTGCGAGACCATGCGAGCCGTGTTCCGGGATGAGCGGGACGCGGCACCGCGCGGCTCCGGCCTGACGGGTGTCTATGATCATCACCACCACCACCACCACCAAAACCACCAACACTACGACAGTCACTATCCCAGCAACGGGCAGCTCAGCACCCGCCGCCAAACGACTACCTGTTCCCCGACCAGGACCGGTTAGTGCGCGGCTACGGCGCCGGCGACGCTAACGTCGTGGCCTGGATGGAGATAGGGATTATGTCGGCGGCACCGGCTTCCGTGGGTTCCTGGTCGAGGACGACAATGGCGAGAAATCAGCCTTTGTCTTCTTCGACATGGCCGTCGTTGGCAGGGACCTGAAGCAGGCGTAAGTTTTCACGACCTCGATTGACTCGAACACAAACACAACACACTGCCGTCTTCCGTGCCGAGTACTAACCGAGGGCAATCTTTCTTGTCTGTAGGCTTATTGCGATTATGGAGTTGGCCGATGGGCCGCTTGGCTGCTCCAAGGTCGTCATCGCCATCGACCGCGAGATACCGGAAGGAGAGTCCAAGAGCCTGATGAAGGGACTGCAGTGGGCTGGCTTCTCGCTGGCCTCGCTCGACCACTATGCCGGCGGTGCCCTGGACGTCACAAGTCCACGGTGGCTCTTCATGGCGTACGAGGACTGAAGCGTCCTCGGCATAATTTTTTCTCTACTCAACGTTCTTCCATGCTTTTACGATCATGCTGTACTTTATTTCGTAACGTTCGTTCTTCTTGTCTGTTGTCTGCCACGCGAAGTTTCCTGTTCGGGGTTTTGCATTGGACAATCGGCCAAAAGTCGCTCGTACTCTTCGTCGCATCTTGTTGATTTTTTTCTCTTTCCATGCTGGGTGGATTATCAGCGCTTGTTTCTGTCAGCGGGCAACCGCTTTACCACGTCTGAAAGCGCGCCGATTTGTCCATGTTGGAGAAGGTACACAAGGCCAGATTCACGTATCAGGGCGTCTCTGTTTGACATCTGGCTAGGCGTCACAAGGAGGAAGAAAGCCACTCTAAAACGGACATGAAGGAGAGCTCAAGCCAGGCGCAATACAGATGCCTACCAGAACCGACAGCTCTCTAAAAAAACGAATCGTTTTGCTTTTGCTCTTTTTTTGTTCTTCTGGTCTAGATATCAACTTGTAAGGAGACTCTCATGGGGCCACTCAATATCACCAGCTTCTTTTCGCCGGGTTCTCCCTTTATAAATCTCCTTCAAACTGCCTAACCATGAGGCCTTCTTGGGCCAGGTGGTCCTTGACCTGCTTGACGGTGTACTCGCCGCGGTGAAAGATGCCCGCGCCGAGGGCGGCGTCGGTGGTCGTTTTAGCGAATACTTCCTCGAAGTGGGCCGGGCAGCCGGCGCCGCTTGAAGCGATGACGGGGATGCGGACGGCCTCCTTGACCTGGGCGATGAGCTCGAGGTCGAAGCCGCTGTTGGTGCCGTCGCGGTCGATGCAGTTGAGCAGGATCTCGCCGCACCCATGGCCTCGACGGCGCGCGTCAGCTGCACCACGTCGACGTCGCGCGTCTCGCGCCCGCCCTTGGCCGTGCACGCGTACCAGCAGCCCCTCCCCCTTGGGGCCCGGGAACGCCGTCTTGATGGCGGCGTGCGGCGTGTCGGACGGCGCCGCCACGTAGACGCGCTTGGGGTCGACCGACACCACGACGGCCTGGTTGCCGTAGGCCCTGCTAATCTGCTCGATGGCCGTGTCGCCGGCGAGCGAGCCGCCGCGCGTAGTACTCCTCCGCGGCGGCCACGGCGTCGGACCCGATGCTGACCTTGTCGGCGCCCGAGGCGAAGTACATCTTTGCGACGTCGAGGGCCGGGACCTTTGTGCCGTCGACGTCGACCGTGTCGCGGATGCCGCCGCCGACGGTCAGGGGCACGAAGACGGTCCTCGACGTCAGGCGCAGGACCTCGAGCATAGGCAGGTCGGCGAGCGGGCAGTCGCGGAACGACGTGATGTTGAGGAAGGTGACCTCGTCAGCCCCCTGCTCGTAGTAGCGCCGGGCCAGATCGACGGGCTTGCCGAGGTTGCGAACGCCGCGTGCGTCGTCCTTCTCGCGCACGTCGTACTGGTCGCCTTTCGTCACGACCAGGTCGCCCGCGTCGTTGGTGCGCACGTCGAGGCAGGCGATGACGCGGCGCGTGAGGCCCGTCGGCGGGAGAGGAGAGGATGGGGTGGCGGTTGTGGTGGTGGAGCCCAGCTTGGCGGCGCCCTCGCCCGTCAGGAAGGACCGGATGACGCGCAGGCCGGCGACGCCGCTCTTTTCCGGGTGGAACTGCGTCGCGACCACGTTGCCGCGCGCGACGGCGCCGACGAACACCTCGCCGCCGTACGCGGCTGTGGCGACCGTCCAGCCCTTGGACTCGAGCTCCCCGGGCACGTAGGGGCGCTTGTACGAGTGGACGTAGTAGTACTTTGACGAGCCGCGCAGGTCGTACAGCGCCGTTAACGAGGGCACGGCGGCGTTGTTCCAGCCGATGTGCGGCACGGCCTTGTCGGCGTCGTCGAAGCGGTCCAGGGTGCCCTCGATGCCCAGGCCCTGGCAGCCCGGGTCCTCGGACGAGCCGGTGAAGAGGCCTGCAGGCCGACGCAGATGCCCATGAAGGGCTTGCCATCGTCAATGTGCTTGCGGATGGCGGGCAGGAAGCCGGCGCTGGCCAGTTGCGACAGGCAGTGGCCGAAGTGGCCTACGCCGGGGAGGATCAGTTTCTACGCAAAAGCTGGTGAGACGATGTTATCTCTACGTGTGGCGGGGATGGTGCGGTTGGTGGACGAGAAGAGAACACTGGAAAGGCGCGGTAGCCAAGCTGGGAAATACATACATCCGCATTGGCAATCTCCTCAGGGGTCCTGATCCATTCTACCTCATAGCCGACTTTCTCAATCGCGTTGACCAGGCTGCGCACGTTGCCGGCGACGTAATCCAGGAGGTGAACCTTGGGCATTTTTGCTTGGCTCTATGGCAAAAACCACAGAGATGTCTACTTTTAGAACAAACGAGTGACAGGAACACGACCTTCTCTTCTCGCAAAAACATACACTCGAGTGAGTCAATGGAGTCGCCTCGTCCGTCACCATGGATGCTGGTGGGGGCTCAATTTCATACTGCTATCGATAATAGCAAAATGCGCCGGCATCGGGCCAGAGCTCTCCATGAGCCAGGGTCCCCTGCCACTAATGCCAGCCGGCTGGTAAGGGTGGGGCAACTGCGCGCGACAGTGGGCCCGGGGAAAGAAAGTTCCATTGAAGTGCAACCAGCTCGCTTTCGAGGTGGCGTTCCCGCACCACTGTTGGGGGATTCGTGATCCGCAACCGACAAGAAACCGAGAGCGTCCAAGAGTCCATAAGATGCTTCACCCACTGGTACATGCGAAAGTCTCTATATCGATGCGTCCTTCCGCGCCCGCATGACCTAATCTCTGTACCTTCCATCCTGCTCGATGGCTTCCCTACCTGCCGCGAACCCGCCGACTACGGCCCACATCGAGTCTCATCCGCCTCTCCCATCACGACCACAGCCGGCGGCTCCTGCGAGCGCGGCAGCACCAGATGCAGCTCGACGCTCGTCGCCAGAGTCCTCTGGGGAAATCCCGGTCAGCGGACGACGTCGACGGCGAGGCCGAGGGCGAAGACGCCGGCGACAGCTCTGAATCGGAATGGGAGTATGAGTATTCTACGACGGAGACCGAGGTAGGTTTTTCACGGTATCGCTGCCCTCTTCGGTAGCGTGTCCTTTGCGCACCAGATCAACTAATTATTGACAAAAAACAACAGACTTACTATCTGACCGTCGACCTGTCCATACCCGACTTCGCCCAGCTCAAAGATGACGCCATCATCCACAACACGCGCGGGGCTACAAGAGCTGGTTCAATCCCATGCTGGAGAAGCCCGACATCACCGGGGTGTTTGAAAACGACGACGATGACGACGATGCAGCGCGGCGCCGGGGCCGAAGGGACCAGGCTGGTGCGACGGTCCACAACAGAGGTTGCTCCCCTAGAGATGACGACGGAGGAGACACCGTACGGCCAAGTAGCCGAGGGAAAAAGTGGGAGGATCGCGAAGAGCACCAGATACAAATTATGGATCTGCACACGGAGCGACCGCTCGTCGCTCACAGGGGCATGGTCTTCACGGGGACATGGGCGAACAACATCGGCACCGAGCTGATCTTCACAGAGCCGCTCGACAAGGAGCAGGAGGACCAGGACGACGACGACGAGGAAGACGAAGAAAATGGGATAGAGAATGGCGGAAGCGGAACCCCACGTCCCGATACCGACGCTGGGCGACCGGGAAGCAGCACCAGCAGCACAACCTCGGGTCCCAGGCCCGGGACAAAAGGCAGGGGAGGAGGGACCAACACCAGCAAGCCCCTACCCTACATCACGGCCCTGCCCGGCGCGACGCTCCTCGCCGCGTCGTCGGTGCGCCTGCAGTGCCGCCCGACGACGTTGACGGCGCGCTCGGCCCCGCGCCGCCGCCACGAGGCGCACCGGGCGGCGCGGGCGGCCAACGGGTTCGCGATCCACGTGGCCGACGACCGCACGGGCCAGCGGCGCCCGCAGGCCCGGTTCCTGGAGCGGCTGGCGGCGCTCAAGCGGGCGCGCGGCGAGCAGGACGAGGTCACGGTCGCCACGGTCGAGAACCCGGACGACTTTGTCGAGGACGACTCGGACGAGGACTTTGAGCGCGAGAAGAAGGCGCGCAAGCGCGGGTACGAGGACGGCCGCAAGCTGCGGCGCGCCCACCTCCAGCGCCTCAACGACGGCGCCAACCCGCGCCGGAGGCGGCGCCGGCTGGACGACAGGCGCGGCAGGATGGGCGCGGACGAGGATGGGGGGTGATGGGGACGAGGGGGCGACGCGGGGTCGTACGTGGGGCTGGACGGCCGCTGGTGGTTTGGCGCTACTAAATCCAGACCTTCTTGAGCCGCTGTCGCCCGGCCCACGGCGGATGGCGATGACCAGACTGTGGGAGACTGGAGAAGGATCTGTACCGTCGAGCCCCAAGAAACGACGGCGATTGACACCCCTAGGGGCCAATGCTCAGGAGGGAGGACGAGCAGCTGAAGGAAGCCGCAGCGTTCAGTAGAGGCTTTTATTTGGTGGAGCCAAGAACCAAGAGGCTCAATGTACTAGAAATGATACCCATAGCCGACTGTTTATGTAAATCGCGATGCCTGCCGCCTCTACACGGTCATGTCGTTGTGTTCTCGTATTCAAGCTCCTCTGCTAAGTACACGACAGGTATCTTTTGAGCATCAATCGCAGAACTCCTTCCAGGATCCTTGCCCATGTGGTTAAGGGATGGTTTAAAAGTCCAGCAGCGTCCATCCTTTTTATCTGCCCTTTGAAGAAAAGAAAACGAAAACAAAAAAGTAAACCCTCGCGAACGCCATACTCCGCTTCCTGCCATCAAAACACCAGCCGATAAAAGCCCCCCTGGGGGGCCAAGAAGAGAAAGAGGGCGCCATAATCAGGCAAAATGTATGCCCTCGGCGTTAAAGGCAGCCAGCAGGCGCAAAAAGTCGTTCTGGTCGCACTTGTTCGCGCGCTGCTCCGCCAGCCCCGTGTCGTTGAGCACCTTTCCAGCTTACCGGACCAGCTCGCCGACCTTTGTCTTTTTCCTGCGGCTGGGCGTCTTCGCGGCGCCGCCGGACGGGCCCTTCTTGCGGTTCCTGAAGAACTCGGGCATGGCCTCGTCGTCGTCCTCGTCCACGTCCATTATGCCGCCCCAGCTCTCTTCCTCCTCCTCCTCGCCCCCACCAATCCCATCGTCTTGCGCGTCCATCTCGGCGTCCTCGGCACCACCGCCGCCGTCCTCAACGACGACGCTCTCGTCGACCGGGATGCCGTTCATGGTGCACCAGACCTTGTAGTTGCGCTCGGCCATGGCCAGGACCTCCTTGACGCCCAGGAAGGAGGCGTGCAGCGTCTTGTTCTTGCGGTTGAAGCAGACGCGCAGCATGCCGTCCCACTCGTCCCACGACACCTGGGGCCGCTCGCGGCCCGTCTTGGGCTCGATGCGCACGACCGACGACTCGACCTGGGGCGGCGGCTTGAAGTTGCCCTTGCCGACCTTCATGATGTGCGTGACCTTGGAGAAGAGCTGGACGTTGACGGACTGTTTTTTTGTCACGCAAGAAGCACAGCAGTTAGTGATTTGTCTGGGAGCTGCTAGTAGCGGGGAGAGAGGGGGAAGACAGAGAATAAAGAAGGACGCACCAGCCGCGAGTACAGCGCATCGCCCGGCTGCGCCGTCAGCCGCGACGAAAACTCCCGCTGGAACATGAGCACGGCGCAGCGCGGCGGGTTCGGCAGCGCCAGGATCTTGAAGACGAGCGGGCTCGAGATCTGGTAGGGCGTGTTGCTGATGAGCACGTCGAACGGCGGCAGCTCGGCCTTGATGACGTCGCCCAGGATGACCTCGAGCTTGCGCTGCTCCGGTTTCCCCTGCACGCGCTTGGTCAGCTCGGCGCCCATGCGCGGGTCCAGCTCGACGGCGATGAGGCGCGCGGCCCGCTCGAGGATCTTGACCGACAGGTTTCCCGTGCCCGGGCCGACCTCAAGCACCGTGTCGGTCGGCTTGAGGAACGCCTTCTTGACGATCTCCTCGGCGATGCCCGGGTTCTTGAGGATGTGCTGCCCGTAGTCCTTTTTGAACTTGAACACGTTGTTCTTGGCGGGTGCGCTGCCGCCGCCGCCGCCGCTCGGCTTGGTGTGTCGGTCGTAGGGCGACGACGAGGCGGCGCCGGCCCGCCGTGGTGTTTTGGCCTTGCCCATCGCCCGGGGTCGGTCAGAGGGGCTGTCTGGAGGGGAGCTGTCGCGGTCGTCGGCCGGCTAGAGGCAGGTGGAACTGTGAGGAGTTGGTTTTGGGCGGCGAGTATTATCGGCGCATCTCTGGCTCGATCGGGGCGTCGGTGTGAAGCTCAATGGGCTGTCTCGCCTTCAATTTTTTTTCTTGCTGTAACTTTTTTTTCCTTGTCGGGAGCTTTTTTTTCTGCTGGCCATTCACACCCCACGCTACCCTTCGATCCCCCACAATATTTCCCGTATGCACGCCCCTGTCCCCAAATCCAGAACCCTAACCCCCTCTACTCCAGCATCAGTCTTGATAACACCAGCGCAGAAACCATGGATGGCGCTCGAAAACGATAATCAGAGGTATCAAACGTATAAATGGATGAAAAGAGAGGCATGGCTATATTCGTCAATAGATAAAGTGGACTCCTGTTGTTCTTGGCCTGCTCCTCATGTCTTGGAATTCATAGCCTCCTCATAACTCGGCGGAGGCTCCTCGTATTCGCCAGGCTGCCCAGGCTGTCCTCCCTGGGAAGGCCCGGCGGTGCTAGCCGCCTGCCCTGGCATCGTCGGTCTCCTGGGCGGTAATGCCGGCGGGACTCCAGCTGCTGCAGTAGCTCCCTGGGCAGCGCCGCCGCCACCGCCGCCGCTGCTGCTCTCGCCGGGCGTCACCCCCGACGTCGCCGCCGCCTGCCCGGAGGCCTTGCTCTCCGGCAGGGCAAGGCCCGAGTAGACCTCGATGGAGCTGAAGACGAGCGGCAGCAGTATCGTCTGCGGCTGGACGCCCCTGGGCAGCGTCGCGCGCAGGCCCCAGCTCAAACCGACCTTGATCTCGAGCCTGAAGGTGCGGCTCAGGTTGCACGTCGTGAATGTGGGCGTCATGCCCGCCTGGCCCAGGGCCCCGGGGACGTGGCAGTCTGCGCCGCCCCACAGCGACGAGGCGGGCAGGACGAGCTCGTCGTTGACGGGGCCTTCGGGTGTGACAACGGGGACGGAAAGATCCGGGCGCGACACGACGACCCAGCGGTTCGTCTCGACGTTGGTCAGGTCCTGGCACCGCACCGTGGTCGATGCCACCAACTCGGCGTGCAGGCTCGTCAGGAATACGGGCTCGAGGCTGGGCGCCACCTTGCGCGCGATCATACGTAGCGGGAGCGGCTTGCCCATCGTCAGGATGCTCGGGTAGGGCAGGCGTGCAGACACTTCCACGGCGGGGGGCAGGCCGCGCTGCAGCGGCTGGTCGACGCCCGGGGTGCCAGTGGCGCTGTTGCTGTTGCCGTTGCTGTTGTCGTTGGCATTATTGCTCCCTCCCTCGCCGGCGTTAGTCGTGGAGGAGGAGCTGTGGCTAAAGAAGGGGTTATTCGACTTGCTGCTCGAGGAAAAGAAGCTCTTCTTCTTGCCCCCGTTCTCGGCAGCAGCGGCCGAGCTCGGCGAGCGCGGGCGGAAGGGTAAAAGGCCTGCGGGCGTAGGCCTCCTGCCCCGTCGGGATGACCCTGGGCGGCTCGAGCGGCAGCAGGCGGAAGTTGAGCTGGTAGCGCCAGTTCTCCTTGAGCAGCCCGGGCCGCTGGACGGTCACCTTGACGTAGTAGCCGACCTCGGCCTGGTGGGGCAGGCCCGTGAAGGTCGGGGCAGCTGCTTGGTGACGTGCGAGTAGAGCAGCTGGCGGCTGCCGTCCATGACGCGGATGCCGCCGATGCCAAAGAGGCCGCCGGCACCGTCGCCAAATCCCCCGGCGCCGCCGAGCCCGCCCAGCTGGCCATCGAGTGCGGGTCGCCGCAGCCGTTTTCCATGGGGATCTTGAAGCGGAACTGGAAGGTGTGCCGGCCCGGGTTGAGCCAGACGGGCACGGCGTGGGGCGGCACGTCGGGGCCCGGGAAGACCTGCTGCACGCGGTAGAGGACCTTGTGGTTCTCGTGCACGATGCTCCCCGGGGCGCCCGGCGGGCCAAAGTTGCGGCGGCCGGGCCGCACGCGCGGGTTGTGCGGGTACGCGCCCGGGGGCAGGTTGGGGTCCGTGACCGGCACGCCCAGCGCCGTGCGGCTCTCGCCCTCCAGCTTGACGACCACGGCGCCGATCTGCTCGGTGCGGGTGAGGCTGAGCACCACGCGCCCCGACACCACGTCGAGGTTGGTGTACTGTTCTGGCGGGCCATTGTCCAGCACGATGCGGATGGACATGGTGGGTGTGTGGGTGAGTTGTGGGAGGGGCCTGGGCTGCGCGCGAGGGCCGCCGCTTCGGGGCGGCGACGAGGGGGTGGACCGCAGTTATCAGCCGGCCCTGAACCACAGAGCCAGGCTGTGCGTGCGGGCGTGGTTGCTGTCAGCCCTGTTGCGTGACTGTGGCGGGTAGATACGGATACCACAATCTTTCGACGAGCTCCAGCTCCAGCTCATGAAGGTGTTTTGTCTGATCGAAGCTTCGGTCACTCCTGACGCAATGGGTGGGGTCGCCTGCCTTGGCGCGGAGCTGTAACTCGTCGTTCGATCGCAGTGCTGGAGTGACTCGTGAGAGCTCTGAAATAAAATGAACAGCGAGAATGGAGCTCGAGGCAGACCGGGGATCGCAGGAAAGAAATCTCTCATTTTCCCACAGCACCCTGCCCACGACTAGCGGTCGCCGCCTGGCCCGCCTGGTGGCAGACGCGCGGAAGCGGTGCCTCTTTCGGCCACAAAGCACGCCCGAACGCGCGTGTTGCTTATTCCGCGGAATCCAGAAAGGCGGACTGGTCGGCCGCAGACTGCCCGAGGACGCCGTGTGGCCCGAGTGGCAGCGCCGTGGGCGTGCGTAATTTTCGCCCTGCTCCGCCTCCTTTTCTTTCGTTTGCCCCCAGTGCTTGTCGGTGTTTTGCTGTGCTGGCGGTTGCTACTCGGCTCGGGCGCCCAGTCTCGAAAGGGAAATAAATCTCAGCAGCACAATGGAGAAGCAGCCGGATGGCTGGAGGTGGCAGGTAGATGTTAATACCGAAGGGAAATTTTTGCGATGATATGTTTCCAGCAGCTAAATTGACGCAAAATCGAATCTGCATGGCGAGCTCCTTCAGACGAGGATAAAAAGGACCACCACAAAAAAACCCCCCCGCGGCTTCTATTCTAAGTCGCCTAAACTCGCAAAACCCATTGGCGTGTATGGTCGGCTGGCGCCCCCTGAGGGATGGGGAAGCTCCGTCTGGGCGGCACCAACTCGAAACGCCAGGCCGGGCGCCTCGTCCGTGCAGCGCAAATCGATCACTGCTATTTTTAGTGCTGACCTCCGTTGGCTCCCTCCCACATACTGATCGACATGGGAAGGGCTGTGACGAGATTGCGTCGTTCGCCGACGTCGAGGCAACCCGCTCGGGAAAAGAACCATCGACAGTTGGCAAGAATGTAGAGCCTCTGCCTCAATGCGAGAGCTGGCCGCTTTCCCAATGGTTCTGGATTATCGTCGACCTGTGCCTCTTCCAAGCCCATATTCGCACCAACAATCTTTTTAGCTTCAACCTTTGGCAACCTCCTATTCCAACGTGGCATACTATCGTGGGAGTCAAAGGTGACGCAAAAATGGGGTTTGGCATTTGACGCCCGAGGCCGGCATCGACCCGCCCTTACGTTTCCGATTTCGTAGTCTTCGGTTCTCGTTCCTATCCGTTTAGCGCAGCGCCCGCCGCTTGCTCTCTACTTTGCACAACGCCCAAAAACACCATACATACAATAAAAAAAGGGGGGTATATGCGGGAGACAGTCCCGGTAACAGTCACCGTCCAGGGAGTGGCGTGCCTAGTGCCAACCACGTCCCTCATGGCCACGACTCCCTGTCGTTTCTCTCGCCTCCATTTGCGACCTCTTCAAGGGTCACCACCAGCTGGCCGGGAAAGAACGCTGCAAGAAAATGCTCGATATGCACCAGCGCCATGAGTCCAAACCCCAGACAAAAGGATAAAGAAAAAGACCCCAGATTCAATGACATGATTACGATGGGAACAATAATTCCAAACAAACAGAGGGAAAACGCCAATGCTTCCCTTTAGGCGCCTTTTCCTGCCACCCGTAGCCGTGCGCCCTGTCGCAATATGGCCGAGGGTATATGCTAACCGCTAAACGCCGATCATGTACCAAAGAAGCAGAAAAGTAGATGTGGATCTCGTGTGTGTGTGTGTGTGTGTGTGTGTGTGTGTGTGTGTGTGTGTGTGTGTGTGTGCTTCTAGTATCTGAGGGAGGCGGGAAAAAGAATAAGAATGAGAAGCCCAGAAGAAAATATGGCTGTGAAGATGCGGGTTTTGCATATGTGGCGATGACACAAGGAGGGGCTACAGCTCCTTCAGGTGAGGTCGATGACTTCGGGGAGCGCGTGGAGAGCGCGGACATCGGGATAGACGCTGTCGGTCGAGGTCGCCCGGCCTGATCTGCTCTTGCTCCTGCTCCGCCGGCCCGATACCTCCTTGCCTTTGCGGTCGTCGTCGCTGCCCGAGTCGTCGTTGACATTGACGTTCTCGTTCCGGTCCGGGACAGGCTTCCAGGACCCGTCCGCCGAGACGCGGATGCTTCGCGCGTCAAGTCGGCCTGTGGACTCAAGTTTCTGGCGCACCTCGAGCAAGAACCCGTCCACCACCAGGCTGCATGGACGAGCGTCCCCGAAACAGCTCTTGATTGGGCACCGCCACTTGTCTGCTACCGTCGGTTCGGAAATTTGCCAGCGGCATGTTGCGCCGCATGTATCTGCCTTATGCGAGCTGCATCTGCGGGAAGGCTTCCGCTCGCGCGTTTCGAGCCAGTTGCTCAAGTCGAAGCATTCTAGATGAGTGCATTTGGCACCTCGGACGGGCGTCGCGAACATGACGGCCGAAAACGGATCTGCAAGATCGATAGGCAGCTCATCGGTCACGACCATGATGCCGTCGTCGCCGTCGTCCTTATTGTTCACACAAATTCGCTTCCGAATCACCTCCAATGTCTTCTCTGCTGGGAGGACCTGGTCGTTTCGGATCTGGTTCCAAAGAGACGAGTGGCTCTTCGTCACGATTGTCTCGACCGCCACTGCATAGTACTCCGCAGGCGCCTTGGGCATTGATAGCGCAATCTTGACTTGGTTCTTGCCGCCGACAAGATATGATGTCAGCTCAGCGGGGAGATCCTTGCCGTAGTGTGGCTTCCGCTTCGGCGTTAACGCCGTCTTGTCGTTGAACATCATGAAGATGTGCGCCGGCCACGAACTCTCGAGATTAACCCACTCCGACTGGGATAAATCTGCCGTGGGGCCGCCAATTTTGCAGCATCGCAGCCGCATGCGCAGCGTGCCGTCCTCGTATTCGTAAACTGGGACTTGCGGCTCACCCCCTTGCTGCGGGGCGGGTCTGGAAAGGCGTGAGAGCGTCTCGTCATCCACGTCGAAATTAAGTTCAGTGGTGATGTAGCTACAGCTGAGCATCACCACGGGCGCGACGGCGAATCCGTTGACGAACTGATAGTGGCGCTCTTGCGGCTCCCACTTGTCGTCAAGAACCCGATTCGTTCTCACGGGGCTCCGCAAGTGGACCTGGTGCATCGTCATGTTCAGGGAGCTCTCGTGGTACTGGTCGTGGGCATGCTCGGGCCTTGGAATAAGCTCTCCCGGGGGTGGGAGCAAATACGACTTGTCCCGAGGTATCAGAGTAGAGGGGAACCCTACCGACGCAGGCGGCAGGTGGCGAGCTTGATAGACGCGACCATGAATGTCACCATTGCTAGGCAGGGACATCGTCCTGGCAGGCATCATTGGAGGTGCGGGGGCGCCATGGAGCTGACTGGGGAAAATAACATGCGATCCAGGTGCAAGCATGTGGCCGTTTGAGGGAACGGTGGGAACCGGATGTCCTCCTCCCTGTGTCGGGGGCAGCGGTTGGCGACGGTAGTCCTGCATCAGCTGTTGGTGATGCGGGTGTCGCAATGGTGTTTGCGGAGTGTATGGGCTGTAGCTCTGCGGCGAAGCCTGGGCAGCAAAGCTCGGTGGTTGAGGAAACGATTGGCTCACGGGGAAGTTTTGCGGCGTTGGCGCAGAAGACTGCCGTGGCGGGGCATTCGAATGCGCGCCACTCTGAGCGCCTGGGCTCATCGTTTGTGGCAGCCTCTGCGCCTGTGTAGCGTAGCCGGGGCCGATCAGATTCTCGACGACTGGACCCGTTGCCGGCACCAGTCTGTTTTGCTGCCAGTGCGTTTGCGTCGGCTGCGGCTGCTGCTGCTGCGGCGCGCTGATTGCTATCGGGGATTGAGAGAACTGGGGCGAGCTAACCGCCCCGAGGTCTGCCAAGAGGGTCCAGATATCGGTCCATTCTGGCCGGGAACCGGGCGGGTCGCGGTATTCGCAGGCTTCGCGGCCATCACGTAGGCCCGGTACTGATCGACTATACTCTGACTCCTACTTTCAAGGTAGTGCCAGCTGTAGCCTTGGCTGTTCCCGGCTTGGAAGTCAAGCGTACTCATGGCTGTCTGCTGGTCCTGGTTGAACACAGCATCCATCGCCTCGCCCACTCCCCGATCGTCCATGACGCCGAGGCTTCTCCTGTTCGCGGTGAACAGGAGCTTCTGCATGATGACGGATCGGCACCCAAGAAAGCAGATCATCTCGCTAACCAGCAGGGGGCGCTGTCGCGAGAAAGCCACATAAACCATTGACTCCCAGTTCCTGGCCATGTTATCAACGAGCTTGAGCCATGGGTCTGTGATGGCTGCCTCCAGCGGTCCGGGGACCGTGACGAAAAATCTGAGATTATCGGTCGCGAGGGTTCGATTGTCCTTAAGAATCATCTGCAGGATCCCGAAAGCTTTGTCGACGATCGGCCGTGGTATCCCGCGCTTGTCGGTGAGAGGTGCCAGCTCGCCTCGCGACCAAGCGCAGTACGTTTGGTGGACGTGGAGGAAGGTTAAATCGACTTGGTTGTACGCGTCGGACAGCAAAATCATCCTCGAGCGATCGAGGCATTGGGGCATGTTCTGTATTTTTGTCGCGAGGTACATTTTCTGGGCCTCCGCACCCCTGCCGGGACTCTGCGTTGATCTGCGAAAATTGGCTCATGTGTCAGCAGGCAACCAGTTGATGCACCAAGTGCGAATATCCTGCCGGGCGCGCGTGGAGCGGGGAGAGATTGTTGACTGACTCAATACGTCTTCTCTTGGGCAGGTTACCGGCCTGCGCCTGAGGAGATTGACCTGGTGTCCTCGGCGCTAGAGGCGTAGCAGATGCCGGAGTGTTGGTCGATGCCCCGTTCGGCGACATATATGGTTGAGGCGGCGGCGGAAACGCGGCGTTGACGGGGGCGGGAGACGTGCCGAGCGGGGGCAGCAGCTGGCAGACCCCGGAACCCTGTGGTATCTAAGGCGAGCACGGGCGCTGGCCTTGGTGGGCTGCCATGTCTGATGTTCTGAGCCTGGTTATCGAGAGCGGCGAAGCCAGCCGGGGCGGGTGTCCTGGCCTCGGCCACCGGTGTGCTATGGGAGGCATCCGGATCCGGACCGGAGCTTTCCATGCTCTGCGGTGGCGCCTCGTCCGATGGAGGGTTCTGGTTGGCGCTGTCCTGTGGGATCGCGGCCGTGGGGCTCGGTTCGTCGCTTGGTGCTGGGGACGGAAGAACATTGGGGCTGGGTGCACGGTCAGCGGAATACAGCGTGGTCAGGGCCAACCCACAAGACGCGCCCTGGTTGGGATCGCAAAAGTCCATGGGCGTCAGACGCGGTCGCGAACGCGGCCGGGGTGTTTCAAAGGTGGGGGGGAGCAGGAACAAAGCCGCAAGGCGAGGCAGAGAACCTAAACTTACCCAGTTGATTGGGGCTGCGGGATGCTATCCGAGGGAGGCAGCAATCGCGGGGGCAAATCCGGCTGTGGTGCTTGGTCGAAAGTTCGTTTTGTGCGAGGAGACGGGGCGACAGTAGGCGAAGTTGTTATCCATGCCGGCCGGCGCTTCCTTTCCATGACCCCAAGATATTGGTTGGCGGCGGCGACATCGGCCGGCGGGGTCGGCCGCGGCATGCTAGAGCGAGGGTGCGCTGAGCGAGTCTGGAGCGGGCGTTTGACGTCGATACTGGATGGCCAGTGAGAGCGGCGATGGGGTCAGCGGCTTCCTGGATGTTTGGGCGGGCGGCGGCTCCATGAGACAAACAAGGCAGCACGCGCGGGTTCGGTCTCGCGGGGCGGGGTGTACCATGGACACCCGTTCTACTTCTCTCGGGCTATAGCAATTCTCAGAGACCTTTTTCTCGCGCGCTTTGGCAGCAATCAGAGCAACATGGATGGCAATGGGTGCGGCGATGGTGATGCGATCAATTTGCGGTCGTGGCGGCCGTTCCATGTGCAATCACAGACAACCATGGCGTCCAGCATCGGTGCCCAAAACCGTTTCCGAATGGACGAGCGAACGCGGTGGCGGTGGGTGGGCGATTTCAATACTGGGCTGGGTTGAGAAACCCGCTAGTCTATTTCTGGCAGCAACGTGGGTGCGTCGCAGCCGCCCTTGGCTGGGAATCTACAACCAATGGCGCCACTGGCACGGTGGCACCTCCCCATCGTTCCTGCCCTCCCGATTTGACGGACGAGGTGAGTATTGATTCTGCGGGCAGCCGTGCAGCGTGGCATCCAAGTCCCGCCTTTTGGAGAGCGGCCACAAACGAGCATGTGTCTGTCTGTATTCTCCGACGCCGGTCCTCGTGCTCTTTTTCCTGTCTGTCCAACCAAAGCTTTGCAAGGTTCCGTCTAACTTTCTTGTGCAACCCGTGTGAGATAAGCATGCGCCCATTCACTGCTGTATCGCGTCAAGAGCCACGGGTCTGGACTGGAGTCGGGATAGTTTTGCATTCACCTTCATTTATGTAGTTTTGTGCTGTCGGGAGGTTCGTCTTTTGGATACATGAGAAATTTTTGATTGCGTTTCCATTTTCGTCGAAATTACGCGACCGCCCTCGGCATAACTTCTTGCCACACCATTTTCATCTGTTTTGACGGTTTCTTTTCGCTGGACACATCGTTTGCCTTGGTAGTTTCGATTCCCTTGTCTGTTTCGCTGCATTCCATTCATGTTGTTTCCCATCAAGCCAAGTCCTGCTTGCCATTTGCGTAACTGCCTGGAAATTGCCGGTTTGTCCTCGTGAGGGTGACATCATGTTCTCGCTGCTCCCGGTCCAATTAGCGTCCGTATTTCCACGTCCGTGGCGGTGAACATCTAGCTGCATGCAGCAAAGGGTTCAGCTGTGGCTGGAATGTGGCGTGTCACGTGAGGAAGCGGAAGGTGGTTGGTGGATACGGGAGGAAGCAGGAAATCCATGACCAAACAACAACCAACAGTCGCGGTTGTGGGACGTGGTACAGAAATCATGTTCCCTTGGTCCGCCTAAATCACCAACAGTACCACCTACACGTACCTAGGTACCTACTCGCCTGGAACAGTGTCGCACAAATCCAACCCAGAAATTGACAGGTCCCACCATCAGTCGGGCACTCCATGGCGTTGGCGTTGATGCCCCTTCCAGGTCCTCAAGATACCACCCCGCCCATTAGCGACGTCGTCCACGCGCTCGCGAGGAGTCCGCTGTCTGTCAGGATCATGACCGGCAGGGCCAAAGAGAGGGGCTGGGAAGAGAAAAAAAAACGGGGACCGATGTCGTGTGAGCTCCGTGAAAGTCCCACACGACAATGGGGAGAGCGGCGTGGGACAGACGGCAGCCCCGTTGGCGCAGGGTCGCGCAAGATCGCTGGAACATGGAGGGCGCTGAGCCATTGGGCATCGGATGTGGTCCCATCGCCGCCGGCGCGATGCCCGGAGCGTAACGAACGTGCAGCTGCCAGTTCGGGTATAGCAGCGCAGCAAAGTCCAGCGCAACAAAAGCGGGTGCTCGCCGAGGGCTCGGCTGGGGTTGCCGAATGCTTATCTAAGGCTTGTTTGCGAGCCGTTCTTGGCACAGAGCCGCGCAGCAGTCCTGGTCCTCGGTCGTGTGAGAGCCCCCGGCCCAGCCCCAAGAGCTTCAATGCCACGGTTTTATTGCTTTGGGCAACCTAAACATATTGATACCCCGCTCTGGTGTCCCTCCCATGGCCGTGGGACCCATGTCCTCGCCGAAATGGCCAAACAACCAACATGGCTCCACGACCCGCAATCTTCCCCAGGAGACGCGACTCTCCTTGCCGATTGCCCCTTTTTATGTGAGGTGTCGTTTACGCCTTATCTCGCCTTGCCACACTCCCTCTGTGGACGCGCACATTCGAGGTCCTCCACATCTAACCTCGTCCAGCGACTTCAAGGGCTCCGGCACGCAAGAGCGTCCTCGGGTTTGAAAGACGGCTCTGCCAACTCTCTAACCCTGCTCGCGCATGCCCTGGATATATTAACCAAACAAGCCACTGTTCTGGTTTTCGTCAGCACTCTATCGGCGAGCCGGGCGTACCCGGCAACTCGTGGGATGGTACATCAAAGGAGACAGGGGTATCCCCATCACTTGCCGATCCAACCGCCTATATCTCTATGGGGGGCCATATCACGACTCGAGCACTCTAGCCGAGTCCATGCTCACGACTTGCCCAATTTCGACCCAGATAGGAAGGAGAGCATGTTTCGGCCGTCAATGTCCGTTATCTTGCCCCACCTCCAGCACCATGAGGCGTGCCACTGGGCCCCCGGTCCCGTTACGATGGTGTGCGTGGAGGATAGGCAAGGACGAAGCATGGAGGTGCTAGGTAGGGAAAGTTTAGGGGACCATTCACACTCGAAAGGTCACGGTGGCAACGAGTCTACTCGTCCCGCAAACCTTATATATGTCCTCGATGCGCTCACCTCTCACACATGCGTTCGCGTCTGCTCCTCCCTGCCTGGCCACGCCCGCACACCCGCCGACTCTCGCCGCCCAGAATAGACACTGTCTGTTGCTCACAGACACACTGTCTTGGCTAGAGATCAATGACAATGTCGGCTCCGACCGAAGTCGAGAAGACGACGGCGACGACTCCCCCGGCTGGGGCTTCTCCCACCGGGGGAGTCCTTGGGGAGAAGAAGGGTCCGGCATTTTCGGTACGACGCAAGAATAAGCCAGTCTTGTTACTTCTCCCACATGTCTTTTGGTGCTAACAAAGCTTCAAAGGCCTCCTCCGACGCGTCCATGGACGATGTACCCGTCAACCAGCGCGCGGATGAGTACGTAGCAGCCCCGCCCCTATCCCTCTTGGCACACTGAGCTTGTCACCCACTGATACTATGCTTCACCCACAGTGCCCTGCAGGCGACGGAGGACGATCTTGTCGAGGCCAAGGCCATTGCGGCCCGGATGACTTTGGAGGAGGTCCATGCTGTAAGTCGATACCCCTCGGCCCCCCTATGTCATGTGCGGTGTCATGTGTCTTCCACACCTTGGCTGACAAAGAGGCCTCTGATATTCTGCAGATCATGACGGACGTTATGAAGGTCCATAACGACGACCCCAACTTCCCTTTCGCTGTTATTGAGCGCATTAGGGAGTTCGTCTGTATGGCTCCCTGCCCCTATATTTAACCCGTTGTTGCCTACGGGGAGTCCGCCAAGTTGAATATGCGTTACTGACACGTCGTCTTCAGCCAACGATGATGTCTTCACGAACCCGGAAAAGCACGAGGAGCTCATTGCTGAGATGAAGCTCGAGGCTTCTCTAATTACCAACAACAGCCCGTACGCCGAGGTAGGCATATCCAACTCCAGCCACGACATCCATGATACGGGATACTTATCAGTTAACCACATCTTTCCTCTCAATCAGGTGCGAGCTGTTGTCGACAACCATGACAATCCAGATCTTGCTGTATCCACAGTCCGGGCCTGGGTCATTGGCCTTTCCTTCTCGATGTTGTTGGCTTTCATCAACCAGCTCTTCTCCATCCGGCAGCCTAGTATCACCGTCCTGGCCAACGTCGCCCAGCTCCTGTCCTACCCCCTGGGCAAGCTGTGGAGAAAACAATGCCAGACTGGGGGTCACCCTCTTCGGGTCGAGGATCAGCCTGAACCCGGGGCCGTTCAACAAGAAGGAGCACATGCTGATCACCATTATGGCGAACGTCGCATACCAAACCCCGTACACAAACAATATCATCTGGAGTCAATATCTCCGTAGGTTCCCTCCATCGCTAGGCGAATACGGCGCACGCTTACGGCCAACTAACCCCTTATGCTTTTACAGCCTCCTTCTTCAACCAGTCGTACGCCGGGCAGTTCTCGTACCAGATCCTCATTGCACTGTCCACCAACTTTATCGGCTACGGGCTGGCGGGGCTCACGCGGCGGTTCCTTGTCTACCCGTCCTTCTGCGTCTGGCCGGCATCCCTCGTGACGATCGCGCTGAACACGGCTTTCCACGACACCGAAAACGCCAAGGTCGAGGGCCCATTCCGCACCCGGTTTGGCATTTCCCGGTACCGCTTCTTCCTGCTAGCCTTTGGCGCCATGTTTGTCTACTTCTGGTTCCCCAGTACATCTTCCCGGCACTCTCCGTCTTTAGCTGGATGTCGTGGATTGCGCCGACCAACACCAACCTCAACGCCGTCGTCGGGTTCAACAACGGGCTCGGCATCAATCCGGTGTCGACATTTGACTGGAACACGCTCCTCTTCGACAACACGGACCCGCTGATGATCCCTTTCTTCTCGACCCTCAACAAGACTATTGGCATGTCGGTAGCTTCGATGGTAATCCTGGCCATCTGGTATACCAACACCTGGTATACGGCCTCCCTGCCCATCAATTCGAACCGCATCTTCGATAACACGGGCCGTTTGTACAACGTGTCGCGCGCTATTGATAGCCGCGGCATCTTCGACAAGGCCAAGTACGAGGCGTACTCAATGGCCTTCCTCTCGGCCGGCAACATCAGCGTCTACGTCTTCTTCTTCGCCATCTATCCCGCCACGCTTGTCTACATTGTGCTGTACCACCGGTACGAGGTCAAGATGGGCTTCAAGAGTCTGTGGCAGTCGTTCAAGAAGAAGAAGGGCGACGAGCGCCCGGCGGGCCAGTACCAGGATGTGCACAACCGCCTGATGAGCAAGTACAAGGAAGCTCCGGAATGGTGGTATCTGTGCGTGCTCGTGGCTTCCATCGCCTTTGGCATCGGCGGCATCACAGGCTACGAGACGTTCACTACCCCTGGCGTCATCTTTTACGGTCTTGTGCTCTGTCTCCTCTTCGTCGTGCCCGTGGGCATCGTCAAGGCCATGACGGGCATCGAGGTCACGCTCAACGTGCTGGCCGAGTTCATCGGCGGTCGTGGGTCGAGGGCAACGCGCTGGCCATGAACTTCTTCAAGTCGTACGGCTACGTGACGTGCGCGCACGCCGTCTGGTTCGCAAATGACCTCAAGCTCGCTCACTACGTCAAGATCCGCCGCGTGTCACATTCTGGGCCCAGATGATCGCGACGCTCGTCTCGACGTTTGTGTGCACGGGCGTGCTCAACTTCCAGATGAACCGGATCCCCGGCGTCTGCACCCCGGACGCCCCGAACCGCTTCACGTGCCCGGGCATCAACACGTTCTTCACCGCGTCGGTGCTGTGGGCACTATTGGTCCCAAGAAGGTGTTTGGCAGTGAGTTTTATACACCTCCCTCTTTATATTGATGTCGACCGGTTTCTCTTGACGTTTTCACTGACACCCCATATCAGTCAACGGACAATACACGGGCGCGCTCATAGGCTTCCCGATCGGCTTCGTGCTGCCCGTCATCTTCTGGTACGGGCAGCGCAGGTTCCGCAAGTCGCAGTGGCTGCGACAGGTTCACCCGGTGGCGATGCTGTACGGCGCGCTCAGCATGGCGCCGTACAACCTCAGCTACCAGCTGCCGGCGGTGCCCATCGCGTACATCTCGTGGATCTGGATCAAGAACCGGTACCTGGCGTTTTGGTCAAAGTACAACTTCATCCTGTCGGCCGCCTTCTCGTCGGGCGTCGCCATCGCGGCCATCGTCATCTTCTTCGCGCTGCAGTGGAGCGACATCCAGATGCCCGAGTGGTGGGGCGTCGAGGTCGTCTCGCAGGGCTGCGGCCAAGGCGTGCGTGCTGCTGCCTATCGCCAAGGGCAAGACGTTTGGGCCCCGGCCGGCTCGTGGCACTAGAGGTGACAGACGTTCATTTTCCTTGTGGTTTTCCTTTTTGTTTTGGGAGGGCGTCATGTTGTAGGTTATGTTATACGATGGCTGGGCCTGTAATCGCCAGTCCTGCCACCTCTAGGGCCGACTGCCGACGTCACGCGCTGTGGCTCTGGCTCGGGGCTGGGTCGGCTTCGGGGCCACGGCTGGATTTACGATTAGGGTCTTTGAGGGGCTGTCGGATGATTACTGCCTCGCCACTCTTTGATAACACTGGATATAGTCGACGATATTTCTAGTATAGGAATCCCATCGACTGGTCGCGCATAATCGATCACCCCTATTCATCACCCCCACCATCTTCCCTCTATTCGGTGACGGAATTGAGGGCACCCAGCGGTGAAAAGATGGGCTCGCCCGATGCTGGGCCTGACTCGAGTCTCCAGGGATGACCGCCCACAGGCCTGTGACAGAGGTCGCCGTCGAGGCCGAATCATGCCGAGGTTGCATTTTAGGGGCGGGCAAGACGCAAGTTGATCCTCAATTTTTGCACGAGCTCAGCCCGAGTTGGGGGTCTATCCTTTTGTGGCAAAGCCGCCACTTATCGGCCCTGGCTGGAGCAACCATTGAGATCCCGTCTCCTGATTCCTACCTGGCACGGAGGACGTGGCTTGACTCGCTCGGCACCTCCAGCGCAAGCATGGGGTGGAACAAGAAGCCAACTTCCTGGAGGTCTGCCTCCTGAACCACCAAACAAAACAACGGGAAAAACTTTCCGACACACAACATGCGGCAACGCTCCTCCTCGTGTGGCGTGTGCGTTTGACTGACGCTGTAAAACGCGGCGCGCTGTCAGCACTCAAAATTGACGCAATAAACGCTCTGTTGGCCAAGATTATTCGTAGGTACATGTGCACAGTGGGCAAAAAGGAACAGGCTCGGATCCTTGGTGGGATACGCTGGGTCGTGTGGGAGATAGGGGACAAGGCTGGCCCGGGGCTAACACGTAACCCATATCTCCATCTCGTGTTTGGTTTGGGTGATACAGAGGTTGGAAGTCGGCTTTCGGTCTTTGATCACTTTGTTTTTCTCCTACCATCCGCCCCGCCCAGCTGCAAGCACCTCAGGACCCGCTCCAGCCCGCTCTAGCCCGCTCCGTGCCTCGGCAGCGAGCACGGTTTCCAGGCCCCGTTTTTTTTTCCTTCCAACCTCATCAACCCCGCGTGCAGAAAGAAGCCAGGCTTCCCGGCCCACCGCGGAACGCAAAGACCAAGATGGAAAGGTGAAGAAGACAGCGATGAACAAAGAACCCGCCGTCTGTGACGTTGGCCAGATCCAGCACGACAGCCTCGATGAGCGGTCTGCCAGTAGGCGCCCGCACGTCCCCCGTCCTCAGCTGACGCCTCGATAACAGCGCAAAGGTAGCAGCGCAGACGGGGCATCATGCCGGGGACGCCGTTCACTAAGCAAGGATAGCAATACCGTGTCCTGCTGTTGCCGTTTCGAGCTGCCGCCGTGCCATTATCGCGCACTAGCAGCGTCTCTATTTCGCCCACTTCCATCCACTGGCCTTCTCCCAGTTTCACTCAACCCTCACCGGACCTGCCGAAAACGGGGAGACCTAGGTGGGAACCGACGAGCACAGCCGTTGATTACAAACAACGGTGGGGGGCCTCTCCGCCCTGAACGGCGCAGCGTTTGCCCGGGGCCCGCAGACAGACATGGAGCCCGCTGGGAGAGAATGGATGCTGGCATCTTCCGTCCCACGGTGTGGCCGTCCCTCCGCCGTGGCCAGCAGCCGTACGTCATGGTTGGCTAGGTGGCTGGCGGGCCCGGGTTGTTCCCTCCTCTCGCGACTGCTGGCACACCGGGATAGCTATGGAGCCGCGCATCTGGGTGGTTCCCTGGTGATCGAGCACTGCGGTATATAATGAGGCGCTGACGTCTCCCTCTCGTCGCGCCGCCTACTCCTGCTGCTGCTTCTTATCAACCGACTTCGATCTTGAGACGGCCATTCCTCAACATCACCACCCCGACACCAACATCCTCTTGACCGCCCGAAGCGTGTCTATCTACCCCACCGCCACACATCTGCTCTAGTCTTCTAGGTACCCACCTGCCTACCTATCGCAGCACACAGCCGTTTCAGGGAAAGAAAGAAACATGGCCGCCGCCAAGGACTATACCTTCCAGGGCTGGCTCGGCAAGGGCCCAGAGGCGGCCAAGGGCAAGATGGAATGGGGCACCTTCGAGCCCAAGAAGTGGACCGAGGACGACGTCGACGTCCAGATCACACATTGCGGTATATGCGGCTCCGACTTGCACGTCCTAGGCTCTGCATGGTTCCCTATCAAGTACCGTACGTGACGAAACAATTTCCCGGGCCGCCGCCCACTCGCTCCCACTGTGTTCCATTCCCCACATCGCAGGCGAAGGACCAGATAGATGCTAACTCTGAACGAAACAACAGCCTGCTGCGTTGGCCATGAGATCGTCGGGCGCGCCGTGCGCGTCGGCGCCAACGTCAAGGACATCAAGGTCGGCGACCGCGTCGGCGTGGGCCCGCAGGCGCGCAGCTGCATGCGCGACGACTGCCCCGAGTGCTCGACGGGCCAGGTGCAATACTGCTCGACGCCCGGGCAGCGCGTCAACACATACGGCAGCACGTACCCGGACGGCGAGGGCGAGGCGTGGGGCGGCTACGCCGACTACAACCGCACCAACGGCAACTTCGTCGTCAAGATCCCCGACGGCCTGGCGTCGGAGCACGCGGCGCCTCTGCTGTGCGGCGGCGTCAGCGTCTGGACCCCGCTGAGGGGCAACGGCTGCGGTCCCGGCAAGTCGGTCGGCATCGTCGGCGTCGGCGGCCTGGGCCACTTCGCCGTCATGTTCGCAAAGGCCCTGGGCGCCGACAAGGTCGTCGGCATCTCGAGGCGGCAGAGCAAGCGCGACGAGGTCCTGGCCATGGGCGCCGACGCCTACATCGCGACGGCCGACGACCCGGACTGGGCGTCGCGCAACAAGCGCACGCTCGACCTCATCATCTGCACCGTCTCGACGGGCGGCATGCCCTTCAACGACTACCTGGGGTTGCTGCGGCCCGGCGGCGTGCTCATCAACGTCGGCGTCCCCGAGGGCGGCACGCTGCCGCCCGTCAGCGCCTTCACTCTGGTCACCAACGGGATCAAGATCGGCGGCAGCCTCATGGGCACCCCCGCCCAGATCAAGGAGATGCTCGAGTTCGTCGTCAAGCACGGCATCAAGCCGATCGTCCAGACCAGGCCCATGGCCGACGCGAACCAGGCCATCGGACATGGAGAGGGCAAGGCCAGGTACCGCTACGTCCTGGTCAACGAGAAGCACCTCCGTAGTGCGCAGCTGTAATTTTTCAAAACCCCGTGTCGAACGCAGATGGACCGGCTCTATTCGCACGCTGCCACCCCGTGTCAAAAACCGTGTTGACGGTTTTATGCTGAATAGAGACGTTTTTAGTAATACCAGTTTGAAAAACCCTCATTGCGCGCTAAAGGGGCTGCGAAACACGGGTTGACTTGACGCGAATGAAGCCTTTCACCTTGGGTACCGCGATGTTGTTCATTGTTATCCACTTCTTCCCTCGTGTTTATTTTCCTCCGTCTTTCCTCGAACCCCGCGTCTGGGGTGTGGTCGAAAGCGCGTATCGCATCGCTTGGCTTTGTGGGCGGGCATCAATCCTAGCGGGTCTTTGGATAAGAAAAGGGACACCTAGAATAGGAAATAAACCAGGGGCTCGGGCGTCAGCTTCGAGTGCCGAGCTGCCTCTTCCGCGCAATAGCATAAGGCACAAGTCGGTGACGACAGAACAGGAGCTATTCGAGGATCACATTGTGTGACAAGAAAGGGGGGCACGACCAGGATATACACAAAGTCTAAATGACACCGCCAAGCCCATCAAAAAAGAGGTACCCGTGACGGCTCCGTGGTTTTCATAGTAACACCCGTGGCTAAAAGCCCCGATTGGCCTTGTGCTCGATTTTGCTGATCCCAAACAAGCGGGTTTGCCAAACTGGTTTCACAGCACTCCGCGTGGACGACTTGGTTAGCACCAAGTGTTTGGTCTGTGTATGTATTGCACCGCGTAAGGGTCAATCAAGTGTGATGCTGGACGGCTCTTGAGGCGACTACTAAGCATGGGACGACGGGATGCAGCTGGAGGTGGCCAGCCTGGCTCAAAGAAGCTTGTTGTCTTTTGTCTTTGTGTGGGTTTTCCAGGCAACCCTTAAAATTTTTTATTCCTTCTTGGCTATGCTGTTGTCAGGCGACGAGACGCTGGGGACAGGGAGGCCTGGGCATGGGGGCTGCCGGGTGGCCCGCTGGCAGACAGGGGAGGGCGCTTTGGTGGTGGACGCGACGGCGGCGGCCTCTGCGCGATCCGACGATCCTCAAACACGGCCCGCATCAAAGGCCCAACCGCAAACCCACCTTTTCGGTGCCGTTTCTGTCGCGCGGATCGTTCGCAGACTCTTGTTCCGGGCTGGCGAACAAAGGCCTGCCTGCCCTGGGTAGGGTTGTTACGTGCGGCCTGAGCGGACCGGAAAGTCAAAGTACCCCTTGCCTTGCCTTGCCTCGCCCTGCCTTGCCCTGCCTTGCCTCCATGCAAACAGGCGACGAGGAGGTGGAAGTCCCCAAAATGGAATACCCGCCATCCCATCTCGACACAATAGGCTCTTCAAGGAGCTGGGCCGGCCTCGCTTTTCCCGCGGGGGCTCCGCTTTTGTTTCTCCGTTCCACGACGTGCCCCCATGAACCATCTCTTCGGCGGCCAAAATTGGGCCCGAAGGCGCCCGGCTCTGGAGGCGGTTTCGACGCGACAGGCAGGCTCGCCGGGGACGTGATTTTCATAAAGGTGGCGTTTTCCCCGTCTTGGTCCCCGGAGTCCGATCCCTTGGCTCGTCTCTTCTTCCCTCCCTTACGCAAACAAGCCCTCTCCTTCACTTCACTTCTTGCCATCTACCGTTCCCGGTAGCAGGTTTCCTTTCAACCATCAGTGCGGGTCACTCGTTTTTCTCTTTCTCTTCCTGTTTGCTTCCGCGGCCGGACCCCTTCGCCCGATTCCTTCTTGTTCTTCCTCTCGTCCTCGTGACATCGATCATAAAAAAAAACCGCCAAAATGTGGGCTAAGCTGGCTGTCGTCGCCTCCCTGGCTGCGCAGGTTTCCGCGCACGGAAATATCACCTCGCCCCCGGCCCGCCTCACCGGACCAGCTATGGTCAAGGCCTGCGGTCAGGCTGCCGTCAACGCCGTTCTCGCTGACGGCACTATCCCGATCGAGAACATGCAGAACGTGCCTGCGACCTGTATGTTTCCCCCCACTCGGCCGAGGCGCATCTACCGCCAAGACTACACATCCCCCTTGCCAAGCCGGCTGCTAACCGAAGCCCCTTCTTTCCCCCAAACAACAGGCAACGCGTTCCTCTGCCGCGGTGCACAGTTCGAGGACAACCGGGCGCGCGTGCAGACCTTCACCCCGGGCCAGGTTATTAAAATGACGGCGATCCTGCCCATCCCGCACGAGGGCCCCTGCAACGTCTCGGTCGTCGAGACGGCGACCAACAAGGTGCTTGGCCAGCCCCTCATCGCCTTCGACAGCTACGCCGACGAGCGGCTGCCCGTGCTGCCCGCCAACAACACGGCCTTTGACGTCACCTTCCCCGCCAACCTGCCCGCCGGCAAGTGCGCCGTCGCCGGCCAGTGCGTCCTGCAGTGGTTCTGGTTCGGCACCGGCGCCAAGCAGACGTACGAGAGCTGCGTCGACTTTGTCGTCGGCGGCGCCGCCGCTGCCGCTCCGGCCGCCGCCAGGCCCAGGGCGAAGCCGCGCGCTTGGTTCTCGTAGACGGATGGTGTTGGCTTGGACGGGAAGATAAAGCAAGATCGAAACACAATTAGGCGTGGCGTTCATGGGAGGGCTGGGGATTTTCTTGCGGTTTCATGGGACGTAGCATACAAGCGCGGTCACCAATTGTAATTTTTACACGCAGCATCAAAGATAGATCTATTGTAGACTCCATCGTCAAGGGTCTGCAGAGTGTTGCTCGACACAGGTGCGCCGTGTACCTGCTCTAACCTTCTGGACTTCCCAACCTCCTGCCTGCAATTCTCGTCCACACCTCGACTGAACGAACGTGCAAATAAGTTAGGACTTGGGTCTACTGGGCTTGGTATATTGCTAGTTCCTTCTAACCGACCCTGAGCTGGAGGTTTGATGTGCCCAAAGAGACGATATGTTTTCTTGACACTGGAGTTTGTCTAAGGGGGTGTGGTGTCTACAAAAGGAACCCCAAAGCAGCCAAAAGATATTCCCCTGCAAACAAAACGATTGGTTGTACCAGGGTTCGAACCTGGGACCTTCTCTGTGTGAAAGAGACGTGCTGACCTCTGCACCACACAACCTCGGTGATGTTGTGATGGTTTGCACCGCTGACCCCACGGCGGTTATCCCAAGTTTGCCGGCTTGCCTGTAGCTGGATCGGCCGAGAGAGGAGAAAAAGAGGGTTGTTTGCCGCTTGCTGGGCCGAATGCCCACTGTGACTTGTCAGCCCGCTCAGGTTTGGATGGCCTTGGTCTAATTTCCCGTGAATGCGGGTGAGTGTCTGGACAAAGAAGAGGAAGAAAGCAGAACAATATCACGCACGAGCCTCACGCATCAGGGACTCTTCGGCTTCCCGCATGGGTGTTCTAGATCTCCCGGCTTTGACCTGCGGACCTGGGTGTTGAGGAGGATAGTTCCTTGCTAGAAACCATCGGCCTGCTGTGGGACCTACCGTCCCCTAAAACAAGTGACATATCACCTTTCAGAGCCGACGGTTCCTTCTGGCCTCGTACATGTGAACAAAAGATGGAAACACGTCGCACGACACCCGGGGAAGCGAGCTGTGCGGTTCTAGGCTGGCTATGGGGCTGTGAACTTCAAGATAACGAGGGCATTGGGTGTTTCTTTGAAGGCGTTTCAATGGCGGGCGTTGGCGACCAGTCGTTCAGGGGCAAGGCTAAGCCCCAGCGAGCCTGGGGGAAGCAGTTGATCAATACTTTTCTTTGTAAGGCTTACACGATGGCGGTATTCTCGAGACTGCCAGGCGAAGCCATCTCAGGACTATATATTCCCGCCGATGTCCTCACTATCCTCGCCTACCTGATCTCCCTCTCCGTCACCACAGGCACAATCTTTAGTTCTCGGTTTGCCCGGCACTCTGGGAAACATCCTCATACACACCACACCTTGGGAGCAACACTCCTCCTATCTCTCGCGCACAAATCTCTCCATCCAGACATACAACGTCCCCGCCCTAGGCAGCCTCTCAGCAGCCATGCCTGCCGAGGCCCGGGCGGCTTTCCACCTCCGAATGGCCCGCGAGCCCTTGGAGGAGCCACAGGGAGGCGCCGCCAACGCCATGGACATGGCAGACATGCGGCAGGAGATCACGGACCTGTACTCTCAGCCGCCGACGGCGACCAGCAAGAAGAGGCGCCATTCAGCCGGCCAGGATGGCGCCGGCGGCGGCCACGACACCAACGCCGTGGCCAAGAAAACCGAAAAAAAATCCTCAAGGGCGACGGCAGCGGCGCCGCTGCCGCTGCCGCCGCCCCCGAGGCCCCGACCGACCACACCACCACCATCCCCATCACGACCCCGCCCAAGTTCGAGACCCTGACCTGGGGCATCAAGCAGGACTTCGTCAGCTCTGTCGAGCTGCGCATGCGCTTCTGCAGCCCCGGCTCGGGCCAGGATGAGGCCCTCGAGTGCTTCGCCGTCGAGCTCTTGCCCAAGCAGCAGCAGCAGCAGCAGCAGCAGCGGGGCGGAAGCAAAAGCGGCGCTGGTGCAACATCCACCAGCCGTGGTCCGAGGCCAACAGCGGCGCGCGCCTCGACAACTTCCTCGCCTCCCGCATCAGCCGCGAGCTGCACGCCCAGATCTCGCGCCGCGGACTGCCGCTGCTGCGGCACAGGGACTGCCCCTCGGCGGCCGCCGCCGGCCTGGTCCAGGGCGCCGTGCTCAGCGACCCGGACAGGGCGTGCGTCGTGTGCGGCCGGGGCTCCGGCGGCGGCGTCAAGCTCTGGCGCCCGACCCCTTGCTCCGCCGCCTGCAAGGCCCAGATGCAGCGCGAGTTCCTGCTCGAGGTGCGCGTCTCGCCGCTGCTGTGGACGACCTCGTCCTCGACTTCCTGCTATCGTGCGCCTATTGGGACCGTGTTCCCACGAGGGGTGGCCAGTCCCTGGTACCAATACAGCTTCTCTCCGCCACTGGAGCAGCCCGAGTCCCTGGCGCTTGGGAGCTGGCAGGAGATGCTCGAGGCCGTCGCGTCGTTCCCCGCCATCGACCGCTCTTCCCCGCTCAGAACGATTGTCGGCAACGGCAAGCGTCGCCGGGAGCGCGAGGCGGTCCTTTCCTGGATGTCGACCGAGTTCCAAGGATGCCTGGTGTCGGCGTCGCGACACGCAACCGTCGATTACATCCGACAGGGCGCCGCGACCAAGCCGCTCCCCCAATTCGTCATCCTGAACTCGACCCTCGAGCGCGAGATTGCATTCAAGAAAGAGGAGAATACGGGCATGTCAGTCTTCCATGCCACGCCGGCCTGCCATATTCTCCAGTTGGTTATGGATGGCATTCGGGATGCGGGAGACGGAGCAGGAATCTTCTTCGCGGGCTCTTTCGCGACATCATCCTATGGCTACCAGAAAGGCCTGTTCTTCCGGCCGTGGCCGAACAGCGTCTTCGCGGGCCTTGAGGGCCCTGGATTGGTGTTCGGCGCAGAGTACAGGGGTCCCGAGTCAAACGCCAGTCTTCATGGTGTCAACACCTGGTCCGACCAACCGAACGCGGAGATGTACACCTTGGATCAATCGGACATCATGCTTCGCTATGTCTTTCTCAGTAGCTGGCGCCCCATTTCTAATGCGGATTACAACCAGTACTGGAATAACTACCACAAGACGGGCGGGGAATTCCTTCCTGGCAGCGAGACACGCGGGACAATGGAAGATACCTTCTATTTGATCAGTGGTGGCAAGATTGCCAACATCAGAGGCCCAGCCGAGCTTCACTGCAATGTCCAGAACTGAGTACGGCTAGTTTGTGGACATGGTACCTATTCCGAAGCTGAGAGCCCTTTCTTTCCTGAGCTCGGATGGGGGACCTTCTGGTCTGCTAGAATGTATGGTTGGGGGTACTTGACAAACCTTTGAATAGAACCGAGGCTTTATATGGTGGAATTTCCATCACCGTAGCAGCGAAGGGTTTTGGGGAGGAATCTAGGCGGGTGGTATTCGTCATCGTCGGTGTTATCCGAGCTATGCTGTTCTGTTAATCTCCGAGGACATAAGCCCATAGATGGAGGCCGGCAACTAATGGTTTGAGAGGTCAGCAGCTAGAGCGGGGAACACGGAGCGTTTGCTGAACTGGAGAAGAGGCAAACAAAAAGGGGGCATGGCGAAGCGAAAAAGGAGAACATCAAAGCTAGGAAAGAAAGGGGCCATGAAGTAATAAAAGAAAGATGATTCAGGGTATCGTAAACTACAAGGAAACCAAAACAGAGCCGGCGGGCTGAAAAGCACGCTTCTGTAGAGGAGTGAAAGAAAAGCCCCCTCTTGCGCCATAAAATGCAGCCATGCAATGTATCCCATCCAGCGCGCCTTTTTTTGCGAACCCGCTTGGTAAAGAAATGCATAAGAAGAAATAAGACCCCCGAACGCCGTATCTAGCTATGCAAAAAGGGACAAGAGAAAAGGGAGAGGCAGAGAAATAAAATAGGGAGTTAAAAGAGGGATGAGAGAAGAGACACAAGGAAAAATGTCAACTCATCGTGTTCAGATAAAGGCCGAAGTGACCAGGAACAGCGCGGTGGCGAGCGCGACACCCACGGCGCAGCCGGCACCGACGACGCGGCCCGAGGCGGCCGAGCGCTGGCCCGACCCGGCCGTCGCGCCCGGCTTGTTGCCGCCGCCGTTGCCGCCGCCCGTGGCGCTGGTCTGCAGGGTCGTCCAGCCGCCCATGCCGTCGTTGGCCTTGAGTGCCGTCACTACTGTCTCGCTGGTCGAGGTCGAGACGGCCGAGCTCTCGGTCGTCTTGGACGTCTTCTTCTCCGACGCGTTGCAGTCGCTCTTGCCGTCGGGGCACATGGTGGTCTCGCGGACAGTGGACGAGTACATTGTGCTTGTCGAGGTGCTGGTCCAGACGGTCGTGACGACGGTCGCGCCCGCCGCGGTCGACGTCGTAGTCGTGTCCGGGGACGTGCTGGTGCTAGTGACGGTGTTTGTGGGCGAGACAGTCGCCACGATCACCTCGGTCACGGGAGCAACTGAGGTTGTCACGGCGTAGGTCGAGGTCATGATGGAGGCGATGGTACGCTCCGAGGACGCGCAGTCGCTCTTACCGCCAGGGCATGCGCTTGCAGTGTGCAACGAAGTCGAGTACCCGGTGTGGGTCGAGTCGTAGACCCTTGTGGACGTCGTGGTCGTTGAGGGAGAAGGCGCGGGCGTGTTAGAAGCGCTAGACGTTGGCGGCGTGATGGTCGTCGAATAAACGGTCGTGCCAATCGGGATCGTTTCCGTGATCAAAGAGGAGGACTTCCCGCCACGAAGCGGGCAGTCTGGCTTATCCGGTGGGCAAGCAGTGACCGTCTTGATGGTGGTGCTGTAAATGGTTGACAAGCTAGAGGTCGTTGTGGGAGTTGGTGCAGATGAGGAGGGGACTGGGCAGAGAGTTGTCGAGACAACGATAACCTCGGTGACAAGGGACCTTGTCTGCTGGTTCACCGGGCAGTCCTTCTTGTCAGGAGGGCACGCCGAGACGGTGTTTATCCGAGTCGAGTAGATGGTAGAAGTAGTCATCGAGGTCGTTGCGGGAGTTGGCGTCGAGGGGCTAGGCGTCGTGGGGCTAGGCGTTATGGGGACCGGGCAGACAGTACTCGAAATAACAATGACCTCGGTGACGAGCGACATGGTCTTCTGGTTGAGAGGGCAGTCCTTCTTATCGGGAGGACAGACCGAGACAGTGTTGACCCGAGTCGTGTAGATAGTCGAAGTAGACATCGACGTTATGGGAGTTGGCGAAGGGGAACTAGAGCTCGTCGTGTGGCTTGACGAAAAAGAGGGTTGAGAGGTTGAGGGCGCTGGGCAAACAGTGGTCGAAAGAACAATCGTTTCGGTAACAACCTTGGAGGATGTCTTTTCTCGGAGCGGGCAATCCTTCTTGTTGGGAGGGCAGGCTGAAACGGTGTTGACTCGGGTCGTGTAGATAGTCGAGGTGGTCAACATCGGAGGGCTCGTTGTAGTGGCGCTTGTGTGCTGTTGGTGTACCTCAAAGTGGAGTGAGAGGTGGTGCTGCTGGTGTAGGATGTGGTCGATCCCGAGGAGCTGGAAGAGCTGGAGGACGTCTTTGAGGTACCAGAGCACACGGTCGTTGAAATCGCAAACGTCTTCGTGACCACGTGTGTCATCTTTTCACGGAGAGGGCAGTCCTTCTTAGCAGGCGGGCACTCTGTTACAGTACTTACCTGGGTAGAGTAAACCGTCGACGTTGTTGGGGAAACAGGGGCCGTCGTGGTCGGGAGGTTGCTGCCGCTAGATGAGCTAGTAGTAGTGGTAGAAGTCGCCGAATTAACAGCACAAGACGTTGTCCCCACCGCAAAGGATTCGGTTGTAGTCTTTGTGACTGGATTACCCACACACTTGCCAAACATGGTCATCATGCAGCTCGTTGTCGTCTTCGCTTTGGTTGTGTAGATCGTGCAGGGCGTACTGGTGGTACGGCTGGTGGTGGTAGATGAAGAAGCCGTCGAGTTCGAGTAACGAGAAGAGGTATAGGAAGAAGTTGTCATGGCCGAGCTCGAATGGGACGTGGTGTGGGACGAGGAAGAAGAGGTAGAGCCAGAAGAGGTCGAGGACGAAGACGAGGAGGTGGCCTTGTGCTTGGGGAGCAAGGGACAACGGTAGTCCTGACAAATTCCTTGGTCGTGGAAAGCGAGGTTGTCTTCTCCCTCTCGGGGCAGTCCTTGCGTGAAGACGGACAGACAGTGACGGTCTTGACAACGTTGTTGTAAACGGTGGAAGTGGTCATGGACGTGGTGGTGGCAGACGAAGTGGTGGTGGCAGACGAAGTGGTGGTGGATGACGTGCTCGAGGAGGACGAAGACGAGGAAGAGCCCGAGGAGCTGGTCGTTGTCGGCGCTGGAGCGGTGCTGGTGCCGGTCTCAGTGACTGGGCAGACCGTGGTTGTGATGGGGATCGTCACCAACGACGACCGAGGTGGTCTTGGAGTTGGCGGGACAGTTTGGCTTGTCGGGCGGGCAGTGGTGACGGTCTTGCGCTCCGTTTTGCAGATAGTCTTTGTTGTCATGCGCGTAGTTTGAGAAGAGCCGCTGGTAGTGGTTGGCTTGCTTGATGTTGAGCTAGAGCTACTGGTGGTGGTTGGCTTGCTTGATGTTGAGCTAGAGCTGCTCGTAGTGGTTGGCTTACTCGACGTCGAGCTAGAGCTGCTAGTCGTGGTAGGCTTGCTAGACGTTGAGCTGGAGCTTGTAGTGGTATTAGGCTTGCTCGAAGTGGAGCTAGAGCTGCTGCTCGTGCTGCTCGTGCTGCTGACAGTCGTCGAGGTCGGCTTAGACGACGAGCTGCTACTCGAGCTGCTCGAAGAAGCCGCGGTAGTCGTGACTGGCGGCGGTGTGCTGCTGCTGCTCTGTGACGTTGCGCTGGTGGGCTGGTAGGTAGCCGAGTAGGTGATGCACGAGCAGGCGGAGCTGACGCGCTTCACGTCACCGCCGCAGTTGGTGATGTCCTTATGGATATCGCCCGCGTTGTTGGACTGGGAGCCGAGGAACTTGGGGCACCAGTCCTTGACGGGGGCGCTGAACCTGGCGTCGATCATGTTGCGGTAGCAGTTGTCGTGCTCCTTTTGTTGGGGTCAAGGTGCGTCGTTAGTTTCTTTCAAGTCTCTCGTTGCTCCCAGAGTCTGCCGGCGAGTCTTCGAGTCGGATTCGGGCAGGTGAGGACCGGGCACCGCGGGGGAGAGCTCGCCAAAGGCCGCGAGGACCGAATGCTTCGTCGACTTACACAGTTGGGGTACTGGGTGGCGCTGGTCGCGCCGATGGCCACGGCGGCCATGATCAAGAACGAACGCATTTTTGCGTCGGGATGGTCGATTATCGAATGGTATTGGTGGTTTATGTCGGTTGGTTGGTTGGTGGTCTATCGTCTCTCCTATTGAGACAAGATGGTTTGACGTAGGTTGACCCACTCTCTTGAAGAGGACCTCGAAGGGCGTTCAAGCTACTAGGCTTCGGATTGTTCTCTGTCTCGTTTCGCAACTGCCTGCGATTCCCCGGGCAACAGGGACCGCGGGGTCTTAAGAACAGACGGCCGGGCTGGGTCCCCGGGGCGGCGTCGATTGCGGCTCGGGGCCGTTGGCGCCATCGCGGTCTGCGAGGCTCCATGGGGAGCAGTCAGGCCAGAGTAAGCAAGCAGGGCTGTAACACCACCAGAGGACCTGGGGTTTTGCGATTGTGCGCAGAGATCCAATCAGGAGGGCTGCTTGGAGGGCCCAACATCGATCGTTGGCTGGCACAGCTCTTGGCTGCGAGCGGCACAAAATGCTGCACAGAGCTGAAGCTGGGAGAATCAGGCCTTCGACCAAAGGGAAGACGGCGAAGCAGCAAATATTGGACCCGCACTTGGCCGAATCGGGGAGTCGATCTTCAAAAATATCCTTGCCAGGGCGCAATGCGGGGCGCAGCGGCAGTGCTCCCGACGAGAATCATGGGAATTATTGGCCAGGTCAGCCAGGTCTGCGAGGTACCTGCCGCCTTACTGTGTTCTGACAACGCTGCGCAGCCGACTGCGCAGCCTTCTAATCGACATCTCTGTGTGTTGTGTTGGTCCGCAGTCTGGCTGCAAGGCCGGCCTCCCGACTGGCCCTGGCGGCGAGCCATCGTTTCCTAATCGGATCAAGACAAACGCGGGTGTCTTTTATTCTCGGGCCTCGCGCACGCGCCACGCGTTCGCGGGGAAGACGAACCAGACAGGATTGGATCCCTCGCTCCCGGAATTGTTCTTTGGTCCCCCGCATTTACCGCTGTGCGCTGGCGCTGGCGCTCGATGGCGGGTGTCTGACCGTGCTGCAAATCGGGCTCGACTCCGCGTCGCAAGAGGCCTGCCGCCCTTACAGTCAGAGCGTTGCAATAGTTCTCTGCCGCTGGTTGTTAGTTGGTGCGAGCTAGAAGACGAAAGTAAACGCGCGGACATGGCGCCAGCGAACCGCGCAGAGGGAAAAGTCACAGTAAAAATAGGATATACATAGTGCAGGAAAACCAAGAACGCTAAATTAGAATGCAGATGCAAAAAAACTCCAGACTTCTATGTTGCAAGCTGTGCACGCCTCTCCGGGAGATCATTGCCTCGGACCCATCCTATATATGCCCGATCTAAAAGGAAACCCATAGAAGCCAAACAAGAATGGAAATATCAGACGCATACAGTATGTACATAGTCTGGGTGCATTTAACATATTATGTATAAACATGTTGGGAGAGAGGAAATAAAGGCTCATCGAGAATTTGAAGAAGCAGCTGGAGCTGGGGCGGATGGTGGCACCGGGGAAACCGGGGAAGGTGCCATGCCCGGTGGCCTTAGCGGTCTTCGAACCTCGAACCCCTTTTTGCCCGCCGTCGTTGCTGCCGCTATTGTCGCCCGCGGAGGCCGTCCTCCTGGTCGTCAGCTGGACCCAGACAGTCGGCTTCTTGGGGCGAGACGACAGTGACGATGAGGACGGGCCGCCACCGCGAACCTCCTTATCATCGTCGTCCTCGTCGTCCGGAGGTGGTGTGCCGTAGTACAAGTCGGCCTCCCGGAACGAGTAGTCCTTCCACCGCGGCGCGAGAGGCGCAAGGGCCTTCCGAAGCGGCACTGGTGGCTCGGCGCCAACGAGGGTCCCCTCGGAGCGGGCCGATTCTGACGAGTGTCGTTGCTGCGACTTGTTGCCTGTGGGATCTGGGGATGGTTGTCGAGTCTGCGATGAGAGGAGGTGCGCGGACGGGTCGTTGCTCACGGGTGTGAGCGGCGATCGCGAATAGTTGCCGTTAGTATTGCTGCAGGTCGGATCCAGCGGGGTCAGACCTCCAGTGTACGACGACAGAGATGCCAGCGAGGGCCGAGTGCGAGGGGTACGGAAGGCGTGGTGTTGTGGAACGGTGTGGACAGTGACCGATATGCCTGCATCAGCCGAGTTGTGAGGGCTGTGCGGAGAGAGGAGCGGAGCGGCAGGGGCCCGCGGGTCCATGGACGTTCGACCACCGTCGCGGGCCGGCTCGGGAGCGCGGAGGCCGTTGAAGTGGTTCGTTCGACGTCGGGTGAGCTGACTAACACCGTAGATCTATTCAAGAGTAACACGTAATAGGAGTTAGCGGCGGCTGGTCTGAGAGAGCATCACATTCATGGTATCTAGATCGATGTGGGTAGGTAGGGCCTCGGGGTTACTCACCTCAGGCTCGTCAAACACCGCCATGTTACTAAACCATACCCGCGCCAAGCGCAGCACTGCAGGGAGCGCGCACGCGAAGAACAGCACTGCGACGTGAATAGCCAAGATGGAATACCCCACGGCCATTCTAGTCCCGATGTCGGCGCGCAGCTGAGGCAGGAAGATGATAGTGAGGACCACGACGGCCAGTCGGGCAAGACAGGAACAGGTGAAGACCAGGGCAAAGCTGGGGAAGGGGTTCAGTATCGCCGTGCTGGCGAGGAGGACAAACTCGAGCAGAGCCAGGACGGCGAGCTGGCCTATTGGGTTGAACTGGACTCCTCCGATCATAGCGCCCCTTATGAAGGCAACGACGAAGATATTATGGTGAAGATGGCACGGCTATCGAACCGACGATCGCCCCTTTCCTCGCCCACTTGGTCGTCGTTGCCAGCGCCCGTGACGGAGAGAGCGGTACTTCTTCTTGGAGCCGCCGAGCAGCAGATTCCCGAGCTGATTCGAGGGCGCGGTGCTTGTCATCCACGCGATGGCACCTATCACCAGCACTATCAGCGCCACGACCAATACCAGCTGCTCTACCGGGTTGAACCTGGCTGGCAAGCTGGTAGGTCATGATTGCAACCAAGGGCTGAAGAAAATAGCTGAAGACAACTCGGAGTACGTTCCATGTTGTGCGCGTGGCAGTCTGGTGCGGCCGCGCCTCGGCATCTGGCAAGGCGGTGAACTTGGCACGGATGGACGGCACCATCGGGGAGATCTTGAGCACCAGCGTGACAGCAATGGCGACAAGGCTGGCCAGAAGGAGCATATTCCAAAACACGTAGGTCGTCATGGGAGTTCCCGAGACCTGGGACAGAAGGGAAACGCCGTCGGTGCCGGTGAGGGTACCGTTGATCGAGTAAATGCCGTCGTCAACACTATTGTAGACTTGTCGCATGCCGATGGGGCCAGTGGGACTGAAGAGGACGGCCCAGTTTGTTTTGCTGACAACAGGCTGGTAGAAACCGGGGTATCGGACCGTCAGGGCGCCATGAGAAAGATGAACTGCAGGTGCAGCAGGCAGTCTCCCACGCCGGGGAGGACCGCTCTGGCCGGTGGAGGCGCCGGATTCTCCTGCAGCGGTACCTGGCCCGCCCAGCGGCTATGAGCCGTGTCCACCACTATCGGCTGTTTATATAGAGTTGTGAGGAAACCCGAGACGACCACCAGGGCGAAGATGAGGATGGGAACGATTCGCGCCGTGAGTTCGACGGCATCAGAGAGCTGCGGGGTGACCTCGGCGTACACGCAGCTTGGCGGTCTGGATCCATCTGGGCCGGGCTCGAACGATGCTCGCATGGCAAAGGTCGGGAGCACACCCAGTGGCCCAACATCGAGGTGGGCATTCATTAGCAAGTTGGGTTTGATATCGGAAGGTGTAGGGCTGCGAAGTGAGAAATATGCGCATGGTTAGCTATCGGTTCCGTGGCCGGCCTTGGGAAAACTGGGGAGGGTTCACGAACACGCCTGGTGGATAAGGCGGCAGATAACAAGATGCGTTTTCGGGCCTGCCGCTGCTCGATCGTGACAAGCCCAGTGCAGTGATACCGAGAGACAGGTTCCAGGGCTGGCTCGCTTGGTCTGCACAGGGCGGGTTGGTCTTGGGTCTAGGGTGAAGGTCAGACGCAGCCGGTGGCCGTTGCCGGCTCCGGCGTCCGATCCGGCGGGGACAGGAAGGAGGCTCGCATTGATGCTTTGGACGCTGGCAACGAGGCCGGCGGTCCTGTTGGTGGCATTGGCGTTGGCGACGGTGCCGTCCACGACATCACATGGCAGGAGCTGCACGTAAGCAGCGCGAGCAGTTGGGGGAGAGCTGCAGGCGGCGAGGGCGAGGGCGAACAGCCAGCGCAGCCTCGATCTCGACGGCATTGAAGCGTGGTGGCGACCGAACCGCCTTCTTGCCAGATCATTATCGTGCGGCGCTGAACCGATGCTCGTCCGGTGCATGTCCAGAACAGGCGGGGGGAACTGCGTTCGCCGGGCGGAGGACTGCTAGCGACCAGCCGACGAAGCCACAGACATGACCAAGCTGCCGCCGCCGCTGCTGCTGCTGCTTCTACTGTTGTCGTTGTTGTGTTGCTCGCCGTTCGCTGTTTGGAGGTCAGGTTGAATCGCGTCGCGGTTGGGGAATAGCTGGTTTCCGAGAGCTGCTTGTTTGTGTGTTGTCTGTGCCTCGGAGAAACCGCAGGCCATTCTTCGATCGGCAGTCGAGCGATTGAACTCGCCCCCTTTTTTTTCTTCCTTTCTTTCTTTCTTTCTTTGCAACTTCCATGACTGTGGGGCGCTGCTTGTTTGGGGATCAACATTCAGGAGTTATTGCGGGTCCGCTTGCCGCAGCAGACAACGCGATGCCAATGCGGGCTACGGCGGCATTGAGGAACACGGGATGGGTTTGGGGGCATTGGCCAATTGAATTCACGATTGGGTTTTTGACGAAACAGGATACACCGTTGGAGCGCGGGTTGGAGAGGAGAAAATCTACGATGGAACGCATCCACTGGCAAATATGTAAATTCCATACGTCCACAACGTGCAATGCAAACCTGCAGTACAACTGGAGACTAGAAAACGAGACAGGAAGGAAGCAGAAAAAAAAAGGAAAAAAAAAGAAAAGAAAAAAAGAAAGAAAAAAAAGTCAAATCTTCTAAATAAAGAGCACGACTCGCGCTCTTGCAGTGCCGTGAGAGCGCGGTGCCTGGCATCCTGGTCTGCGAGCCTTCCTCTTGCTGGGACAATCGAAGTGGAGAGCGCCCAAAAGGATCCAGCAAAGAACTATGGGGACTGCCACGTGACGGGAATATTGATTTGGTTGCTCCTCCGGCTGTCAATGGAACCCCAGCACTGCCATCCCGGCTGCCAAGCTCAGCCCTCTGAATGTCATTGAGGAAACAGGCAATTTTATTGTTTTGCATCCCATCCGGCATTCACATCGCCGTCGTCCCAACTCGAATTCCGGCACTCTCCTTTGCCCTTCCGCCATTAGCTCCACCAACCGACGCCTAGCGCCTGTGCTTTGTCCTCCCCGCCGATTCTGCATTTCAGCTGACAAGCAATATGGCGCCTGCCCCCTGCTCCCGGTTCTCGTCCCAAGGGCCTCGATCGGAAAGTCTATCCTCGTGTGTCCACATGCGAACGTTATGCAGGGCTGGCACCGTCCCGAGTCCGAGGACAGGACAGCTGCAAGCAAACAAGCGGGCAGGCAAGGAAGAGAACACAGCTTCTGCACCGCGTCACTGCCGAGTATCCACAGACGACGCTCATCTTCGGTGGAAAATCACTGTGGGCAACACTACAAGCAGATCCCCCCCTCCTCCCCCACCTTGCTGCTGCCTGCTGCGCCTGGATTCGACACCAGGCCGCTATTTCCTATTTTCCTCCGGTCCATGGCAGGTGGCGGGCCATCGGCTTGAACAAGTTTCCTCCGCGCTTTGCCTCCGCGGCCAGAGGACACGGACATCGCCTCGTTTGCCTTTTACCACTTCGGGTCAAGCGGCCAGGGCTGAGTGGGACTCGCCTGGCTAGCAGAGAACTTGGCTGATGAGAGAGGGGTAGCAGAAAGACTAACGTGCTCGGCGCCAAGCTAGGCTAGGCGCAAGGATTATGCAAACCAGGCGCGAGGCCGACCAGTTTGCTGGTGGCATCACCATCGGCACAAAAAAGCAAAGAAAAAAAAGAAAGAAAAAAAACTGATAGTTTTTTTTTTTTCCCGCCCACAACGCTATGGCCTCCTCTCGCCCGATACGCCATCTACTTGCGAGGCCTCTGATGTCGGTGCCAGCGCGGCGCTCAGCAATGTGTCTTCTCTTCTCGCCTGGCAGGCATCAAGAAAGGCGCTCCCAAGTGTGACAGCCGGCTGTTCCAGCCTTTCAGTCGCCTTGAGACATGGGCCGGCTTCCTGCATCATTGGTTCTCATGTGGCCGCCAGCCCGTCTGCGCTCGCCCCGAGATCCCCAATCCACATCGCCATCTCATGTGGCGAAAGCGCGCGAGTGCGGCCGCGCGAAGCTTCAGAGGCCCCTCCCTTTCTGTCAACCTTCTGTTCTCCGCTCGAATCTTCCTCGCCAGACATGGAATGGGATCAGCAAGACATCCATCCCACCTGGTAGATGCTTCCACTCCCGTCTGCTCCCGGGGGGTAGTGCCCCCGTCACCCATGTCCGTCCAGCCATCCCTCCGCCCGCTGCATGTCTCGCCGCAGCTTGTTAAGCTGTCAAGGAGGAGGATGCCGAAACACAGACACTCGCCCAGGTGGAGTTGTCGGTAGTTTTCAACGCGAATTGCATTCCTCGCATTGTCCCGCGACGGTTGTCAATAGACCGGAAACTCATCTGCCAAGATATCCAATGAGAGCCTCGGGACCGGCTCTGCGTCACCACCAAGCAGGGGCAGTCCTGCAGGATTCCGCTCAGCGTCTTCTCGGTGACATGCACCAACGTCAAAGCGCCCCATGATAAGCATGCATACGGGGCCTACACAGAGATGAGAGGCACGGAAGCCCCGGGGCTCGCGTAGGATGCAGAGAATCTCCTCACAAATCACCTACACGCTTACCTATCTCGGTAGCAATCATCGCTGGCTCTGCTTAGGAAGCTAACATATAGCCCTTGCCACGAAAGACTGACTCGCGGCGCCGGCGTCCCTGTAGGTTGGTCCGGAGTTCAGTCTGGAAAAGCCGCCTGCAGCCGTTCGTTGCCTCTCAGCACCGCCAATAAGGGGAGAGGCGCCTAGCGAGGTGGTGAATTTTCCGCCCTCGCCGGGTCCGCCTTCCCTCTCCACTTGCTAGAGCCCAAGACAGCCACCACCAAAGTACCTCCTTTGGCCATGCAAGCATCCCATCCACCCTCTCTCTCGTCGAGCTAGGCAGGGGCCCATAATCCGGGGCCCACAGGAGCACCTGGCGGAGCACAAGACTCGGTTCTATGTATTGGTCCTGCCAGTTGAGACCATCCATCCCTTGCTCCAGCTCCAAGGCCAATCCCCTGGCACTCACACCCCATCCTCGCCCTATTGAATGAAAGAGTATTTCCACTGCCTTTCCGCCCGTTCTGGTTCCTGATTTCTTTCTTTCCCGACTTCGTTCGTCGTCTGTCCTGGCACAAAGCCTGCCCACCTCCTCGCCTGCCTGACTCGGCTTGGCTCATCACACAACCTCCGTCTTGCAGCCTCGAGCCTCTGCGGCTCTATCGATATCTAAAATGGTGCCCGACAAGAGCAGAGCCGTTCTGCTCGAGCTTTGCACCAAGGCGACCCTCCTGGGCAACAGCATCTCTGTGCGAATGCTTGAGTTCCTTAGCTCGGTCAAGCATCAGCCCATGGATTCAAGAACTTAGCCCAGGACTTCCTCGACATTTGCCGCATCCTGTGGGCCATCGAGGCCGGCCTGTCCGAATGCTTTCGCTCCGGTCAGCACTTCCCCGAAGATATGGTCAAGGAACTTAACGGCAAGTTTCGCCAGACCAACGCCGACTTCCAGGTGCTCGACCACATGATGTTCGAGTTCCTTGAGTACGAGAACGGCGGCGTGGGCGGCAAGCTGCGTAAGGGGTGGCGCATGATGTTTGCCGAGAAGTCTATCGCCAAGATAAGAGACTCCCTGGGCAAGTCTCGCGACTCCCTGCGCATGAGCGCCCTCGTGTTCCAATGGTCCCTGGGCAGCGCCTCGCCCGATGGCTCCATTGGAAGCGGCTACAGCGGACTGGCGGCCGCCCTCGATCGCATGGCCAAGGGGCGCCCTCCCGGCGCCACGCCCAAGACCAATGAGTATGAGGAGGCCATGGCTGGGCCGGCGCCGATACTGGGACCCAGACTCCAGAGCGACCTGCCCAAGCTGCCGGCTCTCCCGCCCACCATGGCGCCCTGTCGCAGTCGGACGACATGGCTATGATCATGAGAGATGATGTCGAGCCCCCGGCACTCAGCCGTCGGGACTCCTTGCGGAGCAGGGACAGGGACGAGACGAGGAGTACCAGGAGCGGCAGGAGTGGTGCCGGTGTCAGGCTCGGCACCGAGAATCGCAGCCTTTACAGCGACGATCGCGACCGCGACCGCGACCGTGACCGCGACCGCACTGCCCTGGCCCATCGGCGATTCGACAGGCGAGATGATCGGGAAGACATGCCTGGCGTGCCGTCTATCCCAACCAAGCTCTCAACCACATCATACAACAACTCTGCCCGCCGGGCCTCCACCTCCAGGACGGTATCCGACAGCGGCATAGCAGCCGCCCCGAGCTCGCAAATACGCTCCATGACGGAGAGCCCCAACATAAACAGCCGCATATCGGCGCGGGAGGAGATCGCCAGCCTCTCAAATGCCAGCCACGGCGGCCACAGCAGGCGGATGGTGCATGACGACAGCGCTTCACCGGGTCTGACCGACTCGGAGACTCTTCTCGACGACATGGACAGCCTGGAGCTGAATTTCAACGGGCCCATCAAGGCCATTCGGATTCAGGCCGACCCGCTGCAGATGCCACGCTGGAGCCCACGCAACAAGGCCCCGACGGGCGGCAACGCCTCTAGCCTCCGGATGGCCCTGATCTCTGCCGTTCAGGGCCAGAAGCACAAGATGGTGGAGCAGCTGCTCGACCGCGGTGTCTCGCCCGAGACGAGCCCGGACACGTACGTGTTGCGCGAGGCCGTGCTCAATAACGATCCGGAAAGCATGCGCCTGCTGTTGCGCTTCGGTGCCGATCCCAACTCGCCCGACAAGGATGGCGTCACACCTCTCTTCAGCGCCGTCGAGTCTGGTTACATCGCAGGCGCAAACCTGCTGCTCAAGTATGGCGCCGACCCAACCTTTCTGCGGGTCCGGAGCCTGAGTCGCCGCTGGCGCTGGCCGTGGTGGACGGCAAGTTCGAGCTGGTGCAGCTGCTGCTCATGTACGGCGGCGACGCCAACCACTCACTCAGCTGCGGCAACACGACACTGATCGCGTCCATCGGCAAGAGCACGCCCAAGCGCGTCGTCGCCCTCCTGCTCGAGTACGGCGCCGACCCCAACGCCAAGAACTCGAGTGGCAAGACGGCCCTGTTTCGAGCCATCAACGCCGGGCGCGTCGACATCGTTCAGATCCTGCTCGACCACGGAGCCAACCCCAACCTGCCCGGCCCAAGCACATGCTCTGGCCCCCACCATGCAGCCCGCCTGCCTCAAGCTGCTGCTGGCCCGCGGCGCCGACACGCGCAAGGCCCCTGGCATCCTGGAGCTGGCCACGTCGACCAACAACGCCGAGTCTGTGCGGATTCTGATCGCGGCCGGCGTCGACGTCAACGCAAAGAAGGACGGCGTCTACACCCCCCTCTGCACCTCGATCCGCGACAACCGCGCGGACCTGTTCAACATGATCCTCGCCGCGGGCGCAGACCCCAACGTGCCGTCGGCCGAGTATCCTTGCTTCAAGTGCATCACCCACTTCCGCACCAGTACCTCCCGCAGCTGATCGAGGCCGGCGCCGACATCTCGTCGCCGCCGGCATCTGCGAGATGGCCGTCAAGATGGACAACATCGAGGGCCTGCGCTGGCTCCTGAACCACGGCGGCGCCGACCCCAACGACAAGAACGAGCAGGGGCAGACGGCGCTGACGACGGCGATCCGCGAGGGCCGCGTCGAGATGGCCCAGATCCTGCTGGCGGGCGGCGCCGACGCCACGGTGCGCGGCGAAGGGTGGCCCGTCTGCATGGCGGTCAAGCAGCCCGAGATCCTGCGGCACCTGCTGCCGACGCTGCCGGACCCGCGCGCGTTCCGCGGCGTCATGGAGATGGCCGTCGTGGCCAACCAGCTCGAGAGCGTCAAGCTGCTGCTGGCGGCTGGCGTGTCGGTCGAGGACCGCAACGGCGGCGTCTTCTCGCCGCTCACGACGGCCATCCGCGAGGAGAACAAGGCCATCGTGCTCTTCCTCCTCGACGAGGGCGGCCGACGTCAACGCGCCCGGCGAGCACCTGCCCATCGTCAAGGCGATCCGGCGCTGCGTCGCCACGGGCAGCCACGACATCATCAAGCTGCTGCTCGAGCGCGGCGCCGACATCAACCACCTGTACCGCGGCTGGAACGGCGTCATGCAGGCCGTCGAGAACGGCGACCCGTCGTGCTCAAGCTGCTCATCAACCACGCCGGCCCGCGCACCGTCGACCTCGAGGCCAGGGACGACGACGGCCGCACCGCCATCGACATCGCCGTCGGTCGCGGCTTCAAGGAGGCTGTTGACATTCTGCGCGCCGCCAAGGCGGCCGCATGATTTATCTTTATCGCCACAAGATTGTAGCTCTTTTTTTATTCGACTTTGAGCTCCTTTTCCCCACTTCTCTTCTCTTCTCTCGTCAATTCTATTGAGATTTTCAGTACCCACTTTTTGTTTTTGTTTACTTCCACTTCTTCTTTCTTGGCAACAATTTGAACCGCAGATCTCAATAGGGACCCCTCTGATTAGGGGTTACCTCGTGGTCGTCTGCGCTGTTTTTCTTTTCCTTTCTTTTTTTTTTTTTCTCCTTTTTAATCGACTTTTACTTCCACTACACAGAATCATCATTTGATATTTGATTCTCTTGGACGTGGTGGGCACCGTGTTTTTCTGTATAGTTGTTATTGCCATCCACCACTCGCTTCCACAACTCCCTTATGTCATGTCCATTATTTCATCATCTTCTTTTCCTGTTTCTTGCCCCACGTCTTATGTACCTACAAAATAACACACATGTGCGATGAATACAATAACAAAAATTCAGCATGACTTCTCTATTCAGAAGCTCTCTTGCAGTGATGTCACCCCCGTGTTTCTTCCGACGGCGGTCAGTCAGGGGTAGGGCACTCGGAAGACAATTCCATTCCCAAGGATTAGGTGGCACGGCATCGAGGCTGAAGCCTATACCGGGATCTATTTTGCTTTTTATTTGCTGCCGCCCGCCGGATCCATCTGTTCCCCGCGCTTTGTCCAGATCCGGGCCTACTGGCGGTCAGTGCCGGTGAACAGCCGGCTCGATTCATCCCTCCGTCTCGCAGCAAAGAAACTATCGAAACGACCATGTCCCTGTCTAGGCCCTTTCACTAGTTGCTCAAGCCCGAAGAACCCAGGAAAGGGGGCGGACAGAGAACCAAACAGAATCGCGTTCGGTGTCCAGGTTTACCCGACTCCTTATAACCACGCTAACAGAAAATCCTGTCCGGAGTTGACGAGGCTTCGGAAAGTGGCAGCCACGTAAGCCAGGCGCCGACCGTGGCGCCGCTAGTTCTTTAGTCTCGGTAAAGGGGAAGAGCGTTTAGCCCAGCCTGTCATGCGGACTGTGCAGGGCGGCGGGAAACCGCTGTTCGACACGGAGATGCGCACACCCCAGCCCATGGCGAGAGGTAATCTTGCGTGCGGCTGCACCGCGCATCCGTCCCGACGAAGCATCACGACCCCCGAGCCTGCCTGCCTTTATTACCCGCCATCTCCTCAACGCTTCTTGACGCTGTCCATTCCACTCGTGCCCAGCCTTGGTGCCGTCGTGCGCCATGCGGAACAGCGCGCGCTCCCACTCGTCCAGGCCCCCAGGAACTCCTCGCTCACGCCGCCAGCCCGACATTGCTACCCTCTTCCTTCTTGCTGCCGCCGCCGCCGGCTCCTCCACCGCCAGCAGCGGCGGCAGCAGCACTAGCGCCGCCGGCCTTGCGGGCGTGCAGGCCGACGTCTGCGGCGCGGACGACGAAGCTGCGCGCAGGACGGCGGCGAGGTCGCGCTCCTCGAACAGGTCGAGGATGCGGACGGCGAGGCGTAGAAGTGCGGGCTGCGGTCGCGGAGCGGGACGCTGCGCGGGTCGGCCTTGAGCGCCTGCACGACCTCGTCGGCGAGTGGGGCGGGCAGGTTGAGCGACACGAAGGAGGAGGAGGCGCCGCGCGGGTCGTCCGGGTCCGACGTGTTGGCCAGCGCGAGCATCTCGGCCAGCCAGAGGGGCAGGTTGACCTTGGTGCCGCCTTGAGGCCGTGCGAGGGCGAGTTGTCGAGGTAGCCGAGCTCGGGGACGTCGATTCTGGAACTCGCAGGGGATTTTCTATGTGGTGTTGTAGGGTGTCAGTGCCGTGTGTTATAGAGGAAGAATCCAGAAGCGCGGGCTGGTGTAAGTTGAGGACGGGAAGGGAGTTATCGCCAGGCACAACGCACCTCGGCATCCGTGAGGATGGCATCAATATCGTAGTAAGACATTGGAAAGGACGAGAAAGGCCCCCGGAGAGCCTACGACAGGTGTGGTTCACCAAAAAGGAGGCAGTCGCCCTATGCAGTGTTGGTCGAGTGCTTTGGCTGGAATAGCTCACCACATGAGGACGCGATCGGCTTGGCAATGGGGGGAGACGCGACAGTGGGGTCGAGTCCAGAGAACCCAGCTTGGGCCATGCGGGAAACCATGTGTCTTGCCAATGCGTTCTAGTTTCCCAAGCTCCAGCCAATAGGAAGCTCCGCTGGTGTGGCATGCGCATCCAATTTTCCCATCAGTTTGATGTCATCGCCGAAGATCCGATCCGAGGAGCTTAACTCGCAACTTGTCGCAGGACAAAGCCCGAGCCCAGCGTCCTTGATCACCGACGCATTCTCCTTTCTCCATCAAGTGAGCAAGCGAAGCAAACATATTCAAGACCGGCTTCCCTCAAAACCTTTACCAGCAAACCACAATGGCTTCGACTCTCCTCCGAACCTCGCCCGCGATCCGCGGGGCTCTGCGCTCCCGAGCCATGAAGCCCGCCGCCGCCATGGCGAGCACTAGCTTCGTCCGAGGCAAGGCGACCCTGCCCGACCTGGCCTGTAAGTCCTGCTTGCTGCTAGCCACTACCCCGGGGCTATCATGCCACCGGCCATAGCCAGAGCAGCGTTGCTCACGCCCAATACCCCACAGACGACTACGGCGCCCTCGAGCCCTACATCTCGGGCCAGATCATGGAGCTGCACCACTCCAAGCACCACCAGACGTACGTCAACGGCCTCAACAGCGCCCTGGACGCCATCGCCGCGGCCCAGGAGAAGGGCGACCCGTCGGCCGTGGCGGCGCAGGCGCCCCTGATCAACTTCCACGGCGGCGGCCACCTCAACCACAAGCTCTTCTGGGAGAACCTGGCGCCGGCCAGCAAGGGCGGCGGCGGCGACCCGGACGGCAAGCTCAAGGCCGCCATCGAGTCCGACTTTGGCTCGCTCGACGTCATGCGCAAGCAGATGAACACGGCCCTGGCCGGCATCCAGGGCAGCGGCTGGGCCTGGCTCGTCAAGGACAAGAAGACGGGCGCGCTCTCGGTCGTCACCCGCGCCAACCAGGACCCCGTCACGGGCGCGCTCGAGCCCCTGCTCGGCATCGACGCCTGGGAGCACGCCTACTACCTGCAGTACCAGAACCGCAAGGCCGAGTACTTTGACGCCATCTGGAACGTCGTCAACTGGAAGACGGTGGCCACCAGGTTCGAGAAGTCGTAAAAGACGCGGGCTCGGCGTGGGGAAGCGTGGTGTGGTTTCGCGGGGTGCGAGACGGCAGGCACTTTGCTTACCCGAGATGTGTTTGTATAATAGGAACGCTTTACGTGAAGATATGGATCGGCTGAGCGAGTCCCGCAGTTGTAATCAAGTACTCGCCAACGAATGATCTCTTGAAGCTTCGACGTGTGATGCGTTGCGTTTGAAGAGTTGGTGATGTCACGGCGAGCCTCGATATGATACAAATTGTAAATACTCCGAAAATCGAGGGATTATAAACTCCGGGATCACACAGAATGCACGGCTAGAAACTTCTTTCAGCGGCGGGACAGGAGCAAGAAGCATGGGAGCACAAAGGCTGACGCAGTTGATAGAGGGGCACAGTGGACAAAGGTTGCGCAGGTCCGACCACAGGCCAGATCAAGTTTCGCGACACTTTCCTCGACCACGGACATTGGGCGAAAGCGCCTGGGTGCAGCGGATAATCCGAGAGACGCGACAATACGACACCGGCATGGAGAGAATGGTTAAAACATCATCGCTAATCAAACACATCTCGGCTCCTAGAATCAACACACCAAAACTCACCCTCACCGATCCTGGATCTCCATCTTAACCAGCAGCGCGCACCTTGTCTCGTGGCCCTTGAGGTCCAGCATACGGATGAACGACCACCCGGCGTCCTTGGGCACGTACAGCAGCCGCACCGCCGCGACGGCGAAGACGGGGTTGCGCGCAAAGGCGTCGTCGCTCTTGACCAGCAGGCGCAGGAACACGAGCTCGTCGTCGTCGTACTCCCACTCGAGCGTCTCGTCCCACATTGGGTCCGTCGGCTCGGGCGACTCCCTGCCGGGGCGCAGGAACCCGGTCAGGCGGTGCCTGCGGTACGGCCTCGTCTTGCGCTTGGTCTCGCCGCCCGGGTGCGAGAGCGTGCACGTCAGGTACGGCTTGACTTCGTCGGGAGCGCGGCCGGGCGGTAGCGGCACGTCGGTCGCGCCCGCGACGTGCAGGCGCAGGCGGCGGCGGGGCGGGCGGCGCGCCATGGACGCCAGCCCGAGCCCGCCGGGCCGCAGCGCCGCCGGCTTGAGGACGAAGCCGTCGGTGCCCGAGAAGAGCGCCTCGTTGATCTGCATGGCGGCCCCGAATGTCTGCCAGTTGAGGGCGCACACCTGGGCGCCCACGGCCCAGAACTGGCGCGGCTGCAGGTTGTGCGAGCTGATGCGCGTGCCCTTGGGGAAGGACGCGCATCAGGTGGTGCGCGTTGTGCGCCGAGATGTTGCGCGCCGCGTCGGGCAGGTGGCGCGCCAGACCGGACTCGGAGATGTTAATAAGATGGTGGTGCGGCAGCGCGGGCTCGGCCTTGGCCGCCACGTCCTCGAACCAGCTGTCGTTCTGCGGCTTGACCGACTGCACGTACACGCCGAGCTCCGCAAGGGCCGGGATGATGACGCTGTTGGTCGCCGCGGCCTCTTTGCGCTTGCGCTTATACTCGCGCCGCGCGTTACGCTCTTCCTCGTCGTCGGACGACGTGTCGCTGTCAGAGTCGGAATCGTCGGCGCATTCGTTTGGGAAATGGTACTCGACCATGACGACCACCTTTGACCCGAGCTCCTCGAGCCGCACGTGGTCGCCGTACCCGGCCTCCTCGACCGCGCCCTTGCCGCGGACGGGCTTGCTCAGCAGGCGGTCGCCAAAGACCTCAAGCATGATGTCGACGAGCCGCTGCTGGCCCTGGGCGTCGCAGTGGTTCTCGAGCGAGAGCAGGATCGGGGCGGCCCGGTAGCCCTGGCGGTGGCCCTCGGCGGCGGCGTCGGCGGCCTCGCGGTCGACGACGTCGCGGATCGTCTCGCACACGAGTCGGAACGGGATGTTGGACACGAGCGTGTAACCGTGCGTGACTTTGGGCTCGGACTGGTCGTCCGGGTTGTCCCACGCGTCGATCTCGACGCAGCGCGAGCCCGTGTTGAGCGCCGTCTGGTAGGCGGTTGCGCACGACGCGCCGAAGAGCTGGTGCGCCAGCAGGTAGGTGTTGTGGCTTGAGCTGATGAAGTACTCGGGCAGGGGGCGCGACCGGTCGGTCAGGGCCGCGGGGACCTGGATGTGCGACTGCTCGAGGAGCGCCTTGAGGGCCGCGGTGGATGACCGGCCGTCGTCGTCGGCGTCCAGTCCGGCCTCGGCCTCGGTTAGGACCATGCGGTCGACCAGGAACGACCTCAGCGCCTGGCTGACGCGGAGCTGGTTCTTTGTGATTTCCGAGGTGCGCCCGCCGTGGCCGCCGCCGGCGACGGTGGTCGCGTCAATCTCTTCGCCCTTGTCATCGTCCTCGCTCTCCCTCCTCTTGTCGGGATTCGACGAGAAGGGGTTTAGGTCTGACAGGCGTTTGGTTAGATCGGACATGGTGCGTTGTTGTAGAGGTAGCTAAGCACAGAGGGAAGGCGAGAGAGGCTCCAAGACAGGAATCCTGGAAGGCAGAGGAGAGAGTTCAGGCCACCTGGAGATGAAGAAATAGGGCCTAAAAAGTAGGTCGGTCAGCCCAGGGGCTAGACAAGCGTGACAACATAAGATGCATGTGGTGAGCTAGGTAGAGCAGCTGAGCATTCAGGCCATTGAGGGTGTCCCCGCGTGCAGAAGCGACACAAATGAGCAGAGCACACAACCTGGCAAAGTCAATTGACAACGCTACCGCTGGCGCGGGTTCCGCGGCGCAAAATGCACCCCCTTCGAAACAAGCTGCGCTCTATGCTTTTGCGACGCGACCAACACGACGCGGTCAACGGCGGCAACGGCTGCGGGCTACAGCCCGGGCAGGCTATGATGGCATTGCATGCCATGATGCCCCTCAATCAGCGTCGTCAGCTTCCCCAGCCAAGAGCCAGTTGGAATGGGGTCAGTGGGGTTTGCAGGGGATCGAAGGTGTGACTTGGCGTGCCGAGTTTGCCAGGGCTGGAGGAGACGAGGGAGTGCGTGTGCCCGCTTTGCCTGCTTCCATGCTGCCTTGTCACTCAGTGCGCTTACCCGTCCGAGGAAGCCTTCTAGGATTCAATATCCACATGCACATGACAGCGTTCTGGACCGTTCTGGTGCGCGGCGCTTACTGCAGGCAATGACAGGCAGGGACTGCACAGCCCATCCGAGACAGAAGCGGCAGGATCAAGTATAATAGGGAATAGAAATTATGTGTCGCTGAGACATATACATAGGGGTATCCAAATATCAAGCCCTCGCCTCGCGAACAGGGCAGAAATAAAGTTGCTCGGTATGCACACCAGGAGCTTTTGTGGTAACGCTGTGCTGACAGCAGAGAAATCAAGGTAGGTTTTTTGTGCGTTATACGTGAGGAAGAAGAGCATATATGTCCCATCGATCGAAGGATTGGAAGCGGGTGTCAAAGTGTTCATCGCTCCCGTGGCAGCGGCAGCCTGTCTCATATTAACCCAGCCACAGCGTAAATGAGCCAGGTTGAGGCGACACCCAATGCCAGGTTCATTGCGACTCCACCACGACGAACGCCCGAATCGACGGCCGCCGCGGCGTTGTCGCTCGGCGGGTTATCCACGACCTGGCCCGACGCCGCCGCAAGGACCTTGCCCGTCGGGTACTCGATGTTGTAGACAGGCTGGCTCGTCAGCACCGACGGCACGCCCAGCCCAGACTTGCACTTGGGCTGGTTCTCGCCCGCGGCCCAGTCTGGCGGCGTGCAGACCTCGTCGTGGCCCCACGAGCAGATTGGGTCGAGCACGTTGTAGAGGACGTAGTTCTTGGCCACCCAGCTGTCGGGCCGCGACGCGACGCAGTTGTACAGGAAGTTCATACTGTTGGACGCGCTCAGGGGCAGCTTGTTGCCCGGCGTGCGGATCAGCGACGCGCACGCCTCGGGCTTGGCCTCGCGGTACTCCATGCCGACGGCGCCGCCGGCCGTCGGGTTCGCGCGCGCCGACGAGCCCGTCATGAGGTAGTTCCATGCGTCGTAGCTGACGTCGAAGGCGCCCTCGGACTGGTCGACCCGCAGCAGGTGGACGGTGCGGCCCTCGTGGCTGAGCGAGATGCAGATCTTGTCGCAGTCGACGGTGCCGGGCCAGTACGCGATGCGGTTCGTGTCGACCTTGCAGCCGAGCACGCCGACCGACGACGAGTACTGTGAGTGCGGCGTGGCCCACACCGTGCCCTCGGCTTGCTGGGCGGCGGCGCCGGGGAAGGGGAAGGATGGCGATGATGTCGGCGCGAGGAGGTCGAGGAGCTGGAGGGCGGCGGCGGCGCAGATCGCGGTGATCAGCGGCCGGCGCCGTGGGGAAAGGAGCGTGGGACAGCGCATGGCATGTGCATGAGGCGCAACCACGAGGAACTAAGCCAGGGCAGAAAAGAATGCAAGGGCCGATGTAGACGCCGATGTATGTCTCTGTATGTGTACTGTAAAGACCGATGTCCTGTAAAGACTGAATGAGTGGCTTGCCGCCGTTGCCGCCTGGGTTGTCGGCTCAACTACCGAGTGAGGGCATCAACACGCGACATGACCGGGTTGGTAGCCGGGTCAGACGCAAGAGAAGCGAGACAAGAAAGAGAGACTCCATGTGTGCGCGCGGCCTGGGCGGGTTGGGGGAGCAGCGAAAACTCGTCCCACCACAGCGGCAGCAAGCTCTCGAGCCCCTCCCCTGTCCTCTCATTTCCGATCGTCAGCCACTTGCGCCAACGCGATTGGGCGAGACTGATGCAGGAACCAGGTCCGGAATTCAAGGGCCCAGCTCCACGATTTAGCGGCCCAGTCACGTTTCTCAATGTGGAGAGCCGAGAAGGGAAAGTCGGCTGCGAAAAAAAGACGCAACCAGAAAAAAAGAGGAAAAAGACGGTCACGGCCCAAAATGCGGCCTGAGGCTGCGGCTGAGCCACCACCAGCCAGTGCACCATGCTTACTTGCCGTTTGCTTTCTAGAACAGCAACGAGCAAAAGATACTCTAGAATGGTCCCAGAGAGGGTCGAACTCTCGACCTTCGCATTACTTGATATCCAGGGTTAACAAATATTAGCACGACGCTCTAACCAACTGATCTGTGGGACCTGTTGTTGCTTGGCGACGACGGGGATGACGGTGCCACTATGGTCGTCGTGGTGGAGGAAAAGATGTGGAGGCCATCGTGGTGGAGGACACGATGGTTAACAGGTGGGGACCGGAGACAGTGGCTCTGATGGCTGTAATCGCGAGCAGACCGGCCATGAACGCGGGCGAGAGAACTCGGGGATTGAGCGCTGGCAGCTCCGTTACTGAAGCACAGAGCACCAGAGACGCGAGTTTGGCGGCTGTTCACGCGCGAGTCTGATCCGGCGGGGTCATGGTAGGTCCCCTGAGAACTCAAAGGGGGGGTGGAAACTGTCGTTGGCCATGATTTGGGGTTTCTGTGTGCCCGACAACGCACGCCTGAAGAAGCAGAGATGAGTAAGTGATAGAGTGGAAGCGCGGTTGACGTGCAGGGAACTGACGAGACTGGTTGTCTTGAAGATCTGGGTCGTTCGCAACTGAAAATGCTCCAGCAACCGTTGGAGGGAGCCCACTGACAAAGTCCGGCAGCCGCCAAGACACAGGATGTCGTGCTGGCTTAGCTCCGACACCAGCATCCCTGGAACATTTCGTCAAGAGACCCCGTTTCCGCCAGCGGAAACAGCCCTCGTCCCATCTTGGCTGGGTTAGCTTGGTGCATGATCCGTATTCGACCTGAAATTCTCTCCGCTCTTTTGCCGCTTTTGATGTTTAACTCTTGCTGCGTTATTGTCTTTTTCTCAACGCAAAAGAGAGCGTCGCTGGGAAACGAACATGATCCATGCTCTTTGCTCTCGCCCAACCGGCAGCGAATAACCCCCAGCCAATCAGCCATGGAATCCCTCACACCCACCTCTACACCATCCTCGTCGCAGGCGTCCTGTCTGCCGGCACGCTGATGCACAGGATGGGGCCAAAGGCGAGTCACGGCACTGGCGGACCGGGGCAGTGATAACGCTTCCCGCGGCTCCGAAGCTCGGTTTCCTCGAGCTCCCATAACAACATCGGGATAAAGCTCAATTCACTCTTTTACCTGGGTCTCTGTTCGCAAAGCTCGTCCCAGCCTTCTCCCGCGACTGCCCGAACGTCGACAACGAACCATGCGAGCCCCCGTACTCGGCCCCTTGGCCGCTGCCGTGCTCTGCGCGCTCTTCCCGCCCCTGGTGTACTCGAACACGCCCCCGATCGACTCACAACTGTCCTCTCCGACCCCGCTAGCCCCGAGCCTAGAAGCCACGCGCCGGAATGCCTTCAAGATCTTCAACGCCGTTCACTCAGCGGCTCGCCAGTGGGCTCGTCTCTCGACCACAACGGCATGTCGTTTTTCCTCGCTACCGTGCCGGAGGGCAGCATGTTCTTCCATGGCGCCGAGACGCCAGACAGGCCGGAGGGCATGGAGTGGCTCGCCTTCGAGGTCGAGCACGCGCAGGTGTTTTCCCGGTCCGAGGATCCCGATGAATACTGGTCCCTGGCGAGTGGAAATCAAGAGCCTCCGACAGGGGCCAGCCGGCACGAGCATCTTCGCTACGAAGGACACGGGAGCAAGAGTCTCTTGGCTCGAGCCTCGCCGCGTCCGACAAGTCTCGAAGAACAACAGCACCCGATGGCCTTGTCGGGCAGCCGTTTCAGCAACAACGACGGCGACGACGATGAGAAGCGCAGACGGCGCAGGCCCTACAAGCCGCACCGCGGCTACCTCCAGACCTACCGGACGCAGCGCCCGCTCAACCTGCTTTACATCGACGGCATGGCGGCCGGCAAGTGCCCGTACGGGCCGCTCGACACCCAGGACTACGTGCTGCTCGACTGGGACGTGGACGTGGGCGAGGGCAGGAAGCCCGGTTTCGGCTGGAGCGACGAGCTCGCGCGCGCCCACCAGCTGTGCGACGTCGTCGCAAAAAGATGGGGCGACGCCGGCACGCCCATCGACGGCTTCGTGCGCATGGAGGCCGGGTTCGAGATCATCTACTGCCACTTCGAGGACGGCGGCGGCCTGGAGCGCGTCGCCGTCGACGCCAGCCCCTTTATGAACGAGACAGGCTGGGTGGACTGGGAGGCTTCCAACTTTGAGTGGCTGCGGGCATGCTCGCTGAGATATGTGCGTGCTCTTTGGTCTCTCCATTTCCTTTCCTCACTCCCCTGACGTGCCTTGCTGACGCTACCTTCGCGACCATGTAGAACGGCTTTCCCGCCGAAAGAATAACCATCGACTGGTCGAGTATGGTTTCGGCTTTCTTCTACGACGCCAACCTCACGAATCCGGACCCCATGCGCCCCGAGCTCCCGCGAGTCGTCAACACACCCGCTGGCAGCGACAAGCCATAAAGCAAAGGGTGGACGAGGTCCTCGAGGACCGACACCCGGCAAAGAGACACGACGAGACTTCCCAACCAAATATAAACTGGCAGGGAGTGGTGGACGCCATCGTTACCAGATACTCGGACCGGCTCGCCGCGCTGGCCAGCGGCACCCTGTCCGTCAGCGAGTCGAACTACCTGGTCAACTTCCTGCTCTCACCCTTCACCGACACCACCGACACCACGCCGTACCGCCCGTCGCTCGAGCGCTGCGCGTCGCTCTACCTCGAGCCCGTGCTCGCGCACAACGGCACCTCGTCCTGGACGGCCCAGGACGAGCTCATCAGCGCGGCTGTGAGGACGGTTTCGGGTCGCATCTGTCAGGTGCTCATCGATGCGTGGGTGGCGCTCGGCACCGGTTACCAACAACAAAAACAACGGCGGGAGAAGGGAGAGAAGACAGCGGCGGTCAGGGTAGGCGAGTCGGTCGCGGGGCTCGTCGGGCAGCTGGGCTGGAGCACGTGGCGCGAGTGTGGGAGGTGCGCGTCGCCGCGCGAGATCTGCTTCGTGGCCATGTTCCCCGTCGGCATGGCCGAGGACCACTACGCGCCCCGGTGCAAGAACGCCAGCGAGCTGTACTTGGGCATGGGGTTGAACTACTGGCTGGGGCCCAGGGATGGCGATAGCGACTTTTCGGCTGTGTCGGGTGAGTAGACGCCAAGGCTCCGCCTGAGGTTAGGGACCCGCCTGTAGTCACGATAATGCGTTATTTGGGTTGCGATGAGATGTGTGTGATGTTGTGGTGCTTTTGGCGCCTGTCAGGCAAGACGGAGTGGCGCACTGATAGGTAATTGGGCATACAGCGGTCGAGCTCTACCCGCTGACGGCAGCAGGTAGCCGTGGCGGTTCCCGAGACGCACAGCAGAGAAGACAGCCATCCCGCAGGGACTGATCACAAACTGGATGGACAGCCCTGACCGAGGTGGCTGGTTCCATCTCAGCCATTTGGTTGGCCGGCCGGGACATCCAGCTGCTATTACCTACGCCAAAGGCCGGGTCTCACATCCGCCTTCCCGTTCCTATCAAAGCAGACCATCGTTGTGGCTCTCGCCATCGCCTGATGTAGGTGTGCGTAGCACTTGCTATCCGTTCCAAAGACGCACACGGGGTCCACGACAACAGGCACAGATGGAACACCCGACCGCTTGGCCTCACCTTGATGACTCGTTGAACGCACAAGAACGGAGTTCGGAAGAAAGTAGTGGGGGACGGGATGATCAGTGGGTTGTGGTCTGTGGGACGCTGGCCGCCCGTCATCCATTGTGGGCCGGTCTTTCAGGGGTGGCGACAGGAAGAATGGAGACCTTGGGGGTCTCGCATGCTGGAGGAGGCGTTGGTCTTGGGACCATGACAAGGCATTTACGAGGCTGAGCGACAAAAGAAAAAGCCTCGCCGCCGCGTGACTGCGGTGTTTTTTTGCCCGAGAGACGAGAAAGTAACGCAATAGTGAAATGGCAACCACACTGGATTTGATAAGACGGGGACAAGTTGGCCAGCGTGGGGGCCCGCATCCGTCCTTGTTTGGCGGCATGGAGGGACAATATCCATGTTGGGAAGTGGTGTGAGCCCACAGCGTAGTCAGCCCAGCCTCGTTTCCTACTTGGCCTCTTGCTTTGCGTCGCTTCCAGCTTATTAGATCTTCGGCCACATGATCGATCTGTGGTGTGCCCGTTTGACCGGGCTGAATAGTGTTCGGGCGAGTGATTATTGGAGTTTTTTCGACTCCGTCTTGCTGGGCCTGCATTGCAAGCCACGGCAACGGGCAAACTCGTCTTACCCTCCTGTGTGGTCCGTCACCGACAGAGGAAGCGCCCCGCAGGTCGGACGATTGTAGGACAGCAGGAGAGCTCGAGATGCACACCGCTTGCTTGCTTTCAATCCCAGCAGTGTACGCCTATACGAGACGCGACGGGGCTCGACCGGCGAGCTTGTGCGGCAGCTGGCGCAATAACCCAGCTCCAAGCTGATAATGGGAGGAATACACAGCACCGATCTCGGGGCCGTCGACGAATGGAAAAAACCTAGAGAGTAGCATTCTACAACTCAACTCGCACATTAGCGTGACAACCTAGTGGGCAGAGATGCAGAGAGCCACAGAACGAGCACATCATCGACGATGTTGCGACAGATGCTGCCCATTCTTTAACATCCAATAGGGGCGGTACTCTTTCTCGACTCTGCTCGAGCCTGGCTCCCAGCAGAGGCAGCAACCTGACGAACGCAAACCACCCCATCGCAAAAGGCCCCGCGCTTGCCACGCATACCCTGCTAGTGAGGGGCTCCTTGCAGCGTGGGGCCGTCGCGTTCTTCTTGGTTGCATCCCTGGTGGGCAAGCCCAAGAGGGCCCAACATCAAGGCCAGGGCTGATGGCTGGCGCAAAACATTGGGCCAAGATCCACTGCAGTGCGCTAGCGGACCGGGGAAGCCCAAGTCGCGGGCGCGGGGCAGCTGTTTCTTCCTGCCCCTGCCCCACGCTTTTTGTTGAGGGGAGCATCGAGCATCAAGGAAGCTCCATACGTCGGACCACATTCTGCCGTGCGCGACTGGGCTGTAAGAGCAGGAAGGAAGGCGCTGTGGACGGACGGGAGCGTGCCTGCTGCCCCTGCCGCTGTTAGGCACGACTGCCTGCCCAAGACGACAGGCCGCTACCGGAGAAATGCAACCAAAAATCAATACTTCGGAGAGTCGGAGCTGGCGGGCAGGTCTGGCCATACACAGTCTCGCGCTCTTCAACGTGCGTGGCCGATGGCTCGAGGGGCAGGTGATCGCTGGGGTACCTCTCCCTGGCGCCGAGAGAGCAAGTCTTACGGACTGCTGCGTTCTGCGCTATTGCGTTACTTGCGCATCGAATGGAGCTCTGGTGCCAGAAATTTGGTGGTCTGCGGGGAGTTGGCCCAAGGGTCTTTGATGTCATACAATTGTGTGCTAAGAAACAAGCGGCCCTGGGCCCCTCCCCTTGGACCCCCGTTTGCCTGTGTTCCCTTTCGCCCCTCTGTAGATCTTGGTGGGAAAGGTACCCTAAACAAGTGGCCGCTAGCGACCTCACCCTCAACGCGCGATTCCCCGCCGTCCAGAGGCTCTCGGACTGCTCGGCTCCCCTTAACGAACCAAGGTTACACACGACTGTCAGGTGCCCTCCACCGTGATGATGCTGCCCACTGCTTCGTTTCCGGGAGCAGCGGGAGTGCTACAGTGGCATCTGGGCCAAGGCCGAGAGAAGCGAGGGGTGGGTGGAGGCCACGCCCGGCTGCAAAGGGGTAGCCCCATTACCCGGGAAAAAACGTTGTTGTTCTTTGCGGCTTAGAAAATGGCAGACAGGCAGCCGGCGCCATGGGATCTCCCGAGCCTATTTCCTGATGGAGGCTGTAAACTGAAATGGGCAAAATCATACGACTAAACGCTTCTCTCTGGACCGGCTTTCGCTCTTCAGGGTTTCGTCCCGTCCAGTGTAAGTGCATGCAAGCGCGTACCGACACCAGCGCCCAGTCGAACCACGACCAATAATCTGTAGCCCTGTCCCCTAGATCTAGAAGCTACATCCCAGTGCCGGATGCACGCACTCGCCCAACGGCGATGGAGAACCAGGGGGCCACTTGGGCGGGCATGGATCTGCGCAAGCAGAGGGACCATGTCTGGACTCCAGAGCTCTCCCTGCTGCAACGGCAGGGCAGCTCGACGCCACCAACTCAAGGTAACCACCTTGGATGCAGCTCCAACAGTCGGTGAATGGCGGTCTGCAATGGTGGGGGAAGGAACCTGTGGCACGCAGGGAATGCTCAGATTCGGGGAAAGAGCTGCGTGCCCTTGGATCTGAGCCTCGCAGAAGGAGGGGAAGGGAGGGGGGACCTGAGCTCCTGCACCCGGCCGCGTCAAACTGGCAAAGGCTGGTGAGGCAGCGTTCCAATGGGGCCCGTGGGGTGTGTCACCGCCTTCCCGAACCTGACCCTGAATAGGTAGGTACTGATTTCCTCTCGACAAGGAAGGCACCCGGGGGCAGGTCGAGGCTCGTCACCGGTCCCTCAGTCGCATCTATCCTCGTCTCAACCTGCGCCCAGCCCAAATCCCAGCCCACGGCCATCCCACCTCAACCTGCAGCTCGTCTACCTTTCCCACTTCCTCCCACCACACCATCCCACCACAACCACCCACAACCCACTCAGACCCTGCAAACCTGCACTGGGGTTCTTCGTTTTTTCTGTCTTTTTTCGTCTCGTTCTCTCTAACCAAACAAAGTCGCCCTCGCGGCACACGAGGACCCAGATCCTCATATCAACAAAACCCGCCCACCTTCCTCTCTTCTTTTCTTTCGTCTCGCTCTGCTTTTCCTTTTTCTGTCTCTCATCTTTCTTTCCGTCCCAACGCGAACTCTTCTTTGCTGGTCTCGTCGTCTCGTCTTTTGCACATCGACATCGACTTCGGAATCCAGACCCAAGCATCGCCGCCACCCCAGCAGCCATGGCCACGTCCCAGAAGACGGCGGTTCGTCAGTTCTCGACGGGCGCTTCGGCGCACCGTCGTAGACAGATGAGCACGCTGATCGAGACGGAGGGCCACTTCGGCGTCGAGCTCACGGTACGTCTATCACTTCTTGCTCGCGGGGCTCGCTTGCTATCTCGCACTCCTCGTTCTGCCTGCCCGCCTGCCCGTTTGCGCGCCTCGTTTCTACACGTTTCCATCGCCAACTTCGTCTTTTCTCTGCACCTCGTGTGCGATCTGCACAGCTTCTTCTGGAATCTTGGCAGCTATCTGAGCTCGCATTGGCCCCCGCTGTTCCCCGTTCTCCCATGTTGCCATGAAGTCATCAGGCAAGCTCCTAGCTCCCAAGCTCCACGCTACCAGGCTCGGGTACCTAGAGTAGGGCACCCGTGCTTGATGGCCAAGACGCCACCACTTAACCCCACCATCGGGGTTATCGTCACATTAGGCCCTGGGTCTTCATCCAGCATACCTACCTACCCTTTGAGAATTGCTCTGGAGTCCGGCACCAATGAACCTATCGCTGGGCTTCCTTCCGAGTTCCTGTTCCTTTTTCCTGTTATCCTTTCTTTTTACTTTTTCCGTTCCCTTCAATGTTGCTTTTGCCTTTCCAGCTATCTTTATTACTACCCGCTGGCTTTTCTTTTTTCCCTATTTCCCCTCTTTTTTTTTTTTTATCTCTTTTTCCTGTTTCCTGCGTCCTTTCCTGATTCCCACTCCTTTCACTCTTCCTGTTTCTCTACAACGGCCCATCCCTTTTTGCTGTCGTAACCTCACCTATTTAGCGGACAGGATCGCTAATTATCATGAATTCACACCGGGAAGACGCTATACCTGGGTATCTCGGCCGTTTTCGCCGACGACCACACGGCGGTTGTTGCCATGGCCATCCATGATACAACCTACCTGATCGACTTCTCGATCAAGCACCTTGTTCTTGATGATGCCCTGAAGATGGGAGAGGATGTTATTGCCGACTACGTCATCACGGCCACCAAGGAGTACGAGACGGAGAACTTTGCCAAGTTTATTGGTGCCGGTCTCCCCACGACTCTCAAGTACATGAGCCCAACTCTTTGCTCTCGCCTTTGGCTTGAGCTCGACGTTGTCCCGATCGCCATTCGTCCCGACAATGAGCACAAGGAGATTACGTTCTGGGATGTCAAGCGCGTCGATGAACAGGCCGACTCGATGGCCCGCAAGTGCATTATGTAAGTTTTCTCTCCTGACAATACTCGCAATAGAATCAGGCTGACCTGTCAAAAGGCACTTCGGCCCGTCGCTTGTTCCTCTGCTCCACGTCGGCTTCCGTGGCGTCGTCCAGACCGACGCTGGCTTCAGGGCTCACCTCAACACAGTTCAGAACCACAAAGACACGTGTTCGTCTGCCACCTGGGAGACCATGCTCCGATACGCCAAGCAGCTGCGTGGCAACAAGACCAAGGTTGCCTTTTTCAGCAGCACTCCCCAAGGCGGTGGCGTCGCTCTCATGCGTCATGCTCTTGTGCGTTTCTCGCGCCTCTTGGGCGTCGATCTGACGTGGTATGGTGAGTAGAGTTGGCTCCCAATCATCGAGTCCGACTTGCTGTGACGGGCCTAGGCTAATATCTCCTCAGTCCCCAAGCCGCGTCCTGGTGTTTTCAGGATCACGAAGAACATCCACAACATCCTCCAGGGCGTCAGCCACCCTGATCAGCGCATCTCCCAGGAGGAGAAGGACGCCATCATCAGCTGGATCACCGAGAACGCTCAGCGCTACTGGTTCTCCGAGGGCGGTCCTCTGCGCCCTGCTTCGGAGGGTGGTGCCGATGTGGTCATGGTAAGTTTGCAATCTAAGCTCGCCTCTTTTTCTTGGTCTTGCGTTCCCATATCACCTTTGCCACTCGCTGACCGACCCATGACAGATTGATGATCCGCAAATGCCCGGCCTGATCCCCATGATCAAGAAGCTCACGCCGGAGCGCCCAGTTCTCTACCGGTCGCACATTCAGATTCGCAGCGATCTTGTCGCTAAGGCCGGCTCACCGCAGGCCGATGTCTGGGACTTCCTCTGGAGCAACATTCAGGGCGCCGACATGTTCATCAGCCACCCCATCCCCATCTTCGTGCCTCACAACGTGCCCCGCGAGAAAGTTACGTACTTCCCTGCCACCACGGACTGGCTCGATGGCCTGAACAAGCCCCTCAGCCGCTGGGATGCTGGCTACTACGGCCATCTGTACAACGTTGCCGCCCACTCTCAACGCCAGACCGAGCTTAACTGGCCGGCCCGCAAGTACATCATCCAGGTGGCGCGTTTCGACCCGGCCAAGGGAATTCCCACCGTTATTGACTCGTACGCCGAGTTCCGCCGCCGCTGCCCAGAGAACGGCATCACTGAGATCCCCCAGCTTGTCGTCTGCGGCAACGGCTCGGTCGACGACCCGGATGCCTCCATGATCTACGATCAGACCATGACCCAGATGGAGACACTACCCTGACCTGATGAAGGACGTCAGCATCATGCGCCTTGAGCCCAATGACCAGCTGCTCAACACCCTCATTGCTAATGCCCATGTGGTCCTGCAGCTCTCCACCCGCGAGGGCTTCGAAGTCAAGGTGTCCGAGGCTCTCCACGCCGGACGTCCCGTCATCGCCACTCTGACTGGTGGCATCCCGCTCCAGGTCAAGGACAACATCAATGGTTTCCTCGTCCAGCCTGGCGACTTCAAGGCTGTCGCTGGCCACCTCATCAACCTTTTCAAGGACGATGAGCTCCACAAGAAGATGAGCCACGAGGCGGCCACTGGTGTTTCTGACGAGGTCGGCACTGTCGGCAACGCTCTCGGCTGGTACTACCTGGCCGCCAAGTGGCACGAGAACGGTGTCGAGAAGAACGGCAAGGGTGGTCTCCGCGGTGACGAGAAGTGGGTCAACGACATGGCTCGCGACGAAGCCGGCTTCGCCTACGCCCAGAACGAGAACCGCCTGCCCCGTCACTTTACCCAGAAGAAGTAAAGCCATGAGTCTTGAGAGCCTCTGGCCCATCAGGCATCCTTGAGCTCTCTACATCTCGACGTCGCTTTGTCTCCCTGGCCCTTCGATTTGTGTGTGAACGCGCCTATCACAACTGTTCATGATACTCTTTGACTTTGTGTTGACTTCTGCGATGCCTTCCTTTTCACATCTTCAACTTTCTTTTCTGGGTTGTGTGGTGGCATATCGTACACAAAATACCGATGGATTTGCTGGAGCTGTCTGCTCCTGCTAATGATTCTCGTTCTCGCCATTTCTTTTTCTCGCGATGCCTTCTACATTCCGTCCAAAAGTTCATCTTGCCGTACACCACCCGTAAATGGTCTACTTCCCTGGTAGTAAACGACATCACACTCTTCAACGGTCTTCAATGGTCTACTCCCCCGGCGGCAGATGACACCCACCTTTCAATGGTCTGCTTTCATGGTGGTAGACGTAGGTTGGTTGGGATGGAGTACCCCGATAATGTGTTTATTTTCTGTGCGCTGTCTTCTGTATCTGTCTACCTGATCTTTCAGATTTCATGGTCTATTGTCTCAATTGCTTCTCTTGCATGGCGCCACTTGGCGCGATGGAGGTAAAAGCTGGCTCCGGTATAAAATGGTTCTAGCTAGACCCCTTTCTCATACAGCTGCTCGGAGAAAAAATCAAGACTTCATGTCAACGGGTTACTGCCCTGTGCCTCTGTGTACTACGAGAGAAGTATAGGGTGGTGATTATCTCGTGCTTGATCGTGATATTACTCGTATGTATATAAGGATAATTAAATACACGTCATTGCATATCCGAGGAATAGAAGCTTGCTAACGGGTATTTTCCGGGCATCGTTAACTTGTTCCTTTTTGTTCTTATCTTCCCGCTGTTCCTTCTTTTTACCGTTTGTCTTTCCCTAAGACTTTTAAAGTCGTGTGGATAGTTGCAAAATGTTGCGGATAAATGCAGGAGCTTTTCTTTAAACCTGTTTTTTTTTCTCCGAAAAGGAAGGTTTTGCTAGTTACTCCCTTTATAAATATTTTGTTATTCAAAGTGTAATTACTCGATGCCGGATTAACGGTAGTAAAGCCAAGGACAAAATAAGTATTTCACAACGGGGTTTCATAAGTTAAATGCGAGGTAATTTTAAGGAATATGATAAACTTGACAAAATCACAGGTATTTACGTGTTTACGCTTATAAAAGGATAAAAAGTTTAGGTCCAAATGCCTGGAACTCGAGTTGTAACAATCGAAATTTCTTGCATTATCGAGGATTTGTCGAGTATTAAACTTAAGGAAAAGGCTTTAGGAAATAACAAAGGCTGCCAAGTTGGGATGTTGGGCTTATTGGAAATTTCGCAAGGTTTTTTTTTCTTTCTTTTTTGGCTTTAGTATAATCCGTATCGTGGCTATCTACCATACGATTAACGGACTTTGGTCGCCGAGTGTTCCAAACGGGTAAAGTAGGAACTTTAACGGTGGTACGAGTAGTAAGGATTAAAGTCTGCCAGTACGCAAACCGGGACTAAACTTACTTGTTTGCTTACCTAAAACAAAGAAGGAGTTTGTTAATCCCGGACGCAATGTAACAAAGGGACAATATCGGTTTGGAAAAAAGTGTATTACTTTATAAAAGCTAATAAATCTTTCAAGGCCTTAAAAAATGCTTAAAAAGCCAAAATCTGCTTAAAAGAATCGAGGAAAACGACGGGAATAAATAAAGGGGTTTTTTAGTCCGTGCGAAGCCCATGCCCTTACCGTTCCCTGCCCCTGGCCTAATTGGTCGCCTTACTTTTGGTTTAGGCGTTAACTCCCAGTGCCCGACCAGCCGATTTCCGTCCCGGGATCGTCCCCGTGTAACATTATCCTCCTTTTTTTAAAGCTCGCTTCGAAACCCTTATATTTTGGAATCTCGGGGTTTAAAAGGGTGGTTGTTATAAAAGGTTCGAACTTTTGCTTTAGCTTTTTCGCCGTTAAAATGTTCTTAGGGTTCCCAAATCCAATCCTTTTTTGCTAAATAACTTTCCCATTTTACGAGGTACTTAACCTTGTTTTATGCTTTTATAGAATTTATAACCTTTTTAATTGTGTATTTTCCTTCGATAAAAGGGGCTTCCCGTAAAACCTGGTTAAGGTTAAGTCGTGTTTAAATGCTAGCGCGATACGGTTCGATAAAAAATACGTGGAAAGTATTATGGATTTTTTAAAAGGCAGGGAAAGCAAGCCGTACCGCCGTAAAAGAAACTATTTTGGCAATCCGGAAAGGGCCGAGCATTTTGGAGTTTAGTTTTTTAGCAAGTCGCCGGGTTTTAACGTGGCGGGCGTTAAATATAACGAATTATCCTTCGGTAAAAACGGGAAAAGGGCTTTTTTTTTTATCGGCCTAGTGTTTAATACGGTTTTGGGCTTTATTAAAGCACTTTTGGGCTTTTCGGTGCATTTAAGTTATTTAATAAACGTAAAGTTTGCTAGTTGGGCTATATGTCCGTTTAGGAAAAAGGGGGTTATTTAAAGCTAAGTGGTAGCTGTAATTAGCGAAAAAGGGAATAACGGAAGTATTTGCTAAAGTAGTATTATTATAAGCGAATTCCGCCATAAAAAGGAAATCGACCCAATTGGTTATTTTATAATTAATAAAAAAACGAAAATAAGCTTTTAAGCTTTAATTAAGCTTTTTTATTTGTTTGTCGGTTTAAAAGTGGAACGCTGTACTTATACGGGGGCGTATTCCTATTAGCTTTAAGAAATCTTTTTACAAATATGCCGTAAATTTAAAATTTTTATCGAAAATAATATTTAAAAGCATATTATGCAATCGTTAGTATTTTTTAGCGAAAATGCAAATAAAATTATCCGTTTTTTTTTCGTTTGTTTTAAACGGTATAAAAATGTCCCATTTTAATAAATAGTTTACTATTACCCAAATGGAATTATAATTGTTAAATAAAGGCAAATCGGTAATAAAATTTATAATAACGGTTTTCCAAAGTTGGTAATGCAATTCCATAAGCTGGAAAGGTTTAAAAAAAGCGTGTTTTAAAGCTTTATTTTTTTGGCAATTTAAACAATTTCGAACGTATTTCCTAATTGCCTTTTCGATGCCGGGCTATTAAAAATGGCGTATAATTAGCTCGAAAGTTTTATTTATTTTTATATGTTCGGCGACTTTAATGTTATGTTTAAATTTGAAAACTTTTTTTTGCAAAACCGCGATTAGTACTTATAGTTTATTTTTATAATAAAAGAATTTATTTTCGACCTTTTTTCCTTTTTTTAAAGTTTTAAAGCGTTTTTAATATTTTGGGTTTTAAAGTTTAAGCTTTTTAACTTTTTCGTAAAGGCTAATGCTTATTTAAACGTTAGGATGTTGCATAATTTAACTAGGGATAAAAGGAAAAAAAATCCGCTATGCTTAAATTTAATAAAATCCTTTACGTTTTCCGTTTTTAAAAAGTGTTTTTTTTGCAAAATCGTTATAATCGGCTAATTTTTATTTTCCCATTTTTTAAATCGGTATTACGGGAGTTTTAATAGCATATCGGCCTTTTCGTTTTGCTTTTTTAGCCGATAATTAATTATAAACCAATAATTTGCTAGTTATTAAGTTTATCGGGCTTATTTTTTATTAAGGATTTTAACCGTAGTAAAATAAGCTAGGTTTTAATGGTTTATAAAAACCTTTATTTAATGCTAAGCATTTTTAAAGTAATATTTCCATTTTGCGAAATTATTTATAATGGTTAGCAGTTTTTTATTATAAATTTCGTAATTAATTTCGGTTAAAGTTATTTTGCAAAAATGGAAAGTAACGGGGTGTAATTTCCCGTTATCGGGGTTCCGTTAAAATAGGATAATCCTAATAGCAAAGTTAAAAAAATCCGTTTTTATAATGGCAGGGGTTATTAGGTTAAAATGGCATAAAATCGAAAGTAATGTAAACGCCATTTTAAAAGTGTTAAAAACTGCTTGCATATCCGGGGTTTAAATCCATCGGCTTTTAAATAATATATTAGCCGTTATTAAAGGTTTTACGATTTTGGAAAACCTTTTAATAAACCTTTTGTAAAAGTTCGCGAAATTTACGAAAAATTAACAATTTTTAAAGCATTTAAACTTTTTCTATTAAAGTACGGTATTAACCTTGCTTTAAATTATAGCGATACCGTTTTAGCCGATAATGTAACCGAGAAATTCGACTTTTTGCATACCCTAATTGCATTTGGGGGCTACCGTTAAGTTATGCTTAGTAAATCGTTAAAGGATTTCCTTTACGAGGTTATTATATTTTTCCTTGGTTTTGGCATAAATAAAAAAGTCGTTAAAGTATATTAAAAGTCCCGAATTAATAAGGTTTATAAAAATATGGTTTATTAAGTTTTAAAACGTCGCTAAGGTATTAATTAATCCTATAAGCATAACGGTATATTCGAAAAGGCCGTATTTATAACGGAAAGCTGTAAGTTATTTGTAACTTTTTTTTATTTTAATTAAGTTAAACCCTGTTTTAAGGTTTATTTTAGTTATTTATTTAGCTTTTCGGAATTTATTTTAAAATTTAATAATAAATGGGATAAGGTATCGGACGGGGATTGTTTTGGAATTTAAGTTTTTATAATCGATAACCGGATAAAAAGGATTAAAAAGGTCCTTTTTATTTGCGAATAGCAAAAAAAAGCTAACGGCCGAAATGGAACGCCGGATTTTTCCTATTTCGAAGTTTTTTTAAAGCTAAAATTTAAAAACATTAAGCTCCTGTTAGCTTATGTTATAAAAAGGGCTTTATATAAGTTTAGCCCTTTTTTTAATTTTATAGTATATTTTATAGCTGGTAGTCGGGCAAACGTATAGCGGTTTTATCCGACATAATCGGGAAAAACTCCCGAAGCTTTTTAAAAACGGCTGTAAAACTATCGGCGATTCCCAGCTTAACAAGGTCGGGGTTAATTTTTTTAATCGCAGCGATTATAGCCAGCTTAACGGTTTGGAAGTTCGAAGGGTCGCGAAGGTCCGTACGGTGCCGGGCTTTAAAATTACGGCACTTTTTGCACGCGTTAATGCCGAAATGTATTTTACTAAAGTTATCCTAAAGGTTTTAAGGTTAGTGGATTTATAGCTATTAATAAGGTAAAATTACATTATAATCGGGGTTTAAATCGCTAACTTTAAAAGCGATTTAAAATTGGTAATCCTAATAACGAAGGGTTATATTAGAAAGGTATTAATATCCGCCCGATTTTATAAGGGTTTTATCGTAAACCGTTATAAGCCGGGAAACCTTTCGGGTTACTAAGTATTATGTTAAATCCTTTGCGACTTTATGGGAAACGATAGTAATATCGCTTTTTATATTTAATAATACCCGTATTTGGGTTTTTTAAGTACCTTTTGCTTTAAAGTGCATTATAACGATAAAGCGGCGAATGCCAAATTAAAAGGGTCCGGTACCCAAAGCCGTTATTTTAACGAGTTAGCAATTCGAGTCGAACTCGGTAAGTTTTTCGAAAGCTTTGTTAAAAATTAAGGTATCGCTAGTAGTAATAGCCGCGATTTTTGCTTTTTTGGGGTTTAAACCCGGGGGGTCGCTAAATGCGACCCTTTTATTATTAGCCACTTTAGCTAAAAGCGACGGGAATTTTTTATTTGCGGCGTCCTTTTTTGCGAAGCATTTTAAAATATGGTAATTTTTCCGGCCACATTTTTAGCATGCCGCTTTTGCTTGTTTTTTTTAATTTACATTTTTTTAGTCGATACCTTTTAATATTTGCTTAATAAAAGGCTAAACGTGGTTTTTTTTTATCGCCGGTTGCGGCTTTTTAAGCTGCCGGTTTTAAAAATTAGTTTAAATTGTTAGCCTTTTTAAAGCTGTTATCGCGGGGACGGCTCGCGTTCAAACGCTTTTATATTAAAGCGGGCCTTTTTTTTCCCGTTTATAGCTTTAGCTTTAGGTTTTAAAGCATAATTTTATAAAATTTCCCTGTTTATTAAATAGCAGTTAGGAATTTTTCGTTCGTATCGGGAAGGCTTTCCTGTTATAAATATACGAAACGAGTGATTTCCTTTAGTAAGGTGCTGGAAATGTGTTTTCGAAAAGTAACGCCGAACTATTACACGGCCTTGTTAAAATCGAAAAGCTTAGTAATGTATTATATTATATCGCTTTTATATTTTAATTTTCGCATTTTTCGGGCGTTACGATAATGTTCGGTAGCGTTTTTAAAACGTTTTTAAAGTGCGAACGAATAGGCTTTCCAGTTATTTTTCAGTTTTATTCCCCGTATAAACCTTATACGTTAGTAATGCCAAATTTGGGCATTTTTAATAAAAAGGAATCCGATTTAGTTAATTTTTATAACGTCGTTCGGAAAGCTATCCGCGTATATTTTTATGTAAATAGTAACGCGGAATTACCAAAGTTTAAATTTCGTTAAGTTTTTCCTTTCGTATTTTTTAAGCTTATTAAGTTAAATTGGGTTAATAATAGCGGTCGGGGCGGGGGTTTAATTAAAATCGCGCCGAAGTTCCCGGATAATTTCCCGAAGTTTGGAGTTTTTAAGCCGTTAGGATTTCCTTTAGGGGTCGTTTCGGCCGTTTTAATCGCGATTGTTTTCGTTAAAAAACGATTCGAAAGAATTTAATAGGTTTTTTAATATTGTAACATAATTGGGAAGTTTATTAGGTGGCTTTTACGGAGGAATACCGGATAGCCCTTTTAAGTTGCTTAAATGCCGGGGTTTGGCAATGGCGGCGCGATATTACTAATAAACAGCGGCGGTTATAGCTTTAACCTGCTAGCGTTACAAATTGGCAGGAAATAAGGGGTCCTTATTAAGGATTCCCTATCGAAAGGAAGCGGATTATTTTATATCCGACTATTTCGCGGGTTTTGCTTTAATAAAAAGAACCGGAGCGTTAGCAAAGTCGTTAGTTAATAACCTTTATTACGACGCAAAAGGTAGCGAGTTTTGTTATAACGCCGATATAATAGTGGAAAAGCGGGGATAAATCCCTTCCCTTTCTATGCGTCGTGCTTTTTTTAAAATATTTTTAACAAATTGCCGTGTTTTAAAAAGCACCCTTTTTTTTGCGGCGGTAAAATCGTTAAAAAAAACATGTTTTTTAGTTATAAAAGCTCGGATTTATGCTTTTTTTTATTTTGCTTATTTTTCGACGCCTTTTTTAAAAAAGGTAAATCGTTTTTGCAGTTTTTAAAAACGATTTTGGTTCGCTTAAGTGGCGTTTTAAAAGTAAGCTAAAGCTTAAATGCGTATTTCTTATTATTCCGTTAAAACGGCAACGCTTCCCTATATTTACTAAGCGAACAGGTAGCTTTCCGCAAAAATCCGTTAGTAAAACTTTTCCTTATGCATAAAAACGAAAGTATGGTAACCGTAAATAATGCTATTATAATAGGCTTTAAACTTATTAAATTATTTTTAAACGTTAAATGCTTTTCGTTCGACGCTTTTAAATAAGGCTATAATAGTACGGTAAATGTTAACGAACTTTTGTTAAATGTTAATCATTTATTCCGGAAAGTCGGGCATTTTCCTTAAGAATTGGAAAACTTTTTAGCTTATAGCTTTTTCGAAAATGGGGGCTAAATATAAAATAAAAGCCTTCGCGTCGTCCGTTATTAGGACGTCCATTATTTGCGATACGAAAGGGGTTCCCTCGTTAACCCCGTAAGCTTAAAGCGAATCGCCCTAAACCGGCATATTAAATAAAGTGTGGGTAGCGCGGAATAACACGATATTTTGTTCGTAAGCTTCGAATTGGGCCGCGTAATTTCGGATTTCCTTTTATGTTTATTTAAAAGCCGCGTCGATTTAGCTAACTTTAGCCCAAGTCGTATCGATGGATTTTTTAGCTTTTTTAGCGATTGTTTGGAATTTATCGTCGAAATCCTCAAACCGCTTTTTAATTTCGGAAGTTTTTTAGTTTAAGCGCTTAATATCCTCGTTATAATCCTCCTTGCTGCTATCCTTATTAATGGTTTTTTAATTGGTACTAACGGTGGGGACCGATGCGGCTGGTATAGGTGGTAGCGCAACGGGCTAGGTTTTCGCAAGCGGCTACGTAGGAGCCGTTTGCAGAGGGTTGGAAGGTGCCGTGGCGGCGGGGGCCGACCGTAGCTGTCGACCCAATCGCGATTAGGGGATGGATTACTTAAATAGTGCCTTCCAAAGCTTAGGAGGAAAAATAGTAGGCTATTACTAAGCGGTTTTAGGTAAAGAAAGATTATTTGTAACAAAGGGATAATATCGGCTTGGAAGAAAGTGTATTACTTTATAAAAGCTAATAATCTTTCAGGGCCTTAAAAGATGCTTAAGGAGCCAGAATCTGCTTGAGGGAATCGAGGAGAACGACGGGAATAAATAGAGGGGTCCTTTGGTCCGTGCGGGGCCCATGCCCTTGCCGTTCCCTGCCCCTGGCCTGATTGGTCGCCTCACTTTTGGTTTGGGCGCCAACTCCCAGTGCCCGACCGGCCGATTTCCGTCCCGGGATCGTCCCCGTGTGACGCAAAAAGGCGGTGCAAAACCGGCAACTAAATGGCCTATAACAAAAACCACTTACCGTGGCCCTCGGCAGATCAGCGGTCTGAGCAGCGGCATTGATCTCTGAGCCAAATATCGATAAGAAAAACAAACTGGTCTAGAGCGGCCTCCTTGCGCGCATCGTCCAGCTGGGGGGCCTCCAAGCAGCGCTTCCAGGGCCGCATTCTGATGGCGACGAGGTTGCTGAGCGCCGAGGCGGCCTTTGCGAGGGCGAGGACCTTGTCCCGGGTCTCCTCCTCCTGCTGTCGCTGCTGCTCACCCTCCTCCTTCTGCTGCCCCTCGTCCTGGGAAAGCAGCTCCCGCTTGAGGTCCTCGGTCGCCTTTGATAGGCTCAGCAGGCGGGAGTCGACGTGGAGGAACAGAATCTCGTGGACGGTCAGGTCGGCGAACGAGTCCTCGTTGCCCCAGCCCTCGCCCTCCTCCTCCTTGCCGGTGCACCCCGGCCGCGGGTGGAAGAGGGGCCGCGTCTGGGCGGACAGGCGCTCGTTGCCGGCCAGGAAGCGCTTGACCGACCTGGACATGGCGGAGGCCTCGAGGGTTGTGTTGGCCAGCACCGCCATCGTCTCGGTCAGGCACTCGAGCTGCGAGTCGCGGAGCGCCTTGCGCTGCGCGTTTTGCACTTGCGTTTGCTGCGGCTTGGCCATGTCCTCCTGCTGCTCCTCGGCCCATGCGGCGACCTCGTTCAGGTCGGTGGGGGTGGTCAGCTGGCCCCAGGCGCTGTTGATCCAGCGGTCGGAGCTGCTGGGGCGGCTCGACCGTGCCGAGTGGAAAGAAGAGGCGCTGGGGGAGGGGAGGTAATGGGAGACATGGTGGGTCAGCCGGCTGTGTCGTCTACGGGAACGAAGATGAAACCGGGAGCAGACGGTAGGTTCAACGGTGGAGCCTGGAGATTGTTTGTCGCTTCTTGAATCTACCACTTGCTCCGGAAGTTGTTCCAAGTTGCTGAACCGGGATCAGGAGATTGGGAGAGGCGGCGGGCTAAATACCAAAGCCATCTCGAGTGCAGGTGTGTTGCGCAACAAGGGCGACAATGCTGGCTGTTCTGGCAATTGGGATGATGGACTTTGTCTGCTGAGGTGTCCATTGTTTCGTGCCTCTTGGACCGCTAGAATTTCTTTCAGCGGCGGTTGCGATCGTTCTTTGTCCTGTGGCCAGCGATAGTTTTTGCCTGCGAAGGTCGCCATTGTCTACTTGTCTCTTGGCGGCACTGCACTTGGATAAGCAAAGAGGGATCAAGGCCGAGTCGCATACCAAAGCCTGGGTAGGGTGTAGCAAAGCATTGTTGGCGGTCTTTCGCTTGACGCGGCACTTGATGTTGCTTGAGCCGAGGCCAGAGTTGTGAACGGTGGGGGTCGCGATGCCGTGAGAAAATTGTAGCGGTGCTCCGTGAGCATGTGCTAGCGATAGCACAGGCTGGCCAGGCGGGCTCCAGCGGGGCCAGGGGGCTAGCGTCTGGTGCCTGGAGCTTGGATTCCATTACCAAAGAATGGGCCGACAGCTCCCCGGTTCTGCCCGCCTGGCAGGGCGAACCTATTCCCCCAGACGATCTTGGTAGCGAATGGATGCGGATCTAGAAATGCCTGGGAGAGTGTAGCTTGTCCGCGCCCTACTGGAAAGGGAAATCTGGCCCGTCAATGCCAATTGTAGGACGGCGAGTGTTGCAATTTGGCGGTCACGAGGGGCATATTTGGGGAGGGGGAAAAAAAAAAATGGCATGATGTGTTTTTTTGGAGTTGGCTTCTGGGGGCTCGCCTGTTTGTGGGCAGACCGAATAATCGAAACACTTTTTTTCAGCTTCAAGATGCAGTAGATCTTGTCTAAGGAACCTTTTCCGCGGAAACGAATTTGAACTGGAAAGCAAGAGGAATGGATCGCAATCATACGAGGCGCAGTGTCGAGGCGTGTATTCTGGCGTCGGGGTGGCCGTTATGCCTCCCACGAGGCACATGAATACCTTCGGTTTCTCTTCTTTCGCGATGGGATGGATGTAGAGTGCCTTTAGGAGCTTGGCCCGCGGAGCCCCTCGGCCATTTCAAATACCCTCCTCCATCTCACAGGCGTCGAGATGCGTTCTGCGGTGCAACTGCAACTTCAAATCGTGGCTCAGCCTGGGGTTCGTGCCTGAGCATCCGCTATGGCGGGATCGATCCGTACTGTTTTGGGCAGCTAGCTGAGACTTGATTGGGCCTATAGCAAGCAAATAGGGCCCAAGCTGAATAAGCTGACAGCCAGGCCACTGGGGACTGGAGGGGCATTGCCCGCCGCCCGGGCAAAGCCGCCGCGGAGATGCAAAACTTCAATATCCATGTTGGATTTTCAAGAACCCGCTCGGCACGCTTCGGGGCCTTCCCGCAGCAAAATCGCAACCCAGCGAATACCAGACAGGCAAAGTGAACTGATCATGGCACAGCTCTTACAAATCGCTTGATCCGTTCTGGCCCGGCAAGGACTGGGCCTCGATGACTCCCGAGGGCGAGCGGACCCTGACTTTGTGGGGGTTCCCTCTTCGATGCTCCAGCAATGCCCCATCGTATGATGCCTTCTGCAGCGCTCGCCGAGAGAATGACGGGGCAAGGAGTTTTTTTTTTCTAGTTTGTTGTTTCCAGAGTCAGCTCAGCATCGACATCTCCGCGCGGACGATCGTCGGCGAGATGGATCTACAAGGAGACAGGCCATCTGGGGGCTGGTTAAATAGGCGTCACATCCGTCCATCATCTTGAATAATCAGAGGTTCGTCTCCATCAAGCAGCAGCCAGCCAAGCGTTATCCCAATGTTCAGAGTTTCGACTGCTGTCCCGCGACTCATTCCTTCTGCCCGATCTCTTGGACGCCACTCCAGACTTTTGCAACAGATCCAGATCACTTCGGCTAACTCGACCTCCCAGCTGTCCCCATCAGGCTCGGCAGCAGCACACACCACCGCCCCAGCAGCATCGCGAGCATATAGCAGCATGTCCGGGCCCGAGACGACACAGGCGAACGGCTCCGCTGCCCCAGCGGCCAAGGCGGCCAGGGCGGCCCCGCCGACGCTGACGCCGGAGCAGATGGCCATCGTCAAGTCGACGGCGCCCGTGCTCAAGGAGCACGGCGTGACCATCACGACACTCTTCTACAAGAACATGATTGGCGCCCACCCGGAGCTGCGCAACGTCTTCAGCTCCACCAGCCAGGCGACGGGCGCCCAGCCGCGCGCCCTGGCCGCCTCGGTCCTGGCCTACGCCACCTACATCGACGACCTGGGCAAGCTCACGCACGCCGTCTCCCGGATCGCCCACAAGCACGTCTCGCTCAACATCCGGCCCGAACAGTACGACATTGTGGGCCACCACCTCATCCAGACCATCGGCACCGTCCTGGGCGACGCCGCCACCCCGGCCATCGTCGACGCCTGGACCGCCGCGTACGCGGTGCTCGCCGACGTCTTCATCAACCTCGAGGGCAGCATGTACGCCGAGCACAGCGACTGGATCGGCTTCCGCAAGTTCAAGGTGCTGCGCAAGCAGAAGGAGTCGGACGCCATCACGTCCTTCTACCTCGCGCCCTCGGACGGGAAGAAGCTGCCGCCGTTCAGGCCGGGCCAGTACGTCAGCCTGCAGCTCTTCGTGCCGCAGATGGGCCACCTGCAGAGCCGCCAGTACAGCATGAGCGAGGCGCCGCGCCAGGAGGGGGACTACTACCGCATCAGCGTCAAGCGCGACGACGGCACGGGCCCGGGCGGTCTGCCCAGCGCCCCCGGCATCATCTCGCTCAAGCTGCACGACGAGATCAAGGAAGGGGACGAGGTCGAGGTGTCGCACCCGCAGGGCGAGTTCTTTGTCGACCCGGCCGAGGCCGAGGCCAAGAGGGGCGCCCCGCTCGTGCTCCTGTCGGCCGGCGTCGGCGCCACGCCGCTCATGTCCATCCTCGAGAGCGTGACGGTCGACCCGGCCGCGCCCGAGGCGGCCAGGACGCGGCCCGTGTCGTGGGTGCACGCGTCGCGGTCCCGCGGCCTCAGGCCGTTCGAGGCCCGCGTGGCCGAGATCGAGAGGGCCAGCGGCGGGCGCGTGCGGGCGCGCCACTTCCTCAGCACCGTCGACCCGGCCGTCGACGTCGAGGGCGTCCACTACCACTTTGGCGGCGCCAGGATGGACCTGGCCCGCCTGGACGGCGAGGCCGACCTGCACGTCTCGGACCCGCGCGCCGAGTACTACCTCTGCGGGCCCGAGGCCTGGATGCTCGACACGAGGGAGCGGCTCGAGGCCATGGGCGTGTCGCACGACCGGATACATCTGGAACTGTTCGCGACGGGCGACGTCCAGTAGGGTTGGGGAGAAGGTGTTTAATTGGTGGGGGATGGGATCCAACAAGCCAAGCCTCCTGATGCGTTGGTATTCGGTCGTTTTCTTTCTTGCGCTTTGTTCTGCATTCCATCCCTTTGCCTGTTGCGATCGAGATGTTTTCCTGTACTTGTTTTTTTGATACTCCCGATCATGTACGAGCGCTACACATAACCTCAGACTACTTTAACTGCCGACAACTTTGTCTCGGCCACTGGCCCTGCTCGTTGACTCTGCGTGGCTCCTTGGGTTGGCTTGGCAGGGCGCTTACCGATCCTTGCTTCGCGTCCCTTGCCATATGGTACATCTAGATGCATTCATGTTCCGCGAGATGGGGCGGCACAGTCTGTCTTTCCTCTCTCATCGGTTCCTGGGCTCCCCCTCGTGCCTGGTTTTCCGCACCCTGACACGATCGCGCTGGCCAGCACCCATCTGGGTGCTACACCAAAGGTCGATGCCGCGGCTTCTGGTCGCACGGGTCGCTCTTTGGCGACCGTCCTGCCGCCTCCAGGTTTCACAGTTAACCCTCGCTGTCCGACCTCGCCCTTCCTTCCAGCTGAATCCTCTCCGGTTCTCGATTCATCTGGGTGGCGCAAGCCTGTATGGGGTGTCTATAGAGGAAGTGGAGGAGGATCTGCACGGCGGTGCGCGCCGGCGCCGGGGTTGAGGGTGATCTTGCTAACGGGGCCTTTTACACTGATCCTGCGGATGGCCCTTTACACGACATCCCGGGAGAGCAGATGGTCCAGACATTTTGCTCGGTGGCATCTGACCGGTTTTGGGAGGGGAGCCTTCGTCGGTCGGGCCCGAGCATGGGCGGGTGGATGACCGCATCCCCAGGCCTTCGCCGTAGGCGCTCGCCGGGGCTGCTATTGCGGCATCGAGATCTCGTGTCCGCGGCTCCCGGCAGAGCTTGGCTCCGCCAGTCTGCTTTCATTTCCCTTTGCCTCTTCTTGCCTCTACAGCAGCTTGTTCAGATGGCTTGGGACGAGGAAGCAGGGCGAGCAGGATGTGCAACGTCAGGGGGTCAAGATTGTAATTCCGGAACAGCCGTCCGCTGCGGGTTCCCAAATATTCATTCCGTCCCGGGGCTGTGGGAGCAAGACTGTGTTTCGCAGAAAATGTCCTCGCTTCTTTCGCCGTGGGCGCCCGAGACGGAGGAATGGAGAATTGTTCTCTGTCGGCGAAAGAGGCCACTGCCCCTGATTTTGGGCCTGTCCCAATACATGTTCTCCTCTTCTCGCTGACCAGTAGTTCCCGATGCGAGACATGCGTCAGAGCCTGCCTGCCCCCTAGCCGTTGTTGTCCCAGCTGACAGAGACTTGGGGGTTTTCTTTTTTGCGCGGTGGGATCCCTCCCCCCGCTGCCCTTCCTCCCCCGCTTGTGGCCGCCTTAGCGAACGCCACCAAACAAAAGAGGATCGCCCCAGCTCTACGAGATCACCATGGTGTGTGTCACAAGGCGAGATCCAGCGAGATAGGTGAGGCATGTGCTACAAAACGCATGGGTGGGAAGAGGAATTTTTGCAGGGTTGAGATCTCTGGTGTCGCACCGTCGTCGGACAGACGCTCACTGCCGTGCGAGGCCACGAACCTCGTCCGCGTCGACTGCTCCTCTCCTCGGGGCATCATCTGCCGGGTGGACTGGTGGTGGCAGCGTCTTGACTACCCGAGAAAGCAGGCTGCAGCTGGGAATGACGGGATCCCTACCTGGGAGAGCGACATGCTTCCTGCCTAGACCAAAGCCCTGGGTCCGGAGGACGGCCAATTCCGCTGTATGACTAGGCACTTGCTTTCGAATACACACAAAATACGGCCTTGGCTGCCCACGCAAGGTTCTTGTGTTCGTCTGTTAGTCCATTAGTGTAGGTAAGCCAGCCAGTCCGAGGTGCAGCTCCGTGATAGAGCCGTCGAGACCCGTAGCCTGTCTACAGCTAGGGCTTGGCGGCTTCGATGCATCACGTCTGTTAGTTGCTAGTGAGGCACCAGATAAAACTTCCCATCCCGCCGTCCTGCATGCCACCCGCATGCGATCCGCATGCGCATGCTGTAGATAGACGAGACGTAATGGAATTTGCCTTGCCTACAATTCGCAAAATTGTGATTGGGAGGCCATCCTTGTCGCCCACCGTCCTAAAACCGCACTTTGTACGCACGCGGAAGCGACAGGGCGCTCCCGCCAGTGCCCGCCACACACCATCCCGTCTCAGCGGAGTTGTGTGCGGGTGATCGACCAAATGGCCGCCTCCTTTTTCTTTCTTTCTTTTTCTCATTTTTTTTTTTCTCTTGCCGATCTGGCTTGCACAGGTCCTGTCTATACATCCTGTGTACTTGTACAGCCACCTGGGGTCTGGGTGTGGGTGCGGAGGGGGAGAGGAGGACGGACGAGGAAGGCCAGGAGGAGAAAGACGCAGGTTGCCTCGGCCCTTTGCCATGGAGGCGACCAACGCTTACCACCCTGCATCTTCTGGGACGCTGCGGCTAATTCCATGGGAACAACTGATGGTTGCACGCCGCAAGGTGCGTCTTTACCGACACCCCGCAGCCGAAGCCGCTCAAGCCCATGTGCACGTTGCCTGTGTATTGCCTCTTTCGTCTGCAGCCGCGGATGGCTGGCTGGATGCCCAGGCCCTATCGAGACAGAGATTTTGGATGCTGTCGAGCGAGGTGAGGGGTAAGCAAGCCACCAGGGCAAGCCAAGGGCCGGCTCCTCATCCGCCCACAGTTTCGGGGGGCGGCTCAGGCGGCTTCTCCAAGCCTCGCAGCCGTCAGCAACTGATGGATACACAAGCCCGGCAGGCAGTGACGGTACCTGGAGATTTGTGACTGCGGGAAGCCGGATTGGTAAAGAAGGTGGTGGCAGCCTCCGGGGCTGGCGAGTGTCCTTGTTGCCCACCCAATATCGGCGACACCCACACCACTGCACTTTTTAATTTTATTTTATTTCTTATTTTCCCTGTCGCACCTGCACGGGGTTTGTTTCTGACAGGACACCCACCTGGACCGGGCTGGCTGCCAGATTCTGACAGACAGCGCCCGGGTATTCTCGTAGCAGGTCCTCCACGGCTCTGGCGACCTAGCAAATTCAGCTGGCTGTGGCTGGACGGGCTCCCTCAGCGAGGTAAACAATTTGATAGCAACAAAATTTCATTGACGCTCGGCCGAGTCAATAGTGCCATGGACAATGATACCTTTCCCACGTCTATGACGGGCAGGGCAGAACGTCCTGGGCCGGCCGGTTTCAGACGCGGCCAGTAAAGTGCGGGCCGCTGTCGACCCCCGGGCAAAAATTGCGTGCCCTCCACGCTTGGCACAACACGCACTTGAGCATGCTGCCGTTCCGTCCCAGCTGGCCTCTCGCCTAGGGAAACCTTGCAGGGGCCCCGCTGGCCGGCCGGATAGGCTTGCATGTTGACTTGTAAGGATGGATGAACGCTTAGTATGGTGCTCCTGCGCGCGTCTGGCACCCGTCTAGGGCAAGTCGTCACCGACGCTAGTGACAGTTGCAGCACTGGCGCTCATCCTTCTGCTTCCTAGCTCCCAACATGGAGGGAGGGAGCTTACTACGTATGTTGCTTCCAACTCGGGGTGCGATGGCGCGGTGGACGGCGATAATTGTCCGCAAGGCCCTGGTACGGCTGGACTGCCCCCATCTCTCTACGTGGATGTCCCAAATATTCCTGTCGGGCCAATGATGAGCCCAGGTGCTGCTCGCTCGGCGACAACGATCGCAAAAGTCAACAGCAGCCCTTCCGCATCTGTCATCCCAGGAAAGCACAGCCCAGGGTGGAGGCCCGTCCGCTTGGGGAGCGAGAGGTGTGGAGCCGGGCGATCCTGGTCTAGCACGGTGACGACACCTTGCCGTTTCGGGAGCTTGCCCGGGCTTCTGCTGCTCAACCTTTCTTTTTTTCTTGGCGTTGGTTTTCTTCTCGGCATCTCCTCTCCACGTCGCCCATACCGGATCCGAGCAGGCAACCTGTCCGACTGGCGAATCACGCATGCTCGCCCGACACACCATGCCGACCTCTCCAGCTTTCTAGTGCTGTTTCCATCATGGCCTCGAGGTTGGGGACGCCCGGCCCGCTTCGCTGAACCCTGCCTTGGACCCGTCCTGGGCCCTCGTTGGCTGCGAGCGCCGGCCAGAGCAACACTTGTGATAGCGAATCCCACCCCCTCGGGCTCGCGGGGAGGCTATTTCCGTCGACATCAGCATTCTCTAGCTACATGATGCGCCACACGCCGGTCAGCCTTCCCAAACTCCCACCCCCATCGCGACGAGTCTACGGGTAGGGCTCGCCCCCTCATCTGCTCCGCCATCCCAATGGTCTGGTCTTCTTCCCGGCTGGCCACGGGAGTCCGTGGGCGTCATGCGCAGGGTCCCATTCCCACCAGACAGACACACCCTCCTCGAGCATGGCCGGTCCCAAAATGCAAGCAACGGCCCACCGCAAGGCGCCGCCGTCGGGCTGGGCCCCCCGCTCCCGGCCTGGCTTTCCTTCCCCCTCAAGAGCCTGATTGGCAACCGGCAAGAGTAAAGATATTGAGTGGTGGATCTGTCATGGCTCCAATCTGACACCTGCGCGAAACAGCCCGTCATCCGCTTCCCCTAATCTTCTTTGGCTCTCTGGGTCTGGGGCCGAGAGCATTTCCGTTCTCTCGCAGAACTCCGGCGGCCGGGGTCATGAGCTCGGTGTGGTGCGAGTGGCTGAAATGTTGGTTCTGTGTTCTAGGCTGCTGCGGAGGTACAACTGCCTGTCTGGCCAAGGGGTGCCGGCTGGCACCCGTGGAACTTTGCCCGCAGCCTACAGGAACCAAGAACGGGACACACACACATACGAGAGCCCCAGCTCCCCGAGATCGAGTCAGCTCCCGTCCACGGGAGGTGGCATGATCAACCCCAACAGCCATCATCTCTTTTTTGCTCCGTACTCGGCGGACCCGCATGGCAGCGGGCCACAAGCGCACCTGGCCTGCCAGTCGACACCCCCTCTACCGCTAGTGCGACGCTGCCAGGCGGGTAGCACGCACATTCCATGCGCGTCCCATGCCACACCCATTGCGCTGGGGGTGGAAGAGCAAGTGCATCCAGTATCGAGCGCGCGGAAACACAGGACCCGGGAGAGTGGCCCAGATACTGTTGTAGCGCATATGCAGCGCCTCCCCTGTGCGGTCCTGATGACGCAGGATAGGCCAGGTCTCTCGCCTCCCGTGCTCGTCCCTCTTCCTCACCGCTGACGGCTCAGCATGAACGGAGAGCATGTTGTGCTATCACACCGTGTCCCGAGCCTCCTCCTTGCCCATTTTGCGTCTCCGTCCCCTCATTGGCCTCCTCGCTGCGCAGCGCGTCCTGGCATACCCCTTGTCCAAACACCCCTGCAAGGCTGGATATCTTCGGCGCCCTCACGCCCTCCCCTGGCATCCAGCGTCTGCAATGATCGGCTTCCGCTGCCACGACCCACACCCTCATCGTGATACCAGATCAAGGAATAACGCATGCCAGGTGGTACACCGGCGGTTTAAAGATGGGTGGCGTGGACGAAACATCCACCGAGACTCGCAATTCTTCGGTCTCTCTCCTTCGGTTCTGAATCTCGTCGCTGCTCGACAGTTCTCGACCTGCTTCACTCGCTGCTTGCTACCTCGACCTGTCGCCCCACCCCCATCCCGCATGGCAGTCGCTCGGAGGTCTCAGCGCCGAACGAGACGACTATGGAACCGGTGACAACACCGACGGGGACTCCGATTCGCAAAGCGTGTAACCGATGCCATGCCCAGAAGCTCAGCTGCAGGCGCATCGGGGACGAGCCCTGCGAGAGGTGTATCCGCCTCAAGACCGAATGCAAGTCCAGCCCTTCGCTTCGGTATCGGAAACAGCAGCAGCAGCAGCAGCAGCAGCAACAGCCGCCGCAACCAAGACACAAGATACAGCAGCCACAGCACCATCCTGAGTACCTAGGCAGGCAACCACATGACCTGATGGCGGACAATGCGCACAACACAAGCAGACAGCAGTCTGGCATATTGACTAGCCTGGCAAGGCGGGCGAGCGCAACTGGTAAGCCAGCTTTCCAAGAAGGCATAGCTTGTTATTCAATACCCATCGGCATGATTTGTCAGGGGCCTTGTCTTAGCTTCTTTCGGCGAGGAAATGCTCACAACCAGTTCTGCCCCAGTCACGTCTCCTGGCCTCATGCCTGCGGAACCCTGTATGACAATAGACAACCTCGGCGACGCGCGCAACACAAGCCAACCCCACCTTGTCGGCATAGGTCCCGGCACGGCGGAAGATGACACCACCCTGAGCATGGTAGGGTTTGCCTTCGGCATCGACACCCGGCTTGACCCCCTCTTTTCGTCAAGCAGCCCCCGCGAAGGCAACCACATCCACCCTTCGGCCTCTATCGAACACATGGCCCGCGCCGCTAGCGAGTACTCTCGTCAGGGTTACGACTCCGCTAGCATCAACTATCCTTTCCACCAGCCGACAGACTGTCAACCCACCTTCCCACATCCACCCAAGCGCCACCAACAAGCACAAACCAGCATCGAAGCCAAGGTTCTCTCCAGCCCCAAACACTATCCTCGCCGGGGCCCCTCGAGGTTCTAGACCATGGCGGACCGCTATCACCGCAACGACGAGCTATTCCAGATTCTATCAGCCCCAGACACGTGGCCCACCACAGTGCCTGGCTGGGCCTGATGTCCGACCTGAACAAAGAAACATGGGAGCTTGCCTTGCGGGTTCCACAACGCGCCCCATTAGAGGGTAGCTTCGGCGCATACAGCTACACCTTTCATGACGAACACAAAGCTGGCCCCGATCAGCACCGTCCCTTTCCGTTAGATCAGATGTTCGGCCTGTCGCGGAGACTACTTGAGGCTCTTAGGGTACCTGCGGCGAGCACAGGCCTCGGCACATCGCCGGCCTCTCACGGAGGCATTTCAGCTGGCGACTCTTCGCCGCCCTCGCCACCCCCACCGGACCAGGCGGCGTTTACTGGTGCTCCCTGGTGGCCCGGGGAGGCCAGAACAGACTTCTGCCCGGCCACGCATGCAGCCTCAGCAGATTCGGGGTCGGTGCTCCTTGCCCTGTCGACCTACGTGCGGCTGATTGATCTCTATCACCGAGTTTTTCAGCTGGTTGACGAAGAGATATCCTTATCTAGCCGCAGTGGCGGCCAGCTAGAGACTTTCAAGCTCTGCACGCTGCCGGATGTCTCCTTGGGCGGTATCTACCCCGTCGCACCCTCCCCATGCTGCAGATGACAGTCACTGTCAGGGTGGCGGAGGAGTTTCTGGGCGGGCTGCGGGCAGAGATGGATGCGCTCAGTTCAGACCTGATAGCGTCGTGCCCGGTGAGGGCTTGGACGCAGTCACCTCCTGCTCGCAACACAATGGCAGGTGACGCCAGTGTGACTGCTAGCCTCGGCGACGCCTCTATTTCCTTCGCCGCCGCCATTCGAAGCGCCGTGTTCGAGGTTAAGGCGCAAGAAGCGAGGATCCGCCAGGGTCTCGGAGCGATAAAGGCCAGACTCGAGCGCAGCTGACCAAAACATAGGGGAGTTCAATAACAGCAGCGGCAGCGGCGCTTGGCCGCTATGCTAAGAAGAAGTGACTTGAAATGTCCGCATCGCTCATAATTAGGTAATTTAGGCGGCCACTTAAATATTACACAGCGTCGGGCCTATCACACCCGAATCTCACTGCAAGAATAAACGAGAAAACAAGCACGGGCCACAAGCTCGTCTCTCATAGAAACCGGCTTTAATCCCCGTAGTATCTACCCAGCCTCTTGAATGGCACAGAAAAGGGGCCTGGTGGTGATTGTGCTCTCGGGGATGTTTCAAACTGAAAACACCCCTTGAACGCGACGTCGTCTGTACCGTCTTGGTGAGAAAGGGGCCGTGAGAAAATGGGAAGGGAACAACAACACAGCGTCTGTAGTTGACCGAGAGCGCATCATCATAGATCAGATGTACAAAGGACGCTCAGCGATGCACGCGGGGTTGTGTGCGACGGGTTGGTCCGTCAGACCATGTCTTAAGATCAGAGAGGATCCGATCCCATAAGCGGGACCAAGCGAGCCGTGTCTGTTCCTCCCTTACCAGAGCCAGTGTCCAGGAACTGCCGCGGAAGGGGGGTTTTTGCTCGCGGTATGAATTTGATTGCTAGCAGGAAGCGAGGAATCCGCCGTGGAGGGGCTGGTTTGATATTACAAAGATGACGCTCTGGATTCCAGTCTGGACCACCAGCAAGCCTACATTCACCACCATCTGGCTGTTATTATCTGCTCCGCACGAGCCAGCGCGTCGACGAGCAGGTCTAGGTCTCACCTTGGCTTCCTCTGGGGGCGGGAGATATGTGGGGGGTTTGCCTTGGCCTGGTACTTGATGAGCACAAAAGGACCGCGAAACAAAATAATTATTGGATGGAGATCGCGGTTCATGGCGTTCGATGATAGGCTACTGAGGCCGTCCAATGCCCGCCTTGTTCCTGGCCGCCTTCTAGATCCTTATCAACCACATATGCACTCACACTCGCATATGGGTAGGCACATACATGCGTAGGCGACCACCCACCCTGCAGCAGCGGACCCTGGCACCATCTGGCTGCACCGTTCTGCTGGGTACGCCCTACAGTGCGGCATCGGAATTCCGATCCCGAACCCGCAGTCCACAGCTGCCACCCCACTGCCCACGCTTTGAGGCGAAGGAAATAAAGAAGAGAGGGAAAAAAGAAGAGGTAAAAAGGACAGCCGAGCCAAGAATTTTTTTGTAGGCACGTAATTAATATCCGGCCCGCTCCGGGTATGGCTCTTGGCTGGATGGAGTACAGATAATTACGCCTTGCGGCGTCCACGCATGCCCTCAACCCACCCTCACCACGCGGCTGAGGCTGCTTCTGGCCACCCCTTGAGGAACCTTTTGGGGGAGGCAGTGACGCGTGCTCTTCGATGTACCGTGTCGGGCACACGCATACACTCGGGTATCCACGTATATCTCGTCCCTCGTGTGAATGGGCGAGCTGTGCAGCCAGCGAGGGAGGACAAGATTCACTCCCCTCCCTGGTCCAGGCACGCCGAGGGGCAGCCAATAGCAAGCCCAACGAGAGCTCAACGCCTCCCGTAGAGGGAAGGAACGCTTCGGCATACCCCTGCCCGCCATGCTGCGTGTGGTCTTGTATGGAAGCGTTCTTGCCTCCATGATTGCCCTCGACAGCCGGCAACATCAGTGAAAAAGCTTGAGCGAGTTTTTTTTTTTCTTCTCGTCTTCCAGGCATAAAACCTTGGCCCTCCTCCTCCCTTGCACCGCGTCTTCTTCTGCTGCAACATGCAGTATCCTCTGGAAACTCGTTGGAGGCTCGGCTCGCAGACTGACTCCTCCTTGATAATCTTGATCTTTTTTTTCGTCCTACTCTCGAGGATAACTTCCATCTCCATCTTCTTGATACCCTCCACACACCATCCAACGTCGTATATAAAGACTCAGCCCCAAATGTCGTACGGCCTTCCTCCAAACGAGCCGGTGGCCGTGGTCGGCAGCAGCTGCCGGTTCGCCGGCGGCGTGGACTCGCCCTCGAAGCTCTGGATCTCCTGAAGAAGCCGAAAGATCTATCAAGACCGTCCCCGAGGATCGCTTCAGCATCGAGGGCTTCTACCACCCTAACGGCGAGTACCATGGCACCACAAATTCCACCAAGGGGTACTGGTTAGAGGGAAACCATCGCGTCTTTGACACCTCCTTCTTCTCCATCACACCCAAGGAGGCCGAGACCATCGACCCCCAGCAGCGTCTGCTACTCGAGGTCGTCTACGAGTCTCTCGAGTCGGCGGGCTACGACCTGAAGCAGTACGCAGGCAAGAAAGTGTCCGTCTTCGCCGGCATCATGACGGCCGACTTTGACACCCTTTGCCAGCGCGACGACCTCCTCGGCTCGCAGTACCTGGCGACCGGCAACGCGCGCTCCATCATCTCCAACCGCATCAGCTACTTCTACGACTTCCAAGGCCCGTCCATGAACAATCGACACAGCGTGCTCGGCCTCGCTGGTCGCCCTACACCAAGCCATCCTCAGCCTCCGCAGCGGCGAGAGCACCATGGCCTGCGTGCCAACTGATGGCGCCCGAGCAGTTCATCGTCGAGTCCAGCCTGCACATGCTGAGCCCGTCGGGCAGGTGCCAGATGTGGGACGCCGGAGCGGACGGGTACGCGCGGGGCGAGGGCGCGGCCTGCCTGCTGCTCAAGCCGCTCAGCCGTGCGCTGGCCGACGGTGACGTGATCCAAGCCATAGTTCGCGAGACGGGAGTCAACTCGGACGGCCGCACCAAGGGCATCACAATGCCGAACCCGGTCGCGCAAGCAGCGCTGATCAGGGACACGTACGCGCGCGCAGGGCTCGACCCAAGAAGCGAAGCCCATCGCTGCCAGTACTTTGAGGCGCACGGCACCGGAACGCACGCAGGCGACCCGCGTGAAGCTGCTGCCGTTGCCGAGGCTTTCTTTGGAGTTGGAGAGAAGAACGTCGGCGAGGGCAGTTCGGCCCAGATGCCCCAAGATCAGACGGACGAGACGGCGGCCAAAAGAAATCTCCTTGTGGGCTCGGTCAAGACGATCATCGGCCACACGGAGGGTGCCGCCGGCCTGGCTGGAGTCCTCAAAGTCATCCAGGCGATGAAGCACGAGACGGTTCCCCCAAACCTCCACCTGAAGACGCTCAACCCTAGTGTCAAGCCTTTCTATGACAACCTCGAGATCCCTGTCTCTGCTACTCCGTGGCCAGGTGCAAAGCAGGGCCACCCCCTCCGGGCGAGTGTCAACTCGTTCGGCTTTGGAGGCACCAACTCGCATGCCATTCTTGAGCAGTACACACCCAGCATCCACGACCCTGTTGGTGCCTCCTTTAGTCCGGCTGGAGCAGGATCTATCCCTCCAACGGTCCCACAGAAGCGACAGCCAGCTAAGTTCCCGCTGCCTCTGGTGCTGTCAGCCAACTCGCAGCACTCACTGTACTTGATGGCGGGAAAGTACCGGGACTTCCTCGCTGAAAAGGCCGATGTTTTCGCATCTCCCAAGCCATTCTCAAGGCTGCTCCGCCGTCTCTACGCCAAGCAGAACCCTTTCCCATTCAGGCGTTGGCCGACACCGTCACGGATGTAATTGAGAAGCTTGACCAGCTACTTCAGGGCGCATCGACCTCAAGAATCCCCGGCTCGGTTCGAGAACAGCTGTTCAGCAGCCACAGTCCGGCAAGCTCAAGATCCTGGGAGTCTTTACTGGTCAGGGCGCGCAGTGGGCCACAAGTCGAGGGACCTGCTCCTGAACTGCGAGGGATACAGGCGCTCCATCTCGGAGCTAGACGCTGTGCTTCGCTCGTGCCCAGACCCTCCGGATTGGACGCTGGAACACGAGATTCTTGCGGAGCCTCAAGTCTCCCGCATCAACATTGCTGCCATCTCGCAACCTCTCTGCACTGCTCTCCAGGTCGCCATGGTTGATCTCCTCTCGAGCCTCGGTGTGTCATTCCACGCCGTCGTTGGCCACTCGTCCGGCGAGATCGGAGCGGCGTACGCGGCGGGCTACATCGACGCCAAGTCGGCCATCTTGATCGCCTATTACCGGGGCAAGTTCGCGAGCCTGGCTGGCTCAGGAAATCCAGATGGTGCGGCAGAGGACGAAGCGACGACGTGCAAGCAGAGCGGTGGCATGGCCGCCGTCGGTCTCTCCAGGACCGAGGCGGCAAAATTGTGCATCCAAGAGAAGTATGTGGGACGTGTCGTCCTTGCTGCGAGCAACTCGCCTTCTAGTGTCACGCTCTCGGGCGACTTTGACGCTGTCAACGAGGTCCAGACGGAGCTGGAGACACAGGGGAAGTTCGCTCGCGTTCTCGCCGTCGACACTGCCTATCACTCGCACCACATGGCGCGGCCTGCCCTCAAGTACAACGATGCACTGCTGGCGTGTGACATCACGCAGACTCCCAAGATCGCAGGTGGCGAGACGCAGTGGTTCTCCTCCGTGCATGGAGATTCAGGTGCCTTCAACGCTGCAGAGATCCAAGCTACGTACTGGGTGGACAACATGACGAAGCCAGTGCTCTTCCGAGAGGCGTTAGAGAAGGCTTCTGCCGAGGCTGGCCCTTTCGACCTCGCCATCGAGGTTGGTCCGCACCCGCAGCTCAAGGGACCCGCGAGCCAGACTATCGAGGCTATTACAGGAAGCAAGATCCCCTACCTAGGCGTCCTCGACCGCAAGAAGGGCGACTCTACAGCCTTTTCTGACTTCCTCGGCTCTCTCTGGGCTATGTTTGGATCTTCTGCCACTGGTGTCGGCGCAGCCATCACCTGCTCGGAGTCCTCCGAAGATGTAAAGCCTGATGAGCTGCCCACCTACCCGTGGGACCACTCCCAGATTCACTACAGAGAGTCGAGGATATCTCACCAGTACAGCTACCGAGCCCACGCACCGCACGAGCTCCTTGGAGTCCGCACTAGAGACGACAGCGAGTTCGAGATGAGGTGGAGAAACATTCTGAAACTCGAGACGATCCCGTGGATCGAGCATCACAAGTTCCAGGGCCAAGCGCTCCTCCCTGCCTCGGCATACTGCGTCATGGCACTCGACGCCGCTCGAGCCCTTCTCCACGGCCGGCCCGCGGCTTTGGTTGAGCTTCGCGACGTCGAGTTCGTCAGCGGCATCACCATCGAACCCGGAACATACGGAGTGGAGGTGCTATTCACGCTAAGCGTCGTCCCACCTCCCAAGGACTCCCGCTCTCGTAACCCCCAAGATATTGAGGCAAAGTTCACCGTCTCGTCTGCCTACGCAGACGGCACCACGCCAATGCGCCAGAACTTCTCCGGCTCTATGCGCATAGAGCTTGGAATACCATCCGCAGATGTGCTGCCGCACAGACCATCTCTGCATCCCGAGACAATGACCGTCAGCCCAGACGGCTTCTACAAGATGATGGCGGAACTCGACCTCGGATACACGGGACCCTTCCGAGGAATTGAGGCCATTGAGCGCCGCTTCAACTTTGCCTCCACGACACTGCCCAAGACTCACCCGGAGGATACAACCACACTCAAAGTCAGCCCGGCGATGCTGGACACATGCTTCCAGGCGTGCTTCTCGGCCTTCTCGTCGCCTGGCGACCGGGCGCTGTGGACGCCATTCCTGCCGCGGAGCATCTCCAAGATCCGATTCAACATGGCCATCTGCGACAGAAAGGAGGATGAGCCGGACCAGAAGACCAGAGTGGATGCGCTCCTGACCGACTTCCGACCCATCTCCAAGCAGGGAGCCGCGACTATCGCGGGCGACATGGCCATCTACAACAGCAAGGGCCAGATGGAGGTCCAGATAGAGAGCATGGTGGTTTCCTCCTTCGCTGCCACCAAGCCCGAGGACGACTACGAGCTCTACCTGCACACGGTCATGCAAGTCGACCCCGAAGATGAGATTGTCGGCATCAAGGCCTTCGACCAAGACGATGCTGAGGAGGAGCAACGGGTACTCGAGGAGAGCTTCGAGCGCGTCACGTCCTTCTACAAGGCCAAGGGCTCGCAGCAGCTGAGGCGGGCGTCTGTGTTCAGCAGCCGTAGCAACGCTTCTACGATGGCATCCTTCGAGCCGCCGCCGTTCGTCACTGAAGGCCGCGGTAACAGCGCATGGCCGCACGAGACGCACGAGTCGCTCCGCGAGTTCATCGAGTTGTCGCGATACCCGGCCGCCCTGGAGCTGCTGAGATCGCTGGCGGCAAACCTGCCCTCGTCGATCCTCGCTGCCATGATCCCGGGCGTGACGATGGAGGCGCAGACCCTGCTTCGCTTCCAGAAACACATCGAGGTGGTGGCGTGCCAGATCGCCCACCGCTACCCGCGCATGCATGTCCTCGGAGTCACAGATCCAGACCTAGACCTTGGAGAGCATATTCTTGCCGGCCTGGGCTCGTCTTTCCTTAGCTTCACTACAGTCGGTGCCGATGAGCGCTTCGACCGTCGCGTCCTTCGCAAAATGCCGCAGAACGTTCGGGAGAAGATTGTTACGGACAACGATCTCCTCAGCGACAAGACCAAGACCGACGATAATGGCCCAGCCTACGACATGGTCGTCCTGTCCACTTCTGTCATGGAGCCAGGCCAAGCGGCTGTTGTACTCAAGGTGGTCCGACATCTGATGAAGCCCGGCGGATTTCTACTGCTGATTCACACCTCGACGAACCCCCTCAAGGATAACATCCGACGGTGTGCAGGTTCCTTGGTGGGCTCGCCCAGCGTCGACAATGGAGCTCTCACGCCGCCCGACTGGCCCGACGCGCTAGAGGATTGCGGTTTTGTCGCCGGCCCAGCAAATGCCGACCAGTTCTTCCCGCCGGGATACTCTCTCATCGTCAGGCAGACAGAATGCGCCGACAAGAAGATCTTGCGCCTTCCCTTCGGCCCCGCCGGCCCAGGCCCCGTTGGAGCAGTGGACACTCCAGCACGCAAGGCCATCTTCGGCCGCCTCACATCGCAGCTCCTAGTGGTTGGTGGCGGTTCGCGCCAGACGTCTAGCTTGCCTGAGGAGATCGCGGACCTGGTCGAGACGTCGTGCGATAATGCCGTCTGCGTCGCACGCGCATTTGAAGACATCGATCCGGCCGACATTGCCAACTGCACCGCTGCCATCGTCCTGGCCGATCTGGACTCTCCCGTGCTCTTCCGCATGACCGAGGAGCGCCTGGAGACGCTCAGGGCGCTGATGAGGCCCGACATGCGCATCCTCTGGGTTACAAACATCGCTGGTGTTAACGGCACCGAGCAGTCCACGTCCTTTGGCTTCGCCCGCACCCTGATCGCCGAGATGCCCAGCCTAGCCCTACAGATGCTCGACTTGGACACGCTTGCGGGAGCCGCAAAGACGATTATTGAGAGCTTCGCTCGTCTCTGCCAGCAGGCTTCGGTGTCATCCAGCAGCAGCCCAGATAAAAATGGTCGTAACGACATGCTCTGGTCTTATGAACACGAAATTCACATCGAGAAGGGACGGCGTATGGTTCCCCGCGTCCTGCCGTATCAGCCCGCCATCGACCGGGTCAACTCCGCCCGCAGGATCATCACGACACAGGTCAACACGGCCGAGAAGAGCGTCGAGATCATCCCGGTTCAGCTCTCGGGCAGCCCGATCCACTACGAAGCCCGCCTCGTCGACTACAAGGTGTCTGCCACACCTCCCGGTCACATTCCCGTCCAGGTACTCTACAGTGCCGTCAACCCTACAAGCGAACACGCGGGATTCCGATACCTGTGTGTCGGAAGGACGCTAGAACTCCATGGAGAAGGCCGCCCGGTCGTGATTTTCTCGCCCATCAATGCGTCGCTCGTCTACGTCGAAAGCGAAAGCGTGTACGATGCGCCTCAAGTTGAGGGTATACTGAACTCCTCGCTCTTCCCAACCTGTCTCCTTAGAGCCCTGAGGGCCCAGCTTCTTCGCCGAGCCTCGCGCCACAGAATGGTCCTCGTGGACGCGGAGTCGGCCCTGCTAGAGTCGCTAAAAGCGACAGTGGCCGAGCCGTGGCAGCAGTTTATCACTGCCATTACCCCCAAGAAAGAGGTAGCGGATGCGAGCAGCGACTATATCTACGCCCACCCCCGCTCATCGCCCCAGACACTCAAGGACTTGCTGCCAACCTCTGCGGCCTCCGTCATCGACTGCTCGATGGACTGTGAGGCCTATGCCCTACAGATCGGCGAATGTCTGCCCGTGGGATCACAGTATTTCGCATATGGACGCAGCAGCCTCGCCCTCCCGGACACGCTTCCCGAAAACGCAGCCGAGATCACGACCGCAGCCATCGACGTTGCTGCCGACCTGATGCTCACCGTTGGAGCCTGGGACACCGCCCTCCCCACCGTCAGCGTCCCCCATCTGCTCGAGCGTTCGAACCTCGCCCCCTCCTCACCCGATGTCATAGTGGACTGGCGTGCCGAGAGAACCGTGGCCATATCGCCAGCGCCGTCTCCAGCCGACAAGCACCAGCCGTCGAGCTGCCCTCCGTCTCCCTCCGATGCCGAGAAGACCGCTCTCCTGCGCCCGGATCGCACCTACATCCTCGTCGGCATCACCCGCGACCTCGGCCAGAGCCTCTGCCAGCTGTTCGTCGACAACGGCGCTCGCCATCTGGTCCTCGCCAGCCGCAACCCGCCCCCGGCTAGCAGCCTGCGCTGGGTCAACGCCCTGGCCGCCCGTGGCGTCAGGGTCGCCGTTGAGACGCTCGACGTGACCGACCTCGACTCGGTCCGCCGCTTCGCCCGCCGCCTCCCGTCCGCGCCGCTCTACCTGCCGCCCGTCGCCGGCGTCGTCAACGGCGCCATGGTGCTCGAGGACCGCGTCTTCGCCCAGATGACGCTCGACACGCTCAATCGCGTCATGCGGCCCAAGACCGTCGGCTCGCAGAACCTCGACGCCGTCTTCTCCTCCGCCGACCTCGACTTCTTCATCATGACGTCGTCCTTCGCCGCCGTCGGCGGCCACGCCGGGCAGGCCAACTACGCGGCCGCCAACACGTTCATGAACGCGCTGGCCGCCGACCGGCGCCGCCGGGGCCTCGCGGGCTCCGTCCTCAACATCGGCGTCATCTACGGCCTCGGGTTCCTGCACCGCGAGCGCGAGGGCCTGTACGCCGGCCTCGAGCGTGAGGGGTACCCGCCCATCTCGGAGCGGGACCTCCACCACATGTTCGCCGAGGCCGTGGTGGCGGGCCGGCCCGGCGCCGAGGGGCCCGAGGCCCTGACGACCGGTCTCAGTCGGTACCGGATCGGCGACCCGAACCAGCTGCACTGGCACCGGGACCCACGGTTCTCCCACTTCACCACCGCCGCCACCGGTGGTGGCGAGGGCCAGGAGCAGGGCCCGGAGCCGGCCGGCGGCAGCGCGCGTCAGCGCATCGAGCAGGCGCGGGGCGAGGACGAGGTGCGGGCCGTCGTGCTGACCGAGCTCGTCACGCGGCTGGAGGCGGTCCTGCGTCTGCCGCCGGGCAGCGTGGCGGCGCAGGACGACTCCGTGTCGGGCCTGGGCGTCGACTCGCTCATGGCGGTCGAGATGCGGGCGTGGCTGCACAAGGCCACGGGGCGGGATGTGCCCGTCATGAAGATCCTGTCGGCGCCCAGCATCGCCCGGCTGGCCGACGACATCGCCGGCCTGGTGGTGGCCGGGCGCGAGGTGTGAGGGGGGCTGGGCTGGGGCTGGGATTTGTTGGTGGCCGAACCAGGCCTTTTTTCCTTATTTATCCTTTTATGGAGCCAATAGGGAATTTCTTTTTCTCCTTTTTTTATGGGATTATTTAGAAAACCTTTTTTCTTCTCTTCCCCCTTCCATTGTTAAGGTAGTTAGGAGTTTCTTTTTTTCCCTTGTTTTTGTCTAGTAATTCTATTGGATGAACACCCATTTTGCAAGTTCGTGACTTTCACAACCCTTGCCAGAATCTCTGAATGCTAACAAAGCTTGTGCTAGCGCCTGCTATTCTTGGGAACTTCTTGCCGACGACAGCCCAGCCAACATACTTGAAAAAGCGAGAAAGTAAGGGAGGGCAGCCCAAATAACCCAAGGGCAGGGAAAGGAAATGCATTTCAGCATCCCTCGACACCTCTCAGTGTTCCTCAACATCACGAGGTTTCCCCAGCGTCCCCGTCGTCCGCCGGTCCCCTGCGCAGCACTATTTATTCTCTCGCCCGAAGCGCCGTCTGGGATGTCCCCAAGACGCGGCAGCAAGTTGAAACACGTGGCGGCGGCTCCATGCAAGGCTGGGTGTCTTGGTCGCGACCGGGCCACCGCTGATTCGCCAGCGAACAAGCATCGAGCAAATGAGACCGTAGAAACGTGGACGTATGGACAACGACCTGCAGAAATGTGGTGGTGGCCGAGGGTAGAATGTGACCCAATATCGGCCTGACGGGAGCTGAGGTACTTGAGAGGGGCACAGCCCCCAAATCCGCGGACTTTCCATCACCGCACTTCGACCAGCTCTCTTCTCGACCAGCGCTCTTCTCGACCAGCTCTCCTCTCTTCCACCAAACATCTTGGACTAAGTGTGCTCCTCACTTGTTGCCAACGACAATGCTAGTTTGCTATAATTATTAGAGCAGCGTAAAATGCCTGGCAACAACATCCGGCTGCTCGCCCTAGACGGCGGCGGGGTGCGCGGCCTGTCCTCCCTCATGATCCTCCGCCGGCTGATGGCCACCGTCGACCCTGCCTCGCCGCCCAAACCCTGCGACTACTTCGATATGATCGGCGGCACCAGCACCGGCGGCCTTATCGCGGTCATGCTCGGCCGCCTGCAGATGACTGTCGACGAGTGTATCGACGCATACACATCTCTTTCGGACAAGGTGTTCGAAAAGAAAAGCCACCGGATCACCATCAAGGGCAAGCTCCAGGGTCGTTTCGACTCGGCCGAGCTTGAACGCGCTGTCAAACAGATCATTCGAGGTCGCGGCCAAGACGAGAACACGCTTCTCAAGGACCTTGATGCCCCCTGCAAGGTGTAAGTCGAAGCCGACTGACTCCCTGCTTGATGCATACTAATCCTCTCCCGGCAGCTTCGTCTGCGCTACAAGCAAACACGCCAGCGATACCACCGTCTGCCTGACCAGCTATCGCTCTCCGCGCGACGACTCTTCCGACCTCCTCGACTCGACCGCGATATGGCAAGCCTGCCGTGCCACGTCCGCTGCCACGACCTTTTTTAATCCTATCGCCATCGGGCCCTTTGGCGAAGAGTTCGTCGATGGCGCGCTCGGTGCAAACAACCCCATCTATGAGGTTTGGGGCCAGGCGGTGGACATCTGGGGTGCGGATACGCTCCAGCGCAAGCTGCGATGTCTCGTGTCGATTGGGACCGGCGTGCCGAGCCTCAAGCAGGTCCACGACGATGCCCTGGGGATCACCGCAACCCTCAAGGACCTGGCCACCGAGACGGAAAAAACAGCGCGCAAGTTCCATAAGGACAAGGCTCATTTGGACAACGAAGGCCGCTATTACCGGTTCAATGTTGATCGTGGGCTCGAAGATATCGGGCTCGAGGAGTCCAAGAGGAAGAATGAGATTGCGGCGGCGACGCGGAGCTATGTCCAGTCCCAGGCTGTGTTCAAGCAGATCAAGGCATGCGCAGACATTCTGGCCGTGCGAGAATGTTAGTCCAGGTGTCCTCCATGTTTTATCAGTTGGGATATATATACTTTAATTGTATAGCAGTCACCCATATCCACTAACAAGTGCGTGGTTAGATGTTGGTCCCTACCGAGCTTCGTTCAGCCTTCAGGGCATACCCAGGTCACACAAATTCGTTAGCAGATCATCCGATACTGCTGCGATCGAAAGATGCCTCCTTCCGCGGGCTCACTCTGAGCCGACTCGACAACGGGTATTTGTCCTCCATGGGCTCGGGGGTCTCGGGAAAACTCAGCTAGCTGTCGACTTTGCGCGGCGCCACCAAACCACATTCAGTTCGGTCTTTTGGCTGGACGGCAGGTCAGAAAATCAGCTGCGACAAAGCATCGCTGGCTGCGCGAAGAGGATACCCCAAGGTCAAATCTCCGATAGGAGCAGAACGACAGTGCCCAACACCGAGGACGACCTCAACGCCGTGGTAGCGGACGTGCTGGAGTGGCTGGCGCACCAAGACAATGTCGGATGGCTGCTAGTGTTTGACAACGTCGACCAGGACCATGAGCAGGGTGGCGCGACCGGCGCATACGATGTTCAAAAGTACCTAGACCAATTAGGTGACCACGGGGCGGTACTCATCACTACAAGGCTAGCACGGCTGTCGCAGCTCGGCGAGTCAAAGCAACTTGAAAAGGTCGACGAAGAGCTGGCCAAGGCCATTTTCCAGCAATGGCGTGGAGAAGAGTTAGGTAAGGCTCCCACCACTTCAAACAGAATAGAGCCAAAGCTAACTGACAGCAGCTCTGGACGAGGCCAGTAAAGAGCTACTTGAGCTCTTGGACGGGCTGCCGCTCGCACTGGCACAAGCTGCTTCATACCTCCGAGAGACGAAGCTTGACACAGCGTCGTATGTCCGACTCTACAAAGAGTCGTGGGACGATCTGATGCAATCGGATGGCGACCTTGGCCCGCCGCTGGTGGGCTACGACCGCAGCGTGGGGACGACTTGGGCGATATCGCTCAACGCGGTCGAGATGAGGGACAAGAGCGCAGCTAACTTGGTCCGCCTGTGGGCATTCCTCGGGAATAAAGACTTGTGGCATGGCCTCCTGCAAGCGGCTCCATATGATGATGCATGCCCGTCCTGGCTGCGTAAGATGGCATGCAGCAAGGTCAGGTTCATGCACGCGATTCGAGTGCTGCTCCGCTACTCGATGATCGAAGCCCAGGAACACCTGCAAGGAAGCTATATGATGCATCCCGTGGTGCATCGGTGGTCGGCACACACACACAACGACAGTGAAAGGAGAGCGTTCTGGCGGCTGGCGATGATCATGGTCGGGTCCCTGGTGCCCGACGTTAACATGAAAGACTACTGGGTCCTGGAGCAGCGACTTCTCCCACACGCAGAGAGGTGCTCATGGTGGATGGGAAAGCTTGATGGTGGGGCCGAACGGAGTTTCGGTGCACTTGGCGGAAGCAATGCGTCGCCTCGGCAACCTTTATTGCTCCCAGAACCGGTTTGCCGAGGCCTGGGCCGTATCCGATCGCGCGTTGCAGGGCATCCAACGAACGCTCGGGCTGGATCACCCCTTGTCACTCAGGATCCTACATTGCCTGGGCAACGTTCGCATGCAGCAAGGCCAACTTCCTGAAGCCGAGGTCCTATTCAGCCGCGCGCTGCAAGGTAGCGAAAAGACGTGCGGGTCGGACCACGAATTCACGCTTTATGTTGTCCATAACCTGGCCATCCTTTACATGAGGCAAAACCGGCTCAAAGAAGCAAGGCCCCTACACGAGCGCGCGTTGCGAGGCGCCGAGAAAGCATTGGGGCTGGGCCACATGTTAACGCTCGAAGCCGTCAGTGCCTTGGCCGAGTTCTTCAGGAGGGACGGCCGGCTCCCCGAAGCGGAAGCCTTATTTGAGCGCGCTTTGCAAGGTTACGAGGAGGCAGTCGGGAAAAACCACCCGTCAACTTTACGTGTCGTCCACGACATGTCCGAACTTCATTTCAGGCAGGGCGACCTTTCAAAAGCCGAAGCCATGTTACAGCGTGCGCAGGAGGGCTTTGGACGCGCTTTTGGTTCGTCTGACTGGAGGTATCAATGGGTTCTCCAAAACATACAGCGTTTGAAAGAAGGTTCGTTGAAAGCCGGCTAGGTAATTTTTGTTATTCTGTCTCGACCAAAAATTTCGAACAGCATGCGCGGCGACGCGCTGTCCGATCCCAGGAAGGGTCAGAGAGTGGCTGGCCAGCCCAATAAGGACTTTGAGGGCACGACAGCTGCAACCGGCATGAATGTATCCCTTAACTAAAGCTCGTAAACTGGGGCTGGCTGGCACTCCGTGCCTGTCGTCCTCGAACTCCCAACGTACGGACGCAGCGGCGCGGACCCTTCAGGGGAGCGGACACAAGGTCGGATGCACAACGGGGCCAGGAGAGAACCAATCGAAGCCATGTAGTCAGGCGTGTCCAAATACCCTCCGGTGTACGCCAGCAGGGGCTCAGCGGCCCCGACAGTCCCCCGCGGTGCCTCGCCTCCCAGACCTCCCGCGCCCCGGCGCACGACCGGAAGTGCTCCAGGAAGGCCGCTTCGGTGTACGACCGGCACCGGCGGTCGTACAGGTGCAGGCTGGGCCAGCGGCTGTTCCTCCAGGCCTCGTCGAGGGACGCCTTGCAGCCGCGGCAGCCGACGACGCGCGCGACGGCGGCGGCGGCGCCCGACGCCGCCGGCTCCACGAGCGGGAAGTCCCGGACCACCATGCGCCCCAGCGCCGTCAGCCCGGCGTACACGGACGGGCGCCTGCCGACGTCGCGCAGGTCGGCGGCCACGCGGGCGAGGCAGGGGAGGCACCAGCGCCTGAGCCAGGGCAGGAACAGGAGGTGGCCGAAGGAGCCGCAGTCGGCGCAGCCGCCGCCGGGGAGGCAGAGCGCCCGTGCAGCTCCGCGACGGTCCCGCCGCGCGAGAGCCCCGTCTGCAGGACGGCGCGCAGGGCCGTGGGAGCGTGCGCCGCGACGCTGCGGTACGCGCGCAGCTCCGAGACGGCCGCCCTGGCGAGCCTGTTGACCTGCCGGACGCGGAAGAGGGAGCGGATGTCGAGCTCGAGCAGGGCGGCCGTCAGGAGCTCGGCCGGCAGGCGTCCCAGCGCGCCGAGGGAAGAGGACGGGGGGTTGTTGAATGGGGCCTGGATGGACTCTCGGACGGCATCGTGCTCGCTGGGATCGAAGCTGATGCCGATCAGATCCCAGTATCCTCGGTTGCTATAGGAGACAATGCGGAGGATGGCTTGGTTGCGGTCTTCTGTGTCGTTGAACTCGTCAGGTTGCATTGTCTCGGGCAGCCCCGATGGGTGCTGAAGCGGCTTAGCGGCCTGAGGGGGTACTGACATTTTGGATTGCGTGTTGTCACCGGCTCAGGTGGCTCAGGTGACATTCAAGTGAAGAGGAACTAATTTATGTCCAAGCTCAGAGCGAATTCTTCTGCTTAGCTTATAGAAGGACCCAGCAGGCTCAAGGGATCGAGGGGCCACCGAAAGTATAGGCGCACAGCCACCCGTCACGGCCGACAGCGGTAAAAGTTTGTGTTGAGGCCGAGGTTTAACACCGCTCCGCCTATTAGCCAACAAGTCCGGGGCCAGTAAAAAGGGAGCTTTTGGCTTGCAGGTGAGAGCGCCTTACTGAGCGCGGGAACCAGATTTAATACATGTCCGGGCACCAGGACTTGAGCTGAGCGAAGCTTGAGAAAGGCTTGGCTCAGGCCTCGAAGAAGGCGTAGGCGGGGAGTCGAGATTGCTGGTAGAGTTATTGCTTCCCCCGTTCTATCCATCCGAACCACATGTCAATATTCGAACGGAGGCCTTAGCTTTGGCCATCAAAACGTCCATCCAGAGTTTATTTGGCAGTTCGGCTCCGGTACAAAACACCTGGCTGCCGTATTGCACGGCTCATCATGAGCTGCCCAGGGAAGGGCGGCGTCTACGCAATGCCGTCCCTATCTACGCCTAACAAAGTCGAGCGAATGGGTCTAAGGGCCACGTTTACTCATGAAGCAATCATTCCTATTAAGTAATTAAGCCGCACTCGAAAGCGGACTGCTGACCTTTCTGTACTTGCTCGATGACGGCGGCGCGCCCCTGGGCCACTCCCCGACGGGCTTGTCGTGGTTGAAGGACCAGCTGAGTGACATCTCGGGGCTCAGCTCGCCGGACCCGAACCGCCTGATCTTGAACAGGATCTTGTTGCCCACCAGGTCGACCTTGAGCGGCATGTCGCACACGCGCGCGGCGGCGGCACGTCCCTCTCCGTCTTGACGCCGCGGCCCGTGATCTCGCGCGCCGCCTCCTCCTCGAGCCGCACAATCTGGCCCGCCATCATGCACGCCATGGTCGGGTTGAAGATGTGCTCCGGGCTGGGCGGGAGCGACTTGAGCACCGCCATGGCCCGCCGCCGCGTCGCCGGGTGCCGGCACTTGATGGCCAGGCCGTACATCATGGGCGTGATGGAGACGTGGATGTTGGTGCTGATGCCCGCCGGCTGCGGCGTGCCGTCCCGGCTGGCCAGCGCGAGGAGCTCAGCCGCGCGGTCGACGTTCTCGGCGATCGAGTCCGCGAACTGGTCGTACGCCATCTCGTTGCCGGGCTGCGTCGCCGAGTAGGGGAGGAACATGCTTGCCGAAGCGTGCCACAGGCGCATCAGCTGGATCTGGTGCCGCTCCTGTTCCGTGGGCTTGTGCATCGCCATGAAGTTTTCGAGCGCCGTAACCCACTGGTTCAAGCGCTTCTCCATCGACCACTTCGGCGGTTTTGGTTCTTTCTCCTCTTGCGAGTTCCCCGAGCTGTCTGTCTCATCTTCATATTCCTCCTCGTACTCCTCCTCCTCGAATCCCCCCGGCGGAAAGTCCGCTAGCAACATGTCGAGACGCGCGGACGCTTCGGAGACGCTGTGGAACAACGGTTTCTCGCCCTTCTTCAGCATCAGCGGCGGCGGCCCCCTCCCGGTCCACCTCGCGACAGTCTCTGGGGTCTCGCGCGACAGCGGGAAGCGCGGAACAGGCCCCAGGTTTGTGAAGCTGCAGCCCTGAAGCGCCAGGGTCGTGAAGAGCGGCCACAGCTGGGCGCGGATGAGGTGACCGCTGGGCGACCAGGGCGAGGTGCCACGGCTCATGGCGGGCACGCTGCCCTCGTGCCACTGCGACAAGATGACCAGGCTGCTGCGCATGTGGGCGTAGCCGCCCGTGTAGCGGCCGCGCAGGTACTCAAAGTAGATGCACAGCAGCGCCGTCGTCAGCGTGACCTCGAGCCCGGCCCAGCCGCTGCGGGCCAGGTGGGTGTTGAGCAGGGACACGGCGCGCGTGTACTCCTTGTCGGCGCGCAGCTCGAGCGCCCTCACGCGCGAGAGCCCCCCGCCGCCGTCGGCGATGAGGTGCGGGGAGGTAACGTTGAAGCTCTCGTGCAGCGAGCCAAGGGCGACCACCATGGCGCGCACGGGCTCCTCGCGGTGCACCATCTGCATCACAACCGTCTTCCAGAAACCCTCCTCGAAGTAGCCATTGAGCTCGCTCACAGTCCTCTCGTGGAAGAAGCTGAGTGACCGGCGGCCGGCCGGGTGGACTCCTGGGAGCACGCCCGGGGTGGTCCGACTCGAGGGCAGCAGGGGTGCCAGCCCTCCCTCGGGCGCCTTCCTCTCGGCGAGGCCCGTCACCTCGACCGTGGTGATCGGTAGCCTCACATGTTCGACCCGTGGTGGTGCAGCGCAGGCAGGCGGGCCGGGTCAGGTCGCACCGGATCCGTCGGATGCTGGTTGAGGGCCCGGGCAGTTGGGTCAGCCAAAGTGCCGAGGGTCCAGCGGGCGGCCCTGCAGCAAGCTCCCGCCATGACACGGGTCGCAGGCGGGCGGGAGGGTCTCACTTACCGGCAGACCTTGCAGCCAAGCTTGGAGCGGGTGTGCGTGGCCCTCTTATTCGTGCGCGGTTTGGCCTGCGTGGATGATGGTGACACCTCGGACGATTCCGAGCTCTCGGACTGGGGGGACATGGCCGGCTGCTAGCCTGTAGCGGCCGCGTGGTCTCTGTGTTACGTGCAGGGTACCTAAGGCGTGCCGAGTGTCCCAGTTAGTGGTCTCGGACCAGGCAAGGCGCTGCATGCGGCGACAACATCGCCGACCGGAACCGACGAAATGAAGGTGGTGGTGGTCAAAACAAAGCTCAGAGCCCACACGTCTCGCCTCGTGGGGCGCTGCCGCGGCCTGTGAGTGGCCAGTTCGCGTATCGGTCCAATGGTTGTTGGTCCTGTCGAGATTTTCAACCGAGATCGATCCCCGCCCGGGGTCATGGTTGGCTCCCTGCAACGGGTGGCCCTGCATAAAGTAATCACGGGAATCCACCTTGACAGCCTCCATTGTGAGCGACCATATCAACCATGCTCCAGTCCAGAACTGTCAAGGTTTGGATCCAAGTAGGTAAACGTTTGCCTGTAAACCAAGGGCGTGGTCTCGAGCCTCCAGGATAGAGCATTGTCGTGAAAAGGCATGCATATTTAGCCTTGATCACCGGCAACGGCTTCTCCCCAAAAACCGGAGCAATTCTCAACCAATCACGCTCCAGTGGGACCAGTCGGACGACTTCGCTCCCAATAAGACGACACTCAGACACCTAGACAAACATCAACTAGCAACAGAGACAAAAACTGACGGGACATGTTCTTAGGGTATTATTTATCCTCGTCTGCTCCATGCGACCGTTTTCTATCTAGAAGAGGCTCAACGCTCCTCTCGAGCGCATCTCATGACTGCTAGCTTACAGTGAGTTCTCCGAGCTGAAGACCTTGAACGCCTGCTGGATGCGCGTCTTCATGCTCTTCTCGCCTTCCCTGACCCAGACGCGAGGGTCGTAGTACTTCTTGTTGGGCTTGTCGGCGCCGTCAGGGTTGCCGACCTGGGTGTTCAGGTACTCGATCTTGCCAGTGACGTAGTCCCGGATGCCCGACATGTACGCCCACTGCAGATCCGTGTCGAGGTTGACCTTGATGACGCCATACGAGATAGCCTCCTGGAACTCCTTGTCGGCAGAGCCCGAGCCGCCGTGGAAGACGAAGAAGACTATATAGGGGTGGTTTTCCCACAGCTGTCAGTTACCAAGTAAAAAATACAGGCGATGGATACCGAGATAATTCACGGAGCTGACTCACCGGGCTTGTCCTCGGGCTTTCCGAGCTTCTCCTTAACGTAGTTCTGGTGCTTTTGCAGCAGCTCGGGGTGCAGGCGGACATTGCCGGGCTTGTAGACGCCGTGGACGTTTCCGAAGCCGGCGGCGATGGAGAAGTAGGGGAGATGGGGGACAGGGCCTGGTGGATGGCCCAGATGTCCTCGGGCTGGGTGTAGAGGGAGTTGTTGTCGACATCCTCGTTGTTGACGCCCTAGGTGAGAGATTACGACTGTCAGCATCTTGCGAAACCATTTCAAAGGAATGAGCACGGCCGCAGCTGCGAAGACCGAGAGCTGGGGTCACCCAAAGCAACATACATCCTCTCTCACCACCAGTCAGGCCAATCTCCATCTCCAGCCACTGCTTCATCGGGGCGGCGCGCTTCAGGTACTTGGCAGTGGTCTCGATGTTCCAGTCGCGGGGCTCCTCCGACAGGTCGATCATGTGGGAGCTGAAAAGAGGGGTTCCGTGCTCCTTGAAGAAGGCCTCATCGGCGTCCAGCATGCCGTCAAGCCATGGCAGCAGCTTCTTGGCGCAGTGGTCAGTGTGGAGGATGACGGGGACGCCGTAGATGGGGGCCAGAGACCGGATGTAGTGGGCGGCAGCGATGGCACCGGCGATCGAAGCCTCCTGGTTGCCGTTGGCCACGCCCTTGCCAGCAAAGTAGGCGGCGCCACCTTGCGACATCTGCAGGATGATGGGGGACTTGGAGTCGCGGGCAGCCTCGAGGGCGGCGACACTGGGAGCAGGGGCCGGAGGCAACTGTCAGTCCGCGGCGTACATTCGCCAACGAGCACGAAGTTACGGAGAGAGGGGAGCCAGCATCCGGATACTCACGTGGTCGAAGACGACGTCAGGTTGATAGCGGGCAAAGCAAAGCCCTTGTTCTTGGCATACTCAAACAGCTTGTAGACGTCATCTCCGTAGAGGACGCCGGGCTTGAGGTTGAGGTCGCTGATGATGCCCATTTTGGATGGCGAGCTACTGCACAGCTTCGGCAGATGGCTATACGGATCGGGGGAAAGCAGTCGTGTGGAATTGGAGGACTGTGCTGGGTGGAAGAGGCGAGGACGTTTTGGAAAAGATGAGATCGAGTTCGGTTTGAAGCAACGCGATGTGCGGGGTTTTTACTTTTTGACTTGGACCATTGCGCGGCGTCTGATTCAACACATTTGCTGCTGGGGAGAGCTGCGGCGTTCCGACTGCGGGGTTTTTCGGGCAGCTGCCTCTTGGACCAGACAGTGCAGACAGACCCATTGAGGACGGCCGGACCTGCTTGCTTTTGTCTGCAGTGCCTGCCTTCTCAACCTCAACCAACGGGAACCGGCGAAGTTGCAGCTCAGCCCATAGTAATCGCATCCGACTTCGCCTTCATGGGCCCTGGACGCCATGGCACAGCCGCCCCTGCACCCGCCCCACCCCCACCATGACGTTCGTTGAGCGACATGCGTTGTCGGCTTGCAAGCTTCGACCGCCACGAGTGATTCCACCCCGCAGGTTTCCCTTGCCGCTTCGTCTCGCGGCCAATTGACCTCGAAATATGAGGAATGGTTATCTCCGTGAGTGAATTTTCACCACCGCGCGAATTTCCATGATGCGTAGCGGGCCAGGCACAGTGACAGCTTGCCTTCGCTAGGATTTGCGGAGAACCGCCACTCCCTGCACACCAGCCAAGGTCGCAGGGCTGCCCCACGGTGATGTTATCCAGCAGAGGGCTCCAAGACTGCCGCAAGAAAATTACGTCGGAATATTACGGAAATTTCCGCCGTGTTGCCCGTGATACCATCAGAGCTACGTTTCTCTTTGCTCATGCATCCTCGGCTATTGAAGCTCCTGGTCTAGGATCTGTCTGGCTGCCGATCTTTCGTCTCCCGCCGTTGCCGAAGACCCCGACATCCAAGCCATCGTGATGGATCAACGGACCCGAAGATGATATCAGCTTCATGGACCAGAAAAATCGGTGCAGGCGATGGTCCACCGGACCTCACCGAGAAAAAGAAGATACTGCCACACATGAAGCAGAGGCCCAGAGCAAAAACCGAGTGACAATTTAAGGTCATATCAAGCTTTTAACCGAATTCGCCCGGCAATTCCAGGGCCCGATATCCAGGCGTCGGCAGAAGGACTCGTCCGGGCCTGGCTCTTTCAGTGATGTCGTCCTTCCTCAATTCTGGTCTTCTGATGGATGGAAGGGCCAGGCACCGCGCCAGTCACCGCGCCAGTCGGGAGCTGGGATCCACTTTAAATGGCGGAACAGGGGAGCTGGTGGCCGATTCCACGACTTGGATTTCTCGGGCCATTCTGCCAGAGCGGTGAGCCCCGCGCGACGCTTCGTCGTTTGCGCCAAAGCACACACAGCCCCAACAGCTCCCATGACAGCATGAGAAGAGCCGCGGGGAAGTACTTTGACGATATCTTTACCTGATCGATACGGCGCTTCCGTTGATGCCGCGGGAAACAGGGCCACCAACTAGTTGGAAGCCGTCGCGGGGAGGCGCGGCATAGAGACGACAGCCATGGCGGGTCTGGCGCCTTACACCTATATTCAATGCCCCTGCTCTGACCCCTCGACCCTTGGCCGCGCCCCAGAATCATCGACGCCGCGCGGCTCCGGCGGCTCCGGCGGTGGGGACGACGAGGACGACGATAGGACGTTTGACCCCGCGCCCCGCGGTCAAACTACAGCCTCTACCCTCTCGAATATCTCCTCTATTGCGAGGACTGCCACCAGATCCGCTGTCCACGATGTATCGCCGAAGAGATAGTCACCTACTTCTGTCCCAGTTGCCTCTTCGAGGTGCCCAGCAGCAATATCAAGAGCGAGGGCAACAGGTCTGTAGTAGCTGCCTACATGCTCCCACTCCATTCTTGCAGTCCGTGATCAACCTCTAACGCAAACGGCACATGCTACCCCGTCACACAGGTGTACGCGTAGTTGCGTCCAGTGCCCCATCTGCCCCGGGACTCTTTCGGTCTCGGCCGAGCATTCATCTTCGTCCAGCTCGAGCCGCCCCTCAGTCGAAAATACCGCGGCCCCTGTGAACTCCTACATCCTCACCTGCTCCTACTGCAACTGGAGCTCGCGCGAGATCGGTATCCACTTCGAGAAGTCTAATAGCATTTATTCGCAACTGCAAAAGATCCGCAACGGCGGCCGCCCGCGCCTGACCCCCAAAGAGCGCAAGGAGCGCCGCAAAGAGTTCGCCGCACTGGCCTCCTCCAAGCCTTTGGCAGGCACCGGCGATACCTCGCCCCAAGATGACAATGTGGCCGCCAATGGCAAGGAGGAGCGGCAGCGCGGCGCAGAGGCCGAGAATGATGACGGCAATGGCCGCATGGATGCCGAGACGCACTACGCAAATCTCAAGTCATTTTACCAATCCCAACTGGCCGACACAGACCTCAGCAGCGGTCACAGCCTCCTTGGCGACCTCGGCTTCAACTCTCCCGGCTCGTTGTCTCGTATAATGAACCTGTACACGGGCGGGACCAGCATGGCCGACAAGCGCCGCAAAGCCCGCATCGGCACCATGCGCGAAGCTTTGGATCTAGACGAGGGTCTGAGTGTGCTCCGCACAGCGGCCCCGCACGAAACCAAAAGCAACGGTCACAACAACGGCAGCACTAACAAGAGCGATGACAAAAAGAGCAAGCCCCCAAGCAAGACAGGCGACGGCCTCGATGAGAGTGAGGCCATCGCGAGGTTGCGCAAGCTCGGCTGGGAGGGCACGACCACGGCCGAGCAGCGGTCCCGGCAGGCGCCGAACCCGGGCGCGTACGGACCGCACGTCGCAGGGCCGTCGGTGCGCGTGCAAGACGACCTCCGCCCCGTGCCCGTCTTGCTGCGCACAAAGCGGTCCAAGCGCTGCCCCATGTGCCGCCACATCATGACCAAGCCAGAGTCCAAGGTGTCGTCCAATCGCTTCCGCATCCGCCTTGTTGCGAGGAACTACATCCCCACCATATCGGTCCGGTACCTTGGCAGCGGCAGCGGCGGTGTTGGCGGGAGCACCACGGGGGCTTCTGGTGGTAGCAATGGTGGCCTGTTGGCACCCCTGGAGCCGGTGCAGTACCTGCTGACCTTCAAGAACCCCATCTTCGAGCCCGTCCGCGTCTCGCTCGCCACCCCATCCACCACGCCGGGGCGCTTCGCCAGCACCGTGACTCTGCTGTGTCCCCAGTTCGAGATCGGCGCCAACACGGACGTCTGGGACGAGGCGCTCAAGGATGGCAGTAAGGGTGATGGACAGAGGACCCAACAACGCGATGCAGACAGCGGCGCGGGTGCGGGTGGTGGCGCGGGCGGCGCAGCTGGGACATCCTCCCAGGCCGAGGCAGGTAAGATCTGGGAGCGCGGCCGGAACTGGGTCAGCATAGTGGTGGAGGTGGTGCCGGCGTCGCTGCGCCCGGACCTGCTCGGCATAGGCATGCCGGCGGAGAAGGTAGATCGCAGCCCGCTCAAGGTGGACGAGGACCTGCTCGAGATACCCATGTTTGTGCGCGTCGAGTGGGAGGCCGAGCCGACCAACGACGCCGTTGGGCAGACCATCGGCAAAGACAGGGACGGCAAGGAGAAGAGGGAGCTGGCTTATTGGTGTGTCGTCGGCATCGGACGTATCCGACAGGAGTAGAGAAATAAAGGACACAAGCATAGCACAGGCAACGGCACAGTCGACAAGATACCCCCATTGGTTTTGTTGAATTTGTTATTTTTTGAATTCCCAAACCCGAATAGGTATCACGAAAACACCAAGCTTGTATTTTGATGACAAGCTAAACTAGACGCCATTTCCCTTTTTAGTGGCACCCCGAACTCAATGCAATTCATGAGGCAAAAGAGACGAGGTAAAAGAGCAGTCCCGTCCACATCCCGTGGAAACCCCGCCCTCGTGATGATAAGGATCCCCTCATATAAAAGAAAAGACCAGCGATGCTACACCAACCCAGACAGACGTGTCGCCTAGTAGTCGGCAGCACCAGTCTGGGGGAACTCGAAAACGACGCTGCGGCCAGTGAGGCGGCGGTAGACCTCAGAGTAGGTGTCGAGGCGGTAGTCGACGCCGCCACGCTCCTTCTCGTCCAGGATGACCTTGAGGGTCTTGCTGTTGTCCTCCTTGGTGCGGAGGCGCTTGCCGACGATCTCGACGGGGTAGACGAGGTCGGTCAGGATAGCATCGTGGACGGCAGTCAGGGTGCGCGAGCGGGGGCGCTTCTGGGTCTGGGTGTTGCGCGAGCGGTTGGAGCGCTTGGGGCGGGGCAGGATGCGGCGCGAGGCTAGGATCAGGACGTGGCGGTCCGAGAACTTCTTCTCCAGCTCACGGGTGAGGCTGGTGGGAGGGGAAGAGGGCGGGTCAGTGCATGTCCACGACGTTGGAAATCAAGGGGATGCCAAGTATGGCACAAAGAAACTTACCGCTGCTGGACACGGTGGAAGCCCTGCAGGGAAGGGACGGGGACAAAGATGACAATAGCCTTCTTGCCGTGGCCAACCTCGATCTATGAAAGATCAAAGAAATCAGCATGCGAGCTCCAGGATGGTATTTTCGAAGGAAAAATGCCAATCCATGGACCGCTTCCCGTCCGATTCCACGACGCCTCTCTTTGTCTTGGTTTGTTGTCCGACAATCGTCTGAGTCTCGGCCATTCGAAGCGGGAGAAGAAAAGACAAGCCTGGCGCGAACATCTTCGAACGAGGCCCGGCGAGCTGACGCTTGGTCGCAGCGCTGGGCCCCAGACTAGTTCCGCCGGCCGGGGCGTCGACGCGTTCTCCCGTTCTCCAGATCGCGATCATTGGATATCGTGCTCAATCGAGCCCCAATCGAGGTCGCCGGGTTCCGCCGGTTCGCGAGGTCCGCTGCGTGCGCCCCAACAGGCCGTCCTCGCGCATCATCCTCTCGCCGCCGTCGAAAATACGTCTCCCTCCTCTTTCCGGTCTCCGCCGCGGCTGGTTTGGTCATTTGCAAAAGAAGGGAGCGGGAGGTGTCTTTTCAAGTTCTCACCTCACGGGCAGAGACGAACTGCAGAGGGCGGAGGGCAGCCTTCAGGTCGGCAGTGTTGGTCTCCAGGTCGTAGAGGGCACCAGCGATGCTGGTCTCCAGCTCCGAGGGGTTCTGGCGCGACGGGCTGTTCGCCGCAATCTTGTTAAGTGCCGGGGCGCTCATCTTGGCTGAGTGTTCCGCTGGAAGGGAGCTGGGTGAGTTGAGGGGGAAATGGGCGTTCGCGATGCTTCAGCAAGAATTGACTGGCAAAAAAAGGGCAAGCAAAAGGCCAAAGGACAGCCCCACGAATTTGGACTGCCAATATTGGGGTTTGTGAGCCCTCACTGTGCACGGACCATGGACGGCCCCGCTGCCGCTGGCTGCCGATGTTGGTCCGATAATGCTGACTAACACTGAGGGAGCGAATTCTAAGCGCGCGACTGAGGCTTGGCTCCAGACGAGGGGACGAGCAGCTTCCCTCACATGGTGACGCAAAACCCGCGATATCAATGTCAATGGGGCATGGGTAAGTACCTAGGTGCCTATAAGACCGCCTGCTTGGGCACTGTTAGACTGGGCCAAATGTCCAAATCAGTACCCGCGCTCAATCAGGTCCCTGCAGCGGCAGGAGCGCACAACATCGTGCCCCTTTTTTGCTGGAGGCTGTGGTGACTGCCGAAGTCGGGTTTGGAATGGGCCGCAATGGCCACGATGTTCAACCAAAGAAGGCGGCCACAGAAACGGGTTTTTATTGGGGCTCAGAGCTCTCTACTATTTCAAGAAAGCCAGTGCGATGGCTGCGCTCATACTTTGGAAGCGCTTCGAAGTCGCACTTGAGCCTCTTGCGACATTCATACACAGCCCTCATTTTCGCCTCCTTTTCCGGCATCGCCACCCTACACCTGCCCGGGTCAGTTTCCCAGGTTATGGTATCAACTTTAGCGCCGTTTCCATTGTCGTCTCGCTTCAGGCGAAGCACGAACACCTCCTTCGCGATGATCCGTGTGTTGAGGTGGACCGAGATGTTGCCATCCAGATCCGGATCCACGACCGAGATCATCCACCTTTCTAAACCGTATTTCCCCGGGTCGTAACCGGTTCTCAGCTTTTCGAAGTCGGTGTCGCTGATGCTAAGATCCCACCGGACGGTCCTGGGTTTCTTGATGGGCAAAGGTGGGGTGGCTGGCACTTCCGACGACTCCCCAGATGAATCCGAACCCTCTGTCGATTCCGCTGTATCCTCCGTAGAGCCGTACGTTTGCTCCATGGCGTTGGCCGTTTGGAATCTAACTTGGCAGGGATGTATGAGGTTCGAGTATTTATGACACCGGGGGCTGTATTCCGAGCCGGTACTTACGGGTCGGGTGGATCTAGTCGAGTTGGGCGCTGAATGCGCGGATGCACATCGAAGTGCGAGAGGGGAAATCGGAACCAAGAGAAGCATGGCGCAGAGGAGCGGGTGATTTTAAGCCGCAGACCAACCTCGTTCGACGGAGAACCAACAGACACGAAAATGTGGAGACCTCACGGCAGATGGACAGGAACCAAAGCAGATCTCCAAATCCTTGTAGTCCTTCAACGAGGGTTTTTTATTTTTATTTTTATCTCTCCATGCTCCCAAGTAAAAGTCTGCGGTCCTGCGTATACCCCTGATATCCTCGAAGTGTACATGACCAGGGTAATCGGATCGGCTAGCAGGTCATGACCAGGCGGCAAGGAAATAATTAAAAAAAAAAAAATAGAAGGGGAAGGGCAATAGGAAAAGCATAAAAAATGCATAGGAAAGACTATCGGACGGCATTCCCTCCCACTTTTTAAAGTCTCAAGCAGGGGGAAAGAAAAAAGAGAAAGAGAAAGAAAAAAAGAAAGAAAAATGGGAGAGACATGGAAGACTATTATACGTACTCATCCGCAACTCAGGTACTTTTGAAGAAATGGGGACAGCCCCAGAAAACCTAAACCGTCAACCCAGGTCACCCCGTTGACCTTGCTGCCATATCAACGAACATGCAAAGGCCCAAAGTAGTCTGCGATCTTCCTCTGAGCCTTGAACAGCACCTCCCCGAGAAGACCCCTCTCGCGCCACGTCTTGGCTGGTTGACCGAGGTCTTCCGCCGGCGCAGGCTTAAAGTAGTCCGGGATCCATTTCCTGTAGCAGTTCTCCTGGAGCGCTTCCCTAAACGAGGCCCGCTCCTTCTGCGCCTCAACCAGCCAGCCAAGATCCTCCGGCCGAACTTCTTGCAAGTGGCGGTTCGACACCGCGCAGCACAAATGGTAGGCGTATGACGTGAGGCTCACGCCCTTATCCACGCCCTTGCCCACGCCCGCCAGCAGTGCCGACCGCCACGGGTCGGGTCCGTCACCCACCGCCTCCAACAGATCATCTATCAGGGGGTGGCAGGTCGAGCAGCTTCTCGGGGTTCGATCTCCATTCCTCCAGCAGTCCGCGCACCTTGTCGTGATCGACCACGTGCGGGCCAAGGATGTCGGGCCAATATTCGACGCCATCGCGGCTGAACAACACCCGCAGCTCGGGCCCCAACCTCACCCTCGGGTCTGCTCCGGCAATCCGCCCAGCTTACGGGCGAAAAACTTGCGCACCATCTGGTACCCGCTGTCGTCGTCCTCGTCCTCCCCGTCCTGGGACAGGTCGCCCTGTGGAAGGCCGCGCTCGGCCCGAAAGAGATTCCACGCGCTCTTCGTCATCGTAAACCCAGAGGCGCCGCCGGTCAAAGTAATGAGGGCGCAGCCTCCACAGATCACGCTCGGCTTAGGCACCGAGAGCCCCGATTCAGCCTGTCCCCAATTAGCGAGCTGGAGGCTGGAAAAAATTCGGGACGACCAGGTAGCGACTAGCTGGTACTCGTCGAACACCGTCCCCGTGTGGTCGTACAAAATGAAGCGCAAGGTTTTGAGTCTTCCGAGAAGCAAAAGCCGCCGGAGCGCGGGGAGAGCCTCGGAAGCGTAGGAGCAGAGCCTGGATTTGGAGCACATCTCCGCCGAGGGTCACTGGGGAGGAAGACCAAGAAACGGCGAATGTCATAGTAGACAGAAGCAATATGAAGGGAGTCAAAGCTGGCTCCCAGAGAGGCGAGGGCCTCAACTGCAAATGAGCTCCTGTGGCGCGCCGGAGCGAACCTCATATACCGTTCCATATGCTCAGAATGTTGGCCGGATATCCGGATGATAACCATGCGACGGATGGCCCGTAGGCTCTTGGGGCTGAGGGGGCCTGAGCAGAATTGCAGCGGGAAGTGGTCATCGGGGTTTGGAATCTTGAGTTGCCACGACGGCTCGCCCATGTTGAACACGTTTCTCTGGAAGAACAGAGCCGAGCCGATGCGGTGGACGATGCGGCAGGTCCTCAGGATCGCGAGAGTGTTCTTGCCGATATCAACAGAGGCACCCAAATAAAAGTTGCCGGTGTAGCAGAGATGAATCTGGTCGTCACCGAAGAGCAACAGATGAGACAAGATCTCGACAAAGACCTCTCGGGGTAGAGAAAGTATCGGGGGCGGCCCCCCGGTCGAGGCAGGGACCAGCGCCATCGGTGGCCGCAGTCGCCGCGCTCAGCCCTTTGGTGACTTCTAGCTGACTTGACTGCTGCCAACTCGCTTCCGCCTTTTCCCCGTCGTTTGCCCAGTCTTTTTCTTGGTCGTTCTTGTCTCGCCGTCGCTCTTGCCAATTCGCCCTAGCCTTGCCGTCAATTTGCCCGTCGCCGCCTCTGGAGCTGGTCGTTCTGGCTCTCTGGGTCGCGAGCCTGGAAGAAGTGGCCTCTTCGCCAAGGTGAGTTGCCCGAGTTCGTCTCTTTTCTGTGTCTGACTTCTCCCTTCCTTGGTGCGGTTTGCTTGGCGACTCTTGTTTTGGTTTGTCGTTCTGGCTATACCGGGGAGCAGGGCCGCTAGTGAAGGCGCGGCAATGTCGGTCTGAGGATGGTGCGAACCTGGAGGGAGAGCAGGTAGAAGAAATTCGCCGTTCCTATATCTAGTGCCCGGAAGATAGGAACCAAAAGAGAGAAAAAGAACGTGGGGAAAGAAAGAAAAGAGAAAGGAAGAAAAAGTAGGTAGGCAAAAAGAGAAGAACAAAAAAATGGGTGATGAAAAAGAGGAGGAAAGAAAAACTTGAGCCCGAGGAACCTCTTCCTATTTGGCTCTAGGGAATTACCAGTACTTTGGTTAGCACCTAGTTAAGTCCATTGGTCGGAGACAAGCACGTCCCTCCATCCGCCTTTCCCCAGATAGGTGGAAGGGTACTATCAGGCTGAGCACCGGGAGAGACCCGATCTCAACCCTCAAAAGCCAGATCAGTTTCAGGCATGCCAGAAGGATGAGGGAGATACATGTAAGGACACAACACATACGTGACGATGGCTTCCAACAGACAGATAACCTGCAAGCACCCTGTAACTCTGCTAGACTCTTTTTTTTTCTATCTTGACAACCGCTCCCGCTGCTCGAGTGCGAGACATGACGGGAGGAACTCAGGTAAGTGTCCACTATATACTAATAAAGCCGCAGACATGCGAAAGACAAAAGAAATCAGGCCGCAAAGGCCTTGTCGTAGCCCGTCATGCAGAACCTGTAGCGGACGTCGGTCTTGTGCACCCGCGTCAGCGCCTGCTTGAGCCCCTCCTCGCTGATGGGGATCTCCTCGACCCAGGACTTGATGCCCTTGTCGGCGGCCAGCTTGAGCATGTCGAGCGTCTCGCGGCGCGAGCCCAGGTGCGAGGCGCCGACGAAGACGCCGTTGCTGAGCAGGGCCTGGTTGCGCATCATGATGCCCTCGCCCTCGGGCAGGCCGACGCTGACGAACTTGCCGTGCACGTCGAGCAGGCCCAGGTAGGCGCCAAAGTCCCAGCCCTCGAAAGAGGAGGCCGTGTTGAGGATGAAATCGAACGTCATGGCGTGCGCCTCGTTCCAGCTCTTCTCCGACGTGGCCAGGAAGCCGTCGGCGCCCATGGCCTTGCAGTCGGCCTCCTTGGCGCGGCTCCGCGAGATAGCCCAGACCTCAGCGCCCAGGGCCTTGGCGAAGAGCAGGCCGAAGTGCCCGATGCCGCCCATGCCCAGGATGCCAACCTTCTTGCCCGGGCCGACGCCGTTGCGCACCAGCGGGCTGTACGCCGTCAAGCCCGCGCACAGCATGGGCGCCGCGATGGTGCTCTCGAGCGCGTCGGGGATGGGGAAGACCCTGGGGAGGGGTGGTGCGTCAGTGTGAGCTGGCGGTCGCTGCAACGTAGGATTGTCCCTCCCCCCCCACCGCTCGGCCAGAACTCACCAGTGCTCGTGTGTCCTCACGTGCGACGAGTAGCCGCCCTGCGACACAATGCCCGTGTCGGGCCAGGTGGCGCCGTATGTGTCGAGCTGCTGGCGGCAGTACGTCTCGTTGTCGTTCTTGCATTGCCTGCAGTCCAGGCACGCGTACGACTGGGCGCCGACACCAACGCGCTGGCCCTCCTTGACCAGGGTCACCTTGGGACCGACGCGGACGGCCTTGCCGACAATCTCTGTGGGTATTATGGTTCTTCTGGTCAGCCCACCGTTCTTTCCGCCTTCCTCATGCACAGACACGAGCCTGCCAGACTCCAGCTCGCCTCCTTGGCGCATCCCCTTACTTACCGTGTCCGACCACCAAGGGGAACTTCTGATCTCCCCAGCCGCCAGAAACAGTGTGGACATCGCTGCCGCACACACCGCAGGCCTCGATCTGGATATCGACGTCGTAGTCGCCAAAGGGCTTCGGCTGGAACTCGTTCTTGTGGAACTCGGTCCAGGTCTCCGGGCCGTAGACCTGGAAGCCGGTGAACTTCTCGGGATAGGGCATGATTGTGATGGCGGGAAGGCTCGCGTGAGGTTGGCGTGTCAAGACGAGAAAAGATCTAGGACCTAGCTAGACCGGAACAGCAAGAATGGCAGCGGCAGAGGCTCAAGGTCAGACTGGAGGGAAGCAGAGGCCCCCGCCTTTTTATTCAGCACCAACCCGCGTCACAGATCACACATGGGAGGGGCCGGCGTGGACCAGGAAGCAGGAAGCGCTCCGGGGCGGCGGGCGGGTCACTCCTGGGTTTGCAGATTGCCTCCTCGCGCGCGAAAGGGCAGCGGCGTTCCAGCCGACTTTATCCGTCGGGAGTGGGCAGCAATGGCCTAGTGGCCTGGTGGCCCCGGCTTGGTGTGTGTAATGTTTGACGTTTGCGTTCGTCGGGTCTCCTTTTCTGCTCGCGTCGAGCCTTCAACCCCTCACTGTGCCCCTCTCCCCCGGTTTTCGGTCGCCCGCCGCGACCCCCACCAACCCCTCGAGCCCACACGGCCAGGGCGGGCATCCCCGATCTGGAAGAGTGCTTCCATCGGCAGAATCGGCGAGGGCCCGCAGGGCATCACCTGGACCTTGGTGGACGGGTGATGGCTGTTAGTCGGAAGGGGTTGCGGCCGTCTGTACGGTGGAAAATTGTCGGGAAAGAGGAACTGAAATTTCCACCAAGCAGAGAGCAAGCGCCAGGGAGCTGTGGTTTGATGCCGCCGGAGAGCACGCGAGCAGCAGCAAACAATAGGAACCCGTAGAAATAACCCAAAGGAACAAACCAAAGAAACCACACAAATAATAGCAACAGCGCAATCTCGATCTCGGGTATCTTTGAGCATTGTCTCAACGACGGTGAGCTGTACCGACAGGTGGGCCAGAGGAACGCAGTGGCTTGGCAACGACTAAGCTCGCGTCTCGTTCGCGATCGGCTCGGCTCGGCTACCTTCCTGCTTAGCCGTTAGGATCGGACGATCTCAAATTTCCGTCGGCCGAGACCCCCTCGGGGCAGGGGAAGAGGAACGGCAAAGACGCAGACCCGGAGCTTGTGTCTATGGCCGGTCAACATCGGCCAAAAAAAGACCTACTGGAGATGAGGGCGACGACGGTGCATTGCGTGGGTATATATAGTTGCGCCTGCTCATGAACCCTGATGGCTCACTACCCCCGGCGAGCAAGGAGCCGGCCCTACCGCATCCTCGCCTGAACCGCTATCCTGTAACCTTGATGGCAGAGATACCATAGATCTCCCACAGCAGTGCAGTGCAGATCGCATGCAGGTCCACCGTCCAGTCTCAAGCAGCCTTTGCCCTTCCCGGCCCGCCACGTGCAGCCGCTGCTGCCGCCGTCGCTCCCCCTCCTCCTGCTCCCCCAAGCCCGATCCCTGACAGGAAGGCGACGCGCATCGACGCGCCCAGGTACACAAACGGCACGTTCCCCCAATCGATGGCGTTCCACCGGTCCGCGCGCCAGTAGACGGCCCAGCCGAGCGGGCGGACGGTCCAGAGGTGGCCCAGGTCGGCGAGCAGCAGGAGCGCGAGCACGGTGCGCCAGACGCGCAGGTCGCCCGTGGACCGCAGGACCAGGGCCTCGTTGAGCGCGAACAAGAGGTACAGGTTGGCGAGCTGCGAGAGCACAATCGCCGTGCCGCGCGGGATGTCGCCGCCGTTGGCGGTCGGCGACGAGGCGGCGTCGGTGAGTTCGAGGTAGCGCTGCTGGCTGAGGTGCGCGTAGTACGCGCCGACCAGGGCCGAGACGGGCTCGATGAAGAGGAAGAAGAGCCGGTAGACGACGGGCAGCTGGAAGGAGCCTGGGGCAGGGGTCGGCTGCTGGCGCGGTTGGGGCGGCATGGTCTAGGCCTCTGGTGTGCACGATGGTAGTGGCTTGGTCCGGTTCTGCTGCTATTGAATGCGGAAAGGCTCCAATAAGACTAGCTAAGGAGTCGGCGTGTCCGGTGGGTGTAGAATTCGACCGTATCGGCGGTGAACGTTGGGGTTCAACAACCGTCGGCAGCCCAGACGGGAGGATACCGCCTGATCGGGCTAAGGACGTGGCCGGCCCAGGAAACAAGCTCGCCCTTCTGAAACAATCCCAAGCGAGCCCTCCACGTCAGTTCTACTCGAGAGAGACGGAACGTAGCTCTGGGTATGCCGCAAATAGTATGCAAGTCGTGCTCTCCAAGTCGAGCAGCGGTGACGATGAGCGCGGGCCAGGTGGGGAAGAAGCCGAAGCAAAAAAGCCGAAGATGGAATTTGGATTTTTCCCATTTCAGATTAGCTCAGCACAAAACATACGTGTGGACGACGCAGAGGACGGATAATAGGGACGACTTGTAACGATCGCGATGCCCGCCCCAACCAGATGAACGGTTTAAATGGACGATAGAGGGCGGCTTATCACATTCTGTATGTGCAAGGAAGGCATCGCGTGCGCATCTACCAGGCACAGGGCTGACTACGTCCTGACTAAAACGACGAGTCTTTGAGGCCGAGGCCTTCGCTTTGACCCTCGATCCGGCTGCTTCAGGACATACATTGCGCAAAGGGGAGAGGATTCTTGATTTTGCCGTGTTTTTATGCGCGCTTGGCTCTTGACATGCCTCCATGGAAAGGCCCGCTTGGCTTGAGTGTGTCTTCCACCTTCTCGTGCCTCCGAAGGCAGTTTGCAACCACGTCTTTGCTGGCAATATGCAATGTCCTCGCAGACCATGCAAGTTGATCCATGGGCACCAGGGCCATTTCTGCGTAGCTTTGCAATCGTTGGATTGTCGCGCTCCCGGGTAAAACAAGAGGACTTGGGAAATTTACCACTAGCTTACCAGGCTAGATGCCTTACGAAAATATGGATACTCCGGCCGCGATAGCAGGGAAGATCTCGGCTCTGTATAGACATATCGTTGCCAGGGAGGAGATAGCGAATGGGAATATGGAGCGCGGCTAAATGGTGTGTTCCATGTCGATGATCACAGTCAGGAGAGCGCTGACCGATGCGTCGAAGGGGCCATAAAGACAGCGCGGCTCCTCGGAGGCGGGTGTGTCGCTGGTTCACACGAAAAAGGCGGCCGGATGTCGCGTGTCCTTCCTGGAAGAAAAACTTAAAGATGGTATATCTGTACTGTAGCTTTTGGGTAGCTGATGCCCGCAGCCATAAGGAGTTGTAGGAGCCGCGGACGAAAAAAAGTAAGAATGGATCCGGTTTCAACATCTTCAATGGCCAGGGGCCAAGCAGCCAAAAAGGGAAACACCAAAGCAAACTGCACGTCGCTAGCATCGCCAACCACACAGCGAAATTAACAAAAGCAGAACGAAAAAAAATGGTTGATGTACCTGTGTATCACAGGCGCACCGGGAATTGAGCCCGATGCGGGGGTCGAACCCGCAACCTTGAGATTAAGAGTCTCACGCTCTACCGATTGAGCTAACCGGGCGATGGCTCCGATACGGGGAATCGAACCCCGGGCTCGACGGCACTTGGAGTGAGAGCGTCGGATGTTAGCCACTACACCATATCGGATGGTAAGCCTGAGACTTGTTGAGAAGTGTGTGTGGAGAGGGGCCTATAGGGCTTGCCGGGATGACGAGGACGCGGTGGGGCAGGGAGGGGGGCGCAGGACGGGCCTCGTGAAAGAGGGCCTGGGAGCTGCATAACCTGTGGAGCAGCTGACATGCAGGGGAACATTAGGTGCCGGCAGGACTCCACGAAAACAACCGGGCCGGCTTCCGCTGGATTCTGGATGACTTGATGGAGCCCCTGAAATGCGAGATGTGGGCGTCCGGGCCGCTGGCGGTCTGGACAGCCTCGCCATCGACGGCTGCGAGAACTGACTCCAGCCACGCAAACTCTGTATTCTACGTAGTAGCTGCGTCTGCGAGAGGGCTTGTCAGTCCAGATGTCAGAGAAACTGCGCCATTAGTCCATCCGATCGGCTCTACAGTGCGCTCCGGTGCCATTCTAGCCCCGAGCCCGAGCCTGGCTGGCAGTAAAAGGCCCTCGCTCGTTAATCTAGACTGGGATGGCGTGACGGGCGGACTCTAGCAAGTTGAACCATATCTTGGTAGCGCAGTGGTGAAGGGCTTGACATGTGCCGGCGAAACATGTCGAGACCACAAGGCAATAAATGCCCGGGAAGCCCGTGTCGTGCCAGTGCTGTGGGTAGGTAGCCTAAAGGCTGAAAACAGGGACGCAGAGGGCTCAGGGGACACAACCAAAGATTCGAGCTGCTGTCTGTGGCGAGTGAAAGCAAGCACACGCCACTCACCAGAAATTTTATTTTGTTTTCCCATAAGGTAGCACCGGGGCCGCCGTAATGTCGTCTTGGTTTGGACTCACGGACATCTATCTTGTCACTCCACTGGGGAAGCCGCGCCGGCTGGTCAAAACAGCACCGGCTTCCCCTTGGCAGCGATGCGACAAGAACACTATCCGCCGCAAGCGCCGTCATCAATCGGCTCCATGTCAGGAGCACACCGGCATGGAACTCAAGTATGCGTCGGAAATAGCGTGCCTCTGTCGCGGGGGGTCTGTTGCTGGGCCGAAGAAAAAGGCCAGGTTCAGCGGCGGAATGGCGAAGGCGCTTCATGCGTGCTCCGGTACCAAAAAGGCACCGCCAGCCAGGGTTGGCCGGCTGCCGAGGGGGGCGCGTGGTGCCGTGGTGTTGCAATGGGCCCGCCTGAACGCCAGCTCATTCTGATCTTGCAGCAGCTAATCGCGCCTTGCCTAATGCGGCCTCGCGCCCAAAATCTGAGACGGCCACTGAAAATAAGAATGAGACCCCATCCCTGCGGCCAAACGGTGCAATTGAGATCGTGACGGCTCCTGCGGCATTGAGGCGGTTAGACGCTTGTCTGAGGAGATGGCATTTTAGAACCTATACTGGCCAGAGTCTGGCGGTGTGTTCATGTTCCCCTTCAATGTGATTTCCTTGCTGCCCCAGCCTGCCCCTTCCTTCTCGCGATTCCCGGAAAGGATCGCCGGCACTGCTGCAGGATCCAGCAAGCCTAGGCCCAATGCATGTCGCCAGCGCATGTGCTAGCAAATGAGAAGGGCACGAAACATTGCGAATCACGGTCAGTGGGCCCAAATATAACAGGTCCGAGTCAGCGTCAGGACTCTGGGGAGCAGGGCGGGCAAGGGGCTTCCCGCGGTTCGTGCCAGGGCTGTCTGCATGCGCCCTCCCCTTTTTTTGCCTGTTGCTGGAAGCAGTGTGCCACAGTAGCGCGGGCTGACCGGGAGGCGGGAGGCCCTACACCTAAACAGGCGGGACCAGCCACCACGCCCTAGCCCAACCACGCCTGGGTCCGCCGAAAACAGAGTGGGCAGGGGGCTGACAACAACAGGAACCACGAGCTCAACCAAAATAAATATAAATCCTCCCACACTCCACGCCGGCGTAGCAGCAGACGTGAGTGGCTCAATGTCCCGACGAGCGTCCTTACGGCCCCTCCCTCCTTTGGTGTAGCTCTGTCACAAACCCGAGCTGGCTATTTTGCACGTTGCCCAGTCTCCGGGCCAGTCGCTCGCTACGGCCTACCGAAATCCGAGGGACAACACCACCAGCCAGGCCAGAATGCAGGGCCGCCCATTCCCCATCGCCGATTGGGCTCCCGTCCAGGACACCCTCCGCGGCGCCGACAACTCGAAGCAGTTCGCCCTCCCGACCGACCCCGACAAGTTCCATCCTATCGAGCCGGACAACGAGCCCGAGCCCGCCATGGCATCGTCCTCCCGACAGCCGAAATCCCCCGAGTCGCGCGTCCGAAGAAGCCTGAGCTTCTCTTTCGGCCGGCGCCCGCGACCCAAGTCGGGCGTCTTCAACGCCGATGACGCCCCTCAAGACTACCCGGACTAGTCCTCGAGGACGGCGAGGGCTCGAGCGACGTGCCTCCCCACACGCAGGGCGGCGGCTCTGAGGCGGTAATGGACGGCGCCAGCGGCCCCGGGAAGGGCAAGAGTCAGATCAAGGGCATGATTCGACGAGCCTCGGTCTCTCTGAAACAGCTGGTCCCCCGGCGGGCCACGATAACGGCGAGCACGGGCGAGGACCACCACACCCACCGCCGCTTCCTGAGATCCGCGCAGGGCTCTGGCAGCTTCTCGGGGGGCGAGGGCCACCTCTTCCGTCCTACCTTTAGCTTTTCGAACCGGCCCGAGACCGCCCGCCCTGCCACGGCACACTCGTCTACATGGCAGCGCCTCCGCCAGGCCGCGAGCTTCCGCAACTCCCGCGGCAACATGCTCGAGACCATCGAGTCCCCCAGATCCTCCCACTTCTTCGGCGGCCCCATCCCGGGCTCGGGCGCAGCACCCCCGATTATACCACCCAACACAGGCAACGCCGCCCGCGCCGCCGCCGCCGACGCAGCCATGCATGCCGACGCCTTGAGATGGCTCCGCCCCGCCGAGTGGACGGCGAGCGAGGCTGGCAGCAGTGGCCTCGGGGCCAGCAGCGGAAGCAGCAGTCGTCCGGCCTACCACACCAATGGCCCGTACCACTCCAACGATGGCGAGAGCGGAATCGGAATAACCGTGACGGCAACCGAGTCGGAGGAGGAACGCGAGAAGGCCGACTCGCGGCTCGGCTTCGTCCGTCCTGGCGCCTCGGGCTCGATGGACCATCTGCAGGACAGTGCCCTCCTCGTCGGCGGCGGCCTCACATACGACCACCAGGGCCAGGTTCAACAACAGCAGACGGCGGACGGCGGGATCCCCCGCGTCGACTTTGTGGCGCAGCTGCCGCTCGAGTTGGCCATTGAGATCCTCGCGTACCTGGACGGGCCGGATCTGGCGACGGTCGAGCGCGTTTCGCGGGCCTGGCGCCACGTCACGACCTACCAGCACATCTGGCGCGAGTCGTTCCTCCGCGGCATGACTACCACGTTTGCCACGAGCCGCCCTGTGAAGCCAGGGGCCGGGCTCGGAGTCCCGCCTGTCCGGCCCGGCAGCCAGTGGAAGGACATCTACCGCGCAAAGGTGGAGCTCGACAGGCGTTGGAAAGCGGGCGCGGCCAGCCCGGTGTATCTAAATGGCCACACGGACAGCATCTATTGCCTGCAGTTCGACGAGTGAGTGTCCCTGGGCCAGACTGCGTCCTTCCCAATTTCTATGCCACCCTGGCAAATCTCCAAGCGATTACTGTGTTTGACTTGTGAGCATCTGGCTGACTTGACTTCTCTACCCCTTACTAGGTCCAAAATCATCACCGGCTCCCGCGACAAGACCATTCGCGTCTGGGACCATACACACTCTCTCCTGCCTCTTTGTCATCGGACCCCCAGACGTCGTCAGAGACCAGGACCTCGTGTTCGACCGCGATGGCAACGCCACCCACTTCGCAACAACCGAAACCAGCCCCCGAGCGAACCCGTCGATCCCCTCGATGCTCACCTTCCCCAACATGCACCACAATGCGTCGATCCTGTGTCTCCAGTACGACGACCGCATCCTGGTGACGGGTTCTTCGGACGCCACGTGTATCGTGCACTCCATCTCTGGCGGATACCGACCCATCAGGCGGCTGCAGAACCACTCGGCCGCGGTGCTCGACCTCTGTTTCGACGACCGCTACATCGTGACGTGCTCCAAGGACGTGTCCATCTGCGTGTGGGACCGCGAGACGGGCGCGCTGATCCGGCAGCTGCGGGGGCACGCGGGCCCCGTGAACGCGGTCCAGATGCGCGGCGACGCCATCGTGTCGTGCTCGGGCGACTTCAAGGTCAAGCTGTGGAACATATCGACGGGCAAGTGCATCCGCGAGTTTGCGGGCCACACCAAGGGGCTCGCCTGCAGCCAGTTCAGCGAGGACGGGCGCTACGTGGCCAGCGCGGGCAACGACCGCACCATCCGGGTCTGGGACGCCAACACGGGCGAGTGCGTGCGCGAGGTGAAGGCGCACGAGAATCTGGTCAGGAGCCTGCACATCGACAGCGTCTCGGGCCGGCTGGTCAGCGGGTCGTACGACACGGACATCATGGTGTTCGACATGGAGTCGGGGAGGCAGCTGCTGCACTTCCCGCGCTGGCACGCCAGCTGGGTGCTGAGCGCGAAGAGCGACTACAGGCGCATCATCTCGACGGGGCAGGACCCCAAGATCCTGGTCATGGACTTTGGGAAGGGCGTGAGGGGCATCGAGATGCTCGAGTCTTGCATGCGCCGCGGCGGCGGCCTGCACGGAGACGACGGGGCGGCGGCTTCGGGGTGCAACGGCGAGGCCAGCAGCAGCTCAGCACACTCGCCTCCGCCTTTGCCGCCGCATAGGCGACACATCTTGAACGCCGTTGGGGGGAGGCCGGCGGGCTACATCTAGAGGGAATATTACGCATCTGAGGGACGAAACCGGGGGGGAGGGGGCGAGTCTAATCTTTAATATCTCTTGCAACTTCTCGCATTGTGTTTTTTTTTTTTTTTATCATCCCCTCCATGGTGGTCGGAGTCTGGGAATTTTTGGGATATCCTCGCTGGCGGGAACCAGCCGAATGACATGAATATAGAGTCATATGCAGCGTTTTATACTTGATTATTGTTTCCTCGTCTTCAGTTTGTTTTGTCTGGTCCAATATCCGTCCAAGTTCCGGACGAGCTCTCCGCATGCCGTCGAAATATCAGAATCCCCAAATATGTTTCCGCGGCGCTAACGCGGACCGGATGCGGAGATCTGACCAAGACTGGGTTCTGATCTCCTTGTTGGCACTGGTAAAGTATCTCGCTCGTGTCTATCGCGTCTAGGACACCATATGGTGTGTGGTTTCTTGCTGCATCCTGTCTCCTGTTTCCGGCGACGAGCTGCAGTTTCCCCAGGGCCGCCCTGGTTCCTAGACCTGCTTGTCATATTGTTATAAAACTAGAGATTGCATCTATCCAAGGGATAACACCCTTCATCTTTCTGCCATTATTACATTTCTCTCAATCGGTCCAACACTCCGGATCTTTACCAAGGGACCCTTTACTTTGAGGCGCCGTCGTGCAGAGTGCTTCCACACGGTCCGGACCCGTTGCTTACCCTGCGGCCACCGTCCTGTCTCTCGGCCTCTCTTGTCAGTCAAAATCGGATGGGTGGATTGTTTGCCGGGCGCGGGTTTGTCGGTTTCACTGCGAGGTGGTGTCGTTTCACGGATAATTTGTGCTAGGCGAGTCGCCTCCCACATTTTCTCTATATGCATACGTCCTTCGCCACCGCGGGAAGGTCTGCACGCAAACAGCTACCTACCTAACCACGAGGGATGCCGAGTCCGCAGATAGATAGGATATGTGACGTCGACAACCCGCCTCTCGGCTGTTTTCGTTGGCCAGCGTGGCGGGAAAGGGGTGGCCCACGAATTCAGGGGCTCAGGGCCGCGAGCCGGAAAGGGCCAATCCTCCTTTTCCTTTTGATGTGGTGGTAACGTTCTTTTTGTCGCAAACAGTCCCGCGTGCAAAACGTAGCACTGGCGAGCTGGCAGGCAGGCAAGCATCTACGTACTTATTGGCTGACGGGGATGGACATGGCAGTGTGGTTTTGATCGCCGTGACGGACGGGCTCGTCCGATGATACCTCGCCGTCGACATCTTGCCACCCGCCCGCGCGCCGCAAAGACCCCTGCTCGTTCCCTCGGCGGTCCGGTAAGGTTTCGTCCGGAGCCCAAAAAGGTGTCCAAGAGTCGGCAGGGAAAGATCGGATGAGCGTGTGCGCGTGTGTGCGTGCCAAAAAAAAAAAAAAAAAAGGCCGCAACGAACCCCTGATGCATCCGGGGAGAGTGAGAGGGAGGGCAGGGGAACTTGGTCGGAACCGTCCAATGTCATCTTTCCCTGTCGCGTTCATTTATGCCGATGAGAAGCAAGCCCCGACCCCGGCGATGTGTGCCCGTCATCGCATGAATTTCCAAGAATCCCCTCTGCTCCCGCGCAATTTGCCTGTGACAAAAAGCGGCCAGCACGAGAAGGAGGGAAAGACGATGGGCGAGTCGGTTTCCTCCAACCAAATCCCACCACGCTTTCCGACAGGCTGCAAGGGAGTGGCCATTCGATAAGGGTGTGCACTTCATCACCATTTACGGGGAGTTTCGGTATCAGAAGAGCGAATGGGAGCCTGATGCGGGGGCCGAGGTGGCAGCAGCTCAAACGGGCTGGGCAGGGTCCCTCATGATCGCGTTTCGAAACGAACCAAAACCCGAGAATTGGGAAATCGACTGGCAGAGAGACAGGATTTCTCGTCGTCTTTTTTTTTTTTTTTTTTTTCTCTCTCTTTTTTTTTTTTTAATAGTGGAGAGAGAGAAGGGGATCGGCACACGTCAACAACCGAGCGAATCCAGCGCACGGGACATGCAAGCGCTTTGGGCTTTTCTGGGTTGGTTCCAAAACAAAAGGGTCGCATTGGGGGAATCTGAGCTGTGAAAATGCAACTGGCCACTGTCACCCCAACCGACCATCCGTCCACCCTGCCCGCCGGTCCTGAGGGATATTGGGTCTCCATGACGGGTGGACATGTTACTTTGGTCGCGGGCAGGACAGGCTCCAACCGAGATGTGAAGAGTTTTCTATCGGTCAAAGTGTGCTGGCGCCTGCGTGGGTGCCGCGGTGGTGCTTGGAGGCGGAAGTGGGCGAGGTTGCGTCTGTCTTCTCTGCGAGAAAGTCTCACTGACATCGCTTGATATAGAAAATTTGCGCGCCCGGTGGCATGGCAAAACTTGGACTCGTCGAGCGACACAGGGTCTCGGCCGATGGAAGGGTGTTTCGGCTTTTGAAGGCGATTCTTTGCCTTGCGTCGCCTTGTTCATCGGAGGATCTGCGATCGACGAGCCGCCACCAAGAGATCAGCAGCGAGGGTTCCATGCCGCCTACATAGATGGGCCGCCGTCGACCGACAGGGCCCTTGATGACGAGTCTTTTAATGCCGTGCCCTTTGCGGTGCTGCATCTCTGTGATCCTAAGTTTGACATGCGCGCTGCCGTTGGCTTGCTCCAGGGGGCCAAAAAGCTGGCAAGATTGGCTACACAATACCGCGGGAAACATGTTTGCTTGCCGATTCCTAAAAAGCCACACAAAGGAAGCATGCGGCTATCCGCACGCCAGCGAATACGTGCATGCGGCATGTAACAGCAAGCGGGAAACACAAAAGAAAGCCTTGAGGAGCCCCCAAGCAAAAGAGAAGAGGAGGTCCGTGTTCGTTTGGCTTTTGTGCGGCATGGCTCGCCAAGATGTAGTGGACAGTGGCACGCAGAGAAGCGAGGGTTTTTTTTTTTTTTTTTTTTTGGTATCTGGTGGCTGAGTCTTCAGTCCGCCCGGATTCCACTTCCTGGCCCCCTTTTTTGCCTATTCTTTCTTGTTCCTGCATTTCACTCAAATCTTTTTATGGACCCATTCGGGGAATATGCAGGTTTGCTGTGGGCCATTGGGGGACGACATGGGGTCCGTTTCAAAACGATCTGCGACCCCACGCGCCGACTGGCTGGCATTCTCCTCTTTTGGCGCCGAGAGAAATGGCAGGCTGTGGCTGTCCTAACTGCCGTGGTCAGTCGTGGTCAGTCGTGGTCTGCCTGGCTGGGCATTCATCGTCCGAATCAAGGGAGTGGGATCAGAGACAAAGAAGCAAAGACACAAAGCAAAGCACAGACTGACGGACGGAGCGGGAGAATGAGCGAGGTTACCTCCCGTCTTTGATATCAATAATAGCTCCTATCCAAAAGACAGGCATCCGGGATCGATGTGGTCATGATTGATGAAAAGGAGATTCTTGGCTCGTGCGGCGGCGCGGGAATCGGATGACTGGCGCTATGTAGGTGCGATGAGGCGCAATCAATTGGGGGTGTAACCTTGTTCCTGCATCTCCACGGCTCCACACTTAATTCATGTGCGGCGGCGGCTCCTGCACGGCCAATTCACCCATTGCCATGCAGAAGCGAGCTGTCGCTTTCTTGCTTGGCTGCCCGTTTGAGCCTGGAGCGCCCGGGAGCCAATTGTCTGGTCTTGACTGCGTGCCAGTGTCTGTGGCAACTGGGCCGGGGCTGGTGTTGGGTTGCTGCTTGCTGCCCTGTCGCTGCTCGCTCGCCTCGGCTGGCAATCCTTTTTTTGCGCATTGCTGCAGGCGGTAGAGAGATGGACACCCATGGCCGTCGAGGTCGGGCATCGCCTGTGCGCCTCACAAAGGCGGGCTGTTTTACACAGAAACACGCCAACCACGCCCAAGCCGCCCCGAGATGCGCGCGGCAAGTCACGCCCTGTCTCGCCCAGTCGGCTCAGCTCCATAACCAAACGAAACCTCTGCGCATGCCTGTGAAGATACCGCTGTAAAAAAAAGATAGGATTGCCCAAAGTGGCGTGCTGTGTGGGGTGTCTTGCCAGCCCAACCCTCACCTCGGCGTCGACAGCGCTCTCTTGCGGCCGGCGGCTGCACACACACAGAAATAGACTCGTGCGAACGAATGGACCATCATCAAGATGGGACGACGGCCGGGGGTGGGGACCGTGGAGTGGTTTGCTGCGGCTTGCTCGCGGCGCGAATTGCATGATGATTTGCTGGGCGACCATCTCCCGGGCATGAACCAGAAGGGGACCCATGTCTTGGCCGCAGACGCACGCTCCCCTGATTTACCCCCACACCCCCTTGCAGCAGCCATTCGTCTGGACCAGCCGTTCCGCACGGGGAAAAGCAAAAGAAGCAGGAGAAAAAAAAAGCAGCGGGAAACATTCCATAGACGGGCCGGCACTGCGAACACCAGCGAAAAGAGCAGTCGTCCTCCAGCCCAGTCCCCCATCCACACCTACATATGAGCAGGGATGGCAGAAGAGCAAGATTCCCGGCCCACAGCTGCCGGTGGTGGCATTCACCACCATCGCAGTGGCCCTGATCCCCTGCCCCGCCGTGGCACGACGTTGATGGCCGTGACGGGTGGTCCCCTCGGGCTCCGCGCCCCCTCGTGCCTGTGCCGCCGGTGGTGGTTGTATAAGACATGATGGCTCGCCGCCTCCTTCCTGCCGTGGCGTGCGGCCTTCCCTTCTTCCCCCTCAGCGCCCGCGCTGCTAACCGACTTTTCCTCTCGCCGTCGTTCCCGTTCCCGTTCGCTTTCTTCTTCTTCTCTTTCTTCGTCTTCGACCCGACCGAGGCCCAGCCGCCATCGCCATCGAGGTCCTTACCATTCGTTCGTCCGCCGATTCTTGGACCGGTTCTACGCAGACGCTCTTTTCTGGCTTCCCGCTTTTACCATTGACTCTTCCGATTCCTCTGTTCAACATTTATCGTCCCAGGGGACCGACAGCAACCGCAGCTACTCTCCTATCCAATCATCTGTAAGTATTATGTCATTATTTCTATTCGGGGGCTTTCTGCCCCTTTGCAAGCTTCTTTGCTATTGTGTCTCTTCCTCTCTTTTGTGTTGTGTGTGGGTGGTGAATAGTTTGGGAAGGAGCCGGGAGGGTTGTGGGGGTGGGGTGTGTCGAGGAGAGCCGCGATGACTGGGCCTTGCCGACCCCGTCAGGGGAAGCAAGCAGAGCCTCAAAGCCATTCACGCTCTCCTCAGACCTCACTCAACCATTGCGCATGCCATTCAGGCCGGCTGCCCTTCCACACTGTGCCTGTCAATAGGACTAGGGGTCTATTGTGTGCAGCCAACCTTTGTCTGTCCTCCTGCCACGGCGCGTCACGCACGCAACCACCCCACGCCTTTTTATATCACCCCTCCTCGGCTTGTGTTTGTTTTTCTCCTCCCCCTCCTCACTCACAACGCACAAACCTTTTGCGCTGGTTTTTATCTTTCCACCATCGAAACCCGTCCGAGGTTTCCTTTACGCACATCCACGGCGTCTTTCTCCTCTTCCCATCGTCTTTACCAAAGCATCAGCAAGCATTGACTTCGTCTCTGCCGCATTGTCGTCCCAAGGGACGCGGTTTTTACTTCCCGCATCACGCATCTTCACTTTCTCTTCATCACGGCCAAGAATCGCGTCACTCCGATCACTGCTAACTCGCGGACGACGCTAGCTTTCTCAAAGCAAAAGCCCCGTTTCACCATCATCACCCTCTCAGGAACCGAACAGAACAAGCACCGCTCCCGCTCGGATTAGCTGGCTGCTCGTCACCATGGGTCTCGGAGCTACTCTCCTGACCTCTTTTGTCCTGGCCTCGCGCCTGCTGAGCCCTGCTCTGGGTGCGCCTGCGCCCCAGGCCGCTACTCCCTCGGCGCCCGCCGTCCCCGCGCCCCCGCGCCCCCCGCGCCTCCTGCGGCTGCCAGCGGTTGGTGGTTCAACAACCTCGCTCAGCGTCAAGGTGTCGCTGCCTTTGGCCAGCCGGGCTACAAGGTCTTCCGCAATGTCAAGGACTACGGCGCCAAGGGCGATGGCGTGACTGACGACACCGAGGCCATCAACCGCGCCATCTCGGATGGCAACCGCTGTGGCCGTGGCTGCAACGGCAGCACCACCACTCCCGGCCTTGTCTACGTTCCCGCTGGCACCTACATGGTCAGCAAGCCAGTCGTCATGTTCTACTACACCCAGCTCATCGGCGACGCTTCCAGCCTGCCCGTCATCAAGGCCTCGCCCGGCTTCAAGGGCATGGCTGTGCTCGACTCGAACCCCTACGACGACCAAGGAAACAACTTCTGGGTCAACCAGAACAACTTCTTCCGCCAGGTCCGCAACTTCGTCATCGATCTGACCGCAATGCCCGAGACGGCCGGCGCCGGCATCCACTGGCAGGTGTCGCAGGCCACGTCGCTGCAGAACATCCACTTCAAGATGATTGCGAGCGCCAACACCAAGCAGATCGGCATCTTCCAGGATAACGGCAGCCCCCAGTCTATGAGCGACCTGACCTTTGAGGGCGGCGAGTACGGCTTCTTCGCCGGCGCCCAGCAGTTCACCGTCCGCAACATGACCTTCCGCAACTGCAAGACGGCCGTCTTCGCCAACTGGAACTGGCTTATTGCCCTTCAGGATATCACCATCGAGAACTGCGGTGTCGGCATCGACATGGCCAACGGCGACGCCTCGCAGACTGTCGGCTCCGTCATGCTCATGGACTCAGTCATTCGCAACACTCCCGTTGGTGTTCTGACTTCCTACAAGCAGGGCTCTGCCTCTACCAACGGCACTCTGATCCTTGACAACGTCGATATGACCACTGGCGTCGCCAACGCCGTCGCCGACGGCACTGCGGGCAAGGTCCGTGGCACCGTTCTGGCTGGCGGTTCCAAGATTGCCTCCTTCTCCAGGCCCGCACCTACTCGCCCCCAGTCTCCTGGCGTCGGTAAGTTCCAGCAGGGCGTCGATAAGGCTGTCGCCATCCCCCAGGTCCTCAAGAACCAGGCCACTGGCAAGGTCTTCACGCGCTCCAAGCCCCAGTACCTCGAGGTTCCTGTCGATAGGGTGGTCTCGGTCAAGGCCAAGGGCGCCAAGGGTGACGGCAAGACGGACGACACCAAGGCTATCCAGGCCATCTTCGACGCCGCCACGCCCGACCAGCTCATCTTCTTCGACCACGGCGCCTACATCATCACCGACACCGTCAAGGTCCCCAAGAACATCCGCATCACGGGCGAGATCTGGCCCTACATCATGGCCTCGGGCCCCAACTTCCAGGACCAGGCCAAGCCGCGCGCCGTCTTCCAGGTCGGCCAGCCCGGCGACGTCGGCTCCGTCGAGATGAGCGACCTCATGTTCGAGACCAAGGGCCCCGCCCCCGGCGCCGTCCTGATCGAGTGGAACGTCCGCGAGGAGAAGCAGGGCTCGGCCGCCATGTGGGACGTCCACGTCCGCATCGGCGGCTCACCGGCACCGAGCTTGACTACGAGAAGTGCAAGAAGGCGCCCAACGACCCGGCCCAGACCAAGAAGACGGAGCAGGAGTGCCTGGGCGCGTTCCTGATGCTGCACGTCACCGAGAAGGCGTCGGCCTACATCGAGAACTGCTGGTACTGGGTCGCCGACCACCACCTCGAGCCCTTCCCCGCCAACCACCCGGACCCGTCGCAGCAGATCAATGTCTTCAGCGGCCGCGGCGTCCTCGTCGAGTCCCAGAAGGGCCCTGTCTGGATGTGGGGCACGGCCTCTGAGCACAGCGTCCTGTACAACTACCAGACCGCCAACGCCAGCAACATCTACATGTCGTCGATCCAGACCGAGACCCCCTACTTCCAGGGCTCGCCCGAGGCCAACACGCCCTTCCGCGTTAACGCCAACTTTGCCGATCCCGACTTTGACGCCTTCTGCCGCGCCAACGGCGGCGGGCCCTCGTGCCGTCGCGCGTGGGGCCTGCGTTGTCGACTCCAAGGACGTTTACGTCTACGGCGCGGGCCTGTACAGCTTCTTCGAGAACTACGGCCAATCGTGCCTTAAGGGCGAGAGCTGTCAGGAGCACATGGTCTCCCTCGAGAGGTCCCCGTCGACCCACCTCGTCGGCCTCAGCACAAAAGCGGCCACTAACATGCTCACCGTGGACGGAAAGAGCGCTGCTCTCGATAAGGACAACCGCAACAACTTCTGCGCAACCCTCGCCCTCTTCTCGTCTCCGGCCGCCTAGGAGCAGGTCGGTGGCGGTGATGACCAGTACGGCAACGAGGGCCAGGGCGCTGGAAACGGTACCGTCCCGGCTGGCGGCGGCAACAACGGCACCATACCTGCTTCTACAAGCGCCGCTTCTGCTGTCCTGCCTGTCGGCACCGGCGCCTACTCGACCGGCGTTGCTGCTGCAGCCCCGACTGCCGGCACCAGCGGCCATGCCTGCGGCGCGGCTCGTCCTCGCAAGCTTTGAGCGTTTCTCGCCATTCTCTTCTTCCTGCATTTTGATGATATCCCATGGTGCATCAGTCACGAAGCAATTTTTTTCTCTCGGGTTTTACCAAAATTTTCTTCATAAGCATCGTTGGAGCGGGCATTTTTGTACATAGAGCCTCGTATGGTTCTTGGGCGGCCACCTCCAAATTTTTCTTAGTGTCTTTTTCCCTTTAAACTTCACTTCTTTTGAGGAGTCCCAGAGGCTCCTCACCTTTTTTTTCAACACCAATTTTCTTCACTTCTGGGACAGGGCCTCAAAGAAGGCACCTGAGGGTTTTACGGCGCAGTCGGGGGACAATACAGGTAGATAACATACCAAAGTATTACGATTTGACATCCGTTGAACTGTGCAGCCGAGCGATCATGACACGTGAACGTTGAGGTGCAAACGCAGGAGACTGGAAATGATACAGGAAGTATGGAATAGGGAAAGTAAAGAATGCAGGAACAGCAAGAAGTACACCTTTCGGGCAATGGGGTTCTAATTAGCGTTGTCGGGAATGCAGACTTTGCCTTGGCCGCTGTGGACCACCAGCATCGAGTGGCGCAGTAGCAACAAGCCACGACGTGCCTGGCTGGATCCACCGCATTGGTCGTGACAGCTGCCCTGCAAGCTGTGCCTATAATTGAAAACGTCATCGTTTCACGCCTGGAAATTGTCATGTGGGCGGATCGGATGCCACTCCAAAGACTCGACCGTCGCAACGCCATGTTGACCGGCGACTCCGGCTCCCTTGCTTGCCTCCAGATCAGGACACGTAGGGTGCCGCGAGCTTTTCCGAGTCTCTAACGAGATTCTGTCGTTATCGGAACCTCGATTACTCTAATCGCATTGTGCTACAATACAGCCCATCTCGACTCCCATCTCATATCCGAAAGCGCGCGATTGAAAAAAAGCAACATGGTCGACGACCCCCAAACCCCTGCCAGCAGACAACGCCCGTCCAAGATGGCAGCAGCAGCAGCAGCAGCAGCTTCACCCTCATCCTCCTCATCCTCCTCCTCCTCCTCCCCGCGGCGGCGCGGCCCGCCGCACCTCCCGACGCCCGCCGAGTCCGCCGTGCTGGCGCTGTACCCGGCGCTCCTCCTCTTCGGCTCCGTCTTCGCGCTGGTGTCGCCGCAGGTCCGGACGGCGGCCTACGACGCGGGCTCCCAGTCGCTGCGCGCGGCCGACGCGCCGTCGTACTTTGCGCGCAAGGACAACGTCGTCAACGTGCTCTTTGTCAAGCGCGGCTGGGCCTGGGTGTCGGCGGCGTTTGCGGCGTTTGTGCTGACGCACCCGCACCACGCCGGCGGCGGCGACAACACAACGACAGGAGGAGGAGGAGGAGGAGGAGGAGGAGGAGGAGGAGGGGCACAGCAACACGTAGTGGGCAGCAGGCGTGTCAGGGCGGTGCTGAGGTGGACCCTCGTCACGGGCTGGTGGGTGCTGGTGACGCAGTGGTGCTTCGGTCCGCCCCTCATCGACCGCGGGTTCCGGTACACGGGCGGCAAGTGCGAGAAGCTCGAGCAGAAGGTCCAAGACAGCGTCGTCAGCTCAATGGCACAGGCGTCGCCCGCCGAGATCTTCAGCGCCGCGGCGTGCCGGACGCGGGCGGGCGCTGGCGCGGCGGCCACGACATCAGCGGCCACGTGTTCCTGCTCGTCCTCGGCAGCTTCTTCCTGCTGCAGGAGGCGGGCTGGGTCGTGGTGCGCGCGTGGGAGGGGATCGGGGACCCGCGCGCCGTCGTCATGCGCGACGGGGCCGTCAAGGGGGCGGACGTGGAGGCGGATAGGACGGAAAGGAGGGGCGTGGAGGGTGGTGGTGGCGGTGCTATTGTGCTGGGGTTCGGCGGCAGGTTCGTGGCTGGGGTCGTTGCGCTCTCGATGTGGATGCTCCTTATGACGGCCATCTACTTCCACACGTGGTTCGAGAAGGTAAGCGTTGGATACGCCCCCCTTTTGTTATTGGTGATGGACACATTTGCTAACTACAGTCTGTTTCCTTGTAGCTGACGGGCCTCCTGGTGGCGCTGATCGGCCTCTACGGCATCTACATTCTCCCAAGGTCGGTTCCGGCGCTGCGCAGAGTTATCGGACTGCCGGGGATATAGCCGAGTATTCGGGCTGGGCTTGGGCTGGCTGGTGGCACAAGGCTAGAGGCGTATAGGATAGAGGATAGAGGTCATGGTTTCCTGGCAGCTGTTAATAATAATCGATGCATTATTGCCTGTTCAGGCCTTCGCTTCTGCAGCAGAACTCTTGACCCAGACGTCATTAAATACGCAGGCTTGAATTCGCACATGCCTTTCTGCTTCTCCTGCTGGTGCCGTGTCTGGCTTCACAACAGCTCGCTGCTTAGTCATCCAAAGTCCGCGCCTGTCGACTTCATTGATGCGTCCCGCCGCGACACGCACACTTCTCCCCCAGGAAGACCTAGCAAAGATCCTCGACATGACGAGAATAAGAGCACCGGCTAACCTGCCGGAACTGGTAAGGGCGACTTTCAACAAGGCGAAGAGTAGCGGCGACGTAAAACTTTTACCCCACGCAGGCCGCAATCCTCAATGTCAACTCCATCCCTGTAAGTCGCTTGCGCCCATCCCTCCCACATCCCCGCGTGTCCTGGCCCTGACGATCTCTCCCAGTTCCAACTCCGCTTCTCCCCGGCTCCCCGCGTTAGCCTCGAAGCCCAAGCCCCCGAAGCCCGCAGCATCCCCACCCTCTTCCTCCTCCTCCTCCTCCTCGCCGACCAAGCCAGCAGCAGCAACTCAACGCCCGCCGTTCGACCCCTTCGACAACCCGCCGCCCGCCCTCGTCGTGGGGCAAGCTCGACCCACCGGACCACGTCCTGGTGCTGAACAAGTTCGCCATCGTGCCGGAGCACTTCATCCTCGCGACGGCGGCCTTCGAGCCGCAGACGCACCTGCTCTCGGCCGCGGACCTCGGCGCCGCGCGCGCGTGCGTCGACGCGTACGAGCAAGGGCGGGGAGGGAGCGGCGGGCCGCGCCTGTTCGTCTTCTTCAACAGCGGCGAGCACAGCGGCGCCAGCCAGCCGCACCGCCACCTGCAGCTGCTGCCCGTCGACCGCATGCGCGACGGCCTGCCACCGGGGGAGGGGAGGGGGGCTGGGAGGTGCTGGCGGACGTGCTGGGCCGCAGGGGCGGCGGCGATTCGGATGACGTGCCCTTCCGCTGCCTCGTCGAGCGGCTGGGCGGAACCGGGTCCCCTCCTCCCGACGACGGCGGCGAGGCTCTGCACGCGGCGTACCTGCGCCTGTACCGGCGGGCGTGCGAGGCCGTGCTCGGGACGACAGAGGAGGAGCAGGAGCGGGAGCAGGTAGAGGGGGAGGCGCGCATCAGCTACAACCTCGCCATGACCAGGGACGTCATGGTGCTGTGCCCGCGGAAGTCCGAGGGCGGGCCCGTCGTCGCGGCCGGGGGTGGCGAGGAGGTGGGCAGGCTGGCGCTCAACGGCACCGTCCTGGCCGGCACGGCGCTCGTCAAATCGCAGGCCGAGTGGGACGCGCTGAGGGCGGACCCGGGGCAGCTGTTGCGGGTGCTGGCCAAGATATGACTCTTTCTTCTTTTTGAGTTTCTGGCCCGGCCATCTTCTACGACAGGCTGTGGTTTGGTTATCCTAGGCAGTATCTAGGAAGCGTCAAGTGGACAGGAACAAACAAGATGGTTTTCCTGGCACTGGTGCATGCTGCCATGCATACCTACGACCTGTAATGACAAGAACAAACCAAGGTGGAAACCACTATGGTACAGAAAAAACTTTTGCGGTGGTGCATTGCGCACCCAACACATCTTCATCTATTCCATGGACCATGTCCCCCCTCCCGGTCGCCGTCTTGTCCTTCGCCATTTCTTTTGTCTATACCCCAGTCCCCCTTCTTCATCATCACCGGGAAGCCCGACCGCGGCCGCTGCTCCTCTTTTTCTGGTCCACCGGGACCCCCGCACCCTCGTGCTGCCGGCCAGCTCGTCCCACCGCTTGTGGCAGGCCTGCGGGCCAAACTCGTGCGTGCCGCCGTTCTTCTTGATGTACGGGCCGACCTTGGCCCAGGGGATCACGACCCTGTCGTTCCTGTTTTGCTCTGTGTTGAGGTCCATCACGGCCCGCTCGAGGAGTTTGTCCTGTTCCAAAGTTTTGGTTTTTTCTGTCAGCGGGATTGCGCAAGCGGCGGGGCCACGAGGAGAGAGACAGGATGGGATAACAAAGCAACTCACGTCAATAGCAGTCCACTCGGGCACCCTCGGCCGCTCCTCGGGCCGCTTGACCAGGGACCGGTGGCGGGTCCGCAGCGTCGCCTCCTCGACGCCAAAGTTGCCGTTGACGAGGATGGTCTTGTACGGCACGCCCTGCCGCCGCATGCACAGCAGGAACTCGTCCTGCGCGTGCTTGCTCGACCCGGCCGGGAGCACCTGGCTGCTGCTGCTGGTGGCGGTGTTGTCGTCGTCGCGCTCGTCGTCGGCGCTGTCGGGCGGCGTGTCCGGCTCGCGCCGCCGCGGCGTGGTCCGGCGCTGCCGGGTGCTCTGGGCACTCTCGGGAAGCGCTGCTGCTGCCGCTGCTGCTGTTGGTGGCGGTGCTGGCGTCGCTGCTGCCACCGCGGCCCTGTTGTCCTCCCTCTGCTGCGGGTATGGCGACGGCGAGCTCGGCCTCGGCTGGATCTGCCACTGGTTTTGGTAGTGGTGCTGGGCGTGGCTGTCGACGCCGCTCCGTCTCTTGAGTTTGTTGCCTGTCGTACCGCTCCGCCCCTGGCAGCCAGGGCTTCCGCCGAGCCCGGGCGCTGCTGGGTATCCGTCAAGAGCGGCGGAAGAAGCACGGCTGCCGCAGTCGACGTGCCCTGCTGAGACAATGATGCTTTCCTGCCCGCGGCGGCACCGGGTGGCCGCAGCTCTGGGATCGCCGACGCCCTGCGGCCTTGGGGCTCCTCCGACAGCTGCTCCTTGCGCGACTTGGGCGCAGTCTCCTGCTTCTGGTGGCCCCTGCTGCCTTTCTTCTGTCTTGCGGACGACGAAGTCTTGTCCCTGCTCAATCGTCTGTTCCCGTCGCTCATGCCGCTGTTGCTGCCCGGAGCACCTCCGCCTTCGGCCATGGCCGGGTAGAAGGGCTCGTGGTCAGACTGGGCTGTGGGCTCGGCTGAAAAGGCGGCGTGCTGCTGTTGCGGCCAGTCGGAAAGCGGCAGCGAGGGAGACGCGCGGTCGAGGTACAGCTTCGAGGGGTCGGCCTGGGCGTCTAGGGCGTACGGGCCGTCGTCGTTGTCGTGGCCGCCGCCGAAGAGGTTCGCGCGGAACGTCTCGTCCGACGCCGGCGCCGGCGCCACCGACAGGAACCGGATGTCCTTGGGCGAGACCGTCGCAACGTGGTTGTCGGCCGAGTCGGCCGCCGCCCTGGAGAACCAGCTGTCCGCCGGGAGCCCGTGGCACATCGGCTGCTCCTGCGGGAACATGGTGTCGCCCGCGTGCTGCGCGGCGTCGACTGACCACTGGCCTCGTGACGGAGGCGGCGTGGTTGCCCAGCAGCTTTGGGAGAAGGCCGGCTCGTTGCCTGCGTCGAGCTGGTGGTTCTGCGGCTCGGGCTTGAAGGGCGGCAGGTCTTGGGAGGGGAGGAAGTCGAACGGGTTGTGCCCTGGGAGGTGCTCGGGGCTGGACGGGGACGAGTAGCAGCCCCCGTTGACGCCGCTAGCGTCGTTCTTTCTGCCACGGCGCGCCATGGCCAGGTTGTGGGTTGGAGGGAAGATTATCCCCTGTCCTCGTGGCTCTGTTGGGTGATAGGCAAGGTGCGACAGGGCGGAGCGGCTAGCGTGGTCGTCTTGGCCCTGTGGGAGATTGGCGTGGTAGCACTGGCACTGCAGTCCCTGCTGCTGATAGCCTCCGACTGCGAAGGCCGCTGCCGGGTCGATGGCCAGTTGATGTTGTTGCCCTTGCTGGGACTGCTGCTGATGCTGGTGTTGGTACGGCCAGAAGGTGGCAGCCAGACCCGGCTGGTATGTTATAGGCTGTTGGTCGTAATGCGGCTCCTGTGCCTGAGCCTGGTCGACCTGCATGGCCCACCCATCATGCGGTGTGGAGAAGGCGCCGCCGGCCTGGTTATCAAATACTTGCACCGCCTGCTGCGGCGCCAGCGGGCCGAAGCTGTGGGCGGCAGCAACGGGCGCCGAGCCCACCCCTCCCGCTCCTTCATGGCCATGACCACGCCGGCCAAAGCCGTTGGGCTGGAAGGAGGAGGGGTTGACGCCGCCATGATGCATGTACGCTCCCGCGCGGTCGTCCGACAACTGCAGCGACGCATCGTTCACCGCCACCCCGGCCGCCGTCGGCCAGGCGAGCTGGTGGTGCTGGTACTGTTGCCAGGGGTGCACGGTGGGGAGGGGCAGTGCCGCGAGCGAGTGCGGCCCGCCAGTTTCAGCCAGGACGGAGGAGGGGATGTGGTGCTCATGGCCAGCCGCTGCAGGTAGGTGTGCCCCCTGCTGCAGGTGTAGCGACGGTGGGTTGGTTACGCCTTGGGTCAGCGTCAGGGAGCCCTCAGCTGGCTGGCGCTGATCCTGGTGCTGGTCCTGCCGGTGCGGCTGCCGCATGTTGACGTCTTGCTCCCACTCAAGCTTGGCCGCGGCGGGGGCCAATGAGAGGCTGTCGATGGTGGGCAGGGCGTTTGCTGGCGGCTGCGTGTCAAGAAACTGTCGGCCGCCGTTGACGTGGGGGCCTGGGCTCGGCTGGTCGGGCTGTATGAATCACAGGCAAAAAAGCAAGTTAGGCAAGCATGGTCTCAAAGCACGACGCGCCCGTCGTATGTGATGCTGTCACTTGTGAGCAGCGCAGCAGGAGATGTGCGCTATGCATGACGCATGCAAGGGGAGGGGTAGGGGTGGCATCGGCACTGATGGAGGCCCAACATGGGTGCTGGCAAGCCCATGATAGCCAGAGCCTGATGGAAATATGGCAGCCGCGGTTCGGCAAAGGAAAAGGCGGAAAAAAGCAAGCAAGGAAAACGGGGCTGTGCGTACCGCGGTGAGGAGCCCTGGGGCAAACGGTGAGCGTCCACCGTCGACCTCTTCTTGCTGGCATCCCACAGTAGATGGGCGGGTTTCTCCAGGCGCCGACTCCATTTTTTGGCCGTTTCGATGTTTGTCGCTTTGTGAGGTTGGGCCGCGTCTCTTGCTGTTGGTGTTTTCTCTCGCTGTTCTGCGGGCGGCTCCTGCTCGTTTCTGCCTGTGGACGTGGGTCCGTCTCTGCTGTCGCGAGTGGCCGCTGGTGCAGCTGCTAGTGTTGCCGGTCAACTGAGAGCTATCTGAGGGGTGGTTGTGCGTCTGATGTCGAACTGGAGGAATCCCCTGGCTCTTCCAAGGAGGGCAGAAAGCAAAGATATCCGCGGCAGCGCCGACACCAGCATGTGCATGTATATGTGAGAACCTGTCTGCGTTCCTTAGGCTCTCTGCAACACCACTTTTCCCTTCGGCCATCTCCTCCTCCCTCTCCCTCCGTCTTTTCTGAAGCTTCCCCCTTCTGATGCCATCGGGGTCGGCCCTGCGCGGGGCGGCGGGGGCTGCAGGCTGGCCCGGGCTCATCGGCTTCTCGACCTGATATTACACTGCTATCAACATCGGCCTGTACCTCGGACTTCTGTGTCGGTGAAGCTGGACAGTTGCCAACACATCGCAGCCTTCTTCCTCCCTGATGGGCCACGGGGGCCGTCCTACTGACTTGCACATGGCCCAGTGGAGCGTTGGGTCGTCGTCAAGAGTCAATCGTGTCACCACGCTGCTGCTACCCCTGAGGGAGTCTGAGGGCGTCTTGGGGCTGTCGAAGGCGTCTAGACGGATAGGTGCGTTCAGAGGGAGGCGAGCCTAAAAAGCGGTGAAGGAGCTGGCACTGAACCACTGACTGTCTAGACACCTCGGGATGCCACCGATGGTTCTCGAAGGACCCGGTGCGATGGACACACACGGGGCACAGCGGGGCCGGGCGGCCTGTCCTGCGCTGTAATCTATCCTATTCTCCGAGTCTGATGGGCCAGTCAGTATATCTGGCACTATCGGATGCTCCATCAGGGGCTCCCGTCCTTGCGGTCAGGCCCGAGCCTGCCAGCACCCGGCCCTTGACGCAGGTTTGCGGGGGCATGGGCAACGGCATGACTGGACTGAGCCCTCCTCCCACTGGCTGGTGGTTTACTGAGGTGTTGGGGAAGATGCTTCCGGATGGCGACGAGACGGAGGAGCAGAACCGCAAGGAGGACTCTCATGGTGCCGACACTTACACGGCGATGGGAGAAACACCTTCCAGTCGAGATGTCCACCGTTTGCTCCGTAGGGGCCTCGGGGTATCTAGGGAAGAATTACAAACGGCGTAGTAGGTAGACTTGTCTCGCGAGAGGAAAAACGATAGGACTCCAAACGAATCTTGGGAATATTTCTTGTCGAAGTATATCTATCTCGAGCGAACGAGCTGGATTTGACAAAGGAGAGAGGAGCTTGAACGGGTAGCCTAACTGTTGAAATAGAGGAAAGATAGCCAGCCATTCCGTGATCGCTCTTGTCGACGTACACGCCTCTGGCAAAGAAAATGTTTCGTATTGCGGGTACATCCTGAGATCATCTCGGATAGTCTTCCTTTTCCCGCGTGGATTTGTTGACGAGGACAGAAGTGGAAGTGCTGTTTGGATCCAAAATGCATCCTTCGCGATTTCTACCCGAGAGTCGGGAGCGCTCTCTAGCTGAACCAGCACACTAATTTTCTTGATATTCCGGGATCGCTTCCGAGTTGATCAGATCTCAACCAAGCAGCAGACGCGGGAGGGAACCGGGGGAATGGTCTCTAATGCAAGAAAGACAAGGTTCGATTTGCCTTATTTGGCCAAGGTCAGGTCAAGATGGGTTGCCGGCGCGCCCGGCTCTATCGTTTGGTGGCGACGGGCAGCGTTTGTAGTTTGGTCTGCGGGCATTTCGCTTTGAGCTCGCGGCCTGGATGGTCTTCTACGGGGGTGTTGCTGGACCAGATGGCAGATTGGGGTTCCCGCAAACAAATTTGCCAGAAATTCCCCTCGTATCTTGACGGAATCTTTTCCTCCCAGAAGCAAAAACTGGCTGTTGTCATATGCGAAAGCTGATCCCTCACATCAAATATCGCGTGTGTTGTTTGGAGAAAAGCACAAGTGGGTCTGGAGCCCCGCCGAGGCTGATCCGGCCCAACAGCAAACGTTGAGCGGCGCCACGGCGTTGGACAGAGGCAGACGCTTGGACGGCTTGGGCTGCCGGAGTGGAATGGTTTCCGTTTTTTTTCCCCAGCCGCTTCGCCTCCGGCACTTGTGAGAACTGAGATCTGACCACCCCTTGCTCTCTGCGTCGAGCCGCCCTCACTTGCCAGCCTGGCCCTGCGTCCACTTCCGCCCCGCGGCTGCCCGCAGCCAGCTTTGCCCCCTCCAGGGCCTGCCTTTTTTTTTTTTTTTCCCCTTTGCCCACCCCACCGCTTCGCATTGGAGGTTAGGGATCTTGGTCGGCCCTTATTGCATTAGACGCTGTAGTCACTCGTGTCATGGCTAATCCATGCCATGGGGGTGGCGCGGGCGTGCGTTTTGATGACAGCTGCTTGACGTGCATAACTCCGGATCCCCAAGCTGCTTTGCACATCCATGCAACCCAAGGCCCCAAGCCAGGTGCCGCCCCTGGCAAAGGAGCAGACCGGACCTCTCACGTGACTCCGACTTCCATTCTCTCTATGTTCTCGGGAGGTAGCTACACAACACGCAAATTGACACCCTCAAGTTCATTATCACCGAAGTAGTGCGGCTGCCATGCCATTAAGATCAAAGGACGAAAAATCGAATTCTTTGTGTGTTTAGGAGCAAAGAGAAAATTCTAACAAAAGGGAGTCTCACGTGACAATCTTGCCGCGATGCGGCGGACGACCATGAGCGAATTAGATGCCAAGCCCGCACCCCTTTTAAACGAGTGCCCCAATGGCGGCTGTCTGGTAGACAAACATTACCTGTAAGTACCTAGACAAAGCTGCAAACATTTTTTTTACGAGCATGATGGTAGGGTGTTTTTGGAGTTTGCTTGGAAGGAAGACGTCCACCCATACTTCGTGGCGGACGTTTGTTTGCTTTCGCGCCCCTGGCCAGCGAGCCTACCAAGGTTTGGGCAGGCAAGCAACCCATCGTTGCCCACATGGCTCGACCTATTTTGCCGCAAAATGTTTGCTACGCCCAGCGATCATTTGTGGATGTTTTTGCCCACAGTTGCGGTACCGCTTCCATGGTCGGGGCCAAGGGAGCCGATCAGGGATGGAAGGGTCGCGGGCCCGTTATAGGAAAATGGGATTTCATGCATAAATACCAGCGACATCTCTTCCGTGGATGAAATGCATGACATACTGGCGGAGTGGTCACATATGGCAAGCAAGCATGCCCTGAGAAAATCGCTGCAAATCCAGCGGGCCATCCCCATGACCAATAATTACCTTATTTCCAAGACGGATCCCTCGCTGGGAAACAAGCCCGCCAAAGACTCTCGCCACTACAAAAACCAAACGCGAGCCGACGGCTCAAGTTGATCTGTCATGTTTTCTGGCCGCTGGCTAGCACTCGTCGGGTCTAATGCCCGGCAACGAGAACCGAGGTGTCCAGCAAAAAAAAAAAAAAAAAAGAAAAAAAAAGGGGGGTTTGGAATGATCGGAAAGCCGTAATGTTCCAGACTCGCTATCACCACAGATCCGTTTCCAGACACAAAAGCACTGACAGTCCTCTCTCTTCCCTCTCGCAAAGCGTCGTCCCTTCCAGACGGGAGCCAGAAGGGCCAGACCTCCTTTCCCAAGCACCCATTCAGCATGATCGGCTGAGGCCGACTAGTCTTGCTCGCTCCGTCCCGATCCAACACGGGCTTGGGGAGTCTCCAGGTGGCAGGCCGGCCAAGAGGAGGGGAAGCTGCAACGATCCTCGCCGGCGCGTCATCCCCAGAGGCAAAGGGGTGAGAGCAAGGAGTGCGGCAGCCAGTCATAACTAGCGGTCCTGGCGTGTGCGGATACTGGCGGGCCCATACTGACCGGCATACCCAGAATGCTGGGTTTGTGCTGGCACCACTGCCACTCCCCACCCGTTACCCTTCCTTCGAGCCCAATAGACTTGTATTCACTGTACCCGGGCATCCACTGTACGCTGTCGTGCCCGATCCGGGAAGGTCCTCAGGACATCTCCCCAGCATACCAACATGTCCGCCTCCCCGGCGCCTCCCATGTGACTTCAAGCAGTAAGGGCGGCATGCCGCAGCGGGGAATTACAGCCGCCCATGTGCTGATCTCCTCCCACTGCAGGGAGGGCGCGGGACGGGGTGGGATATTCGGACCCCGGGAAGTCTTAAACCTACGCCCGACACACAAGCTGGCACATTATACTTGCTCAGCACGCCTCCCCTGATCCCGCAGGATCACGGGAGTAGGTGTCCTTCCGTTGCTCCTCACCTCTTCTGCTCCATCTCGCCGGGCGCGGGTGCCAAAACAGCAGCAATAGGTACTGTGTGCAACAGCTTCATTGATCGCGTTTGGGTATTTATAAATAAAATTTAGAGCTGATATTTCCTGTGTATTTTGTTCTACTGTCGCTAGATGCTGGGTTGGATGGTGGTGTAGGGCAAAAAAAGAAGGGGACAAAAAAAGGATGTGTTCCGCGGGGACTCGAACCAAAAGCCAAAAAAAATGTTGAGCTTCTCTTTGATTGAGCGTGTCATCCTTAGTGCAGGGGCCATGCTAATCTTCTCTGTATCGTTTCAAATTGACCAAATGCCCGAAGGCGAAGTCTATCCGCCTGGGTCTAGCTTATATGGGACGGACGCGTCGTCCCATCTGGCGGTCGGGACTCTCGGTCGGGCCAATGGCGACTGATCTGTGGCTCGCTTGCCACCCCAGTCTCTCGGCGACGTACAGTGTGTGCTATGGACGCGAACCACCTTCGTCTTGGTCCGTGTCTACGATGGGCACAGGCCTCTGGTCTGACCCTGGCGGCTGCTTGCGGTCCACTTCCAGATCACCTCGCGACAGGTGAACATCAGAGACATCGAAACGCGTGCAATACGTCTACTTTTCCGGGCTCATGGGTAGGTAGGTCTAGTATTCCGAGACGCCGTGTAGCGCCGCGCCGGCTCCCATGGAACAGTGGCCCATATGCGTCCTTCTCTCCCAGCACCGACACGGCCCTGCCTTCTCCCTCGCCTGTCTGTCTTGATCCCCGCAATCCTCACCGCTATTCTTTTGTCTCAATCCCCACGACGCCCTCCTGTGCCACATCGGGCTTTCCTAGACGCAAAGACCAAGGCAGTCGCGTCCGCCATTCTTGGGGTCGCAGGTGTCCGTGGGGTCGTCGACGCAGATCTTGTTCTTGTCCTCGCAAGGTTTTCCGACGAATCCCATGCAGGGAATGGGCTCGACACAGATGCCGGGCATGTCGCAGGCCATGCCGCAGCCCGGCTTCCTGGGGTCATCGATGCAGATGTGCCCCTGGTGATTGCCCCGGCACACGAGGGCTATGTGTTAGCTCGATTTCTTTGTCGGGTCTGGTGTAGGGAACAATTCCACCACTGGGTCTATATCGTGGCAGTTAATTAACGGGGAACATGTTGCTCTGACGGACCTTGGGGCAGGGCTTGGGGTCGACGACAAAGCCACCGCAAGCTTGGTAGGTGGGCTGCGGGCAGGGAGCAGAGCTCTTGCTGCCAGGTAGACCCAGCGCAGGAGCCAGCGCGATAGCCGAAAGGACGAGGGCTTTGATGGGCGCCATGCTGTCTTGTTTAGAACTAACGTTGTTGTCTGATAGCCCGGAAGTTTGGTTGAGGTTGGCTGCTTGGTTTTGCCGACAGATATTCATTTGCTGGCAGGAAAATACGAGACGGCAGGAGCCGGACGGGTGCTGCGGACGATGATTAGTGGAGGGCTCATGTATTATTTGATGCTTCAGTCGGGTACTGCTTCAACTTGGCTGCTGAGCTAGAACACCACATGAGAGGATTTCTAGGCGAAAAACAACGGCTTTATTTCTCCGAGAGCTGAAACAACGATGTCAGCGTGGCTTTTTTTTTCTTCGAAGGAAGTGTTCGTCACTCCTCGCCTATCATCCATGTATCAGGAAAGTGCATTGCGTGTACTGAGCTAGAAGCTGCGTCGTTCCAATTCCAGTGCCCAGAATCTGGTAAGGAAGGCCCGAATACATGATCGCTAATCCCACCTCAACGGGTCTTGGCCCGATAGCTCACGAGTAGAACCATGGCTTAACCTTTTTTTTTTCTGGGTATTAATTATAACAGGATACTCAGGCTACTTGTCTTTGCGTGTGCACTCCTTCCTTCGGCGAAGGCCTTATAAAGAGAACAAAACCTGATGTCTGCGTATCACGGAAAATCTTTTGCTTGTTCAAGGCGCGGTCTCCTTTCTGCTACAAGATGTCGAGTGAGGCCGAAGGGGGGGTGTTCAACGGGTGAGACGGTTGAATTCTTTGGCCGAGGACCGCCACGAGGTGACACCGGCCGATCAAGGGCGCCGAGGCCAGCTTGTACAATCCACACAATGATAACCCACCAATGAAGCCGACCAAAAGCTCAGGGAGCACAAGACGGACGGTGATAGTCAGATATTATGCGCAATTCTTCTCAGCGACAGACCACCTCAAAATGCTCGGGGCGTCAGCAACCGTTAAGAATTCATGGCCATGATGCATTTCCTCGGTAGGCATGTTCTCCTTGCCACATCTTGGTCCTTAGGGATGTCATAATCACCAACATGAGCATCAGCTGTCTGATAATTAGTTCCGAGTTGTGGCGTGGCTCACCCAAACCTGCATGAGTCCTTTCTCGTTTCCGGGGCTGCTCCTTCCCACCCAAGGCCACGCCTGCTTCCTTTATATACCTGTGCAGCAAGCCGGCTGCCAGCAAGCGCACCAGCTTGTTCCTAGCAGCAGTAAGCCCTGATGGCCGAGCGGGTAGAGCACACATCACTCGCTCCCCGCCCCTCGGGTGAGGTTCATGATGCAGCCACCAACATCAAACCCTTTGCTCTGGTTCGAGTCCCGGCGAGCTTGTGATACCGGCATCCTTTTTTGCTCCCTCGTTTTTACCTACTCCTCTTGTTTTTCTCCAAACTGTCAATTGTAATTGCTTGGAATTGCCGGTTGAGAAACCCGTTTGTGCCTATGCAGATTTCGGACATGTTTAAAGTCCCCTCGCGCGGTGCGTTTCGCGACTGGAAGATCCGTCACGATCGATTCTCAACATAAAGGGGAGTCCGAGGGTCGATCGGTTGTTTTGGCGAGACCTTGTTCAAATTTCCTGCGAACTCCTCGACGAGATATCTGCCCCGTGCTTCTGCATAAATCCGAGTCTCCCTGGTGATTTCTCCATTGTTATGCTGACTCGTGACACCAAAAGCGACGCAGGTGACCCGTCGGGTGTTAATCAAGCATCTGGACACCCAGCTTTGGCAGGTGGTGCTGAGGGAGCACAGGTTCGCCGGCATGGATGTAACCCAAGCTTCAACATCTTTTTTTTTTTTTTTTTTTTTTTTTTGCGTGAGCTCTGATGGCCGCGAAAGATTTTGGAGAAGCCCGCCATTGATCGGCCACACCCATGGCAATGGCACCCTGCCGACAGCCGACCAAAAGCGGGCAAAGATGCGGAGGCGAGACTGCGGGGTGAGCACCGATGATCAGCCGATTCCAAGACGCCCGTCCTGTCCCACGAGTGACGACACCCTGCTCCATGCGGGGACCGGGGGATCAACACACACGACGTCGTGCCCAGGAGCGGTCTGCTGCCGTGGTTTCTCCACATGTTGATGTTTGCCCAGGCGCCTGATTCGGGCAGATCAACATAAACAAAGGCCCCCGCCCCTCGTGTGCCTTGCCAGGTGTTGGAGATCGACTCCTCCTGCCAACGCCTTGATCGCAGCTGCCTCTGAGCCTGCGGCGAAGAGACCTTCAAGACGGCGCGCAGAAAAACAGCCGGGATGCTCTCCTCCCCAACCGCCGCCGTGGCCCAGGCGGCACTTCTGCTCGCCAGCCAGGCCGTGGCCCAGGAGTGTCCCAACTACGTGGACTACTTCAAGCAGAAGCACGAGCCGCTCAGCACCGGCCGCTACGCGCTGTCTTATATGCGCCCGCCCGTCGAGTGCCGCACCTTCAAGTCGCAGGAGGTCGAGGACGCTGTGGCACGCATGCGCTCGGCCATCGCGGACCCGGACCTGGCGCGCATCTTTGAGAATGCATTCCCCAACACGCTCGACACGGCCATCAAGTGGCGCGGCAGCGCGGCCGGCAACGCCGACGAGGAGCTGACCTTCATCATCACGGGCGACATCAACGCCATGTGGCTGCGCGACTCGGCCAATCAGATGCAGTCTTATCTGCCGCTCCTTAAGGCCAGCGACTCCCGCGACAGCATCGCCAGCCTGTTTCGCGGCACCATAAACCTGCAGGCCCGCTACCTGTTGACGTCCCCGTACTGCAACAGCTTCCAGCCCCCCGTTGAGTCTGGGATTCTGCCGGCCAAGAACGACGCGGCTCGCGAGGATACCGTCACACCCCGCTACGACAACTCTTCTGTGTTCGAGTGCAAATACGAACTCGACAGCCTGGCCGCATTCCTGCAGCTGTCGCACGACTACCACACCGCTACGGGCGACGCTGCCTTCTTCGGCCGCTTCCGCTGGGCCGACGCCGTCCGCGCGGCCCTCAAGGTGGCTCGGGACATGATGACGGGCACGTACGGCGAAGACGGCCGCGTTCTCAGGTCTGCCTATACCTTCACGCGCATCACGCCACGCGGGAGTGAGACCCTGACCAACAACGGCATCGGCAACCCCGTCGCCAACGGCACGGGGCTCATCAGGTCGGCGTTCCGCCCCAGCGACGACGTCTCCATCTACCAGCTCTTCATCCCTGCCAACATGATGTTCGCCGCCAACCTGGCGCGCGCTGCCGACATCGCGGCCAAGATCTCGAGCGGCAACCAGGCCCTGGCAGGGCTTGAGGCCGAGATGCGCGATATGGCGGCCTCGCTGCGCAACGCCATCAACAGCCACGGCGTGGTGCCTGACGCGACGCGCTCGGCCGCGGCGACGTCTACGCCTACGAGGTGGACGGCTACGGCTCCGCCAACCTCATGGACGACGCCAACATCCCGAGCCTCCTGTCGGCGCCGCTCTCGGGATTCCTGGACCGCAACGACCCGCTGTACCGCAACACGCGCGCCCTCGTCCTGGGTGAGAGGGGCTTCAACTCGAACCCGTACTTCATGCGGGGCCCCGTCATCAACGCCGTCGGCGGGCCACACATCGGCCCCGGCTACGCCTGGCCCATGGCCAGCATCGTGCGCATCCTGACCAGCGACGACGACGCCGAGATCAAGGGCGTCCTGCGCGAGCTGGTCAGCAGCACCGATGGGCTGGGGCTGATGCACGAGGCTGTCAATGCGCACAACCAGTCGGACTGGACGCGGCCATGGTTCGTAACTTGTTGTTCTTCCCGCTTCTCGCGCGTGTTCACCCAGCTGACTTTACTGCTCTTCGGCACTGCTACAGGTTCTCGTGGGCGAACGGGCTTTTTGGGCAGATGATACTGGACCTGCAAGAGAGGAAGCCTAACATCCTGAAGGAAAGCTTCCAATAATTGGAGAGGATCAAGCTTGGAAGAAGGAAACCTGGGGCTCCTCTGCTGTCGCTCAGGGCGGGTGTGGACTTAGGCGTCGTGCATGTCAAGGGGCCGGTAATTCAATCTTGAATGATAATAAACCGATGAACCTATTGTCCTTGACGTCTGAGCGGATGAACAGTCCCTGGAATGGAATTATGTCACTGTTTTTGCGACGACGCGTCTCCTCGACCGAAATGGCAGATCCAGTCTTTGTGCACGCAAGTCCGATGCAAATCCGAAGAAGAGACGCTGGAGAGGTAGTTCCTAGTTTTTTTTTGTCTGCGCGGCAGTTCTCTTGCCGATCGCGAGGGGTAATACCACGGCACAGGCTGCAGTTCATTTGCTTCCCTGAACATTATTCGCTGCCCTCCAAGGCGATGTTGTCAGTCGACCGCGTCCTCCACCCTTGGCGCCGTTCTGGTGCTACTCTGTCATGCCAGGGTAAATGCACAGGCGAAGTTCGCAGTAGCACTGGCTGGAAGAAAATGGCTGATGGTGTACTATAATGGCTGGCTACTGTCTATATATGTATATATCTTCTCTTGTGCTACCCTCTGCATCGAAAGTCGTGCTTTAATTCTACGTCTGCTTTCGCTTTACCAGCGCCATCATCGTAAAACTCCTAAAGACCAAGCAGTTCCTTTTGGAGCATCGGCTTCGTTCCCCTAGGAAAAGCGCGATCATGCCATACGCGCGGAGGATGCGCGGCGCTTTGGCTGCGGTCCTGTGTCTCCCACACACGGCGTCCGCTGTGCTCGCCGCCGGCACATCGAGCGCGGGGGCGCCCCTGTTCCAGTACGAGACGATCCAGCTCCGAGCCGAAGACGTCGCAAGGCTCGGCGGCCAGCACGCGGCGCTGCTAGACTTTGAGCACGAGGGCAACCCCGCCCCGGTGCTCGACGCCGACCAGTGCAGGGCGTTTCCGGGCACCGACTCCTGGCCGGCCCAAAGCGCGTGGGACGTGCTAGACGGCGCGCTCGGCGGTGCGCTCATCCCGACGGTCCCCGTTGCGGCGCCCTGCTATCGGAACTGGGGCAGATACGATGCGGAGAAGTGCGCGGCCGTGGTTGCGAACTGGACGGATCCGTATTTCCAGTAGGTGGAGCTGTGTTGCGAGACAGCCTGAAGGAAAGTGCGGGCCAATGAGAGACTAATGACCTGGGGCAACACAGCGAGGCGGACCCGACGTCCATCATGTGGCCCCTCTGGCAGGGCCGGACGTGCATGCCGACCCTCAACGGCAGCAGCACGCCGGCCGAGGACGGCTGCACGCTGGGCGGCTACCCGGCGTACGCGGTCAACGTCAGCACGGTGGCGCAGGTGCAGCTGGCCGTCAACTTTGCGCGCAACGCCAACGTCCGGCTCGTCGTCAAGAACACGGGCCACTGCTACCTGGGCAAGTCGAGCGGCGCGGGCGCGCTGGCCGTGTGGACGCACCACCTCAAGGACGTCGATTTCCTGCCCGAGTATAGCAGTAGAAGCCCGGGCGGCTATGAGGGGCCTGCGTTCAAGGTCGGCGCGGGCGTGACGGTCCGCGAGATCTATAGCGCCGCGGACAGGAACGGGGTTACTGTGTCTGGGGGGATTTGCGAGGCGAGTGACGGACGGCCCAGGCGAATTAAGTGCAAATGTTGGAAGCTGAAATACTGACTTGGGGGCCAAAAACAGAGCGTCGGCTTCACGGGCGGCTACCTTCAAGGAGGCGGGCACACGCCCATGTCGGGCCTACACGGCATGGCAGCCGACCACGTCATGGAGCTAGAGGTGGTGACGGCCGACGGGCGCTTCGTCACGGCCTCGCCCGCCAGCAACGCGGACCTGTTCTGGGCGCTGCGCGGCGGCGGCGGCGGCACCTACGGCGTGGTGACGTCGGCCGTCGTGCGCGCCCACCCGCGAGTCCCCGTCGTGACGTCCTGGTTCAACATCAGCACCTACTCCCCGTCGTCGGGCGCCGTCGAGGCGACCCCGGACGCCTTCTGGGCCGGCGTGCGCGCCTTTTTCGAGCGGTTCGTCGAGTGGACGGACGCCGGCACGTACTCGTACTTTTGGCTGTACAACGACGGCGGTGGCCGCCTGCGCCTCGAGGTCGTGCCCTTCTGGGCGCCCAACCACACGCTGGAGTCGTTTGACACCCTGACGAAGCCGTTCTTTGCCAAGATCCGCGACGAGCTGCGCCTGCCGGGCTTCGCGCCGCGGACGCGCGCGTTCGACGCCTTCTACCCGGCGTACCACGACAGCTGGGGCAACGAGACGGTCGGGAATGTCGTCGTGCCTGCGAATCGGCTCTTCCCGCGCGCCGGGTTCGAGGACCCGGCCAAGTTCAACCGGACCTTTAATGCGCTGCGCACGCACGCCGAGGAGGGCGCCGGCCGCATCTGGGGCGGCTACCACCAGGCGCCGCGGAACCGGGCCGGCGCCGACAACGGCGTCAGCTCGGCGTGGCGCGAGGCGGTGGCGTTCCTGATCGCGGCGCTGCCGCTCGCCGACGACGCGAGCCCGGCGCAGGTCGGCGCCGCCAACAGGAGGCTTCTGGACGTCTTGATGAGGCGGTGGAGGGACGCCGCGCCGGCCAGCGAGGGCGGCGGGTCGTACCTGAACGAGGGCACGCCCGTCGAGCCGGACTGGCAGGCGAGCTACTACGGCGCGCAGTACCCGCGCCTGCTGGAGATCAAGAGGCGGTGGGATCCGAGCGGGGTGTTTTACGTCACGACGGGCGTCGGCAGCGAGGGCTGGGAGGTCAGGGACGGGGAGCAGGGGACGCAGACGCAGAATGGGAGGCTGTGCAGGGTGTGAGTTGGCGGCGAGCGGCTTTATTCTCCTTTTGGGTTCTTTGTCTCTCGGCTTTCTTCGAGCACTCGAGAGGACTACGAAAAGTTTAGGGGGTGGACATTGGTCTTGCTTCAATCGCCATCTACTTGCTTGACCACGCTTCGCGTCAAAAATTCGTCCAAATTTCCATTACGACTTCAAGATCCACGATTCCGAAATACCAGAAAAAAAAGCTTATTATCGCTTCAATGATCACGCGACCAGAAAACCCAACTTTTTCCTTCCAAATCCGAGCTCGACCGAACAAAGCGCACCAGCAAGACAGCGAGGGGTATCGGAACATGCTCCGTATATGATCAAACAAAAAAACACCAGCACAAGAAAGATTCCATCAAGGTCAAAGATGCTTCGCCAGTATTCCCAAGGTGTCAAATTCTTGTGTTGAGGATGTCCCGCACACTATCGGTGCTTGGAGGTTATACGCAGCACCCGTGGGCCCTTTTTCGCTTTCTGGGGAGGAGGCTGTGGCTGGGCCTTGCTCCCCGCGATCGAGACCCATGAGGGCACTGGGAGGATGGTGTCGGCAGCAGCTGAGGTGGCGGCAGCTGTGAGGTGGGTGGTGGTGGTCGTCGTCGTGGCGGTGGTGATGGCAGTAGGGGCCTTTGATGGGGCCTTGACGATCGCGGACCACTCGGCCTTATACTTTGGCCTGGCGGCGGGCGGCGGGAACTTTGAGCCGGCCGGCTTCGCCTCTGGGGCGGTGGTGGTGGCGGTGATGGAGGAGTGGTAGGAGGCGGCTGAGCTTGTGGAGGAGTAGGAGGAAGAGAGAGATGATGATGATGATGATGCGGAAGAGGAGGAAGAGGAGGAAGAGGAGGAAGAGGAGGAAGAGGAGGAAGAGGAGGAAGAGGAGGAAGAGGAGGAAGAGGAGGAAGAGGAGGAAGAGGAGGAAGAGGAGGAAGAGGAGGAGGAGGAGGAGGAGGAGGTATCTCGTTTCTTGGCTGCAACCATTGACCACGTGGTGTCTTGCCAGCTGGGAGCATTCCAAGCTTTGGTCTTTGCGGTGGCGTTGATGCTGGCGGCTGGCAGGATCCTTGGTATCTCGATGGCGACGGGGGCACTTTCACCACACGGCCTCTCTCCCCCGAGCTCCACTGCCTTCAGGCACCACCCCATCGTACTGCAGCTTTCAGCCATGTGGCCGAGCAGGTCCTCGAGGCTCTCTCTGCTCACACGCAGGTGCATCGGCGACTTGTGGAAGATGCCCAGCACCGAGTCGGGCACCACCGAGACGTTCTGGACGTACACCCACGAAGCCTGCGGTTTGGGCATCCTCATGTGCGGCGCCTCGAGCGTCAGGGCCTCGCGGCCGGAGTTGGGAGGGAGCTGCGAGCCCACGAAGGCGCGGAAGTCCTGCTGCCTCTTGCGTCTGTGGGCAGCCTGCTGCCAGGGTGGGAGGTGCCGCCTCTCCTCCGACGCGTAGGCCGACACGGTGGTGATGATGGACCGCTTCTGGTCCGGGCAACGCTTGAGGATGATGACGGGGTGGCAGGTCGCGCCGATGGCCACGCGGCCTGGCCCCTTGCCGATTAGGATGTTGTACTCGTCCTCTGTGAACAACTGGTGCGAACGCAGGAAGGCAATGTCTCCATCTTGCCACTCCGCCCAGCGAGGCTTGGGCTGGTACTGCATGGTCTGGGTGGTGCAGTGAGGGTTGGGTGCCATGGCAACGGACTGGTTTGACTTGGGGAGAAGAGGCAGGAGCGACGATGCCCGACTTGATGTTCTCAGCTTGCTTCGACAGGCTTTGCTCAGGAAGTTGCAACGGACTTGCTTGAGAAGACGAGAAGAAAAGTGTGTAGCGGTGCAGGAGAGACGGCCAGAATTTCCAAAGAACAGGAAATCGGCTGCATTTTTATACAACGTAAAGGGAAGGATTTTGGAGATAGGAGCAGACCCGGGAGTTGAAATTTCGGAGATAGAATCAAACTTGGGCGTTGGAACCTTGATCATAGCTTCAACGGCGTCGTTATTCCAACAGTCGCGCCATGTTTCTAAAGCCATCCCAGATCAATGGGTCGTAAGGGCGGAGTTCAGCGCAGAGTTTAGAGGAACACCGTCTGCCGCCAGGTAATAGGCGAAAGGTTATAGAAAAAGGGATGGATGAGAAAAAGGAACAATGAATAAATAATGGGCGGGGTATCGGGGTCATAGCAAGAAGTAGTTTATTAGCTGGTAAAAGACCTCGGGGCAGCCGGGAGATCTCTACCGCAATTTTTTCCACAAACTCCTATGGGTTACCGATGGGGGGCCCCAAGGACTTTTTTGTTAACACCTTCGTGGTCCAAAGTTCACTTCTAAGTCGGAGTACCCCCTGTTGGCCACCTTGCACGGGCCCGATCACCACCAAACCTAGTGCATTCAACTGCAAATTTCTACCTTTATTTAACTAACCTCGATACAAGAGTATACTGATTCCTGATCAAAAATTTCCGCTCTTTCTGATGCTGTATCGCCTGCCTCCTCAACGTGCCCCCTTGCCTTTGAAATGCGCCGGATATTCACAAAGGTCTCGTTGGGATCCGGGGCCACCCTCCTTTTTTTGCGAGGCCGCTGTGCCTCCAATTCGGCCTCCAGCTGCCTAATTTTTTGCAGGGCCTCAGCTAATTCGAATTCACGCGCCTCCTAGCCTTTTTGGAGCTTCCGGAAGAAAAGTCGGGCCGTGGGGCTTGCCGGAAGCCGACCCTGAAGGGCGCTGATTTGGGAGGCCAACTTTCGACTTTGTTTGGGAGTCTCCTAGGGCATCCGGGATTGCAATAAAAGGACCGTTGAACGTTGTTTGGCCCTGTCATCCTTTGCAGATTGTTGAATTTGGGCTCGTCGGTCGTCTCGTTGGGAGTTTTCGAGTATAAGCCGGTTTATAAGGGGTTTGTTGATATTCCGAGGTTAAAGGCCAGATGCCCGCCACCCCGATTTAATTATATAAGGGGTAAAGGCTTTTGTTCGTGCGGAGGCATAGCTTTGCAAAAATTGGCGCTTTACTACCACAGTTAAGCAGGTAAATAAAGCTTGGGACCCGACTATTTGGCGGTAGGCGTGTTTAGAAGGGCTGAAAACGGATAGATCCAAAAGCTGCAAAACGTGCGAGGAATGAGGGGGTAAATAAAGTAAAAAAACGTTATTTTGCAGGCAAAGAGACATAAACTCTTTGGTTATATGCGATCCGTGGCCATCCAATATTAAAAGCCGGGGTTCAGGGGTAGGGGGCCGGGTGCGAGGGAGGAAGATTTTTTGCAGCCATTCGACGGCCGTGCGATCCGTAGTTTACCCGTTATCCGTTGCAGTGAATTCCCAGCTTTTAAATTGGTTTAAATCCTCCGGAAACCATTGCTCTTGTACGTATTTTCCTTTAAAAATAATGAGGGGAGGAAGCGAGACCCTAGTGGCCGAGATGCACTCGAAAAAACTCGTCCAAATGCGAGATCCGGGCTTTTTCCTTTGCAAAGGCCGGCCCTCCGCGAGGCTTAAAACAAGCCCGTTGCCTGTTTTTCCCTTTTGTAAGCCGCCTTCGTTTGCGCTGTACGTATTTTCCGGTTTGATCCCGGCCACCTCCGGTATTTGCAAACGCTCCCACCACTGCTTTATTATTTTAGTAGTAGCCCCTTTAACGCGTGCACATTCCATGCGCCGGCCCCTTCCGGTACGGACCTCTGGATATCGGCCTAAAAAGCCACGAATCCAGTGCTTCCCGGGGGGCTGGGAGGCGCCCCCTTGCCGGAGGATCTTTTGTGCAAAAAACCGGACTTTTGCATGCGTTGGCGGGAGCCCTAGGGAGGCCTGTAACAGGATCCAGTCGGCTACGCGCTTCTCCTGCTCCGGGGCTATCCGCTGATAGGGTTTTTAAAAACTGTCAGATAGGTAAGGCGCCCTCAAGACGGTGCCGTAGGGTAGACCTCGGTATACCCCAAAGTCGGGCGGCCCTCGCGATTGGGACCTTCGCTTGTACGGCGGCGACGGTCTGTTCGACTTCTTCTTCTGTATAATGTTTTTCTGGCATCTCGGCGTTCGATTGCAGCAAAAAGTAAGGAAAACGGATCAAAATTGATGGAATGCGGTAGAATTGAAGTACGCGCGACGATTCGAGGCCGTGGGGAGGCCGTGGGGCGGCCGGGGTGGCCAACAGGGGGGGTGGCCAACAGGGGAGGGGGTGCACTGACTTATTAATTAGGCCATAGGCCACGGAAAAAGTATTAATCCAAGCTAAAGGTTTGGGTTTGAGCTTCCCGGACCCCTTTCCTCACACCCCTCCAGGGCCGACGGTCGTCCTTGCTTGGCTTCCAGTTGGGCGGTCGGGCCTTTGTGCCTTTGTCGAGCGCCCATTGGGTAAGGCGCTCTCTCCACTCCAAGTCGAGATCTTTGGGAACCTCGCTCTTGCCGTGGTGTAACTTGGTTGGCATGACCTCGCACGCCCACTGTCCGATGGTTTTTGTTATAGCATCGAATTCTTCCTCTGATGAACTGGCTCCGCCGTCCTTCGCTCCCGGGTATAGTTCTGACAAGAATTGCATAAGTAGTCTGAGGCAGTGTTTGTCGGACGGACCCATGACATGCGAAGGGATTTTGGCGAAGTGGCTGAGAGACTTTTCCAGGGAGACCATTATCGTGGTAATTTTATGCCCTATTTTCGATATCGTTAAATGTCGCGGAGTCGAGACCCGCTTCGCGCTGGATAATGAATAAAGTTTTTATAATGCCGGTTTTTACCACTGGGCCGTTGCAGAAGAAAACAAGCCGCAGGCCGCCGCCAGGGTCCGGCTTTAGCTTGTCTTGTAAAGTGATGACTGTGCTCCAGGCACATAGGAATAGGCTCTTATCATCTTATACATCGGGTAAGGAGGGGGGAAGGATATATAAGCGGGCGCGGAACTATGAACGATCTGAACCCAATCACGTCAATAAAGCTCATTTCGGTGGTTAGGGGGCGGAGCACGTTGCAATGTATGATTAGCTTAAGGCAGACACTATTCGCTTCCTAGAGCAAGCGGTCATCGGTGTTTGGGAGTTTTGACTGACGCGAATGACTCCACCTAGGCAGCTAGGCGCCTAAATGGGTACCTAGGTAGGTAGGTAGCTACCACCTAGGAGGTATCCATGGCAATATTTAAAAATGAAGTCACGCTTCCCAAAGTCAAGGATGTAACGGAAGACAGAGGAGCAGTAATAGTTACCCTACCTGGGTCAGCGAAGTGTCGGAACTGGCGCAGACAAGCATCTCCAAAACTCGCGGTTTGGATGAATGTTATTTATTGACGGTGCCGAACGGATGGAAGAGTCACCATCAGCAGTTCTTAGGAACAACGTGTACAAGTTTCTGGGTCACGCAGGCCCTACGGAAAACCCAAACATAACTCCGTGACTCCGCCACAGGCTTGAGCATAAGTTACCAAGCCTCCCACTTCTGCCCACCCATGGCGATCAAGCGGTTGAACAGCTCATCCCTCAACGGGCACGCTGTGATCCGGTAGCTCTTGCCATCTGAGGTCTTGATCTCGAGCCCGTCCTCAACCTTGCGCTCCAACGACCACCCAACAAGAAGCTTAGCCTTCCACCCGTACCCGCCAAACTTCTTGAGTTCCACAATGTCAGCAACAGCCACGCTCCACATGGCGTGAACCATGCGCTTATTGTCGCCATGCTGCTGCTGCGGCTGCTCCTGTCCCTTGACGCCGCCTCCTGTTACCTCCGTGGCCAAGTCATCGTGCGTCTCGGTGCTAAACGCCACGACGGCAGGCGTCGCAGCGGTGCCCAGGTAGACGTGGCCCTTTTTGCCGCCGTGGCGCGCCTTGAACTCGATGGGGCCCGATGTCACGCCCGAGTCGCCCTTCTTGTGCGGGACGAACGCCCAGCCTGTCCTTGGCGTGGCGCGACCCCAGCACCTTTGCGCGCACTGTGTCGGTCCCGATGGCCGTCTTGACGCCGCCCTTTGACGTGCCCTTGAAGAAGCCGAGGATGCGGCTGCCCTTCCTGCCGTGCTTGGCCTCCTTGGCCGCGTCGATGTCGGCCCCGCCCGTCTCGTGCTTGGTGGACGGGTCGTGGCGCATGGCGGCGTCGAGCTCGGCGTCCGTGGTTGAGGGGCGGCTCGGCGCCCGTGGCGCGCAGCTGCGAGTCCGTTACCTTAGCCGGCTTGTCCGGCGGCGCCTCCGATACGCGCGGCGGCGGCGGGATCGGCGCGCGGTTGGCCTCGCCGATGCGCAGCAGCGTAATGGTGAGCTGCGCGTTGGTCGGCACGCCCTTGAGCACCGTGTTGCGCAGCTCGACCAGCTGCTGCCAGTTGGGTACCGTGCGATTCAGCCAGGTGAGGCCGCGCGTGATGATGGGATCGCCGAAGAAGGCGAAGCCGACGCCGGCCGTGATGGCCTTGGCGAACACGTAGGACGATACCACGAGCGAGGTTACTACGAGCGGGATGACGAGGGTCGCGATTCGAGGCGGTAGGTCTCTTGGGGGAAGGGAGGCGTCGGTGATAGCGCGCTGCAGTATTGGACGGCCTGTTAGCGTGTCCGACGGCAGGGTAGCTAAAGCAAGTGAGACAAGGAAATAGCGAGAGGGCCTTACTTGGCAAACCGTTCCCACGTGTCGGCGATGTCGGCGATGCCATGCATGATGGGCCGCATCTTTGTCCACATCGCCGTCTCCATCGGGACCTTGGTTTTGTCTTTGGCCCCGTGCGGCTTGTCGCTGGCTGCCTTCTCCTTGGCGTCTGCCGCACCAACGGCAATGGCCGTTGGGTCTGGGCCGGCGTCGTCCACGGGGTTGCTTTCGTCCGCCGCAGGCTCGTCTTGTGGGTGCTTACCCACGGCGCTGCTGAGGGCCACGGACGCGATACCGTTGACGAAGTTGCTAGCCTCCTGCTCGACTGCCTCGCCCTTGTGGTTCTCAGGGGCACCGGTGGCACTGTCATGACTTCCCAGCACCCCGGACTTGGGCTTCTGCACGCCACCAGATCGGCTGCTGACCAGGGCCATGGGGGCGGGAGGGAAGAGGAAGGCGCGGGATGGCTCGTAGACGACCAGTACTAGGGCGGTTGTGGTCAGCAGAGGGACAAGGAAGTCGAATGCCCATGCGACAAAGTAGGCCTGTGCGGCGAGAAGCGTCAGCAGAGAACCCGGTTGCCCACTCTTATGGCTAGTTGGGTACTCACGACACAGAAGCAGGTTGTTCGTCTAGTTTCCCTCCAGGAACGAAGGCGGGCGACATGCTTGACGGCTGCCAGCACGCCAACAATGACGGTAGCGTAGAGTCGCTCGAGATTGGCGCGGAGCTTGTCGGGCGAAAACTCTTCCTCGTCGGCCACGTTCAGGTCCAAGTTTCCTGGGACTGCGTATGGCACCGATTTGACGTAGTACATTTGCTGCGAGTGCGGGTTTGGTTAGCTCTTGGCTCTTTTCGTTGCTGTTCCTGTTCCTGTTCCTGTTCCTGTTCAGCATTCTCACCTTGTTGAAGCGCCGAACGAGCACCCACAACTCCTCGTTTGACATGCCGCCCATTAAGGGCTCGCCAATGTTCTGTTTCTTCTCGTTCCATCCCAGGTGGGCAACCTCGACCTGCCGGTGGTCCTTTTGGAGCAGGCCTTTGTCCTGGTGGTCATCTGTGGCCAGGGCGTGAGAAAGGGTGGCGTCTTGGTGGAGCGAGTTGGAAGTCTCTGTACGTTCTGGGTCCGTTACCGGCTGGGTGTCGGCGGGGATGGGGAGGAGATCCAGGAGACCGGTGCCGGGACCCTCGTCTCCCGACACAGGGTTTGTGCCGTTCTGCCGGGAATCCTCGGACGACATGGCGGGCTATGCGCTATGCGTGGTGTGTGGTGGATGCTACCCTAACATGCAGCGGCCCGCCCCCGAATCTGCTTCGCGTTCGCGCTGCGCTGAACTTTGTGGGAATGCACTGTCTGGAACGGGACGACCTGTAGGATGGCAGTCAATTGGATCTGGTGCGCGTCAAGATATCGAAAAGGAGGATTGAACTTAGGTGGACTGCACACTACATGTATTTTAGGTAAAAATAGCCGCTGGACGAACGAGCTCTTGTCTGTTTTATTCTCTCGAGGGTGCTTCACTGCGCAGTGGTTCCAGCTGGGATTGAATCAATGACGTCGATGGCTGCACAATTCTAGCTTTTGCCAACAGATTCCGCGTGGCTCAATGACAACGCTCCCATTTTTTTCGTTTGTTCAGTCCAATCGCCTGGTATGCAGCACGGTTGGGTGCACTGGCTTATTACGTCACAATATTTCGCGCATGCCACCATACCACAACTATCAATCAACGCACGTGCAAAGCGCGCACGCACGCCGTCTTGGAGCATGCCGTACCCGTCCAGATAGACAAAGGCGCGTATCAGGTTCTCCATTATAGTTTCCCTCCAAGAGAGTTGGTCGTGTCTAGAACGACATTGGGGACGAGGCGTCCAGGAAAGATGGACGTCAGACGTCAGAGAAGAGAATAGAAAAGGAAGGAGAGCAGTAGACGGACTCGACGGTGAAGCGCCTCCCAAATTCGATTTCAAAAACCAACGAGGTAGATTCTAACACCCTTTCGCGTACGTGCTTGCACACAGCGCAAAGATGCTAGCCCAAGGGGTGGCCCGAAGCAGGATGGTCGATGCCTCCAGACCCAAGAGAGACGCCAGTGTCGCAGTGGCGCCCGTAATGGGTATGAGGAAAATGTCTTGGTGCCTGTCGCCCCCATTCAGATGGTAGACGAGTGTGAGGGCGGCGAAGTGGAGCGAGACACCCAGAACGAGAGCGCCGGGGTGGGAGAGGAATTCCTAGCGAGAATGTCAGGTGACCAAGACTCTGTAGTTGTTAAAGGGACAAACGATCAACTCACATGTCGCGCGAGGTTGAATTGGAGGTTATCCAGCTGTTTGTAAGGACATTCCAGGCGCCATTGGGTCATCAAGATTGCCCCAGCAATCGATACCCCTATCAGGGCGAGTCCAAGCCGCTTCAGTGGGCGTTCGGAGACGGCCGCCGGACGACAAAGCCCCGAGTCCCAAGATGTCCCTTTCCGGAGCGGACTGGTTCCTGTGTCCCCGCCTGGATCATGCCGAGGCGTGAATTTCTCCACGTCCGGGTTCTTCACATCCTGAGAGTATCTCGGTGCTACCCCCGGCGGGCAGGGGATGGACATGTTGCGCCTCCAATCGACTGGTCCGCGGTATGCCATGTCCCAGCACCTCCCAAGCAGCAGCGCGACGCCTCTGAATCCGGCTCTCTTTCCGGGCACGGCACGTCAACGCTTTCCCCGTGCTTCCCCTCGCAATCGGCCTCGTCCCCGGCCGGCATCGAGGGATGTAGATCGTGGCCACCGGTTTGATGACATTCGGGAGCGAGCGATTCGACACTAGGAACGGAAACATGTTAATAGCGGGCCGAGCATCAGCTGGAACCCCCCTAGTCGTACCTCGACATCACCTCTGACAAGAGGAGAGAAAGCTTCGACTCGCTCTCTTGCGTCCAGTGTGGACATTCCCGTGGGATTGTCGGAGTGTAGTCGGCCCTGGCTTCCAGGACGCGGGCTAGGACGGCCAGGGTTGAGATGCACTCGTATACGTCCAGGAGAAGCCCCCGCATTGCCGTCGTGGAAACACGGCCGCCCGACCGTCCATGGCGGCGGCGTCTTCGCTGGAAAAGTTGGCAAGCTTGAGCTGCGGGGGGCGCGACAGCCCCATCGCATTGAGTCCCATTTCTTCACGCGATCTCGCGATTGTTGAAGCCCTGGGTCGTTTGGTTTCGTGGGCGCTGCGTCCGTCAGCCCTCTCCGAGGATATGGCGATGTGGTGACTAGTAGTCTTGAAAGGAGGGTTGCCCGGGAGAAATGGCCTTTCAATTTTCGCAGCCAGATCGGGCGCACGAGGAGTCCTGAAGCGCTTGCGGAAGTGCAGAAATCGGGGCGAGGATGGAGGCCTCCTTGGAACATGGGCTGAGGGGTTAATTGCCCATGTGAGCTCCAATCGGGTCGACTGCTCCGCCTCTTGAGGACGCCGCCCGTTGCCCGGCTTGTGTGGGATGCGATTTTGTCTTCCCTCTTCTCGATACCCCTCGGACACAGGTCGCGAGCATCATCCGTGCTTCCTTGAAGGTGGCGTGCCGCCTGCTAAAGACGAAGCACCACGCAGCCGTCGACTCGCCTATCCGCGCCAAAGCACACAAAATTCGACCTCCCCTTGCAGAAGTTGCAGTCCCTGTTTTCCCACCAGTGGGTGTGAGTTCGTGAGTAAGGGAATCCCCATAGTTGGATGTATACTCGAGTTTGTTGGCTATCGAGTAGATTTCGTCGCGATAGCAATGGTAACTGACGACGTGTAGCGGACATGGCCTTGGATGTAGGTCAGGCCGATCGGCCAGAATTATGTCGATATCATCTCCTGTCCAGCGCAGATTCGCCTGACAACATAACCGCGATTGCCGATCGTCCGGCTTCCGAACCATCGACGCAAAATGATCAAGCCAAGGATTTCAAGATCGGCCTCGACCATGCCCCGGATTTTGGCTCCGAGCACAAGTTGCTGGTGCCGGAAAACCCCTTCGCATTTTCGATCAACCAGCTGTCCAAGCTCCCCATGCCCAAGAGCCACAGCGCCTCCCTCGCCCTCGGCGGCCTAACGGGCCTTGAAAAGGGCCTCCGCACCAACCGCAAGACCAATGATATCGCCGTCCAAAGCCCTTCGTGCTTGGGCACCTCCACCGAAAATATCGTCGCGAAAGCCGCAGCGGCTGACGGCCGCGAACGGACGGCACCTACCAGCTCCTCGCAAGGCGGTGGCTCAATAGACCGCAAGCGCGTTTTCGAGGAGGAGGACTCGCTTGAGCAGATTTCCCTGGGGATACCCAACAAGATGAGCGCCGAGATTTTTCTGGCCGGCCAGACTCAGCTGGTCGAATATTGCCACCCACTCACGATCACAACAGGCCACGGAAAGGCACTCGATGGAGATCACTTGCCCACGGCGCGGGGGATCGCCAGAGACTGTGGACTTGAACCCACCGGCGCTGTTATGGAAGGGGCTGTCTTCCGCCGCCTCAGCGACGCCGACATGACAGCCGTGCTCCCGCGCCTTCGTGTGCTCGCGCACGCGTCGCCCGACGACAAGCGCCTGCTCGTGCAGAAGCTCAAAGGCCTCAGCGAAACGGTCACCGTCACCGGCAGCGGGGACGACACGCCGCCAGCACTTGCCATGGCAGGCGTGGGGTTTTCGATGGGCACGGCGGGCACCGCAGTCGCCAAGGAAGCAGCGCACATCATCCATATGGACGACAGCTTCAGCCCCATCATCGCGGCTCTGGAATGGGCCAAAGCGACTAACACGGCTGCCCAGAGGTTTCTGCAGCTTCTTGTCAACGTGGCCGCGGCCCTGCTGTATACCTCGGCTGCCACCAGTGGGGACCTCAAGTGGGTTCTGACGGCGTCAATGGTGTGGTCGTACCTCTGCACCGACTCCCTCATGAACATCTGGTCGGGGCATTGGGCTACCTGCATGTCCGCGTGGGGCGCCTGGGTTTCTGCACGGATGCGGAGCGCCAGGACCGATGCCTTAGGTGGGCGACAGAGGCGCCGCGCACCCGAGTCTCAGTATTATTCCTGGGACTTGCGCGCTGGTAGTCGAACATCCCTTGCGGGTTGTTTGGGCCAGTTGGGGATTGACGTCTCTTGGGGTACGTCCGATTGGCTCCAGCACACACACCACCTGAACACCGTGGGGGCGTTGCATCGCCCAGGGGTTCAACCATACAAAAATCGCCTGGGTTGCGCCAATTATGGCGACCCTGGTGTGGGCCACGTCCTGGCTTGGAGACAGGCAGCGCTTTTTAACACTGTCGACTTGTGCTATGCGGCCGTGGGGATGGCCCAGATGCTACCGCGGAACCCGAGGCGACTGTCGTTGACGGTCGCAGTGGCTCTGCTTCTCGTCATCCCCCCAGCCGCCGCCTGGACGAGGGCGCAAACCGTGCTCGCCCTGAACGTCTGCGTTGGCGCGGTGGCAGGGAGTTCGGCCGTCACAGTCGCTGTCCTGCGGACGAAGGGCCAAGACCTCGAGCCCAAGTGGTGGATCTCTGCCTACTCTTGCTGGGCAGCCGCATTCACCATCGCCGTCGTCGAGGCGCTGCTCAAGCCCTCCATTGTGGGGCGACGGAAGGCGTTCCTGTGCGCGACATTTTTGCTCGCTGCCAACCTCAACGGCTCCCTGGGCGGGCAGGGCTCGTCCGCTGTCGACACCATCCTGACATTCGGTCCTGCTTTGCTCGTCGTCAGTCTTTACTTGATGACAGTTCTGACCGATGTCTGGCCCGATGTCGTCCGCGCCACCATTGGTGTATGAGGCTTGGTGTGAATCGATTGGGGGCGTGCTCTGAGGAGGGCTAGTGCCCATCTTTACATCCGCAGTTTTGGAGTTTGAGGAGTTTTGGGTATAGGAAATGGTATGTTGAGCAGCTGGCTTTCATTATTATCGCGGCCAAAAGCCCCTTTGACCTTCCAGATTACCACATACTTACCCTGTTATCTCTCGAGATAACAGGAAGGGTTGGACGCGCGTGTCGTCGCGCTCCGGCCAGCAGGGCTTAACATTGCCCGATTGCTGTACATTATGGGCGGCGTTCATTGAACCTAGCCCCGGTTTCTACATACTATACTAAGCCTAGTTCGTCTTTCCACGGTCCCCAATACCAGGTCAGGCTCCAGACTCGGGAGTCGATGCCTGGTAGGCCCATCTTCGCCACTCAGATGGGCTTGACAACCGGGTACGCCGAGAACTTGGGGTTGTAAGTCGTCTGGCACCTCTTATTGAACTCCCCTGTCTCGCCCGGAACCCTCGCGAGCTCGTCACTGGGCACGCCAAGCTTGGCAAGCGGTCCCGACTTGGGCTGCACCCTGTCCCAGCCCGGGCCAGCAGCTGGGTCTTTGATCCAGGCGACGAACATGCCGTGGATGGCGTCTGCCAGAGCCCGCTGCTGGGCCGTGACGCCCTGGAGACCGCCGAAGCATTCGTTGCCGCCGTGGAAGAAGGGCACCTCAGTTCCGTGCGTCGGCGCCGTGCCGGGCGGGCCGACGACGTTGTCGTACCTGCCAAAGAAGCGGTACGCCCACGTCGGCTGGGCCTGGGACCTCAGGTCGGTCAAGTAGTCGACGGGGCAATAGAAGCGCGCGTCGCCGTACTGGGCGCCGCTGCGGAGCGGCTCGGACGCGAAGGCGCCGGCCGGGTACGCGGCCTCGAGGGCGGCGGGGTCCAGGTGGGCGACGTCGGCGTTGAAGGAGCGGATCCAGGCCGTGAAGTTGCCGTTCTCGGCGCCATAGACCAGCGAGAAGATGGTGCCCTCGCCGTCCGAGGTGCCGGTCAGCAGCGGCACGTGCGACGCGTACTCGCCGGCCGCGAATCGCGCCGCGTAGTCGGAGTGGCGCGTCTTGTCGTCGATTGTGGGTGTGAAGGCGGTGTTGAGGAAACTGTTGAACCGCTCCGTCTTGAAGGCTTCCGCGTCCAGCTTGCGGAGGCAGTCGATCTGGCCGCCCGACGCCGCCGTTGGGCAGCCGAGATCTGCGGCCATCAGGCCCAGGGCTTGGTCGACGGGGGCGTAGGCAGGGCCAGACATGGCGTTGGCGGACATTTGGACCGCCCCCTTCAAGAAGGTGTCTGGGTGGTTCCAGAGGTAGTGGTCGACCTGGACGGAGCCGGACGAGTGGCCGCCGAAGACGATGTGGTCGGGGTCGCCGCCAAAAGCTGTTCTTGCGTTAGCCCCACCGCGCGATACTCTTTCCGTTATTTCGAAACATACCAGCGATGTTCTCCCGCACCCACTCAAGTGCCTTATCCACATCCAAAATGCCAAAGTTTTGCGACTCATCTGGGTTCGCGCCCCTCAGCTCCGACGAATGGGGCGAGGCAAAGATGCTCTCGCGTGTGTTGAAGTTGACATAGACGACGCCCTTCTTCGCAAAGTTGGTCCCCTGGATCTGCGGATTGCTGTTCGACCCCGTGACCATGGCGCCGCCGTACATGTACACGAACACGGGGAGTTGTCTCTCCCGTCCCTGCTGCTCCGGCGCCCAGATGTTCAAGTTCAAGCAATCCTCGTCCTGCCGCGACCACTGCCCACTCGCCGGCGACGGGGCCTGCGGACATGTCGGCCCGTAGGTGGTCGCGTTAAAGGGCTCCGCTGACGGAACCACCGGCTGAGGGGCGCGCCATCTGTTGTCGCCGCCGGTAGTGGCAGCGAAGGGGACGCCGAGAAAGACCGAGTTCCCGTTCGCGTCGCGAGTCCCAGTGATGGTGCCCTGAGCAGTGACGACGCTGGGCGCGACACTCCGAGGATGGTAGGGGCTTGCGGAAGCAACGACGTGGGATGAGTATGCCGACAGGAGCCCTGCAGCGGCCACGAAGCTGGCCACGAAACACATTGTTCTGCTAGCGGCTTTGGGCTACCTGGTACCTGGGGACCTTAATTGGAAGAGGTTGATGCCATGGTGCAATTTTTCACCGCCCGAGTCCCATGTGGAGCAACCCCTCCACTCCGAGAACCAGGGGCTGGGCCAAGACATTGCCTCACGCCCTCGAATCCTCGCCCGACCTCCAGATCTTGTCATTTCTTTGTCCCCTCCCTTGTCCGGGCCCACTGACGCTGGTACGCCTTTGTTCCCCATCCTAGATTCCACTTTCACTCACCCACTCGACCACCTCCTGACTTTTTTTCCTGTGTGCATGGTGCTTGCGCGAATGATTCCAGAGTCTAGACACAATATGTTTTGGCGGTGATCTCGGATTGGTATGATTTCGCGAGTGTCAAACTCTGCAAACTTAGTCACCTGCTTGGTAGGTGCAAAGCAGGCTGTAACTAGCCCATGCGTGTCCGGTAAAACGAACCTGAGCTAGATATTTAAACCCAAGTTCCTTCACTTTCACGACAATCATTGTCTGCCCTCAGCGTTTTCAAATTCCCTGCGCAGCCCGCATAATACCCTGCTACTACTACCAAACCAGTTTCAGACCATTTAGAGCTTTAAACATCCTATTTTCACGAATTCCTGGGAAGCACAAGACATGGCCCCAATACTGATTGTCATGGCAGCAACGGACATAACTATCGAACTTCCGGCTGGTCCGGTTCGTGTCTTTATTATGGCTGAGGGGGTTAAATGTTTCTATCACCGATGAACTCTAGTTCCGCTTACCGTACCTGCGATATATAGCCCCCTTTTTAGCGCAAGATTCCTATCATTTCCAGCCATCCCGTCTCTAAAAAACGTAACGGCAGTCACAATCACTCCATGTAGGTTCTGTCTTTGCAGATGTTTGTGGAGACACATAGCAAACTCGAACATCGGATGAATAGGTTTCTTCTCCCTTGCCGCCTCAGTTTACCATTTCTGACGTCCTTGTCGCTAGCCTCCCCTGTGCACAGCCACAGGTTCCTTGCCATCCAATTTAAAATGAGGCTCTATCGGGGAACACACCTTTTTTGCTATTGGCACCACCCCCACCCCGATATCGGTGCGCATGGACTTTTTTATGGCGCACCCACACAAACGAACATAGGCTTTAATGCAAACAGGGGCTCAATTAACAGAAGGGAAGCAAATAAAAGTTATCGCCACGAGCAAATTATTAATAAACGATCAAAAACGCGGTGTTAAACCGCCAAATTACATGGAAAAGTGCAAGGGCACGGCGTTAAGGCCGTTTATCTAGGGCTACAAAGGTGCCTAAAAACTCGTAAAAGGATTAAAAAACTCGTTAAATGCCGGCGCAGGCGCTGGAAGGGCGCGAAAGCCCTCCCGGCCGACCGTAAGGCAGGGCGGCCGGCGTTAAAAGCAAAAGGGGGTGCCGAAAGTAAGCATAGGGCCTTTCCGCCTCGTTAGCCTGCCGTAGGAAGTGTTACAAACAGGCTTTTGCTTTTAGGGTAAAGCACCTAAGAAAGGCGCTAAAACAGTACGCTGGTTAGGGATTTTCAAAGGAACTGGGTAACTCGGTAACAGTAATTTAATTGCTTATCCGAGGGGGTGCTTTGGAGCTAACTTAGGTTAACTAATACCGAAGCTTTAGTTAAAGCTATTTATAATAGGAAAAAAACCATTTTTTTTATAGTAACCACCCGTCCGCGCGACGGATTAATATGTTTAATATAAACATATTAAACATATCCCCGTTTTTAAATTAATATATTTGATATAAACATATTAAATATATACCTTTTTTTAATATATCCGCTTCGGACATATTAACGACCCAGGTTACGTAATAAGGGAGTGCGGGGCAATGCCCCTCCCTTTTTCCTGTGCCGCCCTTTTTTGCGGGCGCACTTTTATGCCTTTTAGTCGTAATATTAGGTTTCCCCTTCCAAATTAAATCCTTTTAGCCACGCCTTTTTCCCTTTCCTTTTATTAATAGTAAATACTTTCCTTCCTTACTAATTGCTAACCTTTTTATTTAACAAAATGTTTAGTCGGGTTCGAAAGCGGAAACCTGCGTTATTTACAATTTCGACCGTCCGTCGTAATAACGTTTTTTTTCTATTATTCGTACTGCTATTTTTATACCTTTTTATTTAAATTGCGAGGCTGACGGTTTTTTTCGGTGTAACGCTTTTCCTGCAAACCACTTTCGCTGCGAAAGGTGTATTCGCTAAAAGCGTTTTCGATGCGACATTTTAAGCCTTGCTTTTAAGCATTTCCAATATTATAATTTTTAACACCTTCGCGCGGAAATGGAGTTAAAAACTGCGAAAACGGAATTGCGGGCTTCCTTTACCAAAATTAACCGTTTGCGAAAGCAAAAAAAACAATGGCGCGAAAAGCTTACGCGAGCGATTCGCCGTGGTATTAATTCCGTGGAAAAGCTAAAGCGTATCGAGCGGGAGGAGGCCGAAAAGGCGGCTACGTTAGCTTTTTCCGGGCTTTCCGTTTTACCAGCTCCCGAACTTCCTCCGCTATCCCCGAGCTAGGCCGATCCTGGGTTAACCCGAACTTTAACCTTTTAGCTTTGCTTCGGATTAGTAAGCTTATTTTTAGTGCGGGTATTCCGAATCGCAATTCGAATTCCGGCATAAGGGTTAATTCTTTCCTTAAGGCTTTTCGCTAATACTTTTTCAAAGCTTTTAACGCTTTTTTAAAGTTAGCTTTTTTTTCCCAAATGCTTTTTTTAATTCCGTACCCCACCCATTTAACTAGGTAATGCTTAGTTCCGTCGATTATATCCTCGTTTAGGATTTCCTCGATTTCGTATTTTGTTTTGCTTTAACTTTTATTAATTCGTTGCTTTTAAAACTTAGCGGTGCTAATTCGAATAGGGAAACGTGAAAAACCGGGTGGGATTTTATAGTTAGTGGTAGTTGGAGTTTATAATTAACGTTTGAAATTTTTCTTAGCATTTTAAAAGGTTCCAATTTTTTGTAGTTTAGCTTATCGCTTGGTCGTTTTGTTTTAATATTGCGTTAAAAAAGATAAACGCTATCCCTTTTTTTAAAAGTCGGTTTTTCGATCCTTTTTTTGTTTATTTAGGTGGATATATTTTGTCGTAATTTTTCGAGCTTTTTTTAAAGTTATTTATGCAATTTAATAAGCTTTTTTACTTGTATTCCTGCTGTAAAAGCGTGCTTTTTCGCTTTAAGTTTTTTAGCCGTAAATGTAAACCCGTAGCTTGCGTAAAACGGTATAATTCCTATGCTTTCGTGCATTAAATTGTTATACGCGAATTGCGCTATAAGAAGTAATTATACCCAATTATTTTGTTTATAATTAACGTAATACCGTAAGTACTATTTTATGTCCGTTTTATTTATTTATCCGTTTGCGGATAATAAGCAGTTAATAAGGAGTGCTTTGCTTTTAAATTAATCGTAAGTCCTTTTTAAAACTTGCTTATAAATAGCTTATTTTTATTCGTAATTAAGCGGTTCGGCGTTCCGTATTCCGTTATTACGTTTTTAATAAAGGTATATGCCAATTTTTTAGCATTACTGTTTTTTTTATAAGGTAAAAATAAAGCGTATTTAGTAAGTTTATTTACCATTATTAAAATGCTATTATATTGGATATTCGTTAAAAGCTTTTTCGATTTAAAAAGTTTAACGATAAAGTTTATAGTAACTTTTACTATACCTTATTAAACGCCGGCAAAGGTTGCAATAGCTTATAAAGCTTATATTTGCTGGCTTTGTTTTTCGCATAGCTTTTACAATTTTTAATTGCTTTTTATATTTTAGCGCGGGTTTTTATAAACTCGTAATATTGCCGAAAGCGTTTCCAGGTTTTGGTTATTCCTTAATATTTATAAGCTAACTATTTATAGATTTATAGGATTTTTCCAAAGGTTTATTTTTCCTATCTTTTTGTTTTAGTTAATATCCGCTAAGCCGGAACCAAAAATCTATTAAATTTTTAAAATTATACGAGTTTATTTTAATGTATTAACCTCGTGGTTTAATTAGCGGCTAAAGGCATCCGCTTTACCGTTTTCCGATCTTTTTCGGTATTCGATTCGGATGTTATAATTTTGGAAAAACTCGCTTTACCGGATTTGTTTTTATTTAGGTTTTTACTCGTAATAAAATGTAATAGGTTTTTATAATCGTATATACCACGATTTAATAGTTTATTCCGTATAAATACGGGCGCCATTTTTCGAAAGCTCGAATAATTGCGAAAAGTTTTTTATTATGGATTTGGTAGTTTAATTTAAATCCGTTAAGTTTTTGCGAAAAGAAAGCATACGAGTGCAGCCTTTTTTAATCGTTTCGTTATCCGAATTATCCTTCGATCGCATAATCCAACGCGTCGGTTTTAACCTTAAATGGTTTTTTTAGGTTTGGTAATATTAATATTAGTTTTTATACTATTGCGTTCCGCAGTATTTCGAAAGCTTTTTATTTTTATTTCCCTTAATAAAATTGGGTGTTATTTTTGGTAAAATTCGTAAATGGTGCTACCTTTTTGCTGCATTTTTAAATAAACCTTTTATAAAAGTTTACGAAATTAAAAAACCCTCGTATTTCCCTAACGTTTTTAAATACGGGCCAATTTCTTATTTTTTCGATTTTTTTAAGGTTTATCGCAATTTATCCTAATGTAATTACGAATTTTAAAAATGTAATTTTTTAGGTGTGCTATACGCATTTTTCTGGCTTAATTAAAAGCTTTGCGTTAAGCAGCTTTTAAAGCATTTTATAAACGTATTCCTTATATTTTTCCATTATTTTTAAAAAGATTAAAATATTATCCAAATACGCGAGTACGAAAACCCTAAAATGTTCGCGTAATACGTGGTTAATTATTTTTTAAAACATAGCTGGCGTATTAATAAAACCGAAAGTTATTACTAAAAACTCGTAATACCCAAGTTTTATTTTAAAAGCTATTAACCATTTTTAGCCTTTTTTAATTCGTAATAGGCTATAAGTTTTGCGTAAGTTTAAAGCCGTAAAATATTAGGCTTTCCCGAACATATTTTTTAATTTGTTAATAAAAGGTAAAAAATACCGATCTTTTACGGTGGCCTCGTTTAATAGGCGGTAATCGATATATATTTAATCCGTCCCATTTTTTTTTGGTTTTTAAAAAATTCCGTATTCTATTAACGAATTAAAAGGTCGGATAAATCCCTTTCGTAAATCCTTTTCCAGCTGTTTTTTTAACACTTTTTACTATTAAAAGCTAAACTAATACAGTTTTTGGTATTTAAATTATGCTTTTAGTTTAAACTTAATTTTAAAATCGAACGGCTTATATTTCAAAAGTCCGGTTGTTAAAGTTTTCCTAAATAACCTCCAATACTTATGGTACTTTTCCGGAACGTTTTTTATTTAAGCGACGAGTTTTGTTCGTTCGTTTTAATCGATATCGCTATTAAATAATCGCGAATTTATTACTGCTAACTTTTTAAGCTAATTGCTTTATTTTACTATCGTTATAGCTGCTTTTAGTAATATCGTTTACGCATTATCCGGGGCTCGTAACTTTTAAACTTCCTCGATTGCTAATAGCTCTTTTTATTAAACCTAACCGGTGGTTTAATTTATTCGTAAGTTATGCTTTTTAAACTAAAGGATTTTTAAAATCACATTTACCTTTTTTATATTTATAACGTCCAGAATTATTTAAAAAATTTTCTGTTAGCATCGAAATTTAAAATAATCGGTTTTTTTATCGATAAAACCATTGTTAAACGTAATTGGTTTCCTTTTTATAGTTTTTAAGCTATACGGTTTTTATTTCCTTTATATTGGAATGCCGTACTTTTTCGTTACTTTTAGCGAAAGGTAATTGCTTTAAGCCCCGCTATCGATTAAAGCGTTTAGCCTTTTTCTTTTATGCAATAGCATAACTATTAAATATTAATATTAATTAATATTTATAACGGTTAGGGTTTTTATTCGTTATTATACTTTACGCCGTGCTTTTATTTCGGGTAAATTCCTTAATTTTTTGCTTTTTAAAATGCTTTTCCCTTATTTGCAAGCATTTCGGACCAGGTAAACCTACTGGTTTAAACCTTTGCTTTTTTTTCCATATGCACTTTACACTTTAGCTTTCCATAGTTATGGTATATTAGGATTTTTAATATGCATAATATAAAGTATTTTAATAACGGCGCGAAAGTGGCTATAACTTATTGGAAATCCACCGTTTTAAGCTTCCATTTCGGGAATTGCCACTTTCGCTTTAAATGCCTAACCGGCCTTTTACTATTCTTTTTAAAGAAAAAGTCGGTTTTTAATTTAGCCGTTAAATATTATTAGCATTTATTTTATATGCATTTTGCTTAAAAAAGTTCGACATATTTTATCGAGTCGGGATCCAAATTTAAGTAATCGAGCGGATATCCCTTCGCGTCCCGTCGTTCCACTTCCGGGGTTTCGTCGTAAGGTTTTCCGTGGTACGTTACGATTTAATTATCCTAAAACCAATCTAAAAATTAGCCATTATCGCCGTAGGCCGGTTTTTCGCGTATTACCCCTCCAAATGGTTTAAGCTAATCCTAAAACCATTGGTCGTTTTTAAAAAACCTAAGCGAAATGTACGTTTTACTAACGTCGAACGCCCGAATCGTTTAACTAGGGCTTAGTTCCTTTTCGTGGCTTTTTATAAAGTAAGTTTGGCCTAGCGGCTCGTGGTTAACCTCGTCGTTCGTATTTAAGGAAATCCTTTCCTTATTGCTAATTTCACTAAGTAAGGCTTTATACCCCTTTTTAAATACCGAATTGTTTAACTTTTACCTTATTTTTTCGATTTTGGCAGCGATTCGGGCGACGTTATCTTTTTCTTTTTCGAATTTCGTAAGTTCGTTTATAACGTGCTATTTACTTTTACTGTTATATTCGAGCCTAATAGGGCTTTTACTAAATCCTTTACGTATTATAGCCACCCTTTTTTAAAGGTACCATTTTAATGCGTTTTTGTTAAACTAATGCATTAAGCACGAGTTTTTATAATAAAAAATCCAGCTAAACGCTACCCCGGGGCACAGGTTATCGTTTTCCCTGTTTTCCGCCCTCCGGGTTACCGCTATTTAGCGTTCGTTACGTTACGGGCAGTTTTTTTTTATATAGCTTAATTGGCCGCATTTAAAGCATTTCCCGTTTTTAGGATTTTAAAACCGGACTTTCTTTTAATGCGTAGCTCCCGTATTAAGGTTCATAAGTTTAAAATGTATCCCCGACGCTATCGATTGTTATTGCTTAGCCTTTTTTTAATTAGCTTTACTTTACACTATAGTTTTAAATTATTGGCCCTTTTTTTCCAGCTTTCGTTTGTATAGCTTATCGCTAATCCTAACGGCCGTAATAACGTATTCGGCGAAAGCTTTTGGTTATTTAACTTTAGCCATTTCGTTTTTTACATTATCCCGTAAGCCATTGTAAAAATGGGTAATTTTAATTTATTTAATCCAATTAAATTTATTAACGAATCGCTGGAACTTTAAAACGTAAATTAACGCTGCTCCTTTTTGCCGAAGTTAAAATAACTCCCTTTCGGCCACTTTTTTTTTCGTCGATTTATCCGAACATTTTAGCGATTTTTTTTCCGAACCGGTTAAAATTGGCAAATACGACCTTTATATCCTCGCCGAACTCGTCGTATCCTTTTAAATAATCCGCCCATATAGGTTCGAACCAGTTTTTAACCTTACCATTTAAACGCGTAACGGCGTAAATAACCTTTTATTTTTCTCGTTCGAAATAGGCTTAATAAAATAGGAAGTACCTTTTACATTCGGTAAAGAAAATCCTTAGCTTTCCCTTTTTTCCATCGTATTTGTTAAATATGGGGAATTTATACGTAAGCACCGTGGGTTTCGGCTGTCCGTCGATTCCGGTCGTTTTAATTTCGGCTTCGGCTAGTTTGTCCTTATTTTATTATAATTTTTTAATTATAAGCTAAAAAAGGTTAAAAGCATTAGCGGTAGTGTAAGTTACGCTACCGTAATCGAAATTAGCCGTAAGCGCTGTTTTACTAGCTCCTAAAATCGCTATTATCGTACTGTTCGTACTTCCAGTAAATGCTAAATAAAATTAGTTAAAATGTTACAAATAAGCTTTTGCTTTTAAAGTAAAGCATTTAAAAAAGGCGTTAAAATAATACGCTAGTTAGGGATTTTTAAAGGAATTAGGTAACTCGGTAACAATAGTTTAATTGCTTATTCAAAAAGGTGCTTTAAAGCTAATTTAGGTTAATTAATACCGAAGTTTTAGTTAAAGCTATTTATAACAAAAAGGAAACCATTTTTTTTTATAGTAACCACCCGTTTCGCGCGACGGATTAATATATTTAATATAAACATATTAAACATATCCCCGTCCTTAAATTAATATATTTAATATAAACATATTAAATATATCACCCTTCCCTAATATATCCGCTTCGGATATATTAACGACCCAGGTTACGTAATAAAGGAGTGCGGGGTAATGCCTTTCCCTTTTTCCTGTGCCGCCCCTTTTTGCGGGCGCACCTTTGTGCCTTTTGGTCGTAATAGGAAGGCCCTTGTTCGTGTTGCGAAAGGTTTCGCTTGGCGCCGGCACGGATACCCGTGCGGGTACTGCGTGGGCGCCGCGCCGGCCCCTCGTTACCAAAGGGGCCGGACTTTCGAGGACGGCCTTTGTAATTGCCTACCGGATTTGTAACCCGGAGTAAGGGATCTTTCGTATTCCGGTTACCTTTTCGCAGCCAAAAGCGGCTTACAAAGTCGATTTGCAAGCCCGGAAAGTTAAAATTCTCTCGTTAGGCGTTATGCAAATTTAAAAGCTCGTAAAAGCAGGGCAGGCCGTACTGCTTACGCGTAGCGCGCGTGCAAAAAGGTAAAAGAAGGCCGTTAAAATGCAATTGGAAGGGTAACGTTGTTAACGCACGCTTATGTATTTAATTAAGGAGATTAAGGCATTAAAAAAAGGCACGTAAAGGTAATTGCTTTGCTTATAACCTCCCGTAATAATCCCAGCGGATTTTAACCTCGAAAGCTTGCTGGGCCGCTTTAAAAGCCGCGATCCGGTAATTCGTTTACGTTAAAGTAGCTTTTACAACCTGTAATAAAGTTGCTTTCGCAAAAAGGCCGTAGGTTTTAAAAAAACCCGTAATTTAATTTCGAAGGTGCCGTGGTAATAAACCCGTTGGTAGGGTTATATTTAATATAACAATAAACTTATTGCCGCTTTATTAACCAAACGGACCGTTACAAGTAGTTAAGCAGGGTTTCCTGCTTGTAAAATTGCATTTAAAAAGCGGTTTAAACCTTTTTATAAGTTTTAAAAGTTGGCGTATAAACGACGTGCTTTTAAAAGGCAAAAAAGCCGGCCCGGGTATGTTTAACGTCGTTAAAAAAGTGTTAGTATTTATTAAAGCCTTACGCCGATTTAACGATTTGGTAGCTATTTGTAAAAGTTTAAAAGTTTTTCGTATTAGCTTTATTAATAGCTTTGTTAATGCCCGGGCCTGCTTTCGGATTTTTACAATTCGATTTATCGGAAATATTTTTCGCCACCTTTCCAGCCTTTTTAGCAGCCGCAATTTTATTCCATTTTTTTTTAATATGTAAAACTACGTTAAAATTAATATGGTAAACGTATAATAAAACGTGTAAAAAGGAAACGCGTTTAAAGCGGCGCTACGAAAGCGATTATCCCCGTCGGTAATAATAATTTCGGGGGCCGGAATTTAAACTTTATTAAAAAAATCGCGGAAAATAAAAAAAACCTACGCAAAAGTTACCTCGGTTTTATTTGCAATTAAAGTTTAAAAAACCGGCAAAGTTATACGTTCGTTAGTAATAATTACCGCCGTAAACAAATGCATATTATGCCGGTTAGTTTTATAAATAACGTTAATTTAAAAGCAGCGCGAGCCGGCACGAAAAATAAAAACGATTTAATCGTATATCGAAACCGCGCTCCGGAAAGTTGCAATGCTTTTTTAGCTTTTTATAAGGAAATCTTAAAGGTTAAAATCTTTAAACGCTATTATAAGCTCGTCGAAAAACCGTAAAAAAACGGCCGTAAGTTAATACCCTTTAACGTTTTTTTTTCTTTTAAACGGCTCGCTAACGGTATAAAATAGCAAGTTGCTAAAACCCGGTAAAGTATCGCCGCCGTAAAAAGTTAAAAATCGCACGCGTACGTATCGTAAAGTTGGCGAAAAAAAGGCGCAAAAGCTTTCATTACCGTTCCGTAATTTGGGAAGCGAAAGCGGTAGTTTCCGTAGCAATACTTTAATTCGGGCCGTGGCTTTCGTACTTAAAGTTAATTATTTAAACGTTTTAAAGGTTTTCGTTAGCTTTAAACCTTTGCAAAATGATCCTTTACGGGCAGTTAGCAATTTAAAAGGTCCGGGACCGGTTGCGCAACCTTCGGAAAAGCCGGTTTTTTTGTTTAAAAAAGCAGAAAAAAGCGCTTTTTTTTTAGCAAACCCTCGCTATTTTTAAACGTGCGTGCGGTAATTACAAGCTCGTTTTGTTAAAATAACCACGGGTTAAAAGCATCGACGAGGCTTTAAAAGGTAAGGTAAAAGGTAAAAAGTACCGCGGTAAACTCCCTAATTTAAAGCCGCCCGTCCTAAAGCGCGGGACCGGCGGCTTCGTTTGCAAAAGGGCTAATAGCCTCGTTTGCAAAGGCTATTAGCCTCGTTTGCAAAGGGGCTATTAGCCTCGTTGCAAAGGGCTATTAGCCTCGTCGTCGCTCGAAATCGCGATAATTTCGTTTATAGTAATTGGTTATTATGCTACAAAAAAAATGCACGGAAAACGATTTAAAATGCATAAAAAATGTTAAATTATGGGGATTCCCGGCGAATTTGCGGGGTTTCGGCATCGGATAACACAGGGGGCGCATAGGCCAAAAATGGAAAAGGGTACGTGCCAATAGCAAAAAAGGTGTGTTCCCCGATAAAGCCTTATTAATTAAGCCTTAAAAGTGATAAATACATGGTATGCAGCTCAAAGGCTGGATTGCTTCGTGTAAAGCTGGTGACATAACAGCTCCCGGTTCTTGCTAGTGTAACGCCACTCCCAGAACACTATTTATCGCCCAAGCACATCCTATTAACCTTGAAGTCCACCAGGATGTCTTCGAACTTCCCCATGTTGGCGAGTTGAGGCATTGGCACTGCCTGATTGCATTGCATCCGAGGCCTGTCTGGCCGCTCCTCGAGCGTAGCGCGTCGGGCCGCCTGCATCGCCAGCTGGAAATCTGATACCAGCTGCGCTAGTGTCTCGTCTTCGCCGTCAGCTGGCAGCGCCTGCTCGAGGGCCTCCCGCGTAAACGGGGACACAATGACGAAGCGATACTCGGCGATGGGCTTTCCTCGGCGGAAAAGACGGGCGGGAAGGTCCACGCAAACGGCTTGGGCGAAAGCGCCCTCCCCGTTGGCAGGCCATCTGCCCGCCGCCTTTTTGTACATATGTGCGAGGTGGGTGATTGCACCTTGAGTACTGCGGTGCCCTTTTGGTGGCTTCGGGTGCTTTGACACGAGGTACTTCAAGTAAAGCTCCTCGTCCGTCTTTCCAGTCTGATGATCGCGGATTTTAAGAGTGAGATTTCTGGGCAGCCGAGACATATATACCGCCATCTTGTGAACAAACTCCTCTGGGTTGCCAATGGGGTACCCAAGGATTTTGCTGACACCCTCATATACCCTAGGGGTCCAAAGTTCGCTCCTGGTAGGCCATAGGCCACGGAAAAATTCCAGGTCGGAAACTTCCGGCGCAAACCCGAATGTCTGGACCTGGATTTCTTGGACACCTCTCCGTATTGCTGGATGGGATGAGATTTTTGCCAATCGGTTTAAAGAGTCTCCAATAGGGCGGACGATGACTTTGGTAATTAGATATTCGGCGGCGATTTGGCTGAACTTTGTACAGACGAGCCGTAACTCTCGTACATCGTTAACGTGGGCGAAGATTGCGCCGAGGATTTCGTTTGGCATTTGCAAAATTCTAGGCATCGTGACGGAAAGACACGGAGAACGACGTGTTAATCTGGTATGCCATAGTGCAAAAATGTAAGCCTTATTCGTATACAGCATAATACTTGCAAAAGTACGCACATCTATTAAAGATGTCAAAACTGGCCAGGCGACTTGCTGGTAATGGTTTAAGGGCAAAGCGCAATAAGCAGCAAGCTGCTTCGCTTTTTAAAAGGATTGGCGCCCGGAAAGAGCTTTAAAATGCTGAACAAGCTGTACCAATGATCTGGCACGGGTCGACTGGTGCTAATGCGGTGGCTCGAAAGGCGTGAGCCCTGTTTAAGTAGGTAGCTTAATAGTGGGTAGAGTTTTTAAAGGTTAAAAATGGAACTGGTTGTTGGAACCTTTGTGCCGACCTCGTTTTTTTATGGGAAAAAACCTGTTATGTGGCTTGACAGTATTTTAAAAAGGCTTTATCGGGGAACACACTTTTTTGCTATTAGCACGCACCCTTTTCCACTTTTGGCCTATGCGCCCCTTGTGTTATCCGATGCCGGAACCCCGCAAATTCGCCGGGAATCCCCATAATTTAACATTTTCTATGCATTTTAAATCGTTTTCCGTGCATTTTCTTATAGCATAACAACCAACTGCTATAAACGAAATTATCGCGATTTCGAGCGACGACGAAGCTAATAGCCCTTTTATAAACGAGGCTAATAGCTTTTTTGCAAACGAAGCTAATAGCCCTTTTGCAAACGAGGCTATTAGCCCTTTTGCAAACGAGGCCGCCGGTCCCGCGCTTTGGGACGGGCGGCTTTAAATTAGGGAGCCTACCGCGGTACTTTTTACCTTTTACCTTACCTTCCAAAACCTCGTCGATATTTTTAACCCGTGGCTATTTTAACAAAACGGGCTTGTAATTACCGCACGTACGTTTAAAAACAGCGAAGGCCTGCTAAAAAAAAAAGCGCTTTTTTTTGCTTTTTTAAGCAAAAAAACCGGCTTTCCCGAAGGTTGCGCAACCGGTTTTGAACTTCCCAAATTGCTAACTGCTTATAAAAGATCATTTTGCAAAGGCTTAAAGTTAACGGAAACTTTTAAAACGCCCGGATAATTAACTTTAAGCACGAAGGCCACGGCCCGGATTAAGGTATCGTTACGAAAGTTACCGCTTTCGCTTTTTAAATTAGGAAACGATAGTGGAAACTCCTGCGCCCTTTTTTCGCCGACCTTACGATACGTACGCGTGCGATTTTTAACCTCCTACCGGCGGCGATACCCTACCGGGCTTTAGCAATTTGCTGCTTTATACCGTTAGCGAGCCGTTTAAAAGAAAAAAAACGTTAAAAGGTACTAATTTACGGCCGCTTTTTTACGGTTTTTCGACGAGCTTACGGTAGCGTTTAAGGATTTTAACTTTCGGGATTTCCTTATAAAGGGTTAAAAAAGCACTGCAACTTTCCGGTGCGCGGTTTAAATATACGATTAAATCGTTTTTATTTTCCGTGCCGGCTCGCGCTATTTCCAAATTAACGTTACTTATAAAACCAACCGGTATAATATGCACCTATTTACGGCGGTAATTATTACTAACGAACGTATAACTTTGCCGGTTTTTTAAGCTTTAATTGCAAACGAGGCCGAAGTAACTTTTACGTAGGTTTTTTTTACTTTCCGCGATTTTTTTAATAAGGCCTAAATTCCGGCCCTCGAAATTATTATTACCGATAGGGATAATCGCTTTCGTAGCGCCGCTTTAAACGCGTTTCCTTTTTGCACGTTTTAATTACGCGTTTACCATATTAATTTTAACGTGGTCCTATATATTAAAAAAAAATGGAATAAAATTGCGGCTGCTAAAAAGGCTGGAAAGGTGGCGGAAAATGCTTCCGATAGGTCGGATTGTAAAAATTTAAAAGCAAGCCCGGGCACTAACAAGGCTACTAATAAAGCTAATGCGAAAAACTTTTAAACCTTTACAAACAGCCACCGGATCGTTAAATCGGCGTAAGGCTTTAACAAATACTAATACTTTTTTAGCGACGTTAAACATACCCGGGCCGGCTTTTTTGCCTTTTAAAAGCACGTCGTTTATACGCTAACCTTTAAAACTTATAAAAAGGCTTAAAAAATGCAATTTTACAAGTAGGAAGCCTTGCTTAATTATTTGCAACGGTCCGTTTGGTTAGCAAAACGGCAATAAGCTTATTACTATACCAAATATAACCCTACTAACAGGTTTATTAGCACGGCACCCTCGAAATCAAATTACGGGTTTTTTAAAACCTACGGCCTTTTTACGAAAAGCGATTTTATTGCAAGTTGCAAAAGCTACTTTAACGCAAACGGATTACCGGATCGCGGCTTTTAAAGCGGCTTAACAAGCTTCCAAAGTTAAAATCCGCTGGGACTACTGCGGGAGGTTATAAGTAAGGCAATTACCTTTACGTGCCTTTTTTTAATGCCTTAATTTCCTTAATTAAATGCATAAGCGTGCGTTAGTAACGTTACCTTCCCAACTGCACCCTAACGGCCTTCCCCTACCTCCCTGCACGCGCGCCACGCGTAAGCAGTACGGCCTGCCCTGCCTTTACGAGCTTTTAGATTTGCATAACGCCTAACGAAAAAATCTTAACTTTCCGGGCTTGCAAATCGACTTTGTAAGCCGCTTTTGGCTGCGAAAAGGTAGCCGGGATACGGAAAATCCCTTACTCCGGGTTACAAATCCAGTAGGCAATTACAAAGGCCGTTCTCGAAGGTCCGGCCCCTTTGGTAACGAGGGGCCGGCGCCAGGCGAAACCTTTCGCAACACGAACAAAGGTCTTCCCTACGGCAGGCTAACGAGGCTGACGAGGCTAACAAGGCGGAAAGGCCTGTGCTTACCCTCGGCACCCCTTTGCCCTTAACGCCGGCCGCCCTGCCCCTACGGTCGGCCGGAAGGGCTTCCGCGCCCTTTCCAGCGCCTGCGCCGGAATTTAACGAGTTTTTTAATCCTTTTGCGAATTTTTAGGCACCTTTATAGCCTTAGATAAACGGCCTTAACGCCGTGCCCTTGCACTTTTCCATGTAATTTGGCGGTTTAACACCGCGTTTTTGATCGTTTATTAATAATTTGCTCGTGGCGATAACTTTTATTTGCTTCCCTCCTGTTAATTAAGCCCCTGCCTGCATTAAAGCCTATGTTCGTTTGTGTGGGTGCGCTATAAAAAAGTCCATGCGTACCGATATTGGGGTGGGGGTGCGTGCCAATAGCAAAAAAGGTGTGTTCCCCGATAGAGCCTTTAATTAATGCCCATTTTCCGATAACCTCATCCTTTAGCCTCTCGAAGCGGTGTTGCCCCATCGGCAGAACGGCCGTTCCTTTACTAATTCCTTTGGATTTACCCGAGGGCTTTTTGGAACGGATCCTAGCGCGAGTACCGGACTACCGTGCGGCAGGCTGGGGATGGGGTGCTGATGCCTAAAAAGTCTGCAGAAGCCTGGGCTTGGACATCGTCAAACGAATGAGCATGATGGACTACGACGGCCAACCGGCCTTCCGACCCAAGGATGACAACTGACTAAACAAACAAACGCCCAACGAAAGCATTTCCGCGAGGCATGTTTAAAGAGCCGCAGACAAGGCACAGCTCGTAACCTTATGCCGTCCGATTTCGGACGGATGGTTTGAAAGAACTAGCTATCAAGTTAGAATTGGCAAGGCATCAGGGGGTACGGGTCCGGGCCGCTTTCAGGCGCGAGGGCATGGTTACAGGCACAAAGCATGTGGCCTTTGGAGAGCGGGGCCTAGATAGTTGCTTTGCTTTCCTCACCTCACGCCCGAATAAACCGGTTTCTGCAGCCTTTAATTACGCCGTTTTATACCACTTCAGTGCTTGATATAAAGGCTTACAATCGGTTCGTTCTATTCGAGAACTGATACGCTAAATCCGGACGTGGTGGTGGAGTAGGTTGTATTAAAAGTAATTGCAGCCCACACGGCGCCGGCGGTGCACTTGCGTCTGCTGATGGTCCCTGGGGTTTTATCTGCCCAGCTTCGCGGATTCACCTGCAATCCCCAGATCGAATACTACAGGGACAAAAAGAAACCTAAACAATAGACACAGGTTGGAGATTACGGAAATCCCAACGCTGCCCCTCCAACATCCCATCAATGTACGCGGGGCCCAGAATAGTCCATGAGTTGGGATCTTTCCCTTGTGGTCTCAAGATCATTGGCCGATCAACGCCGCTGAACAAGAAAATAGCGTCCCCTTCCGTATTGACATGTTTGCAGAGCCCAAGAGTCCGTGCTCCGTGACAAAGAGCAGCCGGTCGGCATTGAGCATCCATATGGCATGATTCAATGCCGACGCCTTGGGGCACATCTTGAGCGCACATAGCGTCTGCCATTCCTCCTCGATCGGGCGTTCCATCATCCGCATGCGGAACCAAAGGTTGTGCTGATGCTCTTGGAAACCCTTCCGACGTTCGAGCCTCCAGTTTGCTTCTATGAAGTCGCGGGATCGGTCCTGCGCCTTGTTTATCAGGTACAACCACGCAAACATGGCGGCGGGCGGATGGCAAGATTGCAGGCCGAGGGTGAGGACCTTTCCCAGGGCGCCCACCACGCCTTCGTACGAGCCGTACGCCGCCAGCAGCGAATCGATGTGCTTTTGGATGAGTGCGTACCATTCCCGATAGGCCCGGACGGTTTTTTCGAACCCCCAGTCGAGATTGACGAGGTCGCCGTCCTCGACGAGGGCTGGATCTCCCGAGGGGTGCCAGATGGTGTGCGTTGTTTTCTCCTTGATCGTGTCGACGAGGATGCCGGCCGTCTGCAGCACACCTCCGTCGGTGCTGAAGTGGAAATCCGGCACCGAGTCGGACGAAGCTCTCAGACCGCTCGAGTTCCAGTTGTCTCCCATCCGAAAAGGGGCTCCGTAGTCGGGAACCCAACTTGGTTGCCTCGGGATCATTGACGATGCTGTGGCGTCGTTGCTTTTTGTGACGAGATTCAAAAGGCTCAGCGAGTTTGTTGCTTGGCAGGCTTCCTTGGTAAACTCCAAGTAGATCTGCTCCTTGGTCTTTCCATAGTCGACCTCGGGTAACCTAATGCCGAGCCGCTCCAAGACGCCGTATAGCCCGTAAACTCGGTCCTTTGGCTCGGTGACATGGCAGGCGCGGCAGCGGAACAGGAGCAGATCGAGCGGGGTTTCAGAACGGGAGAACGCACTGCGGTTGAGATGACATGTCACCAGATACGCCCAGGTCGTGTAGTTGTAGATGTACGTATCCTGCTGGTAGAGCTTGTGGGCGGACGAGAAGCTGATGAGGGCGATGGCCAGGCAGTGCATCGGCATCTCGAACCTACCGCAGTTGACGAGCAGCGGGCACATGGAGGACCATGATGCTTCGGGGGCAAGGACGGACTCCTGGATGGTCCAGACACGTCGCCACCAGCTGCGATGCAATATGCCAAGGAAGTAGGGTGTGTGACCCCGGGCTTACGCGTCGTTAGCTTGTTTCCCCGTTCTAGGGCTCCGAGCACAAGTCCGGTTGCTCACCTTCGATGATGCCGTGAAGGCGTCTGGTCAGCCAAGTACTTGCTGGTTCGGGGAACCACAGCAGCACCAAAATAACCACACATAGCTGAAGACGAGCCCGGTTCCCTCGTCGGGGAGGCCGAGCCAGACGTTTACCAGATATGCGCGCCCGTAAATCTCCGTCATCAGTGGGACCTGGATGGCTTTCTCCTCGCGGGACCCCTGGTCGATACAAATGGCGTCGATCCAAATAAAGAGTCGGGCATGTCTCAACATGTGGCGTAGTATATCCTCGCAGTTCTTCGTTATTGCAAGCTTCTTGCCGCCGCACAGGATGTAACGGTCGAAATCCTGGCCGTCCCAGCTGTAAGAAATCGCCCGGTACGAAGAGACGAGACTTGGCCTATCTAGGGAGACAGGGAGCAGATCGCATTCGATGACGCTGCCTCGCAAGCCCAAGACGCTTGGTTGCTTGAGCTGCAGAATCCGAATGTGCCGCTCACTAGGGAGCGGGACATATGTGTAGGCCTCTTGCGGAAGATCTGCTTTGGCGCGTGGGAGGTAGTCTTCCATGGGGTCGCGGGCGGTCGGGTCGCGGTGCCAGCGGAACGAGAGCTGATAGGCAATGTTGTAGGTGGCTCTGTAGAGGACGCTCATGGCGGTGAAAACTCCACTCAGCACAGGCAGCAGCATTCCTAAGCACCACGCAAGGAGCCGAAGGCCGGCGACAAGCAGCTGGTAGGAAGCGTTTTCGATCGGATCCCCAGGCATCTTGGCAGTGTTGAAGTGCCTTGCGACTTCGGTGGTGAACCCAAGATCGTGGGACCAAAAGGACAGAACAGGGCGTGGGTCGCGGAGTCCTAGATTCGAAGGTCTGGCCGACGACACCTGCCTTTCCGAAGAATATCCTTCCGAGACCAGACCAGAGACGAGACTCTGTCGCGGGCAAAGAAGGGAGGTGGCGGCAGTAAGAACAATAAGTAGGCGCAAAGCTAGGCCCGCGAGGCCGACGTAGCGAAGAACAACTCTAAAAAGTGAGCGGGTGAGCGAGTGAGAGATAGTATGGAAAGTCGAGCGCAAAAAGGAGAATGCGCGCGTGCTGTGACGTGGCCGTGACTCGAAGGCTCGGCAGCGTTGTTCCCGATCCCGACCTGCCCTACTCTCCCCCCCTCTCCTTGTTCATTTTAATCCTGCCGACCTTCCTGCAAATATCGCACGCCTCTTGTGCGTGGGCCTGGACCGGCATGTGCCAATGGGATTCCTGGTCGGTGGCGTTCCGAAAGAGATTGCGAGGCGCTCGGGGCTGAGCGGCTGAAGCAACCCCTCTCTCTCGGCGGCGGAAGCCTGGAAAAGGGCTCTGAAACCGCGCCAGGGGCCTATTCCTTTTAAAAGGTTCTCCTTGCCACGGCGCTGTACGCCTCACCGGAACCCAACTCCGTCCTCCATCGCCGTTCGTGACTGCTCATTCCACTATTAGAAGTCGATCCAGCCGTTCGGGGTTGTGTTCTCAATCGACAGCAATGAAGGAAGTGCTCTTCTACCACCAGACCCCTGGCTCATTCAACCTCAACACCATCTTGCGCAATTGCTGGGCGTCGATCCTCCATGCACTACTGATGCGGTTTGTCTGGCGAGCGGGATACATCGAGTCCGTGGTGGCATTCAGCTTCATGCGACCCTCCCATTCTATCCACCTGCTCGGCCTGGAATTAGTGGCCATGTTCGGCATTGACCCCCACGACCAAGCCGAGCTGATGACAAGCCCGCCAGACCTGGACAAGGCCATTGTCGCCCTGTTCTCGTACATCGGAACACTCACCGCCCTCCACCTGCTGGGCTTTGCCACCTCGCTCGTCTTGATGGCGATATCCTTTGTCTGGCGCCACATCGTCCTTTTGGTGGTTGTTCTGGTGTCGATGGCTGTGTTTGAAGGAGCTGCCGAGCTTCTCGGTGGGTTCCTGTGGTTTCTCGCCGCGTCTGTCGGCCGGGCCGTTGGTCCGGCTGTCGTTACTCTTCCGGTCCGGATCGTGGCTTGGGCCACCTCTGTGTGCGGTCGGCTTGAGCGCTCCGTGGCGACGAGCGGGATTCTGCAAAGAGTCCTCGGCGAAACGCCGCACGCTGAGCTCCCTGCTTTCGATTACTCGCCCATCGACCCTTCCAAACAAGTTCGACTTTTGGAGATCGAAAGAGCCATACCTTTTTCACTTCCCCGGGCCAGATTGGTAACCTACGACATTGGCAATCTACCACCGTTCGAAGCCGTCTCCTTCTGCAAATCTGTGCGACCCGGCGCCATGTGTCCTATCATCCTGAACGATAGGAGGTGGCTCGTCGACGAGCAGGTTGATGCGCTCCTCCGCCGCCTAGGGCGCATGCTCAGGAAAAGAGTGGTTTGGATCCAACCCATTTGCGCCGACGACACGGACCATCAAGAGCGGGCGTCGGAGTCTGTTCACACGAGCACCATGTACCGCGAGGCATTCCGGGTCCTCGTGTGGATGGGCGAGGGGCGCTTGGTCGTAGCAGCGGCGGGACTCATCCTGGGGTTGGTGAATACCCTGTGGAAGACTAGCATGGGGGACGCCGTCGCCTACTTTGGCCGACTCTGCATGGGTGAACGAATCGGGTTCGAGGGCGATATGCTGGACGGTTTTCTCGAGTTTCTGGACCACCCCTGGTTCGAAAATGTTGAGAACTTTAACAGGGTGATAAGGAGCAGGCAAGTCACTTTCCTGATGGGCAACACGCCCATTATGGCGCAAACCATGTCTTTTGTCGGTGGTATTCTCGGGGCTTGGAATCGCGAGGTCCTTTTGGCAGCTCTCGCCCTGACGGGAAAGGCGATTCGATCACCCCCTGCAGGACTCGATCCGCTGGTCACTCTCTCTGTCATTTGCCGCCAGCCATTGCAGATCGAGGACCCAGAGATTACTGATGTCCCTCAGTAGGGAATGTTGGAAACACAGTCCCACCTTGGCCTCCACGCGCTGCCATGGCCGGAGTCGGGGACCGGCAGTGATTTACAGTTTGTTGCGGCCATCTTCGGGTACGGGCAAGAAATCACCGGGATAGGACTGTGTAGCTGTCCAGGTGTTCACCTATTACTAGAGCAGACGGCAAGCAACAAGTTCTAATGCGTACAATTCACCTCCTCCCCAATTACCCCCGCTCAACGGTGCCATGCCTCTTGTGATGCTCTCCAGCTTTGGCCACCAGACTGGTCTTGGACGCCGGCGCCATGGACCGCTTCGCCTGCCCTCGACAGCCCAGCCACTGAGCTCTTGGGTGGCTTAGGTTCGAAGCCGAGGAGCTGGGGGGCCAGAGTGTTGGTGGAGCCAAAGGTCCAAACTCGTAGGCATGGTCGCAGTGGTAGTCAGGGAGTTCGGGATCCAAAAAAGGGCGCGCCTCCTTTCCTCCGACCTTATGAGTGTTGTCCGTTTTGAGTGAGTGACGGACCCGGCTGGGTGGTGATACCCCTGAACCGCGCGTGAGAGCGACTAGAAGCTCTGGCTTGCCCGTGGTGGGGGAAGTGTTTGCGCAGCGCCGAGGCAAGTTCCAGGGCGTAGCCGAAGGCCCCGGATGATCGGCGTGTAGGAGTTGATGATGTGAGCATAGGCGTTGGACGTGGACGCCTCGCGGTGATCTCCCGCCGCGTGTGGAAGGGCAGGGAAGCGGCGAGCCCGACGCCTATTCACCGGAACCGGTTGGCTCGATCAACAGGGGCTTGTCCAAGACGTGAAGAGGGCTCAGGATGGTCCACGCAGGCCGTCCGCGGCCAGCGCTCGCCTACCTCGACTTCCCGGACGTATTCACCGCGATCCCGGGAGGGCACAATCAGCTGTGAGGCTGCCACCATGCGACTCAGGGGCTGCCAAGCGGGTCGTTCAGGGATTCCAGGTAAAGGTTGATGGACGGATGCTCCCAGAGCGGGTTCTAACGGACGTCGTCGAGCCGGACTTGGATGGCGCCGCCAAATGCGAAGGTATGGTAAAGCGCGCACGGTCGGACAAGACTGAACGTGGCGCTGGGCCAGTGGACATGGTGCTCGGGTCGCAATACCTACGCTTGTCGATGCCGCTGTCGTGGAAGCCGGGGCGCGTTCGCCGCACCTCCCAATCCCTTGATTTGCTATTTTCAGTTCGAAGACTAATAGTTACAGCAAGCAGTAATCTCTCCCAGAAGCGGCCTCTCTGAAATACTAGTGCGCTGAGGAGATGCTGTATTGCAAAGTAGAGGTGGATGTATCCCGTTGCCGGGATCACCAGGCGGTGCCCCTAGCGGCCTTCATTGAATTGGTCTTTGTCACTGGGTACCTTAGGTATATACATCGTTCCAGTATATAAATCCTTCTACCTCGTCAGACCCTTCAGCGCGTAAAACTCGGCAACCCACTGAGCCATCTGCCCCGCCTCATCATCGGCCATCTTCCTGGCCCCCTCGTTCGCGTCCCAGTTCGGTCCGTACAGGTCGGAGCAGTGCACGCCGCCCGGCAGCACGCGCACCTGCGTGCCGTTGCTCCCGTCGGCGCTGCTCTGCATCGGCCCGCCGGGCCGCACCGACGAGCTGACTGTGACCTCGCGCCACGTGTCGAACTGGCCGTTGGCGTACATGAGACGCGGGAGGTGCAGGTCTGACCAGCCGCCCGTCCACGCGTTCACGTCGGCCTCGGTCCTGCCCAGGGCGTAGCCGTAGGCGCCGCCGGGGAACCAGAGCTCGCACTGGTCCATCCAGTACTTGTTGTTGACGAGGCGCGAGACGATCGAGGGGCGGCCTTCGGGCGCGCCGTTTTGCCACCAGCCGAAACTTTTTTTTTGCAGTTATGGGTCAGATCCAGGAAACAGACCTGACAAAGATAGAATGTAGTAATCATGGGGGTGAAAACTCACGGCTCGTTGCATAGCATCCAGTTCCACTGGCGGTTGACAGGGTTGTCGTATCTCAGATCGCGGTACTGCGGGTTGGATGCGTTCTGGTTCTGGTAGCATCCCGTGTTGTACTTGCCCTTCCACTCCGGGTACCCATAGTCCTCGCACTTGCCGGGCAGCCAGACCTCGATGAACCACTTGGCGTACCCCTCGACGGCCTTGCACGACCCCACGCCCTCCTCGCCGGGGACGGGGTGCGTCGAGTTGGGCCAGGCGTTCTCGACGTAGTCGCAGAACCGGTGGAAGTGGTTGAAGCCCGGGCCCCGAGGGCGGCGTTGGCCGAGTAGAACTGCGTCGACTGCCACGTCCAGGGGCCGTTCTCGATGGCCTGGCCAAAGTCGGCGTCACTCAGCCCGTCGAGCATGAACTTGGCCTTGAGCTTGTCCTTCTGCGCCCGGCTGCCGGACCTGAAGACGGCGTCCATGTAGTCGATGGCAGCGGACACGTCCCGGCTGCAGTTGCGCGGCATGGCCTCCATGACGGGCACGAACATGGTCCACATGTCGGCCACGGCCTGCACGACGCCCGAGGAGCCGTGGATGCCCCAGAAAGTGCCGGGCGCCTTGGCGGCGATCCAGCCGGCCAGCGCGCCCGAGTAGGAGCCGCCCGAGAATATCCACGGCACCCGATCGGGGGCCGTGCCGCCCTCGGTGTCGTCAAAGGGGGCCTTGAAGTTGTGGGCAAAGTAGACCATGTCCTGGATCGAGTTGTTCAGAGTGAGATACTTGAGGTTCTCGGTCGTCAGCTCCCTGAAGGGGGTGCTTTCGCCCCAGTAGCGGTGCTCGACGACGATGACGGCGGCCCCTATCCTCTCGGCCATCAGCCCGGTGAGGCGCCGCTTTGTCAGGTATGTCTTGCTAATCATGGCGAAAGTCAGATTACAGGCCGGATGTCTCCCCATGCTCCGAGATCGATGGGCAAGGTGCAGGCAGATGGAAGGGACCGTTCTTACTTGAAGCCCTCGGCGGACTGCTCTCCCGGGTTGGTCACGATGATTGGCGAGCCCTTCCCTTTCCAGAACTCGGTGCCGTACCAGAACCGCTGCTTGAATGTGCCCAGCTTCGGGTTGCCGTGGTCGATGAGCTGGTCGAACTCGCCCCAGCCGTTGGTTGCGCTTACGCGGCCGCTGTCGAGGATGGACGTCGTCGTGGCATCGTTGTCGATGGGGCCTATCTCCATGCCGCTGCCGTGGAAAGAGACAGCGGAGACGGTCGTCACGAGCAGCATCGGCGGCAGTGCTGCCGCCAACTTGCCGAGAGAGACCTTCATGGCGGCTTATGGGGGCGGGCACAAACACACACACACTCACACACACGTCACCTCCCGACTCGAGAAGCAAGCGGCATGGCACAGAAACGACGGCCAAGACGCCGCGGCCGGGTCCCCGTGTAGGCATATATATTCCTCAAATACAGGCACGCGGCCGGCTAATTACATTACCCTAGGTAGGTACCTGCCAGGAACAGCTGGCCATGCCGGATGCTCGGGGAGGTGAGCGGGAGTCGATCTCGGCCCAGAATTGGCCGCAGAATGAACTGGTCCGGGGTAGGGTGGCAGCCAATGTAACCTGGCTAGAGCCAAAACGGCAGGTCGACCACCGAAGCGGCAGGTCAGCACATCCAGCTCCTCTCAGGACCCAATACTTCGCATTCCCAATACGGGGCGCGATAGCGGCACAGTCCAATGAAACCTGCCAATTCCACGCAAGCTTTCCTGATGCACTTTTGCTCCACCGCTTGTGGGCCCCAAGCCCGCTTTGTCGTCGTGGTTGTCGCCAGTGTCTTTGACCCCCGACGATTGGGCCAATTAGAGAACAAGCCGTTGACGGTTCAGCGATGTCTGCCAGAGCCGGGCTTGATGGCGCTGGGCTCCCTGTATTATACTGGAGAAATGCCAGGCTGCAGGCTGACAGGACCAAAAAAAAAAAAAAAAAAAATCCTGCTAAAAAGGTACTGGCGGAGCATTTTTATGGAACTGCTTGCAAGGGCGAAACCCGGCCCAGCCGCGTTCAGCACTCGCCAACACAGTGTAGCTGCTTGGTGCAACTAAGCCCCTTCGAAGTAACACCTTTTCCATCTCCTCAAACGCCGGGTTGAAAGAAGCTGGTCCCTGTTTTGGAATTGGTGCGTCGGCACCCAGAGAACGCAGAAAGTCCAACAGCCACAGCCGATACTCGGCTTGCGCCGGCGGCCGCCTTCTGGCGAGCCCCACCCCCTGTTGACTGGGACTCCCAAGAAGACAAGCAAGTTGACCAGCCCTTGGCCCATCGGCCTGATGGACGACAAGAGGGGTGTGTGCCTAAGCGCGTAGCCCGGATCGTTATCATCCTGGAAGGTCGAGCCCTGTGGCCGGGCAATTATGTCCGTTGGACAAAACGCTCCTCCCTATGATGGGCTGCCTCGGAGATCGCATCCCCGACCTGCAGACCCGGCGGTAGGCTGTCGTAGTCGAGGAGCAGGCGTATTATCTGCTCGTGGCATTTCCTGGCGGCCTCAAGGATCGGCGCCTGCGACTCACAGCGGTCCAAGCTGTACGGGCGAACACCCCGGTCGAGAAGGAGGCGAGTGATAGCGATGTTGCCGTGCGAGACCGGAAAGCTCAGAACGCTTCGGTAGTCAGCATTGTGGATTGTGTGTGTGTGTGGGGGGGGGGGGGGGGGGGGGGGGGGGGGGGGGGGGGGAGGGGGGGGGGGGGGGGGGGGGGGGGGGGGGGGGGTATCTCTGCCTCCGTCGCAGATACGCTCCTTGACATCAAAGCCGTTGTCTAGGAGGAACCTGACGGCATTCTCCTGGCCGTGCCTGCAGGCCTCGAGCATCATGGAGTGGGGGAGGCCATCGTAGTACTCAGTTTTCTGTCTGACTTGATGGAGGAGGATCTTCATGACGCCAAGGTGACCACCCCGCGCGGCCAGCATGCACGCGAAAAAGTAGTCGACGGCGACGAAGGCCCGGGGTGAGGGGCATGCTTGTTCAATAACATTTACCATTAGGAAAGACCGAGGCCAGGCAGAGAAGAGTATCCGGTTGAGAATATACTCGCTACGAGCCGAAGCGGCCGCCTGAATGGCAGTACCATGGGTGTATCGCGGTATGAAAGGGCACCCTTGTGGCATTATGCGCTTATGGGGTCGGCGTAGCTGTGGAGTGAATACATCTTCAACTTCAGCTCCCCGCTGAAGTAGGAGGTCGAAGATGTCATCCCGCCCAAAGGCGGCGGCCACAACCACTGGCTTTCCGAAGCATGTCATTTCATCTGCGAAGCCCGGCCCTCGTCGATCCAGGAGCGACCGCACCAGAGGCAGATCGCCGATGGCTATAGCACCTCCCAGGAGATTTTGGTCCGTAGCTTTCCACTGGCCAGTGTGGGTATGGAACGTGTACGTGACAAAAGTCCCCGGGGCTGAAAACGGATGCTTTTCGTAACCGAGGGCCCTGTTTGCTAGTGCTTCAGCGATGAGAAGATGTCGACTCGCCACGCTGACTCTGTCGTCAGAGTCGGAATCCCGCAGGGTCATGGAATCGAGGCGCTCGTTCAGTTTTGCGATCGAGCTCAGCAGGTTATGTTGTAGCTTGTGCGATTTCTTGGAGTTCGCAAGTTGAATGCGAGCGTTGGTAAAAAGCGGGAGCTTCTCGGGAGAGCACCCGAGGACTTGGCTTATGCAAAGGGCATACGTGATTGCCCAGTTGAACAATCTGTCGACAGCTCGCAGGCGGAGAGCTTCGCGTAACCCAACGGTGGTAACCAACTCCTCCACGACGAGGAGAAAGCAATCCTTTCCGGTCGAGTTTGCAGCTCCATTGCGCTTTTTGAGCAGGGTCCTGTTGTGGTTGGTGTATTCTTATGTGTTGGGCAAGGAATGTCGTAGGTGTCCAGCGCTTGAAGTTCGCGTGCGCAGAGAGAAGTTGTCCATCGAAATGACGCTTTGATGATGCTGACCAGAGGAAGGCATGGAAGGGGAGGCCAGGCGATGGCGGTGGTGCTCGGGGGGAGCGACATGAAATAGAAAACAAGGAGGGCAGCGGGAGAAAGGGCGGCGGAGAAAAGCCAGCGTGGAAAGGTTGGATATGATTCGGAGAAAGACTATGGTGCGATGGGTGAATCAAATCAAGCCACAGTCGGGATTCAGGCTCTCGTATGCCCATCTGACAGTTCGACTTAACAGCACATTCTCTGAATTGAGTTGGCCAAAATTGTGTCTAGCAGCCACATGTGTTGCCCCCATGACAGCAGTTTGACTGCCACAGCCAACTCATCCTTCGTTGGGAGCATCTGTCGCTCGTCAGGCCCCTTGAATACTGTTAGCGTGGGAATTCGAAGTAAATACGCAAGTTAATGATGATGCGTAGGCACGGCCGCGGGAAGACGCAATCAGGAGTAAGCAAGTCCGCTCGATCTTGAGAGCTGTGTGGATGTGTGGCGTCAAGGGGGTGGCTCAGCTGTGGCGGCGGCGCTGCTGACAACTTCACTCCTTGACCATGGATCAACTCGCCGAGAACGCGTGCATCTCCATCATATGCAAACACTTCTCCTTCGTTTTCGGCTCGACTGAGGCCCGCCGAGGTAAACCGGCCAGCACGTCCAATTGTAGGGGCGAAAGAGACTATCCTTGCAAACACCCAACGCTCCGGGCGGTGGACATCGGCGTTGGCATACATATCCGTGGGATTATAGAGGTCAAGGGCCGCCTGTATGGCCTCAATTCCAGGTCCGGCAACGCCTTGGTTCAGATTTGGGCCTGGGCGATATCACATACCCTACAGGTTGGGATCGATCCTGAACTCGTAACAGCGGTTCCCGATTACCCCGCCCCTTTTCCCGTTCTCGCCTTGGCAGTTGCAGCCGTCGACAGGGGCGTTCATGTACTTCTCGCAACGGTTGTAGTTGACGATGAACTCGCAGCCGGGGAGGATGGTGAGCGATGTGTCGATCGAGATGGGCCGGCTGCCGCCGCTCGGCGGGTTGTACGTCCTGCCTATCGTCCACCGGCTGCCTTCGGCCTCAAAGATCGCGCGAAGGTTGCGGAGGGGCCGCCCCTCGTGGCCCAGGTCGCGGCAGAAGCTGCGGGCCGCGGCGCGCAGCTGGGCGTTTGTCGCATCCTGGCCATTGGGGAAGCAGTACGGCCTCTTGTTCTTCAGCGGTATCCCGCGCAGGAGCGTGGGCTCGGCCGGCGGCGCGATCGTGCTCGTGCTCGACATGCCCGTGACCTCGTGGATCGGGGGGTTGGTCGTGGGGTCCGGGCAGATGACGAGGGCGTCCTCGTCGTCGGGGTCTTCGGGGTTGGGTTTCATCTCGTCAATGCTTGGCCAGCCGCCGTTGACACAGTTGGGGTCGGAGGACCCGTCCAAGGCGCAGTTGGCCACCATCGGGTGCTCCTCCTGTCCCTGGACCGGCATTATCCCCCGCTTGGGCTACGAGCCGCCCGCGGCGGGGGCCGGTGCGTCCGGGCCGATGGTCTGCGGAGGCAGGGGGAAGGGTATGTTGGGGGCCGTGGTGAGCGCGTTGCCGTCCCGGTCCGTGTAGGTCACCTTGGGCCAGATCGGGGTGGTGGCCGGCCTGGGCCAGAAAGCTTCAAAGGGCTGCGCGTCTCGCTTTCGACGCTTACTGCCGCCGCCGCCTCCGTCTGCCCCGAGGGTGACAGGTTTCGAAGTTAACTTGCGTGATGGTCACGGGGTTGCGCGTAACTGTGGTCGACCAGTCGTCGCTGCTAATGGTGGCGAGCGGGTACTCGACGATACGGGTGGCCTTGGTCCAGGGCGGGATGTTAACCAAACATGGCGGGATGCACGTAAATGAGGGCTGCTCCATATCCCAGATCTTGGGGTTAACCCAGAGCATTTCGGCTTTGGCGCGGTCGTTGGCAACGTTAAGAACCGAAATCTGGGACCAGCGCGGGTGCGACTCGACATTGAGGTAGTCAAGGGCCTTGACGCCCTTGCCGTCCATGACGGCCATGTACTTTGCGCCAATGGTGATAAGGTTGTGGAATCGCACGCCGGCGTGATTGCCGTTAGCAACATGAGGACCTTTTAGCACTCGTGCTTGCTAATGCAGTTTTGGGAGGAGATCGAGAACCAGGAATAAAGGCCTGCCCCGGCGACAAAAATATTGGCGCATTCGCTCAAAATAACGGCCACGATTCGCCGCAGCCGCTAAACTCGTCGCCAGGTTTGCAGCTATAGCCCGGGCCGCCAGCGAGTTTGCCAACGGCGGACTCGAAAGGAGCGGGGGGATTGGGGTGTGCTAATAATAAGGACTTTCCGTTTGGATAATGCCGGCGAAATGTTTTCGGCCTTACGGAAATTGTACTGGTAATGGACGGCGTATTCGAGGACGTGCCGTACAGCCACGTAAGGTTTATCTCTCGACAAGGAGGCCGCGGGCGACGTAAATCGAGTTCATCGCCATGGTGTTGTTGGCGTCGTTAAGGTCGGGTCGTCGATCATATGGTCCGCCACCCAAAGCCACATATTTTCGAAATAGCCTAACGCGCGCTTCGTAATGTGCATTATTAAACTAGCCGCGTTACAGCCGGGCGCGACGCCGCTGGATAAAGCCGGGCATTCGGCCGGCGTTAGCTCCGTACCCGTTAAACCGCCGATACGGACGTGGCAATCCCATAGTCCGGCTGATCCGGGGCTTGCAGCGCGGACGTTCCATTGGATCAAAATCACCCCTGCCGTAGGGCCGCGGTTCGTAAAAATAATGTCCTGTATTCGACATCGCCGACGTTCCCCTCCTGGCCTACTTGCACCATGACTTTAGGTCGTTGGCGTTGGAAAAGTGCGGACCCGAAGCGACCAGTTAAGACCACGTCTCGCCGACGATCTTGGAACCAATAGGCATAGTAATCGTGCCCGTAATGATATAGGATCCGGCGTTAACAAAGAGGATGCTGCCTTGGCTCGAGTACAGCGCGTTTTGGAACGCCGCAGTGTCGTCGGTTACGCCGTTTCCGCGGGCTCCAAAGTTTTTGACGTGAAAAAAGTCGCGGCCTGCCGCCCCTCGTACTGCGGCTTGGCGCGCTTGAAGTAGGCGCCGTTCCTGTCCAGCAGGTCCTGCTGACGGCGGAATGTACCGACCTTACCACCCATGGAGAAGTCGGGCCCTTTTCCTGGTAAACCGGACCCAGGGCCCAGTGCGTGACCACACCGGAGGCGGAGAGGAGCGTGGCACCGCTAGTGTCAGCAACGGCCATGGGCACGCCCTCGAACTTGACGTTCTTTACGATAACACAGGTGCTGCCCGTGCCGGGCTTTTTGTTAGGAGGGGCGATGAGGATCGCGGTTTGCGCGTTAGTGAATGCCGAGTCGATGAAGGATACCGATCCAACGTTGCCGTTAAGCCGTTTCCCCTGCCTCCTGGCTGTCGATTTTGACTCCGGCATTAGCCGGAACCCGACGCCGACGTCGGTTATAGTGATGGATTTCCAGACCCATCCCCAGTTTTAGATAACCTGCACACCCGTATCGCACCCGATGAACTTGAACCGCTGGGCAGTGAACTGCTGCTCGCCGCCGTAAAGGCCGAACTTGCCGCCTTTGAAGGTTACGTCGGAAATGACGCCGCCGCTCCCGTTCTCGGCAAAGATGCCACGCTGGTTCGAGCCCGGGAGCGCGATGATCTCGACGTTCCGCAGGCTCGTGGCCTGCGCGGCCTAGTAGTCCAGGCCGGCGGCCAACGATAAGGGCCTTAATTGCGTGATGTCGATCTTAACAAAGTCCTAACAAAACCCACACTAAAAAAGAACAAAAAACGATTCGCATAAATGTTGCGGATCTGGCGGAAAAAGGTAGCCGTGTTGAATTTGCGAACTCGACGAAAAGGTCCATTTAGGGTTACATTATTGCATTATAAGCGCAAATTGTAAAAAGATTAAAACCATTTTTCAATTATTTTATAATAAATTTGTTAACCCGGACTTTTTATACGTTTTTCTTATATAAAATTGCATTTTTAAATTCCGGTATAAAAAACAAATTATTTAATGTAATTTTAAATTTGTAAATTTATTTATGGTTTTAATTTTTTTTAAATATATAGCGTAAATTTTTACAAATCCGAATTTTTATAACCGTTTATATAAAAGTTTAACAAATTAAATAATTTTTTTTTTAAAAAAAAGTAACGTGGTTTACAAGTAAATAGCGCACATAAGCGAATGGCGCACTTAAACCCAACCATTTAACAATCGACGCGTATGCTAACCTAATAACGCTAAAAATCCATTTAAACTATTCGGAATTATATATATCGGACATTTTTACTTTTTTTTTTGATAAATGCGCGCATTATGTCCGGTTTTACCGCAAGTGTTATATTGCTAACGAATCGTCGTCGCTTTTATTTTTTAACTTTTAAAATCGCGTATTTTTTACTATAGCTATCCATTTAACTCCTCCTAGTTTAAAACATTTCGTATTTTTGTAATAGTAAATAACTTTTCGAGTTAAACATGTGTTTTTTTTTAGCCTTTTAGCGTTGGTTTAATGCTTTGTTCGCCTTTTTAAATATAAACACCTTAGTTTGGAAAAGGGCTATTTTATGCATTATTACTTTCGCTTTTTTGCAATTTGGTTTACAACCGTATAAATAAAAGTTAAAAAGCTGTTTTAATAATTGGAAATTTAAATTTTAATATGTTTGGATTGCAAAATTGCTTTTTTAACCGTTTAAAACGTTTTAAAAGTTTAAAGTTCAAGGTTGTTTAAAAGCTTTTTCGAAAAAGTTAAAGTTTGTAATTTTACATTTAGCTTTTTTAAAACCGATTTCGAATTAAAAAAAAGCAAAGTTAGCTTTTCGAAAGCTTTTTAAATATTTCCTTCGATTATAAAGTTAAAAAATGCCGTTTTAAACGCCGAAAAAAATTCGATTTTAATTACGTAATTAACGTATAACTTTATTAAATTTTCGATTTATTAACTGTACGCCCGCTTTATTAAGCTAAAATACGTAACGTTAAACGGTTAAAAAAAATAAAATAAATGCAAAATATATAACGTAGTTTACCACCTTATCGCGCAAACCACCTTATCGCGCACCCACACCCGACCTTTAGTTAATCGACGCGCATGCCAACCAAATAACGCCAGGAATCCATTTAAACTATTCGGAATTGTATATATCGGACGTTTTTTACTTTTTCTTAACAAATGCGCGCATTGTGTCCGGTTTTACCGCAAATGCCACATCGCCGACGAATCGTCGTCGGCCTCCTTTTTAACCCCCATAATCGCGCATTTTTTGCTATAACTATCCATCCAGCTCCTGCTGGTTTAAAACATTTCGTATTTCTTTAACAATATATAACCCTCCTTGTTAAACACGTGTTTTTTTGGCCTTCCGGCGTTTGCTTAATGCTTCGTTCGCTTTGCGTAGCGAAGCAACTTCGGCTTTAAAAAGGGCCACTTAATGCATTATCGAACTCGTCCTTTTCGCAAGCTAGTTTATAACCGCTAGCATGGGTAATGGAAAGCTGCTTTAGTAATTGGAAATCCGAGTTTTAATATGTTCGGATTGCGAAGTTGCGTTTTTAGCTGTTTGGGGCGTTTTAAAGGTCCAAAGTTTAACGTCGCTTAAAGGCTTTTTCGGGGGAGTTAAAATCCGTAACTTTACATTCAGCTTTTTTAAAACCGAATCCGGATTAAAAGGAGCAAAGCTAGCTTTTCGGAAGCCTTTTCGGATGTTTTTTTCGATTATAAAGTTAAAAAATGCCGTTTTAAACGCCGAAAAGAAGTCGATTTTAATTACGTGGCTAACGTATAACTTTATTAAGTTTTCGATTTTTTAACCGTACGCCTTTTTTAACGGGCTAAAGCATTTAACGTTAAGCGGTTAAAAAAAGTAAAACGAATGCGAAAGTATGCAAAGCGTAATAATGTTATATTTTTGGCAATAAAGTTCGAAATTCGTCAAATGGTGGCTTTCGTAGCCGTTTAGCACTAACAAACGATAAGTGCCTTTTGTGCGCGATATAATGTGCTTATTAAAATGCTAAATCCATTCCAGGCCGAGCTCGTTCGTAATCTACCCGTTAACATTCGTTAAAATAACCTAATCGCGTGAAAAGCCGGTTTTCGAATATTAATTAGCCAGGTGGTATTGCTTTTTAACGATAATAAAAGAGGGGATTGTTTAACCGTAACAGTTAACCTTTTGGATAACCGTAACCCATTTCCGGTTGCTAAACTGGATTAGCTTTGCTTTACTACGGCTTTTCGATATTATAATAATTATAGCGGCAACGATTATGCCTATAAAAAAGCCGGTTTCGTCGAAATTGTAAATATCGTTATCCAAAATGCTATATTTGGCCACAGTATTTCGCATAAGGTCGAACTACGCAAAAATAAGCTTGAAATCCTCGCATTTAGCTTTTTAATAATCGTACTTTCGAATTTAGCGCGTACCGAGCTCCGGGCGGCGCTTAACGAATTTCGCGACTTAGTTGGTCCCGATAATGCCCGCGTCGCGTTCGGCGAGTAATCGGTTAGCTATATTTTTAACACCAAAAGGCCGGGGAGGGAATGCGCGGGAATCCAACTCGAGTATGTACTTAATAAGCGCCTCCTTTTCGAATTCCGTAATTTCCGATTTTTGGGCACCCAATCGCGTTAAGCAGTTCGGCCGGCGCGTTGGTCGCGCAATGTGGATTTAAAAATATTGTAAGCTTTAGCTGCCGAACGCAAATTTAATTTCCGATTAAATTGGATTACTTGCATAACGAAAACAATTTTAGCTTCGTCGAATATCGATGCCATTTATAGTTATTAAGGAATTAAAGTTGGAAATGGGAAACGCGGGTCGCGATGGAAAATGCGCGATAAAGTGGTTTGCGCGATAAAGTGGTAAATTACGTTAAAACGTAATAATGTTATATTTTTAATAATAAAGTTCGAAATCCGTTAAATAATGGCTTTTATATCCGTTTAATATTAACAAATAATAAAACCCCGTAAAACGAGTTGTAATATGTTTATCGAAATACTAAATCCATTTTAAACTAAGCTCGTTCGTAATTCACTTGTTAAAATTTGTTAAAATAACTTAATCGCGTAAAAAAACGGTTTTTAAATACCAATTAGCTAAATAATACTGCTTTTTAACGATAATAAAAAAAATCGCTTAATCGTAATAATTAACCGTTTAAATAATTATAACTTATTCCCGGTTATTAAATTAAACTAGTTTTATTTTATTACGGCTTTTTAACGTTATTATTAAAAAGTCGGTTCCTATTAGTGCAGTTACGGGTTTCGGCCCGTGGCTGGTGGCGTATTAAAGCGCGCCATACTAACGCACTAGCTACGCTACCAATATATAATCGAATCCGCTTTTAAATTTGCGGAGCAGCCTTTTTTACTTCCTAGCTTTCGTAATTTATTAATTTACCAAAATCTTTACAAACGTGCATTACGTTATAGGACCGTTATAATACAAACTACTAAAAAGGAATACGCAAAAGCGAGCGCGGATATCGCCGTCGCTAACCGAAAAAAAAACAGCCACGAACGTTTTTAATTCCCGACGACGATAGCTCCACGAAAAGCGGATCGCTAAAAAGCGATTCGTTAAACGAAGCAGCCCCCGCTAATCCACGGGCGGCTTTTATTACGCCGGAAAAAAAGCTCGAGGAAATCACAAAAAAGTTTAGCACGCTATAAAAAAAACGTTTTTTTTAAGCCTTGCTCGAACAAGCGGAAAAGGAAAAATAAGCGGGAAAAAAAAGGACGAGGCCGTTATTAACGTTTAGCTAAAAGCGGAAACAGCCGCCGCCGAAAAGCTCGAAACCGAGCAAAATAAAAAAGCCTAATTAAGGTTTCCAAAAAAAAACCCCGCGAATCGAAAAAAGGATATAGCGGATATTATAGCGTTTAACCCACTTAACGAAATCCTTTAAATAACGTTATTTTAAAACATAAAATAAGCAATTATAGCCTTAGTTAAAACCGCAATGGCTGCCGAGCATCGCTTAGCCGGAAAAGAGTTTTACATTTTAAAACTAAACGAAAACGAGCGATTTAACCCAAATAAAAATTACAAAGAAAAACTAACGAAATGGCTTATTTAAAACGAAACGCAAGCTTTATTTCATTTTTATATAAAAAAGCTAATTTTTAAATTTAACATAAACAAAAAATAAAAGCTGCTAAGTAGTAATATAAAAACCTGGTACGAAATTTACCAAACGCTTTTTTAATCGCGCAAAAAGCAAATGGAGCAGTTTTTTAAAACGGGAAGTAAAAATGCGAAGTATAATTTTACGGAATATATCGACAAACTTTACTTTACGTTCGGCACCGTTTAAAATAAAACGGCCGCGCAAATATAATTGCGGGTTTTTAAATAAAAAAAAGGCTAGTTTTTTAGCGAGTTCGGTCCAATATTCGAAAACGTGCTAGGCCGGGCCGGTAGTAATATTTAAAAAAACAAATTTAAGCTTATTTTTTTAAAAGGATTTTTTAACCGCAGTTTTGCAAACGTTTTAGCGGTTGTTAAACTCTTAAACGAATATTACGCATACCTGGCTAAGCTTTACGCCCGAGCAATAGGATAAAAACGCATTTAGCAATTTTTAAACCTAAAAAAAAAACGCTAAAAGCGGAAAAAAAGGAAAGAAAAACAAAAGGCAAAGCATAGTTAAAACCTTTAATAAAGCAGCCTATTTAACCCCGCCCGAAAACCCGTTGCCATTGCAGCGAATTCCACTAATAATAGCGTTACCCGGGATTTCGACGGCGACGTGGTAATAAACGTTGCAAAAGTTAGCGAGCGGGGCGTAAAAACCGCGGGGGCCGCGAAAGCGCTTAAGGAAAAAGTGCTAACCGGGCCCGAAAAAGCGGCCCCCGCCGAGCCCAATAGGTTTCCCAAAAAGAAAAAAACCGCCGTTAAAAGCAAAGCCGCTATTTGCGCTGCGGTGCAAGCAATTATTACCAAACGGAATGCTTTTACAAGCCGGCGACCCGTTTTAAAAACGCCGAAAAAACGGCCATCCGCAAAACCGGCTTTAATAGCGAAAAATTCCCTTTTTAGCTGGAAAAAAAGGACGAACCGACGAAAAAAGCCGAAAGTTAAAAAAAAAGTAGCTTTAAAGCAAAATCGTGCTTTAAGAAAAAAAAAGCTTTAATAGCTTTTATAAATGCGAATAAAAGTATAAAAAACATATTTAACATACATTTTAGCAATAATTAATAATATAAAATTATTTAACGCATTTGTAAACGAAAGTTACGAATGTTACGTAGTTATTAGTAAAAACGCCGCCGCCGAAACGAAATTGCCTATTTACCGGATTTCGCTAAAAACGTTAAAAAAAGCTATTATAAAAAAAAAAAAAGTAATCCGAAAAATCTTTTTTTTTTTTTAAAAACAAAAGCCGATATAAAAAAAGGTATACGTTTATATAATGCTAAGCTTTACTTAACGATTTATTTTAAAAAAAACTATAACTAATGCATTATTAAACGGCATTTATCCTACATATATCGAAAATATAAATGGGAAAAACGCGCTTTTAAATGCGCCATTTGCTTTCGGAAAAAACGGTTGCGAAAAAAAAGGCAAAAAAAACGTGGCGGAAATATAAATGGTTACGTTCGCCCGATATTACGAATCGATCGCGATTACGAAAAAAAAACCCGCAGCGCGAACTGCGATTTTTACGGCTTTTATATTCGACGTTAAAAAAGCATTAAAAAAAAAGGTTTTTAAAACGGAAGCTTAATTACGGAAGCTTATTTCGCGGGAGTTTTACGATTTACTTTCGTTATTTATAAAGCAAAAAGCAAATAAGCTAAACCTATATAAACCGGGTGTAAATTACGAAATAAAAATTAAAAAAAAACGCTAACAAGGTTAAGCTTCCCTTATTTTAAAAATCTTTATATAGCATATCGCGAAAAGAACTTTTGGTATTAAAAACGACGTTTCGAAACCTGCTCGATAAAAGATTTATTTGGGTTAGCAATTCCCCCGCCGAAGCTTTTATTTTGTTCGTGCGAAAACCGGGCGGAAGGTTGCGCTTTTATTACGATTACCGGAGTTTAAATGCCATTTTACAGCTCGACTAGTACCTTTTCCCGCTTATTCCCGATACCTTTCGCAATTTGGCCGGCGCTCGCTAATTAACTAAAGTAAATGTAGTATAAGCCTTTTAAAAAATCCGAATTAAAAAGGGTTATAAATATATAACCGCTTTCCGCACCCGATACGGCTTATTCGAATAAACCGTTACCTTTTTCGGCTTTTTAAAAGCTTTAGCTACTTTTTAAAAGTATATTAATACCATTTTAAAAGACTTTTTAAACGAGTTTTGCTCGGCATACTTAAACGATATCGTAATATATACGTAAAACTCGCGGCTAAACCACTTTTATAAAATGCGAAAAATATTTAAACGTTTTTAAAATTATAATTTGCATTTTAACCTTAACAAATTACAATTCGCGGTAAAAAAAATCAAATATTTAAAATTTATTATAAAAACCGGCGTAAAAATAAACCCCGATTTCGAAAAAGTAAAAGCCGTTTAACGTTAAAAAGCTTTTTATACGACGAAAAAAATCCGCAATTTTTTAGGATTTTTAAACTTTTACCGAATTTTTATCCCCGGTTTTTTAAAAGCGGCCGCATCGCTAACGAAGCTAATAAAAAAAGGAATGCCTTTTTATTAAACGGAAAAACATTAATCCGTTTTTAAAAATTTAAAATATTTGTTTTTATCCGCTAACGTGCTTGCAAAATGGGACTTAAACGCGCTTACGTTTTTAAAAACGGATTGCAACGGGTTTGCTTTAAAAAGCACGTTAATGCAAAAAAAAACAGGGAAAAACGCCCGGTAAAATTTCATTTTCGCAAATTAAAGCCCGCAAAACGTAATTATCCCGTTTACGATAAAAAAATGCTAGTTATCGTCGATAATTTAAAACATTAAAACGCGAAGCTTCGCAATTGTAAAAGCTTTACTATTTTTACGAATTATAAAAACTTAAAATATTTTATAAAATTTTAGCGCTTATCGAAGCGGCAAACGCGTTAAATAAAAGTGTTAGTTAAATATAACTTTAGGTTATAATACCGCCCAAATAAAAAAAACGTAATAGCAAACGCTTTATTACGAAAAAAACAAAACCGCTCGAAAGGAAACGAGAAATACGAAGCTAAAAAAATACAACTATTACCCGAAAACTCCTTTATTTAAATACGAGCGATCCAAATTTTTAATAACGGTTTTGCGCTTAAAAAAACAAAAAACTTTAACGAAATTTTAAATAACGTTTAATAGTTAAAAAACCCGGATTTACGCGAGCTATTCGAAAGCACGGCCAGGTAAAACAATATATACAAATTTATATAACGTAATTTACCACTTTGTCGCGCAAACCACCTTATCGCGCATTTTCCATCGCGACCCGCGTTTCCCACTTCCAACCTTAATTTCTTAATAACCACAAATGGCATCGATATCCGACGAGGCTAGGATTGTTTTCGCTATGCAAGCAATCCAATTTAATCGGAAATTAAGTTTGCGTTCGGCAGCTAAAACTTATAATATTTCTAAATCCATATTACGCGACCGACGCGCCGGCCGAACTACTCGACGCGACTGGGTGCCTAAAAATTGGAAATTAACGGAATCCGAAAAGGAAGCGCTTATTAAATACATACTCGAGCTAAATTCCCGCGCATTCCCTTCCCGGCCTTTTAATGTTAAAAATATGGCCAACCGATTGCTCGCCGAACGCGACGCGGGCACCATCGGGACCAACTGGGTCGCGAGGTTCGTTAAGCGCCGCCCGGAGCTCGGTACGCGCTAAATTCGAAAGTACAACTATTAAAAGGCTAAATGCGAAAATCCTAAACTTATTTTTTGCGTAATTCGACTTTATGCGAAATATTATAACCAAATATGGCATTTTAAATAACGACATTTACAATTTCGACGAAACCGGCTTTTTTATAGGCATAATCGTTACCGCTATAATTATTATAATATCGGAAAGCCGTAGTAAAGCAAAGCTAATCCACCAGCCTAGCAACCGGAAATGGGTTACGGTTATCCAAAAAGTTAACTATTACGGCTAAATAATCCCTTTTTTCATTATCGTTAAAAGGTAATACCACTTAGCCAACTAGTACTCGGAAACCGGCTTTCCACGCGATTGGGTCATTTTAACGAGTGCTAACGGGTGGATTACGAACGAGCTCGGCCTGGAATGGATTTAGCATTTCGATAAGCATACTATATCGCGCATAAAAAGCACCTATCGTTTGTTAATGCTAAACGGCCACGAAAGCCACCACTCGACGGATTTCGAACTTTACTGCCAAAAACATAACATTATTACGCTTTGCATGCCTTCGCATTCGTTTTACTTCCTTTAGCCGTTTAACGTTAAATGCTTCGGCCCGTTAAAAAAGGCGTACGGTTAAAAAATCGAAGATTTAATAAGGTTACACGTTAACCACGTAATTAAGGTCGATTTCCTTTCGGCGTTTAAAGCGGCATTTTTTAACTTTATAACCGAAAAAAACATCCGAAAAGGCTTTCGAAAGGCTGGCCTTGCTCCTTTTAATCCGGATTCGGTTTTGGAAAAGCTAAATGTAAAGTTACGAATTTCAACTCCCCCGAAAAAGCCCTTAAGCGACGCTAAACTTTAAACCTCCAAAACGCCCCAAACAGCTAAAAACGCAATTTCGCAATCCGAACATATTAAAATTCGGATTTTTAATTACCGAAGTAGCTTTCCATCACCCATGCTAGCGGCTGTAAACCAGCTTGCGAAAAGAACAAGTTCGATAATGCATTAAGTAGCCCTTTTTAAAGCCGAAATTGCTTCGCTACGTAAGGCGAACGAAGCATTAAGCAAACGCCGGAAGGCTAAAAAAACACGTGTTCGGTAAAAAGGGTTACATACTGTTAAAAAAATACGAAATGTTTTAAACCAGTAAGAGCTAAATGGATAATTACAGCAAAAAATGCGCGATTATAGGGGTTAGGAAAGGAAACCGACGACGACTCGTCGGCGATGTGGTATTTGCGGTAAAACCGGACATAATGCGCGCATTTGTTAGGAAAAAGTAAAAACGTCCAATATATACAGTTCCGAGTAGTTTAAATGGATTCCTGGCGTTATTTGGTTGGTATGCGCGTCGATTAACTGGAGGTCGGGTGTGGGTGCGCGATAAGGTGGTTTGCGCGATAAGGTGGTAAACTACGTTACCGCTTTATAAAGCGCGATAAGCGCTTTTTGGATTTAATTTTAAATTTAAAAATGTAAAAAGCAAAATGCCGCATTAATAACGAAAGCAAGCTAAGGTTTAAAAATAAGCTTTAAATGTTAAAAGCCTTTTTTACTACGGAAATAGCAATAGCGGCGGCGGGAATAAAAAACGACTTACGAAATAAGCTTCGAAACGTGCTAATTTAAAAAATACATAACGCTTTCGTTGTAAACCATCCGGGTTAAAACGGCACTACGTACGCTATAGCGAAAAACTTTTATTAGCTTTTAATATACCGCAATATTAAACGTTTCGTTCGCAATTATAATATTTATAACCGTAATAAAATTTAAAAAAATTTAAAATAAAGCTTTTTGCAACTTTTGCTTATTCCCGATTAATTTTACAAATATTTGCAAATAAACTTTATAATAAACCTTTTTTTAGCAAACGGAAATACCGTTTTATAAGTAATTACCGATAAATTATCGAAAAAAATTATTTTAAAAGCAATACCGTTTATATAAGCCGAAAAGTGCGCAAACCGTTTTATAACCTGCTTCGTCCGTTTTTACGGCTAGCCCGCTTTAATTATTTCGAATAAAAAAACGAATTAAACTAGTAACTTTTAGCAGCATTTTTACCAGCGTTTAAAAATTAAACAGCTTTTAAATATAGCTTACCATTTTTAAACGAACGGCGGTACGAAACGCGTAAACCAAAAAATGCAAACCGCGTTAAAAACTTACATTAATTATTAGCAATTAAATTAAAACTAATAGCTTTTCGCAATTTAACTCGCGTTTAATTTCCGCTTTTACGCAATTATTAATACGTTTTCGTTTTTTGCCAACCACGGGTACGAACTTTCGTTTATTTTAACCAGTAAAAAAAGCATTTTTAAATTTAAAAAAAGCGTATTAATAGCGAAAGCCGAAAAATATGTAAAAAAACTGGCTTAAATTACAAATATATGTTAAACAGTTATAATTACGGCAATTTAACAAACCGAAAAGTATGCAAACTAAAAAAGGCGGTTAGCGAAGCAATATAAGTTAAAAAACAAAATATAACTGGATTTAAGCAATTTCCCTTTTTTCGTTTAAAAAGAAATTTAATTAATTACGCGTTAAAATTACGGTAATTAAAATAATATAATTTAACGTAGTAAAAATGGAAAGCTTATTTATTAAAACGTATTACCGTTTTAATATAAACAAAATACGTTAAACGAGCGAAAACCCCGTTTTAAGCAAGCAATAGCCGACTTTTAACCACCGGCCGTATTAATTAACGAAAAACGGGAATAGTTAATAAACCGTATTAATAAAGCCCGTATTATAAACAAAAGGCGAAATAAAGTTAAAAAAGTCCATATTTAGTAAAAAAGCATATAATGCTTATTTAAACCTTTTTTAAGCTTTTCGCAAAAAACGAAACGTTAAACCGTTATAAAAAGAAATACGAAAACGTTATAACGAATAATAGCAATCCCGAAATGCAAACGGTAAAATAAAAGCGTAATAAGCCGAAAAAAGCGCAAAAAAAAAAGTTCCGCAACGCTAATGCTATATATATTAATTAATACAAATCCCGCCGATAAAAAAACCGCAAATTCCGAAATTAATTCCGCGTTTTAAAACGCGGTTAAACTACCAAATTAAAATCCCTTTTATTTACTTTCCTTTTTATTTTTTTTTATCCTTTTTACCCGCCTTTTCGTTTTTCGTACCGTTATCGTTATTACTTTTTTCGTTTTTCGTACCGTTATCGTTATTACCTTTTTCGTCGCTCGCGTTATACAAATCGTTAAAATCCGAATCGTTAACGATTAAAAATGTAATAGCGTTTTTATTAGCACGCGAAAACGTCGTAACGGTACGGCTAAAGTTAAAAAACTCGGGGCAAAACAAGTGCCAATATCGATAGTAAAATTAAACCCCGCATTAAAACGAGCGGATAAACCGATACCCGACTTAAAAAAAAGCGAACCGCGGAACGCGTTTTATAAGCGACTTATAACAAACGTAATAATAGCGAATAAAAACGTAGTCAAAAACCGAGCGGGCATAAAAAAAAAAGCCGAAATTTAAAGCTAGGCTTAAATCGCGTCGTACGTAAGCGTTTGGAAAAAAAGCGCAAAATTAAATTCGCAATATTATCGTTAACGCGAAACCGTTTAAACGATAAAATAACGAGCGGCAAACCGAACCGGTCGCTTTTAAATTTAACAACGTAAATTGCGCGTTTAAAAGCGGCAATGCGTTATTCGTACGCGGCGTTAAAAGCAAAATAGCCCGATAAGGTAATAATTGTAACGCTATTAGGAAAAATTAATAAACGTATTTATAACGGCGGAAAGCTATCCTCGGGAAATTTATAGCATTATTTTACGAGCGGTTTTTAAACGTTTTATATTACGTTAAACAATATAAGCAATTTTAAAAAGCTTAAAAGCTTTTTTAGCATTTTTGCCAAATAACGCGGACTTTTAATCGGTATGCAATTAAATAACGACGGGGAAAGCGGTGGTGCATTTACGGCTAACGAAATTGCATTTGTAATACGCGATACGCTTAAAACCAAACTACGAATAACAAAGCTAATTTCGCGAAATGCAACGAAAGCAGCGGTCGGCGCGCTCGACGCCGCGCAAAAAGGGAGCGACGGTAAAAGCAACGAGCTGCTTATTTTTCGACGCGAAAAACGACAAGCTCGAATCGGAATTTTAAATGCGGAAGTAAACGACGGATTAAACGGGATCCGCGGGGAAAATAAAAGTAGAAAGTTTATTATAGCGGCAAAAAAGCGGGTAAAAGTAAATCGTAAAACGAAAACAACTAAAAGGTAAAAATTAATTAAAAGCGACGAAAACGGGCAAACGGCCGCGCGAACGATTGCGATCGCGCGCGCGAAAAAAAGGGAACCTACTACTAATGCGCGATAAATAAAAGCAAGGTAGGTAATCGAGCAGGTTAAAAAAAAGTTAGCGGAAGCAAAACAGCGAACGGAAGCGAAAGCGTTAAATACCGCGTTAATCGCAAATGGTAATGTTAAAAAAGGGAAACAAAAATTGGATCGCGGGCAAAAGTGCGGATAACGCCGTAGGTAAAATCGGTGGAAGCGTTAACTTAATTAAAAAGGCGGTTAACGCGGTAAGTGCGGCCTTACTTTTACGAAAACGGGTAAAAGCCGAGTTGTTAAAAGGTTGGTTTTTATTAGTGCAATTACAGGCTTCGGCTTATAGCTAGTGGCTTACCGAAGCGCGTTATATTAACGCATTAGCTACGTTACCAGTATATAATTAAATCCGCTTTTGGATTTGCAAAGCAGCTTTTTTTACTTCCTAGCTTTTGTAGTTTATTAATTTACCAAAGTTTTATAAGCGTGCATTACGTCGTAAAACCGTTATAGTTATATAATTATAATAGCGGCGATTATGCTTATAAAAAAGCGGGTTTCGTTAAAATTATAAATATCGTCGTTTTAAATGCTATATTTGGTTATAATATTCCGTATAAAATCGAATTACGTAAAAACGAGCTTGGGATTTCACATTTAGCTTTTTAATAATTGTATTTTCGAATTTAACGCGTGCCGGGCTTTGCGCGGCGTGTTACGGGGTAAGCCGAAAGTTTATACGAGGTAATTACGATAACCGTAAACGGTAATTAAAAGTTAAAAGCTTATATTGCTATAAAGTAAATACGACAATTTTAATTTATTCCGGCAATTTAGGAATTGCCTTTTACAAGCTGCTTAAATAGCGTGGCCCTTTTAGGCCTTTTGTTACGTGCTTAAGTGCTTTAGGCCTCCACGTAACTCGGGCCCGTAAACAAGGCTAAGGCTTTTTACTATGGCGGTAGCCCGTTATTATCGCGGCGAGCCTTTTTACATTATCCCCTTTTTAAAGCGCTAACGTTTCGGCAACGCTTGTTAGCGAAATGGTCGCGTCGAGGTTTAATCGGTTTATAACGTGTTAACGGGCAGGTTAAGTTTTATTAATGCTTTTACCATTTAAGGTAAGTGGTTTTTTAATAATGTAAAAATGCGAATAGCTTTTTTTAGCAGGGTGCTAGTAAAGCTTATAGGATTTTAGTGGCGTTTTTTATAGCGTTAACCGTGTAAGGCCGTCGGCCTCGGCAAAGCCGGGACGGTTAAAGCAAAAGCGGTTTTGCCAGTAAACCTTTTTTGTTTTTTTTCCGGCAAGCCGGCGTTATTTTCCTTTTTTTTAATAACACAATTAATAGCGACGATTAAACGCCGTTAGTTATTGCTTTGTTTTTTTTGCCTTCGCATTGCTTATTTGCCTATAAAGCTTACGCTTTTAACGCATAAAAGCCTGCGTTTGCTTTTTAAAATTAGCGCTTCCTTTTTTTTCCCGCAACCTTTTTGCGCTTTTTGCTTAACCCGAATTTAAGCTTTTCCAGCTACGGTCGCGGTTTCGATTACGCTCGATTACGCTTTTTTTTTTAACTACGGTTACGGTTGTACGTTTTCGTCCTCCTTTCCGGCTCGCTCGTTTTAAGCGTGCGCTAATTCGATTTTGCTGTAAAATTATGTTTTACAACGCTACCGCTAATAAAGCATTTCGCCGTTGTTTTTTCGCTTTTAACGATGCGAAACGGGCGATCGTAACTAGCTTTACGAAGGAAAGCTTTTACCATTTTGCCGATTATAGCATTTTTAAAGAAATCCGCTTTTTTTTACCATTCCGCTTTCCGGTTTAACTTCGGTTTAAACTTTCGGAATACTTTCGTTATTAATATACCCCGTTAGCGTTACTCGTCGGCTTAACGAGCTTAACGATTTTGCCGATAAAAGTATCGTTTTGCTTTGCGTTTTTTTGTAAAAAAGGACCGCTAGCGAATTTAGGTTGCTTTTATTATTAGCACGGTGGCTTTTAATAATGTTCGACGCCGTTTTTTTATAGCAATTGCTATATAACTAACCTTTTTTAAAATGGGACGTATTTTAAGCATAATTTAATATATATTACCGGCATTATTAAAATAAGCCGTTATTTTCGGTGCATTTACCGGGGTTAGGCTTATCGTTTTTTACTTTAGGGTTTCCTTTTTAACATCGATTTAAGCTTGTTAAAAGTATGCTAGTAATGCATAATAGTTTACTAAGTTTTTCGGTAAGCTTATTACGCGGTTTCGCTTTTTTTAATTTGTTTTGTAAAAAAACCTTTATAATTTTTCCGTTACGATTTATCCTTTGGTTTGTTATAATTTTTTTTATTTTATTGCCGATAATAATCGGATTTTTATTAAATCCGCTTTTTTAACTCCGGTAAAACCTTTGCATTGCTATTTTTTTTAAAAGTTCGACGATTATAACTCGTACCATTTCTTAACGTTTTAAAACCTATTTATAAATGTTTGGTACTACCGGCTGCTCGCGAAAAGGCATACATTTGCGGCGTATTTAAAGGTGCACATTCGGTACGCTTTTTATAGCGAGCTTACCGAGGTTAACGAAATGCTAATTCGGATAAACCAATTTGTTTTTTAAAATCGGGCTTCGGTTATAACTCGCGTTAATTAGGGATTGCGTTTCGTGTTTTTTTATAAAATCGTGCTTAACCCGGCTACTAACGATATCCGTCTTTTCCAGCTTCCGGAATTATAATAAAAGGTTTTTAACGAAGGTTAAACTTTTAACCTTTCGAACGAAAAGTTTAAAAAGGGTTTAAATTGCGAAATGGAAATTAAATTTAGCGATATATTATTATTCGTCGATATTAACGGCGACTCGATTTTATACCAAATCGCTAAAGCCCAAATCGTAATCCGATATGCCGATAATTCGAAACCTAAAGAAAAAAGTAATAGCAATAAAAACTTTTTTATTAAAGCGCGGTTATTAAACGTCGAGTGATAATTAGGGATTTTTCGGCGGTTTTAAGCTTTTATTTTCCTTTTTTTTTTACTTTCCATTTTTTTTTAACCTTGGAATAAGGTTATCCTATTTGCAATACGTTTTGCGCTTTTTTTTAAATAGCTTTTAACCAGCTTTTATACGTTATCCAAATGTTTTTCCGGTTTTTATATGTTATATTTTGCCGGCCATTTTGCCCATTTTACTAAAAATAAGCGGGATTCGTTTGCTTTTACATATCGACCACGTTTTTTACCTCCTACTTTTCGGTTTCCTTTTTTAAATTTAAAAAGGCGGAATTGGAAACCCGAAGTTTAAAATTATCCTAAGGTTTTAATAAAGCGACGGAAAAAACGTTATATAATCGATTATATTTAACCGGTAGTTAAACTTTATAAGCAAAGCTTTTTACCTTTTTTATAATAGGCATACGATATATATAAATGCGAATTTACGCTTTCCTGTTTTAAACCGAAAGTTTCGAGTAAATAGTTTAACGATTTGCCTTTTTTAATATTTTTAAAGTTGTCGTTTTTGGTTATAATACCGGCGTTAAACTTTTATTACTTAAACATAGTTCGTTCGTATATCGGTTTTAACCCGACGAATATAATGCAGCCTTTTTAGCACTTTTTAAACCTTAGTTTTTTTAAATTTGCTATAACTTTACATATGCGTGGGTTAAAACCATATAAATTTTAAAAAGGCTAATTTTAATAGTTTCGTATTTCGCGTTATTATAAGCGAATTCGGCTTTATGTAATACCGCTACCCAGTTAAACTTTTCCCGGTTAATAAACATTCGCAAATAATGCGTTAACGTTTAGTAAATACGCTTAGTTTAACCGTCGGTTTAAAAATGGAACGTAATAAACAGCCGACGGGCGGATTAAAGCGCTTTTTTGTATTTAATCCAAAAATAACTGGTAAATAGCGAATTTCGGTTATTTACAATGCTTTCGGGGTGCCGAACTAGTATTCGACGTATTGCTATAGCATTTAGGCAAAGGAAAAAGCCGAAATTGTTTTTCGCACGGGGATAAACTTGGCGTATTTAGTAAAGCGGTTTACTATTATAAGCATTGCATCGTACGTTTAGCTTATAAACGTTAAGCATTTTAATAACCCCGTAATAAAATTTAAATTAATTTTTTAAATAGGGTATTCGGGTAATAAAAATGGCTAAAGTTCGCTATAAGGTTTATGCTTTAGCATTTTCGCTTTTTGGCATGCTTAATAAAAGCGGACGTATTTCGCAATATCCTTATCCACGTTTTCCTAATAAAACTTGCGTTTAATTAGTTCCACCGTTTTATATATTCCGAAATGCATTATTCGGGAATCGTTATAGTGTTATGCTATAATTTGGGTTTAAAATGCCTTTTAAGCGGAAATTACCAGGCGTTTCCGGAAGTACAAAACTCCGTCCTCGTTTACATAGTATCCTTTATAAAGGTTTCGGCCTTTCCTGGCCTTATCGCCCTTGTAAGCGGCATTGTAGCCTTGCACGGCATTGCGACTTTGCGCGGCATAGCGCTGGTGCGCCGCTTCGCCTTCCTCGGCGGCTTCGTGGCTTTGCACGGCATCGCGTCTTTGCACGGCATCGTCTTTTTCGACGGCGTTGTGCTTTTGCACGGCATCGCGTTTCTGCGCGGCATCGCGTCTCGGCACGGCATCGCTCCTTCCGGCGGCATCGCTCCTTCCGGCGGCATCGCGGCTTTGCGCGGCATCGCGGCTTTGCGCGGCATCGCTCCTTTTGGCGGCATCGCGACTTTGCACGGCATCGCGATTTTGCACGGCATCGTCTGTCCTAACGGCATTACGGCTTCGCGTAGCATCGCCCTTTTCGACGGCATCGCGGCTGCACGCGGCTTTACGTTTTTGCGTGGCATCGCCCTTTTTAACGGCATTACGGCTTCGCGCGGCATCGCTTTTACGGGCGGGTTAATCTTTTAGGATCCCGGCACCGTCTTTACCAAAGCACGCAATGCGATAACCTCCTGGTTTTGCGTTTGCAACCGTTTAACTAGTTGGTATATTGCTCGGCCTGGTTCGTCGGTTTTAGCCGTTTCGTTTTTTATTAATTTGATAATAACAAGGAAAAAAGCAATTGGTTATAAATAACGCTCCTAGCTTTAAGCTTTTTTGCCAGCAGTTTTCTTTTGCTTAAGGCTAAGCTATCGCTAACCTTTTTGGTTACCTTTTAAGCTAGGCTTTATTTGCCATTTTCGTTTTTTTGCGCGAATAAAAGCTGCGATAAGAATTTGCATAACCATTTGCAATTTAAACCGTAAAATAGTTATTTCGGCGACCTTTAAACGTGCCCGTTTTGGACGAAGCTTTAACGATATTTGCTTTTCGTCTTTTCCTTTTATAAAGGCATTAACCGGGATAAATAGTTTAAAAGGTTAACGTTATAACTATTCCTTTTAAGCGAGCGCGTTTGCTTTTTTTGCGGGTCGCGGCCCCGGATCGAAATTAGTTTTGCAATTTGGACATATTATTTTTATAACATTTAAGCAATTTTTTTTAATTGTTAATATAGCGATTTGTTAAGTTAATTTATTAAAAATGCGGTAATAAATTTAATTTAGCCGCAAATAATAGGATAACGTTTTCGTATATAATCTTTCCTTTTATATAATTTAGCCTTTTAAATAAACCATTTGCGAGGTTGGTTTTACCCGATTTATATTCGATATTAAAATTAAATTAGGACAACCGGTATACCTATCGCGTTAGCCTATCTCGAAGGTTTTTAACCGGGGTTTAAATTACTCCTTTTAACGCTTAGTGGTCCGTTAAAACGGTAAACACTTTAAATGCGCCTTTTAAATACTAGCGCTAATATTTAAAAGATTTAATAATGGCTAGTATTTTTGCTATTTTATAGCCCACTTTTGCTTTGCGTTTTGTTAATTTGCGGGAATAAAAAGCTAAAAGTGTGCTATCGCTTATCCGTTAGTTAAAACAAGATGCTAAAAATGGCTTTAGTAAAAGCGTTCGTTTTTATTCGTTTTTTTGGTTAAGTTTTAATGCTTAAAAATTGTTGCGTTTCCAAACGCCGTTTTAAGCCTTTCGAAAGCTCGGGCTATTGCGGGTGGCTAGTCGAACATTCCTTTTATTTTCCCATTTTAACTGCCTTTTAATAGCTCCGTTATCGGAACGACTATTCGGGAATAGCTAAAAATAAATTTGCGGTAAAAGTTCGCGAATTTTAAAAACATTTAAATATTTTTATAAAACTTTAAAAGTTTCCATTTTTAAATCGTTTTAATACGTTTAGGGTTTATGGAAACATTTTTTTAAAATACGCGGAATTTTAAAAATTTAACGTAATTTTTAAAAAATTCGCATTTGGATTGTTTCGCGTATAGCTCGTATAATTAAAACCTATTTAAAATTTGCTTTATATATTGTTTATGCTTTTTTTTTATTTAAAAAAACACAATAATATCGTCGAGGTATATTACGCAAATATAATCGATAAAGCTTGCTAATGCTTAGTATATATAGGCTTGGAAAATAAACGAAGCGTTAATTAATTCGAATAGCATTACGGTATATTTAAACAGCTTATATTTGGTACGAAATGCTATTTTCCACCTATTTTTTAATTAAATGCAAATGCGATAATAAGCATTCCGCAAATTTAATTTGAAAAACCATTTAACTTCCGCCAGCCTGTTTATTAAATCGGATATAAAAGGCAATAGGTAACGGTTTTTGCGCGTAATCCGGTTTAATGCTTGGTAGTCGATATATAAACGCAAAAATCCTTTTTTTTAAGTACGAACAGCATTGGAAAGCCCGCGTTTACTTTTAAAAAAGTAATCCTTCCTAACGCGAGGTTTTCCTCGAGGTACTTTTTTAATACTGCTGTTTATTTTTTCGAAATTAAATATAAGGCTTTTATAAAAAGCTTAGCTTTTTTTTTAGTTTAATAGCATGTTCGGCTCTTTCCAATAGCGGGAGTTTTTTCGCTTTCGTATTGGAAAACACGTCGGCATATGCTTGCAATCGAAAATCGAGCGGCTTTATTAGCTTTTTTTTCGTTTTCCTCGTTTAACGTAAAAATTACCGGCTTGTAAGTGCTTAATTAGTGGTAAGCGGCTATTATATGTCCTATTACCGCTTTCGTAAGCTAAACTTAATATGCTAAGAACTTTGCCGTTATAACGGCAGCCTATTCGCTTAGCTCGGGCATTCGAGCGGTATTAAACTTTTATAACTGGTCGGTATTAAACAGGTTAATGCTTTTTCCCGCTATCGTCGGGTATTTTAAAGGATATTTAAAACGTTAACGCTTTTTCGAATAGCGTAAAAAAGCGCCGTAATATCCCGCTTTCGGCCTTTTTTATTTTATGCTTTTAGCGTGATTTAATACGCCTCGTAGCATTTAATAGGCGCGTTTTGCACGCCGATTAGCTCGGGTAATGGTATATATACCTTTGGGATTTTATGCTTCCGGACCGAACTTATAATTTACTATATTCGCCGTTACGCCCGTATTAAAATTTACCAGCATTTTAACTGGTCGTTTTATAGTTTAAACATTTATACCTGTCCGAAATAAATAACTATGCTTTTTTATGTTTAAAATATTAAAACCGCGAAAATAGGGGTTATTTAACGGCTAAACTCGTTTCCCGATTCGGAATTCGAGTTAAACTGCGACCGGTAATTCTCGTTTCGCGTTAAAACGCGCTCGTTTTTATTACTATCGCTAATAGCGCGGTCGTAATCGAATTTCTCGTCGTTAAAGTAATAAACGTCGATTACCTTTACCTTTTTGGGTTTAAAATAACAATCGGCCGCCCAATGGCTTAACTATTCGCAATTGTTGCAATTGCCGGGCTTTTGGCCTAAATAGTTTGGTTTTCCGGCCTTGCCGTTATAGCCCGACAATTGCTTCGCTTAAAGCGTGCTGGGTTTGGAAAAACGGAGGTTTCCCGTTTTTTAGTCGTAACGGCGGGAGTTTTGCCGTTTCGAGTCGAAGCGGCGCGAATCGTCCCGTCCCTTATATCGGCGCTTTTCCCGCCGATTTAAACGTCCGTTTTTATCGTCCCTTTTTTAAGCCTAATACCCGGATGTCCGTTACTTTCGATAGGACTTTTAATAAGGACGATAATCGGACATTTTTGCGTTAAATTTGCTTTTTTTTACGGCCCACTTCCTTTTCGCGGTATTAGCGACGTTCCGGGAAATGTCCCAATTGGTTTACGCGTTTGCCACCAATTTATTTTGCAGCTAATCCTGCAAATAAAAGGAAAACTTTTTCGATAATCGAGATAATTGTTAAAAGTCCGTTTATAAGGTTTTAAATTCGATTTTTTAAACTAATATTTGCCATTTGGTTAAAAACGACACCGGAAAATCGTAATATTTTTAATGTAACTATTTATAAGTAATCCAGCTTTAATAAATTTAAATGGTTAGGTTTACTCGTCCTTTTTCCAAATAGTTAACGAAATCGGTTTACGTTTACTATTGGGATTGCGTAAACCCGTATAGCCTTTTCGCATAAGTTTTTTAATTTATAACTATTTTATAATGCAATTAAAATATTGCCTAAATAACTTGCATTTATTTAAAAATTTTGTTATATAGCGCGTTTTTTTCGCTAATATTTTAAATTTAATTTCGGATTTCCGAAAAAAAAGCGTAAAATTTTAAAATTTTTACGCTATATTTTAAAAGTTTCGTATAACGGGTAAAAGGTATGTAATTTTTATTTTTAGCAAAAAGAACTTTTTTAAAAAGGTTAGCAAATTATAAATTGCCGTTTCGGGAGTTTTGCGTATTACGGCTGCGGTTTTTCGGGAAATATAAACGCCGGTCCGCCAAAAGTTCCCGTTTTTTCCCTGCCCCGGTAGTTGTAATATAATGCTTCCGAAACGCGGGATTCCGCCGTCGGGTAAAACGCGAAAAAATTACGAAAACGAAATTAATTGCGTTTTAAAAAGCGGGCTTTACGCGTGGTTAACTCCTTTTAACGGTGCTTTCGATAGCGTTCCTTTTTATGCCTATATTTCGGTGGTTTGTAAGTTTAACGCGATCGTTTCGCGGCTTTTAACGAAATTAAATCGCAACGGTCGCTATAAACTCGGTTATCGTCGGTTTCGTTACGAACGTGGTCGTTTTCGGGAATATCGTTTTAACTCGACTCTTTTAATAGGGAAATAAACGGATTCGAAGCGTAACTCCGCTTTCGAAAGCCACGATGCATTTAATTTATAAGGTTTTCCAAAACGTAATTGCCTTTTTGCTCGAGGAGGTTTCGAAATTCTTCCTCGAGCTTTAAAAAAATTGCGGGTTAATAACGTGCCGTTTGCGAGCGAATTAATAAGTCGCGCTAAAGCACGAGGCAGCGGCTTTCCCTAAGTTACCGTGCCCGGCGTTATGTTCGATTAACCGTTTGCGTTTATAGCAAACGGCTCGTATTTTTAAAAGGATGGTAAAAGCTAAAGAATATTACGAGGTAAGCCGAAGGCTTATACGAGGTAATTACGATAATCGTAAACGGTGATTAAAGGTTAAAAGCCTATATTGCTATAAGGTAAATACGACAATTTTAGCTTATTCCGGCAATTTGGGAATTGCCTTTTACAAGCTGCTTAAGTAGCGTGGCCCCTTTGGGCCCCTTGTCACGTGCTTGGGTGCTTTAGGCCTTCACGTGGCTCGGGCCCGTAAACAGGGTTAAGGCTCCTTACTGTGGCGGTGGCCCGCCACTATCGCGGCGAGCCTCCTTACACGGCGTTTAACGAAATTCGCGACCCAGTTTTTACTAACGGCGCCCGCGTCGCGTTCGGCGAGCAATTAGTTGGCTATATTTTTAACATTAAAAAGCCGGGGAGGGAATGCGTAAAAATCCAGCTCGAATATGTATTTAACAAACGCTTCCTTTTCGAATTCTGTTAATTTCCGTAATTTAGGCATGCTATCGCGTCGAGCAAATTAGCCAGCGCGTTGGCAACGCAGCGTGGTTTTAAAAACGTCGTAAATTTTAGCTGCCAAACGCACATTTAACGTTGGATTAAATTTATTTAGCCGTATGGCGAAAACAATTTTAGCTTCGTTAAATGTCGACGCCATTTGTGGTTGTTAAGGAATTAAGGTTGGAAATGGGAAACGCGAGTCGCGATGGAAAACGCGCCACTCGCTTATGTGCGCCACTTACTTGTAAACCACTTTAAGTAAATTTTTATTCGTATACGTAAACTATAAAAGTAAATTTTATATTGTAAAATTTGTTTTTTAAAATAAAATAAAACATTTTTTTACCATTTAATAACCTTTTTAATGTAGTAATTTTAACGCTGTAAATTAAACGTACAGTTAATATTTTTATTAGTATACATTATTTTTATCGTTAAAGTTTAAAATGCAATAAAAAAATACGAAAAACGGATATGTTTTGGTCGAGATATGAAAAAAACAAAAAAAAACACAATGGTGGTGAGAAAGCTGGAAAAAGTGCAATGGCGGGCGGATAGGGGGTGCATCGACTTACGATCAGAAAAACGAGTACATGTGTCAGCGCCGCTCGAGTGCTTTCCGAAGGCACCAGCGCATCAATCTTTCCTCCCTTTTCACCCTTACCGACTCGCCGCCCCCTTCTGCAACCGGATCCCCAGTCATCTCTTTTTGCATTATCCCCTTCTCCTGCAAAGATGAGAATCCCACTCTCTCTTGGGCTCACCCTCGCCCTCGCGGGCCTCTGCCGGGCCCAGGATGACGACCTAGACGAGGAGGTCAAGCCCGGGTGCCAGCCGCACCGTTGGTCATGGGACGACGATCCAGACTTCGACGGGGCCGCGTCCGCGTTGCTATTGATGGAGCCCGATAGGGAGTTGCGCCCAGCAGTCGATATCAAGCCGGGCGACGTCAACTGCCGCTTCTGGGACCAAACGACCAGCCATGTGGGTTACTGGACTTGCAACGATCTGGCTACGGGCCACGATATCACCCTTGACAAATTCTGGGAGTTGAACCCCGGGCTCGCCCCCAACTGCGAGGGCATCAAGCCTGCCACCGAATACTGTGTTCGCGGCTGCAAGTTCCCTCCCACTTTTCCCCTCCCGCCTCTCGTTTGCGCAGCAAAGCTCGAAGGTTTCGCGTGCTGACCTCCCCATCTCGTCCCGTGGACAGTCATCGAGCCGGTCAGGGCCATGGATGGCAACTGTGGACCGCAGCACAAGAACGCGACCTGCATCGGCTCGGGGTTGGGCCAGTGCTGCAACTCGAAAACGTGGAGATGTGGCGAAACGGAGTACGACTGTTCAATCGGGGTCTGCTACGAGGGCCTCTGCCCGGGTCACAAGGTCTACACCACTGATGGTAACTGTGGCTATAACCACGGCTACTCCCTGTGTGGTGGCAAGTGGGGTGACTGCTGTAGTATGAGTGAGGGCAAGTGTGGGACTGGGCCTGAGTTTTGCGGCAAGGGAAAATGCCAGTCTGGAAACTGTGCCGACTCGGTGTGACGCTTGAGCAACCAACCCACGCCTTGGTCGATATTAGGGCGACATCACTTTCCACCAGCCACGCAGCAATGTCAACCGACGGCCCTGGCCTCGGGGGACCTCGGATCTAGCCTCTTTGCATGCCTGTTTTTGCTCGAGTGCAGCGGAGCGAGCAAAGCATCGACCACGGAGCGCGAGGACATGACACTAGCAGGGCAACAATAGATGTTGGTGATTAGGCCAGGATTGGCCGGGCCCTGTCGCACAAACGTGCCACTACGGCACCGCTATGGCATACTGTCAAAAGTGGATTCGCTGTGCCCTACTGCTCTTCGTACCACTAGAAAGCAGGAACATGCATTAAAATGCAGTGGATATCGGGTTGAGGCTAGTGAAAACTCTCCCCTAAACGTCATCATGAGTGTCGAGGTCTCAACAACAGGCACTACCGCAAACTGGTTCTACCAGCTCCCCCCGGCGCCCCTGCCGCCCCAGGGGTACCCGCAGGATGACATCGCAGCACCGCGACCACGGCGTCCCGCTCAGCCTCCTGTCTAAGTGCATGGCCTGCGGCAACAGCGGCGGCCAGCTGGGCGTCATTGTCGACGAGTTCAACCCGGCCAACAGCTCAGCCGCCTACGTTGCTGCCAAGATAAAGCCCAAGGTTATCATCGTCAAGCTCGTTACGGACCCAAGCTTCCCGGCCGCAGCGGCGGCGTAGAGGTGTGGGGGGGGGGGGGGGGGGGGGGGGGGAGCTGATAGAAAGTCACAGTGGGGATGATGGCGTATGAATGGGGTCCTCGGGGCTGAACTCTCAATGGAATAAATAATAAACCAACAAAACATCCTCCGCAAGGCCCATCGAGCCCCATCGAACGTGCCACGCCCTTGTTTCTACTCGTGATGCACTCATCGATCCGTAATTTACTGGTGCTGCTGCTGCTGCTGCTGCTGTTGTCGCTCAAAGTTCCACCTCAACCTCTCTCGCCACACGTCTTCGACATCAGCCATTACACACTCGGGCGAACTCACCCAGACAAGCATTCTTTCGTCGGCGGCCGGCACAAAATTGTCGTCGACTAGCTCGTATTGGGCGCGAAGGACGAGCATTCGATGGTCCATCAACCACGGATGCAAAGCGGACAGGTAGTCGTGGATGGTAACGAACTGCCCGTTGGATGCCGACACCACGACCGGGTTGAACTTGGGGGGCATGCCCGGGAAATCCTCCATCGCGTCGTCGTATAGGTCGTCGTGGGGCTCGATGTTGAGGTCGTACCAGCCGTCCCGCCAGTAGTCCAGATGGGACTCCGTCACCGTGAGCGACGCCACCGGTTGCTCCGTAATGGACTCCTGGGAGATGGGGTGCCAGAGCGTCCCCGCGCCGCCGTCAGCCGGCGTCTGCCCGCGATAGTAGGACTCGTACTGCGCGTCCGGGTTCAGGTCCTCGGGCATGACCGAGATGGCCGACGAGGCCAGGGGGCCTTGCAGTGTCCAGTAAAGCCGGCAGCCTGCCGGCGAGAGGTTGTTGAAAGGCGGGTGGCTGTGGCCGTAGATGGGCGGCCCGGCGACGCCGGGCGGGACCCAAATGACCTGATTCTCGACGAGCTCCATGCCCTCGTACCACCGCACCGCCCCGGGCGGCGTACGCGGCGAGTCTGGCGCTGACATGATGGGTGAATCGGGTGGGATATAAGTTGGGGTGCTGGCTGGGCGGCGTGGGAAGCGACTCGGGCACGCTTGGGATTGCGACGGTGGGCTGTAGCGCGCATATTTATGCCCCTTGGTCGGCCGCTGCAAAGGCGTCAGCGCCGGGTGCTCTGTTGGCGTCTTACAAGCCCCGTACATAAAATTGGCGGGCCTAATCCCATCGATGACATGGGTCCAAGTCTTGTTGTTGGACGCACAACACCCATCGATGTCTCCACTGTTGGTTTCGTGCCCCACCGGCTAAATAGCCTGGTGCTGGGTACTGGGGACCCCACTGAACGATGTGCTGGAACCTCGTGATATCAATGCGCTATGTGCTCCACTGCCTGCCTGGAGGCGACCTCAAATGCGCAGGGCTGGCGGTAGGTTGAAGAACGCACAGGGTCGATGGGTGAATGAATGGGCGAGCACATGTAACCAACACAAACGCCAAGTTTCCCCCCTGCCGATCTCCGCTCCCACCTCCTTTTTCTTTTTTTTTTTCTTCTATTTTTTGTCTTCTTTCTTCTTTCTCTTTCTTTTTCTCGCACCCTGGGCAAAAAAAAAAAAAAAAGAACCCTTCTTCTGGAAGTGCTTCCATGCGACGTTTACTCCGGGCAAGTACCGGCCGTGGGAACTTGCAGCATCTTTCCGTCCTTCCGTCTGCGGAGCCCCTCCATCACAGATGGGCAATGGGCGTCTAAAGGCAGGGGGCGCATAGGGAATCGCCAAAAGCTGGGTTTTCTGGGCTTCCTCGTTTTTTATCGCCCTTCCCACAAAACTGCCCAGCGTTATAGAGCTGAGCTCCAATTTGCTTTTTGGAACGCCCTTTGTCCCGGTTCCATTGTCTATCGTGATCCATGGCAGCCTGACGCCCTGGAGGCTGCTGGGCAGGGCCACAGCAGCAAGGATCACGGGCGACTCCTGCAAACAAACGCGTTTTTCCAGTCCATAAAGATGGCATCTCCTTTCAGGAGACGGAAGCCGACAGCGTCTGTGCCCTTTGATGCATGCTCCCCGTTTGATGTTGACCCCAATGGGTAGTCGGTCACCCATCTTGCCAGGGATCTCTTGCTGGCTGCGTCCTTTGTTTGAAGAGGACTTATTTTGCGAGGCCCATGGAACTCCATGGAGGGGTTGGAGTGGCCGGCGTCCATATAAAGGTCGAGGGGAAGCAGCAGGAATGGGAATATCCCCTCAGGATCCGCCAAAAAAACAAGATCCTCACGTTCTCCCTCCTATTCCACTTGAGATTCGTACACCCGAACCTGTCCAGCCACCGCCAAACTCAGCGAAGAAATCCCCTGACCCCGAGCTGTCAGAAGACACTACAGCCATGGAGCACCAGGTCCTGCTCTGCGCCACCGTCATCATCACTCTAGCTCTCTGTATTCATGGCGCTCTGCTCCGGCGGCCCAAGTCGACAGACGAAGTGGCAGCGCTGGTCCGTCACTCTCGCGCCGTGGTTGACTTCTCCTTTTTCGGCGAGTCGCTCGACATGGAGGAGCGTCTTGCACTCCGGTCGAACGACAACCAGCGCCTGGTCCGGGCCTTCGGGATTCACAATTCCCTCACCACCTACAACATTAGCCACCACCGCCGCTTCGTCAGCGCCACTCGCCGCCTTGTCTCGAAGACGGACGGCTGGCAGGTGCTGTACTCGCACTGCGCCGCGAACATCAGGGACATCGTCACGCACCACACGCCGTCCTGGCGGAGCAGCGGCAAAGACAAAGACTCCTGGTTCCCCATCAGGCTCGCTCCGCTGGTGCAGCATGTCTGTTTCCGCGGCGCACTGCAAGCCCTGTTTGGCTGCCGCGCGACCATGCACCTGAGCGACGAGGACGTGCAGGTCGTCACTGCAGACATCAATCGGTTGTGGGTTGAGTCCAAGGACCCGGCCGCCGAGCCCGATTCGGAGCGCCTGCGCGAGGTGCTGGGGCGCGTGGCGCTGCCGAGCATCTTCCCCGGGGAGGATTCACGCCTCGCAACTGCCGAGGAGGCCTTGGGCGTCATCCTGCCAGGATACGAGTGAGTGGCCGTATATCCCTCCCTCCTTCACCTGGGACAGCATCATCGTTGACTGACATCCTCTCCCTCTTCGATAGGACTCTCTGGCGGGTAGTTCTCCTGACCTACATCCACGCCTACCATCGGTCACCGGATCACGAGCGCGTCTCGAAGATGACATCCACAGTCCCTGATTGTCTGGGTGCACCCGAGGAGCAGGGTGCGCTCAGGGTCGCCAAGGTATGTTTGCTGTCCCATCCCATTCTTCGACCCCTTTTAGGCCAGGGTAGCGCCTCCTAACCACCACAATCTCCCGACTTTCAGGAGGGCCTCCGCCTCTACCCTTCCACCAAGCGCATCTACCGCGCCGCCTCCCAGCCCGGCGACGACGCCACCAGCGCGGGTCGGGTGTCCGCCGACGTGGAGCTGTGCCACCGCCATCCCGAGATCTGGGGCGCGGACGCGTTGGAGTTCCGGCCTGAGCGCTTCGATCAGCTGACGGAGATGCAGAAGGAGGCGTACTTGCCGTTTGGCTTGCCAAAGCACCAGTGCCCCGCGCACAGCGGCTTCGGCGAGCGCCTGGTGACGTTGCTGGTCGTGGCGCTGGCCGAGGCGCTGCCGCCGCCGGGGAAGCTGCGGGTGCTGTTTGGCGGCGACGGCGCGCTGGACGCCGACAAGACGGCGCCGCTGCCCACGGGCAGGGCGGACATGGATGATTGGTTGATTCTCGTGCAGTAGGTGTCCATGAAGGGCTGCTCATTGTGCTTGGCCATGGGTCAAACAGCAGCGGTGCTAGCCATGAGTCTCGACTGGGAACAAAGGGGGAGGCAAGGAGCACTGTTCGGAGCATTATTCAAGTGATGTCGGCAAAATGGAGGATGGTCTAGATTTCTTTGTAACATGGCATGAGCCGGCGACACCACAAGCTCGGCTATAGCGACCACGCGGTTGCAATTAGGGTAGCTACGGAGGGAGGTGGTCGTTCTAATAAATCTGGCGGTCATCGTACGCCCGCACGCGCTCAAGGTAGGACGTGACCTGACTCCAGTCCTTGCAGACTAGAATGGCGCGGGAGCGCTGATGTTAGTGCAAATACGTCAGAGAATGCCGGGTTGATGGTGATGTTGCTACTAACCATGCTTGGAATCCCAGCCATCGGAGCCGCCGTTGTGATCGGGGAAGGTGGTCTCGAGACCCTCGAGAGCCATGTCTGCCGAGCACATGACAGCCTGGCGCATGTAGTCGAAGCCTGGAAGGGGACATGGTTTTAGTATCGAGTACGATCAGACGGGGAGAGGGTGAGACTAACAGTGCAGCGCGTGCCAGTGGCTGTCCTGCGGCAGCTCGTGACCGGAGTGGTATGCAGAGTAGATCTGCGTGAGCGTGAACTGATTGACAAAGCTCGTCAGTACAACAGAAATGGGACACCAGAGAAAGACAACGGGTCCACATACCAGGCAGTGCAGCTGGTGAGTAACCGAGGTCGTGAAAACGGTCTTCTCGGGCCAGATGATGGGGGTAGGCAGGTCGTGGTACTTGTCAGTGTCGTTGACCCACTGGAAGCCCATGCCGACTGTTCATCGAAGCAGAAGAGTGTCAGCCAGCTAGCTCAAAACTTCGCGAAACCATATGGCAGACGTACTCGGCATGAGGTTGTTCCACTTCTCCATCACCTCGGGGGTGAAGAACTTGGACGTGTCGTTGGGAGCGAACGACTGGTCCATCTTGAAGGTGGTGATCTTCATGGGGATCTCGGGAGCGACGCCGGTCATGTCGCCACCGATCTGCCAAGGGTTTAGCCTCCGCTCCTTGTACTGCTCCTTGACCAGCAGGCCGATTATTACGAGCAGCAGGGCGGTGTCGATCAGCCACCTGCCGGACCTGAAGGGCGCTAGCAGCTTCTCCCGCAGAGACTTGGGCCTCCTCTGGAACATGGCGTCCTTCTGGTACGACTTCTCGTCGCCCATCAGCGATTCCTCCACCTCGGTGCTCGACTCGTCATGGTCGTCATGGTGCCTGACGTTGGCGTAGTCGTTGTGCCGTGTTGGCTCCATCATTTTCGGCGGTGTGAATATGATCGAAACGCAAAAAGAAGGACAACGAGAGTTGCGGGAAGAATTACGGACTGATCAAAGCCCAGAGAAAAAAAATCAAAGAGTGCGGCCTGCCGAGAGAAGGGAAAGAGTTGTTGGTGATGGAGAGACAGAGAAGGAATGGAACGCAGTGGTCGAAAGAAGCTTCAAAAGATGGATGTTTTTCTCGGCGGGCGATGCGGCTCCTTTTGGGCCAGACGCTGACGACCCGCAGCCAGGGGTGTTTCAAGGGCGCGGCCAGCATCCCCGGTCCGCTGGGTCCGCATCACTCGCCGCATCTGGCTCTCGCCATTTCGTGTCGCGTTTCAAAATAGCTGCAGCCCCCCACTGGGAGCCCATGATTGGACCAATGCGAGCGCTTTTGTGCGAGGAGCTTCGTCGCGGATTTGCCCGCTAGCCATGGGGAAGTGCGGTTCAAGCGGATCGTGGGCCTTAGGCTCGTGGCGGATTGCGAGGGAAAAAAACGATGGGCTGCCGGATTACCGTGGCCTACATATTTCGGGGCTCTGGGCTTAGCAGGAGTCTTGATGGTTGTAATGTTACTGACCATCTCGGAAACGCGGGTTCGGTGCTAAACGGGATTAAGCAACTCTTTAGCGGGGCAGCGCTGACGGGCGAGCGGGGAGGCAGTGTCAGGGGCCCCATCACGTCGCATCGACTGTCAGGTGTGGTTCGCTTGTACGGGTTGTGTCTAGGGTTCAGTGGCAGGCAGGCAGCTCCAGCCGACGCGATCTGCGCGGCCGTCCTTGGCGATTGCAAATCTGTTGTTCCCGTCGATCTGCCCGGATTGCTTGAATCAATGACAGCAACCGAAGGTGCTCGGCCACTGGTGATGAATGCGATTGGAGATTGCAGAGAGCGTAGCGACAAGAGGTGCTTTGTGCGGCCAGCGACGTGATGCTGTGGTCGCATTGATGTGTCATGCGTCAACCGTCGCAAGTCCATTCAGCAACGCGCCCTCGCCGTGGTCCCTCAGCATCCACAGGTACGATTAAAAACAATATCGAAACGTTGGATTATCAGTATACGGGCGTCATAAAGCCTAGCGCAGTGCAAGAACAACCATGCCTCGTTCATTCATTCATCAGCCGTCGTGTTCGCATTCCCCAATCCCCACCAACAAGTTCTTGCCAAGCCCCAAGAGCCGCAACCCCAGGCCTATTTGTCCTGGACTGGGAAATCGGATCCGGTGGTGTTCTTGTATTGTTTGCGCATGTAATCCGAGATCTGCTCGTCCTTGGCCTGCTCGAAAGCGCTCTCGTTGTTTTGGGGACCTTGTCCTAGGACGTGCTCCTGGACCCAGTCTACGCCTGCTCGGGAGTAGAGTCGGACGTTAGTGTTTGGCGTCGTGGTAGGAAGGGGATCAGAAGCGCACGTCGTCTAGGTTCGAAGACCAAGAGCGATGGCGAGATAATAGAGCTAGGAAAAGGAAGCACAAACCCTTGTCGAGAGCATCCTCGTTCTTCTCGCCCTGCTTGCCTCCACCAGCCATGGAGTTGAGCTTGTCCATGAAGCCGCCCGAGCTCTCCTCCTTTTGCTGCTGCGGTTCCTTCTGGCCACCTGCAAGGCTGCCAAGCTTGTCCATGAAGCCGCCACCTTGTTGCTCCGCAGGCTTGCCGGACTGCTCCGCGTGTGGCCTCTGCTGGCCCTCCCCGCCGTTCTCGCCGCCGAGGTTCTTGATAAAGTCCATTGTGAGCGCTCGATGGATGTTGTGGGGTTTCTTTTGCGCCTGTAGCGGATGTATACCGATATAGAGGCTGAGGCAGAACGGCGTGTAGGGAGGAAAAGCGGCGCGCGACACGAGGCGTTGCCTGGGAAGGGAGTTCGTTGGTATTAAATAGGAGAATCAATTGCTGGTGATATCAGTGACACCGCGAGGGGTCGTGGGCGGGGGCAGCTGAAAGAGAATCCGTCACCTCCAGCTGTCGTGTGATGTCACCACCCCACCATGGAAGGAGGGCGTCTTGGCGTTGTCGACCAAACGAGATCATGGGGGAAATCTTGGAACTGACGTCGCACAGCCAGGCTCGTTCACGGACAAATATTAGCACCTTTGGCCTGAAGCAATTCGAAAAAGGATACAAAAAGATACAATAATGGGTGCGGAGACAGGAACAGAAACTTCCCTTTTTTTTTCTTTTCAAGTGGAAGAAGAGAGGAACGCAACGGGAAAACGCAGAGACATGGCAAGATACACGTCGCGAACGAGCCAGGGAAATCAGACACAAATCCAACGGCAGGAAGGGCCCCGCTGGGCACAACGGGTAGGCGGGTGTGCACAATGATATCGGCGTCGATTATGCAACGATGATGTGCGTTGGTTGGGTGGCACGGTGGTTGCAGACGGCGCTCAGCAGGACTCACAGCCGCTCGGTCTCGGGGACTACAAAACCTGAGATGCAGGCGCCAAGGAGTCAACCCAACCACACCACTTGATTCCGCCCAGCCACTTTCCCAGCTAGCTCCGTTCACGTTATGCTCCTTAACCCACGGTTTAGACACGACGCCATACGGACGCTGCGCGTGCCAATGAAGTTTTGGCCTACTTCACCGCCAGGTCGCGCGGCGCAAGCGCACCCACGATGGTCGCCTGCTCTGCAACTGGCACTCTTGTGATTGTCACTGTCGCGACCACCACCACCCCGCATAGGAGCACGCTCTGCCCGGAGGAGAGGCACTTTGGACGGCGAGCGTGTCTTCGAAGACGACAGGCTCGTTCTCTTCGAATCATCGATTGGCAGAGGATCCGTGGAAATTTCGCGTGGGAATGCGGAGGGCTCCAACTGCACTGTTGGAACAGGCGGCAGTTTCCGCCTCAGTGTCATTCGGTCTTCCGAGGACCACTGGTAGAAGCCGGTGTTCTGCTCCTCATTGGAGTTGAGATCGGGATCCGAACTCGTACCATTGCTGTGTCAGTGACCGTCGTCTGTACGACAGGCCCCGCGCAGGTGCATCTGGAGAAGCCGCCGCGTTCGATGTTTTATACATCCTCTCAATGCCGCCCCGCCAGTTACTTTCGATCGTGCAGCAACGGAAAGAAATGAGAACGCGCCGGCCCGGGGTACGCGTCGTATGGTTCCGTTGATGCTGACTGAGATGGAATATCCTAGCCGCCCCCTCTTCTCAGTGGCAGGCGCGGCGGTGCCCTCATCCCCAGGATCTCCCGAAGAAGCTACTCCTTTCTTCCTTGGGGGCGGTGGCATCCCTTCTGGCCTCTGCGGCTTGACCTCTGCGGGGTATACCCGCAGCGTGTGGCGGACCTGCGCAACGGTGAAGCCCGTCTCCCTGATAATGTCGCCGGGGGTCATACCAGCGTCGTAGGCATGATCCGGACTCGATGCCTCTTCTCGGTTGTCGGGCGCCTGGTGTGCACGTCGCGGGTTCTGACACCTTCGGACATCCGGCGTGCTGGCACCTTGGCGGCGCCTGGCGGGACTCACTGGCCGTGACGCTCCCAGGGCTGCATTGCGCGCCATGGCTGGCGCCCTCGTCCACACCTATGCTGCTCCAAGGCTGCTTGGGAATTTTGGTCCATCATGGAATCTTGGTGCGGCAATGGAGGTGTGTGCAAAGTTTCACTTGTATGTACCTACGCCATCGTCGGGTGCCATCCTTGACGCCTGTCAGCGGCTGCAGGGAGACAGATTTGGCACTGGCCAAGGGGTGAAACTTCCATTTCTGCTGCATCGAGCCACTCACCCACTGGAACCACGTGCCGCTCTCTTGACGAGCTGCACGTGATACCAAGCTCCCAGCCCCGCCCACAGGCATGGATCGATCGTGGGGCTGGATGCGGCGGCATTCGGTCGTCAACTCCGCCCGACAGATGGCAGCCCGGCAATTCCGAAAGCTTCAATATTCGCCGACGCTCAATTAGCTTCCAGCTGCCTGAGGGCCTTGACATGTGCCCGCCCTCCTGATATTTCGTCCAGCGTCCTCTTTCTCCGATCCCGCGTCGTTGCAGCATTCAAGGACGAGTGCTCGGAGCTCCGTTACATCCCCTCCTCTCTCCAGGCCAACCTCCCACACCACACCACGAAGCCCGCCATGGACTACGTCGGTGCGCGCATGGCCAAAGAGGCCCATAAGGCCGCAACCGAGCCGGCCCCTCCGTACGTCGCTCTGTGCCACCCTCCTCGGCCCCACCGCCTTCCCTCCCGCTTGCTCCCGCGCTGACGCTTTCTTCCCCCGCCCCAAAACAGCACCGGCCTCGTCACCCCGCTCAACCTCCTCATCCTCGCCGTCATCGGCTACACCGTCTACGTCCTCCTCCGCCCCTCGGCCCCGCCCGTGATGCCGCGCGAGGCGCCCCCGACCGTCTTCCGGACCTTCACGCCGCGCACGCTGCTGCTCGAGAACAACGGCGAGGGCGACAGGCCCGTCTACCTGGCCGTGCGCGGCCGTGTCTTCGACGTCACGGCCGGCCGCAACTTCTACGGCCCCGGCGGGCCCTACGCCAACTTTGCGGGCCGCGACGCCTCGCGCGGCCTAGCCAACCACAGCTTCGACGAGGACATGCTCACAAAGGACCTCGACGGGCCCCTCGACAACCTCGAGGGCCTCGGCCGCGACCAGCTCGACGCCCTGCGCGAGTGGGAGGAGCGCTTCGAGAGCAAGTATCTCGTCGTCGGGCGCCTCGTCGCTGCTGGTGAGGAGAAGGCCAAGGCCTGAGGGGTCCCCAGAGAGACAGCAGCAGAAGAAGAGGACAAAGAGAGAGGTGCTTGCAAAGGGCGCGCGATGCTGAGGGCGAGGGTCTCGACTGATTTTCTTCCTGATGTTAATGTCCGAGATTTCGATAGATAGGATGTCACTTGGTTAATCTCTTCCTCGGTCCTCTTGACTTTTGCCCGACACGGCAGGATACTTCTTGGGAGTAAAACCTTCTCTTATGGTTATTCTCTATCTTTACAAACACCTCTGCGACGCGTATATCCGATCCCCCACATAACTCCACCCCGAGCTCTGCGAGTTCGTAGTCCAGTCCCTGCTAGAAGACGGCCGCGCCACCCAGTTGGTGGAGTTAACCTCTTCGCGGTCTCAATACGACTCGGTCACTTCTATCCCCCTGTTTCCGACACCACGTTCAGCCCCTTCTATCAGCTGCCTCCCGACGTAGCGTCGCTGGTGCCGACGAAGACGACCAGCACAGCCGCGTAGGCTGCCGTGATGGAAAGGACCACCTCTGGCTTGTCCAGCATTCTGGCGGCAGCGATGCCGCAGATGAACACAGACAGCGTGGTGACAATAAGGGGCAGGTCGGGGTGCATGTCCTTGAGCTTGACCATAATCCACATTGGGACAATGAGGAAAGCTCCGCCCACGAAGGAGAAAACAACCCGAGAGAGGAAATCCCGCCACTGCTGCGCCTGGGACCTCTCCGTCCTCAACCCGCCGATCGGCTGGGCGTTCTCCTCTTCAGCCTGAGCCAGCCCCACGGTGGTTTCGCCAGGATTTGGCTGCTGCGTAGCATGGGCCGCGGAGTCGCCGCCCTGTAGCCCGAGCCAGCTAAGCTCGTCGTCAGGGTTGTTTGGGCGAAATAGGTGCGGCGGGATGCGCCCCAGCTCGTACTGAAGCAACTTCCTGTCGACGAAGCGTCTTGTGGTGACGATGAAGGGATCATCAATCCCGTTCTTGCCGCGTGTGATGCAGTCGCGATGTAGTCGTTATCGCGTGCGGCCTCGACTACTTCGCCGTCAGTGATACGCAGTACTGGGACTCGTGGGGTGCCAGGAGCAAAACAGAATGTAACAAATGGCAGCGACAGATATGGATAACTTACTGTACTTTCGCAGGAGCTCCTCCCAATCCTTTGGCATCTCCTTGTGATATCTCATATGCAGAATTCGCTGAACGAGCTGTATCTGCAGGCTGCGCATCCTCATTCGGTTCAATCCTGCGAAGCTCGCCTGGATATGGACAGCAACTCCACTCTCATTCGTCTCACTCCCACTTCCAACACTTACGAGGCCGACAAGGTCTTGGCGATAATGCTCAAGGAGAAACTTGTCCAGCCCGTCGATGGAATGGGCATTCACCTGTGTGTCAAGGCCGGCCTCGTTCGTCGCTAAAAGACCCCATAATTTCCCAAGTTAGTGCGCTGAGAGGACTTATATCTAGGAATGATCCTTAACATACGCTGTGTGCCTCGCGGGATAGCTTTTACCCCGAAAGCGCCTGAAGTATCGTGTTGTTCAACACGACTCGAAGCGTTAGAACCGGAGCCTGGAGAGACTCTCGGAGCTTCTAGCATATGGCTGTTGAGGGATGCATGATGGCTGATTTCCTTGTCGGCGGCACCATGTCATGTCAGTCTCAGCGCTTTTCATCTCTCTGTAAATAGAGATAGCAATGTTCGTAGCCATGTGCAGGCAAGCACGAGTTATCCGGAAGTTGAGGGGAACTGTAACCCTCCTCTTTAAGAAGAGTGGTTATCTTACTCCACGTTCGGCATCCCTGGTCATTTTAATGTTGGCAGTTATAGGATCGGGTAATTATGTCCCTAAAATGGGCTTGGTGTAATTATAATCAAGCGACAGAGGACTTGCTTGAACAGGGGGATTCGAGCAAGGAAGCGGAGGATGCGAAAATATTCCCTTCAAATTGTAACTTGATTCCCGGCTGACATATTGTGAAATGCAAAGGGCCTGGGCTATATAAAAACGGCGAACCGACATGTAGAAAAAGTTGGGGATGGCCGAGTTACTCGCCGACCCTAGCGAAGCGCCTTTAGTGTGAGTGGGAGTCTCGGATTGGGGCGAAGCTCGTGTTTCGGCGAATAACAGCGCCGCAAATGCTTACCTACCCAGGTAGGTAGCTAGCCACATTGGCAGACCCGTGGAGGGCAGTGCTATGTATCGAGTTTAAAAGCGCCACGTGGAGGCACATTAATATCAACCAGGCAGCCATTATGCATTATGGATGCAGCATGCGCTGTGCTGCAATTGGTCGCGGAACGAACCAGCTAAAATATGCCCGCGTCCCCCTTGGATTTTTAGATAGGTACCTAGAGGTGCCTGCTTATTAAACGTCCCGCTTCCCCCTCCGCTCTGCGTGTAGCCCATTCCGCTACCTCTTCTAGTCATCCTTTAGCAACTTGCTCACATTGCTTAGAATATGTAGCAGCCCAAGCCAACTACTGCCACATCAATCCCTCGATTTGTCCAAATGCCGGACCACCATGCGGAACCCGAAGCGAAGGTCGTACTCGGCGTCGCCTATGATTCCAAACGACAGAAGCTGGTTTTGTCGTTCGACACTGCCCCACGAGCCGCAGCGTACAGCAGCCGGAACGCCGAATCGAGCATAGATCCCTACGGGAAGCCGGTTGAAGTACTCGTCTCCGTTCCTCACGATACCGAGCAAATAGAGAGCAGCAAAGACGGCATGCTGTTCCTATTTCCAACCGAGGCTTCCGCTCTGGAGTGGCAAAAGAAGATCATCCTGGGCACGGCCGATACGAGAGATACAACGATTGGAATGAATGTTGTACGGATTGAATACGAGTACTCCCTCGCCACACTTGAAGCGAAGCTTGGAAACGTTCCTATTCCTCACGGGGGAACTTTCCCCGCTACCACAGGCATTTTCCAGCTCAGCCAGAAACCTAGTGGAGACGGTGAAGCTTTGCTGGCGGCTAGAAGAAACTTTTCATTGCCTACTGAGCCCAGCCGGCCTTCGGCGAGAAGCTATGGTCATGTGAGCTAAACCTCCATTTGCCGAGAGTTTTGGACCGATTCTCACATTCGCAGATACCTAAAAAGCAACGATTGAATTTAACCACGGCAGTTGAAAGGAGATCTCGTTCAGCTCGTCTGTTCAGGCTGTTTTGTTATTGCTGAAAGGAGTGCACCTCCCGCTGCCCGTGCACCTCGCTGCGCTGGTACCAGAGCACGGGAGGGAGAAATTAGCGGAATTATTTTTGTACAAGAGATCACAGGTCCGGAGGAAAGGTAATTCGTCTGTTAAGGCGTGTTAGGGTTGGACTATTTGTGGATACGAACTGCGTCACCGCTTGCAGCCGTATTTAAAGGGAAAGATAATTAAGGGATTCCCATATAGACTGGCGAAAAGGTCCATAAACGCACACAGATGGAAACCTCGTCATGATTAAAATTTCCGACCTCCATACTCTCCCCGCGTACGGCCTTTGTCCAACCCACCTTGTACTAGGCTAGTTTAGCATAAAGCGCCAGGCTGTCCACACGAATTTTTGTCGGCACTATCATAACCAGCCACGCCCAAAGTCCTAATTGCTTGGAGCTCAAAGCGGAGATCGATGACCATAGGAATCACAATGCGTCCTCTAACTCAAGCATGTCATCCCCTTCGCCTCTTGAATCGAGTGTCTCAATCTCGATAACAGCCGAACCAGCTTCCTTAAAGATCCCCTCCAGAATTGCCATCCCTTCCGGGCTCGTAGCCATCAGCTTCACCGTGGGTGCCGTGTTCGGGTTCTTCGCGAGGCCGAGCAGACAGCCCACAACTTTGCGGAGGTCGCCCAAGTGCCTTGACGCCTCGTAGGCCTCGATGCCGTCCCCGACGCAAACCAAAGTCTTGTGCGGCGGGACGACGCGCCGCACCAGCCAGTCAAAGAGCCGACACAGCATGCCGATGTCCCATCTACGCAGCCACTCCAGTCCCGGGTCGTTGACGCCCAGCTCGAGATCGCGTTGCGTGAAAGTCGTGTTCCTCGGGACATCGATGAGGAAGTCCATTCCATGCTGCTGCTGCTTCAGTTGCAGGAGCAACTGCGCAATGAAAGCCCGGATCATGGCGCCCGGCCCGAGGTACGGGTCGTCGGACTCGAGGTGCTGTCGACAGAAGAAGACGAGTGAGATGAAGCGGTCCGGCTGGCTGCGCAGCCCGCGCATGAGGGATGCAGACACGAGGGACAGCGCGGCACTGGGCTCCGTCGTGTCCCGAGTGGTGTCGCCTAGGATGAGCAACGCGCACGAGGTCGGCGAGGTGGCCCATGCCCGAAACTCATCCGTAACGATGATACCCTTGGCACGACCGCGGTATTTCAGCCCGATCGACTCTGCCGACTCCAAGATGGACGTGATGTCGTCTGCATCGGGGCTGGAGATGCTGAGAGTCGCGAGCAGGTCGCTAATGCACAACAGCGGCTCGGGGGGTGGCGGGGGAGGGTAGTAGTACCCAGGTTGTGGTGGCGGCGGGGCCACCCAGGACGACTGCTGCTGTTGTTGTTGCTGGTAAGGGTATGCATGCGCATATTGGGGTTGTGCTCGATCAGCAAGCTGTGCTTGCCATGCCAGCTGATGTGCCGGCTGGCCCCACGGCGACTGTCCCTGAGGCGGATACCAGGGCAGCTGTTGCTGCGGCGTCGGCGTCAGGGTTCCTACAAGGCGGACTCCGATCTCCAGGGACTCAAATCTCTCCGCAAAGCTTTGCGTCATGGTTTCCCAATTTCCTAACATCACAGAGTGTTTAGTATAAGTTAATACGCCCCAACTCTGCTTTTATAGCTGGGAGCAACTTACGAATTTCCTCGGCCCGGTTTGCTTCCTTTGTTTTCTCCCCCTGATTGAAGAAATCGAGCATCATGTTTGCGAGATTCTCCAGCTTGGACATCAATTTCCCTTCCCTTTCAATGACATCACATAGCATATCGTATATCACATTGCCCATGACGTCGATTGACTCGATTCCTAGGAGACGAACAGGGCAGTCAGTGAGGGTGCGAGGCTGTCTACTTTGAAGCCTAATTCCAGTGCTCACCGCTGAGAATTAACTCCATGGCCTCCTTGGTCTCATGAATGTGCGATTCGAGGGCGCCGTCTTTTACTGGCACTTCACTGGGATTTCGTTGATGGCGTTGATAAGCTCCTCCTGGAATCCGCTGCCATCGCCAACTAAGGGCAGGGCGCGGCGAAACCTATCCACTGGACCAAGATCAGTCTTGGGTATGGTAGATGCGTAAACAAGCAAGCCAGTAACGCAAAAATACATCGCTTACAGGTATGAGACCGATAGTACGAAATGGCCAGCTCTACAGCCTTCAATGTGCATGCTACCAGGTCAACAGATGCGAGTCGGATATTCTCGTCGCCTGGGAAGGTCGCAAGGAAGAGCTCTATCCCAAACGACTCTGTGAGGTCTTTCTCTTCGAAACTTAGTGTAACTTTGGTTCGAACGTCTGCTGCTGTCTTGGCCGCCTGGTCGAGCGATGGAAGTCGATTAGCTCTTCAACGGACGAGGCGATTACCGGAGCTGTAGTTTAGGGCAAGGACGAACATCTAGGAGCACCTCCATTCCAGCCTTGACAGGAGACACGTATTCCATGTTTGGGATCGCCTGGAGCCCCTGACGGAGGACATCGCTGCTGTTGATGATGTAGCGGTACGCCTTCTTCGCTCCCATCCGGAACTGCGAGTGGCCACCGTCAAACTTCTCCCGGGCCTGCTGGAGCCTCGCATAGATATCGTCCCAGCTTGCCGCGCCCCGAATGCCATGTTCGGGCTCCTTTGCTACCCTTTTAGGCACATCCGGGTTTTGTTGGGCGAACTGCTTCATGGCGTCGCCCAAGATCTCGCTCCAAAATTTCATGGCGCACAGTGCTGGGAGGACCTGCCGGGCCGGCACTCGCCGGGCGCTATGTTTTGACGCCCGCGATGGCCTCCGCCGCGACGAGCCTTCCGACAAAGGGCCGCCTTGGGGGACCTGTGGCGAAGCTTCTAGATGACTAGGTGGCATGGCGGCGGGGTGAGGACCATGAACGAAGCGTTTCAAGGTCGGGTCGTAATAATCGGGGAGGTCCTTGAAAGCGGCGTGCATTTGAGGGAGCTGGTTCTTGACAAAGTCCACTGCGAGGGGCTCCTCGACCAGGCTTGGGATAGCGGTGGTGGGCTGCCAGCCATTGGGCCAGAATCTCCCTCATTCACTGGTCCTCAGGACTGCACTAGCAGGGAGAGCAGCAACCTGTCGGCAGCAGGGAAAGTGGTAAGAGAATGGGCCTCCTATGCGAAGCGCCGATATTCATGCCAATTGAGGAGAGGAGACAAGTTCGATCCGGCTGGATTGACCGATAGCTAATAGCACATGGTCAAGACAGACAAAGCCGATCAATATCGACAAATTGAACCCGCGGGAAAGGGTGGATCTGAAGCAGGTAGGCGAGATGCAAATCAGTACCAATGCACGAGCGCAAACACTCGAACTCCGTACTATGCAAATACAACGAGCTAATTTCTGACCCAACCAGTCCCTCGGCCGATATACCCGAGTGGGTACGGCCGTCGTGCCAACAAAAGTGCAGTATTCTTTCCGATCCTTTCGGTTGCCGAGAGCGGGCTGCCCAATGGCTGCCCAACCGTGTGGTGGAAAAGCACACATATGTATGTCATTTGATGCAGCACAAAACATGGATCACCCAGGACCATCCAATACTGGCGACGTTTCTTATCGGTAGGTCGTATGCAGTATGCAGGGCAAATGTGCACAATGGCACAAAGGGGCTGGTGGAGGCCAGACCGCCTGTGCTGAAAGCATTGGTCGTCAGACTCTGAAATGCAGCTGTCGGCACGTTCGGCCCGATTCTGCTTCGTCGTAGAAAGAGCAGCGAGTGACTGCACCCCGGCTAACTTTCAAGAAATAGCTTGGCGGTAAGAGCGGCTGTTGCGGTACGGCCTTCGCATCCTACATGAAGAATCTCACTTCCTGCCTGTCCACAGCTACCTCAGATATCAGACACTCGGAGAGTCGCTCAACCTGGAGGGGGCTTCTCACGGACGAGCAGGCCGTCTGGACCATGGATTCTACTACGGCGACTCCACGCACGGCCAGCTGCGTCTCCACGTGGGCGAGCTCCTCAAACACGTCAACCGCCGCCAAAGGAACTCAAGAGCTCAACGTACCAAGACGCCAAAACGAGGAACATGGCGGCGTTGGCGGGCCCAGAAAGGCGGACGCAAGCTCGGGGCCTCTAGAGTCTCAACTCCAGCAGCTGCAAGTAAGGCTGGCTGAGCTTGAGCAAGAAGCGGAACGAGATAGGCACGAAAGAGCGGCGTTGGCATCTCGACTGACCGAGGAGAAGACTCCGTCTGCATTGCGCCACATCCGGCCTACTCTCGGCATTGCGAGCGGGGTACTCGGTGCCCCGAGTATCCCGAGTGGCGTGACAGCTGGCTCAATCGCCGATACGAGCGCCAGCATGGGCCTCAGGCAGCCTGCAACTGTCCTATGCCATCAGCACCCTCGAAAGCGAGCTTCAGTTGCTTCGAAAGGAGCACGAGGCAGTGTGCAACACATGGAATGACTGCGATAGGTTGCGGGGGATGGAGCAAGAGTGGGGGCGGGCACGCCAGGAACTGCCCCTAAGACAGAGAAAGTCCCAAAAGGCCGAAATCGCGGCTAAAAGGTCTTCGCAAGCGGGCGTGACTAGCGTGGACCAAGGAGAGAATGCAGCTTCTCCCCACGTCTACGGACAACCCGAACTCAACGAAGTTAACTGGCAGACTTCGTTCGTGGTTCCCACAGCGACCCTCAACCTCGTCTGTTCGCAATCGATTTACTCAAGGGCGATCCTATGGTCACCTGGCAAGCACCCGTGTCCACACTTTACAGCTTCTCTGGCGGCAAAAGGACTGAGGCCCACCCGATGGCTACTGATGAAAAGGTGAAGCCGCGAAAGCCTGCTATCAGTTCCCAAACGCCCGCCCTGACGGGCCAAGCCCCGCTTCCTGAGCGCATTCGGATCAACTCCTCGCACATCTGTCGAATACTGGAGAAAATAACCGGTCACGAGATTATCGCTCCCGTCATCATGATCAGGCCTTACAAGGCTCTCGCCTACTATGACGAACCTATCCGGCAGAAACTTGAGGAGCTCAAAGCGAAGTTTGGGAGAGACAGCTTTGGCACGAGGGGTCCTCCTACAAAAGACTTGCCAAAAGAGTCCAAGCCTGGTAGTAACGCGAGTTCAGAGGCCGTTGGCGGTACTGGGCCTGGGGACCACCGTGGCCTGTCTGAAGCAGAAAGACGCGAGGGGAACAGCGAGGCCGAGGATGATGAAGAGGTGGACGAACTCACTTACTCCTCAACCGCCTATGAGCATTTGAGTTGCTTGGTGGCATTCATGAACGAGCGACTTGGATCCAAGACTGAGTACCTTTCGGGAGACGGCTGCAAGACTGTCTTGTTCTCCGATATCTGGTACCTGTTCAAACCAGGCGACGAGGTAATCGAGCAAAACGGACAGCAAGTCTATCGAGTCATCGCCATCTCCAGCGCGCCGCACAAGGTCTTCTCGCCATACCAGAGGAGCTGGGACAAAGATGCACGGGCTAAGGAAGAAACACCAGTAGTCCTGACCTGTGTGCACATCGACTTCGATGGCAAGGAGTTGGGGCCCATGGTTCGCAAGGTCAGGATCGCCAAATTCGAAGGCGAGAAGGCAGTGACCGGTCTGGAGGTCTATCCTTTACGGTTCGCCGAGGAGAAGAAGACAGCCGTTGAGACTCGGGGCCGCTTCACGGTCAAGAACCCAAGGAGCCGACCTTGCGAGACAAGATCATCAACAGAGGAAGGGTGTTCCTGGACGTAACCAGTTTCAAACACATGCATTACAGCGGCCTCACACTCGACACGCGGGACGAGGTAGACAGCCATGTCGTTGTCGACTTTGAAGAGGCCTTCTCGCACGCTGCCAAAAACTCTGGTAGCTCCGACGAAAAGAGTGGAAAGCACTGGAGACCGAACCTCTCGATCCTAGTCGGGGAGTCCCTGGAAGAGAAGTTCGACGACGATGGTGCTTGCACTGCGGGCTGCTGCTACTCAATGTCGGAGATGATTTACAAAGACGCGGACGCAGAGAAGAAAAGAAACGCGGACTACATGACCTTCCTAAAGACCGAGAACGGACAACGGGAACCGTCTCCAATGATATATCCCCGCCCGCTAGCTGAGGTCAAAGGGCAGGAAGATTCGCTGTCTAACGAAGAATTGTTAATCATGTCCTATCGTGTTTTCGGCTTCATTTTACGAACCCGGAGATGGGGTTAGTATATTTTTCATCGCCCTGTCCTGGTTTATGGTTTCTAGCCGCCTGGAATATGCCTGATCCGAATGATGTGGCATGTATTGCCACGGCAGGATGGATTGCTCACCACCTACTAACGCGGTTCGCCTCTTTAGCACAACTCAACCTCAATCATCTCACTCTTCCCGAGAGTGCGTTCAGGGACAAAGCGAAGAAAGAAGTTGGTGTGATCACTCCACAGGGAGGCAACACATCCGAGGGGGGTGGAGGCGACACCGCCAACAGCCCACCGGGAGCAAGCGACAAGCAGGCGGAGGACAGTAAGACAGCGTTCGGGCAGCTTGTTCTTCCACCTGGGCATAAGGAAATGGTGACTTCGTTGGTCACCCAGCATTTCCGGGACAAGGACTCTGGCGGCAATGCGGACATTGTCCGTGGTAAGGGCAAGTACCTGGTACCCGGGTGCCTGCCTAGCGACGGAGTAGAAGGGACGGAGGCTAACAATTTTATTAGGCAAGGGATTGATAATACTCCTCCACGGCGCACCTGGTGTGGGCAAGACAACGACGGCAGGTTGGTCTTGGCATGTACCATTGTTTAAGATGCCGCTTGCTAATAAAATGTCGCAGAGGGAGTCGCTGAAATGTTCGAGAAGCCACTGTTCCAGATGACTTGCGGTAGGTCATGGAGGCGCCAGTCGGGGGTTTTATACGTGCCTCATTAAGACTGACAGCCAGCCCGTTGTCCTAGGTGATCTGGGGACATCCGCGCCAGAAGTCGAGAAAGCTCTGGAATCGCACTTCTCGTTGGCAAACAGGTTGGCGAAGCTATATCCCGTAGGGCCCTTTCCGTCAAGGCTTCTTGAAACTGATATGTGAACAGGTGGGGATGCATTCTCCTGCTAGACGAAGCCGATGTCTTCTTGGCAGCTCGACAGAAGGAAGACTTCAAACGGAATGGGCTAGTCTCTGGTGCGTCATTCCACGTATTTATCTAGCGCCATGGCAGCTAGAGCTGACGGATAAACCACAGTCTTCTTGCGAGTCCTCGAGTACTACGCAGGCATCTTGTTTCTAACCACCAACCGAGTCGGCGATTTTGACGAGGCCTTTGCGTCACGGATTCACATCAGCCTGTATTACCCCCAGCTCACCTTGGAGAACACGGAGGCCATCTTCAATTTGAACTTCGACACAATCCACGAACGGTTCAAGAAAGCAGGGAGGAAGATTGAGATCGAAAAGGAAAGCATCCTCGCCCGCGCCAGGGCCCACTTCAACAATCATCCAAACGAGAGATGGAACGGGCGGCAGATCCGGAACGCCTGCCAGACGGCACTCGCGCTGGCCGAGTTCCGAGCCCAGGGGAGCAGCCACTTGCGCGTTGCCGACCCCGACGCCGTGGTCTACCTCAAAGTGGACGACCTCCAGGTCGTGTCGGACGCGTATCTGCAGTTCATGAACTACCTCAACGATGTTCGCGGCAAGGACGCCGAAATGTGGGCCAAGGCCATGAAGCTGCGTGCGCGAGAGATCGATGTCTTGCTTTACGCTGGAGCCAAGGACAGGGACCCGGCCACGTTTGCAAGTGTGGGGAAGCAACAAGAGACGCGTCCAGAGGAGGCGCGCACTACTCCCGTCGCTCCTACTTCCGCCCCAGTGCCGGCTGCCAAGAGGCCGATCTCGCCTCACCTCTCACCGTACCCAGCACCGGCTCCGCCGCCGCCTGCTGTCCCTCTAGCTGGCGCCGCTGCTCCTCCACCCGGACACTCGCCGGGGGTGCAGCATCAGCCGCTGTACGGCCAGGGCCAGAGCTTCGCGCCGCCGCAGCCCTACCCGTACCAGCCACCGTACGGTTATGGAGGATACCCCCCTCCCCAAGCAAGGGGGCCACCTCAGCCCACAGATAATACTTCCGCATACCCGCCGTCACCCCAGCCGGCCGCGCCACAGGCGCAGGGTATGCAGCCGCCGTATGGGACGCCAGAGTACGCGGCGTGGTACCACCATCAGGCGCAGCGCCAAGCTCCACAGGCAGGCTGAGGAATAAAGAGAAGGAGTGAGTATTGAGCTGAACAGAATGTGAAGACCACTGGGCATGGAGAGGGATTAAACACGCAGGGTCGGAGAGTTTGATTCGGTTTGGAGACCATCTTGAATGCACCTTGCTAGCAATGACAGAATGCTTTACCCCTGAACTGCTCAAATGCGCCAGCTCACGAAGGAACTCCTCCCGCGGCCTGGGCAGCGGCAGCCTCGGCATCCGCACCGTAACCATCTCGTCGAGCCCCTCGCACGCGCACGCCGGCGTGGCCCAGACGGCGCGCCCGACGACGCGGCCGGCGCCGTCGGGGCTCAGCAGCAGGCAGACGCCGTCCTCAAGCGACCGCTCGAAGCCCAGGCCCGGGATGCGGTGCATGATCGCGCCGAGCGCGTCCTCCTCCTTGACGTACAGGCCCGCGTTGACCATGGACCTAGTCCCGCAGGCCTGGCACGTCGCCCAGGCGTAGTAGCGCCGCCATGTGAGGTGCAGCACGTTGGCGTACGTGACCTGGTAGTCGGTCTGCGTGGTCTCGTCGAGGCCGACCGCGCTCATCACGCCCCAGAACGAGTAGAAATCGTCGCCGCTATCCTCATCGTCTTTATCCTCTTCGCTGCCCTTGACACTGCCATTGCCGCCCTCATCGTCTTCTCTCGTTTCGCCATCGGTGCTATCAACATCTTCACCCTGGTGCTCGCCGCCTTCGTCCTGGCGCTCGTCGTTGCCAGTCCCCTCGCTTTGGGGGCCATTACCCTGACACTTGTCGCACCGACACGCCTCTTCGCCGGGCCAGGGTTGCCCGGGCTCTCTCTTGGCCAGGGCTGCCACGGTCCGTTCCAGCCTTTTGTAACCGCCCCGGTGCTGCGAGAGAGACTGCAGGAGCTTCTCCCGCGGCTGGAAAAAGTGGCGCGACCCGTATGAGTCGATGAACGCCTCTACGCTCGGCTCCGCCAGGTTCCGGGCAGATTCGTGCATGATCTCCTCCCACGCCAAAGTATGGAACAGGACTAGCTTCGAGACCGTGCCGGCTCGCTGCAGCCGCAGCGTCACGCGGTCCTGGCGGGAGCCCTCCTCCTCCTCGACGGTCGTCTCGGCGTGGTGGCGGGGCGGCGCCGTCATCGGGCCCAGCAGGTACGCGTAGTGGTCGTGGTACCCCTCGTTGACGTTGTTGGCCGGCATCCAGCGCACGTTGGGCTCGCCGTCCTCGGGCGCCCACTCGGGCGTCATCAGCAGCGGGGTGTAGTCGCCGGCCTCAACGCAGCGCAGGGCGATGCGCAGGTACCGCTCCCCCCAGCTGCCGCGCTGCAGCTCCGTGGCCGCCGCTGCTGCCGAGCCCGTCACGATGCCGTCCAGTGCGTACAGGAAATCGTATTGGCTCTGGCAGCCGCGCCGGGCCAGCAGGGCGAAGGCGAGCCCAAAGTTGCGGCTCTGCGGGCCGCGGCAGAGCGTCAGGGGCCCCAGGCTCCACGGCATGATGTTGTCGTCGATGTTGACGCGGGCCTCGAGGTCGTGCGTGGAGCCCGACTTGGCGACCTGCTCTTTCCAGAACTGGTCGAGCCTGTCTTGGAACAGGTGCTCCGCGCCGTCGTCGCTGTAAAGGTTCGACTCGGAGTCCATGAACCGGATCTCGGGGCTACGGATGTACTCCAATGGCTGTCCAAACGCGGCTGTACCACTTCGCGTTGCAGATACCGAGCATACCCCGCATCCGCTCCTCGTCGCTCTCTCCATGCTTAAACGCCCGGATCATGGCGGGCGTAACGTCGTCAAAATGCATTACAGTCAAGGCGGCAGAGCTATAGATCTTGTGTATAACGTGTAGGATATTTTTCTTGAGTTGCGGCGTCCACTGGGAAAAGAGTGGTTCCGAGTCAGCAGCTACGCAAGACCAGACATCAGTATATGAGGACTTACCTGTGGCACGCTGATGTAGTCGTGCCATACTTCAAAATCCCCGTCCACTCCTTGGGAGATGCTTCGAGCGATATTGGTAGGCGACGCAAGCGCTTTGCGACGGACTGCATCGTCCTGTGGGGAGTGACGACCTTTGTCCTGTGTGGTGGTTACTGCAGTATCCCGTGCGATATGGTGACATAGCAGCGATCTTTCAGAGACAGTCGAGATGTCGTCGTATAGTACCAACGACGCAACCCAGGGGCGTCGAAATCGCCCTGCTGCCGCTTAAACATTGATCGTTTTCCTTGGATACACGAAATGTGCGCACGAGTGCGTCTGTTCCGAATGCTTGTCCACATGCGCAACAACGCAACGCTGTCGGGTCCGCATCGTACCAGAGCACCTCGAGGTCCGGATATGGCGGGTTTCCCATGGTCACGGCCCAGAAAACTGGTGACCGATAGATATCGTGGTGAAGAGCTCGTCGACAAATTCCGTTGGAGGGCGCTGTTGCGAGCGGGCGGTTGTCTTGACATTTGGCGGGGCTTTTTTGTATTTAGCAGTCTGCAGAATGCCCTTCCTAATCTCCAGCTGTGCTGACACCAAGCTATCAGCTATGGGCTGAAGGAGTGCAGGCTCCCAACGCCAAATTGGTTAGCGCAGCTGCACACACTCAGCCCGACGAAGGATGCAGCCAAACACGCACCACACCAACGTTAGAACGGTGGCAGGCGGGCGGTCTCAAGGCAGCTCGCGCGTCGGGCAGGCCGGCTCGGCGTCGGGGCGCGGCTGATTCTGTATAACGACTGCCGCAAGAAAGGGTGGTGCCGATTGCCGACAAGATCGTGAATCTCGGCGTCAAGTATTTCGTGATCAACGCCGGGTGATACACGCCAATAGACGCCGACGGGCACTGGTCCACATCGCTCGGTTACTGGGAGCCTGACCAGGGAAAGGACCAATCCCGGAGGGTCTTACCGTTAGGCAGCCGCCATCTGCGAGCGCGGTCTGGACCCGGGGATCTGGGTGGTACCCTACCACCTCTTCTGCCGCCCCGCCGCGTTTTGCGAAACACCTGCCGAAAAGGGACGGGCAGCCCCTGACCACGGCGGAAGGGCGGAAGCGGGTGCGGCATGGCCACTTCGTGATGGAATATCTGCGTAGCAACATGATCTAAGTGCTCAAGGATGTGGATTTCGGCTACCTCGAGGCGGATTATAGCGAGACACTAGGAATCGTAGTGGACCACCTGGGCGGCCTAGGCGAAGGCCTGCGCTGGCAGGTGAAGGGTAATGCGTGCGCTGCTCGACCGCATATCGGGGGAGCTGCCGCGCCGTCGGCGCGAATCTGCTCGCCTACCACACCTGAATCTCCCCATTGTATAGAACCATCTTCCCTCCGAACTTCGCCTTCGAGTCCGGGTCGTTCAGGACCGAAAACATGCCGTCGCAGGACTCCTTCACAGTCGTGGGCGCCCTCCCCATCCCCCAGACCTGCGCCGCGTAGTCGCCCATCTCGGTCTGGACCCAGCCTGGGTCAATCACCGGGGAGCTCAGCCACTCATCCTCGTTGTTGATGCGCACGGCGTACCAGTGCGCCGCAGCCTTGGAGGCGCCATACACTCCGCTGCGCACAAGCGGCTGGCGGCCCAGCGTTCCTGCGGCCGAGCCCATGGTGGCGAAGACGGGCGTCCTGGGCCGCAACAGCTCCCACGCCTTCTCGAGCAGCGGGCGCGTGGCCTGGTACAGCGACACGACGCCCAGCACGTTGACAGTGTAGTGCTCTAGCATGGAGTCGGGCCTGGCGTCCTTGACAATGGGGAATTCCTTGGAGATGGCGGCGTTGGCGATAACGATGTCCAGATGGTCGATCCCGTGGTCGGCCTTGAGGGACTCGACGACGTCAAAAGGCGACTGCTCAATGGCCGCCTCGTAGTTTACCACGACTAGCTTGGTGCCTTGTCCCTTGGGCGCAGAGGAGAGGCTCACGGTTCTCGCTTGTGAAGGGTCCCGCATCGCCGCGATGACGATCTGTTGACGGTGGCAGATGGTTAGCGACGAACAGAAACTACCTTGGCACAGGCCGATGTGCCTGTAGGTCGTCGTGCCTGTCAAGGCGATGCCTGCGGACTTACGTGGTCAGACTCCGCGAGATATCGCAGGGCAAGCTCAACACCTAGCCCTCTGTTTGCACCGGTGATCAGGACAACTTTAGGGGCCATGGTGACGACTAGCTAATGGTAGAGTGGTTGGCACAGGCGACACCGGTGATCCGAATGGTTGTATCGTTCGAGGACGGTGTTCTGGCGAGGAAGGGACTCTGCTCTGCCGCCGGACGAGGTGCATCTCTATATGTAGGTAGGTACCTAGGTGGGGCAGGTAGACAGGTAGAACCTCACTGCGAGTCCTGGAGGATGACGAGGCGCCCTCCAGCGTCAGCATGGATACCTAACAAATTCATGTCTCCGTCTTGCCTCGTGCCTGCCCCGGCTGCGGAGGTAACCTACACGGCACAGTTGTCCCGGTCGGCGATGGTCCTCAACAGACTCGGAATCCGACCACCGTCACCCAAGTGCGAGGCCGGCCATTGAGGCGCAGGCGGGCGGGCCGGTTGGAGCGCGGCTCGGGGATTTGCTGCGGACGACAAACACAACGAGCCTCTCAACACTCCAAAAGAGCCGGCTTTGAGGGGAGCGAAAGAAAATTTGATGTCGTTTGGTCAGCGCTAGCGCGGGGGCGCGGGGCCAATGCAGCCCTGGACGACAATCCGTGTGTGGCCGCCTGCTGGAACCATTGATGGCCAGCAGCCATAGTGCCTGCACCCGCCGTTGATCAACGGACAACGCGGCCCGCACGCGGTGGCGCCATCGCCGGCTCTGGACTGGGGGGGCAACGCATCGTGCGTTCATTGGTCAATGTTCTATTGAAGCCTGTCAGAGGTGGCCTGGAGTCACGTGGGTGGCAACTGGTGCCCCACAGCTCTAGGCCTATGCACTGGCCCTTGGTATTTTGGCCTGCGCGCGCCCTAGCCCGCGATCCAGTAGAGTAGCCAAGGAACAATCACCAATCACTTCGGGTGCCTGTTATCGCGCACCTCCATCAGGTTTAAGCCCTCGCGCCACCGTTAACGATATCTCTGCCTGATTAGGAGAGATTAACAGTGCACGAGTTATTTCCCGTTGCTTGCGTTCTCCCGCCGTGGATTACGGGCGAGGCGCAGCAGTTAAAAACCGTTAAACGACAATTAATAAAGCCGCGTTCGGCGCCGATTAGCAACCATTACAAAAATAATAACGATAACCCTTTTTAGCGCTTAAAAGCACCATTTCCCTTGCAATTAACGCTTTTATACGCGTTAAAAGTGCTAACAAAGTCGCTAAAATGGCGGAATACCGCGAAGTCGCAATAAAGGTCGGACTTGCTAGGGCTTTTAATTTGGAAATATGAAAGCGCATTATCCGGGTGCATTTAACCGCTTCCCGTAACATTTCCTTTATATTTGCTAACCTTCGGCCAAACCGGTTAAACGGAGGATTACGAAGCTATATAATTATAGCTTTTAGGAGGATATTAATATGGTATTGCATCCGTAATAATATCGAAAAGGTAATTACGAATTTGGAAAAGGCCGGTTAAAACCGCTTAAAAACGACGAGGATTAAAACTTAAAAGCTTTTTAAAATAAGGTAGTTAATTATTAAATTACCGCTAACGGCCGTTTCGACGCCTAATTAACGAACATTATACAATTTCGGTGGAAAAGTTTAACGGTAACGTTAAAAAGTATACGGACCGCTAGTTATAAATAAAGCAGGCTTTAAATTAGGCCAATATTAACATTTCGGATCGGATGCTTATAAAAAGCCTCGTTAACGGGCTTAGCGCCATTTACCTTTTGCGGTGGTTATAGCTTTAAGGAAGTTGTAAAGGCGAGCGCCGCACTTCCGCTAACTTTATTTCGAAAATGCTCGAAAATACGGCGGTTATAAAGGCCTCGAGTTAAAAGCTATAGCTAATACTAATAAAAAGCCGGAGGGATTTTAAAAGCCGAGGCTTTGCAATAAAAAGGGTTGCATTATCGTTTCGCGTGCTTTACCACGATAAGTGCGGTAAGTATTATAAAAGCGGTAACGATAACTGCTAGCTTTTGCATTTTAAACTTAAAAAGGTTTAAAAAGCCAAATATCCGGAGCGGCGTTTCCAGCGAGGTAATAAGGCAGTTAACGAGGTTATAGCTAACCCGAGGCTACCGATATATTAGTAATGTGCCGGTTAATCGGCAATGCTAGCTAATATAACATAGCTAATACCGTTTTAAATAATGTTAATAATGCCCGTAACGCCGTAATAATCGATTCCGGCTCGTTTAAGCACCATTTTAACGATCGCAAATAGTTTACCTCGCTAAAAAAGCGCGAGGTCCTTATAACGCTACCACGGCTAACGGCGGCGCCCAAGTTTCCGTTAAAAAAGCACCGTCGAAATGCATTAGCGTAATGGCGGGCGTTATTATAGTTACTTTATAAGCAATTTTCACGCTTAAAATCCCTTTTAACCTTTTTAGCTTTAGTAAAATGCGTAAAGCAAGTTTAAAAAACGAATTAAACCGATTATTTCGTAACGCCCGACGATAAATGGTTAAGCAGCTACCAAATTAACAATAACGTACTAATTGCTAACGTTAACGTGCCCGTAAGCGCGCTTTCGAGCTTTATAGCCTTAAATAACGCACTTAACGGAAAAAACCGACCGACGGAGCTAACGCACCGATTATAACAAAACGCTCGATACTTTACGTAATAATGTATTAGCGCTTAATGCATGCTAATAAGGAAGCGGTAATAACGGCTTGCCGCGTTGCAAGCATTAAAATTAACTACTTTAAAGCATTAAAGCATACTTGTAACGGTTGTTTAAAAAGCAAAGCGACCCAAATTATCGGCAATCGTTATTTCCACCGCATTACCCGCCTTTTAAGCCGTATTTATATAAATATATTAACTATTCGCTTACTTTATACGGCGGATATAATTACGCCGTTTATATTACTAATAAGGTAATTACTTTTAACTAGGTGATTTTTGCAATTAGTAAAGCTAGCACGGAAATTTTTACGAAGGTTTGTAATTAAATTAGCTATATTAAATTCCAATTAAGCATTAAAATACAAGCAATCCATACGGACGGTAACACGGAGTTTAACCCGGAAAAGCTAAAAGCTTATTGCACTACTCGAAACAAAGCTTACGAAATTAACCCGGCGCGATGCCCGGAAATAAACAGCATCGTTAAACGTGCTAACCGTATTATACTTAACGCGGTTCGCACCGGGATTAACGCTAACGGCTTGCATAAAAAGTACTAGGTATATGCTTTACAGGCAGCGAAAAAAGTGTTAAACTACACTTTAAATACAGCTTTTAACGGTAAGGAAAGCCCGCACGAAACGTAAGCAAAGGCAATCGGCCTTAACGAGGAGTATTACTAACCACCAATCCGTACCTTCCGTATTTGGGGCGCGGTCGCCTGGGTGCTAATTAAAAACGGCAAACAGGCTAAAGCTAACAAAATGGCTTTTAAAATAACGAGGGGCCGGCTTATAAGCTGGGAAAGCTTTTATATAACGAAATCCTGCTAATTAAGCCGGATAGTACTAATAAGGTTTTCCGTTACCGTAACGCACGGATTAACGAAAGCGCTAATAAACGCCGGAAATCGCCCTATAATTTTATTAAAAAAGCGATTACTACTAATGCGGTTAACGAGGCCGTTATTAAAAACCTTTATTTTACAATAGGCATTTAGGTTTATAATATTAGCCCAATTACTAATTTTACCGATAATAACGATGGTAACACCGGTGCAATTAGCGATATTGCCGGCCCCGAAAGTAATAACGATTTATCGCCTGCGGAAAAAACCGGGAAAACCGAAGCGAAGGACGAGGAGCCTGCCGTTGCAAAGCTTAAAAAGCTTAAAAAGCCCGCCGGCCCGGGCATGCCAATACCCGAGGGAATTTCCGAGCTCGGTAACGAAGCGGTTACGGTGCCCGCAGCGCTTAAAAAAAGAACCTGCAAAAAGCGACCGCCGCCCCCGCCGAGTAACCAGCGACTAAAGGAGCGCTTAACGGCCCTTAAGCATTATAAAATCCTAACACCAAAAACCTGCAAAAAGAGGGAGCCCGCGGAGGCATTTATAACGGCTCGCTTCGAGTTTAAAAATATTAAAAAAGTGGCGGAAAAGGATCCGGGTAACCCTAAAAGCGCCGAAAACGACGAAAGCTTTTACAGCCTTAATACGGATATTAAGGCTGCTGAAAAAACTGCCCGAAAAACGGGTTTTGCACTCGTTAACATTACGTACCCGGATAACGATATCGTTTTACCCCAAAAGATCGGCGGTTTTAAAATCTCCGACCTCGCGCTTTTTAGCGTCGCTACGGTGCCGAAAACACCGTATATTTCGGCTTATTATTACGACGCGGTAAAACACGAAACCAAATACGAGCGATATTATAAGCTAGTAATGCAAAAGCAAATTAACACGTTGTTCGAAAAAGGCACGTGGGTGCTGGAAAAATTGCCCCGGGCGCTAAACACTGCCGGGCAAATGGGTATACGTGTTTAAGCTAACGCTTAACGGCGCTTTTAAAAAGATTAAAACGCGTTAAGTCGTTTGCGGCAATTACGACGATACTTCGGGCGAGGATAAGGTTGCAACGTACGCGGTAATCGTTTATGCAGCATTTACGAGGGTGTTTTTTATGCTTATAGCCGTTAACGACTTTAAATACCGCTAGTTCGACTTCGTAATTGCCTATTTTAGCGCCATCGTACTTGGTAACGTTATGGTATACGTATAGCAATTTTAAAGCATTCCGGTTAGGCAAAAAAGCTATTATTACCGTTTAAAAAAAGCATTTTACGGCTTTCGCAAATCGCTTTTATAATGGTATTAAACGATTACTCCGAAGCTTAAAGCATTTGGCTTTAGGCCGATTTACTAAAACGTTTGCCTTTACCGCAAAAAGGAAACGGGCGCTATATTACTTTACGTGGACGATTTCCAAATTGCCGCTCGTACGGTTACGGAAATTAAAACCATCGCTAATAAAGTAGGTAGCCGGTTCGAAATAACCGCCTTAGGTAACGCAAAAACGTTCCTCGGCATGTAGGTTGTAAGGGATCGCCAGCGGAGGACTGTAAGCTTTTATTAACGCGACTATATTAATAAAATTATTACCAAATACGGACGGGAAAACCTTAAGGCAGTAAAAACGCCTTGGCCTTTTGGCTTTGTAATGCCGATCACTTGGGACCTTTTCCCGCACGAGGAGGTTTTGCGCTACCAGTCGGAAATAGCGAGTATTGGTTACCTCGCTGGCATCATTTGCCCTAATATCACGTATACCGTGAGGAGGTTGCAAAAGGTTAACGCCAATCCCGGCAACGAGCATTTGGCACTGCTAAAGCACTTTTAGCGCTATATTATTGGCATTAAAAGGCTCGCGCTTACTTTTGGTGGGCTACTACTTATAACGCCGAAGCGATGGGCTTAAAGGCTTACGGAAATGCCTCGTTCGCCAACTGCCTCTGTACGAAGGCATTTACAAGCGGCGTAATCGTCATGCTAGCGGGTGGTCCTATCTACTGGCAATTAAAAAAGCAAACTTTTGTGACGACGTTAACGACGGAGGCGGAGTTCGTTAACCTCCTGCCAACGGGCCGGGCCTTGCTTTAGATTAAAAGCATTCTAAAGGAGATTGGATACCCTTAGCGAGAAACTCTCGTGGTGCACACGGACAGCGCCAACGCCCAAGCGACGGTGCTAAACCCGTTGGAATTAGCCCGCACCCGCATGATCGACCTCCGCTACAAGTGGGTGATCGATGCTATAAAGCGTTAACTCTTCACCCTTAGGCTAATTGGCACGGCCAATATGAAGGCGGACGGTTTTACGAAGGGCCTAACGGCGGAGGGATAGGCGAGGTTTGTTGTTTAGCTGGGAATGCAGCAAATGCCGCAGTAGACGGCTTACAGGAGAACCAGGGAAACACCACGGACTTGGAGGGTTACTACGTAAATGCGTGCTCGTGATGCCTTCAGGGCCGTTGCATGGCCTACGGGGGGGTGTCAAAGGTGGCCTGGAGTCACGTGGGTGGCAACTGGTGCCCCACAGCTCTAGCCTATGCACTGGCCCTGGTATTTTGGCCTGCGCGCGCCCTAGCCCGCGATCCAGTAGAGTAGCCAAGGAACAATCACCAATCACTTCGGGTGCCTGTTGTCGCGCACTCCATCAAAGCCAACCGAACCTCAACACCGCGATCCTGAAGGACGCGACTGGCTACAGTGGATGTAAGCCGACAAGGGCACACGCGCCCCGCTGCCCGAATGCGGCTGTTGAGGGCGGCCTTGTCGATTTGGATCCCAACGCTTTCGGGCAGCTTTGGCTGACGGGAGGCCAGGTAGGGAAAATGAGAAAAAGGCACAAGTACAAAAATCTCGCTGTCGACACGACTTGGCTCCCAAACAAGCTCCATTCCCCGTTTCGCCAGAAATGCAGAAGACACGAGCCATCGACCCCCATTCCACACCTGTCCTATTCACCTGGCGGTGTTGTATAGCACCTTACATACTACTCCGTGTCCGGCTCCTGATTTTATGTCATCCTAGCGCGCTACAAAAATCCGTGTAATCGTCCCGAGATCCTCCAAGCAGGTCGGCTCAGTCTGGTTGACGTCAACCTTCTCGCACTTCAAATGTTCAGCGTCGGTGATGTTAGGTTCGTGTCCGACGAAGGTCATGGGGTGATAATTCTTTATGCTTTCTCACCTTCTCGAGGTTGTTTAACTCCTTTGCGAGGCCCAGTAGGGCGCTGCAATGTGCATCCAGTGTTTTTTTCTTCTTTTTTCCATACCCTTCCATAAAAACGATCCACACTAGCAGTCCACTTTTAATGTGCTGGAACTGGATGCTGCTTGGGATGGCATCGCGGTAAAGGTTTCCGGGGGGTATATTGAAAAAGTAGTGGTGCATGCGGAGTGAGTGTAGACTTTGTCAGATAATGTTTGGGAAAGAAATGTGAATATGGCTTGTATATATAGGTCTTTTTCCACGTCTCGCGTCTTGCAATTTTGAGAGGAGAGTTTTATAGTCTTGCCTAAGCGCGAGATGCATTGAGCTCCGAATAGCGCGATATAATTTATATAGTGATCCATCATCAGCCCTGCCTACCCAGCACCGAAAGCGGCAGAAATATTGACTCACCGGGTAAACGGGAAGCCAAGGTCGCCGGATGACTTACGTTTTGTGGCTACCGTGTGACATCGGCAACCAAACATTCAACTTGAATCCACCACCATCGACGGCAAACATGCGATGCAAAAACAGGAGTCCCATCACTATCTTCCTCACTTCGTTCTAGAACAGTTTGCATTCAGAGGGAAAAGAACAAATTGCAAGGTGTCATCTCCTCTTATTGCGACTAGCTCGTGTTTGTCAATGCTGAAACAGCGAGTAGTGGCAACATGACGGGCTTGTTCGTACCCACGACAAGAATGACGGCTGCTTTCACCAGTAAAGAATTAGTAGGGCAATAGGTTGCACCAATCTGTACCGCACCGAAAATGCAAGCGACCGCATGCGCATTGAGGTTCTCCTCAGCAAGTTAGAAGGCGCGACGAGCAAGACGCTTCAAGCCATCCGGCAAGCGGCCTCCAGTGGGCAGGAGAGCGTCGACATCCGCGAGGAGCACGTTCAGACACTTTTCAACTTCACATTCCTATCTCACCTGCGTCTGTGGGCAATTCTAGACGACTTCAAAAACCCGTGTCGCCATAATGACCACATCCATCGGCGTGTCGCTAAGGTGGCGAGAGAGGCGGGCCGCCCCGCGGACCCAAACCGGTCTGTGGACGGGCATTTTGGAGCACTTTCCGACGGGGACCCACGAGGAGCTCGAGAAGGCCAAGCCAGGAAGGGGAGGAGTCGAAGTTGGTGCCATTATTTTGCAGTGCGAACCGTAGCGGCTGCAGCAATAGGGAGCCGTAAAAAGGGTCAAGATTTATTCCTCTGCCTCTTCTTCCGCTTCGTCCTCCTCCTCGTGCTGTCCTATGTCTACGTCTTGCGACCCGCTCTCAGCATCAGCAGGAGTAGCAGCATTAACATCTGCCCCGTACTCCAACAACAGCTCGATCCCTCCCAAAAACTCGTTCTCGACCGCCAGCGCCAGCGGTGTCATGCCCTCGGCGTCAAAGACGTCGACTGCCGCGCCGGCCTCGAGCAGGAGTCGCATGGCGCCCTGCTGGTCGTCGGCGGCCGCCCAGTGAAGGGCTGTCAGGCCCTTTTGTCTTGGAGGTCAAGGACTTGGCCTCGGACTCGCGTCGGCTTCATCTTCATTGCTAGACTAGAGGTGCTTTGATCTTGATCTGGTTTGGTTTCGTGCATGTTGCCATCGTTAGTACGATAGTCTCCTTTGCTGTCTCCAGGACAATCGCCGTCTTCTTCGTCATGGCCATCGTCACTGTCGTCATGGTGTTGTTGCTGCTGCTGTAACAAAAGCTCAATAACGGCATAGTTAACCAGACTTCCCTGGCCGGTCCCGTGGCCGTTCCAGACGGCCCAGTGGAGCGCCGTCCAGCCTTCCGAGTCGGCGTCTCGTAGATGGTGACGGCTTGTTGTTCTTGGCCGGGTTGCTGTGGCTGCTGTCGACGTCGAAGGGAGTCGGCCTTCGTTTGGTCCTTCGCCATCGCTCGGAACAAGAAGGGCGCGCATGACGCCCAGGAGGCCCATGTGCGAGGCCAGCATCAGAGGCGTGAGTCCGTCGGGGAACCGCGGCGTCGCAGCGATCGTGTCCCAATACAGCTGGAACCAAGCGCGGAAGGTGCTTGTGGACGTGTCGCAGAGGGCGATGGCCTTGGCGAAGAGTGTGTCATGCTCGTGCCCGGTGACGACGGCGGAGGGAGACGCGAGGGTCGAAGAAGAGGAAGCAGAGACGTTGGTCAGACGGCAGTGGGTGCCCCAGTGCTTGGCCGCGTAGTCAGACAGGCCGCCAGCGCTTCTCTCGCTGGTCTGCCGGACGGCCAGGGCGCCGATTTCGGGTTCGTCGAGCCCGTGACCCTCCTCCTCGTCTACAGTGCCCAGGTCACCATCCAGATCCATCACATCCCCAGCTGACTGGTGGTCCAGTGATGACGTTCCGTCGCTCGCTGTGTCAGCTGCTGCCAGCATGAGATAGACGACGCAGATCTCGGCGAGACAGCGGTTCACCCCGACCACATCCAAGCGCCCTTTGTACTGATATGTTCTATAGCCACTATTACCACCACCACCAGGCGATCTTGGCACATCTGGCGATCGCAGCAGGAACTCGGCCGCCGTCTGGTGGATAAACGATACGACCCCGTTTGCGATCCGAATAAACGGCCCGCAGACGGCATATAGGCGTCGGGCGATATCAAACTGGCACCGCCGCCTGACCTGCGCTACCGAGGTATCGTCGGGCCGGACCGCGAGCGCAACATCGATCTCGTCTAGCGTGAGGGCACGCCGTGAGGCCGCGATGACGGACAGCACGCGCAGCAGGGCGGTGGAGTGCTGTGCCGCCGAGCGCCGCAGGATGCTGTCGTACAACATGTCCAACCTATCGGGAACGGAGCGCAGTGTTGACTCGAAGGATTCGGGCGTGGCGTCGGTGTCGGCCTCGAGTAGGTCCAGCACCAAGTGTATCCAGAGGAATGTGTTGTCGGACCGCTCTGCCAGCCGCTGCTCGACGGCGCGGCGCACGGCGTCGGAGCAGAGCGTGAGCGTCTGCAGGTGGGCGCAGCGGGCGCGGATGAAGGTAGCGATGTCGCGCGTGGTCTGTACCGCGTGGCCTGCGAGCCGGATCCGGTAGTGGTTGTGGTGGGAAGGGAGGGTACGAAACAGGTCATCGATCGGTTGGCTGGGGCGGGTGGTGACTACGAGTTTGAGCCACCCGTTTTGGTAGGTGCCGTTGTTGTCGCCGTCAAAGATGATCGTGGCGAGAAAACCGGATAGCCTTGGCCATGGACGCGGCCTCGCATTCGTCCAGGGCATCCACCACGCAAACAACCCTGCCGCCACCATGTTTCTTTTCGGGGCCGCCGGAGAGGACGATGGCCCGGAAAATCTCGCATAAGTCATGGAGGCTCCAACCAAGCTGTGCGTCGTTCAGGGCCAAGCGCTTGGCGGCCAGCGGGGCGAGTGCCGGCTTGGCTTTGAGGAGCTGGTGGATGAGCGCGAGGAGGAGCGTTGCGCCGTCGCCCTGGGCCGCGATGTTCCCGTCGAAGAAGAAGTAGGCTACCGTGGTGGGCTCGATGTCCCGTGAGAGGGATGCTGGCGAATCCTGTCGATCAGAAACGCGGCGAGGGTCGTCTTTCCACACCCGGGGTCGGCGGTAATCCGGAGAAGGGATGACGACGGACTTTCGAGCCAGGCAACATATTGGGGCTCTTGCAGGAGCCATGCGCAGGTGTCTTCGATGGGCGGCTTGACCGAGGCCTTGTACTCCTCGTAGGCGGATTTGTGGAACTGATAGATTAAGTAGGTAGTTACTGTCATTCAGCGGTTGCTCTGAACGGCGCGACCGGAAGTTAGGGAACTTAACTCACGAGTTTTATAGTGGATTCGTCGCCTATTTTTGACGCTGTGACTTGCGAGGCCGCCTTGGAATGCAGATCTTGAAGCGCTGCCCGCACCAAAGCATAGTTCTGGCACCCTGGATGCGAAAACTGGCAAATCGTGCGATGGTTCTCGTTCAAAATGGGCACTGCAACCTCGTTTGGGTGATGCAGCACGGCCGAGTTCTTATCGACAATCTAGACAGAAGAAGAATATTGGACCAGGTGGTTAGAGAACAGTGATTTCCACTTGGAGTCTGTGACGCAGGATGATGTGTTTGAGACCAACCAGCGAGCTCATGAAAGGCAAAGGCTCGGTCTCGTAAAAGGTCCTGATGTGAATCCCGCTTGCCCTGTCCACAAACTGGCACGAGATGTCCCACAGGATCGCGGAATTCTGGCGGAGGTTCGACACGAGTTTGGTGTTGGTCCGGGTTGCGAACTGCGCTGCACGGAGAAGCGTGGCCGCCAGCTCGGCTGGAGCCGCGATGCCGGAACCCCGATGCGGAGTGGCTAGGAAGATGACACCGACGGTTGCGTCGGCGATGGCGCCGTGGATGTGTCTTCGCTCGTGAGCAATAATAAGGGCCTTTTGGGCAGTATCAGCACTTGCTCACTACAACGAGCCAAAGGAGTTTCTCAACCTTTTTCACAACTAGCCCGCCCATGCTGTGGCAGACAAATATGACGGGCCTGTCGCCGCGCGCGCCGGCGGACCGCCTTCAGCCTCTCAAGCAGGTCCCTGGCGAACTCCTCGACGCCGGCGGTGGACTTGCTAAAAGCTACGGCCGAATTATACCCGTACGTCATAACCCTCACGTTCTTGATGTCGCCGGGAACAAAATCCTGAAGCCAGTTTGCCCTGGTCTCGGCGTGCTGCCACGTCCGCGTCCGGTGGCCGCCGAGCCCGTGGACTGCCACCAAACTTTCCCTCAGTGGTTAGTTGGGAACACGTTTGCGGATGGATGTTTGGCTCCACTCACTCGACTACATCGGCGCCCGGCGTGGCAACGTCGCTCAATACGAAAAGACCGAACCACTGCGACAATCCATCTTCAAGTCGCTCTTCCTGGATCAATATATCGCACGTATATAAGTCAACTTGAACCGAGCAAGCAATGGTACGGAGGCAGCCCTACGGTCGCGTGGTCGCTTACCAGACGCTCGTTATCTTTGGACTTGGTCGCTCGCTTCCTCGCCCGGTGCACCAAGTCACGGAGCCTCATACTGACCAGGCAAATCCAAAGGGCCCAAATATGCTGAAGAATGTCACCAAAAAGAAGACAATGTCGGGACTTCAACGGCGGCCAAGCTAGAATGTATTGAGGGCAGATGTTTTTTTTTTTTTTTTTTTTTTGTGTCTGCGTCGGTCCAAGCCGATGAAGCCCGCGGAAATTCATGAGTGTCGGTGTGAGAGGTCAGACTGCGGGCTGGCTAGAGACTGCCTTGCATAGCGCCTCGAGCTGCGCCCCGAGCTGCGCCCCCGCCATAATTATGCCCTCTGGGGACTAGCGCGCCCACCAGCTCTGGGTGAAGGAGTGCTACAACGCATCCTGCTGCTGTATATAACGCTCCCTTTTCTTATTCTGCGTTGCCAAACTGACAGGTTTCCGCCGCCTTCTTGCACCCAACTATTTCCGTGATCAAAGATATCGAAAGAAAAGACAATGAACCGGCGCCGGTACCCGCTGGCGTCTAAGGCCGCGCGAAAGGGCCCTCCAGGACCCGTGAGGCCGGACAAATCGCTGACGCCACTCCACCATGCTGCCATCCGCGGGAAAATTCGCAGCCTTAAGCTCCTGCTGAAGAAGGGAAAGCCCAACCTGGAAAAGAAAGACCGCGAGAGCCGTACAGCCCTTCATCATGCCGTCATAAATGGCCATCTCGAAACTGTCGAGCTTCTCCTAGCCCATAAGGCGTCAGTCGAGGCAAAAAGCAGAGCGTCCTTCACGCCCCTGACCTTTGCGGTACGAGACGGCAAGCTGGAAATCGTCAAGCTATTGCTGGAGAACGGAGCTTCGGTGACTCCATTATGCTCGTGGGGCCGCACGCCGTTGCATTACGCTGCGAGGTGCGGCTCCGTTAAAATCGCAAAGATGTTGCTGAACAATGGGGCCACGGCCGGTCGCCAAGACAAGGAGCGTTGCACAGCGCTCGACCACGCCGTTCGCTATCAACACTGGGACCTCGTCGAGCTGCTGCTGGAAGAGGGGCGCCGTCGTCGGGCCGCGTCCCAGCCGCAACCCCAAGACGCTAACGAGCTCCCGGCGGCTTCTGTTGACGACGAGGGCGTGATTTCGGCACTACGCAAGGGAACTGAGACATGCCCTCGGACGCCCATGCAAGTGGCAGCCCTTCTAGGCCTCGACGACCTGATGCGCCGGCTTTTCGAAGAACATGGATGCCATCCGCAGGGGCCCGCGTGGCGGACGCGGCCGCCGCTCCATCTCGCCGTAGAAAACGGACACAAGGCGTGCGTTGAGCTGCTCGTGACCTGCGGCGCCGACGCCAACGACCATGGGTCGGGATGGAGAGTCCGCTCGAGTGCGCCCTGCGGCTGGGACACGACGTCATCGCCGGCATCTTGCGGAATGCTGGGGCAAGCCCCCGGCCGGCGCCCCGAACCCCCGCTGCTGCACGGCGCAGATAATGTTTCACGACCTCTGTGAGGCCGGACTCGCGACCAAAGTACGAAACCGACTACAGGAGGAAGGCGGCAACGAAGACCTCGTCAACGCAGCGGGGCTCCGGAACCGCACCCCTCTGCATGCGGCCGCACAGCGGGCCACCTCGAGGTCGTAAAGCTCCTGGTCGACCACGGCGCCGACCTGGACGCCACGACGTTCTTTGGCAGCACGGCGGAGAAGCTCGCGGAGAAGTTTCACTGGTCGGCGGTTGCTGCGTTCTTGAAGAAGGCCCGGGAGGAGGTGGCAGAGAGCGCGCGGGCGACTGGGGCAGCAGCAGCGTCGGTGCGTCGCAGGAGGAACCACCGGTAAAACGGGATCAGTCTCGAAGGTGGACACGGGTAGAGGGAGTATAGATTGATTCGGACAGCCTGGTCGAATCGTAGCATGCTAAGCCCGGGTCACAATGTATTTCCCACCAGCCTCCGACTCCACCTTGATGAACGACCCCTGTCCGAGGCCCTCGACCTTTATGAACTGGGCTGAATTAGACGCTGCGCCCTCATTCCCTAGAGCAGTATCCCCCAGTGTCACCCACGCTGTGTTGCCCTTGTGGCTAGTTATCGTCGCATTCACTAGCCTAGCCTCGCCGTCCCAGTAGACGTCCAGCTCGAACCCACCCCTGGCGAGCAGGCCCTTGGCGTGCCCGCCCCCGTTGACAGCCCACTGCTTCGGCAGCGCGGGCAGCAGGCGGATCAGGTGGTGCGCGGCTTTGCCCCCGTCAGACTCGCCCACATACGCAGGCGTCAGCCCGGACGAGCCCGACGCCGCAACAGCCGCAACGAGCTCGTGGCTCTGCACCAGCGCCTCGACGACGGTGACGCCGCCGTAGTTGCCGTCGAGCTGGAAGGCCGAGGGCTCGTTGATGTCGAGCATCGAGTTGGGGTACGTCAGGCGCGTCAGCAGGTGGTTATAGCTGGCGGCCACGCCGGTGGCATTGAGCAGGCGTGCCTCGAGCGCGACGGCCCACGCGCGCGACCAGCCCGTGTCGCCGCCGCCGAAGGCCAGTCTGCGCCGCAGCGACGCGCGCGCGGCCTCAAAGGTTGTCTTGTTGGATGCCGTGATCTGGCTGCCCGGAAACAGGCCGAAAAGCTGCGAGAAGTGCCGGTGGCCCGGCTCGTCCTCGGTGAAGTCCCGGTAGAACTCGGCGATGCCGCCGTACTGGTCCTTCCGCAGGGGTGGCAGGCGTGCGCGCATGGTGGCCAGGCGCTGGCTGAGGTTGTCTGCGTCATCACCGAGGACCTTTTGCGACTCGAGGACCATGCCGACGAGCTCCCAAATGATGGAGTTGTCGGCGGTGGGGCCGAGGGTCAGGGCGACGGACTGGGTGGTGTTGGGCAGGCGGTACGAGATCTCGGGCGAGACGCTAGGGTTGGTGACGAGGTGGCCGTCGTGCTCGATCATGAAGTCGAGGAAGAAGACCGCGGCGTCGCGGAGGGCGGGGTAGTATTTCCGAAGGACGTCGCCGTCGCCCGTGAACTGGTAGTGCTCGTAGATGTGCGTGGCCATCCAGGCGAGGCCGGAGGGCCAGAAGGTCGAGGCGGCGTAGTTGTCCTGCGGCGCGCAGTCACCCCACAGGTCGGTGTTGTGGTGGCATACGGAGCCCGAGGCGTTGTACATCCGCTTGGCGACATCGCGGCCTTTCTGGTGCATCTTCATGATGTGCTGGAACATGGACTCGTGGAGCTCGGGCATGTCTGGGAGGAGAAATCGAGTATGGACAAGTCAGCCACTGATACCTTTAGTATGGATGAGAAGGGGAGTGTTTACTTGTGAGCAGTGACGGCCAGTAGTTCATCTCCAAGTTAATGTTGATGGTATACTTGGACCCCCACATCGGATTCAGGTCGTTGTTCCACAGGCCCTGAAGGTTTGCTGGGAGTGTCCCTGGTCTCCCGCTCGCGATGAGCAGATATCGAGCGAAGTAAAAATAGAGTGTCGCAATCTCGGGGTCGAAGCCTGTTCGCAGGCCTCGCAGGCGATCTGCTGTACTCTTGGCTTTTTGTCCCGATGACGACTTCCCCAGGCTGAGCTCGACGCGGCCAGCGAGGCTCCGGTAGTCCTTGACATGGTCGCCCCGAAGGGCGTCGTACCCTTTTCCAGACGCCTTAGCGAGGTCTGCCAGGACAGCGGACTGTAGATCCCCTGCGGGCTTGCGGTAGCTGGTCCACGCAGACCAGTAGACGGTCGCCGAGTCGGCACCCTCGACGACAATGGTATCACCGATCCTCTTGAGGCTGCCACCACTAACCGTAACCTTGACGCCAGCGGCAAATACGATCGCATTTGCGCCGAAACTCCCTCCGCCCATCAGAATAGTATCTCTACCAGACGCCCCAGCTGAGTCCTGGAACAGGTTCAGGCCAATTCCTCTCGACTGGTGGAGGTCAAACGACACAGCGCCAGTCTTGTTCGCCGAGATTTGGACCGCGATGACATCATCTGGGAAGCTGGCCGTGTACTCCCTCTTGTAGGCAACACCACCAACGGTGTAGTAGACACCAGCGACGCCCTCGCCAACATCCAGCCACCTCTCGTAGTTCCCGACCTGCCCCGTGGAGCCGCGCATCGAGATGGCCAGCTTTGCCTACCCAGTCGAAATGGCGGACACACGGGGTGCCGACGTAGGCCATGGACGCGAGCCTCGAGGCCTCCCGGATTTCGCCGCGCGCGATCAGGGTCTGGATCTCGGGCATGTAGGCGGCGGCGTCCGGGTTAACGCGATCCATCTCGCCGCCAGACCAGAACGAGTCCTCATTAAGCACGATGGACTCGGACAGGGCGCCACCCGGCAGCGAGAAGCCGAGGCGCCCGTTGCCGATGAGGAACGAGTCGTTGTAGGTGACGCCGGGGGTCGTCTGCCACATGCGCAGGGGTTGCCGGCCGAGTTGGGAGGGCTTGAGTCGGCCGCGCGGGCGCTACCGGTCGCGATGGCAGCCACGGCCAGGGCGATGGCGCGCATCTTCGCGCTGAGGAAAAGCGAAGGCATGGCGGCTAGGGGAAGACGCGCGCTTGTGCGCCTGCGATCTGGTCAGTGCTTCGAGCGTCGCTGGCTGGGATCCCTGGAGCCGCTGGCCGCGGCCGAGGTACGCATGTAGATATATGTACCTGGAGGCTCTCCCGAGTCCCCCGCAGGACTCCCCGTTCGCAGCAAGGTTGCATGGCCGTGTGGATGCTGAGGCGCCGAGGGAATGTCGCCAATCGTGGTAGCCGAAAGTTGGAGCGGGGAGAAGCGACAAACCCAGTTCACCCAGGCTGACAGTTGGGGTTGAGGAGGTGACGTGAAGCGCGTGGACACGGGGCAAACCCCAATTGTCCAATCAGATCTATCCCCAGTTTCCCCTCAGGGGGATCCCATCTGCACGTCGGTTCATCAACAGCCGGAGCCACAATGACGGCATTTACCCGGATCAGCCGGCCAGATGCGCATCCGCCGCTGTCAGTATTGGTGGCCTTTTCCATGGACGAACCGAGAGATAAACCCACATTGTCCCCGCGATCCCGAGATGAGATCATGAGCCTGGTGCGGGGGAACTGGAAGACTGCTTGTTGATCGGGGTCGGGGATTGAAGCTCCAAGCCACAGGTGCCTGCACCTGTTGCACTTCCCGATGTTCTACCTGCTGTCCAACCCGACGGCTGCAGTGACAAGGTATTGACGCATCCGACGGAAGTTCACCCCTTCGCGGCTCGCCGGGTGGAACCCTCGGGTGTGCGTGCGCATATGCTTCCCATCGGCGGGAGCAAACCTGGATGGGATTAAAGAGATAGTTGATGCGGAAAGCGCACAGTACCGCAGTGGCACGCCACCGTGGCCCCGCACGACAAGCGCTTCGCCTTCAAGACGACGCGCTCGCACCAGAGCCACCGGCGCCCACTTCTACATCGTCGGGCGGCAGCGCGTCATCGTCGCCGTCGTCGTCTACACGGCGTCGAGACCGTGCCGGACCGCCCGGGCTTCTCGGTCACCTACTGCACAATTTCCTCTACTCCTTGCTTGCTCCCCATATTGCCGGGTAGCATCTAGGAGAACGCCCCTGCGATTGGTGATTACAGCACTACTTGACTCCATGCTCCACTTCATACATGGTACAGCACTACTCCGATTCTTCAATCCACCCACGAGTCCTCAGCCGCAAGCAGCATGTAACGATCCATCTCGTCCCTGACGGCTTCCAGGTATCCGACCCAAGCTGCCGAGTCCGCGCTGGCAGTCATGGGGCCGAAGTGCGCCTCAAGCGCCTTCCTGCAGTCGACCTCGAGGGCGCCGCAGTCGATGGCTGGTCGGCCCAGGTTCGGCTCACGTTGAACGTCGTGGCCGCAGGGGCGGCGGCGGCGGCCGGCATCCTAGAACGGTTCTCCTTCTCCTCGCCATCACTGGGTGGTTCCGAGATGGACGAGGCGAGGTCGCTCAGCGCCGCGTTGCTGTTTCGCCTGGCAGCAGCAAGCGGGTCGTCATCGAAGACGACGCTTCCGTCCAGGGATGGCGAGATGGACGGCGACGTTGCCGAAGCCCGATCGCTGCCGAGGTCCTCCACCGCCTCTGGGAACAGCAGCGTGGGGGCACTGCTGTCGGCAACGCGGTCGCCCGCCGGGTCTGTGGTGTCGGTGCGGTCGTCCAGCTGGGAGGGCGGTGTGGTGCCCATGGCGGACCGCGCGCGAGAGACATCAAAGTGCACCTGCTTCTCGATGAAGGGCATGTAGCAGCACATCAGGCTCTTCTCCTTGACGTACGGCTGCGCGATCTTGACCTCTGGCTTGTTGAGCGTCAGGAACCGCAGCTGCGTCTGTGGTAGCAAGCCGCTGGCGACATGGTACACTGGCACGTTGGTGCCTCGCGCGTTGACGGGGTTGCGAACGTTGCGAGGGTGAGACAAGGCAGCAGGCGGAGGGTGTGATTCCTGTGCGCTGATGCGGTTAGGGCGAGGATCTGGTTCACCGCAATGTCGACAGGGAGGACTAGTGTCGTGGTAACATCGTCAGCAAACGTATGGTGGAGCTAGTGATTTTAGCGGGCGAGATACAAGGCTGGCCTGAAGGACGCGTAAGTGTGTAGCAATAAACGAACCATCTAGGAAAGAATCACGTGGAATCCAGGCCATTTCAGGGATGTTCTCGGCAACCGGCACGGCGGCAAGCGCTGCGGACACAGGCGTGCTGGTTTGGCAAGCGCCGCACCCCGGAGAGGGGAAGGCGGCGGCAGCTCCCAGCGTGCATATCCGGAGGATGCGTACTGATTTGCCGTGCACGGGGCGGCCAGCTTGGGGCTTGAAGAGTGCATTGACGGACTCCTCAGCCAGTGTCTTGGCATGTAGATAGGTGTTTGCGTGGGTGTCGTCATCATCATCGCCCAGGTCATTCTGAAGGAAGTCCTCCGTTACGGTGGAGCCGTTGCCCATAAACCAACCAACATATGTCGTCGAGAGGTGGATGTGGGTCTTGACGTTGCTCGAGCCCAGCGAGAAGCGGGCGGCCTGGTAGGCTAGGTCGGTCTGGAACGTTGGGTTAGCAAGGGCCGTGGGGCCGGCCGCGTACGCGTCCGCGGATCCCAGGGGCCGATGTTCCCACTCACGATGCAATCCATGGCATCGGATAGACCCAGCATGAAGCGGGTCTCCCCTGCCGCGTGGATAACCACATCCGCCTGCCGAGCAGTCTGTAGACTTGGTCCAGTGAGGCCCAGTTGCGCATGCCGGCAATCTCCTCGGAGGATCAGTAGTTTCGCATCGGGCTCGTCGGTGTCGATGGGACGGGCAAGCTCGCGAAGCACTGGCGGCAGCTTCTTGACGGCCTCCTCAAAGGTGCTTCCCCGAATCAGGGCGAGCACGCGCTTGACTCTGGTCTTTAGATTGGGGTCGAGGAGTAAACGGTATAGCAGGGCAGTCCCGACGAATCCGGCAGCGCCTGTCACGAGAATTGTCGTTCCCTCCAGGGCCCTGGAGACGTCTCCGTAGTCGGCCTCCATGGCGTCGTGATGTTTCTGTCGATGAGGTGAAGTTTTAGATACCCTGATGATCAGCGCTCAGAGTTGCGTGAGAGGGAAATCGAGTCTGCAGGAGTGAGTGCCTTGCTTCTACACGTGGTCCCAGGAATGCCGAGGAGGATCGTAGAGATAGCTGCGACTTCCTTAAGTAGTTCCTGCCAGCCCGTGTTAACGGACCCGCGGGCGGCCGATGTCGAGGCTTGAAAAGTCATCTCCATCTCGGAAGCGCTGCCGAAACGTCAGCCAACCCTTCTGCCCGTACGCTTCCTCCCCTGAATGCTAGCGGGGGTGAGCCGGCTCGATTTGCCAGTCAAATGGACTATGCATGCGTCTCCTGGTGGATCACACTCAACGAGACGACAAGTAGTAGCACAGCCACGATGTCCGCCGCGATGGACATCTGTTTGGAGCCGCCCGAGCAATGTTTCCAGGTAAACGACGGTTGGGGGTTGGCCAAGGACAGATGGACCCTGGGATTGCCCCTGAAGTGTCCCGCACGGTTCGGCGATCCTGTCGACCCCGCAATGGCAGCTCCTCGTCGGGCTGACTGGAGCTATCGTCAACACCTCAGCCCAGCGACGCGACCAAGGTGCTTTCACGCAATGGGGCCTCGGAAATGAATATCAGGCCACTGGGCGTGATAGATGGACAAGGCAGCACCCGCAATGGCCCTGCGCTGTCGTCCATTGTGACAATGCGCAGAGGGTTCAACAATAATGGAGACCAGGGATGCCACCGACGGTCGATGTATGTACGTAGCGCGCGTGGCTTGGGAGATTGGGGAAACTCTATGGTATTGAACAGGGAACCCACGGTTCGTCTAGGGACCAACGTCCGGTGGGTGCTACCGTTCCTGGGAAGGCTCCTACTGAGGGAGGGTGGGGAATGCCTGCACGTCACATCCCAATTTGGGCAAATGCCCAGAGATTTCCTCTTTGGGTGTCGCGAAGGCGATCCTGTTTGTCAGAACAGAGGGCGAGGTAATGCCGCCTTGCGAATCCGGGCCAGTTCACGTGGGCGTAAGTGGGGTGACAGGGGAGCGAAGCGTCAAAGATTGCTGAAGCTCGACCAAGCCTCGTCGCCATGCCGTCAAACCTCTGACCGACCTCCGAAAGGGACTGGAGAAGCAGAGACAGCCCGGTCCGATCCTGGCACACGAGACGCCCAGGTTGCCCCGGGGATTCGGGACTGCGAAGAAAGAAACTCCTGCAAAACCATGTCAGAACCGGGAAACCCTCCGAACGTCGCCCGAACCAGCAACACAGGCACCACCCACGTGTGCCCAACACGGCGCAGGTGGTCCCCGGCGCGGGAGTGAACATCGTGCTCAAGGCCGACCAGCCGACGGGGCGCACGGTTTCCGGGACCGTACGCGACGTGCTAACGCGGGGGAACCACCCGCGCGGCATCAAAGTGCGCCTGGCCGATGGCCGGGTCGGGCGCGTCCAGAGCATGGCGCCGGGCGCAGCCGCGCCCCCTGACAGCGGGGGTGCTGGCCCAGGTGGCGACGGTGCCCTGGACGCCGCGGGCGGGCCGTCCTGGATGGTCAGGTCCGAAGGGGTCCAGGACGGCGCCCGGCGGGGCCTGGTGAGGGACACTAGGCTCGACGACGACGACAAGCCGGCGGAGCAAATTGGACTGGACGCGTACATCAAGCAGGCGAAGCCTAAAGGGCGCAGGAAAGGGAAGGGCAAGGGCGGCGCGCCTGTGGATTCCACGGGCGGGGACGCAGAGGAGAATGTGGCAGCCGCATCCCAGTCTGCCGCGACGGTGAGCTGTCCAGTGTGTGGGGCCTTCGAGGGGGACGAGGCTGCCGTCGCGCATCATGTGGCAGGGCACTTCGAGACATGACAACACCTGTATTTGCGTGGACACCTCGTCTGGTATTTGGCCACGGTCTAATGAGACTTTAATGCGGCGCAATTTTCGGAATCGATGCGATTCGCAAAGAAGGGGCCGCATACTCTGTACACGGCGCGCTGGATGCTACAAACAAGCTACTCCCAGGCTCTCTCGGACACAAGCCACCAGCGCAATCAATGAATACATGGTTCTCTTGTGTATTGAGGGTAGCATGCAATGGGGATCTCCTGCACTGGATCGAGCATCAAGTGGCACGGCGCGTCACGAATGAACAGCGAAATTGCGAGCAGAGTGAATCCCTGGGCTCTGTGGTGCGCACTGTGGCTTCTGGGCTAGCAGGCCTGGCGCGCGTGCTACAGAAAAACTCGACCCGAATTCTACCTGGGCAATCAATCGCAACGGCCCAAGCCTCGGGCCTCACTTCTTTTGCACGGCCACCTTGGTTCTCCCAGCTGCAACGTCCTCTGGCACGACTTTCGGTCTCGGCCTGACTCTGGGGGCAAGCGCAGAAATCCCCGCCATGGTGGTTGGGGCGAAGCCATCAACGTCCATTCTTGGCGTAAGCGATGTCTCCCCTCGTACCTGCATGGCCCTCGGCCGGGTGACTCAATTCCGGCAGCAAAGACCATTTGCTTGATTGGGCAGCTCACGCGGACGAAGGCATGGCCCCAAGCTGTGATCCTTCGCTGCCGGGAGTAGCGGTTTCGCATCCTTATTTATCTCTCTGGGAGTCTGCCGCCCCGCGTTTTCCTACCAATCTTCTCGCCATCATGGACTTCTCTGTTCCGAGCCGACAGCATGGCCGATTTTGCTCCAAGTGCTCCCGCCGTGGGGCCCCCGGCAGATGTCGATATCGACCCTATCGAGTATGATATCGTTGCCCGCGACACCGTGCCAGCCCCTGCGCCCCAACCCAACGTCTCGACACAAGAGCGTATGCGAGAGCTCCAACAATGGCTCCAGCCCACCGAGTACCTGTCCCCTGGAGGCGAGTTCATGAAGCACCTGCACTCTTACGTACCCGGGACCGGCAACTGGGTTCGAGAGTCGCCCGATTTCCGCGAATGGATCGCGTCTCAACCCCCAGCGTCACAAGGCGATGCCAGCGATCCTGCCAGCACTCCCAGAGGCTGTCTTCACGTCCGGGGAGTCGCTGGTAGTGGCAAGTCCGTCTTCGCCGCCAGCACCATCCGGCAGCTACAGGAAGCACATCCGGGCACGCCCGTGCTCTTCTTCTTCTTCCGCCAGATCGTTGAGAAGAATCACAACGCCAAGTACCTGGTGCGCGACTACGCCTCTCAGCTGCTAGCACACAGCCCTTTCCTGTTTTCCGCTGTCGACCTTCTGGCACGCAGCACCGGCGTTGATGGTATCGAGACGGCTGCTCTGTGGGACGCCCTCGTGAAAGCCATGCGGCGCATGGACACGGTTTTCTGCGTTGCCGACGCTCTAGACGAGATGGACGACGAGTGCTCCGGCTTTATCGCCCGCCTTGTCGAGCTTGGCACCATCAAGCCGGCCAGTGTCAAAGCCCTCCTCACCAGTCGGCCTGTGCCCAAGATTGAGGAAGTTCTCCGCCGTCCCGAAGTCTTGCGCCTAAAGCTCGATCCAATGCTCCTGTACCCCGACGTAGCGCGCTACGTCGAAGCCAGAATCGTGGCCCTGTCTCCGCGGCTCAGCCCAGAAGTTGAGGAGCTCACCAGGAATACGATTTGCGATCGTGCCCAAGGCCTGTTCCTGCACGGGCGCCTTACCACCGACAACCTGACAGAGGGTCTACGCGACGGCCGCATCACCGAAGCCACGCTACCTAGCAGCCTCGAGGCTCTCCCGCGAAGCCTGCGTGAGCTGTACGAGGGCATGTTACGCGACAACGCGCTCCGGAGCGGCGTATCGACGGAGCAACAGGTCCGCATCCTGTCATGTGTCACGCATTCTACTCGGCCTTTGCGCCTGATTGAGCTCGGCAGTCTGGCCGCCCATATGACACCCGGCCTCGACCTACGCCGAGGAAAAGATATGGTGCGCGCCAGCTGCGGCCAGCTGCTCGAGGTTCTCGAGGACGAGAGCATGAGTGTCATCCATCATTCATTCACCGAATTCCTCAATGATGTAGAGAGGGCGAGTGTCCACGGAGCCTTCCCTGTCCTCGACGCTGATGCAGCGCATGCCATGCTGGCGACCGTATTGCTGGAGTACATGAGCGGGTGCCCCTTGCTCAAGACAGACCATCAGGATGGGGATAGGGGCAGCTATGACAGCTGGAATCAGCATGGATACACCAGCGAAGAGAAACACAGACGCCAGCAAGCAATCGAGGAGATAGGAGTCGGCCACCCCCTGCTCGGCTATGCTCTGGAAAATATCCTCCACCATCTCAAGAGCTGCAATGAGGGACCCGCCGACGGATTCCTTTCCGCAATGGATAAATATTTTGTTGCAGGCGAACCGGCCTTTGCCCTCTGGATGACAAGCAAGTGGGAGTCTTTCATGCACGGCACTGTCACTCCTCTGCATCTCGCTGCTCGCGCTGGATGGCCTGGATATTGCATTCGCCACCTTGTGGCGGGCAAGGGTACGGATTTGGTGGATACCCGCGATGAGGTGTTGCGGACTGCGCTGTCGTACGCAGTGGAAGAGGGTCACGCCGAGGTTGTCAGCGTCCTTCTAGACCACGGTGCTGACGCTACCGCAATCGACCATGACGGCTATTCGGCACTGCACTATGCCTGCATGCACCACCGGCCAAGCGTAGCCAAGCTCCTCCTGGACGCGGGTGCCAGCCCGCTGACTGCACGGACTAAAGACTCCGTGTTTGCCAGGATGTACGGCGGGCCCAGTGCTCGCGAGACACCGCTCATCTTGGCCTGCGGAAGCAGCAACACGGAACTGTTCGACATATTCCTACCATACATCACAAAAACAGACGCCGACCTGTGTTTTCATCACGCGACAGACTCGCACCGTCTGGAAACAATCCTTAAAACCGGCCTTGTCAATATCAACAGCTACATGGGGGGCGAGAGCGCACTCGTTAGGTCAATACGGCGCTTCGATCTGGAGTCTATCAAGATGCTTCTCGAATATGGAGTCGCCGTCAACCAACGCAGCACATGCGACATCTACACCAATGGGAACGAGGTGTCGTCAGAGCTCACCCTCCCCGACCGTGAAAGCGGTCCCACGCCTCTCCATGTATTTGCTGGCTACGGGAACAGGCCTAAAATTTCCTCGCCAGAATGCAGGGATGCTGCACGGCAGCTACTTCGGCTCCTTCTGGAGAAAGGAGCAGACATCAACGCTACCATGGACGATCGTTTCCAGTCAGGACTCACACCATTACATTGTGCTGCCCGCGGGGAACCAGCCAGTTCTTGGTTGATGTTTTTCGATAACGAGCACATGCAGGACATGGTTGAGCTTCTCCTGGAGGCTGGCGCCGACCCGAACTCGAGAACCAAGGGAGGCAACACGCCTCTACATTTACTCCCCGAACACACCGCCGGCGCGCTCGCTTCCCTTGTTCAAAATGGCGCCGACCTAGAGGCGAAGAATGAGAACGGGAGATCTCCTCTTCTTGAGCTTCTCTTCAATTTCAACCCCAATGAAACCCCAGACCTAACGACCCTGGAAAAGTTAGTCGACCTCGGAGCCGATGTAAAGGCCGTTGATAATGGCGGTCACACAGTCCTGGACGCGTTCGTGCACAGCCTCTCGCATTTTGAAAACCCAGAGGGTATCGCGTTCCTCAGGAGGCTCGTACGTGCCGGGGCAGATATCAAGACGGTTTCTCTCACGGAGTACGTATCTCGCTGGCGGCTCGGCAAGATTACCAACGACGAGCCCATCATCAAGGCCATGATTGACGAGGGGCTGGATATCAACAGACCTGATGAGCGGGGTGAAACTGTTCTCCATGCGCTCCTCCGAAGCTCTGACGTGGATATTCCGACGGTCCAGAAATACCTACGTCTGGGCGCCGACCCTGCCGTGCGCACCCATTCTGGTTCTACGCTTTTCCATGCGCTAAAGAAGGCGTCGCCGGACTGGATAAAGTTCCTAGGATCGCTTGGCGTTGATCCGTTGGTGCCCGATGCGGGCGGCAATAATGTTATCCACCACCTTATCTCTTATTATGCATCGGAAGCTGCCGAGGCTGACGAGGGCGTCGAGTCCCTCATCAAAGTTGGGGTCGACCCCAAAGCCAAAGACTCAAGCGGTGCGACGGTCCTCCATCGAGTGAAAAGCCCGCAAAGCCTCGAGTACATTCTCGGATCCCCTTGGTTCGCAGGACTCTCGGTCTCCGACCCCGACGCTCAGGGCGAAACCCCCCTGCACGTAGCCGCCAGGATCGACGATCTCATGGTCAAGAAGCTCCTCGACAGGGGCGCCAGCCCTGAAGTGCTGAACCACGAGGGTTTGTCTCCACTGCACTATGCCGCGCGGCAGGGTCGATCAAATGCCGTGTTGCTCCTCCTGTCTTGGTACAAGAGCCATGGCCTTCTTGACTGGCACCTGAACCTTCGCGACAACCGTGAGGGCTGGGGATATACACCCCTTCAATACGCGTGCTCTGTCGGCGATGCTGAAAGCGTTCGGTATCTTCTCTCGTTCGGAGCCGATCCCTCCATCCTCACCAGCTGCGGACTTTCTCCGCTCCACACGATAGTTGGCTTGCATCCTGAACTTGCGACTGACCACCTGAAGAACCGAGACGACCCGAGGCCATTCCCTCCAACGACGGCGGAGGTGCTAGAAAACAAGGCGACAGCGCTGGGCACCGAGGCATGAACGATGGTACCGTGAACGTAGGAGACGAAGCCTCGAACGAGATAGCCGACACATCCCCGTCGAACCCCTCCTCTGCACGGTCGATATTGTCGACCTCCTTGCGGATTCCGGATCAGACCTGCATTCTACCTTCCAGAGAAAGAATGGGCAGGCTCTGACACCGATAGACCTGGCCCTTGAGGCTGGCAACTGGGTGATGGTCAGGGCGCTGGCCGCGCGAGGGGTCTCTCCTCACAGCAGTGAGAACGCGGCCGCATTCGAGGCCGCCACTGATCCGAGGAGGGTGGGGGATCTGGCAAACGCGCTGCTCCAGGCCCAGGAAGGCGCAGAGCCCCGCCAGAAATACGGCCCGAGGAGAGAACTGGATGCGATGGTGGAGGAAACGCTCGCGAGTGGCGAATACGACGTCATCAAGGAGTTTGCTCGGATGAGGGGCGGGCTCTTTCTCGACAAGCAGAAAGACGTGAACATTTTCGAGGAGTTGTGGCAAAAGGAACGTGACTCTTCTCGGGCATTTCGCAAGCGAGATCGCTGTCTTTGAAAGCCAGCGACGCGCAAGACAGAAAGGCATGGCTTGGACGACACTGCTCGGATCCGCTTGTGGCCGGTCCCCGCCCAGCCTTCACATTCTCAAAACTCTTGTCGAGACGATCCAAGTTGATGTCAACACCAATTTCAACCACAGGGACTACAGCGCATCCACCGCGTCCGGTTCCGGTCCCCCGTCTGGGGCCAGCTCTGAGGCCTGGGATGGCCCTAGGTTCGGGACCTCGACGGCGCTCCACGAGCTTGCCTCGGGCCGCTACTTCTGGCAGCTGGAGGCTCTCGATTACCTTTTGGATCACGGGGCCGATATCGAAGCGCGAAACGGCCAAGACCGAACCCCGCTGCTCGAAGCCCTCGCAGGCTCCGGCGCAGCGAACAATTACGCCGCGGAGACTGTCAGATTGCTCTTGGATCGCGGTGCTGATATCCATGCGGTCATTGCGGGCGGGTCGGGAGACGGCCGCGACATGACAAGCCTTGAACTGGCCCGTAATGCCACAACAATCAGGATACTGCTCGAGTATGGGATGCCTGTTCCGATGCAGGACTCGATCCTGCTGTCCGCCGTGGAGCGGATGGACACAGAAGCCGTCAAGCTGCTGCTGGAAGCCGGGTGCGACCCAAACTATCTCCCTAATTCCCGCCCCAGATACCCTCTTCACGAGGCCTCGCGAAGTCTGGGGTACATCTCTGGCCTCTCCTCGAATCAGGCAAAGGCGCGACAGCTTGAGATCACCAAGCTCCTGCTCGAGCATGGTGCGGACCCAACAGCTCGGTACTTGGACAACTCCTCTGTCATCCATTCTGTTATCGAGGATCGTGGCGCCAGCATCCCTCTCCTCACCTCGCCCAAGGTCAACCCCAATTTCCAAAGTGGCCCGCAGAACCGTTCACTCCTGATATCAGCCTGTGCTCCGATTATAAACCCCAACGAGCTAGACGACGCACTCTATTATGAAAGGGACAAGGTCCAGTCGGGGATGGATGTGGCCGCCATGCACGCCCTGCTCGATCGCGGGGCCGATCCCTTGCTCACCGACGACGGCGGCATGACGGCGCTGCACTGGTTCAGCACCATCTCGCTCCGCGCCATGGACGATACCCACGAGGCCGCATTTGCGGCTCTCGTGGAGCGCAGTGGCCCCGAGGCCCTCCGCGCGGCCGACAGCAAAGGCCGCACACCGCTGCAGCTTGCCGTGGCGGCGCATAACGCCTGGACCATCGGCCACATCGTCTCCGCCGTCGGCGCTGACCGCCTCCTCCTTGGCACCACCGCCGATGGGAACACGGCGCTGCACCACGTCGCGGCGCACCTCGTCGGCGAGAAGACGGGCGCGCAGGCCGCGGCCCAGCTGTTCCGCCAGCTCATCGCCCACCCCGGCGGCCTCGACATCAACGCGCGCAACGCCCGCGGCGACACCCCCGCGCTGGTCATGGCCGCCACGGGCCGGCAGGGGTCCAAAAACCCGCCGGGCCTGGTGAGCAGCACCTGGCGGGCCTACGCCAAGGCGCACGACGTCGGCTACGTACCGGGCATCGAGCTGCTGGCCGAGTTCGGCGCGGACCTGCGCGCCGTCAACGGCGCCGGCCAGGGCATGCTGCACCTGCTGGCGGGGCGGCGTATCGATTACGGGAACGAGGACCAGGTCTACCATGTCGAGCGCGCGTTCAAAAAGCTTTTGGACCTCGGGCTGGACCCGCGCGTCGAGGACGGCGAGATGAGGACGGCGATCGACCTTGCTGTCGCGAGGGGCCGGACGGGGATTCGGAGCTTGTTTAGTGAGGACGGGAAAGGAAAGCCGGCCTGGGAGGAGGCTAGCTCTAAGTAGCGGGTAGACGGCTACGGCTGAGAGGATTACAATTTTCTTATTTTCTTTTCGCCCGTGCTTTCATATGTTTCAGCGCCGATGTGCTCCGGATTACCTATCAACGGCAATAACGACGGCGACAATCAGGCAGTCGATAAAACACGTCGCCGCCTTTTCGAGAAAAAAGATTGCTAGCCACCAACAGGAGCAGCAGGAGGCTAGGAACGGCCCAACGTTGCAGGTGCTCATCCAGCCGATGCGCGACGCGCCTAACCTACGTGGCCACAACATCGATGCCCTAGGTGTCCATCAAAAAATAGCTACGCTCGTTGGGGAGCCATTCCGCCCGGTAACACCACTTTGCCCCGCGCTGGGGCCACACTTCATGCCCTGTGCTGCCTTAAGTCAATCACCGAGGCTGCTATCCGAGCCCACGACCTGATGATTGACGCTTACCCTGACTTCGCGTGCTTGTCGCTGCCGGTCTCAAAGGTGGTCCTGGGCATCAACGCCAGCGTAGTGCTTCGGAACAGCGCCGAACCCAACAGCGGCCCTGTCAAGTGCAAGAACAGCTACGACCAAGTGCCGGCCTAGTTTTGCAGCTTTGTATGTCTTCTGCCGGCGAGGAGTCGGACGTTCGAAACGGATTCATCATGCCCACCTCTCCACCCCTCCCTCCCCGCACCACGCAAGAACGTTGGATCCCGCCAAGGTCCAATCTCCCGGTTTGAACCAGTGCTCCGATGCGGGGAACCCTGGCCCAAGGAGCGGGATACAGTCAATGGATCGACGACGAAGATGGGATCAAGTCCGCAATAGCCATGCAAGGGATACAAGGCACGTGAAAGGGGAAAAATATGGGATATCGAGCGGGGAGCGCTGGAAAAGAACCCACCACGGCAGGCACTCGAGATATGCGAGCTATACGGGATATTCGGGTTCTCCTCGGATGCCGTTAAACGGCCCTTTTCCCCACGACTCCACTTGGAGTCCCTACCAAGGTGTGTCCGACGAGACGTCGAGCAGGCTAAGGGCCACCAGCAGTGATGGAAGGAGCACGATGGAAGCAGGTAGGTACCTATATAGCCGTGGCCTGGTCTAGCAGCAGAGGCCGAGCGTGTCTCTGGCTCTCCGGCGCACCCGCTTCCCAGGTGACCTAGCAGTTTCAGGTAGAACCGAAGCATGTCTTCCGCCGCCATGGTCCGCTATTTGGTCGTGGGATGGGCCACTACTGCTCTCGCGCAGCAAGTCTACGTCCCGGCCAAGGGCCCCGTCTCCCGGCCCGCTTGTGCCTCGGGCTGCTCGTACTCGACGGCGAGCCCGACGTACTCGTTTACCCCCTTCTCCTTCACTCAGACCGAGACGGTGCGGACCGCCACGGCCGTGACCCCGGGGCCGACGACCACGTACGCGGCGCCATACGCGTCCCTGAGCCACCTTGTGCCAGACCTGCGCACCACGACCTGGGGCAACTGGTATCCCAATGCGACGGCCAAGGCGGCCGACACGGCGGACGCCTACGGCCAGGCCGCCTGGTCGGCCCTCTGGGAGCGGGCGTCCCTGCGCGACTTCACGTCCCGAGGAATGTACTCGACGACGGTGTCGCCCACGCCGGTGCCGACCAGCGAGCTGGTGCTCCCGCCGCCCAACTATTTCCAGTCGGACGACGGCTACTACTTCCCCGCCGGCTTCGAGTTTGGCATGGCGGGCTCGGCCGCGCAAATCGAGGGCGCCATCGCCGACGAGGGCCGCACCCCGACCCTGTTGGACATGTTTACTTCCGGCAGCGCCACCGTGCCGGCGAACTTCCACAACAACTACATCACCAACGAGAACTACTACCTGTACAAGCAGGACATCGAACGCCTGGCGGCCATGGGCGTCAAGTACTACTCCTTCTCGATCCCCTGGACCCGCATCCTGCCTTTCGTCCTCGGGGGCTCGCCCGTCAACAAGATGGGCCTGGACCACTACGACGACCTGATCAACTTCGTCATCGAGAAGGGCATGGAGCCGCACGTAACGCTGCTCCACTTCGATACGCCGTGGCACTTTTATGCCAACGCGACCCGACGCAAGCCGCTCATTGGCAACCTGGACGGCGCGTACGGTCACCCGGCGTTCCAGGATGCCTTTGTCCACTACGGCAAGGTGGTCATGACGCACTTCGCGGACCGGGTCCCAGTGTGGTTCACGTTTAACGAGCCGCTGCTGGCCTGCGACGACGGCAAGTCGGTAGACGCAGCCATCAAGGCGCACGCGCGGCTGTACCGCTTCTATCACGACGAGATCCGGGGCCGGGGGCGCGTGTCCCTCAAACTCAACGACAACTTTGGGGTGCCCCGCGACCCGTCCAAGGCCGACGACGTCGCCGCGGCGAACCACTTCAACGAGTTCCAGCTGGCGACGTTTGCGAACCCGATCTTCCTGGGCCGCGACTACCCGGACGCCTTCAAGACGACCATCGCCAACTACGTGCCGCTGACGGCCGAGGACCTGGCCTACCTCAACGGCACGGCCGACTTCTTTGCCGTCGACCCCTACACGGCGACGGTGGTGTCGCCGCCGGACGGGGGCATCGCGGCGTGCGCGGCCAACGCGTCGAGCCCGCTGTTCCCCTACTGCGTCAAGCAGGGCAGCACGACGGCGACGGGCTGGAACATCGGCTACCGGTCGCAGTCGTACGTGTACATGACGCCGACGTACCTGCGCACGTACCTCAACCACCTGTGGAACACGTTCCGGCACCCCATCGTCATCGCCGAGTTCGGCTTCCCCGTCTTCGGCGAGGGCGACAAGGCGGCGCAGGGCGACCGACTGTTCGACCAGCCGCGCAGCGACTACTACCGCAGCTTCCTGGGCGAGGCGCTCAAGGCCATCTGGGAGGACGGCGTCCGCGTCGACGGCGCCTTCGCCTGGAGCTTTGCCGACAACTGGGAGTTCGGCGACTACTCGCAGCGCTTCGGCCTCCAGACCGTCGACCGAGCGACCATGGAGCGGCGCTACAAGAAGAGCTTCTTCGACCTCGTCGACTTTGTGGCGGCGCGGACGCAGCCGCACAGGGGCGAGCACAAAAGAAGGGACGACGCGCGGCGCTGGGAACATGCGGCCCATCCCAAGCAGTTGCGTCACAGCCCGGGGGAGGAATAGGGGAGGGGCAAGTGCAGAACCTACCTCATACTGGTCACTGCGAGTGTACCTACTACCCAACGTAATTAGATGAATCACTAGTGTATACAATACCGGGGACCCGGATTTTGAAAAACGCTGGTCCGTGTAGGGTTGGCGGAAACCCATGGGTCCTAAAATGGGTCCGACCCATTTGGGTCCAAAACCTATAAACAGGGGTCTTTTGGGTCTTTTTTAGGTCCTGGGTCTTTGGGTTTGGGTCCATTTTAGGTCCGGGTCCAAAAGTTTGGGTAATTTTTAGGTTGGGTCCTTTGGGTCCTGGGTTTTTTTGGGTTTAAAAAAAAGTCAAAAAAAAAAAAAAAAAAAAAAAAAGTAAAATATATGGCTTTTCCGGCGTTATAAATAATAAACATAATAGTTTTAACAATATTATACGGTATAAAAGCGATAAATATGCGAAATATAGCTAAATTACGAATGTTAATAATATCGTTGTTATTACTATTATTATTACCCTAAATATACATTAAATAGCGTTTGCGAATAAAGGGTTTTATTAGCTGCTAAATTGTTAATTTAGCAATCTAAACGGAAAATAAACCAACGCAAAAGAATAAAAAAACGCCATTTATGCCATTAAGCTATTATTTTTTTTATTAATCGTTTTCGTCGTTATTTTTGTAAAATCCCTATCCATATATTAATTTTGCCAGTATTTAAACCCCAATTTCCTAACTTTCGTTATTATTAAGGTTATAACCGGAAATATAACCGATTTTAATTACGAAGGTTTTTGTATTTTTAATTAGTTAAAAAGGTAAAAGTTTATTTTTAATAAAATAACCTAAATGCATAAGGTAAAGGCTTACGTGGGATAAAAATACCCATTATAGTAAATTGGGTAAGGCCGATAAGCTTTATATCCTTTACCTGGATAGTAATTCGCTTAGCGTGGATAGCGTTAAAATTAGCGGCTAAAAAAAATTAGTAAAATTTTGTAAAATAATGTGGTAATAACAAAAGTTATAATAGCAAACATACTAGCGAAAATGCAAATAAAATATGCTTTAGCAGCCTTTTAAAAGGCATTAAAAACAATGCGTTAAATACGCATATCTTTACCGAAAAGTAGGTTTTGCGTAATTTCCCTTACAACGCGGGCGAAAAGAGCTTTAGGGATAAAAAGGTCGAACGATTTCTAATATTGCTTAATTTCGCGCAAAGCGATAGCTGGAAATAATCAGTAAAAAATGGCGAAAAAAAAAAATAAAAGGTAACATATTGCCAGGTTTCCAGCGACGCTTTTTGCGACCGGCAATAGCGGTATTAACCGCCCGATTAGCTTTCGCAATAAGGGCCATATAAAGGCCTTTTCCGCTAACGAAAGGACGAGGCATAGTAAATGCGCGTTTAACAAGGCGACGGAAACGCGGAGATGGAAGGTCGCGTAAAGGCGCCGGTGGTGGTAGGCGAAATGGCGGGAAAGCGATTTAGGTGCGCAAGGATTTGGGTAATAACGCGGGTAATAACAAGGGAAAAAGGCAGGAAAATTTAAATCGAAAAAAAAAGGCGGTCGGGAACTCGAAAATGGAAGTGATCCGTGCAATATTAAATTAGGGCTTAAAAAATTAACTTAACCAATTAAAATCGAGAAAATCCACATATATCCGTTTTCGAAAAGAGCGACCTAACCGTATATTTTAATAATTATTCCTACCAACCACCCGGAATTTCAATTTCTTCCATTACAACCTTTTAACCTCCCAATTACAGCATTTCGTTTAAATTCCGCCAATTGGGTTATAATAAAGGTCATAACAATGCCAAACGCCCGCGCGCGGGCGTCGCGATCGCTATAGCTATGCCGCCAAAGAGAAAACGCGAAACCGATAATCGGAACACCTTTAAATCGCGCAAGCGATTTGCGAACATGGATGCCGAAAAAACTAAATGGTATAATGCGTATACGCGATTTAATATGGCGAAATCGCGCGGTTTTAAAACGCTCCGAAAAACAACTAAATACCAAACCGCTAATCCAATTAAGCGCCAGCTTTTAAAAGCCGAAATGGAAAAGAAAATGGTTAACAAAAAGTAAATAAGCATATTATAACCCTTGTTATAACCAATAACTAATATTATTAATAGGAAAGCTAAAAGCACGTACTTCGGCGACCTTTTACGTTTTCGAAAGCATGGCTCGCTTTTTAGGCATAAGGCCAATTGGGAAGATAGTTATGTAAAAAGCGATAACGAAAAGCATTAAGCTAAAAAAAATCCCAACGATTACGCGAATAAATTTAAAGCCATTACGTTTTAAAAAAATAATTCGGGTAAAAAAATCCTGGATATATTTATTTAATTTTTTTATTTTCGCTCCCAGCTACCCTAATATATTTTTTTTTTTTAATATTTCGTTGGTTTGTTATATATTAAATGAAATAAAACGAATATACCCCCGGTAAAATCCAAATAAAATGGAATTCGAACTAACATTTTCGCCGCTATCCATTTAACGATTTTAACGTTAAAATTATAGCTTAAAGGTTAACCTTTCTCCTTTTTAAAGGCATAAATATCAATCCGCGCAATACGGAACGCTAGGTTTAAAAGGAAATGCGTAAGCGGAAAGTCCGATCCAAAATGGTAAGTTTTGCATCGATTTAACAGGTAATAACAAAGGTTATAACAAATGCTAATAAACCTAAACGGCCAATTTCCTGGCATACGTTTAATAAAACCGTAGCTAATGGGCTAAACTTTTAACACTATATAAAAAGGTTAAATTTTTTTCGCAAAAAGCTTAAACTTTTGCTCGCGAAATTCCAAAAGTAATGCGGGCGTTTAAAAACCGCACGCTAAAATTGCACCCCGCCGGCTTTTTATCGGAAAAACCGCTGTTTTTGCTACGGGTGCTTAGCATTGGATCGGCGCCGTTAACTTTAAAGCAATCGCAGCGATAGGATAATGCGGCTAAAAAACGTAGGCATATTCCGCGCAGCGCCGGTATTGGCATTAAAAGCCAAATAATCCGGCGGATAAAGTTCCGGCTTTAAACTATTATTTTTCGCGTTATAAACCGGCGTAAACGGGAAGTTTCCGCAGGTTACCCGTTTCCTTTTTATATTATGGAATATCTAACTTCCACCGGACGGTTTTAGCTAAAAGGTAATAACGGAGGTAATAATAAAGGTAATAATTAGGTAACTTTGCTATTTCCAAGCGGTATATGGCGGGATTTTACTTCCAAAAAGTGGAATATGGCTAAAAGCTTAAAACAAAAGCGCAAAATGGTAGGGATAATAAAATTGCCGGTTTTAAAAGCGCTTATGCCGAAAGGATGAAAGCATTTTAACGAAAATATTGCGAGGATTTAACGCAATAGCTAACTTGGAAATTAAAAGGGAAAAAAGGCTTTTATATCATTTTTTACCTTTTTACATAACAAGGTAAATTAAAGCATAAAAATGATAATATCGATGCTTTTTATAACATAAAAAATTTAAATAAAATATATATTTAATGTTTATAAAAATATTGTTTTTACGAAAAATTAATATAAACAATTTTACGTTTAATTTATATTAAATACTATTTAAAAAAATATAACGGTATTATAAATAATGCATATTAAATAATTTGTAAACTTATATTTTAAAAACCGTAAAAAGGTTTAATTTAAGCGAAAAATTATACTGTGGTTTACAAGCGAATGGGTTATAGCAAAATCTTATATTAAACGCGATTTTTAATACCTTTATTAATTCGTTTAATTTACGTTTAAATATAATTAAATTTAAACGGGTTGTATATAATTAACGAAATGCTTAATTTAATTTAATTTTCTAGCATTGTTATTATTACCCTTTTAAGTGTTATAAATTAACCTATGTAGCTTAATTTTAGCGCTAAAGCTTTACCTTATGGCTTATATATAACCCCTTTTATAGCTTCGGGCTTTTAGCAAATAAATTACTTTTTCGTTAGTTATATTTATCACTTTTCCTAGGTTTTAACGCGATTTATACTTTAAATTACCCCATAATATTAAGGTTAATTCGTAAAATTATTTAATATATTATGTAAAATATGTACCTAACTTTAAAAAAGTAATAATATTTTTTTTTTTAAATTTTTTTTTTTACTATGTAATTAAATATAACCTGTTTAAATTTGGTTAAATTTGGGTTTTAATTGGCCGAGTTAATAAAGGTATTAAAATTCGCGTTTAATATAAAATTTTTAACTATTTCACTCGCTGGTTTATTTTACTTACTAGAAAATTACGTTAATAAATAAATAATATTATAAATAAAATTTAAATAAATTAAATAAAACCCACTTTTTGTAAATAATAAGCATTAAATCGTGTAATAAATGGGCTTTGGTTTTATTAATAACGTGGTTTAAAGTATGCTACACGTGGAAAATGCATATTAAATAGCGTTTTTTTTACAATTAAATAACTCGTTTAATTTAATGCAAAGCTTAATAAAAATTTAAAAATTTATACATAATTGTATAGTAAATTTAAATTAATTTTCCGGATTTTTATTACCACCTTTTTAGGGAATTTTAATTATTATGTAAAAAACTATGTCCTTTTTTACAATTTTGCAAAATTAAACATAAAAAAGTAAAAATAAAAATTTAGGAAAATTAATTTACATTTGCTATATAATTATGTATAATTGTTTAAATTTTCGTTAAATTTGGCATTAAATTAAGCGAGTTATTTAATTAAAAAAAACGCTATTTAATATGCATTTTCCACGTATAGCACTCGTTTATAAACCACGTTAATTAAAAGTTGTAGTTTTTAAAATTTTATAATTTTATTTATTGGAAAAAGTTATATTTGCCGTAATATTAACCTTTCGCGGATAAATATACTATTAATAAATTCGGAATCCTATTTTTTCCACGTTTTTCTATATTAATTTAATATTTTTAACCCGAATATTTACCCGTTTTGCGTAATAAGCATTGTATTAAACGCTTATTTATAATTATAATATTAATTTTTATACGTTTTTTTTACCTAAATTAATAAAATTTACACGTAAATATATGGATAAGGTACATTTCGCAAAATTTTTGCAATGCTTAAAAAACCGAGCTTTGCATTCGAAAGGTTACGTCGTAATTTTTGATAATATTACGAGCAATTTTGGTAAAAGCCGCCCGCGAAAGTAGCAAATCCGTTTTTTTTTTGCAATTTCCGAATTTCGCGAAAGGCGATAATTAAATTGTTATTACCTATATTATTACTTATATTATTACCTATATTATCATTTATTTAAAATTATATGGTTGGAATTTTACTTACCCTTAGGTTTACCTCGTTTAACAACTTTTGCTCGTAATGCTTTATCCATTTCCTTTACGAAAATGGATTTTTTGCAAATTTTCGGTTAGCGGTATATTATTTAAGTGCGTTATCGTTTAATTGCTCGTTTTCGGGTGCGTATTCGTTATACTGTTATTTTCGGCTCTTTTATTTTTAGCCCAGTATTTAGCACCGAGTTTTGGTTCGTTTCGCATTTTAGCTGTGCGGAAAGCGTAAATTGCAAAAAAGAAAAGCGGAAATGCCGTTTTGGTCGGATTTAGGGTTAATGCTAATAGCAAGTTCGAAATAGGTTAAAGCTTTAGCATTAATAAATTTGCCTTTATATTTAAAGAATTTTAAATTTTAAAAGCTTTTTTGCTAACCCCGGAATAACTTCCTTTATTTCGCTGCTATTTACTAACGCGGTAAGGAAAAGGTGCCGGTATTAACGAACTTTATTTTAAAGCAAGCGAAAAAAAAAAAAAGGCTAGTTTAGCTTTTATAACCGTGTTACTCCAATTATAGCGGTTTATTAAAGTGGATTTGAAAAACGTAAGCGATAAAAAGCGAATCATTCGAATTTCGGCAATAAATATCGACAAATAATAAACGTATAGTAAATTTAAAAGTGAAATTAAAGGCAAAAACGTGGGCCGCTTAAAGCGTGCAAAAGGCTTAATCGATAAGCGTTTATTAATTGCGTTACCACTTTCTTTTCGCTATTTATTCGATTTTCAATTTTTTTTTTTCCCTTTTTTTTTTTAACACTATTACTAATACTAGCGACGATATTAAAAAATAGTCCCGGTAACGGGATTTTTCCCGTTACCGATAACGAATTAGTAAATGCGTATGCTGGCCTATTTAGCTTACCATTTCCGGAATTTTTTACTATTTCGTTGGCAAATTCCCGCTCCGGAATTTTTAAAACCGTTAAAAATCCTTCCCATTTTTCATTTGTAAAAGTACCATTTTTTAACGATAATTAATTTTTTTAATACGCTAACTTCGATAACCAATTTATTCTTTTCGATAAAAATACCGCTACGATTTTTTTAAATTTATTATTGCTAATATGGTATTAATATGTTTAGCAAAAAAATCTTATTATAAAATATGCCGAATTTTAACGGCGTTTCGCTAAACATACGGGCGAACGCATAGGGTTATTTTAACCAATGTGTAACAAAAAAAAAGGCATTCCTAAAATTATATGCAAAAATGCGGCTAACACATATCCTATCCAATTTTGGTAAAATGGGTAAAGCTTTTTAAATTAGCAGCGGTATAAGTGCTTTAAACAAGCATACCAAAAGCGCCGCGTATATTCGCGGTTTAAAAAAGGTTTCGGTTAAAAAGGGTTATTAAAAATATTAGTAAGTTATTTTTCATTGGTATATATTTTTTAAATTTTATAATAATAGTTATTATAATTTTTGTTATAACTTTTTTACAATTTATGTTATAACCTTTTATAACCCTATTTGCAAACCGACGTTCGCATATAATTTAATTTATATTAACGCTTTTGTTTTACCAAAAACGATTCGGTAATTAAACATAGCAAAAGGTTAAAAAGGATATCGTTTTTTATTAAATCGAAACCGGTTAGCCTTTTTCCCGTATCGATAGGCCGTTAATACGAGTTTTTTTCCAAACGCGACTTACGCTAAAAGCTGCCCAAATCCAAACGCTTTCGAAATTTCCACCCAAATTGCTAAAAGGAAATAATTTAAAGTTTTCGAAATGCCTTTTAACGCAAAATTTCCCTTATTATCGATAATTGGACCTCGCTAGGTTTAAAGCATACATTTTGGTATTATCGCCACTTTTTTCGACGATAAATGGCGGTAACGCTATATGGTTTTTAATATTATCGAGTATAACGGCGATAAATCCTTTAGCAAAATAACCCAATTAACCGTCGATTCCATCGTTCGCTATAAGTTCCAAAATCGAATTACCGCCGTTACGGCAAATAACGCTTCCAATTTTTAAATATCTTTCGTTAACACGCTTTACTTTTATTTATTTGCTTTATTATTTCACATATTGCACAAATCCTTTATTTGGCCCATACATTAATTTATTAAAAGGCTTTTTTTTAATCTTTAAAATCAACCGAGTAATATACGAAAAAACTTTAAATTATTCCGACTTTAAAGTTTTAAAATTTCGTTAAACGGGCTAAAAATTGCTTAAATTTACCAAAAACCCGGGAAATACCACGGGTTACCTAAACTTTGCTATTTTAAATATGTTTTTAATTTAATATATTATTATTTTTTATTATTACCTTTATTATTACCTTTTATTATTACCTTTTATTATTACCTATTATTATTACGTTACATTTAACGCATTAGTTTTATAATTTAGCTTCGCTTTTTTACCTTTTTTATTAGCATTTCTTTTAAACGTTCGTTTTTTCGAAAATTTTAAAAGGAAAATGGAAAGTTTGGAAAAAATAATTAGCTTTCCAATTAATTAAAAACGTTTTAATAAAATGGAGTTCGACCATCGCATTAATTAGTCGCGCTTTTTAATTTTAACGCATAATCGAAAGCTTTATTAAGAAATATCCGGCTTTTTTATACGCTTTAAAACTTTTAAAAAAGGCTATCGCTATTACAATTTCCCGATTATTATTTGGTTTTTAAGCTTAGCGAGCTTTTAATTACATTTTAAACGTTATTAAACTATTTTAAGCTTTTATTAACCTTTATGGGCTCCCCTAGCGTTGCGTTTTTCCTTCCCGGTTTAAAACGTATTAGCAACCATTTACATTATTATACTTAACGTTTTACCGCATTTAACGCTGCCGTTTCGCAATAATGGATCGAAAAATTACGCATTGCAATTTAACGTGTAACATTTAAACTTAAAAACCGCGTTAATAAGCTCGAATTAAACCGCCAAATTTTTCAGCTAATATTCGCGGCTTTTTGCTTATACCTATATCCCTAAAATTAGCTTTACAGTTAGCTTTTAATATTTAGGCAACTTTTAAAAACCTCGACCTTTTAGCCGTTCGAAAACAAGCGAAAATGCCTTTTTCCAAATATATCGTTACTATCGCAAACCCGACATTATATTATCTTTTAACAATAATAACCCGCTTATTTTTAATGCTGCTTTGTTAGCCGATTTGCTTTTTGCTTATGTTAGCCTTTTTTAACGTACCATTTCGCAATACCTTTTAATTTAGCCCGTTTTTCCAATCGGAATTTTCCTTTAACCTTTTCGAAAATGATTTAAAGCAAAAAATTGCGGATTTTTTTTAACGAGGTAAGCTTATTTATATTTTTCACTTTTTTAATTGTTATATAATATGGGTTATAATACCCGGGTTATAACACCCGGGTTATAACATTTAAATTATAACGGTTATTTAATATGCGTTACTAATTCGTTTTAGCTATAAATTATACCGGCCTTTTATTTTTAAATGGTAATATCGAAATTCCTAAAATTTCCCGTTTTTAGCTCGTTTAGCCCGGGATATACTTAATATTCCTACCGCGGAAACGTTCGTAAAACGCGTTTGTTTTAGTTAAGGTTTTAAATTAGCGATTTGCAATAGCGCATAAATCCGAACAAATCGCTGTACGAGGTATTTTTTGCATTTATTTAAAAAAGCAAACGCGCTTTTCCGCCAATTTAAACGAAAACGATTTACTGGATTTCGAATTAAGCGATACCCCAAATACCTCGGACGATAGCAAAATGGCCCTTATAACTTATATTAACGGCTTTAATTTTTCTCCTAAGCCGGATAATATAAGCCAAGTTTAAATGCGGGCTTTATACCCCATCCACCCCTAGCCCATTTGCCCTTTTTAAATCCAAAACCCTTTTTACCTCCGCAGCTAATTAACACCCAAATTCACCTTTCGCGTTAATTTCATTGTTGTTTTTTTCCCCTTTTCCCTTTTCCTTTCTTCCTTTTCCCCTCCTCCCCTTCCCTTCTTATTACTTTTAGCGTTTTAAACGTCGGCGTTTTAATTTTTCCCAGCAAAATATGCTGTATCCCAAAATGCTATAATAACGAAATTTGGCCGTTAATTGGAAATTAGGATTTTTTTTTTATAATATTACTTTTGTTTTTATAGCATTTTTAATAAAAAAATATGAAAAAAATAAAAAAGTAAAAAGGTTGCTTTGCAAATTTAAAAGCGAATTGAGTTATATATATAATATAGCCGATGCGGCCGCCTAGCGTACTAAAAAATACCGGCCGCAAGCGGAATTTATAGCTGCGCCAAATAAAACCAGTGTTTCCGCATCGTTTAAGGGTATAAAGCTGGCAAAATACCAGTTTGTTATCTTTTTAAACACATGCATAATATGGCATTATTCGTAATCCCGTTAATATGCGACAGCGAGGTCCCCCTTCCTAAAAAAAAAGGTTATAACATAAATCATAACTTTTTTTTAAAAAAAAGGGGGACTGGGGGGCGGGGGGGGGGGGGGGGGGGGGGGGGGGGGGGGGGGGGGGGGGGGGGCCGACGTAAACAGCACGTTTTACGCGTTAAATTTGTTACAATCGAAAAGCTGTGGAACAATTGTTCGCCCATATTAAACAGCCCTACTAAAAGCTCACCGCCGGTACTAAATTAGCTATTTTAACGTTTATAAAAAGGCAACAATTTTTGATAGTTTTGAGGATTTTTGATGAAATTTTAGGTAACCCATGGGTACCCAGAAAAACCCAGGACCCAAAGGACCCAGACCCATTTCTGGGTACCCATTTGGGTCTTTGGGTCGATTTGGACCCAAAACCCGTGGGTCCAAATGGGGCCCCATTTATGGTTCTTCGCCAACCCTAGGTCCGTGTGAGAGAGCGTTTTTCAAAATTGCGGTCTCCTGAGATGGTAGTTCTCAGGTGCTCACTTGTCTGAAAACACACACCTTGTGATTACAGGTCGGCAGACTGGGATAGTGTTGATTGGACCTGACTATTCTAACGCTATTACAAATTTCGGGTAGCGACTGAAATAAGCAAGGACGAAGGATACTGTACCGTCAGGGAGCATCTGCGGCGACTAGGTTCGTGATACCGATCCTTGATAAGGGACGGGACCATGAGAGATGCCCACTCATTTGTGACGATATTTATGCATGCCAGTCTATCAATAATTATGCTGGACGGGCACTAGGTAGAGAGCTGAGCGGAAACGAACCTCCTGGCGTTCACGGATAGGTAGGCGCCTCATAGAAAAGTGACAGCCACTTTGACAGGCCCAAATGACAGATTATTAATTACTGCATAATTAAAAGTTTAGTGACAGCGAGTGGCTGGCACTTTATTTTGTTGCATCTTTTAGATTCCAAAGTACCTTCGCCGGGAAGGGTTCAGGTATCCTGCCGAGTTTTTTGCTACGGGAAGTTGCCAAACATGACATGGTTTAAAATGGTGATTAGTGTTGTTATTTACCATAGAGAAGAAGTTGCCATTGCTCGGGTGGGACTGGGCAAGGCAAATATTTGCGAATAACTACTGTTGATAGCTACCAGCTAGGTAGGTATCTATATTCGAGATCATCGAAGATCCAGCTTGTGACTCAATACGCGCCCCTAAGCCGACAGCCCTCGCCCTGTCGCACATCAGTGGCGACCGTTTGGTGTCGGGTTCTGTAATTAAGGTCTCGGCCGGGTCTGAAACTCCTAATGTCCGGGTTCGAGCCGCGCCCCGAGAATCACCGGGGCGGAAAGGAAACCAAGGTCATCCAGTCAGTAAGCGCACGCATTGCAGCTACATCAAACAGCAGCAGACATGGGCCGAATCCCGATGGCGGGCGGGCTATTTCTGCTGCCCGGGCGCGGTTTCGGGAAAAGACCGACTAAAAGCGAAACTGGGCGCCTTATCGGGCGCTCCAAGCGTTCTTTCGATCTTGCGGGACGGACGCGCCCTATTTCTGGTCTACGACAGAATTTACCCAGGGGCGATTTTTGGGCCCCCGCTATCCTCAGTCTATCTCGGCTGATGCGCGCGTTTGCCTTCCTGATCACCTCCCTCGCTCTTATGCAAGGGCAGCTGGCCCGAGCGAGCCGACGTCACATTGCGGGTTGTCGCGAGTGCCGAAGCGCGAGGCGCGAGATGGTGCGCTCACGGGATTTCAGAGAGATGGCTGCTGTTAGGGGGTATATATCAACGTGCTCGGCGCGGTTAAATGGGCGATGATTCCGGTTTGCGAGCCAAACCTACTGATATCACTTTCCAAAGTACTCAAGGATCACGGCGACCGTTTTGGAAATATTGAACAAACACCCTTGAACACCCTTGGCATCAATCTCTCCGGCTAACAATGGCGCCGACCAAGCCCCATGTCCTGATCGTCGGCGCCGGCATCGGCGGCCTGGCGCTGGCCCAGATGCTGCGGCGGCGCGCCATCCCCTTCTCCGTCTTCGAGCGGGGCGAGGACGGCCACGCGCAGGGCTGGGCCATCGCGCTGCACGGGATCCTGCCGGACCTCGTCGCCGCCTTCCCGGACGACCTGCCGCCGCTGGCCGAGTCGGTGAACCACCTCCGGGCCATAGGCAACCTGCCGGCCGAGTTCACGCTCTACCCGGACGGCGACAGGAGGGCCGCCATCGTGATGGGCGACGACGGCACCGGCACCCGGCTCGTGCGGGCGAACCGCGCGCTGCTGAGGAGGTACCTCGGGACCAACATCGAGGTGCAGTACCAGAAGAAGGCCGTCGCCGCGGCGGAGGACGGCGACAAGGTCACGGTGACGTTTGCGGATGGCACTTCGGCGCAGGGGGATATCCTTGTGGGCGCTGATGGCGTGCACAGCGCAAGTAGGTGTCCTCTACGTGCTTTATTCCTTCTCTCTGCTTTTCCTTCTCCTTTTCAAATTTTTGGATGAGAGTCTGACGACCCGGTCTTCCACGCGCACACAGTCCGCAAGGCCCTCCTGCCCGGCCCAGACCCGCTCCAGACGCTCCCTTTCGCCTCCATCACGGGCGAGGTCTCGCTCTCGGGCGCGGCCATGAGGCGGCAGATGGCGCTGGGCCGGTCGGCATACATCCTGCGCCCGCCTCGGCCCGGGTTGCCGGGCCAGTTCTTCGCAGGCACCAACATCGTCCACGAGGGCGCCGACGCGGCCGACTTCTACTGGATGATGCTCTTTCCGGAGGAGGGGACGGACCTGAACGACTTTAAAAACCACTGGCACGCCACCTCGTCGCGGGCCGAGCTGCTCGGGCGCGCCGTCGCCGAGAGAGCAGGCGGATGGACCCGACGCTTTCCGAGATCGTGCGCCTGACGCCCGCCGAGGGCATCTTCAAGCCGCCCATCGTCTACTACGCGCTGCACCTGCAGAGCCTCCCCGTCGGGAGGATAACGCTTCTTGGCGACGCTGCGCATTCGATGCCTCCCTGTGGGTATCTCCGGCAGCTCCCCCAATCATACTCTGTGATACGGACTAACGGTGTTTCATGGCAATACCAGTCCGCGGCGAGGGCGGCGTCAACGCCCTTGTGGACGCGCTTAGGTTGGGCGAGGCAATCGGCAAAATTGCTTCTGGCGATGCAGACGTCGGTCCGGCGATGGAGGAGTACCAGAAGGAGATGTTGGAGCGCGGAAACAGGGCCGTCAGCATGTCAGTCGAGTCCGTGGGGCTAGACTTCCGCAAGCTGAAGCTGTTCGACGGCCCCGCCCGGCCTCTTGCGACCGTTGAGGTCTTGTGGAGGGGGCTGTGTTTGGGGACCCTTTTGGCCTTTTGGCGTGTATTACTCCCTACTCCCTGTTTGTTTTCCACATTGCTTTTGCGTCATTGTAAGCGATAGAACTGTTCCGTCCAGTGTATTCATGGCATTATTTACCTACCTAGATAATTCGTTGGCGGGTTTCATTGTCGCATCTCGTTGTCGCTATTGAATGGTGACATTCGGTCCTCGCGATTTTCTTCTCCGCATCCAACCGACCGAGGATGACCACCATCAACTCTTTCCGTGCGACGATCTTGTCTCTTGGCGTGCATCTGGCGTGGGAGCGCCACCGCGCTCCGGACAAATCCCGTCGGCGAGCTCGGCATTAGCTCGCGGGTAGAGCGGTTAGACAGGCACTTGACGGTTAATGGCCCATCTGTCGCGCGCCAGCCATGATCCTGTTAGCGGGACGACAACGTGCCTACCGACGTCGTGCCCACCTCCCCGACTGGGCAATTTTGGCCCTCGCGGCACGACCCTTTGCCCTGGTCGGCACTTGGATCTCTGCCGAGCCGGGAGTGGCTTGCCAGCAATGCTTGGACTGAACGGTCTCGACACGAGGAAATGGCAGGGGGCCAACAAGTTGAGTTCTCTTCAATTGAACCCATCACAAAGCTTCATATAGCACTGGCCCAAGCCTCGGTGGCGGCTCCAGCTCTTGCTTTTGCAGTGGCTTCTGCGCACGCGCCCAGAGTTGATGACTCGCGGGTTGTTCATGTCGAAGCTGCGGTGTTGGCGCTCGCGCCTCTCATGGCTGCAATATTCTGTGGGCTTGCTGACGCGCCGGCTGCACTTCATCGTCAGGGCCATCCAATCAATAAACTCTCAGCACCCAACACGACGCTGAACCTCGCGGCAGCGGGGGCCCCCACCCATGACATGGGATGATTCCTCGTGGAGTGGCTCCCCGACGTCCGTCATTCCCCAGTTCTCCGCGCCCATTGCCTCACTTCCCCTCACCGACGCCCCATTTGCCGGTGGAGGAACGGGGAATGCTCCCTGCCCTCCTCCTCCATCCTGGCGAAAAGGCGGGCAGGATCCGGATAATAGCTTACGAGCGATGGCCGGTCCCGTGACGATTGCCTTTGGTGGTTGGGGTTTCACGCAAATTGGGGACGGTCGCGACAAAGTTAAATCAGCTGTAGGGAGGGGAGCGACCCTCCGGCTTCGCGCATAAGATGTTGAGCCGGCCCGCCGTCAACCTTGACTCGGAGGCCACGGCTCTCCTCGCCCACGACACGTCGTCGACCCATCCGACCCGACCACGAGGCAACATGAGTCTAGGCGAGGCCAACAAGACTGTCTGCGCGCAGCAGCTCGAGGACCGAGATGGCGAGGCCAACCTGAAGGCGGTGGCCGACCGCCACGGCGACACGGCGGCCCAGCTGATTGGGACACAGCACATTGAGGTCACCGAGGAAGATGTGAGTGTCACGCCCGGATCCGAGCCTGTTGGCTTCCTTCCTCCAGCCTAGGTGTCCAGCAACTGACCTTTTCCTTCCTTCCCACCAACCAGAACAAGCGCATCCTCCGCAAGACCGACCAGCGCATCCTCGCCATCCTCGTCTGGGTCTACTTCCTCCAGATCCTTGACAAGTCCGTCCTGGGCTACGGCGCCATCTTCGGCCTGCGCACCGACACCAACCTGACGGGTGACCAATACTCCATGGTCAGCTCCATCTCGGCCATCGTAACTCTGGCCTGGCAGCCCTTCTCGTCGTGGCTGATCGTGCGCGTCCCGCACCGCATCCTCATGCCCGCCCTCGTCTTCGGCTGGGGCACCGCCCAGGCCTGCATGGCCGCGTCGCACAGCTACGCCGGCCTGATGGTCACGCGCGCCCTGCTCGGCCTGTTCGAGGCCGGCTGCCTGCCCCTGTTCTCCGTCATCACGTCGCAGTGGTACCGCCGCGCCGAGCAGCCGCTGCGCGTCGCGCTCTGGTACGGCACCAACGGCATCTCCACCATGTTCGCCGCCGCCCTGTCGTACGGCCTCAGCCACATCCAGGGTAGCCTGCATAGCTGGCAGATCCTTTTTCTCTTCGTCGGCCTCATGACGGTCGCCACCGCGCCCGTCGCCTACTACGTGCTCGACAACGACATCGCCTCGGCCCGCTTCCTATCGGAGCGCGAGAAGCTCATGGCCCTCGAGCGCCTGCGCGCCAACCAGACGGGCACCGGCAGCCGCGAGTTCAAGATGGCGCACGTCAAGGAGGCTCTGCTCGAGCCCAAGACGTGGCTGTTTGTCGGCATCGCCCTGTGCATCAATTTGATTGCCGTCGTCACAAACACCTTTGGCCCTATCGTTATAGCCGGGTTTGGCTTCGACAATTACCGCGCCAGCCTGCTCAACATCCCCTTCGGCATCGTCCAGGTCCTGGTCATCATCTGCTCCAGCTGGGCCGCCCACCGCTTCCGCATCAAGTCGGCCTTCCTCGCCGTCATCATGCTGCCCGTCCTGGCGGGGAGCATCATGCTGTTCCTGCTCGACCGCGCCACCATCCCGCCCCTGCTGGTCGCCTACTACATGCTGGCGTTTGTGTTTGGCGGCAACCCGCTGCTGGCGTCGTGGATGATCGCCAACACGGCGGGCCAGACCAAGAAGTCGGTCATCATGTCGCTGTACAACGCCGGCAGCGCCGCGGGGCAGATGATCGGCCCGCTGCTGTTCAACGCAGCCGACGCGCCGGGGTACCGCCCGGGCCTGACAAAGGTCATGGGCGTGGCCGGCGCCCTCGTCGCCACCATTGGCCTGACAACGCTCGACCTCGTCTTCCTCAACAGGCGGCAGGGCAACAGGCGCGTGCTGAACGGGAAGCCGAGGGACATTGCGGACCTGTCCATGCAGCACACCTACAGCGGCGCCCAGGCCGAGGACAGCAGCGAGGCCGCCGAGGGCGCCGTGAGGCTTGGCGAAAACGCTTTCCTCGATATGACGGACAGGCAGAACGACGAGTTCGTATACGTGTACTAGGGGAGGTAGGAATGGGGTAAGCATTATCAAGGTCAAAAAATCGGTACTCTGTATGTTCAGACCAGCATTGGATACGTGCCATGTGACAGGTTGTATAATTTAACCTTTAGGTTGATTTGTGTCTCAACCTTAGGAGAAAGAACACGTTCCAAGGTTGGGCGGCACTATGCAATTCACAGTCGGCTTATCCGACTGGATCGCAAGACTTTGCGGGAGTTTTCGGGCCGATGGATAACGAGATGTCGACACATTGGTGGGGAAGGATGCGGAGAATTGATCCCATCACCGTTGGATCATCTCTTTTAAAGCGATACACAGTCGGTGTCCCGTCGAACCTGTATTCCTTCCGTAAAGCCTGAGCAAAACATTTTCGAAGAACTGGGGACTCTAAGCTAAAAGGTATGGAAAAGATATCTATATACATATAAATAAAAATATAAAAATAAAAATAAACTTGGCCTGGGAACCTTCCGGGTCATTGATAAGGAGGGTTACATCCCCAAAGCGTTTAACAGGGCACGGTCGGTTGCTTGCGAGCAGGTTGAAACTATGTCCTCTTCGGGTTACGTCCACCTTTTCATATATCTGTCTCGATAAAGTCCGGGCTGGGGAGACGGTGTGAAAGTGGCGCAGCGCAGGTACAGCGACTTACCTGGGGGTTGTTACTTTTATGACCCCGGCTTTTATCTCGGGGAGGCCTGTTGGTGACATAGGTACCTACGGTACCTACCTACCTTCATTGGCTTTATTTACGCGAACTTCTTCACAAAAACGCTCACTTTCAAAGGCACGTAGAGCAATTCACAAAGTTTTAATGTGCTTAAAACCTTGTTATTACCAGTCTTGCCCACAGATAATGACTACCGCCTCTCAACTTTATCGTAACGTGTAACAGTCCAGTATGCCGAGCCGGAGGTACCACGCCCAAGCTCGACTGTGGCAAAGCGTTGGCGCCAATAATAGGACGCCAAGCGGCCCGCCGTCGCCAACCGCAGTCCACTGGAACCGGATCCTTTATCCGGGAGGCCCATCCACCCACCGCCCGTTCAACCCGGTTCAGCTCGCGGATGTGCACAGCAGAGAGCCAGAGACGGCTCCGTCATTGGTCATACCAACCAGGCGGGGGGAGACGGGGATGACAGCCGTCAGTCATCACTGCAGGCGCGGCGGGACGTGCCGGTTGCACCCCATGCCGGTTGCTGTAATTAGTTTGTGAACACGGTGTGGAGTGTGACTTGCTCGCAACTTCAGAGGGCGACGACATGAACCCACGTTTGTGCACACTCTTGGCCACCGATTCAAGGCTCTAATCAGACAGTGCTCTCCTATTCTATGACTTTCTCATTTACTAATGACAGCAATGACGCGTTACTTCGTTATCTCAACCACAACCGAAGAAGCTGGCAATAGGTCGTGGATAGCTTGAGTCTCGGCAGCCCGAAAAGGGAGGAGAGAGAGAGAGCAGTGGTCGCTGACTGAAGCCTCACAGATCAGGCTCAACGAAGCAACCATCATGACATGATATTCCTATCATGTTCGACCAAGCGGCTATCGGCAGGCCTTGCCCGGGCCTCCTTCCCGAACAGAATGGGCGCTCATCCAAAGAGGAAGGCAGCTGCCGCGCAGTCCTGATCCGCTCACCGAAGGGTAAACTAGCATGCCGCCGCTCGTATCGTCAAGGTGGGTTACTCTGCATATCTGTCTATGAAGCGTTCTGGAGTGTCGGAGGCTCGAGTTTGGGGAGGCTGAAAGGGGCAGCGGATATTGGTCCAAAAGCGTACGGAGATCGGCAGCGTGCCAAAGCCAATGCAGCCAGATTGCTAGAATGATAGATCGGGGCCTGCACAAGAGAGAGAAGACAAGAGATAACACCCACGGGACGCCTAGGGATTGGCGGAGCTTTGTGAGTGGCTATGTCACACGGGGTTGCACTGCATGAGACATGGCGTGCTGCTTTTCCCATTCAGGACAATCATCGGGTCCCACAGGACAAACTCTCTTCAGCAATATAGCACGCTGGACCAGCGATATGTACTTCCGTGCAGGCTTGCGGGGACCCTGGCTAGTCCTGCCATGGGGCGAAGCACTTGGCCCTTTGCGGGGTTGGGACCGAGAAATCACCGGCACATGGGAACCAAGAGTTGTGACCGATGTGGGGGTTAGGCGGGTTGATAGCCAGCCATTCCTTGGCTGTGGTTGGCGGTGGCCTGGGCGCCAGAAATCGTCCATTTCCACAACGCAGTTATCTGTAACAGGAGCCTGTCCGAGGAACTGTCCGGAACGATGAAGGCGTGGTGGTGGCCGGGCAGCCAGGGGGTTTGGTCCCGATGGACCAATGTTGATATTTTGTTGGACGGAGAATTTGGCTTGTCTGGCTGGCGGCCCCACGCCGGGCAGACGGCACTGGTGTGCAGGGGTGCAGCAAGCGATCGATCAGGTTCGTCACGCAATGGGGCGGGGAGAGATAGCGCGAAGTGCCCCGCCAATATCAGGGTCTCGAGTCGGGGTCTCGGCAGATGGGACGCATCATCTGTATCTGGAGAAGCACTGGCAGCAGGGGGTTTGCCTGTCTTTGTGAGGTGGTCATCTGATGCCGTTGACTGGCATTCGCGGAAAGTTTGCCAGCCAAAGACCACCTACCCCAGAGCATACCTACCGCCCATTTCACCTGCTAGCTACCTAACCGAAGCTTCTGCGGTGTTGCGATTTCCGTCTCTGCGCTCTCGCATTGTCGCACTCCCGTGGCTCAAAAAAGTGCGCAGTCAATTCCCAAAGAGGAAGGACGTAAATAAGGCCTCTTGGCTTTGATAGCAGCCTGGCAATCTGGCCAAGGTCCGACGTGGAGGGCGACTGGGGCGGAGAGCTTGGCGCATCTGATCTGTGCGATCCCTGCAAAGGCGTGACCACTGAGCCACTCGCGGCGGCCCAGAGGGGGTTCTCGAGGTGGTTCGCTGGCTTGTCGCCATCGCCGAGAGTCTTGGGTGCCAGCTTCGGGGGCCTGTTGGCGGATTAAGAGCACTTTTTTTTGGCACTGGCCTGGTGCAAGCGACAACCCTGGGTCTGAGTGCGTCAAATGCGACGATGGTGGGGTTGGAGGGCAGCCAGTCGCCACGTCGAACCGCTCGGAGTTGTCTGGGTGCTCACTGATAGCGAAGGGACCATATGTCGTAGCTGTCTGTCATTTTTCTTTCTTTCTCCGGCAGATTGAAAAGCTCGCCAAGCTCGAAAGAGTTGTGATTTAGGGATGTACGGGACGTGAGCCCAGGCCGGCCATGGCGTGCTGTTGGCTGGCGGGGCCTCCATTGATCCATCATTAGCCGCCCTGATCCAACGCCACACCCTTGTTTCCTCGTCCGGCTCCCTCGGTGCCCACTCTCCTCCCCCTCCCCGGCACAGCACTTCTGCCATTAGCCCAGGGAAGGCTCTCACGGCCCGCCGTATGTATCCTTATCGTCGAGACCCATGTCGGCACTGCCTCGAGGGAACTTAGCGGAGCTGGCGTTACGAGTGCTTTCCAAGGATCGTCCCGAAGACGCCTATCTCATGGCTTCGGCTGAGTTGGCAGAGTGGCACAAGGGGGATGGAGGGACGTTGGCGACGGCACTGAAGCCACAGCAAGCCTACAGCAGGGACTCCTCTGCAACCTTGGTCGGAGGATTGCGGCAAGGCTCCGGATCGCTCGCCTTGCTCCCCGGTTCCATCGGTGGCGAGTGCGAGTTCTCGCTGAACCGCCAACCGAAAAGCTGGATAAACTGGCTCAGCCGGATGAAGATGGAGGATGGAAACGGTACTTGGCTCCCCCAAGCATCTCATACTTTCGCTTCCGCGCGCACCACCCGGCCGGCCGCAATACCCCACAACCCTGATGGCCAGTCCTCCTCCATCCAGCATCCCCATGTCACCGACTCTCTTCTCGTTTCTGTCTTCCCCTCTGTTTATGCCCTCGGCCGTCCCCCTCCTGCTGCACTGCAACCACATCTTCCCTCCCTCGAGGCCGCGACCTTCTCCTTTGATCACGCGCCCCGAGACTCGATGTGACCCTGAGGGCATCTCGCGAACGAGCTTCTCAACCGGGTCAGCGCCATCTCGGTGGCGACCTGCCATCTTGGACTGACCCCAATATAACATCACCCGCCCGCCAAGAGCAGCCAGCTAGCCCCCTGAACGAGATCAGCACCACCCATTTCCCCGCTGGGCTCTACAGGTCGATAGCCTCCCCTCGGCTCGACCTGCGCCCATTGCGCGCAGCCTGCCCGCCTTGCCCCGTCACCGTCCGCGCAGCCCCCACCGCGGCGGCATACATCCTTTTGCGCTCTAGCGAAGAGAATACAGGCCCCATCAAGGTGTCTCGCGGGGACTCCTGCGCGGCGTATAGCCCTCGCCCCAATCAACAGTCGCTTTGATCCCTGCTCGCCGTCCCCGTACCAGCTACGACCTCCGCCGCTACCCAAGGGCGCTATGTCTGCTCAGGAAGGAAGGTATCCTCGTCGGCAGCGTGTGGACGCTCGCGTCGGCCTGACAACTGTGTTGGGAAGGTGATAGAGTCTTGGGCAGACACAGGGTGCTCGGGCTCGCGGTGTTGTTCTTGACGCAGCCATCCATGAAAGGGCCACGGACGGTCATAAATAGTGGCAGGATTCCGCCGCTTCATCTATCTTAATTTACCCTTCAGCAGCCAAGATCCCCTTCCCGGCTTTGATCTTCGTTCCCAAGACTTGTCACCGCTGCCGCAACCCGGAGCTTCAACCCCCGTTTACCCTCTTTGCTCACCAGCCCCTGACTTCCGGTCTTGTCGATCATCTTTCCCCTCTGCCGCCAATATGCGTCCCGTCGCCTTCCTATCGCTCCTCTCCCTGGCTGCGGCCGCCCCCGTCCTGCAGGCTCGCTCCGGCAAGGCCATTCCCGGCTCCTACATCGTCATGCTCAAGAATGATGGTGTCACGACCTTCAGCGAGGAGTTCACCGCACTGATGTCGAGCGTTGAGAAGACCCACAACTTTGAGACCCTCAAGGGCTTCGCTGCTAAGCTTAGCGCCAACGAGCTCAAGGCTCTGAAGAGCTCCCCCGAGGTAGGTCACAAGCCGCTGTTCCCCCTGATTGGGTGTGGTCAGCTGCCATCTGATGTATCTCGTACTGACCGAATCCCTGCAGGTCGACTACATCGAGGAGAACGCCGAGGTGAACATCAGCGCCTACGTCTCACAGACTGATGCTCCTTGGGGTCTTGCCCGCCTCTCCAACCGGGACTCTGACTCCACCACCTACACGTACGATGACTCCGCCGGCAGCGGAGTCTGCGCCTACATTGTGGACACCGGCATCCAGGTCTCCCACCGTGACTTCGGTGGACGTGCCACCTGGGGCACCAAGTAAGACCTCCTTATTTCCCGGCCCTCTGGCAACCCCCTGACCCCGGCCCCTCCCGCTGACATCTGTGCAGCACCATCGACAGCACCAACTCCGATGGCCACGGCCACGGCACCCACGTCTCTGGTACCGTCGCTGGTAAGTCTCTATGCCTCTCCGTCTCGGACAAAGATTGCCTGTCGACTAACGCGCAATCTTCCAGGTACCCGCTACGGCGTCGCCAAGGCCGCGACCCTGTACGCCGTCAAGGTCCTCAACTCTAGCGGCTCGGGCAGCACCGCCAGCGTCGTCGGCGGTCTCGACTACGTCGTCGCCGACGCGCCCCGCCGCAGCTGCCCCAAGGGCGTCGTCGTCAACATGAGCCTGGGTGGCGGCAACAGCGCCTCCCTCAACGCCGCCGCCCGTGCCGTCGTCAACGCCGGCCACTTCCTGGCCGTTGCCGCCGGCAACAGCAACACCAACGCCGCCAACACCTCGCCCGCCAATGAGCCCCTCGTCTGCACCGTCGGCGCCACCACCTCGAGCGACGCCCGCTCCAGCTTCTCCAACTACGGCCCCGTCGTCGATGTCTTCGCCCCCGGCACCAGCGTCCTGAGCGCCTGGATCGGCAGCAGCAACTCCGCCACCGTAAGAGGCCGTTCATAACCGTTTCTACTCCTACGCTTAATTCTGGGAGACAGATGCTAACAGCAATGTACCATTAGAACACTATCTCCGGCACCAGCATGGCCTCGCCCCACATCTGCGGTCTTGGCGCCTACCTCCTGAGCTTCCTGGGCCCCCGCAGCGGAACTGCTCTTTGCGACTACATCAAGTCCACTGCCCAGAGCGGCCTCATCTCAAGCATCCCCTCGGGCACCGTCAACCTGCTCGCCTTTAACGGTAACCCCTCTGCTTAAATCACCACTACCATCTGTGGCGAAGCGGACGAGCTGCTCGCTTGACTTGTTGAGTGACATGCTCAGATGGAGGAGAGAATCGAGGAAGCGCCATCATATATGGCTAGGTCACTTCTTTCGTTTGGATTTTGCTTTGCAGCAGCCCGAGGCCGGCGATGTGCTAGCCGGGGTTGGTGGAGGGCTGCGGTTGAGGAGTTGGTGTCACTGTTCAAACCTTTTGTACATATTTTTTCTTGCGTGAAGCATACGTCCATACATACTGAACACGAACCTATGACTCTTATTATTTGGTCCCGTCCCCTCCGCTCCTGGCGTGACTTGAGACGTGAATTTCCTCTAATCTCCCCTGGCAAGGGATTGACCCCAACCCTGCCTTTCGGAGGTTTTTGTGTTGTGTTTGCACATAGTGTCGGCGTGACATTCGGCTGCTGAACCGCAAAACAACCCCCCACGTCAGCCAGCCCAGGTGCCCGTGCCCAGCTAGCCAGCCAGCCACCCGCCAGCGGGCAGCCCTGTCTCGCCATCACTCGAATCACCCACCCCAGGCGAGGCGGCAGCTGAGCTGAATTGACAAGCCCGTCTTATTGCCGAGCCCCGCGACTCTGCCCCACCTGCCCCTGAAACCGATCCCCGTGAGCGCAGCTGATGTTGCCCGACTAGGCGCCGCCGGAGCCGAGTCAAGGACGTTGGAGGGGCATGACCTGCGGCTGCCTTGGCTCTTTTTCGCATTTCTTGCGTCTTTTTTTTTTTTCTTCTTCTTCACCTTGCCGCCACTGACTCGTCGTGGCAACGCCAAGGAAGCAAGGCATCCAGCAGGTCCTTTTCCCCCTTCGCCACACGTGCAGCACACGGAACCTTTACATCTGTAGGCCAAGCAGTATCACACTAGATCTCGTTCCCATTATCGCATCTTAAACACGGAATACCAAATTACTCTATCCAGATATGAAGGCCGGAGGAACAAAAAGGGCTAGAAGAAGAATATATCTTTCCGTGGGCCAAAGGAAAATCTATTTCTTGCCGGACGGGTATTTTTTTTGTAAGGGTATAAGTCCCCGGGCTCGACGACCTCAAAAAGAACAGAAGCCAGGAACACCGAGAAGTAGGTGGTTTGTGTCAAAAACGAATGTACAAGGGCTTGAAGTGAACAGTAAGGACTGGCACACCACGTCGTCGATGGTGAGGAACTCGCTGCAATGTTTGCTTATGTACCAAGAAAAAAACTAGACTGTGGTCTGGCTAGTAAGCTGGCGGCCACTTTTTGATATAGCCGCTCTTGGGCCATCTCCCTTTCTCTCTATCGCCCCCTCCTTATTTCCACTCGTCGCGCTGGAAATAAGGGTTGTCAAACGCCACGGGCTTCTTGGGGTTGGAGCGGCCGACGAGGTTGTTGTACGTCTTGAACTGCGTCTCGTCCAGCGTCGTCAGGCCCGTCGAACGCTTAGAGTAGCGCGTGCTGGCGGGGCCGGCGTTCCCTCCCAGCTTGGGCGGCAGGGGCAGCTCCGGAAGCACCGGGGGCGGCTCCTGGCTGCCGCGGTTGCCCGAGAGTAGCTTCCAGGGAACGACGAGGATGCTCTTGGCCTTCTCGGAGAATCCGGCGCCCGTGCTCCGGTTGGCGGAGCCGTACAGGCGGTCCTCCCAGTCGGTGACGGGCCTCTTAGCCTTCTCGTCCGGGTACTGCGACGCGGCGGCGGCCATAGCCAGCTGGGACTCGCGCTCGGCCTTGGCGCGTCGCCTGCGAACGCAGCAGACGAAAAGGAAGGCCACGACGATAGCGGCGCCGATGACGGAGCCGAAGATGACGCCAACCATCATGCTCGTCCCCATGGGCGCGCCACCCTGCGGCCCGATCTCGCTGTTGGCCGAGCCCACCGGGGATGGGCCGCCGGGGAGTTCGCTGGCGGGCGGCAGGACCGTCGCGATGGGGCCCGCCGGGCCGGTCGAGGACGACAGCCGCATGTCGGGCATAGCAGTGCCGCCCCAGGCGACGACGAAACGCGGGTCAGGAGCGTGGTTGGGGATGGCGATGCCACGACGGGAGCGGCCGTTGAGGGGAGCGGCGCCGCGGGGTTCTGCACCGGGTTTGCGCTCGAGACGGAAGGACTGTTGGCGGGAGGCGCGGGCGACGGCGACGAGCTGGACTCGGGCGCCGTCGTGATGGCGGGCGCCGTCGTGATGGCGGGCGCCGACGTCGGCAGGGCGGAGGGGGAAGCAGTAGGCGCAGGCGCGGCCCCGGAGGATGCCTTGTTCGATTTGACCGACTTGGCCTTGTTGGTCGAGACAGACGAGACGCTGGCAGCATCGCCTTCGGCCACCTGGCGCCGCTCAAGGTCGCCCACGAGCTCGGCGAGGCTGCGCGGCTGGGCTCCGATGGGGATCCGGGCTGGCGGCGCGGGCTGACGGGCACCGCGGGTCGAGTTGGTGTTGTTGGTGTTGTTGGTCGCGGCGGACTGGACAGACTGGACGCCGTTGGAGGAAGCCGACGCCACGCTCGCTGCCCCTCCACCCCTGACCTGGCGTCTCTCGAGGTCAAAGAGAAGCTCATCGATACTGCGAGGCTGGGCTCCAATGGGGGCCCGGGCCGGCGGCGCGGGCTGACGGGCACCCCTGGTCGAGTTCGTGTTGTTGGACTGAACAGAGCGGGCACCGTTGGTGGACACGGAAGCTACGCTGGCTGCGTCTCCTCGGACCTGGCGGGTTTCGAGATCGGAAAGGAGCTCATCGATGCTGCGTGGCTGGGAGCCCACAGGAATCCGGGCTGGCGGAGGGGGCTGACGGGCGCCCTGGTCAAGTTGGTGTTATTGGACTGGACCGACCGGCCACCGTCAGTGGCAGCAGAGGCCACGCTACCGGCGTCGCCACGGATCTGCCTTGTCTCGAGGTCGGAAACGAGGTCTCGATGCTTCCGGGGCTCTCGGCCGACAGGAACTCGCGTGCTGGCGCAGGTTGGCACCACCACGGCCTCTCGTCGAGTTGGTGTTGTTGGACTGGACCGACTGGGCACCGTTAGTGGAGGCCGATGCCACGCTCGCGGCGCCTCCTCGGGCCTGACGCCGCTCGAGATCGCCCACCAGCTCATCCAGGCTGGATGGCACGGATCCTATAGGAATGTACATCTTGGCTGTGAAGAAGGAAAGGAGATGCCGAAAAGAAGAAACAAAGGTAAACAAAAAGAATGTTGTTGACAAGAATAGCAGAAACAGCGCTCAACGCAAGACAGAATGAGAGAAGAAAGGGGAAAGAGCGGTAGCCGGCTGCCGGTTAGGAGAAAGGTAAATGGGTAGAAAGGAGAAAGAAATAAAGAGAAGAAAGGAAGGGAAGAGGGAGCCAAGATGTAGCAGGACCAAGACAGGTAAGAGATTTCAAGCTTTGCCAACTGGGCCGAGAGATCGGGAGGCTTTGGTGGGCACGGGGAGGGCGGGCAGCGGAGCCAGCCAGCCAATAGGCCCCTGGCGGCTCTCACGGTTGGTATCAGTTGCAGGAGCCCCATGGCGATCGGTTGTGGGAACAGTGTCGGCGCTCTGGGGCGGGCGCTTGGCTTGGCCAGCCAGCTGTGTGGTGTGGCTGCGGTCGAAGGGGCGAAAAAATGGGAAATGCGAGCCCATGGGAGATGGCAGATGGGGATTCGGGAGGGGCCAAGGCCCGTTGGGATCAGTGACCGAGATCCACGCTTCCGCGACCGCCAAGAGCAACGGTGCGCAGCAGCGCCCTGCTCGGACGGCGGGAGAATGGAAAAGACGCGACAGATGGGATTCTTGGCGCTGCAGCCAGAAACATGGGACGACGGGCAGCGCGTCCAAGGGCTTTCTTGGCGCTTTTCCTGCGCTCTGTTTTCGCTGGGCGCAGAGGGAGCTTAGTGGCGACAAGCTATTGGCTCGGTGGGGAACTGAAACAGGACCCCTGCGTGTGGCTAGGGAAAGGCCCCCCCACCAGCCGCCGAATTTGACATCTGCTCGCGTGCTCGCCTTCTCTGAGGTGGCCTGCCCGACACCACCGACGTCACTCAGGTCCTGCATTCGCAGAGATGTGCTGGACCCGACGGCGGCAATGAGTCCGGAGATAGCCGGGCCTGTGGCTGTCGTTTCAGATGCGCCCTGCCCAGCCTGCCATCTCTCCGCCACGCGACTTAGCCCGAGCCGACGTTAGAATGTCCCATGAGGCTGTGCTCTCGGCATTATACCCAGGTGCCCATGTTCATCAGACCTTTGGCTTTTGGCAAGCCACATAGATCAGATAACGCGGACTCGGCGGGATGGAAATAGGAGTATCCGCATGGAAACACTAACTCTCGTTCGCATCCTAGCCGGCAGTTGGAAAGATGAGAAGAGAAGCTCTCCCTCGACCTACTGTAACGAGCCGCCCCACACTCCACCAAAGAAAAGTCCACATCGTCCGCCTACAGTTGCCAAGGCTGAGGTGGGGGAATCCAAGCACGACCATGAGAAATCCACACAAAGCCACCAGTGCTCTGGCGTCAGCGACCGATGAGCCTGCTAAATGAGCACGGACAGTATAGTCGCCTGGGTGCCTGCCCGTCTATAAACCTCGATATCGCTGACTTTATTTCCTAGTTTCTCCCTTTTCTTTTTCTTTTCTTTTTTTCCTTGATCATTTTCCACTTCGCCCTCCACCACGACCTCAATCCACCCTTTCCCCAGCGAGATTAGACTTTGACCCACTTCAAGGACTTTCCCCACCTCGTCAATTCTTCCAAAACTTCAAACCCAAATCAGATAGGCAGGACATGTCTAAGTAGTCAGCACGACAAAGAGGATAACCAACCTTTCAATGTTTTCCCTTCGATAGAAAGTTAAACGGGATTACTGTAATAGCCCCTAATTTGCCGATTTGGCGCATCTTTGCGAAATCCAAAGTCGAAACAGCAGGCCCACTTCCAAATCCCGTTAGGGGAAGGGCCCGTGCGGGCAGACCCGCTCGAACGCATCTCGAAGAATCCAGCCCCCACACACAGACTTCCATCTTTTTTTTTTCAGTGGCGCCTCCCGACACGGCTTTCCCTTGGAGCGGCGTCCCGCAACGCCCTGCCAGTTTGAACGTAAACCCTTGTCTCTCGGCAGCTCATTCGTACCCTAAAATACAAACGGTTAGCTGTCGCTTAGTTGCGTGTTCCGCACGAGGTCCAAGGAGACCTCGCCAGGGCATCTTTAAGCGTGTGCAGGCAAACAAAAGTCGGGAGAGGACACGAGGAGCAAAGGAGTGAATGAGGGAGGGGTAGAGGGTGGGGACAATCTAACTGCGACTCGACGACGAGACTCGGCCGAGGCCGACGACCGAAACGGATGTTTCCCAGTCGATGTAAACTCAAACAACACACAGTGCATGCAAGGATGGAGGTATATGAAGTCGATGGTGAATTAAACTACCAAAACAGTCGAATTGGAGAATCTCGGCTCGAGTTCCAGCTGACTACCACGGATGCTCGCGACGCTAAGCCAGCAAGCCGGGTCAAGAAGCAAAAATTAAAACAAAAGAAAAAAGCACATGATGCATTATGTCCAATATGCCCAATGCTCCCAATATCCGACCGAACAAACGCCTAAGCTGTTGGGGACTAGCCCCCCGTTGAAAAGAAGAAAAAGAAGGAGAAGAAGATTAAGGGCAATAACCCGACGCCACCCTGCCGCTCTTCCACTCGTCACGGGTCGGGAAGCGGCCGAGCATCTTGAAGGGGCTCCTGGGCGGCTGCAGCTTCTTGAACGCCGGGCTGGGCTTGCACAGGGGCGCGTCGTCGAACTTGCCGAGGATCTGGTTTGCCTTGTCGCTGATGGGCGACTTTGCGCCGCCGCTGAGCTTGCAGTAGGCCGAGAATTGCTTCTCGTCCAGCAGGGTCAGCCCCGTCGAGCGCTTCGAGTAGCGGGCGCTGTAGCGCGAGATGCGCGAGAAGAGCGTCTTGGGCGGCGGCTGCAGCACAAACGTCGACGGCGGCGCCGACGGCACTTCCCCCCTATCGCGCACCGCCCTGCCGCCCGACGGCGACGGGTCCGGGAACGGCCAGGGCGAGGCCGGGCGGTAGCCGGTCTTGACGGGCGACGGCACCGCCAGCTCCTGCGGGCCCGGGATGGCGGGCGACTGCGCGCTGAGCTCGGCCATGGGCGTGTGCAGGGGCGGCCGCGGCGGCATCAGGGTCGACAGGTGTTGACGGGCCGGTCCGAGTAAGGCGGTGGCGGCGACGACGCCTTGGCGCGGGGGGAGGGCTGGTTCCGCGCGCGCCGCCTCCTGACCGTGCAGATGACCATGATGAAGCCGAGAGTCACTGCGCAGGCTGTTGTCGGTTGGAGGTGTTAGTCTGGGATTCGTACGGGGACAGATGATGCAATGTTGAAGGTGGGAGACGGAAGACATACCAAGAGCACCAAACACGATCCCAATGGCGTTCCCGACGTTGTCACGCGCCGGTGAGGCAGCACTGCCCGGCGCCGAGGTGAAGATGACAGGTGGAGGGGAGGAGAGCGTCTGCACGGGCGGGTACGGCATGTCATACGGGGTGCCCGAGACTGACGGCGCCGTCAGGAGGGTCGACGGGCTCACGAGCGGCGCGCCCGCGCTTGTGGTCGAGGCCCCGAAGCTGGACGACGACGAGCTCGGGCGCACGAGCGTGGCGAGCGTCGTGGGCACTTCTGGGGCGTCGGTGGCGGCCTCGATGATGGGCGTCGGCGAGGCGGTCATGATTGGTGCCGGCCTCCCCCTGGGAGGCTCATTGCCCTGGGCTTGCCTCTTCGGATTCCTGAGCTCCTCCACGCCGGATCCGCGCTTTCCTAGTGCCACCATCTTGAATGTGTTGATGTGATGTTGTGTGTTCGTGTAGAGTCGGGTTGTCGGCTGAAGGGGAATCGGCTGGTGCGTATTCGATCCCCGAATATGATAATACACTCGGAAGAAAAACCTTTTTTTTAAGAACTAGAGAATAGGTTCACGATAATGGAAGGGCGCGCGGCGCAGGTCGAAGGACGAGTAGGTTGTATGGGTGGTATCAAACAGCAGCCTGCTGCACGCCAACGTCGAAGGAAATCGCCAATAGTAACGGCGGAGAAAGTTGAGAAAGGAAAGAAAAGCAGAGGGGTATCTTGATAAAGGCTGAATGGGAAGAGCACCCAGCAACCAGTCACCAGCACGAGTAGGCCATGAGGCACATATTTACATTCTCTCGCCGACCGTCGGGTCCGCGGCGGGCGACTCACTCAACCCCCCTGTCCACCTCCCAGGCACCGCCAGCTTGGGCGTGCATCGACCTCTCGAGGCAAGGGTGTTGCTGGTAAGGCGATAACGGGGCCTGCTTCCCCTCGCACTCTTCGCGCCTGTTTGAGTGGGAGGCGCGCGTGTACGTGGTACGTGCTGATACGAGAGCTCCCCTCCCGTCCGACGAACCTTCTTTATCGAAACCCCTGGCACCACCTGCCGTGGCACCTGGGCGTCAGTGCGCTTGTTTGTTCCTGGCGGGGGAGAATGACACAGGGAGGGGATCGGCTGTCGCCAGGGGTGCCCGCGCAGTAGGCTGCAGAACATTTGGTGGAGCGAGAAACGAACACTCCACTGCGTGTTTCCCGTTCGGGAGCTTTTTTCGCTTCCCTGTTGCTTGCATTTGACGGTCGCGGGGTGTATGCCTGGGCATTGTTGGGCAGACGGGGTTCAGACGGGGTTTGTTTTGTTTGCCACGCGGGATTGGATTTGAGGATACCTATGCAAGCAAATTGATGCACATGCCGGGATCCAACATGATGGATACACCTCTGTATCTACCACAAAAAGACAACGTCTGTAAGCAGGCGATTCTCCTTTTCTTTTTCTCCCTCATATCTGGCCAAAGCCAGCAGCAAGCGCGAGGCGTCAAATCCCCAACTGCCTACCTACGCTCGTGTCGCTTTCGTCGCTTTCCACATCACCAGCGTCTGCCCACACAGACCCCGCGACCCGGGCCCAAAAGAGTAATTCGCGATCAAAAACAACGCCATTTTCCCCACCACCGTGCGCACAGTGGACGCCCGCCATATTACGTCCCCAACGCTGATGGCAGTGCGCAAAACTCTAACTCCCACACGTTATGTACAGGCCTCGTCGCTTCGTTTCCTCGTCAACTACCACCATAGCTCTACCATCGAGACCCATCCTGCTCCCAAAAGGGGATGTGGGCGGGCAGTTTGGGAACGATGACGATTACCACCCCTGCCTGTCAAAAAACTTTACGATGGGGTAGGCTTTCGGCTACGATCTGGGGTCGGCGCGTTGTGTTCCTGCCCTGACGTGATCCCCGGTCGTTTCGTTTCCCCAATGTTGCTTGTCTAAACGCGCGCGCCTCCAGCTTTGCCCACATGCACGTCAACAACACCCTGGCCTGCCTGCTTCGCCACCCAGGAATTAACCTCATCCCATGTGTCCGTGGCTTGCGCCTGGTTCTACCGTTAGACTATGGCGGCCCGTTGGAGGTTATCTCGTCAACGGAGACGGGACGATCTGAGTGGCAAATCCTTTGGCTGCCCAGGAAGCAGCCCTCTGTCCCTCTCGTGCCGCCTAGCCGCCATGGCCGCCCTCAACGCCCCTGGTCGTCCTGGTCGACATCATCGTCGACCACTCTCCCCCTCGGTGGGGAGACGACCAGCGCAGAAAGCGCGAACACGTGGGAACTGGTTGATTAGAGGGGCTTCGACTGCTATTCTCGGGAGCTCCAGCAATGCCCAGTCGAAACATGTTTCTCCTTCCCAGCTAGGCAGGTTGTCAGCGCCAGCAAGTCCACAAGCGGCCACGAACAACCGAGCCGAAGAGACCCAAGACTCCTGGTTGGCACCCAGCACGACGCATGTACGTCGCACTACTAGCCGCGCCTGTGTGTAGATGACTGCCTGAGCACCGTCGATGACTAGGTGGTCTGGCGTTTCCTGCCAAAAATGAGCGCATTGGTTCCCTGAATGCGATCGCAATCCTACCCTCGAGCCCTGGGTCCTGCAATCCCAGCCTGTCAGGCGCGATCCCTGCCCTTTCAGTCCCGAGTCAAGCCTGGTGCGTACGTCGCATGCGCAAAAGTCAATTTCCATTTAGACTTTTCTCTTCTTTACCATTTTTCTCCCGTTTTTTCCTTCTTGGGCGAAGCACAGACGCCCACGAGCACGCCAGAGTAGCACGGGCGCAACGTCAGCGCTGTGGACGGTGTCATTTGGCCAAGAGTCAGTCACCTGATATACCTGCCCGGGCACCTTTGGCAGACTGCGGGCTTTCTTTCACGTGGAAATGCAGACAGACGTGCACAAAATCACGTCCGTCTAGGGATCTCTCGCGTGGTGATGGATGGGAACACCTGTCATCGTGGGGAGGGAGGCTTCGAGGTTTTTAGGTACGGGAGTGCCGCCTGCGAACGAGAACCTCCTCTTCGTGCGGGCGGTCACCTCCTCATGGAGCATGGACGGCATCCGGAGCGAGCAAGTGATGCCATGTACCGTTGACTCCCCCTCGCGGCACCGACCCCAGCCGCGTCGGCGAAAAGCTATGGACATTCTCCAGCGGCCGCCGAGCGCTTGCCGCTCGAGCCTCCTGCCTGCCTCGTGACAAACTTTCGTTTCCTGCATCGTCTTACTGTGTAAGCGCAGGTTCCTCACCTAGTGGCCAGATGCCATCGACCCCATGCAACGTCGAGGAGCTGTTTGCCACGGGAAGCGAGATGATGGGGATATACAAAAATAAGCATTCTCCTCTCGTCAAAGCGTTTTCTATAGAAAGCCGCCGTCGAACATTCTGAAACTTCGACCGTGTTCGTGGGGGGCTCATAGAAGAGCGCCATGTTTCAAGGCGTCGTGAGGGGCCTAGCCTCAGGGCGGGCGCGAGCTGTGGGATCATTCTCAAAGGGGCCATCCGCAGTCGAGCCTATTCCCCTTCGTGGGGAACCCTTCGGGTGCGCGGTCTGATGGTTCGTCCGATGGATGGGATGGCCATTTGAGCTTCGTGCGGGCTCGGGTTCGTCGGACGTTTTCCGTCCCAACTTCTGCTGGCCTGGGACAATCCGTCACAGGGCGTCGTGCCGGAGGATTGTGGTCGATCGCTGGGTTTGTGCAGGGTCCCCAGCTAGTGCATACCCGTCGTGCATCTGCCACTTGCAGCATCCCGCGGTTCGGATCATCGGATCATCGGGGTCATGTTCAGAAAAGAGGTATTAGGCCGCCTGTCAATGGCAATACCATTTTCCTTTGGTGGCCGCACAGTCGGGCGGCTTCCCTTCCCTGGAGTCTGCCCGTTTTCACCCACGAAAAAGGTTGCCGGCCGCAGATGGCAAGAAGCGGCCCGGGAAACCTTATCTTGGTGTGGGAAATCCTAGCCTCGGACTATCTGTTGTATTGGGACAGCCCCTCAATGCAAGCCCGACCCAACGGCCTGCACTGGCATTTTAAGTACGCAGCAGCCCCGCGTCAAGAACCAAGTCCTTTTCGAGGGTATTGTGCAGCTATTGAAGCATCTGGCAACGTTCCGTTCTCGCTCGGGATACGATTAATGTTCAAGGTGATGATGTGGTCTAGATATGATCTTCCATCTACTTATGCGATCGGGAAATACGACCCCTGGGACGGCTACGCACGGAAGCCAGTGGAGGCGTGGAGTCGGGGGACCTTAGAGCTTTATGCGATAATTATTTGGAAATTGATATGTGTGCACATACATCAAGATTTAAACGCAAGGAGCCGCTATCCCTGCCCTCACCGCCCTACTCTCTCCTCCCTTTCTTACCATCAAGTCCTGTTCTCGGATGCAAATGTGGTTGCTCCAAGCTACCCAAATGGGTTACTAACTCGTTCCTATAGGTGATCGTTCGCCTCTGTGGGAAATATTGCAATCGTTTGTGTGTCCAAGCTATATCTCGTGGGCACGTCCTTCTACGACACTGTCGCGACCATAGGCAAATTGGCTGCAAGCCGCGTTGAAACCTCATTTAGAAAACATTGGAAAATTCCAGTGAATCCGGGACGACTAGCTTATGTTTTTATCTAGCCTGACTACTTTTTCTTCCTGCCTTTCCAATGGCAGTTCTCCCGTGCGAAAACCCATACGCTTCCCTGGCCCGTGTCCACGGAGGTTGTTTTCTTGGGGGAGCCCCACCTGATGGTGGCGGCACAGCGGCTGGGCTCCCGCGGTCCCAACAAAAAAACGGGCACCTTTGCGGTGCGCTGTTTGAAGTTCTTCTTTTTTTTTTTTTTCTTTTTCCAAAACTGACAGACCTAACACAGCCACCCTTAAATTAGAAGCCAGAAAATAGGAATATAGATGTAGATTGGGCCCTTCAACTTCCTGTGCAAATAGCTTTCATTTTGGTTATTAGGTGCTGGTAGTTAGGTGTTGCGAGTGGTGCAAGTGCGGTGCGGAAGTGCATGGTTTTTTGTCGGGACCGTGGCTCCTACCAATTCGCCCCGAGAAAACAAGCTTCGGTGTGGCTCGTCTGCGGTACATTGGTCGGGCCTCTCGGAACCCCACTAGGCCGGTTGGTAAAATCTCTGTAGCCTCACTTTTCTTTGGGCGCGTATGCCATGCGGGAGGCCGGCCAAATCTGACGGCCAACGGTGTCGTGAGTGGCAGACCGGGCAGGCTCCTCCAGGCACCCACCCTCTGCGACGTGTAAAAGCTGCGCGCCACCCACTGGCCTTTGGCCTGCAATTCTTCCCAAGACAGTCCCGCTCCTACCATCACTTCTAGACCGTGATTATCGGCTCTCGCAATCGGACGCCTGCCTGTTTTATGTATCGCGCACATTCTGTGCATCGCGTGCGGCAAACTCGACTTCAACCACCTTCAAAGCCAAGCTCAGGCCCCCACGTCCCGCCGTCGCGCCGTCTTCCCCACAGCGGCTTAAACTGGACCCCAACCCGCTTCGCTTTCCCGCTCGCTTCGACGACCCGAGACAGGCTTCCAGGTTGGCGCCGCGATCCACAATCCTTAGCAAACGCCTTAAGACCACCTGCTGCCAGCGAAATGGAGGTGCTCAAGACCATCGCCGCCTGCTTCGGCAGCACCGATCCCGAGGATACCCGCCCCAGGGCCAGCGAGAAGGCCCAAGTCCGGGCGCCCGACGGTGCTCGCTCCGCCCAAGAGATCTCGGCCGAGGTGATTGAGCTGCTCCGCACCGCCGAGAAGAGCGGCCCGGCCCTGCAGCGTCGCGTACGCGACGTCGTCGGCGAGCAGGGCTGGACCGAGAACATCGCCCGCGCCATCGTCGCCGGCCTCGAGACTGTCATCAAGGAGGGTCGAGAGAAGGTGGGGCCGCCGCTGGCCGAGGCCATCAACAAGGCCGAAGAGGCCGCGAGGGCCGTTTTCACCTTCTCCAAGGAACACCCGTACCTTGTCGCAGGCTTCGCCACCATCGTCGCCATCGGCGTGCTGGTCTTCGTAGCACCGTGGGTGGTGGAGGCGCTTGGCTTTGGCGAGCTGGGGCCCGTCGCCGGTGAGTACTTCTACCAGGCTTTTGTTTTCCGAGCGTGCATGAGCTGACGGATCTGCAGATACATTCGCATCCTGGTGGCAGTCAACGTATGCCGGATTCGTCCCTGAAGGCTCTTTGTTCAGCTTCTTCCAGCGGCTGGGCATGATTTGGGGTCGAGCCTGAAAGGATAGGAGGATTCGGACCTCAGGCCCCAGCATGAGCGACTAGTGCTAGCCTCAGTGGCTAAACCTACGAGCCTAGGTACATTTTGAGGCGGTGGAGAAGGACAATGCACTAGGTAGTGGGGCAAATGCACAGACTTGATCAATCAAACAACAACAATCAAAACCACATGAACCGGAAATACGTTTCCGCCTTACAAAACGCCCAAGGCACACACGATCGGAAGACTTGGACTCATGTTGACCTGCGCAGGTGCATACATATATTTAGGTAGGGGATCACTTGCAAATGGCAGTCCAATCGCGCCGAACCGGTGACCTGCATTTTGAAAATTTCCTTAAAGCCTTAGCTTCCGCAAGTTTTGTGCTCGCCACATTCCTTCGCCAACCGCGGCCTCAATCCGCGATCCCTTCACCATGCCTTGGTGTTCCGCCTGCACCGAAGGAATCCATTTAAAAAAGCGCGAAGGATTCGTGCATACTGCTCGAACCTGGATTTCGTATGAGCACCTTGTCGCACAGTCGGCAAACTGTGATTTCTGCGCGCTCTGCCGTCAATACCTCCGCACCTGGTGCACGCACGAGACCCTCGACGAGACCCCCGGCGAGATAAAACTAAACATTACCGACCAGATCCAGCTGACATCGCCGGCTTTCCACGGTGCTCTGAATTTGCGAATCAAAGAGCTACATGGCGGCCTCGAACATGAAACTGACGGATACAACTATAGGTACATCGAACGCGCGCGGGAATGGCTAAATCGATGCTTGTCGCAGCATCGACGGACCTGCTGCGGCACCGTTCCACTACTAGATGACGACGCGCGAGGAGACGCTCCGCCAGGTCTCCCGAGACGGCTAATCGATTTGTCCGAGACGGAAGCCGTGAGGATCATCGACTGCAAAGACTGGCTAGCGGAAGGGCTGGCCTCTATCGACACTCTCCGAGAGTACTTCACCCTCAGCTACCGATGGGGGGACACAGATCCTGGTTACGCCCTTCGAGGGCCCTTCCAGACGCTTGTAGATCTGCCGGTCGACACCATGCCGCAGATGGTCACGGATGCCTTCGCCTTCGTCCGCGCACTGGGCTGCCGCTTCCTCTGGGTCGACGCTCTCTGCATCGTCCAGCCGACCGCCGAGGACGACGCGGACTGGCTCTCCGAGGGGCCCCGGATGGGGTCTGTGTACCAGAACTCCCTTTGCACAATCGCCGCAACGTGTGCCCGCCACGCCCACGAGGGCTTTCTGGCTCGCACCGGAGGCTGAGTGTGCGCCGCCAAGACCTGCGCCGTCCCCAGGACTATCGGGGAGGAGGACGGCGACGGTGGCACGGTCAACGACCAGGTCCACGTCCTGCCGGCCATCCCCTCCTTTTTCCAGAGCGTTTCGTCGTCCGCCCTCAACAGCCGCGGCTGGGTGATGCAGGAGCGCGCGCTCTCCCCGCGCCTCCTGCACTTCACCGAGAACGGCGTCTTCTGGGAGTGTGGCGCGGCCGAGGCGCTCGACCACGTCGGCGAGCTCGAGGCCGATCTGGGCGTCGGCTCCTGCCGGCGCAAGGAGTCCATGCTGAGCGTGGCGCGCTCGCGGCGGACGCTCCACCTCTGCCCCGTCGAGTGGTTCCACTTCGTCAAGCAGTACTCGTGGGCCGGCTTCACGCACCCAAAGGACCGGCTGGTAGCCCTGTCCTCGGTCGCGCGCGCGGTGGAGCCCATAATGAAGTCCGAGTATCTCGCGGGGCTGTGGCGTGGAGACTTTGTCAGGGGGTTGAACTGGCACTGCTTCAGCGCTGAAGGCAGGGATAAGCGCCCTCCGGCGCCGACCTGGAGTGGGCTTCGGTCGGGTCTGGTGTCGAGTTTGCGGCGCTGATGATGGAGACGTACAACATCCCGCTCGTCGAGGTTCTAGACGTCTCGATTGTGCCGGCGCCGGGGATGAGCCGCTACGGAGACATTGCGCAAGGTACTCTCAGGGTGAAGGGAACGCTGCATCACAAGCGTCTGCCCGTTTCGCCCGGGCGAGAGTACAACAAGGATCTGATGGTGCGCTGGGATGAAACCCAGGATGGCGGGGATGGGAATGAAGAGGATAGAGGGCAGCGTGATTACACCCTCCTTCCGATCGGAGGGGCGCAATCCACATATGGAGGGCCTCGATTCAGCTCCATCATATTGGAACCGATCGGGGAGACCAAGGTCAGCCACAGCGGCGTCACGGAAAGTGTTGCAGGTAAGTACAGGCGTGTCGGCTGGACTGAGTATAATTTCCCAGAGGTTCAAAGTTGGTATATGCCAATGCTTTTCAAAAGGGGTAGGGTGGCGTGGAGGAGCGCGATGCTACTTGAAAATTTCTCGTCGAGGAGGGAAGCGATTCTGAACTGGATTAATTATGACGCAACAGAGATCGAGATTGTCTAAGTTTACTGTGGGGCAGGACGGCAGGGAATGGAAGGCAGGAGGCAAAAGGGAGGGGAAGAGGGCTCGACAGAATGTGCAGAAAAGAAAGAGAGCAACTTCAGGGGAGTTCTCGCATTTCCCTTGGGCAAATCAGTGCCAGCAAGCAGTCGAGGCAGTGATTGGCGACGAGACGCCCGCATGCGCATCGCCTGAGGTTATGTTACACTACGTGCGGCTGGAGGAAAGCATCGAGGGGTTGCCAAGAGAAGTAAAAGGCACCCGAAAAATGATTGCGGCTAAATTTCCACAAGACCAAGACCATAGCCAAACGTGTCGTACGCCCCAATAACAGCCACTCCCAGCCTCATGCTCAAGAAACCACAAGAGGATCGGCAGGCCTAGACACCAGCTCGTCGAGACACCCCATCAGCTCATCCAGCAGCTGCACCACCTCCTCTCGCCAAGCCTCAAACGTCACAATCTCCATCGTCAACTTCCTCCCCCATCAGCCACAAACGCCTGCACCTTCCACTCCTGCAGCGGCTCCTGGTGCGGGTAGATGGTCTCTGTCCTGGCGCCCAGCCCTCCGCCTCCAAACCCGAGGTCCTCGACGTGCTCCACGTCCTGGTGCACGACCGTGTCGAACCAGTCCGCCTCACCCTCCGGCCACGACGGCGCCGCGGCCGCCACGATCTCGGGCAGCGCCATCCCCTCGTGCGCCGAGCCGGCCGCGTGCTGCGCCTGCACGAGCTCCAGCAGCGCCGTGCCCGTCGGCGTCGCGTCGCGCGAGAATCGCACCCGGAACGGCACGTACTGCCAGCAAGGGCCCGCCACCAGGTCCGCGCAGGGGAACCCTGCGTCGCCGCCCCCGCCGCCGCTCCGGCCCGAGACGACCTCGCCGAAGAGGACGTCATGTCGCTTGGTCCGGCGCGCGAGGCAGAGCGCCCACGCCGCGGTCGGGAACGTCGCGAGCGTGATACCCGGCGACGTGGTCGCGACAGTCGAGATGTCGGCCGTGCGCTCCACCGCGAAGTGGGCGCGTCCTGACTCGGGCACGTCGGCCCGCCCCGGGCGCAGGATGGTCGGGGGTGGAGAGCCGGCGAGGAGGTCGGCCCAGTAGCTGGCGCTGGCCGGGTTGGCTACGCGCAGGGTGTGGTGCACAAAGCTCGAAAACGGCACCGGGGGCGACCGCGTGTGCCTCGTCGTCCTTGTACAGCGCGGCGAGCTGGCGGAGGAGCAGCGGGAGGCAGATCTCGTCGTACTGCGCGTGCGAGATGCGCATCACCAATGCCCCGCGTGAGGCGACATCAGATCCCATCTCGACGAGGAAGAACTTGACAAAAGCGGAACCTTCGGGAATGTTTCCTTCAATGTCGCCATTAGAGAGCTCGTGCACAAACGCCTGGACATCAGAACAGTCTTGGGGAAGAACATGCTCTTCAACCTCAGCAATAAGGTTCTCCAAGACCACGCCATAGCAAGCTCCCTGCTCGTCACGGACAAAGACGGTGCGCAGGATCTCGTTGCGGCGGACCAGCTCCTGGCAGCTTCGGACCAAGCGGGCCTTGTCTAGTCTCGTGTTGTCGTCGAAGTACAGAGCCTCATACCGAATAGAGAAGCGCGGCTTGTCGGTGCTTCCTTTGACTGCAATCGCCTGCAGTGGGCGCGTCGGAAGCGCGTCGCCAATCTTCCAGTGCCTGTTCGCAAGGCGGGGGTGGATCTGCCGCTCGAGAAATTCGCTGACGTTGGACACTTCTAGGAGAGAAAAGGGTATGGGGCAAGGTTCGCAGCTCCTGAGCCCTTTCTTGGACCCCGATCCGAGGCTACGGATGTCGGCAGCTCTTCAGCGCTCTCGGCCATGGCTGCAAGGGTCTTGGTCTTGAATATCTGGGCCACCGTGAGCTTGAGACCTGCCGGACGGGCTTCCGACACCAGTTTCATGGCCCCGATCGAGTCGCCGCCGAGGCGAAAGAAGTTGTCCTCCCGCGCGATGCTTGCCGCATCCATGTGCAGGATGCGGGCCCACAGTTCACGGATATTGGCTTCCTTCGGCGAAAGGGTCGTTGGCGTGGTGCTGCTGGATTGCTCCTCGGTGGCCTTGTTGCTGCCTGGTTTCCCCGTAGAGGATGGAGTCCTGTTCTCCTTGTGACCAAGAACAACCAACCTGCCCTCGCCATCATATCGGGCAAGCTGCCCTGTAGTGTGCAAGCACACCGGTCTCTCGGGCTGCACCATCCTGATTTTCGTATACCAGGCCGGAATTTGGGCCGATGGCAGGCTCAGCTGAACAGAGCTGTCGACAAGAATCTCACCCACCGCACCTCTTGGAACGAGGCGCTGGCTGTCCTGCGGGTCGACCAGCCAAATGTGCTCCGATCTGTCGAAACCTAAGCCGTCTGTGTTGTTCTTGCTTAATCTCACCAGCTCATCAAACTCATCGTCGACGTTGCCGAAGCCGGCGGATGTCAAGACCTCAGTAACCTTCATCCCATTCTCAAGTCCACGGCATAGCTCTGCGGTGCAGCGATCCAGCCGCTGCAGCACACGCTCCATCGTGCCCTTGTCCACAGTGTTCGAGTCGAAGCTAGCCATAACGAGGAACCCATCGGCGGCGAGTGAGCAGACCAGCATGAGAGCGTACGTGTTGAACTTGAGCGCCTCACGCGCCGCCTCGGCGTCGTTTGCTGGCACTAGCCTGTCGGCGGGGTACTGCGACGATCCAGTTGTAGACTCCTCCCCGGCGGCTGGGTGCAGCACCAGGCCCGTCCGCAGCTCGCACGCCTCGAGCGCGTCCGGACTGACCCTGCGGATGTGCTGCAGGCCTGTGTGCTCGTACTCCATCTGCCGCACCCCTTCGTCCTGGACCGCGGCGAGGTACTCGGCGGCGGTGGCGTTTTTGTCGATGCGGACGCGGACGGGCACCGTGGTGATCATTGGGCCCTCAATAAGGTCGGCACCTGCGACGGGCGCGTTGCGTCCGGTCAGCGTCTCCCCGAAGACGACGTCGTCGGCGCCCCGGCGTACTGCGAGGCCACAAGGGCCCAGGCGCCCCGGACTATGGTCGCCATAGTAATTGCTGCGGTCAAGGATGACATGGTCGAGTGAGAATTGTCGCGCGCCGGAACAGGGATATGAAGCTCTAGGAGCGAGTCTGCCTGCGTCGTGTAGCCCTCGTGGGGCAGCGGCGGGAACTGCAGCCCCGTTGCGCTGTCCAACCGCTGGCGCCAGTACGCCTCGCACGCCTCTCTGTCGATCCTGGCAAGGAATTTGATGAAGTGCTTGAACTCCGCGGGCCGCTCGGTCTGCTTGCCGTCATACGCGCGGTTGACCCTGTCAATGACGAGGGGCATCGACCAGCCGTCGTATAGGGCATGATGCATGGTAAGTATAAAGGCAATTGTGCCGTCGTCGTGATGCACCAACCCGTAGCGGACAAGTGGCTTGCCTAGGTCCATCTGCTCGCCGCGGTCCGCTTCAAGGTATGCCTCGACTGTTCTGCCAGAGCGCCACCGGATCGAGGGTTCTCTGATGACGACCTGCTGCAGACCGTGGCCAGGGACCTGCACGATGCGGGTCCGCAGAATCGCGCAGCCCTGGCACGCGGACTCGAACGCGTCCCGCAGGCGCTTGGCCTCTGCGGCATCGCCGATCTGCAAGACACGCTGGGCGACGTATGAGTCCTGGAACTTGGCCGAAAGCGCCATGAGGCCCTCTTGGAGTGGTGTGCAGGGGTAAATGTCCTCTATCATGGACTCGTCGACATCCTCGCAGAGAGCCGCCACATCCTTGCGTGCAGCCTCGGGGCCCAATTTGGTGCGAGTAGTGAGAGCGGGGAAATGTCGGCAGCCCTAGACGTGGTGGAGTCCTTGTCAATGACCGCGATGGCTGCCATAGCTTTGAGGGTGTGGTGGTTGAAGACGTCAGCAACGGTGAGGAGGATCCCATCCACCCTCGCAGCAGACACCAACTTCATCGCCCGGAGGGAGTCTCCTCCAACGCCGAAGAAGCTATCCTGTAGACCAATCTCTAGAGCTGTGTTCAGAATCCTTCTCCATAAAACCTGAAGCGCCTTCTCCATTTCTGTTGTGGGCTTTGTAGATACCGCATACACAAGCCGCAACTTCGCAACATCCTCTCGGGACATGGCGTTTCCAAGTGCCCGAAGTTTCTTCCGATCAGTCTTTGCTGATGGCAGCGTTGGCATGTCCCTCAGCGGTATGTACGCCGTGGGCACCATGTAGCGGGGAAGCTCCTCGCCGAGTAGGCTGTCCATATCGGCCAGGATCGCGGCCAGCTCGGGAGAGAACCCGACCGTCTCCTCCGGCGGACTCTTCTTGGCTACCCCATTGAGCTTAGAAGGGTCGGCAGGAGTGGCTCACTGACAAAAGCAACAAGTTTTGGGTCTGTGCCGCCGGGTTTGATGACTTCGGCGGCGATCTTGACGCCGTGGGGGAGCTTGCCCCTGAGGTGGTGCTCGATTTCAGATAGCTCGACCCGCTGGCCTCGAAGTTTGACTTGTTGGTCCCTCCGGCCGACGAACACGATGAAGCCGTTCGGGTCGTATTTGACAAGATCGCCCGTTTTGTATAGTAGCCCCTTGCGGCCTGGCGCTTTGCCTGGGTGGCCCTTGACAAGCCACGTAGGGTCGCGGATGAAGACTTCAGCCGTCTTGTCTGGCTGTCCGAGATAACCCAGCCCAACAACCGGGCCCTCGACGAGCAGCTCGCCGAACAGATCCACCGCATCAACCTGTCGTGGTCCTCCGGGTCCACGATCCACGTCGCGGCGCCCTTGCCTTTGCCGATCGTCGTGTTCGCCGCGCAGACCTCGTCGTTGATGGTGCAGCCGACGGTGCACTCGCTGGGCCCATACGCAATAATGACCTTGGTCAGCTTGCTCCAGGCCGCGGCGTCGCCAGCGCTGACCGCCTCGCCGCCCAGGCCGAGAACATCGAGGGCGCGTATGACGCGCTCCGGGTCCGAAAGCACGCGGGCGACGCTGGGCGTCATGTGGGCCATGTTTGCACCGCTGGCCAGGATGGCGGCGCCGAGGTCGTCGACGCGCCCGGCCTCGCTGGGGACGCAGACGGTGCCACCGACCATGAGCGTGCACAGCATGCAGTCGATGCTGACGTCGAAGGCGTAGCTCGCAAATTCGAAGACGCGGCTGGAGCTCCTGTAGCCGACGGCTTCGGCGCGCGGGACTGCGCCGGAGACGAAGTTGGCGTGGTTGCACACGACGCCTTTTGGTATGCCGGTGCTGCCCGACGTGAAAATCACGTACATAGGGCTCGAGGGCGGCACTACAGGCAGGAAGGCCGCCGAGGTGCCGACGCCCCAGCCAGCGTGACCGAGTAGCGTGGCATCCGAGGCGACTAGGACCTTAGCTGGCTTGCCGCCATCTTCCTTGTTGGCATCCTGAGACATGCGCGTCGCGAGGCCGACTTGTAGCTCGGAGGACACGACGGCGCGCGCGCGGGTCTGGGCCACAATATTCCGCAGTCTGGCCTCGGGCTGGGACGGGTCGGTGAGCGCGAAGGCGGCGCCAGCCTTGAGGACGCCGAGCAATGCGGGGTGGTCCAGCGCGACTTCTCAAACACGAGGACGACGATGTCGCCGACGCGAACTCCGGCGGACGAGCGCAGCTGGCGGGCGAGGATGGTGCTGAGCGCGTCAACCTCGCGGTAGGTGAAGGTGCCATCCCAGGCCTCCACAGCGACCTTGTCTGGGGTCACGACGCACCGGTCTGAGACGAGGTCGTGGATGCAACGGTTGATGGTGGGCGGGATAGTCGCGTTCCACATCCAGATCTGGTCTAGATCCTCCGCTGAAGGACCGATCAAGTCCCACACAGTCTTAGATGACGACTGCCGGGCTTTGGAGCCACTTGCTAATGTCATTGACTGTTCTAATATAGCTGCCAGATACGTCTTGAAGACATGCAGGCCACTTTCTGCGCGTGTCTCGGACATGTAACTTGACTGCCACTGCATGTCTATGCGCAGCTCGTCCCCAACTGCGGTCAGTTGTAAACATACCCTCCACTGTGGTCAAGGTAGTGGTAAAAGGTGCTGGTCAGCAAAAGCCTCTCTGGCAGGAGTGGTAGGCGAAGGGGCCAAGGCGCCAGAGGTGTGGGTGAATGGGACGACCTCACAGGGAGGGTACTAACATTTGGTTGCGCCTCAAATTCCCTCCCGTTGCAATGCTGTGCCACGTGCTCTGGCGTAGACGCATCCGAGAAGCATAGGGTGGTACCTACACCGACCTCTGTCCCTAGCTGACCATTTGACTGTTTCAGGGGCTGTTCCAGACGTCTGACTACCTCATCGCACGCTTCGGAGACAAGATGGTCGACGGCCAGTGCCGGCTTGGGGATGGTAACCTGGAAGGTTGGGGTCGATGTAGGAGAGGGCGGGAACTCTGCAGGCTGGGTGGGCCGTCGACCTATTGCAATGGCATCGACAGCATCTTCCTCGCCCGATCTGGCGATAAGAAGCCGCCATGCGAGAAGCGCCGCGCTGAGGGGTACGCGAGAGGGACCGCTGTCCAATAGGAGGCCATCCGCTCCTCGCATATCGAAAGATATTGACTTCCAAGAGAGGGCGGTATCTGATCGATCGGCAGGAGAGCGCGTGCGGTCCCGGTCTTCAGGGGTCTGCAGCCCATTGGACAGCGTCCCCAGTCTTGCGGAGGATAACTGCATGATGTCTTGCGTTTATGCAGACGCAAGACCCGTGGTCTTCCAACGAATTCTTGCGAAAGATGGTTGGTAGATGTCTGCTTCACGGTTGGGGCCGATCTATTCCGCACCGATCGCCGCGGGAAAGTGTCGAGGTGGAACAGATCGTGCGAGAATCCCGCCAAATGTGGTGCTGCGATGCGATTATGGCTTGAGGGGTCTCCTGAAACCGATATCGATGATGGAGGGGATGTCCTGAGGAATTCCCAGAGAAACAGGAGGCGGGAGGGAAATGGTGCGGAACGGGCTGGATCTTCTCGGCCCCAAACTTTGGTAAAGATATACACCGGGATACAACGCCATTTAGAGGGAGCTACGGGAAAGGGGAAAATGGAAATGTCCAGTCTCTGGGATCAGTGGCTCCTGCAACATGGAGTGGGTCGGTAAAGGCACTCGCTGGTCTAAACGAAGGGTGGGGGCACTTTACCCTCTTCGCATAGAATGGCCGCATTCCCCTAGAGCTCATACCTTGCAAACACCCTTGAGCTACGACCGATGCGTCAGAGGTGGAGGTGGAGAACGAGTCGCAATCCCCACGGGACCTCTTGAACTGGGAAGCTGAGGTCCGGTCAACGCCGACCAACATCGTGAAAGGCAGTTGCCAATGGGGCGAGCCAGGTCCCGACGCCGGCGCCATCGCCGACACCCTGTTTTACCAAGTTTGGCAGCCGTTTCTCGCTAACGGGCACCGAGGATGGAAGCAGACCCGCAGGCAGGGTTACGTTGATCAGAGGTGTGGTTGCTGGCACACATCGGAGATTGAACCGGGGACAGTTAGCGCCTAGCACGGGGGATGCGGCATTTACCAGAGAGGGGTGAGGTTGCGTCAGGTTGCATGGCGATGATCAGTATGCGGGTAGCGGGTAGTGGTAGGGGCCCATATAGCCTGGCTGGGTGGCAGGCTACGACTGGATGGGCACTCGATATGATGCCTCTATACTTGAGCGCTCGCCTCGCTTGGAGAACGCGATGGATTATGACGCTCAATCGAAGAGCGTGCGTGATTGACATAGTCTGATAGAGGTATTGCACTTCAGTTGTCTGTGGTCGAAGAACGAAGTTGGCAGCAAAGACGGATGGGATGGAACGTGGCGGGGCGAACGGATGGAGAGGAAGAAGCAAAGAAGAGAACGGACTGCATGGCGTGGCGCTTGCTGGCTCGCTCAACCGTCAGGGATGGCGGATCTGATAACTCTAAGGCGACTTGGTGCCGACGCCGAGCGACGGGACGGCAGCCCTGTATGCCTTGCGTTGTGGCACTGTGATCCGCCGGCCTCTGGGGTCCTCGCTCGGTCGGACGCAACGCTGCTTGTCTGGAGGGGTTATGTTTCTCCGAGGTCGCTTCCCAACAGACGCTAGGAATGGGGGCTGGCGACATGTACTGATCTGATCAGGAGGGGAGAAGCGTTCCATCCGTCACATGCCGCTGGCTGGGCGGGTCGAGCCAGCCCCTCCCAAATTTGGAAGTTCGGAACGCTGTCCAAGCCCTGCCTTTTTTGGGCAGGAGCTCTGATTGCGGTTCTTTTTCGATACCTATGATGTGCGATTGCTTGCTGAAAATGACAGAAAATTGCACTCTGGTATAATGGGGGAAAGGAGCTGTTGTTTGGCGCCGTCTCGAAAAGGGGCATAGATGGGGATGGGTGGTGGAATTGACGAGAAGAGTTCCAGCAAATCCTGGCAGGAGGTGCGAGCGCCAAGCCGAGTTATCAGATCGGCCCACTAGAAAAGCGGGGCAACTCCGAAATTTTTTATCTGATCCGCTTGGGCCAAGCCCGACTTCGCCCACGTATTTCCGCACTTGGCTCCATGTTCCTACATCAGGTCGCCCCAGCTCTGCCACGAGGCCTGCCACGTTCTGAATCCGTTGCTAATTGACAGTGCGTTGACTCCGTCCATTGGTCATTATGCTACGGGTCGCACCTCGAAATGGCTCACATATGGCTCCGACTGTCGGCCGAAACCGGACGTCTCGTTCGAATCATTATGAGGCAGGACTTGATCCCTGGGTAGAGAGCCTCTAGGATTGTCGAACAACTGGGCCGCCACAGTATGCGGCCCTAGAAGCGTCTCATGCACTATGCCAGATGCGGCGGCAGCCGAGAAGAGAGGGCCGACGTGTGGGCCAGTGGTCTGCTGAGAAATTAACCCAAGACCCCAGCGACGAGGGAACCTGCCTGGCTCGGCAGGCCCCTTTATTCATCTTCCGATGCCGATGCACCATCGCGCGGGATTTCTTGTTGTGGTACATCCGGCCCAGCATCCACGATGCACCTTTCTCTTTCTCGGCCGCTCGTGACTTTTTCTCCGTCAGACGCCTCGTCAGAGTCGGACGCGAAGCAGGTCCTACCTCCTGCAGGCAACAAGACCTGGACCCAGAGGGTGTGTAACCCCACGCTCTGCGGCTGAAGGCTGAAGCTGAAGCCATGGCTACCGATCGGGAGACACGCGCCGGCAATGTCGCTGCTACTGAGAGCGAACGCATTGTGGTTCCTCGAATTCCAACGACAAAACCGTAGTCGCTCAAGAGGCAAAACCAACAGTAAGTCCTCTTTGTTTCTTGGTATCAATCCCATGGGAATTTAGCTCTAGTCGGGCTTACTCGCAAACCAATTACGATGCTAATCAGGCCCTCGATATAGACGACCACTGGCCAGGTCTTCACCTTCCTCCACCTTCTCTCCGCAGCAACCCGACATGGCTCGACATTGTCCTGTTGGTGGTAGGGACGCTGTCCGCCATCGCAGCGGGAGTGCCCTTTCCGCTCGTCGGTGTTGTCCTCGGGGACATGATGGACCATCTCAATGATTCGACCTGCGCCGCCCGCGATGGCAGGAGCCCCTTCGCCACCGAGCCTCTAATTAATGCCGCTGTGGTCCGCCTCGTCATCATTGCCGCGGCCCAGTTTGTCCTAATCTACATCTACGCGGTCTGCTGGCGCCTGCAGAGCGAGCGTCTCACCCACCGCTTACGCGACGCCTACTTTCGGTCCGTCTTGGCCCGCGAGCCTGCCTTCTTCGACAACCGCAGCGCCGGCGAGGTGTCGTCCCGCCTCAGCGCCGACTGCGCGGCCATCCAGGCGGGCACGTCTGAGAAGGTCGGCACCGTGATCGGCCAGCTCTCCTTCTTTGTGACCGCCTTTATCGTCTCCTTCATCCGGCTGCCTGTGCTCGCTGGCATCATGACCTGGTCCTCCCGGCATTTCTGATCACATCCTGGCTCAGCGGGGGCTACCTGACCAAATTTTCCGGGCTGGTGTCGGACGCATCGGCCACCGCTGCCTCAATCGCTTCTGAAGCGCTCAATAACGTTTCCGTTGTGCAGGCTTTTGGTGCTGGTCCAAGGCTGGAGGCCAAGTTTGCGGCCCATATGGCATCTTCACGCAGTGCCGGTATCAAAAAGGCGATCGCCTCGTCGTTCCAGGCGGGTTCCATTTACTTCATCAGCTACTGTGCAAACTCCCTGGCTTATTGGCAAGGGAGTCGCATGATAGCAAGCTCTGCGAGTAGTGGCGGTGGGACAAGCGTCGGCCAAGTTTTCACTGTTGTTTTCTTAGTCGTCGACGGTATGTTTCCTCCCGAAGCCGCCCCTTACCCTAACTCCACCCATACTTCGTCTGACAGCTCCTAGCATGTATCATCCTTGGCGGTATTGCTCCGATGATGCCCCTTTTTGGAGGCGCTTCATCGGCTTACCTGCGCCTCAAGAAAGACATGAACCAGCCGAGTTCCATCGATGGTACCTCCGATTCCGGCCAAAAGCTCCGCCATGACACTCCAGGAGCCATTGAGTTTTGCGGTGTCTCATTCTCTTACCCATCAAGACCGGGTCAACTTGCACTGAAGAATTTGGACCTTCAGTTCCCAGCTGGGAAGCACACAGCTATTGTTGGCCTGTCTGGGAGCGGTAAATCCACCGTTGCTGCCCTGATCGGACGGCTGTACGACCCGCTTAGTGGCGCTGTCACTCTCGATGGCCATGATGTCCGCAACCTCAACGTCGGCAATTTGAGGAGCTTCATCAGTCTTGTGCAGCAGGAGGCGCCGCTGTTCGACCGTTCTGTGCTTGAGAACATTGCCCTGGGACTTGTCAACTCCCCTTGCCCAGCCATGAAAAGTTCAAAGTCACCCTCAATGGGCCCGCCCTCTCGCACCTTGTTGCGAATGGCGACAAGAACGTCCTGGAGCTGGCTCGAGCCCGTGACCCGACCCTGACCGAGCTAGTGGAGCTCGTCCAATCCGCAGCCGAACTCGCCGACGCGTCCGACTTCATCGACCGCTTCGACAACGGATACAGCACGCAGGTGGGCGTGGGCGGCAAGCTGGTCAGTGGTGGGCAGCGGCAGCGAATCGCGCTCGCACGCGCCCTAATCCGCGACCCGCGCGTCCTGGTGCTGGACGAGGCCACAGCCGCGCTCGACTCCGCAAGCGAAAGGCGCATCCAGGCTGCTGTGGATCGCGTGGCGGCCGCGGGCGGTCGGACCGTCATCTCGATCGCCCACCGGCTGTCGACGATCCGCAACGCTGACTGCATTGTGGTGATGCGCGACGGGGAGGTCGTCGAGCGTGGCCCGTATGCGGAGCTGCTGGCTGCTGGTGGGGCGTTTGTGGCCATGGTCAACCTGCAGGGCGTCAGCTCCGGCGACGACCGTGAGAGTACAATGTCTCGCGCGAGCACCTGTGCCAACGAGGTTGAAGTGACTTGCAAGGATGGAAAGGCGGCTAACCCTGCCGCCTCCGTTGATGAAGAAAAACCAACGCCAAAGCCCGCGAGCCAAGCGGAAGAGGAGAAAGCGGATGAGCCGATGGATGTGGACGCTATAACACACTCATCCGCCGTGGGGAAGGGCGTGGGATGGCTGATTCGTCCCAATCTTGGGTGGCTCGTCCTGGGCGCGGTCTGTGCCGCCATTGTCGGGTGCGCTTTCAGTGCCTCGGGTATCCTCGTCGGGAACACGCTCGCCCTGCTAAGTCCCTGCGTTTCCACTCCTGAAGGTGTCCTCCAAGTAGGGCGGCTGTTCGGAGGACTGCTCTTCATGATGGCTTGGATCGAACTAGCAGCCAATGTTGGCAGTTGGGGCTCGTTTGGTGTCCTCTCGGAGAACATCCTCTACAAAACCCGCGTCCTCGCCCTCCGCGCCTTGATGAGCCAGACGGTTGAGTGGCACCAGTCAGAAGGCCGCAACCCAGCGACGCTGCTGTCAATCATCACCAAGGATGGCGCCGCGCTGCAGGGGTTCAGTGGCTCCATCGTTGGCACGCTGCTGTCAATCCTGGTCAACTTCCTGTTTGCCGTCATTCTCTCCCACATCTTAGCCTGGAAGATCGCACTCGTCTGCCTCGCTGCCGTCCCAATCCTGCTAGGTGCGGGTATCATGCAATTCCACGCCATCGCGCGCTTCGATGAGAAACACGAGAAAGCATTTGCGCGGGCGGTCGGTATTACCGTCGAGGCGGTCAACTCGATGAAGACGGTTGCCAGCCTGTCGCTCGAGCAGGAGCTTATAAGCAACTACCGCCGCACCCTCAAGGCACCTAGAAGGGACATTCTAGTCACAAGCATGTACACCAATATTTGGCTATCGGTTGCGCAGAGCACAGGCTTCTTCGTCAACGGCCTCGTCTATTGGTGGGGTCCCAGCTCATCATGCGCGGCGAATACACGCAAAGCCAGTTCTTCACCGTCAACATTGCGCTGCTGGTGAGCGCGTCGCTCTGGGGCCACACATTTGCGCTGGCGCCCGAGATTTCACGGGCCAAGGCATCGGCCTCGCGTATTCTCGGAACTATCGAGCTGAACCCGGACCGCGAGCTCCCTCCGCCATCGAACGCACACGGCCCCAACCGCGCCAGCGAAAAGCAAAAGCAGACAGATGTCGAGGCAGTGGCTAATACCGCCGTCTCCCCTTCGTCTCCACTACTTCTCTCCAACGGCGAAAGCCGAGGCGTTTCCATCGCCTTCCGCGACGTCTGCTTCGCATACCCAACCAGACAGCACGTCCCGATCCTGAACGAGACGACCTTCACTGTCGCCCCAGGCCAATTCGTCGGGCTCGTAGGGCCCTCGGGCGCAGGCAAGTCAACCATCCTGGCCTTGATGCAACGCCTCTACGCCCCGACGTCAGGCACCATCTCCATCGACGGCGTAGACCTGTCCTCGCCGGGCGGCGCGCGCGCCTTCCGCGACGACGTCGCCGTCGTGCCGCAGGACAACGCCCTCTTCGACGGCACGGTCCGCTTCAACGTCGGCCTCGGCGCGCGGCCGGGCCACGACGCCACCGACGCCGAGATCGAGGCCGCGTGCCGCCTCGCCAACCTGCACGACACCGTCGTCGGCACGCTGCCCGACGGCTACGACACCGAGTGCGGGCCCAACGGGTCCCGGCTGAGCGGCGGGCAGCGGCAGCGGCTGGCGATCGCGCGCGCGCTCGTGCGCCGGCCCCGCCTGCTGCTGCTGGACGAGAGCACGAGCGCGCTCGACGCCGAGAGCGAGGCGGCGCTTGCAGGAGGGGCTGGAGCGCGTCGCAGGGTATCACGGTCGTGGCCATCACGCACCGGCTGCACACGGTGCAGAAGGCGGATGTGATCCTGGTCGTGCAGGGCGGCAAGGTCGTGGAGCGTGGCACGCACAGGGAGCGATGGGGAGCGCAGCGAGAGCTACCGCGTCAATGCCATGCTGCAGATGCTAGATAGCTTCTGTTGCCAGGCTCCTTGCATCAAAATCACTTAGTAATTGGGAAGAGGTAGCAGGTCTTCGCTGTATGTATAAGTATTTAAACGAGCTCGAGCACCCGGGTTAGCTTAGAATCTGTGACTACTACAGGGTCTTGTTCAGGATTAACGAGCAAAGACAAAGACTCTCTCCCTCGCTTAGCCTTTGCCCCTGCCGACCTATGCCACCTAGTACTTGCGGCAGAGGAGGCCGTTTTGGGTGGTTATGGCCTCGGAAGCTTTGATATTAGTCGCGGGGCCCATGTACCGCACCACATCGTTGAGCGTAGCCGGCGGCCCATCCAGCCGGATCAGGTTGCCTGAAAAAGTCCGCGTTGCGAGCTGGAGGGTTCTCCTTCTACCACGGCGCCCATAGCCGGCCAGTTTGAACGTGATGCGCAAAGAATATAGGGTCGTCGGGGCCGCCCGACGGGAACATGCCGCCGCCGACGGCGCTGGGGACGGCGCCACGGGGATGCCGCTCTCGAGCGCGTGGCGGAACTTTTCGTAGGTCTTCAAGGTGTTGTGGATCTTGGTCGCGTTAGGCGTGTACTGGGCGAGGCCAAACATGTTGCCGGGGCGCTGGGTGCCGTCGTTGAAGCCGCGCGACAGGCAGCGCCGGCTGCGGCTTGGTGCCGTCGTAGCTGAGGCATGTCGGCCACGTCGAGCGTCCAGTCACCGTAGCTGTTGTTCTGGTTTGTGCTGCCACTGGTCAGCTGCTTTCATCTGGGGCAGTGTTTGGGGAATGCCAAAAAGGGTAGCACTCGTGCCATCGGACTGCTGTAGCCGCGCTTTCTAAGCTAGTCCTCGCACGGCTGCACAAAGTCCCTGTGCCGCGGAAAGAGCTGGGCGAAAAATTGGACTGCGGAGATCTGAGCCGGTCTGTCGTTCCGTAATTCCGCACCAGCCAGCGCGGAAGGGCGTTCAAGGGGCCTGCTCTTTTGCATAGAAAACGGTGCGGCACGTACTTTTCACGTTTAGGTGGGCATGGGCGTAGATAAAGTCGTCGGAAAGGGTCGTTTTCAAGTTCCGGCCGAGCTCTAACGGCCTGGTGGCCAGGCAGCGGGCTGCCGTCGGTGTACTGCTCCCGGGCTGCGGCGTCAGGGTGCGCCAGTCGATGCTCTTTTGCGGGCTTCGTGCAGCCACAGTCCTGTGCCGGCGGACGACACAGGCGAGAGCGAGGGCGGGAAGTATGGAGGCGGAAGAGAAACGCATCCTGCCGGTGTAAGGCTGTGTATATCCAGAGCCCGGAGGAAAAACGAGCGGAAAGAGTGGTGTTCTTTACTGGACAGAGAGGCAAGGGAGCGCCACCGAAGAGGGTGCAGGATCAAACGAGGGGAGCAATAGCAAGAGAGAAGCGGTAGGGATGAAATGTCGGAGTGAAGACGGCTGTAGAAGCGAAGGTAAGAAAGATGGTGAGCCTGGTGGCCCTCCTTGGCTGGACATGACGATCATGGCCTGGCGACCCGGCGCCGCTTGTGTTGGGCATTTGCGCATTTATCCTTGCGCTTGAGCCGCTGTTGACGACCTCGAGTTGTCGTTTTCGGGATCGCGCGCAGGGCCCGCGCCAAACTCCGAAAGCTCGGCAGGAAATCTCCCGGTTCGCGGGCCTCGAGCGAGGTCGCGCTGACATCAAGTTGCTGTCGCTGCGCGGGAGACCCGGCCCGGGGTGCCGCAGCAGCCGCCTTGTCCACCGCGCCGAAAGTCGTCGCTTCCCGCATCGGGCTCCTGCATTAAGGACGACGCGGAAGACGACGACGGCGAGGGCCTTGTCGGGTTAGGAAACCGGACACGTGGAAGCTTTGTCACCTGGATGTGGTAGCGCCCGACCCGCCTGTCCACCACAACTTGGGGCGCGGTGCTCTCCTCGGCGGCCTCGGCAAAGGTTGCGATGCCCCTTATATCAGCCTTGGTAGAGCCGCCATCTCCTCTGATCCGGGCAAGCAGGAGCCTTTCGACGGAGTGAGCGTCCTCCCTCACATGAGTGACTTGAACCTGGACGGCGTACCACCAAGCTCCATTGCCGTCGTTATTTTTGCGAAGCACGTCAGTGAAGTCTTGATCCAGCAACATGCGAGCTACTTGAAATCGACCGTAGTTGAAACACGCCATCAGTGGGACGATGCCCTTATTATTGGGTGTGTTGACCAGCCTTTCAGGGTCTTGACGTATGAGGGACAGCGCCTGCCCATCCCAGCCCTGAATAATGGCCCACATTAGCAGCGTATTGCCGTCCGTATCGTGCAAGTGTGCGCGTGAGACGACGTCGTCGGATGCAGCTTGGGCCTCGATGTTGGGCCACACACAAGCACAAAGGTGGCGTCGGCTGGCGTCCATTTGTTGGTCCCTGAGCCCAGTCGCTCCGCCCAGTCGGTGACATTCTCGTCGGCTCGCGCCAGCGAAGGTAGTATCCCCGCATAGTCGCGGAGGTCCGCCCCCAGCAAGGCCTCAGGCGGCAAGGCCTGCGCGAGGTGGCCAGGAGCATACGCGCTATCTGGTGCTGGCCCCAGTAGATAAGTCGGTGGACCCCCTGTCCGGCCATTTTGTCAGCCCACAGCCTCGATCGTCGCGCGCATTTCAATTTTACAGGATTCCATCAATTTTAATCCGTTTTCCTTACTTTTTGATGCATTCGAATGCTAAAATGCTAGAAAACAATATGCAAAAAAGAAAAAAAATTAAACAGGCGGTTGTTAAAATGCAAACGGGGGTCGAAATTCGAAAAGCTGTTTAAATTTATAAAATATTAAAATCAATTTTATAAAACCGTTTTAACCTATTTAATAATTATAAAATTTTTATTAATAGATATATTTTAAATAGGAAAAATATTTAACGAATTGGATTTTTATGTAACGTGGCTTATTAATATGTGGCGCATATTAGCGAATGGCGCACTTACACTTAACCTTCGATTAATCGACGCGCATGCTAACCTAATAACGCCAAAAATCCATTTAAACTATTTAAAACTGTATATATTAGATATTTTTACTTTTTTTTTAACAAATGCGCGCATTATGTCCAGTTTTGCTATAAATGTTATATCGCTAACGAGTTATCGTCGCCCTTTTTTTTTAACTTTTATAATTGCGCATTTTTTATTATAACTATTTATTTAGCTGTTTTTAATTTAAAACATTTCGTACTTTTTCGATAATAAGTAACGTAGTTCATTAGTAAGCAATACATATTAACGAGCGATATACGAATCGCGAAAACGCGACACATCTTTTTTTGCTTCCAATTCCTCCACCGATAAACATGCCAAACCAAAGCAAAAAAAGCCGATTAATTTTCGCTTTCCAAACCTTACGATCGAACCCAAAACTAAACATCCGGGCCGCTGCTAAAATTTACTCGGTCGCGTTCGCCACTTTCGCTAAGCGAAAGCGCGGTAAACCTGCTCGACGCGATAATAAATCCAAATTACGGAAATTAACAAAATTCGAAAAAAAGGCGTTTATTAAATACATACTCGAGCTGGATTTTCGCGCATTCCTTTCCAGCTTTTTAATATTAAAATATAGCTAACCGATTGCTCGCCGAACGCGACGCGGGCACCGTCGGTAAATGCTGGGTTAAAAAGTTCGTTAAACGCCGCGCAAAGCTCGGCACGCGTTAAATTCGAAAATTGTTAGTAGGAGTGTTACTCTTGTAAGCACGGAGATTTTTAAAAAAGAAAACAAAAATCTATAAATCTGGTACTGGTGTTTGTATTAATGCATGTTTAGGAAGGAATTTAATTACAGGAAGGGGATCGCGAAATCCCCTTTTGTAAGCTCGTAGGAGCGCACGGTCCATAAACCTGCCGCTTTACGAAACGTGGGGTTCCTTTTAATGCACGCGCTAATTACGTGGATTAACACTGGCAATTCTTTCTTTAAACGCGTGCATTAGTTAAATGCTCGTTTTCCAAATCCGGGGATTTAACAATACTAATAATAAAGAAATTCGAATCTAGCAATTTGCTTTAAAATAAAAGAAAAAAAAGGCAAAAGAATTGTGCTAAATATTAGTAAAGATTGTAAATAAAAACTGTAAATAAGGACTGTAAATAAAAACAATAAAAAGTAGGGCAATATTTGGTTAAGCGCTCGTAAAATTAGGTAATGCCGGATTAAATGCGTATAATAGCAGTAAATAAATTTAATAAAAATCTATTAGGCCGTATGCGTGCTAATCGGTGTAATAGGAAAAAGCAAATCGGAAATATAACTTAAAAAGCCTAGGATATTTCAAAGGTCGTAAACCGTAATCGTTGTAATTTAAAACCTAATTTTTACAACCACAAATATCGATATCCTTACTGCTTGTTTGCCGATCTTTGCTTTATTATTTTACTGCTCGACTAATTATCGCGATAATATCCACTCGTTTTAAAAAAACTGGTAAAGGTAAATCCGTTAAAAAAAGGTTAAATTGGCGTTAAAACGGTCCCAAATAGTGGCGTTAAAAAAACTCGTGCTAAAAAGGGAGAAGGCAAAACTCCTGCTCGCCCGCGCCCTGCAAAAGGTAAATAAAAATCGTTTTTATGCTTAAATTGCTTTAACTTTCTTTTGGCCGGCAAGTTCGATAAAATTAAGTGCTTTAACACCGAGCCGGCCGATAACCGTTGCTGGTTTTATGCTTTTGGTTATTCGTGTTAGCCGGTGTAAGTGATTTTTTAAGCTTTGGTTTGCTAATTTTTTGCGCTAATAACCGGTAGTTTTAAAATCGCAATGGCTTTAATTAAAAAGTTTATAACTAAATATTTCCGCGAAATTATTATTAACAAAATATAATGGCTAATTTTTTATTTAACTGCTTCGGTGCTTTGTTAACCGTGCTTTCGCTATTCCTAAAATCTCGTAAAATGGCGCATTACTACCAAATGCATAATCCTTTTTAAAAAAGAGAAATAAGCCGGTAAGGTTAACGCTAATTTTATTAAAATAAGTGCTGCTAAACGGAAAACGGCGGGCCGCGCTACCGCTTAGCGTATATTCGATGCGGCGTTTTTAAAAGCAGGAGACAACCTGTTTAAAACTCCTAATAATAACGAAAATAAAAACGAAAAAATGGTTAAAAAGGGAAAAAAGATAAAAGTGCTAATAAATCGACAAATAAGCTAGTAATATATTCGGCAATAGTAAAAGTTTTTCCTAAAGCTTAAAATGGTCGTTCGTAAAATCGTTTTCCGGTTGTTTTGGCGTTTTAGTAATTTCGTTTTTTTTAATTACATTGTTAACCATTTTTAGGTTATAACAAATCGATTTTAACCGCCTTTCCTCGCTTTTTTTTTTGTTTTTCGCGCTTTACTTAACCCTCGATTCGTACCGTTATCGTATTACTTGTAACTAAATCTTCCAAAGCTTTATTTAGCTGATTTTTGGTTATCGCGTTTGCCGAATTATTTAATCCTGCGATCCAGCGGATTTCGTCGATTTCGCGCTTTTCGTAAAATTCTTTAAATGCTATAACATCGATTATAAGCCTTTTTCCGCTATTATACCTAATTGTACGAGGCATTAATATAACGAAAAGCTATCGGTGCAAATTATTAATTTCGGGGCTTTTTAATTCAGCTTTTCAAAAATCGTTGCGAGCGTTAAATAAAGGACGTAAGCTGCATCGAACCCGCTAACCATCCTGTAAATTTCACTTGCGAAAACGCTTTTCGTAACCCTTTTACATTTAACTAACGTCCAATATAAAATATTTCCGATTAACTAAAAGCTGGTTTTTTAATCGTCGGATTTTTATTATTTAATACAATTACGAATTTAATTTGTAAATTTAAGTTTAAATTATTTGCGAATAATCCGTTTATAAAGGCGTTAAAGTTAGTCTTTTGCAAATTTAATAAAACGTATTTTAGCCCTTTTTAAACGTTATCGATTTGCCATTTAATCCTTTTATTTAGCTTAACCACGTCCTTTTATCCCGGGTTTTTGGCTTGCGCCGCTACGGAATAGTCGAATGCGGCTTCCGGTTGGCATATAAAACTGATATATGCGTTTCGAGCTTTTTAAACGACATATTTATAGCTTAAGCTTTTTAAATCGGTTTTTATTAGCTTAAGCCTTTTATTTTATTTCTTTTGTCGAACTTCGAACTTATAATCTCCTATTAGGATTTTGCACTTGTTAAAGTCGGCTTCGTTTTCGGGTTTAAAAATCGATTTCGGTTTTACACGAAAGCCTGCTTTTTAAATCGCTAATTTTTTCTTTTATTAAAAAGTCCAAATTTTTAAAATTTAAAGTATCGTTTATTTGCATGCCTACGATCCCAAAGCTTTATCCGCTTTTTAAAATAACTAAGCAAAAATCGTAGCTCGACGTTTGGCAATTTAAACGCTTTTTATAATGCTTTTGGTAAGTAACGAACCAGTGCAAACCTAATTCCGCGATTTCGTAAAAAGGTTTAATCATTTTAAATAACGTGCCCGGTTTAAACCATATTAACAACTTTTTAAGTAAACGCAGGAAAACGTCTTTTTGCAGTTTTAATTTCGACTAGGTATACGTTTAGCTTATATTTCGAATTATTAAATTAAACTTTATAAACGTAAACGATAATGCGATCGCTAAAATTAATTGTTAATTGCATTTTATAATCGTAGGAAATTGCGTAAAAATGTTATATTTCTTTTTTATTATTATATTTTATAGCTATAAATTTCGATTTTTTAAAGGGCTTTAAAGTTTGCCCTTTTACCTCGTTCACAATTTGTAATTTAAAAATCGTGGTTTTGTTAAATGTTTTTCCAATAATCGGCTTAATTATTTTAACGCCGATAAGTGCGTTTAGTTTTTATTAAGTTAACTGTTTAAATGGTAAACCGGGAGCTGTAATTTTACCTTTTTATTTAAATCGGATCGCTAATTAGTAAAATTAGTGCTTTTTAGCGCTTAAAAACGTCGTATGCATTTGCCGAAAGCTTCGTCTTATTGCAACTACTGGTTATGCGTTTTTACAAAAGCGGCTTTATTTATTAAGGACTTTAGGTGATATATAATTTTAAACAAAATGGTTGTTTAATTTTAGGGCTTTTTGTTTTACTGTTTTGCGGCCTTTTTTTTCGGGGGTTTTTTTTAGCGTTTTGGCTGTTCGGGTTTAGGGTACTCGAAAAGTGCTAACTTCTTTTCGGATTTTTGCACGATAGGTTTTTTTGCTTTATGGTAAAGTTTAACCACCGTGCTTTTAAAAGTCGCGTTACCGTTAATCGTTTCCACCGTAACTAACGTATTTATTATGGATAAAACTTTATACGAGCCTTGTTATCCGTCCTTTTCCCGAAACATTAAAACCTCGCTTTTTAAAGTTAAAAAGCTCGAAAGCACCCGTTTTATATTCGGTCCGTTACGTGCAGCCAATGCTTTTTACATACGTCGTTTATCGTATAAGATCCGAATTTTTGCTATAGCTTTCCTAATTATAGCGGCTTTTTGTACCTGGGTTTATAAAAGTGGCGATTCGTTATTAATTCGAAGCATTGCTTTAAAAACGAGCAGTGTAAAAACAAGTCCGTCGAGGCCGGCCGTATCGTTTACGGCTTTTACTGCTTTTTGGAGCATTAATTCGAGGTATATAATTAAGCACTTTTATTGGATAATATCGAAAGCCCGGCGTAAAAAGGCGTAATATTTTTTAATTTTACCGATTAATTAATGCGTTTTAATTAGGACCTGCTTATAAGTAATTTTAAAAAGCTTTATTTCCGTTTAAAATTCGCTCGCGGCGAAATTAGTACCGGCATCGTAAAAAATCGCGTTAAAAGGCTTTAAATAAACGTCGATTTAGCATCGTTTAAAAGCTTCCCACGTTTTTTTTGCCGATATGTTTTTAAAAAGCGCTGCAATATTAAAAGCTATGCTCGCATCGATTACGTAAAAAACTGGTTTATAATTAATGTAAAACACGTTTGTAATTATTTCGTAGTTAAAATCGATATTGTCCTAAAGTTTAAATCGAAAGCGTTATAATGCAAAACCCTTTTTTTAATAAAAATGGCACATTCGGTTAATTATTGCGAAAGCGTTACGATTAGCCTCGTGCTTTGCACGTTTTAAAACGTTCCAAAGTTTATTAACAAATGGGTGCCTAAAGCGTTTATGCATACGTTTTAGCTTAGCTTTCGTAAGAAAGACTGCTCCCGCGATTTTTATTTCCGTTATAAAGCTGATTGCCGTTGTAACGTAAGTAACGTCGTCGAAAAAAAACCAAAGGTGGCCGTGCTTTTTTATAATCGGAACGCGCGTACCGTCGTTTTTTATAAGCTTATTACGCGTGTTATTTAAGTAAATATGCAATGCATTTATATTTGCAAAGCATAATAAGAAAAAGGTCGAAGTTGAAATTATAAAAAACGTAATTTGGCCGATCGAGGTCGGAATAGTAATTTTTTCGATATTGGAAACGGCTTTTCCTAATTCGAAAATCACGCGTTTTTTATGCCCGTTTATATTAACGATAAAATTTGGCCTATAACGTTAAAATGCGTAAATTTAATCCTTTCCGGCCGTGGAGGTTATTATTGCATTTATATCCGGAAAAATCCCTTACCATTGCTTAATGCCTCGGATTTTGTGTTAAATTAATACCTAATCCGCAAAAACATAAAAGTAAAGCTTGTTAAATTTTAAATCCTAGCGCTTATAAATGCGGTAAGTAAAAGCCTTTTTAATTAGGTACGCGGTTATAGCGGAGGTTATAAAAGTAGCTGCTTTATAATCCTCCTTTTTTTTGTTTTTTAATCGTTAAAAATTAAAAAATAACTGTTTCTCTTTGTCGGTGCTTTCGGGCTTTACTAATGCGAGGAATTAAATGTACCTTTGCGTAGTTTATTCTCTGCTTTTCTTTATGCTTTCCATTGCTTTTTAAATCGTCGTTATTTTTAAAAAAAGTGGCATATCGATTTGCAATCCGGCTTTTTTGGCAAATTTGCAACCGCGTATGTATAAGCGTAAATAGGGGCTTAATCGGAAGGAGTGAGTGAGTGAGTGAAGTATATTTAACGTCAGTAAGTCGGGATCTACCAGTCCCTGCCTCCCAAGGGGCATATGACGTGCTAGCGCTACCTAAGCTAAACATTAGGCTACATGTTGCTATCCGGCGGCTAGCAGAATTAAACCCGAAGGCACACGAAGGTCGGGCCGCGTTCCAGCGCTCCTTGTTAGTGAGCGGGCAATCGGCGGTAGGGCGTATATATATACGCCAGGGCGTTGTAAAGCGCTGCGGGTGGTAGTAGTGCGTTCGGCCGGCGAGTATGCCGGTAAAGGGGTGGGGCCGGGTTTTAGGCTGGAAGGTCCTCGGGACCCCCAGGGCCCGGCCGGAGGTGCGGGGGACCAACGAGCCTACTGTTAGTCCTGGTGGTACAAAGGAAAAAGGTAAAAGGTGTAGGAGAACAAGGAAAAGGATGTATGCGGGCTTTTTAGGCCTGTTGTTATCGTCCAGCGATAGTGTAATAATTGGTAGCTTCGGCGAACGAAGCAAAAAGGAAAGGCTTTTGAAGTAGCCGTTTCCAATATCCGGGCCTGTCGGAAGCCGGGGAGGGGTCCGCTATAGGCCATTTATTTTCTGCCGTTTTAGCCAACCTGCAAAATACAGGGTGGGAAGGGGATTTGTTTTCTTCCGCAGCGGCACGGGTTATCGTCTTCGTGCTGGAACTTTCGGTGGTACCAGTCGAAATCCCCGTGACCGGTGCGTGCGGCTATTAGCCGTTGCAGTACCCTCCGGTGCAGCTGCAACGCTTCGGGCGTATGTTGTGGTGCCGGCGGGAGGCCTATAGCCTTATACCGATCCGGAAAGTTGTCCTTAAACCATGCGTTCCGGGCGTCCCGGGCCGTTTTCCGGGCTAAAGCCTTTACTCCGGCCACCGTTGGTTTAAAATGTTGGGGTATTGGCAGGGCCGATCCCAACTTTGCTTCGGCGTTGCCTTTCGTTTCCGGGGATTCCCATATGGCCCGGGGACCAGCGTACGTATACCTGGTGTTTATCCATAAGGCAATGGATTTTTTAAAGGCCCCTTGTGAACTATCAGGGGCCGTGCTTAAACAGCCGTTGGCCGCCGAGGTGTTATCGAGGCACAAGTGGAAAGTGCAATTGCGGAAGCTCCAAACGGCTTTACGGAGGCCCATCCGGGCCCCTTCCGCCTCGCCGTCGAATACTTCCGCGGGATGCGCCAGCCGGCCGTGCCCGGAAAGTTTGCGTTGGCCGGCTTGGTATATTACCCAGCCGTATCCAACTGCTCCGTTCTCTGCTTTGGACCCGTCGCTATATATTATAACGTCGGTGGGTGGGAGGGTGCAAAGCCACGCCGTAAATGCTTTAGCGGCTGCTTGCTTTTCTTGTATGGCCACCGTAAGCCCCGTATATTTATAAGGGAGGTAGGCCGGGCGGGTGCAAGCCGGAAGAAGTCCGGCCGTCCTTTGCAAGGAGGTTGCAAGCCTGCCGGGTAAGCCTGCCCTAGGCCCTCGGGCGTTAAGGGCCGGCTTGGCCGCTGCGGCCAGGGGGTGTTCTTCCGGAACCGTATTTATACGGGCCGCAAAACGGAGGCGGGCTTGTTCCAAAAGCGCCTGGGCGCCTGGGATGCCGGATTCGTAATGCAATGCGTTTATCGGTGTGGTTTTCCAAGCTGGGACCACTGCCTTAAGGGACGCGGTTAAGGCTTTATCGACCCGATCGATTAAATGGCCTTGGCGGATAATTTGCTGTTGTGCCGGCTTGTACGGGTGTGGTTTAGTTTTACCCCTATACCATACCTCGGCCCCGTATAAAGCCGTAGGGATTATAACCGTTGTGACGGCTTTGTAAACCGAATGTGCCGGTATCCCCCTATCGAATTCGTAAGCCTTCGGAGGTGGTTGGCAACGCTTTGGGCTTTTGCAGCCCTGTTTTCCACGTGGGCTTTAAAATTAAGCCTTTGGTCGAAAAGGACCCCTAACCACCGTAAAGCTCCTGTAGCTTGTTGTATGGTAAGGCCCTCCGCCGTAACCGCTGGGGTTGTGGGATTTCTCCGTTTGGAAAAATGCATAAGCTCGCACTTCCCCGGGTCGAAAGCAACCTTATTAGCCCTGCCCCAACGTAGGATTTCCGTAACCGTAGCCCCTGCTTTACGGGAGCACTCCTCCGGAGTGCTACCCGTTACGCAAATGCCTATATCGTCCGCGTATCCGTACCTAATCGCTTTTGCTTTGGGTAGGATTTCGGCCATATAAAGCATAAATAGGACCGGTGACGCCGGTGACCCTTGGGGTAGCCCGCAGTCCGGGGAAAAAGGGGGTGCCGTGGCGTCCTCCAAACGCACTTTAACCACCCTGTTTCCTGCAAAAGATGATACCCATCGTACTAACGTTGGATCCCAGCCTTGGTTTAAAGCCTTTAAAGGAGCCTCCGGCGAAGTACGGCGTCGAAAGCCCCTTGTACATCCATGGTAACGAGGGCGGCCGTTTTATGCTTTTGGAAGGCCCGTTCCACCTCGTGGGCCACGCATGCCGTTAAATCGATGGCGGCCTTTTTCGGGGTAGCCCCGGCGTGTTGCGGGGCTATAAGCCCGTGTTGTAATGCGAGGGATGCCATCCGCGAAGCCACCAGCCGCTCCAGCCCTTTCCCTAAGCACGGGAGTAAAGCTATCGGGCGGTAGGATTTTGGGTCCGTTAAATCCGTTTTATTCGGCTTTTTCAGCATAACCACTTCCGCTGTGCGGAAAGGGGCTGGGTGGTGCCCGGCCCTAAGGCAAGCCTCGAAAAGGGCCCTAACGTATTCCCCTATTGCCGGCCACGCCGCTGTAAGTAGCTTAACCGTTAGGGAATCGACGCCCGGGGCCGTGTTTGCCGTGCCAACGGTGCACTTCCGGCATTCCTAAGGGACGTGGGGGTCCCACGGGAGTTGTGCGGTCCCTTGGGTAGCCCTTTGCTGTAACGGGTCCTCCTGTAAGTCGTCCTCCGCCGTAAACCTACGGAGGATTTGCGGCCTAATGCTTCCGCTTTATCCCCTGGGGCTATTATAACCTCCCCGTTAATATTTAACGGGGGAAGCCGTATAGCGGGTGTAAGTTTATGCCACTTTACAGCACGGTATAGCGCTTTCGGGGAATCCATTTCCTCCAGCACGCTGGCCCAATGCTGTTTTTAGCCGTCCGAACCGTTGCTTTTAAAGCACGGGCTTCGGCCGTAAAAGGCCCGCCGTTTCCCATAGCTTTTGCAAGGTCCCGTTGGGCGTTGGCGCACTTTTCGTTCCACCAGGGTTGGCCTTTTCTTTTGGCTTTAGGCCCCCGGCCGAAAGCCATTAACGCATCTTTTAATAAGTTTGTTAATGCTTCGGCCGCTTTATCCAGGTGTTCCGCAGTGCCTGGGTTTGTAAGTGGTGGCAAGTTGCCGGCCCCCGTTGCTACCGCGTTTGCGAAAAACGGTAGTTTATCGTTGGTAGCGTAATACGCCGGCAGTCCGGAACGAAGTTATTGCGGTTAGGAATTTCGATCCGTATCGAGCGGTGGTCCGAATCGGTTGCTAGCGAAGGGTCGATTTCCGCTGTTGCTAAAGGGGCGTTGGAAAAGGTAAATCCAAAACGCCCCCGTCGTTGTGCGTAGGTTGGCCTGGGTCGGTAAGTAGGAGGAGGTTATAGGTATTAGCCCATTGGGCTATATCCTGGCCCCTATTCCTATTACCCTTAACCGGATCCCACGCCGGGGACCCTGCGTTAAATCTCCAGCTATAATGCATTTTGCCGTTGGGCGCCAACGTAGTAAAAGGTCCAACGAGGGTTCCGAAGGGTCCCCTGGAGGCCTATATACGTTAACGAAGGTGCACCTGGCGACGGTAAGCCAAAGGATGTCCCGGGTGTTGCCTGCCGGCCGGTCCGCTACGGGCCGAAGCCCCGGGTCCTTCCGTACGTAAGTTATTACCCGAGGCCTGGTTTGGTGGTCGTGCCAGCTATTTACCGGAGTAAATAGCTCGTACGACGGGTGGGTGCAAAGCATAAGCTTCCCTTTCCACGCGCTAGGGGGCTCCTGCATTAGCACCACGTCGATATTTTGGCTCCAAATAGTTGGAGTAAAGTAGCCCCCGCCTCCCAGCTACGTCGAACGTTCGCTTGGGCGGCGGTTAAAGCACGGCGTTCGGGGCGAAGCCCCGGGCGCCGGGCCCTATTGCCATGCGTTTGTTGTATCCGGTTGGCTGCTGGCATACGTAAAAGCGGCGTTGGTGTATTGGGGGCTTTGGCCCTAAGGTTGTTGGCCGGCGGTACCGTCGGTTTCCTCCAGGGGGTTTCCGGTTATTTCGATAGCCCTTCGGGCTCGGGGAGGTCCAGTTCCATATCCGCCAGTACTTCGTATTGGTTGTTAAACTAACCCTAAGCCTTTTGGCAGGGTGCCTTCCCTTGCCGGCCGTACGGGCCGCGCCCTCGGGGGCCAGCGGATCTGCCGGGCTTACCTCGGCAGCGTCGGCGGTGGCAGCAGCGGCAGGAACGGCGGCGGCGGCGGGGGTAACGGAAGCAGCGGCGTTACCGGTACCGGCCGCGGGATTGGCATTAGCGGTAACGGTTACAACGGAATTGTCCGTAGTAACCGCGGTTGCAGGAAGGGCGTTGGCGGTGGCGGCCGCGGCGGCCGCGGCGGTGGCGGCGGCAGCGGCGGCTTCCACCTCTTTTACCGCCGCCCGGTAGGCTTGTGCCCCTAATTTCCTAACCGCGCCTTTTTCCCCACGGGTTAAATGCTTTAGCACTCCGTTTACCCGTACAGGCTTTATAGGGCAGTTCGGGTGGTCGGCTGGGTACGGGCCCGAACAGTTTGCGCATTGCGGAAGGGCCGTGCACGGCGATGCGTGCCGGCCGTCGTTACTTTCCCGCACCGGAGGCACCTATCGGCCCGGGCACAGTTGCGAGCCACGTGAAAGCCGTGGCAGCCGGGGGTATGTTGCGTAACCGGCGGGTGTCGTTGTACGCGGCGTGAAAAAGACGTAATCCCCCAAAGCCTAAACCCGGTTACGCGCGTGTAAAAGGATATAATCCATGATATACGCCCTTGGTAATTCAGCGCCGGCCCCGGAGGGCTTAACGCTTACTGGCTTTAGCCCTGTTTGGGCTTCGACTTCCTCCCGGACCAGCTCTTCCGATACCGGGACGCTTTGTCCGAGGCCGTTCGTTAAGGACGTGGGGCATCCGGAAATCACGTAGTTAAACCAGATTTCGGGCTTTTCGATCCTTTCGGCGTTATATAAACGGCCTAATTCGGATCGATGCTGCAAAAGCCGGCTTTGGATATCCGCCGTTTTTGCTTTTAGCACGAACCCAGTAGGGGTTCGATAAGCTTCCGGGACGTCGGCTGTCGTAAACGGCAGGTCCCTGCTATCGGCAAGGGCTTTGCGAATACTAAAGCCCGTTTGTTGGTTGGCCCAAGCCTGTTTTTCCTCCGGGATTTAACAAAAACCCGGAAATCGGCTTTGGGCCGGGCGGGAGGGCGGGGCTCCCGGGGTGCACGGTTTTTAAAGCCTGTGCGGGTTGCTGGGGCTGCTGGAGCCCTGTTCGGGCCGCCGCCGCGTAAGTGGTCGGGGGCGGGCGTTGCGGGTTAGGCGCGTAAGGTTCCGGGGCCCCGTAGGGGTTTCTTTCCCTTTGGGCCGGCGTTGGCAGGCCGAAAAGGGCTTGTTTGGCGTATTCGATAAAACAATCCTTCCAGCCGTTGGCTTCGGGGATTGCCTCCAGTGGGAGGGAAGCGATGCCGGCGTCGATAGAGCGGGCGAGGGTTGTGCAAATTAAAGCCGTTTGCTGTTGCTTGCGGCTGTAACTCGCAACAATTTCCTCCGCGGCCGCCGCAGCCGACCCGAGGGGTGGGCGCGTAGGCCGGGGGTGGGAAGGGAGGGGAAAAGAAAGGAAAGGGGCACCTGTGCCGGGTGCTGCCGTCGTGGGTGCCTTCCTGGCCCTGAACGGGCCCTGTTGGGTGTTGCGAATTCCGCAACGGGGACGGCGTGGTCGGGTGCGCTGACGCGCGGGGGGCCCGGGTGGCAGCGACGCGTTCCTCCGGGCCGTTGGGCCGACGAGGAGGGCGCGCGCCACCCTATTGGCCGAAGGGGGGGCTGTTGGCAACGGCATGTTGCCGTCGCCAGCGCCGTTGGCGGGCGTGGTTATTGGTGTTGGGTCGCTAATTGGCGGGTGTTAAGGATTTGTATGCAATTTGGCAGTGTGCACTAACAGCGCAATGCCAAGAATTGGTGAATTCGAGAAAGGTCGCTTAATCGGAAGGATTTAGGTTTATATGCTCGGTTTTAACTTTTATTGTCCTTTTTACGATTTTTGTAATTTTTAAACTTCCGTTTTATAAAATAAATACCGGGGGTCGTGCGTTTTCTTCCATTCGCATTATGCTTTTAAATTAGGAAAATAGGCTTTTAAAAGTCCTATCGGGGTTTATAAAAACGGTTTTAAATTTCGGCACGCTTTAAATTACTTTTAAAATGCTCGCAATTAGCTGGTTTTCGTTTTGGTAAAAAGGTTCGAAAACGCGTTAGCAATTTTGCAACTTATCCAAAAGGGCTTGCAAAACCTCTATATTGGATTTATTTGCGTTAACGATTTTTAAACGAACTATTTAAAAAGTAATTAAGCTTTAATTTATATAATACAGTAATTAATTAACTTCGATATCGAAATGCGCTTTAAAAATTATATAGATTTTTCGGAAAATAAAGCCATATCCGATATACCGGGTGTACCACTACTTTGCTTTGCTTTAAAATGCTTAAGGAAAAATCGTATAGAACTGTAAAAAAGGTATTTCAAAAGTTTCGCATATGGTTGCGAAAAAAAATTTTGTCGTCCAAAATATCGTATAAATCGCCGGAATAGCTGTACTTCTTATCCCACGCGTTTTGGAATGCTTTTATTAAGCTTTTATCGACGGCGGCGTTAGGCACCTTTTTAAAAGGGAGTTGCCTGTATAGGGATTTCGCAAACGCTGGGGTTTTATATTAAAGGCGCAATATTGCCGCAGTTTGTGCTCCCTCGATCGGCGGAATGCTTTTTCCGCGATCCTTTTGTTGCAAATATTGCTTAAAGTGCAATCCTGGGGTAAGATTAGGTTAAAAAATCGATAAAGCTAAAGATTGGTTAATAAGGGCTAACCGCGGGGCTGAAAAAAGGTTGCTTAAGGGGTTATTGCGATACCTAGTACGGTAATTTCCGGTAAAAAAGGGCTAAAAAAATCGTGGGATTATAAAATGGTTATTTAAGGGATTATTGCGATTTCGGGTTCGGTAATTTCCGGTTAAAAGGAAAAAAGGCCTAAAAGGCGGAAAGTCCGTATCCGTAAAGGAAGTTGGGGAATCCTTTCGAAAACGGGCTGGATTTTTAGGCTGCCGATTTAATAATCCCTGGATTTCATTTCTATTAGTTTATCGCTTAACCGCGGGCTCCGCTAAAAAAGTGGCGTGGCGTGTTATTCCGCGGGCATTTGTAATGTCGATCCGGCGATCGTTTGTTTTAAAGCTCGTGCGATTTTGGGAAGGGGGCGACTGTAATCGGGTTGCAAAAGTTTTTAATTTAAAGATTAACTTTTATCGTATAACCTGCATAAGCCTTTCGCTAAGCTTTCCTTTTGGTAAGCCGGGTACGGGAATCTTATAATCTTTTAAATGCTTTTTAAAAACGCGGGTAATTCGTAAATCGAGGTCGTCGAAATGCTTTGCTTTCTACCCCGCGTAATTTTTAAATACGTCGTTTAGGAAATTATCGCTATATATTACCGTAGGAAAGCAGTGTTTTAAATATCCATGCGTTCCGGCGAGCGATGGAAGCCTAGTTTGGTAATCCTTCGAAATTATATAATGGACTTAATAAAAAAAGCATATCGATGTTTTTTGCGAGGGATTTAAGGAGGTCGAATATTACTAATACGCTTTTTGTAATTAATTTTTGCTTATTACTAAGCTTTTTTGCCGTTTGTTATTCCGAAATGTCGGATATGTTATCGGTAAAAGTAACGAGCAATATCGTTTGGGTAATCGATTTAAAAGTCCAATCGCTTAACGCAGGAAAGTGCTTAAAAGGATTACGTAACGCCCTTTTCACGTTTATTCAAATCTTATAAACAAAGGTTTAATCGCTTGCAATAAAAAAGTGCTTTTAATGCGTGATTAACTCCCGTATAACGCGTTACCGAATAGTGGAATTCGATTCCTTTACTTTTAAACTTTTACGTTAACTTAATCGCTTTTTCGAAAAAGGTATTAAACGTTTAAATCCTTTATTTTACTGTTTATATTGCCTTTTTAAACAACATTAATTAGTATTAGTAAAAGTGTTACTCTTATAAGCACGAAGATTTCCAAAAAAGAAAAACAAAAATTTATAAATTTGGTACTGTGTGTTTGTATTAATGCATGTTTAAAAAGGAATTTAGTTATAAAAAGGGGATCGCGAAATCCCCTTTTATAAGCTCGTAAAAGCGCACGGTTTATAAACCTGCCGCTTTACGAAACGTGGGGTTCCTTTTAATGCACGCGTTAATTACGTGGATTAATAAAAATACAATTATTAAAAAGCTAAATGCGAAAATCCCAAGCTCGTTTTTACGTGGTTCGATTTCGTGCGGAATATTATAGCTAAATATGGCATTTAAAATAACGATATTTATAATTTCGACGAAACCGGCTTTTTTATAAGCATAATTACCGCCGTTATAATTATTACAATATCGGAAAGCCGTAATAAAGCAAAGCTGGTTTAATTTAGCAATCGGAAATAAGTTACAATTATTTAAAAAGTTAATAATTACGATTAAGCGGTTCTTTTTTTTATTATCGTTAAAAAGTAATACCATTTAGCTAATTAATATTCGAAAACCGACTTTTTACGCAATTAAGGTATTATAACAAGCGTTAACGGGTAGATTACGAACGAACTCGGCTTAAAATAAATCCAGCATTTTAATAAATATATTGCAATTCGTTTTACAAGGTTTTATCGTTTATTAATGCTAAACGGTTACAAAAGCTACCATTTAACGGATTTCGAGCTTTATTATTAAAAACATAACATTATTACGCTTTATATACCTTCGCATTCGTTTTACTTTTTTAATTATTTAACGTTAAATGTTTTAAGCTTTTTAAAAAAGCGTACGGTTAATAAATCGAAAATTTAATAAAGTTGCACGTTAATTACGTAATTAAGTCGAGTTTTTTTTCGGCGTTTAAAGCGGCATTTTTTAATTTTATAACAAAAGGAAATATTCGAAAAAGTTTCCGAAAAGCTGGCTTTATTCCTTTTAACCCGGATTTAGTTTTGGAAAAGCTGGATGTAAAGCTACGAATTTTAACTTTTTTAAAAACGCTTTTAAATAACCCCGAATTTTAAACTTTTAAAACGCCGCGGATAGTTAAAAAAGCAATTTCGCAATTTAAACATATTAAAACTCGAATTTTTAATTATTAAAACAGCTTTTCGACATTTATATTAACGGTTATAAACCAGTTTACGAAAAAAAACGAGTTCGATTATGCATTAAATGGCTTTTTTTAAAACCGAAGTTGCTTTGCTACGCAAAGCGAACGAAACGTTAAACAAACGCCGAAAGGTTAAAAAAATACGTATTTAATTTAAAAGGTTATTTACTATTAAAAAGGTACGAAATGTTTTAAACCAGTAGGAATTAAATGGATAGTTATAGTAAAAAATGCGCGATTATAAGGGTTAAAAAAAAGGGCGATAATAACTCGTCGGCGATATAACATTTGCGGCAAAACTGGATATAATGCGCGCATTTGCTAAAAAAAAGTAAAAATGTTTAATATATATAGTTTTAAATAGTTTAAATAAATTCCCGGCGTTTTTAGGTTAGCATACGCGTTAATTATCCGGAGGTCGAGTTTGGGTATGTCGTTTGCTAATGTATGTCGTTTATTAATAAACCACGTTAACGGTTTTAAAAAAATTATAATATATTAGGTATTATTTTAGCTTTTTTATTAAAATTGCAAATTTAAATTCCGTTAAATTCATTTATTAGTTAATAATTAATCCGATTATTACTAATTAATAAAGCTTTTTTTTACTAATCCGGTTAGTAAATTCCCCTTTTTTATTTAAATTAAAAAATGCGTTTTTTACTAATTGTTTTTTTAAATTCGTTATATAATAAATACTACTTTTGCAATTTTACGAAAGTTATAAATTCGAATTTTACCGGGTGTATTTATACGGATTTACTCGTCGTTTTCGATAGCGAATAAATTTATATAAAGCTTTTTTTTCTTTTTTATTATTAACTGTTAATTGCAATATATTTTATTTTATTTAGTTTTAATAAATGCATTTTTTATAACTAATTATGCGAAATTCGGTTTTTTTAAATTATAAAATTAATATGGAAATTATTTTTTATATAGTAAATTTCCACTTTTTTTACCGTTATAATAAAATGAAATTATTTTATATTTATTATTAATTATAACCGGTATTAATTATTTTTAATTTTATTAATAATATTAAATGTTAATTTTTTATTTTTATTATATTAGTTTTTATTAAAGTTTTTTACCGTAATATTTTATTTTATGCTTTTTTCGCGGGTAATTAGTTTAGTTTTTTAATTTTAAATTTTTAAAAGTTTATTCGTTTTTCGTTTCGTATTTTATTATACGTTTTAAATTTATCCGTTTATTTAAATTTTAAGTTTTAATATATATAAATTTTCATTTTTATTTAATTATTTATATTATTTAAATATTTAATAACGTAAATTATTAAAGAAAAAATAAAAATTTAAAAATTGTAAAACTTTATTCGTAATTAAGTATATTAAATTCTTATTGTAAAATTTAATACTATTTTCGTAATTTTACATGTAGTTAATTTTTAAATCGTTTTTATAAAAACCAATTATATTTTAGCTTTTTTTTAAATACGAAAAGCTATTATTATAAAAGCATTTTACTTAAAAAAATTACTTATAACCGTTTTTTATTAAAATTACGTTTTTATAATTTCCCGTTACAAAACTGTTAAACTTTTTTTCGTTAATTTTTTTTTGGCTATTTTCCGTATTATATATAATACGTAATTTATTAAACGTTTATAAAATTATTTAATAATTTTCCGTTATTATTTTTACTAAATAAAACTTTTTGTTAAATTTTATTTTTCGCAAATTTTTTTACCGGAAACTTTTTTTATAAACGCGTATTTATTTTAAAAAACCAGTTTGTTTCTTTTCGCGTTTTTTAATTAAATATTACTTGTTATATTAAACATTATTATTTAACGGTTTTTTAACTTTTTAAATAGTAATAAATTAGTTATATTTTATTAATCGTATTTTAAAAACTTATTATTAATTTTATAATTTTTTATAAACCATTTTATTTAACGTTAACGTGGTTTATTAGCGAATTGGTTAAATTAATAAATCGATTAATTTTAACCGCAACGCCACGTGTTAATTTTCCATTTAAACATTTTAACATTTACACGATAAATTCGCAATTTAAAAAATTTAAAATAATTTTTGCTTTGCTAGCAAATAAAATTAATCCGAAAATTAATTTGCGCGTTATAACGAAGTTTTATAATTTTTTTTATTTTATATTAAACGACCGACGCCGCGGTTAAATTATTCGATGCGATAATATATTTAAATTACGAAAATAACAGGAATTCGAAAAGGAATTACTTATTAAATATATTCGAGTTGGATTTTCGCGCATTCCTTTTTTAACTTTTTAATGTTAAAAATATAACTAACTAATTGCTCGTTAAACGCAACGCGAGCATTATTAAAATTAATTAAATCGCAAAGTTTAATAAACGCCGCCCGGAACTTAACACGCGTTAAATTCGAAAATATAATTATTAAAAAGCTAAATGTAAAAATTTTAAATTTGTTTTTACGTAACGTGGTTTATTAGCGAATCGCACATATTACTAAATCGCGCGTTTTTTATCGCGATTCGCGTTTTCCACTTCCAACTTTAATTTTTAACAACCACAAATGGCATTAAAATTTAAAAAAGCTAGGATTATTTTCGCTATATAAGTAATTTAATTTAATCGAGGGCTAAGTTTGCGTTTGGCAGCTAAAATTTACGATATTTTTAAATCCACATTACGCGACCGACGCGCCGGCCGACCTGCTTAACGCGATAGCATGCTTAAATTACGAAAATTAACGGAATTTAAAAAGGAAGCGCTTGTTAAGTACATATTCGAGCTAAATTTCGCGCATTTCCTCCCCGGCTTTTTAGTATTAAAAACATAGTTAATTAACTGCTCGCCGAACGCGACGCGGGCACCGTTAGTAAATGCTAAGTTAAAAAGTTCGTTAAACGCCGCGCAAAGCTCGGCACGCGTTAAATTCGAAAGTATTTATTAAAAAGCCAAATGCGAAAATTTTAAGCTCGTTTTTGCTTGGTTTAATTTTATATGGAACATTATAACCAAATATAGCATTTAAAATAATAACATTTACAATTTCGATAAAACCGGCTTTTTTATAAGCATAATTGCCGCCGTTATAATTATTATAACGTTAAAAGGCTGTAATAAAATAAAGCTGGTTTAATTTAGCAATTGAAAATAGGTTACGGTTATTTAAAAAGTTAACTGTTATAATTAAATAATCCCCCCTTTTTATTATTATTAAAAAGCAATACTACTTAACCAATTAGTATTTAAAAACTAACCTTTTACGCAATTAAGTTATTTTAATAAATTTTAACGGGTGGATTATAAATAAGCTTAGTTTAAAATGGATTTAGCATTTTAATAAACACATTGCAATTCGTTTTACGGGGTTTTATTATTTGTTAATGCTAAACGGCTACGAAAGCTACCATTTAACGAATTTCGAGCTTTATTGCTAAAAATATAACATTATTACGCTTTGCATACTTTCGCATTCGTTTTACTTTTTTTAACCGCTTAACGTTAAATGCTTTAACCTAATAAAAAACGTACGGTTAACAAATCGAGGATTTAATAAAGTCGCACGTTAACCACGTAATTAAAGTCGAGTTTTTTTCGGCGTTTAAAACGGCATTTTTTAACTTTATAACCGAGGGAAACATTTAAAAAGGTTTTCGAAAAATTAGCCTTGCCCCTTTTAATCCGGATTCGGTTTTAAAAAAGCTAAATGTAAAGTTATAAACTTTAATTCCTTTAAAAAAGCCTTTAAGCGACGCCGAACTTTGGATTTCCAAAACGCCCCGAACAGTTAAAAAAGTAACTTCGCAATTCGAACATATTAAAACTCGGATTTCCAACTACCGGGGTAGCTTTTTAACACTTATACTAACAGTTATAAACTAATTTACGAAAAGGGTTAAAGCAATTATGCATTAGGTTAACCTTTTGGAAAAAAAAGTGCTTTAAGTTATAAAAAGCGAACGAAGCGTTAAGCAAACGCCGAAAAGCTAAAAAAACACGTGTTTAATTCGGGAGGTTATTTACTATCGAAAAGGTACGAAATGTTTTAAACTAAAAAGAGCTGGATAGGCAGCTATAGTAAAAAATGCGCAATTATAAAGGTTAAAAAAGGAGGGCAATAACAACTCGTCGGCGATATAGCACTTACGGTAAAACTGGACATAATGCGCGCATTTGTTAAAAAAAAAAGTAAAAATGTCCGATATATATAATTTCGAATAGTTTAAACGGATTTTTAGCGTTATTAGGTTAACATACGCGTCGATTAACGGGAAGTTAGGTATAAGTGCGCGATTTGGTAATATGCGCGATTTGCTAATAAACTACGTTAATTTAATTTTATACGAAATATTATAATTAAATATAACATTTTAAACAACGATATTTATAATTTTAATAAAACCGGCTTTTTTATAAGCATAATCGCGTTCGTTATAATTATTATAATATTAAAAAGTCGTAGTAAAATAAAATTAATTTAATTTAACAACCGGAAATACGTTATAATTATTTAAAAAGTTAATTGTTATAATTAAACGATTTTTTTATTATTTTTGTTAAAAAACAGTACTATTTAACTAATTAGTATTTAAAAACAAAATTTTCACGTAATTAGGTTATTATAACGAGCGTTAATAAATGAATTACAAATAAACTCGGTTTAAAATGGATTTAATATTTCGATAAACATATTACATCGCGTATAAAAAGCTTTTATCGTTTATTAATATTAAACGGTTATAAAAACTATTATTTAATAAATTTTAAACTTTATTATTAAAAATATAACGTTATTACGTTTTATATATTTTCGCATTCGTTTTATTTTTTTTAACTATTTAACGTTAAATGTTTTAACTTATTAAAAAAAACGTACGGTTAATAAATCGAAAATTTAATAAAGTTATACGTTAATTACGTAATTAAAGTTAAATTCTTTTTAACGTTTAAAACGGCATTTTTTAACTTTATAACCGAGGAAAATATTTAAAAAGGTTTTTAAAAAGCTAGCTTTGCTTTTTTTAATTCGAATTCGGTTTTAAAAAAGCTAAATGTAAAGTTACAAATTTTAACGCTTTTAAAAAAGCTTTTAAAAAACGCCGAATTTTGGATTTTCAAAACGCTTAAAATGGTTAAAAAAGCAATTTCGCAATCCGAACATATTAAAAGTCGAATTTTTAATTACCGAAATAGTTTTTCGACATTTATTAATTAATTGTAAATTAAATTGCAAAAAAAGCGAAAGCGATTATGCACGAAATGGCCTTTTTCCGAATAAAAGTATTTACGTTTAAAAAAGCAAACAAAGCATTAAATAAACGCCGGAAGGTTAAAAAAACACGTGTTCGATTTAAAAATTATTTACTATTAAAAAAGTACGAAATGTACTAAACCAAAAAGCGTTAAATAAATAGTTATAATAGGAAATGCGCGATTAAAAGGGTTTTAAAAAAAAAGGCGGCGATTCGTCGCGCGATATGGCATTTTGCGGCAAAACCGGATATAATGCGCGCATTTGTTATAAAAAATAAAAATGTTTAATATATATAGTTTTAAATAATTTAAATAAATTGCTAGCGTTATCGGGTTAACATGCGCGTTAATTAATTAAAAGTTAAATATAAGTAATTAATTTATTAGTTTAACCGATTCGCTAATAAACCACGTTATAGTTTTTATTTTTTAATGTTTTTTAAATTTTTAAAACTTTTAAAAAGTTTAAATACCTTTTTTTTTCGAAATGTTTAATAAAATTATATTTTTATTCGGGTTTTTAATAATAATAATAAAAAATATCCCGTTATTATATTATTCGCCAAATAAACTTTAAATTTTTTTTTCGTAAATTTAAATTTTTTAAAATATTTGTAACGTGGTTTATAAGCGAGTCGAACACTTAAGCGAATCGGACACCTAAACGCGACTTCCAATTAATCGACGCGCATACCAACCTAACAACGCCAGGAATCCATTTAAACTACTCGGAACTATATACATCGGACATTTTTACTTTTTCTTAACAAATGCGCGCGTTATGTCCGATCTTACCGCAGGTGCTATAACGCCGACGAACCGTCGGCGCCCTTTTTTCCGGAACCCCCTAATCGCGCATTTTTTGCTATAACTATCCATTTAGCGCCTTTTAATTTAGCACATTTCGTACCTTTTTAATAGTAAGTAAACCTTTTTATCGGACACGTGTTTTTTTGGCCTTTCGGCGTTTGCTTAATGCTTCGTTCGCTTTGCGTAGCGAAGCAATTTCGGCTTTTAAAAGGGCCATTTAATGCATAATTGAACTTGTTCCTTTCGTAAACTGGTTTATAACCGCTAGCATAAATGTCGAAAAACTGTTTCGGTAATTAAAAATCCGAGTTTTAATATGCTCGAATTGCGAAGTTGCTTTTTTAACTATCCGAGGCGTTTTGGAGGTTTAAAGTTCGGGGTTGTTTAAAAGCGTTTTTAAGGGAGTTAAAGTTCGTAGTTTTACATTTAGCTTTTTCAAAACTAAATCCGGATTAAAAGGAGTAAAGCCAGCCTTTCGAAAACCTTTTTAAATGTTTTTTTCGGTTATAAAATTAAAAAATGCCGCTTTAAACGCCGAAAGAAACTCGATTTTAATAACGTAATTAACGTGTAACCTTATTAAATCCTCGATTTATCGACCGTACGCCCGCTTTATTAAGCCGAAGCATTTAATATTAAGCGGTTAAAAAAAGTAAAACGAATGCGAAAGCATACAAAGCGTAATAATATTATGTTTTTAATAATAAAGCTCGAAATCCGTCGAATAATAGCTTTCGTATTCGTTTAGCATTAATAAACGATAAAGGCTTTTTACGCGCGACGTAATATGTTTATCGAAATACCAAATCCATTTTAAACCGAGCTCGTTCGTAATTTACCCGTTAGCGCTTATTACGATAACCTAATTGCGTAAAAGGTCGGTTTCCGAATACCAATTAGCCAAATGGTACTGCTTTTTAACGATAATAAAAGAAAAAACCGCTTAACCGCAATGATTAACCTTTTAAATAATTATAGCCCATTTCCGGTTGCTAAATTAAACCAGCTTTGCTTTATTACGGCTTTTTAACGTATAATAACCATAACGGCGGCGATTATGCCTATAAAAAAGCCGGTTTCGTCGAAATTGTAAATGTCGTTATTTAGGATGCTATATTTGGCCACAATATTACGTACAAAGTCGAACCACGCAAAAACGAGCTTGGGATTTTCGCATTTGGCCTTTTAATAGTCGTACTTTCGAATTTAACGCGTACCGAGCTTTGCGCGGCGCTTAACGAAGTTCGCGACCCAGTTTTGCCAACGGTGCCCGCGTTACGCTTGGCAAGCAATCGGTTAGCCATATTTTTAATACTAAAAAGCCGGGGAGGAAATGCGCGGGAATTTAGCTCAAATATGTATTTAATAAGCGCCTTTTTTTCGGACTTTATTAATTTCCGAAAGTTGGGCATATTATCGCGTCGAGCAGGTTTACCGCGGCGTAATGTAAAAATGGGAACATTGTAAAGCTTTGCTGCAATACGCAAGCTAATTTTCAGATTATTTTTAATTGCTAGCAAAGCAAGGATTACTTTGGATTTTTTGGATTGCGAATTTACGTAGGTGTCGAGATATTTGGGTGGAAAGTTAACGCGACGCGTCGCGTTAAAAAGTGTTCGACTCGTTTAGGTGTCCGACTCGCTTATAAACCACGTTATTAAATTTTTTTACGTTTTGGAACTTTTTTTAAATAAAAGCTTTTAAACGTTTATTTTTATAAAAGTTTATTATATTATAACAGCGATTTTCGGTTTAAAATACCATTTTAATCGGTTTTTATTAAATTAATATATTTTATATAAATTGTTATAGCATACCGTTTAATTAAAATTAAGTTTTAAATATAAAATTTCCATTTTTCTTCTCTATATACTATTTTATTTAATTAATTAAAAATAATGTTTTTTAACGTATTTAAATTATTTATATTTAAAGCATTTTCCGTTTTTAATATCGAAACGGATTTTTTTTGATTTTTTTACTAATATGCGGTTTTAATAATAAAGTTTATAAATTTTAAATAAGCTTTATACGCGGTGCTTTTTTAATATTAATGCTTTTTTTTGCTTTAATTAAGTTTTAAAAGCTTTTAACTTTTAATTTTTTTTTCTTATTATTATTTATATAATTAGTTATTAATTAAAACCGCCTTTTCGATATATTTTAATAAAAGCTTAGGTTGTTTAATTTTCGCAAAATCGTTTTTAATTTCGTTTTAAAGCTTTTTATAAAAAGCTAAAAATAATAGTTTTGTTGGATAGTTATTCCAGCGCATGCACTCGAGGGATTTGGTAGCCTAAAAGGCTTGGAGGCCCATAAGGCCCATAGGGCCCACAAGGCCCACGTAACCTAAAAGGCCAGGCCTTCGCGTAAAAAAAGGGGCTAACGGGCCCCTTTTCCTGTAGCCAAATCTTTTTCCTCTTATGCACAATACAAAAACCTTCCAAATTTATAAATTTTTATGTGTCACTTTAGGAAAGCTCCGGGCCCCCGACAAGAGTAACACTCCTACTAACAGGTTTATTATTTTACCTAAGCTTAATTAAAATGCGTTAAAATTTAATAATGTATTTAAAAACCAACCCCGTTTATTTAAATTATTAAAGCTTTTTTTTAGCGATTTTAATTTCGTCCACCGAACCGAATACTTTTTTAAACGTTTTTCGAATTTATCGAACGATAGGAATACGATTTTCGTATTTTTATTTTGTTTATCATTGTTTTTTTTAAAAATAATTTCGGTACGTAAGTTTAAATTAATCCTTTATTTTGCTTTTTAATTTTATAATCGCGTATATAACTTTTTATTGCTCGGTTACGAATTGTTTTTTGTAAAACGGGAAATATCCCTTATATTTAATAAAAAACGTTCGAAATTATCCGTTTTTTTTACTGTATTTAAAAGTGCAAAAAATTTATAAAATTGCTTAATAAACGTAATTGTTTATATTGCGATTTAATTTAACGTAATATTTATGTTAAAAATAATTTGCGCTATTTGTTAAAAGTTTTGCTAGTTTAAATCGAAATCCTTGTTGTTAATTCGAACGATATTTAAATTTTAACTAGTCGATATAACATATTATTCGGTTTTCGGGCTAAATATTAAATAAAATTAGTTAAAATGTTATAATTAACGTTTTGCTTTTAAAGTAATGCATTTATTAATAACTTTAAAAAATTTTAAATTTTAAAATGCAACGTTTTAATTGTTTATTTTAAAAAAAATATTTAAAAATTAATTTAGGTTAATTAATGCTGAAACCTTAGTTAAACCTACCGATATAAAAAAGCTTTGCCTTTTTATATCCTTATGGACTTTTTTATATATTTCGCCGTAATTTGTTAATTTGTCCTAAGTCAACAAAGCGGTCGTAATTTGTTAATTTATCCTAAATTAATAAAGCGGTCGTAATTTGTTAATTTGGTTTAAATTAACAAATCAGGCCGGGGCTTACCTAAGCCCACCACGTGACTTTGCCTGGTGAGGTTGGGTGAGCTCCTCCTAGGCTGTCTCGCTTGTCGCTCCCCTCCTTCCGGCCCTGGTCGTAACACGCATGTGCGTTAAAATATTCGAGTGGGAAGTTGTCGCGACGCGTCGCGACTGGGATTGTCCAAGATGGTGATTTGTCCGACATGCTAATAAACCACGTTATAGGATGTTTGGGAAAGGAATTGTGCGCGCAAAATAGCACCTTAATAACAGCGGGGTAATCCCCACCCCAAAATGTGGGCCGATAACCCCGCACGACGCGGATTCTCAAAGCTTCCTCCTGCCAACCGTGCCCCTATGCTATTCACGATAGCAACGGATCACAGCAAATTCCCCCGAAAAATGCCCTCCACAATCTACCTCGTCCGCCACGCCGAGTCGGAGCACAACGTGACAAAAGACTTCTCGCAGCGCGACCCGCCGCTAACGGAGCTCGGCCTGGCGCAGGCGTCCGCCCTGGCGACGAGCTTCCCTCGCGCAAAGTCCGTGGCCGTCGTCCTGGCCTCGCCCCTCACCCGGACGCTGCAAACGACGTTCGCGGCGTTCGGCAACATCATCGTCGCCCTCCCGAAGGACGACGGGAAGCCCGTCCCGTCTGGTCGTGGATCCGGACCTGCAGGAGCGCAGCGCCCTGCCTTGCGACACGGGATCGGACAGTGTCGAGCTGCAGCGCCGCGTGCCGCAGCTCTTAGGCCTCGGCCCCGACGACGGCGGCGACAACAGCAACGACGACGGAAGCGTGCTCGCGCTGCTGCGGGACGGGAACGAGAAGCGGGGCGCGTTCGCGGCCGACGACGCGGCCGTGGCGGCCCGCGCGGCGCGCGTCAGGCGGCGGCTGCGGGACCTCGTCGCGGAGCTGGATGCGGAGGGCGACGCCGGGCCTAGGGATGTGGTCGTGGTCACGCATGGCGTCTTCATGAAGTTCCTAGCGCAGGACGAATCCATCGACCTGCCCAAGGCCGGATGGAAGGCGTTCACGGTGCAGGACGGCGAGGGCGGGGATGCTGTCCTGGTGCCAGTCTGAGTGAGCCTTGTTTTGTGGAGCTTGGGACCACGGCACTGGGCAGGAAAGAACAACGCTATTTTTTTGATGTTAATACACCACGAGATAATTCAAGTTTGGCGAATCTCGTAACATTCGAGCTATGCGGTATGGGGGTATCACAGTGGCCAAACCCCCCATTTCTTCCACCTCAGCCTCCGTACCCAGCGCGCAAACGCCGCAGTTTCGCCTTGGATCAGCAGCTTTTCGACGGTGTAATAACAACCTAGCCAAGTCCTCGTGGCCGGCGAGCCGGTGGACGCCGCGGTGGCGGGCCGTGGCCGCGTCGGCGTAGGTGGTCAGCACGGGCGCGAGCAGGTCCTCGGCCGCGGACGTCGGCGATTGCTGGGACGACGGGGCAAAAGAAGAAGGCGAAAGCAACACCGTAGGCCTCCAAGGACTCCACCACCTCCGGGTCCAGGGGGACCCACCGGTCAAGGGCAGTGGGTCGATTCTCGTATCAATTAATTACCAACCCTGTCTGGAGGACTGCGTGACCACCAGGCTTACACAGGGCTCCAGACAATCACGTAGCCACGGAGACTTACTCCAACCATGGGAGCAAACTCTGCGGTTGAGGCCCGGTGCGCCGCACCGACCTTCCTACTATTCCGCGAGCGCCACGGGAACCTGACCCAGCCCGTCATACATTTCTAATTTCCGGGTGCCCATTTAATCAAGTGCCAAATTCAGTGATTCACCGGTTTCACCCAAAAATGTGTTGCTGCACACCGACAAGGCACCCTATTACATATATAAATACATCTTAGTTAACCTAACTCCCAGAGACAACGCCATATCGGACAAGGCCTAGGACGGCGCCGAGAAGAATCGCCACAGGCGCGTTAACGCCGAACCAGGCGCCGCCGACGTAGCTCGTGGCCGTCACCACAACCCACCATGGGTCGTCGGCCAGGCTCGTACCGCCCTGGAAGCCCTCGTCGATCCAACCAATTTGCCACAGCCGGTACACGGCCGTGAAAATGAGCCCGACCGCAGCCGCGTTAATGCCCCTAAGCCCAGACTTGACCCATCGCAGGCCCCGGATGGCGCTCCACACCCCGATAGTGCCGTGCACCGTGATCATGCCCGGGAGAAATATGCCGAGGTACCCCAATACCGCACCTGCGGCTGGGTTGTAGCCCGCATTGGACGCCGTCAGCGCGCCGAGATAGACGGCAAAGTTGAAATTGGGGCCCGGGAAGCTCTGGATGATGGCAAGGCCAACCAGGAAGTCCCGTGGGCTTACCCACCCTTCCGCCACGATGTATTCCCGCAGAAGAGGAATGACGACCGGGCCGCCGCCGAAGATGATGGTGCCGGCAAGGTACATATTGGCGAAAAGGCTGTATAAAATCGATTTGCCACCAGGCAGGGGCAGGCCACGCAGGACCATGATGATGATGAAGGAGACGAGGAAACAGACGATGAGGAATAGGCCGAACTGCCACGACATGTTGAGCTGGCGGGACTCTGGCACGACGCGCTCTTCAGGTTGGTGCGAGCCGGATTCCCGTGCCGTGGGGGATGCTGCGGACGTTGCGGCCGCCGACTCCGCCGCCTCCTGGTTCGAGACAGGCAGCCTGCGCGTCGCGCCCTTGTCATTTGTCGGTGGCTTGGATTTCGTCTGGGACGGGAACGGCCGTCCCTTGCCGTTCTCGGGCTGCGCCAACTCTGTCGGCTGCATCTCAGCCGTGTCCTCCCCAGCCGGCTGGGCTCCCCTTCCCCTGAGCCTCTGCAGCGTGACCAGCCGCCAGATGGCCTTGACAGGCCTGTGCAGCCAGCGATAGTCGTGGATGACGGCGACGATGCCCGCGACGAACATGAGCAGGGGGAAATACCAAAGCGCGTTGTACAGAAGGCCCGCAGCGGCGCCGAAGAACAGCAGGATGCGGGTTAGCTTGTCCGTGATGGCCTTTTGGGCGAGCTGGACGGCGGCCAGGGCGATGATGCCGACAGTGGCGGCGTTAAGGCCGGACAGGAGCGCGTACACGGCCCGGGGCAGCGACTGGCCGATCTTCGCGACGCCAATGGCGAGGCCGTACATGCCCAGAGCGCCGGGGAGACTATTTCCTCTCAGTGCATGTTAGCACATTGAACATTGGCGAGGTCCCGACCCTTGCGGCTGTGTTTGGAGTCGCCACGGAAAAGGACGGCAGAAGAAGCAGCCCTGTTCAAGTCAAAGAGTTCCTGAACTTGCCTCCAAACTAGGAATCCGAGAGCCGCCGGGATAAACCCATCGTGGATAAGGTTGATGCAGTAGTGCATCTTGGTGCTGCCAGCGCCGGAGAAGGCCTGGCAGACGCTGAAGAGCTCTTGGTACTGGTAATACCCAGAAGCAGTCAGGCACGGCTCTCCCGTCATCTGCACACCACAAAAAGCGGGTTTAAGACGGTACTCACGACTTGCTCCTCGATCCATCCTAGCTTCGTTGTGAACTTGTCATGGAACTATGGGAAATTGTGTTAGTGGGTATTCTGTCCTCGCAGAGAGGACCTGTGTATACAGATGCTCACAATCTTGAAGTGTACTGGCGGACCACCGAAAGAGGTGAAGCCCAGATACCAGTTCTGCCGGACCGTGTTCCACAGCCTCTCATCGAGGCGGTCGAGGCCCAGCGAGGGCAGAGCCCGCCTGACTCCCATGGTCCCGCGCCCGTCAGTTGGCAAAGAGGGAAAAACAAAATGTTGTTTTATCGCGCTTAGTTGCGTCCGTCGTGGCACTGGTGATATCGGGCCGTAGATACTCTTTGGGGCGCGTTCTGAGTCGCGTGATCTCGCGTCGTCCAACAGTTGTTCCGGGATGTGAAAGGGAATTGACAAAAAAATATCGAGGCGCCCTGTCCCGACGTCGGATTTAAGTACGTGGTGCAAGCCCCGATGGGGTCTAGAGCAATTTACGGCTTGGCCCTGATTCTCCAATCATCCACCCACGTGTCCACCTACCTTGTTGCCAAGCCTGGCCCGCATTTTGGCGAAAGGGGCATCGCGACATTACTCATAATGATTATTGCCAAAGGAAGGAATGTTTTCCAAAAGAAGAACTTCCCATCATTGAATGTAAGGGGGCCTGTTTTGACTTGCGACGCACCCTTCCCAGCGAAATCCGCCACCAGTTGTCGAGGTAGGCACCCCTAGTCTTAGTGGCTCAAACGATTCCAGTGAAAATGGGCCTTTTCGATTTGATTGGCCGGGTGCCAAGGTCATTGGCCCGTGCAGCGGGTTTTTTATGAGGCGAGCCAATTCCACGGAATTTAGTTTAAAAAAGGAGGGCTTATTTTGGCTACATGGTCGGGACCAGCCCATATAAAAAGCAAAATCCGTTTTTATAAACTTTTAAATAACTTCGTTAATTTTATTTCGATAAAAAACCGGACTTACGTTAGGATTCCCCGAATCCAGGGCTTTTTAAGCATATATATAAAAAATTTATCGGGTAAAAGTTGGCCGATTTGGAAAAGGGAATTGGTAAATTCGCATAGTTAAAAATAAAAAAGGTTATTTTTATATATTTGCAAATAATTCCGCTAATTTTGTTTTAATAAAAAATCGAATTGCATACTAAGATTTTTTAAATTTTAAGGTTTTTAAATATATATAAAAAATTTATTAGGTAAAAATTGGCTGTTTTTTTACTAAGGTATTTGATTTTTTTTTACTTTTTATATGTAAAAAATCAAATAATTACCCTGGTAAAAAAAAAGGCTAATTTTTACCTAATAAAAAAGGTTTATATATGTTTAAAAAGCCCTAAATTTAAAATTATTTAACGTGTAATTTAATTTTTTATCGAAATAAAATTAGCGGAATTAATATACGAAAATTTTATATACGAAATTTAAATATTATATATATGTAAATCGGATATAAGCTATACACCCGGGTAATATATATATCGTTATAAAAATTTTATTTTTACGGATTTTTTTATAATATTATTTTTAAAAAGTATTAAACGGTTATTTTTTAACGTAGTTTATAAGTAAATAGCGCATATAAGCAAATGGCGCACTTATATTCGACCTTTGGTTAATTAACGCGCATACTAACCTAATAACGCTAAAAATCCATTTAAACTATTTAGAATTATATATATTGGACATTTTTACTTTTTTTTTAATAAATGCGCGCATTATATCCGGTTTTGCCGCAAATGTTATATCGCTAACGAATTATCGTCGCCTTTTTTTTTAACTTTTAAAATCGCGCATTTTTTAATACGACGCGTATTTCCCGCTTTTAATTTTAATTTTTTAACAACTACAAATAAAATCGACATTTAAAAAAGCTATAATTGTTTTCGTTATATAAGCAATTTAATTTAATTAGGGATTAAGTTTACGTTTAGCAGTTAAAATTTACGATGTTTTTAAATCCATATTACGCGACCGACGCGCTGGCAACCCTATTTAACGCGATTGCAAACCTAACTTTTAAAAATTAACGGAATTCGAAAAAAGGCGTTTATTAAATACATATTCGAGCTGGATTTTTAAACATTCCTTTCCCGGTTTTTTAATATTAAAAATATAACTAACCGATTGCTCGCCGAACGTAACGCGAACGCCGGTAGTAAAAACTAAATTATAAATTTCGTTAAACGCCGCGTAAAGCTCGGTACGCGTTAAATTCGAAAATACGATTATTAAAAAGCCAAATGCGAAAATTTTAAATTTGTTTTTACGTAATTCGATTTTATGTAAAGCGTTATAGCTAAATACGGCATTTTAAATAACAATATTTATAAATTAAACGAAACCGGCTTTTTTATAAGCATAATCGCCGCCGTTATAGTTATTATAACGTTAAAAAGCTGTAATAAAGCAAAACTAATTTAATTTAACAACCGAAAATGAGTTATAATTATTTAAAAAGTTAATAATTTGTTATAATTAAAGGTTTACTCCTAAAGTAAAGCATTTCGGGGGCGGATAAAACAGTATCGCTGGTTTGGTTAATAAGGAAACACGTAACTTAAAAGGACAATTTAATTGCTTACCCTAGGGAATGCTTAAAAGCTAACTTAAGTTAACTAATGCCGAAGCCTTAGTTAAAACTATTTAAAACAATAGGAAATCCATCTTTTATATACACGTTATTTTACCCTAATAGTTTTTTGGATTTGTAACTTTGTTCGAAGTTCCTATAAATCCACAAATCCTTTTTTAGATTTGTTGCTTTGTTTTAAATTTCTACAAATCCACAAACCCTTTTTTAAATTTGTTGCTTTATTTTAAATTCCCACAAATACACAAATCCTTTTTTGGATTTACTTTAAGTAATTTGCCTAGTTACGTAACCCTCGTTTTTGCCGTAAGCGGGGTAAAAACACCATTTAAAGCCCCTTCCCGTTTTATATCCTAAAGGTTTGCATACTGGTCGTAACATTAGGTTTCCCTTTTTAAGCCAAATCTTTTTAGCTATAACTTACTACCCCGCTTTTCGACAATTAGTAAGTACTTTTTTTTTACCATTTCCTTTTCCTTTTTAACTAACGAAATGTCTGGCCGAGTGTAAAAGCGTCCTTTTGCGAAAAAAACCTTTTAGCGTAAAAATTTGCTCGCTTAAATTCTTTTTTTTCCTATCGAAATGCTTTTTTTTTTTTTTATTACGAAATTTTAAAGCGCGAAAAGTGCGAAGCTTTTTTTAAAACTCGTTGCGGTGCGTAAAATGCCTTAATCGAAACCGCTCGGGTTGCGACATTTAAGCCCCTTTTTTACGCAACTTCGAAAAATCGGAAAATAATACGCAAAATTAAAAGCCAAGCTAAAAGCAAAAAAAAAAGCGCCGTGCCGTAAAACGGGAGCTCCTTATTGCTAACGCTTATATTAAGCGTTTAAAAGCGTAAAAAATTGTGGTTTAAAAAGAAAATGCGCGCTTTTCGGCGCGGTATTAACGCTATAAAAACGTTAAAACGTGTTAAACGGGAAAAGGCCGACCGGGAAGCTCGCTAAGCTGCTTCGCAACCCGAGCCATTTGTAGCTTTTGCCGTTTTTCTCGACTAGTAAGCGTTCGAGGTTAACCTTAACCTAAACTTGTTTACCTTTTTTAACTTTAGTAAATTGCGATGCTTTTTAATAATTTCCTTAGGTTTTATAACGCATTAAGTGTGGTTTTAGTTTTTTTATTAAAGTTTTGGGTTCGAATCCCGGCACGACCGTTTAAGAAAAAGTTTAACAACGTCGAACTTTTTTTTAAAGCTTTTCTTTTGCTAACCTTTTTATAAGCGTTTTTACCGGTACTTCGCTAAAGCTTTTTAGCAATTTACAAAGTTGGTTTTTTTTCCCACGTGTTTTTTTCCGTAGCCGTACTTTTTCCATTTAATTAGGTACTTTTTAAGCTTGCTTTTTGGCTTATAATTTAAAAAATTTTCGATTTCGTATTTATATTTTAAGTTAATTTCCACTAATTTATTGCTTTTAAAACTTAATAACGCTAATTCAAATAAGGAAATATAAAAAACCGGGTGGGATTTTATGGTTAGTGGTAGTCGAAGCTTATAATTTACGTTTAAAACTTTTCTTAGCATTTTAAAAAGTCCCATTTTTTATGGTTTAACTTATTGTTTAATCGTTTTATTTTAATATTGCGTCGAAAAAAATAAACGCTATTTCCTTTTTTAAAAGTCGGTTTTTTAATCTTTTTTTTGTTTATTTAAATAGCTATACGGTACTATAGCTTTTTTAACTTTATTTAGGAATGTTTATACAATTTAGTAAATTTCGTCACTTATATTTCCGCTATTAAAACATGTTTTCCTGCCTTAGGTTTTTTATACGCTGTGGGCGTAAACTTGTAATTCGTATAAAACGGTATAGTTTTTATACTTTCGTAAATTAAGCTATTATAAGCGAATTAAGCTATAAAGAATAATTATACCCAGTTATTTTATTTGTAATTAACGTAATAAGGCAAATATTGCTTTATAATTTAATTCGTTCGCTTTGTTTATCCATTTGTTTAAAAGTGGTAAGTTGTAAATAAAAAGTGTTTTACTTTTAGCCTATTTATAAACCCTTTTTAAAACTTGCTTATAAACAGCTTATTTTTATCCGTAATTAAGCGGTTCGGCGTAACGTATTCCGCTATTACGTGTTTAATAAAAACATACGCTAGTTTTATAACGTTGCTATTTTTTTTATATAATAAAAATAAAGTATATTTAATAAGCTTATTTATTATTAATAATATTATTAATCCACGTGATTAGCGCGTGCACCGGGATAAACTCCACACCTCGTGGAGCAACGGGCCCAAGGCCCGTGCGCTCCCACAAGCCTACAAAAGGGGATCTTGCGATCCCCTTCCTGTATTTAAATTCCTTTAAAAACATGCATCACTACAAACACCAGTTCCAAATCTATAAATTTTTATTTTTTTCCTTTTAGGAGATCTCCGTGCCTACAGGAGTACCACTCCTACCAACAAATATATTATCGTATTTAACTTTAATTAACGTAGTTTATTACCAAATCGGTTAAACTACCGAGTTAATTAATTCTAATCGCGATGCGACGCGTTAACTTTTTACCCAAACATTTTAACACTTGCGTAATAAATTCGCAATTTAAAAAATCCAAAATAATCCTTGCTTTGCTAGCAATCGAAAATAATCCGAAAATTAGCATACGTGCTGCAGCGAAGCTTTACAATATTCCCTATTTTATATTAAACGACCGACGCCGCGGCCGGATTGTTCGATTTGATAGCATGCTTAATTTTCGGAAATTAACAGAATTCGAAAAAAAGGCGTTTGTTAAATACATATTCGAGCTAAATTTTCGCGCATTCCCTCCTCGGCTTTTTAATGTTAAAAATATAGCCAATCGATTGCTCGCCGAACGCGACGCGGGCATCGTCGGGACCAACTGGGTCGCGAGGTTCGTTAAACGCCGCGCAAAGCTCGGTACGCGCTAAATTCGAAAGTACGATTACTAAAAGGCTAAATGCGAAAATCCCAAGCTCGTTTTTGCGTATTTCGACTTTATGCGAAATACTATAGCCAAATATAGCATCCTAAATAACGACATTTATAATTTCGATAAAACCGGCTTTTTTATAGGCATAATCGCCGCCGTTATAGTTATTATAATATCGAAAAGCCGTAATAAAGCAAAGCTAGTTTAGCTTAACAACCGGAAATGGGTTATAATTATTTAAAAGGTTAATTGTTACGGTTAAGCGATTTTTTTTTTATTATCGTTAAAAGGCAGTACCATTTAGCCAATTGGTATTCGAAAACCGACTTTTTACGCGATTAAATTATTTTAACGAGTTTTAACGAGTGGATTACGAACGAGCTCGGCTTAAAATAAATTCGGCATTTTAATAAACACATTGCAGCTCGCAAAAAAGGTCCTATCGTTTATTAATACTAAACGGGCATAAAAGCCACCATTCGACGGATTTTAAGCTTTATTATTAAAAATATAACATTATTACGCTTTGCATGCTTTCGCATTCGTTTTATTTTTTTAACCGTTTAACGTTAAATGTTTTAACCCGCTAAAAAAGGCGTACAATCGATAAATCGAAAACTTAATAAAGTTATACGTTAACCACGTAATTAAAATCGAGTTCCTTTCGGCGTTTAAAACGGCATTTTTTAATTTTATAACCGAAAAAAATATTTAAAAAGGTTTTTAAAAAGCTAGCTTTGCTTTTTTTAATTTGGATTCGGTTTTGGAAAAGCTGGATGTAAGGTTACAAACTTTAACTCCTTTAAAAAAGCTTTTAAACAACGCCGAACCTTGGACTTCCAAAACGCCTTAAATAGCTAAAAACGCAATTTCGCAATCCGAATATATTAAAATTCGGATTTCCAATTACCGAAGCAGCTTTTCGTTACCCATGCTAACGGTTGTAAACCAGCTTGCGAAAAAAACGAGTTCGATAATGCATTAAATGGCCCTTTTTAAAGCCGAAATTGCTTCGCTACGCAAAGCGAACAAAGCATTAAACAAACGCCGAAAGGCCAAAAAAACACGTGTTTAATAAAAAGGGTTATATACTATTAAAAAAATACGAAATGTTTTAAACCAGCAAAAGCTAAATAAGCAATTATAGCAAAAAATACGCGATTATAAAGGTTAGGAAAAAAGGGCGATAACGATTTGTTAGCGATATAGCACTTGCGGTAAAACCGGACATAATGCGCGCATTTATTAGGAAAAAGTAAAAACGTTCGATATATATAATTCCGAATAGTTTAAATGGATTTTTAGCGTTATTAGGTTAGCATGCGCGTCGATTAACCGGAGGTTAAGGTTAGGTGATTAACTCGGTGGTTTAACCGATTTGGTGGTAAATTACGTTATCGGTTTTTTAAATTAGGGAAGTTTAATAATAAAATTTATAATAACTTTTTACTACGCTTCGCTAAACGCTAGTAAAAGTTACAAAAGCTTATAAGGCTTATTTTTGCTGGCTTTATTTTTAATACAGTTTTCGTAATTTTTTATTGCGTTTTATATTTCAGTTCGAGTTTTTACGAACTTGTGGTATTATTATAACCGTTTTTATATTTTAATTACGTTTTAATAGCTATGTGTTAACTAATTGTAAATTTGTTAAATTTTTTCGAGGGTTTAAACTTTTCCTTACCGGACCGTTTTAGCGAATACCTTTTATGCCGGGATTAAAAACCCGTTTAGTTTTTCCGTTAAAATTACTCGTGTTTTTTTTAAGTATTACAACCTGGTAGTCCGGTTATCGGCTTAAAGCGTTCGCTCGGCCGTTTTCCGACCCTTTCCGGTATTTAATCCGGACGTTATAGTTTTGCAAAAACTCGTTTTAACGCATTTATCGTTTGTTTAAGTTTTTGCTTATAATGAAATGTGTTTAGTTTTTATAATTTATATATATATATAACTTAATGCTTCGCTTTATATAAATATAACCGCCATTTTTAAATGTTCGAATAATTGCTAAAAGTTTTTTATCGTAAATTTAATAGTTTAATTTAAATTTATTTAACTTTTGCGAAAAAAACGCGCAAAGGTATAACCGCTTTTAAATCGTTTCGTTATTCGAATTAACCGCGATCGCGTAATTTAACGCGTCGGTTTTAACCTCGAAAGGTTTTTTTTAAGTTTAAAAATATTAACATAGGTTTTTTTAATACGGCGTTTCGTAATTGTTTAAAAGCTTTTTATTTTTATCCTTTTTAATAAAACTAACGGTTATTTTTAGTAAGGTTTATAAATAATATAGCGATTTTGTTGTAATTACGAATAAACCGTTTGTAAAAGTTTAAAAACTTTAAAAACCCTCGTATTTTCGTAACGTTTTAAATATAAACCACTTTTTAACTTTTTCGACTTTTTTAAAATTTATGTAAATTTGTCCAAATGTAATTACGAATTTTAAAAAAGCGATTTTTTGCGAATTCCATTCGCATTTTTCTAATTTAACGAAAAGTTTCGCATTAAACAGCTTTTAAAGCATTTTATATACGTGCTGCTTGTATTTTTCTATCGTTTTTAAAAAAATTAGGATATCGTTTAAATACGCGAAAACGAAAATATTAAAATACTCGCGCAATATATAATTAATTATTTTTTAAAACGTAATTAATACGTTAGTAAACCTAAAGGTTATTATTAAAAATTCGTAGCATTTAAACTTTATTTTAAAAATTGTTAGCTATTTTTAGCTTTTTTTAATTCGTATTAAGTTATAAGCTTTTCGTAAGTTTAAAACCGTAAAATACTAAGCTTTACTAAACTTATTTCGTAATTTGTTAATAAAAGGTAAAAAATACCGATTTTTAATCGTAGCTTTATTTAATAGGCGGTAATCGATGCATATTCGTTTCGTCCTATTTTTCTTTTTTTTTTATAAAATTTCGTATTTTATTAAAAAATTAAAAGGTTTAATATGTCCTTTTTATAAGTTTTCTTTTAATTATTTTTTTAACATTTCTTATTATTAGGGGTTAAATTAATACAGCTTTTAATATTTAAACTGCGTATTTGGCTTAAGTTTAATTTTAAAATCGAACGGTTTATATTCGGAAAGCACCGTTTTTAAGTTTTTTTTAACCAATTTTTCGTATTTATAATATTTTTTTTAAAATATTTGCAAGCCGTTTTTTAATATAAGTTTGGTCGTTTTAATCGCTTTTCATTTTAAATAATTATATATTTGTTAATGCTAAATGCGAAGGTAAACCGCTAAGTTTTTTACCGTTATAACCTTTTTTAATTATTTTTTATATTTACGGTTTAAAGTTCGTAATTAGTAAACCGTTTTAATTATTTATAGCTTTTTTTTATTAAATTTAACCGGTAACCTAATTTATCCGTAAATTGTTTTTTTAAGCTAAAAGATTTCGAAAATAACGTTTTTTTTCTTTATATTTAACTTATTTAATATAATAATAACGTTTTTCCCATTTCGGGTGCGTAATATTATTGGTTATATTTTTCGGTCGATTTATTTTTTATTATAAACGACGGGTATTTTTTCGATTATTTTTAGTTAATACGGTTAATGTTTTCGTTTTATAGGAATTTTATACCGTTTAACCGTTTATAACGATACGTAATCGTTTTATGCTTTGCAATTAATTATTATTTTAACTTTTTTTTTTAATATTTTATTTAAAATGTTAATAGGTTATATAGTTAAATCGATTTTACTATTATAAAGGTTTTTGTCGATTTTTCCTTTTTTTTATTTCGTGCTTTCCGTTTAAGTAGTTTTTTTAGTTTTTTAATAAAAGGAACGAGTACCGTACGTTTGTCTTTTTGTCCGGTTTAAACGGTACGTACGCTTAAGCGATTTTTTAATGCTAAGCTTTCGCTTTTTATGCTATATGTTTTTTGCATTTCGCAATTTTACACTTTTTTTAATCGAGCGTTTTGGTAACGCATAGTATCGGATGCCGTTTGTTAAGCTTAAAAATTGCGGTAAACCTGCCGATTTGGGTTAGCTTTTACCGTGGCAATCGGAATACTAAACGGGGTTTAATTTTAAGCTCGTTTTTTAACTTTCGTAAAAAAAATCGTGTTTAAGCTTAAGCTATAAATAAAATTTGCATTTTTTATAAATGCATTTTGCTTAAAAAAGGTATAAATGTTCGGGGTATTTTATATTAACGCTAGGGTGGTTCGCGGGGATTAGCGCAGTTTTTTTTTTAGCTTATTTGCGTCGTTTAACCGGTAATTAGCGTATTTAACTTCCTATTAATCGTTAAACTACGATAAAAGTTAGCCGTTATTTCCGTCCGCCGGGAAGGCGTGGCATAACGGGCTATTTAGGTGTTTTGGAACTTTAACGTTTTAAAAACATTCCGAAACGTTAAAAAGCGTAAAAGCGCGTTAATTTTTTTTAATTTATTTGGCTTTCGCGGATTATAGGTATAAAAGTTACGCCGTTCGGGCTTTTTGCTTATTTTTAAAACTCGGCCGTTTTAAAATTTTGTTTATTTTGGTTTATTTCGGCGTTAATGTTAAAAATTTCCGACTTTCGAAAAAGGTGTGTTTAGTTTAAAAGCTTTTTTTAAACTTTTTTTTCCTTCGAATTACTTATTAAAATTGCTCCTTTTTAAATTTTATAAAAAATGGCGTCGTTTTTTCCTTTTAAGCTTATAATCCCGAAAACAACGCGTTATTTTCCTTCGTTATTATATTTAAACTTTATAATTTTAAACATATAAACGTTTCGCGGTTTTCGAAAATACCATTCGGTAACCTTTTTATTAAACTGGTATATAATATATAATTCGTCGTAATAACTCGTTTAATTAAACGCCGGTTTAAAATATAGTTTTCCTTATATCGGGCTTTTTTACGTTTATTAAAAGTTGGTTATTTAGCGGTTATTATTTCGCTAAAAGCAGTTTATTTTAACGTGGTTAGCTTAACCACATTTAAAGCATTTCCCGTTTTTCGAGTTTTACTTTTGCTTTTTTTATTACTTTTATTATTAATAAACAACTCCCGCGCTAAAATTTATAAAGCTTAAATGCGTTTTATAAACCGTAATAGGCTGCTATTTAACCTTTTTTTAATTAGCTTTATTATTTTATGCCGTACTTTTAAAACTATATCCTTTTTTTTTATTATCGTTCGTATAGTTTATCGCTAATGCGGATTGCGTTTTTAACGTAGTTTATAAAAAATTTAAAACGATTTTGCTTCGCGAATTTATTTTTTACGTTTTCGCGCAATTCGTTATAAAAATGTAGTATTAACGTAACGTCGTTTTAATTAAACTTAATGTTTATTCGTTAAAAGTTCGTTGCATATTTGGCTATAAGCTTTTGCTATTTAAAAGCTAGCAAGTTTTTTTCCGCAATTCGGGTTTCGTCGATTATACTGAACACTTTTCCGACCTTTTTTCCGAAGGTTTCGAAGTTAGCGAAAATAAGTTTAATAGCTTTTTAGCTATTTTTATACCTTTTAAAGTAATTACTTTAGGTTGGTTAAAACTATTTTTTCACTTTACCGTCCAGCCTGGTAATAACGTAAATAACCTTTTATTTTTCGCTTACAAATTGCTATTTGTAAAATTTAAAATAGCTTTTACATTCGATAAAAAAACGTTTTAAATTTACCGTTTTCCTTTTCGTAAAAATCCGAGGACGGGAATTTATACGCTCGAATTGCGATAAATGTTTTAAAGGATACCAATTTTGCAGTAAGTTGCTTTACTTTAGCCTAGCTTTTAGCGATTTCGCTTGTTATAAGTTTAAAAAGGCTAGCCGTGTTAGCGGTTTCGTCGAGGTCGTACTTAATACCGTTAAAGGTAAAAACCGTAGTTTTTTCCTTTTTAAGCTTTTTATTACTACTCGCTATAGCTGCATTATCCTTTTTTTAACGAGGTATTAAATAGGATTAGTTAAAATGTTACAATTAGGGGTTTGTTTTTAGGGTAAGGCATTTTAAAGGTGGAAAGAACAATATCGCTAGTTTAAATAATAAGGGGAACACGTGTTTTAAAAGGACAATTTAATTGCTTGCATTAAAGGATGCTTAAAAGCTAACTTAAGTTAACTAATGCCGAAGCCTTAGTTAAAACTACTTAAAACAGTAGGAAATCCATCCTTTATATATATATTGCCTTTTTTTTAATAGTTTTTAAATTTGTCGCTTTGTTTTTTGGCTATTATAAATTTATAAATCCTTTTTAAGTTACGTAATTCCACGTGTTTTAATGCGGGGCAGGGGCACCATTTAAGCCCCTTCCCGTCCTGCTGCTTTAAAGCTTGCATGCTGGTCGTAACATTGGTTTGGGGTTAAAAAATTAAAACTCCGGTTTAATCCCTGAAAAGGAAATTATTAAAAGTTAAATTCCGGTGTAAAATTTGTTTGTTTCTCTTTGCGGGGCCCTAACCTCGTCTTTTATTAGCTGGCCCGAGTCCAGCCTGTTAATATGATCGGAAAAAGCATACCGAAACCAAATGCCCATAACATTTCTCCCGTAACCGTCGAGTTTAGGTCCATGCGAAAAACTTAAGCCCAAATACTTTAAAATGTCGTTCTGGGCGATAATTACCACAGGCCTCGGCGGTCGAGGCATGCGGCAGCCATTGCCTAAAACAGTAAGTTAGGTTACCCCTTGTCGGCCACCCCCCCCCCCCCCCCCCCCTTGTCGGCCACCCAAAATAAATCGGATCCCAACCAAACCTAGTGCATTTAACCGCATTTTTCTACCTTAATTTAACTAACCTCGATACAAGAGTATACTGGTTCCTAATCAAAATCTTCCGCTCTTTCAAACGCTGTATCATTTGCCTCCTTAATTTGCCCCCTTGCCTTTACAACGCGCCGGATATTTACGAAGGTCTCGTTGGGATCCAGTGCTACCCGCCTTTTTTTGCGAGGCCGCTGTGCCTCCAATTCGGCCTCCAACCGCCTAATTTTTTAACATGCCGTAGCCAATTCGAAATCACGCATTTCATAGCCTTTTTGAACTTTCCGGAAAAAAAGTCGGGCCGTAAGGCTTGCCGGAATCCGGGCTTTAAAAGTGCTAATTTAGGAGGCCAACTTTCTGGTTTGCTTGGGAGTTTCCCAGGGCACCTGGGATAGCAGGACAGGGGCGTTTAAACTCTGTTTGGCCCTGTTATCCTTTGCAAATTGTTAAATTCCGGCTCGTTGGCTGTTTTGGTTGGAGTTTTCGAGTAAAAGTCGGCTCGATAGGGGTTTTCGGATACTCCGGGGCCAATAGCCCGATGCCCGCCACCCCGACTTGATTATATAAGGGGTAAGGGCTTGTGATTTTACAAAGGCATAGCTTTGCAAAAATAAACGTTTTCCGACCACAGTTGAGCAGGTAAATAAAGCTTAAAAGCCGGTTATTTTGCGGTAGGCTTGTTTAAAAAGGGCTGAAACGGATAGGTCCAAAGGCTGCAAAACGTGCGAGGAATAAGGAGGTAAAGAAAGCAAAAAAACGTTGTTTTGCAGGCAAAGAGACATAAACTCTTTGGTTATATGGGATCCGTGGCCATCTAATATTAAAAGCCGGCGTTTAGGGGTAGGGGGTTGGGTGCGAGGGAGAAAGACCTTTTGGAGCCATTCGACGGCCGTGCGATCCGTAGTCCACCCGCTATCCGTTGCAGTGAATTCCCAGTCTTTGAATTGGACTAAATTTTCCGGAAACCACTGCTCCTGTACGTATTTTCCTTTGAAAATAAGAGGCTCTTCCCGGCCACCCACCCTTTTTGCTCCGGCACCCCCACCCCGATATCGGTGCGCATGGACTTTTCTATGGCGCCCCACACAAACGAACATAGGCTTCCATGCAGGCAGGGGCTCAATCAACAGGAGGGAAGGAAATAGAAGTTATCGCCACGAGCAATTTATTAATAAACGATTAAAAACGCGGTGTTGAACCGCCAAATTACATAGGAAAAGTGCAGGGGCACGGCGTTGAAGCCGTCTATCTAGGGCTACAAAGCGGCCTAGGGACTCGCAAAGGGATCAAAAAACTCGTCAGAGGCCGGCGCAGGCGCTGAAGAGGGCGTGGAGGCCCTCCCGGCCAGCCTTAAAGGCAGGGCGGCCGGCGTTGAGGGCAGGGGAGTGCCGAGGGTAAGGATTGGATCCTCGTCAGCCTCGTCGGCCTCGTCACGTGCATTTAAGGGGCGCCAGTTCGCGTTTGGGAGTAATCCGCCTTGCGCTGGCCCGTATACCCGTGCGGGCGAGGGTGCGAGGCCCTGCCGCCGGCGCCTCGTTGCTGAAGGGGCCGGTCCTTCGAGGCCGGCCCTTTTTGACCCCAACCGGCTCTGTAACCCGCAACAGAGGATCCTCCGCGAGGCGGTTGCCCGCGTGCAGCCAAAAGCTATCGACGGCGGCGATCTGCAGGCCAGGCGCCTGCGGATCGCGTTGCTGAGCTTTATGCAGCGCAATAAGCTCGTGGGGACAGGGCAGGCCGTCCCAGTGCGTTGGAGGGTCCGGGGCTTGATCGAAGGCTTCAGTAGCCTCGCCGGGAATCGAACCCGTAGCCTCGCCGGCGCTGGAGTCGTCGCTAGAGATGATGATAGCTTCGTTTCAGTCCATCGCGGTGGTCGTTGTTGTTATGCGGGGAAATTGATTGCCAATGGGCCAAAATGCGCGAAAATTGAAATTCCCTGCAAAATTGCGGTGTTCCGACACCGGAAAACACAGGGGCCGCACAGGCCAAAAGTGGGTCGGGGTGGGTGCCGGAGCAAAAAGGGTGGGTGGCCGGGAAGAGCCTTAAAAATAATGAGGGGAGGAAGCGAGACCCCAGTGGCCGAGATGCACTCGATAAACGAGGTCCAAATGCGAAATCCAGGCTCTTTTTTTTGCAAAAGCCGGGCTTCCACGAGGCCTAAAACAAGCCCGTTGCCTGTTTTTCCCTCCTGTAGGCCGCCCTCGTCCGCGTTATACGTATTTTCCGGCTTAATCCCGGCCACCTCCGGGACCTCCAGGCGCTGCCACCACCGCTTTATTACTTCCGTTGTAGCCCCTTTGAGACGGGCCGACTCTATGCGCCGGCCCCTTCCGACCCGGATCTCCGGATATCTCTTTAAAAAGCGGTTAATCCAGCGCTTCCCGAGGGCCGGTTGGGTGCCCTCCCGGCGTAGGATCTCCTCGGCAAAAAACCGGACTTCTGCATGCGTTAAAGGGAGGCCTAGGGAGGCCTGTATGCGTATCCAATCTGCCAGGCCCTTTTCCTGGGCCGGCCCTAACCGCTGAAAAGGCTCTTGGGACTGCCGGATAGGTAGGGCGCCTTGAAGGCGGCGCCGTAGGGTGGTCCTCGGTATTCCATAGGCTCGGGCAGCCGTCGCGATTGGTACTTTCGCCTGCACGGCGGCGACGGCCTGTTCGACTTCTTGTTCTGTATACTGTTTCTCGGGCATCCCAGCGTTCGAATGCAGCAAAAAGGAAGGAAAACGGATTAAAATTGATGGAATGCCGTAGAATTGAAGTACGCGCGACGATCGAGGCCGTGGGGCTGACAGGGTGGCCGACAGGGGGGGGGTGGCCGACAGGGGGTAACCTGACTTATCCTAGGAAGGGATCCTGCTCCAGTTTTATCTGCGTTGAGGGAAGGCAGGCTGCGAGACTAGGAGCGTGTGCAACCAAGTAGAGCAGACATGTTCTTGCCAACATATGGTTGCCCTCCCCCAACAGCAGTTCTGCAGCTTTTCCCTGATCGCGGTCCAACATAGCAAAGCCACTGCCTACCAAGAAATCCTGGACTGTTTGGTGCGTCAACTGGACGCCAGAGGGCGTTTCCTCTGCGAGTCCGGCAGATAGTGACCGCGGCTTTTCCGCATCTGGTCGTCGGTTTGCGCCGGGGAGCACTCGTCCCACTGGGCAAGGGTCCTCTCTGCTGCCCGGGGCTCGCCGTGGAACCTGAATAAATGCGCAAGGCTGGCGATGTTGAGGTTCTCCCTGCTGTAGCAGAGTATTTGGAATAGACGCCCGGAATCTTGCCCGCTCTTTCTAGACAGCTCTTGGACCAGGTTCTTGTAGAGGTCATGTAGCTCGGGAGGCATCTTCTGGACGTAGTCTAGTACCTCGTCCATATTCTGCCCTTCACTGTAGAGCCTAGTGATATTCGGCATGACGACGACAACCCAGAGAAACACCTGCCGTGCTCTTGTCTCAATCTCGTCTCGCATAATCTTGAGCTCTTCGGGGTTTCTCACGTGCTGGGAGAGATTCTGGTTGATATAGATCGAAATGTCCTTGTCATTGGCCGACTCAACGACAATCTGGTCGCATATGTCAGGAGAGATGATGGGGTAGTGGCGACATGAGAAACATATGCTGGCCGTGTGCGGGCTGGCCGAGGCAAGGTCATGGGTTCGGGACAGGAAAGCGACGAGACGCCGTGCCTCTATTTCTCCACATTCGCCCAGGGCGTCGACGTAGATGGCCAGATTCGTCTGCTGGAGCAATGCCGGGACCACATCCGATGCGAAGAAGTCCTCGAGATCCTGTGGCCTCCAAGACCAAACCGAGCTCGTCTTCTCATATGTGATATATTGCTTGACAAGCGCTCGGATCGCCTGTGGATGCCTTTCGCCAACCTGATGCAGCAATGCTCTGAAAAGCCCAATTGGAGATCTTTGGAGCTCGGTTCCTCGTCCGTGAAAAAAGAATAAAAGGTTCATCGTGGATTGGGAGGTGGTCGCTTCGACTTCTCGTATGAGATATTTCATAAGAGTTGACATTCCTGACCCTGGTTTCCCTTTGATCCACAGCAGCCCTCGGCCGTTTGCACGCCACTGCTTGTAGACAGGATGCTGGAGAATCCATCGGCATGTCCCCTGGGCGTGCCTTTCTATGTCGGCTCCGCGATGATTCATCTCAGGGAAGGCCAAGGTTGCCATACAGCCTGTGGCATTACGTTCAACCGTCAGACGATGCGATGATTCGGCTTTTTTCCACCATGACCGACAAGACACCGTTCTGAGTCTACATTTGACGAGCGTACAGTCCCTTCGTCGACACTGCTTAAGAGAGGTTGAATTACCTACCCGCAAAGTCAAGAGCACCGCCTGCGTCCGGACGAGATCCGGCTGTAGATCCCAAGGATCAGTCAGCATCTAAAGCACCGAAGAGGTGGTTGAGGGGCGACGATGTGTAAAATTTACCTCCGACATCACCATCCTTCCTAAGCCACCGCCTCAACTCGCCAAGAATGCGGCGATAGCCAGTATCATCTGCACTTTTAAATCTTGTCATGTCCTGTACAGTGCGGTCAGCTACAGCAGCCCAGCAGGAATGGAGGTCAAGGATTTGTTTTACCATATGGTTTGCCGGAATCGAGAGCTGAGGATAACCACTGATCTTGGCCGACTCTTTGCTGACCACCATGCCTACCACGGCAAGCTCATGCTCCTCGAAGAAACAGGTAACCTTCAAGGTGAGCTTCTTTCGCATCCACGTACTGAAGTCGGCCTCGACACTGGCCAGGGCCTCCGAATCCCGATTTAAGAGCCGGATAATGTCCTTGTTGGCCCGGACCCTGGATGCTTTGAGGATCTGGGCGACACCGGCGGCATACGGGGCGAGGTCCAAACCGCGATGAGGTGTGCCCAGAAACGCCACTCCCAGGATGGTGTCGTGAAGCTGCCTCTCGTGCGGCTCGGCGGCCTGTTCCGACAGACACAGGGCCTTCTTAACGAGAAGCCCGCCGAGGCTGTGCACGACGAAAATGATGGGCCGTGCCTCCGTTCCATCGTCTGCACGGACAGTGGCAATGTCGCCGATGAGGGTAGCCGCGTGCTCCCTGATGTTGTTTTGACCGACTGGGCCAAGGAACTTGACCACGTCAGCATTGTAGCCAAAAGACAGAATCCGGGCTGTGCGGATATCGCGTGAGAGAAGCTGCGTTGGCCAGTACGTCTTGTCCTCGGCTACAAATGTCCTGTAAGGGTGGCCAGTGAGGCCGTGGATAAAGATGATGTCGACGCTGGCATCCTCGGGATTGTACAGGATCCTGATTCACAGGTGCTGATCGCCAGGAAATACGTCATCGGCGGTCTTTTTGGGTTCGACAAGGCCACCAATGTCGGCAGTCGGGCCAAAGTTGTTGCGCGGCATTGGCGCGACCTGCGCGTGTTCCGTTGACCCGGCTCTGTGTTATGGCGACACTCTATATCACGGACTCAATGATCCCTAGGCCTGAGGTCATGGGGCACAAAGGAAACGAGGGGGGAGGAAGGGAGAAGTCGTATTCCCTCGTCGCTAGATGCTGTGGAAAGGGAATAGGGAGGAGTTAGGTTGCTGCGCCCCACGTTTTCCCCTCAGGAACTCGCTCGTGGCTGTTCAGCTTGTCTCCCAGTGCCACACGGGGACCTCCAAGGGGCCCGGGTGCCCGAAGGAGTGGTCACCTCTGGCTGTGATAGGGCGATCAGGGCGCATATGCCGGGCGCCTTGCAAAATTACAGAGGTTAGGCACCAATGGCCGGGCCAATCGCCTTGCCGGGGCGCCCTAATACTTTTTTTTTCCCTTTTCTTTTTTTTTTTCTAGCAACGGCTGCCAAGGCGCGACCTCGAGCAGAACCACGCTGACGCCGTATGACTCCGCGATCTTACTCCAAAATTAGGGTTCCATACATGGCTGCCGGATTAGAGAGGGGCGGCAGTAGATGTTCGTCCCCGCAACATCCCAGACAAGGGCGACTCGGCGAGCTTGATGGTCCGCCGTATGGCACCCGCAGAGAAATGAGGGAAGTAATGTCCGACGACACCAAGCCCCCGCTTGCCATAGGAGGCTGGTCGCCAAGCCCCCGAAATCACGGTGCGGCTGCGCAGGGGCTTCTGGATCCAATCGGACGTGTGAGGAGCGACCCAGCCGAGGCCAGCTTTTACGCCAGCAGGAGGCGCCTGCCCAGTGGCGGAGGCGCTCCAGTGGCGGAGGAGGCCCATCGTTTTCGGTTGCGTCGAGAAACTCCTTTAAGGGAGTTAGCAATTTGTTCAATGTAAGTTCCTTAGCTTCAGGCTTGTCCTCGTACAGTTGTACCTGCAGAGCCCGGCGACCCCGTGAAGCAAAGCAGCGTGCAAAGTGCCTGGATAGCCTTTACCTGGGCTAGCACTTTGATGAGTCATGGCGGCATCCGGTGCTCATTATCACCGGTATCCGTGACAGCGGGCAGGGCTGTGGCTGCAGGGCCCCCTTCAACGCCTTCTGTTACACCACTTGCGACCTTCTCGATGATGTGTATCACATATGAGAGGATACGTCCAGCAATCCCTCGTCAGGAACAGGTATCATGAACCTCACCGGCGTCGCCGATGCTCTTTAATAACACCCTCAGTGATGCCGAAGGAAGCTCCCCGCTCCTACCACGCACTCGTATATATAGAGTTGGAGAACCTCCTACCTCAATTTTTTTTTACTTGCGGTTACCTAGAGACATAGATCAGGCCAATCGGTCTACTAGGTGCCCTCTACTTTGCAACAATGTGGTCCGCCTTAATGTGGTCCTCGATGCCTGAGGCTATAGAGGCTCCGATCCCAGTTAGCGCTTTGTTGACTTCCTCCAGACTCACGCGGGCCCAGAAGTCATTCAGCTTTTTAAGTACCCCACCGACGATTCGGGTGGCCTCGCCCTCATCCCCGAACTTGACGAGCTCCCAAGAGGTCAATGTTGAGCTGCGCTAGCTCGTCGACTAGCATATGGAAGTCTTTTCTGTGGGAGAGGGACCAGCGAAGCTGTGCCAAAAGCCCTTGGACCGCTGCGATTTCCCCTTCTGCAGCGTTTAACCCAAGACCTAGCCACACGGAGGGCTGCGTGATCGCCTGGGCTACTACCAGCGGTGCCTTCAAGGACTAGTCAGCCACTTTGTGCCTGTTGAGAAACTTGGCCACGGCGAACTAGTTCTTGCACCAGACCTCGTGCGTGCGCTCCGGGAATATCTTTTGGATCTCACCTGACTTCTGATTCAGGATGCAGCCGCCACCTGCCTCGGTCCGTCTCTGGGTCCGGCTCCTGGGTCTTGCAGTTTTGGCCCAGCTGCTGGAACCTAAAGCCCTCGAGGTAGTAGCGCAGGCACAGGTACTGAAGCCTCGTGTCCTCGAGGGAGAGGTCGTACAGCGCGTTGTAGCCATCCACGGCGCCCTGAAAGGCGAACAAGGGTCCTGTCGCCCCAGCGCCGTGACCACGATAAGCCATGCTATGTTTGTCAATCCGTGCATATGTACACAAGTTCCCCATGAAAGTCGACCGCTTCCTCGGGGTTGAGCCACTGGAACATCTCAGCTTGACTAGATTGATTACCCAGCCGGCAAAAGTCTAGCGGGGCTCCAGCTCCATGGAATCTAAATCATCTTGCATCCTCTTGAGTGCCATTAGGCTGCGCGGGCTGGAACAGCAAGGAATTGCTGGAATAGGCAAAGGATCCCTGGATTAGGCTCTGAAATAAAATACGTGGTGGGCGAGAGGTGAAGATCTGCAGTTTGCAACCTAACGGAACTCAAGGGGATCGGCGTATAAACCTCCCCTGTTCGTTTTCTCAACCGTATTCTCAACCTAGCTGTCTGCCGATCTTTTCCTAAATCAAGCAATTAAGCCGCCCACGTGGTATCACAACCCCATCTAAGATCTGGAGCCACGATAGGTGTGCCTAAAGGAGTGTACTGAGCAATAAGAGATGGAAATGTGAGCATGCTAGTGCCAGGACAATGGCTAGGCACCTAAATAGGGGAAGGAGATTCAATTCAAATACATAATTTGCCAGACCTTTGGCAGTCCCACTGCTGCCCCTATCATTTCACTGTCACATAAAGATCTCAGGCGGGTTAGCACTGCGAAGAGTTGTGCACGAACTGGGACAGCCGTTGTATGAACAATTCAACATCTTGAGAGGTAGTGATAGCACAAATTCGTTTGTGCACCGGGAAAATTCTCGGCCCTTCCCGACGGGCTTGGTGCCTGGACCAAAGCCAGGGCAGCTGAGAGACGTATAAGGCTACATTTTCATGCAGGCCTTCGGAGCTGGGCTGGAAGCACAGTCACATCTCGATGCAAGTCATCGGCGGCTGTTGGAAGCACAGCTACATCGTCAATTCTTAAAGTGAGATATTGATGCGGCCAAGGAACCCCGCAGGGTTCAATGTAACCGGGTCCAGGTCCCATAAATCTCGCCTGCCTATAGTAGGCGACGATTTCGTAGCTGGGACAAAAATGCCCCCGCTTACGCTCAGCCGCAGTGACACCACCGAAGATGCAGCCAACGTAAATGCAGAACCGCTCTTCAGAGGCAGGTTAATATAAGCAATGGCCGCGCCTAGAACTGGCACCACAAAGAAGTAAAATAAATGAATCACCGGAGACGGGATGCAACCATCGTATCGCTCCCTAGCGCTTACTGTATTGGATTCTTGGCAGCGCGAACCCGGGCGCAATCCCGCTTGGACATACTTCCCGTCTCGACGATATTGAGGGCGGGGTAGGGTGGGTACCGTAGCCCTACAGCTTTCAATGCTGGGCCACTCTGAGTGTTTTGTCTACAACCTCAGCTGTCTGTGCCCTTCGGTCAGGTTTACACATCGAGCGGTTTCCGGTCCAGGACATGTGCTGAGCTGCGGTTGTGGCTTGTGAATGGAGTCTCACCCGAGTCTAGCCAGACTTTTCGGAGAGAGTCATGCATGTATACGGCGGGAGAGGCAAATATTGGCTGTTGCCAAGAAAGACGTCACCCGATTCGTGATGGCTTCGGGCCAGGGCTGAATGAAAGAGGTGTCAGGCACGGCCATAGCCAGTGGCTGTATGTGAGAGCAGCGCAAACGAATCAATCACGAAGACTTCGCACCAGCCCGAGCGGTGACCACCATACTGTGATTGACGTTTTGCGCTGAAGACCTTGTGCCTCACGACGCCTGGGGTACTGAGCTGGAATGTCTATAAAAGAGGGACGATCCCTCGACCATCGTCAACGAGAAGAGGAAGCAGAGCAGCAGAGCAAAGTAGACAGCCTCCCAGCAGACAGCCTCCCAGCAGACCTCAAAAGAGATTCATTCTTCCAGCTTCCGCACAAGCCCACCAAGGTTTCCCAGGCAAAAAAAAACCCCAAGCCCAAGATGCACTTCTCCCAGGTCGCCTCCACCATGCTGGCCCTCAGCGGCAGCCTCGCGTCGGCCGTCAACGTGCGGCTGTACTACTCCAACAACTGCAGCGGCAACTACCTGGTGTGCACCAACCTGGGCGCCAACGTCTGCTGCACGGGCACGTCGGTCAGCCTGTACTGGGTCGTCAACCGCTCCATCGACGCGCGCGGCTACGCCCGCGGCAACTGCGGCGAGCTCCGCAGCACCCGCCGCACCGGCTCCAGCTTCTGCATGCCCGGCACCGGGCCCGTCTACACGGGCAGCCGCTGGGTCGTGCCGTCGAGCCTGCGCGTGCGCGAGGACGTGTGCGCCGCCGACAGCCAGAAGTGCGCCTCCACCCAGAAGCCCGACACGCTCGTCCTCGCCGACGGGTCCAAGTTCAAGGTTGCGGACCTCGACCCGGCCAAGCTCGAGCAACTGGTGCGTTCGGACCCTTCTCTGCCTTTGTGACCATGTTCAAGCAGCTAACGATTTGTTCTTAAATCTAGTACGAAACCTTTAGCGCCCCTTCTCCCCTCGCAAAAACATAGTCTCTTTGCCTCCCCAGCCCGTCTTACCCTCTTTCGTACTGTCCATGTGATCTAGTCCGCTAACCAAAATCCCTCGTTGCGATTCTTTAGCCTCACCGTGTCGAGCGCCAAGGATGTCCCTGAGGAGTTCAAGGCCCCTGCTCATCAGCTCTTAATTCATTTCTCATCCGGACGCGATAGCCCACTGCTGAGGGCGCTTGCGTAATCTTTGGGTGTGGGAGGTGGCGCACGCTGTCATCCAAGAGGCAGGGCTTTGGTCCCTGTGGCTACCTCCTGGATTATGTTGTAGGTGGACGGGGAGAACGGGGTTTCGGGCTTATCGCGCCCCTTCTAATGGCTTCGATTCTTCGGAGGCTCCTGTAATGAGCTCCTTTGTCTAGTGTAGCAGGCATCGCCAAGGACCACTGCTACGGTAGACGTTGTAGCAAAGCAATTATTTCCTCGAGCATTTGATGTGTGGTCATGATAGTGTTAATCACATGACATGCACGTGACGCCCTCCTCGGCAATCGCCGAAGTGGATCCTTCCTCTCTCTGTCGATTTCCAGATTTTCGCCTCCCTTCCATCATGTATTCTCTTCTGCAACCAGTTGCATCATCCGTCTCCTTCTTACCAGCTCGGGGTCGCATCGTTATATGTCACCGTGGTATCCCTCTTTCATCTAACCCTGTCACACTAGCCCGGCGCGCAGAAACCCGATTCTGGGGAATGGGCTTGGAGCCCACGCCCGTGTTTGCCCGCCACGACCCAACGGGAGGCCCGCCCGGGCATCAACCCACAGACCGTCGTCGGGCTGGGTTGGGCTTCCCTCGTTTTCCCCGCAATCCTAGAAAAATCACGCGAACGTCGTCTACGGCGGATGGAATGACGACGACGAGCAAGCGAGCTTTGCCTCGCCTTGCTTTGCGTACCTGCATCGCTGCCCAGGTCTTGTGTGCGTGCACGCGTGTGTGTGGCATTTGCCCGACTGGCTAGGGATTTTCCCTCACGTTGCCCGATGTCGTTTGTGTGCGCCTTGGAATTTTGGGAACCCAATTCACCACCGAGACAGGGTGGGCGGGGGCATTCCATTGCGAGGAGGACGGGGCGGGCTGCCTCGGTAGAATGACTGGCTGGGAGACTGCAGTGGCCAGGTGTGGTCGACAGGCCTCCTCGGCCCAAACACATCAGTCCAAATTTCGTCGTGTGCGGTCAAAATTCACCTCGCCTGCTTTCTCTCTCCTTTGCCGTCGGCCAACTTGCATGCTCGGTCCACTTTTTGCCATGCCCGCCCGGCCTTCTGGACGGAAATCTTGGCAGTCGCCGGATGCCGGGCTCTAGCCGAGCTACGTGGATTCCGATGGGCCAGATCGCAGCTCGCCAACCACGATCGAAAGCACACGTGTGACAAACAAGAATGGAAGAAGAGCGCTGAAGCCTCCCTCCCCGAATGTCAGATCACTGTTCTTCCCGTCTCACCAAGATCCTGGAGGCCACAATCGCCGGAGCCTAGACCGACTCGTCAGAGGAAAAGTGGTTTTCTTTTCTTTTTCCCACCGCCGCTTTGCCGCACGCACGGTTTCTGCTGTCTCTGCATGTGGCTGGTGTTTACTGCATTGGCATGTTCACTGCAGTGACAAGTGTGCCGACCTGATGGGACGATGGGATCTAGGCAAGGGAAAAGGGGCTTATGTCCTGTGTCTACGTCGCGCAACGCATCGTAGCACCATGCCACTACAGATGCTGTAGCAACACCGTGCATACGATCCATCCCAGGATCCTAGAATCCTAGCATCATACCGAGGAAGCGTCTTACGACCCCTGTGAATGCGGAGGTGGATTGGTCTGGTGCGGTCTGCCGCCCCGCGTTTCCAGCAAAACAGTAGAAGCAAACGCCAAGACCGGTCCGGGATGTTTTGTGGAAGGGAGCGAGTCGAGGCGGAGGAGGCGCGCGCGGGCCCACACGGGAGGTGGTTCCGAGGATGGGGTGGCAGGGTCCAGACCTGTGGTTGTGGATGGCAGCGGACCGGCAGGCAGGCGGTGAAGGAGGGGAGGAGCGCCGTCCGGCCCGCGCGCAGAGAGGAGGAGCTTAGGTAAATTTATGCCGGCCGATGGAATTGTGCATGCGTGCGTGTGTGTGTCCGTGTGTGGCGTTTCCGCATTTTCTCCACTACATCTCGTGCGAACTGCACACCAAAGCCGCGCGGGCTGTGCCAAACCGAGCCGGAAAAGACAGGATTGGGGAGGGCGGAACGAAAGGGGACGGCATGGATGGTGCGGGGAATGGGTGACAGCGAACGAAAGGACCAGGCTGGCTGGACGAGCGAATGGGGCGACCTCGTGACGTCGCCCACTTCTAGCGTCCTTCCATTCAGGATCCCGAAATGCACTTTTTCTTGTTGGGGGCCGCGACGGGCTTGTGATGACTACCATGGATAGAGTCTCCGCGATTGGGCGGCCAAAGGTGAAGGTTGCATTTTCACGGGTTCCGGTAGTTTGAGGTGATGTAAGATGAGTTGGGCAGCAAGGGCTGACAAGAAGTGTGGGGCGCGAGACACACGTGTCGGCTGCTTGATGGTGGTGGTGCGCCTTTTTTTGACCCCATCGACCTCATTTGCCGGGCTTGCTTTGTTTTCGCGGTCAGGTGGCTTGGCCGTTCTTTGGGAGCGGGGTGGCCGTGGCTGGGAAGAGGAAGGGAACGAGTGCAAAGAAACAAATCAGAGCAGGCCGGCTTGCATTCGATAGCGCTATGCGGTGCTCCGGGGGGCGCCTAGGTCCGAGACTCAAGGACGACGGGCAAGGCATCGGGCCAGGCTTGCCTGGTCATGGGTGGGATTGTCGTGGGTCGCGGGCACATTGGGTCACGATGGAGCGGAGGGTTCCGCCAGCAGGCGGTGGGCGGCTTGACGGGTGTGTGTGGGGAGCTGTTTCGGGAAGGCGCCGTGTAAGTGGCCCAAAAACAGGCCCTCAATTCTAGTGGTGGCGGTGGGATTTTGCGTCTCGCTTCCGCCAATTTCAGCCTGCAGCACCCCGCGTCTTGACTCTCACCTGGCCTGGCTAGCGCCGGCTGGGACGGGCTAGCAGTGGCTCGGTGGTCAGCGGCCGCTCGCCGAGAAAAGTAGCGGACGAGTGAGAAAAAAGACGGGGCCGGGCGACACATCATCGACTGCAAGGCCGGGCTCTGTGCATGCAGGCGGTGCCGGATTGAGACACTGTCGATGCAGTCGCGGAGCGGGCTGCTGGGATGCTAATGTCGACGACCACACTGGGCTCCATTTTAGCTTTCCCTCGTGGGGAGGCAGACACCACATGCACACTGCAGCGGCAACAGCGCCGCTGCAACAGCAACTGGATGGATCGTCGACGCTGCAACTGCAGCAACACGCTGCACAAAGCACCTCAGAAAGCACCATATTGCAGCGGCAGACTGACTGGTGCACAATCCGACTGGAGAGCCGACTGGAGATCCGACTGGAGATCGGAACGCTCTCCCCATCGAATCGTGTGCTCGCTTGCCGTACGCAGACTGTAGGCATAATGTAGGCAGACTCCAACACGGAAAAGCAGACACGGAGCCTCAAAACACACGCCCACGGCACCGAGTTGGCGACGCGCCGCCCTCCCGCTCCACCGCCGGGCAGCTCTGACACAAGAGAATGCGTTCCCCTACCCACCCGTATAGAGTCACAGATCTCGATTTCTGTCCGATAGGCACGCGCGCACCCGGTTGAATTGCACTGCCTGGGACTGTGTTGTCCGTTGCCAAATATGGCACCATCAATGTCCAATCCTCTGCCAGCACAACGCCCTCGTTTTGCCTCCCGTTTCGTGGCAGCAGCCCACCGCGGCCGCAGCACCGTCAGACCGACGGTCTTGCTCACACTCCTGCGGCTCCTGAATCCCTGGCGGATGAGCCCAGACGAGTCGCTGGCAGGCAGAATTGGGGGATTGAAACGTGGCCAGGCGGACCTGACCCGACAGCCGGCGCGTTGGGAGAGGGACTGAGATGCTTGTGGTGCTGCTCGTGCTGGTACCTTGCTGCAACGCAAATAATGAATGTCGTTGCTGGCGACAAGCGGCGATCGCTCGGCCCAAAAGCCGACACCCAGCTTGGTCTACTAGAACGGAAAGCGGTCGTGATTTGGGTTGCCGAGCAAATGAAGTGCATGTGTCCCGGCCACCAGCTTCCCCTCACGATCATTGCGACTTCTTTTTTGTTCATTTCGCAGCTCCCTTCCCATTTTGTGCGTTGCTCAATGCCGCCTATGCAGGTATCCGACCAATGTGGAAAGCTCGGTCCTGTTCTGACCGCCCTAGCAAGGGAGCTCCCGGTCGGCCAGCGCCAATGGCAGGGCGGGGCCCTTTGGGCGTGCCCCAAGTGACTGAATCAGTGCTGGCCAAAAACCCGTTGGGTAGCAACGTCACGCGGTTGGGCTCTGGTCCGGGCCTGTCACGACACACCACGCCAGCCCAACGAGTGGCTGTACGACCCCTGGGACATCCTGCCTGCGACCATTCAGGCTGGCCTGGCGCCGAGAGACGCGCCCGCCAACGCTGCCAGCGGCCCTCTGGGCCCTGGAAACGCTCTGGCCTATGAGTCAGATGCGTCAACAGGGCACACACCGCAGCCAGGGAGGGCATGGCTGGGCCGCATGCGCGCCTGCACTGGGCTTGCAGTAGGCTTGCTGGGCTGGCCCCCATTTGCCCCGGGCCCCTCGCCTTGTTTCTTATAGACCCGGCCCCGGGGTGTTGCCGCCGTCGTGCCCCCTCGCCCTGATCCAAAAGGTCTTGCCCCAAAAGCAGCACAGCGCCGAAAGATGAGAAGCCAAGCAACCTATCCTTCCCTCTCAACCCATTTATGGAAAGCCGGACCACCGAGCTTCAGGCCACGACTTCTCTGCAGCTAGGAACCCGCAACACACCACGACCAGCTACCAATAATTACCACTCGGTCACCATCTAGACTAGACTCGACCACCCCGTCCAGATCGTCCACCGCTCTCGACGACGGATACACCAACACCTCGACGACATCGACGACGATACCCACAAATATGATGATGAGGCCAAGCGTGAGGACAGACATGTCTGTCATGGAGAGGCCCAGGAACAGCATGGACGACCAGTCGACCTCGGACAGGCTGAGGTCCCGCCTGTCGGGCGCCGTCGGCAGCATGGTCCCCATCGCCACCGGAGCCCAACAGCTCTTGAGGAGGAGGCGGTCGAGCGTCACGAACGACTCCCAGCTGTCCCTCAACACCAACGCCGCCTCGGCTGGCGGCTCTTCGATCGGCTCGCCGCCTCGCGTGAACAAGGCCGCCTTCGCTCCCAGGAGGCCAAAGGTCACCTTCCCGACCTCGCATTCCTTGGCGCTGCAGACTCTCTCGCGGCAGGGCCCTGAGCCAACCCAGAACAGCCAGCAGCAGCAGCAGCACCAGCACAACCAGCACCAGCATCAGGAGCTGAAGAAGCCGGCCCGCATCTCGCTGAGGCCCGCATTGAAGCCCTCTTCCTCCCACCCGCAGGGCAGCACACTCACCAGCACAGGCCGCCAATCCCGCCGCCGCCCCCCTCCGACCCGGCCAGCGGGCCGTCCATTGCGTCGTTGACTGACAGCGAGACCATGCCTCCGAGGCGTCCCGGGGCCTGTCCTTCCGGGCACCCCAGAAGATCGAGAGGCCGCAGCCGCCGTCTCCTCCCCAGAGCGCCGGGCGGCTTCCCTACTCCATGCCGGGCGGCTGGGACGAGCCGGACGAGCCCAACCCGCGGGAGGAGCACAATGAGATAATCAGGAGGCGACCCGTCGCCCACCACCAGTCGCTGCCGTCGTCGCCGCGTCACAGCCCGCGCGAGATCGAGTACATTCCCGACTCACGCCGCCAGTCCGAGTCTGACTTCAGTGACACTGACCTCTCTGAAAACACCGAGGCCACCACCGCCGAGTCTGACATCACTGTTAGCTACACCAAGCCGTCGAGGAAGACCAAGGTTCACCTCCCCAATGGCGGCAACAACACCCTCAGCCGCAGCAACAGCAACGGCAACAACAACAGCAACAGCTACAGGAACAATGACAAGAGGGCGCTCACGCCACTGCCCCCGCCGCCGCCCAGCCGCCGCCACCACAACCACGGCGGCAGCCGCCCGAACTCCCCTCCTAGCACCCGCGCACTGGAGCGCATTATTGCGAACAAGGGTGCACCCCCTCCGCCCCCGCGCCCAGCCTCATCGGCACGCTCCGAGGCCGGCCGCCGTACCTTGCACATTGAGGTCATTGCCCCGCCGGCGCCCAAGGAGTCTGAGGAACAGATCAAGCGGCGCGAGGAAGAGGTCCGCCGCCGCCAACGCATCGAGGCCGATCTTCTCGGTAAGATTGCCGACCTGGAGCGCCAGCTGCAGGAAGAGGCCGAGTCCAAGATGGCCCTCATCCGTGCCCGCAGCCCGTCGCCCTCCCACGCACGTGAGACTGAGGCCGCCGCGGCCGCTGCCGCTGCTGCTGCCACGGCCGAGGCTCTGGCATCCAAGGAGCAGCTGAGCGGCGCGCTCGAGCGTCTCTCAGTTATGCAGGCCCAGCGCGAGGCCGAGGCCCAGGAGTCCAAGGAGCAGCTCAGCGGCGCACTCGAGCGTCTGTCTGTCATGCAGGCACAGCGTGAGGCGGAGCAGGCCGAGCGTGAGAGGCAGGAGAACAACATGCAGGCCCTGGTTCTGGCTCGCGACCAAGAGCGCAGCCGGAGCGAGGAGCTCGCCCGCCGCAGTGAGGAGCTCCAGTATCAGATTGAGCGGCAGGCCAAGGACCTGGCTGGAGTCAGGGAGACGCTCCTGGAGCAGAGCAAGGCGCTCGAGGACCGCTGCGCCCTGCTGGCGCAGGCCGAGAAGGAGCGCGACCAGGCCCGTGACTCCAAGATCGAGGCCCAGGCCCGCATCAGCATCCTGGAGCAGGAAGTTGCCGACGTCAGGGCGGCCAAGTCACAGTCCGAGATCGTCACCATTGAGCGTCTGGCTGCCAGCGAGCTGGTGCGCGAGGTCCTGGAGATCAAGGTGAACGGATTCGAGGCTGAGGTCAAGAACAAGGCCATGGAGATTGAGGATCTGACCAAGGCGCGCGACGAGCTTAACATCGAGCTGACAAGGTCCAAGGCCGAGGTAGTCATCCTCACCGAGGAGAAGATGACACTTCAGGTGGCCAAGGCTGAGGCGGAGAAGAGGATCGCCGAGCTGGAGGATGATGGCTCCAAGATGAGGGTCACCATCGCCACGCTTGAGGGTGAGAAGGCCGTTTTGGAGACCAAGGTCGCCAACGTCGAGGAGGAGATCAAGAACAAGCAGGCCAGGGTTGATGACCTGGAGAAAGCCACCGCCGAGAAAGACACCCAGATCACGACCCTGACGACCGAGAAGAATGGCCTCTCGACAGAAGTGGTCATCCTCACTGCCGCCAAGGAGGAGAAGGAGAAGGAGCTCGCCGCCACCAAGGAGCAGGGCGAGATGGTCGTCACTGCGCTCACCAACAAGATCACTGCCATCGAGACCGAGAAAGAGAAGCAGCTGGCAGAGGCCAAGGAAATGACCGAGAGGGAGGTCGCCGCTGCTAAGGAGGAGAGTGCAAGGTCTCTGGCGGAGCTGCAGGACAAGATCAATGCGGCCGAGGCTGAGGCCACCAAGATCCAGGCCGAGCTCAAGGAGCTTCAGGACAAGACGCCCGAGGACTACACCGCCGCCGTCATCAAGTTCGGCAAAGAGAAGGACGAGCTGTCTGAGAAGGTCAACGCGCTGCAGGCCGAGGTGGACAACAAGGCGGCCGAGGCAGACACCAAGATCGCGGCCTTGGCCACGGAGAAGGCGGGCCTCGAGGCCCAGAAGGCGGCGCTCGAGGCCGAGACCAGGAGGATCCCCGAGCTGCGCGACGAGGCGGCGGCGCAGGCGGCGGCGCTAGCCTCCAAGATCGCGCTGGCCCAGCAGCAGACGGCCGAGGCCCAGGCGGCGCAGCAGGAGGCCATGGCGGAGATGCAGCGCATGTCGGCGCACATCGCGGCGCTCAAGACGAAGATCTCGGAAGCGTCCAAGTCGCGGAAGGAGGCCAAGAAGAAGGCCAAGGAGGGCTTTTTCTTTGTGCGGCCGACGCAGGACCGCGGTAGGATGTAAGTCTTGCCCGCACACACGACATGCTCCGCCCGTTTCCCGAACAGCAAACTAACCATTTTCCTCTGCAGGCAAGTCATGAAGAAGAACGAGCTCAAGGAGCTCCGCACTTCTCGCAGCTCCTCCCGGACTGGCGCAGACAGCCAGGCGTGAACGATGTTTCGATTTCCCTTTGTTGCCCGTTTCATTCGTTGCCAATTTCATTTGTCAACCTCTCCTTTTTTTCTCCTTTTTCCCCTTTGTTCCGTCACCGAACGCTAATAGAAGGCTGGCTCTTTGCATAAAAATTTTTTAAAACCAACCACTCCATGTATGTATCATTTTATGTGTTTGTCTCTCTTTTTTTTCTTTGTCTAGAAGGGCATGAGCCTTGCGGCCACGCTGGCATACGATATCACGAGGCGGCAGTGGAAGACCAACAAAATGGCATGTACAGGGAGTTTTGTAGAATGATTTGAAGGGAACGATTCATGTAGGACGATAATGATAGCGAGGTGTAATTTGGCAGTTTAATTACATGTTTAGCGTTTGCAGCGTTTCTTGTCTTGTCTCCTGGAATATGAAGTATTCGTGCCTGGCGTGTTGGAAGTCGGGTCGTCCCGTTGCTCGTCGAATTTAGACTCGCTAGCTCCTGTGATTCCTCAACAGGATCATAGACCTGCTGCCACTCCCAGGTCCACTGAATGGCCTGGAACACCTTAAAAGCAGATGAACAGAACGAATCGAGATCGGCTTTTTTTTTTTTTAGGATAGTCTGCCCTCATTAGGCTTGCAGGCATTCTTCCCCTGCTGTTCTCGCACACTTCGCGATCCTCCGCGACATCAATCCCTCCCCTCCCAGTCGTTGTAATTAAATGAGTCCCGTTCCGTTCCGGCGCGGGAGATTGCCCCTGGCACGCCGCCCCGTCCCGGATCTAGTACTACGGCGTTGAAACTACCGCATTTTAATATTCCGCCGCCGGGGGAAGGAAAGGATAAAAGGTGAGGAAAAAAAGAGAGAAAAACGTGGGGAAAATGAGGGAAAGGAAAAAGGAAAAGGAAACGAAAAAGATGCGGAAGGCCATCGTATTGTGGGTTTTGGCTGCCTCAGGTGCTCATTCCCAAACGGGCAGTCCACGGCTCAGTGACGCGACTACTTCTGCTGTGCAAACATCCTTCTGTGCAAACATCACCCGGGCAGGCGGGGGAAAACCTGCTTCAGCAAGAGAGAAAACTTTCAAGCCTACAAATACCAACTCTGCCCTTCCACCCTCTACAACCTACCTAGGTAGACAAGTCGACCGACCCCCACGGTTGCGTCTACGAGAATCGCCAACTCCCCACAGCGACGGCTGTCTACCTCCGGCCGTTGGAGCGTCACCAGCAACAAAGCTATTGCCCCGACAGCCGCGATCATGGCTGATCCGGCGCCTCGAGCCCGCACCGTGCGAGGCCTGCCAAACGAGATTCTGTGCCAGATCTTCGAGGTCAAATGGGGCTCCAACAGAGCCAACCTCCGAACTTGACGACCTCGAGTGGTACGAGTTTCTCACCCAGAACACCGCTTCCATCCAGAACGTTCGTCTCGCGTGTCGGCTTTTCGCCGATCTAGCCGGACCCTTGCTCCTCCCGGTGGCTTCGGTTACAATCACCGACGCCTCGTCGCACAAGCGATTTGAGGAGATCTCTCAACACCTCGTCTTCAGCCGCCATGTCAAAGCGGTCCGAGTCTCCCTTTCGTACTACGAGGAACGCTTGGCCAAGGATCTGGGGGCTTTTGCCAAGCATATGGCACATCAGCTGTCCGTCCTCCCTGGCTTTACTCAGAACCCCACGGACCAAGCCCTCTCAGGGTTAGGCCCAATGGCAGGGCTCTCTCGATCAATATCGGCTCAGTGGCGTCAGATCTTCAGCGACTGGGAAAATGGTGTATTCACTGTTTGGAACGGCGACGTAGGCCGCAGGACGATCGAGGGTATCAAATGGCAGAAGTCCTCGGCTCTTCAGGTCTGCAAGTCCAAAGAGATTTTGTTAGCGGAACATAAAGCCTACAAGGAGTGCTGCGACCAGCAAGTCAAACTTGTGACCGACTATGAAGGGATGTGGAGAATCGGTCGATCCGTGGCCCGAATGCCAAACGCTACGCGGTTGATTTTCGACGATACCCGGTCTCTGGAAGGCCGCCGCTGTTCCGCAGCATACTCGGATGTTCTCCAGCCCAAACAGCCTACAGACAAAGATGCCGACCAGAACGCCATGGAACAAGCCGGCCATCAAGGTGTCCGGCCTACCAGGCCAAACATCGCCCTTCCGTCCTACTATCACAACTGTTTCAACAAAAGCTCATACAACTTCCCAGGCGACCTGCTAATTAGAACTGTGGTGGGGTGCAACGCCCATGGCGTGAAGTTGTCCGCCCTCCGAGTGCACGGAATGAGGGTGTTCAGGCATCCGCTTTCTTTCCCCAACCTCTCCTTGCAGGAGGCCCTCCGGAACGTCGACGTGCTGGAATTCACTTCTCCGACTGCCACAGCCGCTTGGGAGCTTCACGTTGACGAAGAAGACCTCGGAGATATGATACTCTCATCGCTCCTTGTATGGAACGGCGTCCGACGTGTCCATATTGATCTCGAGTTCTCGACAGACACAGACGAGGAGGATATCTTCCGTTACTTCCATGGCCAGCCTCGACTCGAGGTTCTCCGTCTGAGCAACGGAGATGGGCGTTTCAGCCCTCGACGGGATTTTCTTGAGCAAGCTTCGTCACTCGCTCAGTTCCGCTTGACGGAGTATTCAGGTTACAGAACCGAGACGGTGGATCTGGAGCGGCTCGCCGACCTATTCAGGACTCACCATCCGCGTCTCCTGAAGAACAGCGCAAAGGCAAGGCCTATTGTAGGCCCTTCGGTCGCTTTTGAAAGTCCTGCATTTGGCTCTCACTTCGACCCGCAACGGAACATGGCTGGCAAAGTGGCAAAGTACATTCAGGGCCAGGTTGATGTCAACCCTATATCCGAGGACGTCGAATACAACGTGTGGGCTGATCATTCGACCGATTCCGAGTAACCGCTTGCCTCAGTGGCTTTGCGTGTTCAAAGGCCTGAGACAGCAGAAGGTGGAGTGACCGAGGTGATTGTGAAGGATCTGGGGGTCTTTGAGATAGTTTGCTCTTGTTTTTGTTCTTGGTCAGGATCAATTTTCATCTTCCTTTTTTTCTCTTTGCTCGCGGACCGACTTCCATTTCCCATTTCTTCCCACAGCTATGCCCAAAACTTCAAGCGCGAGCTCCGCAGTGTTGTTTTCTACAGGGGCGTCGTTGGCATTGCAGACAGAACCACCCACCCCACCCACCCTACGGACGGAATTATACAGTTTGCCAGTGCTCGGGAGTTGAGAGGGTCTTACAATCAATGCACCACACATGCTAAATTGGATCTGCTACCTGGGTACCAAGATGACTATCTATACAGACACCCCAAAAATCACAAGACAAATCTGATCTAAAAAGCGTCACAAGAGGTTCGAGAAATCACGCCGACCGATACCACACAACGAGATTTTGTTTGCTTGCATTTAGGCAGAGGGCGACGGCGGGGCCGGACGAGGGCGGGACAGTCCTGAGCTCGACCTGGGCGTTCTTGGCGCCGTTGGCGTCGGTGGCGTTCCAGACAAGGGCCTTGACGCCCTCGTCGGCGGTGGGCTGGGCGAAGAAGGCGGTCTCGAGCGCGCCCGTCTTCTGGTCGATGTGCAGGGCCAGCTTGCCGTAGAACTCGAAGCCCTTGGTCTCGGCCTGGCCGACCTTGGCCGGGTCGGCGCCGAGGGGGAAAAGCCGACGGACTTCGAGTCGGCGTTGGGCCGGGGAACGAAGAACTGGGCCATGTCGAGTTTGGCGGTGCCGTTGGTGCCGTTGGTCGAGCCCAGCCAGGAGCTGCCCTGCTTGGTGACTGTGGTGGCGGTGGTGAAGAGGAAGTTAGTTTGACGTCAATGGGTGGAGGGGGTTCCGATTTTTGGGTTTGGGTTTGGGTTTGGGTTTGGGGGCAATGCCGCTGGGTGGGGGGCTTTGTCAGGGGAAAGGGGTTATATGATCGATGGTATATATGTGGGTGGGTGTTTGGCAGCTGAGTCGAAATTGGGTGGCGACGCCAAGGGGGATTTTCAGGAACGTACACTGGACAGGCTCGGCGCCCGTCTTGGTGATGTCGACCTTGGTGGTGTCGACCAGGTAGGCGGTGCCTGCAAAAACACGAACAGGGAACACGCTGTCAGTTTGATCTGCGGCGAGTGGTGCCAGCGGTCCATTTCTGGGAGAAAACATACCGTTCTTAGCGCAAATTTTGAGGCCGCCCAGGCCGCCTCCGTAGGCGTACAAGGAGAAGTTCTGCCCGTCAGGGAGCTGGGCCAAGGCCAGACCGGAGGCGGCCGAGAACAGCGACATGGCGCTGGCGACGACGGGGAGGATGTGCATCATCTTGAAAGATTTTGCGGAGTGTTTGGTTGGCGTGTCTAGCCTGGTGGTGCAAAAAAAAGCGAAGCTTGTAAGGGAGCGAGCGTGATGCTTGTCTGAGTGAACAAGAGTTTGTTGGTTGAGAAAGAGTGTGGTGAGGGCAGAACGGCGAGGAAGAGTGAAAGGACTTCGCTGCTGGAGCAAGGAAGGGGAGGAGGAACATGACGGAATGGTTGGGAGTCTTACCCGGCGCCTTTATCTCTCTCGAGGTTGCGGCACCACCGACTTTGCCCCTGAATAGGAGCTCGGTCAGGGGGCGAGATGGCATCAGAAGGGAAACATTCTTCCATGGCAAAGCCGCCGCACGCGCCCCTTTCCATTCGGACTCTTGGCAGCCATCGTCATCCTCAGGTATAGTGCGGTCCTTCGTGCGCGATTATCGGCGAAAGGCGAGCGTGCACACTTGCAGGCGGCCGCTTTGCTGGGCCCCCCATCCGGTGGCTCTGGCATACCAGGGGCCCCAGATACCTATCCTGATATGCAAACGGTGGGGGGAGGGAAGGGCGTGCGGTGGTGGCCCTGGGCTTGGGAGGCAGTGCGCTTAGGACCGGGATGTCCGTGTCGTTTGGTGCCCGCTAAAAAAACCATAGGACTCCATTGCGAGCCCACCCGACGATGATCGGCAGTTATTGACCGCAGACAGCTCTGGGTCTCTGCCCTGGACGGACGCGCGGCGCATAGGCCACCGGCTCCTCCAGCTCGTTCACGTCACTGCCGTCGCTTGCGTTTGGCCGAAGTGTCCGAGTCAAGGGCTTGGTGGAGTCGGCCAACGGCGGGGGACGGTTGCGATGTGTCACGCCGACTCGATATATTGGATCCTGTGAGGCTGAGGATGGGGTTTTTGCCGTGGCCGGCCCCCTTGCGGGATACAGGGCGCCATCGGTGGAGAGAGGACGGTGGGCGTGTGAACGTTTGTCACGTCCAGCGCAGGCGGGAAATAGGGGGCAGCCAGGTTCGAGGAGAGGTTTGTGGCGTGGGCGCTCAGCCGCCGCAGCGAATGACGACGACGCTAAGCATAAACAAGACGGGATATATGCATACCCAGGATTTAGATGAATGCCGCCAAGACGCGCAGTTGCAACGGGCGGGGAGCGTCGCTGCCAAAGGCGGCAATTGAGCGCGAGGTGATTGGGCGTGCTTGCGCCAGCGGCCAAGAAGGGTCGTCGGGAAGTGGGCAAAGGTGAAGGGTGCTGGGATGCGAGGTGAAGGATGCCTTGCCCAAGGAAAAAAGGAGGCCCCACCGCAGGCGGACCAATTCAGGTACCAGGCCTCCCCTGTTGGCTGGGGGAGGGATCCCGCCCTGCGAGAGGATCCACCATGCCGTCACACACCCCTCTCCATCACAAAATCCCCGAGTCGCTCGTCCCGCAGCCGCACTCGCCGTCCATGCTGCGGAGCGGCGATGGAGATGGCGACGAACCGTGTTTTCTGTTTGGAGTCTTCCTTCCCCAGCGGCGAGGTGCGTGTCCTGCATCTGCCGCCCGCACGCATGGGCCTTCACGGGAGTCACCGGCGTCCCAAAGAGGCACCAGATGTGGCCAAGACAATTTCATCGGTGGGTTTTCGTTTCCTTGTTTGCTCCTTTGTCTTCCCTCCCGCGTGTTCCTTTTCCCACGACCCCTCCCCAACGAAACCCCCCAGCCGTGCCACTCAACGCTGGTGGAAGGCCTTGCCTGCTGAGGCGGGCCTAGCGTCTGCCATCTGTTTCGGGCCTAACGTCTGCCATCTGTTTCGGGCCTACACGCTAGCCCAGTCCGAACAGAGCTCGACAAGCCTTGCCCTGCCAAAGTGTTTTCCTTCAGCCAGACGTCCGCGTCTAAACGTCTAAACGGGCCGTACTGTCGCAGAGGTCGGCTATCCTTGCGTTGCCTACCTGGTTTTCTTTATGTTCCTGCTTGCCGCCAGCCCGTTGCCAAGGTCTGAGCGTGCAGCGGCCTCGAGTCGTCGATTGATCTCTCGCAGAGGGCCCTGCCAAGACATCTGCCGAAACCTGTGCCTGATTCGTCAGTGTCAAGGCAGGAACGGTGCAAGAAAGTCAATTGGGTAATCGGATAATCAGAATCTGCCTTCCCTGCCCTGCGGGTCGCAGCGGATGCGACAGTGACAGCCTTTACGGGTTGTCGACAAAGCGCGGGCGAGATGTACATATCGTTCCCCAAAAGGGGTCGCTTTGGCAATGGCATGAGGCGGGTGGCGGGCGGGGACGACGATGTGTGACATTCTACATTGGCCACACTTTCTTCTCTGCACCCTTTGGCCACCGGCGAGCAGCATAGCGAAGATACTATAGCTGATCTCGGCGAGACGCGTGGCAAGGTAGTCGAGTTGTCTGTGTTTTACCAAGTTTGTACTTTAGCCCCACCCCCGGCTGGAATCACCGAATGTCTGCTTCTGTATTACAGACCAACACCCGCTCAAAAGTCCATAGTAGACAATCCCCGGCTCTTATTGCACTGGTGGGTCTTTGGTTCGTTTATCTGATAGTCGTGGGCGTGATCTTGGCGCGGGCTGAGCCTGCTGCGCCCTACGGACTAGCAGCACACGCGTCGCCCGTTCTGATGGACGCCTGCGCACAAGTGGATCGCACACTCCCCTGGCGGAAAATCCCGCGTACCGGCTGGCCACCTTCGAGTCAGTGGGGACAGGGGACGACTTCAGGTCTAGTGGGCTCATGGGTTCACGGGGGAGGTCTGAGAGTATTGGACTCCTCCTCCTCCTGTGGACTTGTGGAAACACCATGCCAGCGATAGGGGGTTGGCGGCGGCATGGCCGGGCCCAGAGGGCCGTGAGGAGGCGCCTTGTGACGGATGCACACGCTGGTAGATGCGGTGGTGGCCCTGCGGCGATGGGAATAGCTGACGACGTTCGATATATAAGGATGCTTTGATGCGCCTTCGATGTTGGGAATGTCTTCTTTCCTCACCAGGCCACGCACCCTTCTTTTGTGCCCCTGAATCCTACACATTCTTTTCTTTTGGACTCACAAACACATACACACTCTTTTTCTTCCCATCAGCCATCACCGTCAAGATGGGTTGTCATTCGCTCATACTTCTATCCCTCGCCGCTCTCGGCCTCGCATCTCCCATCGTGGAGCTGCAGCAGTCGGCGGAGTCCTGGATTCAGCCACGGGCTGCGTGCTCAGGCAACACCCCCACCACTCGCAACAAGTGGTGCGACTTCGACATCACCAGCGACTACTACACTGGCAAACACCCCAACACGGGCGTCACCAAGGAGTTCTGGCTGGAGCTGACGGACAACGTCACCGTCTCCCCCGACGGCGTCCCTCGCTACGCCCAAACCATAAACGGCACCATCCCGGGCCCGACCCTCGTGGTCGACTGGGGTGACGATGTCGTCGTGCACGTCACCAACAAGCTCACCAAGAGCGTCAACGGCACCAGCTTCCACTGGCACGGCCTGCACCAGAAGGACACTATCATGAGCGACGGTGTCGTTTCCGTCACTCAGTGCCCGACCATCCCCGGCGAGACCTTCACGTACAAGTGGAAGGCCACCAACTACGGCTCCTCGTGGTACCACTCACACTTCGCGCTGCAGGCGTGGCAGGGCGTCTTTGGCGGCATCATTATCAACGGCCCCGCCAGCGCCAACTACGACGTGGACGCCGGCATGGTCATTCTCAGCGACTGGGGCCACAAGACCGTCGACGAGCTCTGGCACCAGGCCGAGCTCTTGGGCCCGCCCAGGCTCCAGAACGCGCTGATCAACGGTCTCAACGTCTACGGTCCTGAGGGCAACCAGACTGGCAAGCGCTGGGAGACCAAGTTCGAGGCCGGCAAGTCGTACCGCCTGCGCATCGTCAACACGGCCATCGACAACCACTTCAAGTTCGGCATCGACAACCACACCATGACCGTCATCTCCGCCGACTTCATCCCCATCAAGCCGTACGAGGCCACCATGATCAACGTCGGCATGGGCCAGCGCTACGACGTCATCGTCAAGGCCGACAAGGCCGCCGTCGCCTCCGACTTCTGGATGCGCGCCATCCCCCAGAGCGCCTGCGGCGACGTCGAGATGGCCTCCAACACGCGCGCCATTGTGCACTACGGCGACAGCAAGGGCGTCCCCACCACGACCGGCCACGCCTACGTCGACTCGTGCGAGGACGAGCCCGAGTCCAAGATGACGCCCATGGTGGTCAAGAACGCCGACGCGCCCAGCTGGGAGAACATGCAGGTCGCCACGGCCGGCCGCAACGCCAAGAACGTCTTCCGCTGGTACCTCAACTCGACCACCATGGAGGTCGACTGGTCCAACCCGACGCTCAGCCAGATTGCCGCCAACAAGACCTCGTTTGCGCGCGGCAACGCCGTCATGGAGCTGCCCGAGGCCGACAAGTGGGCCTACGTCATCATCCAGACCGACTTTGGCGTCGCCCACCCCATCCACCTGCACGGCTTCGACTACTCGGTGCTCGCCCAGGGCTCGGGCCGCTACCGGGCCGGCGTCACCCCGCTCCGCCTGAACAACCCCATGCGCCGCGACACGGCCATGCTCCCCGCGGCCGGACACCTGGTTCTGGCCTTCAAGACGGACAACCCGGGCGCGTGGCTGATGCACTGCCACATCGGCTGGCACACGGCCCAGGGCTTCGCGATGCAGTTCGTCGTGCGCCGCAACGAGATCAAGTCCAAGAGCCTCATCAACAACAACGAGCTTGAGCGCACCTGCGAGCCGTGGAGGCGCCACGTCGGCAAGCACAACATCAAGCTCCAGGACTCGGGCATCTAAAGCAAGCAAGCAAGCAACCCCCTTGCGAACCAATAACAGCAACATCACGAACATTTCCTGGGCGTTTCTCTTTTGTCCCTTTCATTTTCGTGACTTGGAATTAAGAAGAAAAAAAAAAAACAAGAATGGGGTGTGGGGACAGGGTTGCAGTTCCAAAAGACCGTCCGCCCTGAAGCACCGCGATGCTACGGTGGCAGCGATCGGACCCCCACCGCGCCCCGCCGCAGCCGTCGCCCACAATAAACCCACCGGCTCACTGGCTAGGAACACAGCGACAGACCGGTGAATAGAGAGTGGGGGCAATTACCCGCGCCGGCTGGGCCTTGCCTGGAGGGATGGAGAAAAAAAAAAGGATCTGTGTGTTGGATGGGTTTTCCTTGTCTCTCTTTTTGCTTGCGCTTTGCTTTGGATGTCATGTCTCTAGATGGTTTTCCCTTGTACTTGTACGTACCTCTTTGTTCGTTGCAGTCAGAATGTCCGTTTTTCCTTGTCGAGTGCCAAAAATCGCATGTTCGCCTTTACCATTGGTTGCCCTTGACCTTTTGCCTGTCGTGAAATGGATGTCACCTTTTTGCCTTGCTTCTTCCCAGGAGATTGGCTCACGTAACATGTCGTCCGTCCACTATTTCTGCGCCTGCCCATCCACTCGCAACTACCGATACGGAACGCGGACAAATGGCACCCAAGAGCAGGCCAACCGCGAGCGCAGACGGAACTGCCGTTAGGCGACCCTCGACCCATGTTCTGCCGCGTCTGATCTCCCTAGAAATGCCGGCGGCCCCAGCTCGTCGGGATGGACACCCCGCCGCCCTCGCCATTGGCAGTGGATCGTTTGAATTGAACACTCCACCACTCCACCGGAGCCCACATGACCGCGGAGTGCTGCGCGGGAGATCCACCGATGGAAGAAGTGGGCTGAGAAATAAAGTGGCCGCCTGTGCCCAATCAAAGCTGGGCCATTTTTGCTTGGCTATTTCGACGACTTTTTTCCATTTTGGTCACACTGCGAGCCAGGGGCGACGTTCGCTGCGCCTCGGTGGGGAAAGGGGGGGAAAAAAGGGAGAAAAAAGAAAAGAAAATAAAAGAAAAAAGGGGGTCGCAGTCCCGTCTGCGGGTGAGATGCTTGATTCCTTTTCCCGCCCTCGCTATCTGGTTCAACCACGGTTGTTGCCTGGCCGGAAGCCAGCATAAATGACCAAGCTTAAAATCTCAACGGCAGCAAAACAAACAGCGAAACAAGTTTAAACCTCTCTGCCGGACCATGGTTCCCAGGCTTTGGTGTGCGTGACATGCTGTCGGTCCGGGCCGCCGAGTGGTTTGTTTCCTCAAGCTTTCAATCCTTGCGGCACACTCTCCAACAGGCCGTGCTGCGGGCTTTTTGGTCCGACGACTCCAGAAAAGAAATAGACCTGTCATCTGGGTCCCGAGTATTTTGACAGCACCCGACCAAAAAAAAAAAAAAAAAAAAAATTCCGAACCGCGAAAGTTTCCCAGTGATACACTCGCAACAAACGCAAATAAATAACGTTTAATTTGCAAAATATGAACATAAGGGGAAAATCCACATTTGAGATTTATAAAGCAGTTATTTTTCCTTATAAATTTGGCTGTTTTGTTGGAAATATGGTGGATTGAAAAATGTAAGTTTGTTTCCTTCAAATAATATCCCCAGGTTGGAATTCCGTTTGCGGTTCAGTTTTTTTTTTGGTCGGGGTGGACGGTTGGCCTACGTGTTTCGGCGCGATGGGCCCAACGGACATCCACGGCACGCCGGATGGATGTCTCCGGGCTGCACCTGGCGGTGACTAGACTACTCGATAAATATCCCTGTCGCCTTTTTTTTTCTCTTCCCTTTTTTTGCCCGTCCTTTTTGCTGATAACAAATTTTCGATACGAGACGGGCGGTAGATCAGCGTCCCACCCGAGCCCAGCTTGGCCTTTTGCAGAGCCGGCAAGCGCAAGCGAGAAAGCGAGGCAGTTCACACGCCAAGTCGCCAAACCCAGCCCGCAATCCAGGAGTCGCACACATCGTTGCAAGGAAATATGGGGCTCGTTTGCTGAGCCTCCCGAATCGTCGTCAGCGGCCCCCCCACCCGAGCTGGGCTGCGTCACCCTTTGTCTACATCGACGATGGAGACCAAACCTAGTCTATAATGGCCAAGTGCCGCATCCGTTGATCGGTCATTTTACGGTTGTAGGACTGTCTCCGCGGCTGGTCGCAACGGGTATGCTGCTCGCGGTTAGGCTTTCTGTCCGAGAAGACAGGGAGTAAACCACCACACCCCGGTGTAGCTCTCCAGGAGCAGTAGTTATCTCTTTGCCCATCGAGCCGCTCCCCGAATCTCTCTCGGTGCTACATCGTGTAGTATTTGACGCGCGTCCAGGCACGCCCACATGTCAGGTTATGTCGTTTGGTTCTGTGCTCCTGCCTCGGTTTCCGCCAACAACCCGCCCTAGGTCGTCCCCCGAGCCAGTCCGTGGCGATGACGACCCCAAGTTCGTTACGGCCCTTCGCCGAGCTCAGTCGGGCATTCCATACGCGGCCGCGGTCAAGCTTGCGTCCTTGCGCCGGGCACGGGGGAACCGATCTGTGCCTCGGCGCGTCCCCGGCTGTTCTGGGCGGGGAGTCCATCAGCGATGTCTCCCCATGCGCCGCATCTCGGCGAGCCGCCCTCACAGTCGCCCGTTCTGATTTCTTTTTTTTGATTTTTTTTTTCTCCTTGTTGTCTGTTCCCCTCCTTTTTCCACCCTTCGTTAGCTCGGTGCCTCGTCGCAGCCGTTGCGGGGTTGACCTTGTAGGCGTGGTCAGCGGGCGCTTTGGTGGACGAGGCACCACTTTGGCCGAGAGGCTTTCTTTGTGCCGCTGCAGGTTGGCTGGCTGGCTGGCCGTACTCGAGGCGTGGCTGTTGATGGCGCGCCGCACGTAATGGCGTGCTCGGCTGCGATGGCGCGCTCGTGTGCGTATCTCGCCCAAGCGGGCGTGGACATGTTCGTCCGGTCGATAGTCGGTTCTGCTTTGCATTTTCTTCCTCACTGCTTTGTTCGTGGTCGCAGATTATACCGGTCGGGACAGCGGCGCGCCGTCGGTGTTGTGGGACTTTGTCCCATGGCGCGTCTAGAGAGCCTATGCCGGAACGCGCGTGGCCACATCACTGGCTGGTGTACCGCCGCACTTGGGGTGGAAAAAGTTGTTGCTTCAGACCTTTCCCCTACTATCCAACAGCAAAGGCCCGTGCCTCTCCCAGTTGATAAGCTCTGCCTGGGAAGTACTCTCTCAATCCCGGGAGCGTGGGCGGTTGGTTAAAGGCTACGGTCTCTAACCGAGCGCCCACGCTCCCGGGGCCTTCTTGTTTTTTGCACCTTTAGCGTCCTTCCCTCTTTTATTTCCAAGCCCATGTCCGTAGGATTTTTTCTTCAGCTGATAACATATCTGGATATGCCAGCCGCAGCGCAAAATTGGGGGACCAGTTCGGCCTTTGGGCTCAAAGACAAGCGCTCATTTTAGACTCAAAGCGTGGTCAGCGGGTGAGCGAAAACAGAAAAAAGAATTGACTAGCTAGTTGGTATGCACTACGCTCGCCAGACTGACAAGTCCGCCACTACAGGTCTCGCGCCAGCTCCTTTGGCCATCCTGTCCTGCCTCGTGCCGTCTGTCTAACTACGTCCCTGACTACCCCGTCGCTTGCCGTTGCCCTTGAACCTGCACTTCCTCAAGCGCATGTTGCTCCTAGTCTTGGATGGGACCGTGGTCCTGAAGGATCGTCTGGGTCACTCGAACAGCCTGTTTCTCTTCCCATATCAGGATCCGTGATCACCGCACGGTGACATGTTTGTACCCAGGGCCAAAGTTGAATGTCTTGTATGTCATAATTAGGTTCCTCTCGGTCAGTATCGGCTAGCAGTTGGGCACTTCGGGGCACGGAAGTGTCCAGTTGCGAGCCGTCATCGCGCCCTGCAGTTGTTTTGTCGAACACAGTCACAATCTCGCACAATGAGAGCCAGAAAAGCGGTGGAAGCTGGTAGATTTAAAAGAGTCTCGCTCGTGCATGTACATGTCCAGAGACACAAATTCAGTCAAGCCTCACCGGAAAGGAAACCCCGCATTCGCCGCGCGAACCATCCTCCAACTCTTTTTAAACAAACCCGCCAACCTCCAGCCAAATTCCTGTCTGTCTCTGTCTATTACATGCACTGGTCGCCATCACATCAAAATTCACTGAGATTCAAAGGAAGGGGTTGTAGGTCTTTATGCTTTATGCATTTCCATAGGTTTGAGGAAATGCGGTGGAGTATGTAGACCTTGGTGTTTGATATTTTCCATGCGGTGCAAGCATGTAGAAACACTGGCAGTTTCCCAATGCTAGCACCTGGAAGCACAAGTTGGACTTGTGATGCAGAGCGCTTGGGGGAGGAAGGTGGACAGGATAGAATGGGACTGTCAGTTGGATTGGACCAAAGACAGGGGCTACCGATAGCATCCACGGTCATTGCCGCTGCCTGGGATCGCTCTTGACAGTTTGAAGGTTGGAGCCTATGGGCGTCACCCCGCGCGATACTTTTTGGACGGACCAGCTGCAGCGGCGGAAAAAATGCCTGGGATATCGGTTGTGCGGTGGGGAGGCGAGTAGTGGGAGGGGCCCCTAAACAAGCGGGGTGTCGTCGCGTTCCTCAACCGGACGCCAGGCGGCGAGTTGCCTGGCCGGGCTCTACTAGCGAGACCTGTGTAGCAAGCGGTAAAGAGAAGATAAGGTGAAGTGAGGATGAGGTGCAGTGACTGCTGCTCCCGGCGGTGCCGGTGTGTTGTTGGAGTGTTGTCGTTGTTGGCGCGGTCTCTGCTGTTGGGAGGAGAAAGAAGGAGAGAAGTCAACGAGGCGGGCTGGGGGGAGAGGAGGGGGGTTTTTATACTCGCGGGCAACTCCAATTCCGGCCGCAAATCAGTAAAGTCGTGCCCGCCGCTGTAGGGCTGCCTAGAGACAAGAGCCAATCAGAAAATTCTGCGCCTGGCGGGTAAATAATTCTATAGAGCTCAATAGATCTGAATAGAAGAGATGACAGGGGTGCTTGAAGAGACTAGCCAACCAGGAGCCTCCCAGGCAGAGAACAATGTCAAAAGTCTGTGGGGCTTCGTCCGAAAAGCAAACAGCGCCGGCCAGTCACAGCTCTTGCGGAGGAAAGTCTCCAGCCCCGCTCCACAGTCAGAAGACGGGAGTGACGCGACGTGCGAGTTTTCAAGCTTCCATTTTGTTCCAGAGTCGCGTCAAGTCGCGTCGAAGCTAGGGTAGACGCGTAGGTACGGGGCACAGGCAGACGCGCCGAAGAGGGGTGAGGGGTGGGAATCAGAGGCTCTCACCAACTGCCCGTTTCCACGGCATGATATGGGGTGTCTGGCTATCACTCTCTACACGGGGCACGCCCTAAGCCCGGCGGTGTCCGGGCAAGTTCTAACAGACGCTTGAGGTGCTGGCAGAGCGGGCAGCCCTCCTCGCCACAGGCTGGTGCCTCTACTATCAAAACTGGCTCAGCCTAAGCACCAATCTTTCCTCACTGATGCCTGAGCCATTTCCATTCTCTACAGCACTGACTGACAAGAAGTGACAGTAGGGCGTCTGAACTCTGGTCTCAAAGTTGCAGTGTTTTTGTAGATAGTTATTGAAAATCATATCTGGAGGTGTGGGAGGATTTCATTTGAAAGTGACAGAAATCTGACGTTCATCAGACTTTGCAATGACTCAAGCCTCCTACATCAGCCTACAAAGCCTACCATCTCCATCTTCTTCAAACAACTCGCTCCCGACCCCGGTCACGGCGTAAAGCAGTCCTTCTGGGTCGTACTTGCGCTTGATGCGGAGAAGTTTCTCGTAGTTTACGCCGTAGAAATGCTCCTGGAAACCCCGTTGCTGAAAGTTGGCCTCGTTGAGGTATGTGCCAGAGCCGGGAGTGGCGGCCTCTAGCATCGGGTAAAGACGTCAACAAGCTGTCTCTGCTTGGCCTCCATCTTGGCCCGCGCGGCCGCCAGTGCTTCGCTGCTGCTATCGCCCCCGTAGTCCCACGGTCCGACGGCTATGCAGTGCGTGGCCGCGTCGCGCCAGGCCGGCAGGACCGCGTTGTCGGCGACCCTCGGCAAGAACGACGTGTAGGTGCTGCTGTCTGAAACGGCGCCACTCACGTCGAGCGCCTGGCACGCGACAAAGAAGTCCCCTGCGACGGTGATGTTGCGCAGCGCCCGCGTCACGGCAGCGTTGGCGGCCGGCGCGCCCACCACCGCGCGCGGGATCAGCCGGCTGCCCGTGACCTGGCCGGTGCTGAAGATGCCGTACGGCAGCGGGCCGAGGTCGCGGGCGAAGTGCGTGAGGAAGTCGGGCGACTGGTGCGACTCGAAGGCGAAGGGGACTCCGCGGCGCTCGAGCTCGGCCAGCACCGTCGAGCGGAGCAGGCCCGCGACCTGCGCGCCGTCCCTGTCCGTCGCGGTCAGGCTGAACATGCTGAAGGTGTTATTGGTGATGGAGTACAGGGCCGACACGCCCTGGGCCAGCAGGGGCGGGAAGGCGGCGTGGACGGCCCCGACCGCGTCCCAGAAGACGTCGTTATTGCTCGTGTTGCCACCGCCACCGCCCGAGATGCCCGCGTCGCCGAACCGCAGCGTCGCGCCGCCGATGGGTCCGTCGCGGTGCAGGCGCACTGTCATGCTCAGGACCACGGCGAACGTCCCGCCGCCGCCGCCGCTCAGGGCCCAGTAGAGGTCGCTGTAGGCGTTCTCGGGAGTGGCCACGACGTGCTCACCGGTCGCGGGCACAACCGCCTCCCAGGCCAGCACGTTGTCGGCGCCCAGACCGTAGACGCTGCTGAGGGTCGAGTGGCCGCCGCCCTGGGAGTAGCCGCCCGCGATGCCGACGGTGGCGCAGGTGCCGCCGACCACGCGGTACCCGCGCTCGTGGGCGGCTAGGTAGGCCTCGGCAGCGATCACGCCGGCGCCGAGCTTGATGGCGGGGCCGGTGTAGTAGGGGTTGGTGTAGTTCTCGATTACCTCTCTCGTTTTGAGATTCTGCGTCCACAGAGACAAGCTCCCCTTTCCGGTTGACTTGCCTAGGTAGCTTGAAGTGATCGAGCTGGTGTCAGCTCCACGGACACTCATCCAAACCCGCACTTGAACGGGATCTGGGACTTTGTGCACTTTCGGGGACTTACTCGTGGCCTGTGTTCTTGATCACCAGACGAACATTATTCTTTCGCGCAAATCGGATCCCAGCCACAACAACCTCCTCTGCAGTCACATTGATCGAATAGCTCGCGTAGTTCCCCAGCTCACACGGCTGTGCCACAGGCGTGTACGGGTCGCAAGACCTATTCTGGACCCAGGGGAAGCCGACCTCACCCGGGACAGGGAAGCTGCGAGGATTCGTGCACGTGTGTTAAATGTCATATCTTGTTCGATGAAAGGAGCTGAGCCCACATATCGGCGGCGACCGACGTGACCTACTGGGCGACCGGGAAGTTCCAGAACGTCTTCAGCCACTGGCATGCTGATGCGTTGAAGCGTCCGTCAAACATGCCACCAGCGTGACCACACTGGCGGCGGGCACGGTGGAAATGAGCCTGCCGCCCACTGATTCATTGAGCGTCTTCCATGCGTGGTCAGCCGGCCAGGTTGCGTCGCCAGGGATAGATTTGCATGGCCCTGTGGTGTCCGCTGACGACAAAGCAAAAAGACACAACAAAGGGATGTTGCGGCGGCCCATCATGTTGAGGAGAAAGGAGCGATTGAGAACCAGATGGAGCTTGACAAAGGAGAAGAAAGGCAAAGAGGCGGAGTCACTTTCACACGGAAAGGCATAGGCGCCGGGCCACTGCTGCTCCTGATTCCGGGCCCGTCTGGGTCCCTCAGGCGGTGACTTTAACCGGAACGGCACCGTTCAGGTGGAAGACTTTTGATATTTGCCTATTGTCATGACAATCTCAGATCCGGTATTCTATGCCCACCTCTTGCCGAGCCAGGTTCACCAATCTGAAGCCCGGCTCGGAATCTACCGTCTCCGTAGGCGTAAATGCAGGTTGTCTGCCTAATCTCGCAACTCCCCGTAGGAAATCTGGTCGTTTGTGTATGAAGCAGGGCATCAAAACTGCGACGTCGGCGAGGAAACCTCCGCGGAAAGGCAGGTACTATCCCAGCAGCACTCGGGACAAAAGGGCGGCCCGGGCCACCTGCTGCCGCGAGGTGGTGCCGTGGTTGCAAGGTCTGGGTAGGGTATGGTGGTGACTAGGGACAAACCCATCACCATCACTGGGGAAAAAGACAAGCATCGACCCAAAACCCGCAGCTTGGACGCAACAATAGCCCCCCTAGATCTCAGTAACCCCACTGCGGTCCCGGCAGGGTCCCTTGTGCTCGTCAAGGGGCCTCGGGCTACCTGGCGTCGCACATCGTCCTGCTCTTCCTGGATGGGGCCGGCTACATGATCTTCGGGACGGTCCGGAGCCGCGAAACGGCGTCCTTCCTGTTCCAGGGCGCAGTCGAGAAGAACGCCGGGAGTGGCGCCCTCGGGCTCGTCGACATCCCGGGCGTCGCGGCCCCGGGGTGTCTATGTGGCCGCGGTTTGCGGCGTCGACAGCGGCGGATGGCATTGCGATCCCCCAGCAGCAGCAGCAGCAGCACTCGTGTTGGAATCACCGTCATTGGTATTTCCCGTCGTGGAAGCGGCAGGGCGCGCCGAGAGCGGACAGCGGCTGATGGTGCCGGTGCGCAGCTGGTCGGCGATTGGGAGCGACGATGTCGGGAAGTCGCATTCTACCGCAGCGTCTCCGTCCTTCCCCCCGTCGGCCTCGCCGTCGACGATGATCCCAAACGCTGTACCGGCCCACACGTGTAGGCTAAACCCTGGCAGCCGGAACCCGACCCTGCGTCCGACCGCTAGCTTTTGACTGGGCCTCGAGCCCTTGTCCCCGAGGTGCCGCAGGTACGCCCCGAGGCGGACCACGCCGAGGTCGCGACGCATGTTGAGCTCGGCACGCACCCCCGCCAGCAGGGCTGCGGGGACGTCGGCGCGCAGGGCGCGGCACGTCTTGGCAAGCGCGGGGGTCGGGATGCGGGGCTGTGCGGCTGACAGGCATCAAAGGGAGGCCAGCTCTTTTATGCTGCTGTTTTCGCTGTCGGGGTGGGTGGCGGGGAGAGCGCCGAGGAGGGCGTAGATGGGTGGGTGGACAGGAAGTCTGCTGCTGCCGTCGTCGCCGTGAACCGATGTCGGTGACGTCGCAAATGGTTGTCCGGGTTTGCTCATTGGTTTGCGAGGTTCATTCTACATGCCTAGCCTCTCGGGTCCTCCCTCGTAGGATGGCGGCCGGGTGCTGGTCGGCCCGTTCTTCTTTTGAAGGAGGGAGGCGGCATTTTGGCTGCGGCTGGTGTCGGTATGGTTACTCTTCTTCGGTAATGGATCTTCGCCAAGATGGCGTACTATCTACGGCGGCCAGCGTCAGCTTGCGCCAGGTCGTTTGCTTTGTGGTGTTTTGATTGGTGCTGGTGGGGTGGCTTTGCTCAGATTGGGGACTCTCTCGGGAAGACTGCAGCACTCGGCCCATTTAGGGCTGCACTTGGGTACAGCTAATGTCAAAAAGTCTCCGTCCACCCCACCTTAATAAAAACGCGTCGCGTCACGTATCCAAACCCTCCCCTTTTTTTTTTCTTCCACAACTTCGCCAAATGTCGGCCGCTGTGCGTGCTTTTGGGCTTAATCTGACGGCAGGCCGTCAGAAAGGCCAAAAATTAACTCCGGAAACTCGTGCGACCATTTATGGTTGGGCTGCGATCGGCGTTTCCAAGTCCGAGTTGGCCCGCCTGTTTGGCTGTCGACGCGCCACTATTCGCGATACGATTGATCGCTTCGAAACCTACGGAACCTTTTATTCTTTACCTCGTTCTGGCACCCTTAAGAAGCTTACGCCCTCCCAAAAGCGATATATCCTAACAACGGTTAAGCGCCAACCCGGAATGCGGTATTACGAGCTTATAGGGCTGTGCCTTACTCCGGTGTGCCGCAACACCCTTCGGTTAAGTTTGCCCCGCGAGTATTCGCGCAAATGGCGCCCTGTTAAGCGGATTATTTTAAACCCAGTTAATGCAGCTCACCGCTGTACTTTTGCATTTATTTGGCAGGGAAAAAAGCACGAATTAAGTGAGGTACGTGGCTTTAAAGTTGGTGTATTTATAAAGCCCTTAACTAACGAAAATAGGGGGAATTTTCTAACGAGGTTACCTTTAAGAATAACCCTAACAAAAGTGCAAATAAATGGTTTTTTCGACTTCTTAAGCAAAAGTACGAACGCCGTTTTGTCGAACCGAAATCGCACGTTAAATCTACGCTTTCCCAAATGTACTACGGCTTTATTTGAAAGGGTGGAAGGTTTTTTTTGGTACCTATGACAAGGGACCTTACTTCAAAAAAAACGGCTATACAACGTGGTCGTATACACGTGCCCTAAAGGCTTCGGGTTTAGGGAGCGCAACCCGCGTTTTTTCCAGCAGGATAATGCACGTATTTATACGTTTGCAGCGGCTAAAAGGTGGTTTAGGCTTTACGGGATAAATCCGATCAAATGGCCGTCTCACAGCCCGGATATGAACCCTATTAAGCACGTTTGGAAGCTTATTAAGCAAATCCTGCGTAGGGATAACCCCGAATTGCATTTACTTAAGGATAACGACGCGGATCGGGCCAAATTTCATACTGCAATCGTCGCGGCGTGAGAGGCAGTCCCACAAGGGTTTATTGATAGCCTTCTCGACGGAATGCCACGGAGGGTGGCCGCGTTGCGGGCTGCACGGGGCTGGTATACCAAATTTATGGTGTTCAGCATTCCAATGAATGTATTTAGATGCAAATCTAACTATATTTCGTATGTAAATTGTGCGGTTGAAGTAGCGTGGTTGTTATCGGGGTGGATGGCTAAAGGTGGGGTGGACGGAGACTTTTTGACATTAGCTGTAGCAATGCGCATATCCGCAGTTATCATCGGTCGTGAAGACGGCGTGGCCCCAGCAGTTACCCTCGTAGCAAATCGCCACCGTCATCAACAATCCGGTAGGGTGACGACGGCGAAGGCAGGGCCAGCAACCCCGCAGCTGTCAAGACCACTCTCGGGGCCGTAGTCAAGTCGTCTGCGGCATACGACGCCGATCTAGTCGTCACCTTTCTCTTCTTGCCCCGGCCTGCTAAGTGCAATGGTTTCCGCAGAGCACGTGGTAACATGGAGTTTGGTGGGGTCCAACGAACGTGGCGGATCGTGTCCTGGTCGGGAGGCAGTGGATTTACCCGGTGGGTCTCGCGTGTGGCTTGCGTCGCCATTGTGTTGTTTGTCCCCCGATCCAGCATGCTTGGCCGGTATTTTGTAATGTCGCAGTCCCATTGGTGGCTTCCAGTCGCGGAAAAAACGGAGAATAGGGAAACAAATAAGGTTAAGCTTAGCGTCGTCGAAGGTCCGGGATAAAAACGAAAGCAACCCCCCGTTGCATCGCTGGTAGTGGTCCATGGACCTTCCCGAATGGTGATAACTTGGCGGCCGTTGCGGCCGACCGACGTGGAGCCCACCCACCTGGGCCTCGCTTGCGGCTCGGATCACGGCTCAGATAAAGAGGTGGCACACATCGACAGAACGGACATGCTCTCTTTTTCATTCCGCTATCTCTTCAATACTTTAGGTCGTGCCACGGAATCCCAACCTCCAAAATTCCCGCCAGTCACCTTGGAGGGACAGCGCAGAAACAATGGCGACCGGCAAGGCGTCGTGAGGTGACGGCCCGCCGTGCCGATCAGAGAGGAAAGCGACAAAGGTCAAAAAAAGGGATGGTCCAGTCCAGACATGATTTGCCTGTCATCTTTGTTCAGCGCCACCATCTATAACAAATCAACGCGGCCGCGCATGTTGTGGGCCAAACACCATGTGACTCGCCATACCACGGAGACCGGTGAGAAAGAAGGATACCGGAAGAAGCCGAGGAGAGCTCGGCCCGCTGTGGAAAGCCTGCAGGAAAATTAACGCGGAGCCCAGGGCGGGGGACAGCCAAGCCGTCTCTCTGCCTACATCACCAGAGCCGCAGTGGCGACGCCGGGGATTTCGCAATCCCGTGGGCTGCTGCCCTTTCGTCAGCTTGCCATGTGTCAAGCACCTCTTAGGGCACCAGCCGGTTTCCCGGTTCGAAAATAGCCTATCGGATAATACTGGCGTGTGCATATAATGGCGCAGCAAGAAACATTTGACAGCTTGGCGGTCCATGGCCACGGTTGTTTGCGCGATCCACCTTTCCGCATACCGCTGCACGTCCCAAGACGGTAGGTGGTATCGAGGATGAGCGTTTGACAGCGGCAGTTCCGGGTGTCTGCCCGCTGCTAGAGGCAGAGAGTATCTTGCAATGGCTGCATGACCCTAACGAGGAAGTTTGCTTCGTGTCTAGGTGCTCATTTCCATGTTGTGGCCGCTTCGATATCGTAGTATCTCCGCTCCTCGGGAGAGATGCTACGAGTAGCTACATGGGGCAGGTCGATCAGGTTGGGCCATCTTCCCATCTCGCGCACCTCTCCATCAGCGTCCAGATGAAAATAGTCGGCGTTGCGCAGCGCCTAACAGTACGGGTGTGCGGCATGGACTTGGATGGTCTCATCGTCTCGGCGATCGGCGCCGAGCTCAATCCGACCCTTGTTAATCCTGACCCGCGCGGGTGCCCTAGCGTGGAGAGTTGGTGAGGGCGATGCCGACTCGGCATGTTTTACGGAATGGCTGGCATTAAGATAAAAGCCAGGTAGGCCCCGCCCCTTGATCTTCGACGAGGGGATTCCCCCCAAGCCTAGGAGGTCGTCCCAAGCCTCAGGACTCCAGCATAAGGCAACTCTCCAGCTCACCATGCGAAGCCCCATCCTATCCACCATCTCGGCCCTGGCTCTCGCCCTCTACCTGGGCAGGGCCTCGGCGTCGATTTGGACTGAGGGCAGCCAAGCCGGCGGCGAGGCGCGCGTCCCCATCGTGGCCCGTAGCTTCATCGTCGAGTATGTCCCCACCGGCGGCTCATCTGCCAAGAACCGGCGCCAGATGGCCGCCATCGCGTCGACCCAGGGCATCAAGGTCGTCAAGACCTTCTACAGCCGCGTCTTCTCGGGCGCCAGCATTGAGACCAACACATTCAGCGTCAACGACCTCGAGCGGCTCCCGGGCATCGCGCGCGTCTGGCCCAACGAGCACGTCCAGCTGGAGCCCCTCCAGGACAAGCGCGCCGCAAAAGGTGAGGAAGCCGAGGATTACACGACCCACAACGTCACAGGTGTCTCCAAGCTGCACGCCCAGGGCATCTTTGGCAAGGGCGTCAAGGTTGGCGTAGTGGACACGGGCATCTGGTACAACCATCCTGCTGTAGGTGTTCTTTCCTCCCCATTTGTTCGGTCAACAAAGTTGGGTGGTGGAAAGGGGGCCACAAAGCGCTGAATACAGTGTCTCTGCGACAACAGCTCGGAGGTGGCTTTGGACCCGGCTTCAAGGTCGCCGGTGGCTGGGACTTTGTCGGTGACGGCCTTTGGCCTGACGATGGCCCCAAAGTGCCCGATAACGATCCTCTCGACACCACTGGCCACGGTACCCACGTCGCTGGCATTATTGCTGGACTGACTAAAAGTTGGACTGGAGTCGCCCCAGAGGCGGAGCTACATTCTTACAAAGTCTTCTCCAACTCTGGTGGCACCGACACGGCCACACTAATCGAGGCGTTCCTCAAGGCGTACGCGGACGGAGTAAGTCCAACTAGGTGCAGTCTTGTTCGATAACAGCGGGGCATTAACACGCGCATATAGATGGACATTATCACTGCCAGTATCGGTGGTCCCAACGGTTGGGCCACAAACGCCTGGGCCGAGGTAGCCTCTCGCCTGGTCGAGGAGGGCGTCGTGGTTACCATCTCGGCCGGCAACTCCGGCAACATCGGGCCTTTCTATGCCAGCTCCGGATCGTCCGGACGCAACGTCATCGCTGTGGCCTCGGTAGAAACGGAAAAGTTCCCAGCCTATCCCTTCGAGGCCACATTTGCCCCCGCCGGCGGCAGCGCCAAGACCGTCAAGGTCGGATACCTGCCGTCCTACTACTATTTCCCGCCCACTGTGGCTGATTGGCCCATTGTTGCACTCTCGCTCGACTCCAAAGCCACCGGCGACGGCTGCACGCCGTACCCGCAGGGCACGCCCAGGCTCGACGGCAAAGTTGCGCTTGTTCGCCGTGGCGGCTGCACGTTTGTGGACAAGCAGGCGAACCTGGCGGCCATCGGCGCCAAGTACATCCTCATCTACAAAACGAGCAGCCCATCACGGCACCCAGCGTAACAAACTTTGACAGCCTGCTCGCCATGATCACCGCCGAGTCGGGCGAGGCCATGGTCGAAACGCTCAAGGCCGGCGGCAAAGTCACGGCCGACTTCTCTACCAACCCCGAAATCCCCGTCGGCCTGCCCTACGCCGAGGGCAACCGGCCCAACATCTTTACGCAGTGGGGCGCCCTTTACGACCTGCAACTCAAGCCCGACATCGCGGGCCCCGGCGGCAACATCTTCAGCACCTGGCTCGACGGCGGCTACAAAATCATCAGCGGCACCTCCATGTCGTGCCCGTACGTCGCCGGCGTCGCCGCCCTCTACATCTCCACGCACGGCGGCCGGTCGGCCCAGGGCAAGGGCTTCGCGCGCGTCCTCTCCAGGCGCATCATCTCGAGCGGCGTCGCCATGCCCTGGTCTGACGGCACGTCGCGCGACTACGGCTTCTCGGCGCCCACCGCCCAGGTCTCGACCGGCCTAGTCGACGCCTTCAAGGTGGTCAAGTACGACACGGAGCTCGAGTTCAACAAGATGGAGCTCAACGACACGCGCTACTTTTCCCGGTATCACGACGTCACCGTCTCCAACAAAGGCTCCTCTCCCGTCACGTACAAGTTCTCGAGCCAGCCGGCGGCGGGGGTCGACACGCTCACCTGGGGCATGACGTATGGTGGGCCCGGCGAGACGCAGCGCATCAAGACTTTTGACCAGCTTAGGCCGCGCTCGTACGTGCCGGAGATTAGCTTCCCGCGCGACTTCACGCTGGGGCCGGGCGAGTCGAAGAAGGTCACCGTCAGCTTTAAGAACCCGGACACGCTCGGGTGGAACGCGTCAGCGCTGCCGCTGTACGGCGGCAAGGTCGTCGTGACGGGCAGCAACGGCGAAATCCTGTCGGTGCCTTACATGGGCCTCGGCGCGGACCTGAGGACCCAGACGGGCGCCATCGCCGAGAGAGGCTTCCCGGACATGCTTCGGGGCCGTACTATACGCCGATCTGGGAAAAGAACTGGTACGATTTTTCTCTCATCTCATCCTTTTCCTTTCCTCCTGCCCCCATTCGTATCCACTGCTCTCCGGTCCCGTCATGTTTTGCCTCTAACGTCACATTGCAGGTTCACATTTAATTTGAGCCTTTACGAGCAAGACTACCCCAAGATCGGCCTCAAGCTTCTTTGGGGAACCCGGGAGCTTCGGTGCGATGTAAGTCTCCAATCTGGTCCCCAATGTCCCGTTTCTCGCAGCGTCCACTGACATGTTTTTCTTCCTCGATCTAGATCTTCGAGCCGACCTGGACCGAGCGCGACTGGGTATACCCGCCCGTGCCCGGCCAGAAAGGCTTCATCGGCACCGCGACGCAGCACGTCAAGTCGCTGCAGAAAGCCGTCTTTGACCCCTCCCTCGACAACCCGGACGAGACGTACTCTTTCCCATTTTACAATGTCGCCCGCACCGAGCTCCTCGGCATGTACCAGTCCTGGTGGTTCGGCAAGCTGGGCAACGGGTCGCAGATTGGGAATGGGCAGTACAAGATTCGCTACGCCGTACTCAAGCCGTTTGGGAACCCAAGCGCCGCGGACAATTGGGACGTCATGAAGGCGCCCATCATTGAGGTCAGGGGCAAGTACTGATGCGATGCGAGTCGTTCGGCAGCTTGGTGATTGTAATTTAAAATAGGCAACAGGAATCCGATTAAAACAAAAACTAGCAAAAAGAGGAAGGAGAAAAAAAATAAACAAAAATTCATATCCGCCTCAGCGCCCCAATGCAAGCACGCAGGGAACCACCTGCAGCCAACAACGCTGCGCCTTGCTGCGCCCCGCTCTGATTCTACCTGCTGGTGGCAGCAACATAAAAACGAGACGATCGCTGCCCAAATGCGCGCTACTTTACCCCATTCTCCACTCCCGCCAGTTCGCCATCAACCTCACCCTGAGCCTGGTGTTCAACACTCGTCCCCAGCCTTCCTCAACCGACAAGCGGGCTATAATAAGCCCCCGCATCCGAGGCCATGAGCGACGGGCAACCAACTGCCACACGGGCCGGGGCGCGGTGTCTGGAGATATACGAGTTTGCCGCCGACGAGAAGACCCAAGCGACCTATGCCGATATACGTTCGGTACTGAACGTTTTGGACGTCAGCGGCGGCAAAAGTTTTGCCCAAGCCCTGGCGCCCTCTGCGTGGGAATATTTTCACTGCCGGGGTGAGTGGTTGAGACAATCACGACGATTCGCGCGCCCCCTTTCGGCGCGCGTAGGCCTCGCGGAAGTCGTCTCGTCAACACGCTGCACCTGTTGGTAATCGAGCCGCTAACATTCCTCCCGAGGTTTCTGCTAGACGATGACATTGACTGGTTCAGCGAACTTCCCCGAAAACTACGGCGCACCAGCCGCGTCTTTAAAAAAATAGTCACATTGGACATTGACGGTACTGTGTTGACACTTTTCTCCATTCAGTACCCGTCACCAGGTCGTGTTTGCTACGGAATTTCTAACCTGAAGTGCTCGACGAGCCATTAGAGCTTGTTTTCGCTCGCAAGCACGGCTGGAATCAACTCCAGGGAACTATGCCGTGGGGGCATCTCTACCTCCCCGTGCGTCTGCATCTGCCCCGTGGAGAAGAGCTCCGGTCTATCGTGCCTCCAGAGGGGCAAAGCGGGCCGGCCACATCCTTTGTCAACAAGGGGATCCTACCGGCCCACCTGCCAGAGCAAGCGGCCCCGTCGAGCACGCCAGCGGGCGAGGTGTTCGCCCCTCTCCCCGACAGCTCCTGGTTCCGCCTCTTGATCGTCGACCCGGGCGCGCTGGGCGACCCCATCACTTGCCGGCTCGTCCCCGCCCCGAGGAGCTGCGCAAAGGAGGTGAGATACGATGCGCTGTCTTATGTGTGGGACTTCTGGGACGTCTCGGGTCCGCACGGCCTCGGCGACCACGTCAAAGGTATCTACGGGCGCGTCGTGTGCAACGGTGTGGATGTCGAAGTTAGGGGAAACATTTGGGAGGCTCTTTACTGCCTCAGGCGTAGTGACGAGCCTTGCGTCCTCTGGGCGGACGCGCTCTGCATCAACCAGGACGACGACGACGAGCGCGCCATGCAGGTCGCCGTCATGAGCCAGATATACAGCGCTGCCGCCAAGACTGTCATCTGGCTGGGGTCCAGGGGCCACGAGAAGCGGGGGTATGGCGCTCAAGAGGCCCTCGGCCTGGTTTGCAGCATCGTTCGCGCCTGGGACGACCGGCTTCCAGCGAGCTACGAGATCCGTGACGACAGTACGGGCTCGAACCTGGTCTGCGGACCAGACTCGGCCAAAGACGTCGAAAGCCTGAAAGGGGAGGACTGGGTGCTCTTGTCCCAGCTCTTCGCCAATGAGTGGTTCCGCCGCCGCTGGGTGATACAGGAAGTCGTCTGCTCCCAGTCGGCCGAGGTGGTCTGGGGCAAATGCCGGATCGCCTGGCACTGGGTCGGGCTCTGCGCGGCCATACTGCGGACGCAGTACACTCCCCGGCCCGACGACTCGTGGTCTCTGCACCGCGACTGCAAGTTCCACCTGTTCCACGGCATCTACGGAGCCTACCTCATCTTCCGGCTCTCCCGCCACGGCTCGCCGCACGGCATGCCGTTCCGGCCGTCTTTTCTCCACCTCCTCCGGCTCACCAAGGACTTTAACAGCTCGGACAAGCTGGATCAGTTTTTCGCCCTCCTCGGGATCGCGACGCGCGAGAACCCGGCGGGGGACGCGCCTTTTGTCGCGCCAGACTACAGCATGAGCGAGATGCAACTGTGCAGGCTCGTCGCGGAGAAGTTCCTGGCGTCGGGAGAGACGGAGCCGCTGCCGCTCAAATTCCTGTCCGACGCCGGGGGAGGATGGGGCAAGAGGCGCCAGGGGTCGAGCCCGGAGAACGCGGAGTCGTGTCCGTCCTGGGTCCCCAGATGGAGCAAGAGCGAGAACGGGATGCTCCGCCACTGGACCATAGGAGACGACCCCGAGCCCGGGCGGGCGCTTCCCTTCCGGCGGTACGAGGCGGCGTCGCCCCACTGCCTCGAGGTCCGCGGCATCGAGCTGTCGGCCATCGTGTGGTGCGGCCGCGCCGGGAGCCACCACAGGAGGGGCATCGGGGAGTGGGTGCTGAAAAAGCTGTTCGGAAAACTGTTCGGCGCCGGCGAGCAAGGCTCTGCGCCCGACCGCGTCGGCCTGCTCGCGCGAACGTTATGTGCTGGCCGGAACGCGTACGGCAGCAAGGTCAAGGACGGCGGGGCCGCCCTCGCGCGGCATTTTGTCGCCTACATGCTGGCATGCAGCTCGGACGACGAGACGACCCGCACGTGGTGGGAGGATTGGCAGGCGGAATCAGGAGGAGGGGAGGAAGGGGACGCCCGGGTCTTCGAGCAGATAAGCGGGGCGGTGTGCAACGGCCGCAGCCTCTTCGTCACCTCGGGCGGCCACCTCGGCCTCTGCTCCGAGGCCGCCAGGGCCGGAGACTCGATCTGCATCCTAGGCGGGGCGAGCATGCCCTTTGTCCTCCGGCCGCGCTCGCTGCTGCGCGACAGCGGGGACGCCGGGCTTGACGGTTTCACGGTCGTTGGGGAGTGCTACGTGGATGGCCTCATGGACGACGAGGCCGTGGAGGCGATGCGGCGTGGGGAAACACATCGCGGCCCGTTTGACGCCAGGAGGGTCATGACAGAATTCTACACGTTTCCAAAACTGGACGACAAAGGTAGGGATGAAATGGCGGGTTTGATCGACAAGGCGTTGGAATTGGCCGATAAGAAGTACGAGAAGTTGGAAGAGAGTCGCATTAGTATTTATTAGTGTGGAAAGGGGAAGTAAATTGGGAGATGGGAAGGCATTGGGGAATAGGTGGGAAGACGAATCACATTGCGGGTCGCTTGCATGTCGAGTCCTCGGAATACTGAGGGTGGGGGTGTCCGCCAGTGTTGGCCCGGATAGACTTGGCCCAGCCTGCCAGCCAATAAGCCGGATTGAATACCGGAGTTCGTGCTGCAGGAGTGTGCCAGTCAACGGCGACCTGCGGTTGGTAATCTGTCTGGCAGCGTAGGCACATAGCCAGACGTGCGCACGACATCTACGGATCTGGGGAGCCGCTCGATGACGGACATTGATGATGTTGAGACTGCTTGGCCGATTTGCACACTGGTAACGTGGGGGCATGGGATAGGATGCGAATTAAACTGCGTTTCTATGCTGCATGCAGACAAGTTGTCCTATAGGAGAGGGAGTAGTGATTGGAGATCGCAAATGTGGGTGAGAAGAAAAGAAAAGAAAAAAAAATGCGGCAGAGTTGATGCTGAGAGATAAAGGCCAAAAGCAGAATAGAGTCCCAGAACGAGATCCAGCAAGCAATCTAAGATGAGTTTACCAGACCGAACCGAACCTATGTACCGCACCGCTTGCACCAGGCGCCTCCCTCCGGGGAATTGACCAAGACCACCGCCCAAACACCGGCAAATGACACCCCCTAATGCGAATCAATACAAACAATCACAAGCCAAAGTCAGTCTCCGCGCCACTCTGCCCAAAGTTGTCCTCCGTCCCGGTAGTGTAGTACTCGGAAGAGCTCAGGTGGGGGCGCCAGCGGGGGCGAATGGCAGGCCGTGGAACTGGACCGGTACGTTGGTCGGGGCCCAGAAAGATGGTTGCATGACGACGAAGCAGCCATTGTTCAGGTCCTCTGGCCCTGCCGGATGCATGGCGCTGTTGAAGTTGGCCAGCGGCATCCCGGCGGCAGCACCAGCCGCGGCCCCGCCCATGGCACCAGGGAACTGGGTTGCCTGTCGGCCCATGGGCATGGCGATGTACTGCGGGCCGCCGGGCTGCATGCCGAGAGGATGTGGGTGGTACTGCTGCTGCTGCTGCTGAGGCTGCGGCTGTTGTTGCTGCTGCTGCTGCTGCTGCTGCTGCTGCTGCTGCTGCTGCTGCTGCTGCTGCTGCTGCTGCTGCTGCTGTTGCTGCGGGTGGCGGGACGCTGGGGCGATGGGGACGTGGGCGCCGCTGTTGTACGACGAGGCCGTCAGCTGCTGCGAGGCGCTGTTGGAGGGCCCGGACAGGTGCGTGGACGAGCCGCCGACGCGCGACGACGAGTGCAGGGCGCTGCCGGCCAGGCTGGACGACGCGTCCGTCAGCTGCAGGTCGTCGCGCGTGTTGACCCAGGTCCGGAACGTCTGCTCCACCACATTCTTGAGCCGGCCCATCGTGTTCTCGTCGGCCTGCAGCGCAATGTCGCCCTGTCGGACCTTGTGCGTGAGGATGTTGACGAAGATGGCCGCGAACTGCTCGCTCTCGGGCGTCGACTGGCCCGAGGAGGCGATGGACAGACCGTCGTACCCTGCGAAGGAGGAGGGGAGGGAGAAGTTAGTCAGACTTTCGTTCTAGCTAGCCAAGATTAGCCAGGGGAAAGAGCGGAGGGGGACCTACATGGCGTTTTTGGCTTGTCGTTGTTGGGGAAGAGAATCTCCCAAATCTCAAACCACTTCTCCAACTTGTGGGACTCCTGGGGCTTCTTCCTGTTCTGCTTGTCGAGCAGCGCCCACTGCACGTTGTTGATGCCCTCTCTCAGCCCCGCGTCGCCGATCTGGCAGATCTCGTCGCTGCGCGAGTGCAGCGTCAGCTGCTGGGAAGCCTCGCGGTTGTTGCCGCGGAAGATCTTGTAGCAGCGCTCGCACTGGACGACAGTGTGCTTTCGCTTCAGGTGCTCCCTACGATTGAGGAGGTTAGGATTGTAGGCCATACGAACTCCGCCGACGAGCACGACCGGCGACAAGAGGACACGCGGGAACTGTCTGAAAGGAGGTGGTCCATACTTGAGCCTCTGGATGGTCTTGAACCCTGGCCCGGCGCACGCGCGGTAGTAGTCGCTCTTGACGTTGCTCGACGTCGCGCCGTGCTGGATCCCGTACTTCGCCGGATTGAGCTTGTGGAAGGGGCAGGCAAGGAGCGGCGCGTGCGCGTCGAGCGTCTCGGGGTGGCTGTTGGCCTTGCCGGAGCCTCCCTCGTCATCCTCGTCGCCACCGTCTCTGTCGCCGGCGCGCTCGCCGTCGCCCGAGCTGGTGCGTCGCCTGCGCTTGCGCGGGGCGATGGGTGACCTGTTGCCGCCGCTGGCAGACGACCCGGCGTGCTGGCTATCAGACGATCGGCCGCCGCCTGAGCCGCTGCCAGGGCTGCCGCATTGCCATGCCTCGACCTTGGTGCGCACCGCGGAGCTGAAGGAGCGGTGCAGCAGGGGGATGAGGTACGCGGCCAGAGCGAGGTCGCCGTCGACGGCGGCGATGACGGCTGCGTCGAGGCTGTCATCCTCTCCGCACCACTCGTCGTCGTCGTCGTTCTCACGGTCTTCCTCGTCTGCCATGCATGACTCGGTGTCGCTCACGTCCGACTTTTGCCGTGGAGAAGCGGACCCACCGGACCTCGCACCGCCGCTCTTCTTGCTGGACGCGCTGCCGCTGTCCGAGTTGCTGCTGCGGCCAGAGTTTGGCGGCCTGAAGACGGCGGGATACATGGGCGACTCCTCCGAGGGCCGGCGCGAGCGGACTGGAAGGCTTCTGCTCCGAGGGATACTGGTTAGTTGGAGACGCTTCACAATGGTCCCTCTCCCACGACCGGGCATGGACAGTGGGGAGAGGGCGACAGGGGACTAAATCAAGTGCGTTGGGCTGAAGGGAAAAGCACAAGCAGAGACATACTCCTCGTCCCACTTGCGATCGCGAGACCTCTTTTCGTCATCTCCCGGGTAGCTGCATTCTCCCGACTCGGCCTCCTGCGACCCTGCGGTCGTCCCCCAGGAGCTGACGGAAGATGGCGTCTGGTAGGTGGATGCATCCGTGACCGGGGTGGACGAGCGCGATGTCTCACTCCCGAGGGCCACAAAGCGCGCCTCGGCAGCGGAAACGGAGAGGTGAGCCTTCTCGTAGGCGCCGCCGCCCGACTCCTTGAGCCGGATAACCCCGGACAGGGAGGTCGGACCGCGGGCGCCGCCCGAGCTGGTCTCTGTTGCGTATCTGCCGAGCATGGTTGCCTTGTCTCTCTGGGACTGATGCTGATGCTGAGCGCACATGTCACTGCAATATCACAGGCGGCGGTAAACGACTTGAAAATGCGAACCCGAAGGTCACGGCAATGAGCAGGATGGTGAACCACAGCATCATGGGCGTCGCGGCGTTTGGCGCCCCATCGTCCTTTTGAACAAAAGCGAAAGGGCGGCAATAGCCCAGAGAGCATCGGCAATGAACACGAGCGAAGCCATGGGGGGCGAATGTCGCGGGTCGAGGTCGAGCAAGAGCGTCGGTTGCGCTGTCATGATGTTTCTTGATTGCGTCCTGACGCAGCTGCGACGGTTGAAAATCAAGTAGAGGCCACAGCCTGGCCGCACGGAAAAAAAAGGGGACAGGAAAAAAGGGCTGTCCAGGGGTTGAAAGTGTACCTGCGCTCAGCCATTTTTAACATGGCCGTCACTTGTCACCAACTGTGGGATGGACACTTGGGGACAAAAAACGGCGGCCAGCGCCCAATCAGAGGGCGGCGACCTGCTGAGCATCTGCCGCTGCACGTTGGCCGCGGGGGCTGCGAGGAACCTGCAGACCGCTGCGCGATGTCGAGCCTTTTTCCCGCGCAACTGCGTCGCAACGTCGGGCGCGGCGAATCACCGGGCGCGCCAGGGCCGAGCCCACGGTCCACGCTGCCTCGGGGTTGCACGCTACAAGGCGCCCCCGCAGGCGCACAAGCTCCGCACCGCCATGAGGGAGGCGACGAGGTCCAGTCATGTGCGCAGCTCGCTGGTGCTAGCGACGCCGGAGCGCTGTCACGTATGTGTGTCCACCGCCGACGGCCGGCCGGGGGCCACCTCACTATCGTACACCGAGCGAGGAGGGACGAGGGCAAGCGTCGCTGAACTTGGGGCGCGCGAGGGACCCCGCCCCTCTTCGTCCCCTCACCACGTCCGTTAGCCTGGGCGAGCCCCGCCTGGTTGGGCGCTATCGATGCGCAGGCACGCATATGGTTTGCGACCCAATGGTCCGCTTCAGGAGAGGAATCTCATGCTCTGTCTGGCCACACGATCGTGTGAAGCTGTGAACCGCGCAAGAGCGCGTCGAGAGGCTAGTAGCGCGATGGCGAGGCCAGGCCATGCCACCGAGCGGGGTTGAGCTGGCGGTTCATCGCCCATGCCCGATCGATGTCTTGGACAATACGCGCGCTGCCACGGAAAGAAACACACTGACACAGACAAAAACGGAATCCCGAAAGGGCTCGATGGTGGGTCAGATGCTGATTACCACACTGCAAACAAAGTGACGTGGCGATGCAGAGATTGTGTGCCGTATCGCACGATGCGTGCCTTGTGGCCAGCACGACATCTTGTCCGTGCTGTGCTGCGTACACGAATTGACAGGCCGGACTGGAGGCTCAAAGCGCCAACCTTGAGCGCTGGCGGGCAGACTTACGGTTGGCTGCAGTGGCTGCACTTCCCCGTTCTGTGCGCCCTTCGGCCCGGGCTTGAGTTCGGCTCCCGGCGGGCGACATATCTTGGAATACTCTGCCACGATGCCCGACAACGACAGATGGCCTGCACTAGGTCTGGGCCGGCCGGGCCCCTATCTGTCGCGATAGCAACAAGGCGCATGATTGAGTTTTAGCCCCAAGGTTTGTCCCAGGCCTGGACCTGTTTCGCGTGCCAGGGCGCAGAGAATAAGTTCTGACAGCGGCCGTGGAAGCGTGTCCAGTTCGGGCGAGTTGGAGCCAGGAAAGATGCTAGCGAAAGGCCACATGGGAACAATCCCCATCCATGCTTGCCAGAGGACGCGCCCGATTTAGAACGTGGGGGCCATCCCACCAGGCCACACACGACGAGCTGCCAAACGCCAAGAAACAAAAGGAAAAAAAGAAAGAAAAAAGAAGCCATCAACAGCAATGTGGGCGTTTGGAGACGTGCTTCAGATGTCCTAGAGCGGCGTGGTCGAGACTTGAGCCGGCTGTGGACACAAGTCATGGATGCAAGTGGAAAGGTTCTCGAATATTGTGTGGCTTGGCGGGGGCATCAAATTGGTTGGGCCGTGAATGAACCCCCCGCGCTGCAGGAGAAAATGGGAAAGCAAGCAGCCGAACAGCGGGCAAGGCAGCAGCGTACAGTATTGGATGTGTCACGTACTGTATGTGAGCGTGCCATCTCCAGCGGCGAATACCGTGTAAAGCGGCACAGGGCACCCGCCGTCGCAATCGACGCGACCGTGACACCAGCTCAGTGCTGCCCCACAGTCAGCAGCAGGATTTGGAGGATTGGACGGCACGGCAGCGGCGGTTCTGGCTGACGGCTGACGAGCGCAGCAAGGGCAAGGCACAGACCCTGGGTTCAATCTTTGGATCCCCACAGCGTCCGTCATCAATGGCTTTGGGTATCGCATCCAATCTCGAGCCTCCCTTCATTACGAGCGGCGCTGTTTTCCAGTACGAGTGCATGGATTATTGAACGAATTGCGTCTTTCCAACCCTTCGCAGTCCTACCGTGACGAGTCTCAGCGCCAGCTCTGCGCCGCCTGCCTGTCTCAGGCTTCTTTAGGACCCATCTGGCCCCTCCTTGCTGTCGGTCGCGCCCTCGTTGGCACGCCGACCAGGCTGCCGCCGCTGCCGCTGGCCGAGAGCTATCCCTTCGTTCGCGACGCCATCCGCCCATACAGCATGCCGCATTCCATGCACGCGTCACGCGCCTGATACATGATACATCCGAGATAACAATCGCCACACAAAGCCCTCGTGGCTGACACGCCGCAGCCGTCATGCTTTCCCACCTCCGATTCCACCGACGCGCCCCGTCGAACCCGACATCGCCGCTGCCCGACCAGTCCAGTCCGTGGGAGTCCGCGCAGCCGCAGGAGCATTCTCAGGCCTTGCTAGATCCTTCTCCCCACTCCGACTCCCGCCCGCGCTCGTCGAATGCCGCAAATGAGCCCCCGACTCTGCCGCCGATAGCTAGGGTCACCTCGGAGAACGATACGCTTTTCGACAGGAAGTCATATGTGCCCCAGGCTGCACCCCAAGACCCGAGGTCTCCCCCGCAGCCACAACCCAAGGATGTCAGGTCTCCCCCTCAGTCCCGGCCTTCGTACAGCGGTGGTGAAGCCGGCTTCATCGGAGGCGTGGCACTCCAAAACTACCGCAAGAGTCTACAAAATGGCCAATACGTGGGGCCCGACGCGGCATCTACGCCGCCGGCCCTTCCCGAGAGCGCGCTTTCCCGCTCAAAGCCGCCCCCTCCACCGATAAACACTGGCGTGAGCGACCGTCCCCCTCCCGTGCCCACGAAGCAGCCGAAAGCTCCCTCGAGCTTCGTCGCGCCAACCGGTATTAACCCTCTCCCCACCCAGCCTACCGGAAAGAGACCAGCCGGGACAAGGCTTGCCACGGAGCCGCCCAGCTTTGCCCACCAAGGCGGTGGCGCTGTGGCAGCAGAAACGCAAAAGGCGAAGAGAAGCTTGCCGTTTCTCAAGAACCCCGTTTCTACACTGTTGATGCGCCGCAGGACGGGCCAGAATGCCTCGGATATGACCCCCGAGCCCCTCTCGCTACAGAACTCAGAGCCCACCTATGATCCGCGTATCAAGGGCACAAGGGTTCACGACTTCAGCGCCCCTCGACCTCGCCGCATCGTTTCCCCGCCGCCGAGCCACGGGCCACCAAATCCCATGGCCAGCCCCGAATCAGTGTCTGGATATCAAGTTCCGGCTCCGACAAAAGGCCCGAGGCAATCGCGGCCCATACCCCAGCACAGAGTCCCCGGGAGAGGCAGCCAAGTGGAGGAGCACAGCCTTTACAGCTGGAGCCTCCGCTGCATCTCGAGCCCGATGGTGGCGATGCCAACCAAGTGTCTCCAACTGCCCCACCAATCCCAGTGAGATCCGATCACCGGCGAAAGACCTCGCTAGAGCGGAAGTCGGTGCCAGGTCAGCAAGCGCAGGTCCAGGACAACCCGCCAGCACCGCCACCCAAGGATGCTCGTACCACTTCCACCCGAACAGCTTCGACAAAGTCAACCAAAACATCCGAGGACGGAAGCCTCCACGAGCTCCCTAGAAAGATGTCATCGACGAGGAGCATGATGTCGCGCAATGCCTCAGCATCCGGCCGCTCTGTGAGAGATGGTGTCTTCGCCGCCTTGCCTAAACACATGAAGAGCACCTCTTCTAGATTTAGTTTCGACATGATCGGTGCGGCTAGACAGGAGAAGTTATTGGAGGAAAGGCATCGCCAAAGGGAACTGGAGCGGAAAGATAGCGACCCAGGGCCGGGCCACCGGGACTCCAGGTTCGACGACATGGACGAGTTCGACTATGACGCCATGATGGACGACGGTGGGCTCGAAGAGAGGATTCCTGGCGTCAATGCGGATGCCGAGGACGATGACTACTTGTATGGGGAAGAAGAGATCCCGATGATTGGGGAAGAGGAGGAGATACCTATGATCGGCATAGATGAGGCGTTGGACGACGACGGCGAGATGGACCCGGATAACGACCAGGAAAACTTCGCTGGGTTTGTGTTTCAGCGATCCAACCCGGTTTCGGAGCTGGCAAGCCCCATGTCTCCGACAATGCTGGACACGCCGCGGGATGACAGCGGTAAGGTGATTGGGTTCGCTGTGACCAAAGATTCTTCGACCCCTGGAATGGGTAGCCAACTTGCTGCGTCCCCTGTCATCCTAGCCGAACCGACAAAGCTGGAGCAAGCAATATCTGGCCTGGGCATCCAGTCTCCGCCCCTCGGTGTCCAAACATCCCCGGCGCTCATATCCGAGTTTGTGGAAAAGAGACAGCAACCTGTGGGAACACAAGGTGAAGCACCTCGGTCTCGGAAGGATGAGCTCTACTACGATGCTGGATTCACCGATGAATTCGCCGACGAACTGGACTTCGCTGGCGAAGAGCTGTCGGCGAACCGTTCGACGAGTCTATCTTTGACCTCGACGACACGGACCAGTATGGGCGGCCGATCCCAGGGGCCTTCGCTCAGGCCCAAGCCCAGCGGGCAGCCGAGCGCGAGGCAGCTGCCAAGAGGGAGTCAGACACGACTTCGCGGCCATCTACGCAATCAGTTGTGTCCGAATCGACTGCCCATACGTCTCTCAGCACCGAATTGACTGTCGGCCCTGCTCCTGCTGCCCCCAGCGATGACACTGGGATCAGACAGCCTCAGACTTCTGCTCTAGAAGTATCTTCTGCCCCGTAAGCATCGCTCGCCCCGGCTGTTGAGGATGAAGCTGGCGAGAAGGAACGGCTGCCGGTCCTCTCCAGTGAAGACGCTATGTATCAGGCAGCTCTCGCCGAAGCCACTCAGCGGGCGGCACTGTCGGGCAAGTTCCGCAGGGACTCATCGCCGCCCCCTCCGCCCACGGACCTTCTCATCATCTCCCCCACAACAGCGTCTGACGCGCCACACAGCGGTCGCTCTGACGCGCCGCCCGAGGGCTTCGACAACGATTACTACGAAGACGACCCATACACGCAGGACATGGACGACTACGACCTGGACGACGACGATATTGTCGCCGAGGCCAATGCGTCGGCGCTTGCCAACGATTCCGATGGTTGGTATGGCCAGGAATTCGGCTTCTACTCCAACGCTCCAGTCGGGCACCATTCGGGCAGCGGAAGCGGGCAGAGTGCGCAGAACCCGTACGAATACTCCAATGGCGGCTACTTTGGCCCGTCGGGCGGTCTCCCCATCGGTAGGAGCGCCAGCGGGCGTGTCGTGTCGCGCGAGCCCAACCTGACGCCCATCACCGAGCGCTCCGAGTACTCGAACCGCAACTCCATCATGTCGATGGGCCTGCCGTCGGCCATCGGGAGCGGGCCCGATCGAAACAGCCTACAGAGCCCGGGCCTTGCACAGCTTGCCATGATGGCCGACGACGACAACATGACGCTGTCGTCGCTCCTGCGGCTCCGGTCGCGGGCCTGGGGCGGCTCTCAGCCCAGTCTAGTCAGCAGCCGCGAGGGCAGCCCAAGGTCTGAGCGGCCGGGCCCATTCCCGTTGTCGGCGTCGGCCGTTGCTGATGGGCCCCTGTCGCCATGGGCGTCGCCTGGCCCCGTGCAACCCCACCACTCGTCGCCGTGGGCTTCGCCTGTCGTGGTGCAGCCAACCGCCGTTTCGTCTCCTTTCCTGGGTGTGAACCACGCGCGAAAGAACTCCGCTTTGTCGGCCTGGAGTAGGGACTCGGACGCCGGCAGCGGTAGCGGCAGCCCGACCTTGATGATGAGCTCCGCGTTTCCTCCGCCGCCGACGTCGCCGTCGCCACTGCTTCAGACCACAACTCGCTCGCACTCGCAATCATCAACGTCTCACGCGCACATTGCATCCATGATGTTGTCATCATCGTCGCCTTCCCTGGTGGGCAACACCCCGTCACCCTCCGCGAGCATCTCGCCGCCAGAGGAAGTACCGTCGGTCGCACCCAACGCTACTGCCGATACAGTGAAAGAGGTGCGCCGGATCCCTTCGTCGGGGTTCTCGACATCCAAACCACCATCAGTTTACGGCGACGACAATCTGGCATCGTTCAAAGAGAACGCCGGCGTCACGGCGAACGTGTCCGATGCCGCAGTGCCGCCACCTCCGCTGCCACAGAGCTCACCTGTTGGTCATGCCGCTTCCACCTCTACCGGGGCTCCAGAAACACCCCCCACCAAACTCACCCGGGTAGACCTTGGTCATCACAGGTCTGGCAGCATCTAGCCTTGGATTCAAGATGCAGGTCCCTTGATAGCGCTCTAAAGGGGAACCAGTCCCCTTGGTCCCGCGACCTTTTTTCTTTGCATATACCGCCGGGAGTTACTGGATAACTAGATACCATGGGTATGACTGCTTGTTGGTTAGAAACAGTCTGGCCGTCGTTTGTCGGGCTCAAGATCAGCTGGGAATCCTTGGATTTCCTGAGCCATGTTTCCCCTTCATCCCACGTATCATACTCTGTTTCCATTTTATATTTTGTGGTCGGATGGCTGGATACGGAGGTGCAGCGGCGAAGAGCGGATTGTTTATATCATCGACATCGGACTTTGGATATCAAAAACAAGCCGGGCTAATTTTCTCCGAACAACGGTTCCTAGCGCATGTTGAGTAAGCACCAGGCAGTCCAGGCCCTCGATCAACAATCCGTGCTGTCCAGCATCGCTCCACTCCCCCTTGTCCCAGCAGCGCGGGACGTCGTTTCTCCCACACTGTCCCGGACAGGCGGGTGCACTGGCCAGGCACATAGGCAAGCCCCACCCCCGCCGTAAACGCTCGGCGATGGACGGAGCGCTGTCTCGGCCCCGGCAGGAATTTAGACCCCGAGCTTACTAAGCTAATCTTGACTTCGTTCGATCGGACGCCCGCTCGATCGGGAAATTCACTGGTTTACCATCGCCAACCCGCCAGCAACAACAGCGGACATAACCGGCAAGAGACTGTGCCTGGTTGGAGACGGGCGATGATGCAATCCTGACGAGCTCGGGCCAACTTTGGCGAGAACCTAATTGACGTCACGGGCACCAAATGGAGCGAGAGAGAATACCAGGAGCACGGATTTATAATCGGCACCCGCTTATGGTCGAGATTTGGTACATACAATCCCCGCGTTATATGTAAACTGGACAAACCCCGCTCGACGAGACCTTTCCACAGGCCGAGCGACAAGATACTTAGCAACACCGGACAGCTCCTCACCAACCTTTCCTCCTCCTTCCCAGCCTGCCCCGGACAGCATCTTACACGCCCTACCGACACCATGGCCAAGACGAGCAACAAGACCCTCATCTTCAAAAAGGTCCCCGACGGCTTCCCCAAGCCGGGCGACCTCGCCGTCGAGGACCGCCCCATCGACCTCTCCGACTGCCCGGACGGCGGCGTCGTAGTCCAGGTCCTCTCCGTCTCCCTGGACCCCTACATGCGCGGCCGCATGCGCGCACCCGAGGCCAAGTCGTACTTCCCCCGTTCGCGCTCGACGGGCCCGTCGAGAACGCGGCCGTCGCGCGCGTCGTGACGTCGCGCAGCGACAGGTTCGCCGAGGGCGACCTGATCCGCGTCGGCATGTGCCCGGCCGCCCAGTACTGCGCCCTGCCGGCCGAGCGGCTCGAGGGCGCCCGCGTCAAGCTCGACCCGTCGCTCGGGCTCGACCCGGCCCACTACCTGGGCGCGCTGGGCATGCCGGGCCTGACGGCGTTTGCGGGGCTGTACGAGATCGGGAAACCCAAAAAGGGCGAGACCATCTTTGTGAGCAGCGCCGCCGGCGCCGTGGGCCAGCTGGTCGGGCAGCTGGCGCTGCGCGAGGGCTTGCGCGTCATCGGCAGCGCCGGGTCGGACGAAAAGGTCGAGTTCGTCAAGAGCCTGGGGTTCCACGGCGCGTTCAACTACAAGAAGGAGAAGCCCGACGACGCGCTGGCGCGCCTGGCGCCCGACGGGATCGACATCTACTTTGAGAATGTCGGCGGGGAGCACCTCGAGGCGGCGCTCAACCACATGAACAAGTTTGGGCGCATCCCGGCTTGTGGGATGGTAAGTTTGGCATTCGTCCCCCGCCCCTTCGGTTCTTCGAGTCAAAGGCTGACTCTTTTCTTCCCCCTGTTTGCCCTCAGATCGCCGACTACAACCGGGCCAGCGGCGAGCAAGCCACGGGCATCCGGAACATCTTCCTGCTTGTGGGCAAGGAGATCACGATGCGCGGTTTCCTCGTCAGGTCGCTCAGTAAGGAGTACAGTCAGAGGCATTTCGACGAGGTGTCCAAGGCGCTGCGCGACGGCAGCATCCAGGCCAAGGTGCACATCACCGACGGCATCGAGAACGGCCTCGAGGGCCTCCTGGGTGTTCTGCAGGGTGGGAATTTCGGCAAGGCCGTGCTGAAGATTAGCGACTAAGGGTTGTGTCAAGTACCAGGGCTACTACAGGGCATTTATATTGCAATTGGTTCTTCAGGAGACCGTGGCTTCCCGCAGACTCGACAGTCTGTTGGATCGTCTCCTCCAGTGCCCTTAAACCTCGCTCAACCCACTTCCTCATAAGTGCCACGGGGAATGCGTCGTCGTACGTCTCCCTTTGCACGCTCTCGACCCGCACTCCCGGGAAACCTTCCATGAATTTATGACTGGTGTACAACTTGCGCAGGATCCCGAGAGGCATCCTGTAGTTGAACTTTGACGCCCGGGCAATGATGCGCTGGTTCTCCGCCTCGGCGTTGAGCGCGGCAGCCAGCTGCGGCAGCGCGACGTCCCTGACCCCAACATGGCCCACCGCCGTTTGTTTTATGCCAGTGACCCCATCATCGGAATGCCCGCCCTTAAAAAAGAGAAAGAAAAAAAAGAACAAAAAAAAAGGAATCTTTATACCTGGATTATGGGCTATTAATTCCCATTATAAGCCCGGTTGAAGCGGTTGAAAAAAGGATCTGGGGTATATACCAAGTCGGAGACTCAATAGCCCATTCCTGAGTACAAGTAATCAGGTAGTGGAAACAAATCAGACAAAGCCTCCACATCCTGACGAAGCTCCTTTAGTCCAGATCGGTGACCGCTCTTTTCAACATGAGTTACAAACCCCGACCATAGCCTACCAGAAATTCTAGTCATGGCTATTTACTGGAACCACTGCGGCCTCGTACGCTGTCTCATCGAGCAATACGACGCTCGCCTGGATGCAGTAGACGACAACAAGATGACCATACTCCACTACGCGGCCAGGTTCTCCACGGTTGACACTCTGCGGGTCTTAGCCAACCAGGCGATACAGGGCGTCAGCCCCAACTGTCGCGACTCGCAGGGCTTAACCCCGCTAGAGGCCTTCATGCAAGTCCGTCCCTCGATGCTCTGCGACGAGCCCGAAGGCGAGAAAGAGACCTCTAGGAAATTGTTCAACAAGATTATCTCGCAGGTTATTTACGTGAAGGGTAGGGGTATTTCTATCATGGCGGCTTCTCTTTATCCTTTTTCCACTTCTTTTTGCATTTCCTTTGCGTATTGCCCGCTTCGGTATCCCTCCCCTTTTCTATTGTTTTATTTTACTGCACTTTTCCCCCCTTCCTTTTTAAGTTTCGCCTTTTTTTTGTTTTTGTTTTCTTATCCCATTTCGCACCACATTATCAACTGTAATTCAAAGTAGCTGAAGAAGAAGATACAACCACTCAATCTCTCTATGGGCCACCCGGAACACGATGTTATTTGGCTTCTTCATTTCGTCCCTGTTGAGCTTTCACGTGTTGTATAAACAACCTTTTTTCGTAAATACCTCCTCGTATTTGCAATTATCAGGTGATCTGGTGGGTTCTTCCACTAGACAACTTGAAATCGAAGCTGCTGGCGCAGGGATGTGGTAGCATCTGGATTTATTATCGACTTCACTCAGCGGGGTACATTCTCTTGGCGGTCATCTAGCGCATAACCTCTCATTTGCTATTGGTGTTCCTGCACCCTTCAGCACGTTCGATGCGACTTTGTGCTGACCGCATATGCGCACCTACATGGTCATAGGTAGGCACTCAGTAGCCGGTTTCGAGACATGGACCCGGGTGGGGTTTGGCCATAAAAGAGAGGAAACATGCCCCGAGGGGCATGGGAGACTCCATGGCTTCCGAAGGGTTCGAAAAATGTTGGGTCGCGATATTGTCACCGTTCTTCAGCTCCTAATATGGGCCAGCCCATTGGCTACCGCGCTGCGAGTCCCTCACTACGCTACCATCGTCTCAAAGAGGGCTATCTCCGAGACCCAATATGACTTCGTCATTGCCGGCGGGGGAATTTCAGGCCTCACTGTCGCTGACCGACTGACTGAGGATCCCAACATCAATGTCCTCGTGATTGAGGCAGGCCCCTTCGACAAGGATGAAGACGGCGTCCTCGTCCCGGGTGCCTTCTACCCTGTCCCCTACCTCTGGCTCGGCCTCACCAGCGCACCGCAGGCAGAACTGAACAACCGGACCTTCGCAGTCCCCGCTGGGCGTGTCGTGGGCGGCGGCTCCGTCGTGAACGGGATGGTGTTTGTTCGTGGCGGCAAGACTGAGTACTCGCATTGGGAAAAACTTGGCGCCAAGGGCTGGAGCTGGGACGACTTCCTACCGTACTTCAAGAAGAGCGAGAACCTTACCACGCCTCCTGCAGAATTTGCTGCCGCTGCCAACATCTCCTGGGTCGAGGCGGCGCATGGCCGTGATGGCCCGGTGCGTGCTTCGTACCCGAACTATTTCTTCCCGGGGGCGGCCAATTTCTGGCGGGCCGCCCTCGAGAGCGGCATCGCGCCTTCACCAGACCCCAACGCTGGCGATCACGCAGTCGGGCTGTTCAATTTCCCGACGCTGGCGGATGCGACCACTCGCACTCGCAGTCATGCCCGATTGAACCACTACAGCCGCGTCAAAGGATCCCGGCCGAACTACCACATCCTGGCCGAGCACACCGTGGCGAGGGTGGTGTTTGAGGGAAGCGCGCCGTTGGGCTCGAGTATCTGCCCACCGCCGGCGGTGGCGAGAGGGCCCGAGTGGGCGCCAAGAAAGAAGTCCTGCTTGCTGCCGGTGCGTTGCACACACCACAACTGCTGCAGCTATCGGGTGTCGGGTCCGAGAAACTCCTGAAAAGCTTCGGCATTGACGTTGTTGTCGACTTACCCGGCGTGGGCGAAAACTTCCAGGATCAGGGCGAGCTGAAGGTTCCCTACACCAGTAAGACCCCGATTCATGGAACTGGTTGGCGAGCAGACAAAAGCAAAGGAGTACTAATTGGACAGTCGCGAACCAAATCTTCCCAAACTCGCGGGCGCTCGATACAAACTCGACATACGACGCAGAGCAGCGTGCCCTGTACAACGCCAGGAAGGAAGGGGCATACACCATCGTCCGTACCCTGTCGACCAACCTGGCCCTGCCAGCGCTTACGAACTCAACATCCGACTGGCAGGACATCCTCACCAGCATCCGCAACGCCCACCCGCTCGCGCATCTGGCGCCTGGAACGCCCGCCTCAGTGCAGGAGGGCTACAAGCGGCAGCGGGAGCTGATCATCGAGCAGCTCGCGGGACAAGACGTGCCCATCGGCATGGTGCACTGGGGCACGGCCGAGACGGTGACGCTGTACTTCCTGAAGCCGCTGAGCCGCGGGTCCGTCAAGATCAACTCAACAGACCCGCTCGTGCAGCCCGTCATCGACTTCCGCACGGCCTCGGACCCGGCGGACCTGGACCTCGCGGCAGCGCTGTTCGACAAGCAGGCGCAAATCATGTCGGCGCCGGCGATGCGGGTGCTCGGGCCCAAGATGGCGGCGCCGTTCGATGGCGTCACGAGGTCAGAACTGAAGGAGCTGCTGCGGGCCAACATGGGCCCGTCCAACGCGCACTCGTGCTGCACAGCGGCCATGGTGCTGAGGGAGATGGGCGGGGTAGTTGACGCGCGGATGAGGGTGTATGGGGTTGAGGGGCTGCGCGTTGTCGATGTTAGCTACTGGCCCATGGTGTTGACTGCGGCCCCGACGGCCACGACGTACGCGACTGGAGAGAAGATTGCTGATGCCATCAAGGAAGAGTACGGGCTGGGCTGGCAACCTGGAATGTGAGGTGGGAGTTCATGTAGTGGGTCTTTGGGGCAAGGGTTGCGACAGGTCCCAAACAGGCAGGTACCTAGATTGGCGTTGCCCGTTGGTCCAGTTCCCCATAGGCATTCTCGCAAAACCAACTTCTGGGCCTGCTGAACTGAAGTCATCCTCCTCCTCGACTGTCGACCATCGAACACCTCAGTGCCCTCCTGCGTGATGGCATCACGCGCCGCGCTCCGGCCTGCGCATTCGTTGCGTCGAGGTCTTCAGCTAGCCCGCGCAGTACCGCTGATTTTATCCTCACAGCTCCATCAACCAATTTTCTCTTGTTCCCGCGCTTTGATCGGTCTGCAGAAGCCTCCTCGCTACGCCAGCACTTCATCTGTCGCCAGCCCGCCGCCGGCGGAGATGCTTCAGCCATTGCCGAAAGGCACAGAGCTTCTTTCGTCCTCGGGCAGATCATACGTGGTTGAAGCAGTCCTCGACCAACGGCAGCGTGGAAGCAGATCTAGCTGCGTACACCGCGCAAGGTGAGCATTCCCTCTTCCATCTTTGTCCCATACACATAGCCCTATCATTTGGTAAAGTCTGGCAATCTAAGCACGCCTCCTTCCTACTCTAGGCACGAGGGCAAGCTCTATATGGTCAAGGCCATCTCACCCGAGCAGTTTGAAGCCCAAATCTCCTTGCAGAAGCGTGTCCAACACTCGCCTTATGTCAGGACCGCGGCGGATATGATTCCCAACAAGCACCTCCTTGTGTTCTCATATCTTGACACGAATCTGCTCCTGGTGCAAGCCGAAGCGCTGTCCCCGCTTGTCAAGAAGAAAATCCCCAGGGACGTTCTGGCCGGCTTGGCCGATATACACGACAAGCGCATTATCCATCTCGGTAAGTTCCCTCCATCGTCGTGCATGCTACTACTCGCCACTGAACAATCACCAACCATACACTCGGATGCTAACACACTTGTCAGATATCAAACCTAACAATATCATGGTGGATGTCGAGGCACAAGGCGACGGCGCCTTTCGATTCCACAATGTCCGGATCATCGATCTAGAAGATACCTGCGCGTTGCCTGTGGGCCACAATGCCGTAGCCTACCAGATGTACGGCAACTGCTACTGGAGGAGCTCTGAGTCGTGGGCAAGGGGAATCCAGAGCTACCCTTCTGACATTTTTCCCTTCGCCATTGTGGTAGGTTCCCACGCGGTCTCTTAGTGCCACCTTCTGACACGAGGAGAGAGCTGATCAACCTGAGGGACACAGGCGATCTACTTGTGGCTAGATAAAAATGTCATCTTCATGGGAGGGGACGCACACGATGCACCGCCTGACGACCAATTCAGGCTGATTCTCCGGAAGCACTTGTCCTTCTTCGCCGGCGACGAGGAGGATATGAAGGGCTTTGTCGAGTATCATGGGGGCTACCACCGCCCATTCGTTCAGAAGATCGGCGAACTCATCGACACGTTTGACCCGGACCCCGAGAAGTCTAATGCTATGCCATTCTCCATTTGGGAGCCACTCGACGCGCAGTTCAAGGACCTTATCCTCAAGATGGTTTGCTTGGACCCAAGGCGGAGGATCACGGCTCGGGAGGCATTGAAACACCCTTGGTTTGCGGACTGCGAGGAGTGAGGACGGCCCTGTCATGCAACAGAGTCATGTGTCGCCTGCTGGTTGCGCATGCTGCAAAGGGTTCTTCTTTTTTTGTGTCATAATTACATGGCTGGCAACGAACTCTACTTTTGTCTGTACTTCTTGCTTTACGGGGAGGGATATGTGATTTCTGATGGTCTTTTTTCGATGGCACAAACACTACCGTTGGCCTTAAAAAATTAGCGTCAGATGTGGGGAAGGGAAATTTTCAATGCAGCACGGAACGACCGTAGCAATTCCTTTTAGGAATTAAAGAGTGTAGGAAAGGGCAATATCCAGATTCCGGCCCCCAATTCCCTCCACAAAGACGCGCCTCCTTTCAGCCAGCACAGCAATGAGAGAACAAAGGGCTCGACAGCCATCTACTTCTTGGAAAATGGTTGGCTTCCAGGCTCTACATAACCCAGGTTGACAAGTCATCGTTCTTCATTTGTAACACTGTCCCAGAGCGCCCGCTAGCGGCACTCCGGTGCGGTGTCTCGCTAAAAAAACGGTAAATGTCATTAGCGATTGTGGTTCTCGCCGCAGCATAAAACGGTCCGCCCTGTAAAGAGTAAGAAAATGCTCACACCAAAGCAACGGTCTTCACATCCTTATCAATGGCGCCTAAATCCGCCTCTTCCTGGACGTCGGCGGTAAAGTTTTTATAACCTTGGAAGCTATCTCGACCCTAGTCCACGCGTCGGTTTTCGTGACATAGGCCAATGTGAGGATCCCGTTCTTTATGTTGATGGGCCTTGAGGATGCTGGAGGAAATTCTCCCTTAGCAGACGATCGCAAGCCTCACCTTTGAACAAAGGATGCTGCTCTTTGAAGGCTTTTGCCTCTTGCCGTCTTCACCAATCCTCGTTCAGTTGTCCTCCCCAAGATTTATCAGGCAATAAAATCTGCGAGCTACTGGAAGGAGCTACGGGCAGCTGGATTTCGTCCACGTTTGAAGAATTTAGGACGCATGTAGGAAATTAATACTGAACATTTGAGCCAGGGGTAGGACCGCTATATTGCAGCAAGAGTATTTGGGGTAACTGAGAACCAACTCAGTCATCTGAATTAGTTACTAAGTCAACGAGCTTGTAGGAATGATGTCGCGCGAGATAGGGGACTAATCATTCCCTTATTGCTTTAGAGCCCAAATGCCATTATTAGCTGGTTGAATCAGAGCGCCTTTGACCAGAAGCTCCCAGTTGATATGGTTTTCTCAAGGGCAACTTAAACTAGATTCTATGGGTCATCCATGCCGCACTTGTGTAAGAATGCAAACTAGTTGATAAAGCGAAAAAGCTTTTTGGAAAGAGTGAAATGTGATTACGCATCCTTTCTATGTCCTTTGCTTCATCTTTTTCAGTTCTTTTTCTATACCTTTTTCTTTCCACTAACCTGTGTTTGTACGAGAAGTGAACCCCAGATGTATAGAGTCAACGGAGGTTCGAAGCGTGGCCGCTAGGTGGTGGGTTTAGCAAAGGTAGGTACCACCTTTTGCTGCAATTTAAAGGGGCTGATGACAGCTTTTACGGGGCAACTCAAAATATCTGGTCTATACTATAGACAGTATTTTTCTCTTTCCATAGAACTATGTGGGCCGACTAGGTAGAAATGCACCTTCTCTAGTGTCTGACTGCCGCTGTGGCCTCCCAAATGAAGCGCAACTTTCCCAACACTTGTAAGAGGCAGCAAGGGACAGGAAAGGGATGAATAGTCCTTCCGCCACCCTCAAGGTTTGTCGACTTCCTTCTCTTCCCTGTCCGCGACCCTCCGCTCAAAGTTATCAAAGAGCCAACCTGGGACATGGGGGATCTCGGCAGGCCTATCTCTGGCCCAGCAGATCAAGTCGATACACATAGCCATGAGATGGATCAGCAGAACGCCGAATCTTGTCACATTCAGCGAGTTCCCCGGGTCTTGCTCCTGTCGCCCCTGCTCGAGCCTCTCGATGGAGCTGGTTAGGATGAAGACGCAGTTCGCCAGCCGAAAGGCCTCCTCGTCGTGATCTGTACAGGTCCACTGGCAGGGCGGAACACAAAGTTTTATCAACCACATAGCTTCCGTGAAGCATTCAATGCATAATCAATGCCATTCCAAGTGTAAAAAAGCCCAAAAAGAGGCCAACCCAAGAATTGGCTTACCGAAATTGCCTTGAACAGGCTGGACCAGATAAAGGCGAGGCAGGGAAACACGTCTTTCCCGGGTTCCTCGGAGCGGTAGGAGCAGTGATCGATGGTGGCGGTCAGCTTGCGAGCATGTAGATCAAGTAGCCATAGGTTCTTCTGCATCTTGTCCATCATGTAGGCGGTGTTCTCATCGGCGAAGGAGAGCTCCTGCATCGCTGAGGCGAAATCTTTGGCGTCCAGCAGATAGCACAGCCAGGTATTCTCCTCGGCTCTGAGGTGTCGCCGGACATAGTCCCTGAGCAGGACTATCTCGGCGTAGAGTTTTTTCTGTCTGAACGGGTTCAGAAGTGTGTTATCAGCAGTCTGGCCACTACTCGGCCTTGCAACTGTAAAGGCAATGCGACAGCCAATGCATGGCCACATTAGGATGACGGTGGGACGCTGTACTCATAAGGCCGAACCAGATCAACAAGAGGGTGCTCGTGGGGTTCGGGAAGGGTGTGGGAGTAAAATGTGTATCCAGGCATGCTTGGCGCCGTGTCCTAGTTCACCAAAGACAGAATAGAGCGTCTGCTGGAGGATGCTGCGGTTGGGGAAGCATAAGTTGTGAGTTTAGCAGATACCCATGCACCAAGGGCTATCCCCGTAGGTCTTGCCTCCGAGAACTTTTTGAACGGAGAAAAGATCCAGTTATATAGCGCAGTATGAACAGGAAATCCGGCTGATCACTTGGCGTCAGTGACAAGGTTGGACAAACAACATACACCAGGTCATAATCGCCCCCAAGTTGTTACAGCCGTTCCGTCAGTGGAACAAGTGGTAGCACACACACACAGTGACATGCGTGATCCAAGCATAGGGTAAAAACATGAGCCAACCAGATCTAAATCGACTCAAAGCTCCCTAGATGCTTGCTTTCTTTCCGTGATCCCCAATGACAAGCTCAGCGGCCCTCTCGGCAATGCCATAGACAGCTGACTGAATATGGCCAGAGACCAGCAGTGGCATGACACTCGCATCCGCCACCCGCAGGTTCGCGGTGCCGTACACTCTAAGCGCCGGGTCCACAACACCCCCGTCCCGCCTCGGCAGCAACGCGCAGGTGCCAGCCGGATGGAAGATGGACGCCAGGGACTGCTTCGCCCACGCCTCCCACTCGGCGTCGGTGGCGTCGGGCCGCAGGAGGTCCAGCCCGGGCTCGAACTCAGACACAAGGCCGGACTTGAAGGGCTGCGTCTCGGCCAGGCGCCTCATCCACTTGGCCCCCTCGACAGCGGCGGCCAGGTCGTACGCGGCGCTGAGGTAGCAAAAGTCGATGGCGGGCCGGCTCGGGGACCCGCCGGGCTGGATGTGCACGCTGCCGACCGACAGTGGCTGCATGACGCCCGAGATGAGTGAGACGAAGTTGGCGCCGTGTAGCGGCGTGCCCGGCGCTGGGTAGCCCTTGATGCCCTGGTAGGAGTCCGACCAGATCGCTTCGAGCTCCGGGTTCGTCGGTTCCGCGGCTTTGATCATGGCGGCCTTCTTCTTGACGACAACCGACGCGGACGCCGAAGCGGCCGCCTCGTCGGCGAGCGCGGCGAGCCGCGCGGCGCGCTGCGGGTCGACGACCTGGCTCCACGTCGCGAAGGCGATGCCGCTGGCGACCTCGCGCAGGGCGGAGGGCTCGCCCGCGTGGTACAGCGACATCTGCTCGGCCAGGTAACTGGCATTATAACGCAACGGGTCGGAGCTCTTGAAGCCCTCGCCCAGCTGGTACGCGTTCTGCATGCGGATGTGGTCCTGCAGGTTCTCGCCGACGCCGGGCAGCTCGAGGAGTTGCGGCACACCGGCCGCGGCCAGCACGCCGGCCTGGCCGATGCCCGATACCTCGAGCAGCGCGGGGCTGTGGAGGGTGCCGGCCGAGAGGACGACCTCGCGCCGCGCGTGCAACACCGTCCCGCCGGCGAGCGTGACTCCCGTCGCCTCCAGAAGCGGCTCCCTGCCCTGGCTGTCCGCTCCGCCAGGGCGCCCGGCGCAGGTTTACCTTTGCGACGGGCGAGTCGGCCTGCACTTTGAGGCCCGGCCCCGCGAGTGGCAGGTAGGCGGCCGCGCTGGTGGAGCGGGTCCAGTTGCGTGCGTTGATGCTTTTGGCTGGCGCGCCGCGCCGATGGGGTTGCCCCCGAGCGACTCGAGGTTGGCGGGCACGCCGACGGCGTTGAAGGTCTCGATGAAGAAACGCCGCATGTATTCGGGCGCCGAGGGATTGACGACCGTCTGGACGGGGCCACCGGTAGCCACGCCCTCGTCGCCGTACGTGCCAGGGAACCTGGTGAAATTCTGCGCGCGCAGCATGGCGGCGTACATGGAGCGCCAGTTCCAGCCCGGGTTCCCGAGCTCCTCCCATGCATCGTATTCCTGGCGGCTGCCGTGATCCCACACCATCAGATTCAGGGCCGAGCTTCCTCCGAGCACCCTGCCCCGAGGTTGGGGGACCTTGCGGCCGCTGAGGTGTGTCTGGGCAACCGTAGAGAGGTTCCAGTCAAATGGGCCGCCCCAGGAACGGCCTCCGAGCCCGGGAATGGTAATTGTGTCGTCTGCTAGGTTAGCAGGTCCAGCTTCGAGAAGTAGGATAGATGCGCTGGGGAGGCCCTGGCTCAGACGCGTGGCTAGGGCGGCACCCGCTGTGCCACCGCCGACAATGATCTTCCATACGGGGTTAATACGTCAACTAACGTGCACCTGTTTCGACTGAGATTCGCAGGGTGGTCTCACGTAGTCAAATGTCGCCTCGTCGCCCGCGTGCGCCTTCGGGATCGGTTCAGCAACAGCCCGACCGCTCCCTAGCAGGGTCGCAAGGACCGCCAGGGGCCCAAAAAACCGCGCCATGTTGTTTTCGGCTGACTTTTGCCCTCGCGCCGCTATCGTTACTGTTGTAGGATGCGGGGAGCAGCAGCTTGGAAAGGGCATGCAAGAGCTGTGGCCCCAGGCGTGGTATATATGCCACCGAGGGTACTATAGAGGAGAGTGACCAGGGCATTCCAAAGCCCGGGGGCGATTAGTCAATCCACGCGAAAATATGCTTAGCTACCAGAAGTCGGTGAATCGGAGGGTTCTTAGCATGTTACCGTGACATCTTGGGCATGGCGCCTGCGCTCGCTGGCTTCGCTGGCGCCAAGGAGGGTGCCCATCCACCAAGGCCCACTCACGTACCCGATTCCTAGATGCCACCATGCCGTCAATGTAACCCAAATGGCTGCTCCCCGCCTTCTTCCCAGGACGGGCCGGGCGAAGGTGATCAGTAAGCTCCCGGGAGAGCCCGTAAATCGGAGCACCCCCACTGCGCCTGTTCTCTGTCGCAGCCCGAGGTCTAGACGGCTATACTGACTATCGCATATTGATTGTTCTTTGTTTATTCACAGCTGCTATCCACGATATCCCTCGGTACGAACGGTTCGCTGCGACCTAGCTGGTGTCAATAAACCGGAGCCGCCAGAGTCGACCTTACCTCCAGACGTTCAACGTCACCCTCAACCCGACAAGCCATGTTGAAGTGACACACCGCTCAAAATATTGTGGCAGCTCTGCAGTGGCCCGACAACCTTTGCCAGCATCTCCTGCCTCCACTTGTCCGGCGCCGTGCACATGTTTCCGCCAGAAACCACCGCACCGCCAGCACGTAGTCCGCCGCAGCCTCCACTACGGGTTGAGGCTGCAGCTTGTCTGCCGCCGCGACTTGCCGCCGCCAGCCAGAATTCGTCGCGCAGCCCCGCAGTATCGCTGCCCGTAGTGCGGGCATCTGCAGCAGCCTGGCGAAGACAACCTCGGGCAGTAGGACCCCAAGCTATTTGAGGGGGTTCGGAGGCACAGCCAGCCTGGGCGACAAAGACCACGGCCCTGGTTGACTGTCTGCGCAACCGAAATGGTGACGAGCTCTCGCAGGACGTGCGGCTCGTTCAGGACCCGGGGCCCTGAAGACGCGAATCGTTACCGGAAGCCAATCCTTGACTTGACGGGTGTGGGAGCCAGGGCGAATGAAGGGGTCGGAGGAACGAGGATGCAAGCACGAGCACGAAGGCTTACCGCGCCCTCTCCAACGGAATCCTCCCAACCTGCCCGTTATCCGCTCCAGCGTGACCAGCTGATCCGTGTTCGCCACGGTCCGCTTAGAGCTAGTCCAACTAGGCACGGGCCGCTCCGTCTTTATGCAGGGGCTCACGGTGACTCTCTGCAGGCTAGGCGTTGAGGGCCAGAAGGAGGATCTGCTTCAAGTAGCTCTGATAGAAACGGAGCTCGACCTGAAGTCCTCGGCGCGCGCCGTGTGATGGACGCGAACCTCGCGGAAGCACTTCACCCTCTTGGCTAGGCGACCACAGACCCTGAGAGCCTGACCCGCAGCGGCGGAAGCTCGCAGGATCAAGCCGGCGACCTCAAAGTTGGACATTTGCACATTTGTCTTGCTCCTGGGCGCCCTCGTTTGGTGGCCCTGGTCTGACTAGTCACAGTCCCGGGACGCGAAGGCGGGACAATTCAACGTGTAGCCGGGGACGAGGGGGGTCCTGTTTGATGGAGGCTGGCGGCTCAGCTGGAGCACAAACACGAGGGGCACAACTGGCGGCACGCCGAAGTCCAAAAGTGCACCTCAGCGCTTCCGTTCATATCTGCCCAGCTCGCTAGACGGGGTAATTAGGTCCGTTATCGCTGTACCTCAACCTCCCTTCCCTCCCCCATCTCCTGGCACGTCGAAGACCAAGGACTACTCGCGTCGGGACGGGGGAGACGACGGTCCCACGATCGCAGATCCAGTACCATTGTTTCTTGGAGGTCTGGTTCTTCGTTACTGTGCCTTCCTATCAAATACTCGTCGTTCTCGTTTCGCGAACAGTCGAATCCTACCGATGGCTGCGCCAAAAAGCCCCGGTTACCGCCATTGAGTCGCTTGCTTCTGCGGTCAGGCGGCTATTCCTGGAAGCCTGTACCCAATTTGAGGACTCGTCCGACGGTCCCTCGGTGTTCGCGAGGATACCAGGGAGCACCTGGACTGGTACTTGCCATGGACTGGAAATCTTGGAGCACTCCTTCCGGCACAGTCACCGCTATCCCTTGACCGACGCCTCGATGCTGCAAATGCGACCGAGGTCAAGGCGCAGATATTCCGACTCTCGAGGAACCTAGAAGACGATATAAATGATAGTAAAGCCCCAGCAGGGCCATTCCCATTCTATCCACGATGAGCCCTAATATCCTGTCTTTTTCTGACCACCCACATTATTTTCCACAATGCAGGAGATCGCTACTGATGGTGGCAAGGATGATGAACCAGAGCCATCACCTCCTGACGAGCCTGGCACCCTAGCCCTAAAATAGGGGAAGGAAATCCAGGAAAGCTCGCCAATCGACCAGGAAGCCGAAGCGCAGTCAATCCTCGAGGTAATCTCCCGGACCTCAAGTCAACGTTCCTTATCGGCGCTCCTGTTCGACGGGCTGGCCGACGCGACCGTTTCCAGCGAGCTCTCGACGCCCACCACCTTGTCTTCGATCCGCACTGAGAGGGGGATCGGCGCTAGCACTCCGAAATACTCATTCGAAGCCCCAATAGCCACCCAGCCGCCGGCTGCCAGACCGCCTTGCCACAGCAAACGCCAAGAGACGACAGGTTTTTACATATTGCAGGGATCACGCAGATCGCCTGGAAGCGGGATCAACAAGCGCGACGGGATTTTGCGGTGAGTGCCCCTGACGTCAGCGGTCTATGGGTGCGACAGCGTAGGCTGGACCAGAAAAAGAGGAAGACTCGGGCACTCTGTTATTAATTTTGCTCAAATACGACTAGAAAGCATCCTTTTTGAGATCTCAAGGACTACATATGCACTACGCCTGGGAGCGAAGCGCGCCAAGACAAGTTCTTCGGCGACTGGTACACTGCGTCTTCTGCCCCAATTCGGAGGGCTACTACTCCTCCGCAAGCTTGCGGCACACCTGAAATACCGCCACGGCCCGTCAGCCGAGGAGCAGATCGGCACTAGCCGAACACAGGCGCGAGGCGCCCAGATACCGCAGCTCCAGTAACCGCCTCTTCTATAACGACTGGGGAGGCCGACTCCAGGAAAGACGGAGCCCAAGGACAAAGGCACGGATCGAACTCCAAAAGTGACGGTCACGCACCGAGAACAGGTGGCGTTGGCAGTGGCACCAAGGCCAATCGATGGCGACAACACCGATGCAGACCAAGGCGACAGCGCCGACGTGAGCCAAATCGGCAGCGTCGATGTGGACCAGGACGATAACGCCGATGTAGATGATGAGGACGACGCCCATGGAACGGCCTACTGTGGTGTCGTACGAAAATAATCACCCACCCTTAGGTACCCATGTTGACGCCTTACCAAATACGGCCAGCTCGACGAGGGTTCTCATGGCCCTGCTCGAAAAGATACTTACACAATTCTACTAATCAATTAATTCCATCCAGGCTCCGCAGTGGAGTATCTAAAGCCCCCCTACTAGTGCGGAACGTGGATGTGGGTGACAATATACGCATCACATCTAGTATACTGTCGATGGCGTACCCTCAGAGAGTGAGGAGCACGAGTGGGCCTTTCCACGAACAGAACACACCAGAAATACACCCTGCGCCTTAGTCCTCCCCCACTTTTCAGTCAGATGCTTGACTGAATATTGTTTCCATTGGGCATCATTCGTACCTACATTCAAGGGTGGAGAGCCTCACGATGGTTTGACGAGATACCCAGTGAACATTGTTTTACCGCGTCGTCAACTTTACACCAACATGTCCCCAAACCCAGCCCTAGGGTTAGCTCTATAGCCAGGCTCCTAAAGCATACCGCAGCCACGCAGGTTCACGCGCGAGTAGAAGGCGAACAGGATTTCGGGTTCGTTCCGCCGCTGCGCGTCTTCCTCCATGGCCCTCTCGTTGACATGCCACTACGCGAGCTTGAGCTCCTTCAGCGTGCCGCTAGGTTCTAGCACGCGAGATTTCACATTTTTAATTCTTCCAGGAGGCGGACTTCTTAGACCTCAGCAGCCTCAGCGCGGGCCGTCAGTTCTGTATGCTGCTTTGAGATTTCATGGCGATATATTGGATTTGATTGGTGGGTTTCAAGCTTTCATGCAGTGAGTAGATTGCCTCACCGCTCGTCTCGGCTAGCATGCGATAGACCTCGCAACCATATGTTCAGCTTAGTTTGGGTATCCACATGTCTGGCCCCGTCTACATCTGACCCAGTTTCGTTCTCCATATGTCTGGCCCAGTCTGCATCTGGTCCAGTTTTGTTACCCATATGGCTGGCCTCGTTTCTGTCGAGCCCAGTTTACGTATCCATATGTCTGGCCTCAGTTCTACCCATCTGTTCTGGATCCGATCGAGAGCTCTAAGTCTGCTGGTTATAAAAACGAGATTGTATGCCCGGTCCTTAGCCATCAACAAGCAATTGCAATCCAGCAGCAGAGGTCAGCACACCAGCAACACACAAAATGTGATCACTTCACACTTACCTACTCTCCTCAGCCTCTTCTTCATCCACGACTCATCATGAAGCCCACAACCCTCATCTTTGCGGCCCTCCTTCCGGCGCCGCGTGAACCGGCAACATCTGCCTCGCGGGCACTTATAGGGCTTCCAAGTAGCCTCGGTCCAACATCGTGGTGTTCGCGGCAGGCTCGCCCTGCAATGACGGCAGGACGACCACTTACGGCGACAGGACCATGAACAATATCTGCGACAGGCTGCCCGTGGGCGTCCGCCTCTGCAATCAGAACGGCAACCTGGTCAAGATCGATCACGGGCCTAGAGCGGCCCCCGGCTGCCAGATCGGCTCGAGATCGACGACCGCATCTACACGGGCGACACCTACGCCTACAACCCCGACGACGGAAACGCCCACAGGGGGCCGTGCGACGCGAGCTGCGGGCTCACCGGCGTCGACGGATTCTTGCAGTTTGTCGGCGTGCCGATGTGTTAATTCCCAGGAGGGCACCCCACCAAATATCGCCTTTGAACCCTCCACGACACACCACCCACGGGTGCGCGATCCGCCCCAACCATCCAGGAGGGGGATTGAGAGAGGGGGAAAAGAGGGAGAGGTTTCCCATTGAGGCAGATCGGTCTGGCCGGTAGTGTTAGACCTCTTCCGACGGCTCTGAGAATCAAGTTGTAATTAATTAGATAAAAAAAGCACGCCCCTAACGATCATGTAAACAAGCCGCTATCACTGTGATATGCCTTAATACACTAATGGGCTAGTAAATGTGCGCTGCTCTTCTACTTGGCTTGCTTGCATCATGTGCATAGTATATTCTATCACCGTTGCCTCCGGCACCCGCCTTGCCCCGAGGAGTCTTAAAGACTTTGCCGATTCAAACCACACTTTCCATTACATTGAATAACACCCGCTCGCCGGACTAGACGCCTTTTTGGAGCCGCCGGCCAAATTCCGGATCCGGCTAGTTCCTTTAATGCTAAGCTCAGCTTTCTGGCCATAAAACGGCACCTTAGCACTTCTGTGCCACGTTTAGTATAAATCGAAGGCCACGCGGAATAGAGGTAGAGAGGACACTGCTGAAGCAAGTGCCGGGTGTGATGTGAGGTATGTAGTAGCAGCCGCCGGGCGCGGTGCCTGATAATATCCGCAAAAATATATCACTACAAACAGCCTCGATGGGAAATGAAGAGAAACATCTCAGCGCGACATCTCTTCTCTCATCGAAAACTCTACCAAATATGCAGCGCTCTATGACGCACCCGTACATCTCTCGCCTCCCGGACTACCTAGCCGGCGCACTCCGAAGATTCCCCGGTCGAGTTCAACCCCTATCGTAATGATTAATAACACCTTGTGAAAAGTCTCAATTTTGCGTTTTGCGCTAGCCCGCGCAATCAAACCGCCAAGAATGCCAGAGCATGCTGTGCCCACCACGTAATGCCCCAGGCTAACCCTGAGAACAAATATTCTACGGTCTTATCAGAAATTAGCTTCGCACTAATTAGTGACACTCCGATACCATTGTCATTACCATGACTACAGTAGAAGGCTCATGCGCGGCGCCGAGACACCAGCAACAATAGTATCATAAAGGAAATTCAGAGTATGTAGACGGGGTCCACTACTGAGTGGTACTACCGGATATTTGGGTGTTTTACGTTGAAAGAGGAGAAATCCAAAGATAGCAGCTATTCGATCGGCACATCGGCCCCGGCACCTAAGTAGCTCAGTAGGCCCGTTCCTTCTTAGCTCGCGGCGCTTATAGGGTATATTGGTCTCGGTCTTGTTATTCCCGAAGTGTACCCGCCACGCGAGAGCGGGCTTCTTTGGGACAGCAAAAGCACCACACGACGCCTACAAACTCCATTACCGCGGTCCGGGCATATTGGCAACATCTTTTCATCTCGGCTTCTGGCAAGTTTCGAATTTTTCACGGACCTGACTGGACCTTTCCAATTTTCCCAAGGGCCAGGGAGCAATGTTCACGATGCCTTGCGAACAATCCACCGATTTTCTTCTGACGCTCATGCCCACCGCTCTCCATTCCTTCTACGATCAGCCTGGTCTCGGGTACTCTGTAATTCTTCCTAAACTGTCATCGGATGGTCCACTCCTGCTACATGTCCCGGATGCAACGGTGAGCTCCTCGCCCCCAGGCAGACTCCCCCAGTGTTTGGGTGGACCGACCAATGAGCTAGCAGCGGGTAGTTCGATGCGACGATCACCGACAACATGATCATACCCTGCCCGTGGCACAAGGAGCCTAATTCAGGGCGGTGCCCCATGCATCAGGCCGTGGACAGATCTTCCGCGCCACGAGGTGCCTCGGTTCAGGGGTGCAGGGGTAGACGGGAAACTGGGCAGGATAGGGCAGCAAGAGTAAGCAAGGCCGTGGTGCTTGGCGCTCTCAACTGCTAGGCGGCGCCAAGATCACCGTTCACCATGTGTCTCGCGAAAAAAAAAAAAAAAAGAAAAAAAAAATTGCTTTCTGCATGAACTGGCTTCGCCCCCGCAGCAGCACAGCTGCGGGCTCGGAAAATTGCTGGTTTGTTGTGTCTCGTTTCACAATCACCAAATTTGTGGACAGACGCCCGCAAGACTAGGCGGTGTTGGGTTAAGCGCTCGGCAGATGACCCTCCGCAGCCTGTCCGGGTGGCACCGCAGAGAAAGAAGCACACCGGCAGCCAACGGCCAGGCGCCGCGTGCAAGCCGACTGACGGAAAAGGCAAGAGCACGGTGGGATCGAGGCACAGGACAACGCTGATTGCTACGCATAAAAGCTGCGGACCTGATTTTGCGTAGCACTCCCTGCGGGGGCGATTGACCTCGATGAGGGAGATAGCCGGTGACCCCAGGATCCCGGTAGTTGCTCCCCCGCCCCCCGCAGTCTGGAGAAACTTGGTCCGCCCAGGGGTTAGGGAGCCGCAAACAGGAGGAGGCATCATCCCAGTTATTCCGCAAGGCGCCTCCTCCTCACGATTGGACGGAAGAATTGCGACCAGGACAGGGGATCCATGGGATGGCGCCTCACTGGACACGCAGCGATCCGCTGGCTTCTTGGGCCCAAGCAAGCATTGCCAACCCGGGAACGCGGCTGTTTACGGCAGATCAAGGGGCGATATAGCGATGTCACTATGGGACAAGTGGACGCATGAAAAAAAGAAGCAACGTGTTGGTGGCCATGGCGAGGTATATAAGCGCGAGGGAGGCCACGGAATCCCTCGCTGAATCGTGGTCTTGGAGCACGGCCAGCCAACCCTCCAGCCCGCCCCTGTCTCAGCAAACTCAACTCCCGCGTCAGCAGAGCAAGAAGAAGACAAAACCCCTCCTCCAAAACCATGAGGTTCTTCGGACAGGCGCCGCGCTCCTCGCGTTCGCGGCTCTCGGCGGCGGCGCAGTGCGCGCTCCCGTCGACGTACCGCTGGACGTCGACGGGCTCGCTCGCGGAGCCCAAGAACGGGGCGGCCTCGCTCAAGGACTTCACGCACGCCACCTACAACGGCCAGCACCTGGTCTACGCCACGACGGGCGGCTCGGGCTGGGGCTCGGTCGCGCTCGGCATGTTCAGCAACTGGAACCAGATGAACAGCGTGTCGCAGACGCCGGTGCCCAACAACGCCGTCGCGCCCTCGCTCTTCCTCTTCCGGCCCAAAAACATCTGGGTGCTGGCCTACCAGTGGGGCCCGACCGCCTTCTCGTACCGCACCTCGAGCAACCCGTCCAACGTCAACAGCTGGTCGGGCGTGCAGCCGCTCTTCAGCGGCCGCATCTCGGGCTCCGACACGGGCCCCATCGACCAGGCCGTCATCGGCGACGGCACCAACATGTACCTCTTCTTCTGCGGCGACAACGGCAAGGTCTACCGGGCGCAGATGCCGTACGCCAACTTCCCCGGCAACTTCGGCTCGGGCTCGACCGTGGTCATGTCGGACACCAGGAACAACCTATTCGAGGCCGTGCAGGTCTACACAATCCAGGGCGGCTCGGGCAACCAGCGCTACCTCATGATCGTCGAGGCCCTCGGCAACAACGGCCGCTACTTCCGCTCCTTCACCGCCTCGAGCCTGGGCGGCTCGTGGACCCCCAACGCCGCGTCCGAGGGGAGGCCCTTCGCCGGCAAGGCCAACAGCGGCGCCACGTGGACAAACGACATCAGCCACGGCGAGCTGATCCGCTCCAACCCGGACGAGACCATGACCATCGACATCTGCAACCTGCAGTTCCTGTACCAGGGCCGCTCGCCCAGCTCCGGCGGCGACTACATCCGCCTCCCCTACCGCCCCGGCGTGCTTACCCTGCAGCGTTAAGCGTGCCGAGCGTGGTGGGAGGAGGTGTTTGGTAGCCCATGAGATTCTTGGGGTGGGTGGTCCGATTGAGCTGGGTGGTCGTGTACAAAAAAAGGGGTCCACTCAGGGGCTCGGGGACTTGGGAGGAGAGTGATGCGACGCTTGTACATAATTCCATTTCGCCTTCGATTCTTTGCAAATATTTTACCACGATTTTTTCGCCTTTGCCCGGGGCTGCGGCCCAATCATGATGCCAAGTTAGGTGCCGTTCTCTGTCATCGGGCGTCTCTCCAGGTCTTTCCTCTGGCCGCAAAAAACGATGACTTTCTCCAACCACCATCCCCGTTACGCCCACACCAAGCCACCCCACACAGATGTTAATACCATCCAATCCGCCGCGCGCACGCCACTCAAGGCGGGTAGCTCGGCATGTAGCTCTGGTCCGGCACCACGGCCCTCCCGCCGCGCAGCTGCTCGTCAGTGTACGAGCCCCAGACGATCGGGCGGCGGCCCGTGTTGGCCACCGAGAGCGTCGTGAACCCCTCGTTGTGCCCAAACTGCCCGCTCCAGCCGCCAGCGACGGCGAAGCGGCCGCAGTGCGTCCTGCTGAACGACGCGCGCTAGCCCGGGACGCTGACCGAGCACGGCGTCGCGTCGCGGTGCATCTCGATCCCCGTCTCGATGGAGAGGCTCGAACGGCAGGGCCCGCTGCCATCACTGCTGCCGCCGCCACTGATCTTGGCGAGCCCTCTGATGAGAATTTTGTGTTTAAGCTTGTTTGGGCGACGCCTCCGCATCAGTTGTGTCAGGTTGACAATATCGGTGAAGCCAGGAGCGTGGGTGGAAATAGATCATCAGCGATCTTCCGGGATGCTCCTTGTGCTTCTTTGGCCTGTTCCCGAAGTCGCTGCCGCCATGGGCCCGGCGAACGTCGCGAATCGTCCATTGGGATTTTGTGGGCATCACGAGCCCACTCGACGCTCCCGGAACGGGTGCCGACGTGGCGTAGCCACAACAACTGGAAATTCGACATTGCAACGCTGCGGTAGGGTGAAAGTGTAGTTTAAGAGGGAGAAGATGATGGCCGGAGACAACCCCCGCGTCCCGAGCAAGCTGGGTGGATACCTACCTGTGGGCATAAAAGAACACTACGAAGGCCTCTGCGATGGAGATTGTGTTGGGCTAGAAACTAAGATTGCGATGTGAAAGTGTCGTGCTCCTACACGATTTGATTTGTCGCACAGATCACCACGACATGCTGCCAAAAGCGAATTCACAATGCCCTACAGCACACCAACGATGCTCTTTATACCGTGCAACAACAGATGTTGATGCTTGGCAGGGGTGGGGTGGAAGGTGGGGCCTTGCCTTTTCGTTTTTGCTGCGTGGGGCCGCCCGTGCTTTATGGATGAGAAAAAAAACAACTCCCTAATGCGGTTTAGAGACCTCTTTTTACCTCTCAACCTTTACTCAACCCTCAAGTGGTTCTTTCTTCCCCACCAGCCTATCGCTGGGCGCATCTTTGAGCATCATGCTCTCCTTCCTTCGCCCCGTCAGCCCGTCTATGACGGTCTTGTCTGGAAGACTAGGGCCCTGGACAACGCACGGCGCTGCCGGAATCCCGCGTCGCGCGTTTTTCAGGTCTGGTCCAAGAGGATGGAAGACGCGCTCAAGGCATGAGCCACGTGGAGAAGAACCAGTCGGATCCCCGGCGAAAGGACACCCAATGGCGTATACACATCCAGCAAGATCCACAGGCTCGTCACCGCGTGCTGGCCCAGACCCGCCACGACAAACGTCACGCGCAGAGCCATTGTACCTCGAGGTGGAACGCAGTCCACATCACCAACGGGGCCTCGCAGCCGCGAAGTTACTGTCCCGCCAGGCTGCCCGGTCTGCCAGGGACCCTATCGATGGAGCCGATCCTTTGACTGGATCTTTGCCGACCGCCAAATCACTGCCATATCGTCCCAAGAGGCCTTGCACACCTGATTTCGCATCAGAGCGTGGCTTGGGCGGTGGCGCGACCGAGCCGGCCCCCGATTCCGATACCGAACGCTGGGACGACGCGGACCTTGACACCTATGCGGATCACCCGTCCCGGCTAGGAACCACTGCTTCTTTAGGTCATCGTCAGAAAGATCTGTCAAGCGACCCAGACCCTGACATGGCCGCGGACCACCCCATCCCGTCACGCGTCTCGACTCCGAGAGCCAACCTGCCATGCCAAATTGCCGCTCCCGCCGAGAGACTGTCCCGGCTGACGAACTCGCAAATTTACATCAACGTCATGCAAGACGAGAGTGAAGACCCGAAAGGTCCGGGGCTCCCCTCCGAGGAATCACAACCCGCGGCGGCGCTCAGCACCGAACAGACCAATCTAATCAACTTGCTACTCGGCGGCCGAAATGTGTTCTACACGGGGCCCGCAGGCTGCGGCAAGTCGACCGTGCTAAAGGCCTTTGTCGCGGAACTAAGACAGAGAGGCAAAAGAGTCGATGTCGTGGCCCCAACAGGCGTCGCCGCTCTCAACGCGGAAGGAAAAACCACGTGGAGCTACATGGGCTGGAAGCCGGACGACGACCGACGTCCTCTTTATGAGCTGAAGCCTAAAACTAAAAGGCAAAAACCTGTGCGAAGACGGCTCGAGGAGACCGACGTCTTGATCATTGACGAGATCAGCATGATTGACAGCAACCATTTCTACCGTGTGAGCGAGTGTATGAAATACGCGCGCGGGGATGTCGGGAACGACAAGCCCTTCGGCGGTGTGCAAGTCGTGGTCACAGGAGATTTTCTTCAGCTGCCCCCAGTCAAGCCGTTCAAGTACTGCGCTGAGTGCGGGAGGGACCTTAAACCAAACAATGACCACGACATGTTCACCTGCCCTGCAGACTCGGAGGATGAGCCGGAGCAGTATCGAAAGCCATGCCCGAAACCTCGCAGCTATTACGAGGTCAACAAGTGGGCTTTCCGAAGCAGCACATGGAAAGAGCTTGGTTTCACTTACGTGGAGCTGAACACTGTGCACCGCCAGAATGACGCCAGGTTTCTCAGCATTCTAGAGAAATGCAGGCTAGGGAACCGCATGAACTACGCCGAGATGGATCTCCTGCAAAACCATCCCAGCGACACCGAGAACGCGGTGGAGCTGTACTGCACAAACGATGAGGTAGACTGGATAAACCAACGCGAGTACGACCGCTTAAAGACGGAGGAGTATACGTACAAATGCCTTGACAAGATCTACGGTTTGGACCCGAGTAACAAACGACATCGAGACCTCCTTCACTTGGCAAGACTCGAGATGAAGTCGAGTGACGAGAACCACGAGACATTACACGAGCTCCGGGACCACCGGTACGACAAAAAGGTCTACCTGAGAAAAGGCATGGTCGTCTGCCTCCTCGTCAACCTCAGCATCTCCGAGGGTCTCGTCAACGGAAGCCAAGGCGTCATCTGCGACTTCAAGCAGATCACGATTGCCAACACACCGCCCGCGTTCATGCCGGACAACAACATTCTCGACACGACACCCCTCTTGGATGCTGAAACGGTGCGCGCGTTCGAAATCAGACGCTTCATCAAAAGGTTGGAGAAGAGATGTTGGCCAGTGGTCAAATTCTTCAACGGCGAGAAGCGCACAATCATCGCGGACTGCATCGTCGCCGAAAGGGGCCCCCATAGCTGTCCACCCGAGGTGCTCCTCTGCCGCACGCAGATTCCACTGATGCCAGCATGGGCGATGACGGTGCACAAGTCGCAGGGCATGACGCTGGACCGCGTCGTTGTCAACATGGACAGGGCTTTCGCAGAGGGCCAGGTGTACGTTGCGCTGTCGCGCGTGCGGACGCTGGAGGGGCTCAAGGTCGAGGGTGACGTGAGGGCCCTTAGCATGGGAACTGTCGCCAACGAGGAGGCGAAGCACTTTTACAGGGCGGCGTTTGGCGCTAGGAAGGAGGAGTGATGGTACGTTCAACCCATGGTTTTTTTTTCCCCCCGGCGCTTTCCTGCAGTTTCCATAAGAGCTGGATTGATGGTAGATCAGGAGGACATATTTGTTGGTAATACCGCTGTGCAGGATACAAGGATGATGACAGATTTGGAGGATGGGCCTATTTCGGTACACCCAGAGTCAATGACGAGAAACCCCCTAGATGTAGAAGATAGAACATCAACTCCATTTGGCAAAGAAGTCCCGCCACATCTCCTTGAACCCATAGTGCGGCGCCTTGGAATCATACACTTTAGCCTTGGTCTCCCACCCCTCTCCACCAAGCCCGGCCAGGACGCCCTTCCGAGCACCCCCTCCGCCGCCGTCCAGAAGCGGCCTTTGCGGATGCCTCGCACGTTCCCTGATCGTGTCGGCCAACAACGGCGCAACATCGGCAAAGCAGGCGTCGAGTTCGCGCTGTAGCGTAAAGTATGGCTTTTTGGCCAGGTCGGGCGCCATGAGGTTGTAGGAGCGCATGATGCTGTTGAGGTTACTCACCGCGAGCTCCATATAGGCCTTCTCCGCCGCCTCCCAGGCCGGATCCCGGAAGGGATGCGGCGCTATCCAGGTCGATGGCTTCTTCTCTGTCTCCCTACCCTCCGAGTCCACGGCGCTGGCGGGGCTGGACGCTGAACCTTCCCCCAGGGCCTCCTGTATGACCTCATCACCCAGCTCCTTGCGCATCTTGGCCATGACCGGATCCTCAGCCTCGCTCGTCGGTGTCGCCGACCTGTCCACCTTACCACGCCGGGGTTCCTCCGCGCCTCAGCAGCCGCATACCCCTCGGCCCTCGCGACCTGCCTCTCCAACGACCCGCCCATGCCCGCAATCGACCTCGCCGCGTGTCTCCTCCAGTCGTTGCGCAGCCTCGCCCGGAACGTGCGCAGCGCCTTTGCCAGCTCCTGCTGCTTCTCGATCCACGGCGGCACAATGTCCTGGCGCTTGATCATCTTGTTCATGATGTACTCGGTCGTGTCCACAAACGGGTTGTCGGCGCGCGCGTCCCGGGGCGCCGCGTCCTTGCCCCGGGGTATGTCCCGGAACTGGCCGCGCGCGATCGCGTCCTCGATCCGCTCGTTGGCCAGCGCCGCCAGCCCCGAGACCGAGTTGGGCATGACGGCGCGCGCGCCAGCCGTGAAGCGCTCGCGCAGCTCGGCCCGCAGCTCGGCGCGCTGCTCAGCGTCGAGCCCGACGGCTGTGGCTGCGCCGGTGTATGCGGCGGCGCGCTCGCGGGCGGCGGACACGCGCTCGCCGGGGCGCAGGGCCGGCTCGTGGCGCAGGCGCATGTCGACGACGACTCCGGGCTGGCGGTGGTTGGTTGCGCGGCGCAGTCCCGGGGCGAGCGGCTTGTGTGCGTCGTCGAGCATGCGCAGCACGGCGTCGGCCGTCTGCTCCTCGCCCGTCCAGGGCTGCGACGCGGCGAGGTCGCGCGCGCCGCGGCCTGCCGAGGCTGGGAGCGACGACACGGCCGACGAGATGCCGGACGTGGCGGGGTCGTCGTAGGAAGGGGCGGCGGCGATCTTTTCGAGCAGGCGCTCCTTGAGCTCGGCCGAGAAGCCTGCGTCCTCGACGGCGCGGCGGCCGGCGCGCCCGCCCGTCAGGAGGGCCTCCTCGGTCGCCTCCTCCAGGCGCCGCGACATTGCGCCCTGCTCGGCGGGTGGGGTTGGCGCATCGCGGGGTGGCGAGGGCGAGGGCGTGGGAGGGGGAGGGGTGGCTGCGTCGGGGCGTCTCTTGGGCTCGCTGGAGTATGGTCGAGGGGTTGAGAACGGCGGAAGGCGTGCGGCGGGGGCCGGGAGTCTTCGCAGGCAGGTGGTACAGATTCGGACGGGCGGGTGACGCATATTGTCCGCAGCTCGAGTATCAGTCCGGGGAATCGGGGGTTATCCCGACCCGGAAAGCATACAAACGCATTGTAAGTTGCAAGATTTTGCTGTGTTCGGCACTGATGAGGGTTTGTGTGCGATCGATGACGCGACAAAATCCGCCTCCACGTGAAGTCAGCGTCAAGTTCCGGCACCTGCATATGGGGAGGGTTAGGGTAACCAACTTGCAACCTGCCCGTAAAGCATTTGGGCGATGAGAAATATCACACATTGGCGAGAACGAGGGTAAATAAGATAATACCAAATAGTTCAAACCAAGAGAGCAAAATAGGCGGAAGTGATATCTGTGAAACCCTTCGCTACCACATGCAAGTCAAATCGCGAAATGTTCGAGCCTACAACTCGGCGGGCCTGGATCAACCACACCCCAATCCTTTCTCCCTCACAGGCGACACTCCGAGAAAATCTCAGAGATAGTTCTTGATATGCTCCTCCGACCAGTCCCAGAATTCACTCGCTATCCCGCTTCCACCCTCTGACTTGCGCTTGCCGGCATCGGCCATCTCCTTTGAGACGTTCCCCTGCCACAGCCTTCCCCATGGAGCGACTAATTATTGAGCACATCGGTCAGTAATCAGACACCCGTAGGGGGTTGGAAGCAACAGACAATGCAAACTTACTATGCGTTCCGGTGGTCTCCAAGGTGAGCTTGGGCGAGAATCCGGCAAAGAGACAGGTGTAGGCCCCGTACACAGACGGGTACAGAATCGTCTTACGCATAAGGTAGACGGTCAGGCGCCCCTGCGTGCGCCACAGGTCCGAGTCGAGGTTCCCCGGGTTCAGCGAGGCCGATAGGATCGGCTCGCCGCGGTGGCGGGCCGCAAACTCCGCCGCGTGCAGGTAGTTGCAGAGCTTGCTGTAGAAGTACTGGTTCGCCTTGGACAGCCCGTCCCAGCCGGCCAGCGCACCCTTGAGCGAAGTCGGGCTGTGCGCCTCGGCGGCCGACGAAGCGACCCAGACGACGCGGACTGACCCCTTGGGCGACGAGGGCAGCGCGGCTGTGGAGGCGACGAGGGGCGTGAGCAGGCGCGTCAGCAGGAAGGGCCCAAGCACGTTGACGCCCAGGACCAGCTCGGTGCCCTGCGCGGTCCTGGAGCCCGTCTCGGGAAAGGCGACGCCGGCGTTGTGGAAGAGGACGTCGAGCCTCTGCTCCCTCCGCGTGAACTCCTGGGCGGCGGCCTTGACGGCATCCAGGTCCGCGAGGTCGAGACGGAGGAAAGTCAGGCGACCTCGGGAGCTGGGGACAGCTGCCTTCATGTCGTCTATCGCCTTTTGTGACTTCTCCTCAGAACGGGCCATGACGTAAACATGAGCATTTTTGGCGTAAAGGATCTGAGCAAGCTCTTTCCCGACGCCTGTGTTGGATCCTGTGACAATAATGACCTGGAGAACAGTCAGGGCTTACCCAATATTGGTAAAAATGTTCGCGTTGCTCCATTTGCTCACCTTGTTCGCCAAATCCGGAAGGTCATCTTGCTTAAAGTTTGGCTTGCCTGGGAAGACTTGTTTAAGTAGGTTGATGAGGGCCGCGGGCATGATCAGAGATGTGTTTGCTCCAATGATATATGTGTTTTAAACTTTCAGGGGGCTGGATAAAGGAGAAGCTTGGGGTGCGACGCTGTGGTTTTGGTTTGGTGTTGCTGTAAAGCAGTTAGGATATGATCTGTCTGCCAGTGCCGAACGTTTCCCGTGCTGGCATTTACGAGAGGCGCGAGAATCATTTTATAAAAGTGCTACCTACAGTCGCAGGGATGGCGAGATGCTTTGGGCTGTTGCGAATCCCGCAAGGAAGTGCGGAAATCCCCAAGCCTCCTCTTGAATCCCGCGGGTTTGGCGGATTTTATGGTTGGTTGGCGGTTTTGCCGGATTTGGCGAGAGAGCGGCTTTTGCATAGCATACGGAGTGCACAAAGCTGTCATCACGTGGTCCGCCAGCTCTCGTCTGTTTAAAAACCCGCGGGGTTGACGCGCGCCCGATCTCTGGTCGGGACAGATGACATGGGCTTACGCAGCTTTGGGACAAGATGAAACCAACAGTGCCGTCAGAGTTCTGCGTGCCAGCCGCGTACGGCCAGGCGTGCGCGGGATGCGTCCGTGGAAAATGTAAATGCATGCTTCGCCAAAATGGAGACGGATGCGAAAGGTGAGCTACGCGTCGAGCCGGGCAGTGGGGATCGCTGTCTTGGTTGCCCGAATAAAGGCTTCAGAACTCGACAACCTGACCCTACCAACATCGATACCAGGTGCCATCGTCTCGGGAAGCAATGCGAGCCGTCCGCGGCCGTCCGCAAGCGCAAGTCGCGGTCCCCGTCTCCTAGTGCCCCCAACGCCCGCGCGCACGACGCGATGAGCCCTCAACCGCAGGCGCTGGCAGTACGTCCCGCCTTGAGGAGAAGATTGACGACTTGATATCGCTCCTTCGTGCGCAAGCGACCTCAATTTCCAGGCAAAAGTCCAGGCTCGCAGATGACGATGGCGCGCCAACACTTGTGCTCTTGCCCAAAGGCTCAGCAGAAGCCCCCTCAACGACTGCTGGTCCTGCTGCTGTCAACACTGGGACCGACTCGGGCCTTCCAGATGTTGTAATGGACTCCGTCACGGCCTCAATCCAGCTCGTCAGGCCGGCAGCGGCTAGCAACTCTGCAGTCGACGGCAACATTGGATCATCGCCCACCGCAGCCACCACAGCAGAAATGTCGCCCGTGGCCAAGGACATCCAATCTGCGAGCCGGCTGTGGGACTTGGACAAGGACGATGAGGAAGAGCGACTGGATACCTTTCGGGAACTCTTCATTCCCGTCTTCCCATTCGTGCACCTGGACCATGGCCTCTCGGCCGAGGAGCTTTTCGAGGAGAGGCCCTTTTTATGGCTTGTCATCATGGCCCTGACTCAGCAATCCATAACAACGCAGTTTGCGATGGAGGAGACCATCTGGAGCATCATCTCGCGGAGAATTGTTGCCGAGCAACTTGCCGATCTTGATCTCCTGCTTGGCTTGATCTGCTTCACCAATTGGTATGATACAGCGAGGCCCCGATACTTGCCTTACCCAGTTGCAATCCATCCTATGGCCTGGCAGTAGCCGGTCTGACCATCCCTCTCCCCACGTGCTTTCAGGTCCAATGTCTTCAAGAAGGACAAGCCCTTCGCCTCCATGACATCACAGCTTGCCGTGGCTATGGCCCTAGAGCTCGACCTCCACAGAGAAGCGCCCGCGCCCAAATCGTATCGGGCCCAAGGCGGCCGGCTTGTGCCACAGATGCACCCAATGACACGCAAACGGACCCCAGAGGAGCGCCGAACGATGCTTGCTCTATTCCAAATCTCGAGCGGGTGAGCAATTATTGCTATTGCCGATGCGTAGCTTGACATCATGTGACTGATCATTTTACCTTCCCCCGTTGTTGACACCAGTGTTTGGGCCTCCTTCAGAAAAGTTGAGCCGCTCGCGTGGACGCCCTACCTGGACTCTTGTATTCTCGCGCTCAAGGAGCGGAAGGAGACAATCCTTGACGCCACCCTGATCACTCAAGTCAGGTGCCAGATCATCTTGAACCAGCTGTCATGCCCTTCCCCAGACGACAGCCCCAGCAGACCTTCTAAGTTTATGACCACAACGCTCCTTGACCAACTGAACGCCATTCGGCAGAGATTGGGGTTGCCTCTTCAGCGATACAGACCTATCAAAATGTACTTGTTGCATGCAGAGCTAGCCATAAGGGGCCTGTGTCTCGACAGGCCCGATGAGCACCAGACCTCCTGGCAACCGGCTGGGAATCGCGTCGTCCCCACCCGCATACGCTGGGCACGGGAGCTGGAGGCAACACTGGCAGCCTGCGAGCAGTAGCTGACCGCGTTCCAAGCCGGCATGGATCCGGTCGAGTGGATCGCAGGCATCGACCTGAACAGGTACGTCCAAATGACGCACTGCCTCGTCCAGCTCTTTCGTCTCCACACGCTGCCCGACGGCGAGAACGACGGCAACGGCAACGGCGAACCCGGCTGGGACTTTGGGGACATCAGGCGGCGAGCGGACGTCTTCAAGGTGATAGATGTCCTCTGCGACGAAATTAGCAAGGTCCCGGAGGCCTACGACATGGTGGACGCACAAGGACCCAGGAGCGGCCTGTTCTTCAAAGCGCCTCGACATCTTAGGATGATCAAGGAGATGATGCTGAGCGAATTGCCGGAACATATGAAGCTGCAGCGCGAGCAGGAGCAGCGTCTTATGGAGAAGGAAGCGCGGGAAAATGAACACCCTCGAGCGTCGTCGCCACCACCTCAGCAGCAACAGCAACTGCAGTCCCCGGAGTCTCTGGAGCTGGACATCCCACAACCCTCCGACGCCGGGGCTGATGGGTTCAGCTCTGCAGATTTCTCGGGCGACCTCACCTTTCTCGGCGATTTCGTCATTGACCAGACCTCCGAGCCGTGGATCATGGACCTTTTGGGTGCACCGTGGGCAACGGCGTACCAGCCTCAAGGCCTTTACTATGTCCCCGACTCTGAGGGTTATTGACTGGGTTAGAGCTCAACGCTGCGCCAAGCCCAAGGGTCCGTCCTCCAACCAGGTCTTCTCCAAGCCGGGATTTTTCCAGCCTCGGAATACGGCGTGGTGATCCCAAAGTCCACGGCCAGCCCAGCCAACCATTCGTTTCGCATGATCAAAATAATCAGTTGTATTTTTATGGCGCAGACAGATATTAGTACTGCCTACCTGGGAACAAAAAAAAAAAAAAAAAAAAAAAAAAAAACACAGCGCCATCTGGTCTGTCCGGCGTCTAGGGTTAGGGTCTGTATACGACAAAACTGAAGTCTTCCAAGGCCACACGAGCTTTCGAGGAGCGCACGATATTTTTAATACATGTTTTCAAATTTATACCACATGCGCCTTTATATATTCTTCGTCTTAGACTCCCTCGGGGGTTTTCCCTGCCATCCATCTGGAAGCATAGGGGTGATGTCACATACCATATACAGGGCTATCCTTGCTCGTTTTGGCGTGTTCCCGCCACTGCATCCATCACTTCTCACAAAGAGACTGCGTGTGATATATCAACAAACAGCGCTGGCCAAAGAGACCAGTTCTTTCTCATTCTCCTCGTCTGTCCCACCTCAACCTACCTCTCCTCCCAAGGCATAACACCGAGCTGAAAATGTCCCTTTCCTGGTACTAAAATTAGGCGCGATCTCCTCCACTACTAGTGATTGTCATCCTCACCTGCCGTTCTTGCCTGGATGGCTGATGCCAAAGGTCCATGCAATAATCCAGTGCGCAGCTTAGACCACATGACTTTCGTGCATGTCAAAAAAAAGTGCCAGAATCGACCCCTGCCCACAATTTGGGTTATTTCTTGTCCGACCCCTCCCTCACCACCGCATTCCTTCTGCTTCTATTTTTCTTCAGCCGCCTCCACCACATCAGAGTCTCAACCACGTCGCCGGTCAAGACTCTGACGTGTCTGATCCTAACTTCCCCCCTGCTCTTCACACTTTGCATCAGTCAACCTGCTGAATACAAACCCCGCTCGCTCCGCGCGCGCCTCTTCGGTCAGCTGCATCGCGCATGACAACCTGTCGTCAGCTTGCTCGCTCGCCAGCTTTCCAACATTCAACCACATATTGGGCTGAGACAAGCACATGGCTCCAAACACCGTATTCGCCAACGCTTGAGAAGGAAACAGCGTCCTCGGCGCTCCTCGAGGATTTATTTCCCCACTATCCCATCATCTTCAATCTCACCAGAAAATCCTTCACAGCCATCCGCACCAACCAAAGTCATTGCATCTTCATCCATCGCTCGCTTGCATCTCAATTTGATCGTTTGTCGGCATTCAACACCGGCGTCTCTACCAATACCAAGACGCCAAAAAGCCCATCGTCATGCCCAAGAGGAAGCGAGGTGGCAGCCACTCGAAGCTAGAAGCGCGGCGGAGCGTGATGTCCAGCATAGGCGACTACAACGCACTGCCGACGAGGCTGGCGTCCTTCAAGAAGAACCCGTGGCCGCACGCCCGCCCGACGCCCGAGGACCTCGCCGCGGCCGGCTTCTTCTACGACCCCTACGGCGTCGTGACCGCCTGCCCGCCGAGATGGCCCGCCAGCCGTCGTCTTCCTCGTCGCTGTCGGCCGGGGAGGAGGCCGGTGGCAGCGACGAGGGCCAGCTGGAGTTCATGGACAACTGCGTCTGCCCCTCGTGCGAGCTCAGCGTCGACGGCTGGGAGCCCGACGACGACCCGTTCGAGGAGCACACGACGCGCTCGCCGCGGTGCCGCATGGCGCACGCGCTCAAGCGCCAGAGGTACGAGGCGCGCGCGGCGCAAAAGGTGGCGGCCGCTCCTGCCGCTCCTGCCGCGGGCGAGCAAGATCCACCGGTCGAGAACCGCAGCAAGAAGAGGGCGGTCGCAACCGCCGCGAGATCGACGCACAGGCCGAACTATAAATCTCCCACTGTGGCCAATAAAGACAACCCCCGCCGCCAGACCAAAAGCGCCACGATCGATGAAACCGGTAACGGATTGCCCGATCCCGCCACCACGATAGCAGCAAAGCCAGGCGCTGCAAAGGCCGACATGCCGCAGCTGCCGGTTGCCGATGCCATCACGCGCCGCGGGAGCCTCAAGATACGCGATGTCAATATCGACAGTCCGCAGCAGCCCCCGAAGCGCTCCAGCGTGATCACCTCCGTGCACCGCGCTCCCGCCTCGGACGACAACAGCAGCCCCAGCCCGTCCCCGCCCCGAAAACGACCATGCATTCATTCAGCATGGCGAATGCTATAATGAATCGCCGCAGAGGCTAGGAGAGTCTCGTCACCTCATGGGAGAGTTTGGCCGAGAAGTATCATGATAAAGCAACCCTGTTCCCCTTTGGCACCAAGGATTTTTTTTAAACAAATATTGTATGATTACTCTGAGAGCATATCATCCTGACAGCACGGCATGACTCTTTTTGGAACCCTTGTTTTATGGTGCGCTGTGCTTTGGCTGTTGGAAGTCTTTTGCTGGGGGATCCGAGGAGATACTGTAGTCTCGATGACGCACACGGCCCCTCCGCCAGCCAGCTTTCAATCGCATTTTAGCCGGAGTTCTTTTGATAGCACATGTTTTGTTTGGCGTCGCAGCACAGCTCATCTCGGTTTATATCCGATGGTTCTGCTTCCGCCTCGCCTCGTTCTACTAGGAATGTCAGAATAGAATCTGTCCTCACCGCAATACTCTATCTACCTAGGCATTTAAATAGCCGTCTTGCGGCATCTCCAACTTCTATTCCTCCGCTGGCCAGACCGAATAACATGGGCCAATAACTCAGGTCCAATAAAAGTATCAGCGGCACAGTCTTCCTGAAACCCCTTCCAAAGTGTTAAAAGGTAGATCCTACTATGTCTCCCAGCAATGTTCAGTTGATGGTAAAATTTACCGCTTGTGTGCCTGAGAGCATAGATAAGACGGTTTGCAGTGAGACGACCTCCCGTGTGCTTTAACCTGAAAGAGGTTTTCATATCAAGGCCTCCGATCCAGTTGAGTATCATCCATCAAGCTACAATCCAATGGAAAAAGCGCTTTTATAGGTTTCATTATTACATCGCGTTTAACCGGGATTCTAAAAGTATTTTCCATAAATCCAGCTTTGCAATTCTTCGGAAACAGTACTGTGCACAACGCTACTCAGTTTTATGTGTGAGAAGACCTTGAATGGTGTACTTGACTGTTCTCAAACTTTCCGCCCTTGCCTTGGCGAGAAGAGAACGGCAATGAGGCTAATAGACTCAGCAAGACTGGTATAAAACCGGGATGTCACTAGAACGAGCCGTACCTTGGGTTCGAAAACCAGCTTTGAGTGTTTTCATTTTCCCTTTGACAAGTGTCTACTGATGAGCATCAAACTCCCTATCTGCGCTCGCGTTTACAGCTCAGATACACGGAGGTTGCGATTAGACCAATGAAAATGAAACAACATCCTTCCTCACATCTGCCAGCCGCTTTCCAGTACTACTAAATTATCAACATCCCGGTTGCTCTCAGGGTTGTTCCTATGCACACGACTATATCCTCCAAAGGTCCGGTCGCCGGTAGATGCCGAAATCTGTAGCGTGGGGTCGACGAGACATACTCCTTCACTTGTTCGCCAGTCACTGATGACCGCTGCCTCTCCTGAGGAATCACACCAGGAGGTTTGTTGTGGATGGGATCACCGGGGAGACGCCTGTTGAACTCGTAAACAGCCTTCTCGTCGGCCTCGGATCGGTGGCCATTTAGGTGTCGCTGATCGGTGGGTTGTGGATCGGCGGGCCGCGCTGACGTTTGTTCAGCCCGGTAGACTCCTCGCTGAAGATGCGCGGGTTGCGGATCGGAGGCTCAACGCTAAGCTGGCGCTTGACAAGGCCAGCGAGCCCTCGTTGGCGCGTACGGCGTCGAGCGGGAGGGCCATGGCGGGGGTTGCGCCGACGGCAATTAGGACTAGGAGGTTGCTGATCTTGCTGAAGTGCATCTTGGGCCGGCCGGGGATGTTATTTTAGGAGGGCGCGGTTCTGTGAGGATGAAGGAGGATGAAGGTGATATCGACGAGAACCAGCTGCTCTGACAACGGAAAGACGACGGGGTTATATACATATTTTCGGGCGCGGGCCTGGCATGGAGATGCGCCTTTTGGTGTTACCCCGGCCCTGGACGTCAAGCTGCCCAAACTCAAACCGCAGCAGTGGTCGTCGGTAGGCAGGGGATAGGTCCCCGCAATGCCTTCACTTGCAGCCCGTAATCTCAATTGGGTTTCTGGTCTGGCCGGGGCACGGAGTCATGGTCGGCTTCCTGCATTTTTCAGACTTTTCCATTCAGGCAAACGCCCGGTTTCTCCGTCACTCCCTTTCAGACCGTGGTCCTGCAGTGGGGCAGATGCCTCGGGGCCGGTCCTGTCATGGGATTGGGACCGAAACCATAAAGAAGCTTTGCCCCTTGAACGAACCGCTGCGACATCCCCTGGAGCAACCGTCATCTCGTGGCCTTGGTCTTGCCCGTCTACCCCAGAACCCCGGATCCCGCACGAACTCAAAGCAGCTGTCAAACCCCAGATACCACGTGCACAGCTGCTAAGCGAATGGTCGAACACGCAGTACCACGACGCCGTGGCAGACCCGCCGTTTCCGCAACACCGAACAGAAGGTCACCGCCAAGTGTCGCCGACGCGTTCAACAATCTGCTGACCACAGGGGAGAGAGTAAAAAGCAGGTTTGCCTGATTTAAAAGTAAAAATAAGGGAAGGAGGTAGGTAGGTATCTAATTTCGCCGTACTCGTTGGAGGGCGCATGATTTTCATGCGTGCAGATCCAGCCCTTGCTCTCAAGATCGTGCCGATACACCCATCCGAGTGACACCCAACCTCCAACGAAGAGAAGAAAAATGTTTCGTGAAAAAAAAAGCAAAGAACGATTTGATCGAGTCATATAGTTTTTGAACGTTCCCCGTCCCTGTCAGATACGCCACAGTGCCGGCTCAGGAATTGGACACCGCACGTCCCCCGCCTCCGACCTCCGAGGTTTCCGTATCAGCCTAGCAGTTAGTGGGGCGGTTGCTGAGGCACTGGTGGACGCACGTTCCGTGCAAGTTGACGTCTTCGGCGAAGCCCGACCTGCCGGGCTGGACGCACGTGTTGCGCACGGCGACGGCGGCGGGGACGAGGCTGCCGGCCCTGAGCCCCGGGGCGCGCCTGCTCCAGCTGACGCAGCAGCGCGAGCCCGAGGTCGAGAGGCAGACGTCGCGCGGGCTCTCGGCCAGCAGCTCGCCGCCGATGCGGCGCAGGTGGCTGATGAGGGAGTCGCAGATGGACACGGCGGGGACGTTGGAGCTGTCGCACCGGACCTGGTTGGAGCCGCAGCGGCGCTCGACGGCGGGTGCCGGCGTGGCCTCGGCCTGCTCGGCGGCGCCCTCGGGCTCGCCGTGGATAGTGAAGATGACGCCGGGGGCGATCTCGGTCGAGTTTGTGACGGGGTGCTCGACCTCCCTGGTCAAGAGGTCGGCCGGGCCTGGGACGGCGAATGCGGCGCCCAGGGTGGCGGCCGCGACAGCGACGGTGAGGGTCTTGAGGGCGAACATCGTGCTTGAGGGGGAGAGTCCGCGAGGAGTCTGATGCTTCAGGTGGCTGCTAGGGAAAGATGGAAGTGCGTGAGGAAGTCAGAGAAGTGAGGTAGCTTGTTGAGAAGAGCAGAGCAATGGGAAAAGACTGGGAGGCTCCGAGGCTATATAGATTTCCGCCCGAGTGAGAAATGACGCTTTAGTTCTCTTCATGAAGCCACCTAGACTTCTGAGGGTGCCACTGGATACCACAGCTCCGCAAAGGCGATGTCCGCTTACGCGATCCTTTCACAGCCCTAGTGGCCATGATACGAGGCCTATGTCTGACAGGCCCGCATCTCCCAAGACTTCACGATAGCCTCAGACCGAGGCCTGGGACGGAACTCGACCTCAACAGCCGGCGCTGCGCAGCTGGTCGCCGACATGCAATTGATTACGAAGTGCAGCTTTTACCTGAGCTCTTGGGGGCTCCATGTTATTGCCTAATGCTGCCCGCCTAAATTGATATGGAGGCACCAGGCACCAATCACGAAAGCTCATGGAAGCTCCCATCAGAGCTGAGCTTGTAGATATTAATTACTAACGAGACCCGCATGTGGAACACTCCAGTTGCGAGCAACTGGAGATATGAAGTTGCGTTCATCGGGCGTGCTCCTTTCTAGCGAATCGAGTGCGGCATCCCCACCTCATTCTGACATGGCAACCTGCTTATTGAGCCTTGGCCAAGACCGCCAGGGCAGCTGAATGTCACGACTAGACCCCGATTCGGATCGTCCAGCCCCTTCAGAAGACCCTATCCCCATGTTCGCGAGAGCCAGGCACAGCCGTTCCTCCGCTCGACTCGGTAAACCTCTCCGGACAAGAGCATCGGTGCGGTAAGCAGTGAGCGGAGCTCCCTCAGTTACGCTTGGCACGTCTGCACGTCAGCAATGCAAGGATCAAGATTTCGTGTGGCGCTGTGTCTGAATGCCTGGTATGGAGATTTCCGTGCTCCACCCATGGATGTAGCTTTCCCGATTGGGCTGCACGCTGACATTCCGCGAGGTCCCTTGGTGGACCCATATTCGCCCCTCATGTCACGTGATGCGGCGGCGAAGCTCACGATCCATCCCTGGAGGGAGCCGCTGTTTGCCGCGGTCCTTCCTCGTTCCAGCCAAACCTCGCCGTCGATCTGCACATTTCTCTGCCCGACCGTCCCGCCGCAGGGTCGCACAGGAACGCCGCTTGGCAGCAGCACCACACACAACGCCCCCGCCATGCAGGAGCTCTTCCTCACCAGCTTCGTCAAGGATGGCGCCGACTTCGAGCGGGCCTCGGCGGTGCTGCACGGCCTCGCCAACATGAGCGGCTGGGAGAGCCTGCACCGCGTCCTCTTCTTCGCCGGCCCGCTTCCTCCCAAGGGCTTCAACGTCACGCGCTCCATCCCCACCTCGGCCAAGACGCAGCAGCAGCAGATGGCGCTCTGGTCCGGCCTGCACCAGGTCCTGCAGAAGATCTCGCACGTCCTGCAGCTGAGGTACGAGGTCTTCAGGGACCGGGACTTTGCCCCTGAGGGCCAGATGCCGACTATGCCAGCCGAGGGACCTGACACGTGAGTTGCCCTCTCTCTCTTCCCCGTGTCCTTGGATCCGAACTCTCCTGCCTCCACAAATATGGTGACTGAACCTTTGGCATTGACTCGCCCTTCCAGAGAGCTGAACAAGGCGAGCGGTACCCTAAGATGGACCGACTTCCCCAAGCCGACAGAGAACCAGCCTGTCATCAGCCGGAAGAAAATAGAGATAACCGATCAGAAGAACCTGGTGGCCATTGTGAAGGACAATAACCACAGGTTTGCATTTGCCCGGTGCCTCGCCAAGTTTTTTATTCTGTCAAAAGTTCTAACTGACTAAATAACCGCCTCGCTGCTGCTGCAAGGCTCAAAAGCGAGGCCATCGAGGAGTCGGTCAGCTACTTCATCGACAGTGTCGAGATCAGTATGGTGCGCTACTACCACCTACCTCCCGCTGGCGCCAGCGAGAACCCGGCGCAACCACAGGCGGCGCAGCCGCTTGGCGGCCCCGTGCTCCCGGCCTGGTCTTCTTTGCGGCTGCTGGACCCGTCGGGCACGTGGATGCTGTTTGTGCGCACGACGGTGCTCGAGGACAACGCGCCCGACAAGATCAAGAAGGCGCAGGACGACCTCTACGCCATGCGCGACAAGCTAGCGGGCGTGTTCGACTTCAAGATTGTCGACAGGCGTGCCCACGACACGCGCATCTTGCAGCCCATGAGCAACCTACCTGCGCCGATGCCTATGACGCAAAGGCTCAGGGTTGATGTTTACCACCACCCGCGCGAGAATTGGGACCATGGTCAGTGGAGAGCGGAAGAGGCTCGGGACCGGATAAGGCTGCCAAGCCGAAGGATCCCCAGGCCAAGCTCCATGCTTACCCACCTAGGGGTCGCGGCAGGTGAGATTGGGTACTTGGCGAGAAGCCAGTAACACGTGTGATGGCCGTTCTCGACTACATTCTTCCCATCTGCACGCCTATCATCATCAATGGGGGACAAAACAGCTAAATGCGAACAGCTACCAGAGCACGACTTCTCAGCGCATGCAACCAAGGTCTCGGCAGCCCCGTCATACTCGCAGCTACATCTCTCCCCTTACAGCGCCTCCTTCCGCCTGCAGGATGCGGGCCGCACGTCAGCTTAGCCGCTGGAAGCCCCCAAAAAGCTTCCCAGCCACAGGGCTTGCCACGCCCATCCATATTCTGGCCTATCTTCACCACCCTAGATTACCTGCCAACCCGCCAATCCCCCAGTCCCAATCCTTATTTTTATCAATGGAACGTTTTCGGCCATCAAATTGAGCCTCCGGGCCCGACACCACCGGCTGTCGAGGGCTGACCCACACCGCCGAGACGGAGTTTGTGTGCTGCGGAAGGTTCATGGAAGATATGATAGGGGGCGGGCCAGACTCTGGAGTAAAATTTCTGTTTGTTTGGGTGTCGCTGAAAGTTATTTTGTAGTGTTATCCCGGGCTGTACCGTACCGCCGGTTGCCCTTCAAAAGGACTTTAGCATCCCGCTCCTCTGACTTTCTGTCACCTTCTCCAACCCCGACTGCTATTGCATCCGTGCGTCTTCCCCTGGCTGAGATAATCGCGACAGGACTCCTTGGATACAACGAAACCGCTGTCCATCTACTGCACAGCCCCCGGAAGATACCATTCTGGCCACCTTAGCGACCGGTTCGTCCTGACAACGCCTTAGAACAGAGGTTATTTCTTCCCCCGTCGCAAACATGCCAGCCAAACCTACTGCCCCCAGCAAGGAGCCCCCGCCACCCCGCAGCGAGGGCTCTAGCTCAGAGACGGACGAGCAGAACAGCGTTATCACCGACATCCCGCCACTGGGGGAGCGCACAGCAGACGACAGGAAATTCTGGTGGGAAAAGGGGCATAAACTCGATCCAGATGCCATCGCAACCCAGGTGAGGAGGCCGACATCTCGACCTGTCGAATACGACCCTTGAAAATCTCGTACTAAGCCCTGTCGGCTCCCTCCAGCCCAGCGTCTACGATGACCCGGACCTGGCTGCTAGATATCAGCCGAGGCCTGACTGGTGAGAAACACGACTCTCTCCTATCCATTTTTAGGGCTCTCGGAGACGATTGGCTAATCACAAAAATCCACACAAACAGGGAGAACATACATCGGTTCAACCCCCTGGCGAGATGGACGTGGGGAGAAGAGAAGAGCGTAATACGCAAGATAGACATCCGGATCATGCTCTGGGCCTGTGTCATGTTTTTCGCCCTGGAGATGGACCGCGGGAACCTCAGCAGCGCCGTGTCGGACAACCTCCTTGACGACTTGGGCCTGACGACCAATGGTAAGCCTGGCCACCCGGTTTCTTTTATAGGATTTCCCTACCCTCGTTTCAAGTTTCTCACTTCTCGCAGACTTCAACATGGGCAACACCATATTCGCCCTGTCCTACCTGATATCGGAGCTGCCCTCGCAACTCATCTCTAAGCGGGTCGGCCCGGACCGCTGGATCCCGGCGCAGGTCACGCTCTGGTCTATCGTGGCCATGTGCCAATTCCGGCTCGGCGGGAGGACGTCCTTCCTGGTCTGCCGCGGTCTCCTCGGCCTGATCCAAGGCGGCTTCGTCCCAGACGTATGTATCATGCTCCCGTCGTCGCATCTCCCTCGCCCTCTTTTCCCCTTATGGATCTTTAGCCGCTCCCTTTACCAGACAGATACCAGAAATATGCGGCTGACAAGCGTACAACTCTTACATGCTCAGATCATCTTGTACATCTCATACTTCTACAAACACCACGAGATGAGCATCCGCCTGGGATTCTTCTATCTGGCCATGACGACCGCCGACATCACGGCGTCCTTCCTGGCCTACGGCATCCTCCACATGCGCGGGGTGCATGGCCTGCCGGGGTGGAGGTGGCTGTTCCTCATCGAGGGCGCTCTTACGCTGTGCATCGGCATTGCTTCCTTTATCCTGATGCCGGCCGGTCCGACCGAGACGGCCAGCAGCCTCAGGGGCAAAGACGGCTGGTTCACAGAACGGTGCGTGATTTCGGGTCTCATGCATCATTTCAGACTGGCGCTTTGTTACTGACGGGTTCTGGTTTTGACAGGGAGGAGGAAATCATGGTGAACCGCATCATCCGAGACGACCCAAACAAGGGCTCCATGCACAACCGCCAGCCCGTCACCCTCAAACTACTGTGGAAGTGCCTTGGGGACTTTGACCTCTGGTAGGTGGTAACCATTCTCCTGCGTTGAAGCTCTTTGTCATCATGGCTAACCTCGGGTCACATCTGCCTCCAGGCCGCTCTACCTCCTCGCCCTGACGGCGCTGGTCGCCTACGTCCCCGTCGGGCAGCACATGGCGCTCAACCTGCGGAGCCTGGGCTTCAGCGTGTTCCAGACGAACCTGCTCACCATCCCCACCCGGGTCATCGCCTCGTGCACCACGATGCTGCTCATGTACTTTGCCGAGCGGACGGGCCAGTGCTGCTCTCGGCCGTCATCTCGCAGGTCTGGACCATCCCGCCGCTCATCTGGCTCGCCGTCGGCAATAGGGCCGTCACGGACAGGTGGCAGGTGTGGGGTGTTATTACGGCCATGTTGGGCAAGCCGCTGGGTGAGTTTGCGCGAGAGAGTCTCTGCAGGGGTGCTTCCAGGGCACTACTTAAATCCATCTGCTAACTTTGGGGTGTCTTTTGTATGACCAGCCCACCCCTTGACCGTTAACCTCGTATCGCGCAACAGCAGCTCGGTGCGGACAAGGACCGTGTCGGCGGCATTGTACAACATGGTATTTGAGACCCGATCCCCACATCGCGTAAAGATATCTCGCCCCCAAGACTAACACCAACATCCCACAGTTCACCCAAGCCTGCATCATCATCGGCTCCAACATTTACCGCGCCGACGACGCGCCGCTCTACCGCCGCGGCAACCGCGCCCTGCTGGCCCTCGCCGCCTGGAACATTGCCGCGCTGGTTGGCATAAAGGCCTACTACGTGTGGCGCAACCGCACTCGCGAGCGCGCCTGGGGCGCCCTGGCGACGGGCGAGAAGGCCGCGTACCTCGAGGCCAAGGCCGACAGGGGCAACCGGGGGCTGGACTTTAGGTTTACCCACTGAACGGGCGATGCTCTCCGGTCATGCAAGGCCACAGAATCTTTCTAGTGCAATTTTTTTTTTTTTTTTTTTTTTTTTTCATTGTTAATCAGATCCCAAAACACGGTCCAAATAGATTAGATGAAGTCCTTTAAAAACGTCCCCGCCCACCCTTGACCTCCTCCATTTCCACCTACACAGTAAACCAAAAATACGGGCTCTTCTCCCCCAGCTCCATGACCTCCTCCTCGGTCTTCCCCTCAACCCTCCAGTCCAGCTCTCCCCTCGCCCGCCTCCTATTCTCCCACCTGAAAACAAAATGCAGCACCACGATGCACCCCAGCCCCAGCACCAACAGCCCGATCGTGGCCCGTAGCCCGGGTAAAACGTAGGCGCGTACTTGCTCTCAAACATGTACGGCGACGCCACGCCCGCCGCGTTGCCGACCGTCAGCTGCATGCCCGACGTGATGGCCCGCTTGCCGTAGCGCGGGTTGTTGACCATGACCCAGGCCAGCATGATGCCACCAACACTATACAGCCCCATGGCCACCAGGAAGCAGCCCGCGTACGACGCCGCTGTGCCCGCGTTGGCCACCAGCAGCCCGTAGCCCGCAATCGACGTCGCCATGGCGCCCACGGCGAAGGCGCCGCGGCGCTGCGTGCGGTCGCTGAGGCGCGCGTTGACGAGGTACGTGGCCGCGCCGGCCGCGTACACGGGCGCCGTCAGCGCCTGCGCCCGGGCGCCGTCCCACCAGCCCAGGCCGTGGATGATGGTGGGCAGGAAGACGGAGAAGGAGTAGAGCATGTTGTTGACGCAGTACTGCACCGCGCAAAACAGCCACAGCGTCGGGTCCGCGAACCCGTCCCGCACGTCCCGCCAGACCAGCTCGTCCGCGTTGCGCGCCGTTCCCAGCTCCTGCTCGCGGATGAGCGCCAGCGCCTCTTTGTCCCCGCGCGTCAGGAACGCGGCCGCCCCGGGCGAGTTGGGCAGCACGAACGGCACCGCGAGCCCCGTCAGGACCGTGGGGACGCCGTTGATGAGCACGATCCAGCGCCAGGCCCGCCAGCCGAGGGCGCCGTCGAGGCGCGCGCCGATGGCGTAGGCGACCAGGCCGCCGGCCACGCCCGAGAAGGCCGACGTGGCGAAGAAGTAGGCGATGCGCATGGCGATGCTGCGCTTGCCGTAAAATATTGTAAAGTAGAGCACCACGCCGGGGAACAGGCCGGCCTCGAACAGGCCCAGGAGCAGGCGGCAGGCGACCAGGCCGGCGAGGTTGGTCACCCAGGCCGTCAGCGTCGCAACAACGCCCCAGGCCAGGACCAGGCCGGCCAGGTAGCGGGCGGGCTGGAGGCGCTTGATGACCATGTTGGAGGGGGCCTCGAAGAGCTTTTTTTGTTTGTTGTTGGTGGGGGTGTTAGAAGGGGTCCGGCCGGGGAGAAGATTGGGCCGGGCGAGCGGAGGGGCCAGGAGAAGAGAGAAGAAAAGGAAAAAAAAATACCAACACAATACGTGATAAAGAGCACAGCAACAGCCAGCTGAAACTGGTCGCCGTGCAGCCCGAGGTCCTCCTCGAGCCCAAACAGCCTGCCGTTGCCAATGTTGACGCGGTCCATCATGTTCCTGAGGTAGATCCAGACGCAGACGGGGATGATGCGCAACTCCAGCTTACGCAGCACCCGCCGCTCCGTCTCCCCGTCCACGAGCCGCCCCCCGCGCCCCGCCTCGGACGGCGGCTCGGCCCTGTCGTCGTCGTTCTTGTCGCCGTCGCCGGGGTTGCCCGCCTTCTTGGTGCGCGGCGGTGGCGGCGATCCTCCTTCGTCGCAGTGCGCCGCACTCGGCTTCCCCTCGGTCGAGAAGGCGTCTGACATTGCTGCCGGATAGGTCTTCGTATCCGAGCCCAGGCAGGCCCCCCTTGCTAGCTGATAGCTACCAGAGATAAGAGGCGACGTTCAGCGAAATCGGTATCGACCCAGCGCGAGATCTTATGAACTGAACTGGAAAAAAAAAAAACGCAATCATCCACACAGTGACCTTTCAGGGCAGGATCCCTCTTTTCAGCAGCGACCGTTAAAAAGAACGGAAGAGCTCAAGTCAAGATGCGGCTGAGTATGTTTCTGGCAGGAAACCGGCGGGAAAGGTTCGTCTTAAAAAGATGCAGAGATGGGAGGGTGGATAAAGCCCCGTGACGTAACCCTTAACTCGACCGTGACCCCCACGATCAAGTGCCGAGTCGAGGCCCAAGAGCGCAAAGCCTGGGGGAGAAAGGCTTGAGTGCGCTCTCCGGTTCGAGGCTCGGCTGCAACCCTCCCAGCTCCCACCGACCGCGGGCTGGTTCGGCAGGCGATCGGCAGTCCCCTATTATGCTGGATGGCATCTGTGTGAAGAGGGGAGTGAGGGTTGGCTCTCGTCTTGGCTCCAAGGTGATGTAAGACTTGGCGGTGCGGGATGACGGGTGAGAGGAGCCGAAGGGTGTGGAGAAGTGTGTGGGAGACGATTTTCAAGAGATACGGACATGATGAAGGATGGCCCTGAGAATCAAGAGTTCTGTTCAGCAGAGGACAAGATATTTCGGTATGATGTCAGATGCTAGACGAGAGATCTATAATATCTGGCAAAAGTCGAAGTCCCAAGACGCCGCCCAATGCAACCGTGTAGACCATATCCAAAGTGTTTCCCAGATGATTTAGCCCCAAACAAAAGAAAGTAGGCAGACCCTGGGGTGGAAATAGCCTGATCCAATAGTAGGCATGTGCCAGTCACGCAGGCCCAGAGATGGCTTATCCATCCCAAAGTAATAGGAGATGCCTGCAACACAAAGGAATGGAAATAGTATGTCATGAATAAAATAAACATAGAAAGAAGGAAACTGGTCAAAAATGAAGCGACCATCCTTAGTGTTGTTGGTTCGCAGAGTGCTGCTTCAGCGAGTCCCAGTATCCCCTAAGAGTGTGGTTCTTGATGACTAGCTCGGCGATTTCCCGCCCCGATTCGTTGACGGCGCGTGGCGACAGCGTCAGCGCCGTGTAAAAAGGCGGTCGCGCGGGTTGTCGCAGACCTCGCCGGAGGCGCTGCCGGGTCCGGCAACCTTCTTTGCTGGCTTCTTGATAGGCTCCGTCTTGTCGGACTCGCCTCTCTTAGTTGTCCGCATAGATGGTGGCGACGCCTTGGCCTGCGCATCGGGTCTGTCTTGGGTCTTGCTATCCCCCTTGACGCGCGGCTCCGGCGATGGCGGCGGTGACGGTGGCTTGGCCGCGCGCTGGACGCAGGGCGTCTCGACATCGCGGAAGCCCTGCGACTCAGGCTTGCCGCCAAGTCCGTCTGGTCAACATACTGGACGTTACGAAGCTGTCGTTCCACCATAATCTCGGTCAGGTACTCCTGCAGGTCGTAGATGACGGCGTCGCGCAGCGGGTAAACCTTTGGTGGAGCTGAGGGTGTCTGCTGCTGCCCCTCTTCGGACCTGCGGCTGATCATCCTGAACGAGGGCAGTTCAGTAGCAACGGCGGGCTGGGCGTCTTCCTCTCTCGTCTCATCCGTCCGCCGCGAGAGCGGTTGAGGCTCATCCCTTCCTTCCGGCCGCCTTCCTTTGCGTCGGCAACAGGCGGGGCCTCGTCTTCCGGCTTCGGGTTCTCCTTCTTGGCCCACTCCGTGACGGCCGCCTGAAGCTTTGCGTTCCATAGATCCGTAAGAGTGGCCGCGTTGCGCTGCTGCTCTGCCCTTGAGTGCGGTGCCGGCACGCTAGGCCGCTCTGTCTTCCAACCCGGGGCGAGCGTCTGGTCAAAGATCATAGGCACCACAATCCGGAACATCTCCTTCTCTTCAGGCTCGGCTTTCGCGGCCATCTGGGCTTCTGCTATCGCCTGCGCGTCTGCTGCCGTAGGTTTCCCACCCTTGGCCACGACATCCGCCCTGTCCTTCGCGGCCTTACCGGCACCGGGCGACATGGCAATGGTCGAGTTGTACAGCAGAAAGTCTGAGTGAGCGATAGACTTCTCGTCTGTGGCAGCACTGTACAGCCTCTCGATGTTGAGGATGATGTCATCTATCATGGCCTCGACGACAGGCTGGCTGGCTTTGAGGGGCAGTGCGGCCAAATTCCAGATGTCCCAGTGGCCAAAGTTGAAGACCCAGAGTGTCTCCCTGGGAAGGAGCTGGGGCCGCGGCCGAGACAGGAACTCGGTCACCTGTTTGCTGAAGTCGGGCACGTCCGACGGCACCGGGAATATCTCTGGATAGAAGGAGTAGTCGAGCCCCGGTGGCACTGGCTTCTCCGGGTCCGCGTCAGACTTGGGCAGTGCCACTGAGGCGTAGAGAGTGTTGGACGAAAGAGCGCGAGATGGCGCTTTCGGGGCGAGTGATATGTACGTCGAGCAATCCAGCTAAACGTAGGTAATTGTTTGTTAGCACAGGGGGTCTCGCTGCAGCCCTTCAAATGATGTGGAAGTGCTGGCGGTCAGCGCAACGCGGGGATGCTAACCTCCGTGCACATGACCTCTGCCCAGGTCGTCTCACTCGTGGGATCATCGTCGTCTGGGATGGTTGCCATGTCACTAGCACCAAAGACAACGACCCTCAGTCCACCCGCCACGCTCCCATCGTCAACAACGGGCGCGCCGCCTGTTCTGCTACCCGCCCACTTCCATAGAGAGCACCGTAGCCGCTGCCGAAGGCGACATCAGAGGCACGCTGGGGCAGCGTAGTGCTCACGAAATAGATGCCCAGGATACAGGCTGTGACCTGGAGTAGCAGGCGAGGTCCGCCACGGAGGACTCTGGTGGACAGCCAGGCCAGGAAGGCGTGAATCCTAGGGCGGTTGAAGCATCTGTGTCCATCCGGCGAGGCATGTTGGCCGTAGGGCGACCAGGTTGCGGTCATGGCCTCGGTTTGAAGGGCCGGCGGCGACCGGCCGTAATCCTTTGACTTCCCCCCCAAAAACCCTAATACACCATTGGGACACTCCCTCCTCTTTCGTGGATCCCTGCAAGTAGCCGGGGGTTCCTTGATCCCTCTCCTTTGTCAACTGCTGATGAACCGGCACTGCGTGGATGGCACCGAGCGTCGAATGCCCAGCCGGGCGGACTGTGAAGATCCGGTTGTCTCGGGATCACGCTCTAGTTCCGGCCTCTTCCAGGAGATATCGGGGCTATGGTTGATCTGAGGACAGCGAGTCAAGGTGTTCACTCGTTGATGGGGAGGTAACGACAGAAACGAGCGGCAGTCCAGACAGAGCAGAAAAACACAAACGGAAACCCCATCAACAAATGCAGCAACACAACGAATGGCCAACACGTCTAGTTGGGATGAAGTTGGGGTAGAGAAGAGCGGGAACCCAGGCTTATCAGGAAACAAGTAGACCAGCAGGGGGTATGGGTTGCACGCTCACATACGTGCGCACTAGACCGGCGGCCAGGTCCCTGACCAAGGACAGAGTGGATGCCGCCAACGTCCCGAGGGAAGGGGTGCACGGATGGAATTTTTTGGTGGCTCAGGGGGTGGGGATGATGATGGGATGTGCGCGGATGGGCAGGTTCGTGTGTGGGTGTCCTGGTGGAGCGGGTTCGACTTGGCCTGTGAGGTAAAGCAGGGGGGTTTGGGGCTCAAAAGACTGGTGGGAAAAGGGCGAAGAGAGGCAAAAATGCCGGTGTGCTTGTGCGCACAGAAAGCGACGAGATGGGGTGGGCACGTGGAGGGCTGTCGGTTTGATCCTCGCTTGGCCAAGCCGGTGATCTGTAGATTTTTGAAACTGGCAGAGCAGATGCCAAGACGTTGCAAGCTCAAGGCCGCCCGCGATCTGGAGCGCCATCTGCCGGCCTTCTTCAGCCCTTTTTGGAGGATGGGCAAATTCGGATTGCCGGTGCGGGAAGAGTGATGCTCGCGCGAGTCGGGGGAATCAGATGAGGCCGAAACGTGCAAGCCAACCCCGTTGAAGATCCTGGCCAGCGGGCGGCTAGACATGCCGTAGCCTTCTCCTTTGAGTGGACGGACGCACCGCGCACGCACGCGCTCCTCCAGGTACCCATCCATCCAGACAAAAAAGAGATCAGCAGCTGGATGGGTCATCCAGGGGATCGCAAGCAGCCAAATGGGGGTAGCGGGACTAAGCATCATGGGACGGAGGATTGCGTGTCCAAGGAGTAGCGCGCCGCCGATACGAGAAAAGAAGGTTGAAAAGCCAGCAGCGGGGGGAAAGTGGGAGCAGCTCCGAGATTGCGTCGTCGCACGCTCGCCCGCGCTTCCGTCGAATCCCAACCAAGCCGTCCCAGGGTTGACCCCTGGCAGGCCTGAAGAAGGACTAGCGGGAGGGCTTGTCTGCTGCGCCGCCTTCTTCTTCCCACCTTGTCAGGCGGGCATTTTGGGATGGCATTGCGTCCGTGTCCTCGATGCGAAGGAAAAGGAGGAGGCACATCGATAGTTGCAACGGCTGGCCAACCAGAAGAGAGAGGGATTGCGAGTCCAAAAAAAAAAAAAAAAAAAAAAAAAAAGCGTCGTCATCCAAAGCGGATGCACGGCAGGCGCGAGCCAGCTCGACCACCAACACCAGTCCAGGGTTCCACTGGCGTGCTTTTTGGCGTGGGGCTCCTCCCGGCTTGGCATAGGTAATTCTGATGTTCTTGGAGCGACGCGGCCGAGGCCTTTTGTTGTTTTGGTTGGACGCAGCCGCCTGTCTCTGGCCCTCACAACCAGGCGCCTGGGAAAGACGGCACGCGAGCGGTTGCCGGATTATCCTGCTCGTTTGTTTGTTGGCTGCTGCCATGCATTCTCCCATTTGCCTTGGCTCAGGGAAGCATTGAGATTGCGAGATGTCATTCGAAGGCTGGGGGAAACAAATTCCCGTGCTGGGGACAATTGTGGGAGGTTGGCGACGCTCCAGAACTCTCCGCCTTCAATTCCCCAAAGTGGAGCTTCCCATACGAAGCTCAGCTTGTTCACAAGAGCACGAGAGCCGGTGGTCCCCTAACAGCCCACATTCCGATCTAACCATAACTTATGCTTACCTGAGTACCTAGGTTGTTTAATTGAGGTCGCTGCTCAGCAGGCGATAAAAAGGGGCTCGCGTGGGTCCCCGGCGACGTGGCCTGGCCAGTTTCTCTGTCCCCAGGTCGGCGGCTCCAGTCGAGGAAACATGCAGAGGGATTGGAAAATTCCCAAGGCCGAATCCCGATCGGTCGGCCATGGCCCCACAGACCCTAAATAATTATCGGCGCCACCACAATTTTTCCCTACCAAAGTCGATACAACGCACCCACCCAACCACCACCCCAAAGCTAAGAAAACAGCAAAAACAATGCATCCGCACCCAATACACCTGATATCCTGGAACTGATACTTAATGCAGAGGGTAAAATGACAGCGGACGGTTGGGGCCCTTCCTTTTTCTTTCTGTATATTAGCCCCTTTTTTTGGTGGTGGTGGTGGTGGTGCAGGTGCCGATAATTATTTAGGGACCGGGCCCCAACGGCGAAACTGGGTTCATACAAGAAGGCGCCCACAGCATGCCCAGCCTGTCGCATGATGATTTGTTTACATCTTGGCAGTTTGGAGTTTGGAGCCACTCGAGCATCCACCGTTCGTGGTCGCCATGTTGATCATTGATCATTGATTACAGCTTCATCAACATGTTATATGTGCAACAGGACAAACAATCCAACGGCCCAAATTCTCATGAAACAACACTGTACAATCCATGGACGTTCCAGAACGTCCAGTAGCAAACTGCCGGGCTCGCAAGCCTCTTTCCCGTATTCCCTCCTCCGCCTAATCCGTTTGCAAAGTAGGTGCCCTCACTTCATCGGCGCCAGCACGGTGCCGCCTAGCAGGGCGCAAAGGCCGAAGCCTATAAATATCCACTTTTGCGGGAACCCGGGCCCCCAAACTCCAGGTCCAGGCCGTCGCTCCCAGGGAAAAAGTAGGCGGCCAGGCCGGCGATCCAGTAGATGGAGCCCGTGAAGGCCGCGACCCGGAGCGAGTCCCGACACAGCTCGGGCGACACGGCGCGCGGGCCCGACGAGTCCGAAAGGTAGGGCCGCCAGGTGAAGAAGAGGGTCGCGAGCCCCAGGATGACCGAGAGGCTCATGGTCTGGCCGTTGTGGAACCTGTCCGGCGGCGGCGCGTCGTTTGTGTCAGGAAACTCCTCTGCTCAGGTGCACCCTAGTCAACATGGCCTGGCCGGGACCTACTTAGCGTGGGGAGGCCATCGCGGGTTGTAGATGTGGGTCTCGTTGAAGTCGGCGATGATGGCGCCGAACAGCAGGCCGATGCAGTCGATGGTGAGGAGCATGCGTCCAAGCATTGTCGATGCCGTTTTACGTCGGGCAGCCTCTATCTGGGCAGCCTTTCTGTTACGCAGGATTTCGTGCCAGGCAACGGAAATGAGCTGGATGATGAGGTTTCAATCAGAGCTGTTGAGGCTGGCAGCTGCAGGCACGCAGAGGGATGAGTGCACGTCTTTATTTGCTACGACTGATCTCGATTGATCCTCGAGGCAGAAATCCCCTCGCTGGCCGAAATGGCGTGCTAGTTTTTAATCCCATAGCTCCCCAGCAGCGCCGGAGGTCCGAGGCCGCGTCTCAGAGCTCCCTCGTGCGTCCGGAGTCAATCGAGGTGCGAGACCGACGTCACTGGTCAGCCTGGCTCTCGCGTTGCGCAGGTTCGGCCGACATGCAATCGCACTCCACTACACGCACCGTCATCAGCAATCAACCGTAGAAGGACTTGCCAAATGAGGTATAAACATATCTGTAAATAGATGAGGGATGAAGAGTTTTTAAACTTCGGATAGGGGAAAACATTGCGGGCAATTCGGGAAACGAGAAAGTAAAATAAACTAAATGTGCTGTTCTGTGCCTGCACGTTTCTCAGGCACCCACCCCGCTGCCGATCAACTGAGGCTGCTCAGCTGACAGCACAGACAGCCCACCTGCCCTCCCCCGTTGATTCAATTTGCCCGCTTCCAAAATTCCCACTGGGCGTCCAGCCCGCGATCCATGGGAGACCAGGCAACCCAACGCGTCCATTCTACCAACTCCATTTGACGATGACAGACGCATGGCTATGGGGAAAACAACCTCACACCGTCTTTGGCGACAATCGCCCGTCTACCATTCCAGTCCGCCCGCCAACCTTTGGTCCCCGATGAGAGCCAATTGTCGAGACGCCTCTCTCTCGGCGAAACACCATCGTCCCACAATCAATCACGATCTCTCCCAAGGCGCGATCAGGGCCTGGCTGGCGAGCGCATTTGGCTTGCCTCCAGACAGCGATTTTTTCCGGATCTCTTGCGCCTATCCCCTGAACAAGCACCCAACCAGGTTCAAACAGAAAAATAAAGTCCGCTAACCAATTCACCCCTTCGTCCGCCCGTCCTCCAGACCCGAGAGTCACCACGGCGACGACGCCGACAGGCCCACGCGCACCACACAGCAGAGGCCCGATGGAACGAGAAGCCTCGTCGCGTACCCGCCCTCAGTCGTCGTGCACACTGACCAAATTCCGTTCCCACCACAAAAGCCACCAGATGCCCGCAGAGATGTCTCCAACTCTCCGAAAGGGGGTGGCGAGCAATCAACACCCCCTCTTCCAGAGAATCAAGCGATCTATCGAGACAGCCTACGCACACAACCAAACCCGCTCGCGAGCGCTTGCGGCCCTGCGAGAAAGTCCTCCTCCACTTTGCTTGCAAACAAAAAAAACCGGCAGGAACAGGGCAGTCCTGCCTAGTCCGTGTTGTCGCTTGCCGCGCACTTACGGCCACACACACACACTCACATCCCCCATTCCAAAACACCCAAACACCACCACCACTAGTCGATCGGTGGACAAGCCTTGACTCCAAGCAAGAGCTCAAAACAAGCACAAGAGACAAAAAAGGTCACGCACGATGGCGCTCTCGAGCGGGTTGGTCGTCATTCACTACCTGCCTCTGCCTACAGCAGGATGTCGCGTTCCATGAGCTGGGCCCTCCTGGAGGCGAAAGCGCGCGCGAGAAGCCCACTTCCCCCTTCCCGCCCTCTATAAATATCGTCTCCGTCCCTTCATCTGTTCGTCCCCAAAACCTCTGCATCGCACGCCAGCCAAGCCGCCCCGCAAGCGCGGGGGCTCTCTCTCTCTCGAAAGAACACCAGATCATAACCCTTACTCACCCTCAAAGCCACATCAAAGACCCTTCACACCAGTAGTCTACAATTCTTACCCCAGCACCCCGCTACGTCAAGCGACGCTCGGCACACAGAGGGAGCATTCCCAGGGTCAAGACCGTTTCAACTGTTCCGTCGACGAGTTTTGATATCTGTCTTACTCGGCTATACATACACAACAGGCGACGCTTTGGCCCTTTTCATTTCGTCCCCTGCTCAGTCGACGGGCCTCCAGACGCAAAGAACACGAGGAGCAGAAGGGAAGAAGGCGAGGCGAGGAAAAAAAAAAAAAAATTGGACGCGATAAGAACCTATGCTACAAAGCGGCTACTTTTCCCTGACAATAAAGGAGCCTTGGGGGCAGTTGGAAACGCGAGTCCGAAGAGCGATCGAAGGGGGAAAAAAGCCGTCTTCAGATTGATGCTTCCATTGCTACCAGCCGGCCACAACAAAGAACCAGAGCATTCGAGATCATCAAGTGATGTCGCGAAACTGTCTGCTCTCGTTCCCCTCTTATCCATTTGCGTCTTCCTGGGCCGCTTGGTCATGTTCGGAATCGATGACGCACCCAGCATTATTAGGTTATCAGAGCCGTCCTTCGAAGCGCTGTCACGCCCCGAATCAGAGCTAGGAGAAGACAATAGCCCCCAAGGTAACCTCGGCGCAAACTCCCGCCACAACGCCACGCAGGAAAGAAAATAGAGAGGAAGAGACAAAAAAAAAGGGGGAGGGGGAGTTGACGACCAGGACCTGACGCCTTGTAGGTTCAGGGGACCTGTGCCGCTCGCAACCTGCAGCAGCTCCTTGTGCTGTGGCAACGATTCCCAAGACCGGCTGGCGGAGTGGCGGGAGGGCATGTGCTGCGAGATGCTGGCGCTGCTTCGACCCCATGTGAGGTCCTTGTGTTCTTGTACACGTACATGTCATGACGCCGGCGAGGGGAGTGTCGTCGGGCAAGATAAAAGGCGGGGGGCATGGCAACGCGGAAAGTATATGTCGGTCTGACGGGGCAGAGAAGATTGCGGCGAGTGTGCACTTTAATCCTCCTCAGAGCTGACATCGCTGTCATCGTCAGCTTGGGTAGGCTCTGCTGCAGCAGACGCCATCTCATGAGACGGAGGGGGCTCTTGGCTGCCACTGCCTTGGCGGCCCCCGCGGAACTGAGACTTAAGCTTGGCTAGATGCTCGATCTTCAGCTCCTGCTCGCCCTTGCCCATGGGCTTATTCTTCTTTGGCTTCTGCGGCTGGTTGATAGCGGCTGGGTTAGGGCCCGGTGGCGCAGCAGATGCTTGAGCCTCCTCCCTGGTCTTCGCCTCGACCTTACTCCGGAAACCCTTAATTCCCTTGCACATAAGATCGTAGAGCTTATGTAGGGCCTCAAGCGAAAGCGCATCAATCTCGAGTTCCAACTCTCCCTCTCCATTCTCCTACATGGCAACGAGCGGGTTAGCGACTGCCGCCGGGGACAGCAGAGATAATCGGAAGGAAGTGAAACATACCTGATTCTTGGGATTATCCTTCATGATGACGGCGATAGCCTGTGTTATGAAGGGCTCGTCTAGATCATTGATCCCGTTGGCAATAGCCTGCTTCTCGACGTCTGTCAAAGGGCGCTTGGCGCCAGACTTCTTGCTGCTGGAACCCCCGCCGCTCTTCTTCGAGGAACCCCCGGAAGGCTTCTTCGGAGCGGCTGCAGCGTTTGCAGATGAAGAGGCCGACTTCTTCGGCTTGGTGGGCGCCAACTTGGGCTTCGCCGCCGGCCTGTTCGCAGCAAGCTCCTGCAGCTTTTTCTTCTTCTCCTCTTGACCTTCGCTGAGCATCTTGATGATGGAATGATGAATATCGACTTGGGCCATGTCCGGTTTTTCCTGCTTAAGGCACTCGATCAATTCCTTTTTGGTCACCTTGAGCTTCATCTCCAGAGCATCAATGGCCTTTCGGAGCTCAATCTCCTCCTTGGTCTCAGGCGCAGGCTCCAGCTCCGCCTCTGCCTCGCTCGGCGGTGCTTCGTCGTCACTATCGTCTTTGGCACCAGCACTCGGACTAGAGGCGGAGGGGCGGCGGGGGCCTTGCTCGACGCCTTGGCGACATAGGCGTTGATCCCAACCCACCTGTCCTTGAACCATGACTCCAGGTTCTTGCCCACGGCGTTGACTTCGGTGCCCAGCGGGTTGTAGAGAAAGCAGTTGCTCAGCATCAGCTCGAAGTCTTGCCTGAAGCCCTCGGCACTGCTATACGACCCGCTGTGCAGTTTATTTCCGATCGTGCCCAGGTCCATTGGCTTCTTGATCATCGCAAAGTAGCCCACGGCCCCGTCTCTGACTTCATCCACCGGTTTCAGGAAGGGCCAATGGATTCCTTGATGCTTGGGCTTCATAAGCTCCTTGAGAACATCCTCGCAAAACCTCAGCTCTGGGCTGAGCTTCTTCTTCTTGGATCCCTTCGGCTCATACCCCAAGTCCTTTTTCGGTGGGTGAATTGGTCTCTTGGGGCGGTCGTCGTCCTTGGTCGAGTCTCGCCTGGCGGGTGTTGCGTGAAGTGGGCTTTCGCCTGCTTTGGCCGAGAGCGCCTTGTCGACGACAGGCTTGGACGATGCCGGAGCTGGGGTAGGGCTTGCGGACGCGGCAGGAACTGTTGGCGCGACATATGCAGGCGTCGGGGTGGGCTTTGGGCGGGGCTGGTGGGCTGACGAACGCTCAGTGTGTCTGACGTTTGCAGACTTGTCCTTCTTGGGCGCTTTGGAAGATGGCTCCTCCACCTTGGCCTTCTGCATCCGGTCCCAGATGTTCTCAACCACAGCCACAGCAGAGTCGGTGACTGTGTGGATAGCACCGTTGAATGCGACGGAATTGGTAACGAGGAGCTTCACATCGGCTTTGAAGTCGCCTAATGTGGCGTACGCTGACGACCGCAGCTTGCGCTCCATCAAGCTGATATCCATAGGATTGGAGACCTTGGCACTGTAGGACTCTGCCAAGCTGGGCCACAGGTTTGCGACGGAGTCTTTGAAGTTAGCACCAGCCTTGGTCTTCTTGACACCTGATAACACATTTTTGATTGCCCTGACAGAGCCCTCGGGAATGGGCTCATGGTCTGCACCGGTGTGCATCAAATTCCCTGGTTCGGCATCTGGGTACGGTGGCACCCGGTCAATGCCAAAGCCAGCGTCATCCACGTCCATGGGGTCGGTCGCATCCTTCTTCTCGGGTTCGGCCTCGGCCTTCACAGAGTCAAGGTCGGCCTCGGGGGCAGGCGCAGGCTCAGCCTCGACGGAAGGTTGGGCATCGGTCTCAGGCTTGGTGTCAGCCTCGGCCTCAGAAGGCTCAGTCCTCGCTCGCTTGGCAGCCGGCTCGTCACTCGGGTCCTCGTCGCGTTCCCTAGAAACCTTGGACGAAGATGACAAAGGGGCATCGGTCATGTTTGTGTCCGCTGTCCCAGCCGACTTTTGCGACTCGATTGCTAGGTCGGACAAGCTCGGTGGCTGTGGCTTGGGTTCTGCTGTGGTTGAGGCTCCAGTGTTCTGCGTGTTCTCCACCGGTGCGCCAGTGCTAGGCGCAGGATCGGCGGCCGGTGTCGCATCGACATCTCCGCTAGGACTGACCCCCGCTTTCGGTGCAGCCCCGCCTGACGAGGTCGAAGTGATGGTCGGTTGGTCGACAGGCGCATCTGCCATCTCTGAGTCATGCCCCTCCTCTTTGGGGGCCGCGTCTTTCGGAGGTTCATCATCGGGCTTTGCAGCCGAGGCGGATGGCTCGTCTCGCGGCTCTGAAGCGCGCTTGTCCTTGTCCTCGGATGTGCCGGATGATGCGTTTTCGGTAGTGGGCTTGGTGCTTGCCTCAACCTCGAGATTGGATGCGATGGCGTCATCCTTCCGAGCTTCCGTCGCTGAATCGGCTGCATCCTCGGGCGCTATTGGTGAATCGGTTTTGGCCTTGGCAGGAGGCTCGGGGTCTGCGGACTGGACACCATTCGGAGATGGCGAAACGTGTCTGCTACGGTTAGCAGGATACTTTCAAGCGAGGACGAGCCGGTCCATAATGCGTGTTTCGATAGGCGTGGCGCAAATGTGGTGTCGCATGACGACTTACCCATTGACTCCGTTCTCCTCCTCGCGCTTTGCATCTGGGAGCGCCGCCATCTTGACGACAGCCTTCTGTTCGAGGAGAGTCGGTTGCGAATGCTGCGGCGAGGTCATGACTGCCATTCGAGAGATCAAATGAACAGTCTACTCTGGATGGAGCGACATCAAAGGTGGCGACAGAAGCCTGTAGATTCAAGGTTTGCGCCGAGTCCGGAGCCCGGCGAGATGCGAGCGGTGGTGATCGAACAGATCCGGAAGGCAGAGTCGACGGCGCGCAGGCGAGGCCGAGAGCGGTGTGCGCGCTGGTGATGGCAAAGTGACAAGCGTCGCGGTAGCGGGAGGCGGCGCAAAGTGGTGAGCGACGAGGTGATGGGAAAGTGAGCGGGAGCAATCTGCGCCAATGAATCGACCGGGTGAATTAGTAAAGATGATGTTCTCGTTTGTCTCTTGGGGCCAGCGACCGGTGGCTGGCTTCTTCCAGAAATTGGTTGAGCAAAAGGAAAGGCGAAGGTCGAGGTGGGTTCTGGACCTGCGCCGGAATTCGCGGTGGCTGGGCGGTGTTGAATTAGAAGCTCAGGTTCGCGGGCGCTTGCTTACCTCGCGCGTGCAATCGCCGGCAATAGATGGGGAGGAACTAGCCGGCGCGGCGATGCGGCGACGGTCGCGATGCAATGGGGGCGGTAAATGCGGGAATGGGGGAGGAGATAGCCGGCTTTCACTCCCGCCTCTGCTGGATCGGAGCGAGAGGACACAGAGTCAGTTATCGCGACTGGCGACGGTGGGTATTTATTTCGCGGGCCCGAGCTGAGCGAGGAGCTCCTAGAGCTGTCGGGCACGGTGTGGAGGGGGCATGGCGAGGTGGTCTGTGCACTTGCGATCGCCGCTGCTCAAAATGGAGGGGAGGCAAGGTAGCAATTCCACCACCTCATCATCCACCCAGAACCACCACACGCGCCGAAATCACCACCGCGGCAGGTTGCACCCACATTGCGCCGGCCTAGCCCCTGGAGCCATCCAATGCAAGCGACACCCAGGGAGCATTTTTACTGTCCTTGTTGATGGGAGTGTTGCAGCGATGGTTTGGGTTTCCACTAACACTCGGCGACTTGCGGCGAGGGCTGAGGAGATAACCGCTGCGGGTGTTTTGACGCGCCAGGCGATTCGGGAGGGATGGTGCGCGCAGGCAAATAACGAGAGAAATCGGGAACGTGCGACGGAAGATTCGAGGCAAGCGGACGATGCGCCGATGCGCACGGTGATGGAAATGAAAATGTGAAGACGGAAGCCGCGTCGACTTATACGGGCTTCAGGACAAAATAAACCTTGGGCTTACCAAAAGATGCAGAGATAAATCAAAGACTTCAGCCCAGCTGGGTAATGATTGTCACCCCCGACGGTTCCGCGAGCTTGGGGCAGGTGCACGTGATGGCAAGAATAAAAGGCCTTTGTTTTCCTTTGGTCGGTGGTGCGAATCACAGATGGCGATGCGATGCGCTGCGATGCGCCAGTGTGGTGGAGTGCACCCCGTCGTCGCAAAAGAAAAGAAAAAAAAAAAAAAAAAAAAAGAGAAGTGACCTCGGGAAAGCTTCAAAGTGAAAAGTGACGAGGCGCGTGTCGCGTCGTGCTTGCTCCGTGTCGCAAATTGAAAAGCGATCTGGGCGGGTACGCGGTACCCGGAGCGAGCCAGGTGTCTGATTGGCAAGTCGGGAGAGGCTGTCGGGCTTGCACTATGGTTGGGTCGGGAAGCGATTTCCGTGGGTGAGTGCCTGAGGCTCCAAAGGGGTGGGAGGCAAAGGAGGAAAATCAGGACTTTTTGCAAGCAAAATCGCGAATTTTTTGGATTCGGGGCCACTTCTTATTTGTAGAATCCGTCCAAGTCGCGGTTGCGGTAGCTTTTTTTCATGGTTTCCTCACACGAGAATCGGGCTAGCAGGGATTACGCCTGCACGAGTGGGTGAACGATCCAATGGTGGAGGGGCGTGTGGGGCCCACTGAGACGTGTGGGCAAGGGACACAGAGGCCGCTCTGGAAATTGGAAGGCAAGCTCCCAGCCGGACCGTCCTGGCGCAACCACCCAGGCTGCCCAATCACGAAGCTTGATCTGGCCTCTCCAGGCTGCCAGCAAGATTCCGGCCCAATGAGCATCCACCCTGCCAACCAGAAACTCACGACACAGCCACAGCTCTTGTTCGCCGGTCGCCGTTTGGCAGATGGATGACTCAACGGCGCCGCCAAGCAGAGATGGGATGAAATCTTGTGATTTGTCAGGTGACCTGGCCTTGGCAACATTCACGCATGTTCCCGACGACGCATGCAATATCGCCCGGAAGAGTTTAGCAGCGGAAAAGAATTGGCATAAAAGAAGAGAAAAAAAATTCAATTAATCTTTTGACTATGACCTCCATTTCAAACCCGTGCTATATTCAGCCTTTTGGACAGAAATGATAGATTCAATCACGTGTGAGATTTGCAGTCGGTCCCATTTACGCAACACCCCCTGCTTGCGCACCGTCCACCCCCACGTCCGGCCGCCGACCTCCGTCCCGCCATGCGACTGTCTTTTTTTTTTTTGTGGAGACACTCCAGGAAAAGGCGGGCAGAAAAAAAGTTTCGACGGGCTGCAACGGGAGGTAGATGTCCGCTGCCTCGCGACAAAAATTTCCCACCCGCAGCCGAGGAAGGCCGTTTGAACAAAAAAGACGGAATTTAGTCCAAACCAATTGCAAACCCCGAATCCAGAGAGGGCTGCGACTGCCTCTTTTCCTCTTTGCTTGCGATCCCAAGCTCCTACCACCCTAACGGCCGTCCAAATAGGACGCGCCTTCTCTTTTCTCCCACCATGTCCACCAAAAGGAAAACGCCGACCAAGTTGGCGCCGCCGGTGATCAAGCAAGGCGCGAAACCGGCGCTCAAGTCAAGACTTGACGAGTCTGGACTCTAGTGTCGGCCGGCAAGTCGGTCTCTGGTCGGGGCATTCCTGCGCATGAGACAGTGGAAATATCCAGCGATTCGAGCAGCGACGACGATGTCTCAGAAGACGACGACGGCGAGGACAGCGAGGAGAAGAAGGCAACGGCGAACCCCAAAACACCTGCGCCAACATCACAAACCCCAGACACCACCGCCGGGAGACCGCCTAAATCGAGCGCAAAACCCAACCTACCCAACGGAGACGCGGCCGCCGATGCGAAGCGCTCTACAGCAGACGACCCTTCGGCCTCGGACTCGGAGCCGCAGTCCCCGACCTTTGGCGAGCTCGCCCGCAGCCGGATAGTCGATGTGCAGGCCCAGCTGAGCCAGCAGCAGCAACAGCAGCAGCAGACGCCGGGGTCGTCGCTCGCCCTCGCGGCCCCCCAGGCGCTCGCGCCGCCGTCGCTGCAGTCTCTCGGCACGGTTCTGACGCAGGCCCTGCGATCCGACGACACAGAACTCCTCGAGTCGTGCCTGCAGACCACTGACCTGACCGTGGTGCGCGCCACCGTCCAGCGCCTCGACAGCTCGCTCGCCGCCGCCCTGCTCTCGCGCCTCGCGTCGAGGCTGCACCGGCGCCCCGGCCGCGCCTCGACCCTGCTCGGCTGGATCCAGTGGACCCTCATCGCGCACGGCGGCGCCCTGGCCGCCCAGCCCGACCTACAGCGCAAGCTCGGCGAGCTCAACCGCGTGCTCGAGGAGCGCGCCAGGGGGCTCAACAGCCTCCTCGTTCTCAAGGGCAAGCTGGACATGCTGGAGGCGCAGATGCAGCTGCGCCGGAGCGCGGGCGCCGGCCGACGTGGCGCTGGCGCATCCAACGGCGCCACCGGATCCGCAGGTTTCGCCGACGAGGACGAGGCGGAGGACGACAGGAACGTGGTCTACGTGGAGGGACAGGAGGACGCGACCAACGGCGGCGTCGAAAGCCCCGGGGCCGACGACCAGCACGACATCTCTGCCATCAACGGGGTTGACTCGGACTCTGACGATGATGAGGATGACGACGACGACGACATGGACGACTATCAGCGGGGAGCTGCCGGCGAGGAGGCGCTCGACGACGACGAGGTGGACTTCGATGATGTGGATGAGTCGGGCGACGACGAGAGCGACGTCGAGGCTGCACCGCCAGCCAAGGTGCAGAAGACATCAGACAAACTTCCTAAAAGGCGATAGAGCGGGAGCGGGTGTAGCACTAGACGCACATAAATAGAAGTTCAAGAGCTTCGTGTTGTATTTTGAAGCATTGCAGTGTACTTGTGATAATGCCGCCCGGTCGAGGCAAGCCTAGTGCCGACCAGAAGATACAATGTCAGAAGACTTTCAAAAGACAAACATATTGGCGCTCGCAGCCCTCTATGCCAACCGAGATCAGAAAATTCGTGTTCACCAGTGGCATCTCATTTTTGGGGTTTATCTCGACCAGACATGCCCTTTGGTTACGATATCCAGCTCCCCGTCCGACCTCGCCAAGACACACACAGGGCAGCGAGAGCGCCTTCGCTTAAGCATCACCTTTTGTAGGGGGTTGATCTCTTTGGTTACCTAACCACTCCCGAGGTAGGCATCCCTCACATCGGCAGTAGATGAGAATAGGGAACCATCACGGAGCACATGATTTATCAAAAAGTCCCCGACTTGTTTTGACGGCGTATGTTTTTGTCATTCTCTTCGATGGTAGTGCATTCCGCGGATTTTTGCGATTTGCTGTATCGGTCACAATGAGACCACAGCCTAACTCCGCGAGAAGTTTCCAGTGCCCTGACACCGCCACACGACGGAACTACAGCTTGCAAGGTGGTTGAGGTAGAATGCCGACAGATCGACCAAGTTACGTTACATTTTGTCGAGCGATTCGGTTATCGGCTGTCGAAAATTTAGGTGCTGAAAGGGAGGAATAAATAATAGCGCCACATTAAAACCCAAGGCTATCAGGTTATCATCTAAGTAATCCTGTCATCGACATTTTACGCTCGAAGGTTACGAAGGTTGACCTCTCATACGCACTCGCCAAAACGCACATACGTACAAGTTCTGGATCCGTAGGTACGTAATACCCCGGGTTTTCTTAAGCGGGAAACTTGAGTCTTCGATTGTCCAAGGTCTGTGTCGAGGGGACGGATGAAAAGAAATCATTGCTTTACCGGAGACGGGGAGACCGCAACCAAAAGATTTGGACAAACGGGGAATCGAACCCCGGACCTTTCGCAATCGACGTCGTGCTTGTGGCACAGTGCGAAGCGAACGTTATACCCCTAAACCATTCGCCCCGGGAGTTTATTGTTGGCGGATGCGAGGGCGGGCAAGCTTATGATGGTGGAGGTGGTGGTGTGGGCCGAAGGCTCACGGCTTTTTTTTCTTCTTGACCCGCTGACCAAGTGGGGGACGAGACTTTTTAGGCCCGGAAGAGCGAAATGGTTCAGGCACGAGTTGGGTGGGAATAATCACGAATGGGAATGAGAGGGAGGTTTGCCCGGCGTTCTCAATAGAAACTGATAGAAATCGGACTTGTTGCCGGGTGGTTTGTGTAAAACTATTCTTTTGGTACAGCCCCTCGGGGGACGAAGAAGAAGGATGGGCTAAACGTACATTTCTTTTCCATCACTTTACTTGTGCTTGATGTAGATTGCCGCTTGGAGTTGACACACGTCACCTCAAAGGCATTTTTGCACATGTTGTCGGAGGCGAGTCGGCTGATAGAGGGGCGCAAGTGCAAGAAAAGCTGGACGTCGCAGTCACCGTGGGCTGGCGCTCGCCTGTGTAGCAATCGGGATCCGCCCATTGCCCACGAGAAATCTCGGGTGTGGCAAAGACTTGACCATGTATTGGATATCGCTGATATTTGCTTCATGGCGCATGCAATGGGATCTAGAGCCCAGTTGGTTCCCGCTATTGCATGCAGCTACGCCCGGAAAGAGTTGGATCCCTGTCAATCTCGCCCGCGTTGAAGTTTCCATGGAGGACCCACCGCCAATTGCCCGCCGATCTCGGAAGAGTGGGTGGTGACTCGACAAAAAAAAAAGTCGCTAGAGAGAAGACGCGACCGGACGGCGCTGTAATAGGGACCAGTGCTTAGGTGCCAGATTAAAGACAGTAGCACTTCAGGATTGCCAAACGATAGCCTCACAAAACACTACAATGGAGAACGGCACGACAAACGGCGCGACGGAGGCGACTCACACCCCGTCGCAGACATACCTGTCGACCAGGGGCGACGACTATGGCGTGCGGATTGGCCCTCCCAACATGTTTCTCTCTGTCGATTCCTGCGTCGCAACCCGAGGTTCCGAGTCTCAAGGCTAACACCCATTGTCCCGGGGCCCTAGCTCACCTTCGAGACCGTTGTCCTCAAGGGCCTTGCCGCCGACGGCGGGCTCTTCCTGCCCGAAGAGGTGCCCCTTGCCACCAATTGGGTACGTCGTCGTTCCCCAGAAAGATCTCTTTCGCACTGCGCCCGGGGCACGGGAGCTAGGGGCTAACACAGATCACACCCACATGTAGCAAAGCTGGAAGGACCTCCCCTACACCGAGCTCGCCGTCCGCATCCTCAGCCTGTACATCTCGCCCACCGAGGTCCCTCCGGACCACCTGAGGGCCCTGGTTGAGCGGAGCTACTCGACCTTCCGCGCCGAGGAGGTCGTGCCGCTCGTGCACATCGAGGACAACATACACCTACTGGAGCTGTTCCACGGGCCCAGCTACTCGTTCAAGGACTGCGCGCTGCAGTTCCTGGGCAACCTGTTCGAGTACTTCCTCGTCCGCCGGAACGAGGGCAAGCAGGGCGCCGACAGACACCACCTGACCGTCGTGGGCGCCACGAGCGGCGACACGGGCTCGGCCGCCATCTGCGGCCTCCGGGGCAAGAAGGACGTGTCCGTCTTCATCCTGCACCCCAAGGGCCGCGTCAGCCCCATCCAGGAGGCCCAGATGACGACGGTGCTGGACCGCAACGTGCACAACCTGGCCGTGACGGGCACCTTTGACGACTGCCAGGACATCGTCAAGGCCCTGTTCGGCGACGCCGACGCGAACGCCGCCCTGAGCCTCGGCGCCGTCAACTCTATCAACTGGTCTAGGATACTGGCCCAGATCGTCTACTACTTCCACTCGTACTTCGCCCTCGCCCGCGCCGCCCCCGACGGCTTCGCGCTCGGTGACAAGGTCCGCTTCGTCACGCCCACGGGCAACTTTGGCAACGTCCTGGCCGGCTACTTTGCGTACAAGATGGGCCTGCCCGTGGACAAGCTGGTTGGTACGTCTTGAAGCTCGCTTGCGTTGGTCGTGTCCCCCAGCGTAGATGGTGGGTGCTGGAAGCTGACTTTGCGATTTTCTGCAGTGGCGACGAACGAGTACGTGCAAGGCAGCCCGTCACCTCGGGCAAGGATCTATATCTTCGAGTGATGTGTGCAGTCTGAGAGCTAACAAATCCCACCCCCACCCCCACCAGGAACGACATTCTGGACCGGTTCTGGAAGACGGGCAGGTACGAGAAGAAGCCGGCGCAGGGTGCCGAGGCCGAGGGCGGCATAGCAGCCGACGGCGCCAAGGTGCACGAGGAGGGCTGCAAGGAGACTCTCAGCCCGGCCATGGACATCCTGGTGTCGAGCAACTTTGAGCGCCTGATGTGGTTCCTCGCCAAGGGTACGTCTCGTGCCGATTCCCCCGTTCACTCCCTTCAACCTACTGACACAATGTAAATAGAGTTCGCAGCGACGGCGGGCCTCAAAACAACGAGTTCAACAAGAAGCAGGCCGGCCAGGAGGTGCTGGCGTGGTTCAAGTCCCTCAAGGCCACGGGCGGCTTCGGCCCCGTGCACGACGAGATCATGGCCAACGGCCGCGCCATCTTCGAGAGCGACCGCGTCAGCGACAAGGAGACGCTCGAGACCATCGCCGACGTCTACCGCTCCGCGGGGTACGTCCTCGACCCCCATTCGGCCGTCGGCTTCGCCGCCGCCAGGCGCTCGGCCGCGCCGGGCAGGGCCGCGCCGGGAACCAAGCATATCGCGCTGTCGACGGCCCACCCGGCAAAGTTCTCGGGCGCCGTCGAGGAGGCGCTCAAGGGCGAGGCCGGGTTCGACTTTGCGCGCAGCGTGCTGCCCGAGGAGTTTGTGGGGCTCGCGCAGAGGGAGAAGCGGGTCATCGAGACGGCGCCGTCGTGGGAGGCCGTGAGGGAGATTGTCAAGAAGCAGGTGCTGGAGGACCTCAAGGCCGAGGCATGAATGGTTTGTGTTGTTTCCTATGTTTGGATCGTTGTCAGGGCTTTTTGCTGGTTTATTGAACATTTGGTTTGGTTGTACGGGAAACGCTTAAGAGGAAGACCTGTGAAAAGGGGGGCCAAAATGATATGAAATGGGGAGGTTATATCTCAGACATTTTCCGCGGAGAAAACATGCATTTCTTGAACGGTCACTAGTCTGACGGCCGGATTTGGATCTTGATGGAACACATCCGTCGTTAGAACAGGGTTACATACATATACCTATCCCGGAACGATAAAAGCACGACCCATACAAAAAAAAAAAAAAAAAAAAAAAAAAAAAAGGGGGGGGGGACAAAACAAGCCCCAGCACTCCGTCACGGAACCTGGCGGCAACGGCGAGATCGGAAGAGCAAGGCAGAGCCCCGACACGGGCACGCGATGGATTGTTCGTTGTTTCACGCCGCATATTTCTAGTAAAAAACGACAACCCACTTCCCCTGATCTTGCGTCCTTGTTCTCTTCTGGCCCCACCTGCCTCGTCAATCTATGGTCTATGACCAGAAGAAGCCTCTTACTCTAGCCTCTTCCCTGCCCTGTGTCTTCTCCTCTCTACGACATGGGGGAAATAACAAACACCGTCGGGCGAAAGCGCGCCCTGCTTTTCTCTTGGTCTCCAGACTCCCCGCAACCAAAAATAACAAACGGGTTAAAAGGAGGGGAAAAAAAACGAAAAAAAAAAAAGAAAAAAAAAAAGAGAAAAACCAAGTCATAAAGAGGGCCTGGCCTAGTAGGAAAGATTGGCCGCCACGCATAGTCACAACAACTCGTATGTCGTGGGAGAAGGTTGCCGGCCATAACGATGGCTTCTAAAGTCGAAAAAAAAAAAGAACGGATATTCACAGTTTTGTTTTGGGGAACTTCCGTTTCATGAAGCTTGAGACGGGATGGGGAAAGAGAGAAGAATATAAATCACCAAGCCAGCACCACCGAATAAATAAGTATAGCTAACGAGAAGCAGGATGAAAACCCCAGAGGATTTTGAATAACCAGGCCCAGCGCCATCGTCGTAAAGCGTCGAAGAATCGTCAAGTGGAAATAAAAATGTCCAGGGTATCGGTATCGAGAGCCCTTTTTGGAGAAAGTTTCGCCGTGCCGTTGAGCCCAAAAGCCAGGATGCAGTCGTACACAGATATTTGACGTCGGTTTCCGTTGAGGAAAGAAAAGGATATGTTGGAGGATGTGTCGTTTAAAAGGGGAAGGAAAAAAAATCGAGGACTAGTATGTTGAATGGGCAACAAGGAAACAAAACATGGTGTTGCTTCGAGGAATGAAAGGATGGAAAGGAACCAAGGCAAGAACAGGCCACTGTAAGCAAGTAGGCCTATATGCCCCAGCTGCCTCGCCTCTCCTTGACTCCCCAAGCCAACGGGCTGATGGTGTCCAGGTCCGGGTGCTGGCGAGCCCACTCGTGGATGTAGAGCTTGAGCGCCTTCCAGCGCGGGCAGCGGTCCTGCTCCTTGGTGTCGTCGTCCTCGGTGAGCTTGATGTGGCCCTTGGCTCTGCCGCCGCAGGCAACCGCCACGACGCCGTCCATAAGGGCGTCGTCGTCGCGTTGGAGGTCGGCCAGGGGGATGCGCGAGATCTTGGACAGCTCGTCGTCGTAGGAGCGCGGGGGTGGGGGTAGCCCAGGCTCAGGTAGTTGTAGACCTGCGTCACGAAGCGGTCGTTGAATTCGGCCTGGATCTGTTCCGCCAGGTCCGCGGCCGCCTTCTCCTTGCGCAGCCGCTCCTCGAGTCCCATGAGCATATGCAGGCCCTTGGCCTCGCCGCTGCGCTTGTGCGCTTGGAGCGATGCCAGGGAAGCCGCCCCCTTGTGCATGAGTATGGGGGGCCCGGCAGAGTGGGTCCCCGACAGCGGCCGCGGAGGCGGCTCCAGCTGGCCCGGCTCGTCGCTCAACGGGGACGAGATGCTACTGCTCGTGTTGCCGAAGGCGAGAGAGAATGGGTCCGTAGCCGACGAGCTGGGGATGCTCGGGGTGGATATCATCTCGGGACGCTCGATCTCGGCGAGCGCCTCACCCGACTCGGCGGTGAAGCAGTATCCCCTCCACAGACCCCGTTGGCCGTGGGATCGCGGTTCGTCTCGTCTGCCTCATGCTGCCACAGATGGTCGGGCTCGAGCTTGGTGTGCTTGGAGAGGGGCACTTACGGAACGTCAGGTCGGTGCCCAGCATGGGCGGGCTGCGCTTGCGAAGCGCTTCCAGATTCCTGTCGGTCTCGACGGGGCGGCGGAAGCCGCCACCAAAAGGCCGTGCGGGGCCGTGGCGGGAGAAGCCCGTCTCGGCGGGGATGAAGGGCATGTCGGCGGCCTTTCCCGGCGGAGCTGAAGGGATAAAGGGCATGACATACTCGCCAATGGGGTTGATCGGGGGCGGGGGCGAGGGCACTAATGGCATGGTAGACTCGCCAATGGGGGCCAATGGGCTCTGGCTGATCAGGGGCATGTGCGTCTCGCCGATGGGCCCCCGCTCCCGCTGCTGGAAGGGCTTGGGGCTCGGGGTCTCCTTACGGCTCGAGGTCAGCCACATGGTGTCGGTGGGCGGGCTGTCAAGCTGCATCTCGTCCAGGTCGCGCGTGTCCATCCTACTCCTAGCGCGGCGGTCCGCGGCGTCCTGGGCTTCCTTGACGTGCCAGCTGATGTCCTCGTCGGTCGAGTCGCGGCGGGGCCGGGGCGCGCCCCGCACGCGGACCTGGGGGCGACCGCGGGAGTCTGCGTCGTCCGAGGCATCATCGCCGTCGTCGGAGCCCTCGCGAACGACGAAGTGCTCGGCGCCGCCTATCCTCTGGCCGCTGTTGGGGAAAGCAGAGAGTGCTATCTCCTGCAACCGCTTCTCGATCTCCTTCTTGGCCAGGTTGTACATGTGGTCAGCCGTCTCCTCGTCACACGACTCGCGCCTAGCGAGCCCGGTGATCTTGTTATGACGCTTCTTGCTGCGCTGAACTGAGTAGATGTGGTTGTGGTAGGGGGTGATGTCGGTTTTGTCGATCGGCCGCGTGGCCGGGCCGACGTCGCCTGTCCGGCGGGACCGTCGCGACGAGTCGATAAGCTGCGGCGCGAACCGCCTCTTCTCCCGGCGCGCATCATGGATGGCAGCAGTGCAGACCGCTGTGGGCTCGAACAGCAGGACGGGTGCCGAGGCGAACTTGGGTGAGGGCTCAGGTGACGGATCCGGCGTCGGCTCCCCGGCCGGGCCGGGCATGTTCCCGGGCTTGCGGTACTGCTCAAACGTTGTTTCTATGGGAATGGGGGCGAACCGCCGCTTCCCCTCGGTTGGAGCCGCCATGAAATTGGCGGTGGATTAGAGGTCGTCTATGGTAGGTTGAAGCTTTATTGCAATCAGGGCCCCGAGATCCCTAGGGCGAAGAGGGAAGACCGTGGGCGACAGCAGCAGCAGCGGTGGTGGTATTGTTGTTGGTGAAGGCAGTGGTGGTAGTTGTAAGAGCTGTAGCGCTGATTGCAGCGGTAGGCGAGGGAGGTATCAGACGGTGTTGGGGTGGTGGATGCTATGGTTGGCTGCGCTTTGGGTGGTCTGAGACCTGGTGGCTGCTTGACACACGTCACCGTAAGAGAAAAACGGGATTGACGGTGTATTTAAATGGGCGTGGGAGAAGCACAACAAAGGAACAAAACGAGCGGGCGAGGGCTTATGACTGCTCAGCGGCGGCGGCAGCGGCAGCTACACAGGCGGATGTCTAGGAAACCCGCTGATGCGTTCTCGTTCTCGGGGACGAAGAGGGTCCCAGGGCGTGGCGGGTGTGTGTCCTGTTGTGCCACCTTTCCTTGGGTTTTGTTTGGCGGGCGGGCGATGGATCTGGCGGGAAAGGAGTGAGATGAGGGACCAGAGTCGAAGCCGCGGCTGCTGCTCCCCCTTCTGAAGAAGGTCGTGGGCTGTTGTTAGTTCGGTGCTGGGGGTGAGCAGGGGAGTAGGTGGGGAGACGAGTGTGGCCTTGCGCTGAGCGGCGGTCACAGGGTTAAGCTGCGGATTTTTGCAGGGCTGCGGATGCTCACCCAGGACCAGAACGAGACGTCAAGGTGGATGCCCGCCGATTGACGGCCAAGGTTTTTGATTGTGATGGCGGGTGGGCGTGGCGGCAGCGCGGTGCCTGCGAGGTACCGAGACAGTGCTTGGATACACGCGGCACTGCCTGTGCGCCGCAATTGGTCTGGCCACTCGCATCGGAGTGTCGGGCTAGTTGTGCGAGTCGATGTGCACAGAAATCTCGCACTATGCGGCGACCCAGGTTGGACTCCCGCGCCCCCCACCTGGGCGTTGCCGTTTCTGGCGGTTGCCAACCTTGATTTGCTGGTGGATGCCAATCAGCTCCACCCTGCCGTCCACCTGCATCGGGCTCCGTATTGTTCATTCCCCTTTGGCTGCATGTGGACTTATTCTTTTTGTTCCCAGGAATGCAGACGGCCCCATTGATGTCATCAGCCCGTCGGGGAGCACGGAGTGTCGTGTGCCCACAATCCAAGTGGGAAGCAGGCCATTTGTCCCCATCCAGGTTCCTCCTGCACGCATACCGCCCTTCTCGGTGACGTGCGCCGCAATTGTCCAATCGCCAGCGTACGGTCACGCGGCTGTTCGCATTTTTTTTCCACGGCGGTTGCTCCCAGAGGACGGGTTTATTGATCTGCTAGCAAGTAGCAGCAGCTCAGTAATTTCACACCTCAGCCTCCACATCATTTCCCCTGCACCAGAGCCGCCCCGCCGGTTACCGAGGACGGCCCCTGGCCGAGGGGGTTGGTGATTGTGAGCTCTGTGGTGGTTCGTCGCTGGCTTCTGAATTCCCAATATGCATTGCATGACAGGCCAGTGGACAAACCCGTTTAGACGGCTCATGTTTTCTTGGTTCTCTCGAGTCAGGCCCCAGGAAAAGGATTTTCTCGTCGTATTTATCACCACACAGCAATCTCTGTCTGTCCATCAATGCGTCTCGGCGGACATGCCTCGGTCTGCCCAGCAGTGGCCGCCGGCTTTCGGACGGAGCTTGTTCGTGTTACTGATGGGGAACGAGCCAGCCAGCCAGCAACCAGCCAAAGTGGCCCAGGCGCCACGTCCCGAACATGGGCTCCCTACCAAAGCGCCCAACGACTGCTCCAGCCGAGGAGCTGAAGGCGGTTCCGCGTGGCCCCTTCTGACACGGCAAACCCCAGTTGTTCCCGTCAATTTTTAGCAAATGGCTTATGGGACTGGAGAGCGACCGGTGTATATCTGGCCTCGCATAATATGTCCGTTCTTGCGGATGTCACATTGCCGCAAATGCTGTGCGGCAGGCAGAGACAAGACGGTTGAACAGGGTGGGAAAGAAAAACACAACGTGGGGGATACACAGCGTCAAGTCCAGGCCGAACTCGGACGTGGGTAGCTGATAGTGGCTGGCTCGCGGCGCGAGATAGGGTTGCAAATCGCGGGAGTTTCGTTTTCTGCAAGTTTTGGCAACTTCTGGAGACTCTTGAGTCCATAAGCCATCACCTTATCAGCTGGGAGGATGGCGCTTGCGAAGAAGCTAGGACAGGGCCCAGCTGCTCCCTTCATCCCTTCCGAACAAGACCTGGACCCGGTCTTCCTCATCGGCGATGAAGCACGACCTGCAGCAAAGGAACCTTGGGGAATTCTGACACCGGGCCAAGATTGGTGGATACGGCAGGCTGGATTTTCTCTGCAGTGGCCCCAAAGCTTCCAGACTGGACCCACGCGGGGTGCCAGCACCGTCTTCCAGCACCCCCACATCTGCCCCAGGCTCAACCACTCGGCCGCCCGCCGCCGCACCACCCCAACCGAAGTTTCCTCACCGCTTGCCCACGCGTGCTGGCGTGCTGTTGTGTGGTGCAACGTTGGTGGGCGGTTTTTCTGCTGATCGTCGTTCTCCGTTTTCCGTCTTCTCAAATCTCTTCCGTCTGCCTCTTTTATTACTCATTAGGTGTCGGCGGCCGGCTGATATTCATGGCGAGCATTCGGCCCAAACGAACAGCGCTGACAGGCGGTAGGCCTCAACTAAAATGGGACGTCCGCGAGTGGCAGCCCTAGTTGCTGTGAATAACTGGTTTTCCTTTCGTGTTTGGCTGCCCGCCCGTCGTGGCTCAGACGAGGCGTCGGCATTTAAATCTCTCCACCATCTCCTCAGCCTTCCCGTTCCGTAGCACTCGGATATGAGTCCCAGGCTTGGGGGTCAAGTGGGCAAGTCCCGAGAGGGGGGCACTTTTTTTTTTTGTCTTCTCCCCCATGCCTGCTGACACCAGCTTTCGCTTTCTCTTTGTCGACGACGGCCAAGCCGCAACGCCACAGCGCAGCGCATGGCCGTCTCGTGATAGTCACACGGTAGACGCCTTAGCGCCAAGCACCCACGGCCAGTTTTTCTGGCATGCCACTCAGCTCCCGCGCTCAATGACCCCAATGCAGATAAGCAACACGGCCTCTCCCTTCCCATGGGCCGCCTACCTTTGCCCGAACCGCCAAGGTGCCGATTTGAACACGGGGTGGTTGGGGCGGACCACGGCTTGGCCTTCGCTGGTTCGGCGAGGCGGTCTGGATCTGTCGATGCACACATCCGTCGACCTTGAGAAGATTTTTTTTTTTCGCCCCCCGGGCTCCGGCGGATAGACAGTTTTTTTTTTTTAAAAAAAAAGAAATAAAAAAATAATAAAAAAATAAAGAAAGAAAGAAAGAAATAAATAAAAAAATCATCACTTCCAGCCACCGCGCTGAATAGATATCAAACGGTGAGGAAACGGCGGGCGTCTCCATTGTTGGGCATTCTGACAGCTGCTCTTGCATGCCACCATGCATACCTTCTAGCTTGTTTCTTTGGTGGAGTGGCGACACCATTTCGCATGTAACATGATGCAGCTCAGAGGAGCCCGTTACCTAAGCCCACATCATGGCTACCACGGTAGGCCTAGAAGGAGGTGTAAGCTACTGGAGATCGTCGTTTAGGTGCTTCGGTGTAGCTCGTCAAGGGAGAAAAAAAGAGAAAGAAAGGAAAAAAAGGAGGAAAAAAAATAGAGAAGAGAAACAAACCTTGGCTGATGGATGAGCTGTCCAAATCCCTCAGTTGTCCCCCGGGCATCCTTCACTAAAACAGAAATGGATGTGCCAACGCGGGGAAAGCCGTGATTGGTGGGCTCCTCTGAACTGGTATCCGAGAGCTTTGGCTGTTGGTTACCTGCTGTATCGATGACGCAAGGCTTGGAGGGCCTTCCCGACGCTCAGGGAGACCGCATAAGGTAAAGCGTTGGATGGAACATGAACTGGATGCTTTTGACGCCAAGTCCCACGCTTTTCTTCACGCGCCTCTCGCCAGAAACAGCAAGGGATCCAAGCCAACCACCGCCAACGGAGCAACATGGCGAGCCCCAACCAGGAAAATTACCAGGACCAGTTGGATTTCATCCATGACGAGATCCTCGCCAAGCACCTAGGCCTCAGCGGCGATGTAAGTTCGATGCAGGCTCTCGTTGGGCCCGAGAGCGGAAAGACTGCGCGCGCCTCACTCTGCGCCGCTCCAAAACAAGTCCGTGAAGCGGACCATCGCGTCTGTCTAGTACGACCCGGACTACCCGTTCAAATACAACAACTTCGTCTACCACGTCCATGTCGCCGGCGGCAGCCCCGCGCCCTCCCCGCAGCCTGGGTGCGTGCCGGTTCCCAGCGGCACCAGCCACTTCATCCTGCGGCTTGCCAACCGCGACGCCCAGGGCATGCACGGCGCCACGCGCGTCGAGAACGAGGTCGCCGTCATGAGCATGGCCGCCGCCGCTCTGCGCCACATCGACCCGCCCGTGGTGCCCCGCGTCTTCGCATGGGGCGGCAGCAGCAGCAGCAGCTCCCATAAGTGGATCCTCCAGGAGCGCATGCCTGGCACGCCCGGCGACGAAGCTTTCAAGACCATGGACGCAGCCCAGAAAAAGGCCGTGGTGGCGCAGATGGCGGCGCTGCTCAAGGGCCTTCAGGACTACGAGCTTCCGGCCACGGTCCGCGGCTGGGGCGGCGTGGCGTTCGACCCGGCCGGGGAGGTTGTCAGCGCGCCCATGGTCACCGTCGGCGCGGGGCCGTGGGGCTCGTTCGAGCAATCATACCGCGCCAGGTTCCGGGCCAAGCTCGCGCTGGCCGACGCGAGCCCCCACATCCAGGGCTGGCGGGCGGACGGGTGCGGGAGCGGCTCGAGGCTTTCCTCGAGACGGGCTTGCCTGCCCAGTTCGCCTCGCTTGCGTCTCGAGATGAGAGGATGATTGCACGGGACTTTAGTGGGCAAACCACCCCTCATTCTCCATCCATGCCAAGATCACATCTACATAGACTTTGTGTGTGCTAATTCGCAAGGTCACAGACACCTTCAACATCCTGGTAGACCCCTTCCTCCGCTCGCATCACGGCTCTTCTCGACTACGACTTCACCAGCACCCTGCATCCCTGCTACGAGTTTCTCCGCTCCATCGATCGGAATGGGGTCAGCTGCCCGAGTGGACAGGGGAACCGGGGTGACGAGAGCAGCAGCACCATCGCCCTGAGAAGGGCAAAGCTGGCCGGCACGTTCCCTTCCCCGCTCCCGGCCAACAGTGAAGCTATCCAGTGGGACCTAGCCGAGGCGTGGGAGCACGCGCTAGAGAAACTAAAGGCCAAACGGCCGGGCACCATCGCTGCATGGAGGACATCGCAAACGTCGACTCACTGCTCGACGCCGTCCTTCCTTGGCGGCAACTGAGCAATCACGACTTCCTTTCATGGCAAGGAAGAGGCCGAGGTGGATCGGATGAGGCGATATTTCGGCAGGCAGCTCGTTGCACCTAATGGAGCACATGGGCCTCTGATGGAAGTGATTGTTTGGCACACGCATCCGCTGCGAATCAGGGAAGTACACCACCAGGTAGCCGTATTTCGCTCATGATTGGTCTTTGGCGTGGCACACGAAGCCAACCACCTTATAATGCTCAGGTTGGGGGCATCAACAAAAGCCCCGGCGGGAGTTGCTCGTCAGGTGCCACATAATGCATCTCTCCCCACTGGCGTAACGACCTCATAATCCTTTGCGCTACTGCAGGTGCCGAGATCCGTCCCAGGAGATCACCGTCCCTTTCCATCAAACAACAAACGGTGTGCATGTGGACCCTTGGCTTCCTAATTGGGAACGCTTCGTGAATACTATGAACACACAGGAGGGGGAAAAGGGCCTGGACGGCCTTGGCTGCATCGCCCTAGTGTCCCGACAGCCAAGCGATCCCCTCCAGTCCGCGTAGCGATTCAATAACAATACAACCCTGCCACTGACCTTTTGCTTCCGACCTCCCTTTCGGTAGTCGAAATACCATCACGAAACGGCAGTCATGTGGTTTTATTTCGTGGCGGCGAGGGGGGTTCATGATTAACAGGGGTCCAATTTCCACAAACCTTCTTTCGAGTGAGTTATGTAAAAGAAACGATGGGCACCCCGGTTCCCTACCAGTTACCGGTAAACCTGGAAATGGCCTTTCCGGGTACGGCATAGGCCCCGCGGAATCCGGAACCAAACCACATCAGGGTTTCACCGTTTCCCGGGTCTGAGACCGCCCCTGCCTGTCTGGTTCCCCAAAGACGACAGACCGCCGACCCACTTCCGTGATTGGGCGCGCGCGCCAGCTCACCAAGGAAACACAGCAGCGCAGTCTGTCCCCGACACGACATGCGAGATTCCAGGGGTTGTCGTTACCCGGAACACACGTTGTCGGTCTGCGTCGATGTTGTGATGCAGGAGAGACGTTCCAGGGCTTGTACTGGCCGCGGGTAACTTCGTCTCTGACCCGAATATATCTCCGCTTCCGGCCGAGAGTCGCCTGCGGTTGGTTTTTGAGGTCAATGTCGAGGTAGCAGCCAATGACGCCATGTGCTCATAGATCCAGCGGGCCGCTGGGCCGCTTCGGGCGCGTCCGCGACACTGGTTACGTGTCTCTCAGGAGGTGACATGGCGGGCGGCAGGGGGCTGAGGAGATGCGTGTATGTGTATGTCTGCCCAATGTGGCACTCTGGTCAGTTTGCTTAGGCCGCGCGCCCCAAGGTACTCTGTGTGTAACTACACACGACAAAGTGTTCCCCGGATTGTCCATCCGTCAACAAAGCCGCGTAGGCCGAGGACGTTTCTCTAGCCTGCCCGTGTGATATATGTATGCACGTCTCTCACCGTGACCAGCCTTCAGGGAGTGTAGGGCACCGACTGAGACATCGGGAACGATATTTGAGGCTGGCAAGACAGATGCCGGTGGCGAGGCGGTTGAGAATGGTGACCTCGATTCTGACAGGAAGGTCTCGAAGTTGCCATATCTCGTCGGTCTAGTCACGCAGGGCAGCACGGGGTAGATTGCTGGTGAACCTCTCCAACCTACCATATCTCATTGTTGAGATACCTCCTCCGAAGCTCTGCTTGCATGGAAGCGCGCAGTGCAACAGAACGCGTCTCCTTGTTAGACATGTGGACGCTGCGAGACGGCGCCGGGTAACACTCGGGCGCGCCGAGGCAAATGACCGCGGGTTGGGGTTTGAGTGGTGCGAGTGGCACAACCAGGCTGCCTCTTCGGCCATCTATGTTTAGAGCTCCAGAGCGTCAACGAGGCAGGGCTGGGGGCGATGGAGGATAGCGTGTAGAAGGAGAGGTGTCAAGAGAGTAAGGCAGAGGTCGGACGGGATGATCCTTCTTGATGATGATCCTCGAATCTCGTGTTTTGTGCCCTCAACCCACCAGCCGACATCCTGGTTGCAACAGACGGATGTCGTGCTTTGATGCCGGCGAGTTTGCAGGACACCCGGGAAAGGACAAAACCCGAACAAAGTTAACAGGCTGACTGGAAGACTGGCAAGCACTTTGGCAAGGAGGCTGCAAGGTTGGGCCAAGTCCCGATAAAATTCAGGCCGAGCCGAATGATTGTGAGAAAGAAAGAGGCAGAAAAAATATCCAAATCCATGTAAACCGTCCTTCAGTAGTTCCATTCAGTAAAAAGCCGGGCAGATACTTCACATCTTTACGCGGTAAAGGCCACAGCGCGCCTGCGCCTGCAGCCCTGCTTATATAGTTCAAGTAACAGTGTCGGACGCCCATGACTGGCAGACCTCGAGGGCAGTCTCGGCGCGGCGGTCGAGGGCGTAGCCAACGACTGGGCGAGCAGAGTCACGATCTTGATAAAAACTTGATGAGCCTATCGGCGATCCGCTTCCAGAGCTGATCCAGGACGGATCCGAGGGTGCGCCGCCCAGCGAGCCTCCATGTTCAACAGTATTGTGCCATCATGCCGGCCGTTGCGTCACGCGCCAGAGTCGTTGGGCCACCCATATTGTCTCTGAGAGGCGGCTACTTGGCTTTCCGTTCCGTGGCGCGCCCAAGTGAGGCCCGCTGGGAGTTTCCAAGCGTGGCTCAAAGGTCCTGGTTCTGTGGGTAGGTTCCATGGTGAGTAGTCCGTCCGTGTCTGTTGTCAGCAAGCATCACACGACAGCGCCATCGAGATCAAGCAAGCGAGGTGGTGCAGAGCGAGAAAGCTACACGCTTGTAATTGGTGAGGAGCACAACAATAACAGAGGTAGGAGGCTTTGCTGTCCTGAAAGGGGCTTGTCCCCATCCTATACAACGCACCGCGGGGATGAAACATGCAAGTCAGCCAAGCGCGAAACAAACCAGCAAGCGGGCACCACCTTTTCGATCATCAAGCGACTGCCAGACTCCTCTCGGCAGGCGGCGGCGCTGAAACCACCGCCCTTTTGTTTCTGCGTGCTCAACCCGCCGCGCCCTTGGACCCATTGCAGGGACGTAGGTGGAATTGACAATCCGATGAGATGAAAACGGCGCGTCGATCCCGCACAGGGAATCCCCAAAGCTTCTTCACGATAAAGATAAACTTTTGTTACAGTTTATGCAAACATGTCAAAGATCACCAGGCATGTGAAAACAAACTCCCCTAGACCCCCGGCCTTGCTTGCAACGTCGTCGTCTTGGGCGTCGTATCTGTCCGGGCGCACTGCCTGCCGAGCAGAGCCCCACTGGCCGAAGGACTTAAATCCACCCACACGAATCAGTCCTTGATATACCCACGATTCAAGGGCAGAACCCAACCAGCATTACACGGTTATCAATCGGGCGTATGGTGTAGTGGGAGCACGTTCGCTTTGCAATGTACAACACATTACAAACCTGCGAAAGGTCCGGGGTTCGATCCCCCGTTCGTCCACATCTTCAGCTGGCTTCTGGCTTCATCTTTTTGCCTTTTCTTTTTCTTCCATCGTTGGTGGGATTATTCCTATATCACAGGTTTGTCTCTCTCGTTATCCCTCGCCATTTTTTCCTCCTCAATATCCTGATCCGGTCCGGTATCCGCTAGGTATAATCTTTGGTACCAGAGCGAGACCTGTCGAATCCGAGGACAGGGCAAATTCGATTTCGAATCGTGCTGGATGCAAACACGAAAATGCCCGAATGTTGTTTGGAAATGCCGTCCAGGGCCTCATGGGTACAGAGAGGCGATGGGAGATAAGAAATGCTATGAATCGCAAGGTCCAATAAAATGTAATAATAGTGGCTGGCTAATATGGAAACAAACGAAGAAAAAGAATGCCCCCAACAGGGCGAAAACGCCATCGCGACATACCAACAACGCATCCGCTAATGCTATGCTACGCTTTATCCGTCTCTTCCCTCTTGTCTGGTTTCTTCGTGCGCGTGTTGGTTGTGTTTTGGCGTTAGGTATTTCTTTCCGCCAACAGATGCGTTCGTTCTCGTTTGCCCTGGGCCTCCCTCCCCTCCGACGAAAAGCCCAATCCCGTCAAACTATGATGCCAAGAGATAATTAAAGTATATATGATGTCCATGAGGGAACAGAAAATGAAGCGAAAAAATGCGAAAATGATCCCACCCAAGATTATCCAAGTATTTTTCATCGTTTTCTTCTGAAATGGACTGAAAGATGGCAAGTTGCATAAGAAGGACCGTGCCTATGCTTTTCTATATGCATCAACATCAACGCTAGCGACAAAGGAGAAGGGGGCGTCTAGGCCTCGTTGCCCAGTACAATACGTTGGTGGGTAAATCGTGGTTAAATCGTGTAAAGGCGGGATCTGCCGCGCTCATTGGCGTAGTCGGTGTCAAGAGCCTGTAGTCTCAGTGCATGACGCCCTGCCTCCAGCGCTCGACCATATCGGTCTGCTGCCCGGGCATCTGCATGGGCATTTGCATCCCCATCTGCATCTGCATTGGCATGGTGCCCGCGCCGCCGTAGGCACCGTAGCCCCCGACCGCCGGGGCTCCGCCATACATGAGCCCAGGCTGGGCCTGCTGGGCCTCCGGGCCAAAGTTGCCCGCGGAGCCAACAAGCCCGCCGTTGAGGCCAGGCTGCTGGTATTGCTGCTGTAGCTGGCGCTGCTGCATCATCTGGGTGTGGCTGATGCTGCCCGTCGCCATGTGGTACTGCAGTCCGGGCCGTTGCTGGTGAAGCAGGCCCTGGGCGTTGCCGTATCCGTTTATCGGAGCCCCGGCGCTTCCGCTCACCTGCTGGTTCGCCCCGATGCCCATGCCCATGCCCATATTGCTACCCACTGCCCTGATGGTCGGCTGCGGCTGGCCAGCGCTGCCGGGGGCAGTCCCGCCGATCTGCGCCAGTTCAGCCCGCATGCGCCGCATCTTCTCTTCCGTATCGAGGCGCGCCCGTTCTGCCTCGGCCTCGACGCGGCGCCGCTCCACCTCGCGTGGGTCCATCCTACCCATGGGGCGCTCCAGAGGGTGTGCGCCGAGGATGTCCGCCATGCCCATCGGCTTGGACGGCGCACGCGAGTGCTGCATGGTGCTGTTGCCAGACAGCCCAAGACCGGCGCCAAGGGTGAGATCCAGACCACTACCGTTGCCGCCTCCGAGAATGTCCATCTCGCGCTCACGGGCCTCTCTCTCGGCTTGCAGCCGCCTTCTCCTCTGGCCAAGCGTCTCCTCGACTTCGCCTCCCTTCGCCGGTGTAGCAGCAGATTTAGAGGAGCCGCCAGCCGATGAGGCTGTCTTTGGAGGCTCCTTGCTCTTGGTCAGAATGCTCTTGCGCTTGCTTTTGGCTGCTTCAGCCTCCTCGTCGTTGGTCAGGTCGCCGAGCTGGCTGAGCAGCTCGACGGAGAAGGCGCCGCTGACCGGTCTGGCCAGGGGCAGAACGTTGTCCTTGTCGTCACGGGCTTTGAGCCGTCGCATACGGTCGCCCAGCGGCTCGTCCTCGATCTCCTCCTCCGCCGGTTCCTGCGGCTGACTGCCATCGCCCTGGTGTTGCGGTGACAACGGCGGCGGCTGATGCAGCCCGAGGCGTGACGCCGATGAAATGCCGTGGTTATGGCCGTTCAGCAAGTTGTTGGAGCTCAGGTTCAATGCCGACATAGACGGCACGAAGCCCATCTGGCTTTGCGCGCGCGTCTGCTGAACCTGAGTCAGGTAAACGCCCTGAGGGACTTCAGGAGCATAGCCATGCAGCCTGTCGCGCCTGCGGCTGAGAGGCTCGTTGTCCTCCTGGTCGCGGCGCTCCATCAGCCCCAGAGGGCGGTGCACCTCAGCGACTGCGACTGAGATGTCGGCATTGGGGTTGGCACGGACAGCCTGCAAGAAGGCCAGAGGCACGTCCTCGTCCTCATCCTCATCCTCATGGGCCAGCGACGGGTCCTCCCATGCCAGGTTCACACGCTTGCCCTTGCGGTTCTTACGTTCCACCTCTGCCACGGCGTCGAGTTCAAGTAGTGTCGTGTGCATGCCATGAGAGTAGGCCTGCGCCGGCGGTCGCGTGCGCATCTTGGCTCGCTGCTTCCGTATCTGGAGCTCCGCAAGAAGGGTAGTTGGTGGTCCCTGGTAGAGTTCCTCATCTTCGTCCTCCTCCTCCTCGTCCTCCTCGCCCGACGACGCCTTTTCGTCGTCGTCTGGCGCTATCATGGAGTTCGGGGAGAGGAGGCCACCGTCGGGAGCGGCTAGACCGTCCTTTCGGGAGCTCGTGGGCCGGTCCGAGTCCTTGCCACGTGATCCCGGAAGCGCAGAGCGCTCGCCCGAATCGTTACTGTTACGCTTGCCAACACCCACAAGCCCTAGGAACGAGGCTCGAGTCTTATTCTCCTCGCGCACCGTGGACATGCTGCCGGCCTTGTCGCTGTCGGGCGCCTTGATGCTCTCGCTATTGTTGTTCTGTGTATTCTTCGTCTTCTTCTTCTTTTTCTTCTCAGCCCCGTAGACCTCCGATCCCAATTTCCCGGCAAATGCGTGGTCCGTGAAAGCGCTAACAGGGGCACTAGCCGAAGCGTCCAGGATGCTGTCAAGGGTGCTCATAGCTGAGCCGTCCTTGAGTTCGATAGGTGTGGCGTTGGCCGACGGTAGGTCGAAGAAGGCCGACGCCCGCAGTTGGGGCGGGAGGTCGACTGGCATCAACGACATCTTTGACCTTCGCTTCTCTGCATCGGTCAGCTTTGCAGGTCGGCGGAGCTCCTGCGGGTATTGTGGCGCTGGTGCATGGGGATGAGCTCCGGCCTCTTGCGACATGTTGAGATCGGATGGCGGGGCCATGCCGGCGTTGACGTCAGCAAGGGGAGACTTCTCGGGCGACCCAGAGCGATGCTCGGGACCCATAAACGAGCCGCCAAAATCTCCCGTATCAAGCGAGTCGGGAAGCCAGATGCGAGATTCGCGACTTTGTTGGGCCATGGTCTCGAGGACTCTTGATTGGCGAGCATTCCTCTGTGCCGCCTTGGGCTTCTTCGAAAGCTTCGGAGGGAGATTGAGCATGGCTGGGACTGGAGCAGGATAGTAGAGCATCTCCTGGCCAGTGTTCATGTCGAAATACGACTTTGGTCGCTCCGATATCTGTCTTTGATGCGCTTGAGGCCGCGGCACGGCCGGTGGTGTCTCTTGATTCTGCGGATCATAGTGCTGTTCGTGTCCCTGCGGCTGCCCGAGATAATCGTGTGGGTGTTGTTGCTGGTCGTAATGGTCATCCGGCTGACCGTATTGCGGACCAAAGTCGAGGGGCGGCAGGGCCCCAAAGTCTACGTGGTCGACGTGGTCAGGGTCGCAGTGCACGCCGTCAAAGTCACCAAATGCGTTCTGCGGGTCATCCGTGTTGGTTGTGTCGGTGGAATGCGGGCGGTTGTTGGGCGGCTGTTGCTGCCTCGATGAAGAGGCCTCGGGGTGATCACCAAAACCGTAGTCGGACGCCTCCCCGGGAGCCGTTGGTGTGGTCTCCTCCCAATGGTTTGCATTTGGTGTGGTTTGATCGGGCCCCATGTTGGCAACCCTTAACACGCCGGGGCGCACCGCATCGTCCTCGTCATCGAATTCGGGGAGACGATCGGCCTGGTCTAGGGCCTCCTGTGTGAGAGTGACGGGCGGCTCAACCTCGGCGATCTCAGCGAGCGAGAGCTTGCTGGACCTGACGCTGCGGACTGAGCTCTTGCCAGGTCCATGGCGAGGCATAATAGGCGGCATCGCGGGCACGAGGTCCTCGACCGGACCCCCATCCTCAGGTATGACGCCGCTGCCAACGACGGGTGCTCCGCCCTTGCTAGCGTTGCTAGCAGAGCGCAGACGCGAATTCGAGAGCGAGTGGTTGGGTGACATGACGTACCCGCCAGGCGAGTATCCGCCAGACCGTGCGGCACTGTTGAGGCTGACGATAGAGAGCTGCCGCGTGACGGTGGGCGGGACAGACGGCCCGTCAGCGTTCCTGAGGCTGTTTGCGAGGGCAACCGATCGCTGGCTGTCGGAGCGTTTGAGCTGTGCGTGGGCGTCGCGGATGGCGTCCTCAATGGACGATGTCATAGACAGGCGCTCGGCGGAGGCCTCGAGGGCGGCGATGTTCCCCGTGTAGGCGCCAGACCGTGCGTTGAGTTCGGGGGTCGGGTGTTGTAGCAGGGCGTTGCTGCAGACGCTGCGGGTCGAGGAGGCGCGTGAGAGGCTGGAGAATTTCAGGGGCTCGCGGATCGGGGTTATGGCGGTCGGCGACGCGGTGAAAGGGGATGGGATGTCGGCCAGTTGGCCAAGACGATGCGGCCGGGAGGCCTTGGGGCGGACCAGCTGGGGCCGTTGACTCGGGCTAAGATTGCAGTCGTCTGTTATGCTCGTGTCGGAGCCAGGCACGGGTGGGCTTGAGCTCGCGTCTTGTGCTGGCGTTGCCGGGGCTGGAATTGAGCGCTGGCAGTCCTCGAGCGAAATCGGGGCCGACTCTGGAATGGGGTTTAGCGCAGTGCAAAGGTCGCTGGCGCTGCCGGTAGCAGGCGCCCTGCTGGGCCCTTGACGGCCGGCGGCAGGCTCTGCAGCGGCCAGAGGAGGAGTTTTTCTCGGGAGGGTATCGGCAGTGGTGCGTGGGCGAGTGTCGGCGTCGGCGGATTTCTTGGCTGTGGCGATGGCGTCAAATGGAGCGTCGGCCTCTGGCGAGGTGGACGCTGGCGAGGGCGATGCAAGGGCGGGACTGAAGGCGCTTGGCGGCGTGGCCGAGACGATGGAATTCGGGCTCGACAGAAAATCGGCGCTGGTGAGCAAGCCCCTTTGTGGTGCGGGTGTCGTGGCCGCAGAGGCGGGTGCGTGTGTGGCTCGTGTGGGCGGCGGCGACGGCAGGGCGCTGGCGCCCCTATTTGCGCCACTTTTGCCTTGGTCCATGTTCATGCGCCGCGGCGCGTGCTGGCCTGGTCGCTGTCGTGTTGGCGGTGGGATCCGCTGTAAATAATCTCGGTCGGCGTTCCGGCCTCCCGTCCTCAAAAGTACCCCCGCGACGGCGCCGGGGCTGTCGTCGGCATCACCAGGCGTGCTGCTTTGTTGCGGGAGCGAGGATGGGCAGGAGAAGAATGGTGGGTGCGGGTCGCGTGCGCAAGCGGCGGCTTCTGACAGCGAGGGAAAGAGTGTTTTTGCCGTGGCGGCCAGCGAGGGCGGCGAAGCGACGACGATTTGATGGGCCGGAGCTCCTGGAGCACCTGCCAGGTTTGTCGGGCCTGCCCCTGCAGCAAGTGGATTTGCAGAAGGGACCCCGGTCGCAGTTGCTTCTTCGGCTTTTTTTGTTGTTTCTGGTGCTGGCACGGCTGGTGACTGTTTCGCTCTTGCTTCTTTCGCTGGCTCTGCCGGCGGCGGCGCACACGAGGGCGACAGCGCGCGGCGGGCTCGATGTGCTGGCGGCGGCGGGCTGGTGCAGTTGCTCTTCGGGGATTCGGGCAGCTTGGCGCTGGCAATGGTCGTCCAGAGTGCAGCTATAGCCGCTGCGGGATGGTGACGAGCCTGCACGGCGGCGCCTGGGGCGGTGGTCGCGATAAGAGTTGCAGAAGCCTGAGGGGTTGCGGCAGCTGACGCTGGTGCTGGCGCTGTTGTTGCTTTTCTTGCATGGATACGAAAGAAGCTGCTTCTCCTGCTGCTTCGACTGCGGCTACCAATACCACCAAAGCCGCCAGACAAGGGCGGGCCCACGTCGCAGGCGCTCGTCGCGGCAGCGGGCAGGGAGCCGGCGGTGGGTGCTGCTGCTCCTGCGCTATTCTTGTTATTCTGGCCAGGTTTTTCTGCACTGACGAGCGACTTCGGTGGCAGCATTGCTGGTCCCGGGTCGGTGGCCCCTCCTTGAGGTGTGGAGATGTTGGGGCGTGTCGTGCGGGTTTGAGCACGATGCGACGACGCAGGTGCTCGGGGCCAGGCACCGCTCCTCGGCATGCGTTGCGCGCCCTGAGCTCAGGCGAAACCGACCTGACCGTGGCCGTGACCTCTGCCCGTGCTCTGCGGGCGTGTGCGATGCCGTCGTCGTCGTCTTCTAGTCTGGCTCTAGGGGACCTGGAGCCGAGGCCGACCGCCCCTTCGTCCAATGTTTGTTTGCCAACTCGGGCACGGCAACCTACGTGACAGACAGCAAACAAGCAAACGGCAGATCCGATCACTGTTCGCCGCGCGTGTGCTGACTTGGAGGGGGGCAATCGCCGAACATGAGATGGGAAACATGCGGGAGCGCCAGGTCGAACCCCATCCATCCATCAACCACGACGGGGGTTTTCCCGGGAGCGAGCCCAATATTGATTGTCCTTTGCTCCCAAGAGGAAGGCAGACAGGCGGCCGACAGGAGCTGTTTGATAACGGAAAAGCAGATCGTGCGCCCCATCACTCCGTCCATGCATCCCAACCCAGCCCATCCTTCACACCCCCTTTCCCAACGACTCACATCCTTATCTAAGAAGTAATTAATCAATGCGTCGGTTGATTGCTGCAGAGCGCCTCTGCTCCAGCCCAGCATCTGACTGCACACTATCTTCCTTTGCGCCGCCAACTGGCAGGATGCGAGGTCGCGGTGCAGTGCGGGCAGAGCCAACGGCCGGGCATTATGCGCCCGCGCAAAAGGTTCCTGGACCGCCTCGCCTACTTACCACCAAAGCACTCAGACTCTCCCCCAGATTTGCGCCATGCGTGCTCCGTAATCCTCGCCCCTGGTTGGCCGTTCCCCGGCTCGCTGTCTGCGCCCATGGCCAGCGGCACAGAGCCGAGACATGGCGGCCGGGCTGGGATGCCCAGGTATTTGCTGGAATTGCGCTTTTTATTAGCCGGCCTCTCTCCCAGCGAATCCGCATCTCGGCGGTGCGACCGCAAGGTTCGTCCATGTTGCACCACCAGGACGAGGTTTGCCAGGATAGCAGCAGGGAGAGTGCCATCAAAGGGGACGATTCGTGTCGAACGGGTGGCGGTCGGCGCCAGCGAGTTGTGGAATTGCATAAAGTCCATGAAATAAAACCTGATGCCCATCTGCCGTCGGCCAGCCCAGCGGCTCCCGTCAGCGGATTGGCCGCAGAGGTCCCACGCAGCGAACGGCCTAGATCTCGCCGGCGCCCCATCCACAGCGGAGTGTCATCCGGCCAGGTTTGCGACCTGCCATTTGCTCGTGTCGCCAGGCTCCATATCATCTCGTCAGCCTCCATCTGCGGATCCACAGGCGCGGGCAGGGCAGCCATTGTCGATTGGCACCGCCACCCGCGTCCGCCGTTTGCTACCGTCGCATTCTGCAGATGCAGGCGGCCTGGGTCTCCTGGGGGCCGCTCCACTGGCTTCTGGCAACTTGCAACTGGAATAGCATGTCGTGGTCCGGCTACCCAGCCCAGAGGTGGGATCGTGACGGCGCCATCAACCCACCAATCCGCTTGGAATGACCAAGAACCATGGGGCCCGTTGGCTCGGCATGCATGGCACTCTCCCGCTTTTTATGACGACTTCGGTATGAACATAAAAAACATCAAAGTTGGGGGCTGCTTCGTAGCATCTCCCGAAGATCGAGATGTCGTGGTCCACTTGCGACCAGGCCAACTCTACCTGCCAATATTTGGCGTCATCGTGAGTAGGCCCCGAGCTCCATTGTTCCAAGCCTCAAACAAATTGCGGGACTCGAGGTCATTGCAGGTTTCTCCTGGGCCGTGCATGGGCGTCGCTCGTGTCTGAGTGAGATCATCCGAACGTGAAGGCGTCGCGCCCGTGCATTGTGGCGTCCGTATTGTTATTCGAGGATTCGTGTCTCGGTTTCCCCAATCAGGTGAGGCTCATATTCAGTGGGGTTGATGCTAATCAACACGACACCGGCTTCATTTCGTCCTCTTTTTTTTTTTTTTTTTTTCCTTCTTCTCTTTTGACCCCCCTTCATACTCCACCAACACGAACTCGACACATATGACTCAAACTTGATAATCAGCCCAAATTATAGTGATTCCCTCTCCCTCGATCGTTGCACCTGAATCGGAAGCCCGCTAGGATTCGCTGTAGATATCGATCGCCGTCAATCCATAGGAACAATCCCTGCTCCATGTATGGTTCAGTCCCTGTCGTCAGCAAGTCCCGGACTCACAAGGCAGAGCCGTGTTGCGGCATCCGGCCGACGAACGCAGGCGTGACAGCCTTCACAAAAACGTGCATCCCAAACAATGCATCTCGTTAAAAAGTTGCCGAGACCGACACCTGCGTCCATCCTCTCGGGGCTTTTCTTTTACACACAAACGCTGACGCACCGGGGGATAAAGGCTCGACCCTCGGTGCCTCCCACATGCCACTGTCGTTACAACGCATTTCCAGCCCTGCGATATCAAAAATATGCAGGTCGGTGCTGGCACGCCCGCTGCTGCTGCTGCCCCTGCAACGGCGCACCAGACCTGACCGTCCGTCCGTCCGGCCCCTTTCTTTCGGCGCGTGCCTTATCGCGGGCCAACGAAACGGGAGCCCGCGACAGGGTTTTTGGTTAACCGGTGAGAGGAAGCGGCAACCCCAGCCGAGACAAACCACACCCATCAATCTCTGTGTCCCACCCCCAGCTCTGCCTGGCTTTGCCGCCGCCCATAGAGCGTCGCAGGATGGGGCGTTTGAGATAGGGGAAGTGCGGATACGTAACACCTACGTAGGTCCGTCGTCGCCAGCAGAAAGTTGTTTTGGGACCGGACTGCTGCCGGCGCCAAAGCCGAGCCGGAGTGGCAAGGCTTTCTTTCTTGCTTCAGCTGGCTCCCAAGCCTGCATCGCAACCCCAACGGCGAGCCTGCGGGTGCCGGCATCCACCGAGATTGGCAGGGAGGGTTGCATCCAGCGAGCGCCATGGGAATATGTGGCGGCAGCGGATGTGATGTCCCGGTTGCGGCCTGCTTTCTCTCTTGGTTATTGCATCCCATTTCTGGGTATTTCGGATCTCTTCTTTGGGCTACTTGTTTTTTTTTTTCATCTTGGGACCTTTATCTCTGCCGCAAGGTTCCAACCGGAGACGTCTGAGGCTGCGAGATACTCATGTCCCTGGACGTTCTACCTGCCACCCCCCACAGGCATCACGCCCCCATCACACACACGCGTCGGCGACCTCGGGTTCCCCCATAGACAGTGGAATGGACCCCTATCTGCGTCCATACCAGGTACTCTTGACAAGTTCGGCCTTTGTATCCACGATGTCACCGACGAATTTCGATGAGAAAAGGCTCTTCCTCCACCGACAGTTGCGTCGATACAGTACAACGGCACATGTGCGTTGGGAAGACATTGAGCTCCCCCATCCACTAGCGATGTCTAAGTAGACACCTGATCATTCCCGGCTGCTCCGATCCCGGGTGCTCGACGCTCCTCGAGTGGCTTCGTTCGGTGGACCAATGGTGTCTTTTTTTCTCTCTCTCTGATAGCGCCCACCGGTATCTACGACGCTGCGACACCCGACATCAGGTGATCGACACGGTAGCCTAGAAAGCTTTCCAGACCGCTCCCTTCTCCGACGCGGTCTTCTCCCATTCCTCATAAGCAGCATTGAAGGCGGCAGCAATCCGGTTGAAAGCGGCCTCCTGACGCTCCACCCTCTCGTGAACCCCCTGATGCCTCGACTCGCGGCCTCGAGGTGATCACGCCGCTGCCGCTCGATAATGCGGTTGGCATCGGTACCAAGGTGAGTACGATACCTCTGAGCGATCCAGGTGAACTGCAAGTCGAAGAGCAGCAGCCTGACCTGAGCACGGCAAAGGCCGGCCCTGGTGTCGCGGATATTGGCCTCTACTTCGCGAAGATCGGCCGCGGCGTCTTGAAGATGGTGGGGAAGGCTGGACATATGGTGGGCGGAAGGAACCGCAGGAGACAAGGGCTGAACCCGCAGTCTGTAAGCAGAGGTTGCGTTGTAACCCATGGTGGGCAGGCGGATGTGCTCGCGATGATATGTCAGGTGGCGCGATGTTGATGAGTGGGGTCTGATAGTGTAGAACCCGGCAGGTTGTCGATCGGCTCTGTTGTGCCGAGCGCGGAAGGCGGCTGGGTTAATTTCTGTATCATCTATCCCTCGGAGAATCTCGAAGGAGTGTGATGTGTTTTTCTTCTTTTTCAGATGCGTCAGAATGGGCGTGACAGTCACTCTTTGGCCCGAGAGCGGAAGTAGCAACCCCGGAAGTCTAGGTAGGTAGATTCCCAACCCAGAGAGGCGAGGCGCGATGGTAAAGCACCCCTGGCGGTTGGTTATGGAATCCATCTAACAACAACTGGAACACAGCTCCAGAGTTCACCAGAGAGCCAATATGTCCAGCTAGGTCTCGCCTGCATGACTGCCCGGAGATCTTCCGCAATCATTATCTTTCACGAACCGAGCGGCCTCCCCTTTATGCTCCGAGAGTTGTGAATACCATCCCGAGGGATCCTAGTAAAGCGTACAGCTTTACAGGTTTCAAAGAAAATACAGCGTGGTCTCTGCTTTCGGGTTGAAATATCATTTGTGTCTGTTTCTAACCAGTGAGTTTATTCTCCGTGATATGCATCCTCTTCTAGGGCCATTGGGGGAGTCTTCGAGTTGACTGTTCCCGAAAAAATCCCCCCTGTACCATTTTTTTTGTCCCTTTTTGTTTTTTTGCTAGAAAGAAGGGACTCTGTTTTATAAAACCAAAGTACTGCGTATCGCAAACATCCCTTAACTCGGTTATCCTCAGTATTGGACCGAAACTCTTCAGCACATGGAACTGGTCGGCGCGGTTTCTTGCACCTCACTGCCAGTTGCACTTGTCTGGTAGGAAGGACGCACGGGCCATGCCCACATGCTCACCCCACCAGTCTCCATCGCGACGGCGAGCTGGGCTGGCGATGGCCGGCATCGACGCCAGGTCATTCCGTCATGCCCGCCGAATGAATTGACTAGGACCCGGGAAGGACGCGACAACCGTCCCCAAAGCCTTGCATGGAGTCCCCGCTCACGCAGCAGCCTCGCCCTGAGGCCTTTCAGCCCAAGATCGTCCGCCTGTACGAGAATCTCTTCAAGGTTCGGCTTCCCCCGCCTTGCAGGCGCCCCGTGTCGCCGCCTTTTGCTTGCTCGCTTGCTGACTTGGCACTTTGAAGGTTAGCACGACCTTGCATACCTCCTCCCACCCGCTTGAGCACGCGCCGCTCCGACGCCTGCGCACCCGCGCGCGTCACCCTACTCACGCCCATCTTGCTTCTAGGACGACGACGAAGAGTATGTCACCGGGACGGATGGCTTCTGGCAGGAGTTCTTCCTCCTGCGGCCTGACCGGGCGTCGCTGCGCCAGATACTGGATGAGCTAGGCCCCGACGAGCTGCTGGAGCGCGAGGAGCAAACCAGGGAGCTATTCTCGAGGGCCGTTTCTGCCCTGAAGAAAGGGGCAAGAGGTGTCGCAGACGTACATGCACTGGAGGTCAGGCTGTTCGCTCCCACATTCCCCAGCCCCTTTTCTCGACAGACGCCCGGCCAGCCGTCCACGGGGCAGAACCAAGGGGCTAACTGGTTCCTCCCACATTCTGGCTAGACGCTATCAACCTTCTTCACCGCCGTCGTCGGCAAGAAGTTCACAAACCCGACCTCGGATATCATCGACGTGATCGCGGGGCTGGATCGGATCGACCAAGTCTTTACTGACTTTGTGGGCGCCCTCGAGGGGCTGATACGGAATGGGAAGGACTGTATGTTATGGGCTCCATGCCGCACGCCATATCCGAATCCAAGCTGACCGAAGCGGCAGTCGAGACCAGGCAGGGCGCTGTCGACCTCGCGCTCGCCGTAACGTCGAGTGCATACCAGACCAGCCTGCTCGCGTATTTAATACAAAGGGACCTCTTCCCAGCCATAATGAAGGTAGGTTGACTTTGATTCTAGCCCATATATTGATCCTGGACGTCGGCTGACTGATCCAGTTCGTACACGACATCGAGTCCCCTCCCGATGTTGTTTCCCCGTTTAACCTGGTTGGTCTGCTGGTCAACTACAACAAGTTCGAGTTCCAGAACCCCTATCAGTTACGACTCAACGACTTTGTCAACGAGGCTACCATTCAGAAGATTATCGGCGGTGTTGGGAGCGGGTGTCGAGCCTTGCGGGCCGAGTACATCGATGTCCAGGAGGACCACCCGGAAGGATGGTCATTGTCATCTGCTCTCAACCTCCTCGGCCTAGGGGCTATCGCGCCAGGAGGGAAGCCGCCCACGAAACCGACCTACGACGCCGAAACGGCTAAGAAGATGTTTGCGGCCTTGTGAGTAACGCTTGCGCGCCGGCTAGACCTATTTCTGCGGAGCAAGTATAGCCGCCACATGCTCACGTACTAATCACTCTGCGTCCAGGCCTGGACAAAAAGCGCCAATGCTCCTGGCTACCTATGACTTCGCACACGCCAATAAGCTCTTCTGCTTCAACCTGGTGACTCTACCGGCGGAAAAGGACGAGGAGCAGGCATTCGCCAGCTTCATATCACTTACATCATACCTGATGCAGCACGCCTACCTGACTGAGAGGGCAACGCTCTATGGCCACCTGAATCTCATGGTGTTTCGGTTGCTAGTCGAGGACCCGGTGCTGTGCCGGCGCATGTGCAGCGACGAGTCCCAGGTGCCCGTGCGCCTTTGCCGTCACCGGCCTCCCCACCTCCCATCCCCGCCGCGGGGCGCCAGCGAGGCGCGGACGCTTGTCGCCGCAGTAATGGACGTCATGGTGGACGGTATCAACCACAACTTGCGGCGTCGGCTGGATGCGCCGCTATATGCGTTGTGCCTGGGAATCCTGATGCGTATAATCTCGTACATGTCGCGCACGCGTACGCGGCTGACGTATCACTGGTCTGAACTCTTTCGGTCGCTGCTCTCGCTGGTCCGGTTCCTGACGACGTACGCGGCGGACCTGAAGCACCTGGCCCAGATCGAGACGGTACTGGACCAATTGGTCAACCTGCTGGCGCTGGGCCTGACGGCGGGAGAATCATTCCTGCCGACCCCGGCGGCGTACGATGATCTTTTCTACAAGGTGGTGGAGTCGGGCGAGGTGCTGGGCAAGTTCAGGACACATACGGGCTCGCGACGCGGGCAAGCTGCAGCATCGACACGGTGGTCAGCGTCAGCGCGCATTACAAGCGGCTGCTGGCGGAGAACGGCGGCGAGGGGGGGGTGCTAAGGGAAACGTCACGGCGATGCAAGTGGCCGAGGTCATCAAGCAGGGGTACGAGACGCTGAGCATTCAGGCCAAGGAGGGACTCGACAGCTGGGAGAAGTACCGCGAGGCGGACGAGCGGAGGCTGCTCAAGAAGATGGCCAGGGCGGCGGTTGCGGACGTCAGCGCTGCGGTGGGGTGAGCGTGAGGGGCGGAAGGGGAGTTTGTTGGGCTCGTTGAGCGAGCTCGGGGATCAGAGCCCGTGACTGTTGATCTCGACGAAAGCATTTTTAGTAGCATGGATACGTCTGCAGCGTATTGCAGACTAGATATTTTGCGGGGTTTGATAGCGATGAGTTGAGGAGCATAGTAATTCAGTTAGCGCTAGTCGAACAAGATTGTTTGCGAAACTATCATGGCAGCATGGCTGTGTTCGTCGAGGCCAACGGGGCTGCCGATTCAAGGGGCCGTTACCTCCTCGGCCCGCCGAGCGGCGCTGGCCGAAGATGGAATTTCCATGAACGCAAAACAACGTGGTGTCGCCCCACCCGAGGCCAATTGCCAGCGGTGTTGGTAATTATCTCGCCTCTGATTGGCGCGCGGCCAAACCCGGGTGAGCCCAGCTTGGCGTCATGTCATCGGACCGCCGCAACTGAAAATTGACTTGATGCAGTCTGGATTCATGGCCTGGAAGTCGCCGCCTCCAGGACCTTCAACACAACTCCATCCTAACGGTGTCAATACCGACCCCTCCTCAAAGGCGAAGCGCGAATCTTTTACAACACAACGACGCACTCGGAATACTAGCAGACCGAACAACTATAGACCTGATCGAGCTGGTTAAAGTTCTCCTCGAAATGAACGCTGGCACCCTCCTCGCCAGGAGGGCCTCGGCCTTTGTATGCCTCTCCTGCAGGAGCAGGCAGCTCCAAAACAGCAGCAGCCGCAGGACACTACAATACGCACTCCGCCACTTCTCGGCCACGCCCTCAACAGCCTTTCAGTCGTATACCCTGCCCAGCCATGAGCCCTCAGCACGACCGCGGAATGCCGACGTCCCCGAGACCTCCATAACGAAGCCGATCGAAGTGCCGCTCCCGCGCGTCCACGACACCAGGCCTCCCGAGGGTCGGGACGGCAACCAGGCTGCCACTCCGGAGGCCGAAACGCAGACACCGGCGGCCGCAGCACCACCATCAGAAGCTGGACAGGCGACAACAACTACCCCGCTAACGTCGCCGGCAGCGACGGAAACCACCTCGACGAGCACGTCCACGCCTCCCTCCAGCACACCAAGAACCGCCGCGGCGCCCGCAAAAGAGGCCGTCGAAGCTGCGGACCCCGCGCAAGGCGGCGATGCGGCTGACGCCGGCGGCGGTGGCGCAGCTGCGGGCGCTACTGGACGGGCCCGACCCGAAGCTGATCAAGGTCGGGGTGCGGAACCGGGGCTGCAGCGGGCTGGCGTACCACCTCGAGTACGTGGACAAGCCGGGTGCCTTCGACGAGACGGTGGAGCAGGACGGGGTGCGGGTCCTGATCGACTCCAAGGCCCTCTTCAGCATTATCGGGAGCGAGATGGACTGGGCCGAGGACAAGCTGAGCCAGCGCTTTGTGTTCCGGAACCCGAATATCAGTGAGTTGCTTTTTCCTTTTCTTTTTGGTGTCGGCTGCCTCCCTTACTGCGCGCACCTTTGTGTGACTAGCGTGGGATTGGCGACGGCTTTGCTAACCAGGCGCCTGCCTATTCTTACAGAGGAGGAATGTGGCTGTGGCGAGAGCTTTATGGTGTGAGGCCTGCATGGGACGGAATCCCTGGTGTCAGCGGCTCAAGCTGGCTACAGTAGATAAGAAAGATGTAGAATATCACCTCTGCCTAATAGACTACCAACAACCATCTACTATCCAGTACCTGTCATCGCCATATCGAATGCTCTAGTGCTGCAAGGCCAACGATCCAGTCAATGTCTATTGACGGTAGCAGGTTTTGCTGCCGAGAACACCCGTGCTGTCTATCGGCAGTCCACAGGCAAGTATCGTTCTTTCAAACACGGCTCAATTCCTGCTTTGGCGCCAACCCTCTCGGCCGTTGGAGAAGCCATTTGGCTGGGGCGGCCAGCAGCCTGAAGCGCTTTGCCACAGACGCGCTGCGTGGCCCGTGCGCCCGCCTGGCAGCGGCAACGGCGCGTCATCTGCCGTGGCAGTGGCACGCGTTGGGCTGGTCTCCACTAAAACTTAGTGGTTCCTGCGTGGGCTCCATGATTGTCTCCCGCATTCTGCAGCAGACACAGGCAATGTCGTCGTCGCAGGAAAAGTCGCAGCAGCCCCAACCGCCAGAACAGGCCCACGCGAATAACCTGGGGGACGAACTCGAGCAGCTGGGAAGCAGGAGCATGGTCGTGTGTCCAATCTGCAACCGGAGCGTGAAATCCTCCGGCATCAACAACCACATCGACTCGGGCTGCCAGACCTTTCTGCTCGAGGGCGATGGCCGCACCTCGTCCCCGCCCCCAGGCGCCCCGTCGAGCACGCCGTCGGCCACACAGAAGAGGTCCGCCTCCAACTTCTTCCAGACTCCCGCGGCCAAACGCCAGGCTGTCAATAGCAACCCAAATCCCTCGACGCCGCGCGGGAACGGCCCGACAGCCGCCGGCGCAACTGCAGCAGCAACAACAACCTCCGCGGCGACGGCGACGGTAGCAAAGACAAATGGCGTGAAGAGGAGCTTCGACGAGGGGCCCGGCCACAGCCCGCCAGCCGAGAACCAACATCCGGAGGGCACCCCACAGAAGCCTCGACCAGCACCATCACATACAGGGCCTTCGGCCAAGCGGGCCAGGACCGACCGGGCGGCGCCACTCGCCGAGCGCATCCCCGCAGCCTGGACGAGGTGTTTGGGCAGGACCTGGTCGGGGCAAGCGGCGTGCTTCGGTCGCTGATAGATTCGGGCCGCGTGCCCAGCATGATAATGTGGGGAGGCTCTGGCACGGGGAAGACGACGATTGCGCGGTGCGTCGCCCACAAGGTCGGGTCGCGGTTCGTCGAGCTCAACGCGACGTCGACCGGCGTCAACGAGTGCAAGAAGCTGTTCCAGGAGGCCGCCTCAGAATTAAGCCTGACTGGCCGCCGCACCATAATCTTTTGCGACGAGATCCACCGCTTCAACAAGGCCCAGCAGGACGTCTTTCTCAAACCCGTCGAGGCTGGCACATCACACTTATCGGCGCCACAACAGAAAACCCCTCCTTCAGGGTCCAGGCCGCCCTGCTTTCGCGCTGCCGCACCTTCACTCTGTCCAAGCTGACGAGCGAGGACATACAGCGCATCCTGCGCCGGGCGCTTGAGGAGGAGCAAAAAACCCGTGATGAGGGCCGCCGACGAGGCATTCGAGTCTGCTGCCTCAAAACCACCTCTCAACCCGCTCATCGACGATGAGATGCTGGCATATCTGGCCAACTTCGCCGATGGGGACGCGCGCACGGCGCTGAATCTCCTCGAGCTGGCCATCTCGCTCACGGTGCAACCGCGGATATCCACGAACGGCGAGGTTGCAGCAACGGCGGCAGGAGACGCAGCGACCGTGACCGCTGCGGCGCTGACAAAGGACGACATCAAGGCGGCGCTGACCAAGACGCTAGTCTACGACCGGGCGGGCGATCAGCACTACGACAGCATCTCGGCCTTCCACAAGTCGATCCGCGGCTCGGATCCGGACGCGGCGCTCTACTACCTGGCGCGCATGCTGCAGTCGGGCGAGGACCCGCTCTTCATCGCGCGGCGCCTCGTCGTCGTCGCCTCCGAGGACGTCGGCCTGGCCGACAACACGCTCCTCCCGCTCGCGACGGCCGCCTACACGGCGGCGCAGCAGATCGGGCTCCCCGAGGCCCGCATCCCGCTCGCCCACGCGACGGTCGCGCTGTGCCTGGCACCCAAGTCCACGCGCGCCTACAGGGGGCTCAACAACGCGTTTGCGGCCCTGCGCGAGCCGGGCGTCGCGAGCCTGCCGATCCCTCTGCACCTCCGCAACGCGCCCACGCGGCTGATCGCGAGATGGGCTACGGGGCCGAGTACAAGTACAACCCCAACTACAAGGACGGGAGGGTGCGTCAGGACTACCTGCCCGACTCCCTCCTGGGCAGGCGGTTCCTTGAAGATAGGGACCTGGGTACCGAGGTCGATCCGGATCTTGCCATGGGCGAGGACTGATTTCGCTGGATTGGATGTTTTTATCTTCAGGGAGGGGAGAAAAATGTATAAACAAAACGGGAAATTGTCTGGAAAGCATAGTCGATAGAGCATTTTGTAATGTTGGGATATCCATAGCGCGCGTTTACTTGGACAGATCGGCCCTTGTACAAATAAAGAAGACTGACAACAACCCCCGGATGGGGCTTTGGAAACAAAAACTAACCGGGTACCAACGAAGCCGTCACTGAACGCGGATCAGATCTGATACTCTGCAAAACCACCCCCTTGGACCTTGGACATGAATACTAAACACAGGTTGTAGCAACGAAGCTCTAAGCAGCGAGGAGGGGCTACACAAGATATTTCTAGGCTCCGGAGAAGAAGCCGGCCCCGCGAAGCCTGACAGAGACGAGAATCAGGCGTTGCCGGCAGTATTCGCCAGCCTGGTCAGGGGCACGACGACCCGGTCGTAAAACTCGAGCGCCGGGTGGGTGGCCGCCGACCCTACGGACCAGGGGTCGTCGTCGCCGTTGTCGGCCGCAGCAGCAGCAGTGCCGTTGTCGTCATCACCGCCGTCGCCATCCGCGGCCCCAAGGCAGAACTTGACGGCGGCGTGGTAGGGCGACCCGACGCGGAATGCCAGCTCGGCGTCGACGTGCTTGAGGACGTGGCGGCGAAGCAGGCGCGCGTGCGGCTCGTGGAAGGTCTTCATGTCCTTGGACAGCGTCGGCGCCGTCTCCGCTGCTGTTGTTGTTGTCGCCGATGTCGTTGTCCCGTTGGTCTTACTGCTGCTGCTGCTTCTGGCGGGCCTCCCCTCGAGGAAGTTGGACAGCGGCGCCCACAGCGCGACCTCGAGCAGCACCAGCCCCAGCGAGTACAGGTCGTAGCGCAGGCGGTAGCCCTGGGCGGCGGCGCCCTGGTAGGCCGGGTGGCGGTACAGGGCGGCGGCGACGTCGGGCAAGCGGCGGGCGCGGTCGATGGTCGCCCACTCACTCTCATGGCGCGAGTAGTCGAAGCCACAGACGAGGGGGGAGCGGAAGAAGTCGGGCGGCAGGTGGTGCAAGTCTGGGGCGATGGAGGAGGAGGAGGAGGAGGGGGAAGGGGAGGGTCGGAACAGGATGTTGTCGCTCCGGATGCCCTTGTGCAGCCAGCTGGATCGGTACAGCTCCGAGAGGGTGCCGGCCAGCGCCGAGGCGAGGGCGTACCGCTGCTCGAGCGGCGGCGGAACTTGGTCTTTGGGTCCAGGAGGCGGCGGAGGGAGATGGGTTGGTGGTGGGGGTGGCGGAGGGTGAGTGCCGTCGACGGCTTCTGCTGCTGCTGCTGCTGCTCCTGCTCCTGGTCCTCGTCGGTAAAGCGGAAAACCAGCCACCAGCAGTAGTGTTCGGCGTCGTGGATGCAGCCCTCGGCCCGGGGCGTCAGGAAGGCCGGGTCCCTGGGCCCGCCGAGCAGCATGACGAGGCGCCGGATGCGCTCTGTCAACCGTCGCTTGTCGTCGAAGGTGATGTCGCGGTCAAAGTCCTTGCGCTCGAGCAGGAACAAGGCGGTGCTGCTGTCTTTGCCGTTGCCGGTGCCGTCCTTCTTCTTCTCGGCGAGGAACCGCGGCAGGCGCGCGAAGCCGTCCGGCAGCGCAAAGTCTGCGAGGCGCAGGCTGCCGGCGGAAGCAGTAGCAGTAGCGGTAGCGGGCTGTGGTGGCGGCGGTGGTGGTAGAGACGGGGCGGATGGCCAGGGCAGGTCAGCCGAGATGGCCTTGCGCTCGATGCCGGAGCGCAGCAGAGGAGTCGAGGCCGACGAGGAGGCACCCGCGATGGCGGAGCGGACGAGGTCGATGGACTCGCGGTCGACGGCGCTGCCGACGACGACGATGCTGACGCGCACGTCGTTGGCGTCGGCCCCTGGACGGGCAGGGTGGTGGAAGGACGACTCGGCCAGCAGCTGGTTCAGGCGCGTGACGTGCGCCGCCAGCTCGGCCACCAGCGCCTCGAACTTGCCGAGTCCAGGATCGACCAGCGGATCTTGTTCCACGCGCTCGTCTTTCTGCGCATGCGGCTGGGCTCGGCGGCGGCGGCGCCGTCTTTGACGGTCTCGGCCTTCTCGGGCTCCTCCTCCTCGTCCTCTTCGTCTTCGTCTTCGTCTTCGTCTTCGTTCTCCCTCTCCACCTTGCCAGAGCGCCTGCTGCGTCGAAACGAGCGCTGCATGCGGGCGACCAGCTCGACGAGCTTGTCTGACTTGGTGGGCTCATCGGTCGTCGGTTCGAGACCGTACCTGACGCTTAGCGCCTCGTGCTCTCGAAACAGGGCCGCGGATCTCCTCGAGCTGGTGCCGCAGGACGTCGCAGAGCGGCACCAGGCGCGGGAGCAGGCGGGCCTGCTGCTCTTGCTGCTTTTTGGCCGCGCTGCTGCCATCATCCCTTTCGCTTTCTGTCTCTTCCCCGTTCTCCCCACCTTTAGGCGCCGTCTTGGTGGTGAGCGCAGTGGCCAGGCCGCAGTTCTCCCCCACATCTGCAGGCGGAAGCGCTCGACCTCGAGCCGGAGGACCAGCCGCTCGGCGTCGCGGCTGAAGCTCAGTCCCTTGCGGAACGCCTTGACTGCGAAGACGGCGGACTGGAAGGCCACGCCGGCGATGGTCAGGTACGCGCCGGGGTCCATTTCGCTGCTGGATAAGCGAATGAAGCAATTGATATATTCTCTTTTGGGCCCGATTGGAGCACAGTAATTTGGCGGATGCGACTTTTGCGAAAGCTGTCAAGCTGATGCGCCGTCGGCTGTCAGGCGTACATTAGCGCCAGGCACACGCACAGCTCCCCGCATCCTCCTTTTGAGGTCCTCGAATGTCGTCGCGGCCTCTGGGGCTGTGGCATTTTGCCCCCCTGCGTTATTCGCAGGCGTGCGGCTGAGCCGGTCCCAGCCCCTGCACCACCGACATCACACGACCTGGGCGTCATTGTCGAAATTGACTTGGGACTTATACAGGTTAGCTCTACAGGCCCAGCCACTAAATTATGAGGGCAGCGCCAGATGGGCAGGGGGCAACAGAGATTTCAAGCGACACATCAACAATCACATCAAGCATACTTGAGGCACGTATTCTTGTTCTGACCGTTCAGATCCGGTGACCTTTGTTTGATCCATGCGGTCGGGCCTGGTCTGCGCGACGGTTCGCCGAAACCCCAACGGCCCACGATGCTCTGTAGCGCTTGCGAAGAGATATTCTCAAGGCCGCGGGAACTCACATACGGGACCCCGTATAAATGGCGGCACACGAGATATTCGTACCGCGATGCTCTCGAGGCCGGCTGCCATCTCTGTAATCTCGTCGAGGCACACAGAGTCACCAGGTGGAGGACGCACAGATTTCCAGAAAAGTTCACCTATTGTTTCAAGGTCCTCAACGAGACGTGGGCCAGAACAGGTCATGGGCCGAAATGGCTGGTTCCGCGAGAAGGCAACATCGAATACTGCGAACAGTATTTCCAGCTGGTGAATCAAGACCCCACGTCGTACGGCTTGTCCAAGTTCCTTGCGGACGATTCGGACGAGTTTCTGGCTGAGGGCAGGGAATTTTGGCTGCTTCTCGAGATTTACGGACCCGACGAACACCTCGTGTTGCATTTGGAGCTCGGTCGAGGTGTGTGCAGCGTCTTGCCCCTTTCCTGTACCCCTCCTCGACACCGACTGACACGGGGACAGAGAGCGAGGCCGAGGACCTTGCCCAAGCCCACCTCGAGCAGCAGGCGTCGACCGGATCGCCGGAGAGCTTGCGTCTCGCAAGCCAATGGCTCAACAAATGCCTACTCAACCACCCGGGGTGCGGCACGGTCGGGGAGGCGGCCTGGTGCCCAAGCAGACTCCTTGACGTTGGCTCGCCCGACCAGCCTTGCCTTCGTCTTGTCCTGCGTGACGAAGCTCGTTACGTGGCGTTGAGCCATCGCTGGGGTGTCATCAAAGACTTTATACTGACTTCGACAAACCTGGCAAGCTACCAAGTAGGAATACCCCAGTCCAGCCTCTCTTCAACCATACTCGACGCGATCCATGCCACCCGGACACTCGGCTGCCAATACCTTTGGATAGACTGCATGTGCATCGTTCAAGATGACGCCGACGACTGGCTTCGAGAATCTGCCGAGATGTCCAAGGTGTACAAGCACGCGACCCTCACCATCGCGGCGGCAAACAGCGGGTCGCCCGACGGAGGATGCTTCGTCACTCGGAACCAATATCGCGTGCGGCCGTGCAGGCTGCCGAACCCCTTCAGCAGCCACGACTCGAAGGCGCTGTTCTTCTACCTACGGTCGCCGCATCTCAACGAGTCCTACCGGGGAGAGGTGCAGGAGTCCGTCTGGTACCGCCGCGGCTGGGTGTTTCAGGAGCGGACGCTGTCGCCGCGGCTGCTCATCTTCGGCAAGAGCCAGATCCTCTGGGCCTGTCAGGAGATACAGGCGTCGGAGGGATGGCCGGACGGCAAGACCAGGAAGTTCTTCATCGACAGGTTCGAGAGCTTCGAGATCGAGAAGGCGCGCTTTCGGGCGTTGATGCACGGCCCGACAGACATGGATGCGATGTGGTGGAAGTTCATCCGCGCCTACACGCTCGCCCAGTTGACCAACATGTCCGACCGGCTGGTGGCGCTACAGGGATTGGTCACGGAAATCGAACTGGCCACCAACCAGCGGTACTGCGAGGGGTTCTGGGTCTGCTCGTGGCCAGAGTCGCTGATATGGACGGCCGAGACTCCGGCCATGCCAAGACCGATGGACTGCCGAGCCCCGACATGGTCGTGGGCATCCATCGACGGCCCCGTCAAGCCCAACGGTGGCCGATACTGCGGTCTTCCATTGATTGAGATTGCCTCGACGACTCCCGTTGCAGTCCAATTGCTTCCACGTGGGCCTCCCGGCACCGCTCGTAGCCCGAGAGCAACTTTGACAGGGCTGCAAGTTTCTGGGCAGCTGTACCTGCTGGAAACAGCGCCAGGATCATCATGGAGTGCGACATTCAGATCTAGAAGCGGCACGGCTCCTAGGATAACGCTGATGATCAAAGGCACTTCCCCAGGAGACGAAGTTGCTCCGGGTAACGAGCCTCGCCAAGGGGAAGACGCTCAGATATCACCGGGGTCGGCCACGGATACGGATACAATAGCAGCAGCCCTCGAAAGCTTGGCTCTTGGTGAAAAAGCAACTGAGGAGCGAGTCGAAAAACAGCCTGCAGGGAAAGAAACCCTGTGGTTTCGCGCCCCTTTACTACCCACGCCCGCGCCCCAGTCCTGTTCGGAGATGTTATCACCGGATCCAGTACAGGATATCACGGTCGTACCCCGTCCGCGCGCTCGGGTTCAGTTTCGGGCTCGGCGTGCAAGCCGCGAAGCGATGCCGTCAATGGAGGGTAGACCGGCGCGATATCAGTGTCGGTTTGCGCAAACTCATCACCGGCAATCCCAGCTACTGCTACTTGGAGGAATACGAAGACCGAAAGAGATGGAAAATGATTCCGGCCAAGCAGCCCATGCCGCCGCGATCCCGCGCCTCGGAATCGAGCGTGGATCTGCTGCCGAAGACTCGAGACCTCTACGCCGACTGCCACTTTGATTCCCTACCCCCTGCGAGCGGCACCCAGGTCTTCGTCCTGCCGATGCTCCAGGGAGAGGCAGTGTCTGGCCTCCTCGTCACCCCAGTGCCCACGTCCACGGGCATATATCAAAGGATTGGGGCTTTCGAGATGCTTCGAGGCGGATTTACACGACTTCGGGATGAAGAGCCGGCTGGGTCGACGCTGATACTCGTCTAGGTCGGGAGCCAGTCCGGGTGTGACGAATCCGACAGCAACATCTAGATTGTCACAGATTCCTGTTCTCTGATTCAAACTGCTGTATCGTATCTACCTCCTTCTAGATCTCGTCTGCCCTCACTTCGATTCCGTACGGCATCGAGTCTGGAGATTTTAGCAGGTTGGCTTCACATTGTACCCTAGGCAAAATTAATAAATAATATGCATGGATTGTACAGCTATTTCGTCACCTGCCGAGGCCCACGAGGTGACGGGTCGAGGCCTCCTGAAAGAGCTGCGCGGCTGAGTGCGGCTGAGGCTACCCCGCGAGACCAGCTGAAATAGCTGCAATAAAACAACCCCGCGATGGCAGCAGCGAAAGAAGGAAAGACACTCCTTTCCCGGATGCCAACGGGGACGACAACATGGTGACAACCTACGTCTACCCCTCGGCGTTTTCGCCCTTTACGTCGCTGACGTCGGGATCCAGCCACAGCGGCGTGCTGGTAAGCGGCACCAGCAGCGACGCTGGTGGTGCCATAAAATCGGCAACCACCGAGGCCTCGGATGCGGCCAAGGCGACCCGGGGCAGCAGCCTGGCGGCCTTTGTATGTCACACCGCCTACCTGGAGCAGAGTCTGCAGAGCGAGCAGCAGTCCGGGTTCTTTGCTGGGAAGCGCAAGCTCGCCACAGCCGACCGCACACGGATAGGAGAGGGCGCGTCCTTCGTGGTGGATCGGGCAAGGCTCGTGGATGGGCCCCCAGCGCCGGACAGCAAGCCCGTCTACGTGGCCATCAAGACGGCCCGCGAAGGCAGCGCGGCAGACCCTGAAGACGAGGCCACTCGCAGCAGGAGGTGGCGCGACACGCTCTTTGAGATCCGGGCGCTCCTGCACCAGCCGCTGCGCTACCACCCCAACGTGGTGCGGCTGCTCGACATCCGCTGGGACGGGTCCGGGTCGCTGTTCCCGACGCTGGTGGTGGAGCTCGCCGAGTTCGGGACGCTGCACGGCCTGCAGCGCGCGCGGCCGGTGCTGCCGTTCGGGGTCAAGCAGAAGCTCTGCTACGATGTCGGCAAGGGCCTGTCCATCCTGCACGCCTGCGGCATCGTGCACGGCGACCTCAAGCACGAGAACGTCCTCGTCTTTGCGAACCGCTACCCAGACCCGCCGGGCCAGCCCTACACGGCCAAGCTGGCCGACTTTGGCGGCGCCGTCATGGACATGGCCGGCGACGGCGGCGGCGACGGCCAGCACCGCGGCACCTTTCCGCTGGACGCGCCCGAGATCAACAGCGGCAGCCGGCTGACGGTCGAGGGCGTCAAGAAGACGGACGCGTACTCGTACGGCATGCTCATCTGGCGCTGCATGCTCGACTGCGACGACATGTTCCGGCTCGCCGGCGTCGGCGTGGCGCTCCCCGCGCCCGGGCAGCAGCCGAGCGACGAGGCGCGCAAGGCGATGGCCGAGGCCAAGGAGGCCGACGCCGTGCTCGAGTGGGCCCTCTCGACCGTGTCGGCGCGCTTCCACGAGCGCCGCCTGCCCGCGCAGAGCCTGCACCTGGTGATCGCGGCGCTCATGTTCACGCTGCGCGGCGACCCGGCCCACCGCGCCCTCGACCGCGCCCAGGCCCGGATGCGCGGCATGAGCGCCCAGACCAGCCGCGTCTACGTCCAGGTCAAAGACGCGGCCAACGCCCGCACCGCCGAGAACGACAGGAACGCGACGCCCGGCCGCCATGGCCTGACCCTGGACGGCGTCGGCTTCAGCCTCGGCCGCCTGGGCGACGAGTACGACGCCCAGAACAACCTGCCCGGCTTCCGCCCGGACCTGCCGCACCCGTCGCGCGGCGGCTTCGTCTTCGACCCTGTCAAGCTGGGCTCCCTCCTCGACTGGGAGCACCAGCGCACCATCTTGGCCGAATTTGCCGCCGCCGCCACCGCCGCCTCCTTCGGTCCGGCCACGACGGAGCTGCAGCCCTGGACGGCTGCCTTCTTTCTCTACCAGTGCTACCTGGTCGGCTTCGGCGCCCCGGTCGACTACCCGTCCGCGTGCCGCTGGCTGCTGGCCGCCGCCGACGCTGCCAAGGAGACGGCGACGGTCGACTATCTGGCCCGGGCGTGGGTTTTCCGCGTGCACGCCGCGCTCGGCGTCGACAACCCGCTCAGCCCGGCCAAGCAGCAGGACAACCTGTGGTGGAGCATCGTGCGCGGCCACCGGCACTGCGTCGCCGACTTGCGCGCACTCGAGGCGCGCCATCCGCGGGAGGAGGTGCGTTCTTGGACCGGCACCATCTCGTCGGCCGAGTCCTTGTACCGCGGAAGCACCGCGTCTACCGGGATGCCCGTCTTCATATCACGCGTCCTGCGGCGGCCCTGGAACGTGCAGAGTATCGCTGCGCTCGACACGGAAATAATAAAGGAGCTGGGGGAGGACTACGAATCGTGCCTGCGTCGTCCACGGCCCCCAACGGTAGTCGAGGGAGAGACGGAGGACCAGCGACGACGGCGGGAAACGCCCGAGTACCGCTTCGACAAGATCTTTGTCAACAAAAAGGGCCACGGCCTTTTGCACCTCGCGGCGTCGATGGGTGCCGAGGCGGCTCTCCAGCACCTGCTGGACCGGTACGAATGCGACATCCAACCTGCGCAACCAGTCGCACTCTGAGACGCCGCTGCTGTGCGCCGTCCGCTCGGGCCATGTGTCGTGCGCGCTGCTGCTGCTTGACCGCGGCGCCGACCCGACCGGCGACGCCAGCCGGGTCGAGGAGGCGCCACTGCACTGCCTCTTCAACCTCGCCGAGGACGACATGACCCTCCTCGTCGGCCGCCTCCTCGACGCCGGCGCCGATCTGGAGCAGGTCTCTGGCGGCATGCGGCAGGATGTGCGCGGCGTGCTGGCCGACTGGCAGGACACCCTCGGGCTCCGGGTCACGCCGCTGGGCCGCGCCGTGCTGCAGCAGTGCCTCCCCGCCGTGCGCGTCCTCCTTTCGCGCGGCGCCGACCCCCTGGGCCGCAGCAGCGTCGGCGAGGACGGCAACAAGATCGCGTACGTGAAGTCGCCCGTCGAGCTGGCGGCTGTTCTGACGCTGCCCGATATCCTCGAGACGCTGCTGCGGGCCGTTGACGAGAGGAAGGCGACGGCGCTGGATAGCGGCAGCAGCAGCAGCAACAAGGACGATAATGATGAGCAGCAGCGGCGGCTTGCAGACTTGGACTGGGGCTGGGGCGAGCATGATATGCTGGAAGCCGCGCGTGCAGGCACGGTTACAAACTTTGACCCGCTCCTGATGCAGAGCCGTCTTGTGCGATGCGGCGTCGACTACAAGGTCAACCTGGCGCGGACGCTGCGCATCCTGCGGGACCGGCGACGGCGCGCGGCAGCGGGAAGACGAAGCGGCAGGTACAACACCCGTCTCAGTACCCAGGGAGCGCCAGGGAGGAGCCTCTGCGCCGAGGCGGGCGTCTCGCGGCGCGGGCCTGGACGTGATGGAGGCGCTGCTGGACCTCGGCCACCCGGTCGAGGGCTCGCCCGGCTGGCGGCCGATCCAGCACGCCGTGGTGGCCAACAACGAGCCCGCGTACCACCTGCTCGTGGACCGGGGCTCGCCGCTGACGTTCCCCACGTCCGACGGCGACCAGGGCATGACGCTGCTGCAGTGGTTCGCGGCGCGTCCGGGACACACGCCGACCGGGCTCGCCATAGCGGAGCACCTGCTCGCCAACGGAGTCGCCGCCGAGGGCGAGGCCAAAATGGGTCATGAACGCGCTGGGGCTCGCGGTCGACAGGCGGTATTTCGACCTCGCAGACCTGCTGATCTTCCACGGCGCAGGCGAGGGCCTGAACGGCTTCTACGAGAGCTGCGACGTCGGCGTGTGGGACAATAACAACAACGAGACCCGTGGTGGGAGCAAATGGGAAGTCACTGATGACACCATCATTGGAGGGCGCGAGAGGATGTCGCTGCTGGGGCTGAAGCTGCAGAGTCACGACCTGGCCTCCCTCGAGTCCATCTCGTACCTTGCCCGCGTGCACGCCCTCGCGACAGCCGCCTCCTCAGCTGACCAGCAACAGCAGCAGCAGCAGCAGCAGCAGCAGAGCCGCGGCGTCAGGATCCACCCCTTGTGCAGCGAGTCGGCCGGGCTGAGCGCAGTGCACATGCTGGCCTTGTCCCCCGCCGAGCGCTGGAACAGCCACGCCCAGACGTCGGAGCGGATCGTCCAAAAGATCCTCGACATGTTCCCGGACCCGGCCGCCCTGGGCGAGCAGGCCGTCCACCCTCATCACGGCACGCCCCTGAGCGCCGCCGTCGCGAGCGCCAACGCCGCCGTCGTCGCCGCCCTGCTGCAGTCCGCATTTGCCGCAGACCTCGACGCGCCCGTCCGCGTAGAAGTCAGCGGCGGCCCCGTCTGTGAGGAGATCAGCCCCCGCGCGCTGGCCATGCTGCTGGCCAGGGATGCCATGTACCGTTTCGAGCAGGCTGCTGCTCCTGCTACTACTGCTGCCGATGACGGCGGGTCGTCATCCGCCAAGTCCGCCCAGGAGCCTACCCCATCATTCCCGTACTCTGCAGACGAGTTCGCCAGGCTGAGACGCCAGCTCGACGTCGCGTCGATGGTGGCGCCTCCATCCGTGTCGGGCACGACGACCTTGACCAGCACCATTGACATCCCGACACCATCCGCCGAGTTCTACGCCGCCAAGATGCTCGAGTACGAGCAGATGATGACGCGCGCCGCCTCTCCCTCCCCCTCCTCGGCCGCTGTTCTCGACGCCACCCACCCCGCCAGCCCGGAGACGGCCTCCTCGTCGTCCCCCATGCAGCAGCTCGAATCGCACGCCAACCGGCTCAGCCTGGCGGGAGCGGGAGGGGCAGGCGTGAGCGCAAGCGCAAGCGCCGCGGCGGGGGACCCCAACATGCCCGTTGACCTGTCGGTCATCACGGAGAGGTGCCGAGCGGCTGGTACCAGGGCGTCGAGATGGACAGCAAGATGGCGCTGCGCGTCTTCCTCAAGTCCTTCCGGTCCGCCGACTCTGGGCTCGGCGACTCCATCACCGGCTTCATGGACAAGACCTTCAACACGCGGAGGCGCTGAGCGCGGCGTGGCGTGGCGCGGCGGTGGCACGCGCTGCTTCGTCGTAGCAGCTGCGACTTGTATTTACGGGGAGATTCTCGGTGAGACATGGCATTCACCCAAGTGGCATAATTTCATGGACTGCTCGCTCTCTTCTCTCTATCCCTTCTGGTCACCATATCATGCTTATCCTTTCTTCTCGTCTATTCAGCATCATCTAGGTTTGAAATGCCTTTTTTTGCGCATGATTCGAGCCCGTGGCGACCCTCAGTGGCCGCATCCTTATTTTCGCCCAAACCCACAACATCTCGCATCCTCTCAGCGCTGATGCCGTCCATGAGCCACATTATTTGTCATTACCCTAGCCTCTGCTCGTTCATTATTTGCTCATCACTTGCTTTGAAGCGGCTTCTAGGAATGGAAGCATATCGCGAGTGGCTGTTTGGCCCGCCCCTGGAGCCACTCCTCTCAATATTGTAATGTTATGATAACAACAAAGTTTTGTAAATACCTTCAAGATAGCATCATAATTATTTTTCCCCCAGAAGTTTGAACGACCGTCTTTGGCCTCGAATCTCGGCCTGCCCTCCTTGCGTGTCCCCGGGAAACGAGAAACCCGCGCGTGCGCTTTGTCTCCCAGACAAAACATCCGAAAAAACAAGCGCAGGACATGCCGGAAACATGCTCAACTGCAGCCTGGCTGATGGGATGGGGTCAGACGTCCCCTCCCCTTCTTGTTCGCTTGCAGGATGGATGAGAGCACACGAGCTGCTGCGGTGAAAGACGTTCGCTGCTGCGCAATGCATAGAAAAGGAAAAAAGAAGAAGAAAGAAAAAAAGCGAAAGGGAAAACGAGCTGCTGTCTCATTATCCGAGCAGTTAGGGCCCCGAAATATCAGGTTCCACTTCCCGTCGGCCGAGGCCGCACATCATGGTTTTCCCCCGGGGGAAAGGGATCCCCGTCGTACGTTTTTGCGAACCACCGCCCTCCCCGTGAGTGTAACGTCATTTCTCTAGACCATCCGTGGTTGGCGGAGAGAGAGAGAGAGAGCGTTTATTTCAACTGTAACCTTGGCGTCTCGTTTGCCGGTCTGCTGGCTGGTACGTGTAAGACGACAGACGACGGTTGATGGCCGTCGGGCCTGGATGTCAACGGCACGATGCATGTATTTTTTCCCTCTTGCCGCTCCGTGTCAAGGGGGGCCTATAATATTCCAGCATGAGCACGGCGTTTTCGGGCCGGGAGTGGAGGACCGGATTCGCAGAGCTTGGCTCCGCCAGATGCTGGCACTAGCAATCATCATCATCATCATCTCATCTTTTGTTGTAGCCAGGGCTCTGCAGCATGTGACTATTGCAGAGCCTTAGCAAACGAGCGCGCCACGCCGGCGATCTTTTGGTGAAGACGAGCTCACCCCAACCCTCTTTCCGAGGGGGCGTGTATGCAGGTCCCGTCGTTTTGCTACACATCGGTGAGCCTGACAAAGCATGGGGGAACCCGGATGACAAAGGCCACGGGAGGAAGAATGGCCCCATCGTCTCGACTTGACAACAGTAGCGTCATCGAAGCTATGAGGGAGGGGTCGCCATTGTTTGCCCGCTCTTCGGGCAGCCGCGCAATTTACGCGATATTGCCCAGGGGGGCGCTCTCCAGACCCAAGATCAGCGAAAGGACCCTTATGTTGTGGGCAGTCACGCAGCCTCACCGACATGCCAGGGCGAGGCATACACAAAAAGGAAGCAGGGTTTGGTCGGCGATTTGCACCGGGTCACCGGCTGCGAGCGTGCGTTTTGCTTTTTACGACGGTTGACGATCCTTTCCCAGTCTCGGGAGGAGAAAGAACCACTTTTTGTGATGGTGGGCTTGCTAAAAAGCGCTCAGCATTTTCCCAATGCAGCGCAGGGCGTGTGGGTTGGAAGGAATCTCCGCCAGAGCGAGATAAACACGAAGAAGAAGGCCCACGGGGATGGGCAGAGGATTTGTGACGAGTCGAAAAAAGAGAAAAATCACCGGAACACCCAAGCCATCATCATCTTCACCACTCCCCTGTTCTCGTTCCTCGAGTGACAGCAAACCAACCCGTTTAGACGGATCCTATTTCCCCGGAAGGGTAACACTTGGATGACACAAAGTTTCGGCATTTACAGTCCTTGTTCCTCTTTGCTGTCCCCTGATTAATATCGCCAAACCCACCCCGCCTTCTCAAACGTCGATCCCAGCCCACGGCCGCCGCTTTTTTTTTTCTTTCTTCTTCTTTCAGGCTTGGACCTGGTTTCCTTCACCAGTCGGCCCGCGTGTGGGAAATCCACGGGATGTGGGAACCTGCCTGGGTAGGACGAGAGAGAAAAAGAAAAAAGAAAAAAAAATCAATACCATCGGGTGTGACATGGAAAATGAGGAAAGAGCGCGGTGTGCTGTGGCGAGGGTGTGTGATTTCCCCCAACAGGACATGGCTCCCACAAGATCCTCGATGGGTGGCGCACACGCCCTTGGGCGAGACGTTCAACAGGGGCCCCGCAAAGGAACGCAAGCCCCCGTCTGTGCCCGGGCCTTCCTGGCCATCAACAGGACATGGCATGTTATTGCTCTGCAGGATTCGGGGCAGGCAACAGGACAGCCTGAACCCTGGCCCAGAGAAAGCGGAAGAGTTGCTTCTTTCTTCCAGGGTCCTGGGTCCCGTGGCTCAGGCTCACTAGAGGACAAAGCACCAGGAGCGGGAAGGCTTCAATGTCTTTCTCTCTTTCGATAATGGCGGCCGATAATTGCGGGGATTATGGACCCAAGCGTGCAATTCGACCCGAGCACGAAAAAAAAAAAAAAGAAGGAAGAAGAGGCCGCCTCCGCCCAGTGCTCCATCACCCGAGATGGAGAATGCCCGTCTACTAGTTCGGGCTTGGACCCCTCGATGGAAAGCGCGCTCGGTTAACCGAACCCTTCCCTCTGCCCGGGCCCTTTCAGCTGCACGCACACGCATTCGGCCCCGCGCGCACGGATGCAGAGGGCTGATGGGGAGATATCAGCATGGATGGGCGCAGGGAGTCGGGATGGTGAAACGCCAGGCGTGGAAAGCCTTGGACGACGGGTCAGCCGAAGGGGACAGGCGAGGGAAGCCGGGAAACCCTGCTATAAAAAGATTTTGGCTTTTTTTTTTTTTTTTTTTTTTTTTTTGCTGTCGATGCGTTTCTTGCTGGGTTCGTGTTGGGGCTGGGCGAGGGGCGAGGGGCGAGAGGCTGAAGGGAGGTGGGAAAAGTGTTGCTATTTTCTTTATCAGCGTACATGGGACGAGATGCGGCCCGCTGGTGACGGGGTTGCCTGTTTTGGCTGCAAGTGATTGGCGATTGATGCTTTTGATAGACAGGACAAGAATCGAACGGCAGGCACGACCAGCCGCGTGGAGAAATCTACTCGGGGCGGGTCTGGACCTTTGCTCGATTTGACTCGCGTTCTCACGACCCTGGAATCCATCAAACTGTTTCCTGGAGAGGCAGGCCATGTGCTTGAGACGACTGGTGTCGGAGACGTGCGTGCCGCTGCCTTTGCAGCTGTCTTGACTCGGCTGCCAGCATTGGCGGCAGACGAGAACGGCAAGCAATCTGATGCTTGCAGGCGTTCGTGCAGGTATTCTTGCAGCCAGAGAGAGTCTGGGCCAGTCCAGGCTTTGACAATGGGTAAGGTACCTAGGCATGTACCGAAATACCACGCCCTGCAACGGCTGTCTCCCCACGGCCGAATCAGTAACCGGAATAGGACCGGCAGTTGCGAGGCCGTACTGCCAAAATTCCAAGGCCCGGGAGAGGTCGGGTAGTGTCCCCTTCTCCGCTTCTCGGCCCAACACCACCCTAACAGCCGCCCGGAGCCCGGCCAGTCCCCAGAAAAAGACAATCCATACTGTGGCCATGTAGCATCGCATCCAACAGGGCCACCGACCAAGGCCGCAACTGCCGGTAGAAACAACGGGTGCGGTCTGTCCAGGTCGAGAGAACGGCTCGGCCCCGCCATCGTCTGGGAAAGATGCGACTGGCTTTTCGGGATGGCGGAACCATAGACGGAGCGGGTGGGCGCACGAGTCCCGCCTCTCTCCAGGTTATTGCGCACTCGAGCGGACCGAGCAGTCCCGTGCACTGCGTTTGTTGCTTGCTGTCTTGCATTACGCCATGCACGAGATACGTGGCCGAGGGGTCCGAGAGCTTTCTTACACGGACGTTATGACCGGTTACACGCAGACGCATACATTCTGCTACTCCCCATCCGTCGACTTGCTTCTTCCTTATCGTGGCCTTGTCAGCATGAACATACCGTGGCAGGTGGGAGACCTTGCAGCCTTTTTTGAGGGGCAAAGCGGAAAAAGGTGTCAGTGCGTACATACCACACCGTCCACCACACCGTCCACCAACGCCTAACATACAGGACTTCCCACGGCGTGGATGGCAACAAACACCAGCTGCGGGTTGCAGGAACGCCAAGATTTTGTCTTGATGTCCATTGGAACTTTATTTTCCTTGGAATGCTCCTATTCGCTACTCGGCTGCCGACCTGAAAGAAACGAGAAACATCAGCGGCACAGGTGGCTGCAGCGTCCCTTATCCATCGCCTGTGCCGTGTTCGTCCGTTCTCGTGAAACAGACACGAACCGCACGCAGAACATGAACCGGATTTCAGTCATGAAATCGTATGGTGAACACAGGTTTGGGAAATGGGCCAGGTGTGCGCCTGCCTGGGGTGTGGTTTTCTCGAGACGGTCAAATTTACAAGCTTCAGCGGCAGGCGCTAAAAAGCGGGCAGAACGATCAGGTCAAGAGTCATTAATGCACTGAATATATACCTCTACAGGCCAAGATGCCAGCGTCATGGGCCGGAAGCCAGCTTGATGCTGCGGCCTCGCGTGGATTTCTTGCCCCTGAACTCCAGCCTCCGGGGTTTAAAGTCCAGACGGCCAAGTGTCTTGGTTTCCGCATGTGGCGAGAAAACTATAGAAATGAAACAGGGAGAAAGAAGGGGAACCGAACGCGCGAAGAAGGAAATGGAAGCAGACGGGCGTTGGCGTGGCGCAGAGCCCGACAAGAAAGAACAAAGAAAAAAAGAACGGGTGGTTTATTGTGGCGGCTGCCAGTTCTTTCAGTGGAGAAAAATAACTATTGTTTCTCCAACGGGAGACCGGCCCACTTAGCTCGCAGGCGTCATGGGGCGGAACCTGCTCGGAACGCCGCGGTCCAAGGGGAAGAGAAGCGCGCCGTCCGCCGCGCCGTCGAGCTGAGCCCCTGGAAAATCGGCCCTCTAGCTCGCTGCCTAGCAAAAAGCGCGGCGCCATGGGGCCTTGGCCGCATCGGTGGCCGCAGATCCTGGACGGAAAAGAGGAAAGCAGATTGGCGTCCGCTAGCACGAATCTAGATATCGTGTCAAAGAAAAAAAAAGAAGAAAAGAAAGAAAGGCAAGGGGGGGGTGGGAGAACGAAGTGTGCAGAAGCAGGAAACCCCACGCAAACGAGGGGAGGGGGCCAGGCGGCTTGGACCGTCGAAAGTCTAAAAGAGCGCTCTGGTGGGGAGAGGCGCGCCGTCAGTCCTCGCAAATCTCCACCCGCTGACGATCCCCAGCCGGTCTCGACCGACCGGACTGGCTGGCCGCTGTGATTGTTCTGCTCCGCGGGCGGGGTGTGGGCGAAAAGACGAGTCCGGGAGCCCTCGCATCCCTGAAGCCCGCCCATGATGGGACATTCGAATTCGTGATGGGGGCGGTTAGGCTCTCGCGACAAGAGAGCGTCAGCTATTGGAAGATCTCGCGCCATGTAGCCTCGTCGACATCGCGGGCCGATGATGAACGTATGTGTGTGTGTGTGTCTAGCAGAAAAGCTCTGACGGAATCCTTCGGATCAGATACGAACCATCCATGTATGCTCTGATATCAGCCATCTACTCCTACTCATTGTGCTGCTGATGCATTGGATTCCCATCACACCGCCCAAATTTCCAGCCAAACGGAGGCGAGCTCCGGCTCAGCCGTATGGCTGGCACAGTGACCAGCCGAAGGAATGCAGCGATGATCTCGTCCCAGATCCTCGGGAATGGGCTAGCGACAAAGTAAAATACGATAAAATGGCAAAAAGAAACGCCGGCGGCACAAGAGAAAAAGGGACATCCCAAGAAAACATGTGGTGTCCTCGCGACAACAAGAAGGCGCACTTTGACCACGCGAAGAAGAGAACCGGTCCTCCACACCAGACGACACCGTTGCGTCGAGCGTTGGTGGTGGTGTAGTGATGGTGGTGGCTACCACTAACGAGAGGACGCGAACAGGCTTCTCGTCTCGAAAAAAGAAAAAGGGGGGCCGGCGGAAGACTGGGGCATAGAAGCCGCGTGGAAGGATTGGCCGCTAACAAAGGCGCCGGCCCGGCGCCGTCAAGTCCCCCAGGCTAACCAAGAAGACATCATTGCTGCTGAAGATCAGGACGCGATGCTACCGTAAAAGCGCCGGACTGGTATTTTTTGTTCTTTCTCTTCCCTTTTTTGACCAAGCATAAAAGCATGGACGAACCGCAGCTCCCTGAGCTCTTGTGCCCCATGGACCCTGTGCCGGTCCTAAATTAGTCAAAAAGGCGGATGGATGCCCTTCACTAGTCTCGCTGTTGGCAGGAAAATGGCCTGCCTGGTTCTGAGGGTGCCGGGATCTGTGCGAGAGAGACGGGGGCAACCAACCCATGGCCTCGCCGTCGAGCTGTTCTGGTCATGGGCCAAAACAGATTTGGGGGAAAACACGCGACGGGGTTATGGTTACGACCGAAATGCTCAGGGCGCTTTGCTCCGAGCGGCCACTTGCTCGGTTCATGGCCCTCGCAGCCGTCAGACAGCCAGAGAGCGCACCAGCGAACGCATCGGGGAACCACCTGGGGCGGGCATCATCGCCGCCGTCTGAAGGGTGGACTGAGTGACGCGAATAGAGAGAGGAAGAGGGGTGGGGTGTTGATTGAGATTGAGCGCTTGTCCAGAGCGAGAGCCTGGACTAGTCGCGTAAAAGGAGAGTGAGGAAAAAAAAAAAAAAAAAAAAAGAGTCGCGATGGCCCGGAGCAAGCTCCGACACGGAGTGCGGTCCTTATCCCCGCCCAATCGACCAGCTTATCGAGCCGTGGAATGGCGTTGAAACAACCGAGTTTGCCGCGTCGAGTTCGCGAAGCGCGTCAGGAAGGCGAAGAGACTCGCTGCTCCCGCAGACGGTGAATAACCACCAATGAGACACAGCACGTGCTTTTTCGAGGGTAAAGCAACCTTGATGGCAAATGCTGCGCGCGCGGGGGGTGCAAGTCCAGAAGGGGCTTGCTTTCTTTTGGCTTTTTTCCCCCCTCGTCTCGGGCTCCTAATGTGGGGGAGTTTTGGGCGGTCGCAGATGGTGGCCGCAGCACCCCTCGCCCCCGTGCCTGGGGGCGAGGTGGCCATGAAACCAATACCAAGGAGGCGTCACGACTCAACTCTGAAAAGGAAGTTAAAAAAAATAAAAAAAAGGGAAAGAATCCATGAGGCCGACACCGGCGGCGGTGATATCGCGTCGCCTCATCGACCGCTCCGCCACCCAAGAAGACGTGGCTTTTGTGACGGCTTGGCGCGTGTGATGGGACGGGGGACGACGATAATCGCTTGTGCGATAGAAAGTTTCGCGAGGAAAGTCGACGCAGACGGTAGGGTCGACTTCTCCTCGGTACAGTAAGCCATCTTGTATTATTGATTCAAAGCGCAAAGCTTACGAAGCCGGGGTTTTGAGATGTGAGGCTGAGAAGGGAGAGGGAGTGGAAGAAAGAGGAGGGGAAAAAAAAAAAAAAAAAGGCCCGCAGAAATGACAGGCATCAGACAAAACCAACAACCTCTTCCTGAGACCTTGGCGGGTGGTGCTTCCAGAACCGTCGTTGCATGATTCTGCGGCGAGAAAAAAAAAAAAAAAAAAAAAGAGGGTAGCAACCAGGAACATGACGTTGTGAAGGCGTGCAATTGCCCACCAAATAGAGGCACAGCAAGATTCATCACATCTCTCCCCCCTTCCTTCCCCGCGCAATCCTGCCCCTGATTCTTCCACAGAAGGTGGGCAGTCTATTATCTGTCAGTCGATGGACGGCCGCGCCCGGGTGGCACAGGAGGAGGGGTCCCCTCCCGCGCACCCTCCTCGTCAATGCGTGGCGGCACAGTTGGCAAGCACGCGCGCGCCCCCTCCTCGTTTCCTTGCAGAGCGCTTTGCTTCCTTCATTCCGCGCCGGGGATCCGAGATGATGGAGCATGGAACCCTCCCCCTGGATGAGAGCTGAGAGATAGCGAAGCCTTGAGCTGGACGCTGCGGGGTAAAGGATTCCAAACTGATATGATATCAACGCAGGAAAATAAGCGATGGTTGAAAAATGTATGTCCGTGGGAAAGAAAAAAAAAAAGCAAGCAGAAGCTTGGCGCGGCGGGAGCCAGGAGGCACTTCCGCGGGGGTATCTCGTTTGTGGCTTGCGAGAACCGCATCCTCGGTGTCCGTTGGTGGAGGGTGGCCATCTCTGGCAGGCCCCCACCAGGGATCCTTGATGAAACCCGAGGGTCAGATTGTCAGATTTGGTGGCTTTCTGGAGTTATTGTGTTCCTTTTTCCGTGGCTGCTATCACTTTTTTTTTATTTTATTATCCTTCATGGTTGTTGTTACTCGACTCTCTGGGCGTCATTATCATCATTACCTGTCAAAAAAACAAACCGAGATAACGATGGCGTCGCCTCCGCGCCGACCGATATCTGTCGTGGAGCGGTACCCAGCACGTGTCCCCCACGGGTGTGCCAGTCAGAGATCAATGCATGGACGCGGCGGTGACGGGACGGACTGCGGGTTGTGATGAGAATAAGCAACCTTGCAAGACCAGGAAAAAAAAAAGGAAAAAAAAAGAGGTGAAATGTGATGCCCGTCGGGCGGCCGCATGAAGTCAAACGCCGGCTGCATATTTGCCGTTGTCGACGGACGACTCTTTTCCAACTCGAGCCCGCATATTGCTTATTATGCGGTGCCGCTACGGTGATGAGTGCCACCGTCACACTTTTCAAGCGTCCTGGGGTGCAGCGGAGGATGGCAAACGTTGTCGAGGGCAATTGACGCCAAGATTACCCGCCCTTACCTCCAGGCGAGCCAGGGAATCTGTCTGGTTGTCATCATGCAGGTCTGGATACAGCCAGGTAGTTTTTATGATCGTCATGGATCGTTACGATGACACTGAGGCAGGTTCCCAGCGCATTCTGTCGTCATGGCGCGTTTTCCCTTGGCCAGCAGCGACTTCTCGCGGCGCGGGGGCTCGACTGAGCCGGCTTCAGGAATCGGGCCATCACATGACGACAGGTTGGGCAGGGAGGGGCTCAGGGAGAGGGAAATGCGACAGTGTGATCGACTGACTGGCGGGCCTGCTGCTGGTGGAGATTCTCTTTCCTTCTCTTCCCTCCTCCTGGCCAGCGGCGTGTCGATAGAGGTTGCGTGCGCGGTGTCAATCGAGTTCTGGCGCGGTGGGGTACCGTCGCGTTGGAGAGAGAGGGGGCGGGCGTCTTGCTGGGCGATGTCACGTCTGGAAAATGACAGTGAGAAACAGAGTTTGGCGAGGTCCCCGGCCGGCCCTCTCGACCATCTACTGCGGAGCTCTCAGATTTTTCGAGAATGTCGTTAGGACGGCGGCCCTGCTGTGCTGACCTTGGTTGCGGCCTCGCTGCCCTGGTCTGCTTTGCTTGTTCGTCCAAGCAGCAACCAACAGCGCCAACCAACATGGATTGCCATGATCGTCATGACAACGTTGCGTCAGCACACCCAAGTCAAGAACAAAGAAGGGAGGAAGGCCCGTTGTTGACAGCCGACAGCGGGGCAATCCTTGTCTCACAAGGCTGTTGTCGAACGAGCCCGAATCGGGCAGCGAAACAGACGCATCGCAATGAGCCCGTCAGTCGCTTTGCTCGAGTCTGGGTCCTTTTGGCACCGACTGCCCGTTGTGGGTGGGTGGTCCCCAGGCGTGTCCAGCCGTGGCGCGTTGCCGCCATATGCCGCGTTGGTAAGGGTCCTCTGCCATAACCGCTTTGGGCTGCTGATCCGGGCACCACACCACCACCACTACCACCACCACCACTACCACCACCACCACCGCCAAACATTGACGGCGGGGCACCCAGTCCGCTCCTCTGGATGGGCGGACCCGTTTGCGTTGGAACGGCCGGCGTGCTCGTTGGGACGCTGAAGCTTCGACCCAAGCGAGCCTTTCGACAAGCGAGCTTCGGAACGCACCCGATTTGGATACGAATGCCTGCTGCAGAGGAACCTTGGGAAGCGTCTGCAGATCGGGTTTTGTGATATTGATGCAGCTCGGGACAAGCCCCATCGAGCCACAGCAAAAGGACGGCCAGACTGCCAATGGTGCCTTGCGCTTACTGCACACATACTAGACGGGTGCAGCAGTTGCATGCAACTCATGGCACACATGTCCAATCCGTCCAGCCACTCACTGGCTTTCCTTTTTATGCAGGCTGCTTCAATTCGAGAGGAACCCGATAGTGGTGTGGGCCTTCGGGTGGCTGCCCATCCCACCCTCCATCCAGAATCCATCGTCCACCCAGGCAAATCAAATCTGGATTTCCTGGCCTGAAAGGGCAAGTGCTCGCCCATCACCCCTGCTGCAGAGTGGGATGAGGCAGGAGGGTGGGGCAGCCGTCTTCCGCGTCGTGGCCAAAGTCTGGTCCGTCCACTCGCGACCCCTGTGGGCAGGCGCGCGAAAAGAGAAGAGGGAAGGGACGAAGGCTGAATGGACAGCTTGGGCACCACACCCATGCTAGGTAGGTAGGTATCCATGTTTGGACGGAGCAGCCTGCGTCCCAACATCTCTGGGACTGCGATATGATGCACAATATAAAGGGAGAAAGTGTGAGTGTGTGTGCTTTGTGTGTGTGTGTGTGTGTGTGTGTTCGCCTCGCCTCCCCATCCTGCCCGTTTTGTGTGCGAGGCTAACCCCCGGCCAGCCAATCGCGTGTCATCCAGGATGTGACGGGTCGGCACGGCAGGGTCGCCCAATATGTGCTACTCCTAATGCGTAGCCGACTCGAGGAGCCGGCCGGCCTTCCTTTTTTTTGCGAGGTCCGAGGCGGTTTGTGCCTGGCCGAGGGGTGGCACGGCAAAGAGAGGCCGACGGTTGAGGAGGCAGTAGCGCGTGCCTCGGCCATAGATGGCGAGAAGCGTGTGCTAGCTGTGCTTCTTGACAAGCAGGCCGGCTGACTGTACGGTACGAGATGGGGCTGGGAGTCGACAGACTCAGCCAACATGGCGGTCAAGCACAACCCATGAGTTTTTTTTTTCTTTTTTTTTTTCTTTGCTGTCTTTTTTTTTTCTTTCGCCCGAGGCTCTGTCTTGAACCTGGTTTGACCTTGTTCCGGGTGGTTGGTTCGAAAGCCCGTCAACAAGGCAGACAGGCAGGCATCTGGGGATGGAGACCACGGAGCCACGGACTCGCCGATTCTTTGCCAGGGAGGCAAACTGGGGCTTCCCGGCGTGGGCTGCATCTGCGCCCAATTCTCCCCTCTCCATCCTCAGGGCGAAAAAAACAGCACAGACATGCTGATAGATCTTGCCGGCTGCTTGTGAACAATACAACGTCGATGAGAGGCATAAACCCACAGGGGGAACCACTGCCTTGCTGTATGTATGCACGCGTGCGCACTCGACCGCCTGGACACCAACCACGGAACCAAACATGGACGCCAGCCGGGAGTCGTCGCCATTGGCCGGACCGGCGCCAGCACGCCCAGGGTCGTCTGGGACTGCAGGAGCCGTCGAGCCGTCGCCCCGCGCTGTCTTGGATATACGCGGTGCGCGGTCGAGGATTTCTGGGCGCGCCAGCGGCGGGCGTCATTCCATCTTTTGCAACTTTGGAATTTACGTCGCCATCTAATCTCCGCGACGCGCCCGTAACCGCCCGGCAATCGGCCTTTTTATAAGGTACATGTAAGCACGGAACGGGGAGGGAGCGGCAGATGAAAAAAAAAAAAGTCAAAATGGTAAATGTCGAAAGAGAAATCCCCGTCTGTCGCCGTTGCCGCCCCCGCGCGCCTTTGTTGCTTGGGGAGCCCTGGCTTGTGTGACCTTATCGTTGCGATAGAATGGCATGTTTACAGAGAAGCGATGATTGCAAGCTAGGCAGAGTGGCCCCTGTCCTCGGCCGGCTCGGAGATGCAAGATTGCATCTCCATGTTTAAGTGCACAAGCCATCCAATGGCGGGAGCCCGCGGAAGTCGTCGACAAACGAAAAAAAAACCAAAAAAAAAAAAAAACCGAGACAAAAACAAAAACTCGCGTAATGTCTAGCCCATGCGGAGCTCCCCGCGCGTTTCCATTGCTTTGGCATCATCGAGCATCAACATCAGAGAATGGAATGAGACGGGGCGCGCGGCCCGTCTGTCAATGTCAACAATAATAACGCCGGCAACCCCAAATGGTTCGTGCCTTGCCCGCCACCCGAGGCAACTGGAGTCACCTGAGCATCGACTCTCTCCGCAAGCGAGAGAGGAGGCCATGCAAGATCTACCGGTGCTGGATGCAAGGATTAAACCAGAATAAAATGGCAAATATCGCTGCTGGGGAGACCTGTTCCCACTCGGTTCCTGGGAACTGGAAAACAGCAACTTCGCCAAAGACGATTCCCTGGTCTGTCCCACCGCAATGATCTCGCTCAGTATGGGTGGTACCAGGGGGAAAGAGAAGACTTGGGTTCGCTGGCCCCAGACCGAGTCCAGAACGCACGAACCCTAGCTCGCCTCGGGTCGAGAAGAGGGCGCTGGAGAAGTTTGTTGCTGTGCACACCTTGCTCGGTATAGCGCATGATTTTGTATTAGCCTTTTATTTTTTATTTTTATTGATCCATCAATCCTCTCTTGTTCTTTGGTCCCTGTCCATCCACGCCATCTTGAACCGCCCAATTCCCAGCCGCGTCGTAGTCTCGCAAATCTATCGGGCCCTTGGGCTCGGGATCGTAGGCCCAAGAGGAGCGTGCTCTCGCTGTGCCTGTGCACAAAGCGAGTGGAGCAAGGGACGAAAAAGAAGAACAAAGAGTGATTCAGATGAGGTGGGTGTGTGCTTGCAAGGCTTTCGTCAAAGTCGGGTGCGATCATCGGGACGGCGGGTGCTTTGGGTCCCTGTGCTGAGGGAGCAAGGGGGTGGATGAGCAAACCCCCTTACCCTGGCCCCCTCCCATGGCCATGGTTTAGCCCAGTTCTCTCCCTGGTCATCTGTTAGGGGTCGGAAAGAGCCCCGAGCAGTTGAGTTAGTGATACCCTTGCACATCCCCACTGAGGAGAGAGTAAAAAAAAGAGTTACCGACTCTGTCAAAGGATTTGGGTGTGCTGAGCAAAAGGCAACCGTTATTCCCCTTGCACATGACGCCTATCCTCTTTGCATCAAGTGGCTGCGCGGTGCAGCAACATGCATGATACAGGCCATCACCATCCTTTGGCTTCCGTCTACCCCGCTCTTCCAAATGAGCGCTCGAGTATGTTTGCATGGGGGGTTGTGCAAAACACGGATGGAGAGTCTTATCGCAGGGTTCTGGTGCATTGAGCGAGAGAGAAAGAGAAAGAGAAAGAGCATGCGTGGAGGCAAAGGTTTTGCTGGTCGCGGAGCCGGGCTTGCAGATCCCTTCTCCTGTCTGCGGGAGTCGGGATCACTGTCTCCCCACGCACTGACAGCTCGGGGCTCAGCGCGATTGCGAATCCGGCCAGCTTTGTGGTAGCGGGAGGGAGGCGAGGATCATGGAGGCAAAAGGCAGAAAAAGAAACCGGAGACAAGCAAAAAAAAAAACCAAAAAAACCGAGACAGACATTGCGGGAGAGCCCACTGAAAGGGGAAAGAAACATGATCTGCTGTTGCGGAACCAAACCCCTTCTGTCACAGCATTTTATTTTTATTTTGTCCATCACTTCTCAACTCCCCTGGTCCGGGCAAGCACCGCACCGCGTCCTTGGGCCCGCCCTTTTCTGACGCCTCCACCCTGGCTGATGAAGGAGCAAAAAAGGGCCCGATGAACGAACCCATTCGCGTCCAGCCCTCGTAGCGAGGACACGGCGGCGCTGATCCTTCTATCCAGCTGCGCGCTGGTCTGGCAGCGTAGTTCATCCCGTCGGGGAAATCGTGGAGCTGTTTCCCAGGCCCCGTCTTTTGTTTTTTCGCTAGGGCAGTAGCTGGTCGTTGCGTTTCCGTGCACCGGCGGCGTGGGAACACCAACCGGCGGGTCCTGTTGATGTGTATTACGTCTACCGTTGGGGCTGGTGAGGCAGCCCTGTCCGCTTGGACCGATGGTGCCGGATTCGTTGCGCCGGTGCTGGTGCTGGTGTTGGTGCAGGGACGAGCGCTCGGAGGGTCTGATGTGGTTCTGTTTGCAGTACAGCAGCCAGTGCTACCTACTGTGTAACTGATAGACAAGCTCAAGCCGCCTGGGTACTAGTATGCATGCAATGATGTATTGGACCGAAGAACAAGGACTAGCAGAAAGGAGGGGGGCCAATCAACAGCTTCGGAGACTGAGGCGCTTCTGGCGAAGGAAATGCAACTTTGCAATATTGCTCACATCCCGACGTTCTGGACGCCAAGTGCTTGTGCGTGCTGGTGCTCTTCTTTTGCTGTGCTGCTTGTGCCGGGTGGCGGGCGATCCTGGCACCCTAGCCTCTGCCTAGGTGCTCTGCCATGACGGGGCGGCGCACTGGCCTTTCTAGGAGGCACAAGGGGCTGCTCGAGGTGGGGCTGTGGGAGTGTGGAAAGGGGCGTGCGTGTTGTTGGATTTCTCCTCGTTTTTTCACTGAATTTCGTCCGGTAGCGGGTGGGCCGGCCGGTGGGTGTGGGGGTGCAGGTGCGTGCTGCAGCGCGGGTGGATGGGGTGGTGTGGCTTCATATTTTTTTTTTTTTTTTTTTTTTGGCACCTTTGCACTGGGGTCGAACCCGAAACCTCGAGCTCCGGGGCCGGGCCTGGCATGCGACTTAGCCAGGCACGCACGCACACCAGCTCTGCAGCCATTGCAATCCCAGCGCCCAGCCCATGACAGGGCCCGTTGCGCCCCTCCACATTAACCTCCGGCCATCCCCTACCACCTTCTGCGAGGCTCCTGCAGAAGGGCTGCACGTCCGTCTTCATTCTGCCCTCGTCCGATCTCGTGTCGCCTCTCCCGCCCGTCCACCCCCTCCAGCAAAACAAAACCCACCTCGATCCAGTGCATGATTGTCGCGACTGTTTCGGCTTCTTACAACCGCTCCCTGTCGCCCGTTCAATCACACTGGACTTGTGCTTCTCTTCTCGTCTCTTTTTGGTATTGCTCTTTCACTGCTCGCTGCTTTGACGTGTGTCTCGTTGTGCGAGGACAAGGAAGAAGAATTACTGGACGAATTGAATCGACACCAGCAGCAGCAACAGCAACAGAGCAACCACTCACGACACTCATTCACATACTCTCGCTCTCGACCAGCAGCAGCAGCTTGCTTGCAGCTGTTCCGCAGGCGCACGCCCAACGCTCGCTTGCATCACCCGGGCCCCAACGTATTCCATCTGGGGACTGACAGCTATCAAGGGACGCATCCCAAGAGCGTCGACACGCACAGCTTCCGCCCGGCCAAGGCGCCCGCCCACTGCAGGCTCATCCTTTCGCCGAGATTTCGTGCTTGGGTCGTGATTTACCGGAACCCGGGATTCCCCCTTCCTGCCGGCGCCGCACCCAGGTCAGAGGACGGCCGGCGTGTCTCCAGCTGCCGTCGATCACCGTTGCCCATGCTCGCCCCCACGCGCATTGAGCAGCGATGGTAATGCTCGACAGCCATTCCATGCGAGCGAGCCTACAGGTGGCTCCCCTTGCAATACACAAGACGTCTCGCTCTGCCGCCGCGCAAGACGATGGCGCCGCTTCTCCCTCCACCCGCATCAACCATAGAAACGCTGCTGTCGCCGCCCTCGAGTCCGCGGCAACAGCATCCACGAGCACGAACGCGCGAACGAACACGACGGCAGACACGGCCGACTCGAGATCTGCGAAATCACACATGACTCCGCCCGCGACGCCTAATGGCTCGCAAGAAGATCTGCTGGCGGCGGTTAGCCCACCGCCGCCGGTCTTCCACAACTTCTTGCGGGCCTTCTTCCAGTTCCAGCCGACCTACACCATGTCCGACTCGACCGTAACGCTGCCGCTGAGCGAGGGGGACGTCGTGCTGGTCCACTCCATACACACCAACGGCTGGGCCGACGGCACGTTGCTGGTGTCTGGCGCGCGCGGCTGGCTGCCCACCAACTACTGCGAGGCCTACGACCCGGACGAGATGCGCAACCTGCTCAAGGCCCTGCTCAACTTCTGGGATTTGCTAAGGAGCACAGCCGTCAACGACAGCGAGATTTTTGGAAACCAGGAATTCATGAAGGGCATTATCGCTGGCGTGCGGTACCTCTTGGTATGCTTCCCGCCCCTTCAACTTGCCTTCGTTTTACCGCCATATCAGCCGGATCTGCTGCCACACACACGGCCATGTGGCCGCGGCTTGATTTCTCCGGAACGGTGTTTTGCATTGCTTAATCCTCCGGCTCTTATGCTAACCAACAACCCGGAAACAGGAGAGGACACACTGCCTAACAAGGGAGTCGGCTCTCATCCAGCGCCATGAGGGTCTGCGCCGCAGCCGCAAATCGCTGCTGTCGGAGCTTTCGTCGCTGGTCAAGACGGCCAAGAGGTTACAGGAGCACCAGCAACGACCGGATCCGGGCGAGGACGTCAACGACATCGTCGACGAGATGATTCTCAAGGCATTCAAGATCGTCACCAAGGGCACGCGCTTCCTCGACATTCTCGAGGACGACAGGAGGTCACGGGCGCCCGCCGTTACCGTTATGGCGACCGTTCTGGAAGAGTCGAGCGTGCCACCAACGCCACCAGCGGATTCTGGGTCGTTTGGGTCCCAACAGGGACTGGCGCGCCAGGCTAGCGATGCAGCCTCCCGCGCACATGACCGCGAGGAGACGAAGAGCAGGCTGGAGGGGCGGGAGCAAACGGGGGCTGCGCTAAGCGCCATTGACGACGGACAGCAAACAGCGCTGTCGCCGGCAAACGCAAACAACAACAACAACAACAACAGGCGGCAGTCGCTCGTCTTCTCGCCCACCTCGGGTACAAATCCCCGCCGGCTGTCTCAGAACAATTCGGCCCTGGCGAACCGACTGTCATCGACGATATCGCACCGTGTCTCCCTGGCCGGCCCGTCCCCGCTCTCGAGGCCGCAGAATCTCGTCTCACAGCGATTGAGCGACGGCCATGACACCTTCCTGTCCTACCTCGGCTCCTTCATTGGACGGCTTCATCTGCAGTCGCAGTCTCGCCCCCATCTGGCCCTCGCCATCAAGCAGTCGGCCACGTCTGGTGGCGAGCTGCTGGTCGTCATCGACGTCGTGTGTGCCCACAACCACCTGAGCCTAGACCTGCTCGAGCTTCACCGTGCAGCCATGTACGACCGCCTGCGAGACCTTGTGCTCACCGCGCGAGACGTCCTGACTGCCCATGGCCCCGACGACGAGGACATCATGGTGCCCCACGACAACAGCCGTCTGCTCTACACCGCCACCGACTGCGTCCGCGCCACCGGCGAGTGCGTGGCCAAGACTAAGTGGCTGATCGAGCGCATCGGCGATTTCGAGTTCGAGTTCGAGGATGGCGCATCGGGCCTGGACATGGACCTGACCTTCCTGGAGATCGCCGCCGCCGACGATAGTGACCGCAGGCCATCGACGGCGATACCCCTCAACTCATCTAGGTCGAGCTTCGCCGAATCCCAAGTTTCCGAGGAGGCCCCGGTGCCCGCTCTGCCCGTTGCCACGACACCCACACCAACTGTTCGCCCACCCACCCGGCCATCGACAAGCCATTACCCGAAGTTCCTCAACTCAGCCCTACGGAGGACGAGGAGGAGGACGAGGCCCAGCCACAGCCCCAATCCCAGTCCTCCCCGCCGGCCTCGAGGCCGATTTCCCTCATCGACGATGCGGCGTCAAGCATGGCATCCTCGGTGGTCTCGCTCAGGCCGGTCCTACCGCCGCTGCCCAAGCTGTCCACATCGCTGCTCACGCAAGACGAGTACAGCCCATCCGAGCACTCGGCGGGCCACGATAGCGAGTACCACTCATCCTTCCGATCGGAGAGCATTACGACTGCCTCGAGCACTGGTACAGGTAGCACATATCTGAGCCGAGACTCGGAGTCCAGCCTCGTGTCCCAGACATCAACACGTGCGACCACACCGGACTTGGCCCTCGCGAACAAGCCGTCCTTTTCGGATCTCAGCAACGCTGTAGCCGGCGCTGAAGAGGTGGAGGACGTCGAGTCTAAGCTGTTGGAGAAGACGTTCGCACACGAGCTCATGTTCAACAAGGAAGGCCAGGTCACGGGCGGTTCGCTGCCTGCGCTTGTCGAGCGCCTGACCACGCACGAGTCTACGCCCGACGCCATGTTTGTCTCGACTTTCTACCTGACGTTCAGACTCTTCTGCACGCCCGTGGAACTCGCCGAGAGCCTGGTCGATCGGTTCGACTACGTGGCCGAGTCACCGCACATGGCGACTCCGGTCCGCATGCGCGTGTACAACGCTTTCAAAGGCTGGATGGAATCGTACTGGCGACACGAGACGGACCAGGAGGCGCTGACCATCATCGAGCCGTTCGCGAACTTCAAGCTCAGCGCCGTGCTGCCCACGGCCGCCGCCAACCTGCTCAGGCTCACTCAGCGGGTGTCGTCGGATGATGTCCTGGTCCCTCGCCAGGCGTCCTCAATGGGCAAGACCAACACGGCCATCGCCGGCTACATACCTGCCGACACTCCCCTGCCGCCCCCGATTCTGACCAAGAGCCAGGCCCACGCGCTGGCAAACTGGAAGAACGGCGGCAGCTGCCCCACCATCCTCGACTTTGATCCTCAAGAGTTTGCGCGCCAGCTCACCATCAAGCAGATGGGCCACTTCTGCTCCATGATGCCTGAGGAGCTGCTGGGCTCGCAGTGGATGAAGAAGGGCGGCATTGGTGCCCCGAACGTCAAGGCCATGTCGAGTCTGTCGACGGACCTCTCCAACCTGGTGGCTGACACCATCCTCCACTACGGCGAGGTCAAGAAGCGCGCGACCGTCATCAAGCAGTGGATCAAGATCGCCCACCAGTGCCTCGAGCTGAACAATTACGACGCCCTGATGGCCATCATCTGCAGCCTCAACAGCTCCACAATCACTCGCCTCCGGAGGACCTGGGAGTTTGTGTCGGCCCGCCGGCGCGAGCTGCTCAAGCAGATGCAGGCCGTTGTCGAGCCCTCGCAGAACAACAAGGTTCTGCGCGGACGCCTCCACGACCACGTCCCTCCCTGCCTGCCCTTCCTGGGCATGTTCCTCACCGACCTCACCTTTGTCGACATTGGCAACCCGTCGACCAAGCAGCTGACAGGCTCGGACGGCAGCGAGGGCGGCAGTGGTCTCACCGTGGTCAACTTTGACAAGCACACGCGCACGGCCAGGATCATCGGCGAGCTGCAGCGGTTCCAGATCCCGTACCGGCTCACCGAGGTGCCCGACATGCAGGAGTGGCTGCAGGCGCAGATCGTGCGGGTGCGCGAGCTCGAGGTGCCCGGCAGCAACGTCCAGGTGTCGTACTACCGCAAGAGCCTGCTGCTGGAGCCGCGCGAGACGACGCAGCAGGTGCTGCGCGCGCCGTCGGGCTCGCTCTCGGCGGGCGGCTCCGGCAGCGCCGGCGGGAGCGCCGTCGGCAACGGCCTCCTCTCGGTCGTCACGGCCGGCGCCGTCGGGTCCACGTCGGCGCTCGCGACCCCGGTGGCCAAGGACCCGCCCGCGAGGACCGACTACTTTGGCTGGATGCGCGGCGCCTCCAGCAGCAACACGACCGTCGCTTGAAGCACCATGACTGACACAATCGCCATATACGCTACCACATTTCGCCTATGCACACCTTGACGCGACCTCGCCCCCGACCAACTACTATTCCTACCACGGCCTCTCATCTCTTATTTTCTTGTCGATTGATTGATACCCATTTTTCTGTTGATTCTTAACCTCTTCTTGTCGGGAAAGGCTCTACACTTGCTGCTTATTCTTAATCGGGACCATCATTGGGCATAATTTTCTTCGAGCGCCGAGCCGACAAACGTCGCCGGATTGTGTCTCGCACATTGGTTTATTGTTTTCTTAACATTATGAAACCCACACATGCCCATGCCCCCCGAGAGTCTACCATGTGTCCCATGTTCTGTTCACGGCCTGATCTGGATGACCCCCTTTGGCTGGCGTCTTGGCGATTGTTTGGCCGTGGATATCTAGGTTATACAACGAGGACAGAACCAACCTCGCTTTCGTCCCTCTTCTTGACAAGTTTATTCTGCCCACTCCCCGGGATGCGGGGATATCATGGCGGTCCCTTGTCTGTTTTCTCTATTTTTACCTCCATCTGTTATCATGTTTCTGTCTTGACTTATCTCGAAGGGGGCGTGGAAAAGGAAAGGGGAAAACACTGGATTTGGTTCTTTACAGGAAGGAGCAGAACGCACACATGCAACTGGTACACTCGTCTCCTTTATTTTGCCGATTTTTTTTTCTCGGGGAATTTTTTTTTTCAAAGGTGTTTTTGGGGGCAAAATGGACAGCAACCACACAAGCTGGAACACAAAGAAAGGGAGGGAAGACACAATCTGCTACAATGGGTTCGCGCCCGCAACATCCTTTTTCACCACCGCCGCCACCGCCGCCACCGCCGCCGACGAAATCACATCGCTCGCATACACTTTGCAACTACTCACCCGCAGCTTGCGTCTTCTTCTCACTCCCTGTTTTCTTTTTTTTCTTTTTTTTTTTTTTTCCTTCTGGGCTTGGACATGCCAACACACAAACTGTTGTCTTGTTTTTTTTTTCTTTCGACTTGGTTCACCGGTCCTGTTACAGTGGGCGGATTTTGTGTTGAAAGACCAAATGAGGATAGTAAAGGACAGCTCCCATCAGAGACAGAAGACAACCGGTTGAAAAGTAACTGCCTCTCCGCATTCGTAACCTGTGTGAGTGTGTGGTGTGCTGCTTGCTTCGTGATTTCTGAACTGCTCGAACCAGGGTTGCTGGTGTCTTTGCAGTCTCTTGAACTGGAGCTGCTCGCCCGTGCCCTTGCCGCTCTGCCTTGACGCTTAGTCCTGTCCTTGCACAAGACCTACCTACCTATCTACTTATATATTGGCGTTCTTTCCTCATCTCTTCTGGTAGTTTTACTTGGCAGGTCTTTTGACCCTAACATGGGCAAGATTCTCAGAGTCGTGCAGGCACAGTGGGACGAGTTGCCAATGAGCGTGTGCGGTAAGTAGACTAATCGATTGCTTCATATGTTTCTAGAGAACAAAGGAGACGGTGTAGGAGGTAGGGGGATCTCCTGCCCTTGGTAATATCATTCCAAGTGCCGGCATCTTGCAAACATTTTCGGAGCAAGCACAACAGCCTGTCCAGCCTTGGTTTCCAGTCCTCACAGCTCTCTCTTCCCACCAGAGGGCAGAGCACGTCGACGACTGTCCCCAGATGGCGACGCGGTGGCTGCCCAGCGCTCAGCGGCGCTCAGATACAAGCGGTCCAGCGTGGCGGCAGCAGTGGCATTGCTGACCTTGAGCTTGAGCCAGCGCTGCGTCGTGACCGACGGGTCCGCGATCCACTGGTTGGAGCCGTCGGTGGCGTTGACGCGGTTGAAGCCGCTCTCGGCCCCGTACTCGAACGTGTCGCCCAGCCCGCCGGTCGCGTAGAGGATGGTCAGGGGGTCCCACGACTCCCTCGGCTTGCCGTACGTGTAGTAGCGGTAGGCGGCGCGGACGGGGTCCGAGGGCGGGCCGCGCTCCATCAGCGGGCCGCCCGAGAAGACGCTGGCGCCGAGCTCGGCGCCCGAGTAGACGATGCGGCCGGGCCAGCTGTGCACGACGTGGGCGGCGTGGGAGGCGTCGTCGCCGAAGAAGTTGAACTCGCGGCCCGACGGGTACTGGCCGCCCATGACGACGAGCTCGGCCACCTTTGCGGCGACGAGCTCGGGGCCCGAGAGCGGCGAGTGGCCGTCGGCGGCCGTCGAGTTGAGCAGGGCCGACAGGTTGGCGAGGAAGCCGACCGACGCGACCGTCACGCTGCCGTCGGCGGCGGCGGCGAGCAGCCTGCGGTACAGAGCCACGGGGTCCTCCGACTGCTCGGCGCCGCCGTCCCAGGGGAGCAGGGTGGCGTTGCTGCGCCAGTGGTAGGCGACCTTGCTCGTGAACTCACCGAGCGAGTAGAAGAACTTGTCGATGAAGATGTCGCTGGTCAGGGGCCGGCGGGCGCCAATAGGGACGCTGCCCTGGCCATAGTGGGCGAGGATCGCCGAGGCGGCGAGCGCCGAGTATGAGGAGCGGACATTGACGTTGACGCGAGGAGCGTCACGTTGGGCGACGTCGCGGCCAGGAGCAGCGCGCCAGTGTCATCGCAGTCGCTGAAGATGTCCGTGTCGATGATGAGGCTCTTCCCCGCCGCGGAGGCGGGGCACAGCACGACCAGGAGGAGGCCGAGCAGGAGCAGGAGGCGCGCAGCAGAGGCGCCCCAGAGATTGTGCAACATTTGCTGCGCAGTCTGCAGGGCGTTGTGCGACGATGGTCGTGCGGCAACCTAGGAAACGGCGGGCAGGGAGGGGGCGCTTTTATCAACCCCTCCATTTGCCGATATCGCATCTCGGCCGAGGTGAGCGGGGTCGAGGAAGCCCCATCCCGATGCTGTCCGCCCGAGTTATCATCGGCATCAAAGTTTCTTGGAGCGGTGAGCAGATTGGTAACGTTGCGGATACCACCCCGATAGAAAACCACGCAAGCCCCAGACGGGAGTTGCTGGTATCCTGTCTGAGGTCGCACGTGCTTGGTGGTCGTGCTTGTCGGGGTTGGGAGATGCTGATCCCAGGGATGCGCCTGCTTAACCTGTAACCCCTCGCGTTCGCAGCCAAAGGCTAACTAACGAGTTGTCGGTTGGCCCTGGTCGGACCGCACCTTCTCTGTCGCAGCTCAGCAGCGGATAGGTGCCCACCTCATGTCCAATGACGACATGCGGACAGCACGCCCAGCCCAATCCCGAATGGTGGCACCCAGCAGGGCATGAGCCAACTGGGAGGCTACAGGCTCACCATGCACAACCTCAGAGCGTGACGGGAATCCAATCAGCATCGGTGCGACCGATTACGCCACCCGGTGCAAGTACGACGCCAGCAGCAAAAGAACGGGCGCCCGAGAAACAAGAGGGCGTGCTACGTCGCGCAAAAGCTTCGATGCAGTTTTTATAGGCAGGCGGACGTCTGAGCGCCATCACCTGGGCGTCCCCCGCAGCCAGCCCGCCAGCCTTTCCAATCTTGCATCTTCTATTCCCCCGCCCAAGGTTGACATCAGCAGCACACAATGGCTTCGGTCGAGGACCCTGAGAAGCAGGAGAAGCCCGGGGATGCCTCGCCCGCGCCGAGCGAGGTCGCGCTGGGCGCCAACGACGTCGCCATCATCCCCAAGGGAGCGCTGGATCCCGTCTACGAGGCCAAGGCCCGGGTCCTCAACCGAGCAGTGCGCCCAGCTCCAAATGTTCCGCGGTGCCGGGCCCCATTGTGGACCGCCAGGCGTCGGGCGGCTGAAGAAAGAGGCGGAGTGGCTGGCTACTGACACACTACATGCGTACTAGATCCAAGACATTGGTATGGGGTGGTACCAATGGCAGCTATTCATCGTCGTCGGCTTCGGCTGGGCCAGCGACAACCTGTGGCCCATTGTCACGTCTCTCATCTTCACGCCAATCGTCTACGAGTTCGGCCCGAGCCGCCCGCCTCTGCTGTCGCTAGCCCAGAACATTGGTCTCCTGGCCGGCGCCGTTTTTGTAAGTCAAGCCTTGGCGGCCAGCGCTGCGGCAAAACACCATGTCCCTTGACAATCCTGACACCAGAATGCAAGTGGGGGTTTGGCTGTGATGTCTTCGGCCGGAAGCTGGCCTTCAATCTCACGCTCGGCCTGACCGCCGTCTGGGGCATGATCGCCGCAGGCGCCCCCAACTTTGCTGCCATCGGCTCCTTTGCCGCCCTGTGGTCGTTCGGCGTTGGCGGTAATCTCCCCGTCGATTCGGCCATATTCCTCGAGTTTCTGCCGGGCACTCACCAGTACCTCCTGACCGTCCTGTCGGTCGACTGGCAATCGCCCAGGTCGTCGCCACCCTTATTGCCTGGCCGCTGCTGGGGAACTTGAGCTGCCAGGCCAAGCAGGTGGACGGAGGTACCTGCACCAAGGAGCAGAACATGGGCTGGCGCTATTTTGTCATCACTATGGGCGGCCTCACGTTGCTCATGTTCCTTATCCGCTTCCTACTGTTTACCATTTACGAGTCGCCAAAGTACCTTATGGGCCGCGGCCGCGACGAGGAGGCCGTCCGCATCGTGCACGAGGTCGCCCGCCGCAACGGCAAAACGACGCCACTAACTTTGGAGCACCTCAAAGCCTGCGAGCCCGAGGGCTACGTGGCCAACACGAGCGCCGCGACCGCCGTCAAGCGCCACCTCGTTGAGCGCCTCGACTCGAACCAGGTCAAGGCCCTCTTCTCGTCACCCCGCCTCGCCCTCAGCACGGGGCTCATCATGGCTATATGGGCCCTCATCGGCCTGGCCTACCCGCTCTACAACGCCTTCCTGCCCTTCATCCAACAGACGCGCGGCACCGACTTTGGCGACGGCAGCACATACATCACATACCGCAACAGCCTCATCATCGCCGTTCTGGGAGTGCCCGGCGCCCTTCTGGGCGGCCTGCTGGTCGAGGTGCCCCGGATCGGCCGCAAGGGCGCCCTGTCCATCAGCACGGCGCTGACGGGCGTCTTCCTCTACGGCAGCACGACGGCGGTCAGGAGTGATGCGCTGCTGGGCTGGAACTGCGGCTTCAACTTTGCTAGCAACGTCATGTATGCCGTTTTGTACGGCTACACGCCGGAACTTTTTCCTACGCCGGAGCGCGGGACCGGCAACGCCCTCGCTGCCACGTCGAACCGCATTTTTGGCATCATGGCTGTGAGTCGGTCACCTTCTCTTGTGCTGTGCTGCCTTCATGGTGCTGACAAACTCTTTTTACCACTCCTTGCAGCCCATCGTCGCCATGTTTGCCGACCTGAAGACGGCGGCTCCTGTCTACACCAGCGGAGCTCTCTTCCTCGCCGCAGGCGTCATCGTTTTACTGCTTCCGTTTGAGTCGAGAGGCAAGGCTGCGCTTTGAGCATTTGGTCTACATGGCCAACTTGCGTTTGGGCAATTTTGATTACTTATGGCTCATGATTATGATTTAACTTTATGATGTACTTCTAGTCAATACTGGAAATAGGGGGTCCGAGAGGAGACATGCGGACTAACAGAGCGAAAAGTTTGGAGCTCTTTCACCCGTGCCCTCCAAAAGACATCCCAGACCTCCACAATGTTTCAGCTCCATTGGAAAGTGGTGCCTGGAGTAAATCTTCCTAACCGCAAGAACCACGATACACGTGCCGGGCTCCGCCTAGTGCATTTGGCGAACAAGTTCGACACACGAGACAAGCGGCGAAGTTGCCAGTGCGGCATGTAGGCTCAGCAATTTGTCAAGGAGGGAGTACGAGGCCGAGGCGCTGGTGTTCCCTCATAGTCGCGGCAAAGAATGCGCCGTAGCCACGAAAGACCTGACGAGGCCCCTTAGCTGCCCGCTCGGCCCGGGTGGTAGCACCATGGGCACCCCTGGCGATAGCGGCCACACCAGCCGATCGCCCCCCGCTGACGGGACAAGGGCTGGACTTGGTGCCGCTAGGACTCTGCGGCGGACCCATGCTCCCACTTCCGAGCGCCAATCATGCACGGCGGTCGTCTGCTGCTGACGGTCGACAAGGACCGCTGCTTAGACCAATACCTCCCCCCGAGAGTCACGACGGGCGGGCGTGCCAGCCTCGGGCTCGGGGCTCGGAGGTAAATCTACAAGTTTCAGCGAAACCCCCTCTCCCGGGGACAAGACTGGGCGCGTATCGGTACGGCGACCTCGGCGTGGCGCTGGTGATAGATACTATGCCATGTCGACGTCACGGTGGGGGGCTGTCAAGTTTACGCGGCCTAGGTAGCGACGGGATGAGATGCGGGATGGACGGGCTCGGGACATCACTGCAGCACATTCGGGGACCACTTTTTTTCTTTCTTTTTTTTTCCTCTCCTTGTCCGCCTTCCTTTTCTCCTGCTACTCTGCTCATGCTCTACATACTCATTTGCACGGTACCTAGGAGGGTCGGTCGCCTTACCCCTGATTTGGAGTGGTGGGTAGCACGGCGGATTTTTGACCTGGGCTGTTCAGCCGGCCGCAGACGAAGTTTTGTCGTGCTCACATAGTTGAGCCCTGGGTGGCTGTCGTGTTGAGGGGTTGGGGGGGGGGGGGGGGGGGGTGGCGAGGCCCTTCCCGTCGATTCAGGGGCTGCGTGACTTGGGGTTGCCAGTCCAAGTCACACGTGTCCGACCTCTGAAAGAAATCTACCAAAAAAAGCACTCGCCTTCAAAGCCTACATCTCAGGCGCCCTTGCTCGGATGTGAAGACTCTTGAGTATCCTGGCTCGGATGTGAAGATATTAGATCCAACGTTACGAGGTAATTCTCTCCATTTTTTTCTTTCTTTCTTTAACCAGGAACATACGTCTGCCACCGGAAGGCCGTTGACTTTGGTATGAGATCCATTCCCGAAACCGTCGACGATGTCGTGGGATTCGCCGTCGTTTCCGTTAGGAGGTATTATCGGGTGGCGACGTCACGTGATGGCCTGAGGTGCAAGGGAAGTAAAAGTGCACGAACCAGGCTCATTGACACGAGAGTTTGGGTGATGCACAAGTGGAGTTTTTATTCGAGCTACCATCAGCACCTCGGGAGAACACGTGGTGCAAGTGAGATTGTCTTCTTGCTGTCAACCAACATCCCTGACGCAGGGTGGTTGGCTAGATTGGTAGCATGGTCTGCTGGCGCTGTTGGAGGAAAGCTGGCGGCCCTTGGTGAGTGACTTGACCAACACTCGAGATGGATGGGCGAAGGCAGATGGAGCAGTAAAGAAGAATGCATCGTTATTCAGGTACAGCTAATGTCAAAAAGTCTCCGTCCGCCCCACCTTCAGCCATCCACCCCACCTTCCTCGAATCCACCAATTCTTGGCATTGCGCTGTTAGTGCACACTGCCAAATTGCATACAAATCCTTAACACCCGCCAATCCAGCGACCCAATACCAGCAGCACGCCTGCCAACGGCGCTGGCGACGGCACCATGCCGTTGCCAACGCCCCCCCCTCAGCCAACAGGGTGGCGCACGCTCTCCTTAAGGGCCTCTCGGCCCGGAGGAGCGCGGCGCTGCCGCACCAGCCCTCAAGCTTTTTAGCGCACATGCACGCAAATACGCCGTCCCGTTGCGAAACGCGCAACACCCGACAAGGCCTGAACAGGGCCAGGAAGACCTCCACGGCGTCGGCACCGACACAAATGCCCCTTTCCCTTCCCCCCCTACCGTACACCCTAACGACACCCCTCCCCCAGCCCCAGCCTTACCCTTTCCCCAAGCCCCCCACGTGCTACAGCGCCCTCCCACCTCCCCCCGGCTTAATGGCCCGACCCCCAGGTCGGCCGCAGCGGCCGCGGAAAAGATAATCGCGAGCTTTACGCGCAAATAAAGCCAAACAGCCCTGATTTGCGCCACGTTAGCCCGATTGATAAACGCCAGCATCGCCTCCCTACCCCCGAAACGGCGCGCGAAGCGCACGGCTGGAAAGTTTGCTTTTTAAAATACGTAAAAAAAGCGCTGCTAGGCCAGCCAGCCCCCTTTCAGGGGGACGAAAAAGCCCCTGCAACTTTTAAACTTAACAACGCGCCCGGCACTTAACGCCCAGCCCCGACCACTTACGTGGACGCGGCCTGTACGGGTTTTTAATAGCCCCAACCACTCGCATAAGCCCCAAAAGACCGTGCACCCCGGGCACCCCGGGAGCCCCGCCTACCCGCCGGCCTTAAACCCAATTACCGAATTTTAATTAAAATCCCGGAAAAGCGGCAAGCTTGGGTTAACAGCCAAACGGGTTTTAGCATTTGCAAAGCCCTCGCCGATAGCAAGAACCTTCCGTTTATTATAGCGGACGTTTTGGAAGCTTACCGAATTTTAACAGGATTCGTATTAAAGGTTAAAACAGCCGACATTTAAAATTGGCTTTTTTAGCATCGCTTAAAGCTAAACCGTTTATATAACGCCGAACGGGTTAAAAAGCCCGAATTTTGGCTTAATTACGTCGTTTCCAAATGCTTAACCATTTTAATAAACGGTTTCGGATAAAAAATCCTGGTATTTAAAAAACTGGTCCAAAAGGAGGTGGAAACTTAAATAAGGATTAAACCGGTAAATATTAAACCTTTTAAAACCGGCGCAAATTATTAAAAACGTATATTATAAATTATATTCTTTTATACGCGCGTAACCAGGTTTAAACTTTAAAGGATAATTTTTTACCCCGCGTTTAATAACACCCGCTGGTTATTTAACATACTCCTGGTTGCTACGGCTTTTACGTAACCCGCATGTTACGACCAGCATGCAGGCCCCAGGATAGCAGGACGGGAAGGGCCCCAAGTGGCGCTCTTGCCCCGCACTAAGACACGTGGAGTCACGTGATCCAAGAAGGATCTGTGGATTTGTGGTAGCCCAAGGACAAAGCGACAAATCCAAAAGGGATTTGTGGATCTGTGGTAGCCCAGGAACAAAGCCACAAATCCAAGAACTACGAAGGCAAAAGATAGCGTGTATATAAAGGATGGATTTCCTACTGTTTCCAGTAGTTTTAACTAAGGCTTCAGCATTAGTTAACCTAAGTTAGCTCCCAGGCATCCCCTGGGGCAAGCAATCGGATTGTCCTTTTAAGTTACGTGTTCCCCTGTTAACCGGATTAGCGATACTGTCCTTTCCACCCCCGAGGTGCCCTACCTTAGGAGCAGACCTTTGATTGTAACACCGCAATTATGCCCGGGCCGATAAATGCTTTTAATGCGGGAAAATAAATAACGACCAGTACGTATAACCGTGTACGGCCCCCCCGCAATGCGTAAATTGCTCGGGCTTATATTTTGCCAACTATTCGAATTGTTTTATAAGGCTGGTACGGGTAAACGAAATGCTAAAACATTTAACGCATAAGGAAAAAGGTGCTGTCAAAAGGCTAGGCGTGCAAACGTACCGGGCGGCGGCAAATAGGGCGGCGGAAACCGCCGCGGCCGCAGCCGCTGCTACCGTTAACACCTTTCCCGCAACCGCTGCTACTACGAGCAACTCCGCTGTAATTGTTAATTCGACGGCGAACTTTACAACCGCCGCAGCTACCACAGCTAACGCCGTTGGTATTTCGGCCGTTACCGCCGATGTTAACCTTGTGGCCGATATTGTTAACGCCGCTACTTCCGCCACTTTTGCCGCCGCCGTTACCGCCGCCGTTATAAGCCCGGCAAATTCGCCAGCCTCCGAAAGGGTAGCCCGTTCGGCTGGCAGGGAAAAGCACTTTGCAAAAAAAACTTAAAGTTAGTTTTAATAACTAATACGAAGTATTAGCGAATATGGAGTTGGACTTTCCCAAACCTGAAAAGGTTATTAAAATAAACGAAAACCTTTTAAAAAACGCTAACGTCCCCGCCGGCTATTAACTTTAAAGTTAAACTTTTAATACACTACCGCCGCTTTTATTTATGCCAATAGCTAACGGATATAACAAGCGTATAAAATAAAGCCTGGCGCCCGGGGCTTCGCTTCGAACGCCGCCGTATTTTAATGTTAAGCGAACGTTCGACGTAATTGGGTAACGGTGGCTATTTTATTTCAATTATTTCAAAGTTAAAAAATCGACGTGGTTTTAATGCAAGAACTTTTTAACGCGTAAAGCAGGAAGCTTATGCTATGCACCCACCCGTTATATAAGCTATTTACTCCGGTAAATAGCTGGCACGACTATTAAACCAAACCCCGGGTAATAACCTACGTACAAAAGGACCTAAAGTTTTAGTTAATAACGGACCGGCCGGCAGGTAACACCCGGGATATCCTTTAGCTAACCGTTGCTAAATACATTTTTATTAACGTATATAAGCCTTAAAAGACCTTTTAAAACCTTCGTTAAACTTTTTACTACGTTAGCGCCTAACGGCAAAATACGTCGTTGCTAAAAATTTTAACGTATCGTTTTCGGGGTGGAACCCGGCCCGGGGAAATAGGAATAAAAGGCAGGATATAACCCAATGGGCTAATACTTATAACCTTTTTTTTTACCAACCCAAGCTAACTTACGCACGATAAAAAGGGTTTTAAACCTTACATTTTCTAACGCCCTGTTAATAACAGCGGAAATCGACCTTTCGCTAACAACTAATTCGGATTACTATATAATACGAATCGAAAATTTTAAACTTAATAACGTTATTTCCGATTGCCAGCGGATTACATTGCCCGACGATTAACTTCCAACTTTTGCAAATATGGTAGCAACCGGTGCTAAAAGCTTGCCGCCATTTAAAAGTTTGCACGATACGGGCTATTTGGATAAAGCAGCCAAAACGTTAATAAACCTGTTAAAAAGTGCGTTAGCTACTTTTAACCGGGGGTTTAAAGCTAAAAGAAAAAGCTAACCGTAGTAAAACGAAAAGTGCGTTAGCGCATAACGGGATTTTGCAAAAGCTATGGCAAACGGCGGGTTTTATACGGCCGAAGCCCACGCTTTAAAAGCAACGGTTCGGGCGGTTAAAAAACAGCATTAGGCAAACGTACTAAAAAAGTGGATTTCCCGAAAGCGTTATACCGTGCTGTAAAATGGCATAAACTCGCACCCGTTATACGGCTCCCCCTGGTTAAATATTAACAGGGAGGTTATAATAGCCTTAAAGGATAGCATTAAACCGTAAAATCCTTTGCAAGTTTACGGCGGAGGACGATTTACAAAAAACCCGTTATAGTAAAAAGCCTTTTAAAAAACCGCTTAACTCTTGTGTAACCCCCACGTCCTTTTAAAGGAATGCTAAAAATGCATTATAAGCACGGCAAACACGGTTTTTGATTCTTTATCGGTTAAACTGCTTACAACAGCATGGCCGGCAATAAAGGAATACGTTAAGGCCTTTTTCGAGGCTTGCTTTAGGGCTGGGCACCACCCGGGCCTTTTTCGCATAGCGGAAGTGGTAATGCTAAAAAAGCCGAATAAAAAGGATATAATAGATCCGAAATCCTACCGCTTTATAACTTTGCTCCCGTATTTAAAGAAAGGGCTAAAACGTTTAATAGCTTCGCGAATGGCATCCCTCGCGTTATAACACGGGTTTATAGCGTTATAACACGCCGGGGCTACCTTTAAAAAGGCCGCTACCAATTTAACAGCATGCGTAGCTTACGAGGTGAAAAGGGCGTTCCAAAGCAAAAAACCGCCGCTTTTGTTATTATAAACGTATAAGGGGCTTTTAACGCCGTATTACGCTAAAGGCTTTTCCAAAAGCTATTAAACTAAGGGTGGAACTTAACGTTTGTGCAATAGGTATCTTTTTTCACAAGGAATAGGCTGGTTAAAATGCGTTTAAAAAACGCCACGGCGCCCTTTTCTCCCCGGACTGCGGGCTACCTTAAAGGTTACCGGCGTTACCAGTCCTTTTTATGCTTTATATGGCTAAAATCCTACTTAAAGCGAAAGGGGTAAAGTACGAATATGCGGACGATATAAGCATTTGCGTAACGGGTAGCATTTCGAAAAAATGCTCCTGTAAAGCAGGGTTACGGTAACGGAAATCCTATGTTGGGGTAAGGCTAATAAAGTTGCTTTCGACCTTAAGAAATGCGAACTTATGCATTTTTTTAAGCAAAAAAATCCCACAACCCCGGCGGTTACGGCGGAAAGCTTTACCATATAACAAGCTATAAAAGCTTTACGTAGTTGGGGGTTTTTTTCGACCAAAGGCTTAATTTTAAAGCCCACATTAATAACAAGGCTGCAAAAGCTTAAAGCGTTACCAACCACTTTTAAAGGTTTACCCATTTGGTGGGAGGGATATTAGCGCATTCAGTTTATAAAGCCGTTATAACGGTTATAATCCCCACGGCGTTATACGGGGCCGAAGTATAATATAAGGGTAAAACTAAACTATACCCGTATAAACCGGCTAATAGCAAATTATCCGCTAAAGCTATTTAATTAAACGGGTTAATAAAGCTTTAACCGCGTTTTCCAAACAGTGGTTCCAGCTTGGAAAACGATACCGATAAACGCTTTGCATTACAAATCCGGCATTCCAAGCGCCTAAACGCTTTTAAAACAAGTTTGCCTCCGTTTTACAACCCGTATAAATACGGTCCCAAAAAATCCCTTTAACCGCAGCGGTTAAGCCGATTTTCAACGCCTAAAAGCCTAAAACAAGCCTGCCCGGCAAAGTTACAACTTCGTTATAAAAACGGCCGAACTCCTCCGGCGTGCACTCGCCCGGCTTACCTCCCTTATAAGCATACAAGGTTTATAATAGTTACATAAAAAAAGCAAACAGCCGCTAAAGCATTTATAAAGTAGCTACGCACCTTTCCACCTACTGACGTTATAATATATAACGACGGGTTTAAAGGAAAAAACGGGGCAGTCGGATACGGTTAAGTAATTTACCAAACCGGCTAACGCAAACCTTCCGGGCACGGCAGGCTAGCACACTTTACGAAAGTATTTAACGGCGAAGTGGAAAAAGGTCGGATGGGCTTTTATAAAGCAATTTAGAGCTTTCGCAACTGCATTTACCACTTATACCTCGATAACATTTCGGCGGTTAACGGCTTTTTAAGCACGGCCTTTAATAATTCGCAAAAAGATTTTAAAAAAGTTTACTATTTTATAAATAAGCACCGCGTTTACGTATAATAATCTTTAAACCATACGGGGATTTTTAAAAACGAAAAAGCAAACGCTAAAGCAAAGTTAAAATCGATTTTGCCAATACTTTTATACTTTAAATTAACGGTGGCCGGAGTAAAAGCTTTAGCCTGGAAAATAACCCGGGGTGTAAAAGTCCTACAACGTAATGCACGCTTATAAAAACCTCGGGGAATTAACAAACTACGAAAGCTGGGAAGTAAAAAGGGCTGCTCCGCAAATCCACGAGCGGATCCGGCTATATATTAGCGGCGTAACTAGTGCGCTAATATGGCGCGCTCCGGTAAGCCACTAGCCACGGGCCGAAACCCGTGGCTGCATTAATAAAAACCGACCTTTTAACAATTTGGCCCTTACCCGACCTTATAAAGATGGGGCAGCACCTACCGCGGTAACCGCCTTCCCAATTAAGCTAGCGCTTTTACCGATTTTGCCCACGGCGTTATCCGCATTTCGGCCCGCGATTTAATTCCCTGCTTCCCTTTTTTTAACACTATTACCTGCGACCGGCGCGGTATATAACGCCTTCGCCTCCGCCCGTTGCTTTGCTTCCGTTAACCTTTTTTTAGCCTGTTTAACCGCTTGTTTTGCTTTTACTTATCGCGCATTAGTAGTAGGTTTTCTTTCCTCCGCGCGCGCGATCGCAATCGTTCGCGCGGCCGTTTGCCCGCTTTCGTCGCTTTTAATTAATTTTTACCTTTTAGCTATTTTCGTTTTACGATTTACTTCCACCCGCTTTTTTGCCGTTATGGTAAGCTTTTTACCTTTTTCCTTCCCGCGGATCCCGCTTAATCCGTCGCTTATTCCCGCATTTAAAGTTTCGATTCGAGCTCGTCGTTTTTCGCGTCGAAAGATAAGCAGCCCGCTGCTTTTACCGTCGCTCCCCTTTTGCGCGGCGTCGAGCGCGCCGACCGCTGCTTCCGCTGCACCTCGCGGGACTAGCCCTATTATTCGCAATTTGGTTTTAAGCGTACCGCGTGTTATAAGTGCAACCTTATTAGCCGCAAATACACCGCCGCTTTCCCCGTTATTACTTAATTGCATGCTGATTAAAAGTTCGCGTTATTTGGTAAAAATACCGAAAAAGGTTTTAAATTTTTCAAAATTGCTTATATTGCTTAGCGCAATATAAAACGCTTGGAAACCGCTTATAAAATGGTGCCGTAAATTTCCTAAAGGCAGTTTTCCGCCGTTACACGTGCGTTTACTAACTTTTTCTAATAGCGTTATAGCTATTACCTTATCGGGCTACCTCGCTTTTAGCGTCGCGTACGAGTAGCGTATCGCCACTTTTAAACGCGCGGTTTACGCTGCTAAATTTAAAAGCGACCGGTTCGGTTTACCGCCCGTTATTTTATCGCCCAAACGGTTTCGCGTTAATAATAATATTACGAATTTAACTTTACGCTCTTTTTTTAAACGCTTATACACGACGCGATTCGAGCTTAGCCCCGAATTTTAGCCTTTTCCTTTTATGCCCGCTCGGTTTTCGACCATACTTTCGCTCGTTATTATTATATTTGCTATAAATTGCTTATAAAGCGCTGTTATAACCGCGTCCCCACAAAAGGAATGCGGGGAAAGCGTGATAAAAGGAGGGGACGGGACGACCCTTACCAGTGCACGATTACGTGGTTTAAAAGCACGTAACCAGTGTTAAATATGTTAGTTATAAACATAGCCTATATATTTGGGAAAAATATGTTAGTTATAAACATAGCCCACATATCCGGAAAATATATGTTAGTTATAAACATAACCCACATATCTGGGAAAAATATGTTAATTAAAAACATAACTAATATATTTAAACAAAAAAGGCAAATGGATGGTTATTATAAAAAGGAAGGATTTCCTACTTTTTTAAATAGTTTTAACTAAGGTTTCGGCATTAATTAACTTAAATTAGCTCCCAGGCATCCCCTAAAGCAAGCAATTAAATTATCCTTTTAAATTACGTGTTTTCCTATCCACTAGCATTAGCGATATTATCCTTTCCACTTTTAAAATGCCGTACTTTAAAAGTAAACCCCTAATTGTAACATTTTAACTAATCCCATTTAATACCTCGCTAAAAGAAAGGATAATGCAATTATAACAAGCAGTAATAAAAAGCTTAAAAAAGAAAAAACCACGATTTTTACCCTTAACGGTATTAAATACAACTTCGACGAAACTATTAACACGGTTAGCCTTTTTAAGCTTATAACGAAGGAAATCGCTAAAAGCTAGGCTAAAGTAAAGCAATTTACTGCGAAATTAATATCCTTCGAAGCACTTATCGCAATTTAAGCGTATAAGTTCCCGTCCCCGGACTTTTACGAAAGGGAAAACGGTAAGCTTAAAACGTTTTTTACTAAATGCAAAAGCTATTTTAAATTTTACAAATAACAGTTCGTAAGCGAAAAATAAAAAGTCGTTTACGCTATTACTAAGTTAAACGGCAAAGTAAAAAAGTGGGTTTAACCGACTTAAAGCGATTACTTTAAGGGATATAAAATAGCTAAAAAGCTACCAAAATCATTTTCGCTAACTTTAAAACCTTCGGAAAAAAGGTCGGAAAAGTGTTCGAAATAATCGACGAAACCCGAATCGCCGAAAGGGATTTGCTGGCCTTTAAATAGGGAAGGGCTGTAACTAAATACGCTGTAAATTTTTAACGGATTAGCATTAAGCTTAACTAAAGCGACGCTACGTTAATGCTGCACTTTTATAACAAACTACGCGAAAACGTAAAAAACGAACTCGCAAAATAGGATTACTTAAAGTTTTTTACGGATTACGTTAAAAATGCGGTCCGTATTAGCGATAAATTATACGAACGATAATAAGAAAAAAAAAGATATAATTTTAAAAATACGGCATAAAGCAATAAAACTAACCAGAAAAAGCTAGGTAATAATTTATTACGGTTTACGGAACGCATTTAAAGCTTATAAACCTTATTGCAGGAACCGCTTACTAGTAATAAAGGCAGCAAATAAAGTATAAGCAAACTTAAAAAAACGGGAAATGCTTTAAATGCGGCTAAGCCGGCCACAGTAAAATTAATTGCTTTTAGCGGGGTAATAACCGCCAAGTAGCTAACTTTTAGCGAACGCAAAAAAGCCTAATACAAAAAGGATTATGCCCCGGGCCGGTATTTAACTGGATATGTTATTACGATAAACTATATGCTATACACTAATTTAATAAAAAGGCTATTGGATAATACCTTCGAAAACTACGAAATATCGCTATACTTAAAGCTATTAAAATCGAATGCGATAACGAAAGCGAGTAACGCGCTATTCCCGGGTTTACGAACTCGAAGGGAAATAACGACGCTTAGCATTAAACTTAAAAAAGGGCAGCCTTAACAAGCGATTCGAAAAAAGGAAAAGCTTGAAAAAAGCTTTTAAGCCAAACACACCTTTTCCGAAAGTTGGAAAATTCCAATACCGACGTTAAAGCAAACTAAAGTGGTTAAAACCTTAAAATAGCCGAGTTTTGGGAAAGAATAAAAGGCCCGAGCAACGCGGCTTTTATACCCATAATCCGCGAAAAACAAGGAAATTGGAAACACTAGCACGTTTTTACGCCATTCGACGTATCCAAATGTTTTTAAAACGTTAAGGTTTTAGGATACCCAAATGGCTTGTTATGTTACGCCACCCCGGCGGACGGAAATAACGGCTAACTTTTGTTATGGTTTAATAACCAGCAAAAAGTTAAGTACGTTAACTACCGATTTAACGACGTAAACGAGCCAAAAAAAGCTGCGTTAAATCCTAAAAACCACTTTAACGTCGATATAAAATACCTTTAACATTTGCACCTTTTTTAAGCAAAATGTATTTATAAAAAATGCAAATTCCACTTACGACCCAAATTTAAATACGATTTCTTTCCACGGAGGTTAAAAAGCGAGCTTAAAGTTAAGCCCCGTTTGGCATTCCAATTGCCACGGTAAAAACCAGCTCGGATTAATAGGTTTATTGCAATTTTTAAACCCAGCGAATAGTACCCGATGCTATATGTTACTAAAACGCTCGATTAAGGAAAATGCGAAATTATGGAATACAAAAAGCATATGGCATAAAAAGCGAAAGCTTAGCATTAAAGGGTTACGCAAACGTACGTCCCGTTTAATTTAAACTGAAAAGCGAACGTACGGTACTCGTTCTTTTTACTAAAAAACTAAACGAACCACCCGAGCGAAAAGCACGGAATAAAAAAAATAATAAAAACTTTCGCAATAGCAAAATCGAATTAACCGGATAACCTATTAACGTTCCGGGTGGAATATTAAAGGAAAAAAGTTAAAATAATAATCGATTGCGAAACATAAAGCAATTATATATCGCTATAAGCGGTTAAACGGCACGGATCCTTATAAAACGGAAACATTAACCGTACTAATTAAAAACGGTTGAAAAAATACCTATCGCTTATAATAAAAAAAAAATTAACCGAAAAATACAACCAGTAACATTACGCACCCGGAATGGGGAAAACGTTACTATTATATTAAACGAGCTAAATATAAAAAAAGGAAACGTTATTTTCAAAATCCTTTGGTTTAGGAAAAATAACCCGCGGATAAATTGGGCCACCGGTTAGGTTTAATAAGAAAAGCTACAAATAATTAAAACGGTTTACCAATTACAAACCTTAAACCGAAAGCATAAAAAGTAACGAAAGGAAGTTATAACGGTAATAGGATTTAGCAATCCACCCTCGCATTTAATATTAACGAATACATAATTATCCAAAATGGAAAGCGATTAAAATAACCAAATTAACATTGAAAAACGGCTCGCGAATATTTCGAAAAAATACCACAAATACGAAAAATTATTCCGAAAAAACCTAAAAACGGTACTTCCTAAATATAAACCGTTCGATTTTAAAATTAAGCTTAAATTAAAAACGCAATTTAAATATTAAAAGCTGTACTAATTTAGCTTTCTGTAATAGGAGGTATTAAAAAACAATTAAAAAAGGACTTAAAAAAGAGATACATTAAACTTTCCGATTTTTTAATAGGATATAAAATCCTATAAAGAAAAGAAAAACGGGACGGAGCGAATATGCATTAATTACCGCCCGTTAAACGAGGCTACAATTAAAACCGATATTTTTTGCTTTTTATTAACGAGCTACGAAATAAGCTTGGTAAAGCCTAGTATTTTACGGTTTTAAATTTACGGAAAGCTTATAACTTAATACGGATTAAAAAAGGCTAAAAATGGCTAACGGCTTTAAAATAAAGTTTGAATGTTATAGGTTTTTAATAATAACTTTGGTTTTACTAACGCATTAACCACGTTTTAAAGGATAATTAACCATATATTACGCGAATACTTTAACATTTTTATCCTCGCGTATTTAAACGATATCCTGGTTTTTTCGAAAATAATGGAAAAATATAAGCAGCACGTTTATACAGTGCTTTAAAAGCTGTTTAACGCAAAACTTTTCGTTAAGCTAAAAAGTGCGAATGGCATATATAGAAAATCGCTTTTTTAGGGTTTATAATTATACTTAAACAAGTTTATATAAACCCTAAAAAAATCGAAAAAGTTAAAAAATGGCTTATATTTAAAAACGTTACAAAAGTATAAAGGTTTTTAGGATTTTTAAACTTTTACAAACGGTTTATCTGTAATTACAGCAAAATCGCTATACTATTTACGAATTTTACCAAAATAGCCACTAATTCCGTTAGGGAAAACAAAAATAAAAGGCTTTTAAATAATTACGGGACGCCGTAATAAAAGAACTAGTGTTAGCATTTTTAAACCTAAAAAAACCCTTCGAAGTTAAAACCGACGCGTCGAATTACGCGATCGGCGGATAATTCGGACAACGAAACAACCAAAAACGGTTGCTGTTGATCCACGTGATCTAGCGCGTGCATCCAGAAAGGGCCCACGCCTCGTGGAGCCGCAGGCCCACGGGCCGTGCGCTCCCACGAGCCTACAAAAGGGGATCTTGTGATCCCCTTTTTGTAACTAGATTCCTACACAGACATGCATCACTACAGACACCAGTTCCAGATCTATAGATCTTTGTTCTTTCCTTTTAGGAGATCTCCGTGCCTACAGGAGTACCACTCCTACCAACAGTTGCACTTTTATACGTTATTTTCGCAAAAATTAAATAAACTTAAATTAAATTACCAAATCCACGATAAAAAACTTTTAACAATCGTTTAAGCATTTAAAAAGTGGCGACCGTACTTTTATAAAGCGAAGCATTAGGTTATAATGTATATAAACTATTAAAACCTAACACACTTTACTATTAGCAAAAGCCTAAACAAACGACAAATCCGTTAAAACGAATATTTGCAAAACTATAACATTCGGATCGAATACCGGAAAGGGTCGAAAAACAGCCGGGCGGACGCTTTAAACCGACGACCGAACCACTAGGTCGTAATACCTAAAAAAACATAAATAATCCTAGCGGAAGGACTAACGGATTTTTAATCCTGGCATAAAAATACTCGCTAAAACGGTTCGGTAAGGAAAAGTTTAAACTTTAAAAAAATCTAACAAATTTATAACCAGTTAGCACATAGCTATTAAAACGTAATTAAAACGTGGAAACGGTTATAATAACACTACGGGTTTACGGGAATTTAAGCCGAAATATAAAACGCAATAAAAAATTGCGAAAGCTATGCCAAAAATAAAGCCAGCAAGCATAAACCTTATAGGCTTTGCAACTTTTGCCAGCGCTTAGCGAGGTATGGCAGGAAATTACTATGGATTTCGTCGTTAAATTACCCAAGTTAAAAAAGCTTTTAACAAATGTTTAATACGATAGCATTTTAATAATGGTAAATAGGCTTACTAAATACGCCTTATTTTTACCTTATAAAAAAAGCAGCGATGTTATAAAATTAGCGTATGTTTTTATTAAATACGTAATAGCGGAATACGGCACGCCGAACCGCTTAATTACAAATAAAAACAAGCTATTTATAAGCAAATTTTAAAAAAAGGCTTACGAATAGGCTAGGAATAAAACACTCCTTATTTATAACCTATTACCTTTAAACAAATAAATAAACGAAGCGAACGAATTAAACTATAAAGCAGTATTTACGTTATTACGTTAACTACAAATAAAACGATTGGGTATAACTACTTCTTATGGCCTAATTCGCTTATAACAGCTTAATTTATAAAAGCATAAGAATTATACCGTTTTATGCGAACTACGGGTTTACGCCTACAGTGTATAAAGAACTTAAGGCAAAAAAACATGCTTTAATAGCGGAAATACAAATAACGGAATTTACTAAATTGCATAAACATTTCTAAACAAAGCTAAAAAAGCTACAACACTATATAACTACTTAAATAAATAAAAAAAGGATCGAAAAACCGACCTTTAAAAAGGGAAATAGCGTTTATATTTTTCGACGCAATATTAAAACAAAACGACCAAAAGATAAATTAAACTATAAAAAATTAGGACCTTTTAAAATGCTAAAAAAAGGTTCGGACGTAAATTATAAATTCCAATTACCGCTAACTATAAAATCCCACCCGGTTTTTTACGTTTCCTAGTTTAAACCATTTAGCTCGAAATCGGACAAGTTAATAAAAGTCCAGTTAAAAAACGAGTATAAAATCGAAAAAATCCTAAACGAAAACGAAAACGACGGAACTAAACATTACTTGGTTAAATGGGCAAAGTACGAAATCGAAAAAAGCACGTAAGAAAAAAAACAAACCTTAAAAGGGCGCAAAGGCTTTTAAAAAGTATTAGCAGAAGGCTTTAAAAAGGGAGTTAACCTTAGTATTTAAACTCGGCTTTCAATTTAAAACGCTAGCATTAAAATAACTTACCAAATAAGGCCAAAAGGTTAAGGTTGGGGAAAACCCCAAAGCTGGCCCAGTTCGGAAATAGCGGAGGAAGGGGGAAAAGTTTAAGGGAGTAATAAAGGCCTATTTAGACCCCCGCGTGGCCTTTTCCTATTCCACTCGCTCCAACTCCTTTATAAAATTAATACCCCGACGAATCGCTCGTATAAGCTTTTTACGCCACTATTTCTTTTGCTTTCGCAAACGGTTAATTTTAGCGAGGAAAGCCCGTAGCTTTACTTTTGCAATTTCGAGCTCCTTTTCCGCGCGAAGGTGTTAAAAGTTATAGTAACGAAGGTGCTTAAAAGCAAAACCCAGGATATTACACTGAAAGCGACTTTAACGGACGCACCTTTCGCAGCGAAAGTAATCGCTAAAAAATGTCGTATAATAAATAAGTCCGTCGGCTTTACAGTTAAAATAAAAAGGCATAACAATAGGAAAACGAAAGATAAAAAAAAGGAGGTTATTACGCTTAACAGTCGAGCGCGCAGGCTTGCGTTTTTGCACCCGACCGGACATTTTATTAAAAAAAGGAAACGGTAATTGGTAAGGAAGGAAAGTACTTACCACTAACGGAAAGCGGGGCAGTAAACGATGGCCAAAAGGACTTAGCTTAAAAAGGAAACCTAATGTTACGACCGCGTCCCCACGAAAGGAATGCGGGGAAAGCGTAATAAAAGGAGGGAACGGGACGACTCCTACTAATGCACGGTTACGTAATTTAAAAGCACGTAACCAGTGTTAAATATATTAGCTATAAATATAACCCACATATCCGGGAAAGATATATTAGTTATAAATATAACCCACATATTCGGGAAGGATATATTAGCTATAAATATAGCCCACATATTTGGAAAAGATATGTTAATTAGGAATATAACTAACATATTTAAATAAAAAAGGCAAATGGATGGTTATTATAAAAAGGAAGGATTTCCTACTTTCCTAAATAGTTTTAACTAAGGCTTTAGCATTAATTAACTTAAGTTAGCTTTTAAGCATCACTTAAGGCAAGCAATTAAATTATCCTTTTAAGTTACGTATTCCCCTGTTTACCAGCACTAGCGAAATTATCCTTTCCACTCCCAAAGTGCTTTACTTTAGGAGCAAACCCCCGATTGTAACACAAATGTATATAAATTTTAAAAAAGTTAAAAAATGGCTTATATTTAAAAACGTTACAAAAGTACGAGGTTTTTTAGGATTTTTAAACTTTTATAAACGGTTTATCCGTAGTTATATATATATATATATATGTTTATTTATTTACCTTATTTAACTTGTATAAGCTATAGGGAGTAACTGCGTATTTAGGTATTTAATAGGGTAAAAACCGTGCCTTCGGTATAACAACCGTTAATACGGTCGGGTAAAAAGGTCCCTTCGACTTTTCCGCGAATCCGCTTCGTATATTTTTTTATCGAAAGTACGGTTTTACCACCGTACTTCCAATCGGTATGTAAAAAAGAGTTTATTAATCGATGCGGGGTATTAATAGCTAGTCCAAAAGTCGATTCGGGGAATTTGGGGGGTCGGTTCGGTTTCGGTAGTAATTTTAAGTTGTTCTTTCCAAATCCGGGTTATCGCCGTGCTTTCCTTTTGTTCTCGCCGCGCTTTGCCCTTATATCCTGCCTTTTTTCTCCTCGCAACTTTTAACCCCTCCTTTTTTTTATAACAATTTTAATCGCAGTAGTCCGGTAAATATCCCTCCTTTTTTAGCGACGTCGCCGCCCATTTTTAACCGCCCGCGGTGGTTCGCCGTTTTTTTAGCTGCCTTTTCGCGCTTTCGCTTATACCCGTAAATCGTCGCGATGCTTAAACGCACTTTTACGCCGCCCTTTTCGCCTGGCGGCAAACGCCGTAAAACGCGTCGTTTATAAGTTGGTTTTTTATTACGCGTTTCTTTGCGATTTATCGTTAACCTTTTTTAATTTTCCCGCTAGCGTTAAAAGTTATACCACTTGTTTCCGTATAATAGCTAATAAGCTATTTCCTAACCGCTAATGCATTTAAAACATTAATAAATTAAATTTCGGTTTCCCTTTTTTACCCCGGTTAAATATCTTTTTAGTATTTTTTCGTTTAGTTAAATTTTAAATCCAAAAAATGTATATATTGCTATTTGAAAAAAAGGTTAGCCGGGATGGTTAATGCATGTTTACAATTGGTAATACCGTTTTAAAATCCGGTATAACTTTCGCCGAAATCGTTTTAACCCTTTTAAAGTTTCGTAAAAATTTTAAAAATTGGGAAATTTCGTATGTTTTGTGTAAATAACAAATTTAAGTTCGCGATTTTAAAAATTATAATAAAAATGTAAGTTTTCGTTTCCTTCGTTTCGATTTTTTTAATAGGTATTTAATACCGTTGCCAAATTTAAAACGTTTAGCTTAAAAATAAAAAAAAAGCCGCGTTCGAAAGGTTTAAAAACGCTTATACCGCTTACATTTTAAACGATTTGCAAGCCGTTCCCGGATACCCCGTTATAAACCCGGACATCGTGTAAGCGCGTTGCGATACGGCGTTTAGCTTTATCGCTTTTAGCTTAACTTTTACTTTTAAAACGATTTAGCCTTTTATTTGCGGTAAGATCGCGGTTCCCGAGGTTGCGGCCTAAGTCGGCGTAATGGCTGGCGCTTTTCGTCGAATTAGTCCTGTTATAAGCGACCTTTTCTTCTAGCGTTATCGACTATTTAACCCTTCCCGGCGTTTATAACCCGACCTTTTCGGTTAAAAGTAACGAAAAGGGTAGTAGGAAGGGTAAGGATAACGAAAAGGGTGGTAAAAAGGGTAATGTAATTTAAATTAACGACGATGGCGATAGTAATAATAACGACGCTTACAAGGGTTTTCGAGTTTTCCTCGATTTAAACGTGTTAAATTTGGTAGGTAAGTTATCTTTTTAATGTTTCGGCGTTCGGGTATCTTTTCTTTAATTAAAAGTTATTGGATAAACTTTAAATACCTATAATAATCCTTACCCGCTGGTAAAAATTCCAGGTTTTTATTTTTGCTTATTACATATATGCTTAATTTTTAAGCCTTCCGTTTTAACTAGTACTTTTAACCCCGTTTAAACTTCGCCGAAAGTAAAAGGGGGTATAAAGCGAAGTGTTATTACTATTATGGTTATGTTTTTCATAATAGTTAGTTAATTAGTCGTTTTAAAACTTTTTAACAAGGTTTTATAGGTTTAACTTTTTAAAGCCAGGGCTTTTTATGTTTTTTATCCCCCTTTTGAGCTCGCCGCTTCGTCGCGGCGTTTTTCCCCCTTTTTTTTAACTTTCCCCTTTTTTTTTAACTTTCCCTTTTTTTTCCTAATCCATTCGTTTATAATGTTTGCGCATAATATGTAGTTTAAAAATCGTTCGATTTGTAAAAACCATCGGGTTACTTTCGCCGCCTCCTTTTATTTGCTTAGCGTTAAAATCGTTACGTTCGATACGGTTTAAAGCAATGCTAATCGTTTTTCCCGTAGGTTTAAGCAATATTTTAAAACGTATACGACGGTTTCCGGGGTTTATTTATACGGGCATTCCGCTTCCACTCCGGGGACTTTTCGCGACGTAAAATATCCAAGTAAACCCAATCGCTCCGTACGTAACTATATTAATAGTAAGCTTTTAGCTTTATATAAATCGCGGTAAAGTAGTAATTTCCCTTCGTTTAATTCCCTTTTACTCGCTTTTACCCATCGTTTTATACGGGCTATATATCCTTCCTATTATCGCTTTTAGTTTTCCAAAGTTACGCTTTCCAAAAATTTATTTGCGATTTATATTATAGCTTCGTTTCGTTTGCAGGTTTTTTTCGTCGTTACCGCGGACTGTTTTTTCCTCGTATTTTTAAAACGTTTTTTTACGTCCTTACACGCTTTGTCGATTTTTTCGGACATTTTGCTATTTCGCAATTTCCTTTCGAAATATGCGATATAAGCGTTTAACTAAATGTTAATCGGCGTTACGTGCGTTTTTGCTTTTAGCAATTTCCATAAAGTGCTTTTATAAGCTTTTGTCGGTTTTTTTAGGCATTAGTTTTGCATTTTGGTTTACGCTTTAGCTATCTTTTTAAGTTTTTGCGAAATCCTATCGAATTCGTAGTACGCGGGTGCCGCAAATCCCAAAGCTAATTTAATTACAGCTAAAAAAGGTGTTTTATTTTAATAAACGAAGGTCCTTATATGGTCGCCGCAAAACGTGTAAAGGATAACTTTTAATTTTCCATTTTTTTTATACATTTTTTATATATATTATATCCAGTTTAATTTAAAATCGATCTACAAGCCGAGAATTTTAACGTTTTCCTCGTTTTTTTTTTGGCTTTACGGTAATTTCGCCGAAATATAATGGCAAAGTTAAAAGTGCTTTCCGTTTTTTTATTAGCCAAATAAATTAGTATTTGCCCGGGTCGAATTTAGCTTCGAATTTGGATGTTTACTTTATATATACGTCGTGCGCTTTATTAAGTTTTTTAATTGCGTTAATCGCATTACGGTCGAAGTTAATTAAGTTAATATCGTTTGCGAACCCTATTAATATTACCCTTTTTATTTTCCGGAAGTTTTTATATAATCCTGCGGTATATAAGATAAATAAAATGGGGGAAATCGGGGATTTTTGCGGAACGCCGCATAATACCCCCGGCGTTGCCGTATTTTCGCCGTCGAAGTGAAAAGATGTTTTTTTCCTATTTAAAAAGCTTTTAAATAGCTGTAATACTTACGTTAGGTAATTGTATTTTCGAAGTTCGTCGAAAAGTTGTATATGTAATACCGTATCGAATACGCTGCTAATATCGAGGGATAAAAAGCCTATTATCGCGTAAGCGTTTTAAGCGGTGTTAACCACGTCCGTTAATAAGCGTATGGCTATTTCTATTAATTTATTTTATCGGTTTCCCATTTATTCGTCGGGAAATAACTGGTATTTTTCCGCGGTATTTTTTATGCGGTCCGCTATAATTTTTTTAGCACCTTTTTTATCGGTTCCAGCAGGGCGATCGGCTTTTAAACCCCTACCGTGCTAAGGTTTTTATTTGGTTTTTATAAAATAATCGTGCGAAATCGCCGGAATTTCGCCGGGAAATATCCTTAATTTATGCACGCTATAAACAGTTTTGCTAATTTTAAAAATAAAGCTGGTCCTATTACTAATAAGTTTCCGTTTAGGATACTTATTAGTCCAAATGCTTTTCATAGTCCGGTTTTACGCAAAATCCTTTCCACGTTTTTAAAGGATATTTCGCGTCGAACTTCCAAAGGTGTATGGTTTAAAACGGGTTCGTTTAAAACGTTTATAATGTTTGCTATTAAGTTGGGGAAGAATTTCGCTTTTAGCGGCTTTTTTTTCGCGTTTTTGGTCGCGGTTACCCTTTCGCCGGGTAGTTTTAAAGTAAGGAATAATAAAGGTAAAAGCGGTTAATGGCTTTTCTTTTTCGCCCATTTGGCGATAATCCATATGCTTTTAGCGTTTTGCTTTTTACTCGCTTTATGCATAGTTGTACGCCACGTATACCTCGTTATTACCTTAATCGCTTGCTTTTTTCTTTTAGTTGCTTTTCGCATTAATATTTTTACTATATCGAAGCGGCTTTTTTTTTCATTTTTTTACGGCTTTGTATTTTTCGCGAAATAATTGCAACACTTTTTCGGTCCACCAGCTGCATTTTTCGCTTAACCCTTTGCGTTTTAAAACGGTTAAATCCTTAATTTTTAGTAAAATTTAGATTAATTCGTCGATTCGATTATCGATCGCTTTTAGGTCGTTAAAAGGTCGAATTAAATTTTGGATTTTATCGGTTGCTAAGTCCCTCGCGGTTTTTTTATCCTTTTTTTTCCAATTCCATTTTTTTCCTCCGGGATTTTTAATGTTTTACTTACCTTTTAAAAAATGGTAATTATCCCGGTATGGTCGCTGCCTTTTTATAACCATTTCGCGGGTTTTAGCACTTTTAAATCGCTTATAGCTTATAACAAATCGATGGTTATATTTTTGCATCGCGGTGCTAACCTCGTAGGGAAATCGCGGCGGGTTAATAAATGTATATTCCATGCTTTTACTAATCCTATTAATTTAAAATGTTTTATATGCATCGGTGGTTCGTTTATCTTTATTATTATCCAAAAGTTATGGTATAAGTTAAAATCGCCCATTATAAAGCTATAGCTTTTTAGTGGTTTTTGCGTAAAGTTATTAATAAATGTATGCTACTTTATAATCGTTATATTTCCTAAAATCGGGGAATATACTAACCAAATTGTAACGTTTTCGTTTTTAGTGCTTATAATTACTTTGCACCAGTTTAACTTCGCTTCGTATTTTAATATACGTAGCGTTAACTTTACGTAAAATATCGCTTTTGTAAAGGGTAAAAGGGGTTTTAATTACGGGAAAAAGGAAAGTGCTTATCCTTTTTCCTCGCTAAAATGGGTTTCCAATAACTTTTTATGCGGTTACGGCGTAAGTTTATGTAAATATTAGATAATGTTTCTTTTTATCCAAAATGGGCATTTAAAAGCGCCTTTTTTGTCTTTTAGTAGCTTTTAAATCGCTAATACGTCGAAATGACGGCTTTTTGCTAATAAAACGTTTAATACCTTAAGTTTCTCCTATGTTTCATTGCAATATTTTAAGCATTTAGGTTTAAATTAGTATAAGGTTTTTCCGTATTTCGGCGTATGCTTTCTGAACCTTTTGCGATTTCCCGGCGAATTTATATAGTTAGTAATAGGGGTTCGCTTTGGCTGGATTTTATTAAAACCGTTTTTAAAAGTAACGGTAACGCGGGGGTCGTCGACGACTTTAAGGATTTTATAATCCTTTAGGGTAGGGGTTTACAAGGTGGCTGCGACGGTGTTTTCGGCCGTTGGTTGCAAAAAAAAAGGTAGGATTGTGTTACAATTAGGGGTTTGCTCCTAGGGTAAAGCACCTCGGGGGTGGAAATGACAGTATTTCTAATCTGGTTAATAGGGGAACACGTGACTTGGAAGGACAATCTAATTGCTTGCCCCAGGGAATGCCTGGGAGCTAACTTAGGTTAACTAATGCTAAAGCCTTAGTTAAAGCTATTTAAGCCAGTAGGAAATCCATTTTTTATACATACCCGTAGGGAAGTACGGTAATGGTTTTTAATTTTTAATTTTTGGCAAATCACAAATCACTGCCTCCTGTGATTTGTAATTTTTGGCAAATTACAAATCACTGTTTCCTGTAATTTGTGATTTTTGGCAAATTACAAATCACTTTTGGCTTAGGTAACCGGGCCACGTGATAAAGGAGGGGGCTTTAAGCACGGTTCCACTTGTTTCCTGTGGTCCTAGTGCTTTAGGCCACCGTTCCTTCCCCTACCCCGCTTCCTGTCCCCGCGTCGGGTCGTAACAAATTGCTGCGTTATTTATATCCGCCGTTACGATTTTTTTAAAGCGCTTTATTTGGGTTTTGCTTATAAGCCTACCTAAAGTTCCCGGCGAATCCCTTTTCCTTTTTATAAAGGATGTCGGTCGGGGGGAAATCGACCGCGGCTTCGCGTTATCCTCCTTTTTGTTAAGCTTCGGGATTTGTAATTGGGGTTTTTTTTTTCGTAAAATTAAAAGTGGGAATTCGCGGCGTCGTTTCGGGTATTACGTTTAGCAATTCCTTATCGTTTTGTAAAATCGGGGTGTTTTTTCCTATTAAATGGTGCGGGTGTTCGTATAACGCGAAAAGCGTTGCTTTATTTTAATTTCGAATAGTACGTCGTTTATACCAGTTATTAATGCGGTTTTTTAAAAACTCCTTTTTTTTCGTAAGTTAAAAGGTTTTTAACGTAAGCGTTCGCCCACCGCGTTCCCGTTTTAACCTTTTTTATTAATGGTATTTTATTCGTTTTATTGCTTAGCATTTCTTTTTTATAAAGTGCTAGCTTTTCGTTCCTTATTGGTTTAAAATAAGCGGCGATGCGGCTCGCGGCGACTTTAACGGCGAGGTTGGTTGTTTTTTAAAGTAAGTGGGCCTTATAAACCACGCTTCCTTTTTTCGTTGTTATATTTATTTCCTAATAAGGCATTTTTAATCGTACAAAAAGTGGCTTACTTTGTTATACGGGATATAAAATGCGCCGTTAACATTTTTCGGCGACTTCGCTATTACCTTTTTTTTCTTTTCGCATTGTTTACCGTTATATTCTTTTAAACCGCATTATACGCATGCCGTGCTTAGCTTGCACTAGGGGCTTTTATGCCCCCAATTTTGGCATTTAAAGTATTAGGCGGTAGCTAGCTCGGGGTCGAAAAGACGGCATTAATACGTAACGTCGTCCTATCGAAAGTAGTTCTTTTAAAAGTGGATAGCTTTTTAAAAAGTTGTAAGTTGGATAAACGCCGTTACGGCAGCTCGTTTATCTTTCCGCTTTTACGCCGCTATCGTAAAGCGGCTAATGGCATTAGTTTTATTATTTTCGCGTAAGGTCGTTACTAAAGCAAACCGGTTTTTTACCTTTTCGTCGTCGTTAAAAAAAGGCGAAGTTTAATCGTTGGAAATCCCGTCGTTACCATTATAATCGTCGGTCGTTTTAATTGGAATCCGTGGGCTTTTTTTAGTTTACCGCTCGCAAAAAACGGTACGTATTACAAATATGGCCCGTAATGGTTTGCAAAGTCGTTAGGGGTATTTACTTCCTTTTATAAGTATTCCGGGTCGCGGTTACGTTTTTTGCGCATATTTAATACGTTTTGGCTTTTTTTTCCCGCTTTTTCTTTTATTTCCGCGTTTTTAAAATGTAAGCGAATGTTATTGGATAAATGCTAATAGGCCATTTCGACCTATTTTTAACTTAAAATGGTATTACACGCTTTACGAATCTCGTCCACGTGCATCCTTTTAATTCGCATGCCTTTTTCAATCGTTAAGATTTTATCGTCGATATAAAAGGCTGCTATTTTTTTAATCGTTGCTAGTCCCCGGTAATAGTTTTCAGGGTTTTTACGGCGATTTATGCCTAAATCCGTCCTTTTACTTTTCCGGTTTAAGCGTTTGGTGTCGTTTGTGTTTTTTTTTAATTGTCGTTTCGATGCGTTCGAGCGATTAAAAAATCGCTTACGTCGCTTCGGGGTTGATAATAGGGGTCCTCGGTTTTAAAACAATCGTTTCGATCGTTGCGAAATGTTCGACGAGGTTCGCGATAATTCCGGCGGCCGTAGTTTTTTTTTTTTTTTACTAAGCGATTAAAAGTACGTTTTAACGAATTTTATTATTTTTATAATAGTTTTAAGTCGATTCGAACTCGCGGGTAGTTTTTGTTATAAACGTTGCGTGTTATTCGTTAATGTTTCGATTCGCGTCGCGTATTTCGATTGGTTTAAGCTTCGGGCTTTTTCCATTGGCGCCGCGATTACGCCTCGAGCTATTATCGAGCCCGCCGCGCTTTAAGGCAACTCGGCGGCGTTAATTTTCGTAATGGCTTTAAATTTAAAATTAAGTGTTATCGTTTCCTTACGCGAGCCGTTAAAGTCCAGCCGTTTTTTTTAATAGCGTGTACGACTTTTATATATAAAAATGCTAAACTTAAACAAATGGATAAATTAAACGGATAAATTAAACTATAAAATAATATTTACGTTATTACGTTAATTACAAATAAAATAATTAGGTATAACGTGGTTTATTAATAAATAAGCTATATTAAGGAATGGGATAAAACACGTAATTACGCGATACTTTTTTTTCGCAATTAATTTTTTTATTAATAATAATATTAACGGAAAACGATAAAAGGCGGGTAATTTTTACCTTTCGGGTTTTACAATCCAATTTAAAACTAAATGTGCAAAAGGTTGTAAAAATTTATTTAATCGCGAAATTAATTTTGCAGCGTTAAAAGCGCGGCTAACCTGTTCGACGCGATATTATGCCAAAATTACGGAAATTAACGGAATCCGAAAAAAATGCGTTAATTAAGTACATATTTAAGTTAAATTTCTAAGCATTTCCTTTTTAACCTTTTAATGTTAAAAATATAATTAATAAATTGCTCGTTAAACGTAACGCGGGTATTATCGGCAAATGCTAAGTTAATAAGTTCGTTAAACGCCGCGCAAAGCTTAGCACGCGTTAAATTCGAAAATACGATTATTAAAAAGCTAAATGCGAAAATCCTAAACTTATTTTTACGTAGTTCGACTTTATGCGAAATATTATCGCCAAATATAGCATTTTAAACTATAACATTTACAATTTTAACGAAACTGGCGTTTTTATAAGTATAATCGCCGCTGTTATAGTTATTATAATATTAAAAAGCCGTAATAAAGCAAAATTAACTTAGTTTAATAACTGGAAATGGGTTATAATTATCCAAAAGGTTAATTATTACGGTTAAACAATCCTTTTTTTTATTATCGTTAAAAAGCAGTACCATTTAACTAATTAATATTCGAAAACCGATTTTCCACGCGATTAAGTTATCGTAATAAATTTTAACGGGTAAATTATAAACGAGCTCGGTTTAAAATAAATTTAGCATTTCGATAAATATATTGCATCGCGCAGGAAAAGCTCCCATCGTTTATTAATATTAAACGGCTACGAAAGTTACCATTTAACGAATTTCGAGTTTTATTATTAAAAATATAACATTATTACGTTTTGCATACTTTCGCATTCGTTTTACTTTTTTTAACCGCTTAACGTTAAATGCTTTAACCTAATAAAAAAAGCGTACGGTTAACAAATTAAGGATTAATAAAATCGCACGTTAATTACGTAATTAAAATCGAGTTTTTTTTCGGCGTTTAAAACGGCATTTTTAAATTTTATAATCCAAAAAAATATTTAAAAAGGTTTTTAAAAAGCTGGCTTTGCTTTTTTTAATTCGGATTTGGTTTTAAAAAAGTTAAACGTAAAGTTATAAACTTTAACTTTTTAAAAAAGCTTTTAAACAACCCCGAACTTTAAACTTTTAAAACGCTTTAAACAGTTAAAAACGCAATTTCGCAATTCGAAGATATTAAAACTTAAATTTCCAATTATTAAAGCAGCTTTTCGACATTTATGCTAATTGTTATAAACCATTTAACGAAAAAAGCTAAAGCAATTATACATCGGGTTAACCTTTTAAAAAAAGTGCTTTAAATTACAAAAAGCGAACGAAGCATTAAGTAAACGTTAAAGGTTAAAAAAACACGTGTTCGATTTAAAAGGTTATTTACTATTAACGAAGTACGAAATGTTTTAAACCAATAAAAGCTGGATAAATAATTACAGCAAAAAATGCGCGATTATAAAGGTTAGAAAAAAGGGCGACGACAACTTGTTAACGATGTAACACTTGCGGTAAAACCGGATATAATGCGCGTATTTGTTAAAAATAATAAAAATGTTAAATATATATATTCCAAATAGTTTAAATGGATTTTTAACGTTATTAAGTTAATATGTAAGTTAATTGTTTAAAAGTCGGGATGTTATAACCCATTCGCTAATATAACCTACTTATTAATAAACCACGTTAATTATTTTTATAACTTAATTCGCTTATAACAGCTTTATTTATAAAGCATAAAAATTATAACGTAGTTTACAAACGAGTCGCGCATACAAGCGAATCGCGCATTTTCCAATGCGATACGCGTTTCCCACCCAACTTTAATTTTTTAACAACCACAAATAAAATCGACATCGAAAAAAGCTAAAATTGTTCTCGCTATGCAAGCAATCCAATTTAATCGGGGATTAAGTTTGCGTTCGGCGGCTAAAGTTTACGATATTCCTAAATCCACATTGCGCGACCGACGCGCCGGCCGATTTGCTTAACGCGATAGCATGCCCAAATTACGAAAATTAACGGAATTCGAAAAGGAAGCGCTTATTAAATACATATTTAAGTTGGATTCCCGCGCATTTCCTCCCCGGCTTTTTAGTGTTAAAAATATGGCCAACCGACTGCTCGTTAAACGCGACGCGGGCGTTATCGGCAAAAACTAAGTCGCGAACTTCGTTAAGCGCCGCGCAAAGTTCGGCACGCGTTGGATTTAAAAGTACGATTACCAAAAAGCCAAATGCGAAAATCCTAAACTCGTTTTTGCGTAGTTCGACTTTATGCGGAATATTGTCGATAAATATGGCATTTTAAATAACGATATTTACAATTTCGACGAAACCGGCTTCCTTATAGGCATAATCGCCGCCGTTATAGTTATTACAATATTGGAAAGCCGTAATAAAGCAAAGTTAATTTAGCTTAGCAACCGGGAATGGGCTATAGTTATTTAAAAGGTTAATTATTGCGGTTAAGCGATTTTTTTTTATCATCGTTAAAAAGCAGTACCATTTAGCCAATTGGTATTTAAAAACCGGCTTTTTACGCGATTAGGTTATTTTAATAAATGCTAACGGGTGAATTACAAACGGGCTCGGCCTAAAATGGATTTAGCATTTCGATAAGCATATTATATCGCGTATAAAAAGCACTTATCGTTTGTTAATGCTAAACGGCTACAAAAGCTACCATTTGACGGATTTCGAGCTTTATTGCCAAAAATATAACATTATTACGCTTTAAATGCTTTTGCATTCGTTTTATTTTTTTTAACCGCTTAACGTTAAATGTTTTAGCCCGTTAAAAAAGGCGTACGGTCGATAAATCGAAAATTTAATAAAAATCGCACGTTAACCACGTAATTAAAGTCGAATTCCTTTCGGCGTTTAAAGCGGCATTTTTAAACTTTATAACCGAGAAAAACATTTAAAAAGGTTTTTAAAAAGCTAGTTTTGCTTTTTTTAATCCGGGTTCGGTTTTGGAAAAGCTAAATGTAAAGCTACGAATTTTAACTCTTTTAAAAAAGCTTTTAAATAACGCCGAACTTTGGACTTTTAAAACGCCGCGGATAGCTAAAAAAGCAACTTCGCAATCCGAACATATTAAAACTCGGATTTCCAATTACCGGAGTAGCTTTTCGTTACTTATACTAACGGTTATAAACCAGCTTATAAAAAGAACGAGTTTAATTATGCATTAAATAGCCCTTTTTAAAGCCGAAATTACTTCGCTACGCAAAGCGAACAAAGCATTAAACAAACGCCGGAAAGCTAAAAAAACACGTGTTTAACAAAAAGGGTTACATATTGTCGAAAAAATACGTAATGTTTTGAATTAAAAGGAGCTAAATAAGCAATTATAATAAAAAAAAGCGATTATAAAGGTTAATAAAAAAAAGCGATAACGACTTGTTAGCGATATGGCATTTGCGGTAAAACCGGACATAATGCGCGCATTTATTAAAAAAAAGTAAAAATGTCCGATATATATAATTCCGAATAGTTTAAATGGATTCCTAGCGTTGTTAAGTTAGCATGCGCGTCGATTAACCGGAGAGAGAGAGAAAGAAAGTATATTTAACGTCAGTGAATCGGGATCTACCAGTCCCTGCCTCCCAAGGGGCATATAACGTGCTAGCGCTACCTAAGCTTAACACTAGGCTATATGCTGCTATCGAGGCGGCTAACAAATTAAACCCGAAGGCACACGGGGGTCGGGCCGCATTCCGGCGCTCCTTGTTAGTGAGCGGGCAATCGACAATAGGGCGTAAAAATACGCCGGGGCGTTGTAAAGCGCTGCGGGTGGTAGTGATGCTGTTGGCCGGCGGGTATGCCGGAAAAGGGGTAAAGCCGGGTTTGGGCGGGGGAGGGGGTTTTCGGGACCTCCCTAAGCCCGGCCTAAAGTGCGGGGGATTAACGAGCCTACTGTTAATCCTAATAGTACAAAGGAAAAGGTTATGTATAGGCTTTTTAGGCCCTATTGTTATCGTCCGGCGATAGTGTAGTAGTTGGTGGCTTTAACGAACGAAGCAAAAAAGGAGGGCTTTTGGAAAAGCCGTTTCCAATATCCGGGCCTATCGAAAGCCGGGGGAGGGTCCGCTATAGCCATTTGTTTTTTGCCGTTTTAGCCAACCTGCAAAATACAGGGTGGGAAGGGGATTTGTTTCTTCCGCAGCGGCACGGGTTATCGTCTTCGTGCTGGAACTTTCGGTGGTACCAGTCGAAATCCCCGTGGCCGGTGCGTGCGGCTATTAGCCGTTGCAGTACCCTCCGGTGCAGCTGCAACGCTTCGGGCGTATGTTGTGGTGCCGGCGGGAGGCCTATAGCCTTATACCGATCCGGAAAGTTGTCCTTAAACCATGCGTTCCGGGCGTCCCGGGCCGTTTTCCGGGCTAAAGCCTTTACTCCGGCCACCGTTGGTTTAAAATGTTGGGGTATTGGCAGGGCCGATCCCAACTTTGCTTCGGCGTTTGCCTTTCGTTTCCGGGGATTCCCATATGGCCCGGGGACCAGCGTACGTATACCTGGTGTTTATCCATAAGCAATGGATTTCTTTAAAGCCCCTTGTGAACTATCAGGGCCGTGCTTAAACAGCCGTTGGCCGCCGAGGTGTTATCGAGGCACAAGTGGAAAGTGCAATTGCGGAAGCTCCAAACGGCTTTACGGAGGCCCATCGGGCCCCTTCCGCCTCGCCGTCGAATACTTCCGCGGGATGCGCCAGCCGGCCGTGCCCGGAAAGTTTGCGTTGGCCGGCTTGGTATATTACCCAGCCGTATCCAACTGCTCCGTTCTCTGCTTTGGACCCGTCGCTATATATTATAACGTCGGTGGGTGGGAGGGTGCAAAGCCACGCCGTAAATGCTTTAGCGGCTGCTTGCTTTTCTTGTATGGCCACCGTAAGCCCCGTATATTTATAAGGGAGGTAGGCCGGGCGGGTGCAAGCCGGAAGAAGTCCGGCCGTCCTTTGCAAGGAGGTTGCAAGCCTGCCGGGTAAGCCTGCCCTAGGCCCTCGGGCGTTAAGGGCCGGCTTGGCCGCTGCGGCCAGGGGGTGTTCTTCCGGAACCGTATTTATACGGGCCGCAAAACGGAGGCGGGCTTGTTCCAAAAGCGCCTGGGCGCCTGGGATGCCGGATTCGTAATGCAATGCGTTTATCGGTGTGGTTTTCCAAGCTGGGACCACTGCCTTAAGGGACGCGGTTAAGGCTTTATCGACCCGATCGATTAAATGGCCTTGGCGGATAATTTGCTGTTGTGCCGGCTTGTACGGGTGTGGTTTAGTTTTACCCCTATACCATACCTCGGCCCCGTATAAAGCCGTAGGGATTATAACCGTTGTGACGGCTTTGTAAACCGAATGTGCCGGTATCCCCCCTATCGAATTCGTAAGCCTTCGGAGGTGGTTGGCAACGCTTTGGGCTTTTGCAGCCCTGTTTTCCACGTGGGCTTTAAAATTAAGCCTTTGGTCGAAAAGGACCCCTAACCACCGTAAAGCTCCTGTAGCTTGTTGTATGGTAAGGCCCTCCGCCGTAACCGCTGGGGTTGTGGGATTTCTCCGTCTGGAAAAATGCATAAGCTCGCACTTCCCCGGGTCGAAAGCAACCTTATTAGCCCTGCCCCAACGTAGGATTTCCGTAACCGTAGCCCCTGCTTTACGGGAGCACTCCTCCGGAGTGCTACCCGTTACGCAAATGCCTATATCGTCCGCGTATCCGTACCTAATCGCTTTTGCTTTGGGTAGGATTTCGGCCATATAAAGCATAAATAGGACCGGTGACGCCGGTGACCCTTGGGGTAGCCCGCAGTCCGGGGAAAAAGGGGGTGCCGTGGCGTCCTCCAAACGCACTTTAACCACCCTGTTTCCTGCAAAAGATGATACCCATCGTACTAACGTTGGATCCCAGCCTTGGTTTAGAAGCCTTTGAAGGAGCCTCCGGCGAAGTACGGCGTCGAAAGCCCCTTGTACATCCATGGTAACGAGGGCGGCCGTTTTATGCTTTTGGAAGGCCCGTTCCACCTCGTGGGCCACGCATGCCGTTAAATCGATGGCGGCCTTTTTCGGGGTAGCCCCGGCGTGTTGCGGGGCTATAAGCCCGTGTTGTAATGCGAGGGATGCCATCCGCGAAGCCACCAGCCGCTCCAGCCCTTTCCCTAAGCACGGGAGTAAAGCTATCGGGCGGTAGGATTTTGGGGGGGGGGGGGGGGAGAGGAGAGAGAGAGAGAGAGAGAGTATATTTAACGTCAGTAAGTCGGGATCTACCAGTCCCTGCCTCCCAAGGGGCATATGACGTGCTAGCGCTACCTAAGCTAAACATTAGGCTACATGTTGCTATCCGGCGGCTAGCAGAATTAAACCATAGGGCAAGCCAGCAGAAAAAAAAAAAAAAAAAAAAACCGGCCTACCCAAGGCACACGAAAGTCGGGCCGCATTCCGGCGCTCCTTGTTAGTGAGCGGGCAATCGGCAAAAGGGCGAATAAACGCCAGGGCGCTATAAGCGCTGCTATGGTGGTAGAAAGAGCAATCAGCCGGCAAAGCGCCGGAGTAAAGTCAGGGCCGGGCGGAGGGCCACAATGGCCCCCCATTTAAAACCCGGCCAAAGAAAGAAAATTCGAGAGCTGGAGGGCCTAGTTCCAACCCGGTGTGCTCCTTGTGTGTCGCGTATCGAACGACAGGCTGCGCGGTTTGCCAAACGTGGTGCGGGTCCCGGAGGCCGTACGGTCACGCTGGCAAACAAAGCCGCGCGAAAACCTTGCGCGTGCGATGCCACCTATACATGCGTATAGCCCGGCGTGACAACAAACAAAAGCGCGTGCCGTCAAGGCAAATTTTGCGCGTGCGTGCTTAGGCAGGTGCCTAAGCAGGCCAATCTTGCGCTATGCGTATCGTCGGATGCTGGATGCGAGCCAAAAAGGAGCCGCGAGTATAGCGGGAAAGGCGACGGCTGGTGCCGTGGAATAACGGCGGCCGTAGTTGGCGGAAAAGGGCGGGGCCGGTGCCGTGGTGCTGGTAATGGTGCTGGTAATGGTGGTGTGGTGTGGTGTGGGAAAGGGAAGGGGAGGGGAAACGGCGGCCTTATTTGGCGGGGACGGCGGCGGCCGGGCCGGCTTTTCGTCCAAGGTAGCTAACTACTTGCCGGCCAGCAGTCTTCTTGTGCGTTCGAGTCGTTTCGGCGCGTGTCGGGTATCCGCGAGGCGAAAACGAAAGGAAGTTAAAGGGCGGTTAACCTGGTAATGCGAGGAGGTTGGAGCAATCCAATTGTCGAGGGTTTCGGCGCGCGCGAAGCGCGCCCTGGGCTGCGAAGGGTGCAGGCCTTCCCATCAGCTAGCAATAGGTGCCCCGAGCCTTTGCTAGCCGACTTTTTCTGCATTTTTAGCCCAGTTGCGTCGTCGTCGTCGTTGTTAAAAGGACGTCGGCGAACGCGGGCGAAACAAAGCCAAATGGCTTGTTAGCGCCTAGATAATAGCACCGGCTTATTCTGGTGGAATTAACACCAAAAATAGCCGTGCACCTTAGCGGGCCCTTAACAGCGGGTTCGATAAAAGGATTTTTTCGAGGGAAGGTATTAGGGATTTGCAAAAAGAGAGAAAGAAAAAGTATATTTAACGTTAGCTAGTCGGGATTTACTAATCCTTGCCTCCCAAAAGGCATATAACGTGCTAACGTTACTTAAGCTTAACACGAAGCTATATATTACTATCGAAACGGCTAACAAATTAAACTATAAGGCAAGCCAGCAAAAAAAAAAAAAAAAAAAAAAAAAGGCCTACCTAAAGCACACGGTTTTTGGGCCGCATTCCGGCGCTCCTTGTTAGTGAGCGGGCAATCGGCAAAAGGGCGAATAAACGCCGGGGCGTTATAAGCGCTACTATTAGTAGTAAAGGAAAGCAATCGGCCGGCAAAATGCCGGGAAAGTGCAAAGCCGGGTGTAAGCGGAAGGGATCGCAACGGTCCCCCTTTAAGCCCGGCCGAAAAAAAAGAAAGTTCGGGGGCTAAAAGGCTTAATTTTAACCCTATATACTCCTTATATGTTTATCGCGTGTTAACGATACGCTGCGCGGTTTGCCAATAGTAGGACGATTAAAGCCGTGCACGATACGGGTAATAAACAAAACCGCTTAGGATTTTAAAAATCTTGCGCGTGCGTGCTTATATAGCAAGCCAAACTTGCGCCGTGCGTATCGTGGGTGCGGTCGACTAAAAAGAAATCGCGTGGGTGGTAAAAACGAGGAGTCCCGAAAATGGCGGGGGACGGCGGCGGCCGGGCCGGCTATTCGTCCAATGTGTTTTAATTGCTTGCCGGCCTGCAATTTTCTTATGCATTTCGAAATCGTTTCGGCTCGATGCGCGAAGCAAAAGCGAAAAGGAAGTCGAAAAGCGGTTAGCTTAATAATGCGCGAAGGTTAAAGCAATCCGATTGTCAAAGGTTTCGGCGCGCGCGAAGCGCGCTTTGGGCTGTAAAGGGTGCAGGCTTTCCTATTAGCTAGCAATAGGCACACCGAACCTTTGCCAGCTTATTTCTTTTGCATTTTTAGTTTAATTGCGTTATCGTCGTCGTTATTAAAAGGACGCCGGCGAACGCGGGCAAAATAAAGCTAATTGGCTTATTAGCGCTTACATAGCGTTTCCGATTTATTTTGGTAAAATTAATACCAAAAATGGCCGGGCTTTTTTAACGGCCACTAATAGTAAGTCCGTTAAGAAGAATTTTTCGAAAGAAGGTGCTTAGGGATTTGCAAATTGGCTAGCCGGAGGTGTTTAGGGTAGTGGAAATTAGCTAAATGGTATAAACCGCCGATTTGGTAAAGGGAAAAAAAGAGAAAGAAAAAGAAAGAAAAAAAGTATATTTAACGTTAGCAAATCGGATTTACTAGTCTTTGCTTCCCAAAAGGCATATAACGTGCTAGCGCTACTTAAGCTTAACACGAGGCTATATATTGCTATCGAAACGGCTAACAAATTAAACTATAAAGCAAGCTAGCAAAAAAAAAAAAAAAAAAAAAAAAAAAAAAAGGCCTACCCAAGGCACACGGTTTTTAGGCCGCATTCCGGCGCTCCTTGTTAGTAAGCGGGCAATCGGCAAAAGGGCGAATAAACGCCGGGGCGCTGTAAGCGCTGTTATTAGTGGTAAAAAAAAGCAGTCGGCCGGCAAAGTGCCGGGAAAATGCAAGGCTGGGTGTAAGCGGAAGGGATCGCAACGGTCCCCTTTTAAGCCCGGCCAAAGAAAGAAAGTTCGGGGGTTAAAAGGCCTAATTCCAAACCTGTATGCTTTTTGTATGTTTATCGCGTGTTAACGATACGTTGCGCGGTTTGCCAATCGTAAAACGATCGAAGCCGTGCACGATACGGGTGATAAACAAAACCGCTTAGGATTTTAAAAATTTTACGCGTGCGTGTTTAAGCAGGCTATGGCGTGCTTAAATAGGCCAAACTTGCGCCGTGCGTATCGTTAAAATGCGGTCGACCGAGAAAGAGTCGCGAGGATGGTAAAAACGCGAAGTCGCGAAAATGGCGAGGACGAGGAGTCGCGAAAATGGCGAGAGTGAGTAAGTGAGTATATTTAACGTTAGTAAGTCGGGATTTACCAGTCCCTGCCTCCCAAGGGGCATATAACGTGCTAGCGCTACCTAAGCTAAACATTAGGCTACATGTTGCTATCCGGCGGCTAGCAGAGTTAAACCCGAAGGCACACGAAGTCGGGCCGCGTTCCGCGCTTTGTTAGTAGCGGGCAATCGGCGGTAAGGCGTATTATATACGCCAGGGCGTTGTAAAGCGCTGCGGGTGGTAGTAGTGCGTTCGGCCGGCGAGTATGCCGGTAAAGGGGTGGGGCCGGGTTTTAAGCTGGAAGGTTTCGGACCCCCAAAGCCCGGCCGGAAGTGCGGGGGACCAACGAGCCTACTGTTGTCCTGGTGTACAAAGGAAAAGGTGTAGGAGAATAAGGAAAAGGATGTATGCGGGCTTTTTAGGCCCGTTGTTATCGTCCAGCGATAGTGTAATAATTGGTAGCTTCGGCGAACGAAGCAAAAAGGAAAGGCTTTTAAAAGCCGTTTCCAATATCCGGGCCTGTCGGAAGCCGGGGAGGGGTCCGCTATAGGCCATTTATTTTCTGCCGTTTTAGCCAACCTGCAAAATAAAGTGGGAAGGGATTTGTTTTTCCGCAGCGGCACGGGTTATCGTCTTCGTGTTAACTTTCGGTAATACCAGTCGAAATCCCCGTGCCGGTGCGTGCGGCTATTAGCCGTTGCAATACCCTCCGGTGCAGCTGCAACGCTTCGGGCGTGTTTTGGTGCCGGCGGGAGGCCTATAGCCTTATACCGATCCGGAAAGTTGTTTATAAACCATGCGTTCCGGGCGTCCCGGGCCGTTTTCCGGGCTAAAGCCTTTACTTCCGGCCACCGTTGGTTTAAAATGTTAAGGTATTGGCAGGCCGATCCCAACTTTGCTTCGGCGTTTGCCTTTTCGTTTCCGGGGATTCCCATATGGCCCGGGGACCAGCGTACGTATACCTAATGTTTATCCATAAAGCAATGGATTTTTTAAAAGCCCTTTATAAACTATTAAGGGCCGTGCTTAAACAGCCGTTGCCGCCGAGGTGTTATCGAGGCACAAGTGGAAAGTGCAATTGCGGAAGCTCCAAACGGCTTTACGGAGGCCCATCCGGGCCCCTTCCGCCTCGCCGTCGAATACTTCCGCGGGATGCGCCAGCCGGCCGTGCCCGGAAAGTTTGCGTTGCCGGCTTGTGTATTACCCAGCCGTATCCAACTGCCCCGTTTTTGCTTTGGACCCGTCGCTATATATTATAACGTCGGTGGGTGGGAGGGTGCAAGCCACGCCGTAAATGCTTTAGGGCTGCTTTTTTTTTATGGCCACCCGTAAGCCCCGTATATTTATAAGGGAGGTAGGCCGGGCGGGTGCAAGCCGGAAAAAGTCGGCCGTTTTTGCAACGAGGTCGTATGCTTGCCGGGCAAGCTTGCTTTAGGCTTTTAGGCGTTAAAGGCCGGCTTGGCCGCTGCGGCTAGGGGGTGTTTTCTGGACCGTATTTATACGGGCCGCAAAACGGAGGCGGGCTTGTTTTAAAAGCGCTTAGGCGCTTGGAATGCCGGATTCGTAATGCAATGCGTTTATCGGTGTGGTTTTCCAAGCTGGAATTATTGCCCGAAAGACGCGGTTAAAGCTTTATCGACCCGTCGATTAAATGGCCTTAGCGGATAATTGCTGTTATGCCGGTTGTACGGGTGTGTTTGGTTTTGCCTTTATACTACACCTCGGCCCCGTATAAAGCCGTGGGATTATAACCGTCGTGACGGCTTTTGTACCGAATGTGCCGGTATCCCCCTTATCGAATTCGTAAGCCTCGGAGGTGGTTGCAACGCTTTGGGCTTTTGCAGCCCTTTCGACGTGGGCTTTAAAATTAAGCCTTTGGTTGAAAAACCCCTAACCACCGTAAAGCTCCTGTAGCTTGTTGTATGGTAAGGCTTTCCGCCGTAACCGCCGGGGTTGTGGATTTTTCCGCTTAAAAATGCATAAGCTCGCACTTCCCCGGGTCGAAAGCCCTTATTAGCCCTTTCCTAGCGAGGATTTCCGTTACCGTACCCCTGCTTTACGGAAGCACTCCTTCGAGTGCTACCCGTTACGCAAATGCCTATATCGTCCGCGTATCCGTATAACGCTTTTGCTTTGGGTAGGATTTCGGCCATATAAAGCATAAATAACCGGTAACGCCGGTAACCTTGGGTAGCCCGCAGTCGGGAAAAAGGGGGTGCCGTGGCGTCCTCCAAACGCATTTAACCACCCTGTTTTTGCAAAAAATAATACTTATTATATAACGTTGGATCCCAGCCTTGGTTTAGGAGCCTTTAAAAGCTTCCGGCGAGTACGGCGTCGAAAGCCCCTTATACATTATGGTAACGAGGGCGGCCGTTTTATGCTTTTAAAAGGCCCGTTCCACCTCGTGGGCCACGCATGCCGTTAAATCGATGGCGGCCTTTTTCGGGGTAGCCCCGGCGTGTTGCGGGCTATAAGCCCGTATTGTAATGCGAGGGATGCCATCCGCGAAGCCACCAGCCGCTTTAGCCCTTTCCCTAAGCACGGGAGTAAAGCTATCGGGCGGTAGGATTTTGGGTCCGTTAAATCCGTTTTATTCGGCTTTTTTAGCATAACCACTTCCGCTGTGCGGAAAAAGGGCTGGGTTGCCCGGCCCTAAAGCAAGCCTCGAAAAAGGCCCTAACGTATTCCCCTATTGCCGGCCACGCCGTTATAAGTAGTTAACCGTTAGGGAGTCGACGCCCGGGGCCGTGTTTGCCGTGCTAACGGTGCACTTCCGGCATTCCTCCAAAGGGACGTGGGGGTTCCACAGGAGTTGTGCGGTCCTTTAGGTAGCCCTTTGCTATAACGGGTCCTCCTGTAAGTCGTCCTCCGCCGTAAACCTACGGAGGATTTTACGGCTTAATGCTTTCGCTTTATCCCCGGGGCTACTATCACCTCCCCGTTAATATTTAACGGGGGAGCCGTATAACCGGTGTAAGTTTGTGCCATTTTACGGCCCGGTATAACGCTGTTAAAAATCCACTTTTTTTTAGCACGCTAGCCCAATGCTGTCTTTTAGCCGCCCGGATCGTTGCTTTTAAAACACGGGCTTTGGCCGTAAAAAGCCCCCCATTTGCCATAGCTTTTGCAAGGTCCCGTTATGCGTTAACGCACTTTTCGTTCCACCAGGGTTAGCCTTTTCTTTAGCTTTAAGCCCCCGGCTAAAAGCTATTAACGCATTTTTTAGCAGGTTTATTAATACCGGCCGTTTTATCCAAGTAATTCGCCGTGCATGGATTTGTAAATGGCGGTAAGCTACCAGCCCCCGTTGTTACCGCGTTTGCGAAAAACGGTAGTTTATCGTTTAGTAGCGTAACACGCCGGCAGTCCGAAACGGAATTATTACGGTTAAAACTTCGATCGTATCAGCGGTGGTCCGAATCGGTTGCTAGCGAAGGGTCGATTTCCGCTATTGCTAAAGGGGCGTTGGAAAAGGTAAAATCCAAAACGCCTTTATCGTTATGCGTAAGTTGGCCTAAGTTAGTAAGTAGGAGGAGGTTATAGGTATTAACCTATTGGGTTATATTTAACCCTTATTCCTATTACCTTTAACCGGATCCCACGCCGGGAACCCTTCGTTAAAGCCCCAGCTATAATGCATTTTGCCGTTAAGCGCCAACGTAGCAAAAGGTTTAACGAGGGTTCCGAAGGGTCCCCTAAAGGCTTATAACGTTAACAAAGGTGCACCCGGCGACGGTAAGCCAAAGGATGTCCCGGGTGTTGCCTGCCGGCCGGTCGCTACGGCCGAGCCCCGGGTTTTTCCGTACGTAGGTTATCACCCTGGGTTGGTTTGTGGTCGTGCTAGCTATCCACCAGTAAATAGCTCGTACGACGGGTGGTGCAAAGCATAAGCTTCCCTTTTCCACGCGCTAAAGGCTTTGCATTAGCACCACGTCGATATTTTGCTCCAAAATAGTTGGAGTAAAATAGCCCCCGCTTCCCAGCTACGTCGAACGTTCGCTTGGGCGGCGGTTAAAGCACGGCGTTCGGGGCGAAGCCCCGGGCGCCGGGCCTTATTGCCATGCGTTTGTTGTATCCGGTTGGCTGCTGGCATACGTAAAAGCGGCGTTGGTGTATTGGGGCTTTGGTTTAGGTTGTTCCGGCGGTACCGTCGGTTTCCTCCGGGGTTTCCGGTTATTTCGATAGCCCTTTCGGGCTCGGGGAGGTCCAGTTCCATATCCGCCAGTACTTCGTATTGGTTGTTAAAACTAACCTAAGTTTTTGGCAGGGTGCTTTTCCCTGTCGGCCGTACGGGCCGCGCCTTCGGGGCTGGCGGTTTGCCGGGCTTTCCTCGGCAGCGTCGCGGTGGCAGCAGCGGCAGGAACGGCGGCGGCGGCGGGGTAACGGAAGCAGCGGCGTGTACCGGCCGCGGGATTAGCATTAGCGGTAGCGGTTATAACGGAATTGTCCGTAGGTAACCGCGGTTGTAAAAAGGTGTTAGCGGTGGCAGCAGCGGCGGCAGCGGCGGCTTCCACCTTTTTTACCGCCGCCCGGTACGCTTGTGCGCCTAATTTCCTAACCGCGCCTTTTTCCCCACGGGTTAAATGCTTTAGCACTCCGTTTACCCGTACAGGCTTTATAAAACAGTTCGGGTGGTCGGCTGGGTAGGGCCCGAGCAGTTCGCGCATTGCAAGGGGGCTATACACGGTTGTACGTGCCGGTCGTCGTTTATTTTCCCGCATTAAAAGCACCTATCGGCCCGGGCGCAGTTACGGGCCACGTGGAAGCCGTGGCAGCCAAAAGTGTGCTAGGTAACCGGCGGGTGTCGTTATACGCGGCGTGAGAAAAAAGTGGTCCCCTAAAGCCTAAACCCGGCCATTTGCGTATAAAGGGATATAATTCACGATATACGCTTTTAATAATCGACGCCGGCCTCGAAAGGCTTAACGTTTGCCGGTTTGTGCTTTATTTAGGCTTTCACTTCCTCCCGAACCAATTTATCCGATACCGGAACGCATTGTTTAAAGCCGTTAGTTAAAAGGTAAAGCAGCCGGAAATTACATAATTATATTAAATTTCGGGCTTTCCGATCCTTTCGGCGTTATATAAACGGCCTAGTTTAAATCGGTGCTGCAAAAGCCGGCTTTAAATATTGGCCGTTTTTGCTTTTAATACGAACCCGGTAAAAGATCGGTACGCTTCCGGGACGTCGGCCGTCGTAAACAGCAGGTTTTTGCTATTGGTAAAGGTTTTGCGAATGCTAAAACCCGTTTGTTAGTTAGCCTAAGCCTGCCGTTTTTCCGGGATTTTAACGAACATTTGGAAGTCGGCTTTAAAGCTTGTTAATAGGCGGGGTGCCCGGGTAATTTAAAACGTACGGCCCCGAAAAGCTTATACGGGTTATTAGGGTTGTTAGTGGCCCTCCCGGGCCACCGACGCGTAAGTGGCCGGGGGCGCGCGTTACGAGGGCTTCGGGGCCCTGTATAAGCTTTTTTCCTTTTCGGCCGGCGTAAGTAGGCTGAAAAAGGCTTGTTTAGCGTAGTCGATAAAACAATTTTTCCAGCCGTTGGTTTCGGGGATTGCTTCCGCCGGAAAAAAGGCAATGCCGGCGTTAATAAATCGGGCCAGCGTAGCGCAAATTAAGGCCGTTTGTTATTATTTGCGGTTATAACTCGCAATAATTTCCTCCGCGGCCGCCGCAGCCGACCCGACAGGTAAGCGCGTACGCCGGCGTTAGGGGAGGGGGGGAGGGGCACCTGTGCCGGTGCTGCCGTTGTGGGAGCCTTTTTAGCCCTAATCGGGCCCTGTTAGGTATTGCTAATTCCGCAACGGGAACGGCGTAATCGGGTGCGCTAACGCGCGGGGGGGCCCGGGTGGTAGCGACACGTTCCTCCGGGCTGTTAGGCCGACGAGGAGGGCGCGCGCCACCTTATTAGCCGAAGGGGGGGCTATTGGCAACGGCATGTTGCCGTCGCCAGCGCCGTTGGCGGGTGTGGTTATTGGTGTTAGGTCGCTAATTGGCGGGTGTTAAGGATTGGTATGCAATTTGGCAATGTGCACTAACAGCGCAATGCCAAGAATTGGTAAATTCGAGGAAGGTGGAAAATGGCGGGGTACGGCGGCGGCCGGGCCGGCTATTCGTCTAATGTGTTTTAATTGCTTGCCGGCTTGCAATTTTCTTATGCATTTCGAAATCGTTTCGGCTTAGTGCGCGAAGCGAAAGCGAAAAGGAAGTCGAAAGGCGGTTAACCTGGTAATGCGTAAAGGTTGGAGCAACGAATGTCGAAAAATGGCGCGCGCGAAGCGCGTTTTGGGTTGTAAAAGGTGCAAGCTTTCCCATTAGCTGGCAATAAGCACCTCGAACTTTTGCTAGCCTATTTTTTTGCACTTTTAGCTTAGTTGCGTCGTCGTCGTCGTTGTTAAAAAAACGCCGGCGAACGCGGGCAAAACAAAGCCAATTGGCTTGTTAGCGCCCATATAGCGTTTTCGACTTATTTTGGTAAAACTAGTACCAAAAATAGCCGGGCTTTTTTAACGGCCACTAATAATAGGTCCGTTGGGAAGAATTTTTCGGGGGAAGGTGTAAAAGGAAAAAGAGAAAAAGAAAGAAAAAAGTATATTTAACGTTAGCTAATCGGGATTTACTAATCCCTGCTTTTTAAAGGCATATAACGTATTAACGCTATTTAAGCTTAACACAAGGTTATATATTGCTATCGAAGCGGCTAACAAATTAAACTATAAAGCAAGCCAGCAAAAAAAAAAAAAGAAAAAAAAAAAAAGGAAGGCCTACCTAAAGCACACTGTTTTTAAGCCGCATTTCAGCGCTTTTTGTTAGTAAGCAAGCAATCGGCAAAAAGGCGAATAAACGCCGGGGCGTTATAAGCGCTGCTATTAGTAATAAAGGAAAGCAATCGGCCGGTAAAATGCCGGGAAAGTGCAAAGCCGGGTGTAAGCGGAAAGAATCGCAACGGTCCCCTTTTAAGCCCGGCCGAAAAAAAAAAAGTTTGGGGGCTAAAAAGCCTAATTCCAACCCTATATACTCCTTATATGTTTATCGCGTGTTAATGATACGTTACGCGGTTTGCCAATCGTAAAACGATTAAAACCGTGCACGATACGAGTAATAAACAAAACCGCTTAGGATTTTAAAAATCTTACGCGTGCGTGCTTATGCAGCAAGCTAAATTTGCGCCGTGCGTGTTGTGGGTGCGGTCGACCGAGAAGGAGTCGCGTGGGTGGTAAAAACGAGGAATCCCGAAAATGGCGGAGGACGGCGGCGGCCGGGCCGGCTATTCGTCCAATATGTTTTAACTGCTTGCCGGCTTGCAATTTTTTTATGCATTTCGGAATCGTTTCGGCTCGGTGCGCGAAGCGAAAGCGAAAAGGAAGTCGAAAAGCGGTTAGCCTAATAATGCGCGGAAATTGGAGCAATTCGATTATTAAAAGTTTCGGCGCGCGCGAAGCGCGTTTTAAGCTGTAAAAGGTGCAAACTTTCCCATTAGCTGGTAATAAGCACCCCGAACTTTTACCAGCCTACTTTTTTTACATTTTTAACTTAGTTGCGTTATCGTTATCGTTGTTAAAAGGACGCCGGCGAACGCGGGCAAAATAAAGCCAATTGGCTTATTAGCGCTTATATAGCGTTTTCGACTTATTTTAATGGAATTAATACTAAAAATAACCGGGCTTTTTTAACGGCTATTAATAGTAGTGTTACGACCAGCATGTAAGCTTTCGGGATAGCAAGGCAAAAGGGGCCCCCGAAGTGGTGCCTTCGCCCCGCCCCGGTTACATGGAGTTACGTAAACCAAAAGGGATTTGTGGATTTATAATAAAGCAATAAATTTAAAAAAGGATTTGTAAATTTATAACAAAGTAATAAATTCAAAAAGGATTTGTGGATTTATAGTAAAGCTATAAATCCAACTTAATATAAAGCAAAAAGCAACATGTATATAAAAAATAAATTTCCTATTGTTTTAAGTAGCTTTAACTAAAGCTTCGGCATTAATTAATTTAAATTAGCTTTTAAACATCCCTTAAGGCAAATAATCGGATTGTTTTTTTAAGTTACGTATTCCTTTGTTAACCAAATTAAAAATATTGTCCTTTCCACCCCCGAAATGCTTTACTTTAAAAGCAAACCGTTAATTATAACATTTTAACTAATCCTGTTTAGTACTTCGTTAAAAGGAAAACAATGCAATTATAACGAGCAGCAATAAAAAGCTTAAAAAGGAAAAAACCACGGTTTTTACCTTTAACAGTGTTAAATACGACTTTAACGAAGCAGCTAATACGGCCAGCCTTTTTAAGGTTATAGCGAACGAAATGGCTAAAAGTTAAGCCGAAGTAAAACAATTTACTACGAAATTAATGTCCTTCGAAACACCTATCGCAATTCGAGCGTACAAGTTCCCGTTCCCGGATTTTTACGAAAAGGAAAACGGCAAGCTTAAAACGTTCCTTACCGAATGCAAAAGCTATTTTAAGTTTTACAAATAGCAGTTCGTAAGCGAGGAATAAAAGGTTGCCTACGTTGCTATTAGGCTGGACGGTAAAGTAAAAAAGTGGTTTTAGCCAACCTAAAGCGATTACCTTAAAAGGTACGAGGATAGCCAAAAAACCACTAAGTTTATTTTCGTTAACTTTAAAACTTTCGGAAAAAAGGTTGGAAAAGTGTTCGGAATAGTCGACGAAACCCGAATCGCCGAAAGGGACTTATTAGCTTTTAAATAACGGGGCCCGCAGCTAAATACGCAGCGGATTTCCAACGGATTAGCATTAAGCTTAACTAAAACGACGTTATATTAATGCTGTATTTTTATAACGAACTACGTAACAACGTAAACGACGAACTCGCAAAGCAAAACCGCCCCGAGTTTTTTACGGATTACGTTAAAAACGCGGTTCGCATTAGCGATAAATTATACGAACGATAACAAAAAAAAAAAGCTATAAATAAAAAAAGTGGTGCAAAATAAAGCTAACCAGAAAAAGGCTAAATAGCAGCCGATTATAACATATTGTACGTATTTAAGCCTTATAAACTTTAGCGTAAAGGCTGCGTACTAGCAAAAGCAATATAAAAAACTAAAGCAAAACCCGAAAAACGGGAAATGCTTTAAATGCGGCTAAACGGGCCATATTAAGGTTAATTGCCTTTAAAAGAACGATAACTGACAGGTAGTTAACTTTTAGCGAATATAAAAAAGCGCGGCATAAAAAAGACTATATTTCGGGCTAGTGTTTAATTAAACGCATAATTACGATAAACTATATGCCACATACTAATTCGATAAGGAAGTTACCGGATGGTACTTTTGGAAACCTTAAAACGTTTATATGCTTAAAGCTATAAAAATCGAATACGATAGCGAGGGGGAGCAGCCCGTCGCTTCCGGGTTTACGGATTTAAAAAGAGAAAACGACGCCGTCCTTCGTGGAGCTTAAAAAAGGATAACCTTAGCAAGTGGTTCGGAAAAAGGAAAAGCCCGAAAAGAGCTTTTAAACTAAACACACCTTTTTCGAAAGTCGGAAGACTTTAATATTAACGCTAAAATAAATTAAAACGGTTAAACTTTCGAAATAGCTAAGTTTTAAAAACGAGCAAAAGGTTTAAACGGCACGACCTTTGTACTTATGGTTCGTAAAAAATAAGCAAGTTAAAAAGGCTAGCGCGCTTTTACACACCTCGACGTATCGAAGTGTTTTTAAAACGTTAAAGTTCTAAAACACCTGGATAGCCCGTTATATTACGCTACCCCGGCGGACGGAGATAATGGCCAACTTTTATCGTGGTTTAGCAACTAGTAGGAAGTTAAATATGCTAGTTACAGGTTTAACGACGCAAACGAGCCAAAACAAACCGCGCTAAATCCCAAAAATCACTTTAGCATCGTTATAAAACACTTTAAACATTTGTACCTTTTTTAGGCACAATGTATTTACGGGAAATGCAAATTTCATTTACAACCCAAGCTTAAATACGACTTTTTTCCACGGAAATTAGGAAGCAAGCCAAAAGTTAAACCCCGTTTGGCATTTTAATTGCCACGATAAAAACCAGCCTAAATCGGCAGGTTTACCGCAGTTTTTAAACCCAGCGAACGATACCCGATACTATGTGTTACTAAAACGCTCGATTAGGGAAAGTGCGAAATTATAAAATGCAAAAAGCACATATTATAAAAAGCGGAAGCTTGGTATTAGGGGATTACGCGAACGTATGTCCCGTTTAACCCGGACAAAAGTACAAACGTACGGTACTCGTTCCTTTTACCAAAAAACTAAAAAAAACCACCCGAACGGAGGATACGGAATGGAAAAAAAGGAAAACCGATAAAAACCCTCGCGATAGTAAAATCGAATTAACTATACGATTTATTAATATTCCAAATAAAATATTAAAGGAAAAAGGTTAAAATGATAATCGATTGCGAAGCATAAAGCGATTATATATCGCTATAAACGGTTAAACGGTATAAAATTCCTACGAAACGGAAATACTAACCGTATTAACTAAAAACGGTTAAAAAAATACCTATCGCTTATAATAAAGGATAAATCGATTAAAAAACATAGTTAGTAATATTACGCACCCGGAATAGGAAAAACGTTATTGTTATATTAAATAAGCTGGATATAAAAAAAGGAAATGTAATTTTCGAAATCCTTTAATTTAGGAAAAACAATTTACAGATAAATTGAACTACCGGCCAAGTTTAATAGGAAAAGCTACGAGCAATTAAAACGGTTTACCAATTACGAATTTTAAATCGTAAGCGTAAAAAGCAACGAAAGGAAATTATAACGGTAATAGGATTTAGCAATTTACCTTTGCATTTAGCATCGACGAATACGCGACTATCCAAAGCGGAAAGCGATTAAAACGACCAAATTAATATTAAAAAACGGCTCGCGAATGTTCCGGAAAAATACCACAAATATAAAAAATTGTTTTGGAAAAACCTAAAAACGGTGCTTTCCGAATATAAACCGTTCGATTTTAAAATTAAGCTTAAATTAAAAACGTAATTAAAATACCAAAAGCTGTACTAACTTAGCCCCCAGCAATAGGAGGTGTTAAAAAAACAGCTGAAGGAAAATTTACGAAAAGGACATATTAAACCTTCCGATTTTTTAATAAAATACGAAATTTTATAAAAAAAAAAGAAAAACGGACGGAGCGAATATGCATCGATTACTATTAGTGCATATAATGCACTAAGATATTAAAGTTATTAATTACGTCGTATGGCGTGATTTAAGGTTTATACTTACCCTGTAATGTTTTAACTTACCTTGTAAGTGAAACGCTTACCCCGCACTTATTTATATATAAGTGCGGTATATATATAACTTTATTTATCTATATAAGGGCCTTTTTTCCCCTGCACTAGTTATAAGAATTCCTAATGAAAAGCATGCCTTTAATACAATCCTTTTCCCTATATTACCTTTAGCATTAATCCTAACAATTACAAAACGCCGCAATAAACGAACTAATATTAACACTGTTAAACCCAATTTTTTTTTTCGAAATCGAAATCGACGCGTTGGATTACGCGATCGGCAGCCAATTCGAATAACGAAACGATTAAAAAAGGTTGTACTTTTACGCGTTTTTTTTATAAAAATTAAACAAACTTAAATTAAATTACCAAACCCACGATAAGGAACTTTTAACAATTATTTAAACATTTAAAAAATGGCGACCACACTTTTATAAAGCTAAGCATTAAGTTATAATATATATAAACTATAAAAACCTAACACACTTTACCACTAGCAAAAACCTAAATAAACAATAAGTGCGTTAAAGCGAATTTTTTACAAAACTACGACATTTGGATCGAGTATTGGAAAGGGTTAAAAAACGGCCAAGCGGACGCTTTAAACCAACGGCCGGATTACTAAATGCAGTATTTAAAAAAAACACGAGTAATTTTAACGGAAAAACTAAACAAATTTTTGGTTTTAACATAAAAGATATTTGCTAAAACAATTTAATAAGGAAAAGTTTAAACCCTAGAAAAAATCCAACAAATTTATAACCAGTTAACACATAGCCATTAAAGCGTAATTAAAACGTAAAAACGGCTACGATAGCATTACGAGTTCGCAGGAATTTAAACCGAAATACAAAACGCAATAAAAAATTGCGAAAGTTATGCAAAAAACAAAGCCAGCAAATATAAACCGTATGGGTTATTGCAACCTTTGCTAGCACCGAACGAAACGTAGTAAAAAGTTATTATAAATTTCGTTATTAAACTTTCTTAATTTAAAAAACCGATAATTAAAGTTAAATACGATAATATATTGGTAATAATAAATAAGTTTACTAAATATGCCTTATTCTTACCATATAAAAAAGCAGCAACGTTACGAAATTAGCGTACGTTTTTATTAAACACGTAATAGCAAAACACGGCACGCTAAACCGTTTAATTACGGATAAAAACAAACTGTTTATAAGCAAGTTTTAAAAAAGGCTTACAAACAAGCTAAAAGCAAAACACTTTTTATTTACAACTTACCACTTTTAGATAAACGGACAAACGAAACGAATAAACCAAACCATAAAGCAATGTTTACGTTATTACTGTCGGATTACGTTAGCAACGCGTGCTTTTCCACGCCTCGTAAGCCGCAAGCCTACGGGCCGTGTGCTTTTACAAACCTATAAAAGGGGATTTTGCGATCCCCTTTTTGTAATTAAATTCCTTTTTAAAACATGCATTATTACAAACACCAGTACCAAATTTATAAATCTTTTATTTTTTCCTTTTGGAAATTTCCGTGCTTATAAAAGTAATACTCCTATAAACAACTAATTAATGTTGCTTAAAAAGGCAACACAAATAAGCAAGGTAAAAGGTTTAACCGTTTAATACCTTTTTTTAAAGCGATTAAATTAAACGGAAAAGCTTAAAAGCAAAAAAATTGGATTTCACTGCTCGGTAACGCGTTACACACGAGTTAATCGAATAACAAAAGCACCTTTTTAAAGCAGGCGATTAAACCTTTGTTTGTAAGATTTAAACAACTGTAAAAAGGGCGTTACGTAATCCCTTTAAGCACCTTTTTAAAGCAAGCGACTGGACTTTTAAATCGATTACCTAAACGATATTACTCGTTAACCCTTACCGACAACATGTTTAACATTTCGGAATAATAAGCGGAGGAGCTTAGCGACGAGTAACGTATAATTACAAAAAGCACGCTTTTATTATACGACCTCCCCAAATTTTTAGCATAAAACATTAACATCCTCTTTTTAGCAAGCCCTTTTTATAGCTTTGGAGGATTACCTAACGAAATTTCCATTGCTCGCCGGAACGTATAAATGCTTAAAACACTGCTTTTATACGGAAACACGTATGGCAATAACCTTTTAAACGACGTACTTAAGGATTACGAAAGGTGGAAAGCAACGCATTTCGAAAACCTCGATTACCGGATCGCTCGAGTTTTCCGCAAGCACTTGGAAAATTACGGGATTTCAATCCCCGGTTCGCCAAAAGGGAAGCTTAACGAAAACCTTATACAGGTTATGCGATAGGAGTTAGTCCTTAGGATAACAACACTTGCAATTGGATTACAGCCTTTTTTTCCCCAAAATCGCACAGGCATTAAAATAAACAATTACCTAATCGACGCTTTAAATGCCCCTAAAAAAACACGCCGCGCTTTTCTTTTTAATAAAACCACAGTTAAGCAGGAAATTAACCGAAATAAAATTTAGGGATTACCAAACCGGCGGTTTAAAAATCCATCACGCTTTCGAAAATACTTTTTAACCTTTTTTACAAATATAATGCCCATTTTACCCTTTTTTAAAAACACTCGTACTAAAAAGCGCATCGATCTTTTAGCTATCCCTTTACTAAATCGGCGGCCTATACCACTTAGCTAATTTCCACTACCCTAAATACCTCCGGTCAGCCAATTTGCAAATCCCTAAGCACTTTTCCCCGAAAAATTCTTTTTAACGGACTTACTTGTTACAATCAGCGGTTTGCTCCTAAAGTAGGGCACTTCGGGGGTGGAAAGGACAATATCTTTAATTTAGTTAACAAAGGAACACGTAATTTAAAAGGACAATTTAATTGTTTGCCTTAAAGGATGCCTAGGAGCTAACTTAGGTTAATTAATGCCAAAGCTTTAGTTAAAGCTACCTAAAACAATAGGAAATCCATCCTTTATATACACGCTGCCTTTTGCCTTATGTTAAGTTGGATTTATGGCTTTGCTATAAATTTACAAATCTCTTTTGGATTTGTTATTTTGTTATAAATTTACAAATCCCTTTTCGGATTTGTTGCTTTGTTATAAATCCACAAATCCCTTTTGGTTTACGTAACTCCACGTAACTGGGGCGGGGCGGAGGCACCATTTCGGGGCCCCTTTTTACCTTGCTATTTCGAAGGCCTGCATGCTAGTTGTAATATTAGGTTTCCCTTTTTAGGCCAAATCCCTTTGGCTTATTTTTTATCGCCCCGCTTTTCGTTAATTAGTAAGTACTTTTTTCCTTACCATTTCCCTTCCCTTTTTTGTTTAATAAAATGTTTAACCGGGTACGAAAACGTCCTTTCGCGAGAAAACCCGTTAATCGTAAAAAGCTTTTAACGGCTATTTTCCTTAATTGCTACGAAATGCTTTTTTATTCGTGCTATTACGAGGTTTTAAAACGTAAAAAGTGTAAAGCTTTTTTTTAAAACTCGTTTTAATGCGTAAAATGCTTTCGGATTAATCGCTCGGGGTGCGACGTTTTAAATCTTTCTTTTTCCGAGCTTCGGAATATCGTCGTCCAGCATTCCAAACTTAAAGCCGAGCTTGAAAAGGCGGAGGAAAAAGTTTTCCGCTTTCGGAAATAAAAACGAATGTGGCTAAAAAAAATAATTCGCGCGGTGCGTCGCGGTATTAACTCGGTAAAAGAACTAAAGCGTGTTAAGCGGGAGGAGGCCGACCAGGCGGCTTGCTAAGCTGCCTCGCGTTCCGAGCCCTTTATAGCTCCTCTCGTTCCTTTCGACTAGCAGGTATCCGGGGTTAATCCTAACCTAAACCTGCTTGCCTTTTTTAACTAAAGTAAGTTGTAACTTTTTTTAACAATTTCCTTAAGTCTTGTAACGCATTAAGCGTGGTTTTGGTCTTCCTGCCGAGGTTTCGAGTTCGAATCCCGGCACGACCGTAAAGGTTAATAAGTTTTCGGGCTTGCTTTAAAGCTTATCGAGTTTTTTCTTTTTTTTTTTGCTAACCGTTCGGCGCAAACTTTTTTACCTTATTTGGTTCCGGTAAATGCTGTTTCCTTTTAACCTAATGGTAAAACGGTATTATTTATATTACCCATTTTGTAAATCCCGGGTTCGATTTCCGGCTAAGTTAAAGGGATTAGCGGTTTTTTTTTAAAAACGTCGCGGGTATTTTTAAAAAAGATCGTTACTTTTCCGTTTTTTTACTGGCTAACCTTTTTACAATTGTTTTAGCTAATACTTTCGTAAAATGTCTTAGCAATTTTTAAAATTGGTTTTTTTTCCCACGTGTTTTTTTCGTGGCCGTACTTTTTCCATTTAACCAAATACTTTTTAGGCTTATGTTTTGGCTTATAATTTAGGATTTTTTTAATTTCGTACTTTTATTTTAAATCGATTTTTATTAATTCGTCGCTTTTAAAACCCGGTAGCGCTAATTCAAATAAGGAAATATAAAAAACCGAGTGGGATTTTATAGTCGGTGGTAATCGGAATTTGTAATTTACGTTCGAAACTTTTTTTAATATTTTAAAAGGTCCTAGTTTTTTATGGTTTAGCTTATCGCTCGGTCGTTTTGTTTTAATATTTCGTCGAAAAAAATAAACGCTATCCTTTTTTTTAAAAGTTAGTTTTTCGATTTTTTTTTTATTTGTTTAAAATAGTTATACGGTGCCGTAGTTTTTTTTAGTTTTATTTAAAGTGTTTATGCAGTTTAATAAGCTTTGTTATTTGTATTTCCGCTATTAAAGCATATTTTCCTGCCTTAAGTTCCTTATAGGCTATAAGCGTAAACCCGTAATTCGTAAAAAACAGTATAGTTTTTATGCTTTTATAAATTAAGCTATTATAAGCGAATTAAGCTATAGGGAATAGTTATACCTAATCGTTTTGTTTATAATTAACGTAATAACGTAAATATTATTCCATGGTTTAATTTGTCCGCTTTGTTTGTTTATTTGTTTAAAAGTGGTAAGCTGTAAATAAAAAGTGCTTCGCTTTTAACCTATTTGTAAACCTTTTTTAAAACTTGCTTATAAATAGCTTATTTTTATTCGTAATAAGCGGTCCGGCGTGCCGTATTTTGCTATTACGTGTTTAATAAAAACGTACGCTAGTTCCGTAACGTCGTTATTTTCTTTATATGGTAAACGCGAAGTCGCTGCCTGCCCCTCCGAGTTTGGCGCCCATCCCAATCGGGTATGGCGCCTTCCCCAAACAGTGCGCCGTGCTCTCGACGTTTCGGGCCGCGACATAAATAAAGCTCCAGTCCCCCAAAGTCCCCTCGTTGTACTTTCGATTTCACATCCTTATTTCTCCCACCCACTTTTCGCCGGGCCATAACACTGTTACGCTTTGGCCACGATCCTGGTCTTTGTCCATTTGGGCCTGAACGCCGCCCTCCTCCGTCCCTCCTCCTTTTAGGCTTTAGCTTTAAATTACGTCCCGTCCCGCGACTACTGCGCCCTCCTACCCCCTTTCTTTATTATCCAATTACCAACTCTCCCATTCGCTTTAGTCTCGAACGCAACTTTACTTACTGGACACTTCCGACTCCCGTTAACGCTAAGCGATTAAAAACCTGCCCTTTTTTCGTGTTGGACGTGCGATCTTATCCGCCCGGCCCCCGCCCGCCATCCTTTACCTTTTCCCTTCGTCCGCGAGGCCTCCCAGCCCTCGGTATTTCCGAAGGATCCTCGGAGCAATTCGCAAACCGACCCACCCCGACCAGTTACAAAAATGCCGCAGGCGTTACCGATAATGCAAAGATTTTAGGAGGCCTCTCTCTCCCCTTATGTTTTGTTTCGGGGAGGCCTTTTTCTACGACCTTGCGTGCCTGTTCGTCGTAATCGGACCGATTAGCACAACCGCGACGGAACATGCAAAAGGGCATGTTATGCGGAAGGCAAGGGCAAAACCTGATTTCGACGGCTCCCACGTTTAAAATCCACGAGCAGTAAGTTAATTTTCCGCAAACGGGGTGATGAAAACCCCGGCAAGGGAGTTAGCAAAGGAAAAAGGGGATCCGGAAGCGATGCCGCATATTGCCCTCGGCGATTCGCGAATTACGCCAAAAAAAGCTAATTAGCATTTAACGACGGGTCCGCACCTTTGGCGCAATTTGGGCGATGGCAAAGCAGATACGAGTTTTGGAAAGGAGTCGGTGGGATAAAGCGGCGGCGCTCGTAAACCCCTCCCCGTGCCGGTCAAGTCCCGCATTGCTATTAGCGCGCGTCGAGCGGTATAAAAAAGGGGGCAAACCCGTTTAGGAGGCGGAGTAAGGCGCAAGAAAAGGAAATAACGAGCTTGTGTTACATCGTTAGGTTATTTTAGGCAATTTCCGGAAACGCCGTGGGCGACCTTATGTAATAAGGTTAAGGATTTAATTCGCAACGACGACGACATCCTGCGGGGCCACCTTTTCCAGCTGTTTCGTTCCCGTATCGGCAGTTGCATAATTGGCAAAAATACGAGGAACTATTAAATCGGCGCTTTCCCGTTTGCTATAACGATTCCAAAAGGAGCAGGCTATTATTATCGGAAATCGACGGGATTCGTAAATAGGGGGTTATGAATGGCTAGCACGAGCCGTTACCTGTATTTTATTTGCCGGTGCTATAACCGATTTTACGCTTTTCGCATATGTATATATATATCCCTCGTTCCCCCGGTATTCCCAAGTTTAAAACTGTTAGTTTGTAATGCAGTTACACTTTAGTTTTTTTCCCGAAGCCTTTTGCGTTTATTAAATTTAAACTTTTTTTTAGCATTTACTGCACGATAAATCGTTAGTTTTTTTATAACCCTAAAATTGCGGCTAATTAAAAGTTTAATGGCCGAGGTCCTCGACCTCGATATGGGCAGCTTTTTATACTAACCGCCGGAAGTTTAAATTTATTACAGCAATTTACATATAATCCTTTACTCGGCGTTAACTTACGTTTTAAAGTAAATGCAATCGAAATCCCCAGCAATAGCGAGTTTAATAACGAAAACGATCCTTTTTTACCAATCGGGGAACTTATCGGATGCGATCGCGGCAGCGTTATCGATGCAAATATATCCATAATTTTTTATCCATCCTTGGGCGAGTCGTTACGTTAACACGCCCGGGCAGGCAAGGATTTTAATACGTCGTTCGGCGCCGGTAATAACGCGGTAAAAGCGTTTGTTATTTACGGGCCAGGTTAAAACAATAAGGCCGGAAACTCGGCGGTTAGGGGGGATGGTTTGCGGCTAAACGCCGGCAAGTTGTTAAAAGTTTCGATTAATTTTACCTTTCCGCCGGGGCCGATAAGGGATGTGCTGGTTTAAATACCAAACGAGCCGCCGGAAGTTTGCAGCGTTTTGGAGCTAAAAAACAAGGTTTTGCCAAGCTTCCCGACTTTGCCAAACCCTTTTCCTACCTCGGCTAAGCGTTTAACAACCCATGCCGGTAAGCATACCGCCCCGCCCGGCACCGGGCCGAAGCATAACGCTTTCGGCACGGATTTTTTAAAGCCTCCCTTTTTATCGGTGCCGCCAAAACAACGCCTTGCGTCGGCTGGGCCCTCCCATTTAACCCAAGACCCGCCGAGTCCCGTCGGCAAGGACCACGCTCCACGCTCGAGCAGCGGGTCGTTTACGCTTAAGGCAGCCATTTGCGACGAGGGGGCTAAGTTATCCGGCGCGTCGCCAGCTAAAAAAGCGGGGACGCCTAGTTTAGGCCATCTTTCCAAACTTTGTTCACCGGGCCCGGAAAACCATTTAGGTTAAGGGGGCATGCCTTATTACCGCCCGGTTGGTAATTGCTAAAAGGCCAGCGACAGTGATATTAATGGCAAAATTGAAACGTTTATAGCGAAGCGGAGTTTAAAACCGAGGAACGCGGCTATTCGTTACGGTAACCATTATACATCCGGCATTTCCAATGTTAATTCCGACGACGAAAGCGGCGATAGCCAGCCATTTAACACTCGGGGCAACCTTTAATCCAATCCCGGCAATCGTCGGCGCGACTATAGGGACGACGGCGCTTACCACCCTGGGAATAGCGAAAGCGACCAGCTATTACCACGTAAACGCCGCAAAAAAAGCTTTCCCGCTTCGACGCCACGCAAAACAGCCTCCGTACGGCAAACGGGTTCGCGCCGTGGCGATAGCAGGCGGAAACAAATTTAAAAACGAAGCCCATTTCGATACGATATTTCCAACCCGCCGTTTTTATAAGGTTTTAGCAAGGAAATAAAAACCGAACCCCAGTTCGCAAAGTTTAAGGAATGGTTACTCCCAAATGCGGTTTTTAAATTTGCGACGGTTAACGGCAAAACGAAGTATTAGTTCGAGTTTAACCAAAGCCATTGCCCGGATCACGAACGCAAAAACGCTTTACCTTACTACTAATAACGAAGGCCGCCGGTTAAAAAACACCATTTGGCAGGGCAAAGTCCCGCACTAATAGCGGGTGTTCCCACGCCCGCAAATGAAAGGGAATAGGAGGTTAAAAAGATATTAGCTTTACGCACTTACTATAAAAAAGCTTTAATATTAGGCCAAATGGGTCGGCTGGGAAACCGACGAAACGTGGTACCACGCCGAGGGATTTAAAGGAAGCCCTTACCTTTTTAAACAGTACCATTAAAAATACCCGGAAATGCTAAAACCCCCTGTCCGGCTTAAACAGTGGCTTAGGGACCACGAAAACGGTGTAAACGCTAAGCATTATCCCGAAGATAATAAGCCGGTAGCCGGCGCTATTAGGGCAATTTAGCTGGCTTAACAAGTGCCTTAAAAAGGCCACAAAGGCTTTGGCGGATTAATAACCCTATATCCAGTGGTTAAAAAGGGCCAAAAACAAGTACAACAGCCTTATAGCGCAATTTAAAAACCGGCTGAATTTTGGGAAGCGGTTAAGGGTTACCGTTAACCCGGTTACAAGGCTATATCTCGCCAGCGATTAAGCCTGGAAGGCGTTCCTTTCGATCCGGCCCGCCGCCCGTTAAACGCGCAAAAAGCCTCTTTTCCGCCCGGACCTCCACGAGTTTACCTTTGCTAACAAGTGGGCGATAGGGGAACAAATCGCCACGGCCGCTTAACGCTTACAAAGCGTCCGGCGGGCCAGGAAAGGCTGCGGAAAACGGCCTTTTAGGAGGGCCGGGCACCTTACAATAGCGGAGGCCCAATTGCACGTCGGAAATCGCCTTTTGGAAGCTGCACAAATGCTGGCTTAAAGCTGTTAAAGCCTTACTAGGACTTAACCCCTTTAAGTGTAAGGTTTTCCCTAGCCGGTCGGGCGCCTTATAGGCGTTGGTTAATGCACTAGCCTTAAATACAAACCGCAAAGGAACTGCGGAAGTATTTATGGGACGCCTTATTAGGCCGGATTAAACGGCAGTTAATCCGGACTTTTAAACAAAAGGAAAGGATAGCTTACTAATAATTAAGCGACCTGGAAAATATGGAAATGATAGTAAATCTAGTGCAAAAAAACGAGCTGGCTTCGTGGGCGTAATCGAGGCGGTTCGAACGAGGGTATTTTCGTAATTGGGAGGCTTGTTTTAATGGAGTTATAAGGAAGTGTTATTTCGGGTAAAATCGTGGATGGGATTAAAAAAGTACATTGTTAATTGGCATTACAAACGAAAATTCTATTTTAAGGAGAAAAGGGGGAAAAATAGGGATTTTAGTGTTTTGTTATAGTTCCGTGCTGGTGGCACGGGTTTGGGGCTTAAAAGTAACCCCTAAACCGCCTTATCGTTTATGGCTGCCCGCGCTCGCGCCAGGCCGTTGCTTGGCCGGCGTATAGCCAATGCCTCGATAAGACCACCTCGGCCCTTATAAAAAAAAGCCAGTTTCCCTTTAGGAAAACTACTTTTCCCTTTTCTTTTTCTTTTTATTTTACAAGATAATTCCATTTTGGCACCTAAGGGCGACCACCCCTTAGCCTAGCCTATTATATGTTCGGCGTGCGCTTAACGTGTTTTAACGATTGTTAACCGCGTAGGTCCTAACAGTATGGGTTTGGTTTTGGCCCAAATTATTACAAAAGTGTTACTACCAAACCCGAAAGGCTGGAAGCGGGGCAAGGCTGGAGGGTTAAAAACATTAGGTATGGCTTGGCAGGGAGCCACCTTTACCCCACCTTTAAAAAAGTTACGTAACATGGGTTGGATTTGTGGATTTATAGCAAAGTAACAAAGCCAAAAGATTTAAAGTAAAGGCATTACGAGTATTTAAAGGAAGGATTTCCTAAATAGCTTAACGAGGCTTCGGCATTAATTAACCTAAGTAAGCTTTAAAGTAACCCTTTGGGCAAGCATCCAAACCTGCGCCCAAAATATCCAATGTTTCCCCTATTTCCCTAACAAAAACGCTACTGCTACCATTTCCCTAAGTGTCCTAATAGTAATAGTAGTAATAGTAGTAGTAGTAGTAGTAGTAGTAGTAGTAGTAGTAGTAGTAGTAGTAGTAGTAGTAGAATTTTTTAACATCGGTAAGTCGGGATTTACCAGTCCCTACCTCCCAGGGGGCATACGACGTGCTAGCGCTACTTAAGCTAAATACTAGGCTACATGTTGCTATCCGGCGGCTAGCAAAATTAAACCCGGGGGCACTATTACAACCACGACTAAAGGTTAAAAGGTGGGGCAGCAGCCGAAAGGCAAAAGGCCCGGTTAGGACTTAAAACACCTAAACACAAGGTTTAAGCACGTGATATGGTTACCTAAGCAAAACTAATTTGTAATTTTTTTACAAATTACGAAGCAAATGATTTATGGAAAAAGTACAAATTAAAAACCTAATATAAATACCTTAGGATTAAGGGACAAAGGTATAAAAAGGAGGATTTCCTAATATCCTAAATAGCTTTAACGAATGCACTAGCATTAGTTAATTTAAGTTAGCTTCCAAGCACCCCTTAAAGCAAGCATCCAAACCTGCGTTTTAAACCCAGTGTTCCCCTTGTCCAAACAAAGCTACTGTTTAATACCTCCTCTTTAAATTGCCTTACTTTAAAAGCAAAAGGTTTGTTTGTAATAGCGGGGTGCTATTACAATTTAACGAGCTGGGAATTTGCCGGCTAATCGCTTTTTTTTAGCAAAACATTCGCTAGCGGAGTGCAATTACGAAATTTATAATAAAAAGTTCCTAACAATTGTTAAAGCATTTAAAAAGTGGCGCTTAAAATTATAAGGTACGGAATAAGCAGTGGAAATGTAATTGCATTACAGGAACCTTTTGTAACGGGAACGATGGGAACCGAGGCAGGGCTATAATATACCCTTTATTATTGTCACGATTTAAAGCTAAGGAAGTAAAAACAATTGCGCGTTGCGACACGCGTGCGCACAAAAATTAGTATGGCATCCGATGGTTTTTAATTAGGTAACTTTAGGGCCATCCTTGCAACCATGGCCTAAGCGCCCGTAAAGGCCGGCCGTGCCATAACACCTTTAATATTTCGCTACTACCAAACTGCTAAACTAACGCCAGGTTTAACGGTAACGGCGGTAACGCGGAAGCTTGCAAATGGATAGCAAAAACAGTAAGTAAATATACCCAAATCACACTAAACAAGGGCGGGAGGCTGACATGCTTACAAACTGCCTTTAATTAACCTAAGCGAGCAACGCGAGCTCCTCCTTAGCGGTAACAAGCCGGTTGCTACCTCCGTTGCTTAACCCCGATCCCACGCTTTTTAAGCGGCGCTGTACCGTTTTAAGGCGGACTTTAAAGTGCGTGGCCGCCCCTATAGCGTTTTTAAACAGTACGTAACGTACGCAATCCGCGGCGGCAAAAATACGCATCCCTATGGCTTCGTCGCGCGCGCGCTTCCGGGGACTTAATTTTGGGAGTTTGGGCGTTAATTTAGCGGTGGGAGGCTAGGAAAAAGACGGCGGGAAGGCAGGTAAGTAACGGTTTATAACGTGAATCACGTGGTTACAACGCGTGCTTTTTTCCATTAAAATCTCACGCGTTTAATTGCATGGGGAGTTAAACGCACGGGCCGTTTATGCTATTATCGGGTTTATGCAATCGCTAGGGAAAATTTGGATATATATAGGAAATGCTAACAAATTTAAGTATTTACCGAAAACGTTAAATTGTACCACCGCATTAAATCCCCAAAGGGTTAATTGTGCAAAGCGGTTTTAGCCCGCACAAGTACCACACCCAGCAAATGTAAGGGGTAAAGTGCACTTTCGTCGGGCGTGGGCTACTTACCGTTCCTTTATTCCCTAATTTTTTTCTTACTTTCTCTTTGCATTTGTCCGCTTCCAAATTTGGTGCATCCATTAACTTAAACGTCACGCCCTCCGGCGTGGGCAGCCAGCTTTTGCGAAAATGGACGGCGGCGCGGCAATCTTAGCATTCGTTTCGGCTGGGCTAAAATCCGTTAAAATCATTTACGATGTGGTTTCGGCGGTTCGGGACGGTCCCGACAAGCTGCGCGACTTGCAAGCGGCGCTTTCTAACCTCCTCACGCTGCTAAGGCGCCTCGAGCAGGACCCCTCGCTGCTGCCGCCTAGCTAAGCGGGCATGGTTTAGCAATGCCGCGATTACATCGGCCGGCTTAAGGACAAAATCGTGGGATTGCGCATTACCGAACACGACCGCATCCACGGCCGGTTTTGGAAGCGTTTAAAAATGGCTGTGGGCGAAAAGGACGTCCCGTACGTACTTTTCGTTTTAAACGAGCATTTCGCCGCGTTTAACGCCCACATTACGGCCACGCAAACCGCTACTTTCAGCGAATTGGGCTCCAGGACCTCGGAGTACCACAGCCAGGCGATTACCGCAATTAAAACGAACCACGCATCGCAAGCGGCATTCATCGCGGCCATTTCGTCGCAACAAACCTTAACCCGCGACGCTATTATTCGGTAGCATTCCTTTATAACGACGGGCTTTGCGGAAGTGATTATACGCTAGGAGAAGGCCCAAAAAACCATGGTTTAGCAATATACCGCACAATAAACATTGTTATCCGTCCTTACCGCGCGTTAAACGGAGTTACAAAGCTTTACGACCCAGTCCTTCGCGGCGCTGCCTTTCGCCATCGCGCAAGCAGTTAGCGAGGCGCTCCAATTACAAATGCCGCAGCTTTTTTCGGATTTTGTTATTGGTAGCTTATCGTGCCCACCTTTGCCCGTTAGTCGTAAAGCTTCCAGCGTTATAAACTAAAAGTCGAAGGAAAACAGCGAATTTTTAAGCAGTTTTAGCGCCATTTCCGAGCTTGTAAACGAGAAAGGTTATTTAATCCTAAGCGAGGGTGCAAAGCACATCGCAAAAGCCATGCAAACCATTTTGAACACGCTGCGCACGGAAGTTAAAAAAGGGCTATATAACGGATTTTTAAGGAAATAAGTAAAAAAAATACTAACGGAAATGCTGGGCCATTTCGCCATCTTTTTTCCGATTTATATTAATTTACATCGTACGTAATGGGGCCTTATACTTCACCCCGCCCCCTATTCCGGCCTGCCATGCTAATTGCTTTAAATTCCCGCACATAGCCGCCCATCCAAAAAGCACTGCTTAAAAGCGAAAAAACAACTGTCCACTCGCAAACGCGCTATAGGCAGCTAAACGTTAGGAAACGCCGGGTATTCATCGCTTCCGAGGACCAGGCTTGCGGCCAGGCAAAACAATCGCAACTTGTTATCGGCAAAAGCGAACATAAAGTAACGCGAACCGAGCTTATACTAATGCAGCGAATTAATGCCTTAAATGGTAGCATAATTTTCACCGCATTCGTCGTTAAAACGTTAAGGAACGCCGCCGGAAACCGCATTTTGCCGACTCCCGTAATCACTATTTGCCACACGGTTTTAAACAATTTTGCAATTTTCGCATATGTTGCAAAAGGGCGCCTGGCGGATTTAATTCGCCTGGTTAGCGGCGGCAACGCATTTTTAAAAGACCGAAATAAGCTAAAAACGCCGCTATTTTATATAAGTTCCCGTATACTTGTTTTATGTAAAGGAGGAAAAGCGATATAAATTTTAGCCCTTTAATACCGGAAAATCGAGTTTAGTACGCCTGCTACAACTGCTAACCGGAAATTTGCAAGTTCCTGCTAAAGCACGGCGCAAACCCCGACGAGTATTATCCCCTTCCCGCATTCGAAGGATTTAAAAGAAATACTATTATGCCACACAATTAAAGCAAATAATAGGTTAAAATTACGTATTAACCATTCCAAATATGTGGGATAGTATATTACTAACTTTGTAACGGGAGCAAACAACAGCCCGCTACAATGCATTCCGCGCTATTTTAACTCCTATAACAAAGTGCTGGATTGCGTTAAGGCTTTAAGAGATTATGGGGCCCATTTAACGCTAGACGATGCTATTTCCACGCTTTCCGTATATTTTGCTCCGGTTCGTTCCCCCACCCAAATGCTTTAAATATTACCGCTTCGGATGGAGCAAAGTAAACCTCGCAGCTAATTTGTGCTGAAATTTAGCATTAACATGGTGGGGTTAACATCCTTTTTAACCCTTTTTACCTAACCATTAATCCCGAATACGTAATACCGCATAACACCTTATTAAATCACATATGTAAATATCCCAAAGCCGATAAGCTTCGAACTTTGCGAGAATTTGGGCTAAGGCTCGATAATGTGGATGTGCATGGGCGAAACCTGCTTATACAAGCTATACGGGGATTGCAATATTTTAACATTGTGAAAATAAACGGGTTTAAAGCGCTTAAGTATCTTTTGGAGCAGGGCGCCGACGTGTACGCTACGTGGCGCGAACATAGCTGCTTCGAGTTGGCATACGCGAGGGGGTTTCGAAAATGGAGCATGGTTAGGGACTTTTGGGACGCAGCGCTAGCAGCTACCGGGCACAATGTGCAAAAGTTTAAAAAGCGTGCGCGAAAACCCCATCGTGCTTGCTTCGTGGATAATATGTCCGGCCGCTTTTAGTTATATACCCCGGATATGTTCGAAAAGCTGTGGCGAGGGATGGAAAATTGTTGTTCATATTATAAGGAGGCTTTTTTTACGGCCCCGGCGAAACCGGGGAAGGACGAAAAGCCTTCCTACGCTAACTGGTGCTTGGAATTAAACTGGGAGGCGGAAGCCAGGGATTTTGGGTTGGAATCGGATTTTAAATGGGAAACCGAGTTTAAGAACGAGCCGGGCGAGTAGGTAATGTAAAAGGCGGTAATCCTTATGGCCAGGTCGGCTAGGCGAGGAGGTTTTGCGCCAAATCGGTGCACTGCACCGACTTATTAATCGGGAAACCACACGTTTAAGCATCCTTTAATCGAGTTTGCTTTCTCCTACTAAAAGGCTTTAAACTGCGCCACTTTAATAGCATCGCTTTAAGCAACGTAAATAACGGTCCACTCCCACAAATCTTCCTGCTTGTTCTCCACATAAGGAATGGCGTAAAATTTGTTATTTGTATTTCTTGCACTCGACTTTTACGCCCATTTCCAAAATGGCAAAAACACCCAACTTTGTACTAGGTGCTAAGCATGGACGCTAAAAGCGCGGGAAATACGGCGTTTGGAAAAGGCCAAACTCCAGCTAAAGCGAGAAGAACGAGAATAACGACGGAGAGAAAGGAGGGCCATATAGGGCTCGGATGCTAAGGGTACCGACGAGGAAAGTCCTAAGCAATTTTACCCCGGAAACGACGGTTATAATAATTGGAAAAATCTCTTCCTTTAACTTAGTTTGCGCTTTAAACCTTGCATTTGCAACTTATTAAAACATTATTTTTGTTATAGTATAATTAGTTGCGTTTTTAAGTTACTGGAAAAGCTAATGCCGTTGGTTTTAACCATCGAGGTAATCGTAACATCACTATGAGGTAACTACCTGCAATCCGTAAAACGAACACTAATATGTAAATGGCTCGCTTAAAATAGCTAGCCGGTATCCACCCTTCCCATATATTATCCACTTCCGCACAATTACGATCTTTTTTAAATTTCAATTAAAACAGCATATAATAACTCCGTTAACACTTTAATCGAAACATTAGCGGGACCTCCTTAACGTTATTAATAGGCTCCGCTCCAAAAGTATGGGAAGATATGTCGACCTGCCGGAAATCATCGTTTATAACGACCAATCCGCCGGCAAAAACTCCGTTTTTAAAGCTATTTCGGGGATGCACTTCCCCACAAAGGACAACCTGTGTACGCGGTTCGTAACGAAACTGGTTTTTTATTGGGATGCAACTCCTAAAGGAAAGGTTTCCATTATCGTAAACCCCGAAAAATCGCTAAATTAAAAGGCCCAGCTTTTTTATCTCCATTTTAAAATTAACCTCGCTAAAGCTAACATCGGAAGCGTGGTCGAGCAAGCTAAGGTGGTAATGGGATTGCCTAATACCAAAGCCTTTAGCACTAAAACCCTGCGCGTAATTGCCTTCCTTTATGCTAATAGCTTTACGGCCCAACCTTAGCTGGATTCCAACTTTTGCATGCGATTTTTGCCGTCGAAAAGTTTCTCCCGGATTTGGAGCAATGCGGATGCCGCTTCCATATTGTTTGGTTTTCCAACCATAAAAAGCTTTGCATACCTCCCCAGGCTGCCAAAGCCGACCACGCCAAATATAAGCTTACACGAACAATCCTCGTCGAGCATTTTCGCCGCGGATCCAAGGAGGGCCGAAGCGGGATATCTTTCGAGTTCCCGGCCTTGTCCAGCACCAAGTTCGGTTTATACCTTTAACCTTACGTGATTAAAACCAGGAACTGGGATTTCTTCCTGCAGCCCTGGCGACGGATCCGCCTACCCGTGGCGTCTTCGATTGGAAGCCGAACCGGAAGTTTGCGTCGCTCGTTACGCTCGGCATAGCAAAGATGATTATTAGTTAAGCCACTTATTAACTAGCTATTATCCTCGTGCTTAACTTTAGCAGCTTCACCCTGCTCAACTACAACGGTGTGGGGAACGGCGAAAAGAGGTTGGAAGATGTTGGTGTTTAACTTACTCGGCGTTAAAGGGCCTAAGGGCAAAAGCTTGAAGGTGCATTTCCGACTTACCCACTTGCTTAGCGACGATAGGGGTGAAGTTTGTCACTTCGTCGCTTTTATCCCGACGGATCATTATCCTAGCGCGTTTAGGCCGCGGCTAATCGTTATTCGAGGGATTTTGTTTTTTTCTCGGCCCCTAAAGTGGCTAGCTCGGTTTAATCACATTAACCTCCACAAATACACCACCTTTTAAAACATTCCCTAATTGCTCCTTTTCCTTTCGCATTATAAGCCGGAACTTGTTAAAGCCGAAACCGGCCGGCAAATCCGTAATAACCAGCTTTTTAAAAGGCAAGGCGATTTTTTCGCGGTCGTTTTTCTTAATATATGGATTTTTATAAAACCAGGCCTTTAAATTTACCAGGTCGTTCGGCTCGATAGGGTTTACCGATTCCTTAACCTTGCGTCGTCCGATTTGCTAGGCTTATTTGTAAATTAACCTGTTTAATTTTACCATAGCTTCGTCCCAATCTTTTACCTCGCGAACCGCCGTTAACAGTTTATTACAAAACCCTACTTTTCGATTCGCCCACTGGTAATATTAAACTTTGTTTTCGCCCCAAATACGCCTTACCGACTTTAAGCTTTCGCGGGCTTTCGGTCCTTCCAATAAATGCCCTTCGGTGGCCTTTCGAGCCGGAGCGGTTTTAATATCACCCTCGCCGGCCTCGCCAAACCCGGCGGCCGGGATCCTATCCACAGCGTCGTTGGTGGCATTTATAACTGGATACATTTAGTCGACTTCGTCCAAAGCAACGGCTTTGCGCGCATTTGCAGCGTCGACATCGAATTTAACCAAGTCGACGGCGTATGTTATTGGCATTAAAACACCAACCTGCGGCCTTTAAAAAAGGCCCTTCAATCCACCTTGCTTATACTTCCTTTAAAACGCATCGATTGCACCATCGCACCTTATCCTTTCCCCGTACCTTAACCCCTCGTCCACTCCTTCGCTTTTCCATTCGCATTACGGAGCATTACAAACAAGCCTTATCCCTGTCCGCCGGCCGGCTGCCAGCCCCCGTCCCGAGGCACCGGTCGCTCCCCGGCTAACAGCCACATCACCTGGCAAACCAATCGCTTTAGCTTTAAACTTTAAACGTGACCATGTTCGTTTATCCGTCCATCCATTACTTCGCCTTAACACTCGTTAGTTTCTTTCCCCTATTCGTGTAATTAGGTCACTTGGGCGGTAGTTTAGTCGTCCGTGCACCCTACTTAATTTATATAACTGTGCCTAAGTATTCCTTTATTCACTTAAGCACCCGCTCCGCCAAATTCGGGGATAAATCTATTCACCTAACTTAATCCTTTTATCTTACTTACTAGGCACTTTACCCGTATGGTATGCTTTTAACATAAGCGTTAAATACGAAATGTCCTCCGCTTAGCGCTTTCGACATATTTTAATAACCAACATTTTCGAGCATTATCCATTTGCGTGATTTCGTTAACGCTATTACAAACGATTCGACTCGGGACGCGCCGAATCACGCCGAAATCCACGCGGATATTAACATTTTCGACGAAAACGGCTTCGATAGTCCTAATATTATCGCCGAGCTAATTCGCGCCCGCATCCACGTTTATATAACGCGGGACGAACGAAACTTATACCTTCCCAACACCTTTTTTTATGCCGACGGCCGCTTTTCGACCGTTCTTTTTGCAAACGGAGATTTGGAAATTAATATCCAAGCACTAAGCTTAATAAGGCACGTCCATCCACCGATTACGACCTTACTTCGGCTAACGTACGCAGGCACCTAGGAAATGTGGCCGACTTTAACAAGTACCGTCGCCATTTGCTAAAACAGTGGTGCCCCATAGTAACCGTTATCGGCTCGGTCCGCACTAATAACGATAACTGTCCTAAGCCTTCGGGATCCCGGTACTTTACCGTCGAAACATCCGTTTATAACGCTTTAAAGGCCGCTCCGGTGCAGTTTTTTGTAACTTGCTTCCTGGAAAACACCAAACGCTAGCAAAAGGTTAAAACGCCACCGTCGGGCGCCTTTTTCAGTGTTACCGCGAAGGTCGCTGGCCGTACTGCTTACACGAATCGTTTAGCCTTTCGCGTCCTCGATTTAACGTACTTGCCAAAACCTCCCTCGGCCGTAGTCGCATTAACTCCGACTCCAACTTTATCGTCCAAACGGTCGGTTGTTGGGAGGGCCGAGCGGGCCCGTTTACTCCTTTTAAAAGGCCGCGCGTTTCGGACCCTGCGAACGAACCAGCGAATCCATTCGACAATAATACGACCGCCCCAAAAATAGCCCAAACCGGACACGAACCCCTTTACACAAAAAATTCCCCAGGCTTCGCTTTCGTCCCAGCTTTTTCATTAACCGCCGCTCGCCTTAGCGATTCCCTTTTTAACTTAGTCCGGCCTTTAACGTCGGAAATTAGGCCTCGACCGCATCGCAACCGCCATTTTCCGAAAAATACGCAGATTTGGAGCAGACCGCAATAAACCGAATGGAATTTTTAGGATATGTAAATATTAATTTTAGTCCTTTTCCACATAAAACCGCGAGGAATGTCGTGGATATATTTTAATTCCTCCTTTCCATAATAAAATGCGAAGCGAATTGTAATAAGCTGTAATAAGCTGCCTATAATTTAAAAAAAAAAAAAAAAAAAAAAAAGTTAAAAAGTTTTCGGATTAAACATGGAAATTAAAAGGGAATTACGCAAAATTAATTTAAATGCTAACCATGCGATATCTTTAGTTGTTTTTGCGTCCATTTTTGCGTTACATTTCATTACGTTTCGGCATACCCAGGTAACCAATGCACCTGTTTAAAACAAACGCTAAACTAAGCCACTAAAGTGCGCCATCCCAAACCTTAGTGCGGTAATATCCGAACGCGTGCAAACGCAGCAAACTTGGATTTTTGGCATTTAATTCTAGCGCTTCCAAATTGCCAAATTTAAATTTCGTTCCTTAAAGCTTTTTTGGGCGAACCGCTTACGGTTTGCGTTTCTTGTAAAGGACGGGCGCGCGAGGGAAAACGAGGGGCCGCTAAAAACCACTCGTCGGAAAACGTGTAACAAACTCGTTAAAATTTTAAAAACACGTGTACAAACACGTGGTGATACTTTTTTTCCCTTTTTCTTTTTCTTTTTTTTTTTTTTTTTTTTTTTTTTTTTTAATTAAAACCTTCCGGCCAGCCCCATAATTCCGCTGCTCGGATCGTTTCCTCGCTTAATTGCTCCAGCCTTTGCTCCGCTTGCGACATCTTTTCGGGCATTATGTTACCTATAAAATCACGCTCCCGCGCTTTGGATAAGAGCGTAATGCCGTCCAGCGTTTTACATCGCGACAGTTGCACGTAAAGGCTGTAAAGGTCGCATTGGCTAAACACCGTTTTCCCGTTTACCGTTGTCGTCCGCGTCCCGCGCCAGCGCCGCCCGGTTTAACATCCTGCTTTGCATTTTATAATCCGTACGGGTAAACGTTGTTACGCACGGCAAACCCCGGCGGACGACGTCGCCCCGTTTCCACGGCCGCTTTTTTTAGCTTTTTATTTTTATGCTAATAGGCGTTAAAAGGACGGTGCCGGCCGGCATGCCTATAAGTGAAAGTCCCTCGTCGTTTCGGACGCTAGCATAATGCCCGCCGGCGGACCGAAGTGGAGGATAGTATCGGCACTAACGCGGTAGCCCGGGTGCGCTTTGTCGAGGATAACGTTTAAAGCCGTAAGCAGCGCCGTTAACCACCTTTAAGCCCTAATAGGTGTTTTGGTTAACTACGACGGGCATACCGGGAACAAATATAAAAACGGCGGGAATGGGGATGGCATTGTCGTCCTTTTAGCTTAGCACCATTAGGGCCTCCTTTTTTATCGGCTGGTTGCCTTTCCACCTGTGCTCGGAGACGGAAATTCGGAGGCGGGCGTGCCGCCGTTTTTGGAAGGATAGGACTGCCTTAACGTTTAGGTTTTAGCGGTTCCGGTTTAGCGGCGTTACTACCGTAATGCCCGACTTCCAAGGGATCCGCCTGCCTTCCGATAGCGCCTGCTGTTTAAAAGGTCCACGTCGAAGTTGTTTTGTATGCCTTGCCGGATCCGCGTTAGCAGCCGCCGCAAGGTCGGATTCCCGGCCGTTTAAACCTACTTTGTTAGGATACCACGGTAATAAACTTGCTCCAATTGGCGACTGGGATTTACGGCGACCTGTCCTTTTTTATGGCCACGTACTTTATAACCCATTAACATAGGACCTTTCGGAAAATCACGTGGTACCGTGTTACCTACCCGCCCTAGCGCCTTTAATAGCAGCATAATGCCGTTAAGTAACGGACACCGCGACAGCTGCACGTATAAGCGGTAGGGATCGCGCCGGATGGGGACCGCTTTTTTTTAATCCTTTTCCTGCCGAAATAAATAGCTATGTACCATGCTGCACGGCCCGCTACTAGTTCCTCCCAACCGAATGCATGGTGGCAGTGTTTCCCGTAAGGCTGTTTATCGTTACTATGGAGGTTATTAGGGACCTAAACCCCGCAATCCCTTATTCCATGGCTATTATAGCCTTTTTTATGGTTATCCCATCCTATCCTCCTAAACCACAGCGGTAAACCGCCTCGGCAAGTATGCGCAGTTGCATTAGGAAGCGCGAGTCGCCGTAAATCTCGATAATGTCGTTTTTTTCCACCGCATAACGCAAGTTTTGGAATTACAACGCGTTTATGCCAAACTTTTCGCACTCGCGCTGCTTTTCGGCGTTCCACCACGGCGGAAGCAGGCCACGTCGCGAGCTAGCGAGCCGAAAAAAGCGTTTAAAACCGTTTAACCCGTTAAACGCCCCTCCATAAAAGCTGTCGATATCGGCCTTACCCTCCAAGTTGTAGTTATCCTTTACACGTAAGCGGTAGGAATCGATAAGGAGGCGGTATACGTCCTTTTTAAAGCGGTCGTACAGCCAGGTGCCGTTGTTAAAGCGGGTAAAGGGCTCGATAATAGGCCGATCGAAGCCTTTCGAAGGCGAAAATATCGTATTAGCCATCGGTACGTCGGGTTTATTAGGGGAGCTTAAGGCGGTGCTGCCGTCCCTGCCGCATACCTTTTTATGGGCCGTCCAGTCGGCTTTTTAGCAGTCGCGAAAGCAGTAAAACGTAACCGAGCACTTCGCGCAATGCTTTAAAATCACTTCGGGAGGCGTTTTTTGGCAATTAATACAGTATTGGGCCATTTTTAAAAATGCATATGTGATATGTAAACGGAGACGGTTATTGGGCGATCGGTAAGCATTAATTTTTTTTTTGCACCCCCCTTTCACATTTTAAATAGGAGTAGCTGGCATTTGGTGCCAACTGCCGGCGTTAAATGCTTTATACCCATTAAAGCAGTAAGCCTGCCCTCCCAAATCCTTAAACCAAATTAAAAACCCATAATTAATTTCAGGTTCGTTCGAACCAACCAAATAATATGTGCGCTCCTTTATAATCGGCTGTATGTTCGTTCCTTAAGGCTTTTTTGGGCGAACCGCTTGCGGTTTGCGTTTCCTATTACTTTTTCATCCATTTTAGCGTTACTTTTCATTACGTTTTAGCATACCCAAATAACTAAGCGCTAAATTAAACCACCAAAGTGCGCTATCCTAACCCTAATACGGTAACATCCGAACGCGTGCAAACGCAGCAAACTTTAAATTTTGGGCAGTTAATTTTAGCATTTCCAAATTGCCAAATCCAAGTTTTTTTTTCGTTTTTTAAAGCTTTTTTAAGCGAACCGCTTGCGGTTTGCGTCTCCTGTTAAGCTAATGCCTTAAAAAACGAAAGGCTTTTAAAAAACGGGCGCGCGAAGGAAAAAAAAAGGGCTGCCAAAAACTAAAAAACCACTCGGAAATCACGTTGTTACGTAATAAACTCGTTGAATTTTAAAACCACGTATGCAAGCACGTGGTAATAAGGGCGTTAAATGGAACGTTACTTACAATCTTCTTCCGGCCAGCCTTATAACTCCGCTGCCCGGATCGTTTCCTCGCTTAATTGCTCCAGCTTTTACTCCGCTTATGCCATCTCCTCGGGCACTGTGTTACCCACAAAGTTACGCTTCCGCGCTTTGGACAAGAGCGTAATGCCGTTTAACGTCCTACACCGCGATAGCTGCACGTATAAGCTGTATGGGTCGCACGTGCTCGGAACCGCTTGGCCGCCGATATTGGTCGTCCTCGTCCCGCGCAGTTCCACCGCTACCTGGTTTAATGTCCTTCCCTACACCTTATAATCCGTGCACGCGAAAGCTGCTACGCAGGGCAGCCCTTGCGAAAAACGTCGTGCTATTGCCACGGCCTCTTCCTTTAACACTCGATTTTAATGCTTATAGGCGTTAGGAGCACCGTGCCCGGCGGCATGCCGACGAACCGAAAATCTCTCGTCGTTTCCGACGCGAGTAAAATCCCGGCCGGCGGCCCAAAGTGCAGCACGGTATCGACGTCGACTTTGTAACCCGGGTGCGCCCTGTTAAAAACGACGTCGACCGCCGTATAGCTGGCACCGTTAACCAGCTTTAGGCTTTGGTGGATGTTATGGTTTACGACGACGGGCATGCCAGGAACGAACGTGAAAACGGCAAGCACCGGGATGGCGCTATCGTCCCCGTGGCCTAACATTATAAGCGCTTCCTTTTCCGTCGGCTCGCCGTTTTTCCACTTATGTGTCGAAACGAAAATGCTAAGCGGGGCTTGCCGTTGTTTTTAAAAAGCTAGCGTCGCTTTAATGTTTAGTTTTAGCGGTTCCTGTTTAGCGGCGTTACCACCGTAATATTCGATTCCCACGGGATCCGCCGGCTTTCCTGGTAGCAGGCCCTATTTAAAAACTCCACGTTTAACCGGTTTTGCATTCCCTGCCAAATGCGCGTTAACAGCCCCCGTAATCGCGGGTTTTACGCGGCACGAACTTGCTCCTTTAGCATTACCACCGTGGTAAACCTCCTTTATAAAGCGTAAGCCACGTCGTGTTATCGCCGCTATTTCGGACCGAAATGGTTATTTTTTTCCCACGGAACATTTAAGCTGGCGAGGAGAATCGATCTTTCCTGCACGGGACGAAACTAATGGAAGTCCCCGCAAAAAACGACTACCGGGATGCCGCCGAAATCCCGGCTGGATTCCTAAAGCTTGCAAAGCTGTTCGTTAACGGCGTAAAACGTCCGCACGCTTAACATGCTAACCTCGTTTATAATTAGGACGTATTTCTCCTGCCAATCCATTTTAGTTTAGCCGTTAATACGGAAAAATGCAAAGTTAAACGATGTGAAACCGTTTAGTTTTCCGGCGCGGCCTGTTCTCGTGGACGTGTTTTTGGAAAACTTGCAAGCAAAATGGATGGTAATACCGTTAATATTCGCGGCGGCTGTGCCGGACGTCGCTATTACCAAAAGGCGACGGCATTATGCCGTACGGGTAAACAACTCGGCGACGGCGGCGATGACGCGCGACTTCCCGGTGCCGCCCTCGCCTTTAACGAATAAGCAAAGCTGGCGGGTACCGCTTTCGTCGCGACGCAGTCGGTTAAGCTGGCGGCAAATTAACTAAAAGGCAATGTTTTATTTTCGGTTAAGCGTTAAGGATTCGGCCACCTGCCTCCCGATTTCGGAAAACGATGTGAACCGGCCGAGGCGGATTTTTATCGACGGGTTAACCTCCTAAAACGTGGTTATATAATCCGCATCCGCGACAATGTCGTCCTTTTGGCCGGAGTTGTCGTCCCCGTTATGCGCTATAGCTCCGTGGATGGCCAGCCCATCCGCTAACCTGCTTTGCATTCCTTGTATCGCTTTTTCCCGCTCGCGGGACAGGCCCGTTTACTAAGCCTTAATAAATTTCAACTGCTTTTGCTTTAGGATTTCCGCTTCCGAAACTGTTCCCCTTAAAATGCTAACGGTTTTTATCCCGGCTTCGGAAAGGATTGCACTATAAAAATCCTCCGCCGAGCTTAAAGCAGCCGCTTAAAACCGGTACATTTTCTCTACCATCGCGGAAATCTCCTTCGAACCGGCCGTAATTTCCCTCGCGGATATCGCGTTTCTTAGTACGTTTATTAAGCGTGTCGCCGTCCCGACCCTATCCGGCCGGTACCCCACGCTTTGTATGTCGTCCTTTACGGTATTGCCCCATTCGATTGCGTCGACGATTGGGTCGCTCCCGTTTAATAATACCGCCCATTGCCTACCATCCTGCGACACATCCTCGGCTAATCGCCGTAATAGCTGGATATTATCCATTAGCTATAAAATGCGTTTGGGAAAACACGCCCTTTACCTATCCCAAATATCGTTTATTTCGCCGGATATTTCGGATAGGAAGGCCTGCTACGGAACGAAAAGGGCAAAGTGTTGCATTGCTGCTTTAAAACCAGTAACGCCGTTTGTTAGCTTTTAACTTTCAGCTTTTCTCGCGATTTTCATTTTTTTAGGCTTCGTTTACACACTTTACCGGGGTCGCTATGCGGCGGTTATTACATACCTCCCATAGTAAAAGTCGTTATCCTCGGTAAAATCCATGCTAAGGTACCCATCGAAGCAAATAGTCGCTTGCTATCCCGGCCGCCGCAACGTTTAAACCCACAACCTCGACAAAAGCTAGCGGCTATCAAGTTCCACCGATCCTTAAGCGACACTTTACCCTTTCCGCTTTAGCTTTACCACCGATATGTAATTGTAAAAAGCGAAACCTTTTAAAAGCCGACCGCGATACGAATACGCCTGCAATAAGGAAATTCTCTTTCCGCCTTTTCCCAGCAAAACCGTCTTTCCCATAAGGTCGTTTACGTCCTCCCCGCCAACTGCACGCCGTAAAAGCGGCTATCGCCGAAAAATGTGCCAATACAAGGTACACACGTTTAAAAACGTCCAAGCGTTGCTACCCGTAAACTCCGTACCATACCCTTAAAAATGGGCCACCACTTTAACCTGCGATAATGCCCGCTCCGTAAAAATCCTATTAGCGACTCGTAGGAGGAATTGCCGCGTTCGGTTTTCCCGCCCGTTATTCGGCTAATTTCTCGTCGTCCCGTCGTCCAAAAGCCGAACTAATTCCTTGGCTGCCACGACGCGCTTTTATACCGGATCCTTTACCTTGGTGGCATAATTGGTTACATAGTAAATTAGCGCTAAACTTTTGCATTTCGTTACGATAAAGGATATGTCGTGGTTATGTCGCAACCCCACGGCCATCGCCTTATTCTAGCGGTTTATTAGGCTATGGCCACGTCGAATTCGTAGCAGCCCGTTTTTTGTAAAGCACGTTTTTTCCACCGCCTTTTAAAGCGCCCCGAACTTGTAGGGATTTTGCTTTTTTTGCTGCTTCCCGATAAAGTATTTCACGCATGTGGGGCTGTGTATGTGGACCTATGTAGCGCCGGCGCAGAAATTCGCTTCCTCCTCGAACGATGCGGCGAATTGGGCCGTATTGTTTAATAGCGACGATACGTCGAACGTTACCGACCTGCCCGCTCGCACTCCCGCGGACGCCTTTTTATCGAGATCCTATTAAACGTGTTAGCACATATCCCATCGGTATTGCCACCTCCCAATTACCAAATAAACGAACCTCCGTAAAAACACTGTTTACGTACTCGACTACCCGTTCCCGGTATGCGGCTTGGTTATTCATTTAAATATCACTTAAAAGCGTGCTTAGCTGCATGTTTCCCTGCAGCCAAAAAAGGCCGTGGAGGTGGAGCGCACCCCTTTCGTTCGTTTTTACCGCGCTATAGTACTAGCTAACGCGACCAAAAACCGAAGCCTGCCCGATTCTCACGTAGTATTCGAAAAATATGGAAATCTCCCGGTGGAAAAAGATGGCAAAGCTAAGGGGGTCCGATATCGCGAGTCGCGCCCTTTTGTATGCCTAATTAAAACTTTTTAAAAACTCCTCGGTTTCGCCCGTTTCGCGAGTGCGATATGCCGCGAGCTTAAGCTTTATCGGGTTCGTAATATCGTTAGGGTTAAATGTAAACCATATTGCGGGGATGCCGTACCGGATTATAAGGAACTTAATCTTCCGCTTTATGGTTAAGCGGCTTTCCCTTAACATTGGCTAACGATAGCCGTACAGCGACAGGCTTTTTAAAAGTCGATTAACGCCTGCATTTTGGTTTTCCCGAAGGCCTCTAGTTCGACCCTCGCCTTTTTAAGCCTCGCCGCCGTTAGCGCTTGGATGGTGCTCTCCACGTTTGGGAAATCGCTTTTCCGCACGCTGGCCATGCTCACGCGCCGGTTCCTGGACCGGACCCCCATGTTAAAAACGAGAAAAGCGAATACGGGATGTGCTGCAAACCGGCCGCCGTGGCGCTGGAGTACCAGTTTGGCCCAAGCCTTCAAAGTTATGTTCCGTGACGATAAAAGGCGTTACGCCGCGGCTTCCGCGTCGGTAATGCGGGTCGTTTCCCCTTCCGCACCCACGACGCATTCCTCGGCTTGCCGAGGACCGCCTTTGCCAAGCGGAAACAAACTAGGGAATGCTTTTGCTAAAAACCACGGATTAAAAGAATTTGCAAAGTTTTAACCCCGGGAAACAACGATATACGGCTCGGCCGCGCGCCCGCGCCGCACCTCGGCCGACCCTGTCCAGGCGGCTCCTCGCGTTTGCTCCTCGTAAGCACCTTCGCCCGCGGACCTTAAAAAATACCGCAATTTCTTTATATCCGCGATGTTTGGCCGGCAGTCCAAATTAAACATGCCGGACGATGCAATCTCGTGCACTTAATTATAACTGTTATTAAACCTACCGGCCACTTTTTCCACGGGGGCGGGATCGTTCCCGGCTGCGTCCCCAAACCTGCCCGCTCCTCGCCCAGTAATGCTATAATTTCCCGGATGTTTACCGGGCCCGGGTCGTTAAAGCCACGCTTAGTCGGCGGGACGATGTGCGCAGTTTGCGTTTCTTCTTTTACCGAAAGCTCGTTCCGTTCCAATCGGTCGTAAATTTGGGACGGCACACCATACGGCGGGGCTTCCCAGCTATCCATTTCCGCTGTGTTAATATCGACGTTAGCATATAAGGGGTTATGCCTTTTTAGCTACCGCAATGCCCTTTTAACAACAGGCGCCGTACCGATAGCAATATCGAAAAATCACTCGGCACTGGTTTTTCCGGGCCTTGCTATAACATATGGATATTATCCATAACTTTAAATAGCGGATGCGGTAGGACTTTTACTGCGAGCTTTTGCACGTTATTAGGGAATACGGTAATATGCCCTTTAACGTGCCTCGGATATTTCGCATTTTGCCGGGTCCCTATAGGATGCTATACTTGGTAATAAAGCCGTAACAAGAGTTTAACGCGATAAGCTTTTCCTTAACCGGCGTAAAACTTTTTAGCTCGTTCGGGAACATGTGTTCGCACCCCAACCGGGTGTGCAACTGCGCTGCTGGAAATAAAGCGCCCTTGGCTAGGTGCCGAACGCAATCCCCACACCCGTAAATTTTTTCCCCTGTCGGGAAACACCGGAGGCATTTAAAGGGCGAGTCGTTATGCTTTTCGACCGGACTTGCCGCCCACCAATCCCAATCCACCTTTTCCAGCTCGAACCTGCTATACTTGCGATAATAAAACATGCAAATGAGGATCGGCAACGTTCTCGTGTTATAAAACGCCTTATAAAAGTCCTAAACCGTCTTTACCTTCCTTTCGTGCGGCACAAGCGCACACCATTCCTACCCGCGCGAAAGCCGCTCCTTTTCCGCGAACTTTTCGTTAAGGGCGCCCAAAACGCTCGCGAGATCCCTTGCCTGTTCTTCCTCGCCCTTTCTCGCGGGACTGCCGTCCTCGTTCGCTTTGGCGCTGGTTAATTTGCGCTGCGAGAACCCGCTCTTTTCCGTCCTTCCGGACGATTCGGCCCCGCCCCCTCGGGAGGAGCACGGGTTTCCAATTCCGCCACACCCCCGGCCTCGCCGGCGCGGGACGGAGGCTCCGGTGTCGTCCCTGCAATCCTTTGCCGGGCTTGCCTCTTTGTCCTAGCCGCTTTATGCTGCCTTTGGCTCTTTTCGAAGATGTTAGCGGACGTCCGGATATTTAATTCAGCGCGCGCCACGTTTTCGCTCCCTGATTGCTCCCGTCCTTTCGCACCACAAGCCCGAATTTGTCGAAGCCGAAACCGGCTGGCAAATCCGCAACGGCCAGCTTTTTAAAAAGCAAAGCAACTCCTTCGCGGTCGTTTTTTTTAACGTATGGATTTTTATAAAACCAGGCCTTTAAATTCATTAAATTATCCGGCTTAATAGGGTCGACCGATTCCTTAACCTCGCGTCGTTCGACTTGCTGGGCTCGTTTGTAAATTAACCTGTTTAACTTTATTGTAGCTTTATCCCAATCTTTTACCTCGCGAGCCGCTGTGCAAAGTTTGTTGCAAAAACTTAGTTCTTTACACGCCCACTGGTAATATTCGACCTTATTTCCGCCCTAAATACGGGATACCGTTTTTAAAGGTAGGGGTTTTATAAATCCTTTACGCCGGTCTTTTACCGCCCGGCTGTTCTGGTCCGCGGTCGGCGTTTCCCTTAACGAAAAGCCTCCCGGCTTCCGAGCCCACCGTCGCCGAAACCCCCCCTTTGCCCTTGCCCGTTCGTACTCTCTTTTGGAATGCTTCGAAAACGTCGGTTAATGTGCGGATCCCTAATCCTGCAAGCGCCGAAATGTCGCAAGCCTTTCCGCTCGTTATTACTGTGTGCGACTTCGAATACGTCGGTTAATGTTTGGATCCCCAAACCCGCCAGTGCCACGTTTTTGCGTTCCGCTTGTTTAAACGATGAAGGAAATCAGGCAAAACCTGGGAGTTTCGGCCGGCTCCGTTTATATCGACTTTAAATTATTCTTACTGGGAGTATTTACGTCCATTATTTCGTTCCAAAACGATTTTTAATCCTAAGCCGATGCCATTATAATGCTACACCCCCGTTTCGTCCGCCCCCCGGAGTTACTTTTCCGGCCTTTTCCATCTCCTTGCACTTTTTTACTTGCTGCCTTTATCCCTCCATATGGCATTCCTCCCTCCGTCCATGCCTTTGCTTAACACCGACGCCCCTTTCCACCTAAGCGCTCGGAACCCTTTCCTACACGCTCCACGGCCTCGACATAAAGTTTAATACATTAACGATTACCCGATCCCAGTTTCCTAAATCCCACATTTAATTCCGTACTGTCACCCCTGCCTTTGGTATGTACCTTAGCGCTAATTAGCTCTTTTAGCACACTGCTACTAGCTTCGAACCCTAGCAACTTAACCATCTTTTTCACCATAAACCTTTTACCGGCTTTGCCGCCGGACGAAACCACACGATTAAAATTAAGGCCATATAATTAAGGTATGGAAAGCTATATAATTAAAAGGCCATAATTAGCTTTAATTAACCTTAGCTAACCTAACCCTTGGCTTACCCCTGGCTCGCCCTTAGCTTACCGCGGCTAGCTTCGGATAGCTATTGCGTAAGCCGTTTCGATTCTCTTATACGCTTAACAAATTAACGGACCACATAACTTGCAACTCGAACATCCAGCCGTAAAACACAAACGGTTATACCTAATGGTCCCTTTTTACATTTATTTTTCAACGATAAGCAATGCTGGCTAAAACTCCCAAATAGCTATAAAATTAAATAAGCAACCCCTTTATCCCGAATCCGCTTTATTCATTTAGTTTACCTCCCATTTTATCACTACCTACCATACATTCTTACAGCCTTTAACTTTTATTAACATATCCCGGCAATCCACGTTTTTAAATACTATCCACTTGCGAAACTTTATAAATAACATTACAAATAATCCGAACCGGGAAAACACACCTAATTACGTGGAAATCCAGGCCGAGATTAACGTTTCCGAAAAGGACGGTTTTTATAGTTTTTAAATCGACGTTAAACCCATTCGCACGCGCATTTATACCTATTTAACGTAAGAAAAGCGGAGCCTTTACATTCTTAACACCTTTTTTTACGCCGACGGCCGCTTTTCCGCCCCCTTGTTTGCAAACGGCGCCCTGGAAATCAACGTCCAAGCCCTTAACTTAATGAGGTATATCCTGCGCCCACACCCGGCCTCGCCCCGGCTAACCTGTTTAGGCACCCAAAAGAAGTATCCAACTTCGACGAGTACCGCCGTTACTTGCCTGAAAAATGGTGCCCGATGGTAACCATTATCGGCTTTGTGTCGGCTCGCTCCGACAATCCCCCGGATCCTTCGGAACCCCGCCGCTTCACCCTCGAAACGTCCGTTTACGACATTTTAAAAGCTGCGCCGATTCCCTTTTCGGTCGCCTGCTTCCTGCAAAACACGAAGCGTTGGGAAAAGGTTAAAATCCCTCCAACGGGAGATTTGCTTAGCATCACTGCCAAAGTGGCTGGCCGCACCACAAACACGAACCAGCTCGCTTTCCGCGTTTTCGATCTGGCTTACTTACCAAAGCCTACTTCGGCTACCTTAACCCCAGCCACGCCGGCCTCGACTGCGACTCCGCTTTCCAAGCGATTTGCCCGCTAAAAAGGTCGAGCAACTCCGTTTACGCCCTCGAAAAAACCTCGTCCATTAAAGCCCGCTAGTAAGGTTGCAAACCCGCTTAACGAGGACCCATCTTCGCGGAATCCGACAAGATCTCGTTTTGGCCTGCCGCACGTACAGGATGTTACGGAGTCCTTACCTAACCCTCCTTCTCCTTTAACCGCGACTAACCCTGCAAAATCCTTTTTTACGTTAGTCCCTTTTACGGACTTTAATGGCGACTTTCGCCCGCATCGTAACCGTTATCCCCCAAAAAGGTTACAAACGTAATTTAAGCGAGCGAATATGTATATAACAATCTCACTTCTTTCCTTAAACCAAAAAAAAAAAAAAAAAAAAAAAAAACTTAATAACCTTAATACGTCGCCCTCCAATTATAAGCACTATCGGTTTGTTTTAACCCTTATTTCATACCAGCCGGTTAAAGCCCTGCCTTTCCCAAAGCATCCACCTTTTACAAAACACTTTCCTCGCTTTTAAGCGTACATATTCTCTTATATATCTTCCAGTTTTGCTTTTGGTGCTTTTTCCCACAATATGTTATAACTTTGCACCGCCCGCACCTTATTATCCCTTCCGTCTTTCCACATACTTTACAAGTCGTAATTTCCACGCACGTTTGGCCTTTTGCATTAACTTCGAACATTTCCTCCTAAACGTCGCGTCGCGTTTAAAATTCGCATTCGCCTTTCCCACATAAGCCGCTAACAAGCACCCCCACGAAGGGATCCTTCGCTTTGTTAAGGAAAGATATGGGCGTTTGCAAAACGGTCGCAATAAGCGAGCCGCAAATTCCGCAAAACGAACTGGAAGTTGCTCGGCAGGTCGCTTCGTGCTTTTTCATAATAGGCACCAGCGCGCTTTTAAACCGACCCTGGTACTTAACATTTTGTTAGGCTTAAGCTCGGGTCGTAACGAGGTCCTTTGGAACCTTATAAGTAAACTTTAAGCTGTCCGGGGCGCCGTCGCAGTAGAATTTAAACCGCACCCGACGCGTCGCTATGGTTTCGCGATAATGTAAGTGAAAAAAACTGTGTTTTCTTGTCCTTAAATATATTAAACCGGATGTTTTTGCATTTTTGTTTTAAATGTAAGTTCGAATGGCGCGTTGTGGTTTTATCCCTTTTATAATCGTTTTTAGCATACTAGCATCGTGTAACTTGGTCCGGTAAGTTAAAATGGTAAGGTAAGCCACTAACCACCCACTAATCCTAGCCTTGCTGCCGCTATTACCGAACCTCCATATGCAAATTTTGCAAATAAAAAAGGTTTTGCATATGCGAATAACTCCAGCGCTTTTTAAAAATTCCATATCTAATTTCGTTCTTTAAGGCTTTTTTGGGCGAACCGTTTGCGGTTTGCGTCTTTTATGTCGGATTTGGTTTAAAGTAAAGTGTTAATCCACGTAATTTAGCGCGTGCATTTAAAAAGGGCCCACGCTTTGTGGAGCCGCAGGCCCACGGGCCGTGCGCTCCCACGAGCTTATAAAAGGGGATTTTGTAATCCCCTTCCTGTAATTAAATTCCTACATAAACATGCATAATACAGGAACCAGTACCAAATTTATAAATCTTTATGCGTTACTATAGGAAAGCTCCGGGCCTTTAACAGGAGTAACATTCCTACCAACATAAAGCCTTTATTTTCGCGCAAATGGACTAGTGTTAAACAATATTTACGCCGGATAGGTAAACGAGTTCCTTTAGCTGGTTTTACTGTTGCATTATGCCGTTTAATCTCCCCGCCTTTAATCGCTTAGTTTTAAACATAGTTTTTGCTTACCCTATAACCTGTCGCCGACGGAATAAGATTTAATGGCCGTGTTAATTCCGTATGGGTAATTCGCGACCTTGGTAGTATCGGGCTTAATCCGTATATTGTCCAGGCTCGGCGTTAACAGCAATAAAGTAAGCGTCGAGGTTTCGGGCGTAAGCGTTATGTTTCGGGCGTGGGTTTTATGGTTTCGGGCGTAAGCTCGGGTATAAACGCCGTGGTTTCGGGCGTAGGCTCGGGTGTAAGCTTCGTAGCTTTGGGCGTGGGCTTAGTGGTTATATTAATGCCATCGTGATTTACTGGTTAGTTTTTGCCATATTGCGTTAATATAATCGTAACGTATTTGCAAAGCCAGGTTAAAGGGAGTAAGTTGGGGAAACGACATTCGAAATATCCGAATGCCGTAACGGGAGCGCCTAGCTCGCTGCGAAAATCAAAACCAAGTAACACAACCGAAGCTGCGCCAACCTTTATCGAAAAGTTTGGATGGCGACAGTAAAAAGCGGAGCCGAAAATCAAGTCGTGGAAGTGAAAACAGCGGTGGCGGTAACGGGTTACCTTTGTTTTGCCTTTTAAGCGGCGTCGCGGTGCAAGCTAAATGGAGGTCGTATGCTAACGTGATAGTACTTTATTTTTACTTCGGTGTGGCGTTAAGATGAAGTTTGTTCCCGCTTAAGGGGCACTTTGTACCCAGATTATAGCGTAACATTATAACGACCCCCGGGTAGGACATTTCGGAATACACAAAACCGTGGAACTAATTAAACGCAAGTTTCACTAGGAAAATGTAAATAAAAACGTCGGGGAGTATGTCCGCTCCTGTTAAGCATGCTAAGGAGCGAAAGTGCTATAACACAAGCCCTATAATAAACTTTAGCCGCTGCTTTTACCCGAGCATCCTTTTTAGGAAATCAGTTTGGATTTTATTACTGGGCTGCCAAAATGTCCAACGTTTACAAGCCAAATATATAATGCCATATTTGTGGTGGTAAACCGCTTTACTAAATACGCCAAATTTATCCCTATTTAAAAAACGATTTCGGCACCTTTTTTAGCCCAACTATTGTGGTACCATATCGAATGTCGATTCGGCACCCCCGAAGGCATAGTAAGTAACAAAGATTTACTATTAACTAGCCACTTTTAAATAAAGTACCGGAAAGCATTTTAATTCGCTCGTCGACTATCCACCGCGTTCCATCCCTAAACCGATGGCTAAACCGAGCGCACCCATTAAACGCTAGCGCATTACTTGCGGACGTCCATTAACCGAAAAAGGTTTGGATGGGCAGCAGTGCTGCATAAGGCCGAGTTCGCGTATAATAATCCCAAGCACGAAACCATTAAAGTAAGCCCTTTCGAGGCTTTTTATGGATTTAACCCGCGCATGTGCGAAGTGATAACAAATCCGAAAAAAACCAAGGTTTAAAAAGTGCTGGAAAGGCTGTACCATATCCGTCGAGTTAAAGCCGACATAAGGGCAAATTATGCCCGAGCAGTAAAAGCTTAACGCCGGTATTACAACCAGAAACGGCAGCTCCAAAAATACCAAAAAGGGCAAATTATTAAGTTGTCCACTTAAAACTTTAGGTTTAAAGCAGGAAAGCGGAAGCTCGCACCCGCTTACATTCGAATTCCTGTTATGGAAAGGGTAGGAAACTCCGCTTATAAAGCCCAGCTGCCCATTAGGTACAGCCAATTACACGACGTTTTTTCCGTTACTTTGCTAAAGCCGTGGAACGATTCCAAACCTCGGGTTTCCAATTCCGCCCTTCCAAACTTGGAAGAGGAAGTTAAGGAGTGGGAGGTAGAAAACGTGGTAAATATGTAAAAGCAAAACGGATTACGTTTTTTTTGGTAAAATGGGCAAAATGGCTAACCGAGTATAACATATGGGATTTTAAAAAGCATTTAAATAACGCGCAGAAATTGGTTAAAAGCTATTTAAAAAGGGAACGCGAAACGCACCGCAAGTGGGATAACCCAACCCCAAAGCTCGAAAGGAGTGGAAAGTAAAGTAAAGGCTCGGAATAAGCAAAGGATAAAATATAACCAGGGATGTTAAAATTGCCCATTTTTACTCGACGGTGGAAGAATTTCCATCACTCTTAATCTCCCACCCATCCTCCTCGTTACCTTCGCCCCCACTATCCTCCTCGCCATCGTCGTTATCGTCCTTATCGTTTTTATCCTTATCGTCCTTATCGTTTTTATTTTTATCGTCGAAAAAGTCCTCCCTAAAAATCACCCCAGTTGGAAAAAACTCGTTTACGGGCACCGATCGTGCCACATATCCGTTAGGACGAACCATATACTATACCGCTAACCCCACTCGTCCGTGCGATCCACACGAGTAAAAGGACCATTTTAACCCCATTCCTTATCCGAGTCGCCCTTCGAGTCGATGACGGAGCCCTCGTCGGAATCGCCTTGGGAATTCGCGACCTCCACCTAAAGGCGCCGGGCCGGGATATCGCGGGAGTTAAACTGGAGGCCGCGGGGTTAAAAGTGGATTTTCCAAAAGGGCACCAGCCGATCCTCGTTGTTGGCAGCGAAACTGATCGAACGGCGCCGCTGGAAAAGGGGCAGGTCCAAGTCGGCCAGCCACTCGTTAACTTGGCCGAGCTCCGCGAAAATCGCAAAACGACGGAAAACATGGTGATAGTTGCGGGACTTTGCTTTTTGGGAAATTAGGTTCGCGCACCGGACCGCCTAAAGGATTTAAAAAGGCCGGGGAACGAAGTATTCGAAATGGTCGAAATCCTAAGCACGGAGCCAGTCCCGATCCTCCTTTGCAAACCGGATAAATTCGGCTTTACCAAACCTTAACTAACCGCCATCGTAACCAGCGTACCCAAAACCATGTCAAGCGTCGAAATGGGTGGTAACCGAAGCGCCATGCCAATTTTCCCAAAAAAGGAGGTTAAAAACGGCCTAGTTCCGGACAAAACTAATCGTGGCAACCGGCCTGCCGCTATAAACGAAATACACCATTTCCATAAAAGCCCGGTCCGTGTTAAAGGGATAAACGCGGGGCAAAGGGCGGCATATCCAACCCCGGAAAACGTAGCGGTAATACCGGCCAGCTTAGGTGTAACCCGGTTTGCAAACTCGGTTACAATCGGCATAATAACCACCACGAAAAAGGTCCGCCACATAGCAGTTCTTATAAAAAAAATCGCGTCGGGCTTAGTTAAAAGGAATATCCAGCGCGGGGACGGCTCGAACCCGCCGACGATCCTCTTCCGCAAGCAAACGCAAGGCGAGGCGCTTTCGTAAATCGTTTAGGCGATCGACATTTAGGAAAAGTTTAGCGAAATCCCGAGTGATATCGACAGGGTATAAAGGCAGCGCAAGCACGCTATCCTAAACAAATAGGCACAAGCCGAAAAGGCGGACAGCGGGATTGTAAACCACGATATTTTTAGGGCCACTGCGCGAAGCAGCCTGGAAATTTTGCTGTATAAACCCATTAATAACGGCCAGCTTATCGTCGTTAAGGTCGAAAAACCGCGCGCGGAACTCGTCGTTCTTTTTTGCGATAAAAGCCATAATGCTAGGAAAAGTTAGCCGCCGCTCGAGATAAACGCGCTAAAAAGGAGGACGAAAGCGTACTAAGCTTCGATTACCGCAATCGCCGTAAAAAGATGCGAGGAAGGAGGAAAAAGCGCGAACGTCGGGAACCGCTAAGGGAAATTTAAGCGTAAGAGACCGCGGGTCCCAAAAGCGGAAGGTGCAGGTGCACGATTAAAAAAACCGCGATACCGCAAGCGCCGAAAAGCAAGCAAGGCGAGAGTTAAACAGTTTAAGCGCAAACCCAAACAAGCGAAAGCGTGAAAGGCAGGGCTGGAAGAATAACAACGTGTTAAAAGGTTATTGTTATTATTAAAAAGAAGGAAAACAAAGCCGGCGAGCCGGAAAGGAACAAAAGGGCCCGCCGATTAATCGCTCCTGCCTTAACTGCCACCGGGCCCTCCGGCCCCATAAGGCCGGGCCCTACCCGAAATCATCCTAACCTCGCTAACGCCTTAAAAGTGAAGCTATTCGCACCTCCGCACCATAAGGAAATCCCTTACCCTACATAGTAAAGGCATTAACAAACCTAGGACCGCCAATAAACCACCGGCGGACCGAGCTCCGACTAAGCACCTTACTAAAGGCACTGCCGAAGCGTTAGCGCCCTAAAAGGGGATAGTGTAAGGGGGCTTGCCATAATAGCGGTAAGCTTTCGCCATAACAAAAAGCTTTAATCCCTTTACGGGCTTAAGCCACGTGGAGGCCTAAGGCACCCAGGCACGTAATAGGAGCCTAATGGGCCACGCTACCTAAGCAGCTTAAGGGAGGCAATTTTTACATTGCCGGATTAAGCTAAAGTTGTTATATTTAACCCTATAGCAATATAGGACTTTAACCTTTGCAAACCTTTTACTATCATCGTAATTACCTCGTACAAGCTTTCGGCTTACCCCGTAACACTTGCAAAGAAAACTATGCAGGGCTTTACCCAGCCCCGGCTTTAACCCTTCCCTAAAAAAAATCCTCGAATACCAGTTACCCCCGTTAAAGTTACTGCAAGTGGTAGCAATTTTTTGCTTATTACAGCTTTCCCGCCAAGTTTTCTTTCTCCCTTTAAATTTCCAGGTAAGGTGAGCTGGCCTGTTAAAACTGGACGCCAATGCATTCGACCGAGTTTAGTTTTAAACTAAAAAAGGTCCCGAGCTGCGTCGATCCGTCGAACCGCACTCCGTATTTTTAACATCGCGAAAAACCCGGTCGATATAATCACCCGCCCCCGAAAGGTGCAGGATGTGCCCGATCGCGCGATAAATGGCAAGTAAACGAGGCGAGGGCGGGTCGATATTCCGGTTTTCGGTAAGGTAAAGGGTTCGCGTAACTGGCAAACCTAAAGTTTCGCCGACAAAATCCTTAAACGCATTAATGCGATACGTATGCGGGGGTTGGTCGGGAACAAGCTTAAAAAAGATCCGAAAGGAGCCGAAGTTAAAATGGTGCTTATGTGATAAAGTGATGGCGTTATAGGGCCGGTCGATTTCGGCGCCTTTAATTATGTACATAACTCCCACGTCGAACATATTTAAAACATTTAAAACAGCTTTTCTCCCTGGGCCTTAAATGCCACGTTATAAGTGTTAGCCCGCAAAATCCAATACGGGGATTGGGACTTGGGGAAAAGGAGTTGCCGTCCCGTACCAACAGAGAGTTTAAAGCTTTAATTAGCGAATGCGGGAGGATATGGGCAACTTTTAAAGTCCGGAAGTTACGCGGCCCGATTAAGTGGCCGTTATTATCCCTGGCATTTCCTAACGCGGCTTTATAACGCTTACGGCCCTCGTGGTATCGAATTTGCGTAAGATTACATAGCGGTAGCGATCGCGGACGAAACAGGTGCCGCGAAGAGTCGAAACGCGTTTTGGCGTACCGACGAAGGCTTGGGGCAAATCGGAGCCTTAGGGCCTTTAAACGGCGGAATTGGTGATTGGGGACGGCTAAAGAGTTTTGTTCGAAACGGCTTTTACTATGTAGTAAAAAAAGGCATGTGTTAAATTGGCCCGGCGGAAAGGACAAAGAGAGAGAAAAAATAAGGAAGTTTTACGCGGCAAAAAAAAGTTGTTATTAAGCACTTTGCGAAAGCGTTTACCGATTTGCAAAGGCGCTCCTTTACCTCCGGGTCGCTAAAATCGACGTCCGAATCGGTAACGTTGCCCCGAAAGGAAGATTTAAATGTTCGAAAAAGTTTAACAAGAAAAGGCTTTTGGAATTATCCGACCGCGCATAGTCGTGGGTAAGCCGGACGAGGGCGGGTGGTTGTAGCCCTGCTGCGGCTACTGGTTTGCGGCAGCCTCGCAATGCTAAAAAATGTGGCGCATACGGATGTCGGCATAAGCGCGTGTATTTTCTTCCATAACGGGCGTCCCGGCGTACAGCATGCTTTAAAGCGACGACTGGTGCCGATAATGGGGCCCTGCTAAGTATGCGTTTATTTTTAAGTCCATTTCCAACGCCCGGATTTTCGAATCGCGGCTTGTTACTGGTTTGTATTGGGAACGGTCCCACTTAAATAATAAAGCGGAGTTAAAAAGAATAGCAAGGGATAGGAAAAGGGACAGGGAAAAGGATAGGAAAGAGGATAAAAAAGAGATACGAAAACACGAAAACACAACCCGTGCATCCCTTCGAGTGCTATTAAGCCGAATAGGAAAGGGATAGGCAAAGGCCACCCTGTTTGTTATTGTAACTCGAAGGTACGCTCGCGCTATGTGATTTTTGCAATTGGGTAACGTACCTTTTTATAACATTAACTTGTACTAGTACTTGTATTATGGGCTAAATAAAGCGGACGAAAGTACCAAGAAAATAAAGCTTTTTATTGGTTTTTTGCGGCCAAAATCTGCGACCAGGGCAATCCCGCCGTGTGAACCACGCCCTTTGCACACCAAGTGCACCATCCCCGTCGCTAAAGTAATGCAAGGTAAACCATTCGCATGGAAACGGATTAACTAAATACCTACCACGCTTGCTTACATTACCTACTTACGCACGACCATTGCGTAACTGTGGCTTGGGAATGGGCGCTTGCTAGCTGCTCGCTCGAATGTGCTAAAACGATGCCAAGTGCTAACTTAAGCGGATCGTTAACCTGTAACTTACACATGTACCTTTTAAAATGTGCAATGTACTTGTTAAAGGTAGCTCTTTTAGGCCCGTAATGTTTTCGCTTTAGCGCGTTCGCCACCCGCCCCACCCGTGTTTAGTCGGCTTAATTCGTGGCATTCTCGCCCATCCCGCCCCGCTTTGCGTATCGCTCCAGTATTCCCACCCTTAAAACCAGCTAACCCCAAAAAATCGATGCTTCCGGACTTCCCGGCCGCCCTGTCGACATTGGAAAAGGGGGCACCGTAGCCAGCCCGGCTTACATAAGTCAAGTTTAACGCGGGGTGTAACACGGCAGGGGATTTACTTATATAAAAACGTTTAACTTTTACTAACAACCAGCAAACCCATCGTTCCATGCAGCAACGCATCCTTACATATGCTTTGTCTTTAAACCACGTCCTTCGCAGCCACCTAAATGTTAAAACGGATACTTAAAATGCACGTTAATTTCGTGTCCATATTATTTGCCCAGTTAACGCCGAAACGCCGCCCTCGGATTACTCCGCTCGTGTTAAATCCATGCGCTAAGCCCTCGGGAAACCGAGCTGTTTGCCTACTTGGTAAAGGCGCCAATCCACAACTCGGACTCGCCGAAAAGACGGACCGGGATGGTTTTGTAACCGAATTATAAAGCGCGACGGCCGCGCGATTAATACATTTACCGCAACCATGCCAACATTTTAGCGAGCTTTCGTCCTGGCTTCGAAAGTGTGGCCACTTCCGGCCGAATCTCGTAACCTCCTTTCATTCCCTTACACCTATCCAAAAATCCTAAGTATACATTAAAATGGGGATTTCTGGTCCACCGTTATCTTATGGTTGCTTTAAACCGCTTTGCCCTAGTTCGGCGTAAAACTCGGCTATTTTAAAACGGGTGGCCGCAATTGGCCGAACGCCTCCTTCCTTTACCGCGTTCGTGTGCCTTTCCGCGCCCGAATCCTAGCCAGCTATAAAACGATACCGGCTAATAGCCGCAAGCTAGCGGACATTATGTGGTCGAAAGCACTAAAAACATCCTCGGGCTTTTGCCGCCATCGGTTTATCGCAAAGAGGAGACTTTAACTTACGGCCGTTAAAAGATTTAGTGCTTTTTAGCATGCCCCTCCTTTTACCGCCAAACCATTATCGAGCAAAACGACGCGCATAACACTGCGAATTTTAATACATTACCGCAATAAACTTTTGTTAACCGAGATTAAAAAAAAAAAAAAAAAAAAAAAAAAAAAATAGGGGGTCGCGCTCGGGGGCAATTTCCGTGCTTGCTAACATAAAGCCACGAAAAGGAGCCCGGCGGCCGTGGTATTATCACTTATAACTCCTTTTGTAAACGGTTAGGGACAGGACGGGGTCGATCCGTTTCCAAAACCGGAGCTGTGCACTTTACGCCAAAATGTTTCCTAGCAGCCCCGTGGCCGGGCTTGCAGTAATTTTGCTGTTAATCTTTTAGCATGCCCGTGCCCAGCTTAACACCGTTACCACGCCGAGCTTTAACGTTACCGCCATCGGTGCCGCGAACGGCGTGTCGACGATAAAGTGCTGGCAGTTCGGCCCCTTTACCTCTTCCTCCGTGCTTGGCGTCGCGGGTGCCTTTAGGCTCTTCCTGGGCCCGACCTTTAACGCGACATTTACCGTTATTCCGGGACGATTTGATAGCGGCCTGCACAACGTCCCGGTTCCTTAGTTTGTTCCCGCCCCTTTTTCTCGTTTGCCACCACTTACCAAAAATAGCGGCAAGAATGTTAGCACTAATGCGCCGATGCGGGGACAAAACAAGTTCGTCCTCTTTTCGTCGGGGCTTATCCACATTACGCTTCCAAACAGCACCGACGACGTGTGGATTCACGGCGGCAAGTACGGCCTTATAGTCGCAGCCGACACCCGCGACGTTTCGGTTTTAGGCCACCGCACCGAGTATCCATCCGCGGCGGACATTGTGGCGCTGCAGGTTCCCATCGCTAAAAGGTCCACGTTCGACTACCGTTTCCTCCACCGGGGCGCTTATACCGAAATGGAAATGTCGGGCTTATAAGCCATTAACGGGAGATGGTTAAAGATAATGTGCCTCTTTGTTTCGTTTTTAAGTCGTTTTTGCACTCGCCGACTTGGCAGGCGGGGAAAAATGCACACATTAATCGTAATGCAACTACCCCAGGTTTTCGGGCAGCCAAAAATCTCCACAAATTCCATATTGCTAAAGCTTCTCGTCGGCAAATTGGCCAATGGATGCAAAAAGTCCACCAATTAAGCAGTTATTACCAGCCGGAAAAATGGCTCGGAAAAAGCCCTACCGTAATACAACGCTGTCGATAAAAGGGCATAAAAAATGGCCACATCGAACGACGATATAGTCCAAGGAGGAAGGAAAAAGGGGAGCCGTGTGCTTATAAAAAACGTCGGCATATTTGCGTAAGTTGTTAGTGATTTGTCTCTTAGCCCAGCACGAACATCTTATCCTAATACGAACGGCGACAAATTAACAAGCGGACTGGGTTAAGCAGGCCCCGACACCGCGGCAATAAAAAGATCCGCCGTTTTGGCTCTGCTCGCGGTCACGGCCGCCGCCGCGCCCTTTAGCCCAGGGGCGGCCGAGGAGCCGACCAAACGCGGCCGCTAAAAAAACGGGCAACCACCGTTTGCGGACAGTGGGATTCGGTGCAAACCGGGGGCTACCGTATATAACAACCTTTAAGGGAAGGACTCGGGTACGGGCTCGCAATGCCTAACCGTTAGCGGCATATCGAACGGCCTCCTGTCCTGGTCGACGACGTGGTCGTGGAGCGGCGGGCAGTACAGCGTTAAATCGTACCCCAACGCCGTCGTCTCGGCGCCCGCGGCGCGGCTTTCGGCCGTGTCGTCCATCCCGACCAAGTGGCAGTGGAGCTACTCCGGGTTTAACATCGTGGCCAACGTTGCCTACGACCTGTTTATTAACAATTGCGGGACCAAGCCGGAATACGAAATTATGGTTTGGCTGGGCGCGCTTGGCGGCGCGGGCCCCATTAGCTCGACAAGCAGCCCGATTGCGACGGTTAATATTAGGGGCACGTCGTGGCGCCTATACAAGGGCGCGCACTCGCAAATGACCGTCTTTAGCTTCGTGGCGGCCAGCAACGTTAACAACTACAGCGGGGACCTAAACAACTTTGTCAAGTACCTAACGTCGTCCCAGGGCATGCCGGCCTCGCAGTGTTTGTACTCGGCCGGCGGCGGGACCGAGCCGTTTACGGGGAGCAACGCCAAGTTTACCACGACTGGATACAACCTTTCCATTTCTGCGGGAGGCTTTGGTGGAGGCGGTGGAGGAGGAGGAGGCGGTGGAGGAGGAGGAGGCGGCGGCGGCGGTGGGGTGGGGGTGGGGGTGGCGGAGCATGTGCTGCTCGTTGGGCTTAATATGGTGGCTAAGAATGGATAGGGCCGACCTGCTATGTCGAAGGAACATGCACCAAAACCAACGAGTGGTACTCGTAATGTTTTTAGCGCTAATATGCTGCTAAACTAAAAGAAGAAAGTGGATAATTATTATATATGCCGGGAAATAAGCTGTTTCTTATAAAGTATTAATTGCCCGTGTTAGCGTAAAAGTTACCGACAGGGGGAGTAAAAAACCCTCGGTGCTTGCTTCGACCGAAAGGGGCATGAAGTACGCGATAAGCACAGCACCGCTGGGCATGTTTAGCTTTTCCCCTGCGCGAGGCCACCAGTTTACATGTTATTATTAAACGGAAAAAAGGCCGATGCGCCTATCTTATATATATATATATAGTGCACGTAATACGACCGGGCCGAGTGGAGGAGGTTTTCGGTTTTTAGCACTTAAGTAATTAATGCCCGGCTGCGAGTTGGGCGGAAAACGTCAAATCTTTACTATGGATGCAGCATTTCGAAACGGTTAGCGGCGCTTCCTCGTCGCCGCGCTCGTCGCACTCGGGGTCCGCGCCGGCCCTGCGCCCGATTCTTTCGATCCGTGGCCGAGTGTAAGTGGCGTCCTAAATGTAACTCGGATTAAAGGCTGTTAACTAATGCGCCCACGGCAAATTGCGCCGAGCGACAAGCTGGAATGGCACCCATATCTCGCTTAATTTGGCAACCCGCCCAGCTTATACGCCCGCCTAACGGTGCTTATAAACTATAAGCGCCCTTCGGGAAGCGCAAAGGTCCAGGTCGCCCTGATTTTTAAGCCTAATAGCAGGACATTGCGCCGCGTTAAAAACGCCCGATCCCCGCTCCTGCTCAACCCGGGCGGACCGGGGGCTCGGGTGCCCAGTTCGCCCTGTCAGCCGGTGCGGCCATCCAGACCATAATGGGCGGCGCCGGGGAGCAGGACGTGATTGGGTTCGACCCGCGCGGCGTCGGAGCAACCACGCCGCGCGCAAACTGCTGGACGCCGCTGCCCCGGATTGCCAGCATAACGGTACGGCATCGCTGCTGGACGGGTGCGAGGGCTCCGTGGTCGCCGGGTGCGGGCGCCGGGCGCAATGGGCCGCAGCGAGCGAGGCCGTGGGCCTGGTTAACTCGAGCAGCGCCGCGCTGCGCCGCCACGATGCACGGCTTCGCGCGGTTAACTCCATATGCCGGGTTAAGAACGCCCAGGCCGGCGAGGACGCGAGCATTTTAAGATATGCATTAACGCCGCTCGTGGCCCGCGATATGCTTAGCATCGTCGACGCGTGGGACGCGTGGCAGGAGACGCTAGTGGAGGACGGTTAGCCATAAAACAAAACAAAGGAGCTTAAACGGCGGGGTGTCAACTTGGGCACACCAGGCTTGTTAACGAAAGGGAAGCTGGTATACTGGGGCTTTTCGTACGGCAGCTATCTTGGCGCGACCTTTGCCAAGTTGTTTCCCGACCGCGTCGGCCGGGTGGCGATAAACGGCGTCGTGAACGCCTACCAGTACGGCAGCCCGCTTTGGGCCGACAGTTTGCACGATACCAACGCGGGCCTTAAGGACGCATTCCGGCACTGCTTCGAGGCCGGGGCTCGGTGCCAGTTCCGACGGGACAGCGATGCCGGGCCCGCCGATATCGAGCGGCGCTTTTGGGCTTTATTGGACCGGCTGGATAAAAACCCGCCAATTTTTACCTTTCCTGCCCCGCAAACTCCCGTTGTGATCACGTTCGACCTTGTAAAACGGATCGTATTCCGCGGACTTTATAACCCAACTACAAACTTCGCTTTGGTTGCCGATAAAATACTTAATCTTTTTTACGATAACAAAGCCGAAAAGCTTAGGGATAACTTCCGAAGCCCAAATTTCCAAAGTTTATGCAACCTAACCACAACTTCGACATAAACCCTTCCGCATAACGCCTTTTTAGCCGTTACGTGCGGCGATAAGCGCGAACCGGCAAGTTTTCCAAAATGCAGCGCTTTTTGCACGCCATGCGCAATGCTTTAACTAACCAAGTTAAGCAATTATAACGCCGCAAATTAACGAAACGGTGGCCCAAATCCAGGCCAAATTTGAACGGCTCGGGGCCACTTCGCGGTTCGCCGACGTATAAATGGAAGGTGAAATGATATGCAACCGTTAGGGCATACCGTCGGCGTTCCAACAGCGCCCGAGCCCGTGGGACCCTTCGCAAAACGGCAATGCGACCGAAACGGCGTTCCCGCTCCTAATGCTTAGCAACACCTACGACCCGGTAACGCCGCTCGTGTCGGCCTTGCACATGGCGACGGCCTTTAAGGACGCCGGGCTCGTCGAGCAGCGGTGCGGCGGGCACTGCACCATCACGGCGGCCTCGGCTTGCACCTCCCGGATTTTGCGGGCTTACTTCCTCAAAAGCAAAGTGCCGCCGCCGCCGGGCCAGCCGGCGGCCGGGTCGCTTAAGGCGGGGAACGCCGGCTTCCTAAAAGGAAATTGGACCGTGTGCGAGGTGGACGAGCTGCCTTGGAAGGGGCGCGTACCGGCAACCGGGGCGCGCGCCGGCGGTGAAAGTAATGAGGAGATGCTAATTAGCTAAAGGTCGTGCGCGATCCGCTTACCGCGTTACGCGACGCTGGAAACAAGCTGCGGCAGCCTGGCTTAAATGGCCCGGGAGCTGCCATGCGGTATGTGCTGTGATTTTAAGCTGTTTCCCGCGGTTTCGATGCGAAAGTCGCGTGGCAAATGTGGATGGCATCTCTTTTGGAACCTCGGCCGGGAGTGCGTTTGGACGCACCACTTTGTTAGTTGCATATAAAGCGGATTCCCCATTTCGTAAGCAGTGGATTAAAATCCAATTAACGAAAGCGCTGCCATAATTCGTGCAGTTTTTATTAGCGGCGAACTTCCCCCATTTAGGGTGGGGTGGATCCGGCTTCATCGCTTACATTTTTTGGGAATGGGTGAAATAAATTTAAAGTTTAACCCTCGTATTTGCCGCTTGGTTGCACGCAATTAATCCCTTAACTAGGCCCAGCCGGGTGTGTTGCATAGGTTGCGGAAAAGTTGCTCCCTGCACGTGCTCACTCCATAACGCCATTTAAGGTTCACCCCGTTCCTTATGGGCAGATGAAAAGGAAACCTCCTTCGGGAAGAACGCCGCGGTTTCGCCGTGTTAGTGCCGGGATGCCCCATAACCGCCGTCGCATCGACGCTTGCCGGTGGATATGGTCGTTCGAAATTATGTGGGATCCGGTTCCTCGGTTAACGGAAAGGTAATAGGTGCCCGAAAGCTTTTATTTGCCCCCACCGGGTGGTTTGGACGCGTAAGCGCGTGTTTGCGAAAAGCAAAAAAGCGCATTTCCACAATGCAATCCTAATTTTAGAAACGGGGGAAACCGACGGCCTGCCTGCCTGTCCTACATAAAGGCCTTGCGGCCCGGCGACACTAAGCTGCTTTTTGGTTTACGCCCCTTACCCAGCAGCTACAACTACCCTAACTGCATTATTTTCGGCCTAAAAGCACCCATGTCGATTAAGGACGGCAAAGACGGCAAGGCCGCCGAGACGACCCCGCCCCCTACTTTCACATGGACTTTCCCGTCGTGGCGGACGAGAAGAAAAAGCCCCGTCCAATCTTCCAATTCGAGCTCGTCGGGTTCCGAATGGGAGGAGAAGCAGCCCGCTGCCTCCACCTCTCCTCCCACTTCCGCTCCCCCTTTGCCCTTTTTAACATTTCGCGCGGTTTCGCACGCGCCGACCGCTGCTTCCGCTGTACCTCGCGGGACCAGCCTTGCAACCTCGCTAGCCGCAAGTGCACGCCGCCCTCCCCGTCGTTACACACCCGAAACGGTGGCTTCCGCAACCCAAAAAGAAGGATTGCTATAACCAATCACTTGCTACACGCGCTCGATTAGTTGCGGCGGTCGCAAGCAGCGGCCATTTAAAGATGCCGATATGTGGGTTTAGCTTAAGCCTAACCAATCATTTTTTAGCGGCTTTTGTTCCTATGGAAATCCACATGGCCGACGAGGCGGCAGCCGTGGATCCGCAGGAGCGGCTGGGGCGCCTCGGGGCTTACGGGGGATCGCACGGCGGTTTTAAACCAAAACGCCCCTGCTTTCACCTCAGTTAGGCCTCGATAAGGAGCACCAGGTCCGGTGCTACCACGAGCTCGTTAACGACGGCGGCTAACCGCCCTATTCGCTGGAAACGCTTAACGATATATACGAGCACCCCGCAAAATTTATCGAAATGGTGCGGCCGTGAATGGAGGTCCTGTTTTCCATAAACCCCGACGATTTGGGCGTGTTTTCGCGCCCAATACGCTCGAAAAAGTTCCAAAGGTGGTAGCGCGACAAACGTGGGCAGCAAAAACAGGACACCCGCAAGCGCGAACGCGAAAGCCGCAGGAAGATCCGCGGCGGGAACTTGGACGGATACCGCGAAGCCGCACGGCGCCGCCTCGCCAACCACGGTTTTAACGACGACTTTTATCGCGCCACTGCTTGCCGGAACCGTTCGAAAAGTGGGAGCGTTGCCTCGCAAATTACGCCTTGTAATAACATACCTGGCAGCAAGCGAAAAGGTAATCGTTTAAACGATTGGCGGACTGCAAAAAGGCGACTAAGTTTTTGGCACACATGCGAACGAGCGTCGGGCACTAATCGGGCATTTAGCTAAAAAAAACCTACTCCCCGCGGGCTTTTAAAAATCAGTTTAACCCCGCTTTTACTTACTTTTTTCCCCCTTTTTTAAAAATTAATTTTATTTTTTAACGAATAAACGCGATATTAGCTCCTCCCTTTTATGCAGCCTATTTTATCCACATTACACTACCATATACATTTACACCTTTTTGCCGGAAAGTAGCGTACGAATCCTTCGATTTTTGCCAAATTTAAACCAAAAATCCCGCATAAAATGTTAACTAATTACCTTTATATTAGATTCGGGAAAAACCCATCCATATAAGGCCTTATCGTATATGTGGGGGTTTAAGGACGGTAAAAAGCCTATTTACATAAATAGTAACGATAGTAACGATAGCAACGAGCTACGCGTTACGGCAAACCTTTACGTAACGCTGTTACATTTTCGGCATTGTTTTTAAAAAAGGTTTTTATAAATCGATGCTATTTGCATTAACTAGGGTAACACGGACGAAAAAAACCAGCAGGTTTAATTTATGGCGAAGATTTACGCTAAAGCAAATCGCGTAATCGTTTAATTTAAAAACGCAGCCGATAACGGCGATTAAACGCTCGAAGCAATACGCAAAGCCGCCTAAAAGCAGGACACGGATTTCGCGATTTACGAACTAAATCACTAAGCGACCCTCGCACTATCACACCAGGATTTTACGAATTCCTTAAATAACGAAGCAAACTAAGCGATCCTTAAACTGCTTTAACGGCCGTGGTTTTAGCGCATTTGGGTTAGTTATAAATAACCTTTATAATTCGGTTTAATGTCCCGTAAAAGGATGGGTAAAGTAATTAACATGTTAAATTTAGGTTTTTTAAAAGGTTATTGCGGCTCGATATATCCTAATTAAATGTGGTTCCATAAAAATCGAGGGATATGCATTTTGTTTAGGCATGGACGTATTAAAGCACTATTAAAGCTTTTTAAAACCGAACAACCTAATCCGTTCCGTTGTTTATTTTATAAAAAGCGCAAGCTTTCGTCCCAGGTTCGAAAATGAACCGGCGGGCAAATTTTCCCTAAATATCCGCCCTTTAAATAAATTGGTAAATATGTACCACAACTGCAAAGCTACGAACTAGCGCGATAAGGTTTATGCCCTATTTGGCATAAACCTAAATAACCCAAACGCAGTAGGATTATCGGCCGATTACGACGATAACGCGACCTTATAGCTAATCGTTTTTTCGAAAACTTATCCGCTTTTGCTTATTTTTTTTTTCCAATTAAATGTTTATTAGCATTTGGAACATTACGGAGGTGGCGGTAATGGAAGCCAAAGGCTACGTTTTCGGGGAAATAACCTCGGTCCGTAAGGATAACCCTCCTTTAAACGATAAACAAGTTATAATCGTTACTTAAAAGCGTGCGCCGAGCTATTCCGATACAAAAGGAAAACAAAGCTCCAATTTCACCTTCCAAACCTTAGCAAAAACCATTAAAAAAGGAAATGTCGTTTGTTTTTTAAAAAAAGCATTAACGCTTACCATCGTTAGGTTATGCGACGGTTTTTTAACCATTATTATAATTACATTTCCTCGGATAAACGATTTGCTAAAATGGATAGCTTTAATAGCAAAATTTCCAACTAATTTCCTATTTGTTTAAAACTGGGATAAATTTCCGAAATCGTAAGGTGGAAAAAACTATAAAGATTTTATAAGCAGTTAAGGGGTGCTTAAATGTTTAAAAGCAAGGTGCGAGTGCTAAAATCATTTAAACGAAGCCGCCAAATGGTGGAATTTTGGAATGCTATTAAACGGATTGGAACGATATAAAACGGCAATAAAGCATTTCCGAAAAGCAATGAAAGTTTATAAAATTGGAGCGGGATTAAAAAGTGTGGACAACATTAACCCGGGGCACGTGCGTTGGAAAAAAAAGGATGAAAACGCGCTAAAAGTAGTGGAAGGGCTTTTTATTAATGGTAAAAGCGCTATTATCGAAGCAGTATATAAAAAGCACGGCTATACGCCGCTGCGGTAGGCCGCCGAGGAGGGTTGCGAGGCGTTCACACGGTGCTAATCGAGAACGGTGCCGATATCGAAGCGAAAAATAGCGACGGGCGGACGCCGCTGCACTTAACCGCGGCGAACGGGTACGAGGCCGTCGCGAGGTTGCTTGTGAAGGCGGACGCCGACAAGGAGGAGAAAGACGGCTACTAGCGCACGCCGCTGTACTGGGCCGCGGGGAACGGGCACGAGGTTATCGCGAGGCTGCTCGTGGAGGCGGGCGCCGACAAGGAGGCGAAAAACGGCGACGGGCGCACGCCGCTGCACCTTGCCGCGGAAAACGGGCACGCGGTTGTCGCGAGGCTGCTCGTGAAGGCGGGCGCCGATAAGGAGGCGAAAGACGGCGACGGGCGCACGCCGTTGCACTGTGCCGCGGCAAACGGGCACGAGGCCGTCGCGAGGCTGCTCGTGGAGGCGGGCGCTAATAAGGAGGCGAAAAATTACGGGCGCACGCCGCTGCACCTTGCCGCGGCGAACGGGCACGAGGCCGTCGCGAGGCTTTTAAAATAACGACTTTACCACTTACCCACTTACCACTTACTACTTACCCTTACTTATATACCTAAAACGTGGCAAATGGAAAGCTTAAAAATGTAAAAGAATATTACTTAGTTATATTGGATGGTGGCAGCTTTGTATGGCAATTTCACTGGGGTGCTTTACTGGATTTATAACGTATTAAATTTTCGTTTTGGTGGATTAACCCCCTAAGTGTCGCTTTCGGCCAGTTATGGCGGCAAAAGGACGGTTAAGGCGGACTATAAGGATGTGGCGGATTTAACAAGCGTCGGCGGCGATTTGTGTTTGCTTTACATTTGGCTGCATCGAAAACGCGACCGATTTTTGTTAATACCTGCAAATTAACTAAGCAGTTTTCCATTCCGTCGGCTTTTAGCGGATTTTTAAACCGCAATTTTACGTGTAAAACGCCTTTTAAACGCGCAGGGATTAACGTCGAACGCTGTTTTAAAAGCGCGCGTTTTTTCCCGTGCGGTGGTTCCGGCACGCGGTTATTCGCGAATCGCGAAACCTTTTTTTACTATATACGCACTATATTTAAAGCATGCTAAGCAACTTTACGTGGAAAGAAAAAAGCCCTCGGCGAGCTGGCGCTAATCCAGGGGAATATTTGCAAGCTGTGTTTAAAAAGCGCAATTTATATATACGATCCTAATCGCTAGCATAAGCCGTTCCATTTCCATCCCTTTTTCGGCCCAAAGCTCGCGTGCCCACTTGTCGGTTTCATTTAAAGCAAAGCCGCGGGGCTATGGCTACGGATCCCGCCATAAGGATAAACACTAGCGATTAAAACTAAAACCCAAACTAAAACCCCATAACGGGGGAAGTCCTTAGCGTTTTACTAGCTAAGGTGCGATTATCGATGTTTTAAACGCGGTATAAACTGTAAATATAAGCGAATGTTTAAGCCCGTTAGGTATTGGAAAGCCTCCGAAGTCCTACATATGGATATATCTTTGCCTGCTTTTTTACTGCCAACTAGCACGCATATGCCAGGTTACAAAACAAAAGTATTTGCGGGTCCGTAAAAACCAACCACGAAAGTATAATAAATAAATCTAACGGTAATCGCTAGTTTGTTTAATATCCATAAAAACGAAAGCGGCGTAATTCCTATCCTATTTCCTATCCTTTTATAAAATGCAGTCATAGTGGAGGAAGGGCAAAATTAGTGGATTTAATTAACCACTGGCAGCGGGCTGCACGTGTAAAGTCCATTTGGGCTGGCCAGCCAGGCACGTGCACGTAACGTATTAGCCTTTAAGCCATAACAACGCCAGGAATACAATGGGCCCGCGCTGGCAACAGCATGTATGGTGGCAAATTAAAACAAATCGACCATCGCGACATTTAACAGCCCAACGCTTGCTTAACCTCCTCCCTTCCCCACCGACGTTAACGATATTAAAATATTTTCCAAATTGCTATTTTTATCGCATTTACTTGTGGCTTTATAATTGCGCAGCAGTAAACATCGAACACGCTACCGTTGCAAAGGCCGCCGTTGCAAAGGGAATCGCTTTTATCCATTCGCAAACACGCCGCGTTACTACCATATTAACACCGCCGAGTCGTCCGACCGGCGCGAAATGTCGCCTTCGAAAAGATAGCGCGCCGATGCAAACGACAATGGTAATAATGAAATCGACTAAACGCCTCGCGCGAACTAGCCCACGTTCGACTAATAGCGCACCGTTGTTATGCTGCCACCACCCAACCTGCCCACCTTCCCCGCCAGCCATATCCATGCCCAAAGCCGTAGCCCGAGAACACGATCCACTAGCTCGGGCCTTTTTCCCATTCGTAAAAAACGCGCTATAAGCCTTGTTAAAAGGATTAAAAACATGCGAGCTTTGTTTAAACCGATCGAAATAAAACCATTATTAAATCCCGGAAGCCAACTTCCACCCGACGTGTTCGACTTATACACTTTTGTTAACGATATTATCGTTTGCCAAAATGAGTTTATCCCCGCCGAAGCTTGGGAAGCTGTAACCAAAATGTTGCAAAAGTTTGGAATTGTTCGGAAATTATATCCGGACGATTAGTTCTTCCCTAATAAAAAAACAGCGGCAAATTCCAAAGATAATAAGGCAGCGGCCAAAGCAAAGCTGGCGGAGCTGCTAAAAATTAAAAACGCGATAATCGAGTGCTTCGTTAAAAAGGTTTTAAAAGCAGCCTAAAATGTAAACGTCCATGCTCCCGTGCTTAAGTTGGCAATATAAGGGTTTAAAGTTAAGCGACTTATAATTACCACAGCCCGCATCGCCCTTAAATGGCTCCCAACCTATGTTCCGGCTTCGGCGTTTATATCCTTAGTTTTTTCATTTGCCGCGTCGTTAATAGGTCGCTCGCGTACCGCCACCGAAGGCGGAAATAAGGCTGTTGCAACCGGAAAGATGGTGGATTTTGCCCTTGTTTTGTCCGAGTCGTCGATAACGCCGTTAGGTTTTGCCATTTCGAACCAGATTACGGGGGCGCTACCCGACGAAAAGTTAATTAACCAAAGCACGTATACGCTTTTAACCTTGCGACTTTTAGGTGTTAGCATTAAAACCAAAGCTAGTTAAGGGAATGTTAACGAGGGCCAAGTGCAGTTAGGGCTGTGGATAGCCGCCTGGTTCGCTTGGGTGCAAGCATTAGTATTTAAAAAGCTAACGGAAGGCATGCCCACCGCCATGCCAGTAATCCTGGCTTACGAAAGCTTTTGGAGGTTATTTTTTATTTACGACCGTGGATTAACATTCGATTTTATTTGGGATGTGGCGATGGGGACATTTGCACGTTGGTCGGTTTGTACAAACTGTTGGCAGCGTTACGAGTGTTAATCCAATGGATGGACACGAAGCTAAAAGCTTTTTTCGAGGATTTGCTTAGTGTATTATTATAAGTAAAAAGGAAAAAGGAGGCATATGCCGCAATAACACTAGTTAATAACAGCAGTTAATGGGATAAGTGTAAGGCTACAGGAAAACAAACTTTCCCATATACGATAAACAGATATTAAAATAAAGCGGCGATTTGATAAAATCATTTAAACTTCTTTTTGGAAAAGGGCAAATGCCAGGTTCCTGGACCTGCCATGCTTTACTTTTATGTTACCGCCGCAAATATGTAGTGTAAACCCTTTATCGGTCCCCGTTAAGGCCTAATCGAAAGAAAGATTTTTATTTATAACTTTACCGCTTTAATTTGCGACGACGTGCTTAAATTATAACGACGTGCTTAAAAGATAGCGTTTAAAGCTAGCTTAAAGCTAAAAAGGCACCTTTTAAAACTGGAAAAGCATCCAAGTTAAAATAAAACATAATAATGTTTGGGAGCCTTTATTTTACCTTCCCAACATAAACAGTTATGGTTATTAAAGCAAAGTTTACTGGGTACATTACATGCCACCTAATGCGGTTATCACGTTAATATACACTTTTATTTCTGTTAACGTTTTTAATTGTTAGGTATTTACCGCCGCCTCGCCTTTTGCCAAGCTTTTCACTTCACTTTGCACCCGGGCAGCTCTTCGCCGCACGTCGACCAAATAAACTTATAAACTAAAATAGCGCGCCGTAATGCCCCACGCGCGGCTGCATGCACGGAAAGCAGGCCTCGGCCGAGCTCCGCGCAGCCCGGCGTTAATTTAATACTATTACTACTACTACTACTACCCTTTTAAGCCTGCATTCGCACCCTTGTAACACCAGTTGTACTGCTCCAGTGTTAACCGGAAAAACTCGCGATAGTACTGTGTTATATGGGGACCTTCGAAAGGCCCCGTACCAAATTCCTGTCGAACCCTTATAGGGGCTAACAAGGGCTAAAACCCATATAAAAGGCAACAATTTCAAATAATTAAATGCTAAAAGCCAGGGGCCGTAAGTACCTTGTAATTACGTACCTCGTATAAGCCACTCCGTGGCCTATATAACGCGGGCTTTTTATCCATAAACTTATCGAAAGATTTTGCTTCCTTTGTCCTTTCGCCCTTACGTTCTTTTACAATTAAAATGCGCAAACCGCAAGCTTGTTCGTATTTTACCCAATAAACGCACATCCTTTTATCGCGACACTCGCCACTCGGACACCGGTAAGCGGGCGCTATTAACGCGTTAAGCGGATAAGCACGTGGAGTTCGATGCGGTATTTTAGTAAAGCGACTTCGGGTTGCCGATGTTTTTGGGATAATGCTAAGTTCGACCGATGTTCGCGCGGTTGCGTACTGGCACCGATAGGGCCGCAACGGGCACACCCGCGCCGCGGTCCCATCCCCACGCGAATCGCCCAGCGCTTAAGTTTACGCCGTCGGTTCGCGTTTAATACGGTTTACCGCGCACGAGCTTTTACCCGCATTTGCTAGCCGCTACCGTCGTCGTTTCGTAAATTTACGCGACGAGAAGCACGCGTTTATAATCGTACCATTTTATTTTTCCTTCCTTTAAATAAAACTTACGGAATAGCGCGTTAACATTGCTACTGGGATTTAAGGGTGTTACTTAATATGCAGCAGCAAATCATAATGTCGCATTTTCCGTAATATACGCAATCCAGCTATAAACGCTTATATACCTGCATTAGCCGTACGCTAAATACTAAAAACAAACCATATTGTATTTACCGCTTTAATTTATGCCGCTTTTTGCTAATTCCTTTTCCACGAATTCAATTTACGTAAAAAATCCTGCGTGTAAAGGTGGTTCGAACTAAGGACGCGGCGCCGTAATTGGACGCAGTCGCTTATTATCGCCAGTGCCTCGTCGTGCCGTCGTAAGCTTTTCCACGTAATAGCTAAGTCGTACATGCTTTGGATCGTGTCGGGATGCTTATCGCCGAGCACTTTTCTCCGAAGTCCGTACGCTTTCTCTTTTTCCACCTTCCGCGGTTGTATAAATAATTTAATATTCGAATAAGCAACGCCGCCGCCTTTTCCTTTTTATATAATTCCGCCCATTCGCCCACTCGCTATGCGTGCATGTTATAAACTCCCTAATAGGCAGTTTAGGTAAAAACGGTCGGGTCCAAGTTCCATTCGTAAAGCGCTATAATAACTTTTTAACAGTTAACGTTGCTAATTTTTAGCTTTCCTTCCTTTATAAACCGAAGGCTAATAAGTGGGGAAGGCTTTTAACTTCCCCCGTGTAAGGTGGAAAAGGGCAGGTTAAGTGCGACTTCTAAGCGCCCCCTTTCCGGTGGCCATGCGTCCCGCCCGGCCTGTAGCTTCCGTGCTGTCCTGCTCCGAAACCCAGTTTGTAACATTAGCACGCTGTTACGGCTTTGGCAAATCTAGCTAAACCTAATCTAATTAGGCCAAAAGGACGAAAAAATACAAGTTGCCAACTTGTATCCTACGTTTAGCTTAGTACTTTGGTGCAAACGAAACTGGTTACGTTTGTTTAACAAAGCACGCAACGCCATTACAACTGCCATAATTGGTTAATTTCTGTCCATATTAAGGCTGGGAAGTGTTAAAAAGGCATGGGGGGCATAAAAGGCAGCATAAAGGGGAGCATGGAAAAAAGCATAAAGGGGAACATAAAAGGGAGCATGGAAGGGAGCATAAAAGAGAGCATGGAAGGGGCATGGAGGGGGCATGGAAGAAAATCGCTCGTTTGCCAACTTATTTGGGGAGGAGTGCACACCACCACTTTGGGATGTTACAATAGCACCTTACATGCGACTTTTTTATTTGCAATTAGTTGTTTACATTAACGTGCTGCCTTTTACGACCAGGGTTAAAAGGAGGAGGGCTAATGGGCGAAACGTTAAAGGAGGCGGCCTAGGCACGACATTTTAACCCCGCACGACAAGTCGCGTCCAAAGCTTAAGTAAGCCAAGTATGATTTGCTAATCCGGGACAAATTAACAGATTAAAAACATTTGCATAGCAGGACCATAAGTATATAAAGAGAGGAGTTTTTTTACCGTAAATAGCTTTAACTAAGGCTTCGGCATTAATCAGCTTAAGTTAGCTCCCAAGTATCTTTTAGGGCAAGCAATTAAATCGTTGTCTTTTAATACCCAGTTCACCCTTAAAGCGTTCACTAGTTTTACTGCCCAGTTGTCATGGCGCCGCCGCCCTGGCGTGGCTGGGCGGCAAGCGACCCACTAATAGCACGAGCTTTTGGCCGATCTGTGCAAATAGCGTATCGGTAGGGTTTAATTGCGATATTTGTGGTTAGGGTAGGGAGGGAATCCGGCCCCAGCTCCCACAGCCCCACTTTCGCCATTGCGACAAACGTCCTGGGAGCGATGTTTTAACCGCGACCCTTGTAAGGCAACCACATGCTTTATTCGAGCAAGCTTGCAGGGATTAACAACGAATACACCAGGTTAGGGCATATGGCGGCCGTTTACTGGTAAACTTACGACGCTATAAAAGCAGCAAGTTTTGCGTCGAGCCACGACGCGCTTAAATGCCTTTATACCAAAAGCTTAGCCCCGAAAGGTTTAACGAATGAAGGCCTTGCTGCTTAAAACTGCAATCGCTTAGCACATTGCAGCATTAAATCGCGAAAGAAAAGGCCATATGCACTTATTATGCATACATCCAAATGCTCCAACCTTCCCCTTGTTTCGGCAGTGATATAATTAGCAAAGGTACGAGAAAAAACACCAAGTCGCGGAGGTCCCTAGTACTTTTTTGCTTATTAAAAGCACCATTTATCCCATCGAATGCCGTTAAATGCCCGGCCGCCGATCCCCTTCTTTTAACCAACCGGATATTTTCATCGAGATAAATTTTGGAGATTTGTTCCTATTTCGGCGGCTGGGCACCTAACGGCACTTAAGTGGATATATTATCGCTGCATGTGGAAAGGTCCCCCCGTCGAACGAGATGGATTAAATACTCGACTTTTTTATTCCGCGTTAGCGTAAAGCTTTACTACACATAAAAAGGGGTAGCGTGCGCAGGTTTCGATGGTATGCTTAATTGGTATAGTTATATAAGCCACTTATTGGCATTAAAAAGCAAGCCCACCTTAGCGATCACCATGCCGTTTCCTTACTAGCAACCGGACAAGTGGGCGGTTTTAATTGGGGTAAAGTCCTACCTCGTCGAGGGAAAGCCCCCCACGACCCGGCGGCTTAATGGCGCCGGCCACAGCCTTTCGTACGAGCCTTTGGAAAGCTGCGTGAACGATGTCCTCGCCGTTAAGGAATACCTCGTTAAGGTGCTTAACGTGCCGCTTAACCATATCAACAAGCTCCTCGCGCCTCGGCCAAACGCGCAGTACATTAGGGAGCTCGATAGGCGAAGCTATGCCGACGCGACATATGCGTCCATAGTGCAAGCGTTAAGCCGCATTCCTAAAAAGGCCAAAAAGGGCGACTTAGTTTACATTTACTATTCGGGCCACGGCGCACGCGCGACCACCGTGTTTGCAAATGCCAAAAAGGCCGACCCTTCGCGTTCGGACAAGGACGAGGCCCTAGTGCCCAGCGACATTCTCTATAGGGGGCGATACCTCCGCGACCTCGAGCTGGCTGTGCTAATGCAGGATATGGCGAGCGCGGGCCTGGTCGTGACGGCGAGCCTCGACTGTTATTACTCGGGCGGCGCGCTGCGTGGCAGCGACGGCGGAACCGAGCTCGTTAGGTTTAGGGGCGTGTCCCGGGTGTACGAATCAAACCAGGAGGCAAACGTGCCCGACCCGACGACGATATGCCGCATCGCACATTGGGCCAGTTAGCCGTCCTGGTTCACGTCCGCTTAGGGCTTTGTCGTTATGGCAGCCTGCCTTAACACGCAGCAGGCGGCCGAGCACAACGGCCAGTACGGGCTGTTTACGTACTGGATGCTGCACAGCTTGCGCAACGGGCCGCTGCACATATCCTCCGACGCGCTGTTCGAGCGGATCCGCGGCAACATTCAGTCCAACCGGTACAACCAAACACCGCAAATGTTTGGTAACTGGAAGCGCTCCTTTTTCGGTAGCACGGTGCGCTCGCGTGTTAACGCACATGTGGTGTTAGCGACGCAATTAACCCGGCTAAGGCGTTTAAGGACCAGTTCGTCGTTTTGAATGGCGGTAAAAGTACACGTCCTCGCTCGATATTAGGTCGTTTTTGCGTGAGGTAAAGGTAGAAACTAACTTAACTGTGTTTACAAAAGTGCACAGCGTTAAGAAAGGCTCGGAATACGCCATCCTTAAATACGGGCGCGACCCTGGACTCGGTTTTATAAATGACGCAGTCGCGTGTTACGTCCGCGTTTTCCGCGTTAGGGTGCGTAAATCGTATGCTGTTTTCGTGGCGCAAGCGAAGCACGAGCTCGAACATATTTCCCCCGGGTGTTCCATTTTGCTGGTGAAACTGCCCCTCGCTAAGAGATTTGCTATACGCTTCCATTGCGTAAAGCAAGTGGTTAAAAGCATACGAAAGGTGTGGCGGCTGCATAACAAGGAAGGCGGACGGACCTGGCTTAAGCTAAAAAGTGGCGATAAAGGTAACGATGAAAATGCCGCTTTTTCCGTGTCCATAAAGGATGGGAAGTTCATTATTAGCGATATATGGAGCACCTTTACGCCGGCTTTTAACAACTGCCTGTCTCGTTTGCCTGTAACCTTTTCGAAGCAGGACCTTAACGCGCTAATTCGGCGTTTCGAGCACCTGGCCCGGTTTTCCATAACACGAGGCCTGTCCGATCCATACGTGGACACCTCGTTGCCTTTAATTTCTATCACCGCTGTGGAGCCAGCCCCCAAATCGACGCTTATCGGCATGGAGCTCCGCCATCCCGCCTCGCGTTTCCAAACGAAAGTGAAATACAATACATATAAGGTGAAAAAAGGGTCCTTAGTGAAAATTACGTTCCATAACCACACCGATAAAAACCTGTACCTGGTCGTCCTAAACTGCGGCGCCGAGTTTAATGTGTATTAAGTGTGTCCCTTTGCGGGCCAGGAAAACTCCAAAATTTAAGCCGGCTAGGACTTCCGCTAGTACGTTAGCTTCTAAACGGAGCCCGAAACACGTTTTGCCGCCACGTAAAACGGCCGGGAGGTAGTGGATCGGCTAAAGGTATTTGCGTTACCGGTCCCTCTTTCACTTAATGCCTTGGAAATCGAAAGCTTAAATAAGGTGGAAAGAATGCGCTTGCGCGGGGCGCGTGGGGGCGACTGGTCCCAGGATTTTCGGCAGCTCCTTATAAGGCTAAAATCCGGGAAGGGGGCGTTTAAGGCGCCACTTTTAACAGCGGAGTTTATGGAGTGGCAAGTACTGGATTTGTTATTCCAAGTGAAACCGGGTAATAAGCCATGAAAGTAAGTGAAGCATTCGGTATGCTACGGCTGGTTGCCCACAACGAATATCCAATGGTTTCCATTGGATGCGGTCGGTTATTTTAAGGGGTTAATCGTCCAACGAGCCATTTATTAATACTTATTATCTGTTTTATAAGTTAACTGGTTGGTAATGTATCCCGTCGAACACGCGTCCTAAATTATCGCTTTGCCTAGCACTAATTGCCTGCGTAGCATAAGTACCATGCTACGCGGCGACCATGCCGTTAAAAGCGTTCCTTTTCGATTTGGAAAATCTGCTCACCGTCCAAATCGAAGCTTTTAAATTACCCCAGCAGTTTTTCGGACCGAATTCCACCAGCAAGATTTACATCCACGCCGTTCTCCTCCTCCGCTGCCCCCTAATCCCGCAGCACAAGCGTCGACTTCCATCGATTCCCTTTTTAAACCCAGGCCGCATTTGGGTAGCGCGTACTTAACGCTATCACCATGCCGCGTGTTACCGCCACGCTTGCTAAGCCGGTGTCGCCATCCACCGCTACCAATGGGAGCCCGGCCGCGGCCGCCGAAACAAGCCATACGCGCGCTTTAATCGCGGTGCCAAGCTCGGCATCCCGCTTTTACGCTGCGTCGACCCGCATGCCCGTTAAGGTGCGCAGCCCGCTAACGAGGTACGCACGGGACCATGGCCGGCGGAGGCGCGTTTTAAGCCAAGCGCGCACGGAGCCCTCGCGGCACGCCTTGCGAAAGTAACTGTGCGGGTTCGCGACTGCTTTATACACGAGCGCGCTAAGCGAAAAGGGTTACGGAGGTGGAAGCGAAAGCGAAAAGGGCGAAAGGGCGGAGGGAAAGAATATCCGCGAGGGCGAAGCCGGGGCGAGTGCTGCGCATACTGTCCACAACCTAGCGGAAGTTTTTAAAATTGCCGGTAACAACGTGGCAAGGTGACGGCGTGGTGGGGGCGGCGACGTCGGGGACTCGGAAAACAGCGAGGGGCGGTATGCATACTCGCTAAAGTACTAGCAGTCCACGATTAGCCGGTTTAGCAGGATGGGATTGGGAAGGAATCGGGCGTTAAAAACGCTATTCCCGATAATGGCGATATACCGGAGCCTTTATTTACCAGTAAGCCCGGTTTAAACGACGAATTTGCAATTAAGCAGTAGCAAAAACGTAGCGTAAAGCGTAAGCATTTTCGAAATCCATTTTTTGGCTCGTTTAAAACATTGTACGCGAAGCTAGTTTAATAACTTTTAGCTAGCTGTACTGCGTTTAAACCAAAGCAGCTATTTACTCCTAATAACACTTTGCGCGATACCGCCATTAACGGGTAGGCATTAAAACAGCTTTTAAAAAGCTAAGTTTCCATTAATTTAAGTGTCCCTTTTAATACGAATAACTCCTATATACCAAAGTGGACGTAAGAAATCCAGTAACTGCTCGTAAACCCTTTTTCGGCAAGCCCAAAAACTATAAAAAAAGCTTTTTTCGCATCCTCTTTTTTAATCTCCCCTTCCTTTTTAACCTCCCCTTTTTTTCGATCTCCCCTTCCTTTTTACCTCCCCCTTTTCGATATCCCTTTCCTTTTTAACCTTCCCTTCCTTTTTAATCTCCCTTTCCTTTTCGACCCTCCCGTTACGCAGCGCGCGAACCGCATAATAAAGTCCCCGGCATACCGCTGCATCCGTCATCCTTTCGTCCCGCAAGGTTTTATAAAGCACCCTCGCCACGTTAACACAGTGCTTGTCCGAAACCTCCCAAAGCGTTCCCACCACGTGCCGGAAGCCCGCGAGCTAAAAGGCGCTAACAAGATGGATCCCCTCGTCGGCGAGTTGTGCCGCCTCGTTAGCTCCGGTCGAACAAGCCGAAAGGTATCCAAAAAACGGCCCGTTCTCCTGGATTTTGTAGTTACGGAGGTTTCCCACGGTAAGCGGGCTCGTTTTCCAGTCCTTAAGGAGCAAACAGCTTCGTAAAGGCTCGGCCGGGTCCGACTGCCCGTAACCGGCAAAGTGGAATATTTTGCACTTTTGCAAATATTTAAGCACATTGTCCTTACGCAAAATCGGTGTAAGCGACCATAATTGGAGCTTACGATAAAGATTTTTTAGCATTTTCACTTCGTTTGCAACAAACGGGAGGATTTTATTAACCGACAGGTTTGGTGTTTCGCGCATAGCTATTAGCAAAGCATAGTCGGAAATCGGCTCGGCAGATTTTCGAACAGGGCGTTAGCGTCCGTGTATTAATGCTTTAACCGACGAGGCGTATAACGACATAACTTTATCCAGCACCGCTTCGGCAAAACCTCGAACGTATCGTCCGGCTGCATAAAGTGGCAGCCGGCTAAAAAGTCCTGTAGGAATCCACCACACGCGAAGCCAATTGTTATTAAAAACAGGGTTTTTAAAACCGAGCGCGTTTAAATAAGGACGAGCGGCGGTATCCCAAAGCCATTCCAGCAAAGCTGCCATGTGGAACGAGCTTGTTGCGCGAGAAGATCTAAAATCCTCGGCTTGTTTCTGGACTTCCTCCATCGTTAAACCAGGCAATTCCAGCACCTTAATCCGGCCGCGCTCGACCAAAAATGCATCGCAGCGATACGGGCTTAAATTAACGACGATAATAGGGCTTGGATTGGCTGCGGCCATTAGGTTATTTGCAGCCGGCGGGCGGAGGAAGCCGTTAAATCCTGGCTAAGCACGAATGCTTGTAATAAGCTCGCTAAATTTTTAATCCGCTTCGCGACGTCGTTTCGCCTGCGATTCCCACGAAGATGTGCCATCGCTAAGATTCGCAAAAGTTGGTCGGTCCGCCGGCGAGTCCAGCTCGTCCCGAAAAACTGTAAACTCGTTCGCTAAACTGGGATGCTTTCGCTTAAAATCGGAAATATCTCCGCGCATGTCCATTAGCAAACTAGCAATAACGCCGCGACCGAGTTCGAAAAGCTGCAAAGCGTGAAAAGCCTCTTTTCCCGCATTTAGGGCCGTGGCGGCCGCCATTAAAGCCAGGCCTGCGAAGTTTGCAAGCATATGCTGCTTATCGGTATGGTTTAAAAACCGCGGGCTTACAATGGGAAGGAGTTTTACAGCTTCCTGCAGCAACTGGCTTAATTCGTCCCAATTTCGCTGTAATGCGAGGATGTTAGCGGCATCCCGAGCCAGCCGAATGCGAATAAACGGGGGGGGCAGTATGGCAAAACCAGCCTTTTTTGTACGACGAAAGCGAACGATTAAGGTCGTCCACCGATCCGGTCCGTTCGAATCGCCTGCCAAGCCAGTTTCCAAAGTTGCTTAAATAAACAGCTCGGTTGGGGTGGTTTTAAAGTGTGGCATTCACTGCCGTATTAGCAACCTTAACGGCGCGATTAATGTCGTCCATCGATCCGGTCCGTTCGAATCGACTGCTAAGCAAATTTCCAAGGTTGTTTAAACGGCCAGCTCGGTTAGGGTGATTTTAAGGTGTGGCATCCACTGCCTTGCCGGCGACCTTAACGGCGCGATTAATGTCGTCCATTAATTTAGTTCGTTCGAATCGCCTGCTAAGCAAGCTTTTAAAGTTGCTTAAACGGCCAGCTCGGTCGGGGTGGTTTTAAGGTGTGGCATTTACTGCTATATCGGCAACTTTAACGGCGCGATTAATGTCGTCCATCGATCCGGTCCGTTCGAATCGCCTGTTAAGCTTGTTTTTAAGGTTGTTTAAACAGGCAGCTCGGTCGGGGTGGTTTTAAAGTGTGGCATTTATTGCCGTATTAGCAACCTTAACGGCGCGATTAATGTCGTCCATCGATCCGGTCCGTTCGAATCGCTTGCCAAGCCAGTTTTTAAGGTTGCTTAAATGGCTAGCTCGGTCGGGGTGGTTTTAAAGTGTTGCATTTACTGCTATACCGGCAACTTTAACAGCGCGATTAAAGTCGTCCATCGATCCGGTCCGTTCGAATCGGCTGCCGAGGCAAATTCCAAGGTTATTTAAACAGGCAGCTCGGTCGGGGTGGTTTTAAAGTGTTGCATCCACTGCCATACCGGCAACCTTAACGGCGCGATTAATATCGTCCATCGATTCGGTTAGCTGGAATCGCATACCGAGCCAGTTTCCAAAGTTGCTTAAACGGCTAGCTTGGTCGGGGTGGTTTTAAGGTGTGGCATTTACTGCCATATCGGCAACCTTAACGGCGCGATTAATGTCGTCCATCGATTCGGTTAGCTGGAATCGCATACCGAGCATTGCCTTAAAGTTGTTTAATATATTAGGTTGGATAAATCCTCCTCCGATATTTACTGCCCATTTTATAATCCTAATAGCCTTTTCCATATTTTCGAAACGGCGCGTTTGCTTGTAATTTTTCGCTAGTCTTGCTGCTTAATAGCTTAAATGATATATTTGGATGCCGATGTCGCCAAACGTTGCATTTTAGCTATAAATATCAAAGCATTAGCGGCTTGCCATTTCCAGCTAACCCTATTACCGTTTAACATTGTTAAGCGCCTTTTTACATTTTACAAGCGATGCTTAAGCTAGAAACACCGCAGCCATCCCACTTAAAAGGGCCGGGAAATTGCGACTTACTTAATTCCGAAAAGCGTGGGTACAATGTTTTCTAACATGGACCTATGCTGGCGTGCCCAGGCCGACATTATGTTAAACATTTAAAATCTCCGGGTGCGATTCGGGTGGTCGGAAGGCGTAACTGCGACCCATCCCTCCGCTCGCTAAACAGCCCGTTCGAGGTGTTCCGTTAAAGCTAACCTTTTAAAAACAAGGAAGCAGGCGTAAATGTACAATTCGATTTGTTTATTACTCGCGGGATCTTTTTGCAACTCGGCGAAAAAATGAAGGTTTTCGTCGCTTATATGGTTAAAAAAAGAGGCCATATCCACCTTAATGTGGAACAGCTCCATCCCGGCCATGCTATAGCTGGATGCCAATGTGGTTAAACGCTCCGAAGTTATTGGTTTAAAACAAGAGGCGAGGTGCGGGGTTAAAATGTTCGAGTTTAATCGTTCGTGGCAGCAAGATAGCTAAAAACGGCTTCCGGAAGCGTTAGTAAGGCAAATATATGCCGTCGAACTTAGGAGAATATATTAACACGGCTTATCCAGTTTTCCTTACACTAAGTTGCCTTGCGATGCGCTTCGGAGGGAGTGTAGTTATATTCCCGCCGATTATTAAAAGCTCACTAGTTTTAACATCCCCAATGGCTGTGCTTATAGCGTGCAAACGCCCGAGGTATTTCTTAAAAGGCAGTATGCTAATAACATAAACCACTGGTGGATAAGCGACGTTTTTTAACTCCGAATTCCTATAATACTGCAAATTGGGCATTATTAGCTGGGCTGTGCTATTTACTTAATCGGCCTCGCCTCGCCCAAATTTTGCCTCGAACATGTTAAAAATGCTACGCCACTGCTAGTGTAGTGGTTGCAAAATAACCGAGGCGTAAAATAATTCGATAGCTATTAAACCAATATTTGCTGTTGTAAATGTCGCACCAAACGCAAACGGGTCCAGTTGCTGCGGGATTCGGGATTGTTAGCCAGCATTAAAACCGCGTTTCGATTTGCTCGCAAAATTTCTTACGGAAAGCTGCCCGAAAGCAGCCAATCGCCTTAAGCACTTTACGTAAAACGAGGTAAGGGTTGTTATTCCAAAAAAACTTCGCGCAAAAGCCTGCTCGACCCGCGAAAAACGCTTTACATCCGGATTTATATGTTTGCAAGCGTCCGGGGTTTCGCGTTCGCGACGCGCGAAGGTGAAAGTACCGCAAAGTCACTCTGCCTCCTGCTGTAACCCTAAGCGCCGTTAACCCTATAACATTTCCGAGCGCGGCGTAAAACCGTCGCTGCTTTAATGGTAGCCACCGTGTATTAGCGAAGGCGCTAATTCTCCCGACCCGAACGTCGACGTTATCCGTTACACAAACCGGAGCCCACCACCGACGCCGGGGTTTGTACCCGGTGTAAAACATAACGCTAATAAAAGCCTAAATGCTTCCGATTTTCCGTCCACACTCGGCGGCAAGGAGAAATTTCTAAACGCATGCTAATTATTTAAGGCGGCTTCGGGCGGAAACTGTACAAATATTCTGCAGCAACACGTGGCCATTACCACCACTACAAGCCTCCATAAAAAAGAAATTTTATGTTCTTTCCGAGCCAATTTACCCCTAAATGGTTTTTGTTAAAGGTGGCCTGGAGTTACGTGGGTGGCAACTGGTGCCTTACAGCTTTAGGCCTATGCACTGGCCCTAGTATTTTGGCCTGCGCGCGCTTTAGCCCGCGATCGAGTAAAGTAGCCAAGTAACAAACACAAATCACTTTGGGTGCCTGTCGTCGCGCACCTTTATTAGGTTATAAGCCCTCGCGCCGCCGTTAACGATATCTTTGCCTAATTAGGAAAGATTAACGGTGCACGAGTTGTTTCCCGTTACTTGCGTTTTCCCGCCGTAAATTACGGGCGAGGCGCAGCAGTTAAAAAACCGTTAAACGACAATTAATAAGGCCGCGTTTAGCGCCGATTAGCAACCATAACAAAGCAATAACAATAACCCTTTTAGCGCTTAAAAGCACCATTTCCCTTGCAATCCAACGCTTTTATACGCGTTAAAAGTGCTAACAAAGCCGCCGAAATGGCGGAATACCGCGAAGTCGCAGTAAAGGTCCCGGACCTGCTAGGGCTTTTTAACCTAAAAACATAAAAGCGCACTATCCGGGTGCATTTAACCGCTTCCCGCAACATCTCCTTTATATTTGCTAACCCTCCGGCCAAGCCGGTTAAAGCGGAAAACGACGAAGCTGTACAGTTATAAGCTTTTAAAAGGACATTAACATGGTACTGCATCCGTAACAGTATCGAAAAGGTAACTACGGACCTGGAAAAAGCCGGCTGGGACCGCCCTAAAAACGACGAAAATTAAAACCCAAAAGCTTTTTAAAACAAGGTAATTAGCACTATTAAAGTTACCGCTAACGGCCGTTTCGACGCCCTAATTAACGAACATTATACAATTTCGGTGGAAAAGTTTAACGGTAACGTTAAAAAGTATACGGACCGTTAGCTACAAGTGAAACAGGCCCTGGATTAGGCTAACATTAACATTCCGGATCGGATGCTTATAAGGAGCCTCGTTAATGGGCTTAGCGCTACTTACCCTTTTACGGTGGCTATAGCTTTGGGAAGTTGTAAAGGCGAGCGCCGCACTCCCGCTAACTTTATCTTAAAAGTGCTCGAAAACACGGCGGTTATAAAGGCCTCGAAGTCGAGGGCCATGGCTAACACTAACAAAAAGCCGGAAAAACCTTAGGGGCCGAGGGAAAAGCCGAAGCCCTGCAGCAAAAAGGGTTACACTATCGTTTCGCGTGCTCCCTACCACGATAGGTGCGGTAAGCATCATAAAGGCGGCGACGACAACTGCTAGCTCCTGCACCCTAAGCTCGAAAAGGCCTAAAAGGCCAAATATCCGAAGCAGCGCTTCCAGCGAGGCAATAAGGCAGCCAACGAGGCTACAGCCAACCCGAGGGCTGCCGACCATACTGGTAGTGTGCCAGTTAATCAAGGCAGTGCCAGCCAATACAACATGGCCAATACCGCTTTAAGCAATATCAACAATGCCCGTAACGCCGTAATAATCGACTCCGGCTCGTTTAAGCATCACTTTAACGATCGCAAGTGGTTTACCTCGCTAAAAAAGCGCGAGGTCCCTACAACGCTACCACGGCCAACGGCGGCGCCTAAGTTTCCGTTAAAAAAGGCACCGTCGAAATGCATTAGCGCAACAAGGCGGGCGTTACTACAGTTACCCTGCAGGCAATCTTTACGCCTAAATCCCCTTTTAACCTTCTCAGCCTTGGCAAAATGCGCAAGGCAGGCCTAAAAAACGATTAAACCGATTACTTCGTAACGCCCGACGACAAATGGTTAGGCAGCTACCAAATTAACAATAACGTACTAATTGCTAACGTTAACGTGCCCGCAAGCGCGCCCCCGGGCCCTGTGGCCCTAAGCAACGCACTTAACGGAAAAGACCGACCGACGAAAGCTAACGCACCGACCACGACAAAGCGCCCGGTGCCTTACGTAATAATGCATCGGCGCTTAATGCATGCTAACAAGGAGGCGGTAATAACGGCCTGCCGCGCTGCAAGCATTAAAGTTAGCTACCTCGAAGCATTAAAGCATACCTGTAACGGCTGTTTGAAAAGCAAAGCGACCCAAATTATCGGCAATCGTTATTTCCACCGCATTACCCGCCTTTTGGGCCGTATTTATATGGATACATTAACCATTTCGCCTATTTCATACGGCGGATATAATTACGCCGTTCATATTATTAATAAGGCAACTACTTTTAACTGGGTGATTTTTGCAGTTAGCAAAGCTAGCACGGAAATCTTCACGAAGGTTTGTAACTGGATTAACTACATTAAACTCCAGTTAGGCATTAAAATATAAGCAATCCATACGGACGGTGGTACGAAGTTTAACCTGAAAAAGCTAAAGGCTTACTGCACTGCTCGAGGCAAAGCCTGCGAAATTAGCCCGGCGCGATGCCCGGAAATGAATAGCATCGTTAAGCGTGCCAACCGTATTATACTTAACGCGGCTCGCACCGGGATTAACGCCAACGGCCTGCATAAAAAGTATTGGGTATATGCCTTGCAGGCAGCGAGGAAAGTGCTAAATTACACCCCAAATACAGCTTTTAGCGGCAAGGAAAGCCCGCACGAGGCGTGGGCAAAGGCAATCGGCTTTAACGAGGAGTATTACCAACCACTAATCCGTACCCTCCGCACCTAAGGCGCGGTCGCCTAAGTGCTAATTAAGGACGGTAAATAGGCTAAAGTTGACAAAATGGCCCCCAAGGTAACGAGGGGCCGGCTTATAGTGCTGGGAAGGCCTCCATAACGAGATCCTGCTAGTTAAGCCGGACGATATTAATAAGGTTTTCCGTTGCCGTGACGCACGGATTAACGAGGGCGCTGGTAAACGCCGGAAGTCGCCTTATAACTTTGTTAAAAAGGCGATCACCACTGATAAAGTTAACGAGGCCGTTATCGAGGACCTTTACTTTACAATGGGCACTTGGGTTTATAATACTGGCCCAACTATTAATTCCACCGACAGCAACGATGGTAACACCGGTATAACTGGCGATACTGCCGGCCCCGGAAGTAAGGACGATTCATCGCCTGCGAAGGAAACCGGGGAAACCGGAGCGGAGGACGAGGAGCCTGCCGTTGCAAAGCCTAAAAAGCCTAAGGAGCCCGCCGGCCCGGGCATGCCAACACCCGAAAAAACTCCCGAGCTCGGCAACGAGGCGGTCACGGTGCCCGCAGCGCCCAAAAAAAGGACCTGCAAAAAGCGGCCGCCGCCCCGCCGAGTAACCGGCAATTAAGGGAGCGCTTAACGGCCCTTAAGCATTACGAAGTTTTAACACCAAAAACTTGCAGGAAGAGGGAGCCCGCGGAGGCATTTACAACGGCTCGCTTCGAGCTTAAAAATATTAAAAAGGTGGCGGAAAAGGATCCGGGTAACCCTAAAAGCGCCGGAAACGACGAGAACTTCCACAGCCTTAATACGGATATTAAGGCTGCCGAGGAAACTGCCCGAAAAACGGGTTTTGCACTTGTTAACGTTACATACCCGGATAACGATATCGTTTTGCCCTAAAAGATCGGCGGCTTTAAAATCCCCAACTTCGCGCTTTTCGGCGTCGCCACGGTGCCGGGAACACCGTATATTCCGGCCCATTACTATAACGCGGTAAAGCACGAGGCCGAGTACGGGCGATACTACAAGCCAACAATGCAAAAGCAAATTAATACGTTGCTCGAAAAAGGCACGTAAGTGCTAAAAAAATTACCCCCGGGTGCTAAAACACTGCCGGGCAAATGGGTATACGTGCTTAAGCTAACGCCTAACGGCGCTTTTAAAAAGATTAAAGCGCGTTAGGTCGTTTGCGGTAATTACGACGATACTCCGGGCAAGGATAAGGTTGCAACGTACGCGGCAATCGTTTATGCAGCATTTACGAGGGTGTTTTTTATGCTTATAGCCGTTAACAACCTTAAATGCCGCTAATTCGACTTCGTAACTGCCTATCTCGGCGCCATCGTACTTGATAACGTTATGGTAAATACAGCAACTTTAAGGCATTCCGGTTGGGCAAAAAGGCTACTATTGCCGATTAAAAAAAGCACTTTACGGCTTTCGCAAGTCGCTTTTATGGTGGTATTAAACGATCACTTCGGAGTTCGAGGCATTTGGCTTTAGGCCGATTTACCAAAACGTTTGCCTTTACCGCAAAAAGGAAACGGGTGCCATGCTATTGCTTTACGTGGACGACTTCCAAATTGCCGCCCGTACGGTTACGGAAATTAAAGCCACCGCCACCGAAGTAAGTAGCCGGTTCGAAATGACCGCCCTGGGTAACGCAAAAACGTTCCTCGGCATGCAGGTTGTAAGGGATCGCCAGCGGAGGATTGTAAGCTTTTATTAACGCGACTATATTAATAAAATCATTACTAAATACGGACGGGAGGACCTTAAAGCAGTGAAAACGCCCTGGCCTTTTGGCTTTGTAATGCCGATCACTTGGGACCCTTTCCCGCACGAGGAGGTTTTGCGCTACCAGTCGGAAATAGCGAGTATTGGCTACCTCGCTGGCATTACTCGCCCTAATATCACGTATACCGTAAGGAGGTTGCAAAAGGTTAACGCCAATCCCGGCAACGAGCATTTGGCATTGCTAAAGCACCTTTGGCGTTATATTATTGGCATTAAAGGGCTCGCGCTCACCTTTAGTGGGCCTACCTACAGCGCCGAGGCGATAGGCCTAAAGGCTTATAAAAATGCCTCGTTCGCAAACTGCCTCCGTACGAGGGCATTTACAAGCGGCGTAATCGTTATGCTAGCGGGTGGTCCTGTTTACTGGCAATTAAAAAAGCAGACTTTTATAACGACGTCGACGACGGAGGCGGAGTTCGTTAACCTCCTGCTAACGGGCCGGGCCTTGCTTTGGATTAAAGGCATTTTAAAGGAAACTGGATACCCTTAGCGAGAAACTTTCGTGGTGCATACGGACAGCGCTAACGCCTAAGCGATGGTGCTAAACCCGTTAAAATCAGCCCGCACCCGCATAATCGACCTCCGCTACAAGTAGGTGATCGATACTGTAAAGCGTTAACTTTTCACCCTTAAACTCGTTAGCACGGCCAATATAAAAGCGGACGGTTTTACGAAGGGCTTAACGGCGAAGGGATAGGCGAGGTTTGTTATTTAGCTGGGAATGCAGCAAATGCCGCAATAAACGGCTTACAGGAGAACCAGGGAAACACCACGAACTTAAAGGGTTACTACGTAAATGCGGGCTCGTAATACCTTTAAAACCGTTGCATGGCCTACGGGGGGTGTTAAAAGTGGCCTAAAGTCACGTGGGTGGCAACTAGTGCCCCACAGCTTTAAGCCTATGCATTGGCCCTAGTATTTTGGCTTGCGCGCGCCTTAGCCCGCGATTAAGTAAAGTAGCCAAATAATAAATACCAATCACTTTGGGTGCTTGTCGTCGCGCACCTCCATTAGTTTTTCTACATTTCCATCCTATATTTTAACAACCGCTACGCACCATATTAATCGCAAACCTCCTGTTTAACCGTCCCATCCCCCGGGAATCCATCGAGCTAAGCCGCCTCGTTTTGGACCCCAAGTACCCCAACTAAAACTTTTGCCAGCTTTTTACTTAAAGCCCCGGCAACGAATTACTGGACGCCATATATCCCATTACGCCCTTTTTTAAACCCGACGTTGCTACTTAACGATTTAAGAATTTCCACATTATGCTCGAGCGTATACGGGGCACACGATTGGAGCTAAGCCTGCTTAAACTGCTCGCGGCCATAAACTTCGCACCCGCACGCTTAAAAACCGTTACCGCCCCGCTTTGCGTCATTTATCAGCTGCGTAACGCTAGCGCTTACTTTAGCGCTGCGTATCGGGAAACCCATGTGCGCACCTGGCTAAAAAAGGAATCCCAACGCCTATACAGTAAAGTTTACCTCGTGTGCGGTTTTAAAACGCTAACCGACGCTCGCGTTGGTTTAGCGCGTTGCCATAAAACCAAGCTCGACGCGTTTATTACCGTGCCCGCAGTTGTAATCGCCGCTGCAGGGGGTGTACCGGCGCCGGGCTCGAACCTCGGTATCGGCGGTAGCTTATTTTTAACGAGCGGTTCCGCCGAGGAGGTTAGGTATACGGCGGCCGGTAAGCAGGTTTTCGCAGTACAGTACCGCAAAATCCGTTTCTCGCGGTTTTCGACACAAAAAGTCGATAAAGCCTACCTTAAAAAGGGCAATCGCTAGAAATTATATGTTTCCACCCGAGCCGGAAAAGATACCGATAAGGGGGTTAATGCGGAAGTTGCTGGAGCCGTTACCTTGCTAAACTTAATAGGCACGTATAAAAGTGTCGATTTAAATGGAAAGCAAATACTGTATCGGGTGGATAAAGGGATGGATAAAGGAATAAATAAAATAACATTATAATAGTATACGAAATAATTAATTTTCGCCCTTTCCACTTTTTATTTAGCGAATAGCGACCTGATTTCTCTCCAAATAAACGGCCGTAACTGTGTCGGAAAGTTGCACTTCTTTTTAATCGAGGACGGGGTTTTTTGTTAGCAGCGGCCTAATCCGAATTTTGATGTCGGCCGTTTCCCAGTTAGCTTTCCGACTACCGGGAGCGGGATGTAATACCCTAGCCGGCTCGTACTAAAATCGCTTAAAGTTTTCCAAATCCTAACAAAACCCTACGTTAATGCCGCGTTATAACGTGCTGTGCATTAGGGAGGGGTTTTCGCAGGGAAATTTTAAAGGTTTAGGGCATTTAGTTAATAGGAAAATGTGTGTGGTGGTAGTGCATTTAGTGGATGGTATCCCATTAAACAAAAAACGGTTGCTTGCCCTCCAATCCCCTTAGCAGGAAGTTTTAGGGGCTCCTTTTATGCCTGCCCCGAGCTGTACCGCCCTTTCGCATTTATCGGGGACTTTTTAGGGTTTTCCCTGCCTTTTAACCCTTTAAATCTCCTTGGAGGTATCCCGTTGCGGACCTTTTGGTGGTTTTCCGGCTTTATAGCCCATAAAGTTCTCCGTGGGGCTTTGTTCCCGCTGCCTGCAAGGCGTCTTACTGCCTGCAAAGCGTCTTACTGCCTGCAGGAAGTTTACACTCCGTGGGGTGTTACACCGCGGGCTTATTAACTGAGTATTTTATAGCAACTTTAACGGCGGGCTAATTACGAACTCGTTAAAAGAATGCCAAACGCAAGTACAACAACAGCAGGTTCTTTCGAATTCCTAACTTGCTCATTTATCGTTAGCTTTTCGCTGCGAAGGCATACAACGACCCTTTTTAACCAAGGGCCGAGGCTTTATAAGCTCGGCACTCCTGCGCACGGGCCCCACTTATCCGATAAACCAGCCCCAGCCGGATTTTCCCTTAAGTGCACTTTAAGTGCGCATTATTAACTCCGCATTTAAAGCGCACTCCGGTTTTATTTTTACTCCAAATGGTTTCCAAAGGAAGTGTTACGGCGTAAGCCGAAAGCCTGTACGAGGTGAACACGATGGCAGTAAACGATTTTATTGGTTGGAAGCCCTATATTTTTATACGGGTCGATATAACAACTTTAACTTAATCCGACAATTTAGGAATTGCCTCCCTTAAGCTGCCCAAGTAACCGTGGCCCCTAAGGTCCCTATCACGTACCTCGATGCCTTAAGCCTCTATAGCCCTCGGCCCTGTAGCGGTAAGGCTAAAGCCCTTTTAATGTAGCTAAGGCCCCTTTAATGTGGCTGTGGCCGCCAGCCCGCGGCGATCACTATCACGGCGGCCTCCTTGCACTATCCCCCCTTTAAGGCGTTAACGTCCCGACAGCGCTTAATGGTTAAAAGTGGGTTCGACCCGACTCGGCGTTGGTGTGCTGGGCGTCGGCTTAAGCGGTCTCCTTAAATGCCTGGGCCCCTCGGTAGGGTGGAGGTATAAATAGCCTCACTTTTGAAGGCCGGTAAGGTTAAAACGATTTTAGGTGGGGCCCGGCCCTGTGGGGCCAAAGGGTTCGGCGGCCGTAAGGGAAGGAGCAAACCGGCCTGCAGGTCCTTTAATTCCCTTCCCGGCCTGCCACCTTTGTTTTCCTCCACCACAGCGACAACCACAACGATAACAACAACCCTTCAATCAAGCCGTTATCGTCTTTGCCCTGCCTCCCTCGTTTGGGTTCGCGCCCATCCTGTTTAACTGCACGCTTCGCTTGCTTTTGGCGCTTGCGCCGTCAACCTCACTTGGTCCTGCACTTGCACCCTTACGCTTCGGGTTCGCGCCCAAGCTCTTCATTTGGCTCCGGTGCTTGCGGCTTAATCCTGCATCTGCCTTCCCGCGCTCTTCTTCCTCGCGGCCAGGTGCATTTGCCTTCCCACGCTTTTCCTCATCGTGGTCAGGTCGCGCGGCTTCGTAAGTTTTGCCTGTTTTCGTCCTCCCTTTTAGCTCGCTCGTCCCGAGCGCGCTTTAACCTCTCATAGCGACATGTCCTTTAATACCGAAAATAACGATGCCCGCCGCCTGCGGCTATTCCGCTTTAATGCCGGCGAGCGCGCCGAGCTCGACGCGTTAATGGAAGCGGACGCTTAAAATCGCGACACCGACCTTCCGCCCGCTGCCGTTCGGTTCTCGCCCTTTATTCCTTTTCCTGGATTGGCTCCAGTTCCGGCATTTACGTCGCCGCCCATTCCGGCTTACCCTGCCGGGGTTTTTCGACGCATTTTTACCTTGGACCTTAAGGACGATTAACATCGGCTTACGCTGCGGATACTCGCGGAGGAGCATCGTCGGCAAGTTCGGGTGGTTCCCGATGTTAGCCTTCCGGATTTTACCGGCGAGGCGCGCCGTTTCCCTTGCGGCAACTGCTATGTGGCCGACCTTCTTCGCGGTGGAACCCATTTTAAGGACGACCTTACTTGCTCGGTCGGCTTTACTTAGCTTTCGCGCTGCTTCCAGTGCGCTCGCCGAGGCTGGCTTTGTCGACCTTTGCTTCGGGAGTTCCCCTTTACCGTTAATGTCGAGCTGATGCAAGCATTTTAGTGGGTGCACGGAGGGATCCCGACTTCTGCTATCGCGGCTACGCGCTTGTGGGCGATTTTTAACCTTTTCCTTTGGGAAAACCTTAACGGTTTTTTTATTACCACTCATTTTTCGATTCGGCATGGCTTGTACTATTCGGCCATGGATGGGGGTCGGACCTCCATTGGGGCCGCTCGCTTAACTTTTTGCGAACCCAACTTTCGCTGGTTTTTTTGGGACCTCCGCTCGGACGACTACCACTTTCCCTCGCCCCGGGATTTGCTTGCGCTCGTCCGGTATCGCCGCTTTATCGATAAGGGTTATAAGTTCGGCTTTTATCCGGGTGCGCACGTCCGGGGTTCGTTTCGGCGGGAGCTCGGCCAAATTAACATGGTATTGGCGGAACTCGGCTTGCAGCCCCTTCGGTTCCGGGCTTTAGTAATGGCTCTCGAAAACCACCTTTAGCCACGTTTGGTAGCCTTTTACAACATCATGCCTTACGGAGGTTCCGACCCGATTCGCTTGTACGAGCCCGCTTTCCGCTGGCATGAGGTCCTTAACCACAACCTAGGTCCCCATAATTCGGATAAGGAGTTCGAAACGAGCTCCGATAATGGAAGTATAAAAACGGGGACCGAGGCGGGTAATTTGGTGCTGTTTATTAACCCGGATGGGGATGTGGCTTTTCACTAGGTTAGCGGCGCCGAGGTGGTAATCCGTCCCGCGGCGGAGCTTAAGGAAGGTGGAAAGGAGGGTGAGATTAATAAAACTGGAAAGTCCTTTTTTACGGCCGAGTCGTCGTCGGCTGCGTGGTTTTCGGACATCGAGTAAAGCATAAAAAGGATGGGATTGCTATAATCCCGGTTAGTTGCTTTTGCCGCTTATATGTTTTGGAGTTTCCCTTTTACTTTCCACTCTTTTTAAGCCCCGGCGTAAAGTCGTCCCATTTGCGGTATGTTTTGCGTTTTTTCGTTAGGTAGCTTTTAACCAGCTTTTACGCGTTGCCTAAATGCTTTTTCGGTTCCCATGTGTTGTATTCGGCCGGCCATTTTGCCCACCTTATTAGAAAGGACCGGGATCCGTTTTGCTTTCGCATATCGACCACATTTTCCACTTCCCACTCCTCGGGTTCCTTTTCCAAATCGGGAAGTGATAAGTCGGTAACCCAAGGTCGGAAATCGTCCTATGGTTTTAATAAGGCGATTAAAAAAACATTATGTAATCGGCTATACTTGGTCGGTAATTGGATAGCGTAAATAAAGCTCCCTACTTTTTCCACGATAAGTATTCGGATATAAGTGGGTGCCAGTTTGCGTTTTCCAGTTTTAAACCTAAAGTTCCGAGTGGACAGTCCAACAATTTGCCCCTTTTGGTATTCCTGGGGTTGCCGTTTCTGGTTGTAATATCGGCGTTAAGCTTTCACTGCTTAAGCGTGGTTTATCCGCATGTCGGCTTTAATCCGGCGGATGTAACGCAATTTTTCTAATACCCCTTAAACCTTAGTTTTTTTCGGGTTTGCCACTACTTTACACCTGCGTGGATTGTACCCGTAAAGAGCCTCGTAAAAGCTTACCCTAATGGTTTCGTATTTGGCATTGTTATACGCAAACTCGGCTTCGTGTAACACTGCTGCCCGTCCGAATTTCTCCCGGTCGATAAACGTCCGTAGGTAATGCGTAAATGTTTAATGGGTGCGCTTAATCCGGCCGTCCGTTTAAAAGTGGAACGCGGTAAACAGTCGGCGGGCGGATTAGAACGCTTTCCGATACTCCGTCCAAAAGTGACTGGTTAACAACGAATCTCGGTCGCTTACAATGCCTTCCGGTGTGCCGAATCGACATTCGATATGTTGCCACAGTAATTGGGCTAGGGATGGCGCTAAAAGCGTTTTTTAAGTGGGGATGAACAGGGCGTACTTGGTAAACCGGTTTACGACGATAAGCACGGCATTATACGTTTGGCCCGTGGACGTTAGGCATTTTGGCAGCCCCGTAACGAAATCCAAGCTAATCTTTTGGAAAGGGTGTTCGGGTAAAGGCAGCGGTTGGAGTTTACCATAGGGTTTGTGCCTTAGTACTTTCGCTCCTTAACATGCTTGGCAAGAGCGAACATACTCCCCGACGTCCCTATCCACATTTCCCCAGTGGAACTTGCGCTTAATTAGTTCCACCGTCTTGTGTATTCCGGAATGTCCGGCCCGGGGGTCGTCATGGTGCTGGGTTATAATTTGGGCTCGAAGGGCTCCTTAAGCCGGGATAACCAAACGTTTTCGAAAGTACAAAACTCCGTCGTCGTTTACACGATAACCTTTGTGTAAGGTTCGGCTCCTTTTGGCCTTATCGCTTTTAAGGGCGGCATTGCGTCCTTGCGCGGCATCGCCTCCCTGGGCGGCATCGCGCCTCCGCGCGGCATCGCGCCTCCGCGCGGCATCGCCTCTCTGGACGGCATCGCCTCTCTGGACGGCATCGCCTTTTTGGGCGGCAGTCGTCGCGTGGCATCACTCTTTGCGGCGGCATCGCTCCTTTTGGCGGCATCGCGTTTTTGCGCGGCATCGCCTTTTTTAGCGGATTGATTTCTTAGGATCCCGGCACTGTCCTTCATCAAGGCACGCAATGCGACAACCTCCTAATCCTGCGTTTGCAACCGCTTAACCAGTTGGTATGTTGCTCGGCCCGGTTTATCGGCTCTGGCCGTTTCGTCCTTTATTAGTTCGATAATAACAGGACGAGGGAGCAGTTGGTTATAAACAACGCTCCCAGCTCCAAGCTCCTTTGCCAGCAGTTCTTCTCCTGCCCGGGGCTAAGCTATCGCTAACCTTTTTGGGTTACCCTTTAGGCCAGGTTTTACCTGCCACTTTCGTTTTTTTGCGCGAGTAAAGGCTGCGATGGGGATTTGCATAGCCATTTGCAGCCCATGCCGTAGGAACTGGCTACTTTCGGCGACTTCCGAACGTGTTTTTTTTAAGCGAGGCCTTAACGGAATTTCCTCTTCGTCCTTCCCTTTTATAAAGGCATCGATCCGAAACAAATAGTTTAAAAGGTCGACGCCATAACTACTCCCTTTTAAGCGGGCGCGTTACCTTTTTTACGGGTCGCGGTCCCGGATCGGAATTATTTTTGCAGCTTAAACATATTATTTCACATTTGGACAGCTCTTTTTAATCGTTAACGTAGCAATTTGTTGGGTTAACTTGCCTGGCAAATGTGGTAATAGGTTTAGTTCGGCTGCTAATAACGGGACGACGTCCTCGTATATGGTCTTTCCCCCCATGTAATCTGGCCTCCTGGATAAACCGTCCGCAAGGTTGGTTTTGCCCGATTTGTGTTTTATATTAAAATCGAACTAGGACAATCGGTACACCCATCGCGCTAGCCTGCTTTTAAGGTTTTTAGCTGGGGCTTAAATCACTCCTTCCAATGCTTAATAGTCCGTTAAAATAATCCACGAATTTATCGGGACTCGAGCTTTTATCCTGCTGTACCACTGTTGTACCTGCCTAGTTTTCCCCGCCAAATTACTTTTTTCATTTGCTGCTCGGATAAAGCTGTCCGCTTTGGACAAAGGTTTCCCGTTTACTCGTTATAGCAAAGGCATCGATTTAGGTTATGTAATACTCGGCCGCCCTCCGAAAATGGTCGGTTTAGTAATGTAGTGCGTGGGGTCGGCAGCACTGCATTTTTTCCGATTACACTAATCCGCGAGGCTATTTTTCCGCCAACACCTTTGGATCCTTGCGGGCTTTCCTAATGATTTCCCTTATCCGAGCATACAATCCTATCTCCTTTTTTTCCCATTTCCCACCATTCGAAAATACCGCTTTCCGTAATTTGTTAACCCAAGGTATTAATGGCTGGTAGTATGGTATAAAGTTCTCCTTCGCGGTTTTAATAAAGTCGCCTTTATGGGATACTCGTCCCTTCTTTTCCGTCGCTAACACTTCCATGCTAATGTAATTCCACTGGTCGAACTTAAAAACAACTCTGCTTTTGTTTAGCCCGTCGTAATGGACGCAAATCCAAAATAAAACCCAAAAGAATAACTCGAAGTCGTGCATAAAGGAGTGTTGCTCGCCGAAAAGGGCACCGATGGCTATAAAAGCCCGCGTGCCGGTCTTGCCCTTTGCTCCGAAGGAGCCCTCTCGTCGCTCTCTTACAGCAAGGTTCAGGTCGATTAAAAACCAAGGCCAGGAAGGGTTGTTATGGTCCTTATTAATTATAAAATTGTTAATCGAAATGTCCTTATGTAGGAAGCCGGCCTCGTGCAAGGATTTATATCCTTTAATGCTGCCTTCGAACGCTGCGAGAAATGCCGATCGAAAGCTTGCCTTGTAAATGGGCTTTCCGTAATCACGGAAAACGACACGCCGGTGCACCCGGTTCGATAATGCGTCGCCGCTAGCCTTCGTTGGGAATGCCGAAAATCGCTTGCTGGGGGGAGGGCGGCGCCAATTTTGCTGGATGATCGCTTTTTGCCAGCAGTAATGCTGCTGTTGCGGCCTTTCCGCGAAGGCCCGGACGCGATTATACTCGGCGGCGGCATCGAGCGCTCCGGCCGGTAGTTGGTAGCTGTTGTAATGTCCAGTCCTCCGCGAACGTTGTTCGAATATCGTCATTTGTGCCGTGTATTTAAACCGTCTCGTGGTGGTAGTATCGGGCCACGTTAACCACGCCCTTGTTAGTTGCCTTTTGGAGCAAGTCCCTTTCTTCGTCGCGCTCCGTATACTGCCACGAGTCCTTAATCACGAGTTATGTTTATAAATTTCCTTCCCGATGTGCTTTCCAGCAAATGGTCGCGCGGTTTACGATGCAAGGTGCACGCGCCATCAGCTCGTCGATAACGAAACGCTTTGTTCGGCCGTCCCGCTCGATCACAATGAACCGCTGGCCCTTTACCTTAACAATTGTAAGATCGAAGCTAAGCTCCTCGTCGCTCATCCACAAAAACCCGAGAATCGTGGATATAAACTGCAGCCCATCTTTGTTAATGTTGAACTTATCGGACGCAATTCCGCCCAATCGGTTAAACTGCCACAACCTTATAAAAGGCCCGCAAAAAGTGAATCCCAAAACGAAGCGGCGGGTATTTTACGCCGCGAACACTTCTTTTGCGTACCTCCCCAAATTAAGCCACGCTTTTAATGCTATGTCCGCGGAGCGGTTGCTTTTTAGCTTTCCAAGCACGAGAATTTGCGACCAGCGGCATTTCGAGTCTTTTCCGGCATCGGGGTCGTCCACTAAGCCGACGTCCAGCTTCCGCTTTCCTGTTAAACCCTAAATCGGCTTATTAGGCTGTGCCAATGGTTTTCGTCGACGCGTTAGGGTCGGCCTATGGTTTTTTGCAAATGCGTCCAGCTTCGCGAAAATGCCGTTAAACCAGGCCAGCACGTCGCTCTTTTTCGCGCCTGCCGGCCATCCTCGCCAGCTTTCGCTGCCGAAAAGTGGATTGCTGCCTTCCGTGCACTTTTTTAAAATAACTTTAAATGCTGCATTTAAACCTGCCACACGCCCGAAAAAAGCTTCGCAAAAGCGAGGAAGCCCGACGTAAAGGACCAAGCTCCAACCTAAGGACCCTGTCCACATCCTGGCGGTATTTTAAGGAGTTGGCGAAACTGCCGGTGTTATGTAACCATAGTGTTTGCTGGAGGGAAAACGGTACCGGGCGGGGAGGGGGGTGGACTCGGCGACGGCGCAGTAAACTTAATCCTAAATTAAGGCATCGTTTGGATTATCCGCGAGGGCTGCACGCAAAAGGGGCTTAATACGGTTAAAGTCGAAATCGTTAAAAGCAACGGCCGAGTTAAATCTTGCAATGTTACCGAGGACATTTTTGCTTGTACCGCCGGAGCGAAGCAAACGAAAGGCGGGGAGGATTTGTAGCGTCGAAAAAAGGATAAGGGCAATGGTTTGGAAATTTGCGTAATAGTTAAAAGGGCATACCACAGCGAGGCTGGGCGGTTTTTCTTACCTTTTTAGTTAAATTAACCTAGCGCGTCCAAAGTGCGCGGCATTTGCTTCTCGTCGCAAATCGAATGGAATAATGCGTGGAAGGCAGTAAAGCCATTTCCGATGGGGTTATCGCTGATAATCCGGGATCGGTTTGCCATGGTGGATTGGATAACGGCGCGGTAAATTTAATCCCAAGTTAAAGCATCGTTTGGATAATTGGCGAGGGTTGCACTTTGGAAAAGCTCGACGCGGTTAAAGTCGAAGTCGTCGGAAGCGGCCGCGGAAACGAGTTTAGGAGGTCGCTTTTTAAACCGAGCTGCCAAACAGCAAAAAGGTTTCGTAAAGCAAATAAAAGATCGAGGGTGAAATTTTGGAAATTTGCACATCGGTTAAAGGAGCACATTTAAAAACGTTGGATTGTTATACTGTTTTGGCCAGTTGGCCCAACGCGTCCGGAGTGCGCGGAACCTGCTTGTTTGCGCATATCGAATTGAATAAGGCGCGGAAGGTATTAAAACTTTTCCCGATAGGATTGTCCTTGGTGATCTTTAACGGGGATCGACCTGCCGTAACGGATTAATTGTGCTAGGATAAGAGGGTGGAAGCGACGAAGTTAATCGCGATTACGGTTGCACCTAGCCACCATAACTGCGCGCCATTAATTAATAAGCCATAACCCGCTGACGGTCGGCGCCACGGGAACCTGGCTAACCCTAGGGGAATCTGCGCGTTAAAAGTGGGCTTTTAACTGCGCATGTTAAACAAAAAGATGATGGACTTTGCGCTTTTCCGCCTCCTGGTTCGTCTTTTATTTAACATTTCGTCGCTTTCCATTTAGTCGCGATACTGGCATGAAGTCGCATATTAAAACCCCACCTTATTAGTAACCCTTTCCTTGCGATTAAAAATGCCAAATGCCAAGTAGCAATCCCACTAACGGTTAAGGAATGACGAGCAAAACCAGATTTAAACAGGTGCGGTTGTGGACCTTATTTAGTTAACATGCCAAAACCGGGGCTTTGGCCCTAACAAGCCCTGCGCGACGTCCTGGTTCTCCGCATTAAGCCTGCTCCGAATTAACTTGGTTACATACAGTATAAACGGAATTTAATGCTTAGGTTAAGCACGCACTAATTCGTAGCGCAGCATAATTGCATAATGTATTTCCCCACTGCTTATATAGCGACCATTTCGCAAGGAGCAGCATTTAATTCCTAACCTTTAGGGATGGAAGATAATTATAACCCTTATTTAAAATTCCCTGTTAACTCGGCACTAGGAAGTTAAATGCTACATTTAAGCAGCTGGAATAATGAAAGCTACTGCAGTTAACTAATACTGGGCTTAAGCGAATCACTTTTTGTTAAGCTTGCGCAATAGCCATGTCGGGCACCAAGACGCAACTAACGAGCCGCCACCGGAAGCGGGCCGACCGGGCCGTACAAACCCGAAATCTCGGGAACCGCAAGCCCAAAACCGCAATTACGATTAGCCGTCGCGGGGAGTAAAACCCGCACGACATATGGACGACCATATCCACGCGGATAAGGGAAACCATCTTAACGTAGCGTTTCCCGGAAGCAGGATAACTCGGAAGCTAAATGTTACGACTCGAAGCGATAAGCCGCCGAAACGACTTATTATGGGGGCGCGATGTACGCATAGTGCGTCCCTTGGGTCGGCCTGGGTTTGTCGGGCGAACTGCCAGTCGTGGCGTCCTAAACGGCCGCCTTTTGGGTATGTCGTGCCGAAAGGCAACGGGTACCGGAAAACGCTTGCTGCGTCGGCCCGCCCGAGTCGGCCCACGGGGTTCGTGCTTCCCGCTGCCGGCTCGGCAGTACACCCAGCGCCAGTGCTCCGCAATGGGAGCCCCGCCACCTATGTGTGCCGCAAACCACCCTATAATAAGGATCGAATGTAGTGCCCGGGTTTGGACGTTGGAATGTTCCAAGCACGCAGCAGTTCGTAAAGCTGTTCGACTTGCGCAGTTCCCCATTACTCGAAAGCCAAAAACAGCTAGGGAATGGCTATATAAGTTAGGACTGCCCATGTTATTATTATAAGCAAATGTTTGGAATTTGGAAATAACTATTTTATATTTATCCTAACTACTTTAATAAAATACCGCCGACAAAGACGAAACAATGTGCGGGTGCTTTGGGTTAAAAACTTGCTGCCGAGCTTGCGTGCAGTCCTTTATTAATGTTAGGGCATTTGCATGCCGGCTTTAATCCTTCCAAGTAAAAGCGAGGTTATTTATACTAGTTAGCGTATTAGGATGCTCCTTTCCCAGCACCCTTTTTCTCGTTTCCATCACTTGCACTTTTAGCGATTCGGCCTCCTTCCACCGGCCCTAGTTCCAATACGTTAACGCCAGGTTGGCCATGCTGGTTAGCGTATCGGGATGCTCCTTTCTTAGCACCTTTTTTCTCGTTTCCATCACTTGCACCTCCAGCGATTCGGCCTTTTTCCACCGGCCCTGGTTGCTATACGTTAACGCCAGGTTATTCATGCTGGTTAACGTATTAAAATGCTTCTTTCCCAGCACCTTTTTAAACATTTCCATCATTTGCACCCCTAGCGATTCGGCCTTTTTCCACCGGCCCTAATTTTTATACGTTAACGCCAGGTTAGCCATGCTAGTTAGCGTATCGGGATGCTCCTTTCCTAGCACCTTTTTTCTCGTTTCCATCACTTGCACCTTTAGCGATTCGGCTTCCTTCCACCGGCTTTAGTTCCTATATGTTAACGCCAGGTTATGCATGCTGGCCAGCGTATAGGGATGCTCCTTTCCCAGCACCTTTTTGCTTGTTTCCATTATTTGCACTTCCAGCGATTCGGCCTCCTTTTACCGGCCCTAATTGCTGTATATCGACGCCAGGTTAGCCATGCTGGCTAGCGTATAAGGATGCTCCTTTCCCAGCACCTTTTTGCTTATTTCCATTACTTGCACCCCTAGCAATTCGGCCTTCTTCCACCGGCCTTAATTCCTGTATGTTAACGCCAGGTTGTGCATGCTGGCTAGCGTATCGGGATGCTCCTTTCCCAGCACCTTTTTGCGGCTTTTTTACGCTTTGGCCGCCATCCGTTTTGCCATTTTGTATTTACCTTGCGACCATGCATACCATCCGCCATTATGCATAAGATTTACCCATTCCTCCATCCTTTTTTCGCCTGGTCCATGGTGTGCGGCCGCTTCGACATGTGCAAACAGCTGCTAGCACGTCGCCCAGTTGCTGTACTCCTTTGTAGGGAACGCCGCCGCCATCCGCTTAACAAACTAATTCCTAAATTTGTCTTGCAGCCCGTCCGCCTTTAGCCATTTCCGCGTCGATAGCTGCACGAGCCCGTGCATTCCCAATGCACTCCCGTCCTCATTTGTGGCTATAAGATAAAAGTTTCGCAAAATGGCCACATCGTTTTGAAAGCCGTCATTTGCCTCGTTACCGCTGCTGTCGAATTCGGATCCTAAGTCCTGCTGGATACATTCGGCATTAACGGGCTTTAAAAGCGACAAAGCGATGCTTTGTCGATCGAAAAAGCTTATAAGTGCCAAAAGGTCGGCTGCAAAATGTCTCCGCGAACGGATATGTTCGAACGAGATTTGCCAAGTTGTAAGGATGGTGTTTAATGCCCCACCATCCCGCCGCAGGTCGCCCGCGTCGTGCTATAAAAGCTAAGCCCGCTTGCGTTCGCCTTTGCGAAGCTCGGCCAAATACTTTTCGACCGAGCTTATCGGCGATTTTGCCTGGATGTACGCCGCCGCCTGGCTAATGGCAAAAGGGATAAGGTCGAGCGCTTGTACCAGGTTTTCGGCTATAACCACATTAGAAAATGGGCCTAATTTCTTTTCCAAAAGAAGAAAAGCATCGGTTAGCACCATCGGCCCAACCTCGATAATGTTTTTAAGGTTCCTTATAAGCTTATATGCCAGGTCCCGGTTGCGCGTTGTAACGACGATAAATCCGTTTCGGCTTTGTGGGAAATAGCTCGCTAGCGGCTTCCTTTCGCGACCGTCCCTCGCCGCGTAAAACACGTTTTTATCGTCGGCGCTGTTAACGATGATGGTTTACCGGCCGTTCCGCTTATTGGATAGTTAGCTGTACATAAGCTGTGGTATGTCGGCTTTGGGCTAGTTCCGACCGGGCAGCTTAACGGCGTCGGCAATGGTCCGGAAGCCTTTTTCGACGCGGGCTTATGTACTAGCGTGGATCCAAAAAATCCATCTTTCGGTTGCATTTTCGGCGGTTTAGTGGGCGAATTCGATAGCTAATTGCGATTTATTACTGCTGTTAGCTTTTTTTATTTCCGGTATGGTTTAAAATAACACGTACTTAATGCCGCCGAAGCCGACTAAAACCATACAACCGGCCGGTTCGGAGCATCGCTGGCGGAGCTGGTCGAAAATATCGCCGCGGTCGATAAAATCGGGGTCGCGGGAAAAGGGAATGGTCGCGAACGGCTGCGGCGGGGTTTCCGGTCGTTTTAATTTAAAGATTAGCAGGGTTTAAGCCGCACGGATCGCGCTAACTTACCGGGCGGGAGGTGGATTTTTGTGTTTATCGTCCCGTAGTTTTACCCCACCTGCTGGCCCCGATTCCCGGGTCCAAAAAACGCGGATAGCAAATGCGTCGTTATTTTAGCTGCTTAATTATCGTGGCGGTTTGTTGCGAAAGCAAGAAATGCTTTCCAGTTTATGCGGCTACCTGGCCGCTGTCCAGTGGCATTTTAACTGCTGCACGTAATTACTGCCCAACCTCGGCCCTTTTTTATAAGGCATTTTTGGCCTGCAATACAAATTCCCAAAACTTTTACTAATACCATTCTATTGCCACTAAATCTCACCTCGCCATAAACCCATTTAGCATTACAGCCGGTATTATAAGCATCGTCGCACTAACGCTACATTGCGTGCGGCTTTTAGTAAAGGACTTACAAAAAACGTTGCCAACGCACCTAATGCTTTAAAAAAGCTCACTAGCGATTTGCAATCGGTGGATTTTGCTTTCGCTTTAATTTAAGCCGTTACGGACCCCTAGTGGAAATCGCTAAGCGAAGCCGTTACTAAGCAATCGAAAACTGCGATAACTTCCTGCAAAAATTCCTGCGAAAGGTTTAAAACCTGCCTCGATCGCTGGACCCGGCACAGCACGGGTAAAACTCTTTCCTGGCGAAATCGCGCAACCCTGGGTGTTTTTAAACAAGGCCATGTTAAATCCATATCGGAGCAGCTTTAAAACTGCAACATTATTTTAACTTTTATAGCTAGCATTGCAACATTGTAAGTTTTAATTCGGCTTTAAAAAAACAAAAATAAAAAAAACATAGGCATTAAAAAAACCCAAACACAGCTCCCTTTAGCACACCCAAGCGGCCGAGGAGATTAAAACGACGATATCGACAAAGGAAACGGCGGTTGCTACTGCAATTGCGGCGACCGATAAACAACTGGCTAAAGTTAATGCCAAGCTGGGAACGCTTTACCTCGCAACACCGGACGAAGGCGAAACGGAAGCCGATCGAGCCAGTGCGACCAGCCAGGTTGCGGTGGAACAAAAGGCCCTGGGTAAATCGCGCAAAGCATTTAAAAAATTACTTTCGGTTATTTAAAATGCAACCGCAAATGCCTGGGCAAGCTAGAGACACACAGTTACATTTTAAAATAGTAATAAAAGTTAGCAAGTGGGGGTAAACAGCGGTACCATTAGTGCTACGTTTAGCGGAAAGGAGTAAAGCTGTTTTTTTGTATTGTTTTCCTGGTTTGGTTATTTAAACAAAACATTTCGCATATAACGTTCCGCCTTCCTACTGCGCCAAAGGGGAGTAGGTTTAAACTCGTGGGGGTTGTGTTTAAAAGATAAGTTGGGTCAAATCCAAAACAGTACTCGTCTTCACCTTTATCGTCGTCGCTTTTTCGTTAAGGGTCGGTTTAGTGCGAATACCAAATGGTGCTTAAATTACTGTAAAAATTAATCACTGCCGTAGCCGTGATTAACTAACTATTTTAAAAGGAAAGCCTTTTTTTATACCGGTGTCCTTCCTGCTATCTTTCCTTAATTTATGTAATCTTTCCGGATCGTCCAAATCATTATTTTGTGGGATTTTTCCCGATCACCCAAATCCCTCTTATTTTATCTCCGCAGGTTACGGATACTCGTTCGTTCCCCTGCCTAAAGCCGCTAACACTTTGTTAAGTGCGGGGTTTTGCCTGTCCCTCGTTCAGCCGCATGGCTTCATTTAGGACCTTATCCGAACCTCGCGACATACAGCGCTTTGCAGCAAGGCCCGTCACATTGTCGATTTCCCGCCAAAATGGCGACACATTTGTTTACTTCTTTCGGACCCGGGAATTTTAGCCAGCATGTGGGGCAAAACTATAGGACGATAAACATAAAAATCCACCTTCCGCCCAGTAAGTTGGCGCGATCCGTACTGCTTAAACCCTGTTAACCTTTAAGCCAAAACGACCCGAAAACCCCGCCGCAGCCGTTCGCGACCATCCCCTTCGCCCGCGACCCCGATTTCGTCGACCGCGGCGACATTTTTAACCAGCTCCGCCAGCAATACTCCGAACCGGCCGGTCGTGTGGCTTTGGTCGGCTTCGGCGGCATTAAATACGTGTTGTTTTGGACTATGCCGGAAATAAAAAAAGCTAACAACAGCAGCAAATCGCAACTGGCTATCGAATTCGCCCACCGGACCGCTAAGGAAGCAACCGAAAAATGGATTTTTTGGATCCACGCTAGCACGCAAACCCGCGTCGAAAAAGGCTTCCGGGCCATAGCCGACGCCATTAAGCTGCCCGGTCGGAACCAGCCTAAGGCCGATATACCACAGCTTATATACAGTTGGCTGTTAAAGTTTGCAGCATTGTGGCAGTTAGGGTTTACTTATGTTCCAAATTTACGTTTACAATAATAAGTCGCCATTATAACGAACCTGAATTTTAATATAACCCAGTGGTATAACAAGGATAATTTCGATTACCGGACGCCCAAACCCTAAACATTCGACGGTAGTGCGAGCCCGGCCAACCCGAGTTAACTGTGTAAAGGTAAGCCGAAACTGCCCTAAGCTTTTCGCGGGTAAATAGGTTTCTTTAATGGATAAGCACTTTAACCTACTTTTTTGCATCCCATTTGGTTTTGTTTTTATCTAATTGGTTTATTTCGTTACAAGCTTGTTTAACATTTATTAAAATACAACCGAACGAACTTTAAGTACTAATTTTAAGGATTATTTTAATTTTTAGGCAGCGGAATAAAGCTGGTTTGTAAAATGTGTTAATGTGTCGGTTAATAAGGCCAGGGGCAAAGGGTAATGGGGGAAGGTCCCGGTACACGTACCGATCCAAAACAAGCCTTCCGCTTTAAAGTCGTGGATCGTAAGCGGACGGCTATATCTAGTATGGAAACTTAAAGCCCGAAGCCGTTTGCCCAGCGAATGTGCCGTTTTTATCTTCCCAAAAGTCCTTTTTAAAAACATGCTTTTAAAAAAGGGTTGGTTAAAAATGCTTTCCTTCCATTGCAAGTAAACCATTTCGCTTTCCGGTGGCTTTATGCTAATAAAATCCTCGATGGTGTTATAATCTTTAAATGCCTTAGCCGCGATAAGGATAGCAAGGATCGGGAGCATCGCGTTACAAATTAAAAGCCCGGGCCCCAACCCCTCGTACAGCGAATGTTCGGGTTTAAAGCTAATATAATTAAAACAAAAAGTTAAACTAGTGCTAAATGCTGTAAAGGGAAAGGGGGGGTGTACCTTTTATTAAGGGTATATGTTATACCCTTCGCGTTTCGAACGAGCTAAATAGCAAACTTTGCGTTGCCGTGTTTATTACGAAGCACACCGAATTTTACGTCCTGTTATCCACAAATAAGGTATCGATTAACATGTTGTAATCGGCTAATGCCGGTCCTTTAATGCTTACCTTATAATATATGCCACGACCAAAGCCTGCCCGGCATGTGAACTTAATGTATTCGCCGATACGTGCGGAAAAACAAACGATGGCCATAAAGTCGGCCTAATTGTAAACTTTCGTCGCCGGCTTTTTATACTTAACCCAATCGTTCCCCCACAGCTAACGCCTAAAATGGACAAAGTGGTTTTTCGTGCCAAACCTCCTCGGTCGCTTGCTTTTCACTAAGCTAATATTTCGCTTTTAAAGTATTTCGGGCAGCTCGTACTTAATGAACTACGTCGAACTAGTTAGCTTAGTTTAGCGATTAGGGTGAATTGTTTATTTGGAAAGCGTGAACGCACATTCGTCACCGAAAGCGTAATGTTCGGGGAAATGGCATCGTGTTTACGGCGCCAGCCGGCCATAAACTGCTTCCAGTATAGCATAACACGGTCCCTATCGGATCGTTCTTTGCACCGTTAATGCCGAACGCAATTCCCTTTACAAAATTTTTTAAAAACTTAAAATCGTACGGACTGGGATCGTTTTCGGCGTGCTTTTTGGCGTACTTAAATGGTTAAAATGTTAGCAAAACCACGGCTAGGAATCACGTCCGCTAAAAGAAAGAAGATTGGGGGGGAGGACGCACTGTTTCCAAAGGCTAACAATGCGTTCGTATTCTTTTAACACCTTATTTGTGGGTTTTTTAAGGACAGCAAAATCGTTAATTCCCTCGTTGGATTGCTTAAAGCCCCTTTCTTTCCCTTTGCGGAGGAACTTTTCGGCGCTTTTCTTTAAAGGCATTATGGCTGCGCGCAGCTAAAAAGCCGCTTGCAATCGGGACCAGGCCAGTAAAAAGCAAGCGCTTCCAAATGGGCCGCTAAAAAGAATAGGCGAGGAGGAGGGTTAAGGCTGTCGAGCGGTAGGAAGTAGGGAGTGAACGAGCGTGGGCGGTCGCGACCTTATATAACGTGGGATCGAAGCCCCGCCCAGGTCCCCGGCAGCAAATGCGAGGCAGAGGCAAAGGCGGCAAAGACGGCGGAGGCGGCAGGACCACCAACGACACCTGCGCGACGAAAGCCGGGAAGCGGTCGCCTGGACGTCGAGGGAAAGAAGGGGGATGCCAAAAGCCTGGCGCCAGGACATGGCCGGAATGGAGGGTGCCGGAAACAGGGCCTTTAGCCAATTTGCACTCGTCCCCCATCCTGGCGGCGGCGGTCAACTCCTCGTCCGTGGCATACATCGCGTAAAGTTAACCAAAGTCGTGGGAGGACGGGGCGATGTTGGTTGCGAAGGGGACGTTGCCGTGCATTCTTCCCAAAAGGGTGGTGGAGGTGATTAAATCCCTAAGCATTACTAAGCGGGGGTAAGGCGGGCTTAAGCTGTAGCGGCGATGCTTACTAACCCGTACTAACCCGTGCGGGACGCCAAGCAAGATGGTTTTCGTGGATGACTACCAGGCGGGCATGTAATAACCTCGATGCCGGGCTTGCCTTCCTACTTAATCTATTAGTTCCACAAATCCGCCTACGAGGAGTTTAAGGCCTCGGTTAAGCCGCCCATCGAAAACACCTGCGCATGGTTCCTGCAATTGCCCCAATATGTTGCCTGGCTCGAATATCCGTCGTCATCCCTTCTCCGGATTACCGCCGACCCCGGATGCGGAAAGACGACCCTCGCCGCGTTTTTAATCGATAGCATTCGCCAGCATCTCTCCTCGCGGGGCATCGAGTCCACCATAGTGACCTACTTCTTTTTCGACGGGAACATCGCGGCTTAAAGCGACAACACGGCGCTCCTTCTCGCCTTTATCCGCCAGCTTTTCGAAGCTAAGCCGGCACTCGCCCGGCTGGCCGCGAAGCGCTTGGCCCTAAACGACGCGCAGCTTGGGTGGAGCCTTTATGACCTGTGCGAAATCTTCCGGGCCATCGTTCTTTCCGGCAGCCCCGAACGGAAACATGGTGGCGACAGGGTTGTTTCCATAGTGGATGCCCTGGACGAATGCGAGGCCGCGTCCATGGCCAAAGCTATCCGATTTCTCGCCGCGATCATCCCCGACGGCAACAATAACGGCACCGACGAAAACGGATGGCTTAAACTCGCAGTTACCAGCCACCCCAGCCAACCGATCGACGACCTATTTCGTACCCTCCCTTCCCACCACCACCACCACCGAATCCGACTCGCAGGCCACGCAGCACAAACCACGCGCGACATCGCGACCTTTATCCGCGCCCGCTGCGCCCATTTGCAAACGCTTACGCTTTGCTCCGACGCTGTGCGCCGTGCCGTCGAGCAGCAACTGGCAAAGCGGTCCGATAACACATTCCTTTAAATACACCTGGTGCTAGACCTGCTCGAGGCCGACACCGACGCCACGCCCGGATCCTTCGAGTCGACGCTGCGCTCCGTTCCCGATAGGTTGGACATGCTGTACGACAGCATCCTGCGGCGCTCGGCGGCACAGCACTCCAACGCCCCGCCGCGCGTGCCGTCCGTCATTGCGGCCTCCCGGCGCGCCCTTACGCTGGACGAGATCGACGTTGCGCCCGCGATCCGGCCCGACGGTACTTCGGTAGCGCAGGTTAAGCGGCGGTGCCAGTTTGATATTGCCCGACGCTTATATGCCGTTTGCGGACTGTTTGTTCGGATCGCAAACGGGGTCGTGTCGTTTATTAACCAAACGGCGGCTAAGTTCCTAGTGCGATCGCTAGATGTGCTAAAATCGCTTATTAATAGTGGCGATAATAGTGGTAATAAAACATATTAGTGCAAAGCGTGCTTGGACGTAGTCGGGGTAAACCTTTATTTAGCCGAAATTTACGTCGTTTATTTTATGCTGGCAGCAGCTAACACAGCGAGCGACGAACTATTATCACCAAACCGCTAAGCAGTTGGGGATGTAATGGATATGAACGGTAATAAAAGCATTAAAAGCATTAGTTAACGTAAGTTAACTTTTAAGTACCCCTAGGGCAAGCAATTAAACTACTGTTTTTTAGCACCAAAAAACGAACTGCCAAAAAGAATGTATTTCCGAAAGCAGCGTCGAAAATTTCTACTATATAACGGTTCGTGCGGACATATATTTAACTGTGTTAGCGTGCACGAACGGAAAATAGTCGCCGTGGGCGACTATTTTCCGTCCGTGCACGCTAACACCTTTGCTTCGTTTTCGTCCTTATTATCCCATAAGCAAGATTGGTTCCCTTTTAAAATTTTATTTACTCCTCCTTAATCGAAAGTCGCTTTAAAAAATCGTTTATAAAAATTGTCCTTATATTTTTAAGTTTAAAATGCGTTCACGTTAACTTATCATCCGTAAAAATAGCTTTCCGAAATGCGCGACCGAGCCTAACCATGGTTTTACCTGCTGTGTGGTTAAAATGTTTACGCAAAGCCACTGTTTGCTTGTCGGTTAATCGTTCGAAATCCCGAAAGGTAGCATCGATATCTTCTTTAAAAGCATTAAATGGTATAAAAGGTAAATACTCCAGGCCCAATTTTAAAAACGTTCGTAGTCGATGTATTTCGTCTTTAAACGCCTTTTCGTCGCGCTCCCCGCGAACTTCGGCCATGGTGTTAAAATTTAATCGTCGCAACTTCCCCCTTTTTGCGTAGTTCGTACCCCAATCTTTAAGGTACATCCTTTTAAAAGCGTGTGTTTTTAGCGTAAAAGCGACCATTTTGCTAAACGCTAAACGCTTGCGCCAACGGCCGCTAAGCGCCAGGTATTAAAATTTTTTTCGCCCTAACCCATGCCTTCGTTTAGCACGGTTAAAGCCGGGTCGTCGATCCATGCAAGGAGGTGGCGCCTAATCCGCTCCTTTGCGCGTCGACATGTTAATTTATTCGCTAAAACCTCCGTCGGAACGTTAGTAAATTGTGTGGAAATCCGCTTAAATAATGTGCCGTCGGCCAACTCCGGTTTTAACCGTTTTCTCCCCGCCACAGATTTTGTGGGATAAAGCGCACCCTGGGACTTCCTCCCTAATTTCCGGAGTCCTGCGGTTTTAGTTTGCTGCTCCTCGCCTTTATCTTTTTCGCCCTCGTGCTGGTCCTGGTCCACGTGTTGCACCTCGTCCTTATGCTAGTCGCCCGAGTGCTGCTCGTCGGCCGAGCGCTGCTCTCCGCCAGTGTCCTTTTGCAAGCTCGGTGCAATTTGCTGCGCTTTGGCCTCCGTCCCCATTAACGTCCGGCGCCCTGCGGTGTTGGTTTGCTATCCATCATTTCCATATTGCTCGTCATCCGTCCGGCGCTCATTGTTTATCCGTTGCCCCTTGTAACCGTTTGGGAGGATTTGGTTAAGCGTAACCGGCTGGTGTTCAGGGTCGCAGCTTTCCAAGCACGGCCGGTAACCTTTGGGCTCCGTCCACCGGTTGTCCGCGTAGTTTACCGCTTTGGCCAATGTGCCCGTCACATTGAACCCGAAATGGTAAACACCCGGGTAAACCACGACAATTTGCCAAGCAGATTGTACGAAGCCTTTTATTTCGATGCCGCTAGCTTGCATTTGCTCGATGCCCTGGTAATATAACTCGTGCCGCATAAATTGGTCGTGGTTCGCCCTTTGCTTAACTAATTCCTTAAAAAACGTCGTAGCTGTTTCGAATGATTTAGGCTCGGTAACACGCCAAACCTTATTTCCGCAATAAAGGCAATTCACGGCCCCCAGCTTCCAGTTTTCGAAATGCCATCCAAATGGCGAAAAAGGGGTGCCGCGGAAAGCGGTCGGGGTATTAATTCCAAGTACACCTTTCGGAAGCAATTGGTTGCCACGAATTGGATAAATCGGGCTTTGCTCGGGTACGAATGCGTCCTTGCGCTCTTTGGCAGTATGTGTTAGGATATCGGTTTTGTACGCAACATCCCTCTTTTTCGTTAACGAAAGGTTTTCGTACTGCAAAGTTTTGGTTGTTAACGAAAGTAAATCTCGGTACTGCTAGGTGGCAATATCGATATTAACTATGTGATCGAGCTTGTCCGTTAATGGAATGTTCCGAATGCGATTGTAGTTCGTGCAAAATCGAATAAAGCCGTTTCCCAAATCCTTTAGTTCGTAAGTTGTGCATTATTTTTCGAAAGGCCGTTGCTTAGGAAGAACCGTTCGCGATGCTTCCGGGATATCGATTACACATACGCCATGCTGTCGTGCACTAAACTTTTTAGCGCAATCGAAAAGCAAAAGGACTTTATGGTTTAAGCTTTCGAAAAGGTTCTTGTACTATTCGGCCGTTAGTTTAAACAATAAAACCCTGCCGCCAATGGTTTTTTAATGGCCCCCGGACTCGGAAGTCATCCAGGTATACGAGACTCCGTCGAGAACGTCACTTGCAGGCGGGGCGGTATTGCCGCTGTTGCTAAACTAGGGCGAGGGAGCTTAGGAAGCTCCAATGTTTAAAGGTGGTGGAACAACTGGCCGGGGTCGGCCGGTGGGGAGCTTTGTTCGGTGCTCGGCCACGGCGAATGTCGCAAATGTAAAGGCGTGCTCCTTCGGCGACTTTAACGTAGCAGCGCCATCGCTTTTGGCCTGGTCGACCAGATCACATGCCGCATCCGGTGCAGCCGCGCTAGCGTCTCGCTGGCTTAGCGGTTTTAATGGGGAACCTGGCGCAGCTTTAGCCGTCGAAATTTGCTGCTGGCTGGACGCTTCCGATCGGGGTTTAATTTCCAGAAGTTTAGCAAGTTTAGCAAGTTCCGCTTCGGTAAGTGTTTAATCTCTGTCTTCTTGGTGGTTGCTGGACCCCAGCGCTTTAGCGGCCTTTTTGTTTTCGAGTTCGATCCATCTTTTTAGCGAGTCCAGTCGAAAAACGACATTGTCCGGCTTTAGCTTTCGGGCTTGCCCAAAATGGATTCGCACGGCTTCCACGCATTAAAAAGCACATGTGTTATTAAAGTAATCGCCAAACTGCAAAAATTAGCGGAATGCTTAGTTATGGTTAAGGTGGAGGATTTTTACCTTTCGTGCAATTCTGGCAAAAGTAAAAAGCTAACCCTGCTTCGTCATTATGTTGCATTTCTTAAGCTTTGCTTTACAAACCTTCGCCGAACGCTCGAGCATTTCGTCCGTCATTCCCCAGCCGATAAATTCGCCTTTAATTAAATCGATAACTGCAATAACCCAATGATTTTTCTCGTTATCGTTATTTAAAAGCTGGTTAACCAAGTTAACAAAGTAAGCTTTAACAAAACCTCGCAATCGCGGCGTTTTCTTTAAATCGCAAAGCCGGCCATTTATGCAGTATCCGTTTGGCATAACATTTTCCAAAAGCTTAAGTATCACCCACATGCTTATAAATTTACCTGGACGGAATTGCAAAATTTCTTCCATCGAAAACTTCGTTTTATAAGCATTAATTAATTGTTCCAGCTGGCAGCGATATGGCCCAGTTAATTTTGGCAACTGGAAGATCTAACGTTTTGGCGAAAGCATCTCGTTAAAATAAACGACAAGTACGGGATCTTGTGGCCGTGTGACGAGAAAAGGGTAAGGATAGCCATCGGACTTTTGCGTTTCGCTTTCGCCCATAACGATATTATCAGGGCCTGGATTAAGGTGCACTTAAAGGTCGCTGGTGTCGGGGGGACTGCTAAGGGAGCTGCTAATATCGGACCGTCCAGCCCCTAATTGTGCACAATTGATTAAGAGGGAAGCGCTATGTGACGGGTCGCTTGGCTGTGCTGAAGTTAAAGGGTCGAAGTTTTTTAGCTGAAGGGCAGGGACCGCAGCGGATTCCGCGGTTTGATTAAACGAAAGCTTGCGGTCGCTGGGCGGACTGCTGGCAATGCTGGGGTTGCTGGAAGCGCCGTCGCCATTGCCGGAATTGCTGGAACTGCTGCCAGGCTCCGCCATTTCGCTGTTGGAGTCGCCTTGGTGCAATAGCGGGGGGAATTTGGATCGGGCTGCGCTTTGGTCGCCGACGCCGCTGGCGATTCTGCGGCAAGCGGCAGGGGGTCCGCGTTTGGCAGTTCCTCATCGCTACTATCGCTAGGGTCATTTTCGGAGCCGCTAGGAGTAGCGCCGTGGCTGCTGCTAGAAGGTAGTCCTTCGTCGCCAAAGTCATTCTCGGCGGTGTTAGGGGGAGCGCCGTGGCTGCTGCCAAAAGCTAGTCCGTCGGAATTGCTACGCGGGGTGGCGGCCGGCGATGAGGCGGGGGCGTCGGCCGTCGATGCCGCTAGCGATGTGGAGCTTTCCGCATTGGCTTGCGAGGGTTCGGCGTCGTCCGGGCGAGTTTGGCCTACCGGTACCGAACGAGGCGAACGGACCGCATTTATGTCGCCAGTTAGGTCCTTATTCGTCGGTTGTTTAGGGTGGCTGCTTACCAGCTGTACGTTATCGCTTAAGCTCCGCAAGCTCGGCCCCCTATTTATTAAGTTTCGCTAACAGCTCGGCCACGACCGGGTTTTGGTTCGCCTGCTCCTCGATCTGCTGCTGCTCTCCTGGCCCACCGGTCCTGAATGTGCGATTTTGTCGCTTAAGCCTTTAAATCTCGGCCTCCAACTCCTTGGCCTAATCTTGCTCGGCGCGCAGCTCGGCGCGCAGTTCTTTAAGTGCAGCTTTCCGCTGGTCGTTTTCGGCTCGCAACCTTAAAAGAGCGGCGACCTCGGACCTTTTAAACGGCTTTTTTTTGGAAATGCCATCGAACGGCAATCCAACCTGCTTAAAGATATTAGGGAAAACAAGTCGGGCTTGCGAAAACTTTAAAAAACGCGATAGTTGCGTTGTGAGTTGCTCACGCTTACGAGCCCCGTGTCGAGCTGTATGGTTTCGAAATGCGTCGTCCTTAACCTGCAAAGGCATAAAGGGGGCGGAAACATCGTTTGTCGGTTTTAAAGCACCTTTTTTGCGCAAATACTCCACAACCGATTCGGGAGCGTTTTTTAAATCGTTATTATCCAAGGTAACGACGTACTTTTTTTTGTTTAACATTGCGCCGTAACTAACCCGCTTATGGAGCGATTAAAGCTTAGTGGGTTAAAAAAAACCGATGCGATGGCGGGGCGCACGGTCGCCTTTAATAAAAGGCGGGCGCGTTAGTTGTGCGAGTTAAGGTGGCGCGGGTAAATTTCGGGGTTTAAACTAACAACCGCTAACGTATAACTGGCGTGCCTTTATTACCTAACCTATTTAAATTGGGGTATAACGACATCCCCACGCGTGCTATCGCGTATCGTTGCGCGTTTCGTTTCGCGTAAACTTGGTTGGTACTTGGGAACAAATAAAGGATATATGCATATATCACAACGCATAAATCACAGCATAAATAACGAATTAGTTCGCGTTTTACCTTTATCGAGCCCGTTTTAGGAGGGCCGGCTTCTCAGCTTAACGACTACGACCTTGGACAGCTAACGCCCGACGCCGTCGCGGCGTACAAAAAACTTGCCTTAAACCCAAAGCTACACGTTTTCAGCTATTTGGAAATCGACATGTGGTACTGGAGTCCCAGGCCGCAAGCGACGGTTAACGCATTTTTATCCGGCGATAACCGAACAGCGTTAAACGCGAAGTCGCTGCCTGCCCCGCCGGTTTAGCGGCCCTTCCAATCGGGTATGGCACCGTTTCCACGTCGCCTGCCGCCGCTCGACATTTCTCGCCGCGGCATAAATAAAGCCCTCCTCCCCTAATGTCCCCTCCTTGTACTTTCGACTTCACGTCCTCATTTCCCACCCCTCCAATTTTCGCCGGCCATTACTGTGCCACGCTTTAGCCTCCATCCCGACATCTTGCCAAAGATCCTGGCTTTTTATCCTGTCCCTTTAGCCCGCGACCAATTTCCCTTCGCTACTTCCTCTCCGCTGTAAGTTCTTCGCCTTCCTCGGCAGGACGCCTGCATTTGCGCTCTTTTGTCTCCCTTTAGCTCGTCGCCTAGGTCCTTTTAACTTTCCCGTTGCTCCCAATCGCGACCTCGACCCGACTCGACTCGACTCGACTTTTAACTTCCGTTAACGCTACGTCGTTCACTCACCTGCTGGACCTCGGGTCAACTCGTTCTCCCCCGCCCACCGCTTACCATCGCCCGTAATGCTTTATCCTTCCCTTCGTTCGTAAGGCCTTCCTCCACCGGTGTTTGCTTAAAGGATCCTCGGCGCAATTCGCATGGCCAGATTGTCGCGGCCAATCGCAAAAATGCCGCAGGCGCCGTCGCTGTTATTGCAAACATTTTAGGAGGCCCCCTCCCCTTGGTGTGGCTTCCAGGAAGTCTCCTTCTGCGGGTTAGGCATCCTGTTGGTCGCGGTCGGACCGATTACAGCGCAGCTGCGACAGATTTTGCAAGGCCGCCCGAGTGGAGCAGGCCATTAAACTGCGCCGTAAAGTTCGTAAGCGAAGGCCGACGTAGTAACCAATCGTTTCCCTTGGGGGGTTTGGTTAAGCGAGCTGACCAGTTAAAAAAAAACACAGCACCGGTCGATCAGCATACTGGCTTTATACCTTCCTTATTTCTGCCACATTACTAAACCAGCTAGGTGGATATTACGTTGTTAATGCAATTCCCCGCGCGCAGTTGCAAAATCCCAATCCAAAAGTCCGACATACCAAACTTCTAACCATGCCTTAGCGAGGGACCTAAGGATAGTCCCCATTACTTTTCTTCTCCAACGCTTTAACAAGCGCCGCAACCACTCCGGCCTCGCGGCCGGCACCAATATCCAAAGCCACAAGTTGTGCTGTACAGGGACCCGCGATAAGCTCGGCCCACTTCTTGTACCGGCTTAGTGTTTCCCTGCCAGGCCAGGCGGCGAAACGGATAATCTTCCTGCAAAGGCCGGCGGCGGGGCGGACGAGGGCGGCGATCCCAAACCAAAATGCGAACGAGCTTCCCGATTGTGGCGGAAAGCAAACCGGTTACGAACTCGACAATCTCCTCGATATAAGCGGCGAGCGCAATGGTAAGGCGAGCATGATAAAAACGCCGCCGATAAACCATAACCGGCCGGTGGGGAGGGACACAATCTTTTACTGCTCGGGAATAGCGAAAATTGCCTAATAAGGGGTTTGCGGGATTATTAAACTCACAGGGGTTAGGGGCAAAGGGGAGCTAGCTCCTGGCATTCTCATTATTAGTTCGCAGTTCGCACTTACAGCCAGTAAACCTAAGGGCAAGTACACGATCGTAAGGTAAGTGAGCCTTTAAATGGTTTAATTTTGCTTGGCAGCCGAAGCGTTATCATTTATAGCAAGGACGGACGAGAATTGGGCGCATTTTTATCAGCATGTTTGCTTTATTTCCCCTGCACGCAGCTGCCCTACTACTGGTGCGTGGCGCTGGGCGGTATTTACAAAGTCCTTGGTCCAGTCGCTAAACTCCTTGTAACGGCGGACCCTGGCGTAAACCGACTTAAGCCGCAAAAAGCTGCCCTCGAATGTGGCCAGGTACTTTTGCCACCTTCCCTTCAGCGCTAGGCTCCTTTCTCCCGTGTCCTGCGCATATGAGCTTTCGGTTAGCACGCGTGCGGCAGATCGTGGAGTGCTCCGGTTATTGCACGAGAAATTTGTCAACTCACTGCGTTAATCTTGGCATTTAACTCATCCTTGGCTTATTGGATGCAGGTAAGGGACTTTTGCAGGGTGCTTTGGAGCTTATTTAGGGAAATAACGCTTTATAGTCCAAGCTTAAACCGCATGTTAGTACCGGAGTCATCCGAGTGCAAATCCCCTTAATAACGTCCTGCAGGTTTAGTGTTAATTCATTATATCTCGGAACGTTTACACTTTTTTGTGTCATTGCTGGGGGTTAAGTCGGAGGGCTTACATCGAATTTTATCATCCGCTTTAAATTGGCGATCGCCAAGTCGCTGTCCTCGGCGATCTTCTCGCAAAACCTGCCCAGCACGAGGAGGAACACCAGGCGCCTCGCGGTTTGTGGCTAGTGGACGAAGATCCCCCAAACTTCCCTGGATGCTTTGGCTAGGTCCTAACCTCGTTTTCCGGGATAAGGTCCGAGAATATCGTGCACCTGCTAAAATCACCTTGCACGGTTGTGGTAATAACGAACGAGGATACCTTTAAGTCGTAGTCGACTTTAAGGTTCCCTCCCAAATCCTTAAGGCCTGGCCTCATTTCGGGTGGAAGCCTGATCGACTCGTCCTTGGCGCGCTGTGAGTTTTTGGGATCTTTTTCGGCGCCATTCTTTTGGGACTTAGTTTGGTTGCTGGTGTGGTTGGCATTATCCGAAAGGATCTCTTCGTTAAAGTCGTCGTCCCCAGGCCCGGTTTCACCTTTCGACTGCAACGGGCATGGGTCGACGGGCTAGGGGGGTTTGGCCCCTCCCGCTGGTGGTGGCACATGCCGCCGCCAGCTCCGGGTGGTAATCCTCGCCTTCCACGTGTCCCCGTTGAGGCACGCGAACCTGGGGAACTGGAGGATATGGCTGTTTAGGCAGCCGGCGGCGTCGGGGTGAATGACACGGATGAGAAGGCTTATAAGTTCCGTGGAGTAGCTCCCCACGGTCCTGTTTTAAAGCGCCGCTCGTAAGTCCTGTAATCCTCATCTTGGTCGGGGCTGGAGCGAACTCACATGAATCTATGGCGGACTTCTTGGTCCACAAGCTGCAACCACCACGAGGGGTCCAGGGGCCCCAAATGTCCGTGTTAGATTTTGGGCGGAATTCTCAGTTGTCCACTTAGCTTAACAAATGGCCACTCACGCTGTTACCGAGCCTGTAACGTAGCTTATTACACCGCAGATTATTACCTTTACGAGCTTAGCCGTTCCGCTTGCATACCATATTTTTAACCCTAATTTCAAGTAACATCATCCTATTGCTTGCGGCGAGGTCGTGGATGGAAATAAAATGCAGGTCCGGCACATTTAGAAAGGTTTCCAATGTGAAATCCGCTTGCAACGGTCCGATATATTTCCCCAAAACACCTGGCAAAGCCATCTTTTTAAAAAACCGCTTTTCGAAAAGCTCGGGCGTATCGTCGAGAGAGTTTATAAAGTCGGCGGGATGGAAAACGCGTGGCGGCGCGCGGTCGATCCATGAAATGGCTGGAGGACCGCTGCTATTGTAAAGCTTGGCTTGCATTTCCAGCGATCCGAGCCGGTTATTTGCCACATCCTTGATGGGATTTAGCTCCCGGGAGATCCCTCGGAGGCTTCGGGTTAAACTTTCCACAGGAAATGTGCCTTAAGGAATGGGGAACTCCGGCTGCATTTGCTCGGTCTTTTAACTCCGCATCGTGGCCCCTAAAAATCGAGGAGCGTGAAGGCCACGATAGCGGTGGCCTCGGAGCGGAGAAGCGCCTTCCGTGCTTTGTACTCGTCCATATCCCAGGAGCAGACGATGGCCCCCTTAAAGTCGACGAAGTGGGAAAGCCGTGCCTTGCACTCTTTTATACCCTTTAGCAAACGATGATCCATTACCCTCGCTTTGGAAACGGTGTTTCCGGCCTTAAACTTTAAAACCATTAGCTGGCTGTTGTGGCAAAGCGCGTGCACCTCCCACGGTCCACATGTGTTAGTCGGCAACCTTTTATTTAATAGGTTTCCCGGATTTAACTTCCTGGTGGAGTTCCGATTCTCGATCTTAGCTTGAGAAAGCGAGGCTATGCTGTTGTCCAGCCCGAGCTCGGGGCGAGAAAGGCCAGCCGGTTAATAATCTCGTCGTTCGCCGTATATGGTGTTTCGGACTCTAGCTTAGCAGCCGATTAAATTAGGTTCGCATTACAAAGCCGTTTAACTTGCGCTTCCAGGATTTTAAAGTTGGCACTCGAATTATCGTCGTCGCCCGAAGTATTGTCGTCGCCCGAATTAACATAGTCCCGTATGCCAAAATACCCTAACAAAGCTAAAGGAGGGACTGGTAATGGTAAAGCTGCAAAAGCGCGACCTTATTTACGTTTGCTAGTTCGAAGTTGCAATCATCCCTCGGGAACCGTCCGGGACTAAGGAGTTCGGTCGCAGTGGACCTGCCCAGCCTTAAAAAGTCCTAGTCGACCTTTGGAAAGGCTTTCACCGCGTACCAAATAGATATAAACACGTAATAGTAGTTAGGCTTAACTGTTTGGTCGTTATCTAGCATTAACAGTAAGTAGTGTGGGTGGGAAAACGTGGTCGGTGGTGGATCCCACTGCATAAGCTGCAGGAGGGAATCGACGAGGTATCGAATAAACCCTTTAACATGCGTTTTAATGCGATGGAGCTGGCGCTAAATAGTTTTATGCTCGGTGCTTTTGGGGTTATGGGCCTGTAAAAAGCGAGATAGGAACGTATGCACTTTCACGAGAAATCGGAGTTTCCAGCTGTGGCGAAGTGGTTTAATTAACACAGTGGGATATGGGCCGGGCGGTAATGTAAAGCTAATGCATCACTTATAACATCGCTTTCAAATCCACGTTCGGCGAGAGGAACAGGTTGCTAACGACGGTAAGCGGTTAAACGTGCTTCGAGGCTGGCTCGCCCTTTTTGGGCGTCGTGTAATGAGAGGTTACTGGTATTACACCGACGTGCAAAGTTTTCTTAAGACAACGACCAATTATATCGATCTCGGATAGCGGGAAGGCGAGATCCGAGGTTTTTCCGGAGCGTTTCGGCAACTTGTAATCGACAAAAATACTTTCCCACATGGGGAGGGGCGCGTTTAAGGGCTGGGGGGGACCGCCGGACCTGTCCGGCTCCTCCAAGCCATTAACAAAGCGGTATATCTCGTCCGATGTCGGGATAGGACCTTAAAACCGAGCAGTGTCGTCGTCGGTAAGTTAAAACGCTCCAATAAAGGTTATTGTTTGTCGGCCTTTGCTATTTCGCCTCGATACCACGGGGCATTCGGCGAAGAGGGGCTTGGCTCGGCTGCGGCCGTAATACGTTAATAAGTTGCTTATAAAGTCGGCGTCCGATGCTTAACTGGTTAAAATGCTGCTGCCGATCCTGCTTAGTGGACGTGTAATGGTTCCAGGCATACGGTTTAACCCTTTAAGCTTAAGCAGGGAAGGGTTCGTGTCGGCGCAGGAATATACCGCAGCCTTAAAGCGGATACCCTTTAGTAACCGAAAGAAGGCGAGCTTGCCGTCGTCGCCCATCCCGGCCTTATAGTCGCCGCTATAACTATTATTTATAAAGGGCAACGGCGCTAGGTTTGGGTCGTTGTTTATAAAGGGCGCAAGCCATACCGGGCCACCTATCGGGAGTATAATCCGGGAGTTTTTCGGGAAAGGATAGCAAACGCTCCCACGGAACGAATTTAACCGGCATCCCTGCTTCATGTGCAAAACCTAATAAAGCACGCCGTCCTTTACGAAGGACAGGATAAAACAAACACCAGTTTTAAGCAGCTTGTCCGAGTTTTTCTTTTCGATAAAAAGGGAGTACTTGACGAGGGGCCAGCGATGGTTAAAGGAACCGCGGTTAATAATCCTGCCAAGACGAAAACCCTTTGTCGACGGGCCCAAACCTACCAACTTTGCTGTATCACGTATTTGCGATTAGTTTTTTTTTTAGGGGAATTCTTAGTAGGGACACGGACAGGGAGCCTTACGGCTGCTCAGCCTTAGGCCGAAAGTAAATACTCCTCCGAACTCCTGCTGGGACCTTGCGATCGCGGCGTAGGGTGATTTGTTAAAGTCGCCACGACAAAATATAAGGCCCGTCTTTTAAGATGGCGCGGCCATGTGGATAAGCTCGCCGCCATAGTTGCAGGCGCCAGCGTACCCATCGGCACCAAACTCGAAGCCGGAGGCCGAGCGGCCAGACAAACTGGAGTAGCTGATGTAGCCGGGACCTGCAAGGAGGAGGGGGAGGAGTTAGGATGGGCATTTCTTTAAGGAAACATGTGCTAATTAAATTGCCCAATTGATTACCTCGATGTTTCCTCCGGAGCCAGCCGAAGGACTTCAACTGCCTAGGATCCTGCTCTCGAGGGGGCAGGAGATTTATAATCGTAACAGGGTAAGTAGTGTCGCTTTAAGTGGGCGTTTCGAAAGGCTTTGTGCTTTGTAATGGATATCCTTAACGATTTAGGCAGAGAGCCTGGTGTTTTATCGCTTAATGCCACTGGATATGTCGGTCTTACCGTCCCGAATCTGGCTTGCACGCCTTCCATTTATAAACCGAATAAAGGCCTGCCTTTGGTATAGCCCAATTGATTTGGACGAGGTTAGCAAGGTTCGGAAACTAATGCCCGAGATTATTTAAACCTTGCCCGGTATCCCGGACAGGCTAGGGCCGCCAACGGCCCCAAAAATTTTACACCCAGGTGGTATCGCATGCAGTTTAGCAACAAAATCAGGTTGCCCCATTTTAATAGCTTTTGCTTAAGCGTATTTGCCGAATGATCTCGCTTAACACTAGCTTACCTTTATACCAAAAGTAAAGTAAGTTTTACACGGGGTAAGCTGAAATTAAAAGGTTGGTTTAAGCTGCACGAATATCACATTTTTAAGCGATTTAATTAACTGAACAAAAGGGAAAAGGTGGTGGAAGGTAATGTCGGCTTAACCGAGCAGCCCGGCCCGGCCGCTATTACATCACCTAAGGGGAGGGGGGGAAAAAAGGCAGGAAATTTGTGCTCCTTTGGATGCCACTACCCCTCGAATATGGACTGCGTCGGCCCCACCACCAGCAAAAAGCGGGACTTAAACTTATTTTCAACGCCGTATTAACTGTCGTCGCTTTTTAATAATTTGTAAGCCGCTAAGCAAGAAAGCGTTAATAACAAGCTGGGCATATTCCATTTCCGGACTATGTCTCGTCGGTGGCGGCTCCCGGCATTTATGCCATTAGTGGATACAGGCGACGCAGTCACTGCAAATCACTTCAGCTGGGGCACCCAGCGCGGTCCCGCAGGCTGCGCCTTTGCAGCTTTAGCAACTGGGGTCCCGCAGCCTTTCCTCCAAGCACTGCTAAGCGGATCGCCATAAAAAATTGTCCAACGGATTCCGTTAAGGTGTGGCAACTGGCTAACCATTTATGACTACTGGCATGCCCAAAGTAATAAACATTAACGTATAATTCAACTATGTTCGGAGCGGGGAAGGAGGGATGGATTGATTAAGGAGCTATGCATTAGTTAAGCGACATTTGTCACGCTCAGTTTGTGCCGGGGTGTTACTCTTTCGCGGTCCCCGAATTTCCTCCAGCATTACCAGCAGCGGCCTTCTTAACAGGCTGAGCGCTTGCGGCTCCGGCTCCCCCGGCTTCTTTATTGCTTGACGATTTTTCCTCCTTCTTTATCCTCCCGACCGCTCGTTCCAGCATCCCCTGCAAAGCGCGTGGATTGGCGCCGATGGTCCTGTCCTTCACCTCGCTGCCCTCGAGCAAGAGGTAGGTAGGCATCGCAGTAACCCCTCGCTCGTCGGCCTCCTTGTGAAAGTCGTCAACGTCCATCTTGACGAAGTGTATCTTGTCGAATTTATTCGAGAATTTAAAAAGCAAAGGACAGATGAATACTGTTACTTAGCCGCTATTAGTGCAATAACGTAAAGCCCAGTTTTGACGCTAGTGCGGAGAGGAGGATATCGGTTCCTCACCTGTTAATTGTCGGGCGCATTGCATAGCAGGGGCCACACCAGCTCGCGAAGCAGTCCATTAAAACGGCCTTTTTACCCGGTGGTATTTTGGTAATGGCCTTCCCGAAATCTTCGCCCTTATCTTTCTGTTAGTTTTTTGCCGCTATTGCGCTGTAGGATGGATAGCCCTAAACTCCCAACTTTTTAATCTTTATAACTTTACTAGGCATCTTGCTGTAAAGGATGTGGGGGCTAAAGGTGAAAAGCGGTGGCTTTAGGCTATTCCCTAGCAAGTCGCTAAAGCAGCTGGGCTAAGGTTAAAGTGGCCAAAGATAGTTCGAGAAAACTGGCGTTTTATTATAGCCCGCGAATTTTTAGGGATATTTAACCCTAAAGTGCAGGAATCTTAGTTGTTGCTACTTTCTAACTAATCGTTTCCTTAAACAAAATGGGAACAGTGGGGCGGGACGGCAGCATGTCCTGCAGGGTGGGAAGGCCCTTGCTTTTAATTCCATTGCCATGAACAGCGCGGATCATTTCCTCCACATAAGGCCCTCCTTAACGCTGGTGGATGCCACAACCTTTAAAATGCGACTAACAACCTTAGTTGAAAGGTTTTAGCACCCGACGGCCAACCAGGGCGTTAATAATGCGAGGCAGGGTAACACTAAACAAGGCAAAGGCAGCCAACCACGCGCTTTCTTTTTCCGGCATCCAAACCCGACTTTACGCGTAGCGGCCGTAATTATCAAATGGTGTGGAATAAAACCAGCGGCGATTTCAATTAGGCCGTCGGAATATCCAGGGCCGTCAACTTTTAAAACGTTTGGACCTCGCGATCCACGCTGTCCTTAGTCCTGGAATTCCGCTCCACAATATTTACGGCAGCCACTTCGTTCTTCGAGTTGGAGGCAAGAAACACTCTCCCCATGCCGCCCCGGCCGAGCGGCTCCGACAAGGTCCATCCCCCGACGGTCCGCACGCTGCGGAGCGGAGTCGGCATCTCGAAGCCGATGGCTCGCAGCGCTTTTAAAACGTTAATTAAATAGCCGTCCCGTTCTCTTTTAAAGGCCGGCGTCGCAGCCCAGTCCGTGTAATTAAAAACGTATTTAAGCTTGTCGAAGTCGATATTCATTAAGTGCTGGTTTAAAGTGAACAATTATTAACTAATTATGGTGCCATTAACCGCGAGCTCGGCATGCTGGGAGCTGGACTTACCAGCGATAAAAAAAGCACGGTTATGCAGATCGAAATTAAAGCGCGCGTGCATCGTCCGGAAGTTAATGCCATGCTTTTTAGCAAAGGCTGCGGTGCAAAGGAGCAGGTCGGCACCGCTCGATTAACACCCCCGCTTTCGTTTAATCTCTCCTCATCCGCTTATTTAATCCGTAATGCTAACATGGAATCGCATATCGAATCGCCCCTTATTAATGCCCTTTTTCCTCCCCTGCGATCGAACATAGCTAGTTACGGTTAAAATAAAACTTAGCGATACCAAAAAACAAATGGCTAAAAAGCTAAAGCGGGTCCACCCACGACCAAACAGCATTTCGAACAAGCCGGCCCTTACGTACCGACCAACTCGACCAGCCCGAACCAACCTGGGATTTCGATCATCGGTTTAAGCTCCGGAAACGTGCCACTTATTAGGAGGCTTGCTTCCATTTTAATTGGAGCCGGCATGCGGGGTTGTTTTTACTAATACCATAACGTTAATTTTACGAACATTGTATTTCGCCACCAGTAGCGGCGACGACAACATGCGAAGGCACATACTTTTATCCACTGCTTAGCAGTTAGCTAAACACCCTTATACGCATTATTACCTAGCGCAAAGCTATCCGTCGGTTTTTTTAATCCTTTGCATTAGCTTTTTTGTTTACGCACCATGTTTCGGCTATATCTTCCCGTGTCGTCGCAGCTTGTCCCTAACGAAAAGATTTTCGGCGAAAGCTATGCATTTCCCGTACTTACCCAAAATGGCAAAGCCACTTCATTTAGCGAAATAGCTATCCCAAAAGATAATGGCATTACCCTCGTAATATTTGGTATGCTCTTATCCCTTAATCCGTACTAACGCGTTTCGAACGGCAACTAATTTATTTGCATTAAATCCGCCACTTCTTTTGCTCCTGTAATTAGGAATATATCCGCTCCCTGCTACCACACCTTACACCAAACGTCCTTTACACTTTACCATCCGGCCCGGCCCGGCTCGTCGTTATCGGCTGCGGCGATCCATTTCGCATCCGCTTTTACATTGCAAAAACATCCTGCGAGTTCCCAATATTTACGGATCCTACTTACCGCCTGCACGAAAAGCTTTAAATGAAAAGATGGCTAGGTATCTTTTTAAAGCCGAGTTACATGCAACACTCGCTGCTCCGCCTAATTATTAGCAGTGCGACGCAAATGATTTGGAGCGGTTTTGGAGCATTTAAAGGCGGAGATTATAACCAGAATGGCGGAAAGTGGATTTTTAAGGCAGGGAAATGCGTGTGGGTGCATAGGATGGAAACGGTATCGGATCATATGCCGGCTAAGGAGTTGCTACGGGGGCTAAGGGAGGCTGGAAGCAGCACGAAGTGAGGAAAAGAAACTCGGTTTATCTGGGGGTGGCATTCCAAATGTGCCTTACGCACTAGGCCTATTTAAAGACATAAAGGAGGCCGGCTACGAGGTTACTAAATTCGGTTAACGGAAACCTACATGTTTAACTTTTTTAAGGGCACGTGAAGGAAACGACGAAAACCTGCTCGACGTTATTACCAGAACAAAATATTATAAAAGCATACGGTACCATCCTCCTAATTGTGGTATTAAGGTTATTTCCAACGCGTTAAGGTTCGGGCTTACCGAAACCGAAGCATAAAGCCGAAGGCTGGGTATTTCGGCATAGCTAGTTAGTAAATTGGGTTCGGCCGCGGTTACTAAGCCGCTGGCAAGTTTTCATTTATGCGACACGTAACGCATTACGGCGAAAATCCTCACTTTTTTTGCAACGTAAACATTAGCTTAATCCTCGGGGTTATTAGCTATTGCAGCATCGCGGGTTGCTTCGACGCCGCCCGGCTGGAGCGCCTTTTCGCGTATGGGGTGCCACCGCATGCTAACCCCAACCGGGGTTAGTTAATCCCCATCCCACGTCCTGTAAAAGCTTGTTGTAGGGCGGTATGTTAATTGCACACCGCGGCAGCGGTGGCGGGGCTTGTTAATAACCCTGGGTCGAGGTTATGGGCTTTAAAAGGCAGCCTCCCACCCCGCTAACTTAATTTTCCCCTGTTTTTTCGCCGCTTGGAATCCTCCCTTCTTTACGGGTTAATTCCCTCCCACCCATTTCTTCCCCATATTAAATCCGCTCCCATTTGGATTTATGTTGCTTCGAAAGGGAGCTATTACCCCTTAATCGTCTTCGCGATTTTGGTTACATGGACACACTTAAAAACGATAACGGCACCCGCGGCGGGGAAGCTACCAAGGACGCACAAAGAGAAAACCCTACTAGCGGGCAGCAACGCAAAAGTCCCTGCATGCCCAAGCTGGTTTTAAGCCCGGCGGCACGGGAGGCTTACGATGCAAAGCAAAAGAGATTAGAGAAGGAACGTGAAAAGAGGAAACTAAAGGCCGAGGCTGCCGGTAAGCTTTGGGTCCCTTTTATATCCGTCCCTGCTCCCCCCGGCTACGATTTTGCAGCCCGCCAAGCCCGAATGCAAGAAAAGGTGGGAGGAGATAGAACGCGCTAACGAAACAGCCAAAAACACAAAGTTAAACAAGAATATCAAATGTAAGTTGATCCTTTTAACTGGTGTTTAGTTATTATAAACTTATGCTTATTAACATATTTAAAAGGGCAATACACGCTTTAAAACCATGCCGCCGTTACGTTTTGGTTTTCGGCGCCAAAGCCGAATCACGTGTCGGAAATGCAGCGGATAGGGCGTTGGGATAAATCGGTCCCCTGGTTAGAAAAAGCCCGCCGCTAAAAACACGGTACTTGTTGGATTAATTTGCGGTAATAGCTTTTCTTTTGCAGTTCTGTTTGTTTTCCATGTGGCCAACCGACTGGGCACCATTAATGAACAGCCTTAGGCGAAAAACGGCCAAGGTGATGCCATACGGCCAAACACAGTATTTATGTTATATTTACACCAACAAGGTAACCCGGCGGCAATACTGCACGTAAACCCTCCCCCAAACACTTCGCAAGGGGAAAGTTTTCGCGCAAGCGAGGCCAGGGTGACAGCAAAGGCGAAGGGGAAGGAGAAGGAGAAAACCAAAGAAAAAGACGGGGGCGGGGGCAAAAGCAAAAGCAAAGGCAGGGTGGCCGCGACTTGTTCCTGTAGCCAACCGGTAAGATCGAGTAAGCCATCGACGCTTTAGCGCTTTTGTTAGGTCGGCAGGCCCTAACTGGGGTACCCGATTAAATCGCTGTTTGCAATTGCACCTCCTACCCACTGGTGCACCTTTCTCGAATTCACCAATTCTTGGCATTGCGCTGTTAGTGCACACTGCCAAATTGCATACAAATCCTTAACACCCGCCAATTAGCGACCCAACACCAATAACCACGCCCGCCAACGGCGCTGGCGACGGCAACATGCCGTTGCCAACAGCCCCCCCTTCGGCCAATAGGGTGGCGCGCGCCCTCCTCGTCGGCCCAACGGCCCGGAGGAACGCGTCGCTGCCACCCGGGCCCCCCGCGCGTCAGCGCACCCGACCACGCCGTCCCCGTTGCGGAATTCGCAACACCCAACAGGGCCCGTTCAGGGCCAGGAAGGCACCCACGACGGCAGCACCGGCACAGGTGCCCCTTTCCTTTCTTTTCCCCTCCCTTCCCACCCCCGGCCTACGCGCCCACCCCTCGGGTCGGCTGCGGCGGCCGCGGAGGAAATTGTTGCGAGTTACAGCCGCAAGCAACAGCAAACGGCTTTAATTTGCACAACCCTCGCCCGCTCTATCGACGCCGGCATCGCTTCCCTCCCACTGGAGGCAATCCCCGAAGCCAACGGCTGGAAGGATTGTTTTATCGAATACGCCAAACAAGCCCTTTTCGGCCTGCCAACGCCGGCCCAAAGGGAAAAAACCCCTACGGGGCCCCGGAACCTTACGCGCCTAACCCGCAACGCCCGCCCCCGACCACTTACGCGGCGGCGGCCCGAACAGGGCTCCAGCAGCCCCAGCAACCCGCACAGGCTTTAAACCGTGCACCCCGGGAGCCCCGCCCTCCCGCCCGGCCCAAAGCCGATTTCCGGGTTTTTGTTAAAATCCCGGAGGAAAAACAGGCTTGGGCCAACCAACAAACGGGCTTTAGTATTCGCAAAGCCCTTGCCGATAGCAGGGACCTGCCGTTTACGACAGCCGACGTCCCGGAAGCTTATCGAACCCCTACTGGGTTCGTGCTAAAAGCAAAAACGGCGGATATCCAAAGCCGGCTTTTGCAGCATCGATCCGAATTAGGCCGTTTATATAACGCCGAAAGGATCGAAAAGCCCGAAATCTGGTTTAACTACGTGATTTCCGGATGCCCCACGTCCTTAACGAACGGCCTCGGACAAAGCGTCCCGGTATCGGAAGAGCTGGTCCGGGAGGAAGTCGAAGCCCAAACAGGGCTAAAGCCAGTAAGCGTTAAGCCCTCCGGGGCCGGCGCTGATTACCAAGGGCGTATATCATGGATTATATCCTTTTACACGCGCGTAACCGGGTTTAGGCTTTGGGGGATTACGTCTTTTTCACGCCGCGTACAACGACACCCGCCGGTTACGCAACATACCCCCGGCTGCCACGGCTTTCACGTGGCTCGCAACTGTGCCCGGGCCGATAGGTGCCTCCGGTGCGGGAAAGTAAACGACGGCCGGCACGCATCGCCGTGCACGGCCCTTCCGCAATGCGCAAACTGTTCGGGCCCGTACCCAGCCGACCACCCGAACTGCCCTATAAAGCCTGTACGGGTAAACGGAGTGCTAAAGCATTTAACCCGTGGGGAAAAAGGCGCGGTTAGGAAATTAGGGGCACAAGCCTACCGGGCGGCGGTAAAAGAGGTGGAAGCCGCCGCTGCCGCCGCCACCGCCGCGGCCGCCGCGGCCGCCACCGCCAACGCCCTTCCTGCAACCGCGGTTACTACGGACAATTCCGTTGTAACCGTTACCGCTAATGCCAATCCCGCGGCCGGTACCGGTAACGCCGCTGCTTCCGTTACCCCCGCCGCCGCCGCCGTTCCTGCCGCTGCTGCCACCGCCGACGCTGCCGAGGTAAGCCCGGCAGATCCGCTGGCCCCCGAGGGCGCGGCCCGTACGGCCGGCAAGGGAAGGCACCCTGCCAAAAGGCTTAGGGTTAGTTCTAACAACCAATACGAAGTACTGGCGGATATGGAACTGGACCTCCCCGAGCCCGAAGGGGCTATCGAAATAACCGGAAACCCCCTGGAGGAAACCGACGGTACCGCCGGCCAACAACCTCAGGGCCAAAGCCCCCAATACACCAACGCCGCTTTTACGTATGCCAGCAGCCAACCGGATACAACAAACGCATGGCAATAGGGCCCGGCGCCCGGGGCTTCGCCCCGAACGCCGTGCTTTAACCGCCGCCCAAGCGAACGTTCGACGTAGCTGGGAGGCGGGGGCTACTTTACTCCAACTATCTTGGAGCCAAAATATCGACGTGGTGCTAATGCAGGAGCCCCCTAGCGCGTGGAAAGGGAAGCTTATGCTTTGCACCCACCCGTCGTACGAGCTATTTACTCCGGTAAATAGCTGGCACGACCACCAAACCAGGCCTCGGGTAATAACTTACGTACGGAAGGACCCGGGGCTTCGGCCCGTAGCGGACCGGCCGGCAGGCAACACCCGGGACATCCTTTGGCTTACCGTCGCCAGGTGCACCTTCGTTAACGTATATAGGCCTCCAGGGGACCCTTCGGAACCCTCGTTGGACCTTTTACTACGTTGGCGCCCAACGGCAAAATGCATTATAGCTGGAGATTTAACGCAGGGTCCCCGGCGTGGGATCCGGTTAAGGGTAATAGGAATAGGGGCCAGGATATAGCCCAATGGGCTAATACCTATAACCTCCTCCTACTTACCGACCCAGGCCAACCTACGCACAACGACGGGGGCGTTTTGGATCTTACCTTTTCCAACGCCCCTTTAGCAACAGCGGAAATCGACCCTTCGCTAGCAACCGATTCGGACCACCGCTCGATACGGATCGAAATTCCTAACCGCAATAACTTCGTTCCGGACTGCCGGCGTATTACGCTACCAACGATAAACTACCGTTTTTCGCAAACGCGGTAGCAACGGGGGCCGGCAACTTGCCACCACTTACAAACCCAGGCACTGCGGAACACCTGGATAAAGCGGCCGAAGCATTAACAAACTTATTAAAAATGCGTTAATGGCTTTCGGCCGGGGGCCTAAAGCCAAAAGAAAAGGCCAACCCTGGTGGAACGAAAAGTGCGCCAACGCCCAACGGGACCTTGCAAAAGCTATGGGAAACGGCGGGCCTTTTACGGCCGAAGCCCGTGCTTTAAAAGCAACGGTTCGGACGGCTAAAAGACAGCATTGGGCCAGCGTGCTGGAGGAAATGGATTCCCCGAAAGCGCTATACCGTGCTGTAAAGTGGCATAAACTTACACCCGCTATACGGCTTCCCCCGTTAAATATTAACGGGGAGGTTATAATAGCCCCAGGGGATAAAGCGGAAGCATTAGGCCGCAAGATCCTCCGTAGGTTTACGGCGGAGGACGACTTACAGGAGGACCCGTTACAGCAAAGGGCTACCCAAGGGACCGCACAACTCCCGTGGGACCCCCACGTCCCTTTAAGGAATGCCGGAAGTGCACCGTTGGCACGGCAAACACGGCCCCGGGCGTCGATTCCCTAACGGTTAAGCTACTTACAGCGGCGTGGCCGGCAATAGGGGAATACGTTAGGGCCCTTTTCGAGGCTTGCCTTAGGGCCGGGCACCACCCAGCCCCTTTCCGCACAGCGGAAGTGGTTATGCTGAAAAAGCCGAATAAAACGGATTTAACGGACCCAAAATCCTACCGCCCGATAGCTTTACTCCCGTGCTTAGGGAAAGGGCTGGAGCGGCTGGTGGCTTCGCGGATGGCATCCCTCGCATTACAACACGGGCTTATAGCCCCGCAACACGCCGGGGCTACCCCGAAAAAGGCCGCCATCGATTTAACGGCATGCGTGGCCCACGAGGTGGAACGGGCCTTCCAAAAGCATAAAACGGCCGCCCTCGTTACCATGGATGTACAAGGGGCTTTCGACGCCGTACTTCGCCGGAGGCTCCTTTAAAGGCTTTAAACCAAGGCTGGGATCCAACGTTAGTACGATGGGTATCATCTTTTGCAGGAAACAGGGTGGTTAAAGTGCGTTTGGAGGACGCCACGGCACCCCCTTTTTCCCCGGACTGCGGGCTACCCCAAGGGTCACCGGCGTCACCGGTCCTATTTATGCTTTATATGGCCGAAATCCTACCCAAAGCAAAAGCGATTAGGTACGGATACGCGGACGATATAGGCATTTGCGTAACGGGTAGCACTCCGGAGGAGTGCTCCCGTAAAGCAGGGGCTACGGTTACGGAAATCCTACGTTGGGGCAGGGCTAATAAGGTTGCTTTCGACCCGGGGAAGTGCGAGCTTATGCATTTTTCCAGACGGAGAAATCCCACAACCCCAGCGGTTACGGCGGAGGGCCTTACCATACAACAAGCTACAGGAGCTTTACGGTGGTTAGGGGTCCTTTTCGACCAAAGGCTTAATTTTAAAGCCCACGTGGAAAACAGGGCTGCAAAAGCCCAAAGCGTTGCCAACCACCTCCGAAGGCTTACGAATTCGATAGGGGGGATACCGGCACATTCGGTTTACAAAGCCGTCACAACGGTTATAATCCCTACGGCTTTATACGGGGCCGAGGTATGGTATAGGGGTAAAACTAAACCACACCCGTACAAGCCGGCACAACAGCAAATTATCCGCCAAGGCCATTTAATCGATCGGGTCGATAAAGCCTTAACCGCGTCCCTTAAGGCAGTGGTCCCAGCTTGGAAAACCACACCGATAAACGCATTGCATTACGAATCCGGCATCCCAGGCGCCCAGGCGCTTTTGGAACAAGCCCGCCTCCGTTTTGCGGCCCGTATAAATACGGTTCCGGAAGAACACCCCCTGGCCGCAGCGGCCAAGCCGGCCCTTAACGCCCGAGGGCCTAGGGCAGGCTTACCCGGCAGGCTTGCAACCTCCTTGCAAAGGACGGCCGGACTTCTTCCGGCTTGCACCCGCCCGGCCTACCTCCCTTATAAATATACGGGGCTTACGGTGGCCATACAAGAAAAGCAAGCAGCCGCTAAAGCATTTACGGCGTGGCTTTGCACCCTCCCACCCACCGACGTTATAATATATAGCGACGGGTCCAAAGCAGAGAACGGAGCAGTTGGATACGGCTGGGTAATATACCAAGCCGGCCAACGCAAACTTTCCGGGCACGGCCGGCTGGCGCATCCCGCGGAAGTATTCGACGGCGAGGCGGAAGGGGCCCGGATGGGCCTCCGTAAAGCCGTTTGGAGCTTCCGCAATTGCACTTTCCACTTGTGCCTCGATAACACCTCGGCGGCCAACGGCTGTTTAAGCACGGCCCCTGATAGTTCACAAGGGGCCTTTAAAGAAATCCATTGCCTTATGGATAAACACCAGGTATACGTACGCTGGTCCCCGGGCCATATGGGAATCCCCGGAAACGAAAGGCAACGCCGAAGCAAAGTTGGGATCGGCCCTGCCAATACCCCAACATTTTAAACCAACGGTGGCCGGAGTAAAGGCTTTAGCCCGGAAAACGGCCCGGGACGCCCGGAACGCATGGTTTAAGGACAACTTTCCGGATCGGTATAAGGCTATAGGCCTCCCGCCGGCACCACAACATACGCCCGAAGCGTTGCAGCTGCACCGGAGGGTACTGCAACGGCTAATAGCCGCACGCACCGGTCACGGGGATTTCGACTGGTACCACCGAAAGTTCCAGCACGAAGACGATAACCCGTGCCGCTGCGGAAGAAACAAATCCCCTTCCCACCCTGTATTTTGCAGGTTGGCTAAAACGGCAGAAAATAAATGGCCTATAGCGGACCCCTCCCCGGCTTCCGACAGGCCCGGATATTGGAAACGGCTACTTTAAAAGCCTTTCCTTTTTGCTTCGTTCGCCGAAGCTACCAATTATTACACTATCGCTGGACGATAACAAGGGCCTAAAAAGCCCGCATACATCCTTTTCCTTGTTCTCCTACACCTTTTACCTTTTTCCTTTGTACCACCAGGACTAACAGTAGGCTCGTTGGTCCCCCGCACCTCCGGCCGGGCCCTGGGGGTCCCGAGGACCTTCCAGCCTAAAACCCGGCCCCACCCCTTTACCGGCATACTCGCCGGCCGAACGCACTACTACCACCCGCAGCGCTTTACAACGCCCTGGCGTATATATATACGCCCTACCGCCGATTGCCCGCTCACTAACAAGGAGCGCTGGAACGCGGCCCGACCTTCGTGTGCCTTCGGGTTTAATTCTGCTAGCCGCCGGATAGCAACATGTAGCCTAATGTTTAGCTTAGGTAGCGCTAGCACGTCATATGCCCCTTGGGAGGCAGGGACTGGTAGATCCCGACTTACTGACGTTAAATATACTCACTCACTCACTCACTCCTACCCACTGGTGCATGGTGCCTAGTGCCTAATGCATAACGATTTAAGTGCGGTTACCACCCGCAACACCATAGCACGTCCGCTTCCTTACTTATTACACTATTTAACTCTTGTGCACGCTTTTGTTTCCGGCGAGCGAATCGGGGCTCCGAAGTGTCGAGGCAAGGCAGTGGCTAATAACCGCAGCAATAAACACGCCGTAAGGGGAGCATTTTAGCAACTAAGGGGCCTGGGCACCGGAAAGTAAATGTTATTTGGAACTAGCGGAACCGGTGCTGGTTTAGTGGAGCAACTTTAAACACTACCCGAAGGCCCACCCTTACTTCCACCGTTTGGTTCTGGTTTTTAGCGGAGTAGGGGCACCGTTATATCCACCCACAACGCCAGGTAGTCGCTAAAGGATGCGTGCCAGTGCAGCTCGCCCGTTTCCCACTAGGCCGGCTTGTGGGGCCGGCAAACGCGGATTTGCGCCGGGGCCCCGTGCCGACGCACCAAGGTTACCATGGATTCGGCGTGCACTTTAAAGCTTAACATATTAAGGTGCAAATGCGCGATAAAGGTATTGGTTATGCTTACTTCGTGTTAGTTACGGCTGTAACGGCTGCATAGGTTTGCTAAACATTTATGGTAAATGTAACGTACAAAGAAATCGCCACGCAAAACGTCCCCATCCGTTTCCTTTTAGCTAGCACGTTATCTTGTTAAGGACGGAGGTATTAAGTAATGCAACGCATACATCGGGTGTTTAGCCGTTTCGACGTATACCTGGGTTTCGAATACAATTCATTTTCAAAGCAAAACCCGTAAGTTTCCCAAATTAACTTATATTAAAACACGGGCAGTGGAAAGCACAAGTAAGCGAGGACACGGCGGCGAAGGGTTTAGCTAACTGTTTTGCCCGCTTCCCACAACGCATTAGCGATGGGCACGTGCTCCGGCCGGTCGGGTTTTATATGTAAGGCAGGCATAGCAACTATAAAAGCCGGTAAATAAATCGAATGGACGGTGCCGCACTAAGTAGCCGCCGAGGTCGGCGAGTGCTTTTCGGTGTTTTACGTTATTTTTTCGGTAGTTATCGAAACCTCGGTGAATTAATGTAGTACCTATTACTTGGAAAGTTGGCAGCTAATTACAACCTGTGGTTTCCATGCAATGGCATAGGGCGGACTTCGTTAGTGGACGCGTTAAGCTTTAAAGGCCATTTAATCTGGCAGGGTGGCATGGCGCGGCTAAAATTACCCCCACTTACCCCGCGATCCCGTCCATTTACGCAGTAGGCTGGCGCTGCGCCTAATGATTGGCTGGAAAATGCCCCCCTTCCTGGCAAAAATTGTGGGCCTAGTGGGCGGGACAACCATCGCTAGCCATTTCCCACATGCCACTCCATTTTAAAACCTCGATTCCCTAATAGCCCATGCACCGGACCTCGCATTCCCTTCCGTCCTTAACGCCATGCCTTACACTCGGGCTTAAACAGCGGCCCGGAAGCGGCTCCCATCGCCGGTGCCAAAGATTTAAGGTAATAATCTCTCGCGGGGCTAGAGGAAATCCTTTGTTAACAGTGGGCAAGAAAGCGGCCGCAAGGTATCCAATCGCGCAAAGGCGCGATTTTAAAGCACGGTCGCATTTAAAAGCAACCCGCTCCCAAACGCGCCGAACGCAATCGCCCACGTCCCTTTACATTTAAAAAAACGCTATTTGCACAGGTATGCCTTTTATCCATAATTGTATTAAATTATAACCTAACTGTTTGCAGCATCCACTGGTGCCTACCTAAAGCAAAGGTCGCAAACGCAAGCAATCGATCGACGATACGTTCGAGCATAGCCCAAACCCAGGCCAAAAGCGATAACAAACATCCTAAACACCCCCTGCTAAAACCACATTCGGCGAGCCAGCGATTAGCAGCGGCCGCACCCCAGCAAACTAACCCGATTGCGTTTGGGCGAAGAAAGGGCACTGGTTAAGGAACCTGTTTAAATTTAAAAACACCTCGGAAATGGTTCCCACCATGGAGCGTTTATTTGCGCGGAAGGAATCCTCGTCCAACCTGTCGCATAAGCGATCCAATTTTGCCACTTCCATAACGCCAAGCGATTAAAAGCCGCGAAAAGAGAAGAGTGCTCCGTATAACTAAGAATTCGGCGGTGAAAAAGTGGCCGCAAGCAAGGATAACGATACGGGCGGCAATGTGTTGGCCGCAGGCCTAGCAGTATCCCTTAAGGCAAGTTTCGCCACATATGCTCGAGCACCGGTGTTAACATTTGAAAACCTTGCGGCATTTTTCGTTGCATGGGAAACGTGTGCAAAGTGCGGCGTAAGGCATCGGGCATTTACCCTGGTACTCGCATAACTAGGTACACTTCTTAATGCACGGATGGCACGCCTGCTAATAAGAAAGCGAGCAGCTTAAATGGGCACAGCGGACTTGACGCATAAATGATATTAGCGCTTAAGCACGCTTTTATCGCGCGGATATCGCAAGAGCGACACTTACCTCGTATTGGCGAGTGCAAGGCGTGCATAACCGGCCCGAATGGCATTTGCTTTAGCAAACGCAGCCGCAGGTATCGTATAAGCGACCACATTGTCGACCGCATAACTGGTGGACGATATCATCGCTTTTTCCACGCACGCATATTCCGCAAAATCCGGGACATTTATGTCCGCAATGCAAGAACTTTTCGCACGGCGTAAGGCAGTTAAACCCTTTAGCGGCCACGTCGACGAAGCATGCGGCCTCCACGGCGTGGCCACAACCAAAAACATTCCTATAAATACGGACCTTGCAAAGGATCTTGCTCACGTCCAGCGTTTGGTAATATCGTAGTTTATCGATTTAATGTCCACATAGGAAAGGCACGTTATTAACCGAAACCTGGCACGGTCCGCAAGCCTCGCTATACGGCTTGGGGCATTTGTAAATGCAGGTCGTTCTAATGCGTAAACAGCGCTAGATGCATGCAAAAGCGTTATGCATCGTTTCCGAATGGCACTTGGCCGAGCACTGGTAACCGCAGCCGTTTAAGCGGCGGTCGCAAGGGAGGTTACAGCCGCCGTCGGGATTAAAGCGAGCGAAATCGTCGGGCTCGCTGCAGCGAATTGGCATATCGGGGTGCCGCGGGCAGCAAAGCTCGAATGCCGCACCGATGGAGTTACTGGCTTCGAACTGGCGTCGGACCTTAACCCACATATCGACATTGGAGTACGTATCGGAATTGCCGACAAAATACATGCCGTACTAGGCGCGGCTAAGCAGCACGTTAATACGGTTCGATATTTTAAAAAAGCCGACCTTACGGCGATTATTACTGCGAACCAGCGAAATAATAACGACCTTAACCTTTTCGCCCTGGAAATTATTAACGGTAGCGAAACGGATTTTATTAACGAGTTTTTTCCTTTTAAGCAGGGTTTGCCTGGCATTCCCAGCGTCGGCGATACCGTTTCGGGCCAAAGCGTCCGCATCCTTTTCACTAAGGAAGATTTTAAAATCGTGGGTTAAAGCGGCGCGCAACTGCTACAGCTGTTTTGCGTAGGGAGTAAGGACTGCAATGTCGGTGGTTTTATATGCTCCCTATCGGACAAAATGTCGGATTAGGGCCAGCACCATGCCGATTTCCCACGCATTACCGTAAAATTTAAAGCGCTTATTTTCGTCGGCTACGTTTTCGGCATAATTATGGGTAAGCTAAAAAACATTATTCCGCATCCCCACCATATTAGGCAAATGCTTTACGATATTGTGGTCTTTTAAGCGCGGATACATTGTTTGCCTAATTAGCTGCGAGATTTAAAGCCGCATTCGCCGCTAAACGCTTAACTAGGCGACCGGGAAGGGCGTTAATCCGGGCTTTCCCACGGCGAAACGCTTAAACTGGCTTCGGTTAAGTTAATAAAGTTTACCGCTAGGCTCCTTCGCGTTAAAAGCTCGGCAAATAATTTAAGGCCGCAGCTGCTAATAGTCGCCAATCTGGATTAAATGTTCGACGCTAGGTATAAGCGCCGAAATAAAGTAAAGCTCGAGCACCTCGGCTGCCTTTTCGCAAATAACGACCTTAGCCTTTAAACGGCGGAAGGTAACGACATTTTTAGCAAGCCCTATAGTGGTAATACCGATAACATCGGCATTTAGCAAAACTCGTCGGTTAACTTCGTTATAAACCGCATCGATGCGCGAGCGTTGCACTTTAGTATAACGGATCTCCTTATATAGCAAGTTGGTTTGCTCCATGCGGATTTCATTTAACTAAAACTGGTAAAACAGTTAACGTTCCGATCGAAAAAAGGAATTAACATCGCGGGTCGCCCAACGCCCCAAGTTTTTAAACAGCTCCTTAATTGCGGCTGCACTCGTCGCAACGGAGGAGGGACCCCAACTTTTGCCCAGCCAAACAAAAATTAAGTTTCCAACGGTAACAAAAACTTCCTGCTCGTTTGGGAAAAATTGGGCATGGATTTAATCGCGGTTACGCTTTAAATATCGCTTTAAAAATGTCGACGACGGTTCCTTGCGAAAGGCATGGAAACCCGCCAAACGGTGCCCGAAGGATTTCCGTTATTCATCCAACTCCGAATACGTTTTGCCGAGAATTTAACTTTTATTCCTGGACTTAGGGATCCTGCGGCTTACCTCGGCAAGGTTGCAATTATCGAGGTTTTCCAACTGGCTTCGTCCGCCGATGCGAATAATGCGACTAATGCTAGCAGCCCGGAGGTAATGTAAAAATTAATCCAAAGCGTGGTTTTATATAGCATTTATGTGGGCATAGTTAGCTAATTTAAAACGCTTAAGCAGCGATAACATCGCACAAAAAAGCTTACATTACTACGATGGGCCCGAGGCTTGCGGAACTTTTGCAAGCCAAAAGCACTTAAAATAGCTTTACGCCCAGATAGGATTTTCCAGTACCGGGCGGTTTTTAAAGCAAGGCATACTCCGTCGTAAAAGCAGCGACGATCGCGGCAGCTTGGCCACGATCGAAGCTAGTTTCAGCCACAAAACGATCCAAACGGTAGCATCATCCTTCGAGGCAATAGCGCTAAATGCCAAACTGCGAACTTTGCCTTAAAGGATCGGGTTTAAGCGGAATGCGAAGCCAGTTCCACGCGCGTATTTGGGCGGAAAAATCGTGTTAGGAGGGTTCCATATGTTAGCCAAATCCGGAATAATCCACTTTCGGAATGGGATCGTATGCAGCATTATGTTTTAAAAGTTCTCCAAAATTGGTTTAAATGTCGCAAAAATCAAATCGGGGAAATCGATTAAAATCCCGTTAATTTTATAATGGTAAATTCGAGTTAGGAGCTTTAAATCCTTGCGTTTTAGCGTCGCCAGCCTAGTCGAAATCGTCCTTTTATGGGCTTCCGAAACGAGGTTATACTTTTGCGATAAGTTCGTAAACTTGTTACTAACGACGAAAAGCAAAGGCGTCGGCTAACCGTCGATAATACAAACGAAGCACACCATAGCGCCTTGTTCCAGTCGCCTTAACTGTTCCCACCAGGTCCGCCGCTCGCCGGCAGATTTCTATCGTAAGTAATGCGGCGAAAAAAAGGATATATGGGATTCGAAACCTCGCTTATTATCCACCGCGAAATGCGAAATCGCCGCAACGTAATAAACGTACGCCCTAACATTTCCATCTTGCATATTTAAGGGACTAACCCCACCCGTAAATAACAGCAGCGCTTAATACAGGAAATCGACAAACGGATAAAACGTATTATACCGAAGGAGCTTAAAATGCGTGTCGAGGTAGCGCTAAACGGGGTCGTCGCAAAAATGGGGCAATCGAAAGTCGGTCGATAATAGGAAATCGTCCCAAGTAAACAGCACCTGTTAACGGTCGGGTAAATTTTAATTCGACCGATGTCGAAATGGTCGTTATTGTGCCTCCCAGCAGGGAGCTCGAGTTCGATCGGAAAGTGGTAACTTAGTCGAAAAGCCGTCGAGGCAGCGGAGCCGGATTAGCCGTTAAAGGGATCGGCGGCAGCGGTTAAACGCTTAGCGGACAACTCGACATGCGACGCAAAGTAGCAATGCGATTTGTACAAGCAGTGTAACTGCTCGTCGTTTCCGGAAAGTTAAAAAGGTCCGCAACGCCGTTTATAATAACGAAGAGTTCGGTAAAACCGTTATGGAGCGCCGCAAGTTGTCGTCGGCGAAGGAGCTCGCTAACTAAAATCGACGCCCTTTGGAGAAATGCCTTTATATTTACCGGGGTGTGTATTTTTGGAATCCTTTTATAAGATAAAAGCAATCCTCGCAATAGTTGGCGATAAAGTTTAATGTCGCGGCTCCATTGGCACCGCCGGCGATGTGATACAGCTCCCCGACATAAGTACCGACCGAAAAACAGTCGAGGAGCGATGGATAAACCATAACTTTAATAAAATCGTCGGCGATAAACCTTATTATACTCTTATCCGTGTCGAGGCAATCGTGGCATTAATGTATTAGGGGCCGAAAAAGGTATTATCCACGAGGTTTTTAACGAGCATTTGGTGCCAATCTCGGCCACCTCCGTCGAGTATGTCGGCGGCGTCAGCTTAAAACCGGACCAGGAACGACAGGTTGCTGCCACCTAGGGCAGGTGGAAATCGCAGCAGTCGCCTCCAGTTAAAGTAGGCCATCCTCGCTTCGGTTTGTTCCAGCGTTTCCGGCTCGTCGTTGGCGTGGGTATCCCGACTTGTGCCGCCGTTTCGAGTTCGGTCGTGGGAAAAGCGGCACCTCGCGCCGTAGGAGCACGTACCGCGCTGGAAGTGTTTGCACGGTGGGCTCTTTTGGTTGTGGGCAAGCCGTCCGTTATAACTGCTAAAGGAGTGTCCGCCGCCTTTCCAGCCTTGCGGAAAGGCACGCCACGACCCTCGCGTGGACGATATAAGTTTAATGTGCTTGGAGAATAAATTAAGGAATAAACTGCTGGGTTAAACGGCAACTGTGACAAACAGTTGCAAGCAAAGTGCTTTTTCGATAATCCCTAATGGTGCTGTAGGAAGTTTTTAAAGTTCCAAGGATGGAAGGAAAGCCTGGGCGACAGCAAACGAAAAGCTTGTCCTAAATGGAGCAGTCGAATGCGGGAGGCTTTCCATTTAGGTATCCCATAATAAAGCAGCCAAATTACGGACAGCCACATAAGAGACCGTGGGGACTTGTAAACAGTTTTATCCAAACGCCGCCCACCGCTTTGCTCGGGCAGCTGTGGGCGATGGATTTGATTGGCTAACATGTAACAAATTTCGATATAAAACGGCAAATGTTTTAGCCACCGGTTTTTCGAATGCTTTTACCCACTAGGATTTCGACGAGGCAGGTTATGTATTTCCAAAGTACCAAAGGCTTTTATTACGTTACGTTAACCTGGGATGCTTCGAACATTATGGCCCGCATCGAAGCTAATCGAAAAAAAATCGTGTTTGGCATTTACGGGCGACGTACGTACGTACAACGTACGGGCCATGGCCTCGAATGGACAAGTCCATTAGTGCAGACGATAATGGATAGATAATGTTATGGTGGACACCGAGAAGGCGAGAGGCAGCGAAGACGAGGTCGCTCGAGGAAGGCACGTGCGCCGCCATTACATCTTTAAGCTCCTGTACTTGTTTAAACAACCTGATTACAATCCCTTTCGTTAGCTTTGCCGTTTCTGGTATCACTAGGGTTCGCCGTGCGAGCGGCGTTTTAATATATGGATTTACCTCCGTTTCGAACTTTATACAGCCGGGCATTTAGCGGTAAAGCATGGATCGCCCGGTCGGTGTGGCAGCAGCGCGCGGGCGTTTGGCGTTATGGCCAGCCCCAGTTCGACCTCGCGTCCGTCGTCCTCATCGTGGCCATTTTAATCCGGCAGTTGGAAGAGCGGGAGCGGGAATAGCGGTGCGCGGAGTTGCCGAGGATTCCTGTGCAGCAGGAGCGTTAAGCGCGGATGCGGCTTTTAAAGCGGCTCCCGGGCGTTCCGAGTTGTTAATATTAGTCGTTATGTGAAAATCCGAAACAAAGTATTTGGGAATGCATATTTCGCCCGCTACCGCCTGCTTAAACTCGTCGGGCCACACTTTCGTGGTGTAAAGCCTATAACGCCGGGGTCCAATGTAGCGAAAAGCAAAAGGCAGTACGGTTAAAAAACGTTTGGAGCCTACGGCACGGCGTAATGGCACAGCCGTATTACAATTTAACAACGTCCTTCGTTAACCCTACTAAACGTTTACTAACGTATTCGGCGTGGAGGTTACGGACGCGACGGGGACCAGCTCGGAGCTAAACATACTGCCCGCAAAATAAATAAATAAAACTTCCTCGCGGCGCGCATCGCGGACGCGTTCGTGATTTTAAGGGAAGGGGCCGTGGCAGCGGCAGGCTATTTTGTTAAAGGCCGCTGCCTTCGCGTTAGCAGGTATCGCGGTCCCGCCACGCTAGCGGTGGCTGACGCGGAGGCGGGCGTCGTCCAATAGTAAAGGGTATTGGCATGGACAGCATGCACGCACAGGTGCAAGCCACTTATTATCGATTTCGACCGGCTCCGACTTTAAGCGACATAACTGCAAATTGGTTGGTTTAGGGGTTCCTGTTTTAAAGGATGGCCCCGGAAAAAACGGGCCGCTCGGACAAGGGTTTTGGCCGGTTCCCCCTGCAATTACCTGCCCGAGTTTATAGCAAGCTAAAAGCGGGCTCGCGCAGGCATTAGATGGCCCTGTCGCCCTAGTCCTGCGACGGGGGCGTGCTAACCCAGGGTCGTCGCCCATTCATTGCGCTTAAACTTGGGTAAGGCCGTGACATATCCAAAAGTACTAAAACGCGGCAGTAATGGCGTAGGATGCCAGTTAGCACTAAAACATCCATGCTGTTACCGGTCTCCCTGTTTTTTATGGGCGCCCGGCGTTAACCGTTCATTTCAAACGTGCTTCGGGACGAACTTTGGGCCCAGTGCGACTTTTACAGGGTTATACGTGGTGCGACCAAAAAACCGTTAGTTTAACCGCAGTTGGCACAAATGCTTGCGGCTAAACCTGGCGTGCTTTAGCGCCATGCCGCATTTTGGCGATTACAAATGACACTCCCGATACGTCGGATGGCGCGACGGGCTTTCCTTTTTTTTTTTTTTTTTTTTTTTCACTAGGCGCTGTATTGTTAAGCATTAGGCGGCCTATTTAAACGCATGTTAAACCGCACCAAATAAACCGTTTACCCAGCTCCTCGGACACGGTTTATCCCTCGTTGGAAGCGGCGTTTATTGCGTTATGGAATTTATTACTGTGGGAAGTATCGAGAAGTTATTGCTGGAGCGACCCGTTCGGACGCATTCGTAACGCATTCCTAACGAATTTCCTATATTTGTATAATTGTAGCCCCGATACGTTTGGCGGAAAACCTTAAGCATTTACTGTGCGACATTTATTTGGCTTTTAATAGTGAATTCCGGAAAAGCAGCTAGTTTTTTAAATGGCAAAAAGGACAGTCGGTCCTACGCATATAAGGAGTGCTTCCGGCTCCCAACCCGCTTAAAATCTTGTGGCTTAATTAGTATTTTTCCCACTTTTAAGCGCTTTTAACCCGCTTTTAAAAAATTAATATCGACCTGTAAAATTAATACTTTTTAACGGCTTAGCAATAATGCTTTAGCCCAAGTTTAATCCTGGGCCTAAATTTACCCTTATAACCCAGGATCGCGCTTCGGCTATCCAATTGGCGAATGTAAGTATTAAAAGCCTCTTTTAGCCGCTTTTATATCAAACTTAACGGATGCTATTAGTCCCTCCTTAATGGCTAACATGCTGCTATCGAAGGCCAAAAAAGGTGCCGATACGGGTAAGGGAAGCTTCCCTGCCAAAGCCCAGTTTGCGGCAGCCAAGAATGAGAATGCCGCGGCCGCGGCGGCTTCCCACATCGGCGGCGCCCGTGTCGGCGGCAAAGGTGATAAGTAATTCCAGTCTGCCGGAAACTCGCGCTATCCGATGTGTTGTTCACCGATAAGGGGCTGCTTTTGGGGGCATGTAGCGGAAAGGGCAATGGTTGCAAATATAATGAATTTTTAGCGGAGGGTGCAAAGTTTAATTTCTCGGTAACGTGGTTTACAAGCGAGTAGGCCACATAAGCAAGTGGCGCATTAAAAATGCATATTAAAATAATATGTGCACGACCGTGTATTTCGGCTAATTTAAGGGATAATTTCCTAAAAATTTAAACAATTATATTTAACTAACGTGGTTTACCACCGAATGGCGCGTTTTTCATCGTTACTCGTCTTTTACTTCCAACCCCAATTTCTTAACAACTACAAATGGCGTCGACATTTAGCGAAGCTAGGATTGTTTTTACCATATGGGCAATCCAATCTAATGCAAAATTAAATGTGCGTTCGGCAGCCAAAATTTACGACGTTTTTAAAACTGTTGGAAGGGCAACCAAAGGTCGCACAAAGCTACCAACGGATGCGGTGGATCCACGACTCGGGGCTCCGTAGCGGGAAACAACGTCTCCCCGGCACGAAGGCTTTAACGCGGAAATTACCGGTTATGCCGTTATGCACGGAGGCTGTGCGAATCGCGGGTTAAATCCCGATACCGGGAGTTGCCTCGTACGACCGCACGCCGCGGCTTCCGGCACGGGATACATATACCGGGCGAGGCTCGCATAACGAGCCTTTTCTTTGTACTTAGAAAGATAAACAGCTTTTTAGGATATATAAACCAGGAAGCTTTCTCACCCCACGGTAACGGTACCGGCCGAGAGCTACGAATAAAAACCACGCTGCGTCGCCAACGCGCTGGCTAACCTGCTCGACGCGACTGCATGCCCAACTTTTGGAAATTGACGGAATCCGAAAAGGAGGCGCTTATTAAATACATACTTGAGCTGGATTCTCGCGGATTCCCTCCACGGCCTTTTGGTGTTAAAGATATGGCCAACCGACTGCTCGCCGAACGCGACGCGGGCACTGTTGGGACCAACTGGATCGCGAGGTTTATTAAGCGCCGCCCGGAGCTCGGCACGCGCTGGATTCGAAAGTACGATTACTAAAAGGCTAAATGCGAAAATCCCAAAGTTGTGTTTGCGTGGTTCGACTTTATGCGGAACGTTAAAGCCAAATATGGCATCGTGGATGACGACATTTACAACTTCGACGAAACCGGCTTCTTTATGGGCATGATTTCGTCCGTTATGGTTATTACAACGTTCGAAGGGCGAGGTAAAGCAAAGCTGGTTTAGCTTAGTAATCGGAAATGGGCTACGGTTATTTAGGGGGTTAACTTTTGCGGCTGGGCGATCCCCGCTTTTATTATCGTTAAGGGGCAGTACCACCTAGCCAATTGGTACTTAAAAACCGACCTTTCACGCGATTGGGTTATTGCAACGACCGATAATGGATGGATTACGAACGAGCGAGGCCTGGAATGGATCCAGCATTTCGACACATTGCAGCTCGTTTTAAGGGGTCCTGTTATGGCACGGCCGGCCTTTACGGGCGCTTGGGCCATAGCTGCAAGGATGGCCCTATAATTACTTAACTAAAAACCATCGGATGCCATACTAATCTTTGTGCGCACGGGTGTCGCAACGCGCAATTGTTTTTACTTAATTAGCTTTAGATCGTAACAATAATAAAGGGTATATTATAGCCTTGCCTCGGTTCCTATCGTTCCCGTTACAAGGATTATTTTAGCGCATTTCTTTATATCTCGCTTAGTTTGGGGTTATAAAATACAAGATAATTATAATAAATTAAATTTATAGTTAAAATCTCGCATACGAAATGTTATCGGATTTGGATAAAAATTGGTCGAGTTAATAAGGGTGTTAAAAACCGCGTTTAATATGGGATTTTAAAATGATCGACTTGCTGGTTTAACCGACTCGCTGGTAAACCACGTTACCCGAACCTACTGCTTTTCCATCGAAACCCGCGTTATAAGCTCGCAATACTTTTTTTTTCCGGGCTTTAGGTTAACGAAAAGCTTAGCTTTAAAAATGGCTTTATTAATAAAGCTATATGGCGAGTTAGCATAACGCGGTTTAACGGGAAAGGGAAAGGGGAAAGGGGAAAGGGGAAGGGGAAAGGGGAAAAAGGGAAAGGGAAAAGGGAAAGGGGAAAGGGGGAGGGGGGTGTAGGGAAAGGTGTTTATTATACAAAGCTCGTTTTTTGCGCTGGATAGCCCTAGCCGGGCTGGCTTCCGCCTCCTCGCCCTCGGTTTGCAATGCGCATCCGCCGCCGCCGTTAGTAACGGCAGCAGCGGCAGCAGCCGCCGCAGCCGCCGCAGCCGCCATTTCCAACTTATCGATTACCGTTTTAAGTATGTGGAAGCTTTCGCAAATAATCCTGGCATTGTTAAAGTTTACGTAAGGCCCCGCGACGTGTCGGTTGTGCCGCTCGGTCCGCATCGTGGGGTGCCGAGCGAAGCACATGTCCAGCGAGTTTTACGAAATTTTACGTATGCCGACGAGCTGTAAGGCGTTAACTTTGCGCTCCCTCGGCTTATACACCACAGCATGCGGGCCGTCCCCGACGTGGAGCGTCCGGTATTTTTCGGGAAGTTAAGGCGCAGTAGCAAGGTTCGCCGCAACGCTTGCGTTGGAAGGCTTAAATGGGATAGCGCAATAATCGACGCCACTATCTAATTCTTTTTCGTCTTTTTCGTGCTTTTCGGCGGTGCTTTCGTGCAGGTCGTCGTGCGGCGGCTGGACGTCGCCACCCAATCCATATGCGATATTAGCACGTTTAAAATAAAAAGCCGGTTAAATCAAATGTCCTAATGTTTAATTATCGTAATCCTCTTTTATTTCCTTTTCGGTAAGGGAACCGGGGGATGTGTATAAACCGCGGCGTTTAAAAAAATATTGTTACCGGCTGAAATTTAAAATGCTGGTTATAACGAGTAAAACGTGGGTGGTTTTGCGTGTCGTAAAGCGCATGCAACGCTAAAAGGTGGGCCGAGCTTTATGGCGGGGGGAGATTATCATTATCCTCCTTTACGGCGAAAGCGCGCGAAGGAGCGGCTCGGGCGGTTAATTCGTGTCCAACTAACCCACTTTATACGGTAATAAAAACCCTACGAGTAATGGGTTAAATGGGTTTCCGGAGCTGAAAAGCCCGCTTAGCTGGAAAAATCGGCTTAACTCGCGGGTTCGGTACGGTTTTTACCGCAAGGATAATCGACGCCGGCGCTATTGTTATCTCGTCCCCGCGCTAGCTGCCACCACTATCTTGCCGCCCGAGCGGCGCATATCCCACCGAAATCCGTCCCTCGCTCACCGCTACCGCCGCCGCTATCCCAAAGCCGCCTTACTTGGAATAGTAAGCTTGCCGGCCTAAAAACACCTCCTCCACTTTATTTTTCACCCTCCGGCGCATTTTCGCTAACTGCGCCCACTTATTTTCCTCCTCCTTCGTTTAGCGCGAAAAAGTGGTTTAGCTATCCACGGGCGTTTAAACCCTTCGCGGCGGCTAAGCCGCGTACGGAGGAGGGTATAAAGCCGGAACGGTAATCCACGATCCTCGTAATATTCGCGAGCAGTTTTTTTACATCTTGCGGCAACTGCGCCAGCGGTTTCCCCGTAAACTCGACGGGCGTGGCCGGGCCTCGCAGCTGGCCGATCCGCTTTATAAAACTCGTCGATCGTTATTAGCGCCGAAGCGCAAGTCGAGGCGCGAGTAAAGGTCGAAACTGGAGCGATTTCCGGGAGCTAGCGCCGGATCGCGGGGATCCAAACGGAAACTGCTAAAGGCAAAAGGGCCGGCTTAACATTAAAAGCTGCTATTGCTGCTGCTAACCGGCCGTTCTACTTAGCCTTAGTGTTTCGTTCAAATCAAACGGGCCGGAAATATGGGAGGCGATGAAAGCCTCGTCGTAGCCATTAGCGGCCACTTAATCTTTTTTTAAATAGCGATTTCGCACGCGGCGTTTGCAATTACCGTGTAAAAGACGACTCGGGCGAAGTGGGTGGCATTAGCTGGGCTCGGGCGGATGCGCTTGTACAAAATGGGATAAAAAAAAACAACTGGAATCCCAATAGCTTCGGCCCCGCGGTGTTTAAAACAAAGCGTCGCAATCCGGCGGGGGTTTAAAATGGCAGTTTAGCATGCGACCGCCCGGACGGGAGCATTTCGGCCTCGGCTTTTTGGTTTATTAATAGGCAGGGAACCTTGCAAACTGTTTACGTAAGCGTCCCACTATTTCCGAAACGCAAATCCGATAATAAAGACGGCCGAAGCTGTAAAGGCCGCAGCTTCGAGTCGTAGCGTAATTAGTTTTAAAACACGGACCCGGTTTGGACAAAGGGAACGGATAAGCAAGGTTCTTAAAGCGACGCAGGCCTTACGAAAAGTATTCGGGGTAATACATTTTGCGACGGCGCAAATTTGGTGCGAGTGCTATTACCAATTTAATGGGCGTCCCGAACGACCGACGCAATGCGGGGCAGGCCGTGTGGGATGCACCGACCGGTTAAAAGGAAAGCCAAGGCTTTGGTAACATCGGCATTATCCATTCGACGCTGCTAACGTTTAAGCGGGAGAGCCCGCCTTCCCAGCTGCATTTGCATGCTCCAGCGGAGGCTACGAGTAACTAAAGGCCAGCGCTATATAAGGTGGTGCTTAGGCGGTCGCAATGGGCTCCACGGATTCGATTGGCTGCTGCCGGCCCGCTTGGAAAACGAGACAATTGGGGGCGCTTGGGGCGGGGTTTACCCATTGCTCGGCTGGATTATGCGCCGTTTAGGGCCTTAAATCGAGCCCGGTCCCGGTCCTTAAGCGTGTTGCATTCGGCTTTAGCGAGGACCTCCTTAACCTTAGGCAGCATTACCAGTAGATAAAGCGGCGTAAGAACTTCACACTTAATTTTTAAACGTAAAGTTTCCAAAACTGCGGGATTTCTCTCGATTAACTTTCGGCTAAGGCTGCTTTTTTCTCTTTTGCATTTAACGACCTTCCTAAATTAGCTTCGTTTTTTGGGTTATCCTTAAACGTGGAGGGAAAACGCATATTAAGTTTTAACGTGGCATGCGCAATGGCTATAAACTAGTGCTTTGTGTTTATAACTACCCATTCCTCCCCACGGGAAAGCGTGCCGAACTTGCAAAAGGCGAGAAAAATAATATAACGTCCCTATTTTTAAGCCGAAAAAGCAAAAAGGTGTTATTAAATACCAGAACGTGATTTGCTACATAAGGCGGTTAAAACGTGCTAAACTTAAAGGTATTAACGCTTATGTTAACGACGTCCAATCCGGTTTATTTACAAAATTAAAATACGAAAATAAAATACTATCCCGATGCCACCGCCGGGTTTTAACAATCCCTTACCCCTTTTAACCGCTTTTGCCCCTAAAAATTGCCGTTGCGGCTAAGCTGTATGCCTTTGTAAAGTTCTCCTAGCAAGCAATAGCGAAACCGCCGCTAAGGATTTTAACAGCGGCCGCTGCTAGGCGTAATCGCAGTAAACATAATCGTTACCGCCGGGGCAGGTCGGCTTTGCAAATCGCGCACACGTGTTAAAAACGCATGCGTAATTTGGGGATGCGTATTCGAAGTTAACTTACCAGGGCGAATCGTTTGCGTCCTACCGTAACCCTCGCGCCAAATGCAGCAACTTTTATTGCCGAAATAGCCACCGATAAAGTAGCCCTAAACGTTATCCGGGTTATGCGGGCAGCTTTAGGTTCCCGGGCCGCCCGATTTCGAGGTACCACCGCGGCGGGCGCAGTCGTTAACGTTTAAACAAATGTATTGCGAGCCCCAGCCGCTGTCGCATTAGCCACTAATGGCCGCGAAGGCCACTGGCAAATGGAGGAAAGGAATGGCCTGAAATGCCCATTAACTGCTAGGGGGTTGTAACGAGGGAGCCGCTGTGGGATTATAATCGGCGGCTGTTTATAAGGGTGCGGCGGAGGCGGTAGCGGCACTGCTGCCGGCGTTTAAGCCGGGGTTTGCGTTTGGCTTCCTGCAGGCCGCTCCACAAATAAGCTAATGCCGGGGAGCTGCACGGACGGCGAGGTGGCAGGCGCTATGGCCTTGTAGTCGGCCGAGCCTCGGAGGTCGTTCGCGGATTGCGGCGTTATCGGGCGGCCAATGTGGTTGGTAAAGGATAAGCGGCGGGAGTCGGTGGGAAAGTTCTCGCGCTGGGGCGACGGGTTCGGGTACATGCGCTGCTGTTGGACCTGGTGCTCCGAAAGGCAGCGATCGTGGTACGACGACGGGTTGGCGGCTGCGGCTGCGGCTGTGGTTGCGACGGGGCGTAAGCGGAGTGCATATGCTGCGGGTACAAGGGCGAAGGCGGCACGGGCGAGGCGTGGCCGCTGCTGCTTAAGTAATGCGGGTGGGGAGCCCCGTAAGCGGCGGCGCCACCGTACGTAAGGTGGCTCGCCGGCGGAACCTGTGTAAACGGGAATCCCGGCGGCGGGGGAGGCGGGGGCGGTGGCCTGAAATCGGCGTTGGACGGCCTGCGCTGCGAGTTTACCGAAAGCGGGCCGCGATCCGTGCTGCCGCTTATCGACCGGGACCTGTAAGCCTTTTGTTCCGACTCGGGCGTTTGCGAGCGCTCGCGCCTCGAGTCGTCGCCGTTGTCGTAGTCGCCGCTGGACTTGTTAGGCTCCTGGCGTCTTATGCGCATTTCGCGCCGTATCCTAACGCGGGTTCCCTGCTCCGCCATGGTCCTGCTAAAGGTCGTGCTCAACGTTAAGCCGGGGAACTTCTTGGCGCTGTAGGCCGTGAAGTCGGCCGACTTGACCTCCATCCTCCAATCGAACGAGGCCATTTGCGGCTCGCCCGTTTCCGGGTCCTTATCCCTATCCTCCTTGGTCTCCTCGTACAGGTTAAACGCGAGGCGGTAGCGGCCCTCGTAGCGCACCGACAAGTTGGGGAACAGGAAGTAGCCGGCCTCCTGCGGGCGGTGGAGGTATGCCATGCCCGAAACAGGCATGCCGGTCGGCCCTGCCCGAACATAACCTCCGGGCAGGGAAGTGGTAAAACGAGGCCGACACACTTACCGTTACTAAAAAGCTGCAAGTAGGGCTGGGACGTCGCAGCCAGGTGGTTATTTGCAAAAAAGGGAGCAACCGCGATATTTCTGTCGTTAAAATTTACGACCCCCTATACGCATTTAACAGTTACCACTACATGGCCAGTTATCCCCATAATACCAAAAAGCGCTCGCTGTTAGACCATAAATACTTTATTAAGGCCGCCGCTTACGAGGAAATTAGCGAGCATTTAAAAGGCGGAATTATTCCTCGCTATTATGGATCGTAAACCACGAGTTTAAGGATTACGACCAATAAGGACCCGGCCGTTTAAATTGTAACTTTGCTTTTACTAAAGCATATAAAAGGCACCTGTTTTTTAACCATAAACGAGGAAAACCCCGAGCGCTTAATAGTACCCCAGCGCTTGTTCGTGCTGGTTAGGATCCTACACGCCGATACGGTCGCGGACTTTTTTAACGTTTATTATAATAACCTGGCTCCGCGTAATATTATTATTTGCGACTTGGAACGGGCGGGTACCACCGGCAACGACATAACGGACCCGCGCGTCGTATTTATTAACTTTAACCGCAGCCACGTTTATCGTATCGAAAGGGCACGCTATGGTTTTAAAGCGGAGGAGCCTTTGCCCGAAAAGCTAATGTTACCCATTTAGCGAAGTTGGTTCGGCGATTTAAACATCGAACAGTTCGGCGGTAAATGGTTCCCCGGGCTGCTTAACGAAAAAAAGCCGTGGAAGCTCGATTACGAGAAATGGCGGACCTGGGTTTTGGAAACCTCGCCACTTTATTAGCCGCCATACTGGGGGATATGCCGCGATCACATAAGTAACATGAACACTCCCTTATATAGGTTTAAAAAGGAGCACGATGCCGAGGTGGCGAAGTCCCGTTTCGGTGCAGCAGGAAAAAAAGCGGACCGGGATGCTCGTAAGGTGATTCCCGGATTTAACGAGCACTTTGGATGTGCTTTCTACAGCCGGGTTAACCTTATTAAAAGTCCGCCGGGGCGGTGTGTAAGGTGACCGGCGGCGTTGGTGCTGTTTTATAGGCGTGCCGAAAACGGGAAAAGTTTTTCGTATTTTAGCTAAACTATGTGATAGCCGTGTTTATTTATACCTGTTTTTTGGAAAACAAGGATTAATGATGCTTTGCTAAGGTAAACCTGTCTTACTAAGATAGGTTTTTGCGTTAGGGGGAGTTAGCTGCCTTAGCACCTTACCGGCACACCGATTCGACTGCTTGCTCCTTAATACAAACCCAGCCCCGATATTACTAACACCACCTAACACCCCCCCCGCGGCAGCACTAACAAGCACAGCTACTCGCCGTGGATGCGTTACCAAAGGAATGGCATATCCGCCGCTTTGGATACAAGTTTATGTAAAGTATTAGTGGTAGCAATTCCCTGTTACTGGCACCTAACTATTTTATTCCTAAAGCGGAAATAAAAGTAAAACTAAACAAATGGAAGCAGCTAAAGTACGAAAGCTTTTGCCTCGTATATAATGCGGACTAATTACTGCCCAACCAAAGGGAGGAAACGAAAGAAAACCCCGACATTAAAGCCACACCTCCAACTTTTATCTCTTTGCCTTCCCCGTTTATGTTTGCACCCAATAAACGATCCCGCGGCGGAAACACGGCCCGGGGGGGGGGGGGGGTTTACTCCGCCTAATGCCCCAATTCCGACAGGGGCGCCGCTTCCAAGTCCGTTCGCTCCTTAAGCCTTAGCATTAGCGGGGCCTTTTCCCACACGATAAAGATGTGCTAATCGTCGAGCTAGCTGTCGCTCGTGCTCTCGTGGAGCTTAATGTCGAAGCGTAGCAGGACCCGGGCCGCGACCAGGCGCATTTCGGCGTAGGCCAGGTTTTTGCCGATGCAATCGCGGGGTTCCGCGCTAAATGGCTTAAAAACCGCCAAGTTATCGTGCGCCTTAAAGCGGGGGTTATACATTAGGTAGCTTTTGGGGAGGGAGCGCTCCGGCTGCCACTTTTCGGGCTCGAGGAAATTATCGGGGTTTTAGTACGTGGCGTTTTGGTAAACGGTTATAAAAGTTTAGCGAGCGCCTTTAACCGTCGCGTTAGCTTTTGCGGATCCCCAAATCATTGGGAGGGAAACGACCAAATGCGGGAAAAGAACCTTTAAAAAGCGCGGTCGGACTTGGAGCTAGGGATAAATGATAAGGTAAAGGAATATTAGCCAGGAGAAGAAAAGGTACGTACTTTAAAAGCAACATATTTCCCACCGACAAATCCGCCGGGCGAGATTCGCGGCGGCGTTTTTGCCGCAGGGGGGTGGACCCGGAGGAACTCCTCGATGCATGCATGCAGTAAAGGCAGGTGGTTGTTTTAAAAAAGCGCAAAGTTACGTCGGCCTCGCGCTGTAACAAACTGCGCACTTCGGCGGCGACGGCGTTCCGGTAACGGCGATTGCGGGGCCTAGCGAGCTCGAAAAACAGCGTGGACAGGTTCGTGCCCGTGGTTTCGCTCCCGGCCCCGATAAGGGTGTTGGCGTTAATGCGGATCTCGTCGCGCGTAAGGCCGTCTTCGCCGTCCTTGGTTTTTCGCATCATGTACGTGATAAAGTCGCGGCGGACTTGCATTTTGGGCTTGCCCTTAACGCCGGCTGCGTTGCTCCGCGTTACGGGCTCGAGGCCCAGGTCCATGCGAGCGAGGGCCTTTTCGTAGGCGTATTTGCGGTTATCCGCGTTCGCCCTTAACTTACCGCCCAAATCGAGGAGCGCTAGCGGGGTAAGCAGGGGTCCGCTTGTTAAAAAAAAGCGAGCCATATTTATGCCTTTAATTCCTTTAAAGATATTGTTAACCCACGGGTGGTAGTCGCTCGACTGCAAACTGCCAAACGACTCGCCCAGCGCCAAATCGCCGATTATATCGAAGGTTAGGTAGTTAAGCCACCGCAGCATGTTTATTAGCTTGCTCCCGCCGGCGGCGTTTTCCGAAAGGCGCTGGATAAATAAGTCGATGTAAAAGCTAATTATGGGCTCCCGTTCGTACATGGCAGCCTCGCTAAAGCCGTGGGCGAGCTGGCGGCGCTGGCGGCGGTGGCCTCGCGGCTCGGCGCGGCGACGAGGCTCTTCTCCGCCTCCGAACCGAAGAAGGAAACCTCCTTTCCGAATTCGAAAATGCCTTTACCCGGCTTGTGCATAAAAACGTCCTGCCATGCCACGGCTTTATCCGCTATTAGGCGATTTGGGGCCACGCGCACCACCGGCCCGTATTTGCGGTGCAGCTCCTTCGCGCGCAGCCCGAAAGTGCCTTGCACCATGTTTAAATACAAGTAAAGCATTCCCTAAGCCGCGTACAATGTCGGCCTTGGAACTTAGCAAGGGGATGGAAGCAAAAGCGGTAAATAACGACCCCCACCCAGTACATAACAAGCTGGGAGATAACACAAAATGGCTGTTAATCGAGCGCGCGGGACTTCGGGTGCGGTGCCGTGTGGAACTGTTAGGTTTGTACTTACTCCCACGACTAAAAGAGTTGTTAGGTTAGGTAACTAAACCAGCCGCTCGCCAGCCGAGCCGCCGAAGGCCGCCAGCTGCGCCTGGTCGATATATGGCATCGCTAACGTACTGTTTTACTGCGGTTGTTTTGTTAGTTTAATTTTGGTTCGAAGCGCGAATTCCCTTTAATCGATCGTTAGGGAAAGCCCACGACTTCTTTTTAAACGGTGTAGGAGTCGCGTTATTTATAACTGGTCCTCGTCTTGCCATACATACCATTTCTTTTTAAATTGCGATAGCATAGCACAAGCGAGCAAGTAATAACCCAGCGGCGATAAGCTAAGGATTGGCTTTATTCGGTCCCGCCCGGGATTGTGCGAGGTTTTTCCCAGGCCGCCACATCTTTGCCCAATTAATGATGTCCTTTAGCTCCGTTAAGCATGCTTTATGGCTGGCCCGATAGCAACCTTAAGTGGCTATGGGTAGCACCTAATCCCCACTCGCCGGCTTTTGCACGGGTCGCCGACGACCCCGGTGCGAAAATTATACCGACTTAAAATGTTTTCGGGGTTCCTCCGTTTTTCCATTCCGGGCGCATTTAACGTCCTGGCCCAGGGTTAACAAGCACTTATCGCCGGGATTTTGGGAACTCCCAAAGCCGTAATGGGGATTGCGACCGTATATATTCAATGGTACCATTATGGGGCGCTGCACTCGGATATTTATTTGTCGCGCTTTTTTTTTTTTTTCTTTTCCCTGGTTCTTCTCCGCCCCAAGGCGTCGGAACTTAACGACACAAAATGAACACGACCACCCCATTTCTCTCCTACGCGCTTAAAGCCGACGATACTTTTTACGAATGGCGAAGCTTCGAAAACCTTGAGCTTAGCAAAATATTTAAAGTTGCCTGCATCCATTTAATGTGGAGTTTTGTTTGCTAGCGAGGGCGGCATTGCTTTCCGAGTTTAAATGAAAACGACGAGGAAATAGCGGTAAAACTGGGTAAGTTAACCAATGCCTTAACTTGGCTTAAATACTAACGCGGTACCCTACCTACCTTGTATCAGTTTTATTATAACGAACGACTGCCGCAGCCAAAGTGGTCGAAAGCCCTAACCGGGGACGATCCCGAAAATGTCGCGTTCGCGTTAACCACGGTAGCCCGCCGACGCCGCCACACCGCCGGAGGAAATGGGGAGGGCCACTAAGCGGGCCAGGTTAAGCCACCCATGCTGTCGTTATGCTCCCCGCCTGCTACTTTAAACCTAACACTTTAGGGGAATTTGCGTAAAGCGTTTTTACACCACAGCTGTTTAAAATGCGGGCTAAATGTGTTGCCTATTGCTAATTTACGCCAATTTAGCGTTCCCTTTACCTGCACGCCTGGTGGCTGCCCGGGCATAATCTTGCATATATTAGGGCTGTGTCCAGGGTTTCGCTAATGTTTAGTGGGCCCGGGCATTTGTCGACTTAATGCCAGCCATGCCACCCCATGGGAAAGCGTCCAGGGAAGGCACGCACGTTAGCCAAGCAGCCCAAAGGATGCTTTTTAAATTCGTTTTAATTAATGCCGTGCCTCGACCTCCCTAGGCATGCCCTTCGTCCAACTTTCCCATTATCCGCTTGCGGCTTAAAACCCAGCCGTCGAAAGTCGATAAAGCTGCCATCTCTCCAGGTCTTATTGCTAACGGCATGGGTTTTTCGTTTGCCAAATCCCGACCCGAGTTCTCTACCAACCTCACGGCCTTAAGGGCAAAGCGCCCTCGGCTGTTTCTTCCGCCCAAAATCAGCTTTTTTCCCCTCGGTAAAAGCTCCCTTTCAACCCGGCTTACCAGCCCGGCGAGGGTGCGAACCTGTTAACGCGGCGTTGTCCATTTTTTGCGGCGTCGAGCTCCTACTTTTTTTTGCCTCGACACGACCGAATCTTTTGCGCTCGTCCCTCCCGACCGCCCGGGACCAAATAGGTGAGATAGCGGCGCGCTTTTAAGCAGCCACGCCAAGCCCAAACACGATGCGGACATGGAATTCCTTTTTTATCCGCCCGCTTCATTGCTTCACCGCCGTCATTTCCACCAAACCACCACCCCCACCCTTTTATGAAAAAACACGACAGTCGCTAACCCAGTTAAAAGTGGAAGCCGGAAGCCGAAAGCCTAGTGCCAACCGTTCACAAAAGCATTAGCACGACGATTATAGCCGAAATTGCTATCTTTTCCAATCCTACACGTTAAGCGCGAGCAGGAATGTATGCGTACGCTGCCCTCCTATTTGCTAGCATTTCCCGCTAAAATTCCGAAGCCTCGATTTTAGGGCAGGGTGCCGATAAAACCAAACCGGTTAAAACGTACGAAAAGACCGAGCCCTTAAAAAGCTCGATAAGGGCAGTACAAAAGCTTAGGCCTTTAGCAAATGGTTTAAGGCCAACGAGGCGTAAAAAAGTGGGCTCCGGGCTTTAAGCGGTTTTCGCGAGTATCGCAAATGCCGCTTCCTCGGGAGCCACCTTTGGGATATTTAGGAGCCTGGATTTAGCTGCTTGTGCTTTTCCTTTAACTGCTTATTTGGACGGTTAAGTTGTGGCAATCTGCCTGGCTTGGCGGCCGCTAAATGGTGTTGCCCGAAAGGGGCCTTACGCCTAACCAAGGGGATTAAAAACAGGGAGGGTTACCCCCGAAGGGTTAAACGATTAACGTTAACACGGCTGCTTTGCTGTCATATCCAGGCTTTTCCGGCTTCGAGCAGGCCGCTTTGCTGGAAAGCCATCCAACTGCGGTGTGGGAGGTGGGCTTTAAGGCTTTAGATAAAGTTAGTTCCATCATTTAGTTTCCAGTTCCCAGCCGGCGTTTTGCCATAGTTATTAAGGTTTGTAAAAATCGCGGAAATATCGCCAGTATTCCGGCGGGCATGCCTATTGGAGCGTTATTTACTATTCCAGCCCAGCCTGGTGTTGGGACATTTGGACGCCTGGCGGTCCGGCTTCCCAAGTACATCGGCGGTTTCGCCAAGGCCCCGAACGTAAAAGCTCGCGGTAAAACGCACCTCGCTCAGGCTGCTGCTATTACAGGGCTTTAGGGCTAAATGCCGATAGCTGTAAGCAATAGGGATTTATTCCGGAAGCCAATCGAGGCACACAAGCTCTAAAACGCCGGGGCGAAACTCCGTGTATTATAAAAATAAAAGATTACGATGCCTTTAAATGGCATGTTTTACCCCTCGGAAATAAACTACCAAAGCAGCCGATAAACCACCGCAAGTGGTTATTCGCGACATGTGCTTTTGGTATATTTCTAGTAATCTTTGCCATAAGCGTGCTTTTGGCACTATCGGCGGAATTAAAAAGCGAAACCTTTGCCCCGTGCCATATTTTAAAGCCATGAAAATATTTGCTACCTGCCGCTACGGCCTTTTAGCCTTTACCAGCTTTACCTGCTTTTTAAAATGTTTGTAAAAATCGGACGTTTAATTACCTCCCACATTTTGGCAAAAGCCGCACCCGAAAACGGCTCGGCTCCGTAAAAAGCGATGGGATTAATTCGTAGCATGGTTTCCAGAAATACCGGCGTAAACAAATACAACTAGCTACTTACGTACTTAGGTATCTAATGGCATGAAAATACCTGGGGTGAGGGCAGCAGTAATTCTTTACCCTTTTAAAATGGCGATGCCTTTTCCAAAGTTCTCCCGAGGTACCTGCTTTAACTGGTAAGTGGGGTGGAATAGCTGGCCGGGTTTGGCCTCGAAGCTTGCGTTTAATCTGTTTGCCCGGATTAACCCCGTCGTTATTTATCTTCCTCCTGTCCCTTTTGGTTAAGTTTACATTGGGAAGGTATTATGCTTTCCTGCCTTAGCGGGTTGGCTGTAAGCCAAGTTTTTCCAGGCCTCGCCGCTTAGGATCCAAATGCGATATTAAATAAAAGTCGCGAAGTGCCACAAGCATGTAAATGCCGGTGCCTGGCCACGGTGAAATGCAGCCCGTGCTTATAAGTTTTTCGGATTACATGTTATAAATGTAACCTTTATGCCTTTTTGCCCAAAGCCCATGCCTTACTATTACATAGCCGTGGGAAAATCCACCCTTATTTAAGATGGTTACGCAGGCGTTAATATAAAAGGCGGGAAGTGGTTGCATTTTAAAACCATGCGTTTTTCCTTTGGGTGTTAGGCAGCCGAGGTGCCGCTGTTTCCGGAGTGGTTTAACGGGCCATGGACTGTGCTTTAAAGCACGGGTGGCTGCCCGCGATTAAGGCGTGCGTTTATCGGCCCTACAAATGTGGGCAAAGGAAGGTTTATGCAAAGCACAGGAAGCAAAACTCGTTATTAAGCATTTCTCGGCCGTCCCTGTCCATTTACCGCGGCCTTCTTTCGGGAGATTTGCTCCGTGGCCACCGTTATGGCGTGTGCTGCTCCAGATCGGGTAGGAGGCTTTCTCGCCCCAGCGCCCACGCTTTTAAAGCGCCAGGTAAAGGTTACTTAAGCCACAAGATGTACTTTTCCACTTTTTTTGGCGCAAGCCAGTACCTTCGGGGTACCGACCCACACGGAAGCGCTGTTGCGTGCCTGCTGTCGCGGGAGGTGTTTAGGTTTAAACAGGAACCGGTGCTATCCGTTATGCCTGTTCCTTTGCTTATTTCCGCTCCTCATTTTGCTTCCAAATCCTTTCCTTTGCTGCTTTTAGTTCTCGGCGCTTTATTATTGCCTGCGGGTGGTTGCTAACGTGGCCGTCCCCCGCCTGGAGTGCTCTTTCTAGCCCTTTAGCTGTCCTGTTGGCATATTTAAACCCACCCACTCCCCCGTCCATTATTTCCAAATTTGAACTTTCTCCCATTATCGGGCACCTTTACATTTTATTAAGTATGCTTATTTAATATCTTTTTTAACAACTTTCTCTTTTCCATAACACAACTTCTTTTTTTTCCTCTTGGGGGCGGGGCCCAACGGCGACCCGAATAAAAACCCGCCCCCGGGAGGACCTTAATTTAAGCCTTTACCCTCTTTTCAACTTCTTTTTTCCCCCTGGGGGCGGGGCGCCACCAGGAATTACGCCTCCTAGCAGCCCGCCCCCGGGGGGATATTAGCCTTAGCATAAGTTTGCCACCCGGCCTGCCGCCCTTTAAGTCTGCCTGCACAGCCTGCGTCTCCAGCCAGTTTGCGTTTCCAGCCCGCCAGCCCCTTTAACAAGCCTTTTTAATTTGCCGCTCCAACCTGTCACCTGCAAGCACAGCCCCGAACACGACATAACGCCCGTGTTTTTGGGCTGGGGGACCTTGGAGGACGGGTTCGGTCCGGCAGGTTATGGGTTAGGGAGTTCGGATCGGTCCTTAGCTAGCTGTCAGCTTTCGAGCAAGGTTACCGCCCTAATATCGAAGCTACTCAGCTTACCCGCCGACAAAAAAAGGTGTGTACAAATGTGTTACTAAATGCTATAATGTGCCCACTTTTATATTGCTTTGTTTACTAACTTAGGGCTTAGTGTTGTTTTTTCGAGCTGGACGATAACCTTGGATCTTATTTAGGTTGGACTGGACGAGGCCGGTATCCGCTACGAGCGGTTCGACGGCAAAGTGCCTTAGCGCTAGCGACACGCCGTTATTAAACGGTTTAGGAAAGACCCAGGAGTAAAGGTGCTTTTTTTAACGCTGTCGTGCGGCGCGGTTGGGTACGCCTTGGCGATTCTCCCCCCCCCCCCCCCCCCCCCCCTCTTTTCCCTTGGACGCAAAAGTAATGGTTAGCAAGTGTTTGTTTTAGTGCTAACTCCGCTTATCCCCCAGGCTTACACTTACCGAAGCATTTTAAGCGTTTTTAATGGAGCTTTACTGGTAATGTTCCCGGCCCCTCGGATGGGACCCCCATCGTACTCTTAGTTCGGGTGGGATAACACGTTATGTCCAGGAACCCTACCGTTGAAAAACAAGCCCTGGTTAAAATCCACCGGCTTGGCCAAAAAAGTGAAGTTATTACAGTGCGATTCTTCGTAAAAAACACATTCGAAGAGGTTAGTTAGCCCCTTATGCCCTTTTAAATGCCATAAACAACCGCAACACCATGGCGTGGCCAGCACGCTTACGGAAAATATTATGGCGAAAACGGCAGGTGCTAAAACTTTAGCAGTCGAAAAAGAAACTCGAGGGGCTTTTAATAACGCCGCAAGCCGAGGCTAGCACATACGACGGCCTTAGCAGCCTGGAGGTAAGTAGGGCATTAACAAAAAACATGTTTTTTTATAAACCTAGCTAACATATTTATACCCCCCACACCCGTAGGATTTCCGTCGCCTTATTTAAGCTTTCCCTTAATCCAGCCGGTCGTGCTATAGTGGGGAATAAATCCGTCCTTTCACCTTGGCCCGAACTGCTGTTTAGTAAAAGGCCCACAAAATCTCGGATCGGATAGCTGGGAGCAGGAAACACGGTTTATAAAACAAATGAAATTGTTAAATCTAGTTTATCGAAGTTCAATATGGCACATGTAGCTAGGTAATAACTCGGACAATACGCATCCAAGCTCGTCTCACCTGCTAATATGTCGCAAAGGAGCGGGTCTTTACGGGGGATCTACCGGCAAAGCCGCGTTACAGGACCCCGGTGCCCGTTAAAAACCCTCGTCGCCCTCGGCCGGTGCGTGACACGCACCGGGAAAGGCCGACGAGGGCTCGATATCCTTACCGCGCACCCGTGTATATAAAGCCCGAGGGTCTCCCACCCTTAACAGCCTCTCCTACTAGTTCCTTAAAGGTAGAAACCAATCCAAACAGGTTTACTACATGCACCTTTACTTTGCAACACGATAAGCTAGCAAGCGTGTTCGACTTTAAAATTGTCGACAGGCGTGCCCACGACACGCGCATCTTGCAGCCCATGAACAACCTACCTGCGCCGATGCCTATAACGCAAAGGCTTAGGGGTTGATATTTACCACCACCCGCGAAAATTGGAACCAGGGCCAGTGGAGGGTGGAAAAGGTTCGGGGCCGGATAAAGCTGCCAAGTCGAAGGATTCTCGCTCGACTTGCACTTTAATCATTTGCACGCCTATCATCATTAATGGGGGACAAAAAGGCTAAATGGGAACAGCCACCCCAATCATACTCGCGACCACATCCCTCCCCTTCCAGCGCCTCCTTCCGCTTGCAGGATGCGGGCCGCACGTTAGCTTGGCCGCTGGAAGCCCTTAAAAGCTTCCCATCCACAGGGCTTGCCACACCCATCCATATCCTTCCCGCCGATCTCGCCTATCCGCACCACCCCAGATTATCTGCCAACCCGCCAATCCCCCAATCCCAATCGCCAGCGCTTAGGGGCCGCTTTTTATTCTTGTTAATGGAACGTTGTCGGCCATCAAGTCGAGCCTCCCGGGCCCGACTGGGGCCTTGTCAGCATTTAAACCTCGCTTGTTGCTAACTGCAGGGGAGGTGAATACTGGCATAAAAAGGCATTTCTGCATGTTAAACCCTGGGTAGGGCGATCTTTTTTCGTTTATATAATGGGCGGCTCCGTCGCCCCATCGTCCGGACGAAAAAATGGTAAACTAGAATGATGGAGCCCCAATCTTTTTCCATATTACGAGCCATAATATCCGTGACAAACGGTCCGTGAAGGCAACAAAGACGCATCGTACTCGCCCCGACAACAGCTTAACAAGCACTCTGCTTTAAATCAGTATCCGAGCCCGAGCATTGTAACTCTCGATCTAATGGCTTATGAAAATGTTGTTATTAGTTAAATGAAATGTTTCTTTTGGCTTGACGTACCGAAACTCGTTAATCCACTCGCTCCGCATGATATGCAGCTGTTCCCCATGGAAGAGCAACGCCACGGAGCAAGAAGCGCTGCCCGGCTTTGTTTTGGACCTCCACCTTTGGGAGGTTTGCCGAGGCAGCGCCTGGGTGGATAAGGATCTGCCGAACTTTTGGATGCGCTGCTAGATCGGCGAATGTGAAAAGCCGGGCCGGCGCATCCTCGTTGTGGGCCTCGCCGATCATGGGCTTGTAGCAGCTCCAGGTTACGGCTTGGGAGGTCTCTGCTGTAGTGGCTCCAATGATCACGGCTCCGAGGATCCATCCAGCAGGATTCCAAACATTGGCAGCAGCGACCCCTAACGCGGCAATGGCGGCGCTCTCGCAGGCAATGGCTGCTCCCAAGGCGGCCTCGGAAGCGGCGGCGGCGCCGGCCAGTGCAAGACCATAAGCACCGGCCAGGGCGGTCTCCGTGGCGGCGGTGGCGACAGCAACTTGCACACTGGCAGAGTACGGGAGCCAGGGCAGGGCTGCCGCTGCACCACCACCGGTGGCAGTGATAGCAACCATGGCGTACTTTTTCGAGAAGAACACAGTGGGGATGAACTTTTTAAGCTATTTGTTGCCAAATACCGTCGTTTATGGAAAGTTAATGCGGAGAAAATGTCGCTTATGAAAAGTTAATGCGGAGAAGATATGTTAGAAATGGCAAAAGCTGGGTGGCTTAAAATACCTGTAACTAAGGTCATTTTAAGTGCTGCCCAACTTGCTGCCTAACGTTCGCCCCAATCCTCGCTCCGCGGTGACATAAGGCAGCTGCCGGCTATGCACAGCCGCTAAAAAACTGCAACATAAGACCCAAAGCAAAGTGTAGTCCCCGGGTATCAGCTTAGGTGTAGGGCTTTCGAGGCTTAGCGAGTAGCAGTTTGCTCGACCTTTCCCCGAAGTGGCGGGCCGGTTTCGGCATAACCCTTAATGGACCGGCTAAATTTCTGGGGTAACATAAACTGCCCGATGTATCCTTAAGCGCAGTTGTGGCGGCAAATTGGTCCTCGGATCACTTTAATCACCAAGTGAGCGAGGTGATCACCCTCCACTGGCAAAAAGGACACGGGTATAAGAATTACGGGCTTCCCAATGTTAGGTAGCTTTAACAGGTGCTCGGCATTAGTTAACCTAAGTTAGCTTCCAAATAACCTTTAAAGCAAGCAATTAAACTACTGCCTTCCAGCTACCCAAATTACCTAAAGTTGTCGACAAGTGCACTGTTTACCAGCCTTTCCTTAAGTGCCTTACCTTAGGAACAAAACCCTAATTGTAACATATGGAGCAAAGCTAAACATTATAGCTTGGAAGGACGTGGCATTAGGGAAGCGAGGAGCGAGACCGAATACGATGCAGTCGAAAAAAATGGGCCAAGGCCTTAATTAAAAACGGGTAAAGCGAGCCTGTTACGGCTAGCAGGGCCCTTGTAAATAGCTAGAGGTGCGGGGCTTTTAAAAACCCGCAGCCCTTATTTTAAATAAGGACGAGCCCCACCAGCGGGCCCTTACAGAATTGGGGATATCCCAATTTTGTGCAGGCCGGGCCCTCCGGGCCTCCCTTTCTTTTGCAACAAGAATTTACTTTACTGCTAACGTTTACTTGCCTGCCTAACAGCCCTAATAAAGCCCTGGATTTAAAACAGGTAAAACAGCGAGCGAGCAATGGCGTGACAAATTTTAAATGCGATACGAAACAAAAAAAAAAAAAAAGGAAAAATAACAAAGGAAAAGAAAAGGGGAAAAGCGACTAAAGGAAAAAGAAAAATAAAGGAGTGGAAAGGAAAGTGGCCGAATAAAAAGGCAGGCATTTAAATCTGCAACGCCAGGGCGCAATCTGGTTAAGCTGTAAAGCGCAGATTTTGGAGGAAGCACAGCCGTTTGCATCGTTGGGGTAACCAGCAGCCAATACGGGTGGGTGGGGAGGCACGGCGCTGTCCACAAGATTTGTTTTTTTGTTTTTTTACCTAAATTAACCTAAAAGAAACTTTGGATCCTGGGAACTTGCCCGCAAGCTAATAACGGTCCCTTTTTCCTAAAGCCCGAAAGGACGGGTGCGGGGCACGTTTACCTAAATCAACTGCACTAAAACCTGCTTTTAAAGCGCCAACTGGCTTTTAAAAACGCTGCAGGCGGGCTTTTAAGGCACTACGGGTGCTTGCACTCCCCTGCTATCTTCGCTTCCCTTTTACCTGCTTACATTCCCCACTGCGTTCATTCCCCATAAGCCTTTATTCCCCACCTGCCCTTACTTTCCATTTGCCTTCAGCTCCTATACGTCTTTTTATAAGCCAATTTTTTGCCAAACCATTATTAAAGCCAATTTCATTTCGAAGGTGGGCGGAAAAACATCTATTATAGCAAAAAAAACTTAAGCAGTTGCCGGCAAGCGATTAGCTTTGCAAGCCGATTGGCCAAAAACCGGTGCAGCATATGACGTGATATCCCTTTAGCAGGCATAACACAGCATTAAAGCGGAAATAGCTCCCCGCGAAAAACATAGCCGTAACTAAAGCATTTGTTTCTTATATTAACCCCATTTGTTAGAGCTAACGGGAGGTTATTTAAAAATGGTGCAAATGTAATGTTCGATTGCAAAAATTAAAAGCCCGTAAGGCAGGGCTAGCTAAAATAGCTAAGGAACCCGACTGCTATAACGTAATGGCCGTAACGTTAGTCCCCCGCGTTCGTAACACTGAAGTTAAATCACCGGGACGCCTTTAACTGCACTATCGCTACAGCAGCAAACCAATGAGAAACTCCAACTGGGAGTTGCCGAGGCTACGTTAACCTCTCCGTGTTGCACCGTTTGCAATGGGGGCCAGCAAGAAAATCTAACTGGAAATGGTTGCTAAAAAGTTACTATCCAAATTTGCAATTAACCTGTTACCGCGTGGCTGGGCCCTATGGTTGTACGTGAGATAAGGCTGCGTAAAAAGCTTTTAATAACATTAAACTAAAAGTAACTTTTTATTATTGGATTTTCTCTTTTAAACTAAAACGATTTAGCTTCCTTCTCACCTATTCCGCTATTTTTATTTATCCTTCCCTGTTGCACAATCCGACTTATACACTGTTTGTAAGGGCTTTAACGCCGTGGTTTAAATGGACGTGAAAATTTTACGCTTGTTATAAATTGTGGTGGTTTAGCTACAAGCGCGCTAATATAAGTAAAGCTGCAAATTAAATGCGTTAAAAGAATTTTTCCAGCTAACTATTTTCGGTACCTGTGAAAATGTAAAACCCCAGCCACATAGGCTTAATAAGCCAAAAAGCTATTTAACGGCGTAAATACTGCCTCACGCTCGCGAACGCGTGCGGGCAATAAAACGCGCCGTGGTAGGAGCACAAAGCCCTTTTAAAGTTACTTATAAGCGTCGCCGACTGGTCCGATTCTCGGCCACGCTATAGCATTAGTTTCCGATGCCAGGTAGTGGGTTGCCCTAATCCGGTGGCTAAGTTTGGCCACTTAACGTCCTTGGGGACGGGCTGGCTGCGCGTCGGTTCCCGGCTTATCTCCGCCAACGTAATCCTTTTAGCGTTTTCATTGGGTTACCAACCAATGCGTGCTGATATTATCGGCAAACATCCGGTGCTTTTTGCAAAATTCCATATCGTATGTGCAGGCATCCGTAGGATATACTTCCCGATATGTAAAAATGCTTTCCTCGAGGATGTAGTGAAATCTCGTGCGGCAATTTTTTTAGGCATATTTTTAATCCTCTCTTCCTTTGCCTTTACCACATTTAGTACCATTGGGGAAGCAATGGCAGGATGGCGTTCCAAGTGCATTCCAAAAACCTTACAGCGCTGCAAACCCGCTGCAAAACCCTTGAAAGCGCTGTGAAAGCGACTCGGGAAATAAGCGGGGTGTTGCCCCACCTTTTATTTGTAACCCCTTTTTTTAAAAGCTATATCCCCGCACTCCCCCTTTTTGCTAATAGCACTCACCCCCACCCCGATATCGGCCGGCATGTTTTTTTTTATGGCGCACCCATACAAACGAACACGGGCTTTAATGCACCGATAAAAGCAAATAAAAGGGAGGCATTAAATTAAAGTTATCGCCAAGTGCAAAAAAGCAGTAAATTATTAAAAACCCGGTGTTAAACCGCCAAATTGCATAGGAAAAGTGCAAAGGCACGGCGTTAAGGCCGCCTATTTAGGGCTACAAAGTGGCCTAGGGACTCGCAAAAGGATTAATAAACCCCCTTGGAAACGGCGCAGCAAAAACCTCCCTGGCCGGCGTTAAAGGCAAGGGAGTGCCTAACTTTACCACTTAAACCTCGTCGGCCGAGTCCCTTTCTTGCAAAGAAAGGCCCTGTTCATATTAAAAGTAATCCCGTTTGGCATTTGCACGGATACCGGTGCGGGTGCTGCAACGAGGCCCTGTTGCCGGCCGTTTTGGGGTTTCGTTAAAGGGTCCCTGCCTTAAGGGACGCCCTTTTTTCGTGCCTATTGGATCCAAGGCCCGAAGGAAAGGATTTTCCGCGTTACTTTAACCTCCTGTTGGGTAGGGTAAAGGGCCAAAAGTACTAAGGTAGGCTCCAAGGTCCAAGGAAGGCCGTCCCAAGGCGCCGGGCCTATAGCCTCGTTTGCAAAGGGATCGGGTGCCTCGCTTGCAAAGGGATTGGGAGGGTCGCTTACGGAGGGATCGGGAGGGTGGCGTGCGGAAAGGCCTGCAAAAAGGGCCGGGCCCTCGCCTGCAAAGAGATCCGACGAGTCGCCGTCGCTTAAAAGGATAATAACCTCGTTCATAGCGCTTTTATTAGTGCTCGTTTTGTTGTGCGCGGAAACCGATTGCCAATAAACTAAAAATGGCGAAAAATGGAAATTCACTGCCAAATTGCGGGGTTGCGACATCGGAAAACACAGGCGGTGCACAGGCCAAAAGTGGGGCAGGTGAGTGCCATTAGCAAAAAGGGGGAGTGTGGGGATATAGCCTCTTTCTTTAGGACAGGCGAATGCACTGGGCCCAAGCACGAAGCCCGTCATTTTGGGAGTGAAGGTCGCGTCGCGCAGTGGGCTGTACAATCTCTTACTGCATCCAGTCCCGGCCGGCTGGTAAAAGGGTGTGATTATAAGGGAACACTAACAGCGCTAACGACCCCGCATTGCTTATAGCGAGCAATAGCCACCAGCCTCCTATTGCTGGGACTGGTTACAGGCTTTCGACGAGACTAAGTACTAATATATGTTTAACCGCCGGGAAGGAAAGGGGGCCATAATAAAACGTTAGCATAACGGATTAAATTGGGGACACGAGTCCTTGCTTAACGCTGGATCCCTTTATCGGGACATCTCGGTTAACAATTTAATTAACGAAAGTGACAACTCCTGGCCTTCTTTCTCGATCGATTTTAACCTCGCCGTAAGATAGCCACCAAAAGGCGCGTCCGAAGCAAAGGGCAAAACCGGTACGCGGGCGTTTATGGCAATTGGGGCGCTTTAAAGCGAGCAGCATTCCTTTATGCACGACCCCGAGTCGTTCTTTTGGGTGCTGTTCTGGATATGCATTTATTACAAAGGGCTAAATGAGGATAAAGTCGTTTAGCGGTTTAAGAAGTGGACCTACGTTAATACAGTGGAGCTAGCAAAGTTGAAAAAAGGGCATCCCATAAAGGCAACTTTATTAAAACCATAAAGGAGAACTTTACGCCATATTACCAGCCATTAATACCTTGGGTTAACAAACTGCGTAAAGCGGTATTTCCTAATGGCGGGAAATGGGAAAAAAAGGAGACAGGATTGTATGCTCGGATAAGGGAAATCATTAGGGAAGCCCGTAAGGATCCAAAGGTGTCGGCGGAAAGGTAGCCTCGCGGGTTGGTGTAATTGGAAAAGGATGCAGTACTGCTAACTGGCTGTGGCTGGCGGCGGCGGTTAAGGGACGGGTCGAGGCCTCGTAGTCTCCGTCCGTCTTTTCGGCGTGGCACGCGTAACGGCGAGGAGCGTTTCGACGCTGGGGAGCGGCGCAGTGGAGGAGAAGTAGCGTTTGGTGTTTTAAAAGGCAGGCACCCCCATTAATTCGCATTTCGGAACATGTGCAGCTTAACCTTGTCCGAGTCCTGCCACCCCGTATGCACGTGGAACATTGCAGTTATTAACTGCAAGGTGATTTATCCCTTACTGTTATACCGTTTTTTCCGGGGCGCGAAATCGAATTAAAAATTTCTAAACCGACAAGACAGCCGTACGTCATATCGCCCGAAAGCGGAGCCGGTTAAAATCGAATGGTTAGGATGCGTAATTTGCGACAAAGTAGCTTGTCGCTACTTTGGCGCCTTTCCGTGGAACTTGCACGCGCCGCGAAACGCGACGCTGCGGCGGAGCGCGTCCCACTTATTTCGCGGGCAACGCGTAAGGCTTCGGGCCCGCGTCGCGTTCGTAACGGTTATATTCGAACCGTCCTGGTACATCGCTAACACGTTTTTAAGCATTATTTAAACGTTACGATAGTGGCCATGCAGCAGGATGTGAAAAGAAACACTTGGGATACTGTGCCGCCACGTGTCGCTACGTTATGTCGCGCTCCTTTTTCCGGGGATAAAGCGACAACATTTATTGTTCCGCATGCAGTCCGTGCGCTTGCTTTCGGCGACGCTTTATTATGCGTTCCGGCCTTAAAAGGATACAAGTTTTCTCGCGATGCCTTAACGGTATCCCGAAGCTTAAAACTAACGTACTTAACTCCTTTACGTGCAATTTCGAATACCTTAAGGCATTATCGAGCATGGCCCTTATTACCGGTTCGCTAAACATTAGGAGCATCGCTAACGTCGAATTATGTCCTACGTTAACGTCCCCTGGGTTAGCCTGGTTCTTTCGGGTTTCGAATTGCCAGCCGTAGCGTCCTAGGCGGCGCCTTTTAGTTTCGTCGTGCTAAAAGGCAGCTGTACCGGCAAACGCTAGCCGCGTCGGCTCCGCGCGAGTGGGCCCACAAGGTTTCCATGCCTAGCGCTGCCGGCTCGGCAGTACTGGCGCAGCGCTAGTGCTTCTCGTCCGACGCATTGTGGCAAGCAAAACAAGGGGAAGCCTACCACCCCCGCGCACCGCGAACCACCCTAGCCCGTTACGGCTATTTGACTTTCCTGCAATGTTTCGTCCATCCCACTGCCGGACAAACTTTGGAAGGCAATAGCTAATAACGTTAAAAGCTAAAAGCGCACACACGCCTTTAACCGGCGCTTTATCCGCAAGATTTGCAGTAAGGCTTGGAGGAACTTTGGCGATATTATACGCTATCGGTCGGATACCTTAGGGCGGGCTGCGCATTGCTCGGGCACTTTCGGGCTATGCGAGTTTACCCCACCCCGCCGTGCCGCCTTACAAGCACCTTCCAGGTTCGAGCCGACGAAGGTAAAGGCTATAATTCCAGCGCCGTGGAAAAGTGCAGCTTTGTTAGGTGCCGAGTTCCCGTTTTTAATAAGCCATCGTGCGATCCAATTCCTCTTCCACAGCCTTTTCGTGTAAGCACTTTCGCCGGCACAGCTAGGAGGCAGTGTTATTTGCCGAACCTTTCGTACACGTCGCATCCTCCACGTTGGATTTTACCAACTTTCCCATTTCCTTTTCCTCGTTACCTTTACCGAAGCAAAGCTGCCCAATTTTAACTATTAGTACACTCGTTGTACAGCCTCGCTTGGAAGCGGTATGCACAGCCGCTTAAGGCATTATCGCGACGCCACGTCGTCGCTTAAGATGGTTTGCGGGCGTTAACGACAACATCGGCCTAACCTACCTAATACCTTTTCATGCGCTTTGGCAACGTTGAAGCTTTTTTAAAGCGCTTACCCAACATTAAGGGTGGGCAACATTAGAATTTAGCCTTTTGCTACACCGATACGAGAATGTCGGGACTGGAAGCGCTCGGCGCCTTCGCGGCAATGGCCCAACTGCTGGCCTACGCTATTACGATCTCGTCGGGTTTTAGTAACATTCGTGCCCGAATCCGGGGCGGGCCGGACAAACTCCAGCAGTACGAGCGCCAAATAAAGGAACTCGAAATCGTTACGGCGCACATCGATTAAAACGGGGCATTACAAGCCGTCGAAATTAAAACCTGCCTTGCCGCCATATTAAACAACATTAACAAGGCTAAAAAATCCTAACGAAATTCCAACGGTCGCATCGAGCGCTATAGCAGTGGGTTATAATAAGCGGTTGTTTAACGCGCAAGCTGGACGTCCCCTTTGTAAACGCGCAAAAATCGACGAAGCACCTTACTTTTATGGCCGTTTTTGGAAATGCCGAGGATTAACAAGCGCTCCGAATCGACATGGAAAAAATCGTCACTTTTGCCGTCGCCAAAGCCACTACCACCAGTTTAAGCCTAAACGTTACCAGCACGAAATCAGGTGACGAATTAAGGTATGGCCGTGTAAATTGTGTAAAAACTTTGCTAACGGCCGTTACAGGGCCGAACACGCGCTAAGGACCCAGCTCGGAAGCTGTTCGCCGTCCCCACGTTTTCGGGTTAAGCAAACGGGGTTCACATTTCGTAGCAAAATTAAACTCGGGGGCAAAGCTTTAGCAAACCAGGGTAATAAGATTAAAGGTATCCTTAACGGGGATACCGAGCAGGGAGGGTCGACGTTTAAGGGAGAAATCGAAAGGACCGCGGACGCAAAACTGGCGCAAGGTAATAAAATCGATGGATTGGGAGTTAAAAATAAGGCCGGAGCAAAAGAAAATAAGCTTAAGTAGTAGTAGTTCGTGCGAGGCCTTTAAAGGGTTAACTTTAATCGGGTTTTGTACAGCGTCCGAAACAGTGCTTATTAATTTCTCTGCCTGCTTAACCACATCTCGACGCCGAGTGCAGCCGGGTTAAGCAGCACGGTTAAACTTTTATGCAAAAGTGGCAGCGGCCCGTGCAGCGCGGTGTGGAACTCGACGTTACGGTGCCCTTGCTCGGAGTCGCAACGTCGGCTGTGTGAACGCGTACAGTACTAGAAAATAGCCCAATCCAAAATACCTTTTAATTACGCGTTGTGATGTACATATTTAAGGTGCACACAGTTTTGCTTTTTGGGCAGGTTAGCGTTTGCCGGGCGTGTTAAGCATACTTTTCGCTGCTTCGAATGGGCTGAGATTTGTACGGCGCTAAAAAGGGGCTAAGCGCAGCTTGGCCAACTTTTCGCCCGATAAAGCACCGCGCCCCGCAGCTGCCCTTTCCGGACGTTGCTCCTTATCCTTCCTCGCCTTTTTCTAAGTTCAAACAACGCCTAAAACCTTTTACACCGGCCAACTAACAGAGTTATCGTCTTTATACCTTAAAATACGCGCGTATGTCTCCTAGCAACCTGCGTTAATTACAGCAGCCTTTATTCCCTAGCAAGTGGCTAATTGTCACAGCGGGTAGGGGCTAAAGAAAATGGCGGCAAAGGAGATTGGTATTCAAAGCAGGTTGGGGCCGGAGGCCCCGCCTGGGAGGAAATCTTTATCTAGTGGTGCCTGGAGGCCCGTGCGTGGGGTGACCCCACGCGTGCCGTAACACATGTTAAATCCTTACAAGCGATTTTTTCAATTTCCAATCAAGGCGTTCCGCGTCCCGATACGACCCCGACCGACCAATTTAACAAGCCGTGGAAGATATGTCCACATTTGGAAATCGGCGCAAAGCCGAGGAGCAGGAGGCTGGGCCACCGGGAGAAGAAAAACGGCGCCGCCTTGCCGAAAATGGCGAGGACAACTTAAAAACGCGCTTAAAAGCTAACAAACTAGAAAGCACTGTTTTTCGAGGGGAACAAAGCCCGCAAATTATTTAGCAAGGATCTTACTTTAGCGGTTAAATCACATTAAGTGCTGGTGCCACCTTGCAATAGGGAAATGTTACAACCCATTAAACCGGCGAACGCCCAGCCTGCCTCGCAGCTTTGCGGACCATAAACCCAAAACACGACAAGGAACGGATTAAAGGGGATAACGGAAGCCTGTTGGACGATGTGTACTAGTGGGTCCTCGGCAACGACGAATTCCTCCAGTGGCGGCAGGACAACCAAAACAGGCTGCTATGGGTTAAGGGGGACCCCGGCAAAGGCAAAACTATGCTGCTGTGCGGCATTATCGACGAGTTAGAGAACGAAGGCCGCCTTTTGTCCTATTTCTTTTGTTAAGCGACCGACACGCGTATTAACAGCGTTGCGGCAGTTTTACGCGGCTTAATCTACATGCTCGTCCACCGGGAGCCGTTTCTCCTTTCGCACGTTTAAAAGAGGTACACCGACGCAGGCAGGGGGTTTTTCGACGACGTTAATGCCTGGGTCGCTGTCCGCGAGATTTTTCTGGACATCCTGGGCGACCCCGTTTTGCAATCCCCGTATTTGCTGGTTAACGCCCTCGACGAGTGCCAAGCTGGTCGCTCCGAGCTTTTGGCCCTTATTGCTTTTGCCTTAGCCGTGTCCCGTGCTAAGTGGGTCGTTTCCAGCAGGAACTGGCCCGAAATCGAGGAGAAGCTTGCACAAGCCGAATAGAAAGTCCCACTCAGCCTCGAGCTGAACGCCTCCTCCGTATCCACCGCCGTTTAGCTATACGTATAAAACAAGGTATAGGCGTTAGCAAAGCGAAAGCATTACAACACGCAAACAACCGCCCAAGTTACAAAATACCTCCTATTTAATGCTAAAAACACGTTCCTGTGGGTGGCTTTCGTTTGTCGCCGCCTGGAAGGCGTCCCCAGTTTTAAAGCCGCTAAAACGTTACACGGCTTCCCGCCTGGCCTAAACGCTTTGTGCGGTCGGATGATGCAAACCATTTGCGGCTTGGAAGATCCCGACGACGTAACCCTATGTTTGCAGATTTTGTTTACCGCATCGACGGTATACCAGCCTCTTACGCTAAAGGAGCTAAGGTTTTTTATCGACAATCCTTTCGACGAGCCTTTGGATAACAATGCCCTGGAATACTATGTCGGGTTTTGCGGGTCCTTTCTGGCTATTAAAAACCGTATCATACACTTCGTCCACCAGTTAGCTAAGGACTTCCTGTGCAACCCTTCGCTTAACGCCGACTTCCATAAGGTTTTCCTTGCACAATCGAAGGAGTTCACCACGCCCTTTTTTTAAAATCGCTACAGCTGCTATTTCGAACACTCCAACGTGATATTTATCGCCTGTTACACCCCGGAACCCCCGTTAACGATGCGATACCGCCCAGTCCAAACCCCTTAAGTCCAGCACGGTACTCGTGCATATACTGGGTTAATCACCTTTCGAAGCGCAAGCAAAAAGCACAAATAAGCTACAAAACGGCGGTTACGTCGATGGTTTCCTCCGCAAAAAGTATTTTAACTGGCTTAAGGCGCTAAGCTTTGCTCGAGCTATTCCGAAGGGAGTCCTTGCGGTGGAAAAGCTGCAAAGCCTACTCCAGGTCCGTTTTTATCGTTTAGGTTATTATTTTGCAGAAATAATACTAATAATGGCCTAAGCTATAACAAAAGGCTTTTATTTAAGCTATTTAGTTTAGGATATGCAGCGATTCGTTTTATCACATCGCTTTGCCATTAAAAATGCGCCTTTACAGATTTACGCTTTTGCACTTGTATTTAACCCTACATAAAGCCTAACACGATAATTATTTAAAAAGGAAAAGTTAATATGGCTGGTTAATAAGCCGATAATGGAGGAAAACTGGAGCGCTTATCTCGCGACGTTTAAAGGCCATTTTTATTCGGTTAACTCGGTCGTATTCTTACCCGACGACCACCAGCTCGCGTCGGAGTCGCACGACGGAACTGTTAAGCTTTGGGACGCGGCAACGGGCAAATGCGTCGCGACATTTAAAAGGCATTACGATCCGGTTAATTTAATAACCTTTTCGCACGACGGCCGGCAGCTCGCGTCGGCGTCGGACGACAAAACCGTTAAATTTTAGGACGCGGCAACCGGCATATGTGTCGCAACGCTCGAAGGGCATAGCTATTCGGTTAACTTAGTGGCTTTTTCGCGCGACGGCCGGCAGGTTGCGTCGGCGTCGGACGAAACCGTTAAGCTTTGGGACGCGGCGATGGGGGCCTGCGTCGCGACGTTCGAAGGGCATAGCTATCCGGTTAACTTAGTGGCCTTTTCGCGCGACGGCCGGCAGCTCGCATTAGCGTCGGCCGACGAAACCGTCAAGCTTTAGGACACGGCAACGGGCGCATGCGTCGCGACGTTCGAAGGGCATAACGGTAAGGTTATGTCCGTGGCCTTTTCGCGCGATGGCCGGCAGCTCGCGTCGGCGTCGGGCCACAATACTGTTAAGCTTTAGGACGCGGCGACGGGCACCTGCCTCCAAACCGTTAACGTTGGTACAATTATATATAATTTTTCATTTAATGCAGCAAGTTCGCGTCTTTATACGGATATAAGTACGATCTTTATTAATAAGCTACTAATTGCCCACGCAACTTTCCGAGCTTTTTTTTAGCCGCCTCGTTTCCAAAAGGTAGGAATTAGTTCTAATGGGATATAAATTATTTAAAACGGACAAAATGTGTTATGGCTGCCGCTTAAGTACCGGCCGAGCACGTTAGTTATAGCCGGATTAACAGTCGCATTAAGCTGTAAATCAAAACGGGTGTTATTCCTCCAGTTTTTAGGAAACGTTTATTTTCCTTAAGGGCAAGTTTAAAAGGTTATCCGGCGGTAAATTAACCGTTTTATAACTAATAACTATTTCTTTTAATTACTCGTTACTTCGTTTAGCAATATGTTATACTCGGTTTGGAGCTTGTAGTGCTTTTTCTCCAGATTAACACGCTGCTCCTTAAGGTTCGATATGAACTTTTTTTTCTTTTTGTGGCATTTAAGCGCTGCAACCCGGTTCCTCGCTAGCACCGCGATCCGTTTCAAATCGGCTTTTTCGACATATTCGCCCGCTTTGCTTTTAATCCGCGGCTTCCTCTTTTTAGCCGGCTTATTAGCCGCCCCCCTCGGTAGCATCGTCCGAAACTAATCCAAATTTAAACCTAGCGGATTTCCTTATTAAGCGTGGCATTAATTTGGCACTGTTTGCCGTTCCAACCGAGCTCGCCGTTTTTAAGGATGGCATTTTGGAGCTTGCGGACGACCGTGTCCGCATGCAGTCCGCCGCAGTAATACCCGCGCTTAGGTCCGCGAATGGCGACATGGTATATTGCTTATGCTAGTTAAAGTTGCTCGGGGCAACCGCGGTAACCGTGTCGCTTTGCTTGTTTAAATACATTAACGGGTACGGGTCCTCCTGCATCGGGACTTGCTTTCCGTCGAAACTGCCAAAGTCGGTGCCACCGGCTCTTGGCACCGTTTCGAAGTGGCCGCTACCGAAGTAGCAGCACAGTATTTGCGAAATGGCGAGTTCGAATGGGTACTATTTTTTATTACAGTGTTTATTACTGCAGCTGTGCGGCTCTTTAAAAGCGAGGGGATTAAAAGGACTTTTGGGTTTGCGATTGCTGCTTTATTAGGCTTTTAATAGCTGTGGTGAAAGGCGAACTGTTTTCGGACCGGACGGCCTTCCTAATGGGAAAGCCAGGGGATAACGAGGAGAAAGAGGAAGAGATGGAGCTGGTAGCCGTTAACACCACGGTTACTCGATAGGATTTGGACGCGAAGTTCGATACGTCCGATAAAGCTGAAAAGCTAAAGGGCGGGGACGAGGATTCCTCGATTGTGGTAAAATGAACCGAACCGGCGCGAAAGCCTTACGCTTTTTTTGCATATTTCGTTTCCTCGTTCCATTTTCCATTTGCTATGCCATTTCCCTTTGTGCTTCATTTTCCTTTTGCTTGTCCGTTTTTTTTTGCTATTCCATTTTCCTTTTGCTGTTTCATTCTCCTTTTGCTTTTTTTTCCCCTTTGTTATTTTCTTTCCTCTCTTTTTGCCTTTTCCCTTATCCTTGGCTTTGTTCCACTTTTGTCCGTAAGTATTTAAACCCAGCTTTTTGCCACTAACTTTCACCCGCCTTTTCATTTTAGCAGCTACTACACGAAACCACCTAAACCACCCAAACCACCCCCTTTCCCCTCGTCACCACACTATTGCGAGGACGACAAAGCCTACTGGAGTTTAAGCAATATGGAACCTTTAGTGCAGGATTATCTCGGGGACTGCTTTAACAAATTCTCTTAAGCTATGGCTTTTCGGTTAAGCGAAGGTATAAAAGATAGCTTTAGGAACTTTATGGTTATCGGGGGAAATTATGGCAGCATATTTCATTTACATTTGGAAATGGTAAGAAATATCCTCTTAAATTTTCTCATGTGCTTGGATTGCTACGTTAAACTTTCGCGGGCAGAGGAAAATCTTATTTACACCGTTAAAAACGTTAAATTAAATATTAAGCGCTTAGCTTCGGCGTGCGAAGCGATTTACCGCACCGGATAAGCATCGCGAAGCCGTAAAGCCGACAAAACATTCGCCCCCAACATACACCAGGAACTAAAAAGGCACATTAAGTGCCTGTTCCTTTACCGGCCGACAAAGCATAAGCGCTCCCTTAACGAGCTAAACCTATCGAGGCTGTTTAATATCCAAAAGCACCTTATCGATGCGAATCTTAGGCGACGATACCAGCTCCCGCCCGCGTAAAAACTTTCGGGGAGCAATTAAAAAGCACGAGCCCCGTACTAAACACTTGTCCCCGATGCGCCCGCCGGGGTTCGCCTCGCTAAAGGCCATTACCTGCCGATGCACCAAGTCCCAAAGTGTCGAACGTAGCGCTTGCGATCTTAAACTTCGCTCGAGCATTTACAAAAAAGGGAATACTAAGTTGCGCTGCAGCCAAGCGGTATACACCCGGAGTCGCCCGGTTATAGCTAATGTAAATCGCCTTCGCCACCGAGTTACCCGAACCCCTAAACACACCCGTAAGTCGCGAAACCCTTCGATATTCCTAATACCGTTAGCCATTATAGGTAAAAACATTTAAAAACCCTAAGCTACGGGAGTACGTAAAGCACTTATCCTTTACTATCTCGTTATAACACCACGTTAAGTAAGTAACATTAAATCCATTTAAGCAGCACCTTATCGAGGATTTTTACCCTTATACATCATCGCCAAATAATGCCTTATTACCCTTTCCTTTTCAGCTTAAAAAGGGAGGGGGAAGCGTATGTGAAAAAAAGCCACTTACCGTGGTGGCGGCGTCCGTTTTGTGGGGGCGACGCCACGGGGCAACCTTCGATAAAAACCATGTGGGCTTACCTTAAAACCAACCAACCACAAAGGCGAGCTTACGAAAAAATCACATGTTTGCCTTTTTTTCCCGGTTTGCGATTTAAAAGATGGGAATTACGGATTGCCCATTTTGCCCATCCAAAGGCCAAAAGATGGATGCACCGGACCTTATCGACCACGTTTTGGAAAAGGCCTACGGCTTTGCTTTCCGCGCTTTTCCGTGGCCCAAAACTGAATTACACGATTTAACGGAAAAGCCCGATGCATGGAAACTTCCAAAAAAGAGATCCCGAAACCCCCTTTAGCTGTTAGATCGAAAAGACGGATGTTAAGGGGGCGGAAAAGACCGAGCTGCAGCTGTGCGACTACGATAACGCCGATTACAATAAATCGAAGTTAGCTAATTTAGGGGGTATACTTAATTCCTTCGACGGCAGTAACTATTTCGACGACAAGCTCGAGGATAAAACCTTAAGGCGACAAGGCGACCGGGGTGGCGCTGCCCAGTCGAGCCGCCCTTTCGATATCGAATTAACCTCCCTTTTTTTAAAATCCGCTTAAGCCACTCGGCGGCCACAGTGTTACAGGAGGTGACGGAAAAGAGCGAGTTTAAGTCGGTAATGGAACCGAGAAAAAGGTGTTGCCTTGTGTAAAAGCGCTAAAAGTAACCTCGCCACGCCGATTACTTTGCTACAAGCTTTTAGCTATATCCTTATAATGGGTTCCTAAACCTGTTAATTAGCCCCAAATTAATTCAAATCCCTTAAGTCGGTGGCTTCGAGGCCTGGCGCCCTTTGTGAAATTTCCTTTTGCTTATTACTAGATTTTAATGGTTTCGACAATTTTTGCAAGTGTTCGAACCAGGTTAGCTCTTATCGCAAACCCCAAACGAGGCTCGTGTTATCTTCACCGCGATGTGATATTAATAAACTTTGCTTAATCTTCTTTGCCCTATCAATGCCGAATTTACGTAACTTGCGCCACGGGCCACAAGTCCGGTGTTTGCACCCGTTTTCCCTCCATTTCGGCATATTTAAACGTTTCGGGCACGCCAGCCTTAGCCACCGGTCGGTTTTACGCAAAGCCCTTAACACCCTTATCCTGATTAGCCCAGTTGCCTGTAGCGCACTGTCGCCCGGTTTGTGCGATGGCATTCGGGCAAACGAGGGGTTTTCGGCGCTAAGTTTCGTTCGGTCGCATGGGCTTTTGCCTCGGGGCACATTGTACACAACGGCATGCCTCGCTAGGCCGTCACCAACACGCCCTCGCCCTAAAGCAGCATAAGCAATGCCGACATTGCTGTATTTTCGTGCCCTACGCTTCGATATCTCGCCCGAAAGCCCCACGGCACCGAGGCTGGGCAGCATCTTCTCAAGCCTTAGGCGTTTAACGGCGCCGCTAAATCAAGATGAGGCACTTTCGGTCCCGACGGGCCTCGTTAACCAGACCGGCACCGTCGACTTCCAAAACAAGGCCGTGAAGAGCGTTATGGGGAGTTTGGGCCAGGGGCTCGCCAGCAGCGGCAGCCTAATCTACGCGTTCGCTAGCGACAAGCACGACACGTACCGGTGCGAGGTGCTCGAGACGGTCGAGTTCGAGCCGGACGAGCAGTTTGTTAAGGACAGCATTACCGCGTCGCCCCGCGTTTAGGACTTCCTCCGGGACACAATCTCCTTTTTTAGCGGCAGGCGCGTGTACATAATTACGGGCTTTAAGATCGCCACCGGCTTCGCCGTATCCAGTAACAGCAGCGCGGAGCACGGGCCCCGGTTTAAGGTCGACCTGAGCTTTGGCGCCTCGCGCGACGTTTTGCACGGCCCGGCCTCGTCTAACATCGTATTCGCTTACCGCGCCATTAAGATCTCGCCTAAAGGGGACGGCCAGGTTAGGTACAAGGACCTTAGTGGCGGCCAGTACGGCATTAGCGACGACGGCGGGGAGGGGGAGCCCCCGTTTTAGGACATGAAACCGCTGGGAGAGGAAGATATACTTGAGGAGTTTCCGGACGCAGAGATTGTGGAAATTTAGCACCAGGTTTAAATAGTAGGCCGGAGGGCGCCTCCTAAACCAATTGCCTCATTTATAATCGTGTGATTTAAACAACCTCGCGATGCTAAGTTTACTATATATCCTTTTCCGCGCGACCAAAAGCTTTGTGTAAACAACTTTAAGCGCTTTACATTAGGTTAACCTTATTAACGGCCCGAAAGCCATCCTAATTTCACCTTGGATCCATCCATCCGTCCGCTGCCCGCTAAATGTTTGCCACGGCCGGATATAAAAGTAGTTACGGGTCCTGGAGTGAGTTAACTTGTCGAACATGCGGCGAAGGCCCCCGACTTTGCGCAGCTCCAGCCATTCGTCGTTCGTGAAAAAGGCACGGGCGTAGTCGAAAACGACGGCGGCCATGCCGGCCGCGATGGGGGCTGCACACGACGTGCCGCTTATGTAGTAGTGTTGGCCGCGCCTTAACCTTTCGGGCCATGCAGACAGGACGGCCTCGCCTACCACGGCGAGGGTTTGGTCCTTATCGGCGCCGGGCGTGAAGTTTAACGGGTTGCCAGCGCCGTTAAACGAGTGAACGCATATTACCTCGGGCGCCCGGGCCGGCCACGCCACTTCGTCCTGCCGGTTTTTGCCATCGTTGGATGCGGCTGCGAACAGGCTCACGCCTTGGGCCGCGGCGTGCTTAATCGCTTAAAGCATGGAATTTTTGGGGTTTGCGGCATTTTAAGCTGCGGCGAAGCCAAACGACATAATAATAATGTTAACCTTCCACTTATCGACAGCGTGCCAAATCGCCTAAATAATGTTAGCTTTGTTAATGTCCCTATCGAATGTAATGGAAATGGTATAACTGGCATAACACGATTAATACTATAAGGGAAGTGCGGGGGCCGGTTTACCTGGGCAACATTTTTTGTTTTTGTGCGCAAATCTGGTCGCGACCGCTTAAACACTCGGGCAATATAAATATCGGCCATAAGCGCGACTTTAGCCAGGAAAGTGGAAAAATGCGTGCCGTAACCGACGTTATCCTTCCAGTTTTGGGACGGGTTATTTCCCAAAGCCTCGCCGTCGACCCAGTTCCGATATACGACTTTACGTTTAGGGAGATACTAATCCTTTTGTATTTCGGACAGCTCGATGCCGCTGTCCAGTATTGCAATAGCCACTTTTTTTTAATTGCGGCGATAAATACTTCGCTTATTACGATAAACCCGGTTTAACATATCGTTATAAAACCCAAACCATTATTTAGTTTATTTTATCCTGGTTTCGTTATTAGCACAAAACTGCAAAATTATGGGTTGGAAAAAGAGAAAAATAGCGAAGGCATTGTGGCATATTTATATTTGGCGCCATTTATAAAATCCTTTTTGCCGCCGCAAAAATAAGCCTAACGTTAATATTGCGTGTCGTCCCGTTTCGGCGCTATGGACGTTAATAGCTATTAAAGGTTTTGCGAAGCAGTTTTCCAAAAGGATGTATACTTACCCTAATTTTTTGCCATTCCATTAAAGGCATTAGGAGGTTTAGCTCGAAGTGGGAGCGGATTTAAGACTTTTTGCGGACGAATGTCTTTTTCGTCCATTAGGTTAGCCAGTTATATACCATATCCTTTTTCCAAAGCGGTCGCTAACGGAGCCACCACGCATGTAAGCACGTAAAAGCGTAAAGGCCCCTTTTCGAACAGCAACTAGTTTAACAAGGCGCTCGGCGGGCGGAAAACCAGGCAAGCGCGGATCGCTTCGCAAAAGGAGGAAGGGACATCCCGCGACGAGTGCTTCTTAAGCTGTTTAAGCGCGTTTAATGCCAGGGCGCCATCCACATTGCTGGGCATCATCGCCATCCGACATGCTTCGTTTAACCAACCCCTATCGCGCCGGTTCTTTCCGCACAGCGCATCGAACTTAGTACGGGTGGTAATTTTTAAAAGCATAATACCGAAAGTTAACACTGCTAAATGGAGGTAATACCGAAACATTATTACGGGGTCGGCCTTAGGTTTTTTTTACCGGCGTAATAGGTCGGCCGAAAAGTATGGTTGCTTTATTGCAAACAGCCGGTTTTTAGCGCCGGCGCACCGCGTAAACAAGATTTTATCGCTGCTTTAACAGCATTCCGTTTAAAGCTAAATGCCCGGGTACAAATACAAAACGAACGTGGTTAAAATATAGGCTAACGTTAATTTGTCCCTATAGTTGTGCCTCGAAATGCGTGCCGTGGATAGTGCGGCAAGGTTATCCTTTAAAAGCTCGTGGAGCGACTTTATAACAAAGTGTTTACAGGCCTTTCCCGGCGCCGGTGGATGAAAGGCCCAAAGCATTTGTTTTTCGTGCTTAGCCCACAAATTAACCTTTATTGCGTCGGCATTTAGCATTAAGGGGCAAAAATTGTTGTTAATTAGGGATTTCGGGATTTTCGCTGCTAGTTTATGTTTACGCGGTTTGGTAAGTTATTTGTTTACAGCAGCTTAGCGCGACAAAGGGAAACAAAAAGAAATTGCTTACATGTAAGCTATAACACGGACGTCGGTCACCTTCCAAATAACGTAATTTTTATAAACGGGGAAAAGGATTTCGAATTTAGCGTCGATGTTATGTAAAGCACGCCCCGGCTGTGGCGCCGCAACGGCTTTTAGCAGGAATTAGCGGTAACGGGTTAAGCTAAAGCGGGCCTCCTAAGCACTCGAAGGCCGCCGCTAACGGCATTTGCAATTCCAGTGCTAACTTAAAAGGCTATACACGCTGTCGGCCAGCTTTTTAACGCCGTTACTCGGGTGTTTTGCCAGGTTCGGGAGCGTGTTTCCTGCCTAAGGTGGTTCGAAGTATAGTTTTAACAAGTGGCGGCTCGCTTTTTGGATGATTTTTACAAACTTTTCCCGCTCGTGCGTCTTTTTTAAAATCTCCTCGCGGCGGAAAAAGCGAATGGCGCTAGCCATTTCGGCCAAGTAACGTTGCACCTTCTTTTCGTCCGCTGTTTCCGTCGTCCAACCTCCGGTGCCGTTTTCGTCGTCGTTACTTTCCATCCCGCTTGCTTTATTTTGCTCGAGATTTACTTTACGCGCGATTTCCCAGGTTCGGGCTTGGAGCGCATGCAATTTTAGGAACTGCTTCGTCGGGTTATCGGCCGTGGCGCCGCCAGTCGTAAACGGCTAAAAAAACGGGGGCTTAATAAGCGGGCATCCTTTACTGGTTAGCAAGCCGTTACATCGTTACATCCCGGCATAATAATTGTGGCGGATCGCGCTCGTACCTTTTATTTAAATAACCTAAATCTTTTCGGGATGCGGCTTTCCAATGCCTTTAATAACTGGGTTACGACGGCCTTATCCAGCCCGGGCCTCCATTCGCCGCGAAATGCTAACACAGCCGCTTTAATATTTATAATATCGACGTAGCAATCGTTTAAGCATTGCTTCGGCACTAGCTATGCGTTGTCGTCGTTTTCCCCGTCCTTATCCCGCTCGCGCCGCAGTTGGAACGCTAGCATATGGAATATTAAAACGACATCGCGAAATAACCGAAGCTGCCATATGGGTGTATTAAACTAAGGTGATTTTTAAAGGGAGCGCTTTAAATAAAACGTGTTTATTTTAAACTTCGTTTTGCTTTTTGCGCAATATTTCACTTTAGGAATGCCCAGCTTTGCTTGTTTTTATTAGGCAGCTAGGACAGTTGGGCTGCCTTTTAGCTCCCCCCTTTGCATGTGCGTAACCCTTTATGGTTGTTAGCCACTTATATTTGCTGCTACTCGTATTTAACCGCGTTTGCCGCGGCACGGATACGCTCGGCGTATTGCATTTGCGGGTAAATTAATACTTAATACAAAACATGCGCCGCATCCCCGGCTAGGTTAAATTTCCACAAAAATCGACTGCGGCATTTCCAGGTCCAAAATTTGGAAAATAACGCCGCGGAAAGCTTGCAATTTTAAAATTAAAAGAAAATGGCTACCGCGAAATTATTTAAACTTTCGGGCAGTTTTACTTTTTAAGCAGCCGATTGCCAAATATTAATGCGGAAGCTTAAAAAGGAAAATGAAAAAAACGAACACGACTTTAACGAACGGGCCGGTCGTTAAATGGCCGAGTTTAATATTTGGTGCGCTAAGCTTGGCGTAAACGAACACGGCCACAGGTCGATCGATTTTCGGCTTAAAAACGTTCCACAAATATGCGACGCCATCGGGCTACTGCTATAATCGCTAAAACTTAATCTCGGCCGCCTTCCTGCAGCATTAGCGACGGCAGCCACGCCCGTCGTAATGCCCGGAAAATCGCCAAGCCACGACCACTTTGCCGCAGCGGAGCGAACTTTTACCGGATTGGGCGAAAGCGAAGGTAATTACGCTAGCGATAGAGGCAGTAATACGTTATCACTGTTTTTTACTAGCTTATCCTCGCCCGAAAGCTCGGCGGACGAGGAGGAAACATCGGCGGGCCCGACATTCGGTACCGCAGCACTATAAAGGCATATCGAAAACACGATCGACCGGCTTTACGGATTTGCGAAACGGGTTTAAAACGCCGGGGCCAAAAATCGCCAAGAGCGTATTAATCGCTACCGTAAAAAACCGGGGCCTAACCAGGTGTACGACCTGTTTTTTAAAATAGCGGCGGAAAAGCTCGAGCGGGGCGACGATTTAAAACGAGCTATAAAAGTCGTTAAGGAAAAAATAACAGAATTTTTCGCTTAACGGCGGATAAAGTTTGCTTATTTAAAATCACATAAAGCGAAAAAAGCCATCGGTCCGCCGGCCGATCCGTTTCCAAAACCGGCTGCAATGTGTCCACCGGGCCACGGGCGCGGGCAAACAAGCCCAACGCCGGCACCCCAGCACACGGTTAGCGGTTTAGCCGCTTTGCTTTAAGTTCACGTAACGCTTCCAGCAAACAAGGGCACGACTTACATTAAAACCTAAAACACCAAACTCCGAAACACGCCCGAAATGCGCCAGCCCGAGCGGCCGGAAAGCGTGGTGTCGGCTACTTTGCGTTATTATGGCTTTCCCAAACCGCCCGATATCACTGGCAAGGACGGCTTCGTGTGCCCGTATTACCGCTTGTATTTCCCCGCCCGAAAAGCGGGGATGGATCGCTAAAAGTGTGTTTATAAACTAAGCCCCAAAAAGAAAAAACGACTCCATTAAGCGAAAAAAAAAGCGGTTACTAACTACGGGAAAAAAAAACAGCTACCATATTATCCAAAACTTCGAGCTTTACTTTTGCATTTTCGAAAAGTGCGACGCGCCGTTTAACGTGCCGAACACGTTCGAGGGCCTGCTCCGCCACATGCACGCCCACATACCCGAGCAATAGCACATTAAAATACCCGGAGGGCACAAAGAATTTAACAGCGAGCAAGACTTTAAGCACTTTATCCGGGATTAAAAGGACATACCCAAATCGCTACTGCCCACCATAATGGAGTTCGCCCGGCGCAAAGGCGCGCTGTTCTTCGATAGCTGCGCTTTTTGTGGCGGCTATCCGGACGTTATCGAAAATAAATTCCCGGACCCGAGTATGCCGGGCGCACAGGAGCAACTGCGCAAGCACATTAAGAAGCATTTGCATAACATCGCACTGTTTTTCCCGCCGAACCGCAACGACCTACTTAACGACGAAAACAGCAAAAATAACGGCAAAGCCGTAAACTTAGGAACCGGAAATTAGGTAAGGAGCGAAAAAGGGTTGGGTGATTCCGAAGTCCTGCCTGCTTTAATTTGCGGCCGGGAAAGCTGCGACTATCGTCCCGAAAACGGATTGGGATTGGACCACGACCTGCCGCCTGCTGTTAAAAACGGCACGGGTGTCCCGTTTAAAGGTTACAGAGGTAAACCCTCGCTAAAGTAATATTTTAACTGGGATGAAATCTTCCGACTGGTAAAGCAACAGGATATGCCCGAGCTTAACGAAAACGAATTGCTTTTCGAATAGGGCACTTTTTAAATCCTTAAGCAGCTTCGCCAGCTGTGTTCCGAACCGGCCATTTTAAAAATTAAAACCTAGCGCCGGGGTTTAAAAGTCGAGGTAATGCGATATAAGCATAAGCAATTAGTGGCTTTTATAAGGCTTGGTCGCAATTAAAAGGCCGAAGCTATGTGCCGAAAGGTTTATAAAAATAAGGCAGTTTTTAAAGCCGGGACTTTAAAAGCTATCGTGCGAAGCTTGCTTAAAAATTACTGCGATATCCTTATTAAAAACGGCAAGTTTAATATTGCGGAATAACAATACCAGCTCGTTTTATGGACGGAATTGGGACTAAGGACGACAAACCGCGAAAACGAGAAAAAGCGCTTTGTAATTTATTCCCGTTTCGGCGACATTAAAATAAAGCAAAAAAAATACGTAAATGCCGCACGATTACATAAAGCTGCGCTGGAAAAAGTTATAAAGCTATTGCCGCTAAACGTAAACCAAGCAACCGAATGTGCCGTTAAATGCCTCGGCTCGCAACAAATGCAAAACGACTTATTTATCATTACGGATAACACTATTAGTAAACATTTGGAAATTATTTAGGGCGCGAAAAGGCAGGGATTCGAAAAGCCGTCCGTGCTGGCTTGTGGGCACAAGTACGGTATACGGCTACTTAATAACGATAAGGATAAAAACGCGGTTACGGTTTTACTGGCGGTATGGGAGCGTAAAAAGGCATTGGGTAACGAACACCGGGCGGCTGCGATGGAAACCGCGCTTTGCTTCGTTAACGTTTCGATTAAAACTAAAAACCTAGCGCAGCTCGAAACGCTATACCAACTTTTTTTATAAACCGAGCAGCACGTAACTATAAACCGCGAGGACGAAAAGGACCGCTTTTTTATTTACTTCCGACTTAGTAATATTAAAATGAAATAAAAACGGTACGTGGACGCGGCCCGGTTACATAAGGATGCGCTGGAAAAGGTTATAAAGTTACTGCTTTTAAATGTGGATTTGGCGGCCGAATATGCTATTAAATGCCTCGGTTCGCAGCGGATGCAAAACGACTTATTTGCTATTACGGATAACATTATCGGCAAGCACTTAAAAAGCATATAGGTTTCGAAATAACAGGGTACCGAAAAACGTGCGGTGTTAAAGTGCGGGCATAAGCACGGTGTACGGCTGCTTAATAACGACAAGGACGAGGACGCAACGACGGTCTTATCGACCGTGTAAAAGCGCAAAAAAGCGCTCGGTGAAACTTACAAAAGCGCTTCGATGGAAACGGCGCTTTGCCTTATTAACGTTTCGGTTAAAATGGACAACACTTTTCGACTCGAATCGCTATACCACTGGATTACCCAGAACGCGATTGCGTATTAAGGAGAGGCGGACCGGCTGTGGGCGCGGTACCGCCTGGGGTGCGTCCAGGTAGTGCTAAGAAAGAACGCGGTAGCCGAGAACAATTTGCGGCGGGCGCTGCGCAAGCGGCAGGAGGTGTTTGGCAAAAACGACCCGAACACGCTGCAGTACACCCAAGTGCTCGCCGAGGTGCTGCGGCGCTCGGATTACGGCGAAAACGCCATGGTGCTCGTTAGGGACGCTTGGGAGGCAAAAAAGCGATACCCGCGGGGCACCCTGCTAGCGGTGCTGCGCGTCGGCCACTTGTACGGCGACATTTTATCCGAGTCCAACATGCCTAAGGACCTGGCGGCGGCTAAGGGCGTGCTGTGCGAGGTGTGGGAGGACGTGCACCTAAACCTGTCGACCATGGCCATTTTTACCTCGGGGCTAACATCGTCGCAGCTTTCGGGGCTCGTATCGGCGGGCGACTGCTACGCTTTTATTATGCTAAAGCGCTTTAAGTTTATCCAGGTTAAAAAGGTGCTGCAGCCCGTCCTGGATTGGAAGGTGTGGTTAAAAGCCGAAACTGCCGCCGTAAAACGGACCAAGTACCTAATTAGTAAAGCGAACGAGCTCGAGCTTAAAAAAGCCGACAACAAGAAGATTAAGTACCAGCCGACGACGCCGCCACACTACCACCCGCTAAGGCTTAAACACCTCCTTAACCGATGGTTTAGCACTGGCACCGTTTCGGGTCTTATTTCGAATTCGTAAATGGGGATTTACGGCAACCGCTTGCTTGTAATACAAAAAACGCCGTGTGGGTCGTATTAAAAAAGTATCGGGATAAGGACAGGGATTAAAGTAACATGTCCGAAAAAGTGCCTTAAAAAAAAAAACGGGTATGTTTTAATCTCGCGGCGGCGGGGTATCCCCTTTTATATAAGGGACATGCTAACAATGCCTAAAAAGCGACCTCCTTTAATAAATCGAAGTTTTAGGAAAAAGAAATGGAATAGGAATTAGGGAGGAAAATACAGGAGTAAATACATTACTAACGAACTGGGAAATACTGGGGGTACTATTTACTGTAAAACGACCGTCGCTATAATTCCCTATAATACAATACTGCCTACAAACTTTTAAACAAATGCCAGCCGAAAACGGGAATTCGAACGCTAACGAGTGAAAAACGGAAAAAATACGCCCAGTTTAAAATAACGTGCATTTCCCCTTCATCGCATATTCCATCCCGTTTTTTCGAAACCTAACTGGCGGATTTTATAAATCCGCTGTGCATAAAAAGGTGGCGACGGCTTATAATAAGCACGGATATATTGCACATACGTTTATTTAAAACTCCCCGCCGCATCGTTTTTTCGAGCGTTGCGAATGGGACGCACCCATTTATGCGCATGCGTCGCAGCTGGGAGCGGCCGCTAGTATGTTGCGCCCAGCCCTGCTCGAACGGCCGCTACTGCTTTTAGTTAGTAGCAAGGAAGCAAACGGTGGTTTGCGCTTTTAAGGGCAGGATTTGCAGCACCGCAAAACAGCCCTCCCTGATTTACTCCTGCCACGAAAAAGGGTTAACTCCCGGGCTGTCGGCGAACGTCGCGTCCGACGTTTTTGCCCGCACCCGCTTAACTTTAACGCGCGCTAGCACGTTTAACTCCGTTATACGCTTGCCGAGGTCGAACGTTAGCGGGAGAATCGCATACTCGGCTTTTTCCTTAACGCCAAAGGCCGCCGGCCAGGCCGATTTGCCTCTTATTAATAAAAACGGTTTTTACCGGCACGGCATAAACCTAGGACCGGTGCTTGGGGCCGAAAAAGAAGCGGTCGTGGTCGTTAACGAGGTAAGGGGTTTAGTTCGGGACGGCGTTTTAAATCTTGGCGCTGTTACGGGAGTCGAGGGCAAAAAGGCAAAGGCTGCAATAAACCTTTAATTCGAAAATACGATATAAAGGTGGTGGAAAAGTAAACAATCGGTGCGGAGCACCAGCCCTTTACAAGGGGTTAAATGCCTAAGCCCGTCACGTGGTCGCGCTACCGGTGGGTTTTAAAGCGGTCAGCCCGTAAGGGCGCGCCGCGCTATAACAGGCGCAAACGCGGTCGTAAATGGCGGCCGAGCTAAAGTTTAGTGGGCTAGTACGCACCGTATCCAGCAACTAGCACCACGAAGCCATTAGGCACCTCCATTTAATGCGCCTTATTACCCCAATGTTCGATGCTCGCCTTGCTTAAAAGGAGGTCCTCGCCGGGGTTGGACTAGTACACCTGGTCGTTACCGCGCACCCCTTTTAAAATGTCGTCGTCGTCATTTTCGCTGCGGATAGCACCGCTTAAGTGGCAGCAGTTTAGTACCACCGTAAGCACGACGCGACCTTAACAATATCTTGTAATAAGGCGCCGGCTCGACGTCGCGGAGGTGCTTCCCGATAAAGGCGATATTTAGCGGCAGCAAAAAGTGGTTGATATCGTCGTTATTTTTTTTTAAGCTTAGCGAACACCGTTAACGCCTGGCCGCCGTGGCCGAAATAGTGGATGTACATTAGGTCGTTCTCCTTAGCGTAATTCGGGACGTCGGCTAGGACGCGAACTATGTTCTCGTACGTGGGCTTTTCGTATTAGCTTTTAAGCGGCAGCTCGAACCGGTGCGTTATGTTTTCGACCGGCGTTAAAAGCATTTTTATGTTGTCGACGTCCAGTTTTATGGTTTTAATTAGATAGTTCACGTTATTAACGCAACCCCTTAAGTTTTTAGGGGCTTTTATTTCGACCCTTTTCGTCGTACATTTTTTTCTCTTTTTTACCGAGTCCTTATAGAAATACTTTTCGATGCTAATTAATATTGCCCCCTTATTAAAGGGCTTAGCAGTATCCTTAATAGCAGCGCGATAAGGGTGGTTTTAGGGTGTGGCGTCCACTACTTTGGTCGCAACGTCGACGGCACGGTCGAAATCCTCGTCCAGGTCCTCGGCGGACCTTTTAACGCTTTCCATCGCCTCCTTAAGGTCGCCCTTAAGGAGCAAGTTAGTTGCTTAGGGCTCGTCCTTCCCTTCGCGCAAGCTTTTCAGCTTTTCCGCCTGTTTTTTATTTTCGGCATTAGCGTTTTCGAGCGCGTTTTACGTTTGTACCAAAATCTCGGATCATTTCGAACTTAATGGAGGCTAACCCGCAGTTTAACGCGGCCCCACCAGCCTCGCAAACTGCTTTGGATCGGCTAAAGCGCAAAAAGCTGGACGCGGACATAATGGGCATCGACGGCGACAAATGCACCATTTGCATCGACGAGCTACAAAAGGGTAACGAAGTAACGGTTTTACCGTGCAAACACTGGTTCCACGACGAGTGCGTTATCTTATAGCTTAAGGAGCATAACACGTGCCTTATCTGCCGCACCCCGATCGAAAAAAGGCAGCAAGTGGCGTTAACACCGACAGCAACAAACGGCAAATCGAGTAACTCGACATGCAGCACGATGGCCACGCCGTCCGGAATTTTCCATGTCGCGCGTCCCTCCGCGTACGCCGTAGCGTGCGTCGCTCCAGGGGTTAACCGCCGTCATAAGCCGCTTTAACCGAGGTGTGTCTCCTAGCGGGGTGCCAGGCCGGCCGGGGTGCTAGGTACCGCCTGCCGGAACACGGGTCGTTAAGCCTCCAATATCGGCTAAGTTCGACCTCGAGGCGAGCAAAGCATCGATCGATAAATGCCACCAAGCATCGGTTAATTAGCACGTTAGCCCAGGCTGACGTGCTGACTAATTACATAACCAATTGGAATGAGATTAAATTGTCATTTTGCGCTAGCTTTAACGCTTTCGGGAAAAAAGTAACCAAATTGTTGCAATCTTTTTCCTTTTTTTATCCTAACGCTACTGTTCGTGCGGCTGCCACTTTAAGCTTTACGCGCGCTAAAGCAGCTCCACTTAGTGCTGCAGGGTTAATTTCACCAGTTTTGTTTTAGCGATATCTTCCCAAGCCCTTTTAGGGTACGCCTTGCCTTCCCGCAAAGCTGTTAGAAATTCGTCCGCCACCTTTGCCAATTGTAAACCAATACCCCTCGTTAACTGCTCCTTTAACTATTCCATCTCGTTTTGCCTAACCCTTTGGTAATCCCGAAATGCTATACCGTCGTCCAGTTGTTTATCGAAGGGAAGCATGGCCATAAATGCTCCCAAATTTTCCAATTTTCCTGCTTTTAAAAGGCGATTTTTAAACGCACCATATGTTAAGGTAGCGACTTTTGCATGCGCTTTTTTAAGCACATTTTTAAAATTGCGCTTTTTATTCGCCTTTTCCTTTTTAAGGTTAATAAGCTTATTAGCTAAAGCCCAAACTATCCATAACCTTAAACCATAATAGCTAGCTAACTGCTTAACCTAAATCGCAATCTTGCAATATGCAACTGCTGCGCGAATTGTATCTTCTTCCTTAACCTTAAACTTTGGAAGCCGTCCATTTCCCTTTAAAGCTTTAATGTAACCCCTTAACCGTGCGATAGCGTTTGCGTTACGTAAATGTTCGGCTATAATAGCTACGGGACGAAGCTTTCGCTTGGATTGTGGCTCGTTTAATAATGGTTCATTTGGGGCAATAGCGCGTTTGTTTTTCCGTAACCTTAGTAATTCGACGGTTTCGCCCTATTGCTCGCCGCATTCGTGCTGCTTTCCGCTTATATCTTTTACCACCCTTAGTGCTTTTTGCTATGCATTGCGCAAGGTAGCGGCTCGCTGCGCATTATTCCCAATAATAAATTTTGCGGGATAGGAGGTACCTTCGAACTTCCTCCTTCCTAATTTCCGGGGTCCTGCGACTTTGGTTTGCTGGTTATCGCTTATGTTTTGCTCGTTCGTGTGCTCCTCGTCGCCAATGTGCTGCTTTTCGGCGTGCTGCTCCTAACCTGCGTACTGCTTTTCGCTTGCATCCTTTTTAAAGGAAGTTAAGTTTTGGGGCTGGTCGTTTGGCTAATCGCTTAAAAACGCTACCTTATACGTAATCGGGTTGTAATTATTGCATTCCGCGTTGCAAGGGATATATTTCTCGGACCGATTTTTGGAATCCGTCCAGTTAACCGCTTCGGCCTAAGTGGGAGTAACGCTAAATCCAAAGTGGTAAGCGCTTGGGAAGGTAATAACCAATTGCCCCGCTTTTTACTTAAACTCTTTTACCACGACGCCCTCTTCCCGTAAGCGATTAACGCCGCCATGCAAAGCTTAGTGCCGGAAATATTAGTTGTAAGTTAGCGTCACTCCCAAAATGTCGGCAAACATTTTATCCGCTTGTTTTTCTAATCCTGGCTCGATAACGCGCTAAGCCTTTTCTCCGCAGTAAAGATAATTAACTGCCCACGCTCGTAAATTTTCACGATGCTATGCAAACGGTCCCCACGGCCGCGATTAATACGCGGAAGGATTGTGTAATCCGGGCACAAAACCATCCGCAGGAAACTTGTTGCCTCGAAACGGCCAAACCGGACTTTTTAAAGGTAGAAATGCTCCCTTGCGCTCTCCTTTTATATGGGCTGGGATGTCGGTTTAATAGGCCACGTTGCTTAGTTCCGTTAAATTTAAAATTACTGTTGCAAACTTTTCAACGTCGTCGGTAATGCTGGAGTCGACGTTAAGCTTGTCGTTATCGAAAAAGTAAATGCTTATAGTTTAATGTTAGGTAAAAAGTTGGGAAAACCCATATTTTAATGGTTTTCGTTCGTACGTTATCGACTTTCCTCGGCGAAACGAAGGTTGTTTGGGACGGTTTGGTTAATAGCTTACTGGCACGATAATTACAAATATGCTAGCCTTTCCCGCGAGTTCCTTGCCACAGCGAATAAGCGAAGGGATGTCATTTTCGGGGCCTTTTTTTAGGTCCCGGTATTGGTCCGGTGTTAGCTCGAGCAATAAAACGGAGCCACTAATGGTGTCGGGCATCCATTTGTATTTTACGCCGTTGTAAACGTTACTGGAAGAAGGGGTGGTGTTGCCACTGTTGCTAAAGTGGGGCGGGGAAGCCTGGGAATGTCCGAGCTCGGGTGGTGGAACAGCTGGCTAGGGTCGGCTGTCGGGAAGCGGCCTTTTTCCCCGCTCGGGGGCCACCATAAATTTAGCTGCGGTGAAGGAGGCGTCCGAGTTTAACGCGGCAGTGCCATCTTTGCGCTGGCTAAGCGGATCCGGTGCAACCGGGGCCGCCACTGTTTATGGAGCCGCGCTATCGTTTCGCTAGCTAAGCGGTTCGAATGGACGACCTGGCGCAGCTTTAGCCGTCGAAGTTTGCTGCTGGCTTAACGCATCCGACGCTAAAGCATCCGGTGTGGTGTCGGCACCCTCGATTGCAGAAATTTCGTTAAGGAGCACTTCCTTAACTTTTGGATTAACCGGGGTCGAAACCGCGGTAGCGAAGTTACTAATCCCGGCGTTTGCAAGTGTTTAATCTCCATCTTTTCGGGGATTACCGAACCTTAGCGCCTTAACCGCTTTATTTTTGGATTTAATCCATCTTTTTAGGGAGGCTAGCAAAAGGGCGGTATTATCCCGCTTTCGCTTTTTGTTTATCCCAAAATGGATGCTTACGGCCTTTACGCATTAAAAAGCACAGCAGTTATCCTTAAAGTCGAGCTGCAAAAATTAGCGCGATTTTTAGCCGATCGTTTAAAACAAGGGGCTTTTACATCGTGTGGTTTTTGCTTAAAAGCATTATTACGACCGAGCATACCTGCAAATGCGGTCGCCTCCTGCTCGCGCTTTTCCTTTGTTATTCCCCAGCTAATAAATTTGGACTGGTCCAATTTAACGACCGCAATTACGAAATGATTTTGGCCCTGTTCCAAAAGCTGGTCGAAGCAGTTAATATGGTAGGGCAAAACGAAACCAAACGGCGGCGGTGTTTTGTTTAAATTTAAAAGGCGGGCGCTTAAGTAGTATCCGTTTGGCAAATCATTTTTAAGGAGGTTTTCCATTAAGCGGCGGTCCACGAACTGGTTTTTACCGAATTGGCCAAAATTTCTTTCCGGGAACTTCTTTTAGGCTTTTATAACCAGCCTTTCCAGCCGTATGCGATATAGCCTAGTTAGTTTTAGCAGCTTAAACTTCTGGGGCTTCGCCGAAGGTATTTTGTTAAGATCGATAACAGGAATGTAACTTTGTGGCTGTAATGCTGTAACGGGAAGGGGCCGGGAATGGCCGTCGTTAAGCTCCAGCGCTTCGTTATCGCGCATAACGGCATCGAAAATCTTAAGGGGAGGGCTTAAAGGACTATTAGCCGTCGGCAATCCAGCCGCTGCCTACGCCTCGGGACTGCTAGCCGTCGATTGTCCAGCCGGTGGCTTTGCGCGATTGATTGCGAGGAAACTAGAAACCGTAGCCGATTCCGCGGATTGGTCAAACGGGAACTGGCTGTCGCTGGGGGGGCTGCTGGCAGTGCTGCGGTTGCTGGAAGCGCCGTCGCCATTGCCAGAATTGCTGGAACTGCTCCCCGCCGATAATAAGTTTGCCACTGCAAGCGGCGCAGGGCTGGATTGCAAGGGGCTGGAGTCGCCCGTGTAAGGTCGCGATGCCGGCACGGGGTTTGGATATGGCTGCGCCTCGGTCGAAGCACGCGGCAGGGGGCAGCATTTAACATCTTATCGTCACTGTCGCCATTGCTGCCCGGGGTGGCCGGCGACAAGGCGGCGGCGGCCGTCGTCGATGCTGCTGGCGATGTTGTGGCAGGCGGCCGGGGATCCGCGCTTAACAAGTCCTTATCTCCACTATCGTTAATGTCGTCGGGGCGAGCTCGGCTTACCGGCACCGAACGGAGCAAAGGGACCACATTTACATCGATCGTTAGGTCCTTATTCGTCGGTTACTTAGGGTGGTTGCTTACCAGCTGTGCGTTGTCGTTTAAACTTTGCAATTTCGGCGGCTTATTTTCCAAGTTTCGTTAGCAGTTCGGTGTCGCAAAGGAGCGGGTTTTTACGGGGGATTTACCGGCAAAGTCGCGTTATAAAACCCCGGTGCCCGTTAAAAACCCTCGTCGCCCTCGGCCGGTGCGTGTTACGCACCGGGCGAGGCCGACGAGGGCTCGATATCCTTACCGCGCAACCGTGTATATAAAGCCCGAGGGTTTCCCACTTTTAAGCCTTTCCTATTAGCTCCTTAAAGGTAAAAATCAATCCAAACGGTTTACTGCATGCACTTTTACTTTGCCACATTCGAACACCTGGTTTTAATTCGCTTGCTCCTCGATTTGCTGCTGCTTTCCTCGTCCACCGGTCCTAAATGTGCGTTTTTATCGCTTAAGCCTTTAAATCTCGGCCTTTAACTTCCTGGCCCGATCTTCCTCGGCGCGCAGTTCCGCAATTTCGGCTTCCCGCTGGTCGTTCTCGGCTCGCAACCTCGAGATAACGTTAACCTCGGACCTTTTAAACGGCCCCTCGCTGGGAAGGCCATTTAGCAATCCAAAATCTTTAAGAAAAGTGCGAATTTCTTAGTTTCCCTAATCCTTTAAATAACGTTTAACTTGCGTTTTAATTTGCTTAAAAGGCTGCGCCCCACGTCGAGCTGTATGCCCCCGAAACGAGTCCTCCTTAACCCGCGGTGGCCTAAAGGGAAAGGAGTTATCGTTTGTCGGTTAGGGAGCACCCTTTTCGCGCAAATACTTCCGAACCGATTCGGGAGCGTCCTCCAAATCTTCGTCGTCGAAGGCGAGGAAGTACTTTTTCTTCTTAGTTAACATTGCGTCGCGACCGTTTTAATTAAGCGATTAAAGCTTGGTGGATTAAAAAGGGCCGGCGGGACCGCGGGCACTTTTATTGGGAGGCGGCGGTTATTAGGCCAAACTTAGACATTTGCCCGCGCCACTTCAAGTCGCACCAACCAACGCGCCCAATTTGTGGCTGGAGTGGCTTGGCGCAAATGGGTAACGCGATTGGAGGATGGATTTATCCGCTCCAATGCCGCGTGTTATCGCGTACCTTAGCGCGTTTCGTTTGGCGCAAACCCCGTTGGTACTTGGGAACAAATAATAGGATACATATATAAATAACAATATGGATAGCGTTTTAAAAAGCGATGCTTTTATGCAATGATTAATGCAGCTATAATGTGCGGAACTGGCTAAACGTTTACGAGTTTAACTAAATTAATAAACTGATATTTGCGCAGCCCGATTGCCATACAACAGCAAATGCATACCTGGCTTCCTTTAAAGCTGCTTTAAATTATTTGTTTTTGGAAAGCAAGCCGCAAAAAACACGGGGGGTGGTAACAAGGTAAGGCGGAGGAAAAAGGTAAAAAAAAAAAAAAAAAAGGGAAAACAGGGAAAAACAAGGAAAATGTCACGATGCCAATGGTAGGTCCAAGGTAGTAAGTTTATTACGTGAAGAAATAGGTTGCAATTATCGCAAAGGTGGTTAGCAAAGTGCCAGCTATATACTATGTTCTTTTTAAGGGGTTGGGGTTATCCCGTAACAGAAAAAATAAGGAAAACAAGGAAAAACAAGGAAAAACAAGGAAAAACAAGGAAAAACAAGGAAAAACAAGGAAAAACAAAAAAAACAAGGAAAAATAAAGAAAAACAAAGAAAAACAAGGAAAAACAAGGAAAAACAAGGAAAAAGTGGGGAAAACGAAAAAAAAGGAAAAAAAAAAAAAGTAAGGATGCTTTTAACAATTACGACGAGAATATTACACAAACACGGGCCCCTTCCTCGCGATACGCCTTCCCGGCCACTTCGATCGCGCCCAGCCGTCGTTGCCCCTTTTTCACTGCGCCCGGCAATGTCGCGCGCCGCCAGCCCTACTTTGGATTTGGGCTGTCCATGCTACCGTTGCTAACCGGGTAATAGTAAGTGACATAAAAACGCCGAATGTAACGTAACAAAAAGCCAAATTTGGTTAAAATAATTACTAAAATGGAGGCTAAAAAAAAAGAAAGAAGTCTTTCCGTTAACAATAGGTACCGAAAGGTTTCGAAGGTTGCGGAAGCATTAGTACCCCACTTTTTAGCAGCCAAAATTCGCCTTTCGCACCCCACTATTAATTATAAGCGCACGAAAGCGGGTAACCCAAGGACCCACGAACAGGATAAGTGGCAAACTAAAAGCCGAAAGTGGCTTTTTGGTAGCTAAAAAGGACGGCTTAAAGCTAAAAACCCCGACGGGCAAAATCGTAAGGAGTGCAAACCGGATGCGATACGGAGATTGAACTGGCTAGTGTTACAGGTCCCTTTTTAAAGTATCCTTGCAAAGCCGGAAATCCAGGGGTGGCTTGCATTAAAATCCAATGGTGTTAGCCAGCTGGGCTGCGGCCCAGGTCCCACCGCCGGGAGTTAAATGGAAGCTTGCGGCCCAGTGCCGTGCATAGGTCCCATTTTTGGACCAGGCGATAACCTTTTCATTACCCCACATACCCATCGCCGATTAAACTAGCAAAAAATACTTTTGTTTCCAAAAATCGTTGCTTTAAAACTACTGTTTTTTTAGCTAACAAAACTTTAAAGCTGTTTTTGTTTTAAAACTACTAGCACGCCAAAAAAATACCATTTTTCTTTGTTTTAAGCCTTTTATTTAAAAAATACTTTTATTTTAAAACTGTTGTTTTAAAACTGGCATAAGTAATAGGACGGTAGTTTTAAAACAAAAAAAAATGGTATTTTTAACTTTGGGACTATTATTTTAAAACTAACGTAAGCCAAAAATACCTTTGCTTTAAAACCACGCTTTTGCGACTATTATGTTTTAAAACCACTTTTAAAACGACAAACACAAATATGTTTTTTTAGGTTTCCTTTGGCTTTTATATTTTAAAACCACTGTTTTAAAACCATTATCCTAAAACTATATACCTAGCCTATTTAGCTAAAACAAACAGTTGCGTAAAAATAAATTAGTTTTAAAACTAGTTTTAAAACAAAATTAGTTTTAAAATAACAGTTTTAAAACAAATAGTTGCGCGAAAAACAAGCTAGTTTTAAAACTGGTTTTAAAACGAAATTACTTTTGGGATAATTAGTTTTAAAACAAAGCCAATCTTAGGACAAGTTTTAAAATAAAGCTAGTTTTAAAACAGCCAGTTTTAGGATAGGTTTTAAAACAAAGCCAGTTTTAGGATAGCAGTTTACGAATAGGTTTTAAAACAAAGCTAGTTTTAGGATAGCAGTTTGCGGACAAGTTTTAAAACAAAGCCAGTTTTGGGATAGCAATTTGCGGACAGGTTTCGGGATAAAAGCCAATTTTAAAGCGGGTTTTAAAACAAAGCCAGTTTTGGGACATGTCCTAAAACTAGCACTTAATACAAGCGCGGTTTTAAAATAAATGTAGTTTTAAAACAAACGTTACGCGAAAATAAATTAGTTTTAGGACTAGTTTTAAAACAAATAGTTGCGCGAAAAACAAGCTAGTTTTAAAACTAGTTTTAAAACGAAATTAGTTTTAAAACAATCAGTTTTAGGGCGGAGCTAATCTTGGGACAGGTTTTAAAACAAAGCCAGTTTTAAAACAAAGCCAGTTTTAGGGCAGGTTTTGGGACAAACAGTTTTAAAACTGGCTTTATTTTAAAACTGTCCCAAAACTGGCTTTGTTTTAAAAACCTATCTGTCCTAAAACCTGCCTTAAAGCTGGCTTTGTTTTAAAACCTGTTTGTTCCAAAACTGGCTTTGTTTTAAAACCTATTTGTCCCAAAACTAACTTTGTTTTAAAAATTGTCCCAAAACTGGCTTTATTTTAAAACCTGTTTGGTTTTAACCACTAAGTTTTAAAACAAAATAATCTTAGGACAAAAATAATCTTAGGACAAAATAGTTTTGGGACAAAATGGTTTTAGGACAGTAGCAATTTTAGGACAAAGTAGTCCTAAAACAAAAATAGTCCTAAAACTTAAAATAAAAATAGTCCTAAAACAAAAAAGTCCTAAAACAAAAATATAAAATAGTCCTAAGCTAAGATAAAATAGTCCTAAAACAAACTGTAGCAGTTTCCGGACATAAGTAATTATCACAAAAATGGTCCTAAAACAAAAGCGGCAATCCTACATTTGTACTAAAACTACTTTTATCCTAAAACTGTTACTATTTTAAACGGCTTTTATCCTAAAACCACATTTATTTTCAGCATGTTTCCTAAAATGCATATTTCTATTTTAGGATTACAAGCGTTTTAAAACCACTTGATTAATTAATTGATTATGTTATCGGCTGTCCCAGCCACCCTACTGGTAGCTATGCAGCGTACAGCTATAAATACAGGTGCCCCCGCTTTTCGCTTCCGGGTAAAACGGCTCCTTTAAAAAATGTCCTGCTGCCACAAGCCGTTCCTGCCAAACCTGCTCCCCTTTTTGCTTTAAGCTGGAGCCCCGTATTTATAGCTCTAGTAGTTGTTTTGTGTTTATGCGCTTGTTAGGCCTTTCCTGGCCCTCCTTTGCTTTTGTTTACTAATTATCGCTTAACGCTAGGTGTATTAAAGCATTGTAAACGGGACTGCCCGGAATTTTAAAACCACTTTCGCTAGTTAAGCCTGTTTTTATTTACGCCCCGAAAACCACTTTTATCCCAGGACCAATTTTGTCCTAGGACTAATTTTGTCCCAAGAATACATTTGCCCTGGCAACCCATTCGCCGAGGGTACCATCCAGGAAAACAACGCTAGAAAGCTAAAAACGATGCAGGCTTACACCGACGGGAACTCCGTTAACGGCTATGTCGGCGCGACCGCCATTACACCAGCACCCACGGCGGGAATAAGCACGAAACGATACAATACATGGGCTTATCCACGACGCCCGCCGTGTACGTAGCCGAGCTTAAGGGACTGGTATTAGCTTTTTAAATCATACTCCGTATATATGGCATTTTCCGCCCCCGCACGTGTGCCATGTTTACCCCTCGCCCCCTAAATAAAAAGAATTTAAGCGACCCGAGATCCCAAGTGCTTCTCGGGACAGTACATCCTGGTCGAGGCGCTCCAAGCGTTTAACCAACTCCGGAGCTTTATTACTAATATCTCGTCGATGCTACGTATTTTAAAGTGCTGTAAACCGCACGGCCCCGAGTTGCTAAAAATGTCTCATCATGCCTGCTGGTCGAGCTACCAAGTATGCGCCGTGTCGCAAAGGAGCGGGTTTTTACGGGGGATCTACCGGCAAAGCCGCGTTACAGGACCCCGGTCCCCGTTAAAAACCCTCGTCGCCCTCGGCCGGTGCGTGACGCGCACCGGCCGAGGCCGACGAAAGCTCGATATCCTTACCGCGCACCCGTGTATATAAAGCCCGAGGGTTTCCCACCCTTAACAGCCTCTCCTACTAGTTCCTTAAAGGTAGAAATCAAGCCAATCGGTCAACTGCATGCAACCTTTACTTTGCAATACGCCGGATGTCCACATACGGCTGCTTACCTGCCCGCACTTGGTGTCGCGCGTTTGCCAATCCCGGGATGTTAAGAGGTGTGCCGTACGGCCTGTGGCTTACAACCGCACTCGATTGTGTAAAGGTAGGCTCGGAGGCTATTTCGCCTAATTGCCTATGCATACCGATGTTTAATGTCGAACGTTGCTTTGCCCGCCCGCACTTCGAGCCGGAAAAGATTTTTTTTTTTTATGGTATGTGTTTTGGGGGTGGGGGGGAATTGCTTGGCGGTTTCTTAGGTGGGTTGCTTCGAATGGCCTAAAAGATGGTGAAAGTAAGTTCGTAAGTCGTTATAAAGGATTGTGAAATTGTAGCTCGGGAGTTCGGGTGCTTTTGCGGGTTTGGTGGAAGCCAGCGGCCTTTTTTACCGGCCGTTTCGTTGCCCTGGCGCCTAACAACGCGGCTTTATCTGCGGGAATTTATAACTACACTGGGTGGGCCGCTAACGGAATCGGAACAAAAAAAGGCCCGAATCCCCAACTAACACCAGGATTACGTGAATGTAAGATAAGATAAGAACGCACGGACGAAAGTAATCTTTAAAAATTAGAAAGGAAAGCATATAATGCCATTTTGGCGCGAAAGGGAGCGATAGCGGCCCCAGCCGCTAACGCTCCTAAGCTGGAAAACCCAAGTACAAAACAAGCGTTTCCCTTCCAATGTAAACAAAACGTTAATTAAGGGATTGCCATTAGTTAATATTTTTTTTTTGCACTTTAGTTTAGCCACTAGGCGATTACATTAATTAACCTCATTATCCAAACGCCCAAAGTCACTCGGTTAACTGCTTCCGACTTAAGTACCCTACCCTAAAAAACAAGCTACTCCCGATTACGTCATCGCAATAGGCAACCGGTTACGGCGCTGGTAGGGCGTTCCAAAAGCCCGGCGATTCCCCTAAACTCCTTAATAACGTTAAGATTGGAAAGTTACCCGCCATACATGATTAAAACGGGGAGGAAGACCTTATCGCCGGTAGGCGGGAGGACTCGAAGCTGCGCGACAAGGCGGTATGGGGCCTGCGTTGTTATGGCAACGGAGGGCATTTCCGAGGAGGTTGTCCTAAACGAAGCGAACTTTAAAGGCAGGAGATTTGGCGTTACATAGGACAAGTAGTAATCCAAAAGTTGCATTCCGGACTGGCTTTTACAACTCGTTAAAAATATAAAAAAGCAAGCTAAATCGGTTTTTTTCGTAGTAAAGCAAAACTATAAGGGAACTAAAAACGGATACTAAGATAGGTTACAGGTTAGTGCGTAACTACAAAGCCGTTAGGGCTGTTACTGGCCGCTTTTCGCTCCAGGTGGCGGTTTTCTCCTAAGCAGTTTCTGTTTTAATTAGGCAGGGTAATAAAAAAAAAGCCCTACTTTCGATACTTTTAAAACCACTTAGTACATAATGTTCGTAAAATAACTTTTAGCCACCTCGTTTACTGCTTTACTAATAGCAATTTATGGCTGTTACCATATTAAATATGCATCCCACTCGTTACTTCCTGGTTTCCTTTGTTCCTACAAGTACTTAGTACGAAAACTACGCAAGCTAACGCTACCCCGCTGTTATGGCGTGGCGTAAGGTCCGGCTAACTTAGCCATGCACGTGCCCACCACCCGGCATTTAGGCGAGGGCACGAGCACGCACACTTTGTAAATTCCCTCGTTTTTTTTCCATTTTTAATTTTAAAGTTTGTTTAGCAGCTTACATGCGGCAATTGTGCCCGCCCATAACACCCGCAGTAAGGGTTACAAAAAACAAACCTTGTCGGGCGTGCAAGCATAACGTAAGGTGCAAAAGCCTAGCCCGAGCGTTTTAGGATAGATTTTCCACTTTACACGGCTTAAGTGTAGGACGATTTTCCCACCTTTACGACTGTAAACCCTTTTCCTTATGCACCGCCCATAAACTTAAAAAAAAAAAAAAAATGCTAGTCGAATTAGCGGGTTTCCAAAAATGGACTTGGAAATTACCGTCGAATATAAGCAAGTAAATGCTAACATATACGACCTTGCATTCCGCTTTTAATTTTTAAAAAGATCGTGAATTCCCTAGTAAAGAAAGCCCCACATGCGAGCCCAGCGCGTCGTCCCAGCTGCCGCCGAGCAAGGCAACGCTTTCAAAAGTTAAACTTGCGCACCTATAGCTTGGTAGCTGCGCACGAGCGCCGGCACTTATACGACACTCGTAGTCGCGCCGCGCGCCGTTATGCGCTTTAAGCGTGGTAATACCATAAGCTATCGCCCGGGGGCGGCAGCGGGGTTATAGGCAACGTAACCCTTAATAACGAACTTTTTACGTAAAGCGTCGGGGTGGGGCGAAAAGCGGATTTCCGGATAAGGCAATGGGTAAGCACCCCTGCCATATTTTTTGTGGAAGTGGGGTTAGGGTTTTTGCGATTAGGTTAAGTAAAGGAAAGCTTTTTACGGGTTGGGTTAGGTGGCGGATATAGTTGCCGACAATTTCGAAATGGTCGAGCCCCGTAAGTGTCCGCAGGTTACAAGGCTTTACATGGGTGTAAAGCTTGCAAATTTAATGCCACCTCCGACCGACGGACGGGTAAAGCCGAAGCCGAAACGTGGCACTTGTAAGACGGCCGGGTAAGCTTTGTTTACGGGCCTACTTTAAACAGCGGCTAGCTTAAAGGCATGCCGTCGTCCGTTGTTTTTGGCTACATGTAAAACGCGGTCGGTGTATACCAATTGTTACTGCGGTTGGGGTGGCTGCAAAGGAGTGGTTAAAAAAAAAATGTATTAAGAAAAAATTAAAGCCGGAAGCCGATGCGTACGTTGCATTTTATTTATTGCCTAAAGGGATGACGTAATGCGGGCCCGTGCGCTTTAAACCCCCTAATCGCCGTAACAGTCGAAATTTAAGCGCTTATCGACAGTGCCTTAATGCTTGGGAAACTTTTCACTATTCCATTAAAGTTTATCGAAAACTCGGTTTCGTTTCCATTCGCACCTTAAGTCTGCTCCTAACCAGATCGTCGTCCTGTGCTGCTTTCGCTCGAAGGTGCGGCTCCCCGGGCGGACACGCCGCGGCCACAAACAAGTTTATGCTTAAATAAACATTGGAAAAGATGGAGGCTTTTGCACCCTTTATTAAATGTTTCCTGCACCAATTACGACTGGACATGGTTTAATATTACGGCTTTACCAAAGTTACTAATGGTCCTATATAACCGATCCCGGATTACCTATTAAAGCTGTACTTTCCAAACTTCGGTTCCTATCCTCCAACCTAATGCTATCTACTCCCGTAATTACGACCGGCGGGGGGTAAAGTATTTCCTTCTTATTGTTAGCAGGCATTGCGCTATAAGAAAGGGGGAGTTTATACAAAATCACCAGGAAGCACAGGCGCGACGTTTTTGCTGGAACGAAAAACAAAGTTCATGCGTTTTACGGGCATTAAAATCGAGAAATAAATATTAACGCCGTAGTCCTAATGGATTTGGCGTCCAGTTTTAACCAAGGTTTTCCATCTCTTTCGGAAATTTTCACCCCTTTTATCTCTTTTTTTTGGTCGCTTAGCTAAAGGTACAAAACTGGTTTAAGCACTTTAATTTGTCGTGTTTATTTGCTTAAATGGACTTTGTGGTATGAATAACTAGTTGTTTACCGCGTGGGGAAATGTTTCCATAATTTTGTAAATAATTGCCGTTTAAAGCGGGGTCATTTACAGTAGTCGCTGGAAAATAGGGTTTTTAGTAATAAGGAATAATTAACCCCATCGCCCGTAGTACGCGATTTTAATAGTTAATTTATCCTTTAGCTCCCGGTGGTTACTGGTTTGTTTTCAACTGCCTTTTTATAGTCGGTACTTTTAAAAGCTTCGATGCGGCATTTTTTATAAACCTTTATTTTTGGTTTATAACGTAGCTGTTTCCAGCTCCGAATAGCTGTTTCCAGGTTTTTCGATCTTTTTTTCTAATTCCCAAAGTAGCCAATCGTACCACGCGATGGCCGTTTTTAAATCCTGCTTACAGGTTTGGCTTAGCGAAATAGTTTTCTAGCTTTGGATAACCGTTTCCAGCTCCTAAGTTACTGCTGCGACGTCGCTTAATTTATTGCATAAACGACAGCCTTTTTAATAGGGTGCTCCTTTATACTTTTGGGTACTTTTGGAAACATTTAAATACCAAAAATTAACAGGTGGAACTTTTAATTATATTTTCACCTTCGCCACTTAAGCCACTTTTGGCTGTTAGTATGTTAACCTGGGACCGTTATGTTACTTCCCGTTACTCGCGTCGCTACCTTGCCTCCTGTAACACACCTAGCCCAAAGCGGCTTCCCAATTGGGCCGCCCCGTTTGGAGCAGCCAAACGCATGGGCTTGCGTCACTTGTGTTATGCATGCGTTAACATTATTAACTTAAGGCTCCACTATTGCGTTTCGATTTCGCATAAGGTACTGTAACTCCTCGCCCCACCAGTCCCATCACCGTATGCCACTGTTACGGCCAGCAGGGCCTTTGTAAATAGCTGGAGGTGCGGGGCTTTTAGGGACCCGCAGCCCTTATCTTAAATAAGAACGAGCCCTACCAGCGGGCCCCCCTTACAAAATTGGGGATATCCCAATTTTGTGCAGGCCGGGCCCTCCGGGCCTCCCTTTTTTCTGCAAAAAAAAAAATCTACTTTACTGCTAACGTTTACTTTGCCTGCTTAACAGCCTTAATAGCTACTACGAGCAAGCTAAGCTTAAGATTTTGGAAGAACGTCTTTCCGACTGTAAAAGTTTGCGTTTTTCGAAATCGCCTCCGCCAGTTGTTTACCATGCCTCGCGTTAGCTGGGACCTTAGCTGGGATTTGGCGAATTACACAAGGTGCTTTTTGGATTTGGCATGGCACGATTTCGCCCTTTGCGGTATTACTAACTTTAACGCACTTTTCCTTAAGCATTTTGCGATGGCTTCCTATAGTACCCACTTGCTTAAAGGACTTTCGAATCGGCTTGGGTGCCTTACCACCCCAACCAAAAAAAAAAAAGGAATACGAAACTGTTCCGTCCTGTATTGCCTGCCATTGGAACCTCGACGAGTACTTTAAAAAAATTGGAAAAAAGCTGGAATGAGTAAAAGTTAATTAGTGGCGTACCGAACAAGTTATAAAATTTTTTTTTAGCTAAATATAAGGGGAAATGTAAGCTTTTATTAGTCCTTTTAAATTCCCCATTTTTTTTAATCGGCGTGCCTATATTGACGTGGCGAAAATGTTCCCATCCAACTCCCATAAGGTCTTTTCGAACAACCTGCCTTTAGCTTTTTTACCTGCATATAATTTGCTTCCCTAACGTGCACGCCTTTTTTTTTTTTTTACCACTGTAACGAGCGATGGATATGCACGCAACATTTTTAAGCAAGGTTTGCATCCCTATTTATAATTAGCAGGCTAGCTGGTTATGCATAGGCGTGCGGTGCTGGTTCGTAAGTTCGTGCACCCCTTGTTAGCCTAACCCCCTGTTGGCCACCTCGTCAGCCCCACGGCCTCGAATCGTCGCGCGTACTTCAATTTTACGGGATTTCATCAATTTTAATCCGTTTTCCTTACTTTTTGCTGCATTCGAACGCTGAAATGCCGGAGAAAGCGTATATAGAAAAGGAGGTCGAACAGGCCGTCGCCGCCGTGCAAGCGAAGGTCCCAATCGCGAAGGCCGCCCGACTTTGGGGTATACCGAGGTTAACCTTACGGCACCGTCTTAAAGGCTCTCTACCCATCCGACAGGCACAAGAACCGTACCAACGGTTAGGACCTGAGCAGGAGAGGCCCTTAGCAAATTGGGTTCTTGTTTAGGCCTCCCTAGGCCTCCCTTTAACGCATGAAGAAGTTCGATTTTTTGTAAAGGAGATCCTACGCCGGAAGGGCACCGAACCGGCCCTCGGGAAGCGCTGGATTAGGCGTTTTCTGCGAAGATATCGGAGATCCGGGTCGGCAAAGGCCGGCGCATAAAGTCGGCCCGTTTCAAAAGGGCTACTACGGAAGTAATAGAGCGGTGGTGGCAGCGCCTGGAGGTCCCGGAGGTGGCCCGAATCAAGCCGGAATATACGTATAATCTGGACGAGGGCGGCCTACAGGAGGGCAAAACGGGTAACGGGCTCGTCCTAGGCCTCGCGGAGGCCCGGCTTTTGCAAAGAAAAAAGCCCGGATTTCGCACTTGGACGAGCTTTCTCGAGTGCATTTCGGCCACTGGAGTTTCGCTTCCTCCCCTTATTATTTTCAAGGGAAAATACGTGCAGGAGCAGTGGTTTCCGGAAAATCAAAGCCAATTCCGAGGCTGGCAATTCACCGCAACGAAAAACGGCTGGACTTCTAACCGTACTGCAGTAAAATGGCTGCAAAAGGTCTTTCTCCCTCGCACGCGACCCCCTACCCCTAAACCCCGGCTTTTAATTTTAAATGGCCACGGATCCCATATAACCAAAGAGTTTATGTATTTTTGCCTCCAAAATAGCGTTTATCTCCTTTATTTACCCCTTTATTCCTCGCACGTTTGGCAGCCTTTAAACCTATCCGTGTTTAGCCCTCTTAAACACGCCTACCGCAAAATAATCGGCTCCCGGGCTTTATTTACCTGCTTAACTGTGGCCGGAAAAAGGCGCTTCCTACAGGCTTATGCCTCCGCAAAATCACAAGCCCTTACCCCTTATATAATTAAGTCGAGGTGGCGGGCATCGGGCCTTTGGCCCCGGAATATCCGAAAACCCCTATTAAGCCGACTTTTACTCGAAAACTCCAACCAAAACAGTTAACGAGCCAGAATTTAACAATTTGCAAAGGATATTAGGGCCAAACAACGTTTAAAGGTCCTTTCCTTGCAGTTCCGGGTGCCTTTGGAAACTCCCAAACGATCCCGAAAGTTGGCCTCCCAAATCAGCGCCTTAAGGCCCCGACTTCCAGCAAGCCCTACGGCCCGACTTTTTTCCGGAAGCTCCAAAAAGGTTATAAGGCGCGTGAATTCGAATTAGCTAAGGCCCTGCAAAAAATTAGGCGGCTGGAGGCCGAATTGGAGGCACGGCGGCCTCGCAAAAGGAGGAGGGTGGTGCCGGATCCCAACGAGACCTTCGTGGATATCCGGCGCGTTGCAAAGGCAGGGGGGCAACTTAAGGAAGCAAATGATAAGCATCAAAAAGCGCGGAAAGTTTTAATTAGGAATTTATATACAGTTATATCGAGGTTAGTTAAATAAAGGTAGAAATATGCAGTCGAATGCACTAGGTTTAGTCGTGATCGGGCCTGTGCAAGGTGGCCAACAGGGGGTGCACGGACTTACCCGGCCAACCAGCTCGGCTTGTTAATACTCATTATCACGTCGACTTTACGTGCGCACGATTAAGGGGCAGTGGTATGCCTGGGTGGAAATTGCTTAATAAACGCCGTAGGATTCGATTTGCTTTCGGTTAATGCCTCGAGGACCTCCGCCACACGAAAGGCGCCTTTAATCGCGAAATAAGCCGCCCCTAATGTTAAACGCGGGGCGCCGGGCGGCTTTGAAGTCGGAGCCGAGCTTACGTTACCAGCTATTACCAGCCACAAACCTAAACCAGTTTGCATGCCAGGAAACGTTATTTAAAAAGGGTTGGGCCCGGCTGCTGCTTCCGTATCGTAAAGTTTTAAATCGGTAATAGTGCTGCGCGAGGACCTACTGCGGGCACGACGATAACCTGGGTTTAGCAACGTAACTTTGCACCTTGCTTGGGATATAAACAGGATGTTAATCCATGTAATTTAGCGCGTGCATCCAAAAAGGGCCTACCCTCGTAAAGCAGCAGGCCTAAGGACCGTGCGCTCCCACAAGCTTATAAAAGGGGATTTTGCGATCCTGTAAGGAGTTAGCCCGTGCGCCGGTGCCTTACTTTACCCACGAGAGCGTTACCCACCGGATTATCACCTCTTTTTAAGAACACAAACAATACAAAGCTATTTCCCTTTTTTGCAAGCGGCCTTGCGGCCGCCTTACACCTTTAACAAATCCCCTTTGTTACGGTTTTCGTATCGGGCAAAAAGACGAGGTTGCGATGTGCCCGAAGGTTGATTTGGCTATTTAAAGCTAAGGAACAGGAAGGAATCGCGGTGCTCCGCACCGGGATTGATTGGCAGGGTTTTTTGTGCGGTTAATTAAAGCACGGGCCAACGGCCGCCACGTGACCGCCCTTCCTGGAAGGGCTTAAAAACCGGCCAGCCCAAAAGGGCCTGCCGTGCCATAACACCCTTCCTGTAACTAAATTCCTTAAAGAATCATGCATTATTACAAACACCAGTTTAAAATTTATAAATCTTTGTTTATTCCTTTTGGAAATCTCCGTGCTTACAGGAGTACCACTCCTACCAACACAGGAACTTATTGGTCGAGATTTCAACTGTGCCTTGGCCGTTTATATAAAACCCCCCCGGCATTATAATGTTTTTAGCAGCCTTTACCCCTTCCAAGCGATTACGCATGCTGGAGCTTAAAGCCGACTTTGCTTTAGCTCCGACAGCATTAGTGCGGACCGGAGCTAATCCCTTGCCGTCGGACGACATGGTGAAGCTTTCGTCCCCCCGGCTCTTTCGTTAAATACTGCTGGTGCGGCGCGGCCGTATCGTAGCGGTCATCCCCCAAAAAATTATGCAAAGCCAAACTAGGATTAAATAGAATTGGGATAATTAGATTGGCGAAGTGTTACCGAATACCTAAAAACGACTTTAAAGCAGGTAGCTGCGGCGCGACGTGAACCCGCTTAGTCCCTTATACGCTTAAGCGAAATAAACGGCGTTCCGCCCGCGCCTTCCACGGACGCGTGGCGTTCGGGGCTGTAAGGTGGCGAGCCGGGCTCGACGCAAACCGTGTACTTACGCAGGTGCAAATCACTCGTCCTTTACCACCCGATCTCGACTAACTCCAGCGTTTCCCCTCGTTATTACTAAAGGCTTTGGTTCCATTAAGGCTTTATCGCGACATTTTGCCGATTACACGCCCCTTTTAATGTTAGCACGACCGCGTTCCCCATACCCGGCACTAGCCGCGTTTGGAAGCGCGTTTTAAGCCACGCCGTAAATGTAACAAAAAGTGAAAGGTTTTTAATCGAAATTTCCATTCGGCTTACCGTTTATACCTGTTTCGCCCGAACCTTTACCACCTCCTTTTATGGAACAAAAGGAACCGTGCATACCGTCCACACACTTAAAAAACTACGGCGGCTTCCGCAACCGAAAAAAAAGGGTTGCCGACGACTAACATTTAACACAGCGCGATTGGCTGCGATGGTTGCAAACCGCGGCCGTAATATCGATATATGGGTTTAGCTTAAACCTAGCTAATTATTTTAGCGGCCCCTGTTCCCAAAACTCCACATAACCGAAGTTAAGCTAATTTAACCCGCCTATTAATTTCCTTAAGCAAACCAAAAGCGCCGATTTCCCATTTTTGCGACGGTTGCCGGAAACTTTCCGAGTAAAAGTGCGGTTTTAAAACACTTTAACCCTCCACTTACTAAGCGCCGAGCGGACCGAGGCTCCGAGGAAGCCGGTGGGTGTTACTGCTTTCGAGCGCCGTCGCGGCAGCTTAAAAAAGCCGCGCTCCGGCTGTCGCGCCCCGGTTATCGCGCCCAGTCGTTTCCAGGTTCCATCGCGCCCGAACTCCCTACCTTCGCTTTAGCTATCGCTAGCGATGTGACGCCGGTGTTAGGTTTTGTACGCCCTATTCCTCCTCGGAATTGGCAAAAACGGACCGACGGATTTATTTTTTCAGTTTTGTTTCGTGCGACTTTCGGGATAACGCTAAGCAAGCTGTTTGCGATAATTTGCTTTTAAATGTTACGGTATATTTAAAGGGATTAAAAGGCGATGCTGCAATTTATCCTAAAGTTGGATTAGCGATCCATGCCTACAAAAGCAAACAAAAGTGCGTTGCGCCCTGCTCGAAAGGCGCGACCTACAAACCCTATAGCGGGGTTCCGAAACAATTATGTAATGGTTAACCCCGCGGTGGGATTTCGATTTGCCTTGTAATAGCGCGCAAGCTTGTAAAAGCACTCCGGTTGGGTTATTACTATCCGGGGAGTGGTCGGGACAGTAAGTAGTGTTAAAAACGGTTAAAACCAATTCAATTTTGTATTACGTTATTAAAATTGTTCGAGCGGAATGCATTATAACAACCACATGTTTCGATGCATTACAAGTTTTCCAAATCCAATTTATCCCCAGCTCGCCTTTAAATGTCTCGAAAGCGCAGTCCCACAAGCCTTTTAGGCCTTCCAGCGGCCTTTGCGTCCGCGAAAGCGGACCAAGCAGGATTACCAGGAGCAGCGGCAGCGCCGTGGCCAGTACACCCGGAATTCGCCGCTCCCCCCGGCAAGTAACTTTCGGATATGCTAAACAAGCCGGCGACCCAGGACAGCGGTACGAAGACGAGGGCGATATATGTTAGCCGCGTGATTTTGCCCGACTGGGCGATCGACTGCCGCGAGTCGAGCAGTTGTACCATAGCCGTCGCTATAGGGATTATTTGCTCCAGCGAGTGGCTGTGGTCCCTAAGCTGCGATTGCAAAAAGCCGATATCTTTAAAAACCAGGTCCCAAGGTTGCTGCTATTTGTCGACACCATTGTCGTCCGCTGGCCGCTACTTTTGCTGCTTGCGAGGAAGCCAGTGGTAGACGAACTCGGCGAAAAGGGCCAGCTTGTGTTAGCTTTGCTTGCACGTCGCCGCCAGCGCTGGAAATCGATAATGTCGCTGTCGTGCAGCCGATTGTGGACGTCCCGTAAGGTATATTTATAAAACTTAACGTATCGGCTGGCTAGGTGAGTGTAAAGAACCCATTCGGCCAGCGTGATGCGGATCGGGTAGTAGCCCAGGGTGAGGATGTCCGATGGTTGCATGGCATTGGCCGAAAACCCCTGTAGCCGGCAGTAATTAACGAAGTAGTGGACGAGGCTGCCGAATATGGGCCTTTGGTAAGGAGGATTTTGCAAGCCACAATCGGCGTTTCCGGTGGCCGAAAAGGATGGGAAGGGTGCCGGCTGTACGAAGTCCTAAATGTTACGGCGATTGGGGGGTTTAGGGCGCACGGGCCCGCATTACGTCATCCCCTTAGGCAATAGATAAAGTGCAACGCACGCATCGGCCTCCGGCTTTAATTTCTTCTTAATACATCTCTTTTTTAACCACTCCTTTGCAGCCACCCCAACCGCTGTAACACTAAAAGCCACCATGTAAAGGTTTGCTCGAATGCTTTATTATATTTCCCGCATTTACAGTGGCAACGACCCTATTAACTGGGGTATTAACAAAAACGAGGCCTAAAATAGATTGGTTAGGACCTATGTGGGTTAGGGCCGAGCTTTGGGGAAACCTACAAATCCACGAGCCGTCGGCCATCCTTCGCAGTAACGTGAAGCAACATCCCGCGCAAAAGCAAGTTGTCTTCCCGATAGGGGAGGCAGTTGGCGGACGTTGCGTGGGGGTTCGAGTCCGTTTTAAAAGCGTACGGCGGGGCATCGAACGTGGACGAGTTCCCCAAATATATTATGTGCTAATAATGAATATATAAAAACCCCTTTTCGGCAAGTTGCGATGGAAATAAAGCAAAGGGAGGAGGAGGCGGCGTTTTTTCGATGTTTTAAAAGTCGGCGTTTACATGGCCTGCGAAAAACACCGGGTCCACGTCGAGGATTTCGCGAAGGAGGATTAGCGCCTAAGGCTGGATTTGTTCGACGAGGATAACACGCATATAAAGTCGCGGTCCGACTGTTAAGGAGTTTAAGCTAGCCAGCAGTTAAGAAAGCTCGTGTTTTGCAACTTCGTGCGGGGTTGGAGGTTTCCTGCCGTTTGCGGGGTATCGATAAGGACAAATTTGCTATCACCGACGAGCGGTTTAACGTATCGAGCTATGCTTTTAATGCAGGGATTTATTCGGCTTCGAACCACGATAAAATCCTTGTAAAACCGTTATGGGGTGGCTATCTTTCTAATTCTTTGCCCTTTTTTTCCCAATCGGCTTCGGTTATGCTTGCTGCCTTTCAAAGCACGGCAGGAACGAGCATTAATAAATATTAGCTGGGCATGGCCACATTATCAAGTTATAGCGCCACGTTAAACTAATAAATTCTGCACATATAGCCACCTTGGAAAGTGCAAATTCAGCTTGGGCAAAAGGCCCTCGTTTGGGCCAAAAAAGAGACGGAAAGGATAACCCCGCTTTTTCCAACCTGTCCTTAACTTCGCTTGTTAAAATACCTCTTCCCACCGCTATAGCATTTCAATTGTTGGTGCCGTTGCATGCAAGGCAGCCTAGGCCCGATACTATTACCAACTTAATCCTTTAAACGTCGTTTCGACCACCGGACGCAAGGCAAAATCACAATGAAATCCGAATCTCAAGTGCCAGCTCGGGCAAATGAGGACTGGCGCCCGGAGAAGTCACCTTAGGCGGAACTTCCTCTGCCAACTAAGGGCAACTCCTTTTAAGCCGCTGCTTAAAAAGATGAGCGACTTCGTCCTAAAACTCACGCGCCGACGAAACCGCGTGTACCTCATCTCATCCCCCGGCAACGGCAAGGCAACTCCGGGCCAAAGTCGACAGCTTAATTAAACGCTGGCAAATGCCAAACATAAACGACCCCAAAGTAAGGAGTAAGCTCCTAAAAAGGGCTTTTGTCCGCGAGATTTAGCCCGCCGTGCAAGGTGATTACAAGAGGATAATGGAGGGGCTTAAGGAGCTGTTAAACGAAGGTTTTTAAATGAAAACATTTATGCTGAGCTTTCCGCGCGAGTTAAAAAGGTCGAGTTTATCGACAAGTCTTTTCGGCGACGTGACGATTATTTCGCTAAGGATAAAAAACAGCGATTCGAAAGCTTAAACGACGTGCTGCGCCACATACACGACCTAATCGGGCTGAGGATCGTCGTGCTATTTCGAAACCAGCTTACCAAAGTAAAGGTGTTTATCGAACGGACCTTTTTACAGCAGGGCGAGCCCACCTACTTTTCGCCCGATCGCGAGGTCGGCTAAAAATGGACGAAGTTCGAGTTTAGCGCCTACGAAACCCTTAATTATAGCCTTAGCCACCGAACCGGGCGATATCGCGACGTAACCTTTAAATTGCAACTTACGGGCCTGGCCGAACACCTGTTTAACATAGTTAACCATCCCTTTTTATATAAACGCGCTTATGGGCCCCTTACCGAAACCGACGAAATGGTTTTAAACCAGCTGCACGGTTACGCAAAAGGCTTTACGCTTTCCATTCGGCAACTTGTAAAGGATAAGCTAAGGCCGCCTTTTTAAATGCAAGGTATCCAATAAGGAAACGGAAATGCCGTAATAGTTATAACCCACACTTTTTATCCAGGGTTATACAAAAGTTCGACACCGTCGTTAACCACATTATAAAAGGTGTTAAAAGTGGCGGGATGCCAATTAAAACCGGCGATTAAAAAGGCCCTGCAAAGCAGTTAAGCGAACTGTTTAGGTAGGTGATTTTACCATCCCGCTCGTAGCATATGCCCTCATTGCTAACGCTTTAAAAGCCAAATCCAAATTGCCGTTAACGACGCTAAGCGGTACCATAACATACCGTTTCCGCGCAACGAAGCCCTTGTAAAGCTTGGCGACATTTTCTTAAAGCTCGAAAAGCTGCTCCAATCGTGGACCAAGTCGCAGTCCGCGGCGTTATAGGGTTTGGGCGGGTCCGGGTAAGGTTTACCGACTGCGTTAAAATAACAAACTAACGAGGCAAGCAGCAAAACGCAAATGGCGCTCGAGTATGCGTACCGCCGGTGGTATAACAGCGCACCCTGCTCGGTTTTTTAAGTACATGCCGATAACGAGGCGACGTTCGCGCAGGACTACTAATCGATTGCAAAAAAATTGCGCTTGCTGGCGAACTTGCAAAGCGAAAAGCTGCTAAGGCAACGCTTAAGCCATAATATTTTAAGCTAACCTTAAAACGCGAAATCATCCCTTCGTTTAACAGGACCAACGGATTGGTAAGGCGGCACGTCGGCCCTTTCCGACCAAGGCCCTTAAAAAGTGAAAGTTCGCTGCGTTTACTTATTTGTTATTTTTCGCAGCTAGCTATAACTGATTACCCCTACCAAATATCGCAAAAGCAGGCATGCGAAAAAGGAGGCAGCTCCGATCGCAAATGTGCTTTTAATAACTCGATTAATTTAAAATAGCGCAATTCCTGCTACCCTCGCAAGGTTCGCTGCGAGAAGATATCGGACTCGTTTTATCGACGCTGCGAACGAGGTGGTCGGGAATGCGTAAATCCACAGGTAGGTTATAACTAAACGATTAAAACTTGTTCGAGCTAACATTCGGGTTCCAACCAAAGAAAATCCTGCAGCCGTTAACCTTTGTCGGATATCGGCCCCTAATATCCGCTTTTAAAAGAAATTCGGCTAACACCGAAAAGCGGCCAGCGAAATCGGCCCCGGGGAAGCATTCGACATGGGAACTTTTTAAGTGGGCAAGGCACATAAGGTTGGTGTGCCGGGTGGTTAGGATATGTTAAACGCTAACGGGTTGGATTCCGAACCGGCACATGCCCAGGAGCATAACCCGCGAGTAAATACTCCCCCAAATACCCCGCAATTACCGACACGGGCCTCCATTACAAGGTTGGTTTTAGCCTGTTACGTCCACTTTTTTTAAATGGGGAGGATGGGATAGCAATGGCTACCAGCGGTAGCGGCCGACCTTAACACCGAAATCGGCATTTTTACGGCTTAAGCAATGCCGATTGCTTTTTTAAACGAGCCACCCCCATGGCCATTTAAACGCACGCAAAAGCAGCAAATGCCCAGCTTCGAAATGACGTAAAAATTTAACTCCCTTCGACCAAAACGCGGTTAAAATAGCAAGGGTGCTAAACCGACATTCTCCTAGCTACACAACCAGCGATTAGCAAGGCGGGGCGCCTCCTTTAGCGGGTTTTCCTCCCGGCGGCTGCCAAAACGTGGGGGACAAGCAGTTAAATTTAACTGGGCTGGTTATTCCTGTAACACAAGGCTATAATACATCTTCGCCGCAAACCATTTGGCTTATGGACGGGCAGATTCGAAGGACACCGCTTTTAACACATCCGTTGCAGCCAGCGACTAACGGCGCGACACGCAGGTAAAGTTTGGTATATCGACGCATACGGTGGGACCCGGGGAATTTAACGACACACGGCCAGCGTTGCCGCGCGACTTCGTTAAGGAAGTGCTGTCCGACTTGGGGTTCGTCGGTAAATAAAGTTAACGCATTACGGTTTAATGTAAAAAGTCACCCCCTAAAACTTCGCACTTATTTACATGCCATTTTTTAATCCTCCACAGCATCGAAAAACGCGGTTAAGCTTTATTACACCGTAACATGTCGGTAACCTTATTACCGCGCCGGCGAAATAACTGCGGAGCCGGATAGTATCGGGGGCGAAATCCCATGCTTGTAAATAAAATGGAAAAATAATGGATTAAATGGAGGAAGGGATTAAGTGCTTACATAGTATTAAAACTGTAAAACTGTAAAACTGTATTTTTATAGTGGTAAGGAGTAACCCCTAAATAATTTCGCACTGTTAAATGTATATGGTACGAAAAAGGCGGGAACAGCCTTTTAAACACCCCTTCCCAAAATGTAAACTATTTGTAATTAAAACAAGCCGTAAAATAAGTGGCGGATAGTTTGTATCCTTCGCGGTTTTTCGGGCATAAGTCGCCGCTGCACCTCCTCCCGAAACGCGTTATTAACGGTTTCGCCTAGCCTAAAAGCCGGTTAGCTTTGCTGCGCTGTTACGGCAGCGGCCGGCGAAAACGACAGTATAGCCGGCAGTAAAACTCGAAATTCCGCGGCCCCTGCGGGCTGCCCCGAAAAAGCGGAGGCGCGTCCGAGGCGATGCCGTTAATCCCGGTGTATGCAGGCTTCCCTTTCCAGCAAATTACCTTGTGGCTTGTTTAAAATGTGCTAGCATATTTGGCGGCAGCGACGTTTGGGTTTTGGTGTTTTTTTGCAGCCGCGGGCGCCGTTGCGAAAGGCCGCCCTTACCACCTTTGCGGCCCGTCGGATTCGGATTGCAATCCGGCCATTACGGCGCTGCGGCTTTTATTTCTCGGGTTTATTAGCGGGTTTATACTGTTAAAGTAGGATGGTAACTAAGTCGAAACGATACGGCAATATGAAAGGTTAGTTTTCGAGTTCGACCGGCTGTTGCAAGTTAAGTGCCGAATTAGCTAGTGATAGTGGCGATTTTATCGGCCAAGTATTTATCCTGGTCGTCGAGCAGGGTGAAAATTCGGACTTAAATGATCGAAACGGTTCCATACGTTGGAAGCACTTTATTTTTTAGCTAACGGGTTGCATTTGGCTTTAGCTACCTAAAGGGGTAAGCGTAACATGGTTGCCGTTTCCTGGCCGGTACTTTCGTGCAGCTGAAAAGGTGCCGCACCTTTATGCATTAGGAATCCTTTTAAACCTTCCCCGAAAGGAACTGCTAACAGCGTTCCCTAACCACCCAACTTTCGTAGCATATCCCGAAGTACCGGTTCCTGTTAAAAACTTTGGTTAACATGTTATATCCTTAAGCGCAAAGGTCCACGGAAACTAGCACGGATAATAAACCACGCGGCGGCGCCTCCTCGGCGCCATTTGCATAAACAACCACTCCACCAGCCATTTTTAATCGACGGCGCCACGGCCGGTTTGCTCCTTTTAAACGCGCCATTTCATATGGTAATAAGGCTGCGTTTAAAAGTTAGCTGTAAAATGTCCACCTCGCATTCGCCTTAACAGTAATGGACCGTTAAACCGCTCCTCCTTATCGGCTTAATAGCTGGTATAAGCGGGTATACGGCCTTTTTTTGTTGTAATTGTGCTTAGCGCATGGTGGTTGCATCCACCTCGACCTTAAAAAGGCCTGCGGGTTTAATTGGCAAGCACGCACGTTATATCCAAACATTAGCATCCAGTTTTAAACGCCACCGAACGAAAGGCTTATCGGCATCGCATAATTTTGGAAGCAGGGATGGAAATTAACTATAACAACTATGTGGACGCGCCATTTCGCATAGTGGCGACCGACGCTGCGCCCAAAAAGGTTTGTTACGGATATCGCCCAAGCCAAATTGGTTTAACGCGTTCGCGAAGCGCGTTTTCGTGTGATTCCGCGCCCAGGCTGGCCCGTAACGGCCGCCGCCGTGTTCCGGCACCGAACTTACCCCCGGCCGTTTTGATTTCCAGTTACGACGATATCGCAGCACCGCCGTAAAACCACAACAGTTTGTGTCTCCTTATAAAGCTACCAGCCCATTCCGCGAAACCCTACCCTTCCGGGCTCGAATAGCGCTATAAGCAAGTACCTATCTCTCCCGGCGCAGTACTAGCAGTACCACCAAAGCTGCCTAACCACAGCTTTAATGCTCCCGCAAACCTCGACCTTTATGGCTCGTTCCGGCGCATTACTCCCGCATTTGCTCCTAAACATCGTGCTTTTCCAATGCTTATCCTTATACCAGCCGACGAGGTTATCCGCGAGCTAAGGTCTTATCTCCTTACGCCCAAAGCCTTTTAATGCCCCAGCCGCAAACCCTTTAGCAAGAGGCCGACCTCCCGACGCGCGTTGTTAGCTCGCAACGTCGTCGCGGTATTTTGCCGAGTGCGCCTGGACGGCCTTAAGCTCCGGTCGCTGGTAGCGTCGCGCTAAGAACCACACCCCTAAAAGGACGCCGACGGCAAATTCCCGTGCCCGCACTGCAACAAGACGTATTTCCATGCTAAGCATTTTAAAAGGCACCTTTGACGCAAGTGGCGCGCGAGCCCTAAATTTTGTTCCCTTTCATTCGGGCATATTTTAACTATTATATAATTTTTTACAAACACGGGAAACCGCCCTTACATGTGCGTCCTTTACCGCGACACGTTTTCGTGCATTTTAAAGCGCTATTTCCAAAAGTGCTCGATTTATCGTGGCAACCCCACTAGCGTTAACCATTTGTCGCATCCTTATACGTACTTTAAAAGTTAGGCAGCGCAAATGGCTATAGGTAATAAGGATAAGCTTAGCCACGTTAACGGCGTGGGCAACGTGGGCCCGAACGGCGTCGTCCGCCCTTTCGACGGCGCTGGAAATATGTTTAATAACGACGATAACGACTTTATATTCCTACTTAATACAACAGCTATCGGATTAAAATAGCATGCCCGCCATTTTTTGGTGGTGGTAAAGGGCAGGTGGTAAAGGGCAAGTGTTAAATAAACAGCTTGGAGGACTTTTGGGAGCCATGGTAAGCTTTAATGGCCGGCGATGTAAATGCAAATACTTAAAATAAACTATTTACAACTGGGTATTTTGCATTCCAATTATGCTTGCCTTCGGCACAACCTGCCGAACTATTAGTTAAAGTGCTGCCGGCGGTAGGAGGTTTAAAAGCAACTATAATTACCAACCCTTAAAGTGGTAACCGGGGTCGCGGCCAAAATGTACTAATCGTAGCTAAAAGTACCGATATTATTGTCCTTTTCCATCACCACCTTATCGGGGTTTTATTTCGGGTTGGCCGCGTTTTTAAAAGTGACGGAGGACTTTTATAACCTTTCCCAAAGCAGGTGTCGGCGGAGGGATTCGGTTAGCTCCGTGGATAGTATGTTGCGTTTGGTAGTCCTGGGCGATAGTGCTGCCTAGGGGGCGTTAGTTACGGGTGTTAGGATCGGTTAGGCTGCCAACCTTGGGATCTCGTTAATGGATTTTAAGGGAGCGGTTCGGGTGCTGTAAAAGGTGGCCTGGAGTTACGTGGGTGGCAACTGTTACCCCACAGCTTTAAACCTATGCACTGGCCCTGGTATTTTGGCCCTCGCGTGCCCTAGCCCGCGATCGAGTAGAGTAGCCCAGGAACAATTAACAATCACTTTGGGTGCTTGTCGTCGCGCACCTTTATCAGGTGCCCTTTTTCATTACAGCGGGTCGTCGTCCGAGCCGCTATAACGAGACGAAGGATAAGCCCTGGCGCGGCGAAACAAAGGACGGATCCTGGCGCGGCGGCCGGCCCTAGCGGATTGCTAGCGTCGATTGCGAAGCGCCCCTGCCCAGCCTTGCTTATCGGTTCTTACCCTCCAGGGCGAGCGTAAGAAGCGATCGCCGAAAGATTAAATTTACCTTAAAGTCGACCCGCTGGAAGTCGAGCTCCTCACTTTCCTCGATCGAGTCTTCCCATTTAAATGGGTCGTCGTCGTTAATCGCGCACTCGTTAACGTCGCCGGCTTTAGTTTCCGGCGGAATTGTCCTGGTTATAAGCTGGTTGCTAAACAACGTTTCCTTTTCCTGTGTTGGGAACATCCCGGCCTTGGCCGAGTGTATCGCGCTTTTAAGCGAGTTGTTATTTTCGCTTAAAAAGTCCGGCTGCTTTTTTAACTGCACGGCTTTTGCTGGAAGGGACGATGTCGGCTCCGGGATCGAATCGATAGGGGCCGGCGTAAGCTGGGGGGTTCGAAATATTGGGATACGCGTGGTGGAAAAGCTAAAAACGACGTCACGGCCGGCTTTACTCGGAAATGCCTTGCCGGCGTCCGGGTTACTTATTATAAAGGGAGGTAGGATGGCAAATGTTTTTGTTTTTTTCTCCTTTGCTTTAAAAGCTGGAAATAATAACCGGCATTACGGGGGCGGCCGGGGGCTCCTTTTGTTGCTATTATGCAACCGCTTTTTCACGTAAACAAAAAAGCAAAAATAAGGACATCGATAGGAGTTGCTAAAACCGCACCTTTTGCGGTGGCTAAATGCATAAAAGGAGCACCCCAAAAAGAGGAGCTTAAACGCGTTTGGTCGCAAACGCGTTTGGGAGGTTTTAGCGGGTGGCGTACCGATAAAAGGAGTTGTAATTCGCAAGCTGCTCGCGGATAAAAGCAGCCACCCGGAAACCACGTCGCTACCTTCCACTATGGAAAGCGGGGTGTAAATCCATATAACCATGCGAATCGCGCGCTTCGGCATTGTATGTGGCGTATTGGTTTTAGGAAATATACGCGTAGCCCATTAGCATGGGGTTTCGATATTGTATTAGCATTAAAACCAGTCCCGGCCGGCTTAAACTTTTAAAAGTGGCTTCGCAGCGGGCGGTACTGTAGCAAATAATTAGGCCCGGGTGACACTAGCTCCGCCACTGTTAAAAGCATCCTGGCAAGGTGTTAATAAAGTGTATCTTTTAGCTAGGTCTTAGTACGCAGTTAAGCAGCACACATTTTCCACCTTTATGCCCTTTTTAAAAGGGGTATTAGCATCGTTCGCATCCAGGGACGATACGCCGCTCCCCGAACCGCATTCTCCTCTCGCTTCTCTTTTCCCATATCGCTATCGCGCATAACCCTAATGGCCCGGTGGAATCCTTAACACACCGCAATGTCCGTTATCCCTTCGTCCCGCAATGTTTTATAAAGCACTTTCGCGACATCGACGCAATGCTTGTCCGATACTTCCCAAAATGTCCCAATAACGTGCCGGAATCCTGCGAGCTAAAAGGCGCTAACAAGATGGATTCCCTCGTCGGCGAGCTGTACCACCTCGTTAGCTCCGGTCGAACAAGCCGAGAAATATCCAAAAAATAGCGCGTTCTTTTGGAGTTTGGTCGCGGAGGTCCCCCACGGTTAGCGGGTTGGTTTTCCAGTCCTCGAAAAGCAAATATTTTCGCGAGGGCTCCGTTGGATCCGACCGCCCGTAGCCGGCAAAGTGGAATATTTTAAACGCCCGCAAGTTGTTAAAAACGTCGTTTTTGTGCAATGTCGGCCTAATCGGCGTTAACTGGAGCGACGGGCAAAAACCGTCCAATATGTCCATTTCGGTAGCAGCAAATGGAAGGGTGGAAAAGCTTAGCGTTTCGCGCATAGCAACGAGGAAAGCTTAGTTAAACCAAGGTCCTGCCGGTTCGGGAATATAATAACGGCGCCCAAATAGCAATGTTTTAACCGACGAGGTGTATAACGATATAACCCTGTCGAGAACTATCTTAAATAACCCTCGCGTATAGTGTCCCGCTGTATGGGGTGGTAGCTAGCTAAGTGTTCCGGTTGGAATCCACTATATCCGAAGCCAATTGTTATCGAAAACGGGGTTTTTAAATCCTAAAACTTTTAGAATTGGACAGCCGAAAATATCCTAAAGCCATTTTAGTAATGGTAAAATATCGAAAAAGGGTAATCGCAAATCCCGAGCCCGTTTTTAAACGTTTGTTATCTTTAAACAAGGTAGTTTTAACACCTTAATCCGGTCGCGTTAAATAAGGGACGCGTTATAACGGTAAGTGCTTAAATTAACGATAATACATCTCGTTACCTTTATGTACTTTAATTTCCACTTATGGATTTTCCAAACTGTGCTGGGGGCTTATCCTAATGTATTTCCTTATACTTATCATTTGCTCGTTGTTTTGTTTTTATTGTTTTATAACCCTATAACTTATATTAGGGGTATTTTTTGCGAAGATACCATTTTGTATATTTCATCTTTCGAACTTGCAACCCCAAAACCTAAGCGCTATTAACTAGCTTAAAACAGTTAAAACACCTTTATAACGGTCTTACCACCTCATTTAGCATTTCGCTCCGCTATTTATCCGCCGGTGCAACGCGTTCCCTTAAAAGCACCAGCTTTACCGCTGCTGCATATTTTAAACCAGCTTTATCATTTACTTCCCTAAACCAGTTCCTCGCAGCTAGGAAGTCGAATTCCTCTCGCTCTCGGTCGTTCTCGCCAGGTGGCCATAAGGTTTTATACGGTTGCTATTCCAGTGGCGCGCGGAAGCAAAGCTCGAAAAGCGTAATACCTAGCCGTATTAAAGCAAGCCCGATGCCACTTGTTTACGGGCTGGTGTTAGTCGGCAAGCTGGTTTTTTCGTCGGCGGCTATAACGGCGAAATCCCTTTTAATGTGCGGCTAATAAAGCAAAAATATGTTTAAGCTAAACGGATCCGCTAGGAAAACAAAAAAGGATTTAGTAAACGGATAGGTCCCGCCGCCTGTGCTTGGAAACCATGGAAAATCGAGCAGTTGCAAAAAAAAAAAGGCGATGATAAAGGCAATTACGTAGCTCTCTTTGCGAGTAGGCGACGGTTTTACATTCTTATTAAGGATTTGCTTCAAAGTTACGAACGGCGGGATTTTGGCGTGCTGGGCAACCGAGTACACATAGTACCGCCGGTTTTCGTTTGGAAGGTCGAGGTATCCTTAGCAATTTGTTCCGGGGAAGCAAAGCGACTTGCAAAAGGTGCTTATTGGTTGGAACCGTGGGATATCGGGGCCAAATGGGGGAGCAGCCAGTAACACCGTAAAAATAAATTGCACTTTCGCCTTTTAAGCCACGTTAGTTCCGGCCCGAGTTCGAAGTGCCACCCTGGTAGTCGTGGCTTTTAACTGGCCTCGTTAATCCGGTTAACAAAGTGTTTTGTTACCAATTAAAATACGACTTTCTTTAATAAAGCTTTTATGGTTTCCTTTTTCGATGCGTGTTTTAAAAGCTTCCCAGCGGTGCGGCGGCTGCTAGTTATCCTCGGTAGTTTAAATTGTAAAAAGCATTTTAAACTTTGGCCTTTTTTTGCAAAAAGCGCGATGTTAGAAAAAAAGCCTAACTGCATGCTTAGCACGGCAATAGCATCGATATGCCGCTGCCAAAGCTCGGAAAAAAGCTGTGGCCGTTTTCCAAAAGGTGCATAGGGATGTATCCAATGCCGAGGCAGCCTGGGCAACTTTTAGCTACTTCGTAAGCTGTGCATCTTTTTCGCTGGAATCGAGCAGTTTTGGAGTTTTGGTTAGCTGCTAAACTCGCGTGGAAAAAGGAATAAACACTTACTTTAAAACTTTTCATTGCAATCCTTAAGCTTTGTAAATAACCGTTTCCTATTAGCTTCTCCTTAAAAAAATTTAGCTTTATATGCCTGGAATTTGGCCGCGTCCTTATTTAAAAAGCCTTTAAAACGCGCTTTAATAGCAAGCTTTTAAATTTTAGTTAGTAATGGAAAAAAAAAGGTGGATATAAAGCTTATACCGGTTTTATCATTTTTTTTTAAATAAGGTCGGAGTTTATTTTTATATCCTTACAAAATGTTTCCAAGGTTTCTTCCATACGCCGGACGTAGCCGAGGTAAAGCTCGAAAGTCTTTCCTAGCTTTTTTTAAAAAAGCTTAGCGATGTTAGCATTCCTTTAGCGCTGTCCTAATGGGTTATTTAGCAGTTCCTATGCAGTAATAACGTCGGAAACTAACGGAAAAACCAGCATCCGTAAATGGTGCTTAAACGCTAACTGCTCGTTTTTAAAGTCCTCGAAGCATTTGGTGTATATCGGGCGAATTTCCCTCCATGCATCCACTTTCCGCGCCAGTTTTTTATACCCATCGATGGCCGAGATTGCGATCGGAAATGCACCGAGGACAACCCCAGCAATTTCGAATCCGGACATAAATAGGCTACTTTTAAAAATAAATTCGATATAATTAAAAAGGAATTCGTAAGGAGCTAATAAGCACGAAACGCTTAACCGTTAGCGAGGTCGCAGTGGGAAACTGGACTTGTGGAAATGCCAAAAAGTGGTCGAAAGGAATGGGCGCGCGCTAAGATTAAAAGTGCGGGGTCGAGTTGAAATAAGCGGCGCACTTACGGCAATCCAATCCACATGCAGTTATCCCGCGCGATATAACCTGCGAATGGTTAAAATGTCGCAGCTTAGTGCGGGGTTATTTTAAGGTATTTAAAATTTAAGTGCATTTTTTACCACCGCGCGAAATAAGAACTTAACAGCTCCATTTACCGTTCGGACATAAAGCCCTTAAGCAGGTCGCCCGCACATTCTCCCCATTTCCTTATACACCGTCCCAGTCTTTTCCCAGTGAAACAGCCTTAGTGGACGAATACTTCCACGCCAGGAAAGAAATTAACACGATGGCCTCTTCCCCTAGGAGCATATTAGCGCGCAGCGCCGGTGCGCGCCAACTATTTCGCGATGTTATCGCCCAATTGGAGTCCAAAGGCAATTCCAACGGCCCGCGACAGCACAATAACGGCCCGTCGCGGGGCATCTTAGCTCGCGACGTGATTAACGCTTTGGATCGGTTCAGTTTATGGGCTGGAAACCTCGGGGCGCTACTGCCGTCCACGTTAAAACTATCCCTTAACCAGCGATTAAGCGACGCTCCCGAAACAAGCGAGCGCATTTGCGAGGTCCTGGACGACCTTAGCGAAGCAGCATCCGATTGTAACTAATGCACCACTCCCTCCCCACGATAGTAAAGCCATTTGTGCGGCATAATACGTACTAACTTTAAGGAAGTATTGGAACTTATTAGCGAAGCCCCTAAAAGCGGAGCCGGGGCTGACAATAATAACTGTTTTAACCTTAAAAAGGCCGAACCGGGCAGCGGCGCTTTTGGATAAGATTTTAAGCTTAGCGTCCTAACAAAAACCTTGGAAAACTCCAGTAACGATTTTAACAAGGGCCGTTCTTTTTTTAACTGCATTTCCGAATACCTCCGATTTCTTTTTAAAATCGCCGTCATTATCCGCAATGCTGGCCCTCGCGATCGGTTTAAGCACGCGCTCCAAGCTTTAAACACCACCTTTACTAACATTATCGACATTAACCATTTCCGAAAAAAGCACCCCAAGCTTCCCGAAAACCTCCGCACGCTCTTTAAGCGCGCGAACGCAAAAAAACGACAATTTCTTAAATACTTTCGTAACTATAGTTTTCGTTTAGCTATTAAGCGCGATGAGTTAAAAAAGGTCGAATTCACTAAGTCCCGCCCTGCTCGGATAAAACTCCTTTCCAGCAAAGCAACCACGTTTGCTTAGCTAAATCCCGATGTGATAAAAAAGGATGTTTTTTCCCTAATTTCCGCCTTAATAATAAGCGGCGAGAACTAGGTCCTTTCCCTCCTTTAACTGGCCACTTTGTTTCCAAATGGCGGCCCATTCGAGTGTCCTTTATGCCGCACGTTCCAAACCTTCCACCAGGAGGCGGCTTGGCAAAAGCACGCTTATCGCGACTTAAAAGCCTACACTTGCACCGCTGGCTGCGACAACATGTTCGGTAACCGCAACGTTTAGTTTAAGCATAAACTTCGCACTTACCGCACACGGTATACGTGCAAGCTTTGCTTATTGCCCGACTTACTTTTCAAAGCCCAGTTTAAAAGCCATATTAGCTCCACATACGGGCATTTTCCTAAAAGCCATATATAAAAGCTCCTGGATTCGGGTCGGGAGCTTATTACCCGCTTCACCGCCTAAAACTGCCCCTTTTGTAATGGCTGGGCTTTAAAGCTATAAGAAAGGCAGGATCCCAAAAGGAAACGTGCGGAAAACCGAGTCGGCGACACCGCCGTTTTTACCAGTCGATTTAAAAGGCATATGGCAGCTTACTACGAACAACTTGCCATTTTCGCGATACCGAAACAGGCTAACGATAATAGCAACGCGGGGACTCCCAACTTAAAATCGATCGGGTCCGCGTCGGTTGCACAGTTAGCTGTCCTTACCAACTTTAATTCCCAGGAGGATAAGTCACATAACTTATAATCGCTCGATAATTTACCACACCCCAGTAAAGGCATCTTCCTTTACCGAAACGCTATATCTTCCCGGGCCGAATTTTCCGCCCTTTTTGGATTAAGTTTTAACGATAAGTTTGGGCGGAGTTATTCCTTAACTCGGGCAGCATAGGACCCTGCCGAGCGCGAAAAACCGTTTAACTTAAACGTCCGCGTGGAATGGGAGGTGGCCCGGTGGGGCAACCGGAAGCGCGCCCCCAATATAGTGCCGGGTAATGCCGTACCGTTCGATAAATTTAAAGATTTGCAATTACCCGAGCGCACTTCACACCGGATTCGGTCGGGGTCGGAGCCGGCTTAGTAAAGGAATCGGTCGAACTCCAGGGTCGTTAATACTAAGTCGGAATTTAAAGATGCAAACGACAAGCATATAAACGCCATCCACGTAACACCCGGGGCGAGGCGACCTAAACGCTCCAGTGCTTTTTATGGCACCGAGAGCCGCCGCATAACTGTTACGGGGAGATCCGCTTCCCATCGCCGCTACGACCGTAACCAGGAGCGCCAGCGCGACCTCCAACTCCAGCACGACTTTTAAAAAGAGGAACGCCGTCGCCGCCGCCAGTAAAGGCGCGAACGCGATATTAATAACGACGGTGAAAATCCGCCGCGTAAATCCCTTAGCCAAGTCCCCGTGGTCGAACAAGCATTTAAAGGACGGGAAAGGAAGCGAAAAGAACAAACGTCGAAAAGGGACCAGCAGCCCCTCGATAACCTTCGCCAGCGCTTTAAGCGTTTATAAGGATTTAAACCTCCAACGGCACCACCGAGGCGGAGCGAAAGCAGATTTGGCCTATTTACTCGCCCAGCAGCCCCCACCGATAGCATGGCCCAACCTATAAGCTTAAAGGCCATGCTTAACGAGGAGCGCCGCGAGGTTTTGGCACTTCTTAAGGGAACCTCGGCAGCTGTTAAACCGTTTAGTTAGTCGAGCTTTGAAAAACACCAAAAGGGGGGCAAGACATTAGGGGCTACTAAAGAAGCCGACAAAATTAACGCGGCCGAAGCCGAGGCCATAAAAATCCAAAACGAGTTTAAAAAACTGCAGGACAAAACGCCCGAGGATTATACCGCTACCGTCGCGAGCTTCGGTAAGGAAAAAAACGAGCTGTTCGAAAAGGCCAATGCGTTCCAAGCCGAGGTGGACAGTAAGGCCGCCGAAATGAATAGCAAAGCGGCCGAGGCGGATAGTAAAATCGCGGCTTTAGCTACCGAAAAGGCGGACCTGGAGGTTAAAAAAACGGCGTTTAAGGCCGAGGCCAAAAAAATCCCCGAGCTGCGCGACGAGGCTGCGGCTTAAGCGGCGGCGCTGGTGGATAAAATCGCGTTAACTTAGCAGCAAACGGCCGAAGCCCAAGCGGCGCAGCAGGCGGCCATAGCGGAAATGCAGCGCATATCGGCGCATATTACGGCGCTTAAAACGAAGATTTTTAAAGCGTTCAAATCGCGGAAGGAGGCGAAGAAAAAGGCCAAAAAAGGCTTTTTTTTTATCCGGCCGACGCAAAACCGTAGCAGGATGTGAGTTTTCTCCTTTTAATTCGCCCATAACAAATAATATGCATGCATTTCCCAAACAATAAACTAACCGCATTTTCTTTTGCAAGCAAGTTATAAAAAAAAACGAGCTTAAGGAATTGCAGGACAAAACGCCCGAGGATTATACCGCTACCGTCGCAAACCTCGGCAAAGAAAAAAACGAGCTATCCGAAAAGGCCAATGCGCTCCAGGCCGAAGCGGATAGCAAAGCGGCCAAAATGGATAACAAAGCGGCCGAAGCGAATAGCAAAGCGGCCAAAGTGGATAGCAAAGCGGCCGAAGTGGATAGCAAGGCGGCCGAAATGGATAGTAAAGCCGCCGAAATGAACAGCAAAGCCGCCGAAACGGATAGCAAAATCGCGGCCTTAGCTACCGAAAAGGCGAACCTAAAGGCCAAAAAGACGGCGCTCGAAACCGAGGCTAAAAAGATCCCCGAGCTGCGCGACGAGGCTGCGGCTTAGGCGGCGGCGCTGGCGGCCAAAGTCGCGCTGGCCCAGCAGCAAACGGCCGAGGCCCAGGCGGCGCAGCAGGCGGCTATAACGGAAATGTAGCGCATGTCGGCGCATATTACGGCGCTTAAAACGAAGATTTTTAAGGCGTTCAAATCGCGGAAGGAGGCGAAGAAGAAGGCCAAAAAGGGCTTTTTTTTTGTCCGGCCGACGCAGGACCGTGGCAGGATGTAAGTTTTTTCCTTTTGGTTCGCCCATAATAAATAACATGCATGCATTTCCAAATAACAAACTAACCGCATTCTTTTTTGCAAGCAAGTTATAAAGAAAACGAGCTTAAAAAATTGCAAAACGAAACGTTTAAAAACCATACCGCCGCCGTCGCGAGCTTTGGCAAAGAAAAAACGAGCTATCCGAAAAGGTTAATGCGTTCCAGGCCGAGGTGGACAGCAAGGCGGCCGAAATGGATAGCAAGGCGGCCGAAATGGACAGCAAAGCGGCCGAGGCGGATAGCAAAATCGCGGCTTTAATTACCGAAAAGGCGAACTTGGAGGCTAAAAAGACGGCGCTCGAAACCGAGGCCAAAAAGATCCCCGAGCCGCGCGACGAGGCTGCGGCTTAGGCGGCGGCGCTGGCGGCCAAAATCGCGCTGGCCGAGCAGCAAACAGCCGAGGCCTAAGCGGCGTAATAAACAGCCATTACCGAAATGCAGCGCATGTCGGCGCACATTACGCAACTTAAGGCGAAAATCTCGGTGGCGTCCAAGTCGCGGAAGGAGAAAAAGTCCAAAAGCAAAATGGATATTTTCTTTGTCCGGCCGACGTAAAACCGTGGCAGGATGTAATTTTCTCCCTTCGTTACCCACACATTTCATGCATGATTAGCTTCGAACAACAGCTAACCCCATTTTCCTTTGCAGGCAAGTTATAAAAAAAAACGAGCTTAAAAAGCGCCGCACTTCTCGCAGCTCCTCCAGGACTGGCGGCGACAGCCAGGCGTAAATAATGTTTCGATTTCCCTTTATTGCCCCTTTTATTTATCACCCCTTTACTACTACTACTAGTTATTACTTTTGCCGAAAATAATAAAATGTCCGGTTCGAATGTATAGCTGCCAGTGGTCGCCGCGCCGCGCGGCCCGCAGGAATTGTCCCTTAAACCAGCGCTCCCGTCCCATCCCCCCAAAGCATGCTAGGGAACACCTCCCCATAGCGCCGAAAGCAAGCCGGGCTTGTAACAAAATACATTGGGCCAAAGGGTTACAAAGCCGTGTCATTTCTAACAGCACGTCCAATACCGCCGCTTGCCCCGCTTAAAGCTTAACGCGGAATGCTTGGCGCAACGCCCTGCATTTTTAGTTTGCGTTACTGGCGCCCTCCCTCGCTATCGCCATAAGGCAGCTCCGGGCGCGGGTCGGGCCACCGCCGGCGAACTCCGTCCTCCCGCTTTCGACGCTGGGCTAGCTTTGCCCAAAAGCGCTAGCGTTGTGTGCGGTGCCGTTGCGGGACCCGGGCGACGCGCGGCTGGCGGTTACTGGGTTGTCGCGGCGCGTATGTGCGGCGAGGCGGATTGTTGTAGCTGGCTCGGCCGGGCTTCCTGCTCGCGTTTGGTTTGCCCCCGAGCTCGGTTTGCTATATGTTGTAAACGGTGTTAGCTTTGTTATACAACTGGCCGATTCGGTTTTTGTGCGTATTTATTCGTTTTATTTCCGTCGTTTTTTTGGTTTATATTCGCCCTTTTCTGGCCGTTTCCACCGCGCGGGCCGTTTCCGCCGCCAAGGTACAGTTTCGACGTGGGCGATGCGGACCCGGGTGGGTGATTTCCTTTTTGGACCGGGCCCGACGCCGCCGCCGCGAGCTTATATTCGCACGGGCCGGGTTAGTTGTTTCGGGCGCGTTATTAATTGTGGGTCGAAGTGCGTAAACGCGAAGCTTAGGATTATTAGGGCGGGTTGTGGCATCGGTGGAAAGCGGCGTGGGGAATTAGCGACGGCGAGGGTAGGGCGGGGAAAAAGGCCTAGGGCACGTCGGGGTGTCGTGACGATGGCAAGCGCGGGATGGGGAGCGAATGCGCTGCTAAATGGCGAGGGTGGGATCTTTCCAGCGAAAAGGTTTTTAACCGAGGTATGGAAAAAATAGTACGTCCGGTGTTTTACCCAGCTACTTATTAATCCTCCCCCCGGCATTAAAACGTAAGCCTAATATATTTTCGGCGTACTACGGCCAATACCCCTTAACAATGTACCGCGCTAGCCGGCGCACGCACCGGATAATCCTGCAAATGCCGAGCACGGTGTTGGTGTTGCCAATAGCGCATTTAGTTCACAACACCGTCCGGCCGTTATCGCCTTCGCGCGTTGTGGCCCGCCACAATAATGGCTGGGAGGAACACTAGCGGCGCGGTAGCGGCGGCCGGGATAGTGCGTCCAGGTGGTGGGACAGCGACGGCCGCTCCCCCTTCCTCCCCCGCTCCTTTTTCCTGCCCACCCTCCTTTGCCTGCTATTGCCACTGGCGCAGTTTGCGCTGCTGCCACTCGAGCATTTTCCATTGCGCGCCCTGCCAAATACCGACCTGTAATGCTAACGGCAATGGGCCATTTGCTTAGGGCGTCGAAGTTGGTGTGGTTAATGGATAGGCCCGGCGCTTTGCGTCGCAATAGCTCGATCATTCGCGTTGGCGTAATCGGGGAAATCTCGTTTAACGTTCACGGCCGGCTGCTCGAATGCTTCGGCACCGTTTACGATCATGCAGTAGTTAACCTTTTTGCCCGACGATACGAACCGAGGGAGGATATCGGGTGTTATTTAAACGGTGGTACTAAAAAGTAAAAAATAAAAAGAAACAAGTTAGCTGGAAATAAAAGCTATGGAAAAAAGGAAAAATGAAATGGAGGGGGGGGGGGGGGGGGGGGGGAAAGGAAAAGCAATAAAACCACGCATTTATACCAAAGTTTAAAGTTAACAAACCTGCTAAACGGCAGCGCCAGCCGCGGGAGCTGGAAATGCACGGCTTAGTTCCAGCCATTTTCGTTTTGCTTGCGCTCCTCGCAGCGCAGTGCGGCAAAAAAAAAAAACACATCCAGTACCCTCGCAATTAAAGCGCCGTCCATTAGCAACAGCCCCGCTGCTTTCGTATCGCTAGCAAAGGCAAACTCGGGCACGCGGCGGCCCGCAAGACGGTTTTGCTGCGCTATAACCGCGGCCTTTCGCAGCTTTTACCGCAGCGACGAGTGCACGCTGCCGCTTTAACGAGGGCGTGTTTATCGTGCGCCGCGCGCCGGGCTTATCGCTGGGGTTAAAGCGGTCGCTGTTGTGGGTTTCGAGGGGTGTCGGCGGGCCGCACTTGCAGCGGGGAAAAGGACGCGTCGGGCGGCGCGGCGGGAAGCACGCTAATCCAGCGGAGGATGCGCGCGTCGTCGCTCATTGGTGGTGCGTGTTAGTTTCGAGCGAAAAAAAAAAGGTTATCGCACGGTTTTTGGATAAAGACAAGTAATTAACGCCGATCGATCATATTTTGTTGGATTCGATAAGCTTTTAACGGTTAAAAGGGAATGGCTGCGAGGTAAAGTTTACCTAAAAGTGTCGTGGTCCGTACGCCGCCGCCCCATTTTCCGTGCTTGCGGCCCACGCGCCAAATCCGTGGATGAATTTTTACAAAACCCAGCGTAAAGGCTCGAAACCGGCAAACGCCTTTTAATCGAATCGATTGGAAGGTTTTAAAATCGCATAAACAGGACTTTTTCGAGTTAGCCATGCTCCTTTTTAACCTTTTTTGGAACCAATACCGATTAATGCATATAACTGCCGGTAGGCATGGCTTAATGTGTTTACATAGCAAATAATTAAATAATAAATACATTAAAACCACTAGTTACTGTACGTAACACACTACTATTAACAATAGGAAAATGTATGGGGTAAAAAGGCTTTAAGTATTGCAAAAATATATTTAAAGTCGTTTGTTTTCTAAGTACAAGAAAATGGCTTTTTGTTAAAGGTGGCTTGGAGTTACGTGGGTGGCAACTGGTGCCCCACAGCTTTAAACCTATGCACTGGCCCTAGTATTTTAGCCTGCGCGCGCCCTAGCCCGCGATCGAGTAAAGTAGCCTAGTAACAATCACTTGGGTGCCTGTCGTCGCGCACCTCCATCACTTTTCGTGCGAGCCTGGCTGTAAATATACCCGTAGCCGGAAGCCGCGGGTTCCGGCAGTACGATGTTAGTCCCGGTGCCGGTCCCTCCCTCGATGCTTGCACAGCCTCCGTGCATAATCGGTTATTTCCGTGCCGAACCCTCCGTAACAAAGCGCCGGAGCCTTTTTATCCCGGAGCTTCCAGGCTTCGGGGATTCCCTTGTGCCTTTCCCTTCGTCCTTTGTGCGACCTTCGGCTACCCTTTTAACACTGGCAGTTTTTCTTTTGCGGTCGCACATTCCCCTTCCCCTAAATTAGTTGGAACAGTAAGCCACCTTTAAGTAAATGGCTTCGATAAATCGTATAATAACAGGGAGGTACGAGCAAAATAATGGGTAGGAGTGGTTTTATATTTTGGGGAATGCAAACAACCGGTAACAAAAGGAATTCGTGCAGCGATCGTGGTTTCCTTTTTTTTTGGTAACCCATTTTTTAGCTTCGTGCGATGGTGCTTTGTTGGAGTAATAAACAAGGCTTTTTAGTGCTAAGGTGGTTTTTTAAAGTTCGTGTGGTCCTTCCTTTGCTGGGGATAACCTCGTTGTAATGCTTGCTTTTATGTTAGGATCGTGCCAGGTCGTCTTTGTCGGAGGCGTAAATAGCCTTTTTTAAAGGCAGGCGCGTTAAGTTAGCGCCTTCCTGTACGAAGCCCTTTGTTATTCCACGTGTGGATATAACGGCTTCCTTTTCTTCCCTTTCCTCTGCTCTTTTCCTTCGTACAATGCAACCACAACATAACCGCCACACCCTTAATTCGTCGCGCAACTTTCAAATCTGCCCTTATCTTTTAGCTTTTTAATCGGAACCGATCACCACTCTCTTTAGGTCTCTCTCTCGCTCTCTCGCTTTTTCGCTCCGCACGATGTTTGTGGTTCCCGCTTAACCTGCTTAATTTGCCGCGGGCTCGCTGGCTTCGCCCATGGGAACCGTTGTGCGCCGCGTCGACGCGCAGGGCGTTTGCTGCTCCGGCTCCCCACTGGCTCGCCTGGCAATCGCGCGTTTATGGCCGCCATTACGATCAACGTAAGTATTACCCACCCTGGCTTTTTTCTCCTTTAATCGTGCGATGCTAACTTTCCATCTCCCAACTCCCGGCTGGGCCTAGGGTCGTCCTAAGGACCCCTCCGCTTAAACCCGGCCTTACCCTTTCCGGCATATTCGCCGGCCGAACGCACCACCACCACCCGCAGCGCTTACAACGCCCAAGCGTATATACGCCTTACTGCCGATTGCCCGCTCACTAACAAGGAGCGCCGGAATGCGGCCCGTCCTTCGTGTGCTTACGGGTTTAATTTGTTAACCGCCTCGATAGCAGCGCTTAACCTGGTGTAAATAAGCTTAAATAGCGCTAGCACGTCGTATGCCCCTTGGGAGGTAGGGACTGGTAAATCCCGTTTTACCGACGTTAAATATACTTTCTTTCTCTTTTTCCATTTCCCAACTTTAGGACGAAGAGCGTCAGCTCGCCGCCATGCCGTGGGTCGATATCGAGGTCCGCATTAATTCGAACAACGACCAGGCTGTCCGTGAACTGGTTGCCTTCATCGTGCGGTGCGAGTTTTACTTCCGCGCCGTCCTTATCCATTCGCGCGGAGCTCCTTGTCGCCGCTGCTTTTAAAAGTGCGGCAACGCTAATGCCTTGCCTCGCTTCGCATACTGCGTGCGGCTCCAAGGTTTCCAAAGTGGTGCTTGCTCCAGCTGCATCTGGCAAAATCACGGCAGGAACTACGGGCATGCTTATGCGGGCACAGTTTCGCCTAGCCCGTCGTCGCACCATAGTGGAGATAATAATAACTATGGTTTTGGCTTTGGTAGGGGTGGTCGTACTGTTAAGCGGTTAGCTTTTAAAAGCCATTAATGGCGCTCTAAAAGCAACTTCGGGTGCAAGTGTCGGTTGTTATCCCGCACCCCGAAACTTGTTATGCAGCGTAAACATTAAATTAAAACGAGCGCACCGCTCGACGGATAGCTTTGCAATCCGAGTAGGGCGTCGCGTTGCGTTTTTTAAGGCAATTTTTACTTAAACCGATTTATTACCGAGCCCGGTAAAATCCAAGTTAGCAAAATTTAAAATCCATAACATTTGGACGACAGCTAGCGTATTATTGCGATTTAACCGCAAAGTCGAAAAACGCATTGCGTGGGACGAAGGAGTATTTTCGATGTAAGTGCGCTTTTTTAGTCCCGCAACGACGCCGCCCTCGTAACGTGATTTTCCGGTACCGCCCTATCGCTAACGGGTCGCTTATGTCGGCTACGATATCGCTTCCACCCGTTGTTTGCTTGCTTACCCCATTATATCGTTATAACATTAACTGCTATCGCGACCATTACCAGGCCTATCGAAGTTATCCCATCATTAGCAGCAACCGAAACACCGGCACCGACACCGGCGCTTTTACTAACCCTATAGGAGCCCAGGCAGTTTAAATGCCTAAACATAGCTCGAATTTATGCTCCTTTATCTTACGCCGCAATTTTGGTTAACCGGTGGGCGACATTTTTGGGGTCACTTAAGGGCCGCTAAAACAAGCAACTCGAATGGGCCGCCGAACGAAAAGAAGCACGGAAACACACCCTTTCGTTCCGTTTTCGGGTAGTAAATGCCATTTAAATATATATTAAATGCAGCCTTTGTTACACAACCGCAGGAATTACCGCAACGGCCTGGTATTTAATCGCTTAACCGGCACCCACTTTCTCGTTCGCGCCCGCGGTCCCGGGTTCCCGGGGAAGTTAAATGGGGGCCTTTTCTTTTAATGCGCCAAAAAACTATAGCATAGCTTTTGCGTTTTGGCCAAAAGGAGCAGGGGGTCGGCGTAGCCTGTCCAGTTTTGGTATCGACACAGTCGGGGACTATGCCGGCGAAAGTACTAGTACCTATTACGCTTTAACGGTGGAAGGCCGTTTACCTTATTTTAATTTTTCGCATCATTTCGCAAAAAGGAGGTTACATAAAGCGAGCTTACACGGCGGTCGATGGTGTGGCGTTTTCGATTCCGTGCTACGGCCTAATCCTTTCGACATTTTTACCTAATGCCTCGCTGTCTTTATCCTACCCTATCCTTTATCTTCCCGGCCTTTTAGCACCTGCCTTTAGGGAACCTCGCAAAGGTTATGCCACGGGGGCTCCCGCTTACCTTCCCTGTCGTTTTTAAGCAAGTACGGGTTTCCTCGTCGAAAACGAGATTAACCTTAAGGAAAATCTGTCGACTAACATCCCGGGCTCGGTAACGCGCTTAAAGGACTTAGCGGCCAGCTTAAGCCACATACTAGCAAAGTTTGCCGAAGCAAATAAGCCCGCCAGCTTAGCCGTCCTGCAAATCGCGTTAACAAAATCACCGAGGAAAAAGGGCTAACCGAGTGTTTAAAACGAACTTAGCGGACACCCAACGCCGGGAGAACACGATAACGCGATAAACACGACCTTAAAACACCGCCACGGCAACACCGCCGCCGCTGTCACTAGCGACAGCAACAACAACCACGGCGGCTGTCCCGGCGTTAATACCGGCATTAGCACCACCACAATACGCGCCCGCGCCTTTTAAACCTATTACGAACCACGATTAACAACCCAAACGGCCATCCCGCATTGGAGCAGCCGCAGCAGGAGTGCTTGCTACAATGAACACCCTTTTAAACGGCAGCAAACAAAGAATATCTCGACCTAAGCGTTGCCGCCTTATCGCTCTAATAACATAATGCTAATATACTACGACAAAGGTGCCCGGCGACGCGACGCCGACACTAACAAGAAAGAAATGCCGTTAATTAAGGACATATGCAAAAGGCCGTCGTTTGTAAGGGCTACGGAACGGGCGCGAACGGGAACACCCGCTTTGCAACAACCGCGGCCGCTGGTGCGTATAATGGGCGTCTGCTAGTACACTGGCCCAAACCACCCGCGCGTCGATTTGTTAAATAAGGGCCTCGAGTTTGTCCAGTTCATGTGCTGCGACGAGCGGTCGGCAAGATAAAGCCGCTTGGAAACTAGCATCCTGGTTGGCGGATGCAAAAGATGCGCCGGCGCCGCCCGACTTAACGGCCCGCAACATAAGGGATGGTGTTAAATGCGGAACTTGTAAACCATCGTTATATACTTGATTTGATCTAGCCATCGGGCGGTTTTTGGGTTGCCCGCTTTTTAAATTCGACCTTAAAACCGACCCGCCAGCCTATAAAAAAGCAGTGCAATACGTTTGCAAAAGGGTAGCCAGGTGAAACCGGCACCTTTTTTTAAACAAAAAGTCCCAAATTGTACGAGGATAGATTTGGCAAATGATATTCCACCTTACCAAAGGGAGAGCCCGTAAGGTTAACTGGCAGGTAAGAATTGGAAATTAACAACAACTATATGAGGTACCTTATCGCATGATCGCAAAAACCATTCGGTTACTCATAAACCAAATATCCGACTGCCCGGTTCAATTGGTTTTATGGGTTGCAGCCGAGCCGAACGTTGCTTTGTTTCTAGGCCTAAGCTTGGGCCTGGGCTCGTCTGTCCTCTCTTTTCTTCGGCATAGCGTTTTATGGCCTCCTTAATGGTAATCTCTCCTCCGGCAGTTCGACTCCCTTTTCCCTCCGCCCGCCTCTCGCTCGTCGGTGGCCCCTCTCCTTCGTCGGTGCACGAGTGGCGCTTAGGGGTCGCTAGACGAAAATTCCCGTAAAAACACTCCGTGTCCTTAATCGCTTTTTACTTGGGCCTAAGCCTAGGCCTAAGCTTTGGCGCTCTTTCTTAATCCCTCTTTTTGGAATCCTCGATTTCCCCCTTCGGGCGCCGAACTCCTCCGCGGTGGAGCTTAGTTCAAGCTCGCCAGCCGTTTAACGGCAATCGCCATGAACGTGGGTATCGTCCTTTGCGCTTAAGGTCGTCGCAGGGCTTTAAAAACGATACGGCGCGGGCACTTAAAAGGGGACGTCATGGTCAGTTTGGCGGACAAGCAACGCGTTAAGATAATGGGCGCGGGAGTTTAACATTGTTTCCCCGAGGAGTATTTGCGAAAAAATCATCGCTTTTTAAAACCACTCGGGCTTCCCCTTTTAAATACGACCGCATGGCACCGGAAAGCCGATTCCTCTTTTATAAACCTGGTAACTTTCGCGTGGAGCTTATCCTTTTGTAGCTGCTACCGCCGCGTTTCAGTTCGAGGGACTCGGTTACTTCGCCAAATTTGCTTCGGCTTTTTCTCGCTTCGGTGTGATTGCTTCGAGTAACCAGCTTGCTTTAATAGCCTTTAAATAAGCGTTACCGTCGTTTATAGCGTTGCAAACAAATAACAAATGTTAGGATAATGGTGCAAAATGTTTAACGGTTTAATAAACTTGTGGATTTTAGCTAGCAAAAGTACAGGGAGGTTTTTCTTTTATAGCTTAGGACTTCTCGCATTCGCGTTTCCCAGCCACCCGCTGGCTTTGCCGCTAAAGCTAGCGCTACCGTTACAAAAGTTCACCTTACCATGGTAGCTCGGCAGGAAGGCGGAAAAATGCGTTTATAAATGCGCGGCGGGAAACGTGTTAGCAATGTTACAATAAAAAAGCACATTGCAAACTTTCGAAAAACGCAATGCATATCCCTACTTCCGCGTATACGCTTTGGTGTGCACATTAAAGCCGGAAAACGCGCCTTTGTTTTACGCGCGGCGCTGCTCGGGTAATCGATTGGCAGGTTATCACCTTATGCACATAATTAAAGGCGTAATTAATACAAAATGGTTTTTTAGTTTTTACCATACTATTTTTAAAAACCGCTTGAAAACCGGTTTGCGGATCCGAGCTAAGGGGTTACGAATCCCGGTAAAAAGCCTAATAAATATAGCTTTTAACCCGCTAAAAGTACCATTTTAACCAAGCTAACGAGTCGCGTAAATGGAGGCCCTGTAAGCCACGTGTTACCCTTAATTAGGGAGGGTTAGGGAGGGAGGGTTAGGGAGGGAGGGTTAGGGGGGAGGGCTAGGGCCGGCCGGCCTGCCGGTATAAAAGATTAAGGGGATCCGGATTAAGTAAAAGGAGTAGGGTGCAACAAGTTAACTGGTTCATTTTAACCGCAATTTTTGCCCGTTAAGCACGCCAAATATACTGTTTAGCTCGTTTTTTTTTTTGCTTTATCCGATGGATACCTCCCTCGTTACCTTTAAGGCGTTGCGCCGGCGCAAAGCCCGCCAAATCTTCCTCCTTTATATGCAGGTCATCACGGCCACCTGCATTACCGGATCCCTTAGGGGCGTAAGCGGAGGCCTACGGACCGTGCATACGGCGATCTTTTCCGGTAACACCTTTCTCCGATACTGGCAAAGACCCGAGGCTGCCCCGGCCTTCCGGCACCTTTTCCGGATCAAGCAAAGCACTTTTTATAACCTTTGCGACTGGCTGAACACGAACACAACGCTTGCGGGGTTAAAACTCGTCTCCTTGGGCGAGAAAGTGGCCTCTTTCCTATACATTTGTGGGCAGGGTGTCTCCCTTAAAGTCGTAGCCCACCTTTTTGGCCGTAGCCCGGGAATAACGCACCGGAATTTCCACGAGGTACTGCAAGTTATGATCGCCCTCCACGCCGCCTTTGTAACGTTGCCGGAGATCTCCGACGTTTTCTGGCCCGATTGCAGGCGTCGGGAGGTCCGGGAGGCCTTTGCTGGGTGCCTGGGAGCCGTCGACGGGACCCTAATCAACGCCAAAGTCAGTGCAAATGCGGGAGTTGCATGGAGGAGTCGGAAAGGGCTTACCGCACAGAACGTTTTGGCGGCCGTAGATCACGGCGGGCGGTTCGTTTTCGTTATGGCAGGCGCTGAAGGCTCTATACACGACTCCCAATTGCTTAGGCGGGCCCAACAGGCCGGATTTCGAGTCCCGGAGGGTCATTTTACCTTGGGGATGCCGGCTTTTTCCTCGGCACCGGGGTAATTACCCCTTACAACGCGACGAGGTATCACCTCAAGAACAGGGCTTTGCCCGGCCGGAGACCCCGGCCGAGCTTTTTTAACCTGCACCATGCAAAAATGCGTGTTATTGTTAAAAGGTGCTTCGGCGATCTCAAAGGCCGCTGGAAGATTATTAGGGGCACGCCGCCCGATTACCGTATCCGCTTACAAGTCGATATCGTGTTGGCCGTTACGGGCCTGCATAACTTTATTTTAAAAAGGGAAGCTAAGGCATTTTTAGCGTCCAATCCTGGCCCTAAACAAGCCAGAATTAATGGAGAAAATGCACTTTAAAGGGCTCGGGTTAAAAGGGAGGCTGTAAAGCGAGGGCGGGAGATGGGCACAACGCCCGCGTTTTGGATACAGTACCGGGCCTCGATAGCCAATAGGTTGTGGGACGATTACCAGGCTTACAAGGCTCGTAAGGAGACCCCGTAACCTGCGTTCGACTCGCTTCGATAAGGGCAATCGGGAGGAGGTTACGGCTTGTTAATTGGGTTATTGGTTCAAAAAGGAGGTCAGCCGAAAACGGCGACGTGGCAGTGGTTTTTATGGTAGGATCGACAGGTTTAGCGTAGCGAAAAATGATTAGTTCCATATACCAAAGGTAGCGTTCGATTGCCCTCGTCGAGGCGAATCGAATGGTGCGTTTTTCGAAAGGAACGGATAAAAATTAAGGTGGCGGCCGGCGATTAAATTAAGGGATCGTATTAGGCGTGCGTAAGCGTTGCCCATTTGGGTAATAAATGGGGTGGCGATCGTTTATGCTGTGGGTTTTTTGGGTCCAGGTGGGTATCGCACCCTAAAGGCGGCACCCTTCGAGCTTTGCCGGTTAACTTGCGGTAATTTTTCGCGATGATTTCGGCGTTTATTTTCGTCGGGACTTGGTGCATTTTGATCGCCTTTTTAAGGCCAATTAAATGCCGTAACCTGCGGCCCGATTAACGTTAATTTTATCTATTTAAAAGCGAGTGGTGGTGTTTATGGTAACCTGCCTAATAGTGATTTCCGTGGTATTTAAACCCTTAACCTTAACGATATCCAAAAGAAAAACTAACAATAACATTCCCTTATAACTTTACCAAAATAAACCGCCCGATTACGAAAATGCCCTTATTCGAACCGCCTTAATCGCTACCACAAGTCCAGCTCGTCGCTTTACACCAAATTCATTATCATCTCCTTGTCCTCGACGTCGCTTAACCACCAGTAAGCCATCCCTTCGTCCTTTTTAAAGGTCCGGATCAACTTCCGCTTAATTTCGCCCGATAAGTCGTCCCAGGGGTACTTCCGCAGCTCCTTTGCGGCCTGTATCCAGGGCTCGTGCCTCAGCCAACGCCTACAGGGCGCCCGGCCGGCCAGGGAGGACCTCGCACTTAAAGGGGTTAAGTCCCAGTCGGATCCGGATCCGGCCCGAGCCAACGTTCGTACAGCCTCCAAAAGGCGATCTCCGACGTGCAACTGGGCCTCCGCTACTGTTAGGTGCCCGGACCTACCAGAGGGACGTTTCCCGCGGCCTCCCACGGCCTGCCGGCTTGGGGAACCTTGCTCGTCGGCTGGCGAGGCCCTTAAGCGTTGGGCGGCCGTAGCGATTTGTTCCCCTGTCGCCCAGTTACCTGCAAAGGCGGCCTCGTGAAGGTCCGGGCGGAAAAGAGGCTTTTTGCGCATTTAGCGGGCGGTAGGCCGGACCGCAAAAAACGCCTCCCAGGCTTAATCGCTAGCGAAATACAATCCCGTAACCGGATTAACGGTAACCCCTAACCGCTTCCCAAAGTTTAGCCAGTCCTTATACTGCGCCCGGAGGCTATTATACTTGTTTTTAACCCTTTTTAACCACCGGATACCGGGCCACAAGTTAAATAAGGCCTTTGCAACCTTTTTAAAGCACTTGGGCTGCCAGCCAGCGATCGCCGGATTCATTTTCCCCTGCCGGCTGGCCTTCGCGAGGGCCTTAAGGAAGGCCAAAAGCTGATTAGCGGTCCAGTCGTTCCGTTTGCGGCCCTCCTGGGAGGCTTGGGAGCCCCCTACGGAAGTGCCCTGGGTCGTTTGCGAGGCTGCGGCAAGGGAGGGGGCCATAAAGGGTGCACGGGAGGGCGAAAGGGGCGATTCCGGGTCGTTAAAAAGGTTGTAAAAGTCGGCCTTTAGGCCTTCCGGCGAGGTTGCCGGGGTTCCCAGCGTGATTTGGGTGGCCGGAGGATCCTCCTCTTCCCCGGCAAAGGGCACGGGAAACGAGGGGGGCAAAAAAAGGGCGCGATTCTCGCGTTCCTGGCGCCGGCGCCGGATACGGAGGGACAGTTAACGAGGCATGGTAGCGGAAGTAAGGTTGGTAGGCAAAAAAAAGGGTTGTAGGTAATGTAAGTAGGGTAAGTTAATCTTTGTAATACTATTTTTGTACTTAAATCCGAACTGCCAAAGGCTTCCCCTTATATACTACGAGAATCTCTGGCTTTTGGGCTTTCGAACGAGCTTATCGCCGGCCCAAGGGCCCTTTAAATCCGCCAAAAAGTGAGGCTATTCCGGCCTGCTTTAACCCTGGATTACGGCGTTACACGGGTCGTTGTTATTTTTGGGAATAGCTTTTATTTTAAACCTTTGTGCCCTTTGCTTTTTATAAATAGACGTTCCCTGCCTCGTTTCGATGGGAATCCACCGAAAATCAGGCCCAAATATACATAAACGGGCACAAGGCTACCCCGGGCGTTGTTTTCACGTCGAGAATTAAGCTTAAATTAGGTTAAAAAACCGGCCAGGGGGTTAAAAAACCAAAAAACCATTTTGTATTAATCACGCCCTAAAATGTGCCATGGGTAATTGCCAACGATAGCCGTATTTCGCGAACACGTATAGGGCTGGCTGTAAGCCGTATCGATAAAAAAACATCCGCAACCACCTGCAAAGCAGGCACAGGAAAACCCCGGACGAGCTAGGCTTCGTTAGGTGATTTATAGCGAAAGAGGTACTTGATTTTTAACTGAATTTAAATACGACTACATGTTTCCCGATATTTAGCTAAACATTTAAAACGCGTTAACGTTAATAGGATGGCGTTGATTGCTTAAAGCCTGTAATCGGCGACGGCGACCCGGACCTGGAGCCCTCCTCCTAAAAACCTCGTCGATTTCCTTTTAAACCCCGCAGCTTTTTTCTTTTGCGCTCGCTGCCTGGGAGGCGATTCGTAAACCCTTATTCCTCCCCAACCCTTATTTAATCCTTCCGTTTTTAATCACCGTCCGAGCCCGGCAATTGTTTGCTTTTGCTGCGTTAAAAGCGGTGCGAGCACTTCGATAGCTAGATATTTTCGACGTAATTTAATTCCTTCTAGGGCTTGCTTTACCATAATGGCTAACTGCCAAAAACTCGACGTCCGGGCTCGTGCAAGCCAAAATGGCTTCGAAAGGCGGGGGACCAGCTCGAGCTTCGGGAATCCTATCGAAAGGTAGGCGAAGCGGACTTTAAAAGCGTCGCAGCTCCATTATCATCCAAATTTTCGCGCTTCCTTTTAAAAACCTTATTAATCATCTCCTTAACTAAGCAACTGTTATTCCCTTTATAGCTTTTAACTTTTAATAACTCGACGTTCATGCTCGTCCAGGGCGAAGCTCCGGGAGTTTAGGGAAACCAGCTCGGGCTTTAAACATTTTTTCGCGGGGTAAGCGGAGCGGGCTTTAAAGGCGTCGCAGCTTCGCTTTAGTTAAAGTTAATAAAATCGTTAAAAATGCTGCTATCGCCAGGAGCGTTTTTTATTTCGTTAAAGTCGAAAAGGGGCGATAAAAGAAAGTCGTTAAGGTGGAAATCGTCGCGAGCGGCTTTATCGGACTTATGCTCGAGCGAGATGGAAAATTGGACTTTATCGGCTAAGTCGCATAACAGTGGACTCGGGGGTCCGAGCTGGGCATAATATTTAGCTCCAGTAATATCCCATTCGTCCATGGAAAAGTGTCGGTGGTGTTAAGCCATATGGAGTTAGTGGTATGAAGTTGGGAAATCCCCTAAAGCCCACGACGCTTTTAACGTTAATATTATTAAGCAAGGCGGGGTTTGCTCGGAGTCCAAAGGAAAAATATCGTTAAGCAAGCCGCCCCCACAGCTGGGGTCGCCGCTCGGCACGGGTCGGGAAGAGGGAGCATTAATTGCGCAGGGTCGACGCTAAAGGGATCGCAGGGCTTTTTAGGGGCCCCGGCTGGCGGCGAGGCGAGGTTTATGGCTGTGGTTGTGCTGGGACTGCGCTAGCAAGCCGGTGGACGAGTAAAGGAAGGGGAAAAGTCGAAAAGGGGGAGGGACCCCTTTATAAAACGAGCTACGCCGCTGCGCCGCTTTGGCAAAAAGGCAGCACTTTGCCAGCTTTAGCTGCTTAATTAAACCTCCGCCACCTGTTAAGCACGTGTATTAAATGCACAGGGACATAAAATCGACCTGGGAATAGGGAAAAGCATTTAGATTTCCTGCTTGTTTTGGCCGTCGGCTCGGGTAAGCTAAGGGTGCATGGCGCTAGTAAGGTAGAATTTTTTAAACCGAGCATCGAAACGATAGTTCCAAAGGCGGATTAAGGCTATAAGCTTTTCCGTTACTTCGAGCTCCCGCTTTCGACCGAAAAGCGTTAAAACGAACTCGATCCCGGCGCTATCGTCGAGCTGGGAGCTTTTACGCTTAAGCATGGGCTTTTCGCGGCGTTTTAAAAGCTCGCGCAATTTGCGGACCAGTTTGTCGCTCCCAGTTCCTTTCCTAACTTTTACCCGCTTTGTAACGTACTATTTCAGTTCGCTTAATCCTGCGAGGCACCGTCGTTTTTACGAGATTGGCCGGCGTGCCACTGTTTGGCAGTGCTTACGCCCTAAAGCCGGCCGTAATCTTTTGCCGCGTACTAATATCCTGCACAGCCCATGTTACCCCGAACCACGTAAGGTCCGGGCAGCCAAGTGCTCCTTTTAGTTTTCACGATACTGGCTAAGGCCATAGTCGAGTTTAAGGCCTTATCCTCCAGCTAATAAGGCGTAACGTATGCAGTGTGGTTTTGCTGGGTGGGGTGGTGCTCCTGGTAGTACTTTACGGGCAGAGGACAGCGTGCTTTATTGGCTTGCTTCGTAAAGGCTTCGTTAAAAGAACGGCTTAAGGCCACTAAACCTTTGGAAAACGCGCGGGGTTGCTCCGGATAGGTGCCATCTTCTCCGTAGTCGTCTCCGTCGTCGTCGTTATCGTTATTGTCGTCGTGCAAGCTGTCGGGATCCTAATACTGCTTTCCATCGTCCCTAGCAACTAAGGATTCACCGCGCTGTAAGTAATACACTAATCCCTTACTGCTGTCCGGCGACCGGCACGCTAACATCCAGTCGATTTAATAGGATGGTGGCATTAGGGTCGCTTTCGGCGTCCGCTAGCAGCGTTATTGTAGGTGGCTCGACCCCGCTAGCTACTTCGGCAGCTTCCTCTTCCTTTACAAGCCCGTCGACAGCCCGCCGCGTAAACAGGCCGACTTTAAAGCCCTTTAAAAGGCCCACGCGAGTCGTTAACCGCTTTTGCTGGTTGGTAACAAGCATACCTTGCAGCAGGTCGACATCCGTCCCTTCCTTTTGGTCGTTTAGCTGCGTATTTAGCTTATGGATCCAGGTAGCGGCCCAAATGTGCCACTGCTTCGGCGATACATTTTTTGCTGCCTTAGGCGCCGGCCTGGTTGGTACTTTTGGGATGCCGTATAGCCATTCGAGGGCCATAACGCCGAGGGACCATATGTTAGCAAGTGGCCTATATTCCTTCTTGCTAAAAGTTGGCACCTCCGGCGCTATGTATTTGAGCTTGCCGCGAAAAGTCCGGAGCCGCGTCGTATCCGTAACAACCTTGGACAGGCCGAAGTCCCCGAGCACGACTTGAAAGCGCGGTAGCAGTTTAACCAGCACGTTGCCGGGCTTAATATCGCGATGGGCGATGTGGCGCTTTTGCAGGGAGGTAAGGCAGTTAATTTAAAATCGGCGCTTAAAAAACCAAAAAAGCAAGGGAAGAAAAATGTACATGGGGGTTATCCTTTATAACGGTATATTCTCGCCGAATTTTATTCTCGTTCTCGTTTATTGTAATGCTTATAGGGTTAAACCACATTCGTTGCGGCTGCTTTAAAAAGCGGGATGTCGTTTAATAGTGAGGGTAACGGTTCCATTTTGCGCACCTGCTTTACTTAGCACGAATATCGACCTCGCCACCACCCGGGGAAACAGTTAAGGCAATACGACCGTGTACACAGCTATCGGCGTCGTCCGGAAGTTGGATAAATACTCGTCGGAGTTAGGAAATTATTCGGCTTTTGGAACGCCTCGAAACATTGCACGTCGATCCGCACCGCGTCCTTGTCGCATTTTTTAACCCGGTTAAACGCGTTTCGCTTAGCGAAATAAAAACACCGGAGGTAGCATATGCCACTACCGTTAACCATTTTATCCCTACCACATGTGCTTATAATATATACCAGTTTTTCCTTTACGCAATTACGGACGTTTTTAGCTCCATCGGAAAGCAAACAAAACCCTTAACAGGAAGCAAAGGCTTTTACTTTACGAACGAAATGGTATCCCGTTTTGCGGAATACTTTAAGGAAAGCGGCTTTAACTCCACCTAAAATGCGTACTCGGTTATTATCCCAGCTTTAAAATGTCGCTCCAAGTTGCTTTTGGCAGGAAATGCTTTTCCGGCTGTCCATAGCGCCGCTAAAAAACGTAAGAAAGGCGGAAACTTCCAAAAGGCGAAGGCTTTCCTTAAATAAGCATGGCAAACCGCACTAGGAACAAGTAACGGACAAGATAATAAAGCATTGGATATAACCATGCTGGAATTGGGCGAGCTTTACCGGAATGCTAGTTTTTGGAAAGATGGACCCCAATAAAAGTTTAGCAGCAAAGGAATTTCCTGGATAAAGGGAAAAACGAATAAGCGGCCGTTCAACGGCTTGGTCGCCATCATCTCGCGTCGTTATTGTCACGATATCCGTATCGGGTAAAGAGACGAAGCTGCGATATACCCGTAAGGTTAAATTGGCTATTTAAAGCTAAGGAACAGGAAGGAATCGCGGTGCTCCGCACCGGGATTGATTGGCAGGGTTTTTTATGCGGCCAATTAGTGCATGGGTTAACGGCCGCCACGTGACCGCCCTTTCCGCGAGGCTTAAGAACCGGTTAAGCTTAAAAGGGCCTGCCATGCCATAATAGTTACGCCGATTTCGCGCAAAAGACGGCGGACCATTCTCGGTCCGAACGGAACGCTCGCGGTATTATCGACGCAATATCCAAAAACGATCGAACGGAAAGCCTTTAGCTGGTTAGCTAAATCGACGACATTTTACCTGCATACGATAACGGCCGCACCGTTCTTTCCTGGGCCGCCCAGCGAAGCTGGCAGGAAATCGTTAAAGCAGCTTTCGAAATCGGCTCCGGGATTAACTCGGGAAACCGTTCGGGACGAACCCCGCTAAGCTATGCTGCCGAGCATGGATATGCTGCGGTCGTGGGGATATTAATGAAAAGTGGGGCACTCCCCATTACAAAGGATTTATCCCGTCGTACGCTTATGTCGTACGCTGTTGCCGGAGGCTGTGTTCGGGTAATGGAGATTTTGTTAAACGATCGTTGTGTAACTGTTTTTACGAAGGATAAAAATGGGTGCCCACCTTTACATTGGGCAGCGATGGAGGGCCGAAAAGGCGCAATCGAATGGCTGCTGCAGCACGGGGCTAAAAAAACGCTAAATAATCCCGATAAGCACGGTTACATCCCCTTAATTACTGCGCTGTTAAATCGCCAAACACCTACAGCGGATTTCCTCGTACAAAATGGAGCAAAGTCCGATATTCGCATCGGAAAGCCGAAGCGTAGCGGTAAGCGATTAAGGATGGGGAATGGGCATGTGCTGCATTCCTGCTAAGGCAGTTAAATTTAAAAGGCATAGGAAAAAAGGTAGTTATTATAGGGTTATTTAAAGGCAAAACCGGTGTAATTGCAAAAGGGGCTGTTTTAAAACCCGAAATTACGCCGTATGTGTTTAAAAATGGCACGCGGATAAACATTACTCCAAGGGAATAAATACAGCACTTTCGCCCTCCTTACTGTAACTTTAACCTCCTCGCCTCGTCGGTTAAGCAGTAGCCGCATCACCTCTTCGCTAAACCCTTCATTCCCTGCGGCCGCTTTAATAACCCCTTTTGTAACCTTAACCTCCTCGCCTCGTCGGTTAAACAGCAGCCGCATTACCTTTTCGCTAAACACCCTATTCCTTGCGGCCGCTTTAACGACCTTTTTTAAACCTTAACTTCTTTTCCCAATTAGCCCAGTAATAAGCCAATTATTTTAAACCTATATTAGCATTAAAACCAAAGTTTTCGATTATTAAGCTCCCTCCCCTTACTCGCATATCCATACAGCTACGTTATATTAATAGCAGCAGCGCGTAGTACCGTTTCCGCTGTTAATTGCAGTTAAAGCGCCGAGGTATACGGCGAAGTTAAAGTTGGGACCGGGAAGGCTCCGCTAAATGGCTAGGCCGATAAGGAAGTTTCGCGGACTACCCAGCCTTTAGCGACGACGTATTCGCGGAGCAAGGGGATAACGACGGGACCTTCGCCGAAAATGATAGTTCCGGCGAGGTATGTTTGCGAAAAAGCTGAAAAGGAGCGATTTAACGGGCAACACGCCGCGCAAAACCATAATAATAATAAAAGTAGTAAAGTAAAAAACAATTATGCCGAAGTTAAAGGTCCAAAAGGAATTAAAGGTGCGCTTCGGTAGGGTGGCGCGGGGTTCCGACTCAGTTTTTAAATGCCCGTCCCCAGTAACCGGGAGGGTTTCCGCACCGTTATCCGGTTTAAGCGCGTCCTTACCTCATTCCGTTTTATCGCAGCACCGGAAAAAGTAGCAGTGGCGGTAGCAATATCGTTATTATGGCCGGCAGGAGGTGGAAAGGGCCCATTAGCGGGGCAGGGTAACCCCCACCCTATCGGCACGATAAGGGAAGTGGGGCTCCTGCAAAGCTTTCCTTACAAGCCTGCCCGCCCGGCTTTCGGCCTTTAACTCTTTCCTGTACACCATCCAACCTTACCATATATCGCAATCTAACCAGTCCCCCCTATTGTTCGCGATAGTTGTGCTGGTTGGCAAATTGCGCTTGCGAAAGTTCGACGAATTCCGGCTTTTTTGCCAAACGTCGTTTTTTGGGGTGCTTTACCACGCTTATAACGACCTTAACAAGGCCGTAAAGCCAGCGATAATTATGGATAACGGTTGCGACGCCGGCTAGGAACATTAAAAGGGGAAAGTACCACAGCGCGTTATATAGGATGCCGGCCGCGCTTCCGAGGAAGACGAATATGTGGGTTGTTTTACCGGTAATGGCTTTTTTTAACAATTAAACGGCGGCGACTGCGATAATACCAACGGTCGAGGCGTTAAAGCCCGAAAGGAGTGCATAAACCGGACCGGGGAGTAAGTTTCCGATGTTAAAAATGCCAATGGAAAGGCCGTACATTCCGAGGGCGCCAAGTAAGCTAGTAAAGCAAATTAGCACGCCGATGCGAGATTTTGGACTGGATATAGCTTTTTACCTCCAAATGAAAAAGCTTAGCAAGGTAAGCAAAAAACCGTTATGGATAAGGTTAATATAGTAATGCATTTTAATGCTACCAAGCCCAAAAAAGGCCTGGCATACACCGAATAGCTTTTAATATTGCATATTAATTAGCAATGCTGCGTTTCCTAACGATACCGCGGAAACGTTAATTTACCACTTGCTCGTCGATCCATCGCAGCTTTTAAACGAATTTGTTATAAAACTATAGTAAATAAAGGCATTCGTTAGCAATTGTCCTGTCCAAAACGCAATATACGCCGCGATGGAACATAATTATAAAAAAAGCTATAATTTACAATTTTAAAATGCATTGGGGGACCACCGGAAGTAAACCCAAAATGGTAATTAGTGTGGATGGCGTTCCATAACTTGCCCCCCGTTAACAAATTGCCAGCCTCCTTAACGTCGAATAGCCATCCTGGTAATAGTGTAGGAATGTGCTAAAGCTTTTATCGATGGCAGCAAATTTGGTACTGCATAAAAGCAGGATAACAGCATGGAGGTTTATTCGCTTAACCGACCCCACTTAATTATCTCCGTTAGTACCCATTTAAAATGGTGCAATACAACCAATTATTGCTTTTTTTGCGGGGCATATGGGGTTAGCAATACATTATCCCCGTGCACTTTTAAAGTCCAAACTTTTTCGAACCTATTAAATTAAGGGAATAACGACGAACCGACCGAAAGATTTACGCCGAAACGAACGTTTCGTGAATCGATTTGGTGTTTCGGGCCTAGCGCACGAACCCCAGCGAGTAATGCTCGGTCCCTTTTCCTTTTTAGCCCCTATAACTATAAACTGCTTTAAGCCCAATTTTATCCGACACAGCTGCTCCCGAACCCAATTCCAGTCGGATAAATTAACGGTCCACATCCTTTCCTGCAAATCGTGGTTTCGTTCCGATTTTAATAAAGTTGCGGATGTGGCGGTTCATTTCGGTAATGGCGGCTTTTTTTTTTTTTTTTTTTTTTTTTTTTTTTTTTTTTTTTGCGGCGTCCAGTCGTATTTTCTATTTGCCGCGCCCGGTGGCGCTGCGAGCGTTGCCAATTCCGCCTTTAGCCACGGCTTGCGCAGCTTTATTTACGAGGGCCTAGCGCTAGCTTGCGCTATCGTCGCTAAGCAAATACCCTTCCTTGGAAATTATAAGCATAAAATAGGTAGTATTAGCACTAAACATCCCCGCTAATGCGGCACCGTATCGTCCTTATAAGTTGGCAATGTAAGCGCCGAACGTCGGGCTTTGCGTTCACAAGGGGATCCGGCAAAACGCTGCGAGTCGGCCGCTGTCGTACATTAGGGCGGCCGCCGACACAGCAATTGTTATAAACGGGCCCTAGTAAATAAAAGCCATTTCGACGGCAATGGCGCGCCCTGCCCGCCCTGTCATCTTTAAGGATGCACGGCATTTCGAGTCTTTTCCGGCCTCGGGGTCGTCCACCAAGCCGACGTCCAGCTTCCGCTCTTTTGCTAAACCTTGGATTAGTTTATTAGGCTGTGCTAGTGGTTTTCGTTAACGTGTTAAGGTCGGCCTGTGGTTTTTTACAAATGCGTCCAGCTTCGCGAAAATGCCGTCAAACCAGGCCAGCACGTCGCTCTCTTTTACCCCTGCCGGCCATCCGCGCCACCCTTCGCTGCCGAAAAGTGGATTGCCTTCCGTGCACTTTTTTAAAACGGCCTCGGACGCTGCATGTAAACCCGCCACACGCCCAAAAAAAGCTTCGCGGAAGCGAGGAAACCCAACGTAAAAAGGACCAAGCTCCGACCTAAGGACCCGGTCCACATCTTGGCGGTATTCCGAGGAGTTGGCGAAACTGCCCGTATTATATAGCCATAGGGTTTGCTGGAAGGAAAATGGTACCGGCCGGGGCGGAGGGGTGCGCTCGGCGACGGCGCTGTGGACTTAATCCTAAATTAAGGCATCGTTTGGATTATCGGCGAGGTTTAATTCGGCCAAAGTCGAAGTCGTCGTCGTCGTTAACGGTGGAATTAAGCTTTAGGAGATCGCTTCGGAGGGTTCGACAACCCGTTTTGGAATGGAGCTGGACTGTAACTGGAAGGATTTATAAAAAGGAAAAAAGGAGGAGCGCAAAATTCCAAAGTTTTATACGTCGGTTAAAAGAGCACATTTAACAAAACTGGATTGTCATACCTTTTAGCAAAGTTAACCCAGCGCGTCCGGGGCGCGCGGGACCTGCTTATTTGCGCAAATCGAATTAAATAAAGCGCGGAAGGCATTAAAGCCTTTGCCAATAGGATATAATAATTTTTAACGGGGATTAATTTGCCATGGCGGATTAATGTTGCTAAAATGGGAGGGTGGAAGCGACCGAAGGAAGTCGCAATTACGGTTACACCCAGCCACCCACCATAACTGCGCCATATGCTATTAATTAGTTAACCATAACCTTATGCTAGTGGTCGGCGCCACGGAAACCTAACTAACCCGGCAGCTTATTCATTTAGCGTCCGCCCCACCCGACCCCAGGGGGAATTTGCACGTTAAAAATAGGCTCCCAGCAAAAAGATTACCCATAAAATAGCTTTGGTACCTTGGAAAAATAAATGAAGCTAGTGGAGTAATGCTAAGATGGATATGGAGATAAGGCTGGAAACAACCCAGCATTAAGGTGGATATATGGGGTAGCCAAAAGGCATATGGAAACGGGAGGTGGGCATTTAACCATTGCAATAATAATAACTCCGGGTTTTAATGCAGGTTAGCCATTGCAGCTTTTTGGAAATAAAGCTGGTAAATCTCCTATTAGCTGCTGAAAAATTACACCTTGGAAATGGAAGATTTCCTGGTTTTTTCGGGGCCAAAGCAGCACCAAAATTCGCCAAAAATTCCTTCCTAAGCGCCACAACTTGATTTCCAAACGTTACAAGTGGCTTTCCCAAGCGCTTTACAAAAACCTGCCAGCTCGTTATTGCAACATACTAATTAAAGCCTCCCTAGCCGACCAATGGATACTGGGGTTTGTAAATCCAAATATAGGGACGAAAGCAAAGGATTTGGCTATCCAAAGTACTTTGGAACCGAGCTGTTAGCTTAAAAGGTAAACCGCCAACTTTAATTTAGGAGGCAAATTGCAGGAAACGAGGCTGTAATGGGCCCTTAGCATTGGATTATCCCAGTACCACCCATTGCTAAAATGCTACCCAATTGCCAAAAAAATGGCGTGTAAAGATAAACTAAGCGGGTGGGGAATGCTAAAAAAAAATGTAATAGCGTACAAACTGGAAGGAAACAAAGCGGGAAGCGTGCAATATGGCCGAAAATAACTAACAATTCGCTGCATTTACAACGTAGGGTGCGTTTAGAAATTTATCTTATTTACCCCCACACTTTTAAAGTGTGCACATATATGGCCAAAACGCCACTTTTAACTTTATGTAGCTTTTTCCAGTTGCATTTTATTACCACACCCGGGCCTCCCACCCTTAAAAAAAACAGCCTCCTTTTTTTTTCCCTAAAATGTACGGCCGGGTGAAGATAAAATGTTGGAAAGGCAGCCAAAGGTCGCACGAGGCTATTCGCGAATGCGGCGGATCCCCGGTTCGGAACTCCGGGGTGTAAAACATCGTTTCCACGGCACGGAGGGTTCGGCACGGGAACCACCGATTCCGACGCTATAACGGAGGCTGTGTAAAAAGGAGGAGAAGGAGTATATTTAACGTTATCTAATCGGGATTTACCATTCCCTGCCTCCCTAAGGGCATATAACGTGCTAGCGCTACCTAAGCTTAACACTAAGCTACATGTTGCTATCGAGGCGGCTAATAAAGCAAACCCGTAAGCACACGGAAGTCGGGCCGCATTCCGGCGCTCCTTATTAGTAAGCGGGCAATCGGCAAAAGGGCGAACAAACGCCGGGGCGCTATAAGCGCAGCTGTTAATGGTAGAAAAGGCAATCGGCCGGCAAAGTGCCGGAAAAAGAGTTGGGCCGGTTTGGGCGGAAAGGACCTTGGGACCCCCCCTGGGCCCGGCCAAAGAAAGAAAAGTTCGGGGGCTAAAAGGCCTAATTCCAACCCGGTGTGCTCCTTATGTATCGCGTATCGAACAACAAACTGCGCGGTTTGCCAACGTGGTGCAGGTCCCGGAAGCGGTTACGGTTACGCTGGCAAACAAAGCCGCGCGAAAACCTTGCGCGTGCGATGCCACCTATACATATGTATAGTACCCGCGTGGCAACAAACAAAGGCGCGTGCCGTTAAAGCAAATTTTTGCGCGTGCGTGCTTAACAAACAAAATGCGTGCTAAAGCAGGCTAATCTTGCGCCGTGCGTATCGTTAGATGCGGTCGACCGAGGAGGAGTCGCGAGTATAGCGGAAAGGCGGCGGCAGGTGCCGTGGTGCAACGGCGGCCGTGGTTGGCGGGGACGGCGGCGGCCGGGCCGGCTTTTCGTCCAAAGTATCAAACTGCTTGCCGGCCAGCAGTCTTCTTATGCGTTCGAATCGTTTCGGCGCGTGTCGAGTATTCGCGAGGCGAAAGCGAAAGGAAGTTAAAAGGCGGTTAACCTGGTAATGCGAGGAGGTTGGAGCAATCCGATTGTCGAAGGTTTCGGCGCGCGCGAGGCGCGCCCTGGGCGATAAGGTGCAGGCCGTCCCCTCGACTGGCAATAAGCACCCTTATACCGTTGCCAGCCATTTTCTGCTCTTTTAGCCCAGTTGCGTTGCCGACGTCGTTGTTAAAAGGAGTCGGAAAACGCGAGCAAAACAAGCTAAATGGCTTGTTAGTGCTTTAATAGTGCTTTGGCCATTTTTTAATGGGCCATATACCAAAAATGACCGGCTTCCTTAGCGGCCACTAATAGTAAGTCCGACAGGAAATTTTTTCGGGGGGAAGGTAACGGCCGCGTTAAAAGCGGAAAACGAGCGTTTAAAAAACGAGGTGGCTTTAAGCCGGCCCCTCGCCGTACGGTTAAAAGGACCGCCCAAAATGCCTTTTATTAAATAAAACGCATTAAAAAAGCCCAAAAGGCCGTTAAGCAAGCCCGCGGGCCGTTAGTACAAATGCATAAAAAAAAGTGCAAAAAATTAATTCCGCATCGGCCCCCACAGTTTTGGAGGAATTAAATATGCACCAAATATAAAATCCCATTATTTATATATATTTTTTATTATATTTGCATGTTGTGGTTTTAATTGTACGTGGTTGTAGTTTCCTTAATTATGTGCGTTTATGTTGGTTTAAGTGGCCTTAACTGGATAGTTTTTGCTAGGGTAAAAAATAGGAAACGGTTAGCGGGATTATAATGCAGCCTTTAATACATCTTTTCCTTTAATATCGTGGCAAACAGTATGTTCCAAATATTCCTGCCTATAAAAAAGATAACTTGCTATTCGGAAATGCCGAAAGCATCGAAGCATCGCATTTAATAGTGGTGGGCTTAATGCCTATAAAAAGTTACGTCGCTATTACGTACTTAAAGCCAAAACTTACCGAGCACCATGCCTTAGCCCGTAACTTTTTGGCTTTAAAGATTTCCACCCATTTAAAATCTCCATGCCACAAAATTTTCCCCGAGCAGCCCTTAACACTTCCAAAATGCATTAGTAATGCGGTTATCGCAATCGCTTACTATAGTTTAATATCCGAAAATACACTCGATATGTTCGAAAAACAATTTTGCGAACTATGCACCACTTATCACTTTCGTCGGGATTAAATGCTTTGCTTAAACGGCACACCACAACGAGAATCGCATTAAAAACCTAACCATTCGCCGTCCTGCTTTTAGGCAAACCCGTTACCCAATCCAGAAAAATCTCCTTCATCCGGTCGGCGACGACGAGCTGTCGGTTTACGTCGTTTTTTAAAGCCGGAAAAGGTAAGCGGTTATTGCATACCACCTTTTAATGCCTTTGCTGCCTGGCTGCAAGTGGAGCCGACGTGGGATTGCAGTTTGTTGCTTCCCTCGCGGGCGCCAATGCGAGGTGCTTGTTCGCTTAAGCGCGGGGCTCCGGACGAAGCGCGAACAAGCGGCGGGGCTTAGGAATAAAAGGGGTTAGCAAAAGTGGAGCCTACGAAACCAACAAAAATTTGGAAGTGTGGGGGAAAACCTACAACATTTTCCAGAAAATTTGGTTTCCTACGTAGGTATTTTCCTCGGTGGTGGGACCGAGGTCGTTTCCGTACGCACGCAAAAGTGTTAAATCATATGGTTTCGGCCGAGGAAAAGGGAAAAAACCCTAGCAAGGCTGCAACCCCTAACTAGGACGAGTAAAGGACGTAGTTTAGGGGAAGTACGTACGCGGTACGTGTACAATTAAGGATGGCTTTACTGCCAATTAACGTCGGCAAGCGAGCCTTTCCTGCGCGTGCCCCACCCACGTCGTAGCGACCTCCGGCCCCACACCCGCTGTCCCCAAAATGTTTTGGGCAGGCAGGTGCTTTAAAAGCATAAACCGAGCTATCGACGGATGCATTTAAAAAGCTCGCCCGGCCCAAGCCGATTACGGCGAGGGCCGCGTAAAAGTCCGTGTACCCCTGCTAATGTCGCCGTCGAGCAAGCTTCCCGGCACGTTGCCGAAAAAGCCCGTTACGACCGGCACTTTGTCGCCGCATGCCAGGATTTTTTTCCTAAAAACGGCGCCGGCTTCCTTATAAAAGGCCGCGTTTAATCTCCTAGCCGCATCGCCGTTTAAAATGTCGGAAAGGTTTACGTATTCGGCGTCGATATTTTGCGCAATAACCGTCCAATCGATGCCGTACGCCGTATTAGCAACCACCACTGGCCCATAGGGGACGCAAAACGAATAATAAAAGGACCTTAACAACATACCTTATCCTTTAAAATGTAAGCCATTAACTTGCAGCTTAGCTTTTCGCCAAAGTTCGCCACCCGGTTTTTTAACCGGGCATTAACCTCGAGGTGGGAGCGCTTAGCCGCCATAATATACTCGCCCGGCTCCAGGAACTCGTCCCGTATGTTTTTTAATTAGGGCGGCCCTTAAATCGGGGTTGTTTATAAAGGTTTTCGCGGCCGCGATATGGTCGTCGCTTATGTTTTAGGTAATCCTTTTCGCTTCGTTAATAAGCTCGTTTTGTGTCGGTTTCGGGCTTAGCTCGAAAGCTTTATTTCTTAAACGTTTTAATAATTTAAACGTAAAAATATAATGTGTTCCAAGTTAGCTTTTAAAGCGCTAGCGACGGTTAATAGGGTCCGGTTACCTTAAGCAGGGGGTATAATTATAAGGGGACGGATTCGGGGCGCAAAGCGCAAAAAAGCACCGACTTGTAGTACTAGTCACCTTGCCCGAACTCCTAGCCGAGCAAACGATGACGAGCTTGTTTAACTTAAAATAAGGGCGCACAATGTCCTCGGCGATCCCGTCGGGGAACTTGCCCACGCTCGTGCCGTAAAAGCGCTTAGCGGTCCGCCGCTTCCTCCTTTTTAAAAGAAGAAGGAAAAGGCGCGGCGCCACATGCCCTAACCGGTGCAGGTTATGCCGCCGCACTTCCGGGTGCTAACTTTAAGGTTTACGGTTTTGGGAGTTTTGGGAGCCTCGGCCGGGGCGCGGGCGACGAGCTCCGGCGAGGCGTCCTCTTTCTGGACGTTAACGTCGCGCTTCGAGTTGGTAGTGGTGCAGTTGCCTTTGTTGTAAACCCTGGTCGTTGTCCTGTAGTAATTGGGCGGCGTGTGGTCGGGGCGCGGGCGGCGTTGGATGCCGTGCTTCGTGCCCACCGGCTTTGGCCCCGGCGTGTTAAGCACTTAACCTACCGATTATCACACATTGTACACGTTGGGGCCTGGAAATCGGTGGGTGATTCCACTTCGTTTCCGGCAACTAAACTTCGACTTACTTGGGGCCCGGAAGCCGCTTTAACGGTTTTTTTAACCGCAGGGGCTAAAACGCCAATCCCAGCCCGGACGGGAGCTTTCCCGCCCTGGGGAAAACCTGTTACGAAAGCGGGCTAACGGCACGATAACCTGCTAGACGCATTAGGCCACCGGTGCCTTTTTAGCGTGCAAAGGGAGGCTGGCGGCGCAGCAACTTTTAACGCACCCGGAGGGCCGGGAGGGGCTGGGAAAGGGCCAAACCTTATAAATTAATGGGAAATGCTGGAATTTTTAGGATGCGCTTAGCGTTTTGCCTGGCGTTTGTTTTGTTCCCCTTACAAGGTTAGGGTTCGCGCAAACCCTTTTTGGGCGGCTGCTTGGGCCCGAGTGCAAGCCAGATAATAAAAGCGGACGGGAATGCGAGGCCCTGTGCAGGGGCTATCGGGGAATCGAGGTTTTTAAATGGAGCGATATATGGGAAATGGCTAGTTATAATTGCTTCGCCCAAAATCGCTGTGCGGCTAATTTGTCGAGCTATATTTTGCTATGCATATGTTTTGTAACGTACATAGCGTTTGCATTTTATCGCTAAACGTAATTAAAGCAGCAGTAAAAAAGGTTAAAATCGTGCAAAGTTTAAAAAAAATGCAAAGGTCGAGTATATATGGCTAGGAGAGCAAATTACAAAGTAAAAGGCATTAGCTATTCCAACGGAAGCCATTACGCCTGCCATTTAATACCAGCGCCGGACTAGGTGATTTTCCTTCCCGGCCGGCGAACCGCTTCCTGCAAACCATTATTACCCTAAGCAAACGGCTTTAAAAATCGGGATAATAGCGTTATCGGCATCCACTACTTTGGCGCCGCCCCTTTTATACCTGCGGTTAAAACCGTGCCATTTAAATAGGCCGAACAATTTTGCAATCTTAATAGCATAATCGTCGGTATTAAAGATATTTCCAACCAGGCCGTAAAATTAATCCCAAAAATACTTCCGGAGGCTGGCCGCGCTTCCGTAAAAAGCCCAGCCGTTTTGCGTCGGGATACCGATAAGGGTTTCGAGGGCCCGGAACGTGGTGCCAAAAGGTGTAACGATGGCGTCGGCCCAGTCGGTAAGGCCGGCGATGTGCCCATCCTCCTTTATATGGATGTTTATTTCCAGGGGGTCCTCGTGGCCGAGCACCATCGGGTATTAAAAATTAAATAATAGCGGTAACCCATCCTTAACCTTATGCAGCTTAGGGCGGAATTCGCTAAGGAGGCCCGCAATTAGTTAATTAACGACGCCGTTATAAACGTCGAATGTCGCCGCCTTATATGGCGTTAGCCGGAAATACGGCCCTTATAGCCATGCCTATGCAAAAAATCTAAATAGTGCTGTTAGGAAAACGTGTTCGATGTTGTTAGTAATATATGCATGTAAATCTAACAAATTTTGCCATATTTCCTACCGAAACGTATAACTTATCCTTTATACCCCGGGCGAAAAAGTTCCACTGCACGCGCGAAAAAGCAAACCCTCCCACGCAACTTATTAAGTATACACGCAGGCCGCCGGCCGTGCCTTAATACGTGCATAAAGGGACGAACTCGCGCCCGTACGTTTTAATAACTGCGTTAATAACGTCCGCATGCAAGGGAAAGCTTTAATGTCGGAACTGGACGATTCGGGGGGGTGTGCCGCTTACGACGGTATAGCTAGTTACACCCTGCACGGGTGTAGTTTTAACCCGGCTCGTGCCGAAAATGCGCTTAGCATGCGCGTTGCATTATACTTGCGTAATTTTGCACTTTTAAAAAAACTTGCGTATTTGAAATCGACTAAGGATATCGATATCCCCCGGCCTTAGTAAACGATTAGTAATTTTGCTCATTTTGGCATGTTAAAGGAAGGAATTTGGGAAAGGGATAAAATTGGTGGGGATTATGTGGAAACTAAGTGGCTAGCTGCCGTTTAAAACCCCGCAGTTGTGGGACGGGTAAAGCACGTAGCGCCGCGTGAAAAAAAACTTAACGCGACGCGACTAACCCAAATCGCCACGTTAATATCGGCCGCAGTTCGAACAACGAGCTTATACGCGTTATAACGATAACTCACTTTGGTATCCCGGGGTGTTTGCACGTATGGTGTTATTTTTGCATTATGTAGCATTGCGTAAAGGTGGAAGCACCAGGAAGGCCGGGATTAGTAAGGAAGAGAAAAGGTGTCGGGAAGGTTAAAGCGTTGGCCCATTCCGTGCCCTTTTTTAATTAAAAGCATTTTAAATCCGTAAAAGGATGCGTAAAAAAGTACATGGGGCGGGTATATTGCACATAGGGCTTTCGATTTTAAAATACGGCTTTTAAAAGGCACTTTGTAATGGTTTGGTTTAGTTCGGCCGATAAAGGATGGTATAAACCGCATTAGTTAGCTGAAATTTTGGCCATAGTTATGTTTCCTTAAGGCTTTAAGGGAAAAAAGCATATAAAAACCTCGATGGGCCCAAACTCCAGCTTGTTTGCGCTTATATCCAGGCATTTTTTTTCCCCCTTAGTTTTCGAAACCAACGCTTAGCCAAGCCCCAAAACTTTGTTTTTAAACTTTTCGGCCCCACGCGCTTTACCGGATTTAATACTAGAATGGCTTCCACTAACATTATAATAGCCCCCGTTATCCCTAGTATTAATAGGGTGCTTAACGTCCAGGACTTTAAAGATTCCCGCGCCAAATAAGTTTCGTATAAGTGCAGCCTGCTTAACCGCCCGGTGCGAGTCTTGTTTTAAAACAATGCCTTTGCAAATACAACGCCGCTCCTTTTATAAACGAAAAGCTGGGCCCCGATACCTCGCACATTAAGGCCCTGCTAAGCCTAATTAAGGATTACCGCCAGGAAAAAACTTTGGTTTTCATAGCATCCACCGACACGACGAGCTTTCGGCTTTAACCATCCGCCTTAAGGAGCTATTAGCCGGAGTTAACGGCACTTGGAACAGGCCTACTCCATGGAACGATATTAACCCCGAAAGCATCCACGGCGTCGTATTCAAGTACGACCCCGCCAGCCACACCCTCGTGCCTTTCGAATTTAGCAAGGGGCCGACGCCCGTTACCGGGGCCGACGTTAACGCCGATTTCGTTCGAGCCTTTATCGGCTATTTCCGAAAGAACGACCTAGCCGATCTGGTTGCGCTCCAGGTTTTAGATCGCCACGAGGAAGTTACCGCCGAGATCGAGCTTATTAAACTTGGCTCGGTTATACTGGGTACTGTTATGCTGCCCAGGTCGGGGGTAAATGCTAACAGTTTTTATCCGACCGAATGGATACTGCCGCTCTCGCAGTTTGGCGAAGGAAACGAGCCTTTAGCCGGCTAAACCTAGGCCAAAAAAACCGACGGATCCCACCAGGTTTTTATTAACAAACCTGCCGGTATGGATTAAACTAACCTAATCGATAGGCTGGTAGCTGCCGGCGTTATAACACGCGATAACATTAAGGAGGAGTAACGGCGCGCGGTCGAACCAACCTGTTTGGGCTTTACTGGGTGGATAAATGGATTTACAATTTAATATGATCGTCGCGAGCTCCATCCTGGTTACTCCTTTTGCATTTGCGTTACGTTTTAATAGGTTAAAGTACCGCCACAAAATGCTTTAAGCCACCGTTATTTCCCTCGCATATAACCTTACGTGATATAAATGCTTATCCCGAGCCTTAGTTTGGTTATTAAGTGTGGCGCCCACGCAGCAAATTCGCAATGCTATTTTAAAAAGTAAAAATACATGGAGCTACCAGCCCCTTTCGCTTGCTATCGGACCTGGTGATAAACACCATTTTATTGCGTGTTAAAGCTGTTATAAACTCCGAGTTAAGCGAGCACGGATACATGCGCATCGAATGTTAAACTTAACTAAAAGGCGGGGGTTAGTTTAAAATAGCCCCCCCTCCCATAAGTAACGGGGCATTTTTAACATCGACCACGATTAAACAAAAAAAAGGGGAATATAGCACGTTAGGACTTTTTTTTTTTTGTTTTATCCCATAACCAGCACTGTGCTGCCGATTTAGTGCCCCCAAATGCCCGCCCGCCGAAACCCGTCCATAATAGCGTCGAGCTCGCACACGCCGCTGCGGTATCTCGTTTTACATCGAGCTTTACAAGCGGCCCCTTTTACTAAAGTCGCAGTTAATCGAGCGGTCCGTTAACTTCGAGTACCGGCGGTTAAGGCCCTTAAGCAGCGGCGGGCTTTTTTTCGACGTGTTTGTCCCACCGGATTGGCTGCCAGGAAACGTGCAAGCCCGGTGCCTATATCCGGGGCCCTTTTCTGGCATTATTTACTCCGGGCGGCAAAAGCGCTATCCACACGCTATTACAGGTTTAAAGTGCGAGCTATAAAGTTAGTACCCATATGGCGACGCGGCTTACCGCGTCCAGCTACTTAGCAAATGCAGCTGCCTTTACGATGTGTTTTTATTAGCCCTGCTGGAGCCGTAAAATAACTCTCGCTTTAGGGTCGCTGCCGCCGACCTCCCAAACTTCGGGGAAGAGGCAGTTTGCTGGTATAATAATTAGGGATTAAAAAAGCATTTAAATAACGCATGCAAATTGGTTAACGCTTATTTAACACTGCAAATAAAACGATTTCGCAACGCATAATGCTGCGATTATAAAACCAAAGGACTTAAAGAATTATAGCATTAACTAAACCCAACGCGCCCTTTTAGCAAGCCCGGTTCCGCACCACCATTTTACCGCTTATTAGTGCATAGGGTTTAAGAAAAGCATAATATTTTTTTCATTATCGCTACCGCCTTTACTCGTGGTTCGATTCGACCACGGTATTCGAAAACCCGTTCCACTTTTCCTTACTATTATAACTAGTAAAAGGTGGAAGGGGCAGCGTACCCCAACCCTTATCGCATGGATAAGGGAATGGGGCACTTACAAAAATGTTATTTGCAAGTTTGTCCTCCCGGCCTCCGGCTTTTAACTTTTTCCTAAAAAAGAAACCACCATTTTACCACAAATATCGCAATTAAACCCCTTACTGTTCGCGATACTTACTTTCCCCTTCCCGCAAGGATTGGACCCCGAAATCCAACCGTATAAAGCCATTTTCAGCCGGCCCCGAAACGCCCGTTGCATTTATAACCTACAAATACCTAAAACGCTTAGCGGTTTTAAACCGGGACAGTTGGGGAGCCCGAACGTAACCCGCATCCGCTTTATCTTTGCGTTCGTAAAAAAAGGGATGCTAGTGTAAAACTCGCGGTTTTAAGCGAAAGCGGGATCCCCACCGCAGTAAACGGCCGCTCGGAAATCCCGAGCTAAAAGGAAAGTACATGTAACGCGCACTTCGTTAAGCAAAACCCGCTCGTTCGGGGAAAGCTAGTAAAGGCGGTGGTAACGCCTTTTAAAAAAACGCTACCGCTAACCACCACGCCGGGTGGATAGGCTAAAACCGACGCGGGCAGCGGGAATAGTCGTGATCGAAATCCCGTAAAGGTTTTCCTAAATAATCGAGTTTTCCAAGCACCGGGCCAACACCCGAAACACCTCGAAACAAGGCTAACCCTCGTGGAGCATTTAAACCGTCCCGCAATCCTAGCTAAAAGGGAACCCTTAAGGATTAAGGAATTATTAATATAGCAACCTAAAACGCAAAAAGAGGGACTAACGTACAAAAGACGGCAAAGCTTGTAATGTTTATACTTAATAATGCAAACCCCAATAGTTTTCTTACTAAGCCTTTTTTGGTTTTTCGGAATAACCTTATTACCGCAACTTTTACCACGCCCTTGGGCGAGGTCGCCTTTAAGGCCTTCGAGTTTTACAACACGCTTTTGCCCATAACCGGGGCTCGCGGCCTTGGCCGCCTTCCATTTAAACTTGCCGAAAGGCGCAATACATATGCCAATTTGTAAGGTGCCGATAACTCCTGTGCTAAAATTGGGGTAAAGTTAAGTGGTTTGCTACCGGGGTTTTTAGCGCTTTTTTGCGACGTTTAAATGGGGTTTAAAATTTAAATGCTTTTCGCTTTTCCTGTAACAAAAGCATAAATATCGGGATAATTCCGAAGGAAAGCAGGAGTTAAATACTTACCGCAAACCTGCCGCCGTTGTGGTCCTTAATCCCGGGGGTTAAAGGCGCGGGAATGGAAGCAGTTGTGGCCGGAGCTGCCAAGGGTTCCCGCGCAACAAAGTCGGCAGGATGCTAATAACCGAGGAGGTGCATGCGCTCCTGGTCGTTGCTGCCAATTTATGCTGTAGCAAATTAAACGAAAAGAGATTTGCGAAAATACTTCGTGCGGTTTTATCTGCTGCTTATAATTTTGCGTCCACGCTCGAAACTTAGCGTTTTAAACCATTACCGAGCGTTTAGCAGCTTGTTTTGCAAGTAAGGCGGTAAGTAGATTTTTAAATCCAAGGCGGCGCGGTAGCCGGGGGCGCCACAATGTCGATAGTATTCGATGCTCCTTATTACTGCGCTTTTATTAATATAATATTTAAAAAATTGTTTAAAACGCATTAGCTTTATACCTGGACGTATTAATTAGGAGGTGGCCACGGACGCGAAGCGGGTGTGTGCGACGCGTGCTTGCAAACGTGCGATAAAACGCACCGCGACAAGGGAAGCTGTTGCAATTAAGTGCGAACGTCGCGCTGGTTGGTTAGGTGCTGGCACACGGGGCGACATAAGTTAAAGTTTTTAAATGCGCTATAATGGGCCCTTTTTAAACCGAACGCTACCCACATTTTGTTTCCGCACGGGTATCCGCTTTTAAGTTAAACTGTAATAGGCTTACGCGGTTTAAACCTAACTAAACATTATACCAATTGCGCGCGAATTACCCCGGACATAGCGTTTAAAATCGAGGAAATTGCAAATCACGCCATTAAAATATGGGCTGCGAGGTGGGGCAGTATAAACCCCGCTATACCCGTCCCGCCCTCGCTCCATTAAAGCTACGCCGTGTATTCCACTTAAAAGCTTATTTGCTTTAAACTGCGTTTCCCCGTCGTAGCATTTTAATAAATCTTTATGTTTCCGAATACTGGAAATGCACCGCGTCCGTTACGATCCGCTTGCTTATTACCTCAAATAGGTCGCTATCGGTTTTAACCTATGCGGTACGATCGACTATCGGCAATCCATGGAAGTGGTTTTTACAAAGTTTTACAGTAAAAACCTTAACGCGAAAACCCTGGCATAATAACCCAAGAAAAAATGAAAGGCCGATCGACTTTATCCCCTACCAAACCAACTTTTATTTAAATTTAAACGACCGTGCCCGAAAGCGCAGCTGTTTGTCCGTCCCGCAAGACGTTAGCTTTTAGCTCCCGCCGTTAAAGCCCGGGCCCGCTATCCGAGGATGGGTACATTTCAGCTGGCAGCAATTTCGTGTGGGGCCCGAGCGCCATTTAACCGCGCTTCGGGCTGTTTAATTTGGTAGTAGCGCTTGCTACACCCACCACCTCGTCCCCCACGTTAATCCTCCCGACATACGGAGTTATTGTAACAATTCGCACGGTGAAGCCACGGCCCGCAGCGTTAACCTGGGAACTCGCAGCGTTTTAGCAATCGCATTTTTATTAGGGGGCCTAAAAAGCAAAGATGGCAAAAACGGCAAACTTAAGCGGTAATTTGGAAAAAATAATAAAAGGGCGAAATGCATAACATGCTATATCGCTTAGGTATTATGCTGCTTGTTTTTTATGGTTAAATGCTCGTAAACGGCCTTATATGCAAAGCAAAATTTGGTGGCGAACGGGCGAAGCCCCGCTTTTAGTTAAATTAAAATGTAATGCCACAATAGGGGATAAAACGAGCTTTAACTTGTTTTGCGGCAACTTTTTCCCACAAACAACCTCCCGGCCAAATTTCCCACTCCCATCGCACATTGCCCATATGGTTAATCCTTTGCCTTTCGCGGTGGCGACTAGCGCTCTTTAAGCAGGCACCGATAGCTAAGGGGAGGCGAACCCGGTGTGCGCGATGCTTTTAGCAAATAGCACCCTCGAAAACAAAACAGCAACGGTAGTGTCGTTTAACGGCTCGGGAGATTTTCAGCTCCTAGTTGGCGCCGACGGCCCCGATTAAGTCCTATTTACCGTTTGCTCCCGATCACTTTCGCGCGCGTCGCCCGTGTTTAACTCGATGCTAAATGGCCCGTGGGCGGAAAAGCGACCAAAGGCTGGTAACTGGACCGTAAAACTTCCCGAGGACTTTTTTTAAACCTTTCGGATCATTTTTAGCATTATCCATTGCCGTTTCCGTAACGTCCCGAACATTATGGACCTTACTGCTTTCCACCGGGTTTACGTTTATATCGATAAATATAACATAACCGAGCCTTTAAAGCTTTGGGTTAAAGCTTAGTGCTTGTTTACCGAAAGCAAAAGTTTAGGAACTACCAAAAACAATGCGCTTACCGTATGGATAATTTAAGTCCTCGGAAATCGCATTTTGCTTAATAAATCGGCTATAAAACTGCTTTGGAAGTTTGCGCTATTAGTACCGCCTAAAATGCGGCCGCTTTTCGTCGGAGCCGGCGTAACATCCGTAACACCCGATTGTAAGGTTGTCGAAAAGCATTTCGTTTACTTAAACTCGACCGGGATTTTCGGTAAGTACTTTATTTTAATTCATATTGTAAAAAGCTTAACCGGAGCTGGCTTTAACATTAGCGGCCACTAAACCACATTATAACAATTCGGCTGCAAACCGCGCGATCGCTCGTAAACTTCGTCCATAAGTTTTAATACAGCCTAGTTAAAAAGCGCAAACTTCGCTGCAAATATCCACTACTAACGTACCCATTATATAATAATTTCATATAACGCGGCCCGATTATTAAAATAAAAGCTTACGATGCGGCTATCGTTAGCTCCGTCGCTATTGCTTTATATCGCGCGAACCTTTTACCCTCCCTAATACCCATTGTTTACGAAAACCTTATTTTAAAAAATTTGGAAACGGCAATTAAAAGAATTTCCAAGGTAATTATAAGCCACGACGCTATTTATAAAAAAGGATTGTTTAACCCGTTTTACCGCTATAAAAATTGCAATCCCGGTCCCCAATTTCTAATCGGGGTTTCCGGGCATTATGTAAAGTTTGCCCGCGGTTTTAACCGAGGCCCATTTTAAGCATTTTAAAAAGCGGGCATAAAAATCGGTGTTAACTATTAAGCATTCGAAACTGCCTGCTTTTAACCCACCCACCGCCGCCGCCGGCTCCCGCTAGCGATTATACCGATAACGAGGACGGCGACGAGGACGGTGACGATGGCGATATGCTTAACTAGGTGCACTTTGGCAAATAAGCCTGCGTCCCTTACGTGCACCGGCCCGCCTTACCCGGGCTGCTCCTCGGCCCGCTTTCGGCGAGCGCAAAGCGCGCAAAGTCGCTAAACGCACGGCCCCGTTTAAAATTAGCAGCTTACACAAGGCGCGCACCGAGGTGCTAAATGTTACGACCGCTAAAAAGGGCTTAAGCCGTTAAGGGTTAAGGGCGGCTAGGACGGAAAAACCCGCAAAGCAAGGATTAGGATTGCGAACGGGGTGATTAAAACAGGTACAATTACCTAACCAGGTAATAAGATAAAAAGAGTTGCGAATTTGCCTAATGCGACCAGGCTAATCCTCGTCGGTAACCGAAATAAACGCTTTCCGGGTCCCGCCGTTTACGATTATCCTCCGCTGCCCAACTACTAACCTACTTACTTTAGCCGAAACTTCGATCCGTACCGGTCGGTTCCATAAACCTAGCAATTTCTCGAACATTTTCGTTACCGACCGAACTTGCGCGTGCTCGCGCTCGGCAAATACGTTTTTTCGCACGACCGGGAAGTGGGCTAAATCGCGGGGCTCGGTAAGACGCGTATTACCCCGATGGCGGCTTTAGGGAGCTTTACTTTCCAAAACCTGGAAAAGAAAATCGGGCAAACGTATCCCAGCTAAGCATTACCTAAAGCGAACTAACGAAATTTGCCCTTTGCCATTGCATAAAAAACCACGGGCTGTAATTAACTACCGACTTTTCAAATATTAAATACCGCATTAATTTACCAAGGTGTTGACAATTACCGGAAAATAACATAGGAATACTTAAAAACATTCGCCGATTTAGGCGGTTACCTTATGCGGCATCGTCCATTTTATCCATTCCTTAGCTTTCGCAATTACCATGCTTACCATACATATAAAACCCGACCGGCCCAAGCAGTTAAAAGCGGGTATTATAAATCGAAAACCGAAAATAACGGCAGGTTCTAAGCCAACCCACGAAACGAACTTTCCACCCCTCGTTAAAAAACTAACAAACTAAAGTTTAACCAGCTACCTCCGCCCCGCGGCGTAATAAGGCCAACGAACGACCACGCGCTAGCCTTACTTTTCCTATCGTTTCCCTTTAAAGGGGGGGAAATAAGCTAACCAAATGGGGCAACTAGGCCGAGCAAAGGTTTTACGCAGCCTTTCCCACCCTCGCGTTGGAAGCCGCGTCGCCGAGAACGGCGTGCTTCCCGTACCACTGCATGCATTTAATGCAAAGTTTCCACGTACTAACCGCAACCAGCACTATCCGGTTGCAGCCGCGAACTGGGGATTTATGGTTATTAGCGGTTATTAAAATCGTTTAAAATCATATCCTTGTTTTAAACGCTACCGCAATTTTAATCGAATCCGTAACAACGGCGACCGAGCTCCCGCTAGCCCGCCTCGACGCCTTCGGCGCTAAAGGGCGCTAATCGATTAAACCCACCCTAACCCCGAACTGGCGGCCGCGAGGATCTTTCGATACGTATTTTCGTCGATGCTTCGGGTCCAAACCTACACCGCGGGGAGGTAAAGCTTCCCGGATAACATCGCTGGCATTTACTGCACGGCAATCCAGGTCGATGGGATTATGTACGCCGGAAAACGTCGAGCGAGCGCGTTACGGATCCGCTTAACGCATTCGGCCGCCCGGGGGCGCATCGATAGGACGATAAGGCATATGGGTTCGTGGGTAGTAGCTGTGGCGAAAGCGGAGCAAAAGTCCTTAAGTTCGAGCACGGCCACAAAGCGGCCGCGGAAAGGGCCTTTCGACGGGCTTAAAACGACCGAGTGCTAAATCTCGTGCATGGTTGCTAAATGGTAATGGATTTCGCCTAATTCGATACGTTAGCCGTGGATTTTAACCTGGCCGTCCTTACGGCCGATAAACGTAAGGGAGCCGTCGGAGTTAAAGCGCACGAGGTTACCGGTCGCGTAAAAGCGCGTTTCGGCGTTGCGGCCCACGCGCGGCGCCTAAAATAAACCCGCGATAAAAACCTCGGCCGTCCTTATAGGGTTGTTAACGTAACCGCGCGAAAACGGCGCGCTTTTGAGGAGGAGCTCGCCGACGGCCCCGATAAGCACGAAACGCTATTTGTTGCTTAGCTCGGTTACTTAGCGAGCATAGCCCGAAGGGTGGCCGATGTTAAACGCTTTTGTTAACCTCGCCACGCGCGGCGTAACGGACGATATAACAGCGCATTTTGCAGGACCGTAACCGTTACCCAGCCGGAATTTATCAGCCTAGCCGTTAACGTCCTTTTAAAATAAGGGCTCGCCGCCGAAAAAGAGCGCTTCGAAAGGAGCAAGCCCTGCCTTAAGGCTTAAGGTCCGGATAAAGGACGGCGTAAGGAACGCCCAAATAACGTTTATATCCTTAATAACACGCGGTAAGTCCGCAAATATGTTTTGTTTTTACGGCATACAAACGCAACCGCCCACAAGCAAAAGCGTAACCATTTCCAGCATATGTAACGGGTTCGGCATTTAGAAGCCTCCACCCATTTAAACCAAAAGTCGATTAAAATAAAATCGGCATTTTGTTTTAATTGGAAGCTTATACCCTTCGTAAAGCAAGCTGCACGTAAAGCACGCCACGTCGTAATAGCATAGCGATATCGAACGCGAAAAAGGCGAATTGCAAGCAGCGAAAATCGGGTCCAATCGATATGTTTTGCGCCTGCGCGATAGCGGCGGTGCAAAAGGCGCCGTATTTAACGACCGCACTTTTGGGCTGGCCGGTAGTGCCCGACGTGAAGACGACGTAAGCGGCATTGGAGCTTAGGACGTCGGGCAGCCGGCAAGCGGGGCCGGCCGGCGCCGCGATGGCGTTTTTATCGACCACGATTAAAGCCGTACCCCGGCTTTTAACCAAAGCGTTACACGCGGGCGAACAAAGAACCATGAATACCTCGGTTTTTTCGAGCATGTATTGGGTACGCTCCCGAAGCGCATCGGGTTTTAGGAGCAAAAAGGCCGCCCCGGCTTTATGGATGGCAAAAAACGCCACGGCGACCCAGGCCGATTTTTTAAAGCATATAGTAATAAAACTGCCAGGCTTAACACCCTGTTTAACCAAGTACGAAAGTGTGCATCCCAGGCGTATATAGCGGGCGCATTTGGTTGTGCGCGGTATGCGTCGCTAAATAAACCATGCACGGTATTATCGACGAAAGGTGGTATAATTTCGCCCTAACGTTTAAATTAGGAAAGGTGTTTTAACGGGAGCAATTGCAGCGAATTAACGCCTGCGTTCGGGGTGGCTTTAATAGCGTTTAGGGCTTGGAGCAGGTTTTAACCAACGTTATTAGCTTGCGCTTGCGTTAAATAATCGTTACGGTAATCGATGGAAAAATCGATAAAGTCGCCGCTTAGCACGTTAAGCATAATGTCGAACTGGGCGGGTTAGTTGCTAAAAGGGAAAGGACCAGGAAAAAAAAAAGAAAAGGCTTACCTTTATAAAATCGGCACCCCGGATAGGGCGGAAAAACAGTGGCAGGTTTTAAAGCTGCCCGGTAAGCAACTTTTGGAATAATAACGCCGTGTTAAACAGCTAACCGCCCGGCATTTGGAGTGCGTGCTTAACGTCGGCTAACGGCGCGTGTTAGTGTGGCAAACCGTCGACGTAAGCGGCGAAAAGGTGCCGCAGGATGGTCGCGGCCGTGCTATACTGGTTAAAAACTACGCGGGAAACGAGGATGTTAATAAAGGGTCCCACGGCGTTCGAAATGCCGTCGAGCTTAATGTCCTTACCCGATGCGATGTAGCCGAAGCAAACGTCCTGGGAACCGGTGTAAAAGTAAAGGACTAAAGCTTAGGCGAGCTGGAAAATGTTAGCGACCGAAACGTAAAGCCGCCTCGCCAAAGCGCGGAGGGAAAATCCGAAAGGGATGTTAACGTGGAAATGGCGCGTTTCGCGTTAACCCGTTAATACCATCCCGTTTGTAAATCGGGGAATACGGCAAACCGTGGTGCTTTTAAAATGGCAAGCTTAAAATCGGAAGAATGCGTCGAGGGAGGTTTTTTAAACGTGGGCGACGTAGCTCGAGTAGGGCGGACCGTCGCCCGGGGGCAGGTCGCTAACGTACGCGCGAGCTTAATCTCGGAGGAGGATTTGCATCGAGGTCGCGTCCATTAGGGCGTGGCCGACCTGGAGGTGGGCGTAAACCTTGCTTCCGGGGCCGGCGTAAATTGCGAAGCGGTGGGCGGGAGTGCCGGGAGGGAAGCTTTTACGGCACAAGCCTTAAAAATCTTCCATCGCAAACCCTTTATGCTTTTTATTATCGTAAATGCGGTATGCTACGGATAAATTAATTTGCTTAAAAACGATTTGGTCGAACGGGGAATCGTTACGAAGGCCACTGTTAATAAAAACGGTTCGAAATAGGGGGTATCGCTGGATAACGCGGTACTAAGCGCGCTAAAGCCTAAATGCGTCGACTTTGCTGGCGCCGTAACCTTTGGAGGGAGTGATTCCCACACGGTATAAACGTCGTATTGCGAAGCATTTTTGGATTAGCTAAAAAGAATACCGCGTTGCGTCGGCGACGCGGGATATACATTTTCCACCCCCTCGGCACCGTTGCGCGAGATGGCTGTAAATGCCTTGTTAAGTGGTTTAAACTATGCGTGAAAAATGGATAGTAAAGGCACGTCGCTTTTAATTAGCTGCGGTAAGGCTTTTTACAGCGCAAACGTAACCTCGGTTAATGCCTACTCGTATAAGCTAAACCATTTGGCCAGTTTGTCCTGGTAATAAATCCTTGCGTTATAGTTCCAGGATACGTTTAACGCGCCCCTTTTAACGACGGCGGATATATCGATTACGGAAAAGCGGGCGGCAAAAAGCTTAACATTTACGGGGTGCATGGACCTCGGTAATAACTCGAAAAGGCCGTCGGGGCGCTCGAACTGCTGGAAGCGACCGAAATAGTTAAATATAATTTTTATGGGTGGCTTTTGCAACCCTCGAAGCATTTTGGATGTGAAATAAAGCATTTCCAAACCGGGTACGGCGCGGCGGATATCCTTAATTTGGATAACGGAGTCGATATAATCGCTTCCGCGAGCGGCGGTAAGCACGAGGGGTATAATTGCCGTAAACCAACCGACCGTTTCGTAAACCGGGATAGTTGCGTCCCGAGGATGGTTTTTACCGTGCGTTTTAATGTGGAACGAAGGTGTCGCACGTCCCGGGAAAACGGCGGCAAAGGTGTTAGCAGCCATGGTTAAAAGGATATTTGGGATATCGGCTTTTAAAGTTTTTTCGGCAGCACGAAAAAGGATATCGGTTAAAAAAGGGTTAAGGGTGAAATAACCTTGCACCAGGTTAGTAAAGTTATTATTGGACGACGATGCGTTTATGCCTTAAAAGTCGAGGTTCGGCTCCGGTATTGCAAACGGCAACGTTAAGGCAGCAGCTAATGCTTTTATCTCGGCGTAGCTTTGGAGGTTATAAACTTATTACTAGTATAACCACGATTTTTATATTTTAAGTAATAGCGTGCCCTCGATAATTTGTTTGGTTTTAAAAATGCACCTTTTTATAGCGCGCTAATTACAAATATACGGTTTATTACGTACGAATACCTTAATTAATAATTTTTAAAGCTCGCTATAAGCTAATCTCATTTTGCACTTTAATCTCCCACTAACCGGTTGCATTTATCGAGCTTTATTTTTTAAAACCCCAAAATTATTCGGTTTACTATTTCCAACGCAAAACACCTTATTTTGGAATAGGCACATTTGTATCGTAATCGTAGCGGAAAGCGAACTATTATATTTTAAAAAAAAATAAAAATAAAAATGCTTAACGTGGGATATACCATATGCCATATGAAATTTAAAGCTACGGGCGGAAAAAAAAAGCTAGTAATGTTAGCCCGCGAAGCTGCTTTACCTCCCTTATCCCTTCCCTTAAGCCATTTTGCGATACTTGGTTTTTTTACGTCGTTAAGTTTGCGACTTTATAAACAGTTATAACATGGTTCCGGAAATAATTTAATATTTCCAATTTTACGTTTACACATTTAAAATGCTCGCAGCGGATGGGATCGCCCGGCGCTAAGCGAATTCGCGTGTTTAAGGTGCTAGTTATTAAAGTGTCGTTTCGGATAATCGGACGGGAAAACGTAAATGTTCGTTCCTCCGTTAAAAGCCGGCCGTTACTAATGCAATTGGGGCATTAGTTCGGATCATTAAAAACGGGAACGAATCGGGTTCGGGCGAAAAATCCGGCGACTTTTGCTTAATGGGGTTTAATTTGCCTTCGTTATCGGATGTAATCGCGCCGACGGGTTTTTCGCTTATTGCAAAAAAACACCATTAAATCGATGGCTTTAATGCGGTAGCGTAAAATCTCGTCGTTAAACCAATTATCGGGCTGGTTACACCAAATTTCGGCAAGCCGTACGCGTTCGGGGATGTTAAACTCCATTTCGGCTTTTTATACTCCTTTTTCACTTCGCTTAATGCTTGCTTTTTAATATCCCAAATCGGCCGGTGGTAAAAGTAATACTCGCGATATTATTTACAACCCTATTTTCGCGTTACGCCCGTTTGCGCTTAATTTTTTCGGTAAGCACGCGAACCGCTTTCTCGTTTTCCCGGCCGTAAATACGATATGTCCCCGCTTAAGCGCTGCTCGTTGCTTTTCCAATTCGACGATTTTAGGGTTTAAAAGCAGGTTCGCCCACACCTCGGGTAGTACCATGTTACGTTTCGCCCGAGGGTCGCGGGTAATGCTAACGTGCGCAAACAGTTTATATAGCTAATTTTCCGTCTTTTTTTTAAGGAAGGTGTTTTACAAATCGAACTTAACCCTTTCGTTAAGGTAAGCGCCGTAAAAAGTGGAAAATTTAGGATCGTAACGCATTATTTGGTTTCGAACGACGTTTAAAGCGTTTCCTAAATTCGAGTTAGCGGTTTTTGTTAACCAAATTACCTAAGCTTTTAATTAACTCCTTTTAAATAGGCCATACCGTTCGCAGCGTTCGCGGCTCCTTTGCGGAAAAACTTCGGTATTTAGCAAATCTTAAATCCCGCTTTAAGTTTTATTAGCCCAGGTATCTTTAAGTTTGGCATAAAGCATAACCTCGGTATCGAAAAAAACTCCGTTAGGGCCGAAACGGCGGAAAACGGGGATTTAAGCATGGATTGCTTCCACCGCAAAAGCATGCACTTATTAAACCCCGGATGTTTCGTGCTAAGCATTTACAAAGCGTTTGTTAAGCTTAACGCGTTAAAAGCGTAATCGTACAACGCGAGCGCGATAATAATACTAACGGGATAAAAAATTAATTTCCTAATGGGCGTAAAGTTAAAAATGGTTTTGCGATGGTTAAAATAATAAAATTACGTGGATCGTATGCGGCGGGCGTAAAACTTACGGTTTTGGTTTATTATTCGAACCCTTATAATGGATAAACTTAATAGCCATTGTGGGGGTTACCTAACGCGTTACCGGATAGCGAACGATTATTAAAAAAATGTCCTCGTAATAAAAAGCTTTCGGCCGGCCCCGTCCCTTAGTTTCCGCAAATAGCAGCTCGTTACCCGCCGGAACTTTTTGTTAAACGCAGCATCGTCCGATTTATCCCACCCTTTTTCGCTTTTTCCCTGGTCGGCGCTAAACGAAAAAACGACTTTGGAGCCGAAAAGCTCCTTTACGACTTTGGGTTTCGGTTTTTCGTTATGGACAAGCTCGGCGGGCTTAACCCCGGTATAGCATTGGATTACATAGCAACCCGCAAAATTAATGCGATACCGTTCGCCGGGGAAAATGCCTATATCGTAAGCGATATTAAACGTTAGGATAATGCGCAGCTCGGCTACGCTAACGACTAGCTTGCCGTGGATATTAGGGGCCGGAGGCCGAAGCGAGGGATTAAAACCTAACGATGGCTAGGCGCAATATGTTAGCGCTAGCTGGATATAGGAGGGCTAAGCGTAAAAGGAAGCATTCGCAGTACCTTATAAATTTCCGTTGCGTTATTTCGGTCCATAAAACGGCCCGTAATTACGGTGTATAATGCTGGAACTAACGGATATATACGTGCGTCGTACCCTATAACCTAATGATATAATTCCCGCAAACGAAAAGGAGAAAATCCATTATCGTTTCTCGTTGCAAGCTTTTCAAAATCGCCTCCGAATTGCCCACGTTTTTCTCCTCGCAATACTTTACCCCGGGAATTAACGGATAGTACTCCAAAAGGTCGTAAAACATACCGTTTCCATTTTTTAAAAATACCAGCGACGTTAATCTGGCTTGCTTTAGCCAAAACGGGCTTAACGAAAGCGCGCTTTAATCGCTTTCGGTTCTTTGCATGCTTTTCGGCGGATAGCGGCGCCGGTCGCCTGTCGACTCCTTTGCGTGCCTCTCGCTCCGCAACTTGCGCAAAAAAGTGGGCATGGTTATTAAAGGGGCCGCTAGCACCGGGTCGGCGAACGGCAACGGTCGCAAGCTGCGCTATGGAAATGGCTCGGTTACGTGTGCGACTTTATCGTGGGGGGGCGGACGGCGGTTATATAAGCGACTATTTAACGAATGGGGCATGGAAAACTAACGAAAGCCAGCGAAGGCCAACGAGGGCGTTACCGCCATTTATAGCGAATAGCAGCCATAATTTCCTATCGGTTCGTCGTTTAAAAAGTCGAAAATGCCTTGGCCAATCGGAACCGCCAAATCCAAAAATTGGACTTTTAGGGTCGTAAGGAGTGGATCCTGATTGGCCACCGCCAGGGTCCTGGCAGAGTCCCTGGTGCAGGCCGTCGAAGTACTTAGTACCTGGCTGGGTACCTGCTTGTCCAAGCGCCGCTAACTGCACCTGCCGCCGAGAACAGTGCCAGAACCCGCCGAATTTGACGGCCTCAACAGCGACTTCTCTATTTTAGTAAAAAAAAGCGTATTTGGTAAACCTGTCCATTACTACCAATATATTGTCGTATTTTACTCCGGTTATCGGTTTTTTGGATTAGGGAAGTTTAATAACGAAATTTATAGTAACTTTTTGCTATATTTCGTTTAGCGCTGGCAGCGGTTGCAAAAGCCCGTACGGCTTATACCTGCTAGCTTTGTTTTTAACGCAGCTTTCGCAATTTTTTATTGCGTTTTGTACTTCGGTTTAAGTTTTTACGAACCTGTAATATTGTTATAACCGTTTCCACGTTTTGGTTACGTTTTAATAGCTATATGCCAATTAGCTATAAACTTGTTAAATTTTTTCTGGGGTTTAAGCTTTTCCTTACCGAACCGTTTTAGCGAATATCTTTTATGCTAAAACTAAAAATCCGTTTAGTTTTTCCGTTAAAATTATTCGTGTTTTTTAAGTATTGCGACCTGGTGGTTCGATCGTCGGTTTAAGGCATCCGCCCGGCCGTTTTTTTAACCTTTTTCCAGTATTCCGATCCGAACGTCGTAGTTTTGCAAAAACTCGCTTTAACGGACTTATCGCTTATTTAAGTTTTTGCTTATAATAAAATGCGTTAAGTTTTTGTAATCCGTATATATTATAATCTGGTGCTTCGCTTTATAAAAGTACGGTCGTTACTTTTCGAATGCCCGGATAATTATTAAAAGTTTTTTATCGTAAATTTAGTAATTTAACTTAAATTTATTTAGTTTTTGCGAAAAAAAACGCGCAAAAGTGCAACCGTTCCTGGTCGTCCCGTTATTCGAGTTAGCCGCCGATCGCGTAATCCGACGCGTTAGTTTTAACCTCGAAAAGTTTTTTTAAGTTTAGGAATACTAATATTAGCTTTTTTAATATAGCGTTCCGTAATTGCTTAAAAGCTTTTTATTTTTATTTTCCCCAATGAAATTGGTAGTTATTTTTAGTAAAATTCGTAAATAGTATAGCGATTTTGCTATAACTATAAATAAACCGTTTATAAAAGTTTACAAATCCTAAAAACCCTCGTATTTCCGTAACGTTTTTAAATATAAGCCACTTTTTAACTTTTTCCACTTTTTTAGGATTTATACAAACCTGTTTAAATGTAACCACGAATTTTAGGAAAGCGACTTTTTGCGAATGCCATTCGCACTTTTCTGGTTTAACGAGAAGCTTTGCATTTAACAGTTTTTAAAACACCTTATACACGTGCTGGTTATATTTTTCCATCGTTTTCGAAAAAATTAGGATATCGTTTAGGTACGCGAGGATAAAAACGTCGAAATATTCGCGCAACGTATAGTTAATTATCTTTTAGAAGGTGGCTAATACGTTAGTAAGCCCGAAGGTTATTACTAAAAATTCGTAATATCCAAACTTTATTTTAAAAGCCGTAAACCACTTTTAGCCTTTTTTAATCCGTATTAAATTATAAGCTTTTCGTAAGTTTAAAGCCGTAAAGTACTAAGCTTTGCCGAGCTTATTTCGTAATTCGTTAATAAAAGGTAAAAAATATCGGTTTTTTATTATAGCTTTATTTAATAGGCGGTAATTGTTAGGATTAATGCTAAAGGTAATATAGGGAAAAGGATTGTATTAAAGGCATGCTTTTCATTAGGAATTCTTATAACTAGTGCAGGGGAAAAAAGGCCCTTATATAGATAAATAAAGTTATATATATACCGCACTTATATATAAATAAGTGCGGGGTAAGCGTTTCACTTACAAGGTAAGTAAAACACTTACAGGGTAAGTATAAACCCTAAATCACGCCATACGACGTAATTAATAACTTTAATATCTTAGTGCATTATATGCACTAACAGTAATTGCTTAAAAGCTTTTTGTTTTTACCTTTTCCAATAAAATTGGTGGTTGTTTTTAGTAAAGTTTGGAAATAGTATAGCGATTTTGCTATAACTACGGATAAACCGCTTATAAAAGTTTAAAAATTTTAAAAACCCTCGTATTTTCGTAACGTTTTTAAATATAAGCCACTTTTTAATTTCCTCGACTTTTTTAAGGTTTATGCAAATTTGTTTTAATGTAATTATAAACTTTAAAAAAGCGACTTTTTGTATGTGTTATTCGCATTTTTTTAATTTAACGAGGAGTTTTGCGTTAAGCAAGTTTTAAAGCATTTTATATACGTGTTGTTTATATTTTTCCATCGTTTTCGAAAAAAATAGGATGTTATCCAAATACGCGAGGATAAAAACGTTAAAGTACTTTCGCAATATATGGTTAATTATCCTTTAAAACGTGGCTAATGCATTGGTAAAACTAAAAGTTATTATTAAAAATTCGTAATATTTAAGCTTTATTTTAAAAGCTGTTAGCCATTTTTAGCCTTTTTTAACCCGTATTAAATTATAAGCTTTCCGTAAATTTAAAGCTGTAAAATACTAGGCTTTGCCGAGCTTATTTTGTAACTTATCAATAAAAGGTAAAAAATATTGGTTTTTAATCGTAATTTCGTTTAATAGGCGGTAATTAACGCACATTCGCTCCGTTTTATTTTCCTTTCTCCTTTATAAAATCCCATATTTTATTAAAAAAATCAAAAGGTTTAATATGTCCTTTTCGTAAATTTTCCTTTAATTGTTTTTTTAATACTTCCTATTATCGAGGGTTAAATTGGTATAGCTTTTAATATTTAAATTGCGTGTTTAGCTTAAGCTTAATTTAAAGTTAAACGGTTTATATTTGGGAAGCACCGTTTTTAGGTTTTTTTTAAACAATTTTTTATATTTGTGGTATTTTTTTAAAACATTCGCAAGCCGTTTTTTAATGTTAGTTTGGTCGTTTTAATCGCTTTTTATTTTAAATAATCGTGTATTTGTCGATGCTAAATGCAAAAGTGGATTATTAAATCCTCTTACTATTATAACCCTTTTTCGTTACGTTTTATGCGTACGGTTTAAAGTTTGTAACTGGTAAACCGTTTTAGTTATTTATAGCTTTTCCTATTAAATTTAACTGGTAGCTTAATTTATCCGTAAGTTATTTTTCCTAAGCTAAAAAATCCCGAAAATAACGTTTCCTTTTTTTATATTTAGTTTATCCAATATAATAGTAACGTTTTCCCCATTTTAAGTGCGTAATGTTATTGGTTTTGTTTTTTAGTTAATTTATCCCTCATTATAAGCGATAGGTATTTTTTCGACCGTTTTTAGTTAATACGGTTAGTATTTCCGCTTTGTGGGGATTTTATATTATTTAACCGCTTATAGCGATATATAATTGCGTTATATTTCGCAATCGATTATTACTTTAACCTTTTTCCTTTAATATTTTATCCGGAAAGTTAGTAAATCGTACGGTTAACTCGATTTTGCTATTGCGAGGGTTTTTATTAGTTTTTTATTCCCATTTCGTGCTTTCCGCTCGGGTGGTTTATTTAGTTTTTTAGTAAAAAGAACGGGTATTATACGTTCGTCCTTTTGTTTAAATCGAACGAAACGTACGCTCGCGTAATTTCCTAATGCTAAGCTTTCGCCTTTTATGCCATATGCATTTTGCATTTTTCGGTTTCGCATTTTCCCTAATCGAGCGTGCTTATAACGCATAGTATTAGGTACTTTCCGCTAGGTTTAAAAGTTGCAATAAACCGGTTAATATTAGTTAGTTCCCACCGTGGCAATTAAAATGCTAATCGTGGCTTAACTTTAGGTTCGTTCCTAAACTTGTGGAAAAAAATCGTACTTTAATTTGGGCTAAAAGTGGAATTTGCATTCCTCGTAGATATACTTTCCCCAAAAAAGGTACAAGTGTTTAAAATGCGTTAAACCGATGCTTAGGTGGTTTTAAAGTGCACTTCCTAATGGTTTGCGTTTTAAAACTTAATGCTTACGTATTTAACTTCTTAATTGTTAGCGAACCACGATAAAGGCTGGCCGTTATCCCTATTAGCCGGGGTGGCATAGCGCAATGGTCCGTTAGGGTGTTTTAAAACTTTAACGTTTTAAAAGCACTTCGAAACGCTAAAAGGCGTAAAAGCGCGCTAATTCTTTCAGTTTGCCTAACTTTCGCGGACTATAAGTACAAAGGTTACGCCGTTTAAGCTTTTTGCTTATTCCTAAAACTCGGCCGTTTTAAGGTTTTAATTGTTTTGGTTTATTTCAAAGTCGGTGTTGGAATTTTTCGACTTTTAAAAGAGGTGTGTTTAATTTAAAAGCTCTTTTTGGGCTTATCCTTCCTCCGAATCGCTTGTTAAAAGTGCGCCCTTTTAAGCCCAGCGAAAAACGGTGTTATTTTTTCCTTCCAAATCCGTGGGCCTGGAAACGATCCGTTATTTTCCTTCGCTATCGTACACGATTTTAACGGCTTTAAGCATAGCGATACTTCGCGGTTTTTAAGGGTACCATTTGGTAGCCTTTTTATCGAACTAGTACGTGGCATATAATTCGTTATAACAATACGTCCAGCTAAATGCCAACCCGGGGTATAACCTTTTTTATGTCGGGTTTTTTTGCGTTCGCTAAAAATTAGCTATTTAGCGGTTATTATCCCGCTAAAAGCAATTTGCTTTAATGTGGCCGGTTTAGCAGCATTTAAAACACTTCCCGTTTTTCAGGTTTTATTTTTGCTTTTTTTGCTACCTTTGCTATTAGTAAGCGGCTTTCGCACTAAAGTTTATAAAGCTTAAATGCGTTTCGTAAACCGTGGTAAGTTATTACCTAGCTTTTTTTTGGTTAGCTTTATTATTTTATGCTGCATTTTTAAACCCATATCTTTTTTTTTTGTTATTATTCGTACAGTTTGTTACTAATGCGAACCGCGTTTTTAACGTAGTTTGTAAAAAATTCCAGGCGATTTTGCTTTGCGAGTTTATCCTTTACGTTTTCGCGCAATCCGTTGTAAAAGTGCAGCATTAACGTAACGTCGCTTTAATCGAGCTTAATCCGTTAAAAGTTTGCGGCGTATTTAGCTGCGGGCCCTCGCTATTTAAAAGCTAGCAGGTTTTTTTCGGCAATTCGGGTTTCGTCGACTATTTCTGTAATAGGCTAAGCTCAAAAGGAAGTCGTTGCGTTAGGGAGCCAAAAGGAGTAATAAATTCAACTGCTAAAAGGAAACGTCCTATCTGCTGGAAGCTTTGTGCCACGAAGGGGGCTATATACAAGTCACAAGGCATAGCCTTAGCAATCAGGGTAGGGCTGCTGGCCCTAACCTATAACATATCCCCCATCCCGGGGCTCCTCCAGTTCGAAACCGGACTGGAAAAACCACGCGAGGGCCGCGCACTTTAAGCGCAAGCGACGGGCCGTCGCCCTTTAAATCGCTTTTGTTACCCCGTTTGTATACCTCGGCCCACGGCCCGCACCCTGGACGGGTATAACAGCGTGCTTGTTAGTGCATTAACAGCGGGAATAGCTGCACTGAACCTGTGCAACCCTGATACCTCCAAACAGCCTGCCCACACCTTCCGTGGTTCGCCGTAATCGTAATGCCCAGCCTTTGCAAAATGTGGGCGTTTGCCACCTGCCCTAGCCCTACAAAAGGAAAGGGGCTCCGGCGTGGTGCATTACCTCAGCTATTGCTTCGGTAATGCACGGGGCGAGCCCCTGCTTGGCGTCGTGCCGGGCTGACTCGTCCTTTTGCACGCTTCCGTTAGGGTTTCAACGGGTCCCCCCAGTCCAGGGCCGGCCTGGCTGGTGCCGGTTTTCCTCCCTTTCCGCCCTTTGGCCTGGCCGTAACTCCGTGCCGTTACGCCTCCTCCTCGCCGCCCTGCTGCCTTGTAAAAATCGAGGTGATTTTAAACGTCCCCCTGCCTTAGGAACAGTCCCGGATCGCTTCCGTACCTTTCTGCAGCATTTTGTCCTTGTGCGCCTCTAAAAACCCCTTCGAATCCACGCAGGAGGTTTAGGAAGGCCGGCACCTCGTTTGGCCAGGTCGTTTCGAGATCGAGTCGTTGGAAAGCCGGCGACACTCCGGTGGCCAGCAGGGCAATCAAGGCCCCTGGGGACCAATCTTTTGCACCCGCGGCGTATCTCTCCGATCCCAACGAGCTAGAAACTCTGCCAGCGGCTCCCTCCCTTGGCGCATCGTTACTAATGCTAAGGCGGCCTTCCGGGCTTTTCGTACGTTTCCCAAGTCCCTGGCGATTTGCTGTAGGAACTTTTTCGGGCCGGCCTGGGGGCTTCCGTTGCTTGCCGCCGTGGCGGTAACAGTAACGTAATCGAAGTACTGCTGTTTAAAGGCTCCCAGGCGTAAAAAGATGTAAAAAAAAAAAAAATCGGGCCTCGTTGCCCCTAATCGCTGGCCTGTCGATGGCCATCTTTATCCGCATTTCCACCAGCCAGGGCTCGAGCCCTGCCCTGGAAAGAAGCTTTGGCGGGTGCGGCAATTGCTGTCGATTTGACATTTTTAGGGCTGGTGCGCGTGCGCCCCAAAAATGGAGTTAAATTTAATGTAATAGGCTGAGCCCAAAGGGAAGTCGTTGCGTTAGGGAGCTAAAAAGAGTGATGAATTCAACTGCCAAAGGGAAAGGTCCTATTTGCTGGAGGCTTTGTGCTACGAAGGGGGCTATATATAAGTTACAAGGTATAGCTTTGGCAATTAGGGTAGGGCTGCTAGCCCTAACCTATAACAATTTCAAATACTTTTCCGGCCTTTTTCCAAAGGTTTCGAAATTGGCAAAAATGATTTTGGTAGCTTCCTAATTACCTTTATACCTTTTAAAATAGTCGTTTTAGGTCGGTTGGAACCATTTTTTCACTTTGCCGTCCAGTTTGGTAGTAACGTAGGCGACCTTTTGCTTTTCACTTACGAATTGCTGTTTGTAAAATTTGAAGTAGATTTTGCATTCGGTAAGAAACGTTTTAAGCTTGCCGTCCTTTCTTTTGTAAAGGTTTGGGGACGGGAATTTGTACGTTTGGATCGCGATAGGTGCTTTAAGGGATACCAACTTCGCAGTAAGTTGCTTTACTTCGGCCTGGCTTTTAGCGATCTTATCCGCCATAAGCTTAAAAAGATTGGCCGTGTTAGTGGCTTTTTCCAGGTCGTACTTAATACCGCTAAAAGTGAAAACCGTAGTTTTTTCCTCCTTAGGCTTTTTGCTGCTGCTTGCCATAATTGCATTGTTTTTTTTTTTAACGAGGCATTAAATAGGATCAGTTAAAATGTTACAATTAAAGGTTTGCTTTTAAAATAAAGCACTTCGGGGGTGGATAGGATAATATCGCTGGTTTGGGTATAGGGAAACACGTAACTTAAAAGGATAATTTAATTGCTTGCCCTAAGGGATGCTTAGGAGCTAACTTAGGTTAATTAATACCAAAGCCTTAATTAAAACTATTTAAAATAGTAGGAAATCCATCCCTTTATATACTCGTTTGTCCTTGCCTTATGTTCTCCTGGATTTGTTGTTTTGTCGCAAATCCACAAATCCTTAGATCTGTCGCTTTGTCGTAGATCCACAAATCCTTGAATTTGTCGCTTTGTCGCAGATCTACAAATCCTTGGATTTGTTACTTTGTTACAAATCCACAGATTTGCTCAAGTGAGCGGCCGGGTCACGTGACTTCCTGGAGGGCGCGGTGGGGCTGCTCCGGGCGTGACGCCCCCCCCCCCCCCCAGCGCCTTAGGCCACCAGGCCCTGGCCCCGCTCCCTGCCCACGTTTCCGGTCGTAACAGCTTGGGGAAAGGGTAGGGCTTGGGCTGGGGGAGGGGTGTCGTTGGGGTGTAGGGTAGGTGGGGAAGGGAAAGGGGCACTTGTGTCGGTGCCGACGCCGTAAAGGTCTTCCTGGCCCTGTTCAGGCCCTGTCGGGTGTTGCGCGTTTCGCAACGGGGACGGCGTATTTGCGTTACGTGTGCGCTAAAAAGCGCGGGGGCCGGTGCGGCAGCGACGCGCTCCTCCGGGCCGAGGGGCCCCTAAGGAGAGCGTGCGCCACCCTGTTGGTTGAGGGGGGGGGGGGGGGGGGGGGGCCGTTGGCAACGGCATGGTGCCGTCGCCAGCGCCGTTGGCGGGCGTGTTGTTGGTGTTGGGTCGCTGGATTGGCGGTTGTTAAGGATTTGTATGCGATTTGGCAGTGTGCACTAACAGCACAATGCCAAGAATTGGTAGGTTCGTGGAAGGTGAAAGCAGCATCATCGTCGAACCCGATCAAATCGAAATCTTCGAGCCCTTCACGTCCAAGCTACTCCCTAATGTGGTCCTCTGTTACCATCTCAGCACCGATACCAAATGTCGCGCCTTTGGAGAGGGGGGAAGGAGACCACTTTCGGTCGATGACGCCCTTCTTGCTGATCTTGGCTAGTCGGACGGCCCAAATGAACTCCTGTGCCTCCTGTGTCGTCTCCTGGGTGCTTTGGGACCCGACGGCGGCAGCCAAGTGTAGGCTGGTGCCACCAAGCGCTGGGAGATCCCTAGTGGTCATCGGGACTTGAGTTCAGCTTGTGTTCAGCTGGGAGGGGTTCTCCGTGATCGTCGGGCAGGCTGAAGTGGGGTTTCGCTTCTGCATACATTCGCGGGGTGAACTCGGCGCCAACCTCTCTGGATTCGGAGGTTTTGTTCAGGGCTCCGTATCCGACCATGACCCCCGTGATCATGAAGAGCGGGCAGGATCCAAGAACATTGTGCTTGGCGAGATAAGCCTCGACTTCCGAATCCTCCATCGAGTCCTCGAGGCATGTAGTCGACAAAGAGATCGTGTAGGTGTGCAGCGCGTCGAAATGCCAGTAATTGGCAACCGTTCGCTGGAATGCCATCGACACGGAGGACTCGGCCCCCAGTCTGGGGGATGCCGCGCTTGCTGTGACGTTGGCCAATGTCGCCGCTGCTTTCGCCAACAAGGGCAGACGAGTGGTTTCGCTTGACTTCCATTCGAAGTTCGTTTTCTTTGTAAAGCCGACTGGCATGTCCCGGGGATACTCCTCGGGGCCGTCGCGCCTGTTGATCACGACCTCTAGCTGCTTCAGGCTCGGTATCAGGTGTCCTGGACAAAGCTTGCCGCTGGCACGCCCGACCCCATTTTGGGGCAGCTGTGGAGGCGGGTAGTGCGTGTGTGGCAGCACAAACCAGCACTTGCCGGTCGTCGGCGTTGAGTATTCTCGAGCGATGTAAATTGCCTTGCTGCCGTGGATTAGAGGATTTGCAGAAAATTCGGGCGGACTCCGTCGGCGATGAGGCATCCTGCCTTGGGAGATAACGGCCCGCCAGCCAGCGAACTTGGTTGTCACCTGCCCGTGGTCCTCCGCCTTCTGCGCCTGCCGGACCCCGTGCGCCTTATCCGAACTTCCATTACTCCAGCTCGATAATACGAAATTCTGGGATATCGCGTGCGGATAATAACAAATTTGCTGGAAGGTGTCTTCTCTAAGTGTTCGGTGTCCTATGCCTTGGGGAACGAAAGGTCTTTATGCCCTCACCTGGCCAAAAGGTCAGCGAAACGCAGAGGAATTGTAAAATGGAAAACTACGAAATACATTGACGTCGGAAGTCACGGAGAAGTGGGCTTTATATAAACGGCGAGGCACAATTGAAAAGCCTCGAACAGTAAGTTCATATCTACATCTCCCAAGCAAGGTGTACAGTTCTGTTGCTAAACCCAGGTCATCGCCGTGTCCGCCAGGCCCTCGCGCAGCACCGTGATCCAGCCCTCTACGGTGCGGAAACAGCAGCCGACCCCAACCCTTGTTGAACAACCTCTCCTGGCATGCAAACTGATTTAGGTTGGTGGGTGGTGGTGGTTGGCGATGTAGGTTCGATTCCGACTCCAAGGCTGCCCGGTATCTCTTTCGTTTAACATCGTGGGCGGCTTGCACTTTTCCTCGAAAAAATTTCCCCCTGGGACCCGCTGTTGGTGGTGGGTGTTAGGGGAGCCCGGCCACTTCTGGTGTTGGGTCCACCAAAACTAGTCGGGTAAGCTATGTGGGTTCTAACAAGCCGTTTGGCTCTGTTCTACCCGCGTTCGCCAGCGTCCTTTCAACAACGTCGACGACGACGCAACTGGCTGGATGCCTTGTCCTTACCATCTTTGGCCTCCCCTAGCCGCACCTTTCTGTTTGCAGTTTATTCTACCGAGTCCAACTCTTCTCACCGCTCGCCAATTGAGACATTCTCAGCCTTTGCGGTACATTTTGTCAAGTGCAACTTGACTCGACTCCGGGATCGACTCCGGCTCGTCCTTGAGCTTGCTTTTTGTTTGGAGCCGCTTAACACCTGCTTGGTTTCCCTCCTCACCTCGTCCATCCCCCCTTCGTTTGCCTGCCAGGGTGGCTCCTTTCGTTCGTAGGATCGGAATCTATGTCTGTCTGGTAGGTCCCCGTTCCCCATGCAATTTGCAAGACCTGCGCATCTTGACCAGTTCACAAAAATGCCGCAGGTATCGATTGCGTCGAATGCCGAGACACCAGGACGCCTCCTCTCGCTTGGCGCATCCAGGCGTCTCAGTCTACAGGTCGGAGAACCTCCCTTGGCCACGATCGGACCGAATGCCAGCGCGGCTGCGGCGAGACATGCAGGCGGCCGGTTACGAAAGCGGCGGATTGGCCTCCTGACCCGACTGCGATCTATTTCCGGGTCACACGCCGCCGGATCCGGGCTGGAGCGGGCACGGGTCGCAAGGCCTTGCCGGCAAGGAGGCCGATGCGGCCCCCCGAAGAGATGACGTGGCCTTGTTGCCTTCGCTTTAGCGACAGCGAGGCAGATCGGGCCCGAGGAGGAACTGGTTGGTGGAAACGACGAGATTCTGCCTTGCCATGGGCGGTGCCAGAGACGGAACAAGGAGGGGGCGCATGTGGACGGACGCGGGAAGGCGTCGCAGGAGAACACTCGCCAACACTGCTTCTGCTAAGCCGCTCTAGGCGACCTCTAGCGATCTCATGGACCATGCGACCTCAGCCAAGGGTCGTGATTCGTGGCGATACGATATCCTGCGGCGGCTCCCCTTCCCAGGCCTCTCCTTTCTGTCTTGGCATTCGCATGATTGGCAGAGTTACGAGGGACCGGTGAATCGATATCCCCCCCCCCCCCCCCCCCCCCGGCGCCCGCGACCCCCGCACCCCCGGGAACCGCATACGACGAGGCGTTTCACGACCGAGCACGTTTCTTCCGAGCCCGTTGGGATGGTGGAGCGGAGGGGAGCGTGGAGGGCCGGGTCCAGGCTCCGTGCCGACTCTGAGGTCGCGTCCGCCTTTCTCCGCACATGCAAATATATTTCGCTCGTTCCCCGATGCCTCAGCAGTGCGAATATGGCCAACTTGCACGCCAAATGCTTCTAGGAACCGTTCTTCTTACAACCTTTGACATCTTCTCTCCAATTCAAAAGCGCGATATCCCACTGCGAGCGCGATGGCAACAGTCTGCCTCGACAACCAGGTCTTTTACGTCCCTCCTGTGGCGGCGGGTCCCGAGCCTGCGAGCCGTGGTCTTTAGGTTCCAGAGGGGGAACCCTCTGAAGCGAGCTTTGGGGTTCCTTTGCACCCGCCGCTGCCGCAGGATGCGCCCGATCCTCATCGTGGTAGTGCTGGAAAGTCACAGGCCGATGCTATCCTGATCCCAAGCGATGACGAGTTTGATGATCTCGATGGCCGATCCGACACATCTTTTGAGTCGCTTGAGGGGCTTCTACTAGATGCACGCAACAAGTTAAATCCGACCTTGTTACTGGCATAGGTATGTGCCTGGATCTCGAATTTCTAGGCAGGCCAACAGGTTGACATGTCTAAACAGGCAAAAGTGTCGACGCTGCTTCTGACGATAGCGACGTACCAGAGCCCTCGGTTACCAGCATGGCCGGCCTAGCCAATGAATCGCCTGCCTCGCCTGTAGCTCTAGATGCGGAGTGCGACCGACCAGTTCCGGCATCCCCGGCATCCCGCCATGCGCTCGCGTGCGCAGCAGGGTCGTCTTTTCGTCAGGGCGACGGATGTGCCAGGCACCCGAACCTGTCTGCATTTTACCGTCGACTTCAAGGTGCCAAGTCGCTCAAGGCCAAGGCGGGCAACGAGGGCAACGAGGGCGACGAGCCCGAGCCGGCCGATGCCGGACTGCCCTTGCAAGCCGCCCAACAGCCAAGACCGGATCGACTTTCCTGCCGTGCCGCCGCAAGTGGTGGAGAGCCGGGCACGCACACCACACTGCCGGACGACGAGAGCACCAGCGAGCTCGAACCGGCGGATGCCGAGCCACGCTTTTAGCCCCAGAGCCCATGCAGCGCCGCCTCCGGTCGTGGGGTTGATCTGCAACAGAGGTCCGGCAGCTGCCACCTCTTTCGACATCGTGATCACCGCGGCGGCAGCGTTCAGACAAGTGGCCCAGGACACCGCCATCCTCTCGTTCTGGGCGACGGAGGAGAGCAGAATGAGGATGGTTCTGTTGTGCCGCCGCAAGCGCAGGAGAGTCGGGCAGGTATGCCAAGTTTGTCGGGCGACGAGAGCGGCAACGAAAGTGAGCTGGCCAATACCGAGCCATCTTATGCAGCCGTCCGCCAGCCAGGAGCAGGTCAACCTTTAGCACAACATCGGTCGTCGTCGACGTCGACGTCGTTGCGATACCGACGAGGAGGAGGACTACTTTCCCATTGTGGGAAGTGACGCCAAGCAAGGCAAGGATGAGGATGTCGTCCGGCCGCCACGAGGGAAGGGCCGCAGGGTAAACGCTTCGGCCCCTACAACCCGCAGAACAGCGCCCAAGCGGCAGACACGTCTGCGTTGCACCGACTCCCCATCACTACAGGCTCAACGACCACCGCCAACCCAAGGTCCAAAGCGCCGCCAAAGTCAGCGCAGCATTTCTAAGCTGCGATCTTCAGGGGGGTCCGCTTTGGAAGGGGAGACAATCGAGGCCGCTTTCCCAAGCTTTGAGGAATGGCCACTTGAAGCGGTCCTCAAGCGCGTTTGGGTGGACGGTGCAGCGACTTTTCAGGTGGAGTTCACATGGAATCCTTGTACGAATCATGGACGCAATAACCGCGCACCGGAAATCCCGCGGTGCAAGTCACTGGCAAGGAAGACTTCCTCGACGGGGCGCGCTCTCCCTTCAAGAGTTGCCTCTACGGCTGAGGAGGTTCAAGGCGACGAGTATTTGAAATCGAGGATATTCGGGACTGGAGACAGGGAGAAGAGGGGCGGGAGTACCCGGTCAAGTGGACAGGGTATGGGCACAAGCACAATACTTGGGAACCCGCTGCGCATCTCGAACAATGTCCCGAGATTCTGCAGCAGTTCCAGAGGAAGGGATTCCCTACAACCTCTTGAATGTGAATTTGAGGCTGAATTTAGGGATTATTGAGGTGATGTGGACCTGGGTATGTCAAATCGCTAGCGAACAGAGCAGATATTCATCTATACTTCATGTGATATTCACACAGGGGTGCCATTTTGTGAGCGCAGAGATGCATTGTGCAGAAGATGATCTGGAGCACGCCGCATCGGGCCCACCACTCTCCAAAGTGGAGAGTGGGGTGGAAAAGACATGCTTGCTCCTTGGCTGGTCGCTCCATCTGGTGCGTAGAAGACCTCGCTGATGTTCCCGATATGTCCGTGGTGCGCTGGGTTCATGAGTAGCGTTGAACGACTTTTCGCCGTTTCGTTTCACAAATGAAGGGGAAGTGCGGAATACTTTACTGCCATTCGTCAATAGCACCGCCACATCTCTCTGCCGCTACCTGGGATCGGCGGGCAGCGGGAACGGCGGGATGACCCCGATGGCCTCTCCGGAGGCAGCCCGCTACGCGCTCAGCAGAGTCATATCTAGTGCAGACAGCCCATTCCTCGTCCGCAGGATCCAACGAGCCCGGAAAGTGCGGGAAAGGCGGCAATAACCAGTTGAGTGAGTGAGTGGGCTATCCACGCTGGTGCCATTCCTGGGGGCTGGTTGTGTGTGGCGGGCTTTTCTTTGGCTGTCGCAGCAGTCTCGCCGAGCCGAATCTGCAGGGTGACAACGGATAGCATAGGGTTCAGTTGACCCATCCACACACTGTACCCATGCATAGTTCCTTCGAGGGAACATGCAGTGGCTGACAAGGCGGGTATTCGGGAGCGCGGCCCACTTACATGTTGTGGCCTTCATGCAACAGCCCATGCAACAGCCGCGCTCAGGCCAGTATTGACAAGATGTTGGCGACCGATCAGCCGGCGAGCTTCATTATCCAAACCAACCCTCGCGGATCGTACCGTCATCTTTACGTCAGTGGCAAGAACTCAGTAGTATAAAGCAGTCATAACTCCCAGGCCCTTCATTTATTAAATTAAAACATTCACCCTATCATTTAGTGAAAGCAAACTGAAAGAACGTTACTTGACCAGAGGATGCCCTAGGACAAATGTACAACCGTGAATTGCCACACATGAAGGTTCTGTCCATCTCGGGTGATCGGGTGACCCAATTGTCACAAACGAAAAGAATACCACTAGCTGGTTTCTGGTCTCCGGAGGCGCTTGAAGAGCCTGAGTTCGAGGATATACTCAGCAGCCCTCGGTTTGTCGATGAGAAGCCGCGCCACAGCCTTGCGTCCGTTCTCCGAGGCCCGCATCCTTGGTTTGAGGCCCGCATCAGTTGACGTCCGCCCCGCGGTCGATAAGTAGCCGCGCCACAGCCTCGTGTTTGTTGTATGAGGCCAGCATCAGTGCCGTCCATCCATCCTTCGATCCACCCTTGATTTGAGCGTTGACATCCGCCCCGCGGTCGATGAGAAGCCGCGCTACAGCCTCGTGTCCGTTGTATAAGGCCAGCATTAGTGCCGTCCATCCATCCTTCTCTTGAGCGTTGATATCCGCCCCGCGGTCGATGAGAAGCCGCGCCACAGCCTCGTGTCCGTTCTTTGAGGCCCGCATCAGTGCTGCCGTCCCTCCATCGTTCAATCCACCCTTGATCTGAGCGTTGACATCCGCCCCGCGGTCGATGAGAAGCCGCGCCACAGCCTCGTGTCCGTTGCTTGAGGCCCGCATCAGTGCCGTCCGTCCATCGTTTTCTTGAGCGTTGACGTCTGCCCCGCGGTCGACGAACACCTTCACAATGCTCAGTCTACCCTCTTGGGCAGCCCAGGACAACGGCGTTCGGCCTTTATATCCCGTCAAGTCCTTCCTGTACTTCAAACCTTCAGTGATATCGACGCCATCGCAGATAATTGAAGATAACCCCAAAAGTGCAGCCACCGCGCTTTTGTGGCCGTTGGCCAATGCGGCGAAAAACGGATACTCGTACCTTTCTCGAGGGGCGCGGGCAGCAGGCTCTTGTTTTATCCGTGTGCGGATGAGGTTTTCTAGCCCTCTGTCTGCTAGGACATAGATGGGTGTTGCATGAACGCCATACCGCCGCGTTTCGTGCCTCTCGAACAAGTTGACCACCCCGATCCCAGCTGAAGCAAAGAATTGAGATATGAACTCGTTTTGGGGTATTACAAGTGCAGCGGCATTAGCATGGTGGAGGACCTGCTGGCTGGCATACTCTAAAAATGAGTATTTTTGGGCCAGAGCGTCGCGTGCGCCTCCGCCCCTGGGGCCGTTGACGATCGCCTGTACTCCTGAAAGAGACAGATACGTAGTGCAGCAGCGTTTGAGCCTCTCGTGGCTGGGACCCTCCCATTCGAATCCAAGTTCAGGCCACAAGTCCTGGAGGCCCTTTTCCTTTACCAAAAAGTCCCGTACTGATTCGTGAACAAACTGCACAGTTGGCTGCTTGGATTTGGTAATCTCGGCAAGACCTTTCGAGGAACTCGTGACCAATTTGACACAGGCATTCATGTTGCTGACGTCTGGGACGTCGGAGTCTACCTGGCAGTCGTTCTGCGCCGACTGTTGGTCCAACAGGGCCACCCACAGCGCATGGCGGAACTCGGCTGGAGTCAATGGTCGCTTTGCACAAAGGATCCAGAGAACGCAGAGCAGCAGGCGTTCGGGTGATTTCCGATCGCGCATCAGAATGCTCTTGAACAGGTCGCTCAACTTGTCGGGGATTTTCGAAAGTTTTGTCCTGAGAGCGAGGCCGCCGTCGTCGTCCTCTTCGTTTAGGATATCCACAACGAGGACGATCCACAGGAAAATACCGGACGCCTTGTCCAGGATCTGCGATTGCAAGTCTTTGCGGAGCGCGGGGTCGTCGATCTTGAGCTTGCTCTCGACGTACTGTGCCAGGTCTTCTGCGTGTCCGGATTCGTCCTCGAGGGTCAGCAAGATGCCCTTGGGCATGCTGATGTAGGGGTATGGGCGACTCGAGAAACAGATTCGGAGTTGGATGCCAGCCTCGGTCGTGTCCTCTGCCAAATCCTCAAAGAATTGGACCATATCCCGGACTTCCTGCTCGTCACATTCGTCGAGGGCGTCGATGAAGCAAGTAAAGGAGCGCTGGCCAAGGCTTAGGAGGGCACTCCTGAGAAGCTCCTTCAGCGCGTCCAAGTCAGGGCAGTCTTGCTGGCTCGCCGGAATGATATCGGTGTTGTCTAGGATAGATTGAAGATCCGGAAATCTCTTCAGGAGCTGCATTAGCAGGGACCGGTACATGCCGGTGATAGACTTTTCCAAGTATTCGCCGCGAGCGTTGAAGAAGAAGGACGCGGACATGGTGTTGGATCCGTCCTTTTTTTCGACTCCAAGTATACAAACTTCATCATGGTTGACTTCCCAGCGCCTGCCTTGCCTCGCATCCATAAGAAACCATGGTTTTGCGATTGCATTGCGGGGTCGAGCCAATCCCGATATGCCGAGTGACGGACGAACCAACGGCAGGTTTTGCTGTGTGCGGTTCGAATAGTGGTTTTCCGAGCATCGATTTGGGCGAAGTTAAGGGATTCTAGCAAGCGTTGCCGCCGTTCTGAAGCTTGGTCGTCTGCTCGTGGCCGGTCAGTATGGTGCTCGGCGGGGACGGGAGGGGAGGGTCAAGGAAGGAGTTCATTACCAGCAGTGTCGGGCTCGCTCGCGTTGTTGAAGCGTGTGGTATTAGCCCGGCTGAGTTCCCCCGATGAAGCCGGAATCACTTCCAGCAGTTCCCTTGCGTATGCGGCCGCCGTCGCAGCGGCATAGTCCTGCCACACTTTGTTCTTATGGGAATCTGAGTAGTCGCAAATGCCGCGAATCGGCAAGCACTGGACGTTATCCATCATGCCTGCTGCCTCCATCTCAAAACACAGCGCCGAATGCAGCCGGGCAATCTCATCTCGTTCCTTTCCGTTTCCATAACCCTGTTGGCTGAAGCGATGACTCCGTAGTGGATCTTGGGTTCGTCAGAGAGACGACCGGCTCGTGGCTGCAGCTTTTTCGGGTCGCAGTCATTACATGTTGGCGCACGGAGAGGGTGGTGTTCGTAGGAGGCCTGGAAAAGGCGATCGGGGTGATCCGGACGCGAGAGGTTCGGGAGTCGGCTTCGTAAAAGGCTTGCTATTCGATCGCTGGATTGCTTCGATCGCAAAGTGGACACGGCCGAATTCAGCAGCGGTGCAGGAGTCTTCAGGATGGCTGTTCCTTGGAAGTGGCCGTCCCGAGTGCCTTGCCCATGTCATACTGCATCACCCTCGTGCCGACGACTACGTCGCCCAGGTACAAGTCGGCCCGGCTTGGGGATCCGCCGGCGATGCCGACCATCAGGGTGGCGCGAATGCTGGGAAAACTTCGCTTCACGTTTGTCGCGACGATTGCAGCGTTGTTCGTCCCGTATTGCCCAGGCAGGCAGGCCATGACGACGTTGTGTCGGTGGATGCGTCCCAGCACGTAGGTGTTGTCATCGCCGGCTATGCCTGGTTGTGGTGGGTGTTGCTCATCCAGCATGGCGCAAGATGCCGCCAATTCCAGAGGAAGCGCACAGATCCAGGCGATTGTGTAATCTCCATACGCAAAGGGCACGCCGCCATGGGAGTCATAGGGGACGGTGTCGGAGGTTTTTAGGCGCTTTAGGTGGCTCGCATCTGTGTCTTGATCATCTTGCCGTGGTCGCTTCGAATTCATTACACCGCGCTGCATCGACAACAACTGGGGAGGCTTGTTAAAGGAATCGAGGACAGGAATACCGCGCTGGCGATGAAACAGTTAAGAGACTCGAAACCAGAGTGCGTCAAAGACTCAAAAATGTAAAGTTGACAGGGACGTGAATTTAGGTAGGCTCTGAGGTGCCCAACCCGTATGCCTCATGAAGATCGAGACAGTGATGCCGAGAGAGAGACGTTGAGTAAGAGATGCGTTCCTCCAGGCCGGTGCGAAAGGAAGGAGCTCAGCTCGGCCGGCTGCCTCGTGCGGCTGACCCCCGACCAGAATGCCTTAGGCCATTGAGCCTCAGTCGCAAGCCGACACTGCGGCGTTGAACCGCCCAGAGCGATTGGCTCCAGCTCGCGTCAGCTGTGTCGCCCAACTTCCAAGACTTTACCCATTGTCAGGCATCGGTCTGCCAACCTTCGCACGAGCCACCATCGCACGGAAATGTGGGGCTCCTGGTGTCACATGATATATCACGTGCGTGTGTTAGAGGCCCGTGCACCGTCAGGAAAAATTTGCCAAATGGCCCCTTCAGGGGCCTCGGGCCGACAATCCAATACATGCCCTTTTGATCGTTGATCGCTGTGTGACACCGGCAGCGTGGGGGAGGAGTCCTGGTCGGTCCGCATTCAAGCCGGTCGCCGTCGACACGTCGCACGGGCCGCCGTCGCGCGCCGTCGCCAATCCTGGGACGGTGAGGGTTGAAAAGCGTTCCGAAAGACGAGCTCTAGAAAAGGCTCTATGTCCGTACGAGAGCAAAGTCAACTTGACTGACCATAATGTTAGTTACGAGAAGCCTTGCAACGCTAGGCAGAATCTCAACATACTCGTCGACGGCGTGGCGGACGGAGCCGGCGAGGCTGCACAACGACGCCCGAGGAGCTTCGACCACTTCTTCCACGACTTCTGCGTCATGATGAGTCCGAATGAGTTGGCAAAGATCCTCGCACCGAAAACGTTCTAGGATCTGTTCGCTTTACTCGCTGTCCTGAGTGGTTTCCGGTAGCAGTGTGACCTGATCGTAACGGCAGCGACGATGACAAGTTTGACAGCTGCATTCCGCAGCGGCTACTGCGGGGTTGGGCCGGAAAGCGGCAGCTAGCTCTCTTGCCTGTTGGTCGGCCAAGTGAAAGTTGTGGCGGCGCTATTGGCAATAAGATGCTTCCTCTTTCGTGTGAGGCGCTGGTGCAAAGTCGCTGATGCAACGTCGCCGTAAGGCGTGACTCTGGCTGACTTGGATGTCCCCGGAACGCCAACAACACGGTCCTCCGTTTCTGATGGAAGAACCTTTGTGCGTAAGGTACATGTTCTTGACAGCCTACAGGCGCCAGGTGGAGTTGGATAGCGCCTTGGCGGGCCGTCACTCCTCCTCGGCCTCTCACCCCCCCCCCCCCCCCCCCCTGGCCTTTCCCTCCCCGCCGGGCTCCCACCTAACTTATTCATCCCTTGCTACCAGCACTTTCAGGTTCATGCTCAGTGGGGCTTCCGACCGGCTCCTGCCTGGCTGGATTGTCTCGTTTTTCCCGCATCCCAGCACCCATTCCCTCCACGCCGGCAAGAGTAAACTAGCCAGGGCGAGAAGAACACCGGGAATCCCGACCCCGAGGCGGCAGGCTAGGGCGATCACGTCCGATTTTAACAGGACCGGCTCCGGCGGAGAGGAGATGTTGAACCCGGAGAAGTCGCCGAAGCGCCAATAATCATCAGGCCTAACATTCAACAGGTTCGCTATACTCCTTTCCACGTAAAAATACTCCACTTACAGGCCGTTCTTGTATGGGACTTGCGCGGACTGCGTGGCCCGACGGGCTGGCCCGCCGCGTTGGCCTTGATCCGCGGCAGGGTTTCAGGCGTGTTGACCTAGGAGCCGTTCTGGAAGACCCACTCGCCGGGGTACCGGTCCTGGTTAATGTAGAAAACGCGGACGTGCAGCGGATCAGACCACGCCACCGCCGTGAAGCCGATGCTGGGGTCAGACGTGAACTTTTCGGCGACAACCTGGGCTAGACGAGTATAAAAGAGATAAGCAGACGTCCCGCGACAAGGCGAAAGGAGAACCGCCCAGGGGTGTTAGGGGCAGGGGAGGGGCAAACCCTTCTGACCATTTCCCGCCACTGTACACCATCTGCGAGAGCGACAAGTCCTCCGCTATGTAGAAGACGTGGAGTTCCGACTCCCCAACCACGTTGGTGACGGCGGATGTTCGAGTCCCGGGCAACCTTCGGACCGGTCCGCCTTGACGTCCCGTTCAAAGTGTGCTCGACGATGTGGGACTCGCTGTTGATGCGGTAGACGTAGAGTGAACCTTCTAGCATCGCCGCTGCGAAAGTCGAGTTGCCCTTCTCACCTATCTTGTAGTTCAGCCACTCCCCGCCTTGTGGTTGTCGTGATTATACTCCGCGAAGTCGTGAACGACTCGGCCTTCCTGGTCGAGGTGCAAGGGGGAGAGCTGTCACGAAGGGGAAGAGAGACAAGATCAGCGAAGCGCCCCCACGGTAAATCCCGGGCAGAAGGGCGGAGGGGAACATACCAGGTAGCTATTCGTCCTGTTATTGCTGTTGTCGTAATAAAACGCCGCAAGCAGGGAGTTCTGCCTAGGGGCAACTGGCGTGGGAACCCGCTCCGGGTCCTGCCAGACGCCGTCGGGCCGGCTGCGCAAAAATATGTCCCCCGTTGGCGCCTGGTAGAAGACATGCCGCGTCCATTCCTCGGGATGCTGCATGTTCCGCGCGGCCGCGATATTCACGACCCCGTAATCCTCGCCCTTCCTGACGAGGGGGGCGAGGAGCAAATTTGGTATCAACACGGAAGTTCACTAATGTGAGGAGGAGAGATACCGTAATTGCGAGGAAAGCGTAACGGAGACCTTTCTTGGGGTTGTACACCTCGGGAAACACGACCCAAATGGCCCAATCGGAGGCAAGCGAGCTCAGAGGAAGGATTTCAGGCCCAGAGGCGGAGAGAATTTGCGGAAAGACGTAACAAATACTTCCTAGAAACATCCTTCCTCGCACCTACCAATTCTTGACATGGTGCTGTTGGTGCACACAGCCAAATTGCATACAGATCCTCAACACCTGCCAACTCAGCGACAAACACCAACATTCCCGCCCGCCAACGGCGTCATGCCGTTGCCCTCCAACCCCCTCGCTAATACGGCGCTGCAATATACCCTCGGCGGCACGCGAAGGCGCCTACCTTCCCCTTCCCCTTCCCTCCACCCGGCCATCCCCCCAGGCTCCCTATGCCCAAACTGCGCACGAGCGCCCGATACCCACCTCCCGGCTTACTCGCCCGCTCCCTGGGTCGGCAGCAGCGGCCGCGGAGGAGGTAATTACGAGCTACAGCCGCAAACAGCATCAAACTGCCCCTAATTTGCGCAACCCTCACCCGCTCCATCGACGATGGCATCGCCTCCCTACCGCCCGAGGTGGTGCACGAGGCGAACGGCTGGAAGGATTGCTTTTTGGGTTACGCAAAGGAGGCGCTACTAGGCCAGCCAACCCCTTCCGAGGGGACGGGAAAGCCCCCGAGGCACCCGTACCCGCACGCCCGCCCCCTCCCCCTGTAATGTGCCACGCCCTGTTACGGGCCGTGTGGTGCACTGAAGGGGGGTTCTCTCAGGGAGATCTCAGAGGTCCAGCGGTTCAACAGCCGTATTGGTGCAAAGTAACAACAGGTCTATGGTGAAGAGTAAACAGAAAACAAGAACAGAAACAAGATAGCTTGCCCTTCAGACTCCCTTCACAGGGGGTCCTTCAGGCCCTTCTTATACACGACCCTCCAGCCATCCTTCGGCTGTCGTCGGCACGCCTCCTCCGTGGCGTCCGTACGGGCAGGACATGCTTTGTCCCCTTATCAGGGTTCGGAGCTTGGGTGCGCCTGAGCGGGTTGAGCGTTCGTTATCTGCGGAGGCCAGCCGGCATGCGCATTATAGAGCTGAACTCTTTTGATCCGCGCATCCTTCAGGGCCCGCGCCCCTTTGGCTGCCGCCCGGAGTCCTCCCTTGAGGGCCCCAGTGGTGATTCATGGGACTGCTGGTCGTGGTTCTGTGCGGCGTGTTACACCAGGTACACGTCCGATGGTCCCGGGCCATATGGGAATCCCCGGGAACGAGGAAGCCGATGCCGAAGCAAAATTAGGCACGGCCCTCCCGATCCCCCAGCACGCCAAACCAACGGTGGCCGGAGTAAAGGCTTTAGCCCGGAAGATGGCCCGGGACCGCCGTAACGCGTGGTTCGAGGATAACCTCCCGGCACGGTACACAGCTATAGGCCTCCCGCCGGCACCACAGCGTACACCCGGAGCTTTGCAACTCCACCGGAGTATTTTACAACAGCTGGTGGCCGCACGCACAGGGCACGGGGATTTCGACTGGTACCATCGAAAATTCGGGTACGAGGACGATAACCCGTGCCGGTGCGGAAGAAGCAAATCCCCTTCCCACCCTGTATTTTGCAGGCTGGCTAAAGCAACGGAAAATAAATGGCCTATAGCGGACCCCGCCCCGACTCTCGACAGGCCCGGGTACTGGAAACGGCTACTTCAAAAGGCCTTCCTTTTCGCTTCGTTCGTCGAAGCTACCAACTATTGCACTATTGCTGGGCGGTAGCAGCAGGGCCAAACAACCCGTATATAACCTTTCCCCTTTTCCCTTTTCCCCTTTCCTATTTACTTTTCCCCTTTTTTTGCACCTTTTACTTTCCTTTTTACCCCAACCGGACTAACAGTAGGCTCGTTAATCCCCCGCAACCCCGGCCGGGCCCAGGGGTGGTCCCGAGGACACCCCCCCCCCCCCCCCCCGCTCTAACCTGGCTTTTACCCCTTTTCCGGCACATTCGCCGGCCGATAGAATTACTACCACCCGCAGCGCTTACAACGCCCCGGCGTCTTTACGCCCTACTGCCGATCGCCCGCTCACCAACAAAGAGCGCCGGAATGCGGCCCGACCTCCGTGTGCTTTCGGGTTTAATTCTGCTAACCGCTTTGATAGCAACATGTAGCCTAGTGTTTAGCTTTGGTAGCGCTAGCACGTTATATGCCCCCTGGGAGGCAGGGACTGGTAGATCCTGACTAGATGACGTTAAATATACTCTCTCTCTCTCTTTTCATCAGGCTGGGTGACAGCGAGCGCGGAGCGCGTAAATGGGTTTGGCTATTATAATCACGTGACCATACACCACCCTAACCAGTCGACGATTCACTCGCAAAAACCCACTGGATTTTGGCAGCGCTGACGGGAATGTCCGCTAGGCGAAAGCGTTGTGCGGAGGGATCGCCGAACCTTTGCTCCAATCAGTGAGAGTCGCCCATGCGAACGTGCTCTCCGGTCACGTGATACGACAAAAACCCGACAGGGGGCGAAAAGACCTGCCTGCAGGGAAGGCGGCTGTGCGCACTGGATCGAACTCGGTCATGACTGCCCGGATTTGTTCCAGAACGAACCCCCTTTCGACCGCTTCGTCCATAGGGCGACAAAAAGTTTGATAGAGGAGAAGAGCGGCATCTCCCAGCAATTGAGCTCGCGTGATCGCCGCCGCCGTCTTCGCCTCCCCCTTCTTTCCCTCCCCTCATCGGGAATTGCAAACGAGGACACAGGCTCCCCCTGCAACACGAAACCCGCCCAACCTTGGCATTCCACTGAAAGCACTCCACCCAAGCGTCCACGACGGGTCGCCAAGGCCCTTGGTGACCGTGTGGCCGGTCTTGGAAGCGTTTGTGCTGGGGGCCGGCGTGCTGGGCGCCCGAAAGCCAGCCAGCAGCGTGCCCAGCAGCCCAGCGCCAAGAAAGAGTGGCTTGGGTCCGCCCCGTGCTTCCTCCCCTCTCTCTCTCGCCATTTGCAGTCACGCAGTTGGGCTGGCAGCGCCTTTTTTCGGCCCTCTTCTTGCTTTCTGCCAAGCAGCTCCAGGCCTCTGGGCGGCGCAGACGGGTTGCTGTGTTTGGCCCTCGCCAAGGCTTGGTTGTTAGTGCTGTACTTTCTTCCGTTCCTCCCAATTTGTCGTCAGCCGCGGTCGGCAGGCCAGCCAGCTCCGACAGCGAGCAGCAGGCGCGCATTTCAATCCCAATGCGTTGGACGGAGAGAGGCAGGCCCCTCTCGATTCCCAAAGAAACAACAATAAAAAATAAAAAGTCCCCGACAGACCGAGGGGGTAAAGAAGGGGAGGATTTGCGGCTCTTGTCCCTTACACCGAACAGACAAGGTCCAATTGCCAAGCCGTCTGTCCGCCCTGGACGCGCGGTTTCCTTATTTTTTTTTCCTTTTTCTTCTCCCTTTTTCCCCTCTCTCTTTCCCTCGTCCGATGGTTTGCTTGGTGGTTCTCGTCGCCAATGCGCCGCGCCCGCTAGTTTTTCGACACGGCGCGGCCCACGTCGAACTTCACAAACAGGGACCCAAGAGGTTTTACGCTTCCTGATGCGCCTGCCGATGTCTTGGGTGTGCTTGGCAGACCACTCATCTTTTTGGCCGCTGGACAACAACAGGAAGGGCTTCTTTTTTAACAATTGCAATGCCCCAGTTCCCCTCCCAAATCCCTTTCCTCGGTCCCATCTGCCGTCTCTTGATTTTTTGCCTTTTTGTCTTGATTGCCAATTGCCCCAGCCAACCCTGCCATCGTGCACTTTGGCATCGCAATCAAGCCGGCTGAACCAGAAACATCGGCCGCCGCACCCAAAGTGCCTGCCGGCCCGGTCGCTGTTTTTTTTTTTTTTTTTTTTCTCTTTCTCTTCGGCAAGACTTGCAGCGCAGCCCGGCGCCCGCACACACGCGCAAGCACAAGCGCACCGTAGCGAAGGACGGCAACACCTTGAACCTACATAAACCACGCAGCCCACATCCCGCACCCCCGACCGCAAAAAAAGCAGTCAGAAACATGCGGTTACTAAGCCCACCAACATCGTCACTCCTGTCCACCAGCAGGGGAGGATTCTCGCCCGGCCCGCTGCCGCTGCTCCTGAGGCTCCTCGCGACGAACCTGCTTATCATGGCCTCGACGCGCACGGGGCTGGTCTCGGCCGGCACCTTCGACGCCGTCAAGGACGCCGAGTGCGCGTCCCCCAACAGCGTCTGCCTGACGTCGTTCCGCTGGTGCTCGCGCGACCCCCAGTCCAACAAGGGCTGCTCCTACCCAGACGGCATCGACGCCTTCTTCCCGGGCTCCGACACGGTGCCCTACGCCATGCTCTACCACGGCAGCAAGTATGACATCACGTGGAAGCAGGCCAAGCCCGGCATGCCTGTCCTGATCGAGTGGCTCTTCTCCGACAGCCTGATCCAAGCGGGCGAGCGCCGCGACGAAGAGGGCTGGGGGAAGCTGGAGGTCAAGTGGAGCACAAGTAAGCTTCCTTTTTTTTCTCCTTTTTTTTCCCCCCCTTTTTCTTTCGTCCTTTCTTTTTCCAAGCTTTCCACTCTCAACTGAACCTTTCCGCCTGTCCAATATTCTCCCTTCCTTTTCGGCCGCTCTCCAACCTCCTGTCGGGTCGGGTCGCGGTGGGAGGAAACTGTCGATAGCTCCAGGGTATTTTGCAGCAAATTCCCTACTGCATCGCGCAAGCTGGGTGCAACGCAGCCTCCCAAGTGGGCGGCCAACAAATTGTCTCCACAAGCCCCTGCACTACTGTCGCCCGCCCTCGCACCGGCCCTCCAATATTCCCCATCCCCCAAGACCAACCAGTTCATAGGAGATTAGTGCAAATCCCATCTTGTCGCTGGTTGGGTCTTGGGTCCCATCCCCCGTGGTCACTTGGCTTTGCGGTGGCCCAAGAGGGCAAGAATCCGGAGGGCAAGGCTCTTGGCTTTAGGTGGTGGGAAATTGTCGAGACGACGACGAACACAGAAAAACACGAGCACGTGATTTTACACGCCGACTAACAATGACGCCAAAGACACGACTGGCTCGTCGTACACCTTCGATCCACTCGCCATCCTGGGCACCTTCCCAACACCGCACGCGCCCAACATGTCGGTGTGGGAGGCCATCGCGTCGACGCACGACGCCAGCAACCACATCCGCATCAGCCAGCCCGAGGCCGGCGACGGCAGCCCCAACATCGGCATCACGGGCCCAGCGACGCCCGGCCGCGGCACCATCGCCGCCTCCAGCAACAAGTCGGTGTCGGACCAGTTCCTCGTGCACTCGCGCTGGACCGAGCAGTTCGTCCGCAACGTCCAGGCCTACGACGCCTCGCTCTACAGCCAGCAGCAGCGCAACTGGCAGATCGGCGTCGGCGCGGGCATCGGCATCGGCGTGCCGCTCCTCGTCACCCTGGCCTGGTTCGTCGGCCACAGGCTGGGCACGAGGGCCGGCTACGACATCGCCGCGAAGGCGGCCAGGAGAGAGTACGCAAGGCGAGACACGAGCAGCTGAGCGGCTGTTCTCCCTCGGCGCTTTGATCCTCCATTCTCCATCCGCCCGTCTTCATTTTTTTTTTTGTCGGGATTTGGTGGATGTGCGGGCTCTGCCAAGTCAAACCGTGACAAGTCTCGATTTGACTGCTTGCTTCTGCCATCCCCGACCACCCTCTGACACTACACACCCCAGTTTCTTGTTTCTATCCATTTTGCCGGATTCGAGATTTCCGGCCACGATGTTTTGCACCATTTCCTCGGCGTCGATTTGTCTTTTTTTGACCCCACATTCATATACCCCATTTTTTGTTCCTATTGTCTAAAACTGTTTTCTCTTAATCATGAGGCTGCGGGATGGCGTCCCAACGCGCCCGACAAAGAAGCTTGGCCCGGAGTTCTGGTGTCGTTGGCCAGGTCGCTGATTGGTTCGGTTTTGGTTTACGGTCTTGGAGTATGGGGTTCGGTTCAGGTGGTACGCGTCCTAGTGCTTGGGACTCGTTCTGTTTATCATCATGTCCGGCATGGAAGCGGCCTTTGGGCATTTTATTGTTTTATGACGTGGGCCGTAAGCATCAGCCCACATACAGCACTTTATATGCATGACAAAAGAGGCGAAACGGCTCCCACCATGTGGTGTGAAAGCCTTGCATCTACTACATATGTCTCGATGGTGACTCTCAACCTTTTCCCTCCTTGGAAACTTTCCACTGCCACCCCACTTGCCCGTCCAAGATCACTCAGGCGATATGCCCGCTGCAGTGCGAGGGACGCGAACCCCACGCATTTGGAGTAAATAAAGTGAAGAACTGGTGTGTAACGGTCCCGCAGCCTCTTTCGCCTAGCGTCCTCCCGAAGCTGCATTTCGGAGAACGGGGACGCATGCGGCAGGGCTAGACACGAGGTTTGCGGGCGTCCGCTTCCGTCCTCCATCTCTGTGTAATGCTGCGCACGCGGCGCAGCAGCTAAATAAACAACAAGGGAAGCGAGGAATGGTGCCCGCAGCCGACGATAGGACTCGGAACGGGAAACTCGGGATGTTGCAGGATAGGGGGAGAGTCAAGTACTGGATGGACGTTCAGCCCTTGGGCACACCCATCCTGACATGTCCCTTTTTTTTTCTGCATGCACCCATTACCATCGCCTGTGGATAACTGGCTGTTGGCGTACACTCAATGCCAAACTTTCCTCGCTCGATTCACCGCTTCTCCCCGCGCGGGGGGGGGGGGGGGGGGGGGGGGGGGTGCTGATCCACCTGTCAGCTGAAACCTGCTTCCTGCGGGGGTTTGCCCCTTCCTACCCAAGGCCCTCCTCCATTCCCCAAAGCCCTCCCTGCCTCACGCGCTGCATTACGTTGGGCTACAGGGCCGCAAGGTTCCCTGGGTTGGGGCCGCCCCATCTCGCCCGTCCTCCGATGGAACAGGCAGCCTGTCCGTCCGTCTGTCCGTCTCTGCGACCCGGAACGGCTCGCACGCGCGCACACCCCCACGTGGCATTTTTCTCTTCTCTCCCTCTATGTGGGCCGGCCTCGGCCAGGAACAGATTACATCGGTGGGTGACATGGAGCTATCCCCGTTTCCCATCAACCCTATTCTTGGGCGGGCGGGAAGGGGGCTCAGCTGGCTGCAACTCCCCGGGGGTGCAATTTCGTGTGTGACGGGATGCCATGTGAGAGGCAGGCAGGTATCCGCCCGCCTGCGAGGAAAGGGGATGGGATGGGATGACGGGTGGTATGTATGTGCGGGATGAGATGGATGGGTTGTGTCCTCTTGACACACAAACGTGATTCCCATCGTATCTCAGACCCAAAGCAACAGGTTATTAAAAAGACGGGATACATTTGGTGTTTGGTGTCTTTTATTCTTGGCTCCCCTGCGCGCCAAAGCCCTCCCCCAGGCGTACCCGCACCAACGCCAGGCAGGTCCCTTGGTCCTTTTCCTTGCTTGGTATGGTGGCTTGTGGCACTGACATTTTACCGTTGACTTCCTAACCCGGTGTTTATCCTACGGTGCCAAGGCCGCCCAGTCATGGTGTGCATCAAAAGGCTCAACATGCATCCTCCTCAAATCAAGCCTCGCCAGCTGCCTTATCTACCTGGACTCTCCACGCTCGCAGGTTGAAGGGCAGCAGCAGGCCAAGCCAGCTGCCCTGAAGCCCAATCCTGAGCGAGACGGCAGAAATCTGGCCCGAAACCGACGCCCGCGAGGCAAACCCGAGGATCGATCTTTGCTTGGCGGCGATCATGTCTGCTCTGCGGAATGATATGTTCGCCCCAGGACTGGAAGTCGGAACGCCGGCTTTAGGATATCAGATATTATCTTTATGATACGGCGAACATAACCGCTACTCAATGTCTTGGATGATGCCACTCCCCATCGAAGAAGGCATTTCCAGTTACGGATGCTGTCCGTTTTAGGTTTTGCGCTATATGTTTCAAGACTTGCGCGCCAACGCTCGCGGCTTCTTGAGTCTTTTCGGTGTTTGGTCATGCCAAGTTTGGATTTCCCCGTTGCCTAGGCCGACCTGCGTCCTTGCAATAGGCCATCTACCAAACGCCCAGAATCACGACGTTTTAAATCGTTGAGGAAGGACAGCTTACGGAGCCGCGGGCTGGGAACGTTAGAAAATCAATGGCGGGTTGGTGGGGACCTTTCTGGTTTGGTGATTTCACGATGATGCCGCGCCAAGGAACAGGAGATTGACTCCACTCTTTGACCCAAGCCGAATCGCTGTGCGAGGCAGGTGCAACAGAATGAATGGCCGGGAAGGAAGAAGGGAGAAGGAAAAATAAAATCACGACCAACAGCGACCTTTTCCCCTTTCCGTTAGAAAAATTATCTTGGTGGCGCCTGCAAGCAACTCTTGGCCATGTGCGCGCCGTGTCGATGCCCGCTTAGGCGATAAGCCTACATTGGGCCTAGAAGGTGGTCGATCAAGTCTATCGCGCGCTAGAGGCAGCTCAGCGTGGCACTTGACAGGAGCTAAGGGCGGTTCGGAACATTCCTTCGCTCGGTGGTCGATGTTCAACCCAAGGGATAAACCAGGACGGTGAGCGTTATGGCGAGGGGACACCCATGCACAACCCGACGTTGTTTCCCCTCGATTCGTCTCCGTTCGCCCCCAAATTCCCCAAGCGCTCCACTCCCCAGCCCAACTTTCCCCGCACAAGGCCACCAACCCATGCCCATCCTCCCCCGCCATTCGCCATGTCAAGCCGGGGCAACTACGGCGCCATCTCATCCACTCCTCCCTTTTGCCCGTCAACTCCCCCAAAACCAGGGCCAGATCTAGACCTAGGACCCTCGAGTCGGGGATTCGAACCGGATGAACCATACCCAACGAGGCTAACTTTGCCGTCGGGTCTGGCCCGCGCCCGACCCACGCGGCGAGTGTTGGACGTGCGTCTGCTCCTAGCCCTCCTCTCCGCCGAGCTGCTTGCTTCAGTTTGGGTTGTTTCGCCTTCCTCAGAGCCGACGGGTGAGGTTGTCATCCAATCAGCCCTCGCTGGCGCGGCCGAAAAATACCGAGAATTGCCGCCATCCGCCCCGGTAGGAGCCGCTGTTGTAAGGAATAAAGATGAGATATTCTAAGCCGCAGTCGACAGTGTGTACATAGGGGGGGATTTGGCGAGGCTATTGTGCGACAGACCGACGACCACCCAGACAGCCAAGAATTTACACGAAATGCGCCCAGGTCCTCTCGGTCTGCGCTCCGTAATTCCAATCCCCAATCCCACCTTCTCTGCCCGCTTGCTGACAGCGCGCCTTCCCATGCCGCGTCGCCCCGGCGGGGGAAGAGAGGGGACATGGCGAGTCAGTTACTGCCCGGCATCCTTGGCGGGAGGGAGCGTCCCGTGGGGCAGCCCAGGCAAGCGCGCACATGGCATTGGAATTCTCTCTTTTCTTTTTGGCGGGCAGGCCTTGCTTGCTTGCTCACCTCCAGCGGCGACCCAATAGGAGGCTGTCGCTTACTCCCCACGAATCGAACAGGGGTGTCGCAAAAGAGGGAAAAAGGCGGGCGGAAGAAAATTTACACGGCGCGCACGCTAGGAGGGGGCCCGCCACGCTAGGGAAACCAAGCAGGGAAACCAAGCATGGAACCCAAGATCTCGCACCACCTTCGGTAGCTGGTTTGAGAAAGGCGGCCGGTGGTCCCGGCGCAGGCTCGCTCTTGGTCCCGTGGCCGCCGCGCCCACCGCTGCCTTGGTACCTACTCCATTGCGTGCCGCTGCTCTTGCTGAGTGGTAGGTAGGACGAGTATTGACGCCAGCTCAGGTTAGACTGGAAATATGGCGCAGTATGTGGTATTCTCCTTGCCATCCCCGAGAAGGGAGCTGCAAGCCCCGGAAATTCGTCCTGGCGTCGGTGTAGGCAACCAATATTGGCGCGGTAGAGATTGGGCCTGCACATGGCCGTCGATAGTCGAAGCAAGATCCGTGGATGGATGGGGGCCGGGCTCGAGGCCATGGAGGGCCGGGTGTGGGCAGGTTCGGCCGACCGGGGGTTTTCTCCTCGTTCTTCTTTTTTTTTTGTTGCTTCGACAGGACAAGGCAGTCAGCGGCGGAGAGAGAGAGAGAGAGGGTGTGTGTGGGTGGATATGATTTTGCCATGCCATGTGCCGTACCTAGCTCGAGCAAGGGCGCATCGACGTCCCATCCTTCCAGCAAGATAGAGACGCCGCTGGCAGGCTGGGTGTTCTCCGTTTCCACCTTTTTCGGTGGAGCTGCAGGATGCAGGTCGAGTGTGTTTCCCACAGCGTCACAGCCAAGGGTCCCCAGCCTGTCATTCCCCGCCATGCCAGAGGAACGAAGAAAAAAAAAAGAGAGAGAGAGAGTTCTCTCTCCCCTTGCCTCGCTGCAACCCTCCCCTTCATCCCATCTCCGAGTCCATCGGAGGCGGCGACCGAGAGCGAAGGGTGAGGGATGGATGGCGGAGGGAAAAAAATAATACAAAGGGGAAGGCTGCGCGCACATCTTCCCCTCCTCGATCGCATTCCCCTTTTTCTTCCTCCTCCCCATCCTCATCTCCACCTGCGCGCTCCGGTGCCTTTGCCCGGTATCTCTCGCTCGAGAGTTTTTTTTTCTTCTTCGTTTTTTCCCCCATCCCCTCCTCCGTGCTTGTGTTCCCCCAGCTTCGCCTTAACGCGAGTCGACACTTCCGTTTCGGGCACGCATCGGCACAGCCCGTCCCCAGCGCGGAGCACCACATCGCACTAAACCAAAGGCCGCCGGTTGATCGTGTCCGTGGGGGCGTCCCCCTTTCGCCGTCGTCCTACATACCTACCTACACATACACGCACACACACGAGTATCCTATTGAACAGCTTTACCTAGCTGCATATTCCCTATCTGGGCCATTCCCGCTCCTTATTGTTTTAAATTATCTTTATATCTCGTCCCTGTCTTCGGTTCGAAAATAGAAAAGCCGTCACCATGAGCTTCTCCGACGAGAAAAAGGAGCTCGAACGGGGCCGGGTCTCGGCCGAGGAGACCAAGCCGGTGCAGATGCAGTCCGCACTCGAGGTGGAGCGTGCCCAGCTGCTCGCTGCCCTACCGGACCCTGACGCGGGCAAGACTGCCGAGGAGCGCGCTGAGATTGTGAGTATTTTTGTCCTTTTCCCGTTTTTCCTCTGTCCATATCTGGCAGATCCGGCAGACACGGATGCTTACCTCGTCAAACCCTGGGCAGGACCGCAAACTCATGTGGAGGGTCGACCTGCACCTCGTCCCTTGGCTGTCGCTCCTATACCTCATGTCGTTCCTGGACCGGACCAACATCGGCAACGCGCGCCTGGCGGGGCTGCAGAAGGACCTGAACATGACGGACCCCAACTACAACATGTCCCTCACCATCTTCTTCATCAGCTACGCCCTGTGCGAGCCCGCCACCAACGCCCTGCTCAAGCGCCTGACCCCGCGCATCTTCTTCACCGGCATCATCATCGTCTGGGGCGTCATCCAGACCCTCATGGGCATCTGCCACAACTACGAGGGCCTCCTGGCCGCCCGCTTCTTCCTGGGCGTCGCCGAGGCCGGCCTGTTCCCTGGCGTCAACTACTACCTCTCGTGCTGGTACAAAGGCTCCGAGATCGGCGTCCGGTCCGCCGTCTTCTTCTCGGCCGCCGCCCTGGCCGGCTCGTTCGGCGGCCTGCTGGCGGCCGCCATCGCGCAGATGCACGGCACCGCGGGTGTGCCGGGCTGGGCGTGGATTTTCATCATCGAGGGCATCGCCACCGTCTTCGTCGGCATCTTCTGCTGGTGGCTCGTCTTTGACTGGCCCGAGACGGCGCGGTTCCTCACCTCCGACGACCGCGTCCGCGTCCAGCGCCGCCTCATCATGTCGCGCCAGGGCAAGACGGCCGAGGACTTTGACAAGCGCCACATGTGGGAGGCCGTCAAGGACTGGAAGACGTACGGCTACATGGTCGTCTACATGGGCTGCCTCGTCCCGCTCTACTGCTTCTCGCTCTTCCTGCCCACCATCCTGCGCGGCATGGGCTACCAGGGCACCCACGCCCAGCTGCTGTCGGTCCCGCCCTACGCCGTCGCGGCCCTGCTCACCGTGGCCGTCGGGTTCTTTGCCGACAGGACAAAGTACCGCGGCTACTGCAACATGGCGACCGTCACCATCGGCATCGTCGGCTTCGTCATGCTCATCGCGACGCAGGACCCGCGCGTCCAGTACGCGGGCACGTTCCTGGGCGCGGCCGGCATCTACCCGACCATCAGCAACACGCTCTCGTGGGTCATCAACAACACCGAAGGGTCGCTCAAGCGCGCCGTCGTGCTGGGCATGGTCGTGGGCTGGGGCAACCTCAACGGCGTCGTGTCGTCAAACATCTACCTGGGCCACGAGAACCCACGCTTCTGGACCGGCCACGGCATCGTGCTGGCCTACCAGGTGCTGTTCCTGCTCGGCGGCTCCGTGTTCATGCACTTCGCGCTCCGCAAGATGAACAGCGACCGCGCAAAGGGCAAGCTCAACGCCGAGTGGGACGCGCTCGACGACGAGCAGAAGTGGATCAGGGGCGACAAGCGGCCCGACTTTGTCTACACTCTGTAGTCGGTTTGTTTTGTTAGTTGTACCTGTTTGAGCTTGCGTTGTTCTATGTCTTTTTTTTTCCTGCTCCAATAGCGAGCGTGGAATGAGGGAGATTTCAGTGTACTTTTGAGCTGAGAATATTATTGTTCCCCTTTCCGATACCATTGTATACATGAGGAAGCAGCATTGGCGAGGGGGAGTTCCCTTAGGTCTCTCAGCAGACCTCACTTTTGTTTTCCTCAACTCCTTGTCGAAGCCGGCGGCTTCTCTCCTATGATAACTAGGTACCCCGGTGCTTTTTTTTTTTTAGACCTATCCCTTTGGACGACGAAATATCGTTTGGTGGCACCTTAGATACAATTGCAAATGACGATGGGTTGCATGTACCAGTGTCGCACACGGTTTCCCAACTTTTGTTTTTTTGTGCGGAAAAAAAGGTGAGGGAGAGAAAAAAAAAAAAGAAAAAAAACGACGGGGACGGCCTTTCTCCGGGACACAGAGGCAATCAATATTGCGGGTGGCCGCAGCTGCACAGCCCTCTTTCCGGGGCCCGGTCCTCCCTTATAAGCCCCGTGTGCGACGATGCCGCGGCCCATTTACCCATTCCAGACGGCTTCCATCTCGTGCGCCTGTGCTGTTTTGCTGACGATGGATGCGAGACGTGATTTTGCCAGGAGGCCAGGCTGGAAGCAGCGGAGAAAAAGGATATCCCAGGCCCAGCCTGCCCAGAACAGGATCACACCGTCTTGGAGAAGCTTCGTGGAATCGCCCTGTTGTCCCGGACGCTAGGAGATCCCCCTTGTTTTCCTTGGCTATGGCGCCACCCGAGCGCCACGCCGAGGGTGGTGGTGGTGTGGTGGTGGTGGTGGTGACAAGACAGGGCGCTATGGCCGCCTTGGCCTGAAGACGAGGGTGCGAACGAAGAAGACAATCAGACCAAAAACACCACAGGCGTAAAAATAAAATAAAAAACAGGCCAATCGCAACGAGCAGCCTGGTTCCGTCGGATGGATTTCCCCGTCTCACTTGCGGCACATTGCGCACATGGCTTCCACGCGGCAATCTTTAAATATTTTTGCCCTTGCCTCGGTCGGGTTAGGCAGGGTTAGGTAGGGTGTCGCCGGTGTCGCCGGTGTCTTTCGCTGCTTGTCCTCCCGCTGCCCTCGATTCCGATGTGCCGTCGCACAGAGAGATCATCCTGTCTGTCCTCGATGGTTTTATTTTCCTCTTCCCTCCTTTTTCTTTTTATTTTTTATTTTTATTTTTACTCTTGGGAACTATCGATTCGCCCGCCGCCCTTGCACCACCTCCCCTCGATGTCCCCTCCCGTTCCGACACCCGGACGGGGACCGGGACCAGGAGCACAGAAGCAATCAAGGTCTGTGTGTCTCAACAAATCATCGACGAGTGACACGACAGGAACAAAATAAATTGCCCCCTTCCTAATGGAACCCCCACAGACATCCGCCGACCCGGCGCTTTCTCTCTCTCCGCGTTTTTGTGCCCCGTCCAGCGTTGTTCCTTTGGTCCGTCGCATCGCAGCGTCTCACTCTCACTGGATACCGAACCTCGGTTTTCGTGCAGCGCTCCCAGCAAGCATTTGAAAAGAACCTAGCATGTACTGCACGTCGCGGCAACCATCGTTCGATTCTGGACGCACCCTAGTCTTGGAGATCGATGGCCGCCCCGAGGGATGGGAATGGCAGCACCACTGAAGCCAGGCAGCCAATCAATCAATGTTGCCCCGGGTTGTCCTGCCAAAGCGAACCAACACCTCACCACCAAGAATAGGTGGAGTCCAGCCATGATACCGAAAGTGGAAGGAGGGCCCCGACAGAGTTCAACCATTTGAACAGCGTGCCATTTGGGTTCGCCGGCGTCCCCTGCAGTCCCCAGCCTCGCATGCGGGGGAAAAGTTGGAGGCGGGCGGAGACCGCCCTGTGCGGGGGAGATCACCCCTGTTTCTTTTTAACCTCGTCGGCCGGAACGGAGGCATGAGGCGCAACCGTTATTCTGATGCCAAAACGGTAGGTTAAAAGGTACACAGGCCCCGGAGTCGGCTTCAATAGATGCATGGGAAATTTGAAGTATGCCCTCCCCATGGACTAGCGTCGCAGACTGCGCAGGAATGGGTGAGGCGGGAAGAAGCGAGACGACAGCCTGCGTGTCTCTTGACCCAACACGCAGAGCCGCGCACTCGACCCGGAATCTGGGTCCTTCTTCGGCAAACAGGGCAGCTCAGAACCCCCGAACCGAGTTATTCACCTGAGGGCGCGATGCAGCTCGGGCAAATCTCGCCGGCTACACAGCTTGGAAAGATGCTTCCCGAATCACGGTACTCGGCAGGCTAATGTTCTCCTTGGAAAGGGGTGTATGGAGACAAGATTCCACGAAGCCGGCAAGAGATTGGTCGGCTGGAAGTGGCCCAGGACTGTAGGTAGGGGAATGCACCTTTGCAAGTAGACAAACAGCAAACGATTGTCAGAGATGCCGTTCAGATTTTAAATCTGGGACCAAAAGGAGGGAGCGCGGGAACAGTGCGGCTCTGCGGTAATCTTGCAGGTGCCCACCACTTTCGGCTGTTTTCCCAGCGGCCCTCTTTTTCTATAAAAATCCTATCGCAATGGCCCATCCATGGCGCTGGAAAGAACCCAGAACTCGGCCCGGACAAACCCGCCCGGCTGGCTGGTCCCAACCCGGACGGGAAGCATTGTGGCTGGTGCTGTGGCTTCCCGTCCAGCTGGCACGACACAAAGGGAAGGCGCAGGTGCTGCAAACAAAGCGGACAGGAGCAGGCAACGCAGGCCGCCGGCGGGGAGGGAACAAAGAAGAAGAACAAAGAAGAGGCCAACGGCGGCGAGAATCCGACTGGTGATAAGTCACAATCCGCCAGCCAGCCGTCATCTCGGAAATCGCCCAGCTGGAATGGAGTAGTGGTTAACTCGTTGCCCTCCCACTTATACGTAGAAGGCAGAGACCCGGGTTCGAATCCCGATTTCAGCAATTCCGACTTTACTTTTTTGGGCACCTGTAACAGTACATTTTTTAGTTGCCCTTGGTGCAATTAAACCGATCAGCTGACATGTGCGGACTGCGATTGAAATAATAACAAGGCGATATATGCAGATAGAAAGCAGGCCAAAGTGACAAACACTATCACGAATCGTTTTTTTTTTATTTTTTACCGAGCCTACAACCGCAGTCCCAAAAGCTCACTAAGTTCCCCAGTCGCGAGGTAAGGACCCGACTACGAAGTCCCGGATATAAACGCATCTCTGTCTGGGGTGAATTTTTAGCGGACCCGGCCCAGAGTGTCCAATATGGGCTAGGCCCGCAAGGTGCGCACACCTGGGTTCGGACCGTGGGCGTAAATATGGCGAGGCTGCGCACGAGGGTGCACATGTGGTAGGCGTGCCGATGGTCCTCGGGAGTGGGAGTGGTGGTACCGGCTCGCTGACGGGCTGGCCTTGGGGTCAGGATTGGTACCTGGAGTGGCCACGTACTGCAAAGTGAAGGGAGAAGAGAATGCCAGCCGGAGGGTGAAGAAGGGTTGGTGAGAAAAAGGATTTGGCTGGAATAAAAGGCTAAAAACAAGTACATCGACTGACTTCCTGGCCGCATTGCTTGAAGGGAGACGCCGGCCCTTTTGGGGATCATCCGCTTCAAGTGCCAACCGCCTTCCATTCCATGATGTTGGTGTTGGGCCAGTGAGGGTGACTAACAATGCAATAACCAGCATGAAGTGAATGAGAGCCCATCTAGGTTCTCGGATTTTTATTCCATGATGGATGGCACTTGACGGTAGTATTTAGGCATGCCCTCGCGGCGTCTCCGCGCCGCCCTGTTGAGCGCCCTGGACACACGCCACTGGCAAAGAAAACCGCTTGCGCATACACACATACCGCTGTCCCACAGGTAATCAGAGCCATGGCTTCGGGCAGCAGTGCCGAGGCCTTCCACTTTGGCTTCTCGCACACGCCCCCTGATGATGTCATGGACGTGGTGGGCGAGCTGGTCAAGGACGCCCCGGTCGGCCACAACCCCACGCCGGACCTGATCGGAGGGCTGTTGGGAGACTACCAGAAGAGAGACATCGACAAGGATTCGCTGGTCTTCATATTCGCGAGGTCCGAGGCCAACAACAGGATCGTCGGCGTTCTCGTGCTCTGGAGGCTGACAGGCCTGATACGGGCCACCCCAAATGGGAGCCTTCCCTTCGTCTTCTTTCTTCGTGCGCTGACGTTACATACCCCACTTCTACATGGGAATAGCACTCCCCGTCACGAGGATCTGCGACCCGAATCGCAACCCCCAGTCCCTGGCGCTCAAGTTCTGGTACAAGGCCGACAACATGCTGCGGAGCATGGTGCGCAGCGGCGAGCTCCCGCCGAGCCAGAAGCCGGCCTACATCGTGTTCCAGGCCGTCGAGCCCAGCTTCTGCTCGAGCCCCAGGCAGGCCAAGGGCCTCTACGACAAGATGTACGAGCACGCCGGCAAGCGGCACGGGTTCCAGACCCTGGTCATGGGCTCCCCCGACGAGGACAAGTTTGGCTTTCTCAAGAGGCCGCTGGACTTCAAAGTGCTGAAGGAAGAGCTCGTGACGGACAGTACGGAGGACAGCCATGCGCGCCTCTACTGGCGCGAGCCCTGAGGGGAAGGGGATGCAACAACGCCGTCAGGTGTGTCCCGGGAAGTATCAATAACAATCGATAACGACGCTGTCCGGCTGTTCAACACTGCTGGATGGTCGACGAAGATCAGGGATGGGGCTTGTCAGACAGGAATGAGTTGGCGTCGATTACATGGATGGGAGTTTTTGACGGACGACACTCGCTACGAAGACGGAGAGATCCTGGGTTGTACCCTAGAACAGTATCCAGTATGAGAAACGACGACAGTGATAGGTGTCAGCTATCTCATATATCTGGCTAGAATCCCCTCAGGGGCTCGTACAAGCCACCCCCGAGTGATGCATATACGATCTTGGCGCTGCTCGCGAGCTCTCCCTCGATACCTCTTTCATGGCTGACCTACTGCCATGGCGTCGCTTATTCCCCCATGACAAAGGTTTGCCGCCGGCATGGTGCGGGCCATGATGTTTCCCTAGCCACCGTTCCGTTTCGAAGCGTGGGTCGCGGAGCCGCTCGAAAGATCTCGTCTCCGAGTGGGGTCGCTTGGCCTCGCGCATCGGCGTTCGAGGGAAAGCGCACCCGAGGAGGGGGCGCTTGAGCCTCAACTGGGAAACATCCAAGCCACGCGGAGTTGTGTTGGGTTTTCAGCGCGGCGCCACGCGCCGCGCTGTCTCCCTGTTACCTTGCCCGACGATCCGTCCCGCGCGTGTATTGCGCAGAGCTGGCGTGCGTCTATTGTCGATCCAGTCTCGGGTTCCAGGCATAGCAAGTACAGCCCCTGGCTCGGAGCTCTCCTGTTTGCGTTTGGGAGGCAGCGTCCGGGGTGGGGGAAAGCGCGACCCGCCAAGCCTTATGGGGGTGGCGCTTGCTGTTCAAAAAAGGCGGGCTTGCCACCTCCCTCGCTTCGACCTTCTCTGAATCGCTTCAACCTTCTCGAATGGTAGCTTCTCAATGATGCTCTTCCTTTTTTGCCTTGATCCGCTTCCCTGTCTGTTCGTTCCTTGCGATCTTAGCACGTGTGACGGCGCGGTGACAGGCATGCGCACGCGAAGCTCATCAAACACTGGAACCTGTCGAGATTGCTTCAATCAATTGGCGGTTAATCAGATGGAGCCGCAATCACGACTTATATCGGCCGAGGCGAGGATTTGGTGACCCGTTGCGCTGCAGGGCTCGCCAGCTCTCAGCAAAAGCCCCCCCCCCCCCCCCCCCCCCCCCTTCAAGCTCTGAATGGTCGGAAATGCGGACAAAAACCCAAGGGAAGAGAAATATTGGGGTTGCGGCCGTGTCACCCATCTGGGAAGGTATCAGTCCTCGCGACCCAGACTCCTCGCGCAGTCAATCAACCGCCATGACGAAAGACTTTATGCGAACTTCGAGCAGCGGCAGCTGCAGCCTGCGGGTCTTGCCGGATGCTCTTTTTGCCGGGCCCCTGGAGAGTGAAGCCAGCAGTGTGGTGGCTTGGCATTAAATGCTACCAGCACGACAGGTCAAGCTCGTCTTGGCAAACATGAAGCTTTCCAAAGATTTCCCAAAGTGTGGCCGAGAGGCGGAGCCGCCATGTCGGGTCCTCATCATGCCGAGCTCTCTACAGTACCTTTCTCATTCTTCTTTTCCGTTTAAGCTCGCCCCGTCCTGCCGTTCTGGTCGAGGCTCTGGGGTCGGTTGCTTCGGGGGTGATCCACGTCGAAAGAATCCGCCGTTTCGAACTGCGCAGCCTCCTCCCGGCCAAGATCGGCCATCAGTCGCATCGCGCTTTTGCTTCTTTCTGCGTCTACCCACACACCCCCCACACACATGGCGCGACCCAATCGGCCGCACGTGCGCCTGGAACCTGCCGGGCAAGGCTTGCCCTAACTACCGTCGCCGGGGAAGGTTGACGCGAGGCCAGCGTCCATCAAGCGGCTGAGGGACAGGGAGGCCACGGGCTGCCTCTGATGATGCCAAGGCTATCAGGCCATCTCGGGGGCGTTTTTTTTCTGATATGGGTGAGGCGAGTGATATGCGCTCACTGCCTGTATGCGATCCTGTGGATTCATATAAAGATGGCCAGCCCACGCATGCAAGAACCCCCGTGTTCTGGGGTGAGCCTTGGGATCACCATCGCCAACTTCACGGATCTTGTCGACAGAGTCGCGATCTAGGGTCATCTCCCCCTTCCATTCTAGCCTGTTGCTGAGATCGCCGCCTGGTCGCCGGCGCGAACCTATCTCTCCAACAGCCCAGTCTATTGCATAGACTGGCCGCCTCCTGGTCTCGGGCTTCCTTTCATTCTCTTCTTCCCTTTCCCCCCCTGTTTCCTCCTCAGCAATCATCCGAGATGGTCCCCGGAACCTTCAACAAGACGGTGGAGTCGATCGACGAGAACTCCCCTGTCGACCCGCGGCCCTTTGAGCCGGTCATGCTGGCGGGCCACGGCCGCACCCCGAGCGACGCCACCACCATCCGCCCCTTCACCGGCGCCTCGACCGCCAGCCCGGACGGCAGCATAACGTCGTACAGCCACCATCGCAAGAACTCCTTCGCCACCCCGTCTCTGCACAGCCGCTCCTCCAGCCTGGCAACCGCCGTGGCGGTGCCAGTCGACATCGAGGCCGCTCTGCGGCCCGACCCAGGCACCGAGGCCGACTTTTCCGTCGCCGGCGACAACCCCTTCGCCTTCACTCCGGGCCAGCTCGGCAAGCTGCTCAACCCCAAGTCGCTCGACGCCTTCCGCGCCCTCGGCGGCCTCAGGGGCATCGAGAAGGGCCTGCAGACCGACATCAGCTCTGGCCTGAGCGTCGACGAGACCACGGCGCCGTTCCGCGTCTCGTTCGACCAGGCCGTCGGCGGCGGCCTCCTCCAGAAGAGCCCCGAGAAGTCAACCAACCACAATGCGGCCGCCGCGGCGGGTCGCTATGCCGACCGCTCCAGGGTCTTTGGCAAGAACGTGTTGCCGTCCAAGAAGGCCACGCCCATCTACAAGCTCATGTGGGTGGCGTACAAGGAGAAGGTGCTGATCGTGCTGAGCGTGGCGGCCGCCATCTCGCTGGCGCTGGGCCTGTACGAGACGTTCCGGAAGGACCACAAGACGAACGAGGTGCGGGTTGACTGGGTCGAGGGCGTGGCCATCTGCATCGCAGTCGTCATCGTCGTCGTCGTCGGCGGGCTCATGGACTGGAACAAGGAGCGCGCGTTTGTGCGGCTCAACGCGAAGAAGGACGACCGCGAGATCAAGGTCATCCGGTCCGGCAAGTCGCAGCTCGTCAACGTGGCCGAGCTTGTGGTTGGCGATGTGGTGCAGCTTGAGCCGGGTACGGGCGTCCCCGTTTTTTCTTCTCTTCCTTCCCTACGCCTGGTTGACTGACATCTCTCTCTTTCGAGTAAAATAGGCGACGTGGTCCCCGTCGACGGCATCTTCATCAGCGGGCACGACGTCAAGTGCGACGAGTCCTCGGCCACGGGCGAGTCGGACGCACTCAAGAAGACGGGCGGCGAGCAGGTGATGCGAATGCTCGAGTCCGGAACGCGCACCAAGAACCTGGACCCGTTCATCATCTCGGGCGCTCGCGTGCTCGAAGGGGTCGGCACCTACGTTGCCACCTCGGTCGGCGTCCACTCGAGTTTCGGCAAGATCATGATGTCGATCCGCACCGAAGCCGATCCCACGCCGCTCCAGGTCAAGCTTGCCGGCCTAGCCGTTAACATCTCCAAGTGGGCCGTCAGCTCGGCCTCGTTCTTGTTTTTCGTCCTGCTCTTCCGCTTCCTCGCCAACCTGGGCAACGATGCGCGCGAGCCGGCCGAGAAGGCCTCCTTCTTCCTCGAAATCTTTGTATGTCTTGTTGGCCCCTAGCACGCCCTTTTTGAGTTTGTGATGCTAATCGACCTAGATCGTTGCCATCACGGTCATTGTTGTCGCGGTTCCCGAAGGTTTGCCCCTGGCCGTGACCCTCGCCCTGGCCTTCGCGACAAAGCGCCTGCTCAAGGAGAACAACCTCGTGCGCGTGCTGCGGTCGTGCGAGACCATGGGCAACGCCACGACTGTCTGCTCCGACAAGACGGGCACCCTGACCACCAACAAGATGACGGTCGTCGCCGGCACCTTTGGCAGCACCAAATTCGCCAAGGCGGGCGGCGCCACCACCCCATCATCGTCCGACTCGGGCTCGGACTCTTCAACCATGAGCGTGGCTCGGTGGTCGTCTTTGCTCTCGCCTGCCGCCCGTGCTGCCGTCGTGCAGTCGGTGGCCGTCAACTCGACGGCGTTCGAGGGCACCGACGCCAACGGACAACCCACCTTCGTCGGCTCCAAGACGGAGACGGCGCTGCTGCAGCTCGCCCGCGACCACCTGGGCATGCAGTCGGTGCAGGAGGCGCGCGCCAACGAATCGGTTGTGCAGATGATGCCCTTCGACTCGGCCAAGAAGTGCATGGCGGCCGTCGTCGGGCTGCGCGACGGCGCTGGCTATCGTCTGCTCGTCAAGGGCGCGTCCGAAATCCTGCTTGGGTACTGCAACCAGAAGGCCGACGTGTCGCGCTCGTCGCCTTCGGCGGAGGCGCTCGAGGTGACGGACCTGACCCCCTCGGACGTGATGGCCCTGCGCGCAACCATCGAGGCCTATGCTCGCGGGTCTCTGCGCACCATCGGGCTCGTGTACCGCGACTACCCGTCGTGGCCGCCGCCGGGCGTGCACGCGGACGAGGACGGGCACGTCAAGCTGGCGGAGCTGCTGCGCGGGCTCGTGTTTCTGGGCGTCGTGGGGATCCAGGACCCGGTGCGGCCCGGCGTCCCCGAGGCCGTGGCCAAGGCCAAGAAGGCGGGCGTCGCTGTCCGCATGGTCACGGGCGACAACGCCGTCACGGCCCAGGCCATCGCGACCGAGTGTGGCATCTACACGGACGGTGTCATCATGGAGGGTCCGGCCTTCCGCGCCCTAAGCGACGCCGACATGACGGCCGTTGTGCCGCGCCTGCAGGTGCTGGCGCGGTCGTCGCCCGAGGACAAGCGCGTGCTCGTGCGCAAGCTCAAGGCGCTCGGCGAGACGGTCGCGGTTACGGGCGACGGCACCAACGACGCGCCGGCGCTTAAGGCGGCCGATGTGGGCTTTTCAATGGGCACCTCGGGCACCGAGGTGGCCAAGGAGGCGTCGCAGATCGTGCTCATGGACGACAACTTCAGCTCCATCATTGTGGCCCTAAAATGGGGGCGCGCGGTCAACGACTCGGTGCAAAAGTTCCTGCAGTTCCAGATCACGGTGTCGATCACGGCCGTGATCCTGGCTTTTGTTAGCGCCGTCACGCACCCAGAAATGAAGTCGGTGCTGACGGCGGTGCAGCTGCTGTGGGTGAATCTGTTTATGGACACGTTCGCGGGCATCGTGCTCGCGACGGACCCGCCGACCGACAAGATTCTCAACCGGCCGCCGCAGGGCAAGGCGGCGCCGCTTATCACCATGAACATGTGGAAGATGATCGTCGGCCAGTCCGCCTTCCAGCTGGCCGTGACAGTGACGCTCTACTTTGCGGGCGCGCGGATATTCGGTTTCGACCCGTCGAACCGCGAGCAGATGCTGCAGCTGTCGACCATGGTGTTCAACACGTTTGTGTGGATGCAGATCTTCAACGAGTTCAACTGCCGCCGCCTCGACAACGGCTTCAACATGTTTGAGGGCCTGCACCGCAACCCCTACTTCATCTGCATCAACCTCTTCATGGTCGGCTGCCAGGTCGCCATCGTGTTTGTGGGCGGCGCCGTCTTCTCCGTCACGCCCATCGGCGCCGCCCAGTGGGCCGTCTGCGTCGTGCTGCCGCTCTTCTCGCTGCCCTGGGCCATGGCCGTGCGCTCGTTCCCCGACGCGTGGTTCGAGAGGGTCGTCGGCGTCGTCACCGCGCCCTTTGTGCTGGCCTACGCCGGCCTAGCAAAGGTGTTTTCTCCGCTTGGGAGATTGGTGTCGCGCAGGGGTGGCAAAGGGACCGAGGGTGACGCGGAGAAGGGGCGGTCATGACACGTGCGCCTGGCCGGGAGGCGCAATGTAGGAATAGGGATAGGAAACTGTATAGGTACCTAGTTAGTTTAAACAACCATTAAGATTATACTTTAGTTTTAAGAGTCCGTCGCTCTCCTGTGCTGTAGCGAGCAACAGCCATGGTTGACTTTACGACCCGCGTTGGCCATGCGCTATTGGTCTTGATATGATTGGAGTCAAGGTTTCACCGCCACAGCCGTTTCGCAGATCTGGGGTTGGGTGGTTGTCATGTACCGGGTCTGCGAGTCGCGGCTGTTTGTCAACTGCCGGATTGGATGCCAAGAGAAATGACATTGGAACATGTCATTGTCGACAGGGCAGCGGGTGTGGCGGGCATCCGGCAAAGGCGATTTCGATGATAAAAGCGCAGGACAGTCACGATGGGGACAGAGCAAGTGGTCGACAATCAAGCCATGGTATTAAAATTTCCTTCCTAGCCCTTCACCAAAGTATAAAAAATCGACCGAGACTCGTCATCCGCTCTTCGATGGCGAGAGCAACAGCCGGGCAGGATCCCAGGCCACTTCTCAAGCATGTTCTGCCCAAGTTTTTTTTTAGTTGACCTTGGCCTGGCTGAGGTTGTCGATCAGTTTGGCGCCATCGAACAGCTTGCCGCCGGCAGCCTTGGCGCGGCAGAGGACGCCGTTGCGCTCCTTGACGTTGTTGTCGCACGACAGGTTGGCCTGGGCGACGCAGCTCAGACGGCTACCGCCTGTTTATAAGGGAAAAGGATCTCATGTTAGCAAGCTGTCCCGCTTCGGCCATAGGGTGTCTGGAGTCTTGGTATTTGGTAGTTGCGAGTGCTTACAGTTGTTGCCGCCGGGCACGCACTTGCCGGCGCCGCCCTGGGCCTGGCATGCGTCCTGCTTCAGGCTGGTGTTTGCGACGCAGCAGGTGCCCTGGGGGACGGGGCGTCCCTGGTTCTGGCGGGCCATGAGGGGCTCGCCGGGCATGGCGGCGGCCAGGGCAACGAGGCCGAAGAGGACGGTGGTCAGGGACATCTGCATTTTTGCTGGTGGTTTGGTGGTGGTTTGTGGTGGTGACACGTGCGGGTAAAAATAAAACAAAAAATGATATTTGTTTTGGATACTGTAAAGACCGACCGGCGGAAAAGAATGGAAGTTACCAGGGAAAAAAGAGAAGGTGCTTGGTGAAGGCTGGAGTTGGAGGCTTGGAGTGAGGAGCGAAAAAAAGAGAGAGAGAAGATGAAAGGCGCCCGCGTCCCTTGTTTTATATCTGGACGCGGCACGACGGCATTGTCGGAGTCGGTGTCGACGATGGGGTGGACGAAGTGGGCCGCGAAGGTTGTGTGGGCCAGGAAATAACGGTGGGCCTGGCACCCCCCGCGTCTTCGGCCTCCTCCTTGCCCGTCGATCCTATCTCGCCAAAGGCCTCCCCTAAGCCAGGGGCGGCGGTGAACAGGGAGGGACCCGGGTGTGGTCGCAGATCCGACACGCAGGTCGGCAGCGGTTACCGTTACGCGGTGCCTCCTCCCTGCGCCGGTCGAACATGACACACAAGCGACGGGCGTGTGATAAAACGTGCTGCTTGATGGAGGCTGAGAGGCGGCTGTGCGGGTGTGTTGCGCTGGCCGCGCTCAGTGCTACCCTAACGTGGCAGATCGATCTCAGGCGGCCGAGGCGTTGCAGATGTGGCGGCGGCATTAGGGGTTGCATTGCGACGGATAGCAAGCACGCTGATGGGCCAGAATGCACACATGACCCCTGGCCATCGACAGCTGAGCGCCCTGACGGGTGCCAGCTGAAGCCGCCGGCATGCCATGCCTGACATCGAGCCTCGTCGGGTCTGGCATCATCTGGACCTGGAAGGAGATGCATGCCAGCCAGACACACAAAGCGGCTGCGCCCGCGGAAAGCCGAAAGGCAAATCGGACGATAATAAAGCTCTCTCGGCTCCGACCTAAACTAAAAAGTGCGGGGTGGGGCTCCAGGGCGTATCAGCGCCGTCTCGAAGATCTGAAACGGGCCTCGCCGAGGCGTCATTCGCTAGCCTGCGCAAATCCGGCCCTAGCGCCAACGGCTGCGGGGCACTGCACCTCAGCCAAACGGGACTAGCGGGCCCCGCCCTGCCAAAACAAGTCGGACCCTGGTCCAGGTCCCTTGAGCCTCAGTGAGTCTTTTTCTGCGTTGGGCAGAAAGCGAGGCCTCCGTGACGACAAACACTTTGCGCGACACGAGACTGCTGCTATGTGGCCCCTGGCTGCTGTCTTTCTGCGATAAGCCCAACCGCTCCTGGCTGACGCGTCCCCTCTCCCGCCGCCATGGATGGCAGGTCTGATGATTGACGGCCATGATCAGACGGATAACCACAGATCATCGCTCTGGAGAGAGTCTGCGCGTGATCGTCGCCCTTCCCCCAGATTTTCCTCAATGCTCGGCTGTCGGCACCGATCCGTTCAGCCGGCCTGCAGCCGACGGACCTGCCTCCCCTGATGTGCTGGCCAAGCTCTCAGTCGTGGCAGGCATGGCGACGCGCGTCGAGGAGCCGAGGCCTTCACCGCCGAGAATTTCAGGGGGCGCATTGCTACTGCACACACAGAAAAAGGAACCTATCGTTTGGATCCCGGCATCTCTCCTTATCGTCCCCAACCCCGATTCCATCTCGCACGCGACGGTGCTAGCAGTCAGTATCGAACGACTTCTCTTTAAGCTTATCTGAACTCACCAAGGCCAGCAGACCACTTTTCCTTGGGTTACTTTACTGAGCTGGCAGCTTTGGATTGCACAGTCAACCAGACTATTCCGTGGGCCCAAACCTGTCTCCCCTCGCTACCATCACTATTCTGTTATCGTCCAAAATTGTCCATTTTTGTGATCACAGCACTCGGTGATGTTCCCTAAGGCAGCGGCACCTCACACGAAAAACTGCGGCAGACCAGCCCAGAGTGGAAACAAGTTCCTGGCCGTGAGGTACCTCTCCTTGGGCAGCATTCCACGCACGCTGGCCCGGACAGGTAGCTTCTTCGCCAGCGGCACACCCTACAGCCTGTCATTGACCCAGCTCAGCCAGAGCTGCCACGTCGCCAGCATGACGGAAGTATGATCCACCCTCCGCAATAAGCAGTTTAAGGTCGCTCTGTGGATCCCGTCGCCATGACCTCTCTACCTGCCTGATGGTCATTTCGGCGGCACAGTGTCGTCCGCGTCGCCCTGGATCACCAGCAGCGGGTCCGCGAAGTCGCGCCGCCCCACGCTAGCCAGGTGTGACAGCGCCGCGCCGAGCTACGTCGTCCAGCCCGTGACCTTGAAGTTGGGGAACACCGAGGCCAGGCTCAGCGCGCCCGCCGGCGCCATCCAGGGAGCTGGGACGCCGAAGAGCTTCATCGCCGGACTCGGCGCCACAGCGCCCCGGTAGCCTGCGCGCAGGCTAGCGAACTCGCCCTTGTCGTCGTTGCCGAGGGCTCTAGCCACGGCCCACCTGCAGCCGCTACTCTGGCTATGCCAGATGACGACAAAGTCGTCACCGTCGAGAAGGTCCGGGAACGCCGTGCAGTGCGTCAGCGGCCAGCCACGGCCCAATCAGGGCGCCGTCGAGCTGCGCCGCCTCGATCTGGGCCGCGGTGGAGGAGAAGGTGGAGTTGAAGCCAGTGTCGTTGGGGAGCCTGGGCCGAACTGGACTGCGGCCTGCGCCGCGATCACGGAGCAGAAGGCTCCAAAGAATGCCTTTGGGTGCCATGGTAGGGAGCCCGGGTGGATTGTGGGCGAGGGATTGAGGCCTATTCTCTCGTCCTCTCCTCGACCAACAGCCTTCTTTTTTAGTCATCGCCCACTCTGCAGACTTCATGTCGGAAATAACCCTTTCATGGCCGGAGGAACATTCTTGGCGTCATTGCCGTTCCGGGCATGACATGGGCCAAACATATCCCGACAGGTTCGCGCAGAGACATGCTAGTCTCGAGGTCACTGTCCCCTTGGGCAGGCACTTGACTACGAAAGACCTTCCTTCATTGGCATAAAGGAAGCGCTGTGTGTCTTGTGGTAGCTATCACGCCATCTGATTCGTCATCCGTCTAGGCAGGCGGTTGGATCCACAGCCTTACCATGCCAGGGAAATCCACCCGAGCGTTGAAGACGGACCGGGGCCATCTGAGCCCAGGATGTTGCCGACATACCCATTCAGTCGGACAAAATGTTCGATCCTTGATGCGTGCTGGATGGCGACGATTGACATCGTCTGTTGAGCTGGAACGAACCAGTCGAGGTAGGGCCCTCCTGCCGGTGAATTTAATGGTCGAGGAAGCGCTCAAAGAATGAACTCTCTATTGGAACTTGTTGGCAGTCTTGGGAGCCTCTGAGGCGAGAATCAGCTGCTGGGTATGTAATAAATTGACCAATTCGAACCTGCCTATTTCAAATGCTAAACCAATGCTAAATCCATGCTTGTCCAACCCCATAAACGCCTTCATAACACTTCAAATCATGATATACCCGCCTGCTGCAGACGCTGTTCGGTCTTAACCCCCTAGTGTGTCATCAATGCCAAGGGCGCCACTTCGACATCCCACTGCCGATCCACACCTTCAGGACCGACGGCGAGTCCAGCGTCAGGACCTTTGCGTCCCTGTGCCTCGCCGTCCCGATGCCGGCGCCGGCGGGGATCAGCAGGCGCTTCCGCGTGGCTGCGACGGGGCGGTCCCTCTGCGCCTGCAGCCTGTCGAGCTGCCTGTTGCACTCCGCGTCGGCGACCCAGTTCTCGGCGCTCGACACGTGCCGGACCCTGACCATGCCGAGGCCGCTGAGGCGCTCGTAAAACTGGCGGGCGTCGGCGAGCAAGTCCCTGTTGGGCCTGTCGGCCATGGCGGCGCTCTGGGGGTCGAAGGCAGAGGCCTCGAGGACCGAGACGACGGCGTAGGCCGAGTCGGAGCAGATGGTCACGTCCGGGTAGCGCACGCCGGGCAGGCGCTCGGCGAACTTCCAGAAGACGCGCAGGGCGCTCTCCATGGCCATGACGATGGCCGCCAGCTCGGCGCGCCGGTCGGTCGGGGGCGGCGCGGCGGGCAGGAGGCGCGTGCGGGTACCGATCTTGAGGGACGGGAGGTAGGAGCGGCCGTTGTGCTCGAGCTCGACCAGGACCCAGGTCGCAGCGCTCAGGGGCGTCTCCGAGGACCGGTCTGGCTTCCGGCAGCAGCTGTCGACGCGGTACGTCATCTTGACGGACATGGCTGTGTGGGTTGTGCGGCTGCGATAGCCCGCGGGTTGCGGTGCGGTGCGGGGCTTGAGGGAGAGGACTGTGTAGGGTTTATGCTGCTGCTGCTGCTGCTGCTGCTGCTGCTGAGTGTTTGTGGCCTATGAGAAAGTGCTCGACCGAGAGTGGTGGCCTAGCTTGAACCTTGGAGACACTACAAAGGAAAAGGCGCGAGAAGGATGAGTTGGCAGACGGAGGAGGGTGGCGACACTGCAAGTTCAGTTCGGCTGACAGCCGGAGACGCATCTTTAATAAACGTCGGGGCATGGGAAGGTTGGCGCTAAATATGGCATCTTGTTGGGATGAACACGATGGGGCCCTCGGTATTCTCGGCATTGTGGAGGGTTTGCGGGCGTTCCAAGGCAAGGGCAGGATGGGATGAAAGAAGCTTTCTGCACAGCGAGCAGATGACACGGCCGTCAAACCGAAAAGGTCGAGTGGTCAGACCCGGCACTGTGTCGGCTCCTCGGCTGGAGACGCTGTAACACGGTAATCCTCCTCAATCGGGCATTACTTGTCGCAGCCGCAGGAGTTGCTCGTCCGAGCCTCTGACGCAACCGGCTGATTCGGCTTCTAGGCTCTCCATCTGGATGGGAAGCTTCGAGCGATTAATAGAAGCCAAAGGTAGGATTTTTGCTTCGGTGGAAGGCCCGTGGCAGGATAATTATAGCAGCCCAATCCCCACCGCCGTGGTTCTCTATAGTACAACCTGGAGTCGTAGGAGCAGTGGAGGTCTCCGGGGTTAATGTTTGGTGTTTGACCACAGGTGGAGTTGATCGGCTACGGAAACGTGGTTGCACACGTGCACTTCCGCTATTCTATGTATATGCGCGCAGAATGTCACCGTGGTTGAGTTCGAGAATGATCTTGCTTGCAACACGGAGGAATCGTGGTTATGTTGATGTCCATGTTTTGAAAGACGGGAAAATATCCAAAACAAGGCGAATGCCTGTTTATAGCTCGCAAAGACACCCAACCCCGCAAACCTCACCCTCAGGCCACCTAAGGCAGGCTCCAGAATCGAGATTAGGGTTACACCAGAGTCAGGTAGAAGAGCAGTGTGACTGCCAAACGTCTGGGTCGCGCCTTCCACGTCCATCTACCATGGCCTCAGCAGCCGGGCCGGCGTGACTCGCTGCAACCCATCCATTCCACTCCACGCCAGGTCATCAGCCTGATCGAAGTTCATGTTGTCGACAACCACAAATGATAGCAAGGCTCTCGCCCAAGAATGTTCCGCAACCGAGCACAAACGTCTCCTGTTTCCATATTTGCCCTTTGTTTTCTTTCCAAAACTGATGGCCGACAGCTCCTGAGCCGACCATCCACCCCAGACACAGCCTGCGATGCAACTTTGGCGGCGAGTGCGAGGCGCTGCCAATGGACTGAGAATCCGGCAGTGTGACGACGCATCAATGTGCTCTTTCGAGCCTCGAGCTACTGCAGTCATGCGGCGGCGCTAGTTCATCGAGATGATATCGATAGCTACCTACCTAGGTACCTACCTAACGAGACAGGAATGAGAAAATTCTATGCACAAAAGCTGAATCCCCTACAAACCTCCGCTTGTAATCACCTCTGGCTGTTGATGCGCCCCTGCACGGTGAAGCAACCCCAACCCGTCTCAGGACGCCTACGCATCAACAGGGTATAGCCGTCACGCGGAGAAACATCAGCAGTACCACTGCAATAATACTGGCGGATCGGCGGGAGGAGGCTTTTATCACACCCGAATGCCCTCAGCGCCCTTACCTATCACTGAGTCTGCCAGAGGACGTGAAGGCGGTGGAAAGCGTCACCTTCGTCATCGAGGCTCACGACCAGGGATTCTGCGACGACCAAGCTTCCGGCGTCCGGACCCGGTTCGATGCACACTCGACAAGGCCAGGAGGGCGCAACATCCCGTCTCCTAAGCATCTCCGGACGAACCCGATTGCCAAATGAGGCTATACAGAGGCGACCAAAACTTGGTTGTCGAGCGATGCAGATCTGGGCATCCGCGAAATTGTGGCGAGCCTCGGCGCAGACGACACCATCCATGTCGTCCCCAAAGCCAAATTCCTCGGCTGGCGGAACTACATCGGCAGTGTCAATCGATGTTCGATGCACTGTTGGCCTACAACCATCACGGCATGGGAACCTCAAGTCGGGCACAACTGCGACGTGGCCGGACCTTTATAAGCCTCTGAGCCCGATCTCGTGCCTTTCGAAGGGTTCTTCTACTGTTGGGGAAGTACGTCCGACCCCAAACCGCTAGCTATAGGAGAGGGGGAGAATCGGGCGCACGCTATTGGGATCACAGCCAACCTCGACGAGGCGCTGAGATCCCTCCGCCGGCTAGAAGGCACGACCTCCCGTCCCATCTGGGTCGATGCGTTATGCATCAATCAACATAATTTGAATGAGCGCAGCTCCCAGGTCTCGATGATGGGCGCCATCTTCAAGAAGGCGGCCTCGGTGGTCATCTGGCTGGGCGCCTCGGACCAGTTGGCCCTGGAGGCAGTCGAGATTCTACGCACCGAGTTCACCCAGTACGACACCTGGAAGCTCACAGACAGGGGCACGGTCCCTCCGATGACCGAGGCGGACAAGAAAGGCGGGTTTCAATTTCGTTTGAGATACATCGACGTTGTCAGGGCATTGTCACGGTTCTTCAGTTATCCGTGGTTCCGTTGGGTCTGGGTGGTTCAAGAGGCGCTGGCTTTCCAGAAAGACCTTGATGCACTGCGGCAAGGAAACGGTAACCTGGGGCTCCATAATGCTGGCAGGTTACTGGGTGCGAGGAGGGGGCATGCCCGGCATCGTCTTGACAACGCTGCCCTCGCTGTGGACCTCAATCGAAGGGGGACGAGACGGCACCCCACCCATCTCGCCTGTCTCACCAACACACGCGCCAGCAGAAGGGCGGGGCCTGGCTGCAGAAGGCGCACCCCGTATCAAGATGCTCACGCTTGTGCCCGGTAGCCTCGACCTCCGCGCAACTGATCCAAAGGACAGAGTCTTCGCCATGCTGGGCCTCGGCGAAGAAACGAGCTCTCAGGATGGCATTCCGTTGCTTCTGCAACCAAACTACAAAAAGTCCGTCTTCCAGGCCTACGCAGACTTCACCCGTTGGTGGATCCAGACCTACAAGAAACTCAGCATCCTATCGGCTGTTCATGCCATCACAGGCAGGGCATGGCAGGAACTGGGAATGCAGACCAAGAAGACCAAGCCCAGCTAAGACAGGACCGGGAAAGAGCGCCCTTCATGGACGCTATCTGACGACGTAGTTCACTTTGGGCGGCTCAGACGCTCGGCCTGCAACCAAACTTGTTCCGCGCGGTGGGAGACAGTGTGGCCAACTTGAAAATTTGCCACTCGGAGAATTACAATGGAAAGTTCTTGGTCCTGCAGGGCGAGCGCCTGGGCACGATCACGGAAATTGGTCCATTTGAGATCCTGGCGGGCGAGCTCGACGCAGAGACCACGGTCATCCGCCCACTCGAGATCCAAACGAAGCAAAATGAAAATCAACCTGGCTCGGATCGACGGGATATCCTAGCCGCTTTCCTGTACATTTTCGACCCGGCTGGAACATACGGCACCTGGTGCAACATTCCCAATGTCCGAGCACAGAAAGACTGGTCCCAGTCCAGCAGACTGCCCAGCTCCTTTTCGTACCATCTTCGGGAGCACGCCTTTGGAGTTTCAGAGCAAAGGCTAGCCTGTGGCGATTATGGCGGTATACATCACCCTTGTATACCCGATTGCCATTTCAAATTGGAAACACAAAGACCCGATGTCCCGGCCGTCAGCGTTGCTAACGACCATGACATGGAGGGCCCGAAGAGCGCAGAAGGCAGGGTCGAGGCCGAACTTGAGAATCATCCGGCAATACCAATAACAGACCATGCAAGCGGCCTTGATAGCGACGGCGGAGAAACCCCTCGCCGCCCAGCCCAGACCTTGGAGGGCTGTGCCCTGCGGGCGCACGACCTGGCGACATTTTTGTTTCTTGTACGGCGGCGATGTCCCGTTCATCCTGCGCGAGCGGCCGAGCAATGCTACTGGGGCCGTCTCGCCGGAGCAGCACTGCTGCCTGCCTCCCGGGCGGCAAGCTTATTCGTCCGTCTGGGAGCGCTACCTCAAGGGACATATGGACGGCAAAGCTTTCGAGGCCAGGCAGGGGACCGCACCCGAGTGGTTCACATTGGTCTGAGCCGTCGTGGCTATCAACGCCGTATACGTACGTGCAACCCCCTCCCGGCATGGCCAAACAAGCTGGCTGCATGCAGCAGGGTGGAAGATACCCCTGTCTTACATACCGACTTTTCTTTGTTGGGTACATAAACTGGTTATTGTTGACCAAGAGACATCAGCTAGAACACTGCAGCTCGCCGCCGTTCGATTAAACCCTTTCATCTCCGTAAAGCCTGTCACCACCGGGCAGCTACGTCAAGTAGCGTCGCGTGGCCTGCGCCGGAAATCCCTTGAACACCTCGAGCGTTCCACCCTGCGACGCTGGAGGTCTCTCGAGGGAGACTTCTCCGCCCGCCACCCCCTCCGCTGCAGTGGTGGCTGCGATGCCGTGACGTTGTAGAGACGCGCATCCTTCTCCTGCTCGCCCAGCACCCCTGCGCAAAGGTTAGAGGTGTACTGCTTCTCGGCGTCCCCCAGCACCCCAAACCGCACCATGTCGCCCCCCCAGCCGGTGCTTGAGGGCGTCGATGCGGTCGTACAGGTCCGTGCCGTCCCAGCAGCGGACCCTGAGCTCCTGGCGGGGGATGTCCGGGTCGTAGACGCGCTCCGTCAGGATCTGGACCTCGAGGCCGTTCCCGCCGACGCTGATGGCCGAGGATATCTCGAGCGCCCACTCCAGCGCCATGACGACGGCCGCCATGGTGACCCGGAGCAGGTCGGGCGACGGGTGCTGGGGCAGCGCGCAGGTGCGCCACCAGCTCATCTCGCGGACGCAGACCTCGTTGTCGATCGTGGTCAGGAAGCAGGCCGCGGTGCCGATGGCGTTTGGCCCCGGGCTGCGGCAGGTGCCGTATGCTTCGAACTGCACTCTGAAAACCATGACTGTCTGGGTTTTTTTCTCCTTTGTTATTAGGACGATAGGCTGGCAGGGAGGTATTGGAAAGTGTAAGAGTATTGGAGTAGCTTTGGGAGTGGCAATATCACAAGAACGATGGGAAGAAGCCCCGTGGGGATGTTCCAGCAAGTGTATAGGATGTTGAAGAGAGACGATGTTGGAGAAGTCGAGCGCCAAGCGCCACTGGAGCCCTTAAGTAGGCAGTACACTTCGCGAGCAAGAGACTTGAACAAACGGCAGACGGGAGATGCTTGTTTTACGTAAGACGTTGGGCTTCCCCTTTCGGGGCAATCTGTCGTTTTCGGGTTTCGGGGCAACCTGTCGTTTTCGGGGCAACCTGTCGTTTTCGGGGCAACCTGTCGTTTTCGGGGCAACCTGTCGTTTTCGGGGCAATCTGTCGTTTTTTTGGGACATTTTCCCCCATACAAATTAGCAGGAAATCAATGTATTCTCAATTTGGCCTGTGACCTCCCCAACAGCATATTGCACAGGCACATGCATGCCCGAGCCCCCCAGTGGCGCGTTTTTGATCGGCAACCCCTTGAGGATACTCAAGCGTTGGCGCACAAGTATCGTATCTCGCCCCGTTGCCGGCGCGGATCGCCGAGCAAAAAACGTCGGGAAGTCTGGATTGCATGCTTCCCGCACGGTCATGGTGACGGCATGCCTCCCTTATTACGCTGACTGCATGATGGTTTGCTTCGGGGAAGGGCGTTCCAGGCCTGGCTGCTCATACCAGTGTCCTTAGCGTCCGTCGGCACGGTCACAGTGACGGCATGCTCTTCGAGGAGCCGTCAGTTCATTTCGTTTCGAATCCTTTCTTCGCTGTATCCTCCAATCCGGCTTCCTCACTCTGTAGGCGTCGGGACAAGGTCCGCGCAGCCAGGGTCTAGTGCAGCACCTCTTTTGCTCCCGGCAGTTCAAGCGCGTCTGGGGGACTCGGGATGGAAAACGGATGGTATTAGGCACGGATGGTATTGTCGGAGAAGATTAGGGATTAGGAGGCTGAGACTGCATGGAGGAAACAGGGGTTTCGTTGTTCATTATTCCAATTTGATCATAGTTTTCGCTGATCTACGCTATCTTTATACTTTCATGTTGACACGATGACAACCACCAGCTTGCTCAGCGGCCGCGGAACTGCCGGTTGGTGTCCACCATCCAGAAAAAACGCGGACTCTCGATCAGATTCCTGCTCATCGCCTCGAGAGTTTTGTCGCGCCGTGGTCATGCACGGATGCCTCGGCATTGACGGTCACTGCCCCCGCCTCTCCGTCGCACCGGTAGCCATTCAGGAACACCTCCTTCTTGAAGCCCGGCTGCAGATGCCTGCCTGTGGTGGCAAGGAAGCGCTTCCACCTTTGGCGCAGCCCCTTCGGGACCCGCTTCTCCTCCTCAAACCCCTTCCACATGGCCTCGCCGCTCTCGTCGACGCCTTCTTCGCCGCCCTGCGCCTCTGCCGGCCCCTGAGCGCCCGAGGCCTCGCCAGCGCCAGCGGCTGCTTCCGCCTCTGCCTCTTGCTCTGCGGCAGCCTCTCCCTCTTGCTCTTTGGCGGCATCCGCCTCTTCCTCTTTCGCAGCCTCTGCCTCCTTCTCCTTCTCGGCAAAAGCCTCCACAATATCGTTTTCGAGAGCCTCCACCTCCTCCCTTTTGCGAGCCTCCGCCTTCTTCCTGGCGAGGGCCTCGCGCGCGCGCTCGAGGCGCTCCTGCGCGTCGCGCCTCCTCTCCTCGTCCTCCTCGTCGATCGCCTCGGCGCAGAACAGGGCCGCCAGCACGTTTGCCTCGCGCTCCACCGTGCCGTAGCGGACCCCGCAGCCGAGCGCCGCGAGCTCGCGGTGGAGCCGGTCGACGTGCTCGAGCAGGTCGCACTCGTCGGCGGCGAGCACCCGCGCGTCGGTGAACAGCCAAGCCTCGACCGAGGCGACGGCGGCGGGCAAGTCCGACCGGATGAGCACGTCGCGGTGCGCGGCGGCCGGCGCCTCCTGACTCTCCTACGTGTCGACGGCCCAGTACTGCGCCATGATGATGGCGATCAGGTCGGCGCGTCGGCGCGTCGGGGCCGGGTGCGGCGGGATCGTCGTCTTCTACACGCCATAGCTATGCGTGGGGCGGTTGCTGACGCAGGCCACGGCGCCGATGGCGTCGGACCGGCCTTCGTCGCGGCAGTCGCCGGTGACCTGGAAGACGAGGTCGTAGGCCATTGTTGTCCCCTCGCGGCGAGAGCCGGTGGTGGCTGGTTGAGCTGGAGAGCTGTTCGTGGTCAGCGCGTGCTGGGTGGTACCCGAGCAGGTTGTATGCTCTTCTCGAGATGGCCCTGTCTGAACCTACTACTGATGATGTTTAGTATAAACTATACGAGGATAATGGTATTGCGGTTAGGATCCTGTTGAACGAGGTGTTGAGCAGACTGAGGGTGCAAGACAATGGAAGTTCAGCGTGGAGGGGAGAAGAATAGATTGGCGGGTAATAGATCTGGGTTGCGCCGGAGAAAAAGGCTGCACCCCCAAGAGAGAAATATGGGGAGTGACGACTGTCTTCAATAGAAAGGCTTAGATATCCGGACAGTGGCAGGCGCCCTCACGTCACAGCAGGAGGAAGGAGATATGCAGCCTTGACCAGAAAACCAGGTGCGCATCAATGTAAAAGGTTGAGCTGTAAACAACGTGTTAATACGATCCTGTCAACCTCATTAGGCAGTCTAGAGCTCATCGTGGTTCACACCGTCTCCAGCCGCAGCAGCCCCAGCCGCAGAAGCTCCAGCTGCAGAAGCACCGGCATTCTGGTTGCCTTGACCACCCTTCCCGAGCGCCTGGACCTTCCTGCTGATGATGTCCATCAAAAAGGCCTCGACAACGGCGGCTGAAAGCGCCTTCCCGCCACTGTACGGGAAGACGTCGCCATTGCTGGGGTTCATGACGGAGAGCGCCTTGTTCGCGCCAGGAGGCAGCCCCAACAGCCCCAGCATCTCTGGGTACTCGTTAGTGTCGACGGTCGTGAACTGGAGGTATTCGCGATACTTCTTGGCGAGCGGGCGCATCTCGGCCAGGTACTCTTCGCGATCGGCCTCGGCCGAGACGAAGTAATGCACCAGACTCTTGCCCAGCTGTGACTTGTCTCGTCAGTCGCAGTCAAATGATGCGCTCCCTCCCGCATGTTCCGGGTGTGTAGAGCGTTGACGCACCTTCATATTCTCCATCTCGTTCCTTCTCGTCAGCTCCACGATGACGGGCTTGGCGCACAGGGCCATGAACCGCTCGAGCGACCCGACCATGTCGAACTCGGACGACGACCGCTGCTCGCCCTCGCGGTTGTTGAAGCACCCGACCGACGAGCGCTGGTGCTCTGGCGGCGGGCCGACCGCGAAAGAATAGCGATCTCTGAAGCGCTTCGCCAGCGCGAAGAAGGCCTGTTCCAGGACATCGTCCTGGGGCCGGAGCTGCGCGACCAGCACGACGTCGTCGACGCCAAAGAATGATGTTACGTTCTTGCTGTCAAGCCGGGAGACGGCTGGGCGGAGGGCCCGTCGAAGGAAAGGGACGATCCTGTTTTTGTGGCCAGCATGGATATTGGTTTGTGAGCCAGGATACCACAGCGGACAACGGGTCGTCGGCACGAGGAGTTCCCTGGTTGCACTAACGCCTGAGCTTTCCGCCGCCCCCTATACCGATCCATGCGCCCGTCCTGGTGGTAAAGGCGGATGGCCGGGTACGAGATGACGTGGAACTCGTCGCATAGCTTGCGCTTGGCGCCGCAGTCGAAACTGACGACGTTGTTGTCCCTTTCTGTTTCTTGGATCGACGTCCATTCTGGTTCCAGCGCTGCGCTCGCCGGTCTTGGTCTCGCTGTCAGTGACCTCCTAGCTGGTTCGACGAGTCCGTTTCTGCTGCCGGAGGGGACTTCGAGGGGAAGCCGAGGGTCTATCTCACTGCGATGGCTGTGGTTGGAAGGCGGGTTGATGGCCGCTGGTCAGTCGGCGCGGCTTGGGATGCGGGGAATCGCGATCTCGGGAAGACGAGTTGACGTACCTCGACGACTGCGAGCAATCAAACTGGAGGTTAGCACAGCCAGGAATTTGCCAGAAAGGACAGGATCAAGGGATTTAGCGCTCACAAGCTACCAGAGTGTATTCGTTAGACCGCAGAGCTTTCCGGAAGCTCGCCTCGGTGACGTGATTCCAGCCGAGCACTGACCCCGCTCCCAGGCTCGTCAGGAGGCACAACGACGTGGAGAACTTCATTGTTGGCGTGTATGCTGGAGCCTCGCTCCTATTTCAAATTGAGAGGGGAACGATAGTCAGAATCGGGAATGTAGGGCCAAGGGCGAGGGCATCGTGAACCAACATGCATGTTCGTTCAAAGGCTGAGCTCCATCGGCGGGCATCTGCAGGTTTGCGGGGTAACGCCTTAGCCTCCACTCAATGCAGAGGTGGCGCCACCACCACGCGGTCCGCGTCTCAGCTGTCTTGCATGCATGTGGCGTAGGACCTACAGGGATGGGAGCTTGAAATCGTGCACTCTCCTCGCTCAGCGATTCCATTTCATTCGCAGTCTCTGTGCTCGTTATCTTCTTCGTCTTCTTCTTCTTCTTCGTCTTTCTCCTTTTCCTTCCCTTTTTGGCCTTCTCCGCGTTATCAGGACTCTCCGCCTTTGCGACATCAGGACTCTTCGTCTTCTTGGCAATATCAGAACCCCCCGCCTTCTTGGTAACACCGGGGCTCTTCGTCTCCTTCGCGACATCAGGAGCAACGGTGCCTGAACCGCAGCCACGACTTCGGTTTCTGCGATTGACGCGCCGCCGGGCACTTGCTCGCCATAGCAACTTCTTGGTTTGACCCCGAAGAGTTTTGCGGGCTGCATGCGTAACTCCTCTAACCACTTGAGAGGCTTGGTCTGTCGCCATGACATTTTCTTCTTTGCGCCCCCTTGCGGGAATTGTTGGTGCCATTCGGCTGTTCTGTCGGTCGGGTAAATTTCGTAGAAGAAGTCCGAGGCTCCCTCCACACTGGGATGCACAGCAAGGATCCTGAGTTGCGTGTTGAACCCGAACTGGGTAATAATCGGCTCCTCGATGTCTTGGTAGTAGGAGCTGCCATGAGGATTAAACATCACCGGGGGCGGCGGACAGAGCAGAACCACCTCTCTGCTTTCGGAGATGAGCTGGGCAAACAGTGCTGAGGCTCCGTGCATGAAGTTTGGCATTCCAGTCTCCGATACAGCGAACTCGGGGTGGCTGGGATCAATAAGGGGCCCCAAGGCTATGGAAAGAGTCTGCTTGTTGTGGCTCTTGGCCCATTTCTGGACTCGGTCGGAGCTTTCGCCGCTCCATAGGACTAGCTGGTCTCTATGAGCTTCGAGTGCTGCAAATCGACGACTGATGCTCGTCCGCTGACCTGGTGTCAGGTAATGCTCGGCTATCTTCTTCACAAGCCATCGCATGGCAGTATCGACCTGCGCCATGTCCCGTGAGGGCCGGGGACGTTGATCGCATAGGGGGAGGGGGGTAGGCAGGATAAACTAACTTGGCTAACGACCAAACGGTCGGCATGGGAACACGGAGGAGAGAGCACATATAGCGAAATGCCTTCTCCCGTCTGTTGGCGAGCGGCCTCTGCAACCGTTTGCCCTACACGTGTGTCTGCGCTATGCCGATGACATTCGAACAGCCTCGACTCCCATCCCACCCCTTGGCATTGTGGCTCCAACAACGCTGTTGTGTCACTTCCCCGCATCGCCTTGAGCTTGGGATGGGGTGAAGCCATCGGGTGGAACGGCGGCATCAAGAGTCTGTGCTTGGTGCAGGTTTCAGCTCATTGGCAGCAAAGCAAGAGCTCGGTGCCCCACACCAACGCAGGAGCCCGGGAGGGGTCGAGCTTCGTCGGAGCGTGCAGCATCTCGTCTTTGACATTCCCCCCTCCCTCGCGAGTGTTCTTACGTAGTAACTTGCCTAAAAGCATGTGAGACCAAGCTCTCCCCAACGACGGGAAGTAACGGCAAAATGGCATCAACCTGCTTTGCGCGACGCGCGATATCGCTGCTGGCAGCAATCTTCGCACTAACCTCGTCCGCCGCCGCGTCGACCGACGTCGTCCAGAAGCCGCTCCTCAGCTATTTCGAGTGCCAACACCCGCCCTACAGGGTCCAGATCGTCTCCAAGTCGCCATTAGTCATCTACCTGCACGGCTTCATCACGCCGCAGGAGAGGGAACATCTCCAAGATGTGACGTATGACGAGTCCGGCTCTCCTGCCCACCCATTCGTTGCCCCCAAGCTGACCCGACGGCCCACCTCCAGCCAGAACACATTCATCCGCTCCGGCGTGACCCCAACGACGGCAGCGACGCCGAAAAGACGATCCGCCAGGTGCGAACCTCGCGCTCGACCAACGTGCCGCGCGCGACGCCGTCGTGCGCTGCATCGAGGACCGCGCCCTCGCCTTCCAGGGCCACGGCGTGACGCGCACCCAGCTCGAGCCGCTCCAGCTGGTTAAATACGGCCCTGGCGGACACTATCACTTTCACACCGACTGGTTCACCGATGCCGCCCAGCACGCCACCGCCGCGCTCGGCGGGAACCGCCTTTCGTCCTTCTTCGCCTACGTTGCCGTCTCCAACTCGACGACCATTCCGGCCGAGGAAAACAACAGCGAGAAGCAGGGCATCATTGGCGGCGGCACCAACTTCCCGCACGTGGACCCGCCGCAGGGCGAGGGCTGGTGCGGGCCCGACGGCGTCATCGACTGCGACGAGCCCTGGGAGAGCGGCACCACGTTCCGCCCATCGAGGGAAACGCCGTGTACTGGGAGAACCTGTACCCCAATGGCGTCGGCGACACGCGCAACCTGCACGCGGGACTGCCCGTGACCAAGGGCTGGAAGATCGGCATGAACATCTGGACCCGGCAAGGCCCGCTGAGCGATGATATCAGGGGTCCTGATGTGTGACGGTGGCCCGAGCCCAAGTCTATATAGGTAAACAAGAGAGACCGTGAATATGATGCCATTTACACCGTCCAGGCCCTCGAAGCGGGCTTCTTGCCATCCAGAGCCTCCAGAGACGTCAGCACCGGCCGATCTTTGACTGCGCGTCCGCGTACTCTTCTCCAACCGGGACCACGCCATCGCCACAGTTCCTATAGTTGCCCATCCAAACGATGTCTGTCTCCTGGTCGAACACCACTGCAGGTTTGGGTCGCTGGGTCAGCAAACGTCTATGAGATCTGAGTAACACTGGGGCAGAAAGCAAGATAGAAACCTACAATACGCTGCCCTTAAAAAGGTGTCCCCTAGCACATAATCCGTGCTTCCGGCGTCTGCGGGTTGCATCCCCAGCAGACAGCCGCCGGGGTACTGCATCCAGATAAAGTCCCTGTACTTGACGCTGACGGTCAGGTTCCCGTCGTTGAAGCCAAAGTCGATGGAGCCGCGCTGGTCGCGGTGCGCACAGTCGACCCAGAAGTTGCCCGCGCCGTCCACGCGCGTGCTGTTGAACCGCGCAGCGATGGCGCGCACCAAGCCCAGCGGCCCGTAGCTCAGCGTCGACCCGCTGTCGATGATCATGGTCGTCGTCGTTATCGTCCCCGTCAGGGGCCCACCCCGCGCGGGCGCCAGGGCCGTCAGCGGGTCACTCCGCGTGTCGCCCGGCTGCGTGATGCCGAACGACGTCACATTGACCGAGTAGTGCAGCCAGCTCGGGTCCTGCTTTTCGATCGGCGGCCAGATCCGGACTGGCTCGAGTCGTCCGCGGTACTTGTACAGGTTGACTCCGCCGAAGATGATCTCACCTGCGAACCAGTACACGTCAGTTTGCTTGCCTGCCAGCAGGCCAGTACAGCCGAGAAAAGACCAGAGGGAAAGAACCCACTTTCGCCATCCCCGACACCTCCAAGTCCCAGGCTGAATATGGGCGCCTTGATGAGTCCATACGCCCACATCATCTGCAACAGAGTGTACGGATAGGACGTGGTCCAGGGGTACGTGTATCCCATGCCTAGGACACCTGCGAAAGCATAATCGGAATCGTCGGCCACGATAAACTGGACCAGCGGCACCCGAGACCCGCCGCCAATGCCCGCCGCCGTGCTGATCGAGTCGAGCCAGTAATATCCCAGGGCCTCGCCGGTGCCGTACACGAGGTGCCGCCGGCCGCCGCCGATGTAGTCGGCCGTACTAGACTGACGGGGATAGTAGGCGCCCGTCCGCCGGCACAGCTGCGCGTCGACCGATCGCGTGCAGTTTGGGCTCACCCAGAGCTCGTACGAACCCGTGTCCACGATGACCGATACCGTTTGCGCTGGTGAGCCGATTTTTACTGTGTGTACCGCCAGTCTTCTGTCAGCTCAGGACGACGTCTGGACCCGGTAATGCGAGCGGAGTGATGGGGAAGGGAGAACCGGATTCGCTTACGGTCAATTAGATAAACCAGTCCCCGATACTCGCGCAGGTTGGTACGGCCTTCTCGCTTGCCGAGGGCCGTTGCCCCTCCGCCGCTAATCCCGGAATAGCTCCACCTCTTCGGCAGCAGTCCGTGCAGATCTCCGGTGGTGGTGTCATTTACCGACTTGGTCCGCATGGGCGCCCGAAGGAACCCGTTTCCCGAGGGCTCTTGACGCCTAGAAAGCGTGTGCCGACGCCGCTCTCCGACTCTTCCCACACGGTCGCCGGACCCGACATGCAGATCCCGAGGGAGCCATGCCGGGTCCAATGCAACGGCCGCGTCCAAGACCACTGCTAACGCAAACAGTGCCAGCGCCACGGCGGCTGCACTCAACATGGCGTTTGGGACGGCGTGACACCGTTTTGTCGGCCACGAGCCAAGGCGCGGGCGGGCGGGCTTACATACCAGCGCGCGGTGGGCGAGCAGGGGAGGCGATGCCCCAGGACCCCATGTCATAAGCCATCAGAAAAAAAGGAAAGCAAGAATACCGCTCCGGAAACGAGGACGCTAGCGGCAGGCGATATTACGTAGCGCGAATAAAAAGACCTCAGGCCGTGTGTGATAACGTCCACTAAGCAAGCTCTCCCGTCCAAAGGTCCCAATCGTGCGTCGGAGGCGCCCGCCCGGCCTTAGCTTGACTAGGTTAGGTGGAAATTATCCCTGGAAGACACTTATGCGCGTCGCGAAGACGTCAAAACTTCATTGCAACTGGCGGGAACTGGGCCTCAGCGGCCTGCGCAATTTTCCATATTTGCTGGGTCCAGGAGATATCATTGGCCGCCCTGAGGCCTCGAGCCCCCAATATGAGGATTCCGGCGCTGGGGGCCCCTGTTGACCGAAGTTCAGCTGGGCCAGGCCCTTTTCTTCTCCCCACTGGTCCACGCTGTCGGGGCGGGCTTCACCTCCAGACGCAGCTGCATCGCTCCCAGACCCAAATCCTTCCCCCCGCTGTTTATTGGCCCACAGAAGGTTTGCGCCGTGTGTAATTCCACGCAATGGGGAATGGGAGGCTCGGGCAGGGGTTGTTCGGGTCGGTGACAGTGGATATCGCCCCCGCACTAGACTGCATTCGAAGGCCAATTCACAGGCTAAATCTCAGCCGCAAGTAGATTGCCTGCAGGCCATAATTCGCTCCGCATGTCCGCAAAGGAGGGCGGAGGAAGGTTTTTTTTTTTTTTTTCTGAGACTGGTTGGCCAAGTCATTGTGCCAGGTCCACGATATTGGCTTCGTCGGGCCCCGCGCCCAAGTGCCGCATCCCTTCGGCCGGTCTGTTTCCATTGCCATGGAACGGAGGCATCCCCCGCCATGTGTGGTCCTGTCTTTCGCCCATTCAATGGGATATTCTTTCCCAAGCCATGTGGCGGTTACAGGCGTGTTTGTGCTTTGTGGCTCTCCTTTGTCCCTAAGCTCGCCGTCAGCAGCAACGCTTTACATACGTCTAGGCAGATAGTGCTCACGAGTGCTCCAAGTCCACGGCCGCCAATCATAGACAAGTGAGGACTGGCCAAGGAAACGAGGCAAGGCGCCATGTGATCGATGATCAAAGAAAAATAACAAACAGACCTAACCACGGAGAAATGAAGAGACCGATTGTTATTTATCTCCATTGTCAAGTCGGTTTGTATATAAAGCAAGGCAAATATGCAAATACTTTCGTACTTTCACGGTGCTTCCACAGAGTCGCCCCAAAAAAAACCATAAACAGATAACATTGCTCGTTACTATCGCCCTAGAAGAGATTCGAGACGTCCAGGGCTGTCGGGTACAGGCTCAAGCTTTGTCAAACAAAATGGACGGCTCGGACATTCTTCTCGGTTCTGTTGTGGCTTGGGGCTGCTATTCGGCTTTGGTCTTGGTGGTCCAGCGTGGATTCGACGAGGCTGATCGTGAAGATTAGGCAGTAGTCCCATGAGGCTCTCACAGGAAAAATATTTAACACATCGACTTTGGTTCCCGTATGCTCGTGACGCGTCCCAAGCAGTGTGGCTCGGTGGTCAAAGGATTACCCAGTATGCCGAGTTGCTATAATAACTACCTACAAACGAACCATCAGGTACCGCTATAAATTTCCAATCACAACCCGCGCCCTAGAGTCAGTGACTGGAGGCACGACTTTTCATCAGGCTGGGTAGACATGGTCACCTGCTTTCTGCGGCTCGCACCGGCTGCCACGGCCTAGCTACGAGTATTTGTTGCCAAAGCCGGTGATTACCGAATCCTGAAGGGCCATGGTGACTAAGCCTGGAGGCTAGCACGCCCAACTATCACCACGGCAAGGCGGCCTTCAAGGGTGTCACGAGCGACTTGGGGTCCGCTCAAAGATGCCGTACCAAGATCATGGACGCTTCTGGTCAAAGAAGGCTGAGGAATTACAAAAAAGAACCCCTATTCTACCACCCCGACAGCGGACCCTCACTTCTCACCATCTCACCGCACACTACGCGGCGTTTCCGTCGGCGGGGGTGCCGTTGTCGGCCGGGGCTGTCAGGAAGCCCTGGGCGGCGGCCTGCTGGATGCCGCTGAAGAAGACGTTTGCCATCTTGACGTAGCCGGCGTCGTTGGGGTGCCTCGAGTCGGCCAGGTCGGCCGTGGTCGGGCCGGCGGGCGAGCGCATGTCGACCAGGACGAACTTTGCGCCCTCGCCGCGCAGCCTGTCGGCCATGGCGGCGAACTGGGCGTTCTCGTCGACGCGGCACCGGTCCTGGTTCGCGTTCTTGTTGACCAGCACCGTCGGCATGACGACGGTGGCGCCGGGGCTCTTGGCGTAGATGTCGCGGATCATGGCCTCGACCTGCTGGCCCGCGTCGGGCACGTTCTTGCCCTTGTTGCAGTTGTTGGTGCCGACGTCGACGAGGACGAGGTTGGGCAGCAGCTCGGGCGCGGCCGCCGAGGTGGCTTTCGCGATCTGCGAGATGATGAAGCCGCTGGTGGCCTCGACCTGGTTGTCGGCAAAGTTGCCGTTCTGGCGCGTGCCGACAAAGTTGACGGCGTCCTTGGACGTGAAGTTGACGCCGTCGGCCGTCAGCAGGTCGCGCAGGTCCTTGCGGTAGCTGTTGCCCGTGCTCGAGCCGACGCCAAAGGTGACCGAGGCGCCCACGCACATGATGCGCAGCGGCACGGGGCCGGCGGCGGCGGCGGCCTCGCCTTGCCTGGCGACGAGGACGGGTCCAGCCATGGCCGAGCCAGCTGGAGGCGGTTGGTTTTTGGTTAGCACAGACAGCGGTCTACATGTCGATCGGCGACGAGGCAGGGCGGGAAGCAGCAACAATGACGGCATGATGCTTACCGGCAGCAAGCAGCAGAGAAATAGACGCAAGCATCTTTGTGGTTAGAAAAGGGGGTCCTTGGGGAAGAAGAGAATGGAAGGTCTTGGCAAAGGAAAGAAACGTGGTTGGCTACAAGGAAAAGGAAAAAAGAGACAAGACGAACAGCAAGGAATCGGTGGCTGCTGCACGATTTATTAATCTTGGCGGTCTGCTGTAGACGTCGCAGCCCGCGGGCCTAACATGTCAAAAGGGCCAATTCCACATTCTTTTTTTTCTTTCCTGCTGGTTTCGGATCCGACGCGTGTCCTGGTCGGCAGCAGGGTCCAACGCAAAACCGCTCCTGTTTGACAACGATCGTGCCGAAAATAGGGCCTGTTCCAATCGCTTCGCCCCTGGTTGGTGGGTGGTGGGAGGGGGTTGGTCCTCGCCAGTGGCCAAGGGTGGTGACTCGTGACAAGGGGGCACCCGGCGCACAACGCGCGCGTGTTTTGGGAATGCCCTCACCCCCTGACCAGATTGGGAAAGGGGCCAGGGCAGGCGAGGTGTCGACGCGATCGGATGTGCGGTTTTGGGTTTCTCGTGCCGCTTCGCTAACAGGTATGCTTAATTTTAATTTACACTCGAGGTGAGCCTTCGTCAAGGACCGCCGTGTCGCATCCTCAGTTGACATGCCTACACCTCCCAGGGATCATCGACGGGATCTATTTTGCGCGGAATTCACTGCAGAAAATAACCCTTACGATCCTAGAGGCATCACACAATGGGCAGCACCAGGTAGTTCGTAAGCCTAGGGCCAAAGTTGACATGGTTCATCCCCTCCAGCACGTCGGGCGGCCTGTCCACGGGGTCGTCATGCAGGAATAGCCCCGAGCCCTGCGTGTCGCCCGACGCGACCTCGAGCACGATCCGCCCGCCCGCCTCCACCACGACGCTGGTCGGCCAGATCTCCACGTCGACCGCGTACACCTCGCCCGGCACCACGGGCTGCACGTCGCCGCTGCGGTACTCGCGGTGCGGCAGCCACTCCCTGTGCCGGGGGTGCGCCGGGTCCGTCCTGCGCAGCGACACGCGCAGCCAGCCCTTGCACAGCGGCACCGGGTCGCCCGCCGTGCCCGTGTACATGACCTCGGCGCCGTCTGGGCCGACGTGTCGCAGCGTCACGAACAGGTCTATGTCGCTCGGGTCGCCCGCGTCGTCTGCTGCTGCTGCTGCCGCCGCCGTGGCCGAGACGTTGAGGTGCGCCAGCGGGTGGCCCGTGATCTCGGTCTCGGCCGCGAACGGGGCGGTCGAGAACTGCACGAGCTGCGGCGCCTCCATTGTCCCCAGTGCCTGGTACGAGACCATCTGCGGCGCGTCAAGCTGCGGCGGCTCGTTCACATCCAGGCCCAGGTCTGGCGTGAGGAAGTACTTGGTGTACCGCGTGCGGGCGGGCGGCCACTCGCTCTCGGCGCGGCGCTGGTACGCCCTCTCGGCCGCGGCGTCGTTGAAGCCGACGTTCCCCCTGCGCAGGACCAGGTCGACGGGCGGCACTTTCCCCGGGACGGACCAGCCGGCGCGGTCGTCGCCCTTGAGGAAGGCGTCGAGGAAGCTGCGCTGCACCTCGACCTCGTCGTCGTAGTAGAACGGCAGGTCGTGGCGGCCCGTGATGGCGCGCAGGTACTTGAAGCGCGACGACGCGTGCAGGTAGCCCTGGACGTTGCCCCGCAGGTGCAGCAGGATGCCGCCCCAGTTGGCGACCGAGAGCAGCGGCACCTCGACGTCGGCCAGGTCGTAGTCGCGCGACGCGTAGTACCCCTCGTCGCGGAACCGGTGCGCCTGGTTGTCGATCGTCTGGTCGCGCCGGTTGCGCGCCAGCTCGTCCTCGTCCAGGTCGCCCTCGAGCGTGTCGGGCCCCCAGCTGGCCGCCGCGCGCCCGGGCCGGCCGTACTGGTTCGACACGACCTGGCGGTCCCACCAGAAGCGGATGAAGGCGTTTGACAGGATGCCGCCGTGCCGGCACCGGTCGCGGTAGTAGTCCGACATGCCCTCCCACGGCACCATGGCGGCCAGGCCCCGCGGCCGGCGCGCGGCGACCCGCCACTGGCTGCCCGCGTAGTAGCTAACGCCGAGCAGCCCGACCTTGCCGCTGGACCAGGCCTGGCTGGCCGCCCACTCGATCAGCTCGCAAAAGGCGTCGCTCGTGCCGCGCGACATGGTGTCCAGCACGCCCGGCGACTGGCCCGTGCCGCGCTCGTCGGCGCGCACGACGGCGTAGCCGTGCGCCGTCCAGAAGCCCGGGTCCGGCGTCTCCCAGGCCGAGTGGGCCGACTTGTGCTTGGGGTTGACCTCGGAGAAGGACTTGGGGTGGAAGCTGGGGCGCCATCAGTGGAAAAATCCCATAGTGTCTGGCAGTGAGCGTGCAGGGACGACGCTCTTTCTTACTCTTTGTAATGGATGTCTTTTCCATAGGGCCCGTACGTGACCAGGACGGGGACGGGGCCAGACTCCTTGGGCCTGTAGACATTGCACCGGATCAAGCCCTCGCTGGTCTTGAGCTGGACTGTGACATTCTGCTCAAAGATGTAGGGAAACGACGTCTCGTCAATTGTATACAGTTCTCTAATCTTGTTAGGCATGGCGAAGTCTATCACGCGAGGCTCAGCAGTCTCAACAAGGGATAATACACTTCAAGCAGGCTGGTGTCAGCATCGAGGGTTGGAGACACGGAACGGGGAGGAGAACCGAAATGGCATTCAAAGGAATTGTTCGAAGCCGGAAAACCCCACGTCCATCCCCGCGCCTTAGCTCGCCGCAACCACATGCACGCCGGGGCAGCTGCAGTATGGGAGAAAGCTGGGCACCAATGACCTGGGCGTGAGTTCGGCTGGCTGGCTCCAGCAACTCAGTTAATGTCGATGACGTTCTGTCGCTTCTAGTGCGGGCTTCAAGGCCTTTCAAATCAGTGCTAGTGCCATCCACAAACATACGCAGCTTCGCATTGAACTGACTGCCGGGCGTCAGGATCTTGTTTCTTCTATTTAGACTGCCTCCTCGAATAGAAATGCTGGTGGATAGGAAACCGAAAAGGAGCTAGGTTGCCAAAAGCCACAGGGAGACTGGAGTCGAGGCACGTTACTCTCGCTCGCGGCCCGAAATTCAGTATCCGTACAGGTTGACGGGTGCGCCGTTTGCATTCGCCAGCATCCTCTTGTTCTCGCGCTGCAGCATGAGGCGCATGTACCAGGCGCAGGCGACAGAGCAGATGGAAAACGCCGCCGAGGCACTGAAGCCGATGGTGTAGCGGGGCTCGTCCGTCTTGGGCCAGATGTAGGCTCCGTAGATGTAGCCGATCTGGCCGGCGACGTTGGTCATGGCTAGGACCACCTAAGAACACACAAAAAAAAAGCCATGTCAGTACTGTCCCTCCTTATTTCTCCAATATACGTCTTGGTGCTAGTAATAGGTCTTCAACTCACAGCCTTCTTCTCCTTAGTCTGCGCGCAAGTGGAGGACGCCCAGCCGATGATGACCGAGTTGACCGAGTAGGCGCCAGCAGCAAAAATGAAGCAGGCCGTGTACCGCCCCGCCACGGTCAATGTCGAGGCGGCGATTGCGAAGCCGACGACGGCCATGCCCAGGCCCACCGTGACGTGCCACGTCCGCTCGTGGAGCCTGCCCGAGGTCCAGCCGAACAGGATGCCGAACGCGCCGGCCACGATGAATGGCGGGCAGGTGAGGAGGAGCGTGATGGTGGTGTTGAACTTGAGCGTGGCCACGACGGTGGGGAAGAAGGAGTTGAAGGAGCAGGCCGACAGGTGGAAGTTCTGCATCAGGCAAAAGACCCAGGTCTTGGGGTCCTTGACGGCCTGCTTCAGCCCCTTCATGGTCGACGTCTCGCCCTGGTCGTCGACGCGGTCGCGCTCCATGCGGTTGTGCGCGATCTCGCGCTCCTCGGCGCTCAGCCAGCGCGTCGTCAGGGGCGTGTCCGGGAGCAGCCAGAAGCCGAGGAGGCCCACGAGCGCGGTGATGGCTCCCTCGATGATGAAGAGCCTTTGTCGTTGACACCCCGCGTTAGTCTTTTTGCAGAGATGTTGGGATTGGGGTTCACATCTAGCGCTACTTACCAACGCCACCCGGCCAGCCCCCGGACCATGTGCAGCCCCTCAAAGACGCCGGCCGCGATCAAACCCGAAAAGCCAGTGGCTAGGATCTGCGAGCAGTAGAGCAGCGCGATGCGGGTGGCAACCTCTCGGCGGGGGTAGAAGATGGACAGCATGTACGTCGCGCCGGGATAGAACTGCAGCGTGGTCGTCAAGCGTCAGCTCGCGTCACTTTGTCTTGTGGGAGGGTCGCGCTGGAGCTGGCATACCGGAGCCTCGGTGATGCCCAGGATGAATCTGCATGCCACCATGCTGCCGTAGTTTTGGACCAAGCCGGTGCACCCTGTTTCGAGGGGTCAGCTGGGTTATGCCAGGTCAGACCGGAGATACCGGGGCTCGACTCACCGGAAACGACAGCCCAGACTATCATCCACGAGCTCATGTAAACACTGGGCCGTATCCTAGTGATCAACATGTTGCTGGGGATCTGTAAATCAGTTAGGTCGACGAGTCTGGTTGTCACGGGTAGTGGGCCGGGATACATGCTACGCGCAAAACTGTCAGTCACCACTGCTCTCAAAGTTTGAGGAAAAGAATCTGCACATACCCTGCGTCAGGACGTAGCCAACGAAAAGGATGGAAACAGTGACGTTGAAGTCATTCCCCGTCATGCCGAGGTCCTTTTCCAGGTGGTTAAGACGGGCCTGGGCGATGGTGTTCCTGTCGACGTAGTTGAGGAAGTACATGACCATCAACGTGGGCTGTTTTGCCGAACCCGATGCGTTAGAGGGGATAAGAACCAAGCAAATCATCTAGAAGCGGCTCCAAAGGCCGTCGCGTTGGAACAGCGGGGCATACCATGATGCGCCAGTCCAGCTTCCGCACAAGCGCCGCCTCCGCCGGGTCGGTGACGGTGATGGCGCCGCTGTAGTCCCTCTTGGGCTCATCCTTGAGGCTCTCGACCGTGTAGTCTTCGACGCCTTCGTCCTCGCGCTTCGCGCCGGCGTCGTACGCGGCCTTGGAGTCGGGGCTCGGCTGCGCCATTGTTGTGCTGCTTGCCTTGCTGTCCGGCCGTGGGCAGATCGAAGGGTCGGAAAAGGTAGCGGTGCCGAAGCGTGTCAGGATGCCACGCAAGGGAGCAGAAAGGGCAAGACTGGAGGCTCGAGGGGTCAGGAGAAAGGGCGGCTATTGCTTTTATATGGGGACACGGCACGACGCAACACACACTTCCTGACCCATCTCCCTCTCAACACATCGGGCTTCGGGGTTGCCCCTACTCTCGCGGCGCGGCGGGTCAGCGGGGCCTGCGGGGGACGGGCGCATCGGCAAGACGAGGGGGATGGACGAACCGCTTTGATTCTCCAAATGCACCTGCTGTTGCCACTCGACACCGTCGCATTCCTGCTGACCACCTATACATGCGCGGCAGATTTTCAGCTCGATGCGTGCAACGTGTGGTGTCGTCGGCGCTAGCAGCCGACGTTGTCGACTGGCTGGATAAAAGCTACGCAATAAACGCGACGTGTCTGGCATACTGTAAGCTACTCTGTACGATACGGCGGCGCACCGGAGGCAACCCGTTCGGCCGACGAGAGCTGAACGAGCCTAGGGGCTCGCTTCCTGCGAGTCAAGCTTCTTGGGGTCTCTTGGTGCTGCGGCAACTGCCGACCGGAGCCGATAATTTCTCCCCGCACCAAGAGATGAGGCCCGGCTACACTTTTCACGACATTGGTTGGGTACCTGGTAGTCAGTATCAAAGACCTCGCCATCTCAAAAACGCTCCCTCAAGCCCGCCGAGCTTTCACAAACCAGCCACAAACGAAGATAACGAACCGAAGGAAGGATACAGCACCAAGATGGCGGTATACAGCTCTGCACCCACTTGCGATGCACCACCGTCCCCTTCTGGTGGATCGAAAAAAGTTGAGTTTGTTGAGGACGGGCCAACTCCGGGCAAAAAAGCCAGCTCGCGGTGGGGGTCGTGCCTCAGTCGCGCCCCCACTTCCCCGCAAACAGGATGCGGGGGGAGGATTGCAAAGGGCCAAACCAGAGGGCTTGGCCCAGCTCGCGGCTGGTGGCTGACAGTTCCGGGGCCCTGTTGCGGTGTAGGCGGTGGGAGTGGGCGCCGCCGAGGTGATGGGCGACTCCCTTTGAGAATTGGCGGCGTGGAAATGCCGAGACAAGAGCCACCAGCGGGGTGAAGCCCGATAGGGGCCCATGCGAGCGGTGTCGGACCCTGCTAGTGCACCGCAAGGGTCGCTGCAGGCCGACACGTCAAAGACGCACCGAGAGAGGATGGAATAATGGCAAATGCTTGGTATTTCCTCTGCGGTATCCCACAAGAACCAGCATTATAAATCCGCAGGATGCCCTTCAGTCAAGGCATTTTCCACGGTCGAGGACCAGAACTGCTCAGACGAGAACAGACCCTGGTCACAAGGAAAGAAAAGAAACTAAAAAGAAAAATCCCAAACATAGAACGCCCCGCTTGCCAGCCACCCTTGAACCAAATGCTATGCTACGCTAAAATTAGAAACGGACAGTCGTGAAAACGTCAAAAACGGGAGAAAGAGGATCCAAAAGAGAAACAGAAATAAACCACACAGAGAGGGTTATCCCTGCCCCAACTAAGGAAACCTCTTCCGTGCGGCGACGATGGCGTTGAGCCACGCGGGACCCGTCGACATGACGCCGTTCTCCTTTGAGCTCGCGACGTGGACGCCGTACTGGTAGCGGCGGCCCTGCGAGTCGGGCTCGAGCCAGATGGCGGAGCCCGACTGGCCGGGGCTCGAGTCGGCCATGTGCAGCAGCGGCGAGCGGACGCGGTCGCAGCCGTTGGGCCTCCAGATCTTGAAGTTATGGTTGATGAAGGGCAGCTGGCCGGTGCGGTTGCGGTCCTGCGGGTAGCCGTACGACCACCAGATCTCCTTCTGCAGCATGTCCTCGGTGAAGGCCTTGACGCCCAGGTAGCCGTTGGTGGCGCTCAGGTCGCGGTCGAGCACAAAGATGGCCCAGTCGTCGGCGTAGCCGCACGTGCCGTTCTTCTTGGTGCCGTCGATGTGCAGCACGTGCGTGACCGTAGCGGGCGCGAACCGGTTGCCCGCGTAGTAGGCCGGCGCGAACGTGTAGGCGCCGTTGGGCTTGACGCAGTGCCGCGCCGTCGCCACCAGGCGCGGGCCGACCAGGGAGCCCGAGCACCACGACTTGCGCCCCTCGAACTGCATCGTGATGCGGCCCAGGGCCGAGTAGGGGTACTGCATCCCGCTCTCGGTGTACCTGTCGTCAATCCCGTGCACGGCGCGCTTGACGGTGCCGTTGGCTGCGATGGCCGCCGCGGGCCCCGATCTCGGCAGCATGGGCGGCGCCTCGGTGGCGTTGCCGCCCAGCAGGACGAACTGCTCGAAGCTGCCGGGGATGACGGCAGCGGGCTCCTCCGGCTGGTAGTCGCCGTCCTCCTCGGTCGTGATCATCATTGGCTTGGGGACATCGTAGTTGAATCTTGCGTCTCTAGGTGTGACCTTGATGGCGGCGGCGCTGCAGACGGCCACCAGCCCAGTGGATGAGAGGATGATGGACAATACCCTCATGTTGGCGGCGGGGTGTGTCTAACGAAAGGAAAAGCGACAAAAGGAAATCTGACAGAAGGAAATGACAAAAGGAAAAGGGGTGAGGACTAGTCCTCCTTCATCCGAGGAGCTCAAGTGGGAATTCTTGATGGGCGAGTGTAGCAATCCTCGGCGTGCCCAAAGGTGAGGGACCGCCACCTTTTACACTGATGTCACCCAGGTGCTATTCAGAGAAACCAGCCCATCCCGCGTTCCCGGATATGCATGTTTCCTTGCATGAACCAGCATCCCTAGGGCTGCTACGTGGACAAGCCGACAAGGCGTCTTGCTGCTCAGAACCAAGCCGCACGCGGCTCTGAGCTATAAACAGCAGAGTTTGCTACAGCGGGCGGGCAACCTCTCGACGGGTCCGGCAGCGCACGGCTGGCAGGGTGAGGCCCGTGGGAGCGAATCAGGACGGCGCGTTTCGTTCGAGTTGAGGACGGGAAATATTCTTGGCATTCGGCTAGCGTGGTCCAGGGTCCTTGGGGATCCATCGGACGGGGCTTTGGTATGTGCTGAGCCACCATCCCCCGGCCCCAAGAACGACGCGGCGTCATCAATGCACAGGCTGGACCCCGGTGCCCCATGGCCCAGATTGGGAATGAATTCAGTTGACGGCCGTCTCGAGCTGGCATCTGATCGGGCCTGGGTCCTCGCCGGGAGCTAACCCGAACAGAATCTTCAGCCATGGATGACAGAGGCCCAAGGACCCCTTGGCTGAGCCCGGAGTTTGACTCGAGAGGGTTTCGAGGTTTTCGTGGAATGGAGCTGGCTGCTCGCGATATCCTGCCCAGAGATCCTCCAGGAACATGGTAGCGGCAGCCTGCGACTAGACGGTCAGGTCAGCTCGAATCCGCAGCGGACAGGCAGCCACCGCCAGCGCATTCTAGCGCCCCTACCGACAAAGCCAGCGAGCAAAATCCTGGCTGCGCAACCCGACGGCTGATTCGGGCTCGCCCATTGAATGCGGGTTCTTCCTTCGGGATGCTGTCGCTCGGATGAAGGCACCTAGCTTTTTCGGATGTCTAGCGAGATGGCGCCTTCAAGTCGCACAAACATGACCAAACGCCAGGCTGCCAATTGCCCCATCCCCGCCAGAAGTTTCGGATCTCAACCAAAAAAGAACACTGGACAGCGCCCGAGTCAGGGACTAATAGGACTCTACGGAAAAGGAACGGGCGAGTCAGCCAGTTAAGCACGCCAAATCTCGCGGTTGCATCGGCTGGGAACTGCCGGGCTAAGGGAGCGAGTACCACCGTTATAGGTTGCAGAACTTTACAGGACCTCCAATCAGAAGCGGGCTTAGCTCAGTTGGGAGAGCGTCAGACTGAAGTTACACTTCGGACATCAAATCTGAAGGTCGTGTGTTCGATCCACACAGACCGCATAATTTTTGCTTTTTGTTGTTCCCGACCGACCTGGTGTTTCCTTCCCTTCTTGGCGCAGTTCGGTGTGAAAACCGACATTCTGCAATTAAGAGCGGCAAAGGAAATCTTTTCGTCTCAGAAGTTATTTGGTTCACTACCGGTTATTGCCATTTTCCTGTGCACAATGCACAAATTTCCCTTGTTGCTCCGCCGTTCTTTTTAGCATTTGCGATCGCACATATATGATCTGGCTGGCTGTTTTAACATTTTGGAGAAAGTCATCATCACGAGACAGCAAAAAAAAAAAAAAAAAAATCGGCCCATCTCTCTCACAGGGCGATGCACCACAATCCTTCACTCGTCCTTCCTCGGGAGGCTATGTGCTGTTTCCGGTAAAGCAGCAGTGCGCCGCAGTGCCTGCGCCACAGCAGTTTCGTGCTCCGCAGTCTAACAAAATGGTGGCTGTTGTGTCGTCTAGACAGAAGTATATGCCGGAGTTGATAGCGCCAACATATCCTTTAGTGTGCTACCGTTAGTTGTTTGACCACATATAGCGACGGACAAGCTATCTTGCAGCGGCAACAGTACTTTTTTTTCGCAAAGGCGGCTTACCCAGGTTGCTCGTCAGATACCACCCGCAGTGCTGGTAGGTCTGGTTGCAGTGGTTGGAAGCCGGCATCTGACTTTGCAAAACGGCCATCTTCCCGACAGTGCTGGTGGCCTGCCTGCGCTTGACCGTGGTTGGGTCTTGGTGGCGCGGGAAGCTTGCTGCCGAGACGGCTGCGCAGAGGGCGGCGAGAAGCAGTCCGATGAGAAACATGGCGATAGCTGTAATTAATGAGTAGGAACATGTGTGATTATTGCTCTTGTAATTAGCTCTCCTTTTCCCTCCTTGGCCCCTTCTGCTCGTCTTGTGGGTTCCTCAATCTATTATAGAAATCCTTGATAGTGGACTTGTTTTCATTATCATTGATTATCATTGTTAACATCATGGAACCAACTCTAACCCGTTTGTACCTGGGCAACACCTAAAGCTCAATGCTTCACCAGAAGGCTAAATGCAATGACGCGTAGAAACATATAGAGCTGCTTCCGATCGTACAGACCGTACTCCCAACCGCTCTTCCCGATGACAACCGTGATTCCTCGTGTATCAACCGTCATGAAACTATTCCGAGAAAAAGAAGAAAGAAAGACCACAACATCAACGGTCATAACCGCCAGTCAAAAAAGCTTTATCGCCTCCTTCAGTCACCCCCACGCCATTTCGGGTACCCCGGGGCCGCGATAGGCTGCCGCGAGCTCGCGTGCTGATCCGACGCCCCCGCGTCGGCCGTCTTCTGCGTCACCAGCCTGGCCAGGTCCGTCAGCGTCTCGGCCCCGCGCACGTCCTGCACGCTGAGCGCGACCTTGACCCTGCGCCGCAGCCAGCCGCGCAGCTCGACGCTCACCAGCGAGTCCACGCCCAGGCTGCGCATCGGCGCCGTCACGTCCTGCTCCGGGTCGCCGCCATCGCGCATCGTCAGCTGGTGGAGCGTCGCGGCCAGCTCGCGCGCGAGCACGCACGTCAGCGCCTCGCGGCTCGCCGCCGTCTGCTCGTGCGCGCTCCGCGTCAGCGCGTCGGCCAGTAGCTCCGCGCCGTTACTGTTTCCTTGCTGCCGCTGCTGCTGCTGCTGGCTCTTGATCCGATTGTCGTCGTGGCTTGGAGTGAGCCGTGCCATCTGCATCCTGGGGTCGCGGCGCCAGGCGGACTGCCTCGCTAGACCGGGCCCGGACGCCGTCATGCCCAGCCCGATGGCCATCTGCCCTGCGCTGACGTAGCCGGTGGCAGGCGGCGCAGACCGCTGCGGCTTCTGTTTGCGCACGACGTTGTTGTTGCTGTTGTCGCCGTCGCCACCCCGGTCCGCCGCCCCGCGCGCGGCGGAATCGTCCTCGAGGATGGCCAGCTCGAGCGCGTCGAGCAGCTCCCGCTCGTGCAGGACGTGGTGCTCGACGGACCGCAGCGCCTCGAGGCGGCGCGTCTCGCGGGCCAGGATCCCGACGCCTTCCATGATGCCGATGTCGAGGGCGGAGCAGGCGAGCCCCCCCGCGCGCCGGTGCTGCACGAACGCGTCCTGGAACGCGTTGGCCGCCGCGTAGTTGGCCTGGCCCACTTGCCCGCCCAGCCCTGCGAGCGAGCTGAAGAGGACAAAGAAGTCGAGCGGCCGGTACTTCCCGGGCGGCTGCGACTCGACGGCCTCGTGCAGGTTCCACGTTCCCTGCACCTTGGGGTCGATGACGTCGCGCCATTGCCTGTGCGTCATATCGGCGAGGTGGCTGTCCTGTGCGCGCGGGAAATTTGGGTTAGCTTTTTTGTTTGCCTCTCTGCAGGATATCTGGCTTCACGGGAGATATGGGCGAAAGGGGAGAAGAACGCCATACCTGAAGGACCATTGCCGAGTGTATGATGCCGCCGATCGGAGTCTCGGCAGACGCCATCAGCTTCTCGACGTCCTCGACCCGGCTCTCGCCCACGGACCCGAACTGGAGCTGGCAGGACCCGTCGCCGTTTCGGTAATTGATGTTGCCGCTCACGAACTTGACCTTACAGCCCATCGCCTCGAGCTCCTCGCGCAAGAGGGGGTTCTGGGCGGCGAACCACTCGGCCGAGCGGGAGAAGAGGATCAGGCGGCGGGCGCCCCGCTCGGCGAGGAACCGCGCGCACGGGATGCCCAACCCGCCGACGCCGCCGACGATGACGTACGTCCGGTCCGGCCGCAGCACAAGCCTGCGCCTCGCAGGCGTCGCCCGCAGCGCGCCGGCGTCTTCAGGGAGCTTGACGACCACTGGCGAGGCGCTGTCGCCGAGGTTGCGGGTAAGTTTGATGCCGTCTTTGATGCTGCCGGCTTCAAGTGTTTTGATCTGTCGGTTGCCGATGCTGATATTGCCGGTTCGGCAGCACGTCATGGCCTTGCGCATGTGGCTAGAGAGGGAAATCAAGCAACTCATCAGTTATCATCTGCCCGCAGTTTGGAAAGGCCGTGACGTGGAATAGTATCTCACCTATGAAAAGCCTGCGGTCGGCGGTGCAGTATTTGTGCCAAGTCGACGCGCGAGAATGTTCTGCTTTCGCGCAGGATATCGATGCGATGCAGCTGCTCGCCGCTGCGTTGCGCCGTTGTGGATGCTTCCCAGCTGACAAGCTGGACCAAGTGGCCGTAGGGGGCGAGACATTTCCACGAGGCCGCGACGAGGCTTGGGTCCGCGAAGGTACTGAGGACGACGTCAACCCCATTTCCGCTCGTGGCCTCGGTCACGGAGCGGAGGAAGGAGGTGGTGGACCCAGAGACAAAGATGTGGTCGCTGGTCATATTGAGCTTAGTGATGACCTCCTCAGCCTCGGCGTCGTTGGCGACCGTGGCAAAAACATGGTCGCTTCTGCCGTCGTTGAGCTCCAAGGCGATCTCAAGGGCTGCCTGGCCAACCGGTGTTCCGGCGCGGTGAATTAGGATCGACTGGTGATGGTGTAATTCGGGGTGAGTCACTGTCAGCACTCGTTTGCTGAAGACATAAGATAACAGGGGGCAATGCGCAGCTCGACTTACCTGACCCTTCTCCAGCTCTGCGATAGACTCAAGCGAGTGGAAAGCGCCGCAGTACTCGAGCAACGGGAGCTTGACAGCTTCTTCAAAGGACATCTCGTCGCGGATCCGGAAGCAGACTTCCTCGGAGGCTCGAACAGATGTCGCGGCACTGCCGGCGCCATAGACGACTACCCGGTCTCCTACGCTCAACTTCTCGACATGGGGCCCGACGGCGCTGACAACGCCACTGGCCAGGAAGCCGAACTCTGTCAAGGTGGGACTGCCGCCCGAAGCAGCTTGAAGCTCGCTGGGCAACAGAGCAAAGGCTCGGACTTGAACCTGAACGATGTTGCCGTCGGCTCTATCATCAGCCGAGACGACCTGTCGCTTCCACTCGAGCGTCGTGTGGCCATCATGCTTGTCCACACCCAGGACCTTGCGCGCTTTGCCCTCGTCCTCTTCGTCGTTCGCTTGCTCCAACAGCTTCTTGGGCAGATCAACCGAGTCGAACCTGCCGATCTGGATCTCGCCGCCGGAGAAGACATACTCGGACTCGGGATCCACATCGTCCTCCACGCCCTCGTCCTCCCGCCACCGCTGCTCAAAGCTGTCGAGCACGCGCGCTACGGCAGCCCATCCAGCCGCGTCGAACTCCTCAAGCTCGAGCGTGACGAGGTCGATCCCCGTCTCGCGCCGGATGCTGCGCGCCGCGCCGAGCACGAGCGCCCAGCGCGGGTCTTCGCACCGCACCTGCGCCGCCCCTGTCACCCACAGCATCCGCGGCGGCGCGTCCCCTGCCCCGCTGCCGCCCGTGTTCTGCAGCGACAGGATACTGGCCTTAAGCGCCGCCAGATCGTCGGCCCCCATGCCGTGCAGGAACGGGCCCTGCTCCTCGTCCAGGTCCAGCAGGCTGACGGCCACCTGCTGCGTGGGCAGCAGCTGGCCCGGCAGGAACCACTGGATCTCGTAGCCGCGCGCCCGTAGGTGGGCGGCCGCCTCGGCCACGCGGGGGCTCCAGGTGCTGCGGGCCAGGACGTTGATGGCCTTTGGCCGAGGAGGAGTAGGAGCCTGCACTCGCTGCGCCTCTTGGTCGGGTGGCGCCGCCTGGGCCATGATGGTCGATGCGCCGTAGTCGTACACGACCTCGCGCTGAGTGAGGAAGCCGGCGGCGAGGAGCGCGCGCCGCAGGTGTCCCATGGTCCCCATGTACTGCTTGTACTCGCCGACGGATCTGCTCTCGAGTTTGGCATCGTTGCTAGCCGCCGCGTGCGCCGGAGCAGGGGCGGAATCACTGAGTATCAGCCGCCGCGCGGGCTCAAGAGGGGCCGAATTGCCTGCAGCAGATCGGGGAGGCTGCCGCTGTCGCAGCTGTTGAGGATGACCAAGTCGAAGGGCGCTGGCATCTCGAGGGCCTGTGCTAGGTTGAAGCTCTCGAGGGCGAGGTTGGCAGTGGCGAATCTCATCCCGAGGGCCTGCCCGAAGCGCTCCTGAGCCAGCTTTGAGTTGGCCTCACTGCTGCTGCCAAGAACGTACTCGCTGTACAGATGCCTGCCTTGCCGGGATTTGAGTGCCTGAAGCGCTGTGTCGGTCATGTTCTTGCCGTGCTGGGTCTCTACCTCGAGGATGCGCATGGCGGGCTTCTTGTGGCCGAGGAGCTCCATCATGTTTGCCACCTTGAGCCTATACTGCCGCCTATCGGGCGTTATCCAATATGGCGAGTTGTCGAAGTCGAGGTCGGGCTTCCACTCGAGGACGGCTGCGAGATGCCGGTCGACCGGGGAGGAGTTTGGGCTGCCTGGCGAGGCCTCGTCTGGGAGAGGCGTCGCCTCGAGGCCCCGAACGTGTAGGAATATCTCCTCGCCAGACTTGGGTGCGCCAAAGATGTCGCTGCAGGAGACCCCGTTTGCCCTCTCGGAGGCCTCCGCCACGACGCCCATCTCCTTGGCCCTGGCGGCGCTCGCCGAGGGCTTGATGTAGACCTCGTCGATGTAGCGCGGAACCGCGAGGCGCTCAAAGTTGCGCTCCAGGCCTACGCACCCGGCCATCATGCAGGCGTGGAAGGCCGCGTCGAGGGAGGTCGGATGCATGGCCACCTGGTAGTAGACGTCCTCGTCCTCGGGCATGCAGGACGTGTCGATGGTCGCCACGGCGCGCCGCTCGCTGACGTGTGAGCACGCGTCCTTGATGCGCTGGAACTGTGGGCCGTAGTCGAGCCCGAACTGCCGCCAGGTGTCGTAGAAGCCCTGGTGGTTGATCTGGCGCACGAGTGCGTCTGCCGACGCGGCTACGTTCTCAAACGTGGGGAGCTGGAACTTTGCGCCTGCTGCGCACTTGCCTGTCGCGTGCTGGGTGCACGCGCCGCCGCTCTTGGTATCCGCGATGGACGAGATGGAGAAGTGATACCAGCTCGCATCCTCGCCGCCGCCGCCGCCAGGTATCGGCATCAGTGCCGTGATCAGCTCAATGGGCTCGTCCTGGCCGAGCGCCAGCGGTGCCGAGAACGCGACCCCCTTGAGCGAGAAGCCCTCGGGACCGCCGAGCTGCCTGAGCGCCTCGCCCACCATAACGACAAAGGCCGCGGCGGGGAAGACGGGCAGCCCGCGGACGACGTGCTCCCGCAGCCACTGCGCGTCGTCGGCGGGCGACAGGCGGCAGCGCCAGGCCGGGCAGGCGTCGCCCGTCTCGTGGCAGCGCGAGCCGAGCAGCTCGTGGTGCGGGAAGCGGCGCAGGCGCCACTCGCGCGAGATGCGGCTCTCGCGCCAGTGCTCGCCGCCCTCGTAGTGCCACTGGTACGTCGGCATGTCGCGCGCGAAGGCGCCGCCGGGCGGGTTCGCGGCGCGAGGCTGGACGGCCGCGCCCGCGAGCCACAGGTTGCCCGCCGTCTCGAGCAGGCAGATCATTCCGTCGCGGTTGCGGACGAGGTGGGGATGTAGGTGTGTTGGGCTTCTTTCTGCTGCTGTTTCTTGGGATGCTGGTTCTGGCTTGGGTTGACGGCTGCGGCAGCTTCGCTCAGCACGATCTGGCGTATCGGCCCGGCCAGCGCTGCGTGTGGCCCGATCTCGACAAAGAGGGGAGTTGTGGGGAGGTCGCGAAGCAGAGCGCGGACTGCGCCGTCGAAGAGGACGGGCGAGATGAGGTTGTCTAGGAAGTGTCTGGGTGAGAGGTCTTTGGTCGGGCCTGCGTTGACGGATGAGTAGAAAGTGACGGTGGGCTCAACGGCTTGGCCCCGCACCCCATCATGCCCAGTGATTCTGTTCCAGTAGTCGTCGGCCACTGCAGCCATATGCTGCGAGTGGTAGCCGCACTCGACTTTCAATCTTCGGCAGAGCACGCCAGGGCATGCGGCGGTGATGGCGGCCATGACCGATATCAGGACCTCCTTCTCGCCGCTCAGCGTGACGCTCTCGGGGGAGTTCTCGCACCCGACGATCACGCCCGGCTGCAGGAACGGAGTGACAGCGTCTTTCCCTAGCCCGACGGCCGCCATGCCGCCGTCGTGGGCCCTTGCTAGTGCAGGGGTGATTTGTCCACGGTGGTACGCGAGCAGGAAGGCGTCGTCGGCACTCACGGCGCCGGCCGCGTATGCTGCTGCCGTCTCGCCCGACGAGTGGCCGACTACCGCGGTCGGTTTGGCACCCCAGGACTTGAGGAGGTCCACAACGGCAAGCTGGAGAGCAACCATACAGGGTTGGGAGTACTCGGCTTCGTACAGGCGGCTCTGGCCTTGCGGTTTCATAATCTCATCTGCCGTGTGGCTTGTTAGCAGCTTTCACCCAGGGTAGAAGCTGTTACTCTGGATTTTGCACTCAGGCTTACCCTTGACGCTGAATGATGGAGCTTTCGAAAGCGAGGCCAGCAGACGGTCGAAATGCTCAACCCGTTGGCGCACCAGCGGCTCCTTTTCCAGCAGCTCCTTGCCCATCTGAGCCCACTGCGCACCTTGGCCCGTGAACACCCAGACAACAGCAGGCTGTTTCTCCGGGGCCGTGCCCCTTGCATCCATCTTGAAGCTGCTAGCCTGATCAGGCCCTACCACTGCAAAGCCTCGACGGGAATAGGCCTCGCGGCGAGCCGCCAGCGAGTAAGCTACATCGTCGAGCTTGGTAGGATGATCTTTTAAGTAGTTTCGAACAGCGTCGGCGGACCGCTCTAGCGCCTTTGGGTGTTTTGCCGAGAATACCAGCAGGCGAGGCTTGGAGGCATCCTCGGCATTCTCTGAGCCTTCTACACAGATGCCTGAAATAGGGGGTGGCATTACTCCTGCGCAAGAAGCGGATTCGAGAATGACCTGCAGGCTTCGTTAGCATGTACTATCTGAAAGGGAATGGTTTGACCAGACACCCACATGTGCATTTGTACCGCCAATTCCAAAGCTGTTGACCGACACCCGCTCCAGACGATCAGCCGGCCAGGGGATGGCTTTGGTCGGTACTGTAAGCTTGCCATCCTCCCACGGGACTGTATTAAAGTAGCGTTAGTTACTAGAGGGAGCTGTAAAGGCCATTTTGGCGCAAAGTGGAGATCTTACTCCGCGGATTTGGCGTGTTGAAGTGGATGTTGGGCGGGATCGTCGAGTGCTCCAGAGCCAGTACCATCTTCAAGACGCTCGACAGACCAGAGGCACCCTCACCGTGACCAACGTTTCCCTTGACCTGAATTACAGTCGATGTTAGCACCGCATCTGTGAACAAACGTAACCCCATCGCAAGCCGCCAGACGACACTTACCGAGCCGATATATATCCCGTCCTTCCCCCACAGCTTCGCGACCGCTCCGGCCTCGACCGGGTCACCAACAGCCGTCCCGGTGCCGTGGCATTCGACCATGGCAGTGCGGCCCAGATCATCAATCTTAGCAATGTCGTAGGCCTTGCGCATGATCCGCTCGTGCGCCGCGCCGTCCGGGCTGGTTATCCCCTGGCCGCCCCCCTGGCCGTCGTTGGACACGCAGCTGGCCCTGATCACGGCCCTCACCGGGTCTCCGTCGCGCAGCGCGTCGTCCAGCCGCTTGATGTAGATGGCCGAGACGCCCTCGCCCCTCGCGTACCCGTCCGCGTCCGCGTCGAAGGCCATGCACCGCCCGGACGGCGAGAGCACGCCCTGCTGGTTCATGCCGAGCGTGTCGCGCGGCGACACCATGACGTTGACGCCGCCCACGACGGCCGCGCTGCAGCCCCCCGCCTGCAGGTCGCGGCAGGCCATGTGCAGGGCCACGAGCGACGAGGAGCAGGCGGTGCGCACGACGACGCTGGGGCCGCGCAGGTCGAACTCGTACGAGGCGCGGTTGGCGACGATGTAGTCGCCCACGACCTCGGCGCGCGCCGAGCCGTGGTCCAGCCGGTCCATGCGCTGCATGCCGGCCCAGTCGTCGCACATCTGGCCCACGTAGACGCCCACGTCGGCGCCGCGGTACGACGACGCCGTCAGCCCCGCCGTCTCGAGCGCCTCGTGCACCACCTCGAGGAACAGCCGCTGCTGCGGGTCCAGCGCCTCGGCCTCCTGCCGCCCGAGCGTCCAGAAGCTGCTGTCGAGGCGCCGCAGCGGGTCGGAGCCGTCCGCGTCCGCGGCGAGGAAGTAGCCGTGCGTGCTGGGGACCTGGGGCGCCGACGACGGCTTGCTGCTGCCGGGAGGCCGGACCCAGGCCTCGGTGTGGTAGCGCGACTCGGCACGCGGCAGCGCCCGTCTCGGCCGTTGACCAGGAGGTCCCAGTAGGAGGCGTCGTCGCGGACGCCGCCGGGCAGGCGCATGCCCATGCCGATAATGGCGATGGGCTCATATGGAGGCGTGGGGCTTTTCTTCACGCCTGGGACGGTTGTGGCATCGTCCTCACCGTATTCTTCTTGCACGCCGCGGCTGGGACTCTGGTCACCGTCCGGGACGCCCGTGCTGATGGTTTGATCGCCATCCAGCCCCATGTTGACCGTTGGGGCGGGCGTGGGCTGCCCCAGGGAGGTTGTGGCCGGCGTCAGCACTACCGTTGAAGCCGCGCCTGGCGTCAGGCCCTCGGGGACCATGAAGTAGCCGCCTGTGAGGTCCAGCGGCTTGGGTCGCCTCGGGATGCTGGCCTCGCGTCCCATGGTTGACGTTTCTGGCCTTGGAGCCGCAATGCTTGATGGGTGGAACTGGAACGAGATGGGAAGGGCGCCAAAAAAGAGGGGAAAAGAGACAGAACCATGTACAGCAAGCTGGCCCGTCAACTTCAGTCGAGCATCAGACAGTAATCACTCTAGTCCGTGTGAAAGTAGAAGGTAAAGCCAGTAAAAGCTTGGGCGGTAATGTAAAGTGGATGCCGGGCACTGTGCGGACGAGAAGTCCGAGGGTGGGGTAGGGTTGGCCGACAAGGAAGCGAAGAAGAAGTCAGAAAGGAAGAGTGGGCTCGATGTTGTAACAAGTGAGGGCGGCCTCGAGCGCGAGGACGCGAGGGGGCGGACCGAGGCCGAGTTCGAGGTTCTTTGTCCTCCCCACGGGGCTTTCAAGGCACGATCTCGTCCGCTGGCTCCCACCGAGATATCTTCCCATGCAGTGTATTATGCCTCGTTGGGCGCCCCCAACTAGCTTCTTCAAACTTCTCTTGTCATTACTTCTCGGTCACCCTGAGCTTCGACCATCGTGATCATGGAGACTCTGTATTACGGGCCTGATACACCCAGCTTGGCGCTCCAGAGTCATCCAGGCATCCTACTGGTTTGCATCCATAATTCTAGCTCAGAAGATGGATCGTTGTTGAGTATGGGGCGGCTCGGCGTTATGAGCCATGCCCCAGGTAGGTAGGGTAACAGTAGGCAATAGTCCTCCCCATTTGGACTGACGTTGTCCAATCCCTTGCTTCCTCCTACAAAAATGCTGACATCGATTGGTCCCAAGATCGCACCCCCTGGCTTACTAGGAGGCACACACGCCGGTCAACCAGTTTGTGGGGACAGCCCCGCCCCCCCGAGACAGGGCTGATCGTTCAACCGTCAGGCGCTTAAGCGCGCGTGTTGGTATGTGATATGCACCTTTCTGGAAAAGCCTGGCCCCCAACGCCGCAGGGCCGCAGAGGGCATGGCGCAGCCTAGGCAGGGGACAGCACGCGGAATCTTGGCCTTCGACCAAAGGGGATACGATACATACGCAAATACACTCTCCCTAATCGAGGATTCCACACGCGAGCATGTTGCAATACCGTAGCCACTGCTCCTCGCCGCCTCCATACCGGGTTTACCCCCTGAATCCTTGCTGACATGAGAACGTTGTCGGCTGGGGCCGAATCCGCTTTCCGCAGCAGCCGATGATCGAGCTTCATCGATTATCGCACGTCACCGAATCCAGCTGACCTTTCTCGGATTCAAGACACGTATGCTCGGAAACCGAATCGGGTAAACATCGCGCAAAGGTCCCCTAGGACTTCCGTCGAGTGTGGCCGATACTTGTCCATTTGTAATCCTTGGGTTGTCTGAGTCGAATGCCGTGAGGTAGCGCCCGCTCGTCTTGGCTCCATCGGACTCACGAATGCCGGCTTTCCTTGGTCCCGGGCACATCCCAACGAATCCAGCTTTAAAGGGTTTAACGTTGCCACTATTTCGGGATGAAGAATGGTGACAGTTGGTCACAGTTGTGTCCAATCCTTCGAGGTATCGAGGTGGTGGGGGCCGGAAGAAATCACCAGCCAAGATTGAGGGAGGAGAGCCGAGCGGCGAAAGAAATGCCTCCAAGCTGGCTGATACCTTGGGCTCCAGGAAAAATGTTGGCTGGCCTCGACGGTTTGGAAGGACTGCTCGAGGGATCAATGTAATGTGCGCCCGGGCTGACGTTCGAATCAGTAGTTCCTTCCTAATTCTCGGGGCCGAGGTGACGGGATGCGAAAGCACCGCTTCACAATTTTTTAAGGAAAAAAAAAGATTCTGCCCACAACACCTCGTCACCCAAGGTACAGCGCCTTGCACCACCACTCGGCGTATAGAGAATTATCCTCCATAATCCCATGCAAGATACCAGAACCGACACACTGGATCAGGCCATGCAGCTTCCCATGGTTGCATAGACCCCAAAGAACCCAAACCTCCCGTCCATTATACACCCCCCGCCATGGATATCCCGCCGGGTTTCTCGCTGGACCTCATCAGGAACGGGGCTATAGACCACCCCAACCGCGAAGCCTGCTGCGACACAACAACAAGGCAGATATGGACCTACGCCAAGTTGGATGGTGATGTTTCGGCTGCAGCGGCGCATCTGGCGGAGGAGGGAGTGCAGGCCGGAGACCGCGTGGCGGTCCTGGCGCCCAACAGCGTCTACCTGGTCATCCTGCAGCACGCTCTCATCAGGCTCGGCGCCATCTTCGTGCCGCTCAACTGGCGCCTCTCTCAGCCGGAGCTTGCAAGGCTCCTCGCAGACTGCTCGCCAACGATCCTCTACACCCACCGCGCTCACAGGGACAGCAGCACGGGCGTTTCGACAACCACAAGCTCGACTAGCCCATCGGCGACTGAGACGGCACCCCCGCCTGCTGGATGCCGCCACCTCGACATGCAAGCCTTCATTAAGAACCTCCAAGACGCAAGGGAGTCCCCACCGGCGCCCATCGCTCCACGCGCTGTCTCGGACGACGACATGGCCACGATCCTCTATACCTCGGGCACCTCAGGTAAGCCAAAGGGCGTCGTCCTGACCCGGCGCAACATGACCACCACGGGCCCTCAACTTCTCCATTCTGGGCCGCGTGAAGAAGTCGTCGGTGCTGCTGTGCGACGCGCCCATGTTTCACGTTATGGGCCTCGTCGTCGCCGTTTGGGCGCCCCTGGCCGCCGGCGCCGCCTTCGTCGTCTCGCCCCGCTTCGACCCGGTCGCCACCAACGACCGCCTGGCCTCGGGCATGACGCACTACTTTTGCGTCCCGCAGATGGCGGACGCGCTGAGCCGCGCGCCCAACTTCAGGCCCGAGAAATGGACGCAACTTAAGGCGCTCTTCACGGGCGGCGCGCCGAACCCGCCCTCCCGCATCCGCTCCTGGCTCGACCGCGGCGTGCTCATGGTCGACGGCTACGGCACGACCGAGACTGGCACCGCGCTCGGCATGCCGCTCTCGGCCGAGACCCTGGCCGCCAAGGCCGGCTCTGTCGGTCGGCGACCACAGCTGACGAGGGTTGAGATCGTGGATGAGCACGGCAACCCTGTTGGCGTCGGCGAGGCGGGCGAGATCGCGGTTGCGGGGCCGAGTGTGTCGCCCGGGTACTGGGGAGGACTGTATGCCAATGGGCAAGCCGCGCTGCTGTCGCTGGACGGCTCGGGGATGCCTGCTCAAGTGAACGGCGCAGGCGGCGCCACGTGGGACTACCCTTGGTTCCGCACCGGCGACGTTGGACGCCGCGATGGGGATGGGTTCGTGTACATCATGGACCGCCGCAAGGACATCTTCATCTCGGGAGGCGAGAACGTGTACCCGGCTGAGGTCGAGGCGGCCCTCGCGGCACATCCCAAGGTGGCCTCGGTCGCTGTCATCGGCATCCCCGATGCTCGCTGGGGCGAAGTTGGCCGCGCGTACGTCGTGCTCGCACACGAGGAGGAAGATACCGAGGAGGCTGCTTCACAGCATCCCGATTCAAAGGCCACCAGCGCTGACCTGGTCGAGCATTGTCGCGGCTTGATTGGAGGCTACAAGATCCCCAAGCAGTTCCGCTTCGTCAACAGGCTGCCCCGGACGGGGTCTGGCAAGGTCGTGAAGCACATCCTGAGGGCGGAGGCGGCCTCCGAGACAGACGACGGCCAGGAAGGAGGAGCATGAGGAGCAGGAGGCTTACTTGTGCGGGGTTGGTGCCAGCGGGACACAAGCCAATCTGTTGAGGCCCGGCCAAGGACTGATCCCGGGCCCCCAACTTGAAGTCTATTCGGCGGCCGCGGACCTTGACCCGCCTTGGCCGGGCAGGAGACAAGACAGCCAAGAGTCTAGAACAGCTTTGGGGCAGTGATAGCCGATTTGGTCCCCCTTTGTACTTATATGGATCATCCTTGGCGCGGTCGACACCCGAGCCTGACAAAGCAAGAAACAAATTGCCCTAAACCAGGAAAACGCATACATGGAAGCACAAGCGCCTCGGCATATGTCAGTGGAGCAGCTAGCTCGCATCGCAGATCGACGAGTGGCGGCCGGGATAGGGCCTCTTGGAGGCTCTTGTGCTGCTGAATCGCACCCCGTGGCTTTGCGCGCGCGCCCTGATGGCTTGGCTTGGCGCGGAACTAAGACCGAGTTGTGTCTCGGTAGAGCCCAATTTTTAGCCTGGGCGGCCGCGCGCACGCAGGGCGATCCCTTCTACGGTGAGCCTTCAGCATGTTTCGTCTCAACATCTGCCGCCCGCGCCACCACCCAGCAGGACGCATGGACAGCTGTCTGCTCTTGGATAGACACCTGTCTCGCCTCAGATATAAACCAGCCTCTGGTCGCCTCTTTTTCGTGGGAGCAGGATAACCGGATATCAAGCCATCACACTTCCATCATCCCAACGATCCGCAAAAAGGCATAAAGCATCAGACCTCGCCATCCTGCACTCAGAATCTCGTCAAATCTCTATCCTCACTATTCTCGTCACTGTCGCTTGCGAACGAAGCTCCTTCCAAACCTATCTGTCAAAATCCACCAAAACCAACAACAACATCCCACCATGCTCGCCACCAAGATCCTCGCCGCCGCCATGGCCTCTCTCGCCGCCGCCGTGCCGGCCCTCCTCCCCCGCCAGTACTCTGGGCCGTGTGAGACGACCAACTGCGGCGCCCAGGGCCTCGACTGCACCCACCAAGGCAACCTCTGCGTGCCCTTCCCGCACACCGACCCCGCGCTCCGCCAGGGCTGCACCTGCTCGGTCGGCCGCTGAAGTGTTGGGGCCTTCGTAAAGGGTGGAGAAGACACCAGAACACCGCTTCGGAGACGACAGTCTTCCATGCAGCGGGGTAATCATCCTATCTTTTGTTCTGCTGCGCTTTAGGGATTTTATGGGAACGGGAGTTTGGGAGAGGGATACCAGGACATGTTCATATTTTCACGGCTAGTTTTCTCGCACTCTTCGAGCATGCCACATGTCTGGCGTGGATGGGAACGACACAAGTATGTCCAGCTCCAACGAATCGCACGTCTCATCAAGAACAGCCAATTTATTGCTTTGGTTTTTTTTTTCTTCCTTTTTCACGCATCAAAAGCCATAACAGAAGTAGGAAGTGACTTATGGAAACAATGGAATTTAAGCATCCGAAGGCCACCGGCCTTTCCCGAGTCAAAGCTTGGTGTCCTCCGTTGACCATCCATAACTTCCCCGGGCACAATAGCATGTGCATACAGGCAGAATATGGGAAATGCACGCTGATTAGCAAATACCATGTTCCTCGTTTGTTTCCATTTTCCGGGGCGGCCGTGGGCTGCAGTCGGGAATAATCTGGCAGATCTTAAAGATCGCTGGCCGGGATTGGTGCACCAAGCTCAAACGGGATCATACGTCGGGGGCTTGGCCGGCGGGGTCCATCTGTGACTTCTTGGCAATGTCCGCTTGTATGCCCTTTTTGGCCACCCGCCTTCTGAGCGGTGGGTGGTCTAACGAGGATGCCCCTTGGAGGAGGGAATCGGGGAGACGTCTCCGATCCGATAGGTTGACCAGGCGTCTATTATCCGCCTTCCACTGGCACCAATCCTTCACTTAAAAGTGCTAGACTTGATGTTATATAGCCGCGAGCAATGCTAGAAACTGCATCTACTTGGGGACCTGAATAGCTTGCTTACATTAAGGCCGCGGGTGTTGGAACGCTGTGAATCGGGGTCCCCCACGGCGACGGTTGCACAAAATAAAACCCGTCGCCGTGTCCTACCGCATGAGATCAAGTTGGGGCTGTTTGCTGCAAAGCAGCTGCAGTTTTAGTAGAATAAAGCAAAAGAAAGTCTGCCAAAAAAAAATTTTCACTCCTGCGTGTGCCCGGACTCGAACCGGGAGCCCATCGATGGCAACGATGGATTTTACCCTTAAACCACACACGCCTTTTGGTTGATCCTCGTTGTTGACGACGTGTGGTGGAGGCCTCAAGTTAACCACGACTCGGGAGGTGGACGTCGATTCGAATGTGAACCAGAGTTGACTCAAGCCTTTCGAAAGAACTTGGATGGGTCAGTCGTTGGAATAAACTACTTCCCCCTGAATCTTTGCTAAACTTTGTAATAGTAATATTTGGCGTTAGCCTTTTGGTGCGTTTGCTTTATTCGACTTTTTGCTTCGAGGAGCTTAACTCTCGCGCAATCTGGTTGAAGCCGTTGAAGGGTATCACAGGTGGTTGCGCAGAGGATCGTTGCTTGGGGGTGTTGTAGGATTGCACCTGCAGATGTCCGCATCCGGACCATGACTTCTACCGATCCTGTGAGCACGCCGAGGGCATACCTGCACCACACATATGTAGTGAAACGAAAGGCACAGCCACCAAAAGGCGAGGCAGAGTAGGTCAATCTTGCCACAGTGAAAGATGGAAGGATTTTTACGTGTGATGCAAGGATGCGCAATTTGCCGTGTATGTGCAGCCCAAGGCGGGAGTACCAGAGAGCGCGAAATCCGCTGCGCCGGGTAGGATGAGGGTCGAGCTCAGTGATGGTCGTCCGCTGCCGCCCCCAGCCAAAATTCCTGATGGGCGCCCGCTCGTCTTCACCTTCACACTCGGAGCGCTATCAGGGAGCGCCACGAATGCCACTGTCTTAGTTCTTAGGAAGGTATGCAACACCGGTATCGATGACCATGATGGCCCGGAAGACAGCCTCCGCAAAGCCATTGGGCGTGGGCCGGGCTCCACCATACCCGACCCTGGCACCTCTGCTCCCCAACGAGAAGCGGGATACCACGACGGCCCAGCCCGGATCCGAGACCTGTGGATACCGAACAGACGCGCAATGTGAGGCTCCAGGGATAGCCCCCAGCTACGCTTCCCTCAACCTCCATGTGTCGGTGATGCTGACCAAGTAGAAAGTCCGTCCGTTTGCTTGCGGCGCCGGCCTGACGTGCACAAACTCCAACAATGTGCGGGCCTGCTGCACCGACTGCCTCCACTCGACGTTCGGCACGAGGTGCCTCGACGCGACGCACCGGCTGTGCGCCGACAAGACGGCAGAGCATCGGATGCAGTACTGCTGGTGGGTGTTTTGCCGTTCTTGATATGGGCGTGGCGCGGCCCGATCCATGTGGAACAGGACTGTGCTGGGGGGCTGACCAGGACCCTTTGGGCATCCAGCACCGACTTCGCCGAAGTCCCTTACTGCGCGACCTACCTGTGGTCGACCCCACCGAGACCAGGTCCATCTACACGCTTTACATATGCGAGTCGACCGCGCAGCGCGGCGCGCAGATCCTTGCCGCCGAGCCCAGGCCGCCCAACGGCGGGCCGCCCGAGACGACAGCGACATCAACACAGGGCGGTTCGGCCCCAGAAACATCGGCAACGAGGCCACCGGTCGGCGCCATTGTCGGCGGTGTATTGGGAGGGGTGGCCCTTCTCGTATTGCTGCTGGCTGCGGCCTGGTGGGCGGTGTGTTGGCGACGGTCCCGGCGTCACGGGGAAGCGCCCGACGCCGACAAGCCGGGCGGCGACGCGGCCGCCTCTGCAGGATTTGGGGATGGAAGGAGCAGCGGCGATGATGGGTCACGAATGCAGCCACCACCGCTGCCCGCCACAGACTTCGCCATCAGCCCGACCAGCGAGCTGCCGACCGTAAGGCAGCCAGGCGGCGGCGGCGGGGAAATATTCGAAGCGGCAGGGTCTGGCGTTTCCGAGGTAAAGGACTGGGCGTACTGCCACGAGAAGAACGGAGTCCCCTGCGGCGCCGACGAGAAGCTGCCAGAGCTCCCCGGCCATGGACCGTACACGCCGGGGCTGGCGGGGAGCCAAGGTCGAGGCCAAATGACGGGCGCGACTTTCTGAATGCCGGGTTGTAGTAGAAGAATTTTCGAATGCAGGTAGCGCTCGAAAGGGCCAAAACTCTGTCTCCTCAGGACTTGCATGTAACGCCCGGCCGGCCCGCGCAAGGCCATCTCGGGCGCCGAGACGTTGGAATGGGCGAGTTCAATTAATTGTCGGGTGGATGCTAAGTCGCCTAATCTTAGCGGGCCTTTTACGCGCCCGCGACTCGGTTCCTTGGTGTACATAAACTGCCGACGTGGTATCGCAGGGCTTGGAAGACGGCGCTATTTCCCTTTTTACCCCTCGTGAGGGGCTGGCGCGTTTCCCCTATTGAAGCATGTTTTAGTGAATAACATGTTGATACCTATATTTCGGCTTTCCAGCCTTCCTTGATGGTTCCGTGCCGAAATGGCCTGTGGGGAGATCCAGGGGTGGCACTCGGCGCACGGTTTGCGGCCATCCCCAGGGGCGGAATTGAGGAGCCGAGGTTGATTGCGGAGGTGCGGGCGAGCTCTTGGCCGAGAACGAGTGCATTTAAAATGCTACGAGTCTCCGTCTTTGGGGAGGGGAGGAAGGAGGCAGATTTGGATGTCTCATTCTGGCTCAGTGTTTTCCGATCCTCTCGCTGGACACCCTGGCTGCGTCGCCGGAATAAATACAGCACCAAGATGCGTGCCACCGCGCTGCTGTGTTCTGGGCTTGCCGTTGCCTCGGCGCCCCTGCTTGCATCTGGGTCTCCCTTAAGCGCGAGAGCCGCGCATGTCGTCCGAGATTCGAGTGCCCTGGCCGACGAGTATGACTACATCATCGTGGGAGGCGGCACCGCCGGGCTGACGGTTGGCGACCGACTAACGGAGGACGGGAAGACCACGGTCCTTGTGTTGGAATATGGCCAGTTCGGTAAGGGAATCAGAAGCGATGGATGGGCTCCGTCTCCATGCTAACCGAGACCAAGTGAACGACTCGGCCATCAGCACCGTGCAGGGCGGCTTCTCCGCCATCCAGGCCAAGTACATGTACTCGATCAACTCGGTGCCGCAGCCGAACCTGGACAGCCGCAGGACGCAGGTCCTGATCGGCAAGCTGGTCGGCGGCAGCTCGGCCATCAACGCCATGATGACCGTCCGCGGCACGGCCGAAGATTACGATCGCTGGGGTAGCTTTTTCGGGCCCGATTCGCCCTGGTCCTGGGAGGGTCTGCTGCCCTACTTCAAGAAGGCGCTGCACTTTACGCCCCCGGACCCGGCTACGGCCGCCGCGTCCGAGATCAAGTACGACGAGTCCTACTGGGGCAAGACCTCGAGCGTCCACACCGGGTGGCCGTCGTTCCAGTACCCTGGCGTCAAGGCCATCCTTGACGGCTTCAAGTCCATGCCGGGCGTCACCTTTGCTCCCGACAGCGGCGCCGGCGAGCCCGGCGTGTACTGGTACCCGCAGTTCTCGCACCCGGAAACTGTGACGCGCTCATATGCCCGGACCGGCCACTGGGAGGGGATATCGCGCAGCAACTACGACTTGATGGTTGGAGTCAAGGTCAGCAAGATCCTCCTCGACGGCACGAGGGCCACCGGTGTCGCCTACGCCGCGGTCAGCGAGGGCGCGAGGGCTCAGGTCAAGACTGTGAAGGCACGGCGCGAGGTCATCCTGGCCGCTGGTGGGATCCACACTCCGCAGATCATGCAGCTGAGCGGATTGGGGCCCAGGAAGTTTCTAGAGGCGGCCAAGATTCCCACCGTCGTTGACCTTCCAGGAGTTGGCCAGAACTTTCAAGACCACCCGATGCTTACCGCCATGTTCAACCGTAAGAAGACCCATCAACCCGTTATCTGGGCATCAGCCGTGTAACGCTCCTCACCCGCTAACTCTTCCGCCACCAGTCCGCAACTTCACCTTCCGCCCCAACGCCAACGACCTCGCGACCAACCGCACCTTCCGCGCCTGGGCTGACCAGCTCTGGGCCGCCAACAAGACAGGGCCCTACTCCCTCGCTACGGGCAACGCGGCCGCCTGGCTGTCCTTCCCCGTAATCTCGCCGCGGCACGCCGAGATCGCCGACGCGCTGGCGGCGCAGGACCCGGCCGCGTCCTTGCCGCCGGGCACGCACCCGGACGTGGTGCGCGGCTACGGGGCGCAGATGGCGTCGTACGCAGCCGCCATGCGCCGCAACGGCACCGCCTTCTACAACTACATCGTCAACGGCGCCGCCTCGTCCGGCGGGCCCCTGGTCTCGCTGCACCCGCTCAGCCGCGGCAGCGTCAACGTCGACCCGGCCGACCCGACGGGGCGCGAGCCCATCGTCGACTACGGCGCGCTCAGCAACCCGCTCGACCGCGACGTCAACATCGAGCTGCTCCGGTTCACGCGCCGCTTCTTCCTCGAGAACCCGGCAATGGCGGCCTACGCGCCCGCCGAGGCGCAGCCCGGCAGGGGCGTCACGACCCGCGAGCAGCTCGACCGCTGGCTCGAGTCGACGCTGAGCCCGACCATGTACCACCCCGTCGGCACGTGCGCCATGATGCCGCGCGAGATGGGCGGCGTCGTGGACGAGGAGCTCAAAGTGTACGGCGTGCAGGGGCTGCGCATCGTCGACGGGAGCATCATGCCGACGCTCGTGGGGCCAATACGTGCCAGACGGTGTATGCGGTTGCTGAAAAGGTAAGGGACTCCGATTTGAGGGTGGTCGTGGCTCCCATGCTAACTGGATGGATGTTCTAGGCTGCGGATTTGATCAAGCTTGGCTGATTCGGCCTTCTCCAAACTTCTTTCCTCTTCTCTCGAAGCAACGGCGACAAAATGAACGGAGTAAAATCGTGAATGTATCGTGATACACATGCTACTACTGTTCATGATCCTAATGAAATAAAAATGATTATCCACAAAACCTCGCTGTTTAACAGGCTCCGACCTTCTCCCCGGCCAGTGACCCAGCATAAATTGGCTGTTGCACATATTCGTTAGCTCCCACGTCTCGGCCACCAGCCTCCCCGGCTCGCCCTCGTCCTCTTCGTCGCCGACAGCGCCCGCTACAAACAGCATCGGCACGAAGTGATCGTCGGTGGCGTGCGCGTCCCTGAACTGCGGGTGCTTGAACAGGCGCGTGGCGGCCCTACGCAGCCGTGGCCCGCCGCCGTTGTTGCGCGCCACGTCCTCGACGGCCTGGCGGAACTCGAGCGACCAGGCCTCCGGGGCCGTCTCCTGGGCAAAGTTGTCGCGGAACCGCACCATGGGCGCCCACACGTTGCGGTGCAGGTTGTGGACGGCGCCGCCGGAGCCGATCAGCAGATAGCCCTCGCGGCGGAGCGGGCGCAGGGCGGCGCCGACGGCGACGTGCTCGTGCGGGTCGTAGCGCGCGTTCATGGACACGAGCACCGTGGGCGGGCAGCCCGAGGGGAACATGCGGATCAGGATCAGATACGTGTCGTGGATCCAGTCGAAGGACGGGTTGGCGCGCGCGTCAAAGCCGGCGGCGCGCAGCAGCGACAGGCACCGCTCGGCGCTGGGCAGGTCCGGGTTGAGCTTGTAGTCGGCGTACTTGGACGGGTGCACAAAGGCGACGGGCGACTTGCCCGGGTTGGGGTTCGTCGCCACGTCGATGCGCGAGTCGCCGAGGGCGTCCCAGTGCGCGCCCTTTGTTGTTGTCATGGATGTCAGAAGTCCGTTTGCTGGCGGGCAGGCAGATGAGTTGATGACGGAACACGCACCATCATGATGACTCCCTTGATGCCCCTTGCGAGGGCCTCGTCGCCTGCCTTTTTCCAAAACGTGGCCGACTCGGACTCCTCGCCTAGCATCATGGTCGAGCCATGGGAGAAGAAGAATACGGGAGTCAAGTGGCCCTGCAGGCTCGAGCTGGGAGATGACATGTTGGACCGAGGGCTATTGAATCCCACCTGTTGTCGGTGAGTGACTCTGTGTGATGCATTGCTGGCCGATGTTCAGGATTCAAGTTTTGGCCGCATCGACAGAGCGACTAGTAGCCACAAGGGCCTAGCCTGGCTTTCCCCCCTCTACCAGCACGCGCATTGCATGCAACTTCTGCTCAATCAAACAAGCGTCGACCTGTGGTGAAAAGCTGCCTCGGAGATCCCCCACAGCGAACCCGGCGATCGCCTATCAGCCGCAGCAACCGGGGTTAGGGTATACAGCCCGCTACGCCGCGGTGACCAGGCTGTCGGGAATGCAAATACGCCCTTGGGCGCTGAGTCGAGCTCCATGTCTGAGGAATCGACTTGGCACTGGGGTGTGTCTGCACATAGTAGCGAGTCATTGGCTGAGACGAGGATGACTGATCTATCTACTTCGCGTTTTGTGTGGTGATCACCCCCATAAACCTTCTCTGCTAGACCTCCCATATGGCGTCGACATGAAAATGGCCCATTTGGAACGCCTCGGGAGCTGAACCGTTTGTCATGATGAGCCCACTCCGAGCATCTGGGTGCTTGCGGTGACCGCAGCGGGCAATAAGGCATTACCAGTAGCGGCCAACAACCATTGAGAAAGGTGCTTAACAATACCGGAACAGGCAACTCTGTCGCCGTCAGGTCACCCGTCAAGGTACCCGCAGTTTACCCCACGAACCGACAAAAGTGGACGGTGGGTACGGGTAGATGCGGAGAAAGATGCGGGGAGAGATTTGATGTTCTTGGGCAGGACCCGCTGGAAGATCTCGGCAGTCGTGCCGGCGTCCCCAAGGGGTTGATAGATAAGGGGCGAGTTGGCGAACTTGCAAGGCTCTGCTTGCTGTCCTTTCTCCTCTCAGGTCCAGAACGCCGTCTATCGAGCTCGCTATGGATGAAAAGAAGAACACCGCCAGTGCCCCTGCTGCGGCCCAGCAGGTCGAGGAGGCTGCCGCTCCCGAGAAACCCAAACAAAGACAAGGTGCAATGGCGGGACTTTTGGGACAACCGCCGCGTCCTGATGTTTTGTAAGTGCACGACGACATATTGCCAGTTCCAGACTCCATTTAGCCCCCTAACCGGCCCCTCCCGTGCTAGGCTTCGTCATCTACCTGCTCCCCGTCAACTTAGGCTACGAGATCTCCATGCTCGGCAAGCTGCTGGCCGTCACGCCGCCTTCGCGCAGCGGTTCGGGTACCGGGCGAACGGCAACTGGGTCATCAGCGCCTCGGATCAGGGAATCCTCAACGCCGCAAACACCATCGGCATCTTCGCGTCCGCCTTCGTGACGGGCATCATCAGCGACTACATGGGCCGCAAGCGCACCATCGTCGTTGCCTGCGCCATCTGCTCCGCCGGCGTTGTCGTCCAGTACTTTGGCAACTCCATCCCCATGCTCTTTGGCGGCAGGCTCGTCTCTACCTTGGGCTACGGCGTTGGCCACTCGCTCGGGCCCGTCTTCGTGGCTGAGCTGGCGCCCGTCAAGATGCGCGGGCTGTGTCTTGTGCTCGTGGTCAGTCTGGTCCCGCCACTCCTCATCCCATTCTCTCCCTCTCGGGTAGCTTGCGGAAGGCGAAGTTAACTCTCCTCTGGCATAGAACACCATGATCGTCCTCGGGCAGTGGCTCAGCTCCCTCGTCATCTACGCCTGCAGCAAGGCGTATACTGGGGACGAGGCCTGGCGCATCCCGATCCACACAGCTCGTCCCGCCAGGCATCATGCTGCTCGCCATCATCTGGCTCCCAGAGTCGCCCTCGTGGCTGCTGATCAAGGGCCGGCGCGAGGACGCGCGCCAAGGCCTTTCTGCTGTTCAACGGGCCCGGCTTCGACGCCGACGCCGCCGTAGCCGTGGCGGAAGCCGCCATCGCGCTGGAGGAGGAGGCGTGCGAGGCGCGGCGGGCCGTCGGCTGGATGGACTGCTTCCGCGGCACCAACCGGCGGCGCACGACCATCATCGTCATGGTGTACCTGGCGCAGCAGTTCATCGGCGTCAACTTCATCAGCGGCTATCTGACCTACTACTTCCGGCTCGCGGGCGTGCAGGACCCGCTCGCCATCGGGCAGGTGGCCAACGCGATCCAGCTGTTCGGCAATATATGCTCGTGGCCGCTCGTCGACCGCCTGGGCCGCCGGCCGATGATCGTGGGAGGGAGCTTCGTCATGACGACGCTGCTGCTCGTCATCGGCGGCATCAGCACGGTCCCCACGGCGGGCGCGCTGGCGGCCACGGTCGCCTTCATGGTGGTCTGGGGGTTCCTGTACCAGATGACGCTGGGCGCGGTCGCGTACGGCGTCGGCGGCGAGACGGCGAGCGTGACGCTGCGGCAGAAGACGTACAGCGTCAACGTCATGGTCGCGACGGCGGTGTCGTGTCTGGTGCTGCAGGTCATGCCGTACCTCATCAACTCGGACCAGGCAAACCTCGGCGGCAAGATCGCGTTTATCTTCTTCGGCACGTCGCTGCCCATGTGCGCGTACCTGTACTTCTGCCTGCCCGAGCTCAAGGGCCGCAACTACGCAGAGATCCAGGAGATGTTTGAGCAGAGGGTACCGGCGCGCAAGTTCAAGACGCACGTGTGCGAGACCAGCGTTGTCAGCAAGCAGAAGGGTGGGAAGTAGGAGGCGTGAAGGAGAGACTGTAATGGCCACTTGACAATGCGGGTTGATGTACACTAAATAGCGATCTGTCCATATCCCAAGCTTGCTCCCGGCCCAATTCTATCACATCTCTCCGCCAAGAGGGTATTTGAAGATGGTGTCGTTGATCCTCCCGCCTGTGGCTCGCCATAACCTCGCAACAAACTTTACCAGGGTCAGTCCCAAGACGGCGAATTGCACAAGATGGAGCCTAACCTACCGCGTTGATAACAACACCTGTGAACAAGACCGTGATGAAGGCTCGCTCGCCGTTGTTCAGGAAAACAGCGCGCTGGCTCTGGTCCAGGCGCCGATTGATGGGTCGGTACGGAGGCACGCGGCGATGCGACACATCCCAGCCAGGTGGGTTTTGATGAGCAGCGGCAGTAGCGGTGCTGAGGGCTGGTCCGCCCGCTTCCTGTGTGCTCCGGTCTGGGCCCGAGTGGTGGACGTCGTAGTCTGCCAGTACCATGGAGATGCTGGAGGGATTGTTGGGGATCTCCGCCAGCTTCGCCAGCATGGTGGTGGTCGTTGTCTCTGCCATTTCTTCGGGAGATTTGCTTGCCAGTCGATGGCCCGGAGGATCAGAAAGATTGTGGGAAAGGGGTCGAGCTTTCTCGTTACTACCTGACGAGAGACAAGATCCGTCCGGACTGGCGACACTTGATGGTCCGGCAGTTTCGCCAGCATCCATTCAAACTGTTCGAGCTATCTTCGGAGTTCCAAAGGGGGCTAGCACCCGATAGGCTGAGGTCTGTGCCAATGGCGCCCAGACAAGGCGAGGAGCTGAAAGCCAGCATCGAGAAAGACGCGGGGGTTCCACGCCCTGGCTGGGGATTTCGATGCAGCACATAATTGAAGCTTGAATACGAGCTTAGGGCTCAATCACTTCTGCAAGGCTTCAGATTCATTGTCCGTTGTCAGACAGACTCCAGACTGACGACTGTCTCCTGCTCAGCTGAGCGGGCAGTGAAGCCACAATGGCCGGCACTTCAGAACAGAGCGCCGCCTTAGCACGCATCCGAGCTTCGGCCACCGACGGTCGCGCCCACAACCCCATCTTCCGTCGCACTCAGCTCAAAAAGCTCCACGACACCGTCGTCACCCGCGCCGACGAGCTCGAGCGCGCCATCATCGCCGCCGAGGACACGGCCGTGACGCCGCACGACGCCCGCCTCGAGCTCTGCTTCGCCGTCCGCACCGTCCGAGAGCTCTCCGCCTCCCCACAGCTCGACGTCGCCCGGGCGCTCGAGCTCGAGTATTCCGTCTCCAGGGGCCAGGATGCCAGAGGCGCAAGGCGGCCCGTCGGCATCGTAGTGATTTCTGTGCCCCCCAGGGCTCATACGCCGGTCTACTCGGTCGTCTCCGCCGTGGCTGCGGCACTGGCTGGAGGTAACTGCGTGGTGTTGCAGGTATGCCTTTGATGATCCACACAAAAACCCAGGGGCTAACTCCGACCATAACACTCTTGGCAGATCGAGCAGACAATCCGGGGACTTCCGGCAATCATTAGCCATGTACTGACAGCGGCGCTGGACCGCAACACATTCACCGCCGCATCAGCAGCCGAGATCGACGCCGTGGTCAGGGGCAGGGATGATCTTGCTCACTTTATCATGGACAGCGACGCCGCGGCGGCGTCCACGCTCGTGCCAAGACCGGGCCTGCTACTCGTCTCCGCATCTCACTCCCGTGTCGCTGCCGTTGTAGAGCGTGACGCGGACCTAGAAAAAGCCGCCAGTGCGCTTGTGACCGCACGCTTCGGCTTCGGAGGCACTTCGCCGTACGCGCCGGACCTGGTTCTTGTAAACGAGTGGGCCCAGAAGGGCTTCCTGGAGGCCGTGATGAGGCACACTTCGAGACTCATCGCTGGGCATGCGGCGAGCGCGAGCGGCCACGCTCAGCTCGGGTCTAGCGGCGAATTACTGAAAAGGATCAAGTCCGAAGGCAAGGCAAAGGCGGTCTCCGAGGGTGACTTTGGTTCCGTCATGGTCGTGGATCAACGGTACTTCTTTCCCCAGAGCCGCAGCATTTCTCTACACGCAGCATGCAGCTAACTGCTGATGTGCAGAGACTCCTTCCTGCTCAAGGAAAAGATCCGTCAGTCGTGTCTAAACATCCACGCAGTGACGAGCATGGACGACGCCATAGATACGGTTAATGTGTAAGTGGCGCTGTCTAGATTTCGCTGCGCCGCCTCCACCACCGCGCTCGGCTTTGCTAACCTTATGACGCTGGCAACAGACATGGAAGAAACCTGGCTGCATATGTGTTTACCAAGAGCCTGGCCAACGGGAAATACCTGACCCAGTTTCTCGATGCGGACGTGCTGTTTGTCAACCAAATCCCCACGAGGCTCCTCGGTAATTGCCCTCCCGACATCCGAACTCACGTTTGGCAGAACGGTAACTCTGACATCTCTCCAAAAGTCGGGCCAGCGCATCCTCAGGGGCATCCCTTTGATCCGGCCCAGGCCAGCTTGTCGCCGGACTTATTCACGGCCCCGACGCCCGTGTACGTGGAGTCCGTCAGCAGCGCCCACGATTCACTAGAGAAAGCCGCCAGAGACGCGACACCGGCGTCAATGTCGGCCCTCGCCAGGGACCTCTCGAAGCCCCTGAAAGCGTTGGAGAGACCGCTGAAGCAGGTCCACGTAGGCTTCTTTGAGCAAGGCATCATGACCGGCGCGCTTCTTGTCGTCGGTACGGTTTGCACGGGCCGGGTTCCTAGGAATACATGGGTACCGGTTCATCGCCGCGAGGTCAAAAATGGGATGATGTGGGTTTGGAGCTCCGACAAGCCGGCGGTCGGCGGGAACGCTTGCTAGAAGAATAAAATCAGGGTCGTCTCTAATCTGGCGCCGTGACAACCCCTAATCCAACCACCGTGGGGCTCCCGCGCAACATTTTGCCTCCGGCACTCACGAGTGGGAGACAGCTCCCACTAGGTAGTTGGGCCCTCAAGGTGCATGGGGGGGGGGGGGGGGGGGGGGGGCGGGCGAGCAGGCCAAATCTCGTCCACCTCAAGTCGTCGAGATAGGAACGCCATCCCCAGAGAAATAAAAAGAACAAATTTTCCTACTTATGTTCCCACCGATATTACCACAGACCGCCCGATGGAGACCAGAGCTATGCCCCAGCTGATGCTGTCGGTGGGAGGGCCCACCCGCCCGCCTCTCATGGGTAAGTTTTGCTGCACTTCGAGTTCTCCCTTGTCTCCTGGCTTCCTTTTTGATTCTGGGTGCGCCTCCCTTGTTATGATTAAAGCCTACCGAGCGCTAGGAACTGCGTATCATCTCCAGTTGCCACCTTCCCACTTGAATAAGAGCACAGGTTATCATGCAAGCCTCCCTGTCCGAGCAGACACAGGCATCTACCACCTTGCCTACCATCTTACTGAGACGATCCCCAGGGCGGCCATTTCATTTCCTTAGGCTTTGCTTGAGACCGTCTAGTGTCGGCCTGTCGGAGAGTGTCGTTAACGGCGCCAATATCGTTGCCTGCCAAAGGGACTCGTCGATACAGAGCATCCGAGTATTCAAGACGGGCATCCCGCCAGTCAGCCATCTCTCCCATCTGACCACCATGGCTCCCACGCTCTCCGTCAACGCCACTCTCGCCGTGGCGAAAGCAGCACTGAAGAACTCCGCGACTGCGCTCGAGAACTTCACGGCCATGGTCGAGACCTCCCCAGCGCTGGCCGAAAACTCGACATCCGCCGCTACCGCCCCGGCCATGGCCCTCACCACGCAACGAACCCTAGCGGGCCACCTGGCGGCCATACTGGGAGCCGTCTGGGGCGCCATCTGTTCAGCCGGGAGATTTCTTGAGGACCTGTTCCTCGCGGTACTCCCTCCATGGCGTGCGTCCCGACCCCGAACCCGCCCATGCCATTCTCTCCATCCTGTTTGGTGACTCAGCTAACCTTTTCCTCCTCTTCCCGCTTAGATATCTGGCTCGTTCTGCTCTTTGCGACGAGCGCCTTTACGCTCACCGCCATCGCTTTATGGCGCCGAACCTTCCGCTTCATCGCCGCCGGTGCTGCCGTGCTGGCCACGACCGTCGAGTCGTTCCTCTCCGGAAGCGCCGGCTTTAGGCTCTCGACAGTGCTACTCGCCACATGCGCGGCATTGGCCATTGTAGCACCTTTTGTTCCAGCCCCGGAAGGTGAATGGCAGTGCCCGTTTGAGTCCCAGCGATCGAGAGGCTCGGCCGGACCCAGAAACCAGGGGCACCCCGTGCTGTCCGCGCTCAAGGCTGGCGGCGCCGTCGGATCGGCGGGGATCTCTTGGGGCTTCCTGCTGCGGTTTGTCGGCTGGGTTTTCTCATAGCAACTACTCCGTTTGATCGTATCAATGCCGAGCCAGGTTTTAACAGGGTTAGTAAGGGAGCGGTATGAGGGTAGGAGGTGGCTTGACAGACTGCCCAAATAAAAGTCAGCGGGTCCGCCACAGCTGATTGGGGTCTTTACTGCCCAAGCTTATCCTGTAGGTTTCCTTTCCCGTCTCCTGTTTCTTTTCCTGTTCCCCAATCTTTGTTTACACTTTTTCTTTGGGGTGGCGGCGCGGCTAAAAGCTGTCAACCTTTTCGTCGGGACGGCCACCCGATGGAGGGGACTACTTTGTCTTGGCCGCTATTGGGAAACACCCATATACCTCTCACATGTAGGCGCCTAAGTTTACACTTCGAGTTCGCCCTTGCCTTAGGGTTGGTTACCTGTTTGGTTCCGCGCGCGTCTTCCTTTTTGCGGTCAAACCCTGCCGAGCGCCACTAGTCCATACCATCCCCAGTTGCCGCCATCCGTCTTCAATAAGAGGCAAGCATGCAGGCCTCCTTCCCATAGCAAGCACAGGCACTTGACATCTTACGCACACGATCTCTAAGTACTTCTGTTCTCGGTCTTTAATCAGTCTCGGATCGTCCAGATCATCATGGCGCCCACAACGGCTATCAACATCACTTGCTCTGCGGCACGCGGCTCTCGCGAACTCGACGTCCGCCGCCGCCGCCGCCGCCGCCCCAGCACTGGCCCTGACTGCGCGCCGGACACTCGACGGCCACCTGGCGGTAATTTGGGCGACCGTTGGGGGACTGGTTTTCGCGTTGATCCCACCGTGGCGTGAGCTCCCGGCCTTCCCCTTTCCGATTTCCCCTACACTCAGGCGGCCGTCTCCATTCAGCAAGCTAACCCTTTGTCTTTTTCCCTCACCCGCTCAGATCTCTGGCTCATTCTGCTCTCCATAACCGGCACCTTTACATTTTTGGCCTTTGTCTGGTGGCCTTGCAGTTTCCGTGGCGTCGGCATCGGCGCTGCTGTGCTGGCCGCGGTTGGCGAATCGGTCATATCCGGCGGCGCCGGTTTCCGGCTTTCAACAGTGCTTTTCGCCAGCTGTACAGCAATGGCGATCACAGGACCCCACGTCCCGATCCCGGAAGGTGGATCGAAACGCCCGCTCAGGCCGGAGGGATCGAAAATGTCGAAGGCGTCGAAAGATGCGGAGGCGTCGAGAGACACAGAGGCGTCAAACGACTGGGAGGCGCCAGAGATTGATGACCACCCGGTTTTGCTTGCGCTTGCAGTTGCCGTGACGTCTGGGATCTTGGTGTTTTATCTCGGTTTCTCGTGGCGGATTGTCCACTGGCTGTTCCTTTCGTGAGCGCCCTGCAGACCATCCTAGACCTCTTCTCCTCTCCCTGGTTCCTTGCCCTGCTCCTTTCCTGTCTACTCTTCTGGTCCTGCCTTTTCGTTTTGTCCCCTTCCCAGTTTCGCTTTTTTGGCACCGTTTTCGTTTGCATCCCCGTTTGTCGTTCGCTTTGGGATCGATACTGGCTTGATTGCCGTCCCTCTCCATATCTGTTTCGCTGTGCTGCAATGCATGGCCCACACCGGGGTCGGCTTGGACGGCCTGCCGCATATCAAGGCAGCCAGTCGCGGTCCTCGTAGAGCCGCCTGCAGCTGCACATGTGTGCGCTGTTGGCCGTTTCACCGGCCATCCGTCTCTGTTGGTCCCGGAAAAGAAAATCATAAGCCTATCAGGCCCCATGGGAAGGTGCTTCGTGTCTGCCTCGGCCGCCTGCATGTCGGTCGCAAACACAACATAGTTGAGGTTGCAATTCCCAGTACTTTGACGGATTGCATCCCAAGGCTCTATAAAGCCGCCCCAGCTCCACTTCTGCGACTTGCAGTCATGTCCGTCGGCCACTTTTGACAACGATTCCCTCGAGCGAACCACTCGGCCGATCCATTCAACCAAGTATCAGAAAACACCCGAAATCAGGTCGACGAGGGAAGTTTCCACCATGTCTCCCATCCTAGCCCTTGCTAGCAAGCTAGGGGACGTCGAGCCTGGTCCCTTCGGCGAGAGTATATGGACAGCCATTTGGAAATGGATTTCCATGATGTGGGAGGGTTTCAAAGAGTGGATTCACCAGCCTCGTAAGCTCTTAGACTGGCCCTTCCAAATCAGTCATGTATCTTGTCGACTCCCCCGGGTCCTAACTGGTACATGATCTCCAACATCGAAGATACAGTGTTGCTGTGGGTGGTGATAGCATGGGTTATCACCTTCACCTTGGTATCCCTAATCCTGTGGACCGTGGGGTTCGGCCCAATTGGCATCGGCGCAGGTACAGTCGCCGCGGCCGTTCCAATCGTGGATGTACGGCGGCTTCACCCCTGCGGGCAGTCTCTTTGCCGTCTTTACTAGCATGGCCATGCTAGGGACCCTTAATCCGCTTATTGGTATTGCTGCGGCAACGGTTGCTACCTTTGTTGCAGGCATCGTGTGGGTTTGTGTCGTGGGTCGTTAGCCCACAGGGAGAGCTTCTTTAACACCATCCATCTACATCTACACCCCAAGCTAAACATCACCTTCCACAAGTCGGGTATCAAACATGAGACAACACGCAACCATTGCGGCCAACCTGAACAGCTTTCGATCGAGGTATGGAAGGGCAATTGGGGGGCGCCAGGTTGGCGAACGAGCGTCAGGATTAGGTGATCGAGCAGACATGGCGGGAGCGCCTCGTACGTGTCGCTAAAGCAGAAACAATCTACTAGACTGGAGCTGCAAGATGCGGCTCGATCCCTAGAATCCGAGACCCTTGGGACCGTCAGGCGATCGTATCCGTGTTCCCTTGCGACCGTTGTATTTTCTCTGATCAGGTGCAGCGTTGCACTTCACCACGATGCCAGTGCAGGTGGCCGATCCCGCTTGCGTCTGGGCGGCGCCTGACGTCACGACATTTGCTGTTAGACAACCGCACGCAAATAATGACATCAAGTGGCGTCCAGCAGGAGGCAGGGAGATTGAACAAACAACGATCCCACAGGAAGAATAAAAGGAAGGAGTACCAGACGGTTGCTGGAGACAACATAAAACCTTGGGCAACTCAATGTTCTGACCCTCCCAATATCTCGGCTCCCTACCCATCTAGCAACAGATCTCCAGCAACGAACGACGGAAAACAGAACATCGCCTCCCATAACAAGTACTTCGCCCAACCTCCATCACCATGTCGAGCGGTTTCTCCAACACCTCCACGGGTGACAAGCCCGCCGACCCTTACAAGGCGAAGAACCTCGACACCGATTCGTCCGTCAAGGAGAAGATCGACGATCTCAGCCACTTCATCTCGGCCTGCAAATACGGCATGATGACCACGCGCGACGCCAAGTCTGGCTACCTGGTTTCGAGGTGCATGGCCCTCGCCGCAAAGGTAACCCCCTAAACAACCCTAGAGATATGCTACTACTGGGCCCTCAAGGTGGCGCGAGATCGCTAACGGGGTTCAACCTCTCACGCGCCAGGAAACCGGCGGCATCGACCTCCTCTTCCACACCAACACCGAGTCGGGCAAGACGGACGAGCTGGCGAGCGACCCACACGTCAACATCTCCTTCACCAACAGCTCGGGCGAGTGGGCGTCGGTCTCGGGCGCCGCCACGGTCGAGACGGACCGGGACCTGGTCCGGAAGCACTACTCGCAGGACCTCAAGGCCTGGGTCGGCGACCTGGGCGACGGCAAGCACGACGGCGGGCCCGAGGACCCCGCGATCGGCATCATCCGCGTCCGCACCAACACGGCCACGTACTCGGTCACCAACAAGAACTTTGTGAGCCGCGCTGCCGACATCGCGCAGGGCGCCGTCACGGGCAAGGCCCCCACCATCCAGAAGCTGCGCGAGATCTCGGAGGGTGAGATTGAGCTGTGGAGGAAGGCCAACTAGGCAAGAGGAATTACAGATGAGCTTGGTGTGCAAAAGCCGGGGGTCATGAGTTGCATGATAGCCACAATAAAATCGGACCGAGACTCAAATACTCATGAAGGAAGCAGCTGAATGGCTGTACGTTGAAAATCGGATTCCCATCCGTTTAGGGCTTTTTTTATTTTTTATTCTCTTGTGGTTCTCATGTGCTCGGCTGGTACTTCGCCTTCCATATGCGGCCCCAGTTTCCTTGTCGACGGCAAACTCGCGCACAAAGTCGTGCTCCAGCTCATGCGTGCGGCTTCCCAGCAGCACCAGGCTGTGCAGCGGCGGACCTAGCGCGTCGTCAGCGTCGCACAGCTCCTTGAGCGTGCCCGCAACGAACTTCTCGGTTTTGCCGCCGACCCTGGCGGCGCCGATGGCGAGCGCATCGGGCCCGCAGACGCCGCCTCGGCCCCGGCCTTGACGCGCTCCTCCTCGACCTCGAGCATCTGGCGGGCGCAGGTGCCGACGCTCATGAAGCGGGGCGGCTCGTAGACGAGACGGCCGCGGGCGAGGGACTCGAAGTTTGGTTCCTTGACCTTGATGTCGAGCAGGACGAGCGTGTGCAGGCCAAGCCTGCGGTTCTCGGCCACGCGGTCGTAGAAGCTGGCCGGCCGCCAGTTGTCGGTAAAGAAGACCATGCTGACCGTCTGACCAAAGTTGTACAGCTGCAGGCCGCAGGCGCCGATGCCCGACATGATGGAGGCGTTGGGACCGTGCGGACGGGGATCTTAAGCTCGCGAGCACGGAGGACGAGATCGGTGTGCGTGGTGGCGCTGTGAGGGGGGGGGAGAGTGTTAGTCTAGCGGCTAGGTAGGAATCTGGGTTACGCTCAGGGGGGGAGGGCTGGGAGGGGGGACGCACCCAAACGGATCGCCAACGACAAGGAACGCGACATCTTCGGTGTCTGCGCCGCGGAGGATGGCGTCGCTGTTCGACTCGACCATCTCGCGGTCGGCGACTTCTATTGAGCGGCCATAGTAAGACTCCTACTGTTCACCACAGGCTGCCAGTCAGTGGTGTCGCCGTGATACGTAGGTAGGAAGGGCATGTGCAGGGGGGCCAGCTGGGCGCGAGCAGACGCACCAGAGTGGGCTGGTCCACGAGGAGGATGCTAGTATAGGCCTCGAGGTAAACCCTTGATGCCTTTTTCACAATTTCTAGCCCCTTGACCGTAATATCGGTCTCGTCAGAGAGGCCGAGGCCGATTAGGTAGAGCATCGTGGAATTTGGGGGCGTGCAACGCGCAAAACTTGGGGAAGGCTGTCACAAATCGACCCACGCCGCGAAAAATGTTGTCGCGGGGTATCAAGGTGGGATGAGATGGAGTGGACTTCAGCATCGCGCGTCCGCAGACGCAAGGCGGAGGTACTGACTAACAGTGGGTCTCAAAACCCATCAATGATGTCGCGATCCACTTTGATCCCTGCGTCGGTTGCGGAGCTCGGGCGGAGCTTCGAGTTTCGTCGATCCCGTCGGTCGGGTTCATCAGCCAAAGGCTGCTCTGATTCTGGCAACAGCATGCCACGACCTAATTGCAACATACGACTTTCCAGCGATTACGAACCGCGCACCAAAAGCTGCAGACAGACGACGGCTTCTCGCCACATTTAAGACGGAAAACATCCCTTAGCAGAGCTACCTGCACCGGTCGAGGCTGCAGCATCCCGGCCGACAACAAAACAAACAAAACACACCACATAGCTCATACACCTCCGGTCCTAACACACACACAAACAGCCCGCCATGTCCACCAGTAAGAACGGCTCCGCCTACGGGCAGGCCGCGGCGACACGTCGTTCCGGCGGACGCGCGACGTGGGCGAGTACGCCGAGAAGGCGGCCAAGCGCGAGGCGGACGAGGCGGCGGAGCGCAAGGCGCGGTACGAGGCCAAGCTGGGGGCAAGAAGTACCACAAGCCCCTGACGGGCGCCGAGGAGTACACGTCGGCGCGCTCCGACGTGATGACTTTAGCGCGCAGGTCGGGCGGGTGCAGCTGGTCGCCGCGGGCGCCGGCCAGGGCAAGCGGGGCGGGCGCGGGCTTCTACTGCGAGGCGTGCGACCTGACGTTCAAGGACAACATCCAGATGCTGGAGCACATCAACACGCCGCAGCACCAGATCGCGACGGGCCGCAAGATGGAGGTGCAGGCGGCGTCGGCCGAGGAGGTGCACGCGCGCATCGAGGCGCTGTGGCGCCGCCAGGAGGAGAGGCGGAAGCAGCAGGTCTACAAGCTCGAGGAGAGGCTGGAGGTGCGCAAGGAGGAGGAGGAGAAGGAGAGGGAGAGAAGAGGAGGAAGCGCAGGGAGCTCGGGACCGCAAGAGGGCCGAGAAGGAGGCCGCCGCGCAGGTCAAGCCGGAGTACGGCGACGACGTCAGGATTGAGGGAGAGCATGAGGAGGACGACATGATGGCGATGATGGGCATATCTGGCTTTGGATCGTCCGGCCAAAATAGTGATTGATGTTGTTACGGCTGGCGGATGTTTGAGCAGCGTTTCATTGATTCGGCAACTTTGTGATACCCCAGATCGCAAGAGAAGAACGAACTCTCTCGCATAAAGTCTGATATGTTCCTGGCCTGGCAAAATGCCCCGGATGCGACGAGTTTGCTTTGCCGCCAGGTTTGGTTACGCAGAGCAAAGGCTTGCGAAATGCAGAGTCAGGGGTGAAACATCACCAAAATTCCTTGTGCATACCATGTCGAAAAGGAAATGGAAGAGGCGATGAGGTTGGTGGCACTGTATACGAAACCAGAAAGTTGGTCCGCAGCAGTGAGACCTCCGGGTTAGAAGCCCTTTCCAAGCTCGGCTATGGCCCAAGGGGAGGCAAGAACGCGGAAAACAGGGGTCTCAAATCGGATGGAGACGTAGGTCTCAACAATAGAGGAAACAATTACAGAAAACAAAGCCATTGTTTTTCGAGTAGACTCGAGACATCGCCAGGGTCGCGCCCGTGGCCAACACCGTCACTAGAACCACATCGCAAGGGAGCCGGCGATTCAGCTCAGCACCTGGCCGCTCCGACGGGTCCTGCAGGGTCAGCGGATCCCTGTCCAGCAGATCGCCGACCCCGCCAACGTCGCCGCCCTAGAGGTAGTCTCGGTGAGGGCAAAGTCGAGCCGCGTGCCGAAGCCGCCTCGGAAGACATAGACCATCAACATTCAGCCTAACTGTGATCAGAAACTGCCACTAGCCGGGGCATCCGCCGAATTACCTGCTGGCCCGCTTCGCCATCTCTCGGCCTGCCCACATCACCTACACCTGCTGCCGTCGCCGAGACTTCAACTTCCAATCCCCGTCCCGTCCTTTCCCCGACGAACCCTGCCGTCACCCTTCGCCATGTCACACTCGGGCGGCTCCTCGTCGGCGTCCGCCCCCACCGCCGCCTCGCTGCTGCTGGGGCGGCAGCTCAAGCAGATGAGGACAGACAAGGATATCCCCGGGATATCAGTCGGGCTCGTCGACGACAACAACCTCTTTGAGTGGGAGGTGATGCTCATGATCAGTGACGATGTAAAGTACTACGGTGGTGCGTATTCCATTCCCCTCCATGTCCTACCTGTCCTACACAGCACACCACTACATCCTCTATGCCTAGGTAGTACCTCCCTACTGACATCCCACCCCCCAGGAGCAAACTTCCGCGCCCGCCTCTCCTTCCCGGCCACGTACCCGCTGCTGCCGCCCAAGCTCGTCTCCAGAAGCCGGTGCCCTTCCACCAACGTCTACGACAACGGCCTGCTCTGCATCAGCATCCTGCACCCGCCGAGGAGGACAAGTACGCTACGAGGCCGCGTCGGAGCGCTGGAGCCCGTCCAGACCCCCGAGACCATCCTGCTGAGCGTCATCAGCCTGTTCGCGAGCCCAAACGACGAGAGCCCCGCAAACGTCGAGGCCGCCCGCCTCCTGCGCGAGGACGGGAGGGCAGGAGCAAGGAGTTCAGGCGCATAGTTAGGCGCTGCGTCAGGGAGAGCCTGGGGGAGGACTGATTCGGATGGTGATGTTTGGGAGGGTGTTCCCATGTGAACGTTCTCGTGAGACGCACTGCCGAGGACATGACCCGGCCAGGAGGCACGTCCGGTCTGGCGCTTCCCTGGATATGACGGACCGGCGTTTCTGGAGTTTGCGGAGTGCTAAACACAGCGTGGGGGTGGTATTGTTTTGGACAGCAAAATTAGCGCACCTTCAGCATAAATTGGTCCTCTTTTTTTCTTGTACATTTATTTTCGTCGTCATCATGGGCGACACCCGGGCATATCCGCATAACCAGCATTGAAGCAAACCATGGCCACAGGATCGTAGGAGCCGAGACATCAGGAAGGGTGTGGGTGGGTTGAGGCAGAGATTGGCCACGAAAAAACTCTGCTTCAACGGCCCAGACCTAAATGGGCTAATCAGAAACAAAACCAAGAATCCGCGCAACTGACGCGTTCCACTCGTCCCAGCGCCTGCTCCCTCCTGCGTCGCGCCCCTGCGGAGCGCGGCGAGCTCGGCCTGGCCGTCGATCCCGAGCAGGCGCACCAGACGGCGGCCAACTCGCCGGCCGTCCGAAACCGCAGCCGTTTTGGCCCTCCCTGACGAGCTCCGAGAAGCTCTCGTACCCGGAGTAGGCGACGACGGGGAGGCCGGCGCCGAACATGTCGACGACCTTCATGGGCAGGTCGACGCCGGAGCTGGACATATGCAGGCACACGCCAGGTCGGCCGAGGCCAGCAGGGCGGCGTAGTCCTCGTACGACAGGAAGGCGGTGCGGATGGTGACGCCGGGGACGAGGCCGTCGGCCGTCATCTTTGCGATCTTGTCCTCGTACATGGCCTTCTGCGGGCCCTTGCCCGTGATGACAGCGACTACGGGCGTGGGTGGCGAGGAGCCGCTCTGGCTCCGCTGTGTGTCGTTGGCGTACTGCACTAGGGCGCTGAGCAGCAGGTTGAAGTCCTCGTCGGGGGTCCACGAGGTGCTGCTGACGACGAGGCGTATGTGGCCGTCCACAATGGCGGCGGCGAGCTCGCGGGACTCGACACGCGACTCAGGACCTCGAGCCGCGTCATGGGGTTGTTGATGGGCTGGAAAATGTCCGGGGGCCGGTCGTGCATCGTCACGATGGGGGACTTGATGCAGTACGGCGCCGCGCGGAGCTGGCGGGCCATGGCGTGCGTCACGGTAAGGTTGGCGCTGCCGGCACGGCCAAAGATGCACTCGTAAAGCTTGGAGACGAGCACGAATGGGTGCTTCGCCCCGCGCGTGCCGGACAGATGGTCCATCCGTAGTTGTGCCAGTCAATGAGGAGGTGTGTGTTGCGGCACTTGGCGATGATGGCTGCGATCGCCAAGGTCGGGATCGACGGCGGGTTCTACGGAGTGGGTGCATCAGATTATGGTATACACATGGGGTTTGGGGGAGCGATCCATCAACGGTATATGGCTCTCCTTGGAGAAAACATACCTGGATAAGCAGCCATTGCGCAGGGGGCGCCTCATATCCCAGGACGTGAACGAGCGTGAAGATTTGCCAGATAACCTTGAGGGGCCCTGAGATGATGAAGGGGATTGATTTGGAACGCAGCACTCGCGAGGGAGATCCAGCGAGTGGATCTTGACCTTGGGATGGCCAAGCAATGCGGGATGGGGTGTAGTCTCTGTATGCCACATGGATGAGCCCCGAGCTATTCGTTCTATGGCCGCAGCAATGCAACACGACTGCAGCACCTAGTACTGGCGACTACTGACCTTGGTAACCGATAAGGTCGACCCGTCCGCCGTGTTTGGCAATACTCATGGCATGATATTGCATGCGCGGGCTCCGCCCGATGTCGCCCAGGACTAGAACCTGCACCGAGACATTTGTTTTGGAGCCTGGTCCCGCTGATGGGGACCGCCTGTATCTCGACGGCAGCAAGACGAAGAGCGCGACGCACGAGGCGATGGCGCAGAGAAGAATAAAGGAGAGCAGCATCTCCTGGGTCAGACGGCGCCGCGATGCGAGCGATGCTGTCTGGGCCGTTGCGATTCGAAAGTTCACCGTTGTAGCACAGAAAGTCGCAGCAGAAAGTGAAACGGCAAGCGAAATGACCGTTAGCACGGCAGATATACTGCGTGCGGACCGCGGCGGTTAAATGGAATTGTCGTTGCCGTCATTGAGGTTGGACAGGAGGATCTGGAGATTCAATGCTGTCTTTCGCGCGCTGCGCTGGTGGAAAATTGCCCGGAAATTTTGTTCCCTGGTGACACACACCAAGGAGGCTCCAGGCTGCCTCCAAGCTCCAGGTGCATTTGGCACGCGCCGCGCCTGCTTCCAGGCTACTTGTTAATTTGCCTCCACGGGCTTCCCTTCTCCGCTTTATAACGATGCGTTAGGGCGGGTACTTTGCCCTGATTAATAACAACCCGCTAGCGGCCGCGTGCAAACAGAGCTTCGAGGCTTTGGGCGGTAAAACGCCCGAAGCCGTTATAAAAAAGGCCGGATTGGCCGCGGGCTCGACGGACTAAAGTAATGTGTCGCAGGAGCTCCCGGCTATGCAGGCCGTTTTTGGCATTTTCAACGAGGATGGGAAGCCTACTAAGTGGTCGCTACATACTCCTAACTTTAAAGGCGCCGCCAAGTCGCGGTACAGCTTTAACAAGGCTATTATAATGTCCAAAGCCCTGGCCGGCGTCGCTGTCGATGTCCTTACTGTCGACGGCTTGGTTGCTAAGATTAAAAAGGATTTCAAGAAGGAGATAGGGAGCAGTGGGGTGCAAAAGCTAAAATAGATTCGCCGCCGGTACTTGGAGAACTAATCCGTAAAGGCCGGCCGTGGGCTTGGTAGGACCAAGCCACGCAGACCAAGCCACGCAGACCAAGCCACACAAGCCACACAAGCCACACAAACCAACAAACAAACAGATCGATAGAACAGCCATTCCACGACCGGGATAACCGGATCGTAGGAGGATTTTTGATCTTAGTCTTGAAGGTTCAAACTCTTCCCGCTTGAAAAAGACCATCCATCGCGCCACGATAAAGTGGGGGGGGGGGGGGGGGGGGGGGGGGGGGGGGGGGTGGGGGGGGGGGGCAAAGATGGTGGGCCATTGTCCTCGGCTCGAGTTCATCTCTTCCTGCGTGATTATTTTACCACCAGCCAAAGTGCCAGGAAAGCCGTGTGTATGTTGACATGATGTTGCAAGGGTAACAGCTGCGATATTGTATGTATTGGAATTGGAGGGGAAATTACTGGGGTGGCCGGGTAAAGAACGATCTTGTGGGAGTGCCTCGGGCACCTCAGTGCACGCGCTTTCTGCCTGCCTAGATCAGACAGCTCCAGGCAGCCGAACCAGAACGAGAACAACGGACAAAAAACACGTTCTTCCGACCGACGGTGCGTTGCACCACAGACAGATCTAGTGCCTCGGTGGGGGTGGCAATGGATCACACGGTACGCCCCGTCTAAAATGGGCTGAGTGAACGGGAAGGGTCCCATCGGCGCGCAAAAGGAGGGCATGACGACCATCGCTGACGGCACCAACAACACATTTATATTTATTCCTTTGCGACATGGAACAAACAGAGCTCTCTCGCCCTCTTTTTTCCTCACCCGAGATCAACCATTACGCTCACCGACGTTGTCCACTCACCCCATCGAGGTCCGGTCCGAAAAGAACGCCTAATGCCGTCGTCCAGTGCCGCCTCGAGGTTTGCTAATACCAACGACTTTCTTCGCCTCCTAGCCCAGCAGGTAAGATTGCAAATCCCACCCTGCTCAACCAATAGCCGCAGACGAGGCGCGCAGGGGTAGAATCTCCCAGCTGACGAGGCGCCAGATCCACAGCCAAGCCCTCCTCGCCCACCTCTGTCGCGTCAACCGGCAATTCAACGCCACCTTTTCCCCGTTTCTGTACCACGAATGTGACATCCGAAACTCGTGGCGACTGCCTGGTCTGCTGAAAAACGAAAGCGCCTATCTCGGTCATACGAAGCGGCTCTCGGTGAAACCTCGGGATAAATACTCCCGCTTCGACAACCACAATGTGGCTGCCGCCCCCGGCTCATCCAGAAGATGCCGGCGTTGTAAGTCTTCGAGTAAGGAAGGAAGGGAACCCCGGTCAGTGCACGCGTGGATGTCATCAACGACAAATGCTGACCATGCTGTCAAACAGGTGGGCGGGTCTCCCGTTGTCGGCCGATGCCCCAAGCGCTCAAGTCGTGTGTGAAGCTCAAGGCCGTCCACATTACGTATCCCGACGAGATTGAGGAGGATATCTTCGGCATCGGAATTGATGATGGAGAGATCGACGAACAGGGTATCTCCGAACACGACAATTATTGGAACAAGGACAATTTCGAACCCCGCCGCCTCTTTTACGTCCAGGACTTGTCCGCCCTGGCCGGCCTCGAATCCCTCACCCTTGACAACATGTACGGCAACCTGCACCTGTGGGAGGACCACCTGGCGCTGATTCTCCGGAACTCACCAGGCCTCCGCAAACTCCGTCTGTCCATGTGTAGCCAGGCGGCTATTCGTTGCGGTAGAAGCGCCGCCATTCCCTTCGATCCTTTGGGGTTTTTCGACCGTATTTGCGACGCATACGGGATTCCTCCAGAGGAGCGATGCCGGTTATCCCCCTTCAGCTGCGCTCCTTGTGTTGCGGACTAGGGGTGTACCCGTCCTCTCAGGACTCACTCGTCAAGCTCGCCGACCTGTCACATCTTGAGGAGGTGCACTTCGAAACCGCAGACATAACCGATGACGCGGGTTGCTACTACTATTTGTGGGATGGCGCGGACGACGACTCCGTCATCATCTTCGGCGTCTTCCTCTCCCCCGCCACCTGCCCAAACCTGCGCAGGTTCTCTGCCGACCAGCTTGGGGCAGCATCTACGCGCGCTTACAGGAGTTGAAGGAGAACGACCCGTGGTTTCTGCGCCGACTTATCGTGGAGCTCGGCGACTTGACCGAAGAAGACTTCGACGTGGATGCTCTGCTCTGTCCGGGCATTGAGGGTACGAGTGAGGCGGCGAGTCCGACAGCATGGACAAGGGTAGAGAGCGGGCCGTGGATTCTCTGCCCGGTGGGGACAAGCGAAAGCCCAGGCCGGCAAGGAGCATCGTGACCTTGATAAGAACCGCGCACGCTGCTGTGCTACTCGCCGGCAAAAGATGGAAAGCTGGTGGCACAGAGCTCCTCGACGTTAGCAAGCCTGACCGAAGGACAACCTCCCGCGCTCGCTTCCTGTCCTCTTGATTCGTTCTCTTGATCAGGATTGATTCTCCCCCTCCTTAGCGCCCAACGGCCCTTTTGCAATGTCCTCCTCCATCAATCTCATCTCCCTCCTGTCCGCCGCCGGCCTGGGAGCCGCGCTCGCCGTTCCGGGTCCTCCCACCCCCTTCGGCTCCTCCGCCCTGGGCTCCCCGCTTATCCAGAAGCGCGCTTGCGGAGAGACGGCGGTCCTTGTGTTCTTTGGCAGGAACGGTGGCACCCCCAAAACGTTAACATCGACGACGTCGCCTACGCAGCCTCTTTCCTGCGCAACATCGCCAAACAAAACGAAGGCACCCCAGGTGTATTCTTTACCAGTTGAGTCTCTCTCTCTCTATCCTCTCCCTTTCGTCATCCCCCCTTGTCAAGCCTTTTTCCCTCCCTCCTACGTCATACTCCTCGTTTCTTTTCCCATTCACCTTTCTTCCTCTTCCTTCCTCCTCTACCAGAACCCAAAAGCAACCGCACTATCCCTCTGGCCATAATTATTGCTCAGGTAGTCGCTGCACTGTTTACAAGCTCTATTATGTCCCTCAGTTAACGCGTGTACTCCGAACCAGTGCCCGCCGGTTTCAACTGTGAGGAGTAGCAGCTGCTTCTCGAGTTTGGCGAGACAGTCATGTCCTTGGCCAAGCACATCAACCCCGCTACAACTCGTCGATACTCTACGAGGACATCGCCACCGCCATCGACGGCGGCGAGAGCCCCACCGAGGAGTCGCGCGCCGCCTCGCTGCTGGACGCCTGCGGCTCCGACGGCGGCATGGTGGGCATCAAATTCGACAAGGCGAACCCGGCTTACAATACGGCGGCTACAAAGCTGGCGGTGGCCGCCCGGATGGCATCCTGGTCAAGATTGTGCATTCGCCGTTGTGAGCGCATCAGCGTTCGGGGGGGAGGGGGCCGCGGACTGACGTGGCACATAAGCGGACGTACAATCGAGTGTGAGGTGGATAAAAACCCTAGTAATTATAAAAATAACGTGGTTCACCAGCAAGTCGGTTAAACCAGTAAGTCGATCAATTTTGGTCGCGACGCGACGCGTTAACTTTCCACCTAAACATTTAACACCTGCGCGATGAATTCGCAATCCAAAAATTCTAAAGTAATCCTTGCTTTGCTGGCAATTAAAAATAATCCGAAAATTAGTTTGCGCGTTGCAGCGAAACTTTATAATGTTTTTTTTTTTTTATTAAACGATTAACGCCGCGGCCGAATGGTTTAATACGATAGCATACCTAAATTACGGAAATTAACGGAATTTGAAAAAAAGTCGTTTATTAAATACATATTTAAATTAAATTTTAACGCATTTTTTCCCCGGCTTTTTAATGTTAAAAATATAGCTAACCGATTGTTCGCTAAACGTAACGCGGTTACCGTTGGGATTAACTAGGTCGCGAATTCGTTAAACGCTTTTTAAAGCTCGATACGCGTTGGATTAAAAATACGATTATTAAAAAGCTAAATGCAAAAATCCTAAAGTTATTTTTGCGTGGTTTAATTTTGTAGGAAATATTATAGCTAAATATAGCATTTTAAATAATACTAACGTGGTTTATTAGTAAGTAACGCATATTAGCGGGTAACGCACTTTAAAATCTTAATAAACGCGAATTTCAATACTTTTTTTTAAAAAGAATTAATGCATTTAGGTAAAGTTAGGTGCATAAACCTTACTTATCCCGCACTACTTACCTTGTATTACCTACCCTGTACTTTGTAATATGGAAAAAAACGACCGATAACGTGCTATAACGCTTAAGTTAACCGTTGTGGGGCTACTTAACTTATTTACCTTGCACTCGTTAAAAAAAAGTGAAAAATGCACAAGTTAAATTTAAAGCCTAACGTAAAAATGGCTGTAATAGCTGTGGGTCGATTTTTTAATTTCCTTATATAAAATAATTTATAAGAAAATCGCGTGCGGCATTAAAACCCTTTATGCGGGGGGCCCGCGGGATCGATATTAAAAGGTATATAAAAAGGCTATTATTAACGCGCCCTTTTTGCAATATGTTACAATCAAAGGTTCTTTTAGGGTAAAGCACTTCGGGGTGGAAAAAACAGTATCGCTAGTGCTAGTGGACCGGAAAACACGTAACTTAAAAGGATAATTTAATTGCTTACCTTAAAAAATGCTTAAAAGCTAACTTAAATAAATTAATGTTAAAACTTAGTTAAAAGCTACTTAAAAAATAAGAAATCCATCCTTTATATACACGCTATTTTTCTTTAGTAATTTTTAAATTTATAGCTTTGTTATAAATCCACAAATCTGGTTTGGATTTGTTATTTTGTTACAAATCCACAAATTCGGCTTGGATTTGTTATTTTGCTATAAATTTACAAATTTTAGCTTTTGTCCACGTAACTTTACGTGTTTTAACGTAAAGCGGGGGCACCATTTAAAGCCCTTTTCCATCCTATTGTTTTAAAGCTTACATGCTAGTTATAACATTAGGTTTCCCTTTTTAGGCCAAATGTTTTTAACTACGTTTTATCGCCCCGCTTTTTATTAATAGTAAGTATTTTCCTTTTTTACTATCTTTTTATCCCTTTTTTATTTTAATAAAATATTTAGTCGGGTGCGAAAACGTCTTTTTGCGAAAAAAAACCGTTAATTGCAAAAAGCTTTTAACAACTGTTTTTTTTTTTAACGCTATCGAAATGCTTTCCTATTCCTATTATTACGAGGTTTTAAAACGGGAAACGTGCGAAACTTCGCTTTAAAACTCGTCCCGTTATATGGAATGCCTTTGGATTAACCGGTCGGGATGCGATATTTTAAACCCCTCGCTTTTTAAATTTTAAAATGTTATCGTTTAGCATTTTAAATTTAAAACTAAGCTAAAAAAGGCGAAAAAAAAAGGTTTTCCGTTTTCCGAAATAAATATAAATATGGTTTGAAAAAACAATACGTGCGGTACGTCGTAGCATTAACTTAATAAAGGAATTAAAGCGTATTAAACGAAAAAGGCCGACCGGGAAGCTTGTTAAGCTATTTCGCAATTTAACCTTTTTATAACTTTTGCCGTTTTTTTAACTGGCAAGCGTTTAAAGTTAATCCTAACCTGGACCTGCTTGTTTTATTTAAACCGGGTAAGTGCTAATTCCGACAACTTAATAGTAAAATGGTATTATTTATAACACCCATTTTACAAATCCCGCGTTCGATTTCCGGCTGGGTTAAAGTTAATCTTTTTTACAAATGCTTTTCGTTTGCTCGTTTAAGTATATGTCAAAAGTGGCCTGGAGTTACGTGGGTAGCAACTGTTGCCCCACAGCTTCAGGCTTATGCACTGGCCCTAGTATTTTGGCCCTCGCGTGCCTTAGCCCGCGATAAAGTAAAATAGCCAAGCAACAAGAACCAATCACTTCGGGTGCTTATCGTCGCGCACTTCGATCAAGTTATAAGCCCTCGCGTCGCTGTTAACGATATCTTTACCTAATTAGGAAAGATTAACAGTGCACGAGTTGTTTCCCGTTGTTTGCGTTTTCCCGCCGTGGATTACGGGCGAAGCGCAGCAGTTAAAAACCGTTAAACGATAATTAACAAAGCCGCGTTCGGCGCCGATTAGCAATTATAACAAAGCAATAACAATAACCTTTTTAGCGCTTAAAAGCACTGTTTTCCTTGCAATTTAACGCTTTTGTACGCGTTAAAAGTGCCAACAAAGCCGCCGAAATGGCGGAATACCGCGAAGTTGCAGTAAAAGTCCCGGACTTGCTAGGGCTTTTTAACCTAAAAATATAAAAGCGCATTATTCGGGTGCATTTAACCGCTTCCCGTAATATCTCTTTTATATTTGCTAACTTGCCGGCTAAGCCGGCTAAAACGGAAAACGATAAAGCTGTACAGTTATAAGCTTTTAGGAAAACATTAACATAGTATTATATTCGTAATAATATCGAAAGGTAATTACGGATTTGAAAAAGGCCGGCTAAAACCGCTTTAAAAAACGATAAAAATTAAAATTTAAAAGCTTTTTAAAATAAAGTAATTAGCATATTAAAATTACCGCTAACGGCCGTTTCGACGCTTTAATTAACGAATATTATACAATTTCGGTGGAAAAGTTCGACGGTAACGTCGAAAAGTATACGAACCGCTGGTTACAAGTAAAACAGGCTTTAAATTAAACTAATATTAACATTTTAAATCAAATGCTTATAAAAAGCCTCGTTAACAGGCTTAGCGCTATTTACCCTTTTGCGGTGGTTATAACTTTAAGGAATTGTAAAAGCGAGCGCCGCATTCCCGCTAACTTTATTTCGAAAATGCTCGAAAATACGGCGGTTATAAAAGCCTCGGAGTTAAAAGCCATAGTTAACATTAACAAAAAGCCGGAAAGATTTTAAAAGCCGAGGGAAAAGCCGAAACCTTACAGTAAAAAGGGTTGCACTATCGTTTCGCGTGTTCCCCACTACGATAAGTGCGGTAAACATTACAAAAGCGGCGACGATAACTGCTAACTTTTGCACCCTAAGCTCGAGGAAGCCTAAAAAGCCAAATATCCGGAGCGGCGCTTTTAGCGAAGCAATAAGGCAGCTAACGAAGCTACAGCTAACCCGAAAGCTGCCGACCATACTAGTAGTGTGCCGGTTAATTAAAGCAATGCTAGCTAATATAATATGCCAATACCGTTTTAAACAATATTAACAATGCCCGTAACGCCGTAATAATCGATTCCGGCTCGTTTAAGCACCATTTTAACGATTGCAAGTGGTTTACCTCGCTAAAAAAGCGCGAGGTCCCTTATAACGCTACTACGGCTAACGGCGTCGCCCAAGTTTCCGTTTAAAAAAGCACCGTTAAAATGCATTAGCGTAATAAGGCAAGCGTTATTACAGTTACCTTACAAGCAATTTTTACGCTTAAATCCCTTTTTAACTTTTTAAACTTTGGCAAAATGCGTAAAGCAGGCTTAAAAAACGATTAAACCGATTATTTCGTAACGCTTAACGGCAAATGGTTAAACAGTTACCAAATTAACAATAACGTATTAATTGCTAACGTTAACGTGCCCGTAAGCACGCTTTCGGGCCTTATAGTTTTAAGCAACGCATTTAACGAAAAAAACCGACCGGCGGAGGTTAACGCACCGACCACGATAAAACGCCCGGTGCTTTACGTAATAATGCATCGGCGCTTAATGTATGCTAATAAAAAGGCGGTAATAACGGCTTACCGCGCTGCAAGCTTTAAAATTAGCTATTTTAAAGCATTAAAGCATATTTGTAACGGTTGTTTAAAAAGCAAAACAACGTAAATTATCGGCAATCGTTACTTTTATCGCACTACCCGCTTTTTAAACCGTATTTATATAAATACATTAACCATTTCGCCTTTATACGGCGGATATAATTACGCCGTTTATATTATTAATAAAGCAATTACTTTTAGCTAAGTGATTTTTGCAATTAGTAAAGCTAATACGGAGATTTTTATAAAGGTTTATAATTAAATTAACTATATTAAACTTTAGTTAAGTATTAAAATATAAGCAATTTATACGAACGGTAGCACGAAGTTTAACCCGGAAAAGCTACAAGCCGATTACACTGCTTAAAGCAAAACCTGCGAAATTAGCCCGGCGCGATGCCCGAAAATAAACAGCATCGTTAAGCGTATTAACCGCACTATACTTAACACGGCTCGTACCGGGATTAACGCTAACGGCTTATATAAAAGTATTAGGTATATGCTTTGCAAATAACGAAAAAAATGCTAAACTACATTTTAAATACGGCTTTTAATAGCAAAAAAAGCCCGTACGGCGTAAGCAAAAGCAATCGGCTTTAACAAAAAGTATTACCAACCACTAATCCGTACTTTCCGCATTTAAAACGCGGTTGTTTAAATGCTAATTAAAAACGGCAAATAAGCTAAAGCTAATAAAATGGCTTTTAAAAAACGAAAGGCCGGCTTATAAGCTAAGAAAGCCTTTATAACGAAATCCTACTAGTTAAGCCGGACGGTATTAACAAGGTTTTCCGTTACCGTAACGCACGAATTAATAAAAGTGCTGGTAAACGCGGAAATCGCCTTATAATTTTGTTAAAAAAGCGATTACTATTAATACGGTTAACGAAGCCGTTATTAAAAACTTTTACTTTACAATAGGCATTTAAGTTTACAATACTAGCCCAATTATTAATTTTACCGATAATAACGATGGTAATACCGGTGTAACTAGCGATATTACCGGCCCCGAAAGTAAAAACGATTTATCGTTTGCGGAAAAAACCGGGGAAACCGGAGCGGAAAACGAGGAGCCTGCCGCTGCAAAGCCTAAAAAGCTTAAAAAGCCCGCCGGCCCGGGCATGCTAACACCCGAAAAAACTCCCGAGCTCGGTAACGAAACGGTTACGGTGCCCGCAACGCTTAAAAAAAGGACCTGCAAAAAGCGGCCGCCGCTTTCGCCGAGTAACCGGCAATTAAAAAAGCGCTTAACGGGCTTTAAGTATTACGAAGTTTTAACACTAAAAACTTGCAGGAAAAGGGAACCCGCGAAGGCATTTACAACGGCTCGCTTCGAGCTTAAAAATATTAAAAAAGTAGCGAAAAAAAATCCGGGTAACTTTAAAAGCGCCGGAAACGACGAAAGCTTTTACAGCTTTAATACAAATACTAAGGCTGCCGAAAAAACTGCCCGAAAAACGGGTTTTGCACTTATTAACATTACGTACCCGGATAACGATATCGTTTTACCCTAAAAGATCGGCGGCTTTAAAATTTCCAATTTCGCGCTTTTCGGCGTCGCCACGGTGCCGAAAACACCGTATATTCCAGCTTATTACTACGACGCGGTAAAGCACGAAGCCGAGTAAGGCGATATTACAAGCCAATAATGCAACAGCAAATTAACACGTTGTTTAAAAAAAGCACGTAAATGCTAAAAAAATTGCTTTTAAGCGCTAAAACATTACCGGGCAAATGGGTATACGTGTTTAAGCTAACGCTTAACGGCGCTTTTAAAAAATTAAAACGCGTTAAGTCGTTTGCGGTAATTACGACGATATTCCGGGCGAGGATAAAGCTGCAACGTACGCGGCAGTTACTTATGCAATATTTACGAAAGTGTTTTTTATGCTTATAGCCGTTAACGATTTTAAATGCCGATAATTCAATTTCGTAACTGCCTATTTCGGCGCTATCGTACTTAACAACGTTATAATATACGTATAGTAATTTTAAAGCATTCCGGTTAGGTAAAAAAGCTATTATTGCCGATTAAAAAAAGCATTTACGGCTTTCGTAAATCGCTTTTATAATGGTATTAAACGATTATTTCGAAGCTCGAAGCATTTAGCTTTAGGCCGATTTACCAAAACGTTTACCTTTACCGTAAAAAGGAAAACGGGCGCTATACTATTGCTTTACGTGGACGACTTTTAAATTGCCGCCCGTACGGTTACAAAAATTAAAGCCATCGTTATCGAAATGGGTAGCCGGTTTAAATATACCGCTTTGGGTAAACAAAAACGTTTTTCGGCATGCAAATGTAAAAAATCGCTAACGAGGATTGTAAGCTTTTACTAACGCGATTATATTAATAAAATTATTATTAATACGAACGGGAGGACTTTAAAATAGTAAAAACGCTTTGGCCTTTTAGTTTTATAATGCCGATTATTTCGAACCTTTTTTCGCATTGGAAGTTTTGCGCTACCAGTTAAAAATAGCGAGTATTAGCTTACCTCGCTGGCATTACTCGCCCTAATATTACGTATATTGTAAAAAGGTTGCAAAAGGTTAACGCCAATCCCGGCAACGAGCATTTGGCAATGCTAAAGCACTTTTAACGCTACATTATTGGCATTAAAAAGCTCGCGCTTACTTTTGGTAAGCTTATTTACGCCTCGAAGTAATAGGTTTAAAAGCTTACGAAAACGCCTCGTTCGCCAACTGCCTTTATACGAAGGCATTTACAAGCGGCGTAATCGTTATGCTAGCGGGTGGTTTTGTTTATTAGCAATTAAAAAAGCAAACTTTTATAACGACGTTAACGACGGAAGCGGAGTTCGTTAACCTTTTGCTAACGGGCCGGGCTTTGCTTTAAATTAAAGCATTTTTAAAAAAAAACTGGATACTTTTAACGAAAGACTTTCGTGGTGCATACGGATAGCGCTAAACAACGGTGCTAAACCCGTTAAAATTAGCCCGCACTCGTATAATCGACCTCGGCTACAAATGGGTAATTGATATTATAAAGCGTTAACTTTTTACGTTTAAGCTCGTTAGCACGGCTAATATAAAGGCGGACGGCTTTATAAAAGGCTTAACGGCGGAAAAATAGGCGAGGTTTATTATTTAGTTAAAAATGCAGCAAATAAACGGCTTATAGGAAAACTGAAATATTACAAATTTAAAAGGTTATTACATAAATGCGGGCTCGTAATACTTTTAAAACCGTTATAAAGCTTACGAAAAAGTGTTAAAAGTGGTTTAAAATTACGTGGGTAGCAACTATTACCTTACAGTTTTAGGCTTATGCACTAGCCCTAGTATTTTAGCTTTCGCGTGCTTTAACCCGCGATAAAGTAAAGTAGCTAAGCAATAAAAACCAATCACTTCGGGTGCTTATCGTCGCGCACCTTTATTACAAACTAAAACAATAAAAGCCGATTAATTTTCGCTTTTAAGCTTTCCGATCGGACTTTAAACTAAGCATTCGGGCCGCCGTTAAAATTTATTCGGTCGCGTTCGCCATTTTCGCTAAACGAAAGCGCGGCCGGCTTGCTTAACGCGACACTATGCCCAAATTACGAAAATTAACGGAATTCGAAAAGGAAGCGCTTATTAAATACATATTTAAACTGGATTTCCGCGCGTTTCCTCCCCGGCTTTTTAGTATTAAAAATATAGCCAATCGATTGTTCGCCGAACGCGACGCGAACGCCGTTGGCAAATGCTAGGTTGAAAAGTTCGTTAAACGCCGCTCGAAGCTCGGCACGCGTTGGATTTGAAAATACGACTACTAAAAGGCTAAATGCGAAAATCCCAAGCTCGTTTTTGCTTAATTCGACTTTATACGGGATATTATAGCCAAATATAGCATTTTGGATAACGATATTTACAATTTCGACGAAACCGGCTTTTTTATAAGCATAATCGCCGCCGTTATAATTATTACAATATTAAAAGGTCGTGGTAAAGCAAAGCTGGTCCAGCTTAGCAATCGAAAATAAGTTATAATTATTTAAAAGGTTAACTATTGCGGTTAAGCGATCCCTTTTTTTATTATCGTTAAAAGGTAATACCATTTGGCCAATTGGTATTCGAAAACCGACTTTTTACGCGATTAGGTTATTTAACGAGTTTTAACGGGTAAATTACGAACGAGCTCGGTTTAAAATAAATTTGGCATTTCGATAAATACATTACAGCTCGCAAAAAAAAGTCCTATCGTTTGTTAATGCTTAACGGGTATAAAAGCCACCATTTAACGAATTTTAAGCTTTATTATTAAAAATATAACATTATTACGCTTTATATGCCTTTACATTCGTTTTACTTCTTTTAGCCGCTTAATGTTAAATTCTTTAACCCGTTAAAAAAGCGTACGGTTAACAAATCGAAAACATAATAAAATTATACGTTAACCACGTAATTAAAGTTAAGTTCCTTTCGGCGTTTAAAACGGCATTTTTTAATTTTATAATTAAAAAAAACATTCGAAAAGGTTTTCGAAAGGCTGGTTTTACTCCTTTTAATCCGAATTCGGTTTTGGAAAAGCTGGATGTAAAGTTACGAACTTTAACTCCTTCGAAAAAGCTTTTAAACAACGCCGAACTTTAAACCTTTAAAACGCTTTAAATAGCTAAAAACGCAACTTCCAATCCGAATATATTAAAACTCGGATTTCCAATTACCGGAGCAGCTTTTCGTTATTTATGCTAATAATTGTAAACCAATTAACGAAAAGGGCTAAAACAATTATACATCGGGTTAACCTTTTGGAAAAAAAGTGCTTTAAATTACGAAAGGCGAATAAAGCATTAAACAAACGCCGAAAGGCCAAAAAACACGTGTTTAATTTGGAAGGTTATTTATTATAAACAAAGTACGAAATATTTTAAACTAAAAAAAAGCTAAATGGATAATTATAGCAAAAAATGCGCAATTATAAAAGTTAGGAAAAAAGGGCAACGACAACTCGTTAGCGATATAGCATTTGCGGTAAAACCGGACATAATGCGCGCATTTGCCAAAAGGATATAAAAATGTCCGATGTATACAATTTCGAATAGTTTAAATGGATTTTTAGCGTTTTTAAGTTAGCATGCGAGTTAATTAACCGGAGGTTAGGTTTAAATGTGTCGCTTATTAATATGTGTCGCTTATTAATGGATTACGTTAATATACAGTTCCGAGTAATTTAAATGGATTTTTAACGTTATTAGGTTAGCATGCGCGTTAATTAACCGGAAATCGGGTGTAAGTAATTCATTCGTTGCGGTAATCCACTCGTTGTTAAACCACGTTATTATATTTAACGTTAATTATTGGTTTTTTAAATTTAAAAAGTTTAATAACGAAATTTATAATAACTTTTTACCACGTTTTATTAAGTTTTAACAAAAGTTGTAAAAACTTATATAGCTTATGCTTACTAGCTTTATTTTAACACAATTTTCGTAATTTTTTATTACGTTTTATATTTCGGTTTAAGTTTTTACAAACCCGTAATATTATTATAACCGTTTTTACGTTTTAATTACGTTTTAATAACTGTATATTAATTAGTTATAAATTTGTTAAATTTTTTTAAGTGTTTAAACTTTTCCTTATTAAACCGTTTTAATAAATATTTTTTATACCGAAATTAAAAATCCGTTTGGTTTTTCCGTTAAAATTATTTATATTTTCTTTTTAAATATTACAGTTTAATAATTCGGTTGTTAGTTTAAAGCATTTCCCCGGCCGTTTTTTAACCTTTTGCGGTATTTAATTCGGATATCGTAATTTTGCAAAAATTTATTTTAACGGATTTATCGTTTATTTAAATTTTTACTAATAGTAAAATATGTTAGGTTTTTATAATCCGTATATATTATAATTTGGTATTTCGTTTTATAAAAGTATAATCGCCACTTTTTAAATGCTACAATAATTGTTAAAAGCTTTGTATTTTATATTTAGTAATTTAATTTAAATTTATTTAACTTTTGCGAAAAAAAACTCGTAAAAGTGCAACCGTTTTTAGTTGTTTTTTATTTAAATTAACCCCGGATCGCGTAATTTAACGCGTCGGTTTTAATTTCGAAAAGTGTTTTTAAATTTAAAAGTGCTAATATTGGTTTTTTTTTAATACGGCGTTTGTAATTATTTAAAAGCTTTTTATTTTTAATGTTTTTAATAAAATTAATGGTTATTTTTAATAAAGTTCGTAAATAATATAGCGATATTGCTATAATTATAAATACACCGTTTATAAAAGTTTAAAAATTTTAAAAACCGGGGCATTTTTATTACGTTTTTAAATATAAGCTATTTTTTTAATTTTTTAAACTTTTTTAGGATTTATATAAACCTATTTAAATGTAATTATAAACTTTAAAAAAGCGATTTTTTACAAATGCTAATATTATAATGCAACACCTAAATGCTAGGAAAAGAGCTTATTATTGCGCGAAAAGGGAAAGGAAAAAACTCCTATTTATTTAATAGCGGAAGGCCGTATATATATAAGCTAAGTGGTAGCTGGGAATCGCTTCGTAACATTAGGTAATGGCTGGGTGATAGCTAAAAATCGCTCCGTAATAATACCCTTACCTAAACCCGCAGTTATTTTTAATTGCAAACTAAAGTTGGTATTCGTATGTTATTTTGTTAACGGGTAATTGTTAAATCGTCGTTAAGCTGCCGTAATTTTGCGAATGGTCCCGTGCTTCCGTATGTGCCCGCGTTATCGGAGCGCGGTATGCTCGTGCGCGTTATGCCCGTCTCGTTACCCCTTTTTCACCTCCGTTTTACCACCCGTTAAATCGCTCTTTTCTTTCTTATTACGGCGCCGCGCGCGCGGCGTAATTGCCTCGCCAGTTTTTTATCTTTTTATCCGGCGTTAACGCGTCGCTTCGCTCGTATTCCACTTGCTTTTTTCTAGCCTTTCCTTTTTTCCTCGCCGTTTTTTGGCAACGTACCGCGACACTTTATAACACTACAACTTTTTAATTTAAAAAACATCGTCGCGTTATCGCCCCGCTTTATTCCCGCCGTTTTTTTCATCCTTTTTTTACCTGCTTTTTACGACATTTCCCGCCTTTTTATTTCGATTTCGCGCTTCGCCGGTTTCCGCCGTCGTTATAATAGCGCTAATTTACTTTCGTCCCAGCGATATCGTCGGTCGTACTACGGCTTTCACCGTCCGCATTTGCATTTATTGCTTGCGTATTACGCTTTAGCGTATAAAGCTTTTAATTATCGCTCGCGCCCCGCCGTTATTCGACCAAATGTTCGTTGCCATTTAATTTTCGTGCTATTTCGGTAATAATCGTCGTCCTAACCAGCAATCGGATTTATGCGATTAGTGTAACGATCGTAATAAGCTTTGCAATAGCGTAAATGTTTTCCCGCTTTATCCTCGCTTATTATTTGCTAACTAATCGCTGCCTAGCCGTCGGGCGTTTTTTACGTAGCGATTTTAATAACCTTGTCGCTTTTTGGGCTTTTAGCAAATCGTTTTTTCGTTATGCCTTTTTTATAACGTGAAATTTAACTAATGGGAAGCTAGCGAGCACGTGAATAACAACGTTTCGCAGTAAATCGACCTGGCGATTACCCGCTATTCGAGTTGCAGCTTATCCAAACCGTTTTTATATCGATATAAGCTTTTTAATAGCTTTATTCGCGCGAACACGCAAAATAATAAACAGCGCGGCGCTAAAAGCTCGAAAAAAAAGTCGTAATATAAATATAACGCCGGTTATTTACTATTTAATTGTTATTGCTAACCGCTTATCCGTTTACAGCAAAAGCGTATCGAGCGTAAATTAATAACCGCGCGTACCGAAGTTTAAAAGCTGGCAAACTCTTTTATTACGCTAAGAAATCGCTAAAAGCTTTGTTAAAAGTGGATATTTTTACGCTAAGTAAGCGCGTTATTATCGTAAACGCGATATTACTTCGTCGGATTAACCGCGAGCTAACGTCGTGTTTATGCAGCCTCGCATTTGTAACACCGACGACGGGAGTTGAATTTAGGGCTTTACGCGCCGTTAATTCGTTAATTGCATTATCGGCCGCTTTATTAACTGGTAAAAGAAAAACGTGCGTCGTTTTCTTGCTTACGCGCGAGCGGTCGTTTGTTATCGCGGCATTTAGCGCGGCTTTCGTTACTAAGTTATAAGTAACTATTACGACCATATTATTAAGTATTACAACGAGGAAGTTCGGGGTTTAATTACCAGTTTCCCGCTTATATGTCGTTAAAAGCTCCAAAACGAAAGCGTGGTTTATAATCTTTTTATTAAGCTTAAAGCGAAGTTTAACGTTTTCATATCGGATTTAAAAAGCGACGCTAACGATTAAACGTCGTTTAACGGTTTTTCCGATAATAATAGTAATAGCGGTAGCAATAATAGTGCTAAAAGTAATGGCAATAGTAGTTCGCCGCTTTTAAGCGGTAATAACGACATTGGTTTTTAAATTGGTAATTTGGATAACGATAGCAACGTTATTAGTGCGAGTTAAGGCGTAAAGTAATCCTAGCGTTATTATATCGTAATAATGGTTTTACGTTTTAATGTCGTTTTTATTCCGCCGGCCTTTTGCTATTTGGGCCTTTTTCGTGCGGTTGTACGATTAAAATTAAATACTAGGTCGCGTTATTTTCGTAATTGCTGTCCGCCTCGTTACTATTATCGCTTCGGTTTCCCGCGTGGTTTTCGGGGTAGCGCTTCCTGCTTAACGCGTTGCGCGAAACCGGCTATTCGCTAAGCTTGTGCTGCTTTTACCACGGGGGGTCGCCACCATATCGGGGGGCTTGGCTGCCCGGGTGGCGTTTGTAAAGTTTTGTATTTTTCGTTCGCCTTTTTCAAAAACCGTGCTAGCTTCCACGTGGCTTTATGCGGCGCAGCCCTTTACTTTGTATTTTAATGTTTCGGTATCTTTTTTGGAGTTTAAATCGCGTTAAAATGCCATTCCCTCGCTGGTTTTCGTCGCCCTAGTTTTAAATGTTCCGTTAGTACTACGCTATCCGCTCGCCCCGCGTATTGCCGGTTTTTTGCTCCTATTTTGGCAAGCCCGGTTTTTCCTTTGCTATTAGCGATATTAAAAAACAGGGAAAATTTTATATTCCGCCGGCAAATCGACAGCAAAAGCGCGTGGATACACTTTAATTACGTAAAACGATCCCACTGTTATAATTCCTGCTTTAAGCACGGAAGTAACAGTTTAAGGGTTACTTTTAAACTAACTCGTATATATATAAAAACCAACAACCTTTTTTATAGCCTTTTCTTTCTTCCTCTTTATTTTTAAAATAACTTACTTTAACCCCTATTGGCGACCACCTAATAGCCAGGTTTATTACATTTTTGAAAGATTTTTTCCCATTAAAAGGGATTTATAACAATAACAACACTAAACATTACGAACAACGATAGGGTTTAACTTTTACCTTTGGTGCCCCGACCCCCTTTACAAAGCTCGCTATTCGCTGCTATTGCGAACCTTTAAGCACGATTAGCCGCGGCCGAATTTAACTAACAAAAGTTCCAAAACGACGTTAACAAGCTTTTCGTCGATTACCGTAACGATACCACCGGGTAATAACGAAACAAAAGGATTAATTTCTAACGCACACGCAATACTCCTCGCACCGAAACGGCTGCTTTTAAAAACCGACTTATACGCTAGCGATAAAGCGGTTTAACGCTTGGAAAAACGCGGTCGAATATAAGCTTAACCGAAACGCGGAATTTATCGGGAACGACCGCGATAAGTTCGAGTATATTTAGGCGTATTTAGCTTTAAACATTTAAAATGTGGTACGCTTTTATACGAAATCGGAGGATTAAATAGCACGTATAACCAGCCGATTTTATTTTCCATTTCGGTATTATTTTTAACGACTTTTATAAAAAAGCTTAAACTTTAGCGAAATTGGAAGCTTGCCGGATAAAGCCGGGCTAAACGTTTATTACTTTTATATTAAATTCGAAATGCTATTAACATTCGTTGGCGGATTGGGATAAGCGGACGAAATTAAAATTAACTACTTCCGTTTGCATTCCAACCGCATTCGTTTAACGGCTAACGGGCTTACACGATACCACCTTTTTATTAAAAAGTGGTAGCGGTATATAAACGCATTGCATAAGCATTGAAAACGATTAATTTAAATAATAAATTCGGTAAAAAAGCATTATAACCCCCGCTTATTTATACCGAAGGAAATACGAAAGACATTTCGATAATAAGCGTTAACGCGGCTTACATTAACGTATAACCGCTACGTAAGCCACGCGCTTTTTAGGTATTTTAGGAAAAATTCCAACGGCGATAGGAATCCGGGGCGTATTTAAATTATAAAAGCAAAAAACATAAATAACAAGCTTATCGATACCGAAACGCGGCACGATTAAAGGAGGTTAAGTTAGCCCCGACTTAAAACACCGGTACCGAAAAGGGAAAAAAGTAGCCTTTAATAAAAACTTAGTTAAAAGGGGAAATTGCGGCAGCGGATACAAATTACAACCAATGGGCCATTTAAAAAAATGGAAAAACGAATTAAAAAAAATCGAACGAAGTATAAACGGCCCCCCGTTTTATCCCGATATTGCTTAACTTTTCCTAATTTATTAATGTATAAATGGATTTAAAATGCGAGTATTACGCGGTAATAAGCGAAAAATTTACGATAAAACTCCAAATTGAAAAAATACGACTTTACAAATTACGACAGCTAAAAACGGTTTTAAGCAGGCCCCGCTAGCTATTAAATACCTTATTAAATGTAAAATGGATATGGATGGCTAAATAAAGCCTATTTTATTTTACATTATTTTAGGCATATTACGGGACGTTATTTTAGGATTTCCGTAAATAAAGTACGAATAAATTACTTTTAACGCGGTTTTAAACTGCTTACGGATAAGTAATAAGCCAGTTCGTAATTAAAAAAGCGAAAGCTTAACTAACCCCGAAAAACTCCCGGTAATTATCGGCAATATTTCGCCGCAGTTTGCTAAAAATAGCAACGAAACTTTTAACAAAGTTACGAGTTTATATCCACTTTTTTAAGGGAAATAACACGAATATTACAGCTTACCGTTAAAATACTACCACTTAACCGGTTAAAACCCAAACTGCTTTAAAAATTAGCGAAGTTCGCCGACCTTTTCGATAAAACGAAAGCATTAAAGTTACTTTTATACCGGAAAAACCTAAACCACCATATTAAATTAAAGAAAAACGACGATGGTTTTATTCCGAACCTTTTTTAGGAACGCTTATACAATATGCTAAAAAAACAACTCCTAAAACTGCGTAAACAAATCACCGACCTAATAAATAAAAGTTAAATCCGCGTTAGCCCTTATCCAATAACCGCGCCCGTTTTAATAGTACGCAAATAGTTAAAAGGCTAGCGTTTATACGTAAATTACCGTGCATTTAACGCGATTACGCTTTAAAATCGCTACTTTTTGCCGTTAGTAAAAAAAACTCCGTTTTTGTTAAAAGCGAAATGGTTTATAAAAGTGAACGTTAAAACCGCTTTTTACAAAATCCGGGTAGCAAAAGGCGAAAAACACTTAATAGCGTTTTAAATACGATTCGGATTATTTAAATGGCTAATATGCCCGTTCGGTTTTAAAAAGCCTTAATAACGTTTTAACGCTATATTAACGGTGTTTTAAACGATATCCTTAACGATTTCGTATTAGCATATTTGGATAACGTGCTTATTTTTTCCTCGGGATTTCGCAAAAATTACATAAAAAAAGTAAAAAAAGTTTTTCGTTAGTTAAAAAACGCCGGGCTAAACTTAAACCTGGAAAAAAGCGACTTTGCAATGCAAAAAGTTAAATATTTAAGGTTTATAATTAAAGTAAAAAAGGGAATTTAAGCCGATTTAAAAAAATCCGCGCGATCCGCGATTAAAAAGCGTTAAAAAGATTTAAAAAACTTCGCGGCTTTTTTAGCTTCGCTAATTTTTACCGAAATTTTATCGACAAATATTCGAAACTAGCTACGCTATTATTAGCTTTAACCAAAAAAGGGACTTTATACTAATAAAATTTTAAAATCGATATAACATTTAAACGGTTAAAACTAACGTTTATTTAAACACCCGTGCTAGCATAATAAAACCCAAAATAAAATACGAGGTTAAAATTAAACTATTCCGGGACGGTTTTAAAAGGTTACTTATCCCAAAAAGGGAAAAACGGCTTATAACGACCAATGCTTACCATTCCGCTAAATTAAACGACGCATAACGCAATTACATTATTTACGATAAAAAACTCCTAGCGGTAATAAAATGCTTAAAAATTTGGAACGCAAAAGTACGGAACGTATTTAAGCCGTTTTTAATTTTTACAAATTATAAAAGCTTAAAATACTTTTTTAAAACCCGAAAAATGTTCGAAAAACAAATGCGTTAAACGGAAATATTAGCGAAATTTAACTACAATTTGCAATACCGACCAGGGAAATACGCAGTACTGCTAAACGCGTTATTACGAAAAAAACAAAACGAAAAGGAGGGATACGCAAAGTAACGCTATTACAACTAATGCAAGCCGGTTAAAGCATAACGCTAGTAAAATTCCGTATTAACTCCGTATTTACAACCACCTTATCCCGAGCTAAATTTATAACGAAGTTACGCCGATACGAAAAAAAACCCTAACATTTAACCTAGCTTAACTATTAACACGAAACTATACTTACGTTACACCTTTTTTAACGGGAACTATTATTTTCCGCGAATAAGCTTTAACGAATTTATAGGACGAAGCGTTACGCCGCGATAAAAATACGAATATAAACTCGCAGCAATTTAGCAAAATGCGCGCAGTTTTCCCTTAAAAGCTAATATAAAAACGCAAATAGCAAATTGCGAAATTAATGCATAAAAAGCATTTTAATATAAAAGGCGGCTATAACTTCCAATTTAAAAACCATTAATTACCATTTTAATTTAAAAAGTACACGCTTTTCCGATCGTGAGTTACGCGAATCGGAATAACACATTCGCCGTTTTATGCCGGAATTATTATTAGGATAGGATATTACGGGATGTGGTACGATTCGTTCGCAATTGCGATATATGCCGCAAATCCCGCCCGTTACGATAATATAAATAAGGGCTATTACGCTTTTTCCCGGTTTTAAACCAGTTTTGGAAAAAAATTTCGATAAATTTCATAATAAAGCTTCCCGTTACCGAAAAGGGACCGAAATATTTAATAGTAATTATTAACAAATTGTTAAAATATATTTAATTAAAAGCTATGCATAGTATAAAAGCAAAAAAATATGCAGCAAAATTCCGTTTTACCTAATAGCGATTTCGTAGCTTTCCAAATAGTATTATATCCGATAAAAGTTCGAATTAAATCGGAAAATTTTAAACAAAATTATACTTTTAAATGGGAATCGAACAATTGCTTTTTACATTTTTCCACCCCGAAATAAACGGGGGCATAAAACGAGCAAATTAAAAAGTCCAGCACTATTTACGCTGTTTTATTACTTTCGCGTAAACCGATTAATTATAACACTTTAACGCTTGCTAATTTGCGTTTAACAATAAAAATTTAACTATTATAAAATATAGCCCTAACCGTTTACTTTTTGGATTCGATATTAACCCGATCCTAATACACCTTTTACCAAATAACGCGTTTAAAGCTAGTGAAAAAAAACGCGTTTCCGCTTTTCTAACCCACTTACGCGAAGGATTAAAACTCGCCATAATAACCGCGGTATTTGCGTAATAATAATAAAAGTTCCAAACGAATAAGTTCCGCCGCCCGCCGAAAAATACAAAATGGGGGATAAAGTTTAGCTATTTTTCCGCAATATTAAAACAAACCGCTTTAATAAAAAGCTAAACTAGGTGGTAAATAAATACGAAATGGTAGCGGTTTTAACTCCTTTTACTATTATATTGGATATGTTTAAAAGCATTTACCCCACTTTACGTTAAACTAATCGAACGAGCAACGAACGACCCGTTTTCGTTATAAATAAATACGGATATACGATTAAGCTTCGTTTTAATCCCATTACCGGAGGATAGCGAACTTTGAAAAAAGTGGTTTATAGAAAAGATTTTGGCAGTAAAAAACGCCAAAAGGCGGGGAAAAGGCAGGTATTAGTAAAATGGGTAAAATGAAATAAAACGGACTAAAACCCATTGGAAAATTTTAAAAACACAGCGGTAATGGCAAACTTCGAAGCGCAATAAAAAAACGCGCGCATTTAAAACAATCCCGAGCTGCGAAATAAAAAGAAGCAAGCGGCGGCGTTACGTAAACAAAAAAGGCGCGTTACGGGTGTTTAACTACCTAAAAACAAAAAAAAGCCGAAAGGCGGGCGAGCGCGCACCATATAAAAGCACGAAGTTAAAGCGACCCCAGTTTAACTATAATTACGAACGATGCGATAGGAAGCAAAAAGCGCGCCGGCTTTGGAAATTTAGCGAAGAAAAACAAAAACGAACGCTAAGGTTAAAACGCGCCGGTTTAAATACGAAAATAAAAAAAACCCTAATACGATAAGTTATTACCATGCTTAAAACCCAGTTTTAAAAAAAGAGACCTACGCGTATAATACGGAGGAAAAGCGGAATTAAAACGCGTTTTTATCGCTAAGGGACTCCTTTTTTTCAAGCTTAAAAAGGGAACGGTATTAACGGGAAAAGGAGCTGCCGCCGCTGCGATTAACATCCCGGCGACGACGACGCTTTTTACGGTGCCGGGCGGCACGAAAAGAGGGCGACGGCTTATAACGGCTTAAGTTAAAATGATAAATAAAGCAACGACGCGCCGAGCTTTTACCAAACTAAATACGGTTATTACTAGCCACTTAAATAATAACGTTAATAAGCCGGTTATCGCGCGTTTCGGCGCGACGCTCCGCTTTTATTTAAAACCTTTGCGGACGATTAGCGACACCGTTATTAAAAGCATAAAAAAAAGGCTAATTATTTATATTAAGCCGAAACCACGGATAAGCATTATCTATAACTATTAGCTTTGGTTGCCACGATAGGAAGGAGTACTAACCGCATTGCCGAAAACCAAAGCGGTTTTCGCGAGGTCGGTATTTTAAATATGCTAACGGTCGAAGCTCGCGTTAGTTTTGTTAAAAAATCGCGACTAATGTTAATAGGTAATAAAGTACTTGTAAATCGCGAGCTTTTACCGGAAAGGACGCTAAGCGTAAAAATATGTCGATTATTAGTCGTTATAGCAAAAAGGTTACGCTGGGCACGGCGAAAGGCAAAGCTTAAAGCGTAAATAGCATTAAAAGTATTGCAGCCCGCTATTTTTCTTTTACGGCAACGGTTGTAAGCTTGTCCAGGTCGGTACTTTTTGCAAGCCATAACCTTAATAACCTTCGACTTTTAAAAGCACGCGTTACATTTGTACTTTTAGTAAACGAAAGCCGCGTGCTTTTCGTTCGACGAGTTACCCGTTAAGTTAATCGCGTTGATAACGCGACGGCCTTTATCGCGTTTATGCTAAAAAACATAATGGGTTAAATACGGATAACAAACGGGCGCGGAAAAACTTACGCGTTTAAACGAATCGCCGCTACCACCGCTAAAAAGCGGAGGAAAAGCGGTAGCGGTAGCAAACATCGTAAATAACGTGCGGGTGGAAATTAACGTTCGTAATGGAATAAAAGCGCGATAAATGCGGAAAAAACCAAAGCTAAAAACGGGATCGCATAAAAGGGCAAAACGACGGCGGCGGCAAAATAAAGCGAGGACGTAATTATAGCAAGCAAAAAACGAAAACTGTTAACCAGCACCAGGAGGAAAGGCGAAGGAAAAACGGAAATGGTTAAAACGAAAAGCTAAAATTAAAACAATAACGAGCGAAAAAAAATTTTTAGTAAAAGCGAAATCGCAAAAGGGATAAATAAATTACGCGAAGCAACTAAAAGCAAGCATAAGAAAGGGAAAAAAGGAGCGAGGCAATTAAAAACCATAAGGCAATTAAAAAGCAAACCGTCGCCACCGATAAAAAAGGAAAGAACGCTTAGGTTAAAATACGAAAAACCCAAGCACCCACTTAAAGGCCGACCCGGGGCCGAACATACCAATAACACCTTTTAGCACGGCACAAAGCTTTCCAATAAAAGGGCCACCTATGCTAACGAAGCGCGCGAAAAACGGGAAAAGAACGAAACAACTAAAAAAGGCGAGCCCGAAAAAGGCGGCTATGTTATGGTTCCGTGCTTTAAGCACGGAAATAACAGCTTAAGGGTTACCTTTAAGCCAACTCGTGTATATATAGGAACTATATAACCTTTTTTATAGCCTTTTTTTTTCCTTTTTATTTTTTAAAATAATATTACTTTAACCTTTACTGGCGACTACCTAATGGCCAGGTTTATTACACTTACCTATTTATCGCTAAATTTCGGCGTAGGGCGGGATATCGCCATATATTTCGTATTTATTTAAACCAAATCGCTTATTTTAAATGTTTTTTGCGTTTTAGCGATAACGGTTCGCTGCTTCCTCGTAGCGTTTTTTGGATATTTCCGCTAATGTTTTAACGAATTTAAAAACTTTTTCGATGCGGTTTGCGACGGTAATAGCGTTATGAATTTTACGCTAAATCGCCGGTATTCCGCTTTCGTTTTGCTTCGATTTTAGCTTTATGCCCATATGTGGGTGCCATTCGTAATTAGCGAAAAATGGTATAACGTATATGGTTTTTAACATTTAGTTATTATTAGCGAATTTTCTTAAAGGCAGCTAATCGACCTAATCGTTTTGGTAAAATAAGCAAAATGTTCGAAAGTATTATTCCATATACGCGTTAACTATCTCGATTTATTCGTCGGATTTCGGGTAATGCGATAACGATATACGAAGGGTAACGCCAAAACGTCGCGATAGTTTTTTCCAAAATGCCGAAACGAATTGCGTGCTTTTATTAAAAACAATGGTATTTAATATGCCGTAATAGCGATATACTAACGTAACGAAAACGTCGGCGAAGCAGCCCGCATTCGTTATACTAATTGGGATATAATGTTTTATTTTCGTTAAACGGTTTACCATTACCAAAACGTTTTCATATTCGATCCCGTTCCGCTCGCATTTTGGTAATGGCTCGACGAAATCCATCGAAATGTTTATTTACAGCCGAAATGGTATTAGCAACGGTTTTAATAATCCGTTTGGCGAACCTTTTCCTCCTTTTACCATTTTACACAAATAACAACCTTAAATAAAAGTGCTAACGTTTCGCTATAAATCTAACTATATGTAAGTTTTTTATATAAATCGTATATTTTCGTTTTACCGGGATGCCTTTTTAGCGGTAAGCTATATATTCGGTATAGGATTTGCAATTTTAAAACGTCGTTAAACGGGATTTACAATCGGTTTTTAATATAAACACGCCCGCGAATTGCCAAACAATTGGCTTTAGCAATTTTATATTTCCAAACGAAATGCGGGAATTGTTTGGCTATTAAGCCTCGCAATATTTCCAGTATCGCTTAAGTTATTTCGCATTTCCCGTAAGCATTATCGATTAGCATATTAATAGGTTTTAATACATTTAATTAATAAAATGCTATGTATTGTAAAAATGTCGGTATGCCGTCGTTTTACTAATGCTTTAATTGCTAAACACTTTTTAAAAGTAACGTTTTTTAACGTAATGCGATCCTATCGTTTGTTATATCGCGTATATCCGCTAATCGGACGCCCGGTAATCAGGAAAATGCATTTGGCATAACTGCTAATTTTCCTGGTTTATAAATAATTTGGAACTTAAAATCGCTAAGGAATTTTAACCACCGGATTTATCGTTGGTTTAAAAGTTTAATGGTTGCGAAATATTAAAGGTTTTTGTGGTTTAACCAAACTTTTACTAGTTATTCGGTGTTTTAAAGCTCGAGGCGCTATTTTTTAAAAGCTTTAATTATAACTAGGAATTTTTTGTTATAAATCTCGTAATTACACTTCGCTGGCGAATGTTTAAACGAAAAGAAGGCAACCGGGCGTTAGGCCTTATTATCGTTTTTTTAGGATAAAACTTCGCTAAACGCCCAATCGAAAGCGTTCGTTTTTACGATAGTTCGTTTGCTAAGGTTATAAAAAGCTAAAATAATCGTGGTTAAAAAGGAGTTTTTTAGCTATTAAAATGCCGTTAAAGCTTTAGCTATAAGTAAACCCGGCCAACTTTTTTCGCTTATTAATACTGTTAAAAATTGCGCGATAATTAAAAAGCTTTTAATAAATCGTTGGTAAAAGTGGCGAACTCGACGAAACGTTAAAGGTTTTTTAGCGAATATAGTTCCTGCTATTTTTTAATCGCCCGTATTTTGTTTTCGTTTATACGTATCCCCGCTATTATAATAACCAAGCCGAGGTATTTTGTTTTTGTACGCCGAACTCGGATTTCCTAATATTGATAGTAAAGCCGGCGTTCGCGAGTTTTTATATTATATTTTTAACATATCGCCGGTATTCCGCCCGCGTTTGGCTATAAATAAGCACGTCGTTCAAATAAACGGTAGCGAATTTATCTAAAACATCGCTTAACGTGTGGTTAATGTAATGTTAAAATAAGCTTAGGGCTCCTATTATACCGAAATTAGCAACGAGGCATTCGAAAAGGCCGAATTTAATAATAAACGCTATTTTCCATTTATTTCCCGGGGCGATCCGCAAACGGTTAAATACCGCAGTAATATCCAACTTGGAAAACCATTTCGCTTTAAACAACGCGTTAAAAGTTTTTCTAATAAGCGGAATAAAGTACCGGTTTTTTACGGTAACGTTATTTAATTCCTTGTAATTAATATAAACCCGTACTCCTTTACCGGGTTTCCGCGCGAAAAGCACCGGCGCCGCGCGAAGGATTAACTCGGGCGAATAAAACCTTTATCCAAATGCTTATCCAAATATTTACGAACCACGCGTAATTCTTTTAATAATATAACTTTATAATGGCTATATAGTGGCGTTTAACCGGCGAGCAGCTCGATTTTGTAGTTAAACGGCCGGTAAAATGGTAAAGTATTTGCGTTTTTTAGCAAAAAGCATTTAACTATATCTTTTAGCTTAACGGGGAGCTTATCCAAAATCTTTTGCATTATCGCCGGTAGCTTTCCTTCCAAATATTTTTTAATATTTTCGTCGGAAACTCGTCGAAAATGCGGTGCTTCGTTAATCTAATTTCGAAAAACTTAAAAGCGTAATAATAATTTAATAACGTTAGGTATATATCCAAAGTTAAAATAGATTTTAAAAAGGCGGTTGGCGTTTTATCGGCGATTTCGTTAAAGCTTCGCGTATTTCCTAAACGCTTAATCGTCGTTTTGGTAATAAATTTTCCTAATATGGTTCGTTTGGTTTATACGCCTAGTTATTTACAAAAGTAAAAAAGTTGGTAGCGCTAAATATCCGTACTTCCAATTTTGGTATAACGTATTAGGTTTCCGTTATCGTTTTACCGTCGATTGCTAATATGCTTGCTTTCTAATCGATAGCGGGGTTATGGTATTTAAGCTAAAAAAGGCCGAAAATAACATTAAAGCCGCCCAAAAGCCAGCAATACATTGCTAATACTTCCGTTTTATCGGCGAAATAATATCGTGTTTTAACGTACTCGGTAATATACCTTGCGATATTCCCGTTTGCGAAACGGAATGGTTTTAATCGCGGTAAAGGTTAGCGTAGGAATTAGTGTTTATACGCGAAAAAGTTATCGATAAACGCCTATAATAAACATCCCGTATCAATTAGCGATCGGCATAGGATAGCTTTCGTATTACTAAAACGTAAACATGTAAAAAAGGAGAAAGTTATATTAAAGCTTATAAAGTTAAAAAAAACTCCTTTTATATTTGTTTAAATGGCTGCCTCCGAATGCCTCGCGTACGTTTTAACGCAAAACTTACTTTTTTTTCGCCAATATTCCGCTGGTTTTCGCAAAGCATGCGCAAGATATATGTCCTTCCTTTCCGCAATAAAAACAAAAGTTTTGGGCTATGCGCCGGTTCCTTTTTGCTAACGTAATAAAAAGGCGGCTTTCGGTGTTAACCTTGTTAAAATCCATAGGGTCGCCGTTATGCGCCGTATTTTGCTACGAACCCGGGCGGTTTTAAAACGTTTAATTGTAATTCCGCTAGCGATAAGCATAATCGGCGATATTATTAAACAAATCGCGGAATAATGCCACTTATTTGTTAAATGCGTTAAAAACTAATCGTAATAATGGGAGGATAAAGCGGAGCAACCCGCTAAATTCGCTATTAACTTTTTCTTTTAAAACTTCCATTAGTTATGCATTAATTATATCGCATAAATCGGTAAAACGGTGGAATTCGTTAATAAAATCTCCGAAAAAGCTTTTTTTATCTAAGGCTGGCGAAATGCCGTCGGGCCGCTTATGCCGCGTTAGCCGTAATATATACCGGGTTAAAAGTGCGAAACAGGTCGGCGATAATGTGGATTTGTTTAAGCGACGGGTTATCGTCGGTAAGCATCCTGCTTTTAACTAGGCTATACGTTTATCCGCGAGGAACTGCCCGGCGTATAACACCTTTTTTTCGTCTTTTGGGAACGCTAGTCCGTTTAGCGCGAATTTGGTTTGCAATTGGGCCTTTTAAAATTCGTAGGCCTTTTATCGTGCTTCGGATAAAAGCTGCTCCTTTGCGAACGTTAAAAGGTTATAAGCTTTAAATCGAAAAGCCGCCGTTTCCCCAGTGGTTAACAAAAAGGCGCTAATTAGTGGGAGATTAGCGTTAAGTGTAAGTGTAAATGCTTTGCTAGTGGCTGGTATGTGCGTTTTTAAGCTAAAAAGGTCCTCGTAACGGGTCGACCTTCGGTAGCCAAATCCCCGCCCTTATTCTTATTATACTTCGAGGATTATAATCCTATTTCGCGCTTCCTAAAGCCGGGTTATCACCGCTTTTTCCAACGCGTTCGCTTCCCGCTTATCTTCCTCCAATTTAGCGCTTTTAACCATTTTTCGTTTTATATCGGCTAATGCGGTTTAGTACGCTGCCGACATTTAATCCAGGCTATTTTTGGTAGCAGCATTAATAATAAGCAAATTATTTACGCCGCTATTTAATTTTAACAGGATGGCGTTTATTTAGTTTATCGCTTGTTTAAAACCGCTAATAACGCCGACAAAAGCTATTATACTCGCTCCTTTTGCCCTTCGAATTAAAGTTATTAAAGCAAAAAACTCGGCGAAAGATTCGCCAAAGCTCCGCTCGCTTTGTAATGCGGTTCCGCTGTTTAAAGCTTTATCCGTTATATAGGTAGCTTTTTAATCGTCCTAAAAGTTTTAATAAGTAGCTATCGGTTCGCCGTCGGTTTTTTGGTAATGCTTCGTAGTTTATTTATAATTCCGTGGTATATTACGTCCTAATCCTGGCAAAAAGCGGTCGGCTTCCGACCGGTTTTTAAAAAATAGCGCAACAAACTATCATAATGCAACACTTAAATGCTAGGAAAAAAGCTTGTTATTGCGCAAAAAGGGAAAAAAAAAACTCCTATTTATTTAATAGCGGAAAGCCGTATATATATAAGCTAGGTGGTGGTTAAGGATCGCTCCGTAACATTAGGTAATGGCTAAGTGGTAGCTGGGATCGCTCCGTAACAGCTAGTCGCATTTTTTTAGTTTAATAAAAAGCTTTAAATTTAATAATTTTAAAACATTTTATACACGTGCTATTTATATTTTTTTTATCGTTTTTAAAAAAAACGAAAAATATTATTTAAATTCGCGAGGATAAAATATTAAAATATTTACGTAATATATAATTAATTTTTTTAAAATGTAAGTAACGTGGTTTATAAGCGAGTTGCGCATATAAGCGAATCGCGCACTTATACCCGACTTCCGGTTAATCGACGCGCATGCCAACTTAATAACGCCAAAAATCCATTTAAACTATTCGGAATTGTATATATCGAACGTTTTTACTTTTTCCTAACAAATGCGCGCATTGTATCCGGTTTTACCGCAAGTGCCACATCGCCGATAAGTTGTCGTTGCCCTCCTTTTTTGCCCCTTATAATCGCGCATTTTTTGCTATAACTGCCTATTTAGCTCCTATTGGTCTAAAACATTTCGATTTTTTTAACAGTATGTAACCCTTTTATTAAACACGTGTTTTTTTTTTTCGGCGTTTGCTTAATGCCTCGTTCGCCTTTTGTAATTTAAAGCACTTTTCTTTTAAAAGGTTAACCCGATGTATAATTGCTTTAGCCCTTTTCGTTAATTGGTTTACAGCCGATAGCATAAGTAACGGAAAGCTACCGGTAATTGGAAATCCGATTTTTAATATGTTCGGATTGCGAAATTGTCGTTTTAACTATTTAAAGCGTTTTGGAAGTTTAAAGTTCGGCGTTGTTTAAAAGTTTTTTCGGGGAGTTAAAATTTGTAACCTTATATCCAACTTTTTTAAAACCGAATCCGGATTAAAAAAAGCAAAACCAGCCTTTCGAAACCCTTTTTAAATATTTTTTTTCGGTTATAAAGTGTAAAAAGGACGTGCCAAAATACCGCTCCACTATATAAACCAAAAGATTTAACAGTTTAATTACTTCGTAATTAAACCTTTTAATATATTAAGCCCCGGGATCCTTTACTAAAGCGACCCCGTTACATTATCCCCCTTTTAAAAAGCCGCGTCCTCGAGGTTTTAATGTGTGGGAATTGCGTAGCGCTTTTTATAAGTATTTAAAAGGACGGCCCAGCTTTTACACTGCTTCGGCACCGCGCATATTTGCTCGACTAGATTATTACGCCCGTTCGCCGCGACGCTTCGATAGGGATATAATAACATACGTTATGTTAAAACCCCTAATTCCTATAACTCGTTAAACATCTTTTTAACGTTACGCCCGTAAAGCCGTGCGTTTCGAGGCGAATGCACCTTTTTAGCATGCTGGGTTTTAAAGTTTAAAACAAAGCACGTCGACCCACGTGCAACACGTGCTATGCAAAATTGTAAGCGCTACGAAAGTTTAACCCCTTATGTCCCAAAAAGGCGACTTTAAGCAAGCTCGAACCAGTGCACCCACGAAGTGATTAAACAATGTAAAAAGAACGTGCCAAAGTACCGCTTTACTATATAAACCAAAAAATCTAACAGTTTAATCACTTCGTAATTAAACCTTTTAACATTATAATATATTAAACCCCGGGATTCCTTATTAGGGCGACCCCGTTATATAAAGTTAAAAAATGCCGCTTTAAACGCCGAAAAAAACTCGATTTTAATTACGTAATTAACGTATAATTTTATTAGGTTTTCGATTTATCGACCGTACGCTTTTTTTAACGGGCTAAAACATTTAACATTAAGCGGTTAAAAAAAGTAAAACGAATGCGAAAGCATGCAAAACGTAATAATGTTATGTTTTTAGCAATAAAGCTCGAAATTTATCGAATAGTGGCTTTTATAACCGTTTAGCATTAACAAACGATAAAACTTTTTTTTATAACGTGGTTTATTAGCGAGTCGCGCATATTACCGAATCGCGCATTTTCCATCGCGATACGCGTTTCCCACTTCCAATTTCAATTTTTTAACAACCACAAATAGCATCGACATTAAAAAAAGCTAGGATTGTTTTTGCTATACAAGCAATCCAATTTACTTGTGGATTAAGTTTACGTTCGGCAGTTAAAATTTACGATATTCCTAAATCCACTATGCGCGACCGACGCGCCGGCCGACCTGTTTAACGCGACAGCATGCCCAAATTACGGAAATTAACGGAATTCGAAAAGGAGGCGCTTGTTAAATACATACTCGAGCTGGACTTTCGCGCATTTCCTCCCCGGCTTTTTAATGTTAAAAATATGGCCAACCGATTGCTCGCCGAACGTAACGCGGGCACCGTCGGCAAATGCTAAGTCGAAAAGTTCGTTAAACACCGCGCAAAGCTCGGCACGCGTTAAATTCGAAAGTACGATTACTAAAAAGCCAAATGCAAAAATCCTAAGCTCGTATTTGCGTGGTTTAACCTTATACGAAACACTATAGCCAAATATGGCATTTAAAATAACGACATTTATAATTTCGACGAAACCGGCTTCCTTATAGGCATAATCGCCGCCGTTATGGTTATTACAACGTCGAAAGGCCGTGGTAAAGCAAAACTGGTTTAGCTTAGCAACCGGAAATGGGCTACAATTATTTAAAAGGTTAACTATTGCGATTAGGCGGTTTTTCCTTTTATTATCGTTAAAAGGCAATACCATTTGGCCAATTGGTATTCGAAAACCGACTTCCCACGCAATTGGGTTATCGCAATAAGCGTTAACGGGTGAATTACGAACGAGCTTAGCCTAAAATGGATTCGTTATTTCGATAAACACATTGCGTCGCGCGTAAAAAGCCCTTATCGTTTGTTAATGCTAAACGGTTACGAAAGTTACTATTCGACGAATTTCGAGCTTTACTACCAAAAACATAACATCGTTACGCTTTGCATGTTTTCGCATTCGTTTTACTTTTTTAACCGCTTAACGTTAAATGTTTTAGCCCGCTAAAAAAAGCGTACGGTCGATAAATCGAAAACCTAATAAAGTCGTACGTTAACCACGTAATTAAAGTCGAGTTCCTTTCGGCGTTTAAAGCGGCATTTTTAAACTTTATAACCGAAAAAACATTTAAAAAGGTTTCCGAAAAGCTGGCTTTGCTCCTTTTAATCCGGATTTAGTTTTAAAAAAGCTAAATGTAAAGCTACGAACTTTAACTCCCCCGAGGGAGCCTTTAAGCGACGCCGAACTTTGGACTTCCAAAACGCCCCAAACAGCTAAAAACGCAACTTCGCAATTCGAACATATTAAAACTCGGATTTTTAATTACCGGAGCAGCTTTTTAACACCTATGCTAACGGTTGTGGACCAGCTAACGAAAAGGGCTAAAGCAATTATGCATCGGGTTAACCTTTTGGAAAAAAAGTGCTCCAAATTACGAAAAGCGAACGAGGCATTAAGCAAACGCCGGAAGGTTAAAAAAACACGTGTTAAGCTAAAAGGGTTATTTATTGTAAACGAGGTACGAAATGTTTTAAACCAGCAAAAGCTAAATAAATAGCTACAGTAAAAAATACGCGATTATAAAGGTTAAAAAAAAAAATTCGTCGGCGATATAGCATTTGCGGCAAAACCGGACATAATGCGCGCAGTTGTGTCCGATGTATATAATTCCGAGTAGTTTAAATGGATTTTTGGCGTTATTAGGTTAGCATGCGCGTTAATTAACCGGAAGTCGGGTGTAAGTGCGCGATTCGGTAATATGCGCGACTTACTAATGGATTACGTTAAGTTATAATGTGTTTATCGAAATGCTAAATCCATTTTAAACCGAGTTTATTCGTAATTTATTCGTTAATATTTATTAAAATGATTTAATCGCGTGGAAAGTCGGTTTTCGAATACCAATTAGCCAAATAGTACTGCTTTTTAACGATAATAAAAAGAAAAATCGCTTAACCGTAATAATTAACCTTTTAAATAACCGTAGCTTATTTCCGGTTGCTAAAGTAAATTAACTTTGCTTTGCTACGGCTTTCCGATATTATAATAAATATAACGGCGGTAATTATACTTATAAAAAAGCCGGTTTCGTCGAAATTATAAATGTTTTTACTTTAAATGCTATATTTGTTTATAATGTTTCGTATAAGGTCGAATTAAGTAAAAACGAGTTTGGAATTTTCGCATTTGGCTTTTTAGTAGTTGTACTTTCAAATTTAGCGCGTACCGAGCTTTGCGCGGCGTTTAACAAAGTTTACAACCCAGTTTTTACTAACGGCGCCCGCGTCGCGTTCGGCAAACAATCGGTTAGTTATATTTTTAATATTAAAAAGCCGGGGAAGGAATGCGCGGGAATTTAGCTCGAAAATGTATTTAATAAGCGCTTTTTTTTCGAATTTCGTTAATTTCCGTAATTTAAGCATAGTGTCGCGTTAAGCAGGTTTGCCGGCGCGTTAATCGCGTAATATAGATTTAAAAATATCGTAAATTTTAACTGCCGAACGCAAACTTAATCCCTTATTAAATTAAACTGCTTACATAGCGAAAATAATTTTAGCTTTTTTAAACGTCGATTTTATTTATAGTTATTAAAAAATTAAAATTGGAAATGGGAAATACGCGTCGTATTAGAAAATGCGCGACTCGCTTATATGCGCGACTCGTTTGTAAACCACGTTATTTAAATTTTATTTTAAAAAATTATAAGCTATTTTTAACCTTTTTTAATTTTTATTAAATTATAAGGTAGTTTATTACCGAGCGGCACACATTACCGAACGGCACACCCACACTTAACTTTTAGGCAATCGACGCGCATGCTAACCTAAAAACGCTAAAAATCCATTTAAACTACTCGGAATTGTATATATCGGACATTTTTATTTTTTTTTAACAAATGCGCGCATTATGTCCGGTTTTGCCGCAAGTGCCAAATCGCCGACGAATTATCGTCGCCTTTTTTTTCTAACCTTTATAATCGCGCATGTTTTGCTATAACTGCTTATTTAGCTTTTGCTAGTCCAAATATCTCGTATTTTTTTAACAATATATAACCCTTTTTATCGAACACGTGTTTTTTGGCCTTCCGGCGTTTGCTTAATGCTTCGTTCGCTTTGCGTAGCGAAGCAATTTCGGCTTTAAAAAGGGCCATTTAATGCATTATCGAACTCGTCCTTTTCGCAAGCTAGTTTACAACTATTAGCATGGGTAACGGAAAACTGCTTCGGTAATTGGAAATTTAAGTTTTAATGTGTTCGAATTGCGAAGTTGCGTTTTTAACTATTTAGGGCGTTTTAAAAGTCCAAAGTTCGGCGTTATTTAAAGGCTTTTTCGGGGGAGTTAAAGTTTGTAACCTTACATTTAGCTTTTCCAAAACCGAATCCGGATTAAAAAAGCAAGCTTAGCTTTTTAAAAGCCTTTTCCAATGTTTTTTTCAGTTATAAAGTTAAAAAATGCCGTTTTAAACGCCGAAAAAAACTCGATTTTAATTACGTAGCTAACGTATAACCTTATTAGGTTTTCGATTTTTCAACCGTACGCTTTTTTCAACGGGCTAAAGCATTTAACGTTAAACGGCTAAAAAAGTAAAACAAATGCAAAAGCATGCAAAGCGTAATAATATTATATTTTTGGCAATAAAGTTCGAAATCCGTCGAATAGTAGCTTTTATAGCCGTCCAGTATTAACAAACGGTGGGTGCTTTTTATGCGCGATATAATGTGCCTATTAAATGCTAAATCCATTTTAAGCCGAGTTCGTTCGTAATTTACCCGTTAACATTCGTTAAAATAACCTAATCGCGTGAAAAGCCAGTTTCCGAATACTAATTGGCCAAATGGTATTACCTTTTAACGATAATAAAAAAAAGGATTGCTTAACCGCAATAGTTAACCTTTTAAATAACTGTAACCCATTTCCGGTTGCTAAGCTGGATTAGCTTTGCTTTACTACGGCTTTCCGACGTTATAATAATTATAACGGCGGCGATTATGCTTATAAAAAAGCCGGTTTCGTCGAAGTTGTAAATGTCGTTATCCAAAATGCTATATTTAGCTATAATATTTCGTATAAAATCGAACTACGCCGAAACGAGCTTGGGATTTTCGCATTTGGCTTTTTGGTAGTCGTATTTTTAAATTTAACGCGTGCCGAGCTCCGGGCGGCGTTTAACGAACTTTTCGATTTAACGCTTACCGACGATGCCCGCGTCGCGTTCGGCGAGTAATCGATTAGCCATATTTTTAACACTAAAATGCCGAAAAGGGAATGCGCGAAAATCCAGCTTGAGTATGTATTTAATAAGCGCTTCCTTTTTGGATTCCGTTAATTTTCGAAAGTTAAGCATACTGTCGCGTTAAGCAGGTCGGCCACGCTTTCGATACGTAATAAAAGTGCGCGACGACAAGCACCCAAAGTGATTGGTAATTATTGCTTAACTACTTTACTAAATCGCGGGCTAAAACGCGCGCAGGTTAAAATATTAGGGCCAATGTATAAGCCTAAAGCTGTAAAGCACTAATTGCCACCCACGTAATTCCAGGCTACCTTTAACACCCTTTCGTAAGCTATGCAACGGCTTTAAAAGTATTACGAGCCCGCATTTACGTAGTAACCTTCCAAGTTCGTAATGTTTTTTTGGTTTTCTTATAAGCCGTTTATTGCGGCATTTGCTGCATTCCCAGCTAAATAATAAACCTCGCTTAACCTTCCGCCGTTAAGCTTTTCGTAAAACCGTCCGCTTTTATATTGGCCGTGCTAACGAGCTTAAAAGTGAAAAGTTAACGTTTTACAGCATCGATTACCCACTTATAACGGAGGTTAATCATGCGGGTACGGGCTAATTCCAACGGGTTTAACACCGTTGCTTAAACGTTAGCGCTGTCCGTATGCACCACGAAAATCTCTCGCTAAGGGTATCCAATTTCCTTTAAAATGCCTTTAATTTAAAGCAAAGCCCGGCTCGTTAGCAAAAGGTTAACGAATTCCGCTTCCGTTATCGACGTCGTTATAAAAGTTTGCTTTTTTAATTGCTAGTAAACAAGACCACCCGCTAGCATAACGATTACGCCGCTTATAAATGCCTTCGTACGGAAGCAGTTAGCGAACGAGGCGTTTTCGTAAACCTTTAAGCCTATCGCCTCGGCATTGTAAATAGGCCCGCTAAAAGTAAACGCGAGCTTTTTAATGCTAATAATATAGCGCTAAAAGTGCTTTAACAATGCCAAATGTTCGTTACCGGGATTAGCGTTAACCTTTTGCAACCTTTTTACGATATATGTAATATCAGGGCGAGTAATGCCAGCGAGGTAGCCAATACTCGCTATTTCCGACTGGTAGCGCAAAACCTCCTCGTGCGGGAAAGGGTCCCAAATGATTGGCATTATAAAGCTAAAAAGCCAAAGCGTTTTTACTGCTTTAAAGTCCTTCGGTTCGTATTTGGTAATAATTTTGTTAATATAATCGCGTTAATAAAGGCTTATAATTTTCCGTTAGCGATTTTTTATAACCTGCATGCCGAGGAACGTTTTTGCGTTACCTAAAGCGGTTATTTCGAACCGGCTACCTATTTTATTAACGATGGCTTTAATTTCCGTAACCGTACGAGCGGCAATTTAAAAATCGTTTACGTAAAATAACAGCATAACGCCCGTTTCCTTTTTACGGTAAAAGCAAACGTTTTAATAAATCGGCTTAAAGCTAAATGCTTCGAGCTCCAAAGTAATCGTTTAATACCATTATAAAAGCGACTTGCGAAAGCCGTAAAGTGCTTTTTTTAAACGGTAATAATAGCCTTTTTGCTTAACCGGAATGCCCTAAGGTTGCTATACGTATACCATAACGTTATTAAATACGATAACGCCGAAATAGGCAGCTACGAAATCGAACTAGCGGTATTTAAAGTCGTTAACGGCTATAAGCATAAAAAACACCTTCGTAAATGCTGCATAAGCGATTGCCGCGTACGTTGCAGCTTTATCCTCGCCCGGAATATCGTCGTAATTGCCGCAAACGACCTAACGCGTTTTAATTTTTTTAAAAGCACCGTTAAACGTTAGCTTAGGCACGTATACCCATTTGCCCGGCAATGTTTTAGCATTCGAGGGCAATTTTTTTAACATTTACGTGCCCTTTTTAAATAACGTGTTAATTTGCTTTTACATTATTGGCTTGTAATATCGCTCGTACTCGGCTTCGTGCTTTACCGCGTCGTAATAATAAGCTGGAATATACGGTGTTCCCGGCACCGTAGCGACGTTAAAAAGCGCAAGGTCGGGGATTTTAAAACCGCCGATTTTTTAAGGCAAAACGATATCGTTATCCGGGTACGTAATGTTAACAAATGCAAAACCCGTTTTTCGGGCAGTTTTTTCGGCAGCCTCGGTATCCGTATTAAGGTTGTAAAAGCTTTCGTCGTTTCCGGCGCTTTTAAAGTTACCCGGATCCTTTTCCGCCAATTTTTTAATATTTTTAAATTCGAAACGAGCCGTTGTAAATGCCTTTACGGGTTTCCTCTTTTTGCAAGTTTTTGCTGTTAAAATTTCGTAATGCTTAGGGGCCGTTAAGCGCTCCCTTAATTGTCGGTTATTTAGCGGGGGCGGCGGCCGCTTTTTACAAGTCCTTTTTTTGGGCGCTGCGGGCACCGTAACCGCTTTGTTACCGAGCTCGGGAGTTTTTTCGGGTATTAGCATGCCCGGGCCGGCGGGCTCTTTAAGCTTTTTAAGCTTTGCAGCGGCAAGCTTTTCGTTTTCCGCTCCGGTTTCCCCGGTATTTTCCGCAAGCGATAAATCGTTTTTACTTTCGGGGCTGGCAATATCGCCAATTGCACCGGTGTTACTATCGTTGCTATCGGTGGAATTGGTAGTTAAGCTAGTATTGTAAACCCAAATACCTATTATAAAATAAAGGTTTTTAACAACGGCTTTGTTAACCGTATTAATAGTAATCGCTTTTTTAACAAAGTTATAAAGCGATTTCCGGCGTTTACTAGCGCCTTCGTTAATCCGTGCGTTACGGCAACGGAAAACCTTATTAATATCGTCCGGCTTAACTAGCAGGACTTCGTTATAAAAGCCTTCCCAGCTTATAAGCCGACCTTTGTTACTTTGGGGGCTATTTTATCGGCTTTGGCTTATTTGCCGTTTTTAATTAGCATTTAGGCGACCGCGCCCCAAATGCGGAGGGTACGGATTGGTGGTTAGTAATACTCCTCGTTAAGGCCGATTACTTTTGCTTACGCTTCGTGCGGGCTTTTCTTACCGCTAAAAGCTGTTTTTAAAATGTAGTTTAGCATTTTCCTCGCTGTTTGCAAAGCATATACCTAGTACTTTTTATACAGGCCGTTGGTTAATCCCGGTGCGAGCCGCGTTAAATATAATACGGTTAGCACGTTTAATAATGCTGTTTATTTCCGGGCATCGCGCCGGGCTAATTTCGCAAGCTTTGCTTTAAATAATGCAATAAGCTTTTAGCTTTTCCGGGTTAAACTCCGTGCTACCGTCCGTATAAATTGCTTGTATTTTAATGCTTAACTGGAGTTTAATATAGTTAATCCAGTTATAAACCTTCGTAAAAATCTCCGTGCTAGCTTTGCTAATTGCAAAAATCACCTAGCTAAAAGTAGTTGCCTTATTAATAATATACGGCGTAATTGTATCCGCCGTATAAAATAGGCGAAATGGTTAATATTATATAAATACGGCTTAAAAGGCGGGTAGTGCGGTAAAAGTAACGATTGCCGATAATTTAAATCGCTTTGCTTTCTAAACAGCCGTTACAAGTATGTTTTAATGCTCGAAATAGCTAACTTTAATGCTTGCAGCGCGGTAAGCCGTTATTACCGCCTTTTTATTAGCATGCATTAAGCGCCGATGCATTATTACGTAAAGCACCGGGCGTTTTGTCGTGGTCGGTGCGTTAGCCTCCGTCGGTCGGTTTCCTTCGTTAAGTGCGTTGCCTAAAGCTATAAAGCCCGGGGGCGCGCTTGCGGGCACGTTAACGTTGCAATTAATACGTTATTATTAATTTGGTAATTGCTTAACCATTTATCGTTAAGCGTTACGAAATATCGGTTTAATCGTTTTTTAAACCTGCTTTGCGCATTTTACCAAAGCTAAAAAGGTTAAAAAGGGATTTAAGCGTAAAAATTGCTTATAAGGTAATTGTAATAACGCCCGTTATTACGCTAATGCATTTCGACGGTGCTCTTTTTAACGGAAACTTAGCGCCGCCGTTGGCCGTGGTAGCGTTATAAAGGACCTCGCGCTTTTTTAACGAGGTAAATTACTTGCGATCGTTAAAATGTGTTTAAACGAGCCGGAGTCGATTATTACGGCGTTACGGGCACTGTTAATATTGCTTAAAGCGGTATTGGCTATGTTATATTGGCTGGCATTGCCCCGATTAACTGGCATACTACTAGTATGGTTAGCAGCCTCGGGTTGGCTGTAACCTCGTTGGCTGCCTTATTGCCTCGCTGAAGCGCCGCTTCGGATATTTGGCTTTCCAGGCTTCCTCGAATTAAAGTGCAAAAGCTAGCAGTTATCGTCGCCGCTTTTGTAATGCTTACCGCACTTATCGTGGTGGGAGCACGCGAAACGATAATGCAACCCTTTTTACTACAAGGCTTCGGCTTTTCTTTCGGCCTTTAAAGTTTTTCCGGCTTTTTGTTAGTGTTAGCTATAGCCCTCGATTCCGAGGCTTTTATAACGCCGTGTTTTTAAGCATTTTCGAATATAAGTTAACGGGAGTGCGGCGCTCGCTTTTACAATTCCCAAAGTTATAGCTACCGCAAAAGGTAAGTAGCGTTAAGCCCGTTAACGAGCTCTTTATAAGCATCCGATCCGGAATGTTAATATTGGCCTAATTTAAAGCCTGTTTTACTTATAGCCAGCGGTCCGTATACTTTTTAACGTTACCGTCGAACTTTTCCACCGAAATTGTATAATATTCGTTAATTAGGGCGTCGAAACGGCCGTTAGCGGTAATTTAATAGTGCTAATTACCTTATCCTAAAAAGCTTTTGGGTTTTAATCTTCGTCGTTTTTAAAGCGGTTTTAGCCGGCCTTTTCCAAATCCGTGGTTACTTTTCGATATTATTACGAATGCAATACCATATTAATGTCCTTTTAAAGGCTTATAACTATACAGCTTCGTCGTTCTCCGCTTTAGCCGGTTTGGCCGGAAGGTTAGCAAATATAAAGAAATATTACGGGAAGCGGTTAAATGCACCCGGATAATGCGCTTTTATATTTCCAAATTAAAAAGCTTTAACAGGTCCGGAACCTTTACTACGATTTCGCGGTATTCCGCCATTTCGGCGGCTTTGTTAGCACTTTTAACGCGTATAAAAGCGTTGGATTGCAAAGAAAACAATGCTTTTAAGCGCTAAAAGGGTTATTGTTGTTATTTTGTTATAATTGCTAATCGGCGCCGAACGCGGCTTTGTTAATTATCGTTTAACGGTTTTTTAACTGCTGCGCTTCGCCCGTAATTCACGGCGGGAAAACGCAAATAACGGGAAACAATTCGTGCACCGTTAATTTTTCCTAATTAAGCAAAAATATCGTTAACGGCGGCGCGAAGGCTTATAACTTAATAAAAGTGCGCGACGATAAGCACCTAAAATGATTGGTGATTATTGCTTGGCTATTTTACTGGATCGCGGGTTAAAACGCGCGCAAGCCAAAATACTAAGGCCAGTGTATGGGCCTAAAGCTGTGAGGCACTAGTTGCTACCCACGTAACTTTAGGCCACTTTTAACAATACGCGAAACTGCTAAACGCGACGTTATAAAGCTTTGCAGCAATCCGAATGCTTAAATTTAAGTTTTTTTACAAAGCTTAAAAAGCGAAAATCATTCGGCTTTTTTTATTTTGTTTTGCTATGTTTGTATATAGAAAATTGATCGCGAAATGTTATGTGTCGCGTTAACGCGTTTAATGTACCGCTCGGTAATGTGTACCGCTCGGTGATAAACTACGTTAAGCTTTTCGTAAATTTAAAACCGTAAAATATTAAGCTTTACCGAGTTTATCCTGTAATTTGTTAATAAAAAGTAAAAAATACCGATTTTTAATAATAACCTCGTTTAACGGTTAGTAATTAATACATATTCGCTTTGTTTCGTTTTTTTTAATAACATTTCATATTTTATTAAAAAATCGAAATGTTTAATGTGTTTTTTTCGTAAGTTTTTTTCCAGTTATTTTTTTTACATTTTTTACTATTAAAAGCTAAATTAATACAATTTTTAATATTTAAGTTATATTTTTAATTTAAATTTAATTTTTAAATTAAACGGTTTATATTTTAAAAGTACCGTTTTTAAGTTTTTTTAAACAACTTTTTATATTTATAGTATTTTTTCGTATTAGTTAATCTATTTTAATCGCTTTTTATTTTAAATAGTTATATATTTGTTAATGTTAAATGCAAAGGTAAATTGTTAAGTTTTATTACCGTTATAAACTTTTTTCGTTACTTTTTATATTTACAGTTTAAAGTTTGTAATTAGTAAACCGTCTTAATTATTTATAACTTTTTTATTAAATTTAACCGGTAATGTAATTTATTTGTAAATTATTTTTTTAAATTAAAAATTCCGAAAATAACCTTTTTTTTTAAATTTAATTTATTTAATATAATAATAACAGTTTTTTTATTTCGGGTACGTAATATTACGAAAGTAGGTTTGCACGAATATAGCGTTAATATTACAATGCAACATTTAAATCTTATATAAAGAAATTGTTATTACGCGAAGAGAAAAGAAAAAAGTCTTTTAACCATTTGGTAATAAAAGGCCGTTTATATATAAGGTTTATAATGGTTTAAACGTAAGCTAAAGCTCGCTTCGTAATAATACCGTAATTTAAAACCGCAATTGTTTTTAATTGCAAATTTAATGGCAATTACGTGTAGTTATAAAAGTTTCGCGACCATTTTAAACGCGTTATGCTAATTTTTCGGTGCTTTTACGCTGGGTTTTTATTTCCTTTTTACCTTTTTTTTACCTCGTTCTTAGCTTTGTTTTTATTCCGCTTCCAATTGCAAATCGCGTTCGGTTATATCGCTTTTTCCTTTTTTATTAGGTTTTTATACCTGCTTACGTTATGCTTTTATTCGTTATCCCCCCGTTTTTTCGCTAAGCTTTCGTTACGTTCCTTTTTTTTTCCATTTGCTTTACTCGGTTTTCGTCGCGTTTTAATAAGTTTTTAATTAGCGATAATAATAACGTTATAACGTTATACTTTCGCCGCTTTTCTTTTAGTTTCGCGCCGTTTTATCGTTAGCGCTTTTACGCGCGCAAGCTTTTTTATCGAGCTTTTTTTATTCCCGCGCACTTGTTTCGCTTTTCGCCGCGCTTTCGCTATCGTTGCGATAGCTTTCGTTTTTTTTCGCCCCGGCGAGGTATTCGGCCGCGGTGCCGCTTTTATTACGCGCATTTGCATTTTTTGCATGCGGACCGTTTTAAAACGTATACGCATTTTGGTTTCCGCTCGCGCTGCGCCGTCGTTTAAGCAAATGGTTAAAACGTTTAAAATAACGTGCTATATTACGAACGCTGGTTGCAAATCGGCTTAATCGGATTTTTGCAATTAATGCGGCACTCGTAATAAACCTTGCTGCAAAGTGCGTATTATCGCTTTTATTCCGTTAATTTTTTATTAATATAATTTTAGCTAGCTATCGCTGTTTTTCCGTAGCGATTTAAAAAACCTCGTTCGCTTTTAAGCTTTTAGCGAGTTTTTTTATCGCGCTACCGCTTACCATTAAAAGCTTTGCCGTTAAAACGCTGCCGAGCATATAAACGGTGGTAATAACGCTATTAATACTAACTTTAACGATTACACGTTATTTAATTTGCGGCGCTTTAATGCCGTATTTAAAACGATGTATTTGCTGTTTAACGCGTTCGTCCGCGCTAGCTTTCAAAGCGATAAGCAGCGTGGTGCGAGTGGTTTAAAAAAAGGCCGTAACGTTAATAGTTTTTTATAGTTTTCCTAAACGATTATCAGCGTTAACCGCTTTTATTTCTTTATAGTAAAAACGTATTAAGTGTTATAAATTAAGCCTAATAGCTTAATTTTAATGCTAAGGCTTTGCTTTATAACGTGTATATAGTTCTTTTCGTGGTTTTAAGCTTTTAGCAAGTAAATCTCTTTTTTCGTTAGCTTTATTTATCACCTTTTTTAGGTTTTTAAGCGACTTTTTTTTAAGCCACCTTATAACATTAAGCGCGAACTTGCTACCGCTTTCGCCGAAACGCGCGAGCAGGTTAATTTTTTTATCCCGCCGGGCGAGCGTTTTAATCGCCGCGTCGATTAGCAATCGCTTCGTTAGGTATAATTGTAATACTTTTAACGTAATCCATTAGTAAGTCGCGCATATCACCAAATCGCGCACCCACGCCCGACCTCCGGTTAATCGACGCGCATGCTAACTTAACAACGTTAAAAATCCATTTAAACTATTCGGAATTATATATATTGGACATTTTTATTTCTTTTTAACAAATGCGCGCATTATGTCCGGTTTTTCCGCAAATGCCATATCGCTAACAAATTATCGTCGCCCTCCTTTTTTAACCTTTATAATCGCGTATTTCTTGCTATAGCTATCCATTTAGCTTTTGCCAATTTAAAACATTTCGTACTTCGTTTATAATAAGTAACCCTTTTAATTTAACACGTGTTTTTTTAACTTTTCAGCGTTTGCTTAATGCTTTGTTCGCTTTTCGTAATTTAAAGCACTTTTTTTCCAAAAGGTTAACCTAATGCATAATTGCTTTAGCCTTTTTCGTTAACTGGTTTACAACCGTTAACATAAATATCGAAAAGCTATTCCGGTAATTGGAAATTTAAGTTTTAATATGTTTAAATTGCGAAATTGCGTTTTTAACTATTTAAAGCGTTTTAAAAGTTTAAAGTTCGGCGTTATTTAAAAGCTCTTTTAAAGGAGTTAAAATTTGTAACTTTACATTTAGCTTTTCCAAAATTAAATCCGGATTAAAAAAAGCAAAACCAGCCTTTCGAAAACCTTTTTAAATGTTTTTTTCGCTTATAAAATCGAAAAATACCGCTTTAAACGCCGAAAAAAACTCGACTTTAATTACGTGGTTAACGTATAACCTTATTAGGTTTTCGATTTGTTAACCGTACGCTTTTTTTAACGGGCTAAAACATTTAACGTTAAACGGTTAAAAAAAGTAAAACGAATGCGAAAACATGCAAAGCGTAACGATATTATATTTTTAGCAATAAAGCTCGAAATTTATCAAATGGTGGCTTTCGTAGCCGTCCAATATTAATAAACGATAAAACCTCGTAAAACGAGCTGTAATATGTTTATCGAAATGCCGAATCCATTTTAAACCGAGTTCGTTCGTAATCCACTCGTTAACGCTTATTGCGATAACCTAATTACGTAAAAAGTTAGTTTTCGAATATTAATTGGCCAAATAGTACTGCTTTTTAACGATAATAAAAGGAAAAACCGTTTAACCGTAATAGTTAACCTTTTAAATAACTATAGCTTATTTCCGGTTGTTAAGCTGGATTAGCTTTGCTTTATTACGGCTTTTCAACGTTATAATAACTATAACGGCGGCGATTATGCTTATAAAAAAGCCGGTTTTGTCGAAATTGTAAATATTTATTTAAAATGCCATATTTAGCTATAATGTTTCGTATAAAGTTAAATTACGCAAATACGAGTTTGGGATTTTCGCATTTAGCTTTTTGGTAATCGTACTTTCGAATTTAACGCGTGCCGAGCTTTGCGCGGCGTTTAACGAACTTTTCGATTTAGCATTTGCTAACGGTGCTTGCGTCGCGTTTAACGAGCAATCGGTTAACTATATTTTTAATACTAAAAAGCCGGGGAGGAAATGCGCGAAAGTCCAGCTTAAATATGTATTTAACAAGCGTTTCCTTTTCGGATTTCGTTAATTTCCGTAATTTAAGCATGCTATCGCGTCGAGCAGGTCGGCCGGCGCGTCGGTCGCGTATAATGGATTTAAAAATATCGTAAATTTTAACTGCTAAACGCAAACTTAATTTACGAGTAAATTAAATTACTTGCATAGTAAGAACAATTTTAGCTTTTTTCGATATCGATGCTATTTATGGTTATTAAAAAATTAAAATTAAAAGTGGAAAACGCGTATCGCGATGGAAAATGCGCGATTCGGTAATATGCGCGACTCGCTAATAAACCACGTTACGTAACTTATAATTCCGTTATTTTAACGCTATAATATTAACGTTATATTCGTGCAAACCCGCTTTCGTAATATTAATAACGGTAATCGCTTATAAAGGTTTACTCGCCGTCGTTTTATTAACATTTTTAACGAAAAATAGGATAATTATAATACGAAAACGTTTCGTCGTTTTTAAAAAGTTACGCGAATTAATATCCGTCGTAATAATATTATATATAATATGCGTTATAAAGCCGCGTATAACTTTATTAATCGCGTTAATAATAATATCGTGGAAAAAACTCGCGCGTTTTTCGCTAGCCTCCCGTTAACGAATATTTAGCGGATTGAAAACGAAAAGGTGGTTTATAATATTACTTTCCCGGATCGCGACCATATATCGGATAACTCCCTTTCCGATTTTAATGCTAGTAAATCCTTTTTTAGCGGCTGTAAAAAAGCGGAATTTAAAAATAACGGTGGTAGCGTTGCGGTTAATAGCCGGGTTAACGCTAAAAACGGTAACGTTTTAACCGATGTTAATAATAGCATATGGTAATAATATAGGATTATATTTATCCCGGTATAATGGTATAATTTCGTTTTGGTTTCGTTTATTTCCTTTTATTTTAACGCTATTTGTTAGCGTTTTTTTATGGTAATTTAATTAAATTAAGGAATTTAAATTACGGTGTTTTTCTTCGGCTTGCTTTTTGGTTTTTTAAATGGCTATTCCGTTTTAAAACGTTGTACAAAGCTGGGCGTGCGCCATTTTTACGCTTAAATTGCTGCTAATAACCGTTATTATAACGGTGGCTTTGGTTTATACAAGTAGCGTTTGTAAAACTCCTAAATTTTATCGTTCGCGCTTTTTAAATCCCGCGATAACTGCTATATAAATGCGTATAATAACGCTTATTTAACTTTATATTATAGGTTTTTTAACGTACTTTTAAAATTTAAAATATAATTAAAATACTATCGGGCTTTCGTGCTTTTATTATTTTCGCTTAAATGCTTCGCTAATTTTAAACCATTTGCTTTTTTTACGCACTGCTTATTAATTTAATTTTGCTCGGGCAACCCCGGCTTTTCCCGCGCGATTAAAAATATATGGAAAACGGGGAAAATTTTATATTTTACAAACAATTAAACTGTAAAAACGCGTGGGTAAACCTTCGTTACGTGGAACGAGCTTACTTATTTATAGTTAAATTTAAAAATAAGGCGTAAAAACGCTATATATTTCGTATTTACCTATATTTGGTCGCCGATTTCGAACGTGCCCGCGTTTTAACGATAGCGGTTCGCCGTTTCCACGTAACGTTTTTTCGACATTTCCGTTAGCGTTTTAATAAATTCGAAAACTTTTTCGATACGCTTCGCGATTATAATAGCGTTATGGATTTTACGTCGGGTTGTTAACGTATTACCGTTTTTTCGTTTTATTTTCGGTTTTATCCTTATATGCGGGTGCTATTTATAATTAGCGAAAAAAAGAGTAACGTGCGTAGTTTTTAATATTTAATTGTTATTAGTAAACTTTTTAATTAGCAGTTAATCCATTTAATCGTTTTAATAAAACGAGCAAAACGCTTAAAAGTATTATTTTATATATGCGTTAACGATTTCCGTTTAGCTATCGGATTTTAAGTAATGTAATAACGAATAGCGAAAAGCGATTTTTAACCGTTTTAATAATTTTTTCCAAAAAGCTAATATAAATTAAATGCTTTTATTGGATATAATAGTATTTAGGGTTTCGTAATAACGATAAACTAACGAAACGAAAGCGTTTATTAAAGTGTTTGCGTTTATAGCGCTAATAAAAATATAATATTTTATTTTTATTAATCGGTTAATTACTATTAAAACGTTTTCGTGCATAACGCCGTTTTGTTCGCATTTCGGCAATTGCCCGACGAAATTTATAAAAATATTTGCTTACGGCCGGAATGGCACCGGGAAAGGCTTTAAAAAGCCGTTTAGTAAGCTTTTCCCTTTTTTAACCATTTTGCAAAAGTGGCATTTTTATACGAAAGCGTTAACGTTTTGTTAAAAACCCGGCCACGTGTAAATCCTGCAAATAAAATCGTACGTTTTCGTTTTGCTAAAGTGCCTTTTTAGCGGTAGGTTATATGTGCGGTAAAAGATTTAAAATCGAAATGCATTATTAAACGGAATTTATAATCGTTTACTAATGTAAATTCGACCGCGGATCGTTAAGCAATCGGTAATAGCGATTTTATATTTTCGGATCGCGTTAAAAAATTACCTTATCGTTAAGTTTCGCAACGCCGTTAACATAGCTTATATCGTTTCGCATTTAGCGTAAACGTTATTAATATATATATTTATATATTGCGATACGTTTAATCGCCGTAATATCGGTTTTTTATATACCGGCCCGTCGACGGTTTATCGCTGGTTTTCCGTTTGCCATACGTTAATTAGTAATAATATGCGGTGTTAAAATGCGATTTTATCGTTCGTTACGTTTTAAATGTTCGCCGGTTTTACGCTAGGTAACCGGGAAAATGCATCCGGCATTACGGCTAATTTGCCCGGTTTATACATAATTTGGAATTTAAAATCGCTAAAAAATTCGAATTAACGGATTTAACGTTGGTTTAGCAATTTAATAATAGCGAAATATTAAAAGTTTTTATAGTTTAACCATATTTCCATTGTTTATTCCGTACTTTATAATTTTAAACGCTATTTTTTAAATGCTTTAACGATTGTTAAAAGCTTTTTATCGTAAATTTCGTAATTGCACTTCGCTAGTAAATGCTTTGCCGAAAAAAAAGCGATTAGCCGGCGGATTTTTAATTTGTTAACTTGTAATAGCACCCCGTTTAACGCCTAATTAAACGCGTTTATTTTTACGATAATCCTTTTAATAGGGTTATAAAAAGCCAAAGTAATCGTTAATAAAAAAGCGTTTTTTAATTATTAAACCGCTGTTATAACGTTATTTATAAAGGTGTTTAGCTAGTTTTTATAACTTATTAACGCTATAAAAGGTTACGCGATTTTAAAAAAGCTTTTAATAAACCGTTGGTAAAAATTAACGAAGCTAACGAAACGTTAAAAGTCTTTTAGCGATTAAAATTCCTGCTAGTTTTTAATCGCCCGAACTTTTTCCTCGTTTACTCGCATTTTTTACGTGGTAATTATTAACTTAAGTATTTTATTTTTTAAACGTTAAATTCGCATTTCCGGATATTAATTATAAAGCCGGCGTTGTTAAGTTTTTGCACTATTTTTTAACGTATCGCTAATATTCCGTTTATATTTCGCTATATATAAGCACGTTATTTAAATATATTATACCGAACCTATTTAATAAATCGCTTACTATATGGTTAATGCAATATTAAAACGAGTTCGAGGCTTTTATTATGCCTAAATTCGCGATAAGGCATTCGAATAAGCCGAACTTCGTAATAAACGCGGTTTTCCACTCGTTTTTTAAAGCGATACGTAAACGGTTAAACGCCGTTATAATATCGAATTTAATAAATTATTTTGCTTTTAATAAAGCGTTTAAAGTTTTTTTTAATAAGCGGGATCGGGTAGCGGTTTTTAACAATAACGTTATTTAAGCTTTTATAATCCACGTAAACCTTTATTCCCCCGCTAGGTTTCCGCGCGAAAAGCATTAATACAACGGCGGGGGATTAGCTAAAACGTATAAAGCTTTTATTTAAATGTTCGTTTAGGTATTTTCGCATTATACATAGCTTTCCGGGTAGTATAACGCGGTAATGGCTATATGGCGGCGTTTATCCAGCGAAAAGCTTAATTTTATAGTTAAATAGCTGGTATAATAATAATGTTTCCGCGGTTTTAAACGAAAAGCAATCGGCTAAATTTTTTAACTTTTTAAGCAATTTATTAAGAATTTCCTGCATTATCGCTAGTATTATTCCTTTTAAATACTTTTTAATAACGTGGTTTACTAGTAAGTAAGACAAACTAGCGAGTGAAACACGCGACGCGATAACGCGACACATTATTTTTAACAACCGATTTTTTTACTAAGCAAAATGTTAAATAAAAGCAACGAAAGCCGGGTAATTCTTACCTTTTAAACTTTGCGATCCAATTTAAAATTAAACATTTAAAAAGTTGTGAAAATTTACTCGATTGCAAATTCGATTTTAACGCGTCGAAAACACGGCTAACCTGCTTAACGCGACATTATACCTAAATTACGGAAATTAACAAATTCCGAAAAAAAAACGCTTATTAAATACATATTTAAACTGGATTTTCACGCATTTCCTTTTCGGCTTTTTAATGTTAAAAATATAGCTAATCGATTGCTCGTTAAACGCGACGCGAGCACCGTCGGGACCAACTGGGTCGCGAGGTTCGTTAAACGCCGCCCGGAGCTCGGTATGCGCTAAATTCGAAAATACGATTATTAAAAAGCTAAATGCGAAAATCCCAAGCTCGTTTTTGCGTAATTCGACTTTATACGAAACATTATAAACAAATATAGCATTTAAAATAACGATATTTACAATTTCGACGAAACCGGCTTTTTTATAAGCATAATCGCCGCCGTTATAGTTATTATAACGTTAAAAGGCCGTAGTAAAACAAGCTGGTCCAGCTTAATAACCGGGAATGGGTTATAATTATCCAAAAGGTTAACTATTACGGTTAAGCGATTTTTTCTTTTATTATCGTTAAAAGGCAATACTATTTAGCTAATTAATATTCGAAAACCGGCTTTTTACGCGATTAGGTTATTATAATAAATTTTAACAGGTGGATTACGAACGAGCTCGGTTTAAAATGGATTTAGCATTTCGATAAACACATTACAGCTTATTTTACGGGGTTTTATCGTTTGTTAATGCTAAACGGCTACGAAAGTTACCATTTAACGGATTTTAAGCTTTATTGCTAAAAATAATATCGTTACGCTTTACATACCTTCGCATTCGTTTTACTTTTTTTAACCGCTTAACGTTAAATGTTTTAGCCCGTTAAAAAGGCGTACGGTTAATAAATCGAAAATTTAATAAAGTTACACGTTAACCACGTAATTAAAATCGAGTTCCTTTCGGCATTTAAAACGGCATTTTTTAACTTTATAATTAAAAGAAATATTTGAAAAGGTTTTCGAAAAGCTAGTTTTGCTCCTTTTAATTCGGATTTGGTTTTGGAAAAGCTGGATATAAGGTTACGAATTTTAACTTTTCCGAGGAAGCTTTTAAACGACGCTAAATTTTAAACTTTTAAAACGCCGCGGATAATTAAAAAAGTAACTTCGCAATCCGAACATATTAAAACTCGAATTACTAATTACCAAAGCAGTTTTTCGACATTTATGCTAACGGTTGTAAATTAAATCGCAAAAAAAACGAAAGCGATAATGCATAAAATAGCCCTTTTTTAAGCTGAAATGTTTACGTTTAAAAAAGCGAACGAAGCATTTAGCAAACGCCGGAAAGCTAAAAAAACACGTGTTTAATTTAAAAGGCTATTTATTATCGAAAAGGTATAAAATGCTTTAAACTAGCAAAAGTTAAATGGATAACTATGATAAAAAATGCGCGATTATAAAAGTTAAAAAAGGAAAACGCTAATAACTTGTTAGCGATATGGCATTTGCGGTAAAACCGGACATAATGCGCGCATTTGTTAAAAAAAAGTAAAAATGTTTAATATATACAGTTTTAAATAGTTTAAATGGATTTTTAGCGTTGTTAAATAAGCATGCGAATTAATTGTCCAAAGGTTAAAATGGCGTGTTCCATTCGCTGGTTTATTTTACTTATTAGTAAACCACGTTATCCTTTTTAAATACCCGGCGAAAGTGCGGTATTTTATCGATTTAATTCCGGAAATTTTTTAATTTTAGCGTTAACGAAGTATCGCGTAACGTATTATTTAAAATAAAAATAGTTTTTAAAAGTATCGCTAATATTTCCTTAACAATTTGCAAACTGCCCCGCGGATTAACAAAGCGGTTTATTATTATATCGAAAAAAAGCTTTTTTAAAGTGGTTTGTTTTACTTGCACTTTTAGTTATTTATAAAATATAGCGAAATTTAAAGCATTAAATATTTTAACTTTTAAATTAAGTATAGCGGAATAGGTTTTTGCTATCGTTTCGCTATCGATTAATAAAATGCTCGTTTTCCAATCGATATCGGGGTTATAATATCGTAATTACGGCAAGCTTAAAATAACGTTAAAGCCGTTTAGCGGTTAATAATACATAATTAAGGTTTTTAACTTGCTAGCGAATTAGTGTTTAATTTAAACGAATTCGGTAAAATATTTCGCAACTTTTCCGTTAGCGAATCGAAACGGTTTTAATTATAAAAGCTTTTATTATTTTAATTAATATTTACGCGTAAAAGCGTTAACGTGGTTTACCAGTAAATGGGACAAACCAGCGAATGGGATACGCCATTTTAACTTTTAAATAATTAATTCGCATGCTTATTTAACAACGCTAAAAATCCATTTAAACTATTTAAAACTGTATATATCGAACATTTTTACTTTTTTTTAATAAATGCGCGCATTATGTCCGGTTTTACCGCAAATGCCATATCGCTAACAAGTTATCGGCGTTTTCCTTTTTTAACTTTTATAATCGCGCATTTTTTATTATAATTATCCATTTAACTTTTACTAGTTTAAAACATTTTATACCTTTTCGATAATAAATAGCCTTTTAAATTAAACACGTGTTTTTTTAGCCTTCCGGCGTTTGCTAAATGCTTCGTTCGCTTTTTTAAACGTAAACATTTCGGCTTAAAAAAGGGCTACTTTATGCATTATCGCTTTCGTTTTTTTTGCGATTTAATTTACAACCGTTAGCATAAATGTCGGAAAACTGCTTTAATAATTAGTAATCCGAATTTTAATATATTTAAATTACGAAGTTGCTTTTTTAACTGTCCGCGGCGTTTTAAAAGTTTAAAATTTGGCGTTGTTTAAAAGCTTCCTCGGAAAAGTTAAAATTTGTAACTTTATATTCAGCTTTTCCAAAACCGAATCCGGATTAAAAAAAGCAAAGCCAGCTTTTCGAAAGCTTTTTCGGATATTTCTTTTAGTTATAAAGTTAAAAAATGCCGTTTTAAACGCTAAAAAAAACTCGACTTTCGTTACGTAATTAACGTGCAACTTTATTAAGTTTTCGATTTGTTAACCGTACGCTTTTTTTAACGGGCTAAAACATTTAACGTTAAGCGGTTAAAAAAAGTAAAACGAATGTAAAAGCATGTAAAGCGTAATAATGTTATGTTTTTAATAATAAAGTTTAAAATCCGTTAAATGGTAGCTTTCGTAGCCGTTTAGCATTAACAAACGATAAAACCCCGTAAAATAAGCTGTAATGTGTTTATCGAAATGCTAAATTCATTTTAAACCGAGCTCGTTCGTAATCCACCCGTTGGAATTTATTACAATAATTTAATCGCGTAAAAAGCCGGTTTTCGAATACTAATTAGCCAAATAATATTACCTTTTAACGATAATAAAAGGAAAAATCGCTTAGCTGTAATAATTAACATTTTAAATAATTATAACCCATTTCCGGTTGTTAAATTAAATTAGTTTTGCTTTATTACGGCCTTTTAACGTTGTAATAATTATAACGGCGGCGATTATGCTTATAAAAAAGCCGGTTTTATCGAAATTGTAAATGTTATTATTTTAAATGCTATATTTGTTTATAATGTTCCGTATAAAGTCGAACCACGCAAAAACAAGCTTGTAATTTTCGCATTTAGCTTTTTGGTAATCGTATTTTCAAATTTAACGTATGCCGAACTTCGGGCAGCGTTTAACGAACTTCGCGACCTAATTGGTTCCGATAATGCCCGCGTCGCGTTCGGCGAACAATCGATTGGCTATATTTTTAACATTAAAAGGCCGAAAAGGGAATGCGCGAAAATCCAGCTCGAATATGTATTTAATAAGCGCTTTTTTTTCGGAATTTATTAATTTTCGTAATTTGGGCATAGTGTTACGTCGAACAGGTTAGCCGTGTTTTTAACGCGCTAAAGTCGAATTTGCGACCGAGTAAATTTTCGCAGCTTTCCAAATGTTTAATTTTAAGTTAAATCGTAAAGCTTAAAAAGTAAAAATTACCCGGCTTTCGTCGCTTTTATTTAACATCCTGCTTAGTGGAAAAATCGGTTGTTAAAAATAATGTGTCGTGTTATCGCGTTACGTGTCCCACTCGCTGGTTTATCCTATTTACTAGTAAATTACGTTATTAATAAATGCTTATAAAAAGCACTCCATATTAATAAGCGATTAATACGGGATAATTTTAGCATTATTTGGGCAAAAGCACGTAAAAAAAGAAAAAGTTATATTAAAGTTTATTATGTTAAAAAAAACTTTTTTTTATATTTGCTTATATTAATTGCTTTTTAATGCTTCGCGGGCGATTTGCCGTAAGGCTTACTCGTTTTTTAACGGTATATCGTTAATTTTTATTAGGTATTTGTAAAATATATGGCCGTTTTTTTCGCAATAAAAGCAAAATCGTTTAATTTTGCGCTTTTGCCTTTTTTTCGGCGTAATTTAGCGTTTCGTTATCCTAATTTTGCTAAGGTTTATAACGTCGCTAAAATTTCAATATGCGGCTTATCGGTTTAATATCGATTAGTTATAGCCTTTTTAGCGGTAGTTATAATTTGCGATATTATTAAACAAGTTTTGGAATAATGCCACCCATTTATCGAAAACGCCGAGGCCGAAGCGCAACTTTAAAAATATAGGCCGTAAAAACGCGCTTAACTCGCCGTTAACCTTTACTTTTAAAGCTTTAACGAGTTATATATCCGTTATATTACATAAATCGGCCAACTTGTAAAACTCGTTAATAAAATCCTTATAAAAGCTTTTGCTTTGCTTAAGGCTAGCGAAATAACGTTAGGCGGCTTACGCAGCGTCGGCGGTAATATACACCGGGTTTAAAATACGAAAAAGCTCGTTAATAATAAACAATTAACGGGTCGATAAATTAACGTTATTAGGCATACGGTTTTTAATAAAGCTATAAATTTATTTCGAAAGGAATTGTCCGGCGTATAAAACCTTTTCCTTTTATTTTGGGAACGCGTGTTCGTTTAATGCAAATTTCGCTTACAACTAGGCTTTTTAAAACTCGTACGCCTTTTAACGGGTTTCGGGCAATAATTGCTTACTTAAAAATATTAAAAGGTTATAACCTTTTGGTTAAAAAAATAAGGGCTCGTTAATAATTGTATAATATTAAACCGGCGGGGCTTCGTCGTTTTTTAAAAGCGGTGTAAAAGTTTTAGTTATAATTAAAGTATATGTTTTTAAATTAAGCAAGGTTTTTTAACGCGCCGTTTTAGCTTTTACCAATTAGCTTTTTAATTTTCGGATCCGGTTTTAGCTAGCGTTAAGTCGTTTTAACATTTAAGCTTCGGATTAATACGCCGTTTTCTTTTCCTTTTCGTATTGCGCGCATTTCGCCGTTTTTCGCTTAAAATTTCCGATTACCTTTTAACGGTATTTAGTTATTTCGCTTAAGCTTTGCTTAGTTTTTTAATTAATTTTAAGCATTTTTTTAATACCGTTATTTAATGTTTAAAAAATCCCGTATATTTGGTTTAACACTTTTTAATTGCTGGTTATTACGCTAATAAACGCTATTACGTTTATTGCTTCGCCGTTTTTAATTAGCGATTTTAATAAAAAATACCTAACGAAAGCGTTTCTTACCGTACTTTGGTATATTATAATGCTATAGTATTGTAATATCGTAGTATTACCGTCGTTCCGGTGTCGATCCGTCGGCGTGGTTTTAATTTAAGTGTAATTTCGTAATGTGTTACGTGTTTTAATCGTAGTAAAAAGCGGTTACCATATCGGCCGGTTTTTAAAAGTTAGCGTAATAAACTGTTATAATGCAACATTTAAGTTTTGTATAAAAAAACTATTATTGCGCGAGGAAAAAAGAAAAAGGTTTTTTAGCTATTTGGTAACGGGAGGCCGTTTATATATAAGGTTAGTAGTGGTTTAAACGTAAGCTAAAGCTCGTTTTATAACATTTAACGTTATTAAATTAGCATGCGCGTTAATTAACCGGAGGTTAAAATGTTATAACTTACTTACTTATATAGCCCACTTATTTATAAACGACGTTAATATTTTAAATAAAATATTAAAAAAAAAGTTAAAATAATAATTAATTGCGAAATATAAATAATAACGTATCGCTATAAATAGTTAAACGATATAAAATTTTTATAAAACGGAAAAATTAACCGTATTAATTAAAAACGATTAAAAAAATACTTATCGTTTATAATACAAAATAAATTAATTGAAAAACGCAATTAATAACATTAAAAATTTATTTAAACTAACGTGGTTTATTAGTAAGTGGGCCACATTAGTTAATAGGCTACAACACCCCGACCTCCAATCAATCGACGCGTATGCCAACCCAATAACGCCAGAAATCCATTTAAACTACTCGGAATTGTATACATCGAACGTTTTTACTTCCTCCTGGCAAATGCGCGTATTATGTCCGGTTTTGCCGCAAGTGCCACATCGCCGACGAATCGTCGTCGCCTTTTTTTCTTAACCTTTATAATCGCGCATTTCTTATTATAGCTATCCATTTAGCTTTTCCTAGTTCAAAGGCATTTCGTACCTTTTCGACAGTATATAACCCTTTTTATCGAACACGTGTTTTTTTAGCCTTCCGGCGTTTGCTTAGCGCTTCGTTCGCCTTTCGTAATTTAAAGCACTCTTTTTTTAAAAGGTTAACCCGATGCATAATTGCTTTAGCCCTTTTCGTTAATTGGTCCACAACCGATAGCATAAGTAACGGAAAACTACTCCGGTAATTGGAAATTCGAGTTTTAATATGTTCGGATTGCGAAATTGCGTTTTTAACTATTTGGGGCGTTTTAAAAGTCCAAAGTTCGGCGTTGCTTAAAAGCTTTTTTAAGGGAATTGAAATTCGTAGCCTTACATTTAGCTTTTCCAAAACCGAATCCGGATCGAATGGAGCAAAGCCAGCCTTTCGAAAGCCTTTTCGGATATTTCTTTCGGTTATAAAAGCAAAAAAATGCCGTTTTAAACGCCGAAAAAAACTCGACTTTAATTACGTAATTAACGTGTAACTTTATTAGGTTTTCGATTTGTTAACCGTACGCCTTTTTTAGCGGGCTAAAATATTTAACGTTAAACGGTTAAAAAAAGTAAAACGAATGCGGAGGTATGCAAAACGTAATAATGTTATATTTTTGGTAATAAAGCTCGAAATCCGTCGAATGGTGGCTTTCGTAACCGTTTAGCATTAATAAACGATAAAAGCCATTTGCGTACGATGCTATGTGTTTATCGAAATGCTGGATCCATTTTAAACCGAGCTCGTTCGTAATCCACCCGTTAAAACTCGTTATAATAACCCAATCGCGTGGAAAGTCGGTTTCCGAATACCAATTGGCCAAATAATACTGCCTTTTAACGATAATAAAAAAAGGGATTGCCTAACCGCAATTGTTAACCTTTTAAATAATTGTAGCCTATTTTCGGTTGTTAAGCTAAACCAGCTTTGCTTTGCCACGGCTTTCCGATATTATAATAACTATAACGGCGGCGATTATGCCTATAAAAAAGCCGGTTTCGTCGAAATTGTAAATGTCGTTATCCAAAATGCCATATTTGGCCACAGTATTCCGCATAAGGTCGAACTAGGCAAAAATGAGTTTGGGATTTTCGCATTTAGCCTTTTGGTAATCGTATTTTCGAATTTAACGCGTGCCGAATTCCGGGCGGCGTTTAACGAACTTTTCGACTTAGCGCTTACCGACGGTACTCGCGTCGCGTTCGGCGAGCAGTCGGTTGGCTATATTTTTAACACCAAAATGCCGAAAAAGGAATGCGCGAAAATCCAATTCGAATATATATTTAACAAGCGCCTTTTTTTCGGATTCCGTTAATTTTCGTAATCCGGGCATAGTGTCGCGTCGAGCAGGTAAGCCCCGCTTTCGACGCGTTAAAGTTATTTTCGCGACCGAGTAAATTTTTGCAGCTTTCCGTATGCTTAGTTTTAAGTTGGATTGTAAAGCCCGAAGGGTAAGCATTACCCGGCTTTCGTCGTTTTCTATTAACATTATTATGGGCGGAGGAATTGGTCGCGAAAGAAAAAGTGTCGCGTGGTCGCGTGTTGTAGCTTATTAACTAATGTGGCTTATTTACTAATAAACCACGTTATTTAAAACTGTATATATTAAACGTTTTTATTTTTTTCCTAGCAAATGCGCGCATTATATCCGGTTTTACCGCAAGTGCTATATCGCCGACGAATTATCGTCGCCCTTTTTTTTTAACTTTTATAATTGCGTATTTTTTTACTATAACTACCTATTTAACTTTTGCTAATTTAAAACATTTCGTATTTTTTAACAATATATAACCTTTTTTATTAAACACACGTTTTTTTAACCTTTAGGCGTTTGTTTAACGTTTTATTCGCTTTTCGTAATTTAAAGTTCTTTTTTTTAAAAGGTTAACTCGATATATAATTACTTTAGCCCTTTTTGTTAATTAGTTTACAACCGATAACATAAGCGACGAAAAGCTATTTTGGTAATTAAAAATTTAAGTTTTAATATATTCGAATTGCGAAGTTACGTTTTTAGCTATTTAAAACGTTTTAAAGGTTTAAAGTTTAACATCGTTTAAAAGTTTTTTTTAAAAGAATTAAAATTCGTAACTTTACATCCAGCTTTTTTAAAACCGAATTCGAATCGACAAAAGCAAAGCTAACCTTTTAAAAGCCTTTTTAATTGTTTTTTTCCGTTATAAAAGCAAGAAATACCGCTTTAAACTCCGAAAAAACTTAATTTTAATTACGTAATTAACGTTTAACCTTATTAAATCTTCGACTTATTAACTGTACGCTTTTTTTTACGAGCTAAAGCATTTAACGTTAAGCGGTTAAAAAAAGTAAAACCAATACGAAAGTATGCAAAGCGTAATAATATTATATTTTTAATAATAAAGTTTAAAATTTATTAAATAATAGCTTTTATATTCGTTTAATATTAATAAACGATGGACTTTTTTTTTACGGGTTATAATACGCTTATCGAAATATTAAATCCATTTTAAGCCGAGCTCGTTCGTAATTTATCCGTTAACATTCGTTAAAATAACCTAATCGCGTAAAAAGTCGGTTTTTAAATACTAATTAGCTAAATGGTATTACCTTTTAATAATAATAAAAAAAAATCGCTTAACCGCAATTATTAACCTTTTAAATACTTATAACCTATTTCCGGTTACTAAGTTAAACCAGCTTTGCTTTATTACGGCTTTTTAATATTATAATAATTATAATAGCGGCGATTATGCTTATAAAAAAGCCGGTTTCGTCGAAATTATAAATATCGTTATTTAAAATAACGTGGTTTATTAGTAAGTAACGCATATTAGCGAATAACGCGTTTTCCATCGCGACTCGCGTTTTTCACTTCCAACTTTAATTGCTTAACAATTACAAATAGCATCTACATTTAACGAAGCTAAAATTGTTTTTACCATACGGGCAATGCAATTTAACGCGCAATTAAACATACGTTCGGCCGCTAAAATTTACGACGTTTTTAAAGCCACATTACGTCGCCGACGCGCTGGCTAACCTCCTCGACGCGACTGCATGCCTAAATTACGAAAATTAACGGAATCCGAAAAGGAAGCGCTTGTTAAATACATATTCGAGCTGGATTTTCGCGCATTTCCTCCCCGGCCTTTTGGTGTTAAAGCTATAGCTAACTAATTGCTCGCCGAACGCGACGCGGGCACCGTTAGCAAATGCTAGGTTAACAAATTCGTTAAGCGCCGCGCAAAGCTCGGCACGCGTTAAATTCGAAAGTACGATTACTAAAAAGCCAAATGCGAAAATCCTAAGCTCGTTTTTGCGTAATTCGACTTTATGCGGAATACTATAGCTAAATATAGCATCCAAAATAACGATATTTATAATTTCGACGAAACCGGTTTTTTTATAGGCATAATCGTTACCGTTATAGTTATTACAACATTGGAAAGCCGTGGTAAAGCAAAGCTGGTTTAATTTGGCAACCGGGAATGAGTTACAGTTATTTAAAAAGTTAACTATTGCGGTTAAGCGGTTTTTCCTTTTATTATCGTTAAAAGGCAGTACTACCTAGCTAATTGGTATTCGGAAACCGACTTTTCACGTAACTAGGTTATCGCAACGAGCGTTAACGGGTGGACTACGAACGAGCTCGGCTTAAAATGGATTTAGCATTTCGATAAACATATTACAGCTCGTTTTACGAGGTTTTATCGTTTGTTAATGCTGGACGGCTACGAAAGCCACTATTCGACGAATTTCGAGCTTTATTGCCAAAAACACAATATTATTACGCTTTGCATGCTTTCGCATTCGTTTTACTTTTTTTAGCCGTTTAACGTCAGGTATTTCGGCTTAATAAAGCGGGCGTACGGTTAACAAATCGAAAACCTAATAAGGTTACACGTTAACCACGTAATTAAAGTCGAATTCCTTTCGGCGTTTAAAGCGGCATTTTTTAACTTTATAACCGAAGGAAATATCCAAACAGGCTTTCGAAAGGCTGGCTTTGCTCCTTTTAATCCAAATTCGGTTTTGGAAAAGCTAAATGTAAAACTACGAACTTTAACTCCCCCGAAAACGCTTTTAAATAACCCCGAACTTTAAACTTTTAAAACGCCGCGGACGGTTAAAAAAGCAACTTCGCAATCCGAACACATTAAAACTCGGATTACCAATTACTAAAGTAGTTTTTTAACACCTATACTAACGGTTGTAAACCAAATCGCAAAAAAGACGAAAGCGATAATGCATAAAGTGGCCCTTTTCCGAGCCGAAATGTCTACGCTTAAAAAGGCGAACGAAGCACTTAGCAAACGCCGGAAAGCTAAAAAAACACGTGTTCGACTTGGAAGGTTACTTACCATCGACGAGGTACGAAATGTTTTAAACCAGTAAAAGCTAAATAGGTAATTACAGCAAAAAATGCGCGATTATAAGGGTTTAAAAAAAAGGGCGACGATAACTCGTCGGCGATGTGGCACTTGCGGCAAAACCGGACATAATGTACGCATTTGTTAAAAAAAAGTAGAAATGTCCGATGTATACAATTCCGAGTAATTTGAATGGATTTTTGGCGTTATTAGGTTAGCATGCGCGTCGATTAACCGGAAGTCGGGTATGGGTGCGTTATTCGCTAATATGCGTTACTTATTAATAAACCACGTTACTATATTTAATTATAATATTTCGTATAAAGTTAAACTACGTAAAAACGAGCTTAAAACTTTCGCATTTAGCTTTATAATAGTTATACTTTCGAATTTAACGCGTGCCGAGATTCGCGCAGCGTTTAACAAAGTTCGCGATTTAGTTTTCGCTAATAACGCTCGCGTTACGTTCGGTAAACAATCGGTTAGCTATATTTTTAACGTTAAAAAGTTAAAAAGGGAACGCGCGGGAATTTAGCTTAAAAATGTATTTAATAAGCGCTTTTTTTTCGAATTTCGCCAATTTTCGTAATTTAAATATAATATCGCGTTAAGTAAATTAGCCGCGTTTTTAACGCTTTAAAGTTAATTTCGCGACCGAATAAATTTTTGCAACTTTTTATATATTTAGTTTTAAATTCGATTGCAAAATTTAAAAGGTAAACATTACCCGGCTTTCGTTATTTCTTATTAATATTATTGTTAATAAAAAAATTGGTCGCGAAAAAAAAGCGTTGCATAGTCGCGTGTTATGGCTTATTTATATATATAACCCACTTATTTATAAACCACGTTAATAAGTTGTACGGTTAATTTAATTTTGCTATTATAAAAGCTTTTATCGGTTTTTTTTTGTTTTTATTTCGTACTTTTCGTTTAAATAGTTTTTTTAGTTTTTTAATAAAAAAAACCAATACCGTACGTTTGTTTTTTAATTCGAATTTAACGAAACGTACGTTTATATAATTTTTTTAATATTAAGCTTTCGCTTTTTATATTAACGTGGTTTACAAGTAAATGGGCTATACAAACGAGTGGGTTACGATACGCGACCGCGCGACACTTTTTTATTCGCGACCAATTCCTTTACCAATAATAATGTCGACGGAAAGCGACGAAAGCCGGGTAATGCTTACCTTTTAAGCTTTGCAATTTAACCTAAAACTAAGCATACGAAAGGCTGCAAAAATCTACTCGGTCGCGAAAACGATATTAACGCGTCGAAAGCACGGCTAACCTGCTCGACGCGATACTATGCCCAAATTACGGAAATTAACGGAATCCGAAAAAAAAAGCGCTTATTAAATACATATTTAAGCTGGATTTGCGAGCATTCCTTCCCCGGCTTTTTAGTGTTAAAAATATGGCCAACCGATTGCTCGCTAAACGCGAAGCAAACGTTATCGGTAAAAACTAAGTCGCGAACTTCGTTAAACGCCGCGCAAAGCTCGGCACGCGTTAAATTCGAAAATACGATTACTAAAAAGCCAAATGCGAAAATCCCAAACTCGTTTTTGCGTAATTCGACTTTATACGAAACACTGTAGTTAAATATAGCATTTTGGATAATAACATTTACAATTTCGACGAAACCGGCTTTTTTATAAGTATAATCGCCGCCGTTATAATTATTACAACGTTAAAAAGCCGTAGCAAAGTAAAGCTAGTTTAGCTTGGCAACCGGAAATAGGCTACGGTTATCCAAAAGGTTAACTATTGCGGCTAAGCAATTTTTTTTTTTATTATCGTTAAAAGGTAATACCATTTGGCCAATTGGTATTCGAAAACCGGCTTTCCATACAATTGGGTTATTTTAACGAATGTTAACGGGTGGATTACGAACGAGCTCGGTTTGAAATAAATTTAGCATTTCGATAAGCACATTACATCGCGCATAAAAGGCAGCCATCGTTTGTTAATGCTAAACGGTTACGAAAGCTATTACTCGACGGATTTCGAGCTTTACTATTAAAAATATAACATTATTACGCTTTGCATACCTTCGCATTCGTTTTACTTTTTTTAACCGCTTAACGTTAAGTGTTTTAGCTTGCTAAAAAAAGCGTATAATCGATAAATCGAGGATTTAATAAGGTTATACGTTAACCACGTAATTAAAATTAAGTTTTTTTTAGCGTTTAAAACGGCATTTTTTAAATTTATAACCGAAAAAAATATTTAAAAAGGTTTTTAAAAAGCTGGCTTTGCTTTTTTTAATCCGGATTCGGTTTTGGAAAAGCTAAATATAAGGTTACGGATTTTAACTCCCCCGAAAAAGCTTTTAAACAACGCCGAACTTTAAACTTTTAAAACGCCCCTGACAGTTAGGAACGCAATTTCGCAGTCCGAACATATTAAAAATCGGATTTCCAATTACCGGAGCAGCTTTTCGTTATTTATATTATCGGCTGTAAACTAATTAACAAAAAAGGCTAAAGCAATTATGCATCGGGTTAACCTTTTGGAAAAAAAGTGCTCCAAATTACGAAAAGCGAACGAGGCATTAAGCAAACGCCGGAGGGCTAAAAAAAACACGTGTCCGATAAAAAGGGTTACATACTGTTAAAAAAATACGAAATGTTTTAAACTAGCAAAAGCTAAATAGGTAGTTATAGCAAAAAATGCGCGATTATAAAGGTTAAAAAAGGAGGGCGACGACGACTCGTCGGCGATATGGCATTTGCGGCAAAACCGGACATAATGCGCGCATTTGTTAAAAAAAAGTAAAAACGTCCGATATATACAATTCCGAATAGTTTAAATGGATTTTTGGCGTTATTAGGTTAGCATGCGCGTTAATTAACCGGAGGTCGGGGTGTTATAACCCACTCGCTTGTGTAGCCCATTTACTTGTAAACCACGTTATATGTTTTTTACGTTTTAAAATTTCGCGCTTTTTTTAATCGAGCGTTTTAATAACGTATAGCATTAAATACCGCTCGTTTAGCTTAAAAACTGCAGTAAACCTGCCAATTTAAGCTAGTTTTTACCGTAGTAATTGGAATGTTAAACGGGGTTTAATTTTAAACTTGTTTTTTAACTTTCGTAAAAAAAATCGTATTTAAACTTAAGTTATAAATAAAATTTGCACTTTTTATAAATACATTTCTTTAAAAATGGTGCAAATATTTAAAGTGTTTTAAATTAATACTAAGGTAGTTTTCGGGTTTTAATAAAGCTTTGCCCGATTTTTCCACGTTATTAAATCGGTATTTAACATACCGAACTTTTTGCCATTTATTAAATTATAATAAAAATTAACCGTTATTTTTATTTGTTAAAATAGCGTAATATAACGGTTAATTGGGGTATTTTAAAACCTTAACGTTTTAAAAACATTTAAATACGTTAAATAGCGTAAAAACGCGTTAATTTACCCGGTTTTCGCGAATTATAAGTGCGAAAACTATATTATTTAAACTTTTTTCGTATTTTTTAAAATTTAATCGTTTTAAAGTTTTAGCCATTTTGGTTTACTTTCGCGTTAATATCGAAGTTTTCCGATTTTCGAAAAAAAAGTATTTAATTTAAAAGCTTTTTTTTAATCTTTTTTTTCCTTCGAACCGTTTATTAAAATTACCCTTTTTTAAGTTTAACAAAAAGCGGCGTTGTTTTTTTCTTTTCGAATTTTTAAACCTAAAAACGATCCGTTATTTTTCCTTATTATCGTGCGTAATTTTAATAGTTTTAAACATAGTAATACTTTGTAATTTTTAAAAGTATTATCCGGTAACCTTTTTATCGAACGAGTATATAACGCATAGCTTATTATAATAGCATATTTAATTAAACGCCGCTTTAAAACATAATTCTTTTTATATTAGGCTTTTTTACGTTTGCTAAAAGCTCACTTTTTAACGGTTATTATTTTATTAAAAGCAGTTAGTTTTAACATAGCTAATTTAATTACATTTAAAACATTTCCCGTTTTTTATGTTTTGCTTTTATTTTTATTTTTACTAATAAACGGCTTTCGCATTAAAATTTATAAAGTTTAAATGCGTTTTATTAGCCGTAATAAGTTATTATTTACCTTTTTTTAAGTTAGTTTATTATTTTATGCCGCATTTTTAAAATTATATTCCCTATTTTTTTATTATCGTTTGTATAATTTATTGCTAATACGAACCGCGTTTTTAACGTAGTTTATAAAACACTTCGGGCGGTTTTATTTCGCGAGTTCGTTTTTTACGTTTTCGCGTAACACGTTGTAAAAGTGTAGTATTAACATAGCGTTAACGTGGTTTACAAGTAAGTGGATTAAACAAACAAGTGGATTACCGATACGCGTCCACGCGTTAATTAAACTTCATCCACGAATATTTCCACAACAAACAATAGCGAACACAAGCGACGAAAGCAAAATCATCTTAGCCTTTTAAGCTATCAATTCGGATGCAAAGTTAAACGTCCGGAATGCCGCCAAAATCTACGCGGTTAACTACTCTACTTTCGCCCGGCGCAAAAACGGCCAACCTGCTCGACGCGATAGCATGCCCAAATTACGGAAATTGACGAAATCCGAAAAGGAAGCGCTTGTTAAATATATATTTAAACTGGATTCGCGAGCATTCCCTCCCGGCCTTTTGGTGTTAAAAATATGGCTAACCGACTGCTCGCCGAACGCGACGCGGGCGCCGTCGGCAAAAACTGGGTCGCGAACTTCGTTAAACGCCGCGTAAAGCTCGGTACGCGTTGGATTTGAAAGTACGATTACCAAAAGGCCAAATGCGAAAATCCCAAGCTCGTTTTTGCGTAATTCGACCTTATACGGAACATTATAGCTAAATATGGCATTTTAAATAACGATATTTACAATTTCGACGAAACCGGCTTCCTTATAGGCATAATCGCTGCCGTTATGGTTATTATAACGTCGGAAAGCCGTGGTAAAGCAAAGCTGGTCCAATTTGGCAATCGAAAATGGGCTATAATTATTTAAAGGGTTAACTATTGCGGTTAAGCGATTTTTTTTTTATTATCGTTAAAAGGCAGTACTACTTGGCCAATTGGTATTCGGAAACCGACTTTCCACGCGATTAGGTTATTTTAACGAGTTTTAACGGGTGGATTACGAACGAGCTCGGCCTGAAATGGATTTAGCATTTCGATAAACATATAATATCGCGCATAAAAGGCTTTTATCGTTTGTTAATGCTGGACGGATACGAAAGCTACCACTCGACGGATTTCGAGCTTTATTACTAAAAACATAATATCGTTACGCTTTATATACCTTCGCATTCGTTTTACTTCTTTTAGCCGCTTAATGTTAAGTATTTCGGCCCGCTAAAAAAAGCGTACGGTTAACAAATCGAAAACCTAATAAGGTTACACGTTAACCATATAACTAAAGTCGAGTTCCTTTCGGCGTTTAAAACGGCATTTTTTGCTTTTATAACCGAAAAAAAACATTCGAAAAGGCTTTTAAAAAGCTAGCTTTGCTTTTTTCGATCCGGATTCGGTTTTGGAAAAGCTGGATGTAAAGTTACGAATTCCAACTCCCTCGAGGGAGCCCCTAAACGACGCCGAACTTTAGACTTTTAAAACGCCTTAAATAGCTAAAAACGCAACTTCGCAATCCGAACATATTAAAACTCGGATTTCCAATTACCGAAATAGCTTTCCGTTACCTATGCTATCGGTTGTAAACCAATTAACGAAAAGGGCTAAAGTAATTATGCATCGGGTTAACCTTTTAAAAGAAAAGTGCTCCAAGCTACGAAAAGCGAACGAGGCATTAAGCAAACGCCGAAAGGCTAAAAAAACACGTGTCCGATAAAAAGGGTTATATACTATTAAAAAAATACGAAATGTTTTAAACCAGCAAAAGCTGGATGGGCAGCTACAGCAAAAAATGCGCGATTATAGGGGTTAAAAAAGGAGGGCGACGACGATTCGTCGGCGATGTGGCATTTGCGGTAAGACCGGACACAATGCGCGCACCTATCAGGAAAAAGTAAAAACGTCCGATGTATACAATTCCGAATAGTTTTAAATGGATTTTTGGCGTTATTGGGTTGGCATGCGCGTCGATTAACCGACGGTCGGGTGTCGGTAATCCACTCGCTTGTTTAATCCACTTACTTGTAAACCACGTTATTCCAATTAAACTTAATATTAATTCGTTCGAAATTTGCGGCGTACTTAGTTATAACCTTTCGTTATTTAAAAACTAGCAGGTTTTTTTCGGTAACTCGGGTTTTGTTAACTATTTCGAAAATTTTTCCAACCTTTTTTCCAACCTTTTTTCCGAAAGTTTTAAAGCTAGTAATAATAATTTTAATAGCTTTTTAACTATTTTTTATTTTTTAAAGTACTTATTTTAAATTAGCTAACACTTTTTTTTTTCACTTTGCCGTTTAATTTGGTAATAACGTAAGCGACTTTTTATTTTTCGCTTACAAACTGTTATTCGTAAAATTTAAAATAACGTTTGCATTTAATAAAAAACGTTTTAAATTTACCGTTTTTTCTTTCGTAAAAATCCGGGGACGGAAACTTATACGCTTTAACCGCGATAAACGTTTCGAAACATAATAACTTCGTAGTAAATTGCTTTACTTCGGCCTGCTTTTTAGCGATTTCATTCGTTATAAATTTAAAAAAGCTAGCCGTATTAATACCTTTTTTAAAGTTATATTTAACGTTATTAAAAGTAAAAACCGTAGTTTTTTCCTTTTTAAGCTTTTTACTACTGCTTGCTATGGTTATATTATTTGGTTTTTTAACAAAGCGCTAAATAAAATTAGTTAAAATGTTACAATTAAAAGTTTGCTTTTAAAAGCGTTTTAAGCGTGGATTAAACAGTAGTTTAGGTTTAATAGGTTAAAAATTACGTAATTTAAAAGGATAATTTAATTGCTTGCTTAAAAAAATGCTTAAAAGCTAACTTAAGTTAACTAATGCTAAAGCTGTAATTAAAACTACTTAAACTAGTAGGAAATCCATTTTTTATATACGTGCTATTTTTATTTTAATAGTTTTTAAATTTATAACTTTGTTATAAATTTATAAATCCCGTTTAGATTTGTTATTTTGCTACAAATTTACAAATTTCGTTTGGATTTATAGCTTTGCTATAAATTCACAAATCCTGCTTTGTTTACGTAATTTTACGTGTTTTAACGTGGGGCGGGGGCACTATTTAAGGCTCCCTCCCGTCTTGTCGTCCTAAGGCTTGCATGCTGGTCGTAACATGCAGCACGGCAATTTGTCGTTTTCCTCGCAACTTGTCGTTTTTTTGCAACATAATTCCTTATAAAAATTAGCAGTGAATTAATGTACTTTCGAATTAACGCTTTACTTCCCTAACTGTATATTGCACAAACTTATGCATTCCTAGTAACGCGTTTTTAATTAGGACGAAAAAGCTGATTTAAGCGACTTAATTAATCCCGCCCTGGCTTAAATAGCTTCATTTTTAATTAATTTCTTGTAAAGTGCATTTTTTTTAATTTGCACGAACAGGGCTTGGACGCTGGAGGTGGCCCCTGTTTTGTGCAGTTGGGGAGGTCACAAGTTAATTCGAGGGTACATTAATTTACCGCTAATTTCTATAGGGAATTATGTTGCAGAAAAACGACAAGTTACGGGGAAAACGACAAGTTGCCGTGCCGCACTCTATCCCTAAAGGGCCGATCGAGTGCGTGGCGCTTTTAGCCCGCACAAGTATCCCAGGGGCGTTTGCTTGTTGGGTATAACCATGGCCCGACAGAAGCATTTTCTAGATGGGAACTTTAAGGTAGAGAAGAATGATAGTCTTAAGGCAAGAAAGTTTGCGTTGTCTGGTACTGGGGACGGATTACGCCAACTGGGCTAGCTTTCTCGCCGGGATGGCGCCCTACTGCATCGACGGAGGGCGGACGATGAGTATCCCCGCCGACTACGAGGACTACTGGCGCCCGACACGAAGCCGTTATGCCGTTTGCCCATGCCATGGGCAACTGCACTATCGGGCGCCGGGTGTGCGTCGCCCGGGCGGGTCGCCTGGGCTGCGTCCCGCCGCTAAGTTGCGTCGGCGACGAGGTCGTGCTGGTGCTGGGGGACACACAAATGCCGTTTGTTGCGAGGAAGGAGACGCCCAGCCTTTTTTTTTTCGCGGCGGGGGGGGGGGGGGGGGGGGGGGGGGGCTGTGGGCGAATTCTACAAGCTTGCTACATCCACGGGGATCATGGACGGGGAAGCACTGGGTGCCTGCCCGGAAGCCGCGGAGGAGCTTGTGAGTATAAACGACTCTGGCTTTGAGCGGCAGGTGCTTGGATGGCTGTCTGGGCCATTGGCTGTGATAGCATGTGCAGCAAGCATTTGCAGCGCCTCGTTTACCAAACACCCAAACTTGCGCACTGGGGTGCCCAATCGAAGACCCCCATTTCTGCAGCTTACTGTTCTGCCAGCGCAGCAGCGTAGCAACGTAGCAGCGAATGCAATGGGCCGCATGTGGCCGCCCACGACTGGCCTGGCCAGCTTCGTTGGCCAATCCTGGGCTCTGCAGCCACTCGCCTCGCTTTTGGTGCATATGCGGGAAGCCCTCCAAAACTGTGGCTAGCCATCAGTGTTGCAGCAAACCCTACTGTCCTACTCGAGCTTCAATGCACCGAGACTCCCAGCCTGCTCTTTTTCCTGTAACGGGCAATCTTAGTAGCTTTTTCGGAAGGGCCTGCTGAAAGCAGCAATATCTTCTTGTCGGAAACTTGTCGGAGAGATATGTATTGGTCGAGGAGAGCCTTTCCCCGGCCCTCCTTTGAACAGCAGCTGTGCGTCCAGGAATGACTTCGGAAGGCGCGCGGGGTGGGTCCGTCGGTTAATTAATTGGCGCCGAGTGACTCGCCACTCGCCGCCTCGCCCTCTTTTGGCCGCCCACTCCCTCCAATCGCCTGCCTCGAAAGCACAATGCTGTAACTCCAACCAGTGATAAAGGGTTGCGGCCAGCGTTTTCCATGAATAGGGCAGTCCCCCAATGAGACGCCAGACAACGGTCCAGCACACTGGTGTATGGGTGCGGCTCCCAGGCGGAGCCTAATTAGTTCCGCTTCCTGGCCTGCCGTCCATGGTCCATCCAGTTGTTCTGCGACGTTTTCCTTTGTTTCATGACCGAACGTTGGCTTTTTTCTTTTTTTTTTCCCTTCTTTTTGCAAAAGGTCGTAATGTAATCACTACAAACACCCTGGACGCATATTCCTCTAACGACGGCAGCCATCGCCAAGCAGATTACAATTCGGATTGACTAAAACGCAATCCTTGTTGTTTCAAGCGGTACAGCCACTCCGCGCAGACAAAGATGGATTTTTAATCCAAATCATTACGCAGAACTTGGATTGTCACAACAGGCAAGCCCTGGGGACATCAGGAAGGCCTTTCTTAAGTTGGCGAAACTTTATCATCCTGATAAATTGGCGCCGGGAAAGTCCATCGATGCTTCCAATTTCCGCAGGGCAAGTTTTCAGGAGTTTCTAGCACAAAACCTTAAACTCGTTACATAATTAAACAATGGCCAGCTAACCTGTGGTCTTTGACTTAGGTTCACGAGGCGTACGAGTGTTTAAAGGATGAGGCAAAGCGTGCGAGTTACGATTTCGACCTGGGAAACCATCGGGCACGGCAGGAGGCCCAGCGCAAGGATGAAGAGCAGAAACGAGCCGACGAAGAGGAACGTGTTTCCAAAGAAAGAGCCGAACGAGAGAGAAAGGCAGCGGAAGATGAGCAGGTACGGAGAATGGAAGAGGAGGAACGAGCGCCAGAGAGAAAGCAGAACTCGAAAGGAGGAGGGAGGAAAGAATGAGGCAGCTGAAAGAGAACGTTAAAGGAAAAACTGCAACGCAGCAAGGAAGCCTGCACGAAAAGCGCGGGAACAGCATAACCAAATGGCGGAAGAGAGGCTACGCAGAGAGAAAGAAAGGGAAGCAGAAAAGAAGTCGCAGGAAGCAGCACGGAGAACTAGGGTCGAGCAAGAACGTGCAGCGCAAGAGCGACTAAAGGCTATTTTGATCAAAGAGAAGCAGGATGCTGTTCGTCGCAACTGGGAGAAGATGCGGGCAGCTGCAGAGCGTCAACAGGCAGAGCCGGCGCACTTTGCGCCACCACGATCTCCCGGGTGCACTCATCCGCAATTCGGGTGGCCGAGGAAGAAAGGGAAGGCAAACTGTGTGTTTTGCGGGGAGACACGTCATAAATGGTCTTTTTATTGCCCAGATTGCGATGTGTCCGCCTGTCCGGCATGTAAAAATAAGTATTGTATTTATTGAACTTACATGGTAAATTCCAATGAAGGTGAATATGAACTATAATCTCCATGCTGATTTATCTCGCGGCGAAAGTTTGGCAAAATCTCATTAACAAACGTATGCCATCCCACCTCGCATTGCCCATCGAAAGGATGCCCAGCGACGAATCGGCGAGCTTTTCCCACAGGGCTCCACCCTCGCCCAAATGTCCAGGTAATCCTGGGGGCGCCGTTAATGCAGCCCGTATCGGAAACTGTCCGTAACGCGGTCGAGGAGACATCGGCCTCGCTATACAGGCCACGGCCTATCGCACTGCTGTGCCGCTGTTGCTGCACTGCTGGCTGTTTTTCAACCCCGCCGCCAACCGCATTGTTACAATCAGGGGGTTTGCTCCTGGGGTAGGGCGCCTTAAGGGTGGACTGGACAGTGCCGCTGGGTTAAAGGCACAAGGGAAAGCACGTGACTAGAAGGCAACGTTTAATTGTTGCCCCAGGGGATGCCTGGGAGCTAACTTAGGTTAACTGATGCCAAAGCCTTAGTTAAAGCTATCTTAACGCAAGGAAATCCTTTTTTTTTATATACTAACTATTCTTTACGCAACAGGAGCTATAGCTTTTAAATTTGTAGCTTTATTTACAAATTTAAAGCTTTTTTTTTAAATTTATGGCTTTATTAAAAATTTGCAAATCCTTTTTTAGATTTATAGCTTTATTTAAAAATCCATAAATCCAGCTTAAGTAAGCTTTTTTATCGCGTTTTTTTGGAAGCCTAGTGCGGGGTAAGGGTTTGTTTTTTTAGTTTACCCTTTTTTAATATCCCGTTGTTTAACCCCTTACCTTTTTTTTGCTTCGGTTGTAACATTAGGTTTTCTTTCTTAAATTAAATCCTTTTAGCCTTACTTGTTTGCCTTTTTTTCGTTAATAGTAAGTACTTTTCTTTTTTTTTTACCGCTTTCCGTTCTTTTTTTTTATTAACGAAATGTTAAGTTAAGTGCAAAAACGTTTTTTTTTCGCGAAAAAAAACCTTTCAATGTGAGGATTTTCTTGCTTAAGTTTTTTTTATCGACATATTTTTTTGTTTTTTTTATTTCGAAGTTTTTAAAACGAGAAAGTGCAACGCTTTTCCTTAGGATTTTTCTCGTTATGTTAAATGTTTTAAATGGAATCGTTTATTTTGCGACATTTTAAGCTTTTTCCCAAACAATTTCGCTTTATTAATAACTAGTATTAAAAACTAAAAGCCGAAGTTAAAGTTATAAAAAAAGCGTCGTTTTTTAAACGTAAAACTCGAACGTTTGCTGTTAAAAGGTCGGTTTTTATTAGTGCAATTACTAGCTTTTGCCCGTGGCTAGTAGCTTACCAAAGCGCGCCATATTAACGCACTAGCCACGCCGCCAGCATATAGCCGGATCCGCTTTTAGGTTTACGGAATAGCCCTTTTTTTTTAGCCTTCGTAGTTTGTTAATTTACTAAAGTATTTATAAACGTGCATTACGTTATAAAGCTTTTTATAATATAAACTACCAAAAAGAAATACGCAAAAGCGAGCGTGGATATCGCCGCCGTTAACCAAGAGAAAAACGGCTATAAACGTTTTAATTCCCGACCGATAGTTTTACAAGAAGTAAATCGTTAAAAAGCGGCTTTTCGAGCGAAGCAACCCCCGCTAATTTACGAGCGGCTCCTATTACGCTGGAAAAAAGCTCAAAAATTACAAAAAAAGGTTTAACGTGGTTTTACAAGTAAGTGGGCCATATAAGTAAATAAGCTACGACACGCAACCGCGCGACGCTTTTTTTCGCGACTAATTCCTTTACTAATAATAATATTAATAGGAAATAACAAAAAGCCGGGTAATGCTTACCTTTTAAGCTTTACAATCGAATTTTAATACTAAATATGCAAAAGGCTGCAAAATTTATTCGATCGCGAAATCGATTTTAAAACGTTGGAAACGCGGCTAACCTGCTTAACGTAACACTATGTTTAAATTACGAAAATTAACGGAATTCGAAAAGAAAACGCTTATTAAATACATCTTTTAGCTAAATTCCCGCGCATTTCTTCCCCGGCCTTTTAACGTTAAAAATATGGCTAATCGATTGCTTACCGAACGTAACGCGAGCGTTATCGGCAAAAACTGGGTCGTAAACTTTGTTAAACGCCGCGTAAAGCTCGGCACGCGTTAAATTTGAAAGTGTAACTACTAAAAAGCTAAATGCGAAAACCTTAAGTTCGTTTTTGCGTAATTCGACTTTATATAAAACATTATAGCCAAATATGGTATTTTAAATAACGATATTTATAATTTTAACGAAACCGGCTTTTTTATAAGTATAATCGCTACCGTTATAATTATTACAATATTAAAAAGCCGTAATAAAGCAAAGCTAATTTAGCTTAATAACCGGGAATGGGTTACAATTATTTAAAAAGTTGATAATTGCGGTTAAGCGATTTTTCCTTTTATTATCGTTAAAAAGCAATACCATTTAGCCAATTGGTATTTAAAAACCGACCTTTTACGCGATTAAATTATGTTAATAAATGCTAACGGGTAAATTATAAACGAGCTCGGCTTAAAATGGATTTAGCATTTCGATAAGCACATTACAGCCCGCAAAAAAGGGTTTTATGGTTTATTAATGTTAAACGGATACGAAAATTACCATTTAACGGATTTTAAGCTTTAATATTAAAAATATAACATTATTACGCTTTGCATACCTTCGTATTCGTTTTATTTCTTTTAACCGCTTAACGTTAAATGCTTTAACCTGCTAAAAAAGCGTACGGTTAATAAATCGAAAATTTAATAAAGTTATACGTTAACCACGTAATTAAAGTCGAATTCCTTTTAGCGTTTAAAACGTTAGTTTTTACTTATATAACGGAAAAAAACATTTAAAAAAGCTTTTAAAAAGCTAGTTTTGCTTTTTTCGATTCGGATTCGGTTTTAAAAAAGCTAAATGTAAAGCTACAAACTTTAACTTTTTTAAAAAAGCTTTTAAACAACGCCAAACCTTAAACCTTTAAAACGCTTTAAACAGTTAAAAACGTAACTTCGCAATTCAAATATATTAAAACTCGAATTTCCAATTACTAAAACAGCTTTTCGTCGTTTATGCTATCGGTTATAAACTAATTAACGAAAAAGGCTAAAGCAATTATACATTAGGTTAACGTTTTAAAAGAAAAGAACTTTAAGCTGCAAAAAGCGAACGAAGCTCTAAATAAACGCTAAAAAGCTAAAAAAAAACGCGTGTTCGATAAAAAGGGTTATATACTATTAAAAAAATACGAAATGTTTAAATTAGCAAAAGCTAAATAAGTAATTATAATAAAAATACGCGATTGTAAAGGTTAAGAAAAAAGGGTAATAACGACTCGTTAGCAATGTAACACTTGCGGTAAAACCGAATATAATACGCGCATTTGCCAAAAAAAAATAAAAACGTTTAAAGTATACAATTTCGAATAGTTTAAATGAATTCCTAACGTTATTGGGTTAACATACGTATTAATTAACCGGAAGTCGAGGTATTATAGCTTATTTACTTGTATGGCCCACTTATTTGTAAACCACGTAAGCACGTTATAAAAAAAACGTTTTTTTTTTACGTTTTGCTCGAATAAGCGGAAAGGGAAAAATAAACGGGAAAAAAAGACGAAGCCGTTATTAACGTTTAATTAAAAGCGGAAATAGCTGTTATATAAAAGCTCGAAACCGAGCGAAATAAAAAGGCTTAGTTAAGGTTTTTTAAAAAAAAACCCTTTAAATTAAAAAAGGATATAACGGATATTATAACGTTTAACCCACTTGGTAAAATCTTTTACATAACTTTATTTTAAAGTATAAAACAAGCAATTGTAGTTTTAATTAAAGCCGTAATAACTGCCGAATATCGCTTAGTTAAAAAGGAGTTTCATATTTTAAAATTAAACGAAAACGAGCGATATTACTTAAAAAAAACTATAAAAACAGCTAATAAAATGGCTTATTTGAGAAAAAGCGCAAACCTTATTTTAATTTTATATAAAAAAGCTAATTTTTAAATTAAATGTAAATAAAAAATAAAAGCTATTAAATAGCAATAAAAAACTTGGTATAAAATTTAATAAACGCTTTTTTAATAACGCAAAAAGTAATAAAACAGTTTTTTAAAACGGGAAGTAAAAGTGCGAAATGCAACTTTGCGAAATACATTAATAAATTTTACTTTACGTTTAATACTGTTTAAAATAAAACCGCCGCGTAAATATAATTGCAGGTTTTTAAATAAAAAAAAGGCTAATTTTTTTTTTTGCAAATTCGGCTTAATATTTAAAAACTTGCTAAATTAAGCTACTGGTAATATTTAAAAAACAAATCTAAATTTGTTTTTTAAAAAGATTTATTAATCGCAATTTCGCAAACGTTTTAATAGTTATTAAACTTTTAAACAAGTATTACGTATATTTGCCGAGTTTTACGTTTAAATAATAGGATAAAAACGCATTTAACAATTTTTAAATTTAAAAAAAGCGTTAAAAACAAACCTAAAAAAAAAGGTTAAAAGGTAAAATATAATTAAAACTTTTAATAAAGCAGCTTATTTAACCCCGTTTAAAAGCTTGCCGTTATTATAACGGATTTTACTAATAAAAGCGTTATTTAAAATTTCGACGGCGACGTGGTAATAAACGTTGCAAAAACCGGCGGGCGGGGGTGTAAAAACCACGGGGGTGTTACAATTAAAGGTTTGCTTTTAAAGTAAGGCACTTCGAAGGAAAAAAGGACAGTATTACTAATTTGGTTAATAAAAAATCACGTAACTTAAAAGGACAATTTAATTGCTTGCCTTAAAAAATGCTTAAAAGCTAACTTAGGTTAACTAATGCCGAAGCTTTAATTAAAGCTATTTAAAACAATAGGAAACTTAATTTTTATATATACGCTGCCTTTTGCCTAGTGTTAGGTTAAATTTATAGCTTTATCGCAAACCTATAAATCCTTTTTGGATTTATTACTTTATTACAAATTTACAAATCCCACTTTAAATTTATTACTTTGTTATAAATTTACAAATCCCACTTTGGATTTATTGCTTTGTTACAAATTTACAAATCCTTTTTGGTTTACGTAACTCCACGTAACCGGAGCGGGGCGAAAACATTACTTAAAAGCCTTTTTTTGCCTTGCTGTTTTAGGGGTTTGCATACTAGTCGTAATAAAAGGCGCTTAAAAAAAAGTGCTAATAAAACCCGAAAAAGCGCTTTTTATTAAACCTAATAGGTTTTTTTTTAAAAAAAAACCGCTGTTTAAAGTAAAACCGCTATTTGCGTTACGATATAAACAATTATTACTAAACGAAATGCTTTTATAAATTAGCGACCCGTTTTAAAAACGCTAAAAAAATAACTATCCGCGAAGCTGGTTTTAATAACGAAAAATTCCCTTTTTAATTAAAAGAAAAAAGCAAACCGAAAGGAAAAGGTAAAAGTTAAAAAAAAGTAGCTTTAAAGCAAAATTATGTTTTAAAAACAAATTTAATAATTTTTACAAATGCAAATAAAAGTATAAAAAACGCATTTAATATACATTTTAATAATAACGTAGTTTACCACTAAATGGATTAAACTACTAAGTGGATTATTAACACCAAATTTCCAATTAATCGACGCGTATGCTAACCTAATAACGCTAAAAATCCATTTAAACTATTTAAAACTGTATATATTAAACATTTTTACTTTTTTTAACAAATGCGCGCATTATATCCGGTTTTACCGCAAATGCCATATCGCTAACAAGTCGTCGTCGCCTTTTTTTAACCCTTTTAATCGCGCATTTTTTGCTATAATTATTTATCCAGCTTTTTCTAGTTTAAAACATTTCGTATTTCGTTAATAATAAGTAACTTTTTAAATCGAACGCGTGTTTTTTTAACCTTTTAGCGTTTACTTAATGCTTTGTTCGCTTTTTTAAACGTAATTATTTCGGTTTTAAAAAGGGCTACTTTATGCATTATCGCTTTTAACCTTTTTGCAATTTAGTGTATAATTGCTAATATAAGTGTCGAAAAGCTGCTTTAGTAATTAAAAATCCGAGTTTTAATACATTCGAATTGCGAAATTACTTTTTTAACTATTTGCGGCGTTTTCCAAGTTTAAAGTTCGGCGTTATTTAAAAGCTTTTTTTTTAAAAAAAAAGTTAAAGTTTGTAACTTTACATTTAGCGTTTCCAAAATCGAATCCGGATTAAAAAAAGTAAAACCTAAAAGCTTTTTCAAATGTTTTACTTTTATAAAATTAAAAAATGCCGCTTTAAACGCTAAAAAACTCGATTTTAATTATATAATTAACGTATAATTTTATTAAATTGTTAATTTATTAACTGTACGCCTTTTTTAACGGGCTAAAATACTTAGCGTTAAATGGTTAAAAAAAGTAAAACGAATGCGAAAGCATAAAAAGCGTAATAATGTTATATTTTTAATAATACAGCTCGAAATTCGTTAAATGGTAACTTTTATAACCGTTTAACATTAACAAACGATGTATGCTTTTCGCGCGCGATGTAATGTGTTTATCGAAATGTTAAATTTATTCCAAGCCGAGCTCGTGCGTAATTTACCCGTTAACGCTCGTTACGATAACCTAATTACGTAAAAAGTTGGTTTTTAAATAGTAATTGGCTAAATGGTATTACTTTTTAACGATAATAAAAAAAGGATCGTTTAACCGTAATAACTAACCTTTTAAATAACTATAGCTTATTCCTAGTTATTAAACTAAATTAGTTATATTTTATTACGGCTTTTTAATATTATAATAATTATAACGGCGGCGATTATGCTTATAAAAAGCCGGGTTTATTAAAATTATAAATGTTATTATCCAAAATGCTATATTTGGTTATAATGTTCCGTATAAAATCGAACCACGTAAAAACGAGCTTGGGACTTTCGCATTTGGCCTTTTAATAGTTGTATTTTCGAATTTAATGCGTGCCGAGCTTCGAGCGGCGTTTAATAAACCTCGCGACCTAATTAGTTCCGACGGTGGCCGCGTCGCGTTCGGCGAGCAATTGGTTAACCATATTTTTAACATTAAAAAGTCGGGGAGGAAATTCGCGAAAATCCAGCTCGAATATGTATTTAATAAGCGCTTTTTTTCGGATTCCGTTAATTTCCAAAAGTTAAACTCGTTATCGCATCGAGCAAGTTAGCCGCTTTTGCAACGGGCGAAAGTTAAATATTTAACCACGTAAATTTTAACGGCGTTTTAAATGTTTAACTTTAAATCCGAATTAATTGTTAAAAGGTTAAAATAATCCTGCTTTCGTCGCTTATATTTACTATTGTTTATTGTAAAAATGTTCGTAAATAAAGTTTAATTAACGCGTAAACACGTGTTAGTAATTTACTTAATGGTTTAATTTACTTAGTGGTTAAATTTACTCGGTAGTTTAATTTACTTAATAGTTTAATCCATTTAATGGTAAACCACGTTAGTTAATAATATAAAATTGTTTAACGCATTTATAAACGAAGGTTATAAATATTACGCAATTATTAATACAAACGCCGCCGTTAAAACGAAGCTGTTTATTTACCGCATTTCGTCGAAAACGTTAAAAAAAGCTATTATAAGGAAAAAAAATAATTTAAAAAATTACTAATTTTTTTTAAAAAACGAAAGCCGGTATAAAAGAAAGGTTTACGCTTGTATAATGCTAAGTTTATTTAATAATTTATTTTAGGAAAGTTATAACTAATACATTATTAAACGGCATTTATTTTACATATATTTAAAATATAAACGGGTAAAAACGCGCTTTTAAATGCGCTATTTACTTTAAAAAACGGTTGTAAAAAAGAAAATTAAAAGCGAACGTAGTAAAAATGCAAATGGTTACGTTCGCCTAATATTACGAATCGATCGTAATTACGAAAAAGGAAATCGCAACGCGAGTTGCGATTTTTACGGCTTTTATATCCGACGTTAAAAAGCATTAAAAAAGGTTTTTAAAACGAAAGCTTAATTATAAAAGCTTATTCCGTGGAAATTTTACGATTTACTCCCGTTATTTATAAAATAAAAAGCGGATAAGTTAAACCCGTATAAATTAAATATAAATTATAAAATATAAATTAAAAAAAACGTTAACAAAAGTAAGCTTTTTTTGCTTTAAAAACCGTTATATAACATATTTTAAAAACAGCTTTTAATATTAAAAACGACGTTTCGAAACCTATTTAATAAAATATTTATCCAGGTTAGCAATTCCCCCGCCAAAGCTTTTATTTTATTCGTGTAAAAACTAAGCGAAAAGTTGCGCTTTTATTACAATTACTAAAGTTTAAATGCGATTTTATAACCCAACTAGTACTTTTTCAAGCTTATTTTAAATACTTTTCGCAATTTAACCGGTGTTCGCTAATTAGCCAAAATGAATATAATATAAACCTTGTAAAAAATTTAAATTAAAAACGGTTATAAATATATAACCGCTTTTCGTACTTAATATAACTTATTCGAATAAACTGTTACCTTTTTTAGCTTTTTAAAAGTTTTAGCCATTTTTTAAAAGTACATTAATACCATTTTAAAAGATTTTTTAAACGAGTTTTGCTTAATATATTTAAACGATATTGTAATATATACGCAAAGCTCGCGGTTAAACCACTTTTACAAAACGCGAAAAGTATTTAAGTGTTTTTAAAATTATAATTTGCATTTTAACTTTAACAAATTATAATTTGCGGTAAAAATATTAAATATTTGGGATTTATTATAAAAACCGGCGTAAAACTAAACTTTAATTTTAAAAAAGTGGAAGCCGTTTAACGTTAAAAAGCTTTTTATACGACGAAAAAAGTCCGCAATTTTTTAAAAGTTTTAAACTTTTACCAAGTTTTTATTTCCGGAAGCTTTTTACAAGCAAATTTTGGAAAAGGCTTACGAATAAGCTAAAAGCGGAGCATTTTTTATTAATAGCTTACCACTTTTAAATAAACAAATAAACGAAACGAATAAACTATATTATAAAATAATATGTACGTTATTAGGTTAATTATAAGTAAAACAATTAGGTATAATTACTCCTTATAGCTTAGCTTGCTTATAACAGTTTAATTTATAAAAGCATAGGAATTATACCGTTTTATACGAACTACGGGTTTACGCTTACAACACATAAAAAATTTAAAGCAAAAAAATATGCTTTAACAGCGGAAATACAAGTAACGAAGCTTATTAAACTATATAAACACTTTTAAATAAAGCTAAAAAGTTACAGCATTGCATAGCTATTTAAGCAAATAAGAAAAAGATCGAAAAACCGATTTTTAAAAATAGGGATAGCGTTTATTTTTTTCGACGAAATATTAAAACGAAACGATTAAGCGATAAATTAAACCATAGGAAATTAAAACCGTTTAAAGTATTAAAAAAGGTTTTAAACGTAAATTACAAATTTTAATTACTATTAATTATAAAATCCCACCTGGTTTTTTATATTTCCCTATTCGAATTAGCGTTACTAAGCTTTAAAAGCGATAAGTTAATAAAAATTAACGCAAAATAAAAGTATAAAATTGAAAAAATCCTAAATTATAAGCCGAAATATAAGCTAAAAGTACTTAATTAAATGGAAAAAGTACGGCTACGAAAAAAACACGTGGGAAAAAGGAATTAACTTTATAAACTGTTAAAAACCTTAACAAAGTACTAGTAAAAACAATTATAAAAAGGTTAGCTAGTAAAAAAAAAAAAGAAAAACCGCTAGCCCTTTTAACCTAGCCGGGAATTAAACCCGCGATGTCGGCGAAATAAAAGGAAGTTACAACTTATTACGGTTAAAAAAGCAAACAGGTCCAAGTTAAGATTAACCTCGAACGCTTGCCAGTCGAGAAAAACGGCAAAAGCTACACATGGTTTAAATTGCAAAGCAATTTAACAAACTTCCCGGTCGGCTTCCTCCTGCTCGATACGTTTTAAATCTTTCACCGAATTAATATCACGGCATACCGCGCACATTATTTTATTTAGCTATATTCGCTTTTATTTTTAAAAACGAAAAACCTTTTTCTTCGCTTTTTTTAATTCGGCTTTAAGTTTAAAATGCTATATAACGATATTTTAAAACTTTACGAAAAACGCTTTAAAACGTCGCACTTTAATCGGTTAGTTCGAAAGCATTTTACATATCGAAGCGAGTTTTAAAAAAAAAGCTTTACACTTTTTACGTTTTAAAACCTCGTAATAGTACAAGCAAAAAGGCATTTCGAAAAAGTGAAAAAGGATAATAACTAAAAGCTTTTTGCGACTAATGGTTTTTTCGCGAATAGACGTTTTCGCATTCGATTAAACATTTCGTTAGCTAAAAAAGGGAAAAAGGATGGTAAAAAAGAAAAGTACTTACTAATTAACGAAAAGCGAGGTAATAAAAAATGGTTAAAAAGATTTAGCTTAAAAAGGGAAACCTAATATTACAACCAGCATACAAGCTTTAAAGCAGCAAAACGGAAAAAGCTTTAAATAGTGTTCCTGCCCCGCACTAAGCACGTAAAGTTACGTAACCTAAACAAAATTTGTAAATTTGTAATAAAGCAATAAATTTAAACGGGATTTGTGGATTTATAGCAAAGTTACAAATTTAAAAAGGATTTATAAATTTATAGCAAAGCTATAAATCCAATTTAATATAAGGAAGGAAATAACGTGTATATAAAAAAGGGATTTTTTATTATTTTAGGAAGTTTTAACTAAAATTTAGCATTAGTTAACTTAAGTTAGCTTTTAAACATCTTTTAAAGCAAGCAATTAAATTATCCTTTTAAAGTTACGTAATTCCTTTTTTTTAAACTAGCGATATTGTTTTATCCACTTTCGAAGTGCTTTACTTTAAAAGCAAACTTTTAATTGTAACAATTAACTTAATAGGTTTTTTTTGCCTTTATTCTTGTTACTTTAAACCGGGTTTTATACCGAAAACGAAGCGTTAAAGTTCTTAATTACGATGCATTTTATTTTTAAACGCTAACGTAATAACAGGTTTAAAAAATGTTCCAAAAGGTTTCCCGAAAGCTCGTATACGTTAATAAAAGTACATTTAAAAACAGCGAGCTAAAAGATATTTCGCGTATTGCTTGCCGGCTTATCCGCAACTAGCCGCAACCCTAGGTCCTTTTTTACGTAGGTTATTACGCGGGGCTTTATTTAATAGCCGTGCTAACTATTTACCAAAGTAAACAGCTCGTACGACAAGTGGGTGCATAGTATAAACTTCCCTTTTTAAACGTTGGGAAGCTTTTGCATTAATACCACGTAGATTTTTTAATTTTAACATAATTAAAGCAAAATTACCGCCGCTGCCCAATTGCGACAAACGTTCGCTTAAACGACGGTTAAAGCCTAGTAGCGTTCAAGGCGAAGCTTTAAACGCCGGGCTTTATTTTTATTATTACGACCAGCATGCAAACCTTAAAACAACAAAACGGGAAAAGCTTTAAGTAATGCTTTTACCCCGCATTTAAACACGCAAGTTACGTAATAAGCTTACTTAAAAAAAAGGATTTGTAAATTTGTAGTAGTTAAAAACAAAGCGACAAATTTAAAAGGTATTTGTAAATTTATAATGGATAAAAACAAAGCTATAAATTTAAAAAATTACTAAAAGTAAAAGCGTGTATATAAAAAATGAATTTCCTACTTTTTTAAGTAGTTTTAACTAGGGCTTTAACATTAGTTTACCTAAGTTAACTTTTAAACATCTTTTAAAGCAAGCAATTAAATTATCCTTTTAAATTTGTTATAATGCAACACTTAGGTTTTGTATAAAAAAAACTATTATTACGCGAGGAAAAAAGAAAAAGGTTTTTTAGCTATTCGGTAGCAAAAGGCCGTTTATATACAAAGGTTAATAGTGGTTTAAACGTGGGCTAAAACTCGCTTTGTAATAATACTTTAATTTAAAATCGCAGTTATTTTTAATTACAAATTTAATAATAGTTACGTATAATTGTAAAAGTTTCGCGACCATTTTATTATTACAACTAGTATGCAAACCTTAAAGCGGCAAATCGGAAGGGGTTTTAAATGGTGCTTTTGCCCCGCACTCGAACACGTGGAATTACGTAACTACAGCTGGATTTTTGGATTTGTGTTAAAAAAATTACAAATTTACAAAGCCAAAAGGATTTTTGGATTTATATTAAAAGGATTACAAATCTACAAATTTAACCCAATATAAGGTAAAAAGCAGCGTATATATAAAGGATGGATTTCTTATTGTTTTAAGTAGTTTAAATTAAAACTTCGGCATTAGTTAACCTAAATTAGCTTTTAAGCATTTTTTAAAGCAAGCAATTAAATTACCCTTTTAAATCACGTATTCCCCTATTACTTAAATTAGCGATATTGTTTTTACCTCCCCCGAAATGCCTTACTTTAAAAGCAAACCTTTAATTGTAACATTTTAACTAATCCTATTTAATACCTCGTTAAAAGGAAAATAATGCAGCTATAGCAAGTAATAGCAAAAAGCTTAAAGAAAAAAAACCACGGTTTTTACATTTAACAGTGTTAAATACGATTTTAACGAAGCAGCTAATACGGCTAGCCTTTTCAAATTTATAACGGTTAAAATCGCTAAAAGTTAAAACGAAGTAAAGCAGTTTACTGCGAAACTAACGTCTTTTAAAGCATTTATCGCAATTCGAACGTATAAATTCCCGTTTCCAAACTTTTACGAAAAGGAAAACGGTAAGCTTAAAACGTTTTTCACCGAATGCAAAAGCTATTTTAAGTTTTACGAATAGCAATTCGTAAGCGAGGAATAAAAAATTGCTTACGCTATTACCAAATTAAACGGCAAAGTGAAAAAATGGTTTTAATTTACCTAAAGCGATTATTTTAAAAGGTATTAAAGTAGCCAAAAAACTACCAAGCTTATTTTCGCCAGCTTTAAAACCTTCGGAAAAAAAAGTCGGAAAAGTGTTCGGAATAATCGATAAAACTCGAATTACTAAAAAAAAACTTGCTAGCTTTTAAATAGCGAAGGTTTGCAGTTAAATATGTAACGAACTTTTAACGAATTAGTATTAAGCTTAGCTAAAACGACGTTACATTAATACTGCACTTTTATAACGGATTACGCGAAAACGTAAAAAATAAATTTGCAAAGCAAAATCGCTTAAAGTTTTTTACGAATTACGTGTTACAATTAAAAGTTTGCTCCTAAAGTAAGGCATTTCGGGGGTGGAAAGGACAGTATTTTTAATTTGGTTAACAAAGGAACACGTAACTTTAAAAGGACGATTTAATTGCTGCCCTAGGGGATGCTTAAAAGCTAACTTAAGTTAATTAATGCTAAAGCTTTAATTAAAGCTACCTAAAACAATAAAAAATCCATCTTTTATATATACGTTGCCTTTTGCTTATATTAGGTTAAATTTATAACTTTATTACAAATCCACAAATCCCTTTTAAATTTGTTGCTTTATTACAAATCCACAAATCCTACTTTGGATTTGTTGCTTTTATTACAAATTTATAAATCCCACTTTGGTTTACGTAATTCCACGTAACCGGAGCGGGGCGAAGGCACCATTTAAGGCCCCCTTTTACTTTACTGTCCTAAAAGCTTACATATTGGTCGTATTATTAGGTTTCCCCTTTTAAGCCAAATCCTTTTAGCCACGTTTTATTACCCCGCTTTTTATTAGTAGTAAATACTTTCTTTTTTTACTATTCCTTATCCTTTTTTACTTTAATAGGATGTTCGGTCGAGTGCGAAAACGTCCTTTCGCAAAGAAAACCGTTAATCGCAAAAAGCTTTTAACGGTTATCCTTTTTAATTATTACGAAATGCCTTTTTATTCGTATTATTACGACGTTTTAAAGCGTAAAAAATGCGACGCTTTTTTTAAAACTCGTTTCGGTACGTGAAATGTTTTCGAATTAATCGCTCGAAATGCGATATTTTAAAGCCTTTTCCTTTTAAGCTTCGAAATATCGTTACCTAATATTCCTAGCTTAAAGCTAAGCTGGAAAAGGCGGAGGAAAAAGTTCTTCGTTTTCGAAAACAAAAACGAATATGGCTGGAAAAAATAATGCGCGCGGTGCGTCGCGGTATTAATTCGGTGGAGGAACTAAAGCGTATCGAGCGGGAAAAAGCCGACTAGGCGGTTTGCTAAGCTGCCTCGCATTCCGAGCCTTTTATAGCTTTTTCCGTTCCTTCCGATTGGCAAATGTTTAAAGTTAATCTTAACTTAAACCTATTTGCCCTTTTTAATTAAGGTAAATTATAACTCTTTTTAATAACTTTTTTAGGTTTTGTAACGCGCATTAGGCGTAGTTTTAGTTTTTTTACTAAGGTTTTAAGTTTAAATCCCGGTACGACCGTAAAAGTCGATAAATTTTCAAGCTTACCCCGGAGCTCGTCGAACTTTTACTTTTTTTTTTTTGCTAACCGTTCGATGCAAACTTTTTGCCTTATTTAGTTTTAATAAGTGTACTTTTCCTTTTAACTTAATAATATAATAGTAACACTTTTTACCTTTTAGCCGGAAGTTTTAAGTTCGACTTTTAGCTAAGCTAAGGTTTTTTTTACTACGGCCGTTTATACGCACGAGGCACGGCTGGCGTATGTATAAACGGCTGCGATAAGCGGCCCGCTTTTTTGCTTTTGCTAACCTTCGTTTAAGAGTTTTTGCCGATACTTTTATAAAGTTTCCTAGCAGTTTTTAAGGTTAGTTCTTTTTTTCCACGTGTTTTTTTCGTAGCTGTACCCTTTTCATTTAATTAGGTACTTTTTAGGCTTGCTTTTCAGCTTATAATCCAAAATCTTTTTAATTTCGTATTTTTATTCCGGGTCGACTTCCATTCACTCGTCGCTTTTTAAACCCGGTAGCGCTAATTTAAATAGGAAAATATAAAAAACCGGGGGGATTTTTATGGTTAGTAATAATCGAAGTTTATAATTTACGTTCGAAACCTTTTTTAATACTTTAAACGGTTTTAGTTTTTTATAGTTTAGCTTATCGTTTGGTCGTTTTGTTTTAATATTTCGTCGAAAAAAGATAAACGTTATCCCTTTTTTTTAAAGGTCGGTTTTTTAATCTTTTTTTTATTTATTTAAATAGCTATGCGGTACCGCAGTTTTTTTTTAGCTTTATTTAAAAGTGTTTATGCAATTTAGTAAACTCCGTTATTTGTATTTCCGCTATTAAAGCATGTTTTCCTACTTTAGGTTTTTATACGCTATAAACGTAAACCCATAATTCGTGTAAAATGGTATAGTTTTTATGCTTTTATAAACTAAGCTATTATAAGCGAACTAAGCTATAAAAAATAATTATATTTAATTGTTTTGTTTGTAATTAACGTAGTAACGTAAATATTATTATATGGTTTAATTCGTTCGCTTTGTTTATCCATTTGTTTAAAAGTGGTAAGCTATTAATAAAAAGTGCTCCGGTTTTAGCTTACTCGTAAGCTTTTTTTAAAACTTGTTTATAAATAGCTTATTTTTATCCGTAATTAAGCGGTTCGGCGTGCCGTATTCCGCTATTATATGCTTAATAAAAACGTACGTTAATTTCGTAACGTTGCTGCTTTTTTTATATGGTAAAAATAAGGCGTATTTGGTAAGCTTATTTTATTACCAATATATTATCGTACTTTACTTTAATTAACGGTTTTTTGGATTAAAAAAGTTTAATAACGAAGTTTATAGTGATTTTTTGCTATGCTTCGTCCGGTGCCGGCCAAGGTTAATAAACCCGTACGGTTTATACCTATTAACTTTGTTTTTAGCATAACTTTCGCAATTTTTTATTGCGTTTTATATTTCGGCTTAGGTTTTTACGAACTTATATATTATTATAATCATTTCCACGTTTTTTTTACGCTTTAGTAACCGTATGCTAGCTGGTTATAAATTTGTTGGATTTTTTAAGGTTTAAATTTTTCCTTACCGAACCGTTTTAGCGAAAATCTTTTATGCTGGGATTAAAAATCTATTTGGTTTTTTTTGTTAGGATTATTCGTGTTTTTTTAAGTATTGCAACCTAATGGTTCGATCGTCGGCTTAAAGCATTCGCCCGGCCGTTTTCGACCTTTTCCGGTATTTAACCCGGATATCGTAGTTTTGCAAAAACTCGTTTTAACGAATTTGCCGCTTATTTAGGTTTTTGCTTATAGTAATATATTAAGTTTTTATGGTTCGTATATATTATAACTTAATGTTTAGCTTTACAAAAGTATAACCGCCATTTTTTAAATGCTCGGATAATTGCCAAAAGTTTTTTATCGTAAATTTAGTAATTTAACTTAAGTTTATTTAACTTTTGCGAAAAGAACGTATAAAAGTGCAACCGTTTTTAATCGTTCCGTTATCCGAATTAACCGCCGATCGCGTAATTCGACGCGTCGGTTTCGATTTCGAAGGGTTTTTTAAGTTCGGAAATGCTAATATTGGTTTTTTAATACAGCGTTTCGTAATTACTTAAAAGCCTTTTTTTTTGCTTTTTTTAATAAAACTAGTGGTTATTTTTGGTAAAATTCGTAAATAGTATGGCGATTTTGCTATAACTACGGATATACCGTTTATAAAAGTTTAAAAATCTTAAAAACCTTCGTATTTTTGTAACGTTTTTAAATATAAGCCATTTTTAATTTTTTTAAGCTTTTTAAGGTTTATATAAATTTGTTTAAATGTAATTACGAATTTTAAAAAAGCGACTTTTTGCGAATGCCATTCGCACTTTTCTAATTTAACGAAAAGCTTTGCGTTTAATAGCTTTTGGAGTATTTTATATACGTATTTGCTATGTTTTTCCATCGTTTCCGAAAAAATTAAAATATCGTCCAAATACGCGAAAACGAAAACGTTAAAGTATTTGCGCAATATATGGTTAATTATCTTTTAAAACGTGGCTAATACGTTGGTAAACCCGAAAGTTATTACTAAAAACTCGTAGTATTTAAACCTGGTTTTAAAAGCCGTAAACCACTTTTAGCCTTTTTTAATCCGTATTAAACTATAAGCTTTTCGTAAGTTTAAAACCGTAAAATATTAGGCTTTGCCGAGCTTATCGCGCAATTCGTCGATAAAAGGCATAAAATACCGATTTTTAATAATAACCTTATTTAACGATCGGTAATTAATGCATATTCGTTTCGTCCGGTTTTTTTTTATAAAATCCTATATTTTATTGGAAAATCGAAAGGTTTAATATATCCTTTTTATAAGTTTTTTTCCAGTTGTTTTTTTAACACTTTTTATTGTTAAAAGCTAAGCTAGTACAATTTTTGGTATTTAAATTGCGTATTTGGTTTAAGTTTAATTTTAAAATTAAACGGTTTATATTTAGGAAGCACCGTTTTTAAGTTTTTCCTAAACAATTTCTCGTATTTGTAATATTCCTCCGAAATATTCGCAAGCCGTTTTTTAATATTAGTTAAGTTATTTTGGTTACTTTTCGCTTTAAATAATCGCGTATTCGTTAATGCTAAATGCAAAAGTGGATTGCCAAATTTTACCATTGTTATAACCTTTTTTCGTTGTTTTTTATATTTACGGTTTGGGGTTCGTAATTAGTAACGTGGTTTACAAGCGAGTCGCGCACATAAACGAGTCGCGCATTTTCCAATGCGACGCGTGTTTCCCACTTCCAACTCCAATTTCTTAACAACCACAAATAAAATCGACGTCCAAAAAAGCTAAAATTGTTCTCGCTATGCAAGCAGTCCAATTTAATAAGGGATTAAGTTTGCGTTCGGCAGCCAAGATTTACGATATTTTTAAATCCACGTTGCGCGACCGACGCGCTGGCAAACTTGCTTAACGCGACACTATGCCTAAATTACGGAAATTAACGGAATCCGAAAAAAAAGCGCTTATTAAATACATCCTCGAGCTGGATTTCCGCGCATTCCCTCCCCGGCCTTTTGGTGTTAAAGATATGGCTAACCGATTGTTTGCCGAACGCGACGCGGGCGCCGTTAGCAAAAACTGGGTCGCGAACTTCGTTAAACGCCGCGCAAAGCTCGGTACGCGTTAAATTCGAAAGTACGATTACCAAAAGGCCAAATGCGAAAATCCCAAGCTCGTTTTTGCTTAATTCGACCTTATACGGAATACTATGGACAAATATGGTATTTAAGGTAAAAACATTTACAATTTCGACGAAACCGGCTTTTTTATAGGCATAATCGCCGCTGTTATAGTTATTACAATATCGGAAGGCCGTGGTAAAGCAAAGCTAATTTAGCTTGGCAACCGGGAATAAGCTACGGTTATTTAAAAGGTTAACTATTACGGCTAAGCGATCCCCTTTTTTATTATCGTTAAAAAGCAGTACCATTTGGCCAATTGGTATTTGGAAACCGATTTTCCACGCGATTGGGTTATTTTAACAAATGCTAACGGGTGGATTACGAACGAGCTCGGCTTAAAATGGATTTAGCATTTCGATAAACATATTACAGCTTATAAAAAAGGGTTTTATCGTTTGTTAATGTTAAACGGCTATAAAAGCCACTATTCGACGAATTTCGAGCTTTATTGCCAAAAATATAACATTATTACGCTTTGCATGCCTTCGTATTCGTTTTACTTTTTTTAACCGCTTAATGTTAAGTATTTTAGCCCGTTAAAAAAGGCGTACGGTTAACAAATCGAAAACCTAATAAGGTTACACGTTAACCACGTAACTAAAGTCGAGTTCCTTTCGGCGTTTAAAGCGGCATTTTTTAACTCTATAACCGAAAAAAATATTTAAAAAAGGTTTCGAAAAGCTGGCTTTGCTCCTTTTAATCCGGATTCGGTTTTAAAAAAGCTGGATGTAAGGTTACGAACTTTAACTCCCTCGAAAAAGCCTTTAAACAACGCCGAACTTTGGACTTCCAAAACGCCCTAAACAGCTAGGGACGCAACTTCGCAATCCGAACATATCAAAAATCGGATTTCCAATTACCGGAGCAGCTTTCCGTTACCTATGCTATCGGTTGTAAACCAATTAACGAAAAAAGCTAAAGCAATTATACATCGGGTTAACCTTTTGGAAAAAAAGTGCTCCAAATTACGAAAAGCGAACGAGGCACTAAGCAAACGCCGGAAGGCCAAAAAAACACGTGTTTAATAAGGAGGGTTACAATTGTTAAAAAATACGAAATATTTTAAACCAGCAAAAGCTGGATAGGCAATTATAGCAAGAAATGCGCGATTATAAAAGGCAAAAAAAGAAGGGCAACGACGATTTGTCGGCGATATAGCACTTGCGGTAAAACCGGACATAATGCGCGCATTTGTTAGGAAAAGTAAAAACGTTCGATATATACAATTCCGAATAGTTTAAATGGATTTTTAGCGTTATTAGGTTGGCATGCGCGTCGATTAACCGGAGGTCGGGTGTGGGTGCGCGACTCGCTTGTATGCGCGACTCGCTTGTAAACCACGTTAAACCGTTTTAATTATTTGTAATTTCCTTTTTTAAACTTAACCGGTAATTTAATTTATTTGTAAATTGTTTTTTTTAAACTAAAAAATCCCGAAAATAACCTTTTTTTCCTTTATATTTAGCTCGTCCAATATAATAATAACGTTTTTCCCATTTCGAATTCGTAATATTACTAGTTATATTTTTTAATCGATTTATTTTTTATTATAAACAATAGGTATTTTTTTCGACCGTTTTTAATTAGTACGGTTAATATTTCCGCTTTATAGGAATCTTATACCGTTTAACCGTTTATAGCGATACGTAATCGCTTTATACTTTATAATTAATTATTATTTTAACTTTTTTTTAATATTTTATCCGAAATGTTAGTAAATCGTACGGTCGATTTAATTTTGCTATTGCGAAAGTTTTTATTAATTTTTCCTTTTTCCCATTCCGTGCTTTCCGTTCGGGTAATTTTTTTAGTTTTTTAGTAAAAAAAACGAGTATAGTACGTTCGTTTTTTTATTCGGGTTAAACGAAACGTACGCTTACGTAATCCTTTAATGCTAAGCTTTCGCTTTTTATGCTATATGTTTTTTGCATTTTATAATTTCGCATTTCTTTTAATCGAATATTTTAATAACGCATAGTATCGGGTACCGTTCGCTAAGTTTAAAAGCTACGGTAAACCTGCCGATACGGGCTAATTTTTACCGTAGCAATTAAAATGCTAAACGGGGTTTAACTTTAGGCTCGTTTTTCGATTTTCGTGTAAAAAAGTCGTATTTAAGTTTAAATCGTAAGTGGAATTTGCACTTTCCGTGGATGCATTTTGCTTAAAAAAAGTACAAATGTCCGGGGTATTTTATATTAACGTTAGGGTGGTTTTCGGGTTTTAACGTAACCTATTTCGGCTTGTTTAAATTATCGGACTTATAGCTAATATACCTAATTTTTTACTAATTGCTAAACTATAATAAAAGTTAGCCGTTATTTTCGTTTGCTAAAGTAGCGTAATATAACGGGCTATTTAAGTGTTTTAAAACCTTAACGTTTTAAAAATACGCCGAAAAATCGAGGGGCGTAAAAACGTACTAATCTTTTTAGCTCGCTTGCTTTTCGCGAACCATAAGTACAAAAGTTCCGCTATTTAAACCTTTCGCGCGTTTTTAAAACTCGGCTATTTCGAAAGCCTAATTGTTTTTATTTATTTCGGCGTTGGTATCGAAGTTTTTTAACTTTCGGAAAAGGTGTATTTAGTTTAAAAGCTTTTTTCGGGCTTTTTTTTCCTTCGAACCACTTGTTAAAGTTGCTTTTTTTTTAAATTTTACGAAAGGCGGCGTCGTTTTTTCCTTTTAAATTCGTAAACCCGAAAGCGACGCGCTATTCTCCCTCGCTATTATATTTAAACCTCGTAATTTTAAGCATATAAACGTTTCGTAATTTCCAAAAGTATTATCCGGTAACCTTTTTATCGGATTAATGTATAATGTACGATTTATCGTAGTAATATATTTAGCTAAACGCTTTTTCGAAATATAACCTTTCCCGTATCGGGTTTTTTTACGCTTGTTAAAAGTTTGCTATTTAGCGGTTATTATCCCGCTAAAGGCAATTCGCTTTTATATAGCCAATTTAGCCGCATTTAAAACATTTCCCATTTTTTAGGTTTTATTTTTGCTTTTTTTGCTACTTTTATTGCTAATAAACAACTTTCGCACTAAAGTTTATAAAGTTTAAATGCGTTTTATAAGCCGTAATAGGTTATTATTTGGCTTTTTTTGGTTAACTTTATTATTTTATGCTATACTTTTAAAACTATATCCCTTTTTTTTATTATTATTTATATAATTTATCGCTAATACGAACCGCGTTTTTAACGTAATCCGTAAAAAACTTTAGGCGGTTTTGCTTTGCGAATTTATTTTTTACGTTTTCGCGCAATCCGTTGTAAAAGTGCAGCATTAACGTAACGTCGTTTTAGCTAAGCTTAATATTAATCCGTTAAAGTCCGTTGCGTATTTAATTGCAAACCTTCGTTATTTAAAAGCTAGCAGGTTTTTTTCGGCGATTCGGGTTTCGTCGACTATTCCGAACACCTTTTCGACCTTTTTTCCGAAGGTTTTAAAATTGGCGAAAATAAGCTTAGTGGTTTTTTGGCTACCTTCGTATCTTTTAAAATAGTCGCTTTAGGTCGGCTAAAACCACTTTTTTACTTTGCCGTTTAGCTTGGTAATAGCGTAAATAACCTTTTATTTTTCGCTTACGAATTGTTATTTGTAAAACTTAAAATAGCTTTTGCATTCGGTAAAAAACGTTTTAAGCTTGCCGTTTTCCCTTTCGTAAAAGTCCGGGAACGGGAATTTGTACGCTTAAATTGCGATAGGTGTTTTAAAAAACGCTAGCTTCGTAGTAAACTGCTTTACCTCGTTTTAGCCTTTAGCGATTTTAACCGTTATAAGTTTAAAAAGGCTAACCGTATTAGCTGTTTCGTTAAAATCGTACTTAATACCGTTAAAAGTAAAAACGGTGGTTTTTTTCTTTTTAAGCTTTTTACTGCTGTTTACCATAGCTGCACTGTTTTCCTTTTAACGAAGTATTAAATAAAATTAGTTAAAATGTTACAATTAAAGGTTTGCTTTTAAAATAGGGCATTTTGGGGGTGGAAAAGACAATATTTTTAATTTAGTTAATAGGAAACATGTAACTTTAAAAAAACGATTTAATTGCTGTTTTAAAGGATGTTTAAAAGCTAATTTAGGTTAACTAATGCTAAAGCTTTAATTAAAGCTATTTAAAATAATAGGAAATTCATTTTTTATATATACGCTGCCTTTTACTTATATTAAGTTAAATTTATAGCTTTATTACAAATCCATAAATCCCTTTTGGATTTGTTATTTTATTACAAATCCATAAATTTTACTTTGGATTTATTGCTTTGTTATAAATTTACAAATCCCACTTTAATCCACGTAACCCTACGTAACCGGAGCGGGGCGGAAGCACTATTCGGGGCCCCTTTTTACTTTACTGTTTTAAAAGCTTGCATGCTGGTCGTAACATTACGTTAAAAACGCGGTTCGCATTAGCGATAAACTATACGAACGATAATAAAAAAAAAAGGTATAGTTTTAAAAATGTAATATAAAATAATAAGGCTAATTAAAAAAAAGCCAAATAGTAACTTATTACGGCTTATAAAACGCATTTAAACCTTATAAACTTTAGTGCGAAAGCTGTTTACTAGTAATAAAAGCAGCAAAAAAAGCAAAAATAAAACTTAAAAAACGGAAAGTGTTTTAAATGCGGTTAAACTGGTTATATAAAAGACAATTGCTTTTAGCGGGATAATAACCGCTAAGTAACGAACTTTTAGCGAGTAAACCCGGCATAAAAAAGGCTATACCCCGGAAAAGCGTTTAGCTAAACGCGCTATTACGACAAGTCGTGCATTACATATTAGTTTAATAAAAAAGCTATTAAATAGTACTTTTAAAAATTATAAAGCGTTTATATGTTTAAAATTACGAAGTTTAAATACGATAGTAAGGAAAAATAACGCGTCGCTTTCGAATTTACGGATTTGGAAAAAAAAAAATACTGCTTTTTGTAAAATTTAAAAGGAAATAATTTTAACAAGTGGTTCGGAAAAAGGAAAAGCTTAAAAAAGCTTTTAAGCTAAACATACCTTTTTCGAAAGTCGAAAAATTTTAATACCGACGCCGAAATAAACAAAAACGGTTAAGCTTTTAAAATAGCCGAGTTTTAAAAACGAGCAAAAAGTTCGAACGGCGAAACTTTTGTATTTATAGCTTGTAAAAGCCAGGCAAATTGGAAAAATTAACGCGCTTTTATACCTTTCGACGTTTTAAAATGCTTTTAAAACGTTAAAGTTTTAAAATATTTAAAAAGTTTATTATATTACGCTGTTTTAACGGACGGAAATAATAGTTAACTTTTATCGTAGTTTAACGACTAGCAAAAAGTTAAATATATTGGCTATAAGTTTAATAACGTAAGCGAGCCGAAATAAATTGCGTTAAAATGCGAAAATTATTTTAGTATTAATATAAAGTATTTAGGATATTTATACCTTTTTTAAGCAAAATATATTTACGGAAAATGCAAATTTTATTTACGATTTAAGCTTAAATACGACTTTTTTTTACGAAAGTCGAAAAACGAACCTAAGGTTAAACCCCGTTTAGCATTTTAATTACCACGGTAAAAACTAACCCGGATCGGCAAATTTACCGCAATTTTTAAACCTAGCGAACGGTATTCGATATTATGCGTTATTAAAATGCTCGATTAAAAGAAGTGCGAAATTGCAAAATGCAAAAAACATATAGCATAAAAGGCGGAAGCTTAACATTAAAAAATTATATAAACGTACGTTTCGTTTAAACCGGATAAAAAAACGAACGTACGGTATTCGTTTTTTTACTAAAAAACTAAAAAAAAACTACCCAAACGGAAAGCATAAAATGGAAAAAAGGAAAAACCGATAAAAACTTTCGCGATAGTAAAATCGAATTAACCGTACGATTTACTAACATTTTGAATGGAATATTAAAAAAAAGGTTAAAATAATAATTAATTGCGGAGTATAAAGTGATTATATATCGCTATAAGCGGTTAAACGGTATAAAATTTTTATAAAACGGAAATATTAACCGTATTAATTAAAAACGGTCGAAAAAATACCTATCGTTTATAATAAAAAATAAATCGATTAAAAAACATAGCTAGTAATATTACGCATTCGAAATAGGGAAAATATTACTATTATATTGGACGAGCTAAATATAAGGGAAAAAACGTTATTTTTAAAATCTTTTAGTTTAAAAAGAATAATTTACGAATAAATTGGATTACCGGTTAGGTTTAATAAAGGAAACCACGAGTAATTAAAACGGTTTGCCAATTACGAACCCCAAACCGTAAGCATAAAAAATAACGAAAAAAAGTTATAACGGTAATAAAATTTAACAGTTTACTTTTGCATTTAATATCGACGAATACGCGATTATTTAAAGCGAAAAGCGATTAAAACAATTTAATTAATATTAAAAAACGGCTCGCGAATATTCCAAAAAAATACCACAAATATAAGAAATTGTTTAAAAAAAACTTAAAAACGGTGCTTTTCGAATATAAACCGTTCGATTTTAAAATTAAATTTAAGCCAAATACGTAGTTTAAATACCAAAAGCTATACTAGTTTAGCTTTTAATAATAAAAGGTGCTAAAAAAACAATTAAAAAAAAACCTACGAAAAGGATATATTATAATGCAACATTTAGGTTTTAAGAAAAAAGCTTATTATTACGCGAGGAGGGAAAGGAAAAAACTCCTACTTATCTAGTAGCGAAAAGCCGTATATATATAAGCTAAGTGGTAGTTAAAAATCGCTCCGTAATATTAAGTAATGGTTAAATAATAACTGGGGATCGCTCCGTAATAATACTTTTGCTTAAACCCGCAATTGTTTTTAACTGCAAACTAAAATTGGTATTCGTATTGTTATTTTGCTAGCGGGTAATTATCGAATCGTCGTTAAGCTGTTATAATTTTGCTAATAGTCCCGTGCTTTCGTATGTGCCCCGCGTTATCGGGGCGCGGTGTGCTTATACGCGTTATGCCCGTTTCGTTACCCTTTTTTCACTTTCGTTTTACCACCCGTTGGGTCGCTTTTTTTTTCCTTATTGCGGCGCCGCGCGCGCGGCGTGGTTGCTTCGCTAGTTTTTTGTTTTTTTATCCGGCGTTAACGCGTCGCTTCGCTTTTATTCCATTTGCTTTTTTTTTAGCTTTTCCTTTTTTCCTCGCCGTTTTTTAGCAACGTATCGCGACATTTTACAATACCACAACTTTTTATATTTAAAAAATATCGTCGCGTTATCGGCCCGCTTTATTTCCGCCGTTTTTTATCCTTTTTTTACCTGTTTTACAATATTTCCCGCTTTTTTATTTCGAAATTTCGCGTTTCGCCGGTTTTCCGCCGTCGTTGTAATAGCGCTAGTTTACTTTCGTTTCGGCGATATCGTTAATCGTGTTACGGTTTTTACCGTCCGCATTTGCATTTATTGCTTACGCACCGCGTTTTAGCGTATAAAGCTTTTAATTATCGCTCGCGCCCCGCCGTTATTCGACCAAATGTTCGTTATTATTTAATTTTCGTGCCATTTCGGTAATAGTCGTCGTTTTAACTAGCAGTCGGATTTGTGCAATTAGTGTAACGATTGTAATAAGCTTTATAATAACGTAAATATTTCCCCGCTTTATCCTCGCTTATCGTTTGTTAATTGGTCGTTGCTTAGCCGTTGGCGTTTTTACGTAGCGATTTTAATAACCTCGTCGCTTTTTGGGCTTTTAGCGAGTCGTTTTTTCGTTATGCTTTTTTTATAACGTGGAGTTTAACTAATAGGAGGCTGGCGAGCACGTGGATAACGACGCTTCGTAATAGGTCGACCCGGTCGATTACCCGCTATTCGAATTGCAGCTTATTTAAACCGTTTTTATATCGATATATAAGCTTTTTAATGGCTTTATTCGCGCGAATACGCAAAATGATAAATAACGCGGCGTTAAAAGTTTAAAAAAAAGTCGTAATATAAATGTAACGCCGGCTATTTACTATTTAATTATTATTGCTAAACGTTTATCCGTTTATAATAAAAGCGTATTAAGCGTAAGCTAACGGTCGCGCGTATCGAGGCTTAAAAGCTGGCAAACTTTTTTATTACGCTGGGAAATCGTTAAAAGCTCCGTTAAAAGTGGATATTTTTACGCTAAATAAGCGCGTTATTATTGTAAACGCGACGTTGTTTTATCGGATTAACCGCGAGTTAACGTCGTATTTATATAGCCTCGTATTCGTAATACCGACGATAGGAGTCGCATTTAAAGCTTTGCGCGCCGTTAATTCGTTAATTATATTATTAGCCGTTTTATTAGCTAGTAAAAGGAAAACGTGCGTCGTTTCCCTATTTGCGCGCGAATAGTCGTTCGTTATCGCGGCATTTAGCGCGGCTTTCGTTATTAGGTTATAAGTAACTATTACGACCATATTATTAAGTATTATAACGAGGAAGTTCGGGGTTTAATTATTAGCTTCCCGCTTATATATTATTAAAAGCTTTAAAATAAAAGCATAGTTTATAATCTTTTCGTTAAGCCTAAAGCGGAGTTTAAAGTTTCCATATCGAATTCGAAAGGCGACGTTAGCGATTAAACGTCGTTTAGCGGTTTTTCCGATAATAATAATAATAGCGGTAGTAATAATAGTGCTAAAAGTAATAGCAATATTAATTCGCCGCTTTTAAGCAGTAATAATAATATTAGTTTTTAAATTAGTAATTTAAATAACGATAGTAATATTATTAATGCGGGTTAAAGCGTAAAATAGTTTTAGCGTTATTATATCGTAATAATAGTTTTGCGTTTTAATATTGTTTTTATTCCGCCGGCCTTTTGCTATTTAGGCTTTTTTCGTACGGTTATACGATTAAAATTAAATATTAAATCGCGTTATTTTTATAGTTGCTATTCGTTTCGCTATTATTATTACTTCGGTTTCCCCGCGTGGTTTTCGGGGTAGCGCTTTTTGTTTAACGCGTTACGCGAAGCCGGCTGTTCGTTAAGCTTATGCTGCTTTTACACACGGGGGGTTGCTATTATCGGGGGGCTTGGTTTGCCCGGGTAACGTTTGTAAAAGTTTTGTATTTTTTCGTTCGCCTTTTTTAAAAACCGTGCTAGCTTTTACGTGGGCTTATACGGTATAGCCTATTTTATTTTGTATTTTAGTGTTTCGGGTGTTTTTTTAAAGTTTAAAATCGCGTTAAAATGCTATTTTTTCGTTAGGTTTTCGTTATTTTAATTTAAATATTTCGTTAGTATTACGCTATTTGCCCGCCCTACGTATTACCGGTTTATTTGCTTTTATTTTAGCAAGCCTGGTTTTTCTTTTACTATTAGCGATATATAAAAAACAAGAAAAATTTTATATTCCGCCGTTAAATTTCGGCGTAAAACGGGATATCGCTATATATTTTATATTTACCTAAATTAAGTCGCCTATTTTAAATGTTTTTGCGTTTTAACGATAGCGGTTCGTTATTTCCTCGTAGCGTTTTTTGGATACTTTTGCTAATATTTTAACGAATTTAAAAACTTTTTCGATGCGGTTTACAACGGTAATAGCGTTATAAATTTCACGCTAAATCGCCGGTATTCCGCTTTCGTTTTATTCCGATTTTAGCTTTATGTTTATATGTAAATGCTATTCGTAATTGGCGAAAAATGGTATAACGTATATAGTTTTTAACATTTGGTTATTATTAGCAAATTTTTCCAAAAGCAATTAATCGATTTAATTATTTTAGTAAAATAAGCAAAATGTTCGAAAATATTGTTTTATATACGCGTTAACTATTTCGATTTGTCCGTCGAATTCCGAATAGTGCAATAACGATATACGGAAAGTAACGCCGAAACGTTACGATAGTTTTTTTTAAAATGCCGAAACGAATTGCGTGCTTTTATTAAAAACAATAGTATTTGGTATACCGTAATAGCGATATATTAACGTAACGAAAGCGTTGGCGAAACAGCCCGCATTCGTTTTACCAATTAAAATATAATGTTTTATTTTCGTTAAACGGTTTACTATTATTAAAACGTTTTCGTATTCGATTTCGTTTTACTCGCATTTTGGCAATAGCTTAACGAAATTTATCGAAATATCCGTTTACGGCCGAAATGGTATTAGCAACGGTTTTAATAATCCGTTTAGCAAACCTTTTTTTCCTTTTACCATTTTGTATAAATAATAGCCTCGAATAAAAATGCTAACGTTTCGCTATAAATTTGGCTATATATAAGTTTTTTATATAAAGTTGTATGTTTTCGTTTTACCGGGATGCCTTTTTAACGGTAAGCTATGTGTTCGGTGTAAAATTTGCAATTTTAAAACGTTGTTAAACGGGATTTACAATCGGTTTCCGATATAAACACGCCCGCGAATTGCTAAACAATCGGTTTTAACAATCTTATATTTCCGGACGAAATGCGGAAATTGTTTAGCTTTTAAGCCTCGTAATGTTTTTAATATCGCTTAAATTATTTCGCATTTCCCGTAAACATTATCGATTAACGTATTAATAGGTTTTAATATATCCAATTGGTAAAGTGCTATGTATTATAAAAATGTCGGTATATCGTCGTTTTACTAATGCTTTAATTGTTAAACACTTTTTAAAAGTAACGTTTTTTAACGTAATGCCATTTTATCGTTTATTATATCGCGTATATCTGCTAGTCGGACGTTTGGTAATCGGGAAAATGCATTTAGCACAATTGTTAATTTTCCTGGTTTATAAATAATTTAAAACTTAAAATTGCTAAGGAATTTTAACTACCGGATTTATCGCTAGTTTAAAAGTTTAATAATTGCGAAATATTAAAAGTTTTTATAGTTTAACTAAACTTTTATTAGTTATTCGGTGTTTTAAAGCTCGGGGCGTTATTTTTTAAAAGCTTTAATTATAGTTAAAAGTTTTTTATTATAAATTTCGTAATTATATTTTGTTAGCGAATGTTTAAACGAAAAGAAGGCGACCGGGCGTTGGGCCTCGTTATTGTTTTTTTAAAATAAAATTCCGCTAAACGCTTAATTAAAAGCGTTTGTTTTTACGATAATTCGTTTATTGGGGTTATAAAAAGCTAAAGTAATCGTAATTAAAAAAGCGTTTTTTAGCTATCGAAATTTAAAGCTTTAGCTGTAAGTAAACCCGGCCAACTTTTTTCGCTTATTAATACTGTTAAAAGTTGCGCGATAATTAAAAAGCTTTTAATAAATCGTCGGTAAAAGTTAGCGAACCCGACGAAACGTTAAAAGTTTTTTAGCGAATATGGTTTTTGCTATTTTTTAATCGCCCGTATTTTGTTTTCGTTTATGCGTATTTCCGTTATTATAATTACCAAGCCGAAATATTTTGTTTTTTATACGCCGAACTTGCATTTTTTAATATCGATGGTAAAGCCGGCGTTTGCGAGTTTTTATATTATATTTTTAACATATCGCCGGTATTCCGCTCGCGTTTAGCTATAAATAAAAACGTTATTTAAATAAATAATAGCGAATTTATTTAAAGCATTGCTTAACGTATGGTTAATATAATATTAAAATAAGCTTAAAGCTTTTGTTATATTAAAATTAATAACGAGGCATTCGAAAAGGCCGAACTTAATAATAAGCGCTGTTTTCCATTTATCTTTCGAGGCGATCCGTAAGCGGTTAAATGCCGTAATAATGTTTAGCTTAAAAAACCATTTCACTTTAAATAACGCGTTAAAGGTTTTTTTAATAAGCGAAATAAAATACCGGTTTTTTACGGTAACGTTATTTAATTTTTTATAATTAACATAAACCCGTACTTTTTTACCGGGTTTCCGTGCGAAAAGCACCGGCACCGCGGCGAAAAATTGGCTTAAGCGAATAAAACTTTTATCCAAATGCTTATCCAAATATTTACGAATTACGCGTAATTTTTTTAATAATATAGCTTTATAATGGTTATATAATAGCGTTTAATTAACGAACAGCTTAATTTTATAATTAAACAGCCGGTAAAATGGTAAAATGTTTACGTTTTTTAATAAAAAGCATTTAGCTATATCTTTTAGCTTAGCGGGGAGCTTTTTTAGGATTTTTTATATTATCGCCGGTAGTTTTCTTTTTAAATATTTTTTAATATTTTCGTCGGAAATTCGTCGAAAATGCGGTATTTTGTCGATTTAATTTCGGAAAGCTTAAAAACGTAATGGTAATTTAATAATATTAAGTGTGTTATTTAAAGTTAAAATGGACCGCAAAAAGGCGGTTAGCGTTTCGTCGGCGATTTCGTCGGAGCTTCGCGTGTTTTTTAAACGTTTAATTATCGTTTTAATAATAAGTTTTCCTAATATAGTTCGTTCGGTTTATACGCTTAGTTATTTGCAAAAAATAAGGAAATTGGTAACGTTAAATATCCGTATTTCTAGTTTTAATATAACGTATTAGGTTTCTGCTATCGTTTTACCGTTAATTGCTAATATGTTTGCTTTTTAATCGATAGCGGGGTTATTATATTTAAGCTAAAAAAAACCGAAAATAACATTAAAGCCGTTTAAAAGCCAGCAATATATTGTTAATATTTTCGTTTTATTAGCGAAATAATGTCGTGTTTTAACGTATTTGGTAATGTATTTTACGATGTTCCCGTTTGCGAAACGAAATGGTTTTAATCGCGGCAAAAGTTAACGTAAAAGCTAGTATTTGTAATAGCGTAGCGCTTTGGGAGTCGCTAAGCCACGATGGCTAAAGGCCCGTGCTTAGCCGCCCGGGTGAAAACCCTGCGCGAAAGCTCCGGTGCAACGCACTAATCCCCTTTTTATATTCCTCACTTTTAAATAGCCATATTAACCTCGTGCTTATTGCAGCTTTGCCTACTTTTACCGTGGTCGATCTTTAATAATTTAAAAGTTACCCTACTTATAACTTCTTTCCAGCCTGGGAAAGCTATTAATTAATATCTCTTACCGCAATTAATTGCGTCATTTGTTAGCTAAAAAGCTGGGTGGACGCCCGAAAAGATCAAAATGCCGCAAACCGCCGAAAAGCAGGAAGCGCAACGCCTAAAAGCGGTACGACAAGTGCGCTTTAACCCCCGCGACCTTTATAAGGCCCTTTGGGAAGGTGGCGGTCGCCGATCGACCTTTAAAGGAAAGGCCGGACACCTACGCGACTTCGAAACGGTAACGCGTAAAAATAGCACCGAGCTGGAAATCGAGCATGCCGAAAACGATTATGCCAAGTTTAAGGAACATGTTATTGATAAGGATTACGAGGCCGCCCGTTACACCGGTACCACCGAGGATTAAACCGATAATTTTAAAGCGGGCATCGAAAAACTGGCGTTAAAGCTAAGCAGGAAAAACGGGCCCGCGCTGCATTACGTCGCTATTACCGAAAGCGCTAAAATACGCTAGCCTAACCTTAACGGCCTAATAACGCGTAAAAACTTCGACAGGATATTAAACGAAAGTCCCTAAAAAATGTTCGAGGAATTTAAATTTCGGTTTTTAGCGTTTAAAATTAGCGCCCGACAAACCGCTAAGCTTTACGAAATGGCTAAAGGCTTTAATAAAAACATAAATACTTTATATAAGTGGGCAAAAGTGCTCGGGGCCCGATCGAAACGAGCTACCGCTATTAACGCGAACACTTTAGCTAATGCCTTTAATAAAAACGACGAATTAACGGTTAAGCTCGAAAAGGCTTTTAAAAACGTTGAAAAGTGCCGCGAAGCGGTTACAAACTTTTATTTTTTAGCCTAAAAGCGCGATAAAAAAATTAAAGATTTAAAAGCTAAACTGGCTTAATCGGGAAAAAGCGAAGGTGGTAAAAATGGTTGCCATTACCGCGAGTACACCTCGTAATCCCAACAGTTTGGAAAATCGGGCAAATCGAACTATTCCGCGTCGAACGGTGGTCGAGCGCGCTTTAAAAATCCCCTTTTCTTTTACGTTAACAAAAAAAAAACCAAAACGATTTCGAAATTTGGTTAAAAGCTATTAAAAATAAGCTAAATAAAAGGAGGACTTTATCCCGAGGATAAAGATAAGTTTACCTACGTTAAATCGAAGTTTACCGGCGAAGCTGCCCGCATTTTCCGCTTTTACGTTTCGGGAAAGCACCCCGATTAAATGAAAACGTATTAAAAGCTAATCGACCATTTATAAAAGGAGCACTATAACGGCGACGCCCAAAAGCGCTCAAATTGACCTTAATAAACTCCAAATAAAATCCGGCGAAAAGTTTTTCGCTTTTAAAAATAAATTCGTACGTTTAGCCGGCGAATGCCGCTTGCCCCGCGCGGATTAAAAGCGAAACTTGTATCGCCGCCTCGTGCTAGCTTTGCAAGAAAAGGTGGCCCGTAATTACAAAACAAAACTTTGTTATTCGAAGGATTTTCGCGCAATTGCTAGGAATTGTCCTTTTTTTAGGAGCAAATACGGAAGCTCCGGGAAAATGCTAATAAAAAACGTAAGCCCCAAAAGAAAAAAGCTAATAAAAAGTCGTCGGACGCGAATAAACCTAAAACGAACTCGAACCCGAATAGCGGACGATCGGGAGCGGCCGCGGCGGCGCGTTAACACGGCTAGGCCGACTTAAAAAAGCTAATCGCAAAAAACCGCTGTTTTAATTGTCGCGAACCGGGATACTTTACCAAAGATTGTTTTAAGCTTAAAGCTACCTTTTCCAACCGTATTAACGAGCTAATAACCCGTTTCGGACGATTTAACAAGCAGGAATTGGAAAATAAAAAGGATTCGGGAAAAGCGTAATTTTGGGATAATTATAATTAAACCCTTTCCTAAGGCTGCCGTCGGTGTTAGTGTTATAAGAAAAACTGTTTTACGATTTCCTCGCCCGCTATTTGGATGGTAAAGCTTTCGTTTTAAATTTAGCAATTACATTTAATGGATTATTTTTTTTCCGCAAAAGCATTGGCCGATACCGGGGCTAACGGTTATATTTTCGTAAGTTTAACATTCGCTAAAAAAATAAGAAAACTGTTAAAATTTCCGATATTTAGCGATTTTACTTTTTAAACGATAGCCGGATATAACGGCGACGGAATGCAGCTTATTAACGTGGCTTTAAAAGGCTTATTCCGTATCCAAAACCACCAATTTAATAACGTTTACTTTTTAATAATCGATATGTTACAAAATGTTATTTTAGGCCGTAAATTTTTCGATTACTACGATATTTTCGTTAATTGCAAAAGGAAATAGCTGTTTTTTACGGAAAAGCATTTGCTTTTGCCAATTTCGACAAATATCGAAATAAACGAATCGAAGCGACCAATATTAAGCAAGTTTAAATGGGAATAAAAAGTGGCACGTCGTAATAAAGCTATAATCCGCGAAAAATAAAAGGAGAAAAAACGGCAAAACGGTAAAAAACCGCATCGAAATCTTTTAAAAAACCGCCGAACAAACCGGTTTAAACCCGCATCGCGAAATTCGGGGAAATATACAATCGAATTCCAAAAATTAAAATATCCCTACGTATTAAAAAACTCGCACGGTGGGACGCAGGATTGCAAAAAATGGAAAGCGAATTTAAAAATGCCTTTACGCCCCCCGCTAGCCCCGAAACGCGAGCGTTGCCCGTTTTTACGGCGGGAAATGCTAAAAAACGCTCGAAAAAAGTATATCCTAAAGCGAAACGCCGTAAAATAGTACAAATATCGCGTAAACATTTCGGTATTATCGGCGGTAGGATTTTATCGGATTTTAACCGACCCGGATAAGCAATATCAACGGTTACGATATTGGAAAAAAATTAAGCGTTTTATTTAAAATAAAAGATAAAAGGCTTTGCTAAAAGAAACCCTCCTTTTTAACGACGAAACTTTAAAATAAAAAGCTTTAAAAAAGGTTTTCCAAAAGTACTACGATTTGCTAGGAAGCTTTAGCAAAGCCGAATTTAATAAAATGCCATTTTTATAACCCGGGGTAAACCATTATATCGAGCTATAGCCGGGCAATTAAAAGGAGTTAAAGTATAATCCTTTATATAAAATGTTATTGGAAGAGCTGGAAGCCTGCCAAACGTATTTAAAGGAAAATTTGCAAAAAGGTTTTATCGAAACGTTTATAGCATTTTGGGCGGCATTTATCCTCTTCGCTAAAAAGGCTAACGGGAGCTTCCGCTTTTGCGTAAATTATCGCCGTTTTAATGCCTTTATTAAAAAAAACGTATACTTATTGCTTTTAATCGAAGAGACGATGGCGAGGGTAAGGAAAGCCAAGATATTTTCCAAAATCGATATCCGCTAAGCTTTTTACCGGATAAAGCTGCTCCTTGGTAACGAGGACTTAACGACTTTCCGGACGAAGTACAGCACTTTTCGATATAAAGTGCTACTTTTCGGGCTTACCAACGGACCGGCTACCTTTTAACGTTTTATTAACACAGCATTAATGGACTATTTGGACGACTTTTATTCGGCGTATATAAATGATATTTTAATTTGGTTTAACAGTTTTAAAAAGCATCGGATTTACGTCCGCAAAATGCTAAAACGTTTGCGGGAAGCCGGGTTATAAGCTAATTTAAAAAAGTGCGAATTTCACGTTATTAGGACCAAATTCCTAGGCTTTATTATTAGCACCGACGGCATCGCTACCGACCCCGAAAAGCTCGCAATAGTTAAAAAGTGGAAAAAACCGACCACAATTAAAAAAATGCAATCCTTTTTAGGATTTTGTAACTTTTACCGGAAATTTGTACCAAAATACAGCCGGATCGCGAAACCTTTGTCGAATTTAACCCGGAAAAACGCCCCATTCTTATGGAACGCCCAATGCCAAAACGCTTTCGATCAATTAAAAAAGCGATTACTTAGCTTTCCAATGTTTAAGCATTTCCAATATTATTTCCTTACGAGGCTGGAAACAAATGCGTTAAACGGGGTAATCGTTAAGATTTTAAGCCAATAGGACCTTATTACCGAAAATTGGCATCCAATTGCATTTTTTTCAAAAACCATAAACGGTGCGAAGTTAAATTACGGAGCTTACGATAAAAAGCTTTTGGCTGTGGTAAAAGCGATATAGCATTAGCGAGCAAAGCTTATTAAACTCCAACGTACAAAGCTTTTCCTGGTAGTAACGGACCATAAAGCATTGGAATACTTTTCGACCAAAAAACTCCTTAATATGAAACAAGCGGGCTGGGCAAATATCTTGTTACAATTCCATTTCCAAATTACTTATAGGCCCGGCAGCGCTAACGCGGCGGCCGACGCGCTTATAAGGAAAACAAAAAAACTAAACTCCTAAAAGGAAAAGCAAATCGCCAAAAGGACTTTAAAAATTTTTAAGCCGACCATCGAAGCAAAGGGTGTTAATTTTTTGGGGATTTGGGAATTGGAGCTTCACTTTTTACCGATACCGACCCCCGAAAAAGTGGAAAAAGTGGAATCGAAGCCACCCTTTAGGAGGAGACCCCGACGCAAAACGATTCGCCGACGACCTTAACGGGGATGCTTTTTATCGAAGGCTTTTTTAAAAGCAACAGGGAGGCAAAAAACCTGGAAGCATACCGAGAAAAGGCCAAAAAAAGCGAGAAAGGCTGGTTTTTAACCAACGAAGGCCTCCTTTTATATAAGGGCCGCTTAGCGGTAAGCAGCCAAAATCCTTTTATACGGACCGCGATTATACGGGAGGTTTATAACCGCCTGCTATTAGCGCACTTTGGGAGGAACAAAACACGGAAATTGGTAGCCGGGAACTATTAGTGGCTAAGGCAAACAGCAAAAGTCGACCGTTATGTTAACAACTGTCCCTGCCGGTTATTTAAAATGCTATGAAACAAAACGCCAGGCTTGTTACACCCGATCCCAATGGCATAAAAGCCCGGAACCCACTTTATTATCGATTTTAAAAGCTTCCACCCCGACAAAAAAGGCTTCGATAACGCTTTAGTAATAGTAAACTTTTTAAGCAAACGAGTATGGATAATGCCGTGCTAACGAACGGCCACAGCCTAAAACGCGGCCAAAATGTGGTACGAGGGTCCGTACAAGGTTTACGGCCTCCCGTTAACCATTGGCTCCGACTAAGGACCCCAATTCGTCGCCGACTTTACTAACGAGCTTTCCAAAATATTAGGCATTTAGTGGAAGTTATTCTCGGCCGGCCACTCCTAATCGGCAAAGCAGGCCGAAATTATAAACGAGTATTTAAATTAACGCTTAAAACCGTTTGTAAGCTACTTTTAAAACGACTGGTTGAAAGCCATCCCGGCTATGGACTAAGTGTAAACATTTATGCCCCACGAAGCTTTGGAAAGCCTTTCCTTATATAAGGTTACCGTGGGAATACCCCCATCCTGCCATTAGGACTGGCAAAAAAGAACATAAAAATGGGAAAGCGTTACAGCTAAGGAAAAACTGTCGAAATAAAAAGCATAAAACTGGTTTGGACGTATAAAAAAATACACGGACTTCGCCAAAAGTCTCGTTTAAAAAGCGCAAAACCGGATAATCGAACAAGCGAACAAGCATCGCCGTGCCCCCGACTTTAATGTAAGCGATCGAATATTTATCGTTAAAAAAATTAAAACGACGAACCGCTTAAGCGATAAACTCGATTACCTATTAATAAAAGGACATTTCCTTATTAAAGCGATAATCGGACATTTATTCGAGCTGGAAATGCTTTTAAATTGAAAGGGATAAACAGTGTTTTACGCTAGTCGTTTGCGTCGATACCTAGGAAACCCCTTACCGGGATAAAAGCCACTAAAACCAGCAGGTAAGCTCGTCGAAAAGGCCGGCCTAAAGGCCGGGCCCAAGTGAAAGGTGGAGCGAATCCGGACTTTACGGAAGTACTATAAAAGGCTATAATACCAGGCGGATTGGAAAGGCTGGGACCCAAACGACAAATGGTACGATGCCGTTAACTTTAAAAACTTCCTAAAGCTGGTTAAAGCTTTCCACGAGAACTATCCCAACCAACCGGGTTTTTTAATGCGACTAAAGGCCTGGTTGGAAACCGCTCGGAACGATTAAGTTTTTAACGACCACCCGGACGACAACAAGCTGGAAGAGATAAAGGTAACCCCCTAGTACGGAAGGAAAAGGAAACGTAACCGGCATAGCTAAAACTACCTTTGCCGATTTCCTTTTTTTCCGGGGAGGGGGGGGGGGGGGTAATGTGGTGGCGTGGCGTTTTGGGAGTCGCTAAGCCACGATAGCTAAAGGCCCGTGCCTGGCCGCCCGGGTGAAAACCTTGCGCGAGGGCTCCGGTGCAACGCACCAATCCCTTCCTTGTATTCCTCACTTTTAGATAGCCATATTAACCTCGTGCTTATTGCAGCCTTGCCTGCCTTTGCCGTGGTCGATCTTTAACAGTATTTATGCGTGAAAAAGTTATTAATAAACGTTTATAATAAATATCCCGTATCGATTAGCGATTAATATAGGATAGCTTTTGTTATTACTAAAGCGTAAACATATAAAAAAGGAAAAAGTTATATTAAAACTTATAAAGTTAAAAAAAACTTTTTTTATATTTATTTAAAATGGTTTTTCGAATGCTTTACGTGCGTTTTAACGCAAAGCTTACTTTTTTTTAGCTAGTGTCCGCTGGTTTTCGCAAGGCATGCGCGGGATATGTGTTTTCCTTTTCGCAATAAAAATAAAAGTTTTAAATTATACGCCGGTTTTTTTTTTATTAGCGTAATAAAAGGGCGGCTTTCAGTATTAACCTTGCTAAAGTTTATAAGGTCGCCGTTATGCGCCCGTGTTTTGCTGCGGACCCGGGCGGTTTTAAAACGTTTAATTGTAATTTTGCTAGCGATAAGTATAATCGGCGATATTGTTAAACAAATCGCGGAATAGTGGTATTTATTTATCGAATGCGTTAAAAGCTAGTTATAAAATAGGAAATAAAGCGGAGCAGCCGCTAAATTCGCTATTAACTTTTTTTTTAAAGCTTTTATTAATTATGCATTAGTTATATCGCATAAATCGGCGAAACGGTGGAATTTGTTAATAAAATCTCCGAAAAAGCTTTTTTTTTATTTAAGGCTAGCGAAATGCCGTCGGGCCGTTTATACCGCGTCGACCGTAATATATACCGGGTTAAAAGTGCGGAATAGGTCGACGATAATATAAATTTGTTTAAGCGACGGGTTATCGTTAGTAGGCATTTTGCTTTTAACTAAGCTATACGCTTATCCCGCGAGGAATTGCCCGGCGTATAACACCCTTTTTTCGTTTTTTTAAAAACGTTAATCCGTTTAGCGCGAACTTGGTTTGCAATTGGGCTTTTTAAGACTTGTAAGCTTTTTATCGTATTTCGGAAAAAGTTGCTCTTTTGCAAACGTTAAAAGGTTATAAGCTTTAAATCGAAAAGCCGCCGTTTTTTTAATGGTTAATAAAAAGCGCTAATCGGTAGGAGATTAGCGTTAAGTGTAAGTGTAAATGCTTTACTAATGGCTAATGTGTACGTTTTTAAGCTAAAAAGGTTTTCGTAACGGGTCGACTTTCGGTAACCAAATCCCGCTTTTGTTTTTATTATGCTTCGAGAATTATAATCCTATCCCGCGCTTTTTAAAACCGGGTTATTACCGCTTTTTTTTAACGCGTTCGCTTTTCGCTGTTTTTTTCCAGTTTAACGCTTTTAACCATTTTTCGTTTTATATCGGCTAATGCAGTTTAATACGTTACCGACATTTGGTTTAAGCTGTTTTTGGTAGCAGTATTAATAGTAAGCAAATTATTTACGCCGCTATTTAATTTTAATAAAATGGCGTTTATTTGGTTTATCGTTTGCTTAAAACCGCTAATAACGCCGATAAAAGCTGTTATGCTCGCTTTTTTTGCCTTTCGAATTAAAGTTATTAAAGCAAAAAACTCGGCGAAAAATTCGCCTAAGCTCCGCTCGTTTTGTAATGCGGCTTCGCTGCTCGAGGCTTTATCCGTTATATGGGTAGCTTTTGGTTATCCTGAAAGTTTTGGTAAGTAATTGTCGGTTCGCCGTCGGTTTTTTAGTAATGCTTCGTAGTTTTATTTGTAATTTCGTAATGTGTTACGTTTTGGTTTTGGCAAAAAGCGGTCGGCTTTAACCGGTTTTTAGAAAATGGCGCAATAAATTATTATAATGCAACATTTAAATGCTAAGAAAAAAGCTTGTTATTGCGCGAGGAGGGAAAAAAAAGAACTCCTATTTATTTAATAGCGGAAAGCCGTATATATATAAGCTAGGTGGTGGTTGGAAATCGCTTTGTAATATTAGGTAGTAGCTAAGTAGTAGCTGGGGATCGTTTCGTAATAGGATATATTAAAACTTCCGATTTTTTAATAAAATATAAAATTTTATAAAAAAAAAGAAAAACGAAACGGAGCGGATATGCATCGATTACCGACCGTTAAACGAGGCTATTGTTAAAAATCGGTATTTTATACTTTTTATCGATAAATTGCGCCATAAGCTCGGTAAAACCCAGGATTTTACGGTTTTAAATTTACGAAAAGCTTACAGCTTAATACGGATTAAAAAAGGCTAAAAGTGGTTTACGGCTTTTAAAACCAGGCTTAAATGCTATAAATTTTTAGTAATAATTTTCGGGCTTATTAACGTATTAGCCACGTTTTAAAAGATAATTAACCATATATTGCGCGAATATTTCGACTTTTTTATTTTCGCGTATTTAAACCATATTTTAATTTTTTCGAAAACGGTAAAAAAGTATAGCAAATACGTATATAAAATACTCCAAAAACTGTTAAACGTAAAGCTTTTTATTAAACTAGAAAAATGCGAATGGCATTCGTAAAAAGTCGCTTTTTTAAAATTCGTAATTATATTTGGACAGGTTTGTATAAACCTTAAAAAGCTCGAAAAAGTTAAAAAATGGCTTATATTTAAAAACGTTACGGAAATACGAAGGTTTTTAAAAATTTTAAACTTTTATAAGCGGTTTATCCGCAAATATAGCAAAATCGCCATACTATTTACAAATTTTACCAAAAACAATTATTAGTTTTATTAAAAAGGATAAAAATAAAAAGCTTTTAAGCAATTACGAAACGCCGTAAAAAAAACTGATATTAGCATTTTTAAACTTAAAAAAACTTTTCGAAATTAAAACCGACGCGTCGAATTACGCGATTAGCGGTTAATTCGAATAATAAAACGATTAAAAACGGTTGCACTTTTATACGTTTTTTCGCAAAAAGTAAATAAACCTAAGTTAAATTATTAAATTTACAATAAAAAACTTTTAATAATAATCCGAGCATTTGAAAAATGGCGGTTATATTTTTATAAAACCAAGAATTAGGTTATAATATATACGGATTACAAAAACTTAACACATTTTACTATAAGCAAAAACCTAAATAAACGGCAAATCCGTTAAAGCGAGTTTTTGCAAAACTACGATATTCGGGTCGAATACCGGAAAAGGTCGGAAAACGGCCGGGCGGACGCTTTAAACCGACGACCGGACTATTAAGTTGCAGTATTTAAAAAAACACGAATAATTTTAGCAAAAAAACTAAACGGATTTTTAGTTCCGGTGTAAAGGATTTTCGCTAAAACGGTCCGATAAGGAAAAGTTTAAACCTTAAAAAAAATCCAACAAATTTATAACCAATTAGCATACGGTTATTAAAACGTAAAAAAACATGGAAACGGTTATAACAATATATAAGTTCGTAAAAACTCGAGCCGAAATATAAAACGCAATAAAAAATTGCGAAAGTTGTGTAAAAAACAAAGCTAATAAGCATAAACCGTACGAATTATTGCAACTTTTGCTAGTACCGGATGGAGCATAGCAAAATTATTATAAATTTCGTTATTAAATTTCCCTAATCCAAAAAACCGTTAATTAAAGTAAAGTACGATAATATATTAGTAATAATAGATAAGCTTACCAAATACGCTTTATTTTTACCATATAAAAAAGCAGCGACGTTACAAAGCTAACGTACGTATTTATTAAGCATATAATAGCGGAATACGGTACGCCGAACCGTTTAATTACGGATAAAATAAGCTATTTATAAGCAAGTTTTGGAAAAGGCTTACGAGTAGGCTAAAAGCAAAGCACTTTTTGTTTATAATTTACCATTTTTAAATAAATTAACAAATAAAACAAACGAATTAAACTATAAAGCAGTATTTACGTTATTACGTTAATTATAAATAAAACGATTAAGTATAATTACTTTTTATAGTTTAATTCGCTTATAATAGCTTAATTTACGAAAGCATAAAAATTACACCGTTTTATGCAAATTACGAGTTTACGCTAATAGCGTATAAAAAACCTAAGGTAGAAAAATATGCTTTAATAAAGGAAATACAAATAACGGAATTTACCAAATTATATAAACACTTTTAAATAAAGCTAAAAAAGCTGCGGCATTGTATAACTATTTAAGCAAATAAAAAAAGGATTAAAAAACCAACTTTTAAAAAAAGGGATAGCGTTTATCTTTTTCGACGAAATATTAAAACAAAAAACCGAGCGATAAGCTAAACTATAAGAAATTGGAACTATTTAAAGTATTAAAAAAGGTTTTAAATGTAAATTATAAATTTCGATTACCATTAACCATAAAATCCTACCCGGTTTTTTATATTTCCTTATTCGAATTAGCGTTACCGGGCTTTAAAAGCGACGAGTTAATAAAAATCGATTTAAAATAAAAGTACGAAATTAAAAAATTTTAAACTATAAGTTAAAAAACAAGTTTAAAAAAGTATTTAATTAAATGGAAAAAGTACGGTTACGAGGAAAACACGTGGGAAAAAGAAACTAATTTTATAAATTGCTAAAAACTTTTAAAAAAATACCGATAAAAACATTTATAAAAAAGTTAGCAAAAAATAAAAAGGCGGGCCGCTTACCGCAGCCGTTTATACATATACCGGCTGTGTTTCGTGCGTATAAACGGCCGTAATAGGAAAAACCTTTACGGTTATACCGGGATTTAAACCCGAAACCTCGGTAGGAAAATTAAAACCACGCTTAATGCGCTATAAAATTTAAAAAAGTTATTAGGAGGAGTTATAATTTACCCGGTTAAAAAAGCAAGCAATTCCAAATTAGGATTAACTTTAGGCATTTGCTAATCGATAGGAACGAAAAGAGCTACGAAAGGCTCGAAGTGCGAAGCAGTTTAGCGAGCCGCCCGGTCGGCCTCCTCCCGTTCGGCACGTTCCAACTTTTCCATAGCGTTAATACTACGACGAATTACACGCATTTTCTTTTTAAACTATATTTTCTTTTGTTTTCGCAAACGCTCGAGTTTATTATCCAAAGTACGACGTTCGTTATCCAAAACGCGTCGTTTTTCTTTTACCGTTTCGATTTCCGCTTTTATTTGCTGGTATTAAAAACCGATAAAACGAAATTGCTCAAGCGAAGGACTTAAATATCGCAACTTATGCGGTTCCGATTAAAGCATTTCACGCATTAAAAGGAGTTTTAAAAAAAAGCTTTGCACTTTTTACGCTTTAAAACCTCGTGGTAAAAAAAGCAAAAAAGCATTTCGATAAAAGAAAAAACGATTTAAACGAGCAAATCTTTACGTTAAAAGGTTTTTTTCGCAAAAGGACGTTTTTACACCCGACCAAACATTTTGTTAAAATAAAAAGGGGATGGGAAATGGTAAAAAAGGAAAGTATTTACTATTAATAAAAAGCGGGGCGATAAAACGTAATAAAAAGGATTTGGCTTAAAAGGGGAAACCTAATATTACGACTAGTATGCAAACTTTAGGGCGGCAAGTCGAAAAGGGTTTTAAACGGTGCTTTTGCCCCGCACCCGAATACGTAAAATTACGTAACCATAGCTGGATTTTTGGATTTGTGTTAAAAAAACTACAGATTTATAAAGCTAAAAAAGATTTTTGGATTTGTGTTAAAAGGATTACAAATTTACAAATTTAACTTAATATAAGGTAAAAGGTAACGTATATATAAAAATGGTTTTTTACTATTTTAAGTAGTTTGGATTAAACTTTAGCATTAGTTAACTTAAGTTAGCTTTTAAGCATTTTTTTAAAGTAAGTAATTAAATTACCTTTTAAATTACGTGTTTTTTTGTTACCCAAATTAGCGATATTGTTCTTACCTTTTCGAGGTGCTTTTACTTTAAAAGCAAACCTTTAATTGTAACCTTATACGCGCTGCTTAATTTTTTAATGCTTTTACGCCGGATTTTACTCTTTTTTTACTTTTTCCTTACCTTATTTTTAGCTCCGTTTTTATCCGTTTCCGGTCGCGGGTCGCGTTCGGCCATATCGCTTTTCCTTTTTCCGTTGGGTTTTTATGCTCGCTTGCGTTATATTTTTATTCGTTATCCTTCCGTCTTTTCGCTATGCTTTCGTTACGTTTTATTTTTCTTCCATTTGCTTTACTCCGTTTTTATCGCGCCCGGCAAATTTTCAATTAAAATAATAATAATAACGTTGTAACGTTACGTTTTCGCCGCTTTTCTTTTAGTTTTGCGCCGTTTTATCGTTAGCGCTTTTACGCGCGTAAGCTTTTTTATTAAGCTTTTTTTATTCCCGCGCACCCGTTTCGTTTTTTTACGTGCTTTCGCTATCGTTGCGATAATTCCCGTTTTTTTTTTCGCTTTAGCGAAATATTCGGCCGCGATATCGCTTTTACCACGCGCATTTACATTTTTTATATGCGGACCGCTTTAAAACGTATGGCACTTTGGTTTTCGCCCGCGTTACGCTGTTATTCGAGCAAATAATCGAAGCGTTTAAAATAACGTGCCATTTTACGAACGCCGGTTGCAAATCGGCTTAATCGGATTTTTGCGATTAATGCGGCACTCGTAATAAGTTTTATTATAAAATATGTTAATCCACGTAATTAGCGCGTGCACCGGATAAACTCCCACACTTCGTAAAGCAACGGGCCCAAAGCCGTGCGCTCCTACGAGCTTATAAAAAGGGATTTTCCAATCCCCTTTTTGTAATTAAATTCCTTTTTAAAACATGCACAATATAAAAACCAGTACCAGATTTATAGATTTGTTTATTACTTTTAACGAAAGGCTTTAAGCCTAATAAAAGTAACGCTTTTACCAATAAATACGTATTATTACCTTTATTTCGCTAGTTTTTTATTAACATATTTTAGCTAGCTATCCCTGTTTTTTCGTAACGATTTAAAGGATTTCGTTTATTTTTAAGCTTTTAGCGAGTTTTTTTATCGCGCTACCACTTATTATTAAAAGCTTTGCCGTTAAAACGCCGCTAAATACGTAAACGGTGGTAATAACGTAGTTAATGCTAACTTTAACGATTACACGTTGTTTAATTTACGGCGCTTTAATGCCGTATTTAAAGCGATATATTTGCTATTTAACGCGTTTGTTCGCGTTAGCTTTTAAAGCGATAAATAGCGTGGTGCGAGTGGCTCGAAAAAAAGCCGTAACGTTAGTAATTTTTTATGGTTTTCCTAAGCGATTATTAGCGTTAACCGCTTTTGTTTTTTTGCAGTAAAAGCATATTAAACGCGAGTTTATTGCCGCTTTCGCTAAAACGCGTAAACAGGTTAACTTTTTTATCCCGCCGAATAAGCGTTTTAATCGCCGCGCCGCTTAGTAATCGCTTTGCTAAATATAGTTATAATGCTTTTATATAGCTTATCGTTTCGTTATTTTAATGCTATAATATTAACAAAATGTTTGTATAGCCCCGCTTTTATAATACCGACGACGGTAACCGTTTATAAAAGCTTGTTTATCGTTACTTTATTAATATTTTTTACGCGAAGTGGGATAGTTATAATGCGGAAACGTTCCGTCGTTTTTAAAGCGTTACGCGAGCTAATATCCGTCGTAATAATATATATATAATATGTGCTATAAAGCCGCGTATAATTTTATTAACCGCGTTAATAATAACGTTATAAAAGAAATTCGCGCGTTTTTCGCTAACCTTTTATTAACGAACATTTAGCGAATTAAAAACGAAGGGGTAGTTTATAATATTACTTTCCCGAACCACGACCATATATCGAATAATTCTCTTTTCGATTTTAACGCTAGTAAATTTTTTTTCGCCGGTTTTAAAAAAGCAAAGCTTTAAGGTAACGGTGGTAACGTTGCGGTTAATAGCCGAGTTAACGCTAAAGTTAATAGCTTTAAAAACGAAAACGATAACGTTTTAACCAATGTTAATAATGGCATATGGTAATAGTATAAGGCTGTATTTATCCCGGTATAGTAGTATAATTTCGTTTTAATTTCGTTTATTTTCCTTTATTTTAGCGCTATTTATTAGCGTTTTTTTGTAATAGTTTAGTTAAATTAGGCAATTAAAATTGCGGTATTTTTTTCGGCTTACCTTTTAGTTTTTTAAGTGGTTATTCCGTTTTAAAACGTTATACGAAGCCGGGCGTGCGCCGTTTTTACGCCGAAGTTACTACTAATAGCCGTTATTATAACGGTAGCCCCGGTTTATACGGGTGGCGTTTATAAAACTTTTAAATTTTATCGTTCGCGCTTTTTAAATCCCGCGATAGCTGTTATATAAGCGCGTGTAATGCTACCCATTTAACTTTATATTGCAAGTTTTTCAACGTGCTTTTAAAGTTTAAAATGCAATTAAAATATTATTAAACCCTCGTGCTTTTATTCTTTTCGCTTAAATGCTTTGTTAATTTTAAGCCATTTACTTTCCCCGCGTACTGTTTATTAATTTAATCCTGCCCGGGTAGTTTTAACTTTTTTCGCGCGATTAAAAATATGTGGAAAACGCGGAAAATTTTATATTTCGCGAGCAGTTAAACTGTAAAAACGCGTGGGTAAACCTTTATTACGTGGAATAAGCCTCCATTTATCGTTAAACTTAAAAGTGGGGCGTAAAAACGTTATATATTTCGTATTTACTTATATTCGGTTGCCGATTTCGAACGTGCTTACGTTTTAACGGTAGCGGTTCGCCGCTTTTACGTAGCGTTTTTTCGATGCTTTTGCTAATATTTTAACAAATTTAAAAACCTTTTTAAAACGGTTTGCAATTATAATAACGTTATAAATTTCACGTTAAATTGTTAACGTATTACCGTTTTTTCGTTTTATTTTCAGTTTTATCCTTATATACGGATGCTATTTATAGTTAGCGAAAAAAAAGTACCGTGCGTAGTTTTTAACATTTAATTATTACTAGTAAGCTTTTTAATTAGTAGCTAATCCATTTAATCGTTTTAGTAAAACGAGTAAAACGCCTAAAAGTATTATTTTATATATGCGTTAACGATTTCCGTTTAGTTATTAAATTCCGGGTAATGTAACGATAAGTGGCGAAAGGCGATTTTTAAACGTTTTAACAGTTTTTTCTAAAAAAGCCGATATAAATTAGGTATTTTTATTAAACATAATAATATTTAAAGTTTCGTGGTAGCGATAAACCGATAAAACGAAAGCGTTTATTAAAACGTTTGCATTCGTAACGCCGATAAGGATATAATGTTTTATTTTTATTAATCGGTTAATTACTATTAAAACGTTTTTATGCATAACGCCGTTTGGTTTACATTTTAGCAATAGCTTAATAAAATCCATAAAAATATTTACTTACGGCCGGAATGGCACTAGGAAAGGCTTTAAAAAGCCGCTTAATAGGCTTTTCCCTTTTTTAACCATTTTATAAAAGTGGCATTTTCGTACGAAAGCGCTAACGTTTTGCTAAAAACCCGGCCACGTATAAGTCCTATAAGTAAGGTCGTACGTTTTCGTTTTGCTAAAGTGCTTTTTTAGCGGTAAATTATATATACGGTGGAAGATTTAAAGTCGAAATGCGTTATTAAACGAGATTTACAATCGTTTACCAATGTAAATTCGACCGCAAATCGCTAAGCAATCGGTAATAGCGATTTTATGTTTTCGAATAGCGTTAAAAAACTGCTTCGTCGCTAAGTCTCGTAACGCCGCTAATATAACTTGTATCGTTTTGCATTTAGCGTAAGCGTTATTAATATATGTATTTATAAATTGCGATACGTTTAATCGCCGCAATATCGGTTATTTATATATTAGCCCGTTAACGGCTTATTACTAGTTTTTCGCTTGCTATACGTTAACTAGCAATAATATGCGGCGTTAAAATGCGATTTTATCGTTTTTTACGTTTTAAATATCCGCCGGTTTTACGCTAAATAGCCGGGAAAGTGCGTTTAGCATTACGGTTAATTTGCCTGGTTTATACATAATTTGGAATTTAAAATCGCTAAGAAATTCCAACTAGCAAATTTAACCTTAGTTTAATAGTTTAATAATAGCGAAATATTAAAGGTTTTTATAATTTAACCACATTTCCATTGCTTATTTCGTACTTTATAATTTTAAGCGCTATTTTTTAAATGCTTTAACAATTGCTAGGAACTTTTTATTGTAAATTTCGTAATTGCATTTTGTTAGCGAATGCTTTGCTAAAAAAAAAAGCGATTAGTTAGCGGATTTTTAACTTATTAATTTGTAATAATACCTCGTTTAACGCTTAGTTAAACGCGTTTGCTTTTACGATAATCCTTTTAATAAGGTCGTAAAAAGCTAAAATAATCGTTAACGAAAAAGCGTTTTTTAATTGTTAAAACGCCGTTATAACCTCGTTCGTAAAAGTGTTTAACCAGTTTTTATAGCTTATTAATGTTATAAAAAGTTACGCGATTTTAAAAAAGCTTTTAATAAACCGTCGGTAAAAGTTAGCAAAGCCGACGAAACGTTAAAAGTCTTTTAACAATTAAAGCTTTTGCTAGTTTTTAATCGCTTAAACTTTTTTCTTATCCATCCGTATTTTTTGCGTTATAATTGCTAAATTTAAATATTTCGTTTTTTAAACGTTAAATTCGCATTTCCAAATATCGATTGTAAAACCGGCGTTTAAAAGCTTTTATACCACTTTTTTAACGTATCGCTAATGTTTCGCTTACGTTTCGCTATATATAAGCACGTCGTTTAGGTATATTATAGCGAACCTATTTAGCGAATCGTTTATCGTATGGTTAATATAGTGTTAAAACGAACTTAAAACCTTTATTATGCCGAAATTCGCAACGAGGCATTCGAATAAGCTGAACTTCGTAATAAACGCGGTTTTCCATTCGTTTTTTAAAGCGATACGTAAACGGTTAAATGCCGCCGTAATATCGAACTTAGTAAACCATTTCGCTTTTAACAATGCGTTTAAAGTTTCCTTAATAAATGAAATTAAATAGCGGTTTTTAATAATAACGTTATTTAAACCTTTATAATTTACGCATACCTTTACATTTCCGCCAAATTTCCGCGCGAAAAGCATTAGTGCGGCGGCGGGGGATTAGCTAAAACGTATAAAACCTTTATTTAAATGCTCGTTTAAGTATTTTCGCATTATACGTAGCTTTCCGGGTAATATAGCGCGGTAATAGCTATATAGCGGCGTTTATCCGGTAAAAAGCTTAATTTTATAATTAAATAACCGGTATAATAGCAATATTTCCACGTTTTTAAGCGAAAAATAATCGGCTAAATTTTTTAATTTTTTAAGCAATTTATTAAGAATTTCCTGTATTATTGCTAACGTTATTCCTTTTAAGTACTTTTTAATATCTTTTTCGGATACCCGGCGAAAATGTAATGCTTTATTAATCCAATTTTGGAAGTTTTCCAATTTCGAGGTTAGCGGGGTATCGTATAAAGCGTTATTTAAAGTAAAAATGGTTTATAAAATATTATTAGCGTTTTTTTAGCGATTTATAAACTGCTTCGCGGGTTAATAAAACGGTTTATTATTATATTAAAAAAAGTTTTTTTAAAGTGGTTCATTTTATTTACATTCCTAATTGTTTACAAAACATAGCAAAATTTAAACCATTAAATATCTTAACTTTTAAACCGGGTGTGGCGTAATAGGTTTTTATTATCGTCTCGTCGTTAATTAATAAAGTGCCCGCTTTTTAATCGATATTAAAGTTATAATATCGTAATTAAAACAGGTTTAAAATAACGTTAAAGCCGTTTAGCGGCTATTAGTATATAATTAAGGTTTTTAACCTGCTGGCGAACTGGTATTTAATTTAAACGAATTTAGTAAGGTATTTCGTAACTTTTCCGTTAGCGAATCGGAGCGGTTTTAATCGTAAAAGCTTTTATCGTTTTAATTAATATTTGCGCGCGAAAACGTTATTAATAAATGCCTATAAAAAGCACCCGGTATTAATAAGCGATTAATACGGGATAATTCCGGCATTATTTAGGCAAAAGTACGTAAAAAAGGAAAAAATTATATTAAAGCCTATTATATTAAAAAAAACTTCGTCTTTTGTATTTGCTTATGTTAATTGCCTTTTAATGCTTCGCGAGCGATTTGCCGTAAAATTTACTCTTTTTTTAACGGTATATCGCTAATTTTCGCTAAGCATTCGCGGAATATATAACCGTTTTTCCCGTAATAAAAGCAAAATCGTTTAACTTTACGCTTTTACCTTTTTTTCGGCGTAATTTAGCGTTTTGTTATACTAATTTTGCTAAGGTTTATAACGTTGTTAAAGTTTCACTACGCGGCATATCGGTTTTATATTAACTAGTTATAACCTTTTTAGCGATAATTGTAATTTGCGATATTATTAAATAGGTTTTAAAATAGCGCTACCCATTTATTAAAAACGTTAAGGCCGAAACGCAAATTTGGAAGCGTGGGCCGCGAAAGCGTGCTTAGCTCGCCGTTAACTTTTGCTTTAAAAGTTTTAACGAATTATATATCCGTTACATCGTATAAATCGGCTAATTTGTAAAACTCGTTAATAAAATCTCCATAGCAGCTTTTACTTTACTTAAAGCTAGCGAAGTGGCGTTAAGCGGCTTATACGGCGGCGTTGGCGGTAATATATATTAAGTTTAAAGTACGAAAAAGCTCGTTAATAATAAATAATTAACGGGTTAATAAGTTAACGCTATTAGGTATACGGTTTTTGATAAGGCTATAAGCTTATCCTAAAAGGAATTATCCGGCGTATAAAACCTTTTCTTTTATTTTAAAAACGCGTATTCGTTTAGTGCAAACTTTGCTTATAATTGGGCTTTTTAAAACTTGTACGCTTTTTAGCGGGTTTCGGGTAGTAATTGCCCGCTTAAAAATATTGGGGGGGTTATGGCTTTTTAGTTAAAAAGATGCGGGCTTATCGGTAATTATGTAGTGTTAAGCCGGCGGGGCCCCGTCGTTTTTTAAAAGCGGTGTAAAAGTCCTAGTTATAATTGGGGTATGTGTTTTTGGGCTAAGCAGGGTTATCTAGCGCGCCGCTTTAGCTTTTACCAATTGGCTTTCTAGCTTTTGGATTTGGTTTTAGCTGGCGTTAAGTCGTTTTAATATTTGGGCTTTGTGCTAGTACGCCGCTTTCTTTTCCTTTTTATATTGCGCGTATTTCGCCGTTTTTGCTTAAAATTTCCAATTGCTTTTTAGCGGTATTTGGTTATTTCGCTTAGGTTTTATTTAATTTTTTAATTAATTGTAAGCATTTTTTATACTATTATTTAATGTTTAAAAAACACCGTATATTTAATTCGACACTTTTTAATTGCTAATTATTGCGCTAATAAACGCCGTTACGTTTACTATTTTAGCGCTTTTAATTAGCGATTTTAGTAAAAGATACCTAGCGAGGGCATTTCTTACCGTACTTTAATATACTATGGTATTATGGTATTATGGTATCGTAATGCTACCGTCGTTTTGGTATCAATCCGTCGGCGTGGTTTTAGTTTGGGTGTGGTTCCGTAGTATGTTGCGTGTTTTGGTCGTAGTAAAAAGCGGTTACCGTATCGGCTGGTTTTTAAAGGTTGGCGCAATAAACTGTTACAGTGCAACATTTAAGTTTTGTATAAAAAAACTGTTATTGCGCGAGGAGAAGAGAAAAAGGTTTTTTAGCTATTCGGTAGCGGAAAGCCGTTTATATATAAAGGTTAGTGGTAGTTTGGGCGTGGGCTAAAACTCGCTTCGTAATAAAATCACGTGTTTTTTTATTTTTTAAACTAGTGATACTATCCTTTTCCACCTCCAAAATGCTTTACTTTAAAAGCAAACCCCTAATTGTAACACCCGTATGCTATTATTCAGTTAGCTTTTAGCATATGAAAAAGTGGCGGTAATATATTAAAGGGCTTGGTTTTAGTATTGTTAGCCGGCGGGCATTTTGGCGCTTTTTAAAGCGTTTTCCGATGCGTTTTCCAACGCGATTCCGTTTACTTCGGTGCCTTGCTCCAGCTTGGAAAAGTCCAGCTTTATAATTGCTAACACCTCGTACTGGTTATTAAAGCTAACTTTAAATTTTTTTGCATAATGCCTTTTTTATTAGCCGTGTTAAACGCTTTTTTAAAAGCCGGGGTAACTTACCGGGGTAAAATTATTAATTAAGCCGTTAACCTGTTTAACAAGCATGCTTTAACAGTAACAAAAGCGGCGGGGCCGCCGTTAATAGCGGCGGTGTTATCGGTATTAGCGGTAACAGCCGTAGCGGTTACGGCGGTTACAATTATATCGGCGGCGGCTTCCGCTGCCTTTTTTGCCTCCGCCTAGTATGCCCGCCCACCCAAGGTTTTAACCGCGTTTAACTCCTTTTTAATTAAACGCTTTAACATACCGTTTACCCGTACTAGCTTTATAAGGCACTCTGGGTTATCGGTTTAAAAAGGGCCTTAGCAGTTTGCACATTGCGAAAGGGCTGTATACGGCTATATATGCTAATCGTTGGTAATTTTCCCGCATTGCAAACACTTATTAGCTTTAGCGCAATTGCAAACCACGTGGTACTCGTGGCATTCGAAGATATGCTACGTAATAAGCGGGTAGCGTTTAATATAACGTAAATAAAAAGTAATGCTTTAAAGTGGAAACGGAGCCACGGGCGTATAAAAGGATATAATTTACGATATACGCTTTTAGTAATTTACGCCGGCCTTAAAAAGCTTAACGTTTACCAGTTTAATCCTTGTTTAAGCTTTTACCTTTTTTAAAACCAGTTTTTTAAATACCGGGATTTTTTATCTAAAGCCGTGTATTAAAGTGGTTAAGCACTTGGAAATAACGTAATTAAACTAACTTTTAAGCTTTTTAACCCGTTCGGCGTTATATAAGCGGCTTAGCTCCGAGCGGTGCTAGAAAAGCCGATTTTAAATATCGGCTGTTTTAGCTTTTAATATAAATCCCGTTAGGATTCGGTAAGCTTTTAAGACGTCCGTTATAATAAACGGAAAGTTTTCGCTATTAGCGAGGGCTTTGCAAATGTTAAAGCCCGTTTAACTGTTACCTTAAACCTACCGTTTTTTTTAAAATTTTAATTAAAATTTAGTAATCGGGTTTAAGGCCGGCGGGTGGGCAGGGCTCCTAAAGTGCCCGAAGTGCACGGTTTTTTAGGGTTTATGCAAATGGCTAAAGCTGTTAAAATCCCGTACAAGCCGCGTTCGCGTAAGTGGTTAAAGCCGGGCGTTATGTGCCGGGCGCATTATTAGGTTTAAAAGTTGCAAAAGCTTTTTTATCCTTTTAAAAAGGGGCTGGCTGGCCTAGCAGCACTTTTTTCGCGTATTTTAAAAAGCAAACTTTCCAGCCGTGCGCTTCGCGCGCCGTTTCGGGGGTAGGGAGGTAATGCTAGCGTTTATCGATTAGGCTAAAGTCGTGCAAATTAAAGCCGTTTAGCTTTGTTTACGCGTAAAGCTCGCGATTATCTCTTCCGCGGCCGTTGCGGCCGACCCGGGAGTCGGGCCTTTAGGCTGGGAGGAGGGGGAGGGCGCTGTAACGTGTAGGGTGCTTAGGGAAAGGGTAGGGCTGGGGCTAAGGGAGGGGTGTCGTTGGGGTGTAGGGTAGGGGGGGAAGGGAAAAGGGCACTTGTGTCGGTGCCGACGCCGTGGAGGTTTTCCTAGCCTTGTTCAGGCCTTGTTAAATGTTGCGCGTTTCGCAGCAGGGACGGCGTATTTACGTGCATGTGCGTTAAAAAGCGCGGAGGCCGGTGTGGCAGCGACGCGCTTTTCCAGGCCGAAGGGCCCCTAAGGAGAGCGTATGCCACCCTGTTAGCTAAGAGGGGGGGGGGGGGGGGGGGGGGGGGGGGCCGTTAGCAACGGCATGGTGCCGTCGCCAGCGCCGTTAGCGGGCGTGTTGTTGGTATTAGGTCGCTGGGTTGGCGGGTGTTAAGGATTTGTATGCAAATTGGCAGTGTGCACTAACAGCGCAATGCCAAGAATTGGTAAATTCGAGGAAGGTGGTCGGGCAGGATCATAGGAGCTGCTCGATGTAATAAATCCATAGCAGCGCTTTCGAGCATGGCTGGGTTTAAATATTTACTGTAGTATCAAGCCTTTAGGCTGGCAGCACTTCCTCCTCATCCAGGCTTTTGGCCTTTTTCCACCATAAGACGAAAACTTTGCTGTGCCCCATCAAGGTGGCCAGGGCGCTGCATGCCCTGCTTGTTCAGAGCATATACAGTGGACTGTGCGAGATACATACGAATCCCCAGGCAGGTGCACCTTTCAGATGTCCCACGGTCCTAAAAATGGGGCACTCCTGGACCCAAAACGGGGACTCCTGACACCAACACGTGCATTCATGTTGTGATGGGAGAAGAGTTAGTAACTGTTAGGCAATCCGCTGGGCTGTCGACGTTATGCCTAACGTGGATTATCAGGCCGGGGTCCGCAGTCCCGTGATGCATGCATCGACAAAGGAGGCAGGCGGCCAAAATAAACAGGCCAATCAGGGCGGCTCTATGCCCCACACGCTCCCCGTATTTGCATCACTTTCAGGGGAGGTCGCCCGAATTGGGAAGGCGACCAAGGCCAGCAAGTGCGGCTGCCAGGCGCGAGTCAACAAAGGATCTGGAGAAGGAGCGGTTGGGTGCGTGGCACGGTGGATTGGATGAACCGGGCACTTCCTTTGATCGCGTCTGGGTCTTGAACTCCTCATCATCCATTTCAATTCCCCTCTCGCATCCATCCAAGGTAGCTGTGTCGCAGAGTCCGCTCGTTTTCTCCGCCAAACAACCCCAACTCGCCTCTCGCCACCGAGCCGCGTCTCGGCTACGCTATCCCTCGAGTTCATCCTGGCCTGGATTTGAGGCGCTAAACCCCTGATCCGCTCCCGCTTGTCCTGGGCGGGAGAAGCCACGGACTCTTCGTGCTCAGGCGAATAGCGCCATCCGGCCAGAAGGGGCGGGGTTTGGAGATCCACTCATGCTTGGGCAGCAGAGACAAATGCAACAGCACCAGTCCCGATAGCTGCGACGCCGCCACCGAGTTACGACAGCCAATTTCGACCGTCGACCTCCTCCTCTTGGCCCCACGCTGCCGCAAACACTACGCCCTTCCTCTCTTGACCGACCTTTGATGTTAGAAAGAGCGGCAACCTCCCGGGCTTGATAGTCCGCTTCAGTCCTCGAGCTCCACTGGGCAATTGGTGCATCGTGTCCCTTCACCTCCGCGCGTCTCCCACGCACCGCCCGTTCCGCCATCGCCGGCACATCGACAAGCCAAAACCCAGATGGCATCGTACGCGTTGCCGACCGCAATCCCACACTCACACCATGGGCAGGCCACATGCATACCCATTCGCATTCGCCGCCGACTTTCGGCCATTTAACCCAGCAGGCCACGCGCCGCGCAGACCGGTCAAGCTTGTCTGGCCACGCCCACAGCCATAGCCATGATCGCGAGCACTCCCACGATCACAGACACTCCCACGACCATCCCCACGACCACGACCACACCACGACCATTCGCATAGTCACAGTCATGACCACAACAGCAGTAGCTACTCGCATCTGCACTCATACTCGCTCGACCACCGCAGACGTCACAGCGCACCAGTTCGTCGAGCTACAAGGCAAATTCGGGCCATCTGAGACCGAAAGTACCCCCAGCCCTCGATGGCTACAATTGGAAGTCGGCCATGACGCCGGGCGGAAAGCATGTCGTTACGCCGAGCCAGTCGTCGTTTGACATCCCATACGATTCCCCCACGCCTCATCGCGACCATGAATCCCCCACCGATCGGTCGTGGGTTACAAATTTTCTACTGCCGCGCATGCTGCGGTGGCCATTGATCCACGCTGTTCTGGTGGAGAAGGACTCGAGAAGGATATTCTACTTTATGAGGTTCGAATACCTTTTGGGAACCTTGACGGGCACCGTACCGTCACCATTGGCAGATGGCGCTAACAGGAGCCTCGGCAGTATCAATTTCTCCTTCATGATGATCCAGGCCTTCTACGGCTATGCGACCGATTCCCTAGGTCTTCTCAGTGACAGCATACACATGCTTTTCGACTGCGTAGCCCTTGCGGTCGGGCTCTTCGCTTCCGTCGCAAGCAAGTGGGCACCCAACGAGAGGTTTCCTTACGGGTTTGGAAAGATCGAGACGCTGAGTGGGTTTGCCAATGGCGTCTTTTTAATGTGAGTCTATGCAGCCGCTCAGCCACTGGTTGGGCATGCTTTAGAATCGAAGGCGAGGCCATCTGCTGGGAGATGCCCAAGGTTCTAACAGACTCGCAGACTTATTAGCGTCGAGATCATGGTGGAGGCTTTCGAAAGGATCCTGGAGGGGCGTGAGACGAAGCGCTTGACGGAGCTTTTCATCGTCAGCACAGCAGGACTCCTTGTCAACCTCATTGGGCTGATGGCTTTTGGGCACCACCATCACCATGGGGGCGACCACTCCCACGGGCACTCGCACAGCCATTCTCACAGCCACTCGCATGATCATTCACACGACCATGGTCACGACCACGGGCACGACCACGGGCACGACCACGGGCACGATAAGTCGCACTCGCACAGCGACGCTCACGACAACGAGAACATGATGGGGATCTACCTGCACGTCCTCGCAGATACGCTGGGCAGCGCCGCCGTTATTGTGTCGACGGTGCTGACCCACTTTTGGAACTGGGCGGGCTGGGATCCGCTCGCTTCCTTCCTGATCGCCGTGCTGATTCTGGGCTCGGCTATGCCGCTGGTGCGGTCGTCGGCGCGGCGACTGCTGCTGACGGTGCCGGATCGGGTCGAGTACGCGCTCAGGGACACCCTTTCGGGAATAACGGGCCTCCGGGGCGTGGCAAACTACTCGGTGCCCAAGTTCTGGCTCGACGACCGCAGTGGGAGCGATGGGCCGACGGTCGGACCCGGAAGCGACCGGTTGCTGGGTGTGATGCACGTCGTGGCGGTCAGGGGCGCCGATATGGAAGACGTGCGCGACCGAGTCAGGTCGTATCTCGCGGCTAAGGGCATCGACATCACGGCGCAGGTTGAGCGCGAGGGCGATTCGAGCTGTTGGTGCGGTGTCGGCAGACATCCGCTTGCGATGGGTCACAAGGCGAGCGCCAGCGTCATTTAAGCCGGACGAAAACGATCGATGTTCACCACACACCTGTCGCCAACGGGGCGTTGCTGATTCCGAATCGGAATTTTCGAGACATGTTCGCCGCACACGGCAGCATCGTGTGCCGTGTTGACGCTACGTGGGTGGACGGAGCGAATTTGCATGTGATTGACGCCCATGCTGTCCGCAGATCTAGCTGACGCCAGCTTCGCCTTGGAGTTCGGGAAGATATGGCGTTAATTGGACAGGACGAACGTCGGTTTCTTTTGTTTTTCTGTCATTGCACACGGCTTGCATTTTCCTTGTAACGTTCTGCTCCATGTATCATCAGATAAGCATGGGAGGGTGTCTTTTAGAGGCACGACAGCGTATGATAGAGGCACAGCTACACTACATATATAAATCCGGAGATACCCAAGAACACGCATGCATTCCGTTGGCGCGGACCTGTCCGATGGACCAATGCAGGTTGGGGAACGCCGGCTGATGCTAGTGCGTCTGCAAAATATCCGGTCGATGCAAGATCTACCAACCACAAGAAGGCAGACATTTATTTATATTGGGTCTCCGCTGACCAACTCCCATAGTATGTAATATCTCTCTCGCATCTGACTTCGACCTCCGTCCGTCCGGACATGCGAACTCGAAGTCTTGGAAACTCCGGTGCTCCTCGTTGCCCCCACATGCCCGTGCCCGTGCACCCCCTCCACGGCCGCATGGTGGCAGGCGACATGGATTATGGCGCGGGCAAACAGCGCACGAGCGCTTACCGAGGCGCGGGGCACCGGGCGGCTCAGCTGGACACGGCAGCGGTCCACGAGACCACCAATCTTTTGGCCGAGCTATGAGATATTTTTTTTTTTTTATGTGTGTGTGTGTGTGTGTGTTTCGACTCTGGTTATATGTGCGGGAAAATGAGCGGCCCAGCTGGATATTGCCGAATTTCGGAGGTCTGGAGACTGGCGTTGCTCTCTCTTGGAGCCACGTTTTTTATAGTCGCGGGATACAGGCGCCAGAGAAACCCTTTTGCAGGGTCCAGGGCTGCGGGATTTGGATGGCTTGATGACACCGGACGAGTCGGATGGATAATTGCGATTTTTGGAGGGCCGGCTTGACTGAGAATAATTGTTCTGCCGGCTGAGTTTTCGTTGGAGGTACTCAGTGCTCTCGCCTGGATTTTCTTTCTTTCCTGTGTAATATTCATCACGTTGTGTTTTATGAAATATTTCGACGTTTGCCGCCATCCATCCTCGACCTGATTAGCACGTGCTTGTCGGAGTTTCGATTCTCAGGCGGAGCGGCTGAGTGGATTTCCTGGCCCAGTCGCGGCGGGACGACAGCGGCCTCCATTGTGCCGAGGTCTGCCGCCCTCTGACGTCGTGCCGAGGGGAAGGCAAGGGCTAGGGGGCTTTGCGCGCACCAGACAGCTGGTGGCCATTGGGTTTTATTTTGGAGGATCCCAGCACAGCACGATCAACAGAAGGGAACGAAACCAGCCAAAGGCGAGCTGCTGTTTACGGCCACTGGAAATATCAAGCAATCTAATTCCACAAAGCCAATCCGTCCGCGACAACAGCCGCTGCACAGATCTTTGGTGGGGCGGCGGCGCTTGCAGAGACGACGCCCTAGCGTGGATCCGGCGCACACCACCGCGCGGTCTGAGACCTTCCTGTTCGCGGCGGCTCCATCCTCAGCTTCCATTTGCGCTGATCGCAACAACCCCGAGGCGCGCATTCTTCCTCCTGATCCGGAAACAGCGAAAGCCCCCATTCGATTCGTCGCAAGCCCAAGGAGATCACCCCCCAACCACCAACCCACAAACAGCTACCCGTCAACAATGTCACAACCACCGTCGCCGGCAAAAGGCCGCCGCGAGCTTGCTGCCGGACAAGGAGGAGGTCAAGGCCGAGGCCAAGGCGGTCGCGTCAACGGGGCTGGCGCAGCTGCGCTCCTTCGCGGCCGGCGGCTTCGGCGGCGTCTGCGCCGTCGTCGTCGGCCACCCCTTCGACCTCGTCAAGGTGCGCCTGCAGACGGCCGAGCGCGGCGTCTACTCGTCCGCGCTGGACGTGGTCCGCAAGAGCATCGCCCGCGACGGCCTCCGGAGGGGCCTGTATGCCGGCGTCAGCGCCCCGCTGGTGGGCGTGACGCCCATGTGTAAGCGCGCAACCCCCTGCTTCCTAACCCCCCGGCTTGATAACTAGAAGTTTAGAACTGACGTCCGCTTGTGCCTGCTTCCTCCCAGTCGCCGTCTCGTTCTGGGGCTACGACCTCGGCAAGACCCTCGTCCGCTCCGCCACGTCCAACGCCGATGCGCCGCTCTCCATCGCCCAGGTCTCGGCCGCCGGCTTCTTTTCCGCCATCCCCATGACGGCCATCACGGCGCCGTTTGAGCGCGTCAAGGTGATCCTGCAGGTCCAGGGCCAGAAGCAGCTGGCGCCCGGGGAGAAGCCGCGGTATAGCGGCGGTGTCGACGTCGTGCGGCAGCTGTACCGCGAGGGCGGCGTCCGCTCCGTCTTCCGCGGCAGCGCCGCCACCCTGGCGCGCGACGGGCCCGGGTCCGCCGCCTACTTTGCCGCCTACGAGTACATCAAGCGCCGCCTGACCCCCGTCGACCCGGCCACGGGCAAGCCGAGCGGCCAGCTGAGCCTGACGGCCATCACGTGCGCGGGCGCCGCCGCCGGCGTCGCCATGTGGACCCCGGTCTTCCCCGTCGACACGGTCAAGAGCAGGCTCCAGACGGCCGAGGGCAACGTCTCGATCGCCGGCGTCGTGCGGGAGCTGTACGGCAAGGGCGGCCTCAGGGCCTTCTTCCCCGGCTTCGGGCCCGCGCTGGCCAGGGCCGTGCCTGCCAACGCCGCCACCTTCCTGGGCGTGGAGCTGGCGCACCAGGCCATGAACAAGGTGTTTGGCTGAGAGGTGGGGCAGTCGGTTGTGGGGGAGGAAAAAAAAGAGGGTTGATGTGGATTTCCTGTGTTGACTGCGACATTGGGACTTTGGATATCTTTCAGCGAGGACTTGTATAAGAGACTACTTGCATGGCATTTCTCATTATAGACGGCGTGGTTATCAAGGTCGTTTTGCATTATTCCCAATACGATAACATCGCGATCTTGGTCGTGCAAGCTCTAGGGCTGGTATTATCGAGGCATCACTCGGCGTCGCGACGGCATCAGCGTCTGCCCGCGTGATGGGAGCATCAACACTGGCAGGACGGAAAAAAAAAAAAAAAAAAAAAGGGCAAAAAGCTCACTACCGCTTCGGGGCGGCAGCTACGAAACATCCCATTTTGGGAGGTTTACTCCGCGACGGAAAATCCGACGATTAACCCCTACCGGGGCTCGAACCCCGAACCCAAGCGGCTATTGCAACGGAGTACAGGTAGGGTCCCGGTGTCGACTCGACCCATCCTCATAACCGCTACACCAACTTGGCGTCCGTGGTGTTCGATGTCTACAGCTGGCAGGACCACGGGATATATGGCTTGGGGGCGCGCGCATGCGGCAGGTGCGACTGGCTTGAGGGTGGCTGCCCGGCGTCGCGTTTACCCCGGACACGCGTCTTAGAAGTGGGGGCAACAGATATCAGGCGAGGCCAAGTTCAATGGAACGGCAATCAGTTTGACGGCGGGAGAGGTGTTTTGCATACCTACCTCTAGGCAGATACAAGCATACAACATTCCCGCATCTGGGCGCCTTCCCGCTCCAACCAGCATGAACCTAGGTAGTTTTCCCATGGCCGCCTACTGCGTAAAGCCCCTCCTCCCGAGTCTTCTGTGCACCCTCCTCTGGGCTGCAAACCTGGCGAGCCGCGCCCACCCTCTCAGTCCACGTACTTTCCTCCACATTTCACGCACTTGTTGACCTGGAGGCCGATCTCCCTGATTCTGGCCTCCCGCTCAGGGATGATCGATACTATCGCGTCCGTTTTGAGACGGCGCACCCCGCAGACGCCGCAGACCCGCGAGGTGCCGTGCTCGAGGACTGGATATCCCGTCAGGGCGCACGCGTCTGGTTTTTGAGTTAGTCTCTAAGCAAAGCAGGAAAATGGAAGGTCTGGAAGGGAGTCAAAACAATCAGACTGGCCGGGATTGACGACGTACCAAAGGAGTGCTTCCTAAGACAGGCGAAGTAGAGGCCACCGCGGACCAACGTGCCTTTGCAGTACGGGCATTCAGCACCCGCCACCTTCTCACCAAACATCGCTTTCATCTCGGCCTCAGGACCTCCCTCCCCGTCGGCACCGGCACGCAGCGTCGGCCCCGTCACGCCCGGCACGCCCGGGCCGCGCCCGTACATCCACTCGAAGACGCGCGCCTCGGTCGAGAGGCACGCGAGGCGGGGGTCCTGCTCGCTGCCGTCGGCGTCGATGTCGCCAGACACGGGCGGCCGGAAGTCGAACGAGACGGTGCTGCGGGCCTGGTGCCAGGCGCCGCGCTCGGCGACGGCGGCGGCCGTCTTGGCCCACACGGCCGCGCTACAGCCGCCGCCGGGCGACAGGGCGACGCCGAAGAGCCGCGCGCGCCAGACGTGCACGTTGTCCGACGTCTCGACCTGCTTCAGCGCGCCGGGCTTGCGGGCTTCTGTGGTCGTGGCTTCTGCCTCTGTGCCGTCAGGGTTGCTGGCCTCGTCTCCTCCTCCGTCGTCGTGCTGACCCGAGCCGCCGTTTGCCTGGGGCTCCCCGTTGGTTGGCCTGCTGGGCTGCCTTGAGCTGCCAGAGTTGTCGCTGTCGCTGCTTTCGTCTTCGTTATCTCGGTCCAGATCCATCTTTTCGGCCTCCTGATGCTGGGCGGCCTCCCCGTTTGAGTCCCACTCCTCGTCCTCGTCTGCTTCGTCGTCGTCATCGTCGTCCTCTTCGTCGTTTCCTCCGTCGTTATCGTCATCGTCATCGTCTCCCCCGATCCCCAGCGCCTTGACGCCCGCTCGAGCGAGCATTTGCTTTGGCATGGATATCTCGAGGCGGCGGGAGATGTCTACAGCCCACCTTGGCCGCGGATTCCTTGCATTGGAGGAGTAGTCGGCGAGTGTGGCGTTGGTCTGGTACCAGTCCGGGCTCCCCTGTGACGCCGACATGCGGATCAGGGTGTATAGAGGAGCATCCGTGGTCTTGAGAAGGCTGGGAGGGTGTATTACGAGATCTAAAAACAAGATTGAGTGAGTAGGCTGGGGGAGTAGAGGTAGGCGGCCATCTGGGAAGTCTACCTTGGATTGGGTTGTTGGACCTCTCCTCGGGAGAGGGATACGTGGTGTTGCACTGTTTCAAGGGATGGGCGCCGATAGGCACGGCCGTGGCTGACATCTTGACCTTGAATATTTTCGGCGTAAATGTGGTAGCAACGATAGCCCGGCAGACCTTGTGGCCGTCGATGTTCCAGATCTGGGATGGTTGATTGAGTTAGAAAGCTCTTTCAACATGTGTCGGCCGTTTGGTACACATACCGCATCCTCAAATATCAAAAAGGCATCCGTCGACATGAACAGGCATTCTCCGTAGACGTCGGCATCAGCGACCTGGACAAAACCCTCCCCATTGTCAAACCAGTCCTTCTTGATAGTGATCTTGCGAAACCCGACATAGTTGCGTGCCAGAAAACCAAGCAGACACTCCTTGGCCTCGCCGGCCGCGGCGGCCGCCGGCGTCGTCAGGCACGGCCCAAAGGCCAGCCCCAGCCCAGTCTTGTAGGGCACGTAGTCCGGGTCCCGGACGCTCCCGACGGGATGTGGTCCTCTCGCGTCGAACCGAGCGACCTCCTCGACGCGCCAGCCAGCGGCCAGGTCCCACGCGCCCAGTCGTCCCCGTCACCGCCGTCCCCTTCCTCCCTCTCCCCCAGCGGCGGCGAGCGGGTCCGCACGGCCAGGACCACGGCCTCGTACGCGTCCGTCTGCAGCGCCAGCAGCGCGCGGCCGGGCCACAGCTCGCGGCTCCAGGCGAAGGACCTGAAGGCCTCGCCCCAAGCGCGCTGCGGCGGGACGGCGAGGCGCTCGCCGACGCCCCAGAGCACCTCCCAGCCCTCGGTGTCGTAGCGGTCGCCGAGCCGGTGCTGCCCGCTGCCGGGGGAGCGGACCAGGGGCTCGCCGTAGACGGCGACGTAGCCGGCGGCCGAGTGCACGGCCAGCAGGCAGCGGCCGTTGCGGCCGATGGGCGGCGACCAGGCCAGCGACACGACGTGGTTGAGCGTCGCCCCGACCGACGTGAAGGTGCCGCCCGGGCACCCGGCGCCCACGACGCGGAATGGATTGTTTGGGTCGCGGGTTTCTCCGATCCTGCGCCGGTACTGCTGCTGCTTGCGCTGCTGCTGCTGCTGCTGCTTCTCACGGTTCCGCTTCTGCCGCGCCATGTCCCTGGCGGTGCGCCCGCCGCCGTCCCCGTCGCTCATGTCGATATCGTTGTCGTCATCATTGTCGTCGTTGTCGTCCTGCTCTTCGCCGTCCTCCGCTCCGGAAGCCGCAGCGCCGCCGCCGCCGCCGCCCTCGGCCTCGGAGGCGTCCGAATCGTAGGGGTCGTAAGGGCACTCCAAGCCGGCGGCGTGGAAGAGGTGGCGGTTGACGCGCGGGTTGACCCGTGGCAGGGAGATGGGGATGCGGCGCTGGCCGTCTGAGAACTGCGGCTTGAGCGGGACCGGGCCCTGGCTGTTGAATCCAGCCTGGGCAGCCGCGGCGCCGTTGGCCGCGCCGGGCGCTGATGCTGTGCCGTCGTTACCTTGGCCACTGCCGCCGCCGCCCGCCCTCCGGCGCCTGCTGGTGGTCGAGGTCGAACCTGGGGAAATGCGGCACGAAGACGCAGACCGAGTCGTCTGCCGCGACTGCCAGCTCGGCGTCCGAGGACCACGCGATCGCGCGCTTGCCGAACGGCCTGCTGCGGAGCTCAATGGTCTGCAGCTGGAGTGCCTGATTGGGGAATATCAGCGTCGAATTCATGTGACGGCAAAGTGAAGATTGCACCTGACGCACCTTGAAGTCCATTGTCGCCGGACTTCCTAGCAAGATGGCTATGATCGCATCATTTTATTTGAACCCATTCGGGTAGAGGCGGGCATTCTTTTTTGTGGTTGCGTCTAGAAAAAAATCGGTTTCCTTCTTCGGGCTCTGATGTTTGTGTTTTTGCGGGGGAGTAAATTTCGACCCAGCCCCGATCCCCACGAGCCGTAGCAAAAGAATCGGGTTGGACTCACAGGGAGGAATTCCGCCCTTGTACAACAACCCTTCTGTGGTCGATGACGAAAAACACTTTTTTTTAATTATATATATGTTTAGATACCAATCCACGTCCTTAGGCGTATTTGCTGACTTTTCCTCGTTTTGTTTCTCTCTTTGCCATAGGTTTCCTAGCCTTTTGATATCTATCCTCCGCTGAAAGTGCAGAGCATCGTGCGTCGGACGGCTTGCGGCCAGTCGCCGAGCTTCTCAGCCTTGAAAGCGGAGGACTACCCGACAAAACGAAACGCTCAGAAAGTGAGCTGCACCTCTGCCACGCTTCTAATTCGCAGTAAATAGCCGGACCAAAACATATACGGGATTGATATGTGCGCTTTTCATGTTCATTGCTTCGCCAGTCGCCCATGTGGTGTGGGTGCGCCATATAACATGGCATGTGTCACGTTGCGTGCCCAGCTCGGGCCGCCTTAGGGTTCAGTGGCCCCAGCCTCTTTCACATCTTGCGTACTGCACCCTTTCCCAGGACCCGATTCTCTCTAGTGGCTCTATCTAGGTCGAGCCCGACAATAGCTGTGCCCTCGGTAGTCTTGGATGTCCGGGCGAAGGGTCTATCAATGCTGCAGGCAGCGAAGGACAGGAAAAGAAGGTGATAGAGAACAAGGTAGAGCCCAAGGGAAAATCTCGTGTCCAGCAATCGGCCTTTTTAAGTGCAAAAAGGGGAGGGTTGGGAGCATCGACAAAAACGGCGGCGTTTACTGCACGGTCATGCAGGCTGAGAAACAGCCCACTCGTTTTGCATACCTCAATACTCAATCACTTCATTTTACCACCCACCTAGATATATCGTAGATATCTCATTCGTCAATCCCTTCTACCGGGTGTGTTGGTGTTGCTGTAGTACCACGCCCAACCACCACTGGACCATGCAATCTGCGGTCCAGGTGACTCGATATCACAACCGGCCTAATCGGATTACCAAGGGCGAGGCTGCTGGCACCCAACATCCTCGATCCCCGTCGCCTCCCTGTGCCACCTAGACTATCGTGGAGCCGCGGCAATACTTGCTTCCCAGAGTGCCTTCGCGTCCGCGCCCGAATCGAAGTGTTCCAGGAACCCTTTGGCCGTATAGGACCGGTCCCGGATGCGGTACAGATCGAGGCTGGAGCCCCTACTTTGCTGGGCAGCTGATTGGCAGCCCTGACAGCTGAGGTGGTGTGTGACTTTATACGATACTCGGTCGATGTGTGGCAGGGCCGTGACAACCATGCATCTTGAGACCCCTGGGTCTTCATTCGTCGGCTCGGTGCAGGAGACGCCAAGGGTATCGAGCACGGCAGCGCAGGATACCAAATACCGGCGTCGGGTTCGCCGCCGGGCCATATCCCATACTCGCCGGGGACCGTATGCACGACCAACAGCGTCTCCTGCAGTTGCCGGCGGGATACTTTGGAAGCCTTGGCCGCGGTAGCAGCAGACACCACGGCCGACTTGGGTGAGGTTGTTATGCAGGGGAAGCAGCAACGTCGGAGGGTTGGGATGAACAGGATCGGCCCAAAAAGCTCGCAGAAGGAGCAGGCCCCCGAGTCGGACACGAGGCCGTGCAGATCGCGCAGCGTAACGCGGGGGCCACACCGGCGAGGAGCAGGGCCCGGAGGACCGCGAGCGCGTGCGTGGCGACGGCGCGGTACTGAGGCGAGGCGGAGGCGACGTACCGGGCCGGGTTGTTGACTCCCCGGAAGCGCAGGACCGAGAGCACGTCGAGCTCGAGCAGCACGCCGGTGAGGAGCTCTGGCGGCAGGCGGCCGAGCGCGCCGAGAGAGGGCAACGACCCGGACGCCGGGCGCTGGAAGGCTTCCAGGAGGGAAACGCGCACGCGCGGGTGCTCCAGCTCCTCGTCCGGGCTGGAGCGGATGCCGATTTCGTCCCAGTGACGGCGGTGGAGGCGGCGACGCGGAGAATGGCTGCATTCTCTTCGTCGCATCGGCGCTCGCCACCGCCGGCGTCTTGGACAGGCGGGGCGGATGCAGATGGCATTATTACTTGCCCGTAGACGGGCAGTGATAATGCTAGACAGGATGCGCTTGAACACCCGCTCGGCAGACGCGATATGGATTTCAATCAATTGCCGCCCAGTGCCCACAGGTGTGCCTGGGCGCTGTGGGAAGAACAGCGCTAAATGGGCCAAATCTCTACAAACCAAAAAAAGCACGGCCGAACTAGTGCTGATGCACCATAATGTGCCTCTACTGGAATCCCCAGGTACTTCGTTTTGTGTTTGCTACAAACGGCAGCCGGACAGTCCACAAAACGAAAAAGACAAACTGACACGACCAAACTGAACAGAGCTGTATGCCGGTATCGTAAATCCCGCTCATCGACACGGCTTGGGCTCGGCCTCCTTGCGTCGCCATAGGAAAAAGGCTCCTCTGTGGCTCCTGAACTCCCCCAGGCCTCCAATCGACGGGCACAAGCCAATCGACGGGCGCGCTTACTCTTCGTCGATGCCGAGCGCGTCCAGATTGATCTCCTCCTTCCGCCGCCTATACAGCATCCTGGCCTCCGGGTTGACGCCTATGTCTATGCCGTTCTTGATCGGCTCCGTCGTCGTGCCGGGCGCTAGCTGCCAGTCGTACTTGAGCAGCAGGTGACAGAGCGCGAGCTTGACCTCGTTGGCCGCGAAGAAGCGGCCCGGACAGGCGTACTTGCCGTAGCCGAAGGCCAGGTGCTCGGGTGTCGCGGATACGAGCGAGCTCGTGTGCTCGCCGCCGGGCCGCTTCCGCATCTCGAAAAACCGGTAGGCGTCATACTTCTCTGGGTTCTTGTGGATGTCCGGGTTCCTCATGTTGTACGTGTCCACGGCGTAGACCCCGCCCTTGGGAAGTTTAATGCCGCCCTCCAGCTCTACGTCGGCCGTCGCCTTGCGCTGCATGCTCGCTGGAGTTTCACGGTTTATTATTAGCACTTTGGAAGCGGGAGGACGAGGCGATCCGGTGGGAAGGCATGGGTGTGGGGTGGCGGCAGGTATTCCTGCAAAGCAACTTACCCAAGTGAAGGGGCTTTACCCGCTGAGCTTCCTTGATGGCGCTGTCGAGGAGCTTGAGGTTGGTAAGAGAGGTCTTCTTCCAGCCATCAGCGCCCAGCACCTGCACCATTTCCTCCCTCAAAGGCCCGATATATTCCGGGTGCGCGGCGAGCTGCAGCATGGTCTGGGTTGTCAGGTCTGACGTCGTATGGATGGCCAAGATGGAAAGAGACATCTGCATATCGACGGCGGAATAGTTTGGGAATCCCGCCGCGACCCATTCCTCTTCGGCCCATTCAATGGCATCGTTGTACACGGGCGGCGCGATGCCTTTGGCGGCGCACTCTTTTCTCTCTCTACGCCGTTGATCGATGACGGGAGCCATGAGTTGCTCGGCGCGGCGGTGCTGCTTCCTGGCGGCCCGGCAGCCGGGGTCGGTGTAATAAAAATACGGCTTGAGGAGGAAAGGGACGCCGGCCATCAGCTTGATGGGCTTTATAAGCACGAGGGCATAGCTTTTGGTGATGTCTAGCCACTCTTCGTTGCGGCAGATCTCGATTCCCAGGAAGACACGCGAGGAGAGGCGGGCCACGATGTCCAGGACGTCCTTATGAATCTTGGTCTCGGTCCATTCTGTATGCTCTCGTTAGCCTGGCTAGACGACAAGTTTCTGTCCGAGTGCACGGGCAGGGCTCTGGACGCAGCGGGAATAGAAATAGATTTACCAGGGCTGTCTCCTAGCGTTTTCTGGACTGCGAATGTGGCTTCCTCGGCGAGGGGTCCGGTAGCGGTGTCTAAAAGTGCGGGCTAATCAGTACAACTATGGTCCTTTTGGCAATGAAACCAGTCGCCTGGTGACTCACTTAAGCGCTTGGTTAAATGTTTGTTGATTATGGTGACCAGAGTGCCAGAAGGATGATTAATTATGGCGGTGCTAGAGCCGACGCCTGTCATCCAGCTAAACGCCGCCTGCGCGGGATCCAAACCACACAAAGGCAAGGCTCTGGTTAACTTAGGGAGCTGGCAGCCCAGTGAAGGGGGGAGGGGAGAAGGGGGAACGTACCTCGGCGAAGAGCCGCCGAAAGTTAAGCTGAGGGTAGTTCCGAATCTCTTTGGCTCGTTCAGGAGGCAGGATGGTCCAGCTCCCTCTTGGGGTGAGAACGGTGAAAGGCTTTCCGCGGAAGCGCTCCCTGGCCCCGTCCAGGATCCTGGCTGCGTCTTTAGCGAACTCGGCCTTCTTCTGCTCGGCCGTCTCGGAGGGCCCGGGCGCGTTGAGGATGGGAATGCCGGTGGGCTTGCCACCCAGCAGAGAGCTCGCGAGAGTGGGCACGATTATGAGGGCAAGCAGCGTCAAAACGACCGTCATGGGGTTGCCCAGCCCGAGGGATTGGCTACCGGCCTGCAGCCTTTGGAAGAGGGCCGTGTCGGCCAGGGCAGAGCTGGCGGCCATGGCGGAGGTCTGGCCGGATGTGTGCCGAGCCCGAGACTACGCAAGCGGGCTGCCTCGGCTGCTGGCTGAGATGTCTTGGGAGCACTTGGATGGCTATGCCACTGATGCACCCTGATACGGACTCAAACACGATACAAAAAAGAAAAAAAGAAAAAAAAGAAAAAAAACTAGAGCGATGCGGGGCGGCTGATGCATATATACAGGCAGAGGAGATTGACTGTGGCTGCCCTCTTTGGTGCAGTCGGGTCGGCTTCCAAACCGGAACACCGACAAAGGCCGATCGGATGGCAGGGGTTGAAAGTGGTTCGTGGAAGCAAGCGTTTGCATACAGCGTACACGATGCACCATCCCTGCTACAGGGAGAGGGGGATCTCCGATCTTGCAATTGGCCACAGTTGGCTGAGCCGCTCGCCCAGCTTGCATGGTGCAAGATGACATCGAGGCCCAGGATAGCACAAGCCGTAGGACCGGCCCGGGGCCCAAGATACTCCCGGTACCGCGCGGGGCGAGGCGGGGTTCGGAGGCATCTCCACGCCAAAGCCGAATATTCCCTGTTACTAGTAATTATACGGTCCCAAGCGTGAACGACACGGCAGGTTCGGGGACGGTGTGCTTCAGGTAATCTCCCCTCTTCAAAACCGGGAAGGAGGAGAAAAACTCCCGTTACATGGACGTCCGGTCAGTACCGCAACTTGCCCACTGCCCGGCGGTTCGCTGGGAGAAACCTTGTGGAAAAATGCCGGTTAGCCGTCCCCCTTCACCACACCGAATTTCTGTCCTTTTCGTCCATTTCACAAACTTCAGAGCCGTTGCCTTGGCCTTGGCAGACCAGCTCGAGTCGTTAGGCTAGCGCTGTCCTCGGTTCGGGGTAACTCGATGGCTCCCCTCCGGCCTCATCCTCCCCCGAATCTTGTACATAGCAATCGACACTGGTTTGAGAGGACGGCGCATCGTCCAGCCGGAATCCCCGCGATTGTTGTCGCTCGGGGTGGTGTTGCCGAAGTGAATGAAGGTGGCTGCTGGATGGAAGCGCCAAAGCAGTAAGGCGGCAGGGAAATGCGACTCCCCACCTACCGGTCGACCCCGTTAGCCATAGCGACGCGCCGGCCCTCACTCAGTTGGCCTAGGCGGCGGCGGTGACGGCGGCGGAATCCGCTTGGGAAAGCCCTCAGGTTTTTTCCTCCAAACGATGCGGTTTCTTGGGTCTATGTAACCGGGCGGCGGCGGCGGCGGACGGCCTATGCCCCACCTGTCCTGCAGCCACGTTCGGTATCTGTCCATCCAGCACTCCAGCTCCACTCCCAGGAGCTCCGGACGCTCATCTGTGTAGGCAATCTCCAAGTCCACGAACACGAGCGCGCCGTCGGGGGTCAAGATAGAATTGGCCAACTTCGTGTCGCCGGTCGACACGCCGAACCGATGCAGCTCGTCGATGACCGCCCCGACCCGCCTTCTGTACTCATCGAGCCCGAGCGACGGCGCTTTTTGCTTGTGGGTGGGGACGCCTTCGACTTCGGACAGCAACAAGCAGAGGGTCTCTTCGCATTTCCCTTCGCCGTAGAAGACAGGGATAACGCGGCCCTGCAATTCTTGGAGCCGCCGGTACATGTAGATCTCGTTGTCGAATTCCTCGTCCCAACCAGGCTTGAGTTTCTTGAGCACGATCCGGGTAGGGAGAAACCAGCTGGGGAAGCAGGCTCGCGCTGCGCTCTGAAGAGGCCGGGGAAGACGGGGCAGCACCGACGCAAGCCATTGGAACCACTGCCCACGGATTATTTCAAGGTGCAAAACCCACGTGGTCCCAGGGCGGCCAAGGCGCTTCGGCGACGGCCGAGATGTCACTACCACCAAAGCGAAACTCGAGGTTTGTTGAGCGCGTTTGTTCCTGGAGGGGAGCTTTTTTTTTGTCGTGGCACGGACCTCAATCACGCGCTGACGATTCTTTGCATTCTCGGGGAACCAGTCGTCCTCGCTGTCGCCAAGGTTATTGTGAACGGGGGTGACGGGAACGGCCACAGGTAGCTGTGGCCATGTTTAGCCTTCTCGAGTAAGCAGTTTGATCATCGCCTCCCGCTCGTTTGCCCCAATATGTCGCGTCACAACACTCCTCTGCAGCTCCTTCCCAGCCAAATTTCTCATGAGGCGTGATGGGTATAGCGCATACGACCGGAGCGTCTGCCCAGATTTATCCTTTGAGTCGCCGTCGACCGCGCATGGCACATATGACAGTGGCGTCCGGCCAGAGTTATCCTTCAAGTCGACGTCGGCGCCCGCTTCAGGCAACAGACGCCCAATGGCCTCAAATCCACTTTCCGCAGCCCACGACAGCGGCGTTCGGCCAGAACTATCCTTCAAGTCGACGTTGGCGCCATTCTCCAGCAACAGCTGGACGACGAGCTGGTGTCCCAACCCCGCAGCCTATGGCTGTGGTGTCTGGCCAACTTGATCTTTCGAGTCGATGTCGGCGCTGTTCTCAAGTAGCTGTCGCACAATAGCCTCATTCCCTCGAGCAGCAGCCCATGACAGCGGTGTTTGACCAAATCGATCCGTCGAGTCAACATTAGCACGGGTTTTAAGTAGCTGCAGCGCAACAGCCTCGTTCCCCATCTGGGCGACACCGGACAGCGGCGCCCGGCCATTATTATTTCCCACGTCGACATTGGCTTCGGCCTCGAGCAGTAGCTGCACAACGGCTTCGTGGCCGGCGGAAGAGGCTTTTGATAGCGGCGTTTAGCTGTATCCATTTTTCGCGTCGACGTCAGCTACAGCTTCGAGCAGCAGCCGCACAACGGTTTTGTGGCCGGCGAAAGAGGCTCGCAATAACGGCGTCTGGTCGTATTTATTTTTCGCGTTAACGTTAGCTCCAGCTTCGAGCAGCAGCCGCACAACGGCTTCGTGGCCGGCGGAAGAGGCTCGCAATAACGGCGCCTGATCGTACGCATTTTTCGCGTTAACGTTAGCTCCAGCTTCGAGCAGCAGCTGCACAACGGCTTCGTGGCCGGCGGAAGAGGCTTGCAGTAACGGCGTCCAGCCGGGGTAATCTTTCGCCTCAACGTCAGCTCCAGCTTCGAGCAGCAGCCGCACAACGGCTTCGCAGCCGTTTTCGGCAGCCCACAGCAGTGTCTGGTTAATGTCATCCTTCGAGTTAACCTGGCCCGAGAAGAGACAGGCGAGAAGGGTCGCCTCGTCATCTCGCTCTCGCAGATACGAAAGGATGCCTTTTCCTCGTGAAAAGACGAAGCCGCGTCCAAACTTGGTCTGTTTGCCTTCATTCCGATGATAGTGTGTCCAAAGATCGTGGGGCAGGAGATCCAGGTGCGGGGCTCGCGTTTGGATGTTTTTCAAAATTTCCTCGGTTGCGTCGTGACTCCCCATAGCCAGCGCAGCAAACATTGGCGGCCCATAGCGTTCCTCTCCAACACTAAAGCAGGCTTCCGGCTGAGGGTGGATACGAATAAGGTCCCCCAAATTCTTCTCCGCAAGGATGTAGAGGAGGCTGACTGATTTGGTATACCGCCGAATGGCATGCCTCTCAAGGGCATTGTTGAGCTTGACCCACTGCGGAAGGGGGAAATCTGCAAGGAGGCCACCTTGTTCTTCACCATGCTGTTGGGCGCAGTTGGCGTGATGAAGGACGTTAAGGACAGAATATTCGAGAAACGGATACTTCTGGTGAAGCTCCTCCTTCAACTGTGCTGCTTGGGCCTGCGATGGCGCGTCTGGAATATCGACGATTTCGCAGATGGGAGCGTTCAACTGAGCCGAGCAGCAACCCTTCAACATGTCGTGGCAGTGCCCCTCGAAGTTCCCAGGCGCCCCAGACCACTGGCCCCCGTATCGACCCAACAAGAAGTCCCGGACAGACTCATGGATGAATTGGACCTCGGAAGCTCTTGTTTCGCGTGACTTCGACCAAGCCTTTGGAGGAATCTCTGACAAACTCCTTCATCTGGTCCTCTTCGACGTCTTCGTGGTTCCAATAGCCTGAGCTCTTTTGTCGAGGCACAGCTGGACCGCAATGTAGAGCTCCGGTGGCTTGAGGGGACGAGCAGCGAAGAGAACCCATTTGAGACAGAGATGCAGTTGGTCGAGATTCTTCTCATCCCTTTTCAGGATCATCTCAAACAATTCGTGAAGTCCAGGCGGGATTTGTTCGAGGCGTTTGCGAATCTGGCTAACGGGGGTGGCGTTGACGGGAAATTCCTGTCCGAGGATATCGAGCACCAAAACGACCCAAAGGAAAATGCCCGAAGATTTTTCGAGAATTTCAGTCTGGAGTGTCTTGGCGTGCTTGTTTTTGCCCAGCCGAAGTTTCCTTTAATGTAGCGGTCGATGTCATCGGTATGCCCGCCCTCGACCTCCAAGGTGACTTCGACGCCCTGCTGGATAACGACGGTCGGATAGTGCCGGCTAGAGAAGCATATCCGCAGCTTCACGTTTGCGTCGCTGGCGTGGTCGCACAGCTCTTCGAAAAAGCAAACCATGCCAGCAACCTGGCCCTGGTTGCATTCATCCAGTGCGTCGACAAAAATCGCCAAAGATCGACTCCCGAGCTTTGAAATAGCATGCGTAAACGTCTGCTTTAACGCTTCTTCGTGCCATCCATTTTGTAGGATGCCCTTTGCGCCATAAGCTGTCATCCACTCCAGACTGTCTTTTAGGTCCACCACCTTTTCGAAAAGTTGGTGGAGAAGAGAACGGTACAAACCCATCGTCGACTTTTCTTCGATCGTACCTCGCGCGAGAAAGAAGAAGGATAGTGTGATTTGTGAGGGATCGCCCTTTGCGTTCCTCCTGGCCTCCTCAAAAAGGAGCTTCATCAGAGTAGATTTCCCGGTGCCAGGGTTGCCTTTGATCCAGAGGAAGCCGCCGTCGTTTGACTGTTGTGCCATGTCGCGCCAGGCTGTATATTCCGGCTTGGTAAGGAACCAGCGGCACGTGTTCCCTTGGGCCGCTGTTAGATTTGTCAGGCGTTCGTCGATTTTAGAGAAGAAGAGCCGGTCTACCAGAGACTCTTTCAGCGCGGCATCGAGGCTGTCGCTGGCTGAGCACTCCTCTCTGCAGCTGTGAGTCTCCGGCGGCAAAGATCTGTCCCGAAGCTGGTTGCCGATGATGGACAGCTCAGGGCTAGACCCCTCGTTGAGAAGAGGTTCGTTTTGGGATTGTCCGCGGTCAGGAGGCTGCTGGTCTCGCCGAAGCGGCATCCAGTCACGCAAAAACGCCTTCATACAGGCCGCCGCCGCCGCCGCAGCCCTTTTCTGCCAGCTCTTGGCTTTGTGGCCGTCAGCGTAATCACAGACGCCCTTTATAACCACGCAAGGGATGGCCTCCCACACTCCTGCGCTCTCCATTTCGAAGGCTACGACGTTGTGATCCCTGATAATCTTGTCTCGATACATGGCGGATTTTATAACTTTGTCGCCCGAGGCGATCAAGCCAAAGTGAACCATAGGCGTCGGCGGATTGGGACCTCGGAGGCGGTGGCGCGGCACCAGCCTGGTGCGGTCACAGAGATCTTCGCATTTCTCGGTAGGGCTGGGATGAAGGTAAGCTGACTCGAAGAGCAAGTCCTGCTCGACCCCAAATAGCCAGCTTCCAAATCGGGTTCGCCTTGAAGCACCCCCAGGTACTCCGACACGGCCTGCAGCAACCTTTTGCGGCCGTCCCTGCTTTCCAGCATCGCCACATAAGAGGCTATCTCCGTAATAGGCCTGCCCAAAGACTCCAGGGGCATGACTTTGGTGGAGAGCCCGTCATCGGTTTGCCGCCCAAGATCATACTGGACGACCCCTTGGCTGATAATGACGTCGCCGAGGATGACCTCTGTCTTCTGGCCTAACCCGCCAGACGCGAAAGGGGCGCCAGCGCACACTCCCACGACAAGTGCGAGCTTGACGCGGGGGAAGCTCAGCTTGCAGCTGGTTGCCACGTTTGCCGCGTTGACCTTGCCAATGCCCGTCATATGAGGCACCACAACGTTGTGACGACCAATGCGACCGCAGGTGTAGGCATAGGGGTCGCGGGCGTCCTTGCCATACCCATCCTGACCATAGCCGTCCCACCTCTCGTCGAGGAGGGCTTTGACGGCGTCGACCTCATGTGTAAGGGCACAAATAATGGCAATCTCGAAGTCGTCGCGGGTAGTCGGACGAGTAGTTCCAACGGCAACCCTTTTCGATCGGCCTACTTGGACGGACGGGTTAGCAATATGGAATAGCTGGCAGAGGAACCTTAGCCGTCAGGACTAGCACATACGAGCAGGCTCGGCAGGTTCGGCAAACGCAGCAGGTTGGACAAAAGCGATAGGACCAGCGGGCCCAGCGCTCGGTGAAGGTGGGGTAGCCTCCCGCCTCCTCTTTCCCAAAGAGTTGCTCGACATTGATTGACTGACTACCACATGTCGATTACTCGGACGTGGAAGGGAGGATTTTGGCTGTTACGAGGGGTGCGATCAGACGTGGTTTGGCAGTCGGCAAATATGTAAGGCGAAGTATTTGGAAAGGGACAAGGCCAAACCCTCGTGGCAGAAACGGCAGAACGCTTCAGTTAGGTCAGGCTGTCAGGCATCCCAGCCACCCCGGACGGGTACTTGGGAGAGCTCTGTTGAAGGTAGTGGCAGGGCAGACAGCTGGCAAAATTTTACTGCTTGGCCGGGCGTACAAGAGCGGCTCAGCCGCGGATGGGAAAGCATCCGGCCAATTATACCGAGGCACGCCGCAAAAAAACGCAAGCGCCGACGCCGCCACCCTGCGAGCAGCGCGTGGTGGCCTAGCCGCGCCACGGAGGCCGACGCGGTCTCGCAGTGGGTCGTCGTGCGAGCTCGGCGACCGTACCGCATTCCCGACAGTATCACGCTTCAAAGTGCCGCAAGCCCCGCCGCAGCCGACGGGCCCGATGGGCGACTAAACGTAGTCGACCCGGCTAGTGTCGGAACCGGAACGCGGGCACCACAGGACGATTGATCGGGCCGAATTCGGCCGGCGGGGTTCGTTGTGTCGTCCTGTGTGGGAACCGGCCTGTGGCCATAGGGCCGGAAAGAGCGACAAACGCTAAAAGCGGAGCCAGGACGGAATCAGCTTCAGTGCGTTGCGACGAGGAAGATAGAAGAACCAGAGACGGCGACGTGCGGGGGCCGCGTCGATTCTCGGTGTTACATGTTCTACTCGTCTCTTTTTTCCATTCGCTGCTATTTCTTCTTTGTTCCGTGTCTGGCTCGATGGTTGCGGACCCGTCTTGCCCCCCCCCCCCCCCCCCCCCCCAAGGCGCCGTCAAGAGCGTATCCGGGACCTGTATTAGAACTGGACACTTCAAGGACCAGGCACGTATAAAAACGAATAGGGTATTATAACACAATCTATAACCGCATCCCCGAGATAGCCTACAAAAACGACCCAACGCCCCACAATAGCGCACAACCGGCAACCGCCGTGGCCCCGAAAAGCTTCTTGGTCCACCAGTTGTCGTCGGTGAGAGACTTGGTGACCTGTATCCTCTTCCGCGAGGACTGGTTCCCCGTCTTGACCACTTGGTCCCTCGAGGCAGAAGCAGCCTTGGCATCGTTACCCGCGGCCGCATCGTCAGCGTCTGCCCGCTTCTTCAGCTCGGCGATCTTCCTGCTCAGTGCCAGCAGATCCTCTTCTAGCTGCGCGGCGCCGGTACTCGCCGTGGCGTTGCGGGGCCCGTCGACCTCAACGTTCTGGACGTTGCCAAAGAAATCAGTCAGCAGGCGGGAGCGGGCGGCGTCGGCGCCGCCAGGGAACAGGTCGTAGCGCATGCCGGCGGTGGAGTGGATCTTTTCAAAGTTGTAGCTGTCGAACAGGTCGCCAACCGTCTTCTTGCTGCTGATGTCGCGGACCTCGGCCTCGAGGAACTCGAGGTTGTAGTATGTGTAGCGGTCGATGACGGCGACGCCGACGTCGTTGTCGGCGTGGTGCGAGTACGACGACTGGTCCAGCTCCGACGAGCCCGTTGCGATGATGTTCGGCGAGTAGAGCTTTGAGTACATGGTGTTGGCCTGGCAGGTGTCGATCATGAAGAGAATCTCGTGGTACCTGGAGGTGGGGGCAGGGGTTGGGCACTGTCAGTGGTGTCGTGCCCTCGTAGGGAGAGGGGCAAAGGGGCAAGGGGCCATACCTCTTCTTCTCCCACATCTGCTCAAACGCGTCTGCCAGATCAAAGGCGCCAATTTCCTCGGCATCCTGGAACTTGAGGAACTCGTTGCCGCCATGGCCCGTCATGTAGACCAGGATGTTGCTCCGGTCGTCGGTCAGCAGGCGCTTGCTGCGGGGCATCTCGTCGCCGACGCGGTCGGTCAGGAGGCGGATGAAATTCTCGACGGTGACCTCGTAGCCTCGGTAGTCGACCTCGATGTTGTCGCCGTACAGGTCGACGGCGCGGTCGGCGTTGGAGTAGACGGTTCCCGGGAAGGCGTTGCGCGGGTTGCAGGCCATGTCGTCGGGCAGCATCAGGATGATCTGTGAGTCCGGGATGCCGAGGCGCTTGACGGTGCGGTAGATGGACAGCACGTTGGCGAGGTGGCGGTAGTTGAACCAGAAGCGCGACGTGCAGACTAGGACCGCCCAGTTGCTGGTGTGCTCCGCTGCGACGAGGCCCGGCGCTGCCGCGAGGAGCGACGCCGCCAGCAGCGTGGGCAATTGCATTACCCGCGAGAGCTTCATGTTTGCCGTCTATCGAGCAAGCGTCGGGGTAAGGGTGGTCGACGTTGGTCTCGAATATCCGCGGGCGAGATTTGGGGCGCGCTGATTATAGAGTTCTCGCTGCCGCCGTTGAAATGCCAACGAGGCGGACTCAGGGACGGGCGGCGGCGTCTCCAATTTGTCATCCATTGAGGTTGCGGGGCCGCAGTGCTGACGGAGACGAAGGGAGGGTCCATGCACTAAGCCAACCGGGTACCCAAATCCATCCAGCAAGGATGTCGGCAGGGCACATCCAGCCGCATTTCTGTGTTTTTGTGGCTCGAGGTAAGGAATGGACGGTGTCAGCGCCATCAAATCTAGATGGTTTTGCTTAAATGGATGTGTGATCTAGCGCGGCGAGGCTGGAAGAATTCCAGATAGCCCGTATGGCAACCCGAATAGAGGTGGTAGAAATACACCCAGTGGACTGTCCCATCATGTCTAACAGCATCATAAAGTACCACCTCCCATGACCCCTGGCCGTCGCTACCCCACAAAGTTTGAGGCGCCACCCAGCCGTCCCCAGGTGAGGCTTGCAGGTGCCCAACTCAATTGCTTGGAGATGCGGAGAGCTGGCAGCGGCAGAACAGGAGCAGGAATCAGTGATCCTCCGCACCAGGATCTTGAGATGCAACGTGCGTACCTGGTAGGAGGTAGGTACCCAGGTGCCGCTTAATAAGGCTCTGACGGTCTGCTCGAGCGGCGGTTTGAAGCGAGTGTCATAAAATCACATGCTTGCCAGGCTGGGTCGGTCTCAACTTGAAGCGACTCTAAGCGTGTGCCGCCGTCTCCGCAAGCAACAAACCCTGGTGCCACTCGATAGCTCACGCCATTTGCTCAGGATGGATGCAGTCACGGCTCACATGCCTCCACCGGATACAGGGTGTTGTACAACCCGAGCATCGCAGGCCCCAAGTTCTGACCCTTCCGGGCTCCGGGGTGTCTTGAAAAGCGCTCGAAAACAGCAAGGAAGCGCCATTTCCACTTGCTCGAATTTTCGGCCCTACAGTGCATACCACACTCGTCAATCTCAGATTCAGCGATGGTTTGCTGCATACACTCTTGTTTGGCGAGTGACGGAGTTAACTGTGCCCAATGTGGCGGGGACTGCGCCGGCTAGACCCACTGTAGCTGCACCTGGACCTGGTTGCGGAAGCACTGGCGGGGTTGGTCAGACGCGCGTGTCTGGGCCGCCATCACCCGACTCCAACTCCAGACTCCAGGCTCCCCACAGCCACGTCAAAGCCAGCCATGACGTCCGCTGCAGTTTCAATACCAGCTGTATATAATATCCCATTCGCTTCCATCCATTGCTTTTGTCTCCCTCTCCCCCTCCTTTATTGATCTCGAACGGTCTAGCCCTTGATCCTATCACGCCCACGCGACGCCTCCCCCACGCCGCCCGGCGCTTTATAAGCCCTCCCCATCCGACTTTCTTCTGGGCTGGGCGAAGGGGCGCGGCCCGTTGTGCCAACGGCCTCCGCCATCCCTCACGTCCCAGCCAAATACTCTCGCCATAAGCTTCCAATCTCCTCACGGTTGCCCCGCCGGCAACACCCGTCATGGCGCCACCGGCCTACATCTTTGTCGTGAGGTACGCAGAGCTGCTCCTTATGATTCGTCCCCATGCTCTGGTATATCCAGGCTGACACCACCCCTCTACCATTCAGGCACGGCAACAGGCTCGATGTCGCGGACAAACATTGGCACCTTTCCTCTCCGACACCCTACGATCCTCCCTTGACGTACAGCGGATGGGCCCAGTCGCGGGCTGTCGGCACCCAGATCAGCAACATCCTCAGAGACCGCTCAGCCCAAGACTCGAACCCGTCGCAGCCCGGTCAGGCCCTCAAGACGCTGAAACGATACCGCATCGTCATACACAGTTCGCCCTTCGTGCGATGCCTACAAACCTCGATTGCCATCAGCGCCGGGCTGATGGGAAAGCCGTCGCTGCTCGCACCAGCCCAGCGGAATCTGTCCCCGGCGCAGGTGAGCCAGCTGGCTGGCGCCGAGACCGCACAGACCAATGGATCGACTACACGGCCGAAGCAGCGGCGAACGTCGATCGTGGGGAAGAAAACAGTGCTGCGCATAGATGCGTTTCTAGGCGAGTGGCTGTCCCCCGGCTACTTCGAGCTCATCACCCCACCACCCGGCTCGGTTATGATGTTGGCGAGCGCAAAAGCGTCGCTGCTCAAAGCCGAGGACTACAAGAGCTGCCCCCATCTCCAGACTCGGTCTCATTCCAATGCCTCCGCCTCAGTGCAGCCGCCCAGGAGCCAACTTTGGGCGGCGGCCTCCACAAAGCCAAGCCCTCTCGGGTCCGCCTGCCAGCGCCGTAGAGGACGCTGCACCATCGCCGTCGCTCCAGAACATGGCTGGTATGAAGGAATCTCTTCCAGCGGCCGCTGATGCTGCTCCTGTCGTCGAGGCTGGGGCCTATGACCCTCCCGTGCCTGCTTTCTCAATGCCCAAAAACGCAACTATCCCGGCCGGTTACGTCAACCACGCAAAAGATGCCTGTGTTGTTGTTGATTATCAGTGGGACTCGATGCGCCCGCCGTACAACTGGGGCGACGGCGGCGAGCTTCCCGAAGATTGGCCTGACATGCACAAGAGGTTCAAAAAGGGACTCCAAGCACTTGTGGACTGGTACACCAAGGCGGACGACCCTGCTTCGGCTGTAACAACCGAGTATGTGAAACCTGGAGTGGACGGTCTTATTCCCGCGCAACCCGAGGACGGGGAGGACGAGAATGTGGAGACTGTTGTGATCCTGGTGTCGCACGGTGCCGGCTGCAATGCTATGATTGGAGCCATCACCCACAGGCCTGCTCTCATGGACGTTCCAATATCTTCCCTTAGCATGGCTGTCTTGAAGAAAACCGACCATGTCCCTAACGGGGTCGGGCCAAGAGCCATCAACGGCAGCGTCCTGCTACACCAGATGTACGACCTCGTGTTGAACGCGAGCACAGACCACTTGCGCTCTGCGGCGCCCACGCCCAATGCCTCCCGTTCCCCAAGTATGGCTAGTGTCTATGGCGGCTATGGCGCCGGTGTTGCGCGCGGCCGGAGCTCCAACTCGTTCTCGTCGCCGTCCGGCAGCGGCAGCCCGGTGACTCACATGGAGGCCCTTAATAGGAGCTCCTCTATCAGCGGATCTGTCGCCTCCATCCGTAGAGGCCTGCGCGACCAGGCTGCGTCGAGCCGCACGCCGTCCGGCCTATCCGTGGGATTATGGTCGCCAGCCCCCAAGTCTGACTTCGAGTATGGTCTGGATGATGAGGAGGCCATCGTGTTTGATTCGAAACAGCCATCCTCACCGCCGTCGTCGACTAAGTCACCGCCCCGGCAGGCGAGGCAAGGCCATGAGCACAGCGACGAGCTCGACGACCAACTGGCTCACCTCCCCAAACGCTCGACTCCAGCCAGTGGCGCTGGCAAGGGCCTCTGGATTTCTGACGGCGGAGTTTCCACGCCACCTTCCATTCCGGCCGGTGGCCCGATGCGCGACCAGAGCTCTTCCAAGAGACGGTGGACTGTCACTGCTGAGCGTCCCTAGGAGGGCGTCAAGCACAAACACAGGACTGTCTTCCACGAGCGACGCTGGTCGAACCTGCCACGCAGGCGAGGTGCCTAGGAGGATGCCGTGCCCGAGGGAGGCGACGGCGGCTACTGGGAGGATGGCGATGGGGATGCCCGCTCGGGTAATTCTGCTTCAGAGGATGACGACTATGGAATCGACTTCCCCGCGAAGGGCAGAGGAGAAGGAGGAGGAGGAGGGGCCCGGGATCACGTGGAGCCTCGGGGCTTCTAGGCTGGCAGTGTAGCTGCGTGATCGTAGCAAGCCCTGCTCTGGCGGGCACTGCGCCGGCACCCCTGGACTGGTACTTTTTTCTGCGTGCATCTAGTTCTCATTAATCATGGATCTCAGCTTGTAGTTGTGTATTCAGCAGTAATACAGCACGACAACTCCCCTACGAACTTGTAGTATAAAAAAAAAAAATAAAAAAGGAAAGCCCGTAGACCTGGCGAGTCTCGAAACCAAAAGTCTACTCTGTAGAAAAATTCAAGGTAGAGATTATAGGAACACAGCGTCCATTGACTTATGAGGAGGACCGATACGCCGCAGCCATGCCCAACTGGCCTTCAAAGTCTTTGGTATCCGCCGGCCTGTCGTCTTCCTGCTTGTCGATGGCGCCGAGCAGAATGGACCACATGCACTCCGTGTGAGCCTTGGTGTCGACAATGTCCCAGTGCGTGCCCTTCTCGCCGCCGTCGTCCTCGGGCGTCCTCCAGAGGTCGTCGTCCAGGTACTGCAGCCGCTCGAGCCCGACGGGGTCGTGGCCGAACGAGACCATCTGGATCACGGTGTGCGTGTCCAGGCGCCCGTCCCTCTGCTGGCTCCGGATGAAGTCCTGGATCACGCGGGCGACGCCCAGGGTCACGTCGTAGTCGCGCCTCTCCTTCTGGCTCCAGACGCCCGAGGTCATGATGTAGATATTTGTGCCGTTCGGCTGCTGGGCCGTGTGCGACGGCCAGTGGAAGTAGTGGTGGTGGTGGTGGTGGTGGTGGTGGTGGTGCCTGGGCGCGGGGGCGTTGGCGTTCTTGTCGAGAACAGCATTGAGGATGGCGCGGACGGCGGCGGCCATCGACGACGACACTGACGCCGCGGCGCCGCCGGCCCGCGCGCTGTGTAGCAGGCCTGCCAGGTCGGCGGCGTTGTGGACCGTGTGCCGGGCCATCGGGGCGGACGCGAAGCGGAGCTCCATGCCGTCCTTGTCGACCGACTTGACAACCTTGACGATGGCCTCGAGCGTGCGCTTGAGCTGGCCGGCGTGGGGATCATGGTGCTATAGTCGTCGATGAGGAATATCTGGCATTGCGTCAGGCATGTCCCTTTTTTTTTTCTTTACAACGCTCAGAAAAATGTTTTCCCTACACCGCAGAACATACCTGGTCACGCCCGTCGAGCACTTCGTTGACGTCGGCGAGGAAGGGCTGCATGGCATTGTAGGGGTCGGCCTCTGTCGTCCACTTCCACGAGTTTCGGTAGTTGATGACGTAGTCGACAGTGACCTTGTCGTGCTTGGGAGGCTTTCGAACAGGCAGAAACGACCCATGTTGAGACGACCACTGGGGTAACGACCCCTGTCTGGAGGAAGACGAGGCTGGCGGCGAGAGTGGTGACGAGGGCGGCAGATTCTGGGCCTTGATCGATGGACGGTGCAGCGGCGGTAGCTGGGCCGGCTTTTCTAATTGAGCCGGCGTTGTATTGGGTATGAATATCGCCCCAAACGGTCCCCCGGGGCAATGCTCATAGTACCTCCCGTCGGAGCTCCAATCCGGGGTGGCGGCATCGGGCAGGAAGTCGGTCGCGGCAGGGCTTGGGGGCAGCGCAGGGGACGGGGGCTGGGTGAGGTTATTGGGGTCCTCAATGATGTCCTGCAGGCGCTGCGCGGTCGAGCCGACATCGCCTCTGAGCTTCGGATCGCTGCTCAGGCCGTGGGCGAGGATGAAGTCGACAATCTTGCCGGTGATGCCGTCGAAGACGCGTCGGTTCCTGTCGCTCAGCGACCTCACGTCCTTGACCGCCGTGAGCGGGTGGGTGCCGTCGTGGAAGCAGCCCTCGTACCCGGCGACGGACGGAGATGTTGGCGAATGGCCCTGGGTCTTGTTCTCGTCCAGCCGAGCCTGGAAGAAGTCCGTCGCCGCCTGGGTGCCGCCGACCAGCCACACTGCGACCTCGAGCATCAAGCACGACAGCGACCAGAGATCGGAATTTTTTGTGGCTGTTCCGCGGACCTGGGTGTCATTCCCGTGCCTGATGAAGAGTTCGGGAGCGGCGTAGTTTCGCGGGGAATAAAGCTGGGGCGTCTCCGTATCGCCCGTCTCCTGGAGCTCGCGGCTCAGGCCCAGATCGCCTAGCTTGAAGGAGATCTTTTGCGTGCCATATCGGCCGCCGCTGGATGGGTCGTTGTTGGCTTGCAGCACGACGAAGATGTTGGCCGGGGTGATGTCGTGGTGGATGTAGGTGGCGGATGGGCCAAAATGGTTGTTGCCGCGCAGCCCAATGTTGTGCAGGCTGTCCAAGGCCCGGTACAGGCTGACAAGACTGGACCACAGCTGATGGATCCCTTCTGGAGTGTAAGGGACGCGGTTCTGGCCGAGCCACTCCCGGAGGCTCCGTCCTTCGGCGTACTCCCGGATGATGGCCGCACGGCCACCTTGCCTAAAGGCCCCCTTGCAGGCGAGGAAGTACCGTCCAGGGCTGTCTCTGTCCGAGTCCTCCAACTCTTGAATGGCCTCGTAGGCGTTGACCTCTGCCTGGTATGTGGACTTGACTTCCGAGGGGGAGAACTCTTTGATGACTAGGAGCATCTCCTATTCTCGAGGACACGCATTGGTTAGAATGGACGTACTGAGTGCGCAAGATGAAGGCTTCGTAAGCCTTTGGATGCAGAGAGGGTACTGATCCGTACAGACAAACCCGAGCCGTTGTATGTTTGGTATTTTGCAACGCGTGGCGTTGATCGGCCATCCCCCTTTTGCAAAACACACAACAGCTTGAGTGGTAGAACCTCAGCTGGCTCCAAGGTATCATCCCAAGGATCCCGTCCAATTGATGCGGGCGTAAACAGGAATTGCGCGTCGTAAAACCTGTCGGCAGTGTGGGCGTCCGGGAAGCAGCTCCTGGAGGCCGTTCTGGAAAGGGGCAGCTGACCATCATTCACTCTCTTATCTTGGAAGAGGCCACGAATCTGCATGACCTCGGAGCATTCCTTGTCTGACATCCACAGCAGAGTCGACAGCATGTGTAGGAGCTCATCCTTGACGATGCGCATGGGAAGCCTGATCTGGAGCGGCTCCACGCATTGCTCAACCCGTTTGTCGGTCCAGTACGATTCGAGGAGGCCTTGTGGGATGAAGTAGTGGACCTGGTTTTGGCTATTGAGACATGTGCCTTCGCACTTGTTCTTGTCGATCCACCCCATGAACTCGCGCCATATGTTCTGCTTCAGCGTACGGTTCGCTCCGGGCACGTGTTGATGTCTCTGAGGGTCCATGGCTGGCGAATGTCAGGGTCGGGGTCCGTGAGATGCTAGAGGACGTCAACAGGGGCTCGATAAGATGACAGTTGGTGTGGGTCAAAAGTCAAGGCCTAAATGAGAAAATGGAAGGACAGCAAAAGCGGGAGATTCGGGCTAGAGTCGGACAAGCCCAGAAAAGTATGCTAGTCACAGGATATATCTGGTGAAGACCCCAGGACCCGGAGTCCCAACTCGGGGAATGAGGTATTTTGGCCTCTGAGCCGCGCTCACCGGTCAAACACAAGGTCGCCTTGGTTCGCCCGTTGTGAGTGATGCAAGGCAGCAAAGCGGGCGGGCGTGTGCAGGCGTCCGTCGCTTAGCGCCGACAGCAACCATACAGCGCCATGCTACTGTCCTGCCTGGGTGCCCAACCAAGCATTTTGAGCCCAATGCAGGCGGGTGATATGAACCCCACGAACCCGAGCCTGCATTGATCGGCTTCGTTGCAGGAATTAAGTGGAAGCTCCCCCACGTCATGGCCCTTCAGCTGATCCGCCTGTGCGACTCCGGGGTGTCACGGGTCGGGACGATTCCATCTATTTCGTCGACGCGTTCCGAAGATGACTTGGATGCATATCTCGCGCTGCTTTGCGGACCTATGAGTGCTTGACGCTTGAACGGGCATTGTTCATTCAAACCTTGTTGGTCCCGTGCTTATCTCCCCCGCCTCAATCTCAAGCTGGGCTGCAGGTCTTCTGCCCAATGCCACATGCAGGTCCGTCTCCAGGGCTGCGAGAAGCAGGGCTTTGCGTATACAACCCTGGCCATTGTTGGGGTTGGGCAATGTGCTGGATCTTGAAATTATCTCACTGCAGCATGACAAGCCAGAAATAGCACGAAGCCGGGAGCAAACGCGCGTCATGAGGGGGCGAGGCTCATAGGGGATAGGTGGTGTGTCTGTATCCCTAGGGGCCGAGGAGGGTTCGTTCTCACATTCCTTTGCTGCTCTATATTGCTCACAATTTTCTTCTGCAATAACTAGCAGCTTGGATGCATGATTTGAGCTGTTCCCATGTCATAGTTGCTCGTCCGAGACTGGCCCATGGTGGTGGTTGTTGGCTCCGCCTCAAGTTGGGCCAAGGTCTCCTGTGCATACCACCTGCAGCCCCTTGCTCCCCCCGGTAGCGTGGACATGAATTCTGCGATTTATAATTTCCTATTAATTTTTATACTCTCACATATTATATAGGACTATTTTTATCGATCCACCTACCACACATCATTATGTCTTAACGCTTCAACCCTCATACACAGCCTATATGACCCCTCGCTGCTAAAGCTCATGTTTAAAATAACAGCTGAGATCCTGCTGTTGCCAAAGTTTGTTCCGGCTTTTGGTACTGGAGTTTTCTCGCGGTGAAAACCAGCGGGAATGTGATTGACGACCGTTTCGTTAGCGTAATTAGATGGGATCTCTGGACTGGTTTGGCTCCTTAAAAACAGACATTATTAGACTTCCCCGGAAGCAGGGGATGTTTCGTTTTGCTCACTTTGCAGTTCCGACAGACTATGTAAAGGCGGAGAACATTGTAAAGCATGCGGATCTCGGCGCCTAGCTGGTCCGAGAAGCCGACCTCATTCAAGTGTAGGAGGCCCATGTAGTCCTGCATAATGGCCGTCCCAATCGCATTAATGGCAATCCAGTATAGTGGCGGGTTCCTTGGCGTAAGGGCGATGCTTTAAGCCCGTACAGAAGACTGGTCGAACATAAATAGATGCTTGGGGTGGACTGCCACTGCATAATGTAGAAAAGAGTCGTTGTCATCACGGTTACGCGTGATATTCTCTGTGTGGGAGACCTGCGCGGCTAAATCGTCCATCTCGATGGTTTTCTCGGCCCAGTAATCGTTTCTGTCCATGTATCGCCGCCCGCGGTGAATCCCCGACAAAGGCCTGTTAGGGGTGATGCTTAGGCTGAGCTTGCTATCAGTCATGATGCGGACACAGCCGGCTCAAATGCCCAAAGTTGGTGTTGGTTACAGTGGGCCCTTGCCCCCTTCCGCTTTAACTGGGCGAGCAACCGGGTAATTAACCAACAGTTGAGCGCAAACAGGTGGTGGAAACAGCATTCACCTATCCAGTGGACCAGCCGTCAAATAATCCGGTGCGACCTGTTGGAGTGTGATGGGCAGAATGTGCAGGGTCTAATTTCCTCGGCTCCACGATCTCGCTTGCGACACCATGTTCGCGTTGGCAGACGGGAGCCAATTTTACGCCGAGTGGAACCACCCGATAACTGGGCATAGGTTGGATGGGCCTCATTTACTCCTAACGAGAGCTCCCCGAAATCTACGAGGCGGGGCTTCCTTCACCACTCCTCTCTCTACATCCCTTCCCTGCGTTGGTGGAACCTTGCTTTTAACCTAGACAGCCACCGAGCTACTCCTCACACAACTTGGCAGAACCAGCACTCTCGACAGCCTTCGCAAGCAGCGCCTATTAGTCCTCAATGTCGCAAACTACAGCTTCCTCCGGATCCTCATCGACCACAACGATGGGGGTGACGGCGTCTCCAACCGCGACGTTGTTAGTCGCCCTCACGACCCCTTCGCGCCGCCGCCCTCGTGCACAGACATTTGGACCACGATAGGTGGTTTCGTGAGTGGCGCCCGGAGCAACTACACAAAGACCACCTTCCCGATAGTGGTATCAAACACAGCGAACCCGCGCTTCGAGGAGTGCCAGCCGCCGGGCTGGAGCGGTGCCTTCACTTTCAGCCCGGCCGTCTGCCCGAGCGCCTGGACTGCTTTTTCTCTCGCCAGCACCCACACGCACGTCGCCGCCGGCTCCTTGGCATCCACCTCCAACCGCGACATCAGCACCGCTTATTGCTGTGCCCGCGGCTTCACGCTCGGCCATCCGGATTTATACATGAGCAGCGCACTCGAGGCGCAGGGAATTATAGGGAAGGCTTGTTTGCAGAGCATCCGGGCCACGCCGGACGGGGTCCGGGTCCACCACCCCTACAAGATTGCCTGGGAGGCGTCCGAGACCGAGTCGCTGTCGCCAACGCCGCCTCCGCTTACCTGCCATAACAGGAGCTGAGGAGCTGGGTGCCAGGCCCCACTCCCAGCGAACAAGACTGTGATCCAGACCCGCCCCGCGACGGGGTTAATATATCCGGATCTTTGGTTTGGTTTTTAATGGTTGGCCTACCGCTCATCTTTGTCGCTGTGGTGTCGGCTTGTTGTTTTATGTGCTGTTGCCAGTGTCGGAAGGATCGCCGGAAACACACAAGGCAGAGAACGAGCGGGTCAGTCAAGGGGATGCGCAACAGGCTCAGCATGTGTCGCCCGCAAAGACGGGCTGATTTTTGTGGTGCCTGGGATTTTGGAAGTTCTGATTTTCACGAGGTAGTAAATCCAAACCTAACGGTACTAATATCAAGTTTAGCGAGCATTTGACGGGTAGAGACCGATCTCCAAGGCCTGCACAGCCCGATTCGCGATGTCTGGATCGCGGGGTCGCGCTGTAGCTCGATCGCCAAGCTCGCCGACAGTGGCAGTGCTCACCCCGGGTCGGTCCTGCGCCTGAGATGCGTCAGGGGGGAGCTGTGGCCGGAACTTGGCCGACGTCAGCGGCCCTGCCCGAATGCTCTTGTCTTGCATAGCAAAAGGTCACAAACGGCATCTATTTGAGCTCCCTGCCCGAGATCCTCAGATTATGAGGCCATCGTCGCGATCGATGGCAGCCCCATCGTCGGACTTCACTTCGGACTGCAGTTGCAGGCTCAGCCCCTTTTCGAACACGCAAGCACTCCGGGCTTCGGGCAGCTTCGTACCGGTTCTCTGGCACCGTGTCGTCCCGGTGGCACGGCTCCGCGATGAAGCCGGCGTGATCCCAAACAAAGAGCGATGATGGCACATCTAGCTTTAAGCTTAAAAGCGGACGCCCCCGGGGCCGTTTCCAGTCGCTATCCCCATCTCATCCACAACCTCTCGCTCTCGCTCTTCCCCAGCTCCAATCAGGCCAGCATCTCCCGCTAATATTTGTTCCTACTCGACCCCGAGTCACAGCTATGCACGCCAACAAGTTCCTCCTTCCCCTCATGGCCGCCCAGACGGCTTGGGCGCAGACTCTTACCGACGTCCTTGCCTCTCAAAACCACACCCTCTCGACCCTGATCGGTCTCCTCCAGCAACAGCCCGAGTTGCTCCACACCCTGGCCGGCGCCTCCGACATCACCGTCCTCGCACCCACCAACGAGGCCTTCAGCAAGCTCCTCAGCGACCCCGCCGTCGCCTCAGCCGTGCAGTCCACCCCCGGCCTCGTCCCGGCCCTGCTGACCTACCACGTCCTCAACGGCACCTTCTACGCCTCGGCCCTCACCGGCCTTCCGGCCCCGGCCTTCGTCCCGACCTACCTCGCCGGCAACGCGCAGTACTCGACCGTCTCGGGCGGCCAGGTCGTCGAGGTCAAGGGCGAGAACGGCGGCGTCACCGTCCTCTCCGGGAACGGCGCCTCGTCCAAGGTCACGGGCACCGACTTCAACTTCACCGGCGGCACCGTCCATATCATCGACACCGTCCTCTCCATCCCGCCCAACCTCACCGCCGCCCTGACCGAGGGGAAGCTCACCTCGCTCGCCGAGGCCGCGACCAAGGCGAACCTCGTGCAGCCGCTCTCGGGCGTCCAGGAGCTGACGCTCTTTGCGCCCAACAACGACGCGTTCGCCGCCGTGGCCAGAGTCGCGGCCGGGCCGACCATTGAGCAGCTGACTGCCGTGCTAGGCTACCACGTCGTCAACGGGTCCGCGGTCTACAGCAGCGACATCACCAACGGGACCAAGGCCAAGACGCTCCAGGGGTTGGGGCTGACGCTGACCATCAAGGACGGGAGCGTCTTTGTCAACAAGGCCAAGGTGGTCAAGCCCGACGTGCTAGTCAAGAACGGCGTGGTTCACGTCATCGATGGGTGAGTTACTTGCCACTCTTGTGTGTGCGCTTGTGTTGATTCGGAAAGAAAATTACCAGCTGACCTTGGATGATATTGGTGTCCTGATTCCGGAAGGTCTGTCTGGCACTGCCCCGAGCCCTTCGACTACTCGTGCTACTAGTACGACTCACGCGACGGGAACAGCCTCAGTAGTGCCGGCTATGGGTGCGACGATGGGCAAGGGGGCTGTTAAAGCTGCCGCGCTCCTGGGTGGCGCCGTTGCGCTGATGAACATGTGAGGGGTTTAGGCAGTGCCCTACTACTTGGGTCTTGAAATCAACCGCACAACTGGACCTTTTAATCCACATAGGCCAGCTCGGAGCGGCTGCATTCAAACTGAACAGGTATAATTGATAGTTTCTAATAATCACTGAGGTCACTGATTAAATAAAAGCTGTTAAGCTTAGAATCTGTTCTTGTTGCTATTCGTTCTACCCCCTCCGACTGGTAAACCTGGATCTATGCGAAAAGAGTGTTTGATTTGCTCTTTGGAATGGCACGAAGCCGCTCCTCCGGCAGCTAATACCAACCAATTACAACCTCAGATGGTCTACTCCATACGTCGCACTGCAGGGGCCATAAACCCAGTGCCGTTTTGATTGGGCATTCCTCGCTAACATTAGGAGATCGACGAGCCAACTCGATTTTTTTTTTTTAAAAAAAAAAAAAAGGATAAAAAAAATTAAAGAAAAAAGAGACGGTGGGTATCCATGTACAAAGACACAAACATCATCATGTGGGGCGGTATAGATCTTGGTGCATGGACAATCCTTGTGACCATGGAGGACGACTGTCTGGCTTGTTTAAGCTCCTCCGGGGACCAAGCACGGGAACTGACAGCTGCTGGCCGTCGCCAAGCAGCAGAAATAAAATCCGTCTCCGATAACATGGATTTCTAACTGAAGTTGGGAGGTCCTAGACGAAATCGAGTGCTCCGTTAAACTGGTGAATCGCGATGCCAAGTTGCGGGGTGGATTCCTTGGAAGTCCAGAGGGATGTGAAGGGACAGCGGCGATGAAAGAAGGTTTGAAATTTCGAAAGTTGAACCCACTGATAACAAGATGCTGTGTTGTCAAAACACACTTCTCAAAATTCTTGTGCTGAACCTAGATCTTGTAACGAATCCAGAAAGGGAAGCCGCATGAACAATCATGGTAATTAATTAGAGACGGGTCATATTTCTGTCAAATGCAGTACTTGCCTACTTTAAAACTCTCATGGACGACGGCACGACAAGGGCGAACGCAAAACGGCGGACGGAGCAAACTGGTGGGTTTCCCCGAGATGCGGAGCCGAAGTCGCCGACTGGGCAATGCCGAGAATGGGAGCCAAGACGGTCGAATCGGGCAACGGTTCTGCATAGCAATGTAACCTTTGACTCCCACTGTCATGCGGGATGTTTGCCGGACCGGAAACAAACATCCCGTGGATACGCAGATCAAGGAAACTGCAAGACTTGTGCCGGACCGAAGATCTCGGTCCCATGGATAGGGGATGGACGGCAATGGGGAGATTTGAGGACCGGACGTGAGTATTTAAGGGCCGCGAGGCCCTCTATGTTTAATTCCAGAAGCAGCATCCTCATGCATCTATCACTTTCTACGCCCAAGCCCAATCGCCATCGCCCAAGATGGTGAGCTTCTCAAGCCTCGTGGTGGCGTGCCTCGCTGCGGTCCCGGCGGTGCAAGCCCACTATGTCTACAGCATCCTGACCATTGATGGCCAGCGGACCCCGGACTGGCGGTACAGTATGTGGTATCAAGAGCCCCTAATTATAGTGTCCCAGCGGAATTCGGCCAGGCATTCTAACATGGCCTGCCTCCCCCAGTCCGCCAAAACAACAACAACATCCAGCCCACCAAGCACTTCCTCAACCCGGGCGCCGACTTCCGCTGCAACTCGGGCTCGTGGGCCAACGCGGGGCGCACGAAGGTGGCGCGCGTGAGCCCGGGCCAGCGGATCGGGTTCCGGCTCTGGAACAACGGCAAGATCCTGCACCCGGGCCCCTCGACCATCCACATGTCGCGCGCGCCCGGGGACGTGCGCCAGTACCGGGGGGGCGGCGACTGGTTCAAGGTGTACTAGGACGTCATCTGCGGGCCGCAGAACCCGCTGCGCGACTCGGACTGGTGCAGCTGGGGCAAGCCAGAGGTCGGCTTCACGCTGCCCCGCGACACGCCGCCGGGCCAGTACCTGGTGCGGGTCGAGCACATCGCCATCCACGGCGCGCAGTCGGCCGACACCGAGTTCTATTTCGCCTGTGCGCAGATCGAGGTCACGGGCAATGGGAACGGCCGCCCGGGCCCTATGGCTAAGATCCCGGGGCTTTACAACCGGGACGATCCGGCGCTGCGGTTCTTCATCTACGGCGCTCGCAGCTACCCCTACACCAATGTCGGGCAGCACAGAGTTTGGACTGGTGGCGGTGGCGGCGGCGGTAACACTAGCCCCAACCCTAACCCGGGCAACGGCGGAGGCGGTGGCGGTGGGCGGCGGCGGCGGCGGCGGCGGCGGCAGCAGTGGTGCTCCTCTTTATGGGCAGTGTGGTGGTGAGGGCTGGAATGGGCCGAGGACCTGTGCGTCAGGCAGGTGTGTTGCCAGCAATCAGTGGTATTCGCAGTGCGTCCCGTAAACAGATCGATGGAAGGGGACTGGCCCGGGTAAAGGGGATAAATAGTGATGTGAGCTTGGGAAATTCCCTTCGTCTGTCCCTGCAAGGGGCTATCGTTATTAACTCGAGGATGGTTGAGAGCAGAGGGATCGTGGCCGGCGGTTGCCGCGAACAGCTTTGCCTCTGAGCTACTTCGCATTCGTGTCGCACCATATATTGGTATGCGTTTGTTGGCCTGTGCCGACAGAGCCTGTCTATCCCGTCCAATGTCGGCGCTAGGTCTGGAAGATGTCCAAAAGACCAAGCGAGAGGTACATACTCTGATCCTGATACAAGTTCAGCACGGCGCTGACAAAACTTGTGGATGGGACGGCTGCAGGACATTACACATGCTCATGGCTGCCGTTGGGATACGCGCCGAACTCCGCGGCTCCCGTGAGGAAATAAGCTTGAAAGTCCACGTCACGATAGCTCTGATCCTGCGGGATAGATGGGACATGCCTGGGGAGCGGCGAGCCGGGACTGGCGCGGCCGTCGGCCTGCCCGCATAAGATCTGCGACGGCGGCCCGAGTTGGCTACGGGGTTTCAAGTCGAAGGATTTGACAATTCTTATCCCATGTTTACTCCCAACAGCATGGCAAAGCGCCCGATACCGCTTGTTGTGCATGGAGCGTGGGCCGGGCCGTCGGGAGACCATAATAACTGATTGTTTCCTATGCCAGCCCGGGTGTTCCCCATCGGTGTATGCCACTGCTCCGCCATCCAATATGCTCCATTGACGGTACCGAGGCGCTGGGTACTGATACGGCATGTTCAAATGAGGGGAACGATTCCCCCCAGGGCAGTCATCTGCATATCCAAGCTGCTTGTCTTCTGCGTGGTTGAAGGATGGCGTCCGGTTGCGAATGCCTTGGGCGCCGCTGCCACCGAGATGGAGGGGCAAGACACTCGCGCTGGGCCACGCAAGACCACACGGGAACCATTCAACTCCAGCCTAGATCCTTCGGCGAGTGAATCGGCCTCATATGCAGCCCCAACACCACCCGACAATGCCGAACACCCAGTGGTGACGCCGGCACCAGAGAGTCCTTTGTCGCCAGCCAACCTGCGAAAGCGAGTGGCGCAGTTCCCGGGCGCTCCGGGCGGGCCAGGAGCGCCACCCGGCTGCCGTCCAGGTGATCAGGCCTCGATCTTGTCGACGATATCCTCTCCTAAGCAGCGCACTCGCCGCGGCCCAGTCAAGCGCGTCCCGGCTGTCGCAGCAGGTGAATGAAGCGCAGTCGTCGGCATCGTCGGTGCAGGTGGTCCTGACGCGCAGCGCCGCGGCCGCACAGTCGTCGGCGTCGTCCGTCGCCGCCGCGGCATCGGCCTCGGTCTCGGGCGCGCGTGCCAGCGCCGAGGCGGCTGCGCAGAGGGGAGTCGCGGATGCACAGGCTAGAGCAATGGCTGCGCAGGCGAGTGCTGATGCGCTGGCTGCGGAAGCATCGCGGACAAAGGTGAGAAACATGGGCAATACATGGCTCGTGAATCGGCCGTGGCTAATAGGCTGATTGTGATTGCGCACCAGGCCGAGGCCGAGTCTCGAGTGCAGCAGGCCAAGAACTCGTCGGTGCCTGTGACACAGGCCGCGGCCGGCATCGTTGTTGCCGCCGTAGGGACGGCGATCCTGTGCCTTCTGGGGTTTTGGCTGTTTCTGCGGCGCAAGCGCTCGCAAAGGGAGCGCCAGCTGGGCACAGCCGACGGCGCTGCACAGATGGCCGAGGCCGGCGGGCCCCGTCGGCGGACGACATCCGAAGAGGTCAAACGGGGCGTCCTGGAGCAGCCCATAACGCGTGATACCAACGGGTCTGGGAGCAATCTGAGTAGTCGCGACGGGCGTCAGGCGGATCCTGCTGGCGGGACACCGCTGCTGCTGCTGCTGCTGCTTCCCCAGCCACCGGCATGCCATCTAGAGCACTCGCCGCCGGTCAGTCGGCACGCGCGTCCAGCCCAGCGACGGCCACCGACGAAGGCCTCAGCACAGGAGTCATAACTGCGCTCCGCCCGTCGACTCGGCGTAGCGAGCCACCAGCGTCGGTCAGGTACGCGACCAGCCAACTGTCCTCGCAAGCCGCGACTGCTACGCGGCCCTCCACAGCAGGCCTGTCTGTGGTGCCTGGTGTCGGCAATTTCAACCTCGCAGGGGGAGGCGACGACGGAGACTCGGCATCCAAGGCGCCCTTCTTCCAGCAACGGCTGGGGAGAGGTGCAAGAGCAGCGCGCGCGGCCGGTTAGCGACATTAGGCAATCGTGGAAGTCGGGGACGGTCAGCCCAATCGAGGGAGACTCGGCGGTGGATCTAGCAAGCCTGCCGAGCGTGTCGCGGGCATTGAAGAAAAGTCGGAGAGATTCCAACTGGCCGTTTAGCACAGAGGGCGAGAATAACGAAAGGTCCGGCTGAGCTAGTCTCGTCGGAGGATATTCTGGGATAGGATTTTTGGTTTCGCAAGGAAATAGAGCGAGATGGAGCGGTTGTCATCAATTTAATAGCCTTCCGTCGTCGATTCAGAGCTGGGGCTTTGCGCTCCAACCCGGGCAGGGCGACCACTCACATTCTGGGCTTCCACGTTGAATGTCAGGTGTCAGGACCCCGCCATGCATCTGCCACTTTATCAGAGAAGCACCATGAACCGCCGAGATATGTGGCGATCACTTTGTTTACCTTTACCGCTCCCCTTAAGCGTTGGTCAAACACCTGCCGTGCTATCGGCCAGCGGCACATTCATGCAGCCAAGATGTGAAGACAGGCACCCAACTTCCGAATCGGGGAGGTGAATGCAATGGCACGTTGTAGACCCCTCATTTCCATACACACCGACGTCACTTAATGCTCCGGACAATCACCCGTTACCTTGAGTACCGTTGCCAGGGATGCCCCCGCCACAAGAAGACGCGTCGGTTTGACGTCTAAATTAAATTTCCCGCCTTCAAAACCACGGGTGCCCGTTCGGATTCGACTCAACCCGTCGCTTTCTGCATGCACTCCCGGGACGCAGCTGCCGAACCGTCGCCCTTGAGACCAGACGAACGCCCACGATGAAAGCTTCACTCCCTCTATATCCTCTCGTGGGGCTCGGTGGTCTTGTGGCGGGAGAGACGAAGCCGCTAGTGAGCTCGGTATGTTATTCGACCCTGAGAGACGCAGAGGCTTCCCGCTCGGCTATCTAACCAACTATTCTCTGCGCCAATGACAGGAGGCGCTTCGGAATCTCTTGACGGCCGATGCGCTCATGAGCAAGGCCCAGATCCTCGAGGACCACGCCTACTCCACTCCGCAGCGGAACCGCGTCGTCGGCTCGCCCGGCCTGGAGGCGTCCCTGAGGTACATCAAGAACACTGTCACTGCCCTGGACTACTATGACGTGACGACCCAGGAGTTCGCTGTTCTGGGCGAAGGCCAAGCCTCTGTCTCCATCGCCGGCACGAAATACGACTCGCGGGTTTTTGGAGGCTCGCCCAAAGGAGCGGCAAATGCACCGCTGGTAGCTGTGGCCGGGCTCGGGTGCAATGCTGTAGGTTCACTTGCTTTGGGGCCAGACCCAATCACCAGGCTGACTGTTTCCCTTGCAGACCGACTTCCCTGCCGCGGTCAAAGGCGCCGTCGCCCTGATCTCGCGCGGCACCTGCGCCTTCAGCGTTAAGTCAAGCAATTCCGCCGCCGCCGGGGCAGTGGCGGCTATCATCTACAATAACAACCCGACCGAAGGCCCTGCCAGCGGTGGCATGGGGACAGGATCCTTCGTCCCGACCGCCGGCATCACGCAAGCGGCCGGCCAGGCGCTGGCTGCGGAGCTGCAAAGGGGCACCCAGCTGACGGTGGACATGAGCGTCACCATTGCCGAGACCAAGACGTACAACATCATCGCCCAGACCAGGGGCGGCGACCCCAACAACGTCCTCCAGCTCGGCGCGCACGTCGACTCGGTAGAGGTCAACCCGGGCCTCAACGACGACGGCTCCGGCACCCTGAGCATCCTCGAGGTGGCGATCCAACTCGCCAAGTTTTCGGTAAACAACGCGGTCCGGTTCAGCTGGTGGTCGGCCGAGGAGGCCGGGCTGGTCGGCTCGACCGAGTACGTCGGGTCGCTGAGCCAGGCCGAGCGCGACAAGATCCGGCTCTACCTCAACTTCGACATGGTCGCGTCCGTCAACTGGTTCTACGCCATCTACGCGTCCAACGGCACCGGCTTCGAGGGACGCACGCCGCCGCCCGGCGTGGTCGAGGCCGAGAAGATGTTCCAGGAGTATTTCGTCGGCGTGGCGGGCCTCAACTACACGTCGTTCGACCTGCGCAAGGCCAGCGACCACGGTCCCTTTATCGACGCTCGCATCCCCACTGGCGGACTGTTCACTGGCGGGTCGGAGCTCAAGACCCCCGAGCAGGTGGCCATGTTTGGCGGGACCGTGGGCGTGCCGTCCGACCCCGAGAACCACAAGGCAGGAGACAATGGTAAGTCTGGCGCTCTGTTGACTTGTTCTGTATTCACAAACCCGACCTGATGCGTGCTGTTACTGATGTCCTACTTTTAGTAACCAATATCCATCCCGAGCCCTTCCTCCAAGTAACAAAAGCTATCGCGCACGCGGTATCTCTATATGGCCGTAGCTTTGACAGTTTGCCCCCTCGAGGTGGTCGGCATTGATAAAGATTATTTGGTCCGGCTATTAGCTAGAAGTAACAACCAGCTAAAAGTGCCAAAAAAAATGACGGGGGTGGATTTAATGAATAGGTGAATGGTACCTTACGGCATTCCTCTTCCGAAAAGAATTGTTACCCAAAGAACGTTGTATAAACCACTTATACTTGGAAGCCTAATTACTAATGGGTGACGACAGTTCCTTCAGATAGGAGACCATGAAAATAGGAAACCACCAAGGTCCTTCTTCATCCATCCAGGCATGCAAAGAGGCCACTTCCCCCAGCGCTGAGTCTTGTATGTTGTCGAGTTTTACGAGGCAGTCGCTACGAGCAGAGGCGCCAATACCTTGCGTTTTTCCGTCTGTGAGAGCTGGCGATGTGGCTCTGGCAGCCTCCCAGATTTTGAACTCTCCAAGAGGGTTGGTCAGCTGTGAGGTAAGGTAAGGTAAGGTAATAAATTCATGATGGATTACGCCCTATGTGTGTGTCTGCATAGAATGGGATGTTGTATTACTTGAAGATATCTGTATTTATAATGGGTGATAGCAACCCGGCGCTGCCGGCCACAAACTGCATCGACCGCTGTATTTGTCACGCTGATCCCATAATACGGAAGTTTCTGGTTGCAGGCCTACTAAACCCCTTCCAAGTTCCATATGTCACAAAGCTTTCGATTCGTTGAACTTTATAGAAGACTTGACTCATCCAACAACAGTTTCCAAAGCCCAGAAGCGAAGACAGGACAAAGAAAAAACCTATCTCGATCCATCAAGTTCGTGCCCAGCAGATATCAGCCAAATCGCTCGACGCCATGTGCTTCCAATCTCCAGTTAATCAACCGCCAAAGCTCTCTTCCAAAGCCCCCAGAAGAACCAATCCTCCCAAGCCTTGATGTTCCCCTGTTCCTGGATCCAGACACCGAACTGCTCGTTCCACTGTGGGTAGGCGTTATCGGAGCCGATGTAGAGCAGGGACGAGTCCACATCCACGACCTTGGTGTGCAGCCTCTTGCTTTCCGGTCCGAGGGGAGTTTCGAGCACGCTGCGCTTGGCGTGGAACCTTCTGCTCACAATCGTCTGGACTTTGTCCGAATCTACGTTGATAAGGCTAGCCGCGGCCATGTTCGTCATGGTTTCGGTCAGGCGAGTCGTGAGATCTGCGAGAGTCGTGTTGTCTTGGTACCCGAGCGGGTCGTCCACGCGCTCGCTCCTATTAAATTGCCGCAATTATGGCTGCTTAGCACATATTTATAATTTAAGCCAATATTTTTACATACTTTTCGGCCCTCGCTATTAATGCGCTTTTTTTTAAACTTAAGGGTGCTTTTTTACTGGTTAAAATAAACGAGGGTTTGTATTTGTAATTGGCAAAAAACGGGAACGTGCCGATGGTTGCGTAAAGGCGGAAGTTAAGCGCGAGTTGGATTGCGGGAAGCCACTAGTCCTAATTCGATTGCTAGTAATTAATGTAAGCTTTTAACGCGGTTTGCACCTTTTGGTTTACGCGTTCCATGCCGCCGTTCGTTTAGGGGTAGTAGGTTATGCTTAAAAGCTGTTTAATTTTTAAACGCTAGCAAAAGTGCTGCTAAAAGTTATTAGTTTAATTCGTTTTTTTATTTGAAACAATTAAAACGGGCCAGCCGTGAAAACGGACAAAGCAGGTTATAAAGCGGTTTACGCACTTTTCGGCTGGTATAAACGGTATTGCTTTTAAAATAACCTTTTTTAATAACCTATTAGTAATTATTTATAAAGCGGTATTCCCGCTTACTAAAAGGAGGTTTATTATAAAATCCATTTGTAAATGTTTGTAAAACCGGTCGGGGATAAGCAAAAGTTGCAAAAAGCTTTATTTTAAATCCCTTTAAATTTTGCTACGGTTATAAACGTTATAATTGCGAACGAAACGTTTAATGCTGCGGTATATTAAAAGCTAATAAAAGTTTTTCGCTACGGCGTGCGTAGTGCCGTTTCGACCCGGATGGCTTACGACGAAAGCGTCGTGTATTTTTTGGGTTAGCACGCTTTAAAGCTTATCCCGTGGGTCGTTTTTTGTTCCCGCCGCCGCTACTATTGCTTCCGTAGTAAAAAGGGCTTTTAACACTTAAAGTTTATGTTTAAACCTTAGCTTGCCCTCGTTATTACTGCGGCATTTTGCTTTTTGCACTTTTAAATTTAAAACTAGGTTTAAAAAACGCTTATTGCGTTTTATAAAACGGTATATAAATTTGTACATATTATTTTACCTAGTCGTGCTTTCGAATAACCGTGCAAATCCGGGTTTCCAGCTATTAAACGTTGTTTGGAATTTCGTCGAGGTTTTTCTTTTTTTTTAACGCAAAGCCGTTATTAAGAATTTGGATCGCTCGACATTTAAGTAAAAAGGTTTTCGAGTAATAATTGCATTTTTTTTGAGCTTCGTATTTCCGTCCCCCTTCGGGCGGTTTTATTCTCTCCGTATTAAAGCGTTCGCTACACGTTTTCCTTGTTTAAACGGTATTAATTTTAAAATATATTTGGTAACACTTTACTTAACGCGTTTACCGTTTTAATAAGCGTTTAAAACTTATATAAAGTATTTCAGGTTTTATAATCCGTAAAAATAGAAAATTTTTACAATTGCGAAGCTTCGCGTTCCAATACTTTAAATTATCAACGATAGCTAGCATTTTTATATCGTGGACGGGATAATTGCGTTTTACGGGTTTTAATTTGCAGGAATGGAATCCTACCAGGCGTTTCCCCCGTTTTTTTTACACTAACGTGCTTTTTAAAGCAAACCCGTTGTAATCCGTTTCCAAAAACGTAAACGCGTTTAAATCCTATTTCGCAAGCATACTAGCGGATAAAAACAAATATTTTAAACTTTTAAAAGCGGATTAGTGTTTTTCCGTTTAATAAAAAGGCATTTTTTTTCCTTATTAGCTTCGTTAATAGTGCGGCCGCTTTTAAAAAACCGGGTAAAAATTTGGTAAAAATTTAAAAATCCTAAAAAATTACGAACTCCTTTCGTTGTATAAAAGCTTTTTAGCGTTAAACGGCTTTTACTTTTTCGGGGTCGGGGTTTATTCCTACGCCGGTTTTTATATAATAAATCCTAAATATTTGATTTTTTTTACCGCGAATTGTAATTTGTCGGGGTTAATGTGCAAGCTATAACTTTAAAAACGCTTAAATACTTTCCGCATTTTATAAAGGTGGTTTAGCGCGAGCTTTGCGTATATATTACGATATCGTTTAAATATGTTAAATAAAACTCGTTTAAAAAATCCTTAGGATGGTATTAATGTTCGTGGCATTCGTACCGGTACCGGTTTTTAAAGTAAAAAAGCTTCCTAGTTTATATATTTTTAAAAAGCTGTTTGCCTTTTAAATATAAAGAAAAGGCTCGTTGTGCTAGTTTCGCCGGATATATATCCCGTGCCGGAAGCCGCGGCGTGCGGTCGTATAAAGCAACTCCCGGTATTAGGATTTAACCTGCGATTCGCACAGCTTTCATACATAACGGCATAACCGGTGATTTTAGCGTTAAATCTTCCATGCCGGGGAAACGTTGTTTTCCGCCACGGAGCTCCAAGTCGTGGATTTACGGTATCCGTTAATAGCTTTGTGCGACTTTTAGCTGCCCTTTTAACATTAACAGTTTTTTTTAAATCGCATTTCCTTTTTTCTAAATATTAATTAGCATAAGCTAAATTATTTCCTAATAAGGTAATTTAAAGTGGTTATACGAAATGTGCAAAGCAAAAAGGATAGGTGTTGGAAAGTAAATCGTGTAAGTTAAACGAAACTTCGGTGTAAACGTAAAAGGAATATATTTTTAGGAGTTTTAACGTTAATATATGTATGTATCGTTTAAAAGCGGCGTAAAAGTAGTAAAATGAAAAAGGTTACTAGTTCGGTAATAGCGGTTAGTTTATGTAAAAAGGGTAAAGCTATTAGGTTGTAAATAGCTTCGTGCGAAAATGGCTGCGTAAAGTGGTTTTTCTTTTTACTTTTATTAAGTCGTACGGAAAGCCCTATTTTTGCAAGCATTAAAACGCCTTTTTTTTTTTTTTTGCTTTTTTTTTCCTGCATAATAATAACACACTTTTTACTACGATTTTAACCTCGCTCGTTTTTTTAATCGCGCGACTTTTAACCTTTCCTTTTTTTTAATATTTAATTATAATCGATCGTCGCGTTTCGTACGTTAACGCTTTACGCGCGCGCCTTTTCGTTCCCACGCTTTCGATTGTTTTTCCGGATCGCACGATGTTTTTTTTTGCCTGTTATTTAGTTTAGCGTTTCGGCGTTTACCGTTTACACTTTTTTAAGTGCGATTAGCATTCGTATCGATAGCGAGGGTGCGATTTAACTGCGTTTTTTACCAGTTCGTTTAGTAATTATTAGTTTATAACGGCTTTTAATATTAACGTACGTATTACTTTCTTTAGCTTTTTTTTTCGCACGAAATTAACTTTTTTATTTTTTTTATTTATTTTGAAAAACGCTAGCTCGCCGCTTTGCCATCGCACGGTATTAAGGTTTAAATAAACGTTACGGACCCAAATATAACGTTTAACGAGCGTATTATGCTTTTAGTGGTTAAAATCGTACGGCGCGAGTTGTACTTTTATGCGGTTTTAATCCATTCGCGTAAAACTTTAATTCGCCGTTATTTTTAAAAGTGCGGCAATTTTAACACCATTTTGCGCTTTTTTCGCTACGTGCAAATTCGTAGCTTTTAAAACGGAGTTTGCTTAAATTATATTTAATAATCGCACGGTTAAAATTGCGGATATGCTCGTGTTAAATCGGCGTTTTTAAGCTCGTTCGTTAAAAGCTTAAACCGGGGTAATAAGTTTAATAGTAGTAATAGCGGTAAAAGTGCGGCTAATTTTAAAAGTCGTATAATACCGCTATTAAAGCAGTTGCTTCGTTCCGGTTTAGCTGGTTTTAATTTAGGTTGTAAAGTTATTTTAATTAAGGATTAATCGTGCGAAATGGTTTTTATTTTTGTTTTATATTCGGGAAAACGGGTATTTTTTTTCGTGCGATGCTTTTTGCTAAATCTTTTTTTTTAAAACGGGATTAGTAGTAATTAAGGTTTTATACGAAGCTAAATAATAGAAATTTTTTTTTTTTAATTTTTTTTCCTTTTTTATTTCGTTCGATATATGCTTTAACTTTAATAATCGCACGATTTGTCGAAATTAAAGGTTAATAAAGCGTTGTTTAAATTCTTTTTCGTTAAAGCGTTAATTGGGTTATTTTGTTTATCGATTTAACAAATTTTAAAAATTTCCCGTTTTTTCGTATAATTCCCGGAATAATATAATGTCGATTATTAGTTTTTTTTCCGTCGTGCTTTTAAACTTAACCAGGCATTTGTATAATAACTTCGAATTTGTGCAAACGATAGTTAAAATTCGTACGGCATTTAAAATAAATGTAATTTGTTTTAATGTCGTGCTAAATGCAAATCCATTATCGAAACCGGTTGTTATTTCGTATAACTCGTTGGTTAAAACGCTACGTGTAACTCGTTTGCATTTAATCGAAAACCAATGCAAAATGTTTTTTTATAAAATTTTTTCATTTTTATAAAATCCGTTTTTTTTTACTAAAACGATTAAATACCCGAATTGTAATGTTAAGTTTTTATTATTAGCGAAAAATCCGTCCGCAAAAATAAACAGCATCGTACGGTTTAAGTTTAAAAGTAGGTAAGTAAATCCTCGCTATGCGTTATCCATTTGCTATTGCAATTGTTTACTTAAGTTAGCAATATTGTTTTTATTTAGCGAGCTTATTTGAGCGGCAATTAATAAATCGTACGCTGCTTTAATTAACAAATGGTTGCTATATATGCGCTTCGTACACGTTAAACAACATATTATTAAACTGCATTTTTAACTTTTAAATCGATAAGTTAAAGTTATGCCAGTTATCCTTTTTGCACGATAGTAATCTTTTTTTTTAAAGTTAACCTTTGCATTTATTTTAAGTCGTTATTATCGTACAAAGGTTAAAACCTTTTATAGTTTTGGAAAAATGCGTCGAATTTTATTTCCTCCGTGCTTAGGTTTTTACACGCTTAAAGGAATTTTTGCTTCGCGCTGTTTCGTTTTTTTGCAGGTGGTTAGTTAACCAGCAGCCATTTCTTTTGCATACGTAGCACCGTTTGGTTATGCGAGGTTAAAAGCTGGCCGTGCGAGGTTAAAAGTTAGCTTTAAGTTTAAAACCGCTTTAGCCCGTCCTTCGAAACGAAGGGTTGCTTATGCGAGGCTTTTAATTGTTATAATAGCGCTTATTCGTGTAATTAGCGTTATGCGGAGCGTTTTTTAATAAGTATTAGTTTTTGCTTATGCGATTTATAGCCATTTAAAAAAATGCTCGCAGGTCGGCGAATAAAGCTTTGCACGTTTCTTTTTGGGTAAAAAAGGCGCTTTCCAATTTTGGGACGCCACGGTAAGCTTATACAACCGTAATGTGCAAAGCGATTTCGCTTTAACAGCTTTTACCTAATGCTTTTTATACAAGCTGGAATTTATTAAGCATGGTTTTTAACATTTCGAGCAATGTTTTATTTACATGGTTTTGATTTATTCGTACGAAGGTAATTGTTATTTAATCCGTTTAATATTACGTATAGTTTAATTTCGAATTAAAATGTGTGTTTAAAAAGATATACATTTTATCCTACCGTTTGTTCGGTTCGATATGGTTAATGTAAAAGTTTTCCGTACGATTTAACAAAATGTTAAGAAAAATAGCGTGGTATTAGTTTTTTTCAATTTAACATTTTTAATAAAATTTAACGAAAATCCTTACTTTGTCGAATAAAATATCGTACGGTTTGCCCGTGTAGTTCCGTGCAAATTTCCATCCTTTTTAAAAAGCCAAAATTTTAACTGGTTTTAAAAAATAGTTATATACCGGCATAATTAGTAAAAGGTTATATTTTATTACGGGTTAAACTGTTTAAACTCGTGGTTTTTTTAAAAACTAAAAAAATGTTCGAATTTTTTATATCGTGCTAGCTTTAAAAGGAATAATTTTAAATGCTTAAATTGGTTTAAACGTTTAAATTGCTTTTTATACGAACTCCGTTTCGTTTTTTTAGTTCGTTTCGACCGTCGGAACGATCGTGCGAACCGTTTTTCCAAAAGGTATTTAAATTTAGTTTAAAAATAGTAATGGTTAACGGGGTTATTATGTTTAAAGTGGTTGCCATGTAAACGAAAGGGTTTTTAGCGAAGTTCGATTTAAAATCCGTACGAGCTGCTTAATGTAGCTATCGCTAAAAATGTCGATACCGTTTCCGTATAACAATTAAAGCATCCTTTTTTAAAATACTTTACTTATTTAATCGAAGTAAAATATTTCTTAATTTCGAAAAACTTTTCGAAATATATCGCGTAGCTTTTTTCTTTTAACATTAAGCTAACTAAATTCCATTATAAATTATGCGAAATACGTAAAAAGGTGATTTTTATCCCAAACGCGGGATAAGTTGTACAAAGTTTTTTAAAACTCGGTAACGTGTAACGTTTTTATATAAAAATAGCAATGCCGCTTTTTTATCCCATTTTTTCGTACGTAATTTCGTTATCTCTCGTCGTCGCTTTTTTTAATAAAAGATTTGTTTATTTAGGTAGTTTTATCAATTTTGTTAAACTGGTAATAATTAGTTAAAGTGTTTTTGTTAGCCTAGCAGCAGTTTTAAAATTGGGTGTTTCGTCCTCGCTTAATATAATAATCGTACAAAGTTAGGGATTAAAATGGTTACGGGTTATAAAAAAGGAAAAAAGGATAAAAGGAAATGTATTAACGAAATGCGCGGCGGCGCGCGATTTTTTTCCTTACTCGAGCGATTTTTTTTAAGCAGTTAAAGTTGTATTTAATAGCTCCAAAGCTTCGCATAAGCTTAGTGTTAAATCTGCTTAAAGTTCCCTTTTTTTAATAAAAAAAGTTGTTTAATATAATAAACCTAGCCATTAGGTGGTCGCCAGTAAAGGTTAAAATGATATTATTTTAAAAAATAAGGGGAAGAAAAAAAGGCTATGGAAAGGTTATATAGTTCCTATATATATACGAGTTAACTTAAAAGTAACCCTTAAACTGTTACTTTCGTGCCTAAAGCACGGAATTATAACATAGCCGCCTTTTTCGGGCTCGCCTTTTTTAATTGTTTCGTTTTTTCCCCTTTTTTCACGCGCACCGTTAGTATAAGTGGCTCGTTTATTAAAAGGCCTCGTGCCGTATTAAAAGGTGTTATTAGTATATTCGGCCCCGGGTCGGCCTTTAGGTAAGTGTTTAAGTCCTTTGTATTTTAACTCGGGCGTTCTTTTTTTTTTATCGGTAGCGACGGTTTGCTTTTCGGTTGCCTCGTAGTTTTTAATTGCTTCGCTTTTTCTTTTCCTTCCTTATATTTGCCTTTGGTTATTTCGCGTAACTTATTTCTCCTTTTTGCGATTTCGCTTTTACTAAAAAAAATTTCTCGCTCGTTATCGTTTCGATTTTAGCTTTTCGTTTTAACCATTTCCGTTTTTCCTCCGCTTTTCCTAGTGTTTGTTAATAGTTTTCGTTTTTTGCCCGTTACGGCTTCGTTTTCGCTTTATTTCGCCGCCGTCGTTTTGCCTTTTTATGCGATTCCGTTTTTAGCTTTAGTTTTTTTCGCATTTATCGCGCTTTTATTTCGTTACGAACGCTAACTTCCACTCGCACGTTTTCCACGATATTTATTACCGTTACCGCTTTTTTTCCCTTTTTAACGGTGGTAGCGGCGATTCGTTCGAACGTGTAAGTTTTTCCGCGCTTGTTTATTATCCGTATTTAACCTATTATATTTTTTTTAACATAAACGCAATAAAAGCCGTCGCGTTACCGACGCGATTAACTTAACAAGTAACTCGTTAAACGAAAAGCACGCGGCTTTCGTTTATTAAACGTACAAATGCGACGCGTGCTTCCAAAAGTCGAAAGTTATTCAGGTCGTAATTTGCAAAAAAGTACCGACCCGGATAAGCTTACGACCGCTACCGTAAAGGAAAAACAACGGGCTATAATACCTCCAATGCTGCTTACGCTTTAAACTTTGCCTTTCGCCGTGCTTAACGTAACCTTTTTGCTATAACGACCAATAATCGACATATTTTCACGCTTAGCGTCTTTTTCGGCAAAAGCTCGCGATTAATCTTTATTTGCGAGTATTTTATTACTTACCAATATTAATCGTAATTTTTTAAGGAAATTAACGCGAATTTCGACTGTTAGCATATTTAAAATGCCGACCCCGCGCAAAACGCTTTAGTTTTTAGCAATAAGGCTAATACTTTTTCCCGTTATAGCAATTAAAACTAATAGCTTATAAATACGCTTATTCGTAGCTTTAGCTTTATGCAAATAATTAGCCCTTTTGTTAGTAAAAGTGTTACTCCTGTCCGGGGCCCGAAGCTTTCCCATAGTGATACACAAAGATCTATAAATCTGGAGGGTTTTTGTATTGTGCATATTTTGGGAAGGAATTTAATTATAAAAAGGGGATTGGAAAATCCCCTTTTATATGCTTGTGGGAGCGCACGGGCCTTGGGCCCGTTGCTTTACGAGGTGTGGAGTTTATCCCGGTGCACGCGCTAATTATGTGGATTAACACCTTCCTCGTATACTTTTAATAATAGCGTTGTTAATCGTTTGCAAAAATTTTAAATAAAAGCGGAGCGTTGCGTTAAAACGCGCGATAACCAGCTTATTAACGTTATTATTTAAATGGTTAGTAATAACCGTGTTTAATTTAGTAAAAGCTCGGCGCGTTATCGCTTTATTTATTATTTTAGCTCGAGCTGTCGTAAATCGTCGCTTTTTTTTCGTACCGCCCGGCATTGTAAAAAACGTCGTCGTTGCCGGGATATTAATCGCAGCGGCGGCAGCTCGTTTTCCCGTCGGTACCGTTTCCTTTTTTAGTTTAAAAAAGAGAAATCTTTTAACGATAAAACGCGTTTTAATTCCGCTTTCCTTCCGTATTATGCGCCCAGGTTTTTTTTTAAAGTTGGGTTTTAAGCATGGTAATGGCTTATCGTGCTAAGGCTTTTTTTTATTTTCGTGTTTAAGCCGGCGCGCTTTAACTTCGGCGTTCGTTTTTATTTTTTTTCGTTAAATTTCCGAAGTTAGCGCGCTTTTTATTTTTTATCGCATCGTTCGTAGTTATAATTAAATTGGAAGTCGTTTTAGCTTCGTACTTTTATATAGTGCGCGCTCGTTCGCTTCCCGGCTTTTCCTTATTTTTAAATAGTTAAATACCCGTAACGCGCCTTTTTTATTTACGCAACGCCGCCGTTTACTTTTTTTTTACTTCGCAGTTCGAAACCGTTTTAAATGCGCGCGTTCCCTTATTACGTTTTAAAGTTTACTATTACCGTTATATTTTTAAAATTTTCCAATAGGTTTTAATTCGTTTTATCCTATTGTACTTATTTTATTAATATTTGCTTTTTTTTACTTTTTAGCGTTTTTTACTATTAAAATCTTTTTTACGAACCACTTTTTCCAAGGTTCGGTATTTTTTAATAATAGGATTAAAACGGGGTTTAATTATATATTTGTATTTATTTATAGCGAAAGCGGGTTATTCGCTACTCGTTCGATTAATTTAACGTAAAAAGTGGGGTAAATGCTTTTAAGCATATTTAATGTAATAATAAAGGAAGTTAAAACCGCGACCATTTCGTATTTATTTACTATTTAATTTAACTTTTTATTAAAGCGGTTTGTTTTAATATTACGAAAAAATAGATAAACTTTATCTTTTATTTTGTATTTTTCGGCCGGGCGGCGAAATTTGTTCGTTTAAAACTTTTATTATTACGCGAATGCCGCGGTTATTATAGCAAGTTTTAATCCTTCGCGTAAATGGGTTAGGAAAACGAAAACGCGCTTTTTTTTACTAGCTTTAAACGCGTTATTTAGTAAAAAGGATATTGGGATCGGGTTAATATCGAATCCAAAAAGTAAACGGTTAAAGTTATATTTCGTAATAATTGAATTTTTATTATTAAACGCGAATTAGCAAACGTTAAAATGTTATAACTAATCGGTTTACGCGAAAGTGATAAAATAACGTAAATAATGCTAAACCTTTTAATTTATTCGTTTTATATCCCCGTTTTTTTAAAGTGGAAGAATATAAAAAGCAATTATTCGATTTCCATTTAAAAGTATAGTTTTATTTAAAAATTTCCGACTTAATTCGAACTTTTATCGGATATAATACTGTTTAAAAAGCTACGAAATCGCTATTAAATAAAACGGAATTTTATTATATATTTTTTTGCTTTTATGTTATGTATAACTTTTAATTGGATATATTTTAATAACTTATTAATAATTACTATTAAATATTTCGGTTTTTTTTAATAGCGGAAAACTTTATTATAAAATTTATCGAAATGTTTTTTTAAAACTGGTTTAAAACCGGGAAAAGGCGTAATAACCTTTATTTATATTATCGTAATGGGCGGGATTTGCGGCATATATCGTAATTGCAAACAAATTATACCACATTTTATAACATCTCATTTTAATAGTAATTCCAGCATAAAACGGCGAATATGTTATTCCGACCCGCGTAGTTTACGATTAAAAAAGCGTGTATTTTTTAAATTAAAATGGTAATTAATAATTTTTAAACTAGAAATTATAACCGCTTTTTATATTAAAATATTTTTTATGCATTAATTTCGTAATTTGCTACTTGCGTTTTTAGATTAGCTTTAAAAGGAAAACTGTGCGCATTTTGTTAAACTATTACAAGTTTATATTTATATATTTTATCGCGGCGTAACCTTTCGTTTTATAAATTTGCTAAAGCTTATTCGCGGAAAATAATAGCTTTCGTTAAAAAAGGTATAGCGTAAATATGGCTTTATATTAATAATTAATCCGGGTTAAATGCTAAGGTTTTTTTTCGTATCGGCGTAATTTTATTATAAGTTTAATTCGGGGATAAAATGGTTATAAATACGAAATTAATATGGAATTTTGCTAGCGTTATGCTTTAACCGGGTTGCATTAGTTATAATAGCGTTATTTTGCGTATTTTTCCTTTTTGGTTTTATTTTTTCGGTAATAACACGTTCGGTAATATTAGGTATTTCCCTAATCGGTATTGCAAATTATAATTAAATTTCGCTAATATTTCCGTTTAACGCATTTATTTTTCGGACATTTTTCGGGGTTTAAAAAATATTTTAAACCTTTATAATTTATAAAAATTAGGAACGGTTTAAACATATTTCGTAATTTTACGTTTTAAATTTTTAAGCATTTTATTACCGTTAAAAGTTTTTTATTATAAATAATAAAATTGCGTTATACGTCGTTTAATTTAGCGAAATGGTAAGCAATTAATAATTATAAACCGTTTTTCCCTTTTTAAAATAAGCAACCTTTTAAAGCCGTTCCGGAAAAGTTTAATTTTAACCTCGTATTTTATTTTAAATCCTATTATATTAGCACGGGTATTTAAAAAACCCTAGTTTTAACCGCTTAAATATTATGTCGATTTTAAAATCCTATTAGTACGAAGTTCCTTTTTTAATTAAAACTACTAATAGCGTAGTTAATTTTAAATATTTATCGATAAAATTTCGGTAAAAATTAGCAAAGCTAAAAAAGTTGCGAAATTTTTTAAATTTTTTTAACGCTTTTTAATTACGGATCGCGCGGATTTTCTTTTAGGTCGGTTTGGATTCCCTTTTTTATTTTAACTATAAACCTTAAATATTTAACTTTTTACATTGCGAAATCGCTTTTTCCAGGTTTAAATTTAACCCGGCGTTTTTTAACTAACGGAAAACTTTTTTCACTTTTTTTATATAATTTTTGCGAAATCCTAAGGAAAAAATAAGCACGTTATTTAAATTTGCTAATACGAAATCGTTAAAAATATCGCTTAAAATACCGTTAATATAAAGTTAAAACGTTATTAAAGCTTTTATAAAACCGAACGGGCATATTAGCTATTCGAATAATTCGAATCGTATTTAAAACGGTATTAAATGTTTTTCGCTTTTTACTACCCGGATTTTGTAAAAAGCGGAGTGTTTTTTTTATTAACGGTAAAAAGTAGCGATTTTGGAATGTAATCGCGTTAAATGTACGGTAATCCACGTATAAACGCTAGCTTTTTAACTATTTGCGTACTATTAAAACAAGCGCGGTTGCCGGGGATAAGTTAACGTGGATCCAGCTTTTATCCATTAGGTTAGTAATTTGTTTGCGCAGTTTTAAAAGTTATTCTTTCGGCATATTATATAAGCGTTTTTAAAAAAGGTTTAAAATAAAACCGTTTCGTTTTTTATTAGTTTAATATAATGGTTTAAGTTCCCCTAGTATAAAAACAACCCTAATACTTTCGTTTTATCGAAAAGGCCGGCGAATTTCGCTAATTTTTAAAGCAATTTAAATTTTAACCGGTTAAACGGTGGTATTTTAGCGATAAACTGTAATATTCGTATTATTTCTTTTAAAAAGGTAGATATAAACTCGTAATTTTGTTAAAAGTTTCGTTGCTATTTTCGGCAAATTACGGCGAAAATACTGCCGATAATTACCGGGAATTTCTCCAAAGTTAATCGGGTTTTCACTTTTTTAATTACAAATTAACTTATTACCTTTATTTATAAATAGCTTAAAACCGCGTTAAAAGTAACTTATTCGCGTTTATTTACGAAAGTTAAAAAATAACGTTTCGTAATATACCTGGAATAATGTAAAATAAAATAAGCTTTATTTAGCCATTTATATCCATTTTACATTTAATAAAATACTTAATAGCTAACCGGGATTTGCTTAAACCGTTCCCAGTTATTAAATTTATAAAGTCGTATTTTTTCGATTTGAAATTTTATCGCAAATTTCTCGCTTATTACCGCGTAATATTCGCATTTTAAATCCATTTATGCATTAATAAATTGGGAAAAGATAAATAAATCGGAATTAAAAAGGGGGGTTATGTATGCTTCGTTCGATTTTTTTTAATTCGTTTTTTCACTTTTTTTTTAAATAGCTTATTAGTTGCAATTTATATCCGCTGCCGCAATTTCCCTTTTTAATTAAATCTTTTATTAAAGGCTACTTTTTTCCCCTTTCGGTACCGGTGTTTTAGGTCGGGGTTAACTTAGCTTTTTTTAGCCGTACCGCGTTTCGGTACCGACAAACTCGTCGCTCGTATTTTTTACTTTATAATTTAAACACGCCCGAACTCCCGTTACCGTTGGAATTTTTCCTGGGATACATAAAAAGCGCGTAGTTTACGTGGTGGTTATTTATTAATATAAACCGCGTTAACGCTTATTATCGGGGTATTTTCCGTACCTTTTTTAATACAAAACCGGGGGGTTATAATGCTTTTTTACCGAATTTATTATTTAAATGGATCGTTTTTAATGCTTATGCAATACGTTTATATACCGTTACCACTTTTAAATAAAAGGTAGTATCGTGCGAGCCCGTTACCGCCGTTAAACAAATGCGGTTAAAAATGCGAAAGCGGAAGTAATTAATTTTAATTTCGTTCGCCCATTTTAATTCGCTAGCGAATGCTAGTAATATTTCGAAATTTACGTAAAAATAAATAAACGTTTAGCCTGGTTTTATCCGGCAAACTTTTAATTTCGTTAAAGTTTAAGCTTTTTTATAAAGGTTATTAAAAATTAAAATGGAAAATAAAATCGGCTAAGTTATACGTGCTATTTAATTTTTCGATTTCGTAATAAAAGCGTACCACATTTTAAATGCTTAAAGTTAAATACGCCTAAATGTATTCGAATTTATCGCGGTTATTCCCGATAAACTCCGCGTTGTAATTAAACTTATACTTAACCGCGTTTTTTAAACGTTAAAACCGCTTTTATCGCCGGCGTATAAAGTCGGGTTTTTAAAAAGCAGCCGTTTCGGTGCGAAAAGTGTTACGTATGCGGTTAAAGTTAGTTTTTTTATTCCGTTATTACCCGCGTAATATCGTTACGATGGTCGACGAAAAGTTTATTAACGTCGTTTTGGAACTTTTATTAATTAAATTCGGCCGCGGCTAATCGTGCTTGGAAATTCGCAATAGTAACGAATAGCGAGCTTTGTAAAAAAGGTTAAAGTATTAAAGGTAAAAGTTAAGCCCTCGTCGTTATTCGTGGTATTTAGTGTTATTATTATATAATCCCTTTTAATAGGAAAAGATTTTTTAAAAATGTAATAAACTTAGCCATTAGGTAGTCGCTAATAGGGGTTAAAATAATGTTATTTTAAAAAATAAAAAGGAAAAAAAAAGGTTATAAAAAAGGTTATATGGTTTTTATATATATACGAGTTAGTTTAAAGGTAACTTTTAAGCTATTACTTTCGTGCTTAAAGCACGGAATTATAACATTTAAACAAAAGCGTAATTATTTTATTAACGCGTTTACGATTAGGAAATTAAAAAACTTTCGTACGTTATAGCAGCTTTTCGTTAATAAATGCGAATTACCTTTTTACGTTGTTAATTTGTAAGTTAAAATACTTATTAAGTTAAACTTGCTTATTAATTAGTATTTATAACATTCGTACCGGTACCGGTTTTTGGGGTGAAAAAGCTTCCTAGTTTATATATTTTAAAAAGCTGTTTGTTTTTTAAATATAAAAAAAGGCTCGTTATGCGAACCTCGCCGGATATATGTATTTCGTAACGGAAGCCGCGGCGTGCAATTGTACGAAGCCACTTCCAGTATCGAGATTTAACTTGCGACTCGCACAGCTTTCGTATATAACGATATAACCGGTAATTTCCGCGTTAAAACCTTCGTGTTAAAAAACGTTGTTTTCCGTTACGAAGCGCCAAATCGTAAATCCACTGCATCCGTTAGTAACTTTATGCGACTTTTAATTGCACTTTTAACAATTAATATATTTTTAAAAAGTGGTTAAAGCTTTTAAAAAGCCGAGAAAATAACGGTTTATTTAAATAAACCGTATCGGGTGCGGAAAGCGGTTATATATTTGTAGCCCTTTTTAACCTAAATTTTTTAAAAAGCTTAAATCACATTTTTTTTTAATTAACTAGCGAGCGTTAGTTAAACTGCGAAAAGTGTCGGAAATAAGCGGGAAAAAGTACGGGTCGGGTTATAAAATGGCATTTAAGCTTTAATAATTGCAATAAAAGCGCAACCCTCCGCCCGGTTTTCGCACGAATAAAATAAAAGCTTTAACGGGGGAATTGCTAGCCCGGATAAATCCTTTATTAAGCAGGTTTTAAAACGTCGTTTTTAATACTAAAAGTTCTTTCCGCGACATATTATATAGGATTTTTAAAGTAAAAAAAGCTTAACTTCGTTAACTTTTTTTTTAAAATTTTTATTTCGTGGTTTACGCTTAGTTTGTGCGGGTTTAACTTATTTGCTTTTTGCTTTATAAATAACGGGAATAAATCGTAAAATTCCCGCGGAATAAACTGTTAGGATTAATGCTAAAAGTAATATAAGGAAAAGGATTGTATTAAAGGCATGCTACCTATTAGGAATTCCTATAACTAGCGTAAGGGAAAAAAGGCCCTTATATAAATAAATAAAGTTATATATATACCGCACTTATATATAAATAAGTGCGGGGTAAGCGTTTCACTTACAAGGTAAGTAAAACACTTACAAGGTAAGTATAAACCTTAAATCACGCTATACGACGTAATTAATAACTTTAATATCTTAGTGCATTATATGCATTAACATAAACTTCCGTAATTAAGCTTTCGTTTTAAAAACCTTTTTTTTAATGCTTTTTTAACGTTAAATATAAAAGCCGTAAAAACGCAGCTCGCGTTACAAATTCCTTTTTCGTAACCGCGATTAATTTGTAATGTTAAACGAACGTAATTATTTGTATTTTTGCCACGTTCGCTTTTGCTTTTTTTTCGCAACCGTTTTTTCGAAAGTAAATAGCGCATTTAAAAGCGCGTTTTTCTTACTTATATTTTCGATATATATAAAATAAATGCCGTTTAATAATGTATTAGTTATAACTTTTCAAAATAATTATTAGTAAGTAACTTAGTATTATATAAGCGTAAACCTTTTTTTTACACCGGTTTTCGTTTTTAAAAAGAAATAAATAATTTTTAAATTACTTTTCTTTTTTTTATAATGGCTTTTTTTAACGTTTTTAGCGAAATCCGGTAAGTAAGCAATTTCGTTTTAACGGCGGCGTTTTTATTAATAATTACGTAATATTCGTAACTTTTATTTATAAATGCGTTAAACAATTTTATATTAACGTGGTTTACAAAAAAGTAAAACATTTAAAAAAGTAAAACACGCGACGCGATATCGTAACACATTTTTATTTACGGCCAATTTTTTTACTTACAAATATAACGAAATAAAATAAAAAAACGTCGGGTAATTTTTACCTTTTAAACTTTGCAATCCAATTTAAAATTAAACATTCGAAACGTTGTAAAACTTTATTCGGTTTTCCACGCGATTTTAACGCGTCGAAAACGCGGCCGACTTGCTCGATGCGACAATATGTTTAAATTACGAAAATTAACGGAATTTAAAAAGAAAACTCATATTAAATACATATTTAAGCTGGATTTTCGCTCATTTCCTCCCCGGCTTTTTAATGTTAAAAATATAGCTAACCGATTGCTTGCTAAACGCGACGTAAACGCCGTCGGCAAAAACTAAATCGCGAACTTTTTTTAAACGCCGCGTAAAGCTCGGCACGCGTTAAATTCGAAAATACAATTATTAAAAAGCTAAATGCGAAAATCCTAAGCTCGTTTTTACATAATTTAACCTTATACGGAATATTGTTATTAACTATGGCATTTTGGATAACGATATTTATAATTTCGACGAAATTGGCTGTTTTATAAGCATAATCGCCGCCGTTATAATTATTATAACATTAAAAGGCCGTAATAAAGCAAAACTGGTTTAATTTAATAACCGGGAATAGGTTATAATTATTTAAAAGGTTAATTATTACGGTTAAACGGTTTTTTTTTATATATCGTTAAAAGGCAGTGCTATTTAGCTAATCGGTATTTTAAAAAACGACTTTTCACGCAATTAGGTTATTATAACAAACGTTAACGGGTGTGGATTACAAATAACTTTTAGCTTAAAATGGATTTAGCATTTCGATAAACATATTACAACTCGTTTTTATAAAGTCCTATCGTTTATTAATGCTAAACGGTTATAAAAGTTACCATTTAACGGATTTTAAACTTTACCATTAAAAAATAATATATATTACGCTTTATATGCCTTCGCATTCGTTTTACTTCTTTTAACCGCTTAATGTTAAATGCTTCGGCTTGATAAAAAAAGCGTACAGTTAACAAATCGAAAACGTAATAAAGTTATACGTTAATTACGTTTTTTCGGCGTTTAAAGCGGCATTATTTAACTTTATAACCGAAATAAACATTTAAAAAAGCTTTCGAAAGTTAACTGCTTTTTTCAATTCGAATTCGGTTTTAAAAAAGCTGGATGTAAAGTTACGAATTTTAACTTCTTTAAAAACGCTTTTAAATAACCCCGAACTTTAAACTTTTAAAACGCCGCGAACAGTTAAAAAAGCAACTTTGTAATTCGAATATATTAAAACTCGGATTTTTAATTACTAAAGCAGCTTTTTAATACCTATGTTAATAGTTATAAACCAGCTTGCGAAAAGGACGAATTCGATTATGCATTAAGTGGCCCTTTTTAAAGCCGAAATTGCTTTACTACGCAAAGCGAACGAAGCATTAAACAAACGCCGAAAAAAAAAAAAACACGTGTTTAATTCGAAAGGTTATTTACCGTCGAAAAGGTACGAAATGTTTTAAACTAGTAAAAGCTAAATAAATAATTACAGTAAAAAATGCGCGATTATAAAGGTTAAAAAAGGAAAGCGACGACGATTTGTCGGCGATATGGCATTTTGCGGTAAAATTGGACACAATACGCGCATTTGTTAAAAGGAAGTAGGAATGTCCGATATATACAATTCCGAATAGTTTAAATAAATTCCTGGCGTTTTTGGGTTAGCATGCGCGTCGATTGTTTAAAAAGAGCGATTAAGTGTTGCACTCGTTTAAATAGTGCACTTGCTTATAAACCACGTTAATTTAAGTATTAAAAGTTATATTAATTTAACTTTTAATAATAAAAGGGATTAAAAAAATAATTAAAAAAAGATTTACGAAAGGGATATATTAAACTTTTTGATTTTTTAATAGGATACGGGATTTATAAAGGAAAAAAATGGAACGGAGCGAATGTGTGTCGATTACCGCTTATTAAACGAAATTACAATTAAAAATCGGTATTTTTTGCTTTTTATTAACGAATTACGAAATAAGCTTAATAAAGCTTAATATTTTACAGCTTTAAATTTACGGAAAGCTTATAACTTAATACGGATTAAAAAAGGTTAAAAGTGGTTAACGGCTTTTAAAATAAAGCTTAAATGCTACGAGTTTTTAATAATAACCTTTAGTTTTACTAATGCATTAGCTACGTTTTAAAGGATAATTAACCGTATATTGCGAAAGTACTTTAACATTTTCGTTTTTGCGTATTTGGATAATATTTTAATTTTTCGGAAACGATAAAAAAGCATAAGTAGCACGTATATAAAGTGCTTTAAAAGCTGCTTAACGTAAAGCTTTTCGTTAAGTTAAACAAGTGCAAATAGTATATATAAAAAGTTACTGTTTTAAAGTTTGTAATTAAATTAGGACAAATTTATATAAATTTTAACAAAATCGAAAAAGTTAAAAAATAGTTTGTATTTAAAAACGTTACGAAAGTATAAAAGTTTTTAAGATTTTTAAACTTTTACGAACGGTTTATTCGTAGTTATAGCAAGATCGCTATACTATTTACAAACCTTATTAAAAATAACTATTAGTTTTATTAAAAAAGGCAAAAATAAAAGGCTTTCGAGCAATTATAAAACGCCGTAGTAAAAAAACCAATGCTAGCATTTTCGAACTTAAAAAAACCTTTCGAAATCGAAATTAACGCGTTGAATTACGCGATTAATAGCTAACTCGGATAACGAAACGATTAAAAACTGTTGCACTTTTGCGCATTTTTTTCGTAAAAGTTAAATAAATTTAAATTAAATTACTAAATCCACGATAAAAACTTTTAACAATTATTTAAGTATTTGAAAAATAGCGATTACACTTTTATAAAGCTAAACATTAGGTTATAATATATATAAACTATAAAAATTTAACACATTTTACTATTAATAAAAACTTAAATAAACGATAAATTCGTTAAACGAGTTTTTATAAAACTACAATATTCGAATCGAGTATTAAAAAGGGTCGGAAAACGGTCGGGCGGACGTTTTACACCGATAACCGAATTATTAAGTCGTAATACTTAAAAAAATACGGGTAATTTTAACGGAAGAACTAAACGGACTTTTAATCCCGTTATAAAAGATATTCGTTAAAACGGTCCAATAAGGAAAAGTTTAACCCCCGGAAAGGATTTAATAAATTTATAACTAGTTAGCACATAGCTATTAAAACGTAACCAAAACGTAAAAACGGTTATAATAATACTACAAATTCGCGGAAATTTAAGCCGAAATATAAAACGCAATAAAAAATTACGAAAGTTGTGGTAAAAACAAAGCTAACAAGTATAAACCATATGGGTTTTTGCAATTTTTGCCGGCGTTTAACGAAATATAGCAAAAAGTTATTATAAATTTTGTTATTAAACTTTCCTAATTTAAAAAACCTATAATTAAAGTTAAATACGATAATATATTAGTAATAATGGATAAGTTTACCAAATACGCTTTATTTTTACTATATAAAAAAGCAGCGACGTTAAAAAGCTAACGTACGTTTTTATTAAACACGTAATAGCGGAATACGGCACGCTAAACCGCTTAATTATAAATAAAAATAAGCTATTTATAAGCAAGTTTTAAAAAAAGCTTATAAATAAACTAAAAGCAAAACACTTTTTATTTATAATTTACCACTTTTAAATAAATGGATAAACGAAACGAATAAATTAAACTATAAAATAGTATTTACGTTATTACGTTAATTATAAATAAAACGACTAGGTATAACTATTTCCTATAGCTTAAGTCGCTTATTTTAGGTTTATTTATAAAAGCATAAAAATTATACCGTTTTATGCGAATTACGGGTTTACGTTTATAGCGTATAAGGAATTTAAAACAGGAAAACATGCTTTAATAACGGAAATATAAGTAGTAAAGCTTATTAAACTATATAAACACTTTTAAGCAAAGCTAAAAAAAAAATGCGATACCGCATAGCTATTTAAGCAAAAAAAAAAAAAAAATCGAAAAACCGACTTTAAAAAGGGAAATAGCGTTTATCTTTTTCGACGCAATATTAAAACAAAACGATTAAACGATAAATTAAACTATAAAAAATTAAGACCTTTTAAAATGCTAAAAAAATTTCGAACGTAAATTACAAACTCCGGTTATTACCGACTATAAAATCCCACCCGGTTTTTTACGTTTTTTTGCTTAAACTAGCACCATTTGGCTTAAAATTAAACGAATTAATAAAAGTCGAGCTAAAAAACGAGTATAAAATCGATTTTTTTTTTAAATTATAAGCTAAAAAACAAGCTTAAAAAGTACTTAATTAAGTGAAAAGGTTACGGCTACGAAAAAAACACGTAGGAAAAAAAACGAACTTAAAAAATTGCTAAAAAGCTTTATAAAAACATCCGCAAAAACAATTATAAAAAGGTTAGCTAGTAAAAGAAAAGCTTTATACGGAGTTACTCGCTGCCGAGCGACGAGCGAATCCGTTTAAATGCACTTGGCGGAAATCGAACTTACGACTTTTGCAGGATTGCAAAAGCGGTACCCGTTATATTACAAGTTTAAAAAGATAGGTTAGTAAAAAGCGCATTTATTTAGTTTAAATAGGGAAAGCGAACTTACTAACCAGGTTAGCAAAAGAAAAAAGTCGAACCGACGACGCTAAATAAATGGTTAAACGAAACGACTTTTATTAAAGCTAAGGAAAATAAACAGGTTTAAGTTAGGGTTAACTTCAAATGTTTGCCAATTAAAAAAAACGGCAAAAGCTACGGATGGCTCGGGTTGCAAAGCAGCTTAGCAAGCTTTCCGATCGACCTTTTCCCGCTCGATACGCTTTAGCTTTTTTATAACGTTAATACCGCGTTAAATCGCGCGCATTTTTCTTTTAAACCACACTTTTTTTTGTTTTCGCAAACGTTCGAGTTTATTATCCAAAGCACGACGTTTTTCTTCCACCGTTTTAACCGTAATTTCCATTTGCTGGTGTTAAAAACCGATAAAGCGAAGTTGTTTAAAAGAAAAGCTTAAAATGTTATAACCCGTGCGGTTTTAACCGAAGCATTTTACACATCGAAACGAATTTTAAAAAAAGGCTTTACACTTTTTACGTTTTAAAACCTCCTAATAAAAAAAACAAAAAGGTATTTTAACGGTAAAAAAAAACAACTTAAACAAGTAGGTTTTTGCGCTAAAAGGTTTTTTTTCGCGAAAAGACGTTTTCGTATTATTACGACGCCCCGCGGAAAGGTGCGGGGCGACCGGAAGAAAAGGAAAGGCTAAAGCAGCCTTTATTAACGCTTTTAGTACGTAACTAAGCGACACGTAACTTAAACGGGGATATGTTAGTTATAAACATAGCTAACATATCCGGAAAAAATATATTAGTTATAAACATAGCCAACATATCCAAAAGAGATATGTTAACTATAAATATAGCTAATATATTTAAAAAAAATGCAAAATAGGCGACGGTTATAAAAAAGGAAGGATTTCCTACTATTTTAGGTAGCTTTTAATTAAAGCTTCGGCATTCGTTAACCTAAATTAGCTTTTAAGCATTTCCTAAGGCAAGCAATTAAATTATCCTTTTAAGTTACGTGTTTTTTTTGTTAACCAAACTAGCAATACTGTCTTATCCACTTTTAAAGTGCTTTACTTTAAAAGCAAACCTTTAATTATAACACGTACTCGATTAAACATTTCGTTAATTAAAAAAGGGAAAAGGAAATGGTAAAAAAGGAAAGTACTTACTAATTAACAAAAAGAAAGGCAGCAAAATACGATTAAAAAGATTTAGCTTAAAAAGGGAAACCTAATATTACGACTAGTATGCAAACTTTAAAACGCAAAGCGGGAGGGGCTTCAAATAGTGCTTTTACCCCGTATTACCAGCTAAGTTAATGCACCTTTTATCCGCCATCCCCCCTTTTGCCACCCATTTCCCTTATATAAACGCATTGTTTTTACAGCGCAATTAAAAATTAAATAAAAATCGGAAAAGTAAAAATGCTATATTAATCGATAGGCAAAAAAGAACGGCTTTTAAAAATTATATATTATATACGGTGGTTTTAAATATATGCTTTGTTATTTAAAAATAAAGTAAACAGTTGCAAAATGTTAGCGTTTGCTAACAAATTATATGCATTTTATAACATTTAAAAGATTTAAATAACTTTTTATTTATAAACGCAAATAAAATGCAATAAATTGTATAATATATGCAAAATTCGAAGTTTTTATATAATGAAAGTATATATTACGTAATACATATATTTACGGAAATAATGATATATTAAACAGTATATTACATAATAAAATCACCTTTTTTAAATATAAATTTGAAAAGAAATTATATAAATATAAAAATTTAATATTATATATATTTTATTATTAATAATAATTTAAAATTTACCCCGTTAAAATTTATCAATTATTTATAAAATTATTTTAATTTTTTTATTTACATATATTTTATATAAAATTTTTATCTTTTATATTTAAAGTTAAATTTTTTTATTACATATAGTATTAACAAAATAAGGCTACTGTATATAAAAAGCCCTTTTTTTCGCCTATCGAATAATATGGCATTTTATTTTTTCGACTTTTATTCGATTTTTAATAACGTTGTAAAACTAGTAAGTTTTTGCCCGTTTGTATTGGGGAAATAAGTGGCGAAGGTGGGGGTAGCGAACTGGGGGTGCACTAACTTAACTCGAAAGCACGTAAGTAGCTTACCTAAGCTAAATTTCTGGATTTTTAAGCAAAGCTATAAATCCAAAAAGATTTTTAGATTTTTAAATAAAGCTATAAATTTAAAAGGATTTTTGGATTTTTAAATAAAGCTACAAATCCAAAAAGCTATTAAGGTAAAAGCAGTGTGTATATAAAAGGTGGATTTCCTACTGCTTTAAATAGTTTTAATTAAAGCTTTTGCATTAATTAACCTAAGTTAACTTTTAGGCATCCTTTAAAGCAAGCAATTAAATCGTTCTTTTAATTACGTGTCTTTTTGCAAACCAGCTTAGCAGTACTGTTTTGCCCTTTCCTAAAATGCTTTACCTTAAAAGCAAACCCTAATTGTAACAGCTACTAACCACGGGCTAAAGCTCGTAGCTGTACTAATGGAAACCGACCTTTTAACACGGGGTTTGCTTAGCTTCCTTTTCGGCTTCCTTTCGCTTTACCTTTTTTAACTTTTCCATCGCGTTAATACCGCGCCGGATCGCGCGCATTTCTTTTTTAAACCACTTTTTTTTTGCTTTCGCAAACGGAAAAGTTCCCCTTGCTCCGTATAAATGTGCTTTTTAAAAATTTCGATTTTAGCTTTTAATTTCGCGTGTTATTTACTAATTTTTCGCAATTGTTTAAAAAAAAACCTAAAATGTCGCAAAAAGAACGGTTTTAACCAAAGCATTCCACGTACCGCGACGAGTTTTAAAAAAAGGCTTTGCACTTTTTACGCTTTAGGATTTCGTAATAAAAAAAGCAAAAAAGCATTTTAATAAAAGAAAAAAGGATTTAAGCAAACAGGTTTTTACGTTAAAAGGTTTTTTTCGCGAAAACCAGTTTTTATACCCGACTAAATATCCTATTAAGGTAAAAAGGATAAAAAATGGTAAGGAAAAAGGATATTTACTATTAATAAAAAGCGGGGCAGCGAAATATAACTAAAAAGGCTTAGCTTAAAAAAGGGAAACTTAATGTTACGATTAAACACAAAAGCCGGAGCGGGATAAAAGCCTAGTAGTTTAAAGCTTTAAAAAAATGCTAAATTTAATACACCTCCACCCGCTTTTAAAAAATCACGTAACTTAATAATTTACCTAAGCTAAATTTTTAAATTTTTAAATAAATCTATAAATTTAAAAGCATTTTTGGATTTTTGGATAAAGCTACAAATTTAAAAGCATTTTTAAATTTTTCAACAAAGCCACAAATTTAAAAGGGTTTTTAAATTTCCGGACAAAGCTATAAATCTAAAAATTAGTAAACCAAAAGCGTATATATAAAAAAATGGATTTCCTATTGCTTTAAATAGTTTAAGCTAAAGTTTTAGCATTAGTTAACTTAAGTTAGCTCCAAAGCATTCCTTTAGGCAAGCAATTAAACTATTGTCACCAAGCACTTTAACCTCCTAAAGCAACCCGTCGAAGTGTACTGTTTAGCATTTTTTTCTAAATGGCCTTACTTTAAAAGCAAAAGCCTGTTTGCAATAAAAGTACGGTAGTAAAACCGTACTTTCGATAAAAACAAACACGAAACGGATTCGCGGAAAAGTCGAAAAGACCTTTTCACTCGACCTTATTAACGGTTATTACATTAAAAAGCACGGTTTTTACCCCCATTAAATACCCAAATACGCAGTTACTCCTTATAGCTTATATAGGTTAAAAAGGGTAAATAAATAAATATAATATATGCTATTTCCTTATTATTTAATTTTGTTAATTTATTAAAATCCAACAAATCACGCAAATTAGCTAGTAATTTGTTTAATCTTACTGCTGCTCGGTACAAATCTTACAAATCACCCGTGTTTTACTTAAGCCTTGTCATAACCCTATGTGCCTCCATTTTTGGCTGCTTGAAAAGCAAGGCTAAAGCGGCACTTTTAAAACCCCTTTTTTTTAAAAGGTTGGCGTGCTAGTCGTAACAGTGTACCAAAGCATCGAAAAACGCTAGTAACAGCTAAACAGCAAAGTTTAAAAAATCCTAGCGCCGCATTACGAAAGCCATTCGATTACGTATAACCACTACCTTACGAACATGGTTAAAAAGGCTTAAGCGCAGCGCCGGTTTTAAGCTTTAAAAAAGGTAATAAAATCTTCCGTAACTAATACTTACGCGGCTTAAAAGCAGCCGCGTTTAATCGACCTTTTAAAGATAAAACGCAGGCGTGCAATTTGTCGTTTTTAAAACAATTGTCGTTTTTTAACGACATTTTTTCCCCATATAAATTAGCAGGAAATCGATGTACCACCGAAAAAATAAATCGCACGCTTAACTGCATGCCGCACGGGCCGGATCCAACTAACGCGTAAATATAACTTGCTATTTTTTTACGCGTAAAGCGATCGCGATCGCGGTTAGCAGGCTTTAATTAACCCTTCCGTACAAGGCTTTTTACTGCTTTGCCCTTTGTTTTTACGTTAAATCCCGCCCAAATAACCAAAATCCGGAACCAAACGAAGCTCGCTATAGTTTAAATCGTCGAGGCTCGGATTTTGGCCGTTATTGAAAACGTTAATTGCGGCCGGTTTAAAAGCGCGGCGCAAGCGGCGAAGCATTACGAATTGTGCCCCCGCCTCCTTCAAAAGCGCTTAAAGGCGTAAGCTCGCGCGAGATAACAGCGGGCATAATAAACGATTAACAATACTGAAAACCTTGCGTTTATTTATTTAAGCTAATTGGAAATAATCCACCGGTTAAAAAAGGCATTTAATCCAAATTTAACTGTATTTTAATAAGCTAATTTAACTTACTTTTTAAAAAACGCGATTACCGCTTTTGCAATAACCCACGCCGTTAACTCGATTTCCGCCGCCGATTTAAGCCGTTTTTAAACGAGGCTAGTAAAAAATGGTCGCAAAATTAGCTTAACGCTTATAAGCATTTTTTAAAACGTGCAAAAAGCCGGCCACAAGCTGTAAAAAAAGGCGCCGTTTAAAATAACTGGTGTTAAAAAAATGGTTTAATGCTTACGCGCAATGCGTCGAAAAGCATAAAAATTAAACCGGAAAACTTTTTGGAATTTTGATAAAATTAAATTTAAGGTTAGCGTATTCGAAGGAAACTTCGTTTAGTGTATACGGGATCGAAACGTGGTTTAAAACGATTTAAATTATCGAGCGCGTCGTAACGGTTATCGAAATTTGCGCGGCTTCGGGCTTAATAATCCTTCCGTTTGTAATCCTTTTGGTATTAATATTACCGGGAAGCATATTTTTAACTTTTTCGAACCGGGCACAAAGTTTACCATAAAACGAAAACGGCTGGATTAACGATTTTATTACGCTTAAATAGCTGGAGATTATTTTTTAAAAATACGAAACCGTTAAATCCTAACGAGTATAAACTATTACTAATCGATAATTACGGATTTTATTTTACTTTTAGCTTTTGGGAAAATTGCTAATAAGTAAAAATTATCCTTTCCCGCTTTTTTCGTATATAACGCATAAGTTTACAAACTTTTTAACGTCGGCGTTTTCTTTTTTTTAAAGCAGCGTATTAACGCGATTTCGCGTTACAAATCGAGTTTAGCGTTATTAATTACAACCGTTTAAAATTTTTAAACGGTTTTAAAAATATACGCCGATAAGCTTTTAAAATTAAGCACGATATAAATCGGCCTGGGTAAAATACGAGCTATTACCTTTAATTTCGAAGTTATTTTAAATAATTTAAAAATCCGCTTACTTTTGCTGAAATCCGCGTTAGTTTTTTTTTTAAAAAATCGGGTATATCCTAAATGCAACAAAGCAAATCCGACAAATTAAACGCCCGAGGTTAATTTTTACCCTTTTTTTTCGATAACGACGGCGAGCTTTTTACTTTATTAAAAAACGCCCTCGCGCGAATTTAATAACGCTGAATTGGAAAAAGCTAAAACTCCATCGCTTAATTTATCGGAAATTACCCTACGAAAGATTAGTTTAAAAAAAGGCTGCATTTTTCCGCCTTTTCGGCAATGGCAATTTCGCTAACGATAATAACGTTTTTTTAAAAATAAAAAAGGCATCGCACGCAGCCATTTTCGCAAACGCTCGCGCAATCGAAAAGCTCCGCCAACGCGAAAAGGCTAAAGTTAAACGTAAGCAAAGGAACTTTTTAACGCTTAATTACTAAAATAGGCCCGATTTCGGTAAACGACGCGCGTTTCCGGGCAATTAATAACGAGAATAACCGCTTCGCCTTTAAACGGAGGGAACGCCGGCGCTTGCGAAGCAAAAATTTAAAAACGGAATGCGGATATTTAAACGTTGGTTGCCGGATTACAAGCGAAAGGAAAGTAATCGGTTTAAGCAGTTACGAGCGCGCTTGCGATTAGAAAAGGTTAAGCGCAAAAAGATTGCCAACCTTGTGCGCTTTAAAAAAATGCCTTCGTTAATAAGGCAACCCTCCTCGGCAAATACTGGCAATAGCGCCAGGAGCGCGACGATCGGTTTTATGCCTTGCAGGAAAAGGCGTTGCCTTTTTGCCCGCCTACAATTTAATCGGGAAAAAAACGACGTAGCTTTTCTCTTACTTAGCAGCTTGCCGAGGCACTTTTTCCCTACACGCTATAGCGATTTACCGTAAAAAACGAAGGCACGGTCCGAAAGGTTATCCGGTTTTACTAAAGGGAAAAGTACGGCCCGGATTTAGCTTTAAAAGTTTCTTTTCCCGGTAAATATACGGCGGAGGAATACGAGGTATCCTTTCCAAAAGGCACAAATACGAAAGGAAGCGTGACTTTTGCATTAAATGCCGCTAATTTTAATACCTAAAACGAAAAGGCTAATTTAAGCGACTTTATTAATCCCGCTTTGGCCTAAATAGCTTTATTTTTAAATAATTAATTGTATTTGCACCTTTTAATTGATTGCATAACCAGGGCTTAAGCTCCGCATGGCTTATACAGGCATGCAAGTGAGCGGGCGATTTATTTATTCGGTGGTACATCGATCGATCTCTGCTAATTTGTGTGGGGAAAAAATGTCGCTAAAAAACAATAAATTGCTTTGAAAACGACAGATTGCACGTCCGCACTTTATCCTTAGAGGGCCGATTCGTGCGGCTGCCTTAAAGCCGCACAAGTATCACCATGCGTAGCTTGTTGGCCTTTGCCATGGAAACGGCGGAGTCTAGCTCCAGCTACGGCATTCAAATTAGTAAAGTTGCACGTGTTTTTATCTAAGTTCGAGACCTTGCAGGCGGACACGGAGGAACAGACAAGTGGGCTAGCCGCCGACTACTCCAAAGCGTACTCCAAGGTATGCTATGATCTTTTCTTTGTCGATTTTTAAGGTATCTGGGACCCAGACTTCCACAATATCCCATCCTACATTCGGCCTACTAACGTCTTCCTCCATTCATTTGCTACGGTCGCTTTTACGCGATTCGTCGATGAGATCGCCGACCTCGCCGTCGAGCAACAGCTTATCCGCCACCTATTTAACCTCTTCACTCTGGAGATGATCCTGGACCTAGCAAACGAGCAGGCGGACTAGCCAGGATTATAGCTCGGCTGGGTTGCTCGGTCTCGGCCTCACACTAGGATCGAGAACATTACGAGCCCCCTATGCAACAGCAGACAGCGCGCTAATGTTAGTCGACATGGCACGGACAACGAAGCCTAATAACATGACGGTCTTTCAGACAATGCTGGCGCACGGCCGACGGGGGGTTTTGGAACTAGTGGTGGATAGGGGTAGGTGCCTACCTACCTACTTTAGTTTGGTGGCCAAAAGCTGGACGAGGGCGAAACGGAAGCCGATCGAGCAGCGCGACCACAAGGTTGGGGTGGAAGAAAAGGTCCTAAGTGAATGGCGCAAAGCGCCATTTGTCTTGCCCACCTCGTTTGTGCCACCGTTGACAAAGGCGTTCTGGTCTGTACAGGATGACGCAGGAGTGAGCGTCCACAGCTAGGATCAGCCAGGGGGCGGCTGTTAAATGCAGGAACATGCATTGAAGCCGGGCAAGGACACCTTCCACCGTGGGCGCTAATCCTAGCGCGGAGGCGTGGAAGCTGGTGCAAGCGCAAAGGTTGTGGAGAGCAGCGCGGCACACTTGGGCATCCGCCCTTTCCCAGTTGACGGGCGACCGCTGTGAATACGTGCCTCGGTGGCAGCCAATAGCGTACGGCCTGAGCCCTGCCACGCCAGACTACCTCGATGGGTTCCCGACAATGCATATGACGCTCGGCAGCGGAGCGTCGGCAAGGGTGAGCTGCCGGCAGACCTGCTGAAGGGTCTCGGCCACCGATATCCACTGGCGCCGAGATCATTGAGGCAAACTACACGATGGCGGAGCGGTGGGGCAACTCGACGTCAGGAAACAGGCTGCTGTTCGCCGACCTGCTGACGTTGCTGCCCAGGTTCTTAGCGCAGCTGACGGTCAACCCGACCGGAATGAAGGACCTGGCCGACGCGCGGCGCCTGACGCGAGCGCACCCGGGCGAGGAGTACCCTGCGCGCGATACGAAGATCTCGGACATCACCCTGGACGAGCAGGGCCACGACAACGAGGACCCGCGCGCGCAAGCGGCGCTGGCCGAAAACCCGACCAGAAGCTTGACATTTCGCGCTAAAATAAACCCAGGTGGGATTCACGTGGCATGGCTGCAAGGGGAAGCACAATGCTGGTAGCTTGTTTTCCAATTTAGCCGTCCGTCCGTGCCGTGGCGAACTTGGATTAGACTCGAGCGGCAGCCTTCAGCAAGTCCTGCTCGTTAATTACCGCTAGTGGCAGATAAAAGTTTCCTCGGTTCCTGCCAAGCGGGGCATGGGACGAGTCTGCATGGTACCCTTGGATGATGACGGCTGAACGGTCCCCACGATCGACGCCGTTGAAATGCGGCTATTTATTTGGCCTACATAGGTAACGCGGCGGAGGCCTGGACGGCGAAGAGGGACAATAGGGTAACAAGGCAGCGCCGGTGTCGCCGCCTGGCAAGCCGTCCTAAAAGGTGTTTAAGAGATATTAACTCGCTTTTAACCACATAATAAATGATGGGTTTTTATTATCAAGAAAAAGGAGAAGAAAAAATAAAGAGCATTTACATAAAACAACGTAGTTATATATACGGTGGGTTCGTGGGGCGTCTCGTTGCCCTTTCCCACCTACACTATCGAAACGGGCACTTGGCTCGAAGGATCGATGCTTCTCCCGGGTAGCGGGAGCACGTCCATGCAAGTCGAAATAGTCGTGCGCACTTCGGAGATGACTCCCGTTTGGGCTAAGCGCTGGTAAAACGTAGGGTTAGCCGATTCGCGTCGATAGATTGCGCTCGTCCAATTGAACTTTACCCCGCCCTTCTCTCTCCTATACCCACCCGCTGGCATGTGCTATGGCGTTTTAGTCTCAGAATAGCGCCTTTTCACGCTGTTAAACAGCACATGAAGAAAAGAAGCTAAAGGATCGCGATGCGCACTATCGAGGCTCTCAGCCACGGCCTGACCCCAGGCCTGATTCATGCCCTTAGCTGGATCCCCAAACGTGGATTTCTCCGACCTGAAAGATGAATTGTCGCGCAGAAATATTACCACGAGATCTCTCCAAGGGGGCTCCTCGAGGGATCGCCGGACGCTCTGCTAGAGCAATCGGCGATCTCTCCTTGGAAAAACCCCACGCGGCCGCGCGCACCACTCGATAACCAAACCCTCGCCGGTCAACTGGCGGAGCCGGCCCATTTGCAACCGTAACCCTCAACATCACACGTCTGACGGGGTCGATTCCAGTTCGACACGATGGCTGCTCCTGCCGAAGTTCGCACCGAAACCACCGGGCCAACGGGTACCGGCATAGCAGTTAGCCTTCTCGTGCTTACTGTCTTTTTTACCGTCGCTTCGTTTCTTCACCCGAGCCACGATCCTCAAAGCTATAGGCAAAGATGACTGGGCGGTTCTGGTGGCCACTGTAAGTTAATAACATTGCTTAGCTGGCGGTTTCGTCATCGGTTCTCTTAGAAGAAAAAAAGAAAAGAAGGCTTTATTAATGAATCGATGCTAACGCTATGGGATCCATCAGGTTTTCTGCGTCTGCTGCTCCATTGCGGTATGTTTCGAAGTCAAGTACGGCATGGGGAGGCATATCGAAAACGTCACAAAAACCGAGATGGTGGAACAGATGAAGGTGCCTTCTCCCGCGACAACCGTACTTCTCGGCGCCTCCCAGTATCTAATCTCGCTATCGCTTCACAGTTCCTCATGTTCGCCATTTACACCTACAACCTAGGAATGCATTCCGTGAAACTAGGCTTCCTGTTCCAGTACAGGCGCATTTTCCAAAGCAAAGCCATCCAAACCATCTGCTTCTGGTTCATCATTTACGTTTGTATTTGGGCAATCGTTCAAACTACCCTTTCCAGTTTGACATGTATCCCCGTCGCTATTATTTACCCTAGCATTGCCAATACATGCCTCAGTCCCCTGTTGATTTGGTACATTACCGCCGGGATGAGTATGGCCACCGACTTTGCCATTTTCTGTATACCACTGCCTTCGGTCTGGAAGCTCCAGCTTCCGCCAAAGCAAAGGATTATGGTGATAGGCATTTTCTGCTTGGGTTTTTGGTAAGTTGTAACCCGATCGTTACTAACCTGCTCCGTTATTTTTTGCTAACCCTATTCCACCCTTCAGCGTTTGTGTCGTTTCTGTTTACCGCTTGTTCACCCTTGAAGGCGCCGCCGGCAGCCCTGACTCAACGTGGGATAACATCGGCGCGGCCATTTGGACCAACGTCGAACTCGGCGTCTCCATCATCGTGTCCAGCCTGCCCACCCTCCGCCCCTTGGTCTCGCGCCTCCTGCCAGGCTTGGGCCTTACGAGCGCCGGCCGCAACCGCAACGCCTACTACATCCGCCACGATGGCGGCCCGACCGGGGCCAGCCAGCGCGGGACCGGGTCCGCCTTAAACAAGTTCACCGCCATCACACCGCCACCACTAGCCGCGGCCGCAGCGCCCTCCCTTTAAGCACCAGCACCGAGGAGCTAGCCCTCAAGCATATGGGGCCCGCGGGCGGCGGCGGCGTCGGCGTCGGCGGCATCCGGGGCGGCTTTTACGCGAGCGCGTCGTCGGAGTCGGACCACGCGAACGGATTCGCGCCCGAGGGGCAGGAAAACGCGGGGCGCATTATGATGACGACCGAAATTACGGTGAACTCTGGGACGCGGTAGGGAAATATATTGGGGTGTGTTTGTTTGTTTTCTTTCTTCCTTTTTTTCTTTCCTCTTTGGGGTTTTTTGGATGTCAGTGCGTGAGACGTTATCGGTGGCGTTGGATAACACATATCGAAACTAGCACATATAAGCTTCATTACAAACTGGGTCGTCACGGGGGACAGTGACTGTCTGGCCTTGCCCGTGGTGACGCTGCACTGGATGAGCGTCACCGGCATTCTGGACAACGGAGGTGCGGTGTCCAGTGGTTTTACATGACAGTTGAAGGAAGTCTTCTCAAACACACTGTCCCAGCCTGCTTCCCGTTCTCATATCAGCGTGCCAACAGCTCTTGAACCATTTTGCTAACAGGACGGCCCAACGGACAAACTGCTGTATTTTCCAAGCAATCCTCCCAACATCCCTCGGCCGACATCTTCGCCGCGCCGGCAGCACCATGAACGGCAGCACCAACCTGAGTCCGGGGAGTTCCACCACTCCCAATATGGACGGGGTGATGAGCTCGAGCAACACCTCCGGCGAGGTCCAAAGCGACACGAGCAGCGAGATCGTGCTTAGGAATCTCATGGAGGGCTAGGTCTCGGTAGCTGCCGCCGATGTCCTTGAAACCAAGGCGGATGGGCAGCTTAGGTTTGCTGGTGACGAAGAATCGGAGCCGGAAGGCGGCGACGCCCTTAGCTCTGGACAAAAGATGAACGAGGGAGGTGGCGTCCTCTCCCCGATCGCATTCGTCAAGCGCATCTCCTTGTTGATCATCAGATTGTTAACCGAAATATCCCGATAAAGGAATCCAGATTTGTGCAAAGATTCATGTCCTTCAATGCTGCCCTCGAACGCTGCGAGGAATGCCGATCGAAAGCTTGCCTTGTAAACGGGCTTTCCATAATCACGAAGGATGACACGTCGGTGCACTTGGTTCGATAGTGCGTCGCCGCTAGCCTTCGTTAGGGACGCCGAACAGGATCACTTGCTGGCGGGTAGCGGGGCGCCAATTTGGCTGGATGATCGCTTTTTGCCAGTAGTGCTGCTGCTGTTGCGGCCTTTCCGCGAAGCCCCAAACGCGATTATACTCGGCGGCGCTATCGAGCGCTCCGGCCGATAATTCGTAGCTGTTGTGATATCCAGTCCGCCGCGGACGTTATTTCAAATATCGTTGTTTGCGCCGCGTATTTAAATAGTTTTATAGTGGTAATATCGAGCTACGTTAATTACGCTTTTTTTTTAGTTGCCTTTTAAAATAAGTCCCTTTTTTTCGTCGCGTTTCGTGTATTATTACGAGTTTTTAATTACGAGTTATATTTATAAGTTTTTTTCGCGATACGCTTTCCAGCAAATCGTTACGCGGCTAACGATGCAATATGCACGCTTTATTAGCTTGTTAACGACGAAACGCTTTAGTGTTACAATTAAAGGGTTTGTTTTTAAGGTAGGGCGCTTTAAGAAGGGGTTGGACAGTAGTAGTGGCTAGCGTTTAAAAGCGAACTTTAAAATTTAAAAACAACTTTTAATTGCTTGCTTTAAAAGATGTTTAAAAGTTAACTTAAGTTAATTAATGCCGAAGCTTTAAAAGTATTAACCGATACTTATAATATTTAAAATGTTAAGCGTATTACTTTTATAATTACGTAATTTCCGATTTAATACGGGGTAAAAGTCCGTTTTTATAATCCACTTTTTTCGGTATCCCGCCGTTTAACCTTTTACCTTTTTCCGCTTTAATTTTAATATTAGGTTTTCTTTTTTAAGTTAAATCTTTTTAATTATATTTGTTATACTGTTTTTCCGTTAATAGTAAATATTTTCCTTTTTTACCATTTTTTTCCTTTTCTTTATTAACAAAATGTTTAATCCGGTGCAAAAACGAAACCCTTTTTTTTTCGCGTTTTTCGACCTTTCGTCGTAACGATATTTTTAAATCGCTTTTAATAATTAGCGTCGAAATGTCGTTTTTATTCGAATTGCGAATTTCGTAATATCGCGTTATGTTATTCTTTTCCTGCCGATTTTTCTCGTTATTTAAAATGCGTTTGTTTTAATTGTACGAGTTGCAACGTTTTAAGTTCGTCGCGGTTTTAGCTTTTTTACGCGGCGTTTTTAATTTTCCAAATTCCCGGACGAAATAAACTCGGTTTTTAACGAAATTCGCCGTTTAAAAAATAAGCGTAAGCGTTTTTAAAAATAGGAAAAATCCTAGCGTAAAAAGTTTGTTTATACGTTTTGTCGGGGTTTTAATAATATTAAGGAATTCAAGCGGGTAAAGCGCGAAAAAACCGAAAAGGGAGCTTTTTAAGCTATTAATTTTGTTTTTTCCGATTTTTTCGTTTTTTTTAATTAAACGGCGTTTAAAATTAATTTAAATTTTACTTTATTTGCTTTTTTTTCGTTTTAATAAGTTGTTTTAAATTAAGTAACGTGGTTTATTAGTAAATGGGCTACATTAGTTAAGGCCATAACACCCCGACCTTTAGTTAATTAACGCGCATACTAACCCAATAACGCCAGGAATCTATTTAAACTATTCGGAACTGTATACATTGGACGTTTCTACTTCCTCCTGACAAATGCGCGCATTATGTCCGGTTTTGCCGCAAATGCCACATCGCTAACGAGTCGTCGTCGCCCTCCTTTTTTAACCCCTATAATCGCGCATTTTTTATTATAACTATTTATCCAGCTTTTCCTAGTCCAAAGCATTTCGTACCTTTTTAACAATATGTAACCCTCCTTATTAAACACGTGTTTTTTTAGCCCTCCGGCGTTTGCTTAGCGCCTCGTTCGCCTTTCGTAATTTGGAGCACTTTTCCTCCAAAAGGTTAACCCGATGCATAATTGCTTTAACCCTTTTCGTTAATTAGTTTACAGCCGATAGCATGGGTAACGGAAAGCTGCTCCGGTAATTGGAAATCCGAGCTTTAATATGTTCGAATTGCGAATTGCGTCTTTAACTATTTGGGGCGTTTTGGAAGTCCAAGGTTCGGCGTCGTTTAAAAGCTTTTTCGGGGGAGTTAAAGTTCGTAACCTTACATCCAGCTTTTTCAAAACCGAATCCGGATCGAATGGAGCAAAGCTAGCCTTTCGAAAGCCTCCCCGAATGTTTCCTTCGGTTATAAAGGCAAAAAATGCCGTTTTAAACGCCGAAAAAAACTCGACCTTAATTACGTGGTTAACGTGTAATTTTATTAGGTTTTCGATTTGTCGACCGTACGCCTTTTTTAACGGGTTAAAACATTTAACGTTAAGCGGTTAAAAGAAATAAAACGAATGCGGAAGCATGCAAAACGTAATAATATTATGTTTTTAGTAATAAAGCTCGAAATCCGTCGAATGGTAGCTTTCGTAACCGTCCAGCACTAATAAACGATAAGAGCCACTTGCGCGCGATGCTATATGTTTATCGAAATGTTAAATCCATTTCAAACCGAGCTCGTTCGTAGTTTACCCGTTGGAACTCGTTGCAATAACCTAATCGCGTAAAAAGTCGGTTTCCGAATACCAATTGGCCAAATAATACTGCCTTTTAACGATAATAAAAAAGGGGATTGCCTAACCGCAATTGTTAACCCCCTGGATAATTATAGCCCATTCCCGGTTGCCAAGCTAAACTAGCTTTGCTTTGCTACGGCCTTTCGATATTATAATAACTATAACGGCGGCGATTATGCCTATAAAAAAGCCGGTTTCGTCGAAGTTATAAATGTCGTTATTTAAAATGCCATATTTAGCCACAATATTCCGCATAAAGTCGAATTAGGTAAAAACGAGCTTGGGATTTTCGCATTTAGCCTTTTGGTAATCGTACTTTCGAATCCAACGCGTGCCGAGCTCCGGGCGGCGTTTAACGAACCTTTCGACCTAGCGCTTGCCGACGGTACCCGCGTCGCGTTCGGCGAGCAATTGGTTGGCCATATTTTTAATACCAAAATGCCGAGGAGGGAATGCGCGAAAATCCAGCTCGAGTATGTATTTAATAAGCGCCTCCTTTTCGGATTCCGTTAATTTCCGTAATCCGGGCATAGTATCGCGTCGAGCAGGTAGGCCCCGCTTTCGACGCGTTAAAGTTATTTTCGCGACCGAGTAAATTTTTGCAGCTTTCCGTATGCTTAGTTTTGGGTTAAATTGTAAAGCCCGAAAGGCAAGCATTACCCGGCTTTCGTCGTTTCCCATTAATATTGTTGTGGGCGGAGGAATTGGTCGCGAAAAAGAAAAAGTGTCGCGTAGTCGCGTGTCGTGGCCTATTAACTAATGTAGCCCATTTACTAATAAACCACGTTATGCCGAATTAAATTCGAAATACTTTTTTTTTTTTTAAATTACTCGTGTTAATTTTTTTCGCAAAACCCGGTGTTAGTATTTCGTAAAAAGTTTTTAGTAATGTTTAAAATTCGTTGCTTTTTCCTACGTATTTTTTTTATAACCGTACTTTTTTCATTTAATTAGGTACTTTTTAAACCTGTTTTTTAATTTATAATTTAAGATTTTTTTAACTTTATATTTGTTTTTTTTTAGCTTAACTTTTATTAACTCGTTTAATTTTAAACCAAGTAATACCGGTTTAAATAAGGAAACGTAAAAAACCGGGTGGGATTTTATAATCGGTAATAATCGAAATTCGTAATTTACGTCCGAGATTTTTTTTAGCATTTTAAAAAGTTTTAGTTTTTTTATAGTTTTATTTATCGCTTAATCGTTTTGTTTTAATATTGCGTTAAAAAAGATAAACGTTATTTCCTTTTTTAAAAGTCGGTTTTTCGATTTTTTTTTTATTCGTTTAAATAGCTATGCGGTATTTAACTTTTTTAGGTTTGTTTAAAAGTGTTTATTTAATTTAATAAGCTTTTTTACTTGTATTTCCGCTGTTAAAACGTATTTTCCTACTTTAGGTTTTTTATACGCTGTAAGCGTAAACACGTAGTTGCAAAAAACGGTGTAATTTTATACTTTTATAAATTAAGCTGTTATAAGCGAACTAAGCTATAAAAAGTAGTTATACTTAATTATTTTGCTTGTAATTAACGTAATAACGTAAATATTATTCCATGGTTTCGTTTATTCGCTTTGTTTATTTATTTGTTTAAAATGGTAAGCCGTAAATAAAAAATGTTTAACTTTTAACTTAACTGTAAACCTTTCCCAAAACTTATTTATAAATAGCTTATTTTTATTCGTAATTAAACGGTTTAAAGTTTCGTATTTCGCTATTACGTGTTTAATAAAAACGTACGCTAATTTGGTAACGTTGCTACTTTTTTTACATGGTAAGAATAAAGCGCATTTAGTAAACCTATTTATTATTACTATTACGTTATTGTACTTTACTTCCGTTAAAAGGTTTTTGGATTAGGAAATTTAATAACGAAATTTATAATAACTTTTTACCATACCTTGTTAAACGCTAGCAAAGGTTTTAATAACCCGTAAAGTTATAGTTATTAGCTTTATTTTTAGCATAATTTTCGCAATTTTTTATTACGTTTAATATTTCGGCTCGAATTTTTGCGAATTTGTAATACTATCGTAACTGTTTCCACGTTTTAATTATACTTTAATAACCATGTGTTAATTAGTTATAAACTTGTTAAATCTTTTTAAAAGTTTAAAAATTTTTTTACCGAACTGTTTTAACTAATATTTTTTATGCTAAAACTAAAAATCCGTTTAGTTTTTCCGTTAAAATTACGCGTGTTTTTTTCGGCATAGCGATTTAATAATTCGATCGTCGGTTTAAAGCATTCGTTTATCCGTTTTTCGATTCTTTTTAATACTTAATTCAAATATTATAATTTTGCAAAAGCTCGTTTTAACGAACCTACCGCTTATTTAAGTTTTACTAATAGTAAAATGTGTTAAGTTTTTATAATTTATATATATTATAACTTAATGTTTAACTTTGTAAAAATATAATCGCCATTTTTCGAATGTTTAAATAATTGCTAAAAAAAATTATTATAAATTTAGTAATTTAATTTAAATTCGTTTAACTTTTAAAAAATAAACGTATAAAAGTATAACCGTTTTTAATCGTTTCGTTATCCGAGCTGGTTGTCAATCGCGTAATTTAACGCGTTAGTTTTAATTTCGAAAAGTTTTTTAAAATCCGGAAATGCTAATACTAGTTCCTTAAACACGGCGTTTTATAAATACTTAAAAGCTTTTTATTTTTACCTTTCTTATTAAAACTAATAGCTGTTTTTAATAAAGTTTGTAAATAACGTAGCGATTTTGTTATAATTACGAATAAACCGTTTATAAAAGTTTAAAATTTTTAAAAATCCTCGTATTTTCGTAACACTTGTAAATACGAGCCAATCTTTCACTTTTAACCTTTTTTAAAGTTTATAAAAACTTGTTTTAATGTAATTACAAACTTTAAAAAAGCGATTTCTTAAAAATGTTATATACATTTTTTTAACTTAATAAAAAGCTTCGCGTTAAACAACTTTTAAAATATTTAATGCATATAACTTAAACTAAATTATAAAATAATATTTACGTTTTTACGTTAATTATAAATAAAACAATTAAGTATAACTATTTTTTATAATTTAATTCGTTTATAACAGTTTAATTTACGAAAGTATAAAAACTATATCGTTTTTTACAAATTTAAGTTTACGTTTACAGTGTATAAAGAACTTAAAGTGAAAAAACGATTTAATAGCGGAAATACAAATAATAAAGTTTATTAAACTATATAAACATTTTTAAATAAAGTTAAAAAAGTTATAACACCGAATAACTTTTAAACAAATAAAAAGAAATCGAAAAACCGATTTTTAAAAAGGAGGATAACGTTTAGCTTTTTAACGAAATATTAAAATAAAACGATTAAACGATAAATTAAATTATAAAAAACTGGGATTTTTTAAAATTAAGAAAAGTTTTAAACGTAAATTACGAATTTTAATTACTATTAACTATAAAATCCCACCCGGTTTTTTACATTTTTTTACTTAATTAACACTATTTAATTTAAAATTAAACGAATTAATAAAAATCGAACTAAAAAACGAATGTAAAATCGAAAACTTTTTAAATTATAAGTTAAAAAAAACAGGTTTAAAAAGTACCTAATTAAATGGAAAAAGTACGGTTATAAAAAAAATACGTGGGAAAAAGTAATAAACTTTAAACATTATTAGGAACTTTTTACGAAGTATTAACAGCGAGTTTTACAAAAAAAGTTAACACGAGTAATTTAAAAAAAAGTGTTTTAAATACAGCTCGGCACGCTTAACTTAAAATAGCTTATTAAAAAAAGCAAATAAGTTAAAGTTTAAATTAACGCTTAATTTAACTTAATTCGGAAATAACGCAAAAAATTTACGAATAATGGAAATGGGAGGAGCTTAATTAGCCATTTCCGTTATTTATTCCCGAACAGCTTGCTCCGACTTTTTTTAAGTCGTTAATATACGATTTACAACTTGGTAAATCTTTTTAATTAACAGTTTTTTTTATTTACATAATCGAAAAATACGATTCGATTTGGTACGAAAGCGGTTTTTAGCCTTTTTAAGCTTTTTATTTAATTAGCGATGCGTAACGACGAAAGGTGTTAAAAAAACCCTTAACACGTTATACTTTATTTGTTATTTCGAACGCATTTCGAATAACGGTTAAATTCGGTAAAAAATGCGACGCACGACGAAAAGCCACGCGTTTTAAAATTAATGCAAAAAGGCATTTTAATAAAAAATAACGTAATAGCAGTTAAAAGGTCCTTATAATAACGTATTAAAAAAGGAATAAACTTGCGTTTTTGCAATTAATTAAACATTTTTATTAAAATAAAATAAAAAGATAGGAAATAATGGAAAAGGAAAGTACTTACCAGTTAATAAAAGGACGGGGTTGCAAAAAATAGCTAAAAAAATTTAACCTAAAAAGGGAAACCTAATGTTACGATTAAAACAAAAAGGGGTAAAAAGTTAAATGTTAGGATATTAAAAAAAGTGGATTAAAAAAACGAACTTTTACCCCGTACTAGGTCGGAAATTACGTAACATTTAAAAATTCGTAGTAATTTAAAAAATTATAACAAATTAACTTTTAACGAAGCGATTTGTAATAATTTACAAAATTACGACGAATTAAAGAATTAGCGTAAAAGCTGGGAAGTATATAATAAAAAAAGTCCTTTTTATGCTAAATAGTTTTAATTAAAACCTGGGTATTAGTTAATTTAAGTTAGCTTTTAAACATCTTTTAAAGCAAGTAATTAATGTTACTTTTTAATTACGTGTTTACTTTATGCTTTAACTAGCGCAATTGTTTAAAACCACTTTTAAAGCGCTTTACTTTAAAAGTAAGCCTTTAATTATAATATAAAGCTTTTAAGCTTTTATTTAAAGGCTTAATTTTTACTTTTGTGTTTTTTAATTATTAATAATGCTGGTTAACACATAGAAAATTTCCTTTCGTACTTTAATTTTCGCATTATTTTTTAATAAAAATAACTTTTCCTATTTTGTTTAAAAAAGTAGTAAAAAAAAGAGTGTTAAAAAGAACTAATATATTTAGCTAAAGTTAAGTGCATAAACTTTACCTACTTTACACTACCTACTTTGTATTACTTACTTTGTACTTTTGTGGATTTATGCATAAAATCGGCTTATTACGTGTTATAACGCTTAAGTTAACCGTTGTAAAACTACCCGATTTACTTACTTTACACGCGCTAAAACAAGGCTAAAAATTGCACAAGTTAAATTTGGAAGCCTAACGTAAAAATAGCTTTAATAGCCGTGGGTCGATTTTTTAATTTCCTTTTTAAAATAATTTATCGGAAAATCGCGTGCGGTATTAAAACCCTTTTAAGCAGGGGGCCCGCGGGATCGATGTCGAAAGGTACATAAAAAAAGCGACTATTAGCGCACTTTTTTTGCAATATAAGCCTGTATTACTTATTAAGTTTAAAGCTTTGCCAGCATTACTTGTAGTGCTTAATAAAACCCGCATTAACTAAACGTAACCTTATTAATTACTATGCTTAGCGCAAACACGCCCCAATTAAAACCTTATATTTTTACAACTTTTAACGGAAATACAGTACGATAATACATTAGTAATCGTAAATCGATTTACTAAATACGCGTATTTCCTACCTTATTAAAAAAGCAGCATTATACCAAATTTCGTTTACATATTTTTAAAACATATAGTAGTTAATTACGGGATGCCGGAAAATATTATTACGGATTAAAATAAGTTATTTACTAACAGGTTTTGGAAAAGGTTAACGGCTAAATTAAAAACCGAATTTTTACTATTAACGGCTAACCACTTTTAAATAAATGGTTAAACTAAACGAACGAATTAAACGTTAAAATAGTATTTACGATATTTCGTTAATTATAAATAAACTAACTAAGTATAATTGCTTTTATTGGTTTAATACGTTTATAACACTTTAATTTATAAAAATACGAAGGTAACGCCGTATTATATTAACTACGGGTTAATATTTACAATGTACGAAAAACCTAATGTAAAAAATTACGCTTTAATAGCAAAAAAATACCTATCGAAAAACTTAAAAAGCTGTATAAAAACCCCTAAACAAAATTTAAAAAAGTTTAATAACGCATAACGGATTAAATTAATAAAAAAACGAATAAAAACCGATTTTTTAAAAAAAAGAAAGCGTTTATTTTCGAAAACGAATCGCTAGCGAAAAACAGTTTAACATTAAAGCAAAACGATTAAACGATAAATTAAATTAACGGGGTTTATTACTAAATAAATTAAATTATTAAATGGATTACTAATACGCGTTTACGCGTTAATTAAATTTTATCCACGAACATTTCCATAATAAATAATAGCAAATAAAAACGACGAAAGCAAAATTATTTTAACTTTTTAAACTATTAAATTAAATTCGAAATTAAACGTTCGAAATGCCGCTAAAACTTACGCGGTTAATTATTTTATTTTCGCCTGGCGTAAAAGCGGTTAACTTGCTCGACGCGACCGCGAGCTTAACTTTCGAAAATTAACGGAATTCGAAAAAAAAGCGCTTATTAAATACATATTTAAGCTAAATTTTCACGCATTTCCTCCCCGGCTTTTTAATGTTAAAAACATGGCTAATTAATTGCTTTTTAAACGCGACGCGGGCATTATTAGGACTAATTAAGTCGCGAAATTAGTTAAACGCCGCCCGGAGTTTAATACGCGTTAAATTCGAAAATACGATTATTAAAAAGCTAAATGCGAAAATTTTAAACTCGTTTTTGCTTAATTCGATTTTATACGGAATATTATAGCTAAATATAGCATTTTAAATAACGATATTTACAATTTCGACGAAACTGGCTTTTTTATTAGCATAATCGCCGCCGTTATAATTATTATAACGTTAAAAAGCTGTAATAAAGCAAAGCTAATCCAATTTAATAACCGGGAATAAGCTATAATTATTTAAAAAGTTAACTTTTGCGGTTAAGCGATTTTTTTTATTTATTTTCGTTAAAAAGTAATACTATTTAGCTTATTGGTATTTAAAAACCGACTTTTTACGCAATTAGGTTATTTTACTTAGTTTTAACAGGTAAATTACGAACAAACTCGGCTTAAAATGAATTCGGCATTTCGATAAACATATTATATCGCGTATAAAAAGCCTTTATCGTTTTTTAATGCTAAACGGAAATAAAAGCTATTATTTAGCAAATTTCGAGCTTTATTATTAAAAATATAACATTATTACGCTTTGCAAACCTTTATATTCGTTTTACTTTTTTTTAACCGTTTAACGTTAAATGTTTTAAGCCGTTAAAAAAAGCGTATGGTTAATAAATAAAAACTTTAATAAGGTTACACGTTAACCACGTAATTAAAACCAAGTTCTTTTCGGCGTTTAAAACGGCATTTTTTAACTTTATAATTAAAAAAAACATCGGAAAAAGTTTTTAAAAGGTTAGTTTTGCTTTTTTAATCCGGATTCGGTTTTAAAAAAGCTGGATATAAAGTTATAAATTTTAACTTTTTTAAAAAGCTTTTAAACAACGCCGAACTTTAAACTTTTAAAACGCTTTAAATAGTTAAAAACGCAATTTCGTAATTCGAATATATTAAATTTTGGATTTCCAATTACCGGGGTAGCTTTTAACACTTATGCTAACGGTTATAAATTAATTTACAAAAAGGGCTAACGTGGTTTACAAGCGAGTGCTACACGTCGAAATTACGTGTTAAACGCGATTTTCGACACCCTTGCTAACTCGGCCAATTTAAGCCTAAATTTAACCAAATTTAAAAATATTATACTTAATTAAATAGGAAATTTAATGTAATTTTCTTCGATTTTTACTATTACTCCTTTTAAGTTAGTTTGTAATACTGTATAATATACTGTGCTAAGTGCGCAATTAACCTTAAAGAAGTAATAATAAAAATGCGGAAAATCATATTATAATCTCTATGTGGTTAAATGTACGTAGTTAAAATTTGGTTAAATTTAACTGTAAATTGGGCGAGTTATTTAATCGAAAGAAAACGCTGTTTAATATGTATTTTTCACGTGTGGCATTCGCTTATATGTGGCACTCGCTTGTAAACCACGTTAAAAGCGTTTATAAAAAGGTTAATTAAGTAAAAGAAAATAGCGAACTAATTTGGTTAAACACTTTTAATACCGCCGTCGATAGTAAAATTTTTAAATTAAAAAAGTCCTAATTTAATTAAAAATCGAATTTAAAAGTTTAAATTAAAAAGTAAAAATATTACCATTATATTATAAAGTTATAAAAAAAGTCCATTTATTAAAACCAAATAAAATAAAAAAGCTTGCAATTAACGGTTAGCATTAAAATAATAAAAGAAAAAAGGGCTTTATTAATTAATAGCAATCGAACTAATTATTACTAGCTTATAAATAAACTTAATAAAAGTCGAACTTGCGATTTTAGCAAAAAAAGCTAAAACAATACCTAATATATTACAAATTTTTTAAAACGGTTAGTAAAAGTAGCTTTTACTTTGGTTAAAAAAAGCAAACGGGTTTAAGTTAAAATTAATTTTAAATGCTTGCCAATCGAAAAAAACGGTAAAAGTTACGAATGGCTCGAATTGCAAAACAGTTTAGCGAGCTTCCTAGTCGGCCTCCTCCCGTTCGATACGATTTAATTCTTTTACGGCGTCGATTTCCCAGCGGATCGCACGAATTTTTTTTATCTATATGCGACGCTGTTTTTGTTAACGTAAAACCTTTTTTTTAACGCTTTTAACATCGAATCCAGTTTAAAATATTGCGCGGTTATTTAACGCAACTTTTTTAAAAAAAGGATTTAAAATGTTATAAAAAAACGGTTACGGCGAAAGCATTTCACGTAACGGGAGGAATGTTACGGGAAAGCCAAGCATTAATTTTAATTTAAAAATTCGCAAAAATTCGCAAAAAGGTATAAAAGTAATAGAAAAAGGATTAAAAATAGGAGATTTTAACCACGAAAAGTCGAAATAGCACGCGACGGCGTTTTCCGTTTTTACACACGATTAAACATTTTATTAAACTAAAAAAAAGGATAAAGAAAAGTAAAAAACAAAGTATTTACTAATTAATAAAAAGCGGGGCAGTAAATTTAACTAAAAAAATGTAATTTAAAAAGGGAAACCTAATGTTACGATTAAAGCTGGAAAAAAAAAGAGCGGTAAGCGAACAGTTTAAAAAAAGTTTATCTAACCTTTATTAAGCGGAGTTACGTAATAGGTTTAAATAACCCCCGGTTTAATTTGTTAATCCGCGATAAATTAACAAATTACGAACCATTTTATTAATTTGTAATAAATTAATAAATTACAACTGCTTTATTAATTTAAAACGAATTAATAAATTATAACGAAATATATAAAAAGGTTTATTAAAATATAAAAAAGCAAAGCTTTTTTATGTTAATAAATTTAATTAAAACCTCGGCATTAATCAACTTAAATTAGCTTTTAAATATCTTTGAAAGCAAGCAATTAAAACGCTGCATTTTAAAATCCTAAATTTTTTAAAGTTGTTAACAAGTGCACTGTTTTAGCCCTTTTTTTAAATGCTTTACTTTAAAAGCAAAACCTTAAATGTAACAATCCGCTAATTACGAGCGTTGCGTTAAGGTATGTATTACTTTTCGTTTCGCTTCGGGTTTTAAAATGCTTTATAACTGCTTTTAAAGCTTTTTATCGTCCTTTTCGTGGAAATAATTTTTATAAATCATTTTAAAACCTTTTTATAATGCTTTTACCTCGCGGGCTCGCAGTTCGCTTTATTTGCGCTTATACTAGCTTTTCTTTTTATTTGGCATACAAAATATACGGCTGTAATAAATATAGTTAATAAAAAAGTTAAAGCTTATAATATGCTAACTTTGGGTTTTTTTTAAATTTCCATTGCGACGTAATAAAGCGAACGTATTTGCGGAAATGCTTTATAAGCAACTCGTTCCACGCTTTTCCAATATACTTTTTATACAAACTATTAAACCTTTTCGCGTACATTTAAACCGAACTTTCCACTTTAATCATTTAACTATTTTTTTCGAAATTTAAATTCTCGCATATAATACCGGATAAAAAACTCGCCGAAACTTATATTTTAAAATGAAAAGGTTTTTAATAAAGCTTTCTATTGTTATAATCGGTTAAGCTTTTAATAAAAAGCTTTTTATAGTTATTAAAACGGTAAAGCTTTACTATATAATGTTATAACTAAAATTAAAAAGGGTAAAAGTTAAACGGCGGGATATTAAAAAAGGTAAATTAAAAAAACGAACCTTTACTTTATACTAAGTCGAAAGTTACGTAATATAAAAATTCGTAGTAATTTAAAAAAATTACGACGAATTAACCTTTAATAAGCGGTTCGTAATAATTTAAAAAATTACGACGAATTAAAAAAATTAAGGTAAAAGTTAAAAAAATATATAATAAAAATTCCTTTATATATTAAATAGTTTTAATTAAGGTTTTAATATTAATTAACGTAGTTTATTAATAAGCGACACACATTAGTAAACGACACACTTAAACCCAACCTCCGGTTAATTAACTCGCATATTAACCTAAAAACGCTAAAAATCCATTTAAACTACTCGGAATTGTATACATCGAACATTTTTACATTCTTTTGGCAAATGCGCGTATTATATCCGGTTTTGCCGCAAATGCCACATCGCCGACGAATTATCGTCGCCCTTTTTTTTAACCCTTATAATCGCGCATTTCTTATTATAACTATCCATTTAGCTCCTTTTAGTTTAAAACATTTCGTATTTCTTTATAATAAATAACCTTCCAAATCGAACACGTATTTTTTTAGCCTTTCGGCGTTTGCTTAATGCTTCGTTCGCCTTTCGTAATTTAAAGCACTTTTCTTTTAAAAGGTTAACCCGATGTATAATTACTTTAACCCTTTTCGTTAATTAATTTACAACCGTTAGCATAAATAACGGAAAGCTGCTCCGGTAATTAGAAATCCGAGTTTTAATATGTTCGGATTGCGAAGTTGCGTTTTAGCTGTTTAAAGCGTTTTGGAAGTCCAAAATTCGGCGTTGTTTAAAAGCTTTTTCGAAAAAGCTAAAGTCCGTAGCTTTATATCCAGCTTTTTAAAACCGAATCCGGATTAAAAAGAGCAAAGCCAGCTTTTCGAAAACCTCCTCGAATGTTTCCTTCGGTTATAAAGTTAAAAAATGCCGTTTTAAACGCCGAAAAAAACTCGACTTTAATTACGTGGTTAACGTGTAACCTTATTAGGTTTTCGATTTGTTAACCGTACGCCTTTTTAGCGGGCTAAAGCATTTAACATTAAGCGGTTAAAAAAAGTAAAACGAATGTAAAGGCATACAAAGCGTAATAATTATATTCCTAGCAGTAAAGCTTAAAATCCGTCGAATGGTAGCTTTTATGCCCGTTTAGCACTAACAAACGATAGGACCTTTTTTTGCGAGCTGCAATGTGTTTATCGAAATGCCGAATTTATTTTAAACCGAGCTCGTTCGTAATTTACCCGTTAAAACTCGTTAAAATAACTCAATCGCGTGAAAAGTCGGTTTCCAAATACCAATTGGCTAAATGGTACTGCTTTTTAACGATAATAAAAAAAGGGATCGCTTAACCGTAATAGTTAACCTTTTAAATAATTATAGCTTATTTTCGATTGCCAAGCTAAACTAGCTTTGCTTTACTACGACTTTCCGATATTATAATAATTATAACGGCGGCGATTATGCCTATAAGGAAACCGGTTTCGTTAAAATTGTAAATATCGTTATCCAAAATGCTATATTTGGCTATAATATCTTATATAAGTTAAATTAGGCAAAAACGAGCTTGGGATTTTCGCATTTAGCCTTTTGGTAATCGTATTTTCGAATCCAACGCGTGCCGAGCTCCGGGCGGCGTTTAACGAACTTTTCGACCTAGCATTTACCGACGGCGTTCGCGTCGCGTTCGGCGAACAATCGATTGGCTATATTTTTAACACCAAAAAGCCGGGGAAAAAACGCGCGGAAATCCAGCTTAAATATGTATTTAATAAGCGCTTCCTTTTCGAATTCCGTTAATTTCCGTAATTTGGGCATAGTATCGCGTCGAGCAAGCCGGCCGCGCTTTCGTTTAGCGAAAGTGGCGAACGCGATCGAATAGATTTTAGCGGCGGCCCGGATGCTTAGTTTAAAGTCCGATCGCAAAGCTTGGAAAGCGAGAATTAATCGGCTTTCGTTGTTTTGGTTTGCTATACTTATTAGTGGAAAAATTGGAAGTAAAAAAAACGTATCGCGTTTTCGCGATTCGTGTATCGCTTATTAATGTGTGTCGCTTATTAATAAATTACGTTAGCTTAAGTTAGCTTTTAAGCATTTTTTTAAAAAAGCAATTAAAGTTACCTTTTAATTACGCGTTTATTTTATGTTTTAACTAGCGCTATTATTTAAAACCACTTTTAAAACGGTTTACTTTAAAAGTAAACTTTTAATTGTAACATTTTAATTAATTTTATTTAACACTTTGTTAAAAAACGGGATAATATACTATAGCAAATAGCGGTAAATAGCTTGAAAAAAAAGAAATTACGGTTTTTACCTTTAATAACGTTAAATACGGCTTTAATAACATTGCCGATACAGCACGCCTTTTTAAGCTTATAACGGAAAAAATCGCTAAAAGGCAAGCTAAAACGAAGCAATTTACTACGAAACTAGCGTTATTTTAAAACAATACGCTTTTCGCAGTTCGAGCGTATAAATTCCCATTGCTGGAACTTTACAAAAAAAGGGTAAATTTTAAACGTTTTTTACTAAATGCAAAACCTATTTTAAATTTTACAAATAACAATTCGTAAACGAAAAGCAAAAGGTTGTTTACGCTAGTTATTACTAAATTAAATAGTAAAATGAAAAAAATGGTTTTAATTAACTTAAAGCGATTATTTTAAAAAGTACGAAAAAGTTAAAAAGTTATTAAAATTATTTTCGCTAATTTCGAAACCTTCGAAAAAAAGGTTAAAAAAAATAGTTAAAATAATCGATAAAACTTAAATCGCTGAAAAAGATTTGCTAGTTTTTAAATAGCAAAAAGCAGTGGTTAAATACGCCGTAAACTTTTAACGAATTAACATTAAACTTAATTAAAGCGATGCTACGTTAATGCTGCATTTTTATAACAAATTGCGTAAAAACGTAAAAAACGAACTCGCGAAAAAAAAAATCGCTTAAAGTTTTTTACAAATTACGTTAAAAATGCAATTAGTATTAGCGATAAATTATATAAACGATAACGGGAAAAAAAGGGATTTAGTTTTAAAAATATAGTATAAACTAATAAAGGTAATTAAAAAAAAGGCTAAATAGCAGCTAACCACGGTTTAAAAAACGCATTTAAACTTTATAAACTTTAGCGTAAAAGCCGCGTATTAATGATAAAAGCAGTAAAAAAAAAAAAAAGCAAAACTTAAAAAACGGGAAATGTTTTAAATGTGGTTAAACCGGCTATATTAAAGCAAACTGCTTTTAACGGAACGGTAACCGCTAAAAAATTAACTTTTAACAAACGTAAAAAAGCCTAATATAAAGTAAATTATGTTTTAAACTAGCGTTTAATTAAATGTATTATTACGACAAGTTATGCGTTACGTACAAGTTTAATAAAAACGTTACCGGATGGTACCCCGGGAAATTACGAAATATTGATATATTTAAAGCTATAAAAACCGAATATAATAACGAAGGGGAATAACGCGTTATTTCCGGGCTTATAAATTTAAAAGGAAAAAATAACGCCGCTTTCCGCTGGGTTTAAAAAAAGGAAATACTAGCAAGTGATTTAAAAAAGGAAAGGTTCGAAAAAAGAAACCCTTAAATTAAACCCACTTTTTTTAAAAGTTTAAAAATTTAAATACCGACGCCGAAATGGATAAAAACGGGAGCGTTAATATTGTTTAGTTTTAAAAACGCGTGGACGTAGCGCGAAACGGCGCTGCTAATAAATTTTCCGTATTATTATTTTACAGTGTTTAAAACGAGTGTAAATACCAGCGTATTTTTACGCTATTCGACGTTTCGAAGTGTTTTTAAAACGTTAAAGTTTAAAATACCCCGATAAATTATTATACCACGTTATTTTAATTGAAAAAAACGGTAAATAATTACAACTAATGTTAAAAAGTTTTCGTCCACCCCACTTTTAATCATTTACCTTAATAATAACCACGTTATTTTAACCGCACAATTTACATGCGAAAAATAGTTAAATTTGCATTTAAATACATGTATTGGAATGTTAAACTTTTAAAGTTTAATATTTAATATACTAGCCCGTGCAGCCCGCAATGCGGCTACTTTTTGTAGCATTCCGTTAAAAAGGCTATTAATAAATATTACAATCAAAGGTTTGCTCTTAAAATAGGGCACCTCGAGGGTGGAAAGGACAATATCGCTGGTTTAATTAACAGGGGAACACGTAACTTAAAAGGACAATCTAATTGCTTATCCCAAAGAATGCCTAGGAGCTAATTTAAATTAACTAATGCCGAAACCTTAGTTAAAGCTACCTAAAACAATAGGAAATCCATCTTTTATATATACGCTGCCTTTTGCCTTATATTGGGTTAAATCTATAGCTTTGCTACAAATCCACAAATCCTTTTTGGATTTGTTACTTTGTTATAAATCCACAAATCCCTCCCCAGATTTATTGCTTTATTATAAATCTACAAATCCCTTTTAGTTTACGTAACTCCACGTAACCGGGGCGGGGCGAAAGCACTAGTTCGAAGCCCCTTTTTGCTTTGCTGTTTTAGGGGCTTGCATAATCGTAACATTAGGTTTCCCCTTTTAGGCCAAATCCCTTTAACCACGTTTTATCGCCCCGCTTTTTATTAATGGTAAATACTTTCCTTTTTTACCATTTCCCATCCCTTTTTTATCCTAACAAAATGTTTAATCGAATGCGAAAACGTTTTTTCGCGAAAAAAACCGTTAGTCGCAAAAAGCTCCTAGCGATTGTTTTTTTTAACTGCTACGAAATGCTTTTTTGTTCGTACTATTACGAGGTTTTAAAGCGTAAAAAGTGTAAAGCCTTTTTTTAAAACTCGTTTCGGTGCGTGGAATGTTTTCGGATTAATCGCTCGAAGTGCGACGTTTTAAAGCCTTCTTTTTCCGAGCTTCGAAATATCGTTATCCAGCATTTCAAGCTTAAAGCTAAGCTGGAAAAGGCGAAAAAAAAAGTCCTCCGCTTTCGGAAGTAAAAACGAATATGGCTGGAAAAGATAATACGCGCGGTGCGTCGCGGCATTAACTCGGTAAAAAAGTTGGAGCGTATCGAACGGGAAAAGGCCGATTAAGCGGCCCGCTAAGCTGCCTCGCTTTTCGAACCTTTTATGGCTCTTTCCGACTGGCAAATGCCCGGGGTTAATTTTAACTTGGACCTATTTGCCCTTTTTAACCAAAGTAAGTTGTAACTCCTTTTAATAACTCCTTTAGGTTTTATAGCGTATTGGGCGTGGCTTTGGTTTTTTTGCCGAGGTTTTGGGTTCGAATCCCGGCACGACCGTAAAGGTCGACGAGTTTTCGGGTTTGCCCCGAAGCTTGTTAAGCTTTTATCCTCTTTTTTTTTTTTTTTGCTAACCGTTCGGTGCAAACTCCTTTGCCTTATTTGGTTCCGGTAAGTGCTGCTTTTTTATAACCTAATAGTAAAACGGTATTATTTATAACACCCACTTTATAAATCCCGGGTTTAACTCCCGGTTAGGCTAAAAAAACCGGCGGTTTTTTTTAAAAACATCGCGGGTATTTTTAAAAAAAATCGTCGCTTTACCGTCCTTTTTTTTTTTTTGCTAACCTTTTTATAAGCGCTTTTACCGGTATTCCGCTAAAACTTTTTAGCAATTTACAAAGTTAGTTCCTTTTTCCCACGTGTTTTTCTCGTAGCCGTACCTTTTCCATTTAACTAGGTACTTTTTAGGCCTATTTTTTAGCTTATAATCCAAAATTTCTTCGATTTCGTATTTTTATTTTAGGTCGACTTTTATTAACTCGTTGCTTTTAAAGCCCGGTAGCGCTAATTTAAATAGGGAAATATAAAAACCCGGGTGGGATTTTATAATTAGCGGTAATCGAAATTTGTAATTTACGTTCGAAACTTTTTTTAATATTTTAAAAAGTCCCAGTTTTTTATAGTTTAGCTTATCGCTCGGTCGTTTCGTTTTAATATTTCGTCGAAAAAGATAAACGCTATTCCTTTTTTTAAAAGTTAATCTTTTAATCCTTTTTTTATTTATTTAAATAGCTATGCGGTGCCGTAGCTTTTTTAACTTTGCTTAAAAGTGTTTATGCAGTTTAATAAGCTCCGTTATTTGTATTTTCGCTATTAAAGCATGTTTTCCTACCTTAGGTTTTTTATACGCTATAAGCGTAAACCCGTAGTTCGTATAAAACGGTATAATTCCTATGCTTTTATAAATTAAACTGTTATAAGCGAATTAAGCCATAAGAAATAATTATACCCAATCGTTTTGTTTATAATTAACGTAGTAACGTAAGTATTGCTTTATAGTTTGGTTCGTTCGCTTCGTTTATCCATTTATTTAAAAATGGTAAGCTATAAATAAAAAGTGTTCCGCTTTTAGCTTATTCGTAAACCCTTTTTAAAACTTGCTTATAAATAGCTTATTTTTATCCGTAGTTAAGCGGTTCGGCGTGCCGTATTCCGCTATTACGTGCCTAATAAAAACGTACGTTAGTTTTATAACGTCGCTATTTTTTTATATAGTAAAAATAAAGCGTATTTAGTAAGCTTATCCATTATTACTAATACATTATCGTATTTCATTTTAATTAATGGCTTTTTGGATTAAAAAAGTTTAATAACGAAGTTTATAATAACTTCCTATTATGCTTTATCCGGTGCTGGTAAAAATTGCAACAATTTGTACGGTTTATACCTATTAGCTTTGTTTTTAGCACAATTTTCGCAATTTTTTATTACGTTTTATATTTCGGCTTAAGTTTTTGCGAACCCGTAATATTGTTATAACCGTTTTTACGTTTTCTTTACGCTTTAATAGCCGTGTATTAACTGGTTATAAATTTGTTAAATTTTTTTTAAAGTTTAAACTTTTTTTTACCGGACCGTTTTAGCAAGCATTTTTTATACCGGAATTAAAAACCCGTTTAATCCTTCCGCTAGGATTATTTATATTTCTTTAAGTATTGCAACCTAATAGTTCGGTTATCGGCTTAAAGCGTTCGCCCGGCCGTTTTCCGACCTTTTTCGGTATTTAATCCGAATGTCGTAGTTTTGCAAAAACTCGCTTTAACGGATTTATCGCTTATTTAAGTTTTTGCTTATAGTAAAGTGCGTTAGGTTTTTATAATCCGTATATATTATAACCTAATGCTTTGCTTTATAAAGGTATGGCCGCCATTTTTCGAATGCTCGGATTATCGCCAAAAGTTTTTTATCGTGGATTTGGTAATTTAACTTAAATCCATTTAACTTTTGCGAAAAAAACGCGCAAAAGTGCAACCGTTTTTAATTGTCTCGTTGTTTAAGTTAGCCGCCGATCGCGTAATTCGACGCGTCGGTTTTAACCTCGAAAGGTTTTTTTAAGTTTGGGATTGCTAATACCGGTTTTTTTAACACGGCGTCCCGTAATTGTTCGAAAGCCTTTTATTTTTGCCCTTTTTAATAAAACTGGTGGTCGTTTTTAATAAGGTTCGTAAATAGTATAGCGATTTTGCTATAAATACGGATAAACCGTTTGTAAAAGTTTTAAAAATCTTAAAAACCCTCGTACTTTCGTAACGTTTTTAAATATAAGCCATTTTTTAATTTCCTTAACTTTTTTAGGGTTTATGCAAACCTATCCGGGTATAATTACGAATTTTAAAAAAGCGACTTTTTGCGAATGCCATTCGCACTTTTCTAGCTTAATAAGGAGCTTTGCGTTAAGCAGCTTTTAAAGCACTTTATGCATGTGCTATTTATGCTTTTCCATCGTTTTCGAAAAAATTAGGATATTATCCAAATACGCAAAAATAAAAATATCGAAATATTCGCGCAATATATAATTAATTATCCTTTAAAACGTGGTTAATGCGTTGGTAAGCCCGAAGGTTATTACTAAAAACTCGTAGCATTTAAGCCTTATTTTAAAAGCTGTAAGCCATTTTTAGCCTTTTTTAATCCGTATTAAGTTATAAGCTTTCCGTAAATCCAAGCCGTAAAATACTAGGCTTTGCCGAGCTTATCGCGCAGTTCGTCGATAAAAAGCAAAAAATACCAATCTTTTATCGTAATTTCGTTTAGCGGGCGGTAATCGATGCATATTCGTTCCGTCCTATTTTTTTTCCTTTTTTATAGGATCCCGTATCTTATTAAAAAATCGGAAAGTTTAATATATCCCTTTCGTAAATCTTTTTCCAGCTGTTTTTTTAGCACTTTTTACTGCCAAAGGTTAAACTGGTATAGCTTTTAATACTTAAACTGCGTTTTTAGCTTAAATATAATTTTTAAATTAAACGGTTTATATTCGGGAAGCACCGTTTTTAAGTTTTTCCGAAATAATTTTTCGTATTTGTGGTATTTTTTCGAAACATTCGCAAGCCGTTTTTTAATGTTAATTGGATTATTTTGGTTGTTTTCCGCTTTAAATAATCGCGTATTCGTTAATGCTAAATGCAAAAGTAAATTGCTAAATCCTATTACCGTTATAACCTTTTTTCGTTGCTTTTTATGCTTACGGTTTAGGGTTTGTAATTAATAAACCGTTTTAGTTATTCGTAGTTTTTCCTATTAAATTTAGCCGGTAGTTTAATTTATCCGTAAATTATTTTTCCTAAACTAAAGGATTCCGAAAATTACATTTCCTTTTTTTATATCCAGCTTATTTAATATAATAGTAACGTTTTCCCCATTCCGGGTATATAGTATTATTAGTTATGTTTTTCGGTTAATCCATTTTTTATTATAAGCGATAAGTATTTTTTCGACCGTTTTTAATTAATACGGTTAATATTTCCGTTTTATAGGAATTTTATACCGTTTAACCGCTTATAGCGATATATAATCGCTTTATATTTCGCAATTGATTATTACCTTAACCTTTTTCCTTTAATATTTTATCCAAAATGTTAGTAAATTGTACGGTTAATTTAATTTTGCTATTACGAGGGTTTTTATCGGTTTCCGTTTCCCATTCCGTGCTTTTTACTCGGGTAGTTTTTTTAGTTTTTTAATAAAAGGAACGAATACCGTACGCTCGTTTTTTTATCCGGGTTAAACGGCACGTACGTTTGCGCAATCCCTTAATGCTAAGCTTCCGCCTTTTATGCCATATGTTTTTTGCATTTCGTAATTTCGCATTTTTCCTAATCGTTGTTTAGTAATATATAGCATTGGATACCGCGTTAAGTTTAAAAACTGCGGTAAACCTGCTAATTCGGGCTAATTCCTACCGTAATAACTGGAATGCTAAACGGGGCTTAATTTTAAGCTTATTTTTTAATTTTCGTAAAAAAAAATCATATTTAAGCTTAGGTTGTAAATGAAATTTGCACTTTCCGTAAATGCATTTTACCTAAAAAAAGTACAAATGTCCCGAGTGCTTTATATCGATACTAAGGTGGTTTTTAGGGATTAGCGCAGCTTATTTTAGCTTATTTACGTTTTTAAACCTATAACTAGCATATTTAACTTCCTATTAATCGTTAAACTACGATAAAGGTTAACCGTCGTTTTCGTTCGTTAGGGTAGCGTAATATAACGGGCCATTTAGGTATTTTAAAACCTTAACGTTCCAAAAATATACCGAAACATTAAAAAGCGTAAAAACGTGCTAATCCTTTTAACTTACCTGCTTTTCGCGGACCATAAATACGGAGGTTCCGCCGTTTAAACCTTTCGCTCGTTTTTAAAACTCGGCCGTTTCGAAATTTTAACCACTTTGGTTTATTTTAGCGTTAATATCGAAATTTTTCGACTTTCGGAAAAGGTGTGTTTAGTTTAAAAGCTTTTTTCCTTTCGCCGCGCCACTTATTAAAGTTACTTCTTTTTAAGTCCCGCGAAAAGCGGTGTCGTTTTCTTCCTTCGAGTTTTTAAGCCCGGAAATAATTCGCTATTTTCCTTCGCTATCGTATTTAAACTTTATAGCTTTAAATATACAAATGTTTTAAAGCTTTTAAAAATACCATTTGGTAACCTTTTTATCGGATTAATATGTAACATATAATTCGTCGTAATAACACGTCCAATTAAACGCTATTTTAAAATATAATCCCTTTTATCGAGCTTTTTTACGTTTGCTAAAAGTTCGCTATTTAGCGGTTACTATTTCGCTAAAGGCAATTAACTTTTATATAGCTAGTTTGGCCGCATTTAAAACATTTCCCGTTTTTCGGGTTTTGTTTTTGCTTTTTTTATTACCTTTATTGCTAGTAAACGGCTCCCGCACTAAGGTTTATAAAGCTTAAATGCGTTCCGTAAACCGTAATAGGTTATTATTTGGCTTTTTTTTGGTTAGCTTTGTTATTTTATACCGCATTTTTAAAACCGTATCCTTTCTTTTTTTGCTATCGTTCGTACAGCCTATCGCTAATGCGAACCGCGTTTTTAACGTAATCCGTAAAAAATTCCGGGCGATTTTGCTTCGCGAATTTATCTTTTACGTTTTCGCGCAATTCGTTATAAAAGTGCAGCATTAACGTAACGTCGCTCCAGCTAAGTTTAATGCTAATCCGTTAAAAGTTTATTGCGTATTTAACTACGGCTTTTCGCTATTTAAAAACCAGCAGGTTTTTTTCAGCGATTCGGGTTTCGTTAATTATGCCGAACACTTCGCTAACCTTTTTTCCGAAGGTTTCGAAGCTAGCGAAAATAAGCTTAATAGCTTCCTGGCTACTTTTATACCTTTTAAAATAATTACTTTAGGTTGGCTAAAACCACTCCTTTACTTTACCGTCCAACTTAATAGCAACGTAAGCAACCTTTTGTTTTTCGCTTACGAACTGCTATTCGTAAAACTTAAAATAGCTTTTGCATTCGGTAAAAAACGTTTTAAACTTGCCGTTTTCCCTTTCGTAAAAATTTAAAAACGGGAATTTGTACGCTCGGATTGCGATAAGCGTTTTAAAAGACATTAATTTCGTAGTAAATTGCTTTACCTCGGCCTGGCTTTTGGCGATTTCGTCCGATATAAATTTAAAAAGGCTGGCCGTATTAGCGGCCTTATCGAAGTCGTACTTAACACCGTTAAAGGTAAAAACCGTAATCTTTTCCTTTTTAAGCTTTTTGCTACTGCTTGCTATAGTTGCATTATCCTCCCTTTTTAACGAGGTATTAAACAAAATTAGTTAAAATGTTACAATTAGGGGTTTGCTTTTAAAGTAAGGCACTTCGGGGGTGGAAAGGACAATATCGCTGGTTTGGTTAATAAAGGAATACGTAATTTAAAAGGACAATTTAATTGCTTGCCCCAAAGGATGTTTGGGAGCTAACTTAAGTTAACTAATGCCGAAGCTTTAATTAAAGCTACTTAAAACAATAGGAAATCCATCCTTTATATATACGTTACCTTTTGCCTTATATTAGGTTAAATTTGTAGTTTTGCTACAAATCCACAAATCCTTTTTGGATTTATTACTTTGTTATAAATTTATAAATCCCTTTCCGGATTTGTTGCTTTATTACAAATCCACAAATCCCTTTTAGTTTACGTAATTTTACGTAACCGGGGCGGGGCGAAGGCACCAGTTCGGGGCCCCCTCTTGCTTTGCTATTTTAAAGGCTTGCATAGTCGTAATAATAAACTTTTATAAAACTGCTTCCCACGCCGCGACGATTGCAATATAAAATTTAACTCGATTCGCGTTATTATTTTTAAATAAATGCAATTCGGGTTATCCTTACACAAGATTTGCTTAACGAGCTTTTAAACGTGTTTAATAAGGTTTATATCCAGGTTGTAAAACGGCCATTTAATTGGATTTATTTCGTAAAGTTTAAACCACTTTTTAACCGTTGTAAACATATAAATACGTGCATTATCCTGCTGGAAAAAAAGCGGGTTACGCTTTTTTAAACCCGAAGCTTTTAAAACACGTGTATACGACCACGTTATATAGCCGTTTTTTTTAAAGTAAAGTTTTTTATTATAAGTATTAAAAAAACCTTCCACCTTTTTAAATAAAACCGTAATACATTCGGGAAAGCGTAAATTTAACGTGCGATTTCGGTTTAACAAAACGGCGCTCGTACTTTTGCTTAAAAAGTAAAAAAAACCATTTATTTGCGCTTTTTATTAAAGTTGTTTTTAAAAGTAACTTCGTTAAAAAATTCCTTTTATTTTTATTAGTTAAGGGCTTTATAAATACACCTATTTTAAAGCCACGTACTTTATTTAATCGTGCTTTTTCCTTATTAAATAAATGTAAAAGTACAGCGGTAAGCTAAATTAACTGCGTTTAAAATAATGCGCTTAACGGGGCGCCATTTGCGCGAATACTCGCGGAGCAAACGTAATTAAAGGGTATTACGGTACACCGAAGTAAAGCATAGCCTTATAAGCTCGTAGTACCGCATTCCGGGTTAGCGTTTAACCGTTATTAAAATATATCCCTTTTAAAAATGCGTAAGCTTTTTAAAAGTATTAAAACGAGGTAAAAAATAAAAGGTTTTATAAGTTTTAAAGCGATTAATCGTATCGCGAATGGTAGCGCGTCGATAGCCAAATAAGCAGGTTAACTTAAATTTAAGAACGCTAATCGCAGTTTAATTATAAATGCTCGCACGAGTTTTTAAAGTTAATTTTTTAGCCTATTTAACGGCTTACCGTTAAATTAAGCCCAAAAGCACGCATAGCGGCCGACATTTGGCGAAATTATAAAAGAAAAAATAAAAAGGGGGGTTTAAATACGTAACGCGACGCGTTTTTATTAAAGTAAAGTGGACGAAAACTTTTTAACATCAGTTGTATTATCGTAATTTAGCGATTAATAAAAAGTTAAATACGTTAATTACCGGTTCGACAACGTAAATTAATAACACAAAGTTGCGTTAAGCTTTAAAAACTACTTTAGCGTTAACTTAAAACACCCGGGAAATTTATACCTTTTTTTTAAGCAAAATGTGTCCGCGAAAAGTGCAAGTCCCACTTAAAACCTAAATTTAAGTACGATTTCTTCCTACGAAAATTTAAAAACGAGTTTAAAACTAAACCCCGATTAGCATTCCAACTGCTACCGTAAAAACTAGCCCGTATTAATAAGTTTACCGCAGTTTTTATACATAATAAACAGCACTTTATGTTATATATTACAAGGACATTTAATTAAAAAAGGTGCGAAATTATAACCTGCAAAAAATATATAGCATAAAAAGCGGAAGTTTAGCATTAAAAGGTTATACAAACGTATATCCCGTTTAACTTAAATAAAAAAACGAACGTACGGCATTCGTTCCTTTTATTAAAAAATTAAAAAAACCACTTGTTATAGTTCCGTATTAATAGCACGGGTTATAAGTTTAAAAGTTACCTTTAAACCGTTTTATTACGTATATAACGAAAGCTAATCTCCGAAAAAAAACTGCTTTTTTCCCCTTTTTTTTCATTTTATAACATAACATTATTTCGGCACCTATTGGCTAATACCTATTAGCTTAGCTTATTACATTGTTATAAAATCTTTTCCCGAAAGCGGGATTATAACCATATCGCTCATTTTCCCCCTTTTACCGGCAAACGCCGCCACCCCGACGACGATACTTTTAAACTAAATAAACTTCGCAATTACTATCGCGGATTTACAAACTCGTTTAACCGCATTCGAAAAAAACTGGCTAGGTTTTAAGCCGAAGCTAATATAGTTTTCGTTAGCTAACGTAATAAATAAAACCGTATTATCGAAACGCAAAACGCTTAGTTTAAGCCCGCAAACGACTTGTTTATAGTTTTTAAAAAAAGACTTTTTAAAAACCCCTTTTTTTACGATAAAAACGGTTAAAGCTTTAATGCGTAGCGAAACGCTTTCGAATATAAAATAATACGAAACGCGGAGTTTATTAGTAATAACCGCGATTATTACGAGTATATTTGGGTTTCTTTTATTTTAACCATTTAAAAAGCGGTTCGCTCGTACTACGAAACCGGAGGATTAGGCGGTACGTATAACCCGTTGCAATTTTTTAACCACTTTGCTACCATTTTTAATAATCCTTACAAAAAGGTTAAAATTTTATCGAAATTGGAAGTATTTTAAATAAAGCTAAAATAATTATTCGTTTCGTTTATTACGAAGTTTAAAACTTTATTAACTGCGGCCGGGGGTATCGTATAAGCAAACGAAATTAAAATTAATTACTTCCGTTTACGGATTTTAAATAGGATTTAATTCGCCGCGGTAAGTAACGAAAAATAATAATTTATTTACGCCGGTATAGTTTTCACATACCGACGTATCGCTTAAACGTTAAAAGCGATCGATATAAATAATAAACTTAATAAAAAACCGGCAATTTACTATACCGCATAATACGTTGTACACAAATCGGGGGATATATTAATAATAAAAATAAACGCGGCGAATACGAATTTAAAAAGGAGTAACGGTTAAAAAGTACGTAAGCTTAAAGCACTATAAGTTTTTTAAAAAGTTTTTTGTTAGCGACGCGAAATAAAGGCATATTTAAATTACGGCAGTTAAAAATACGAAAAACGGGCGTATCGTTACCGTAACGTGCTTCGATTTAAAACCGCGCTAATAGCACAAACTATAACAACCGGCGCCGATACGGGAAAAAAATAGCTTTTAATACAAGCCTTAGTTAAAAAAAAACGCCGCGATAATAAAACAAGTTAACAATTAGAAAAACACATTTTAAAAAGTGGAAAAACGAGTTAAAAAAAATTAAACGCAATATAAACGGCCTTTCGTTTTTAGTTTTAGCATTGCTTAATTTAACCAAATTTATTAATGCATAAATGGATTTCGGTTGCGATTATTACGTAATAATAAGCGAAAGTTTCACGGTAAAAAGCGGGGTTAAAAAGTCCCGATTTCGAAAGCCCCGATAAGTCGGCATAATTTTAAAACGCATACCGGCGGCGATTACCCATATCGCTAAAAGCGAGTTAAATTTAATGGTAAAGTAATATTTTTTACCTTATTTTACATTATTTCGGGAATGCTTAAAAATGTTATATTAAGTTTATTATAAATAAAGCATAACCGCGTAAAATTGAACGCGGCGAGTGGCTTTTTCCAAATAAAAGCCGTTAAAAGGATATTAGTTTAAAAGTTACGCGTTTAACTAAATAGCGGTAAACGTCCAAGTGTGGTAATCGGCAGCATTTTCGCGGTAACGTGCTAAAAATAGCGCTTAAACCCAGCCTACGAATACGAGTTCGTAATTACGTTATTAAAAAAAATAACACGAATTTTATTAACGTTCGTAATAACCACGAACTAATTTTAAACCATAGCTAAATTACCCCCGAAATTGCGGGATTTTACCAACCTTTTTAATAAAAGCAAAGCATTAGTTTTACCGTTATACCGGGGCATTTAAACCATTACATCCTTTTAAAAAGGGATATTAACGGATATAAACCGGAGCTTTTTATAACCGATTATATAATATGCTTAAAAACTAACTTTTAAAATTACGCTATTAAATTATAAACCTTATAAATAAAGGTTAAATCCGAGCTAATTCGTTACCGGTTGTAATACGAATTTTTATAATGAAAAAAGCGATAAATAGTTAACGCTTATACGTGGATTACCGCGCATTTAATACGATTACATAGCAAAACCGCTACCCGCTCCCGTTAATAAAAAAAACATTCCGCTTTTTAACTAAAGCGAAATAATTTATTAAAATTAACGTACGTTTCGCTTTTTACAAAATACGCGTGGCAAAAAAAAACGAGCATTTAATTGCATTTCGCATAAAGTTCGGCTTATTTAAATGGTTAATATGTTTATTTAGCTTAATAAGCGCCCCCGTTACTTTTTAATGCTATATTAACAGCGTGTTAATTAATATTTAAACGATTTTATATCGGCTTACTTAAACGACGTGCTTATTTTTTTCGGGGTTACGTAAAAACCATATAAATAAAATACGCGAAGTTTTTTAGCGGTTTCGCAAAGCCGGGTTTAACTTAAATTTGGATAAAAGCGAGTTCGTAATGCAAAAAGTTAAATATTTAAGTTTTAATATTAAAATACAAAAAGGGATCCAAATAAACCCGGAAAAAGTCCGTGCTATTCGTAAATAAAAAGCGTTAAAAAAACTAAAAGGATTTCGTAAGTTTTTAAGCTTTAAACTTTTATTAAAGTTTTATCGATAAATATTTCGATTTAGTAATACCATTAATAGCATTAACGAAAAAAAGCACCGTTTAATTAAATAAAAAAAGTCGATATAGCATTCGAAAAACTTAAGTTAACCTTTATATACGCCTTTATTTTAACTTAATAAAACCCCGAGTTAAACGCGAAAATCGAAGCGGATTGCTTTAACGCGGTATTAAAAGGATGCTTTTTTTAACTCGGTAAAAACGGGATTTAATAACTAATCGCTTTCCATTTAATAAAGCTTAAAAATAGCTAGAAAAATTACATTATTCATAATAAAAAGCTGTTAACCGTAATCGTTTATATTAAAGTATAGGAATTAAAATTTCGAAACGTTAAAAACCCATTTTTAATTTAAACAAATTATAAAATTTTGGAATATTTTTTAAACCGCGAAAAGTGTTTAAACGATAAATGCGTTAAGTTAAAATATTATTAAAATTTAATTACGACTTATAATATAAACCAGGGAAATACGCCATTTTACCGAACGTTTTATTTCGAAAAAAGCAAAACGAATCGATAATGCTTCGGAAAATAACAATCTTTTAATTAATTTACCTCGTAATTACCGTGGCTATAATAAAAACGAAAAAAAACGCAAACCACGAAAATAACACCTGTTTGCTTTAAATCCGGTATTTTACGATTAAGCATATACCTTTCTCGTAAAACAAACATAGCAAAATTATAAAAAGAAACGTTACGTTAAAACTTTATTTATAAAACGAAGTTAAACGTAATCCGATAAAACGCGTGCAAATTCCCACTTAAAACCGATATTAAAGCATAAATTATAAATTGCTTTATTACCGCGCAAAAAGCCTTATAATATAAAAACGGTTGTAATTTCCGGGTTAAAAGCTATTAATAACCATAATAATTTAAAAAGGTTACGTTTCGCTAATTATAAAATACGTAAGTAAAAATAACACGTTTAAAATATTATGCTAAAATTATTATTAAAAGGGTATAATACGAAACGTAACGCGTTTTGTACGCAATTACGACATTTACCGCAAATCCCGACTTTTAAAATTGGCAAAATAAGGTTTTTTCCGCCCTTTTCCAATACCGAACTAATATTAAAAAATAATTTCGATCGATTTTATAACGAAATTGCCCGCGAACGATAAAAACCCGAAATATTTAATAATAATTATAAATAAATTATCGAAATACGTTTAATTTAAAGCAATACATATAATAAGCGTTAAAAAATGCGCGATACGGTTTTAAAATACGTGGTGGAAATTCCAAGGATTTTTTAAACATATTATTTCGGATAAAAGTTCCAATTAGGTTAAAAACTTTTAAATAAAACTTTGCTTTTAAGTCGGGCATTAACCAGCTTTTTTTAACGGCGTTTTATTTTTAAATAAACGCAGTATAAAAAAGGCGAATTAAGAAATATAATATTACTTAAAATGCTTTATCGTTTTTTTACAAAAAAATTAATTTTTACATTTAAACGTTTACTAATTGGTTTTAAATAACCGAAATTTAACCGTAACGGGGTTTAATTTTAGCCGATTATTATTTAATTTCGATATTAACCTTTTGTTTAAAAAGGCATTAGCAATTAAAACGTTAATAACGAATAAAAAAAACGAATAACCGCGTTTTTAACACATTTAAAAAAAAGGTTAAAAATAGCCACGGCTGTAATAATATTTACATAATAATAATAAAAAGCTAATACGAACAAATTTTAGCACTTAATAAAAAAGTTGAAAAAATGCGATAAAGTTTAGCTATTACTTCGTAATATAAAAATAAACCGGTTTAATAAAAAGCTAAACTAAGTAATAAACAAGTTCGAAATAATAGCAATTTTTAACTTATTTAATTTACTTTAAACGTATTAAAAAGTATTTATTTTAACTTTTATATTAAATTAATATAACGCGTAACGAATAACCCGCTTTTAAATTAGCAAAATACTAATACGCGACCCGTATTAATGCTAAAACTATTACTGGAAAACGGAAAGCTTTAAAAAAAGCATTTAATAAAAAAAATCCTAGTTGTAAAAAACGTTAAAAGCAAAAGAAAAAAACAAACGCTAATAAAATAAACCAATTACGATAAAGTAAATTAATACCTATTAAAGCTTTTTGAAAAAACAACGGCGTTAAACGAGTTTAAAACCTAATAAAACGATGTTTAAAAATAACGAGCCGCATTTAAGCAATAATAAAAACCGCAAAAAGCGGAAAAAACGTTTACTTAAATAATAATAAAAACACGTTAAAAACGCGTTACGCAAGCAAGCGATAAAAAAAAACGGGAACGTAATGCGTTATTATAAAAAAGAACTAATTACGCGGGTTAACCCGAATTAATGTTTGGAAAAAAAGCGTTAAATGCACGCGACGATTAAAATAAAAAAAAGGCACGTACCGAACCTAACCACCCGGGCATATAAACTTAACATTATAAAATAAAAAAAATTACGCCGGTTTCGCCACGGTAAGCACGCCGGCCCGATACGGTAAAAAGAAAAGCTAAAACGCTAGTAATAAAGGAATAACACGTAATTAAACCATACTTTTACTTATGCGCGTTATAACATCCGCTTTTATTCGACGCGTTTACGTTAACATTAAAAAATATACCTTACGCGGTATTTTTTTAAAGCCGACGTTTAATAACCTCGCGGGCGAAACGCTTTTAACGTTTTTAAATATAACGACGGTTTTACGCGAACGCGTTAATTAGCGACGCGGGCTTGTTAACGGGCCGAATAAAACGCGTAAAACGCGAAATTTCCTTAAAAGAACGACCCGGGGTAAAAAGCGCGGAACGGGCGGGGTTATTACGTATAACGTTTGTAAAAGTGCTAATAGCGGTTAAAAATTAAGTGTTACGCTCCTTTTAATAACGCGAAGCCGTTTCGTATTAATGCTAAACGCAGGTTAAGTAAAAAACGTTTAAGCAAAAGGAAAAACACCGAGTTCGTAACGTATAGCGAAAAATTAAAACCGCGGGTAAAATAGTTTTGCATTTATTGCTAGCTTTAACCGCGACGGGAAAAAATGCTTAAAATGGAAGGTAAAGCGAGCTCGTTACCCGCACCCGGCTAATTTAAAGCATATTATTAGGCCAGCTTTTAATTAGCGCGGTTTAACTCCCGTTATTAATATTAATAAGTTAATAAAAAAAGGCGAATAAAAATAAACCGTTTGCTTTTACCGGAAATAACTCTTTTAGTTTTGTAATGCGCGTTATTAATGGTAAACGCGAGCATATCGCGAATACGGCGCAAAAACGGCGAATGCGCGTACGCGTCATCCGAAATGTAATAAAGCTCGAATTTGCTACGACGGTAACGGTTATAAGTTTAGCCGGGGCGGCGTTTAACGCACGTTATTTACCTGGTAGTTTTAACTTTCGAAAAGCAATTATTACATTTAAAGTCGATATGGTTAAAAACCGTATGCTTATTGTTATTAAAATCGCTTTATAACTTGTATAAATTAGCGACGCGACGGCGAAAAGCCGTTTATTTGTTTTTTTTATGGTAAAAAAACCCGGATTAAATAAAAAAATATCCTGGATACGGCCGACACGTACCCGATTAAAAAGGTTTAGGTTGTTAGGGTTTTAACGCGGCGAATTACCGCTATTACCACTAGCCGACGTAGTCGTTATATCGAAAAAACGAAAACTTTAAATTAACAAAAAGCGCGGGCGAAATAAATTAAAAACGGCGAAGGTTAATTGCCGATAAAAAGGACGAGGTTAAAAAACGCGAAAAGAAAACGGGCGCGTTTTAAAATAAAGCCGGAGCGAGCACGGCGAAAAATGGGAATAGCTATCGCAGCGGGAAAAAAAAGCAAAAAACGCGGGGTGGAAATTTTTCTTTAAAAACTTTAAACAAAAAAGGAAGTAAATGAAAAGCGAAGGAAAGCGCGCTTAAAATATAATGCGAGGTTAAATTACCACCGATAAAAAAGAAAAACACGTTTTAACCTAATATAGCACCCAAATAAAACGACGTTAACGTAAAGGCAATAGCTTAGCGATATATAGCCGAATAAAGGCAAGTACGCCCCAACCCGCACGTAATACCTAACTAAATCGATATTAAAGCCCAAATAACGACAGCAAAATACGCGTTGGAAAACGTTTAGCGACGCTTTATATTAAACAGCGGCTAAGCCGAAACGGTGCGCCGGGGCGATTAAACACTAGTACGGAAAAACCACCCGGGTCGGGATTAATTATAAAAGGACGGAGTTTTAGCTCGGAACTTGGCCGGGAACCTTTTAAAAGCAAAACAAAAAATAAACCGGGAAAAGGAAGCTATGTTATAATTCCGTGCTAATAGTACGGGTTATAAGCTTAAAGGTTATTTTTAAGCCGTTTTGTTGCTTATATAACGAAAGCTAGTTTTCGAAAAGGAAATTGCTTTTTTTTTCCCTTTTTTCATTTTATAATATAATATTATTTCGGCACTTATTAGCTACCACTTATTAGCTTAGCTTATTACACTACCCAAGTAAAAAGCATAAAATAAATAAAAAAAACTAGCAAAAACTTTCGCAATAGTAAAATTAAATTAACTGTACAACTTATTAATATTTTAAATAAAATATTAAAGGAAAATGGTTACGGTAATAATCGATTACGAAGTATAAAGCGATTATGTTTCGTAATAAGCGGTTAAACGGTATAAAATCCTTATAAAACGGAAGTTTTAACCATATTAATTAAAAACGGTCGAAAAAACATTTATTATTTATAATAAAAAATAAATCGATTAAAAAATACAACTAGTAACGTTACGTATTTAAAACGGGGAAATTATTACCATTATATTAAACGTATTAAATATAAAAAAAGGCAATGTTATTTTAAAAATCTTTTAGTTTTAAAAAAATTACTTACGAATAATTTAAATTATAAGTTAAGTTTAATAAGCGAAACTACAAGTAATTAAAACGGTTCGAAAATTACAAACTTTAAACTGTAAATATAAAAATTAATAAAAGGAAGTTATAACGGTAATAAGATGTAACAATTAGCTTTCACATTTAATATCGATAAATACAAAATTATTTAAAATGGAAAGCGATTAAAATAACTAAATTAACATCGATAAAAAGCTTGCGAATGTTTTAAAAAAAAATACTACAAATACGAGAAATTATTTCGAAAAAACCTAAAAACGGTGCTTTTTAAATATAAACAGTTTAATTTTAAAATTAAGTTTAAATTAAAAACGTAATTTAAATACTAAAAGCTATACTAATTTAGCTTTTAATAATAAAAGGTGTTAAAAAAACAATTAAAGAAAAACTTATAAAAAGGGCATATTAAACGCTCCGACTTTTTAATAGGGTATAAGATTTTATAAAGGAAAAACAAACGGAACGGAGCGAATATGTATCGATTACCGCCCGTTAAACGAGGTTACCGTTAAAAATCGGTACTTTTTAACTTTTATTAACGAATTACGAAATAAGCTCGATAAAACCTAGTTGTTACGACCAGCATGCAAGCCTTAAAACAGCAGGATAAAAAGGGCTTTAAGCGGTGCCCTTGCCTCGCACCAGGTTACGTGGAACCACGTAACTAAAAGGATTTGTGGATTTGTAAGCAAAGCGATAATCCAAAAAGATTTGTGGATTTATAAGCAAAGCGACAAATCCAAAAAAGATTTGTAAATTTGTAAGCAAAGCAATAAATCCAAAAAATTACTAAGAAAAGTAGTATGTATATAAAAGGTGGATTTCCTTCTTATCCCAGGTAGTTTTAACTAGGGCTTTAGCATTAGTTAACTTAAGTTAGCTCCCAGGCATTTCTTACAGCAAGCAACTAAATTGTTCTTTTAAGTTACGTGTTTCCCTATCGACCAAATTAACGATATTGTCCTTTTCACCCTCGAAGTGCTTTATTTTAAAAGCAAACCTTTAATTGTAACACTAGTATTTTACAGCTTTAAATTTGCGGAAAGCTTATAAAGTAATACGAATTAAAAAAGGTTAAAAATAACTAACGGCTTTTAAAATAAAGTTTAAATACTACGAGTTTTTAATAATAACTTTTGGCTTTATTAACGCATTAGCCACGTTTTAAAAAATAATTAACCACGTGTTACGCAAACATTTTAACGTTTTCGTTTTTACGTATTTAAACGACATTTTAATTTTTTTAAAAACGTTAAAAAAATATAAACAATATATGCACTAAGTACTTTAAAAATTGCTCGACGTAAAACGTTTTATTAAGCTAAAAAAGTGAATATAACACACTTAAAAAATCGCTTTTTTAAAATTTGTAATTATATTTAAACAGGTTTTTATAAACCTTAAAAAGGTTTAAAAAGTAAAAAATTAGCCCGTATTTACAAATGTTACGAAATATAAGGATTTTTAGGATTTTTAAACTTTTATAAACGGTTTATTTGTAATTATAGCAAAATCGTTATACCATTTACGAATTTTACTAAAAACGACCACTAATTTCGTTAAAAAGGATAAAAATAAAAGGCTTTCGAGCAATTACGGAACGCCGTGTTTAAAAAACCAATGTTAGCATTTCTAAACCTTAAAAAACCTTCCGAAATCGAAATTAACACATCGAATTATGCGATCGGCGGCTAGTTCGGTTAACGAAACTATTAAAAACGGTTGCACTTTTACGCGTTTTTTTTTTACAAAAGTTAAACGAATTTAAATTAAATTACTAAATTTATAATAAAACCTTTAAATAATAATTCGAACTTTTAAAAAATAGCGATTATACTTTTTCAAATTAAATATTAAGTTATAATATATACCGATTATAAAAACTTAATACACTTTACTATTAGCAAAAACTTAAACAAACGATAAGTTCGTTAAAGCGAGTTTTTGCAAAATTACGACGTTTGAATCGAGTACTGGAAAGGATCGGAAAACGGTTAAACGGATGCTTTAAACCGACGACCAAACGACCAGGTCGTTATACTTGAAAAAATACGGGTAATTTTAACGGAAAAACCAAACCGATTTTTAATCCTAATATAAAAAGTACTTGTTAAAATAATTTAAAAAGGAAAGTTTAAACCTTAAAAAAATCGTACAAATTTACAGTTAATTAACATATAGCTATTAAAATGTAATTAAAACGTGGAAACGGTTACGATAATATTATAAGTTCGCAAAATTTCGAGCTAAAATGTAAAACGTAATAAAGGATTGCGAAAATTGCGCTAAAAACAAAGCTAATAAGTATAAGCTTTACGGGTTTTTATAACCTTTATTAGCACTTAGCGAAGTATGGTAAAAAGTTATTATAAATTTTGTCGTTAAACTTTCCCAATCCAAAAACTTATAATTAAAGTAAAATACGATAACGTAATAGTAATAAGATAGGTTTATTAAATACGCTTTATTCCTACCATATAAAAAAAGTAGCGACGCTATTAAGTTAGCGTACGTTTTTATTAAATACTGTTATGGTTCCGTGCTGAGGGCACGGGTGAAGGGCTTAGGGGTCACCCCTAAGCCGTCTTTGTGCATATATAACTAGGGACAACTTCCGGGACTGAGTTAGCTTTCCTCCTTCCTGTTTCTCTTCATCTTGCAAAATAACATCACTTTGGCTCCTACTGGCCACACCCATTAGCCCAGCCTATTACAAATACGTAATAGCGAAATATAAAACCCCAACCCGTTTAATTACGGATAAAATAAAATATTTATAAGCAAGTTTTAAAAATGGCTTACAGCTAAATTAAAAGCTAAACATTTCTTATCCACGGCTTATTACTTTTAAACAAATAAGCAAATAAAACGAATGAATTAAACCATGAAATAGTATTTACGCTATTATGTTAATTACAAATAAAATAATTAGGTATTATTAAAAGGTCGGTTTTTATTAATGCAATTACGAGCTTCGGCTCGTAGCTAGTAGCTTACCGAAGCGCGCTACATTAACGCATTAACCACGCTGCTAATATATAGCTAAATCCGCTTTTAAATTTGCGAAACAGCCCTTTTTATTTCCTAGCTTTCGTAATTTGTTAATTTACCAAAATCTTTATAAACGTGCATTACGTTGTAAAACTTTTATAATACAAATTATTAAAAAGAAATACGTAAAGGCGAGCGCGAATGTCGTTGCCGCTAACCGAAAAAAAAACGGCTACGAACGTTTTTAATTTTTAACGACGATAGCTTTACGGGGAGCGAATCGTTTAAAAGCGACTTATCGAACGAAATAACCCCCGTTAATCCACGGGCGGCTTTTATTACGCCGGAAAAAGGCTCGAAAAAATTATAAAAAAAGTTTAACCTGCTATAAGGAAAAGGTTTTCCTTAAACTTTACTTAAATAAACGAAAAAGGAAAAACAAACGGGAAAAAAAGGATAAAACTGTTGTTAACGCTTAATGAAAAGCGGAAATAACCGCCGCTAAAAAGCTCAAACCCGAGCGAAATAAAAAAGCCTAATTGGGGTTTTTAAAAAAACCCCCCGAATTAAAAAAAGGATATAGTAAACATTATAACGTTTAACTTATTTAGCGAAATTTTTTAAATAACACTATTTTAAAGCATAAAACAAACAGTTATAACTTTAATTAAAACCGTAATAATTATTAAATATCGCTTAATTAAAAAGGAGTTTTATATTTTAAAATTAAACGAAAACAACCAATATAATTTAAATAAAAACTATAAAAAAAAGCTAACGAAATGGCTTATTTAAAACGGAGCGTAAACCTTATTTTATTTTTGTATAAAAAGGCTAATTTTTAAATTTAATATGGATAAAAAATAAAAGTTGTTAAATAGCGAAAATTTGGTACGAAATTCATTAAACGCTTTTTTAATCGCGGAAAAAGGAAATAAAGCAGTTTTTAGAAATGGAAAGTAAAAATGCGAAATATAACTTTACGAAATACATCGATTAATTTTATTCCACGTTCGGTACCGTTTAAAATAAAACGGCCGTATAAATATAACTGCGGGTTTTTAAATAAAAAAAGGGCCAATTTTTTAACGAATTCGGCCCAGTATTTAAAAACGTACTAAGCCGGATTAGTAACTATGTTTAAAAAAACGAATTTAAGCTCGTTTTTTTAAAAGGATTTTTTAACCGCAGTTTTACAAACGTTTTAACGGTTATTAAACTTTTAAACAAATATTACGCATATTTGGCCGAGGTTTACGCCCGAACAATGAAATAAAAACGCATTTAGCAATTTTTAAACTTAAAAAAAAGCGTTAAAAACGAAGGAAAAAAAAGGATAAAAAGCAAAACATAACTAAAACCTTTAATAAGGCAGCTTATTTAACCCCGCTCGAAAACCCGTTATTATTGCAACGGATTTTACTAATAATAGCGTTACCCGAAATTCCAACGGCGACGTGGTAATAAACGTTGCAAAAGTCGGCGGGCGGGGGCGTAAAAGCCGCGGGGGCCGCGGGGGCGCTCGAGGAAAAAGTGCTAATAAAACTCGAAAAAGCAGCCCCTATTAACCTAATAAGTTTAATTTAAAAAAAAAGGATTGCCGTTAAAAGCAAAGCCGTTATTTGCGTTGCGGTGCAAGCAATTATTATTAAGCGGAATGCTTTTGCAAACCGGCGGCCCGTTTTAAAAACGTTAAAAAGACGGTTATTCGCGGGATTAGCTTTAATAGCGAAAAATTCCCTTTTTAGCTAAAAAGAAAAAACGAGCCAACGGGAAAAGCTAAAAGCTAAAAAAAAAAATAGTTTTAAAATAAAATCGTGTTTTAAGAGAAAAAAAGCTTTAACAACTTATATAAATGCGAATAAAAGTATAAAAAACAAATTTAACATATATTTTAACGATAGTTAATAGTATAAAATTGTTCGACGCATTTATAAATAAAAGTTGCGAATATTACGTAGTTATTAATAAAAACGCCGCCGTTAAAACGAAATTGCTTATTTACTAAATTTCGTTAAAGATATTAAAAAAAGCTATTATAAAAAAAAAGTAATACAGGAAATCATTTATTTTTTTTTAAAACCGAAAACCGGTATAAAAAAAAGGGTTTACGTTTATATAATGCTAAGCTTTATTTAACGATTTATTTTAAGGAAATTATAACTAATGCATTATTAAACGGCATTAACTTTACATATATCGAAAATATAAGTGGGAAAAACGCGCTTTTAAATGCGCTATTTGCTTGCGGGAAAACGGTTGTAAAAAAAAAAGGTAAAAACGAACGTAATAAAAATATAAATGATTACGTTCGGCCGATATTACAAATTAATCGCGACTATAAAAAAGGAATTTATAACGCAAGCTGCAATTTTTACGGCTTTTATATCCGATGTTAAAAAAGCATTGCAAAAAAAGGTTTTTAAAACGAAAGTTTAATTATAAAAGCTTATTTCGCGGGAATTTTACAATTTACTTCCGTTATTTGTAAAATAAAAAGCAAATAAGCTAAACCCGTATAAACCGGGTGTAAACCACGAAATAAAAATTAAAAAAACGCTAATAAAATTAAACTTTTTTTACTTTAAAAACCTTTATATAGCATATCGCGGAAAAAACTTTTAATATTAAAAACAACGCTTCGAAACCTGCTTAATAAAGGATTTATCCGGGTTCGTAATTCCCCCGCCGAAGTTTCCATTTTGTTCGTGCGAAAACCGGGCGAAAGGTTACACTTTTATTGCGATTACTAAAGTTTAAATGCTATTTTATAACCCGATTAATACCTTTTTTCGCTTATTTTTAACACTTTTCGCAATTTGGCCGGCGTTCGCTAATTAATTAAAATGGATATAATATAAGCTTTTTAAAAAATCCGTGTTGAAAAAGGCTATAAATATATAACCGCTTTCCGCATTTAATACGGCTTATTCGAATAAACCGTTACCATTTTCGGCTTTTTAAAAGCTTTAACCACCTTTTAAAAATACATTAATACCATTTTAAAAAACTTTTTAAATAAGTTTTACTCGCTATATTTAAATAATATCGTAATATATACGCAAAGCTTACGGTTAAACCACTTTTACAAAATGCGGAAAATATTTAAACGTTTTTAAAATTATAATTTGCATTTTAACCCCGATAAATTACAATTCGCGGTAAAAAGAAAATTAAATATTTGGGATTTATTATAAAAGCCGGCGTAAAAGTAAACTTTAACTCGAAAAAAGTGGAAACCGTTTAACATTAAAAAGGTTTTTATACGACGAAAAAAAATCCGTAAGTTTTTAAAATTTTTAAACTTTTCCCGAGTTTTTATCCCCGGTTTTTTAAAAGCGGCCGCACCGTTAACGAAATTAATAGGGAAAGAAATGCTTTTTTATTAAACGAAAAAACATTTATCCGTTTTCGAAAGTTTAAAATATTTGTTTTTATTCGTTGGTATACTTACGATATAAGATTTAAACGCGTTTACCTTTTTAAAAACGAATTGCAAAAGGTTTGTTTTAAAAAAAACGTTAATATAAAAAAAAAACGGGGAAAAGCGCCCGGTAAAATTCCATGCCCGCAAATTAAAGCCCGTAAAACGCAATTATCCCTTTATAATAAGGAAATGTTAGCTATCGTTAATAACTTAAAACATTAAAACGCGAAGTGTTGCAATTGTAAAAGCTTTACTATTTTTACAAATTATAAAAACCTAAAATATTTTATAAAATTTTAACGCTTATTAAAACGGTAAACGCGTTACGTAAAAATGTTAACTAAATACAATTTTAAATTATAATACCGTTTAAATAAGGAAAACGTAATAGCAAACGCTTTATTACGGAAGGAATAAAACCGCTCGAAAAAAAACGAAAAACATAAAGCTAAAAAAATGCAATTATTGCTTAAAAATTCCTTTATTAAAATGCGCGCGATTTAAATTTTTAACAACGGCCTCGCAGTTAAAAAAAAAGAAAAACCTTAACGAAATCCCGAACGGCGTTTAATAATTGGAAAACCCGAATTTTCGCAAGCTATTCGAAAGCACAGCTAAGTAAAACAATGTATATAAATTTATATACCGCTTTATAAAACGTAACGAGCGTTTTTTAAATTTAGTTTTAAATTTAAAAACGTAAAAAGCAAACTGCCGCGTTAATAACGAAGGCAAACTAAGGTTTAAAAATAAGCTTTAAATGCTAAAAGCTTTTTTTATTACGGAAATAGCAATAATAACGGCGGGAATAAAAAAACGACTACGGGATAAGCTTTAAAACGTGCTAATTTAAAAAATACATAACGTTTTCGTCGTAAACCATCCGGGTTAAAACGGTACCACGTACGCCGTAACGAAAAACTTTTATTAGCTTTTAATGCATAGTAGCATTAAACGCTTCGTTCGCAATTATAACGTTTATAACCGTAACTAAATTTAAAAGGATTTAAAATAAAGTTTTTACAACTTTTGCTTATTTTTAACCGGTTTTATAAACATTTACAAATGGATTTTATAATAACACTCTTTTGGAAAACGGAAACACCGCTTATAAGTAATTACTAATAGGTTATTAAAAAAGGTTATTTTAAAAGCGATACCGTTTATACAAACCGAAAAGTGCGTATTACGTTTTATAACTTGCTTTGTTCATTTTTACAGCTAGCCCGCTTTAATTGTTTTAAATAAAAAAACGAATTAAACTAGTAATTTTTAGCAATATTTTTACTAACGTTTGGAAATTAAATAGCTTTTAAATACAGTTTACCACTTTTAAACGAACGGCGGTACGAAACGCGTAAACCAAAAGGTGTAAACCGCGTTAAAGCTTATATTAATTACTAGCAATTAAATTGGGATTAATAGCTCCTCGTAATTTAACTTGCGTTTACCTCCCGCTTTTACGTAATTATTAGCATATTCCCGTTTTTTGCTAACCACGAGTATAAACCTTCGTTTATTTTAACTAATAATAAAAGCACTTTTAATTTTAAAAAAAAACGCACTAATAGCAAAAGCCGAAAAATATGTAAAAAAAAAAACTGGCTTAAATTACAAACATATGCCAAAAAGTAATAATTATAAAAATTTAACAAACCGAAAAATATACGAATTAAAAAAAGCGGCTAGCGAAATAATATAAACCAAAAGATAAAATATGGCTAAATTTACGCAACTTTTTTTCTTTTCGCTTAAAAAAAACTCGATTAATTATGCGCTAAAATTACGGTAATTAAAATAGTGGAACTTAACATAGTGGAAATAAAAAGCTTACCTATTAAAACGCATTACCGTTTTAATATAAATAAAATATGCTAAACGAACGAAAATCTTTTTTTAAGCAAATAAAACCAACTTTTAACCACCGGCCGTATTAGTTAACGAAAAGCGGAAACGGTTAATAAACCGTATTAATAAAGTTCGCATTATAAACGAAAAGTGAAATAAAGTTAAAAAAGTTTATATTTGGTGGAAAAAGCATATAATGTTATAACGAACGATAATAACCCCGAAATGCAAACTGTAAAACGAAAACGTAATAAGCTAAGGAAAGCGCAAAAAAAGGAAAATTCTATAACGCTAATAATATATATCGATTAATATAACTTTCGCTAATAAGAAAACCGCAAATTTTAAAATTAATTCCGCGTTTTAAAGCGCGGTTAAACCATTAATTTAAAATCCTTTTTATTTACTTTTTTTTATCCTTTTTATCCGCCTTTTTATCTTTTACACCGTTATCGTCGTTACTTTTATCCTCGTTTTTATCCTTATCGTTACCCGCGTTATATAAATCGCTAAAATTCGAATCGTTAATAACCAAAAGTATAGCAACGTTTTTATTAATGCGCGAAAACGCTATAACGGTACGGTTAAAACTAAAAAAACTCGGGGTAAAAACGAATGCTAATATCGATAGTAAAATCGAACCTTGTATTAAAGCGAGCAGGCGAGCCGACACTAGATTTAAAAAAAAGCGAATTGCGAAGCGCGCTTTATAAACAACTTATAACGAATATAATAATAATAAGCGAAAGCGTAGTCGAAAACCGAACGGGTATAAAAAAAGGCCGAAGTTTAAAACTAAATTTAAATCGCGTTATGCGCGAGCATTTAAAAAAAAAGCGTAAAGTTAAATTCGCAATACTATTAGCGACGCGGGACCGTTTAAACGATAAAGTAATAAGCGGCAAACCGAACCGGTCGCTTTTAAACTTAATAGCGTAAACCGCGCGTTTAAAAACGGCGATACGCTATTTATACGCAGCGTTAAAAGCGAAATGGCTTAATAAGGTAATAACTATAACGCTATTAAAAAAAGTTAATAAACGCACGTGTAATAACGGAAAGCTATCCCCGGGAAATTTACAATACCATTTTTACGAGCGGTTTTTAAACGCTTTAATATTACGCTAAACAGCATAAGCAATTTTAAAAAGCTTAAAAGCTTTTCGGCATTTTTGCTAAATAACGCGAACTTTTAATCGGTATGCAATTAAATAACGACGGAAAAGCGGCGGTGTATTTGCAGTTAATAAGGTTGCATTCGTAATACGCGGTACGCTTAAAACCAAACTGCGAATAATAAAGCTGGTTTTGTAAAGTGCAACGAAAGCAGCGGTTAGCGCGCTTAACGCCGCGCAAAAAGGGAGCGACGGTAAAAATAACGGGCTGCTCGTTTTTCGACGTAAAAAACGACATGTTCGAATCGGAATTTTAAATGCGGAAGTAAACGACGGATTAAACGGGATTTGCGGGGGAAAAAAAGCAGAAAATTTATTATAACGGCAAAAAAAGCGGGTAAAAGTAAATCGTAAAACGAAAATAATTAAAAGGTAAAAATTAGTTAAAAGCGATAAAAGCGGGTAAACGGCCGCGCAAACGACTACGATCGCGCGCGTGGAAAAAAAGGAACTTATTGCTAGTACGCGATAAGTAAAAGCAAAACAAGCGATTAAAAAGGTTAAAAAAAAGTTAATAAAAGTAAAATAATAAGCGAAAGCGAAGGCGTTAAATACCACGTCGGTCGCAAATGGTAATGTTAAAAGAAAAAAAGCAAAGAATTAAATCGCGGGTAAAAATGCGGATAACGCCGTAAGTAAAATCGGCAAAAGCGTTAACCTAATTCGAAAAGCAGTAAACGGGGTAAGTGCGGCCCCACTTTTATAAGGGCGGGTAAAGGCCGAATTATTAAAAGGTCGGTTTTTATTAATACAATTACGGGTTTCGGCTTGTAGCTAGTAGCTTACCAAAGCGCGTTATATTAATGCATTAACCACGCCGTTAATATATAACCGGATCCGCTTTTAAATTTGCAAAGCAGCCTTTTTTACTTTTTAGCTTTCGTAGTTTGTTAATTTATTAAAGTTTTTATAAACGTGCATTACGTCGTAAAACTTTTACAAATATAATTACTTTTTATAACTTAATTCGCTTATAATAGTTTAGTTTACGAAAGCACGGGAATTATAACGTTTTTTACAAACTACGGGTTTACGCTTACAGCGTATAAAAAACCTAAGGTAGGAAAATATGCTTTAATAGCGGAAATACAAATAATAAAGCTTATTAAATTGCATAAACACTTTTAAACAAAGCTAAAAAAGTTACGGCACTGTATAGCTATTTAAGCAAATAAAAAATGATTAAAAAACCGAGTTTTAAAAAGGGAAATAGCGTTTATTTTTTTCGACGTAATATTAAAATAAAACGATTAAGTGATAAGTTAAACCATAAAAAGCTAAAACCTTTTAAAATGTTAAAAAAAATTTCGAACGTAAATTACGAATTTCGATTACTACTAATTATAAAATCCTACCCGGTTTTTTACGTTTCCTTATTCGAACTAACATTATTTGGCATAAAGTTAAACGAGTTAATGGAAGTCGAGCTAAAAAACAAGTATAAAGTTAAAAAAAAATTTAAATTATAAGCTAAAAAAATAGGCTTAAAAAGTACTTTATTAAATGGAAAAAGTACGGTTACGAAAAAAACAGGTGGGAAAAAGTAATAAACTTTAAATATTATTAGGAACTTTTTATAAAGTATTAATAGCAGGTTTTATAAGGAAATTTAACGCGGGTAATTTAAAAAAAAAGTGCTTTAAATACGGTTTAACACGCCTAATTTAAAATAGCTTACTAAAAAAAAGCAAATAAGCTAAAGTCCGGGTTAACGTTTAGCTTAACCTAGTTTGGAAATAACGGAAAGAATTTAAAAGTAGTGGAAATAGGAAAAGCTTAGTTAACCACTTCCGTTATTTGCTCCCGAATAGTTTACTTCGACTTTTTTAGGTCGTCGATACCACGGTTTACAACCTGGTAAATTTTTTAATTAATAGTTTTTTTTACTTGCGTAATCGAAAAATACGATCCGATTCGGTACGAAAACGGGTTTTAAACTTTTTAAACTTTTTATTTAATTAACAGTGCTAAAAAGCGTAACGACGAAAAGTTCGGGAAAAATCCCTAACACGTTATACTTATCCGGTTATTATAAACACATTTTGTATAACGGTTAAAATCGGTAAAAAAAAATGCCACGCACGACGGAAACCTACGCGTTTTGCAATTGGTATAAAAAGGTATTTTAACAAAAAATAACGTAATAATAGCAATAAAGTCCTTACGGCAACATGTCGAAAAAGAAATAAACTTGCGTTTTTATACCCGATTAAACATTTTTATTAAAACAAATAAAAGGATAAAAAATAATAAAAAAAGAAAATACTTATTAGCTAACGAAAAAACGGGGTTATAAAAATGGCTAAAAGGATTTAGCTTAAAAAGGGAAACTTAATGTTACGACCAAAATTAAAAAAGGTAAAAGGTTAAACGGCGGGATATTAAAAAAAGTGAATTAAAAAACGGACTTTTACCCCGCATTAGGTCGGAAATTACGTAACAGTTAAAAATTTGTAATAATTTAAAAAATTACGACGAATTAACCCTTAACGAGCGGTTCGTAATAATTTAAAAAATTATAACGAATTAAAAGAATTAGCGTAAAAGCTAGGAAATATATAAAAAAGGAATTTTTTTATATATTAAATAGTTTAATTAAAGCTTTAGCATTAGTTAACTTAAGTTAACTTTTAAACATTTCCTAAAACAAGTAATTAAAAGTTACCTTTTAATTACGCGTTTACCTTGTGCTTCGACTAGCGCTACCATTTAAAACTACTTTTAAAGCGCTTTACTTTAAAAGCAAGCCTTTAATTGTAACATATAGTTATTAAAATAGTCGAGTAGCAAAGGACGCCGACGATTGCCTCGTTCCCAGCTATTTTAAAGTTTTTACGGGCATTATAACTATAGTTTAAAAATCTCCTCCTATCGAAATCGTTTTTAATAGCGCTCGATTTTTAACTGGTCGATTTTTATAAAATATGCGCGTAATTCGTTTTTGTACAAGCGGGTCGGGATAATTAATACAATGCTAATTATAAATACAAACTGTGCGACAAACCACAGCCTAAAAGTGTTTACCTTTTTTAAACCCACCAATTTTTAACATTGCGCTGTTAATGCATATTGCCAATTTGTATACAAATCCTTAACACCCGCTAATTTAACGACCCAATACCAACAACACGCCCGCTAACAACGCTAGCGACGGTAATATGCCGTTGCTAACAGCCCTCCTTTTAGCTAATAGGGTGGCGTACGCTATCCTTAACGGCCTGTCACCTTCCTCGAATTTACCTATTTTTGGCATTACGCTATTAATGCACACTGCCAAATTGCATACAAATTTTTAACACCCGCCAATTTAGCGACCTAACATTAACAATACGCCTGCTAACAGCGCTGGCGACGGCACCATGCCGTTACCAACGGCCTCCTTTTTAACTAACAGGGTGGCGCACGCTTTCCTTCGGGGCTTTTTGGCCCGAAGGAGCGCGTCGCTGCCGCACCGGCCCCCGTACTTTTTAACGCACATGCACGTAAATACGCCGTCCCCGTTGCGAAACGTGCAACATTCGATAAGGCCCGAACAAGGCCAGGAAAACCTTCACGGCGTCGGCGCCGACATAAATGCCTTTTCCCTTCCCTTTTTACCCTATACCTTAACGACACCGCTTTTTTAACCCTAGCTTTACCTTTTCCCCAAGCTTTTTACGCGGTATAACGCTTTCCTTTTCCCCCCCGGCTTAAGGGCCCGACCTTCGAGTTGGCCGCAGCGGCCGCGGAAAAGATAATCGCGAGCTTTACGCGTAAACAAAGCTAAACGGCTTTAATTTGCGCCATTTTAACCCGATCGATAAACGCTGGCATCGTTTCCCTACTTTCCGAACCGGCGCGCGAAGCGCACGGCTGGAAAGTTTGCTTTTTGGAATAGGTGAAAAAAGCGCTGCTAAGCCAGCCAGCCCCTTTCCAAGGGGACGGAAAAGCTTTTGCAGCTTTTAAACCTAACAACGCGCTTAGCATATAACGCCCGGCTTTAACCACTTACGCGAACACGGCCCGTACGGGATTTTAATAGCCTTAGCTACCCGCATAAGCCTTAAAGGACCATATACCCCGGGCACCCCGGGAGCCCCGCCTACCCGCCGGTTTTAAACCCGATTACCGAATTTTAATTAAAATCCCGAAAGAACGGCAGGTTTAAGCTAACAACTAAACGGGTTTTAACATTCGCAAAGCTTTTACCAATAACAAAAACCTTCCGTTTATTATAACGAACGTCCTGGAAACTTACCGAATCTTAACGGTATTTGTATTAAAAGTTAAAACAGCAAATATTTAAAATCGACTTTTTTAGCACCGCTCGGAGCTAAGCCGCTTATATAACGCCAAACGGGTCGAAAAGCCCGAATTTTGGCTTAATTACGTTATTTTCAAATGCTTAACCACTTTAGTAAAAGGTTTTAAACACGGAATCCCGGTTACGGAAAAACTGGTTCGGAAGGAAGTTAAAACCCAAATAAAATGCAAACCGGCTAGCGTTTAGCCTTTTAAAGCCGGCGTAAACTTTAAAAGTGCATATTGTAAATTATATCCTTTTATACGCCCGTAACCCCGTTTAAGTTTAAAAGCATTACTTTTTATTTACGTTAAATTAAACGCTACCCGCTTATTACGTAATATACTTCCAAATGCTACGGGTACCACGTAGCCCGCAATTGCGCTAAAGCCGACAAATATTCCTAATGCGGGAAAATTACTAACAATTAGCACGCATAACCGTATACAGCGCCTTTTTAATATGCAAATTACTAAGGCCCTTTCCAAACCAACCATTCGAAATGCTTTATAAAGCCGGTACGGGTAAACGGTACGTTAAAACGTTTAATTAAAAAGGAGTTAAACGCGGTTAGGAATTTAAGCGGGCGGGCGTACCGGGCGGAGGTAAAAAAAGCAGCGGAAGCCACTGCCGCCGCCGCCGATATAACCGTAGCTACCGCAGCCGTTACGGCCGCTGCCGCCGACACCGATAATACCGCCGCTATTAACGGCGGCCCCGCCGCTCCCGCTACCGTTAAGGCATGCCCGTTAAACGGGCTAGCGGTTTAACTAATAACTTTACCCTGGTAAGCCACCCCGGCCCCGAATAGGCGCTTAGCACGGCTAATAAAAAAAGGCATCATGCAAAAAAAGTTAAAGTTAACTCCAATAACCAATACGAGGTATTAACAACTATGGAGCTAAACTTTTCCGAGCTGAAAAAGGGTATTAAAATAAACGGAATCGCTTTGGAAAACGCTTTGGAAAACGCCTCGAAAAGCGCCGGCGTGCCCGCCGGCTAACCACTTTAAAGCCAAACCCTTTAATACATTACCGCCACTTTTACATATGCTAAAAGCTAACCGGATAACAGCATATAGGAATAGGGCCCGGCGCCCGGGGTTTCGCCTCGAACGTTACCGGGTTTTAACCGCCGTTTAAGCAAACGTTCGTCGCAATTAGGTAACGGCGGTAATTTTGCTTTAATTATGTTAAAGCTGGAAAATCGATATAGTATTACTGCAAAAGCTTTTTAACGTTTAAAAAAGGAAGCTTATATTATGTACTTACCTGTTGTATAAGCTATTTACGCCGGTAAATAGTTAGCACGATTATTAAACTAAGCCCCGGGTAATAACTTACGTACGAATGGACTTAAAGTTTCGGCTAGTTATGGATAAACCGGTAAGTAACACGCGAAATATCTTTTAATTCGCTGTTTTTAAATGCATTTTCGTTAACGTATATAGGCTTTTAAAAAACCTTTTAAAACTTTTTTTGGATTTGTTATTACGTTAACGCTTAACAACGAAATGCATTGTAATTAGGGATTTTAACGCTTTGTTCCCGGTATAGGACCCGGCCCGGGGTAATAGGAATAAAAGCAAAAAAATAACTTAATAAGCTAATTTTTGCAACCTTTTTTTACTTACTTACCCAAGTAAGCTTATATACGATTAAAAGGGTATATTAAACCTTACTTTTATTAACGCTTTATTAATAACAGCGGAAATTAATCCCGTATTAGCAACTAATTCGAACTACCGCATAATACGAATCGAAGTCCTTTATCCTAATAACGCTACCTTAAATTGCCAGCGTATTACGCTTTTAAACGATAAATTACTAATATTTACGAACGTGGTAACAGCCGGGGCCGGCAATTTGCCGCCGTTAACGGGTTTTAAAGCCGGCATTTTACCGGAATTTACAAGCTTGCATATTATAAATTATTGGGATAAAATAACCGAAGTATTAATAAATTTGCTAAAAAAATGCGTTAGCCACTTTCGGTAAAAAGTTTAAAATTAAAAGTATAAGTTAACCGTAATAAAACAAAAAGTGCGTTACCGTATAACGGGATTTCGTAAAAGCCACGGCGGGGGGTAGGCTTAATACGGTTAAAGCCCACGCGTTAACAGCAGCGGTCCGGGCAGCCAAAAAATAGCATTAGGTTAACGTGTTAAAAAAAATCGATTTCCTAGTAGCGTTATACCGTGCTGTAAAATGGCATAAATTTACGCCCGTTATACGGCTCCCCCCGTTAAATATCGACGAGGAAGTTGTCGTAACGCTAAAAAAGAAAGCGGAAACGTTAAGCCGTAAAATCCTCCGCAGGTTTACAGCGGAAAACGACCTATAAAAAAATCCGTTACGTTAGGGGGCTTTTTAAAAAATCGCACAATTCCCGTAAAACTTTTGCGTCCCGTTAAAAAAGTGCCGGAAATGCATTATTAGTACGGCAAATACGGCTTTAAACATCGACTTCCTATTAATTAAGCTGTTAATAGCGGTATAACCGGCAATAAAGGAATATGTAAAAGCTTTTTTCGAAGCATGCTTAAAAACCGGGCATTATTTAAGCCCTTTCCGTATAAAGGAAATGGTTATGCTATAAAAGCCGAACAAATTGGATATAATGGATTCGAAATCCTACCGCTTAATAGCTTTGCTTCCGTGTTTAAAAAAAAAGTTAAAACGTTTAATAACTTCGCGAATAGCGTTTTTTACGTTATAATACGGGCTAATAGCCTCGTAATACGCCGGGGCGACTTTTAAAAAAAGCCGTTACCGATTTAACGGTATCCGTAACTTACGAGGTGAAACGCGCATTCCAAAGCTATAAAACCGCCGCTTTTATTATAATGGACGTATAAAAAGCTTTTAACGCCGTATTTTACTAAAAGCTTTTCCAAAAACTATTAAATTAAAAATGGGATTTAACGTTAATACGTTAAGTATTATCCTTTATAAAGGATAAGTTAGTTTAAATACGTTTAAAAAAAAACGCTACGGTAACCTTTTTTTCCCCGGATTGCGAGTTACTTTAAAAGTTACCAGTTTTACGGTTTTATTTATGCTATATATGGTTAAAATCCTACTTAAAACGAAAGTAGTAAAATACGAATACGCTAACGATATAGACATATGCGTAACGAGCAACTTTTTAAAAAAGTGCTTTCGCAAAGCAAGGGTAACGGTAACGGAAATCCTACGTTAAGGTAGGGTTAACAAGTTGCTTTCGATCCGGGAAAATGCGAATTTATGCATTTTTCCAGGTAAAAAAACTTTACGACGCGGCGGTTAAAACTGAAAGTTTAACCATATAATAAACTGCAAAAAGCTTTAAAAACCCAGCAACTTTACGATAATTAAACGTTTTTTTTAACTAAAGGCTTAATTTCGAACCGCACGTTTATAATAAAGTTGCAAAGACTTTAAACGTTGCTAATTATTTCCGAAAATTTACTTATTCGGTGGGAAGGTTATTAACGCAATCAGTATATAAAGCCGTTGCGACGGTTATATTATCCAATAGCATTATACGAGGCGAAAGAATAATATAAAAGCAAAACCAAACCACATTTATATAAATTTGAATAATAACAATATATTCGTTAAAACCACTTAATTAAACGGGTTAATAAACTTTTAATTACGTCGCTTTAAGCAATAATACCAGCGTGGAAAACCATACCGATAAAAGCATTACAATCCGGCATTTTAAACGCCGAAACGCTTTTAAAACAAATCCGCCTCCGTTTTGCAGCTCGCATTAACACGGTCCCGGAAGCCCACCTTTTAACCGCTGCGATTAAGCCGACGGTTAACGCCTGAAAGCCTAAAACGGGTTTGCTTAACAAACAACGACTTGTTTGCAAAGGACAACTAAACTTTCCGGTTTGCACCCGCCCGGCTTACTTATTTTATAAATATATACGAGGTTTACGGTGGCCATATAAAAAAAGCAAACAGCCGTTAAAACATTTATAGCGTGGTTAAACACCTTTCCTTTTTCGAACGCGGCAAGCTGGCGCACTTTGCCGAAATATTCGACGGGGAAGCGAAAAAGGCCTAAATGGGTTTTCGTAAAGCTATTTGGAATTTTCGCAACTTTATTTACCATTTATACCTCGATAACATTTTAACGGCTAACGGCTTTTTAAGCACGGCTTTTAATAATTCGCAAAAAGCTTTTAAAAAATTCCACTATTTATAAATAAATACCGGGTATACGTCCGTTAATCCCCGAGCCATATGGGAATTCCCGAAAACGAAAAAGCCGACGCCGAAGCAAAGTTTAGCACGGCCCTCCCGGTACCCCAATATGCCAAACTAATAATGGCCGGCGTTAAAGCTTTAACCCGGAAAATGGCCCAGGACGCCTGGAACGTTTGGTTCGAAAGTAACCTCCCGGAACGATATAAGGCTATAAGCCTTCCGCTAACACCACAACACGCACCGGAAGCTTTATAATTGCACCGGAATGTATTGCAACGGTTAATAGCCGCACGCATAAGCCACGGGGATTTTAACTAGTACTACTGCAAATTTAAACACAAAGACGATAACCCGTGCCGCTATAGGAAAAACAAATCTCCTTCCCACCCCGCATTTTGCAAATTGGGTACGGCTACGGAAAATAAGTGGCCTATAACGAACCCCGCCTCGACTTTTAATAAGCCCGGGTACTAAAAACGGCTGTTACAAAAGCTCCTCCTTTTTACCTCGTTCGTTAAGGCCACCAACTATTTTACCATCGCCGGACGATAATAACAAGGCATAACAGCCCGCACATTACCTATTTTTTTTTTCCTTTAGCACTTACACCTTTCTTTTGTACCACCCGGACTAACAATAGGCCCGTTGGTTCCCCGTAACCCCGGCCGGACCCAGGGGTGGTTTTAAGGACCCCCGCCTAGCGTCGCCCCCCTTTCCCGGCACACCCGCCGGCCGAACGCACTATTACTACCGCTGCGCTTACAACGCCCCTGCGTTTTATACGCCCTTTTGCCGATTGCCCGCTCACTAACAAGGAGCGCCGGAATACGGCCCGACCTCCGTATGCCTTCGGGTTTAATTTGCTAGCCGCCGTAATAGCAGCACTATGGCCTGGTGTATATAGCTTAGGTAGCGCTAGCACGCCATATGCCCCCTGGGAGGCAGGGACTGGTAGATCCCGATCAGCTAACGTTAAATATACTCTCTCTCTCTCTCTCTCTCTCTCTCTCTGCCCATACTTGCGCGGACTTAAAACGTCTCGCGCTGATCGGCCCTTTGCAAAGGGCCGATAAAGGGCCGATCAGCGCGAGACGTTTTAAGTCCGCGCAAGTGCCGTCACTTGAGACGTGGATAAGAAAAAACTCGGCGGGAGCAGAAGGATGATTTGTCATCTTCCATCCTCCATACTTTGGTCGGAACTCCCTCGGACTCTTGAGGGCGGGGATAGTCGCTCGACGGGCCACCTGCAGATGCTTAGAAATCAAGCATAACATGTCCTGCACCGCCCTTGGAACGCCCACGTTAAGCCATGAGTTTACCCAGCAGCTACGGGCGGTTGCCGAATCCGGGGCCGTTTTTGCGTGAGACCCAAATGTAGCTTGCTGATTCTGTTGGGTGCTGCTGCCTGTCGTTTGGGCACCGTCACACCGCCGTCCTGTGTGACGGAGCGACGTAGACGATCTCCACATTCCGAGATTCCGGAATCGACGCTTCTTCACGTAATCTTCGGTCCCAGGTGGGCCAGTGCTAGCAAAACAGCAATGCGACGTAATACCAATAGCCCGAAGATGAACATAAGATTTGGACCGTCGACGTACGTCGCCTGGGTGTGGCATGGAACAACACCACTCATCAAGCATCTCCCGCCACCGCAACGCCTGACGCTATAAATAGGTAGGTTACAAGCCACCGACCGAGTTCTCATCTACGGCGACTTTCCACTTTGGAGCAGCGATAACAAGGAGCAACCATGACACCCGCCCACCCGGCTCTCATTTTCGGCTCCGGCAACGTCGGTGCCTCGTGGGGCGGCCCAGCCACGACGGCCGCGGGCCTGCCCGGCACCCTGACGGCCCTGAAGCGGCTCGGGATCAGCAGGATCGACACTGCGGCCGTGTACCCTCCCGGCGGCACAGCAGGTGACAGCGAGCGCCTGCTGGGCGAGGCCGGGGCCGCCGGCGCTGGCTTCGTGATCGACACCAAGGTGGCCTGGGACGTCTCTTCGGGCAGCCCCGCGACAGGCAGCGGCGCGGGCTCGCTCCAGACGGCTAAGGTGCGCGAGAGCGCGGCGGGCAGCGTCGCTCGCCTCCGGGCCGCCGCCAACGTCCTGTACGCCCATATGCCGGATTCCGAGACGCCTATGGCTGAGGCCGTGGAGGCGTTTGAGGAGGAGCGGCGGCGTGGGAGCTGTAAAGAGGTACGATGGCTTTTTTTTCTCTTGTTTTCGTACGGAGCAACTCTCGGTTTTACATGCCTAGCGGCTAACCAACTTCCATTTTGCGCATTTCCTCTCCAGACGGGCGTAAGCAATTTCACACCCCCCAAGTGGAGGAATGGGTATCCATCTGCAAGCGAAAAGGCTACAAGATCCCGGCCGTATACCAGGGCAACTACAGCCTCGTCTTCCGCGCCGAGGAGGAGACTCTGTTCCCGGTCCTGCGGCGCCACGGGATCGCCTTCTTCGCCTACTCCCCGCTGGCCTCGGGCTTCCTCAACGGCAAGATGACCTCGGGCACGCTCGACGAGACCTCGCGCTTCGCGGACCAGACCTGGATCGGCGAGCTGGTGCGCGGCATGCTGGACAAGGCGGAGCTGCACGCCGCCGTCACGACGCTGCAGGGCCTCGCGGGGAAGCACGGTATTAGCTTGACGGGGACAGCGCTAAGGTGGATCGCGTACCACTCGCGGCTGCGCGCCGACCTTGGTGATGGGATTATATTTGGCGCGTCCAGGATCCAGCAGCTTGAGGACAACGTCGCTGACGTTTCTGCGGGGCCGCTGCCCGACGTGGTTGGGGGCATCGAGGAGATTTGGCGCGCAGCTGAGCAAAGCTGCGGCTGCTGCGGAGGCCAAGGCTTGACGCCTTAGGACTTGTAGCTATGGCCAGTGCACAGGGGACTTGGATATGCAGGGTTCCCCTTGATTTTTACTACCAGTTTTGTGTGGGATGGAAAGCCAGAGGCATGTTTATGCTGATACTCGATATTACAAATGAAATTGCCTGGTTGTCTGATATTGTCTGGAGTTGCTTCTACAAAATCGTAGCCCTGTTTGTCGACAGCCAGGGCGGTGCCGTTGCCAAAGTCCGTCCCGGCTTTGAGCACCCGGGCCCTCCCCAGGTGGAAGCCGGCCGGGGTCATTGACGACGGTCCCGTTGGCGTAGATGACGCTCCTGGACTGGTCGTCGTCCGCGAACGCGGCGATCGACTTCCTTTGGAGGAACGGATGCTTGGCGCTGCTGACGTCGCAGTTCTGGCTGACCATGTAGAGGTTAAGGCCCATGCAAAGCACGCGGAGCTCGGCGCTGAGCTGGTCCGGGAAGCTGCGCCCGTCGCCGACGTGCAGGAGGCCGACGTAGTCCTGCATTATGATGGTGGGGAAGTGCTCGCGGTCAATGGTCGCGAGGATGGCGAAGGGCGAGAGCCCCTATAGGATGAACGACGAGAGGCCGTCCGGGTGGGCTGCCACTGCATGATATAGAACGGGTCGTCGGCCCCGCCGTTGCGGGTAATGCCCCGCATGTGGGCATTTGCGCGGCGGAGTTGTCCACCTCGTTTTTCTTCTTCGCCTAGTAGTCGTCCCGGCCCATATACTTACGCGCGTGATAGCTCCCCGACATGGGCCTGTCTGGGGTCACGCTGTCGAGGAGGGCGCCGTTGGTGATGAATATTTACCGTTTCCAATCCACAGCCCCGATATCTATTTTCCGTAATTTGTACTATAAGAACCCTTTTTTCAATGGGAGAAATGTATAAAACCTTTTCAAATTCAAGCTTTTCAAATACCCAATCAGTTCCTGCATTACGTGGTGTCACACCGTATTGCAGGCGTTCCAGGTGCTGAAGAGCCACACATTTGGCCTCATCCTCTCTGATGATTGGCAGCCTCCGCGCTTCGCGTAGTAGCTCTCTAGCAGTTGATTTGCTGATTCTTGGCCTCCTCCCTTCGAGGAGACCGAAGGCCAGGGAGTGGGGAAGGCTTTTAGCCTCCCCCGTGTAAGGCGGAAGGGGGCAGGTCACGTGCGACTCCTAAGCACCCCTTTTCAGGTGACCGTGCGTTCCGCCCGGCCTGTAGCCTCCGTGCTGTCCCCTTCCGGAGCCCAGTTTGTGACAGATTGAGCGCCTTATTAACGGACAAACTATTGTCGGCTTAAACAATACGGATCAACGCAGTGTGGTTAATTTCAGAACTCAAGTTTTTATTCAGCTATTTTTTAAAAAGCTAGATCTAGGGGACGAGGATTTTCGTCAGCTAGAAGAAAACCATCGCGATCCAAAATCTGATCTACCACGTCATTTTGACGACGCGTGGGCGGCTCTTCATTCCTTCAATAATAGCATTACTCCCAGTTCGCAAGGTTCACTTTGCGAAGAGATTCCCTCATTTGCTGAAACGACTAGTCCGTTTAAAAATAACCAAGAGGACTGCCAAAGTAGCAACCAAACCAATTCAATACAGGTTGGGCAAAATAAGTCCTCATACCTAGAGGATCTTCCGGGCCACGCACCCTTTTTGCTCCCGCACCCACCCCCACCCCAATATCGGCGCGCATGGACCTTTCTATAGCGCACCTACACAAACGAACATAGGCTTTAATGCAGGCAGGGGCTTAATCAACAGGAGGGAAGCAAATAAAAGTTATCGCCACGAGCAATTTATTAAAAAACAATCAAAAACGCGGTGTTAAACCGCCAAATTACATAGGAAAAGTGCAGGGGCACGGCGTTAAAGCCGTTTATTTAGGGCTACAAAAAGGCCTAAAAACTCGCAAAAGGATTAAAAAACTCGTTAAAGGCCAGCGCAAGCGCTGGAAAAAACGTGGAGGCTTTTTTAACCAGCTTTAAAGGCAAAGCGGCCGGCGTTAAAGGCAAAATGGCCGGCGTTAAAAATAAGGGAGTGCCGAAGGTAAGCACTAAACTTTTCGCCTCGTTAGCCTCGTTACGTGCCTCCAAGGAGGCACCCTGTTCGTGTTAAAAGTAATCACGCTTTGCGCTGGCCTGTATACCCGTGCGGGCGCGGGTGCGAGGCCTTGCCGGCGCCTCGTTACCAAAAGGGCCGGTCTTTCGAAGCCGGCCCTTTTTAACCTTTACCGGCTTTGTAACGCGCAATAAAAGGTTTTTTGCAAAGCGATTGCCCGGGTGCAGCTAAAAGCTATTTACGGCGGTAATCCGCAAGCCAAAAGCTTGCGAATTACGCCGTTAAGCTTTATGTAAGGCAATAAGCTCGTAAAAGTAAGGCAGGCCGTATTAAGCATACGTAGCTTTGCTGTAAAGGCCGATATTTAGGCCGGTTAAATGCAAGCGGGAAAGGAACGTTAAAAGGGCGAGGCGGTTAATTTGCTTAAAAAGATTAAAGCATTACAACGAAACTCGTAAAAGTAGGTCCTTTACTTACGAACGGCCGGTATAATCCCTTAACGCGCGCGAGAAAAGCTTGTTAGCGGTTTTGGAAAGCCGTAATTTTGTGCCCCGTTTGCCTACGAGTTGCTTGTTTAACGTATGCCAACGTTAATCGAAAAAAAAGGTCGTACGTTTTAAATAAACCCGTAATTATTTTTTTAGCGCCGGTAATGCTAATTACTTTTTAATTAGGGTAATATTTCGTATAATAATAAGCCTATTACCGGCGGAAGGTTAACGGTTCGTTGCAAATAGTTAATTAAGCTCGTTTATTTAAAAAACTTTTTTATAACTTATTTATAACCTTTTTATGCGCTAAACGGCTTTTAATATAAACGACGTGCTTTAAAAGGTAAAAAAGCCGGCTCGCGTGTAAAAAATATCGATAAGGTCGTGTTAATAAGCATTTAAGCTTTAAGCAAACCAAATTCGTCGGTAATTGTTATTTAAAATACGTAAATCCTCCTCGTTAATTTCGTTAACCTTGCTTTCGTTAAAGCTTAACCCGGCTTTTAACTTTCGCCGGGCTTCGTTTTTAAAAGGTTTAATTAAAACCTTTCGAAGGTTTTCGCGGCTGTAAATTTGCTTTATTTTTTATTTATTTAAAGCATAACGTTAAGGTTTATATAATAACGTAAAACTGCATTTTTTGCGAAAGGAAAACAAGCTTAAAAACTAATGCGCATGCGAAAATTTAAATTCGTAAAGGCAATTTTAAAAGCCGGAATTTTAAAAACTGCTAAAAAATCGGGAAAACGCTAAAAAGCCAAAAAAAAGGTTTCCTTCGTTTCGTTATTTATTAAGCTTTAAAAAGCCGGTATTATTATGCGCTTATTAATTAAAATTACGGCCGTAAAAAGGTGCATATTATTGCGGTTCGTTTTGTAAGTAACGTTAATTTAAAAAGCAGTGCGAGTTGGCTTAAAAAAAAGAAACGGCTTTTCCGTATACCCAAATAACGTCGGCAAAAGTGGTAGTATTTTTGGGTTTCGCTAAAGGAAATCGGGCGGGTTAAAAGCTTTAAACACGACTTTCGGGTCGTCGAAAGCTTGCACGAGGGCCGCGGCAGGCTTATATCCGTTAACCCCGACCTTTTTATAAGCCGTTTTGTATTTGTATAACGCTGGTAAGTTTTTAAAGCACGTTAGGAAAACGGCGGCGGCAAAAGTCGAGTATTAAGCGGGTACGAATTGTAAAATCTTTAAATAAAAGCTCGAAAAACCCCTAATGCCTATCGGTAAAAGCCGAGGCTTGCTTGCGAACGAAAGGCTTTATAGCGTTTAAAAAAAAGCGGCCGTGGTTTTAATAGGTAAAACTCGTTATTTTAACGCTTTAAAAACCCTTGTTAGCTTTTAAGCGTTACGCGATAAAGCCGTAAGTGCAGTCGGAGATTTAAAAAATGCGCGTGCGTAAACGGAAAGCCCGGCGGCTTATAGGCCGTAACCGGAAAAAGCACCCGGTTACGAGCTTTTTAAAGCTTTAAAAGTTGGAATACGATCGTACGGTCGTTACGTAAACCTTTTTAACGTTAAAATAAGCGCTTATAGCTTATATAAAAGCCTCGTAAGTAAGGTAAAAGGTTAAAAAAACCCCTACGGGGTTAGCGGTTTAAAGTAGGCCGTTTTAATCCGTTAAAAGGGCTGCAACCTCGTCGAAGGCCGGCTTAGCCTCGTCCGGCCCGGCCTCGTCGTCGCTCGAGATCGTAATTATTTCGTTTATAGGGGTAATTGTTAAAAAATGGATTAAAAATGGCACTAAGTTCAATTTGCAGGCAAAATTACGTGGGCTGCGAAACCGGAACGCATAGGCGTTGCACGGGCCAAAAGTGGGGCAGGGTAGGTGCGGGAGCAAAAAAGGTGCGTGGCCCGGAAGATCCTTTTTATAATGACCTGCAACCTCATTTTATCCCTACTCCCCCTCGCCTTTATCCAAGCGATCCGCCGCCCGCGGGTCGAGAAGGTCGGCATCGTAATAGTTATGACCGCCGGCCTGGCCGCCACCGCCCTCGAGGTCGTCCGCATGGCCTGGTTCCTCGACGAAGGGATCCACCAACGGCTGTATCAGCCCCTGCAGGACGTCGTTTGGGACCTGTTCTGCAGCTCGAACTCCTCGTCGGCTTCATCGCCGCCTCCCTCCCAAAGGCCAAGGCGCAGGTCTTCTCCCTCCTGCGCTGCCTGCGCCTGCTGCCCCCAGTCCGGGACCTGGGCGACGCCGCGGCCGCCGCGAGTCCGGACAGCTTGCCGCGGCGCCTCCCGCACGGCAGCCTGATGGCGCGCCAGCTCGAGACGCTGCAGCGTCGCTTCAAGGCGGAGGAGCAGGATGTCGAGCGCTACGGCGGGGCGGCCGCGGCGGTCGCCGTCGCCAGCCCTCCTCGCTGGGAGGCGTCGCGGACCGAAACGGTATATACGTCCTCGGACGATAACGGCGCCTTGGAGCTTCGCAATGTCTCGTCGGACCACACCCTTGCGCCCACGGCCGATGGCATGTTGGAAAGGGATACCCCTGACAGTTCCTTGCCTTTGAATCCCCCTCCGTTCCCCTTTTTCTTCCATTTTCTTACGTGTACTATTTTCCCCCCACACACCAAAACAGTGTGCGTTGGGAGGGGTGCCTCCTTGATTGGAAACGCCTGTACTGCAGGCTATGGCGTCCGGAATTTCAGTTTATCCCAGCCTGTAGGCTAATGGAGTGCGCAGGCCCCTCCTTCCTGTCGTCTATCAGCTTCGCCCTTGCGCCAGCGTTCTGTTTCTGTACTGTTATATACTCTCTGGATAGAGGATGCGAATTTGCCCACTCCTCCCGTCTGGCCTCCCCATCCCATCACCAGGACGCGGCGCCGAGCCGAGATGTAGTTGGGAATTATTACCAAATTTGCTATTACAGTGTACTTCCCAGGTATGGCCGCCACGACATGGAGAGGCACTCGAGTCCTTAGTTATCCCGGCTCTGCGTGAAGTCGGGGGACCTTGGCATCTCGGTCAGCCCTCGTCTCCTCTGATGGCCTGCCCCCAAGTCTATCAAGACGGGGCCTGCCTTGCCGTCTCACTGGGGCCAAACGACATTTTGGCTTCACTGACTCCCCTGGGGTTGTTAGCCAGCCAGAGAGCTAGTTTCCTCGGTCTTCCCGACGGGCGACGAGGCAGTAAGTCACGGGCTGATGACGCACCCCATGCGCCAATGCCATCCACCAAACAAAGAGAAGCTGTTAAACTTGTAGAAAAGAGGGCAATTCCCTTCCAAGGATGACTTACAGGGGGATAGGACACTGGTGCGACTGGATTATGTGATTAAACCTCCTAGACTTGCTTAGTAGTGACAAATCTCGGACAATTGCGTTCCGTCTTGACATTGAGATATGAAGAGCTGCAGCGCTCCACTATCGTGAGAAGAAACCCATTTCGAAAAAGAAAAAAGAAAAAAAGAAAGTTAGATTGCTGTGTAGCAGCTGCTTCTTTTTCTGTATAAAGCTGAAGACAAACTGGGACTAGGCCGATGCGACCGGAGCAGGGCGGTGGCACAATCCTGATTTGGGTGGCCCACCTAAAGCCAGACCAAGAAAAGCACGCATCGGTTAGCCTTGTTCTCAATCCAGCCGGTCCGATGGTGTACACTTGTATAGCGTTTCTGGGGTTACATCGTTAGTTTTGTTAGTACGGGTATATCGATAACACCCTACAGCCTCGCTTAGCATGTTTAGGAAAATAATCCTAATCTGGTCATTTTGTATTATTAACAGTCTTTGTTGTAAACAGGTGATAGGTATGAAAGATTTTCCAGGCCACGCACCTTTTTTGCTCCCGCACTTACCCTGCCCCACTTTTGGCCCGTGCAACGCCTATGCGTTCCGGTTTCGCAGCTTACGTAATTTTGCTTACAAATTAAACTTAATGCCATTTTTAATCCATTTTTTAACAATTACCTTTATAAACGAAATAATTACGATCTCGAACGACGACGAAGCCGGGCCGGACGAGGCTAAGCCGGCCTTCGACGAGGTTGCAGCCCTTTTAACGGATTAAAACGGCTTATTTTAAACCGCTAACCCGTGGGGGTCCTTTTAACCTTTTACTTTACTTATAAAGCTTTTATGCAAGCTATAAGCGCTTATTTCGACGGTAAAAGGGTTTACGTAACGACCGTGCGATCGTATTCCGACTTTTAAAGCCTTAAAAAGCTCGTAGCCGGGTGCTTTTTCCGGCTACGGCTTATATAAGCCGCCGGGCTTTCCGTTTACGCACGCGCATTTTTTAAATTTCCGATTGCATTTACGGCTTTATCGCGTAACGCTTAAAAGCTAACGGGGGTTTTTAAAACGTTAAATAACGAGTTTTACTTATTAAAACCACGGCTGCTTTTTTTTAAACGTTATAAGGCCTTTCGTTCGCAAGCAAGCTTTGGCTTTTACCCATAGGCATTAGGGGTTTTTCGAGCTTTTATTTAAAAATTTTACAATTCGCACGCGTTCGATATTCGACTTTTGCCGCCGCCGCTTTCCTAACGTGCTTTAAAGCTTACCAGCGTTATACAAATATAAAGCGGTTTATAAAAAGGTCGGGGTTAACGAATATAAGCTTACCGCGGCCTTTATACGGGCTTTTAATAACTTGGAAATCGTGTTTAAAGCTTTTAACCCGCCCGATTTCCTTTAGCGAAACTTAAAAACTACTACCACTTTTGCTAACGTTATTTAGGTATACGGAAAAGCCGTTTTTTTTTAAGCTAACCCGCATTGCTTTTAAATCGACGTTATTTATAAAACGAACCGTAATAATATGCACTTTTTTACAGCCGTAATTTTAACTAACGAGCGTATATATAATACCGCCTTTTAAAGCTTAATAAATAACGAAACGGAAAAAACCTTTTTTAGCTTTTTAACGCTTTCCGCGATTTTTTAGCAGTTTTTAAAATTTCGGCTTTTAAAATTGCTTTTACGAATTTAAATTTTCGCATACGTACCAGCTTTTAAGCCTATTTTCCTTTCGCAAAATGCAGCTTTGCGTTTATTATATAAACGCCGACGTTATGCTTTAAATAAAAAAAAATAAAGCAAATTTACGGCCGCGAAAACCTCGAAAAGTTTCCTAATTAAACTTTTTAAAACAAAGCCCGGCGAAGGTTAAAAGCCGGGCTAAACCTTAACGAAAACGAGGTTAACAAGGTTAACAAAAAAGATTTACATATTTTTAATAACAATTATTAACGGATTTGGTTTGCTTAAAGCTTAATGCTTATTAATACGACTTTACCCATATTCCTTACACGCGAGCCGGCTTTTTTACCTTTTAAAAGCACGTTATTTATGCTAAAAGCCGTTTAGCGTATAAAAAAGCTATAAATAAACTTGTAAAAAAGTTTTTTAAATAAACAAACTTAATTAACTACTTATAATAACGAACCGTTTAGCTTTCCCGCCGGCAATAGGCTTATTATTATACGAAATATTACCCTAATTAAAAGGTAATTAGCACCGCCGGCGTTAAAAAAAATTACGGGTTTTTAAAACGTACGACCTTTTTTTCGATTAACGTTAGCATACGTTAAATAAGCAACTCGCAAGCAAACGGGGCATAAAATTACGGCTTTCCAAAACCGCTAATAAGCTTTTTTCGCGCGCGTTAAGTGGGATTATACCGGCCGTTCGTAAGCAAAAGACTTACTTTTGCGAGCTTCGTTATAATGCTTTAATTTCTTCGAGCAAATTAACCGCTTCGCCTTTTTAACGTTTTTTTCCCGCTTGCACTTAACCGGTTTAAATATCGGCCTTTATAGCAAAACTACGCGTGCTTAATACGGCCTGCCTTACTTTTACGAGCTTATTGCTTTACATAAAGCTTAGCGGCGTAATCCGCAAGCTTTTAGCTTGCGGATTACCGCCGTAAATAGCTTTTGGCTGCACCCGGGCAATCGCTTTACAAAAACCTTTTATTGCGGGTTACAAAGCCGGTAGGGTTAAAAAAGGCCGGCTTTAAAAAACCGGCCTTTTTGGTAACGAGGCGCCGGCAAAGCTTCGCACCCGCGCCTGCACGGGTATACGGGCCAGCGCAAAGCGTAATTACTTTTAACACGAACAGGGTGCCTCCCTGGAAGCACGTAACGAGGCTGACGAGGCGGAAGGTCCAATGCTTACCCTCGGCATTCCCCTACTTTTAACGCCGGCCGCCTTGCCTTTAAGGCTAGCTGGGAAGGCTTCCACGTTTTTTCCAGCGCTTGCGCTGGCTTTTAACGAGTTTTTTAATCCCTTTGCGAATTTTTAAGCCTTTTTATAGCCCTAAATAAACGGCTTTAACGCCGTGCCCCTGCACTTTTCTTATGTAATTTAGCGGTTTAACACCGCGTTTTTAATCGTTTTTTAATAAATTGCTCATGGCGATAACTTTTATTTGCTTCCCTCCTGTTAATTAAGCCCCTGCCTGCATTAAAGCCTATGTTCGTTTGTGTAGGTGCGCTATAAAAAGGTCCATGCGCGCCGATATCGGGGTGGGGGTGGGTGCGGGAGCAAAAAGGGTGCGTGGCCCGGAAGATCCTCATTATAAAAGCTGGAACGGCACCCGAAGTACCGAGTTAGTGGATTTATGTTCGATTACATACTTGGAGTACAACGAGGTAAGAATGTATAAACTCTCGTTTTTCCGGGCCAATGAGGAAGCGGAACGGATTGGAAGTGGCGACACTGGATTTATTCAGTTCTCCTAATCAGTTTGGGACCGGACGCTTGTGGTACGAATTCACTCACCTTTTCTTCGATATGCCTTCCATTTCTTCCAAAACAGCAAGTTTAAATGGCTTTGATATTGGGGAATGTGAGCTTTCTTCGACAGGTAGCCGCAGCGTGATCCCATGTGTTGAAAGTTTCAGCCTAAGGAGGGCCGCCTGAGGGTTATCACGGTACGTGGCGTTGGAGGCGAGCTGGATGACGTTAACGCCGGACTCCTCATCTGACGCGCCAAGTAAAGTGGTGGGCCGAGGGACGATTAGGCCTGCGATAAGATAAGCCTTTCCTTTATGTATCCCGCCCCGCCTTAGCCCACGCCGGCACCATGCCTTCCTGTCCAGGCCGGCCGTCACGCTTTGGGCGAACTGCGTCCAAATCATTGCAGCCTCGGACCTGACCCTCTACCGATACGCCCAGAGTCCGACACATGAGTGAGTGAGTGAGTATATTTAACGTTAGCTAATCGGGATTTACCAGTCCCTGCCTCCCAAGGGGCATATGACGTGCTAGCGCTACCTAAGCTTAACATAGGCTATATGCTGCTATTAAAGCGGCTAACAAATTAAACCCGAAGGCACACGGGGGTCGGGCCGCATTCCGGCGCTCCTTGTTAGCGAGCGGGCAATCGGCAATAGGGCGTAAAAATACGCCGGGGCGTTGTAAAGCGCTGCGGGTGGTAGTAATGCTGTTGGCCGGCGGGTATGCCGGAAAAGGGGTAAAGCCGGGTTTGAGGCGGGGGAGGGGGTTTTCGGGACCTCCTTAGGCCCGGCCTAAAGTGCGGGGGATTAACGAGCCTATTGTTAATCCTAATAATACAAAGGAAAAGGTTAAGTATAGGCTTTTTGGGCCTTATTGTTATCGTCCGGCGATAGTGTAGTAGTTGGTGGCTTTAACGAACGAAGCAAAAAGGGAGGGCTTTTGGAAAAGCCGTTTCCAATATCCGGGCCTATCGAAGGCCGGGGAGGGTCCGCTATAAGCCATTTGTTTTTTGCCGCCCTCGCCAGCCTGCAAAATACAGGGTGGGAAGGGGACTTATTTCGCCCGCAACGGCACGGGTTGTCGTTTTCGTGTTGGAACCTTCGGTAGTACTAGTCGAAATCCCCGTGGCCGGTGCGTGCGGCTATTAGCCGTTGCAGTACCTTCCGGTGCAGCTGCAACGCTTCGGGCGTGTGTTGTGGTACCGGCGGGAGGCTTATAGCCTTATACCGATCCGGAAAGTTGTCCTTAAACCATGCGTTTCGAGCGTCCCGGGCTGTTTTCCGGGCTAAAGCCTTTACTCCGGCCACCGTTGGTTTAAAATGTTAAGGTATTGGCAAGGCCGATCCTAACTTTGCTTCGGCATTTGCCTTTTCGTTTCCGGGGATTCCCATATAACCCGGGACCAGCGTACGTATACCTGGTGTTTATCTATAAAGTAATGGATTTTTTTAAAAGCCCTTTGTGAACTGTTAAAGGCCGTGCTTAAACAGCCGTTGGCCGCCGAGTGTTATTAGGCACAAGTGGAAAGTGCAGTTGCGGAAGCTCCAAACGGCTTTACGGAGGCCCATTCGGGCCCCTTCCGCTTCGCCGTCGAATATTTCCGCCGGATGCGCTAACCGGCCGTGCCCGGAAAGTTTGCGTTGGCCGGCTTGGTATATTACCCAGCCGTATCCAACTGCCTCGTCCTTTGCTTTGGACCCGTCGCTATATACTATAACGTTAGTAGGTGGAGGGTGCGAAACCACGCCATAAAAGCTTTTGCGGCTGCGGGCTTTTCTTATGGGCTACCGTAAACCCCGTATATTTATACGGGAGGTAAGCCGGGCGGGTGCAAGCCGAAAAGTCCGGCCGTTCTTTGCAAAAAGGTCGCAAGCTTGCCGGGTAAGCCTGCCTTAGGCCTTCGGGCGTTAAAAGCCGGCTTGGCCGCTGCGGTTAGGGGGTGATCTTCCGGAACCGTATTTATACGGGCCGCGAAACGAAGGCGGGCTTGTTCCAAAAGCGCTTGGGCGCTTAAAATGCCGGATTCGTAATGTAAGGCGTTTATCGGTGCGGTTTTCCAAGCTGGAACCACTGCCCGGAGGGACGCGGTTAGGGCTTTATCCACCTGTTCGATTAAATGCCTTGGCGGATATATTGCTGTTATGCTGGTTTATACGGGTATGGTTTGGTTTTGCCTTTATACTACACCTCGGCCCGTATAAAGCCGTGGGATTATAACCGTCGTAACGGCTTTGTGGACCGAATGTGCCGGTATCCCCCTTATCGAATTCGTAAGCCTCCGGAAGTGGTTGGCAACGCTTTGGGCTTTTGCAACCCTATTGTTAACGTGGGCTTTAAAGTTAAGCCTTTGGTCGAAAAAAACCCCTAACCACCGTAAAACTCTTGTAGTTTGTTAAATGGTAAGGTTTTCCGCTATAACCGCTAGGGTTGTAGGGTTTTTCCGCTTGGAAAAATGCATAAGTTCGCGCTTTCCCGGGTCGAAAGCCACTTTGTTAACCCTTCCCCAACGTAGGATTTCCGTTACCGTAGCTTTTGCTTTACGAAAGCACTCCTCCGAAGTGCTACCCGTTACGCAAATGCCTATATCGTCCGCGTAACCGTACCTAACCGCTTTTGCTTGGGTAGGATTTCGGCCATATAAAGCATAAACAGGACCGGTGACGCCGGTAACCCTTAGGGTAGCCCGCAGTCCGGGGAAAAAGGGGGTGCCGTGGCGTTTTCCAAACGCACTTTAACCACCCTGTTTCCTGCAAAAGATAATACCTATCGTACTAACGTTGGATCCCAGCCTTAGTTTAGGAGCTTCCGAAAAAGCCTCCGGCGGAGTACGGCGTCGAAAGCCCCTTGTATATCCATGGTAATAAAGGCGGCCGTTTTATACTTTTGGAAGGCCCGTTCCACCTCGTGGGCCACGCATGCCGTTAAATCGATGGCGGCCTTTTTCGGGGTAGCTCCGGCGTATTGCGGAGCTATAAGCCTGTATTATAGTGCGAGGGACGCCATCCGCGAAGCCACCAGCCGCTCCAGCCCTTTCCCTAAGCACGAAAGCAAAGCTATCGGGCGGTAGGATTTTGGGTCCGTTATATCCGTTTTGTTCGGCTTTTTTAGCATAACCACTTCCGTTGTGCGGAAAGGGCTAGGGTGGTGCCCGGCCTTAAGGCAGGCTTCGAAAAAGGCCCTAACGTATTCCCCTATTGCCGGCTATGCCGTTGTAAGCAGCTTAACCGTTAAGAAGTCGACGCTCGGGGCCGTGTTTGCCGTGCCAACAATGCACTTCCGGCATTCCTTTAGGGGACGTGGGGGTCCCACGGGAGTTATGCGGTCCTTTGGGTAGCCTTTTACTACAACGGGTCCTTTTGTAGGTCGTCCTCCGCCGTAAACCTACGGAGGATTTTACGGCCTAATGCTTCCGCTTTATCTCCTGGGGCTATTTTAACCTCCCCGTCGATATTTAACGGGGGAAGCCGTATAGCGGGTGCAAGTTTATGCCACTTTACAACACGGTACAGCGCTTCCGGGGAATCCACTTCCTCCAGCACGCTGGCCCAATACTGTTTTTGGCCGCCCGGACCGTTGCTTTTAAAAAGCGGGCTTCGGCCGTAAAAGGCCCGCCGTTTGCCATAGCTTTTGCAAAGTCCCGTTGGGCGTTAGCGCACTTTTCGTTTTACCAGGGTTGGCCTTTTCTTTTAACTTTAGGCCCCCGGCCGAAAGCCATTAACGCATTTTTTAGCAGGTTATTAAAACCTCGGCCGTTTTATCCAAGTAATCCGCCGTGCATGGATTTGTAAATGGCGGCAGGCTGCCAGCCCCCGTTATTACCGCGTTTGCGAAAAACGGTAGTTTATCGTTTGGTAGCGTAATACGCCGGCAGTCCGGAACGGAGTTATTGCGGTTAAAAACCTCGATCCGTATCGAGCGGTGGTCCGAATCGGTTGCTAGCGAAGGGTCGATTTCCGCTATTGCCAAAGGGGCGTTGGAAAAGGTAAGATCCAAAACGCCCCTATCGTTACGTAGGTTGGCCTAGGTCGGTAAGTAGGAGGAGGTTATAGGTATTAGCCTATTGGGCTATATCCTGGCCCTTATTCCTATTACTTTTAACCGGATCCCACGCCGAAAACCTTGCGTTAAAGTCCCCAGTTATAATGCATTTTGCCGTTGGGCGCTAACGTAGTAAAAGGTTTAACGAGGGTTTCGAAGGGTCCTTTAAAGGCCTATATACGTTAACGAAAGTGCACCCGGCGACGGTAAGCCAAAGGATGTCCCGGGTGTTGCCTGCCGGCCGGTCCGCTACGGACCGAAGCCCCGGGTCCTTTCGTACGTACGTTATTACCCGAGGCTTGGTTTGGTGGTCGTGCCAGCTATTTACCGGAGTAAATAGCTCGTACGACGGGTGGGTGCAAAGCATAAGCTTCCTTTTCCACGCGCTAAAAGGCTCCTGCATTAGCACCACGTCGATATTTTGCTCCAAAATAGTTAAAGTAAAATAGCCCCCGCTTTCCAGCTACGTCGTACGTTCGCTTGGGCGGCGGTTAAAGCACGGCGTTCGGGGCGAAGCCCCGGGCGCCGGGCCCTATTGCCATGCGTTTGTTATATCCGGTTGGCTGCTGGCATACGTAAAAGCGGCGTTGGTATATTGGGGGTTTTGGCCCTGGGGTTGTTGGCCGGCGGTACCGTCGGTTTCCTCCAAGGGGTTTCCAGTTATTTCGATAGCCTTTTCGGGCTCGGGAAGGTCCAGTTCCATATCCGCCAATACTTCGTATTGGTTGTTAAAATTAACTTTAAGCCTTTTAGCAAAGTGCCTTTCCTTGCCGGCCGTACGGGCCACGCCTTCCGGGGCCGGCGGGCTTGCCGGGTTTGCGATAACGGCGGAGGCGACGGCGGGGCCGGCGGGGGTGGCAGCGGCGATAAGGATAGCTAAAGTAGCGGCGATAACGGTATTAACCGTAGGGTTAATAACGGCGTTAGCGCTGTATTAGCGGTATCGTTAATGGTAATAACGGTAGCCGCAGCAGTAGCGGTAGCGGTCGTAAGGTTTGCCGTTAAATTAACGGTTACGGCGGAGCCGCCCGTAGTAGTAGCGATTGCGGGAAGGGTATTACCGGTAGCAGCGGTAGCGGCGGTAGCGGTGGCAATGGCGGCTTCCGCCGCTTTTGCCGCCGCCCGGTACGCTTGTGCGCCTAACCTCCTAACAGCCCTTTTTTCTTAAAGGTTAAGTGCTTTAGCACTCCGTTTACCCGTACGGGCCTTATAGGGCAGTTCGGGTGGTTGGCAGGGTACGGGCCCGAGCAGTTCGCGCATTGCGGGGGGGCCGTACACGGTTGTACGTGCCGGTCGTCGTTTATTTTCCCGCACCGAAAGCACCTATCGGTCCGGGCGCAATTGCGGGCCACGTGGAAGCCGTGGCAGCCAAAGGTGTGCTGGGTAACCGGCGGGTGTCGTTGTACGCGGCGTGAGAAGGAAGTGATCCCCTAAAGCCTAAACCCGGCCACTTGCGTATAAAGGATATAATCCACGATATACGCCTTTAATAGTAACGCCGGCCTCGGAAAGCTTAACGTTTACCGGTTTGTGCCTTGTTTGGGCTTTCACTTCCTCCCGAACCAGTTTATCCGATACGGGGACGCATTGTCCAAAGCCGTTGGTTAAAGAGGTAGGGCAGCCGGAAATTACGTAATTGTACCAAATTTCGGGCTTTTTAATTCTTTCGGCGTTATATAAACGGCCTAATTCGGATCGGTGCTGCAAAAGCCGGCTTTGGATATCGGCCGTTTTTGCTTTTAACACGAACCCCGTAAAAGATCGGTACGCTTCCGGGATATCGGCCGTCGTAAACGGCAGGTCCCTACTGTCGGCAAGGGCTTTGCGAATGCTAAAGCCCGTTTGTTGGTTAGCCCAAGCCTGCCGTTTTTCCGGGATCCTAACGAACACCCGGAAGTCGGCTTTAAAGCTTGTTAGTAAGCGGGGTGCCCGGGTTTAGGGCGTACGGCCCCGAAAAGCCTGTGCGGGTTGTTGGTGTTGGTAGCCCTCCCGGGCTACCGACGCGTAGGTGGCTAAAAGCGCGCGTTGCGAGGGCTCCGGGGCCCCGTATAGGCTTCTTTCCTTTTCGGCTGGCGTAGGTAGGCCGAAAAGGGCTTGTTTAGCGTAGTCGATAAAGCAATCTTTCCAGCCGTTGGCTTCGGGGATTGCTTCCGCCGAAAGGGAGGCAATGCCGGCGTCGATAAATCGGGCCAGCGTGGCGCAAATTAGGGCCGTTTGTTATTGTTTGCGGCTATAGCTCGCAATAATTTCCTCCGCGGCCGCCGCGGCCGACCCGACGGGTGGGCGCGTACGCCGCCGTTAAGAAAGGGGGGAGGGGCACCTGTGCCGGTGCTGCCGTTATGGGAGCCTTCCTGGCCCTAATCGGGCTTTATTGGGTGTTGCTAATTCCGCAACGGGGACGGCGTAGTCGGGTGCGCTAACGCGCGGGGGGGCCCGGGTGGCAACGACGCGTTCCTCCGGGCCGTTGGGCCGGCGAGGAGGGCGCGCGCCACCCTATTGGCCGAAGGGGGGGCTGTTGGCAACGGCATGTTGCCGTCGCCAGCGCCGTTGGCGGGCGTGGTTATTGGTGTTGGGTCGCTAATTGGCGGTGTTAAGGATTTGTATGCAATTTGGCAGTGTGCACTAACAGCGCAATGCCAAGAATTGGGGAATTCGAGGAAGGTGCAGAGTCCGACACATAGTACTAGGGTAAATGGTATTAATAAAGCCTTATTTCTTTCCACTTTTTCCTTTTAGTTTAACCCTTTTTCCCGTTATCTTTTCGCTTTTTTTTTTTTTTTTTTTTTTTTTCTTTTTGGATAATATCAGACATGACCTTGCAAAGTCCTTGAATTGACGCATTGGATTGCTCATATCTAGCCGACCATTGCCCTGGAATACTTCCACCCATGGCTGGCCGCCTGGTTCTCCCAAGATTTCCGGCAAAGTGCGGCTTTTGGTGCACTACGACGGTCCCAAACCCCCAAAGGAGCAGAGCCCTGTCCCGGTTGTTGCGTAACTTCGTTCACGCGCTGCTCGTCGACGTCGACGAGGCCGCTGGTGAGGTGGCTCTCACACCAGCCGCGTCGGGGCCTCCACGAGGTCCTCGACCTGGCGCCGCGTCATGATGGCTATCATCTGCACCTTATCGGAGCCACCATGTCGCCCATGGCACTCCGTAAAGCAGCAGATAACCCCTTGGGATGATCAATAAAACGAGGGATGTTCGCCATAAACGGGTGGGTGAAACTGGCGCCGTTATAACACTGCTGCTAGCGCTCGCCATTAGAAGTCTCCGCTGACGAGCGGACGCGAGGTGCAGCCGTCGTCCTCCCGGCGGTGTGGCTGGAGGTGCTGCTGCTAGAATGCTAAGGGGGCTCACATGGGAGGCTTGGCCTGCATGCCAGCTGAGATCTGAGCGTCAGCTTCGTCCGTATGGGCATTCGTTATCTCCTCCACGGTCGGCGAACAGGATATCAGGATCAGCCTCAGTCATTTCCTCACCCTCCCGAGTGCTGCACGTAAGCTCGCCTTTATGCAAGAACTGGGAATGGGCTGAAATCCGTTCTTGCTCGGGCGGGAGAGGCGACCCGTCGGCGACTGCATCGCTTGCAGGCGGAGTTGCAAATCCCCACGGCCGGCCGGTGGCGGGCGCATCGCCAATGGTAACCATGGCGCCACGGACGCGTCCCAGGTGGTGGCCACGTGCTCGAGCAGCTCGCGCATCTCGGCGCCCTGTTTCCATAGCCGGGCCGTCTTCTCGCGCCGCTGGACCAGTTCCGCGCCGGCACCATCGCGGCAGAGAGCGAGTTCGCACTCGAGCTGGGCAATGTAATCCTTGCGCCGGCTTGCCGTCTCTTGGGCATTTTGCCAGCTGCCTAGAGGTAGCACCGGTACACAGGTCCTTACGAAATTGCAGCGAGACATAACCTGCATAGGTATTTTCCTCTGCTGCTCAATCTATTTAGCGGTTTGAAGGAAAACGAAGGGGCTGGTCCAGCCGTGATCCAAGCAAGCGCGAGTCCCGAGATGTCGGCGCGGTCGGCAATGCAGGCGGGCTATGGCCCGGTCGGATGTATTTAGAAGAAAAAAGGAAAACGTAGTTTATGGGCGATTAGCATCCGTCGATCCCGTCCACCCGAGCGTGGCTCCTTATATATTCCTTTGTAATGGGATATGCACGATGGAGCGCTTTTAGAAAATAGCCCGTCGTTAGCGATGAACCCGGATCCATTGATTGAATTGCGGTCGTGCCCGCCTGTGTCTCAGGGGTCGCATGCCCCAACGCTGGGGACTTGGTGGGGACCCGCCGCCACATCGAGCCCCCAAACCAGTGCACGTCCCTGCCCGCTGGGGGCTCGGCGAATTTGGAAGTCCTACTCGCCGAGCGGGGTACCAGCCAGGCCTTCCTTGTGCATGCCGCGATCGCGATCTCCAACACCAGCCCATCCCTAACTGCGGACAGCTTCCCGAGGGAAGCCGCTAACAGCCACAACCCGAACTAAATTCGCCCCTAGACGCGTTAGCACAGGAGGACACGCCATTTTCAGGAACTCTGCTGCTTGTGCGAGGTGTTTGCCTTCCGACTTGGCAGCTCGGTCCCATCCAACCATCCCTCCATTACGGGGTGCAGATACGGATCCTTGTCCCGCGCGTCGCGTCGACGAGGTTCAGCGCTCTGTCGAATGAACATTGTAAGTTCCCCGAAAAGCTACCGTATCACCTTAATACGTATAGCACAACAGCTCTCTGCGTCCCAGACCGTGACATCCTCCGTAAGTCCGCCCATCAGAATAGGGTCGCCCAGGTTGGAAAGTAGCGCTTGATCGCCGTACTTAAACGCCCTCGTAAAGTTCTCCTGCTGCTAGAGCTAGAGGCGGTCAATCTGCGCGTGGTGCAAAAATAGCGTTTTTGCTCAGTTCTGTCGGTCTTTTTTAAAAGTGCCGACATTAGCAAGGGGCAGGGTAGCGCGGTACGGACCGTTGGGCGACGTGGTCGGGTTTATATTTCCACCAAGCGAGGCATAAATGATGTCGTACCGGCTTTTTCCAGTTCCCACGATAGAAGCTCCAGTTGCCCGTGGCCTGCGCGTTGGCGGCGCCCTCGGGCGTGATGATGGGCTTTATTATGGCGTAAGCAGCGGGCTCGAATGCCTCGGGGAGCTCGCGTTACGGGCAGTGGCCGCCGCCCACTATAGTTTAAAGGTTGACTGCGAGGTATTCGGGCCAGAGCTTGGCGGGGGGACCCGAGTCCAGCCCCAGTAGCTGCTCCTAAAATCAAGCATAAGCGGAGGCTGCCGAAAGGTGGCTTCTAAATGGTGACTTACGTGCCGGGTCCCTTATACCCGCACCCGCGGAGGGCGTTCTCGTGGATCTTCGTAAAGTACCGATGCTACGAAAAGAAAGGAGCATTTCCATGGACTGTCGACAACCCGCTATTAGCAGGAAAGTTTGTCGCACGTAAAAAAAAAATCATCGTGCAGGAGCGTGTTAAATCCTATACGGGAAAGTTTGGTCTTAAGGCACAGGATGGCCTTGATTTAATCCCGCTGGTTGGCGGGGTCGAAGTCGCGCCACTCGATCCTTATGAACGGGTTTGTGCAACCTCCGGCTTTATAGCGGCCGCGAGGATAGGGATAGTTGCATGGTCTGGAAATAAAGCAAATCTAACAAGGGAGTGTAAAAAGGAGTATGGTAAAACGATACTTACTAACGAAAAAAAAGTTCGGCTTGGAATTCCAGGAATAACGGGAAACTTTAACAGGTTTTATAACCTTTTAGCGATAACTTTTAAAAGCCGATGTTTTTAAGCTAAGCTAATACGAGGTTTTATTTTCGATATTTACCGCTATTAATTCGCTTTACCAAATAATTAAATCGTTTTTAATCCTGTATTTAACTACGAATATTGGCAAACGGAATATTCCACTAAACGATCCAGGCATAAAGATTTACTACTATTTTAAAAAGCAAACCCGCTGAAAATCCGTGCGGCATTTCCCGAGGATTTTTTCGGTGCGATTTCCAAGGTCGGCGCTTACCCGATCCGGAAAACTTTAAAAATTATCGCTGTGGAAAAAACGGACGGACGGCGGGCTGTAACGGCGTTTTTATGCTTAACAACGTGCTTTACACAACGGCAAATGCTAATTGCGACTTAATTATCGGCTACCGTAATATAAAATGCGCTTTTGCGCAAAAACCGAAACTAATGTACTTGTAAAGGTTTTACGACATAGTGCACGCTTGTAAAAACTTTAGTAAATTAATAACAAACTACGAAAGCTAGGAAGTAAAAAGGGCTGCTCCGCAAATCCAATCGCGGATCCGGCTATATATTGCGGCGTGGCTGGTGCGTTAGTGTAACGCGCTTAATAAGCTACTAGCTACAAGCCGGAGTTTATAATTGCACTAATAAAAACCAACCTTTTAACAATTCGGTTTCCACCCGCCTTTGTAAAAGTGGGGCCGCATTTACCGCGTTAACCGCTTTTTTAATTAGGTTAACGCTTTTACCGATTTTGCTTACAGCGTTATTTGCCTTTTTACCCGCGATTTAATTTTTATTTCCCTTTTTTTAATACCACCATTTGCGACCGACGCGGTATTTAACGCTTTCGCTTTCGCCCGTTGCTTTATTTTCGTTAACCTTTTTTTAGCTTATTTAATCGCTTATTTTACTTTTATTTGTCGCGTATTAACAGTAAATTCCTTTTTTTTCGCGCGCGCGACCGTAATCGTTTGCGCGGTTATTTGCCCGCTTTTATCGTTTTTAACTAATTTTTACCTTTTAGCTGTTTTCGTTTACAATTTACTTTCACCCGTTTTTTTACGGTTATAATAAGTTTTTTACCTTTTTTTTCCCCCGCAAATCCCGTTTAATCCGTCGTTTACTCCCGCATTTAAGGTTTTAATTCGAGCCTATCGTTTTTCGCGTCGAATAACGAGCAGCTTGTTGCTTTTACCGTTGCTTTTTTTTTGCGCGGCGTTAAACGCGCCGACCGTTACTTTTACTGCATTTCGCGAAATTAACTTTGTTATTCGCAGTTTGGTTTTAAGCGTACCGCGTATTACAAATGTAATTTCGTTAACCGTAAATACACCGCCGTTTTTCCCGTTATTATTTAGTATATATACCGATTAAAAGTCCGCGTTATTTAGCAAAAATGCCGAAAAAGCTTTAAAATTTTTCAAAATTGCTTATATTATTTAACGTAATATAAACCGTTTAAAAACCGTTTGCAAAATAATGTTATAAGTTTTTTAGGGATAGCTTTTCACCGTTATAAATGCGTTTATTAATTTTTCCTAATAGCGTTATAACTATTACCTTATTAGGCTATTTCGTTTTTAACGCCGCGTACGAGCAGCGTATCGCCGTTTTTAAACGCGCGGTTTACGCTATTAAATTTAAAAGCGACTGGTTTAACTTACTGCTTATTACCTTATCGTTTAAACGATTTCGCGTTAATAATAATATTGCAAATTTAATTTTACGCTCCTTTTTTAAGCGTTCGCGTACGACGCGATTCGAGTTTAGCTTTAAGTTTTAGCTTTTTCCTTTTATACCCGTTTAGTTTTCGATTACGCTTTCGCTTATTACTATTATATTCGCTATAAATCATTTATAAAACGCATTTTACCATTTTTTTTTTAAATTAAGTATCGGTTCGCCCGGTTTTTTTAATGCGGGGTTTGATTTTACTATTAATATTAATACCCGTTTTTACCTGGAGTTTTTTAATTTTAACCGTACCGTTATAGCATTTTCGCAAGCTAATAAAAACGTTGCTACATTTTTACTTATTAACGATTCGGATTTTAGCAATTTGAATAACGAGAATAACGATAAAAATAAAAATAAAGATAAAAATAACGACGATAACGGTACGAAAAACGAAAATGCGGTTAAAAAAATGGAAAGAAAAAAAAAAGTAAATAAAAGGGATTTTAAATAAATGGTTTAACCATATTTTAAAACGCGGAATTAATTTCGAAATTTGCGGTTTTTTATTAGCGGGAATTGTATTAGTCGATATATATAGTATTAGTGTTACGGAACTTTCCTTTTTTTACGCTTTTTTCGGTTTGCTACGCTTTTATTTTACCACTTGCATTTGGGGGTTATTATCGTTCGTTATAACGTTTTATTTTTTTTTATAACTGTTTAACGTTTCGTTTTTTACGAAAAGTTTAAAAAGGGTTTAAATAAGCATTAACGTAATTTACAAACGAGTGCACCATTTAAACGAGTGCAATACGAATCGCGTCCACGCGTTAATCGAACTTTATCCACAAATATTTCCACAATAAACAATGGCAAAAAAAAGCGATAAAAGCTGAATTATTCTCGCTTTTTAAGCAATTACAACAGATTTAAATTTAAACATTCGAAAGGGTGCCGCGATTTACGAAGTTAACCATATAACACTTTTTCGGCAAAAGCGCGGCTAACCTGCTCGACGCGATTGTAAACCCAATTTTTAAAAATTAACGGAATCCGAAAAAAGGCGCTTATTAAATACATATGCGAGTTAAATTTTCGCGTATTTCCTCCCCGGCTTTTTAGTGTTAAAGCTATAGCTAACTAATTGCTCGCCGAACGCGACGCGCGCGCCGTCGGTAAAAATTAGGTCGCGAATTTCGTTAAGCGCCGCGTAAAGCTCGGTACGCGCTAAATTCGAAATTACGATTATTAAAAAGCCAAATGCGAAAATTTTCAGCTCGTTTTTGCGTAGTTCGACTTTGTGCAAAATGTTATAGCCAAATATGGCATTTTAAATAACGATATTTATAATTTTAACGAAACCGGTTTTTTTATAGGCATAATCGCCGCCGTTATAATTATTACAATATCGAAAAGCGGTAATAAAGCAAAACTGGTTTAATTTAACAACCGGGAATGGGCTACGGTTATTTAAAAAATTAACTATTACGGTTAAACGATCCTTTTTTTATTATCGTTAAAAGGCAATACTATTTGGCTAATTGGTATTCGAAAACCGACTTTTCACGCGATTAGGTTATTTTAATAAGTTTTAATAAGTGGATTACGAACGAGCTCGGTTTAAAATAAATTTAGCATTTCGATAAACATATTGCATCGCGCGTAAAAAGCACCTATCGTTTATTAATGCTAAACGGTTACAAAAGCTATTATTTAATAAATTTCGAGCTTTATTGCTAAAAATATAACATTATTACGCTTTGTATACTTTTGCATTTTTTTCACTTTTTTTAACCGTTTAACGTTAGGTATTTCGGCTTATTAAAAAAAGGGTACGGTTAATAAATCGAAAATTTACTAAGGTTATACGTTAACTACGTAATTAAAATTAAGTTCCTTTCGGCGTTTAAAGCGGCATTTTTTAATTTTATAACCGAAATAAACATTTAAAAAGGCTTTTAAAAGGTTAGCTTTACTTTTTTCGATTTGGATTTAGTTTTGGAAAAGCTGGATGTAAAGTTACGGATTTTAATTCCCCCGAAAACGCTTTTAAACGACCCCGAATTTTGGACTTTTAAAACGCTGCGGATAGTTAAAAAAGCAATTTCGCAATCCGAACATATTAAAATTTGGATTTCCAATTACTAAAATAACCTTTTAACACTTATATTAGCAATTGTAAACCAGTTTACGAAAAGAACGAGTTTAATTATATATTAAATGGCCCTTTTTAAAGCCGAAATTGTTTTGCTACGCAAAACGAACAAGGTATTAAGCAAACGCCGGAAGGCTAAAAAAACACGTGTTTAATTCGGAAAGTTATTTACCGTCGAAAAGGTACGAAATGTTTTAAACTAGTAGGAGCTAACGGGATAGTTATAATAAAAAATGCGCGATTATAAAGGTTAAAAAAGAAGGGCGACGACGATTCGTCGGCGATATGGCATTTGCGGTAAAACCGGATATAATGCGCGCATTTGTTAAAAGGAAGTAAAAATGTCCAATGTATACAATTCCGAGTAGTTTAAATGGATTTTTAGCGTTTTTAGGTTGGCATGCGCGTTAATTGTTTAAAAAGAGCGGTTAAATGTTACATTCGCTTAAGTGGTGCATTTGTTTGTAAACCACGTTATATGCTTTTTTTATTAAATATAAATTTTTTTAACTTTACCTCGCTTTTCGTTTATAATACGGGTTTTATCGATACGGTTCATTAATTATTCCTGCTTTTTATTAACTAATACGGCTAGTGGTTAAAAATTGGCTATTATTTGTTTAAAAACAGGATTTTGGCTTATTTAAGGTATTTTGTTTATATTAAAACGGTAATGCGTTTTAATAAATAAGCTTTCCATTTTTACCATGTTAAATCCCACCATTTTAATTACTGTAATTTTAACGCGTAATTAGTTAAATTTCTTTTTTAAACAAACCGAATAAAAGTTATTTAAATTTAACCATATTTTGTTTTTTAGTTTATATTACTCCGCCGGCCGCTTTTTTTAATTCGCATACTTTTCAGTTTGTTAAATTACCGCAATTATAACTAACTGGTAAATGTTTATAATTTAAACCAGTTTTTTATATTTTTTCAGCTTTCGTTATTAATACGCTTTTTTTAAATTTAAAAGTGCTTTTTTTACTAGTTAAAATAAGCGAAGGTTTATACCCGTGGTTGGTAGGAAACGGGACTATGCCGATAATTGCGTAAAAGCGGAAGTTAAAACGCGAATTAAATTGGCGGGAAACCATTAGTTTTAATCCGATTCTAGTAATTAATATAAATTTTTAACGCGGTTTGCAATTTTAATTTACGAGTTTCGTGCCGCCGTTCGTTTAAAAGTGGTAAATTATATTTAAAAGCTATTTAATTTCCAAACGCTAGTAAAAGTACTGTTAAAAGTTACAAGTTTAATTAGTTTTTTTATCCGAAATAATTAAAACGCACTAACCTTAAAAACGAACAAAGCAAATTATAAAGCGGTTTGCGCATTTTTCAGCTCGTATAAACGACATCGCTTTTAAAATAACCTTTTTCGATAATTTATTATTAATTACTTATAAAGCGGTATTCCCGTTTATTATAAAAAGGTTTATTATAAAATCCATTTATAATGTTTATACAACTGGTTAAAAACAAAAGCTGCAAAAAGCTTTACTTTAATCTTTCCAAATTTTGCTACGGTTATAAACGTTATAATTACGAATAAAGCGTTTAATATTGCGATATATTAAAAGCTAATAAAAGTTTTTCATTACGGCGTGCGTAGTACCGTTTCGACCCGAATGGTTTACGATAAAAGCGTTATGTATTTCTTAAATTAGCACGCCCGAAGCTTATTTCGTAAGTTGTTTTTTATTCCCGCCGCCGTTATTACTGCTTTCGTAATAAAAAAGGCTTTTAATACCTGAAGTTTATTTTTAAACTTTAACTTGCTTCGTTATTAATGCAGCATTTTGCTTTTTGCATTTTTAAATTTAAAGCTAGGTTTAAAAAGCGTTCGTCGCGTTTTATAAAGCGGTATATAAATTTGTACATATTGTTTTATTTAGCCGTGCTTTCGAATAGCTCGCGCAAATCCGGGTTTTTTAGCTATTAAACGTCGTTCGGAATTTCGTTAAAGTTTTTTTTTTTTAAACGCGAAGCCGCTATTAAAAATTGGATCGCTCGCACCTAAATAAAAAAGCTTATAAGTAATAATTACATTTTATTAGCTTTATATTTTTCGTCCCTTTTTAAAAGGTTTTATTCCTTTCGTAATAAAGTGTTTGCTATTACGTTTTCCTTATTTAAGCGGTATTACAATTTAAAATTATATTTAGCTAAGATTTTTACTTAACGCTTTTACCGCTTTGATAAGCGTTAAAATTTTATAAAATATTCCAGGTTTTTATAATTCGTAAAATGGTAAAGCTTTTATAATTACGAAACTCCGCGTTTTAATATTTTAAACTATCGACGATAATTAGCATTTTTCTTTTACCGTAAACAGGATAGTTGCGTTTTACGGGCTTTAATTTATAAAAATGGAATCCCACTGAGCGCTTTTTCCCAGTTTTTTTTTGCATTAACGTGCTTTTTAAAACAAACCCGTTACAATCCGTTTTTAAACGTAAACGTATTTGGGTTTTATTTTATAAGCATATTAGCAATAAAAACAAATATTTTAAACTTTTAAAAGCGGATTGGTATTTTTCCGTTTAATAAAAAGCATTCCTTTTTTTATTAACTTTGTAAGCGGTACGGCCGCTTTTAAAAAACCAGGGATAAAAATTCGGTAAAAGTTTAAAAATCCTAAAAAATTACGGATTTTTTTCGTCGTATAAAAAGCTTATTAACGTTAAATAGCTTTCACCTTTTTAAGGTCGGGGTTTATTTTTACGCGGTTTTTATAATAAATCTTAAGTATTTGATTTTTTTTACCGCGAATTGTAATTTATTAAAGTTAAAACGCAAGTTATAATTTTAAAAACGTTTAAATATTTTCCGCATTTTGTAAAAGTGGTTTAACCGCGAGCTTTGCATATATATTACGATATCGTCCAAATATATTAAATAAAACTCGTTTAGAAAGTTTTTTTAAAATAGTATTAATATACTTTTGGAAAATAGCTAAAGCTTTTAAAAAGCCGAAAAAAGTAACGGTTTATTCGAATAAACCGTATTAAATGCGAAAAGCGGTTATGTATTTATAGCCCTTTTTAACTTAGATTTTCCAAAAGGTTTATATTATATTTGTTGGTAAAAGTGTTACTTTTGTCGGAGGCTTGGAGCTTTCCTATAGTAACACATAAAAATCTATAAATTTGGAAGGGTTCTTGTATTGTGCATAAAGAGGAAGGAGATTTAGCTACAAAAGAAGGGGCCAATAGGCCCCTTTTTATCTGCGAAAAGGTTTAGGCTTTTAGGTTACGTGGGCTTTGTAAGCCTTGTAGGCTTTGGGAGCCTCCCAAGCTTTCCAAGCCTTTAAATCCTTCGAGTGCATGCGCCGGAATAACTATCCGACAATATCCATTTTAATTAACTAGCGAGCGCTGGCCAAATTGCGGAAAATGTTAGGAATAAGCGGGAAAAAGTACTGATTTAGTTGTAAAATGGCATTTAAACTTCGGTAATCGCAATAAAAACGCAACCTTTCGCCCGGTTTTCGCACGAATAAAATAAAAGTTCCGGTAAAAAAATTGCTAACCCGGATAAATCCTTTTTCAAGCAGGTTTTAAAACGTCGTTTTTAATATTAAAAGTTTTTCCCGCGATATGTTATATAAAAGCTTTTAAAATAAAAAAAGCTCGGTTTTATTAACGTTTTTTTTTAACTTTTATTTCGTGGTTTACACCCGGTTTATACGGGTTTAGCTTATTTAATTTTTGTTTTATAAATAACGAAAGTAAATTGTAAAACTCCCACGGATTAAACTTCCGTAATTAAGCTTTAGTTTTAAAAACCTTTTTTTTAATGCTTTTTTAATATCGGATATAAAAGCCGCAAAAATAGCAGCTCGCGCTGCGGGTTCCCTTTTCGTAATTGCGATCGATTTATAATATTAAGCAAACGTAACTATTTATATTTTTACTACGTTTACTTTTACTTTTTTTCGCAACTGTTTTTTTAAAAGCAAATGGCGCATTTAAAAGCGCGTTTTTTTTACTTATATTTTCGGTATATATGAAATAAATGCCGTTTAATAATGCATTCGCTATAGTTTTTTTTTTAAAAAGAAATCTTTAAATAAAATTTAGCATTATATAAACATAAACCTTTTTCTTATACCGGCTTTCGTTTTTAAAAAAAAAATTCTCAATTACTTTTTTTTTTTATAGTGGTTTTTTTTAACGCTTTTAGCGAAATCCGGTAAATAGGCAATTTCGTTTCGGCCGCGGCGTTTTTATTAATAACTGCGTAATATTTGCAATTTTCGTTTACAAATGCGTCGAATAATTTTATACTATTAATTATCGCTAAAATGTATATTAAATGTGTTACGGCGCTGCAATTAGGTATTAAATTAAAAGTTTGTTATAGCATAAAAGGAAAGTCCGCTAGCTTTGTAAAAAGCCGGCGGATTTATAGCTAAACACAAATGTGCTAGGCTTAATCCCGTAATAGTACCTCCCTTTTAAACTGCAATTAGTTTTCCAATTGCCAATTAATTTTACGCCGTCGTCCTTAATTTAATTTGCCGTATAACGTCGTTTCCTTAGCGTAACGTTACTATTAAGGTTATAGTGCGGTGCGTTATAACTGGTAATAAAGCGCGGTTTCCCAATCGGGAAAACGCCGCTTTTTTTAGGTTTTCCGCTTATTTCTTTTCTTTTTTTTCCTTTTGCCGAAACTTTTCACTTTTTTTTTCTTTTTTCCGGTCGGCTATTATTAACTTTTTTTTCCCTTTTTTTCGCTTTCGTTTTCCCATTTCGTTACCGTCGTTTCGTTATCCTTTTACGCTTTTATCGCGATTATTCTCTTTCGTTATTAAAACGATAGCGTTTATTTAAAGCAAACCCGGCTTTTGCTAATTGCTGCTTTTTTTCCGATTTAATTACATGTAATATTTTCGTATTTACGCTGGCGAATATTTTCGCCATTTTCGCGGTCGCGTTAATAATTTAACGTTCGATTTTAACAATTAAATAGCGTTTTTTTATCCCCGGACGGGCTGTAAAAATAAAACCAAATCGTTTATTAATTGCGATTAGTGTTTCGCGCGTCGCAAAACGTGCATTAAAGTTTATTACCCTAGTATTTCCTTAACTTTCCGTTAAGCTGTTTTATTTCGTCGCGTCGCGTTTTGTTTAGCTAACGTTTCCTTTATTAAATTTGCCTTTTTATAAAAAGCGATTTTTACGATTTAGTTTAACTAGTCGGCGTTATTAAGGTTTTTTAAATTAATAGTTGCTAAAAGTACGTGGAAAAAAGCTATTAGTTTTTTTAGCGCTAATAAGTAGGAAAATCCCGACCTTTTTAAATTCGGTAGTATAACGGCCGATTATCGTATCGCCGCCGCGAAAGCGGTTACTTAATTAATTAATGCTTTTGTTAATTTTAAAACGCATATCCGCTAGGTTTATAGCGAAACGGGTTTTTAAAAGTCGCGTATTGTAAATATTCCGCTTTTATTTTGCCGTTTTGGTTTTGTTTAACTTCGTATTAAAATAACGGTTTTAACGCGATTATTACGTCGCGTTATTAAATACCAGCTTAATTCCAAATTATATCGATTTCCCGGCGTTAACGGATGGATTTAAAGCAATAAAATGCTTTAAACCTAGTACGTGTCGTATGCAGCTTTTTTTTAGCGTTTTGCTAGCGTTGCTTTTTTAACTCGGTTTAATGCTTATTGCGTTTTTGTAACGGTAACCCCGGTTATAATTTTTAAGTTGCGGCTAAACGTACGTTTAAAAGCGAGCTTTACGCCGTTTATAACTTATATATTAACTATTTTTACGCCGGCGGAACGTTAATATTTATTAACGTTTTAGCTAATATTAAAAATAACGAAAATGAGGAAGGCGAGTTTCGGAATTAGCATACCGCGAAATTCCGTCGCTACGACGGCTTTGCATTTCGTTTTTACCGTTACGTTTACAACGTTTGCGCTTAGGTTTGCTGCTTCGTTTATAGTTCGTTTTTTTTGCTAATGCTTCGCTAGCGCGTTTTTTCCGCTTTGCGCGGTTTTTTTTAATAGGTTGCCGGCGTGCGCTTAAAAATTAGGTAAATAGTTAGTTATTATTAATATATGGCCGTAATTTAAAGCAAGTTCGCTTTAAGTAGCTTAATTGTTTTTCGTTTTATTTCGCTCTTTTTCCCCCCTTTTGCTTCCCAGCTTTCGCCGTTAGTTAAAGCTAAGGTGCCCGTTTAGGCTTCCTTTTAAAGCGTTGCTAAACGGGTTGTTCCTTTTTAGCGCGTTAAACTAGGCCAGCTGTGCGTTAATTCGGTGCCCGTATTTCGCTTAGGTTTCGCCACTAGTCCGGTGGTTTTAATTTATTAGTGTTACGACTAGCGTGCATAAAGGCAAACTCGCATAAAGTGCAAAGCGTTTAAACTTAAAAAAAGGCTAAAACAGCCCTACTAAAACACGGTTATGTGTTTAATGCGAAAATATATAAGCTATAAACATAACTAACATATTTAGCACTACTTTCGAGGATAAAGGGAAAACCCCAGTAATTTCCGATACGTGGTTATTATTAATAAATTCTTTTTTAACAAAAGCTAATCGATTTAATCGTCTTAATAATATAAGTAAAATGCTCGCAAATATTATTTTATATACGCGTTTAGGATTTTCATTTGCCTGTTAAATTTAAAGTAAAACGACGACAAATGTTTAAACGTAACGTCGAATTTTTTGCTTAGTTTTTTTAAAATGCGAATATAAATTGCTAATTTTAATTCGAAACGATAATATTTAAAGTGCTGTATAAACGATATATTTGCGGGAAAAAAAGGTTGCTAAACGGCCTGCGTCGGTTTTTACTATTAGCATATAATAGCGCATTTTCATTAACCGGTTTATTAATACTATAATATGGTAGTAAATAATACGTTAACATTCGTATAGCGGTAATAAGTTAACGTAATCGATAAAAATATTTGCTTACGGCTTAAATAGCACCGGTAATAGTTTTAATAACCCGTTTAGGGATTTTTTCCCCATTTTAAATGCTTTATATAAATAGCAACCCCGGATAAATGCGCTAACGTTTCGCGATAACCGTAGCTAGGTATATGTTTTACATATAAAATTTTAAGGTTTATTACACTTAAATAGCCGTTTAATAGTAAGTTATACGTTTTATGCAAAATTTAAAATTTAAGCGTTTTGTTAAATGGATAGACAGCTGGCTTTTATAATATACGCGTTTTCGTATCGCTTAACAATCGGTTTTAACCAGTTTAACTTGCTTTAAATTTAAATGGGGAATTATCGTTTTACCGGGTTTTACAAACAAAATAATATAACTTATGCCAGTTTTAAAATAACGTACGCCCTTTTTATTAGGACGTTTATATATTTAAACGTGTTAAAAACTTTAATAACGCTAGTATTTCGCTAAAACCCTACCGTTTTAATCGTAATAATATTCGTTAGCGAAGCGTTACCCTTTTGTTACTTACGTTTCGAATATTCGCTAAACGAACGCCGGGGAAACGTAAAAATGCATTGGGAATAATAGCGGTTTTCCCGGTTTTATATATAATGTAAAACCTAAAATCATTAAAAAAATTCCGACTATTTAATTTATCGCTGGTTTAAAAGTTTAATAATAGCGAAAAATTAAAAGTTTTTATAATTTGTTTATATTTTTACTAGCGATTCGGCGTTTTAAAACTCGGGTTTATATTTTTTTTAAATGTTTTAATAATTGTTAAAAGCTTTTTTTGTATATTTCGTAATTGCATTTCGCCGGCGAATGTTTAGCGGAAAAAAAGCGATAAACCGGCGTATTTTTTTCGAATTTACTTATAAAACCTTTTTTTATACCCCAGTTAAAAGCGTTTGCTTTTACGATTGTTTATAACGCCGGGTTGTAAAAATCTAATATAATTTCTAAAAAAAAAGCGTCGCGAAATTAAGGAAAAATTGCTAAAACTTTTTCCGGTAAATAGCCCGGCTAACTTTTCGTGCTTATTAATGTTATTAATAAACGGGGTATTTGTTACAATTAAAGGTTTGCTTTTAAAGTAGGGCACTTCGGGGGTGGAAAGGACGGTATTACCGATTTAATTAATAAAGGAACACGTAATTTAAAAGGATAATTTAATTGCTTGCTTTAAAAAATGCCTAAAAGCTAACTTAGGTTAACTAATGCCGAAGCTTTAGTTAAAGCTACTTAAAACAATAGAAAATCCGTCCTTTATATATACGCTGCTTTTTGCCTTAATAGCTTTTAGATTTATTACTTTGCTTATAAATTTATAAATCCTTTTAAATTTGTTATTTTGCTTACAAATTTACAAATCTTTTTAAATTTGTCGCTTTACTTATAAATTTATAAATCCACAAATCTTGCTTGGGTTACGTAATTCCACGTGCCCCGGTGCGGGGTAAAAGCACCATTTAAAGCCTTTCCCGTCCTGCTGCTTTAAGGCTTATATGCTAGTCGTAATATTAAGTTTCCCCTTTTAAACCGAATTTTTTTAACCACGTTTTATCGCCCCGCTTTTTATTAATAGTAAGTACTTTTTTTTTTACCATTTCCTATCCTTTTTTTATTTTAACAAAATGTTTGGTTAAGTGCGAAAACGTCCTTTTGCGAAGAAAACCTTTTAACGTAAAGACTTATTCGCTTAAATCGTGTTTTTTTGCCGTTAAAATGCCTTTTTGCTTTTTTTATTACGAGGTTTTAAAGCGTAAAAAGTGTAAAACCTTTTTTTAAAACTCGTTTTAGTACGTGAAATGTTTCGGTTAAAACCGTTTTAATTGCGACATTTTAAGTTCTTCGTTTAAGCAACTTCGTTTTATCGGTTTTTAATATTAACAAATAAAAGCAAAGGTTAAAGCGATAAAGGAAAAACGCCGCGTTTTAAATAACAAACTTAAGCGTTTGCGAAAATAAAATAAAAATATGGTTTAAAAAGAAAATGCGTGCAATCCGTCGTGGTATTAACGCTATAAAAAAATTAAAGCGTATCGAGCGGGAGGAAGGCGACCGGGAAGCTCGTTAGGCTGCTTTATAACCCGAGCTATCCGTAACTTTTGCCCTTTTTCCTAGCTGGTAAGCGTTCGGGGTTAATTTTAACCTAAACATGTTTGCCTTTTTGAATTTCAATAAGTTGTAATTTTTTTAACAATTTCCTTAAGTTTTATAACACATTAAATGTAGCTTTGGTTTTCCTGCTAAGGTTTCGGGTTCGAATTTTAGCACAATTATTGCTAAAAACCTAATTATCGAGCTTTTAGCAATTAGTTTTTTAGCTATTTTTGCTTTTGCTAACCTTTTTATAAATGCTTTCGCTGGTACTCCTTTAGGAGTTTTTAACAATGCTTAAAGTTCGTTGTTTTTTCCCATATGTTTTTTTCGTGGCCGTACTTTTTCCATTTAATTAGGTACTTTTTGGGCCTATTTTTTAGCTTATAATTTAAAATTCCTTCGATTTTATATTTTTATTCCGCTTTAATTTCCATTAACTTATCGATTTTAAAGCTTAATAACGCTAATTTAAATAAGGAAATATAAAAAACCGTGTGGGATTTTATAGTTAGTGGTAATCGAAGTTTTAATTTACGTTTAAAACCTTTTTTAACATTTTAAAAGGTTTTAATTTCTTATAGTTTAGCTTATCGTTCGGTCGTTTCGTTTTAATATTTCGTCGAAAAAGATAAACGCTATCCCCTTTTTTAAAAGTCGGTTTTTTAATCCTTTTTTTATTTGTTTAAATAGCTATGCGGTGCCGTAACTTTTTTAACTTTATTTAAAAGTGTTTATGCAATTTAGTAAGCTTTGTTATTTGTATTTCCGGTATTAAGCTATGTTTTTTTGCTTTAAGTTTTTTATACGCTATAAGCGTAAACCCGTAATTCGCATAAAACGGTGTAATTTTTATGCTTTTATAAATTAAATTATTATAAGCGAACTAAACTATAAGAATAGTTATACGTAGTTATTTTGTTTATAATTAACGTAATAACGTAAATACTGCTTTATGGTTTAATTTGTTCGCTTCGTTTATTTATTTATTTAAAAATGGTAAACCGTAAATAAAAAGTGCTTAGCTTTTAGTAAAAACCGTAAGCCTTTTCCAAAATTTGCTCGTAAATAGCTTATTTTTATTCGTAATTAAACGCTTTGGCGTGTTGTATTCCGCTATTACGTATTTAATAAAAACGTACGTTAACTCGGTAGCGTTGCTGCTTTTTTTATACGGTAAAAATAAGGCATATTTGGTAAACCTGTTTACTATTACCAGTATATTGTCGTACTTAACCTTAATTATCGGTTTTTTGGATTAGCGAAGTTTAATAACGAAATTTATGGTAACTTTTTGCCATACTTCGCTAAATGTTAGCAAAAGTTGCAAAAACCCATATGGCTTATGCTTGTTAGCCTTGTTTTTAGCACAGCTTTCGCAATTTTTTATTGCGTTTTGTATTTCGGCTCGAGTTTTTGCAAACCCGTAAATTTATTATAACTATTTTTATATTTTGGTTACATTTTGGTAGTTATATGCCAATTGGTTATAAATTTGTTAAATTTTTTTTAGGGTTTAAACTTTTCCTTATCGGATTGTTTTAACGAGTATTTTTTATGCTGGAATTAAAAATCCGTTTAATTTTCCCGTTAAAATTACTCGTGTTTTTTTAAGTATTGCGACCTAGTAATTCGGTCGTCGGTTTAAAGCATCCGTTTAGCCGTTTTCCGACCTTTTCCGGTATTCGATCCGAATATCGTAGTTTGCAAAAATTCCTTTTAATAAACTTATTACTTATTTAAGTTTTTACTAATAGTAAAATGTGTTAGGTTTTTATAATTCGTATATATTATAACTTAATGCTTAATTTTATAAAAATATGGTCGTTATTTTTTAAATGCTCAGATAATTGCTAAAAAGAATTTATTATAAATTTGGTAATTTAATTTAAATCCATTTAACTTTTGCGAAAAGAACGCATAAAGGTATAACCGCTTTTGGTCGTTTTATTATCCAAATTACCCGCCGATCGCGTAATTCGACGCGTCGGTTTCGATTTCGAAAGGTTTTTTTATGTTTAAAATTGCTAATATTAATTCGTTTATTACGGCGTTTCGTAATTGCTTAAAAGCTTTTTATTTTTATTTTTCCTAATAAAACTAGTAGTTATTTTTAATAAAGTTTGTATATAATATAGCGATTTTATTATAATTATAAATAAACCGTTTATAAAAGTTTAAAAAACCTAAAAACTTTCGTATTTCCGTAACGTTTTTAAATATAAGCCACTTTTTAACTTTTTCGACTTTTTTAAAATTTATGCAAATTTGTCCAAATATAATTACGAATTTTAAAAAAGCGATTTTTTGCAAATGCTATTCGCATTTTTTTTTGGTTTAACGAGGAGTTTTGCATTAAGCAGTTTTTAAAGCACTTTATATACGTAAGGCTTATATTTTTCCATCGTTTTTAAAAAAATTAAAATATCGTTTAAATACGCAAGCATAAAAATGTTAAAATATTCGCGTAATACGTGGTTAATTATCTTTAAAACGTAGTTAATGCGTTAGTAAAACTAAAGGTTAGTATTAAAAATTCGTAGCATTTAAATTTCGTTTTAAAAACTATTAGTTACTTTTGGCCTTTTTTAATTCGTATTAAGCTATACGCTTTTCGTAAATTTAAAGCCGTAAAATACTAGGTTTTGCCGAGCTTATTTCGTAGCTTATTAATAAAAAGTAAAAAATACCAATTTTTAATCGTAGTTTTATTTAACGGGCGGTAATTGACGCACATTCGCTTCGTCCCGTTTTTTTTTTATAAAATCCCGTGTTTTACCGAAAAGTCGAAAAGTTTAACGTATTTCTTTCGTAAGTTTTTTTTTAATTGTTTTTTTAACATTTCCTATTATTAAAAGCTAAATTGGTATAACTTTTAGTATTTAAACTATGTTTTTAATTTAAGCTTAATTTTAAAATCGAACGGTTTATATTCGGGAAGCACTGTTTTTAAATTTTTCCGGAACAATTTTTCGTATTTATAATATTTTTTTAAAACATTCGCGAGCCGTTTTTTAATACGAGTTTGGTTATTTTAATCGCTTTTCATTTTAAATAATCGTATATTCGTTAATATTAAATGCGAAGGTGGATTGCTAAGTTTTATTACCGTTATAACCTTTTTTCGTTGCTTTTTATGCTTACAGTTTAAAGTTCGAAGTTAGTAAACCGTTTTAATTATTTGTAGCTTTTTTTATTAAATTTAACCGTTAACCTAATTTATCCATAAGTTATTTTTCCTAAGCTAAAGGACTTTAAAAATTACGTTTTTTTTATATTTAACTTATTTAATATAATAGTAACGTTTTCTTTTTTTTAAGTGCGTAATGTTATTAATTGTGTTTTTCGATGGATTTATTTTTTATTATAAGCGATAAATACTTTTTAACCGTTTTTAGTTAATACGGTTAGCGTTTCCGTTTCGTTAAGATTTTATACCGTTTAACCGCTTATAACGATATATAATCGCTTTATACTTCGCAATCGATTATTTATTTTAACTTTTTTCTTTTAATATTTTATCCGGAATATTAATAGGTCGTATGGTTAGTTCGATTTTGCTATCGCGAAGGTTTTTATCGGTTTTTATTTTTTTTATTTCGTGCTTTCCGTTTAGGTAGTTTTTTTAATTTTTTAATAAAAGGAACGAGTACCGTACGTTTGTTTTTTTATCCGGGTTAAACGGCATATACGTTTGCGCAATCCCCTAATGCTAAGTTTCCGCCTTTTATGCTATGTGCTTTTTGCATTTCGCAACTTTGCATTTCTTTTAATTAAGCGTTTTAATAATATATAACATCGGGTGCCGTTCGTTAGGTTTAAAAACTGCGGTAAACCTGCCGATTCGGGCTGGCTTTTACCGTGGCAATTGAAATGCTAAACGAGGTTTAACTTTAAGCTCGCTTTTTATTTTCCGTAGGAAAAAATCGTATTTAAGTTTAGGTTGTAAATGGAATTTGCATTTTTTATAAATGCATTTTGCTTAAAAAAAGGTGCAAATGTTTAAAATGTCCCATATCGACGCTAGGGTAATTCGCGAGGTTTACCGTAGCCCTTATTGGTTCGTTTGCGTCGTCAAACTAGTAGTTAACGTATTTAACTTTTTACTAGTCGTTAAATTACGATAAAGGTTTGTCGTTATTTCCGTTCGTTAAAGTAGCGTGGTATAACGGGCCGTTTAGTGTTTTAAAACTTTAACGTTTTAAAAACATTTTAAAACGTTAAAAAGCGTAAAAGCACGTTAATTTTTCCAATTTGCCTGGTTTTTACGAATTATAAATACGAAGGTTACGTCGTTCGAACTTTTTACTCGTTTTTAAAATTCGGCTATTTCGAAGTTTTAACCGTTTTAATTTATTTCGGCGTCGGTGTCGAAGTTTTCCGACTTTTGGAAAAGGTATATTTAGTTTTAAAGCTTTTTTCGGGTTTTTCCTTCCTTTAAATCGCTTGCTATAACGGTTCCTTTTTATATTTTATAAAAAACGGCGTCGTTTTTTTTTTTTAAGTTTGTAAACCCGGAAATAACGCGTTACTTTTCTTTATTATCGTACTTAACCTTAATAGTTTTAAATATGCAAATATTTTAAAGTTTCCCAAGATATTATTTGGTAGCCTTTTTATCGAACTAATATGTGGTATATAATTCGTCGTAATAGCTTGTTTAGCTAAACACCAGCCCGAAATACAATTCTTTTTACGTCGGGCTTTTTTATATTCGTTAAAAGTTAATTACTTAGCGGTTATTATCCCGTTAAAAGCAATTTGTTTTAATATAGCCGGTTTAACCGCATTTAAAACATTTCCCGTTTTTCGAGTTTTGTTTTTGCTTTTTTATTACTTTTATTATTAGTAAACGGCTTTTGCATTAAAATTTATAAAATTTAAATGCGTTTTATAAACCGTACTAGGTTATTACTTAGCCTTTTTTGGTTAGCTTTATTAATTTATACCACATTTTTAAAACCATATCCTTTTTTTTCCTATTATCGTTCGTATAGTTTATCGCTAATACGAACCGCGTTTTTAACGTAATTTGTAAAAAATTTCGAACGGTTTTATTTCGCGAGTTTATTTTTTACGTTTTCGCGTAATCCGTTATAAAAATGTAGTATTAACGTAGCGTCGTTCCAGTTAAGTTTAATGCTAATTCGCTAAAAGTTTGCGGCGTATTTAGCCGCGGCTTTTCATTATTTAAAAGCTAGCAAATCTCTTTCGGCGATTCGGGTTTCGTCGATTATTCCGAATACTTTTCCAACTTTTTTTTTAAAGGTTTCGAAGTTAGCGAAAATAATTTTAGTAGTTTTTTTTAGCTATTTTTATACCTTTTAAAGTAATCGCTTTAAGTTAATTGGAATTATTTTTTCATTTTACCGTTTAGCTTAATAGCAGCGTAAACGACCTTTTGCTTTTCGCTTACGAACTGTTATTCGTAAAATTTAAAATAACTTTTGCATTTGGTAAAAAACGTTTTAAATTTGCCGTTTTCCTTTTCGTAAAGGTTTAAAACGGGATTTGTGCGTTCGGATTGCAATAAGTGCTTTAAAAAATACCAACTTCGTAGTAAATTGCTTTACCTCGGCTTAGCTTTTAGCGATTTCGTCCGTTATAAGTTTAAAAAGGCTAACCGTGTTAGCGGTTTCGTCGAAGTCGTATTTAATACTGTTAAAAGTGAAAACCGTGGGTTTTTTTTAAGCTTTTACTACTACTCGCTATAACCGCACTATTTTTTCTTTTAACGAGGTATTAAATAGGATTAGTTAAAATGGTACAATTAAAGGTTTGCTTTTAAAGTAAAGCATTTCGGGGGTGGAAAAAACGGTATTACCGATTCGGTTAATAAAAAAACACGTAATTTAAAAGGACAATTTAATTGCTTGCTTTAAAAAATGCGTAAAAGCTAACTTAAGTTAACTAATGCTAAAGCTTTAATTAAAGTTATTTAAAATAATAAAAAATCCATTTTTATATATACGCTGCTTTTTGCTTTAATAGCTTTTAAATTTGTTGCTTTGCTTACAAATTTATAAATCCTTTTAAATTTGTTGCTTTTTTTACAAATTTACAAATCTTTTTAAATTTATCGCTTTGTTTACAAATTTATAAATCCTGTTTGGGTTACGTAATTCCACGTGCCCCGGTGCGGGGCAAAAGTACCATTTAAAGCCTTTCTTATTTTGCTGTTTTAAGATTTGCATGCTGGTCGTAATAGTATTGCGAAAAAGCTTTGGATAAACCGTTTATAAAAGTTCGCGAACTTAAAAAAACGTTGTAATTTTCGTAACGTAATAAGTAATACTTATAATTTAATCGCCGTTATTTTTATTCGGGTTTATCCAAATTTTTGCTATTAAAACGATAAATTTTAAATATTTTGTTTTTTTTTTACGTTAAACTCGCATTTTCGAATATCGATAAATAGGCCGGCGTTAGCGAGTTTTCGCACTATTTTTTTAACGTATCGCTAGTATTCCGCTTTAATTTCGCTATAAATTAAAACTTTGTTAAAGTAAATTGTAACGTATTTATTTAAAGCTTTTTTAACGTATAGTTAATGTAATGCTAAAACGAGCTAAAAGCGTTTATTATATTAAAGTTGGTTATTAAGCATTTAAATAACCCGAATTTAATAATAAACGCGGTTTTTTATTCGTTTTTTAAAGCGATACGCAAACGCTTAAATGCCGCTATAATATTTATTTTGCTATACCATTTCGTTTTTAATAACGCTTTTAATATTTCCTTAAAAAAAAAATCGGGTACCGGTTTTTAATTGTAACATTATTTAACCTTATATAATTTACGCAAACTTTAACCTTTTCGCTTGGTTTTCGGGCGAAAAGGATTAAAACTGCCGCCGGCGATGCGTTAAGACGGATAAACCTTTTCGTTAAATAGTTATAAGGTATTTTTTTACCACGTGCAACTTTTATTATAATATAACGCGGTTGTAATAATACGGTGGCGTTTCGCTGGGAAAAAGTTTAATTTTATAGTTAAACGGCTTATATAAAGGTAAATTATTTGCGTTTTAAAAAAAAACAGTCGGCGAAATTGTAAAGTTTTTAAAAAAGTTTTTTAAAGATTTTTTCTATTATTACAAATGGTTTTCCTTTTAAAAACTTTTCGATATTTTTATTAAATACCCGGCGTAAATATAATGCCTTTTTAACTTATTTTTTAAACGTTTAAACTTTAAATTCCAATTTAATGCTTTTAAAAATGTTTTTAATTTAAAAAATAACTCGAAAAATTATTATCGGCGTATTTTTAATAAGGTTATTAAACGATTGGAAGTTTAATAGGGTATCGTTTTTTATTAAAGCGAAAAAGTTTATTTACGGTATGGTTTGGGTATGAATTTTTTCCTGTTTGTAAAAAATTAAAAAATTAGGTACGTTTAAAACGTGGATTTCCATATTCGTAATTAATGCCCGGTTAGCTTTCGCTATTATAACGCCGTTTATACTTAACGTTCCCGCCGTTTAATTAACCGCCGGGTTATAATATTTTATTTATAATAAGCTTAAAATAACGTTTAATTCTTTTAAAAGTTAATAGTAAAAGCTTATAATTTTCGTAATATTGCTAAACGTATAAATGGTTTTAACGCAATTGGTAATGCGCTTTGCTAGCGTTCCGTTTGCGAATCGAAAAGGTTTTAATTTTAGTAATTAAAACTTAAATAGGTTATATATATATACGCGAATGTGTTATCGATAAACGTTTAAAAAAACACCCGGTATTAATTAATAACCGATAAAATATTAGCTTGTTTTTGTAAAAAAAAATAGTAAAATGTTAAAAGAAATCGTTATAACGTGGTTTACAAGTAAGTGGATTAAATAAACGAGTAAATTACTAACACGCGTTTACGCGTTAATTAAACTTTATTTACGAATATTTCTATAATAAACAATAGTAAACACAAACGACGAAAGCAGGATTATCCTAGCCTTTTAAGCTATTAATTTAAATGCAAAGTTAAACGTCCGGAATGCCGCCAAAATTTACGCGGTTAACTATTTTACTTTCGCCCAGCGCAAAAGCGGCCAACCTGCTCGACGCGATAACATGCCCAAATTACGAAAATTAACGGAATCCGAAAAAAAAGCGTTTATTAAATACATATTTAAACTGGATTCGCGAGCATTCCTTTCCCGGCTTTTTAGTGTTAAAAATATAGCCAACCAATTGCTTGCCGAACGTAACGCGGGCGCCGTCGGGAAAAACTAGGTCGCGAACTTCGTTAAACGCCGCGCAAAGCTCGGTACGCGCTAAATTCGAAAGTACGACTACTAAAAAGCTAAATGCGAAAATCCCAAGCTCGTTTTTGCGTAATTCGACTTTATACGAAACACTATAGCTAAATATGGCATTTTAAATAACGATATTTACAATTTCGATAAAACCGGCTTTTTTATAAGCATAATTACCGCCGTTATAGTTATTACAATATCGAAAAGCCGTAATAAAGCAAAGCTAGTCCAGTTTAACAACCAAAAATAGGTTATAATTATTTAAAAAGTTAATTATTACGGTTAAGCAATCCTTTTTTTTTAGTATCGTTAAAAGGTAGTATTACTTAGCCAATTAGTATTCGAAAACCAACCTTTCACGTAATTGGGTTATCGCAATAAGCGCTAATAGGCGGATTACGAACGAGCTTAGCCTAAAATAAATCCGGCATTTCGATAAACATATTGCAATTCGTTTTACGAAATCCTATCGTTTATTAATGCTAAACGGCTACGAAAATTACCATTTAACGGATTTCGAGCTTTATTACTAAAAATATAACATTATTACGTTTTGCATGCTTTCGCATTCGTTTTACTTTTTTTAACCATTTAACGTTAAGTATTTCGGCTTAATAAAGCGGGCGTACGGTCGATAAATCGAAAACCTAATAAAGTTATACGTTAACCACGTAATTAAAATCGAGTTCCTTTCGGCGTTTAAAACGGCATTTTTTAATTCCATAACCGAAGGAAATATTCCAAAAAGCTTTCGAAAGGCTAGCTTTGCTCCTTTTAATCCGGATTCGGTTTTGGAAAAGCTAACTGTAAAGCTACGAACTTTAACTTTTTCGAAAACGCTTTTAAACGACCCCGAACTTTGGACTTTTAAAACGCTACGGATAGCTAAAAAAGTAATTTCGTAATTTAAACATATTAAAACTCGAATTACCAATTACTAAAGCAGTTTTCCAACACTTATGCTAGCGGTTATAAACCAAATCGCAAAAAAAAACGAAAGCGATAATGCATAAAATGGCCCTTTTTCGAGCAAAAGTGTTTACGTTTAAAAAAGCGAACGAAGCACTAAGCAAACGCCGGAAAGTTAAAAAAACACGTGTCCAATTAAAAGGGTTACTTACTATAAACGAGGTACGAAATGTTTTAAACTAAAAAAAGCTAAATAAACAATTATAATAAGAAATGCGCGATTAAAAAGGTCCGGAAAAAAGGGCGACGGCGGCTCGTTAGCGATGTGGCACTTGCGGCAAAACCGGATATAATGCGCGCACTTATTAGGAGGAAGTAAAAATGTCCGATGTATATAATTCCGAATAGTTTAAATGGATTTTTGGCGTTGTTAGGTTGGCATGCGCGTCGATTAACCGGAGGTCGAATGTCGGTAATTTATTCGCTTGTTTAATTTACTTACTTGTAAACCACGTTATTAGGTTTTATAGTTTTAAAATATGTATTATCCTTTTTTTGCTTTTGTTATTTTCGATTTTTTTAATAGCTTTGCGCGCGTTTTTACGCCAAATTTAGTTTTTTTCACTTATTACCCGCCGGCGTTTTACTGCTTTTTGGGTTTCGCTAGGCAAATAAAAGCGTAATGCTTTAGTTGTTCGCAATATATGCAAAGGTTATTATTCCGCCGGTATTACCATTGCGCGTCGGTAAAAGGTTTTTTCGGGCTCGTTAAAATCTTGCTAAAATTTATAAGTCGCTTATTAAAGCAGCGGTTAAAACCGGTTAATTATTTTTTAATTTCGGCTTTAATAATACGCCGGCGTAAGCCGATTTATATGCGTAATCCGCGAGGTTATTAAATAAGTTTCGATATATTTTAACCTATATTTCGAACTTTTCAGGTTTAAGTTTGTTAATTTAATGGATTGCGGTTTTGGAAAACTCGGTATTAACTTTGCTTTTTAGGGTTTTAACGCGCATATTTGCTAAATATCCGTTTATATCCGCTAAACGGATAAATACGCTAATAAAATCGCCGAATTTAATATTTTTTTTATTTTAAAATGTCGAAATCCTAACGGGCCGCCGCCTTTATATTTTAAGTTTTATAAACCGGGTTAAACAGGTCGAAAAAAAGGTATTTTCGAACAAATTACGGGTTTTATAAAACGATTATACGGGTATGTCGCTACTAAGTTAACGGCGTTCCAAATATACTTATACGCGTTTTTTAAAAGCCGTTAAACCGCGTATAAAATCCTCGCCGTTAGGTTAAGGTATAAAATGCCGTTAAAAGTAAATTTAATATTAAAAAGCGACTTTTATATAACGTACTTCTTTTGCCGTTAGGTATCGTCCGTATAAGCTTTTTAAAAAAAAAGGGCGGTTCGGCGTTTATTAGTTAAAACGCTAAAAAATTACCAGTATAACCCGGCTGCGACGCCGGTATAATCCTGGTAATTAATAAAAGGGATAGCGATTACGGGGCGGAAATTCCTAAAGTAAAGATAATCGGGGCGGTAGCGGAAAGGTTAAAGTTAAATAGCGGTAATTAAACGGACTATTATTGCGTTTATGCTAATTGCTAGGTTAACCGGTCGTTTTTTACGTTTAAACGCGTAACCGTTTGTCGAAAGTTACTAATTTCCGTCGTTAACCTGGCGATTCGAAAGATATTCGAGCTGTTATCGTTTTAAAAGGTTATAACGTCGTTTTAAAGCATTGCGATTTTGCAGTTTAATAGGTTTATTAGGTTATTAAACTGGCTAATCGCCGGCGTTATTCAGGCGTTTTGTAAATCGCGCCGTAGTTTTACGTAATTAACACCGTCGTTGTTTGCTAATTTTTGCAAAGCTGCGTATCCAGCGAGCAGTTAAAAAAAGAAAACGGGGGTAAAAGATTAGGGAATTTGGGCTGGGTTTATTATGGTATTACGTTAGTGTAACGCTATGGAATTATTACGTCGGGGCGGTAAAAGCGTCGACGGCCTTTTGCTAAACGTTCGTATTTCGGGCGTGTTTATTGCGCTGCTATTTTTCGGTGTCGAGGAAAAGGCGGAACGTTATAAAATCGTTCCGTATTTTTTTATTTAAAGTGTAATAAACTGTTACGGCGTTGCAGTTAGGTATTAAGTTAAAAGTTTGTTATTGCATAAAGGGAAAATCCGCTAACCTTGTAAAAAGCCGGCGGATTTATAGCTAAATACAAATGTGCTAGGTTTAATCCCGTAATAAAATGTGTTTTTTATATTTTTATCCGCATTTATAGGAGTTATTAAAGCTTTTTTTTTAAAGCACGATTTTACTTTAAAGCTATTTTTTTCCTTAGCTTTTGGCTTTTCCCGTTAGTTTCTTCTTTTTTTTTAATTAAAAAAGGAATTTTCGCTATTAAAACCAGCCTTGTAAATGGCCGTCTTTTTAACGTTTTTAAAACGGGTTACCGGCTTGTAAAAACATTTCGTTTAGTAATGGTTATTTGCACCGCAACGCAAATAACGGCTTTGCTTTTAACGGCGGTTTTTTTCTTTTTAGGAAACCTATTAAGCTTAGCGGGGGCCGCTTTTTCAAACTTTGTTAGCACTTTTTCCTTAGGCGCCCCCGCGGCCCCCGCGGCTTTTACGCCCCTGCCCGCCGACTTTTGCAGCGTTTATTACCACGTTGCCGTTAAAATCCCGGGTAACGCCGCTATTAATGGAATTCGTTATAATAATAACGGGTTTTCAAGCGGGGTTAAATGGGCTACCTTATTAAAAGTTTTAGTTATGTTTTGCCTTTTGTCCTTTTTTCCCCTTTTTCCGCTTTTAACGCTTTTTTAAATTTAAAAACCGTTAAATGCGCTCCTATTTTATTGCTTAAACGTTAAGCTTAGCTAGGTATGCGTAATACTCGTTTAAAAGTTTAATAACCGTTAAAACGTTTGCAAAACTGCGGTTAAAAAATCCTTTTAAAAAATAAATTTAAACTCGCTTTCCTATATATCGCAATTAACCCGGCTTAATACGTTTTTAAATATTAGGTTAAATTCGTTAAAAAATTAACCCTTTTTTTTATTTAAAAACCCGCAATTATATTTACGCGGCCGTCTTATCCTAAACGGTATTAAACGTAAAGTAAAATTTATTAATATATTTTATAAAGTTATATTTCGCTTTTTACTTCCCGTTTTAAAAAACTGCTCCATTTGCTTCTTACGCTATTAAAAAGCGTTTAATAAATTTCGTACCAGGTTTTTATATCGCTATTTAGCAGCTTTATTTTTTATCCATATTAAATTTAAAAGTTAGCTTTTTTATATAAAAATGAAATAAAGTTTACGTTTCCTTTTAAATAAACCATTTCGTTAACTTTTTTTTATAATTTTTGTTTAAGTTAAATCGCTCGTTTTCGTCCAATTTTAAAATATAAAACTTTTTTCAATTAAACGATGCTTAGTAACCATTACGGTTTTAATTAAAATTATAATTACTTGTTTTATGCTTTAAAATAACGTTATTTAAAAGATTTCGCTAAATGGGTTAAACGTTATAATATTCGCTATATCCTTTCCTCGATTTAAAAAGGTATTTTTTAAAAACCTTAATTAAGCGTTTTTATTTTACTAGGTTTTGAGCTTTTTAACGGCGGTTATTTCCGCTTTTAATTAAACGCTAATAATAACCTCGTTTTTTTTTTCGTTTTTTTTTCCTTTCCGCTTATTTAAACAAAGCTTAAAAAAAACGTTTTTCCTATAACGTATTAAACTTTTTTTGTAATTTCCTCGAGCTTTTTTCCAGCGTAATAAAAGCCGCCCGTGGATTAGGGGGCTACCTCGCTTAACGAATCGCTTTTTAGCGATCCGCTTCCTGTAAAGCCATCGTCGTTGGGAATTAAAAACGTTCGTGGCCGTTTTTCCTCTGTTAACGACGGCGGCATCCACGCTCGCCTTTACGTATTCCTTTTTGGTAGTTTATATTGTAAAGGTCCTATAACGTAATGCACGCTTATAGGGATTTTAGTGAATTAACAAACTACGAAGGCTAGGAAGTGAAGAGGGCTGCTCCGCAGATCCAGGAGCGGATCTGGCTGTATACTGGCGGCGTGGCTGGTGCGTTGGTGTGGCGCGCTCCGGTGGGCCACCAGCCACGGGCCGGAGCCCGTGGCTGCACCAATGGGAACCGACCCTCTAACACCGCGGTATGGCACCTACCTAAAACTTAGCATCAAATCAAACTTTGAGCTAAAAATCGAATGCAGGTGGGAATGGACTGCGGGGTATTTGGCCCGCCTTTTAATGCAAGACCGGAGGCATGGAACGAGCAGAAAGGGCAGCGGTAAATGGAATTGGTCCGCTCTCACAGACGAGAGGGGCGAACGAGGCAGTGCTGGAAGGAGCTTGCGAGCGAAGGGGCGCGCGAGGGCTCCACCCAACTCTCGTCCTCGCCAGATGACCGCTTTGTGCGTCCTCCCGCCCTTGCTCGCTCCATTCCCGCTCGACCGTGGCTGAAATCTCTCGCTCGCACACGTCTCTCCAATCCCAGCCAGCGTCAACTCGAAACCACCATCTATCTACCCGCGGCGCGCGACAGCCACCGCTCAAGAACGACATGTCGGCACAGGAATACTACAACAGCGGCGGCGGCGGAGGCCACCCACAGCAGCAACCCTACGGCCAGCAGGGCTTCAGCGCCCGGCAGCAGCCGCAGCAGCCCCACGGCTACACCAGCGGCGGCTTTGGGCCACAGGGCTACGGCGGACCGGCGTTCCAGGAGGTGATGACGTCACGCCCCGCCCACCTCTCCCTCCTCGCTCTGGCTATCTCTGTAACCACTGACACGCGTGCGCGCCCTCGACATTAACCTAGGCCCAATACGCATCGCAGCCTCCCCCAGGCGCCTACGGTCAGGGTCCTCCTCCGAGCGCACCGAACTCGGTGCCGTTCCAGTACGGCCCCGGCGCTGCGCAGGGAGGTCCCCCGTACCCCACACACGCCGGCCAAGACTTCCAGGGGCAGCAACCCCCACCGCAGGGCCAACATGGCTTCCAGGGGCCGCACCAGGCCTTCCAGGGGCAACCCCAGGCCTTCCCAGGGCAGCCTCAGGGCTTCCAGGGGCCACACCAGGCTTTCCAGGGACAGCAATACGCGCCTCCGGGCCAGCAGCCTCATCAACAACCCCATCGCGGTGGTCCCGGCCAGGGACAGGGCGACGACCGAGGCCTGGCGAGCCAGGTGATGGCGGGACTCGCGGGAGCTGGAGGCGGCGGCGTGATTGGCAGCGTGCTGGGACAGATGCAAGGCAAGTCCGAGAAGAAGGAGAAGGAGGACAAGAAGGAAAGAAGGACAAGGATAAGAAGGACAAGGACAAAAAGGGCGAGAAGGACAAAGATAAGAAGAAGGACAAGAAGGACAAGAAGGACAAGGACAAGCACCATAAGCGCAAGGGCAGTGGCTCGGGCAGCTCGGGCAGCGGTAGTGACTCGGACTGAGGAGGATGCGAGGTGCTCGTCTGCATACCTAGTGGGGGGAAGCTTTTTCTCATATATGACTCTGTCGTATTTTCTTGGGCTGCAGAGATGGGATTGGGAAACACCAGGGGTATATTACATTGCCTTACCAACAAACCGCACGTGCTGTGTTCCATCTTCCGTGGCTCCTCCTTTCCCGCATCAAAAGTGAGAGGCCTTTTCCTGGCCTCCCCGGGATATCGCAAAAACCCCGTCCTGACCCGTCGCCCCTCGGCAAAAACACCGTGCAGATATCTACCGCCCACACCCCATAACTAACATCAATCTAACGGGTCTGCTGCGGAGAGAAATTCGTGTCAGAAGGACATCGCAGAAGGATCAGTATGGGATAGGGGAAACGGAATGAAAAGGGGTCAACTTGCCCGTCGTGGCCCGCCAGAACAGCACCCGCCGTTATCCCCACAACACGCCCCTCCGTGGTCGCTGAAACAACACCCGCCGTTGTCGCTGAAGCAGCACCTCCATTGTCGCTGAAGCAGCACGCGCCGTGGTCGCTGAAGCAGCAGCCGCCGTGCGCGCTGAAGCAGCACCCGCCCGTCGACGAGCAGCACGCGCCGGCTCGCCGTCGTGGTCCCGGGCCGGCCGGCTTGGCCGCGTCGCGTCCATGCGCTCATGCCGCGTCGAGTACTGGCTGTCGCTGCTGCTGCCACCGCCGCCGCTGCTGCTGCGTCGTGACGGGCCGGCGGTGGCCGTGTGTGTTGGCGGCGCCGCGGCGGATGGGTGCGACGGCGCGGATTCGCTGTACGGCGGCGGCGGCGGCGGCGGGTGCGCTGCCGAGGCGGCGTCGGCGTCGGTTGGGGCTGTTTTGGCGCCTTTCATTGTGGATTTGGGGCAGTGGCTAGATGGAAGGACTGGGTTTTTGAGTGTTTGATAGCTGGTTGCTGGCGTCCGTGGTTAGGTGCCTGCGGACTCGGTTTTGCTTTTCCCGGTTTATTCGTCTTCGATGTTTAGGTACACATTAAAATCTTTTCAATTTGCAGGCGAAACCTCATGTTTATTTTATCATCGCCCGAATGGGATCAGGTGAGGTTCAGTCGCCTGGCTTCTTGGTCCTGCGTCCAATGTTTCTTGGGCTTGATCGCATTCGTCGGATTTCTCTCAGCTGAAAGCCAAGCGTCGAAAGCGACGCGCGTTCACCAGACGAGCTACGAAGAGAGGGCGGGAGGAGGCTGACACTCGCAAGCCACACGCCCAGTGTATCGCCTCAATAAGCCACCCCAGACGTTCCAGATCGCCAGTAGTGTGCACCAAAGGGAAAAGATTGCGTGTCCATCGTGTCATCAAGGTCATGAATTAATGTTATCGGCCGTCTAGAGCAGGCCTCCGACTAAACGTTGGCACAGCAGCCCACCGTCACCCGACACAGTCCGCGACCGCAATAGCGATTTGGCCCAGGAGGCCCAGCGGACTGGAACCGTCTCCGGATGCAGTACCCGCCAACCTAGCTGCAACGTCGCGCCTGTCCCGCATCCGCCCACGTCTGCGATTAGATCTTGATCTCCGACTTGAGCTTGAGATCCCTCGAGCTGAAGCCGACGTTGACGCCAATCGCGCCCTCGGGCAGCCTCCAGGCCTGCGCGTTGGTGTCCCAGAAGCTCAGGTCGCGGCGCGTGAGCGGGAACTCGACCTCGGCGCTGGCGCCGGGCGCGAGCTTGACCTTCTGGAAGCCGCGCAGGCTGCGCACGGGAGTGCCCTTGCGGCCTCGGGGCCGGGCAGCGACAGGTACAGCTGCGCGACCGTGGCGCCGCCACGTCACCCGTGTTCCTGACCATCGCCCTGACCGTGGCCAGCGTCTCCCACAGCTGCACGTTGCCGCCGGGCGCGATGGGCGCCGACGGGTCCGGCAGGCGCGACGGGCGGCTGGACGCCTGGACGGTGACCTGGACGCCCGAGAGCTCAAAGGTCGTGTAGCTGAGGCCGAAGCCGAACTCGTAGGCGGGCTTCTTGTTGTGCGCGTCGAACTCCTTGTAGTCGATCAGCTGGCCTTCGACAAAGTCGGCCTGCCACGCGTCCGGGTCCGTCGACCGGACCAGCTCGGTGCTGTTGACGAGGTTCTTGTTGTAGTCGGTCGCCTGGTCCGCGAGCGTGTACGGCAGCTTGCCCGACGGGTTCGCGTCGCCCCAGAGAAGGTCGACCAGCGAGTTGCCCGTCTCCTGGCCCGGCATGTGCGCGGCGAGGATGGCCGTGACGTTGGGGTTGTTCCTCCACGGCATCAGGACGGGCGCGCCGCCGTGGATCACGACGACGGTGTTGTTGCAGAACGCCGCCGTTTTCTCAACAACCACGGTCGAGTTCCACTGCGCCTCGAGGCTGACGCGGTCCCCGCCCTCGGTGGCCCACGACTTGAGGAACACGAGGCACACCTCAGGCACGGGCGCGATGTTAGCGAGGCCGCCATTGGAGATGGCCCAATTGTTGGTTATGTACTGGACCAGGGCACCGTAGCTCTGGCCGCGCGACTTGATGGCCTCGAGCGGCGACACCACGTAGCTAAAGCGGCCAGTGCCGGAGCCGCCGCCGAGGGGCAGGGTTCCGATGTCGTAATCACCTCCGATGCCGCCAAAAAAGGCACCAGCACTATAGCTACCTTGGGTAAAATCTGCAGCGTCGTTCCCGAACACGCCGATATTCATGGGCTTTTTCAGCGGGAGGACGTTCTTCTCATTCTTTAGGAGCACGGATCCGGCGGCGCCGAGCTCGCGGATGTGCTCGTGGTGGTTCCTGCGGGCATCGACCAGGGGACCCAAAGGGAAGTCGTGAACCCAGGAATCACGGGTGTAGAAGCTGAGCGGCACCGTCGAGCCATCGACAGGGGGGTAATTCTTGTCCTGACCAAGCGCAAAGTAGGGCGCCCTGCACGGTTTGTAATCAGTTTTATCTGCTTAAAACTTCGATAAAGGGAACGCTGGGAGGAGGGTTTGTAATGCGTACATGATACGCTCGATCATGTCGTCAACCCTCTGGATTGAGAGGGAGCCGTTATTGACCGCGATGGTGACATTCTCACCAAAGTAAGACTTGACATTGTCGCCAAGAAACTCCAGCGGACCGGGCATGTTCATATCCAGACCCGCCTCGATGGCGGGGACTCCGGCATGGGTAGCCATCCTTCAATGGCCATCAGTAAAAGCACACGTTGCATTGTGTCGCTGTTATTTGCCGACGGTACGTACCAGTCCGACATGACGTAGCCTTGGAAACCGAGCTCAGTCTTGAGAAGTCCGTTGAGGGTCTTGCTGTTCTGGCAGCCGTAGCTGCCGTTGACCCTCTGGTACGAGCACATTATAGATGTGGTGCCGGCCCTGACGGCGTTGTAGAATGGCCACAAGTATGTCTCGTGCATTGTGCGGTCGTCGATGTTGGACGAAATGGCCTCAACCCTCTTGCCATCCACCGTCGTGGCCTGGCGCTGCTGCTCCTGCTCATTACCAATGAAGTGCTTGGTGCAGGCTTGCACGCCGACCGACTGTGGGAGGGTCAGTGAATGTCACAGGAAATAGGTGCAGCGCTGGGATTGTGCTGGAGAAGCCTCCTTACCTGCATCCCCTTGACGGTCTCCTCGACCAAGACGCCCGACAGGTAGGAGTCGGGGGAGAATCCCTCCCAGTTGCGCCCGCCGTACGGAGACCTCCCCAGGCCACCGATAACAGGGCCCAGGATGACGTGAGAGCCCTTGTCACGGAACTCTTGGGCCATCATGACACCATGTTGGTGGATGAGGTCCTTATCCCACGAAGCGGCCGCGCTGATACCGCCCGGGAAAACGCTGGCGTAGACTGCCTGGCGGAGGGCAGCCGGGCCGTCCTGCAGGCACAGACCGGTGAAGTTGAGACGTGGAACAGGGGCGATGTTGCCAACGCAGGGACCACGGGTACCTGGAGAAGAGTCAGCAGGGGCAAGGACGGCAGGAGATGACTTGCAATCGGAGACCTAGGAGAACGTACCCGTGACCATATTCGCCTTCTCCTCGAGCGTCAGCTCCGCGACGAAGTCTTTGGCCTTCGCGAGAGCAGCTCCCCATCCTCCAGCGCCGGAAATTTTGGCTAACGTGCGGGTCAGCACACCAATTCTGGTTTGCGGCGAAGCAATCCGGAGCTTGAAAACATACGCGACGGATAGACGGGCTCGCTCGTGCCATACTGGGTATGCTTGATGCCAAACTGGGCCTCCGAGAGGGAAGCCCAGGCGAGGAGAGCAAAAGCACTTGAGCGCCACATCTTGGCGGTGTTCAGGAAGCTGTGGAATCGCGTATCCCGGAAGGTTCAACCTCCTCTACAGTGCGATGGGGAATGCAACTCTTTATACACACCCCAACCCCATCGCAGGGCCAGGCGGCCGACGCTGAGCACCAGCCGCCCACTCCAGGTGGCCGAACTACTTCTCATCGGAATATCAAGGATCCATGATCCCACCCCCCACAACCCCGCGAGCTCATTGCCCTAATAGTACCCAGCACATGGCGAGGTTTGTGCGCCTGCCTTTCGGCAGTTGGGTCCACAGACAGCACAGCTACATGCATGGCCGGAGAGTTGATTGCGACGGACGGAAGCGGCGGTGACTGTGCCTACAGGACCAGGGATCGGGGCTGGAGAGGTGGTCGTTATGGGCCGCCACAACATGACGATGGTATGTGGTGGTGGCTGGCCCAAGGGAGGAAAAAGCCGAGGAAAAACAGAAGAAATAGAAGGACCAGAGCTTGATTCGATCCGGGGTAGGTAGTATTCTGGAGAGAAGCCAAGGGATGTTTGCGGGGATGGTGGAGTCCCGGCCCAACATCGGGCTATCCTATCCTAGCCGTCCCATAGTATGAACGGCGCCCGCCAATGTGGCCCGCAGAGGTGTCCTTCCCCGGATCGTTCGTCATGTGCGGCTCTGGCCTCGGATACGGGATCGCACCCACTGTTGACCGGGACAATCTCGGGGCAAACAGCTGTGTTGCCCTATCGATCCCCGCATCCCCGTGGGGAGTGGACCCAGGAACAAAATGGCTGTCTGGATCCGGTTCGTTGGCCGGACCCAGTGACCAGAATCGGTGGAAAAGAAGAAAATAGCAAGAAAAGCTGGAGTTGTGGTAATTTGCGCCTCCCCGCACCGGCACAGGTCAGCGATGCCGGCACTTTGCCGGCCGTGGTCTTGGGAGTACGCATTTCTGGGAAAAACCGAGACGCCAGACCAGAAGAGCCAAGATTCCTTGCTCTTGTCTATCCGAAAGCGTCTGCCATCTACTCCAATGAGCCAGCACGAGCCAAGCCAAGAGTAGTCGGCGCCCTTGGGGTAGGGAGTTGGAGGCAGTTGGAGAAGCAACATGACGTGTCGTGTCATCCGGTTCTCCCGATAAACGAACAATCCACTCGGTTCTCGAAGCAGGTCCGGGTTGTCACGTCATTCTTACCAGAGCCCGATGGTGAAGATACACCGGCTCTGAAGCCCCAATTGCCACGAGCAGGGTATCCCCGCTCCATCTGTGGTAATGGTATTCTCGCTGACGAGGTTAAACCGAGCAGGTGGTGCCTGCATCCCTCTCTGAAAATTATCTCGCATCCATCGGCAAGCCGAGCTTGGGCGAGCACGTGGGGCGACGGCTTCTGGGTCCAACAACAGAACCTGAATGCACACAGGTGCATGCGCACACCTTGCATGTTTTATTCGGGCCGTTCCCCTCAGGCCAAGCAGGATCATCCAGCCAGTCATGCCTTGATAGTGGGGGCTGCCAGCCTTGCTGAATAAACAATCGGATATATTGGAGGCACCAATGCCCGAGACCGGCAAAGGTCCGGGGTGCCCGGCTTTGCGCCCGCACGTGTTGCGGTTATTCGGCTTTCTCCGGCGTAGCATCATGGCGTGTCGGCGATGAAAAACGCGCCGATGGTAAAAACTCAGATGGTCACGGGCGGGCCAGCCCATTGCGATTTCGCTGCCAGCCGCGTGGACTTTCCATTGCCCTAAGCAGGCGTCATCTCGCGCCATGCGGAGAAACCAGAACCGGCGTTGGAGGCATCTGCATACCGGGTACAGGTATCAAACGAGTGTGAACGCCCTGGCGATGGGAAAGAAAAGGTGATTGATCTGTTTGTGGAGCAAGAATCGTCTGCGAGAGAAGGAAGCCCAAGACGGTCAAAAGATTTGGCCAGTGCACGAGCCAACCACGTGAGAATCCACATCACCTGACTTTGGCTAAATCCACCAGCGAGAGCTTTCATCCGCCGTCCGACAATCTTTCAAGACGTGTTCCGGGCCAAAACCAATTCAAGCCTTCAACCAATACCCCTACTCCAGAGGATCGCGCCAGGCCCGCTCCTCCATTGCCATCTCGTACTCCTCGTCCGTCTCGAGATCAAAAGGAACGGGCTTGGTGATGGGCACCACGGGAACGCCCGCGGCTTCGAGCTGCTTGAGCCGCTTCGCCGTCGCCGGCTTGGATCGATTGATGCTATACACCTTGATCCTGTGTGCTGACGAGGTGACGTGAAGGTCCCAGTTCCTATGGATGGCCAGGCCCGGTCAGCAACGCCGCCCCTGCCTTTGTTTCGCGGGTCAAGACCTACCAAGCGCTCCTGACATATGTCGGTTGCGTGTTCATGGCATTGTCCCACGTCCGCACCACTAGCTCCAGCCAGCCCTCGGCGTCCACGGGGAGGTCCATTTCCCACGTGCGCCAGGCGTGGAAGTACTTGGTGCTCATGTTCTGGTACGGCACCTCGTACCAGATCGCTATCAAGCAAGTCGTCAGCGACCCAAACCTCCTCGGCCAAGGAGGAGCTCCTCCTTGCACTTACCGCCTCCATCCCCCGAGACCTCCACCCGCACAGGCCAGTGGCCTCCGCCCTAGTACGCCCAGCCGCGCAGCCGGATCTTGCCGTCGTGGACGATCTGGTCCATGTTGTTGGGGCTCATGATGGCCGAGCTCACGGGCATGTCCTGGATCGAGAAGCCGTTGCTGTACTTGGCGTTCTGCTTGCCGATCTGCGACGTGTGTATAGGTACTCCTTCATCTGGACGGGCCTATAGAACCACCGGTCCTCATGGTCAGCCAGGTACCCACACATCAGCCTTCAACGGGAGAACCACCACGGTGGACGAACGCAGGGCTCGGGCGCTTGATAGCCTTGACTTGAGATACAGCCACTTGCAGCTGCGCGCTTCCAATGTAGCCAAACACGACGACCCGAAGGGGATAGCCGTGGATCTTGGCAGCGGCTCGCCGTTCATCTCCCACGCGATCAGGACCTCGTTGGCCTTGAACCTTGCGCCAGGGCACGCTGACGAGGTAGTTCTGCACATGGCCCTTCTTGAAGTACGTGTCGGCGCCGTAGAACTCGAGGTGCTCAGCCCCGTCGACGAGCGCGCCGCAGTACTTCAGGACCTTCTTGAGCGAAACGCCCGTCCAGCGGGCCGTGCCGATGGCGCCCTCGCCCCAGGGCGCGTTGATCAGCTCGTCGCCGTCGCCGGGGTACTCGTGGATCTGCTCGATGCGCCGCGTGCCCGAGCACTGCAGGGTCGCCACCGTGCTCTGCCGCGGGAACAGGGACTCGTCCTGGAGCTGCGCCAGCGTGAGCTGCTTGGGGTTCTTGACCAGGCCCGTGATGTCCAGCGTGAACTTGTCGGCGTCGATGTCGGGGATCCCGCCGTGGTTGCGGACGAAGTGCTAATGAGCCAAGGTCAGACATCTGGAGCGAGGAAGCGACGATCAGACGATCGCTTACATCTTTGTTGGTGGTGATCTCGGTACTGACCAAGCGATCCTGTCGATTTTGTTAATGTCACCATCCTCCCCAATCATTTGCGGCTTCGCAGCGCTATGGATAGAACGAACCCTTGGTGGCTCGCCATTGTAGGGAAACTGCAGCACGTGGATCATGTCCTCCGACTTCTCCTCCTTCACAACAGCCCAGCTGTAGTTGGGGATCGACGCAAGTCCGCAGGCATAGTGGTACTGCTTGAACCGCTCGCCGGTGAGGACGGGGTTCGTGTTGGGCAATGGCTGAAGTTGGAACTCCGGCGGCTGCAAGTATTCACCTATGGTCAGCCGCCTCATCTCCACCACCATAGCAGCCCAAGCCAGCACCAGCACTCACATCAGGGAAGTCGTAGTTCCTCATGATCTCCTTCACCCTCTCCTTCTTGTCGGGATACTTTTCCCACTCGATATAGCCCTTCCATCCTTCTTTCTCCTCCGCGAAGTGCGGAAGCTCGCCCTTGGCGCGGAATGGAATGGCATTGGGTTCCGACGGCGCCATGGTGGTATTGCCGACTTATAGACTACAAGACGGTTGGCGACGCATTGAGGGGAGAGCTCTTGGAGCCTGGTTCTTTGGGCTCACAAATCCCATATATGATCCCGCCAGAGCTCCCTCTCCTTCTGCCGCTCGTCCTATCTCATGCACGTCTCGCCGAAGCTGCCGAGCTTGATCGCCGGCAGAGCCCCGCGCGTTAGGAAATGCTATCGACACCCAATAGCCAGTGCCGATATGGTAGCCAGCTACCAGCCCGGGCCACATTCGGCATGTCAGTCCGCATAAACCTCAAACTCGATGGGTGAGGGGAAATAACGTTAACATGATGGGGTGGTAGCGCGCGCATCGTCCGTGTGTAAGCGTCCCTGGAAGTTCCCAAAGTTACCCCTCCTGGTGCTGACTGTCCAAGCTTCCGCGCGGCCTGTGATAGGCTCGATCCTTGGCTTGGACCGATGGTTCACAGGAGTCGTGTTTTAGACGGAAGAGGTTCGGCGGTCTGGGCCACGACCGGCAGGGTGCACAGCAGGCTGATTCAGCAGCTGCAAGATATCAAATGTATACGACGATTGCATCGACCTGCACGCAGTGACCTAAGCCAACCATTAGCTATCGCCCTCTTATCCCTCCAAATCCAGCTTCCATCTTTACTGCCATCCGGCGGTGCGGCATACGGAATCCCCCAGGCAACGCGGGCCCCAGTCGCGGCCTCCCTCAGCAGCTCGCCTCGGCGCCTCGCCAAGCATCGCCACATCATGATGCCTTTGTGACAAAACCCGATGCCCCTTGTTCGAATGTCAGGGAAGCCTGAATACTTCTTTGCCATCCTCCAATGCAATCTGCATTCGAATCGGGGGGGAACCTCAAGCCGGGCGCATGCGTCTCAAATCGCGCCGTCCCCGACAGAGCGGACAGCAGTGGATTCCCGCCACTGTTCCGTCCCTGGCCAAGGGCCTCCGATGGCGGCTGGGGAGCTGGACAGCCGTCAAACGGCCGCCACAATATGCTATTATTAACGCTGCTCGATCGCTCAAGACCTTCACTTGCAGACATTGCAAAGGACAGTTGCGCTGTCACCCGATGCAAGAAAACGGGACGGCTGGGACCTTCCGAGTGCTCCCCATGGGCAGCCCGGCTTGGACGTAGGGGTGCAAGAGAAAGACCGCCAACCAGGATTACGACAATCTATCCAGCACCAAGAATAGCACGAGGCGATCCGTGTAGTTATATCTTGCCACCAATCGCTTCCAGTGCAGTGTCTGTCCGGTGAATAACGGGCACTTCCCGCCCTCTCCTTCTCCCACGTGTAAAGTACCTACACCGGCCAAATTTTCCAGATGTGCGTTCACTCGCTCGCAGGCGACCCTGAACCGCAGTCAAAAGTAAGCCGGAGACAAGCACCGTGGCGGGAGAAAATACCCATTCGGTCATTTCGGGATGCTAGTCAGATCAAATTGTTTTGCCCTCGCCATGCCCTAGGCTGCGGGCAGGCGCTGCTGGTGGCTCGCAATTCAGCCGGGAGAAAAAAGAAAGCTGACACCGAACCGTGGATTCGCTTGCGACCTTTTGTCTCGGCGCGCGCCTTTGCATGGCGCATCAGGCCGGCTTTCCCTGCAAGAAGTACGACCGCCTCGGATCATTCGAGCATCCGCTGTTCTTCCTCTTATCCCACTCTGATCGCGATCACACCCTGTGCGCGACCTCTGTCTGGCGTGTTCCCGGCTTGGACGGGAGCGGTGTTTGGGCCGCGCACCACCGGCACCTCGATATATCACCTCGAGAAGATACTAGAGGCCACCGCGCCAGATCACTGGAGGGTCAGGGGCTTACGGCTAGGTAGGGCCCGCCGACGCCGGTGGTTAGCACCGCCGTGTGATCCCAGCCATATCTCGGCCTTTGCGGTTCCCCGCTCCCCCTTGGCACCGCGCCGCCAAGTCCGCCCCGAAAACCGCTACGGAGAGGCGGCTCACCCGCGCCCATATGCCTTGACTGGGGAAAAAAAGCTGCTGAGTATTCCAGCCTCCAGTGTCTGACTCCTTTCTACCGGCCGAAAAAAAAAAAAAAAAAAAAAAAAAAAAAAAAAAAAAAAACTTGCGGCGTTGACACGAAAGTTGCAGCCACAGATCCCTATCACCTATCCTTGGATAGCAAACGACAGTGAGGCGTCTCCCGCCAGGTAGCAGCTCGCTTTCATCCCCGCCTCAATGTCGGATGGCAAGAATTCATGGCCCCGCTTGACCGGCAGAACGTCGTCCTGTCCCCACAAGCATATTCCGCAGAAGGGTTATTTTTGGAACGCCGGCTGGGTATATTACATTGTTCTATTGCCCTGCCTCCAGCCCACGAAAGCAACGTCTGGGGACATCGCAATTCAGCCGCGAGAAAATATTGTCACGTCGTTCCGTGGGTTCGTCATCGACGCCCCCGCAGGAATGAAACGGTAATTAGGCGACCCGTCCTAATCTATCTTTCAGCTACTCTATTCAGCCTTCCGCATGTGACCGCCGTGGCCTGTTCCTGGATCTGGATGCTTGGTCTTCGCCAACTCGATGCCTGCCCGCGAGGACTCGTCCACCAGGTCTTGAACTTCGGAGCTGCGAAACCTGGCTTCCTGGCCACTCTGACAGCTCGGAATACGAAGCGAACGCACCCCCGGCCCACCCGAGGCTCGCTGCAATGGCTGTTCTGGGCGCGTCCTGCAGACATGTTCCGTTGGGCAAATGAAGTTGTATGGATATTTAGATTGAGCACCTCTCCGCCAGGCCTCGGTTTGTTACCCTGCCAGTATTGGCGTTGGCATTCCCGACACCGGCTTCGTTCGAACTATAAAGACCACTGACTTCTTCCAGCCTGGTCGCGATACTTCAAGGGACAGACAGAAGCATCGAGCAGACTCCCTCAACACTAGCACTTCCAAGGACAAAATTCCAGCCCTAGCGCTTCGTCTCGAAATCCTCTAGCCAGTCGCCAAGATGCAACTCATCTCCGCATTACTCCTGTGCCTTGGTGCCACGTGAGTCCAGGTCCACCTCTTTCCATGGCCAAGGTGGCATTCTACCGAACGAAACCCTGACACACCTCCACCAGCACGTCGCTGGCGCAGATCACCCTGGAGCGACGACGATCCGGGGCCCCACGCGGCCGGTGCAGTGCCCTGTCACCATCACCGAGACGAGCAAGGTGACGGTCACGTACTCGACGACGATGGTCCTGACGTCCATCAAGACCGTCACGTCCGTCTCGATCACCACGACCACGACCACGTCCAGGCAGACCGTGACGTCCGTGTCCACCATCACCACCAGCAAGCCCTGCGCGCCCTCCGCCAACTGCCCGACGCTGACGTCGACGGCGACGGCGTGCCGGACCTGCCTGCTCCCCGACTGCACCGACACCGTCATCATCAACCGGCCCGGCGGCTGCACGGGCCCGCTGCCCACGACCAGCATCGACTTGGGCTGCAACGTGCCCAATGTGTGCAACCGCATCGGCTGCAAGACGGTATACGTTGGGATATAGATAGGGTCGTTGATGTGTTGCACAAGTTAAAATAGGGCTATCTAGGGGCTTCTAACAAAGCCGTGGCGAGCGAGAGACTCAGTGTTTGTACCTGGGATAAACATCATATAGTCATCCCACTGTGAGCACCTCACTAGCCAAGGCTAGGACTGCATGACAGGTGGTGTGGGACACCCCAGGCTTTGAACAAAGTCTGTCACTGAAACGAATCTCTTTCTTTAATTATATTGTATGAGTCTTGACATTGCAGCACGCTTGGTGCAGTTGGCCAACAGATCCCCGCTACCAAAGCTCATCCATATCGCGCTCCTCCTCCTGCTCCTGCTCCTGCTCCTCCTCCTCCTCCTGCTCATCTTCCAGCTTCTCTTCCAGTAAGCCCCTAAGAGTGTCGTACGGGAGATCCGCCCTGTGCCTCGCGAGGAAGCCGAGGTGGACCCTCTCCACCTCCGACATCTCTATGCCCTTCCTCCTGCACTCTCTTCCGAGCTCGTTGATATGGGCGTTGATACGGCTCTTCAGCGTCTCGATAACCCCCTCTCGCTCCGCAGCGTGCACCTTCTTTCGTTCCCGGCTGACCTCGAACGTGGTGTCTGCCTCGGGCATCTCGAGGAGCTCCTTGTACAGCTTGCGGTCGTCGCCAACGTCGGTGAGCCACCGGATCGTGTGCTTCTCCTCCTCCTCGGTCATAGACGCGAGGGCCCTCGACAGGGAGCCTTTGGTGACAAAGGGGATGACGTCGGCCTTGGCCTCCCTCACGAGCATCTCGATGTACGTCTTGCCCCTTTCCAAGTCGGTCCGCTCTTGGCCCTCCGGCGGCATGTAGCCGCCGCTCTTCTTCTTCTTGTCCTTCTTAGCCTCCTTCTCGAGCCTTCTTCTCTCGTGCGGCGACACCATGGTTGGCTCGGGCAGGTGGCTAACGAGCGAGGCTATTCGTAAAGTTAGTAGAAGGGAGCCATATGAAGGTAGAAAAACGGCGCGAAGAGGCGTAGAAAACATGGATGGGTATTTGGAGCCTGGTATAAAGTGAAAAAAATCCATCTTCGCTCTGGCCAGTAGGAAAGATTTTACGAATCCGCATCGGCCCCGGTACGCTAGACGATCGACGGTAATATATGCTTGATAGTGCTTAGGGAAAGACTCACGGTGTGGAGGGATAGCAGACTTGGCAGAATTTGATTCCGAAACAGAATAGCGAAATCCGCTGCGTTTCCCTCTGGTGAATACATCTACTAGGTAATTACTACCCACTTTACTTTCGTTGCATCGGAATATTTCTCGCATGTACTTTATGTCACGTGGGTATGTTTTCGTTTTTTACATCTACTTTCCTTTAGCTGGCAGGAGCTCTGTTGGCAGGCCAAGGGCAGTCCATAGAACTTACTAGGTGTGACGTGGGGGGCTGGGGGACGTACCCGGCCTGTTGCTCCCTCTGATGGAGGGGTTCGTTATGATAAAGTCTTCAGACTCTGAAAAGCTCCTCGTCTCCCTCTTCATTTTTCTCCCAACGCCGCAGCCCAGAATATCGGGCTCTTCACCGTTCCATCCCTTTTCACATATCGTCTAGCCTCCTTTCTTTTGTTTTGTTCCGCCTAGGCTTTGCAAGCAAGACAAAGATAGCCGCTCTTGCAACGTACAACGGGGGAACCTCCCTCGTTCCGGCTTCCGTACCTTCGCTGCGCATACTCAGATGCTCAAAGGGCATAGATGGCTCCATCATCAACGCCGTCGCACCATGCGGTAACTGAGAGCTCGTTGCCGCAGGGTTTCCTTCGTTGCTGCCAGAAGCCGCTTTGCATGCTTGGGCAGTATATAGCTGAAACGTCCTCCTGCTGACCCAGGTACTGCTCCCAGTCGTGCACGGAGGAGCATGCTGCCCAGCACTAGAAGGATTGTGAAATCCCGATGCTCAGGGCGGACTGGGAGCCCGCCTGGTTCGCATTGGTCCCCGACGCGGCACGCGAGGGGGCCTTCCGAAAGCAGCAAGATTGGTTCAAGTTCCCGAGGCCCATGGATATACCTTTGGGGCAATGTCCCGCCTCTCGATGTGATCAAATTTGCGCAGAACGAGGGCGTGGAATCCGTGGGTGACTTTGACCTGTTCTTCCCTGGTGAGCATTCCAGCCAGCACGAGCCCGTCTTCCGCCTTGCCCTCTCTGTGGGATTTCAGTATCGACATCCAACTCTTCAAACCCTCTGTGCCAGGCTCGCAACCTCATCATGCCCATAGGCCAGCTGCCCAAAGAGTACAAGGGCAAAGTCAGCGCCATACTCAGCGACGCCGACCGTCGGCTTGGTCGCCCGCAATGCCACCCATCCTGCTCATCTTCGCGACCGTCACGGACGCCGACATAGCCGCCGACTGCTCCCTACACTCCATGCGCTCCGCGCGACTCACCACATCCCACGGAGATCCTCACCGCAAAGGTCCGCCCTCTCGTCCATGACGTGTCCGAGCGGTCGGTGCATCTGGACATGGAGACACGGATCAGACAGATTTGGAACAACCGGGGCAGGCTCAGCCTGCGCGTTAAGCTGTCGAGGGGCGAGTGGCTGGGTCTCCTCCGTGTCATCCGGAGCGCGGCCGGAGTCACATCAAGAGGCATCGACGATATTGGCCGCCGCTGGGCCGGCTGCCCAAGGCGCCTTTTGTTCCTGCGGCTACCTCATTTCCACAGGATCATGCGCCGTTTCTTCGGGGCTGGCATTGTTCTCCCTTGCGGAGCACGCAGAGACAAATTGATCTTCCCTGCCCGAGATCCTCGCCGCCCAAGCAGGCACGGCCGAAAAAGATGTGTCCAGTTGCCTCTACAAGTACGCCCTTGAGCGTTGTCGAGACTTTCATGCCCAGCTCGTCGATAGGGAGGCTTCACTGAAGGTCTACTGTGAGGAAAACCGCCGCCAGGCCACAGCTGACAAAAAGTTCGACCAGATCGACGTAGGTCAAGCACACGCTGCGCCCCGAGCCCCCGGGCGTGGAAGCCGAGATTAATACATCGACGAAATAACCATTGATTTAGGCCTCAAACCCTCTGGTGACTGTTATCCAGGCCTTGCGCAGACCCCTGATACCATGGCCTCGTGCCCGAGGGCCCCGGTGTCAACGACAAGGCCACCGGCCTGACGCCCCTGCAGCACGCGGTGACGTCGGTGGCCGCAGCCCGAGAGGAACCACCGATCAGGCAAGAGGACGGCTATCTGACGAAGGAAGGTCTACATGGAAAAGCAGTCCCTGTAATCGAAAGAGGCATCTGGCGAAAGCGACCAAGTACTCCCACGCCCGAGACATGGCGAGAGATATGGATACGCATTTTGCCACGTAAGTCCCTCCCCAGGGACCTCTGTGCCTAATACCCGCCTATCAGTTGCATAACAAGACCTGCCTCTTATTCTGGTTGCCGACCCGCTTAACCCCCTGGGAAAGCTAACTAACACCGTGAAGAAACCCCCGCCCCAGATAGATGGACAGCAAGTTCCCGTTCGGCACTCTCGGTCTCAAGGGAAGCGTTGAGATGAAGCACGAGTAGCATCGTGGCCGGGTGACCAATGCGGTTCCGGTTCGACGGCGGCTGCCCGACGCCAGAGGCCTGGGCGCGACTGGAGCGCTAGGCCTCGGCGCGCTACGTGGGACACGAGCGCTACGTTGAGTGGAGGGCCAAGCGGGAGTGATAGCCCGAGCGGCACCGCCGTCAAGTGCAGGAGATCGACAGAAGCCCCAAGCTCGTAAACACAAAATACTCGGCGTGTTGAGACCTGGTCCATGGGTCTGATTGCCAAGTGATGACGGAGGTTGGATGTGGTTGATGTTGGAGACGACATTCGTCACTGGCAAACCCCCTTGCGTGTGTTTCTGTCTCGCATGCGGTTTTCTTTCATGTTTGAATCGAGTAGATGCACAACACCCAGGCGCAAAACGTCACAAATGCGAGAACCGTGTAAATTACGGCCTATATCGGAGCGTAGTAGCAACGAAGCGGCGCAAGGAATCATTCACTGGGTTGCAACAGAGGTAGAGCACGAGGAAGTCTTCTTCTGCGCGCAGACGTCTTGGCGGGCTGGGGAAGCGGGCAAGGGGCGTGCTGGCTGGCCGGGGTCAGGGCGATGTGAGTATTTTTGCGGCCAAAGCGGATCAAAGCACCTGCGCGTCGGTTCGCGCCAATTTTAGGGGTCTGCCATTCACAAGTAGGGACCAGAGGGGAAGGGCCTCGCGAGAGCGCACGCGTCAGCGGGTGTCACGAGACAAGGGCGGCCAGAGAAAATGGATGTCGGAGCTCGCGGCGGTGGGGGCGCGGGAACAGGGAAGAAGATGGCCAAAGGTGGTGTGGTCAGCGGCAGCCACCACTGCAGGGTGGCGTCATCCATTTTGCCTTTGCATCCCGCGTCCTGATCAGAAAAACCAATGGAAAAGGGCTGCGGCAGCTGCATGTTTTTCTCGCTTGACATACGCATTGGCAAATCCTGTCACGCGACCGACGCTCGCAAGTCCCGCCCCTCTGTGCCTCGGTCAAGGGCACGTCCTGCTGTTGGCTCTTCGATTTGCCCCCCATGTTCCGGGGCCGCCGCCGTTGTCGTTGGCTTTGGCGCTAGCGTCCAGAACCGCCCGAGAGGCTGGTGTCAAAGAAAAACATCTATTATGGAACGCGATTCGCCTCCGTGATCCACCGGGCTGACAACCGGCCGAGACCCTGTTCCACAGGATAGGCCGACAGGAGAAAAGGGAGCGGCGGGGGTGGTGATAAGGCAGGAATTTCATTTGGCCGAGTCCTGACATTGGCCCGGCCTGCCCGACCGAGATCGCGCCGGACACCCGGCTGACTCGTCAGAATGGGCAAGGATTGGCGGGGAGAGGCTGACGGCTGACGCACTTTTTTTTTCTGGCTGCTGCATATCTATAATTCGCGCTTTATCTGGCGTTCCATTGGTTTTAGATGGATCGACAATGGCACCATCATCTCTCGATTTTCAGAGACGCAACTATCTGTGGCGCGGACGGCGAGAACAGGTCCAGGCGTCGGGCACCTGGTACCACAAGCAAGGTGGTAGCTTCGCAGCTTCAAACAGATGTCCAAGGCCAGCAAGCCGGAGATATTGTTTGTCAATCCCATTATGTCGTATTTCCCATGTTGCGACTCCATAATTGTCTGTTATCAGGCACGCGAGAACAAACTCCACTACCACCTGCTCTCCCATGCAAACGGTGGGGCGTTGGGAGCGTCGCTCGGGGCACAGGCAGCTCCTGGCCTTCGTGGCGCATTCGGTCCTCTTTCCCCTCAAGGCGGACGCAGGAACCCCCAGCAGGCGGGACACGGGGCGCTCACTGGACAGCGCAGCTTGGTGCTGTCGCCGCTGACTCGCGGGGCGGGGGAGAGTTTAATTCCGCTTAATTGGGGTTGCCCTGTGCATGATGGCCGGGAAAGTGTTGTCGCCATGCTGTCTGCTGTCCAATTTTGACGTTCGTTGAGAGGCGGCGATAGGGGTTGAAGGGGCTCAAAAAAACGCCATGCGACCCAAGAGATCTGGCCAAGACGGGAAAGCGTGGTGGGCGCGGCGTCCCTCGCATACGCGAGCCGTCAAGCTCCCTCGGCATCGCGGCATTTGGTCTTCCTAAGCGTCTTGGGTGCGGCAGGCGCCTTCCTTCGCAACAACCGACCGCCCGCCCGCGAATTGTCCGAGGCAGGCGCGCTCGGCAGCCCATTGGGCATTTGCGTGCCAAAGGGGAAAACCAACCAGGGTGGTTTCGCTATCGGAATGTGGGGAAGCTTGGCTCGTTTGAGTTGGGTTCATGTGGAGTCGCCGGTCCAACTGCATCTCTCCCTTCGATGGCCGGTGCGCCCGACGCCAAACTTTGAGTGCTGCGTTGCGTTGCTGCCTCCCCTTTCCTTATCGGGCTCGGTGATGAAAAGTGGACAAGCGCGTGAAATAAACATGCGTCCATCCTTGACACATGCCATGCTGCAGGGATTCGTATTCCTGCCGTTTGGGCCACAGCAGACGTCCGCCCGTCGACGCGACCTGGCGGCCACTGCGGGTCAATGGATGGCCAGATGGGACGAAGGCGCGCGTCCCTAGCCGTCGTCCTCCGATTTACGAAGGATGGCGCCAGCCAGGCCTGAGCCTTGTGTCGGCGGCGAATAACCTGGTCGTTCTGACTCTGTTAAAAACAACCTTACTTCCAGAGCAAACGGCAAGCAGCGGAAGTACCTGTAGGTGATACCTATTAGATCCAATAGGGGCAAGATGGGCTTGAGCAGTTCACCCAACCAATAGATGCAAAAGACCCCTCGGCCCCAGGCGTCTGCGCCTTCTTTTCCTCTTGCAGCGCTGACGCTTTCCGACTGGCCGCACGCGCCGATCCCGCCTTGGTTGGTCTGGCCGCCTGCAGGTTGGGTGGGCGGGTCGGTGTTCTAGAAGGGAAGTTCCTCCAGCAGATTGCTTGCCCTGCTGCCGGTGGGACCTGACCGAGACAGGCTGCGCTCCCACGCTCCTTCCCTGCTGCACGACGAGCCGAGGATGTCTGTTGCTACTCGCCTCCCTTCTCGCATTCACTCTCCTTTCACCCTCCCATCTTCCCTGCCCCGCCCCCCCTCCTCCCCTTGACACTCGCACGCCCTCGCCTCCATTCGTTTCCCACCCTGTGCTTGCAGCTAATCTGTCGGGCCCATCGAGTCAATGGCCAACTGGTTCGAACGGCCATCGTCCTCCAGTCAGAGACGGGATGGCAATCTGGCTGCGGGGCAGGGCCATGACAGCGGGCCCCTTGTCTTCCCCGGTGCCATCCTAAGGAATCCCTCCGCACTTTTTACATAAAAGAAACAGGACCCCGACTCTGTTCCCTGCTCTGCTGGCCCACGCCCTCTCTCTTCCTCCTCCTCATTCTCTCCTTTCCCCCAAGAGGACTCGCTCCTCCCCAGTCTCGCCGCTTCCCCGCGAGCACGTTTGGCTTGGCTTACTCGCGCCCGCCTTTTTTCCCCAGTTCTAAAGGTGGAATTTCCCACGCCTAATTTTTATTCTTGTTCCCCGATCCAGGCCAGCCTACCTTGATACACGTGGCTGTGACATCATCTCCGCCTCTGATCGAATCATACCCCGGATTCTCGAACAGCGCACATTTGAGTACCCGCAACGGACAGAATCGTCGCCAAAATGTCCTCCAACGAGGAGATTGGCGTCGAGGCCAAGAAGCAGACGTCCCCGGACGCTGTTTCGAAGCCCGAGGCTGGCACGGTGGACTTCCGCCAGGAGGACTTCTGGACGCGCAACGGCCTCAGCCTGAAGTCGTTCCAGCGGAGGGAGTATGGCACCGGCATCGTTGACCTGGAGCAGAGCATGAAGGGCAGGCATCTGCACATGATTGCCATTGGTGAGCAGTCTCCCTGGGCTATGGATTTTATGTTCGTCATGGCGCATTACTGACCTGGACCAACAGGTGGCTCGATCGGTGCTGGTTTCTTCGTTGGTTCTGGTGGCGCTCTCGCCAGTGGTGTAAGTCCAAAAGTCTCTCCGTTCCTATGGCGGGCACGTGCTGACAAGACTGCCGCGTTGTTCAGGGCCCTGGAGCGCTCCTCGTCAACTTCCTGATTATCGGTATCATGATGTTCAACGTCGTCTACGCCCTCGGCGAGATGGCCATCATGTCCTGTTTCTGGCGGCTTCTACACTTACTCGAACCGGTTTATCGATCCTTCCTGGGGCTTTGCCATGGGCTGGAACTACGTCTTTCAATGGGCCATCGTCTTGCCGCTTGAACTGACTGTTTGCGGTATCACGGTCTCGTATTGGAACTCGGAAATCAGCGTCGGTGTTTGGATCGCCGTGTTCTGGGCTGCCATCGTCATCATCAACATTTTCGGTACGCTCGGTTACGCTGAGGAGGAGTTCTGGTCTTCGGCTTTCAAGCTGATGGCGACCGTCATCTTCCTCGTCATTGCATTCGTCTTGGTGCTTGGCGGTGGTCCCAAGGACGGCCGCTACGGCAACTACTGGGGCGACCGCCTCTGGCACGAGAGCCCTCCCTTCAAGAACGGCTTCCGCGGCTTCTGCAGCGTTTTTGTTACCGCCGCTTTTGCCTTTAGCGGAACCGAGCTCGTCGGCCTGGCCGCTGCTGAGGCGCGCAACCCTGTCAAGGAGATGCCCGGTGCGATCAAGCAGGTCTTCTGGCGTATTACTCTGTAAGTCGCCTGTCTGGTTTCATTGTGTCGTGGTGGCTGTTACGATTGATGCATTTGCTAACATCACGTCGCCGCAGGTTTTACATTCTTGGCCTCTTCTTCGTCGGCCTTCTGATCAGCGCCAACGACCCACGCCTGATTGGTTCCAGCTCCCACGATGTCCACGCCTCTCCCTTCGTGCTCGTCGGGAAGTACGCTGGTCTTATTGGTTTCGACCATTTTATGAACGTTACGATCCTCGTTTCCGTCCTTTCCATCGGTGTTTCGGCTGTGTACGGTGGCTCCCGTACCCTGACGGCGCTGGCCCAGCAGGGTTACGCCCCCAAGATTTTCAGCTACATCGACCGCTCTGGCCGCCCCCTGTTCAGCGTGGGCATCATTATCGTCTTCGGCCTTCTCGGATTCATCAACATGAACGCTCAGGGTGAGGTCGTCTTCAACTGGCTGCTTTCGCTCTCGTCCCTGGCTGCCCTCTTCACCTGGGGCTCGATTTGCCTGTCGCACATCCGGTTCCGCAAGGCGTGGGCTTACCACGGCCACACCCTGGACGAGATCCCGTTCAAGGCCATCGGCGGCATCTGGGGCTCCTACGTTGGCTTCGGCATGTGCATCCTCGTGCTGGCGGCGCAGCTCTTCGCCGCTATCGCGCCTCCCCCGAAGGCCGGCAAGGAGCCCAAGATTGCCAACGCCGAGGAGTTCTTCCAGGCCTACCTCGCCTTCTTCATCGTCATCTTCTTCTGGATCGTCGGGTACCTTTGGAAGAGGCAAGGCTGGCTCAAGACGGAGCAGATCGATGTCGATTCTGGCCGCCGCGAGCTTCCCTGGGACGAGATCCACGCCTACCGTGCCGAGCTGGCAGCCATGCCCACCTGGAAGCGCATTTGGCACACCGTTTTCATTTGATGGGGCTGTGTGTGCGAGGGTTGGGGATGTGTGTATACGCTAGGGAAGGGGCGGCCTGCAAAAACAGCATTTGTATCCTTGTCCACAGAGCGGCAAACCAAGTATGGCTTGTCATCCTCCTGATCGTGTATTTCAGGATTGGGCAACTTTTACTTTGCGATACCTCTGTTATAATTCTTGTCGCCGCATGCTAGCCGTTAAAAATATTATTTCATGTGGGCATCTATTAGTGAACCTTCCAGAATTCCCTCGACCCTCCCGCTCCTCCAACCTTTGATGATTGTTGAGTGGCGGGTAATCATGGAGCAAAGGATGGAGTGTTACCTGTTTCTGTCGGAATCTCGCTGCTCTCGCCCGGTCGACTTTATTCGCGGTAACTCGGTATTCATATCATAAGCTCAAGGTGGGAGCATATCCCCATCCGCGTGCCATGATCCAATGCGCAGGCTGTTCCAGTTTATCGTTGTCGGCTTGGCATATGCTTATCTGTCCCTAAACCTTGTTTAAAATCGGGCGAGAATCCCTAGTGGGCAGGAGATGATGTGAAAGATGCAGACTAACTCCACGCTATGCTCCCGCTTGCCTTTCGGCCATGCAGCATCCGTCTCCCTTTATCAGTCGTCGACCGTCATGCCGTCATGATCATTGCTAAAAGACACGACCCCAAATGCAACGATCCATCGCATCAGGCCCTCAGCCAGCCGAGGTGGATGAATTGCCGAAAAGCCATCACCTCTGAATGCCGAACTCCTTTCCTGTCCCGCACGCACACACACACACACACACACACACACACACACACACCCTCTCTCTCTTCTTCTACCTTCCCTGCCAACTAGCTCTGCCCGCCCACTCGCTGCTGCTGCCCCCACAGGCGCCTGAGCACCTCTGCGTTCTTGCGGACGATGGCGTCGGCGTCCTCTCGCGCCGACGTCCGGAACTTGCTGCTGAAGTACTGGTGGTGGTGGGACGACGGCGGGGCCGGGTCGCCGCCGCCGGAGGAGGAGGCGGAGGAGGGGGCGGTGTCGACCATGTGGCTGGCCCAGGACGGGGCCATCTCGACGGGCCGCCGATGCCGCCGCGAAGGCGGGGAGCAGCCCTGGTGGGCTTCTGGGTCGTCTTGGGGTCCTGAAGTTTGAAGAGGCGTGTGTGTGTGAGGACACGGTAAGCTTATTTGAGGGTTTGTACATAGGGCTTGAGGGTTGGAAGGATTAGGGTTTTGGGAAGGTTGGGTAGGTGGGTGCGGTGTGGTTAAATAATCAAAATTACGGAATGGATGGGATTGGTGTGGCAGCAGATTTACGTGTTTAATGTCGCGCTCATGGAAAAACATGGTTAAAGGGGAAAAAAGGGGGCATTGGATGGAAGGAAAAGGAAGCAAGGAAGAGTGAAATGGACGTAATACCGTGACGTGGCGGAAGCGCCGGCCCCCCAGGCCGCCCCTGGCGACGTAGACTCGACGAGCACCTGGACTAGGGCGTCGGGCGGCGCCGCCACGTCCGCGGCGCGGCGGTGGCGGCGGCGTGGGACAGGACGCTGGCGCACATGGCGTCGCCGAGCCCGAGGAACTCGCAGATGGCGCGCCGGTCCGTCGGCTGCGGCAGCCGCATGCCCGCGTGGTAGACCGGGTTGCCGTCCCGGTCCGTGCGCGTGTCGGCCGGCAGCATCGGGAAGGCCGGGTGCCGATCCCCGCCGCCGCTGTTCGGGGTCTCCGTCCATGATTAGCATCGACCGGAGGTGCATCTGGGTCGGTCTTGCTTTCCTCCACTCCTCTTCTTCGCGCTCTCGCTCTTATCGTGATTTTGTCCCCTCCTCCCTTGCCACCGTGCCTTTTTTTTTCTTCTCCCTTGGTGATAACTGTGCGGTACAGTCGGTAGGATTCGGTAGTCGGATGGCCGAAAGGGGTAAAGCTTTGGATCGGCGGGCGTTGCCTATGGACTCGGGGGTTATCCCCTCGCGCTGCGATGGCAATCTTGTAAGAGTAAGATTCAAGCGATGCTGATCAGTCTTGGAGCTTGGCTCTTTTAGGGTCGCAGTCGCGGCAGATCCAGCAGAAACATCGTTCTGCTACTTGTGCCCCAGGAGGGCCCCGACGAGCCTACCGGAGCCCCTATATAATAAGGGGTGGATGTCCTCGCATGCTCTGGGAGGGTGCAGCGGGGACACGAGAGCAAGGAAACCGGGGCCATTTTCTGAGTCCCCCGTATTTCTTTTGGGACTGAAACGGACCCGGATGCGCGGTCCATTTGGGGGCAAATTTGCCCAGATTCCAGTGGGATGGGTCAGTCTTTCTGGTTTAAACGCCAAGGCGGCAGCTGCAGGCGTGGCTAGGCAGGGTTATGGGGGGGGGGGGGGGGGGGGGGAGAAGGGCCGTCGCAGTTCGCCAGCTGTTGGGTTCGAATTCTCGTGCTCCCGTCAAAAGTGATCACCCCTGGCTGCGTATGTGCTTACTCCGAGGCCCGCCAGCCGCGCGCTGGGCAGCGGCACGCACGCCTTCTGGGGTGACGATGGACGGCTGGCTGCTGGCTGGCTCTGCTTTCGAGGCAGGGTCTGGGGGAACGTCGCCCCCAACGGCCGCCTGCGCTACAACCGAACCTCGTCTCTGCGGAGCCAGTCAACCCATGCCCATGATGAGATCTCGTGATGCGTGTTTAAAGATCAAATGAAGCGTGGCGTGGTGGAGGTGTTCCGTGCAACGTGGGACCCCACGACCTTTCGTAGCATTGGCCGGGTGTACGTGGTTGGTCTTCGGTGTCAATATATGGTGCGGAGTCTTTGTAAAATTAGCACAGAGCATGTCACACCCACCCCACCCGTCGATATCGCATGCAACGGGTTTGGGGCGGAAGCGTCCAACTGGCCCCAAGCCCGCTCTCCCAGGCACGAGGGCGCCGGCCGGGAAATGAAAAGAAAAGAAGCCGTGATAGACAAGATAGGAAAGGTCTGCGTGCTCTGGGCAGCTGAAGGAATATTTGCCCGGTATTAAGCTCACATCGTGGCGGGGTAGGTTGCCTTCTTCTTGGCCGACGGGGACGGCGCATGGTACATGGTAAGGGGAAATGCGGCATAATTAGCATGGACTCTGCTGCTGGCTGGGCTTGGACTGCTCTTTGATTCCTCAAATCCTCACGCGGCTCGCATTTTGCGTGGAGACACTATCTCACACAGGGAAAATCGAGATGCGGGTACCTACCCCTCGGTGGCCACCGGTCTGGACCGCGGCGGGGTCAGAGGCAAGCCGAAGAGCGGTGAGTGGTTTCCATGATATCCGCTAGGTGGTGACTTGACAAGCTCGCGACGAGAAGGTTGAAAAAGAAGAGCTAGGGGGTTAACCAGGCGAAGCCCACGGGCTTGACGCTCACCAGGGCCCGGCCAAGCAGTCGTTATACTCTGGAAGGCATAGACTTGGCCAACTGCCGTGCTATCCGGCGGGCTGGGGACGCCGTACTCGTAGAAGGTTCCGATCCCATCTGGTTGGGCGCGGGTCTCCCAGGCGTCAGCAGTCAGCAATGAGTCGGGGGAGAGGATTGGGCGGGGTAAACAGGGCAAAAACATGGTATTCCTTGCGTTGCCCGTTCCTGGGAAACGGGGAGCAGCCTGCCCACTCTGTCTCATGCGAGGCAAGTTACCGAGGGAGCGGCTGCATGGTGGGCAAAATCCCTGGGTCCGTTTCCACTCGCTCCATGCAGGTCTCGGCTGGGGCGAGTGTTGGCCTCACGGACAGGGGTTGACTGTTTGGCGATCCACTCGCAGTTGGGGGCCGTCAATCCACTGACGCAACAAAGAGCACGCACTGGCATCCAACCAAACTTCGGAGGTTTTTGGCGAATTCAAGGCGGGAGATATTGCCCGCAGCGATGATTATTTTGTCTACCGTGGTTGGCGAGTTAATGAGAAGAATCTAATTGGAGGTGGGATGGACGCTGACGAAAATGGGAGGCTTGGTAAGAGATGGATAGGTGAGAGACCCGGCGGACGGGATGCTGTGGGGGTGTTACGGAGCGTGTGCCTGCATTTGACCCCCGCCAAGCAGAAGACCAGATCTCTCTCCATGCTTCTCGTAAAAGCTACCGCTCTGATTTGCCCACATGAAGCCCGAGTCTTCTCCACAGACGAAAAGCAGAGGTCCCATGCATGCGAAGAGCGAGCTGGATCCTGAGCAATTGGTGGCCTGACCACCGATATCATCAGTGTTCAGCACACCAAGTCGATGCCCGGGCGGACCACCGCGTGGCACTTCTCTCCCGGACCGAATTATCCACGAGGCCGGACTGAACCAGCTCGATCCAAAAGTCGTGTTCGCTTCTGATGGTTATGGTGCGCCCTCCCTTTGCTCGTATCGGAGCGCGTTGTCCTCAAAGTACACCAGCACTCCGCCCTTGCTGTCGCCTCGCGACGTGATCCTGTAGAGGGGCCCCTTGGAGTGCACCTTGGTGAACTCGGGTATGAATTGCAGATCGTGCGCCTGGCACCAGTTGTCCTCTACTTCTTGCCTAATGGTGGCGGTCTGTGGTTCCGTAGGTGCAGCCGCGGCGGGCGGTGGCGCCTCTTTGCGGGCTGGTGTCTGGGACTGAGAGGATGGCGAGTTTTTCCTCGACGGGATCGCCAAGGCCGGACCGTGCTCAGGGGCGGAAGTGTGAATCGGTTGTCGAGGTTACTAGCGAGCTCCAGTGCATGCTCGCCCTTCTGAAGTTCGGCTGCGATGGACGCGTTGTCTCTTAGGTCCGTGGGTAGGGCATCACGCCACGACTCTAGCCACATGAGGGTCTCGTCTATTTCGAAGATCTCGGCGGTGCAGGTGCGGTAGAGCCACTCGTGCCACTTGGGGAAGAATTCGGCCACGAGGACCTCTGCGAGAGCAGTGGGAGACACGACACCGAGCCAGTCGAAGATTCCCGTCAAGATGGGGTCGCTAGTTGATACTGAGTCGACGCCCAGCTTCTTGCGCGAATACCGCGCCATGCTGGGCAGCACGTGGCTCATGACCAACGGTCGCCACTGGTCGTCTTTGCGTGACGGGCGCAAGACGTCCTTCCACTTGACCAGGCCGGGTACGACGCCGCGATCGAACTCCCAAACGTCGATGAGCTGCCGGAATTTGCGCTTGACATCGGCGACGAGACCCGTAGAGGCCCTGGGGTCCAAGTGACGCGCGGGCAAGTGCTGCAGCCAGGGGAAGAGCCAGATGTGGGGAGAGTCTGGTGGTGCTTGCGTCGCTTGGGCTCCCATTTGGCGACGGCCTCGTCCAGCCTGCGAATGATGTCCTGCTCTAGGAGCTGGCTGCGCACGAAGGATGGGAGGAGGGGGGCCCACGTGTCGAAGAGGGCGAGCATATGGTCGGATTCACGGACGTTCCACTCGCGCACTGCGCGTGCCACGTGTGGCAGCCACAGCTTGTACATCATGGTCTCGTAGGGCGTCGCCGCTGGTCGTCGGCGGTGGTGCGGCTGTTTCGAGAGTGCCGGGTCGTCACGTAGACGCTGTATACCGAGGAGGTCTCTGATAGAGTCCAGATCCGAGGCCAAACGGGCGCCCGTGTCCTCCAGAGGATCCCATGTTTGCATGATTTCTCGGAAAACCGGGTGGAGAGCTGCAACGGCCGTTGATGCCAGTTGGCCTCCCAGCGAGTCGCGAGACGACTCAGGGATTGCGACGATAGTCGCCCTGAGGATAGTGATAACGTGGTTCCACCGGTAGGTGGCGTCGGTTTGATCCTCGCTCGAAAGCGAAACGAGGCTGAGTTGATCGGTGATAGACTTGTATCCCACCATGTCGCGCTCGAGCTCCTCCAGCTCCTGCCTCTCCTGCTCTAGCTGCAGCTCTGCGTACGCCTTGCGCTCCTGCAGGCTCTGCCACTCTTCCACGATGGCTAAAAACTGGTTCTGCGCGCGCCTGGTAAGCTTCCTTGACTCGGCCTGCTCAGCCGTTTCGGTGGCGTTGGCATTGGAAGTTGCCCCTGTCGGGGTCATCAGGCCGGATGAGGTGGTGAGCAATTTCCTGCCTGGACCCGTCAAGTCCAGGATAGGGGTGAAGGCATCGGGGATGTTGAGGCCCGGTGCGGCCTTCTTGACCTCGTCCATGGTCATGTATTTCGGCTTTTGGCGCTTGGGTGTGCTGGCGCCGCTCGCGGGAGTGCTTCCCGTCCCGCCGCCGAGCATCTTCTTTTTGCGCGCTGCCTTGCGCTTCTTCTCTTCCTCATCGGAGTCGACCACGACCTCGCCTCGGAGCCTCGCCTGGCGCTTCTCCTCCTGGCGCTCAGACTCTGTCTTTTCTTTCACCACACCCAGACCAGCCCGCTGCGGTCGAAGGTTCGCCTCGATGATGATGTTGCGGCCTTGACCCTCCTTGCCGAGACCAGACCCCTCCTTGTAGCCCATCTTGGCCATCATCTGGCGCCGAATGAGCTAGGGTTTATCCCGCCGCCTGCCGCGCCCTTTGCACCTTTCTTTCCCTTGGCCACCGAGAAGGCGCTGGGACGGGATATCACAGCAGGGGTTTCCTCGTCATCCTGGGCCTTGAGTTCTGGCATGAACGATGACGTGGGGACGAAGCCGCGGCCCAGGGGAGTATTTGCGCTGAACCCGTTCTTCTGGGCCGGCTGCTTCCCAAATGTTTGCGCCGGCTTGTTACCAGCAGACCAGCCAAAGTCCTGCGCAACTCGCTGGGCGGCGAAGCCCAGGCCGAGGCCGGCCGCGGGCGCATCATCGTCCTGATCGTCAACATCTTCTTCTTCGTCCGCGCTTGGTCGCGTGGCGCCTAAGCCTGCGTATTGGGTTGTGTCTTCGTCGTCCTCGTCGTCTTCGCCATTCTCTTCGTCCTTCTTGTTGCTGCCAGACGAGACAAAGGCGACGCCCCTGTTGCGGAGGTTCTTGTGTTTCCAGCGACTGCCGGGGCCGTCATCCTCGCTCTCGGAGCCAAATATGCCCAGCGCGGCGCTCTCCTTGGCGTCGCGGCCCGTCCTCCGGCGCTTCCGCGGGTTGTGATCGAGAAATTCGTCGGCGCCGGGGTTCGTGGATGGGATCTGGAAGTTGTCCTCGTCGTCCGAGTCCGAGTCTGACGACGAGTACTGTGCGGCGGCGGATTTGTTCAGCTTCGATGGGTCAAACGAGATTCCGCTCATGCGATCCATCGTCGAGGTCGGTGGGTTGCAGCCGTGCCTAACAGCGGATCGGGCTGTGGATTGGGGGGTTGTCGCGGAAGCGATTTGGTGGTGGTTGAGGCTCGACACTCACCTTGTGCTGCCAGTCGCCAAAAATCAACAGGGATGACGCGACGGAGGGTGGGGCCGGCAGAAAAGACTGGGGGGACTGGTCCAAATGGAGTGCTCGGACGACGGAGCACCAGGGAAGACGGATGGACCAACGCCCGCTCAGTAGAGATGGTTAAAAGGGGAATAAAAAAAATAAAAAAATAAAAAAAGGGAAGCAAGAGAAAAACTAAAAACTGAAGGTTGTCGCGTGCTATACAGAATTACTCTCAGTCCGGGGCTTCGTTTCGCCTATTGCACAGCCGTTTCCTGCTTGCACCTCGCACGGTTGACTTTTGGAGGACCATAGGTAGCACTCTGAGGTCATCGCTCGGTGGCCCTGCTGAGTCACCAGAGCACGCGAGCTGCAACCACATATACACGTGACTCGCTCTCTCACGTGATCTGGCCGTAATTTGACATGGGTCAGATGTGTGGGCCGTCTTGTCGTCGCGTCCACCCGGATTGCAGCAGACAATCGCCTCCTGCATCGCGACGAGCCGGCAGCTACACCCTGCTTCACCTGCCTTTCCATCTGGAAATTGCCCCCATCTTGCTCGCATGACTTCCGGAACAGCGAGCGCCCTTCGCGGCAGCCTGCGCTAGTCTGACATGCAGCGGACCCGCAGAGCTGAATCCGGGTTCTGGCCACTGACGACGGCGTCCGACGAGTTCGATTTGACTGCCAGCTTGGAGGCTAAATCTGACATCTGACTCCACCATTCTGGCCACCAGTTCTGCCTTCTGTCGTGCCAGCGCACCCTGAGCTCAACGGGATTCTTGATATTCCCGAGGCGGCACAGCCTACGTACCCACCAAAGGATGGTCAACTTCCATGAGCAAGGACCTCTGCAGCACAGCCATGTTGCTTGTTGCTCCTTTGGGTGTTGCGGGTGTGTGGTACTTCGTTGCATTGGCCAACTGCCGAGCGCTGTCGATCCCAGGCCCCAACAGCCGAGCACGGGGAGGGGGCCAGCAACCGTCCTGCAGGCATCCGACCTCGCTTTCTGATGTTGACCGCTTCCTTCCGAGAAAGGTTCTTTGCCCTCGCTGACGTCTACGGTTCGCTTTTTTTTTTTTTTTTTTTTTTTCCCCGTGTGTTTTTTGCTCCATCCTCGCTGGAATTTGCGCCTTCCGCCTTGGGTGGTCCGTCTCGTTCAGCTCGTGTTTGGGCCAGCCGTTTGCAACCCGCGCCCTCCCTGCCCGAACCAGCTGGTCGGCCCCTGTCAGCGACGCAAATGTGCGCATTGTGCCCGTGGCAGCCCACCGACTTCAGCCTTACATCGACTGCAGGATGTTCCAAAAATACAACCCCCTGGTTGCCGATCCCACCTCTCTGCGACCCTCCTTTGCGACCTCGTTCCCGGACCTTTGGTTCGTGTTCCCAACCAATCTCGGTCGCCGCCCCTCATCGGCGCCGTCCCGCTGGCCGCACCGCTCGTGAAACCCCTATTTCGTAGGTGGCTGACACCCATTTCCCCATGACTGATCTTGCTTTTCCTAATCCATTCCGACCTGGCATCTAATCTGCGATCTCTCATCCCTAGGCTTGTGATCCAAAAACCAGTCACCCGCCTGTAGCATCTTCCAGTGCCATGCAGCCACGCTCCTTCGAGCATCTGCGCCACTGTAACTGCCGCCAAACCTTGGCTGTGCGCTGGAGTTTGGCAGGTCTCTGCTGGAAATGCCGGGCCAGTGCCCAACAGCTCTCGACTGACGCCGGACTTCTCCATAGGCCGTTTGTCGGCAGCCGGGGCTCACATCATACCAAGCACCATCGCGCCATCTATCCTCGCCCTTGCAGGCGCTTCGCTGTCATCAACATGCAATGGCTCTTAGCTGTGCACACGGGTTCTCAGGGCGCTGAGGTTTTCCAGGCACCAGCCTCAGCCGAGCAAGATGGTTCCTGTCCTGGGAACAACCCGTTCTCGGACGGCCCGCAAGATGAGCACCAAGCCACCCAACCCGAGGCAGATTCTACGCTGAGCCCCTTGCATCTGGGAGAGATCGCTTGGTAGAGTCCAACTCACCTGTCACGATTCTGAGGTACCCTTCGAATCTGCATGGCGCTAAAATGACCATGGATGCGGGAGCAGGAAGTTCTGCTGACGTCGTTTGCCTTGTCAAGGGAGGACTCCATCAGGATGCAATCAGGCCAGTTGCCGACCAGTGTCAGCCCTGAGCCACCAGGCCCCTCTTGGTGACCGCCTCGAGTTGGTCCTGCGCTGCATCACGAGCTAGGCAGCCAATAGCCTCTTCATTTCTATAAAGACGATCTTCGTCCGTCCGTTTTGCATCGGTTCGCTTGAGAGTCATTATCATCATCACTCCATTCATTCGCTCCATCTTCAAGATGAATTTCTAGCCGTCTCTCTTTTCGCCCTTGTCTGCGGCTCTGCAGCTCTGGCTACTCCCGTGAACTCTTCGGTGTCTGTGTCGTCAGGCCAGTATCACCCCAAGCCACACCACCCACACCAACCACCACAGCCGGGTTGCAAGAATGGGCCCAAGTCTAGGAACTGCTGGGGCAAGCACTCGATTGACACGAACTACTACGAGACCGCCCCGGATACCGGCGTGACCCGCGAATACTGGCTCTCAGTGGAGGAGGGAATTTGCAACAACGACGGGTACAAGCGTTACTGCCAGACCTTCAACGGGTCCTTCCCCGGACCCCTGATATGGGCCAACTGGGCGACAACCTCGTCATCCACGTCAAACAACATGAAAACCAACGGCACCTCGATCCACTGGCATGGTCTTCACCAGAGGGGCTCCGTCGAGTATGACGGAGTGCCCGGTGTCACTCAGTGTCCCATTGCCCCTGGAAAGAGTCTCACGTACAAATTCAGGGTCACCCAGTACGGCACAACCTGGTACCACAGCCACTTTTCGCTGCAGTACGCTGAGGGGCTGTTCGGGCCTATGATCTTCTACGGTCCTACGACCGCCAACTATGACGAGGACCTAGGTACCCTCTTCCTTCAAGACTGGGACCATGACACGGTCTGGCACGGCTGGGACAACGTAGCTAGCAAGGGAGCGGGTCCGCTGCCGGCGAACGGCCTCATCAATGGCACGAACACCTTCAACTGCAAGAACACCACCGACACCAAGTGCGTTGGTGGCGGCAAGAAGTTCTCGGCCAACTTCAAGAAGGGCAAGAAGCACCTTATTCGCATCATCAACAACTCGGCCGATGCTCACTTCCAATTCTCCATCGACGGGCACGAACTCACCGTCGTCGCCAACGACCTTGTTCCCATCAAGCCATACAAGACCAAGAGCGTGAAGATAGCATTGGCCAGCGCTACGACGTCATCGTCGAGGCCAATGCCAAACCCGGAGACTACTGGCTCCGCAGCGGCATGAGCTGCGTGCCCAACGACCAGGGCGAGCTGAGGAAGCGCGTCACGGGCATCATCCGCTACGACAAGAAGAGCAAGGCTGACCCCAAGACGACTTCGGACGTTGTCGTCGACGAGACCTGCTCGGACGAGGCCCCTGACAAGCTGGTGCCCACCTCGCGCTGGACGTCACGCACACTTCCGAGATCGTGAGGACCGACCTGGGCTTCAAGCCCACCGGCAACCCGGCCGAGGGCCAGAATTGGTTTCAGTGGACGCTGAACAACAGCAGCCTTGTCCTCGACTGGCACGACCCCACGCTCGAGAGGATCTTTGACAAGCAGTCCATCTTCCCAACCGAGTACAACGTGATCAAGGCAGAGGTTAGTTACGCAATCTTTCCCTACTTCCATCCCCATGTGATTATTGGGCTGACATAAACCGCACAGCCCGCCAACTATGGCCCCAGCAAGCAATGGTTCACATTGGTGATTCAGAGTAACGATATCCCGTATGTTCTTCCCAAGCCAATGATTTAAGTGGCGCACAAGTACTAACCACCCCTCCACAGTCTCGCCCACCCCATCCACCTGCACGGCCACGACTTCTGGCTCCTGTCGCAGAGCAAGGACAAGTGGGACGGCACGGCCCGGGGGTTCAACACCAAGAACCCGGCGCGGCGCGACACGGCCATGCTGCCCGAAGGGGGCCACCTCGCCATCGCGTTCCAGCTCGACAACCCGGGCGCCTGGCTCGTGCACTGCCACATCGCCTGGCACGCCAGCCAGGGCCTGTCGCTCGAGTTCGTCGAGTCGCAGGGCCGCATCGCGCTCGGCATGCCCGACCACGACGTCTTCAGGCAGACGTGCCGCGAGTGGGACGCCGTCAGGAACAAGATGCCTTTCCCGCAGCACGATTCTGGTATCTGATCGACATGGGCGTTTTGATTTTGGCTTTCTTTCTCTTGCTTTCGCCATCTTTATCGACTTTTTTTTGCTTTCAAGCATCTACAGGCGTCCTGCGCTACATCTCTCTCGTTGTCTTTTGCATCTATCGGTTGCATTCGGGGTTTGCATTTGGTGTTTGGGGGTAGGGTATGCATTCAATGCATTGGTGGTACGGAGTTTGGGCTTGCTCCCTGGCTGGGTTATGTGTGCATGCAGCAATGGTTACAGATGAGCATTCCTTGGGCTCTCGCGTATTCTAGAATAATAATCACAAGCCAAGTTGATAACGACCTTCCTAGGCGCATGCTTATGGGCTACGAGCCTGCGCTGACAGCATGCGTGCTCCGCAATTTAACCCGTGCTAATACTTCCCAACCTTGACTCCATTCCCCGTTCCGTCGTCTTTTTCACCCTCCATGTTTATAATGCTTGCTGGAACGCCGGACGCCGCTTGCCATCGCCACCCACTGATCATGTCCGCTGCGGAGGGTTTCTAGGGAACCCGCCTCCGTCAGTAAACATACCGCTGCTGCGGCGCCTCGCCGTCCCGGCCAGCCTCGTCGAGCCGCCTGTTCGACCTGATCAGCCAGGCGCGCATGGCCCAGGCGCAGAGGATGCTGGCGGCGGCGAAGGCGGCGGCGGCCGAGAAGCCAAAGGCGTAGCGCGGCTCGTGCTCGTGGGGCCACAGGAAGGCGCCGTAGATGGCGGCGACGCTGGCCGAGACGTTGACGACGGCGTAGGCGACGGCGCACTTCTCGGGCGTCTGTGATAGCGTGCTGCCGACCCAGCCGAGGATGATGGGCCCCACGGCGTAGGCGCCCGTGGCGTAGACGAAGGTGGAGGCGTACCGGACCGGCACCCGGTCGGACCCCAGCGCCATGCCGAAGCCGGCGATGGCCAGCGCCAGCCCCGCCGTGACGTGCCAGGCCCGGTCGCGCAGCCGGCCGCTGGACCAGCCCAGCAGGACGCCGACGACGCCGCTGACGAGGTATGGGGGCGCCGTCAGGAGGAGCGAGCCGGCGTCGTCGCGTGCGAAGTGCGTCGCGCGCACGATGGAGGGGAAGAAGTTGTTGAAGGTGCAGGCCGACACGTGCATGTTCTGCATCAGGCAGAACAGCCACGTGCGCGGGTCGCGGCCGGCCTGGCGCAGCCCGTCGTAGGCTGACGGCGACGCGGGCTGGGTGACGGTCGGGGCGGTGGCGGCGACGCGGTCGCGGGCGACGCGCTGCACGGCCAGGGCGCGCTCCTCGGCCGCCAGCCAGCTCGTGTGGCCGGGTGAGTCCGGGAGCAGCCAGAAGCCGAGCAGGGCGACGGCCGCGGTGACGGAGGCCTCGATTATGAAGAGCCAGCGCCAGCCCGAGAGGCCGAGGGCGTTGTGCATCGTCCTGAAGATGCCTGCCGCGACGAGGCCGGTGCAGCCCGAGCTGAGGATCTGGCCCATGTACATGAGGGCGATGCGGACCGCGAGCTCCTCTTTGGTGTAGAAGGACGAGAGCAGGTAGAGGGCGCCTGGGTAGAAGGGCTAGTTGTCGATGGTGGTAGGGTCGGATGCGCCTAGGATTAGTTCGCGGCCTTTGAACCTCGACCTCGGTGTGCCAGGATCGGGGGCATGTCTGCGGTCCGAAACGTACCGCCTCAACAAAGCCCAGGAAGAACCGACAGGTGGCGAGGCCCTTGCCATCCCTTACTGCAGCAGTTACTCCGGACAGCCCGGCCCAGCCCAGCATGCAGCCCGACAGGTACCTGGACGGGCGGACTCTGGTGATGAACATGTTGGACGGGACTACGGAAGGACAATACAGAGTTAGAACTCGTGGTTTTGGGAGTGTTTAGGGGATGCCACATACCCTGCATCAGCAGGTAGCCAATAAAGAAAACGGAGATGGAGACATTGTAGTCCCAGCCGTGCATACCCAGGTCTTGTTCCAGGGTGTCTAGCCTTGCGTGAGGCAGTGCGTTGCGATCAATGTGGTTCATAAAATACATGAGAAAGAGGATAGGCTGACCCGAGGGGGAAAACAGTGAGTTCCCCATGCTGAAATCTGGAGTCGGGGTGAGGGAGACGGACCAACATGTTGCGGTCCAGCTTGCGGACCAGGGACCTTTCCTGCTCCGCCAACTTCTCCACGTCGATGGCAACCTGCCCGGCCTCGATCACAGCCGGCTCCGTGGAGCTCTTTGGCTCATCGGTAGGACTTCTAGATGCGCGCTCCATCTTGAGGCTAGCTTGTACAATTCCGGGAAGCGGTCGGGGGTTTAGCTCTGGTAGCCGGTTAGGGGCCGAGACGCTCTACCGACAGACGAGATATCTCCTGGAGGTTGAGCCGGCGGTCCTGTCCGTGTTGCTTCGAGTCTACCCTGCGCCGAGGCTCCTCGTCATGGGGACGGGTACTTGCGAGGAAGCAATCTGGTGAAGGAGGGAACATGCAGCAGTCCATGACGCCTTGAAAGAGCCACGGAACTCGATTTCGTCAGATACGCGCCCCGGATGCCTCTAGTTAGGTTTGCGCCACTGTACATTGGTTCCAGCGTGTCAAGAGTCTGGTCCTGACCCCGTGCAGGGAACATGCTTCAGGACACAAATATCAGTGAACTCTATGCGTGGCAACGTAAAGGACCCTTCCGCCTGCGACCAGCCACATTCTGTTTCGGATAGGGTCGACCACCAGAACTAACCGTACAGAAGCAGAAACGGACATAAATACCTTGTCCCAATATGTCCTCTTCTGGGTTCTGGCGCCGTTGATTGTGTAGATTGTGGACGGAGAGTGACAGTGACATGCTGTTGGTAGCTTACGCAGCGCAGCGCAATAGACTGACCAAATATGACCAAATTGCATGTGCTGTTTGATGCAAGCCACATCAGGTCACAGTCCGGGGCTAGCCGGCCTTGGGACAGGAAGGGGCTGCTGTTTAGGCGAAAAGGACAACCTCTCAGATGCCGTGCAATGCGGCTCGGCGACGACATGGAGGTCGTTGTGAGCGCCAACCTAGGTTGCCCTCTGCCTCGTGGCGCTGCTGCTGCCAAGAATGACCGGCAGCATTTTGAAGATATGCCATTGGACCGAGGGGTTGCAGGGCTGAATCTACAGCGTCCTTCCCAGCCCGTTTCACGAACTAGGGGGCGGGTTTCCAGTCTCAGCTGACCGTTGCCGCCCTCGAGCTTGTCGCGAGTGCCAAGACGGGCGGGCAAAGCTTGGCTTTCTAGAAACATGGAGGAGGCTGTGTCGAGCGCGCGGCCATTGGTTTGATCGATTGAGGTGGAAAGGCAAAAAAAAAAAAGAAAAAAAATCCTACTTGCGCATCCGTGTTTTCTGCGCTCTCCCTCTTGAACCCGGGACCAACGTCCACATATGTTGCCCTACGCTGCGCTTTACTTCTGCTCCATGTAAAACACCCAAGGTGGTATCGAGCCCCGGCAGGGTGCCACATCTCGTTATAGCGCCACAAAGGAAACGGAACAGAGGTGCGCGTGCATAAATTTGCCAGGGTCGGCAGTTCGGTGGCGGTGATCGAGGAGAATCCTCCAAGCGCCATCTACGCCAATGTTCGAGATTTCTGCAAAGCACGGCAGCAGGCTTTCCGGGCGCCACGGCAGCTCGGAGGAGACAGCTCTTCCCGCGCCTTCGCGCCCAATCACAGTCCCTAATCCCAGCACGTTGCAAGAAATCCCCTCCCAGCCCCCCGATTATCTTGCATATGCCAGCAAATGCAGCTCAGCAGATGCAAGAGGTGCCAGGTCCGACTTGATGACATCACTAGTTGGCAATAGGTATTGCCTGGGCCCACCGCGCCCGCTTGTGCTGTTCTTGTGGGCGTCCCCTCCCCGAGACGCCCCTCTCGGTACTTCGCATGAGGCCGTGGCCTTGGCTTCCGAAGCCCGAGACTCCCAAACGCCCAATCGCAGCGGGGCTCTTCGCCCACGCCGTCTTGCGGCGCTGTGATGTGGCCGGAGAGGAGCAGGATGGTGATACCGATCTTTCCCTCTCCCCCCGCTCTCCCCGCCCAGGACGGTATCCCTGCTCTGCAGATTGACTGCAGCTTTCCCAATATTGCGCAGCCAAACTTCGACGGGGGACAACACGAGATGCCGCTTAGGCTATCCGTTCCAATTCAGCCGAGAACAGGGCTCATAAATGCCATGATGGGAAGCCTTGCGATCTATCTGTTCGGCCGTTTGGTCCATTTCCTCAGGGATAGGCGTAGTCACCTAGCAAAGTAGTGCCGTCATTGGTACCTCGCAACGTCGCCGATACATCTAGACACGAATATGAGGACCGGAGTGCTCTTCGTGGGCCTGGGGGCCAGCTGCTCGCTCGCATCGTACACGGGCAACATCAACTATTTCTCGCCCTCGCTACACCACCCCGGCCTCGGCGTGTCCATCCGCAAGGTGGCGGCGCGGCACTACGCAAACTCGCCATGGGACCCCACGACGCTGAACTTCACGCACGGCGTCGCCTCGGGCGACCCCTACCAGGACAGCGTCATCCTGTGGACGCGGGCGGCGCCGATAGGTAGCGACAACAACGACAGCAACGTCACCGTGTCCGGGCTCGTGGCCCTCTACAGCCACGAGACCGAGAAGTACGTCAAGGCCAGCGCCGCGCCGGTTTGCCTGCAGTGGAGCGTCTCCGAGTCAAAAGACCTCGCGTCTCCCGCGGACTCGGGCACTGCCTACACTAGCTCTGATATTGACTATACTGTCAAGGTAGGTTGGGTCGAGGCTTTGTAGTCCAGATGGAGAGCGATGTAGACGAGATGGTAACGCACAGGGCAGGTCGAGGCGAAGAACCTCAAACCGTTTACCACATACTGTAAGCAGCTGGCCTAAACCTCTCTTAACGATAAGCTTGCGGGATCTCGAGAGCTAACAGAGGATGTAGGGTACCAGTTTAATATATGCAACTCGCAAATCAAGTCTCCCCTGGGAAGGACCAAGACGCTCCCAGCCAAGGGGAGCAAAGATGTGTCCAGCATAAGGCTGGCAGTCTACTCGTGCAGCAACTATCCGTTTGGCTTCTTCAACGCCTATGGCAATGTAGTCAACAAGGACTCGGTCGACTTCGTCGTGCACCTTGGTGACTACATCTACGAATATGCGAATGGCCACTACGGCTGGGGCAATTCGCTGGGCCGGATCCCTTTGCCGGACAAGGAGATCGTCTCCCTGTACGACTACCGCAAGCGCCACGCGACCTACCGCACCGACGCCGGCCTATACCGGAGCCACCAGAGCTTCCCCTGGATCCCGACATGGGACGACCACGAGGTGGCCGACAACGTCTGGAAGGCCGGGTCGGCCGAGATGAACAACACCGAGGACTCATTCGTCAAAGAGGGCGGCGTCTCGACGGACCAGCGCAAGATGAACGCGGTTCGGGCCTACTTCGAGTGGATGCCGATCCGGCAGGTCGACATGGACGATAACCTGCGCATCTGGCGCAGCTTCGCCTTTGGCGACCTGTTCGACCTCGTCATGCTCGACACGCGCGTCTACGACCGCTCCATCACGGACCTGTACTGGAACGCGCCCTACATCGACGCCATCCGCGGCGAGGCCTCGCGCTCGCTCATGGGCCCGCGCCAGGAGAGCTGGTTTTACCGTAGCCTGCGCGACAGCAAGCGGCGCGGCGCGGCCTGGCGCGTCGTCGGGTCGCAGGTCGTCTTCAGCCACATCGAGATGCCCGGCGGCCGCGTCAACACGGACGCCTGGGACGGGTACGCAGCCAACAGGGACCGGACGCTGCAGGCGCTTACTGAAGGCGAGATTGGCAACAACATCTTCTTGGCGGGCGACACGCACGTCTCGTGGGTGGCGGACGTGGCGTGGCCGGCGGGGGAGGGTGGGTTTGCGACAGCCGTACGACCCGGCGACGGGCGACGGGGCTCTCGGGGTCGAGTTTGCGGGCACGGCGGTCAGCTCGCCGAGCAGCGCGGTCGGGCAGAACGGGACGCTGGACGCGGCCAATCTGGCAGCTGCGGCGCTGGAGTCGGCAACGGCGTGCTGCAGTGGCAGGAGTCGTACTACCGCGGCTACTTTGAGCTGCAGGTGGGCTTTGACGAGGTGAAGGCAAGCTTTTTCGGCACGCCAGTAATTGCGTCGGCAAACGGGCTCGAGATCCCGCTCGCCAACTTCACGGTGCGGTCGGGCGAGAACAGGCTGCTGAGGGATGGCGATGGCAACAAAACGGTGGTCCGTGGCGGCGTCGTCGAGGCAGGCAGCCTCAAGGGCGGTAGGACGGTGGCGACGAACCTCACGCACAACACCGTGACGGGAGAATGGGCGGTTCTTGAGTGGTAGCGGGCGGTTCCTGAATGGCAGTCGAGACTGATGATAGCTTGGCAGCTGGAAGTTCTGGCTGGCTAGAGCAGGTGCCCCTGATCTTCTGCTGAGCAGCAACCCACTCAAATGCGTCGTCCCGACATCGCATTCGTTCCTCGCACTTCTGAGCGCGGCGCTACAACAAGGGCGGAAGCCACATACATCATTCACCAACCCCGGCTCGCAATCCAGCAGGATCAGGAAGGAAAAAAAAGGCCAGGAACTGCAACGTTAACATTGAGCTTTCGAGTCGCGTCAGGCCGTTAACAGCTCGCATGCACCAATGAATAACCTTTCATCACTGGGGAAGTTGCCCCCGCGTTAGTGCCAGCCAATGACAGCGGCTAGACCACGACCCCGCGCCGATATTGAAGGGGCACGGAGTCGCGCCTGCTGACAGCACGCGACGTTGTTTGTGGCCCCCAGCGCAGACCGTCTTGCCTGCAGGTCCCATGGATCCATCACTCCATCAAGCCCCCTTGCGAATATCAATTCCATCAATTCCACAAAAGGCAGGTGATCAACTGGCATCCATGGGAGCCGGCAAGGTTGGTATAAATCCCCCGGGCGACGCAGCCGTCTGGTCGCCGCCCGTCGGCGGAAAGCACCCCCGCAAGCAACAAGATCATTCAAGCAGTTTTAAAGACACCCACAGAGGACAAGGCACATCTGGTTCTCCTTTCTTGTCCTTGTCCACCATTTTAAACATCATGCTCGGCGGCTTGTGCTTCGTAATGGCCACCGCGGTCCTGACCGCCACGCCCAGCCTGGCCAGCATTCGGCGGCGAACACCCACCCCAGGTGCCCTCGCTCGACGTGCCAGCCTGCCCGGCCAAGGCGACAGTAGCCTACAACAAGTCGGTGCCAGACAGGACCGACTTCAACCTGACCCAGGTGGAGTTGTGTTATGACACAACAGCGATCCACATACATTCACCGCCTTCAACGAGACAAACTTCCATTTCAACCCAAACCACACAATCAACGATCCCATCTACGAGTACGAGGTCATGGAAGCCTTTATCTCTGCCGGCCACGGCGACCCAAGCACCTACTTCGAATTCGAGGTCAGCCCCAACAACGTGACCTTCAATGCTTTCATCCTCAACCCTTCCAAGGTCAGGGCTGCGGGCTCGCCCTTTGGGGGCGCCTTCATCAGCACTCCCTCACCGCTCGACTTTGGCATCACGGCCACCACGGAGCTGGACAGGGCCGCCCAGACCTGGGTTTCGACCGCGAGGATCCCTCTATTCATGTTCAATGTGGACGACGGCAAAGCCAAGGGCACCAAGTGGAGAATGAATTTCTTCCGCACCATCACCTCCCCAATACCTTCCCCAACCAGAGGCTGGGAGCTTGGAATCAGCCCAACCAGGCAAACTTCCATATGGCGCCTTTCTTTGGCCATGTCAAGTTCGTGTAAATATTTGTAGCAATATTGGCTAACGCGATGCCTCATCTACAAGAGTTGGACCTTGAGTGCAAGTGCAGTTCTGGATTCCTTGGGATATGTGGCTATGGAACGTGAGAATGACATCAAGCTTAGGCGATCATCAATACATGGAAAGCCGCTCCCCCAAGCCGAAATTTTTGCTCCAAAGTCTTCTTCTCAGACGATTCACATGTGACTGAACAAGGAATAAACGCAGTAGGCTGTTGCCGATTTACCATAAATACCTTTGCTTTACACCTGTTGACTTCAACTTTGTCTTCTCCGTGCCCTTTATCGTCGACGCCTGATGAAAGCGCAACTTCAAAATGTCTCCTCCGCTGCCCAAGATACTTCTGTATTGGGTGATTTGCTACCTTTTCGCCTGGTTCAGCACCCCTGATGGTGTACCCGCTGTAAGTATATCCCAGCCACCCCGACAGGACTTGGGTGGCTCCCAGGACCGGAATACTGTATCGCCATGGCAGCATTCTATGATTGATAAGCAAGTTGCCAGGCTGTATTACCTCCAAGCCTGGATGGCTAACCGCGAAAAATAACCTTTTGCTCAGTGGGCTAGCATCCGTTTGCAGGGGTAATCCCTCTGTTCTCTGCGTGGGCTTGGACCTGCCAGGACATCTTCGACGCAAGTACACCCGACTCCCGTTGACATGATTCACTGTCTCTTCGCCGGAAAGATAATTCCAAGAGCGGCGGCGTTTTAACATTCCACGAATAACGACGTTTCCATTCTGGAGATATTACAGAAATTGCGCCCCCTCGACGAAGACCTGCGATACTATGTCGGCTGGCTCCGCGCAGAAGCTAAAAACCCCTCGGACCTCGAACAAGAGCAAATTGACTTGTGGTACAAGAACACGAGAGATACTGGCCGGGTCCGCCGGTTGGGGTTTTTGAAACTCCGGTGCTTAAAGGTTTCTTGCCTGCCGTCACCTTGATATTCCTAGGCGCCCTTGCTTCTCGAATGGTCTCAGGTCTGGCTGGGACTACCCTGGCTCTTATTACCTACCTCGTGTGGTTCATTACCGCCGTCCTCGGAGCGCGGTTGGCCAAGGTGAGCAGAGAGCCCGCGAGACATAGTGACGAGCCACCAGTTAATATGAGAGCTCCAGGATGCTGAGATCTTCGAGACTCCTGTACTCAACGGGTTCTTGCCTGCTGTCGTTCTTATACTCCTAGGCTCTCACGTCTCTGGCAAGATGTCAGGCCTAGCCGAGGTTATTCTTTGTCTCGTCACTTGCATCGTCGGATATTACCGCCGCCCATGGAGCAGGCTTGGCCAAGGTGAGCAAAGACCTGCATGACATGTTGAACTGAGCCACCGGCTAATGCAAAAACCTTAGGGCGTGTTCGGTGGTAAAGGTGTTTTTTGTTTTTTTTCATACTATTTTAGAAACCGCTTGTTTTTCGGTTCGCGGATCTGAGCCAGGAGCTCCCTGGCCCTTGTAAAAGCCTAATAAATATAGCTCCAGACCGCCAAAGTATCATTTTGACCAGGCCAACGAGTCGCGTAGATGCAGCCCCTAAATAGGGTCAAAGCCGGCGCCGGATATCGAGAGGGAGAGGGACCCGGATCAAGTGCAGGAAGTCGGGGTGAGTGAGTGAGTGAGTATATTTAACGTCAGTAAAATCGGGATCTACCAGTCCCTGCCTCCCAAGGGGCATATGACGTGCTAGCGCTACCTAAGCTTAACACTAGGCTATATGCTGCTATCAAGGCGGCTAACAAATTAAACCCGAAGGCACACGGGGGTCGGGCCGCATTCCGGCGCTCCTTGTTAGCGAGCGGGCAATCGACAATAGGGCGTAAAAATACGCCGGGGCGTTGTAAAGCGCTGCGGGTGGTAGTGATGCTGTTGGCCGGCGGGTATGCCGGAAAAGGGGTAAAGCCGGGTTTGGGCGGGGGAAGGGGTTTTCGGGACCTCCCCCGGGCCCGGCCTAAAGTGCGGGGGATTAACGAGCCTATTGTTAATCCTAATAGTACAAAGGAAAAGGTTAAATATAGGCTTTTTAGGCCTTATTGTTATCGTCCGGCGATAGTATAGTAGTTGGTAGCTTTAACGAACGAAGCAAAAAGGGAGGGCTTTTGGAAAAGCCGTTTCCAATATCCGGGCTTATCGAAAGCCGGGGAAGGGTTCGCTATAGGCCATTTGTTTTCTGCCGCTTTAGCCAGCCTGCAAAATACAAGGTGGGAAAGGGACTTATTTCGCCCGCAACGGCACGGGTTATCGTTTTCGTGCTGGAACTTTCGGTGGTACCAGTCGAAATCCCCGTGGCCGGTGCGTGCGGCTATTAGCCATTGCAATACCCTTCGGTGCAGTTGCAACGCTTCGGGCGTATGTTATGGTACCGGCGGGAGGCTTATAGCCTTATACCGATCCGGAAAGTTGTTTTTAAACCATGCGTTCCGGGCGTTCCGGGCTGTTTTCCGGGCTAAAGCTTTTACTCCGGCCACCGTTGGTTTAAAATGTTAAGGTATTAGCAGGGCCAATTTTAACTTTGCTTCGGCGTTTGCCTTTTCGTTTCCGGGGATTCCCATATGCCCCGGGGACCATCGAACGTGGACCTAGTGCTTATTTATAAAGCAATGGACCTTTTTAAAGGCCTTTTGGGAGCTATTAAGCGCCGTGCTTAAAAAGCCGTTGGCCGCCGAAGTGTTATCGAGGCATAAGTGGAAAGTGCAATTGCGAAAGCTCCAAACGGTTTTACAAAGGCCCATCCGGGCCCCTTCCGCCTCGCCGTCGAATACTTCCGCCGGGTGCGCCAACCGGCCGTGCTTAAAAAGTTTGCGTTAGCCGGTTTGGTATATTACCCAGCCGTATCCAATTGCCCCGTCCTTTGCTTTAAACCCGTCGTTATATATTATAACGTTAGTAATTAGAAAAGTACGAAGCTACGCTATAAATGCTTTAGCGGCTGCTTGCTTTTTTTATATGGCCACCGTAAGCCTCGTATATTTATAAAAAAGGTAAGCCGGGCGGGTGCAAGCCGGAAAAAGTCCGGCCGTCCTTTGCAAAAGGGTCGCAAACTTGCCGGGTAAACCTGCTTTAAGCTTTCAGGCGTTAAAAGCCGGCTTAGCCGTTGCGGCTAAGGGGTGATTTTCCGAAACCGTATTTATACGGGCCGCAAAACGAAGGCGGGCTTATTTTAACAGCGCTTAAGCGTTTGGAATACCGGATTCGTAATGCAATGCGTTTATCGGTGTGGTTTTCCAAATTAGGACCACTGTTTTAAAAAACGCGGTTAAACTTTATCGACCCGATCGATTAAATAGCTTTAACGAATGATTTGCTATTATGCCGGTTTATACGGGTGTGGTTTTAGTTTTACCCTATATACTATACTTCGGCCTCGTATAAAGCCGTAGGGATTATAACTGTTATAACGGCTTTGTAAGCCGAATGTGCCGGTATCCTTTTATCGAATTCGTAAACCTTTGGAGGTAGTTGGCAACGCTTTAGCTTTTGCAGCCTTGTTATCCACGTGGGTTTTAAAAATTAAGCCTTTGGTCGAAAAAAACCCTTAACTACCGTAAAGCTTTTGTAGCTTGTTATATAGTAAGGCTTTCCGCCGTAACCGCCGGGGTTGTGAGATTTTTTCGCCTAGAAAAGTGCATAAGCTCGCACTTCCCCGGGTCGAAAGCCTACTTTATTAGCCCTTCCTTAACGGAGGATTTCCGTTACCGTTGCCCCTGCTTTACGGGAGCACTTTCCAAAGTGCTACCTGTTACGCAAATGCCTATATCGTCCCGCGTATCCGTACTTAACCGCTTTTGCTTTGGGTAGGATTTCAGCCATATAAAGCATAAATAAAACCGGTAATGCCGGTAACCTTTAAGGTAGCCGCAGTTCGGGGAAAAAGGAAGCGCCGTAGCGTTTTCCAAACGCATTTTACCACTTTGTTTTTTGCAAAAGATAATACTTATCGTATTAACGTTAAATTTTAGCCTTAGTTTAAAAGCTTTCGAAAAAGCCTCCGGCGCAAGTACGGCGTCGAAAGCTTTTATACATTTATGGTAACGAAAGCGGCCGTTTTATGCTTTTGAAAGGCCCGTTACACTCGTGGGCCACGTATGCCGTTAAATCGATGGCAGCCTTTTTCGGGGTAGCCTCGGCGTGTTACGGGGCTATAAGCCCGTATTGTAATGCGAGGAATGCTATCCGCGAAGCTATTAACCGTTTTAGCCCTTTCCTAAACACGGGAGCAAAGCTATCAGGCGGTAGGATTTTGGTCCGTCGTATTCGTTTTATTCAGCTTTTTTAGCATAACCATTTCCGCTATGCGGAAAGGGGCCGGGGGTGCCCGGCTTTAAAGCAAGCTTCGAAAAGGGCTTTAACGTATTCCCCTATTGCCGGCCACGCCGTTGTAAGTAGTTTAACCGTTAAGGAATCGACGTTCGGGGCCGTGTTTGCCGTGCCAACGGTGCATTTCCGGCATTTCTTTAAAAAAACGTAAAAGTTCCACGGGAATTGTGCGGTTTTTTAAGTAGCCTTTTATTGCAACGGGTTTTTTATAAGTCGTTCTCCGCCGTAAACCTACGGAGGATTTTACGGCCTAATCTTCCGTTTTATTGGGGTTTATTATATACCTCCTCGTCGATATTTAACTGGGGAAGCCGTATAACGGGTGCAAGTTTATGCCACTTTATAAACGGTATAGCGCTTTCGAAAAGTTTACTTTTTTAGCACGCTGGCCTAATACTATTTTTTGGCCGCTCGGACCGTTATTTTTAAAAAGCGGGCTTCGGCCGTAAAAGGCCCGCCGTTTGCCGTAGCTTTTTGCAAAGTCCCGTTAAGCGTTAGCGCATTTTTCGTTATACCAAAATTAGCCTTTTTTAGCTTTAAACCTCGGCCGAAAGCTATTAACGCATTTTTAACAGGTTTATTAATACCTCGGCCGTTTTATCCAAATAATCCGCCGTGCATAGATTTGTAAATAGCGGCAAGCTGCCGGCCCCCGTTACTACCGCGCGTTTGCGAAAAAACGGTAGTTTATCGTTTAGTAGCGTAACACGCCGGCAGTTTAAAACGGAGTTATTACGGTTAAAAACTTCGATCCGTATCGAGCGGTGGTCCGAATCGGTTGCTAGCGAAAGGTCGATTTCCGCTATTGCTAAAAGGGCGTTGGAAAAGGTAAAATCCAAAACGCCTTTATCGTTATACGTAGGTTAGCTTAAATCGGTAAGTAAAAAAAGGTTATAAATATTAGCCTATTGGGTTATATTTTAGCCTTTATTCCTATTACTTTTAACCAAATCCCACGCCGGGGACCTTGCGTTAAAATCCCCAATTATAATGCATTTTGCCGTTAAGCGCTAACGTAGTAAAAGGTTTAACGAAGGTTTCGAAAAGTCCTTTGGATGCTTATATACGTTAACGAAAGTGCACCCGGCGACGGTAAGCCAAAGGATGTCCCGGGTGTTACCTGCCGGCCGGTTCGCTACGGGCCGAAACCCCGGGTCCTTTCGTACGTAAGTTATTACCCGAGGCCTAGTTTGGTAGTCGTGCTAGCTATTTACCGGAGTAAATAGCTTGTACGACGGGTGGGTGCAAAGCATAAGCTTCCTTTTCCACGCGCTAAAAGGCTCCTGCATTAGCACCACGTTAATATTTTAACTTTAAAATAGTTGAAGTAAAATAACCCCCGCTTTTTAACTACGTTAAACGTTTACTTGGGCGGCGGTTAAAGCACGACGTTTAAGGCGAATCCCCGAGCGCCGGGCCCTATTGCCATGCGTTTGTTATATCCGGTTGGCTGTTGGCATATGTAAAAGCGGCGTTAATATATTAGGGGCTTTAGCTTTAGGTTGTTGGCCGGCGGTACCGTCGGTTTCCTTCAGGGGGTTTCCGGTTATTTCGATAGCCTTTTCGGGTTTAAGGAAATCCAGTTCCATATTCGCTAATACTTCGTATTAGTTGTTAAAACTAACTTTAAACCTTTTAATAGGGTGCTTTTCCCTGCCGGCCGTACGAGCCACGCTTTCCAAAGCCGGCAGGCTTGCCAGGTTTGTTATAACGGCGGAAGCAACGACGAGGGCGGCGAGGGTGGCAGCGGCGATAAAGATGGCTAAAGTAACGGCGATAACGGTATTAGCCGTAAGGTTAACAGCGGCGGTAACGGCTGTATTAGCGGTGTCGTTAATAGTAATAACGGTAGCCGCAGTAATAGCGGTAACGGTCGTAACGGAGCCGCCCGTAGTAGTAGCGGTTGCGGGAAAAGTATCGTCGGTAGCAACGGCAACGGCGGTGGCGGTAGCAACGGCGGCTTCCGCCGCTTTTACCGCCGCCCGGTACGCTTATGCGCCTAACCTTTTAACAACCCCTTTTTCTTTATAAGTTAAGTGTTTTAGCACTCCGTTTACCCGTACGGGCTTTATAAAGCAGTTCGAATGGTTGGCAAAATACGGGCTCGTGCAGTTCGCGCATTGCGGGGGGGCCGTGTTACGACCAGTATGCAAGCCCTAAGGCGGCAGGACGAAAAGGGTCCCAAACGGTAACCTTGCCCCGCACCCGAACACGTGGAGTTATGTAATTATAGCTGGATTTTTGGATTTGTATTAAAAAAACCACAAATTTACAAAACCAGCTGGATTTTGGATTTATATCCGAAGGACCACAAATTTACAAATCCAACCCGTTATAAAGCAAAAGGCAGCGTATATATAAAAAATGGATTTCCTATTATTTTAAATAGCTTTAATTAAAGCTTCGGCATTAGTTAACTTAAATTAGCTTTTAAGCATCCCTTAAGGTAAGCAATTAAATTGTCTTTTTAAATCACGTGTTTTTTTATTTACTAGCTTTAGCGATACTATTTTCCCCACTTTTAAAATGCCTTACCCTAAAAGCAAACCTTTAATTATAACATTTTAACTAATCCTATTTAATACCTCGTCGAAAGGAGGATAATACAGCTATAGCGAGCAGCAGTAAAAAGCCTAAAAAGGAAAAAACCACGGTTTTTACCCTTAACGGTGTTAAGTACGACCTCGACGAAGCCGTTAATACGGCTAGCCTTTTTAAGCTTATAAAAAAGGAAATTGCTAAAGGTTAGGCCGAGGTAAAGCAATTTACCACGAAATTGCTATCCTTTAAAGCGCTTATCGCGGTTAAAACGTACAAATTTCCGTCCCCGGATTTTTACGAAAAGGAAAACGGCAAGCTTAAAACGTTCTTTACCGAATGCAAAAGCTATTTTAAATTTTACGAATAGCAGTTCGTAAGCGAGGAATAAAAGCTTACCTACGCTATTACCAGGCTAAACGGCAAAGTAAAAGAATGGTTTTAGCTAACCTAAAGTAACTACTTTAAAAGGTATAAAAGTAGCTAAAAACTACTAAACTTATTTTCGCTAATTTCGAAACCTTCGGAAAAAAGGTCGGCGAAATGTTCGGAATAGTTAACGAAACCCGAGTTACCGAAAAAAACTTGCTAGCTTTTAAGCAGCGAAAAGCCGCAGCCAAATACGCAGCAAACTTTTAACGGATTAACATTAAATTTAACTGGAACGACGTTACGTTAATGCTGCACTTTATAACGGATTACGTAAAAACGTAAATAAAAACTCGCGAAGCAAAATCGCCCGGAGTTTTTTACGGATTACGTTAAAGACGCGGTCCGCATTAGCGATAAACTGTACGAACGATAATAAAAAAAAAAGAATACGGTTTTAAAAATGCGGCATAAAGTAATAAGGTTAACTAAAAAAAAGGCCAAATAGTAACCTATTACGGCTTACGAAACGTATTTAAACCTTATAAATTTTAATGCAAAAGCTGCTTATTAGTAATAAAAGTAGCAAAAAAAGCAAAAATAAAACCCGAAAAGCGGGAAGTGTTTTAAATATAACTAAGCTAATTATATAAAAGTTAATTGCTTTTAGCGAAATAGTAACCGATAAATAGCAAGCTTTTAACGAACGCAAAAAGGCTTAACATAAAAAGGATTATATTTTAAAATAACGTTTAGCTAAACGGGTTGCTACAACGAGCTATATGCTATATACTAATTTAATAAAAAGGTTACCGAATGGTATCCCCGGAAATTATAAAACATTTGTATATTTAAAACTACGAAACTCGAATACGATAGCGAAAGAAAATAGCGGATCGTTTCCGAACTCGAAAATTCGGGGAGGAAAACGATACCGCCTTTTATGGGATTTAAAAAGAAGCAATTTTAATAAGCGACGCGGAAAAAGGAAAAGCCCGAAAAAAGCTTTTAAGCTAAACACACCTTTTCCGAAAGTTAAAGGATTTTAATACCGACGTTAAAATGGATTAAAGTGGTTAAAACTTAAAAACGGCCGAATTTTAAAAACGAGCGAAAAGCTCGAACGGCGGAACTTTCGTATTTATAATTCGCGAAAAGCAGGCAAGCTAAAAAGGCTAATACGCTTTTACGCTTTTCGATATTTCGGTGTGTTTTTAAAACGTTAAGGTTTTAAAATACTTAAATGGCCCGTTATATTACGCTATTTTAGCGAACGAAAACGACGGTTAACTTTTATTGTAATTTAACGACCAATAGGAAGTTAAATATATTAGTTATAAGTTTAACAACGTAAACGAGCTAAAATAAATTGCGTTAAAACTTAAAAACCATTTTAATATCGATACGAAATATTTTAAATATTTATACCTTTTTTAAGTAAAATGCATTTACGGGAAATGCAAATTCCATTTACGATTTAAATTTAAATACGATTTTTTTTACGGAAATTGGAAAACGAGTTTAAAATTAAGCCCCGTTTGGCATTCCAATTGCCACGGTAAAAGTTAACCCGAATTGGCAGGTTTACCGCAATTTTTAAACTTAACGAACGGTATTTAATACTATGTGTTATTAAAACGCTCGATTAAGAGAAATGCGAAACTACGAAATGCAAAAAACATATAATATAAAAAGCGGAAGCTTAGCATTAGGGGATTATATAAGCGTATATCCTGTTCGACCCGGATAAAAAACGAACGTACGGTATTCGTTTTTTTTTACTAAAAAATTAAAAAACTACCCGAGCGAAAAGCACAAAGTGGAAAAAAAGGAAAAAAACTAGTAAAAACTTTTGTAATAGTAAAATCGAGTTAATCGTACGATTTATTAACATTTCGAATGGAATATTAAAAAAAAGGTTAAAATGGTAATCGATTGCGAAGCATAAAGCGATTACGTATCGTTATAAGCGGTTAAACGGTATAAAATTCCTATAAAACGGAAACGTTAACCATATTAATTTAAAACGGTCGAAAAAATACTTATCGCTTATAATAAAAAATAAATCGACCGAAAAACGCAATTAGTAACATTACGTACCCGGAATGGGGAAAACGTTACTATTATATTAAATAAGCTAAATATAAAAAAAGGAAATGTAATTTTCGGAATTTTATAGTTTAAAAAAAATAATTTACGGATAAATTGGGCTGCCGGTTAAATTTAATAGGAAAAGCTACGAATAATTAAAACGGTTTACTAATTACGAACTTTAAACTATAAGCATAAAAAGCAACGAAAAAAGTTATAACGGCAATAGGATTTGGCAATCCATTTTCGTATTTAATATTAACAAATATACAATTATCCAAAGTGGAAAGCGATTAAAACGATTAAACTAATATTAAAAAACGGTTCGCGAATATTCCGGAAAAATATTATAAATACGAGAAATTATTTCGGAAAAACTTAAAAACGGTATTTCCTAAATATAAACCGTTCGATTTAAAAATTAAATTTAAATTAAAAACGTAGTTTAAATATTAAAAGTTATACCAGCTTAGCCTTTAGCAATAAAAGGTGTTAAAAAAACAGCTAAAGGAAAACTTACGAAAAAGATATATTAAGCTTTTCGATTTTCCAATAAAACACGGGATTTTATAAAAAAGAAGAAAAAACGGGACGGAACGAATATGCGTTAATTACCGCTTCGCTAAACGAGGTTACGATAAAAAATCGGTATTTTTTGCTTTTTATTAACGAATTGCGCGATAAGCTCGGCAAAGCTTAGTATTTTACAGCTTTGGATTTACGGAAAGCTTATAGCTTAATACGGATTAAAAAAAGCTAAAAATGGCTTATAACTTTTAAAATAAAGTTTAAATACTACGAGTTTTTAGTAATAACTTTTAGGTTTATTAACGTACTAATTACGTTTTAAAGGATAATTAATTATATATTGCGCGAATATTTTAACGTTTTTATTTTCGCGTATTTAAACGATATTTTAATTTTTTTAAAAACGATAAAAAAGTATAAGCAGCACGTATATAAGGTGTTTTAAAAACTGCTTAGCGCAAAACTTTTTGTTAAACCAAAAAAATGCGAATGGCATTCGCAAAAAATTGCTTTTTTAAAATTCGTGGTTATACCCGGATAAGTTTGCATAAATCTTAAAAAAATCGAAAAAGTTAAAAAATGGCTTATATTTAAAAACGTTACGAAAATATAAAAGTTTTTAAAGTTTTTAAACTTTTATAAACGGTTTATCCGTAATTATAGCAAAATCGCTATATTATTTACGAATTTTACAAAAAATAACTACCAGTTTTATTAGGAAAGGTAAAAATAAAAAGCTTTTAAGCAATTACAAAACGCCGTATTAAAAAACCAATATTAGCATTTTTAAATTTAAAAAAACCTTTCGAAGTTAAAACCGACGCGTCGAATTACGCAATTAGCGGCTAATTTAAACAACGAAACGACCAAAAACGGTTATACCTTTATACGTTCTTTTTATAAAAGTTAAACGGACCGAAGTTAAACTATTAAATCCACGATAAAAAACTTTTAACGATAATTCGAGCATTCGAAAAATGGCGGCTATATTTTTATAAAACAAAGCATTAGGTTATAATATATACGGATTATAAAAACCTAACGCATTTTATTGTAAGCAAAAACCTAAATAAATAATAAATTCGTTAAAACGAGTTTTTGCAAAACTACGACATCCGGATCGAATACCGGAAAAGGTCGAAAAACGGCCGGGCGGACGCCTTAAACCAACGACCGAACTATTAAATTGCAATACCTAAAAAAACACGAGTAATTTTAGCGGAAAAACCAAACGGATTTTTGGTCCCGGCATAAAAGATGCTCGCTAAAACGGTCCGGTAAAAAAAAGTTTAAACCCTAAAAAAATTTAACAAATTTATAACCAGTTAATACACGGCTACTAAAACTAAAGAAAATTTGAAAACGGTTATAACAATACCACGGGTTCGTAAAAACCGGGTTAAAATACAAAACGCAATAAAAAATTGCGAAAGCTATGCTAAAAACAAAGCTAACAGGTATAAACCGTATAGGTTATTACAACTTTTGCTAGTACCGAACAAAGCGTGGCAAAAAGTTACCATAAATTTCGTTATTAAACTTTTTTAATCCAAAAAACCGATAACGAAAGTAAAGTACGACAATGTATTAGTAATAATGGATAAGCTTACTAAGTACGCTTTGTTTTTACCATATAAAAAAGCAGCGACGTTATAAAGCTAGCGTACGTTTTTATTAAGCACGTAATAGCGGAATACGGTATGCTAAACCGCCTAATTACGAAAAAAATAAGCTATTTATAAGCAAGTTTTGGAAAAGGCTTACGAATAAGCTAAAAGCTAAATACTTTTTATTTACGGCTTACCATTTTTAAACAAATGGAAAACGGAACGAACGAATTAAACCATAAAGCAATATTTACGTTATTACGTTAATTATAAATAAAACGATTAAATATAACTATTTCCTATAGCTTAATTCGCTTATAACAGTTTAATTTAAAAAGCATAAAAATTACACCGTTTTATACGAACTACGGTTTACGCTAAAGCGTATAAGGAATTAAAATAGGAAAACATGCTTTAACAGCGGAAATACAAATAACGGAGCTTATTAAACTGCATAAATACTTTTAAGCAAAGCTAAAAAAGCTACGGCACCGTATAACTACTTAAGCAAACAAAAAAAGATCGAAAAACCGACTTTTAAAAAAGGGAATAGCGTTTATCTTTTTCGACGAAATATTAAAACAAAACGACCGAGCGATAAGCTAAACCATAAAAAACGGGAACCTTTTAAAATATTAAAAAAGGTTTCGAACGTAAACTATAAATTTCGACTACCGCTAACCATAAAATCCCACCCGGTTTTTTATGTTTCCCTATTTAAATTAGCGTTACCGGCTTTAAAAGCGACGAGTTAGTGGAAGTTAACCCAAAACAAAAAGTACGAAGTCGAAAAAATCTTAAACTATAAGCTAAAAAATAAGCTTAAAAAGTACCTAATTAAGTGGAAAAGGTACGGCCACGAGGAAAACACGTGGAAAAAAAAAACTAACCTTGTAAATTGCTAAAAAGCTTTAGCGGGGTACCGATAAAAGCACTTATAGGAAGTTAGCAAAAGGAAAAAGTTTTAAAAAAAAAGTCCGACACCGTTAAACTTCTTTTTAAACGGTCGTGCTAAGATTCGAACCCGAAACCTCGGCAAAAGACCAAGCTACGCCTAATGCGCTATAAAACCTAAAAAAGTTGTTAAAAAAAGTTACAATTTTACCTTGGTTAAAAAGGGCAAACAGGTTTAAGTTAAGATTAAACTTCGGACGCTTGCTAGCCGAAGGAAAAGGAAAAAGCCGCGGATAGCTTAAATTGTAAAGAGCCCGGCGAGCCTCCCGGTCGGCCTCCTCCCGCTCGACACGCTTTAATTCCTTTACAGCGTTAATGCTACGACGAATTGCACGCATTTTCTTTTTAAACCACACTTTTTTTTGTTTTCGCAAACGCTTTAGCTTGTTATTTAAAGCACGGCGTTCGTTGTTTAAGGCGCGACGTTTTCTTCCACCGCTTTAACCTTCGCTTTTATTTGCTGGTATTAAAAGCCGATAAAACGAAGCTGCTCGCGAAAAACCCAAAATGTCGCAATTTGTGCGGTTCCGACCGAGGCACTTTACGCATCGAAAGGAGTTTTAAAAAAAGGCCTCGCACTTTTTACGCTTTAAAACCTCGTAATAGAAGAGTAGTAAAAGGCATTTTAATAAAAAAAAGACGATTTAAGCAAGTAGGTCTTTGCGCTAAAGAGTTTTTTTCGCAAAAGGACGTTTTCGCACCCGACCGAATATTTTGTTAAAATAAAAAAAGGATAAAAGATAGTAAAAAAGGAAAGTACTTACTATTAACAAAAGGCGGGGCGATAAAAGTGGCCAAAAAGCCTTAGCCTAAAAAAGGGGACCTAATGTTACGACTAGTATGCAAGCCCTAAAGCGGCAAGACGGAAAGGGTTTTAAACGGTAACCTTGCCCCGCACTCGAACACGTGGAGTTACGTAATTACAGCTGGATTTTTAAATTTGTGTTAAAAACCACAAATCTATAAAGCCAGCTGGATTTTTAAATTTATGTCCGAGGGACCACAAATCCACAAATCCAACCCGTTATAAAGCAAAAGGCAGCGTATATATAAAGGATGGATTTCTTACTGTTTTAGGTAGCTTTAACTAAAGTTTCGGCATTATTAACCTAAGTTAGCTCCTAAACATCCCCTGAGGCAAGCAATTAGATTGTCTTTTTAAATTACGTGTTCCCCTGTTTACCAGCCTTAGCGATATTGTCCTCCACCCCCGAGGTGCCCTATTTTAAAAGCAAACCCTTGATTGTAACAAGCCGTACACGGTTGTACGTGCCGGTCGTCGTTTATTTTCCCGCCATCGAAGGCATTTATCGGCCTGGGCGCAATTGCGGGCTACGTAAAAGCCGTGGCAGCTAAAGGTGTGCTGGGTAACCGGCGGGTATCGTTATACGCGGCGTGAAAAAAAGTAATCCTTTAAAGCCTAAACTTTGCCATTTGCGTATAAGGGATATAATCCACGATATACGCTTTTAATAGTCGACGCCCCTCGAAAGGCTTAACGTTACCGGTTTATGCTTTATTTTAAGCTTCCATTTCCTTTCGAACCAGTTTATCTAATACCGGGACGCATTGTTTAAACCGTTGGTTAAAAAGGTAAGCAGCCGGAAATTACGTAATTGTACCAAATTTCGGGCTTTTCGATCCTTTTGACGTTATATAAACGGCCTAGTTCGAATCGGTACTGCAAAAGCCGGTTTTAAATATCGGCCGTTTTTGCTTTTAACACGAACCCGGTAAAAGATTAATACGCCTTCGAATATCGGCCGTCGTAAACGGCAGGTTTTTGCTATTAGCAAAAGCTTTGCGAATGCTAAAACCCGTTTATTGGTTAGCCTAAGCCTGCCGTTTTTCCAGGATTTTAACAAACACCCGGAAGTCAGCTTTAAAGCTTATTAGTAGGCGGGGTGCCCGGGTAGTTTAGGGCGTACGGCCTCGAAAAAGCCTGTGCGGGTTGTTAGGGTTGTTAGTGGCCCCCGGGCCACCAACGCGTAAATGGCCGGGGGCGCGCGTTGCGGGAGCTCCGGGGCCCCGTATAGGCTTTTTCCTTTTCGGCCGACGTAGGTAAGCCGAAAAGGGCTTATTTAGCGTATTTGATAAAGCAATTTTTCCAGCCGTTGGCTTCGGGGATTGCTTCCGCTGGAAAGGAAACAATTGCCGGCGTCGATAAATCGGGCTAACGTGGCGCAAATTAGGGCCGTTTGTTATTATTTGCGGCTGTAGCTCGCAATAATTTCCTTCGCGGCCGCCGCGGCCGACCCGACAGGTGGGCGCGTACGCCGGCGTTGGGGGAGGGGGGAAAGGGCACCTGTGCCGGTGCTGCCGTCGTGGGAGCCTTTTTAGCCCTAATCGGGCCCTGTTGGGTGTTGCTAATTCCGCAACGGGGACGGCGTAGTCGGGTGCGCTAACGCGCGGGGGGCCCGGGTGGCAGCGACGCGTTTCCTCCAGGCCGTTGGGCCGACGAGGAGGGCGCGCGCCACCCTATTGGCCAAAGGGGGGGCTGTTGGCAACGGCATGTTGCCGTCGCCAGCGCCGTTGGCGGGCGTGGTTATTGGTGTTGGGTCGCTAATTGGCGGGTGCTAAGGATTTGTATGCAATTTGGCAGTGTGCACTAACAGCGCAATGCCAAGAATTGGTGAATTCGAGGAAGGTTGTCCCACGCCTTAAGTGCAGGTGGCCCGAAGATGTGTGTTACTTTGTGGTAACGCATTGCGGCCGACGACTCGGCAGATGCAGCGTCGACAGGATGCTGACTCGACTGTTTGCCTTGTTAAGTCGCTTGCTGGGCGGGTGCTGACATGGCCGTTGGAATGAGTGAGTGAGTGAGTGAGTATATTTAACGTCAGTAAGTCGGGATCTACCAGTCCCTGCCTCCCAAGGGGCATATGACGTGCTAGCGCTACCTAAGCTAAACATTAGGCTACATGTTGCTATCCGGCGGCTAGCAGAATTAAACCCGAAGGCACACGAAGGTCGGGCCGCGTTCCAGCGCTCCTTGTTAGTGAGCGGGCAATCGGCGGTAGGGCGTATATATATACGCCAGGGCGTTGTAAAGCGCTGCGGGTGGTAGTAGTGCGTTCGGCCGGCGAGTATGCCGGTAAAGGGGTGGGGCCGGGTTTTAGGCTGGAAGGTCCTCGGGACCCCCAGGGCCCGGCCGGAGGTGCGGGGGACCAACGAGCCTACTGTTAGTCCTGGTGGTACAAAGGAAAAAGGTAAAAGGTGTAGGAGAACAAGGAAAAGGATGTATGCGGGCTTTTTAGGCCTGTTGTTATCGTCCAGCGATAGTGTAATAATTGGTAGCTTCGGCGAACGAAGCAAAAAGGAAAGGCTTTTGAAGTAGCCGTTTCCAATATCCGGGCCTGTCGGAAGCCGGGGAGGGGTCCGCTATAGGCCATTTATTTTCTGCCGTTTTAGCCAACCTGCAAAATACAGGGTGGGAAGGGGATTTGTTTCTTCCGCAGCGGCACGGGTTATCGTCTTCGTGCTGGAACTTTCGGTGGTACCAGTCGAAATCCCCGTGACCGGTGCGTGCGGCTATTAGCCGTTGCAGTACCCTCCGGTGCAGCTGCAACGCTTCGGGCGTATGTTGTGGTGCCGGCGGGAGGCCTATAGCCTTATACCGATCCGGAAAGTTGTCCTTAAACCATGCGTTCCGGGCGTCCCGGGCCGTTTTCCGGGCTAAAGCCTTTACTCCGGCCACCGTTGGTTTAAAATGTTGGGGTATTGGCAGGGCCGATCCCAACTTTGCTTCGGCGTTGCCTTTTCGTTTCCGGGGATTCCCATATGGCCCGGGGACCAGCGTACGTATACCTGGTGTTTATCCATAAGGCAATGGATTTCTTTAAAGGCCCTTGTGAACTATCAGGGGCCGTGCTTAAACAGCCGTTGGCCGCCGAGGTGTTATCGAGGCACAAGTGGAAAGTGCAATTGCGGAAGCTCCAAACGGCTTTACGGAGGCCCATCCGGGCCCCTTCCGCCTCGCCGTCGAATACTTCCGCGGGATGCGCCAGCCGGCCGTGCCCGGAAAGTTTGCGTTGGCCGGCTTGGTATATTACCCAGCCGTATCCAACTGCTCCGTTCTCTGCTTTGGACCCGTCGCTATATATTATAACGTCGGTGGGTGGGAGGGTGCAAAGCCACGCCGTAAATGCTTTAGCGGCTGCTTGCTTTTCTTGTATGGCCACCGTAAGCCCCGTATATTTATAAGGGAGGTAGGCCGGGCGGGTGCAAGCCGGAAGAAGTCCGGCCGTCCTTTGCAAGGAGGTTGCAAGCCTGCCGGGTAAGCCTGCCCTAGGCCCTCGGGCGTTAAGGGCCGGCTTGGCCGCTGCGGCCAGGGGGTGTTCTTCCGGAACCGTATTTATACGGGCCGCAAAACGGAGGCGGGCTTGTTCCAAAAGCGCCTGGGCGCCTGGGATGCCGGATTCGTAATGCAATGCGTTTATCGGTGTGGTTTTCCAAGCTGGGACCACTGCCTTAAGGGACGCGGTTAAGGCTTTATCGACCCGATCGATTAAATGGCCTTGGCGGATAATTTGCTGTTGTGCCGGCTTGTACGGGTGTGGTTTAGTTTTACCCCTATACCATACCTCGGCCCCGTATAAAGCCGTAGGGATTATAACCGTTGTGACGGCTTTGTAAACCGAATGTGCCGGTATCCCCCTATCGAATTCGTAAGCCTTCGGAGGTGGTTGGCAACGCTTTGGGCTTTTGCAGCCCTGTTTTCCACGTGGGCTTTAAAATTAAGCCTTTGGTCGAAAAGGACCCCTAACCACCGTAAAGCTCCTGTAGCTTGTTGTATGGTAAGGCCCTCCGCCGTAACCGCTGGGGTTGTGGGATTTCTCCGTTGGAAAAATGCATAAGCTCGCACTTCCCCGGGTCGAAAGCAACCTTATTAGCCCTGCCCCAACGTAGGATTTCCGTAACCGTAGCCCCTGCTTTACGGGAGCACTCCTCCGGAGTGCTACCCGTTACGCAAATGCCTATATCGTCCGCGTATCCGTACCTAATCGCTTTTGCTTTGGGTAGGATTTCGGCCATATAAAGCATAAATAGGACCGGTAACGCCGGTAACCCTTGGGGTAGCCCGCAGTCCGGGGAAAAAGGGGGTGCCGTGGCGTCCTCCAAACGCACTTTAACCACCCTGTTTCCTGCAAAAATAATACCCATCGTACTAACGTTGGATCCCAGCCTTGGTTTAAAAGCCTTTAAAGGAGCCTCCGGCGAAGTACGGCGTCGAAAGCCCCTTGTACATCCATGGTAACGAGGGCGGCCGTTTTATGCTTTTGGAAGGCCCGTTCCACCTCGTGGGCCACGCATGCCGTTAAATCGATGGCGGCCTTTTTCGGGGTAGCCCCGGCGTGTTGCGGGGCTATAAGCCCGTGTTGTAATGCGAGGGATGCCATCCGCGAAGCCACCAGCGTTCCAGCCCTTTCCCTAAGCACGGGAGTAAAGCTATCGGGCGGTAGGATTTTGGGTCCGTTAAATCCGTTTTATTCGGCTTTTTCAGCATAACCACTTCCGCTGTGCGGAAAGGGGCTGGGTGGTGCCCGGCCCTAAGGCAAGCCTCGAAAAGGGCCCTAACGTATTCCCCTATTGCCGGCCACGCCGCTGTAAGTAGCTTAACCGTTAGGGAATCGACGCCCGGGGCCGTGTTTGCCGTGCCAACGGTGCACTTCCGGCATTCCTTTAAAGGGACGTGGGGGTCCCACGGGAGTTGTGCGGTCCCTTGGGTAGCCCTTTGCTGTAACGGGTCCTCCTGTAAGTCGTCCTCCGCCGTAAACCTACGGAGGATCTTGCGGCCTAATGCTTCCGCTTTATCCCCTGGGGCTATTATAACCTCCCCGTTAATATTTAACGGGGGAAGCCGTATAGCGGGTGTAAGTTTATGCCACTTTACAGCACGGTATAGCGCTTTCGGGGAATCCATTTCCTCCAGCACGCTGGCCCAATGCTGTCTTTTAGCCGTCCGAACCGTTGCTTTTAAAGCACGGGCTTCGGCCGTAAAAGGCCCGCCGTTTCCCATAGCTTTTGCAAGGTCCCGTTGGGCGTTGGCGCACTTTTCGTTCCACCAGGGTTGGCCTTTTCTTTTGGCTTTAGGCCCCCGGCCGAAAGCCATTAACGCATTTTTAATAAGTTTGTTAATGCTTCGGCCGCTTTATCCAGGTGTTCCGCAGTGCCTGGGTTTGTAAGTGGTGGCAAGTTGCCGGCCCCCGTTGCTACCGCGTTTGCGAAAAACGGTAGTTTATCGTCTGGTAGCGTAATACGCCGGCAGTCCGGAACGAAGTTATTGCGGTTAGGAATTTCGATCCGTATCGAGCGGTGGTCCGAATCGGTTGCTAGCGAAGGGTCGATTTCCGCTGTTGCTAAAGGGGCGTTGGAAAAGGTAAGATCCAAAACGCCCCCGTCGTTGTGCGTAGGTTGGCCTGGGTCGGTAAGTAGGAGGAGGTTATAGGTATTAGCCCATTGGGCTATATCCTGGCCCCTATTCCTATTACCCTTAACCGGATCCCACGCCGGGGACCCTGCGTTAAAATCTCCAGCTATAATGCATTTTGCCGTTGGGCGCCAACGTAGTAAAAGGTCCAACGAGGGTTCCGAAGGGTCCCCTGGAGGCCTATATACGTTAACGAAGGTGCACCTGGCGACGGTAAGCCAAAGGATGTCCCGGGTGTTGCCTGCCGGCCGGTCCGCTACGGGCCGAAGCCCCGGGTCCTTCCGTACGTAAGTTATTACCCGAGGCCTGGTTTGGTGGTCGTGCCAGCTATTTACCGGAGTAAATAGCTCGTACGACGGGTGGGTGCAAAGCATAAGCTTCCCTTTCCACGCGCTAGGGGGGCTCCTGCATTAGCACCACGTCGATATTTTGGCTCCAAGATAGTTGGAGTAAAGTAGCCCCCGCCTCCCAGCTACGTCGAACGTTCGCTTGGGCGGCGGTTAAAGCACGGCGTTCGGGGCGAAGCCCCGGGCGCCGGGCCCTATTGCCATGCGTTTGTTGTATCCGGTTGGCTGCTGGCATACGTAAAAGCGGCGTTGGTGTATTGGGGGCTTTGGCCCTAAGGTTGTTGGCCGGCGGTACCGTCGGTTTCCTCCAGGGGGTTTCCGGTTATTTCGATAGCCCCTTCGGGCTCGGGGAGGTCCAGTTCCATATCCGCCAGTACTTCGTATTGGTTGTTAGAACTAACCCTAAGCCTTTTGGCAGGGTGCCTTCCCTTGCCGGCCGTACGGGCCGCGCCCTCGGGGGCCAGCGGATCTGCCGGGCTTACCTCGGCAGCGTCGGCGGTGGCAGCAGCGGCAGGAACGGCGGCGGCGGGGGGGTAACGGAAGCAGCGGCGTTACCGGTACCGGCCGCGGGATTGGCATTAGCGGTAACGGTTACAACGGAATTGTCCGTAGTAACCGCGGTTGCAGGAAGGGCGTTGGCGGTGGCGGCCGCGGCGGCCGCGGCGGTGGCGGCGGCAGCGGCGGCTTCCACCTTTTTACCGCCGCCCGGTAGCTTGTGCCCCTAATTTCCTAACCGCGCCTTTTTCCCCACGGGTTAAATGCTTTAGCACTCCGTTTACCCGTACAGGCTTTATAGGGCAGTTCGGGTGGTCGGCTGGGTACGGGCCCGAACAGTTTGCGCATTGCGGAAGGGCCGTGCACGGCGATGCGTGCCGGCCGTCGTTTACTTTCCCGCACCGGAGGCACCTATCGGCCCGGGCACAGTTGCGAGCCACGTGAAAGCCGTGGCAGCCGGGGGTATGTTGCGTAACCGGCGGGTGTCGTTGTACGCGGCGTGAAAAAGACGTAATCCCCCAAAGCCTGAACCCGGTTACGCGCGTGTAAAAGGATATAATCCATGATATACGCCCTTGGTAATCAGCGCCGGCCCCGGAGGGCTTAACGCTTACTGGCTTTAGCCCTGTTTGGGCTTCGACTTCCTCCCGGACCAGCTCTTCCGATACCGGGACGCTTTGTCCGAGGCCGTTCGTTAAGGACGTGGGGCATCCGGAAATCACGTAGTTAAACCAGATTTCGGGCTTTTCGATCCTTTCGGCGTTATATAAACGGCCTAATTCGGATCGATGCTGCAAAAGCCGGCTTTGGATATCCGCCGTTTTTGCTTTTAGCACGAACCCAGTAGGGGTTCGATAAGCTTCCGGGACGTCGGCTGTCGTAAACGGCAGGTCCCTGCTATCGGCAAGGGCTTTGCGAATACTAAAGCCCGTTTGTTGGTTGGCCCAAGCCTGTTTTTCCTCCGGGATTCTAACAAAAACCCGGAAATCGGCTTTGGGCCGGGCGGGAGGGCGGGGCTCCCGGGGTGCACGGTTTTTTAAAGCCTGTGCGGGTTGCTGGGGCTGCTGGAGCCCTGTTCGGGCCGCCGCCGCGTAAGTGGTCGGGGGCGGGCGTTGCGGGTTAGGCGCGTAAGGTTCCGGGGCCCCGTAGGGGTTTCTTTCCCTTTGGGCCGGCGTTGGCAGGCCGAAAAGGGCTTGTTTGGCGTATTCGATAAAACAATCCTTCCAGCCGTTGGCTTCGGGGATTGCCTCCAGTGGGAGGGAAGCGATGCCGGCGTCGATAGAGCGGGCGAGGGTTGTGCAAATTAAAGCCGTTTGCTGTTGCTTGCGGCTGTAACTCGCAACAATTTCCTCCGCGGCCGCCGCAGCCGACCCGAGGGGTGGGCGCGTAGGCCGGGGGTGGGAAGGGAGGGGAAAAGAAAGGAAAGGGGCACCTGTGCCGGTGCTGCCGTCGTGGGTGCCTTCCTGGCCCTGAACGGGCCCTGTTGGGTGTTGCGAATTCCGCAACGGGGACGGCGTCGGTGGTCGGTGCGCTGACGCGCGGGGGGCCCGGGTGGCAGCGACGCGTTCCTCCGGGCCGTTGGGCCGACGAGGAGGGCGCGCGCCACCCTATTGGCCGAAGGGGGGGCTGTTGGCAACGGCATGTTGCCGTCGCCAGCGCCGTTGGCGGGCGTGGTTATTGGTGTTGGGTCGCTAATTGGCGGGTGTTAAGGATTTGTATGCAATTTGGCAGTGTGCACTAACAGCGCAATGCCAAGAATTGGTGAATTCGAGAAAGGTGCATGGCCGTTGGAATGAGTGCATTCCAAACAACAAATCCAGATCACACGCGCGTTAATCAGCAGGCGGCTCCAGATGAATTCAATTCCACCGTTGCAACGCAGCCGGAGAAACCGAATCGAGCTGGAGCTGGGATCCTTGCCGGTGTGTGCAAACGCCGGCTGAGATGCTGGGCCACGTGCGATTCGGACTTGTTAGTTCACACGGTGCGGCCGTGGCTACCGTCGGCTGGACTCGGCGCAATGCCGTCATGGCTTGCAGGGGTGCAGCCCACCACCAACGGCCGCTCCTTCCGAGCTGACCGCTTATCGTATTTGCGAAAAGCTTTACTTGCAAAGGAACAACAACTTTGTTAATTTGCATGGCCGGCCATTGGCGACCACAGGCCTGCATTAATTATGGGTGATTTCGGTGAAAAATTTGGCGTATCCAATGGGTTTTGATAATGTACTATTTAACCCGCTATTTACGTGCTGGATAACATATTGTATGTGCTTAATAAACGACCCCTAAACTTAAAACGCCCGACCGAGCTTTCCCCTTCCTCGTCCCTTTTTTTTTCCCCCCGGCTGGCCAAGGTTCGGTTTAGCGGCCATAGGGACTTTGGAAGGCGTGATGTAGCCGGGGGACTTTTAGTTAAAGCGTTTAATTAGGGCGTCGACGGCGACGTCGTCGGTCGAGCGCTTGGGTTTCCTGGACCCGCGCTTGCCCCTGCCAAAATCACCAACGACCTGCGGCTGGCCGAGGTGCGGTCTAGCGGCCATGGGGACTTTGGAGGGCGTGATGTAGCCGGGGGAGTTTTCGTCGAAACGTTTGATTAGGGCGTCGACGGCGACGTCATCGGTGGAGCGCTTGGCCGTGGGGCCGTAGCAGCGGCCAGACACTTGGGCGCAGACCCGGGTTTTGGACTTAACGACCTGGGGCATGCCCGAGGGGTCGCGCATGGAGCGGTCGGCCGGGCGGGGGTGGCGACGACCTGGGTTGCGAGGAGGGCCGCGGCGAGAGCCGTGGCCGCGGCGTTGGTGAAGTACATAGTTGGGTTAAGTTGGAGGGGCGTTCAAAAAGAGAAGAGAGACAAAGGAAAAACAAAAAGGAAAAAAAAGCAGACAAAAGGAAAAGGGTGTTGGCGGTGGTGGTGAGAAGGGAAAGCTTGGAGGAGCTGCTGGGTCGGTCGGGGGCATATTTATCTCTGTCGGGCCTCTCGGCGTCTCTCCGTCTCGACAGCGTCAAGTTGCTTCCATGTTGCCGTTCTTGGACACGGCCGGTCGCCAAGGCCCAGGAATAAAGAATAGAGAACAGGCGCCGGGTGTCGAAACGCATCGACTGGGGGCTCTGCTGGCTTTGCTGCGGGTGTTTACACCAAAAGTGCCCAAAACGGCAGGCCGCTGGGGGTGGATGCCAGCCCGACTCGAAATGCCAGCGCATTAACCCCAAAATGGCACGACGGTCGACGGCCTAAGCCCTGGGCCTTTGTTTTTGCCCAAAAGGAACTGCCATTTATAAACCTCAACTATTAATGCAATGCCTTTGTGTTTACATACCGCTACCCCAGACTCGCCGCCACCGACGATCCCTTGACGACACGACCCGCCGCCTCAGCCGCCACGCCGCCCGTCCGGCGCCAGCAGGTCGTCGACAAAGCCCATGCGCTCGCGGCGCTCGTCGCTGACGCGCGCGTACTCGAGCAGCAGCCGCAGCACGTAAACCAGCATGTTCTCGCGCCGCCACTCGCGCCCCGCGGCCATCTTTTCGGCCTGCGCGTCGTGCGCGAACGCCCGCGCGCGCTGCCCGCCCCCCGGGGGTCCGCGTAACCGACAAAATACTCCATAATGGCGTGCAATCGCCCATGCGCGCGTTATAGGCACAAAATGCGCCGCGCCACCAGCCCGCTATCGTGCCACTCGCGGAACATCGTGGCTTAACGGGCAGGCTGGTGCTGCGCAGGAACGATAGGTACCGCCCGCTGAAGCTGTTGCCGTCCACGGCTCTGGCCGTCTCGCCCGGACGAGTGCCGCCTGCTGGTGTCGCTGTCGCCGTCGCCGTCGCCGTTTTTCTTCCTCCTTCTTTCGTCCTCGGCGAACCGCAGCTGCGTCGCGTTGTTTATGGCCACGAAACGGTGCCGCTGGAACCCGCGCCAGTTATCCTCCAAAGGCCGGCCGCCCGTCGCGACGCCGCGCCAGAACGCCCGGCTGTGCTTCATGTCCCACGGCATGTCCGCCGCCGACCCCTGCCCGGCCTCGAACCGCTCGTCGCGGCTCCAGTACATGGGCGCCGGCAGGAGGATCTCGTTGTTAATCCCGAGCTTGCTGCCGCCGAACAGCGGGAACAGCGTTTTGGTTAACGCCACCGACAGCGGTTCGATGAAGGAGCCGTGCAGGCCCCGCATGTCGGGCTGGTGGCACGGCGAAGTCGCCAGCGTGGTGGTGAGACTTAAAAAGCCTTCGCAGCGGCGATTTTTTCAGTGTGCATCTTATGCAAAATAAAAGTGCATATAATAAACCAAATTGGCTTAATATTTATTTTTGTTAAACTAGTAGAAAATTTATTAATCGTTGGGAAAAATAACGCTTTCCGTTTCGCCGCTGCTAATAAAAGCGATTATATATTTATATTAAACGATAGCGAACAATTTGCTACTGTATTAAAAAATTCCGCAAATATAAAAAATAATTTAAAAAGAAGTTAAATATAAAGCTTTTAAAATAAACCGTTCGATTATGAAATTAAGCTTAAAATAAACGCTTAATTAAAATACGAAAAGTTATACCTGCTTAACTATTAATAATATGAAGTGTTAATATAACAGTTCAAATTTTTTTAAAAAAAGGATTTATTTAAAAGTTAAAGTTACTAGTTAAACACGGAATCCTATTTATACTGAAAAAAACGAACGACGAACGCATATATGTCGATTACAAAGTATTAAGTAACGGTACGGTAAAAAATCAGTATTTTTTACTTTTAATCGGTAAATTTAAAAATAAGCTCGGCAAAGCACGCATATTTATAACGTTGGATTTGCGAAAAGCATATAACCTAGTTAGGATTAAGGAAAAAAACGAGTGGAAAACGGCGTTTCGAACCCGAAAAAAGGTGTTTAAATTACTAGTAATATCTTTTAATTTTACTAACGCGCCGGTTATTTTTTAAAGCTTAATCGGCTATATACTGCGAAAATACCTGGACATTTTCGTTATAATATATTTCGACGACATTTTTATATTTTCGAAAAGTAAAAAGGAACATTAAAAACATATAAAAAAGGTATTTTAAAAGCTGTAAAACGCAAAGCTTTTAATAAAATTAAAAAAACACCGGGTATATTTAGGAAATTACCTTTTTAAAATACGTTATAAAGCTAAAAAAGTTAACATAAAGCTAGTTAAAATATAAAAAGTCCGAAAATGGCTAATATTAAAAAACGTTTAAAATGTTAAAAGCTTTTTGGGTTTTTTAAACTTTTATAAAAGGTTTATTAAAAATTTTGATAAAAAAGTAACACCGTTTATTAATTTAACTAAAAATAGCACTTAGTTTAAACGGATTAAAGTTAAGCAATTAGCTTTTAAGCTATTACGGGATGCAATATTGCAAAAAACAGTACTATTAATGCTAAATCCCGACAAACTTTCGAAATTAAAACTAACACTTTTAATTACGCTATTAAAAAATAGTTAAGTTAGCGAAACGAGCAAAAAAAGCTGCACTTTTTATGCTTTTTTTTCGGAAAACTTAACGGTTTAAAGTTAAAACACCAAATTTACGACAAAAAATTACTAGCGATAATTCGAGCGTTTAAAAAAATGGAAAATGTATTTACGTAAAGCAAGCCACGAGGAATAATATATATAAACCATAAAAACTTAACACATTTTACTATAAGCAAAAATTTAAATAAACGATAAATTAAATGGAATATATTTTTAACGAATTTAACTTTAAAATTATATACCGAAAAAAATCCGCAAACGAATAAGCGAACGCTTTTAACTTATAAACGAATTACAAAATCGAAATACCAAAAAAACACGTACTATTTTAACTCGAAAAAACGAATAATACATTAATACTAGCATACCGAGGGTTAGCAACCGTAATAATAAGCGAATTTTCAATATTAAAAACAATCCAAAAGTTTATAACCAAATGGTATACGGCTATTAAAAAGTAACTAAAATATGGAAAAAAAACTTTAATAGCATTATAAATTTACAAAAACCAAAGCAAAAGTATAAACCGTAATAAAGGATTGCGAAACTTATGCAAAAATTAAAAACAGCAAATATAAGCTTTATAAGTTATTACAACTGCTACTAGCGTTTAGCGAAATATAACAAGTAATTATTATAAATTTTATCGTTAAACTACCAAAATTTAAAAAACTTTTAACAAAAGTACGGTATAACAATATACTGGTAATTGTAAATCGATTTACTAAATATGCGTAGTTTTTATTTTATTAAAAAAGCAATAATATACCAAATTTAATTTACATGTTAAACGAATTAAACATTAAAATAATATTTATAATGCTTTGTTAATTACAAATAAAGTAATTAGGTATAACTGCTTTTATTAGTTTAATACGTTATAATAATTTAATTTATAAAAGTACGAGCGTTACGCCGTATTACGCTAATTATAGGCTTACATTTACGGTATATAAAAAACTTAAAGCGGAAATCACGTTTTAATAGCAAAAATACAAATTGAAGAACTTAAAAAGCTATATAAAAACTTTTAAACAAAGTTTTAAAAAATCCGATATCGTATAACGGATTAAACTAAAAAAAAAGATTAAAAAACTAACTTTTAAAAAGGGGAATATCGTTTATTTTCGAAAACGAATTGCTAGCGAAAAACAATTTAACATTAAAATAAAACGACTAAATAATAAAGTGGATTATACGAAATTAAAACCTTTTAAAATTGTAAAAAAAGGTTTAACAGTTAATTATAAACTTTAATTACCATTAACTATAAAAATATATTTAGTTTTGTATATTTCCCGTTTCGAATTAGCATTATTAAAATTTAAAATAAACGAGTTAATCGAAATAAATTTAAATTACATATATATAATCGAAAAAGTCCTTAACAAAAAAACTAAACACCGAATTAAACAGTATTTAATTAAATGGAAAAAATACGGTTATAAGAAAAACACGTAAAAAAAAAAACTAACTTCGAAAATTACCAAAATGCTTTGTAAAAATATTGTCGAAAATGCTTATAAAAAGGTTAGCTAAGCAAAAAATAGCGCAAATATTTTTTACGAAAATTGCGCAAAATCTAAAACCGCGTTACAATTGCGAAAGGTTAAAAATCGTGCGATAATATAAAAAAGGAAGATTTTTTAACTTAATTAAAAATTAAATTTAAAACTTCTAGTTAAAAGGTAAAAAAATGTTACTATTATACTATTAGGTTATAAAAAAATGCATTTATTAAAACCAAATAAAGCAAAAAAAACTGCAATTAACGGTTAGCAAAAAAAAAAAAAAAAAAAACTTTATACAAATTTAGTCGCTATTAAAAACGATAAGCAAATCCAAATAATCGAAGCAAGTAAAGTTTAAACTTGCAACATCGGCAAAAAAAAGCTAAAGCAGTACCCGAAATATTACGAGTTTTTTAAAACGGTTAGTAAAAATAAACTTTTAACCGGGTTAAAAAAAGCAAACACGTTTAAGTTCAAATCGATTTAAAAGGTGGCTTAGTTAAAAAGGTTAAAAACTAATACGGAAAGGCTAAATTGCAAAGCAGCTTATTACGCTTCCTGCTTAGCTTTTCCCGTTTTAATCGCTTTAGTTCCTTAATATTATTAATCTCGTAACGAATTGCCCGTATTATTTTTTTCGATTAAAGGTTTTTTTAAATACAAAAGCGCTAAATTTGGTTATTTTTAAATCACATCCTATTTTCGGCTTTTTAACGAAAACTTTCGGCAGCGGCGAGCTCGGCGTTTAATTTGGAATGCTGCAACGTAATATTTTTTAATTACGCAAAAAATACCCCTAAAACGTTACAATAAGCACGCTTTTACCAAACGCATTTAACGTAACGAAAACAGTTTTTTTAGCAACATTTAACACGAGGTTCGGCTAAAAGCTTCGCATGCGAAATAAAAAGGGATTTTACAAAACGATTTAAGCAAAATAAATAAAAAAACCTTGCAATAAAAGCTCGAACGAGCGATAAAAGCGTTTCGTTTTTATACTTAACTAAACATTTTATTAAGCAAAAAAAGGGATAAAAGCAAGTAAAAAAGGAAAATATTTACTTTTAATAAAAAGGCGGGCAATTAAAAAAAAAAACAGTTAAAAAAGTTTTAATTTAAAAAAAAGCTAATATTACAGTTAAAACCGTAATATGCGACTTAAAAAGGCGATAATTTTAAAAAAAAAGGGTTAAATGTTGCGATTAAAACCGCAACAAGCGATTTGGAAAAGCGATAATCGTAAAAAAAAGCTAAACCAAAGTTACGTAATTACGCGTAATTTTTAAAGTAATTAAGCTAATTAATTAAATTAGCTAGCAATTTAACTAATTATATTAATTACTTTAATTAGCTTAATTAAAACAGTTAAAAACTAATCGAACCAATTAAAATGTTTAATTAAAAACTAAAAAGGGTTATAAAAGGATTAAATTTTTTTAGTTAAATAAATTAAATTAAAGTTTCGATATTAATTAATTTAAGTTAGTTTTTAAATATCCTTTAAAGCAAGTAATTAAAACGCTGCATTTTAAACTTTAAAGTTTTTTAAAGTTATCGATAAAAGCACTGTTTTATCCCTTTGTTAAATGCTTTACTTTAAATGTAAAACCCTAATTGTAATATTTTAATTAATTTTATTTAGTATTTAGCTTAAAAACCAAATAGTACACCATATTAACCAGTTAAAACCTAAACGTTATTTGAATTAATGGATAAAAGTTTAACTTAAACCAGCAAACCATTTAATAATTTGCATAAATTATTAACAATATAAGTGTTGCATTAAATTAAATCGCAAAACAAATTGTTTAAGCGATAAAACAAATCGCTACGTTTATAAAACCATTTTACAAATTCCTTGCACTTTCGAAATGTAACGGAAAAAACGGATAATTCCAAACGTTTTTTACTGTTAATCCACGTGATTAGCGCGTGCACCGGGATAAACTCCACACCTCGTGGAGCAACGGGCCCAGGGCCCGTGCGCTCCCACGAGCATACAAAAGGGGATTTTCCAATCCCCTTCCTGTAACTAAATTCCTTCCCAAAACATGCACAATACAGGAACAGGAACCAGATCTATAGATCTTTGTGCGTCACCATGGGAGAGCTCCGGGCCTTTGACAGGAGCAACACTCCTACCAACATTTACCGAATATAAAAAATACTTTCGGTTTTATAAAAGGCAGTTCGTAACTAAGCAATAAAAAGTTATATACGCGGTTATAAGGTTAAAAAGCAAAATAAAAAATTAATTCGAGCTTACGTATTGAAATTACTTGGAAAACGATAATAATACTTAAAATAAAAACACGAAAGTCGTGTTTTTATCGTTTAATAAGTTCGAAAAACGCTTAAAAAAAGTGTTTAATATAATAAACGAAATTAGGGTTGCCGAAAAGGAAATTTAACGATTTAAACAAATAAAGCCAGCGTTTAAATACGTTGCTAAATTTTAACGCATTTTCGCTAAGTTAAAATGAAAAAGCAAGCTTTTATTTTTAGCTTTTTACAAAAGGTTACAAAATAAAGTTAAATATAAGCTTGTAAAAACCAAATAACCCGAGCTATTATTAAAATATATCGAAAAACCGGTTTAAATTAGCAACCGATTATACGCACGACGATAAAAAAAAAAGGGATAATCGCCGAAAATTGGGGGTTTTTAAAAACCGAATTAAATAAATAAAAAAGTATTAACGTTAAAAAAGCACGGCGTATAAAACCCATTTAAACTTTATAAACCTACTATTAAAATCGCGTATTAATAAAAAAATAAAAAAAAGTTCGTTTCGATATTAAAAACGAAAAATGTTTTAAGTGCGAACAGTTTAAATACGTTAAAAAAAACTTTTTTAAGCTAGCGCCGAATAAGGCAAAAATAGTAGTAATATCTTACCGATAGGAAAAAAAAGCTAAAAAGCCTATACTTAAAACCCGGCTTTAATTAAACGGCATATTGCGACGATTTGTACGGTATATACTAATTTAATAAAAACGAATTAAAGTAATAGCCTTAACCGAAGGTCGCCGTTATAATAAAACGAACTTTCGTAAAAATAAACGTTTAAAAAGCTTTTACTTAAATAAAAATTTAAAACGTGGAAAAAAATTAATACGCATATTTTAAAAAATTAAAACTTATTAAACCTACGAAAAAAAAAGTTATTTAAACCTTTCGAAAATTCCACAAAGGTTTAAAAAAACGCCGAAAAACGAAAACCACGGCGTTAAATAAAGTGGTTTACAAAAAATTACAAAACAAACGATAAACTTTCGAAGTACGACTAGTAAAATATAACAAATTTACCATTATTTAAAAAAGTTAAAAAACCGTTAAGATAATTACATTTAATGCGACGGGTAATAACTAGTTAAAAAACGCGAAGAAAAAACCAAATTAGTTTTTATAACAAATACGCGCTTTTATAACAAACTTTTAATAAAAAAGTTTACGGAAAAGGAAATTTAGCAAAAAGCTTAACCTTTTAAAAACGATAACGAAAAACTACTAAATTGGTTTATAAGCGTTTAATAAATTACGTATTACAAAATAATGCGGAAAATAGCATAAAAAAAGAGATAAAAAAAGTTCGATAGCGTTATAACGGAAAACCACGAAAATATAGTTTTAATAAAAAACGGCGATAAACAGCTTTTTTAAGCAAAATGCTTTTATAACGATTACTTTTCGCATTTAAAAAAAAAGCTAAAATATAATTGGTTTTTTTAAAAATAGCTAAAAAAAATTAACCACGCGCGAAATTACGAAAATGGTATTGTTAAAAAAAACTAATGTATTTAGCTAAAATTAAGTGCATAAACCTTACTTACCTTATACTACCTACCTTGTATTACCTACTTTATACTTTTGTGGATTTATGTATAAAGTCGGCTTACAACATGTTATAACGCCTAAGTTAGCCGTTATAAGGCTACTTAATTCACTTACTTTGCACGCGCCGAAACAAGGGTGAAAAACGCACAAGTTAAATTTAAAAGCCTAACGTAAAAATAGTTTTAATAGCCGTGGGTCGATTTTTTAATTTCCTTATACAAAATAATTTTTCAGAAAATCGCGTGCGGCACTGGAACCCTTTGGGCGGGGGGCCCGCGGGATCGATGTCGAAAGGTATATAAAAAAGGCGACTATTAACGCCTTTTTTTGCAATATAAACCTGTACTACCCACTAAGCTTAAAGCTTTGCCAGCACTACTTGTAATGCTTAATAAAGCTCGTACTAATTAAACGTAATCCTGTTAATTACTGTAATTAGCATAAGCACGCTTTAATTAAAACCTTATATTTTTACAAGTATTAACTTTTACAATAAGAAATTAGCATGCGTAATTACAAGCAAAGGTTTGCAATTTTCGAACTTTTAGCTTTTTACTTAATAATTTGCGTTATTAAAATGTTTAAATAGCATAATTACTTAAATGAAAAATGTAAAATTTATATACATTAAAAGGTTAAAGTTTAAATAAATAAATAACGTGGTTTATAAATAAATAAACTATATAAACGAATAAGTTAAAACACGTAACCACGTAATACTTTTTTTTGCAATTAATTTTTCCATTTACGATAATGTTAATAAAAAACGACGAAAACCGGGTAATGCTTGCTTTTTAAACTTTACCATTTAATTTAAAACTAAACGTGCGGAAAGCTGTAAAAATTTATTCCGTTGCGAAATCGATTTTACCGCGTTAAAAGTGTAACCGACTTGCTTAGCGTGTTAACATGCCCAAATTATAAAAATTAACGAAATCCGAAAAAAAAGCGCTTATTAAATACATATTCGAGCTGGATTTCCGCGCATTTCTTCCCCGGCTTTTTAATATTAAAAATATAACTAACCGATTACTTGTTAAACGCGAGGCGAACTTCGTTAGTAAAAATTAAATCGCGAATTTCGTTAAACGCCGCGTAAAACTCGGTACGCTTTAAATTCGAAAGTATAACTACTAAAAAGCTAAATGCGAAAATCCTAAACTTGGTTTTACGTAATTCGATTTTATACGAAACATTATAAATAAATATAGCATTTAAAATAACAATATTTACAATTTTAACAAAACCGGCTTTTTTATAAATATAACGTAGTTTACCACCTTATCGCGCAAACCACCTTATCGCGCAAACCACCTTATCGTGCAAACCACCTTATCGCGCAAACCACCTTATCGCGCAAACCACCTTATCGCGCAAACCACCTTATCGCGCGTTTTCCATCACGACTCGCGTTTTTCACTTTTAACATTAATTTTTTAAGAACCACAAATAACATCGAAATTTAAAAAAGTTAAAATTGTTTTCGCTATGTAAGCAATTTAATTTAATCGGGGATTAAATTTGCGTTTAGCAGTTAAAATTTACGATATTTCTAAATCCATATTGCGCGATTAACGCGCCGGCCGAACTGCTCGACGCGATTAGGTGCTTAAAAATCGGAAATTAACGGATTTCGAAAAGGAAGCGCTTATTAAATACATATTAAAACTGGATTTTCGCGCATTCCCCCCTCGGCTTTTTGGTATTAAAAATATAACCGACCGACTGCTCGCCGAACGCGACGCGGGCACCGTTGAAACCAATTAAATCGCGAAGTTCGTTAAACGCCGCCCGGAGTTTAACACGCGCTGGATTTGAAAGTACGATTATTAAAAAGCCAAATGCGAAAATCCTAAACTCGTTTTTGCGTGGTTTACCTTTATACGGAATATTATAAATAAATATAGCATTTAAAATTACGATATTTATAACTTCGACGAAACCGGCTTTTTTATAAGCATAATCGCCGCCGTTATAATTATTATAACGTTAAAAAGCCGTAATAAAGCAAAGTTATCCAATTTAACAACCGGGAATAAGTTATAATTATTTTAAAAGGTTAATTATTACGGTTAAACGGTTTTTTTTATCGTTAAAAAGTAGTACTATTTAGTTAATTAGTATTTAAAAACTAACTTTTTACGTAATTAAGTTATCGTAACGAGCGTTAACAAGTGAATTACGAACGAACTCGGTTTAAAATAAATTTAGCATTTCGATAAACATATTATAGCTCGTTTTATAAGGTTTTATCGTTTATTAGTGTTAAACGGTTACGAAAGCCACTATTCGACGGATTTCGAACGTTATTATTAAAAATATAATATTATTACGTTTTGCATACCTTCGCATTCGTTTTATTTTTTTTAACCACTTAATATTAAATGTTTTAGGCTTTTTAAAAAAGCGTACGGTTAATAAATCGAAATTTTAATAAAGTTGCACGTTAACCACGTAATTAAAATCGAGTTCCTTTTAGCGTTTAAAACGGCATTTTTTAACTTTATAACAAAGGGAAACATCCGAAAAGGTTTTTAAAAGGCTAACTTTGTTCCTTTTAACCCGGATTCGGTTTTAAAAAAGCCGGATGTAAAGCTACGAACTTTAACTCCTTTGAAAACGCTTTTAAATAACCCCGAACTTTGGACTTTTAAAACGCCGCGGATAGCTAAAAAAGTAATTTCGCAATCCGGACATATTAAAACTCGATTTTTTAATTACTAAAGCAGCTTTTCGACATTTATATTAGCGGTTATAAACCAGTTTACGAAAGGAACGAGTTCGATTATGCATTAAATGGCCTTTTTTAAAACCGAAATTGCTTCGCTACGCAAAGCGAACAAAGCGTTAAACAAACGCTAAAAAGCCAAAAAAAACACGTGTTTAATTTAAAAGGTTACTTATTATTAACGAGGTACGAAATGTTTTAAACCAGCAGGAGCTAAATAAATAGTTATAACAAAAAATGCGCGATTATAAAGGTTTGGAAAAAAGGGCGACGATAACTCGTTAGCGATGTGGCATTTGCGGTAAAACCGGTTATAATATGCGCATTTGTTAAAAAGAAATAAAAATGTTTAATATATACAGTTTTAAATAGTTTAAATGGATTTTTAGCGTTGTTAAATTAGCATGCGCGTTAATTAACCGAAGGTTAAGTGTGGGTGCGCGATAAGGTTGTTTGCGCGATAAGGTGGTAAATTACGTTACTACTTTTTAATAATAATAAAAAGAAAAACCGCTTAATTATAATAATTAACCTTTTAAATAATTATAACTTATTCCCGGTTATTAAATTAAATTAGCTTTGTTTTATTACGGCTTTTTAACGTTATAATAATTATAATAGCAGCGATTATGCTTATAAAAAAACCAGTTTCGTCGAAATTATAAATATCGTTATTTTAAATGCTATATTTAACTATAATATTCCGTATAAAATTAAATTACGTAAAAACGAACGTGAGATTTTCGCATTTAGCTTTTTAATAATCGTATTTTTAAAACTAACGCGTGTTAAACTTTACGCGGTATTTAACGAAATTCGCGATTTAATTTTTATTAATAATGCCCGCGTTACGTTCGGCGAACAATCGATTAGCTATATTTTTAACACTATACAGCTAAAAAAGGAATGCATGAAAATCCAGCTTAAATATGTATTTAATAAACGCCTTTTTTTCGGATTCCGTTAATTTTCGTAATTTAAGCATATTATCGCGTTAAGCAGGTCGGCCGGCGCGTTAATCGCGCAATGTAAATTTAAAATATTATAAATTTTAACTACTGAACGCAAATTTAACCCCCGGTTAAATTAAATTGCTTATATAGCGAAAACAATCCTAGCTTTTTTAAATCTCGATTTCATTTATAGTTGTTAAGGAATTGGAGTTGGAAATGGGAAATACGCGTCGCATTGAAAAATGCGCGACTTGCTTATGTGCGCGATTCGCTTGTAAACCACGTTATTTGTACCCTTTATAACCTTTTTAATAGCTGAGAAACAAAAAAAACATTAGTATGCCACTATTTCGCAAAGGAAGGACATCGCTATGCTGGCGGCTGGCAAAAAGCACTTATGTTTCCCGGTGCCTAACATTTCTAAACGTGATGTACAAATGCAGAATTGGATAAAAGTCTTATAAAGTTATAGCTTTAACGACAATGGGTTTTTAAAGATTTCTTTGGAGCTGATGGAGGTGGCTGTAGCTACTTACTTATGAAGGGTTTTCCTAACTGCCTAGTACCCCGAGACGCCATAAACTTTTAGAGTGGAGGGATTGGAGGATCAAAATAAACGGGGGAATCTTAAAACAATATCAATGTTACCTATAACAGACAAAAGACGGGGGGGGGGGGGGGGGGGACGAATTGGGGCCAGGACTACCAAAGAGCCTTGGGCCGCGAGCTCCAGGGCTAGTTGGCCCCTATGCCACATGAGCTACCTGTAACGACCCCTAGCTTCCATTTGAGTGGGAGAGTGGGATTAAATAGAGGACTGGAAAGACGACATGTTCAGCCAGACTGCTGACAGAATGGCTAGGGGTGTCTCGGAACCTTGCTAGTATTAACGAAGACGCGGCGTGAGGAGACGGGACGGATCTGGAAGAACCGTGGGTACGGCTGAGAGTGATGGTAGGCCAAACAATGAGACAGGTAGCCCGCAGTCTGACTTGGGCAATGCGCTAACATCAAATACGTCCATCTAATTGTCGTTGGAAATCGGTGAGGACGACACCGAAATCCGGACAAGTTGGTGCCAACAGAATGGGGACGGAGGGCGTAATCTATCTTGGCATTTACCGCCGGTGCAATGGTCAGTGGTCCGGTTCGCCGGCGAGGGTGGAAAGTTGGCGTTGATGCATCTAAGACGGCTTCAGCTTTCTTGGCTCGAAGAAAAGAAAAATAGGATCGAAGCCGCTCGAGGATCTGAGTGTCACGTGCGTGATACCACCTCAAGTCACATGTCTGTGAGCTCAGTGCCTTTTCTCTGGCTGAAAATTGTGGCTTGGGAGGAACTGGCCACCCATGTCAACCTCGCCGCCAGCCCAATTGAATCCCACCATGTCGGCCCAAGACGAGCAGCCGCTGCTGGCAGCGAATGAGAACGCCAACTACGGCGCTAGCATCGATGAGGCGCAGCCCCCTCCAGGAGCTGAAGGCCCAGCGGGGTATAACCACTCTCGTCCTCCCGCTGGCTCCTCGTTCCATCGCAACCTGGGAACCCTCGAGGCTTTCGCCATCGTCGTCAGCATCGTCATCGGTAGCGGCGTCTTCACCTCGCCCGGGTCTATCGACGCCAATGTGCCGTCGCCGGGCGTCGCGCTGGCCGTCTGGCTTGTCGGCGGCCTGCTCGCCTGGACCGGCGCCAGCACCCTGACCGAGCTGGGCACCGCCATCCCGGGCGAGGGTGGGATCCAGCCCTACCTCCAGTACATCTTTGGCGATATCTTTGGCTTCCTGGCCGCCTGGACCTGGGTCGTGGCCGTCATGCCCGCCACGCTGGCCATCCTCAGCATCGTCTTCGTCGAGAGCATCTACTCAGCCGCGGGCGTGACTGATGAGGCCGACCGCCTGAGCCACAAGCTGTTCTCGGTCTTGGTGCTGATTGCTGTGACCGCCGCCAATTCAATCAGCCGGGCGAGCACGCGCCTCAACAATTTCTTTGTCGCCACAAAGTTCACCGGCATAGCGCTGGTCGTCGCCGCAGGCCTCCTGGTTGCCGCCCTTGTAGCGGCCGACCCTGCGCGCTGGGCAGACGCAATCGGCGGTCGCGACTGGCGCGAGAGGCCCTGGTTCCGTAACCGTGACACGCCCACGCCCGGCGGCGGAACCATCCACTGGGACGGGCTGGGCGGCTGGGAGATGCTTGGGAATCTCTCCGCTGCCCTTTATGGCGCCCTCTGGGCCTACTCGGGCTGGGACAAGGCCATGTACATCACGGCTGAGCTTTCCGCGCCGGCCCGCCAGCTGCCACTCGCCATCAACTCGGCCATTCCCACCATTGTGCTCTGCTTCGTGGCCACCAACGCGGCCTACTACGTCCTTCTGCCATGGGATGTCATCTCAACCACGGATAGCGTTGCGGTGGTAAGTGCATCTTCGCTGATCTGTTCTGCGCGTGCCCGCTAACCACTGGCTCGAGACAGACGGCAATCACTCGCCTCTTGGGCTCCCTGGGCGGCGTGGTCGCTGCCACGCTCATCTGCCTTGTTGTGGCTGGCTCTCTGCTCGGCAACTCCTTCATTGCGAGTCGCATGGCCGTCGCCGCATCCAACAAGGGCTGGCTCCCGCGCGCAGTCAGTGTTCTCGGACATTTTGGTCTTCCCAACACCGTGCGCAATGGCGACACCGCCCCCAACGCGCCCTCACCACCATCCGAAGCCCCCACGTCCGATGCTCCAATCAACGCCCTCCTTCTGGGGACCACGCTCTCAATCCTCTACATCCTGCTGGGCAGCTTCCGGGCCCTGCTGACATTTAATGGACTCGGCGAGTACTCGTTTTTCTTCGTTACCGTTTGCGGAGCCATCATCCTTCGCTTCCGAGAGCCGTCGCTGCCTCGTCCATACCGCCCCCTGCTGGTCGTACCCATCACCTTCGCCGTTGTCAGCGGGTTTGTGATTGTGCGGGGCGCAGTGTTCGCGCCCATCCAAGCCGCCATCCTCGTCACCCTCTGGATCGTCGGCGTCCTCTACTACTTGGCCAGGCAGGCGTGGGCCCAGCGGAGGGACGACTGAGTCAAAAGCTCCCGTCACCGGCCAAACCCCTTCCCTCTCACTCTCAACCAAGCAAACAGCCCTATGTACATGGGCGTGCCCGCACATTCTCCTTGCAGTCTGCTGGACTGGACTTGATCATTGACTTACTTCTTTGGGCCTGGGATACGCCCGCTGTCCTGTGGGCTAATTACAGAGCGACGGGCTGGCCAGCGTATGCCTTTCATGCGACAGTAGAATGCTACGGGCGAGTTGGTCATTTCTACCGTCATTGTGATGATACCGCTGGGTGTCCAACCGTCCCTGGCATTCTTTTGCTAACGCAAAAGTCCCCTTGCCAGCCCCTTGCTGTGTAGCCAGCTCGCCGGGAGATAGCCGGTTCAGCCTAATTCCAAGCTGGAGCATTACTGTCATCTCCCTGTTTATGCTTTCATGATTCCTAGTGGCACCGTAGCAATGATTCTCGTTTTAAACTTTGTGTGGTTCGTGATAACTTTATCCTGAGTCTAGACCAGTCTGACCCATGACCAGATCCAGGTGGTCTATGTACATAGGTTCGGGGGCATAGACCTTCACCCTCGGGCGATTGCCTCATGTCCTACCGGTCATCTATGGGGAATCTTTCCTCTTTTCCCATCGTCCACTATTATCTTCTGCCTGACAGACACCCCCGAGGCTATTCCGACGTGCTTTACATCATGCAGCCCGCAGCGCAGCATATATCCCTCCGGGTACAGGATCTTTTCTCCGTCAATGGAAAGGTGGTTGTCGTCACTGGCGGCGGCACCGGCATAGGCAAGGCCATCGCCGAAGGCTTTGCGGTGAACAGCGCCCTGTCTACATCGTGGGGAGGCAAGGCGTTTTGGACAGTGAGATGTCTGAGATAGGGGGCAACGTGGAAGCTATCCAAGGGGACGTCCGAACAAAAGATGGCTGTCAGAAATCGTGGCGCAGATTAAGTCTCGGGAGTCACATGTGAGTTTACTGCGTCACCAGTAGTTTTAACAGATTTTCCTACTTCAACCACCGAAATTGATTGCTTATCCAGGTCGATACTCTTGTTCACTGCGCTGGTGTGCTACGGACATTTAGAAGTGAAACCCCTGGTTACAACAACAGTGAGTGACTCGGCTGGAAGCTCATGGGCATATCCCGTTGCAAACCATCCATCCCAGCTACCTAATTAACCTTAGATCCCCAGCCGATGAGGTAGAGAGGTACTTGATCAACGGAGTCGATGAGCGAGTTCTGGACAGCTGAGACTACAGGCTGTCACTCTCACGATAATGCGGTCTTCATATACTCACTGCGAATTGTATCGATACCAGTGAGGACTTCACCGAGATGACACAAGGTAATCAAGAGATGTTTCTCGCCTCCCTCCGCCGTTTCAGATTTTGGTAGTAGCTGACAGCTGAAACCTGCTGGACAGTTCACGTCAGTGGCGTATACTTTCTAGCAACTCGAATGGTGCCGCTGCTGCGCAATGCGGCCGATCCCAACGTCTTGGTTATCCCGCCTCTGGCTGGACTTTCAAACGAGAGGTAAGGATGGGGTTGGCTAGCTGGTGTGGAGTAGACGGAAAGGAGACTTTCTAAAAGCCTGCCCCTGACCATCAGACTCCTCATCTCGCCGATATACAGCGTCACCAAGGCTGCCGGTATGTTGTGCTCCCTATATATATCATCCTCTGAGATGCCTTGCCCCAGGCTGACACAGCGATATACTTAGCAATCAAAATGGCTCAGCTCCTCGCAGGGCAGCTCGATCCGTATGTATTGCCCAATATTTAGCTGGCCTTCATCTCCTTAATTGCCATGCGTTTAACGATGTCTTCTCCAGGATGAAAATCAGAGCCAACACCATCTGCCCAGGCCTTTCCCCGTCCGAGATTACAGGCGCCCCCGTTTCGGGCGCCAAGCACGAGTACCAGATCGGCGAGCAGGCGCACAAGGCGAGCCTGCGCTGCACGGCAAAGCGGCCAGGGCGCCCCGAGATTGCGGGGCCGGTCCTGATGCTGTCGAGCGCGGCGGGCGGCTACACCAATGGCGCGGTCCTGACGTTGGACGGGGCCGCCTGATGCACACGTCCATCAACGACGGGCTGCGCCTTCCCGAGGAGACGTACCACCACTAGCTCGTGCCCTTCCCGTTTTTCCTCGGTAGGTGCCACCCTGCCAGACCTGAAAAGCAAACAGGAGGCTCCTGCTGCCAACAACCGTCCATAGGCAATCCGATATGGTGTAGTGGTCAACATTCGGCACTCTCGCGTAGGGTAGATGCTGGGCCGGGGTTCGATTCCCCGTATCGGAGTTCATTTCTTTTTTTTTGCACTTGCGCCTACCTCCTGCCAAGATCTGGTGCTTTCTTTGAGTTTCGTAGCCTTCCGTGGCTTTCCTCATCCAGTTATTTTTGCTAGGTAGGTACCTAGGTACTCCCCATCCTACCCCCCGCGCAACGAAGCCCGAGGATTCCTTCAGTTCACTTGCCTGCCCTTGCGTGTGATAAGACCTGACTTGTGTGTAATTTTGCCCACGTAAAATTCCAATCCGTGCTAACAAAGCTGGTCAAGTTCCAATTCTCGACCATCTAGAATCCTGCTGGGCCTGTGGAATCGTCCGGGCTTTGAAATCCTGTCTTCTCGCTGGGCCGAGGCATGCATGGGCGCAGATGCCAGTAATTACAGATGAGACATCTGTCACGCTCGCATGAACCTTGAGGCGAACCTGGGCCGATCCGGATTCGACGCGTGGGGGAAGCTACGTGGGTAAATACCAAGTAGAGGCACCAACGCTTGCCAGTTGTGCACGATCTAGCTTCAAGGAGCACATCATCTGATGGCAACCAACCCGTGCTCGCCCGTACTTCTGCCACGACGCCGAAGCTTCACATGCACCATGAATCGCACAGTGCTTTCCCCGGACGTCAAGCGGTGCTCTCAATAAGACGATGCCTTCCGGCCTTGCCTGCTCCTAATTGCTATAGGTGAAGGACAAACGCCCGTGGGGCATGCACAAAAATATCGTCGGGTTCTAACATGCCGTCAAGGAGTCGCAAGCAGGTTCCCCGGTACGGAGACGGCGGCGGCAGGCAGGTTCGCCGCTACGAGGATGCAGATTACGGCCATGCGCGCCGCTACAAAGACGTAGATCAGAAGAAGGCCCGCCAATACGACGACACCGGCAGCCAGTTTGGAGAGTACTACGACCCGGGCAGCCAAAGACCGGGCTACTACGGCTACGACGAGGACCGCTGGCCAGCTGGGCAGTATCCGGTGTACCCCAGAGGCAGGCAGTGGTACGACGACAGCTATACTTACAGAAACCCACCACCGAGAGCCCATCGGTACTCTCAACACCACCGCCATCACCGCCACCACCACGACCACCACGAGGATGCGGTGGATCGTGAGTGCCATCAGCAAGAAGAGCATGATGAGTATGAGGAGGAAGAGCCGCAGGAGTCGAGAGGGCGAGCGAGCAGCAGGCCCAGGCAGCTCGTGTCGAGACTGAAGAACTGGGTCTCCAGGTCCAGGGGCGCGTCCAGGAGACGCAAGGGCGAAATGTCCGAGTCATCCCGCGCGTCCTCAATCAGCAGGTCTGACCACGGAGATAGCGACCACGATCACCACGATCACCACCGCTCGACGCGCGGCCGCAGCCACAGCCCAGACGGGACGAGGGGCCGCCACCACCACCACCGCCGGTGCCACCACTCCGAGGCGCGGTCACGGTCGCGGTCGCGGTCGCCGAGCCTGGACCACGCGGCACGGCTGCGGCACGCCGTGATAGCGGGCGTCACGGCGGGCGCCATCGAGGCGATCCGGGTCCGCCGCGAGCCCGGGCCGTGGAGCGGGGCCAAAGGGAGGAGGGTGGCAACGGCGGCCTTTAGCGCGGCGGCGATCGAGGTCGCTATTGACAAGCACCCGGAGCACGACCCGCGGAAAAAGGCGGTCGCGGCGCGCATCGGGGGGTTGGTTGTGAGCCGCATCCTCAATGGGCCGAGGGGAAGCGGCGGCGGTGGTGGTGGGCGCAGGGGCTGATGGGCGTCGTTGGGCGTAATGGGAGGAATGAAGAAAACTTGGGGATGCTTTGGAGAAGATTGCTAAGCACGGGAAAACCCATAGTTGGAAGGCGCGACCGCCGTCCATGTTGCCGCTCGCTCTTGCCGTGTTCGTATGCAATCCTCAATAAATGGACTAAATTTTACAAAACCTGTGTGGCTGGCGCTGCTTTCGCTGCACCGTCTGCGGTGCAATTCTTGGTCCAGTGAGATTTTGTAGTAAGCTGTGGCCCGCTAGGCCAAAAAGTCGAAGGTCGCGCCGTTTGCTTACGGTGCTAACGCACTGGACTTGTGCTGTTCACTGCAGGAACTGGCGACCAGACGCGCCACAGCCACCCAACTGCCGCCCCTTCATACTGTGCAGCGAAGCACGTTGGATGGCTGTGAATGGAAAAGACACTGACAGCACAGTCAAGTCTGACCCCAAACAATTCGCGACAGGGTCTCCTTGGGCACCGCTAATCACCCCCGCGCCTAGGCCGGCAGACCCTGCTGCGCCGCGCCATTTGGAGATGGCCGTTATATATGGCCGCATGGCCTGGTAGGATCAGCATCTGTGGAAGACTCCCTGCACACCAACATCGATAAACAAGGCTCTCAAAATCCTCACCTACCACCAGCACGCCGACCCTCACCTCGAACCAATCACCAAAACAGAAGCACAAACACGACCATGAAGACAGCGAGCATTATAGCAGCCCTTTCCGGCTGCGTCGCGCTGGCAACAGCGAAGCCTGTCTCCATCACGCCTCACGAGCAGTACTCGTCCTCCGTCGGGGTCCTCGGCTGCAAGATTGACACTAACAGGGTTGCCTACTGGCCCCTCCCCATTGACTGCAACAACGTCTGTGTCAAGGTCACCTCTCAAGGCCGGCATGTGACTCTCCTTAGGATCGACAAATCCGAGGGTGCTTACGACATTTCGTACGACGCCTGGAACGTATGTAGCCAGAACCCCCGCATCCGTCTCTTTATCCTTCCCTCTCTGCACATATGCTAACAAAAAACTGCATGGTTTCACAGTACCTCGTTACCGGCTTCAGTGCCAAGGAGCCCGGTAAAAATCAGAAAGGGGGGGGTGTCAATGCAGACTACGAAGACGTCCATGGCAGTGACCCCGAGTGCAGGAAGCTAATGCATACGGCGGGCAATAAGCTGGCCTTCTCCGCCCAGAACAGCCAGAACTTTCTCAGTTCCTGCTGTAAGCACCCCTCACACCCCCTAACCCAACATCTCCTAACAGAGGCTAACGCCATGCTCGACATTTACAGCCCCCGGGACCTTTGTCAGAGATAACAAGATCGAGTACAACATTGGAGACACTCAGTGCACTGTGGGCCACGACGAGGTCTGCACGCTGACAGAGGCAGACCGTGCCGCCGGCCTCAACCAGCCAGCCTGCCCCAGCGGCCTGGGGACCCCAGGGAAAATGAAGCCGTGCTTGGTGAAGAACATAGCGTTCGAAACTGGGAAGTACGTTTGCTCCGTCCCAGACGGATCGATGCCGCCTCCTTCGGACGGGGAGCCGCCGATCCCGCCGTCTGGTGCTCCGCCGGTCCCGGCCCCTGCGGCCCCTGTACCTCCTGCTCTCAATCCATCAGTGCCTGTTCCGCCGCCTGCTGCTAGGTAGACTAACATCTAGGTCCTCGGCTTCTACCTCTTATCATCCTCGCATCTTGGAACGTATTCGGTTGGTGTTCTGGTTCTATTATCTTCTACTTCTTATTTATTATCCTCCCTGTTCATATCTGCAGCCTCTCTCGATACCCTTTTTGCGAGACTTTTCTGAAAAAAAAAAATGAAAAAAAAAAACCTAGTTTCGAATTTTGGCATACTGATAAATATTAGGCTAGACAATTATCATCGTCCACTTTTTGACTGTCAACGGCTCGTTGTCGCTCCCTCATGGAATTCTAAGCACGATCTTGGAGGGGTCAACACCGCTTCCTTGCTCGGCCACACCTCCCTGCGCGATGGCAATCTCGGCCCTCTCGTCGTCGGCAGCGAAGAAAGCGGCCGAGAGGAAAGGCGAGTTGAGGCCGCAGTCGCGCAGGCTGATGGCCATGGTGCACCAGCCCATGTCCTCGTCGAGGGGATCCAGGAACCGGGCGTAGGCGCGCAGCGGGACCTTGACGACGGCTGTCTCGCCCGGGTTGACGCCAGCCAGGCTGTACTCGAAGAACTGGTCCGCGGGAATGTCCTCGCATCGGCCCGGCCACGACAGATAGCTGCCCCGGTACGGGGTTGGGTGGTTCGGATTGAGGCGCAGGCCCGTGGCGTTAAAGTAGGCCTGATCGTCGACAGGGTTATGGCTGTCGGCGACAGCGCCCGAGTCGATGATGCAACGCGTCGGGGCGTCGGGGCTCGTGCGGTCGATGGCGATGGGCGCGACGCCGTTGAAGGACAGGTTGGCGGCGTACGTGTAGTATTCGTTGACGCTGAAGCCCAGGTTCATCAGGCGCGGGATCTTCACCAGCGGGCCCGTGAACTTGGACGTGTCGATGCCGCCCAGCAGGCCGGCGCCCGTGTAGGTGCCGCGAACGTCGGTGGGGGGCTTCTCCATCCACAGCGACTGCACCGGCGCCGAGATGCGGCCCTGCTCGAGCAGGTTCTGGCGGAACGACGGGCCCGTCGTGTTCATGACGTTCGGGTCCGGGCTCGAGAAGTAGGGCGCCATGCCCAGGATGGAGTAGTCGTACGCGGGCCTCTCGGAGCACGGGTTCGGGGCCTCGGTCGTGGTGCGCTGCTGCAGGTACTGGACGAGGGCGACGCGCACGTCGGGCACCTGGGTCGAGTGGCCGAGGTGGTTGGTGAAGGTGAAGGTGTCGTTGACGGCCTCCCTCGATCTGTACAGCTTGGACAGGCCGCCGCCGTAGCCGTAGTCGGCGTCCCAGGGCTCCACCGGGGTCGAGGTGGGGGACCGGGACGGGTCGTAGGAGCCCGCCTCGGGCACGCTGGCGTTGCAGGGACCCTGGCAGCCCAGGTAGCGGCAGCCCCAGTTTTGGGTGGCGTTGGGGGAGAAGACGAAGAAGTCCGGGCTGCCGAGGTCGTAGCAGACCTCGACGGTCTGGTTGGAGTAGGGCAGGACCAGGCTGGTGGCGAACTTGTTGTTCTGCCCGTACGCCATGTGCACCGGCATGTGCACCGTCGGCACCACGGCCGCGGTCACCAGCTCTGCGGCGGCCATGACGGCGGCGCCGGCAGATGTCCAGGAACTCGGCTTCATTTTCGATGGTTGGTGTTTCATACCAAGGCCGCCAGGAGATGAGCGTTGGGATGTCCCAGTCATGCAGGGGAACCGCTGGGTAGTGGTGGTGCTGGGCGAACCGAACGCTTTATAACAGCATGTCCAGATTGGCAAGCAAGCTTTCCTGCAGCATGTGGTGTAATTGGTGGAGTCTCCCGGGTCTTGGGGAGACTGCCGCGATCCGTCCGAGCCGTCCCCCTGAGTCTAGCGGCCATCAATCCCCGTTTTTGGAAGGTGGGCCTGTTGCGTCTCGCCCAGCAGGCTGTGAATACGAGATGGGATGGCTGCATGAATCCACAACCCCAGGGAAATTTGCTCCAGAGCCATCATCCCCTGCGGTGTGGGCCTTCATCGCGATCGCGCCAGCCCATGCCAGCAACATGAAAACCCGCTCTGCCGCCCGCTCCTTGGCTGGCTTTCCACGCTGCCGCCATGCTCTCACGCGCTCTCCGCCGCGGCACTCTGCAATACCACGCTGCTACCAGTCGTGATGCTGGCCTGGCCGTTCTCCTGTCCGTCGTCGGGCTCGCCCGCGAGACGTTGTGCGATGAGTCCGTAGCGGGCCCATCGGCTGCTGCCAAGCAGTACATCGTTGAGTTTGGCAACGTACGGCGCCCCATAGTCTCCCTATCTGTCCTGACAAGAATGCTAACCTGGCGATGCTCGACAGGGGCTTCTACCTCGCGACCTCGCGGCCGATGCGTCGGTAAAGCTCGTTAAAACATACGAGTCGCCCCTGTTCACCGGCGCCGTCGTTGAGGTGGAATCTGAGGGTGGCGCGGCCAAGTTTGCCGCCGCGAGGCAGGTCGTCAACATGTGGCCAAACCACGTCGTTGCTCTGGACAAGCCTCTGGACGTGCAAAGCTTCCTCGACGATGTCTCGGCCGTCGACTACTCGGCTCACGGGGCCACGGGAGTCGACCGCCTGCACGCGGCCGGAATCCTGGGCCAGGGAGCCAAGGTTGCAGTTGTCGACAGCGGCGTGTGGTATAAGCACCCAGCCCTGGGCGGCGGCTTCGGACCTGGATTTAAGGTCGCCGGCGGCTGGGACTTTGTTGGCGACTCGAGCAACCCCGAAGACCCCAAAAAGCCCGACCCAGACCCGCTCGACACCCCCATTGTCGGGCACGGAACGCATGTCGCCGGCATCGTTGCCGCCGTGAGCGACGGCTTCGTCGGTGTCGCGCCCAACGCCACCCTCCTGGCCTACAAGGTCATGGGTGCATACGCGGGAACAGACGCAGCAACCATTGTCGATGCCTGGCTGCGCGCACATGCCGACGGCGCTGATGTCATCACGACTAGCATCGCGCTTTGGTTGGGTGGCAAGATAATGCCCTGGCCGCGGTGGCGTCCCGTATCGTTCGCCAAGGCGTTGTGATGACCATGTCCGCCGGTAAACGGGGCCGATGGTGCTTTTTACGGCGGCGAGGGTGGCTCCAGCGACGAAGCCTTGGCCGTCGCTTCGGTTCAGGCCGATATGTCGCCCGCCACGCTACCGGCTGACCGTAACCCTGGGCGGGGTTTCCAACACAACCACAGGCGGCTACCTGTCGGACGACACATTCTCCACGGACGTCAAGGACTGGCCCGTCGTGGCCCTGAGCATGGATCCCGAGACCCCCGCGGATGCGTGCACGCCATACCCAGCCGGCACCCAGAGTCTGGCCGGCAAGGTGGCCCTCGTGCGTCGCGGGACGTGCAACTACTCGACGAAGCAGCGGAACCTCGAAGCCCTGGGCTGCAAGAACATTCTTGTGTACAACGACAACAACGCTCTCGGGAGGCCAGGGTCGACGCTCCAAACCAGCACCATGGCCATGATCTCAGCCTCTGCCGGGCGTGCCGTCATCAGGGCCCTCGCCGCCGGCGCCAACGTCACGGTCGACTTCTCTCAGGGCGGCCTTGTCGGCCAGCCCGATGCCCTGGGCGGCACGCCCAGCACCTTCAGCTCCTGGGCCGCCACCTACGACCTGCTACTCAAGCCCGACGTTGCCGCGCCCGGCGGCAACATCTTTAGCACTTGGCCCGAGAACAAGTTCCAGGTCCAGAGCGGCACGTCCATGGCGGCCCCTTACGTGGTCGCGGCTCTGTACATCAGCGCCTTTGGCGGCCGTGACAAGCACGGGCCCAACTTTGCCCTCGAGTTCAACCGACGCGTCATTGCGGCCGGCAAGTCCCTGCCGTGGTACGACGGGACGGCCAAGAGCAGCCGCTTCCTGGCGCCGCCGCTGCAGATGGGCAGCGGTCTCATCAACGCGTCTAGAGTGCTCTACGCCGACACGACGCTCGACACCGCCAAAATCAACCTCAACGACACGCGCCACTTCCGTGGCACCCACGAGGTGACCGTTACCAACAGCGGCGCCTCTGCCGTCGCTTACAACTTTACACTCGAGCCCGCCGCCGGCTTCGAAATCCAGGACCCCTTTATCCGCATGTGGAACACGTGGGGCGTCAAGCCGTTCACCAGCCTGTCCCCCATGGACCTCGTGCCGGACGTGCAGCTGCCCGAAGCCTTCAGCCTCGGCCCGGCGAGTCCAAGAAGGTGACGATAACCATTGCAAACCCAGAGGCCAAGGGCTGGAATGCGACGGTGATCCCTACGTACAGCGGCAAAGTGATGGTGCGCGGCGACAACGGCGACGCCCTGTCGCTGCCGTACCTGGGCGTGGCGTCGAGCCTGTACGAGACCAAGAAGGTCTTCAAGAACAACTACCCACCGTGTTCGGCGGCGAGCCCTGGAAGCCCATCGACCAGAAGTCGAACTACACCTTCAACCTGACGACGGGCGTGCGCGACTTCCCCTTCGTCTTCACCGCCTTCGACTGGGGCACGCGCGAGCTGCGCTGGACGTCTTCGAGGCCGGCTGGGCCGAGGAGGAGTGGCGGTACCCTCCGGAGGGCAACGCCAGGGGCTTCGTCGGCGCCGTCACCGTCTACACGGGCCCGCTGGACCCCGCCTTCCAGCCGCCCACGGACCTCACGGACCCGGCCGTCAACAGCCGGACGACGCCCATGCCGGCCCGGTACCTCAGCCGCCAGGGCAGCTACCAGCCCATCGACAGGAAGTGGCGCTGGTTGGGCAAGCTGGCCAATGGGACCCAGATCGCGCCTGGGAACTACACCATGCGCCTGGCGGCCGCAAGGCCGTTCGCCGACCTGTCGAGGGTCGATGGCTGGGAGGTTTGGAGGCACGAGTTCCAGGTGCTTCCAATGCGGTAGACGTTGCACGACCCAGGGGACGCCGTGGGTTTAATGATAGTTTCCGATAGTTACTAATTGCTAATTTCCAATTTGGATCCCCATCATGTTCGTACTGAGAAGCAGGTGCACTGACGTAGAAGCGACTGGAAGGGGTGGCGACATGGAACCATGACACCTCCCGAAACAGTAAACAATAACAACAACCACTCCTAGAGAGGACTACCACGACACAAATTAAAGAACGAAAGAAACAAAAAAGAGCAGAGGGGAAAGATCGCCTCGTCTTTTCTGCGCAGCGAGCTCGGGTGGTAACCACTTGCTCGGTCGGTGGAGGTCGGGAGCTGGCTGCCAATCTCGCAGAACACCTCGGTGTAAAGACCAGGGGTGGGACTGCGGTAAGGCGTCTGGTGTTAGCGAGTAAATCATATAGGATAAAGACGGCATCGCGGCGCATATTCATAACCGGAAGTTCCGAGAAACGTACACTTCCAGGCGTCCGTGGCCTTGATGGACGCAACCCACTGCTGCTTTCCAGCACTCGGGATTTGCTACATGTGGTGGAGTGGGATGCTGTCAGGAAAAAAAACCTCACAACACCAGTCCAGCGGGTAAACTCACAAACACGCCGGGCGAGACGCCGCATCCCGGTCGATGAGGGTATCGCAAATGCGGATGTAGAACAGGGGCCTGTCAGTGAGGGACACGCACGACGGAGGGAGCGAACAAGCCCGATCCTCCCACAATATCACTCACGTTCGTGTCGCGCCGAATCTTCTTGAGCTCGCTGGCCCGGTAGAAGTTGCGCGTCTCGGTGACGTCGATGTCGCCGCTGGGGAAGATCTTGGTCCAGGAGCTCTTGTCGTAGCTGTACTGGAGCTCGGCCCTGATGGCGGCCCTGTTGTCGAAGTTGAGCTGCCCCAGGGACTAATTTTGTTGATGAGCCATATTTCGTCAGTCCATTTCCCGATGAGAAATAGTGGCACAGCAAGCACCTCGGGGGGGGGGGGGGGGGGGGGGGGGGGGGGCTCACCATGAACCTGTAGTTGGCGCAGGTGTCGCGCTTGACCAGAGCGACCGGCTCGTTGGGGCTCGTGCCGGGGCAGCCAGGGCCGGGACGGCCAGGGCAGGTGAGTTCAGAAGCATTTTGAGTAAGGGGAAGGGGCCTGTGTGTGAGGCTCAGAGTGTGATATCCGGCTGTTGCTTCAGTTCGGAGGTGAAAGAGAAGGAGGAAGCGGTGCTTGTCTTCTGAAGACTGGTCGAAGCTGCCAGAAGTCGGCGGTTCTTTGTTCGACTTTATAGTTGTTTCTTTAAGCTGCCTAATTATTAGATACCCTCTCAGCCAGGAAACGGTTCCCAACCGTTTCCCCGCATGTTTTCCCCAGCTCCGCAACGCCGTTGAATGATTCGCGTTGCCAAGCGTGTTCAGCTGCGTGAGCTAGCTGAGCCGGAGAGCACAGCGAATGGCATGCCGAGATTCAGCCTTTCGGTTCCCGTTCGGGCAATGCTTTTATATGTAGGGCTATGTTCGGAACCCCAGGCTGCAAGCCAGCTCACCACGGGAAATGCCAGCTCAGGGGAATGCTAACATTGCCTTCAGCTTGCAACCTCCAACCTGGGCACCGGCGGTTGGACGCGAGGATAAAGTAAATGATTGGAGCCATGTATGTTCTGGTGATATTCACTGCATAAATATTTACTGCACCTCTGCTATATTCGTATGCCACCTCAGCTTGCCTGGTTCCAGACATTTACCATAGTCGCCCGGATGCCAGCTGAGACTCCCTTCGGATCGTTCCCATTACCATCACAGATTTGACCTTGTGGCCTGGATAGCGCCGACCCTGTGAGGCCATCTTATTGCTGGGCCTGGTCTGGAATTGCCTTGTGCGCATCTCCTCGATGCTTTCGAGCTAGGAAGATCGGGCCAGTGGGGTAGCTCGAGTGACGTTTGGTTGCGTCACTGTTGGACTGCTCCAGGGCAGCTCCGTGCCGGTTTCTTCCGCGCGATTCCACGCGGGGCTCGCTGCTGTGTGCTGCCATCTTGGGTGCGCCTGTTCACTCAGGATCTGGGAAACATCGTCAAACCACTCCTTGTCTCGGCACCGACAAGTCGCTGCACCCCCCTGAGCACATGCTGCACAGCAAAAATCCAGGTCATCTTGCTCTTCACCGTCACAAACATGCCCGGGGCCGCCAAGTTTGCGCGCCTACCCCTGAGCACCAGTGGCCCGCTCGACTGCGCCCTGTCGGGAACAGCTCTGCTGAACCATCCCTTCTTCAACAAGGGTACCGCCTTCACCAAGGATGAGCGCCGCGACTTTGACCTGTCCGGCCTACTGCCGCAGAACATCCAGTCTCTGGAGCGCCAGGTTGAGCGCGCCTACGCTCAGTACTCGGCCCAGGCCAACGACCTGGCCAAGAACTCGTTCCTGACCTCGCTCAAGGAGCAGAATGAGGTCCTCTTCTTCCGCCTGCTCCACGACAACCTGCCCGAGATGTTCAGCGTCGTTTACACCCCGACCGAGGGCGACGCCATCCAGGACTACTCGCGCCTCTTCCGCCGGCCCGAGGGCTGCTTTCTCAACGTGCGTGACGTCGGCCGCGTCCGCCACGACCTCGCCCAGTGGGGGCGCCCGGAGGACGTCGACTACATCGTGGTCTCGGACGGCGAGGAGATCCTCGGCATCGGCGACCAGGGCTGCGGCGGCATCCTCATCTCCTCGGCGAAGCTGACCCTCGCCACCCTCTGCGCCGGCGTCCACCCGAACCGCACCCTGCCCGTCGTGCTCGACTGCGGCACCGACAACAAGGACCTGCTCCGGGACCCGCTGTACCTCGGCCTGCGCGAGCGCCGCGTCCGGGGGAAGCCTACGACGCGCTCGTCGACGAATTCGTCCGCGCCGCCCGCGACCTGTTCCCGCGCGCCTACATCCACTTTGAGGACTTTGGCCTGACCAACGCCCGCCGCATCCTGGAGCGGTACCGGCCGCGCGTGCCCTGCTTCAACGACGACGTCCAGGGGACGGGCTGCGTCGCGCTCGCGGCCATCATGGCGGGACTGCGCGTCGCGGCCGGCGGCAGCGGCGCCTCCTCAGGGCTGCTGACGGGCCTGCGCCTCGTCGTCTTCGGCGGCGGCAGCGCGGGCATGGGCATCGCGGACCAGGTGCGCGACGCCGTCGCTGCCGAGCGCGGCGTCTCCAAGGCCGAGGCCGCGCACCAGATCTGGGTCCTCGACCGGCCGGGCCTGCTGACGACGGCCGTCCAGACGGACGACGCGCAGCGGGCCTACGCCAGGCCCGAGGAGGAGTGGCGCGGCAAGAGCACGGACCTGCTGGGCGTCGTGCGCGAAGTCAAGCCCAACGTCCTGGTCGGCACGTCGACGGTGCCCGGCGCCTTCACCCGCGAGGTGGTCGAGGCCATGGCGGAGGGCACTGAGCGGCCCGTCATCATGCCGCTGTCGAACCCGACGCGCCTGCATGAGGCCGTGCCCGAGGACCTGCTGGCGTGGACGGGCGGCAGGGCGCTCGTCGCGACTGGGTCGCCCTTCAAGCCCGTCAGGGGCCCTGGGGGAAAGGCGGGGAGGAGATCGAGGCCGAGGTGGCCGAGTGCAACAACTCGGTCGTGTTCCCGGGCATCGGGCTCGGTTGCGTGCTGAGCCGCGCGCGCCTGCTGACGGACCGCATGCTGGTCGCGGCGGTGCGGGAGCTGGCGGCCCTGAGCCCGGCCCTCGCGGACCCGACGGCGCCGCTGCTGCCGGGCGTCAAGGCGGTCAGAGATGTGAGCGTCGTAGTCGCCAAGGGGGTCATCAAGGAGGCCGTGGACGAGGGCGTCGCGACCGAGGAGGGCATCCCCCGCGACGACGGCGAGCTCGACGAGTGGATCCGGGAGCAGATGTGGACGCCCGACTACCGGCCGCTTAGGCGGGTCGATATGGGCAGCGCCACCAGGGAGGCCAAGGGGGAGCTGAAGATTGCGGGCAGCCTGGGGAAATAGGACAAGACCACAGCAGTAAGACTCGATTTGAGTGGCTTTGGTGGGTCCTAGTAGTATATTGTGTACACCTCGCTTTTCGAGATCCTTCTAATATCCCCCTTTTCCAAGCCTTGAATTCCACGTGTCCTTCCAAGTGGACGCGTATCTCTAGTTCCCAATTCCCTGCGTCAGTCAGCCGCCGGATGAGCAGCGGACCTTGTTCGCGCGGACTTCTCAGCGGAAACATTTTCTTTATCTTCCGTGTATAAACCGTCAGGCCTCGGCGTAAAAGTTACACGCACTTAAGTTTAAACCGTCGTGACGTGGGAAGTTTGGGCAAAGCAAAGGGTGGTAACCGCTATTAACCACCGCCACCCGCAGCCGTGTCATAGTGGCACAGCTCGGATATTATCAGGCACAATGCACGTTAACAGTGGTACAAAAGAAGGGCAAACGGGACGTTCCGGAAACACCTTTAACATGTGGCCCTTGTAGCCCCCGGGAGGACGAGGTAAGATGAGGGATGGCGACATGGATCCGATGTTCTCATCCGAGCAAAAGCATTTCGGACTGGCGGATCGGGAAAAGTCCCAAGACAGACGAGACGGCGACAGGCCCAAGGAAGGGATCGGCAGCTTTGGTGGAAGCCAAGGATTTCTAAATCGAACACTATTGTATCACACGCGACTTAAGCGGCACTTTTGACATGATCCCCCAGATGGAAAGACGGCATTCCCCTTCGCTCCTAAGCCAGTACGCAGCGTCCAGGCTCACGAAACCGACGACAATCACCTCCCTCTCCCGCTGATGCCGCTATAGCTGCCAACTTTACCCAAGCCCCCGCTAAGTCTCTCACCCCTTCCCCTGCCCGCCGCCCTTCTTGCCGCTGCCGCCGCCAGCGCTGGCGTCCGCTCCACCGCTGCCTATGCCGGTGCCGATGCCGATGCCTGTGCCCGTGCCGCCGGCCTTGATCCCGTCCAGGCCGATGCTGATGAACCCGCTGCCGCTGCCGCTGCCGATGCCCTGGCCCGCGCCCGAGCCCGCGGCCCCGGCTCCTGCTGCCCCCGCAAGGTTGCCGAGGAACGAGCCGATGGCGGACGGGTCGAGGAGGCCGGCCTCGGCCCGCTTGTCGTTGCTGCCGTCCGGGGGGATGGGGAGGGTGAAAGCGGCGTAAGTGGAACAAAGGACCAGGCCGAATATGAACCCTTTAGTGCTAGGCATCTTGGGGGGCTTGGAGATGTTGCCAATGGCTTTGTGATATGGGGCGGACGTTGAAGAAGAAGCTTGCAGCCCAGATAGCTAATAATTTGATAAAAAAAAATATAAAAAAGAGAGAGGAAGCCGACTGAAGGTGGCAGAGATTCAATTTTCAAATATTTAATAGTTGTTTAGCATGCCAGTTTTACCGGCAAAATAGCGAGGTGCTTTCCAGTATTCAGCTGCGTCGTTTTCTTCTGTTGGCTTTGGTTTGCGGAGAAGGGGCCAATGTTTTTATAGACGGCCCCGGGAGAAATGCAGGAAGCGGTGCCGCCATTCGCCCACACATAAACGGGAGACCGGAAGGTGGAAGATGGCGAGGAACCGTTGCCCTCGTCAAAACACGAAAGGTGCCGAGAAAAGGAAATCCCCGCAAGTCGTGGCGGGTTAAAAGCCGAATACGATACTTTCTGGCATGGCACTTTACTCCGCTCCCATCCCTTGCCGTGAACTGGACGAGGCGTGCCCTGGCCTGGGCCAGCCAGAGCCGGCTGCTAATGGCGAGGCAGCTCATGATGTTGTCGCGCAGGGTCGCCTGCCCCGCCTCGCCAATTTGCGGATGTTGCTGATGGTGTAGGTGTGCTGCGGCGTGCCGCGGGGGGGGGGGGGGGGGGGGGGAGCGGACGCATAACGCCGTTGGCTGTTGGGTCGGGACCGGGTCCTCGGGGAGGAGGGCGATGGAGGCGCGTCTGAGTTTGTGGCTCGGTTAGCCAGGGTAGGGATGGGCAGAGATGGGGCAGGGCTGTTGTTCATGGGGTGGCTGGCTTAGGACTGCATGCTGCGGGCCGTTATTTGAAGATTGGTCCGATGTTTAACGACGAATAATGGTTAGCTAAGTGGAAGATCGAACGATACGCGACCGAGGGTGACGCAAGTACCAGGTGAATTAACCGATGACAGCTAGAACACCTGCCTGCACCCACCTCTGACCTACTTCTACGGGAGCAAACGATGGAGAAAATATCGTCAAGATGATGCAAACAACGTGAGCGACTAACGGCGCTTTCTCTATCCTCTCAGGTGCTGGCCGTTCCCTCCCCTGGCGCATTAAGCCCAAAGACAAGATACCCCATGACCGACGGGCTGGGCGGAGCGATTCCAATTACCATCCACCATCCAAGCAGTCCTGTTCTGGGGCAAGGCGAGAAGGGTGCCCAGGCATAGCGAGCCAAAAAGATCCGGGTCGGTCTGGGCCCACGCAGCATGTCATCAATCCCGGGATCCGTGGGCCAGCGCCGTGCTGCCGGTGTTGGCCGCTACGTCGTCCGTACGTTTCGGACTAGAGGCAGAAAAGCCCTTGGGTCAAGGATGACGCAGGCTCTGGTATGCTCTTAAGGAGGGCGGTATGACACTTGATCGCCCGCCCAAACCCCAAGACAGGACGTGAAGGAGTGAAGGGACGAACAAAGCCTGGATTGATAGGAGGGAGAAGTCCCATGGACTGGGGGATGCATCGAGCCTCAACCGCCACAACCGTCTCTCCTTCCTCTCACCGCGGCCGCAGCACCACCAGCGGGAGAGCGTGCGGCAGATCTGGCAGGGGCCGCGGCAACTGGGACCAGATCCGGAATTATGGGGATGATCAATCTTCGGGTGTAAAGTTTCTCCCCGGTGGGATCCCTGAGTCAGTTTGCCGGCGGGAGCATACACGAGCAAACGAACCTCGGCTCTCTCTTGCTCGCATCCAGACTCTCGTCATCCCACTCCGCCCTCCTCCGCTCTTTCTTCCTTTCCCCTAAAACAAACATCAACGATGAAGCTCTACAGCGCGCCGGACCCGGCGCCAAACCCGCGCCGCGTGCGCCTTTTCGCCGCCGAGAAGGGCATCGCGCTCGACGAGGTGATGCTCGACCTGCTCAAGGGCGAGCACAAGTCGGCCGACCTCGTCGCGCGCAACTCGCTCGGCCAGGTGCCCGTGCTCGAGCTCGACGACGGCAAGACGCACCTGTCGGAGACGGTGGCCATCTGCCGCTACCTCGACGCGCTGCACCCGGACAAGCCGCCGCACCTGTTCGGCCGCACCCCGCTCGAGCAGGCCCAGGTCGACATGTGGATCCGCCGTGTCGAGTTCCAGCTCGGCGAGCCCGTCCGGCTCTTCTGGCGCCACGCCCACCCCGCCACGGCGGCGCTGGTCGAGCAGCACAAGACGTTTGGCGAGTCGAACCGCGCGGCGCTCGGCCGGGCCGTGGGCTGGCTCGACCGCGAGCTGAGCAACGGGCGGACGTGGATCGCGGGGGACGCCTTCTCCATGGCCGACATCACGGCAGTGACGATTATCGACTTCGCCAAGCTGATCGGGCTGGCGCCGCTCGGCGACGAGGCCTCGGGGCACGAGCATGTCCGCGCATGGCACGCGCGCGTCACGGCGCGTCCGGCCTTTGCCGCCCAGAACACCAAACCGTCCCTGTAGGCAGGCGCCTTCCACGGAACCATTTGTAAGCATCGTCGCCCAGGAATGGATGAGTAGCGCAACGCTCGACGCACCGGCCTTCGGATTTCACAGCGAATCGCGGAATTAGCACAGCCGTCTGCCGATCTATGGGCCGAAGACCAGGTTTGCCACGCTCGTTACCCCGCTGCTACCAAGCTTTGCGATTCGTGGCCAGCCAGCGCACGGCTCGTAACGGCGTTGAAGTCCGGGCGGGTGCAGCCAGGATAGCGATTATAAGCATCATCCGCATGGTTCTCTCCTTTTCTTTGATGCCGAGAACTGCAGTGTGAAACTTGACTGTGAGTGATAAGGTCATTTTGTTGCAAAGGACATCAATTTCGACGACCGAGTCACGCCGTTGAATTTATTCTGAGGCTCTTCCCGGTCACGCACCCTCCTGCTTCTGCACGCACCCCACCCCGCCAGCAATTTCCTGGGGCGCACCCACACAAACGGTGCAAGGCGCTAACCGACACGCCCGTGCTGAATATGCTTCCTGGCGAGTCGCCTCTGCGCTTTGCGCTTTTGTAATGTCAACCAATAGCATTAAATTGTTATTGAGGTTTAAATTTCTCGAGCAGTGAAACCAGTTCAGTTAAGCAACTTATCATTGCCGATTTTCCTTTTTTCTCCCTTCATAAAGCTCGGGGGTAACCGCTTTTTTTTTTTTTTTTTTTTTTTTGCTTCTGGTTTATTTGAGTCTTTTCCCAGCCAAATCAGACATTGATGCCCTTACAACGCTTTGAATGTTAAGCTTAGACCATATACTACTGGCGCTGGAGCCTTTTAAGCTTTGTTTTTTTAGAATGTCTGCAGTCGAGGACCCGTTGAAAAATGCCCTCAGTATGATGAACTGGCTGAGAAAGTTTCCGAGGAGGTTTAACAAGCCTCGCAAGTTGTCTGTATTTATAGAGGGGTTGAGGCTTAGGAGATGGTACAATATTTTCACCGTCTCGTAGGGTGAATACATCGCTATTTGCGGTTCTTGTGGCACATTGCTACAGCATGACTAGTTAGGGGTAGTAGGCGCAACTATTCAGCATGTATAGGGATTTCATCCTTGATTCGCCAAAGCATTCTATCGGGTGTACTTTTTTGAGTATATGCCTCAGATTTGGCTGCTATTTCCGAGACACCAAGTGAGACTCTGTACAACCACACCGACCAGTGGGCGATCCCCAGTAAGTGACGGTTGATTTGACTCTGGGTGACGCAAAGGTCGCACGCATAGTCTCGACCCCCTCCTCTGCGGGCATGGGGCTGCCGACCAGGAGCGTCGTGTCGTCCTCGGTTAACTGCTCGTCGAGGATGGCAAAGAACATGTTCCTGGGCTTGCCCAGCATCGCGGCCGGGGCGGAAGGGAGCGCATCGAACAGGGCATTCCTGCAGTGCGGCAGACGGCGAATGTGGCCATGCCTGGGGGAGCTCGATTGTCCCTTGGTGTGGCAAAAGGATAACTCTGTCTGTTGAGATGTGGGCAGAGGACTCCTAGGTTTCGTGGCGGTTGCTGCGAGAAGAGCAAAGAAACGAAGAATGGAAGCACTGCACGACGGATGCCAACACCCTAAAATGTAAGGGTCGCACGGAGATGTGATTCGCCGAGACGACGCAGGTTGGTTGCGCTTCAAGCGGGCTTACGTCAGTGCCATCTGGTTCCTGAAGCCGCCACCGCAGAATAGCCAGCTCTGTTGGTAGGAGTGTTACTCCTGTCGGGGGCCCGGAGCTCTCCCAAGGTGACACACAAAGATCTATAGATCTGGAGGGTTCCTGTATTGTGCATAAAGAGGAAGGAGATTTAGCTATAGGAGAGGGGGCCAACAGGCCCCCTTTTATCTGCGAGAGGGTCTGGGCTTTTAGGTCACGTGGGCCCTGTGGGCCCTGTAGGCCTTGGGAGCCTCCCAGGCCTCCCAGGCCTCCAAATCCCTCGAGTGCATGCGCCGGAATAACTATCCGACAAGCTCCTCATTTTCACCCATTTTTTCAGGCTACAGATCACAACAACAGCCAAGACGCATCGCCATCCACGGCCTTGACGTTGGCGAATTCGCTGTCCTGGACGGACGACCAGATCATCGCCCAGCGCGCGCTACAGGGCTTAGCACGGCTTTTTGCACACCGCTCGCCGCCAGCATCATCACGTCGGCCTTTCTGACGGTCGCACGCGCAACGTCGCTTTTGTCGTCCCTGGCAGCGGCAACTCGTCGGGTTGTTTGCCGGCCCTCGCCCAGGACCTTCTTGAATGAAGACGCGAGTGTCGAATGACACCAGATTGGGCAATAATCACCTTGTGCGGCGCCCCCAAGATGGGAAGCCCGCACAGGTGTGTTCCACGCCGCGCCGCGCCCCTTCCAGGGGTCTCGATGCCAGGATCGTGCCCGAAATGGGGAAGGCCCCCGGAATCCCTCGCTAATGGATATGCTTGGTTGGCTGAGAAGTCAGCCCGGCGAGCTGACAGTCTCGCGGCACTCGCAGGGCTGGACTGCGCGCGCGTGTGCGCCGCCGCCACGCAGCTCCTGGCGACATGTCTTATTGGCTTGTGTTGCCCAGCCGCAGCGGCTCTGCTTACTCCTTGTCGATGGCCCACGGCCCTGGACTTCTCTGGGGTTTCTGTCGCTTTCCTTTCTTCTCCTTCCGCCTCCCGCGCTGTCCTTCCTCGTCGCCCTCGTTTGCCATCTTTGCCATCTGGCCCGCGGCGTTACGCAGGCATCTTTAACTTTGCTGCTTTTTCCTGAGGAAGTGCTGCCAGCATGTCGACTGGGCCCGCGACTCAAGCGCAGCAACCCGAGCATGGCCTGCAATCGCACCAGGCGCCACAGCATTACGACTTCACCAACCACGGCTCGACAATCAGCCCAAAGGCCCTTCGCGCCGATGTTTCAGCCTTCGCGAGCTACCCGCAGGTTGTAGATTCAAACTACCCCGAGGTTGTAGGTGCAGGCTACCCCGAGGCCGTGCCGTCCCCGCCGCAAGGAACGGTGCACGACTTGTATTCGGCAGAGAAGCAGGTCAACGGCGACCCGAGTCCCGGCCAGCTTTATGCTCAACACGACGGCCTGCTTACTGGCCAGACCGGAGCCCCACATCCCGAGTCCCGGCCCTGGCGGCGGCGGAGGAGGGCCTGGCTGATCGCGGTTGGCGTTGGCGTCGTCGTTAATCGCCGTCGTGCTCGGCTGCGTCCTGGGTCTGGTCGTCTTCCGCCGCACCGGCTCTGGGGACGCCACGCCCGCACCGCCGTCTTCGCCCCCCGCCACGATGCCCTCCGGACCAGCAGGTGCGTCAGCACCGTGTGCGCGGCCCAGGGGGTGGCGGCCGTCGCGGGCGGCGACAACCGCGTGCACCTGTTCGCCCGCGCCCCCGACGGCTCCTGGAAGCAGGCGTCGTCCGCGCCGGGCGGCGGCGGCTCCTACGGGGGTTGGACGTCGCGCGGGGAGCTTCGACGGCGCCCCCGCCGCCCTCGCCTGGACCTCTGCGGCCAGCAGCTGGGGTGGCGGCGCGACCGTGTCCCTGTTCGGCGTGTCGCCGTCCAGCAGGCGGGTCGTAGTCAAGCACATCGGGCTGGGGTCGCCCGACGGCGCCGTCTCGGCCACGGGCTTCGTCGACCTGCGGAACCCGACCGGCGAGACGACGGAACCGCCGGCGCTGTGCTCGCCGAGCACCGGCCGCGTCGACGTGTGGATGCGCGTGCCGCGCATCGCGCTCAACTGGACCGCGCCGAGCTTAATCCATAAGCGCGTCGACAAGGAGGCCGACTGGGAGGCCGAGCTGTGGGAGGTGACGGGCGCCGGCGACCTGGTCGCGGCGTCGCGCTTCGCCGTCGTCTGCCGCGACACCGACAGCTTCCACGACCTCGTCGTCTACGGCAACGGCACCGCCGGGTCCTCGGCCTGGCACCGCCAGTCGTTACCCCCGGCTGGAGCGCCTGGGTCGACATGGGCGGCGACTACGCGGCGGGACGCACCCGGTCCTCCTCGAGGTCTCGACGCAGCGCTTCGACTTCTTTGGCCTCGGCAAGGATTCGCGCCTGCACCATTGGAGCTGGTCCGCTGGCTCTGGGTACACCAAGTCCGAAAGCCTGGGCAGTGACACATTCGCCAGCGTGCCCACCGTGGCCCTGTCTGGGGCCAAAAAGGACCGGGTAGAGGTCGTCGCGGTGGGCAAGGACGACGGCAAACTCAAGCATCTAGGTTTCGGATCGACGCCCCGGCGTCAGCAGCCAAGTGGAGGACATTGGCGCAATAGCCAACAGCACTCCGTCGCTTGTGAGAACCGGGGGGGGGAGGTCGAAGTGGGTCGTCACCGCGGTTGACGGCTCTATTTGGTACGCTAGTAGCAGTAATGGTTGGGATAAAATTGCATGGAAACCAATACCTGGATTATAAACGGGCATAGCCCATTACTCGGACATTGTAAAAATAGTGAAGGCAAGTAGATGTTGAGCCCAGGATAAAATCCGAGCTGACGCTTTAGTAATAATCCATTGGATTCGAGATTGACTGGCTTTATGTTCAGACTTCTCCCGCTACACCGTACATTCGCGCTCAGGAAACCAACGCATTTGAGATTTTTCTACATGTAGGCCTAGGCGTCAACGAGGTAGGGGAGGACGACCATGCTACTGTGGCCAGGAGGAGAATGTGGTCGGGGTAAAGTCTTAAAATTAGAGCCAATATCTTGTGCAAGGTTCCATCGTTCCCGCGTCATCACCTAGTCTGGCAGTGAAACCAGGCCGCGCCAATACCCATCAGTCTATCGACCGTGCAAATACATCCAGTCCCACAGTCCTCCCGCGCCTAGGCAGTCACGCCGTTAAACGTAATCAGGTTGGGCTTTCGGTCCCCTCCAGCCCCGTCACCACGTCCTTGGTGCCCAGCTCCTTGAGCCTGTCCGTGACAGCCTTGGGGGTCCCCAGCGCGGTGACGCCCTCGAGGCTCTTGAGGTACAGCACCAGGCCCGAGACGTGCGGGGTGGCCATGGACGTGCCGTCGAGCACGTCGTGCTCGGCGTGCGACGAGCCGATCCAGGCCGACTCGACGGCGACGCCCGGCGCGAAGACGTCGACGACGGGGCCGTAGTTGGAGAACCAGGCCATGGCGTTGCCCGAGTCGATGGCGCCGAGGGTGATTGCGTTGGGCGCCGACGCGGGCGAGTACTGCGACGCGTCCCACGCGCTGTTGCCGGCCGCCGCCACGGTCAGCACGCCGGCCTGGTAGGCCGCCTCGATGGCGGCGTTGAAGGCCTCAGACCGGCCGCCGCCTGTTTAGTTTCAAGGAGCTCCATGTTAGCGGAAAGGACTTCTAATGGTGGGAGTTGTCTTTGTTCTTATTGGGGATTTGGATGTGTGACGTAGGGGGTTGTGGTGCGGCGGCTCACTCCACGGACTTGGTCTGGCGCCCCTCGGCAGTGATGTTCTTGACGGCCCAGCTGAAGCCGTCGAGGACGATGGCGGTTGTGGACTACCAAGTAGCCCATTTTTTTTCACAGGGTTAGCCACCGACCAGTCTCAGCAAGGACATACCACAACAGAAAGTAAACTGACCGATCCCGTGTCAAAAACCCGGACGCTGACAATCGACGCCTTCTTGGCGACGCCGTACGTCTTGCCCGCCACGGTGCCGGCAACGTGGGTGCCGTGGCCGACCTTGTCGATGAACTGGGTGTTCGGGTACGCGTTGTAGCCCAGCGAGCCGCGGCCCTCGAACTCGACGTGCTGCGTGTCGAGCCCCGTGTCGATGATGTAGGCGTACAGGCCGTCGGCCGACCCGGCCGGGTCGTCGTACTCGGTGCTGCCTGGGGTCCTGTGCGAGATGCTGCCCAGGCCCCACGGCGCGTTTGGTTGGGTAGGTTGTACAGGTCCCAGACCAGGTCGGGCTCGACGAAGGCGACCTTTTGCGGTGGTTAATTAGCAGGGTGTTGGGGTGTTGGCTTGGATGGTGATGAATGGATGTGTTGGAGAGTAAGAATGTTTTTTACCTCGTCACTCTTCTTGATCTCCTGGAGCGTGGTGGCGTCAAACGATCCAGAGTAGGCAGTGAAGCCATCAAGATTAAAGACCTTGTCGACGCCTGTGGTGTCCCGCTTGGAGACGCTACGGCGATGTACATCGCCGACCCAGGAGAGGTGGCTCTCGAACGAGGTCACACTGGCGCCCTGCTTCAGCGTGATGATGTAGCTGTTGGGCACAACCTGCGCCGCCTGCTTGTCGACCGGGGCGGCGAGGGCGGGGAGGACGGCCGCTAGGTGCAGCGCGAGGGTCTTGAAGCCGATCATCTTGGTAAATGGAGATTGGGGTCTTTGCCTTTTGGGAGAATAGGGCGAGGCTACTCAGGGGAACGGCGAGGAAGACGAGGAGGTGCTTGTTCTGATGGACAACACGACCAAGTCATGGCGAGAGGACATGCCCCTTTTTATCTTCCCCAGCGGGAGCTTTGGACGAGGGAGAGTCAACCTACCCTTCCTCAACCGCCACATCTGAGCTCATTACACGCCATCGACGCCGTGGACCGCTCGACATCGATGTGTACCTTGCGAACCCGATGTCACAGAGCGTTTTCGTGCTTGTAAGCCAGTCTTGCGCATGTGAGGACGAGGCCCCGGCAGCTTCCTAACCCGGTAAAGGCGCACGGCCTAAGCGTGCCAATATTACATGACAGGGAAACCGGAAACCGCGATGATAAGGAGGTCGTTTGCGGTGACGAGGCAGCGCCAAGGGGAAAGGGGAAGGTGCCAGAGATCGGGGGTGGGGGTCTGGGATGCATCGGACTGTGTGGGTGGACTCTTGTCATCGTCCACTCTGCTCGTGTGCTATCCCAAGATGACGGGTTCTTGGGCGTCGGGCTCGACTGGGCGAGAGGCTTCCATGGCCGGTATCTTCCTCCTTTCCTGTCTTGTGTCGCGGCGATAAGGCAACAGGCATTGGAGTCATGAGGACCGCAAGGGGGCGCGGCCGTGTATCAGAGGGCATGCTACCGGTCAGCACATGCTCGGCAGATGCAATGACTGGGTCATTGCCTTTCTTCTTCGTATCGAAAAGTAGGAGACGTTCTAGTCTCAAGTGAGAAGCTGAGGCGCAGAGCGTCTGTCAACCCACTACGTAATGTTGAGGAACAATACCATCCGGCTAGTTCCGAGGCGAAGGGGATCGTGTTGCAGCAGAAATGTTGCTGGACCCTGGCGACGGCTATCCCGCTATTTGGCAAATCTTTATTTCCTCCGCCGGTATTGCTTTTGCAAGGGTTTGGCGAAGCGGAAGGCAGCATAGACGAAGGGCGGGACGAGCGAGCGGGAAGGGAAATTGTGTCGCAGGGTGCGAGCGAACGGGAAAATGGGACCCAAGGAAAAGACCGATTGCTTTCCTCAGGTAGAGAATCCGCAAAGTATGGCCCCCAGGGCTTGGGCCGGAATGAACGAGCCAACGGGCTGTGCGAGGTTGCAATAAATGCAGCAGCTTATACATGAGATGCGGCATATGATGCAATGGCTAGTTGCGAGAAGGGCAGGTGGTGGCCGAGTTAATATATAAAATCTGGTGCGAATGGCAGCAACGGACTGCCTCGGGATCGCTTGTATATATTGGCCTCCACCCACACATGGCGCAAGGGCTCGCTAGGCTGACCGACCCTGCGCTGTTCGGTGGCTTTCCTTGTTCTTCGTGCAGATTATTTGGCCGCAAGATCCCACGTTATTGCAGCAAATATGCATAAAGAGATAGCGTGATAAGGACGAGATCTGGGAGACTGTTGATACTAAGGCTTCTAAATAAAGGACCCCTCACGTACCGGGCTTTCCTGTCTGCAGCGCGCACGTGGACCAGATGTCGTGCTCGCGCTGGATATCTTGGAGGGGTTTATTGCACGTGTGCGACGAGCTCACGTGTGTGCAGATTTGCGGGATGTCCGTGGAACGCGTGAGCTTCGCGTTTCTTTTGATAAAGTTGGATGCGAAGAGACATCGAGGCGAAGTCGGATCCTGAATCATCAGACAGCTTACTGGTTCTGGTGCTTCGCTCGAGCTTGGAAGCGCTATCGGGGGTCAGCGGATGCTCGGAGTAAAGCGGCCGACGACGATTGGACATCTCGCTTTTTCTTCTGTTTTTCGTCTGCTTCTTCGCGGCCTTCCTATTCCAGAAACCAGGAGGCTCATGCAGGTGCTACGCTAGGCGGCCGACGGCAGGCAGAGAGGCCCAAAAAGCGGAATGCAACGAGGACATTGCAGAGGATTGATGTCTGGGCGCGCAGCCAAGGCAGATCTGGCAGGCTATCACGCAGGATGAGTCTGGGCTGCATCGGGATGGTCCCGACGTCTGCGAAAGCAGGTATAAAATAGCAAGAAAAAAAATGTACTCGCGTTCAGCGTCGGGCTAGAAATGGCAAAATGCAAAGATGCGAGAAACGCAAAACTCGCTTCAATACCACTTCCACTCCCAACCTAGTCAGGGTTGCATCATCAGGCGACCCGCGCCACCGTTGTCGCCGCCAGCGCCGGTGCCGCCACCGACTTTGCCTCCTCTCCCGGCAGCAGCGGTGTAGAGGGCTTGGATGTCGGTTCTCCACTGATCCTCGTCGACGTGCATTTCGCGGCGGTCATACGTGACGAGCCCGTTGACCTCGCCCTCGACATCGGTGGTCTGTGTCCAGACGGCGCCACTACACTCGAAGCGCTCTGTCTGGTCGCGCAGCTCCGTGAGAAGCTGGTGCGAGCGGTAGTTGTAAGAGCCCTTGTCCTTGTTGATCTCGTACGTCTGGTCAATTTGGTCGATGGCCTGCTTCACGTTCCAGAGGCTGTTTGCGGGCATGCAGCAGATTAGTACAGACATGAGCAGATTTGATGGATGGTAGCGGAGGGGAGAGACTGAAATGGGGAAAGCAGAGCCATTCGTACTGTTCGATGGTCGTGTTGAGCCCGACACCACCAAATTCTCCCTGGAATCCGATCCGGCTCGAGTCGTGCGGAGAAGATGGGCGTGAGTAGAAGGGTGTGCCACATTGAGGCGAAGCGTATTTGTGGTTATCCTGTTGTACTCGCGGGTCAGTATCAGGGCATGAGTGACGGGCTGGGCGAAGTGGTAAGCCAGGTAGTCGATAGGTATTTGGGGACTCACCGAGTAGTCGCCAAAGCCGTGGTCGTTCCAGCCGGTAACCGAGTTGACCAGTCGGGTCGGATCTAGGTCACGGACCATGTCGGTCAAGGGGCCCTCCGCCGGGGGGTCATTGATCTGCCCCCAGCCTTCGTTGTAGATGATCCAGGTGACAATGGAGGGATAACTGCGGTGCTCGGTGACCATAAGGGCCAGCTGTCGCTGGAACTCGGCCTGTTGGTCATCTGTCGCTTGGGGTCTGTCGACGGGGAAAGACGGCATATCTTGGTACACCATCAAGCCGATCTCATCACAGGCCCGGTAGAAAAGGTCGGGCTCGATCTTGATCTGCGAGGAGAGACGGGGTGCATCAGCCATGTAGACAGATCACCGACATATGATTAATGACAGATATACCCACGTGTTTGCGAACCATGTTGAAACCAAGCCTCTTTAGCAGCTTCAGGTCGAAAACCATGGCCTCGTAGCTGGGCGGCGTGTGGAGGCCGTCTGGCCAATACCCCTGGTCAAGGGTGCCAAAGTGGAAGAGGAACTCTCCATTGATCAGCGGCCGCTGGACACCCTGGACGACGCCACGCGACACGGTGCGAAAACCCGTATAGCTCGTCACCGAGTCGTTGCCGAGCTTGACGGTGATGTTGTACAGGTTGGGTGTGTCGGGCCACCACAGACGCGGTGAGGCGACATTGAAGGAGAAGGGCTGGTCGGCAACTGCCGAGTGCGAGGCAACCTCGGCACCGCCGGCCTCTGTCACCGACACGCTCACGCTGGCATTGGCCTGACCAGCGCTGTGGGCCGTGATGGTCACTGTGGCGTAGAGGCGTTACGGGTACGTACCGGACACTATGTCAGCTGATCTGCCGGCGATCAAACTTCATGTTTGGTTGGAGGAACGGGTAGGTTCCAGGCGGGCGCCTGCCATCCCAACTTACCCTTCCCATCCATGTCTGCCGCGACGTCCAGGGCGGTGACATAGTCGTCAGGGGCGTGTTCCAGCCACACCGACTGCCACACACCGGAGCAGGACCGATAGAAGATGTGCGAGGGTTTAATAACCTGCTTTCCGGCAGGGATTAGGAAGCCCTCTCTGTTGGTAGGATCGTGTACAAACAAGGTTCTACGCGGTAGACGGCGTTAGGCAAGACTGAGCAGCTTCGAAGGGGCAAAATGGAGACACCTACAGGAGATTATCCTGGTCGTACGAGACGTGCTCCGTCACGTCGACTGTGAAACGAAAGTAGCCACCAATGTTATGGGCGACCTCGACGCCGTTGATAAACACCCTCGTCTCGTAGTCGACGGCTTCGAAGTTCAGCAGGGTAGTGCCGCGCCCTTCCCAGCCGCCGGGGACCCTGAAGTTAGTGGCGTACCACATGTACTCGACATCGAGCTCCTGCAGGCCCGACAGTCCGCTTTCGATGCACGACGGCACCAGGACCTCGCGGTCGAGCAGGCCCGGGGGCGGGGCTACCAGCTCGCGGGTGCCACTGGCGGCACGCCAGGTCCACAGGCCATTGAGCGACTTCCACCCGTCGTGGCGCACCAGCTGGGGCCGCGGGTACTCGGGCCACGGGTTCGTGCCGACCTTGTAGGTCCAGTCCGTGTCTAGCGGCGGCTTCTGGACCGCGTAGGGCGTCGGCGTCGGCGTCGCGCTGGGCGGGCCGGGCAACGGTAGCGGCAGCGACGGGAAGGGGTTAAACTGCCTGTTGGCTAGGTGCGCCAGCGTCCCCAAAGGGGCGACGCCGTGCAGCAGGAGGATGGCATGCTGTAGGATGCGCATGATTTACGTGCTGCTGCTGCTGCCTTGTGGGCTGCCTCGGGTGTGGTGTTGAACGCGCTGTCTAGGCTGCAGACATCAAGGAGAGACAGGACAAGAGAAGGCAGGAGAGAGTTGAGGGAATGAAGCGATTCAAAAGGAGAGCACGAATGGCGTGGACGGGATGCGAGGCGGAAGAGATGGCGCCAGCCGAGGACAATTAGTGGCGCTTGTGCGACTGACGTCGCAGCGGCAGTCAATACCCGGTTGGAACAGGGCTGGCGAGCTGGGGGGCGGGGGATCGGCGGTGCTGCAACCCCTGGACTGCCCGCGTGCCACTGCTCTCTGGGCGCCAATGCGGGTGGGCGACAACAGGCCCCAGTCCAGACCTCGAGTGGCGGGCCTTGCTGCACATGCACGACGACGCATGTTCGACATGTGCGTAGCAGTCCTGCCCACCAGTAGAGATCAGAAGGCTATGTGCATCGCTGCGGAGGCATCAATGGCAAATGGCAAGGTCATGAACTCCGGCCGATACAACCCATCGTCGGCCTTGGCCCCTGAAACACAGGCGGGCGTGTGGCCCGGCTCAATCCCACGATGGAACCAATGTCGAGCACAAGACCGGGGTTTGATCCTGGGGTGACCTCACAACAATTGCGGGGTAGCCTGGCCGTGGAATCCAGGCCGTCAACGCCAAGAGGCGCACGAATTGCGGGAGATAAGACATCGCAGCCCGCGGAAAGTGCTGGCATGCCATCCGCCGATGCTGCAAGAGTCGTGTCTATCATTGCGGGTGTCTGCCCGCTTGGACGGGGCCCTCGAGATCGTCTCAATTGTTGGTCTGACAGCTCTGCAGGCCGCGCCGACAGCATTACGAATGCTTTTCGAGGCGGCGGGCTTGCGAAAGGATTGCGAGTCGGAGCTACCTATGGACTGAGGGCAAAAAAAAGACAAATTTGAATGGAAGCCCGTGCCATCGGCTCAACCACATAAACTCATGTCTATCGTCGGCAAGGCCGTAAAGGTCGCTGTTGAACTGAAAGGCCTTGGGCAGGAGAGCGAGCTGCGGAAAAGACTGCCTGCCTGTTGAGTTCGGCACCTTCCACGGAGGAAATTGATCGGCAGTCGCAGCAAGGTGGAACGCGGGGCTGGGGGCCTTGGGTCCACTGCGTGACCCACTAATACGCAACAAAAATCCGTGCAGATTCAAGTTCCAGAGACAACCAGAGACGAGAAAATAGTGGCACCATCACAACTACCACGCTCCACCAACACAAACAACCATTGTAGCCAAACAACGTAGCACTATCTGACGTCTGACCGAAGCCGCACGTGGACGGGCATTCCGTCCTTGAGCTGCGGCACACCGTCCCGGCCGATCTGGTACAATCGACTGCCCCAAACCGTGGGCTTTTTAGCTTTGGGGCCCGTATTCCCGCTGAACATATTGGCAGAGAAACCAGTCAGCGACGTCCGTTGTCTTCACGAAGGAGAAGATCAAGGTAAAATGCTGGAAATGCTGAAAGTCACTCACATCATCTCGTCCCACTTGTCCCACGCACACTCGACGTCCAGCTCGCGCACCACGAGCGCCGTGGCCAGCCGGATCTCGGTCATGGCAAGGTGCTGCCCGACGCAGTTGCGAGGGCCCTGCTCGAACGGCCGGTACGCGTTGCGCGGCGGCGGCCGGTACTGCCGCCGCCGCCTCTTATCGCCGTCGCCGTCGCCGTCGCCGTCGCTTGGGAGCCAGCGCTCGGGCGCGAACTCGAGCGGCGAGTCGCCCCACACCCCGCCAAAGACGCCGCGGTGGATGGCGAAGCTGCCGTCCATCAGGATGCACCCCTCGGTCGGGAACTCGACGCCGTGGTAGGGGCCCGACGTCGGCGGGCCGTGCAGGCTGAACCCAGGCCTGCCGGCCCGCAGCGTGCCGACGTTGGTCTCGAGCCGCATCGTCTCCTTGATGACCGCCGTCGTGTAGACGAGCCCGTTAAGCAGGTGCGGCGACTCGCGTATCCGCTGGAGCACAAGGTCCAGGTCCGTCGGGTCGCCGTCCTTGTCATGCGCGCTGCTGCCCTTGTCAGAAAAAGTCGTCGTCCCCCGGAGCACCCCGTCCACCTCGGCGGCGGGCGGGCCAGCACGCGGGGGTGCTGCGCCAGCATATGTTCAGGACCGTACAGAGTGTGAAGCTGGTCGTCTCGTGGCCCGCAAATAGCGAGTGCTTGGTTTCGCCCAGCGCCTGCAGGATGCTGTCGCCTGTGTTGCCTGCTTGCCTGTTGTTTTGCTTGGCTAGCACATCGAGCAGCGTCTTCGCTCCAGAAGCCTCAGCTGAAACTGCCTTTACCGATCCTTTTTGGTCGTTGCTGTCGAATCGAGCACGTATCAAGGGGAGGAGAAAGGAGTCCACGACGCGCCCATTGCGCCACAGCTTCCACCCCCGCAGCGGATTGTAGATCTCATGGAATGTTGAGATGTTGGTGTGGAACCGCAACAGTTTGATCTGGCTGACGAGACTGGACGACACGGGGCTGAGTGTGGCGCCATCCTGGTCGCCAACGCGTACGCCGACACTAAACCTGTAGATGACATCGAGAGCCAGGCGGGTAGTCAAGTCCTGCAGCGCAAAGACCCCTCCCCACGCTCCGTTCCCTCCCGCCCTGGCCTTAAGCTTACGCACAAACACCCCGACCTCCTCCGCGATGCCGGGGACGTGGGCCGCGATGTTGGCCGGGCTGAAGGCCGGGTTCATGGCCCTGCGGCGCGCCGCCCACGCCTCGCCGTTGGACGAGGCCACGTCGTAGCGCCCCGTCAGCGGGCGCAGCAGCCGGCCCTGCGCGGCCGGGTGGTCCGGGTTGTGGTCCTGCGTGAACTGCGCCGACACGTCGCAGTGCAGGCTGACCAGGAACGGCGGTGAGAAGGGCCAGAGGTCGACGTAGGCCGCGGGCGGCATTGCCTTAAACCTGTTCTGGGGGAACAGCTCGCGCCAGTGGTCCTGGATCAGCACGCTCATGTAGTTCCCGTGCGCGTCCGACGGCAGTTTTGTCGCCATCAGCTGCCCCACGGCCCCGAGGTGGCCCAGGACCGAGTGGTGCGGGATCATGGGCACGCCCTGGCGCTGGAGCCGCTGGAACAGCGACCGCACCGCGAAGCCGCGGTACAGGTAGTAGGCCGCGACCGCTGCGAGCAGCAGCGCGCCGGTCCACGCGACCGTGTGGGTCATTCTAGCGCCTTCCAGCATCCGCAAAGCGCCGCCGTCTCGCGTCGACATCGTGAGTTTAGGCGGTTGCGGTTTTCAACAGCAACCTTGGGGCCATTCTCGCGTCGAGGCTGCGGTTTTTCTTCTCGGCTTCGTCCTTGGGCGCTGACTTGGATGGGCTGTGAGAGGCCAGCAATAGGCCAGCCGCCGCCACCCCGGACTTTTTAGGCAACGGAGACAGACCGACGGGGTGGCTGGGAGGATCTGGATGCAAAACGAACGCCCGGGCATCACAGCATGTAAAACCAGGCCTCTCTCGCCTAACACAGAGGCAGTGCCATATTGTTCGGCTGATGACTTGTCCTCGTCTGTGCTACCTTCACCTGCCTTGGCGACGCCATCTGGGTGGGTGGTGCCCTAGGCTGATCGGGGGTATATGTCATACCACATAATAAGCAAGTTCGTGATTGCACAGTGTCGGCCTGGTCGGCCTAGTTCGACTGCCTGTCCCGGCAAACCCGGGCCGTAGACGGGCCTATTGGCCAGAGCCGATCCCTTGGGCGAAGAGCCTTGTACTCTTGATAGCCCGTCTATATTGTCCGTTTGCAGCTGAGAAAACAGCCAACAGCCAACAACCAAGGCAGTACAGCAGCGCTCTGCGAAGGCAAGCAAAAGTACGCAAACCCATCTGAAAGAAACAAAAGCACTGCGAGCAGGGGTGGTGGCTATTATTAATAGGTAAATATCTTGTGGTACAATCCGGGGTTCCAAACGGCACGTCACTGGCGACGGGTGGTGGATGATCAATACAACAATCAGGCTGCTGACAAAGTGTTCCTCAGCAGGAGAGGACAGGAAGCAGCAAGCGACACGAAACAGATATCGAGAAACATTAGGAATATCCAGGTTGACTGACTAGGCACGGTATACCGACATTGCTTGCGCAACCACGTCGTGACAAAAATAGGGTGTAAAGACAACAGGGTATGCATCAAGGAGGCGCCTAGAAAATGCAAATTGACAAACGGGCGGAAGAGGAAAGGGATCATGAGCTACGAAAGATATCCCAAGGGGGAACAATGAAAGAAATCGGGATATCTCGAACAAGTGGAAGGAAGAAAAAAAGTCCCAAAGAGAATGGACCAAAAGAAATATCACGAAAAAGGGGAGAGGTTAAAAGAAAACTAATCAATCGTGTTAAGAACGAAACGGAAAGAAAGGAAAGAATGCAAAAAGGAGAAGCCTGAAGCCGCTGTTTTTCCTTTTCCGATTCCCCACATCCTCGGTCCCAGCGCTATGATGCAACGTTTACACCGTGCCGACATTCCGAACGAGGCGCATACCGGCACGCACAAAGATGGACCTTGCGTGTTCTATGGCCTTGAGAAGCCTTGCTTTGCCTAGATGGACGAGGGAAAAGAGAACGTCAGTATGCAAGCCTTCGCCGAAATGAGATCAGGGAGGAGGCGGATCAACCTTCATCTGTTCAATTCGGGCCTTGAGCTGGCTCGTCACCTCGGCCGCCCGCTTCCAGCTCTCGACCCCGTTGGCCGGGGCAGCGCCGGATCCGCCGCCGCCTGCCGTCGAGTAGCTGCTGGCGCCGCTCGAGTAGGCCGGACGCGAGGGAACGCCCTCGTCGTGACCTCCGGAGTGCGCTCCCGGCTCTCTGCGGAAGCCGCGAGCAGGGCTTGACGCCCCACCGTTGCCGTACCTCAGGTCGGGGCTCAGCTTGCTGTTGCGAGCACCAGCACCGCCATAGGACGGCGGCGGCGCCATATCGCCAGCGCCGCCATTCTCCTTTTCTTCGCTAAGTGTGCTGGAATAACTGATACGGTTGCGGCCACTGCCGTTGGAGAAGCTGCTGCCGCCACCGTCGCGGTAGATGCCGGCTTCGTCGTGTGTAGGCGATGAGACACTGCCAACCGGGCTGCCCATGTTAGATCGCAGTTCCGCCATGTGGTGGTTCTGGGCCTGCATCTGCGACTCGGCCTTGCCCAGAGCCCGCTTAAGACGCTCCAGCTCCCGGCGGAGGCGCTCATTGGTACCCTCGGCCGCCTCAGCATCGCTCCGTGCTCGCACGAGCTGCGTCTCCTTTGCCTTGATGCTGAGCACGTCGCGCGTGTGGTCCTCGATCAGCCCTGCGTTCTGGTTCTTGAGCTCCTGGATCTCCGACAGAAGCTTGCTGCGCTCGTGCCTCGACTCCTCCACCAACCGCGTGAGCCTCTCGTTGGCGTCGCGGAGCTCTTCTAGCTCGGCACGCTCCAGGGCCGTCAGACCTGACGATGGCACTGGGGAGGGAGGAGCCGCCATAGGGGCGGGCGTCCCTGGCTTGGCCAGAGAGCGACCAGCGAGGCCACCTCGACCCATGCCTAACTTGGGTTGCTGGACTGGGGTAGGGGCGAACTCTGGCTCGTCGTCAAAAGAAGCCGGGGGCGCAGCAGACGGAGGTCTGCGGGGGGATGCCGCTCCCGGTGGCCCTGCCAGCGTCCGTTTGCCGGGGCCTTCAGACCACCAAGACCCGACGCCTTGGGCATTCCAAGCTTGCCAGCAGCAGGCCGAGACGTTGGCTGGGGAGGCAGAGGCTCCTCCTTGGGAGGAGGAGCCGCTGCTGCCGGCTTCTTCGCAGGAGCTTTCTTGGCTCCGCCCATCACCTTTTTGGGAGGGGCCACCGCTGGCTTCGGGGCTATTATGGGCTTCGGGCGCTCCTTGGCCTTGACCTCAGCCGTATCGAAGAACTCTTTGATCTTGGTTTTGCGAATATCATCAAGATTATCGAGGTGGGTGTTCATGCCTCGCTCGCCAATGATCTTCATGATGGTGCCCAGAATCTCAGCACCCCCGGATCGAAGGCCCTCGGTCGATTCGGCGAGCAACTTCTTGGCCGCATCGGCCATGATCGAAATCTCAGACTTGCTGGGCACCTCCCTCGTGGTCCTGAGGCAGCGGACAAGGAATTTGGTGGTGCTCTCCTTGACCTGCGGGTTCTTGTGCGCCAGATAGGTCGTGATGTCTTCGAGGCATTCCGTTAGGCTGGTGGCCAAGAAGACCTGGTCAAGTGCTGCGCCTAGAGCGTCGGCCACTGATACCTTTTTCTCTTTTAGCCTCTCCAGGATAGGCTGCATCACAGTGGTCCTGTACTTGCCGTACGACCTCCGTAGGCCCCTGGCAAGAGCTCCGATGCACTGGGCGGCCTGCATGACGACCGCGATGTTTGCATCCTTCATGCACTTGGCTAGCACCCGGTTGATCTCGTGGAAGTCGCTGTCCTTGATGCGGGGCACGTTCAACAGGGCGTATAGCTGCTCAGCCGCCTCCTTCCTGTCCTTCCACTTGGACGAGGCCATGTTGTCGTGAAACGAGGCCGGAGGGCCTTGAGGACATCCTGCGGCTCAGCTAGGTCGAAGGCGTCGACCTCGGCGGGTTCTTCGGGTCCCTCGTCGGCATCATCGTACTCCTCCTCGCCACCATCGGCGGGCGCCCTGGCCTTGGCTTCTTGTTGTGTCCTGAGCAGTCTCTCCTGTTTGGGCGCTGGCTCCCCGCGAACCTTCTCGAACTGGGACTCGAGATCCGTCTGCTGTGCCGGCTTCAGCTCGTTCCAGATCATGGGCTTGATGGCATCCCGCAGCCACCTGTACAGCTCGACCGTCAGGTTTGTTGCCTCGGCGCGCACATTCTTGTCCGCGTGGCCGAAGACCTTGGGAAGAGCCTTCAGAACAGGTTTCGGGTCGGCCGTCTTGCAGCCATAGTTGTGAAAGATCTGGGTGAGGGCGCTGAGGGCGGCCGCAATGACCTTGGGTTGTTTGGCCGACAATATCGGCAGTATCTCCTCAACGACGGGCCCGGGAACATCGAGCTCTATGTAGAGCAGCAGTGCCTCTACCGAGGACGCCTTGGTGATTGCCCTTGTGGAGGTGAGGCCCTTTTCTAGGATCGGGGTGACGGTATGGCCTCGCGTGCGCAGGCATCCTTCCCTGCCGCCGAACTTCAGGAATGTGCACAGAGCAGCGATTCCATCCTGCTGGGCGGCCACGTTCGAGTCGGCTACTGCTGCCTTGAACAGACTCGTGTCCTGGATAAATGGCTTGAATGCAGGGTCATGCTCGTCGGGGGTCTTTTCGAACTGCTTTGCGGCGTCCTCGTATGCTTGCTGCGCACCTTCCAGACCTTGGTGCACCCACCGGTCCGTGAGCGGCAGGGAGCTAAAGTCCTCCTCCTTCTCTGCCATCTTGTCAAGCTAATGTGCAACCTGAAGCAGGCGATCGGCCGAGGTGAGCGGTCGGTGGTAGCGATGATTCGCCGCGATCAAGATTACGGGCTTTGGTGAGCAAAGGTGGGAACGATGCGGCGGGTTGAGGCTCCGTCTGTTCCGCTGTTAGTGTTTCCGAGCTTAGTGTCGCCCTTCTCGTATAGAGAGGGGTCGACAGGAGGGGCTAGGAGACGCTGAAGCAAGTAGCGAAGCAAGTAGCGTATGGATGCGCTCGTTTTCGACGTGGCGGTCAAGCGAAGCACACGCTGTGCCGCAGAACCGTCGCCTCGCTGGGAGAGCTGAGAGATCAAACAACCTTGGTCACCGAGCGCGATATTTGGTGTGGCAATGGGAGATAGCGTGGGTGGCAGTTTGCTCGGACGGTGGGCAGGGGATCGCGACGGATCCTGTCGTGGGCGTCGGGAGAGGCCGTCGTCGGTGCGCTTGTGGTCGGAGACTCTTCTGTTTTGAGTGGAGAAAAAGATGGGCCAGGCTGATGGTGTCCTTGGACAAATTACGTCGAGAGCCTGGAGTGGGAGCAAGGGCGGATTTATAGTGGTTGCGTTGATGGTATACGAGCCTGGCAAAATGCAAACAAACGCACAAAGGGTCAGCATCCGTCTATTGTTGATGCGATCACCTCGAATCCGTTCGTGGTGTCAAACAAAGATGCAGGATTGCCGCTGCTGTCAACCGCCGTTGTTTCTCTGCCTTTGCCGACCGCCCCTCGAAGGCAGCCAGTGTTGATGCGATGCAGCCCAATCAGGCCCACTCTTTGTCATTGCCACAGGAACGTCCCTGCCAAGCCCACCATCAAGCCTTCAAAAAAAAAAAAAAAAATCCCCCGGTCACGTCACCTGGCACGAGCCACCCAGCGGCCTATGGTCAGCTGTCAGAACGAGAAACTCATGCCCCCGCGTGAGAGTTTTGGATGTGCGTGCAGTCCACGAATTGATCGAACTCTATCGTTTTACCCATAGATTCGGCAGCATCCTGGGCTACCACCTCATCTCTCAACGGCGAAGCGGCTCGAGCGAGCAGCTCCTCCAGCGAGTCTCGTCCGATCCGACCCACCAGCAAGCGCTCGCACAATCTCGGCTGACGCTGCACAAAAGCGAGCCGCAGGGCCCAGCAGTTCGTTCACATTCCCATGTCCCGGACCGTGCCCAGGCCTCGCTCCATCGCCGCCATCCATGTTTGCTGCAGATGCCCCACCCGCCGCATCTCCCGAGATGGGAAAGCGACGGCGGTGCAGTCAGCTAGGTCTGGGACAGGGATCTTCCCCAGCGCCAGCTTGGCACTGTCACTGTCTATTTCTCCTCGAGACGATGGCTCCCCGCCAGATAGACGAGACTCGGCCATCTTTGTACCTGGCCAGTCTGCCTCACAGTCGACATGCCTCACGCAATAAAGAAGCTGCTGCCTCTGACCGCGGCGGGTCTTTTCTCGCTGGCCAATGCTGTGTGTAGTATCGCTTCCACTGGCACCTCGGGCGATGTTCTCCTCACTGGCACTCTCTTGACGTCCCTAGGTCCTCTCTCAAACGGCGCCCTGCTGGTGCGGTCCGGACAGATTGCGCATGTCGGCCCACGGTGTGATTTCGGCCTTGAAGCAATGCGGAACGCGACCCTTGTCGAGTGCACCGAGCACTCGGTCATCTCCCCTGGCTTTATCAACGCACACGAACACATCGAATACTCGACTATCATGCCTCTCGCCGATATCGGCGAGAGATGCGGTCACCGCCACGACTGGCGCTGCGGTCTGCGTGGCCATACCAAGCGCGAGGCCGAAGTCAATGGCTCGGCCGCCGCCGCCACCGCCTGGGGAGAGCTACGTCACCTCTTTTCCGGGACCACCTCCATTGTTGGTGGCGCTATGGCACCAGGCCTCGCCCGCAACCTTGACTTCGTCGCCGGGCTAGGGCAAGGCATCCGGTCTGCCGTTGCCACGTGGGATGTCTTCCCGCTTGACGACGCCGCCGGCATCCTGCGTGATGGCGACTGCGACTACGGCGTGGCCCCCATCACCTCCAAGGTTTCCGGAAAACTGCATCGATATATAGCGCACGTCGCCGAGGGAGTCGATGCCGAAGCCGCCAACGAGTTCCGCTGCCTGTCCGACTCGCGGTTTGACACAATCCCGCTCCCTGATGGTGAAGGAGGAGTCAGTACCGATATTCTAGGCCCTAATTTGGTACTGATTCACGCCCTCGGCCTCTCCGACGCGGACTTCGAGCTCGTCGCCTCGCGCGGCGCGAGCGTGGTTTGGTCGCCCCGGAGCAACGTGTTTCTGTACGGAAAGACTCTCAACGTGACCCACCTCCTAAAGGCCGGCGTCAATGTCGCACTGGGTACCGATTGGCTGCCTTCAGGATCTGCTACCATGGGCCGCGAAGCTGTCTGCGCCCGCGATGCAACCTGGCACAGTTTCAGCCAGGAGCTGCGGCCAAAGACCCTGTGGGAGATGATGACCGTCAATGCCGCCAGAGCTGTTGGCTTCGAGGCTCACATTGGGTCGCTCGAGCCCGGAAAGGTAGCCGACATCGTCGTCTTTGGCGGCGGTGCTACAGCAGGGCAGGAGATCGGCCAAGACGACGCATTTGCGCGGGCAATCTTTGCCGGGGCCGAGGACCTGGAACTGGTTATGCGAGGTGGGAAAGTTCTTGTCGCAAGCGCGAACCTCAAGGGCCTGGCTTCAGAACCGTCGTGCGAGACGGCTTCGTTCGGGCGCGTCGCCAAACGCGTGTGTGTGGCCGATGAGCTCGGATCCAGCTTTGCGCAGTTCAAAACGTCCCTTGAGGGCGTCTATCCCGCCATTCTTCCCGGCGTGCCTGAAAACGAGCCGACTTGCGAGCCGACGCGCTCATAGCCATGGTCATGAAAGAGAAAATGGCCCTTCAAATCAGTGGGTTGACACATCAACAAGCTTCTGCCCTTAACGCCCCGTTTAGACAGTATTTGTGGTTAGTTGGCGGGCCACCTCCTATTTTTCTGTTTCCTGTTCCCAAATTGAATTTGCTACTGCCCTCCGTTCCGTTCGATTACAGGTATCTTCCGCCCTTCTAGGACCCGTCACTATTTGATGTCTTTGGCGATGTTATTGCCGCCCATCCGATAGCTTTGCTATTCCCGCGTAGGCGACGGTCTGCGGCAGACCTTGCATCTGTTCAGTCGGCCCCCAAGGATCACCAACTCACACCAGAATAGCGACGCGTATCAAAACATCAAGACGCGACTGCTGCGCGATACACGGGTCGTTGGGCTGCTTGCGCAGCGTCCGTCCATCAAATGCCTGTCAACAAACAGGCAGGTTTTTCAACAAAGCTCAAAATTGCGGAGATGATGTGGTGTGCGGTGGCCGTGCGAACGAAGAGGATGCTTGGCTAAATATCCGCACAGGCCCTCTTACAGCCCCGCGATCGATGGTGCCGCGCTAGTTTGACGACGCCGTTCGACAGAGGATTCATCGAGCACGGTCAGAGAACGCATCGAAGCGACGGCGACGAACGCAAAAAATTGCCTCAAGCTCCAAACCAACTCATGGTTACTGGAGAAACGCTGCGCCATGGATCTCACGATTGCCACTGAGGTAGCCTTTCTTGTCAGTGGGTTCAGCAAAACCGGCATGCTCCGCGAGCCATCGATTCATCCCGACGCCCCCGCTTCGACCTAAGCACTAAAGGACCAAACCCAGCCACAGGGCTATCCCTTACCCGCACCCGAAATCCACAGAAAGAATGCTACGAGGGAGTCGGGGACGGACCGATCCAGAAAAGTCAGCTAGGGAGAGAAGACAGAGGGCCGCAACAGCAGGCTGGCATGGGAGACACGATTAATATCTTCGTCATTTTGCAGGACAAGATGAAACCAAACGGTCTGTTACCGGGCTCGTCTAGCACGCAATTCGCGGATGCCAGACCCTTGCGAGCAAACACTGCCGCTGGGCCGGACAATGGTCGACTCTGTTACCCCTGACCACGGCCCTGTTCAAGGACAGTTTAGGAGAAAATAGTGTGGCACAAAGCATAGACCCAAAGTTTGGGGACTGGTCAAAGGAGCTAGTGCGCGAATCAGCACACCATCCTGTCGATTTCCAGCTCTCGCGCAGGCTCACTCTAGCGTCAACCCTAGAAGCCTGCAGACGAGATGTCGGGAACACCACTAGGATGGCACGCCCTGGCCGCGGGGACCAAAACAGTGCCCGAACTCATTGTTGAGTTCCTGGAGTGGACAAACAAGGCTAAACATGCAATTCTGCAGCTTCGGGGGCTGGAGGTGGAGAAAGAGCATGATCTACTCGGCATCATACAAACACCCAATGCGTCGATCGGTTGATGATGTTGACCACGACCGCATGCCGATGGACTGCAGACCTACCGACTGATGCGCAAGCTTTATCCGTCTGCAGATGAAGAAGCAATGAGCAGTCCCTCCTGCTCGCCGAAGCGCCGAGACGGTCATTGATTGGGTCAGCGATGGGACTGTCCGGAGATTCTGACCCGCCTAACCGCCATGTGCGCGAACCTGCGAGGCACCCTTCCCTATTAGGGTCTGGGCTCGCCGTCGATCATGGGAAAGCCTGGACTTGGACATCCAAGGCTCGACGCCACCTAGTGCGTTAGGCTCGCAGCTCACTGCGGCCACGGGGCACTAGCTGCAGTGCTAGTTCATCCACCCTTGACCCCTTTGAGATGGATTTCGTGTTTTTTGCCTGTCAATCATCCGCCCGCTCTCGACGCTAGCCCTGGGCTTCGACCTCCCCGGCCAGAGCGCCGTCAAGATGCGCATGGCAGCGCGGCATTTGGGCCAAACTGAGGCCGACAGCCACCCCAACGCCAGGCTTGACTGGCTTCCTTGGGGCTGTGTTAGCCCATCTCAAGCAAGAGCTATTTGCCATCCAGTGCCGACGACCCTTTGCCGTCTTGATGCCAAAACCTGCATGTTTCCCCGCCGATTAGCTCCCACATTTTCGCTTCTCCGTTGACGAGGTGAAGGTCAGCGCCCGTCGGCAAATCGAGGTGATCTGCGGTAACAACTCCCAACCTTGTTGGCCTGAGCTGCAGGTTCATGGATAGTAGGTTGTCCGAGATCAGGACCAGGTGAAGTCAAGAGAAATATTGAGAGGAAAAAGGAAGGAAACGACAAGCGGAGAGATGCCCTCGACGATCACGACAAGTATATGGGAGGAACCGCCAGCGCGGGCGGGCTTGCTGCCATCCATGGGCGATATCGACACCAGACGTAGGAGCTCTCCAGCGATGCCACCCGGCGCACTCGAGATCTCGACCAAGGCAGCCGCGTTCCGGGCCACGATGATGGCGACATCGTCGCCGCCACCAACACCGTGGGCAGTGCGGCCACCGAGGAGAGATAGCCTGGCGAGGCGGCTGAGGAGCAACTCAGGTTTGTCGCTGCACGTCAATCCTGCAGCACTGCGCCAGTACACAGACTACAATCCAGACGGTACCCCGGTCAGATCCGAGTTTGCCGTCGAGTGGAGCGCCATCGACTCCGTGTCTGGCGGTCTGGTGGACACTCCTGGCAGCCGGGTCAGTGTCGCCAGCATGCCATCGTTATCGTGGAGGAATGGCACCGATGGCTCGGCCTCGCCATCGCCTAGGCCTGACATATTTGGCAAGGACGTCGTGCAGATGGTGCTGAAGAACCCAGAGGCCTCGAACCGACTGCTGCGGTTCGCCGAGAGCAGAAAGTCGGCTGAGGGGATGGAGTTTCTGATGAAGGTAAGGCCGGGCTGGATGGGTGTCCAACCCTACTGTCTCGAAGAGTTGCTGATAGAAAGCGCGCTTCTAGCTCAAAGAGTATGCCCACTGCGTAAACAGTGTCACTTCTAGCATGGCAGCCATATCAAGCATGTACATGTCAGTGGCGGCCACGTCGCCGCTGCGACTGCCGCACCAGACATCGCGCGCGCTCAACGCAGACGTCAAACACGTCGCCGCCGCCATTTTGCCGGCGCTGGAGACGCTGTTTGCCGACGCCCGCGCACACGTCGAACAGCGCATCGCCCGCGAGATATACCCGGCTTTTGTCCGCACCCAGCTCGCCCTCGCCACGTCCACCGCTTTGGCCACAGAGGTCCGCCACTCCACCAGCCGCTTCGACCCGCGCTTCCCGGGGCTGGCCGACGCCTTCTGTCTGGCCGACCCTCTTCAGTTCGACTGCCCTGTCGCCTTTGCCTCGGACGGCATGGCCGACCTGGCCGGCTACGCGCGCGACGAGATCGTCGGCCGCAACTGCCGCTTCCTCCAGAGCCGCAACGCCGCCGCTGTGGCCGGGAGCGGCCCCCAGCAGCAGTTCCCCCACCACCCCTCCACAGCCCGATTGCGCGCCGCCATGCAGGCAGCGTACATGGCGTACCCGGCCGCCGCGCCCGTAGCGGATCGCAGCGACGGGATCCTGGAACTGGTGCTCAACTACCGCCGCGACGCTGACGGCGCCCCGCAGCCCTTCTGGAACCTGCTCTTTGTCTGCCCACTTACCACCGCCACGGGCCGTGTCGCTTACTACCTAGGCGGCCAGGTCAATGTTTCCGAAGCCGTCGGCTCCTACAAGGAGCTGCTTGACATCCTGGGCTCAGCCGGCGGGCCCCGCCCGACCTCGTCGTCGACGGGCCGTGGGTCGAGCGACGTTGGGCCTACTAGCTCACCCTTGGTGGCTGTCCGCACCCCCAGGACGGAGGACTCGACAATGGCTGTGGAGGGCGATGGGAGCAGCAGCGGCGGCGAAGATATGCTGCTGCCCCGATTAAGACAGGGCGGTACAGACACCTTCAGAGGAAAAGGACTAGCAAGAAGAATAAGAAAAAGAAAGAAGTCAGCAATACAGACGCCGGATGCGACGAACGGGGCCGGGGAGACGCGCCGGTGGCTAGCGGCAATGGTGACGACCGGCAGACAGACCAGCAACAGCAGGAAGACGAGCGGGCCAGGAGGCGGTCCATGCCACGGGGCTTCAGCTTCAAGACCTTCCGACGACAGCAATCGTTCGAGAGCAACACCGGCGGGCCACCCCGAGCGCCCTCTCGCACCGCGACACGCACCCCGACGGCCATGGCCAGAGAAACCGGAAGCGTCAGCCCGTCGCCGCCGCTCACGATTCCGTGGTCGCCACCGTCTTCTTCAAGCTTCATCAATGGGAACGGCGGCATCACCGGCTCGCCCACGTGTCTCACACCGCCGCCGGGGGCGCTCCGATACCCACCCCCAGCGCCGGAAGCGGGCGACGACGGGATACCAGCAGCGGGCCCTTCCGAGTTCCTCGGCGCGTACATGCGGTACATGGTGCTCGAGTACGCGGCGGCGGCGGCCACGGCGACGGAGGGCGGAATGGCGCGGATGCGGATCGAGTTTTGCTCGCCTGCTGCGCTCGAGCTCCTCGGGCTGGCTGTGCCGCCACCGTCGTCGCCCACTTCCGCCGTCTCCCCCTCTGCTGATTCGTCCGCGCTGGGCCGCGTGCTGCACCAGGACGTGCTCGGCGTGCTGGCTGAGGGCGCGGGCGCCGGCGGCGTCCATCACTAAGAGCTTCACGCGCGGCCTGTTGGCGTGCATGACTGACGGTAAGAGCACCAGCAACCGCATCACTATTGGTGGTGGCGATGCTGCGCTCGACTGCGAGCCTGAGGGAGGTGGTGGTGGCGGAGGAGGCTTCCACTTTTCGGCCGCTAGGCGACGGTCGGCGACGCGCGGTGCGGGGAAGAAGAAGCCGCGTATAATGCCGAGCATCCTGACCGGGCGGAGCGAGCCGCAGCAGCAGCATACGGTCGAGGACGCGGCGACGGCGACGACTGCACCTAGCCCGTCTGCGCGCATGGGAGACGTGTTTGAGGGGCTTTCTGCGTGGAAGGGGCTGGGCGGTGGTGGGGGAGTGGCGCTCCTGCCGCGTCAAGCGCACAGCAACAGCAGCAGCAACAGCAGAAGGAGCGGGATATTGTGTGTCATTGGACGCCGCTACGGAACGCGGAGGGGAGCGTGCGCTGGGTGGTGCTGATTCTGGCGCCGGCGTCGAGTTGAGCGTGGGCAAGGCTGATTGGTTGCGGGGAGAGGCGTCGTTTGTAAAACATGGACATTCGCTTCATTCGCTGGAAAGATTGCATTATTAGCTTCCATAGCATGGTTTAAATATTACGACTTATGATCTCGTCATTAGATGTATTGGCGGCCCATAACTATTAAACATCTCTCTCCTCGTTGTCATCCCCAAGCTAATGGCAATAGTCATCCCGGCACGGCCCTTACCACCGCCCTAGAAACTTGGCGAGTGCTTTCTTAGCGAGGTACAGCTAATGTCAAAAAGTCTCCATCCACCCCACCTTCAGCCATCCACCCCGATAACAACCACGCTATTTTAACCGCACAATTTACATACGAAATGTAATCAGATTTGCATTTAAATACATTCATTGAAATGCTAAACCCCCAAAGTTTAATATTTGGTATACTAGCCCCGTGCAGCCCGCAACGCGGCTACCTTCCGTGGCATTCCGTCGAAAAAGCTATTAATAAACCCTTATGGGATTGCCTCCCACGCCGCGACGATTGCAGTATAAAATTTGGCCCGATCCGCGTCGTTATTTTTAATTAAATGCAATTCGGGGTTATCCCTACGCAGGATTTGCTTAACAAGCTTTTAAACGTGCTTAATAGGGTTTATATCCAGGCTGTAAAACGGCCATTTAATCGGATTTATCCCGTAAAGCTTAAACCACTTTTTAGCCGCTGCAAACGTATAAATACGTGCATTATCCTGCTGGAAAAAACGCGGGTTACGCTTTCCTAAACCCGAAGCCTTTAAAGCACGTATATACGACCACGTTATATAGCCGTTTTTTTTTTTAAAAGTAGGGTCCCTTATTATAAATACTAAAAAAAACCTTTCACCTTTCTAAATAAAGCCGTAATACATTTGGGAAAGCGTAAATTTAACGTGCGATTTCGGTTCGATAAAGCGGCGTTCGTACTTTTGCTTAAAAAGTTAAAAAAAAAACCATTTATTTGCACCTTTGTTAAGGTTATTCTTAAAAATAACCTCGTTAAAAAATTCCTCTTATTTTTATTAGTTAAGGGCTTTATAAATACATTAACTTTAAAGCCACGTACCTTACTTAATTCGTGCTTTTTTCCCTGCCAAAAAATGCAAAAATACGGCGGTAAGCTGTATTAACTAAGTTTAGGATAATCCGCTTAACAGGGCGCCATTTGCGCGAATACTCGCGGGGCAAACTTAACCGAAGGGTGTTACGGCACACCGGAGTAGGGCACAGCCTTATAAGCTTGTAATACCGCATTCCAGGTTGGCGCTTAACCGTTGTTAGGATATATCGCTTTTGGGAAGGCGTAAGCTTTTTAAAGGTGCCAAAACGAGGTAAAAATAAAAGGTTCCGTAAGTTTCAAAACGATTAATTGTATCGCGAATGGTGGCGCGTCGATAGCCAAACAGGCGGGCCAACTCGGACTTGGAAACGCCGATCGCAGCCCAACCATAAATGGTCGCACGAGTTTCCGGAGTTAATTTTTGGCCTTTTTGACGGCCTGCCGTCAGATTAAGCCCAAAAGCACGCACAGCGGCCGACATTTGGCGAAGTTGTGGAAGAAAAAAAAAGGGGAGGGTTTGGATACGTGACGCGACGCGTTTTATTAAGGTGGGGTGGACGGAGACTTTTTGACATTAGCTGTACCTGAGCAGGCAATTGCCCGCCTACCTAGGTAGGTAAGCCACCACCCCCTTCCTAGGTTCCAGACCGTTTCTGTGCGAGTCTCTCGAATTCCCGAGGTGTCTTCATGGCTCGGTTCTCGCAGACGGTAGATGATGGAACCATCGCCGTTGGGGTTGGGAACCACCTTTAGTCGCTCTGGAATAGCCTGGTCTGCGCCCGCTGCGATTAACAATTGAGCGACTCCATGCCCGCGTGCCTTGGCCTCACACAAAGGTGTTAGTCCTGCGACATCAGCAGCGTCTACGGTGGCGCCTCTGCCGATCAGTGCCTTGGTCATGGTGTCGTTGCCTTTCACGGCGGCAAAATGGAGCGCCGTTTCGCCCATGTCGTTTCGGCCGTTGACGCTCGCCCCCGCGTCCAGAAGACAGAGGGCCAAATCGACGCTTCCGGTATGCACGGCCATCCGCAGGGGCGTTTCTCCTCCGTCCGCTCGCCAGTTGACATCTGCGCCGCCGCCGATCAAGAGCTTCACTCTGGAAAGGCTTCCGGACTCGATGGCCGAGAACAGCACCGTCCCGCCCATGGCTTGCACGTAGTTGACGTTGGCCCCGAGCATTATGAGCAACTGGACCATTGCATCGCTGACGTGCAGCGCAGCCCAAAGCGGTGTGGCGCAGAAGTCAAACCCTGGCGCCTCTATGTCGAGATCGGCGCCGAGGACGGCCAGTGTGCCAACCACGGCCAGCTGACCTGCGTGGACGGCGTGGTGGAGGACCGGGAAATTGCCTTTGGAAGGCTCGCATGCGTTGATATCTGCGCCGTGCGCCACCAGAAGAGCTATCATGACCAAGTTTTCGTTTGCGCAAGCTGCTGCGAGGGGTGTGCCGTAACCGGTGACGTGCAGGTTGACGAGCTGCGATAGTTCGACTTGGTCGCGCCCTAATTCCTCGAGGAGGATCCGAGCGAGCTTGTTGCCCCCGTATGCCGCGGCAAGGTGTAGGGACGTCATCCTGTTTGATGTTCGCAATGTGTGTTAAACGGCTTGCCGGCTTAAATATGTCGGTCCCGGGGTCGGTCCACCGTTTTCTGTGCTGGTATAAAAGGTGTCTGAACGGGAGACGCACAACAGCACAGAAAGCCGACTCCCATATAGCCTCCTGTGCAGCTCTGGGTGTAGCTACCTACCTACCTCCTTAGCCGCCTAAACATCCCAAGTCCTGCATCTTTGCCCGATTCCGGTCTAATCCTGGCTGTTTCATTTTTTGAGGCTTGGGAACGCTTGGTGGCAGTGGCAATCACGCGGCTTCCACATGACCGCCACTGCTACACAGCTTGACGCATCTCTGCCCGTTTCTAGCCGCATTCGGACAGTTGTTCTTTTTGGCTGGCTCACAGCCTGCACATTATTGGCTCGGTGGCGGCGTGCATTTTTGCCCAGTTGCAGCCCAGGCCGGCTGGGCTGCTGCTTGTTATCCACTCGCCAAGCTCTCCCTCCCGGCGGGAGGGAGTTGGGTCCTTGTGTTGAGGCGTGGCAGACCAGGGAAAGAGGGAGGCAGGTACCAGGCAGATCAAAATCCCATATCTCCCGGATGCCCTTCGCCATTTTCGTCAGCAATCCCCTGGGCCTTCCTCTCGAAAGCTCGGCCCCGCAGTATGTATCAAGCCTTGGATACATCCACTCACGAGGTTCGCCTCCTGAGAATCCTCCCCGGAGATCCTGCCGATGGAATCAAGGCTCAACTTATTGTCGCTCCCCTCGATGGCCAACCGATATTACGAAGCGCTGTCTTATGTCTGGGGACAGACATCCACTCCGCCAGACCAGATCGATGTTGGTGGTGTGCTGAAGGACGTCACACAGAACCTACATCGTGCTCTCCAGGCAGTCCGCCGCCAGGATCAACCGCGGATGTTGTGGGTGGACGCCATATGTATCAACCAAGAGGACATATCGGAGCGAAATCACCAGGTCCGCCTGATGCGCCAAATTTACGCAGGCGCCACTCGTGTTGTTGCATGGCTTGAAGACCACAATGATGGCATCCATCTGCCTCATTGGGCCCTAAACGGATCGCGCAACCATAACCTGGCAGATGACTCGGTTGCCGCGGGCATTGATGCAATCGAGCTTTTGGCAAGCAGCTACGATGTACACTGGGACGACAAGAGGCTTACCTTGGACGGGATGTTCCGAGTGTCGAAATGGCTTCGATCTCCGTGGTGGTCTCGTGTCTGGACTGCCCAAGAAGCTGTGGTTCCCGAGTCGCTGGTGTATATTGTGGGAAACGCAGAGGTTCCAAGCGAGGTACTGCACAAGTTACCGGGAAGCTTGCAAAGGCATCTTCTCAATCGGCAGTGCTGTAATGTCGATGCACTGGCCCCGAACCTCCCCGTCGGCCAACTATCCGCCCACATCGCCTCGAGCCTCCACGGGCTTCAGTTCATGATCTTGCTCCGTGACCGCTTCAAGAAACAAGAGAAAGGCGACGAGCGTCTCTCGTTCCCGTCTGTCATGTCTTTGTGTCGGCCGAGAAACGCAACAGACCCACGTGATAAGGTCTATGCATGCCTCGGACTCGCCCAGGAGATCCAGACAAGCTGGGTGGACTATGGGCTGAGTGTCGAGTCAACCTACGAAACAGCCGCTCGGCAATGCATTTTATCGACCAAGACGCTCGAAGTCCTGTTCTTTTGCCACTTTTGCCACAAAGTCGATTCTCACCTGCGGCGTCGGAACGAGACGAGAGCCAGTCCGCTGTCGACGCCGTCCTGGGTTCCAGACTGGACGCTACAGCACCCAGGAAACGCGAAAACCAATGTGTTAAACAGAGAGTACATTGTCAACCACTGGACGACATCCGACGCGCCTGGAAACTGGCGAGCAAGCGGCACACTTTCCCACGCCGTGCTTGGCGAAAACGACCCACCCAGACACCTCGGGTATCTGGCCATGACTTTGATGTCGTTATAAAGCTCGGAGTACCTCATCTCGACCCGGAACCGGACGTCGTCGAGGCGTTTCACGATTGGAGAAATATCCCGGGTGTCGACAGCGACCCCATGTCGCTCTACACTGGGGGCGGAACACGATTGGAGGCGTACCGGAGGACGCTGTGCATGGGAACCAGCTTTGGCGATGAGTACGGTGTTAAATATAAAACAGCGACGGACGAGCGAGACAACTTTCTACACGACATGTGGTGGTTCAAACAGATGTGCGAGAAAAAGGATGCCACGGAGGACAGCGAGGCGGACCGCATCAAAATGCCGCCTGACGAAACCGTGTACGCGGGCTTGGTCCTCGGATGCGCAATCGGCCACGCCTTCTTCATCTCGAAAAAGGGCTATTTCGGGCTCGCGCCGTCGACAGCCGAGGTCGGGGACCAGATATGCATCCTCGCGGGCGGCCGGATGCCGTTTATTCTTCGCGCGGCGGGGGAGGCGGTGCTACCAGACAGCGGGACCGTCCGGGCATTCAAATTGATTGGGGACTCGTACGTGCATGGAATCATGCACGGCGAGGCAATGGCGGACGTCGAGGAGGGCAGGGCATCTCTCCAACGCTGGGCACTGGTTTGATTGGGGCTGGCCGCTCTGGCAAAATCGGGGCCGTCTATCGCATCAAGATTGGGGGTGGTGAGTCAAGGGCATCGCACGTTGGGGCCTCCACTTCGAAGGATTCAGACATCTGCTTCGTTGATTTCGAATATTGCGATTGCAGCTTTGCGTGGGTTTAAATATTACGGTCATCACTTGGAGAAGTAGGGGAAAGACAACAGCGATACAAATAATCTTCCCTGGGTCAGACTTCCCTAGATTTTACCCGGAGCGCTGCTGTTAAGCCCAGAGTACGGGCTCAAACTCGGCGGCACATCCTCAACCCTGGTGCCCCAGTTGCTCTCGGCCGGCCCCAGCGTCAAGACAAGCTCCTTGCCCTCGGTAAAGAAGCTGTGGTCGAGCCAGTTCTTGGTGTACGGCCGCCCGTCTAGCGTCGCGCTCTGGATGAAGATGTTCTTGTACGCGGCGTCAAAGTTGACGGTCCGGATCCGCGCCACCTTGCCCGTCGCCGGGCTGGTCACGTTGGCGGCGGGGAAGTAAGGGGGCGTGATGAAGTAGACGTCCTGGCCCGGGTTCGGGAACAGGCCCAGCATGGAAAACGCGACAAACGAGCCCATGGCGCCGCTGTCGTCGTTGCCCGGCAGGCCGTCGGGCGCGGCCTGGAACGAGCCCGGGATGTAAAAGTGCGAGCGCTTGGCCGACAGCGCCGGCCTGCCCGCGTAGTGGTACTGGAAGACCGTCAGGAAGGACGGCTCGTTGCCGATGTTGGAGATGTTCATGTCGTGCATGTAGTCGAGCCGCCGGGCAAAGTTGTCGGGCCCGCCGTACAGCGTTATGAGCTTGGCCTGGTCGTGCGGCACAAAGTAGCCGTACTCCCACAGGCTGCTCTCGAACGTCTCTTTGCCCGTCACCTGCAGCGAGCAGACCGAGTTGCCATCAAGGCGGCTGCAGTTGAGCGGGTTCTGGTAGCTCCAGGTCCCGTTCATATATTTGGGCTGGAAGAAGCCGGTAAAGCCCGTGGGCGTCCCGTCGAAGAGGGCCGAAACCTGGTCGGCTTTGAACAGATTGGCCCAGTTGCCGCTCGAGGCGATGTATTTCTCCTTGTCTGCCTGCTTGGCGAGCTTTCCTGCAATCTGCGATATGCAAAAGTCGTTGTAGCTATACTCGAGCGAGCGTGAGACGCTGCGGGTCAGGGTCCCGAAGCCCTTGTAGTCGAAGTCCTGCACAGGGATGTAGCCCAACGCCTTCCAGCTATCGAGCCCGCCGCGGCCATTGACAGCCCAGTCGAACGGCTCGACCTCGGCGTCCTTCACCACAGCCTCATACCCCTTGTTCCAGTCGACGCCTTCAGTGATGCCCTTCACGAATGCATCGGCCAGGACATTGTCTGCGTTGGACCCGCCTTGGGTGAAGCCCTTGCACAAGCTCATGCGGCAGTCAGGCAGCCAGCCGAGGTTGGAGTAGGTGTCGATCAGCGAGCGCACCATCTGCGCGACGGCAGACGGATCCACGACAACCAGAAACGGGATTTGTGAGCGGAACGAGTCCCAAAGGCAGTAGAAGGAGTCGAAATATGGCTCCCCGCTGGCCCAGAGCGGGTTCTCGCCCGTGTAGTTCTGTGGGTTGACCATGGTGCGGTAGATGCCGCTGTAAAAGGTCTTGACGAGGGACTGGTCCACGCCAGTGGCGTCGATCTGGACAGGCGCCAGTTTCTCTCGCCACGCCGCCGTCGCCGCGTCCTGGGCCTTGGCAAAGTCAAAGTCGGGCATGTCACGTTCTGCGTTGCCGCACGCCTGGTCGACGCTGATAAAGCTGGTCGCCGTGCGCGCCAGGATCGGCTTGTCTGCCGACTTGAAGCGGACAAACGCCCCGCCTGGTAGGGGGAAGCCGTTGATGCTGCGCGAGATGGTGACCGTCTTGACGCTCGCGTTGGCCCTGCTGTTGACCCAGATGCCGTTATCCAGGATATCGGCGCCCCTGAAGTCGGTGCAAAAGTGGAGGACGTAGTTGCCCACGCCAAAGCTGGGATTGAATCTCGCTGGTTTCGGTGGGCTCTTTGTAAGCCATGTTCAGATATTAACGTTCATGTATCAGCAATTGCCTCCAACGTACCACTCCCCGTGATCCGCCCGCTGGACCCGTCCACAGTGATGGCGCCGTTGTCCTGGCGCGAATCCGACAGATCGGTCAGATCCTGCAGGATCAGCGGCTGCGACGGTTTTCCATCGATGGCCGTAGCGGGGAATTGGAAGCGGTAGAGGGACGCCCGCGCCGTGGCCGTCATGTCTGCCTTGATACCGTTCGCCAGCTGCAGGCCGAAGTATCCGGGCAGCGCGCTGACCGACTTGTTGTCGAAGGCGCCAAAGTTGACACGGCTCTTCTTGGGGAAGTCGCAGCGGTTGACGTCGCCGTCCGGGCAGCCGGCGTAGGGGAACATAGCAAAGTTGCCGAGCGAGGGACTGCCGCCGGTGCCCGAGTCGTGCATGGAGCTGAAGCCCGTCACGAAGGCGTCTGGGTCCTGGGCGAACCCGCCCTGATTGGAGCTCGAGTTGGTGTCGGCAACGGGCTTGGCCATACCGTATGGCACGCAGGCGCCCGCAAAGACGTTGCCACCATTAGCGGAGCCGATCAGGGGGTCGGCAAATGTGATGGGGTCGACCGCCATCGCTGCTTGGGCGTCCACCGACATTGCGGCCAGGAGCCCGGCAAGGGCTAGAAACGGCGAAGGCATTATGGATGACTTAATAGGAGGCCCTATACGTGGAGTTGTAAGGATGCCGCCAGGGATAGCAAAAGCCGGCGCTTGCCAAAGGTGATCTGCGCGGGGGAGAGGGCTCGGTAGAGAACAAGAACCGGAAGCGCCGGCGTTCTCGGTGAAGACCCAGAATATGTACCACCGAGGAATCTCAAGCCGGACGCAGGGCGAGTTGCAGCCAACCATCCGGCCGAGTCGCGCGCCGTCGCATCACAATCAAACACTGCGAAGACCGACCAGATGAAATGCGTCGAGATGGCGTTTGCCGGTTCTTATTTCGCTTGTTTCCATGACTCTGGATTGAGTTCTTGCCCGCAGCACGAACCGTCCCACGTCCAACAGTAACCTGACGCGGAGCCTGCTCAGGGGTAGGCTGGCGTTTGGTGAGGAAACCCCGCGCGAAGCAATGTTATCACCCGCCATCCGATACTTGACTTGTCATCCCTCGACTAAAGTTCAGGAGAGAGGGTCGCATTGGCTTCCGCTTTGGGGTGACCAAGTGCCGGCTCCGGGGTCCAGGCGTGTCGGAAGAATATCCGCGAAGAGGACATGGCGGGATTGACTTGATCGGCGGCGGGTCGTGACGCGGCCGTAGTACTACATGCTCGGGAACACGCGCGTATGGGAGCGATGTAGTGCAAAACAGGTGCGCATGGGCGAGAGCAAGAGTGCGGCATGCGTGGGTGGGTGCTCGGGCTGTTATGACGCACGGCTGTTTGCTAGCGTCTGCTCGTCAGGGCGGCGGGTTGGAAGCCAGGAAGATGAGCCGCAAAGACGAGCGTCGTGTAAATGGGTGGGTGGGGTAGACGTATGGGCAACATCACGGGAACGACAATAGACAAGGGCCGGTAAGTATACGAAAGTCGTTGCCTCGTGTTATAACTCGAATGAAAGGTAGGTAGCAAAACATCGCTTCGTTTCTAAGAAACATGTGTCGTGTACGTTTATGCATAGCCTGCATACGGAAACGCGCAGCACAATGTGCGGCTAGCCGCGCTTAGCCCGCCTCCTCTTCTGCGCGCCCTCTGCCGCCTTCTTCTTCTCCTTTGCCTGAGCAACGGCCTTGTTATGCATGTCAGCGAGCCACCCGCAGTCTTCGGAGAATTGGCAGTACCGGCACTTGTCCGCGTCCTCGATGCTCACGCCCACGGCGTCCCGCTCGCCCCGCCACCACTGCATGTGTCCCTCCAGCCAGTTGTCCAACTTTTCGTTGTCCATGTGGAATCTTCGGTGCTCTATCCACTTGTCCACGTCCTGCTCCTGCTCGGTGTCCTGTTTCTTCCGGTATTTCTTCCGGAGGCCCTTGTCGATAGGGTCTTCGGGTTCCACCGTGGGCACGACGGACTCTTTGCCACGATATCGATACTCGATCGTGACAAAAGGCCCAAGTGTGTCGGACCCGTCGGGAAATGTTTGCCGGAGCTCTTCTTTGAGCAGGCCAGTGAGCTGGCGGAGAGTACGATAGCGAAGCTGGTTGCCGGATTTCGTCGACCCGTTTCCGGCTGTCCCTATACTGTCCGTTTCGGAGCCTGGAGATGGGGGTGCTGGACTGGCGTCATAGAAGACCTCGTCATGCAGGCCGCCGATCTGCGCCAGGAAAGTGTCAGAAAACGGCTCGTCAGGGTCGAGACCGTATCGCCGGTAGACGTGCAGGAAGTCCAGCCTGCCGTCGACCATTTGCGAAAGGAAGCGATGGTAGAGGAACAGCTGGATCATAGCCGGCCGCATGTGGCTCATGCTCGGCACGGACCGACGGGCCCTGGTCTTGACGTCAAAGACCCAAACCTTGCGGCCGCTCTGCGACACCTGGCTGCTGCTCCCCTGACTGCTATAAATCTCCTCCTCGAACTCGGGATCCGGGTTCCCCTCGCTTAGCCCGTCGATGATGCCGTTGACGACGTGGCCGTCGACCAAGCCCCAGACCCCGAGCTCACGAGTCAGGCCGGTGTCGCGCAGGGTGCGCAGACCCTGGACGAGGTTCCAGATCTTCAGGCCGAACGCGTCCTCGCGCGAGAGGATCTCGACGCGGACGGTGGTGTGCACCTCGCGTTCGAGCTTCTCGTGCACGCGGGTGCCGCCCTTCATGGCCGCCGTCCGGGGCTTGCGCCCGCCCATGCGGAAGAGCGTGAAGGCGTACTGCTGTTCGCACCACGCTGCCGACGAGAAGTCGGACACTCTAAAGGGCTTCCGTGGGTACGTGCGGAACAGCGCCAGGGGCGACCGCTTGGGCTGCTTATGCTCTTTCTGCGGGTCGACATCAGTGTCGGCCTCGGGGTCGAACCCGGCTGCCGATTCAGGCTTGCTATCTGATGCCGAGTCGAAGGTGGACAGGGCGAGGGTTACTGGAGCATAATACTGGGGTGTCAGTTGGCAACTTTGCCCTCTTGACAGACAAATGGAGATTGTGCCACGAGAGAAGGTATTGGGGTCCCAACATACAGTCTGGGTAGCTGACGTCCAAAGGCACATAGCTCCCTGGAGACACCGGTTCTTCGGGTTCAGGTGTCTCCGGGGCCTGCCTTGAGCCCCTATAGACAGCACGCTTCGACTTGGCAGGGGTATCCTCGCCATGGCGGTGCGGAGAGTGACGCCCCAGAGACTCGATTTCGGAGACGCTATCATTGTCGGTTATTGTCACCGCCCGGGGGCTTTTTGGAAAGGCGGCGTTGATGTCAGCCCTTGAGGAGTGGGCGCCGGCAGGCACAGTGCTCGGCAGTGTCGCAATCGGCCGTCGCAGGGCGGTCCTGATGGTAGAGCCCGAGCCTCTACTTCCTGGAGAGCCTGCGGCTCTGCGGACAGGGTTCCCCGGCGTTGCGGTGACGTTCGCGGGCGTAAAGGCGGTGTCGGCGATGGTTGCGAGAAGCTCCTCCTCTTCCTCAAGCGAAAGATCCCACCCGTATTCGTCGTCACTATGAGCTGCTGAAGCCAAAGCCATGTCGTTCCGCAGCTGGGGCATGTCGAGCAAGATGGTTGCAAGGTCCATTGTTTACTGAGCGGCCGTGGCGGATGCTAGCTGCATTTGAGGTCAGGCCCTGGGCCATTCTGGGCTCAGCTTCACCCCGCCCCCCGCCAGGCAGACGCAGGCACGGCAGGGCAGACTGCCGCGTGAGTGGCGAGTGCCCCTCGAAATTGAGCTCGCGCTGTCACGTGGTGACATGGCACGTGCCACTTGCCTGATTTAGCAAGCGCTAGCGTGTAGACGTTGACTCAACCACAAGCTGAAACACGAGGAGTTGCCTAAAATACCGACGAATCCAACATCCTCCAAGACTCTCTGGCTCTCTGGGTCTCTGGCTCTGGAAGCGTGGCCGTAGATCGGACGTCACCTGTCATCGAGACAACGAGCCAGTTTGCGGTTGCGCTTGATCGCAGGAGAGCTGTGGCCAATGGTTGCTATGAGAAATCATTCGGCCTGCGCCTTTGTCACAAACCCTCAGCCACAGCGCCCAGCAACGACCCCAGGTTGGCTCCAGGGCCCCGTTAGTGCACTGCCAGCTGGCCCGTCAAGGGCTGAATACGAGGCCGCCCACGCCTAGCAAGGCTGCCCAGCAGCCAAGGACACGGGTTCAATCAGCCGTCCGAATGGCTGCAGCGATCTGCCAGTGAAGGGGAGTCCGAGCGAATACAAATCTGGCTGTGTTCCGCATCCCTTTGACGCGTTGATCTGAGGATGGCTTCCTTTCCGGATTTTGCGATTGACATACACACCAACATTTGGTAATTGCCTACAACAACACCACTCTTGCGCCGCTGGAATCACACTCTCTGTTTATCCCGCCATGGCTGCAGTCCTGCGACGTTCTAAGGCTCCCTCGCCCACCAGAAAGCAAGAGGACGGGCCGCCAAGCTCGCCCGCTCCAGCGCCAGCTCCAGGGGTCCGTGCCCTGAACCTGATGGACCTCCCGACAGAAATCCACGTCATGATCAGCGAAGAGCTCATCTACCCGGATGCTCTCTCCCTGAAGCACACGTCGCGCCACTTTTACGATCTGGTCTACACTGGCGTCCGCCTCAAGGTGGCATGGCTGATGGAGCGTCGACGGCTGCACCTCGAGTGTCCCAACGACACGCGCTGCGACCTCGGGAGCGACCTGCGGTTTTGCCGGGGAAGTGTGGCGTAAGTTTGCTTTCCTTTCATTTCGGTTTCCGTGGCCTAGGCTTCGGGCGGTGGGGGCCTAACGCTGTCGTGATTGCATGACGCCCGACATGGAACTTACACTTTTTTCCTCACTCGCAGTTTGTTGATGCAGCGACGCCGCGAGCATATCGAGTGCGACCGCCGTCCAGGGCTGGGCTGCCTTGTGTACGGCACTCGGACTTGCACGCACCGGCGCACGCCCGCCGAGCGTCTCCGCCGCTGGATGCGGACCCGACTGACCGTCGAGCTGTGGTGGATGCTGCTGGCGGCGATTCCGGTGATATGTTGTTGGCTATGGATCGCCGAGTTGTCCGGCTTCCTCGCCCCTGATGCAGGCCAGGAGGTTACTGGGCAGTAGTGGCAATGTCCCAACATGCATGACCACACAATGCCTGCCTACCTAATGAATGATGCTGCGAGTTTCTGGTGCGGGATCGAATCCATAGTGCGCCATGCAAGCTGCAGTTGAACGTATGCAATAATAGCCCAAGAAAGTGTGAAACAATAATGATTAATTGCTGGAAAATAATGGAAAACAGAAAATGGATAAATGAGAGAAGTTGGAATAGAAGCCAGTGCTTGATTCTTTTTTACCCCTTCAATGTAGCGTGTGGCTCGCTCCCAGCAACATCGACTGTCGGGATACTCCGCCCAATGATGTAGCACCGCGTGCTCGGCTGCCTAGACCTAACCTAGCCTAAGAGTCCCCGCGCCAGGCATCACCATCAGCCATCAGCCCACCTGCGTTGGGGAAAGGGCTCCTCCTGCACGCCAAGCAAAAACACAGATGCAAGCTGGTATATCAAGGATCAAAAACAGCTGCTCACATAGCTTAGGAGCAGAGTAGACGATCAACAAATCTCAAAATGCCACAGTCCGCCGAGATCGACCTCACGATACCGCCCACACCGCTGGTGCCAGACGAGTTCTCGTGGACGCTGTTTGCCCGGTTCCCCGCCGAGCTGCAGCTCGAGATCCTCGAGCGCTGCCACCAAAACGACCTCGTCTGCCTTTCGCTGACATCGCGCTTCTTCCGCGCCCTCACCCTGCCTCTTCTCCCCGCCAAGCCGAGTCTGCTGGCATTCCAGTGGAACTTGCCCCGTCGGCTGTCTGGAGGCTACCCGTCCCTCATCAAGTGGCTGTCGTACCGCAAGCAGTCACCTTGCGATCACGACGTGCAGTACTGGCTAGAAATGCCCATCTGCCCCCGGCCCCGGTGCATCCACTGCCAGTGCACCACCTGCCCGCTGTACGCGCGCCTGCGGGACTCGATGGGCAATCGGAAGTTCTGCCTCACTTGCCGCAAGTTCACCCGGCGGCCGTCGGCCAGGCGGTATCGCGGACGTTGTGAGTGAAATCTTTTTTTTTTTTGTGCAGCTCGACCACCTGCCAGGCAGGTTACAATCTTCTCCTGCGCACCCGGCTAACCCCCTGTGCTACCCAGGCCGCCATGGGCGCCCCCTGAAGCCGCGCCGTGCTAACAATGGCTGGTCGAAGAGGAAGCCCAAGACAGGCGTGGCCGGCGGTGTCGAGGATACGCCGGAACTGCCGTCCCCGGCACCGGCCCCGGCACCAGTGCTGCCGTTCGTCGCCCTCGAAGGCCCGCAGAGAAGCCCAAGGTCGCCAGTGCCGCGCAAGATGTTTAACGGCGCCTAGGTGAGAGCTTTTATGCAGGGCAAAGATCTGGACTAAGGCGCATCGCATCACCCCTGCCCGCACCTGTCAGCACGGCACGTCCAACCCGCCGACTCCCCGGGAATGGACTCGATCAATGCCACTGTCAGATCACCCCGCATACCCGCCTTCGAGACTCGAAGGATGCAAGGCCTCCTTGGTATACCCCTGCGCGGACGTTTGGACGTTTATCAGCCCTGGCGCCATTGCTGACTCGTCAATCATTTGGGCGTGTCCTCGCCAAGCTTGGTTAGGTACCTTCCCTTGCAGATACGGCTATGCGATTTACGATGTACGAATACGACTATACGGCCAGCCATGTCCTACCCCTTGACTACCACTTACATCGGCAGTAATGGCAATCATGTTTCCCGCACTTTTCTTCTTTGTTCCATATGTATCGTCTGCACCCTCATTTTTTCAGTTGTCACCGTTTCCCAAATTATTTCCCATGGCCATCAGACCGTGGATGGACACCATCACTGCGGTCACAACCATCCCGAACTAAAAGGCCGCGAGCATGTCTTCCTCACCCGGAGACTGCGCCGCAGCCGTAGATGACACTTTCGGGCCCTGGGCTGGCCCGGCATGTCGTGGCGGTTTCGACTTCACGCTGCTTTTCGAAGAGAGTGTATTGACGATTCCTCTACAGACGGCATTCCTCATCGTCCTGCCTTGGCGCCTGTTGCAGTTACTAAGGAACGACCGCAAAACAAGGGATGGCTGGCAGCTTGCCCTGAAGCTCGTAGGAAGCTTTGCCCGACCGCGCCACTGTACCGTTTATCTTTCTTCAGCAGCTGACAGCTCGCATATATATCGACCCTCTCGGCATAGGTCGCATGCGCCGCACAAGTCGCTCTCAGCGCCACCCTATGTGCACCGTGGTCCCTCGGGGCTGTAACCGTCCAGCCGCGCGCAACAATCCCAGCCGCAAGCCTCACCCTAGCTGCGTCGGTAGGTCTCTCGGTTCTATCGTGGCTCGAGCATACTCGCAATCACCGACCATCCTTTGTCATCTCGGTGTACCTATTCTTCAGCGTTCTCCTCGAGCTGCCGCGATGTCGCACGCTGTTTATGGTTGGTCCATCAGCCGGGGTTGCCTCGCCCATCCCAGCACTTTTCGTGGCCTCGACCGCGCTACGCGCTGTCATGCTCGCGCTAGAGTCCTATGAGAAGCGCTCCATCCTGCTGTCTAGATTCCGGAGCCTCAACAGAGAGGTCACGAGCAGCACCTTCAGCCGCGTTCTCTTCTCCTGGTTGATGCCGTTGATGCGTCTGGGCTACAGGAGGAACCTTGGGCTGGATGACCTCGACACCCTTGAGACCAAGATTGAGTCGGAAAAACTTCGCAAATCTCTTGCGGAGAGATGGGATAAGGGTAAGAAACGTCTCAAGTAACCTTCGGGGAGAGCCACCCAGACTGACAACCGGAACTTCTTCCTCTTAGCTCCTGACAAAACGGCCGCTGGTGCGCTCTTCAGCACTTGGCACGCCGTCTTCGCCCGGCCCATGCTGGCTGCCGTTCCTCCCAGGCTGTTCCTGATTGGATTTACCTATGCCCAGCCTTTCCTCATTACCGCCGCCATCGACCTCGCCTATAAGCCGCAGACCGAGCAGTACAACAATGCTGGATGGGGACTGGTGGGCGCGTACGCAGTCATCTTTACCGGCATAGCTGTAAGTCCGGGTTATCCGCACCAAAAGTTCCTCCCATTCCAGGCCGGCCGCCACATCATTCTGGCCCGCTAACCGCCCATAATCTGTCCAGATATCTACAGGCCAGTACGAGCGAAGCATCGCCCGCGCCGAGACCATGATGCGCGGCAGCCTGTCCGCCCTGGTCTACGACAAGGCAACCCGGTTGGACCTCGCCTCCCCCTCCGTCAGCGGCCCGGGCTCCCTGACGCTTGTGGCGACGGACACGGCGCAGGCGTCGGCCGGGGCGCGCCAGCTGCACGAGCTGTGGGCCGGCGTTCTCGAGATCGGCGTGGGGACGTACCTGCTGGCGCGCGAGCTGGGCGGCGCCGCCTGCGCCGTGCCCGTCGGGCTGGCGCTCCTGGTCCTGGTCATCATCGGCTTCCTCGGCGCCGGCATCGGGCACGCCCAGGCGGCCTGGATCAAGGCGTCCCAGGACCGCGTCAGCGCCACGGCGAGGACGCTCGGGGGCGTCAAGTGGCTGCGCGCGTCGGGACTCAACGACATTGCGTTTGGGATGCTGGCGCGGCTGCGGACTGTGGAGCTGGGGGTGTCGATGCGGTTTAGGATCCTCATGGGTCTTTCGCTTGTCATATGTGTGTTACCTCCCCTTCCCCTTCCCCCTTTCAAGCCACCTCTGTCCCCCCCCCTCCATATTAGAGCTGCTGAAATGGCTCATCCGAATCAAGGCTAATGCATGAGATGAAATGTCCGCAGTGATTGCTGCCCCTATTATCTCACCCATTCTGGCCTTCGGCATCTTTGCAGGTCTCGCCGCTCGTGGCGATGGCGGGACTCTGGACATCACGACCGCCTTTACCTCCAAGTCCCTGCTCGTCCTCATCAGCACGCCACTGTCGAGCATCATCATTGCAGTCCCAATCCTCGCCGGCTCCTTCACTTCATTTGGGCGCATCCAGGACTTTCTCAACGGAAAGGAGAGAGAGGACAAGCGGCTGAATGCCTGCTTGCAACCCGATGTCGACGCTCCGCCTCCCTCCTCAGCGCAACGCAACGCCGCTGACAGCCACGATGGGGGGCACATGGTTCCCATTGCCTTGGATCCGCTGCCACGAGATATAATCGCTTCTATCCAGGGGAGATTCTCGTGGAAAAAAGACTCCGGCCCCGTGATCCACATTGACCCAGAATGGAGAATTCGAAGAGGCGCTTTTACCCTTCTGCTCGGGCCCGTCGGCTGCGGGAAGACGGCGCTCCTCAGGGCCCTACTAGGGGACTGTCTGCCTTTGACGGACAAATCCGCACTTCCTTCGTCTCGGGCGTGGCCTACTGCGGCCAGTCAGCCTGGATCCCCAACGACACTGTGCGGCGAGTCGTTACGGGCGGCAGCACTGACGATGGCGATCACGAGTTCGACGAGGACTGGTATCGTGCCGTCATGCACGCCTGTGCTCTCGAGCCTGACATTTGCGCCTGGCCCAACGGAGAGGATACCCTCGCCGGGACAATGGGTATTTCCATGAGCGGGGGCCAAAAGCATCGTTTGGTGAGCCAGATCTGCCCTCCGCCTTTCCTTGCATGTTTTTCCGAACGCAAAGGGCTATGGGATCTAACCAGAAGCGCTTTCCAGGCCATCGCTCGTGCATTGTACGCGAAGAAGGAGTTCGTCGTGCTTGACGACGTCTTTGGCGGACTTGACGCGGCCACTGGTGACCTTGTCTTTGATAACCTCTTTGGGGACAAGGGTTTGTTGAGGAGTGCAAATGCCACGATTGTTCTGGCTTCTTCTGACAGTGAGTCGACATTGATATCTTCCTGGCCTCTCTGGAAATGCCCGCTTCGGACAGTACCGCTGATATCATTTGCAGCAAAACGTCTACACTACGCGGACGACATCGTCGTCCTCGACAGCAATGGCCAGCTTCAGGCCAACAGGGCGACGCCCCCGGCAGGAGAAGATACCGGGAAGGCTTGCGTGGCGCAGCCAGACACGTCGTTTTCTGGTGGCCTGACTGACAATCGTGAGACTGACGTTACCAATGACAAGACTGAAACGCAGCAGCGGCGAATCACGCCAGCCGTTGCCAGCGCCTTGAACGCACCCGAGCTGACAGATTCGACCCGCCGCCTGGGCGACTCGACGATGTATCTGCTCTATGCAAAGGCGGCCGGCTGGTACACTCTTGCGGCCTTCCTTGTCGCCATGTTTGTGTTTGCCTTTTGCAACTCGTTTCCCTGTAAGACTCCGTGCTTCTCCTCCTGATCTCGTCCGTGTTGGAGATTAACAGCTCGGTCTTGCTACTCAGACATCTGGCTTGGTTGGTGGGCCGAATCCAACGCGTTGCATCCCAGCCAAGACCTTGGGAAATGGCTTGGAGTATACACGGCTCTCGGGATTTGCGCAATCATTGCAGTTCTGGTTGGTGCATGGTAGGTCGAGCCGTCGTCTTCACCACTTTTTCCTGGGAAGCCATTGACGTGTCCGAACCATTCCTTTAGGAAACTCTTCGTGGACGTTATCAACAACTCCGGAAAATATTTCCACGACGTCCTGCTGAAAAGAGTGTCGAGGTGCGTCTAACCCTCCCCATGCCCAAACTGCGATTTTCCCGAGCAACTGAGACCGATTATCGTCTACAGAGCTCCAATGTCGTTCCATTCGAGCGTCGACAGCGGCGTGACAGTCAACAGGTTCAGTCACGACCTTCAGTTGATAGACATGGAGCTTCCCGCAGCCGCCCTGGCGGTAGCAGTCTGTAAGTTCCGCGACCCATAATCAACGTTTGCAACCTTTCAATACCATCCAGCTTATGCCAACAATCCCAAACAGCAACCTTCTTCGCCCTCGGCGAGGTCGTGCTCGTGGCCCGTGAGCTCGCGCTACCTCGCCGCCGCGCTGCCCGTCATCGCCCTGGCCTTCTGGGCGGTGCAGCACTTCTACCTGCGCACGTCGCGCCAGATGCGCCTCCTCGACATCGAGCACAAGGCGCCACTCCACACGTCGCTCCTGGAGACGCTCGACGGGCTCGAGTCGATCCGCGCCCTCGGCTGGCAGTCCCGGGTCGCGCGCCGCAACGCGCGGCTCGTCGACGCCTCGCAGCGGCCCGCATACCTGCTGCTGTGCCTGCAGTGCTGGCTGACGCTTGTGGTCGACATGCTCGTCGCGGGCTTCGCCGTCGTGCTGGTCGTCGTCGCGACGACACTCCGCGCGCAGATTGGCCCCGCGTACGTGGGCGTCGGGCTCGCCAACGTGTTGGCGCTCGGCGGGACGGTCAGGGGCCTCGTCACGGGCTGGGTCATGCTCGAGATTGCGCTGGGGGCCGTGGCTAGGGTGAAGAACTTTGCAGCCCCGCAGGGTAGTGAGGGCGAAGATGCCAACAGGGAGCTCCGCCATCTGGACGAGGGCAGGCTTCTTAGGCGTGCGGGAAGTTGGCCCAGTCGTGGGGCCGTCGAATTTCGCGGGGTAACGGCCTCTTACACGTAGGCCAACTCCTTTAAGTCGCTTTAGCTTACTGGTAATGTTGACACGGGCCCTGTTTGGCAGGTTGTCTGGGGCGGTTCTCGACGACGTCACGTTTTCCGTCGAGCCGGGACAAAGGGTTGCTGTCTGTGGAAGAACCGGGAGGTACGGTCGTCCGTTCTCTACCTTTTATCCTCGCAACTATCCCTCCATCTGCTAACAGCCACATCCCCCCAACGTTGCAGCGGTAAAAGCTCTTTGGCCCTCGCCATGCTGCGCATGGTCGACGAGATTTCCGGAAGCATCACTATCGACGGGATCGACATCTCAACCCTACCCGGCGAATACGTCCGGTCCAACATCGTGGCGGTTTCGCAGGAGGCTCACATCTTCGACGCCACAGTTCGCGTCAACGTGGATCCGACAACCGCAGAAGCCGAGGACGGCCCAAGCGGGCAAAAGGGCTCACACGCGGAACATGACGGGGACGATGGCATAGTCACAGCGCTCGAAGCCGTCGGACTGTGGGATAAAATCCAGCAGAGGGGCGGACTTGACGCCGTGATCGACGACAGGTTCTTCTCGCAGGGGGAAAGCAGCTTCTCGTTATTGCCCGGGCCTTGGTCAGGGGGCAAAAAGGGGGTTAGAGAGGGGAGTGAAGGAAGGGGGTGGGGGCTGTTGATCCTCGACGAGGTCACAAGCAGGCAAGTATTCTGATAATCCTCCCAAGCCGATGTCTACACCACCGAGGCTTTTCTTTCTTTCTTTTTTTGCTTTTTATTCAGCTGAAGATTCCTCCCTAACGATGCCAATCTCGTCTCTAGTCTCGACGAAGAGTCTGCCGCCATCGTCAAGGGGCTCCTGGACACGTGGTTTGCCGGCTGGACCATTGTTGCGATCGCGCACAAGCTCAGCGCGATCGTCGACTACGGGCTCGTGTTGGACCAAGGAAGGCTGGTTGAGTATGACGAGCCAGGCCGACTCCTCCGATCAGACTCGGCCTTTCGATCTCTGTGCACCCTGTCGGTCCCGGCTAATGAGCAGGGAGAGAAGCCATGACTATAGGCGCAGGGGCTGTTGGATAGCGTGCACTCTGGCCGCCAAGTGTAAAGATAGGTCGCCACCACTCAGACTCTTGAATCCCGTCGCCACTCGTTCCACTTAAGCCATTCGACTTCTTTCTCGTGACCAGGAACATCTTTCGTTTCTCTACCGTATTTTAGATGACCCACAGCGTCGCTGGCACTAGTGATGCCGTTAGGGGGCATCATGCCGGGCTCGCCCACTTCGCTATTTGCACCAGCCGCTATTGGATCATGGTGTGGCGCCCAGGCACCAAGATCTCCTCCTAATCCCCGCCAAGGAACGATTCAGAGACCAGGCATTGCCCAGCGCGGAGGGGCGATCGCGCAGCAACCGAGCGAGGCCTAGAACCAGCTGGACCAGATCCCGCGTGGAAACAAAACAGCGGGGGCATGGCAATGACATCAAAAAATTCCCGATTTGCAGACCAGGTCCCGCGGTTGCCCCTGCACCTGGCGCGCACTGCTCGCGGTGCATGCTAAAGGATGGGCTGAGAACTTTTGGATGGCTCTTTTTTTTTTTTTTTTCGCAACGCGCTTGCCTTGAAGCGGCTAGTCCTGCAGCATCCAGACGTTGCTGCACCCCATCGGGCGAGCCCGGCCTCTGGTCAGCTTCGATCTGGCACGCCGAACGGGCATGATGCGATATATGTCTGCACGTACGAGAGTCAGCCTGCTTGAGATGAGCCATTATCCGATGTATCAAGAGCCCAAGCTTGCCTACGCCAGACATTAAGGTTCGTTGCGTGTCACCGCATCGAGTGGCTTTGTCATCCTTACGTTTATCGCTGGAGCCGAGGGCACGCTGGTAAGCCGCCGGCTTCTGGCCCAGAGTGCATTTGTCAGAGCAACCGCCAGAGCTCGGTGCCCAGGGGGCGTAACAAAGCTGGAGATCCCGGGCGGTGCCGGGGCTCAAACGATGGTGGGAGGTCGTCTTTGTATGCGCATCGGCGGCACTCCTTGGCCACTTTTTGGCGGCGTTTTTCTCCACGGTATCCCCCACACGACACGGTTCGTAATGTTGGGAAAGACGTCTTCGTGTGGTTATCGAAGTCACCATCTCGCGAATGGCATCATGTACCTCAGAGATGCGATGGCGGCGAGCAGCACCAGCACCGACGTTGTGGACGTCCCGAACATTCCGGACAACGGCCCCAGGGCAATGAAGGCGGTCTGGTCGCTGTTCGTCTTCGCCACCGTCTTCATCCTCCTCAAGCTATACAGCAAGGCTCGCAGAAGGAGCCCGTTGTGGGGACGACTATGTCCTATTGGCAGCTTGGGTAGGCGCGGGAAGCTGGTTACAGTATCCCTGTATCGTGGAAGAAATACCTGCTAACTTGGGGCCCATCCCTTGGCTGTTCCATGCCAAGATTTCCTTCCTTGTGGCTTGCGCGCAGCTCAGCGTCAACACCAAAGGCGGCTTCGGCAGGCCCGGCAACACCATCACCCCCGATAACTTGTACCGAATCGGGCTCGGCGGCCTTGTGGTTGGGACGGTGCTTATGTTGGCGACCATGGGCAGCAAGATGTCCTTTGTGATCACATTGGGCAAGATCTCGGGCCCCAAGCTCACCATCGCCCTCTGGTCCGCCGCCGTCTCGATGAACGTCTTCCAGACTGGGAGCCTCGTCGTGCAGTGGGCCCAGTGCACGCCGCGCGAGGTGTGGAATCCTGCCGTGGAGGGCAGCTGCTAGCCGTGGCAGGTCAACTTGGGAATGTCTATGGGCAGTGCGGGTGCGTGCTTCTGGGCGGCGACCCCACTTTGTCTGCGTATAAAGCTTTCAGTGGCATAGAATATTGCTAACGAGATGCCACCAGCATATTCTGGACTTGTCGATCTGGGCCTGGCCACGTTCATGTACTAATAGGTGTCAATCAGAGCCGCGGCCGCCGCCTTTGCCAGAGTCCCAAAGCTTCAGCTCCTCGCCAGCACCGACTTTACATGTGAGCTCGCTGCCATGATCGATTCCTCAGTTAAGCACGGGGTTTCCCGCTAAATGACGGCTGTGAAACGCAAACAGTGGAGAGTGCCGAGCTTATCATTCTATCCTCGGCCGAGATCGCCCTAACCATGATGGCGGCATCGGTGCCCATGCTGCGGACGCTAGTGTGCGACATCAACGCCAGCCGTGCGAGGCGGGAGAGACGAGACACGAGCTTCCGCGCGCGGATCTTGAAGATATGCCGATCGGTGAGGGGTGGCAGCAGCTTCGGAAATGGCATGGCCCTGACGGCCGAGACTGACCCGTCGTCCCACGATCGGCACGGCCAGCCCCCGCCAGCCAAGTTGCGCCTCCCCGCAGCAGCAGCAGCAGCACCAACAGCAGGGCCCTGCGCCGAGCCGCAAGACGGCTTCGTATGGCTCCATGAGTAAGGGCGGTTCGGTTAGGTCTCACCGGGTCAGTAACTCTGGCGGCGTTGCCATCGAGATGCGAGAGTTGGGTGATGGTGGTGGAGAGCGGGGGGACGACGACAGCACGAGACAGCCCAACGGCGGCAAGGGGCGAGACGCCAGGCCTGCCCTTGACATCCAGGGGGCGCCTGACTGCCCGGTTATCAGATAACCCTGGAATCCATCGGACGCGGTTCGGCTCCGTCGCTGCTTGGCCCTGAATACTGAAGACACGAACAGCGATCCCAGTGTCACCAAGACGGTTTTGGCCAAGCTTGCCCCGCCACCGTCTCGGGACCGAGCATTGAAGTTGTGCTTGCCCATCCACAGCAAAAGGAGCAACAATCGCATTTGCCGGCCAATGGCCTTTCTCGATCTGCGGTGCGACATGACACTGCACGCTCAAAAAAGTAGCTCTGAGGGGAGCAGTCGGCCCCTGCCCCTTGACCTGCGGCTTGGTGTCCCTGAGACATATACTCGATCCTTTGTTTATAGTGCCAAGAGAAGAGAGCGCCACTCCCGCATGGGCATCCGCCCGGGAGAATCCTACAATTGGCGATCCTCTGATTGCCGCCAGCACATATTTTGGTGTCAACTTTGGTATGCCAGCAGCATACCAAGAGGAACGACCCGTCTGCTCCCTCCCGCTTTGTTCAGTAATTATGGGCGCCCATACTCCCGCTGTCGGCAGTACGAATATCTGGCGAGGTATTTGTCCATGCTTCCAGACGGAATGAAGCCTTCGGCCTACCGTTGACGCCCATTACCGTGCGCAGCTTGGTTGTTATCCTCGCCTCAATACGCTTCTTCTGCCTCATATCGGCCCTGGCTCGGCTTACAATATCCATACCAATACACAAAATCAACAGTACATTACATATCCTAGATTAGAATGGCCACCAATATTGGGCCGTTGACGGCGATCTTCACGCCTCCCGCAGGCTGTCTCGAGCAGATCTACGGAACTGCCAGCACCGAAATGCGCGGGATCGCCGTCACGGGGCACAAATGGCACATCCTCGGCGGCACGTCTGCGGGCGACTGCTACCCGCAAAACTTTGTCGCGGGCCCTACGGCCTACTACTCGCCTGGCGTATGCCCCTCCGGCTGGACCATGGCGTCCACGACGGTCGAGGTGGTGCAGACGCTGACTGAATCTCGCGTGGTGTGCTGTCCGAGGTATGTTCCCTGTACCGTCCAAAAGAAAAAGAAGAAAAAAAACGTCTTGGCTATGAGCATCTTCACTGACAAAGGGTTTTCGCCTCATCTCACAGCGGGTACAAATACAATCCCGCCCCGGCCTCCGAGTCCTCGTTGCCGAGCCTGGCCTGCCACTCGAGCCCGCAGTGGCCCACGGCCGTGACGCTCCGCGTGCCCGATGTCGAGAACGTCCGGAACATCCAGACTACCCTGACCGACGTGCTGATCGAGGTCCGCACCACGCCATCTACATCCGCTTTGCGCAGTCGCAGTCCGCGGCCTCAACGTCGACATCGGGACGCTGCCCGCGCAGACTTCCTTAGAAGGCAGCGCAGGCAGCAATGGAGCTGGTGGGACGGCGGACGAGGGCCTGGGCGTCGGGGCCAAGGCGGGCATCGGCGCCAGCGTGGGCGTCGCTGTGCTTGGCCGCGGCGTTGGGCTTGTTGCTATTCTGGCGAAGAGGAGAGCGGCAGCCGCCGCAGCCACAGGCCACAAGGACGGGTCGGACGGGACGGGAGGTGAGGCGGGGCAGCTGCTCGCTGAGGATGGGGGTGCTTACAACCAAAACGGACAATGTCAACCTACGCCGGCGAGCCCGTAGAGAAGGGCTGGGATGGTCTGAACCCGCCGGCGGCGCAGCTGGACGACACACAGCGCGCGCAGGCAGAGATGCACGGGCAAGGCATAGTCTCGCCCGAAAAATGGAGGTCGACACCGACGCCGCCGTATCAAGTATCCGACTCGGCTGCGAGGCGCCATCCTCCCGGCACCGAGATGCTGACAAGCAGTAACACCCACGAGATGCATGCTGGGGAGCTCCCGAGGGAGCTGGCATGATTTTGCTTTCTTTTCATTAAAGGTACCACACGCTTTGAAGCAGAAACTTCCAAAAAGAAATGAAGTCCAAGTTTTCTCGATCCAGGCAGGGATCGAACCTGCAATCTCTTGATTCGTAGTCAAGCGCCTTGCCATTTGGCCACTGGACCTGTGGTGTCATTGGGTAGGGGTAAGCAACGCGAGTCACTACAAAAGGAGAACAATTTTCTCTGGTGTTGGTAGGAGTGGTACTCCTGTAGGCACGGAGATCTCCAAAAAGGAAAGAACAAGGATCTATAGATCTGGAACTGGTGTCTGTTGTGATGCATGTCTACGAAGGAATCTAGCTACAGGAAGGGGATCGCAAGATCCCCTTTTGTAGGCTCGGAGCGCACGGTCCATAGACCTGCTGCTCTACGAGACGTGGGGTTTCCCCTGATGCACGCGCTGATCACGTGGATCAACATCTGGCGATATTACGATTGATATCTACGTGGAGTGATAACAATGAACTGATTTTGGGTAGTAGGGCAACGCAGCCAGGACTAGGACCTTCCCACCTCCCTTCCCAGCGCGGGCCGCGTCAAATTTAACTACAGAGTTCAAACCCTGCAAATGCGGCGGCAACAAAACGCCCTCCCACCTGCTCTTCTGCTAGCGGACACAGTCGAAACGAAACTTCTGGCCCATCGAAAACCCTCCCCCTTCTGGCTTACTGGGCCACCTCTTCGCCGATTTTGCCGAGGCTACAGGCATATACGCTCTCCCTCGGCAACCAGCAAGCCAGACTTAGGCATCCACCGAGACTTACCTTGCCCTTGAGTATTTTCTCCTTACAAAGGCGGACTGGCGGCGGCCGCCCGGCCCCAACCGGGGGCTCCTCAGGGGGCGTACTCTACGTTACACTCGGAACCCTTCTCCGCACCTCTCCTATCTACCATGTAAACAGCGCCCGCGTATGCCCCGCACCATTAGCACGGAGTGCCGGGTCGCCAGTTAGGGGCGTCGGGATGCCGCTTATTTTACACATGCCCAGGCCGACGCTGGTCGGCTGACGGGCTTGCTTTGCTAGCTACCGGGATGCTTGTCGGTGGCCCGGACCCTGTATCTAGACCATATGGCAGTCGCTAGCACGTCTGCTGACCTTAGCGAGGCGAGAGTGGGACATCACTCGCTACAGGCGCTCAATAAACCTACTCCCTACGCTAATCTTGCACGCTCCGAGGTCTTTTCTGGATTCTCTCCCACTTTTTCCAAAGATGGGCAATATGCGGCAGCTGTCCGGCCGGGGACGCGAACATGGTAGCATTCGCTTGCTTAGAGGATGCCCCGAAGCTACAACGGCGACTGGCGATTGGTGGTAATTGGGCCGGAGCACGATCTCAAAGATTCTTTGCAATATAGACGGAGGAATTACAATGCAGCCAAGATGGGGAGTTCCGCTGTCACTGTAAACAGCGCGGGATGAAGAAGCATAAGACGGCAGCTTTTATCTCTTCTACATCAAGATGAAGAGACTTGTCGACAAGACAGCCAAGCATCGAGTCATAAACGTATATACAGCCTGTTGTAGCTAGAGCCCAAGATGGACTGCAAGAAGCTCCTCGCTCTCTGCGCCGTTCTGACCGCCGTCACCCCCGTCGCGGGCCACGGCTACGTCACCAAGATCACCGCCAACGGCAGGTCCTACACGGGCTACAACCCTACCATCTACCCCTGGGCCCCGCGGCAGGACTCGCCCGGCTGGGCCAACCAGGCCACGGACCTGGGCTTCGTGCCGTCGACGGCCCAAGCCCTCCAGGGCCCTGACATCGTCTGCCACATCAAGGGGGAGAACTCTTCGCCGCAGCAGACAGTCGCGGTCGCCGCCGGCAGCACCGTCCTCCTGCAGTGGTCGCCCTGGCCCGACTCGCACAAGGGCCCCGTCATGGACTACCTCGCGCGGTGCGGCGAGGCGCCGGCGCCTGCAGCGGTGTCGACAAGACCAAGCTCGAGTTCTTCAAGATCGCCGAGATGGGCCAGCTGAAGCTGGGCGGGGGCAATGGGCAGGCCGGGTACTGGGCTGTGGACAAGCTGCGCGAGGCGGGCGACGCGTGGAACGTGACGATCCCTGCCGACATCGCGCCGGGCGCCTACGTCCTGCGCCACGAGCAGCTCGCGCTCCACTCGGCCTATGCCTCGGGCGGCGCGCAGTTCTACCCGCAGTGCGTCAACCTCGTGGTCACGGGCCAGGGCACCAAGAAACCCCAGGGGACGCTGGGGGCCAACCTGTACAGGAGCAACGACCCCGGTGTGCAGTACAACATCTACAACGACGAGACCAAGCCCGCGTACAAGATCCCGGGACCCAAGCTGTATACTGCTTGAGGATCAAGCCAAATCGGGGGACGCCGTAGTTCAGGCTTCAATACCAATCACAGGGGTCTCGGGATCGGACCAAGGCGGAATTACATTGTCTAATACCCTAACTCGCGTATTCAGTCAATCTTGGAATAAAGCTTTGTTGTTGAACAACGCCTCCCCTAAACGTCGCCGTTGTTCATCCCATCCTCTCCCTTCTTGCGGTTCCTGGAGCGGAACGAGAGCCAGACAGCTACCGACGAACCATGGTCGCTTCTCCGGCCGTCTCCGACGTCCGCATCTCTCGTGGTCGGCCGACCCGCCGCGGTGGGACTCCCATTAAGACTCCTCACCGGTTCCGCACCCGTTGTGTTTTCACGCTCTGATCAGCAGCAGAGGCCTTCGTATTAGCTGCAGTACCCCTTTCCTGGCTGCCAGCTCCCTCCTTATCCTTCCTTCTCCTCTCGTCCACCCTCCTCCTCCTGGACACCTCGTCGAGCGATGCGCTGTTTCGCTTCGCCAGCCCGGCCGCATCAACCACGTGCTCGCCCCAGAGCCTTCGGAACCCCGTGCTCTCCGCTAGGAGCAGGAGCGGGACGCGAACCAGGTATGTCAGCAGAGCACGGATCCAGGAGCTGAAGGCGATGGAGACGGCGATGACGATGACGACCGAGGACAGGCCGACTTTTTGTTTCGTGGCATCCAGGGTGATCATTAGAAAGTGTCAGCATGGCTAAATACGGGGTTGGTGGAAAGCTTCCGAGACGAGGGTCTTGGCGGTAGAGATAAACCGTGGAAATGGGGATTTGAAGCTAACCGAAGGCACTCACACATGTATCCGACCTGCTCCCGAGTGTCATCCACTCGTTGCCGGTACTGGCCTTGTTGTTCATGCCAAAGAAGGCGGCAAAGAAGCCGAGGGGCAACTGTTTTGTCAAACGGCGGGACCGTCAGTAAGAATCGGCATAACTTGGGCCGCGTTTCGTGGGAATAGTGCTTGAAAGAAGGAGCGGGAATGGGAGGAGACCCGGGGAACCCCTACGAAGAAGATGGTCACAATGGTGAAGGCCACGATAGCCCGCCCTTGCCTTACACTCTCGCTCGCCCTGGTGAGGGCGGCCTTGGCCTCGACTATGCTCGCCTGCTGCTGCTTGAGCGACAGCAAACCTTCGAGCTGCTGGCAGGTCCTGAGAGCCGAATCCTCGAGGTCCTGAATTTCAGCCTGCCTGCTCTCAATGCTCTCCAGCAGCATGTCGGCCTCCTGCAGCGTGTCTTCGAGCCACGAACCCAGACCGCCGCTGCTCTCTCCAAACCTCGAGGACCTCCTGTGCGACGTGAGGCTGGGAGGATCGCTTACGGTCGAGGAGGCGGTTGCGGTCGTGGCATCAGTCACTGCCGTGGAGAGTGAGCAGGGAGTTTGAGACCTCGTATCCCGACGCCGCCTATCCTCGGCCTCCTCCTGGACCAAGTCCACGAGGCCCCGGACCAGCGACTGGACCGTCTGCTCTGTCCCTCCTCGCGCCTGCCTCTCCTCGCCGCTGACGAGATGGCCCAGGTGGCGCCGGAAGTCCTTAACGACCTGCCACTGCTGGCGATAGACGCGGTGCATGATCTTAAGCTCCTCAGCGATGTCGCGGCCCTCGCGCAGCAGGGTCCCTTCTGGGTTAATGTCGAGATACCGCTGGCTCGTGTTCTTGCTCTCGCGGTACTGGTCGGACGAAGACGCCGGCCCCGGGCCCGAGGGGAGGACGTTTCTCGAATGGAGCGACGTGTTCCGCCAGAAGGTGTCGTACGCGATGGTGGTCAATTCAGTCTGCAAGTAGGGCGTCAAATTTTACGCGCACTAATTAACCATGGTGGAACAAGGAAACAGAGGGGGCACCCACGATGTGGCCAATGGCGGAGCCAAAGATGTCAATGACCTCGGGCCTCTGATCCAGGGGCTTGGTCCGGTCGAAGAACACGCCCGAGCACTGGTCGATGATGATCAGCGCCAGGTGGTAGATGGAGCTGATGCTGCGGCTGTTTGCCAGCCGGTCCCTGAGGCACTTGTGCACTCCCGACGGGTCCGGCTTGTTTCTCCCCCACCGCCGAGGGAACGAGGTGATGATGGTGTCTAGGTCCAGTAGGGAGTCTAGTCAGCAACCTGCATTTTGTAAACAGGAAACAGTCATCATTCCTTTCGCCGTCGTGGGACATACGATCGTCAAGGATCCAGAGCCACAGCTGGTCGACCATGACGACGCGGGTGCTCCGGCTGTGGGACGCATGTCCGGCCCTAGTATCGCGGTAGACGACCTGGTCCCTGTCGCGCGCCGACGTGTCCTCGAGCGTGAGGAAGTAGTACTGGTCCAGCGTGCGCCGGACGTGCAGTGGTGGGTCCTTGTGCAGGTTCTCCTTAACCAGCTTCTCGTCCATCTCACTGTCCATGGCGCCGGCCACCCGCGCCAGCTGCATGAGATACTCCCAAGTTTGGATCGTTTGTCGCTCTCAGCCGGGGATGCCCCGTCTTTGCTGTGCCTGACGAGCCGCCACTTGGTCCTGTTGCCTCTGACGCTGTCCTGCTTGGCCACGACAAGCTCGGCGGCTGCCCCCATGGGTGTCTTTGTCTTCTTGGCCTTGGCGATGTTGCTTACGTTGTTGATGGCGTCGACCATCTTGATCCGCCCTCCGTTGGTTTCCCAGTGGAGATACGGGATCTGGGCTGTGTCAACAGTGCACATGCACGCTACTGCAAGGAATAGCTGAGAGAGCGCCTACAAAAAGTGCCATGTTTTTCATGGCCTTCTGGCGAGCGCCGGAGATAGTGTGACTAGGCGAGGACGGACGCGCTTTGTTCCCGTTTGTATCTTGTGTGGACACTCCTGCAGCCACAGGCGACTCTGATGGACAACAATGCTGCCCTGTTAGCAGACTGGGAGGGAAAACAGCCCGAAGGAAATTTGAGCCTACCCCGAGGGATCAGGAGGAGCCTGGATCGCATGTGTCTTGCATGGATCGGAGCTTTCTCGCCACTTCCATGGAGCTGCCCACGCCAGAACTCTCGGCAGAGCAGCCTTTCGGCCTGTGTCATCTCGGAGTGAGACTTGACGCGCCTGCCATGGACAACATCTTCCTCGCCATAATATCTCGCCATGGCTTGCTTAAACGATGCCAAGACGGATTTTATCGGTTAGTCTCCCAGCAAGCACGCGCTCCCCATCAACCAGAGACATACCTCGACCCAACTCATGTTGTTGGTTGGGAAGTGGAACCAGCGCAAGCGATCGTCCTCACGCTTGGTTAGCGGGTTTCCCTCATTCTTCTCCAGCAGTTTCTGTGCGGATATCTTCTGGTTAGGGAACTTGCTGCCGCTGAACCAGGCATGATCCGAGTCACAGCCCTCCCAGCTGCCTCCGGCGGGACCAAGTCGCGGCCGGAAGTACATAGCGCTAGCCTTAAAGCCGCAGTCAGATCCTAAGCTTCCCGAGCCGTAGACGTCTCCAGATGGAACCCTCGGGGCCTCCTGGCGAGGGGGCTCTGTTGCCGCGGCGTCTTCTTTCGGCCAGATTTTTGGTTGACTCTCCACCCTTTTCAGAAGTTCAAAGTATCTGTCTCGTCTCTCCTTCTCTAGGTACTTCTCTACGTCCCGGCGACGTTTTGGGAGGGTTTTAGCGACCTCGCACACCCATGCCATGTGGGCCTTCCCAAGCTCCGCAAGCATCACCTTCTTGTCTTCGTATGTCTCGAACCTTGCCCGGGTCATTCTGATGCGCTTATCCTCGCGCTTAACTCTCTGCCTGTGCTTTTCGTCCAGAAGTTCCAGGAACTCGTCACGCTTGCCGAACCTGATGCTGAAGTAGGCGTTGGCAATGTCGCCCTGGTAGCTGATGCCGTCCATATAGAGCCAGGGCTCCCTGCCGTAACTTGTTGGCTCTTTTTTCCCCTGCTGATTTGCATACTGAGTATCAATGATTCCAAAATCCAAAAGAGGCTCTGCGGCACCTCGTGCGCTGTTTCCGCCGGTCGAGGGAGGTGGTGGTGGAAGTGAGTCAAGAGGGATGCTTGGAGCGGCCATGGCTGCATTTCGCATCAGCCAAGTTCCAATTCGGTGTTTGGAGAACGAGGTGGGCTAGAGCGAGGGCGGGCGGCTTAGTTGGTCTTATGTTCCGCCACGTCGTTGCGACGCAGGGTTTAGTAATTAGCGGGACGACCCAGGCCCGAATGATGGGTATGCAGGCCGCGGTGGCGCCGGTGAGCCAAACCAAAGGGGAATGGGGGCGGCGCCCAGCAGAAGGAGGGTGTGAAGCCCCATCTTCAACACCCTCCATTTTCGTAGCCCGACCCCGGCGTAGCCTGACCTCGATAGCTGCGGGATTTGAGCGCAGCTCCCGCTATCCCAGTAAAGGAGATAGGATCTGCGGCGCCCTCCTGCAGGTCTTTCCTAGACGTGCATGTGTGCTACGCAACAGCTCGGCCAAGCCCCCAGCCCGCCTCGGAGTTGCCCAACCAGGGCAGCAAAGGCCAACGAGCTGGTAGTGCGGTACTACTTTGGGATTCACAACATTGCATCCATGCGCCACCGAGCTGATAATTACGGCAGGGCCTAAAAATCAGAAGGGATAATGGCAAGTAAACGTGCACTGTGACATGCAAGGATCTGGAAGTACCTGTCCCAAAGCTGGTGAGAGTGGGCCCCGGTTTCTTAGATAGATAATCGGATCAACGCCGCAGGCGAAGGAAAATAAGGAAAAAGATAAAAGGGGCGGAGTTGCAAAACGCAAAAACCTTCACCCGTTTCCCACTTTTCTCACCCGAGGAACTGGGAAAGGAAAAACCCATTTCTGGCTCCCAAGAACCTGTGCCCGAGCCCGAGGCTGGAAGCCAACAAAGGTGTGATCCAGAACAAAATGACACTAGTAAATGCAATAATTAATTAATTTTTCGCCCGAGTTGTTTAGCAAGGAGCAGAACTTTCTCTCCAGTGTCCCGATAGAGCCAGAATCCCCTCATTAATTATAATCAGATTTTCCGAAAGCAAAGCAGGAGGCAGTGTCGATATTGATTGACCCTGTGGGCCAGCTCCACGAACCTGCGAACTACAACGCCGTGCTCCCGCCTGACAGCCCCCCACAGCGCCCATTCCAGCCCCAAGCCGACCGCGTTTCCAAAATCGGGTTTCTTAATAATCTCGTTTCGGTTCTTGTCATAGGCCGCCAGGATCAAATCGACCGCAGCTGCCGGGCAGGCGACTTCTATGTCCCAGGGAGCCCTTCACACTGCTTAGCGGTGTTCCCGGAGTGTGTCCAATGCATCCCTTCGTTTTCTAGTTGTCCGCCCCGTACATGTCGGTGAAAAGCCTAACGAGCTCCTCCTGCAGCTCGTCGAATCCCGCATCATGTATGTCCCTAAACGCACTCGCCGTAAGAGTGAGAGCGTTCAAGGTCTCGGAGTCTTTCTCGCCTGGAAGGTTTTTACGATCTTCCCACACTCTTTTCAGGTCCGCCGCCGCCTTTTTGAACCTCGGCTGTCGTCTCAGCACATCCAATTGCCTCGAGTCTCCTTTGCTTTTGTGGATGGCCAGCTTGATCTTTGCTTCCGCGATGTGGTAATCTACCGCAAGCTGTGCCTCCTTGCTGCAAGCCTTGTCCAGATTACCTAGCAGTATGAGACTGCTGGCTGGTGAACCAACTAGGCAATACTCGAGTTGACAAAAGAACCAGTCCGTTCGGACCATGAAGCTTGTCTCGGTCTTGTCTTTTCTCTTTTCCATCTCCTCCATTTCCATCCTGGTTTGATGATAGGGCCTGTAAATTCGCTGTTTTTGTTGGGACAGCAGTGAGCATTTTATCATCAACCTCAAACTACAAAGAGTGCAGATGTTGATGAGCCTAAAGGCTTTTTGGCGGGACTCCCAGACTGTGCTGGCAGCCCTGGTAGCTAGGTCAAGCAGCCTCCGGCCTTCAGACTCTCTGGTAATGTCCTCTTCGACGGCCACTTGCAGGCAGGAGCGGGCCAGGTCTACTAGCGATGACTGGACCAGGGGATGGTCGCTGGGCCACAAACCACCCTCCTGGTGCGACCGCTTAACGTCACCCTCTTCGTGCTCGAGTATCCCCTTAAAGCCGAGACAGGCAATGATATCCCTGTGCAGTTCGAAGGCATCGCGGTAACGACCCATGGCGCCCAGGCTGGCGGCACATTCACTTAGGGCCTCCATAGTTCCAGGGCGTTGCCGCTTGGGTCTTTATCCTCCCACCACTTCATAATGACCTCCTTCAGCTGTAGAGCGTCACGGTGGCTGCCTTTGACAAAACAGGGCTTCCGCGAGCAGGGCCTTTGCTGAGATGTGGCGATATACGTCATCCAGCGCCTCGGCGTCGCGGACAATATGGGCTATTATGCCTTCTGCCGAGTCGTTTTTCGGGTCGCTGTGCAATAGAATTTCGTCATGGCGATTTTGGCGTCGAGGGTAAGCCTTTGGAGGGCGCGGTCCATAGACTGTAACAAGCCGCGACTATATGGCTGCCAGCGAATGCCCCTGAGAGTGGCCGAGGTCCTTTGCTCCAGCTCCAGCCTTTCAATGCGGCCTTCAGTGTGCCAATCGACCTTTCCCAGTCATAAATGCGCCAGAAGCTGTCGGCAATTTGCACATTGATGATGTGCGTCAGCAAATAGCGAGAAGGGCCGACCACTCGGGTGGTACGTCCCTCGCAATCTGTGAGCTGCAGGGTTTCCAAATCTTTCAACGCAGCTTCCCCTCGGCGAGAGCCTCTTGGTGCTTATGGTTACTCTCAAGCGACTCCGCAGAGCTAGGTGGGTGACCAGCCGCTCCACACTTTGGCCGTGTGAAGTTCTTTGGTTATACTCTTTGCGGAGCTCCTCGGAGGCATGCGGTTGCCCGTGCAAGTCCAAGGCATCTGCAAAAAGCCTAGCTGCTTCGCCCCCTGCCTCGAGCTCAGCGAGGTCCTTCGCCCATAACCCTGCAGGGGAGAGTGCCCACCGCTAGCCAAGCTTCCGCTTAGGCATTTCAGCTGTTCGATGTGAGCAACTGCCTGATTCTGAATGCGCCCGAGTCTCGCTCTTCTCGTTTCCAACCAGTTTTTTAGCGACTCCGATAGAGTGAAAGCTGCTTGCCGCCAGGCTTGGCGAAAGACAGTGTCCTTTAAATATCCTGCCGCATAAGGCCTTCGCCTCACCCAGCCACGCACTAAGTCAAAACCCCTGTTTTGCGCCACCCCCACTTCCGGCCACCCCAATTCCAACCACCCGATTTTCAACGCGTCAACTTCAACACGTCGCCATTTAACGAGCAATTGATCGTTTGACTTCTTTTTTGGTGCATTTTGATGCCGGACCATTCATAAAGCAATATACGGAAACGGAGATCGCGTGCGCCCTCGAGGGCGTGCGTGCCGGCGCTTTTGTTAAGTCGGCCTCGAAAACATGGGGTATCCCGAGGTCTACCCTCCGGCGCCGGATTGGAGGCGGCCTGCCCTCCTGCAGTGCACAAGCGCACCGTCAACGCGTTGACCCTTCCCAAAAGCTCTTTTGGCTGATTGGGTGCTCGTTCAGATCGCTCTAGGGTACCCTCCGACCTACGGAGAGTTGCGTTATATCGCCAGCCGTACCCTCGAACAAGTGTTGCAATCGGCGGTTTGCTCCTAGGGTAGGGCACCTCGGGGGAGGTGAGGACAGTATCGCTGATCTGGGTGGCAGGGGAACACGTGACTTAAAAGGACAATCTGATTGCTTGCCCCAGGGGATGCCTGGGAGCTAACTTAAGTTAACTAATGCCGAAGCCTTAGTCCAAGCTACCTAAGACAGTAAAGAATCCATCTTTTATATACACGCTGCCTTTTGCCTTATGTTAGGTTAAATTTGTGGATTTGTAGTCCTTTTAATACAAATCTAAAAATCCTTTTGGCTTTATAAATTTATAATCCTTTCGATATAAATTTAAAAATCCTTTTAGCTTTATAAATTTGTAATTTTTTTAATATAAATTTAAAATCCAGCTGTGGTTACGTAATCCCACGTGTTCGGGTGCGGGGCAAGGGCACCGTTTAAAACCCTTTCCGGCTTGCCGCCTTGGGGTTTGCATACTGGTCGTAATATTAGGTCCCCCTTTTTAAGCCAAATCCTTTGCTACGTTTTATCGCCCCGCTTTTTATTAATGGTAAGTACTTTTTTTTTTTACCATTTCCTATCCTTTTTTATTTTAACAAAATGTTTAGTTAAGTGCGAAAACGTCCTTTTGTAAAAAAAACCCTTTAGCGTAAAAACCTGCTTGCTTAAATCGTTTTTTCCTTTTATTCGAAATGCCTTTTTGCTTTTTTACTACGAGGTTTTTAAAACGTAAAAAATGCAAGGCTTTTTTTTAAAACTCCTTTCGATACGTAAAATGCTTTAATCGAAACCGCATAGGTTGCGACATTTTAAGTTTTTCGCTCGAGCAGCTTCGTTTTATCGGTTTTTAATACTAACAAATAAAAGCGGAAATCGAAACGGTGGAAAAAAACGTCGCGCTTTAAATAACGAACGTCGTACTTTGGATAATAAACTCGAGCGTTTGCGAAAACAAAAAAAAAATGGTTTAAAAGAAAATGCGTGCAATTCGTCGTGGTATTAACGCTATGGAGGAATTAAAACGTATTAAGCGGGAAAAGGCCGACCGGGCGGCTCGCTAAGCTGCTTCGCACCCCGAGCCTTTCGTAGCTTTTTCTTTTTACCGATTGGCAAATGCCCAAGGTTAATCCTAATTTAAAGCTGCTTGCTTTTTTTAACCGGGGTAAGTTATAACTTTTTCCAACAATTATTTAGGTTTTGTAGCGCATTAGCGTAGTTTTAGTCTTTTGCCGAAGTTTCGGGTTCGAATCCCGGCACGACCGTAAAGGTCGACAAGTTTTCAGGCTTACCTCGAAGTTCGTCGAGTTTATTTTTTTTTTTTTTTGCTAATTCTTTTATAAATTTTTTATCGGTACTTTTTTAAAAGTTTTTAGCAGTTTACAAAATTGGTTTTTTTTCCCACGTGTTTTCCTCGTAATTGCACTTTTCCATTTAATTAAATACTTTTTAAGCTTGTTTTTAATTTATAGTTTAAAATTTTTCGATTTTGTACTTTTATTTTAGATCGATTTTTATTAATTTGTCGCTTTTAAAGCCTAATAGCGCTAATTCGAATAAGGAAATATAAAAAACCGGGTGGGATTTTATGGTTAATAGTAATTGGAATTTGTAATTTACGTTTAAAACTTTTTTTAATATTTTAAACGGTTTTAGTTTTTTATAGTTTAGCTTATCGTTTAGTCGTTTTATTTTAATATTTCGTCGAAAAAAATAAACGCTATTCTTTTTTTTAAAAGTCGGTTTTTCGATTTTTATTTATTTATTTAAATAGCTATACGGTGCCGTAATTTTTTTAGCTTTATTTAAAAGTGTTTATACAGTTTGGTAAATTTCGTTATTTGTATTTCCGCTATTAAAGCATGTTTTTCTGCTTTAAGTTTTTATACGCTATTAGCGTAAACCTATAATTTGTATAAAACGGTATAGTTTTTATACTTTCGTAAATTAAACTAACGTAATTTACAAATAAGTGGGCCATATAAGCAAATGGGCCACGACACCCGACCTCCGGTTAATTAACGCGCATGCTAACCTAATAACGCTTAAAATCCATTTAAATTATTCGGAATTATATACATTAAACGTTTTTACTTTTTCCTAATAAATGCGCGCATTATGTCCAGTTTTGCCGCAAATGCTATATCGCCGACGAATCGTTATCGCCCTCCTTTTTTAACCCTTATAATCGCGCATTTTTTGCTATAATTACCTATTTAGCTTTTACTGGTTTAAAACATTTCGTATTTTTTAATAATATGTAACCCTTTTTATTGGACACGTGTTTTTTTGGCCTTTCGGCGTTTGCTTAATGCCTCGTTCGCCTTTCGTAATTTAAAGCACTTTTCTTTTAAAAGGTTAACCCGATGCATAATTGCTTTAGCCCTTTTCGTTAATTGGTTTATAACTAATAGTATAAGTAATAAAAAGCTATTTCGGTAATTGGAAATCCGAGTTTTAATATATTCGGATTGCGAAATTGCGTTTTTAACTGTTTAAAGCGTTTTGAAAGTCCAAAGTTCGGCGTCGTTTAAAAGCTTTTTCGAGGAGTTAAAGTCCGTAACTTTACATTTAGCTTTTCCAAAACCGAATCCAAATTGAAAAAAGCAAAACCTGTAACGGAAACGGTGGGAACCGAAGCAGGGCTATAATATACCCTTTATTATTGTCACGATCTAAAGCTAAAAAAGTAAAAACAATTGCGCGTTGCGACGCGTGCGTATAAAGATTAGTATGGCATCCGATAGTTTTTAGTTAGGTAATTTTAAAGCCATCTTTGCAACCATGGCCCAAGCGCCCATAAGGGCCGGCCGTGCCATAACATTACCCCTTTTCCAAAAGGGCCGAAAAGAAACGGTTGTGCGGTCCTTTTCCAACGATTTCCTTTTTTAACGCCTCGGCATCCGCCGTCGTAACCCCTGCTTAATCCCGCCGTCGGCTAGTTTGTTATCATCGGCGTAATCTTTTGCAAAAGCGTCTTTTTCGGCGGTTTTCAGCCAAATTTGCAGTCGTTTTAGCGGGCTTAGCTTATCCGGATACTCCTCGTAATATACTTTAAGCGAGGTGGCCGCGTTTTTAAAAGCAGCGGCGTTGTAAAAGTTAAGGTCGGGGTTTTAACCTCGCCATTGCATTTGGTATTAAAGGCGTTCGTAATACAGCCTTAATAATAGGATAATTTTAGCTCCCATTCCTCCTCGCCGTTAACGGTTTCCGATTCGAGTCGTTTTAGCTTTTGTCCCGGCAAAAGGTTGTTTGGGAATCGCTTTAACTTATCCGCATGGAAAATCCTCGTTTTTTTTCATTTTTAAAAGACTTTTAGCTTATATAAATAACTTTTAAAAGCTACGATTCGGTATAGCCTTTGGTTAGCGGAAAATCGAGCTTATTATTAGGTTTATCCGTTGCTTAATTCTTTTTAATAATTAGGATTTCGTTGCCTATTTCGAAGTTCGGAATTTAACGATGTTTGTTAGTTTAAATGGTTGTTTTTTCCTAAGCCCGAAATAACAACTTCCGGGCTTTTTCGCTAAATTTTAACAACTTTTTCGCCGCTTTTTGCGCGTTTTTTTATAACATTTTTCCTATGCCGTTAACTTTTTAAACGTCGTTTAACAGGTTTAATCCCAATGCGGAAAGTACGGGAAGCCTATCGATATTTCGAAAAGTGATATACCCTTTAGCGACTCGTGCGAAAATGTCGTTTAAACTAAATTAAAAGCGGGCAAAAAGGTTAACTAATTATTTTAAAAATGGTTTACGAATAAACGTAAACGTTAATCCAAATATTAGTTATAATTTCGGTTTATCCTGCCGATTAAAAGTGGCCGGATAAAAATAGCTTTTAATTTACGCCTAAAATTTTCGATAATTTATTAGTAAAATCGAAAACGAATTGGAAACCACGATCGAATTCGACGGTTAAAGGCAACCCGTATACCTGGTATAGTTTTTTTAAATATAGCTTTGCCGCTGTTAACCTTATACCTTCGTATTACAAAAGATCGTTTATAAACGCTTAGTTAAACAGTTTACTATTACCAGCGCGTTATCGTACCTTTTTCTATTTTTAAGCATGCTTTTAAAATCGACAACCATATGCTGCTAAACGCGTATAAAGGGAAAAAAAAGTGCAGCAACCCGGGCGTTTTATCTTTAAATACTTTTGCGGATTTGCAATTGCAATTAGCTACGAACTGATTAACATTTGCATTTAGTTCGGGCTATTAATACTTTTTACTAACGAGCTTTTCGTTTTATTGCGTTCCGGGTATACGGTCGTAACTCGGCCGTATGCTTTCGCAATAAGCTTCGCTGGCTATATTGCGTTTTTCAAAATAAAAACGACCAGTTTGTTTTATAAAGACATATTAATGGTTTAGCTTTTCCAAATCGCTAAATAAAATTCACCTTTTCCGTTTTTTTTGGCTTTAACTTAATACTTTTTTAAAAAGGGCGTTTTAAAGTTTGCTTTTAACAATCGGTTCGATAAAATCATTTCGAACAGCTTTTCCGGTTCCGACTTTTCCGAAATGGGCGTTTTTAATACGAATAGCAGGTTTCCGAGCCTGTTTGTAATGCCGGGGCAAATATCGCTCGGTACCGCTTAGCTTTTTTCTTTTTTTTTTAAAACCTTATTTTTTCCGTTTTTTTTATTAACGCGTTCGCCGCGGTATTTTCGGATTTAAAGCGATAAGTAATTTCGAAGCGGTATTAGGAAAATAGGTCCGACTAAACGGCCTGCTTGGCGTTTAAATGTCTTTTCGTCCCGAAATATTTTAACGCTTAATGGTTCGTAATAACGAGGAATTTTTTAGCTTATAACTTTATAAATTCCGTTTTCCAATGCTTAAACGCTCGTACTACTACTAGCAGCTTTTTATCGTGGATAGGATAATTAAGCTTAGCCTTATGCATCGTTTTGGAAAAAAACGCAATCGGATGCCACCCGTCCTCGTGCTTTTAAAATAGCACGCTTGCCAAAACCCCGTCGAAAGCATCCGTTTCCACCCGGGTTTGCCGGTTTGTTCGTAATGCTTAAGCATCGAGGCGTGCCGCAATTAGCGTTTAAACTTTTTAAAAAACTTTGCTTTTGGTTTCGTTTATTTAAACGCTTCGCCTTTTTTCGTTAAACTGGTTAAGGGTTTAGCAATTCGGCTATATTTTAGGACGAACTTGCGGTAAAAATTGCAAAAGCCAAAAAAATTAAACCTTTTTTAAAAACTTTAAAGCTTTTTAGTTTTTCACTATTGCGATTTTTTTAAAGTTAATTTTAACTCCGGATATTTTGATAATAAAGCCTAAAAATTTCGTTTTTTCGACGTAAAACTCGCATTTTTCAGGTCGGTTTAAAAACCGGCTTCTTATAGCCTTCGCAGCATTTTAAACACGTGCTTTCGGTGCTATTCCAAAATCGACGACCAAATGATAATATCGTTAACATAAGCGAAGCAAAAGTCGTTTAAATATTCCATTAAAATGTTATTAATAAACCTTTAAAATGTTGCCGGCTATTCGTAAACCCAAAAGGCATTACGTTATATTTAAAAATCCCGTAACGTATGCGAAACGTCGTTAATTCCCTAACTTCCAGCTTTATTTAATTTTGTAAAAAGCTTAGTTAACGGATATTTATTTTGGTAAAAAACTTAACGCTCGATATCCTAGTTAAAGTTTCCTCGATTAAAAGCAACGGATATACGTCCTTTTTGGTTATCGCATTAAGCTTTTTATAATCCACGCATAACCGTAAACTACCGTCCGCTTTCTTCGCAAATAAAATGGGTGCGGCAAAAAATACGCTATTGGCTTTAATAAATCCTTTATATAAGTTATCGGTAATATATTACCGATACGCTTTTAACTTTTCGGCGGACATTTTATATAACGAAGAGTAATTTAGCTCGCCGGCGTCGCGTTTCTTTTTTAGTTCGATTTAATGGTCGATTTTAAAACGGAGCGGTAAAAGTTAGTTAAATTCCGCTTTGCTAAATACGTTTAGCATTTCGTGGTATTCGAAAAGCATTAGCATTTTTACTTATTATCGAAGCTTTTTTTATCGTGCGGCATTAGCTTTCGATTTTCCTGGTTATCCTTTTTGCTTTTAATAAGCCGGCTAATTTCGAATAAACTAGTTATTACTAAGGGAACTTTATGCCGCGTTGCGATTTGTATTAAGCCTATTATACCGATAAAAGCGGTATTAACCGCGCGATTTTTATACCAGCTTATGGCGTTTTTTTTTAAGGTGTACTTTTCGTACGCGTTTTTTTGGATTTAAACTTTCGGCTGGTTTTGCGCTTTACCGGGGCTCGGCTTTCCCGCGGCGGAAATAAGGTCCTTAATTAAAAGCAGGGCTTATGTTAAAGCTTAAAACCTTCCGTTTCGTTCCGGCCGTAATCGCGATTTTAGCTTCAAACCGGCGGTTAATCGAGGCATTAACCTTGTTAGTAATGTTTTCGGCGGGGGCTTTTTATTAGTTAAAAGTTCCCAAATAATCGTTTCCAACCTGTTAATATATCGCCGCATTTCGAACAGCGCATTTCTGCCGTTTTTTTTCCTTTTATTTTCCGCTTTTATTAAGGTTTTTTTCCGGCGAACCTTTTTATTATAAGATTTTTATAAGTAGCGGGTTAGCGTAGGAAAGTTATTTATCGCGATGTTTTATAATTCGGGGGTTAAAAGGTTAGCGTTATCGTTAAACAAAAGTTTTCGTCGCTAATAGTCGGGGAAAATATCGTAACTTTCCAAAAACTTTAACCCGATTATTAGATTTTGCTTTATATTTAAAACTAGCAAAAAAACGTTGTAAAACGTTCGGCGTTAAATCCGGAAATGCGCGATTACCGCCACGTTTACCGCTTATACTCCCTTTCCGCTGTAATTTCCGATTATTTATAAGATAAAATTATCGAAGCGGGCAGCTTTAAATAGCTTTTTCGCTTTTTTTGCCGTACGTAGGTTAACGAAAAGGTAATTATTTGCTTTCGTATTAATTAGGCTTTATATGGAAAAAAAAGTCCATTAAACGATATGGTGCTAAATAACGTAAACGAGCTGCCGCTTAGGTATTTATGGAAAAAGTTAAAAAGCAGTTTTCTTTTTATAGTTTTCCGTTATGCCGATACGTTTTTTAAAAAGGAATCCACTTTTTTTAAGGTTGTTAGTTTTTCGACTCGGCTTTACTGCCGTTGCTTTTATTAAAGCACTTTTTGTTTAATTTAGGCGGATAATATTTGGCTAGGATTTCGTTAATTCGGGTTTCGTTAATGTTTTTATCGCGCGAAAGGCATTCGCGGGTGCGATGTCCGGTTTTTTTGCAGTTAAAATAACGTCCTTTTTTTAAAAAGCGGGCCATTTTTTCGCGAAGTAAACAAATGGCGGCATTTGCGGCAAAGGTTTGCAAAAGTTTGTTAAAAGTTTTACGAAATTTAAAAGCAAATGCCGGGCTACCTTTTTATATTGCTTTTTTTTTTTTTCGATTGCGGTTTTTTTTTACGCATTCGCTTATATTAAAAGGAAAACTTTTATACTTAACGATAAAACTTTTTAAACATAATATTTTGGTTAATATATTTTCGGATAATTTAAATTCGAAAGCTAAGCGTAAAACGATCGTAAATTTTACGCTTTTAATTCGTTCGAAAAACTTTGCATTTTCCAGCGAAACGCATAAAGTTGTTTTTAAAATCGGGAAATTTATTTCCGGCTTTTATAGCTAGCTTTTTAAAATTCGCGTAGGTTTTAACCTTCGCGTTTTTATTATAATGCTCCTTTTAAAAGTAATTTATTAGCTCGTTGTAAATGCGAAAGCGATCGAGGTAAATGTTTCGAGTGTAAAGCAGTAATACCGAAACCGCTCGATTTGCTAAACGGCTAAACACGTAAACGAACTTCTCGGGGTCGGTTTACTTTCCTTTATCGATTTGAATTTTATTTTTAATTTGTCGGTGCTAATATTCGAAAGTTACCTTATTCGTAGCGGGGTTTCCGTAAAACTTCGGGAGATTTTTCATTTTGGCCTTTTAACGTCCTCCTTTTTGGTTTATACTATTTAAACCGGGGGTTTAATCGCGTTGCGCTATTAGTTGTTTTACGTAATTAGCTAACGTGGCATTTTTAATCGCTATGGTATTTTGCAAAGTTACCATTTGGTTTATAAATTCGTTAATTTATTGCTGGTTTTTTAAATCCGTCGGAGCCGGTAACGGAATTAAGCAAACGTGGTTCCGAAATTCCTTACCGAAACATTTTGCTTACAAATAAACCATTTAAATTATGCGATTAAAATTTTTAATAAGCTTATAAAACTTTAAAACCTGTATGTAAAAAGCTATCCAAACGATCGAACGGAGTTTTAGCTCCCGGTATATTGCTTTTAAGTAATCCTCGATTATTACTTGGAATTGTTTTTAAATTAATAGGCTTTTAAAGTTGGGCTAAGCAGTTTTGCCGTTTTCCGATATTGGCCGGAAAAAAAATGCCACGTCCTCGTTTTTATTTCCCGATTTGCCCGCTAGGGCGGCCAAATCGTTAACTTTAAAATGCAGGTCGTCTTTTAGGTTTTTGCTAATAAAGGTATATCTCGTTCCGTTTAGCTTATTAATAACTTCCTTTTCGTACTGCTCGTAGGTTAAAAAAACCTTTTTTTCGTCGTTATTATCCCTATTGCCCGCCGTAATCGTAATTGCAGGCTGCGAAACTCCTTTTACATTTTAATAAGTAATTTGCTAATAGATCGCCAGCAGCAACTTTCGCTACTTATCGGATTAAGGGAAAGCTTTTTTCAAGTCGTTTAAAACGAAGCGCATTTGCTTTTTCGCTTTTTAAGCGCACTTTTCGCGCTCGGCAGTGGATATAACCATAGTGGTCGTTTTCGGGTAATCGTAAAGCCAATCGCCTAATTCGTTTAAGCTCGTTAATTTATTTCGGTAAGATATTTTAAAGGCTTTCCCAAACATTAAAACCGTTGTTTAAGCCTTAAATAATGTAACGGGAATGGTGGGAACCGAAGTAAGGTTATAATATACCTTTTATTATTATTACGATTTAAAGCTAAAAACGTAAAAATAATTGCGCGTTGCGACACGCGTGCGCATAAAGATTAATATGTGTTAAAGGTGGCCTGGAGTTACGTGGGTGGCAACTGTTGCCCCACAGCTTTAGGCCTATGCACTGGCCCTGGTATTTGGCCTGCGCGCGCTTTAGCCCGCGATCGAGTAAAGTAGCCCAAAAATAATTACCAATCACTTTGGGTGCTTGTCGTCGCGCACCTCCATTAGGTTATAAGCCCTCGCGCCGCCGTTAACGATATCTCTGCCTAATTAGGAGAGATTAACGGTGCACGAGTTGTTTCCCGTTATTTGCGTTTTCCCGCCGTGGATTACGGGCGAGGCGCAGCAGTTAAAAAACCGTTAAACGACAATTAACAAGGCCGCGTTCGGCGCCGATTAGCAACCATAACAAAGTAATAACAATAACCCTTTTAGCGCTTAAAAGCACTGTTTCCCTTGCAATCTAACGTTTTTGTACGCGTTAAAAAAGCTAACAAACCCGCTAAGATGGCGGAATATCGCGAAGTCGCAGTAAAAGTCCCGGACTTGCTAGGGCTTTTTAACCTGGAAATATGAAAGCGCACCATCCGGGTGCATTTAACCGCTTCCCGCAACATCTCTTTTATATTTGCTAACCCTTCGGCTAAGCCGGCTAAAGCGAAAAACGACGAAGCTATATAATTATAGGCTTTTAGGAGGACATTAATATGGTATTACATCCGCAATAATATCGAAAAAGTAATTACGAATTTGGAAAAGGCCGGTTAAAACCGCCCCAAAAACGACGAGGATTAAAACCCCAAAGGCTTTTTGGGATAAGGTAATTAGCACTATTGGAATTACCGCTAACGGCCGTTTCGACGCCCTAATTAACGAACACTATTATAATTTCAGTGGAAAAGTTTAACGGTAACGTTAAAAAGTATACGAACCGCTGGTTACAAATAAAGCAAACTTTGGATTAGGCCAATATTAACATTTCGGATCGAATGCTTATAAAAAGCCTCGTTAACGGGCTTAGCGCTACCTACTTTTTTGCGGTGGTTATAGCTTTAAGGAATTGTAAAAGCGAGCGCCGCACTCCCGCTAACTTTATTTCGAAAGTGCTCGAAAATACGGCGGTTATAAAGGCCTCGAAGTTAAAAGCTATAGCTAATACCAACAAAAAGCCGGAAGGACCTTTGGGGCCGAGGGAAAAGCCGAAGCCCTGTAGTAAAAGGGTTGCACTATCGTTTCGCGTATTCCCCACCACGATAAGTGCGGTAAGCATTACAAGGGCGGCGACGACAACTGCTAGCTCCTGCACTTTAAGCTCGAGGAGGCTTAAAAGGCCAAGTATCCGGAGCGGCGCTTTTAGCGAAGCAATAAGGCAGCTAACGAGGCTATAGCTAACCCGAAAGCTGCCGATTATACTGGTAGTGTACCGGTTAATCGGGGCAATGCTAGCTAATACAATATGGCTAATACCGCTTTAAAGCAATATTAACAGTGCTCGTAACGCCGTAATAATCGACTCCGGCTCGTTTAAGCACCATTTTAACGATCGCAAGTGGTTTACCTCGCTAAGGAAGCGCGAGGTCCCTTACAACGCTACCACTGCCAACGGCGGCGCCCAAATTTCCGTTAAAAAGGGCACCGTTAAAATGCATTAGCGTAATAAGGCGGGCGTTACTACAGTTACTTTACAAGCAATTTTTACGCTTAAGTCCCTTTTTAACCTTTTTAGCCTTGGTAAGATGCGCAAAGCAAGCCTAAAAAACGATTAAACCGATCACTTTGTAACGCCCGACGGCAAATGGTTAGGCAGCTACCAAATTAATAATAACGTACTAATTGCTAACGTTAACGTGCCCGTAAACGCGCCCCCGGGCCCTGTAACTCTAAGCAACGCACTTGGCGAAGGAAACCGACTAACGAAGGCTAACGCACCGACCACGATAAAGCGCCCGGTACTTTACGTAATAATGCATCGGCGCCTAATGCATATTAATAAGGAGGCGGTAATAACGGCCTACCGCGTTGCAAGCATTAAAGTTAGCTACTTCGAGGTATTAAAGCATACTTGTAACGGTTGTTTGGAAAGCAAAGCGACCCAAATTATCGGTAATCGTTACTTCCACCGCACTACCCGCCTTTTGGGCCGTATTTATATAAATACATTAACCATTTCGCTTACTTTATACGGCGGATACAATTACGCCGTTTATATTATTAATAAGGCAATTACTTTTAGCTAAGTAATTTTTGCAGTTAACAAAGCTAGCACGGAGATTTTTACGAAGGTTATAATTGGATTAACTATATTAAACTCTAGTTAGGCATTAAAATACAAGCAATCCACACGAACGGTAGTACGGAGTTTAACCTGAAAAAGCTAAAGGCTTATTGCATTGCTGCTCGAAGCAAAGCCTGCGAAATTAGCCCGGCGCGATGCCCGGAATAAATAGCATCGTTAAGCGTACTAACCGTACTATACTTAACGCGGCTCGCACCGGGATTAACGCTAACGGCTTGCATAAAAAGTATTGGGTATATGCCTTACAAGCGGCGAGAAAGGTGCTAAACTACACCTTAAATACAGCTTTTAGCGGCAAGGAAAGCCCGCACGAGGCGTGGGCAAAGGCAATCGGCCTTAACGAAAAGTATTACCAACCATTAATTCGTACCCTCCGCATTTAAAGCGCGGTTGCCTGGGTGCTAATTAAAAACGGCAAACAAGCCAAAGCTAACAAAATGGCTTTTAGGGCAACGAGGGGCCGGCTTATAAGCTGGGAAGGCCTTTATAACGAGATCCTACTAGTTAAGCCGGACGGTATTAACAAGGTTTTCCGTTACCGTAACGCACGGATTAACGAGGGCGTTGGTAAGCGCCGGAAGTCGCCCTATAACTTTGTTAAAAAGGCGATTACCACTAATGCGGTTAACGAGGCCGTTATCGAGGACCTTTACTTTACAATAGGCATTTGGGTTTACAATATTAGCCCAATTACTAATTCCACCGATAATAACGATGGTAACACCGGTGCAACTGGCGATATTGCCGGCCCCGAAAGTAAGGACGATTTATCGCCTGCGGAGGAAACCGGGGAAACCGGAGCGAAAAACGAAGAGCTTACCGCTGCAAAGCCTAAAAAGCTTAAAAAGCCCGCCGGCCCGGGCATACCAATACCCGAAAAAACTCCCGAGCTCGGCAACGAGGCGGTTACGGTGCCCGCAGCGCCTAAAAAAAGGATTTGCAAAAAGCGGCCGCCGCCCCCGCCGAGTAACCGGCAATTAAGGGAGCGCTTAACGGGCTTTAAGCATTACGAAGTTCTAACACCAAAAACTTGCAAAAAAAGGGAGCTCGTAAAAGCATTTACAACGGCTCGCTTCGAGCTTAAAAATATTAAAAAAGTGGCGGAAAAAGATCCGGGTAACCCTAAAAGCGCCGGAAACGACGAAAGCTTTTACAGCTTTAATACGAATACTAAGGCTGCTAAAAAAACTGCCCGAAAAACGGGTTTTGCACTCGTTAACGTTACGTACCCGAATAACGATATCGTTTTGCCCCAAGAGATCGGCGGTTTTAAAATCCCCGACCTCGCGCTTTTAAACGTCGTTACGATGCCGGGAACACTATATATTCCGGCCCATTATTACGACGCGGTAAAGCACGAAACCGAGTACGAGCGATATTATAAGCCAGCAATGCAAAAGCAAATTAATACGCTGCTTGAAAAGGGCACGTAAGTGCTGGAAAAATTACCCCCGAGCGCTAAAGCATTGCCGGGCAAATGGGTATACGTGCCTAAGCTAACGCTTAACGGCGCTTTTAAAAAGATCAAAGCGCGTTGGGTCGTTTGCGGCAATTATAACGATACTCCGGGCGAGGACAAGGCTGCAACGTACGCGGCAATCGCCTATGCAGCGTTTACGAGGGTGTTTTTTATGCTTGTGGCCGTTAATAACCTTAAGTGCCGCCAGTTCGACTTCGTGGCTGCCTATTTCGGCGCTATCGTACTTAATAACGTTATGGTATACGTACAGCAACTTTAGGGCATTCCGGTTGGGCAAAAAGGCTACTATTACCGCTTAAAAAAGCACTTTACGGCTTTCGCAAATCGCTTTTATAATGGTATTAAACGATTACTTCGGAGCTTAAAGCATTTAGCTTTAGGCCGATTTACTAAAACGTTTGCCTTTATTGCAAAAAGGAAACGGGCGCTATGCTATTGCTTTACGTGGATAACTTCCAAATTGCCGCTCGTACGGTTACGGAAATTAAAGCCATCGCTACCGAGGTGGGTAGCCGGTTCGAAATAACCGCCTTAGGTAACGCAAAAATGTTCCTCGGCATGCAGGTTGTAAGGGATCGCCAGCGGAGGATTGTAAGCCTTTATTAACGCGATTATATTAACAAAATTATTACCAAATACGGACGGGAGGACCTTAAAGCAGTAAAAACGCCCTGGCCCTTTGGCTTTATAATGCCGATCACTTGGGACCTTTTCCCGCACCAGGAGGTTTTGCGCTACCAGTCGGAAATAGCAAGTATTGGCTACCTCGCTAGCATTACTCGCCTTAATATTACGTATACCGTAAGGAGGTTGCAAAAGGTTAACGCCAATCCCGGTAACGAGCATTTAGCATTGCTAAAGCACTTTTAGCGCTACATTATTAGTACTAAAAAGCTCGCGTTTACCTTTAATAGGCCTACTTATAGCGCCGAAGCGATGGGCTTAAAAGCTTATAAAAACGCCTCGTTCGCCAATTGCCTTCGTACGAGGGCATTTACAAGCGGCGTAATCGTTATGCTAGCGGGTGGTCCTATTTACTGGCAATTAAAAAAGCAGACTTTTGTAACGACGTTAACGACGGAAGCGAAGTTCGTTAACCTCCTGCTAACGGGCCGGGCTTTGCTTTGGATTAAGGGCATTTTAAAGGAAACTGGATACCCTTAGCGAAAGACTTTCGTGGTGCATACGGATAGCGCTAACGCCTAAACGACGGTGCTAAACCCGTTGGAATTAGCCCGCACCCGCATAATCGACCTTCGCTATAAGTGGGTAATCGATGCTATAAAGCGTTAACTTTTCACCTTTAAGCTCGTTGGCACGGCCAATATAAAGGCGGACGGTTTTACGAAAGGCTTAACGGCGGAAAGATAGGCGAGGTTTGTTATTTAACTGGGAATGCAGCAAATGCCGCAGTAAACGGCTTATAGGAAAACTAGGAAACACCACGGATTTGGAGGGTTATTACGTAAATGCGGGCTCGTAATACCTTTAGGGCCGTTGCATAGCCTACGAGGGGGTGTTAAAAGTGGCCTGGAGTTACGTAAGTGGCAATTGTTGCCTTATAGCTTTAGGCCTATGCATTGGCCCTGGTATTTTGGCCTGCGCGCGCCTTAGCCCGCGATCGAGTAAAGTAACCCAAAAACAATTACCAATCACTTTGGGTGCCTATCGTCGCGCACTTTCATTAGTATGGCATTCGATGGTTTTTAATTAGGTAACTTTAAAGCTATTTTTATAACTATAACCTAAACGCCTGTAAGGGCCGGCCGTGCTATAACAAAGCCAGCTTTTCGAAAACCTTTTTAAATATTTCTTTCGGTTATAAAGTTAAAAAATGCCGCTTTAAACGCCGAAAAAAATTCGACTTTAATTACGTAATTAACGTATAACCTTATTAAGTTTTCGATTTATCGACCGTACGCTTTTTTTAACGGGCTAAAACGTTTAACGTTAAACGGTTAAAAAAAGTAAAACGAATACAAAAATATGTAAAGCGTAATAATGTTATATTTTTAGCAATAAAGCTCGAAATCCATCGAATAGTGGTTTTCGTAGCCGTTTAACATTAACAAACGATAAGTGCATTTTGCGCGCGATGCAATGTATTTATCGAAATGCTAAATCCATTTTAAGCCGAGCTCGTTCGTAATCCACCCGTTAAAACTCGTTAAAATAACCTAATCGCGTGAAAAGTCGGTTTCCGAATACCAATTGGCCAAATGGTACTGCCTTTTAACGATAATAAAAAAAAGGATCGTTTAGCCGCAATAGTTAACCTTTTGGATAATTGTAACCCATTTCCGGTTGCTAAGCTAAACCAGCTTTGCTTTACCACGGCTTTTCGATATTGTAATAATTATAACGGCGGCGATTATGCCTATAAGGAAATTAGTTTCGTCGAAATTGTAAATATCGTTATCCAAAATGCTATATTTGGCTATAGTGTTCCGTATAAAATCGAATTACGCAAAAACGAGCTTGGGATTTTCGCATTTGGCTTTTTAGTAATCGTATTTTCGAATTTAACGCGTACCGAGTTTTGCGCGGCGTTTAACGAAGTTCGCGACCTAGTTTTTGCTAATAACGCCCGCGTCGCGTTCGGTAAGCAATCGGTTGGCTATATTTTTAACATTAAAAGGCCGGGGAGGGAATATTCGCGAATTTAGTTTAAATATGTATTTAATAAGCGTTTTTTTTTTCGGATTCCGTTAATTTTCGTAATTTAGGCATAATATCGCGTCGAGTAGGTTAGCCGTACTTTTAACGCGTTAAAATCGATTTTACAACCGAGTAAATTTTTGCAGCCTTTCGTATGCTTAGTTTTAAGTTGGATTGCAAAGCTTAAAAGGCAAATATTACCCGGTTTTCGTCGTTTTCCGTCGATATTATTGTTAGTGGAAAATTTGGTCGCGAAAAAAAAAGTGTCGCGCGGTCGCGTGTCGTGGCCCACTCGTTTATATGGCTTACTTATTTGTAAACCACGTTATTATAAGCGAATTAAGTTATAAAAAATAATTATACTTAATTGTTTTATTTGTAATTAACGTAATAACGTAAATATTATTTTATGGTTTGGTTTATTCGTTTTATTTATTCATTTATTTAAAAGTGGTAAGCTATAAATAAAAAGTGTTTTGCTTTTAGCTTGCTCGTAAGCTTTTTTTAAAATTTGCTTATAAATAGCTTGTTTTTATTCGTAATTAAACGGTTCGGCGTGCCGTATTCCGCTATTACATGCTTAATAAAAACGTACGCTAGCTTTGTAACGTCGCTGCTTTTTTTATATGGTAAAAATAAAGCGTATTTAGTAAGCCTATTTATTATTACCAATATATTATCGTATTTTACTTTAATTAACGGTTTTTTTAAATTAGGAAAGTTTAATAACGAAATTTATAGTAATTTTTTGCTATACTTTATCCGATGCTAGCAAAAGTTGTAATAATTCGTACGGTTTATGCCTATTAGCTTTATTTTTTGCATAATTTTCGCAATTTTTTATTGCGTTTTATATTTCGGCTTAAATTTTTGCGAACTTATAATATTATTATAACCGTTTTTATATTTTTTTTACGTTTTAATAACCGTATATTAGCTGGTTATAAATTTGTTGGATTTTCTTTAAGGTTTAAACTTTTTTTTATCGAACCGTTTTAGCGAAAATCTTTTATACCGGAATTAAAAATCCGTTTAGTTTTTTGTTAATATTATTCGTGTTTTTTTAAATATTATAACCTAATAGTCCGGTCGTTAGTTTAAAACGTCCGCCCGGCCGTTTTCCGACCTTTTTCGGTATTCGATTTAAATGTTATAGTTTTGCAAAAATTTGTTTTAACGGATTTGCCGCTTATTTAGGTTTTTGCTTATAGTAAAGTGTGTTAAGTTTTTGTAATCCGTATATATTATAATTTAATGCTTAGTTTTATAAAAATATGGCCGCCATTTTTTAAATGCTCGAATTATCGTTAAAAGTTTTTTATCGTAAATTTGGTAATTTAAATTAAATTTATTTAATTTTTGCGAAACAAACGTATAAAAGTATAACCGTTTTTAATTATTTCGTTATCCGAATTAATTATCGATCGCGTAATTCGACGCGTTAGTTTTAACTTCGACAGGTTTTTTTAGGTTTAAAAATGCTAATATTAGTTTTTTTAATACGGCGTTTCGTAATTGCTTAAAGCTTTTTTATTTTTGCTTTTCCTAATAAAACTAATGGTTATTTTTGGTAAAATTCGTAAATAATATAGCAATTTTGCTATATTTACGAATAAACCGTTTGTAAAAGTTTAAAAATTTTAAAAACTTTCGTATTTTCGTAACTGTTAGTAATAGTATTACTCTTGTTAAGCTCGAAGCCCTCCGTTAAAAGTGATGAATAAAGATTTATAAATCTGGTACTGGTTTTTGTATTATGCATGTTTTAAAAAGGAATTTAATTACAGGAAAGGGATTGGAAAATCCCCTTTTATAAGCTCGTAAAAGCGCACGGGCCTTAGGCCCGTTGCTTTACAAAGTGTGGAGTTTATTCCGGTGCACGCGCTAATCACGTGGATTAACACTGGCAACTTTTTCTTTTATGCGCGTGCAACGGCCACATGCCTTTTTCCGGATCCGGGGATCTTATAATACTAACAATAAAAGATTCCGGATTTGGTAATTTACTTTAAAAACAAAGGAAAAAAAATAAAGGCAAAAAGGCCGTGCTGGATATCGGTAAAAACCGTAAATTAAGAACTGTAAATAAAACAATAGGAAATGGGGCAATGTTTAGTTAGGTGCTCGTAGGATCAGGTAATAACCGCTTATATGCTCGAGCGATCAGGTGATTCCATATTCGGGGCTACAGCCGATGTGCTGGGTGTACCACTGCTTAGCGTTACAGTGAAATGCCAAAGGAAAGATCGCATGGAGTTGTGAAAGGGGTATTTTATAAGCTTGCGGCTTTACGACGCGTGGGGCCTTCCCAAATGCACGCGTTGCCATATGATCCAATCCTGGCAGTTCTTTTCTTTGGGCGCGTGCATTGGTTATTGGTACCGAAAGCGTTGGGGCTTTTGTGCGTGCCCAAAGGTCGGGGGTCTTGTAGGCGTCGGGCCCAGCGAAGGGGACGTCGGGGTTTTGGGGGTGCCGAAGGCTCCGGGGCTTTTGTAAGTGCCGGAAGAATGATTCCATCCTGGCAACTTTTTCTTTGTGCCGGAGGCTCCGGGGGTCTTGTGCGTGCTAAAAGCTCCGGGGGTCTTGTGCGTACTGAAGGCTCCGGGTGTCTTGTGCGTACTGAAGGCTCCGGGGGTCTTGTGCGTACTAAAGGCTCCGGGGGTCTTGTGCGTACTGAAGGCTCCGGGGGTTTTTGGGGCTCTTATGCGTGCCTAAAGGCCGGGGGTCTTGTAGGCGTCGGGCCCAGCGAAGGGGACGTCGGGGTCTTGGGGGTGCCGGAGGCTCCGGGGGTCTTGTGTGTGTCCGGAGGCTCCAAGGGATTTTGTGCGCGTCGGGGGTAATCGTAGGTTGGCTGTGGCCATCGGGAAACCGTCGAAGTGGTTATCGCACTTCCGAATAACGAACCAAAAGACCCAATCGCTTGCTACAAGAAGGTATCTTCGGAATCGCTATCGAAAAGGTTGGTTGCGATAGCTTCGAATCGATCGAGGTAGCCGTTGGATTGTCGAATTTTGCGGCCGCTACGCCAGGAAATCTCTTAAAGGCCTAATCGCTTGCTATAAAAAGGTGCCATTCGAAAGATTACGCTGCAATGCATCGAAATGCATTGCCCAAGCTGATAAAAGACCCAATCGCCTGCTTTAGGAAGGTATCCTTTACTCGCTTGTAGGCCTTCCCATTTAACCCAATCGCTTGCTTTAGGAAAGTGTTAAATGGTTAAACCCTTTACCTTGCTAATTTGTAACAACCATTACTAATTAGTGTTGGTAGGAGTGTTATTCTTGTTAGGCTCGGAGCCCTCCGTTAAGGGTGATGAACAAAGATTTATAAATCTGGTACTGGTTTTTGTATTATGCATGTTTTAGGAAGGAATCTAGTTACAGGAAGGGGATTGGAAGATCCCTTTTTGTAGGCTTGTAGAAGCGCACGGGCTTTGGGCCCGTTGCTTTACGAGGTGTGGAGTTTATTCCGGTGCACGCGTTGATCACGTGGATTAATAGTAACGTTTTTAAATATAAGCCATTTTTTAACTTTTTCGAGCTTTTCAAAGTTTATGCAAATTTATTTAAATATAATTACGAATTTTAAAAAAGCGATTTTTTGCGAATGCTATTCGCATTTTTCTAGTTTAACGAAAAGCTTTGCGTTTAGCAGTTTTTAAAGCATTTTATATACGTATTTATTATACTTTTTTATCGTTTTCGAAAAAATCAAAATATTATTTAAATACGCGAAAACGAAAACGTCGAAATACTCGCGTAATATATGGTTAATTATTTTTTAAAACGTAATTAATACGTTAATAAACCCAAAGGTTATTATTAAAAACTCGTAATATTTAAACCTGGTTTTAAAAGCCGTAAACCATTTTTAGCCTTTTTTTAATTCATATTAAGCTATAAGCTTTCCGTAAATTTAAAACCGTAAAATACTAGGCTTTACCGAGCTTATCGCGCAGTTTATCAATAAAAAGTATAAAATACCGGTTTTTAATAATAGCTTCGTTTAACGGTCGGTAGTCGATATATATTCGTTCCGTTCCGTTTTTTTTTTTTTATAAAATCCTATATCCTATTGGAAAATCGGAAAGTTTAATATATCCTTTTTGTAAGTTTTCTTTTAATTGTTTTTTTAGCACTTTTTATTATCGAAAGCTAAACTAGTATAACTTTTAATATTTAAATTACGTATTTAGTTTAAATTTAATTTTAAAATCGAACGGTTTATATTTAAAAAGCACCGTTTTTAGGTTTTTCCTAAATAATTTCTCGTATTTGTAGTATTTTTCCAGAATATTCGCGAGCCGTTTTTTGGTATTAATTGGATTATTTTAATCGTTTTCCGTTTTAAATAATCGCGTATTCGTTAATATTAAATGTAAAAGTAAATTGCTAAATTTTGCTACCGTTATAACCTTTTTTCGTTGCTTTTTATGCTTACGGTTTAAGGTTTGTAATTGGTAAACCGTTTTAATTATTCGTAATTTCCTTTATTAAATTTAGCCAGTAATCCAATTTATTCGTAAATTGTTTTTCCTAAGCTAAAGGATTTTAAAAATAACGTTTTCTTTTTTATATTTAACTCGTCCAATATAATAATAACGTTTTTCCTACTCCGGATGCGTAATATTACTAGTTATATTTTTTAATCGATTTATGTTTTATTATAAACGATAGGTATTTTTTCGATTGTTTTTAATTAATACGGTTAGTATTTCCGTTTTATAAAAATAATCTTATACCGTTTAACTATTTATAACGATATATAATCGCTTTATATTTCGCAATTGATTATTATTTTAACCTTTTTTTTAATATTTTATTCGAAATGTTAATAAATCGTACGGTTAATTCGATTTTGCTATCGCGAAGGTTTTTATTGGTTTTTCTTTTTTTCCATTTTATGCTTTCCGTTTAAAAGGTTTTTTTAATTTTTTGGTAAAAAGAACGAGTATCGTACGTTCGTCTTTTTATCCGGGTTAAACGAGACGTACGTTTACGTAATTTTTTAATATTAGGTTTTCACTTTTTATGTTATATGTTTTTTGCATTTCGCAATTTCGCATTTCTTTTAATCGAGCATTTTAATAACGCATAATATCGGGTACCGTTCGTTAAGTTTAAAAATTACGGTAAATTTACCGATTTAGGCTGGTTTTTACCGTGGCAATTAGAATGCTAAACGGGGTTTAACTTTAAACTTGTTTTTTAATTTTCGTAAAAAAAATCGTATTTAAGTTTAAATTGTAAATGGAATTTGCATTTTCCGTAAATACATTTTGCTTAAAAAAAGTACAAATGTTCCGAATGCTTTATATCGATGCTAAAGTAATTTTCGGGTTTTAACGCAGCTTATTCCGGCTTATTTGCGTTATTAAAACTTATAATTAGTATATTTAATTTTTTATTAGTCGTTAAACTATAATAAAAGTTAACCATTATTTCCGTCCGCTAAAATAGCGTAATATAATAAACCTTTTAAATGTTTTGGAATTTTAACGTTTTAAAAGCATTTCGAAACGTCGAAAAGTATAAAACGCGTTAATCTTTCCAATTTACTTGGTTTTTACGGGTTATAAATATGAAGGTTTCGCCGTTTAAACCTTTTGCTCGTTTTTAAAACTCGGCTATTTTAAAAGTTTAACCGTTTTTATTTATTTCGATATCGGTATTGGAATTTTCCGATTTTTAAAAAAGGTGTATTTAGTTTAAAAGCTTTTTTTTTAAGCTTTTTTTTTCGAACCATTTATTAAAGTTACTTTTTTTTAAATCCTATAAAAAGCGGCGTTATTTCCTTTTTTTAAATTCGTAAACCCGAAAACGACGCGTTATTTTTCTTTACTATCGTATTTAAACCTTATAATTTTAAACATATAAACGTTTCGTAATTTTTAAAAATACCATTCGGTATTTTTTTTATTAGATTGGTATATTATGCACGATTTATCGTAATAACGCCTTTAGCTAAACGCTTTTTCAAAGCATAGCTTTTCCCGCGTCGGGCTTTTTTGCGTCCGTTAAAAGTTCGCTATTTGGCGGTTATTATCCCGCCAAAAGCAATTAATTTTAATATAGCCAATTTAGCCGTATTTAAAATACTTCCCGTTTTTCGGGTTTGTTTTTGCTTTTTTTGCTACCTTTATTATTAATAAACGGCTTTCGCATTAAGGTTTATAAAGTTTAAATGCGTTTTATAAACCGTAATAGGTTACTATTTAGCCTTTTTTAATTAGCTTTATTATTTTATACTACATTTTTAAAACCATATCCTTTTTTTTGTTATTATTTGTATAGTTTACTAATGCGAATCGCGTTTTTAACGTAATCCGTAAAAAACTTTAAGCGATTTTGCTTTACGAGTTTATCTTTTACGTTTTCGCGCAATCCGTTGTAAAAATTTAATATTAACGTAAAGTTATTTTAGCTAAGCTTAATACTAATCCGTTAAAAGTCCGTTGCGTATTTGGTTATAAACCTTCGCTATTTAAAAGCTAGCAAATCTTTTTCGGCGATTCGGGTTTCGTTAACTATTTCGAACACTTTTCTAACCTTTTTTCCAAAGGTTTCGAAGCCAGCGAAAATAAGTTTGGTAATTTTTTAACTACTTTTATACCTTTTAAGGTAATCGCTTTAAGTAAGCTGGAACTACTTTTTTATTTTGCCGTTTATTTTAATAGCAGCGTAAGCAACCTTTTATTCCTCGCTTACGAACTGCTATTCGTAAAACTTAAAATAGCTTTTGCATTTGGTAAAAAACGTTTTAAACTTACCGTTTTCCTTTTTGTAAAAGTCCGAAAACGGAAACTTATACGCTCGGATTGCGATAGGTTTTTAAAAAACGCTAGCTTCGTAATAAACTGCTTTACTTCGTCCTAGCTTTTGGCGATTTTAACCGTTATAAATTTAAAAAGGCTAGCCGTATTAGCTGCTTCGTTAAAATCGTACTTAATACCGTTAAAAGTAAAAACCGTGGTTTTTTTTAAGCTTTTTATTATTGCTTGCCATAGTTGCACTGTCTTTTTTTTAACGAGGTATTAAACAAGATTAGTTAAAATGTTGCAATCGGCGGTTTGCTTTTAAGTAAAGCATTTCGGGAAAAGTAAGGACAATATCGCTAATTTAGGTAGCAAAAAAATACGTAATTTAAAAAAAAACAATTTAATTGCTTATTTTTAAAAGATGTTTAAAAGCTAACTTAAGTTAACTAATGCTAAAGCCTTAATTTAAGCTATTTAAAACAATAGGAAATCCATTTTTTATATATACGTTGCTTTTTACCTTATATTAAATTAAATTTGTAAATTATAGTCCTTTTAATACAAATTTAAAAATCCTTTTAGCTTTGTAAATTTGTGGTTTTTTCGAATACCAAAAATCTTTTTAGCTTTATAAATCCATAGTTTTTTTAATATAAATCCAAAAATTTAGCTGTGGTTACGTAACTTTACGTGTTCGAGTGCGAGGCAAGAGCACCGTTTGGGACCTTTTGGCCTGCCGTTTTAAAGTTTGCATACTAGTCGTAATAACAAAACGGCGACTTTTAAGCTTTCGGGAAGCGTTAAGTGGCTCGTTTTTTAGCTAAATACCCGATTTTTAAAACCCAAAAAGCCCGGCGCATAAAAAACGCACGCGTTAACGGCGCTTTAACAGAGGTAATCCGGGCGTGGTGGCCTCGTTTGGAAGTGCTTGCCGTTAAGGTTATTAAGCGGAAAACAAATATAATTTCGACGAGTGCGGGCTTATGGAAGGCCTCGGATTTAACGGCCTCGTTTAAAGTATTAAAAGCTGCAAGCCGTTGCAAAAAAAAGCCTTCGGCACGCGAGGTTAAACGATTATCATCGAATGCATTTTAGCCACCGGAAAAACGCTCGACTTTTTCGTTATTTTCAAAGGTTTATCAATATAAAAGCAGTGGTTTCTTTTAAAAAATTAAAAGAAATTTAAGCTTTAAAAATTCCACGCAATATAAAAGGGGTGGACAGACGATAAAACGGGTGTAAAGTGGCTTAAAAATATCTTCTTCCCGAATACGGTGCCGGCCACCCCGGAAATCGCCGGCTTTTAGTTTTAAACGGCCACGAATTTCACGCAACAAAGGACTTTATGTACTTTTGCGCATCCAACAACGTTTAGCTCGTTTTTTGCCCGTTTACAGCTTTTACGTTTTTCAGCCTTTCGATTTAGCGGTTTTTAGCACGGTTAAAAAGGCCTACCGCCGGCATAACGGCTTTTTTGCAGCCTTTTGCACGTTAATTGTAATAGGAAAACGTTATTTTCTTAACTGCTATTATAAAGCAAAAAAGAAGGCCTTTATACCCCGTATTATTAAAGCGGGTTAAGCCGCTACCGGCTTAATGGCCTTTAAAGATTAATAAGCTTTTTATAAGCTTTTTCCTTTTTAAAAATAGCAACGCTAAAGCGTTTTAAGCTGCAAAAAATGCTTTAAAGGCCGAAAAGGTTGCTTAAAATACTTATTCCAAATATTCCATGCCATTTAATATGGTTATAGCAATTTTTAAAACGATTTTCCAAATGCGTACCCAAGTGGCCACCTTTGCCCATAACTTCCGGCTCGGCCGGACGGCCCGTTTGTTATTCCAAAAGCTTACTAAGGCCTATAACGAAAAAAATATCGCTTTAGTTACGTGCGAGCAAAAAACCAGGCGTTTAAAGGCAAAAGTTGCACGGCCGTTAAAAAAAAAAAAAGGTATTGCCGAACCTAAACGAAGCTTTTGTGCGAATTGGCGATATTAAGCGTGTATAACAGGAGGATGGCGATTTAAAGTGATTTACCAAAATTTCCTATTTAACGATATAATATATCCGATTGTATTGTAATTGGCTAGGAAAGATCACAATTGCGGAATGAAATTGGCGTGTTGGATGCATGGTGTTGAGAATTGGGGTGGCCGGAAGTGGGGGGTGGCGCAAAACAGGGGCCTTGACTTACCATTAACCATGGCGCCCGGGCCTGGAGGCCCATTTGCACAGCCTTGGCTGTCTGCTGGACTAGGCGTTTCAAGCTTGTGGCCTTGGGGTCGTGGCTTCCTCCCTGCCCAATCCCCAAATACTCCGGAAGTATCTGGAGATTCTCGAGCAAGGCACAAGGGCTGTGTGCAGTTACCCAGAGAAGTCGCGGCGAGCTACGTAATTAAGGAGTTGGGTCATGCGATCAAGTCCACGCCAGGGATCCCGACATTGGATAGCCGCAGTGAATTTACTCACCTCGGCACTGACTTGTCTTTTACGCCCTCAATGTAGGCAACACATGCTTGCGTCTTGCCAGTTCCGACCAATCCATACGGGACAAGGACGCCTCTCCGGCCAGCATGAATGGGTGAACAAAACCGCTCGATAACACTATCAATCGGCTGACGATGGTAGTGTTCACAAAGAGGCGGCATATCTGCAAGGTGGTGTTTGTGCCCCGGTGGAGTCCTTGGGTCGGGTGCTGCCACCACCTGGGCCGGAAACACTGTCGAAGTTGGTAGGGACTGGATGAGATATAGAGTTGCTGCTGCCGCTGTGACGGATAGCTCTCCACAGCCCCGCAAATGGCCGGTGCCAGTCGCAATAGTCCATGATCCCACGAATGGTGATCGTCGAATACTCCTCCGCAATCCGCCCGGCTTCCATCTCGACGCAGAAGAAGCCGTGTGCCTGCATGCAGTCTCGCCACTCTGGTTTGGCGCGAACGTGTCGGTCGAAGCAACAAGTCCGAGATGGATCCAAGGTGGGTTCTCTTTTCTCCGCGCGCCCACGTCCGTATTCGTATCCCTGGTCGCCCGTTGCTCCCTGAGGGTACTGCCCTTCAAGCAGTCGAGGACTTCGCATGCCTTGTCGGTCTAGGTGCGTCACGTGCGCGGCAACGAGGTGATCCTTTTCGGGACCGGGATCGCAAGCAGCCTTCCGGAAGCCATCATCACCGATGCTCGCCTGGACAGAGGTCACGAACTCTGCTGGTAGCTCTGGGACCCTATAGTTCAGATACATTGGAAGTCCCTTCAGGGTACTCCTAAACTGTTCGCTGACCAGATGCTGACGCCTCCAAACTTGGGGAGTGTGACCTTGTGGGGTTTCCACACCACGGTCGACCCACAGAATTGATTCAGGGCGGTCAAATCCCGGGGAGCTTATGACGACGTCGCCCAGCACAATCGCTTGCTCGCCCCCTGGCTCTCTTGTAGGACGGCACGCCGCCGGCCATGCCAACGACGAGGAAGTCTTGGATGCTGGGGAACGCCCCGTACATGTAATCCGCCAGCTTTTTCGCAGGATCCAGCCCCGTGTGGTTCGGCCATGCGACCACGACCCAATGGGTGCTGACCTTCCCTTCGAGGAACTTCCGCTGCGCGTGTGTAGGCCTTACGATCCAGCGGACGTAAGAACTGCCCGCAGACAGGATAGCGGCTTGGGCGGCTCGAAACTCTGGTTCAGTTGGCGCAATCCAGCCAATCGTAAACCTTTCGCAATACCCCGCGTCGGCAATAAAGGGATTTTGAAAGGTGCCCATGATCACTAGGTAATTATTGCTAGGCTTTTGGATTTTTCGCACCGAGTTTAGGGTTTTAAGTGAGGGAACGATGGAAGTTGCGTGGGTATCGATGCTGGGCTTGGGATGGTCATGGGCTTTGGCTGCAGACGTCCACGCCAAATTGTAGCAAAGAGCACAAAGAGGGGCAAGGATGCCCAGTGGCTGGTGGCTGCCCGGGCATTCATGCCGAATTACCAAGCCCTAACGGCTAATTCGCGCGCTTTCATATTCTTAGCCTCCCTTCCCCTGCGGCTTCGACCTATTGGATAGAGGTAACATCACCCAGGCACCCCCATTGGGTCCACGTCGGGATTTCCGTGCATCCTGCGGACTGCCGCAGCATTCCAGCTCAGGAGTGGCCGCATGAACACAGCCTCCATGAAACAGCTAGCACGTCACTCCACACCACCTCCCTCAGTACATCCGCAGCGTAATGGATTCAACCTTACGGCCTAAATGATGGTGTATTAAAGCAAGACAGCCTTCCCTGCTTCAGTGTAGGTCTTAGGGCGGCAACCATGGTCAGGATCATCTGTGCAATATCAACACTCCTTCTCCACCTTGCCGATATTCCCTGGCGGCACCGCTGGCGTCGCAATTATACAGTGTTACATATACAACCATGGACGTGCTCACTCTGTGTAAGTGGTTTCTTGCGTTGGTTCCAAGTTTACCAAATCGACGAACTCTCAGCCCGATGGTACGCTTCTAACCAACCCCGGCCTTTGGGCTTTTGATAATATTGGTTGATTAGCTGGCCAGTTGTGGCAAATACCCGAAATCCCTTAGGCCTCTTTCCTCGCCGTAAGTCTTCAAGTCAAAACTTATTTGGGCACACCAGCTCCCTTGGACCCCCACCTCCGCCAGGGACATGGTGTAACAAAAGGACAGTGTCGGCTTGGAAGAAATTGTATTACTCTATGAAAGCTAATAATCATTCAGGGCCTTAAGAGATGCTTAAGGAGCCAGAATCTGTTGAGGGGATTTAAAGGAAAAGAAGGGAATAAATAGAGGGATTTTGTGGTCCGTGCGGAGCTTAGGCATCCAGGGCACCTTTCCCGGCCCCGGCCCCATTGGTCGCCTCACTTTAGGTTGGGCACCAATTCTTTGCGGGCGATCGGACCAAGCTCCGTCCTCGTGACTGCCTCCGTGTAACACTATCCTCCTTTCCTTAAGGCTCGCCCCGAAACCTTTATACTTTAAAATCCCGTGGCTTAGTGGGGTATTTGCCGTGGAAAGCCCTAACTTCCGCTTTGGCTTTTTCGCCGTTAAAATGCTTCCAAAGTTTTTAAGTCCAATCCTTTTTGGCTAGGTAACCTTCCCATTTTACGAGGTACTTAACCTTATTTTATACCTTTATAAAATTTATAATTTTTTCGATTATGTATTTTCCTTTAATAGGAAGGGCGTTACGCAAAACCTAGTTAAAGTTAAGCCGGGCTTAAATGCTAGCGCGATATAGCTCGATAAAAAACACGTGGAAGGAATTATAAATTTTCCAAAACGTAAGGAAAGCAAGCCGTACCGCTGTAAAAAAGATTACCCTAACAATTTAAAAAAGGCTAAGCATTTTAAAATCGAGTTTTTTGGCAAAGCGTTGGGTTTTAACATAACGGGCGTTAAGCATAACGAGTTACCTTTCGGTAAAAATCGGAAAAGGGCTTTTTATTTTATTTACTTAATGCTTTATTCGTTCCCGGGTTTTATTAAAACATTTTCAGGTTTTATAATGCATTTAGGTTATTTAATAAGCGTAAAATTTACTAGTTAAGTTATATATTAGGTTAAGAAAAAAAGGGTTATTCGAAGCTGGATAATAGCTGTAATTAACGAAAAAAAAGTAATAAAGGTATTTGTTAAAGCAGTATTATTATAAGCGAATTTCGCTATAAAAAGGAAATCGACTTAATTGGTTATATTATAATTGGTAAACGCGAAGTCGCTGCCTGCCCCTTCGAGTTTAGCGCCCATTTTAATCGAGTATAGCGCTTTTTCCAAACAGTGCGCCGTGCTTTCGACGTTTTAGGCCGCGACATAAATAAAGCTCTAGTCTTTTAAAGTCCTTTCGTTATACTTTTAACTTTACATTTTTATTTCTCCCGCTTACTTTTCGCTAAGCCATAATACTGTCACGCTTTAACCACGATTTTGGTTTTTGCCTATTTGGGTTTAAACGCCGCCCTTTTTTGTTTTTCCTCCTTTTAAGCTTTAGCTTTAAATCACGTCGTGTTTTGCGATTATTGCGCCTTCCTACCCCATTTTTTTTATTATTAAGCTACCAACTTTCCCACTCGCTTTAATTTTAAACGCAATTTTACTTACTGGACATTTCCGACTCCTGTTAACGTTAAACGATTAACAACCTGCCTTTTTTTCGTGTTAAACGTGCGATTTTATCCGCCCGGCCCCCGCCCGCCATCTTTTACCTTTTCCTTTCGTCCGCGAAGCCTTCCAACCTTTAATACCTTCGAAAGATTTTCGGAGCAATTCGCAAGCCGACCTACCCGACCAATTACAAAAATGCCGCAAGCGTTACCGATAATGCAAAGATTTTAAAAAGCCTTTTTTCCTTTTGTGTTTTTATTTCGGAAAGGCTTTTTTTTACGACTTTGCGGCTTATTTATCGTAATCGGACCGATTAGTACAGCCGCGACGGAATATGCAAAAAGGCAAGTTATGCGAAAGGCAAAAGCGAAACCTAATTTCGACGGCTTTTACGCTTAAAATTTAAAAACAGTAAATTAATTTTCCGCAAACGGGGTAATAAAAACCCCGGTAAAAAAGTTAGCAAAAAAAGCAAAAATTCGAAAGCGATGCCGCATATTACCCTCGGCGATTCGCGAATTACGCCGGAAAAAGCTAATTAGCATTTAACGACGGGTTCGCACTTTTAACGCAATTTAAACGATGGCAAAGCAAATACGAGTTTTGGAAAAAAGCCGGTAAAAAGAGAAAGTAAATAAGTAAATAAGTATATTTAACGTTAGTAAATCGGGATTTACCAATCCCTGCCTCCCAAAAGGCATATAACGTGTTAGCGCTACCTAAGCTAAACATTAAACTACATATTGCTATCCGGCGGCTAGCAAAGTTAAACCCGAAAACATACGGAAATCGGGCCGCGTTTCGGCGCTTTTTGTTAATAAGCGGGCGATCGGCGGTAAGGCGTATATATATACGCCAAGGCGTTATAAAGCGTTGCGGGTGGTAGTAGTGCGTTCGGCCGGCGAATGTGCCGATAAAAGGGTGGGGCCGGGGTTTAGGCTGAAAAGTTTTCGGGATTCCCAAAGCCCGGCCGGAGGTGCGAAAAACTAACGAGCTTACTGTTAGTTTTGGTAGTATAAAAGAAAAGGTAAAAAGTGTAGGAAAATAAGGAAAAAAATATATGCGGGCTTTTTAAGCCCCGTTATTATCGTTTAGCGATAGTATAGTAGTTAGTTGCTTCGACGAACGAAGCAAAAAGGGAAGGCTTTTAAAAAAGCCGTTTTTAATATCCGGGCTTGTCGAAAGCCGGGAAAAGGTCTGTTATAAGCCATTTATTTTCTGCCGTTTTAACCAATTTGCAAAACATAAAGTGGAAAAGGGATTTGTTTTTTCCGTAGCGGTACGGGTTATCGTTTTCGTATTGGAACTTTCGGTAGTACTAGTTAAAATCCCCGTGGCCGGTGCGTGCGGCTATTAGCCGTTGCAATACTTTCCGGTATAATTGCAATGCTTCGAGCGTATGTTATAATGCCGGCGAAAGGCTTATAACTTTATACCGATCCGGAAAGTTGTTTGTAAACCATGCGTTCCGAGCGTCCCGGGCTGTTTTCCGGGCTAAAGCTTTTACTCCGGCCACCGTTAGTTTAAAAAGTTAAAGTATTGGCAAAACCGATTTTAATTTTGCTTCGGCGTTTGCCTTTTCGTTTTCGGGAATTCCTATATAGCCCGCGGATTAGCGTACGTATACCTGGTATTTATTTATAAAGCAATGGATTTTTTTAAAAGCCTTTTATAAACTATTAAAAGCCGTGCTTAAATAGCCGTTAACCGCCAAAGTATTATCGAGGCACAAATGAAAAGTGCAATTACGGAAGCTCCAAACGGCTTTATAAAAGCCTATCCGGGCTTTTTCCGCTTTGCCGTCGAATATTTCCGCGGGATGCGCTAGCCGGCCATGCTTAGAAAGTTTGCGTTAACCGGTTTAATGTATTACCCAGCCGTATTTAACTGCCCCGTTTTTTACTTTAAACCCGTCGTTATATATTATAACATCGGTAAGTGGGAAAGTGCGAAGCCACGCCGTAAATGCTTTAACGGCTGCTTTTTTTTTAAATGGCCGCCGTAAACCTCGTATATTTATAAAAGAGGTAAGCCGGGCGGGTGTAAGCCGGAAAGAGTTCGGCCGTCCTTTGTAACGAAGTCGTATGCTTGCCGGGCAAGCTTGCTTTAAGCTTTCGAACGTTAAAAGCCGGTTTAACCGTTGCGGTTAAAAGGTAATTTTTTAATACCGTATTTATACGGGCCGCAAAACGGAAGCGGGCTTGTTTTAACAGCGCTTAGGCGTTTAAAATGCCGGATTCGTAATGCAAAGCGTTTATCGGTACGGTTTTTCAAACCGGAACTACTGCCCGGAAAAACGCGGTTAAAGCTTTGTTTACCCGTTCGATTAAATGGCTTTGGCAAATAAATTGCTATTATGCTAGTTTATACGGGTATTACGAGGTAAGCCGAAAGCTTGTACGAAGTAATTACGATAACCGTAAACGGTGATTAGGGGTTAAAAGCCTATATTGCTATAAGGTAAATACGACAACTTTAGCTTGTTCCGGCAATTTAAAAATTGCTTTTTACAAACTGCCTAAGTAGCGTAGCCCTCCTTAGGCCCTTGTTACGTGCTTGGGGTGCTTTAGGCCTCCACGTAGCCCGGGCCCGTAAACAGGGCTAAGGCTTTTTGCTATAGCGGTAGCCCGCCATTATCGCGGCGAGCCTCCTTACATTATCCCCCTTTTAAAGCACTAACGTTTCGGCAATGCCTGTTAGCGAAATAGTCGCGTCGAGGTTTGGTCGGTTTATAACGAGTTAGCGGCAGGCCATTGTTAATACTTTTACCATTTAAGGTAAATGGTTTTTTGGTAATGTGAAAGTGCGAATAGCTTTTTTTTGGCAGGGTGCTAATAAGGCTTATGGGATTTTGGTAGCGTTTTCGGTGGCGTTAGCCGTGTAAAGCCGGCGACGGTTAAGGCAAAAGCGGTTTTGCCGGTAAACCTTTTATGTTTTTTCCGGCCGGCCGGCGTTGTTTTCCTTTCTTTTAATAACACAATTAATAGCGACGATTAAACGCCGCTAGTTATTACTTTATTTCTTTTGCCCTCGCATTGCTTATTTACCTATAAAGCTCGCGCTTTTAACGCATAAAAGCCTGCGTTTGCTTTTTAAAGTTAGCGCTTTTTTTTTCCCGCAATTCTTTTGCGCTTTTTGCTTAGCCCGGATTTAGGCTTTTTTTAATTACGGTTGCGGTTTCGATTACGTTCGATTACGTTTCCTTTTCCAATTGCGGTCGCGGTTATACGTTTTCGTCCTTGTTAAAAGTGTAAGGCGGCCGCAAAGCCGCTTACAAAAAAGGGAAACAGCTTTGTATTGTTTGTGTTCTTAAAAAAAGGTAACAATCCGGTGGGTAACGCTTTCGTAAGTGAAGTAAGGCACCGGCGCACGGGCCAACTCCTTACACCCCCTATAACTACGAAAGCGTTACAAAAGTGAAGCTATTTCCAGCCGGCAATTGCTACCAACAGCCCGATATCCGTAGTGTTAAGTTTTTTAATTATATGGCATACTATCCAGCGTTGCCGCGGTTAACAGGCACTTTAAAGGTATAATTAACGGCCCGGGGGTTAGCTCCTCCAACCGTTCCTGTTTTTATAGCCTGTGCAACGGCCTGCTGCTTTTACTTGTAATATTCCTCCTCCAGCTTAAGGTGCAATAGCTAGCACCCGTCGTCACTTTTTATATAATGCCTGCCGCACCGGTCGTAATGGGGTAAGCGAAAAACCATTAAACAGTTCTTTTTAATGCAAACGGTAGGCGCGTTGGTATTGGCTAGGGAAAAGTCGGCCGATTCGAAAGTAGTTACGTTTTCGATAACGGCCTGGATAATTTGGATCGGGGTACGGCCGGCGGGCATTAGGTGGGCGCTTAAAACGACGGTAACGGCGACTGAATATTGCTTTTAAAAACCTTTAACAAAGTGATTAACAAAAAAACGGTCCGGAATTACAACGCCGGCTTTTTCCATTTGTTTTTTAAGCTCGAGCTAACGGTTAATGTATTTTTTAACATCGTTATATTTAAATACCTTAAAGCTAACGAACTTTTCTATTAAGCCATCGAGTTAGGCGTCGGTATTTTGGCCGATTTAGTAGTAACGGCGAGCTAAAAGGCTTTAAGGTCGCGGCGGAATCGTCGGCTTTGGAGCTTTAGCCTTATCGCTTAAGCTCGTTGGTAACCTTCGTAATTAATTGCTTAATAAAGTACTAAACGAGGACCCTTTTAGCTTTTTAAGCTTTAAAAACGGCCGGATCGTTAGGTTAAAAAAGCGGGTTGTCGCTAATGTAATCGTCGGCGCCGCCCGCGATTAAATGCACTTTAACGGCGCGTTTTCACGCTTTTAAATTGGAAGGCCCCTGCAAAGCAAGTATTTTAACAATTGCCTTTTTATAGGTAAAAAACATTTCGGGCGGTGGTGGGCAGTAGGCGACTGCCGTCGTTATTGTTATTATAAAGCAAAAATTGACAAAAGTAAAGCAGCGGCCCAAAAGTAGTAAGGAAGTAAAGCAGCGGCCTACAGGAAAAGGTAGGGCAAACGGCCCGTTATCGCCCACCGGGTAACAGCAAAGTAAATAGTACGTAATGCCCACCGGGCGATATTTCCCACCGGGAGACGTCTTCCACCGGAAGACGTTATTATGCGGCTACCGGCCTTTAAAACGTAATTGCGGCCACCGGCCTTTAAAACGTAATTGCGGCCACCGGCTTTTAAAACGTAATTACGGCCACCGGCTAAAACAACGAAAAATAACGCGGCCACCGGCTAAAAGAAATTATAAGTAGCTTTATTCCGATGGGAATTAAAGGCTTATAACCTGTTAAAAGTGTAAAGCGGCCGCAAAGCCGCTTGCAAAAAAGGGAAACAGCTTTGTATTGTTTGTATTTTTAAAAAAAGGTAACAATCCGGTGGGTAACGCTTTCGTGGGTAAAGTAGGGCACCGGCGCACGGGCTAACTCCTTACAGTCCTCCTTTCCGGCTCGCTCGTTTCGAGCGTGCGCTAACCCGATTTTGCCGCAAAATTATGTTTTATAACGCTATTGTTAACGAAGCATTTCGCCGTTGCTTTTTCGCTTTTAATAATGCGGAACGGGCGATCGTAATTAGCTTTACGGAAAAAAGCTTTTACCATTTTGCCGATTATAGCATTTTTAAAAAAATCCGCTTTTTTTTATTATTTCGCTTTCCGGTTTAGCTTTAATTTGGACTTTCGAAATACTTTTATTTTTAATATACCCCGTTAACGTTACTCGTCGGCTCGACGAGCTTAACGATTTCGCTTATAAAAAGCATTGTTTTGCTTTGCGTTTTTTTGCAAAAAAGGACCGTTAACGAGTTTAAATTGCTTTTATTATTAGCACGGTGGTTTTTAATAGTGTTTAACGCCGTTTTTTTTTATAATAATTGCTATATAACCGACTTTTTTCGAGGTGGAACGCATTTTAAGCACGACTTGGTATGTATTACCGATATTATTAAAGCAAGCCGCTATTTTCGGTGCATTTACCGGATTAAGCTTATCGTTTTTTACTTCGGGGTTTTTTTTTAACATCGATTTAGGCTTATTAAAAACATGTTAATAAATGCATAATAGTTTACCAAGTTTTTCGGTAGGCCTATTACGCGGTTTGCCTTTTTTAACTTGTTTTTATAAAAAAACCTTTATGGTTTTTTCGTTACGATTTATTTTCGGTTCGTTATAGTTTTTTTTATTTTGCTATCGATAATAGTCGGATTTTTATTAAATTCGCCTTTTTAATTTCGGCAAAGCTTTTATATCGCTATTTTTTTTAAAAGTTCGACGATTATAATTTATATTATTTCCCGACGTTTTAAAACCTGCTTATAAGTGTTCGGTACTACCAGTTGTTTACGAAAAGCATACATTCGCGGCGTATTCGGGAATGCATATTTAACACGCTTTTTATAACGAGCTTGCTAAAATTAACGAAATGCTAGCTCGAATAGGCCAGCTTATTTTTTAAAGTCGGGTTTCGGTATAACTCGCGCTAATTGGGGATTGCGCTTCGTGCTTTTTTTACGAAATCGTGCTTAACCCGGCCATTAACGGTATTCGTTTTTTTTTCAGCTTTCGGAGCTATAATAAGAGGTTTTTAACGAAGGTCCGGCTTTCGACCTTTCGAACGAAAAGTTTAAAAAAGGTTTAAATTGCGAGGTGGAAATTAAATTTAGCAATGTATTGTTATTCGTCGATATTAACGGCGATTTAACTTTATACCAAATCGCTAAAGCCTAAATCGTAGTCCGATTTACCGATAATTTGGAATTTAAAAAGGAAAGTAATAGCAATAAAGATTTTTTTGTTAAAACGCGGTTATTAAACGTTAAATAATAGCTAAGGATTTTTCGGCGGTTTTAAACTTTCATTTTCCTTTTTTTTTCCTTTTTTACTTTTTTTTAGCTCCGAAGCAAGGTTATTTTATTTGCGGTGCGTTTTGCGCTTTTTTTTTTAAATAGCTTTTAATTAGCTTTTATACGTTATTTAAATGTTTTTCCGGTTTTTATATGTTATATTTTGCCGGCCATTTTGCTTATTTTACTAAAAACGAGCGGGATTCGTTTTACTTTTGCATATCGACCACGTTTTTTACTTCCCACTTTTTGGTTTCCTTTTTTAAAATTTGGAAAGGCGGAATTAAAAACCCGAAGCTTAAAATCGTTTTACGATTTTAATAAAACGACGGAAAAAACGTTATATAATCGATTATATTTAACTGGCAGTTAAACTTTATAAGTAAAACTTTTTACCTTTTTTACGATAAGCATATAAATATATATAATGCAAATTTGCGCTTTTTACTTTAAACCGAAAGTTTTAAATAAATAGTTTAACGATTTATCCTTTTTGGTATTTTTAAAATTATCGTTTTTAATTGTAATACCGGCGTTAAGCTTTTATTGCTTAAGCATAGTTCGTCCGTATATCGGTTTTAATCCGACGAATATGGTACAACTTTTTTAATACTTTTTAAATTTTAGTTTTTTTTAAGTTTGTTATAACCTTACATATACGTGGGTTAAAACTATACAAAGCTTTAAAAAGGTTAACTTTAATAGTTTTATGCTTCGCGTTATTATAAGCGAATTCGGCTTTATATAATACCGTTATTTAGCCGAACTTTTCCCGGTTAATAAAACGTTTGCAAATAATGCGTTAACATTTGGTAAATACGTTCGGTTTAGCCGTCGATTTGAAAATGGAACGCAATAAACAGCCGACGGGCGGATTAAAACGCCTTTTTGTATTTAATTTAAAAATAACTGGTAAATAGCGAATTTCGGTTATTTATAATGCTTTTGGGGGTGCTAAATTAGCATTTAACGTATTGCTATAGCATTTAAGCAAAAGAAAAAGCCGAAATTGTTTTTCGCACGAGGATAAATTTAGCGTATTTAGTAAAACGGTTTACCATTATAAGCATTGCATTATACGTTTAGCTTATAAACGTTAAACATTTTAATAGCCCCGTAATAAAATTTAAATTAATTTTTTAAAAAAGGCATTCGGGTAATAAAAATGGCTAAAGTTCGTTATAAAGTTTATGCTTTAGCATTTTCGCTTTTTAACATGCTTAACAAAAGCGAACGTACTTCGCGATATCCTTATTCACGTTTTTTTAATAAAATTTGCGCTTAATTAATTCCACGGTTTTATATATTTCGAAATGCTTTGCTCGAAAATCGTTATAATATTATGCTATAATTTAAGCTTAAAATGCCTTTTAAGCGGGAATTACCAAGCGTTTTCGGAAGTACAAAACTCCGTCCTCGTTTATATAATATCTTTTATAAAGGTTTCGGCCTTTTTTAGCCTTATCGCCCTTATAAGCGGCATCGCGTTTTGCACGGCATCGCGGCTTTGCGCGGCATTGCGACTTTGCACGGCATCGCTCCTTTTGGCGGCATCGCGACTTTGCACGGCATCGCGACTTTGCACGGCATCGCGACTTTGCACGGCATCGCGACTTTGCACGGCATCGCGACTTTGCACGGCATCGCTCTTTTTGGCGGCATCGCGACTTTGCACGGCGTCGCGACTTTGCACGGCATCGTTTGTTTTAACGGCATTAAAGCTTCGCGTAGCATCGCCCTTTTCGACGGCATCGCTGCTACACGCGGCTTTACGTTTTTGCGTGGCATCGCCTTTTTTAACGGCATTACGGCTTCGCGCGGCATCGCTTTCACGGGCGGGTTAATCTTTTAGGATCCCGGCACCGTTTTTTATTAAAGCACGTAATGCGATAACCTTTTAGTTTTACGTTTGCAACCGTTTAACCAATTGGTATATTGCTCGGCTTAGTTCGTTAATTTTGGCCGTTTCGTTTTTTATTAGTTCGATAATAATAAAACGAAAAAACAATTAATTATAAATAACGCTCCCAGTTTTAAGCTTTTTTATTAGCAGTTTTTTTTTTACCCGAAACTAAGTTTATCGTTAACCTTTTTAAGTTATTTTTTAAGCTAGGCTTTATTTGCCACTTTCGTTTTTTTGCGCGAGTAAAAGCTGCGATAGGGATTTGCATAGCTATTTGCAATTTAAGCCGTAAAAACTAGTTATTTTCGGCGACCTTCGAACGTGCCCGCTTTAAACGAGGCTTTAACGGTATTTGCTTTTCGTTTTTTTTTTATAAAAGTATTAACCCGGGATAAATAGTTTAAAAGGTCGACGTTATAACTACTTTTTTTTAAACGGGCGCGTTGCTTTTTTTGCGGGTCGCGACCTCGAATCGAAATTATTTTTGCAGTTTGGGCATATTGTTTTATAACGTTTAAACAATTCTTTTTAATTATTAATGCAGCGATTTGTTAAGTTAACTTATTTGGCAAATGCGATAGCAAATTTAATTTAATCGCGAGTAATAAAACGACGTCTTCGTATATAATCTTTCCTTTTATATAATTTAGCCTTTTAAATAAACCATTCGCGGGGTTAGTTTTGCCCGACTTATATTCGATATTAAAGTTAAACTGGGATAACCGGTATACTTATCACGTTAGTTTGCTTCGAATGTTTTAAACCAGGGTTTAAATTACTTCTTTTAACGTTTAATGGTTTGTTAAAACGGTAAACACTTTAAATGCGCTTTTTAAATATTAGCGTTAATATTCGAAGGATTTAATAATAGCTAGTAATTCCTGCTATCCTATAACCCACTTTGCTTTGCGTTTGTTTAATTTGCGGGAGTAAAAAGCTATAAAATGTTATCGCTTATTCGTTAGCTAAAACAAAATGCTAAAAATGGCTTTAGTAAAGAGCGTTGTTTTTAACTCGTGTTTTCTGGTTAAGTTTAATGCTTAAAATATTGTCGCGTTTTAAACGCGTTTTAAGCTTTTCAAAAGCTCGGGTTATTACGGGTAGCTAATTAAAAACATTCCTTTTTTTCCATTTTAACTGCCTTTTAACAATTTTATTATCGAAGCGATTATTTAAAAAATAACCAAAGATAAATTTGCGATAAAAGTTCGCGAATTTTAAAAATATTTAAATATTTTTATAAGATTTTAAAAATTGCTATTTTTAAATCGCTTTAATGCGTTTAAGGTTTAAAAAACACTTTTCCAAATACGCGAAATTTTAAAAATTTAACGTAATTTTTAAAAAAACTTGCATTTAAATTGCTTCGCGTATAGCTTATATCAATCGAAACTTATTTAAAATTTGCTTTACATATTGCTCGTGCTTTTTTTTATTTTAAAAAAAACATAATAATATCGTTAAAATATATTACGTAAATGTAATCGATAAAGCTTACTAATGCTTAATATATGTAAAATTTGAAAAAAAAACAAAGCGTTAGTTAATTCGAATAGTATTACGGTATATTTAAATTAACTTATACTTAATACGAAATGCTGTTTTCCATTTGTTTTCCAATTAAATGCGAGAATGTAATAGTAAGCATCCCGCAGGTTTAATTTAAAAAACTATTTAGCTCCCGTTAATTTGTTTATTAAATCGGATATAAAAGGTAATAAATAACGGTTTTTGCGCGTAATCCGGTTTAAAGCTCGGTAATCGATATATAAACGTAAAAATCCGTTTTTTTTTTAAATACGAATAGCATAAAAAGCCCGCGTTTGCTTTTAAAAGGGTAATTTTTTTAGCGCGAGGTTTTTTTTTAAAGTACTTTTTTAATACTGCTATTTGTTTTTTCGAGGTTAAGTATAAAGCTTTTATAAAAAGCTTAGCTTTTTTTTTTCTAATTTAATAGCATGTTCGGCTTTTTTTAACAGCGGGAGCTTTTTGCTTTTATATTGGAAAATACGTCGGCATATGCCTGCAATTAAAAGTTAAACAGCTTTGTTAACTCCTTTTCGTTTCCTCGTTTAACGTAAAAATTGCCGGCTTATAAATGTTTAATTAATGGTAAACGGCTGTTATATATTTTACTACCGCTTTCGTAAGCTGGATTTAATATGCTAAGGATTTTTGCCGCTATAACGATAGCCCATTCGCTTAGTTTAAGCATTCGAGCGGTATTAAACTTTTACGATTAGTTAACATTAAACAGGTTAATGCTTTTTCCCGCTATCGTCGGGTATTTTAAAAAGATGTTTAAAGCGTTAACGCTTTTTTAAATAGCGTAAAAAAGCGCCGTAATATCCCGCTTTCGGCCTTTTTTATTTTATGCTTTTAACGTAATTTAATACGCCTTATAGCACTTAAAACGCGCTTTACACGCCGATTAACTCGGGTAATAGCATATATGCTTTTAAGATTTTATGCTTTCGAACGAACTTATAATTTACTATATTAGCCGCTACGGCCCGTATTAAAGTTAACCAGCATTTTAGCTAATCGTTTTATAATTTAAATATTTATACCCGTTCGAAATAAATAATATGCCTTTTTATATTTAAAATATCGAAACCATAAAAGTAAAAGTTACTTAACGGCTAAACTCGTTTCCCGATTTAAAATCCAAATCGAATTGCGACCGGTAATTCTCGTTTCGCGTTAAAACGCGCTCGTTTTTATTATTATCGCTGGTAGCGCGGTTATAGTCGAATTTTTCGTTATTAAATAATAAACGTCGATTGCTTTTACTTTTTTAAGTTTAAAGTAATAATCGGCCGCCTAGTAGCTTAATTATTCGCAATTGTTGCAATTGCCGGGCTTTTAGCCCGAATGGTTTAGTTTTCCGGCTTTGCCGTTATAGCCTGACAATTGTTTCGCTTTAAAGCGTATTGGATTTAGAAAAACGGAGGTTTTTCGTTTTTTAGTCGTAACGGCGGGAGTTTTGCCGTTTTTAAATCGAAGCGGCGCGAATCGTCTCGTTTTTTATATCGGCGCTTTTCCCGCCAACTCGAGCGTTCGTTTTTATCGTCCCTTTTTTAAGCCTGGTACCCGGATATCCGTTACTTTCGATAAGACTTTTAATAAAAACGATAATTAAACGTTTTTACGTTGGACTTGCTTTTTTTTTACGGCCCATTTCCTTTCCGCGGCATTAGCGACGTCCCGGGAAATGTCCTAATTGGTTTGCGCGTTTACTATTAACTTATTTTACAGTTAATTTTGCAGGTAAAAGGAAAACTTTTTCGATAATCGAAATAGTTGTTAAAAGTCCCTTTATAAGGTTTTAAGTTCGATTTTTTAAGCTAATATTTACCATTTAATTAAAAACGATACCGGAAAATCGTAATATTTTTAATATAACTGCTTATAAGTAATCCAGCTTTGGTAAATTTAAATGGTTAGGTTTATTCGTCTTTTTTTCAAATAGTTAATAAAATCGGTTATATTTATTATTAGGATTGCATAAATTCGTACAGCTTTTCCGCATAAATCCTTTAGTTTATAACTACCTCGTAATACAATTAAAATATTGTTTAAGTAATTTGCACTCATTTAAAAATCTTGTTATATAACGCGTTTTTTCGCTAATACTTTAAATCCAATTTCGAACTTTTAAAAAAAAAGCGTAAAATTTTAAAATTTTTTACGCTATATTTTGGAAATTTCGTATAACGGGTAAAAGGTGTACAATTTTTATTTTAGCGAAAAAAACTTTTTTAAAAAAAATTGGCAAATTGTAAATTACCGTTTCGGAAATCCTGCGTGCTACGGTTACGGTTTTTCGAAAAATGTAAACGCTAATCCGCTAAAGGTTCCCGTTTTTCTTTGCCCCGGTAATTGTAATATAATACCCCCGAAGCGTGAAATTCCGCGCGTTAAATGGAACGCGAAAAGCTATAAAAATAAAGCTAATTACGTTTTAAAAAGCGGGCTCCACGCGTAATTAGCTCCTTTTAACGGTGCTTTCGATAGCGTTCCTTTTTATGCCTATATTTCAGTGGCCCGTAAATTTAACGCGATCGTTTCGTGGCTTTTAGCGAAATTAAATCGTAATAATCGCTATAAATTTAATTATCGTCGGTTTTGTTACGAACGTGGTCGTTTCGGGGGTATTGTTTTAACTCGACTTTCCTAACAAAAAGGTGAGCGGATTCGAAGCGTAGCTCCGTTTTCGAAAGCCATAATGCATTTGGTTTAATAAGGTTTTTCAAAGCGTAATTACCTTTTTGCTTAAGGAGGTTTCGAAGTCCTTTTTCGAGCCCCGAAGGAATTGCGGTTAACGACGTGCCGTTTGCGAGCGAGTATTAGGTTGCGTTAAAACACGGGGCAGCGGCTTTCCTTAAGTTGCCGTGCCCGGCGTCGTATTCGATTAACCGTTTGCGTTTATAACAAACGGCTCGTATTTTTAAAAGGATAGCAAAAGCTGAAAAATGTTACGAGGTAGGCCGAAAGCTTGTATAGGTAATTACGATAACCGTAAACGGTAATTAAAAGTTAAAAGCTTATATTGCTATAGGGTAAATACGACAACTTTAGCTTGTTTCGGCAATTTGGGAATTGCTTCCTATAAGCTGCTTAAGTAGCGTGGCCCTTTTTGGGCCTCTTGTTACGTGTTTAGGGTGCTTTAAGCTTTCACGTAGCTCGGGCCCGTGAACAAAGCTAAAGCTCTTTGCTATGGCGGCGGCCCGCCACTATCGCGGCGAGCCTTTTTACAACGGGTGTGGTTTGGTTTTACCCTTATATTATACTTCGGCCCCCGTATAAAGCCGTGGGAATTATAACCGTTATAACGGCTTTATATACCGAATGTGCCGGTATTCCTTTTATCGAATTCGCAAGCTTTCAGAAGTAGTTAGCAACGCTTTGGGCTTTTGCAGCTTTATTATCGACGTAAGCTTTAAAATTAAGCCGTTGGTCGAAAAAAACCCTTAATTACCGTAAAGCTTTTGTAATTTGTTATATGGTAAAGCTTTTCGTCGTAACCGCCGGGATTGTAGGATTTTTCCGCTTAGAAAAATGTATAAGCTCGCATTTCCCCGGGTTAAAAATCATTTTATTAGCCTTTTTTTAGCGAAAGATTTCCGTTACCGTTGCTTTTGCTTTACGGGAGCACTTTTCCGAAGTGCTACCCGTTACGCAAATGCCTATATCGTTCGCGTATTCGTATTTAACCGCTTTTGCTTTAGGTAAAATTTCGGCCATATAAAGCATAAATAAAACCGGTAACGCCGGTAACTTTTAGGGTAGCCCGCAATTCGGGGGAAAAAAGCGTCGTAACGTTTTTTAAACGCATTTTAACTACTTTTTTTTTTTGCAAAAGATAATACCTATCGTATTAACGTTAAATTTTAGCCTTGGTTTAAAAGCTTTCGAAAAAGCTTCCAGCGAAGCACGGCGTCGAAAGCTTTTTATACATTTATAATAACGAAAGCGGCCGTTTTATGCTTTTAAAAGGCCCGTTTTACCTCGTGGGCTACGCATGCTGTTAAATTGATAGCGGCTTTTTTCGGGGTAGCCCCGGCGTGTTACGAGGCTATAAGCCCGTATTGTAATGCGAAGGATGCCATTCGCGAAGCTACCAACTGTTTTAGCCCTTTCCCTAAGCACGGGAGCAAAGCTATCGGGCGGTAAGATTTTAAGTTCGTTATATCCGTTTTATTCGGCTTTTTTAGCATAACCATTTCCGCTGTGCGGAAAAAGGCCGGGTGGTGCCCGGCTTTAAAGCAGGCTTCGAAAAAAGCTTAACGTATTTTTTTATTGCCGGCCACGCTGTTATAAGTAGCTTAACCGTTAAAAAGTCGACGTTTAAAGCCGTGTTTACCGTGCTAACGGTACACTTTCGGCATTTTTTTAAAAAAACGTAGGGGTTTTACGGGAGTTGTGCGGTTTTTTAAGTAGCCCTTTGTTATAACGGGTTTTTTTATAAGTCGTCCTTCGCCGTAAACTTACGAAGGATTTTGCGGCCTAATATTTCCGCTTTATCCCCCGTGTTATAGCCGGCAAAAGGTGGAAAAGGCCTATTAGCGGGGCAGGGTAACCCCCACTTTTATCGGCACGATAAAAAAGGTGGGGCTTTTGCAAAGCTTTTTTTGCAAGCTTGCCCGCCCGGCTTCCGGCTTTTAACTTTCTTTTGTACAAAATCCAACTTAACCATATATCGCAATTTAACTAATTTTTACTATTGTTCGCGATAAATGGTAGTAATTTTTTGCTTATTGTAAAGTTACTAATCCCTGCTTTTTAAACTTGTTTTCGGCTCGTTTGGAAATTTACGCACTTTTAAACGCGCTTTATTTCCGGCTCGGTGCGTGCGTTTTTTGTTAGGCTTGTTTTCGGCTCGTTTAACGCTTAGCGATACCCTTTTTTAGCTTTTTAATTACGGAAATCGCACTTTTATAATTTTAAGCAAAGCTTAATCGAGATTAAAGTAAAGTCGCCTAAGGTTACCACGCTTTGCCCAGCTTTTCGCGACCGACCTAATTGCGCGCTGTTTATTTCGGCTCGCGCGCGTAATCGAGCAGGTTTACACTTTTACTTTTCTTTTACCCGCACCGCACCCTTTTTCGGCAAGCTACTTTCGAACCGAAACCTCCTATTGCCCGCAAATTGTTAAACGGCGAAAAAGGATAAGCTAAAAAGTCCATTGGAGCTTTTTTAATAGCAACTTCCATCCGATTACCTAAGTTTTTAACGATTTTAAGCGTTTCGCTTTACGACGATAAATCTTTTAAAAATTTGTAAGCTTTAGCTTATTAACGGATTACTTTTACCATTTGCGAGTAAATATTAAAACCTTTAAAATAGTAAAAGTATAAGCGAAAAGGCACGAAGTAATAGCGAACGAGGCTAACCCGCTTTTAAAAAGCAAAAACCCGAATACGGGCTAATTACCGCGTTTTCCCGATTAAACGGCGCTTTTACCGTTACCAAAAGCGTTACGTTTTCGCGCTCGTTTGCTTCCTATATAAAAATTTCAAACCCACGTTTTAAACAATGGCGATAAAAAAGGAAAAGCGGGTATTAAAAACGAAGCTTTCGACGATAGCGTTATCGCTTTCCGAAGCCGACGTTAACAAAAAGAGAATTACACCGTTAAATTTAGCGAGGACGACGACCCGCGGCCATACTATTTCGGCAAAAACAAAGCTTCGGCCGAGTGGTTAAAACGTCGCCAAAACCGCATGTATAACGATTTGTCCTAATAAATAACGGGAATGCAAAACCGTTTCGAAGTTATTATTACGTAAACTATCAGCAAGCTTAGCTCGAAAATGCAAAGCAATTTTAACGGTATTAATAAAAACTTCGAGCATAAAAGCCGTAATAAGGATCGTAATAAAAGCCGCGATAAAAACCGCGATTATAAGGATAAAAAGGACTTTAAAAAGTCCTACGATAAAAAAAAGGATAATAAAGTTAACCTAGTTAAGTTCGATTTAAACGACGATTTATTTAACGAGGAAAAGCAGTCCTTTTCTTTTAACACGAATAACTCCGATTTTATTTATAACGTTTTTAAAAACACGCTAACTATTAATTGCAAACGTTATAGCGAAAACTTCCGGTTTCGTAAAAAGCTGTTTAAGCATTTAAAAAATTACGAAGTTAAACCTTTTTAAAAATTTAACTCCGTTAATTTTACCATAAAAAACGTAATCGAGGAAAGCGAGCTTAAAAAGGTTGTTTTATCGCATTTAGGAGGCTATACTTATTAAAAGATCATGGTTCGCGAAACTTTCGACGGATTAAATATACCTATTTGCATTAACACAAGCTCGGGACGTAACTTCGTCGATAAAGCGTAACTTAAGGAATTTTTCTTTAACGCCGTGGTTATTAAAATAAATAAGGGAATTCGACCTAGCATTAAAAGCTGGGACTTCGAGCGATTTATAAAGGCCAAAAATTACGCTACTTTTTCCTTTTTTGCTAAAAGCGTTAAAAATAACGGCTTTCCGGGTATTACAACCAAAACGGCCAAAGCGTAAATCGTTAACAAGCTAAATGCAAGCTGTTTATTAAGCATTTCCTAGCTTAAACCTCGCCGTGCTTAAATCGATTTCGGCATTAACCTAATGCACTTTTTTAACAACGGTTTTGCCATTTTTTTTACCGTCGTTCGTAAAGGCAAGCCCGTTTTAAAAAAGGTTGTTAGCAAAAAAGCCTTTATTTTAGCTTTTAAAAAAACTGCAGCGATCCCGTTAAATACGCAGCCCTTTTTAAAAGTCGCCCTTTTTTAATAGCCGGCATCCACCTTTTAGCAATTAACTTTATCGTCGATTATAAAACTTTTTAAATTTGCTTTATGCATAATATTACCAGTAAAACAGCTATCGTGCCTTGTAAAACTAAACTCGCGATAATTTAAAAAAGTTTAAACCAAATCCGGGATAAAATCGATTACGAGCAAGCTAAACGGCTTTTTAACAAAGCCATTTGCGTTTAAAACCTAACAATAAAAGCCGAAAAGGCTTTGCTAATAAAAAAAACTAAAACCTTATTTTTTTAACGGGCTTAAGCAATGCCGAAACGTCGTTAAACTTAAAGTTTTTTTTTAACGACGAGGTTTAACAAGCATTATTAAAAAGCGATTAAATTACGTACGATATTGCCATTAACGGAACGCTACCGACCGAGGACGACGCGCTACTTAAAAAACAGGAAATAATGCTCGATAACCCCAAACCATTGCCTAAAATCCCTAAAAAAAAGTTAACTTTCGGTATTAAACCTTCGAACGAAACTTTTTACATTATTTTAATTAACGGGATTTACATTTATAACGGCGGAACGCCGAAGCAAACCTAAAAAATAAGGGAAATTTGTAAAAAGTTTTAAATTTGGAAAAACAATAGCAAGCAAATCGAAATCCGCGAAAACGAGATAATGCGCATTTTTTTCGTTAACGGATACGAAAAGTACTTAAGCTTCCGCTACTGCATATACCCCGTATTAAAAAAGGAAAAGGACGTTATTAACGAAATTTACGATAAGCTTTACGAATAAAGCCGCATAAATTACATAAAAAAAGCAGCCTAATTTGCCTTCCCGTGTTTTGTCGTTTGGAAACGCGTGCACGGCAAAAACAAAGCGAAGGTCGTCGTTAATTTAAAACCTTTTAATAGGGCTATTATCCCCGACGTTTACCTTTTACCTTTACAATAGGACGTGGTCGATTTAATCCGAAATAAGCTTTATATTACCGTCGTAAACGCCACTTCGTTTTTTTTCAATTTTTAATTCATTTTAAAGATAAAAATAAACTGGTAATCGTTAGCCACCGAAAATTAAAACGTATAAACGTAACGATAATAAGTTTCCGCAATTTACCGGTTTACGTGTAAAGATTTATAACGGTTTTTTGCGTTTTTACAGCAAATATTGCAAGGCTTTTATTGATAATATTATCGTTTTTAACGATATTTTCGAAAACCACGTCCGGCATTTGGAAACCATTTTTAGCTTATTTTAAAATAAAAACATTGCCTTATCCCCGGCAAATCTTTTATAAGCTACTTTAGCGTCGAATTTTTAGGATTTTACGTCGATTTTTTCGAAAAAACCAACACCGAAAACCGCATTTAAAGCTTCCGAAATTAAAAATTGCTTACTAATTTGCAAAACCTTAAAACTTTTATCGGAGTTTTCGAATAGCTTCGTTATATAATCCCTTATTACGGACGTTTTATCGAACCTTTTTAACTTCGGAAAACAGCTTTACTAGTAAAAAGCCGCAAAAAAAACAAGTCGTTTTTAATAACCACGGCAAACGAGCGGCTTACTATCGCTCGGCGCATTTTAAAAGCACCGAAGCCGAAGTTTAATCTTTTAAAGCGGTTAAAGCGATGCTTTGCATTAAAATTAAGCTTTACCACGCTAATTTAAAAAAGCAAATCATTTTGCAAATCGACGGCAGCTTTAAGCGTGGCTTTAAAATTATAGCTTTCTATTTTAAAAACGGCTACGTTTAGGACCGCAAATTTAAAACCATCCCGGCATATGCTATCGAACTAATCATATTTATTTTTCGGTGCTTTTATAAAAAGGAGCTTAGTTACGGCTTTTTAAAGCTCGAAATCGTATGCCTCGTTTAAGCTTGCAAAACTTTCCGTATTATATTACACTTAAGCAATAAAAAGATCCCCGTTTTTACGAATTACGAGTTAATTACGGGCATTGTTAATCGGACCATTTTGTTAACGTTTTTTACCGAGCGTATTAACCAACGGTTAATTAACGCGTTAATTTACCTTTCCGAATATAACCTTAAAGTATTGCACATACCCGGTAAAATAAACCTCGTTTTAAATGCCTTATCCCGTTTACCCACGGCTATCGACGATAAGGACCGCTAAAAAACAAACGCTTTAATCCTCGATTCGATGCACGATTACGTCCTAATAGTCGCTAAAGCCCGAATAGCTGAAACAACTCGCCAGCGGTTCGCAAAAGGCGATATCGAAATTTAATATACGGTAAAATTATGCTTAACTTTGCTATTCCCTAAAAGTCGAAATGCACGATTAAAAGTAACGAAAGCGTTACTAATGCTTTTAAAATCGGGCATTTTTTTCAAATAGCCGATTACTTTTTTTATTTACGAGATAACGACGGTTACGAGCGCTTTATAATTTCGAAACCATTAATCGCTAATTACTTGCGAAAAGTGCACGATAATAAGCACCATTTCAGCCGATTCCGAATGCTTAACGCCTTTAAAAACGTGCATTTCCGGGTTAAAAAACGCCAAATCGAGCAGTATATTAGCAAATGTTACGAATGCGGCATAAACCGACAAAATAATCGGCTTTTTATTAAAACTTTTTAGCTTATCCAAGCCTTTTTTAAGCTTATAAGCATAATTACTATGGATTTCGTAATAGCACTTTTTTTAATTCCTTCGAAAAGCACGTTTTAAATTTAACGGAATTTCGATTTTTATAATGCGCTATTAACAGTTACTTATAAAACGTTTAAACGCACGATAATTATCCTTGGCCACGACGAATAACGGCGCAAATATAAGTAAACAATTCGGCCGTTAGCTATTTTTGGCCGACTAGTTTTGCTTTAAAGCAATTATTTCCGATAAAAACCTTAAATTTACCTCCGCTTTTTGGAATAATTTATAACGCATTTTTAAAACTCGCTTTCAAATAACGGCCGTTTACTATCCGCAAGCTAACGGGCAGTCCGAACGCAAAAACCAAACAGTCGAACTGGCTATCCGTTATTATTTAGCTATAACAAACGACTTTTAGGTCGACGTTATCCCCTTTTGCAATGGAATTTAAACAATGCTATTATAATAGCGCTCGATTGCAGCCTTTATAAGTACTTGTTTAAGTTTAAAATATTAAAGCCTTTAAAGCTTACAACCTTTGCACGAATTTCTTAAAAAGTTGTAAAACTCCGCTTTATGCGTAAGCACTTTCGTAAAAACGTTTTATTTGCGATAAATGTCGTTACCGCCGAGTAAAAGCGCATTTACGATTTTAAACACCGCTATAAGGAGTTTAACGTCGGCGACTAAATTTAGCTTAATATAAGCAAAACGTATAAAACTAAAAGCAAGCACCTCGTTAATAAGGAAAAGCTTGGACGGTAAAGCCTTTATACCATTATCCGCAAAGTTTCCCTTTTAGCTTATAAGCTCGATTTTTTTAGCACTTTTACCAAAATACACCCGGTTATTAGCATTTAGCACTTTACTCGCTACGATTGTAACGACGATTTTTTTTAACGCGTACTTCCGCTTTCGGGCTTTATCGAGTACGATAACAATAAGGAGATTAACCTTAACGCCCATTTCGAAAAGGGCGATATTTTCGAGGTGGATAAAGTTTTCGACCACGAAAATACTAAACTAAAGTTTAAAGTTATCCGCACCAAATACTTAATGCGTTAAAAGGGTTACGGCTTTAAAAAAAACATTTGAAAGCTTTTAAAAAAGCTTAGCAACGCGGTTAAAACCGTTAAAAAGTACGAGGATCGCCAAACTAACGCTTAAACTTTCGAAAGCAATAAAGCTAAAGCCCAAGCTTAAACAAAGCCTTTAAAACGCTCCGCGCGCAAAGCAAGCAAGGATTAAAATTTTTATTAATTGTATTTACCCTTTTTATGTACAATAGTTATCTCCCTAAAAATAGGGAGTTTCTTTTTATACGCCGGCACTTGTTATAGCCGGCAAAAGGTGGAAGGGGCCCACTGGCAAGGCAGGGTAACCCCTACTTTTATCGGCACGATAAAGGAGGTGGGGCTTTTGCAAAGCTTTCCTTACAAGCCTGCCCGCCCGGCTTCCGGCCTCCAACTTTCTCCTGTACAAAATCGAACCTAACCATATATCGCAATCCAACTAGTTCTTACTACTGTTCGCGATACCCCGGGGCTATTATCACTTCCCCGTTAATATTTAACGGGGGGAGCCGTATAACCGGTGTAAGTTTGTGCCATTTTACGGTCCGGTATAACGCTATTGGAAAATCTACTTCTTTTAACACGCTGGCCTAATGCTGTTTTTAGCCGCCTGGATCGTTGCTTTTAAAACACGGGCTTCGGCCGTAAAAAGCCCCCCATTTGCCATAGCTTTTGCAAAGTCCTGTTATGCGTTAGCGCATTTTTCGTTCTACCAAGGTTAGCTTTTTCTTTTAGCTTTAAACCCTCGGCTAAAAGCTATTAACGCATTTTTTAACAAGTTTATTAATGCTTTAGCCGCTTTATTTAAATAATCCGCCGTGCATGGATTTATAAATAGCGGTAAACTGCCGGCCCTCGTTATTACCGCGTTCGCGAAAAACGGTAGTTTATCGTTTGGTAACGTAATACGCCGGCAATCCGGAACGGAATTATTGCGGTTAGGAATTTCGATCCGTATTAAGCGGTAGTCCGAATCGGTTGCTAGTAAAAAGTCGATTTCCGCTGTTATTAAAAGGGCGTTAAAAAAGGTAAAATTTAAAACGCCCTTATCGTTATACGTAAGTTAACCTAAGTTGGTAAATAAAAAAAAGTTATAAATATTAGCCTATTAGGCTATATTTTAGCTTTTATTTTTATTATTTTTAACCGGATTTTACGCCGAAACCCTGCGTTAAAGTCCCTAGTTATAATGCATTTTGCCGTTAAGCGTTAACGTAGCAAAAGGTTAACAAAAGTTTCGAAAGGTTTTTTAAAAGCCTATATACGTTAACAAAAGTGCACCCGGCGACGGTAAGCTAAAAAATGTCCCAAGTGTTGCCTGCCGGCCGGTCCGCTACCGGCCGAAGCCCCGGGTTTTTCCGCACGTAAATTATCATTTTAGGTTTAATTTGGTAATCGTGTTAGCTATTTACCGGGGTAAATAGCTTATACGACGGGTAGGTGTAATGCATAAGCTTTTTTTTCCACGCGCTAAAAGGCTTTTGCATTAGTATTACGTCGATATTTTGGCTTTAAAATAGTTAAAATAAAATAGCCCTCGTTTTTTAGCTGCGTTAAACGTTCGTTTAAGCGGCGGTTAAAGCACGGCGTTCGGGCCGAAGCTTTAAACGCCGGGCCTTATTACTATGCGTTTATTGTATCCGGTTGGCTGCTGGCATACGTAAAAGCGGCGTTAATGTATTAAAAGCTTTGGCTTTAAAGTTATTAGCCGGCGGTACCGTCGGTTTCCTTCGGGGGGTTTCCAGTTATTTTAATAGCCCTTTCGGGCTCGAAAAAGTCCAGTTCCATATCCGCCAGTACTTTGTATTGGTTGTTAAAACTAACTTTAAGTTTTTTGGCAAGGTGCTTTTCTTTATCAGCTGTACGAGCCACGCTTTCCGGGCCGGCGGGCCTGCCGGGCTTTTTTCGGCAGCGTTAACGGTGGTAGCAGCGGCAGGAACGGCGGCGGCGGCGGGGGTAACGAAAGCAGCAGCGTTGCCGGTACCGGCCGCGGGATTAGCATTAGCGGTAGCGGTTATAACGGAATTGTCCGTAATAACCGCGGTTGCAAGAAAAGCGTTAGTGGTAGCGGCAGCGGCGGCCGCGGCGGCCGCGGCGATAGCGGCGGCAGCGGCGGCTTCCACCTTTTTTTACCGCCGCCCGGTATGCTTATGCGCTTAATTTCCTAACCGCGCCTTTTTCTTTACGGGTTAAATGCTTTAGCATTCCGTTTACCCGTACAAGCTTTATAAAGCAATTCGGGTGGTCGGCTAAGTACGGGCCCGAGCAGTTCGCGCATTGCGGGGGGGGCGTACACGGTTGTACGTGCTGGTCGTCGTTTATTTTCCCGCACCGAAAGCATTTATCGGCCCGGGCGTAATTACGAGCCACGTGGAAGCCGTGGCAGCTAAAAGTATGCTAGGTAACCGGCGAATGTTATTATACGCGGCGTAAGAAAAAAGTGATTTTTTAAAGCCTAAACCCGGCTATTTGCGAATAAAGGGATATAATTTACGATATACGCTTTTAGTAATCGACGCCGGCTTTAAAAAGCTTAATGTTTACCGGTTTATGCTTTATTTAGGCTTTTACTTCTTTTCGAACCAGTTTATCCGATATTAAAACGCATTGTTTAAAACCGTTAGTTAAAAAGGTAAAGCAGCCGGAAATTACGTAATTATACCAAATTTCGAGCTTTTCGATTTTTTTAACGTTATATAAACGGCCTAATTTAAATCGGTATTGCAAAAGCCGGTTTTAAATATCGGCCGTTTTTACTTTTAATACGAACCCGGTAAAAGATCGGTACGCCTCCGGGACGTCGGCCGTCGTAAACGGCAGGGTTTTTACTATCGGCAAAAGCTTTACGAATGTTAAAGCCCGTTTGTTAATTAGCTTAAGCCTGCCGTTTTTTCGAAATCCTAACGAACATTCGGAAATTGGCTTTAAAGCTTGTTAATAAGCGAAATGCCCGGATAATTTAAAGCGTACGGTTCCAATAAGCCTGTGCGGGTTGTTAAAGTTATTGGTAACCCTTCCGGGCTACCAACGCGTAAACGGCTAAGGGCGTGCGTTGGGAAGGCTCCGAAGCCCCGTATAAGCTTTTTTCCTTTTCGGCCGGCGTAAGTAAGCCGAAAAAGGCTTGTTTAACGTAGTCGATAAAACAATCTTTCCAGCCGTTAATTTCAAAAATTGCTTGCGCCGAAAGGGAAGCAATGCCGGCGTCGATAAATCGGGCTAACGTGGCGCAAATTAAAACCGTTTGTTGTTATTTGCGGCTATAGCTCGCAATAATTTCCTCCGCGGCCGCCGCGGCCAACCCGACAAGTAGGCGCGTACGCCGGCGTTAAGAAAAGGGGGGAAGGGCACTTGTGCCGGTGCTGCCGTCGTGGGAGCCTTCCTGGCCCTAATCGGGCCCTATTAGGTGTTGTTAATTCCGCAACGGGGACGGCGTGGTCGGGTGCGCTAACGCGCGGGGGGCCCGGGTGGCAGCGACGCGTTCCTCCGGGCCGTTAGGCCGACGAGGAGGGCGCGCGCCACCCTATTAGCCGAAGGGGGGGCTGTTGGCAACGGCATGTTGCCGTCGCTAGCGCCGTTGGCGGGCGTGGTTATTGGTGTTAAGTCGCTAATTGGCGGGTGTTAAAGATTTGTATGCAATTTGGCAGTGTGCACTAACAGCGCAATGCTAAGAATTGGTAAATTCGAAAAGGTGGATGCCGGATTCGTAGTGCAAAGCTTTATCGGTATGGTTTTCCAAGCTGGTACCACCGCCCGAGAGACGCAATTAAGGCTTTATTAACCCGTTCGATCAGGTGGCCTTGGCGAATGCGTTATTGTTGTGCGGGCTTATATGGGTATGATTTGGTTTTACCTTTATACCACACTTCAGCCTCGTACAGTGCCGTCGGGATGATAATCGTTGTGACGGCTTTATGCACCGAATGTGCCGGTAGCCCCCCCCACCGAATTGGTAAGCCTCCGGAGGTGGTTGGCAACGTTTTGGGCTTTGGCGGCCTTGTTGTTAACGTGCTGTTTAAAGTTAAGCCTTTGGTCGAAAAAGACGCTTAACCATCGTAAAGTTGCAGGGTTGCCAGGGCTTCCTGCGGCTTGTCGTATGTGTCACGATTAAGGCGAGTAGGCTTCGCAGCCAGGTTCAATTAATGCTATGGACGAAAGACTCTTTTATGGGAAGGGAAAAGGGAAAAGGGAAAAGAGGCGCGATGCGGTAGAATAAGCGGGGCGGCATCTTATCGCACGGGCTATTCCGCGGCGCGTGCTCACGTGGATGCCTGTGGCGTGCGGTGAACTGCCCTGGGCCGTCACAAACAGCTGCGCCTTAAAATGTACAGACCTTTTCTAGCCTCCAGGGGAGGTCGTGTACGGAATACTCTGTCCTTAAGTAACAAACGGGTGGATTTTGATTTGATCGGAAATGGGGATTTCCGGTCGCGACGGGTCTCGTATTCGTATTATGGTTCAACCCACAGAAGTTTCCTCCCGAGATAAGCGAGGAGGGGTCGACCGCTTCTGTTCGTCTCATTCCCCCACCCTGTCTGTCCCCTTTGCTAGGAAGCGGCGTGCTCACGTCGTCGTGTACCAGTTATTACCCGACCACGACGTTACACTATTAGCCTGACGTTGTTAGGATGCTTTCGCCTTTTCGCAGTAGTACCTCACGGTGCCTCGCCGCACGCCGGGTTAAGACGGCCCCCGCCCCACGGACGGACTGGACGCGCGCCGAGATCGCGTCCATCTACCACCGACCGCTGCTCCCACTAGTGTCGGCGGCGGCGGCCGTGCACGCGCGCTTCCACGCGCCGGGCGAGGTCCAGCTGTGCACGCTCATGAACATCAAGACGGGCGGCTGCAGCGAGGACTGCGCGTACTGCGCGCAGTCGACGCGGTACCAGTCCGGCACGGGCCTGGAGGCCCAAAAGGCCGAGAGTGTCGACCGCGTGCTCGCGGCGGCGCGGGCGGCGCGGGACGCGGGCGCGACGCGCTTCTGCATGGGGGCGGCGTGGCGCGACATGCGCGGGCGGCGAGCCGCGCTCGGGCGCGTTGTGGCCATGGTGCGTGGTGTGCGGGCGCTGGGCATGGAGGCGTGCGTAACGCTCGGCATGATCGACGCGGCCCAGGCGCGGGAGCTGGGCGCGGCGGGCCTGACGGCCTATAACCACAACCTCGATACCAGCCGCGAGTTCTACCCGAGCGTCATCTCAACTCGCACCTACGACGAGCGGCTGGCTACCCTAGCGCACGTGCGAGATGCTGGCGTCCACGTGTGCAGCGGCGGCATCCTGGGCCTCGGCGAGGCCGACGCGGACCGCGTGGGCCTGCTGCACACGGTGGCGACGCTGCCGATGCACCCGGAGAGCTTCCCTGTCAATGCGCTGGTACCCATCCGAGGGACGCCGTTGGGGATAGGGAGCCGGTCGACTTCACAACGATGCTGCGGACGATTGCGACGGCGCGGATCGTGATGCCGGGGACCATTGTGCGCATCGCGGCCGGCAGGAAGACCATGAACGAGGAGAGGCAAGCGCTGTGCTTCATGGCCGGGGCCAACGCCATCTTCACGGGCGACAAGATGTTGACGACCGAGTGCAACGGCTACGACGAAGACCAGGCCATGTTTCGGAGATGGGGGCTGCGGCCGATGGCAAGCTTCAGGAAGGAGGCAGCCCCGGCGGACACTGGTGGTGGCAGACAGCCCAAGGAGGGGCAGGCAGACTGCTCTTCTTCTTCATCGTAGCTGGATAAAAACAATAAAACCGGTAGACTACAGCCTTGCCCTGGTGGTGACAACAGCCGTGGAAACCCCCGACATCTGCTCCTGCCGTTGTATCCACATCTCGATGGCTGTCCCAAGACCAAGCACATCCCGGGCCGTGTTTCCGGCATGTAGACACACCCGCACTCTCTCCTTCCCGTACGGCACCGTCGGCGCCACAATGGGCCGCACGATGAAGCCTGCACGCTGACAATGTGCGGCCAGACTACGCGCCTGCGGTGTCAGAACCGGAATAATGGGCGACGTCGGGAGACCAGCTCCCACTCGTATCAAGCTTCTCCTGCTGTCTCGGTCCCGTGCCAGCGACAGCAGGGTTCGGTGCGCAAGCCGCACCAGTCCCCGCAAGCGCCTCCTCCTCGCCTCGGCCCCTCCGTCCACGATGAAGTCGTACACGGCATCCAGTGCGGCCAAGGCCGGATCGCCCATGGCCGTGGTGTAGATCAGCGTCCGCGCGTAGTTGATAAGGTAGCGCCGCGCCACGTCCGAGCACAGTACCGCCCCGCCCGTGCAGCCCATGGCCTTGCCGAAGCCCAGCACGCGCGCCCACACGCGCGCCTGCAGCTCGGGCCCCGCGTCCGCCACGACACCCCGTCCTCGGGGCCCGACGACGCCGACCGAGTGCGCCTCGTCGACGATGACGTAGCAATTGCGAGCGGGCAGATGCCTGTCGAGCGTGGCCACGAGCGTGGCGAGGGACAGCACATCGCCGTCCATGCTGTAGATGCCCTCGACGCAGATGAAGACGCTGGTCCGGCCCTGCTTGACTCTTGCTCCTCCGTCGCCGGCTGTCAGCGTGCGGAGTGTGGCGTCCAGGCTCGCAGACCCCGACCCCGCGGCTCCCCCGTCAGGGTCAGACATGCCTGTGTCTAACGAAGCTGCTGCAGGCTTTGCAACGACGCTGGCGTGGCTGAAGGGCACCGTCTTGCCCGCCCGGCTCAGTCGCATCCCGTCGTGCACGCTCGCATGGATGAGCTCGTCGTACAGGATGATATCGCCCGGCTGCGGTACGCACGCGAGCAGACCCACGTTGGCGTCGAAGGCCGAAGTGAAGAGCAATGCGGCCTCGGCGCCGTGGAAGCGCGCTATCTTGCGCTCTAACCGCTCCGCCAGCGACGAGTTACCGTCCAGGAGGCGCGATCCTCCGGACCCAAGCCGGCCGCGGTCTTGCCGCAGTCGCCCCACGAACGCCCGGTGGATCTCGGACGACGAGGACAGGGACAGATAGTCGTTGGAGGAAAAGTCGACGGCGTCGGGTGCGTTGGGCGGGCTAAGGCCGCGCAGCCTGCCGAGGGAGGCGCGGCGTTCCAGGATGCCGCCGAGTGTGGTTTCCAGCGGCGAGCTTTTGCCCGGCATTTTTACAAGGAAAGGCGGGCTTGATGAAGGCCGAGGACAAGATCGAGCCGCGGCGCGAGACGGCTCGGCGAGCGGGGTAAAAAAGGCGTTGATCATGCTTGGTCCAAAGAGCCTCTCCAGGCAACACGCCTGAGGATCCCTGTCAGGGCGTGATTCAGGGCACACAGCCCCCACATCCCAACCACCGTGTTTTGCACTATAAAACCTAACCCTGCGATGAGGAAGTGTGTAACTAGAACCTTCTTCAATCAGACTCGTAGACACCCAATTAGCCCCTGCAGTACGTGGCACATCCACCGTATCGCAGGCGCATCGGGCGTCACGGAGCCACATGCGTTTGTGTCACAGTTTCCATTGTCGTTCTCCCCAAATCCCAATATCACACAAAGGCGCTTCTTGGTCGCGCCACCGGCAACGTAATGGCGCCAGTCGGCTCACTACTGTGGCGCAACCTCCGCATCTATCAGGTCTACGGCGCCAACACTAATGTCGGCAAGACAGTGCTGGCGACATTGCTCTGCCGAGCCGCGAGAGCGTTGTACAGCGGGGAGAAGACCAGCTTCCTGAAGCCCGTGTCTACGGGGCCGGATGATGAGGCAGATGCACAGTGTTGGTCTCCCCATTCCACTCACCCGAAGTCTCTTAAGTCTGGGGGTCAATTAAAACATGAAATACAGAGGCGATCCATCGTCCCATGTGGCTTGTTCAAAGCTCCTTCTCATGGCCATATTCCTCCAGCCATGTCGCGCTCCACGCGCCTGATGTCCTTTCGACCACACTGCTTCAATACCCGCAGCCCGTCAGTCCGCATGCCGCGGCACGAGGTCGGGTCAGTCTTCCCCCAAGACGTCGAGCCTCATGTCGACTCAGCGCAACTCATGTGATTCCCCGACAACAGGCTCCAACCGACGCAAAACTCCTGTCCCTCGTTCATGCCAGCTGCTCTCGAGCCGCCACCTCGGGCCCCGGCTGGCTCTTCCTCGAGACGGCCGGCGGCGTGCACTCACCCTCGCCCTCGGGCACCACCCAGGCAGACCTGTACGCGGCCCTGCGTCTGCCTGTGGTGCTGATCGGAGACGCCAAACTTCGGGCATCTCGCTAACCAGTCTCCGCCTTCGAGCCCTCAAGATGCGGGGCTACGACGTCGAAAGCGTCCTCTTGTGTTGAGGACGTCGTACACCAAAACGCCGCCTATCTGAAGGAGTACTTTGGCGCCCGGTTTGGGTGCCGGTTGTGGGCGTTGATGCACCGCCCCTGCGACAAGGACAGTGCAAACAGACGAAGAGCGAATGCGGGCATACTACGCCCGGCTGTGGGGTCCGGGGTCAGAGTGGGCAATATCGTGAAGCGCCTGGCCGAGAGGCACGCAGAGCGAGTCCGGAGGCTGGAGTCGATGTCTACTACGGCATACCGGAAGATATGGTACCCCTTCACGCAGCAGAAGCTGCTGCGTCCTTCCGACATTACGGTTATTGACAGCGCCAAGGGGGACTTTTTCCAAACGCTCGCAACACAGGCGACGGCCGCACCATCCGAGGCCAGGTGTCTCTCTGCAGGCGCTCCCAACGTTCCACCATCTCGGGATCCGAGGTCTTCTTCAGCACCAGCAGCAGCCGCAGCAACAGCCGCAGCGTCATCGCTCCTCCAGCCGTCGTTCGACGGCTCTGCCTCGTGGTGGACCCAGGGCCTCGGACACGGCTCTCCGTCCCTGACGCTGGCTGCGGCGTACGCGGCCGGACGCTACGGGCACGTCATGTTCGCCGAAGCCGTGCACGAACCCGCCTTAGCGCTAGCCGAGACGCTCCTTGCCGGGATGAGCCGGGCCGGGAACCACCGGCTCAGACGCGTCTTCTACTCCGACAACGGCAGCACCGGCATCGAGGTCGCGCTCAAGATGGCGCTGCGGGCGGCGGGACGGCGCTACGGCTGGGGCGCGCCGCAGGGGACGACAAATGCGGCAGATGGCGGCCCGGCCAAGATGGGAAGGGCGCCCAAGGCCGAGCACGTGGGCGTTCTGGCGCTCAAGGGTGGCTACCATGGCGACACCCTTGGCGCGATGGAATGTGCCGAGCCAGGGAGCTTCAACCACAAGGTAGACTGGTATTCAGGACGGGGTCTGTGGCTGGACTACGCGACCGTCTCGTGTGTCAAAGGCCGGTGGGTGGTGCGCTTGCCCGAGGCTATGGGAACTCAGACGCTGCCTGCGCTCGAATTCGAAACGCTCCACGACGTTTTTGACCTCGCGCGGCGAAAACACGGCGCAGAGGTTGCGGTGTACGAGAGGTACGCGGAGGAAAAGATCCGCTGCTACATCGACCAGGGAAACAAGCTGGGAGCGTTAGTCATTGAACCGGTGGTCATTGGCGCAGGGGGATGCTTCTGGTGTGGGTGTTTCCCCCATCGGCAACCGTCAACATTCGGCTGCATTGCAGAAACTGACTTGTCGCAGTGATCCGCTCTTCCAACACGTCCTCGTCAATATGGTCCGGCGCTCTGCGCACCTTTTCGGCGACAGTTCAACACAGCCCTCTTCAGCTGCCGACTGGACTGGCCTGCCCGTTATATTCGACGAAGTCTTTACGGGCCTTTACCGCCTCGGGACATTCACATCGTCGGGCCTTATCCAGGCCCATGCAGACATCTCCGTGCATGCCAAGCTCCTGACCGGAGGGCTCGTTCCGCTCGCGGCGACGCTGGCGTCTGAAAGCATCTTCGCCGCGTTTACGAGCACTGACAAGACAGACGCCCTACTGCACGGGCACAGCTATACGGCGCATCCCGTCGGGTGCCAGGTCGCTCTGGAGTCGCTAAGGCAGTTCATGAGAATGGAGTCGTGCGGAGATGGAGACCGGAACAATTCGACCACGAAGAGAAGTTGGATAGAGAGACCCATCGAGGCTGCCGCGCAGCCAGGGCGATGCGGGGAACCCGCAGCATGGTCCATCTGGCCTCGAGGATTCGTAGAAGAGGTGTCCCTGGCCCCCTCGGTGGCTGGCGTCTGGGCCCTGGGCACTGTGCTGGCCATCCACATGAAGTCGTCCGACGGGGTGGGTTATACCAGCGCCGCGGCTGTGGAGCTTCGCAATCTTCTGAGAGAGGGAACTGGCACGGAGGACCCAATCACCTGGAACGTGCACAGCCGCGTGCTGGGAAATGTTCTCTACTTGATTGGGGGGCAGTGACGACTGGGGAAACGGTCGAGATCGTGACGGGGAAGCTGGGGGCTGTCCTGGCGATGTAGCTCCACTCCGATCTCGGAAGGGGAGAGAGAGAGAGCGAGAGAGTATATTTAACGTCGGTAAGTCGGGATCTACCATTCCCTGCCTCCCTAGGGGCATACGACGTGCTAGCTGACAACCTAAGCTTCCTTACATTAGGCTAAATGCTGCTATTAAAGCGGCTAGCAGTTTGAACCTTCGCTATTGCTAGGGCATACGATAATCGGGCCGCATTCCAACGCTCCGTAATAGGTCGAACAGGCGATCGGCCGGTGGGCGTATAAACGCTAGAGCGCTATAAGTGTAGCGGTTGCACCAAAGGCGCAACGGGTAGTAGTAAATGCGATCGGCCGGTGTTACGGGCGTGAGGCCCGGTGAAGCTAAGCCGGCCCTCGGCCGGCTTGATGTCCAAGCCACAGGGGCTCGCCGCCACATTGAGGCTGGGCCGCATCGACCCGGGCAACGGCCCCACTCCAAACTGGGTCCTTGGGCCTCTGCCAAGCGGCTCCGGGCGCACCGGCAGCAGCCAACGGCCGCCACCCTCGCTGGTCTTGGTCGCTGCGCCGAGAACTTCCTGTTTGTGCTGTACCTGCCGCTACTCAGCTGTCCGTTGTGAACCCCCTCCAGGCTCGCGACAGCCGGGCTCCTAGCAATCTGACGCTCCTACATAAGACCCAGAGCGATGGGAAGGATCGTGAAGAAATGCCAACAGATGGGGTCGCGGTTAGACTTACATTAGCTTAGGTAATTTGGCTCGCACGACGTGCTTGCCCCTATCCCCTCCTCCGAAAGAGTTAGGTTTCCAAACGCCAACGCCCAAGCTGTCAGGACCCCTCGGTGGGTCAGGGCTATCCTCCATTTTGCCTTCGCTCGCCCAACCCATCGCAAGGGAGGCTACAAGCCCGAGCCCCCAGGGCCCCCAGTCAAAGAGCCGGTTTACACCGTCGAAGCAGCCCCCAGCAAGCTACGATGACACCCGCGGTAGCCCTGGCGGCTGCGAACTCAGGCGGCTCCCCAGGGCTAACCAACTTGTGGGGAATCGACGACGGCGCACAGTGCAACCCGCTATTGTATGACCACGGAGCTGGTCGGTGATCCCTTCGCCGAACCTCCTTCCCCGCCCAGAAAACCCTTGTTCAAGCGCCAAGCCAAACGGCCCCCCAAAGTTCAGCCTGCACCCGCCACCCCCGACTTGGACGGCCCGGTCGTTGAGGATGACGATCTGGACCTGTTCAAGCTTTTAAAAAAGTTCTTCCCTGTGGTGCTTAAGGACCAGGACTATGAGATAGAAGCCGAGCGGAGGGAGTCGCTCGATCGGCCCACCTCGGAGCTGCACGGCAGCAAGCGCCGGAAGCTCTTACGGTCCGACATCTCGGAATCGGAGGGCCTTTACAATGTGTCGCCGCGTCGTCCAAGATGAGAGAGCTAGAACCACGGAGGCTCGCCGGGACCCCTGCCCGCAAAAAGAGGAAGCGCATTGCTGACAGTTTTTCATTCGCTCGCGTAGTGGCAACCACGGTCGACCGATCACCTAACCTTCGAGCAAGCGAAACGGGATACGCCACCTTTCCGGGATAAGATTAAGCGTGCGGCTCGACATGGGCAAGGGACCCGCCACGCTATGCGGCCTAGCGACGCCGACAAAACCCCGGGTTTTAGAGATAGCCCCATAGCTTTGTCCGACTCGGAAGATGACGGTGCTTTTGCTGGTAGGAACCGGCCTTTTCTTGCTTCGCGCGGGGGAGGCGCGCCATACGGGGCGTTGTTAGTCGGGGCGCCAGCCATCGAGCTCGACGACTCCGACGACGAGGCCGCTGTGCCTAAAAGGGTGACGGCGCTGGGTGACGGCGGCGACGACGTCGAGGTGGTGCTGGCGGAAGAGTTCGAGGACGACCCGTTTGCGCACTTTGTCGCCGACGCCGTGTCGCGCCGGGCCGCGTAGCAAAAGGCGGCGGCCGCCAAGGAGGCAGCCGCTGCCAATAGTGTCGGTCGAGGACGGGCGGCGTCGATATGCAGCCCATTATTTTCCGCCGCCGAGTTTCGGATAATATCGGCGCCATCCATATTTTGAGGCGTATGAGCCTTCCGACCGGGCACGCGTTTTCGGCGAATATGGACAGTGCAAGGCATCGCCTTAAGGCGTGGGCGGGAAACGCTGATTTGTATTCATTGTTTTTGTGCAGCAATTGCAGGACTCGCGGGTGTAGGGAACATTATGCACTAGGTCCAACGGTCGACGTTGCCACCTAGCCGTGACAGCGGATGAAGATATTTACATGTCCTATATTGCACCCCCAGGTCCGTGGTGTTCTCCGCCAATCCGGTGTGGTTTTCCTTGTGCCTAGAAGAGCACCTGAGGGTTGCTCCGGTCAGTTGTAGTGAGCCAGGTGCTAGATGCTGATGGCGAGGGCAGGGGGATCTTGTAGTTGGGCGGAAGCTCTGGCTGGTAGGCGAGGGGTGAGATCTTGCGGACGATATTGTAAGATCCCTGACGCTTATAGGTGTTCTTGGAGCCTTTAACTCTTCCTTCGGCTTGTGGGCGAGGCTTAGTTTGAGCCAGACCTTGTCTCCTTATACTCCTCATAGCGGTGTTTGCCGTTACAGATGCGTTTTTGCTCAGAAACGGCGAGGTCCACAACGAACTAGACCTTTTTGCGCAGGTACTCTGTCACGAATCGGATTTTAGCGACACCTAGGTGAAACTGGTTGCTAATTAGGCGGTTAACCGGTCCAATAATCTTATAATCGGCACAACCGAGCACTTCGCGGAAGGCTTCCGTGGTGTCGTTCCTACTGCTGAAGAGGGCCCAGCCGAAAGAGGTTGTTTCGTTAATTAGGTGGGTTTGATAGCAATCGTATCGAGGTGAATGAGGGCAAGCAGGCGTCGGCTCGGAATGAACTGCCTGCTGCCTACCTTGGTGGCTTTGCCCTCGATACAGTTAGCACATATGTGAGCGTCTGCTTCGGCTTTGTGTTAGAGCCGGTGCGGGCACAATTAAAAGCAGGAAATGGAAGATGTCTTTTATTGTGGAGGGGGCCTGCAGGCTGGTGCGCCATTGCGGAGGAGGTGAAGCTTCTGCAGGGCTCATACTCGCAGGGCTGCCTGCCCAGGTCACGTGAGGTGACCTCCCGTGTTAGTGCACTGGAGAGGTGGCCCCCTACCTACCGTAACACTTTGCTAACGATAATGTCGGCTTCATGGCATACTTTAAGTACAATGGCCTTGCTAGCGTGTATTAGACGTTGGTGCATAACCGCGTACGGCACCGGACGGCCGTGAGGAGGCAAGGGCCGGTGTGGCGCAGGGTCGATATGGCGCTGAAATGGAAGGACCGAGGTTTTGACGTCGGGGAGGGCGGAGTCCTCCATGAGCTCCTGGCAGCGCTTAGCGTCCTCGGCAGGGACAGTGGTGGTGGCCATGACCACATTGTTTGAAGAACGTGTAGCTTCCGACACGGCTGCCGGTGGCTTTGTTGTAGAACTTTTGTGTCTCTTGGTCATCAAGGAAATCCTTGGTCCTCATCTTGTAAAACAAAGGCTAGGGTGGGCGGCGGCGCCCGGGCCGTGACTTTCATCATCTCCTGGTGACAGGACGCTTCAGGGAAACACATAGGGGCTGGACACTTACTCCCAAACCCGGACTGGGCGAATGGACTCGGACTCTGTCCAGCCATGATGCCCCCCGCTACCTCCGCTGAAAGCCATGACCGCGACGGCGGAGGACGACCATTGGGATGATGGCGTTCGCGTTTGAAGGATATCGTCGTGGGTATTATACGGTGTTTCGCGGTCGTTTACGCTGCAGCCGATGCGCCGGTGTCTCGTCGTCGCTGGGGGTCTTGGGTCGCGTGGGCACACGACACACTTCTCGATGTCGTGTGGTTTGTCGCAGGGGCTCTGCCTGATGTCGAGGCTGGATGGTCAGCGCGCGGTCCAGCTGTTTTTAGAGTGGATCCTAGCCTGCCGCCGCACACCGCCCAGGTGGAGCCGTTTTCGGGCGGTCAAGGTCGCGCCTGGTGGTCCTAGCTTCTCCGTGTTAGTCCGTGCTTACCGCGCTGTCAGTCGGCCCCAGCCACGTGACTGTCTTAAACCAACGACGCTCGTCCTGCTCGGTGCTGTGCCAGTTGGCTTGTAGCCACCGCTCAAATCATAAAAGCCGATTTTCGAGTTGACGAACTTGGAAGCAATATTAAGTTCGTGCTCGTTGCTGTTGGGAATCCATAGGCCGAAAGATAGTGACTTGAGTGCGCCTGTCGCCTCGTCGCCTCCTTGCCGAGTTGTACGGTCTAGGCGTGTAGTCTTTCAGGTCGGGAAAGACTGTATCGTCGCTTGTTCGTCTGAACCAAGCTGGTCGATTGCCTCGTCCCGTGCTGCTGTACAGCCGCATTGGTAGTGGCAACTTGGCTGTACTCTGCCATAGATGGCCTTTGCCCTCCTGATGCCCAATCTCGACATCTTCGGGCGTGTTCGCCCGTACGGTGTTTTTGGTTTTTTAACCCCCTGTTTTTGTTTGCATGTTTTCTTCGAAGTGGAAACGGTTGCCGGGGTGGCCCTGTGGCAAATCATATATCTTTGGCCCTGTTTTCCGGTGGATTCACATCCCCGGCAGCCGGGGGCGTCCACCCGTCGAATGCAACGGCACGGACGATTAAAATAAAAGCTATTCCTAAAAAATCAAAAAATAAAAGCTATTCCTAAAATAAAGGCGGGCCGGCCGTGCAACGCGTTAACGCAAGTAGGAATAGCGTTATAATTTAAAAAATCTAAAAGGCTTTTAAAACTGGCAATAATATCGTTCGAAAGCCCGAAAGCTAAGCACTTTTATAATATATAAAAAATAATTTTAAAATGCTAGTTTTAAATAAAAAATAACAAAAACAACGATTTAAAAACACCATTTACACTACCCTCGTTATGGCTTTACCACCTCGCCTTTTGTACCCGGCGCCGGCGCTTGGAACAGGAAAATCGAGCCGTATTTGTGCAACCCTAATCTCCTATAGCTTTTATCGAAAATTTAAAAAATCCCCCGGCCACCTAAATCACGCTAGGAACTTTAGCGATCTTTTTAAACGCCCCGGAAGCCGGCAATTTGCACGGCTTTTCCGATCCTTTTAAGGCTATGAAAGCTTTGGAAGCACCGGAGTCGCTTTTGCCGCCCTTTCCTACCCCTTTTTTCGCACCTTTTTCGCTTCCTCCCTCGCTTCCTCTTTTGCCACGGCCTCGCAATCGATTTAAAAAACCTTACAAAATGCCCGGCGACGCACGAACTAAACCGCCGACTAATTGTTAGCTTTTTTCGAAGCTTTCGCGGAGGCCGGCCGGTAGGGAAAAACGAACCCGGCAATCGCTAACTAGCAAACTAAATGCTTTAAAACGGCGGCAAAAACCCTATCCGATTAATAGCTTAATATCGACTGGTTAAAAAGGGTTAAAAACAAGTATAATAATTTTAAAAAGCAATATAAAAATTAGCTAAATTTTAGGAAGCGGTTAAGCGTTGCTTTCGATCCGGTTACGGGCTTATACTTCGTTAGCGGGCAAGTTTGGGAGTGGTTTTTTACGGTTCGGCTTAGCGCTTATTGGATGCGAAAAAAGCCTTTTTTTCGCCCGGATTTTTACGAAGCCGCTTTTGCAAGCAATTAAGCTAAAAGGGATTATATCGTTACGGCCGTTTAACGCTTTTAAAACACGGGAAACCGCGAAGCCCGGCCCGGCCGGAAAACCAGCCATTTTACCGTGGCCGAGGCTTAATTTTACGTGGGAAACCGCTTTTTAAAAGCCGCATAAACGTTAGCCCGGGCCGAATTCGTATTTAATTGGGGCTCGTTTTTTTTAAATTCGCGGTTTACCTTTTTAAGGTTGCGGTTTTCCTTTTCGAATTCGCGATTTTCCTTAAGCGGCCGGGCGTTTTATAAACGTTAATTAAGGTAAAAGCTTTAAATATAAGCCGCAAAAAAGCTGCGGAAGTACTTTTGGGAAAGCTTACAAAGCGGTTTTAAGCGGAAATTAATTAAAGCGTTTAAAAAAAAAAATTTATTAATAGTTAATTAACGCCGAATATCGGGATATAATCGTGGATATAGTGGAAAACGACGTGCTAAAGCTGTAATTATAATTAAAACGGTTTAAATAAAAGTATGTTCGTAATTATATAGCTTATATTAGCGGAATTAAAAGGAATGTTATTATTAGCTTTGCTTTATTAATATCGTTAAAATTAAAAGGTTAGCATTACGGAAATTACTATTAAGTAGGTTTTTATAAACATAATTATTCGCATTTAAATAAATGAAATTAGCGTTAATTGGGCCGCAAATTACAATATTCGATTAGCTTTAAAAAAGGGATTAAAATGCATTAAATTTTAACAAATGCAAACGTTAAAACAATTAGCAATTATAGCTAAAAATTAAATGGTTAAATTTAACAAATGCCGTTTTTAAATAGCGATTCTTACCGGGTTTAAAAAACCCACCGCATAAAAAATCGCCGCCGTATTTATACTTAAACAGGTAATAATTACGCATATTTAATACGATACCCCGACTCGTTCCCCGGCCGCCATTTTAATTTTTATCCTTTTTTTCGAAAAGTACACTATTCGATTCGCCTCGGCGAAAGCAATCGATTAATAGTTTTAATGCATAAAACTAATTATTTTTCGCTATGCTAAACCTTGAAAACCCTATTATAAAAGCCATTATTACGTCGCCGTTTTCGGCTAACTTTGCATTTAAACCAATGCTTTAATAAATAAGCTACGATATTTTCCAAATTGCTTTCGCCGAAACGAGTTAATTACAAATTATTATGCTTTTTTTTAAACTTTATACGTTTAATAATCGGCTTATAACTTATTAGCTATTATAGCTTTATAGTAATTTTAAAACGCTTATGTTATGCTTATTTCCTACTTTTGCTTTACAGTTTCCTTTTTAACATAAACCTTTTAAAATGCATTTTTTCCTTATTTTTAGCTTATTTAAAACTAGGATTTAATATTAACAATGCTTTAAATTCCTTTTTTAAAATGAAGTTATATAAAGCCGTAACGGCTAATACGATATCGATTTGCGAGCGGATATCGTAACCGAAAGGCGTGCTTTTAATAATCTTTTAGCGGCTTTTAAAATCGCCAAAAGTCCTTTCGATAACCACGCGCATTTTTGCATAATGCAAGTTAAAAAGCTCGGCGGGGGTTTCCGGCCGGGCTAAGCTTTGTTTTTAAAGGTAATATTTCGTTATTATAAACGGGGTTATTACCCCGGGTGTTAAAAAAAACCGGCATTTCCAAAGTAAAAATAACCTTTTAAAATGCGAAATCTGGCTTACTAAGCCTTTTTAAGCAATAAAAAGTCGTATATCGAGCCTTCGGCGCCAGCTATAACGAAAACGAACCGCCCGCCGTAATTTACGGCCGCCAAAACGTTTTATGCCGTTAAACCCTTTCGACTTTTTTAGGCGATCCCTTTCGCCGCGCTAATTTTAGCGTTAATTAAAATCCCGTCGATAGCTTCTAAGCACTTAGCAAAGGCCTCCCGAACCTTTTATCGCTTAAAATCGAGCTACCGAACGTCGGATATCTCCGGTAACGTTATAAACGCGGCGTTAAAAGCGATTATAGTTTATAACACCTTATAAAAATACCGGTGCACCGTAAAAAGGCTATAGCTAAAAAAATGGGCCGCTATTTAAAAAAAAACACTTTACTTATAAATATATAAAAAATAAGCCACTTTTTCGCGCATAAAAACTAGTTTTAACCCGGAGAAACCCGTATGCGTAATTAGCCAGTCGCAAAAGCTTAAAAAAGTGCTTTAGGTAACCCGAAAAACCGGAAAGCCCGGGCGGCCTCGGGCCGTTGCTAATACTAAAAAAGGTATCGCCGGAAAATGCTATCGTATGCACGGTTCGTAAGCCTCCGCTTAAAAACCTAAAAATGCAGGTAACTATAATGGCTTGCATATAAAAAAGGAACAGTTAACGGGCTTTGCGCCGAAATAAAGCCCGGGAAGCGGCTAGGGAAATATCCATAAGATAAAGCAAAAAAAGGCGAGTTAAACGGTATATTTGCTATATTAAACGGCCAAAGATTAAAGCCAAAATGATCGAGTTTACTTTAAGCCCCTACTGCCGCCGTGATCTGGATCCCTTCCTTTATTTAACCCGTGGGCCGGCCGGCCGGCCTATCCTCTCTTTGACCCTCCCAAACCCTCCCAGGCCCTTGCAGATCAAGGGCCATACGTGGCTTGCAAGGCCTCCATCCGACCGACTCGTTGGCCTGGCCAAAATGGTACTTTTGGCGGGCCAAATTTTATTTTTACTAGGGGTTTTATATGGGGCGAGGCCGGGGGGCCTCGGGTCCATAAACGGTTTTTCCAGTTGTTGGCAAAAATAGTATGTAAAAAAACAAAAAACAGTCGTTGGGGCGAACACGCCCTAAGTTTTTGGGCGTCGCACCGGGTTGTTGAAGGATAATTAGTGCTAAAGCCAGGCCAGTCACGTACAGCAAGGGGCACTGATCTGCCGTCGTCACCACGCGAAAACGAGACTCTCACATCGATTAGAATTGAATGGTGTGGACATCGTTGTAACGTGCCACACCATCGCGACTAAATGGAGGCCGAAGCGGCAAGCTCAAAGCTCCGTGTTGTTTTCGAACAAGTGGCGGAGGATTATACTCGATAAAGGTAATAAACCCGCCTGCAACCATGTGAACCTTTTGCGGCCAGTGGCCAGTAGTGGTTGTTTGGTGCTAACAGGCATGTGCATTCAAGCACACTTCATCTGGAATGGTTCATCACAAATGGCTCGCGCTGTTTGCAGTCTCGATGCTTTCTACCGCTGGGCTGTTACCGCCACACCCATCCAGAACCGCCTGACAGACCTCGCCACTCTCCTCCGCTTCACCCGCGCGTTCCCTTACACCGACCTGAAACAATTCGACGCAGACATTTCACTATTGTGGAAAACAGGAAGGGAGGACGAAGCGGTCAAGAGGCTGGCAGTGCTTTCGTCCTGCCTCATGCTCCGAAGGCCGCCGAAGACAATCAGCCTACCCACCCGTACAAATACCGTCTGCCCAGTGGATTTTACGGACTCGTAAAGGGCGATATACACCGAGGCAAGCCAACAACTGATCGTGAGAATTGACGAGGCCTTGCATCAGGGGTCCGAGCTCTCTTGCTCCCCATTTTATGTCAGCGTGTTGCAGCAGATCGAATCACTCCGCCTGATCTGCGACCTCGGCAACCACTACCATGCAAGAAGGGGCGCCGCAAAGATTGACACGCAGAGTCTCCAAGTAATAAACTCCAACTGGGCGTCTCTTACACAGCAAGCCTTCAATGTTGAGCGGGATCTTGGTCCTATGGCGTGTCTTCAGTGCGGCGAGATCCTGGGAACAACAGAGGGTGCTCTCGAAGACACTTTTGCTTCCCAGAAGCCAACCGCAATTCTCTTCAGGTGCCTGAGGTACTTGTGCGCGGAGTGCACCGGCAGGTCCAGCCCCAAAGATCGAGCCCATGCTTGTGGGCATTCCCCGTGCTGCCCGTCATCACAAGTATCAACCAGCGGGATGGACCGAAAATATATCCCCGATTTCGTGTGGGACAATTCGGGAAGCTCAGCTGGCAATAGCCTCCCATCCAAGGTGATAGCTCTGATTGCGGACATAAAGCAATTGCCATCGGACACAAAGAGGTATGTGCGCTGTATTCCAGATAGCTAATTTATACTTACCCATCTCCCATTAACAGCGTCGTTTTCTCCACTTGGAGAATAACCTTGGATATCGTCGAAAAGGGTCTAAGACAAGCAAACATTGGCACAGTCCGGTTTGACGGAAAAGTACAGCAGAGAAATCGAAAATCTGTGATCGAAAAGTTCAGGCAAGATTCGAATGTTCGGGTAATGCTGTTGACTTTGTCGTGTGGCGCGGTCGGGTAAGAGATCCTGTTCCACAAACGATACACTGGTTTGGCTTCGATTTTAACCTTTATGCTGGCACAGTTTAAACCTGACTGTTGCTTCGAGGGCATACCTCATAGAACCACACTGGTTAGTCAAGCACAAGAACACTTTCCTGCACCCAAGGGCGTACCAGGCTGATAAAGGAGCGCCTCGGGCAGGAACCCAACGGTTGAAGAACAAGCTCTGGCACGAGTTTACCGCATTGGGCAGAGAAAGGAAGTGACCACAGTCCGCTTCTATATCCGAAACTCCTTCGAAGAGGTATGTAGTAATTACGGCAGCGAGATGATAAGGTGCTTTAATCTTTCGTGTAAGCCACAAGAAAAGAGAATTGACATGGACTACCACTTTTGAACAGGAGATCAAAAAGCTCCAACAAAAGAAGAAAAAGCTGGCGAGTGTACTTCTCTCGCCTCACGACGGCGGCAGCACTAGCGGCAGCTGGGATCGACTGCATGTGAGTTTTATAATTCGAAGTCCCCAAAGAAGTATTCTCTAAAAAGCCGGACGCTAAGCCGATATTATCAAGGAACTGCGCCGTTTGTTGTAGCGGGGTTTGATATCAAGGGGCCGGACAGTATATCTAAATATTCCTACGCACAATTTCCTCCATTACGGTCTTGGAGCCACCTGTCACGGTGCAGTTGTTCCTTAATAAGGGCCACGCACAGGTTGTAGCCCCAGCTACAACAACGTTCCTCTTTTGCCTTCGTGGTGCATTGGTTCCATTGCTGGTCCTGGCTCCGTGACACCACCCCAATATCACTTCTCACACAACTTTCCATTATGCTTGTTTGGCTACATGCCGTTGCACTACTTGTGCGGGCTAAAAGCGCCTGCTAGATCGGCCCTTCGGGGATCAGCGCGGCAGGGCAACCTGTCGTTTTCCGGGCAACTTGTCGTTTTTTAAGGACATTTTTCCCCATACAAATTAGCGGTGAATCGATGTAGCCCCGAATGCGGTTAGATTATCCCAAAGCGGCAATTTTGCTATAATACACCAGAAGCATCAGAAAGTTCGCCGCGATAGTGTTGTCAGCGAAAGTGGAAAATGGTCGGAGGGGATAAAGTGGTAATTTTGACCTGTGTTTCTGTGGAGGGCCGTCAGGTATTGAAATGCTATACGGCTGTCTGGGTATGTCGAAATTCCAGGATACTGGTCTCTGGTGCATGGGTTGTTGGCGTACCGAAGGCCTGTAATGGTCGGGAGCACATCTGCCTTGGATCCAGCTCGTATTTACCTTGAGACTGTTTCCAACCCGTCTGCACCATGCATGGCGGTCCCCGTTCCAGGAATTTCCTCCTCTCCTGTTTGCGTGGAAATCCCCATAACCCGTTCTGATGACGAACATGGCACCGAGTTGTAATCGTCACCCAACTAGATTAGAAATGCGCGTGCAGCAGTTGCTTGTTACCGTTTTTCCATCCCGTGGTTGATATAGCCAAGCTCTGGTCTGTGCCTCTGCACATCTATGCTCGCGACAAGCTCTGAACTGGCCTGATCCAAGTCGAATAAGATGCTGCAAGAATATTTTTCCGTCCCACGGATAATGGGTGGCTTCATGGCTATTGAAGACGTCCATCCCGGGTCCATGGTTCGACATCATCACCTTCTGGCAGGTCTCACCCATGGTCGTCGGCCTGCTGACGACATTGTTCGCATCCACGATCCGCAGCTCGCGGCGCACGCAGGCAAGGGGCTGACACACATCAATCGTGACTGACAACGAAACAGTAGTCGCTGGTTGGGCCTCTCCGCACTATGCTAGACGGTCCCAGGCGTGCTATACTTATGAGGCAATTGTCAGGACATACGAGGTCATGGCGCTCATCCGTTCGCTGGTCAATTTGAGCCCCATGCGTAGCAGCTCCTGCGCCACGTCAGGCTCTTGCTTCTGCAGCCTGACCCATCCTTCCCTGTCGTTGAGCCAGACGACGCAGTCGCGTTCCACGACTGCTGTAGCCGTGCGATTCGTCTCTGAGAAGAAGGCGAGCTCACCGCATGTCGTTCCGGACACGATGCTCTCGCAGAGGTAGCCTTGCGGCGGGTCGTACTCCATCCTTATGGTGCCGCTTTCCACCAGGTAGAACCCTTTCGCAGCTTCCCCCTGGCGATACAAAACATCACCAGACATGTACTCTTGCCTCGTAAAGTACCCGATGGCCCGGAACCAAAAGTCCTCGTTCTTGTCGCTAAGGTCTTGGAACATCTGGAGCATCAGCCTCAGCGGCTGCCTGAAGCTCTGCCACTTCGACTGGCGCGTCTTCCCGGCGTCCACCAAGCATGTCGCGGCCTCATAGAGGTGGCTTCGACGGGGAGAGCTGGCGAGCTGGTCCACGGCCCTTGACGGCCTGTCATGGGGGGGACTTTGAGACTGGCCGATCCAGGAACAGCCGGGGCCTTGACCGCCCCTTGTCTTGTATAGAGCGTTTTGAGGAGTTCGTTCTCGCACGTCTCGAGGGCGGAGTTGAGATCGGGCAGCAGGGCTGCGTGGCCTTCTCCCAGCCCCACAGCCCTCAGGTTGTGGCATAGTGAGCTGTTGCCATCCACGCCGCTCACTATAAACTCGATTCCCTTTTTGTTGAGGAGCCGGTGGATCGTGGAGAATGCCTCCCCTGCCGAGTAGTCGAGGCCAGTGACCTGACGCAAATCCAGGATGAGAAACTTGATGGGTCGCTCCATGAACGCTTCCTCCGTGATCAAGTCCCGTATTTCCTTCTCCACCCCGACGATGGTCCCGAAGAAGAGGTAACCGGATAGCTTAACGATGTAGATCCGGCGCCCGACCTGTTGTAGGTAGTGCTGCTGGGAAGGATTGCGGCGCGCTATCGATCCGACGATGTCCCCTGACCATCCGGCTCTAACGGGCGAGACATGGGCAGTCTGGAATATCATGGATACAAATGTCATCAAGATTCCGACTCCAATCCCAATCACGAAATCATAGATGCCCATAATAAGAACAATGGCGACGACCTGGGAAGGATGCACATTAGCAAATGCGACGCCCGCTTGCCCCATGCGTAAAATGCGTAAAGACCGAGAGACGGAGCCCACCTACGGTTAAGTACTCCAGCGGCTTCAATTTCTGGCGAGGGCTCCACAGTGTCTTAAGCAGTAGCTCGAAGCCCAGGTCAAAAATTAGGCACCCAACCATCATGATGGGGCCGGGGACTATGGTTGCTTGGGGAAGAAGAGTGGATAGGGGCGATGGTGAAGCTGGTGGTGTTGGCAGATTAGGTCCCGAGGACGTTCGGTCCGAATGGTGGCAGTAAAAGCGCTTTTAAATGCATTCGCGCGGTGATTTGGCGACTCCTGTGCTGTATGAGGTAAAAGATGTGCGGGCGGCGGAAGGAGTACACCACGCAGCAACGTCGCCAGAGAGGAGTCCGGAAGAAGTGGTGTGTGGGTGGCATCAGAGACTATTCGTCGCCTCACTCAAGCCACTGGACACGTCGGCCGGGCGGGGAGGGCGAGGGACACAGTTCACGAGGAACAAACATCACTAGGCAGTGGGCACCAACCACACCGTCGTGGCCTGGGCAAAACAATAGAAAAATAATATCAGATACCCTGCATCGAGACTTCCGAGTCCCCCGCCAAAACCGCCAAACCCAATCGACGGCATTTCGATTGGCCACATGTTCTGCTTCCAGGTAGCACCGTGGCGTCGAGAAGCAGATGTCAATGACGCCCAATTTACACAGTGTGCATTTTCCTGTGTGGCTAGGCGAGCCACAAGTGGGAACAAGGTGTACCGGAGGCTTGACAGTTTCCGGGGTCCGGATGCGCACGTTGGGACAGTGCTCCTGCACCCAGACGTAGGCTCCCACCTCTCAGACAACCTTCTCGTCCACGGTGCTGGGATAATGGGCCTCGGCGAGCTTGTGGGGGAAGGGGCAGCGGAAGAGCAGCGATTTCTGATCCTGGTGGTCAGCCGGGTCAAGGCGGACGCAAATGCAGACCATTAAGCCGCCCCGGAGCCATTCGTCAGTTGGTGCAATCGTGCAGCGGTATTCCACACTGCTGTCGCCACATGGTGCCGCGCGATGGCCGCGATGGCGTGCCTTTTCGTTCTACAGCCTTTCGTAAGGCGCTTTGTTCTTGGAGGCGAGCGCTAGCTTTGTAAGCATGTTCTCGCATTTAGTTGGGTGGATAAGGGCGTGTTCGCCCCAACGACTGTTTTTTGTTTTTTACATACTATTTTTGCCAACAACTGGAAAAACCGTTTGTGGACCCGAGGCCCCCCGGCCTCGCCCCATATAAAACCCCTAGTAAAAATAAAATTTGGCCCGCCAAAAGTACCATTTTGGCCAGGCCAACGAGTCGGTCGGATGGAAGCCCTGCAAGCCACGTGTGGCCTTTAATTTGCAAAGGCTTGGGAGGGTTTAGGAGGGTTAAAAAGAGGATAGGCCGGCCGGCCGGCCACGGGTTAAATAAAGGAAGGGATCCAGATCACGGCGGCAGTAGGGGCTTAAAGTAAACTCGATCATTTTGGCTTTAATCTTTATCGTAATTATCGAAAAAACTTTTAGTAATTTTAAAAGCCGCTAAAAGATTATTAAAAGCACGCCCCCCGGTTACGATATCCGTTTACAAATCGATATCGTATTAGCCGTTACGGCTTTATATAATTTCATTTTAAAAAAGGAATTTAAAACATTGTTAACATTAAATCTTAGTTTCGAATAAGCTAAAAATAAAAAAGGAAATGCATTTTAAAAAGCTTACGTTAAAAAAAAGCTGTAAAACAAAAGTAGGAAATGGGCATAACGCAAACGTTTTGGAATTATTATAAAGCTTTAATAGCTAATAAGTTATAAGCCGATTACTAAACGTATAAAGTTTAAAAAAAACACAATAATTTGCAATCGATTCGTTTCGGCGAAAATAATTTAAAAATATCGTGGCTAATTAGTTAAAGCATTAGTTTAAATATAAGGTTAGCTAAAAACGGCGATGTAATAATGGTTTTTATAATAAGGTTTTTAAGGTTTAATATAACGAAAAATGATTAGTTTTATGCATTAAAATTACTAATCGATTACCTTTGCTAAAACGAATTAAATGGTATACTTTTCGAAAAAAAAACGGATAAAAATTAAAATGGCGGCCGGGGAACGAGTCGGGGTATCGTATTAAATATACGTAATTATTGCCCGTTTAAGTATAAATGCGGCGGCGATCTTTTATATAATAAGTTTTTTAAGCCTGGTAAAAATCGCTATTTAAAAACGGCACCCGTTAAATTTAACTATTTAATTTTTAGCTATAATTGCTAATGGTTTTAACGTTTGCATTTGTTAAAACTTAATGCATTTTAATCCCTTTTTTAAAGCGAATCGAATGCCGTAATTTGCAGCCCAATTAACGCTAATTTCATTTATTTAAATGCGACCGATTATATTTATAAAAACTTACCTAATAGTAATTTTCGTAATGCTAACCTTTTAATTTTAACGATATTAATAAAGCAAAGCTAATAATAACATTTTTTTTAATTCTGCTAATATAAGCCGTATAATTACGAAAGTTTATTATTCGAACCGTTTCGATTACGATTATAACTTTAACACGTCGTTTTCCACTATATTTACGATTATATCCAAATATTCGGCGTTAATTAACCATTAATAAACTATTTTTTCCTTTTTTTTAAACGCTTTAATTAATTTTCGTTTAAAACCACTTTGCAAGCTTTTTTAAAAGTACTTTCGCAGCTTTTTTACAGCTTATATTTAAAGCTTTATTTTAACTAACGCTTACAAATCGCCCGGCCGCTTAAAGAAAATCGCGAACTTGAAAAGGAAAACCGCAATTTTAAAAAAGTAAACCGCGAATTTAAAAAGGACGAGCTCCAATTAAATACAAATCCGGCCCGGGCTAACGTTTATACGGCTTTTAAAAAGCGGTTTCCCACGTGGAGTTAAACCTTAACCACGGTAAAATGGCTGGTCCTCCGGCCGGGCCGGGCTTTGCGGTTTCCCGTGCTTTAAAAACGTTAAGCGGCCGTAACGATATAATCCCCTTTGGCCTAATTGCTTGCAAAAGCGGCCTCGTAAAAATCCGGGCGGAAAAGAGGCTTTTTTCGCATCCAGCGAGCGCTAAACCGGACCGTAAAAAACAACTTTTAAACTTGCCCGCTAGCGAGGTATAAGCTTATAACCGGATCGAGGGCAACGCCCGACCGCCTTTTAAAATTTAGCCAGTTTTTATACTACTTTTTAAAACTATTGTACTTATTTTTAACCCTTTTTAACCAATCGATATCGGGCTACTAATTGGATAAAATCTTTACCGCCGTTTTAAAGCACTTAGCTTGCCAGTTGGCGATCGCCAGGTTCGTTTTTCCCTACCGGCCGGCCTTCGCGAAGGCCTTAAAGAAGGCTAACAACTGGTCGACGGTTTAATCCGTACGTCGCTAAGCATCCTGGGAAGTTTTTTAAATCGATTGCGAAGCCGTAGCGAAAAGAAAGCGAAAGAGGAAGCGAGAAAGGGTGCGAGAAAAAGGGTAGGAAAAGGCGGCAAAAGCGACTTCGATGCCTCCGAGGCTTTTATGGCCTTAAAGGGATCGGAAAAGCCGTGCAAATTGCCAGCCTCCAAGGCGTTTAAAAAGATCGCTGGAGTTTTTAACGTAATTTAGGTGGCCGGAGGATCCTCCAAATCCTCGATAAAGGTTATAAGAGATTGGGGTTGCACAAATACGGCCCGATTTTCCTGTTTTAAACGCCGGCGCCGGGTACGAAAAGCGAGGTAGTAAAGCATAACGAGGGTAATGTAAATGGTGTTTTTAAATCGTTGTTTTCGTTGTTTTTTATTTAAAACTAGCATTTTAAAGTTATCCTTTTATATATTATGAAAGTGCCTAGCTTCCGGGCTTTCGAACGATATTATTGCCAGCCAGAAAGCCTTTTGATTTCCAAATTATAACGTTATTTCCACTCGCGTTAACGCGTTATACGGCCGGCCCGCCTTTATTTTGGAAATAGCTTTTATTTTTTGATTTTTTTAGGAATAGCTTTTATTTTAATCGTTCGTACCGTTGCATTCGACGGGTGGACGCCCCCCGGTTGCCGGGGATGTAAATCCACCGGAAAATAAGGCCAAAGATATATGATTTGCCACAAGGCCACCCCGGCAACCGTTTCCATTTCGAAGAAAACATGCAAAAAACAACAGGAGGGGTTAAAAAACCAAAAACACCCTACGGGCGAACACGTTTTAAATATTTTGCCATTTGGAATTAGTTATCCCGTAACGTTAACTAGCCGAACAATAAAGTTTTTTTTGATCCAGATTTATATAAATCCAATCCTGCAGGGCAAGGAAGACCCCACTGCGCATCTGTTGAGGATTGTCGCAAAGACTTGAGGGAATCAGCCCTATATATTCATGGTCCGACGTGAAGGTCGTCACTGCAACAAGAAGCATGGAAAACGGGAAGCGATGCGGACGGTTGGCCGCGCTTAGTAAATCACCGGCTATCACGTGAGAGTCACGGGATATGGACACAGGCCTTGAGCCGCCTTGAAGCCGCTCGCTCATTTGCCATTTCGGCTGTATGGCGGGACCGGGGAAGGAGGCAGGAAATCTCGAGCAAAACAAAGCGCGTTGTCGTGCCGGGTTTCTTAATCCCCGCCACACCAGTAACTGAGCCATCCCTCTCCATGTGCACACTTCTCTAATGGATGTGCTACTTTTGTTGCCGGCCCGCGGAAAGGGGGCAAAGGGGGGTCGGCCTCGCCGGCGATTTCCTGCTCGAAGTCGATTCGAAAGCTGATATGCTCCGCGAATGGTTTCTGGGATTTGGGTGCGAGGAAAAAGCAGGAATGATGCGCCACTCCAAGTTTCAGGGGTCACGTGTTCATCTGGAAATCCGGCCTGGTTCTCCTACGTGAGCAAGTGGCAAAAGTTCTCGTCTACCTACTTTTTAAGCACTAGCTATCGGATTGATTCACCGAGATCTCAACAGGAACCGTAATGACAATGTTGGACCGAAAAGCATTCGGCTCGATGGTATCCGGCTTCTCCGACATACGCCAGCATTGCACGGAGACTTCGAGGACGGCCCTTGTATCGTACCGAGGTTCAGGCAGGCAGCTCCTACGCGGCACCCAGAGACGTCCACATGTTTTCTGCGCATGAAGAAGTGATTTCTTCGTGTTGGCCACCTCAACTGCGCGACCCTGCTGGTGGCCGGCTGGGTTTAACGCGTTAAGTCGTTCATTTGGCTGTCTGCTGGCCACTTTCATATCACCATCATCCCGACGTTCAAACGTTTTGGGCGGTGACCTCTGACCGTCGCCAGCCATGTCGTTCGGCTCTGGCGGCTTCGGCTTCGGCCAGAACACCAGATCCAGACGTCGTCGGCCTTCGGTGGAGGATTCGGCGCCAACAACAGCACCGCTTCAGGTACGTTATCTGCATTCTCGCTTGCTTCCCATCCCGTCTTGTTGGAACTCTATCGCGCTGCGTACTAAATAAGTCGGAGTACCCCCTGTTGGCCACCCCCCTGTTGGCCACCTATTTCCCCATATAAACCGGTAAAAACTTACGGTTTTAACAACGCAATTAAAAATCGAATAAAAATCGCAAAAATACAAGCTAAAAAGGGTTATGAAATCTAAAAGCGAGATTTTTAATATATAATAAAAAGGTAATATTTATACTTTATTACGGGTAATAAGCTTATATATTAATTAAAAGTTAAAAATTACGTATAAATTATATGTAAATAAAAACGGTAATAATTTTATAATTACTATGTAAATTTTACTGCAATAAGTTTATACGGATTTATAACGTTAAAATATATAATATAATTAAAAAAATGAATTTATATAATTTTTTTACAATTTTTAAAAAACCATTTCCCAATATACTGTTTAATACACTGTGTGAATTCTATATATTAGGGTAATTACGTAATACTTATAATATATAAAAATTATAAGTTAAAATCCGCGATTTTATATATATATAATGCAAAAAAACCGCATATTTATAACTTATATAATTAAAAAGTTATTAGCAACTTTTTAATGTTATAATTTCCATACAATTTATTAGCAAACCTTAGCAATTTGCATATATTTATTTTTATTGCTTAACCGTTAATATTAAAACCTATAATAAATTCTTATTATATATTCTTACTTTTAGGCTTTACTAATATTGTTACCGTTTATTTTTCCGATTTATCTTTGATTTTTAATTGCGTTGTTAAAACCGTAAGTTTTTACCGGTTTATATGGAGAAATAGGTGGCCAACAGGGGGGGTGGCCAACAGGGGGTACTCCGGCTTAACGCAAGTGCTAGGCAGATATCTCCTTATAAAATGCTAGGTAACAGGCAAAATCTCTTTGAACAATTACCTATCTAGCCAAAACGACTAGGAGGTTAGTCCTCAGTATTACAACAAAGAAAAGGTTGAATTTAAGTACCGACCTTGCCAGCCACTAATGAGTTGCTGCAAAGTTTCCAAATAAATCCCAGCAACAAATGTAACCCGAAGGGTTTGGCCGTGACATTCCCCGTTTTTAACTGTACCATCCGAGGTTTGACTCGACTCTGAGAAGGTTTTGAAGCCTGGCTGAAAATGTGTCTGCTTACGTGGAAGGCATTATTAACCTGACTGGCATATTACGCGAAGAGGGGCAACCCGCACCACAACTCCAAACAACCGCCAACCTATCAAAGCAGCAACAACGATCCCACAACCTGGAAACCTCCCAATTATCAAAACAGCAACCATCCACCCAACGAGCCATCAAACAAAGACATGGCGATGGCAATCTGTACCTCCTGCGCTGGAGAGGGCAGGACTATTTGCCCTCGATGCGGCGGAACGGGATCCGACAGCTTCATGGAAGCCGCCGTCTGCCTCTTTTGCGACGCGACGGGCCGCCGGGTATGCGATTCGTGTCACGGCAAGGGCGAGCGGGCCGTACGGCCTGCCGCCGCCGCCAAGCAGCCCGACAGCGCCGAGGAAAAGATCCGCCAGGATGGTGCCGACAAGCACGCTACGGCGTCTGAGAACATCCCGCTTCCCAAGAACCCGTCTGCGGACAGGAGCCCCGCAGAGGCAAAGTCCCCAAAGCCTGCCGCCACCGTCCCGAGCAAGCGTCAAGAGAAGCACACCGAGCCGAGCCGGGAGGACGCCAGGCGCGAGACTACCCCGGGGATCCCGCCATGGTTCTAAATTGGTAAGAGTTGAGCTCGATCTAGAAGCCTTGCTTCTTCGAAGTCTCACCTGCTGACCGTTATCGCTTGGGGTGTTTGGGTCAATGCTGCGCATCACGCCTCACTCATTTCGAACTGTCACGTTTGTCGTCGGAGTCAAAGCAAAGGAAAGCCAAGAGGGAACGTACTTCCAGGTAAACTGAACAGCACATTTGCATATCTGATGACGCCGGCTTTGCGTTGGTCTTTTGTTATGGATTCCTGGACTAAAGCTGTCATTTTATATGATCGAGTTGGTTCAGTCCGTCGTTCGGAAGGCAATCACGTGACAGCTCTTTGACCGTGACATGCCGCTCACCCTTTGCTGAAGGACCACGTGATATGCAGCCTTGGCATCGTCAGCGTCTCGCCTGCGCCTTGCCACCTACCTGCAAACTCTTTGAGCGGTCCGTGCCGGACCGCGGCGTTCGTGGACAGCACGCATCACCGCCCCGCGCCACGCAATCATCACTTGCTGGCGGGCCCAGCTAGCCTGCCACCTGCTTGGCTCTTGTGCTAGTTGGTCATCTGGCGGGGATTCGCCAAGGGATGCATCTTGGCTACAGCTTGGGGGTTCGTCTGAGCAGCTGTGCGCGCGAGGAAAGATGCTTGAAGAAGGAAGCAATCGTGCCTTTGTTTGGACAATTTGCCTCTATTTTTGCCTCGTAAGCTCGTAATAAGGTTTGGCGGGTCCCTGCAGGAACGTGTTTTTTTTTTTTTTTTTTTTTTTTTTTGGCGGTCAAACATCGCCCGGCCAAAGGTTGTTGGTTTGACGGACCCGAATTCGATTTGAAGGTCGCAGGGTCCGATCTGGGCCAGCTGGGGTTCCTTGGCGGGGCGCATCCCCTCCACACGCCAAACGAAAACGGTAAAAACCAGACAGCGGCCCTCAGTCGTCGTCATCGCTGCAAACTCACGAGTCGGCCGCGGCGGCCTGGCAACGCTCCTAGGTGAATTGCGGCTATTCACTTGGCGAAACGACGTTCATCAAAAAGGCCCTTTTGGGTTAGGCAAGGAGAATGGGCTCTAGAATCCAGATGGGCGACGAGGGAGCGTGGAAGTCTGTCCGGTGTGCCGGTGCCATTCAGGGGCACCCAATGCTACAGCTTTGGATGCGTGCCTTGACCGCATAGATGGGCTGCTTAAGCTTTCACCAAAGGACCCAACCAAGGGCGGAGAAGATGTCATTGTGCGTATGTCACGGATGGGAAGGGAGCACGTCCCATAACCAGACGAACGGTTCATGATCGTGCAAAGTTACCCTACCAGTCCACCTTTTCACTTACCTCACCGATAGACCGAAGTCGCAGCCCGACCGGACAGGGTGCAGCGTCGGCAATTGATATGTCAGCGGGGCGCTGTGTGTTGCGAGTGTGGTGTGCCCGCTTCTCCCCGATCCGAGATCTCCTAATTCCGATGTGGCACGGTAGCGAGCAGATGAGCAGACAGCGGCAAAGTGGGAGTGCCGGACTCCCGGGCGCCAAGCGGCCAGGACACGCCCTGCGAGTGGCTCAGACCCAGCCACGTGTGTTTGTCGTTTGTTGCGGAACTGGGCGGGCGGGCTGGTGTGCAGAACGAGAAGGGGGATTGGCAAAACAAAGGTGGGCGTGTTTGCACATTTCTCTTTTGCCTTCCATCGCCATTGCTTCAGGTCCTCTCGATTGACAAAAGTGCAAAAAATGAACCTGGAAAAGGATGTGTCCTGTTTTGCAGCGGCTGTTGGGCCAATCGTCGACACCCCAGCATGCGACAAGGGAGGGCCCCGACGCAGAGATGCAGTCTTGGCGCGGCCCCGCCTCCCACAAGCGATTGGCAGGAGATCAAACGGCCTGGTGCCGGCAGGCCGCCCAAACACAAGGCGCGTGGGCGCCTAGCACAGCCCCCGTCGGAGTGGCCCCTCCCTTCCCCATCCCTTGGGGCGGCGCCCAGCCCTTGCTGTCGTCGTCAGCTGGGCGAGAAGAGAGTGTGGCCGCGGCTGCCGAAAGGGGGACAGGCTGAGCTGCGTTTCGCTGCTCCCAAGCTTTGTTGCTTGGCTGGCGCACCACAGCCCGTCCGAACAACACAAAACTAGCCTGGCAAAGACATTTCAGGGTGAAAGAATCTGTGTCGGAAGCAGGCAGGTGGCTTTCAGCTGACGTTGATCCTGCCGTTGGGTTTCGCCAAGTACCTAGCGAGGGCGGATTCTTTTTTGCTTTTATTTTTTCAGTCGGCCTGTCGTGCTATTTTCGTTAGGAAGTGCAGCACCAGACGGTCCACGCTGGACTGGAGGTTTCCTCCCTGGAGACGGGGAAGGTAGGCAAGACAGGGCCCTGTCTTCATCTGTTTGCCCGCAAGAAACGCAGCGAGATGATGCAGCACCCGATCGAAGCAGCTCGGATCCCAGCGCTGTCTGGACCAGATCAGGGTAGGGGTGGCGGGCTAGGGACCAAAAAAGGGCCGGCGGCAGGGGCCCCTAGCCTGCCAAGTGCAACTCTTGATGTGTGACCCAAGCAAATACCAAGACCTCCTAAAACCGCTGCGTCGTAAAAAGAAAAGGGCGGCGGGTCAGCAGGGTGAATCACTACCTGCGGCTTCGCCTTTCCCTTCCGTCTAGCCCTTTTTTCGCCTCCCTCAACGACTATTTTCCTGTTTCGTTCATTGTTCGCTCACCATTTCCCTTTTATTGTGTCCGGTTTGTTGTATTTTCCGATCGGCATTTCTTTTCGTGTATTCGTTCGGTTCGATTTTTTGGGTGCCCGCCACACGCACTCGGCCCTAAAAGAGACATTTGACCTCAGCTGCACGGCGATTCACGAAGGCTCGGGCGCTGGCGTGTCCCTTCCCCCGCCTGACGAACTGCGCCCCCCTTGGAATCCATCCCCCGCACTGAGAAGAGAGATTCCAAAGAAGGAAGCGTACGCAATTCCTGCAGGCTGGGACATTGGATTGGACCGATATATGGGAGCGTGATTCCTTTCTGGCTGCTTCCCCGGGCTCAGCTGCTAGCCGCCACCGGACATCAGGCTCGATCGTCCCTAAACTGCTTACGCACCTATCAGTCTGGCTGCTTGATTTGCTGGGCGACTGTTAGCGGTAGTTCATCGGCCCCCATTCTTAGTTCCGAGCCGTGAACTTTCCGCCACATTTTTTCTTTTCATTTTTATTAGTTGCTCATTTGTTCTTTTGCAAGCGTCTTTCTTTCCTCTTTTCGTTTTTCTGTCTGTTCCCTTTCCCGACCCCCTATCTTCGTCGGCTGTCCCGACCCGATTGACTCGACGGCGACGACGACTCTACGGCGACCCTTGCGCCGAAATCACATCTCTCAGAGGTCATGAAGTTGCTACCATCCCTCCTGACCACATTGTTGGCAGTAACGGGATACACAGATATAGCGAATGGTACGTGGCCTGTCCCTGTGTAGCCGTCGTGCCTCGGCTGGTCCAGCCAGTCGCTGGCGCCACGAAGCACAAGCCAGCGGCTGGGAAACCCAAATTCCAGGCGCACATGAAAGCTAATTGTGAGACACCGCCCATCAACAGCATTTAAGCGTCGGTCGGAATCCATTGCGAAAAACGACACAGATCGAAGATGTCCACTTCACGACCGATTGGCAGCTGGTCCACGCCTGGTCCACGTTCGCCACCACCTTCAAGCTCGTCGACGGCAGCAAGGAGAGGAGGATACGGCTCGAGTTGTCGCCCAACAACGATGTCATCTCAAGCGACGCGTACGTCCAGGTGATCGGCCCCGACGGGCAGCCGCGGTACGGCAGGACCATCGACCGGGCCGAGCACCGCGTTTTCAAGGGCAGCGCCTTTGTGCGCGCGAGCGAGAGCACGACCAGTGGAGGAACGCTGGCTGGGCTCGCATCATGGTGGTCGCCGACGGCCGGACGCCGCTGTTCGAGGGCGCCTTCAGCATCGACGGCGACAACCACCACGTCCAGACCGCGACCAACTTTGCGAACACGAGACACGAGCAGGACCCGGCGCCGGTGCGGACAGAGAAGGGCGGAAAGGGCGAGTATCTGGTTGCGTGGAGGGACTCGGACATCCGCGGCAAGGGCGATGACGAGGACTGGGCGGAACTGAGGAGGCGAGATGGCAGCGTCCTTCCTAGGAAGGCGTCTGGCTGCGGCGTGGACGACAACCACGTCCGCGTCGATGCGGACGGCAACGAGGACAGCCCCCTGCGGCACAAGATCCGCGACGTTTCGCCCAACCTGGCCGCGTCGCCGCTCGACCGGCTGATGGCGCGCCAGAACCGCAACGACGTGGCCAACATTGGCTCGACTCGAGGCTGCCCGACGACGCGCCGTGTCGCTCTCATTGGCATTGCCACCGACTGCACCTACCGGGGCGCCTTCTCGTCTGACCAGGACGTGCGAGCCAACATCGTCAACATCGTCAACACGGCCTCGGCCCTCTACGAGCGCACCTTCAATATCACGCTCGCCATTCGGAACCTGACCATCTCGGACCGCGAGTGCCCCTCCCAGACCAACGCCGACAACGCCTGGAACACCCCCTGCAACGCCCAGACAAGCATCTCGACCCGGCTGAGCCAGTTCTCCAACTGGCGCGGCCGCCTCAACGACAACGCCGCCTTCTGGACCCTGATGAGCACGTGCACAACCAATACCGCCGTCGGTATCGCCTGGCTCGGCGCCGCCTGCATGCGCGGCTCCCAGCGCGACCGCACCGGCACCGCCGTGGCGGGCGCCAACTACGTTGCCCGCACCAACGGTGGCCAGAGCGAGTGGCAGGTCTTTGCGCACGAGGTCGGCCACACGTTCGGCGCCGACCACGACTGCAACAGGGACCTCTGCGCGGCCTCGGACAACAGCTGCTGCCCCCTCAGTGCCGACACGTGCGACGCCCGATCCCAGTTCATCATGAACCCCTCGGCCCAGCGCGGCATCGACAGCTTCAGCCCCTGCACCATCGGCTCCGTCTGCTCCCAGCTGGGCGCCGGCACCGTCACCATGCGCTGCCTGGTCGACAACCGCGACGTGCCCACCGCCGTGGGCGCCACGTGCGGCAACGGCATCGTCGAGGCGGGCGAGCAGTGCGACAGCAGCAACCCCTGCTGCGACCGCGCCACCTGCAAGTACCGCGCCGGCGCCACGTGCGACCCGTCCAGCGACGGTTGCTGCACCCCGCAGTGCGGCGTCGCCCCCGAGGGCCGCGTCTGCCGCCCCTCGACCGGCACGTGCGACCCGGAAGAGAAGTGCGACGGCAAGGCCGCCGCCTGCCCCGCCAACGTCGACAACAGCAACCCCAACGGCCGCGGGTGCACCAGCAACGGCGGCGGCACCCTCGGTGACATCGGCGCCACGGCCAGCAACTGGTTCGAGCAGAACAAGCCGCTCGCCATCGGCCTCATCGCCGGCATCGGCGGCCTCATCGCCCTGCTGACCGTCTGCTGCTGCATCAGTAGCTGCCGCCGCAAGCGCGCCATCCGCCGCCAGCGCCAGCAGATGATCGCCGCTCGCACCTCCCAGGTGGGTGGCGGGCCCCCGCCCGGCTTTGCCACTGGAGCCCCGGGCTCGGGCCCGCTGCCCCCGCCGCCGAGCTACTGGTCGGCGGCGCCGCCCCCGATGGCGCAGCAGCCCGGGTGGAGGTCCCAGCGCACCATGAGTGCGAGATATGCATAGTTATAGGCGTTCCTTTGTTCTCTTTCTCTTTTGTGTATTGGATCTGGGTTTATAATCTCTGTCGTCACCATTTGGGCCTGTCACGGCCTGGCTACATCTCTTGGATATCACCATCTGGGGGTTTCATTGGGCATATACAGATGCATACATACATTTCCCGGCTTTTCTTTTATTTGGCTTTCCTCCTTGGCGTCCGCGCCATCTAGCTTAGATTATGAACATAACGACATGCTTGGTTTCCCCGAACGCCTATCTTTATCTGCCATGTTTGCGCGTCGTGACATCACAGCCTGTCAGGTACTCGTCGGAACATGTGTCACCATTGGAGATATATCGCTGTGCTCTTTTTCAACCATCTCGCGCTCTCTTTCTCATCACCACGTCACCTAACCACCACTCCGTCATTCCGCCAATCGTCTCAGAAAATGCTGTTATCACCTCGTCCTACCGAGTAGCACGATTTGGCCAGCTGCCGCGGTTAGTAGTAGGTCGCCGAGCGGTGAAGAGCGCCACCGCATTTTGGACCTTTCTCTCGCTGGCACGGCCTCCTTGTGACTAACCCATACTTTCGGTGTCGTAGTTGGCCGGTTTCCCGCGCGGATACGCAGCATCCCAAAACTGGAGTGCTGCGAATGCTTTCTAACCGAAGCAACCCTGCCAGGGGCCGAAGCTCTCTATAATACCCACCACGCAGGCTCTAGACCGGCAGCCTCCTCGACACGAACAATATCACACCGCCTTCGGTCGCACGCGGCATGAAGTCTTCCTCCACCTCGAACTCCAACGCATCCTCTTCCTCCTCCTCGCTATCGCCGTAGAACCGCGCCCCTTGGTTGTGCGGCAAGCTCGCGACGCCGCCCGATCTCTTGGCTTTGACCTTGGCCAGGCGGTATCCCAGCACGAAGTCGCTCGAGCTCTCGAACGACGACTGCCCCAGCGACCTGCGCTCCATCTGGAGCTGCATCTGTGCCTGCCCCGGCAGCGCGCCTCCGCCGCCGCCGCCCAGCCCAGCATTGGCGCGCCTGGTCCGGGAGCGGACGACGGTCTGCGACGCGCCGCGCGCGACCTTGAGGCCCGTGATCCGGTACACCGGCCTGCGGAACCGGGTCGACTCGAGGAAGGGCCGGACCGCGGGGAGGCCGACGGCGCGGCGCACCAGCTCGGGCGGGGAAGAAGAAGGACGTGTCGATGGCGTCGATGGACAGGACCTCCTCCTCCCGCCGCTCGCTCGCGAACCCGACGCGAGCGGGGCCGGCAGCAGGAGGCGACCAGCTTCGCCCAGACATCCCAGCCGCCGCTGCTGATGGTGCTCGTGGCCTCCTGGAAGCCCTGCTGCGTTGTGGTGTGGACGTCCGCCCCGGGGATGGCGAGTTTGGTGAGGCGGCGGGTTGAGCGGATCGGGTTCTCCAGGTCCGCGATCGTGACGCCCAGCTGCAGCGGCCTGTGGGGCGGGGGGAGGATCGACCAGTAGGGGGCTCGGTGTTACATCGGGAAGGGCCTTGTAGGAGCCATTTTTGGAGGCCCGTCTGGGCTTGGGAGGTGTGTCAAAGCGACGGCTCGCGTGCTTTGCGTGTTGAGAGTGATCGGGCGGTGCAGCCCATGTGTGGGGAGAGAGGTTGGGTAAGGAGCAGTATCAAATCACCCCCCACCTCTTCCACAGCCGCTGTCCACCGCTAACTTGTCTCAGAAGCACGAGGCCCAATGATCTGACCACCCACGTCAGCGTTGGCCTACAGCTGGAGCACCAAGACTACAGCTGACAACACTAGCTGGCCCAGCATGGGTGGAACAGGCACTACCATTGATGGAAAAGGTCCACAATCCAGCCGTGCTGCGCCATGTACCCTTTCTAGACATAATCTCGCTCTACGGCAATGACCCAAAACCATGAGCGCTCTAAAGTATCCTTGCTAATAGCCCCGAGCCTTAGAAATTACCATGTTACCCTGGGGCATCACTTATCTTACCAGCTGATACTTCACTGGCTACGTGGAAATGCTCTTTGATAAGTCCGGTTGTCAGGTGAATATTGCGGGAAGACTTCCAGAGATGCCATGGCGCAAGATACCGGTAGCCGCTGTGTTCCTGCTTGATGGACATCAAGTTGAAAAGTTCTCTCATGCCCTCACCGCAAAAGATTCTGTCGGGTGGGATGATGGCCTGTCTGGTATGTCGGAGGACCCCTGTTCGGCACCCCGCAGGCCCACATCGTCAGATCTTCGCACGTATTTATTTTCTACGGGATTCTATCAATTCTAATCCGTTTTCCTTAATTTTTTCTGCATTTTGAAGCTGAGATGCCGGAGAAACAGTATACGGAAAACGAATTCGAACAAGCCGTCGCTGCGGTGCAAGCGAAGGTCCCAATCGCGAGGGCCGCCCGACTTTGGGGTATACCGGGGTCGACCTACAAGAACGACTTAGGGCCTAATCGGCGGCACCGGTCAGGGAGCTCCTGATCAGGGAGAATGCCCAAGGGACAAGGGTTTTTTTATTTTATCTCGACGCACCTTGCCTAATTTGGCCGCCAAAAACGGTGCACAAATGTCCTCCTTGGGCCGGGGAGGTTTGTGTAAAAACACAGGGGTGGAATCGAGGTACCTTATCGACAGGGAGTTGTTTTAGGCCAAAACTAAGCCAAATTTGTACTAGTTGCCCAGCAAAATTGGCTTAAGCCCTGGTTTTTCGACTGTAACTCGCACCGGTTATAAAGGTCTAGTGCGGTCGTTAAAAAGGTCGTTAGGAAGGTCGCGGTGCGGGTTGTTATTTATGCTTAACTGCAAAAAAAACAGCAAATTTATTAGCAAAAAGAAGCTATTTATAACGTTATAAGGAACGGCCGTGATCGCTTTTTTCGAAGGGTAACAGCGATAGTAACTGTTATTACAGTTTTCCGTTTGCGCAAAATCCGCAAAAAAAAAAAAACTGCGATACCAAAAACGTATGCTGCAGCAATATAAACATATCCCGCCGAGGGAGATTTTAAATGCTGGTGGTTTTTAATACGCCGCGTATATCGCCAAAAAATTGCAAAACGGAAGGGAAACTCGTTTCCGTACTTTATTCCGCCTGGGAGAAAAGGACTTCCGTTTCCTTGTTAACTGGCTCGTTAATAACGCCGGCCTAAAAAGCACTCGATATTAAAACCCCGCTTACAAAGTGATAATCTTTTTATTAATCGTTACGCAAAGCGTTACTTAACGGCTTACCGCGCTTTTTTTTAAAATCTTACAAAGCACGGTTAACGAGGTGTTTTATAACGTGTTAAAACCTGTGCAAAAATTCCACTTAGCGATAATACGCTTACCGTTTAATAGTTGGTTTAACCTGGAGGTTAAATTCGACCCTGGTATTTTTAAAGGATTAAACGGGTATATTAAAACGATTAACTATACGCACGTTACGGCTTTTATTAAAAAGATAGTTTAAAAGCCGTGGTTTAATTAAAAAGGGAATATTTCGCAAAACGTTTTTACAACAGTTAAATTTAACCTCGCGTTTATTTACGTGTTAATAAGCGCGAAAAGTTTAATAAACGATTTTATTTTCCTCGGGGCGGCTTTTAATTTTAGCTTTCAAATATCTCGAAGTAGGTACTACTTTGCAAACGCCGGTTTTAGTTTAAAACCCGGTATTGTAATGCCGTTTGGGGATTTGGTACTATTTGCAAAATTAGCAGAAGTAAAAAAACCGTTAACGAATTGGAAAGAACTGTATAATTTACGGCACTCTTAGCAAAAGGTATCGGTTAAAAGGGCGTTTAAAAAGCTAAAAAAGCAATAAAAAATCGTTAAAAACGCGTTAGCAAAGCTCGGCTTTAAAAGTTAAAAGCAAATCGTTTATACGGTAATTGCTTTGTATAACTTACTAATAGCGTACTGTTAAAAGGATTAACCTTTGTTAAAAGCAAAGGATTTGGTGACTTTTTTACGCGCGTGGGAGGTTTATTATTAAAAGTTAACAAATTTGCATTAGGATTATATACGATTAAAAGCGGTGAAAATGATAATTAAACAATATAACGAGGTAATTGCCAAATTAAAACGCTTATAAAAAAAGGCGCGGTTAAGCCGTGGAATTAAGGTTATTAAAAATATCGCGATTTGTTTTTTAACGTTAAGCCGGGTTTGTAATAAAATTGCTTTTCGATTTAAAAAAATTGGATTTTGCTTAATTTTAAATCCATTTCGCTAATTTTAAGTCCATTTATTACCGGATTTGGATAAAAAATAACGAAATAATAGGTTTAAATCTAGTAATAAAATTTAATAACGATTAACCGCTTGTTTTATTTTGTTTTTAATTAACATAATTACTATTAAATATTTATCGCGGTAATAATAGCTTTAAAAATAACCTTTTTACCCGGTAACCTAACGTATAAATTGCTGCATACTAATTAATATTAAACACTTATTACGATTTTTTTTAAACTTTTTACATATAGTTTTCGCCCTTTTTCATTTAACGCTAGCTAAACTTCCGCCTCGTCGGGTAATTTTAAAATCCAAGCGATGCGTATAAAGTCGGTGCTTATAAAGCGACCTTAATAGGCGGCAAAAAACGCCCACACCGTTTTTAATACCCGGCTTATGGGAGGAGTAAAAACAATAGCTAACGATTTTATTACCGCAGTTATAGCGTTATTTTGCCCGCTAAAGCTCGTCGGCGATAACGACGGCAAGGCGTTTAATAAGCAAGTGAGTAAGTTTATTTAACGTCGGTAAATCGGGATTTACCAGTCCCTACCTCCTAAGGGGCATACGACGTGCTAGCGCTACCTAAGTTTAACACTAGGCTATATGTTGCTATCAAGGCGGCTAATAAAGCAAACCCGTAGGCATACGGAGTTCGGGCCGCATTTCAACGCTCCTTATTAGTAAGCGGGCAAAAGCTACAAATGGCTCGAATTGCGAAGCAATTTAACAAGCTTCCTGGTCGGCCCCCTCCCGTTTAATACGTTTTAGCTTTTTCATAAAGTTAATACTACGGCGGATCGCCCGTATAAGCTTTTCACGCCATTGTTTCTTTTATTTCTGCAAACTTTTAATTTTAGCGTTTACAAAACGGCGCTCCTTTTTTGCAGCTTTTAATTCCGCTTTTACGCGGGCGTGCTAGGTACTGTAAATTCGAAAGTTGTTAAAGGTGGCCTGGAGTTACGTGGGTGGCAACTGGTGCCCCACAGCTTTAGGCCTATGCACTGGCCCTAGTGTTTTGGCTTGCACGCGCCCTAGCCCGCGATCCAGTAAAGTAGCCTAACAATAACAACAATAACAAATCACTTTGGGTGCCTGTCATCGCGCACTTTTATTAAGTTATAAGCTTTCGCGCCACCGTTAACGATATTTTTGCTTAATTAGGAAAGATTAACGGTGCACGAGTTATTTCCCGTTGTTTGCGTTTTCCCGCCGTGGATTACGGGCGAAGCGCAGCAGTTAAAAAACCGTTAAACGACAATTAACAAAGCCGCGTTCGGCGCCGATTAGCAACCATAACAAAACAATAATAATAACCCTTTTAGCGTTTAAAAGCACTGTTTTCCTTGCAATCCAACGCTTTTATACGCGTTAAAAGTGCTAACAAAGCTGCCGAAATGGCGGAATACCGCGAAGTCGCAGTAAAGGTCCCGGACTTGCTAAAGCTTTTTAATTTGGAAATATAAAAGCGCACTATCCGGGTGCATTTAACCGCTTTCCGTAACATTTTTTTATATTTGCTAACCTTCCGGCCAAACCGGCTAAAGCGGAGGATAACGAAACTATATTGTTGGAATGGCAGCTAAAAGTCGCATAAGGCGATTTACGAATGCGGTGGACCTACGACTCGGGGCACCGTGACGGGAAACAACGTTTCCCCGGCACGGAGCCTCCGGCACGGAGATCACCGGTTATGCCGTCATGCAAGGAGGCTGTGCAAGTTCCAAGTTAAATCCCAACTCCGGGATTTGCCTCGCACGACCGCACCCCGCGGCCTTCGGCATGGGATATATGTATCCCAAGCAAAGCTCGCACGAGGAGCCTTCCTTTGTACTTAAAAGATAAACAGCTTTTAGGATTATAATATACCCGAAAGCCTTTTCACCTTAAAGACCGGTATTAGCACGAGTGCTACGAACATTAATTAGTGGGTAGCACGCCCACAAATTGGCAACGTAAAAAGGCGATTTGCACCAGTTGGATATGACGGCTGCCATAACGTACGACGCCCTTTTAGCGATTTAGTCGTAGCCCCGTCCAATAGGTAATCGCGCTTAATCCCAAACGATTTTTCTCACTAGAGAAAGGAACATTTGGACGGATTTCCAAACTGCAAGTGCGACCTGCTGGAACCACCAGGTCCAACTCGGCCAGCCGATAGGTATCGCACGAATAAGGAGAAAATTGCGCGCTATTGCGCATTTGTTAGTATTTCTTTTTTCCCTTTTCTTTTTTTAACTAAACAATCCCGGCTTTCGACCTCGCACGATTATTATATCCGACGAAGCCGAAACACCGGAAGCAAGCCCCGCCGCCGGAACGGCGAAGCCATAAGGATAACACCTTTTTTAAAGTGAGGATAACATTCCCCTTATTACGTACGACGAAATGGCAAAAAAAAGCGGCATTCCAACTATAATATGGAAAAAAAAGCACAAATCCCAGGTACTAGGATAAGCCGTGCGACGTCCGCCAAATTATAAGCAAGCGACACTTTACTACGTATTTCGTACGAGGCCTAGTGGAAGCCATTTGGCTATTCATTCGAGGAAGGCGATTACGGGAGGTATTTCGCCAAAAGTTTGCAAAATAGGGAGCACTTTACTTTAAAGCAGTCGACCGTACGTTCCGGAAAAGGATATTTAAGCTATTATATAGCGATAGGACTAACATCCTAAGAAACTTGGTTACGAAATAGCTCGTACGAGTTTTAGATTTTACTCCCCCGGAAACGCCATTTTAAACACCCCAGCCCTAAATTGCACGACTTTTATAATAAGCAAAACAACCTTTGCCTTTAACGAAACCCTAAATCGCCCGGGAAAAAACAGTTCGCACGATCGTTTCGACGGTCGAAACGGATTACCCTAAAACCGGGACGAAATTTGTGCGAAAGGTAATATAAACATCCAAAGTCGTTTTTTTTAAAGCTCGTACGACGTAGGAAATTTGAACGTTTTTACGCCCCTAGGAGGAGATAAAAGCACGCACAAATTAACCTTTAGCAAAGTACGATTTGCCTTTAACTTGGTAAATATATAGCTATTTATTAGAATTAGTTAAGATTTTAGCTTTCCAAAAAGGATAAAAATCCGCACGAAATTATACCGGCAAACCGTACGATATCCTTTTCGATAAAGCAAGGATTTTCATTAACGCTTGCTAAAAATTTCAAATCGAAAAGAACTAGTATAATGTTATTTTCCCCGACATTTTGTTAAATCGTGCGAAAAACTTTTATATTAACCATATCGAACCAAATAAGCGATAGGACGAAATGTATAACCTTTTAAATACGCATTTTAATTCCAAACTAAACCATACGCAATATTAAACGAATTGGATAACGATTACCTTTATATAAATAAAATAAACATATTTAAAAAAAACATTACCCGAGGTGTTGGAAATAATGCTTAACAAATTTTAGCTCGTATAACGAGCATTGGGCGAAGGTTTCCAAAGCGAAATTGCTTTGCACATAGCGGTTATATAAGTTTACCGTGGCGTTTTAAAGTTGAAAAGCGCCTTTTTTACCTAAAAGAAAACGTGCGAAGCGTTATTCGCCAATTTGCGAGTATTTTTCCAGGTCGCTATAAATCGTACGAACAAAAACTAATACCTATTAAAGGACGCTTCGCATAACGTTAATTACATTAATAAACGCTACTATAATAATTAAAAGCCTCGCACGAGCTAAGGCGGGTTTAAACCTAAAGGCAACTTTTAGCTTCGCGTAAGCAGCTTTTAACCTCGTACGACCAAACGATACTATATATGCAAAAAGAAAGGCTGCTAATTAACTAACCATACGCAAAAAGAACGAAATAGTGCGAAATAAAGATTTTTTTAAACGTGCGAAAACCTAGGCATAAAGGAATTTAGCTTTAACGCATTCCTTTAGGAACACGAAAAGCCCTAACTATCGTACGACGATAACGACCTAAAAAAAAACGATATTAAAAGCCTTTTAATGCAGTACTTATAGGATTATACGTATTTTTATCGCATAATTAGCGAAAATATTTATTAAGCTAGCGCGTGCGAATTATCCGACCAGTTCGTACTGCATTAATATAGCATAACGTATTAAAAAAAACTTTAGGATATAAGCGCCGTACGAGTTTTCACAATCGAAAAGTGCTAAATGGAAGTATATTTAAAAAAAAACCTTTATGCGAAAATCGACTGGACATTTGGATTAACCGAAATTCGCTTTGGAGGTAATTAAACCGAAGTTTCGATCGGTACGATGCGGATAAAAAACCAATTGGGAAAAGTTACGTACTATATTTTTAATTCCCAAACACCGTTTTTTTTTTGCTTGCATAACGCCGATAAATTAAAATGCTACTTTAATAACGTAAAAAATACCATCGTACGATTTAATGGAATAACCATTTCCGTTATACGGAAATAAAGATACCCATTTTTTAATATTAATCGCACGAAATTAACCGCGTTTTTTATAAAGCTAAAACTAAGGAGGTTATATCGAAAATTTAAACACCTTCGCACGAAACGCTTTTATCGTTTGCTAAAAGAAACCGGCTATTAGGATATACGAGAAAAAATCCTAAAAAAAATTAGCAAAGTTTATTACCATTGTTAAATATACGATTTTACCTTTTAACGATTTAAGTTTAGCATTAAAAATAACTGCGAATTTAATTACGAAATAATGGTGGATATCGTATATTTAAAAGGAAAAAACGCATTATACGTTATTAATATAGCAATTTTTTTTTAAACAGCTACTTTTGTACGACAAATGTTAATTAAGGAAATATGGAAAGCATTTTGTTAATGCTGGATTTACGTATACTAAGAACTACCGAACTATATTTCGCATAACCCCGGTACTAACTTTTCTTCCGAGGAATTCCGTAATTAAGTTAAAGTTATAAAAGTATTATATAAAAAGATATTAATAAAAGCATATTAGGTTTTAAGCAAGGTTGAGCGAACTTACGTACCGCTTAAACGAGCGTATAACATTTTTAAAAACGAATTTAGGCATTATACGGATAACGAAATATTGCTTTAAATGGCAATTAAAGCATTAAACGATATAACCGAACCCGACGGATTTGTTCCGACCCTTTTCGTTTTTAATGCATATCCACGCATTAATTAAAACTTTCCCCCTTTCCCGGATATCGCATAACGAGCAAAAGCAATTCGAAAAACGATAAAAATGCTTCGAGGAATTCGTGCGGAGGTTAGCGTAAATAAAGCTTTTAATACACGCAACGAACCTCGTACGGAGGAACTTTTAAAGCTACCGTTTGGAAGCGAAATTATAGTTTAAAAGGAGAAAAAGGGATGGATAAAACCGTACGCATTTTAGGCAACGGATTACGCTAATATTACTATTATAACGGAAAGCGAACTTAAAACATTCCGGTTAACATAAGCCAAGCCGTATTATCGCGATTTAAAAAAAAAAAAACAAGAGGATTAATAAGCCTTATCGCACAAACCCGGAAAATAACGAAAAATTATCGTTATCCCAATTCGAGCCGTCCCGTTAAGGAAAAATAAAAGGCGCTTACGAAAAAACGCTTAACTAAAGGCATTTTTAACGGTTAAAAAAAAAGGAAATTAGGAATTAGCATTAATACTTCGTACGAATGGCAAAATTATTACCCCAGGAAAACCGTTCGAGGAATTTAACGTTACGAAAATCGATAGCTTAATCGCACGCGGCATTATACGCATTATTCCGTACGACCTAATTTTATATTAACATTTTCGCATATAAAACACGAAATTCGTGCGAAAAGTAAAAGGTAAAATAATAAGCCACCTTTACGAAAAGTTAAAGCTAATTGTATAAAGCTATAGTAATTAAAAAAAAAAAGGAATTGCTTATTTAAACGCCGACAATCCAAAAAATAAGCTAACGCTTTATTTTCGCATTAGGACTAACCTTAATTATTATATACGGAGTATCGTGCAAAACCAAAAACATTATTTAAACTTATGTTTAATTTAAAAATAAACTAGCTCGAACTATTATCGCACGATTGCCTAAAGAGATTTAAGCGAAATACCCGGACGATTCGGTTTTTTGGATTTAAAAACCATTGTACGGAGTAGCGGAATTAGGAACGTATTGGTGGACGACGTACTATACCCATTATAAAAAAGCTTTAAAAATAATAACGTCCTCGTACGATCCCTGCCTTTTTTTTACAACGATAGGACCGTAAAAGTTCGGGATTATAAGTATGCAAATAAACGATACGCTTAGCTTTGCAATATTAGCCTTTTTACAATTGGAGGAAAAGAAATTACACGAAGTTAAATTTTAAACAAAGCCAAAATCTTTCCTTTCGCATAATAACCCTTTTAAGTTTAACAAATACAAAATCCAATTTTAAGGAAAAAATATTACCATCGAGTAAAAAAGATAGCTCGCATAACTTTAATTGGTTAATTTAAACGCCTTAAACGTAACATAGCAATACGTTGCTTAACGCGCATAAGGCGCATACGTAACAACCATTTGCTAATTAAAAGCAACGTACGACTTTTTAATTGCTGCTTAAATAAGCATTTTAAGCAAAAACGACATCGCTAATTTAAATAAACGACTTTAATAGCAAATGGATAACGTATACCGTAAATTTACCTATTTATCCTTTAAATTTTAATCGTACGAAATTATTTATTTTTGCGGACGGATTATTCGCTAATAACAAAAACTTAACATTATAATTTAAGTTTTTAATCGTTTTAGCAAAAGAAATAAATCGTATAAAAACAATTTTTTTTTATAAAAAAACATTTTGCATTAGTTTTTAACCAAATGTAAACGAGTTATACGAAATGTTTTAATTAGCGAATTATACGGGATAATAACCGGTTTCGATAACGGTTTTACCTTTAGCACGATTTTAAAGCAAATTACATTTGTTTTAAATACCGTACGAATCCCAATTGTTATTTGCACAAACTCGAAATTACTATACAAATGTTTAGTTAAGCTAAGAATTATAACGGAAAAAAAATTAATAATCGATATTATATTACTTTAAAAATCGTACGAAAAGCGGGAAATTTTAAAAATCCGTTAAATTAACGAACGAAATAACCCAATTAATGCTTTAATTAAAAAGGATCCGAATAATGCCTTATTAACCTTAATTTTAACAAATCGTACAACCATTCGGATAAAAGCATATGTTAAGCGAAGCGAAAAAAAAAAAAAGTAAAAGTAAAAGGGAAAAAAGATTTCTTTTGTTATTTATTTCGTACGAATTATAGTTATTTCCAAAGCCCCATTTTTAAAAAAAGATTTAGCAAAAAGCAACGCACGAAAAAAATACCTTTTCCCCAAACAAAAAATAAAAACCACTTCGTACGATTAGTTATCGATTATAATCACTTTACGACCTAAGCTTAAACTAGCTAAGCCAAAACGAGGCAATTGCTTCGATAACGGCATCGCATAATCCCTAATAATAACCGCACTAAAACTACCCGAGCTACCATCGCTACCATTAAATTTATTACCCCGGTTTAAACCTTTAATAAACGAGCTTAAAAACGCCGAGCTTACGCGGGCGTGCCCGCAATTCCGACCGTGCGATTGCCAAATACAACTTAAGCAAATTCCGCCTTAAAAGTTTCGAAATCGCACGTAGCGAGCGAAGCGCGAAGCCGCGCTAAAATTGCCGCACTTTTAAAGGCAACGACGAACTGGAGCTTCGCGCAAATGTATTAAAACCGCGCGAAAGTACGACTTACGCCGCACAATTTTAGCCACTATAAAAATAGCACGCTTATAAAGCGTTATATTCGGATCGCTAATATCCATTCGGACTTCGATATCGTGCGATGGTAAAACGGCGAGCTAACGTTTTTTAAGCTATGTAAAAATAAAAAGTTAACTTCGTGCGAAAAAAGAAAAAAGCTAGGGAAAGTAATACGCACGTTAATAGCGAAAGCCGTTATAAACTAACGATTATTTAGCGAGCTTATAGGGAAATGCAACCAGGTCGCACTCGAACTGTCGATATAAATGCTAATCGCACCTAAAAAAGTATGGATAAACGCCGGGGCGCTAAACTAAACAGCGGGCACGAAAAATATCGTGCGATTTGGAAAAGCGAGCGAAAGCGAAGGCGAAGGCGAAAGCGTAAAGCGTGGAATAAAAAGGAGCGCGTACGCGGAACTTTAACGTACGATAACGCGATAACCGATTTTAACTAAGCAAAAAAAGAAAAAGGCTGGAAATCGCGCGATTAAAAAAAACGAACAAAGTTAAAGTTATGGTAAAAGGTGCGTTATTATGCAGGAAAAAAAAAAGCAAAAAGAAAAGAAAAGCGTTTTAATGCTTGCAAAAGTGGGTCCTTCCGTACGGCTTTACAAAGGCAGGAAAAAGAACCACTTTGCGCAACCACTTCCGCACGAAGCTATTTATAACCTAATAGCTTTGTCCCTTTTATACGAACCGACCGCTACCACCACCGAGCCGCGCATTCCCATTTTTTCACCTTTACGCCGCTTTTGTGCGATGTATATATACACATACGCCGAATTACCCAAAAAGATATTCCTTTAACGTTTACACCGGAGCCCGGAATCGGTTGCTTTGCACGATATGCTTTTTAGCATACATCTCTTTTGTTTTGCCCATTCCGCATAATTACCTTAGGTTAGCTTACTAGGAGATAACCTAACTCGTTCCAACTAATACTTGGGAAGGGGGAAATGCGATTACAAAAGAAAAACTGCCAATGTTGGAATGGCAATTAAAGGTCGCATAAGGCGATTTACGGATGCGGTGGACCCACGACTCGGGGCACCGTAACGGGAAATAACGTTTCCCCGGCACGGAGCCTCCGGCACGGAGATTACCGGTTATGCCGTTATGTAAGGAGGCTGTGCAAGTTCCAAGTTAAATCCCGACCGACTTCGGGATTTGCCTCGCACGACCGCACCCGCGGCTTCCGGCATGAGATATATGTATCCTAAGCAAAGCTCGCACGAGGAGCCTTCCTTTGTACTTAAAAAATAAACAGCTTTTAGGATTATAATATACCCGAAAGCCTTTTTACCTTAAAAACCGGTACCGGCACAAGTGCTACGAACATATATAATTATAAGCTTTTAAAAGGATGTTAATATGGTATTACATTCGTAATAATATCGAAAAGGTAACCACGAACTTGAAAAAGGCCGGTTAAAACCGCTTTAAAAACGACGAAAATTAAAACCTAAAAGCTTTTTAAAATAAAATAGTTAACACTATTAAAATTACCGTTAACAGCCGTTTCGACGCTTTAATTAACAAACATTAAACAATTTTAATAAAAAAGTTTAACGGTAACGTTAAAAAATATACAAACCGCTAGCTACAAATAAAACAAACTTTAAATTAGGCTAATATTAACATTCCGGATCGAATGCTTATAAAAGCCTCGTTAACGGGCTTAGCGCCATTTACCTTTTTACGGTGGCTATAGCTTTAAAAAATTGTAAAAGCGAGCGTCGCATTTCCGTTAACTTTATTTCGAAAGTGCTCGAAAACACGGCGGTTATAAAAGCCTCGAAGTCGAAGGTTATAACTAACATTAAAAAGCCGGAAAAACTTTAAAAGCCGAGGGAAAAGCCGAAGCCTTGTAATAAAAAAGGTTACACTATCGTTTCGCGTGCTCCCCATTACGATAAGTGCGGTAAGCATTACAAAAGCGGTAACGACAACTGCTAACTTTTGCACTTTAAGCTCGAGGAGGCCTAAAAGGCCAAATATCCGAAGCGGCGCTTTTAGCAAAGCAATAAGGCAGCTAACGAGGCTACAGCTAACCCGAAAGTTGCCGACCATACTAGTGGTATGCCGGTTAATCGAAGCAATGCCAGCTAATATAATATAGCTAATACCGCTTTAAGCAATGTTAACAATGCCCGTAACGCCGTAATAATCAACTCCGGCTCGTTTAAGCACTATTTTAACAATCGCAAATGGTTTACCTCGTTAAAAAAACGCGAGGTTTTTATAACGCTATTACGGCTAACGGCGGCGCTTAAGTTTCCGTTAAAAAAAGCACCGTCGAAATGCATTAACGTAATAAAGCGGGCGTTATTACAATTACTTTACAAACAATTTTTACGCTTAAATCCCCTTTTAACCTTTTCAGCTTTAGCAAAATGCGCAAAGCAAGTTTAAAAAACGATTAAACCGATTATTTCGTAACGCTCGATAATAAATGGTTAGGCAGCTATTAAATTAACAATAACGTATTAATTGCTAACGTTAACGTGCTTATAAGCGCGCCCCCCGGCTTTATAACTTTAAGCAACGCATTTAACGAAAAAAACCAACCGACGAAAGCTAACGTACCGACCACGACAAAACGCCCGGTGTTTTACGTAATAATGTATCGGCGTTTAATGCATGCTAATAAAAAGGCGGTAATAACGGCTTACCGCGCTGCAAGCATTAAAATTAGCTGTTTTAAAACATTAAAACATACTTGTAACGGTTGTTTAAAAAGCAAAGCGATTTAAATTATCGATAATCGTTACTTTTACCGCATTACCCGCTTTTTAAGCCGTATTTACATGGATATATTAACCATTTCGCTTATTTTATACGGCGGATACAACTACGCCGTTTATATTATTAACGAGGTAATTACTTTTAACTAAGTGATTTTTGCAATTAGCAAAACTAGCACGGAAATTTTTACAAAAGTTTATAATTGGATTAATTTATATTAAATTCCAATTAAGCATTAAAATATAAGCAATTTATACGAACGGTAGCACGAAGTTTAACCCGGAAAAGCTAAAAGCCTATTGCATTACCCGAAGCAAAGCTTGCGAAATTAGCCCGGCGCGATGCCCGGAAATAAATAGTATCGTTAAGTGTGCTAACCGTATTATACTTAACGCGGCTCGCACCGGGATTAACGCTAACGGCTTGCATAAAAAATACTAGGTATATGCCTTGCAAAACAGCGAAAAGGGTGCTAAATTATACTTTAAATACAGCTTTTAATAGCAAGGAAAGCCCGCACGAAGCGTGGGCAAAAACAATCGGCCTTAACGAGGAGTATTACTAACCACCAATCCGTACCTTCCGCATTTGGAGCGCGGTCGCTTAAGTGCTAATTAAAAACGGCAAACAAGCTAAAACCGATAAAATAGCCTTTAAAGCAACGAAAGGCCGGCTTATGGGCTGGGAAAGCCTTTATAACGAAATCCTGCTAGTTAAGCCGGACGGTATTAGCAAGGTTTTCCGTTACCGTAACGCACGGATTAACGAGGGTGCTAATAAACGCCGAAAGTCGCTTTATAACTTTGTTAAAAAGGCGATTACCACTAATACGGTTAACGAGGCCGTTATTAAAAACCTTTACTTTACAATAGGCATTTAAGTTTATAATATTAGCCTAATTACTAATTCCACCGATAGTAACGATAGTAGCACCGGTGCAATTGGCGATATTGCCGGCCCCGAAAGTAATAACGATTTATCGCTTACGGAGGAAACCGGGGAAACCGGAGCGGAAAACGAAAAGCTTGCCGCTGCAAAGCCTAAAAAGCTTAAAAAGCCCGCCGGCCCGGCATATTAACACCCGAAAAAACTCCCGAGCTTGGTAACAAGGCGGTTACGGTGCCCGCAGCGCCTAAAAAAAAGACCTGCAAAAAGCGGCCGCCGCCCCCGCCAAGTGACCAGCAATTAAAAAAGCGTTTAACGGCTTTTAAGCATTACGAAGTTTAAACACCAAGAACTTACAAGGAAAGAAAGCCCGCGAAAGCATTTATAACGGCTCGTTTCGAGCTTAAAAATATTAAAAAAATGGCGGAAAAAAATCCGGGTAACCCTAAAAGCGCCGAAAACGACGAAAGCTTTTACAGCTTTAATACGAATACTAAAACTGCTAAAGAAATTGCCCGAAAAACGGGTTTTGCACTTATTAACGTTACGTACCCGGATAACGATATCGTTTTGCTTTAAAAAATCGGCGGTTTTAAAATCCCCGATTTCGCGCTTTTTAACGTCGCTACGGTGCTAAAAACACCGTATATTTCGGCCTATTACTACAACGCGGTAAAGCACGAAACCGAATACGAGCGATATTATAAACTAGCAATGCAAAAGCAAATTAACACGCTGTTTAAAAAAAGCACGTAAATGCTAAAAAAATTGCTTTTAAGCGCTAAAACACTGCCGGGCAAATAGGTATACGTGTTTAAACTAACGCTTAACGGCGCTTTTAAAAAAATCAAAACGCATTAGGTCGTTTGCGGCAATTAGGACGATATTTAAAACGAGGATAAAGCTGTAACGTACGCGGCAATCGCTTATGCAGCATTTACAAGGGTGTTTTTTATGCTTATAGCCGTTAACGATTTTAAATGCCGCCAATTCGATTTCGTAATTGCTTATTTCGGCGTTATCGTACTTAATAACGTTATAGTATACGTATAATAACTTTAAAGCATTCCGGTTAGGCAAAAAGGCTATTATTGCCGCTTAAAAAAGGCATTTTACGGCTTTCGCAAATCGCTTTTATGGTGGTATTAAACGATTATTCCAAAGCTCGAAGCATTTAGCTTTAAACCGATTTACCAAAACGTTTACCTTTACCGCAAAAAAGAAACGGGCGTTATATTATTGCTTTACGTAAACGATTTCCAAATTGCCGCTCGTACGGTTACGGAAATTAAAACCACCGCTACCGAAATGGGTAGCCGGTTCGAAATAACCGTTTTGAGTAACGCAAAAACGTTTTTCGGCATATAAGTTATAAAAAATCGCTAGCGAAAAATTGTAAGTTTTTACCAACGCGATTATATTAATAAAATTATTACTAAATACGAACGGAAAAACCTTAAAGCAATAAAAACACTTTAGCTTTTTGGCTTTGTAATGCCGATTACTTAAAACCCTTTCCCGTACGAAAAGGTTTTGCGCTACCAATCGAAAATAGCGAATATTAGCTACCTCGTTAGCATTACTCGCTTTAATATCACGTATACCGTAAAAAGGTTGCAAAAGGTTAACGCCAATCCTGGCAAAAAGCATTTAGCATTGCTAAAGCACTTTTAGCGCTATATTATTAGCACTAAAAGGCTCGCGCTTACCTTTGGTAAGCTTACTTATAATGCCGAAGCGATAGGCTTAAAAGCTTACGAAAACGCTTCGTTCGCCAACTGCCTTTGTATAAAGGCATTTACAAGCGGCGTAATCGTTATGCTAACGGGTGGTCCTATTTATTAGCAATTAAAAAAGCAAACTTTTATAACGACGTTAACGACGAAGGCGAAGTTCGTTAACCTCCTGCTAACGGGCCGGGCTTTGCTTTGGATTAAAAGTATTTTAAAAGAAATTAAATACTTTTAGCGAAAAACTCTCGTGGTGCACACGGATAACGCTAACGCTTAAACGACGGTGCTAAACCCGTTAAAATTAGCCTACACCCGCATAATTAACCTCCGCTACAAATGGGTAATCGATATTGTAAAGCGTTAACTTTTTACCTTTAAGCTCGTTAGCACGGCTAATATAAAAGCGGACGGTTTTACGAAAAGCCTAACGGCGAAAAAACAAGCGAGGTTTATTGTTTAGCTAGGAATGCAACAAATGCCGCAGTAAACGGCTTATAGGAAAACCAGGGAAATACTACGAATTTGGAGGATTACTACGTAAATGTGGGCTTGTAATACCATTAAAGCCGTTGCATAGCCTACGAGGGGGTGTTAAAAGTGGCCTAAAATTACGTGGGTAGCAACTGGTGCTTTACAGCTTTAGGCTTATGCATTAGCCCTAGTGTTTTGGCTTACGCGCGCTTTAACCCGCGATTTAGTAAAGTAGCCTAATAATAACAACAATAACAAATCACTTTGGGTGCCTATCGTCGCGCACCTTTATTAAAAATGCTTAAATAAAAGTGTTACGACCAGCATGCAAGCCTTTAGAACAGCAAGGCAAGAGGGGCCCTAAAGTGGTGCCTCCGCCCCGCCCGGTCACGTGGAGTCACGTAAACCAAAAAAGATTTGTGGATTTATAACAAAGCAATAAATCCAAAAGGGATTTGTGGATTTGTAACAAAACAACAAATCTAAAAAGGATTTGTGGATTTATAGCAAAGCCACAAATCCAACCCAACACAAAGCAAAAGGCAGCGTATATATAAAGGATGGATTTCCTACTTTTTCAGGTAGCTTTAACTGAGGCTTCGGCATTAGTTAACCTAAGTTAGCTCCCAGGCACCCCTGGGCAAGCAATTAAATTGTCCTTTTAAATCACGTGATCCCCTGTCCACCAGCCTTAGCGATACTGTCCTTTCCACCCTCGAGGTGCCTTACTTTAGGAGCAAACCCTTAATTGTAATAAAAGGCCCCAAAATGTCGCAACGCGAACGACCGTAACGAACGCACCGCTCGCAGCGAAAGTGGTCCGCAAAGGACGCGTTACAATGAGAAAGGCTATTAGCTTTACAGTTGGAATAGGAAGGTATAAAAACAGTAATACAAAAAAAAAGGAGGTTATTACGACGGACAGTCGAAGTCGTAAGGAATGACGGTTTCCGTTTTTGCACCCGACCAAATATCCTGTTAAAACGAAAAAAGGATGGGAAAATAGCGAGGAAGGAAAGTACTTACTATTAACAAAGGCGGGGGATAGCAAATATAGCCAAAAGGATTTGGCTTGGAAGGGGAAACTTAATGTTACGACCAGCGTACATGCTTCCTTAAAAGGGAAGGGGCTTACAAGGCTGGATAAGCACTTAAGGAAGATAAAAACACGTTACCCCGCACCTACCTTACGTAACCTAAAAAATAATATGTTCGACACGGACATAGCAAACAAAGCGCCAAGCTAAGGGTAATATGTTTATTATAAACATATTAATTAATTACCCAGCCAGCGGTACGAGCAGCAGGTATAAAAAGGAAGGGGTTCCTACCAACCTAAATAGCTTTTAACTAAGGCTTCGGCATTAGTTAACCTAAGTTAGCTCCTAGGCATCCCTTGGGGCAAGCAATTAAAAGGTGTTTTTTAAACCCTAAAGTCCACCTATAAATACTAGTTTTGTTACTGTCCAAACCACCTTTAAAGCGTTTTACCTTAGGAGCAAAACCCCTAATTGTAACACTTTCAAACTAGTTTTTCCGTAACTGGGATTCCGTGTTTAAAACCGTTTGTTAAAACCGTAAGACACCCGAAAACCACATAGTTAAACCAACATTCGGGCTTTTCCACCCTTTTAGCGCTATATAAACAGCTTAACTCCGCGCGATTTTAAAAAAGCCGGTTTTATATATCCGTTGTTTTTACCCTTAACATAAAACCCGTTGGGATTCGGTAAGCTTCCAAAACGTCCGCTGTGGTAAACGGAAGGTTTTTGTTATTAGCAAGGGCTTTGCGTATGCTAAAACCCGTTTAAGTGTTAGCCTAAGCCTGCCGTTTTTCCGGAATCCTAATTAGAATTCGGTAGTTAGTTATAAAGCCGGCGGGTGGGCAGGGCCCCCGCGGCCCCCGAAATGCACGGTCCTATAAAGCCTGTGCGGGTGGTTAGGGCTGCTAAAGCCCCGTACGGCCACGGCCGCGTAGGTGGTCGGGGCTGGGGCCGGGCGTTGTATGCTAGGCGCGTTGTAGAGCTCGGGGGCTGCAGGGGCCTTTCCGTCCCCCCGGAAGGGGGCTGGCTAGCCTAGCAGCGCCTCTTTCGCGTACTCCAAAAAGCAAGTCTTCCAGCCGTGCGCTTCCTGCGCCGCCTCGGGCGGCAGGGGAAGCGATGCCGGCGTCGATCGAGCGGGCTAACGTGGCGCAAATTAAGGCCGTTTTGGCTTTGTTTGCGCGTAAAGCTCGCGATTGTTTCCTCCGCGGCCGCTGCGGCCGACCGGGGGTCGGGCCTTTAAACCGGGAGCAGGAGGGGTTGGGTGCTGTGGCGCGTGGGGGCTTGGGGGGCAGGTAGGGAAGGGTTGCGTCGGGGTGCAGGGTAAGAGGGGCAAAGATAGGGGCACCAGTGCCGGTGCCGACGCCGTGGGGGACTTCCTGGCCCTGTTCGGGCCCTGCCGGGTGTTGCGCGTTTCGCAACGGGGACGGCGTGATGACGTGCTGCGTGTGCGCTGCAAAGCGCGCGGGGGGGGGGGGGGGGGGGGGGGGGCGGAGCGGCAGCGGCGCGCTCCTTCGGGCCGTTGGGCCGTTAAAAAGGGCGCGCGCCACCCGATTGGCCGAAGGGGGGGGGGGGGGGGCGTTGGCAACGGCATGTTGCCGTCGCCAGCGCTGTTGGCGGGCGTGTTGTTGGTTGGTCGCAAAAATTGGCGGGTGTTAAGGATTTGTATGCAAATTGGCAATATGCACTAACAGCGCAATGCTAAGAGTTGGTGTGTTCGAGGAAGTGTTGAACGCAATGACGGGATGAACTCAATCGACACATTTTACAACGACGGGATCGCTGGGGAAACATCTGCCCTGTGTAAGTGGCTGGGAATGTCGCTTGCTCCAGCGATGTATTTAACTTGTGACATTCCCTGGCGCGATCTATGGATATCCAACGGCTATTTGAGGAATGGTGTAAAAATGCGCTCATTTCGCCGGCCGCTATGCGAATTTATAAATACAAAAAAAGACCACTGCCCGTATCAGAAACTTGGACAAGGCTCGCCAAACCTCCTAGTGCCCCCGCCATGATCCGCCTCCCCCACTCTGGGCAGGGGAATACGCCAAAAAAAAAAAAAATGGCATGTTCTGCGAAATGGTTATCCCTGGCACCTGTCCCCACCAACCCTATGGAGCGGGGCGGGTAAGATTGCTTTGTATGATCGACGCGATGCCATGGAACACCGCCGCCCTGCAGACGAGGGTGGATGTGCTGCGCGCGCCGCATTATGCGGCACATGTGTGGACCCTCGCCGGCGGCCCGGTCGACCAGATATAAGAGTCGCGCCCCGACTGCTCGGTCTGGTGGAGAGAAGGAGATGTTCGCCACCACCGGCTTTCCTAACTTGTTCGACCCTAAGGACTTTTCTCGTTCGAGTTCCATCTGTTCTTTTCCTTCTGTCCTTCTTTCTGTCGGGACTGGTCTGCCTGGATTCCATTCTTTCGTTTAAGACACTCTTTTCTTGAAAGCGAGCAATGCACCTCCGCGGTGTCTTCACCTTCCTGGCCCTCGGGTCGCTCTGCGCTCCCGGCCTGGCCCTGCCCCGGCCCCAGGCCCCCAAAACGACCCCGCCGCCCAACAAGGCGCCGCACTCCAAAACCGTCCAACCTACCGCCCCAGAACGCCACCGCGGGCTGCGCGTCGGAGCCCCTCTCCCAGGCGACCTGGACCAAGCTCAATCTTAACGACGCCCTGACCAAGGCGGCGGCCAAGGTCAAGGCACCTCCAACACGGTGCAGGAGCTGGCGGGCACGTTTGGCGCGCCAAACTTCTTCTGCGGCCTCGACAGCTTCTGCAACGCGGGCCAGCCGTGCACGCCCGTGGAGCTGCCGTCCTGGTACATCCTCGTGGCGGCGCAGAACTGGAACAGCTACATGAACTCGCTCAACACGGCCATCACGTTCGCGTCCAGCATCCTGAGCCTGCAGCTGCCCGCCATCTCCAACGACTTCATCACCACGCCGCGCGACGACGTGACGCCGCTCAACAACATCCTCAACATGTTCGCGACTGTGCTGGGCGCCATCCCCATCGCGGGCGACATCAAGAACGTCGTGGCTCGCAGGCCGTGCGCTTCATCGCCGGCATGACCAAGCCGCCCGCGCAGCCCGACAAGTTCCTGTCCTGGAGCGGCATCGCCAACTCGCTCGGTGAGGTCGTCAAGGTGTCAGGCCTCCGTGTCCAAGGCCCTAGCAACGACGCTGAACGCGCCCATCCTCGACAAGGACGCGGGCCTGGCCGCCATCCTGGCGACGGCGAGTTCCTCGGCGTGCGCCAGAACGTGACCGAGGCCGACGTGTCCGGCCGTCTTCGACGCCCTGACGTCTACGCGGTCGGCCTGGCCCTGACGTCGCAGCGCGTCTTCGTCAAGCGCACCCTCGGGCTCGAGTCGTGCCCATCACCAGCAACGCCGACGTCGAGGAGTGCACCGGCCCGGACGGCAACGGCTGGTACACCCAGAACTTGATCCTGCGCGCCGACGGCGACGAAGGCCCTGCCCGCGACCGCATCGCCAGGAAGCTGTCGAGCAAGTACGCATCGACAGGCAGCAGTACCTGCTCGACGTCGCCAAGTGCTACGACGACAACGGCAAGAAGCAGCTCTTCAGCCCGTTCGCCGACAAGGCCGTGCCCGTCGACAAGAAGACGGCCTGCCTGTTCAACCTGCCCGTGTGCGACTCGTTCCCAGGTACCACCGGGGGCATCGTGGCTGATTGCCGCAAGAAGGGCCTAAACCTTAAGGTTTTTTTGCGTTTGTTTTTTCTTTTCTTCTTTTCTTTTTATTTCTTTTATTTTCCCCTCCTGGCTTTATTAACCAAAAGCCTATACAATACCCTATGTGAACAGCCTGCCGTGCCTTTTTTTTGGAGCCTCGTACTGTACTCCGTGCCTTGCTCTGGTCGCGCTTTGGGGCGGGCGGACCGGAATGGACGCCTCAGACCAGACGTAGATAGGGCCTAGCTGCGCTGTCAACCAATCGACACCGGGAGCGCTTTGTCGCTGGTTCTGGAGCAGACACGCCAGGTGCTTTGGGACGCGCCCTAGCCACGTCAAGCTTCAAGACTGCTTAGGAACCCCCCACGAAAGCACCGGAGAAGCTGGCTTCCCGGGAAAGCGGTCCAATTTTGCGTCCACTACCAACCAAGCCGGGGCGGAGCGAATCCAGGGAACGCAATTACGACAGGCAAACATCCTCGCGAGCACGTATTCACAGTCACCAGTGCCAAGAACAGACCTATGCTGATAGATACGACTACTATGGCGGCATTTAGTCACTGCCTGACAGTTTACCCGCTCGCTCATGGCTTTTATCTTATTTCTAATTTAAGCGACACACGGCATGTCGTGTAACCGAGGTCTGGGGTCGTGCGAAAGCAGGGCGGGGCACATGTGCCCAAGCGCTTACCGGGACTCTGGCTGTACGAGGACGCCAGCTTCTAGCTTGTGGTAGTTTAGCGTCCCTTCATCTCTGTCGAGATAAGGATGCCATCGACTAGATAATGACTGTATTCCCTTTCTTAGCGCACCACGTGCAATGCTTTACGGTCAGCGAGATCTCCGCCCTTAAAAGTTACCGTAAACCCCTTTTTTAAAATAAAATAAATACCCCGCATGCTAGTTGCTTACGATCTCGTGGGCATGTCGAGGTTTGGTAGTACGAGCAAAGCGGGGAGCATGAGACGGGAGCCACAGCCTCCTTGGTCAGACTGGGTACCAAACGCAACAGCTAAAATGGTTCTTGGACAAAACAGTACAGTTCGGCATCCAGCTGCCGCGAGTCGATGAGGCTCAAAATGCATAAATATCAAAGGGTCTCCAGGCTCAAGTGAGGTTATTTCAAATGTTCATCATCCACACACAACTGAACCTCTTTAACCAAGTCCTTTTCCGTTTCTTTTTTCTTTTCCCTTTTCCTTTGTCCGGGTTTTTGTTTTCCCTTCCATCTGCCCCCTTTTACTATTCTGGTTTTCGCATCCCATCTTCGTTTGGCTTTTTGTCCGCTTTTCGTTTCCCACCTTTGTTATTTTTACCCCATTTTTCGTTTTTTCCCCTTCTTCGTTTGATATTTTCTCTTCCATCTGCTTCCCTATACTCACTCTGCCCCTTCCGATAAATGCAAGCCACAGTGCCGCCAAGATCTGCCAAAGCCCTTGACCGCTTCCTGCTTACCGCCGAGGCTCTGCCAAGATGAAGCTTTACTGGTTCATAGCTCTCGCCTATCTCGCCACCGCCTTATTGGCGCGGCAAGATTTGGCTGGTGACCAAAGAGGTATGTGACAGCCCCTAAAGGGTTTCCCCCGCTCTTAACATCGGGTCAGCCTTCCGTCCTTCTCCACCGAAGCTCCTTCCCATCGCTGACAACACCGGTATCAAATCAGGAAAGATAGCTTATGCCCGGGGGAAACGCGCCAAACCTCCCGGGAGCTCGGTCCCGGGCCTCGCTGGGGGCAGCCCCGCTGCAGTCACCGTTCCCGGCTCACCGAAGCCCAAGCTCCCTGGCGTCCGGCCATCGCCTAAGCAGCAGTCGTTGCCCGCGAAGCCCGGACAGGTGGCCCCACCGGGCAAGCCTCCTTCCTCTCCCGGCGCCCCTGGCGCGGCGGCAGGGCGTCCCGGCTCCGCCCAAAGGCAAGCCCCTTTCGGCCACAGCGACAGGGCGGCAGGGACGAGGACAAGACGCCGCCCAAGTCTCCTCCCTCTACCGCCGATGCTGGTGCAGCGGCAGGTGGTTCCGGTTCGGCCGTGCCCAAGGATAAACATTCCCGGCCGCGGCGTCGGGGCCGGCAGGGCTCGGTGGTGCGTCCTCCAACCCACCTGCGAAAAGCCTCGAACCGTGCGGGCTCTCGGATTCTTGCAAGCCCGGCGGTTGCTCACGCAGTGTCCAGGTCGGGCCACCGCCAGGGCTGCTAGATGAGGCAACCGAGGCGGACCGGGAAACCGCGACGGCCGCCCCGCGCCCCCTGGGAAGCCCGCGACCCAAAAATCCGCGCCGGCCGCGCCGGCATCCCCCTCTGGCGTGCCCGGCAAACCTTCCATCAAGGATTCTACCCCGGCAGCCGTGGCGGCCCCTGCTGGCGGCCTCACCAAGCCCCCGCCCAAGAATACCTCCCCCGCTGCCGCGGCCGCCCCGCCCGCCAGGAGCCAGCCCGGCGCCCTCGGCGCACGCGACGGGCCCGGGATGGTGCCGCCCTCGGGCCCGCGCATCGCCGGCTGCCTGGCCAAGCGCACCAGGTCGCCGTACCCTGACCCCCGCCGTCACACGGCCTAGTGGGAGGCGTGGATGGACGCCCACGTCCGGGCGGGGAGCGACCCGGTCTGGGCGCCGGCCCAGGGCATGATGCTCAACAACGCCTGCTTTTACCCCTTGGCCAGCACGCCTTCACATCGCGCTGTCCGAAATGACGGGCTGCACGAGCGTCGCCATCGTTAGCAGAAAGGGCGTCTAGGTCTCGCACTGGTGGGAGGGCCTCTTCTTCGTCGACACGCCGCCGCCCGGCTACCAGCTGCCTGGGGAGACGGTCAGCGCGCTCTTTAAGCGCACCGTCATCGCCGCCATTACGAACGGCGCCCAGGTCGAGCACAACGGCCACATGGTGCCGTCACACCACCGGCTAAGCAGGTCGAAGATCGACGACGGCGCGGTCCGGGTGTTTATGATCCGGTCGCGGGCCTCCATATACCCCGACAGGCCGAACGCGTACGCGTCAGGTGGACCCAGATCGAGGAGACCATCAGGAGCATCGTGAGGCCGCGGTCGTGGATGATTCACGAGTACGACCGGCCCCCTTACCCGATGGCGCCCGTCTCGCTTTCAAAGGGCAAGATATTGCAAAGTAGAGGTGCATGCAGTAGACCGTTTATATTGATTTCTACCTTTAAAGAACTGTAGGAAAGGCTGTTAAGGGTGGGAGACCCTCGGGCTCTATATACACGGGTGCGCGGTAAGGATATCGAACCTTCGCCGGCCTCGGCCGGTGCGTGTCACGCACCTGCCGAGGGCGACGAGGGTTTTTAACGGGCACCGGGTTTTGTAATATGGCTTTGCCGGTAAATCCCCCGTAAAAACCCGCTTTTTTGCGACACACCCCCAGCTGGTAACCGTAGGTTACCGGCTAATTTAAACAAAGGAAATTTTGTAAATAATAAGGGCTTTATAAGCTTATTTTCCTTATATCGGATGCTTAGCATAGTGTTAATCCGATTTGGCCGTAGGTATCGGGTGCTTGTTAAAAAGGTTTAGGCTTAAAAGATTAAAGCGCTTAAAAAGTGCTTTTTCCTTTCGGGTGGTCCTGGGTGTTCCTTTTTTTTTTTTTTTTTTTTTTTGTAAGCAACGGTTTTTTTCCATTGGTTAAGCGATATTAAAAGGCTTTACCGTTAGCTTCCGCTTCGGCGCTCTTTTCCTTTCTCCTTTTTTTTTACAAATTTATACGCAGTAATGCTTTTAATCCGTTTAACGGTAAGCTTAGGCTAACTTTTATACGTTATTAAAGCTTAAGCTTTACAAAAACTGTAAGTTTACCTTTTTCTAGCGTTTTCGCTTACGCGCGCGCGTGCGCGCGACGGATTAAAAAGCACCTAACGCTAATTTGTTGTAAATGTTTAGCAATAAAAGTCGTGCCGAAAAAGCGGCAAAACGAGCTCGCGCTTATAAACAGTAAATGCTTTATACTTTTAGGACCACGGCTTTTAAAACTCGTTAACTAATAGCGAATATATAAATAAGCAGCGTTTAGCGGACGATTTCCGGGCCGCCGCCCGCCTTTCCGCGGCGGAGGTTTCGCGGCTTCCGCTTGCAGCAGTAGCAGCAACAGCACCAGCGGCTCCGCCGCCGCCGGTCACGCCGCTTCGCCGCCCGCTGCCCACCAGCCGGCCGCCGCGCCGCGCCCTCGGGTGCGGCTAATGATAGCCCAGCCCGCGCCCGCGCCTAATGCCGCCCCGCTTGTTGCGGTCCCTTTTGCCGATTTGGACCAGGTCGAGCTTTCCTTCGAAAAGGAGCATTTTATTTCCTCGTGGGAAGTCGCGCAAAAAAAAACCGCTTCGAGCGGGCGGGTGCGTATTTTTAGCGCCTTAAGTAAAAGGGCGAGGGCAAACGAGGCCTTCGCTTTTTTTAATAACGATAAAAAGGAAAGGAGGAAAACGACGAAAAAAAGGTCGTTTAATCGCCCGAAGCCGACCGCTTTAACCGGGGCGAGTGTTGGTAGGAGTTGTACTCCTGTAAGCACGGAAATCTTTTAAAAGGAAAGAACAAAGATTTATAAATCTGGAACTGGTGTTTGTAATAATGCATGTTTGTGTAGGAATTTAATTACAAAAAGGGGATTACAAGATCCCTTTTTGTAAGCTCGTGGAAGCGCACGGCCCGTGGGCTTGCGGCTTTACGAAGCGTGGGCCTTTTTTGGATGCACGCGCTAATTATTATGTGGATTAACAGCGAGCTTTGTAACCTGGTAAATTGTACTTTTTAAGCATTAGTTTATAAGTTCGAATGCTTCCAGCGCACTTGATTGCTTTTCCTTAGCTTTACCCTTTTTTTTGTGCTAATTTTTGTTAGTTTTTGCACGACCGCGCTCGCGCTTTCGTTTCCCGTCCCCGCCGGCCTGCTTTAAAAAAAAGCGCCGTTATTAAAATGTTTAAAAAGGCTACCCCTCGGGCTGTTCCATACGACGGTTGCACCCGCGCGTATTTTACGGGATACCGCGGGCTTTGCTTCGACCGTTTCATACGTCGCAAACGTAAGGACGGCAAAGCTCCTCGTTGCGTGCAATGCTAAAAGGGTTACTTTTATAAACCTTTTCCCGCGGACGAAACTTTTCGCAGTAAGGCTACTTAGCTCGGAAAGGCTTTCGCTTGTAATAATAATAGGGAGGTTCGGAAACTTCGTATTGTTATTCGTAATTTAATCGCGCCGTACAAGCGCGGTTATTCGAAATAGGTTGTAAAGGAAAAAAGCGACTCGAAATCGGAAAAGGTGCGCGCAAAACGTTTTTGTAAAAAAAGGGATGCTTTTTTTTAACGCGAGCCGAGGAGGAAGCGAAACGATAATAACAACGATAACGACGATAAGGGAAAAGCGGTAGGAGATATAATGCTGGCCGGGTATCGTCGTTTCGGCGATAATTTCTTAGCTGGTATCGCTTTTATAAGCGTTAATTACCGCCGCGAGCGTGGTATTTAGGCTTTTGCTTTTCGGGAAGCTTAAAAAAAAAGGGAAAGGGAAGTGGAGGATAAAAAAGGGGAAACCGAAAAGGAAGGGGTTTAGGCCGTATCGGCCGTTTTTATTTTTTGTTTGTTTTTAAACTGCAAAACCCGTTTAACCTTTTGCGCCGCCGCCGCCATTTTTGCGTTGTTTTTATATTTTTTATAAAGGAAATGCATATTAAGTTGCCTAGTGCTCGTTATGCCTTTTCCTGCACTTTCGTAATATAATGTTAATACTTTTTAAATAACCGTATTTTAAAGTATTTTATAAGCCGCGTTATGCAACTTTAAAAGCATTTTAAAATGTTTAAACTTAGCTTTCGGGAATGCTTTTATAAAGCCGTTTACGGGCATTTCCAAGGTTTTTAAATAAGTTATTTCGAACGATTTTTTTAAATGCTCCTAACGTAATCACATATTTTAAATATTAATATGCCGGAACGCGGTAGCGATCCGGGCGTTATTTTATACCACTAAGCGAATCGTTTGCTTATTATTACAAAAAATCCTCCAAAATTTACCGAGCTTTAATTGCACGTTTCGAAAAAGTTTTTTTAAAGCTATAAATTTTTTAGCCATTTTAAAAAGTGTTAAAAGCTTTGCTTCGGTGGTTAAAATCGTTACGGTAGTTTGTTTTCCTACTTTCCAAATAACGGGTTTTTTTAAAAAGGAATATAATGTAATTTTTAAAAAAGTGCTTTATTTTTAAATCATTTGTAAATAAAGCGTTTCCCGCGATTTTTAACTGCTCGGCTTTTTAGCTTTAGTTATATTTAATAAACAAATATTTAATCCCGAAAAAATACCTAATCGTTTAATTTGCGGCTTTGTAATGCGCAGGTAAAAGGTTAATTAAATGCTTAAAAAGCGCCGCTATTACGTACGCAGTGTTTGGTTTTACTATAATAGCTATATATAGTATTAACCTAACTTTTTTTTTAAAAGTTTAGTACTTTTTACGCGGTTGCAATGCTTAAATGTTGTATAAGCTTTTTAATAAAAAGGGGAGTGCTTAGAAAAATCGCTTTATCGTTAAGGTTAAAACGGCGGGCAATTTTGCTAATATAAAAGTCGTGTAATAAGGTAACCGTACGTTCCTTTTTATTACGCGTAATCCTAATGCTTAAAAACCATTTTAAAAGTTTTTCGCGCATTTTATACTTGTTTTTAAACCTTTCGAGCATTCGGCGCGCTTTGCTCGCGTGCTTTTTACGGTAAAAAAAGCACGATATCGTCGACGTAAAAAAGCAGGAAAATATGGCGTGCTTCGTTTATAAAAAGGCAAAGCTTATTTACAGCCGCTTTTAAGCCGAATTTTTGCAAAGTTTTAACTAACTTCCTATACCAAAATAACGGAAAGTTTTTTATCCCGTACAAGGCTTTTTTTAAACGGGCAACGTATTCGAGCTTCGCAAATTAATGGAGGTGCGCGATAATAAGCACCCGAAGTGATTTGTTATTATTGTTAAACTTCTTGTTACGACCAGCATGCAAGCCCCTAGGACAGCAAAGCAGGAGGGGACCTTAAGGTGGTGCTTCCGCCCCACCCTGGTCACGTGGGGTTACGTAAACCAGGAGGGATTTGTGGATTTATGGCAAAGCAACAAATCCAAAGCGGGATTTGTGGATTTATAACAAAGCAACAAATCCAAAAAGGATTTATGGATTTGTAACAAAACCACAAATCCAACCCAACGCAAAGCAAAAGGTAGCGTGTATATAAAAAATGGATTCCCTATTGTTTTAAATAGCTTTAACTAAGGTTTCGGCATTAGTTAACCTAAGTTAGCTCCTAAGCATCCCCTAGGGCAAGCAATTAAATCGTCCTTTTAAATTACGTAATCCCCTATTATTAGCACTAGCGATACTGTTCTCCCCACCCCCGAAATGCCCTACTTTAAAAGCAAACCCCTAATTGTAACATTTTAACTAATTTTGTTTAGTACCTCGTCGAAAGGAGGATAGCGCAATTATGGCAAGCAGTAGCAAAAAGCCTAAGGAGGAAAAAACCACGGTTTTTACCTTTAACGGTGTTAAATACAACCTTGACGAAGCCGCTAATACGGCCAGCCTTTTTAAACTTATAACGATTAAGATCGCCAAAAGCCAAAACGAGGTAAAGCAATTCACTGCGAAGTTAGCGTTTTTTAAAGCACCTATCGCAGTTAAAACGTACAAGTTCCCGTCCCCGGATCTTTACGAAGGGGAGGACGGCAAATTTAAAACGTTCCTTACCGAATGCAAAAGCTATTTTAAGTTTTACGAACAGTAATTCGTAAGCGAGAAACAAAAGGTTGCCTACGCTGCTACTAGGCTAAACGGCAAAATGAAAAAATGGTTTTAGCCGACCTAAAGCGATTACTTTAAAAAGTATAAAGATAGCCAGGAAGCCACCAAACTTATTTTCGCTAATTTCGAAACCTTCGGAAAAAAGGTCGGAAAGGTGTTCGAAATAATCGACGAAACCCGAGTCGCCGAAAAAAACCTGTTAGTTTTTAAATAGCGAGGGCTTGCAGCCAAGTACGCAGCGGACTTTTAACGGATTAGTACTAAGCTTAACTAAAACAACGCCACGTTAATGCTGCACTTTTATAACGGATTGCGCAAGGATATAAAGGATAAAATCGCGAAATAAAATCGCCCGGAGTTTTTTACGGATTATATCCGGGACGCGGTCCGCATTAGCGATAAATTGTACGAACGATAATAAGAAAAAAAAGGATATGGTTTTAAAAAACGTGGTATAAAATAACAAAGTTAATTAAAAAAAGGCCAAATAGTAACCTATTACGGCTTATAAAACGCATTTAAGCTTTATAAACCTTAGTGCGGAGCCGCTTACTAGCAATAAAAGCAGCAAAAAAAGCAAAAACAAAACCCGAAAAACGGGAAGTGTTTTAAATGCGGCCAAACTGGCTATATAAAAGCTAATTGCTTTTAGCGGGATAATAACCGCCAAATAGCGAACTTTTAGCGAATGTAAAAAAGTTTAACATAGGAAGGGCTATGTTTTAAAGCAGCGTTTAATTAAACGAGCTATTACGATAAGCTGTATGCCACATACTAGTTCGATAAAAAGGTTACCGGATAATATCCTCGGGAACCACGAAATATTTACATGCTTAAAACTATAAGGTTCGAATACGATAGCGAGGGAAAATAGCGGATCGTTCCCGGGCTCGAAAATTCGGAAAAGGAAAACGATACCGCTTTTCGCGGGTTTTAAAAGGGAGTAATCCTAGCAAATAACGCGGAGGAAAAAAAAGCCCGAAAAAAGCCTTTGGGCTAAACACACCTTTTCCGAAAGCCGGAGGATTTTAATACCGACGTTAAAATGGACCAAGGTGGTTAAAACTTCGAAACGGCCGAGTTTTAAAAGCGAGCGGAAGGTTCGAGCGGAGGAACTTTCGTACTTATAATCCGTAAAAAGCAAGCGAGCTGGAAGGACCAGTACGCTTTTACGCCTTTCGATGTTTCGGCGTGTTTTTGGAACGTTAGGGTTTTAAAACACCCAAACGGCCCGTTATGTTACGCCACCCCGGCGGACGGAAATAACGGCTAACTTTTATCGTAGTTTAGCGACTAATAGGAAGTTAAATACGCTAGCTACCGGTTTAACGATATAAACGAGCCGAGCAAAGTTGCGTTAAAACCCGAAGATTACCTTAGCGTCGATATGGAATACCCCGGATATTTGTACCTTTTTTAGGCAAAATGCATTTATGGAAAATGCAAATTTTATTTACGACCCAAACTTAAATACGATTTTTTTCCGCGGAGGTTAGGAAGCGAGTTTAAAATTAAGCCCCGTTTGGCATTTTAGTTACCACGGTAAAAACCAGCCCGGATCGGCAGGTTTACCGCAGTTTTTAAACTTAGCGAACGGTACCCGATATTATGCGTTACTAAAGTGCTCGATTAAGGAAAGTGCGAAATTGTAAAATGCAAAAAGCATATAGTATAAAAAGCGGAAACCTAGCATTAAAAGATCGCGCGAACGTACGTACCGTTCGACCCGGACAAAGGGACGAACGTACGGTACTCGTTCCTTTTATTAAAAAACTAAAAAAACCACCCGAACGGAAAGCACGAAGTGGAAAAAAAGAAAAAAAACTAACAAAAACCCTCGCAATAGTAAAATCGAGTTAACCATACAACCTATTAACATTCCGAATAAAATATTAGGGAAAAAAGGTTAAGGTAATAATCGATTGCGAAGTATAAAGCGATTATATATCGTTATAAGCGGTTAAACGGTATGGAATTCCCACGAAACGAAAACATTAACCGTATTAATTAAAAACGGTCGAAGGAATATTTATCGCTTATAATAAGGGATAAATCGACCAAAAAACATAGCCAGTAACATTGCGCACCCGGAATAGGGAAAACGTTACTATTATATTGGACGAATTGGATATAAAAAAAGGAAACGTTATTTTCGGGATTTTTTAATTTAGGAAAAATAACTTACGGATAAATTAAACCACCGGTTAGGTTTAATAGGGGAAGTTATAAGTAATTAAAAAGGTTTACCAACCACGAACCCCAAACCGTAAGTATAGGAAATAATAAAAGGAGGTTATAACGGTAGCAGGATTTGGCAATCCATTTTTACATTTAGCGTTAACGAGTACGCGATTATCCAAAGCGGAAAACAATTAAAACAACCCAATTAATACCGAAAAACGGCTCGCGAATGTTTCGAAAGAATACCACAAATACGAGAAATTGTTTAAGAAAAACCTAAAAACGGTGCTTTCCGAATAAAACCGTTTAATTTTAAAATTAAACTTAAGCCAAACACGCAGCTTAAGTACTAAAAGCTATACTAGTTTAGCCTTCGGCAATAGGAGGTGTTAAAAAAACAATTGGAAAAAAACTTACGAAAGGGACATATTAAACCTTCCGATTTTTTAATAAAATACGGGATTTTATGGAAAAAAAAACGGAACGGAGCGAATATGTATCGATTACCGACCGCTAAACGAGGTTATTATTAAAAATCGGTATCCTATGCTTTTTATCGACGAGCTGCGCGATAAGCTCGGCAAAGCCCAATATTTTACGGTTTTAAATTTACGGAAAGCTTATAGCTTAATACGAATTAAGGAAGGTTAAAAGTGGTTTACGGCTTTTAAAACTAGGTTTGGATGCTATAAGTTTTTAATAATAACCTTCGGGCTTACTAACGCACCAGTTACGTTTTAAAGGATAATTAACTATATATTACGCGAATACTTTAACGTTTTCGTTTTTGCGTATTTAAATAATATCCTAATTTTTTCGGAAACGATGGAAAAGCATAATAAGCACGTATATAAAGTACTTTAAAAGCTGCTAAACGCAAAGCTTTTTATTAAACTAAAAAAGTGCGAATGGTATTCGCAAAAAGTCGCTTTTTTAAAGTTCGTAATCACATTTAAACAGGTTTGCATAAACCTTAAAAAGCTTAAAAAAGTTAAAAAATGGCTTATATTTAAAAACGTTACGAAAGTACGAGGGTTTTTAAAGTTTTTAAACTTTTACAAGCGGTTTATTCGTAATTATAGCAAAATCGTTATACCATTTACGAACCTTACTAAAAATAACTACCAGTTTTATTAGGGAAGGCAAAAACAAAAAGCTTTCGAGCAATTACGGGACGCCGTATTAAAAGAACTAATATTAGCATTCCCGGACTTAAAAAAACCCTTCGAGGTTAAAACCGACGCGTCGGATTACGCGATCGGCGGCCAACTTGGATAACGAAACGACCAAAAACGGTTGCACCCTTATGCGTTTTTTTCGCAAAAACTAAATGGATTTAAATTAAACTACCAAATCCACGATAAAAAACTTTTGGCAATTATCCGAATATTTAAAAAATGGCGATTATACCTTTATAAAGCAAAACATTAAGTTATAATGTATATAAACCACAAAAACTTAACACATTTTACTATAAGCAAAAATTTAAACAAACGGCAAATCCGTTAAAACGAGTTTTTACAAAATTATAACGTTCGGATCGAGTACCGAAAAGGGTCGGAAAACGGCCGAGCGGACGTTTTAAGCTAACAACCGGACCATTAGGTTGCAATACCTAAAAAAACATAAATAATCCTAGCAAAAGGACCAAACGGATTTTTAATCCCGGTATAAAGGATTTTCGCTAAAACGGTTTAATAGGGAAAAGTTTAAACCCTAAAAAAAATTTAACAAATTTACGGCCAGCTGGCACACGGCCACTAAGGCGTAAAAAAAACGTGGAAACGGCTATAATAATACCACGGGTTCGCAAAAACCCGAGCCGAAGTACAGGACGTAATAAAGGATTGCGAAAGTTGTGCTAAAAACAAAGCCAATAAGCACAAACCGTACGGGTTGTTGCAACCTTTACTAGCACCGAATAAAGTATAGCAGGAAATTACTATAGATTTTGTTATTAAATTTCCCCAATTTAAAAAACCGTTAACTGGAGTAAAGTATAATAATATATTAGTAATAGTGGATAGGTTTACTAAGTACGCCTTATTTTTACCATATAAAAAAAGCAGCGACGTTACGGAACTAGCGTACGTTTTTATTAAGCATGTAATAGCGGAATACGGCACGCCAAACCGCTTAATTACGGATAAAAACAAGCTATTTACAAGTAAATTTTGGAAAGGGTTTATAAGCAGGCTAAAAGCAAAGCACTTTTTATTTATAACTTACCACCTTTAAACAAATAAATAAACGGAACGGACGAACTAAACCATAAAGTAATATTTACGTTATTACGTTAATTACAAACAAAACGATTGGATATAATTACTCTTTATGGCTTAATTCGCTTATAATAGCTTAATTTATAAAAGCATAGAAATTACACCGTTTTATGCGAATTATAGGTTTACGTTTATAACGTATAAGGAACCTAGGGCAGAAAAACATGCCCTAATAGCGGAAATACAAGTAACGAAGCTTATTAAACTGCATAAACACTTCCAAATAAAGCTAAAAAAGCTACGGTACCGCATAGCTATTTAAGCAAACAAAAAAAGGATCGAAAAACCGACTTTTAAAAAAAGGATAGCGTTTATTTTTTTCGACGGAATATTAAAACGAAACGACCAAACGATAAGTTAAACTATAAAAAATTGGAACCGTTTAAAGTATTAAAAAAGGTTTCGAACGTAAACTATAAACTTTAACTACCACTAACTATAAAATCCCACCCGGTTTTTTATATTTCCCTACTTAAACTAGCGTTACTAAACTTTAAAAGCGACGAGTTAATGGAAATCGACTTAAAACAAAAGTACGAAATTAAAGGAATTTTGGATTACAAACCAAAAAATAAACCCAAAAAGTACCTAATTAAATAGAAAGGGTATGGTTACGAAAAAAACACGTGGGAAAAAAAAACCAACCTCGAAAACTGCCAAAAAGCTTTATAAAAGTATCGGCAAAAACTTTTAAACGAAAGTTAGCAAAGGTAAAAAGGCGGGCCGCTTACCGCAGCCGTTTATACATACGCCGGCCGTGCCCCGTGCGTATAAACGGCCGTGGTAGGAAAAACCCTAACTTAGCCAAAAATCGAACTTAAAACTTCCGATTAAAAGGTAAAAAGTGTTACCATTACACCACTGGGTTAAGGGAAAAATACACTTACCAAAACCAAATAGGGCAAAAAAGTTTGCACCGAACGGTTAGCAAAAAAAAAAAAAAGTAAAGGTTCGACGAGCTCCGAAGCAAGCCCGAAAACTCGTCGACCTTTACGGTCGTGCCGGGATTCGAACCCGAAACCTCGGCAAAAAAACCAAAGCCACGCTTAATACGCTACAAAACCCAAGGAAATTATTAAAAGGAGTTACAATTTACCCCGGTTAAAAAGAGCAAGCAGGTCCAAGTTAAGATTAACCCCGGACACTTGCCAGTCGAAAAGAACGGAAGGAGCCACAAAGGACTCGGAGTGCGAGGCAGCCTAGCGAGCCGCCTGGTCGGCTTCCTCCCGCTTAATACGCTCCAATTCCTCCACCGAGTTAATACCGCGACGCACCGCGCGCATTATCTTTTCCAGCCACATTCGTTTTTGCTTCCGAAAACGAAGGACTTTCTCCTCCGCCTTTTCCAGCTTAACTTTAAGCTTGGAATGCTAAGTGACGATATTCCAAAGCTCGAAAGGAAAAGGCTTTAGGATATCGCACCCCGAGCGATTAATCCGAAAACATTCCACGCACCGAAACGAGTCCTAAAGAAAAGCGTCGCACTTTTCACGCTTTAGGACGTCGTAATAGTACGAACAGGAAGGCATTTCGTAGCAATTAAAAAGGACAACCGCTAAAAGCTTTTTACAACTAACGGTTTTCTTTGCGAAAGGACGTTTTCGCACCCGACCGGACATCCTGTTAAAGTAAAAGGGGATGGGAAATGGTAAGGAAAAAAAATACTTACCATTAACAAAAAGCGGGGCGATAAAGCGTGGCTAAAAGGATTTAGCCTAAAAGGGGAAACCTAATGTTACGACCAGCATGCAGGCCCCCAAAACAGCAAGGCAGGAAGGGACTTTAAAGTGGTGCCTCCGCCCCACCCTAGTCACGTGGGGTTACGTGGACCAAAAGGGATTTGTGGATTTATAGCAAAGCAATAAATCCAAAGCGGGATTTGTGGATTTGTAATGAAGCAACAAATCCAAAAGGGATTTGTAAATTTGTAATAAAACCACAAATCCAACCCAACGCAAGGCAAAAGGCAGCGTGTATATAAAGGATGGATTCCCTACTGTTTTAAATAGCTTTAATTAAGGCTTCGGCATTAATTAACCTAAGTTAGCTCCCAAGCATCCTTTGGGGCAAGCAATTAAATCGTCCTTTTAAGTTACGTAATCCCCTGTTATTAGCACTAGCGATACTGTTCTCCCCACCCCCGAGGTGCCCTACTTTAGGAGCAAACCCCTAATTGTAACAACGTGGGGGTTTTACGGGAATTGTGCGGTTTTTTGGGTAGCCTTTTGCTATAACGGGTTTTTTTGTAAATCGTTTTCCGCTGTAAACTTACGGAGAATTTTGCGGCTTAATGCTTCCGCTTTATCGCTTAGGGCTATTATAACCTCCCCGTCGATATTTAACGGGGGAAGCCGTATAGCGGGTGTAAATTTATGCCACTTTACAGCACGGTATAGCGCTTTCGAAAAATCCACTTTTTTTTAACACGTTGGCTTAATGCTGTTTTTAGCCGTCCGAACCGTTGCTTTTAAAGCACGGGCTTCGGCCGTAAAAGGCCCGCCGTTTTTCATAGCTTTTGCAAAGTCCGTCGTTAAGCGTTAACGCACTTTTCGTTCCACCAAAATTAGCCTTTTCTTTTAGCTTTAAACCCTCGGCCGAAAGCTATTAACTGTTACGACCGTGCCCGGAAAAAGGGTGCGGGGTGATTAAAACAGGTGGGAAGGCCAAAGCGGCCCACCTTAGGACTTAAGTCACGTAATAATCGCAAAATATATTAGCTAAAACATAACTAACATATCCAGCGAGGATATGTTAGCTATAAACATAGCTAACATTTAACGGGGATATGTTAGCTATAAACATAGCGGGGATATGTTAGCTATAAACATAGCCAACATATCCAAAAAGCTGCGGGGTAAGCAGCGTGTATATAAAGGATGGATTTCCTACTGTTTTAAATAGCTTTAACTAAGGCTTCGGCATTAGTTAACCTAAGTTAGCTCCTAAACATCCCTTAAGGCAAACAATTAAATCGTCCTTTTAAATTACGTGTTCCCTTATTAACCAAATTTAAAATATTATCCTTTCCACCTTTAAAGTGCCCTACTTTAAAAGCAAACCCCTAATTATAACATTTTAACTAATTTTATTTAGTACTTCGTTAAAAGAAAACAATGCAACCATAGCAAACAGCAGTAAAAAGCCTAAGGAAAAAAAAAACCACGGTTTTTACCTTTAACGGTGTTAAATACGACTTTAACGAAGCCGCTAACACGGCTAACCTTTTTAAACTTATAACGGTTAAAATCGCCAAAAGCTAGGATAAGGTAAAGCAATTTACTACGAAGTTAGCGTCCTTTAAAGCACTTATCGCAATTCGAGCGTATAAGTTCCCGTTCCCGGACTTTTACGAAAGGGAAAACGGCAAACTTAAAACGTTTTTTACCAAATGCAAAAGCTATTTTAAATTTTACGAATAGCAGTTCGTAAACGAGGAACAAAAGGTTACCTATGCTACTACTAGGCTAAACGGCAAAGTGAAAAAATGGTTCCAACTAACCTAAAGCGATTACCTTAAAAGGTATAAAAGTAGCTAAAAAGCCACCAAACTTATTTTCGCCAATTTCGAAACCTTCGGAAAAAAAGTCGGAAAAGTGTTCGAAATAATCGACGAAACCCAAATCGCCGAAAGAAATTTGCTGGCCTTTAAACAGCGAAGGTTTACGGCCAAATACGCAGCGGACTTTTAACGAATTAGCATTAAGCTTAGCTAAAGCGATACCACGTTAATGCTGCACTTTTATAACGGATTGCGCGAGGATATAAAAAACAAACTCGCGAAGCAAAATCGCCCCGAGTTTTTCACGGATTACGTTTAAAACGCGGTCCGCATTAACGATAAACTATACGAACGATAATAGGAAAAAAAAGGCTATAAATAAAAGAGAGTGGTGCAAACCAAAGCTAACCAAAAAAAGGCCAAATAACAACCTATTACGGTTTACAAAACGCATTTAGGTTTTATAAACCTTAATACGGGAGCCGCTTACTAGTAACAAAGGTAATAAAAAAAAACAAAAGCAAAACCCGAAAAACGGGAAATGCTTTAAATGCGGCTAAACCGGCCACATTAAAGCGAACTGCTTTTAACGGGATAATAACCGCTAGGTAACCAGCTTGCAGCGAATATAAAAAAGCCCGACGCAAAAAAAACTATACCCCGGGCTAATATTTAGCTAAACGCATTACTACGACGAACTATGTGCTATATACCAGTTCGATAAGGAAATTACCGGATAGTACTTTCGAAAACCTCGAAACGTTTATATGCTTAAAGCCATTAAGCTTAAGTACGATAACGAAGAGGAGCAAAGCGTTACTTCCAGGTTTACGAGCTTAAAAAGGGAAAACGACGCCGTTTTTCGTAAAGCCTAAAAAGGGACAGCCTTAGCAAGTGGTTCGGAGGAAGGAAAAGCCCGAAAAAAGCCTTTAAGCTAAACACACCTTTTTCGAAAGTCGAAGGATTCCGACACCGATACCGAGATAAACCGAAACGGTTAAACTTTCGAAATAGCTAAGTTTTAAAAACGAGCAAAAGGCCTAAACGGTACAACCTTTATACTTATAATCCGCGAAAGTTAGGCAAACTGGAAAGGCTAGCGCGCCTTTACACCCCTCGACGTTTCGGAGTGTTTTTAAAACGTTAGGGTTTTAAAATACCTAAATGGCCCGTTATATTACGCCACCCTAACGAACGAAAACAATGGCCAACCTTTATCGTAGTTTAATAACCAGCAAAAAGTTAAGTATGCTAGCTACAAGTTCGACGAAGCAAACGAGCTAAAACAAGCTGCGCTAATACCCGAGGACCACCTTAGCATCGATATAAAGCACCCCGGACATTTGTACTTTTTTTAAGCAAAATGTATTTACGGAAAGTGCAAATTCCACTTATAACCCAAGTTTAAGTACGATTTCTTTTTACGAAAATTAAAAAGCAAGCCAAAAGTTAAGCCCTGTTTAGCATTCCAATTGCCACGGTGGGAGCTAACCCGAATCGACAGGTTTACCGCAATTTTTAAACCCAATAAACGATACCCAATGCTATGTGTTACTAAAACACTCGATTAGGAAAAGTGCGAAATTGTGAAATGCAAAAAGCATATAACACAAAAAGCGAAAGCTTAGCATTAGGGAATTACACGAGCGTACGTCCCGTTCGATCCGAACCGAAAAACGAACGTACGGTACTCGTTCCCTTTACTAAAAAACTAAGTACACTACCCCACAAAATGGGAAAAAAAAAACCGATAAAAACCCTCGTAATAGCAAAATCGAGTTAACCATACGACTTACTAACATTCCGAATGGAATATTAAAGGAAAAAGGTTAAAGTGATAATCGATTACGAAGCATAAAGCGATTATATATCGCTATAAGCGGTTAAACGGTATAAAATCCTAACGAAACGGAAATACCAACCGTACCAATTAAAAACGGTCGAAAAAATACCCGTCGCTTATAATAAAAGATAAATCGACCAAAAAACACAGCCAATAACACTACGCACCCGGAATGGGGAAAACGTTACTATTATATTGGACAAGCTAAACATAAAAAAAGGAAATGTAATTTTCGAAATCTTTTAACTTAGGAAAAATAACTTAAAAATAAATTGGGCTACCGGCCAAATCCAATAGGGAAAGCCATAAATAACTAAAACAGTTTACTAACCGCGAACTTTAAACCGTAAGCATAGGAAGCAACGAAAGGAGGTTATAACGGTAATAGGATTTAGCAATTCACTTTTATATTTAGCATTAACGAATACGTAACTATCCAAAGCGGAAAGCAATTAAAACGACCAAATTAATATTAAAAAACGGTTCGCGAATGTTCTAAAGGAATACTACAAATACGAGAAATTGTTTCGGAAAAACCTAAAAACGGTACTTCCCGAATATAAACCGTTTAACCTAAAAATTAAACTTAAACCAAAATACAGCTTAAATACTAAAAGTTATACCAGCTTAGCCTTTAATAATAGGAGGTGCTAAAAAAAACAGTTGGAAAAAAACCTACGAAAAGGATATATTAAACCTTTCGACTTTCCAATAGGATACGGGATTTTATGGAAAAAAAAAAAAAACGGGACGGAGCGAATATGCATTAACTACCGACCGTTAAACGAAACTACGGTTAAAAATTAACATTTTTTACCTTTTATTAACGAGCTACGCGATAAGCTCGGCAAAGCCTAATACTTTACGGCTTTAAACCTACGGAAAACTTACAGCTTAATACGGATTAAGGAAGGCTAAAAGTGGTTTACGGCTTTTAAAATAAGGCTTAAATGCTACGAATCTTTGGTAATAACTTTCGGGTTTACTAACGCACTAACCACGTTTTAAAAGATAATTAACCATATGTTACGCGAAACTTTAACGTTTTGTCCTCGCGTACCTGGATAATATCCTAATTTTTTTAAAAACGATGGAAAAGCATAAGCAATACGTATATAAAGTGCTCCAAAAGCTGCTTAATGCAAAGCTCCTCGTTAAATTAGAAAAGTGCGAATGGCATTCGTAAAAAGTCGCTTTTTTATATTACCGCTAAAAAAGCATTTTGGCAAAACGAAAACATACGATTTTATTTGCAAGATTTATACGTGGCCGGGTTTTTAGCGAAACGTTAGCGCTTTTGTACGAGGATGCTATTTTTGCAAAATGGTTAAAAAAGGGAAAGGCCTATTAAGCGGCTTTTTAAAGCCCTTTCCGGTGCTATTCCGGCCGTAAGCAAATATTTCCATAGATTTTATCGGGCTATTGCCGAAGTGCAAACGGAACGGCGTTATACACGAAAACGTTTTAGTAATAATCGACCGATTAATAAAAATGAAATATTATATCCTTATCGGCGCTATAAATGCAAGCGTTTTAGTAAACGCTTTCGTTTCGTCGGTTTATCGCTATTACGGAACCCTAAACTAAACATTATTATATCTAATAAAAGCACCCAGTTTATATCGGCTTTTTAGAAAAAACTATTAAAACATTTGGGAATCGCCTTTCGCTATTCGTTATTATACCACCCGGAATTTAATAGCCAAACGGAAATCGTTAACGCATATATGGAATAATACTTTCGAGCATTTTGCTCGTTTTACTAAAACGATTAGGTAAATTGGCTGTTAATTAAAAAGTTTACTAATAATAACTAAATGTTAAAAACCACGCACGTTACCCTTTTTTTCGCCAATTATAAATGGCACCCGCATATAAGGACGAAACCGAAAATAAAACGAAAAAACGGTAATACGCTAGCAATTTAACGTAAAATTTATAACGCTATTATAATCGCGAACCGCATCGAAAAGGTTTTCGAATTTGTTAAAACATTAGCGGAAATATCGAAGGAACGTTACGTGAAAGCGGCGAATCGCTATCGCTAAAACGCGGGCACGTTTAAAATCGGCGATCGAATATAGGTAAATACGAAATACATAGCGTTTTTAGGCCTTATTTTTAAGCTTAGCGATAAATAGGTGGGCCCGTTCCACGTAACGAAGGTTTACCCACGCGTTTTTGCAATTTAACTGCCCGCGAAATATAAAAATTTCCCCGTTTTCCATATATTTTTAATCGCGCGGGAAAAGTTAAAGCTGCCCGGGTAGGATTAAATTAATAAGCAATACGCGGGGAAAGCAAATGGCTTAAAATTAGCGAAGCACTTAAGCGAGGATAACGAAAGCACGGGGGCCCGATAATACTTCGATTGCATTTTAAATTTTAAAAGCACGCCGAAAAACCTGCATTATAAAGTTAAATAAGCAGCACTATACGCGCCCATATGGCAGTTATCGCGGGATTTAAAAAGCGCGAACGACAAAATCCAAAAGTTCCACAAACGCTACCCGTATAAGCCGGGGCTACCGTTATAATAATAGCCATTAGCAGCAATTTAAGCGCAAAACGGCGCACGCCCGGCTTCGCATAACGTTTTAAAACGGAACAGCTATTTAAAAAACCAAAAGGCAGGCTAAAGAAAAACACCGCAATTCCAATTCCCTAATTTAACTAAATTATTATAAAAAAAAACGCTAATAAATAGCGCTAAAACAAAAGAAAGCAAACGAAATTAAAACGAAACTATATTACCATACCGGGATAAACATAATCCTATATTATTACCATATGCCATTATTAATATCGGCCAAAACGTTACCGTTTTTAACGTTAACCCGGCTATTAGCCGTAACGTTACCACCGTTACCCTTAGGTTCCGCTTTTTTAAAGCCGGCGAAAAAGGATTTACTAGCGTTAGAATTGGAAAGGGAGTTATCCGATATATGGTTACGATCCGGGAAAGTAATACCATAAACCACCCTTTCGTTTTCGATTCGCCAAATGTCCGTTAACGGAAGGCTGGCGAAAAACGCGCGAGTTTCTTTTATAATATTATTACTAACGCGATCGATAAAGTTATGCGCGGTTTTATAGCGCATGCTATACATAATATTATTACGACGGACAATAATTCGCGTAACGCTTTAGGAACGACGGAACGTTTCCGCGTTATAGCTATCCCACTTTTCGTAAAAGATGTTAATAAAACGACGAAAAGTAAGCCCTTACAAACGGCTACAGTTGTTAATGTTATAAAAGCGGGCTTATACGAATATAGCGTTAATATTATAACGTTAAAATAACGGAATTATAAGTTACGTAAAGGCATTATAACTATACTTAGCGGAGCGACTGCTAATCGACGCGGCGACCAAAGCGCTCGCCCGGCGGGATAAAAAAGTTGGCCTATTCGCGCGCTTTAACGAAAGCGGTAACAAGCTTGCGCTTAATGCGCTTTTATTGCAAGGAAATAAAAGCGGTTAACGTTAGCGATCGTTTAAAAAAACCATAAAAAACCACTAATATTACGGCCTTTTTTCGGGCTATTCGCACCACGCTGTTTATCGTTTTAAAAGTTGGCGCGAACGAACGCGTTAAACAGCAAGTATATCGCTTTAAACACGGCATTAAAACGCCGTAAATTAAACAACGTATAATTGTTAAAGTCGGCATTAGCAACGTTATTACCATCGTCCACGTGCTCGGCGGCGTTTTAACGGTAAAGCTCTTAGTGGTAAGTGGTAGCGCGATAAAAAAAACTTGCTAAAAGCCCAAAAGCGGACGAGGTTTTTTAAATCGCTACGAAAAAACGGCGATAATTAGCCAAAAACATGTTAGCAAAAAACTAGGGGAATAAGGGCGATAATACGTATTTCGCAATAAAGCTTATTACGGATATCGCATTAATCGCAAAAATCCGATTAAGCCGATTTGCGGCCAGCGTTCGTAAAATGGCACGTTATTTTAAACGCTTTAACCATTTGCTCGAATAACGGCGTAACGCGGGCGAAAACCAAAGTGCGTATGCGCTTTAAGGCGGTTCGTATGCAAAAAATGCAGGTGCGCGTGGTAAAAGCGGCACCGCGGCCGAATATTTTACCGGGGTGAAAAAAAACGAAAGCCATTATAACAATAGCGAAAGCGCGGCGAAAGGCGAAACGGGTGCGCGGGAATAAAAAAAGCTTAATAAAAAAGCTTGCGCGCGTAAAAGCGTTAACGATAAAACGGCGCGAAACTAAAGGAAAAGCGGTAAAAGTATAAGGTTACGACGTTATTATTATCGCTAATTAAAAATTTGTTAAAGCGCGACGAAAACGGAGCAAAGCAAATGGAAAAAAAAAAGAAACGTAACGAAAGCCTAGCGAAAAAACGGGGGGATAACGAATAAAAGCATAACGCAAGCGGGTATAAAAACTTAACGAAAAGGGAAAAAGCGATATAACCGAACGCGACCCGCGATTAAAAGCGAAATAAAAACGGAGCTGGGAACGGGGTAAAAAAAAGGTAAAAAGGAAGTGAAAATTCGGCGTAAAAGCACCGAAAAATTAGCATAGCGCGTTTAAAATGGTTGCGAAACCTTTACAACCATACGTAACTACCATTAAATTTGCAATTAAGGATAATTGCGGTTTTAAGTTGGGGTATTATTACGAAACGAGCCCTAGCCCACGCTTAAACCACTATTAAATTTGTATATAAATTGCCTCTCGTTACCAAATAGCTAAAAGACTTTTCTCTTTTTTCCTCGCGTAATAACAGTTTTTTTATACAAGATTTAAATGTTGCATTATAACATTGATAAATCGAAAATTTAATAAAATTACACGTTAACCACGTAATTAAAATCGAATTCCTTTCGGCGTTTAAAGCGGCATTTTTTAACTTTATAACTAAAAAAACATTCGAAAAGGCTTTCGAAAAGCTGGCTTTGCTTTTTTAATCCGGAATCGGTTTTAAAAAAGCTGGATGTAAAGCTACGAATTTTAACTCCCCCGAGGGAGCTTTTAAATAACGTTAAACTTTGGACTTTTAAAACGCTTTAAACAGTTAAAAACGCAACTTCGCAATCCGAATACATTAAAATTCGAATTTCCATTTACTAAAGCAGTTTTCCGTTACCTATGCTAACGGTTGTAAACCAATTAACGAAAAGGGCTAAAGCAATTATGCATCGGGTTAACCTTTTAGGAAAAAAGTGCTTTAAACTACGAAAAACGAACGAAGCGCTAAGCAAACGCCGGAAAGCCAAAAAAAAACACATGTTCGATAAGGAGGGTTATATATTGTTAAAAAAATACGAAATGTTTTAAACTAGTAGGACCTAAATGGGCAGCTATAGCAAAAAATGCGCGATTATGGGGGTTAAAAAAGGAGGGCGACGACGATTCGTCGGCGATGTGGCACGTGCGGTAAAACCGGACATAATGCGCGCACTTGCTAAAAGGAAGTAAAAACGTCCGATGTATACAATTCCGAGTAGTTTAAATGAATTCCTGGCGTTGTTAAGTTAGCATGCGCGTCGATTAACTGGAGGTTAGGTGTGGGTGTGGCATATATTAAATGTGGCACACATTGGTGGATTACGTTACTAGTAATAATGAATAAGCTTATTAAATACGCTTTATTCTTATTATATAAAAAAAGTAGCGACGTTATAAAACTAGCGTACGTTTTTATTAAACACGTAATAATGGAATACGGCACGTTAAACCGTTTAATTACGAATAGGAATAAGCCGTTTATAAGTAAGTTTTGTAAAAGGCTTATAAATAGGTTAAAAGTTAAACACTTTTTATTTACAATTTACCATTTTTAAATAAATGGACAAACGAAACGAACGAATTAAATTATAAAGCAATATTTACGTTATTACCTTAATTATAAACAAAACGATTAAGTATAATTACTTTTTATAACGCACTTCGTTTATAACAGCTTAGTTTATAAAAGCACAAAAACTATACCGTTTTATACGAATTACGGGTTTACGTTTACAGCGTATAAGGAATTTAAAGCAGGAAAACATGCTTTAACAGCGGAAATACAAATAACGAAGTTTATTAAATTGCATAAACACTTTTAAACAAAGCTAAAAAAAAAACTACGGCACCGTATAACTACTTAAACGAATAAAAAAAATCGAAAAATCGACTTTTAAAAAAGGAAATAGCGTTTATCTTTTTTAACGCAATATTAAAACAAAACGACTAAGCGATAAATTAAACCATAAAAAACTAAAACCTTTTAAAATGTTAAAAAAAAGTTTCGAACGTACATTACAAACTTCGATTACCATTAACTATAAAAGTACACCCGGTTTTTTATATTTCCCTATTTAAATTAGCGTTATTAAGCTTTAAAAACGACGAGTTAATAAAATTAACGTAAAACAAAAGTACGAAATCGAATTTTTTTTGGATTATAAGTTAAAATATAGGCCTAAAAAGTACTTAATTAAATAGAAAAAGTACGGCTACGAAAAAAATACGTGGGAAAAAGGAACGAATTTAAAAAATTGCTAAAAAGCTTTATAAAAGTATCGGAAAAAACGACTACAAAAAGGTTAGCTAATCTTTTCGGCTTAGTTAAAAGTCGAACCCGGAACTTGTAAAATGGGTGTTATAAGTGGTACCGTTTACCATTGGGTTAAAAAGTGCAGCATTTACCGGAACCAAATAAAGCAAAAAGGTTTATTACGAACGGTTAAAAAAAGCACCATTATAACGGTACTATCGGTTAATGATAATATTATTATAATGGACGAACTTGTTAAAAGTTAAACTTACAACTTCGGCGGAAAAAACCAAAGCCGCACCCAATGTGCCACGGGTTTTATAAAAGCATTAGGAAAAAGAACGGCTTACCGGAGTTAAAAAGGGCAAATAAATCCAGGTTAACCCCGAACGTTTGCTAATTAAAAAGAACGGCAAAAGCTACGAGTGGTTTAAACTGCGAAGTAGCTTAGCGAGCTTTCCGATCGGCTTCCTCCCGCTCGACAAGCTTTAATTCCTTTACAGCGTTAATATTTCGACGGATCGCACGCATTTTTCTTTTAAATCACACTTTTTTTTATTTCCGCAAACGTTCGAGCTTATTATTTTAAAATACGACGTTCTTTTTCCACCGTTTTAATTTTAGCTTTCATTTGCTGGTATTAAAGTCCGATAAAACGAAACTGTTTAAAAAAAAGGCTTAAAATGTCGCAACTCGAACGGTTCCGACCTAAACATTTCACGTACCGAAACGAGTCCTAAAAAAGCTTTACACCTTTTACGCTTTAAAACTTCGTAATAAAAAAAAAAAAGGCATTTTAACGGCAAAAAAAACAACCTAAGTAAGCAAATCTTTGCGCTAAAGGGTTTTTTTTGCAAAGGGACGTTTTTGCACCCGACTAAACATTTCGTTAATTAAAAAAAGGAAGGCAAATGGTAAAAAAGAAAAGTACTTACCAATTAACGAAAAGCGGGGCAGCAAAATACAGCCAAAAGTAATTTGGCTTAAAAAGGGAAACCTAATATTACGACCAGCATATAAACCCTAAAGTACAAAATGAAAAAGGCTTTAAATGGTGCCGCTACCCCACACCATTAAAAAATACGAAGGCACGTAACAGGCTTATTTAAACTGGATTTTTAAATTTTTAAACAAAGCTACAAATCCAAAGGGATTTTTGGATTTTTAAACAAAGCCACAAATCCAAAAAACACGAAATTAAAGCAAACGAGTATATAAAGCGATGGACTTCCTACTATTCTAAATAGCTTTAACTAAAACTTCGGCATTAATTAGCCTAAGTTAGCTCCCAAGCATCTCTTAGGGCAAGCAATTAAGTTGTCCTTTTAAGTTACGTGTTCCCCTTGTAACCAAACGTACCGATACTGTCCTAACCACCCCCGAGGTGCCTTACCCTAGTAAGTAAGTAAGTAAGTATATTTAACGTTAATAAGTTGGGATTTACTAATCCCTGCTTCCTAAAGGGCATATAACGTGCTAGCGCTACCTAAGCTAAACATTAAGCTACATGTTACTATCCGGCGGCTAGCAAAATTAAACCCGAAGGCGTGAGTGAGTGAGTGAGTAAGTATATTTAACGTCAGTAAGTCGGGATCTACCAGTCCCTGCCTCCCAAGGGGCATATGACGTGCTAGCGCTACCTAAGCTAAACATTAGGCTACATGTTGCTATCCGGCGGCTAGCAGAATTAAACCCGAAGGCACACGAAGGTCGGGCCGCGTTCCAGCGCTCCTTGTTAGTGACGGGCATCGGCGGTAGGCGTAATATATACGCCAGGGCGTTGTAAAGCGCTGCGGTGGTAGTAGTGCGTTCGCCGCGATATGCCGGTAAAGGGGTGGGCCGGGTTTTAGGCTGGAAGGTCCTCGGGACCCCCAGGGCCCGGCCGGAGGTGCGGGGGACCAACGAGCCTACTGTTAGTCCTGGTGGTACAAAGGAAAAAGGTAAAAGGTGTAGGAGAACAAGAAAAGATGTATGCGGGCTTTTAGGCCTTGTTGTTATCGTCCAGCGATAGTGTAATAATTGGTAGCTTCGGCGAACGAAGCAAAAAGGAAAGGCTTTTGAAGTAGCCGTTTCCAATATCCGGGCCTGTCGGAAGCCGGGAGGGGTCCGCTATAGGCCATTTATTTTCTGCCGTTTTAGCCAACCTGCAAAATACAGGGTGGGAAGGGGATTTGTTTCTTCCGCAGCGGCACGGGTTATCGTCTTCGTGCTGGAACTTTCGGTGGTACCAGTCGAAATCCCCGTGACCGGTGCGTGCGGCTATTAGCCGTTGCAGTACCCTCCGGTGCAGCTGCAACGCTTCGGCGTATGTTGTGGTGCCGGCGGGAGGCCTATAGCCTTATACCGATCCGGAAAGTTGTCCTTAAACCATGCGTTCCGGGCGTCCCGGGCCGTTTTCCGGGCTAAAGCCTTTACTCCGGCCACCGTTGGTTTAAAATGTTGGGGTATTGGCAGGGCCGATCCCAACTTTGCTTCGGCGTCTGCCTCTTCGTTTCCGGGGATTCCCATATGGCCCGGGGACCAGCGTACGTATACCTGGTGTTTATCCATAAGGCAATGGATTTCTTTAAAGGCCCCTTGTGAACTATCAGGGGCCGTGCTTAAACAGCCGTTGGCCGCCGAGGTGTTATCGAGGCACAAGTGGAAAGTGCAATTGCGGAAGCTCCAAACGGCTTTACGGAGGCCCATCCGGGCCCCTTCCGCCTCGCCGTCGAATACTTCCGCGGGATGCGCCAGCCGGCCGTGCCCGGAAAGTTTGCGTTGGCCGGCTTGGTATATTACCCAGCCGTATCCAACTGCTCCGTTCTCTGCTTTGGACCCGTCGCTATATATTATAACGTCGGTGGGGGGGGTGCAAAGCCACGCCGTAAATGCTTTAGCGGCTGCTTGCTTTTCTTGTATGGCCACCGTAAGCCCCGTATATTTATAAGGGAGGTAGGCCGGGCGGGTGCAAGCCGGAAGAAGTCCGGCCGTCCTTTGCAAGGAGGTTGCAAGCCTGCCGGGTAAGCCTGCCCTAGGCCCTCGGGCGTTAAGGCCGGCTTGGCCGCTGCGGCCAGGGGGTGTTCTTCCGGAACCGTATTTATACGGGCCGCAAAACGGAGGCGGGCTTGTTCCAAAAGCGCCTGGGCGCCTGGGATGCCGGATTCGTAATGCAATGCGTTTATCGGTGTGGTTTTCCAAGCTGGGACCACTGCCTTAAGGGACGCGGTTAAGGCTTTATCGACCGATCGATTAAATGGCCTTGGCGGATAATTTGCTGTTGTGCCGGCTTGTACGGGTGTGGTTTAGTTTTACCCCTATACCATACCTCGGCCCCGTATAAAGCCGTAGGGATTATAACCGTTGTGACGGCTTTGTAAACCGAATGTGCCGGTATCCCCCTATCGAATTCGTAAGCCTTCGGAGGTGGTTGGCAACGCTTTTGGGCTTTTGCAGCCCTGTTTTCCACGTGGGCTTTAAAATTAAGCCTTTGGTCGAAAAGGACCCCTAACCACCGTAAAGCTCCTGTAGCTTGTTGTATGGTAAGGCCCTCCGCCGTAACCGCTGGGGTTGTGGGATTTCTCCGTCTGGAAAAATGCATAAGCTCGCACTTCCCCGGGTCGAAAGCAACCTTATTAGCCCTGCCACCAACGTAGGATTTCCGTAACCGTAGCCCCTGCTTTACGGGAGCACTCCTCCGGAGTGCTACCCGTTACGCAAATGCCTATATCGTCCGCGTATCCGTACCTAATCGCTTTTGCTTTGGGTAGGATTTCGGCCATATAAAGCATAAATAGGACCGGTGACGCCGGTGACCCTTGGGGTAGCCCGCAGTCCGGGGAAAAAGGGGGTGCCGTGGCGTCCTCCAAACGCACTTTAACCACCCTGTTTCCTGCAAAAGATGATACCCATCGTACTAACGTTGGATCCCAGCCTTGGTTTAGAAGCCTTTGAAGGAGCCTCCGGCGAAGTACGGCGTCGAAAGCCCCTTGTACATCCATGGTAACGAGGGCGGCCGTTTTATGCTTTTGGAAGGCCCGTTCCACCTCGTGGGCCACGCATGCCGTTAAATCGATAGCGGCCTTTTTCGGGGTAGCCCCGGCGTGTTACGGGGCTATAAACCCGTGTTAAATGCGAAAGATGCCATCCGCGAAGCTACCAGCCGCTCCAGCCCTTTTTTTAAACACGGGAGTAAAGCTATCGAGCGGTAGGATTTTGGGTCCGTTAAATCCGTTTTATTCGGCTTTTTTAGCATAACCACTTCCGCTGTGCGGAAAAGGGCTAAGTGGTGCCCGGCCTTAAAGCAAGCCTCGAAAAAAGCCTTAACGTATTCCCTTATTGCCGGCCACGCCGCTATAAATAGCTTAACCGTTAGGGAATCGACGCCCGGGGCCGTGTTTGCCGTGCTAACGGTGCACTTCCGGCATTCCTCCAAAAGGACGTGGGGTCCCACGGGAATTGTGCGGTTCCTTAGGTAGCCCTTTGCTATAACGGGTTTTTTTATAGGTCGTCCTCCGCCGTAAACCTACGGAGGATTTTGCGGCCTAATACTTCCGTTTTATCCCTTAAAGCTATTATAACCTCCCCGTTAATATTTAACGGGGAAAGCCGTATAGCGGGTGTAAATTTATACCACTTTACAGCACGGTATAGCGCTTTCGGGAAATCCATTTCTTTTAGCACGCTGGCTTAATATTGTCGTTTAACCGTTCGAACCGTTGCTTTTAAAGCACGGGTTTCGGCCGTAAAAAGCCCGCCGTTTCCCATAGCTTTTGCAAATCCCGTTAAACGTTAACGCACTTTTCGTTCCATTAAAATCGGCCTTTTTTTTTAGCTTTAAACCCCCGGCCGAAAGCTATTAACGCATTTTTTAATAAGTTTGTTAATGCTTTGGCCGCTTTATTCAGGTGGTTCGTAATACCTGGGTTTGTAAATGGTGGCAAATTGCCGGCCCCCGTTATTACCGCGTTTGCGAAAAACGGTAGTTTATCGTTTGGTAGCGTAATACGCCAGCAGTTCGGAACGAAATTATTGCGGTTAGGAATTTCGATCCGTATCGAGCGGTGGTCCGAATCGGTTGCTAGCGAAAAGTCGATTTCCGCTATTGCAAAAGGGCGTTGGAAAAGGTAAAATCCAAAACGCCCCCGTCGTTATGCGTAGGTTAGCCTAGGTCGGTAAATAGGAAAAGGTTATAAGTATTAGCCTATTGGGCTATATCCTAACCCTTATTCCTATTACCTTTAACCGGATCCCACGTTGGGAACCTTGCGTTAAAATTTCCAGTTATAATGCATTTTGTCGTTAAGCGTTAACGTAGTAAAAGTTTAACGAGGGTTCCGAAGGGTCCCTTAAAAGCTTATATACGTTAACGAAGGTGCACCCGGCGACGGTAAGCTAAAAGATATCCCGGGTGTTACCTGCCGGCCGGTCCGCTACGAGCCGAAACCCCGGGTCCTCCGTACGTAAGTTATTACCCGAGGCTTGGTTTGGTAATCGTGCCAGCTATTTACCGAAGTAAATAGCTCGTATAACAGGTGGGTGCAAAGCATAAACTTTTTTTTCCACGCGTTAAAAGGCTTTTGCATTAGCATTATGTCGATATTTTAGCTTTAAAATAGTTGGAATAAAGTAGCCCCCGCTTCCCAGCTACGTCGAACGTTCGTTTAGGGGCGGTTAAAGCACGGCGTTCGGGGCGAAGCCCCGGGCGCCGGGCCTTATTGCCATGCGTTTGTTATATCCGGTTGGCTGCTGGCATACGTAAAAGCGGCGTTAATGTATTGGGGTTTGGCTTTAAGGTTGTTGGCCGGCGGTACCGTCGGTTTCCTTCGGGGTTTCCGGTTATTTCGATAGCCTTTTCGGGCTCGGAAAGTCCAGTTCCATATCCGCCAGTACTTCGTATTGGTTGTTAAAACTAACTTTAAGCCTTTTGCAAGGTGCCTTCCCTTGCCGGCCGTACGGGCCGCGCCCTTAGGCCAGCGGATTTGCCGGGCTTACCTCGGCAGCGTCGGTGGCAGCAGCGGCAGAACGGCGGCGGCGGCGGGGGTAACGGAAGCAGCGGCGTTACCGGTACCGGCCGCGGGATTGGCATTAGCGGTAACGGTTACAACGGAATTGTCCGTAGTAACCGCGGTTGCAGGAAGGGCGTTGGCGGTGGCGGCCGCGGCGGCCGCGGCGGTGGCGGCAGCGGCGGCTTCCACCTTTTTACCGCCGCCCGGTAGGCTTGTGCCCCTAATTTCCTAACCGCGCCTTTTTCCCCACGGGTTAAATGCTTTAGCACTCCGTTTACCCGTACAGGCTTTATAGGGCAGTTCGGGTGGTCGGCTGGGTACGGGCCCGAACAGTTTGCGCATTGCGGAAGGCCGTGCACGGCGATGCGTGCCGGCCGTCGTTTACTTTCCCGCACCGGAGCACCTATCGGCCCGGGCACAATTGCGAGCCACGTGAAAGCCGTGGCAGCCGGGGGTATGTTGCGTAACCGGCGGGTGTCGTTATACGCGGCGTGAAAAAAACGTAATCCCCAAAGCCTAAACCCGGTTACGCGCGTGTAAAAGGATATAATCCATAATATACGCTTTTAATAGCGCCGGCCCCGGAGGCTTAACGCTTACTGCTTTAGCCTTTTTTTCGACTTTCCCGGACCAGCTTTTCCGATACCGGGACGCTTTGTCCGAGGCCGTTCGTTAAGGACGTGGGGCATCCGGAAATCACGTAGTTAAACCAGATTTCGGGCTTTTCGATCCTTTCGGCGTTATATAAACGGCCTAATTCGGATCGATGCTGCAAAAGCCGGCTTTGGATATCCGCCGTTTTTTTTTTAGCACGAACCTAATAGGGGTTCGATAAGCTTCCGGGACGTCGGCTGTCGTAAACGGCAGGTCCTGCTATCGGCAAGGGCTTTGCGAATACTAAAGCCCGTTTGTTGGTTGGCCTAAGCCTGTTTTTCCTCCGGGATTTTAACAAAAACCCGGAAATCGGCTTTGGGCCGGGCGGGAGGCGGGGCTCCCGGGGTGCACGGTTTTTTAAAGCCTGTGCGGGTTGCTGGGGCTGCTGGAGCCCTGTTCGGGCCGCCGCCGCGTAAGTGGTCGGGGGCGGGCGTTGCGGGTTAAGCGCGTAAGGTTCCGGGGCCCGTAGGGTTTCTTTCCCTTTGGCCGGCGTTGGCAGGCCGAAAAGGGCTTGTTTGGCGTATTCGATAAAACAATCCTTCCAGCCGTTGGCTTCGGGGATTGCCTCCAGTGGGAGGGAAGCGATGCCGGCGTCGATAAGCGGGCGAGGGTTGTGCAAATTAAAGCCGTTTGCTGTTGCTTGCGGCTGTAACTCGCAACAATTTCCTCCGCGGCCGCCGCAGCCGACCCGAGGGGTGGGCGCGTAGGCCGGGGGTGGGAAGGGAGGGGAAAAGAAAGGAAAGGGGCACCTGTGCCGGTGCTGCCGTCGTGGGTGCCTTCCTGGCCCTGAACGGGCCCTGTTGGGTGTTGCGAATTCCGCAACGGGGACGGCGTGGTCGGGTGCGCTAACGCGCGGGGGGCCCGGGTGGCAGCGACGCGTTCCTCCGGGCCGTTGGGCCGACGAGGAGGGCGCGCGCCACCCTATTGGCCGAAGGGGGGGCTGTTGGCAACGGCATGTTGCCGTCGCCAGCGCCGTTGGCGGGCGTGGTTATTGGTGTTGGGTCGCTAATTGGCGGGTGTTAAGGATTTGTATGCAATTTGGCAGTGTGCACTAACAGCGCAATGCTAAAAATTGGGGAATTCGGCGCCCTCGGTGCCCTACCCTAAAAGCAGACCCGGATTGTAACACCAGGGTGCCCGGGGTGCACGGTTTTTTTAAGCTTTGTGCGGGTAGCTAAAGCTATTAAAAACCCGTACGGGCCGCGTTCACGTAAGTGGTCGGGGCCGGGCGTTATGTGCCAGGCGCGTTGTTGGGTTCAGGGGTTGCAAGGGCTTTTCCGTCCCCTAAAAAAGGGCTAGCTGGCCTAGCAGCGCTTTTTTCGCGTATTTTCAAAAAGCAAACTTTCCAGCCGTGCGCCTCGCGCGCCGTTTTAGGGGGTAGGGAGGCGATGCCGGCGTTTATCGATCAGGCCAACGTGGCGCAAATCAAGGCCGTTTGGCTTTGTTTGCGCGTAAAGCTCGCGATTATCTCTTCCACGGCCGCTGCGGCCGACCCGGGGGGAGGGCCCTTAGGCCGGGGGGAGGGGGGAGGGCGCTGTAGCGCGTGGGCGGCTTGGGGGGAGGGTAGGGCTGGGGCTAGGGAGGGGTGTCGTTGGGGTATAGGGTAGGGGGGGAAGGGAAAAGGGCACCTGTGTTGGTGCCGACGCCGTGGAGGTTTTCCTGGCCCTGTTTAGGCCTTGTCGGGTGTTGCGCGTTTCGCAACGGGGACGGCGTATTTGCGTGCGTGTGCGCTAAAAAGCGCGGGGGCCGGTGCGGCAGCGACGCGCTCTTTCGGGCCGAGGGGCCCTTAAGGAGAGCGTGCGCCACCCTGTTGGCTGAGGGGGGGCCGTTGGCAACGGCATGGTGCCGTCGCCAGCGCCGTTGGCAGGCGTTTGTTGGTATGGGTCGCTGGATTGGCGGGTGTTAAGGATCTGTATGCAATTTGACAGTGTGCACTAACAGCGCAATGCCAAGAATTGGTGGATTCGAGGAAGGTGGTTTAGCACACGAAACCAGTGGCACGATGAGAAGACGGAAGCTGGGTTTAAGCTTTCGGGATAAAAGTTGTGTTCTCGCTATGCGGACAGCACCGCGGGCTTTTTGGGGCGTTTTCGCCGCAGTCGCTCGCAGCAACGCTTGTCGATCTGCATAAAACTGCACAAATATATGCCACTCCAAAGCGGACACCTTTTTGGCGCGACGCTGCTCTGACCGCTCGCGCCATAGAAAACCGCCCACCCACCCTGGAGGCTAGCTTGCCGTTGGGCGACGACGGGGGCGGCGACGTGACGGTGGGGCGTGGCACCGCATGGCAGCCACGGCGACTGACGAGACGAGCGTCAGCTGCAGCCACCCGTGAATATTTGGTGTTTTTCTTCCTGCCTCATCTCTTGCTTCCCTGATTTTTTATCATTTCCCAATTATCATGCAGCCACAATCCGCCCTGGTGGTTATGCTCGCCGGGTACACAAACTGCAGATGTCAGCAGTCAAGCGGCAGCCGCCGGAGAGCCTCATCGTACGTTTATTTTTTCTCCCGATTTTCTTGCCCACCCTCCCCCTCCTCGTTCCTGAATCTAGTGTCGTCCCATCTCGGTCTGGTCCCACAGAGATGCCGGCCGCTTTTCGCCGAATCTCCGGGGAACTCTGTTGTGCAAGCGGCTGGCGCGGGAGCTTGCAGCGCCCCCCCCTTTTTTTTCTGTACCAAAGCCTGAAAAGGCAGGGACAGCCGGTTGGGGGATTCGTTCAAGCAATTAAAACATGTAATGCTTTCCTATTTTAAATCCCTGGGCGGTTAGGATTTGCGGGAAAGTTTGATCCTGAGGGCGGCATGCAGGTCGGGAAAAGAGGCACAGCGGACATGCAAACGGGGGCGTTCCTTAGCTGCCCCGTCGGCCGCTATTCTTAGCGCCATGCTTGTTCGTTGCATTTTGGCGGCGTGAGCCGATTGCTCCTCTCGAGCCGCAGATTCGGCTCTGCCAGCGGCAAGTGCGAAAACCCCTGCGGCGAAGTTGAAAGATGCTCCACCAATCGGCATCGAGGATTCTCACGACTTCCGACTCATCGGCGGATCGGGGCACATACCCGTTGCATATCAGACCATGGCCACCGCCGTCGTCGATAAAACCGGCAAATTCCTTATGCTGCTTTTTGAAAGGAAATTGTATTTTCTCGTGATTATTTCAGTGAATGGTAATGAGACGGAAAAGAAGTCGACAGTCATGTTTGTAAAGATCGCCGTGTCGGAAGCGTCACGCCATAAACAAGGATTTAAACCCATATTTGGAATTATTTACATTGCAACAGTCCTTTTGTCTGTAGGAAGAGATGCAAGGGTTACTTGGGCGGGTTAGGAATGGAAGTGATCATCATTGCGCAAATAGTGGCAAATCAACGGGAACGCCATGGTTATGATACTGCTGCTGGCCGGCAGGAAGAGCCCCAGAACGTGGTCATCAAATATGCCTAGCCAAATTTCTCGCCTGACACTTCCTTGCTAACGACACTCAGTCTTGGGGGCACAAGCCCGAAGAGTGGGGCGTCTGGCTGCTCTGCCATGATTCCACCACCTTCTCTGCATCTCTATGTTGCCTGCCAGGAGTTAATGATTGTATTGCCGCGTTACCAAAGCCCTCCCACACTTCATAATGCGCAAAAGGACGGCACGGCCCCGCATGGCGTGCCTAGCTCGATGACAAGGTGGCTTCGTCCAGGGAAACGAAGCCATGAGCCTGACTTGTCTTTTCTCGGGTATCCCTCCATGTGTGCTTGGGCAAAGCAGCCCCTAATGCTCGACATGTCGGCGAACCCTCCGGTGGTCTCAAGCGGTGCCACGTCAGGAGCCCGCCGGGGCGGAGCCAGGCAGGCGGCCAGCCATGGAAGTTGGCCGAAGGAGTCAAAAGTCCTGAAGATCGCTTCAACGCTCTTTCATTGGTACTTCACTGTTATCTTGTGGGACTGCGGTTGAATCTCGTCTTCCCTCAACTGGCAGTGATCGGCCAGGCCACGGTTGGCTGTGACCAAGGACAGGTTCCGACGACGACGACGCCGAGGGGCCAAAAGATGGATGGAGAAGAAAACATCTGCATGTCTGGTCGACGTCCGATGACGATCTTTATCTATCTCAGGAAGGAGCTGGGTGCAACAATATTTCCTTGTCCGAGAAAAATGGCGAGGGGGCGGGAGGGGGAAGGCCAGCTGAACACCGGGGCTCCTCGGCCAATGGTTCGATGAGCCCATAACGCCCGTGAGCCAGTTGGACTTCACCGGCTCAATCCCGCCTCCCCATCTCTCGCTTGGATGCCCGCATGGAGCCGAGAGGGAGGACACGGAGGCGAGGCGGCTGAGCAGCGACACCCGGGCACCATGGGATCGGGGATCGGGAAACTTGGAACAGCTGAGATGGCCCACAGCACTGTCTGCGTGGGGACAAGCCACGAGGGGCTGAGTTGTTTGCGTTGCAGTGCAGCAGAAATTAGCGTATGCGGGGAGTCATTCGTGGAGACGGGCTCATAGGAGGGCGTTCCGGGGCACGGAGACTGCTCTGGACATCGAGCGGGCCTAGACACGAGGTCCCGCTGGTAGGATTTTCTCCTGCTTCTACCGCTGCAGCCGGAGGTGACGCGGGGTTATCACGGGACGCCAGAATATTCTTCTGCATGCCTGGGGATCAGTAGCATGATGGCTTTTGGCATGGCCTCCTTTTTTCGGTCTTTTGGAGGGTGTCCCGTCTGCTTGGGTTCTTTGGGCACCTACATGGGCCATGATGTCGTCCAGGTCACCGAGGAGCAATATTTGTGGCTGCTCAAGTACAAACACGGGAAAAACGCACCGTCAATATTACGTGCCTGCCCGTTTTCTTGATTTCCCGCGCGGTCGGCGGCGTGTGGTGGTGTGGTCTGCTTCCCGAAGGAGGGCCGGAAAGGGGAAGGCGGAGGTAACGATGGAAAAGCACTTGGACAAGGTCGATTCATGTTTGCTTCGAGCGGCCCCTTCGGCAGTGGTTTGGGATGTTCGGCGAAATCTGGCTATGCCGGCATGGTTATGGAGAGGACCGGGAGCGTCGGGAGAGGATGGGTGACAGGTGTTTGTTGTTGTTTCTGGGCACGCTTCGCCACACCGGCTGTCGGTGAAGTGGATCTGTCAAACAGGTACTCGGGGGTACCTAGGCACTCGCAATATGTGCAATCCTACAGTATCTGGCTGACTTGTAGTTCGAACCTTTTACGCTTGCGCAAGACGTTCGCAATACCGGCGAGGGATTCTCCGTCAAAGCAAAACATGCGATCGATTTAGTGGTCGGTGACGGGGGTTAGGAGGACGGGCCAAGGAGACGGACAGGTAGCTGTCTGGGCGACGCAGGTTTGCGGGGAAAATATCAGCAATTTCAACCCGCCAGCCGGCCCCTCGACAGCTCGCAACATTAAATGATGCATCCACTACCCGTCTCGGGAAGGATCGACAGGCTTGCTCCAGTCGTATTTGATTGCTCGGTCCAGAGAGGTCCAGCCTAGGGGGGTGGGTTGGGTGTCGGGGACTTACCCGAACCGCTGGCCACGTCGCCTTGCAGGGTTTCCGCCGGACGGCCAGTGAGACGTGCATGGCCTAGGCCCATCCTCCTCAAGGAGCCAGGGGTAGAAGAAAAAATAAGAAAATGTCAGGCCGTGCATGCAGGAGGCGAGGAGGAAACGGAGGGTGGGTGGCCAGCTAAATTTCCGGAGGGGAAGGCCACAGCCATCGGGGCTGGCAGCGGGAGAAAGAGCGGAGAGCCAATGGGCGACCGGGAGGCCGTCTGAACAGGCTGCGTGCAGCTTCATATACGCGGCCGCACAGCTGTCCGAGGGCGCCAAGATTGTTGTGTCATGGGCCAAGAGACGTCATTTGAACGCCACAAGCTGGCTTCTACGAAAAATCTAGCGTACGGAGTCAGCGGTAGCCCCAACGGCCCGTTTTGCTAGCTCGCGTCGTCCTTGGCCCAGACTGGGGTCGAGTCCAGATCTGGCAGCGGCAGCACCCGCAGTCTAGGAAGAGAAAGGAGCAACTTTTTGACAGCGTGCTAGTAATTGGCGTCGGTGCTTTGCAGCAGGTGGGGCTTGCTAAGTCTGGAAAGTCCTGCCGAAATCACGCCCAGGTGCCGTGCCTCTCACCTGCACAGCCCGGGCGACGAGCAAAGGGTGATCGGCATCGAGCCGTGTCCAGAGCAAGGATCCTATTCTTAGCCCATCAATCGTGCCTCTCCATTTCCCCTCCTCTCCTGTTTAGCAAGGCACAGTTACCCGGTGATTTTCTCGGGCCTAAGTTAGACTGCCCTGCCCTTAGTTGACCTTGATAGAGCCCCAAGCGGCCAGCCACTGAGAGGCGGGAGCCGGGGTCCGGCGGAGCCACACGCACATCCATGACAGCCGACGAGTACCGCCGTCATCGCTCCCGTCTCCCGCCTCCCCCGTTCGGTAGAGATCGTCATCGTACGTCTCTCGCAACCGCCGCTGGACCGGGGAGCAGACTTCCTTCTGCCAAGGTTCCAAGTGGAAGTTGATGGCTTCTGGCCTCTGACTAGCCTGTGTGGACATCCCCGAGTTCGTAGCAAAGTGCCACGGTTGTACAGCGAGGCATGAACTATGTCATTGACTCCTTGGCGTGGCCGGCTCTCGGGCGTGTTCTCCTGGACAGGGGGAACGCCGTGCCAAGTCTTGTAGATGGTTGCTATACTGCTATACTCATGGGTGAGAGAAACGTATCTCCGCACCAGCTAAGGACTTTGGTCGGCGAACTTACCGCTGACGATCATTGCCTTTGTTGTCGATCGATTCGGTCACTCTGCCAGCATCACGACCATGCCTTGCAGTCCTCCTATTATTCCTGCCTCTTCGAAGGAGTATCCGCAGTGTCCTCAAACCGATTTTGCTGCGACTCTCCGTGTATAAATATGGCCTCGATTCCCTCGTTCTCCTCGACCTTTTTCTTGCTCCTCATCAGCACCCCCATCTCAGCTCTTCAAGTCTCCAGCCCACAGCACCAGCCTCAAAAGCACAACAGGTGCCCCTTTGAACCTCAGCTTCCCACTCCCAACAACCAAAATGCAGTTCAAGAACATCATCGTGGCCCTCTTCGCCGGCGCTGCTGTTGCTGCGCCCACTGGAGGCGGCTCCGACGGCGGCTCTGGCGGCTCCTACAAGCCTTGCTCCTCTCTCCTCTACAGCAACCCCCTGTGCTGCGCTACCGATGTCGGTGGGGTTCTGGGCCTCGACTGCAAGAATCGTGAGACAACCCCGGCTCCATAAAAAAAAAAAAAAATGGCGTGATAACCCTTTAGTTTTGCTAACTGCCCGCTACCCAACCCGGCAGTTCCCAAGTCGCCCGTCTCGGCCGCGGACTTCAAGGACGTCTGCTCCAAGGTGGTCGGAGGGCAGCAGCCAGCATGCTGCACCCTTCCTATTGTACGTGATTCTGTTGACGACACTGAGGGCAACATGCCGATGATCAAATCCTGTTACTAATCAAAGCATTATTTTGTGCCCACAGCTCGGTCAAGCCGTCCTTTGCACCCGCCCGGTTGGTGCCTAAGCAACTCGAAACTCCGCTACTTGTTTACCGAAGTCCAAGAACAACTGCTGCTACTTGCTGGATGACCTGAACGGGCCGATCGAATCTTGTTGGCCCCCCTGCCTTTGACAAGCGAGGTGCTGGTTTCCGCTGGTTGGGCTGCTAGCGAGGCCGCCACATCTCTTTTCCCTTTTAACTTTAATGTTATTTTCTTACTTCTCTTGATGCCGGCCGCTCAAACGACAATCCTTCTTGTGTTTTTGTTTCTAGTTTCTTGCGGGGTGTTTGGACTGCGCAGTACCTGGTTTCTCTTTATGAAAAAGAGGTGGATGCCGACTCGGTGCATTTCTACTGGCCACAGCGAATAGTTTGTTCTACATTCCATGGCTATTGTGGTTAGGTAGGCAGTTAGCAAGAATGCAAAGAGGACGTTGAAATCTTATGACACTTTCCGAACTGGTTCCATTCTAACAAATAGAAGGTTGATGATGCAGGTTAAAACCTCGGCTAGGGAAATGAATTTCCGGATAACCGCTGGTTACTTGAAAGCAAAGTGCAAAGGCTAGTTTTTAAACTATGCACGCCCTATAGTAAAAGAGAATGATACGATCTGGGGAGGGAAACGATATATACTGAAAGCGTTTAATCCAAGTTGCATTGCCATACTTGTGATTGCAACCAGACAATGGTCAAATATTATAATGAAACATTTACAGGGAGCGAGAGATTTATAAAAGATGAAACGAGCACCACTTATACGCTATCAAGTGATAAAATGACGTTGCGGTGTGGCACTCGAGTAGTTTGGGATAGGCTTCAGCTAATCATAGTACAATCAGTTTTGGTACAACCCTCTCTGCCCCTCATATACAGCGACCAGAGGAATGGCGAAGGGCCTCCCGTCCACGGCGGCTTGTGAGCGACAGTCATTCGGAGGACTGCTTTATTTCTTTAAATGCAGCGCCTCCTTAATTGTGTCCATCTTGGACTTGTGCTGGCCTTGACTTTGGCTGTTGCTCGTGTCTTGGCTTCCGAGGCCCGGGGTGGCTTCGGGGTTGGCCTCGCCGCGGTCGAGCTGGGCGTCGGGGTGGAGCTGCCAGAAGGGAAAGCATGTCAGCGACCTGTGCAAGTGCATGCAATCCGGTGGGTGGGATGCATCTAAGCCGAGATCGAGATGATATCCTGCGCCTGGCGCACCGACTTACCTTGTGCTCCTGAGCCTCGGTCGTCTCGATGAAGTCGTGGGCGTTGTCGGCCGCCTTGTCGGTGACGCCGGTTGGGTCGTGTGGCTTGGGCAAGTGGTGCTTTGTCATCTTGGTTAGCTGTCGGGAGTTCCCGGCGTTTGGAGTGGCAAGTGGTGATGTTTTGTTTTGTTGTTCTAGCGTGTAGCACTGTGTTGGCGTTTTGGCCTCGGCACGATGAAGAAGAGAAGGCACGGGCAGTCAGGGGAAGGAAGGGGGCAGCAGCCCATTGTTATATCCCCCAAAGAAAGCCAGCACGTGTGTAGAACCTTCCATTCTTCCGTCCGATCAATGCGTCCCGCCTCCCCCTCATTCTCGTGCTCGAGGGATGATGGTGGGCAGACGTCACAGATGCGACGGATGTCCAGACTGGTTTTGTTTTCTCCCCCGCGTTTGAGAGGGAAAGGGAGGGCGCACGAGAACCTTAAGCAGGTTGCAGATCAGCAGATTATCGTCCCCGTCATTCCGCATCACGAGATTTGCAGCGTACTGGACGCCGGCACGCCGGCAACCCTTCTTCGATGGCGTTACTGGGTGCAGTGGGTGCCGAAGAAAAGATGGGCGCCCAAAGTTTCCACAAACGTGAACTCTGCCGAAAATCATGCGACCCCCAAGCTGGAAAACGAGACGTTCCTATAGGACGGCCGTTCAAGCTGCACTGCATCCTTGCACATGCCTGGTGGGATCAGGGCCTGGGAGGCCGATACTGAGTGCGGGGTTCGCGCTGACGTAGTTGATGAGGGAGGCATGGAGCCCTGGTCGCCAGTGGGGAGCGAATGGCGAGATACGGACGGGGTTCCAGCGGCGACGACGCGGAGATGGCAGATGTTATTAAGCGTGCTTTTCCGGCGCCACCTGCAAGGGCTTTGGGATCATGGCCCAGACACGTAGCTACGCCACCTTCTCAACCTCACAGCATCTTCTAGCATGTGATTACGCCCGGCGAAGCAAGTAACCGCTGGAGGCTGCTGGGCAGTACGATTGTCTAGCACAGGCCTGACAGGACAGGCGCCGTCACCGGCCGATTGAACCCGAAAAAAGAAAACACCAAGATGCTTTTTCTTTGTGGGATGCGATGCCATCAGGTACAGTTTCAACGCGAATCGGGGGCAGCGGGAGGGATCGCCGCTGTTTTCCTCACTCGCCCCGGGCTCTTCGTACTCGGCGCTCCGCAGGTCGTCATCGCGAACCCCTATCGCCCCGTTATAGGGGTAAATCTCAGGCCCGTCATGGCGCCTCCGCGTCCATCTGACCGTCCACGTATACATCCGAGCCCCGAGGCCCCTCGACATTTTCCGGATGAGCTGTTTTTGGTATTGGAGACCCCTCTTGTAGCATACACCGGCCCTGCAGTTACAGTGGCAGGCCATATGGATGATGGACCCGCGCCACGTCATTTTCTCGATTGGGTTCCCGTCGGCGGAGAGATAGTGGTAACCGCCGTTGATGTTGGGGTTGAGCGGCAGCTGCCAGACGCGCGCGGCCCACTCCACAACCACCCCCATCTCCTTCCTGCGGTGCCCGTTGATGTCAAAGTCGATGGTGAGCGTCCTCAGCTCTGGGAGATTGACGAACTTGCGGCCCAGGGCCCCCGGAACTCGGCGTCGTTGTCTAGCAACCCGAAGCCCAGGCCAGGCGGCATCCAGGCAGGCCGCCCATTCGCGGAGCCCTGTCCGCCCTGCTCCAGCGCCTGCCCCAAGGTGAAGTCTTTGGAGAGCCGCATGGCCTCTTGCATGTCCTCTTGCGCACCGAAAGGGTTGATCACCAGCTCTGGGGCAAAACAGCCGTCCATCCCAGACTTGGGGATGGTGAAGCGGAGGTGCCGCAGCTTGAGGAACGGGGGCGGGTGGCGGTGCCCGAGCAGATAGTCGTCGCTCGGAAAGCCCGGGTGGCCAAAAATGCGTGCGCTCCGGAACCTCTGCTCCCACTCGACCCTTTCGCGCGACCACGAGTCCAAGGCTCTCCCTGCGAAGCCGGGTGGGTGCCAGCGCTCCGGGACAAACTCAATCGGGCCCGGCGGTTGAACGGGTGCCACGGACCCGCCCACCACCACCAGCAGCGCTCGCTCTGGAAGCAGTACGGGCGCGCCTCGACGAAGGCGCGGCGGCACGAGGCGAGCAGGCCGATGGACAGGACTGGGCGGCCACGGTAGCCGGGCCGGCACCATGACAGCTCTTCACCCTCAAAAGGCGATGTGCCATTGACCCGACGCAGCTCGTCGAGGTTAGCGGGAAGGTCCGAGTCCACATCGTCATCGTGGCCGCTCCGTATACGGAAATCGTGATCCCAGTAATCGTCCATGTAGTTTTTAAAGTGGTCCTCGGGTTTGGTGTTGTCGTTCTCCCTGCCGTAAATCAAGGTAGAGGGCGTCAAGGCATAGCGGAAGATTTCGAGGCGAATCTCGGGCGGGATCGTGCCGTTGAAGAGGGGCGAGCCCGCCTGAGGGTCGATCTCCCAGGAGTCTCAAGCAATTCGAGCGACCTGTGCATTTGCGCTGTTGTCGATGTGGGGGCCGGGCGGCGAGAGATTATTAAGGGATCTAGGCGCTGGACAGCGCTGTTGGCTGGACGTGTCAATGAAGTTGATGGAGTTGTGAGAATGGGTGTAGACTTGAATGCGTTCCCCGGGCGGGCTTCGTGTTTGTTCGTGGTCGAGGTGAATTGCAGACATGGGAGGCAGGCGGCACACTGGCATCCATGTGTGTTTGGCGTGCAGGAGAGGGATCCACACCGCAGCCAACTGGCCGTAGCGCGGGGCTCAAAAGCTGTATGTACTGGCATGGAGATATTGACTTTTTTTGCAGCACCGCCTGCTTCCACCAAGCCATTGGGTATTGGTTTCGAACCTGGGAGGTACCTACCAGGTGCCTACCTCTACCTAGGTGCTAGCTTGATCATCTTCCCTTTAGCACCCGCCCAGCGTAGCGTTTCAATCGTCACTCACACCAGTGCTCAGCCCGCCCAATTTCCATAATTAGGCAGGTCCGAGGAGGGAGGGCTGTTGGCTCAATCGTTGTATCAACGCACCCAATATCTTGGAACCTAACTAGATGTTGACTACATGCTGCCGCCGCCGGCCCGGTACCTCCGCCACCCAACGAGCCACACGGCTCAACCAACAGCCCACCCATTAGCCTAGAATAACGAACCACGAACTACTAGCGGGCGCCCCCCGCTACCTGTGCCCCTCAAGTGCGTTCATTTCACAGCCACTAGAACCAAAGGCGCAAAGCTAAGCAGGACATGATATCACAGCACTCCATGGAGCCAACACTGGTGCTGCGCCACTGTGTGAACTCTACCCGGCACGGGGATGCCTTTATTTATGCTCACTCAAAACAAAACCAACACGCGAAGGCTGGCAGCGCGGCTTACTAGGAATGTCAACCTGAGCCCGGGCTTTGGCGTACTGTACCTTACAAGCCAGGGAAGGTCTTGGAGGCCAGAGTAGGAGTTTGGTGGTGTCCCCAGCGGAACGGCGTTGGAGTAGGGGCAATGGGCTACAAGGCCAAGTCTTTAGCAGCTTGCGGAATCTTGAGGATATCTATATAGTAACCGTGTCCATGGCGCCCCCATTCCTCCGTTTACCGCCCGCCCCGCACACATCCACAGACTCCAAGCTCAAGGCCGACATCCTCAGTCAACCACCAACTAACAATATTTCCCCTAAATCCTCTCTATTCTTCAGTGCTCCTACTTTCGCCCTGCTTTCCAAGATGGCTAAAAGCCATCGCATTATCTTCGCTCTTTTATCACTCCTCACTATCCTCGTCCACTGTCTCCCTATAACGAGCCCAAACGAGCAGTACTCCGTCTCGCGCCTCCTCACCCGCGGTGACAAGAAGCCAACGTTCAAGGTCTGTGGCAAGTTTGGTACCCCAATTTTCAAATACCCCAGCTCGGGCAACCTTAAAAACCCCACGACATACGGACCTGTGCATTGGTCTTTTGACACGGACTTTGCGTTCGGCGCTTCCCCAGCTGCTCCAGCTCAGACAAGCTGGTACGCCAGCGAGCATATTCTGGAATACCAGCTCGTGTTTTCCAAACATGGATTTCTAGGGAAGATCCAAAAACTACCTGACCCTACCTCTACCTCTAGCCCTCGCGACCCATACGAGAAGAAGACCCTCACCGATCCGACCACGGGAAGCCCACTGCATTTTGCAACTTCATGCAAGCGACGTGGGGGACAACGTCCGCCATGACAGTGGGCCAGATTACAGGCACGCCCATGGAAATCCTCTCGCTCTCCTTTCCCAACGACAAGTATCACACAAGCGAGCTTGTGCTGTTGGATAAATTTACGAACGAGATCAAGGAAAAGTACGTATCCCCTGGTCCTGTTCTTGTCATACGCGTTTAAATTCAACTCATGAGAACCATGACTAACGATATTTTACGTTTTAGGATCTGGTCACCTGTGAAGAAGGGAATGAGGACCGAAAAGACTATGAACACATACATGAAGGACAAAGACTCGGCAGTGAAGGCATTTTTTGCCATCAAGCACACCATGCTCGCTCTCGAATATGTAAGTCACCCTTACAACTGTTTCAGACCCCCGCCTCTCTCCGCAAAGGCGCTGTATGATTTTTTTTGGACAAGTCAAAATATGCACTGGATGGCCATCACGAATCGCTAATCGGTTCCCACGACTGGCCTAGTCTGTCAACCCAGGTATCATCAAAATTTTCAACACCTAGGCATCACGCATATCTACGAACATGTAAGTTTCCGACCCTATTTCCCGCCCCGAATGGAGAGAGCTAATATGCACCCAGAGAAACGATCGAGGATATCATGGCGAAAGACAAGTCTCTCAAGTATCAAAAACAGGAATTTTCTACGGCATGGGAGAACATGCTCGTCGAACACTCTCAACGATCTCTTGCGAAAACGATAAGTGCGCACCCATATCTTTGCTCATCGTTGCCACCTTTTTGAATGAGCGTCTACTGACATGTTGCCTTGCGCGAATGACTTCAGGATGGCTAGAGGTGTGGGGTCCTAGATTTGTCAACAAGTGCAGGAAGCCAGGCACGCCGCAAATGACGCTCACACCGCAGGCGGACCTTGCGAAGATCCGAGCTGGGGATCCGATCCAGAGCGCGGCCGAGACGGAAGAGGACGATAACGAGGTCGCAGACCCGGTCGACGAAGTAATCAAGGACGGCATCCCAATCTGGGCCAAATCGCACCCGAAGTCACCCAATGTTCCAGCTACTCCCGCCAACCCTACGCGTGAGGGCAGAACCTTGTCCGCTGGCAGCACTGATGGAATTATCAGCGTGCCGCTGAACAATCCCTTCGAGGGCGAGAGGAAGAAGCAAGACCAGGACATTCGGGGGTCCGCCCAGGCTGGGAAGACAGGCCAAGGTACCGGCTCAGGGTCCGGACGAGGGGGCGCCTCGAATCCGACGCAGCTCGGGCAACCCGACGCAGCTCAGGATCCGAATTCGCCGCCGGAGCCGAGGAAGCCACAGGTTGGGGTGGACGATATTGAGAAAAAGTTGAAGGACATGAAGCTCGACGCCTACCCCGAGACGCCAAGCAAGCAGGGAGCTGCTGGAGTTCCGATGGACCGCGCCAATGAAAAAACGGCAGGGTTCCCTCCGACCGTGCAGCTTTTGGCTGAAAGTTTAGCCGAGGAGCTTACGCCGAAATTTATAACCGACATGTGTAACAGGTGGAAGGCTGCGGGCAAGTTTTACGGCTGGAATCCATCGGGCGGGGGCGGCGCTGGCGGCGCTGGCGGCAGCACCGGGGTCAGCACCGGGGTCAGCACCGGGGGCAGCACCAAGGGCGGCGTCGGCACCAAAGGCGGGAACAGTGGCAAAGGCGGCAGCAACATCAAGGGTGGCAGCGGTAGCAGCGGTAGCAGCGGCAGCGGCAACAACGGCGGAGGCGCCGCCGGAGGTGGGAGTGCCAAAGGTCAAACGCCTAAGCCCCCACCACCGAAGCAGGATAGGCCCGCGGACAACACTAGAAGCAAGAAGAAGGGTGGCAAACCGTGAGTGGGTTGGCACCACGGGTAGGGTTTGTGCGTGGGGTGACTTTCAGGCGAATCTCTTTTATTTGCAGGCGTTTTGGCGTATTTGGTTAGGTAGGACCTGGCAGGGTAGCGTTAGGCGTTGGATTGATCAGACGTGGGCCCGACGTTGAATAGAAATTTGCAGCTTGTATTTTTCCCACAGGGGCCCGGTTCCAGGCGCAAAACCCCATGACAGGAGCGGGAGAAAACGAGAGGACCTGACAGGCACTTCAGATCGCCTCCAATTTATCGGTGGAAGCCAGCCCAACATCAATATTTTATCATTGTGACGCGGGTAGGACCACGTCGATTGTTAAATGGTGGGGAACGAGGTTGCAGACGTCATGGATCTCGAGGGCGCGCCGATTTGTACTCCGACGCGCAAGGGAGTCGAGAGGAAGGCGCGACGACGGAAAAATGACATCACTTTGGTTCCTTTTAAATCCGATCGATTCGAGGGGGGAAAGGAAGCCTGGGTTTGCTGTGCGTCTTCGGAAGCCTACAAAATGTGGCTTAAATCTGCTCCTCTGTCTGTCTTTCGAGGTCCGATATCAGCAACAAAGATCTGTCGAGCATCGAGCTTGAAGCACCAAAGCATCACAGCCCTATTGACAGCAACGAGATCCATATCCACAGGCCCAGCCCCAAGAAAAATGTCGGCCCAGGGCGGAAAAGATGGCACCTTCCAGCCCATCAAGGAACCGCAGGCCCAGAACCCGCCGGGGTATGTTTGTTCATCGTCCCGGGCAAACAACCGTTCCCGCCCCGATACATCCGTTAGTTGACACCCAGTGATACAGACTCGAAAAGGACATGAAGCCCACCAGCGAGCCCACCAAGCTCGAAGGCAAGAACGAGTTCCAAGAGTACCGCGCGGCCGGCAAGCTGAAGGGCGTCAAGGCCCTCATCACGGGCGGAGAGTAAGCGCCCAGAGAGCCCGTTACCCATTATGCCGACATCACGTATCTGGTCCAGCGCAGGCGGCTAACACGGCACGCGCTCCCCCAGCTCTGGAATTGGCCGGTCAACCGCCGTCTTGTTCGCGCGCGAGGGCGCCGACGTCACCATCGTGTACCTGCCCGAGGAGGAGGACGCGCGCGAGACTAAGAGGCTGGTCGAGAAGGAGGGCCGCCAGTGCCTCCTCTTCGCGGGCAACCTGATGGACAACTCGACGTGCCAGAAGGCGGTGCAGGCGCACGTCGATAGGTTCGGCAAGATCCACGTGCTGGTCAACAACGCGTCCAAGCAGATCATGTGCGACAAGATCGAGGACATCGACCTGGACGACGTGCAGAGCACGTTCCGGAGCAATATCATCCAGATGTTCGCCGTCACCAAGTTCTCGGTCCCCCACATGGAGAAGGGAGGCTCCATCATCAACACGACGTCGACGGTGGCGTTCCGCGGCACGGGGTCCATGGTCGACTACGCCGCCACCAAGGGCGCCATCGCGTCCTTCACGTACGCGCTGTCCAAGCAGCTCATGCCGCGCGGCATCCGCGTTAATGCGGTCGCGCCGGGCCCCGTGCACACGCCGCTACAGCCGGCGTCGAGGCCGGCCGGGCAGATGGAGGGCTTTGGCGAGCAGTCTGGGCTCAGCCGCGTCGGGCAGCCGAGCGAGATCGCGCCGAGCTTTGTGTTCCTGGCGTCCAAGGATGCGACGCTGTACCACGGCCAGATCCTGCACGCGTATCCCCTGGGAGACTAGACGGCGCAGGGAGTTGGGCGGAAACCGAGGCCTGGGGTGGTGGGAAAAACACACCAACAACCTCGAGGAGAAAAGCAAGATCACTCCTTGAGGTTCGTGTTGAATGCCCGCCAGGCTTCTCCAAATTTTGGCGCCCCACTTGTTCTTGGCGGTCGCAGCCCTTGCCGCCCGAGGCTACAATTCCCTTGCGGGGTACCTATCCATTGTAATTAATTGAATGTGAAGCCATGACAAAAGATCAATAATCATCTGCTCCCGCATGGCCAGGTGCACCTACACAACACAAAAGATTTCCTGGTGAACGATAGGCTGTGCCCGTATTTTTTGGGCGCTGGCGGAGACAGCGAGCCGTGCGCTGCCCGGGGACCCGCAGAGCGGGGCCAGCTGGGCCTCGGTTTCCTGTCGGCAACTTTACACCGGCAGTTGGATTTCTTCTTTTCTGGGCCCTCCTCCTTCTCCTCAACCCCCTCACCACCAAATGCTGACGAACGGCCGTTGCCTCCTCTATCCCTCCACCCATTCCGCGGGCCTTGCCCGGTCTCGGCAAGAATGGGGCTCGGCACCTGCAGTAATGGCTGACCCCAGAGCTCGACTCCACGGGAGGGTTCGTGATAAGGACCAGAACGGTTTGTGGTTGGGCGGGCGACCCGGCTTGGACAGCCGCATGCACACCCCCATCTCCCAAGTCAGTCCCGTACCCCGCATGCGCTCCCCCCGTGGACTTCCTTCGCGTCTTGGGCGGCCCCAGCGTGCCCCCAGCTCCCCTTAGGGATGCGTGCCGACGTTGCATCCCCGAAAGTGGATAGCAGATAGCAGACGGGAAGAGCTTTTTGTTGGGTGGTGACCCGTCAGCCGGCCACAAAAACACCATGGCCGCGCTTCCCCCGTCCTGCGCCGCTGCTGTGCTGCTGCTCTCCGTCCTTGTTCCACTTGCCCGTCTAGGAGAGAGCTTAGTAGACTGCAGCTGGACGAGCAAGAGAAAAGTGCGCGGAGAGAGCTCCAAAGCCAGCTTCGACAGTCCATCATGAAGGCAGAGGAATCTCCGCAAGTGGCTGAGGCCGACCGAGCCTCGGCCAAAGATGTGGCCCTCGAGAAAGTCGGCAACGAGCACGGGGAGTTCGATCCGGCCATCGACAAGAGACTGGACCGCAAATTCGACCTGCACATTCTCCCCTTCTTGTTCGGCATCTGGTGAGCCTGCCGCTCTGTGTCCCCTGCCAGCTCCGCCAGAAAGCAAAGACAGCTAAACAGCATCGCCTCCGTCCAGGCTCTTCTCCTTCATCGACCGCAGCAACATCGGCAACGCCAAGATCGACGGCCTGACCACGGACCTGCGCATCGAGACAGGCACCGACTTCAACGTCGCGCTCCTCGTCTTCTACGCGCCCTACATCGCCGTCGACGTGCCCAGCAACTGGGTCATCAAACGCGTCAAGGCCGGAGTCTACCTGCCCGCCCTCATCACCGCCTGGGGCCTCGTCTGCACCTGCACCGGCTTCGTCAAGACCTTCCCGACCCTCGTCGCCTGCCGCGTCCTGCTCGGCCTGTTCGAGGGCGGCATCCTCGGCGGCGTCATCATTTACCTGGCCATGTTCTACCGCCGCCACCAGATGGTCCTGCGCTGCGGCCTCTTCTACTCGGCCGCCCCACTGTCCGGCGCCTTTGGCGGCCTGCTCGCCTCGGGGCTCGGCCGCATCTCGTACGGCGGCTACAACCGCTGGCCGTGGATTTTCTTCAGTGCGTCGGCGTCCTAGTGTCTCGGGCCCCAGCAGCAGCAGACAGCTAACAAGTCCATCCCTGGTGCTTTTTTTTTCTAGTCGAGGGCGCTATGACGGTCGTCTTTGGCATCCTCTGCTTCTTCTTCATGCCAAACACCCCGGCCGAGTCGCGATTCCTGACCGAGGAAGAGCGCGACCACGCCCTGCGCCGCATGCGCATGGGACGCCAGCGGCTCCAGCAACATCGACGTCGACGACGAGAAGTTCAACTGGCACTGGGTCAAGATGGCCCTCTTGGCGCCTCAGACCTACCTGCTGTCGTTTCTGTGGTTTTGCCTGCTCGTGCCCCTGTACAGCTTCTCGCTCTTCCTCCCGTCCATCATCTCCGGCATGGGATACCAGGCGACGCACGCGCAGCTGCTCACTGCGCCGCCCAACGTCACCGGCTTCATATCCGTCATCGTCTGCTCGTACCTTTCTGACAAGACCAAGGTCCGCGGCCCCTTTATTGCTGGCGGTTCCCTGCTGGGCATCTTTGGTTACATTATGCTCTTGGTCTCGGATCAGAACCCGGTGAAATACGCTGGCACCTTCTTTATTGCACTGGGCGTCTTTCAGTGCTCCGCGCTTATGATGGTGAGATCCTGCACACCCACCTGATTTCTGCAGCTGCATCCTGCCGTCAAGACTTGTCGTGATGGCCACGGTGCTAACAAGGGTCGGTTCCAGGGCTGGGCGTCCAACAATCTCGCGCCGCATTATGTGCGGGCCACGGGCGTGGGCGTCATCATCTCGCTGGCCAACTGCTCCGCCTTTATCGGCACCTTTGTTTACCTCGCCCGAGACATGTAAGTTGGCCCGACGCGGCCCTATTTCTTCATTAGAGAGTGCAGCTGACAGTGTACGCAGGCCTCACTACCGCCTTGGCCACTCGGTCAGCCTGGGCGCCCTCGTCCTCACCTTCATCCTTACCATCGTCACCATGGGCTATCTCCGCTGGGAAAACAAAAAGAGGGAGAGAGGGGAGAGGAACGACCGGCTGCTGCAGCCTGACTCCCATCGCCTGGGTCACCGTCACCCAAGCTTCAGGTACACTCTTTAATGGGAAAGCTTCATGTTCGGGTCCAGGTATCCAAGTAATTGTTGGCATCTGGATGTCCCATCCACCCCTTCGGCGACTAATCAAGAGCAAATACAACGATGTTAAGATGGCCCGTCGACAATGACTTCAGGTAAAGCCGCGGCTTTCTCGCAACAGGTCTCTTTGCAAGAAAACGCCTGCAGCTTGCCAAATTTCCCACGTGTCCCTCTGCCGCCCCTGAAAGATCAGACTGTCCGCACTCCAGCACTCCAATTAACTCTGCATCAGGCCCACCTTCCTCTCAAAGTCGCTCGCGAGGGGAGTATCGTAGACCGGCGGACGATCGACATCGCGCCTCCCCGGCTTCGCTTTCCGGACAAAATCCGCAGCAAGGGGAGCATCATAAACCGGCGGCCGATCGACGTCGCGCCTCCCGGCCGGCGGGGCGGCAGCAGTCCGGACGAAGCCCGCGGCAAGCGGCGAGCCGTACACAGGCGGGCGCCCCACATCGCGCTTCCTGGCCTCCGTCTTGCGGACAAACCCGGCCTCGAGGGGGAGTCGTACGCGACTGGACGGTCAACGTCGCGTTTTCCAACCGTTGCCGGTGCTGTGCGGACAAAGCCGGCCGCGAGTGGCGAGTCGTACACGGCCGGCCGGTCCACGTCGCGCCTCTCGACGGCCTCGGGGGCGGTCCGGACGAACCCTGCCGCGAGCGGGGCGTCGTAGACGGGCGGGCGGTCGACGTCGCGTCTCTCGACCGCTACCTCTGCCACCGCCAGCGCCGTTCGGACAAACCCCGCTGTAAGAGGAGAGTCGGGCACAGGGGGCCTGCCGACGTCGCGCTTCTCGGCGACCGCCGCGGTCCTGACGAAGCCTGGCGCAAGGGGCGCGTCAAAGACCGGCGCGCGGTCGACGTCGCGTTTACCCTTCTCCGCCGCGCCGCCGCCCCCCACGACCCGGACGAAGCCAGGATCCAGAGGCGCACCGGGCACGGGCGGGCCGTCGACGTCCCGCCTCTCGATCTCGGGCTGCGCGGCCGCCGCCGTTCGAACAGATCCGGCCGCAAGGGAGAGTCGGGCACGGGCGGCCTGTCAACATCGCGCTTTTCGATGACCCCTACGACGCGGACGAAATTGGGAGCAAGTGGCGCGTCCGGCACGGGCGGGCGGTCAACGTCCCGTCTTTCAATCTCTGGCTTTTCGACCGCCGCCGCTCGAACAAATCCGGCCGGGAGAGGAGAGTCCGGCACGGGCGGCCTATCAACGTCGCGCTCCTTAACAGCCTCCACGGCCCGGACGAACCCCGGAGCCAGCGGCGCATCGTACACTGGCGCGCGGTCCACACCACGCCTCTCCGCCTGCAGTACCGCCGGGGCTGTGGGCTCCGGGACGCGCGCCAGCAGCTGCCCAGTCGCGGGGCTCCGCCTGCGGCGGCCGGGGACGATGATCCAGGTAGTGCCGTCGATGACGGTGTAGCTCTGCCTGGCGGTCGTCGTGGGGCTAGGCGTCAGGAAGCTGTAGAAGGTCGTGACCAGGACCGGGTCCGGGCCCGGCACGACGGTGAAGATGGTCGTGACCGTCTCGGTGATGATGGGCGAGTCGGGCGCGCCCGGCTGCGGCTGCGGCTGCTCAGGCGGTATGCACTGCGAATACCAGAGGCTGGTGGGTTTATGTCAACGCTGGTCAGGAATGCTCTTGCCTTCCAGGGAATGCCGCGAGTTGTGTTAGGGAGTGTAAGCGTGCTCTTACTTTCCATAGTTGCAGAACGTGCCTGGCGGACATCGAGCAATTCCAGTGTAGGTTTGACCGCCACCTACAAATCAGTCAGTTGGCTGAAGGTCACAAGTGCTTAAGTAGGGACTGGGCGCCTTGCTCACACTGCCCCCATGTAGACTGCCACTGGGCTGACACCCCCAGGCCAGCACGGCCAAGGCCTGGAGATGCGTGATTGCGCGCATCCTGCCGTGGTATTTAGAAGATGCTTAATGTCACTGTTTCAGGGCTCCGGCGATGGCGAAGAGACAGCCGCGAGGCGAGAGAAGCAAGTGGGTTTCCTCGGGGAGTAAAAGGTGTGCAAAAGATCTAGATATAGTCAGTTGCAGATGGAGTGGTCCGATCTGGCATCCCCGTCCAGACCATAGGATGTATCGGAGCCCGGCTGCAGGCAAGACAATGTCCAAATGATTGGTCCTTTGTGTCCGTCTTGGCAAGCGACCCCAGCACTATACGTGCCAATATCTGCCTCCATTCGTATTGGTGCCTGGTAAATTAAAGCGCATCAACTGTCAAGCGACCATCTGGCTGTTTCTAGATGCTTATCGGCCCAGATATTTATCGACCCAGATATGTCAAGGTCGAGGCACAAGCCTCGTACCAAGACGGGGAGGGTGGATTGCCATTGGAAGCCCATTCGTGCATGGCGAGCCGTACTGGGCGGGATCCTCGTGTCGGGTGTGTTAAAATAGAAGCTGTCGTCGGTTCCCTGGTCCGGCTAGGGCGCAAGCGAGCCGGCAAAGTGACGTTCACCCAACCGGGCGGGACAAATAACAAGGCCCAGTGTGTATTTATATGACTGCAGGAAGCGTCTCCCTACGATTGGCCCGGTCAACACGCGTTGCTACAGCATGCAACCCACACAGTCCAAACCACGTTCTTCCTAGCCCATTTTCCAACCATGGCAGCTTGCCGAGAACCGCTCCCGGCCAGGATAACCATGCAAGTGCTTTGGATTATCTGAACGGGAACATCAGGCTATATCAAGAGCTGAGGTCGGGCTCTCGGGTACCTGAGACCGTGCCGTCCCCCAGGTCGGTCTCGGCTCTCTACCAGCATCGGTGGTGCAAATATTCTTTTTGATTGGCTGGGCAGACTACCATCAGCGAGCACCTTGCACTACCAAAGTCCTCACCTCCCGTCGCGAGCACGTGGTCATTGTTTGTCTTAATGTGACGATCGACTTATCGGTGCCCCCCAGGCGCGGGAGCTGTTCGGTAGTTTCCGCCAGGAGTGGCTGGTCAATGTCAGCCGGGATGACTCGCCAGGACTCCATCGTTGATGCGTTGAGGGAGACGACCAGATATCGCGAATTGCTTCAACAAGACCAGCCGCCGAGCCGATCCCGGAGCGTTCGTTGCGTCTTTTATAAGAAACCAGGATCCGCTTAAGCTTATCACAAGAATCATTTTCCTAAAATTCCCCTCTTTGGCACCAATAAATGCCCACGGGAAGAAGACCGATTCGCACTCGAGATCTCGCTCGCGAGACGAAAACCCCACAACGGCCCCGTGTCAGATGCCACCTTCTGATTGAGATCACTTTTCCGGGGTAGTCCCTACCGGGAAGCTCGTCGAGACAAGGGCAAAAATCTCTTTAGCGGGTTTGCATTGCGACATAACGCCGCCGCCAGAGAAAGTTGACAGCCCCATCGACGGCGACCCGAGAACCCTGCCGTCACCGTGGAAATTACTTGTGCCAGAGGTTGCCGGCGCCGGGGCATCAGCTATGGACCGGTGGACCCTCGTGAGGGCTTTTTTCCCCATGCAAAAGGCGGTATAAAGCGCAGTGGCTGGCGCACGCGAGTGACGCGGTGATGTAGGATTACCCGTCATCCAGCGCAACCGCAGTCACTCCTTTTCCTGCCGTTTTCTCGCTAGGACCGCCGCCGGGCCGCTCCGTGTATAAGTGCAGCCTAGGGATCCCCTGTCTCCGAGAACCCCCGCCGTCGCAATGAAGACCTCGCTCGCCGCACTCGCCTCCCTGGCGGCCGCCGTCCTGGCGGAGAGGCCCTTCCTCAACGAGCCGGACACGGGCCTCGAGAGCTACCTTTTTAGCACAAACTACACCAAGGGCACCCAGCCGCTGCTCAAGGACATCCGCGGCCTTCCCGACTTCGAATGGGCCGCGCGCCAGTCCTTAACCAACCAGCAGTATGCCTTCTACAGGGTCGCTGCCGCTGGCGAGTGGAGTGAGTCTACGATTCAGGTCCAGCGTGATGGCTTCGGCCAGCTTGGCTGACGCAGCAGATCGATCGCTACAGGCTACCGGAACAACCTCGAGATCTGGGGCAAGGTCAAGTTCCGGCCCCGGCAGCTCAGTGACGTTACCCGCGTGAACCAGACGCTCCCGTGAGTGCCCGGCCACGCACACAGCTCACGCGAAAAGAGCATGCCACTTACAGGCACGTGGCTTGACAGGACAACCATTCTCGGCTACAACTTCAGCGCGCCGTTCTTCATCGCACCCGCGGCGCGCGGCGCATACGGAGACCCTGACCGGGCCGAGCTCAACTTTGTCGACGCCTCTGCCAACGAGGATATTCTCTACGTTGTAAGAAACTTTTCTGCCCCCATCCTACGCCTGGAGGGGAGTATATCGGTCAGCTGACACGCCCTGTCCTTCACCAGCCGGCCCTGTACGCGTCCAAGTCTATTGAGCAGATCGGCGCGGCCAAGCACCGCAATGGCACTCTTAACGGACCCCAGGTCACCTTCCAGCAGATATACACCAATGCCAACCTGTCGGCGACGTGGGACCAGATCCGCCGAGCCGAAGCGGCCGGCGCCAAGGCCATCGTCTGGACCATCGATGCGCCCGGCGACTCGACCCGGCACCGCGCTGCGCGATACGACACGACCAACGCGTATGTGGCCCTTTTCGCTGCGATTGCCGTCAAGGTGCTCCTGACCTAACAAGCTAACCAAATTCTTGTTCTCCTTAATAGTAACTCAGTGACCTCTGCTCTTACTGTAAGCCGGGCGCCCATCTCCCCCATCTTCCATCCCACCCCGCTACCCGCAGCTGACAGATCCGGACGCGCAGTGGGACGTGTACGAGGAGATGAAGAGGCACACGAGCCTCCCGATCGTGCTCAAGGGCGTCGCGACGGTCGAGGACGCTCTCGAGGCGGTCGCGCGGGGCGTCAAGGCCATCTACCTGTCCAACCACGGCGGGCGGCAGCTCGAGTACTCGCCGTCGCCGCTCGAGATCGCGTACGAGATCCGCCGCAACGCGCCCCATGTCTTTGAGCAGGTCGAGGTCCTGGCCGACAGCGGCGTCCGCTACGGCAGCGACGTGCTCAAGCTGCTTGCGCTCGGCGTCAAGGCCGTTGGCCTGGGACGGCCGTATGTGTTTCTCTCTCTCTCTCCCCCCCCTGGCTGTGATGGAATCCGGTGCTAACAAGATGGCAACGCCAAAATCTTGCCCCTGTTGACAGGTTCATGTACGCAAACTGCTACAAGCTCCCGGGTGTCACCAAGGCTATCAAGATCCTCAAGACCGAGATTGCCCACGACGCTGCCCAGGCAGGCATTGCCGACATCAGAACATCAGCCCCAAGGCCGTGAGTTCCCCAGCAATTATTACCCACAGAGTATGAGGGATGTGCCGTTGACTTGAATATATGCGTGCCACAGACAATCAACACCCGCGCCCTCGAGGCCGACGTCTATCTGATGGACTAGGGCTGCCGTCGTGATGTCTGCCTCGGATAGCAGAAAATCTAGATCCATAAGAAAGAGACAGAAAAAAAAAAGAAAAGAAGAAAAAAGAAAGGAAAAGAAACCATTTCATATGGAACATCCGCTAGCCACGGTCTTCAGTGATGCGAGTGCCAAGATCTTCCAGCGAGTGACGGGAGGATACCCCGGGGCGACTAAACATTGACAAGCTCGGGAGTGACTTTGATGCTTGGCGCTGGAGGTGCAGGTAGGCCGACCAAGTAGTCTAGTGGTTCGCGCCACCAAAACATCGCCTCCATGCATATTGAAACTATTATATCCAGGAGGCGGTCCCGTCGAGTCCACCCAGCTGGGCATGTAGGAAAACCAGTCGTTGATGCCGAGTGTTAAATGTTGCATGGATCCCGCCGACGTCCCAAAAGCAAGTAGTGGTTGAGAATAACGGAAATACGTGGAGGTATCCGACTATCTAAGCAAATGAAAAAAAAAAAAAAACACAAAACCGACATTACACGAATGGAGTAGGAAAAAAAGCCAGGAAATAGTACGGTAATGGAAAGCAGCCCATCAGGATGACGGCCCGGTAATGACGGTGAACTGCCCGCCGGGCTGCACCGTGTTGAATACCTTGGCAGCCAAAGAGGCCTTGTTGGCGTCTCTCCTGATCTCCTTGGGCCGATTGACCGTGTCTTCGGTGCCCAGGCCGGTGCGGTAGCCCTCCGAGTAGCCCCAGGCGTGGACGTGGCCGTCAGCGGCGACCGCAAAGGTGCAGTCGGACCCTGCGGCGACGTGCGCCGCGGTGATGCCTGTGTTTGCCGTGTCAGCACTCGACGTGTCCTCTGGTGGGCAGGAGATGTGATGGCAGGAGTATAGCAGAGTAGAAAAGGAAAGAGGAATGAAAGTAAACAACTCACCAGGCACGACAGTCGGCACCCTAACGCTCCTCACGTCCCCCGCAGCGCTCACCTCCACGTCCGCAGCCGGCAGCGCCGCCGCGTCCATGCCCGCCTGGCCGTCCTCGCACCTGCCCCAGAACAGCACGCTGCCGTCCCTGGCGCACGCGACGCTGTGGTGGCTCCCGCCGGCGACGTGCACGGCCGTGCTGTTGTCCGCCTCCCCGCCGAGCCCCGGCACGGCCGCGGGCGTGAGGACGGCCGGTTCGGTCCCCGTGCGCGCCAGCTCGTCGCCGGACGGCGGCGCGGCGCCCGCCTGCGCGTAGTTGTTGGCGCCCCACGCGAGCAGCCGCCCCGCCGCCGTCAGCGCGAAGCCGTGGTGCCGCCCCGCGAAGACGGCGGCGGCCCGGGGCCGGCCGGCGCCGCGCCGGGCGTGCGGGAGCGCGACGCGCTGCGGGGTCAGGCACTCGTAGCGCGCGTTGCCGCGCGCCGAGCCCAGCCGCCGCCCGAGCTCGCCGTGCGCGCCCGACCCGCCCCAGGCGTACGGGACGCCGGTCGAGGTTCAGGGCGAGCACGTGGTCCGACCCGGCCGAGATGGACGTGACCTTGTTGGCGGGCAGGCCGGGGATGCGCACGGGCGTGAGCTGGATCTTGTCCTCGTCCGTGGGGTTGGGCTTGTCGACGAGGGAGGACTTGAGGAAGCCGAAGATGCCGTTTTGGTCCTGGGAAAGGAGTTAGCGTTGGCCATTGCGGACATGTGACTGTGTGGTTTTTAACCCGGTTTCCTTACCCTGAACGTCCCCCATCCCCAGACATTACCGTCCTCGCTAAGAGCAAAGGTGGCGCTGTCGGCGGCAGCAACCTGAGCGAATCTGGGTATAGGCGCAGGCCCGAACCTGTCGTCGGGAATGACGGTCGGGGTGCTCTCCAGCTTGTTGAGCCCAAATTCGTTATCGTCATCCTCCTCGCCACCGCCGACGCCAGTCTCTCTGCCCAGGGCGCCCGTGTCGTTGACCCCCCACGTCACGACGCGGCCCGCGGCCGTCAGGGCGGCGCAGTGCATGCCGCCGGCCGAGACCTGCACCACGGCGTCGCCCGCGTCGGCGGCCGCCATGGCCGCGAGCACGGGGTTCAGCAGCGGCCGCTTGAGCCGGATCACGCTCTCCGCGTCGCCCACGACCGGCGCGTCCGCACCGAGCCCCAGCTCGCCGCTGCCGCCCGTGCCGAACGTGTACACGTCGAGCGGCTGCGAGGGAATGTTGTTGATTGGCGGAGGCGCCGCGGCGGCGGCGGCAGCGGCCCGCGGCGCCATCCTCTTCCTGGGAGGTGCCGGTGCAGTGGCCGTCTTTGCTTTCTTCTTCCTGGCAGGCCTGGCCTCTGCAGGGGCAGCAGCAGCAACAGCATCAGCAGCCCTTGAAGCCCTGGCCTTGGCGGCGCGAGCTGGGCCGACGCGGACCGGGGTGGCGGCGGACACAGCGATGTTCCTTCTAGAAGTGCTCCCGACCACGGACTTGCGCTTGTTCGCTCTCATCATCGGCATCGTGGTGTCTGCTTCTGGCGGAGGCTGGTTTTTGGGGTTGTCTTGTGGCTGAGGCGGCAGGGGCTCGTCGCCCGCCCCGGGGCCGCGGATCACCATGTTTTGTACGACGGGCTGCCGTCGCTGGCGTCCCGGATCCGGCATTTTCGCGGACTAGCAGCCGGTCGATGTGCATTGTTCAAGGAGTAAGCCTTTCCTGTTTAAGCGCCGGTTCCTGGCGGTTTTATAAATGTCTTTGTCTGGCATTGCCGCCACTGGGGCCGCTGCTGCCTGCTGACCACATGTTTCTGCATGCGGAATAATCCAGTCACAACTGCAGAATCCACAAAGCCCGACCTGCTGTCGTTGTTCGAGCTGTGTCTGGTCCTGCAGTTGTTGTTTGATGCAATCGGCAACATTTTCAATCGCTTCTTTGCGAATATCGCGTCTTTCTTTGTCCCCCACCTGTTCGCGTTTGGCTTCCTTGTGTCAGTTCATGGGGTGCGGCTGCCCCCAAGGCCAGGCGTCATATGTGAAGGCCATCTGGTTCATGTCAAAGGAGTCGTGGGGACACATGCAGTAAGATTGGCAGCGTATTCTAAAACAACGCTGCTTGGGGCCCACGAAACACGCAATCTTTTAGAAAAGGCACCAAGCACCATCTACACCTACCTCACCATAGAAATAATGCCTGAATGTGTTTATGTGCGACGGAGAAAGGAATGTCCTCAAGCTGCATGCTCGCGTATTGGACCAAATTTCAACCATGGATAACCACGGGCGCGGAGATACAAACAAGGCACGGATGAATGTGGTGTTACAAGGCCCCGTACGAGGCCAAAGGCTACCTCGTGTACGTTGCTGGAGGGCCGGTTTCATGTAGCAGATCGCTCAAAAAACTGTACATGGATAAGTATAGACAAGAAGGAAAGAATCCGCCACGCGAGCAGACACGTCCCCCAAACAAGAAGATTAGGATCAAGAGAACACGGTTTCTTGCGAGGAAGGCTGTTGGCTTTGGATAACAGAAGGGTCTGTGCAATGAGTGTCGAGAAGGGCTGAAAGATTGAGAAAAACGAAAAAAGGGGTATGACAAAAAAGAAGGATGCAAGGCCAGACAAAGTCATCAAGGAAAGGAGGTATTTATCATGATCAAAGAACGGGAAACCAGCAAGGCCTCCAAGGGGCGCGGCTCGCCGGTGCAAGAAAGAACTGTCCAGCCGGGGATGAGGTTGAGGTGCCTCTCTTCTTTGATGGGCTCGCCCGGTAGGCCCTTGCTTCTTCTCTCCAGTCGATTGGATGACTTTAGTAGGCCTGACCCGGCACGGGTTTGCGTTCGATGGAGCCCGGGCCGCGGCTCATGGGCTGTTGCGGTCCTGGCCTCCCAGGACCGGGACGGGGCTTGACGGGACGTGCTGACAGGCAAGTCCTCGGTACGACTCCCTGCTTGGAGCGGTCGAGACGGATGCATAGAGCCTGGATATAGCGTTAGCATAGGACCTGATGATTCCTTCATATTCCTCCAGAGCTGAAATTGTGTAGACTTACCCAGCCGTCGTCATACTCGAAAAGTAGCCGGACCAGCTCTCCGGCTTTGAGCTCCAGCTCATCCTCCATGGTGGGCTGGAAGTCGAGTTGGACGCGGTGCACGGCGGAGGTGGGCGGTCCACCAGCTGCTGCGATGGCAGCGCCACCAGGTGATGAGGCACCGGATTGCTGCGCCGCCATAGGAACAGCCGCGAGGGTATCGAGCGTCAGGTCAGGCGGGCGGGGCAGATCCTTGCGCAGCGATGCCTTTCGCGTGAGAACGCCGGCGGCTGCTGCACCAGCAACGGCGCCCCCAGCGACAGCAGCAGCAGAGACAGTACCTGTGAGGAAAGGCGGAACGGGTGCTGTGCTCGTGGCGACGCCGATGTCAGAGAGCGGGCTGACAGGGCGGTCGAGGGTCTCGGCGTGGTTTCCGAATGGGTTGGACGGGTTCGTGCTGTTGCCAGTTGCCGGCCTCTCCCATGCGTTGTCGGTGTTCTTGGGGAAGACTGGAAGCTGCTTCTCGTCATTGCTGTTGCCGGTCCTGGGTCTGTCGGTTGCGATGGCGCCAGCGGCGAGGGGCGTGACGGGCGCGTTGGAGGCGCTCTGGCTGGCAAATTCACAGTTGAACTTCTCGTCGTTGAACCGCTCGTCATCAAGGCGCTGGCGCTCGAGTTGATCCTTGCGCTTCTTGATGATGAACCAGATGATCATAAAAACAACGAGGACGCCACCAATGACGCCAAAGGCGATTCCGGCCTTGGCTGCGGTGCTGTTTGTCTCCTGCTCGGCCCTCTGCGCGTCTGCCCTGGCGGCCGCGGCCGAGGTCTGAGCGGGAGACAGAGAGGTGGTGGGGGTCTCGAGCGGCACAGATGGCAGCGTTGGCTTGTCGGTCGCAACCGCCAGACCTGTCTCAGGAAGGGGGTCGTTGGTGGCCGTAGGCACAACCGAAGCCGGCAGGCCAACGCTGGAACGCTGTTGAACGCTCGAGGATGTGACGACGGCCCTGTTGAGCGTCGTTGGAGTCTTCTGGGCCGGTGCGGGCGTTGTCGTGGGCTTCGGGGCCGGCTTGGTGGTCACCTTGAAGTCGTCATCATCGTCCTCGTCTTTCGGAGGCGGACGTTGTGTAGGGGCCGAGACTCGAGTCGGCGAGGGCGTTTCGCTGGTCTTGGGGGCAGCGAAGGGTGCCTTGATGTCGGAAACGACGCTCTTGAACCCGTCGGTGAAGCGATCCCATCCGCTTTGCCTCTTGTCCAGCTCGGCAATCACTTCCTCCGCGACTGTCCTCTTCAGCTCGTGGTGCAGCCTGTGGCGCTGCATGTGCCTGTTGTTGTGCATTTTGAATATGCTCGTATGTAGATTCTCTCACTGGAATGCTGGCTGATCGACGGTGATGTCTTGATCGCGATGAGGCGCCTAGTTGCGCGAGACGGATATCTATCAGATCGAAGTCGGTCGCAAACAAAAACTCGCGGGTGTTGTGGTATTGAAGGACAGGAATGCTGAACGCCAACGTCTTAAAAAGTTCGCCTGAAAGGAGTGTGGCGAGTGACAACGTTACGGTACTCGGCGTCAACACCGCTGGTGATTGTTTTTGCAAACAAAAAAAGGAATGAAAGGGAAATCGAAATAACCCAGGAGCTGCTGGCGAAAGCAGACTTTGAAAGAGAATGGACGGCAGAATGCAAAATCTACCACGAGCAGCTCGCAACGATGCCGCACACGGACAACAATAGAAGTCGCCTGGGGTGGGAGCGAGTGTGAAGAAGAAGAAAGAAGGCGAGAGCGACTGGCTGGGAGATGTTCCTGCCGTCCCAGGGAGGCAAACGGTTCCCGCCGAGGCCAGGGGTCCACACCCACCCCCAGCCAACGGTGCGTGCGTGTTGCTCCCAATTGGGCTTGCGTCCACGTTTGCTGCAAGGGGCACAGCACAGGCAGCGACGGGCGCACAGTGCCGCCGCGCCAGGGGGTTGCTAAAAGTATTGTGCAAAGATGTGCAGGGATGGCTGCCCCACACCTTTTTGTTGCATTTTCCCTCATTTGACATTTGGGTCAGAAATGGATACAACGTCCGCCGGACGTCGCTGGCGCCACCGGCTTGAGGGAAATCACAGTCGCCAAAACTGTGGGCAATTTGACTGACTGGGTAACGGTCCTTCCGGCCATCAATACTACCCGACCGTGGGATCGCAAAGAGAGGAACCACGACATCGCACCACAGTCGGCCGTGTCCAGTCGAGCACCTCTTTGCTCGGCAGTGATGGCAAACAGTTTCAGAAAGCCGCAAGCGTGACCATGAGCACTTTCGTCCAAGACCCATAGTCGTGCCGTCTGCGACCCGGCACGCGGCTGTTGGGCAGACTGCGCCGTCGAATTGTTCCCTGCAGATCCGAGCTCCTTGTGGACTTGCTGCTGCACCATGGAACCCCGCTGAGGGGTTATGTATGTAGCTTCTTCTCAGCACCATTTCCAGGGGCACACGCTGTCTAATTGGCCGGATCAGGCATGGTGGATCCCCACCGGTGGCACAGTATTGCGCCGGTCCAATAAGCGAGATTGGGGTGGCAGGGGTGCCGCCTCATTCGTTGTCCCTCCTTTCTCTCACGCCTCTCCGCACACCTCGCCTGTGTGCTGGGTGCTGCGGTTGCCCGTGTGCTCATCCCGCCGTTTGGTTTTTGCGGCAGTCGTTGCATGTGCTTTTCAACCTCGTCTCTGGTGATTTCACGAATGGCTTTACCTTCACAACTAGGCTCGCTTCCCCGCTGTGCCCAGACGCTTGGGCAGAACCAGCGATAACAGAGCTGAAAAGGCTGGAGAGGGGCTGGGACTAAGCCCGAAGGCTGCACGAAAACGGAGACCAGCACGGTTGCTCGACCGCCTCGGTGGGTTTATTGATCGACTTTGCCCATGTTTTTTTTTTTTTTTTTTTTTTTTTTTTGTCGCGTCTTCTTTGCTTCCGAATGGTCCCCTCCATTTTCTGGGGCGGTCGAGCGTCTGCCTAGGCGAACTGCACGCAATCAGTCTCTTGGGTTGGTGAACCCTACTGTCGGATTCGAACCGTGGGCTGGCGACGGGACTTTGGGTGGATGCCCAAAGCTCTGCCAGCCCACCCCTGGTAAGGAAAAAAAAGAAGAAAAAAAAACCACCATGAAGATGAAGATGGAGGCCCTGCCTTTTGCCTGCCTCGAATCGGGCCTGTTCAGAATGATCGGCCGGAGAAAACACAAGCACACTGTGACTTGCGCTCCATGTTTCGTTTCGTTTTCCTCGGCGCCAATCGTTTGCCTGCTTGGGTTGGCCAGGCCCAAGCTGCCGACCAAACAACTCCCGCTCTTCCCGCGCAGCCGCCATTCTGAAACACGCCAACGGTGCTATCAGATGACGATCGTCGTCCGAACCCCCCCGCACCCCCCGCGGAGCACACTGACCCTTCTGCTCCCAACTTGGACGCGACTTTCAGATGCCGACTCGCGACGAATGCAGATCTGATTAAAAAGGGATTGAGAAGAAGAAAAAGTTGATGGAGGTGCTGGCAGTCGGCGCCCTGGACGTGACCTGCCAGCATGGCCTTGACACACATACCCAGCGCCAAATGCAGACGTGATTCCCACGATGAGACATCGACAGGACCAGCTCCCTTGATCAAATCGAGAGAAGTGAATTGCAATGACGACAGAATGTGTTCAGTGATCACCCGCCAGGGCCTTTGGAACAGGTAGCGAGGTCTGGCTGGGTTACTGGCGTATCACTCACATTATGCCAAGGACGCAGGAGCCAGGCTTGCCAAGACGCATGAATCAAGACAGAAGAACCAAAAGGGCACAAAAGCAACGACTGGAAGGTCGCGCGGTAACCTTCCAGTCATGGCGACGTTCGTAATGTCCCCACGATATTCCAGGAGGCTGGGCGCGCGATACGCGCGGGCGACGGGATGAGTTCATCCTTGTCTACTAGATAGCCTCTGGTGACAATTATCAATGCAACGCGTTCAGTCCTGTGATTACAAGACGTGCAACCCGGCGATTCAGCCACGTCGCAGCGGAATGAGTACGGTGTGAGGCCAGGCGACAAAAGCCCCGGCACAGCGCCACAATCCAGGGATCACTTGCCTGATGGTATTCCAACATGGGTATCTTCACGCTATCCCAACGTGCAGAAATCCAGAATCCTTCCCGTATCCTGCAATGTCAAAATCTCGATAGTTCCGACTGTCGATGTTCGCCCTCGACGGGCCGGGTTGTTCCTCCTCCTCATTACTAGTGATTCTGTCCCCAACCCGACTGATTGTGCGGCTGACCTTGACCTTGACCCTGGCCCTGCTGCTGCTGCTGCTGCTGCTGCTGCTGGATTTGCGCAGCGTCCCTCAGCGCCCGGACAAAAGTCGGGTTAGCGTAAAGCACACTCATCGCCTGCCAGTTCGCTGGAGGTTGGCCCGCAACAGGAGGTGGGATAGGCGGGGGAGGAAATTGCCCCGGCTAGAGGGCAGGCATCCCATATGGATTGGGTGGCTGAGGGAATGTCGGGAAGGCGAATGGAGCAGCAGCAGCCTGCGCGGTCTGAGGCGGTGCGAACGGTAAAGGTGGCGGAAGAGGAAAGTTCCACTGAGGGACGCCTGGCGTCGGCTGCGGCGCCTTGCTGCGGTGCCTGTTGCTGCTGGTGCTGCTGGGGCTGATGTTGCTGCTGGGATTGATGCTGCTGCTGGTGTTGATGCTGCTGCTGGGGTTGATGTTGCTGCGACTGAGGCTGTTGCTGCTGCTGGAAACGAGGCTGCTGGCGTTGCGAGTGTCCGTCGGAGTAGCCTCCGCCACCGCCCCTGCCTCCTCGGAACCCGCCTCGTCCACGGTTGCCTCCGCGCCCGCCCCCGCGAAAATGATCTTTATTTCCGCGAAGGCCATGGTTAAAAGGCGGCCTGTGACCGCTCGCGAGCGTCTCCTCGCGCGATGGCGGCGCGCCCATCCCAAAGTTAGCAGGCCTCGTCAAAGGCTTGTACGGCCCATCGTCGTCGTCATCGTCGTACTTGAGGCCCGCATCACCCACCCTGGTCATGGCGCTGGCCGAGGAACCGCGACGGCCATTGTCTCTTGGGTTGCCGCCACCAGCACCACCGCCGCCACGGCCACGGTTGCCACGCTTCTTCAGCTTGAGCTCACGCTTGTGCGCCTGCTCGCGCTCGTCGTCTGAAAACTCCATCTCCTCGGTCGGCAACTCCTCGTCGTGCAAGTTGCTGGCGTCGTAGCCCTTTTGGCTGCGAAGGGGGCGCGTCAGCACAACCTGGGCCCGACCCGGCGGGTAGTAGAGCACGTCCCCGGTCTTGAGTTCCTCCTTCGCCACATCCTCGGGTGTAGCAAATCTGAGGATGTACATGGGCTGGAGTACATTGCCAATCACGTCGGCGATGGCCGCGATCACAGACCTATCGGCGCGACACACAGGCGTCTCGATGTCTAGCACCTTCTCCTCACCATCCTCGCCCGAAGTGATGAGGATCTGAGTTCCCACAATTGTGGTGACGGTGCCCAGCTGCACGATCACAGCATCTTCGGCGAGAGCCTCCGGTTTGGGGGGGATCCAGTCTGGCAGCTCGTTCTTGCTGCGCACCTGTGCGCCTTTGCCAGCCTTGTCGCCGCCGTCGCCCTCGTCGTCGGAGCCATCCGCGACCGCCATCAGCATCCTGACCGTCTCGTCGAGGCCCATGACCTCGGCGTCCGAGTCGTCATCCGAGTCATCCGAGCTGCTTGAATCACTGGAAGACTCATACGGCGAGGAGTCAGCCTCCCATTCAGCACCAGCTCCTTGTTGCTCGGCGGGCGGTTGTCCAGTTGGCTGCTCCTGTGGTAGAGAGATGCCTGGGGCCGTAGTGGCCTGTCCTTGTGCCTCACCGTTTGGCTGCACCATCGCGAGAATGGCTGCGTCGAGGGCGTCTGTGATATGGGGATCGGGAGCGCCACTAGCGGTCTCGGTGACGGTCGTCGCCTCGCTCGTCGTAGATTCGGCCACGGCAATCGGCTCTGTGACCGTAGTCATGGACGCCGTCCGTCAGTCCACATCCATAGCGTCCGAGCCGCTGGTCTTTGCATCTTTTTCCCAGAATCTGTCCTGCTCCTGGTGATCCATATCTTGAACCGCACCCTCATCCGACCGGTTGCCCGTCGGCCCTGAAGCTGTTATGGTGCCCCCGTTGGTGGCAGCAGCCTCTTGAGTTGCGACGCTATGTCCCAAGCTTGCGGCGGCAGCTAAGACATCTGGGGCAAAGCTGGTCGTCGGTAACTTCTCGTTCGGCTTCGCATGGCCGAGCCCGGGGATGACGAACCCGCCGGACATGGCGACCAAAATAGCGGGACGGAGGAATTCGGGCGTCGGGGATTGAGGTGTACCGGTGCGAAGGTGTCGCAGGAAGACTGTTTCTGGTGATGCTTTCGAGTGTAGGCAAATTCCTAACTTGATCCTGTCGTTCGATGGGGTGGGCAGGTTGAATATTCCGATCTGCAATTTTTTTCGGCAACGAGGACAGGACGACTCGAACATCCTGGGACGCGCCTTCCATCATTGAATCTTTTTCCTTCTTGCTTTTACCTGCGATAAGATAAGAAGCCTTTGAGGGGACCCTTTCGGCTGCACCAAACGACCCCCACCCGACCGGATCCATACATACGTAGTAATTCTCCAATAAACGCCCGCCGGCGACTTCCCGCCCCTGCAACCCCCTGGCCTGGACTTGCCGAGGAGCTGTCCATCTCGACTTTCGAAATCTGGCACTTTTTCAGGCGCCCTTGTGTCCAAGGCCCAAGACCGACTGAGTCGCCCTCATTGCACGCCCACGATGCCTCCAAAAGAAGCGCCAAAGCGCAAGGAGTTTGTCCACCCGGAAGCCTCCCATGCGAAGAAGAAGTATGCACTTTGCCCACCAGCCTCTCCCTTGGCCGCGGCCCTTGCGCCGCCCTGCGCTGGCAAGCGAAGGAATGAACTGACATCATCCGCCTGCGTGCCCACCAGGACCCCGCCAAGCCCGTACGCGATCGAGCCGATTTCGGCCTTCTACATTTTCCTCGTCGCGAACCTCGTGTCGGCCCTCTTCGCCCCCATCCAAGACTGCGACGAGACCTTCAACTACTGGGAGCCCACGCATTACCTCAGCCATGGCTACGGCCTGCAGACCTGGGAGTACTCTCCCGACTTCTCGATCCGCAGCTGGCTGTACATCTCGCTCCACGCCGTCGTGGCCAACCTGCGCCGCATCCTGCCCCAGTCTACCAAGGTCGGCGAGTTCTACTTCGTCCGCTACGTCATGGCCTTCGTCTGTGCCCTCTGCCAGACTCTGATGTACAGGGCCGTCAGCCTGACCATCTCTCCTCGCACCGGCACCTGGTTCATCTTGGCCCTGGCCACGAGCCCCGGCAACTTCCACGCCGCCACTGCCTACCTGCCCTCGAGCTTCGCCATGTATGCGTCCATGCTAGGCGCTGCCGCCTTTGTGCACTGGCGGGGCGGGCTGAAGACGTCTCAGGGCATCTTCTGGTTCGCCCTCGGCGGCGTCATTGGTTGGCCCTTTGCCGCCGCCCTGTGCGCGCCTTTCGTGGCTGAGGACATCTTTTTCGCCTTTTTCGCCGATGGCGAGCGCAAGTTCGAGTGTTTTGTCCGGGTTGGCAGGGGTGTCGTTGCTGCGCTGCTTCTCGTTGTAAGTGAGAATCGAGTAAACTGTGTGCTATCTTGTGGGCTGAACTAACCATCTCTGCCGTGGTCTTTCCGCAGGTCTTTGATACCGCTATCAACGCTTTCTTCTATCGGAAATTTGAGATTGTGCCGTGGAACATTGTCAAGTACAACATCTTCTCGTCGAGCGGAGGCCCCAACCTTTACGGCACTGAACCGTGGACCTTTTACTTCAAGAACCTCGCCCTGAACTTCAACATCTGGTTTGTCCTCGCGCTCCTCTCGCTTCCGCTCTTCGTTATCCGCGGCCTCATCGTTCCCTCGGGCCACGACTTCCGGTCCGGGATGCGCTCTCTCGTTTTTATGACCCCTTTCTATATGTGGCTAGCCATTTTCACCTTGCAGCCGCACAAGGAGGAGCGCTTCATGTATCCCGCGTACCCTTTTCTGGCCCTGAATGCCGCTATATCTTTCCACGTTCTGGTCACAGCCTTGGGAAACGCAAACCCCAACAAGCTTATTGGCATGATCCCTGCCAAGATCAAGCTCGCATTGCTCGCCCTTGGCGTCATCCTCTCACTGGATGTGTCTCTGGCCCGCATCTTGGGTATCTACTCGGCCTACTCTGCTCCCCTTCAGATCTACAAGCCCCTGGCTGTAGGTACTGCTGGTGGAAAACCGCTGGGAGGCAACGGGGACTTTGTGTGCTTCGGCAAGGAGTGGTACCGCTTCCCGACCTCGTACTTCCTGCCACGCGAGATGCACGCCAAGTTTGTCCGGTCCGAGTTCCGCGGCCTACTGCCCGGGGAGTTCTCCGAAGCCCGTACTGGCTTCGGCATCTGGGGAGGCACGTGGCTCACGCCGAGCGGCATGAACGACCGCAACGAGGAGGACATGGGCAAGTATGTCGAGCTCCGACATGTGACTTCCTGGTGGACACACAGTACAGCCACCACGTGGAGCAACCGGAGTTGCTACCGCCGAACGAGCCCGACTACATCGCGGACGAGGAGCACTGGGAGATGGTCAAGTGTGTCCCCTTTATGGACGCAGGCAAGACCGGCTTCCTCGCCCGGGCCCTGTGGGTGCCAGGCTGGGATATAGTGCCGGAGAAGTATCGGCGCAAATGGGGACGTCACTGCTTGCTGCGGCAGAAGAGGTGATTCGGTGACACCCGTGCCGTGACCAGTTTGATGACTACCTGAGGTACACTATTGGTGCTGTAGAGTAGGGTCGTTTTCCTTGTATTCCGGGATAGAAGGAGCGGGCGGGGCAATGGGAGTACCGTCCTTAAGCAGGTTCAGTCTCCTGCTGGGCCACTGAGAGCGATTTGGGATTAGAGGGCTACAATTATTGGGGGATGAATATAGAGATATTAAATGGACAAAATCTAGAATAAGAAAGGTTCGAATTACAGAGAATGGCAGAATAAAGTTGAGAAAATGACTGCGAAAAGCCCGCCTGATTTATGGGCGAAAGAAAAAAACAATAGCGGCGGAAGTATTAAAGAGAAAAGAAGTAGTGCACGAAGCCAAAATAATCTGTTAGTTTAGATTTAACTGCAATTACGCCGGGCTTCCGTTGGAGGATGATTTGTTTGGCGGCGGATACTTGCGCTTATTTACATATACAAACGTGGTAGAATTGGTCTTAGGGTCCCATTAGCGACACAGCCCGGAAAAGCAAAAGACACGGATGCCTTGTGTTGAAGGTTCTGTGTTAGTTTACCTAGGCCTGGTGTATTTCAAGCATCCTCGGAGGTATACATAATGATCTTTCAATTCTCCCACGGCACTGCCCCGGAGATCTCGGAGGGTGTGCTGCCCTTTGGGTATCATCCCAGGCCGCTCCTTAAAAGCCCCCACCAGTCGGGGTTTGACTATTACGGAGTAGTATCATCAAGCAAGGTCTGGCCTCGGCCGTTCGAACCTAGCGGTGTTCAGTGAACACGGGGAGGAATAGTAATCATGCACATCACCGAACGGGTGAAAAGTCCTGGCGGAGGGATCGACAGAGTAATTTGCTTGGTCTGCCTCGGCGACAGGCATATCAGGCGGGAAAGCGGAGACGGCCGGCGCTTACCTGGCCCGGCATACGACCTTTTTAGGATATCCTGCACCCTCGCCCCACAAGAGCACGGCTCAAGGACATATAATGACTTGCCGACTGCTAAGGCAGAAGTCCTCGGGATATGTAACATGCGTGGGCCAGGTTTCGCTGTCTTGGCAAGCGCTTCACCGGTGCTTGATTCGTTTGCAACGACGAGTGGGCCGAGGTTGGCTGCACCGGGATGGGGTCGGGAGACTGATGTCAGGATCTCCCTATATAACGATGGCCGGCCCCGCGGTGTCGAAAGACGGACGAGGGGGATGCTAGACACGGAACTGCCCCTCTCGTACTTTCATAATGACGACTACAGCGAGTTTCGAGTCACTCAAGAAAGCCTTCTCTGGGGGTGTCCTCTTGCCGGGAGATGACGGCTATGAAGATGTCATCAAGCGGGTGGAGCGCCGTGTGCGTCAAGCGGGCGGTTTGTCTTACCATTTTCCGTTGTACAAAAGGGGCCGGTGTGCTCCCTTGTCAAAATCATGTGCTGCAGCTAATCAAACCTGTTCACACTAAACAGGGGGCGGTGGTTCTCCCGAGAACAACCGAGGAGGTGAGCAAGGCGGTGACCCTTCTCTCCGCGAGCTCGATCCCCTTCACCGTGTGCGGCGGCGGGCACGCGACCTCGTCCACGTCGTCCATGGGGCCCGAGGGCGCCGTGATCGACCTGCGGCGCATGCGCGGCGTGTCGGTCGACGCGGCGGTGCAGACCATCACCTTCGAGGGCGGCTGCCTCTGGTCCGACGTCGACGACGCCGCGTGGGAGCACGGGCTCGCGACGCCGGGGGCACGGTCGCGCACACGGGCGTCGGTGGGCTGGTCCTCGGCGGCGGCTTCGGCTAGCTGTCGGGCCGCCACGGGCTGACCATCGACTGCCTCGTGTCGGTCGAGATGGTGCTCGCCGACGGCCGCGTCGTGGTAGCGTCGGACGACGAGGGTGGCGACAGGGACCTGTTTTGGGCTGTGCGCGGCGCCGGCACCAGCTTCGGCGTCGCCACGCGCTTTACCAGCCGCGTTTTCCCGCAAGGCAACATCTGGAGCGGCGTCCTCTCGTTCCCGTTCGAGCGCGCCGTCGAGGTCATCGCGGCCGTCAACGAGCACCTCAAGATCGAGGACGGCGACCAGGCCATCATGCTGGTGCCAGGCTACGCGCCGCCGGCGCCGGACGGAGAGCGCGCCAAGGCGGTGTCCATGTACGTGTTCCACAACGGCACGGCGGCCGAGGGAGCGCGCTTCTTCGCGGCGCTGCTGGCGCTGGGCCCGGCGCTCAACACGGCGGTCGAGATGCCGTACCGCAGGGCCAACCGGCAGTTTGACGACTTCATGGCGCACGGGTCGCGGTGGCAGCACGGCGTGGCGCACCTGACGGCGCCCGTCGACGCGGGGGCGTTCGTGGCGGCGGCGGCCAAGTTCTTTGCCTACGTGGATGGCGAGCTGGCCTGCTCGGGCGGGGCGCAGGACCTGCGCGACACGGTGCTCGGGTTCGAGATCTTCCCCTTCGCCAAGACCAGCTCGGTCCCGCCCACGGCCATGGCGCACTCCAACAGGGGGCGGTACTACAACGTGGGGCTGGTGATGAACTGGACCGACGCCTCCAGGGACGCGGAGGTGTGCCGCTTCAAGAAGGAGCTGGCCAATTTCATCTCCGACACTATGTATCTCCCGGAGCGCAGCCAGGCGGACGGGACGAACGGCGAGGAGTCGTCGCAATGCCTGTATGGGAACTACCTGGACCAGCCAATCAGCGCCGAGGGGGCGTTTGGGCCCAACGCGGCGCGCTTGCGGGAGCTCAAGGCGAGGTACGATCCGGAAAACCGGTTCAACAAGATGTGGCGGCTGGCCGATCCGAAGTGAGCGTGTGCTGTGGTTGTGGGCTGAGGGCTGGAGCATGCGGACCGGCGTGGTGTTGCTGCATATAGAATAATGCATCGGTGGGATGTCTCCAGTCTGATCTGGTTGGTGTTTACGGTGACACAACGAGGTGTCTCAATATTGCCCACGCAGAATGACCCGGCCCCACATTAATGCGCGGCCCTGCTAAACCAGCATAACGTTCCTAACCAACTGCCACGTCCACCCACCAACCACAACTGGCTTTGGCCCCACATTCCTGCGGGGAGGAAGCACCAAGGTGACGACACAAGCTGGCAGGCAACAGCAGATCAGCCCGCCACGAAGCTCAACCGAACGTGCCTCCTCTTCGAGCTTCTCACTTTTCTTTCCAGCTTTCTTTCTTTGAATTGCCTGTGAACAGCGAGAGGTCAATTGGCAGTGCGATCCACAAAGACCAAAATCTCGACACAGGCATCAAAAAGAGTTTCCGCAAAATATAGCGATTCCCGCCGCAAACAACCAAAATGGACACTGAAATGACAACCGACGCAGAGCCCTCCACCGCCGTCGACCCGGCGCCTGCATTGCCCGACAGGGCCCGCATAGCAGAGTCGGCCGACCCGCAGGCGCTCTCGAGCTTCTTCACGTCGCTGCCGCTCGAGGTCCGCAAGATGATTTATGCCGAGACCTGGCGCCTCGACGGCCACCGCCAGCACTTGTATCGCGAGCCCCATGGCAGGGGCATGGCCCACTTTCCGTGCCTGCTGGGCGAGGACCACTTCGGTAAAAAGCCGGACCGCGGGTCCAAGGAGGGCTTCCACGCCGCCTGCCGCAGTGGAGGCGGCGAGGCCGTGTCCTGGGACAGGGGCCTCATGACCGACTGGAACGTCCACTGGCCCTGCCAGGAGCACCTGAAGAAGCTGAAGGACCTGGCTCAGCAGGACGAACAGGCTGAGCAGGACGAGCAGGCTGAGCAGGACGACCAGAGCGAACAGACTGGAGCGAGTGCCAAGAAGAGCACCGACGATGTTTGCAAAGACCCCAAATGCTGTTCTCCCATGGTCGCCGTTCATGCCTCTCATGCTGGCTTGCAAGCGCCTGTCAGTCGCATACCCAACCCCCACGCCCGTTGGCCTTGAACTCTAACCCTCACATCTGGTAGATACCTCGAGTGCTCCGAGTCCATCTACGACACAGTCACCTTCCACCTGACCGACACCGAGCAGGCCGCCTCCTTTGTCAGCTCCCGACTGCGCTCGGGCCTGGCCTGCCGCTCGCTGGAGATCAGCCTGCGAGTCACCCCGCTCCTGACGGAGCTCTACTTTGGCCCCGATGGCGGCGAGAGGGCCGTCGTCAAGGGCCGCCCGACCCCGTCACGGCCGACGACAACCCCTGGCAGCGCCTGTGCGACGCCCTCGTGCGCGCTAGCTCCAAGGACGTCGGCAACGGCGGCGGCGGCGGGCTGCGCGACCTGCATATCTGGCTCGACTCGAGCGACCTGCGGCCCTGGCACAAGCGCGTCTACGAGAACCGCTTCTTCGCGCGGCTCATCAAGGTCGAGAAGCCGACGGGCGAGTTCCTCGTCGACCTGCCCCTTCTCCCCTATGAGCCCGACGAACGCGGACTCCCCGGGACGTACCTCGAGGACATGCCGCGCGAGATTCTGCCGTTTGAGTACACGAGGAGTAAGCGCACCAACAATTGGATGCAGCACATCAACAGGATCAGCCACCTGCGGTTTACGTCGCAGAATTGAGTGTCTGAGGTGTTTTAAAAAGACAAAAAAAAATGAAGAATAAAACTTCGGCGTCAATCCTGTCCTCCTCAGTTTCAAGCAAATCCTTTAACTTTTTGAGCGACCCGTCAAACGTTGGTTCAACCTGGCTGACATGACCTTAACTTCTCTATCCGTACCTCAGGGCAAATGAATCACTGGACAAATGCCAACAATAAGTATATGAGTAGATTATTGTTCTTTGTTAAAGAGCGGTGCAGGACCTTGGCTCCAGTTGCTGCTCGGCACATTGGAGGTTGCATTTCCTTCCCGCCCTCATAATTATTAAGGGATCAGAATGGCAAACTAATTACTCGATCTTGATGGCCAATTTGCCAAAGTGCGATTGCGCCCACTGCGGAGGAGTAAAGTCAGTGCTGGGTATAATGTTGGATGGGACGGAGCACAAAGCAGCCAGACAAAGACATACCATGTAGTCGTACGCCTCCCGGACCTGGTTCAGCGTGAAGACCTTCTTGTCGAGGACGGGGTGGATGTCGTTGGCCTCGATGGCGGCCACCATGTCCTCCATCATGGCCCGGGACCCGACCAGCAGGCCCCGGATGGTGCAGATGCGCACCAGCGACTCGATGGCGGGCGGGAACTTGTCGCCCTTGGCGCCGCTCAGGAACCCGACGACGCTGATGACGCCCTCGAACTTGACGGCCTTGAGGCTCTGCTCGAACGTGCCGAGCCCGCCCACCTCGACGACGTGGTCCACGCCCGCGCCGTCCCTGGTCAGCGCCCTGGCCGTCTCGCCCCAGCCGGGGTCCTCCTTGTAGTTGATGACGTGGTCGGCGCCGAGCTTCTTGACCATCTCGGCCTTCTCCTTGGAGGACGTGGTGGCGATGACGGTGGCGCCCGCGGCCTTTGCGAACTGCAGCGCAAAGACGCTGACGCCGCCGGTGCCCTGGACGAGCACGGCGTCGCCAGGCTTGACGGGCCGCAGGCCGTACAGGGCGTTCCAGGCCGTCAGGGCGGCGCACGGCAGCGTCGCGGCCTCGAGGTCGTCGAGGTTGCGAGGGCGCGCACAAGGCCCGTCTCGGGGAAGACGCCCCAGCGCCGCAGGGCGCCGTCCGTGACGCCGCCGAGCCCCGTCCGGGCGGCGGACGGCGTCAAGGACCCGAACTGGTGGCCCTGGTTGAAGAGCGTGACGACGCGGTCCCCCGGCTGGAAGCGCGTCACGCGCGGGCCGACCTCGACCACCTCGCCCGCGCCGTCCGAGGCGGGGACGACGGGGAGGTTGAGGGGGAAGGGGTACATTCCCTGTCCGGGTGCCGTTAGTGTTGTAGATGTTTTTATGTCTGCTTTTCTTGTGATTTTTTTTTTCGAATCTGAACGTACCTTGGGATGATGAGGTCACGATAGTTGAGTGATGCGCCGTGCAGGCGGACGAGGACGTCGTTGTCGCCGACATTGGGGACGGGCACGTTCTTCTGGTACTCGAGCTCGTCGAAGCCCTTTTGCGTGCCGTTGACAATCCACTGGTCGTTTGTTTGAGAAGGCATTTTCGGTTGATGCTTTGCGGGAATGACTTGCGTGTTGTTCTCCTGCTCGGTGTAGGTTGTGTGATAGCCCTTCGGAACAGCCTCCAGATACGACTGAGGGATCTGGCTCGGTTTTATACATTGGGCCATCCACCTCTAGACCTTTTCGTCCCAATGTTTGCAGCACGTATGGTAACCGCGTGTATTCTTGGTCATCAACTTGACATCATCTGTTCGCTCCACCTCTCACTCGGTGTACACGGGGAAATACGCGGCCCCGCCAAGTATCAAGACCATCATTGGTAAGAAGCTCTCCACTGGGTGGAAGCAAAATCGGGAACCATCAACAACATCGACGGGAGGCGCGGGGCGCCTGAGTAATGTGGGAATGTTGTTGGGTCTTCTGGGGGAAACTAGAGCCCGCCGGCGCCCCATCTCTCCAGGCGGTTGATGTGTGTGGGGGGGGGGGGGGGGGGGGGGGGGGGGGGGGGGGGGGGGGGGGGGGGGGGGGGGGGGGGGGGGGGGGGGGGGGTCGCTGGAATTATTAAGAAAGCCCAAGATCACAGTCCGCCAGTTCGACGCCGGGGGAACCTGGACCCGTCTCGGTCAGTGTGACGTCGTCGTCCAATGTCCCTGGGCGACACGCCGGAGGATAAAATAATGCGAGCCAAAAACGTTACCAGACGTCCCCGTGACAGAATAAACTACACTTACTAAACCTAGTTGTGGTCCGAGCTTGATTTTCTCCGTGCCTGCGCCTTTGTGGAATGTACCCTATGTACATCCAACCTGTCCGGTCTTTGCAGGTTGGGAGAAAAAAAGGCCTGGGTGTGTGGGCATCCTGGATTCGGGCACTTGGCGGATTTAAAATCAGCCTCCGGCAGTTGAACGTGCCAGACTGGTCGCTGCGCTACGGCGCCTCCCGGGCCGTTTTGAAGCCCGCATATTTGTGGGGGCTGTTGCGCCTAACAGCGGCACAGGCCTCAAGCTGGCCTCTATCGACATCCAGCTCACTTCCCCCTCATGACAGCGCTGATTGGAAGGATAGAGAGCAAAAAACATTTCGTCCTCTTCTTTTCTTAGGCGCAAATGAAAAGTCTGCGCACTTCCAAAAGGTGCTATATTTATCGCTAAGGATTTGGATCTAGCTGAAGGAGCTCCCTCAGCATGCCACAAAATCGCGAGGCGTCGCGTCAAGAACGCGAGGTAATAATACATCACCGCTTACTCCCAGGTGGCCCTGTGGGAAGCAGCTGGCGCTCCGAGGATATGGTGCACGGCCGGGGCCACGCCGGCAGCAGCACTACCACGCCTCGTGTGGCCGCTGCGGCCGCTGCTCGCCGTTGCTGGCCCGGTCCGACGTGACCTCCACCTCGCTCGACACCACGATGTTGTTTCCCGGCGGCAACGCCACGTCGTCCTCCCTCTCGCTGACCGTCACCATCCTGGTGGTCGGCGGGTACACGCTAGCCACGCTGCCGTCGGCATGGGGCACAGCAGCTGGCGGCGCCCTGCCGAGGCGCTGCAGCTTGACCTCGCCGGCGGCGCCCATCATGCGCTCCTCGCTCTCGGTGAAGGTGACGTTGCTCTCGATCGGGTTGGAAGAGCCCTTCCTCCTCTTGGCCGTGCGCGCGCTGCCGCTGCCGCCGCCGCCGCCGCCTTGCCGTCGCCGCCGCCGATGGTGCGGAAGCCGGTGGGCGTCTTGTACTTCTTTGCGCTGGCGCTCGTGTAGCGGCTCGAGCGCAGGAAGCTGGGCAGGAGCGGGCCGAACCACTGCCGGAGCAGCGGGAAGACCATGGGCAGGTTGGTCGTGATGACGCACGTGAAGGCCTCGCGCGTGCCCCACTGGCCTGCTAGCTGGGCACCGTTGACGGGGTCCTGGATCGAGGGGTAAAGGTGGTTTATGTTAGGGGGTTTTGGGACGACGCGGTAAGGGGAGAGTTTTCCACATGCATGCAATGGGCTAAAAACATACCACTAAAACGTAGATGGTCTTCAGGATGGCGCAGACGAGCACGAAAATGCCGGTCCCGAGGACAATAGTCGAGGCGATCTTCTGGTACAGCTTGAGCGTGGAGCTCCAGAGCAGGTCGAGCGGGATGAGGATCAGGTAGATGTCGGTTGAAACATTGGCGGCAAACGATGACCAGACGATAGGGCCCGGACAGCGCGGGTTGGCAGTGGTCTACCGCGCGTGGGCGTGTTCGTCAGCCAGGAAGGGACAATTCACGGGGCACGGCTCATTGGGGAGTGCCGTGGGACGACTTACTACCAGGGTTGGAGTGACCTGCCAATAGTGGTTGAATGGGCGGCACCCCAGGAAGATGGTTAGGATGGTGCAGAGGAATGTGGCAAGCACCAGGCCGAATCCGAACCACACACGCATGCGGTATGCTCGACCGAGTCCCTCCTGTTGGTGGCAGCGTCGATATGGTCAGTCTGGCGAGGGGTTCTGCACCCCAGGGGGAGCGGTCTGCTTCCGGACAGGCTTGCTTACCGTTAATCTGACATAGAAAAATAGCATGGACAGCTTGAAGCACCAGATGAGCATCGAGTAGACAGTCCAGCCAGCGACCTGGATCTGGGACCCGAGAACCCTGGGCAAGTCGAATGAACTATTGGTTAGATGTTGCGTCCTTCTTGAGGAGGATAGGCCGTGTCTGTCCAAAAAGAGGATTCCCGGCTCGCGCTCACCTCAGCTGGTGCTCCTTGCCGTTGACGTCGATCTGCATGCGCTGCTCGTCCGTCATGCCGTTTTGGCGAGGCCTTGGGCAAGGTTGCCTATGCTGTATCCCAGGCTCGCTTGCGTGGCATAGCAACACTAGTATCGAAAAGAGTATCCCGCCGTCAGCTTTCTGTTTTTTTGGTCGGCTTTTCCAAACCTTGCCGCGCCAACAAAGCCCAGAAAGGGGGCCTTGCAGGCGCCGCCAAGGACAAAACGCACCAGTCCAATCCAGACCAGGAAGTCGTCAGCAGCCAGGTTCGCAAACCCGACCTTCTTGATCCGGGCGTACGTCCTCAGCACCGTGCTCAGGACCCCGATGCTGAAGAGGGTGAAGAGCTCGATGGTGAAGGAGCGGAAGGCGGCCTCGGCCTCGGCCATGGCTGCCGCCTGGGCCGCGGGGTCCATGGCAGCGCTGCCGTTGCCGCTTGACATGGCTGGCTGCAGTGGCGCTGGCGTTCAAGATCCGTACTTGTTGTCGTTGTCGTGAAGTGCCTGTCGGCAATCAAGAGAAGAGTATTGAGAACTTAGCCTTCAAAATTAGGGAGCGGCCCGTTGTGGAGAGACGGGAAGCTCGGACTGTAGGCTCGACGGGGCTGTCGGCGACTGGGCGCGGATGTTGGCCTTTGGGTGGGCGGGCATGTATTCATATGTGTGCTAGCCAGCCTTTGCCGCTACTCTGCATCGCCTGGACAGCGTCATTAAATGGTTGGTGGCCAGCTTCCGTTTACATCGACTGGAAGGAAGGGGGAGGGCGCATGCGTAGGACAAAAACCAGCTCTCCATCTGGCAAACGGCACAGGGCAAGGTGCAGGATTTGATCTCGTTTCTTCTCCACCCCATATGTCACTTCTCAGCTTCGAAGCGGGATTTTTGTAGGGGCGTTTGGTCTGGGCTTCCTGCGAGACAGGGCTTTGGTGCCCCTGGACATTCTGGGCGTCGCCATCACCCCCCTGACTGGCCGACGGGTAGCCACTGGGCGAAACAGAGTCGGCACGAGGCGCGGAGAATGCCTCTGGCGGCTGATTCTACGATAACCCTGTCCAGCCTGGCGCCAGGACGGTGACGCACACCCAGCTTGTACCCCCTCGCCACTGTACCCAGCAATGCAATATGGCAGCACGGTGAATGTATGTAACGGCTATGCGTGTAGTGGGTATTTTCTTCTTGTACCAAGCAACTCGGAGCTCGCTTGTAAAATTGGACACAACAACCTGTGTGGAAGGTGGTTCGATGCAGCACTGGACGGACAAGACAGAATGAAACCGGGCAGCAGACGGCCCTGTCATTTCTCCCGTCTGCCGCCTTGGCATTGCGCTGTGCCGCGGGCCCGCCCGACTGAGGTCGTTGGTCCGGCGTGGGTTCCGTGGAAGCCAACAGTCCAGGCGATGTTACCCTGGCCCACGTAAGTGGGAGAAGGAAAAAAAAAAAAAAAAAAGGCTCGGTCGCCTTCCCAGACCACCGAGACATAAATGGACTTGTCAGACCTAGGTCCTACACACCGAGGTTCTGCCACAGAGACTAGCGAATGTGGCTGCAACAAAATGGCAAAGAGAGGGTGATAGTGTAGAGGATTACAGGGAGGGCGAGAATAAGATGAAGAAAAAGATAAGAGAGGGAAATGGCCTAGCAGGAGCGAAAAACAAGATTAGAGCGGCTCGGAAACATGACGGAACAGGTGGTAATAAAACAGGGTGTAGGAAGAGTAAATGCAAAAGGAAGAATGTGATAGGAAGCGCGCGACCTGTCCATCACGGAATTGAGAGGCGACGGGCACATATATTTGTCTCGTCGGTCTCAGCCTCGGTCTGCGAGCGCCAAGGGTCGTCCCAGCCAAGCAGAGTGACAAGTCGTCTGGTGCCGCCACCAGCGTGTTCCTCCCGGCTTCCCCGGGGCGAAAGAAGCAAGTATATCTGCGGAAGCCTGCGCCGGCGACCAGCGTCTCCGCCACAGGATTCCACCGTCTCTCGCAAAAACGCCAATATCTCCAGCCCCTCCCCTCCCCTCCCCAAACGTGCACCTAGGTGGGCTGCAGGATCGAGCGCCCAAACGCCACCGGCCGAATTTGCTCAAGCGAATATTGATTACGTGCGATCAACACCTAGCGAGCTAGACTCCCCATCCAGCAAGCCGACATGCATCGGGGAGCAAGGAGACACGACACCCTCCCTGTTTTCTTCACCGTGCCCCCTTCCCCTCCTGCCTGGTCCCAGCCATTCAGCGGCCCGCTGGGGAATCGCGCGCCGGACGGAGCAGCAGCCCCAGGAGGCGAGTCATATCCGAGCGGGAGCTGTCCCCTCCCCGCCCGATACACCCTCACCCCACCCACCTGGGAAACGAGCACGCTATTACACACGGATCAGGCAAGGGTCACCACCACCCACGCGTGCGTTGTCTGCTGCTGGGCTGCCAATATTGGAACTCTGGCCCCCTTTTTCGCGCTTGTCGGGCTTGCGTGCAGAGATGGAGCCTCGCCGAGAGGCTGGGCAGTAACCCATTGCCATGCCGTGGGGGGTGACCGCAGGTTTCGTCCCGGCTCCTGCTCGTCCAGCGCGGAGCCCGGCTCAGGGGACATAATAAAATGACCCTCGCCGCCAAACCCCGTGGCATGCTGTGCCGCCCTCTTTGCTTCTTCACCGACCAGACCACTCAAGTCAAGCCCAAGGATCAGGGTCCGTCAAGGCAGAGAGGAAAAAAGCAAAAGCGGCGGATAGTCCTCTGATGATCAGCCCCTCCTTCTCTCCTACCGTGCGCGCTTCAGATAGCGAGAAAAAGGAGGAACGGGAATACCACCCTCCCACGAGGCCGCTGCCGGACACCACCACCACCACCACACCACACCACCAACACACCACCGCACGGCCCGCCACCCTTCTTGACAGGATGCGCTCGTCCGGCTTCGCTGGTGCCCTTGGCGCTGTGGCTGTCCTGGCCACGGCCGTCGCGTCCCTGAGCGTCCCCGCGGCGGCGGCGCCTGCTCCTCCTCGGGCTTCTGCCCCCGGAGCGACGACCTCGGGGAGCTGGGCGCCAGCCTGTCGGCCGGGGCGCAGATCCTCTTCCCCGGCTCGGCCGAGTTCGTCGCCCGGACTACGCGGTGGTCCAACCTGGCGCCGCCCAAGTTCAGCGCCGTGGTCGTGCCTGGGAGCCAGCAGGATGTTGCTGCGACGGTTCGTCAAATCCTTCCCCTTTGCTGACATTTTATCAGTTCTTTGCTTTTTTCCTCATCCTTTCTCTTATCTTCTATACTTGGCTTGGGCATCCCCCGCCATTGGTTATACGAGAAATGCAAAATCTGACATGTTCTCTTTTTGGTTTCGGCGCGCGGTTCAGGTCCGGTTTGCAAACGAGAAGAAGCTGCCCTTCCTGGCCACCAACACTGCGCACGGCACCCTCACGACCCTGGGCAAGATGGACCACGGCATAGAGATCGACATCAGGTCGCTCAGCAGTGTCGAGATTGCCGCAGATGGCAACACAGCTAAGGTCGGTGGCGGTGTCAGGTCCAAGGACCTCATCGACGCGCTGTGGGCAGCGAATAAGCAAACCGGTAAGTGGTTTCTGCACGCCCTCCCACCCACGCACCACCACCCTACACACCCCTACTCGCCTGGCGAAGGAGCGAGCTGCAGCCACCCGACACGGTTGAGGCCGTTGGCAGACCTTCGCTAATCACGCAAAACGAGCCAAAACAGTGACGGGCACCTGCGAGTGCGTCAGCATCATGGGCCCCGCCCTCGGCGGCGGCCACGGCTGGCTGCAGGGCTACTACGGCCTGGTGGCCGACAACATCCTGTCGTTCGACGTGGTGCTGGCCGACGGCCGCGCCGTCACGGCCGACAAGGACCAGAACCCGGACCTCTTCTACGCCCTCAAGGGCGCCGGCCACAACTTTGGCGTCGTCACATCGGCCGTCTTCAAGATCTACGACGTCATCTCGCGCGACTGGGGCCATCGAGACGCACATATTCAGCGGCGACAAGGTCGAGGCCGTCTACCGGGCCGCCAACGAGCACCTGCTCAAGAACGGCACCCAGTCTAGGGATCTCATCAACTGGTCGTACTGGCTGAACGATGCTTCGCTGGACCCTAAAAACGTAAGGCTTATTTCCCGGCAAACATGACTTCCCTCCTTCTCCCGTGTCGTGCCAGTCTGACTTACACCATGCACTCTGCTCCCGACCGGGCTAGCCCATCATCATCTTCTACATCATCCAGCAGGGCGTCAAGGCCGTCAGCCCCGAGTACACCAAGCCGTTCCACGACATTGGCCCCTTGGTCGCGACCCCGCGGACGGGCGACTACCTGCAGGTCTCTGGCTGGGCCGGCGTCGCGCTCTCGTCGCCGCCGTGCCAGAAGGACGGCCTGGCGAACCCGCGCTTCCCCGTCTACCTGGACGAGTACAACCCTGCCGTCATGGCCGAGGCCTACGCCGCCTACGCCGCCGCCGTCGGCCCCGCGGACTCGCCCTTCCACGGCTCCATCTTCATGTTTGAGGGCTACCCGGTCCAAGGGCTGCGGGCCGTCGACGCGTCCACGACCGCCTTTGCCCACCGCGACCGCCGCCTGCTCAACGCGCCGCTGATCCAGTACCGCCCCGCTCCCGGCACCGACGTCGAGGCCAGAGGAAAAGAGCTCGGCGACAGGCTGCGCAACATGCTGCAGGCCGGCAGCGGCGCGCCGGCAGGGCGGCCGCGTACGTCAACTACGGCTACGGCGACGAGGAGGAAGGCCAGTTTTACGGGGACGCGGCGCGCGTCGAGAAGCTGGCCGCGCTCAAGGACAAGTACGACCCGACCGATAGGTTCAGCTTCTACGCGCCCATTTCGCACAAGGGCGGGAAGCCGTGCAAGCACAAGTAGTAGTTTAAAATGTCGTAGATAGAAAGATGAATTATTGCTGAGCCATGACGCGGCAACCCTACTTGCCGTAGCAACGAGTTGTTACCGACGTTGCATCGGGGTGTGCTCGTGTCGCACTCGCCTAGTTTCGCCTAATGCACGCCTGGCAGGTGTCAAAATGTCAGGACAGGCTGACGGCCGAAAGATGTTCCCTGTGGCGGTGCCTGACTGCACGCTTACTGTGCGCGGATTGCAGATCGGCATATGCAAGGCGCGGATCTTCCTCCTGCCAACGGATCATTTATTAGCGAGGCCTCAAGTCCGTCCGTGTTTCGTGCGCGATGTACGCCAACTTGTTGCATTGGCTATGTATGTGTATCATAGAAAACAAAGGAAAAGTCGCAAGAAAATAGGAAAGAAAAGTAGTGACATAAAGATTTGATGGTTTCATCTGCCGTCCCGCCCAAACGCCAATCGCTAAATCCGTGCAAATGCCGCCATGCGAAAACCGAAAAAGGTAGAACCGTTGCTGCGTGACCAGATTCCGCGGCCCCCAAAAATGAAAATACCAAGCCAATCTGTTTTCCCTTCTCCTCTCGCAATCGCAGAAGCCCACCCTCCCAATTGATCCTCGGAAAGCCGTGGGATGCTTCACTCCGATCATCCCACTCGTCCGCCCGCCGCGCACACCCGCGCGACATCGGCGGACCCCCTCCCTCCTACCGATTCCCTTACGACTTCTCGTACGGGTTCTCGGTAGGCTTTGTCGCGTAGGTGGGCGGTGGTGATGTTGACATCGTTAAACCCGCCCGCGTTGGCCGGGTGCGGCACCTGCGACGGCAGGCTGGGCTCGGGCGGCATGTAGGCCGGGTAGGGCTCCTGGTGTTGCGGGGCGGGGCCGCCGTACGGCGCGCCGGCGGGGAGCTGGTTACCGCCGTGCGCCGCCGCGCGGTCGGCCGAGCTGGCCTCGGCGAGGGCCTGCTTCTCGCGCCCGCGGTTGCAGAGCTTGCTGATGCCCATGCAGACGATGGTGAAGAACATGCAGACGGTGCCAAACCAGATCAGGACCAGGAACACGTCGCTCGTCCTGGCGTTGGGCACGTTCTTCTTCTTGAGCTCCTCGACGATGGACTTGCTCCGGATCGTCAGGATGAGCGACACGATGAACATGTAGACGAACCCAGTCGCGTACCAGTACAGGCGCAGGCCGTCCCAGAAGGAAGGCGGCAGCAGTGCGTTCTCCTCGACGCTGCCCTTGGGGTTGGGGCAGAGCGACGACAGGAAGCAGCAGTGGCACTTCATCCAGCTCTTCTTGAACGTGATGAGCACGTCCTTGACGAAGACGACGACCAGGAAGATCAGGCCGAACAGGACAATGACCCACTGGACCCACGTCACAAAGGTCATCTCCTTGACGTCGCGGAACTTGTTGAAGAAGGCGTTGTTGCAGGTGCCGCGGCTCGGGTGCAGGCAGTCGTAGTCGGACGAGGGCAGGTCCAGGCGCTTGGCCACGTCGCGGATGTGGTCGGGGAACTTGAGCGTCTGCGCGAACCCCTGGTACACGATGCCCGCCTGCATCTCCTTCTTGGTCGCGTTCAGGTACTCCCAGCCGAAGCTGGCCAGGGTGAGGTGCATCTTGACGCTGAACTCGTCCTTGGTGTTGGGCTTGGGGACGATGCCATCGAACTAGAAGGGGGACGTTAGAAACATGACGGATGCCGCAGGGACACAAGAAGCGAAGCCGCCAGCACTCACCTCGACCATGGAGAAGTTGGCGAGCGCCAGGCGCCACTTGTTGTCCTCCTTCTGGATCCAGGTGCCCGACACGCAGACGAGGATGAAGAGGAAGAAGGTGAGGCCCAGGAGGAGGAGGGGCGAGGACGTGGAGGAGCCGGCCGAAGAGGTGAGGCCGATGGCGGACCGCCATGTGCGGCTTGCGGAAATCAGAATCCATTGTGCTGCGGTAAGAGGAGAATGTCAGTATGGAGATATTTTGCGTAACAGTATGCTTCTTGCGTCGTTGTTAAAGTATGGTGTTTAAATGGCGGGGCTCGTTGTTGAGGGGAGCCGCTGGGTGCTTGCCTCCAGAAGCTGCTGGAAAGAAGCGCAATGGAGATGGTGGAAGTGGTTCTTGTGTTTTGAACTATTGCCACCTCGACACCGTTCTCCAGCGCTTAAGTATATCCATCTTTCTCTATCTCTGCTGACGGTATCGCCAGGCTCCTGAGAAATGTTTTCTGTGGTAATTTCCCCGATCCATCGACTGCGCCGGCCTTGGGTCGCTGTCGGCGTTACAGTACGCTTTGGGAGGAGGCGGTCCAGGATCGATCGCCGTCGTGCTGATTACTATGCCCAGATTTGGGGCGGCTGCGGCCTTCGGGCGCCAGCAATTAAGCGCGGTTAGGGCATCTGCGCGCCTGTGAGGCTGAGCATCTGCAGCGGGGTGCTGCTGGCTGCACTGACTGCACTGTAGGCGCGTCTCACAGGGATCCTAGAGTTGGGAGGCCGACGTCCACATTTGGCATTTACACACCTTTGAGATTGCGGCCAGGGCTGGGAGTTCTGTCGCTGGTAGCCACCCGAACTGTTTCCATTTGAGGAATTTGCATGCTTATGGCGTCAATCGAAGGGTGCTGCAGGTGTATCCAGGCGGTTGAAGCTACCTGCCAGGCCACATGCTTTAGGGCCAGCAACACCAAGACTAGCTTGGTTCGTGGGTGCTGAGCGCCACCCGCCACAAGTCTCCTCGCTTCGCGGCTAGCGGCGTCGTGCCCAGAGTAAGCACCTTTTTCGGTCCCGGCCCAACGCTGCTTCTACCGCTAGTCCATCGAGATCGTGAAAATGTGGCATTGGTTCAATACGCCACGCATTCTTAAACAGGGCAAAATCCCTTCTTCAGCCGCACATGCGGGTGGGTTTGGTCCAGTTAGAAACCGCATTACTCCTCGGCCTCCATCGCGGATGCACGGATTCTCGCTGTACTGCATGCGTGCTTATCTTTCCCTGGGCTGCTTTAAAAATGCTCGCAGGAGGCTGATGCCAAGATGCTCCAGACTTCCTCGTGGCGCAACCGTCCTGCCAGGCCCGACAGCGAAATTTTGGGACAGATCTACGCAACCTGCCATCTAAGCCAAAAATCCTGGGGTATTTTAACACAGGTCGGGGCCTATCCAGTAAGCAGCCTCTAGAACTCTAGTCTAGTCGAGCCTGGGAGGATGTCGTTCTGTCGGTCTCGATAGTATAGCAAACCAGGTCGAGTGCAGGTGGGCCAGCTGTGCGTCGCACAGCGATCGGGGTTTCTTGCTTCCCTAACGCCGGGCTGGTGCAGCGACCAGGGGTGCACAACGCTTTCTGCCAGCAGCAAAGGAATTGTGGTCAGACGATTGGCATGGAAGCAGGATCGCCACATCCACCACCGCCGCCCATACAAGAGCCGAGCGGCTGTAGGTGTGCATTTCCAATACGTCCCGTGTGTCGGGTGTCGAACAACAGGAATGCCGTCGGAGTCGGCGCAATTCCGACCGTGATTTGTGATTACGGAATATGTCGGCCCTAGCCCGCCAGTTCCCACCAAATCAGGACTAGCATTGTTCTACGGGGGACCGCACTCGACCTCAGACTATGCAGTCTCCTGATCTCACCGGATGTCAGCTCTCAATATCCGAGGGGGAAAAAACATGCTACATCGGGAAAGTAGACGGGGCAGAGGAGGGTGTAGACTTCCCAGGTTCTATGGTAATCTATATAAATCGGGCGTGGAGGCCGGGTTGCTATGAATGGGAAGTACCGGTTTCCACGCTTCTACATCTTCGGGACACACACCAGCAACAGCCGATCAAGAGACGGGACCTTGTCATCATGGTTAAGCTCTCCGACGTCACCGAGTCAAATGGCCGCATCGCGAGCGAGCTACCGCCGGGGCTGGTTGCTGTCTTCCCCGGCGGTACCAGCGGGATAGGCGAATACAGCGTCCTGGCGTTGGCCAAGCACGCCCGCCAGTCCAAGATTTACCTGGTTGGCCGGTCCCAGAGCGCGGCCGATCGGATCATTGCGGAGTGCAAGCGGCTGAACCCGGAAGGCCAGTACTTCTTCATCTCGACGGACGCGAGCCTGATCAAGAACGTCGACGACGTGTGTCGTCAGCTCAGGGAAAAGGAGAAGGCGATCAATCTCCTTTTCCTGAGCATCGGGAGCCTGAACATGAAGCCTGGTAAGCGACCCCAGTGTCGTCTGAGCCTTACCTTGCACATATCCAAGGGCTGTGGCCGGCTACGACTCGAGGAGGGGATGGAGGCTAAGCCAAGCATTCGGGATAGAAACGAGTGAAGGGCTCAATCGATCATTTGCCCTGGGGTTCTACGCGCGCATGCGCTTCATCGGAAACCTTCTGCCACAGCTCCAGGCCGCGCAGGGCCTCCGGCGCGTCGTGACTGTCCTGGCGGCAAACCACGAGGGCGAGGTCGACCTGAACGACATTGGATGCAAGCGTCCCGTGTCGATAGCGGTGCGGAACCAGGTGATGTCCATGACCACGCTCACCCTGGAGGAGATGGCCCGGCGGGCGCCGGACGTCTCCTTCATCCACGGCTTCCCCGGCCTGGTGCGCTCCAACATCGCCAGGGACATGACCGGGGTCTTCGCAGTGCTGCTGAATGTCGGCATGGGCGTGCTTGCGCCTCTGCTCTGCATCCCGGACGCCGAGAGCGGCGAGCGGCACGTCTTCCTGGCCACCAGCAGCATGTATCCTCCGCGCGACAGCAGCAAGACGGACGGAGTGATATGGGGGTCGCCCGGGGCACGGATGGGGTGCCCGGGAGCGGCGTGTACTCGATCGGGTCGAAAAACGACAACGGGCCGCTATCGGTTGACCATTTGCTTGCGCGGCTGCGGAAAGAAGGGGTTCGCGAGAAGGTTTGGGAGTTCCTGATGGGCGAGTTTGAGCGGATTACTGGGACGCCAGGAATGCTGCCGTAAGCAGCGCGAGGGAGCGGGGCTGCGGGGCTGGAGTCAGCCAGCGGGAGCAGGTGCAGCCTGGTCGGGCCAAACCAATAAGCGCAGGAAGTTTTGACCAAATTGTCGAGCATTTTGGGCAACTGAATCCCTGCAAAACTCGCCCAGTAACATCAATAGAGGAACCTGGTACCTGACATGAATTGACTTTACGATCGACCAGCTTGTCGGGAAGTCACAGGGGGCTGGGCTACGATTAGGCGCCAAATTGCTTGTCCGTGCTTGTTCGTGCTTGTTCGCGAGCTTAATCCAACTCCCCTTGCCTTTGGAATCCTTGGAATTTTTCCCAGTGTTTTTGGGAGTGCAAGATGAGCTGTGCGACGAGCACTGCGGCCCCTTGCCTTCGGTCTCCGCGGGGCGTCGAGTCGGCGACGTGATTGACGTCATTCCTTTTTCTCTTTTCTGGTTGTCGTTCCGTATCATAGCGGCTGGCAACGTGCTCCCACTGGCAACCGGCAGTCGATATTCCATTCCCAGACGAGCGAATCCTCTGGGTCAGGGGCTGCATGGCGTTTTATAGCGTGTTCCGGAACCAAGCTGCCACTGCACATGGCACGAACCGCTATGCCCAGACTCAGTGCCAAGGCCTCCTGTCGCCGCTTCCAGGACCAGCGCCTAGGTGCATCGTCCGTTGAGGCGCGCGAGGCCTCTGCACCGCGGAGACGAAGATTCGCCCTTGTCATCTCGTCCTCCCGGACCTACCACTCCGACCGCTTCGTTTTTCTCTTCGAGTTTCCGACTTTCTTTGCCCCACTTGTGTTGGATGGCATGTCCCTGACATTGGAAGCAGCTCTGTGGAGCACGGCCAAATAGAATGGAAGAACAGGAGGACATGATATTTTGCGATGATTTTTTTTGTTGTAATCTTCGACAACGGGAAATACCAAATGGGATCACTAGGTATTCGTGCCAGGTCCTGGGACAACTTTCGTAAAAGAAGCCCACCATTTCGGGCCACGATGCCTGGACCATCGTGGCCACACCAGCACAAACACAAAAATCGCACTGTCGACCGCAAAATGTCCTCTTCCCCTCACTTGATCCTAGAAACACACTTTGTGTCGGCCCCTGTACCTCTTTAGTAAGGATACACCGCCATGGGTCACGGCACGAAAGCCCAACTCCAAACCAGCTCGTAGTAGCACACGCTAAACCCGCCCAAATATCCGACACTCCCATAATAAAAACCAAGCTCTGACAGGACTGACAAGAAAACCAGATCATACTATCCTACAAAACGTGAACACAACAAACTCCAAAATTTACTGCACTAGGCTGTTGAACAGGTCCGCCGTCGTAGCGTCCCTGGTGCCGGTGGCCTCGACCTGCGCCTTTGCGGCCAGGCACTGCTGGATAGCGGCCTGGTTGGCGTTGCAGGTCCGGGAGTTGAGCTGGTCGCACACGCGGTTCATGATGATGCCGGGGGCCAGGGCATCAGACTGGCCGCGCAGGATGGCCGGGTCCACGGGCAGGAAGGTGCCCTGGTCCGGGTTGCGGCCCGGTCGGCCCAGGGCGAACTCGATGGTTGGGTTGCACGTGCCGAAGTCAGCCGCTCCGCCTGCACCGCCGGCTCCGTTGTTGTTGTTGTTGCCATTGTTGTTGTTGTTGCCTCCATTGCTGTTGTTGCCGTTATTGCCCTGGTTGTTGTTGCCGTTGTTGCCCTGGTTGTTGTTGCCCTGGTTGTTGTTACCCTGCTGGCCGTTGCCCTGCTGGTTGTTGCCTTGCTGGTTGTTACCCTGGTTGTTATTGCCCTGGTTGTTGTTGCCCTGGTTGCCCTGGTTTCCTTGGGCTCTTTGGTTGTTGCCGCCTCGCTTTTGAAGAGCGCGGTCGACGTTGGTGTTGCCAATGTTCTGGGGCTGCGGCATGGGCAGGGCAGCAGCGGTGGTGGCCGCAGCCAGGATCATGGCGATGCAGGTGGTGACCTTCATGTTGGCGATTAGGAGGTAAAAGAGGTGGAATAAAAGGTTGGCTTGTTAAAAGGGGCACAAGAGAATGACAAAGTTCACAGAACTTGGGTAAAGGTTGAGATCAACTCAGAAAGAAAGTAAGGTGGAAGAGAGTGAGAGAGAGCCTGCTTGATGTGGGATGAGGACCAGGAACGGAAGACTTGAACACAAGCGCAGAGGGAGCCATCCTTTTGTATTCATCCGGACGTGTGCGCGATCCGCATCCCCCGCAGCCCCGAGCCGGCGATCATGGACATCGTGGCCCTGACGGAGCTGCGAACCGGTGGGCTTGGCCACCAAACATCGGCAAAATGCCCCCGGAAATGTCGAAACACGAAAGGGCGCTTGATGGGGCCAGCAACATGGGGATTACTGTTGGAGAAATGCCATGATGCCCCTCGAGTTTTCCCTTTGGAGGCGTGGAGGGATCCACGCATGGGGGACGATGCAACATCGCTAAGGGCGCACGTGGGGCGCTGGGGCGGCTCGCCACGGATCCTCGATTGAGTGTTACACTTGGCAGCGGGCTTTCGTCCCATCCGTCAAAGCTGCCAGGGGACGGGTCGGCGGCTTGTGGATCCTGTACCTGGCCTTGGCCAAAAATGAAGGTCAGTGCGCTGGGCCAGGGCGGCTGGCAAACGTGCCGTTATGTTTGATGCCATCTGAAGTTTGGGCGGCATGGAAGAATAAAGTGGGTGGTACGCTGTCAGCTCGGATTTGACGTCCTGCAGGGACCAGTGGTCGGAGAGTAGGGGGATTAAAACGGAAAAAGAAAAGATTAAAAAAAGCACTGCTTATCGAATAGACAGCGTCCAGCCCAGTCTAGGCCTTGGTTGTTGTGGTGCTGAAGATGGCTCTGGAGGGAGCTCGGGCCGTCGGCGGCTCGTCATCTGGTGTCGTGACGTTTCCGAGACCTCCTCGGTTTGATGGGCGAGCTTGGCGCCTGGAACCACGCCGCACATCGCCCGCCCACGCGAAGTCTTGCCATGAACGGCCAGACAGGTCGGGCTTCCTGGTCCGCGGCGCAGGGCGGCGGCTGCCAAGCACGTGTCCACACAGGTCTGGCCCGATGTCGACCCGATGATATCCCATGTCAAGTGCGGCGTTGCGCCATTCCCTGATCAGCCTCCTTTTGAAGAGCCCAGACCCAATCTTCCTACACCGTGAGCACAAACGGACGCGCACAGCCCGATGGCAGATCAGTCAGTTTCGGTTTCCAGTGTTTCTTGTGCTCTGCATCACAACTGGGATTTTGCCGGGTGCACAAACAGCGCGTTGCTATCGCGACTACTGAATGCCAAGTTTGCAGCGCTCAGCTGGAAGTGCATACTATCGAATGGGTCAATGTGCCAGTCAGGGGTGTTGTGTCCAGGCTCCTGGTTCACCGCTGCGAATTCCGCAGGCGGCGGCAGCGGCGCTCGTGGGCTTACTCAGGGGACTGTGGTGCTATCGAATCCCCAGCCAGTTTGCGACACGGATCGCGGACGCCACAGCTTCCCATGGAAACGCAGACTCTGAATAGCTTTACGAGGATCTATATTAGCATGCAAGAATGCACGCGTTTGGAGCCTGCTCCCACCAAACGCAACGCTTTGGAGTGCGCTGTCGCCGTGGTTACAGCACACGTCTGTGACCACCCCACGCTATTATTTCCAACGTTCCACTACACACTAATCCGAAGCGAGCTGAGCTGGAAGCTGAAATCCAAGGCTCCAGCCATACCAAATTGGACGTCCACAACCCCTATGCTCAGCAAGCCACCTCGCATGTCCTGGTGCCCCCTAAAATACTTTTGGCGCTATTGGGAATGCGCTAGTTCTAGACCATCATGGTCGGTTTGCTTTTCGTCGCCGAACCCGATGATGGCAGCACTTGATGTGCATGAATGGCATCATATAAAACACTACGATGCCTTCGTCCTGACTGCCATGTTTTGACTTCCCTTTACTCGGACAGGACAGTTGATCCCGGTCACTCCTCTACACGCTCGCTTTACCCGAGGTTTTGTCCCTCAGTCACTCATTTCCTGTTTTGTCTCCTTTCACGTATCCTGTCGTCATGCGCTTCTCCGCTGCCGCCCTTCTCTGGGCGGCTTCTGGAGCTGCTGCCATTCCGGCTGTCCAACAGTGGGCAAACTCGTCCATCGAACAGCCGGGTGGCTTCGAGGTCACAATCGTCTACGCCCAGCCCCAAGGCGGTTGCCCTGCTAAAAACCCGGAATGCCCCCCTGAGGACATCTTCGGTCGCCCGACGGCGTCGGAGCCTTCGTCTTCCTCTTCGGGACAGAGTGGCTCTTCGTGGGGTAGCAAGTCGGGCCCTGTCCTCTCGCAGGAAGCCGAGGCTGTCAAACTCAAGCCTGCTGTCCACTGGGGAACTGATACGTCCAAGATCAGCAATGTCGTTCCGGTGGAGGTTGGAAGCGGAAACCAGCTGTACTACGGTTCATCGGGTAAGTAATGCTGGTCAGATCGCAGAAGCGTTACTTGACATGGTTGGCTGACTTCAACATTAATAACACAGACCCGACCAAGTCTGGCTACCTCGGCTTCCTAACCTACCACTTCAGCGCCCCGTCTGTCAACCTCGACAACTGCGGCTATGTCACCAGTGTTGCCTGCACGGCAACTGGCTGCGCCGTTTCCTTCTCCAGCAAGATGGCCTACGACCGCGCCGTCAAGACTTGGGACGCCAACCTCATCCTGATCGCCTCCACCAAGGGCTGCGCAGGTCACGCCAACGGTGACCGCTGCTTCTTCCGCGTCACCGCCATTGACTTCCAGGATGGGCTCGTCGTCGCGGTCAAAGGCTCCTTCAAAGACCCCGAGACCATCATGGACAAGGCGGAGGCGAACTGGGGCTGGTGGGAGCCGAACCGCGCGCCCAAGCCCAGCGGCGACTCGTCGGTTTCTGCGACATCGGTTCGGTCTGCCACGCTCGCTCCCTCTCCGACCTCTTCGAGCGGCCCCGCGGGAGGAAGCGCCGCCTCTTCGACGGGAACATTCTTGCGGGCCAGCACGGCTACTTTCTCTCGCGCCCCTTTCCCTACTGGCCGGGCAGGGTCCAACTCCACCTTCACCACCAGCGACGATGGCAACTTGACGAGCAACTTTGGAGCCAGCGGCGCGTGCGTGGCGCCCGTCGACGCCAAGTACGGCCTCCCCACGGCGCGCTGGGGTGACTACTTCGATGCCGATCTCGACACCGACCTCGGAGATGCGGGCGGCCTTAGCGCCAGCTTCAACGAGTTCGTCAAGATGATGGCGCCCGGCATGGACATCGGCGGCGTTGATGTCGTAAAGAGAGACCTGAATGGACTGGCAGTCCTTGACCATCACAACGAAAAGCGCCTCAAGTTCCTCAAGAAGCTCGCCAAGACGTTTGTCAAGGTCGTCACGGCCCCGATCACGTATCTTGCCTCTGCCGTCATCCTCATTGCCAACGGCGGCAAGCCCCCGACGACGACGCTCAACAAGGATATCTCGTTCCGCCTGCCCGACCCAAGCAAGCCGGGCTCCGACGCCAACAAGCTACTCGGCGACACCAAGCAGGTCATGTCGCCTTGGGGCGATGCCATCCTCATCAAGTCGTTTGGCGACGCCAGCGCCGTTGCCGCCGGTAAGGAGGGCCTGTCTGGATATATGAACATTTTTTGCGTCGGCTGCGGCGCCTCGGGCTCCATCAGCCTTACCGGCAAGGTCACCTGGCTGCCGACCGGGATCATCTCCGCCACTGTGGACGTCAAGGCCGACGCCGACATGAAGCTCAAGCTTGGCGTCGACGCACAGATCCGGTACGAGAAGAACATCAAGACCACCCTACTCCGCGTCGGCCTGCTCGGCCTTAGCTACGGCGTCATCACCATCGGCCCCTGGGTCGAGGCCGGCGTGCGCGTCGGCTTTACGGCCCTGGCCAAGGGCCGCCTGCTCGCCGGCGCCGAGATGGGCCTGGCCGGCTGCAGGGCCACGCTCGACCTCCTGGACTCGTCCAAGAGCAGCAAGGCCGGCTGGGACCCGCAGTCAAGCCCATATTCGAGGCCGAGGGCGAGATCATCCTGTCGGCCGAGCTCGGCCTACCCATCGGCATCAAGCTGGGCATTGCCGTGCCCGGCTTCAAGCTCGACGGCGGCATCGTCGACGAGCCCTCCATCAAGGCCACTGCCAGGTCGCTACTTCGATCGGCCCGACCCCGGCCAACACGTTCTCTGCTGGCTTCAAGGAGATCGACGGCTGCAAGGGCATCTGCACGCAAATCAGCTGGAGGAACGTGCTTTTCCTTGAGTTCGCCGGAAAGATGATCGGAAAGCCCCTCCACGACACTGGGGATAAGGTTCTCGCGCGGGGGTGCATCTCACTTCCTGGCCGCCCGGATGCAGGCTCGGGGTCCGGAACGGGTTCTGGAACTGGACCTAGCTCTGGCTCCGAGGAGAACCCCGGCTCTGGATCTGGCACGGGACCTGGCTCTGAGGAAAACCCTGGTACCGGAACTGGGTCAGGCTCTGGCTCCGAGAACCCAGGCTCTGGTCAGGAACGGGCACTGGGATCTGGCACCGACCCCGAGGAAACTCATGATCCCGAGTCTGGAGCAAGATCAGGAGCAAACTCTGGCTCTGGATCTGGTGCCGACACCTCGAACACCGAGCCTGGTTCTGGCTCCGAGCCCAGCGGCTCTGGCGAGGAGCCCACTCACGAGAAGCGCGGCGCCGCATTCCCGCAGCTCCGCCGCGCCGCCGCCACCAAGTTCGGCAACGCCACCGCCGCCCCGTCCAACGGCACCATCAAGGACCTGACGAGTTTCGTCAAGTCCAACGCCACGACCCTGACCTACGAGCCGGCCTCGCTGCCCAACATGCCGTACAACACCAGCAACGGCTACGAGTACTCGCTGCTGACGGTCCAGGACGGCTCCATGATCTTCATCGCCTGCGGCAACGGCGCCATCTACGCCGTCGACCCCAGCGCCAACATCGAGTACTGCACCGAGATGTGGGCGACGTACGAGGACATCGTCGTCGCCGACGGCGCCACGCGCCTCATGCACTACTACGCCAACACCATGGCCGCCGTCGGCGTCTCGCGCCTGGTTGTGGGAGACGAGGCCAGCATCCCGAAGCAGGCGGTGCCCCTGGCGCTGTCGCCCGACGACCTCAACGCCGAGGACGGCTACTACTACCTCGCCGTCGACCCGGACTACAGGGTCTTCTACCCGGTCATGTGCGGCTACGCCGACGGCTCGTCGCCGAGGCTGTTTGTGGCCGCCGACCCGTCAAGGGCGTCGAGATGCTCGAGAGCCCGGACGTCGGGTACAGCGTCACGGGCGGCAAGGTCACCAAGTGCTACGCCATGCAGCTGCTGATGGGCGAGTTCGAGGGCGAGGGCAACAGCTTCGACAAGTACGTTGACCACGGCGGCTCGGACAAGTACCCTTTTGACCTTGACGAGACCGAGGGTGACGAGTGAGGCTGGCGTTGATCATGCCTATGGAAGGATGACTTGCGACTTGTCTCGTCAGTAATTTAGTGGCTGTGGAGCGCACCTACACTGCCGTGTCTCGATTAGCCTAGGGGCCCTTGTATCCAGCCAAGGGGCACGTCTGATCTGTACTCCTGTCCTATCCACAGTCCTAAATTTGACATCCCACGCGCGCTATGGACATGACCACAGCCTGACCATACTTGCCACTGTTCCGTGGCTGTAAACCTACCCAGATATGCATCTTACCTACCTAGATACCTTAGCAGGTCTAGGTAGTCATGGTCTAACAAGGCTATCTACCTCGATGTTTTTCCATCATGGTCGAGGGCCCAAATCGCCCAGTTACATCCTTGACAGCCACCCCACGCACGACATCCATGACCGTTGTCCAATACTCTTGCGATACTTGATGCGCCGCCTGCATATGTATGGTGACCTCTCTGGAGATCTCCTTGCGAGGGATCGACGGAAGTTTTAAAAGGAGCTGCAGGGTCTGAATCCGTAGGTGCTGCGCTGTCTCGGCCTCGTATGTCATTGCCTCGACCGCAGTTCCGAGGACCAACGACAGCCGGTCCTTTTGGCTTTTGCTCCCAGATGACATCGGCCGCCCGAACAGCCGAATTCTGGGCAGTCCAAGGCTCTTCTCGAGCACCCCGCTTTCGGACTTGGCTTGAAGATATGGTACGCAGGCGTATGCTATCGCCGCCAGGCTGCGGAGCGCCGCGTCGGACTGTCGCATAGCAATTCCCGCCCCGTCTGACACGACCATAAAGGGCCCCAGGGCGTGCAAAAGGTCTTGACGCTGAAGCCCATCGATGATCCGCACCACCAGAGATTTGGACTCGGGTGAGTCACGACATACCCGTCCGAAGCGGAAGACGTTCGCAACGCCGTTCTTGCGGTCTGCCGATTTGGGCCTTGAGGCGAAAACGGACGCGGTGACTACTGCCGGGTCAAAGCCCGATGGCCCGTCGCTAATGACCGTGGCCCAGATGTCGCGCAGCCAGTCGTACACAGTTCGGTGGAGAAGCCCAACGGTCCACCCGTCCTTGCTGGCTACGATTTGGAGGATGCCCCCGGTGCACCCTCCGACCTGTCGCTCCAGCAAGGGCTTGATGTCTGCTATCGTGCTTTCGGTCGGACATGGTTGATGTTCTGCGGGATCCCGGCAATTCATTCCAACCCAAAAGTCGATGGCCGAAATCTGGGAAGCCATGACCGCAGTCCACTGGAAGATGAGCTGGTACATCTTGGAGGCCTGTTCCAATCTTGCCGGCTGGAGTCGGTTACGCACCGAGCTATAAAGCTCCTCCAGCCCGGGTGGCAAAGCTTCGAAAACCTTCCAGATGGTTTGAAGGTTGTTGTCGTCCTGTGCGGTCACCAAAAGGCTCTCTACCACCAGCACGACCCAGAGGAATATTCCTTCTGCTTTCTCGACGATCTGAGACTCGAGGTCTTTGACGCTCGACGCCTCGATGCGCCGGAGCTCTTGGAACGCCCGGCTGCTTGATATTCGCTTCTGGACGTATTCTTGAATGTCCGACTTGGTGAGGAGCTCCATTTTGAGGGACGGATAGGCATCGAAGGCATCCTTGAAGACGTTCCACGGGCGACTGGAAACGCAGAGCTTGACCGTGGGGCCCTCACAAAGCTTCTTCAGGAACTCTGTGAGTTCTGATAGGTTGCCTTCATATTCGTCCAGACCGTCAACGAAAATGGCGAGACGATGCGACTCTCGAACAGCGGAAACAAGTCGAGTAATGGCGTCTCGAAGCTGATCCACCGTCCAGTCGGGAGGTCGGGGATGTCTGTTCTGGGGAGCTGAAAGTACAGATAGTGTTTCGGGGTAGCGTATTGGCAAAGGCTTGGGTCTTGGACGAGAATCTGATAGAGCATGGTACGCAGGAGACCGAGCTGGCTTTTCTGCATAGAAGGTCCGGGATTCCATATGTAAATGTCGCATGTGAGAAGTCGGGGGGCTGGGACCACAGGCGAAGACTCTTCTTCACTCTTGGCTCCGTGCAAATGAACTTCATCAAGGTGCTTTTCCCCGAGGCTGGTTTTCCAGTGATCCAGAATGGAGCTTCATCCGCGCTTGCAAGCCATTTATCGAAGCCTGTCGTTTGGCTCTCCTCCACCGGGAGGATGCATCGCTCGCGGGAGGGTTGTTGTCAAGGAGCCACTGGAAGGTTTTGGGAAAGGGTGCCTGAATTTGCTTTCTGCGCGCCATCATATCATCGAATACCAGGCCTTCGAGTATTCGGGTATGAACGTGATCGATCGTCTCCGGAGTTGGAAAGCTGCTGCTTGGACCGTCGCGAGGGGTAGAGGCAACGGGTCCGGCAAACTCCAAGACTGCCGTCGTTGAATCCCACAGCATGTCGGCCATCGTTTTCCGGCTAGTTGCGGCCTGAGGCTGCTGCCCCTGGTTCATGGTGATGGCTTTTTTGAACCCACGTTGGCTATCTGTGACTGCCTCATTTTGCTTTCCGAGTGCTGCTACATCCTCCCTAATTGCACCAGGGACAGTGCAGTAGTGTCAGCAAGGGTTTGATATCGACCGGCTCAGCGAGGAATAAGTATTATCCCCGAGTATCTGCTAAATGCAATGAGGATGTGAGATAGAACATTACCAGATGCACATCAATACGCCCAGCTGTGTTTGCTGCCGGATGCTGCTGAACCGTCCCTCCAAGGCTTTAACCTCGCCTCGCTTCCGAAGCCCCTGAGCGAACGCGATGGCCTGAGACGCCCGGGACTTCAAGTCCTTGCCTGGGCAAGCCGCTAGGCTATCAACCAAGGCCTGCAGCTCCTGCCCGGCCAGGGTGCAATCTCTATCCAGACGCTCGAACGCCGCGGCTTGCTTGGGGTAGCGCTCCCGGAGATTCGAGATGGTCCCCTTTGCGGCTGCCACGTGACCCGACAGCTCTTGAGCCTCGGCCACAAGGGCGGACCATCGGCTGGGCAGGCCATCATCCGATTGACGGATGTCGGAGAAGGCGGAGATGACTTTGCCTCCAAAGTCGACAAAGGCGACGACGCCTGCGGCGATGGAAAACGCGCTGATGGGGTCCATCGTTGCGCGTTTGTTCTCTGCTCATTGGGGTTTGGGCTGCAGACGGTCTGGTGGCGGTTCAGACGGAGGAAGAGAACGAGAGAAACATCACGTCAAGGAGGGGAGATGAGTTGGGCAGGCTGGAGGCGGAGCTTGGGCATGCGCCTCATCCGCATGCCCAAGCTGCCTGGGTGCCTGAGGCGGCCATGATTAAAGTCCAATCAGGAGAATTGTCTGCCGGATTTGGGGCTGGCTACCTAGCTGAGAGAATGCGGGACGGCCGACACCATCAACAGTTACAACCGACGGACAAAAGTACCGCTTTGTTCACAAATTTCTACTTCACGCTCGAAATCAGCCACCCATTTCAACGTATCACCGCACAATCAAATTCGCTTCAATTAATACAAAACTTCGGTAAATAGATAAACAGAAGCAGTGGATTGCGTTTGTATTTTTTCCAATATTTTATATACCACACATTCGTAGTTGTGCTGGTAGGATTGATGAGAACGCATCGCGGGGTTGCGGGGCCAAAAAAAATCGAAGCGATACTTTGTCTTCCCACTGTAGCTGATACTAACACCATGTAGGTACCGCTGTAGAAATTGCCTGCAGCTTTTTCAGCTCCGTGCAGCTTCCTCCCCCACCACCCTGTGATAGGCTGCGCGCTCCAATATAGCAAACCAACCCGGTTCCAAGTGGATGCCTACGTCCTGCATGTGATCGATCCCGCTTTCTTTGCCCACCCGTACACCCCAAGTCAGGGATCGGATTGCCTTTCTGAATGGGACCAATTGAAGAGACGTTGCAGCCAAGACCACTGGCGTCAACGTTAGTTTCGGTCTTTGGAGCTCGGGCTCAACCTGTGAAAAAATGAGAGGAAATGAAAGCAAGAACTACAAGGGGCGGTAGACGAACTCGTAGAGCCAGCAAGGACCGCCGTCGAGGATGTTAAGCGACGATATAGCGTTGTTCCATTCGCCCCAGAGGCTGCCCCGGAAGGAGTCTGTGTTTCCGTGGGAAATGTCAGTGATGCTCTGGATGGTGTCAGAGTAAGCCACATGGGTCTTTTGCTTGTCCTAACAGCAGTTCCCCTCTTGAGCTTACAGCAGCCTGTCGAGCCTCTATCTAGAATGGTGCTGATGGTTTTGCCCCTGAAATTGGGATCCTTCCAGAATTGGATGTGCGTTCCTTCGATCAAGTTGGCGGCGCTGCCATCCTGAATCCCTGTGAGCTGTGCAGGAACTGTGTTGGGAACGGCCTCAAGCCCCGGAGAGGCTTCAACGAGAGGAGGAGCAGGAGTCTCCATCGGCGCCGTCGTGACAGTCCCAGGGGCAATTACCCCCACAAGGAGCACGAGAGACTTGAAGGATACCATATTGAGGGACTGTTGTGATCCTTTGTCGCCTCCTGCGGCCGAAGCAATCTTTTGAAACAATAGATACTGTGAAGATACTCGGATAAGCAGGTTAGCGAAGAGAAATTCCTGGCAGTAATTCTGCGTAACGTTGGCTTCCTTATATATCCGTCACGCAAAGCGGGTCTGGATGCGGGAAGAGAGGCCAAGGCAATTTCTTGGACCGAAACGGTCCCATGGGCGAAGGTCAGAGGTGGAATACGAAGCGCGAAGCAATATTTTGCTCCGAGGTGACCTATGCAAAGTCACACCAACGCATGTGAGGAGTGCAGCCTTCGCTTCCGAGCTGCTAGCACAGCATCCTGCATATGCGGGTTCCTAGTTTTCGATAGTCAAAAGGCTTCACTGTCACCCTGTCCTTATGTGCATGCAACATCGGAGAGTATTTATTGGCTTGACAGCTCGAGATTCTTTGGTTGGGGTCAATTTAGCCGTGGACCCTGCTGCAGGCGAGTGCAACCTGCGGTACCCACCCCCATCGGTGCTGAGATCATCGCCTGGAAAGTTGGGATGGAGACCCTATATCCAGCACGATATAAGTGCTAGCACGTGCTCAATCTCGGCTTGGGACGAGATGGCTTGTCACTAATGAAGGTGGAGAGGGAGACAGGTGACAGCCCCATTTCGCACTCACCAGCCACAATCCTTCTTTGAGGCTATGCCCTGGTAGCATTCACTTTCCCGGACAGAGTTGAGACAGTCTAGTTGACACTTTGAAGTTTAAAATGCGCTTCCAGTGAAAGATCTGCCTGGAGGGAGGCTGGACCTGGCGCCCGCCCACTCGGGCGCAGTCGGACAGCCGCCAATGAACAAGCAAGTAGGTCGATATAATTACATCACCTTCCAAATAATCTAATTCGAGCACTGCGCCCGCACCAGCCTCTAAATGGCGTTGACCCTATGTGGACTAGCATGCAACGCCAGACGGCTTTGGCATTGGTCTTCTATAGGTCAAGGCCGGCGCAAGTACCGATCTCTTTTCTCCACACGGCTGACGGTGGATCCTCAAAGCCATGGGAATTCCAAATTCGCTGCTTCAAAATCGACTTGGTCGATGTGTCAGCTCACCGGCTATGTGTTGGCCGGCATCACCGGCATCACCGCCGTAAGCAGAGGGAGTTCGGACAAGAGAAAACGGTGCAGAATTGCACCGAAGGCCGGCAACAAATCTCTGTTGGCTTGAGGCGATGATGTTGAGCGGGCGGGTTTCCCGCCTGGGAGAAAGGCATATAAACAAGAGAACCAGCCGGCTCTTTCTGTGTTTGTGAAGCTCTGAACCCATCCCCAAGGCAAAACACCTCTGAAGCAGACCCAATAGCCTCTAGAGCTACCGATCAGTCCGCCGCTTAACCAAGCATGAAGGGCACTATTCTTTTTGCGACCAGCTTTGTGGTCGGGCTCAGCAGCGCCGGTGGATGTCCGATGAACCTCGATCGTCATCCATGGAAGGCTCCTGGCCCGGGAGACCGTGAGTTCACATGATTGATCAGTTAGCTCTGTCAAAGCCTATTCGTCTCACATATTTGACTCTCCAGGTCGCAGCCCTTGCCCGGGGCTGAACGCGCTCGCAAACCACGGTTACCTTCCCGCGATGGCTTCAATATCTCGGCTGAACAATACTTCAAGGCCGTCAGGGAGGGGGTAAACTTCGCAAGCGATGTCATCCAGGGCTTGATCACAACGGGCCTGTCCATATCGACCACGGGCCACAACAACACCTTTCACCTCGATGATATCAACAAGCACAATGGTGAGAGGCCCGCCGTTCGGGCTGGCTTGCTTTTTAACTAGCGTTACTGATTCTCTTGGGCGGGCTACCCCCTCCCATCTCTTTAGTCATCGAACACGACAGCAGCCTCAGCCGGAACGACATTTTCTTTGGTGACAACCACAGCTTCAACCCCACGATCTGGAACTCGACCCTCGCGTGGCTTCCCGAGCCCGTGATCAGGCTCGAGCATGCCGCCAGGGCGTTTGTCCAACGGCGCGTCGCGGCAAAGGCATCAAACCCAGGCTTCGGCCAGACCGAGGAACAGAGAAGGCTCTCGCTCGGAGCCACCGCCTTGTACCTGTCGGCTCTTGGCGACAAGATCAACGGAACCGCTCTGAGGGAATACGTCAGAGTTTTCTTCGGTAAGTAATTTGCTCCGTTGTGCTGCTTGGCTCGGATAAGCGTATGTAATGGAGGCTGGTGTTTGCTAACCGTAGGCCCAACCACGGCCGGAAACCCAGAGCAAGAACGTCTCCCGTATGCTGAGGGGTGGTGCCGCCCGGAAGAGCCTGTTCGTGCGGGCGAGGTTGGGGCACTTCTCGACAAGCTGGATGCAGCAAAGCCCGAGCCTATTGGCTGCTCCTGAGGGAAAGGGTCACCATATGCCGCCGCATCGGCACAAGGGCGGCCCTGCCGGGCTACAAAAAGACGGAGAAAGATAACAAAGCCGACTAAAATTGTTACGGCTGGAGCATGGAGGAAATGACCCAGTGACTGGGAGGGAGCAGGAGCAGGAATGTTGTACGGTGTGGATGTCGCGTACCAATGCTAGGGCATTGAGTGGGTAGATGAACGGCTTCCGGTCCTGGTAACGCAGCCCGAAAAAATGTACTGTCACATTACCTGTTCACGGCATATCCACATAGTGGCACTGATTTTGAAGTGACTGTTTGTCGGTGTGGGAAGAAAGGATAACAGAACCGCGTTAAATTCTTAACAGCAGGGTTGACGATGCCCCTGATGTTGGTTCCAGGAGTAGTGGATGACACTCCGGCGGCTGGGAAGCCATTCACCGTCCAAGTTTGGGGGCAGGTGGAGAGCCGGAGAGCTGGGTCCGCTTCCTCAGCTCACCCGAGATTTTGGAGCCGCCAGCCATCATCAGTCTTGCCCCGCTGGTTGTTGGTCTCGAACGCGCTGCTGTCTGCCCTTTCTTCTCCACCCTCGACGGGGCGAGACGCGGAAAAAATGGGTTCAGGGCCAGCAAGCAATTTTATTCCCGGTAGCTGCCTGCAGCTGGTCGCTCCCATGATGGACATTCAGGGGGATTCGGACTAACTTGCAAATTTAAGATTGGTCCGACGGGGTGGGGAGCATCGTGGGCATGGATGCGGGAACCCACCAGTCTGCGTGTGATAAAAAGGACGGTCTGGCAGCTTCCCTCCATCTCGTGCTGTTGCTTTGACAGGCATACACTCATTTCCTGTCAGCCAACAAACCCGGTGGAAAAGCATCGATCAGTGTCCCCGAGAGACTTCAAGAAGCGGCAGCGGAACAAACAAAGTAATCCCACCATCGTCGAATACCAGCATCCAAAATGCAGCTGACGGCCGCCATCTTGTCCTCCATCGCGGCCCTGGCCGGCACCGCGGCGGCCCAGGTCCCTCACATGGCCATCGACCTCCGCTTCCCGGTCCCGACCGCGCCGCCGCATCAGCACGTCGCTCGCTCGCTGCTACGAATGCCCGACCCCGCCACCGCGACCGCCGAGTCCCTCACGGAGTGCGCGTCGACGCTGATGTCCGTCGTAGCCGCGGTGCCGACGCCGCCGCCGTCGCTCATGTCCTGGGCCGTGGAAGGGGGCAGGAGCAGCTGCGCAAGCCCTGCTCGGCCACGCTGCCCGAGTCGCTGAGCTCCGACTACGTCGGCTACTCGAGCAAGGCCGTCTCGTGGATCCTGGACGTGTCGACTGCCATCGATCAGGTCAAGGCCAAGTGCACCGAGGTCTCGGGGGAGCTCCCCATTCGCGTTGCCACCACGTGCAGCGCCAAGGCCACCCTCTTCTGGGTCAACAAGGAGGGCAAAACCCGCACCGAGGAGCAGACGTTGCCGACGCAGCTGGTCCCCGGCACCGCCAGCCGGGGGCTGTCCGCCCCGACGAGCCCAGGCTCTGGTTCCTCCACGACGGGCCAGGCGTCTGCTACTACGACGGGCCAGGTATCTGCTGCCACAACGAAGGCGACAAGTGCTGCTTCGGGCTTGAGGTCTGCCGGACTGGGAATGCTCATTGGTGCCGTTACATGCGCTGCGGTGCTGATGTGAGTGTGGGTGAGGAGAATGTGAAGCTCGCTGCCAAGATGTGAGGTGGAAGACGCCCGTCTTCGCGAAAGCTCTGCCCAACGGTGGACTGGTAATCCGTACACAGCGTCTGTTACTGGGTGGCATGTATTTGGGTCCTCACGCAGGATAGAGGTCCTCGTTTGGGCAGCTGATGGCCGGATTGCCAGATTAATTTACACTATATAGCAGCTGAAGCTGTCGCTGTCTTTGAGCCGTACCATTAATTCCACGGCATTTGTGAATTGTCCCATTCGTGCGGTGCGCGTTGGGCCCGTAGCGGGATATGACGTCGTTCGCATCGGCACAGGAACGGGGAAATCCATCAAGCGTCCAATGTACTGCCCCGATTGGCCGTGACCCTGGAGAGCGGCGACCTACGTTGCAGTGCGCCCAGCCCAGAATGACGCCCGAGACTCTCGCGGCGGATATGCAACAGGGGCCACGTACCTTGCAGGAAGAAAAGAAAAGAAAAGAAAAGAAAAGAAAAGAAAAGAAAAGAAAAGAAAAGAAAAGTTGGCAAAGTCGGTCGAGCCGCGGTGGACATCGAGATGGCGTCTTTTGATACTATATCAGTAGTGCGCCGCAGCCGGTGTTACTGTGCTCGTCCCTCGTTCGGGCTTCCATCCCATCTTCCACTGCAATCGCTCTGCGTCCTACACATAACTCTCCTGAAGTCGTTATCTCTCCGCCCTTGGTTTCAATCACGCAGCATCAGCATGGCCCCTCCTTCCGTGCCGGCCCTCGCGGCGCTGCTGCTGGCCGCTCTCGCAGCTGCCAGCACGCTGAATTCCCAATACCACTTTAACCCGCTGCACCACCTCACCGGCATCTCACCCTACTTCGGGTCCCTGGACCCGCCCGCCTCGCCCGACGCCGAGCGGGCTGCCTACCTAATCCGGCACGGGTCCATCTATGCCAACGACTTCGACTACGAGACGTACATGGAGTCGTTCATACAGAAACTGTCAAACAAGACCGGCGCGGTCGACTGGTCCAGAGTCCCCGACCTCAATTTCCTCGCAACCTGGGAAGCGCCCGTCTCCGAGGCCGAGGCCAGCCTCCTCACCCGCGTCGGCAAGCTGCAGGCCACCCAGCTCGGCGTGGACCTCTTCTTCCGGTATCCGCACCTCAAGGTCCCGCCCAAGATCTACACGTCGTCCGCCGGGCGCACCTTCCGGTCCGCCGCCTCTATCGTGCGCGGCTTCGAGCTCGACGACAACACCGTCAACGTCGTCAGCATCTACGAGTCGGAAAAATCCGGCGCCGACGGGCTGACCCCCCTACAAGGGCTGCCCGGCCTACTCCTCTTCCGCCGGCAGCGACGAATCTTCTGCGTTCCAAGAGAAATTCACCAAGCCCATAAGGCACGCCTCAACTCTGCGGCTCCGGGCTTCAACTTCACCACCGAGGACGTCTTTGGCATGATGCAGTTCTGCGGCTACGAGACCGTGATCCGCGGCCGCTCTCACTTCTGCGACCTGGATCTCTTCACCCGGACGACTGGCTGGCGTGGGAGTACTCCGAGGACCTGCGCTACTTTTACAACGCGGGCTACGGGAACGCCGTTGCGGGCTCCATCGGCCTGCCCTGGCTCAACGCGACCGCCAACCTCTTGTTGCCCGATGACCCCTCTTCTTCGCCCGAGGATCTGTACATCAGCGTCACCCACCGCCAGATGCCGCCCATGATCATGGTCGTCATGGGCCTGTTCAACAACTCAGACCATTTCTCAGGTGGTAGTGCGGCCTTTATAAACGACACCTGCCCTCGACCCAATCAACCACCGCCGCGCCTGGCGCACCTCGCACATCCTCCCCTTCCTCGGCAACCTGGCCATCGAGCGCCTCAACTGCTCGGGGAGCTACGGTTTCGCCGACGGTCAGTATTACCGTGTGCTCGTCAACAGTGCCCCGCAACCCACCCCTACCTGCGCGGATGGTCCGGGTACGAGTTGCTCCCGGTCCGCCTTCGAAAGCTACGTGAAGGAACGTACGGGAATGTTCAAGGGGTTCATAGAGGCTTGCGGCATCGACTACGACAACAGCACTGACACCGTTTCCATCTACACTAACCCCAAGGTCGGGAATGGGACGGCAGGTCGGGAAGCGACATGAGACTACTACGACCATAAACGAGCTGCTATAACTTTTTCGAACTTCCAAAATAATAATGATAATACTATGCGCATTTCCATTGCCGGATGCTCGGAATACTTGGGGCGCTTGGCCACTCCTTTAAGTGCCCGTCAGCAGGACCCCCGTCATCACGTCCATGTCGACCTTCCCGCCATTGGGCTCCCACACCGTCGCGTTCTTCAGGAAGCAGTTCCCGCCGGTGTCCCTGAAGGCGTTGTCGCCCACGAGCCTGCGGCGGAAGACGGCGGCGCGGCAGACGAGCGAGGCGGGGCCGGCCGGCTTGATGCGCGCCGCGTGTGTGTTGTAGCTGGCGCAGGCCGCCACGCAGCTGTCGAACGAGTAGGCCAGGACGGCCGCGATGTCGTATATCTTGCCGGGCGACTCCTTCCCGTCGAGCAGGACGATGTAGTCCTTAAAGCACTCGATCCGGAACTGGGACCCTTGCAGCGTCGACCCCGTGTTCCCGCCCCGCGCCGGGCAGCCAAAGGCCAGCGTGCTAATGTTGCCCGGCGGCGCGGCCTCGAAGTCCGTCAACAGGGCAGGCACTGGGACCCTCGGGGTCGGCGAGGCCGCAGCCAAGGTGTTTGTGGTCGTGACGGTACTCGTTGCAGGTGCTGAGCCCGGAGCGGTGGGTGGTGCCTGGCCTCCGGGTGCGGACGGCGATGCCGGGGGTCGGTTGGATAACATCGAGCCTAGCGTGCCGCCCGCGATGGCGCCGCCTATAAGGGCGCCGAGGAAGAGGCCAACGGCGAGGATCGCCCAAGGCGTCACTCGTACATGCTTGCTGGATGTGTTCCCACGAGGCTGTCCAACCCCGCCGCCGTTGTCAAGTGCTGTCGTCGTTGTCCATGTACCCTTCTTGGGACCTTCGGATGATCTCACCAACTCCAGCCCGGGGATGGAGACCTCTAGGCCTTCGAAGAGAACCCTCTGCGGGCCGCTGGCGTCGGTCATGTGTCGGAATGAGCCCGGTGCGTGGGAAGGATGATACCGGGCGAAAAGGCTTGCCGGTGCTTGGATTGTCATTCGCGAGTGGACGTCCTTGGATCGTTTTGCTGGAAGGATGGGAAACCTGCGGGCAATCCTGGTTAATGTAGGGGCTCTTGGGGGCGCCGGCTCTATGTGCCCCCAACTCCTCGCGATGGACGCAATTTCCGTCCTGTTCCCCTGCAGGGCCATGCGGCGTTGTGTGACATCAAGTTTGAAGAACCCGCGCCTCACTGGTGAGGCCCGTCGTGAGATTAATCGAAAGGGGGTGGCGGCGGAGCCAAGAGTTTCAACCGCTGAAATTCAGCGAATATCTGCACTTCAGCATACAACTTGGCATCGCACTCTGGACCCCAAGGCTGGCAAGTAGCCTGGCCGGGCTGGTTGGATAATGGAGTTTGAGAATGTGAGCCGGCCTATCCCTGTGACATCGGCCTCGGGAAGGAGGCGGCCCGGCGTGTGGTTCCCCTCGGCGCCGACAGACTGATACTCGCAGTTCGCAGCCTCGAGAACGCGGGCGTCACAGAACTCGAGTTTAGGCTCGGCCGGGACAGCGGCCGCGAGATGGCGGTCGGTACCAATGCGTTCAGCACGTTCCTGCTCGCGCTACTGCCGCTGCTGCCGCTGCCAAAGCTGCGCGGGCTGGTTCCCGCGCCTGTGCGTCGTCTCGAGCGGCAATCACGCTTAACCTAGCCTGTTCCCCAGGGACCGGCGCGTCCTGGGCAACCTCCTGGCGTCGCTCCCCGACCCGGCGAGGCCCGAGCCGCACGGCCGATCCAAGCACGACGGCGAGCCGGATGATAGGGGGCTCGGGGCCTTGGTGGCTAGTAGCGAAGGCGCCAAGGCTGGGCTGCGGATGTGGATGGAGCTTAATGGGCTATTGGAGGCGGTGTCGCCGGGTATTTCCAAAAATCCCAAGTTGTGCCAATACCTTGATTGATGCCCCAGGAGTTGGTTAACCACCGAGTGCCCTGTATGGTACCTGGCCCGGGTCCCACTATGTGTTGTAACAACACAAGCACAGTCAGCTTGCCCGATACCTTTAGGCGGCCCGATCTGCCAGCACGGCCCGACGAATACTGAAAAACTATAACAGATTTCCCAACGATAATATCCGCGAATGGCGTCCTGCACAGCCTCTCACATCGCAGTAATCTACTTCTAACCACCAGGCTTCAACTCCCCCACAGGCGCCACCCGAGATCCGACAGATCTCAAGGCGAGCACGGAGTCGGGGTGGATATGATCGGCGGGCTGCTCTGGTTCAGCAGACACGCGGTCCTGACCCCATACTCCAAAAACGGCCTACGAGGACCTATCGGTGTGCGCGACACGAACGGGGACAGAGCATCAAGCGCGCGCCGTCGTGGTCCTGCCTCGCTCTCCAGGGCCCAATTTGGTATAAAGACGTACGATAGACGGCCTGACCCGTCGACAACGTCCAAGATCTTTCGTTTAGCCAGCGCGGATAGAACCATGTAAAGTAGCGATGACTAGACGATTGGGTATCTCCTCTACGGCGAGTCGCATTGCCGACTGCAGGTTACCAGCCGCCCTGCCAGCTGCGCTGCTCTGCTCGCCATGCCGATCGGCCAGCTCCGGTCCAGCGAGAAACTGGCCACAGGATACCCAGGGATGCGCTTTGCGGGGTCATCCTGGAGTCCGATGGGCCTAGGGGCGGCGCGGGGTAGCAAATAATGCCGTGGACACTGGGGATGGGTCCGGGATTGTGGCGCTGGGTACCGTTGACTTGGCCGAAGGCACACCAACAGCCCATGGGCCATGCGGTCAAAGGAGAGGAAAACTTGCTGCATGAGCTGAGCCGAATAACTTTGAAAGGGTCGTTATTTCGTGGCCGGCGTTATCGACAGACCGCACAATGCCTAGGGCCAGGGAAGAAGTCCGGTGCAAGAACCGCGCGACCGCGCCACTTGCCTGGCGGACCGCATGTGGCAGCCCTCATGCTCGAGGCCGTCTGTGCCGTGCCATCTCTACCGCAGTTGAGCCCCGGCTCGGCTCGTCTGCGGCGAGGAGGACTGCGAGAATGCCGTTGGCCGCCACGTCGTTCTTCTCGGGCCGGGCCGGGAGCGGGCTGCTGAACGCGGCGCGCTCGCTTCCCACAGGGCCCAAAGCCTCCGCACGGCGGCCTGCATCTCGTTCGGCGCTACTAATTTCGCCCGCAAACGTGGCGCTACCTCGGCGACGGCATTGGAAGGCAGCCCAGCTCTGGCCTCTTCATCCAGTCCGACCTTTATTCAGGGGCTTTGCATTAAAAGTAAAGTCGAATGCCTACGCGACCACCACTTTTTGGCTGTTAAAAAAAAAAAGGAGGAAAAAAGAAAGCATTCACATCTCAATAGCGATGCCAAGGACAAGCAAACCCTATTTTTGGGAGGACGGACGAAGCCAGGGCAGCGGCCCCACAATTAACACGTTAATATAGCCTAGCTTAGGTCCCAAAAATGGCAATAGCCCCACCCGGAGTTTCCCGAATTGGCAAGTGCTGGCTGGGGGGCGCATCAAGCGGACTTTCCGACATTCCTATCTACCTTTTTTACACCCTCTTTTTTCTTATCTTTCCAATGACGTTGATACGCGGGCTTAAGCGGCCGCGCCTTCATCGAGCCCTTAAAGATTTACCGGGCATTAGCATGTTGTTTACCTCGGAGGTACCTAGGTAGGAAGGCGTCGCGCTGGCGGGCCACCTCTAACCGGAGATGGCCCGCCACAATACTGGAGCCAGGATGGACGAGCTGTCCAAAGTCCTCAGTTCATCAAGCAAGGCCCGGGCGCGGCCGTCGCCGGGGTATTCCTCATCTCCCTTGCAGCATCTTGTCCCGGACCTACCTGTCCCAGATCGGTAGCGACTGGACCACGGAACAGCTGCGCCGCAGGGACCTTCCCAACTCCTATGATGCTTCATCCCTGCCTGAATTTCCGGGGATATCTCCAAAGCACCTTCATGCCCAAGGGCTCCTGCTTTTATATATCTTCGAGAGGGACTGTGGCGCGCCTTCCAACAAATAAGACGGGCTCGAGAAGATAGCCCCACGGCGCAGGACCCCCAGAGAAGAGTGAGAGAAGCACCTCCCGATCAAGGGCCCGCGCGTGCGACATTCTAGCGCTGAGTCGCGCGCAGTTCGATATCCGCGAGCAGACACCGCTTTCGAAACAGCTCCCGACACCGAAGAGCTCCTCGCCAGCACAGTCCGGTCCTTGGGTGTGGTTTTAAAGCCCAGCTTTGGAGGATGTTGAAAACGTGTGCGGAATGGTAGGATAGTGGGAGCTGCCAGGGGCAGGCGATGAGGCCCCTAGATCATGTTCCGACCTGCTCTGCCGCACCCTAAAGCGTAGGCCACCAGAGTGCCCGGGCCTAGACAAGGGTGTGCTTGGCTGGCTCAAGTTTTCAAGGGCTAAGCGAGGTGCTGGCTGGAGTTAGTCGGTCGTTGGGGCGTATTGAGGGATTAAAACCCACTGTGGTAGAAAATAAGCCTGGGGACAGCTGGGAATTAGGCAGCCAGAGGCAAACTTTTGCGAGGGTTGCGTTGTCGGGCCGCTCCGGGATCGATATTTCAGGTGGCGGCATGTTGGCGGCGTTGCTACAGGGGCTCGGATTGGAGCATTGCACCTGCGGTCTCGTTTGCGGGTAAGGACCGGGGCATCGGCCGCTCCGAGGAAACCAACAAGAAGAAATTGGCGAGGAAAACACACCTAAGCAAATCCCGAATATGATGGGTGTCAACTAACAACTCCATCGCCCAAAGAAGACCGTTCTGGAAGGAACAACGCAACGACCCATGCAGGGATGGCATGGAACAACACTGCTGCATGGGTTGGGGGAGGTCTCGTGCTCCTGCCTCAAAACAGCGTCGCCAATCGAAGAAAAAGGGGAAAAGGGGAACGCGCGCTTGCTGAAGCGCGGCGAGGAGGCGACGCAGGGATCGATCATTTATGCGGTTTTACGCATAAAGGAAGTGCCGCAGGAACTCCGAAACACACTCGATCTGGACCCGTCCACTTGGATCCCCCAGCGCGATCTGGCCACGGACGGGATGTCAGTGCTTGGCTGAAACCCGCCAATTGCCCATTTTTGGGACGATTGCCCGCACGCCAAAACGCTGCGGATCTCAGAATCCACCGTTGTTACCCAAAATACAGCCTTGCCAGGAGAGGGGTCGGTCCATCATGCATCATGGCTTCCTCCGCGATGGCAAGCAGACGCTGCATCCGCCTGGCTATAAGAGGCATTCGGGCTCCCGCTTCAAAGCTGTCCACCAATGCCACATCACCATCCTCATCATCAAGCCTCCAGTCCTCTCACCCTTTCCAACTCTCTCCTTCGATTCTCCACGATTGGCCGGTCCAACAACTTTAATCGCCTTCTTTAGTCACTTTGAAACATCATTTTACCGTTTTCCCCACCCACAACCAACCAGCAAAAATGCAGTTCAAGGCCCTCATCGTCGTCGCCTTCGCCGGCCTCGCCATCGCCGCGCCCACGCCCGCGCCTGCCCCCGACAAGCTGGCCGACCGCATCAAGGCCAACGAGCGTGGCACCACCAAGTGCAGGCCCAGCGGCGGCATCACCCTCTGCGACGACTTCCAGGGTGGTCTTTGGTAAGAACAACAACCTTTATCCAGTTCCTCCTCGCAATATTAGACCGCTTGGCTAACCGGCACCAACACAGCACCATCGGCAAGAACGGCAACGGCGGCACCTGCCTTTTCTAAGCGACGAACCTGTACACCATAGGGGAGGAACAAACGGGACTTGATACCCATGCTACAAACTAGAGCGGCGAGCTGAAGATGTTTGGGAGAGGCGAAGGGGAGCTGGAGAGGAGAGCAGGATGCGAATGGAGGATGGTCGGTGGAAGAAAAGCATCAAGAGAGCCTAGTACCAATAAACTCACTCGTTTGCATCTTTGAGTCCTCCGCGGTCGCGACATCTGATCCTCCACCTTGCATGCCGATCACGTCCCGCCAGGTTGGACCTTGGCATCAACGCGACGGGTAATATCGATCAGAATGCATGGCCTGGTATGCTTATGCCGGCCTGCATCCCGGGAGTCGATCGCAGGGCACACTCCGGACCACCCGGGCGGGGTAGGTAGGGTGGTTTGCGTAAGGGAACCGACATGATCGTCGGGTCGCCTGGATCGTCCTGAATAAAACGGACCAGACTGCGGGTGGACAGCCTGGCCCCTATTTATGTGAATCCGACAATCTTCCAGGGCCATCGATTCTTCTTAAAAGCATCCACCAGGATAAAGACTGCCCCCAGAAACCCTATGTTGGGAAACCATCACCCTGTGGGAACGCCAGTTTCGTGTCCAAGATCCCAAGAGGAAAGCCGGCTGGTCATTGCGCCAGCTGGCGATAGTCTTCCGCCGCAGGTGCGGCGTTTGCCAGATGCCGGTCGCAGCATTCGATTCCGAGCTCTAGTCCTTCACCACAAGCGAGCCGACGGGAGAGCAGGGGCCCGAAGAGTGCCTTGTGGTGATGACCATCCAGAGTCCGCTAGCCCTGCCGCCCGCGCCGCCGTTCAAGAGGTGCTCGAGCTGGTCGCGAGGCTCGGCGGCGGCGCCACGCGCGCCCTGCACGCTACTGCCGTCATCCGGCCGACGGGAGAGGCCGCACGGTCTTTCGGTCGGCGGAGCCCGCAACTTCACGGTCGCGCGGTTGGCCCGGCGGGTGCAAAGCTGAGCCGGCGCAGGAGTGTTTGCACGCCTACCCAGGAGATGAAGCGACGGCACCGTGCTGGAATAAGCTCCGCGTCCGGGGGAGAGCTGTGGACGGTGAGATTGGCAGGACAGGGATTCGGCTCGCTTTCCTGTAGGGCCACCAAGGGGGAGTCTCCGCTTAGGCTGGGACAGATGGCGGGGATGGACGTCCTACCTGTGATAGATGACGCAATACGATCTAGGGGCACCATAATGCTCCTTGAACCAGAACATAAACTGTCGACGGCTGGATCCTTGACATGTAGCCTGTTGGTCCAAAGAATGGAGAGATGCACATCCAAAATTTAAGGGCTCTAACCAGCCCATGGTGATCCCCGATTCCTTTATGCGCAGCTCAGAGTCAATCCCGAAGGAATGTGGGGTGCTGGCTCTCGAGGTGGAGGTGTGCGGAGGTGGCGAGGCTCCGTCAGCCCATCACAGGAGCCAAGCTGGATTCGGTGTGCTTGGCGGCTTTGATAAACCGACTTCCACGCGTGTTCACCGCGCTTCTGCACCTGCGGCTCCGCCGTGGCAGTTGGAGGCCCTACAATCCAGATATGCCGTGTAATTACCGGTTCTGCATGATGACGTCCCTTGAGGCAGCGGGCCATCTGTCGCGTTTATAAAAGCCCAGGGATCCGCGACAGAATCGACTGTTCGTCCTCATATCCCTAGAGCACTCCAGAACACTCGCAGCCAAACCACTCACTCGGCGCTCTCACTCTCCCTCCCTCCTCCTCTCGGCCGATATCAAGTCCTCCACGACAGCAAACCACCCACCCTCAACCCCAAAAAAATGCTTTTCTCCACCATCCTCGCCGGCCTCCTCTCGGCCACCACCGCCTACGCTGCCGCCGTCGTCCCGGCCACGCCTGTTGAGGCCGCCGACAAGCCCGACGGGGTGGCCGTCATCCAGCCCAGGCAGACGGAATTCAGCCGGTGCAGCAGGCCGGGCACCTTCGGCTGCTACGGGCAGACGATGGTGGTGGTGTGCGATGCAGGCGGCATCTGGCGCGAGAGCGCGAGGTGCAACAGGGGGTGCTGCTCGACGGACGGCACCACTGCCTTTTGCCGGTGCTAAACGCGCTTTGCTATTTCTCGGCGCCGTCCCTCGTGGTTTTTGGTCAATCTCTCAACATCCCAGCTTGCCCGAACTACCATCCTCCACCATAATTACCATCGAAGCGGCTTGAAAGGAAGACGCTATTAGCGAGATGGGGAAGACATGAGGGTGGACGGAAGGATGGCCTCTTCGGACCACAGTGTTCGGGCAGCTATAATTATGTCACTTATTTTTAATGGGCCACGGTAGTCAACGTCGGGCAGAGTGATAAATCATCCGCCTATTTCATGGCCAGGTATAGAGAAGTCTGTTCGACTTGCGCTGTCACGCTGTGGTTCGCTTGGGTGGCAACATGCCCGTTGGCAGTCAAAACTTGAGGCTTTTTATAACAAAACAACGCCGGACTCGAAACATTTGGGCAAAAAAAATCGGCTTGCTAACCGAGTTCTATATCAAATGGCTGTAAACTGCTCGCTCCAGCTCGTCATGGAGCTTAGTCAGCACCGGGTCGGGCTGTGGTAAAATGTTGACAACAAGAGCCGCGGCAATGCCGGCCTTTGGGTCAATCCACTGAGAACCGGGAGTCACAGGTTAGCCGACGTACTTGTCGCATTTCTTCGACGGGGCATTGCCTTTAGCTTCGACAGCAGCAGACTTACCCATTGTCCATTGGTAAACCCCTTCCACATTATGCTTCCGGCCCTTCGCTTCAACGGCACATCTGCCAGGTTTATAATGCCGCTGATTCCATGGTCTAGGGGCGTGGCTAGCTCGAACTCGGGCACTATGCTGTCGTGGGCTTCGCTGGTGACGTTTTGGAGCGACTCTCGCTGCTTGTCGTTCAGTTGCGGTCGCAGCATCTCGGCCACGGTTTCGGACTTGAAAATTCTTCCGGCCGCATCTGCACCGGCTTCTGATGACGGTGAACAGGCGAGGACGACGCGGAGGAATTTGGAGAAATCGTCGCACGTCGTCCACAGGCCGCCTCCGCCAGACTGTACGGGCGGTTCGGCGGGAACAGCCAGGGGACCGATGGACAACTTTCCGGTCTCGGGGTCGCGATATGAGTTGGCCACCTTCCTGCCCTGGAGGCTCTCGTCAACCCGGAGCGAGTAGAAGGTCGTGCTCCGCATCCCGAGCGGGTCGAGGATGCCCTCCTGGACGAGGTCGGCGAGGCATGTCTTTGCGCCCTTGCGCGCGGAAGCCGCCGCAGCGAGAGCCTCGGCGGCCCAGTCGAGCCCCGAGCCGTACCACCAGCCTTCGCCGGGCGGGAACCTAAGCGGGGTCGTGAAGCCCTCGAGCGAGAAGTCGAAGGCCGAGGCGGTGCGGCCGACGGCCTTGGACCAGCGCGCCAGCTCCGGGTCCGCGACGTCGTAGCCCAGGCCGGCGGTGTGGGTCAGCAGGTGGCGCATCGTGATGGGGCTCGTGTTGGGCTCGAGGACGGGCTTGTTATCCGCCTCGAAGCCGCGGAGGATCTCCATCTTGGCGAGCTGCGGGACCAGGGGCCGCATGTCCTGGTCCAGGCTGAGACCGCCGCGCTCGACCTCCTGCATGACGGCCGCAGCGGTGACGATCTTGGTCATGGACGCGATCCAGGTGAAGGACTGCGTGGTGAACGGGGGCGAGTCCACGGGGAGATCGGTGCGGCCCGCGGAACCCTGGTAGAGAACGCCTGCATCGGGTTGTTGTATAAGTGATCAGGGGCCCTTGACGGCGACGAATTGAGCATTGAGACTACGCGGAAAAGGCGTCTAATTACCATCTTTGTTCACCACACAAAAAGCTGCGCCGAGTAGCTTGTCCTTGGTTTCCTCCCCCACCGCGACGAAGGACCCAAGGATCGCGTCGAGTTTCTGGTTCTGCATGACTGCAAGGTGTAAACGTGTGGCTCTGGCAATGAATTATTCTCCCATGACACCCGGCTTGTCTCCATCATCCTTGTCTTTATATACCTCTCCTGCCCGTCTGCCCAGGCGGGGTATTCTCAGCCCCCTTTGATGGATGCCGTTATGTGCTTGGAAACGTTACAGTGTTTAACCATCATGATTCATTATTAGCACATGGCGATTCAGGGATAAATCCACACAGCTGGGACTGTGCGAATGGCCCCTCTTGCCAAGATGTGGACTGTGTCAGCAACATGTCGGCTGCAGTTTGCATTTGGTGTTTGAGAGCTGCTATGCCGCGATTTTTCACGGGGATTAGCTCTGTCGAAGGAATCTATCTTTCGAGGTGCAACGACGACATGGACCGGCTTTCCTGTGGAAACTTCGGGCTTCCCGTTCGGGCCATGTCTCCAGACTGGCGGGGATTTGGCCACCATGCCGCAAAACGTGCTCACGCGGAAAACGAGGAGGTGGGGGTGGGTGTCTGGGCAAGTTGAACCCCGCCATGGGTTGAGCGAGTGACCTCTGATCAATGGCCCAGGCAGCCAGCACGAGCAGCCATCACAATCAGCACCTTGACCACTTACGGAGAGGACGATGAAGGTGTGTGCGGGCAGAGAGGCCAGGAAAACTTGCGCACCCATTCGGAACCGGTTACCTGCTTCGCCAGCCCTGCAACGCTCGTTCGCTGAAGGAAGTGCAGGTTTTGCCGCAAAAGCCCCGCACTCTGGAATCAATCCGCGGGCGTCAGATTTGTCTGCTCCTCCCTTCCCGTCCTTGGCATTCCTGGACCCTCGCTGTTTATCTGTGGAAGCCTCCAGCTGCCACAGCAAAGCGACGATGTAAAGGCCGACCAAATAGCCTCGGCGCCATGAGCGTGCGTCACAGGGTTTACCTAAAGATTTGTCGCCCGCAGCGGCAGAACGGAAAAGGGAAAAAGCGACTGCGGCAGGGCTAACGTGCAGGGGTCATGTTGCCAGTAGCTTCCCAAGCTAACGCAGCCACTGCACGTCAGCTCTCAATATCACCGCCCGCGGATCAATCCCCTTGCTGGCTTCGGGTGCAGGCAGAGCACAGCACAACGTCGCCCCACGCGCCCACGCACTTGCAAATGCAGCATACACCTCCACGTATGCACACAACCCACCGTCCAGCCTCTTGTAGCCATGGTCTCGTCTGCTTCAACTCGGGATCCAAAAGCTGTAGCGGAACCCCGAGCTAGCCGGCGGTGTGCTAGCCTCTCGACTACTGTAGCCGACTGATAGGCATGACCGTCCGAGCCTGGTGAGACAGGCCGCGACCTAGGGCGGTACCGGGCGCTGGCGAGTTGCACGGCAGAGCATGGCGCGTGGGCTTGGGGGTGTTCGGTTGGCACCAGGTCCAATGATCCACGGAAATCGCGGCATTTTCGTCTCCATTCTCGCCCGGTGGATTTCCTCGGGCGACCCCTCCACCTTCCTTCGAGCGCACCGATAACCCCGATTTTAAGTAGCTTCCCTGCCAAGCGGTAGCCAGAACTAATTGACAAAGGCGTGAGTGGTGTGGGGAGCACGAGAAGGGGTGGCATGAGGATGGAGCGGAGGCGATTACAAAAGAGGACTCCCCTCCACCTCGACCCTCCAAACATCTCCCTTCCCTTCCTTTCTTCCCCTCCATCGCCACAAAGCTACCCGCCAGATCAAACCACGAAACAAAAACAAACCAAACCAAACCAAACCAAGCCCGTCTTTCGACTCCCCTCAACATCAAGATGTGTGGCGACAACTGCACCTGCGGAGACTCGTGCTCCTGCTCCAACTGCGGCACCCACTCCAAGTACGTCGGCCTGGATGGTTCCGTGGCATGTCCCTCGGGCCTCTTTTTGCTAACCTGCGAGAACATTATAGGTAAATGGTGTGGAAGGCGATGAAGAGAAACAGATCGTGGGCATTGTGATGGTCGAGCTTCCTTAGGAAACCCTGTCCCCGAGTCAACCTCTGGCCGCGCAACATTCGAATTCCGACTTGAACTCGACTGGAGCCGGCTGGCGCAAATCACCAAGAGATCGAACGAGCAAGCGGCTCCTGGAAAAGAACGCTGGGATCAGGGACATGCGTGGTGGAGAGGGACTAGCTAGGAGACGATAATAATGCAAGACCGAATACCACCCGAGGCAATACCCTCCTTCGAAGGCAGCACTGCCAGTGAATCTACCATGACTGATATGTCTCCGTTGCGTGATGTGGGCAGGCCCGTAACTGCTATGCCACCCCCAAGTAAGCCAGGGGCTGCTTCGACCGTGTGATCCCGCTGGCTGTCCCGAACAGGATGGGATCGGATTAAAGGCAAGCGGGGCTGCGGGAGACCGCCAGTGCCGGACCGGCGTGAAAGACTAAGATGCCCTGGATATTGGTATAACAGGAAACAAAGAAGGTTAGTATCTCATCCGTCTTAACATGTTTCGGTTGTGTATCAGCCGTGATCAGCGGGGTTGAGGACACGCATTCAGCCGTCTGGTGTGCGGAGGAGACTGGCCATGATAAAGGGCGAGCGACTCCGCACGCGGGGTGCCGCCACGGCCGCGACCAGCGTCCCTTGTTTCCGGCCCAAAGCATCGCCCGTCCGCAGCGGCCCTACAACAGATACTATAACCCCATCGCCACAGCAGCGAACGGCCCAGGAATGGCTCCAATCAAGGTCGGCATCGTCGGCTACGGCTTCTCCACCAAGTGCTTCCATCTTCCCTACATCCTCCCGAACCCGGACCTCGAGGTCCACGCCTTTCTGCAGCGCGCCGCCGCCCCGACAGAGACGGAAGCCGGAGAGTCGCCGTCTGGAAAGCACTGCACTGTCGATTTCCCGCGGGCAAGGCACTACAGGACTGCGGATGACTTCTTTGCCGACGGCGAGATTGAGCTGGTCGTGGTCTGCACGCACTCGCACGAGGAGTTTGTCGAGCGGGCTTTGAGGACGGGGAAACACGGTCAGTCCCGGCCAGCAAGAATAGCAAAAAAAATCTCCAGGCTTCAATAACTGGCGGGGATTCTGACGTGTTTGGGCCCGCCGCGCGATGGTGGTCGGCTGGTACAAACAGTCGTCGTGGAGAAGCCATTTGTCACCACCAGTGCCGAGGCGGACCGGCTTATAAACCTGGCCAAAGATTCCAAGAAGATATTGACTGTTTTCCACAGTAAGGAGCCTTTCTACAATCCTCAGACAATTGGTGCTTCCCGGGGAAATACGGTCTCGACCACTTCTTGCTAACAAACGACCCTTGGGGACGGACAAAGACCGCAGATATGACAGCGATTTCCGCACCCTGCGCCAGCTGATGGCAAAGGGTGCCCTCGGCGACGTCAGGGACGCGCAGATTCACTTTGACTTTCCCGACCCTTCCTGGATCTCGGGATGGAAGGCCAAGGAGTACAAACCCGGTCAAGGAATGGGCTTCGGACTGGGTGGGCGCTGCATCTTTTTCTCCTTCCGTGAAGTCTGCCGGGGTTCCGGGCTGACGAAGGCCTCTACTAGGATCGCACACCGTCGACCAGGCCTTGGTCCTGTTCGGCACCCCCGCCTTCGTCACGGGGTTTTTCGCGTCCAACAGGGGGGCGACAGCGACGTCGACGACACCTTCACCATCATCCTCCAGTACGCGGGACCGCGCAAGAATCTCCTCGTCACGGTCAAGACGTCGGTAATCACGCCGATGAAGGACCAGCTCAAGTTCTTCGTCCGTGGCACCGAGGGTACTTATCTTAAGGTTGGTCTGGTCCCGAAGCACTGCCCGGCGTAGGGGGCGAAAGAAGAGAAAAAGACTAACGCAGATCACCCGCAGTTCGGATACTGCCACAGGAAGCCCGGGCCATCGCCGCCCCGGGAAAAGCCAGCGTCCGGATACTCCGAGTTCGGCGCCGAAGACCCAAGCATATGGGGCACGCTGACGACCAAGACCGCCTTCGACCCGGCCTCGCAGGCGCTAGACGAAGCCAGCGGCTGCCACATCGGTAAGTACCCCAGCCTACCCGGGTACTGCAGGGGGTACTACGAGAACGTGGTGGACGCGATCCGGGGCAAGGCCGAGGTCGAGGTCAAGCCCGAGACGGCGAGGGGGGCTCAGAGTCATCGAGCTGGCGAGGGAGTCTCACGAGAAGGGGATAAAGGTGGCTTGGCGCTGATTGAATCGTGATGGTGGAGTCGCCGGCTTGATCTGTGAAGAAAACGAGGCCAAGGCGGGCTCACCAGCTCCAAGGGGCCAGAACATTCTGGGGAGGGCCCAATCGCAGAGTCCAATCGAACGCCCTGTCGCAAAACGGACCGTGGATCACCCGTTTGTTGTTTCTGAAACCAAACAACCGCGGGAAACGACATCTGCGCTGCCGTCTGATTTGTGCCTCTGCGTCTATCTAATGTTTGGCCAGCTTTTTGGTGTTCGTCCCAGAGCCCTCGCTTTCCAGCCTCGATATAGAAACTGCATCCAGCGCCCGCGGCCATTAAGGCCGTGAACGTTAGGTATTAATAGGATAGGTCGTGTGGATTTTTTTACGTAATTATTCTGCAATAGGCTTGAGCAGAATGTCGACGATGGTTTACCGGCGACGTAATGGTGCGTCCTGTGCCTGGCCATCCCTGCCCGATGACGAGCTGTTTGTTTCCAGGGGAGATATCCCCAAATTTGTGACGGGCTAACAGGCTAGCTTGCAACAGGCTGGCGGGCCTGACACGTTGCCTGTCTGTCTCTGCCACCGCCCAAATTCCCGTCGGGAGATGGAGTAGAACCCTGAGCATGGTGATATTCTTGCACAATTTCCATGCGAATGCCACGGACAGTGTATCAGCACGACAAAGGGTCCTGCGGAGACATTACATTGCAGACAGGTCTTCAGGTTATCAGCAAGACTGGTCCTAGCTCCGCGATCCATGGAGGCGGAACGAAACAGCCTGACAAAACGGTCCGCGGGGAGCGGCCACCGCCCCTGGTGATCTTCCCAGGATTCTCCACGAAGATCACCGGCTCCGGCGATGCGGCCATCAACACCCCGATTCAAGGGATGTCGACGCAGGGCATGATGGGGAGCAAGTCATATCATTAAGCTTTTTGGAGAGATGAAGGCTTGATACCGAAACAAACTTTAATCCTTGTCATGCGTCGGTAAAGCGGCAGCGGGAAAGTCGATATGGGGGGTTGTACTCTGCGGTTCGACTGAAGCCTATATTGCGACGACAGCGGCCACATGTTGGCAGCGCCTCGTCTCACCCCGACGGCTTCTGGCCTCATCAAATGGACGAAGACGCGCCTTTGCAAGCAGGGTGGTGTCAGGATCTTACGGTCAAGATCACCTCTTGCTGTCTCGTCTAGTCGTGTGCCGATGGGTTGCCTTCTTGCCGCCACTAACTAGTCAACCTCGACATTTCCGTCTTTCGAGGAGATCTTCGGCGCAGCTACTCCGCGAAGGTCATGCCCCACATCTTGAGCTGAAAAGAAGCCTCTTCGCCTATGCCCAGCTCACGAGTCCGCGCCCCGACGCCGTCGCCCAGGCACAGGCGGCAGATGGGGGAGGTCCAGAGGCCGGGCCGTGTCTACACGTACCGGCCAACAGAGTCGTCAGAGGGCCTGACATACCTAGAGCCGGGGTCCGAGATACACCTCACGAGGCTGTGGTCGGTGCCAGTGGGACAGTTCCCAAATCCGCCGCCTTATTACCGCGAAGGGGATCCGCCACCTCTTGAGAACCTGCCCGCGGATGACGACCCGGCACACTGGGGGACTGGAAAGAAGGTTGTCAACATTGGCCTCGTGGCAGTTTTCGCCTTTATCGCAGCACTCACTTCCGGTAAGTCCATCCAGCAGCCGTCTCCTCAACATGCATGCCAGAGCCCCTTGTTGACAACATTCACCCCGCGCCACAGCAATATTTGCCCCCAACGCGCTTGAGCTCGAAGACGAGCTAGGCCACGCCAACCGGGCCCTTGGCGAGCTCGGAGTCACCATCTTCGTGCTCGGCGGCGCCCTCGGCGCCCTCGCGACCGCGCCCGCCAGCGAGTCGTGGGGCCGCGTGCCCGTGTACTGGCTGTCGGGCGCGGCCTTCGCGGGCTTGACGGCGGCCTGCGGTGCCGCACCATCGACGGCCGAGCTGCTCGCGTACCGCTTCCTTGCCGGCTTCTTCGGCTCCGCTCCGCTCGTCGTCGGCGCCGCCACCGTCGCTGAGGTCGTGCCCGCGACGAGCACGAGCCCGCCCGCCCGCCGCGCCGCCGCCATGGCCGCGCTCACGGCCGGCCCCCTGCTCGGCACGGTAGTCGGCCCCGTTGTGGCGGCAGCGTGGCGGACGAGAGGGGTTGGCGCTGGGTGTTTTGGGCGTTTGGCGCGGCGGCGGCGGTGCTGACCCTGCTCATGGTCCTGGCGCTGCGCGAGGCGTGCGCCCGCGCGTGCTCGAAGGAGGCGCGCGATGAGGGCCGCCAGGATCGGCACGCTGCCCGAGCCCCTCTCCCTATCGCGCGGCAGGCCGGGGGCTCCGGCACCAGCCACTGCTGCTGCTGCTACTGGTGTCAAGAAGAAAAACAGCAACGAGTGGCTCCTGGGGTACGTCGTCTTCTCGCCCGTGGCCGGGATACTGGCAATGTACACGGCCATGCTGTTCGGCTGCTTCTACCTCATGCTCGCGTCGGTACCGTTCGTGTTCGGCGGCGGCGGCGTCTACGGCTTTGGCGAGCGCGGCATGGAGCTGACGTACCTGGGCGTCGGGGCCGGCGCGATCCTCGGCCTGACGTACTACGGCGCCGCCGTCGCGAGATGGACACCAGGAAGCTGAGGGAGGAGCACGAGAGCAGGGCCGACGGCGGCAGAAACGCCCCGCCGCGCACCAAGCGCCCGCGCTGCGCGCACTGCCGGCACTGCCTGCAGGCGGCCGAGGCGGGCTGTGACGATGGCGACCAGGCGCCGCTCGTCTCGCGCCCGCGGCCGCCGCCACCGCCGCCGTCGACGCCCGAGGACCGGCTGCGGCCGCTGCGGTTCTGCGCGCTGAGCATCCCGGTCGGGCTGGCCATCTACGGCTGGACGGCGAGTGCGGGCGCGTTCTGGATCCTGCCCGTGCTGGGGTCGGCGACGGTCGGATTCGGCGTGGCGTCCGTCTTCGCGGCCGCGCAGCTCTACCTCGTCGAGGCCTTCCCCAGCTTCCCCGCCAGCGCGGTCGCGTCCAACGTCAGCTGCGGTCGCTGACGGCGGGAGGGCTGCCCATGGCGGGGCCGGCCATGATTGGCGCGTTGGGCGTCGGCTGGTGCGGCACGGTGCTGGCGGCCGTGGCTTTTGGGTTGGTGCCGGTGCCGTGGCTGCTGGTGAGGTATGGAGAGTCGCTAAGGAGGAAGTACGCACCGCGAGGGCTGTAAATGATCGAGGGACAAGCTAAATGGTCAAGGGACAGGCTGGTTGGGTTCTCGGCTAAGTATAGGATTGATTCATAGCGACCAGGTACGGTGTTCGGACGAAGGATCCATGCACACACATGAAAACCAGCTTGCCGCACCGCGTCAGGAATAGCCGGAAGGATTGTTGGAAAGTGTCGTCTCCATAGTCTTGTAGCTTAAATATACATACCTACCTCTTTCGAGTTACCTGTGCACATCCCCAAACTTGCCTATCGAGCCCCAGGGGACAAGGTCTCCAACCCCTGGGCAACGAGGCATTACCGTCTCGTTCAGCTGTGAACACCATTTGGGTACATAAGGGCAGCATCTTCCAGGCCCCCAGAGACACGTGATGGAGCCGCCTTCTGGCTAGTATGTCGGCGAGTCGACCACCCCGGCCCTCCAGCACAATGTCCCCTCTCCTTCTCTCGTCCCTCCTGCTCACCTCTACTCGCAAGAGGGGCCGCGCTGCCTCGCAGCGACATCCCCTTCTACACGCTGGAGGAGCACTGGGTACCTCCCGCCCTGCTCGACGCCTTCCTCAACGGCCCGACCTCCAAAGTCGAGGGCATCCCACGCCCGCTCGAGCAGCTGGCCGAGGTGGGGCCTGTCCGGCTTGCCGCCATGGACGCCGGCGACGTCGCTGTGCAGGTAGTGTCGCACGCCTCCGCGGGCGCCGAAGCCATGTACCTGGACGCCGCGGTCCGCACCGCCAACGACCAGCTCGCCGGCCGCATCGCCGCCTACCCGGACCGCATGTGTGGCTTCTGCGTCCTCGCCATGGCACACCCGGTGGAGGCCGCGGCCGAGCTCCACCGCTGCGTGCGTGACCTCGGCTTTGTCGGCGCGCTGGTGGACTGCCACATCGTCGCCAACATCTCCACGGGCGGACAAGCGGCTGTGTTTTACAACGGCCCCGCGTACGACGTGCTCTGGGCCGCTGCCGTCAGCTCGACGTGCCCATCTATCTGCACCCAACCTACCCGCCCGAGGACGCTATGCTGGCCGTCGGGGAGGGCCTCTACGCGCCCGCGACAGCTCCTTCCACTGACCGCAGCAGCAGCAGCAGCAGCAGCAGCACTAACCAGTCCTATTCTGCTGCCGCCGCCGTCGCGCTCGGCAGCTCCGCGTGGGGGTGGCACTCGAACGCGGGGCTGGGGTTCCTCAAGCTCTACATGACGGGCGTCTTCGACCGGTTCCCGCGACTGCAAATCGTGATGGGCCGCATGGGCGAGATGGTCCCCTACCACCTCGAGCGCGCCGAGCGGAGGCTGGCGCCGCTGCGGCCTGCCGGGTCTGCGACGCTGAGGGAAGCGTACGCGCGCAACGTCCACGTCACGGTTGGCGGGTACTTTAGCCTGAACGCGCTGCGCATGCTGCTTTCCGTGACGGACGCGAGCAGGGCGATGCACAGCAGCGACTACCCCTTTAATAGCTCCGCCGACAGGAAGGTGTTCATGGAGGGCTTGAGGGACAGCGGGATAGTTAGTGAGGAGTACAAGGATATTGCCTACCGCAACGCGAAGAGGCTTTTGAAGCTCCGAGTCGCGGTGCACAAGGCTGGCTGTGCATATTGATCATGCTAAAGGCGAGAGATGCCGGTAGTGTGCCCATTTACCCGCTCAGCTGTGTCCCGAACATGCTGTCCTTTTACCGGGCCAAGGAGGATGGGGCTCCGACCTAGGAGTCGAGATTTCCAGACCGCCCCAGGGTTACAAGAGGCTCCTCTCGCGTGATTTCTAGTATAGCATCAGTTGGGAAAATCTAGTGACCCGAGGTGACTCGAGATAAATGATCCGACATGGTTGCCCTCCAGGCTGTCCTGATACACTGCCTTCTCGCGGCAGCAGCGCAAGCTTCGACAGCAGCTAGCCGACCTTATCCGCCGCCCAAGTGTAAAGCCATCCCAGGGGCGCCGGACTGGCCATCGCCGGAGAAATGGGCACAGCTCAACGCGACCGTATCGGGACGGCTCATCCGGCCGACTCCTCCCGGCGCCGTCTGCCACGCGAATCAGTCCACGTATGACGTCCGGCAGTGCCTCACAACGCAGCTGTCATGGCCAAGCCAGTTCTTCCACAATGCAGACCCGGTCTCGGTGAACTGGAACAACTGGGCCAACGACTCCTGTCTGCCGGACCCGCGCCTTGCTTGCAGCGATCGAGGATATCCAGTCTACGTGATTAATGCTACAGCGCCCGAGCACGTGCAGGCCGGCGTTAGATTTGGTATCCCCTTCCCCTTTTTCATTATTCTTCTTGCAGCCAGCCGGCCATCCCCACTGAGGCGTAACAATTTCAACCACGTAGCAAGAGAGAACAACGTCCGTCTGGTAGTCAAGAACAGCGGCCACGACTACCTCGGGCGCTCCAACGGCCCCTATTCACTGTCGATATGGGTCCATCACATGAAGGGGATCCATGTGCACCAGCCAGGCTCGTATGTGCCACGGGGATGCCCGACCCCTCGCGCCGACGGTACCGTCATCACGGCCGCGGCCGGAACAGAGATGCTCGAGGCGTACGCGGCCACCGCGCCACTCAACCTGACCGTTGTGGGCGGTAACGGTCGCACCGTCGCCCTCGGTGGCTTTATCACCGGGGGCGGCCACAGCATCCTCAGCCCGCGGTACGGCCTGGCCGTCGACCACGTCCTCGAGTTGGAAATGGTGGACCCTTCCGGCCGCCTCCTGACGCTGAACGAGTGCACGAATGAGGAGCTGTTTTATGCTGTTCGTGGGGTAATTATGACAATAATAACTACTTGGAGGCTATTGAGGTAACCACTAACTTGCTGGATGCTAGGGAGGAGGCTCGACCTTTGGCGTATTGACCTCAATCACCATTGGGACGGTGCCCAGCCCGCAGATGATGGGCCTCCGCTTCTCGATAACAACCGACTCCACCAGCCCACACGTTTTCGACATGGTGGCTTACCTCCTCTCCCAAGTCCCAGACCTCCTCGATGCGGGAGTCTCAGGCTATCCAATCATCCACCACAACGTATCTAACCTCGCCGGGCCAGGGAGCAGCGGGGGCCTTTCCAGCGGCATTGTCGGCAATGTCGCCATGCTGGACACAGACTTCCCCGGAGATATCCTCAGGCCATTTGAAGCTCTATTTTCACGCATCAACTACACCTGGCCGGGCTTCTCCTTCACTTCCAACACAACATACTATCCCTCGTTCTACGCCTGGTACCAGGAGAACTTCGACCCCACGCCAGCCGGCCACTCCCTAATTGCGGCTTCGCGACTACTGGACAAGGAGGCCATCACCGGAAACTTTACAGCAACCAAGGTGGCCTTCGGGAAGTTCCTAGAAGGTGGGTATGCGGGTGTCTACATGGTCTCGGGCCAGGGTGTTTGGGACGCGCAGCCCCGCAGCGGGCGCACCGCCGTCAACCCCCGGTGGAGAGAAGCATACTTGCACGCCGGTGAGTGCGCTCCTTCTTCTACTGTCACCTCCCGGCAACTGCGATCCTACACTGACTCCCTTCTCCATCTGTGTTAGCCACCGGCATTCAGTTCCCCTCGGGAAGCCCAGAGGCCGCCTCCGCAGCTTCCGCCAAGGCCAAGACATGGTCCGCAGCGCTAGGCCAGCTCGGTGCTGGTGGCGAGGGGGCATATATCAACGAGGTGCGTAGTTCCCTGCTTGCCGAGTGACTTGAACACGCCTGCCCTTCCCACAAGAGGGGAAAGTTTTGCAGCCAGTCTCCGGTCTGACCTGAAAACGTCCGTGTTCTACCCTAAGCTTTGTACAATTACTAAGAATGCAAACGAGAAAGGCCCACCCGGACGAGGACGACTGGCAGTGGCTGTTCTGGGGCGCCGACTACCGCAACCTGCTGCGTATAAAGCACGCCGTGGATCCGGACGACGTCTTCTGGTGCCGCCCGTGCGTGGGCAGCGAGCAGTGGGAGCTTGTGGACGGCATATTGTGCAAGAAGCAGTGAGGCAAAAGAGCACTGACGGTCCAGGAAAGCCATGAACAGGTGTGCAGCTGGCCAAAAGTAACTATGGTTTTGCAATCTCGCCCCCGTTGTTGACAGTGCTACACCAGTTGTATAACAACTTCGCTCCTATCCGAGCCAAACCCCAGGGGCCATATGCCAGACTCCTCCGAAAGCCCCCATCCTCGGCCAGAGTACTTTCCACGATGTCAGGCGTCCGGCGCCACGAAGCTTCGAGACAGCTGGGAATCTTTAATCGCTGGTCAGACACCTGCCCAAGGGTTGACGAAAGCCTCCTCAGGCAAGGCCACCAACGGGACTGCTTGGCCAGCCGTCGGTGCCGGCTCCAGCATTTCTGCCTCGCGGAATCCTCCATCTTCCTCGTAAGCCAAGGAGATGATGAGGTTCGAAGCCCGGATCTCGGGCGCATCGGTGGTCCACACGCCGCCTCCTTCGCTTTCCTGCGACGCACCAGGGTTGTTGACGTCTTCTGGGTGGTGTCGGTCCTGATTTGCCTCGTCTCCGTCCGGGATAGGCTCTTGTTCCCCTTCAGACTCCACAGCGCCCTTGTCCGGGTTCTCCTTTCCATGCCCCCGGCCAGTTCGTGGAGACATCGCGCTCCGTCCAAGCGCCTCCTTGACCGATACTCGCCATTCTGGTCAATTTCGATGACGCCAATGCTGGCGCGGTAATCATCATCAAATGGTCATGCGCTTGGTCAGTTCGTGAGAGCCGCCGCACTTTATGCCAGCGTCCATGCAACTCTACCACAAGTCGAACTCTCCCCCATTGCACGCGTCGCAGTGGTAGTGGTACTACCAGTTCGCGATCGGGTCGCCGCAATTGTCGCACCCATAAAATCTGTATCCCGGAGGGCGATACCACGAGGCACTTGCGTCGGCCTCCGGAGCCCATAAGTCGCCCCCATCGTCCTTATGAGCGGGCGCATATTCTGGCCAGGGCTTGTCGTGCCAGTACGGGCAGAGCTGCTCTTTCCCCCTCCACATCATCTCGAAGTCTTGACGTGTGTAGAGGAGAGAGCATGCCGCCGTGCGCTGTTTTTCTTTCCGGAATTCTTCCAGGTTGTAACCGCAGCTGGCCAGGGCACAGTCCCAGATGTCTCCCTGATACGCCAGGAGGTTCGTTCGGCTCGCCGCGCTGTGCATCGGCCGTGATGGGATTCTATAAGCAATTTGCCACGCTGTGCGGCCGCGACCGTCAAAAGCCCTAACATCGGCACCTGCCTTAACTAGGGACTCGAGTACCCCCAACTGTAAGAGTCGGGGACGATGCATCGCGTATCCGAGGTGCCGGACAGCAATATGTAGGCATGTGTCTTGTTGCGTGTTTCGGGCGCGCACATTATACCCAATGCCAAATAATGTTGCCAAGATTCTGCCGTTGAGAATATTCTGTGCGTCTCTGGAGAACATCCAGAAATCGAGATCTTCCGTAGTGACATATGAAGCCACCTCTTCCGGGCGGTAAGGAATCAGAAGAGAATCCTAAAGTTACTGTCAGCCAAAGCTAGCAGTTATGTTGCATGCTGCTCACGCTGGTGGGGACACACAGTACCCGCAAACGAGATAGTGGTCTCGAGGCAGCATGACCCTTGGCCACTGGCTCCCAGCTTTGGGTTTGCACCCGCCCCCAGAAGGATTCGCTGGGATTTATGGACGCGTCCGTTCCACGTCCCCTTGTGTAGAGTTAAAGGGCAACACATGTCCGATAGGTTTGGTGACCCAGAGATTGTGCCAACTCTCCCAGGTGTTAGTCCTTTGGCACTTGCGACGTGATCTACGTCCAGACCGAGATCAACCAAAAAACGGCAGATCTCTGGGTATGCCATGGCGCACTATCGTTACGCAGCCAGCATTCAGCACAATGAGTTTTAATTCAACAAATGTGGGTGGACTTACGAAAAGCAGCGATGCGCCGAACTCGTCGTGGTCTCGGATGGAGGCCGTGCCGGTGTGCAGCATTCTTTTAAAGTCTTCAAACCGGCCATCCTCAACCGCCTGAAATACTTCTGACGAAGCCGGCCGGACCCTGTTGACGTTAAGCCGTGAAATAGGAAACGTGGCTCCTCCAGGCATGTGGCGCTGCAGTGTTGACGCTACTAGCATTTTGAATGTAGAGCAGTTGCGCGGCAAGAATGTGAGTTTCGAGACGCAATCGGTAAAAACATCTTGCTCCTGGGCGATCCGTAATGCCTGTTGTTGTTACCATCTTGATCGGCACGCTTGGCCCGTCGAGCTCGCCGCGTCTGCGTCTCGATGCGGAAAGTGCCCAAAGGATTTTCGACCAACATCGAGGTCCCGGTATGTTTTTGAACAAGGCTAGAGGAAAGCCAGGGCACCGGGTCTAATTACGGCGAGCAGTTAGTGGCCAGATATTGATAGGATGGGGAGCTCGCTTGGGGGGGTCGATCTTTGCTCCACCTACCCGGTCCGTTCATATCCAGTTTCGACACCCCGAAATTTCGAACCAAGCGACTCCGTGCTTTGAAAAGTCCCCTACTATGCCTTTCTTCCTCGTTGGGGCTCTGCTCGTCACTGGGGAAAACCGATCGTACGCAGTCCACCTGGCACTGATCTTCCAATGCACCGGCAATATCCCGCAAATGGCAAATGATGTCGTCAGCAAGTTTGTCGTCAGAAAGGTCATTATCGGCGAAGTCGACGTAGAGACGACTAGTGTCAATGCTCCTCCTTTCTTCCAAAGCAAGTTCGCCCAAACTCTTGATGCTCTCTACCACCTCTGACAGAGCCAGCTCATCTTTCACCTGTGTGCCATCTATGCCAGCGGGCTCCTCGTTGATCCTCTTCAAAAGGTCAGACATCTGGTCGAACTTCGATTGCGACATGGTGCATTTTTCTTGCAAAGCCTGAATGGAAGCGTGGATGTGAGAGGTGGCCGTTTCGAGAAGCTGATGCATGGCGTCTGTGGTTGAGAGAGACGTTTTGTAGCTGGGCCTCCATTGACGCGAAGCTGGATCCCTGATCGACGAGCACACTCTTCTCGACGTTTCGGATGCTTGTCGAGTGTGCATCGATTGCTGCGCGTAGCGTCGTTTCCATCGACGCAAATTCGGACGCCATGCTGGCAAGCAGGCTCTTTTCGACATTGTGAATGCCTGCCGAATGTGCGTCGGCCGCTGTGCGTAGCGTTTGCGTGAGAGCCTCGATGCCCTTTTGTGACTCGGCGACCACATCGCTCGCGTCCCAAATCGCATTGCTGCGCCCCAAGTGGTTAAAATCGAGGACAGTGGAAAAAGTATCTTAAATCCGCTTCAACGTACCTGGAGCTGGTTTGTAGCCTCAGCTGCAGAGCGTCAAGTTCTCTCGTAATCTCCGTGCAGAACTTTTTGCAGATCCTTCTCGCCCAGGATTGACCGAAGACCTTTCCACACCTTGACGCCGGCGTTGTCTCCTGCCTCTACCCTCAGGTTGTGACGTTTCTCCTCGAGTCGCTTGCAGCTGATGATGCAGTTCGTTACATATATCGCAATTGCTCCATCACGTTCGACGGCGCGGGACTTTTTGCATTGCTCGAGGATCGCTTGGACTTGGAGAGGTATTTGGCGGCACGAACGACGACATCGGGCGCACCCTTGACCTCTGAGAGCGCGACGTGCACGAATTTTACCGTTTGGAGGCCGGCAACGATGAAGGCGAGGATACCAGAAGGGTCCATCTTTGATAGTTTCGCGTGCTGCAAAGAAGGAGACGGATAGAAATGTTGGATAAACAGGTGAAGAAGGATGAACTGAGGGATGTCGTGGACCTGGTCAGGGAATTATTCTGCGGGCACTGCTGCTTGTGTTGGGACCAAAGTGAAAGCAAAAGCTCGCAGCTCCAGCGGCGGAGGTGAAAAAAAAAAAAAAAAAAAAAAAAAAAAAAAAAAAAAAAAAAAAGCCCAGGCTAAGAGCCCGACCAAGTGAGAGGGAGGGGGACATCTACTGGGCGACGAGAGGCTGCGCGATGTCCAATCGATCGATCAGGGCGTCCCAAAAGCCGGAATATGCCTAAGGCACCCTCTGCATGGATCGGGGTTGGACGAGCGGATTTGGTTCCAGCAAGGACGGGAGACCGACATGCCTACAGCCTGCCTCCAAATGATACAAGACCCATTGAGGCGACGATGCATTTCAGGGGCGGTGTACCATTCTAAGGCGGACTCTCAGCGCGTGGCCGCCCCCACGCCGTTCTTGATCTGGCCATAGAAGAGCCTGGCACGAAAGAGGTCGGTGTTTATCCCATCGGGTGCCATTATGTGCCTGCCCATCTCGCAGCCGATCCCTTCCATCGGCGAACCGCTCATTCGTGTCAGGGATAAATGTTGAAAGCCTCGACTTTTTCTACTTCGACCGACAGCCGCATCCCGCGCTCGAGGGAATGACGCCCTTATCGTCCGCTTCGGCCTCCTGGATCTGGGCAAGGGATATCGTTAGCGCTCTAGGAGCTTGGCAACCCGCCTTCTCGTGCCCCCGCCCGCCAGTCCGCTGTGGACGCTTCGAGACCCGGCGTGTTTTCTTGCCCCTGTGCAAGGAATAGCTCCACGACGTTGATCCCAGCCGCTTGCCCGCCGCGACGCGCACATCGTCGCGGCAGGCAAGTGTAGCATAGCGCGTGCGATGCCACGTTCTGGGGCGGTTTTGCACTAGCGCCCCGCGACAGCAGGCGCATAAAGGGGGATGGCGTTGCGTCGCACGCCGGCCCCGTATTAGCAGCGTGCCACCACGCCGCGTCCGGCACCTGGGATCGCGTAGCGGAGCGGCCCCGTTGCGCCGGGGCCGCGGAGGCGGGGGCCGGCACCATGCGTGAGGAGCAACCGGACAACGTGATCCTAACCAGTCCTTACCCCAGTGCCGTCCAGGATGCCCTTTGACATGCAGCCGGGACCCTCCATCAGCCGCAGCACCTCATTCGCGAAATTTGACACCAAAAAGGTATTACTTTTGTTGCTTCATTTTTGCATTGTATATTTTTTTATTGCATTTTTTCTTCGTCTTGTTCTTCGTCTTAATTTTTTTTTCCTGTTCTTTTTCCTATTCCATTTCCTATTCCATTTTCTAAGTACTTATCCTTCTCCTATTCTTCTTATTCTTCTTCTTATTCTTCTTCTTATTCTTCTTCTTATTCCTCTTTTTATTCTCCTTTTTATTCTTCTTCTTATTCTTCTTTTTGTCCAATTTTTTGTCCAATTTTTTGTCCAATTTTTTGTCCAATTTTTTGTCCAATTTTTTGTCCAATTTTTGTCCAATTTTCTCCCGTCGAATCAATGCCAGCCACCAGTTGCGCCACGGCCCAAATTTTATGCACTGTGCAACCAAGCCACCCATACATCACCTCTACGCATCGCGTTCAACCGTCAACACGATCTCCTTCCCAGCCCACAACTTCAATCTCGACGTAGGCGTCAAGCCTTTCCCAAATGCAGCCCCTGTCCCCCGCCGGATACTGCGCACGACCGTCCCACCGCCAAAGGTCCCCTGACAAGCCCGTCGCCAAAGGGCTCCAAGGATTCCGCGACGCGTTTGATTCAATATGCGGCGCCACAAATGTCCCCCGCACCCTCGACGCGTTAGGCTTGCTTAGCCACGACGGTAGGCAGGACGCATCGCTACCTAGGTACCCTATACTGTTCTAACCATGGTGCAGATCTTCAAATCCTCATCCTCAGCCTCCTTTCGACGCTACAAGCCCACCTTATTTCCCAATTCCCCGCCGACAAAACAAGCAAAAACGTCCTGCGCGAGTTGGAAACTTACCTCCGACGACTTCGACTTTGGTCGCGTGAAGCCTCTCCTGGCTACGGCCCTCGCCGACGATCCAGCGGGCACCGATATCTGGGACACCGATATCTGGGACCAAGTCCACCGCGCCGTCGCCGAGTCCACCCCTCCCCCACGGCTTCCGCCGCCTTCACTTCAGCAGCAAACCCCCTGGCGACACAGCACAGGCAGCCTGGCCAACTCATCGGAACTCCGACAAGATACGGACAAGGTCCTTAAGTTGGAGCTTGGTCCTTTATACGTTGGCGTTCATAACTTCCACGAGAAACACTTTGGGCGCGTCGCGGCAGCCTCCGCAGCAGTTTGGGAGAAGCGCACGCAAGGTAACACGCCACTTTTCGGCAGCGAAGGGCGGCGCGGCTGGCCGGAAGGGGCAAAGGAGAGCGAAGTGCTCGCCTGGCTTGACGACGTTATCACGAAGCTGGGAGCATTTGCAAACAGGCCGGTCGCAATACGTCGTCGAAAACTACTGGCACAGCCGAATAAGCCGATCCAGGGTTCAACGGGGAGCGGAAGCTGGACGTCGGCTTGGTGGAGGACCCCGAGGCAGGACAACCTGATACGTGGCGCTGGTCGCAGATTCCTGTGCCTGGAGAGCTGAAAAGCAACCGGCTTGCGGATAATTCGCAAACCTGGCTTGATCTCGGGATGTACGCAAGAGAAGTGTTCGCAGCGCAAGACACCCGCCGCTTTGTTTTGGGCTTCACTCTCTGCGGGTCGTTCATGAGGAGGCTGTGGCAATTCGATCGATTGGGTGGGATCGCATCCGGGAGGTTCGAATCAACAAGGACGGGCTACGGTTTGTGTCCACGATCCCCGGTTTTTTGTGGATGACAGAGGAGGAGCTCGGCTTCGATCCGACCATCGTCACGTCAGAGGGCCGGCGGTTCCTGGAGATGGAGCGCAACGGTTCAACAGAGCGCCTCATCATCGACGAGGTGATGTATCGCGCACCATCCATTGCCAGCCGTGCAACGACTTGCTGGAGAGCACATCGCGAAAATGACATGCAAACACAACTCGTGGTCAAGGACTCGTGGCAGTATACGGAGCGCGAGGAAGAAGGGGACTTGCTCCGAGAGGCGACCGAGAAGGGCGTGGTCAACGTGGCGCGATACTACTACCACCAAACCGCCCAAGTGCGCGGCGCAGATGACATTCGAAGCAACGTTCGCAGAGAGCTTGACGTTACCACAGCCACGAACTACCGGTCGGGACGTTCGATGGCGACGCTGAGCGAGATCGGTCTGAAGCCTCACTAGAAGACCGCAGCAGCGGCAGGGCTGGCAAAAAGCGATCATCCAGCCAAATTGGTGGCCCGTTGCCTGCCAGCAAACGGTCTTATTCGGCATCCACAGCCCCAGGCTATCGGTGACGCGCTATCGAACCGGGTGCACCGACGCGTCGTCCTTCGCGACTACGGAAAGCCCATCTACAAAGCGAGCTCTCGGGTGGCATTCCTTGCAGCGCTAGAGGGCTGTATCGAAGGGCGCGAATCGTTGCACAAGGCGGGCTTCCTGCACACGGACATCTCGATAAATAATTTGATGATCAACTAGGACCGCGACAACCGCTCCTGGCGTTCGTTCCTAATCGACTTGGACCTCGCCGTAAAGGTGCAGCGAGAAGGCTCATCCGGCGCTAAGAGCAGAACCGGCACCCGGGTTTTCATGTCCATCGGCGCACTCCTCGGCGAGCAGCACTCTTTCATGCACGACATCGAATCCTTCTTTTGGGTGCTGTTCTGGATATGCATCCACTACGATGGACTAGGGAAAGGCAAAGTCTCTCCGAGGTTTGACAACTGGAACTACGGGAGCATGGAAGACTTGGCAAATACCAAGAGGGGTACCGTGTCTGATGAAAGGGACTTCATCAATCTCGCCGAAAGGGACTTTACGCAACACTGCCAGCCACTGGTTCCCTGGGTCAACAAACTACGGAGAGAGGTGTTTCCGGATGGTAAGAGATGGGGATCAGAAGAGACAGCTTTGTACTCTCGGATGAAGGCAGTTATCAGGGAAGCCCGCGAGGACCCAAAGGTGTCGGCAGAGACATAACTTTGTGGTGTCACGGCTACTACAGGGTCCGGGCTGCACGTAGGCCTGACAGACCCGGCAGGAGTCTACGGCTGGGCCGCTGACTTGGCCAGCTGGCGCACGCTCCCAAGTCTTTGGCGCCGTTCATCCCAGAGCCTGATATGCGCGGAAGGTGTTGATGGATACGCGATATGCTCTAGCGCGCCCCATGCTGCGGGGCGTCTTCCCCGCCTCTTCCCGCCTTTCCCCAGGCCGTCCACTGTCCTGACCTGGCGCTCCCCATGCGCTCAATTGGGCCCCCCTTTGGTGGTGTTCCGTCCGCACCCCAGCTGTTTCCCCCTGGCGTTCTTGCGCCTAGTCCAGGAACCGAGAGATCTGAAAGCACTGCCTAGTGGCGACGGTGGCTCCTGCCTGATTCCAGTCGCCTCGACTGGTGTCCGCGCGATTCTGAGGATCTTCCTCGTCCTCGGCGCAGGACTCGCACGTCGATTCGGTTCCAAATCTAGCCCCCGTCTCCACCGGAGCCGAACATCCAGCGCGATGAGGCCGTCCTATCCAGCGTCTTGTCCAACACACCCTTTTAAAACCAGAAAGCTAGAGGCCACGATCCCAGGTGCTACCTAACCTGCCCTTGGATATCAACTCGTTTGCCACCATGGCTGCCGTTGCTGTTCTTCGCGCGTGATTTCTTGCACCTGTGTGCGACGCCGGCCCTTGTCCCGCGGGGACGGGGACGGAGGGGATGAGGGAGAGGGTGCGTCGCCTCTACCTAGCGTTGTGGCACACAGTGCTGCCCGCCGCAATCCCTGGATGCTTGCGCCCGAGGGAAGCCCCTCCCTAAGCCATGGCCTCAGTCCTGTTGACGAAGTCGCTGTCGCACACACCATGCGACAGGCTGTCCTGCCCTACCTGGGTCAGCTGCCTGGGGGGCGTATGTCTTGCATCGTCTCCAGCTGTCCAGGCGCGCGACGGTTTACCATAGAGGTCGCGACCCTGCAACGCAGGCGTCCGCCCCCTGACATGTCGTGGAACCCAGCCCCTTCAGCCCCAGGAAGATGCCGACCGGCACGCTCTAACCCCTTGTACCAGGCGGAAAAAACAGTCAGCCACATTCGGGGACCTGAAACATGGCGCATCCCAAGAGAGGCGAGCTGACAGACTCCAGCCAGTTGGCGTGTGTTTCTCTGTGTCTGCTCCTAAATTAGGGCGGCTGGGTGCAGCCTTTACGAATATTTCGGGAAACTTGGTCGTGTCTCCGCGCAGTTTCGGTGGTGCCCAAATGGAACCCGTGACCAAAGACGCAGGGGTTCCCGTTATGAACGCGCCCAGGCACGACAGCGAAGCCGGGCGTTGTTTGCCTGGCAGGTTCCCAGCCGCGCGCCCCCGTGGGCCGTTCTTGAGGCCAACACGACCTGTCGAGACCTGTTGGGGCCGTTGCAGGTGGGATATATGTCGCAGCGGTTAGCAAAGCCCGCCTCTTAGATCCTGGTCTGTACTCGCCACCGATAGTACCGCCGAAATGATGAAGCTCCTGTTGTTCTTTTGTCTCATCGCCCTCCATCCCAACAGGCGCGCCCTCGCAGCACAGACTGGCTGTGGCCTCCTGACTGTGACTTTGCCGCTGAAGAGCTGCAACTTGACCCTCTCGGATCAGCCCGTGTTTTCATGGGGCGTCAGGGTCAGCGTCAACGAAACGCAGCTCTGTGCGTCGCCCAGTACCGTCGTGTCCGACTGCCTCTGGGAACATGAGAATGTCTGTTCTCCCGATCAGCTTGCCAAGTCCGGTATGACCACCCGTCAATGCAAGTCGCGACGCGGCAACTTCGTGACCACAGCTGGCATTGTGGCTGCCTCGGCCGCCGACACCAACTCCCTAATCGCACGAAACCCCAACTGGGTGTCGCTCATGACCAAGGAGTCGCCGTTCGACATGGCCACGACGTCGCCGCTGTATATCCAAGGAGACATAGAGGTTCCAATGCTTTCGGGCATCATCTATCGCGGCTTGAACCACACCAACTCGCATTTCGCCCTGGATGACAATTCCGCTGTTCTGCGCGGGCTCAAAGACGGCGGCCACACCCACGCACTTTCCTTCGCCATCGACCCCGGAAGCACGAGCTATCTTGCCCCAAGGAGCGGCTCAGTGACGCTCGGCGGATACATTCCTACCAAGTTTGCGGGCCGCCCCGTCCAGTACAATATGACTTCCCCCGACAAGAAGGTGCTCGGGCGCCGGTGTCCCCTGCAGGCAAAAATAGTTGAGCTCGTTGTCACTGTCGGGAACGAGTCAATAAGTCTTATATCCAGGGCCGATCCACCCTTGACCTCCTGCATCGAACCGTGAGATATCCCACGTCCCATCCCGCAGCGTGCCGACTAATATGTAGCACGGCAACCCATCTCGTTGCTGACACCTTCGTTCCGTTGCAGCCACGATCGAGCGTTCCGCTTCAGTAACAATCACCTCGACCAGATCCGCAAGCTGGTCAAAAGCGTGACCAAGTGGACCGAGGCCCCCAGGGACAGCAACGGCAAGTACGGCGGCCTCCTCGACCTCGAGCCCGGCCTCATTTATCCGATCGCGAACGCGGACATCAAGTCCATGCCTGTCGCCATTGAGATCACCCTCGCCGGCAGCGACATCAAGTACACGGTCCCGGCCGAGGAGATGATCGCGCCTCTACGCGGCCTCGACGACTCGGGCGCCCCCGCCGTCAATGACCAGTTCAGAGAGATTGCCGTGTACCGCGACCCAGCCGTCGAGCTAGCCGCGGTGCTCGGCCGAGCTTTCTTATCACAGGCGAGTAACATCCTTGTCCTGCGGCACTATGACGTGAAGGCGCGAGACGGCTAACCCTGGATCCTGTACAGGCATACCTGTTTGTGGATTACGACAAAGGCATTTACAAAATGGGGCCCCTTGACAGGGACGAGACCGGTGGCAATGCTGTCTCTTCCGGGACTTGCCCAGCCAGCAGCGACGATGGCGCTTGGGTAAACAAGTCTACAATCATAGCCGTCTCTGTCGTTGGCGGCGTTTTCCTGTGTCTCGTCGTTGCTGTTCTCCGATGTTTCGTCGCCGCCGCTGTGTTTCCCAATGTGCTACGGTGGAAGCGCCGCATAAACCCCGTCATGGCAATGAGGGGCGTAAGCGCTTCTTCCCCGAGAATCACGCCCCCGAGAACCACGCCCTCGAGAATCGCGTTCCCGGGGATCGCCCTTCCGAAGATCAATCCTCCGAGGGTCCCGTGCCCGGGGGTCACGCCCCCGGAAATCACGCCTCTGAGAATCACGTCTCCGAGAATCACACATCCAGGGGACGCGCCTCCGAGCGTAGCGCCTCCAGGGACAGCACATCCGAGTACCGTTCTCCTCCTGGCCATATGTACTCCTCACCACCTTGGACCGACATACACCGACGATCAAGGGGCAACAGCTCATAGTCTACTATTCTCGGTATTAAATGTGCGCCGTGGGGTCCCTCAGCGGTTTGGCACAGATTCTACAACCCCCGACAGCCGGCCGACCAGTTGCGGTCCAACTACCCACAGCGGCGAGCGGGCTGGCGGCTACAAAGTGCGGGTGCGCATTCAACCGTGGGCCAGAACGCTGGACTGGCGGAACTACTGCTGCCCGGGCGACCCGGCGGGCGCGGCAGTCACCGCGGGCGCACGCGTGGCGCAACTTCCGGCCCCGGACCAGCTCGACGTGCCGCGGGCGGCTGGAGGAGGCCATCCACGGCAGCGTATGCCCAGCGCGCGGCCAGTCCGGCAGCCCTCTTTGGCTCAACAGCATCGGCGCCATGATCCATGACGCCATTGTCGGGCCGCCGCCGGGAGCACGTCGTGCGACCTCATCCCGCATAACTAGCAAATTGCCAGCATGTTCCTCGAGGCGCTTCAAGACTGCTCGTAAAGGAGAAGACGCATGGAAGACTTCGACTATTGGGCACTCAAAACTATTAGGTCTGACGCCAGCGAGGCGCATCAGGGAATAGCGGATGCCTCATCAAGGGAGGGAAAGACACGTTGATCAAGAAAATTCGGGATTACATGAATGCTCGCACAATTCCGTTTCGCGTTGCGCGAGGGGGCACGAGTGATGCACGAAGGAACGTGAATCACAATCCCACCCTCACTCCAACGTTGGATAGGTTACTGATGCTCGATGCTTGCGGCTTTCACCGCTGTCTGTGATGTATTTATCCTGCTCCCCTGATCGTTCCTGTTTCCCACACCCACCCCTCCCTTCCTCGCCTTCACCAACGACAACATGGCGACGACTCTGGATCAACTTCCCGCGGAGCTGCTCCTGCAAATCCAGGCCCTGCTCGGCCTGCGCGATCAGATACAGCTGAGCGCCACCTGCCACCATCTCCGCGCAACCGTAGTCCACAAATGGGGCATCTTCACATCCATCACCTTCTCCGCCCGCAGCGCGGAGAGCGCCGACTCGGCCCTCGCGGTCGTCAGGCGATATCCCGGACTGGTCCAGAAGCTGAAGCTCGTCATCGACCCTCCACCCGCCATGTACGAGGACACCGACCTGCTCCCCGAGAGCACCCTCGCCCTCCTCCGGGGATATTCTGGGTCAGAGCAGGGGCCGCTCGTGCCGGGGCTCACGAGGCTCGCCGTCGAGTTCCCCAACGCACACGTGTTCCGGAGACACCTCGGGCAGCCCGAGGCGAGCGTATACTTGATGTTTGACGAAGACAACGCTGGGGAGGTTGCAGCAGGGAACAACACCATGGTAGACCACGTGCTGCAGGCTCTCACGCATACCGTCTACCCGGTCGAGCGCACCACCCGCCTGGCCATCTTCAACCTCCCGCCCCACAAAAGCCCCGTGTTTGGGACGCACCCCTGGCGCCAGTTCCTCGGCCGGCTCCGCAGCCTTGAGCTTTCTGTTTATGGAGAAGGGTATGATGGCGAATTTACCAGCAACGGAGATCCGTTTTATTCCCAGTCGATAGAACAACTTTCCGAGACCGTCTTCAGGCACTTGGCGTCCGTCGAGACCCTAAAGTTCTACGGCTCGGCACACGCGCCCTTGGGGTACGAGGGCGGCGCGCCGCTGCCGCTGGTGGCAGCGGGCGTGCCCCGCCTCCGTCACCTCGCGCTCAGCAACGTGTGCGCCAGCGCGGACCTCGTGGCGTTCCTCGAGGAGCACGAGCGGCAGTGGTCGACCCTGCGCTCCATCGAGCTGTTCTACGCCACCGCCGACTCCAAGGGGTTCAGGTGGAGCGAGTTCTTCAGCGACCTCATCGACATGAAGATCGGCATCCGGAGCTTCGGCCTGAAGTTCCGGGCCGATTGGATCGAGGAGATGCCGGAGGGCGCGTCGGGGCCCCTGGCCGAGATGGCCATGACGGCGAGAAGGCTCCTCGAGGCCCAGTCTCAGCTTTCCGCGTGGCCCTACGCGCACGTCAGCGGTTTGTACTTTGGGTCTTGGGATGAGGACCCGGGATCCAACATCCAAAGCCTTATTGACGGCCTCGACCAGGCCGCCTATGAGGAGTTCATCGACATGGTGGACGCCACTGCCGCGGATGCGGCCACCTCCGAGCTTTCGGATGCAGAGGAGTCGGATCAGCCACGCCTTGGGTAGCCGGCGATTCATCATGGGTCCGACGCATGGGTTATCAGCCGGTGAGCTTACAGTTAGGCGAGTAATATTGAATAATTACACAGATGCAAACCAAATGATATGATATGTTGGCGGAGCAGCTTGCTAGATAACGCGGCACGTTCCTAAAATAGGGGGCTATGGAGCGACTCTAGGATGAGCAAGCCAGCTAAGCCCCTAGCAAGATACCAAAATGTCCTTCGTACAAGGTAGGCATAAAAAGGTCACAGCTTGATCCACAAAGAAACTATTACATGTTCATGCCGGGGAGATGCGGGAGCCCTGTTGGGATAGGAGCGTCGTTAGCATTGCCATGAGTCCGCCTATCAGATGCCGGAGAGAACAGGAACAAAGTGGGGGAAGTCTTACATCCGTCAATGTCCTCATTGACCTGGCTCTTGACCCTACAGTTGTTCATAGGGTTGACGGCCTGGGACTTGAGCGGGCGGCCGTTCTCGCAGGCCTGGAACATGCACGACGAGTCCATGGCGCGCTGCAGCGAGTCGCCCTTCCAGCCGAAGACGTAGTCGGCGTGGGTGCCATAGCCCTTGTTGTCGCCGTAGGACAGCACGAAGGGGTTCTGGCCGTTGGCGGGCCACATGCTGTTGAACTGCGTCGTGTCCCAGAGCGTCTCGTATGCCAGCTGCGGGACCCGGACCGGGTGCGAGGCCGGGCAGGGGCCGGCGTTGACGAAGGCGTCGTTGGTCGTGCTGTACATGTGCGACTGGTGGTCCGGGCTGTCGACGTTCTTGCCGTCCCAGCAGCTGTGGTTGCGGCGTGTCAGACATCGTTTTGGGTACTTGTAGTTACAGATGTCCGGGTAGGTAGAGAAGCCTGGGCTGAGACATACGCAGGGAAGTGGTGGACGGTCATGATGCCGCCTCTGCAGGGCTGCTTGGGGAAGTCGTTCAGCTCAGGGAAGCGAGTGCCCTTGTTCTGCAAGCAGACAAACTTGAGCCCCTTTTGCTTGTTGACGGTGTCACCTGGGTTGCCGACAACCATCCTGAAGCCCTGTTGATGGGGTTTTCTTCTGTTAGTTTATCGCCATCGAGACGCAGCCAGGAGGCAGTCAGTACCGGTCCCCACTCACCGGCTTAAAGGCGGTCATCTTGGTCCTGCCGTTGTTGAAGAAGTCCTGCTGGGTGTAGTAGACCGTCATGCCTGTTCCGTGTCAGATCATCTCACGAGCCCCCTTTTTATGACACCTCAACGCAACGCAACAGGTCCCATACCGCCGTTAATGCCGTTTGGCAGGGCCGTGTTCTGCATGATGGGCACGCGCTTGTAGGTGCCATTGGTCGGGTGCTTGAAGAACATGACGGCGGTCCAGTAGTTGGAGAAGTCCTCGGAGAAGGTGCATGTGGTGCAGGTGCCCTGCTCGCCAATGTCGCCCGTCATGGTCGCGTTGAAGGCGTTGCCGCCCACGATCTGGTGCAGGTGCGACGACGGGATCCGGCCGGGCTCGACGAGGGGGTCCAGGCGCTGGATGCTCACCGTCGAGCAGCCGAACCGGAGCGCGGCCTCGGACGGCGTGGCGGCGAGCGCCAGGGCGGCTGCGAGCCAGCTCTTCATCTCTGCTGGATTATGATATCTCGAGTCTTGTCTTGTGTCCAATGACTTCTCTGGATATGTCTGCGGTGGACCCTTGTTACCTTAAAGAAAACTGCAGGACGGCCAGTGGCGTATTCAACGATCTGCTCGACAGCACAGCGAGGCAACACAATCAGGGCAACAAAAGAGTGGATGGTGGGCAAAAGAACATGGTTATAAGAGTTTGGCCCTCCCTCATCCCCCCCCCCCCCCCCCCCCCCCGGGGGTCGCCACAGCATAGGCCGCTGGAAAGGGATCAAGTCAAGCACCGCAAGCTCTGCCGAAGGTTGCTTGTCCGGAAAGCATGATGCCGTATTAATTGTCGGGTGCCCCGTAGATTGCTACAGCGGAGACTTAATGGGTTGACAGACCAATCCCCGTGCCCGCCGGCCCCTGTCGTCTGCCTGTCTCCTGATTGCCGCCGCGTCTACCCCAGATTCCGCCTAATACCATCTATCCACTCACGGCTTGCCGCAATGAGTGCCGGTCCATGGTTGGCCCAATGAACTTTGCTGTTTTCGGACACGCCACGCCATGAACTGTCGTGGGACTGTATTTAGAGGCCCAGCAACTATCAGAGTGCCGATTATTGCTCGACCTGGCCCCTTGAGCATTGGCACCCACGGCCATTTCTCGGCTGCTGGCAGCCGAGCACGCATGCCAGGGCCGGATCTGCCGGCGACTTTTGATTGCTGTGGCGCTCTCGCCGCTCTGCAGGGGCGAAACTGAAAGCCCATGTGACGGTGGTCACTTTCTGATAGCGGCTTGGGCGTCTGGGCAGAGCAAAACATCGCAGTGCCGTGAACCGTCAGTTTTATTCTGACAAATCTCTAAATGGAGCCTTCATATGCCAGCGGGCAGCGTGTGGCGGGACTCTCTTGATGACCTCCCTTCGGTCCGACTGGCGTGCTCGGCGACATATCGAGCTACCAAGATGTCTCGCTCCACGCTCTCGGCACATTCTTGGATTGAACGGCGACGAGATGTAGTGCAAGGAACATTCCAATTTTTGGTTCATCAAATATATGAGCCCATCTGGTTCCCGTCGAGCTTGGCTTTCAAAGAGCAATAAGAAGTTCGCCACACGCTTCTTTCTCCCCATGTCCAAGTAGATTAGTGCTGCCAACTTCACGGCCCCAAGACGTTACAGGTTTTACTAGCGGAAGGCGTATGTGGTTCTTCCTGTCGAGCGTGATTCGATAATCTTTCGGCACACCTAGCAGCTTGTCGGCAGCTTGGGGTGCTGTATCATAATTAGAATGGTGGTCTAAAATGCGCTTGCTGTGAAAGAAGCACAATTTTTAGAGGGATTTTATGGGAGCCGCCTACCAGTACGCAACAAATAATTATCATAATGACGCTTCCTGATTGTTATGCTCTTAACACCATCAAGTCGGTTGGGTGTGTCGTTGGTTGATCAGTGGCGCTCTTTTCCTTCTTGAATTTCATATTGTCTTTTAAGTTTTTGGGTCTCTCCAGGAGCCCACACAAGTCTGTGAGTATCGAGGACCACAAGCCTGGTTCTTATCAAATCCGTTGCTTGAATTTTGGGTGCAACCGCGGGTGTCCTCCCTCCCTGTCCCCAGCCCCATGCTCGCCTCATTTTGTTCTGTCAAGAATCCATTGTTCGATCTCTACAGTGCCCGGCATATCATGCCAATACCGGTCATTCATATACGTTGCGATGCGTAGCATGCAGTCTCGGTAATGTGTGGCTCATAATTACGGCTTACGAGGCGACCCTCGTTCACGCCATGCGCCACCCTCGCTCTGCTCCATCAGGACTCCGCACCAGCGACGAATGGCATCACCTTTTTTTTTTTTTTTCTTTTATCTCAGAGATTGAAGCAGACCACATTGCACGGCACGGTTGATTATCAAGTCACACTAGCCCCATCACCGCCTCGCCGGAACGACACCCTCCCGCCCATCAACGGCAGTCCACTCCTCCAAGGCGTCAAACAGCCTCCCCCACTTGCCACTTGACCACCTGTTCCTCAGCGCGTCCCACTCGGGCTCGGGCAGGCAGCCGCGCATGAACTGCAGCCATCCGCCGACGATGAAGTCTGCGTACATGGGGCTCGCGCGGCCGCCCACGAACGGGCCGTCCCCGCCGGGGAAGCAAGGGCTGAGCTTGCCGTCCAGGGCCTCCTCAAAGCCCCTCACCATCCCGTCCCTCGCCTCGGAACCCTGGGGCACCTCGAGGTCCTCCCACGCCATCTTCTTCATCTCGCCGGGCATGCGCGCCATCATGGCGGCCTTGTCGGCGGCGGCGGTGCGCGGGTCGAAGGGCATGTAGGGCCCGGCGAGCGTGGCGCCGTGCTGCGAGAAGAGGTCGTCCACGAGAGCGTTGAAGGCGCGGTGCAGCGCCACCGTGGCGTCCTGCGCCGGGAACAGCTGCGCCGCGGCCGGGGCGGATGCCAGGTATGCGTTTTGCAGGTGCAGCGCGATCTCGAACGAGTCGCCCAGCACGACCTCGTCGCCGGCCCCGGAGCGCGGGTCCCGGAGGACGGGGAGGGTGGGGAAGTCGCTCCCGTCCTGGTGCTTGCGGCTCGCGGCGAGGTTGAGGGAGTCGCGCGTCGAGGCGATGGCGTTCAGGGGCGTCCACGCCGTGCGGTAGGGCACCTTGGCGAAGTTGAGGGCGTAGCTTTTGGGGGAGCGTCAGCAGTTGAGGGGCCAATTGTGCGTCGGATTTCTCCGGGAGTCGATGCAAAGTAGAACATACCGCGTCTTCCACGGGTTTGGGGCAAATGGGAAGGCGGTGGGGTCGAGGATGATGTCGTAAAACGTGAGGGTATTCCCGTTGGAGGAGTCCATGGCGGCGAGGGTTGTGGCTGCGACAGTGGTGTTTGCGGCCTGAGTGTCTGGCATCAATCGTCTGGTAGAAGAATGGATTGTATTGTATCTGGCAGCCAACGTCTCGACATTGACTCCTTTTCTTCTTGCTAATTATATCACCAAAATCGTTCGCTAGCCGCACCTCCCAGTTTGGCGATGATTCATTTGCGATGAATCATTCCGATTGCCTGCGCAATTCTGGCAGAACTGCATGCGCACCATATGGCGGTGAAGCGTATGCCCATTGACTTCTTGGCTTGCTGGCGGCGTTTTGGGACAACAAATCGAATTGGATGAAATCATTCCGGTCCGGGCTGAGATGGATGGCGGCCAAATGATGCATGTCTTCAATTGCCGTTTTGGGCGGACGGGATGCGTCGAGCTGATGGTGGGGTTGGTGAGCGGCATCTGGCGGCCATCAAGGTGCGCGTTTTCCATTGTGTCCAGAAATCCTCGTGCTGGTCTTCCCCTAAAATTCCTGGCATGCGCCGAAGACCACGCTTGCGCCCTGCCGCCGAAGCAAAATCCAGAACGTTTGGCACACCGCGCCCAAAGCATGCAAAACAGCGGCAATGCGCCTCTCGCCTTGGCTGCTCGTCCGGTTCGTCGCCCAATCCTCGCTTGCGGCCCTCGCCACGCTGACGGGCGGCGTGGTCCAGGCCGCCGCGCCGGCCGATGGCGGCGCTGACGATCTCGGCCGCGTACACCTGCCCGACGGCGGGCTCCCCGTGGTGGCCGCCGCTCTCGACGCCAGCCCGAGTGGCGGCGGTGAGCCCGCGCACGGCGGCAGCGCGCGCCACCGCCACGCCGAGGAGAAGGCGCGGCTGCTGCGGCGCCTGGACAAGGCGCACGGCGAGGGCTGGGACACGAACCACCCGCGCGCGCGCCTCCTGGACGCGCTGCACGCCTACAGCCGGTACGGCGAGCGCACGCGGGCCGACCTGGCGCGGTGGCGGGCCCTGTACGGCAACGTGCCGCGGCAGCAGCGCTTCGTGCTCGAGGCCGCCGTCGGCTACTCGCAGAAGCTGGACGCGGCCGAGGAGCTGATCGGGGCCAACGAGGCGCTGTGCGCCCGCGTCGTGGCCGCCGCGCTCGCCTTCTACGGGATCGACGAGCGTGAGCTGCACGCACACGTCAGGGCCGCCGAGAAGGCCGGCAGGACGCCCGACCGCACGAGCGTCTCGCAGGCGCTCAAGCACTACGTGCGCGACTGGTCCGCCGAGGGGCGCTCCGAGAGGGACAACGCCTTCCCCTGCATCCACGCCATCCTGCGCGAGCTGTTCCCCGACCGGACCGGCCGGACGTCAGGGTGCTGCTGCCGGGGTCTGGTCTCGGCCGGCTGGGCCACGAGATCGCCGGGCTTGGAGGTGAGGCCGTAGCGATGAGCGATGATTTCTACGTACGGAGCTGAAACAAAGGTAGAGCGAGGCTAATCAATAGGGGCGTTTACGGATGGCAAAGGCTTCGAGGTCACCAACAACGAGTGGTCCGCCTACATGAGCGTGGCATATCGTTTCCTGGAGGCCCACCCGGGGAAGGAGTCCAACTCGCTGCACCCCTTTGTGGACGGGTGGTCGCCACCACGCGACGACCGAGAACATGTTCCGCAGCGTCTCCTTCCCGGACGTGGCCGTCAACACCAGCGGCGTGGTACTCGTCGAGGGCGACTTCACGACCGTCTTCCACGCCAAGAAGCCCTCGTCCGCCAGGTGCTCGAAAGGCAGCGCCGAGCCCGCCGAGCCCGCCGCGACGGTCGAGTCGGCCGAGTCGTTCGACGCCGTCGTGACGCACTTCTTCATCGACACGGCGCGCAACCTGATGGCCTACCTCGATACCATCTACACGCTGCTCCGGCCGGGCGGCTACTGGGTCAACTTTGGCCCGCTACTGTACGGCACGGGGCCGTGGGTGCAGCTGTCGCTGGACGAGGTCGTGCGCGTCGTCAAGGCCATGGGGTTCGAGTTCGTGCCCGTGCCGGAGGACTGCGGCGACGTCACGCTCGAGGGCGAGCTGGTCCGGGGCAAGACGGCCGTGTACGGCTTCGACGGCAGGGCGCTGACGCGGAACGCGTACTACGCGCAGACCTGGGCGGTTAGGAAGATAGCCCATTGAGCCGCCGTGGTCACCTTGCCGGGAGAAGGTTGGGATGCAGCCTAGCGTCTAGCACGGGTAATAACTCAATATGCTCCACAGCATCACCACCCATCCGTAAGGAAACAGGTTGGATACAACAAAATAAATATTGCATGGCAGGCGGATATGACCAAGATTGGACGCATGAACCCAATTCCAAGGAGGGTAGCACTTGGAAAGGGGCTTCAAGGGGAGATCACGTGAAGACAGTTCGCCGTGAGTGCATGAACCCAACGGGGAATCATCACCGCTCTGGTTGTTGGACCTCGAAAAAAGGGGTCCGCTATCCGGGACAGGTGACCGCCATCTCGACATGTCTAGCCGACCGATGCGACAGTCCGAAACCCGGGGAGCGGGAGGAGGCCGCAATGGGGTTGGGTCGGCTACAGCAGGCTCGGGCGATGACTGGTGGAATCCAGAGTTGCGCTTACTAGTAGTGGCGGCCGTGTAGGAAGGGGCGCGGGTGAGGGTGGTTGGCTGGCTGGCTGGCTGGCTGGCGGTCTGGCACAGAGGAACAGGCCCCGAGGGGATCGCTGGATAAGGGGTTCCAGCCCTTTGGCTAAGATGCATGGCGGCCATGCGTGTTTCCCCAACCGCGATGGGGGGTCGACGTCTCATTGGCATGTTCCGCCGTTCCATGCAGGCATCGACTTTAGCCGCTCATCCCGCCGCTGGTCTGGGTCCCTTCTCGTTTCTTGTGCATGCACACATATTTCTGAAGGATCGTTTTACTGGAACGCCGGGTGCTTTTTGGAGGCAACAATCGAGCCCCACCACACCCTCGGGATCGATGGGTGGCTGTCCTGCATCGCCGGGGCGGGCGGTGGACGAGCGCTTGGCTGACAGCTCCTCGGGTCCATTCCGAATCTGGCTGCTTCGGGTGTGAGTGTTGCGGCAACGGAAACGCAGAGATTGCCAATGGTGCGTATACCGCGAAAGAAGACTGAGCGTCGGAATGTGGGCCAGAAAGAAGACGAGGATCAGAAAGCTTGGATGATGAGGCGGTGGATCGATCGAGCTGCCTCCTTGTCGGGCTTCCTGCCACCGTGCCACCCAGGTCATGCTCGTTGGCAGCAGGGGAAATTCCATGGTCAAGCCCCGGGATACGCAGCACCACCACCAAGCTCAAGGGAAGTGGGCACAAGCCAACATGCGTGAGCCCCATCGTCATTCTGGGGGAGGACTTTTGAGGCCCCGTTTCCCGGCGACGGACCGAGATGCTGACGAGGCAGCCCAGGCCGAGGAAAGAGGCACATGACTTTGCTTGGAGATTGGGCTGCGACGACAGCAACAGCAACAAGCATTCCAGGCCCGGGCAGGGTAGCAATCCATCGCTGTATGTACGGGGTACCGCGTGCGAACACGATGGCCGGTGGGCCGAGGGCCAGACTCGAAATTTTGGAGAAGGCGATGAGGGTACAGCGAATACAAGAAGGCCGAGAATCCCTTTGATGCATGCACGACGCAGGCGGTGGCCGGTGTCTGGAGAGAGGCTGTAAGACTGGCCAGCTCATGGCTGACCGATGCGGAGGATACTGCGTCTGCTCTCGAAGCGATTCCTCGAAAGCCACTCTCACTGCGAGGCCAGTACCAAGGCGGGCAGCGATATAACCTTACCCCATCCTCGGACAAGGCCCCTTGGTTTCGGCCCTTCTCGCTTTTCTCCCATTGGCGCGGCTCGAGAGAAATCGGGCATGGGTAGAGAGGGGATGGGGACCCGGCAATTTTGGTGCGGGGATCTGATGCAACCCGAGGCGGGAGCTCCAGCCGAAGCGGAGCGGTTGGGTTTTGGGGGAATGAGGGCGGCGGCGGTGGTCGCTCACTGGCGGCACAGTGGGAGAGTGGGCTTGACATGGAGTCGCAAGTCTTGCCCGCTGGCGAATGCCGAGCCGTGCGGCAACGCCTTTCCCGCAGCCACCACATAGCACAGACTGCGAGGCCGTGCAGGCTGGGCCAGGCCGTGTGTTCACTAGAGGCTAGCGCTAACCCTCGCTAATGCGGCAGACCAGACGCCGTGCTGAGTTAGATCCGACGGCTCGCACGCGGGGGGAGTCGGTTGTAAAGTGTCTGGATTCTGACGCATCCGGTCTGGCCTCGACTCTGCTGTTCGCTCTCTGCCGGCCGTTCTCTGCTTGGGCCCGTCATCTCTTGTCGCCACGTGGTGGCTGATTTTGATGTCTGTCTCCAGGCTGTCCCATGAACTCCATGCTCTCCATTTCTCTGGTCTACGTACGTATACCGACTCAGGGCGCGCCCATTGATGTTGACCTTGGTAGCCTGCCGAGGCATGCTACAGTCGTAACAATATGAAGTTTTAAATAATGGCAATTTGCCCGTCCGAGGTGGGCGCTCTGCCCATTTTTTTTTTCTCGCATCGCAAGATTACCTGGGCGACGTACAGTGCCAGGAACGTTGTCGCGAATTCTTTTTTCTCTCTCCTCCACATCTGATGGACCTTGCCTCCAAATCATGGAGAGGCGGAGGGCGGGGGCCCGCGCAAGAGAGGGCGGCATGCCCCTGCTCCTTCCCCAACCCGGTCGCGTGTTGTTTCGCCCCTTGTCCCCAGAAAAGAGGAGACCCCGGAAAATGAAAGAGGGGAAGAAAAATGCTGTTTTTCACTTTCTGTCTGCTCCGTCATTCTGTCTGCCTGCCCTCCGCGGTGTGCTCCCTGTAGCAGTAGCGCCATACCATACGAGCAACAACCGCCAAAAACAAAAAGAGAGACAGAGAGAGTCCCATGCGGGGAGACACCGTGCCATTGGTGGGAGAAAGCGGGCCCTCGCGCCAACCACAGTGTGTGCCCGTGTCTGACGTCCTGGTTGGCCGGGGATAGCTCCTGTTTCCCCAACCCAATCCCCAGGCTCCCCCTTGCTCTCACCCGGCTCGGGGCAGTCGGTGCCTTCTACAGCCGCCCTGCGCGTGTGAGACGGCTTGCGGCTGCACGCACGCATGGGGCGGGCGGTTTTGTGTCGGCCTGTTCGCTTCTCGGCTGATGATCGACCATGGGCCCGAGTGAGTGAGCGAGCGGCCATGGGGAAGCACGAAGCCAAGGTCAAGGGATCTGGGGGCCTGTTGGAGGCGGCCTTCTCGGCCGACTGACATGGCGTGTCCAGGAACGGAGCATGTGCGGAGGAGGAGCCAGTCTGACTGGCAAGGGTCGGGGGCGGTTGCATCGACAGCGGCAGCAGCAGCAGCATGCTCCCAAACGTCGTACGTTCCCACATTATCGTCCACACGGGGCGTGGTAGTAACGAACCCCATGCGCGGCCTAAATGGATCCCCCATCCTGCCCTGCTCCGACCCGAGACCTACATAAGAAGCGCGTCAATGCCCACCTCCATACTTGGCGAGCTTCAGTTGTGAGAGAGCTGCAAGTGCATTTTATTTTGCTGCTGCTTTGCCTGGCACCTTGAGAAAAAGGGGACACCAAGACACACAGAGACAAGGAAAGGCGCTCGTTGCGCGCAGCTTGCCCATCATGGCGAAGCTACCGCAGATCTACAACACCTACTTCATCGCGTGTATCGCGACGTTGGGAGGCATGCTGTAAGTGCTATTCAGGACTCTATAGGGGAAAGAGTAAGAAGGCAGAAGCTGACAAGATACACCACCCCCGCAGGTTCGGCTTTGATATTTCCTCCATGTCAGCCATCGTCGTCTCGGAGCACTACATCGACTTCTTCCACAACCCCAGCGGCGTGATCCAGGGCACCATCGGCGGCGCCCTCTCGGCCGGGTCCGTGGTGGGCTCGGCCGCGGCCGGCTTCCTGTCGGACAAGATCGGGCGGCGCGACTCCATCATGGTGGCGTGCATCTTCTGGTTCATTGGCACGGCCGTGCAGGTGGCCTCCCAGGACTGGCAGACGCTCGTGGCGGGCCGCGTGCTCAACGGCTTCACCGTCGGCATCACGTCGTCGCAGGTGCCCGTGTACCTGGCCGAGATCGCAAAGAAGGACAAGCGCGGCTCGCTCGTCATCATCCAGCAGTTGGCCATCGAGTTCGGCATCCTGATCATGTACTTCATCTCGGTCGGCTGCATCAACACCATCACGGGCCCGGCCATGTTCCGGACCGCGTGGGGCACCCAGTTCATTCCCTGCCTCTTCCTCATCCTGGGCCTGCCCTTCCTGCCCCGCTCCCCCCGCTGGCTGGCCAAGGTCGGCCGCAACGAGGAGGCCCTGGCGGTGCTGGCCAACATCCACGCCGACGGCAACCAGGCCGACGTGCTGGTCGTGGCCGAGTACGAGGAGATCCTGGCGACGCTGCAGGCCGAGCGCGAGTCGGCCCGCGGCTGGCGCAAGTTCATCGCCAACGGCATGTGGAAGCGCACCATGGCCGGCATGACGGTCCAGGCCTGGCAGCAGCTGGCCGGCGCAAACGTCATCGTCTACTACCTGACCTACATCGCCTACATGGCCGGCCTGCGCGGCAACGTCGCACTCGTCACGTCGGGCGTCCAGTACGCTGTCTTCATCATCTTCACAGGCGTGATGTTCTTCTTCATCGACCGCACCGGCCGCGCGTCCTGCTGGTCGCGGGCGCGCTCGGCATGGGCTTCTGCCACTTCGTCGTCGCCGGCACCATGGCCACCAACCACATCCTGCGGCCCGACGGCGTCGGCAACCCGCCCAACGCAAACGTCGTCTTCGAGGTCGTCGGCGGCAACCCGGCCAACACCGTCATCGTCTTCTCGTTCCTGCTCATCGTCGTCTACGCCCTGACGCTCGCGCCCGTGTGCTGGATCTACGCGGCCGAGGTGTGGTCGCTGGGTACGCGCGCGCACGGCATGGCCCTGGCCGCGCTCTCCAACTGGATCTTCAACTTTGCCCTCAACATGTTCACCCCGCCCGCCTTCCGCGACATCAAGTGGCACACTTTCACCGTCTTTGGCTGCCTCTGCATCGGCGCCGCCGCCTGGTTCTTCCTCTTCTACCCGGAGACGGGCGGCAAGACGCTCGAGGAGATCGAGCTCATGTTCTCGCGCGACGGCCCCCGCCCCTGGAAGACCCGCATGGGCGATTCCCGCCTCGACGCCGAGATCGAGGCCGTCAAGACCCGCAAGGCCGAGGGCCCCGTCGAGGTCGAGCACGTCAACGATGAGAAGACCGTCTAGATTGGGGGTTCCTGTTCAGCCCCCATGTTGTCTTTCGAATCGCTACCGCCTACTACTACTCTGAGATACCACGTGTTGTTTTTGTAATGAAAGTGTGTGTGTGGCGGGACTGGTGTTGCTTCTTTTGTCTCGAATATCTGTCAGGTGGTTTCTGGAAATCCTGTATCGCCTTCTGGAACCGGCACAGAAAACGTCTCGTGTCGTCTCGTCCTGTTTCCGCAGACCCGCCTCCGCGCAGAATCGACAGAGAGAAACCAGACACCATTGCGCCATGTACTCAAGGGAGCCTGACAAAGTGAGAGGGCCATGCATGCAATATCCGAGGCAAAAGAAGATGCTCCTCAATGGTGTTTTCTTGTTTTTAGCCGGGGTGTGATGGCCATTTCTCCCGCAAAGTAAATGCAATAATTAATCAAAATAGTGAACGCTGCACCTGCATACCGTCACTTGCGCAGCGCAATCTGACAGTGACATCCAATCTATCGCGCAGCAGTTTATGGCATTTGCATGCAGAGGCTTGGCGCTTGCTGCCACCCGTAGCCATCCCATGCTCAGGTGTCGTTCATCCCCTTGGGTCTATCCTGGTTCGAGTTGCGCATGGTGTTCCTCAGGTCATGCCCACCAGTAGCACCCGCCGTTATAAGGTTCACTGTGGGACCCGCTACCATCCAACACAACCAGCCGCGATGGTCTAGTGGTATGATTCTCGCTTAGGGCACACCCTGAGTTGATCGATTGGTCAACCAGTCGATCTACAATTTGCGAGAGGTCCCGGGTTCAATCCCCGGTTGCGGCCGTTCATTTTTGCACTCTCCCTACCCTATCTTCCTTCCCTTTTCGCAAGGGACCTTTTTTTTTGTGCCTATGTTTTTATCCGACTCTCATGCCTATTTCGTGTTCATTTTTATCCCCAGTGTAGATCAATATGCCCTGTCCCTTCCGTTCAAAAAAGTCTCCGTTGTCCGTCCTCCATCCAACCTCCGAACGACACATCTCATCTATCGAGTCCGCGTCAAACGTCACAGCACCACAACGCGGAATATTCAGCAGTACGTAGTGTAACCCATAATATCCTTGATTGCGTGCAGCCGTCATCGCATCCCGGGAAATATGTACAGCGAAGTCGAAACATGACGTGCAAGCAAAAGCCGGTCCAAACCCCAACACCGAGCCACCCAAAATCATCCCAAGCCCTTCATTAAACATACAAATTAAAAACGTTGCTCTTGATAAAATCTGCACTCTCGCTCCTAAAGTCGTCGTTGATCAGCCTCGCGTCCTTGGCGAAAAAGTTCATCAGCTGGCGGCCCTCGGACCAGCGCGGCCAGTCCATGTAGCCCGTGACGCCCTTGTTGGGGTCCATGTTGTAGATGAAGTTTGTGTAGTAGACCTGGTGGCGCGGCTGCGTAGTTGGGCAGGAATGCCGTAAAAGACCTGAAGCAGGTCGCTGCCGTGGAAGTGCCAGGATCGGGAGCCCGTAGTTGTAGCTCGACAAATACGACCACGACGGCACCGACGGGTTGACGGCGTTGGCGATGTCGAGGAACCCCCGGCGCGTCAGCGTGAAGACGAGGTCGCCCAGGATGGCCGCCAGCCGCTTGAAGCCCGGGTAGATCTCGTTGAAGATCCCCGTGCGGAACGGCGACCCCTGCGTCAGGTACGGCCAGTCGTAAGTGGCCACGAGCGCCTCGATGGTCGAGCGCGGCGCGTTCTGGAAGAAGAGGTCGTTGAGGTACGACACGAGCCGGTCCGAGCTCGTGATGTTGTGCTGGAACAGGCTGAAGAGCGTGCCCTCGTCCTCCTGGTTGCCGTTGATCATGGGCACGGCCGCGTACCGGCGCGACGCGAGAAGCATGTCCGGGCTGGCCGGCAGCACCCTGCCGTCGGGCCGCGGCAGGTACGAGAGCGCGACCGAGTTGTACGACAGGATCCCCGGGACCGAGTTGGCTGCGGGCAGGAACCGGTCGAGCGGCAGGGACCGCAGGCACGCGAGCGTGTCCTTGGACCCGGCGCAGCCCGCCGACCGCACGACCTGGCCGTACACGGCGCGGCCCTTGGGGCAGTCCATCGGGTCGGCGGGGACGAGGCTGCCCGAGTTCATGATGCCGGCGCGGAACAGGGGCTTGCCCTTGTACGTGTTGTTGCCGCCAAAGAGCGCCATCTGGTCAAAGACGGACATGGCGCCGGCCGACTCGCCCCAGATGGTGACGCGCTCCGGGTCGCCGCCAAAGGCCGCGATGTTGTCGGCCGTCCACTCGAGGCCCATGCGCTGGTCCAGCAGACCGGCGTTGGAGGAGCCCTCAGCGAGGATCTCGGCGCCCGGCATGAAGCCGAAGGCGCCCGTGCGGTAGTTGACGGCCACGAAGATGAACGGCTGTCCGATGTCGAGCCCGTTTTGGATGAGCGGGCCTCCGTCATACATGGCAGTTCCTCCAAGCTGATTCGAGCTGTTAGTGGACCGCTTTTCTCTGAGGCCATCCGCGTGGCAGGCCGCGGAAAGGAGGTCGGTGGGGTCAGGCTTGGCGGATTCAGGGGGAGGGGAGCACGACATACCTCAAAGCCACCGCCAAAGATCCAAAACAGAACAGGCAGCTTGTCGCCAGCCTTGACGCCGACGGGGCGCTGCACGTTGATGTTGAGGCAGTCCTCGGACACCTTCGTGATGGTCTGGACAAGCGGGAGGTTCGCGAGCTTGCCGAGCGCGTTGAAGATGGCGTCCCCGGACTCGGTCGAGATGAACATCTGCGGGCACGAGGTTGGGATGAGCGTGGTGGCGTCGTAGGTCCCCAGCGGCCTCGACAGCCGCCGCGGCGGCCGGAAGCGCAGGTTGCCCACGGGCGCGTCCGCGAAGGGGATCCCCTTGAACGACTCGACGTTGCCGAGGGACACGCCCACGACGGTGGCCGAGGGCCCCATGGCCACCGTCACCTTGGCGGCGCGCTCCTCCAGCGCCGGTGTGGCGGGGGCGGCGGCAGTGCCGGGGCCTCCCGAGGTGGGAGGACCGCGGCTTGGCCCAGGGTGGCCAGCAGGCCCCCGGCGAGGCAGGAGGAGAGGATGGTGGACCTCATAATGGCTTGTTCTAGGCCGCGTGGTGCAAAGACCAAGAAAGGAGGCTACGACTGGGCAAGAGACCACGGAGATTTGTCTAGCCTCGCTTGTACGGCCTCGGAGCTGTGGACAGCGCCTCAACCAGCAGACGCTGGTGTATCTGGGTGGCGAACATGGCGGTATATGTATACTACGTACGTGCCGCTTTGCTTCGGTATGCCTTCCCTCCCGATGTGATGCGGGGTCGTACCTTGTCGAAAAGAGAGTGAAGAGGTTGGTGGGCTCGCTCTCCCAACTCGGGAGGGCACTAAGCGATGGGGGGGCCGGGAGCAATCCCATTCTGGAGATCGCTTCCCTTCGCCAGTAAGGATGGGGTAGAAAACGGCAAAGAGAACGAGGACGAGGAAAAGGTCCGCACTCCGCAATGGCAAGCAAAACTTCCCTATTCGTGTTGGCCCACACCTTTCCATGAGGGATGGTCGGACCGGGCTAGGGCGATGCGAGTGCCGCCGAGCCCCAATCTTGGATGGGGCTAGGACGCCGGCACGCATGCCGTCGGGGACCAGCGCCCCCACACCAGGTCGCACCCTAGGGCCAGTCACGCAGCCGGTCGGTGAATCACGAGAATGCCGTCAAGGAGATATGTTCAAATGAGGAAATGTCGCCCGGAGCAAACGCGGGGTCAGTGCTGGCCATGCGCCCTCGACGGGCATCCAAAGGGCAAGAGGGGGCGGCCCGTCGATGCTTGGGGATCCTTGGCCGGCCTTGTGGAGGCACTTGGGTCGGCCATTGTATATCGATACGAAACCAGCCGTGCTAGGAGGTCAAAGCCACGACAGAACGAGTATCGACCTCTGGCTAGCGATCCGGCGGCATGAGGAAGCCGTGGCGACAGCATGCAGATCTGGCCGTTCCCAAATCTAGCTGGTAGCTCAGGGGCATAGAAACCCTGGCCGCTCCCAGCGGTTCCTGGTGTTGGTGACGACATAGGCTCGGCACTCATCCCGCCGCCGCAGAAATAGCAAAAGGGGCAACGGTACGGGAATGAACGCGTAGCAGCAATCTGCCGGCTTTAGCACATGCAAGGCCTCGTCGACAGCCGCACTTCAGCCCTCTCTCGGTAGTTCAACCTCGGCAAGGAAGAGAACTGCCCAGACTATTGATGCAGCCAATATCACATTTGCAGATCCGTCACCCGCTCTACTCGGAGCGGCGGCTGCTTTAGGGAGGGCGCGATGTTGTCGAGCAAGAATGGCAGGCTGTGGTTGGTGGGCTCTATTTTGTGTGGGATGCACGGTCAGCTGGACCGCAGCCCTCGCCCAATCTTGGCTCTTTAGGCTGGCCAACCCAGGTCCGAGGCTGCCTGGGGCCTTAACGTGGGGGCGACGAACGGGGTGATAGCGAATGTGCCCTACCGTCTAGGGAGACCTTAACAGGCCGCCCGTTCCGCCGGGCGGCGCAACATGCCAGCCGATCCAGCCCAAGCCCAAGGAAAGAAACTTGAGCTCCACATCGCTTACTTACCCCATTTGAGCATGCGGGGAATCCCACCTTCCAGGCTTGGCCAGACGCAATGTGACAGCAGAAGCGTTATTAATGCGAATACACCTCGGCGCCTGGGAGATGACAGCAGCTTAGCACTGAATCATGGAACAGGCATCCAAGACCCGTAATCCGACAAGGTTGGGTGGTGTGCGAGGTGTGTTGCATATCGGAAAGGGAAGGCAACTCGCCCGCATTTTCATCTCTTTGCCTGCCGCCAACGGCCTTGGAGCGCGACGGGTCACCTGCGCCTCAAAGTTCCCCCAATGTGGGTGGGTATGGAGACCTGGGACAGTTGACAGAAGTCCAAGCCAGCCATCCAGGTCATTGGTGGCACAGCAAGACACGGCAAGGCACAGCAAGCAACCATCCCACTTGGGAGTTGGATTTTGGGTTGCGGCTCGGTGCAGCTGATATTCAGGGACAGGGCACGACAGGACCGCAAAATCCCCTGGTGCAAGCCACGAACCTGGGGATGAGAGCTAGGGCCAGCCCTTTTGGCCGTCTGCCGCCAGCAGGTGACGTGGCGTCTGCGCGTTGCCGATTCCGGGCGGGTCGCGACTGGCGGGCTCGCTGGATTTCCCACACAGACTCCCTCTGAGGATAATCTGCATTCTGGAAAATTCCCCAACCCAGCTCCACCCCAGCCCCGTGCAGGCATGAGGAAGGTGGTCACACGCGCATTCTCGCAGGCAGCTTGCGCAGTCACCACCCCCCTTAGCTGCGAGTAATTAATTACCCTTGCTGTGCTTATTGGGACGAAAGAAAAAGCTGGCCAAAGGGATCGCAGGTGGCAGCGAAGCCTGGGGCTCCGATGCCGAGTCGTGATGGATTGGGGTGTGTGCCGTCGGACGTGGACCCAAAAGCGCGGTCGTTACAGGGCACTGGTGAGAAGGAAATGAATCCACGATCTGTGATGACGGGGTTTCGATTCCGAGTGTTACTGTCCCGTCGAGAATAAAATTCACTCGCTCGCTGCCCAATGTCCACCCCGCGTATCGAGCTCCACAGGTATACGACATCTTCCCCGCGGGGTCTAAGGTCCGCCGCCTTGACCGCTGGTCGTCAAGGCCGGGCGCGTCATCGAGGAGCCACTGGATGCCGTCGCCGTCGCTCAGTGGCGGGGTTCACTGGCGCGTTCGCAGAACGGCCCCGCGATGGTGGGCCATACCGACTCGGTGCGCGAGACGGCGGGTTTCCTGGGCATCGGTAACGGCAACTGCCGCCTCGCGACCCAAGCCTTTTTGAGCCACATCGCATGCTCGTCTCGCAGTGATGGCTGTCGGTGGGCCAGCTGTGCTTTTGGCCGTGGGGCAGTCAAGTGACTCGAACATCCAATATTCTTCCCACGGCCAGCTTGAGCCCGGCCCAGGAAGGCAGCCGCTGTACGCGCCCCATCTTGGCCTGCAGGACATATCGATTGGGATCAAGGCATAGTGTCGACGTGGGGTCGGGAGCATGGGCGGGGGGACTTCAGGGATGGCGTCTTTGCCCTTTCTTCCGGCGGCCAAAAGCGGAGGAGCGAAAGCTGAATGGCCCGGACAAGGTCCCAAGAGCGGACATAGCCTCCGTTGATCTATCTGTTGATCTGTAAGCGTGGCCTGGGCTTGATGATGGGTGGTGTTCGGTTGAGAGGATTGGTGAGATGACAGGCAGCTGAATGGTCAGCACATGGGCAAGCCGGGATGCGGGAGACGCTGGCCTATTCTTGCTCGGCGGGGTCAATTATTGATACTTTTTTGCGAGAAAGGGAAATTAAGTGGCTGCCACGTTCCGTGATTAAGACGTTGCCAGCAGAAAAATTCCTTCGTCATTGGAAAGCGAGATGACTTCCATGCAGGCAATTGCGTCAACCCCCTGGTCGGCATCACGTGAGAGTCTTATCGAAAACCATCTCCACGGATTCTGGTATCTACACGTGACTCTGATCAGCACCCCTGCAGGCAGCTTCAACCTGCAACAGAAAAAGGCACGCCGCCAGTGTTTCAGCAACGGCCGCCGGGGAGCCTTGGATGCCGAAACGGCTGCGACCCGTGCGCTGAACCTTACCGGTGTCGAGACCGTCGGCAGAACAAGAAAAACATGACGTTGCAAGAAGAGACAGTCCATTCCTCGCCGTCTGCAAGTTCGCAGACACGATGCCCAGGTAGCGGTTAGTGCCAGTCGCAGCTCCACAAGCCCCAGTCTGAGTCTGCCTTGGTTGACACCGTGATTGTCTCTGGCACCCACTTCAGCTCTTTCGGAGCGCGTCGTTGTCATTGCACGTGGCGGCGACCTGACTGCCAGCATCTGATATCCCCGTGACACGCGGATCCCGGAGTAATCTCCGACATTAGAAGAGCACACCATGGCACGGCGACGCGGCCTGGTGCGCACCACCCTGCTGGCCGCCGTCCTCGTGTTCGTCTTGTACCGGTACCATCCGTTTGGCGAGTATCCAGTGCGGCGCTTCCGCCTCCCCTTGAGGAAAGATGGCCCCATCGAGTTTGTGCCGTCCAGCTACGACTGGGCCGCCTTTGAGCACCACCACCCGCGCCCGGCGGCCGAGATGGTGCGCCTCCCGCCGGCCGACAGGCAGCGCCCCGTGCCGCGGGTGCAGCACGACTTCTCGCGCGACGAGGTAAAGCCCCTGCACGTCGAGATGTCCGAGGCGCGCCTGACTGCGGTGCGGGCCGCCATCAAGAAGAGCTGGGACAGCTACGTGAAGGAGGCCTGGGGCCTCGACGAGCTCCGCCCGCTTGACGGCGGCGGCCGCGACACGTTTGGCGGCTACGGCGCCACGCTGGTCGACTCGCTCGACACGCTCTGGATCGCCGGCCTGCGCGCCGAGTTCGCCGACCCGTGCGCGAGGCTGCCGCATCGACTTCTCCGTCACGTCCAGCACGAGCCTCAACGTCTTTGAGACCACCATCCGCTTCTTGGGAGGCCTGCTGTCCGCCTACGACCTGAGCGGCGAGAGGGCGCTGCTCCTCAAAGCCCGCGAGCTGGGCGACTTGCTGTACGCGGCCTTCGACACGCCCAACCGCATCCCGGGCTTCTGGCTCGATTTCGAGGCCGCGCGCTCCGGGCACCAGTGGGCGGGCGTCGACGACCCGAGCGCGTCGCCGGCGTCACTGAGCCTCGAGTTCACGCGCCTGGCGCAGCTGACGGGCGACCACAAGTACTACGATGCCGTCGATACCATCTCGCGGTACCTGGAGCGTGCGCAGAACCACACGAACCTGCCGGGCGTGTGGCCCGCGATCATGAACTTCCGGGGCGGCGGCAGCGGCGGCGACGGCGACGGCGACGACGTCCCGACGCAGCACCACAGCGAGTTCACGCTCGGCGCCCTCGCCGACTCCATGTTCGAGTATCTGCCCAAGATGCACGCGCTGCTCGCGGGCGCCGACCCAAAGTACGAGACCATGTACCGCACCGCCATGGCCGTGGTCGAGAAGCACCTCCTGTTCCGGCCCATGGTGCCCCCAGCAGCAGCAGCAGCGGCGGCGGCGGCGGCAGCAGCAAGACGGGCGCACCTGAGACGCCGGACATCCTGTTCGCCGGGTCGGCGACGGCGGGCCGCGGCGGCGATCCGCCTCAGACGTCGCACGAGAGCCAGCACCTGGCCTGCTTCGCCGGCGGCATGTTCGCGCTTGGTGGCCGCCTCTTCGACGACGCGCGCCACGTCGGTATCGGCGAGAAGCTGGCGCGCGGCTGCGCCTGGGCTACAAGAGCTTCCCGACGGGCCTGCTGCCCGAGATCTTCGGCCTGGCGGCCTGCCTGGCAGCCTCGACTACGGCGGGCGAGCCGTGTGCGTGGGACGAGGAGGCGTGGAAGAGCCAGGTCAAGCCGTGGGGCGGCAGCTCGGGCCAGGATTTGGCCGAGGGCAAGGCGAAGCGCAGGATGCCCAGGGGGTTCACGCATGCGCACGACGCGCGCTACATCCTCCGCCCCGAGGCCGTCGAAAGCCTGTTTGTGCTGTACCGCGTCACGGGCAAGGAGGAGCTGCGGGAGATGGCGTGGCAGATGTTTCTGGACATTCAGGTCGCAACCTCGACGCACCTGGCGAACGCGGCCATCGAGGACGTCACGGTCACGGGCCAGACTACCAAGGTCGATTCAATGGAGGTAAGTCTCGCAGGCCTTGACCCATGCAATCTTGCAATATCCCGGCACTTAAACTAACCCTCCATCCCAACACGGCAGAGCTTCTGGCTTGGCGAGACGCTCAAGTACTTTTACCTTATCTTCTCCAAGCCCAACGTGATCAGCCTGGATGAGTGGGTGCTTAATACAGAGGCGCACCCGCTACGGAGGCCGAAGAGGACTGCGGAGACGTAGCTGGTGTAAGAGGGGTGGAGAATGGCATTATGCATAAAATGCGCGTTTTTGCATCAATTTTCGGAACCTGTTTTTGATATGAAGCTTTCTTTCTAGACAGGCTAGAGGTATAGCGTAGAATCCACGACACTCTGATTTAAAGCATATTGATTGGGGACGCGTGTAGGATAACGCGGCGCCGTTAGGCTCTTCTTCCATCCCATCGTCTTGACCACCCAACGCGCCCCGCACGACAGAGATTGCCGCTATTTGGGATCTTGGCTGCGACCCACGGAGGACAAGCTTGCGGCTGCCGGTCACTGCGATCTCCCGCCGGTGGGACACGACAGACGACGCGCCCCACTGACGTAGATCGCAAATTACACTGTACAAAGCCCGAGTCTTGGGCGGCGGACACCGCTCTTCTGGGAGGCAGGACCCTGTCGAGATCATTCATGCTCGGTGGCGCAGAGCAGGGCAGGACAGCTCTGCCCCAATTTAAAAACGCAATCAACGGGAAAACAAGAAATGGCGCTCTGGCGCTCTGATTCATCGGAGCGGTTTGCATTTCGCATCTTCTGGCCTGCATCTGTGTTTGGTCTGGGATTCCCCGTGGGCGGCCGTTTGGCAAGACCATGGGATTGGAGGGCGCATGGATGATGGAGATTTCCATGCGTGCAAGCTCAAATGTTTGTCGTCCCATGCGATGGGCGGCATCGGTAGGCTGGCGTTGGCAGACAGCTGGGACAGGCTGCACAGTCGCGTGTGATGGCAGGCACCCTGGGAGGGCTTTGCAGCCTCGGCAGCATGTCAATCGGCCGACGCGCTGCAGGCACGCAATGCAAATGACGGGGCAGTCGACACACTCGCGTAAGAGGTAGAATGCATCAAATGCACCCAGCCAACAGCCCGCTACCAGATCTCAATGCACTGGCGACAAGCCCAGACTGCTATTACTGCTACCTCTCGGCGGCATCCAGCGTCAGACCCGTGCCCATCGCGACGAAGCGAGAAGAAGCGGTGACACGGCTTTCTTTTTTGGCGTTTCTGGAGGTCGGTCCGGTGGGCAGGAGCGACGAAAAAAGAGAGCCTCCTCCCAGCGGATGCTGCCTTCCGCAAAGGGATGCGGAAAACCAGGTCGGGCCAGACCTTGGGTCGATCCGCCAAAAAAGGGGTGGGGCCACACAAACTCTGAAACGGCCCTTGTCTGACCCCTCGATCAGCACCAGGGGCGGGCAAGGCCGCTGTTTGGCTGGCCGCCAAACTCGCGAGCCCAGCAAGCCACTTTGACGGCCACCAGGCCAATCAGCGCCTCGCAACAGCGGCCCGTCGTCTGTTGGCCCCAGCTCTCGGCACCAGCTGTCCGGACCATCCTGGCCGCCGTCGCCACCAGCTGCGCGGTGCAGGACGTGCAGGACGCCCCTGCTGGCGACTCTCTGAAAGTGAAAGTGCGTGCTTCCGCGCCTGCTAGCCCTTTCTTCGACCAACTGCCATCTGGGACTGGGAGGGGCTGCGGGATGCCCGGCCGACGTCTCCCGAGCTCCGCCCCCCTCCTCTCTTGGTCCTCGACTCCTTTTCCTCAAAATGCCCGGGACGCCCAGCTGGCTCCCGCCCACGCACCAACCAGCCTCGTCTTGTTAGAGGTTTTTTGAGGTTCGCGGGCTTTTGCTAAAGAGGTCCTTCCCCAAGCTCCCTCGTGGCGGTTGTCGACTCGACGGTTCGATGTTGTGCTGATCTCATCTCTCCGTCTCTTTTCCTTCGTCTTTTTTTCCCTTCTCACCTCACCCTTGTTTTTTTTCCCCTTCGCTAGGCTGGCCTGGGCCGCTCACTTTCGCTGCGTCAGATTATTTTTTGTTTTTGTTCTTTTCGTTTGCTTTTGTTCGTTTGTTCGTCGTTTGACCACCGACCGATCTGGTGGTCCCTTCGAATATCCCGTGCGCGAGCCGTAGTTTGATACTCCTTCGTTTGTACGGCCTCTTCCGCTAGTCGCTCTAGCAGCCGACTCTTCGGTCGCCAAAACCAGCCATCATCCTCCTTCCTACTCGACGACCTGCTCCCACGAACCCTTTCACTCAAATCTTCCGACCATGTTTGCCACGCCACTTGCCATCCTTGGCCTCGCGGCCGTTGTGGCCCAGGCCAAGGTCCAGTTTCTCGTGAGTGCAGTCCCGCCTTGGTAAGCAGTTCTGGGAAGCTAACGGTCCAGCTAGGGTCTGTCCATATCCGGTGGTGACTTCGGCTGCACGATAGACGGCAGCTGCCCAACGGGTCAGGTCCAGCTTCCCCTGAGCTCGCTGGGCGGCGGCGATGGCCAGGGCCAGATGAACCACTTCGCCAAGGACGACGGTATGAACATATTCAGGCTGCCCGTCTCGTGGCAGTTCCTCGCCAACAACCAGCCGGTCGGCACGCTGGACGCCCGGAACCTGGGCCGCTACGATCAGGTGATGCAGGCGTGCCTGGCCACGGGCGCGCACTGCATGATCGACATCCACAACTTTGCCCGGTGGAACGGCAAGATCATCGGCCAGGGCGGCCCCTCGGACGACGACTTCGCCGGCCTATGGCGCCAGCTCGCGACCAAGTACGCCGCCAACGACAGGGTCGTGTTCGAGCTCATGAACGAGCCGCACGACCTCGACATCACCGCCTGGGCCCGGACCTGCCAGGCGGCCGTCACGGCCATCCGCCAGGCCGGCGCCACCAAGCAGATGATTCTGCTGCCCGGCACCAACTTCGACAGCGCCGCCACCCTGGTCTCGAGCGGCAGCGCCGACGCCCTTATGGCCGTTCGCAACCCGGACGGCACCACCGACGGCCTTCTCCTCGACATCCACAAGTACCTCGACGTCGACAACTCGGGCACCCACAGGGAGTGCACCACCGACAACCGCGCCGCCTTCGCCGAGGTCGCCGCCTACCTGCGCCGGGTCGGCCGCAAGGGCCTCGTGTCCGAGACGGGCGCCTCGCTCGACGGCAGCTGCATGGCCGCCTTCTGCGCCCAGAACACCCTCATCAAACGAGAACTCGGACGTCTTCGTCGGCCTTGTCGGCTGGGCCGCCGGCTCCTTCCCCACCTCGTACATCCTCAGCATGACGCCCAACAAGAACGGCAACAGCTTTGTGGACAACGCCATCACGAAGCAGTGCCTTGTGGAGACCTGGCTCAACGCCAAGGCCGTCGCTCCCGCGCCTGCTCCTGCGCCCAGCGCCGCGCCTGCTTCCAGCTCGGCCCCGGCCCCTGCTCCGGCCCCCGCGGCCTCCAGCGCGCCCGCCCCTCCCTCCAACGTCGCGCCGCCAGCCTCAAGCCTCCCGCCTGTTATTCCCGCCCCTGCCGCGTCAGGGTCCCCTTCCGGATCCTCCTCATCCTCTTCTACCGCTCTCCTCGTCGCCTCCTCGACCGTCCTGCTCGTCGCTCCGCCCGCTCCTCGTCCAGCTCAGGCTCGGGCTTGGGCCCCGGCTCGGGCTCCAAGCCCGCCATGCCGAGCCGTATCGTGCCCTCCATGGTCATGGGCACCGGTACCGCCGCAGCCGGCAACCCTAAGGACTCTGCCGCGCCCACCACGCTCCTGGTCGCCGCCGGCACCCCACCAAGCAGGGCGCCCTATGGCGGCGCAGCCGTCCCCACGAGTGTCCCGGAGGCTCTGTCCGTTCCTCCAATGGCTCCGCTTCGGACACAACCCCGAACCCGCCCGCAGACACCACCAGGCCGCCCATCGCCGCCGCGGCCGGCTCCGTGTGGCAGCCGGCTGCCGCCACCAGCTTTGTTGCCGTCTTTTTGGCGCTCGCTGCCCTGCTCGTGTAAAGAGATCAGTGCCATTTTGTACTTTTTGCTCTCATGATACCAAGCTTGTTAAATTTAAGCATTAAAATACCTCAACGCAATGCGGAATATGGGGCGCCTTGATTGCAAATACCTCGGTACATTTACCTTATTATTCGCAACAGAAAACCCGAATTGCGTACAAAGCTCGGTAGCCTCTCGGAGACCTATAAATCATTTTGAGATCTTGGCCATCTTCGACTGATGCGCCGGTCAGGTAAGAACAAACACCCGAGTGTCCTCCGGGCGAGCCTCCGCCACGGCCTGACCCTCCATAATCCCCAGCACAAACGATTCGCCTACAAACTCGCATGGCGCGTCTCCCGGCTAGCCATCACTCCTCTCCTCCCGGGAACCGTCCTTTCGTTCCGGAACTATGAATGGGACGGCCCCGCCCTGCAGGACCACCACCTTGTCGCCCACGCAAGTCTTGATGGGGGCTGTCCCGATGTACCCTTTCTCCGTGACGATGAAGGACCGGCCGTGGCATCGGCTGATGCAGCAGTCGGTGAAGGGCCTGACAAAACTCCTGCGAGTCTCCTCGGTCTCCCCGCCGTCGCAATCGGCACCGGGACTGGCCCGGCCGAGCCACACGTCGAAGTACCGCCCAAAGCTCGGGTCGACCCTGCTCCCGTCCCACCTGCGGTCGCGCATCAGCGTCCTCCAAAAGGCCTCGCCGCGGTCCATCCCCATCCACCGGTAGGGGAACCTGTCGTCCCCTCCCGCCCACTTGGCCAGCGCCATCCTCTCCCATCCCATAGCGTTGGCCCTGGTCTGGAAGTTGCGGGCCCTGACATTCTCCATCCTCTCGGCGAGAACATGGCCCGTGTACGGCGGCATGTACGGGTTCAAGCCGACGCGCTCGACCGTGTCCACGTCCAGGCCGCGCAGGTGCATCTCGCGCCACGGGCCGCCGGCCGGGGGCGACGGCGGCGGCGGCGGCGCACTGGCCAGCACCCGCGCGCCACCCCAGCAGGGCGCCGCGCCGGCGCCGGCGCGGTACCCCTCGCCCGTGGCGTCCACGTAATTGCGCTGCGGCCAGGCCGGGTCCGACGAGTAGTCCGGGCACCACGACGGCAGCCCGTGCGCCGGGTTCTTGTTGTCGCTGTCGAACTGCAGCACGCGGAGGGACTGCGTCTGCGTGATGAAGAGCGCCGCGGTGCGGGCGTCTATGTGTTTGTCGTTGGGCGAGCTTAGCGTTCACGGCCCCTTCCTCGACGTGGAAAAAGAGAGGGAGAGAGAGAAACTCAAGACTTGCAGACATAAGCAACGCTTTTTGAATAGTCTGGCGCTATAAATCGCACGTCCTCTGGCCTCGCTAGGCCCAGCAGGCCGTAGATCTTGTCCCGCTGGTCCGTGGCGTTGAACATGTCCACAAAGGGCACCCACTCGGACAGCGGCACGCGGCCCGACTCAACCTTTGGCTTGTCGTCAGGGTAGTCCGTGAGGACGCCACCGAAGGCGTTCCCCTTGATGACGAGGCGGGCCTGGCCCTCGTCGTTGTCGAGGTAGCGCCGCTCCGGGCGCACGTAGCCCCGCCGGACGTCGTCGAGGTGGACGAAGGCGTCAAAGGGGAGCGTCGCGCCGCCGCACCACACGGCGGGGTCTCGCGACAGCATCACCTCTGCGGAAGGAGAAGAGGAGAGGCGCATGTCAGAAAATTACGCCAGTCCGCACGACGGGCGGGGGAGGAGTAGGAGTGCAGGCCCCACCTTGAAGCACCCAGATCCGCGACCACCACTCGCGGCCTGCAGGGCGTTGATGGCCCGGACCTGCGCCTCCGACAGCGAGCCGTCCGGGAGCACGTACACCCTCTTCTCGTAGAGCTCCCCGATGGCCGCAATGGCCAGGTCGCTGTCGTCGGCGGCCGGGCCGAGCCAGACGCACGTCGCCTCCGCCCTGGCGTACACGTCCTTCATGAGCGTGATCTGGTGTGACATCTCGGCCAGGCCCTGCTGGTTTATGCACAACGCGTCGACCCAGAGCGCGACCCGGGACCGCGGCGGCGCACCCCCACCTCCGGCGGCCGCGCGGCCGCAGAGGTGCCTGAGGACGACCTCGAGGTTCCGCGTAATGGGCATCCGGGTCGACTGCCCGTTGAGGGCGATCCCGTCGCCGGCGCCGCACATCTCGGTGCCCCAGGCGTAGGACAGCGCCGTGTAGCTCGGGCCGTCGTCGAGCGAGACGATCTCCAACGTCGCGCGAAGGTCTGACGGGTCCGGCTCGAGCTGGAGCAGGCGGATCTGTCTCCGGGACGGGGCGAGCGGCGCGAAGGGCGACTGCTTCTCAGCCATTGCGTCTACTCTCTTTGGCATGGTCGTTCACGGCAAGGCTGGACAGCAGTAGAAATGCGGGCTCGGGGCTGGAAATCACCCTAGCCTTTCCTCCCTATTGCCCGGTTAGGCTGGGGGGAATAAGGCCTGGTGGTGGTAGGGGTAGGTAAAGCCCCGCATCTTCTTTACTCTCGTCACTTCTTGGCGCTAGACGAAAGGAAGCACGGCAGAGCTGTGAAATGCTTGTTGACACCAGGCAGGGCCGACAACCGTGGCAGTGCACAGCATGCGCCACACTCTGGGCTGACAAAGTGAAAACGCAACGCTCTAACACAGGAAAGCTTGATTGAAGGCCAGCCCATCGCGGCGAAGGAGCGCCGAGCTTCCATATTCTGATCTAATTACCCTGGGCATCCGACAACCCCTTATCGATCCGAGAACCAGGTCTGCCGCGGTTAAAACGGATCAAAACAGAACAACTAGGAGCCCCGACCAGTCGGGAGCCCGTCGAGCATGCATCGCGATAAAAATAGCCAGCACCTCAGGCAGAATGCCCAGTATGGTGTCGTTCAACCAAGCAAACCAAGTCTGGTTCGGCTCGCTTGCTCGAGCCAAAACCTCGGGCCTAGCTGGGATATATATGAAGAACAGCACACCCTCCTCGGTTGGATTTCGCCACGGCACCATCAGGCAGGCCTGGTGCCATGGCGGGGGACTTTGCTGTGGGAAGGGGGACTTGGGTCTTTTGATTGGGAGAAGATTGGCCATATAAGTAGTGGCTCTGGATGGAAATCACCTGTGACGGAGCTGGCCCAACCCTCTGGAGTTCATCCACAGCCCTCACTATGCTGCTCAAGCCAACCAACATCGTCTCCCTGTTCCTGTGCCTGGCCGCCCTCGCCGCCGCCGCTCCCCGGCCGGCGGGACAGGTGGCAGGCCCGTTACTCCTGAGGCGGAGCTACACCCGCTCCTGCGACGACTGCACCCTGTCCGACACCCACTACCTGCACTGCTACTGCCGGAGCGTCAGCGGCCGCCGCGTCGAGACTGAGATCGACCTCGACTGGTGCGTCACCAACGGCGGCGGCAAGCTCGCGCCCAAGGCCAAGTTCGTCCCTCTCCCTATCTCACCTTCACCTCGTCGTTCTCCAACACATGTGGGGGATCAAAGCAACCCCAGCACAATACATGTCGGTATTGACAACCAAAAAAAAAAAATAAATAAATAAACGGTGAACCCTCGCTCCCCACAGTGGCGCCTTCTCCAAAACATGCAGCCATGAGCGCTGGGTCGAGGGCACAACCAAAGTGCTCCTGGCCTACTGCGGCGACGGCGGCGGCGGCGGCCGTGAGAGCAAGTTGGATCTGGGTAAGTTCTGGAAAAGGAGAAGAACAAAGAGGAAAAAAAAAAAAAGACACCTCCCTTTCGGCAACACCGCGGGGACATAGGACGAGGATCGCTTTGCTGATAACGCGCCGCTTTTGGTTTATCACTCCGTACGCGTGCACACCACACAGATGACTTTATCCACAACTCGAACGGCATCCTCACCTGCCACGGCATCGCGGGCGTCGAGGGCCAGGTGCCGGGCGGCCCCAACTGTCCTCATCCCCACACCATATGCTAGGGCATACGGGGCTGCTCTGCTTCAGCTGCTGCGCACTATGCGTTTTCACTTTACCTATCCTACCGTTACAGCCATGGGATGCTCGGCTCGAGGACATCATCTTGTTCGGTGATAACTGGGCGGCACAGCCATGTTGCTAAGGATCAAACAAAACAAATTGCTACCACTCCATAAGCAGAATCCCCGTCACTTGGGAACGAGAATTTGCCTGTGCGCTGACTGTCCAGGACAGATGCTATCGACAATGTTGATAGCGTTGGCTGATACTATGCTAATCGAGGGCAGGCCAAAGCCCCTTTTTCACGCCATATTTGCCGGAGTCGTTGCTAGATAACACAAAACATGCCTGAAAAGAACTGTGGCCAACCCAGCCACTGAAAGATGCTCAAAGCAAACCGCCCACCCCGAAAACCTCCCATACCGTGCCACTGAGGCGCCAATCCTGTATGCATGCCGGTTTAACTCCAAGAGGGAAACAGTCGTGAAATCATTCCACCTATAGGCCTTCTTTCCCTTGGCCCTCAGACGTGGTCAAAGACGTCAACGGCAGGAGATAGGGCGATGTAGTCGCAGGTCTGCGGCGTCTGCTCAGAAGAAAGTCGCAAAAAAGGGAAGGAAGAAAAAAAGAAAAAAAAGCTTAGTTCCCAAGGTCCCCACTTCGTTCGAGCTGGCGACACAGCAAGCGACCGAGGAGAGGGTATCGTCAACGCGGTCAGCATACCTCAACCTCAGTCACGCCCACGCCCCGCCGCCGCTTAGACGGCGAAGTTGAAGGTGATCGTGACCCGTCACCGTTGCTGCCGCGGCTCGACTCTCGACTCCGCTTCTTGCTATCTTCATCGAAGCTCTTGGCCACCATCTTGCGCAGTTTATTGTGCTGCTCCTCGCGCCAGTAGGCCGTGTACTCGCGGTAACGGCGTTCCTCGTCGATCCGAATCCTCTCCAGCTCTGCCTCGTAGGTGGGGAGCTCTTCGGGGGTGTGAAAGGTGTCGTAGCTGGGTGCCAAGAACTCCTTGCCCGTAATCTCGGAACCAAGCGCCTTCCCCAGCCGTTCCTTCAAGCCATAAAACGGCCAGACGGGCACCCTAGTGTGCGACATCGATGAAGTGCCCTTGGGGCCTTGATGAAGAGGCTGGGTAGGTTGCGCAAAGCCTTCGAGGAAGTCTGCTCCAATCCAGGCAGTGTAGACTATAAAGTCCTTGGCGTCCGCGTCAAAGGTGAAGAGTCGCACCTCGACATCGTTTATGACGGCGTCGGGCTCAGGAGAACTAGACTCGCAGCTGCTCCGGGGGTCCGAGAGGGATGACTGCGATAGCCTAAACTTTCGCCGGCCGGTTTTCTTGCTGTAAAAGCGAGCCTGCGCCATGGCGATAAGGACCGCAATGAAGTGCGCGTCGCAGTCTGGATTGCTGGGAACAAGAGCCTTGGCCCGCAGCCGCTGCAGGTTGGCGACGGGCCTGTTGGCATAATCGCCGTCCCTGGGGCCGAGCGAGATGCGGTAGAGAGACTTGCGCGCACTGGCCAGATGGTCGCGATCTATGTAGGCAAGCAGAGGCGCGTTCTGGATAAACTTGCTGGCGCTGTCGAGGTCCGGTTCGCTGGGGCACGAGTCCTGAGAGGACGACGACATTGGACGCGTGGCGGCCGAGTCGAAGGAGTAGCAACGGGCGCTTGTGTGTTTCCAGACCATAGGAAGTTTGACGGCCCTCCGATAGAACTTGGTGCCAAAGTGCAGGTCGAGGTCTACTGAGGTTTTGGCCTTGCAGGGCATGGTGGGAAAGAATCTGGAGACGAGGTGCTTCAGGGCGCGGATCCTCTCAATGGCCGGGCCTGGCTGCACAAATATGCTCAGCTCGGCGCACAGCTGCTTGGCTGTGGGCGACGGCTCCGGCGACGGGGGAGGGGCCATGCCGGGGTACGGCTGGGGATCGGGCGCCGGGAATCGCGTGGGCGGTTGCTCCTTGAACTGCACGCCGAGAGCCTTGGTGTGCAGATCTGTCCAGCAGATAGGCAGGGCGTAGAGACCGTGGCCCGAGTACGAGTGCATGATGTCGTAGAGGGAGCCTGGCGCCGGGCAGATGTGCGTTCTCCTGGGCTGGCGACGCGGTCGCGGTGCTGACAGGGGGGCATCCGAGCCTGAATCGGGCGGAGCCGGCCGGGCAGACGCGACGGCGGCGTCTTGGGCAGCCGGAGGGCTGGGGCTAGGTTTAGGCGACGACATCTCTAAGATGGCGCGCACTTGCTCAAAGAGCTGGCTGTGGGACAGAATGGATCTGATCAAGAGGTTGTCGCGGTCTGGGTTAGCGGGTGATGTGGGGGCGGAGCTGCGCGTGAGGTTGTTGACGTTGGGGTGTGCTGCTGGGCGATTGCGCTAGAGTGCCGGAAGACGGAACGCGCCAGAGGGCGGGGTTTGCAATTGATTGGGACAGAATTGGGACGGTAGTGGATTGAGTCGCGCCCGGTCGGGTGCTCGAGATGCAGCGCTGCCGTGGGCGGAGCTAGGGGGAAGCAGCGAGAGGGTGCGAGGGAGAAGACGAATAAGGCTTTAGGGAACGAACTCTATTGACGGCATCCGCGATTCAGCGGGCGCGCGGATCTCGGCTCAGGGTCTTGGTGTGATAGGTATTTGACGATGCGCTGATTGACGTGATGAGGCTGCGCAAGGAACTGGAGGGGGGCCGTGTTAGGCTAGACGCGCTTCTACGGTCGCGAAGGGAGGGGCAACAGCAGGCGCACGGGCGGGATCGACAGACGTTTTGGGAATCGGGGCTGGAGAGAACTGGAACCGCCACTTGGCAGGGTTGAGGAAAGCAAAAATATATACCAATTTGGCAAGCAGGCCTGCAAGTTGAGTGACGAGGCAGCTAGCCGTCTAACAAGATGGACAGACGGAAGAGGAGTCAGGCTGGAGGTGGTAGAACAGGGAGAACAGAGCACTTCATAAAGGAGACAAGCGAAGACGAAAAGAGAAGAGGATTGAGGACAAAGAAAGCCAAACAGACAAAACAAGGGAGGAAGCAGAAGCACGAGGAATGAAACCGAAAACGTCCCTTTAGGTAGAAGCCCACTTGAAAAAAAAAAAAAAAAAAAAAAAAAAAAGACACGGGCACTCACATCCTTGGAACCAGGCCTGGACTGCAGCCGAATGACGCAACTGCGGGAGGGTGGGTGATTGATTTTCGCTTGTTTCCCGTTCAGCCACCAGCTTGAAAATGTGAGAAAAGAGAGAAAATAACAATAAAAATAAATCCAGGTTGGCTACCTGGAGGTAGGTAGATTGGTTGGATCGGAGGCGATTGCGATTTTGCTGGGATACGGATACCAACACCCGTCGGATGCGAACAAGACACGGTCAACCGGTGAGGATCGCGTCGCGCTGGGGACGGTTTGAGGAAAGTGCTAGCACGGTAGCTCGCGTCCGCGTCGGGGGTGGTGCTGCCCTTATGAACCTGGGCGGGAAACGTGTGCGAGGTAGGTGGCGGCCGCACGCACGACCAAATGTCCGAGGCGGAAACACAGCTGGGGGAGATCAGGGGCGGCACGGACAGGCGCAGTCGCGTAATTGGCAGGCCATTGCCACATGTCCACACCACGGCTGCTGCCATGGCCAGCGCACAGGAGGGGCCCGCTGGCGGGTGGATGCGACACGAAAATGTCTCCAAGTCACCTGACCGCCAGGCAGCCAACCCGCGCTCGCCTCTGTCCTGCGCTTGCTCCGCAAGCTCCGATGGCCAGTGTCCCACCGATCCCCACCGATGCCAATGAGCGCGCTTTGTTGGCCGCATTTAGCCATGCCTGCCGAGCCACGTCAGCCACGTTTGACCTGGCTTCTGAAAGGGACTTGAGTCACGGGCAGGCACCAATAAGCGAGGCGAATCTTGTGCAGGGAGACAGCTTGGCCACTGAAAGTCACGGGACGGTTCTGTGTTGGCCATTTTTAAGGGACGAAGAAGCAAGAACGGCCAACAGAGAATCGGTGAAGCAAAACAAAGTGCCAAATGGCCAACCTAAACGGTGAGTGAAGGAAATTAAATGGCTTAAAATAAGTGACGGACAAGCAATAAATGTCGATGGTGGAATGGAAGGCGCCACGGAGGAAGTTGGTGGCCCGGAAGAATTGAGGCCTGACATCCAAGGCACTACTTAATGCTGCCCCACACGCGAGACGTCAGTGTGCAAGGCAGACCCCACCAAAGCCGGCCGACCAGCTCAGCTCAGATCAATCCCCGGCCCGGCGAACGGAGTGAGTGGCAAGCAACGCATCAAGGAGAGCTAGCCGCACGCATCTCCGCCCCCCGACCTTCCTCCCCGGCGCCGACCAACCAGCAGCCCCACCACCAAAAATGCCGGCCTACAACTCCGTCTTCAACGCCGACGCCGAGCAGCGGCTGATCGGCAACTTCCCGCTCCTGCCGCTGCGCACAAAGACGCGCGGGCCCGCCTACACCTGCCGTTCCCCAACCCGCCCCTGCCCGCGGCCGAGTCGCCCGAGCCCGACAGCGAGAGCTACGACGCGCTCGACGAGGTGCTGCTGCTGTTCCGCGCAAACACCTTCTTCCGCAACTTTGAGATCCAGGGCCCCGCAGACCGCCTCCTCGTCTACGGCATCTGGTTCGTCAGCGACTGCCTGGCCAAGATCAAGCCCAACGCCACGCTCAGGGAGGCCACCAAGGAGGTCACCAACATCGCCCTCGACCTCAACTTTGCCATCCCCGGCGACCCGGGCTTCCCGCTGAACCAGGTCCGTCTGCACTGGGGGCATATTGTCCCTCCTTGCTTTCTTGGCCAAGCCCCCTGAGCCCAGTCCCACGCGTGTGCTGGACGAACCAAATATGCTAACTGTCCCCCGCTCGCCAACGCAGATGTACGAGCCCCCGCGGGATAGGCAAGACGGCGAGCAGCTGCGCCAGTACATGGCACAGGTCCGACAAGAGCTTGCGACGAGATTACTAGCCAGAGTGTACGAGGAGGGCGGTGACGGAAAGCCGAGCAAGTGGTGGCTCAGCTTTACCAAGCGCAAGTTCATGGGCAAGTCGTTGTAATGGCGCCCGCTGGCGGCATAGACGCCATACGTAAAAGGATGGGCGGGCGGACTGATTTGTTACGAGCAACGGTTTTTTGATGGACAAGCAGATGCGGGCCCTTTAGACAGGGCACACAGACTTCCAAGGCCAATGAAAAGAGATCTAACATCAACCAATGATATCCCGCAGGTTTTACTTCAAAAAGGGGTTGCCCAATGCATCGCGTGATGCGTATTTCGGGCGGGGTATCTAGGAATACCTATACAAGCTCTCCGGCCGGGACGACGACTCTCCGCGTCCAGAAAAGCCGTTCATGTTCGTTATTGCACGTACACCCCCTTCAATCTCCTCGCTTCTGCCTCTTGAGGAACTTGCCTCTTGCCTCAACCTTGCCCGCGACCGGCACCGCACGCCAGCCCGTGAGAACGTATCCCTCGGCGCCGCCCCTCGAGGTCATGACCGGGTGCGTCCGGTTCGGCAGGACCTGCCACTTGCGTACCCTGCTCGTCTGGATGCAGACTCCAAGCAGCAGCGTCGGGTTGACGGGGAACTCCTCGGAGCCCTCCCGGCGCGCCAGCCCAGGCCGCGGCGTCGCTGCACCGCTGGAGCCGTCGGCCGCAGGTATCCTTATCGCCTCCACGCTATCACCACCCGACCCCTCGCCGTCCGGGACCGCGTCGTCGCCGTTCCCACACGCCATCCAGGCCGCGCGGCGCGCGACGCTGTAGCAGTCGGCCAGGCGCGCGAGGGGCTCCAGGGTGGGCGAGTAGACGGCGACGGGGGCGCCGCCGGCCAGCAGGGGGAGGGCGTGGCGCAGGACCGAGACGGGGTCCATCGAGGTGGCGACGACCAGGCCCGAGAAGTTGCCGCCGCGCGTCGTGTCGACGATGTGCCTGGTGCGGGCCCAACGCCGCCTTTTGCGGTGGTAGTTGCCGCGCCGATTCGCCTTCCAGCTCGCCACCTCCTCGGCCGGCACGACCGGGGGCGCCGACGAGTATGTCGTGTCGGCCTCCGGGGAGAGCAGTTGCAGCCACGTCAGGGTCAGCAGGTGCGGCAGGAGCGGGTGCGGCGGGTGGTTCGGGTCGTGCTGTCGTAGCCGTACTGTCTCAAGTAGGATAGGTTCGCTTGTGAGTTGGGGTGGATGACGGTGATGGTGTTTGTGTCCGAGTATGGGATGTGGAAGTCGTGTGGTCGCTTATTGCGGGCTGGCGGCCGACATGGTAGCCGGCTCTTCTCCCCGAGTCACATGTGCCGTTGGCTTGCGCCTCTCCTTGGTCTTCCCTCTGGCTATTCGCCCCAGGCCCTGTAACTGCGCTTGTCTCTTGTTGATCCACCTCCATCGCATCGTCCAGGGGTGTGTCATGTTTCGAGACGCCGGCTTCTGTTTTGCTGTTTTCGCCTTTGGTCGTCCCGTTTGTCTGTGTTTCTACGGTTGCTGAAGCGTCCAAGCCCTCCTCGCCCTTGGAGTATAGAATCCCCATCTTCTCGGCCAAAGAAGCCACGAGGAGACCCCCAGTGTCGTCAACCACAAGCCAACGCCCTGATTCTGCTAGCGGCTCTTTTAGACCGCCGGCCCGCCACTTCTCCAAAACCATGTCGTCGTATTCAGACTGGCCCTCGGTTGGCGGCGTGGGCAGCACATCGACGCCGTCGCCGCCGTAGTGAACATTGGCCCAGCAGCCGACCAGAGCGACCATCTCCTCGCGCATCTCCAGGATCTTCGAGCCGGCGTCCTTGTCCTCGAGCAGGTAGTTGCCCATCTGGGTAGGGTCGTAGGGCAGGACGGCGAAGCGGCGGATGTACTTGCGCGTCTTTAGCAGCTTGTACTTTGACAGCGAGAACTGCGTCTTGAGGTCCAGGGCCGTGTGGCGGAGCATTAGCTTCGTGATGAGCTCCTTGCCGGCGCCGGCGCCCTCGCGCTTGAGGTCCTCGATCTCCTCGAAGCTGAGCGTCTGGCGCGCGTCCTCGTCCAGCAGCTCGCGACTGGAGCGGGCCACCACCTCACCCTTGGGGCCGATGACGCTGTACTCGACGTCCTCGTCGGCGGCGAGCAGCGTCACGCCGTCGCCCATCTCCTTCCCGGCGTCGCCGTCGGGGGCCGACGCGGCGGCGGCCTCCTCGGCCAGGACATCGGCGTAGAGCTCCGCGGGGGCACGATCCGCAGCCGGTTGAAAGTCTCACCCGGACGTCTGTCTTCGACCTCGAATGTGACGTGGTAGGGGCGGTGGATTATGAGGTTGCTGGGGAACGAGCCGTATTTGCCTAGCGATATCGTCCTGGGCGCGGGAGACAGTCCTCTGTTAGCTTTTGCGCGCGGGGAACCCTCGTCTCTTTCCTGAACGGGACTTACGTATTTGGCACGACCTGCATAACCTTGAGGCTGTCCGACGGCAGCCTTAGTGCCACCCAGGCATTGGGCTCAATAATTTCGTACATTGCGCGGTCTCTGGTATTGAGACCTTCGCGGTGCGGCGCCAGACTGCCAGTTTTGGGATCACGGTTGGAACCGACATTTTTTTGCCGTGCGGTGAGCCAGTGGTTGCCCGATCGGTTGGGGGGTGTGGGGTCATCTCACGTCAAGTCTGCAGCGATCTGTAATTTCCCTTGGGATTTTTCACGGTGCTAATTGTATGTGCCCAGTTGTTAGATCTTGCAACCTCTCCATGGCCAACTCAGAGACCCCCAACCTTTGTCCCCACCACTGAAGCCTAGGCGTTTGCCTCGCGCTCGCTCTTTTTAGGCATCCTCATCGGGGCGCTTCTGCAGGGAAGACCAGTATCCTGGACGATGTAACCGGCGCGCTCGTACAAGGTCACAGCCTGCTTGGTCGCGTCCAGATACGACGGGTAATCTAGAGCGTCGGCCAGCTCCCTGCCTGCCTCCAGCATCTTCGCCGCAAGTCCCCTGCCCCGGATGCTTTGGGATACGGCAATGGACTCGAGAACTGGGTGTGCACGCGTGGAACCTGTCAGCAAGCCAGCAAGCCAGCACATCAAGTGGTGCCAGTTAGGGGGTACTCACAGACGTGGCCCTCCTGGCCCATGACTTTGACGTGATTATTCTCCATCTTGGTGAAAAACCCATGCAACCTCTCCCTGTCCAGGCCGGCCACCAGCGCAGGGTACCGCTCGTCCCACGCCTGGAGTCCGCCATCTTTCGGGTCGATGATCCAGTACAGCGCGTAACCAACCGTCTTCCCTTTTGCCACGGCCAACACCCAGTAAGCTCGAGAATCGGCCAGCCACCAAGCACAGCCCCTGAGTGTTTGAACAATACGCACCGTTTTCGTCGTGGAGCACAAAAACACGCGACTGGTGTCTGCCAGCCTCGGCCTTGACGAAGCCTTCATAGGCCTTCTCTAACCAGGCCCGGGTCTCGGGTGTGGGTGGGAGCAGCTCATTCAGCCTTTCGCTAGCGAAGGCGTGGAGGAAGGTGTCAACGATTCCAGGCACATCGGCCAGGGTCGCCGGCGTGACGACAAAGGCAATTGATGACATTTTGTCCAGGTGATGTCTGCGTGTGGTATTCTGGTATTTCGACCGCTGGAAAACCAGAGCGCAACTGAGGGCGTGGGTATACAAGGAGGAGATTGATGATTTCAGGTGTCATGCAGTGGCTAACCTTTATCCTTCTCTAGCCTGCGGCTCCTCTGACGCACGCGATCCTACATGCTGGCAAATATCATGTGGCAGCCCGAAGGATCTGGCCGTAGGCGCCAACGAGGCGTTTATGCATGACCCACGACGAACCATCCACTCGGTTTTTTAGCCGCCAGATCCAAGCGTGCCCAGATTTCCGGGCTTCTAAGGTCAACTTCGGCTGGCTAGTAGGCTCCGGGCCCGTTCGCCCACCATTGGTCGGCTCACCTATCAGGCTGGGGCGGCACCCACCCGTACGGGGACAAGGCGTGCGCGTTTGCTGACAAGATGTGGACACTTTGCAAGCTGCCTGTTGCGAGCTGCCTATTGCGAGCCCCGACCCACCTCCACTTGTCTGCGGCTCCCAGGATTGCTATCGAGACTTGGAGTCATATTTGGAAAATACTCGGCCGACTCGGCTGCTCCATTTAGGCTTTACAACCCCTCCCGATGTTGCTGCTCTAAACGCCACCAGGAGGCAACATGCGCACGTCGTCCTCGACGTACCCCGAAGATCCTGTTGACGACGGTCGACGCGATCCTTCATCCGATTGGCCCACCCCACCCCGCGGCGTGAACTATCGCATCGTGCCGCTCTGAAAGACGCGACGCCGTGACGTCGGCGCCCCGCCGCCAAGCACGGACGAGATGTCTTGTTGGCCTGCCGCATATTTGACCGTGGCTTGTCCTAGAGAGCGACTGGTCACTGCCTGCGGTTTGAAGTTCGTCTCTAAACTTCAGGCGACGTGATCGCACCTCGATTCATGCGAGTCAGAACCAGAAATGTCTGCCATGTGCTTGCCCCCCACACCAAAACCCCTGCTATCAGTGTCGATGATCTGCGGTTACCCCAGATCGATGCCTTGCCGTCAGTTTGGGCCGACTGCCTGCCGTCAAGACATCCAACCTTTCCCCACCCCAATTTTATTCATTGCTCCCAACTCGCTGTTTCTCTCCTTGCGGTATTTCCACTTCTCTTGTGGCTCCTAGCTTCTTCTGCCCCCGTATTCGTAACTCTCGGGATTCGTCTTGTACCATGTCGTTGACACTCTGGCAAAACTGTCCGGCTATCTCTAGCATTCCGAACGTCCGGGAGCCACCGGCACGATTTCTTGGCAGGCCCGCCCTTATCTTTCGTCTGGAACCTGGCAACGGGCAGCAGAATGGTCTTGCTCGGACGACACTTTCCTACAGGGTTGAGCCTCGGCATCAGTTGCTTTGAATATCCCGGCCGTCAAGATGTTGGCTGGGAGAACGAGACACGGCTGCTCGGGCCAGTGAGGATTTTGTACTGTTAAAACAGAAACCTTGGGACGGATCGGCATGGTCGCCGAGATTCGGAGCCCGAAACCCCTCGCAACAGCTTCCCCGCTCCGGACTGCCACCGGGGCCGAGCCCTGTCAAGGAAACGTTGCGTGGTCCCGCACCGCGCAAGACAGCGACCAGGGGACCCGCATCACTGATGTCACCGCAACATTGAGATTGAGGGAAGAATGGATGACCGGTGGCGGGCGACCATGACCCCTGACAGCCTCAAAAAAGGCATCTCGCCCAGCTCTTCTCCAAGGTAGCGGGGACCAGAGTTCACTCCGACATCTTCACGGTTGTGCCAACTCGGCACTGCGGGCTGATACTAATATTGATCGCTGCAAAATGCGCCCTGGCTGGATTGGACTCGGGGCTGTCACCTTGTGTGCCTCCGGCACTGCCGGCGCCTCGGATATATCCACTCCGCTGGACCTCGCCGGGGTCTTTAACAACAAGGCGTTCGGTAAATCCCCTGGCGAGGCCGCCTTTGACGTGCTAAACGAGTCGTATCCAGATCCAGGGTTCAGCAGCAAGACGTACGTCTCAAAACAGACCGGGATCGAGTACTCGTTCCCCGGCTACACCGGTCCCGGGGTCAACGACAATGTCATCTGCGCAGGACAGAAGATCGACGTACCGGGGGACTCGCCCTCCTTTTCCGTCTCTTTTCTGGTCGCTGGGGACCTCGAGCTCGCCAGCGTGTCCAAGAACGTCACCTTCGGGTACTCGGACGGTAGCACGTCGCTGTACGAGCTGCGGACGCTTGCGTGGTTCAACCTCCTGACGATAAATCGGGGCGAGATTGTGTTCCCCAGCCGGTTCACTTCCAGCGGTGTCAACTATAACACGTCTCACATCTTTGAGCGCACGGCGTCCCTCAGCCCGGGGAAGCGCCTCACGTCCATCACGCTGCCCTCGACGACCAACACCAGCGAGAGCAGACTGCACGTGTTCGCAGTCTCGGTCTATAAGGGCTCCGCCCCGAGTGTGCAAAGTGTGCGGCCTACACAGAAATGGTTCGGGAATGGCACGCAAATTGTCGAAGTTACGATCAACAACGCCGGGTCCGAGTGCATTGCCGGGAAGGGTTTGTCCATCACGCTAGAGGGCGACGGTTTCACGACCACCCGCCCTGGTGCCATCAAGCGACTCTGCCCCGGCGATCAAATCATGGCGACTGTGGGAATTGACATGCTGTCGAGCACCGCCGGGACGGCAAAAACAGACGTAAAAGTGCTCGTCAACAACGGCCAAAACACGACGCTCTCGAGCACTTTCAGCGACATTGAGGTAGGGTTGATCGAGTGGACGGCCGACTTGTCCAGCTTGGAAAAGCACGAGGCACCAGAGTGGTTCGACGAGTCTAAATACGGCATCTTCCTGCACTGGGGCCCCTACGCTGTCACCGGCTGGGGCAACTCGTCGCCCTACGAGTCGTACGCCGAGTGGTTCTGGTGGTACTCGACGAACCACCCGCAGGGCGACCGGTCCAACTTTTACGGCTACCGGCGCGACACGTTTGGCGAGGACTGGGCCTACGACGACACTTTCCCCAAGTTCACGGCCGAGAACTTCGACCCCAAGGCCATCGTGGACCTCGTGGCCGACGCGGGTGCAAAGTACTTTGTGCTCACGAGCAAGCATCACGACGGCTTCGCCATCTTCGACGCCGGCGAGACCAGCAACCGGTCCTCGATCCACCACGGGCCCCGGCGGGACCTGCTGGGCGAGCTCTTCAGCGCCGCGGCCGAGCACCACCCGGACATGAAGCGCGGCGCCTACTTTTCGCTCCCCTGAATGGTTCAACCCCGATTTTGCGCGCTACGGTTTCGACCAGTTCAACAAAACGCTCGTCCCTCGACCGTTTCGTGGCCCGGCGGCCTGGCGCGGAAACCCGTACACGGGCGCCCTGGAGCCGTACACGGGCCACGTGCCCGTCTCGGACTTCGTGGCCGACGTCATGGTGCCGCAGATGGACATACTCGCTCACGGCTACGGCGTCGACATCATGTGGTGCGACTGCGGCGCGGCCAACGGGACGGCGGGCTTCGCGGCGCGCTGGTGGAACGCGGCGCGGGCGGCCAACCGGCAGGTCGCCATCAACAGCCGGTGCGGGCTCGCGCGCGCCGCCGACTTTGATACGCCCGAGTATCAGACCTTCTCGTCGGCCCAGCGCCGCAAGTGGGAGAGCAACAGGGGCATGGACCCGTTCAGCTACGGCTACAACCGCGCCACCCGCGACGACGAGTACATGAACGCCACGGCCATCGTGCGCACCCTCGCCGACATCGTTGGCAAGAACGGCAACTTCCTGCTCAACATCGGGCCCCGCGCCGACGGCACCATCGTGCCGCGCGCCGCCGAGAACCTGCGCGAGGCGGGGAGGTGGATCAAGAGCCACGGCGAGGCCGTGTACAACACGACGTACTGGTTCGTGCAGAGCCAGATTGTGGAGGAGGGCGCACCCGACGTGCGGTTCACGCATGGGAAGGACGCCTTTTACGTCTTCTTCCTCGAGAGGCCACGGCCGGGCCCGGACGGGTTCGTGCGGATCCCGGCTGCGGTGCCAGTGCTTCCCGGGGACGGCGTCAGCCTGCTCGGCGTCGAGGGCGTCGAGAAGCTCGACTTCAGGGTGGAAGGCCAGGAGAGTAAAAAGTCGCTGAGCATCAAAGTATCGGAGGACCTGCTTGCCAAGGAGGACCTTTGCTGGGTTTTCAAGATCGAGTATCTAGCTTGATTTGTAGCGAGCTCAATGCAGAGATAAACGCATTTGGTAGCCAAACAGCATGAAAAGGAACACACGGTACCTATTTTCTTTGGACTTTTGTGCATTGTTTTGACCTTTCCCCCCCCCCCCCCCCCCCCTCCTCATCCCTCCCTTAATCATTTACTTTCCCGGATGCCTTTTCCCTTCTTCCCTGCCCTTCTTTCCGCCGCCGCTTAGTGCGGACTCTGGATACATCCGTCGAACAACTGTGCAGTGACCGACTGTTTTTGTCTCTTTTTTTCCCTCCTTTTTTGTCTTTGCAGCGCGTAGTATTTTTCCATGTCCAGAGACACTTTCTAGGTTACGGAGATGCTTGTCCAAGAAGGTCACCCCGACAAAACCTTCAACACCTTGAAGAATGGCACGGTGATCGGAGATACGTATCATCCCAATGCACAACATCCCCATGCTCATTGCCCGAGCCCGTTGTGCGGGAGCAACGTTTGCTAAGACGCGCAGCTGTCAGTGATGAAGCCATTCCTGATTCTCACTACTGTCGCTGGGGTGACGGCCGGCCTCCTAGACCCATCACCAACCTCCAGGTCCCTTGCTGCACGCGGTGCCCCTAACACTACCTCCACCACCTACGGAAATGACCAAGCCGAATCCAGGACCCAACTGGGAGATGGTCTAACAGGCCCGACAGCAGCAAGCCCCACCGGAAATATCATCGGTGTCTCCCGTGGAGAGGGACGGGCACAAACTTTCGCCACGGCAGTATCGACAACAAGGACAGCTAGCAACTACAGCGTCTTCCAAGGGCGACCTTGGGAGGCACGACCTCCTATGATGGCGACGACGGCGTCGCTCACTTCGCCTCAACCGACCGGCGGCATCGCCACAATAAGCCGCGGGAGCTCGAAGCCCTTTACTACCGCTCCGTACGTCTTTGAGGTGACGGTGGTTCAGATCGGCGGCTCCCTCACCAGGGTCGTCACCAGGACTAGGCCCAGCAACCACAGCCACCAGAACCGTCACGGTCGGGCCTGTCAAGACATGGGAGAAGCCGAGACTGGACGAGTGCTTCAACCACTGGAGGTTCTGCCGGTCCGACTGCGTCGTAGTGGGATGGATGAGCTTCTTTATCCCATGTGGCATGTTTCCGCCTCTCCCCTTCCTCTTTCTCTCCTCTTTCCCTGGAAAGCTGGTTTAACAAAACATTATTTGGGTGAACAGGAATCTGCCTCTCCCGCTGCCACAACGATGGAGCTTACGGGCCCACGACGTAGCACTGAGGGTAACTCCTTCATAAAGCCAAATTTCTCCACATAATGTCTCGGGGCCATAGGGTGGGGCCGCTGTCGCGGGCGCCACGCAACCTTTGCTGCCACCGCTGCCGCCGCCGAAGCCGGCCACGAAAGGGCATTCGGCTGCGATGGGAAGGAGGACGGGGATTGTAAAACGAAGCCGAGCTAGCAACCACATAGTGGGGAGTTGTTACAGCTAATCGCCCCAACGGGTCCGCAACGCGTGCTGGTTGACGTTCGTCTCCACGCGCTTTTGCGGCCATTTTTTCTTTTTTTTTTCCCTCCCCGTCTGGGTGAGCCAACAGGCCGGGCTGGGCCAGCCCTGAATCAATGCCCGGGGCCCCCCCTGTCACCCTTGATGTTTCCATGTAGACGTTAGCGCTGCAGTCAATCAAAAGCCGAGCAGAGATGCGACTCCTCGATCTCAGCTGCATGCCTGCAGCTGGTCCCCTGCTTCCCAAAACTTTAAAGGCTTGCGTTATTTTCCTCTAGCAAGGCTTCCGCGTCGAATTGATTGAAGCGCCTCGAATGTCCATGGGGTGACCTGTCCCGAAACCGTGGGCGTGGGCTCAAAATATCGACAGGTAAAAGGGTGCATCACGCGGACCGGAGATTGCACCCAAAAGAAGAGCATCAATGGGAGCATCAACAGCCAAGAGGGAGACACCCGCAGCATAACAGCGATTCTTATCAGTGTACCTGAATCCTGGGCTGCTGCCCGTTCCTGGATTCGGCCGATCGATCGGCTTCGGTCCAGCAACCCTGGGCCCGGGGGAATGTTACGGGCGTATTGGTACCTGAGTGGCGAGAATGATCGAGGCTCGCGCTGTGACTTTTCGGGCCGCGAGGACCTCATGGGGCTGGAAGTTGAAACCTGGCCTCGCTTCCAGATCCTCTCCCCAGCGGTGGAGAAGTGCGTTGCCATGCCCTGTGGCAAAGCAAGAAGAGAGCATATCGGCGTAAAAAAAGGCTTGGGTTGTCGAAGCTCTGCCACGGCTAGGCTTGTCGCCGCGAATAGAAAGAAGCACAAAACAGCCCGAAATGGGGGCCCATGGCCCTCTTGGCCCTTGATAGTGGTTCCCCACGCGCATGCGGCTTGAACAAATGCCGGGAAAGGAAAGTTTCAAGCTCCAATGAGGAGAGATGTGATGGTCCCCAAGTCCAGCTGCCCTGTGCAGAAACACCATGCGGCTGCACAAGAGAAACGAGACGGGAGGAACAAAACCTCCTCCAAGTCCAAGACCGTCACAAGGCGAGTGGAGAGGACCCTTGATATGTGGGGTAGCCAGAGCAGACACCCCGGTTAGGCAAGTCTCAGCGCATGATGTTTCCCAATATAGACGCCCTGTGCGCCTGGCGGTCGAGTCAGGAACGACGTCCCTCGCTCCGGCTCGGCAGCGCCAGACCCCGGGCGAGCAGACTTCTGGAGCCGCGCTTGCACGCGTTTAACTGGATTAAACGGGGGTCCGGGCAGGGCGGATCAAGACTGCTTGTCCAAAAAAAGGGGTAGACAAGAGTTCGGATGGCCGAAAGCCACGTTTAAGCGATCAAGCGATCAAGCGATCAAGCATTCAAGCAACAAGCCAGTCCAGGAAGGGAAGCATTTTGTTTGAAACGTTTCTTCTTGGCCGTTTTTTTTGTTCTGCCGCTCGATGTCGACGCCCTATTGATAGCCTTGCACCCCTGTCGGCCGCTCAAGGTCTTGTTGCGCACGCACGTTCAACGACGTCGCAGTGCCGCCCTGAGCACCCCTCATCAGGGGCACCGCGGGTAGAGTGGCCGACAGGGCGGAACCCGATGTCAGGGGCACACGAGGGACGCGATGCTGCAGTGTCATTCTTGGCGTTGCATTCTCCTGCAATTTACTTAAGAGTCAGGATGGTCTGACTTGCAGATTCAACACGTCCTCCTCTATCCTCATCCATCGGGATATCGTCCTTTAGTCTACTTTCCTTCAGTCTTCTTTCCTTCTGTCTATTTCATTCTGTCTATTTCCTTCTGTCTACTTTCTTCTGTCTTCTTTTATCTTCGGACCACCTCATCCCCTCGCTCTCGCCTCGTATCCCTTGAGAATTTTCCATATATATCACCGTCAAAATGTCTGCCTTCAAGACTTTCCTCGTCTCCTCCCTCACCATCGGTGCCGGCCTGTGCACCCCGGTTCCCCAGGACGCCGCCACCCAGACCAACCGCCTCGCCTCCCGGGCCATCAAGGCTCCCGCGGGCTTCACCAAGGTCCTCTTCCAGGACGACTTCTCGACCGCCAAGGCGGGCGGCCAGCCCGACAGGGCCAAGTGGACGTACGACCTCGGCAAGGGGTACCCCGGCGGCGCAACCAACTGGGGCACGGGCGAGATCCAGACCTACACCGACGCCAAGGAGAACATCGCCTTCGTCGACGGGGCGCTGCGCATCACGCCCATCAAGAAGGGCGAGACCTGGACCTCGGCCCGCATCGAGACCACAAAGTCGCAGGACTTCACGTGCGCGCCCGGCAAGAAGCTCAGGATCGAGGCCGAGATCAAGCTGCCTAGCTCGGACCCGGCCACGCAGATGGGTATCTGGCCGGCCTTCTGGTCCATGGGGTCGGCCTTCCGCGACAATGTGACGTCGTGGCCGGCCATCGGCGAGATCGACGTGCTCGAGGTCTCCAACGGCTCGCCCAAGGTCTTCCACACGGCCCACTGCGGCGTCGTCAACGGCGGGCCCTGCAACGAGAAGAACGGCAAGGGCGGCGACGCGGCCTTCCCGCGCGGCCGCTGGGTCAAGCTGGCCGTCGACGTCGACCGCACCAACAAGGGCGGCGACTTCAAGGGCGAGAAGCTCGTGTGGTCCGTCGACGGCAAGCCCACCTTCACCCTGACGGGCCAGCAGATCGGCGACGCGAAGGCCTGGGCGCCCCTGACCAGCACCCCCAAGATGATCCTGCTCAACGTCGCCGTCGGCGGCGAGTTCCCCAACGCAAAGGCCGGCAACAAGGCCACCCCCGACGCCAAGACGGTCGGCGGCCCCCAGAGCGCCATGGACGTCAAGTATATCGCCGTCTACAGCTCCTAGGTGGTCTAGACTGCAGCTGCGTCTTCACTTCCCGCGGCCAGAGGCTTGCTCGACTTCGGCTCGAAGTCTTTTCTTCGATTCTCCGATACCCCCTTTTTTGATGGCTGAGGAAGCCTGGTGTTTGTTTTGGATTTTCTCTTCTTGCTGTTATATACTGTGTTTTATGTTTTTATTTGCTTACTTTTTTTGTGCCACGTTTTTGCGGAGGTGGTCTTTTGCATAGCATCGGGGCGTTGCATATGTTAGATCTCGCACGTTTGTGTCTGGGATCAGAGACTCTTGTATATAGCCCATCAACAAGCTACTCTGGTAACTTGTTTTACATACTCCAAACATACGCGCATCGCGCTTTTGGATACCCAGCCCTGTGCCATGCTCGTGATAAATCACTCCTCCAGTACTGTGTCGCAGCCCTGCTCCTCGCCTAATTGCGAATCCTAGCGCCTATAAACGCCTCGATCGCCTCCTGAGCCTGCCTGTGCTGCACGGAGCACTGGGTGCCAGACGTTCATCCGGATGCCACTTGGGAAGTGGCAGAAGTTGCACGGCAGCTCGGACAGGGCCTGCGGGACGCCCCGCGCCCTCTGTCAAGGTGTGCCGACGCGCTGCACAACCAGGGTAGGTCCGGATTATAACGACGATGACAGACTTGTCGGCGGCGGTCACAGTGGTGAGCCTGCTACTGTATACCTAGAACCTGTGACTGCCTCGAGGATTTTGTGGCGCATTTCCGCACGCGTGTCGGCTTCGCCAAGTCGGGCGCCGGCAGCTGCACTTATATCAAGCTTGAGCAAAAGGAGATCTTTACCTGTATTTGTTCAAGCTCGATTTGGTTCTGTCCACCGGGCCCGGTTTTTGCTGACCCGCCAAGGTTGCTACCACATCGCCGAGTCCATGCCGCTCCGGACATCGACGATGGGGATCACCAGCACAAGATGGCCCCTCGCTGCGGCGCCGCGGCGGCTCGGCGGCGAAGAACTCGTTTGATGTCAAGGTGCGTGCAAGTAATGATAAAGAATGCATTATACCGTCAAAAGCAAACTTCGAACAACAGATTATCGGACCGCGTCTCGTTCGCGTTCCAATCAATGTCGAAGCAGGAAAAAGGCGTAGCGCCGAGATCCGATCAGCACAATTTGAGCCTAGCCCCACGCCCAAGGCGCTGATTGTAGCCCCAGCCAGTAAGCTGCGTTCCCGTCACCCTAATTTGGCCTGTGGTGGGTCGAGAGCCTCCAAAATCTGACGCCGAGATCCCCTGTGAGCACAGCCTTCCACTTGATCTTCTTCCTCCCTTTTTAGGCGTGTGATCTCTCAGCAAAGGAAGGGAACAACCACTGGCACTGGCAGATGGCCAGTCGACGGCTGTGGTCCGGCTGGAATCGCATCCTTGCATTCGATCAAATGTCCGCGCATTCAGTTCTGCATGCCGCAGTTGGCCCCAAAGGATGGCTCGCGGGTCCTCTGCCAGGCCAAGCCGTGACGTGAGAAAGTCTTGGGTTGCACAACAGATCCTTCTCCAAGCCATGAGCGGCTACGGTGGACATCCAAACTGGGTGACATCGCCCGCCCGCATCTGCAGGCTCGTCCCAATCCCGAAAGGACTGCGCGGTGGGGTAGCTCCCCCTGATCCTTCCATTCTTCTTAAAGACGAAAGGATTCCCAGGCGCAGTCGTCAAGAGATGATCGCCTGTCCTAGCCACTGTGCTTCCCTTCTTCCAGCACAACGCATCTTCGTGCTCGGCGCCACATACGGCAGAGTGAGTCTCTCTGCGGCAAGGAAGACGATTAGGCAAGAGCTGTCCTTGAACCTGCGGTTCGGCGTTTTCACAGAGCCGTCCGCCCTCCATGAGCAACGCCGGCACTGCGCCGCAGCTGGCGGCCGACGATGGCCTCCAGGTCGCGCACCCAATGTCGACAGAACACGAAAAGATGCCCGCAACCGGATACCAGAGTCCGATATCCCACTACGCCCACACACCCACCACCAAAATGAGCGTATATGCTGCCACCCAGGGCGGTACTATGTCGCCACCGCCACCACCGAGCAGCTACCCAGAATCCCACGCACACGAGAGGTCGCCGAACGAGCGGCGGCAGAGGCCGGTCCCATGGGGGCTGAATCCATGGCTATTCGCTGCCATTGCCGCCTTGCTCGGCATGCTGATTAGCGGGGCCGTAGTCGGCGGCGTCATGGGATCCATGTTGGCCAACAAAAGCCAGAGGTAAGGGGGGAAGGAAAAAAAGGAGGCAGCCCCCATAAGCATATACTGCTTATGCCTGCGAACGCACGAAACATAGCCACTAACCCAGCGTCCGGGCAGCAGCGCTCTTGCCCCAGCAACAGGGCCACCAGATCCTGCCTCAACAACATCAGGCGGCCAGCCACCGCCGCCAACCTCAACCGGCTCAAGGACCAGCTCGGCGCCCACGACGGGCCCCTCGCCCGAGGCCCCGCTCAACAACTACCGCGCCGCGCCGCCGCGCGAAGTCGAGAAGCTCGCGCTGGACTGCCCGCGCCTGGACAAGGCGACCGTCAGCGTCTTCGCCGCCGCGCGCTTCTCGCTCGAGTGCGGGCGCGACTCGCAGGGCGCCGGGCGCGAGGCCGCGGGCGCCCTGTCCGTCATCGTCGCGCACTGGGCCTACTCGCTCGACGGCTGCCTCGACTCGTGCGCCAGCATGAACGCGCGCTCCGCCGCCGCGCGGAGGGACCTGCGCTGCCGCCTCGTCGTCTTCCAGGCCCGCATGCAGGCGACCGTCGGCAACGGCGGCAACTGCTTCCTCAAGAACGCGACCAGGGCGGTCGGGAACAACGGCATCGCCAACGGGAACGCCATCACGGGGAGTTTGGTCACGTCGTGAAAGCACCTGGGCTGTTAGGATATACTTTTTAACCACGCATTCGCATCCGCTTGCCTCGGCCTTGGGATCGCCAGGAGGTATAGGCCTTGCGGCCAGTTTGACCCTCGTCTACTAGGCCACGCCACTCACTCCCACCAATTAATTACGCTTGCCAGACTTGGCCGCCCCCAGTGCCCACCGGCCTTGCTAGGTATCCCCTAGGAAAGCAAAATCGCCACCCTGCGCGAAACACCACATTGTTCGGCAGTCAATATCAGCGACTTTAGGCATACTATAGAGCAGCATTGGGTTAGCACCGTATTTGAGGGTAAATACTCCCAGGGGTATCGCCACAACCGGGCGCTGCGGGTAGACCCAGACCCCAAGTGCCTACCTACCTTGCTCTTGTCGGGGTCGTTGGGCTGGCAGTTATGGCCAACCCTGGTGCCGGTCCACATCCTGCAGTGTGCACACTGGATCAGACCGCCCGTGGAGCCGCCGTTACCGGAGACGTTGCTGCCGGCGCTAGCGGTGCTCGAGCCCGACGACGACGAGTACCTGCCGGTGCTCGAGCCGGAGGAGGACTTGGAAGTCTCGGACATGGTTGATGGCTTATTGGCCTTTGTTCTTTATTCTGGGGCGCTTGTAGGTTGTCTACAGGTTGGTATCCTGGAGTGCATACCGAGGAAACCGCTCTAGATCGTGAAATGTTTCCGTGTTTATAAGGGCTATGGTTGCGATACGGTCACTTCGCAGCAGCCGCCGTGGCAGCACCGCAGCATGGTCGAGGTCACCACCGCGAGCACCAACTTGCCGACTCACTGTCAAAATAGTTACACCCGCATTGTGCGACAGACGAAATACCCGTGAGCACGCGTTCGACCGTGACAAGAGCCCACCCAAGCATACAATCATCGGGCCAATATGAAAACGTTTTGCTTCAGCCAAAGACCAATCATGCTAACTAAGAACGCTGCTCAACAGAGTTGACTAGACACTGATCCTCCACTTGAGCAGTTCTGCTCAGCTCCAGCAGCCACTTGCTATCCGGGCTACCCGTTCACGAAGAAGGAATGACAGCCAGCTTGACCTCCATGCACGGCCTCGCAGGGGTCCAGGCTATTTTGTGCATCAGAAACAACCCAACGGGTCAGTCCACCTCCCATCGGGGCGTTTAAACAGACGAGCGGGCGGGGTGGCAGAAGAAGCTTACCTGGGTTTCCGGGCGGGGAGTAGCGGAACTCGTGTCGCTCGCCAGACGCCGTCCGGACGCAAATGTGACCGCCGGGAAGGGACGCGCGCGCCCTGAACGCCAGCTCGGTCTGGAGCTCGTCCGTGTCTGGGTTGCAGCCGTAGACGACGTCGTACACGGCCCGCGGATCACCCCGCTCCGTCATGAACATCTTGGTCGTGTTGTCCGCCAGCTCATACTTTTTTTTTGTCGTTGTGTCGCTACCTGTTAGCGGCGGAGCAGCCCATGGCAAAAGATCAGGACGCGGCGCAAGGTTCACTCACCTCTCCGTTGATCACCGCTCGGATGACGGGGGTGACCGTGGCCTTGGTCAGGACGCCGTTGACGAGCGTCAGGTCGCTGGCCGGGGCGCCGGCCGGGGCGAGGTACAGGTGCTGGTCGCCGCCGCCCGCGGACCAGAGGTTCATGAGCCGGTTGTGCACCTCGGGGAAGGCCGGGTTCTGCACCTGGACCGCGAACCCCTGGGTGATGTTGTTGGGGAGCGGCACGGCGGGGATGGTGCAGGCCGCGGCCATGGATGCTGCCGCCGCCGCCGTCAAGAGTGTCGAGGTCGTCGTCACGCGAACCATGATGAGGGCTGCACGGTCAGGTAGGGAAGTGACAGAGATATGTCCTGAGCAGCCAGGACACAGACATCACCGAACGAACGACGACTCAGAGAGGAAAAAGGTGAGCTATATACCAAGTCCCTCTCGGCCAATGTTTCCAACAATAGCCATCCAGCTGCCTCACTGAACGTACGTGACGGGGCCCTGCCAAGCCGATTAATACGAATCAGCCCTAGGTGGGCAGCCAACAGATCGACGCTGCAGCGGCTCGCAGTCCATTTCCCCGCCGAAAAAGGCCGCCAATCAGGGGTGTCGGACGGCCGCGTCCGTACGATCACTGCTAATGCCAAGGTCGTTCCGCCCCAGCCATGTCACAAGCGGGCCAGCTACGGTGGAGATGAGATCGCCAAGGTCTGGTAGCATTGCAGCATGGGGTGCTTTGGTGAGGGGTGGGCGGGTTCGGACCATCTCGGTCATTGGGCGTGCACCCTCCCTTTTGGGAGTTCAGCCTGCGCCGGATAGGTCACGGGGATGGCGTCTGTCAACCACAGCTGAGTCGCTTAGAAAATATTGGCTGTTAGGTTACAATCATGGAGTGTGTCGGTTCTTGCCCGCTGTTAGACGGCCCTTGTCACCGCCGGTGGCATATGGGAACCAAAAAGACGTAGGAGGGAGGCGAGTTGAAATGCAGGCGAATTAAAGCAGAAAATACATGGCATTTGCGCCCTCACTTTCGCCGCGTCACCTGCGCAAGCCAGACCTCGATGGAAAAGCCGCCCTACGCGGTAGCCTAGATAATCAGCGCGAGAGGTGGTGACAGGGCTGGCGCAAAGCTTGGAGAATGAAAAGCAACCAAACAACCCCAAATCCCGACAAGGCTTTCAACGTGTGCGCAGGCCTGCCTGCCACCTTTTCCCACCAGACCCAGCTCTCTTGCAATTTCCGTGTGTTTTGCCATGTACTCACGCGGCCGCCTGTCCATTGCGCAAACTCTCATTAGCAGCTGGTTCAGCATTCCGGCATCGGCGGGGGGTATACGAGCGGACGGGCAGGTCATCGTTATCGTCGACGAAGCTCCTCCGCCTCCGGCGGCAAGCCCGGCGCTCCGCCAGCACGTAGGGCTCCGCTTCTGCGGAGGGGGATCCGGGGCGGCTTACTTTGAAGAGGTCGTTGAGCCGGGCGGCGGACGCCTTGCGAGAGTTACCGAGCCTCCCGGAGACGGAGAGGTACCTCTTCTGCTGGCGGTCGCCCGCGCCGCCGTCGCCCGACTCGCCGTTGGTGAGCTTGTGCCTGAGAGCGTCGAGCACGAGGACGGCGACTTCCTTTGCGCTTCTCAGGGCGATGGGGCCGAGCCGCTGGGCGGTCGTCTTCATGAAGTCGATGGCGCCCTCCTCCGGCAGCCCGTGCTCGTCGGCGACGTCGGGGCGGAGCCTGAGCCCGCGCAGTTCAGACTTGTTGAGAGACGAAAGGGCCTGCAAGGAGGCGTCGGCAACCATGGCCCGGTTGAGAACCATGCAGGTGGCGTTGTGGTTGAGCTGGCCGGCAGGATACGCGAACGGCTCTGAGCCCCCAAGCTTACTGGCAAGATGATCCATGAGCATTTTGCCTGCATTCTGGATCACGGACTTGGCGGCCTTCTTGACAAAGGGCTTTGCGATCTTCATTCCTCGGCTAATCAAGGGGCCAAGCGCGCTGATGAACCCCTCCTCGCCAGGCACAGGAAGCGTGGGTGTCATGAGGCATTCGTACAGATCCCGGCCCTCGTGGTAGTCAGGGGCGGACTCGGTGTCATCCCTCAAGTGAAGCCGTTGAAGGTCCTCGCCAGATTCGGTTTGGGGTTGAGGAGGGCGTCGTTCCGGTTCATGGCCTGGATGGTCAGCTCGGCCACGTGCTTTGAGAGCACGGGGCTGAGTTGAGTCGCGAGCATGTTGATGTCTGGGAGGCCATCCTTGCAGATGGCCTGGACGTGCTTGATCAGACGGTCCGACTCCGGACCGTGCTCCAGCGCCATGATGGTTTGGAGGGCGGCTTCGGCGAGGATTGCCCGATCGGCAGCCGCGTGGCCCGCAGATTTGTCCATGGATTTGTCCTCCATGCTCTCGCTGAACAGCGACCCCAGCAGGGAGCCGACGACGACGCCAATCATGCCTCCAATTGGCCCTCCGACCACTTCGCCAGCAATCGGAAGCGCGGTTGGCAGCACACCAGCGACGCCTTTGATGACGGCCTTTATGCTATCCCCCTGGTTGGCGTTGCCGGCTCCGTTCGAATGCCCACTGTCCCCGTTGGCACCACCCCTATGTGCATCGCCTCCATTCGATGCAGTCTGGGTAAGCGGGACAATGATAGCCTTGCCGTTCTGAGTATCCAGCTTCTCGCCGAACACCTCGATGAAGGCTTCGTAGTCGTTGCCGTACTTGCCACCAATGGAGTTTCCCGAGTTGTCCTCGGTGCCGCCGCCACCGTAGCAGTGCGTGCCGATCACCACCACTTTGCCGCTGCGGCGGATGATGGGGGCCCCCGATTGTCCTGCGATGACCGAAACCATTAGCAAAGTTTTTTCTTATTTTTTTTTACCAAAGCCTTTGGATCTGGACGTGGCATATGGAGCACTCACCACCAAAAGTGGACAGCCGATACTCGATCATGTGCTGGGGGTCCGTCGCGATGTTGTAGTCGGTGGGCGCGAACTGCTCGTACATCTCGGCGCCATTCTCGCCCTCGAGACTCTTGTCTCCGGGATATCCCACAACGCCGAGCGGAACCTCGTTGCCCGACACGGGCGTGTTGACGAACGTGAACAGGTTCAGCTTCCCGATGAATGCCCTGTCAACCTGGATGAAGGCGACGTCCTTAGTGCGAGTCCGCGAGGCGGTGTTGTCGACCCATTCAGAGGTGGTGGCCACCTTGATCGCGGACCGGCACTGCACAGCCGGCACGCGGCCCGAGTCGTGGTCGCTCGACTCGACGGGAATCGAGTCACGGCCGTGGTAGCCAACATAGCACCTGATTTCCTGCGCCTCCTTGAGATCGCGGCTCCAGTCGTAGACGACGTGGCCGGCGGTCACGACAAGGTCAGGCCGAATCAGCCAGCCGGACGCCATCATCCAGATGGGCGCACCGTTGCCCACTTTGCTGAAGCGAGCCTGGATCTTGATGACAGCTAGCGAGATTTGTTTGTCAGTACGGGGATTGTAACAACGGAGTACTCCAGTTGGCTTGTATTCAGTACATACACCGGTACGGGCCTCCATCCGCGTAGTCTTCGGTGAAGACGCGCATACGGCCGTCAGTGCCGAGGACAGACTCCCCGGGATCTCCACCACCGGTGTGCTCGAGGGAATACTTGTCCTGACCAGGGACGTCCATGCTCTCCACGGCCCCAGCCCTGGAGAGCGTCCAGACAGCGGCTTTGGCCATTTTCAATGCAGGGAGGACTGGACAGGCAGGGATAAAGGAGCAAGAACTCAGAGTAGTAAAGGAGGTGGGAGCGGAGGGCGAGTGGGAGGGCAGTCAACGAAAGGGCGTGAGGAGATAACAAGGTGGACAAGCCAATACAATGAGTTTTGTGAGATTGTCGGGCTGGAGGTAAGCTTGAAGAGCTCTCTGATGTGATACTAACTGCAGCAGGACCGCCCTCACAAACGATGAAGGCACCGCCTGGTTTATATACCGTTCGAACATGGCATGCTGTGAACTTCTTTCTGTCTCCCCGCTGTGTTATTACAGTCCAGGTCTTCTCACCCAAGCTTCCTCCCCGCCACAGTTGTGCCCCTCCAGGCAAGGGTTGACGGCACGCTACACCGCTTCATTACCAGACGCGCCAGACTCAGGCCAGCCACTTTCCTACCGGTTTCCGTGCAACTATTCCCATTCCTCTCACTTACCAGGGGAGGCGGACTTAAGCCAGCCACCTTCCTCTCAGTTTTTGTGCAGCTATTCCCATTCCACAGAGCAGCTGAATGTTCAATAATCTTGGGAGCCTGGTCTAGATGAGTCCTTTCGACGCTACCCCCGGTTCTCTATGATACCAACAGGGGTTCCAACAAGACCGGCTCGTTCTGTTCTCTGATTGCCCAGAGGAGTTACGTAAGTCTGTCGATTGAATGGGTCTATTCCTTCGAAAAAAGGCCTGGCCAGCTGGCCGAGACCGGTCAGCAGCCGTGGCTGCAGCAAACCCCTTGGCTGTCAACAACAAAGTGGCTAGCCTTTTCCAATATTCGCCATATTCCCTCCTCCACGCCGCGCTTTGGGGCGAGCTGGACCTGCACGCGGCCCCCGTCAATGGTCTGTGTCACAGGAAGCTCAGCTGTCCTGGCTTGAGGCGGGATGTGCCCGGAAGTTTCGGCAGGATGCGCCCGTGAAGATCGACAGTGCTGGGCTGCATGTCGGCAGCCGAACTTTGGCCCTAGCGTGGGTATTTCGAGTTAGATCGGGGCGCCCCGGGCCGCGGGTAGTCCGTTCAAGACTAGCCTCAGCGGCCGCAAGCCGCACTTGCAGGACCAGCGCCCCGGTCCGACCAATCGCAGCACCCATCCTCGCCATCACCTTTCCCAGCCTCAGTGCTCAGGCCTCCTCCGCGCGGGCGTTTGTGTAAATCATTAGCGAGCCCGACGCACAACCCAACCAATCGCGCCACTCGCCGCTCTCGCGAATATCAAACGTAAACTGAGACTAAGCAGAAAGGAGGAAGCCGAGAGAGACTCGCCACTAGTTCTTGTTATTGACGGTAATGTTGAAGGGTAGACCAGGCTCGATGTCAGGGGCCACACGGGTCGTCTGGGGCAACTCCAGCCCGACCCGAGAGGCGAGCGCGTAGGACCAGTCACCGCAGCCACCCCGGAAAAAGCAGCAGCCGCAGCAGCAGAGAGAGACCAGGAGAATGGTGCCAAAGACCGAGGCGAGGACTGTGACGATGACGAAATTCTGGCGATCCTGCTCCCTGCCACCTCCGTCACTGCCCGGAAGCGCGGTTGCCGAGATTGAGGGCGGTGGAGTCACGGTGGTGGTTGCCGTCACCGGAGCTTCAGCTGTTGTTGGCAGCTGCGAGACCGCTGTGGTGACCAAGGTCACCAAGGATGTCATTGTGATTGGCGGTGGAGAGCTGGCAGCCGATGACGTCAACGTAATCTCTGTAGACCTCGTGGGTGAGGTACTAGAACTTGTGGAAATCTCTGTAGAGCTTGTAGACGACGAAGGGGTAGCGGGCGACAAGGAAGAGACAGTGGACGACTCAATGGAGCTGCTCGAAGACTTTGCAGAGCTGGTTGACGATGCTGTAGAGCTACTGATTGATGTCATTGTGGAACTAGTGGCAGGGGCAGAGCTATGATTGGACGGGTTGCGGAACTCCTCAATATCGTCAAACTCGATGAACCTGGCCTCGACGCCAGTCGAGTTGAGGCAACTCGCGGGGACTTCCGCCCGGGGCAAGTTCTCTTTGAAATACACCATGGCGCATTGGTACTGGTAGCGGCCTTCCTTTGAGAGCTGGTAGACGGAAAAAGTAGACTCGGCGTCATCAGAGAAGGAGCCTAGCAGCTTGCTAGTGTCCGGGAGCCAGGGGATGCACAGAGAGCCGGCGCCAGTCTGCCATATGTACTTCAGCGTCGCCAGGTCCTTGTCGCCCTCGCGCGGAATGCGCGCATGGCCCAGACGCACTCGTTCAGGTCGGTGGTGACGGAAAACGGGGATCCTGCTCGCGGATAGCCGGAGAAGGCCCCGAGGAGGCTACCCCCGCCGCATGGCGGGTAGGCGCCGCTTTCCTGGCTAAGACTCCCGTCTGTCTTGCGAATGTATGCCGGCTCTGGAAGGCTCAGGTGAAAGGCAGCGGTCACACCGAGAAGCAAGCTGATCGAGGGGCATTTCATGGTGATGCGATGAATTGGATGCCTTGGGACTCGGCGTCGCGCTCTGAGTGAGGAAAAGGGGAAGTGGGAGGGTGAAGAGGGAAGAACGGAGCGAGAGCCTCGTTGGAACGGTTGCACAAGAATTATATGTAGACGGAGGAGAGTGGTATGCGGACTCGGTCACTCAGGAGCGGTCACGGGGACGGGGTGATTCGGGCAGGAGGCACCGCAACAGTTGGAAAGAGAGGACAAGAAATCTGGAAAGTCAATGAACGACGAGATATGCAGGAGCAGGGAAAAATAGAGGAGTTGGGATTAGGCCAATCAAAGTCTATCCGATGCTCCACTGCGTGACACCATCCCCTGGCGCCGGAGCACCCGGACGGCCGCCGCGTGCGCCTGATAGACAGACTAGAGGGGGCAGAGGCCGAGAAGAGATGCTGAGAAGCCTACCTCAAGAGGGAAGTTTTGATAATAAAAGACGCTCCTCCAGTCAGCTCATCCCGGCGCGACCGCGATGCTCCGGTGCCCGAGGACGGGCGCGATGTGCCGGATCCTGGTGTGTTAACCTGATCGACTTCACCGACGTGACTGTGCTACGCTTAACAAGGTGTGACAGTATGGGTGTTGTGATTGCTTTGCCCGAGAGCCTAGCATACAAATCCATCCTTCAATTCAACATGGCGCAAACATATACTGTTGTTAATTATTACTCAAGAACGAGTACAAAAAGGGCCGCCACACAATCTCCCCCATTCAGCCATCATTATTGTCATCCGATTTTGCGATTATCGGCTTTGGCGACGAATTCATAAGAGGCCCCTGTTACTGATATTATTTGATCGGCTTCCCCAACCTACAAATGCCGGCGCCACCGACGCTCTACAAGGCCGGCGACCGGGTGACGGCCATCCTGGACGGCGACCGCATCATGTCGGACTACGAGATCGAAGGCGTCATCGCCGTCGACGAGGGCCCCGGCAGCGGTGGCCAGAGCGAATCGGTGCAAGTCTCCATCAGCAGGATGCGGCAACTCGACCCGCTCGGCCACCCGCTCGGCCAGTGGTTGGGCGCGAGCGGGCGGGTGAACGTCCGGAGAGAGACTGTGGCGCTTCTGCTGGATGGGCAGGGGACGCAAGCATGAAATCAGGGTCGCTCTGCTAATTTGGCGCTGCACCGCCTCTTCGCTCCTCCGGGGCCGCAGCGTCCGGACTTTGCTGATTTCAATATCTGGTTCTCTCTCTGGTGGTTTTCTCTGGCACTCTGCGCGTCGATGGAGCTAGACGGGGTCCTGGGCGCTTCCATGTTGACGGTTGGGGAGTGGGGACCGTGGCAGGGAGGGGGCCATGAGCAACAGCGTTCGGAGCGAGTCGGGAAAAGCGAAGAGGCTTGCAACTATACTTGTAAACGACTTCCCGGATTGGCAGCGAGGGGTGGGTATCAGGCAATGGCACCACATGGAGCTTGATGGCAGGGGGGAAAGGTAGAATTCTACTCTGAAAAGCAGCCGATATTTCCTGTTGAGGAATGCATCATGAACTGCGGCCGGACCTGGGTAATGTGACTCCTGAGGTCGGCTAAGAATGGGTACAGAAACACCGAAACAAACTGTGGCGGTGGAAAGGTGGAAAAAGCTGAAGGCTTGCGCCTAGGTAAAAAAAACAGATAGGAGATTCGTAAACAACACCGACGCCTACTGCGCCATAGACTCCCGAGTGTGACGAGACGGTATCCTCCAGCCGCTTAAGCCATGTGGGGCTGGTGCTGGAAGTCCATTTTGTTCTCCTGGTTCGTGGTCGGGTTGCTCTTCTCACGGCGGTAGACAATGATGGCGTAGATGAGCATGCCGATGAAGGTCAGGCTGGAAGCAGGGGCGCATTGGTTAGCACGCTGCTTGCGGATCCAAGAGTGGCGAGCGGAAGCAAGCTGGAGCATTGCTACTTACTAGACCAGGACGGCGATGACAATAGGGCCAGCGGTCCGGGTGCCCACCATGGAAAGGGCAAAGAGGACGGTCCAGATGACCTGAAAAGAATGGATCAGCTTATCGTCTTGTATGCGCGGTGACGGACGGCGCGAACGCAGAGAGGGAGAAAGAAAGAAAAAAGAAAGAAGAGAAAAAAAAACTTACGGTCTGGATAGAGTTGGAGACAAGGAAGAACTTGGGCGTGAGGGTGTGGCGGATACGCTTGACCAGGCAGACGAGGTCAAGGATCAGGCACAGCAGGATGATGATCATGTTGACGGCGGCGATGCCGATAATCGCGCCCGAGGTCACGCCGTTCTTCCTAAGGTCCTTCCAGCCGTCGCCAAGCTCGTCATGCTTGTTCTTGCGATCGGCATAGGCGAAGGCGAAGATGATGAGGGCCAGGAGGGCAATGTTGACGGCCATGACGAGGTCGCGGATCAGCCACAGCGGCACGAGGACCAGCTTGCGGAAGGGGGAGGTGTCCTGGCGGGGAGACATTATGGCGGTTTGGGGGGTTGGTGTAATACGAAAAGAACTATAGGAAATACAGTAAGAAAAGATAAGACAAAAAGGAAATACTCTTGCGTGGGAGGGCGAGAGCTGGAGTGGATGGGATCGTTGGGATGATGGAGCAGGAAAAGGACTGGAGTTGGCGAGGCAGGATGCGGCGTTTTAAATATCAAAGAATGCCGTCAGAGTCTGGAGGTGATCTAGACCGTCATGTCCCATTCATGGAAACGACCAACGGGGATGGGTCCCAGCTCCAGAAATAGCTGGCTGTGCTGGTTAAGGTTACCGCACGCGCATTGACAGGCCACCGCAGGGGGCGAAGGTTTACGACCAAGTGCGACGGGCACAACGGTGCACTGGCATTTGGCCCCACGCTGAGATGGCTTAATTCTTGGCTGGCCTCCACAGCCCAGGATGCGGGCGGCGCCACCCTTGGCGACCGCCCTACGACCTGAGTCGCGGGCCAACGAGCCAACCCAGCCGGGCAAGGACGACACAGATCTTGGCGGTCCTTGTGCGATCCTCTGGGGCCCCGGTGCGCACGATGCGGTTTTGATTTGATGACGAATCCCTCCCCAAAGCAGTGTTTGTTTGTTGGTTATCACAGTTATGTGACCATGAGCCCATAATTTGCTGTTTCTTTGGACACGCCGGGATGCAGGCGGCCCTGCTTGCATGTTGCAGGAGCAACTGGTAGGTAGCTGCCTGGACGCGGGAACCAACAACCACGCCAGCGAGTGCCTTGGATGGTTGAATGTGATATCGGCTCTGCAGCTCGAATCCTTTGGCTGCTTGGCGCCTCTCAAAGATGAGCGCGTGGAGTGTTGGCTCGAGAAGGAATCGCTGGCAATTTCGACTCGAGTCGAAACGTTTGAAGCGGAAGCGGAAGCGGTCAGATTAGGACCCTGGGATGGCACCTTAGGTCCACCAGGAAACAAAACGGGCCTGCAACGGTTCGCGGCAAGCACACATTGGCTGTGGCTGAGCCCCCCATTTCGGTGGCATGGTCACATAGTCCCGTCCAGGCACAGTCGAGCCAACAACTCGGGCCAAAACGCGGAAGGATCAAAAAGCAGCAAGGGCCCTTTTCTGGTTGGCCAGTCAAGTACGAGAGGCTGCGGCTCGCAAACCACCAACGGCCGCGATCTGCGTCTTGGCCAGGCACCGCAAGATGGGCTGCTGCGCGCTGATGTGGCACGACACTGATCCCGGTGGGGTGGCAGGGTGGGCGGCCACCTGATTGGCCCACCACACGAGCAGCTGAAAATTTGCCCAGCGTGTCGCGCTTGGGGTTCGACATCAAATCTCCCCCTCGCCAACAACCGACAGCGTCTCAATGCCATGAAGCCTGCCGACGAGGAGCGATTCGCAGCGCTGGTGCAATGGAACAGGGCGCACGGAGGCTTCCTCCACCCGGCGGTCGAGGTCTACAGCGATGAGCACACAGGCTTTTCCCTGCGGGTCCGGGAGGCCGCCGCCTCGGCTGCGCACTGCGCCCCGCGCTCCGCCTCGGACCCCAACCCCACGATCAGCCCGCCCGTCGCCACCCCCGGGCCCAGCCTTGGTTCCGAGCCGTCGCCACCGCCACAGGCCGTGGAGCCTGGGGGTGCCATTGTTGCCTGCCCGCTGTCCACCACCCTGTCGTACCTCAATGCCGTCGTCGGCGGCAGCCCGCTCCGGCACGACGACGGCGGGCCGGCATCAGGCCATGACGGGGTTGCCACCTCGCCGCCCGCCGCCGCCTTCCCGGAGGCCTTTGTGCGCACCACCCCGCCGCACGTGGTCGGCCGCTGCTTTCTGATCCAGCAGTACCTCCTCGGCCCGGCCTCGCACTGGCACGCCTACATCGCGACGCTGCCGCAGCCCGAGCGCCTCGCCTCATGGGCCCTGCCCGCCTTCTGGCCCGACGACGAGGCCGCCTTCCTGGCCGGCACCAACGCCGCCGCCGCCGCCGCCGAGATGCGCGCCAACGCTGCCGCCGAGGCCCGCCAGGCCCAGCGCGCCCTCGCCGACGCCGGCTACTCGGGCCACGACGAGTACACGGCCCTGCTGTACCGCTGGGCCTACTGCGTCTTCACCTCCCGCAGCTTCCGCCCGAGCCTCGTCGTGCCCGGCGCCGTCTGGGACGCGGGGCTGAAGGACCGGGCCGGGTGCGAGATGGACGACTTTTCGGTGCTGATGCCCCTGTTCGACATAGGGAACCACGACCCGCTCGCCAAGGTCGCGTGGGACGCCGACCCGGCGCCGGGCAAGTGCCGCCTCGTGGTCTCGGGCGACGCGCGATACGAGCCGGGCCAGCAGGTGTTCAACAACTACGGCCCCAAGACCAACAGCGAGCTGCTTGTGGCTTACAACTTTGTGTTGCCCGCCACGGAGGCAGTGCACAATGACTACGTGCACCTGCGGCTCAGGTCAGGCGCCCCACCAGGACAAACGGGCAGGGGTGGCGACAGTACCGGTGGGGAGAGCGACAAGGCCAAGCAGGCTCCACGCGACTTCCTCATCTCTCTTAGGCCCATGACGCATCCGAGCTCTGTCGTCGGCCGCAAGCGGCAATTCGTCTGCAACGGACCGGGACCCCATCCCGGCGTTGGCTCGGGCTTCTCCCACATCGAGGACGCGTTGCTGTGGGAGCTCTGTGCTTCTCACCTGGGCAGCCCGCAGGCGGCCACAGGCGAGAGCAACAGCCCAGGCACCGCGGCGGCGGCAGCAGCACCGGCCGCGCGCCTGGCCGCCGCCTTCTCGGAGCCCACCCCGCCCGAGTTCGAGGCGCTGGTCTCGGGCGTGCGCGGGCTGCTCATCGGCAAGCTGGGCGCAGACTACGAGCGTCTGCTGGAGGAGGAGCCCGAAAAGCTCGCGGCTATCAAGGAGACGCTGGCGAGGCGAGGCGGAGCGGTCGGCCACCCAGTCCTCCTCGGTGGCGGCCTCGCTGACGGCGAACCAGGCCCTCGCGCTCGCGTACCGGCTGCAGTGCGAGCAGGTGCTGAAGAACGCCATGACGTCGCTGGACCCCACCATTCGATTCGAGGCTGTCGAGGAGGAGGAGGGAGAGTAGAGGGGCTAGGTAGGAAAAATTCTTTGACGTTTGCTTTTTTTTACTCCTCGCTCTTGGCCGTTTGTCCCCGCCTTGGCGGCGATGAGTCAACTTCGGCTGGGGCGCTGTCTGGTGTTGGCTCCTTGCCGCCGTTTGCCCGCGCGTATCCCTAGCATTCCCGTCGCGTAGGCGCAGGGGGGAAAAGCAAACAAAGGGCATGCAAACAAACAGCCAGGCTTCCGTCCCTTCTTTGCCCCGTCCGTCGGAATGAGACCATCCTACTTCGGTCGGCCCTTCCCAATGTCAATCAAGGCGAACTCGATCATCCGATTTGGTGCAGAGGTTAGCATGTCAGGTTTTCAGCCATATCATGGATTCCTGAGGACACGGGTTCGAATCCCGTAGTCGGAAATCTCTTTCTTTTTCTTTTTTTTTTCTTTAAATCCTTTTTCCTTTTACTTGGTCCCAACGCTTCCCGTTATACCCTCCCACAACCTACCCTACCGACCTTTCCCATTGACGAGAGACACAGTGTGCGCTGCCCAAGTGTTCAGTACCGGCGTCTTCCGCCCTTTTACAACCCGATTTAGCACACCCCCGGACTCCGATCACGCAGGAGGCTGCTGGACGCTTTGCTAAAAATGGTTGTGCAATGCAGGCCGAAACAAATATCTACTGTGTGAATATTTACATCTGGAATAGGAGAAACGGCAATGCTAGCGAGTGATAGAATGCCACAGCAACCCTTTTTCTCTCCGCAACACGAGGTACTCAACCCAGCCACCCGGGACTCAACCGCCATCCTCCCTTACCATCGATCCACCTGCGCGAGCTCGTTGACCTGCCATCCCAAGCCAACCGAGGACACACCCCCAGGACAATACTGACGACTAGATGTACGTCTTGAGCAGGCTGTTGTAGTACTGGTAGCCCGTCCCGCTGGGCGGCTCCATGTTGTACATGTAGGTGCCCCACCAGGGCCCGGCGGCCCACCAGAGCGCGCCCATCCAGACGTCCGAGTTCTGCTTCAGGTGGTCGAGCATGCCCTTGACGGCGGCGCGGCAGTTGTCGTTGGCGCCGCCCGCGTACTCGCCGATGATGCCGACCTTGCCGTTCTGGCGCAGCCAGGCGGTGGCGCCGACGACGCGCTGCACGCCGATCTGGGCGCTGACGCAGGCCTCGGACGTGCCCGATGAGTCCGAGTCGAGGTACTGGTGCATCTCGTACACGAGCTTGTTGCTCGGGTCCGTGAGCGCCTTCATGTTGTCGTTGGTCACGTTCCAGCTCCACGCCCCCGACCACTGGTTGCCCTCGACGAAGATGTACTGCGACGTCGCGCCCGACGCGCGGATGCCGTTGATGGCCGCCTGGTTGAGCTGCAGCACCAGGTCCTGGGACATGGTGTGGTACCTGTTTGGTGGCGGTTGGTGTTAGTGCCGTGGGTAGGTAGCCACTAGGGGCGTTTTCGAGACGCCGCCACCAGCGTCACTCACTCGTTGTTTGTGTCAAACACGACCTTGGAGTTGCCCTTAAACTGCCCGGCCAGGTTGACCCAGAAGGTCCGGAAGGCCGACGTGTCGGTGATGCTGTGATTTTTTCCCAAGTCAGTCAGTCTCCTTCGCTCGCCCATCGGCTTATTTCGGCAGCATCCGTCTTACATGTTGCCGTAGTAGCGGCCGTAGTTGTGCGGGTCCAGCACGGCGTACGAGCCCTTGGACGTGATGTGGTTGATTACCGTCGTCAGGTTGCGGATGTAGCCGGCGTTGAAGGCGTTGGTCATCTGGGTCTCGGCCAGGCGCTCCATCGAGAAGCACACGCGGAACGTGTTGTATCCTTGGCTGATGAGGTTCTAAGGGCGGGCATCCAGCACTGGTTAGCAGACCACCACGCGGCAGTCGCAAGTCCCGCAAAGGCTCCGTCTTCGGGCGTTTATACTCACATCGATTGTCGAGGTGTCGGGGAAGATGTACTCGGTGCCCACCGACCCGGGAAGATCTTGTCGCCGAACGGCTCCGGCCTGGTTGGTGCCGAAGAAGGTGAACTTGCCGGTGCCACCTCCGGGATTACCACCTCCGGGGTTGCCGCCCCCGGGTTGCCGCCGCCGGGGTTGCCCGGGTTCGACGAGCCGGGCTGGCACTGGTGGTACCACTCGTTGACGACGACGCAGGTATAGCCCGAAACGCAGGTCGTGGGCCCGCTGTAGTTGTTGCCGCACTGCTGCCACGCGGCCTGCTGGGCGACGGCGGCGCCGGCGAGGGCGCCAAACACGAGGGAGGACCTCATCGTGGGCGCGGGAGATGGGGAGGGCTTGTTTGTCGTCTAAGACGGTTCGCTTCCCGCTGGCAGGCTGGGGTGTGGGGGTTGGGGGAGCAACGAGGGGAATGTGCTACAATCTTACCAGCGGCTTACTAGAGGCTTTAATGAAATAACCCAATTGCTCCTCCAGGGGAGTCAGGGGGATGGAAGCCGCCCGCGCGGCGCGTCGTGTTCACGCGGCCCTGGCACCCGCATGATGTAATGGGACGGCGGGAGAGGCGCCGTTACGGTCCTCCTCCTCCTCCCCCTATCAGCGGCGCACGAGTTCCCACGCCACTCCCATTGGGCTGCGACGCGCTGAAATGAGACGTGGGCACAAGGAGGAAAGGCGGCCGTGAAGTGCCTGTCCATTCAAACCCAAGCGTGGTCTGTCCCTGTTCGCCCGGCGCGGGGAGGCGCACGCACAGCCGGGTTCAGGGGCCGAGGAATGGAACGTCTGGGCCCGCGTTCCCCCGCGAGGAATACAATGGGGACGCAACGCCCAAGGGGGAAGCTTGTACTACCGCGTGGTTCGGCAGGGCATTCCCCAATCGAGGGTGCGGAGAAGACCAGGCTCGGATGGGCACGCTCCGAGGCTGCACCAGAGGTGGAGATGGGCGCCGTGGGATTGAGAAACAACCAGCCCAAAACCCGCCAATTGCGACGAAAGCACGCCGAGGCCCAGTGAGTTAGAGGCGTAAAATGCAAGGACCGCCAGGGGGACTGTGGCCGCCCCCGGTCCGGCACATCGGGCCCTCGAACGGGGGCCTCAGGGGACGGCGCTATTTCGGAACTATGCCTGTCACTATTGATGCTCAGTTACGCGGGCTCGAAAAGAAGTGTTTGTGAAACATCACATGTTCTAACCAAAGGCCACATGCAAAAGGCAAATGCGCAACTTCCCCGGCTCACGATCCCGCCCGCCGCCATCAGGAAGGCGGGTCGAAGACGACCCAGCTGCCGTCCCAGCCGTCGAACTTATCGACGATCAGCGACGCAGTCCGCTCCCAGGGGACCTTGAAGGCGCCGGAGTTGAACCTGGGCGAGTACACGGCCGGCTCGCCTCCATCTCGCCCGCTTTTACCGCCGCGTCGAGCTGCAGGCGCAGGTCGGCGAGCGCCTGCGCCGTCTGGTCCAGGATGACGCCCGTGCTGTCCCTGCCCGGCTTCCCCGTCTTGGCGTTGGGGCGGCCGTAGCCGAAGCTCGTGAAGACGCAGGCGATGGTGACGGCGGGGCTGCCGCCGTGCTGCTGCTGCTGGGCGTCGGCGGCCTGCGGCGGATCAGCAGGCAGCGGCCGGCGACGCCATCACGGGGGCCAGCGGTCGTCCGGGTGGGCCTTGGCGGCAGCGCAAAAGTCGGCGTAGACGCGGTGCGCGGCGGGAAAGGAGGCCGCCAGGGCGGCGGCCACGCCCGAGCCCCAGGCGCCCAGGCCGTTGGTGGCGTGCACGACCACGGCGCCGTCGGGGAGGTCGGCGATGGCCAGGCGTGTGTAGGAAAGCGCGAACTTGGCGGCGCGGGGCATGATCTGATCTTGATCTCGGGTCGCTGTGTCGTTTCTGGGGCGGTTGTCTGTGGAATGGAAGGCTGCGTCATTGCATCTCGCCAAGCTTGAGGAAACACGCCCACGTCTGCTGCAGGCTGCCCAGCTGCCTGGCCGCACGCCTGCCTGGCTCCTTTCTGCCTGGCTCCTTCCTGCCTGGGGAGCCCGCGGACTAGCGCAGCGTCATACAGTGCCAGTGACAGGCACCCACAATCATTGCGCACGGACGTGCCTCCTCCAAGCTCACGCCCAACTGAGATTCGGATGACAGGACGACAGCTTCACTAGCTTTTATCTCTCGTTCCTAAATCTTTGCCACCACAGGAGCCCAATGATCGAATGGGTATGGTCTAGCGCGCTGTAAAGTGTGACAGTACCGCGTGTCTGGGCTGATAGGCACCCCGACCAAAAAAAGTTGAGACTGCAATACAGTGGTCCCCCGTTATTCCCCTTCAATGCTCATCATTTAGCGATTTTTATCAACAATATCTTAAGCAAAACAACTAATTTCACGGAAGGGAAACCTTTTTATTATAAAACCCGATTGCGCATTTCCTAACCATTTCATTTTTGTTTATTTGGATTTTGTTTTTTTGTGTTGGTTGCAACTACATTGGGAGGAACTTTTTTGCAGTCTCAACTTTTTTTTGGTCGAGGTGATGGGGTAGGAACTTATTAGACCCAAAGTCAACTTCTGGGTGTTTCTATTCTTAATTTCCAACACATTCACTGGTATTCCATCACTTATAGCACTGGATAGAATACATCCTCCTCCTCCTCCTCCTCCTTTATACCATCAGCAATAAATCCACCCTCCTCCGTCCATGCACCGGGGATTTCAAATGGCCCCCGCCCCTGGCCAAGGCCGTTAGAAATAAAAAGGCCTTGTCTTTCAGGCGTCTCTTTGTCAGTGTTATCGTCAACTTCTTCTTCCTTGTCATTGGTTCTGCGTTTCTAAAAACATTCCCACGCCTATCCACCCGAATCGGGGTCCTTGGAGCAGATTTGAAAGACCAGATGTCTTGCGGCTGAGCAGTGTCCACAAGCGCTGCCAGCATGACGAAAAAGAGCCACGTCTGCGCCGCCGTCGACCCAGATATGAGTCCGATGGCCAGGGCTTCCGCCAGGACCAGCACTTGCCACCGATATGGCCATATCTGAGAACAGACAATCTGTGCCTCGGAAATGCACTGCTCGACAGGAGTGAAGTTCAAAAACGTCTCCCACGAGTCCGCGATCCCGCGGTAGCCACAACCCTCGGGAACTGTCGCCTTCTGGTGCAGCCGACGCAGCCACCTCGGCCGAAGCTTTCCGTCCCCGGCCCAGGGCTCCCTCTCACAGAAGGAGTGCCAACGCCGCTGCGCCTCCAGCAGGATGTTGACGTCGTCTACCTGGAAGTACTCCCTGTGATTCGTATTGCACGGGCAAGGCCGTTTATACCGGAAGCCGGCGAGCTCGGCGTGCACCAGCTTCTCGGCAAGGCGGTGCATCCGGATGGGCGGCAGGTGGGAGCCGGCCAGCTGCTCGACGCTGTCCCACTCGCAGTTCGACCGCACGGCCTTCTTGCGCGTTTCCGGCGCCTCGCTTATGCCGACCTTGTAGACGGGCCGGCTCTCGCCCGCCCTGGTCGCTTCGTAGATGTACAGCCGCTTCCTCTCCGAGTCCGCGTCCTTGGGGTTGGCTCCCTGCCGGAGTATCTCCGAGAGCCTGGCGTCGATGGAGGGCTCCGAAAGCTTGGGCTTGGGCTTTGCCGGCTCGCTGGCGCTCCTTTCCGGGAACTTAGGTCGGTGGTCCCCGGAGTTGCTGGCGGGAAGGTTGGGCGTCGACCTGATGTGAGGCGGGTTTCTGGAAGAGGGACAGGGGGTTTCTGGCGGCGTGATAAGGGGCTCAAGGCTGGACCGAGGGAAGTCTTGCCTCTCACCGTCATCGTCGACCTTTCGTGAGATATCATGACCCTCTCGTGGCCGCGTGGGCATCGAGACGGGGGTGGGCGGAAAGATTCTCATTGACGGGTCGGGACCGCTTGGGCTTGTCTTCAAACTTGTGGACTTGGCCTTGCCGCCTGCCTGCGTCAACCCTTGGCGAGGGTGAGGAGGCGGAGTTGTGGGAGCCATGGCAGCGATTTGGACGAAAGATAGGAAAAGCTTCAGGGGTAGGGTGTGGAAGTCGTGCAATGGCTTCCGGGGATCTAGGCTTGAGGAGAATAAGGCCATCGTATTAATATTTAAGTGGCCGTCAGATGTCAGATGTGATGATGGCAGCCTCGCTGACAATGCTCGCAGCCACGTCTTGATCTAAGAAAGCGGTGGCTGCCTCTCAGGCGCAAGGGTTCAAGCTCCGCTGCTTGGCCTAAAAAATCGGCCATACACTGTCTGCAGAGGATCTATTTTCAGATCTCTGAGCTGGTAGAAGACTGAATACGAGATGAAGCATTTGAAGGAGACTGCAGTCTTCGCGTTGGCGAAGACCGACGTAGTTTTATGTGATACCGTCTCCCACGCCAGCGATCGACCTGATTGGCCGAATCGACACGTTGCGCGCATCCTGGTGCCAACCAACCCAACGTTGTGAGCGGGGTCGGGTCTGGAGGAAGGCGGCCCAGATTCCCGACCGGGAGCACCCAATGATGTCGCGGTTCAGCACGGCAGCATGAATGGCCGGGGCAGTGAGCCCGCGAGCTGGTAACCATCTCGACCGCATCTTGTGCTTGCCGGCATTTCTCTTATAGGCCCTCCGCCGGGAGAGCCTTGAGATCTGCCTTGGGTCGTGCCTGGTGGCCACACATGCAGGTGGGATGGGTTACATTGCGCCCCTTTACCGAGGCCGAATCTGCAGACAGCGGGGGGTTCTGTATTGAGGATGCGTCCGTCTCGGCGATTACTCAAACAATGGTTCCCTGGACTGGGCCTTGGCCTCGTCCGCTAGCTCCGCCAGCGTCCTGAACTTGATGCCCTTGAAGGTGCTTTCTCCCTGCGCGTCGCGACCTTGTCGGTCGGCACAACCAGCGCCTCGCTGTGGCGACAATCTCGCTCGGGTCGCCCGGGACTACTGCTCGATCTACTGCGCCAGCGGCTTGGCCCTGAGCGCGTAGCCGAGCTCCCTTTGCCCAAGATGGTGTCAACCTATTGATTTCATTCGAGCTGGTAACCCTGGGGCCATCGGCAAGCGGCTTTTGAACCACCTATCTGGAGCATCCTTTGCTAACATTTAACCAATCTGAAGGTAAATGACAAAAATTGCTCCATGCGTAGTTGGTTTCAATGAGGAAACCCTACGCTCACAATTGCGGTGTCGATGGCACGGGTTTTCGGTGAGAATTCGGGTTCCTTCGCATCTCGCTTCGGGCCGCTTTTTCAAACCAACTTTTCTGCACAAACATGTATTCCTTCTTGCGCGACAGCTTCATGATTTCCCACAACCCTTAACCTTGCCGATAACTTTCTAGGTGGAAGGCGTAGTAGCTGGACGACTGAATGGAATACTACCCCAGTCCAAAGGCTACGGATGTGGAGACCTGAACGGACTCGGTGAGATCCCACACAGCGAGTGCCAGCCTCCCTCGTCTCGCCCATCGGACTTGCCGAGAACCGGGCTCTATGCGGCCAAGCGCAAACAGCAAACAAAACATGCAACCCAACGGGTGCAGAGGTGAAAATCGAGGTGTCCGGATGGTCTGGCAAGGAATCCCCTTCTTTGTGCTTGCCAATTGCGGAAATTTCAGCGTCTAGATGAGACCTCGGTGATCTTGTGAGAAATGGGCGACCAACGACATCAAGTTCTGTTAGAGCCACATTCCCGTAAGCAGCGGAACCAGGACAATTCCGAAAAATGTGCGTGCCAGGTTCGAGTCTTTTAACAAAGGGCTTCAGAGATAGACCTCGTTCTGGCCCCGTCCACAGGCTTCCGAATTTGCTGCCAGAACAAAGGACATGGGACTGCCCTCGGGCTTTCGGAATGGGCCAAATTCTGGCCCAGTCGATAAACCTCCGGATTTCCTGCCAAACCAAAGGAAAAGATTGATCATATGAGACCGCCTCGCCGCTTCCGTCGATGGTTTTTTTTTTCTTTTCTGATCGTTGCCAACTACGCACGCAAAACAAAGCAACAGCAAAGCCCACAACTCGTGGATTTCGGGATACCAGCGCGGTGAAGCTGAATTCGGAACCGGCCGCTTCCCGAATAAAGGGGCCCGGTCGAGGTTGTGCATAAAAACCCTTTGAGCATAAATACGGCTGATATTTCCAAGCTCAATTTGCTGCTGGAAACAACCCTGCGTCACAGGCACACACTTACTCAAACTCTTGCTCCAACACTTCAACTCACACACTCACACCTTGGGGTCATTGAACATCCACAATCACAATGGTTGGGCATAACCATTTGAGGTACTCGTCGGCCCCAATTGCGCTCTTCGTCTTCATCTATACCATCATCATCCTTTGCGGCGATATACCGGTCCCTGAATTTAAGACAGCCGTTATTTTTATGCTCTCTAGTGTAAGTAACTCGCTCCTCTCTCCCGGCCCTGCTTCCCTGCCTAAATGCCCCAAGCGGCTAATAAGGTGTGTGTGCACTCCTTAGCACCTGGTGATCACCTTTGTCTTTCAACCCATCTCGTTCCCAGCCTGGGGGTGACCCTCGTGGCCGGGCTACTCGCCGTTGTTCCGCGCCGCGACGATGGGTCTTGTGGCCACTCGATGGAACCAGGCACTTGCCACCGCCGACCAGTGGGCTGTCCCCCGCAACGTGGATCCGTCCGTTATCCCTGAAGGCGTCGACCCGGATCTTTGGATGTTTGTCCGCAACCGGAAGTATGGCATCGGAGTCATCGTCGGCGCCGCGCTAGACCTGTAAGTTCGTTTTTCGCGTTCCTCCCCATGCCTGCTGGAGACCCTCGCGCAGAACCTCACCACCACCTTCCCCTACCCGTCCACCCGCGCGCACACAATGTAATTGCCTTTACCAGCCGGGCAGCCCAAAGTGGCGGGGCGGACAGGACGATTGACGGTAGCACGCCATGCTAGAACGGTCAACGTCGTCATAGCCGTGAATACGTGCCTAGTTCGGGCCGTGTACCGATATAAGTCCCAGAAAGCGCCGAAGAATCCTGGCGAGCCGGAGAATCCTAGCGAACCGAACAATCCTGGCGAGCCGTAGGAGCATGCTTCCCTTGCAAGTGTAACGTCATTGTGTGCCTTAGGGCGTGGAACAAATGGGAAAGTACTTCCATGCAAAGCCCGCATCGAACCGATCCCTTGGCGCGGTCGAGGCGTCTCCAGATCGAACGCTTCGTCACAACCAACAGAAACAGTTTACAGATCACGGCGCGACAACAGCGCCGACGTACCATTACATGTCCCGTTGAGGTCATTTCCTTTGCACAGCCCCGTGGCCACCCAACACTCCAGCAGTCAATTAATTAACCGCAGAGGCAAAGGAGTATTGGAAAAGATGTTGGCGTTGGTAGATGTTATAAACGTTGAAAGACATGTGGATTGTGCAAGGATGGTTACGCTTGGTGGCCAGATGAGGGTTCGGTTCAATGTTGACTAATTCCACCAAACTTCCGTTTTGGGTCTCAGCCAATATTGACTTACGTGCATGCTGGTAACTGTTGGCACAGTCCCTGCTGCTGCTGCTGCTGCTGCTGCATCACCTCGAACCCTTTCTCTCCCTCGTTCGCATGGTGAATCCGACACAAGGTTGGTCGGGGTTTGTCAGGGCAGGACTATTTGGCAATTTCCAACCTGGCGTGGGATTTTCATTGCAGGTCCCTATCACGGGCCCGTGGAAAAGGATCATACGCGCTAAATAACCAAATGCTTTCCATCATCAAAAAAGAAAAGTCCACCCTGCCCCGAACAGCATCAACGCCAGAAACCCCCAACTCGAGGAAGGAAAGAAGGGAGGGGAAAAAAAAAACAAGGCTTAGAAACCCTGCTTCTTGACCTGGGCCTTTGCGGCCGCGATGGTCTGGGCGGCGTTGGGGTCGACGAAGCCGCAGCCCGTCTTGCCGGCCTGGTTGGCGGCAGCGGCGGCGGAGCAGACGCCCTTGCCCTGGCCGTTGCCGGCGCAGCAGGCGGACTGGCAGTCGGCGTTGTTGACGCAGCCGCCCGTGATGAACTGCTGTGCCTTGGCGGCGCCCACGTTCTTGGCGCCCGCGTTGTTGGGCGTCACGGCGGCCAGGACGGAGACGGCCACTAGTTTTTGGTTGGGCGGGGTCAGTTGGCCATGCTCGTCCAACGCGGGCGGATTTTGTCAAAACGTATGGGGGAGTAAGGGGACTCACCGGTCAGGGCGGCGAAAAAGGTGATGCGAACCATTTTGACGGATGTGGAAGCTTGGGGCTGCTAGTATAGCGACGGCGGTTATAGGTGTTGAAAGGAGCGAGATGATGATGCAAGAAGAAAAATGAAAACGCACAAAAAAAGATCGGACACCAGGTCGCTGAAAGAATGGAAGATGGTTGGCTCGTTAGAGAGGGAACGGATCGTTGGATGCAGGCCAAGAACGATGGACAGGAGATCACAGCAAATCTGGGGGAGCCAAGCCCATCTTCTTATACTCGGCGAAACAAACCGAGTGCAGGCGACAAACTGCCTGGCGGCCTCGGACGGAGTTCCCGCACCGACCTCTTTCTAGCCTCAGCAGGATAATCCCCTTTTTTTTCGGCCAAGGGGTACCTCCGCCCTGGCCTGATTCCCTGGGCTTTGTGATGCTGTCCTCGGGGCAGAATCGCGTGTTGGACTCCTGCGGCCCCGAGTGCGGGTGCCCCAGCTTCCTGGGACGCCATCCGTCCGATGAAGGCCCCGCAGGCCCCATCTCGAGTGCGTCAGTGTGCCAAGCGAGGCCAGGGGTAGGGGTTCGCCCGTCGCGAGTTGTGGGCCTAGGCCTGTGTCAAAGACTCCAAAAGGCGGCCTGGAGACCTTTTTCGTTCTTCTTCCTCGCTTGGACATTCCGCCCGAATTCCCCGGCCTGCTGGTCCCTGGCGCGTGCGCCACCATGCAACGCATGCAAAGCGCCGGGGTCGTTTCGGGCCTGCCCACCTCGACCAACGGGCGTGTGCATTTGGGTCTATGTACGGTATGCCCTGTCCGAGACAAAGGGAGGCCCGGGAACGACATTGACTGCTTGCGTCAACTCAGGAGAGCAAAAGGAATAAATGTTGCCGTACAGCCTGCCGTACCTGCCGACACCGACGACGATCACAAGGGGGGAGCATCTCCATGGAGGCAATGCGTCTGATGGTGTTCTGACGATGTCGATCACGGTTGCAACCCGTTGGCCTAATCAGGTTAAATATGGACGGTTCACCTTGTCGCAGGGCGTGGGTGCGGGCATGATCCTGGGACTTTTTTTGAGGACGCCGCCGCCGACGACCTCGCACAGAAAAGGTCCTAAGAGAGGGTCAGCTTCCAGGTCGGTGCTGGTTGAGTAGCATTCGATCGGAGAGCACGGGCGCCGCATGGTCTGCAGGGGGCTTTCTTTTGTTAGAAAGATGTGGCGAACCGATCCTGTTGAGCACTTGAGATGCATCGGCAGGCAGGACGGACGGATTTAGCGTGGAGATGGAGTTGTGGTGTGCCCCGCCACTGAGGCGTTTTGGATAGATTGAAAGCGAACAAGGTCACCATCGGCAGGCAGTCACAGCCCGCGAACGACAGCGTTCCGTTTGGCGCGGCCCGGAACCCGTTTCGCGTCGGATGGGGACCATGTGCGTCATCCGTCGCTCCTGCAGACCATAGGTGTGGGTGGAAAGGCCCGAGACCCTTCGGAGGCCACCCATTCCCGGTTCCCTCTTGTTAACGTTGTCGCGTGCCCCGTCTTGATGGTGACCGCTGCAGGGAAGTAGGTAGGATCTGCCATCGTGTCCTCCAGTTCACCAGTCGCACGGCGCTCTAGGACTTGGGGCCATGGGAAATTCGAGGCAAGCGCACCCACGCTATCTTTCAAGGACGGCTTGTCTGGTGGACGTGAAAACTTCATAGCTGGTGTAACCAGACAGACTGCGCTTTACTCAACACCCAGGCATAAACACGGCAACGATGGCAGCACGCAGGAAACAAAGCACGGAGGATGGTGTTGGTCATGATCGTTATAAAGTCTACAAAACTCCGCCCAATGCTTCCGGGTATCTCGACAGCGTCATGGTATCTCAACAGAACAAAAACAAGGAAAATTCCAGTGGCCACCAGGCCCTGAGACAGTCTACAAAGCATTTTAAAAGAATAAAAAAGTAGAAGAAAATATTAAAAATCTTAACAGAAAAAAAGAAAAGAAAAAAACACCCAGCACAAAAGCAGTCGCAAAAACGATCATTATGCGCCGAAGCGCGCGCCTGCGGCGAGGAAGGGGTCTAGGCCCTCATGGCCCGTTTCTTGGGCGCCGGGGTCGTGATCCGCGTCCGCCGAGCCGCAGGGGCTGCGACGGACGCCACCGCCGCCATCTTCCTGGCGGCCGAGGCCGCGGCCAATTGAGCCGAGGTCCTTCGGGCCACCATTGGGGCGGCGGCAGGGGCGGAGGGAGGCGAGACCGACGCGGTCATCTTGGCCGAAGTCGCGGCTAATTGAGCCGACGATCTCCTCACGACGGGCGTGCCGGCTGCCGCTATCGCGCGAGCGGCCGGCTTCTTCACCCGACTAGCCGCGATGCCGGGGGGCGGAGGGCCAGAGGGAGCGGCGGTGGTGGTCTTCTTGACCGGGGTGGGTGGCTGCAGCCTTGAGATGCGGCTGGTGGTGCGGCGGGCAACGGGGGTGGACTTCCTCGTGCCGGCGTCGGGCGCATCAGCCAGCTCGTCCTCATCGCCGTCGACGTGGTTGGAGGAGACTTGGGGGCGCGGGGCAGCCGGGGCGTCTGAGGAGGCTGGCGCCTCGTCCTGGTATCTAGCCAGAACCGAATCCCAGCGGACGCTCTTAGTCGTGCCCGTCTTGGTTCGCTTCTTTGCCCGGGGGGCCTCGTCTCCGCTCTCCTCGCCAGTCGGCGGCGTCTTCTGCTTCGCCTTGAGGGCTAGCACCTCACCCGCAGGGAGCGCTCCCGCCCGGTTCTTCCTCGTATTGGTGCGCGTCGTCGCAGCCAGTCTTCGTTCCTCGTTGCGGGCAGCACTGAGGCTGCTGCCGAAGCTGCTGTCGGTACCATCTCCGACAAGGGAACCAGGGAGTCTGACGGGCACCTTGGACATCGCCGTGCTGTTTGCAGATGGCCCTGCAGTGACAAGGTTCCGGCGGGCGCTGGCCCGCGTGCTACGCCGCAGTTCGCGGGGCTCTCCTTGCGCGGCCTGTTGTTGGAACACAGGGTTCAGAACACCATCCGAGTCTGCCTCGAGGTTACGGCGGCGTCTCTTAGGCCTTGGAGGGGAATGGTCGTCCAGAGCCGGTGCCTCCAGGAGACTTCTTCCTCCACTCAGCTCATCGTCTGAGTCAGCGACCTTGCGCTTCTTCGCGGGACTCGGGCTCATGTTAGGATCCTTGGTCCCCAAAGGCATGCGCTTGGCCATGGTCTCGTTGTCTGCTGCCATCTCGTTCCGCGGCATTGGCGATCCGGTAACCGACGTGGCCAGGCCCAGCGAGCCGGACCGGCGCTTGGGCTTGGCGGCAGCCTTGGCCTGGGCCCAGTGTCGGTTGAGGAACTGCTGGAGCTCCTCGCGGTCCTCGTCGGCGTCTTCTCCCTCCCCAGCGACGCCTTCGTCTGCCTGGGCCGGGCTGGGCTGCGCGGCGCCAAGGTTGAGCGATATGGTGTCATTGATGTTACTGTGATTGATGACGCTGGTGAACTCGTCATCGGCCCCATCCTCATCCATGTTGGCTTGCTTCTCCGGGGACGGGGTTGCCTCCTCGACCGCATCGGCGTCATCCATTTGCGTCATACTGGCAGGAACATCCCTGTGGGAGCCGAAGATGTCGAGGTTTGTGCGCAGATCGACGTGGATTGATGCCTGGTCGGTCGCGGCCCCGATGAGTTTTGTGTCGTCGTCATTGTCAGATGCGGGCGTGGCAAAGCTGGTCTCGGCATTCGCGGGCACAACAAAGTCGGCCTCGGCGATTGCGGGCGCAGCAGTGCCAGCCTCGGCGTCTGCGGGCGAAACGAAGTCGCGGTTGGAGGTGGCGAGGGTAGGCTCAACAAGAACTTCGGCGGCTTGCATGGAGTCTGCGGCAAGGGAGGGGGTCGCATCAACAGCTGATTCTTCTAGCGGAGGGGCGCTTGCCATGGTGACATCGGCAACGGAGCTCTGAGCGAGGGTGGCAGTCGAGTCGAGCGCGCCAAAGGAAACCCTAGGCAATGCTGGAGCCTGGGCAAGGTCTGAGATGGCGAGCAGACGACTGGTAGTAAGGGATCGGCGCGAACCGCGGTGAGAAGAACCCGTAGAAGAGCGTCTAGATTTGGCAGCCGGAGAGTCGACAGCGGACTCGTCAAAGACAATGGAAGGCGAGAAAGGCCCACTCCGTGGTGGCGAGCCTGAGAGAGCAACTGCCTTGGGGTCGAGCCGAAGATATCAGGCGTGCGCCACATGGCAGCAGACTTGATGAGAGAGACGTTCTTGGTAGGCGTTGACGCCGAAACACCATTTGCGGGAGATGGCGATGAGAACGAAAACTCAAATGGCGAGAGCGCCTTCCGTGGGGAGTGGGACTTTCTCGGAGTCGACTCAATCTGGGGAGCAAGAAGCAGCTTTGCAGGCGACGACCCCAGAGGCGCAAGCCTGGTGCGGGGGCGAACAGGAGACGAAGTTGGCTCGGTGCGCTCAGAAATGGTGGAGAGGTCGGGGCACTTGGCAACTGTCCGACGGTGGCGACTACGCGCGATCTTCCTGGCGGGGACAACCTGCGCATCAGGAGCACCTCCGTGGACTTCGCCGTAGATGCGCTCCTCGAGGCGGATCTTGAACTCGCGGTTCGAGAATCTTTTGCGAGGAAGAATGGTCATGACCTCGTACTCAAGCGAACCAGTCCATGTGTGGTTTTTGACGTCGAGGGGGTATTCGAGGTTGTTTTGGGCGAGCCATCTGTAGTGTTGGGAAATTCCATCACGGGCGGTCTTGATGTCGTCAGCGGCCGTCTCTGGGCAGAAGCATCGTAGTGCTCGCGTGTCGAAAAGGGGCTGGTTCGCGCCAAGCTGCGGCTGTTTCCAGGAGGCGCGCACTCTCTTGCGCGGGCCCATCTGTGCAGAAAACAGCTCATGCTCAGCTGTGGCGTCATCGGTAATGCGCTTGGCGGGGACGCGGGAGGAAGCGATTCCGGCGCGTAAGTATACTTGGCGGCCGTTGTAGGTGCTAACGAGGATGTGGTCCCAAAGCCGAGGCGGGTCTGGGCGCGGCTGCGGCATGAAAATCGCAGGCAAGAAATAGGGACTGAGGCAAAAAATACCATCCACTGTTAGTACGCGCCTCAACCCGGATAAACAGCATAACAGAATGTGTCAGGGAGGGCTGAGAGCGTACTCTAGCAGACGCCTTTCAGAAAAGACATGCTTGGGGGGCTGGACAGCAGGGAGTGTGCCAGCAAAGACGAACGGCCGTTCTCTCGCAGGTTGTTGCTGGGCAGGCTCGGGGCTCTGCTGGCGCGGTGACGAGAAACTGAGAAGGTCGCCCTGAGGAGACTGGGGACGTTGGGCCGACGAGCTATTCTCCTCGGGCACCGGTGATGATTGGCGCTGCTCTGACTGCTTAGAAATGGTATGCGAGAGCGCGCACTCGAAGGCCTCCATCGTCGGATTCGAGGCCATGCTGCTGCATTTGCTGGGGCGAAGTGGAAGTGGCAGACGCGAAGGGATACAAGAGTGGAACCGCGAGCGCGAAGGAAGCGACGAGGCGTCGAGCACAGCGATGCGGGACGACCCTTGAATTTAAAAACCAAACGACTAAGGCGAACAAGATATGCAAAGCTGTAAAAGCCAGAAGTGGTGGGTGGTACAAGAGTGCGAAGCTTGCAAATGGTGTCTGGTGGTGGTTCGTGTCTGTGGTGGTGTAGGAGTGGGTGGAATCGAGGCCGAGGGCGGCGCGTCGAGGTGAACCCTGCAATCAAGCTTAGCTTGGGAGCGTGTAGCGACAAACTGCCGCCCGTCGCCGCCCAAATCTTTTGTTTACATTGAAGCTTGGTTGGCCAATCAAAGACGACCCCACCGTTGAAATTGAGCCCAGCTGTGACGAATTCTGGCAACCACGACCGACGCAACAGCCCCGCCGAGCCCCCAGCTACCCGATGCACGGGCCCGCTTGCTGCAGCCGCAAGCGCCTGCCCGGCCGCAAGGATCCTTTGACGACACGTGATCTCATGGAGCTCCATCGAAATTTTAGCCCGCCAGCGCCAGCCAGCGTTTGCCTCATGGTTGGCGGAGAGTGAGCGTGTTTGAAGCAGCAGTAGAGCCGACGCCGTGGATGCAATTGTCGCCTCAACGGCAGGAAATGTGAAACGCCCGCTCCGAGGCCGCAGGAACCATAGACGTGTGCGATTGCCCCCAAGCCCGCGCTTCACCGTCTTTTCTCCTCTCCAACCGCCTCCCCGCCATCGCCGCCCGCCATGTCGTCGACGGTCAAGAGGCCCGTCAAGCTCCCGCCATTGCGCGTCCTGCGCATCCGCAACCCAACCCAGAAGGAGGTCAACCCTTGTCTCACCGTCATGCAGTCTGTTCTGGGTATGTTTTCTTCACGGCGACCTGCCTGGCATCTCCCTCACCCGCCCCGCTGCCATGGGGCCATCCCGACAACCCCTCACCCATTGCATGTGGGCAAGAGCCTGAGAGCTTACATCCTCCCCTGCCGCAGCATGCTGGGCCTCGGCGGGATACACGGCCGCGGGCTGCCTCGCGCTCGAGCAGCAGCTCCGGGATTGCGCCGACGGCCCCCAGCAGACGGTCAAGAAGGCCAACTCCATTAACCACCACCTGTCAAGAATGCAACACAAGATGGGAGGCAGGAAAAAGAAATAGACAAAAAATCCCAGAAGCCTGCAACAGGTCAAGGGACTAAAGAAATACATTGTTCGATCCAGCCTACGCCGAATTTACTCCTCAGAAAAAGACTCGGAGCCTCCGCCGATGCCACCATGACCGAACGAGTACGCCTTGAAAAGACCGGCTCGTCCGGAGACATGTCCATACCATGGCTGACTCCCTGTGCGATCATCTAGCGCTAGAAGATGAGGGCGAGCCGGTTCACATCATCTGCCTTGTCCGAGTCTGGACGGGATGATATGTTCAGACAAGCCCCAAGTCGGGTATTTGTTGGACAGTCGTTTCTGTGTATAAAATGTGTACATATCCAAAAGATTAAAAAAACGTCTGCTTCCCGGAATTCCGCCTTGTGATCCGGCCTAGTGAAGGGCAGGGGCTACGACGGGCTGCACATGTCTGTCACACACAACCCACGCGCCAAACGGACCCCTCCATGGACTTTATTTACTTCCAAAAAAAAAAAAAAAAAAAAAAAAAAAACCAAGTCAGCTGGCGCAGTCGCGGGGGTGCGTTCTGAAAAGACGCAAGATAGAATCTCGATTCTGGTGCGTGTGTGGGACATGACGCGCATCTTTCCGACCCTTTCAACACCGAAATCCGGGCCGAGTCGGGGACCGATCACCCATCCAAACCCCTATGTCCCAAGAACCGAGCGGCCATGCACACTGCATTCTAGAAGGTCATGCGCTGCCAGAACGAGCAAGTCGGGCATTGCGCGACTCGACCTTGTGCATAGTAGGAAGAGCAGCAGTGTAAAATGATCTAATCCATCGGCTCCAGAGCTGGGAACCCACATATCCTTTCGATTGGACAGGAACGCCAACAAGCATGGCTCAATAGATCAGTCCAACTCATCCATCGTATCTCCTCGGGCCGGTTCGACGTTCTATCAACAAGTCTGGACAGGCAGCGTATTCATGGAAAAGAAGCAACAATGAAAGATTAGACTGCGGAGGTAGGCAGGTCGTAGTTAGGACATAATAAAGCAACCCCCAGACTGCCCGGGCGAGCTGCCTCCACATCCCCCGAGCATCATCGCGGATCGAGATCCCGCCCCGGTTTGAACAAATCCTCCCTCCCGGCCCACCAAACCCAGCCGTACCGACGCGGCCAAACCCAGCTGCTACCTGCGCCACTACCCGCCATGCTCCTCTCAACCCTCTCCCTTACTGCCGCCGCCGCCATCCACCACGCAGCCGCGCTCGCCACACCACCCGCCACCGACCGCCGGTCCGACACTACCGGCAGCAGCAAGCCTAGGCAGTGGGCTGGCAAGCCCTGCGACGAGCCGGGCGCGTTTGCGTGCTTTGAGCAGCAGACCGTCTGCGTCTGCAGCCCGCTGAACTGGTGGGAGGAGAGCACGACGTGCCGCGACGCCTGCTGCGTCATGGAGGGCCCGTCTGCCTACTGCACCTGCTAGATCCGCGACGCCCGTTGCAACCCACGATACGGCCGCCTTTGCTTGGGGGAATAGACAGGCAGGGCAGGGCCGACACAGCTGTGCGAACACACGCCACCTGTCTAATCCCTGCTCCAGGGCCGTCACAAGCACGCGATTTTGCTGCACCAAAGACCGGGAATATGAAAGAGCGGATGTTACTATGGGCAGACGGCACACAGATATACAATTGGGACGGTAAATCAGTAGAAACTAACTTGGTTTCAAATTCAAGCTCGCCAACAAGGGCAACGAGTGTTCGAGGTCAGGTATCTCCAAAACATGAAACTCACGACAAACGAAAGAAGATGAAGGCAGGCAGAAAAAAGAAGAAAAAAGAGAGAAAGAGAATCAGCTTCAGTACAAATAGGTCTGTCATCCGACAAGAATAAAAATACCTAGGTAGGGTAGGTTATAGGGGGTTAACCAAGCATATGTAAAAGGGGGCACCATGCAGATGCATCCCTACGGAGGAGAGGCAGCAAACACCGCGTCTCGCCTCCACATGTGATCTATATTGCGCAAGGGGACAAATAGGAAGAAACCAGAAAGAAAACAGCCAAAGCACTGCGGGAAAACGAAATGCTCAGAGGAAACCACGCGAGAATCCAGTTTTTGGTATCAGTATGAGGGGTTGGCGAAACCCCTTGAATGCTTGGAAAGAAGAAAGTGGCGAGGCCGAGACCGTCTAAAGAGCCCGATGTTGCGAGGAGAAGAAATGTGACGCCGGCTCGGGGGAGAAATGGGGTATGGATCGAAAAGAGAGAAAAGAAGCAATGATGGGTGATATTTGAAGATGAAGCGGGAAACAGCAAGCCAGACGCCGATGATGTATGCGATGAGTATGTTGGATCTCAATTGTACTAAAGGGCGGAGGGGAGCAACACGAACGCTTTGCGATGCTGGGATGGTCAAGTGCGCGCCGGTTTTGCCAAGTGCGCGCCATTGTGATGGTACTTTGCCGTTTGTTGGGGAGCCCCGAGGTAGAGCTGAAGGGTGGAGCGGACTAGTGCGACGTGATAGTGCCCGAGACGACTGATGGCAATGCGCGGCAGCAGGACCAGACGAGGCTAGGCCTTCTTAGTTGTCGCCGCCACCGACACTTGCGCAAAACAGCTCAACCTCGCCGACGCCACCATTATATACGTCCCTATCGCCGTTCCGCCCGTCGGTAAAGGCCATCTGCACATCCTCGTCGCACACGATGCTGACAAAGTCGCCCTCGTCGTCCCGGTACCGGAGTCGCAAGTTACCACGACTGACTCCGCTGTTGGTGAAGCGGGCGAGCTTCGCGTCGATGCGGTCCACAAGGCTCTGGTAGGTAATGTTGTACGCCGCAACGAGTGTCACGTAGTTGGCGTTGTCGTAGTTGACCTTGACCTTGAGCTGGGTCGGCAGCGTCATCTCTGCCCCCCCGAACGCCGCGCTCTGGGGCACAGGGGTGCCCGTGGCTAGAGGCGGTGACACGGTCCTCTCGCGGTCCAGGTTCAGGGGCGCCGGGGCGAGGTTGCTGCTGGGGGCACTGGTAGGTCCGGGCGTGCCCTGGCGCTGATAGATGGGCTGCGATGGGAACTGAGCCATTGTCCCACCGTAGCTGCCGCCTTGCTGCAGCATGCGCTCTCTTTGTACACCAGGGCTTTGCGTGTTCGCCCTGAGCGGTAGGCTGTTGACGGGACTACCGGCATTGGAACGTGGAATATTGGAGTCGTGCCGATCGTGCGCGAGGTGGGCCGGAATACCGGGCACAGCGGGCACGTTGTTCTGACTCCCGCCTGGCGTCCTGCGGACACCCGGGGGCCCCTGAATGTCGGGCGTGCTGTAGGAGCGACTGCGAGACAGAGATGCAGCGGCTTGTGCGCTGTGTGACGCCATAACTGGCATCGAGGGCCCGCGAGGATTGCGCCCGTTGACCATCCCATAGGCATTGACAGGCGACGACCCATCTCTGGACGGCGCACGAGGCATGGCAGGAGCTGTATACCGGTTCATTCTCCCGTCCCACGGTCCTGCGTATGGCTGCCCAGCCTTGGGGAAAGCATAACTGGCGCTGCCAGGGAAAATGCTCGACGTGGTGCTGGTCCGCGAGGACGCGGGGGTATCCAAAACCGGCGAGAAGTACGATCCCCGCCACGGTAGTGGGTGATTGTTGACCATTCGCTGTCTGCAAGCTGAGGGGCGCCGGTGGTGCGGGCATCGGGAAGCGTGGCGGTGGCACTCTGCCCAGGCTGCTCTCGCCCGTTTGTGACCTCCCCGCAGGCTTGTTGTGGAAGCGTTGCGTGGCATCGTGCCGACCATGGTGCTGTACTGGGCTTGTTGGGGCGGCGGGACGAAGTCGTCGTCGTTCTCGTCGTCGTCGTCCTGAACGTAAGGGTTCTGCAGGTTGGTCTGGCCTTGCATCCATGTGAAATCGGGCGTTGCTTGGTCTGGACTGGTCGCCAAGGCGGGCCCTGCCTGCTTTTTCCTCTGAGCATCGAGGCCCGACGCCCACTTCTTCATCGTCTCCTCGTTCTGGAACTTGATAACAAAGTTTTCCACTCCGGGGTCTCCCTTCCACCATATTTGAACCGTGTACGAGCCTAGAGCCGCTGTCAGCATGACGGATCAAACCATACGAACCTGGGAGCCGCGTTGGCTTGTTCCAACAAACATACCTGGCTTCGAAAATGATAGAATCTCAGTGACGTTGGTCATGAAAATGCGCCCTTTAAGCTGCAGTTTTGCGTTCTTGTTCCGGATCTTTGGCCCTGTGGACTTGGTCTTGTCCTTCTTGTCCTTGATTTTGTTGGGCGAGATCTCCTTGCAACAAAGCAAAATGCAGTCAAAAAGGTAGATTTCGTACTGCAAGAACACGATCAGCACTGTCGTTCAGCGAGAGGGGGTTGCCGCATCGACAGGACATCAAACAAAAAACAGGTCGCACAATGCTTACATCTCTCTCCGCCTCCGTCTTGCCGGTGAGGACTGTGTGCACGCCGTGCAGGAGCAGAGAGCCGAACTGGGTGACTTGGTGACTCTTCCAGTCGTCCACTCTTGACTTGAGGTCCTCGAGGGCCTCGTCGAGTAGATCGCGGTCGACAGCTTCGTTGGCCTTGGACAAGGCTCTTTCGGCGGCTTGGATACCGGCGGACAGGTCTGCCTTGACCTCCTCGTCATCGCTCTTTTTGAGTAGGTCCTGCAGGAACGAAAGTTAGATGCGGAAGGACCAGCCGCTGCTGGAGGAAGCCCGACGTCTTGAAGCCGACATACCTTGAGCAGTAGCGGATATTTGACCAGCCTCTGCATTGGCTTTAGCAAAACCCGTCCAGTGTGTTGAAGTCACAGGCCACGGGGTGTTCGATAGTCTTGATCTTGTCAAAGTGCGCCTGTGCCACCATAGCAGCCTTTCTCTGGTTGGCGATGAAGGGCTGGTAGATATCGAAGTTCTCCTCCATGACGACGAAGGGTTGACCCCACCGCTGAACCGACGCAGGCATCGAGTTGGTGGTTTCGACGCGGATAAGGAATCGACGCTGGAAGTTGAGGATAAGGTTGATGTTGAGGAATATCTGGTGGACCGTGTCTCCTGGGATGATGCCTCTCTCCTCCAACGCCTTTTTCAGATCGTGCAAGTTCTCCAAGTCCTGCACGTATTTCCGTTCCGTGTCAACAAGCTCCTTCACGATGTAGTCTCGGTAGCTCATCTGTCCCTTGCCATCGGGTAAGACATCGTCCTCGGGGTAGGGTTGGGTCTGGTTTAGTAGCCCACGTTCTTGGCAGATGTCGAGTACGTAGTTCACCACCGTGGTCACCTGTGGGTCGGAAAGACGGAGGAGTCAGCAAGACATTGTTCCGCGCGCACAGGACTGGTGGCGGGGCAGGGACAGCTATCGGGAGCACACAGGAGGGGAAAGCAAACGAAGGGACGAAGGAAGGGACATGCGAAGGGAGGGGCGAGGACGCATACCTTGACGAACCCAGTGGTGTCATCTTTTATCAGGTCGCTGATGGTAAATATGTCGACCACGTTGAGGTCCTTCTTGACCGCCTCGACAAACTTGTAGATGTACATCTGGGACTTCTTCCTGTCGCTGGCACCGGCGTCGTCGATGACGATGGGGTTCTCGGGCTGTAGTAGGTTGTAGATGAAGAGCAGGGGCGAGCCCAGTCTCAGCAGACTCCATACCGAGTCAACGACGCCGCCGTCGGGGTTCTGAGCCTCCAACGCGTCCATTTTGGCCAGGTACTGCTCGAAGCCGGGCACCTGGGCCAGGCGCTGCTTGAGCGAGACGCATATTTGGTACAGCGACCTGGAAGCGTCGGCCCTCTGGTTGATGATATTGTTCGTGGCCACGACCTGGCCATTGGACGGCGGCACGACGGTCGAGGCGGTGCTGGCTAAGGCTGGCGAGGGAGGTGGTGGAGGTGAAGGCGGTCGAGCCAGAGAGATGGCTGATCCTCGGCGGCGCAGCCATCGCGCCCTGCAGTCTCGAAACCCCGTTCTCGGACGCTGGGAAAATAGGCGTCGTGTTTGTTCTCAGGAGGGGCGCATGTGCCATTACCACTTCATCGGGCGGAGGGGCCACCGATGCGTGGAGGGCCGTCGAAGGCAGTCGACCAGGGGGGTGCGTCCGGGATCGACGCCGGCTGCGAGTGCAGGGCGGAGAACAGCGGGTGTGCGGCGGTCAGGGCAGGTCGGCCGGTCGTGGTGGTGTTTTTTTCCCTTTCTTTTTCGTTTTTTCGGCGAGCAGATCAGGGCTGGTTCAGGGAGTGGCGGTCGGTGAATGGTGGGTTCTGCGGCGACGGAGAAATTGGCCGGACGCTGGAGAGTCGGAAATGGCTGGGCGGGCTGGGCTTGGACTGGAATGGGGAAAGGGGCAAGGCGACCGGCAGCGACAGCGCGCGGTGCGATCCCAGATTAGGTTTGGCCGTCCTTTCTCCTTGGGGAAAACCGAGGTCGGCGACGGTGTCAAGAGGGGAGGCAAGCCTGGATGCAGGTCGGCTGTTCACCCTTTCGCGGCTATTTGGGGGCGTTGTGGCTTCTGATCCACGTCATGCGACTGGACGCCAATTTGTCCTGTCGATTCTGCTCGCGAGAGCGACTGCGAGGGCGTGCCAGGTTGAAGGTTCGGTTGGCGGGCTCGGTCGGGGAGGCGCTTTGTTCTTCCCTCTCTTTCTTCTTCACACGCGAAATCCTGTGGGTTCGGCGACGGCGTTTCAATTCCAAAGCTCTTGCTATTCTATTGCAGTCGTCCCGTTTGCGACGCAGTTAGTCGTTGAATGCGGGTGACTGCGCGGCGGATCCCGCGCAGGAATGCTGGGCTGGAGGTGGTGATGGTGCAAAGCGGCGTCCGCAGTCGTGGCCGCGTCCAAAGAGGCCTTGTCTAAAGTGGCCTTGCGTGCTTGCCCTCTGCACGATTTTGCTGGTGGCAGTCAGGGGACCTACGCGGGGCGGGCGGGCTGTCTGGTTGTCGATTCAATGTTTCCAGAGGTGTCAAGATGCGGATTTGAAACGGTCATGGAGAATATGGGCCGCAATGGGGCGTCTGGTTGGCCGGACTGGGCGCGGCAAAGACAAAAAGAGGGTCAAAGGCCTGGCAGCGTGGTGCACTCGGTCGGCTGTTGATTGGGGGAAGGTTGCCTGGGGGGTGTGCGGGCAGTGATCAAATTGCAACGAGGCGCCTGCACTCAACTCGCGCAGGGGTCGCTTCACTTCAATGGAAGCAGAGGCAGCCACGCTCGGCACACTTGCGGTGAAATGGGGGTCCAGAAAATGGCGGCAGCACGGCGAGGGAGGGACGTGGCAGGCAAGGCTCGTCGGTTCCTGCAGCACACACACACACACACACCTATGTCGCTGCTCGACTCAAGAAGCATGGAGCATAACAGGAATGGCGCCAGCAGCCGGGAGGCGGACGGGAAATGCCCGCGTTGGGCTTGTCTTCATGCTGGCGCAACGGAAAAGCGACCTCAGGCTTGGCCCTGGCCTTTGGGGTTTTGGGCTCCGGCTGGTGCAGTCAAGGTGGTTCATACGGTGCGCCAACTGGGGGCTAGGGGATAGGTGCCTTGTCGGGCACAGCATGCAACCACAGCAGCCAGGCATAAACCGGCGGGTGAAGACAGTGTGGACACGGCAGCCCTGCACTGGCACCACACGAGAGGCCCAGCCAGTCTGGTTGAACGCCGGCCGCCCGTCGAGAAGCACGAGCACTGCGCACCAGCCAGACACGCATCATTGCATCAATTTCCGCAGGCCCCGCTGCACGCAAAAGACAGGGCCCAAGGCACCGCGAATAGAAACGCGTCGACATGCAAGCACCCAGCATCGCAACTTTGTTCAACCTTCGGACGGAGTGGCGGGGCCCTCATTCCAGAGCGGGCGCCCGCTGGGGTCAGATAGACTTTGCGGACCCAATCGTGCCCGAATAAACATGTGCTTGGCTTCTTGCTGGCGTCTGCTGCAACGCCATGTGGTGGCTGCCCCTCGTGCTGGCCGCCGACGTCGTATCCCCTCGCCCACAGCAAATTTCGAGAACCAGACGTCGGCCTGTTCGCCAGAGCGAGCATGGACGGGGCGGCGTTCCATCGAGAGGGAGCATTGTCCACGGCGCATTGTCCACTTCGGAGCCCCTGCGTCAGAGGGATTTTAACGCATGGCGACACCGACCACCAGGACGAACTGCAACCCCGGGGCCGTGCACAAGAACCACAGGGCGAGGCGACCATGAACGTCGATGAATCCAAGCTCGTCCCGAGGCGGCCCGAGTCGGATTTTTGGCTGGCAGGCGCGGGACAGATCTTGATGGAAGTGCCGTCCTCAAGCCACCAGGGACAGTCGGCCAAGGATGACGTCTGAGGGCACCCGAACGAAGACGGGACGGATCCAGCAACAGGATTTCAATGCCCCGTGAGAATCGCGAGCGACAGATGCAATAGCAATGCCCTGACTTAGGTTGGCATTAACATGATCCGAGCTCTGTGTGTTTCACAATCGGCCGCGCTAGTCCAGAAGCGGCCCTCGCGCGTATGTCAGATTAGATTGGCTGCAGCGGACGCACGCACGTCGACGAATGCGGGAATTCGCTCGAACATTCGGCGGCCGTGTGCCAGCGCCTTTTCTCAATTCTTGCTAGCCTCCCGAGCCTTAAACCCAGTCCGCCGAGGCCCGCTCCCAATTGGCTAATCCAGAAAACCTACCTGCGCGTCTACGGCCTCGCGTCCGCCACCCGCGTAAACTCCTCGTCAGCGAGCAGCCTCGCCATGGCCCCGCTTTCCATGCCGACCTGGACGTCGAGCCCGCCGCCGTCCTCCTCCCGCCGCCGTGGCAGGATGGTCACGACGCCGTCGGCCCCGTCCCCCGGCGCGCGGAACCCCTCGGGAGCGCCCAAGACGCCGCCCCAGGCCGTGTCGTACAGGGCGACGTCTGCCCACGACGTCGCGACGACGTCCGGCCCCAGGAACGCGCGGTAGGCCATCTTGTAGTCGGTCGGATCGCGCCGCGAGGCTATCAACCCGATGGTCCGCGCCACCCGGTCGGGGCCGTCCGCAGCGGCAGCAGCCCCTTGCTTGGCGTCCGGGAACCGCGCCGCCAGCGATGCGCGGATAGCGCCCGCGGCGAGCGCCAGACCACCCGGGCCGCAGATGTCGGTCGCCGACAGCCGGCTCGTAAGGCCCAGCATCGACGCGTTGCCGACGTACGTGGCCGGCAACGGCGGGCTCGCGCGCGGCCGGATGTTAACGGCGTATGCAAAGGCTGAGTCGGCGGGGGCGGAGGCGTCTCCGCCGATCCGCGCGCGCATCACGGCGCGCCAGAGGAACGCGCACAGCGCGTCGTGCGTCGAGAAGGCGGCGGCCTCGGCCTTGAGTCCGGCGAGCCTGGCAGGCGCGAAGCTGAACAGGCGCGTCTCCATTGGGGGCATTTGGAAGCTCGCCATGGCGGCGGTGGTGGCGGCGGCCTCGGCCTTGGGCGTCGGGCTGAGGACGTACTCTGGGAAGTCGGCGGTCGTGTCGTCGGATGGCGGGACGCCGTCCATCAGAATGCTGCGGTCGTTTGACTTGGTGTCGTACGCCGTGAACGCACTTGAATTACCATCCTCTACCGCCGCCGTGTTCTGGGCCCAGGTGTTGAGGATCGTCTGCAGGGCCATAGCGTCGCCAGCCGCGTGGTGAATTCCCGCTGTGAGGATGAGCCCGCCGTCGATGAAGTTGGCCTGGGCCGCGAAGACCAGCGCCGGGCACCCGGGCATCACTCCCACCGGGAATATCTTGTCCGAGGGGAGATGGCGCAGAGGAAAATCTTGTTCCTTCAAGTCGGTATAAGACAGCAGATCGCCGCTGAGATCTTTGCATCTATCGCGTGTCGTCTTGTGAGCACACCTCATATGACGCTCACCCGAAATCGAGATTCGTGTCTTACCGAAACAGAACGCCGTTGGACGAGTCCAGAATCTGGACCCTGTTCTCATCCGGGTCAGAGCCATCCTCCACACCCTGTGGCGTGGGTGGGCGCGTGGTCGAACCGTTAGCAAGGCAGCGAGGTCTTCGTCATTATCACTAGCGGGTGCTTACAATTTGACCGGCGATGGATGGGATTGACAAGACGGTGCGGGCCAATCCCGCTCTGAGGTTCTCGAATCTGGGCGACGAAAAGATATAAGTAAATGTCTTATGGCCCCACGAAAGAGCGTGAGACGGCTTCCAACATTTTTGTCTTGGCGGCCTCCGATGGAAGAGCAAAGCATAGGGTCCACCGCGCGCCGTAGACTCGAGGCAGGTTCATGTCCAAAGGTGTCAGCTTTTGCACAGCCGATGGCCGGGTCAGCCCAAACTGCTCAGGTGATACGGTATCCATGGTTCCTGGAGCGCTGCCGCAGTTGGTCCCGGTTCAATCTGGGGAGTTGGAGGACCCTGGGGAGAAAGGGGATGGAAGTTGAACGGTGAGCAGTCGATCTCTGGCATATCCCCACTAATAGACTAAGTGGGGTACAGTTGTACACACCTCGACCTACGGCAAACCACCTACGACGAGCTATATTAGCTCTCAAACGCCGTATCGATAATCGTCGCCAGAGCCACCAGGAAAGACGAGTCTATTCGCGGCTGATTGGCCACCTCGCAGCATACCTATCCTTTTCGCTTAGTTCGGTTGAGACAACGGTGCATATACTGCATCGCAATGTGGCCATGGCGCAGCAGGGGCTTGTTAGTGCGCTCCGGGAGCCCTGACGAACGCGAGACTGCGCGGTCGAGACTGTTGCTTGCTGGGCATTGATATGCGGTGTGCAAGTAAGCCAACCAGATAGAGCAAAAGCACTTCCATACACAATCAAACAGCAAGCCGTTATATGGACGAGGGCCATGCAGCAGCGTCCAGCTCTCCCAGCGACCAGAAATATTAACCAAGGGCTCGCCCTGCACCGCAATCAGCCTCGGCTGCGCGTGTACCCACCTCCTCTGCTCTTCAGAGATCGATACGTTACCACAGGCGACATGGAGCGGCCAGATCAGCGAGAACAACCCGGTGCGTGAGGCGGCGGCACCGCCATCCATCCTCGCCGTCTGGAACCACGATTCTGCGGCCCCGGCGGCGTTGAGCTGGATGCGCGACAGGTCCTACCCCAGAAGGAAGGGCACGCTTGCGCATATGTCGCCGGCCATCCCATGCTCGCTGCTGCGAGGCCACATATTCTCGTCGTCGACCTCGGCTGAGTTCATGGGAAGCCGCGACCTCAACTGGCGCCGCAGTGACAGGAGGATGAGGCGCGATACGCGATACAGGTTCCAGACTCGGGCCGTGTAGAAGTCTGGGTATTGGTGGATTTGGAATGGCGTGTATCTGGCGGCGGTGCCGGGGACTCCCGCGTCTGCCGCGGCAGAGTAGGACCAGGTGACGGGGCAGTCTGTGGCCCAGCCGGCTGGAGACCTGGGATGCGGACAAGCAAGGACAGAAGCCGATGCTTGGGATTGTCGCCCAGGGATGTTTTGGTGAATAGACAATCAACAAGTCGAAGAATCTGCACACTGCCGAGGACATACAATATGGATGCATCATGTTGGTATTGTGCGTACAGAACTGTCGAAGAAGTCTGACTGGCCATCATTCCGTGAACGAGGAGGAACAGACTAGCAAAAGCGGTGACTCCATGTTGGCGTCGCCGCGGAGCTTCAGCAGCGCTGTGGCCCCGTCAACGTGCGCTCCCCAGGCCGCCGATATGGTTGGTGGCCTAGGTCTTGGTCTTTACTACGGACGCGTGTTCTCGGCAAACTTCTTGAGCACATCCAGAACGACACGGCGATGCAACCCAGAAGGCCCACCTCGTAGCCAGAGAGGAGGAGGGTGGCGTACAGAGCCGCATCATCTCTGGTCTCCCCCAGATCCAGTATGGCCCTGAAGTGGCCGCACCTAGCCGTGGACGACAGCACCCACGGGGGCCAGATGCTGCAGTTATACAGCAGCGAGTCGACTCCTGCCCGAGATCCGTCTCCGAGCCCTCGACAGGGTGGTTTGAACCTCGCATGCTTCACAACCCTATGTATGCTATGTAGCCGCATCTCCACGCGCCCATCTCCACGCTGGCCTCCCGGCTACGCTCCCTTGTTGAGTGATGGAAATGCCACTATTCCCAACTGTTGATCTCTCTCGATTCCCAAAGTTTTCTTTGAAATACCAGATAGCGCAGTAGAGCAAGTTCGCAGGTTTGGTCCCTTGCGATTCTACTCGGAAGCCATCCGGAGAGGGTACCTGGTTGCCCCGCTCAGGATATCGTACCCGTGGTAGGTACTGGTCACAGTTCCATGCAAAAGCCTTTGTGGAACCAGGAGAGGCCAGCGCACAACGCGCGGTTCCGGCCGGCCGTCTCCTAACACTTCACAGGATAGATGGCGGCGACTTGCAGCAGGCATCGCCCGATGACACAAGGCGACCATATGGTGGCGTGCCTGGCATAGATGGTGCAAGCCGACCCGGGTCGTCGCAGGCCGGGCGCGCATCCTCCCGTTGGCCCCCTGTTATCGGCCATGCGTCACACGCTGGCGATGGCGATGAGGTTGGTGGGATGTGGGAGAATTGATAGCTGCTGGCGTCCTGACGAACCCCCCAGACATCACGAGGCCGCCAAGACCCCTCGCTGACTTGAAGATCCCTCTCCGGGGCTGGAATCTGGCTTTGGTCGTTGGGCATGGCCAAGATGCTCTTGAAACCGGAGCGTTTATGCGCTAACCCCGGATTTGATATTTTCAACCAAAAATTGACCCACGTGGCGCGCCATTAGTTATGGATTGCAGTTTCGCCCGTCGATGACACCGTGATGGTGCTGCCATGGTCGCCAGCCGTCACAAACGTCGACACAGTAGAGGTGCCAGTATCTTGGCGACCAACAAGGCAGCTGGCAAACGACTGGCAAACGATTGGCGAACGCGACAAACATCCTTTGGAGGCACATACACTAATGGTAATGCGAATGCGGCGAGGAAGGAGGAAATGGAAGAAAAGTCCAGAATGCGATCTGCGACATAATCCTGGCAAAGCGCTCGAAACGTCTCTGTGATATCATAAAGCTCTACAAAACCTGGAAGCTTTCGTGCATAAAGCAAGGAACGATACGAGGGGAAATGGTATATTGTGGTCGCTATTGCACCTGAAAAATGCTCCGACCGGGCCGCCCGAACGACGCAGTTGAAGGCGAGCGGGGACGAGCCATCTCTGGTCAGGCCAAGGCACAAACGTCAAAGTCGGGCAGGAAGTGCCGCCCCAATAGCCTCCTTGCGGCCTCACAGGAGGGTGTGACCATTGGATCTCTATTTTTGTTGGGTATGCGCGCCCAATTGCCGCAGTCAGCGATTGATTGTAATCTGCGTCTTACAGCCGCCGCCCGCGAGTTTGCTTCCACAGGCAGCACCATGTCACTCCGAGCTGGTGACTCGAACGGGTCGCTGGCCCAACCTCGAGTCTGCCCCTGGGAGGGTCGCCCTGTGCATCACTCCAGCCAAAGAAGAAGACGGCCGAGGCCATGGTCGTCACCTTTGAAAGTCGGGTTGATGATCGACGGCTAAACAGGGGTGGACCGAAATGGAGGGAATGAGGTGAGCAAAAACTGGTCTTGATCTTGACGCAGGCCGTGACGGAACCTGTTCTGTCCTACGCAACTTTCCTGCCACTTTCCCGGCTGTTGACCACCTAGGTTGCTTCGCAGGGCGTACATATCCGCCGGTAGGGGCAGTGTCGGTGGTGCTACGTTGTTTTCTTTTCTGCAAGAAGACAGAACCAGAAAGACGGTTGAACAAAATTCAAAAGCACAGTGCAACATCGACAGGCAGCCGGGCTGGAAGTCTCGTTGCAGGAAGCCGCGATTGGTCCAAATCGGAAGCTGCAGCCACCTGCACGCCCTGTGGTTCGCCCCAGCAGCCGCCCAGCCCCGTTGGAGCCTCCCGCCCCCCTTGCATCCATCAGCACGCACGGGCGGCCAGACTGTTCCATCTCTCGCAATTTGTAAGGCGCAAGTCGCGCCACAGCCTCCCCGCCATCAACAAACAACCGAAATCCCCGTTGCCCCCAAATTGCGTCGAGTCCACACCCCCGTTCGTCGACCCAACAGCCGAGAACCACCCAAGCCGAAGCCTAACTAGGGACGCTTGCCGACCGCAGCATATCAATCAACTCCCGCAAACCAACAATCGCCGCCGCCGCCGTCGACGCCACCTTTCTGTGTCGAGTAGCGTCCGCGCTTGAGGTACCCGAGGAGGAGGAGGAGGAGGGCGTGCCAGAGTGCCGACGACGCGGGGACCGCTTCCCCGACACCTGCCGTCTTGCCTGGCAGCCCATCAAGCGTCGAATCGCGGCGTGCACGCATCGACTCCATCGCGCCCCGCCAGCAGCCGTGCTCTGTCCTGCCCGCACCCCGGCCCGGCCCTCGTTGCCGTCGCAAACCCCGAGGGACAGACACCCGGCCAGCATCCCAGCAGCGGGCGAGCCCACCGTCCACTTCAGCATGAATTCAGCCGACGAGGGCTACTCGGAGGCGCCCTTGAACACCTCTGCCACCAAGCCCGCCCGGACGCCCTCGCGCGAGGTTTCCGCCTTGCTGCTGCGACACATGTCCGAACTCTCCCTCTCCAACAAGACCCGTCAGTCATCCCCGTGCTCCCTCTTCCTCACTTTCCCTGCTCAAGTTCATCCACCCATGACTGGCCTTTGCTGACGTCCGAGCCGCATTTTGCTTCCCGCCGCCCTCCCCGCCATCAGAACTCGCCATGGCACTACTCGAGGAGCTGCCCACGAGCGTCATCGCCGAGATCGTCGAGGGCTTGAGCTCCAGGCTCTACATCAACTTCATCATGTATCTGCCCGCCGAGATATGTCTGAAGATCCTCGGCTATCTCGACCCGCTGTCGCTGATAAACGTCGTCAAGGCTTGTCGCGCCTGGCACAACCTCGCCTCGGACCGGAAGCTGTGGGAGCGCGTCTACTATCGGGAGGGCTGGAAGGCCGCCACGAACGAGATACAGATCTGGGAGGACAAGGTCAACAACACTGGCATCAGCGGGCCTTCACTGAGCGGCCAGCTACGGCGCCTGCGCTCGTCCGAGGACGATGACGGCCACACGCATAAGAAACGGAGCAAGGCAAGTCCTCTGCCGGATACGTCGAGCAGCACGGAGCAGGATTATGTTTTGATGGAGAACCCGATACAATCACCGCCCGACGTCGAGATGGGCGAGGGTAGTCTTTTCGGTGGCCCTGCGGCGCTGTCGGGTGCTCCCAGGACGTGCGTGACCCCAAGCCTCGATGCCATGAACATGGATGGCTCCGGCTCGAGCTACGACACTCGGAATGGCCTCGGTGCCAAAGCAGTCGACAAGGGCAAAGGGAAAACGGTCGAGCAACCGGTGGGGATTCCAACCCTGATGCTCAGCAAGGAGCCGAGCGAGATCCGGCCCGAAACTCTGCCGGAGATGTTCCCAGCCGACGGGCTCAACACGCTGCCCAAGTCGACGCTCTGGACCTGGCAGCCAAACTCGAGCCGGTACAGGTTAAACTGGAAGTACATGTACTCGACGAGGCACCGGCTAGAACAGAACTGGGAGAGGGGAAGGTTTGTGAACTTCCAGTTCCCCCACCCGGACCACATGGAGGAGGGCCACAACGAGTGCATCTACAGCCTGCAGTTCAACTCGCAATACCTCGTCAGCGGCAGTAGGGACCACACGATCCGGATATGGGACATGCACACGCGCCGTCTGATGCGTCCGCCGCTGGTCGCCCACAACGGCTCCGTGCTGTGCCTGCAGTTCGACTCGGATCCGGAAGAGGACGTGATCGTGTCGGGCAGCAGCGACTCGGACGTCATCATCTGGAGGTTCTCGACCGGGCAGGTGATCCAGCGTCTCTCACGTGCGCACCATGAGTCGGTTCTCAACGTCAAGTTCGACAAGCGGATTCTGGTGACATGCTCCAAGGACAAGTCGATCAAGGTCTTCAACCGCCGGCCCATGAGCCCTGGAGATCTCGGGTACGGCGAGCCGGGCAAGGTGTACGAGGTTGGAAAGACGATCAAGGACTATGGCGGCCTGTACGACGGCCTGGATAACTTGGCCATCAAGCCGCCGTACTCGATGATCGGCGCCCTCGTGGGCCACAGCGCTGCAGTCAACGCGGTGCAGATCTGCGGCGACGAGGTGGTGTCGGCTTCGGGAGACAGGAACCTAAAGATCTGGAAATGGCCCTCACAGCAGTGCATCCGCACCTATATCGGCCACTCCAAGGGAATCGCGTGCGTCCAGTACGATGGCAAGCGCATCGTCTCGGGCAGCAACGACAACCTGGTCAAGGTGTTTGACCGTCAGACCGGGCTCGAGATCGCCAGCTTGCGCGGGCACACGGACCTCGTGCGAACCGTCCAAGCCGGGTTCGCGGACCTGCCCTACAGCGACTACGAGGATCTACAGCAGGCCAAGGAGATAGACAAGGGCTACTTTGACGCCGTCGTCGCCAAGGCGCATCCCAACCTGCACGCCAGGGGCAGGCCCGGCAACGCGGGGAGTAGGCGACCCGAGGACATCACAGCGTTTGGTGCCAAGCTACCGCCCGGAGGTGGAGGCGGCCAGTACGCAAGGATCGTGTCCGGGTCGTACGACGAGAGTGTAATCATCTGGAGGCGTGATAAGAAGGGTGTGTGGCAGAAAGCACACCACCTCAAGCAGGAGGATGCGGCCGAGGCAGCGGCGGTGCGCCCCATGGTACCGCCGACCTCGGCTGTTTCCATGCATCACTCTCTCTCAGCCGCTGGCCCCCGAGAATCCGGACACGCTGCGCAGTCGGCTGAAGATACACTGTCGATGCTCAGGGCACAGCGCCACCCCGACGCGGCCGGCCATGCGTCCTCGTCCGGTAGTCTGCTCCACAACGGAATTTCGTCATCGTCGTCCTCGAGACGGGCCAGGAGGGCGGACAGGACGGAACAACCCGAAGCGCTCTCCACGGCAGCCACCGGGCCGTCAGACGAGACAACCGCAAGACGGCCATCCCCGAAAGCCGCGACGTCCAGGTCATCACTTCACCAATCACGGCTGTGCTGACACCTACTTCGATAAACTCGTTCACTGCCATGATTGACATGACGGTGCCGCAGGGCGTTTACGCTCTTCAGCAGGCGCTGGCCAACTTCCCCACCCTCCTGGTCCTCCAGCAGCAGCTACAGGCAGCCATAGACCGTGAGCCGAGCCCATTCCTCCGCTCGCAACTAAGACAGGCGGTGAGCACGGCCGTCGTGCGGACCCAGCTGGCCCAGGCCCGGAACAGGCGCGAGAGCAACATGCAGAACATTAGGGACGTACGCCATGCGGCTCAGCTAGCTGCCGCCGCCAATGACCAGGACCTGGGTGCTGCCGGACCCTCATCAGCTGCCTCGGCTGCCGGCTCAACGCGGCCACCGACCACAACGCACAACTCGGCGCCCTCGGCGCTTGGTGTCTCCCAACCTAGCTCCGGCTCGGGTAGCCACACGAACCCGTCTCTTTTGCTGCAGGACACTGGGCTCCCGCAAATGGATGGGCCGACAACCACCATGTCAAGCTCCACTCTCCATGCCAGCTCGAACGCACACGTCAGCGGCGGGCCCCCACCGGCACCCACGCAGGCGCCCGCACAGCCGGCGCAGCCCCGGCCGCCGGGCCACGGCCACCACCACCACCCCCACATGCGTGACGCCGACGAGCGGACGCCGGTGCGGGTATTCAAGCTACAGTTCGACGTGCGTCGAATAATATGTTGCAGCCAGACGAGCGTTATTGTTGGCTGGGATTTCTGCAACGGCGACCCAGAGCTCGAGGAGGTCTCGCGGTTCTTTGGCACGGTGGAGTAGGCGATACTGAGAGGACGATGGCTGTAAGCAGGTGATAACCTAGGTGTTGGCGTCTAGCTATCACCGCGTATGCCTTCTACCCATGCCTTTACTTCTTCTGCATCATATGACCATTTTGGTGGCTTTTTGCGCTTCTTTCGTTGCGTCCCCGTACATGGGTGGCCCCTTCTTTTTGTCGAAGTCACTCGTCAGAGCCTTGTCCTTGAAGTCCAGCGGGACCTCTTCATCGGACGGCGGAACCGACTTTCTTTTCACGACGTGATGACGGCTTATGCATCGCCGGATCAACAGCTTACTTGTTCTTTTTGTTTGGGGAAGGGCTAGAATGGCGTAGGAACTATGCCTTGCTTAGATCGAATAGCATACGGGTGGTTAAGCTGCGATAAGATTCACATCTTCAAGTAAGGATATTTATTTCGTCCAGTCCTCGTGGGTGTGCTGCCTACCTAGGTATCAACCTGGAGCTCGTGGTGGGCCGGGTGAGCGGGCATGACAATGAAAACCGTTCCTGTGTGATGATATTAACAATATGAAAAGAATCCTAAACGCCGCCCTCATGTCCCGATCGCGACAAAGCCCTCCTGTCCGCCGCGCCAGGGGATGTTTGTTTCTCCAAAATGACGCCGTCCCCCAGTCCACCCAGTCTCAACCCCCCACTTCCTTCTCTCAGCTGTGTGCTGGTATTCTGGGTGATTCCAGTTTCTCGCTTCCATCGCGCCGGCCAACTACCTGGCCACCTCCTGAACCTTTGTCTTGTCCGTGGCGACGGGCTCGTCGACAAAGTCCGGCACCTCGTCCTCGAGGAAGCCCGGGGTGGCCGAGGCGCGCTGCATCTCGAACTCGTACTCGGCCTCGTCCCCCAGCGCGTCCAGCTCGGCGTCGAGCTCGGCCTCGTCGATGTCCTCGGGCATGCCGATCCCCCTCGAGATGGCGTCCTGGATCTCGGTGCCGACGTCCATCAGGTCGGCCATCTCGTCCTGCATGCGCTCGATCTGGTCGAGGTCGACCTTGCCGTACTGTTTCTTGAGCTCTTTCGTCGTCGTCTTGAGCGCGTCCACGACGACCATGGAGTTCTGCAGCGTCGTCTGCATGTCCTGGGTGCGCCACAGGTTGTCGAGCTGGGCCTGCAGGTCGCCCTGGCGCTTCTCGATGCCGCCGCGGTCGATGAGGATCTTGCGCATCTTCTTCTTGATCGTCTCTTTGCGGGCGGCGGAAAAGGTGGAGCGCATCTCCTTAGCGAGTGACGAGAGCTCGTTGTTCTTCTCCTTGATCTGCACGTCGTACTCGGACACGCGCTTCTGGAGGTTGGTGACGGTCTGGTCGATGGTGGGCTTGGGCGCCTTGTCGGCGCTGCCGAAGAGGCGGTTCATCGTGGCGGTTCCGCTCTGGGCGTCTCGATCGATGGGTCGGTTGTTGGAAAGGCAGGCCGATAGGTAGGTAGGCACCTAGGTATGTAGGTTGGTTGGTTGGCACCAGGTATGCAGACGTAAAGGGAGCCCGTGGCTTTGTTCGGGGCGGCCTGTGATTGCGACGACGCCGCCTTCCCTGGAATCCCGTCAAGTGACGATGGTGGGAGGAATGACGAAAGCCCGGCGGCGGAAATTCAGGCGCCAGTAGCCGCCTCTAACCCCACTTGGTGGCCTGAAGCCCCACCTGGTAAGCGCCATTTGGGGCTGCGGATGGGCGCAAGCGCACGTGCGGTCTATTGGGCCCGCCTGGACTCGTGAATGGAAACGCGCATGCGGCTTGATTCCTTTATTCGGGCGTTGTTGGAAAATAGTCGATTACTTTACGGCATTGTTCCTGCTTCACCATCCGCAGAGTCACTTGGTGTAATCTGGTGGCGGATCGTTTTGTGATCACGTGGCTCACCCTAGAGACTTATCTTGGAGAGATGGACAGCCCAAGACGGAAGAGCAGAGCCCTTTGCTAGTGTGGATGCCGGCTTTGGATTTTCGATAGAGGGCCTTGCTTTGCTCCTCAGGTGACGTTGCGTCGTTGCACCACGTACCTTTGACCACCACCCGGACAGGGAAAAGACGGATGCTCTCCACGTCTGCCGCCGGGGACTTGCAGCGCTGTGCAACCAGTGCACCACCGGAAGGGGTGGTCTGACATGGAAGCTTCGCCAATGATTATGGGTGGTGGCTGTTGGTATCTAGCCCCCAAGGAAGTTAGTTGGGGAGGCAGGTGGTGACGAGTCGAGGCCGTGGCCAACAAATAGGCAAAGCGCAAAGTTCACGAACGCCCCGTCTTCGTCGTGCGATGCTGCTGAATACCGGCTTCTGCCTGGGGGATCTGTTGGACAGCTAGAAGCCGCATATTTGCTCGGGGGTCGCGTGCCCGCGATGGGGAAAACCTAACGGCCATCTCAGGGCACACTGAGGCAAAAAATGGGCTCCTCGATACTGGAAGGAACGAGGCAAACAACTCACAAGTATAAAGCTCTCGGTTCTCTCAGAATCAGGCTCCTTGGTACCCATCTGAGTCAACCGTCACATCCTGTTTGCTCGCTTTTTCTAACCCGTGGCTAGTGTTGATGGCGCCATCCCGCCAACGACCATCATGCGCCATCTCTCCTCATCCCAAGAAAGCAGCCATTACTGCCTGCCTCTCTGGATTCTCTACCTCGTTTTCGTCCTTGGTGCCTTGTCCCAAGGCTTCCAGCCTCAGCTATGGAACTCTCCCCTTACCACGGCGCGCTGTCCTCTACTCAAGCCAGCAAGGAAGCGGCTACTGTCGCCACCATCGTTGCTGGGAAAAACGGTCTTGTGGGGAGGATAGCCAATCCCAACAATACCCTCGACCCAAGCCCTGTCGTTATCACTTTTGCCAGGCGGTTAGCGACGACTGTGGATGTCACGGTGCTATTGCCGACTACCCGTGGTGGCTGGGCTGCTGGGACTACTACGACAACCATAGACATCTTTACCACGATCACAACCTTGGGCAATGCAGCGACATCTCCATCGCCCTCAAGCTCCACGGAAGCCACCGGAACCCTCGACGTAGTAACCACAACGATAACCATCTGGGCTGAGTCTGTGGGGAGCGAGACCTGGGACCCCAGTACAAGCACGGCACCGGATACGGAGCCGTCGTTTGTGAGCACGAATACCCGGGATCCCGAGGCGGGCATCAGAACGGTAATCGTTGAGTTCTCTACTTCGACTACGACCACGATTGATCCCTTCCCTCGGCCTACCGACAGCCAGAACCCGAACACAACAGCGACAGGACAGACTCTCGGGCCATCTGGCGATACCACAGATTGGATGTCGACGCTCGCCACACCGACGCCGGCGACAAGTACCTCTCCCTCTACGACTGCGGACAGCTCACTCCCACCCCTTTCACAGCCCGACTCTGCGCCCGCCGCGCCAGGTGGAGGTAGTGCGAGTGGGAGTGGTAGCCCCAGTGACACCACAAACACCACGCCGTCTCCATCGACGCCGGATCCGAGCCAGGCAACGTCTGAGCGCGGCTCTTCTCCGCAGCCCACAGAGCCATGGGTCTTCCCGAACTCGACTTCGTCCTTGCCTGTGCAAGGCTCGGTCAGTGGCACGCCGGGGAACCAAACATCCACGCCGCCTGCAGCGTCACAGGGCACCACAGCCACGACCGACAGCGCACAAGAGCAAACAACACCCCTATTACCCGACGATCCACCAACGCCGCCCTCGGCTGGCTCGATCCTCGCCAGCGTGCGCAGCCTCACATCGGCAGTTGCCACCACAGATCTCCAGAACACCACACCGTCGTCTGCTAGCGTGACGAGGTCGGATGCTTCTGCACCGCCCATGACTTCCGCATTAGTGTCTGGCGAAGAATCAGAAGTGGCATCTAGCGATGTGGCACCATCTTCCTCTGACCTTTCACCGGGCTCCTCGGTAGCCAAGGGCAGTGCACTCACATCGGAATCTTGGTCGCAAGCAGAAACGACGCAAACCGAAAGTAGCCAGGCTTTCTCTGACAGCCAGCGGCCAGGTAGCACAGAACCACCTCCAACCAGCGGGCCAGCTACCAGCACTTTCACCGCTCCGCCCATCCCAACACCCGCAGAGACCAGTGCTGCTGAATCTCCAGGCAGTGGCCAGCCAACAACAGACCCTACGTCGCCACTGACCACTCCCGGGGGACAAGGCAGCAGCGGCAGCAGCAGCAGCAATGACGCACCATCAACCTCAGCTGCCACTCCCGAGACCACAAGCACAACAGAAGGAGTATTCCAGCTCCCAACCTTCACCGTTTGGCCCCCGGAAGCTACCATCATGCCACTGAGCTGGCAGGTCGAGGAGCCAGAGCCGTCGGACGAAGTGGAAGACGCAGCTGCGGTCCCCTGCAAACTCTGGTTCTTCTTCATCTGCATCAGCTTCGATAGTGTCAAAATCCTAGGCTGGCTGTTTGTCTTGCCACCTGGCATTTACCCTCCCGGGCCCCCGCCATTCCCTGTGTTCAAGTTTCCCCCAGAGTTGCATTTCCAGAGGACGTTGCCTCCCTGGCCTCAGTTCACGTGAGATTTATCCCTTGCTTTCGGTGCTAGCAGACAGCTGAGCGAAACATGGCTGACTTTCCTTTGTTGACTGCAGTGTCGGGCCCGATCATGTCCCAACATTTCCCTCCGAACCGGATCCGACCGAGTGCCAAACACAGACGGCCTCGCTGTGCTCTGCCACCACCTCGTTTGTCGTCTCGACCGTCGACGAGCAGGTCCGGACCATCTCGACCTATGCCCCTGAGCCGACATGCGGAGAGCTTTTGGGGTGCCGGGTGGCACACACAACCCTTCGGGCGACGGCGACGCGGACCGAGGACGGATGCCAGACCACCACCGTGACGGATGTGACCTTCACCTGCAGCGGCACGGCGCCCTCCGACTGCTTCACCCAGACGACCTCGCCCAAAAGCGGCTGCTCTGTCACAGCAACGACCACCTCGATCCAGTGCACCACCGCCACGGCAGAGGCCGGCCACGCCAGGAATCGCCGCCAGGCCCCTGGCCCTGCAGATGGGGCAACATCCCGGTGTGCCCCAGCGTTCTGGACTGGGTCGTGTGGCCAGAAGATGGGGAAAACAGGATGCAGACGCAGGCCATCTACAAAGCGCTTCTTGACCACGTCGGGAACCGGTCGGCAGCGATCGAGACGTCGGGGTCCAAGAACCTGGGTATCAGCTACTGGAGAGTAAACATGACGCAGAGGCAAGCGGACAGCGCTAGGTCCATACCGAATGTAGGTGAAAACTCTGCCGTCAAATGCAACAGGCGCCTGTCTAACAGCTACTCAACCTTCTGCCGCAGGTCGCCGTGGTGTTCACGACGTGCCAGGACAGCTGCCCGGTCCCATCAACCCAAGACCAGCACTTCAGATACCGGTTCCAGGGCAAATATGCGGGAAGACCACATGTGATAGAGGGAGAGGCATACAGTCGCCGACAGATGGACTTTCTGTCCGAGGAAGACATTTCAGGCTCGGCCAAGCTTCCATATGGCGTGTTTGTCTTTGACAACAGCAGCGGCATCGACGTTCCCGTCTACATTGTCGACACGGGCGCCAACCTCGACCATCCGGTGCGGCCTGATCTGAATCCCTTGAGAGATGTGTTGCAAGCGAAAGCACCCCGTGGGGGGGGGGGGGGGGGGGGGGGCAAAGCACGAGCTGACAAGACAGAACCACAGGAATTCGCAGAGATCCGAGACAAGGTCCAGTGGCTCCACGCGCGCCCGGACTACGACGGCAGATACGGCCGCGACGACAGCGGCCTGCCGCGGAACCAGTCGTGCCCGCCGCTGCCGGGCATGGTGTGCAACGCGCACGGGACGTCGATGCTGGCGTCGGTGGCCGGGGCCAGCCTGGGCGGCGCCAAGCGCGTCACGCCCGTCATGGCGCGCGTGCGGCGCGGGCGCGAGGCGGGCGGCGGCAACAGCCCGCTCGACTACCTCGACGCGCTCGTCCAGGTCGCCGACGTGTACGCCAACCGGACGCACAGGCCGTCCGAGACCAAGGGTGTCGTCAACCTGTCGTGGGTCTACTACGAGGCCCTCTTCCAGTTCGCCACCAACTTTGCCGGCGACGTGGCCTGGTGGTGCTGGCGCAAGCGGCTGGGCGCCGTCATCAGGGAGCTCGTCGCCAAGGGGCTGCTGGTTGTCGTCGGCTCGGGCAACCAGTTGGAGGTAACAACTCCTCCTCTCCTCTGACAGCCAGGCCCCCCTGGCATGAATGATTATCCTGCGTGTAGTTAGTACTGATGCGTTTCTCGCTAGCTCAATGCGTGGCCCGCACTTTTCGCAGCAAAGGAGAGCGAGGTCAGCGACTCGCTCAAGCACCCAGACCGCCCCTGGATATACATCCCGGAGATTCTGGTGGTCGGCGCCCTTTACCCGTCCAACGGCGAGGTGTCGGAAAGGTCGGGTTTGCTCCCCAGGGGCAAGGTGCCCCACGTATGGGCCCCCGGTGCAGAGCTGCTCAAGGCGGTCGGTTCTCGGAAGCGCTGGAAGAGGGCTACTTGTACGAAGCCGATGCTCGAGGAACCTCGTTCGGTGAGCTTCAAACTGCCCCGGTGACTGTAGCTGCCCGCCCACATACATCTAGGCTTCCGCTAACATTGCCCCTCCCCTGGTGTAAGCATGTGCCTATACCTCCGGCATTGCGGCCTACTTTATCAAACTTCGGCTGCTCGACTGGCTTCCGGCAGATGCCCAGGGCAAAGGGCTGGGCGAGATATGGCCGCCCTTGCTGCTCAAGGACTACATCATAAGGATGGCCTGGGCGCGGGCACCCTGAACCCCATCGTTGGACGCCCCCTGCTTGGCGTCTGGAACGGGGTCACCCACGCCGATGTCTACGGCCGGGGCTTCTGCCGGTGGGACCCATCCGTGCGGGACTCGACCAGAAGCTCCTCCGCTTCCATCCCCGCCGCCGCCAGACAGAGGAGCCGCTGCTCACATCCTTGAGGCCGCAGTGCCGCGAGGGCCGCCCAGGCGCGGCCACGTCTGCAGACGGCAGCATCTCCTTCCCCACCGCGCCGCCTTCAGCCGTAACCCCCGACCCATCAACCCCAGCCCTCAGCACCGGCACCACAACCGCCACCGCCACCGCCACCGCCGCCCTCCCAACCGGCCCGCCGCCCGGCTTCGTCTGCACCAACGCCACGGCCCACCTGTGCGCACCCGCCGTCGTGTGCCACGCGCCGGCGCACAACGGCTGCGACGCGTCCGGCAACTGCGTCTGCCTGCTCCCGGACGACCCGGCCCCGCACGCCACGGACCTGCGCCTGTACCCGCGCACCTGCAGCGGCTGGGTCTCGGCCGTGACCGAGGACGGCCCCGCGCGCGAGTCGTACGTGCGCGCCTTTGCCGCCCTGGCCTGCTGGCGCGACGGCGACCGCGACTACGGCGTGCGCCCCGCCAACGGCACCGCCGTCGCCCTCGACGGCCGCGACCCGGACGGCAGGCCCTATTGGCTGCAGGTGTTTTGGATGCGCGGCTGCAGGCTGCCGGGCGGGGACGAGGACCAGGTGCAGGACCTGTACCACCCGCTGGCCCGCGCGCGGGACGGGACGCCGGGCCGCGACGTCAGCTGCCCGACGCTGCTATTTGAGAACTGGAGCATGTGTGAGGCCAGACGGGGGCGTGGCGGCACCGTACAGGCCGGGTGCCTTATTTACCGGCTCGTGCCGACTCGGTTCGAGGGGACGATTAGCGGCGAGCAGCCGCCATCGCGGGAGTGATTTCTACTTGTTTAATGCTCGCTTTCCAGGTGCTGGCGAGAGACATGTGTTGAGGAGTTTGTAGTTCAGACGTGCGGACCACCAAAGAAGAAGAAGAAGAAGAAGAAAAAGAGGAGTCAACTCCTACACTGGCAACGCGTTCCCATCTGCTCATTATCCGCCGTAGACCCCGTTCTCTTTTTCCGCCCCAGGGCTGATTCCCTGTGTTGTTGTGGCTCGAGAGCTCCACCTTGATGACGTCGCAAAGGTGGCTCGGCCGCAGCATGTTATATCTCCTGGTCAATCTGCATGATATGTGACTGTTCTCAGTGAGTCTGGACGGGCTGGTAAAAGTCCACACTGCCTTCCAGCCTGCCTACAACCTTGAACTTCCCGGGCGTCCAGTCTATCTCCCTCGTCGCCTTGTCGTTGGTGCGCACAAGCGCGTCCCAGATTCTCTGCCGCGTTTCGGGGCCTAGATCACGCATCTCGATAGCAATTTGTATTGACCTCTAAACGCATCGAACTGATCCTGGCGGTTCGTTGCCAGGGAAAGGATGCCGTCGAAGCATTCTAACATCTTCAGCCAGACTCGCCAAAGTCCACAAATTCAGACACAGGCTCGATAACCAACGCCACGTGTCGGAGGCTGACCCGCGATAGTGGCTCTTTTTTTTTTTATCGAGCTCTGAAGAGCTTCTTCTGACCATAACACGTCTTCTTCGTCGAGGAACAGCACGCCTTCCATCTCTTGCCAAGATCAAAGATAGATCTCGAATTTCCCTCCACAACTCCTCAATACTATAATTAAGTCATGTTAGCTGTGAGCTTATGCCTAGGCGTCCCTCGTGAAGCATTTTCTGCCAAAACAGATACTCTACTTTGCGATCCATAGGCTGCAACGCGGGGCAGGGAGTGGGCTCGATCGACGGCAGGGTTTCGGCATGGCTAGAAATAAAGGCTAAGCATTACCATAAACGGGGGAAGTGCGAGGTTTGGCTTTTCCAGCAAGACTCGGAAATAAGATCAAAAAGCCAAATTTGTGCCTTGCTACCTAATATGGTAGACACCACCCACGGATCCTTCAAACTCAGTTCTAATGTCCGTGTCTCTCATCACGTTCCGGAAGTCCCAAATCAAGTAAATCAACCAGGGGACGCCCTACAAAGAACGAAATCACATTTTGCGCACCCAGAAAGTAGCGGAAAACAGACGGAATGCTTCCTCGAATTCGTGCATCACTTCCTGCCTCATTCATCAAGCGAGACGACCTGAACCCCATGTGCGCCTCACGTGCCTTGCGCCTCATGCGGGCAGTCGCTGGTAACACAAGCACGAGGCGGGCCTGGAAAACAGGCCGCGGACACTGCATGATGGAGTGCCATCGCACACCACACGCGGCGCACCATATCCCTCATCCTCACACTCGCTCGGAGCGGAATTGGGGAAATTCGTTGTCGTGGCTGTCCATCAGGCCTGGACGATCTTTTTCCTCTTCAGCTGATAAGCTCGGCTTGTGGTTGTTTGGGTACGAGGAAAAGGGTGAATGTTTCCCCACCTTCGGAGACTCCTCCGTAAGGTTGCGATTGGATGTCTTCCCCTGGCCGCCGATGAGGCGCTCCCAGGGACCGCCAGGGGAAGCGTCGAAGGGTGCCCCTGTGGGCTGGGAAGGCAGCAAAGTATTGAGGGATCGGCGGGAAATCCCATGGCACCCCAACGCCAAGCACTCGAGCAGCGAGCGAGTCTCGGCTCCCTCAGCCCAAAGGAAGCCCGGCCTACTCTGCCCGCTCGTCCTTTCGGACTCGATGAGGGCGAGGTAAGAAGAAGACGGCTAACCGAACGGGCGCGTGGACGGCAAAACATGGGCGGTTTTTTGTTTTCGGCGGTTCAGCCCAGGCCAGTTGAGACTGCTGCGTGCTGGGGAAAAGCAGCCAGGGGTGCGAACATCACACCACTGCAGGTGGGGACCCCCCCCTGCCCTGGACCGCAAACCCACAAGCAGCGTCACGTCGGCTTGTGAGTGAGCAGATGCCCTCGCTTAGGGGAGCGGCTCACTTCCGGTATCATTTCCCAAGCGGGGCTCCCCGTCGTCACGGGGGGTTGAATCGGGCGGTCAACTTGTGTCCGAGTCCGGCCGAACGCCATAAACGAAGCCCGTTTCGCTTGGCCCGGCTGAGGGAATGGGAAGAGTGTGGGTGGGGCCTTTGGTTAATCACCAGGGGAGAGCCAACCGCAGATCAAAGGAAGGCTTCCCGCCAATCATCAGGCCGGGATGCTTTCCTTCATTTTTTTTCTCTCTGCTCCTGATTGGCCCCTCTTCTTCAGCGCGAAGAGCATAAAAACGGTACATCACGAATCACTTATCGCCCAGTCGGAGAGGGGCGCGACTCGTACGGCAAAAACGCGAATATGCAATTGGTTTTTGTGTCAGTGCCATGCAGAAAGACACTTGTGCATGGCAAAAGGACTTGGTGCCTACCTATCTACCGAAGACACACACACACACACACACACACACGCACAGATGCTCTTCACCCCAGTGTGCCCCCGCCTGCGGAGAGGGTCCGTTTTAAAAACGGAGGTGAGGCCGAAACACGGGACGAGGAAATCAGAACAATATGGACGGGGCAGATCGGCCGCATTCAGTTAGGGCTTGCCGTTCCGCAGGCCTTTAACCTCAGTAAATATGCATTCGAGAAGAGCGCGCGTGAGAAGGAGAAAGGAAGTCCGCACCAAGGAGCGTGAGCAATGGCCAGGGCCCAGCCTCTAGCTAGCAGGGGGGGCGGTGTGGCCAGCCTCTGCAGTCCAGTGGTTTTGGTCGGAGCCAGCTCCGAGTTGGTGGTGCGGCCTGCGTGGTGATCGGAGCCCCTTTAGCGGACAATCATATCGCTAACTTCGCCAGCGTCGTTGCGTTGGTCACGCCAGGACTGCACGCACCAAGCAAGGGAGGACCGCACCCACAGGATTTTCACGCAATGCGACAGTGACTGGGCAAGAAACACATTTTCCTTTCCGCAAATATAACCTCATCTTCTCACCTCGATACTCATAACAATGCTACTCCATCTTGGTAGCAACCGGCAAATCGCCGTCGCGCCCGGCTCCTGAGAAAACAGAGAGATCCCAAAGCCATGGTTGACACACCAGCACCAGCACGGCTCCACCTTTGGGGGGCTCGCGGAGAAGCCTGGGCGGGCTTACCGGTCGGGCCGTTTTATGACATGTCACATACCCGAGGCAGGGGTCCCGGCGCCATCGCGTCGCCAAATGGGAAGCTCGCCATCAAGATCCGCGCTCGTCTCTACTTTTGCTTGTCCTTGTCCTCGCTCCTGCTGCTCCTATTGCATTATCTCTATCTCTACAAGGTTTTAAAGTTGGATTTGGGGCAAAAGGCTAGGAGAAAGCCAAACCCCTCCCTTTGGTATAGCCACATTATCCCCTGCGAAGTGTTCATGTTCCGACGTGTGACTGGAGCCTCCGCAACCCTGCTGCTGCGTAAATTGGCGCGGGTTGGCGAGAACTCTATTTCACCAGGTTCAATGGCCGGCCGGGCAGCTCATTGGAGGGTAGTTCGTGGGGAAACCAGCAACAAATCCTTCTGTCCAAGGATGTCCAAGGACGGGCCTTTTGACAGCCTTTCAGCCCTGGTATCCATTTCTTCACTGGGCTTGGCTGTGTTTCCACGCTTGCCAATCCATCTCGAATGGAGAAACTATCCAGGATTAAAAAACAGGGAGGGCAAAGCGAAGGCAAAGAAGAAAAGGAAGAAAAAAAAAAGCATAGCCGACCCGCCGGGCGTCGTTATGTAGTGAGGGCGCCTGCATCCCGTCATCGACGATCGCCCCCCGCCCCTGTGATCGCCCAATAAGGGCCAGACAGGTGTGTGTGGGCTGCGGTCTGGGCAGATTCCAGCAGCTGCATGGGTGACGGCCCAGCTCAACCCCCCAGCAGAATCCGAGCATGGTCAACGCCGGCCCTGCTAGCGGGAAAGCAAGCCGTCCATTCATCGGCCAGGGCCTCTCATCCTTTGGCCCAAACTCCCGCATGAGACGAAGCACGCACGCTCTCTGCCCCCTCGCTCATGGTGGACCGAGACCAGGCAGAAAGCCGTCGACAATTTGGGAAATCGGCCGCACCAACCACGCTGCCCCGGCCTAGCACGAACACCAGCCCCGGGCGGGCTGATCGTGGCACGAGGGGGCTCTTCCATTGGCCTGCCAGCTTTGGCGACGGCTGGGGGCGCCAGCGGACCGCCCCCCTGACACGATCGCGCCGTAGAACAAAGCAAAAAAAGAAAGGACGAGCCGAAACGAGCGGGTCACGGGACGGGAGTGCACGTGTGCAAGGGCCAGTTAATAAATGCACATTTGCCATATAGGTGGAGATATGTTTCGTCCCCCGCGGAAGGCGAGCATGAGGTTGGGTTAGCGTGCCTCTCTTCCCCTTTTCCCCATCGGTGCTGCTTGTTGCTGGCAAGCTCCGCAAGATAGCGGCCCATCTGCCGACCTGCATGCCCCCCGTCTCGGCCATCAGAATTCACACTCACGCACTTTCTCTGGTGCTATAACCTTTCCTTTTCAGAAACGGGCATTCAAGCTTGCAGCTCGCATACATCGGCAGCAGCGGCCGGGGCAACACCCATCGGTCATGTGATCATTTGCCGCTGCAGCGAGCGGAGAGGTTGGAGGCGCTCGAAGCCGTCGTTGGCCTACATGCGCAGCTCCTGCTAGACTGTCGCCACTCTGCTGATCCCCGTGTCGAGCGACGAGGGCTTTGCTGCCGTGTGTCCCGTTCAGCTTCCCATGGCCAGGCCTGGCCGCCGTGCTCCCTGGGTGCGGGATGTTGGATCCAGGTCCTTGGAAACAGGGCGCGGTCCGGAAGGCCGGGGCGGTGCTTCCGGGGCTTGAGATCCGGCCCCTGAATCTCCCCTGCTTCGCTGGGCTCGCATCGTCGTCTATTTTCCAGCTGTCTGGGTCGCGGGGGATCCGCTCAAGGACGGGCCTCCTGCCTCCTCGCCCTAGGATATGTTCGCCAGGGGATCTTTAGCGAGCATGAGTATTAGGATTTCCTTGCTGGCCGCGACGATTGCGTCGTCTCGCTGCTAAAATGGGACGGTTCTGGACAGGCAACAAACCAAAGCCAAGAGGTAGAGCCGTCCATGTTACCCCTCCTGACGGGCCGCTAGCGTAGGACTCATTAATTATGGCCAAATCTCGCGCCTGCCGCTCCAGCAGCGAAAGTGGCTCCCTCCCCCTCCCTCACCCTCGCAAAGAGGCGTTTTACCGGCCGCCTCTTTGACACCTTTTTTACCCAGATCGGCTGTTGCCTACGCCCCATAGTCTCCATCCCGATCCTTTGATGGGATGGGGGGCGGCGCCACTGTCTCTGGAACAGCATCGGCCAGCCAGGTTTGCGGGCGAGCTGAGTGTTGTGTGTGTGTGTGTGCGTGCCAAGGGGGAGGAACCGAGCCGTAAGCAGTAAGGCTCGGCCTAAACGCCACCGCTTCGACCACTAACCCATGCAGCTCCCATCACGCTGGGAAGAGGCGGCTCGCCAGCTCCGGAAGGCAAGGGTCGCCGCCTCCGGGACTTTTGCGCTTGCGCAGACCCTAGGCCGGGGTGTCGACGGTCGATGGCGTCGCCCGGGGACGGTCGGGGAAATCCTCTGCCACTTATCGGGCTCTGATTGCAACACTAGGTGCAGTAGCTCCAAAGTTACGACTTCTGGAATCAACTTCTGTGGCTTGTCAAGTGGCAGGGGCGAGGCGGCACAGTTATGAGCCCCCTTACAGCGAGCAGGGGAAGAACCTGGGCGAGAGGCCTTTTGGCTATTTGTTTTGGATAGTGTGCGCTTGCGCATCTGGACTGCTCTCCGCCCAGGTTGAATCGGATCTCGCAGCCCCAGGCAGATACGCCTGGAGAAGAGTAGGGGTTGAGTGGCATGGATGAGATGCACACTAGCCCAGAGCTCACAGGACCAATATCGACCGGGGATTTTGTTTCGCCCTTCCACGTGCCCCTATTGGGTCAGGTGAACATGGGCGTCTGCAGCCTGGAGAGACCTGCCCATCTAGCAGCTGCGAGATTTCGTCCTATTTGCCTACGCGATCCTGGCCTCATGTATTCCGTCAGCCGCACTTGTGTTGAGGTCGAAAGCCTAGGCCTGGGTCTAGCTGCGAGTCTGGCTACGCCTCAGATTCCTGCAGACAGACATAGCCACTACTTGATGCTTGTACCGCCGTCTGGTGACTGCTCTGGCGTGCGGCCGATCTTGGCCCGAGCCCGCTGGGTTGTTTGAGATTACCGTGCCAAAAGATAAAACAAAACAGCGAAAGAGGGGAGTTTGTTGGAGCTAACATTTGGAGTAGACAGCCGAGGAAATGGTGGCACCGAGAAAGATGGGAGAAAATAGAAGACGAGAAGTGACGGGAACCGGGCGTTTTGCATCTTGCACGCCAGGGCCGGGCCACGGTAGTATCGTGCGCACTGATAAGGGGCCAAAGTCGAGCATCACCCGCCCAGATACCTTGTAGGCAGCAGGGTTGCAGCTCAGGGCCTTGTCCTACGTCGCAGCGAAGGCAACGAAGGGAACAAAGAGAGGGATGATCAGGTTAATTGCTTGAGCGGCTTCCGTCTGGCCAAGGTAGCAAAAGCACAGGAAAAGAAAGGACAAAAGGAATAATGCTCGTGCAAGACCATAGCACACACCGAAAATGGGCACTTCGGTTTCGCGAGGGAGATGATCGGGGGTCTGGTGACGAGGCCCAGCAAATTACCTACCAGCGGGTCGAGGGGGAGAAGGAAAAAAAAAAAAAGCGATCCTTGGTTTTTGCGTGGCAGCTGGCCGAACCCCTGTGCTGCGCTTGGAGCGAGAGAAGCAAAGCAAGGGTTTGGCGGCCCTCACCTGACTTGCTCCTCTGTCGGCCAGTGGAAATGTGCTGGGAGGGGCGCGGTGTGTGCCTGTTCGATTCGCCTAGACGGCTCGGAATGATCAACCACTGCTCGATTCGCCTAGGCGGTTCGGAATGATCGACCACTAGGTTGTGCAGGAGGGAGTTGCAGTTGCTCGCACAGCAGGCAGGGCACAAGCACAAGCCCCCAGAACAAACTGGTAGGACAGAGGACAGGGCAGGGCATGACAGTAATCTGCGACGGGACAAGGACAGACAAAAGCAATCTATTGTGCTGCGCGTGGTAGGATCATGATAGCAGCTACAAAAAGGCGGCGCCAGGTCCAAGAGCGAGAGAGAGGGCAGGACATCGCATCTCCGGCACCCCAACCGACCAGGGGGCACAGGCATGGCTGGGCACGCAGTCACTCCCGGGCCCAGCTCTTTGGTCGAGGGCCCGCTCTGGCCTGATAAGCCGAAAGCATGGAGTGGTGGGTTCGAACTGCCGCATCTGGCGTTTGTATCCGCCGAGTGGGAAGGGCCCTGTGGCTGCTCCATTCGACGAACAAGGGGAAGCGAAGCCCATGGCCTGGAAGGAGCGATGGGGGAGTTCGATCGGCAGTGCGTCTCGCCGGGTGGGGGCTTGTGTGCTGCGGTCCCTGCCTCGCTTTGCTGGCAGCCTTTGCGTATTTCGCAACGAAGAGCGTGGGATGGATATGATGGCTCATTTGTGGCCAGTGGGCCTGGTGTTTCGCAGCGCCCACGGGATGGCGCAGGTCCCCAACCTGGGCGGAAATGGCGTGTCTTTTTTTTTTTGCTTTCTTATCTTTTTTGGCGAGTGAAAAGGAAAAGGCACCATCTCGCTCGGGCGTGGTAGAATAGATTGCAAGTGAGCCCAAGCTAGCTCAGAGATTTAAACTTCTGTCACATTGCACGCAATCAACTCGAGCTCTGTGCGGCGCGGCTATGCGACACTCTTTTTTTTCTTTTCTTTTCTTTTCGCTCGCGACCACCCAGATAGCGATGGAGGTGCCCGAGGGAATCCACCCGGGGACCAACTGACGGATGGGCCGAGAGGGCGGATGGGGCCAAATGCCCCTGAAGGAGGGTCTCTTCCTTTTTTTTTTTTTTTTTTTTTTTTTGCGTGCTGGGTCAAAAGGAGAAGGAAAAGGCGACGCGCCGAAGAAGAAGAAGAAGAAGGGAAAGAAAAAAAAAAGAGGGCTCTTCAAATGATCCACTGCCCGGGGCCCAGCACCCGCAAAGCAGCCCATCCGGGTCCCCAGCAACGAAACAGATTGGAGCCCAATTGTTTTGTTTGCGAACGGCCTTTGAGCCCGACACGGCTCGACGTGGTTTCCTGGCGCCGACACCGGGGTTTGGGGGATGATGAGGGTGGTGGTGGGTGCGAGAGAATGGAGCGAGGCGGGAGGAAAATTGAGCTGTAGGTGCAGCGCCGTTTGTGTCGGCAGCATTGTGGCGAGCGGGAAAAAAAGGAAGCCTGGTCCCTGGAAAGACGCACTGTACTACACTGTGTTGCACTACTGTAGTAGGCTCTCCCGCCCCAAAACGGATTCAGTCGGAACGGACATTTTCAAATGGCGCCGAGGCCGCGCCCGTTTCGACACCCTACCGTTTTTATCCAGCCTGACTTTGCCTCTTTGGGCAGGACAGCCACGGCGACACGGCCTGGAGAAGACGGGCGTTTGGTCTGCCGCCCCCGCTCTGCACTTCACTTCGCGTCAAGTCCTGCCCCGGCCTCCATACGACATTGATCGATCGAGTCGTGCTTCTCTCCTGTCTTGTCTCACTTATGCTTACCCGCGATATCGTTTTATCCCCGTTGGCTGCCGTCGCGTGGTGCGGCGCCAGGGCGGTCCAGCGGAACACCGCATCAGAGACGTCCAGTCGTTGATCCATTGGATCGACTGCCTGCGAAAGGATGTGTCCACACCCCTTCCATGTCAATGTCGACCAGCCCAGTCACCTTCCCGCCCCGCACGACGGGGGGTGGGACAGAGCTCCAAGAAGGAAGGAAAATATACCCATCAGAAAGAAAACCAATTCGACGAGCCAGCCCAGACAGACAGACGCCATCCAGTCGCCTGCAGGCCCTGCCCATGTCGTCTCGCTGGCCCACACTGCAGCACACCCCACCCCAGCGGCATGTTGCTCGCAGCACCTACTGGGGTGAACCTCACCACCCATCCCACACCCCCTCCCCCTGCCAAACTCAACCAGGCCAACCAAAAAAGGGGCCCAAGAATACACACCCAGGTACACCCCGGCCCTTTTCGTGGTGTCCCTCAAAGATGCGCTTTTCCTCGACAGGCGTCTTCCCGGCATGTGGGAAAGAAAAAAAAAGCTCGCCATTTCAGAAGAAAAAAAAGGTCCCACCTCCGTCGACTGCATGATAGGCAAGGTTTAGGTGGTAGGGCTCGGCCGGGACCCCGTTTGGAAAGCCTCCAGCTGCTTGGGTCCAGCTCCCTCCAACGAATCTTTAAGAAGCCGCCCACGGCCACCACCCACTGAGCCACCCCCATCACTTCCAGAACAACCCGGACACACCAGATCGGTACATCTACCTTGCTCTCTCCACACGCTCATATCGACCTTCTTCTCGACACGCCTGGTTGTTCCTTGTACTTATATATATCGCTGCCGCCGTCCCTTTCGAACTTGTTATTTCGGACATTTTCTCTGGCCATCCCATCGTCACCCTATACCCCTGGACGGCCACTCAGTCACCACCACCACCACCACCACCACCAAGGACCTCTTCTGTTGGACCTCGCCTCCCGCCGGCCCTCCCGCCTCTATCACGCTATATAGCGCGACTTCGGCTCCCTCCATCGACGACACCGCCTCCGCGCTCCGTCGACACAAGCGCCAGGACATCCTGACCAAATCCTCCTAGGCGCCAAAGCCTCTTTCCGTCCCACCTACCAGCGGCATCCCGTTTGCCAACGGGCCACCCGGAACCAGCATCGTCCTCGCCACCCTCTCCCGCCTCTAGCTACCTATCTTTCGTCTCTCAAACCCGTCAACATGTGCGAGTGGACAGATGTAAGCCAGCCTTCTCCCCTCGGAACACTTGGGTGACTGCTTGCTGACCAGCCGGCCGCCCTTGATACAGCGCGAATACTACTGTGGCCACCACCGCATTATCGCGGCAATGTGGTGCTCTAAGTTCATCAGGACACAGCTGCGGTGCCAGCCGCACGTGGAGAACAGGGAATACAGGCCACACGAATTTGCAGTATGTTGTTGTTTTCCCAGCCCGCTCCCCTGCCGGAATTCCCGAGTTAACCTGGTGGTGCAAAACAGGCGAGTGCCGGAAGAGCAGCCGAGAACCCGTGGCTTGGGACCACATGATCACCTACCCTTCCTCGCAGCAGACCTCGACGACGTCCAAGCGACGCGTGTTTTAAAAGCACACGCCACCGACATTTACGGATTGGCCAGAGGAGAACAGATATCTCCCAGAGATAAATAATATACGCACGGGATTCAGAGTCAAGGGAAAGAGGGAGCAGCAAATCGCAGTATAGACGGACCGGACTCACGTGCAGCGGAACCAGGACTTGCACATATCTCTTTGTTTTTACTATTTTCCTATTTCCTGCTGTTTTGTAGCGTTTTAAAGCTTCGGTGTTTTGGGGGTTTCGGGATCGAAAGAGGTGGAAAACTAACCCTCGTCGACATGGGTCATGCGTTTCTGGATATGGGTTCTTTCTTTGTTGGTACCTGGTGTGCTGGACCTTCACCTTGAATCACAACACCTGTGAATGTGCCTACCTCTCACTGTGATCAAGTCCGCTTCGTTGAACATGGCTGTAGCGGCGGATTTGCCCAATGCAGAAATAGAGAGACAGCCCGGCGGACGGATAGATAGCTTCGCCGAGGTCGCAGCGGGCCAAGCCAGAGTTTACGAGGCGCTGGCAGGCGGAGGCAAAGGCACAGAAGGGAGTGGACACCACCACCACCACCACCCCCTTCAGGGATCCACCCCGGAGATTTCCACGGCTGGGGGATCCGCACCTCGACCAGCGCTGCGGGCTCCAGGGCGTTTCCGCCAAACCGTTCCCCCTCGGCTAGTACCGAAACCACCCCCTACAGAAAGCGCTTTTGACGACCGGAGACAAGGACGGCGACAGCAGCTGGGCTGGCCGGCTCCCACGCACGCAGAGGCGCCTACACCCACCTGGGCACGGGACTCTGCATTGGACCAAGCAAACAAATCAGCACAAAGATCAACATTAGCAGTCACGGGGTGTCTCGAGGGGGCGGGGAACAGCCAGCACGACGAATCCAGTGCCGTCTGCCGGTCTATCGAAAATGGAAAGGACGTCGATAAAAATAAAAGTGGCACCCTCAATGGCCCGTTATGCACGTGGTTTGCACCAGCCAGCCAGCCAGTCAGCCTGCCAATCCTGGAGAATGCGCGGCATCAAAGAGACAGGACGGGATAGGATATCCATTCAATGTGGAAATCCAGCCGTGGTGCATCGACCCTCGGGGGAGGGGAGGGTGCGGGCGGCGAGCTTTGAGTGGCCGGCTGACTGCAGCGAGATTTGATGGCAGCGCAACCCGACCCGACGCAGCAGCACCAAGATCGTCTGGATTCCTTTTTTTTTTTTTTTTTTGATTGGATTCCCACGAATTAGGCTTCCCTCCCCAGCCATTCTTTCTTTGGTCGCGGCCTGCTCAAATGACCTCCCGCGCGCTGGCCGGAGAATCGAAAGCAACGACGACGCACTGAGACCGGTCAGACAAAGTTTCGTTCTTGCCCCCCGCAGGCCTCGACTCCACCCGCCACGCCCTTTGGGCCAGACAGCGCTCGAAATCGCTCTCCTGTCACCGCCATTGAACGGCTACGCGCTTGAGCGTCAGTCAGATGGCCCGACGTCCATCCATTTATCCACTCATTCATCCGTCCATCCCTCCATTCCATTCATCCATCCCGGGGCTCCACGCACCCTCATCTACTCACTTTTGCTCGACCTACTCCATCGACGAACGTCTGTCTGTCTGCCCGTCGCCCTGCGCACCACCATGGGAGAAAGCGCCGCAATCCACGTCACCGCCTCGGTCTCCATGCCATGGTCCTCTACTGCCCGCCCCTCCCAGTCCTCCATCGTCCAACGGGTCTCTGGGTTTTGGGCAGGAAAACAGAAGGAGAAAAAGAGGGCAGCCAAACGGCGCATTACACATCGCCAAAGCCCCGAGGCCGCACGCAAATTGGCATGCCCTCACCGGTCGGAAAGTGCCCCATTTTGGCACGCACGCGCATCTCGACGCATCCTGCACCTTGCCGTCTCATCCATCCCATCCCTCTCGTTTTGTTTGCCTGCTCTGTTTTCTGCCCTTCCACAGGCTTACACATATCGGGCCCCGACGTGCACTTTCGGGTCAATCTGGCACCCAGACACCAGAAGCCCCCGTAAGCGGCAAACATTTCATGTTACTGGCCTCTTTTCTGGCCATGCAACCGCGCCCCTCCTTCATCGGGCCTCGAAAAGCAGATGCATGCCGTCTCCATCTTCTCTCCCACTCTACCTGCATCATATTTCTGTTTTGCGCCCTTTGGACTCCACGCATACCTTTTTTATTTTCTTTTTTACTATTTTATGTTCCCTGACGTCGTTGGGAGTGTGTGTGTGTGTGTGTCCCCAAAGTCCCAAGACATTGTCCCAGCCGTTGCTCTTCTCTCTTCCCCTCCGCCCCTCGCCGGTGACGGCGCCTCGCCACGTTACTTGGTCCATCTGGGGGCACGATGTGGGATTCACCGTCACACCGGGCCAGTAGCCGCAGTGTCTGTCGGGCTCCTCCTCCGCCGCCCCATCTCCAGGCGGCCCCCCCTTTTTTCGGCTTCCTTTGTGTGACTTTGACACGACATCTGGCATACATAAACGGCAAGCCCTTGGTCAATTTGCTGCCCATTCCGCCCCGCGCGCCCGTAATCGTGCAGAAAGGGGCGGGCTAGGTTGGGCCAGCCCGGCTCGTGTCAGGCCCCGAGAGGCTGTGGCCTTGGGGCGGGAGATGGGGCATCATGCGAGTGCTGCTGCTGCTGCTGCTGCTTCTCTGACGCGCCCACCCGCCGCCTCCGGCCGGATGGGCATCAATACAGCGGAGAAAAGACGGCTGGCGGTGTTGGGCCGTGCAGCTCACGCACGCACGCCCCATATGCGCCTCCACCTCTGTTTGTGCGTCTCCTGTGCGGGTGCTTTGATCCTCGAGCCAAAGTAGATGATGGCCTTTGCGCGACTCGCATTCCTCGCTTTTTGCTATCTTTTTTTATCCATTGGGAAAAACAGCCCACTGCAGTGCTGCAAAACGAGGCGAGGCTCTTTTGTCAACCTAGTCGAAGCGGGGAGGTTGGTCCACGTGCCTCAATCGATAACAGGCTGGGAGACGAACAAAAGAAGAAGAAAAAAAAAAGCCCCCAACAACGGTCGCCCGATGGTGGTGTGGGATTGTGGGTGCACCCGAAAGCGACAAGGGCCGGCCGCTGTCCAATCTGCTAAGCGCGGTCTGACGTGTATTTCGCGTCACCGCCGCGGGCTCAAAGCCCACCAGCACCAGCATGGAGATTGGAGCAAACGCGAGTGTTTGTGTGCCAAGCTGGATAGTCATACTTGTGCCGGCGTTTTTGGTCATGCTAGAAGCGCATCCAAGTGGAGAGAGAGACAGAGAGAAAGAGAGACAGAGAGAAAGAGATAGAGAGAGCGAAGGGTCAGCGATCTCTGCCGCCATTGGATCTGCGGCGGGTGGAGCTTCCTTGTTCGACACACCAGACCCATGATGGCCGACGAATGCGCCAACGACAGCAACAGCGAGCAGCGACAACAGAAAGCCACGCGCAGCCCCACTGCGACTCAAGAAGCTCGCTCACCGGCCTGCCGCATTTGGACGTTTTGTGGCTTGCCCCCGAAAAGCTTCTTGTTTCCATGCCTGCAGCTCGCCGCAAGGGAGCAACCACAACCAAGCAAGCGTCCCCGGAAGGCAAAAAGGAAAAATCTGGGTACGCCCCGCGACGATATCCACGTGGAGAATGTGGGGGAAAAGTTTGTGTTTTTTTTTTTTTTTTTTTTTTTTTTTGTTTTGTTTTCTCGTCACGCTCCTTCATCGTCTAGGTTGCCTTTCGGGTTCCCTTTCGTAGGTACCTAGTTGTTATTTGTTTGCTCTTTTCCCCAAGTAGCAAAAGCCAGACATCGTTGGACAGGAGGCATGGAGCGATTGGTGCCAAGAGCTAGGGCGCAAAGCAAACATGCACCCCTTGACAACCCAGCCGCCGCCATCCCTCTCTGGCTGAGCAGTCACCCTCCTCGACCCCGTGCACCCCAGCACGTAACCCGACCAAAAATATGCATGCCTACCTAGCGCGGCGCATGTAGGGAGGTCCTCTTCTTTCCCGAGCCTCGCTGTCTCGGGATGCTGCTTTCACGGCAGCCACTCACAGCCTTCCGGATGGTTTCCATCTCGGCCGTAGGAGCGGGAACGCACACGACGCGGCGCTTGGGACTACCCGTTTAGGCAACCCTGGGTTGTCGCCCAGCCGGCCGGCGACAGCGAGATTGGTTGGTGAGGTTATCACCATAGGCGTCCGAGTATCCATACAGCGGCCTGCGTGCGTAGTTACGCGGTCACATCCTCCGGGCGAATCCGGCGGGGGTTGCGTTCCGAGGGTTGGCCCCACACGGGTTTGTGATATCGTTTTTTTTTTTCTGCTGTTTGCTCCTCCCCCAGCTTTCCCCTTCCCTTCGTTTCTCGATAGATCTGGTCGTTATCTTTATTACCTGCCTTTTTGCGATTCCCGTCTCCACAGCTAGATCCCCGAGTCCCGATTACCCGGATTTTCTTATTTTTTTTTTTGTGTTCTTTCCTCTCCCTCCTCAACTCCCAAAGTCCAGCTAGGGATTAGGAGAAACGATCCCCACCATGTCCAACCTGTCAGGGGCCAACCACAAACCCCCAGTCCGCTTCGCATGGGCGGGGCCGAGCCTCGTGCCCTCCCTCGGCCTGCCTGGCAGGTCTTATTTGTCACCACTTTCGAACATTGGCCTCTCGGCACGCCTGCAAGGGAGGAGGAGCAAACAGATGAAAAAAGCGAGCGTTTACTTGGCGCCCAACGCACATTTGCAAATCATGGGTTCATTCCCGAGAAATCCCGCGAGCATGCGGAGGAGCGGTGCCCAGTCCTAATCACAATCTGCCTGTCCCCTCCCCCCACCCATGTTTAGGGTCGGTCTACGTGCAACCCTCCTATCGGCTGCTGGCGAGGCCATTAAGGTAGGTAAGTGTGACGGAAGAAGACAGAAGCCGGGGAAGATGCGACACGACGGCACTTTGTGCAACCCAGTATTGTTGCACGGCGTTTTGGACATTTGTGGCGAAAGTGCTCGAGCTGACAAGTCGGATCGGTGGGCAAGCGGCGCCCGGCTGTGATTTTTTTAAGGGTACTCTTACCAATATCAGCACCAGGCCTAATGTTAGTCCATGAAACCATCTCACCAGCGTCGAATGCATTTCGCGCTTCCTTTTCCATCGTATATGCCAAGGTAATGTGGGAATTTGGGGATGGGGCAGGTTGGATAGTTCCAGCAGGGACGAGTTTAGCACTTTCTAGGAGAGGCTGGGCGAGAAGATAGCGTCTTCCTCTCCATGTGTCGCTTGGTGTTGGAAACCACGAATCAAACCCTCCGCTCGACGCCTCGGTGGCATGGCCGAACCAAACCCTCCGGTGCAAAACGGTGTCATCCCCATATTTATTGAAACGGACGAGGGCTGGGCGCCAGTGCAGCCGGTGTTTGAATCAAAGCTCGAGTAAGATTATGAACGTACCTAAACGGGAAAAAAAAGAAGAAAAGGAAAGAGGCGGCCCGCGCGGGTGGACGATCCGATCAATGGCGTAAATCACCATGTCGCCCGCGAGCTAGGCGGGATGCTCGTTGGCGACCAGACAGGCAATGAGATCGCGCCAAAAATGGCACTAAACTGGGCGTTGGCACGTTGGCACATCGAACCTGGCATTTTTTAGAAAAGTACCGCACAGCGATCTACTTAAAAATGACCACAATTTTACGGGTGCAGATCAACTGCGGGAGGAAGACTCCGCCGCGATCGTGGTGCCCATGTTAGTCTGCTCGGGGAAGTCGGGGTCGGAGGTGGCTGGTAGGCTAAGGGGTTGGAAGAAAATAAGAATAATAAAAAATGGAAAAACATAATCGCAAAACTAATCCGAAAGCAACAACCTAGGCAGGTAGGCAGCTAGCGTGTATGTGGCCAGGGCACGTCGGGCCCGAAGAGAAATCACCCGCATGGGAAACCCGTCACATGTTGCGAGCCGGACGCGGAAGCCCCCCTGTCTCGGCGCTTAAAAGGTCCATACGTGCTTTGGTCGGCGACGCGACAAGGCTTTGGGACGATCTGGGTCGAGGTTAGCCCTGGGCGTGATGAGGATGTGCCAGACAGGTGGACGAGAGCAAGGAGCTGCTGCTGCCTGTCGCTGCCTGCCATCCAATGCCCTTTCCTTGGGTGGACATGCACACGACTGAACACAGCACAGGCCGGAGCAACGGCCATGGCCCCCTCCCAACCACCCCGGTTTCTCGAAAAGGAAAGCCGGCGTGGCTGGCTGTCGCCAACGGATAAGAAATGAGTGCATCAACCAGTGCGTGCAGGCTTGTGACCCTGCGTCGGAAAGACGATTGGAAGTGCAGGTCGGGCATAAAAGCAGTCAAGTGCGTCCTCCTGGGCGCGAAACTGCGCTAGCGCCATACTGCGATCTCGGGCTGGGTTCTAATGGTGGACGCAGGGCGGGGATGTGCGCTCAGCACCGCGCTAATATCGCGAGCCATTCATTGGATTGTCTCCTCTTTTCCCCATCAATTGCTTACCGCAATCTCTTCCAAACCGATTGGTGGGAAACCCCATTTCTTTTCTTTTTTCCTTCTTCTTCCCCCCTTCCCTCGTCGTGCATCATCACATCACAATCCAGAAAACCCTCATTTCATCACATCAAAAACGACGGCGGCTGGCTAGGGGCGGTCCGATTTGCTAGCTTGAATGGCAGCGTGCGCGCCCGACGTGTCAGGTGGGGCGGTCGGTTTGTTTCTGGGCGGGAGCACGGGTTCAACGGCACGCACGGCGGTTTGACAGCAACTCCGCCCGTCTGACAAGAGGCGGGGGAGGATGGGCGAGCGAGCAGGGGCGGTGCGGCTGTGATGCGTGCGGCCCGCAGCGAGACTTTGCTGGCACGGCACGGGCGCGCCAAGGCGATCTGACAGCTTTGACAGTTGTCAGCTTCGCGGTGCAGTTGGTCCAAGGTGCAGTGCCAGCAAAACCCGACCGCCAACCAAAGCGGCCACATGACGGATGGCCTTGGCAAATGTATTGTGTATTGACACTATCGCATTCGAAGCAAAAACGCAAAGAGGAAGGTCGCAAAACGAGCCGGTTCCATGCCGCCCATCCGCGAAACCGGTGGCCAAGCCCTAAAGCCCGGGCCGGGAGGTCGGCGCGGCGTGCCAGCCAGCGCCGAGGAAACAGCGTCGCCCCAGGCGGGGAGGTCCCCGAAGCAGGCAGACGAGAGTGTGCATGTTGCATTCTGGAATCTCGGTGAGTGACCCTGCTGGCCTCGGCGGGTGGGATAAACAGGGCGATCGGCGGGCGTGTCCAAGCCCACTGGCTCCAAACTCCTCACCGGTTGTAGAAATGCGTAGCATTTGCAACCACAACAAGTGGGAAAGATGCATGCAACTAACACCAGCCTGGAGGCCGGCGACGTGGGCTCGAGTGTTTTTCCCGTGACGTAAAAGAGCACAAAGCGTCCGTCCTTATCGGCGCCATCCCACGCCCGCGCCACACCGACCTGCCCGATTAAAAAAAAAAAAATTAAAAAAATATCCGGGGGCTTGCATTTTCAAATTCGTGCTCCGCGCCCGCCCGCCGTGTCGACACGGCCACGACAACCCCACCCCGCCTTCCCCGCGCCCTCACCGGCTTCAATGGGGCGCTATCGCCAAAAGCAGACACCCGCTCTGGGCAATTGAACGAGGCTGGGCGCGCACCAACGGAAGCCGAGGCATCAAAAGGTCCGACCACAAAAACGAGGCGAGCACTCAAACTATCCTCGTCTGCCCTCCCCCTTTTCGGCAGTTCTGTTCGAGGGAAGCCGAGATCGGCCGGTGGAGACCCCCCTGGAGGGAGGGAGTGAGTAAGGCTTTGACCGTATCGTCGTGACTTGGCTGTGCGGCCCCGGGGCTTTTCGGCCTCGGGCTGCTGCTGCGTTGTCTCGCACCGCCAGGCCCTGTCCCAGCGCCTCAGGGTGCAGAGTCATTCAACCAGTTGGCCAACACCACCGCGCACCAGCACGGACGCTGGCAAGGTTTCCCAACGCAGGCAATCTGTTCCAAACCTCATCGCCAGGGGGGAGATGACGACGACGGATGGGGCTTTTGGGTGTTTTGTTCGGACCAGGGCCGGCGTATGGCATCCCGTGGTATTGCACAATGTCTGTCTGGCATGCATCAGCGCCCATTTGAGACGTTGGCACGGAATAAAAGCAGGTGCGTGTCTGGTCTGCTCGCCCCATTTGCGGCCCCACGGGCCCCACCCACTGCACTGCCTGCACTTGCCCCGCCCAGAAGGAAAATGGAAGAAGAGAGCCCCACCATCGCCGTTTCGTTCTGGAAATTGGAAGACTGTGGGCATTTGACGGACCTTGCCTCTTGCGTAGGCGAGGCCAGCCTGTCGCGTGGCTCGCAGCCCACCCCGAACAGCCCACCTCGGATGCCAGGTGTGTCTGTAGCGCTCGACTGTTTGTATGGTTCCGTCCCCACATCGGTGAGCGCGCTCTGCCCGGGGTGGTGGCTGGCCAGTCGCCGTCGCTCGCGGCCCCAATGTCCGCCGGCCTGTGGCTCGCCCGAGAGGCCATCGCGGTCTCTGCTGGCTGGCTGGCTGGCTGGCTGGCTGGCTCGGCGGTGAACACGAGCCTTGGGTGGGGATGCAGCACCGAGTTTGCCCAACGCTCGGCACGTTCCGTGGAGCAGTGTTGCCTGTCAAAAGGTACCGAGGTACGTGATCCGTCGCGCCAGCAGCACCAGCAGCAATAACGGTATCTGAGACATCCCCATCATCTCCATCCTAGCCATATCCAAACTGCCATCACGTTATAGCGGGCTCTGAACTGCGCATAGCAGCATGAACACCCTGGACGGTACCTTCAGCCAGCGCGGCCACCCTCAAGCATCAAAATGCCCTCACACAGCGGCCTTCAATCACCTGACCTGACTCGCCCCCAGGGTCCCCCCCGTCTGCCGTCTACCCACGTCCCCTTCACCGACGTTACATGTCCCCGTTATCCGAGCGACGGGGCTAAATAGGGTACCTGTGTGCATTCCTCAATGCCCGCAGCCTGATGTTCCGTTGCCTCAGGGGGTCGCCAGCTCGGCTCCTCTTACCTCTCCGTGTTTTTATCTCTCTTGTGCACTGCAAAACGGCCCGCTAGTGCTGAAAATCCCCTGCCTGGGCGTCCGGCACCCGAGTCAACACGCCAGTCTTTGGGAACCGACAGTAACAAAAAGACCAAGGGGGCTCCCTCCCTCTCCACCCACCGTGCGGGCGGCACGGGCAAAAGAGAAGACAGAAAAAGAAAAAAACAAACACAAATACTTCATAGGCAGGGAAAACGGTCAGTGTGGCACAGCACAATCCAAAGACGACCCAACCCGTGAATGTTGCTTTGTTTCCCGATTCGACACAGGTCTCCCGCTTCTTCGAAACAATGAGGAGGGGGAAAAGAGCAAAGATTCAGGCTCCCCCGGCGACCATGCATGTCATTCTAGCTGGCCTGGGAGGGCCATCTCGTTTAGAAATGGGTGTTATGCTTACTGAGCACCTTGTATCCCCAGCCGCGGGTGGACACAGGCCTTTGGAAAATTAACCGCAGGAGCGTCGTCGTCAGCCCGGCACCATCGGCGCCGTGTGGGTGGGTAGAACAGACCGGGATGGCGCTGTCACCGGCACGGGGGCCGGGGGCCGGGGACCGGGATGATGGGGCTTCGAGTTTGATGCTATGAGGCAAATGGCAAATGATCGTCGCATGCATGGCGGAGCCCTCGCGCGCCCCTCCAGGGCTGGGGCTGGCCTTTTTTTTTTTTTTTTGCTGCATGGCACGCAAAAAAGTCTCGCCGCCCCCCATCCGGACGCAGACTTTGACGCTCCCACGGTTCCCTGTGGGGATAGCACCTGGGGGTTACACATTTTGAACCAGTCGGCTTGTTTTGTTTTTCTTCTCCTTGCCGTTTGCCGTCGGGTCCATGTAATAGAGGCCACCCATCGCCCCCGGACCTGGCAGAGGCAAAACACAGGCCCTGGATAAGCTATCTTGCTGCGGGTGGCGGCCCCCCCACTCCGGTCTGCAAAGTGCGAGGGGTGCTGCATGTCGTTTGCGGGCGAACGGAGGCGCAGATGGATCCGAATGCTTGCTTTGCTGTATGTGCTCCATCCAGTCCGGTAATCGCCATCGAGCCAACAGACTCCAGGCTCTAGGCTCTACGTACGATAAGGGGCCGAAAACCATTGCCTGTGGCTGGCATGTCGGGGTGCCGGGGGGCATTGCACAGTGGCTCTCCGCGAGCAGGCACGTCACCCCGCCAAAGAAAAAAAAATTAAAAATTTTTTTGAAGCGAGCATCGACGGACATGGTAGCTTTAGCCCCCACGGGAGAACTTTATGTCCGCCCCCCCGTGCTGTCGCTGTCTGGATGATGTCTTCTGCCTGGCTGGCGTCGGCTTTCTCCCCGGCCAGGGTCCGCGCGGCGGAGGGGTGGTGCATTGTGGAATGGGCGCTGCCTCGGGTCCCGTGAAAGAGTGGGAACCCGGGTTCAACTTTTTAGCTCCAAAGCAGCTGGGGCGTCCCGTCGACAGGAGTGCAAAAGCCTTTGCAAAGACTTTGAATCAGCAACGCTATTTTAGCTCCATTTTTGGCACTTGTTATGTGTTTTGATCAATTCGGCTTGCAATCGGTCGCTGCCACGCATAATACATCCTGCCTTCTTTGCGGTTGGTTATCGTAATTACTCTCTTCTTTCCACAAAGAGTTGATCATTTCTGGAGTTTTGGGTTGGAAAAATGATCATCGTGCAGCAGCCATGCAGCCCCCGGGCCATAAAGCCATAAAGGCAAACCGTGCTATTTCCATTGTGTCGCCAGACATTTATCGCCTGCGGTTTATGTGAGCATGGGTTAGAGACCACAGGGTTGCTGAGAATCTTTGAACCGGATGTCCAATGCTCGGGTTTTGTTCGGGGTTAGCATGCCCGAAACAATCTTCAAGCATGGCCGCCGGCAATGGCGTCTTTTGGCTGGTGATTAGCTCATGGGCAGGTGGGCTGGTTGGGAGCCAGGGTTTAAGCAACATTTGGATCTTTGAGGTTGGCCCGGCGAAGCAACAGTCCTGAGACACGCACATCCAAGATTCCTGCCTTTTGAAAAGGAACGGCAAAACAGGAGGCAAAAAGCTACGGCTATTTTACAAATATTGTATCCAAGCCAATTAGGAGTGAAAGTGATAAAGAACAAGACAAGAACAAGGACTTGTTGTCGTGCGTATGGTTGGCTGGCTTCAATCTCACGCCGTACAGGCCACGATCTGCAACGTCCTCGTCGCTTCAGGGTAGCCCTTGCAGGTCCAATATCATTTCTCATTCAGTTCTTGGTACGTGTCCGGTCCGACATCCGGCATCCGACATCACCCGGCGGAAGGCACTTCGTGACAGCGGGATTACGGGCAGGGAAAGCTGCATGTTATTGGCCGTTCCATCAAGCATCCTCGTCCATGGCGTCGTCGTCATCGTCATCTTGGAACTCGTCTGTTTCTTCGTCGTTGCCATCCTCGTCACTCTCGTCGTCGTCGATTGCGCCAGGGTGTGCAGATATGGGTTTCAGGAGGTCCCAATCAATATGCGCATGTGTGGCCAACTGCTGGAGAAGTCGCCAACACCTCCCGCGATAATGAGTCTCCCTCACGCCCGCAATACCAAGGCCGAGGGGGGCTCCGCCCAGGGACCCACGTAGCTGTATTCGGGAGATACCCTGAGTCTGCCTAGAGTGACCTCCTTGAGGTGTGGGAGGCCAGCGATTTGCTTGAAGAGTTGCGTCCATTGGTCTATCCTGTCCTCGTAGTGGGCTGGGGAAATGCAGATGTTGGCGTTCCAAAGACTCAAGGCCTCAAGCGTGTCCCTGAACTTCTTGATCGCGTTCCAGTACATGGCTCGGCTCATGGAAACCTCGCCGAGGTCCAGTTTCTTGAGCTGGGCGATGAAGTGCCGGGCACAGGCGTGGGCGCCGAGGCTGGGAGGGCGATCCAGCTCAGTAGAAGCCTGGGCTGTAGCGGATCGCCGCGCTTAAAGTTCAACCGTAGCCACTCAAGGCTGGAGGCGTGTGAGAGAAAGGTCTGGAGGTGACTCGTGCGCAGCCACGAATCCTTTTCATTGTCGTGGGCCGCTCCGTTAGGGAGGCTCACGGTGTCGTAGGTGTCCAGTCGGACGTCAAGGTGCAGCTTCCGCAGACCCTTGACGACGGGAAGAGTCTGGTCGCGGCTGAATGAGTGAAGAGCGAAGGCGGCATCAGTGAGGCCTTCATGGCGCGACCGAAGGATAACCTCTACGTCGACACCTGCGCGTTGGGCGCTGGCCAAAGCCTGGATGACGATGGGGAAGGCCGTAGTGGCATTCGGACTGGTGGCGGAGCCCATGTCCAGGGGTATGCCGATGGCCTCTCTGGTGGTGGAGCCGTAGCTGCGCCATGCACCGCGGTCCGGTTGCGCGTGTGGGAGCAAAAGTCGCGGATGCCGACCGTTTGCAGGCCAGGGAGCCTCTGGAATGCGTGAGCGAGCATGTCGTCGCGGCGACGCCCGCTTGCCAGCAGGCATTTTTGGGCGCTGCGGCGGGTTGTGAGCTCGACGATTTGGTCCTCGCTGGCACGGCCGTTATAGGGAAGCTCGGCTGGGTAGCCCTCTGGGTAGCCGTCCAACCCCAGCACGAGGTGCGACAGCTCCGGGCCGAACTGGGGGTGCTCCGAGATGTCGATAAGGGTCTGCAGGCTGGACTCGGTGAACATGAACTGCTTCTTGAGGAAGAACTCGCGGGCGAAGGGCTTGAAGGTGGCGGCCTCGGTGCGCTTGTTGGCCAGGCGCAGGTTGCCCAGCTCCTGGGTGGTGAGGGAGCGCGAGATCTTGATGATGATCTCGGCGGGCATGTCACTGATTGACGGCATCTTGGGCGATTGAGGCTGTTATTTCCGTTGCTTGGTGGCGCTGTTCTTGCTCTGGGATGCTGGCGATGGACGTCGCGCGTGGTCCGAGACGACGAAGGGCACCTCCAGCGACGGGACGGCGTCTGCCTGGGATGGGCTCAGCGCCCCGCGCGAGCCACTGTTGGTGCCTGGACTGTATTGGCGCGTTCTCTTTGGACGGCACGGCGTGGTGGCGCGTTCTCACGTGACCGAGCCCCGCCTTCCCTGCAGTGGGTGGCCCAACTCTATTTCGGGAACACAGCCCTGTGCAGCTGGAGTTGGCAGGAGCGCATTCCCAGCCCCAACTGGATCCCTGAAAACGCCATCTCGAACCAACATCCATCCTGCAATGCAGAGTGAGGAGAAATCGCAGCACTCTGCGCAGGACACACGGGACGGCGCATCACCAACATCCATTGTGCAGCTGCGAGGCTGAGCCTGCGTCCGGCGGGCACACAATCGGGTCTACCAAAAATCTGTCTGACCTTGACTGGTGTGGGGCCTGATCTTGGCGCGGCTCAGCAGCGACGACAGGGCAACACGCTGCGGCACAGGTGGGCACGGGGCAAGGCACCAGACCCCACAGCCCCAACGTGCCAATTTTAGGGGCCTGAGCCGCATCGGCTCCCTGGCCATCAATTTGATTTGATGTTTCCTCCACGCCAAATTGAAACCAACAGGATCAATCCCACCCACACTGACCTGCTCAGCCTTTGCCTCCCTCTGATCATGTTGGCTCTCCTGCCTCTCGAGAGCATGCCTGCCGGCCTGGCAAATGCCTCAATTGCACGCGTTGCCATAATGCGAAATCGCAAATCGACTCGCTTGTTGGGCACCAAAAAACATGAAGCCAGTCTCATGACTCGTCGTCCAGCCGAGTTCCAGATGGCGTCCAGCGACTTGGCAGGGTCCGGCAGCGCTGTGACCCCCTGAATCGCGCAGGGCTGAACCCGACGGTTGAAGGGAGGCTTTGCGGCGACAGGCGGCGCCCGCACCCTGGTCGAAGGATGCTTGCCGTAGCCGCGATCGACGTGCAGAGGTTTTACATCTGGTATCCAGCGCCCTGCCCCTGCGTTTGCGGTCGCCTGCTCCCCGCTTTCGTGGTGACCTGTCTGGCTCCCGGGAATATACATATCGTGGCCATCGCTTCCTGCCGAGAACGCAAAGATGCTGATCCTCCTCGCCTCCATGAGCGACTGGACGGTGTTGATCAGCGGTCACTGCTCCATCCCGACCTTCTCTGTCTTCTTTTTGTAGATCCCCTTTCCTTCCTCGCGGTGCCACATCGCCCAAGATGCAGCTTTGGCTCCCCCTTCTTTCGTGTGCTGCCGCGCTAGTCGCCGGCACAGCCATCCCCGCCCACGATGTCCACGTCCAGCGACATACCCAAGACTCGGACGAGATCATCTCGGTGAGGGAGCTGGTCAGGAGAAACCATCTGGTGCCCATCGAGCAGCGGTCCGACCTTCTGGAGAAGAGGGCGTTCGACAACAAGACGTTTGATCTAAGCTGGCAGCGGCAGAAGCGCACGCTCTTCTCAGCGTACGTGACCCCGGGGACGCGAGTAATTAACCGGAAATAGACTCACAAGCTGATCGGCCCCCGCAGAGCATGGGAGGGCCAGTCACCCAGGATCCCGGTCGGGCTGCTGCCAGGGGCCAGCGGCGAGGCTGGCAGCAGCTTCAACCTCACGATGCAGTGCGTCGACTGCAGGACATACGGCAACATCGTCGCGTCGTTGGACGACTCGGACGGACTCAAGGCGCTCCTGACCTTCAACCAGGTTGGGGCCTATATCGACCTGGCAATGTTCGCCTCGTCGCAGGGCACCTTCACTATTGGCATGGGCGCGTCTCTGGGCAGCTCCAACGTCACCGGCAAGGTCTTTGCTGCCGGCTTCGGCTTCAGCATGGACCTTATCATTCAGGTGACGGGCGCGGTGCAGGCCAACGGCGGCTTTCAGATCTCGATCCCGGACGGCCAGACGGTCGGGCTGGACATCGGGCTGAAGCTCAACAATACCGAGAATGGTCTTGTCCAGCCGACATCCCAGATCAACACAGTGTAGGTGAACTTGGGATCCTTTGCCTTCTTCGCAAGGATACAAGGGGCACCCATAGAAAATGCTTGATGCTAACAAGCCCTGGTTGTCACTTTCACAGTCCCAAAGTCAACTTTTCCCTGCTGCCTCTTTCCGTCTCGGACGGGGCCGTCAACATCACCGCCGCGCTGCGTCTCAAGGCCGACGCCGGCATCACGGGAACGCTGGGTTTCAAGGACTCCGGCATTGGCTCCGTCTCGGTCGGCGCCAAGGTGGGTGCGCATCTGACGCTGGTCGAGGTTAGGATGGGCAGCGTCAACGCCAAGGCCGCTCCCGGGACCTGCCGCAACGCGCTCTTCATCGACGCCGACTCCAACGGCGGCGCTTTCGCGCGCCTCGACGGCTCCATCGGCGGCGGCGGCGCGAGCAGGTCCTTCGCCGTCGGGCCCCAGGTCAGCACCACCTTTTGGGCTGCCGGCACGACGCTGTGCCTGCGCGAGAACAAGGACGGCAAGCCCAGCACGCCGCCGCCCGCCTTCATCGCGACCACCCCGGCGGCCCAGCCCGCGCCGGCGTCGGGCGCCTGCGGCACGGCTGCGCCGGTGACCGAGTCGACGACCGTCACGTCCGTCTACAGCATGACGACGTGCGCCGTGCCCGAGATGGAGTGCCCGCCGCGCTTCAACCAGGTCGTCGTCGTGACCAACGTCGAGGCCGTGCAGACGATCCGCTGTCCCGGCAGCGGCGGCGCCAACTCGTCCTCGCCGGCCTCGGCGCCCAGGCCGACGGTGGCGCCCGTGCCGCCCACGGGGACGCCGCTGGTCCTGACCCCCATCCCGAGCCCGCAGCCCGTGACGGTGCCGTCGTATGCCAACATCACCTTCAACGCCACCCGGCCCGTGACGGGCTCTTTCGTCGCCGTCACCCCGCCGCCCTCGAGCCTGCCGACGGGCTCTACCCCGGCTGACAACAAGGAGAGGCCGGGCAGCGGGGCGTCCTTGTCTGCTGCTGGGCCGGCTGTCTGGGCCGCGACTGGTCTTTGTGCCGTGGCCCTGGTGGCTGCTCTTTTATAATGTACTTGTGTGCTTTATTAACGGTTGAGATACCCTGGTTATACTCGGAATTCATTTCATTCAAATTCTTTTCCTTGTGCCTCGACATGGTAGACGTGGGGTGATTTGGTTTTTCTCGGTGCAAGCAATGCTCGCGAGCGACACAACGCTCTAATCGAGGTTTAAAAACGTGAGCAAGCGGCTGATTTACGAGTAAAGGACCAAAGTTCTATCGAAAGTGCCGCTTGCACTGGTGACGATACACCCATCGTTCGTGGGGAACGCCCACGGCACTGGACTGCAAACGGCTACTCCAACGCAGCCTCGTCCATGTTGCGGATAAACGAGCTGTACCACTTGATGCCGTTGATGTGGGCGGCGATGCTGACGTGCTCGTTGACGGTGTGGATGCCATTCTCAAAGTCGTTGCCGGCCCCCTCCTCCCACTGGGGCCCGTAGCGGAAGATGTGGCGCGTCAGGCCCCAGTAGAAGCGCGTGTCGGTGTTGCCCGTCATCAGCGCCGGCGTCACGAGCAGGCGGCCGCCGTAGACGCCGCGCGTCGTGCCCGCGAGCACCCTGTACGGCGTCGTCCCCTCGATCGACGTCGGCGTCACGGGCGCCGGCTCCAGCGGGGCCTTGCGGAGGCGCAGCGTGATGGACAAGGGCGGCTCGTCGTCGTCTTCCCCTGATGCGGCTGCGGAGCCGTCGTCGGCGGGGCTGGACGGGGCACTCGGCATCTTCTCAAAGGCGTGCAGGGTCAGATTGTGCCTGGACGCGACGGCGCCGGCGATGCGCTCGAGCTTGGCGCGCACGTGGGCGAAGGACTCGCCGACGTTGATGCGGTGGTTGACGGTCAGGACGACGCGCTCGGGCAGGGCGTTGCTCTTGAAGCCGCCGCGGGCGATGGTGGGCGTGGCCGAGGTGGTGAAGAGGTACTTCACCAGGTTGCCCGCCTTGGCCGCCTCCTCGGCTAGCTCGTCCCTCTCGCGGCTGCCCGTGCCGTTTCGGCTGCGCTCCCGGAGCAGCCTGCGCAGGCCGTCGGGGAAGCCGGGGGCGTTCTCGTCGCCGCAGCGCAGGATGTCGAGGAACGGGTTCTCGTCGTGCAGGCGAGGCTCGTAGGGGTCGTCCTCGACGGCGCCGATGATCTGGGCCATGACGCCGATGGCGTTGTGGCGCGGCGGCACGCTCGAGTGGCCGCCCGGCATGCGCACCACGACCTCGACGTCGACGGCACCCTTCTCGGCCACGCCCGGGGCCGCAAAGGTGCTGCCCCACTGCTCGACGGTGCCGGCGCCCTCGTCGACGATGACGGCGGCCGAGTCGGGTCCGTAGCGCGACAGGAGGGCCCGCGAGAGGTGGCCGGCCCCCCTGGCGCCCGAGATCTCCTCGTCGAAGCCAAAGGATAGCACCAGGGTGCGGCGCGGGGCGAAGCCGGCGGCAGCCAGGGCCTCGACGGCGGCCAGGATGCCGACCAGGTTATTCTTGCAGTCGGCGGCGCCGCGGCCCCAGACGTGGCGGCCGTCGTAGAAGCCGCCGAACGGCGGGTGGGACCACTGGTCGAGCGTCTCGTCGGCGACGGGCACGACGTCCTGGTGGGCCATGAGCACGGTCGGCCCGAGGGACGGGTCGGAGCCGGGCCAGGTGTAGAGCAGGCCGTGCTCGTTCACCAGCTCGCGCCGCAGGGTGGCGTGGGCCAGCGGGAAGGTGCGGGCGAGGTAGTCGCGGAAGGGCGCCATGGCCAGCCAGCGCGGGTCCTCGCCCACGGCGCCCATGTCCTCGTACGAGACGGTGGGGATCTGCACGGCGCCGAGAGGCGGGCGGCGCTGAGGTCGCGGAAGGCGGGGCTGGAGAAGAGGGCCTCCATGTCGAGCAGCCGCGGCGACGTGGCGTTGGGGAGCAGCGGGTCGACTTGGGTGCACTGCGGGCTCTGGCGCGCGACGTCAACGCTGGGGGGCGGCGCGCTCGGGCTGACCAGGGCAGCAGGTCGGGGGCGAAGATGGCGATGGCGCCAAACAGGGCCAGCGGCAGTAGGGCGCGGCGGGCCCAGTGCCCGGGCGGCGGGGAGCCGTGCTTTTCGTGCTCATGGCAGGATGCCGGGGCGTTTGGTTTGCCCATCAGCGGGGTGGTTTCGGCCATGGTGCTGGGGGTTCTGGGGAGGTTGTCGCTTGAACGGCAACAAAAGACGAAAGACGACGGGATTGACGCCTTCTTATCTGCGGGGCCGAGTCGTGACGGATTTCGGCTTCGGCTCTCGACGCGGGGAGCGCCGCTGTGGCTCGCGCCGATCCGTCACGTGCGGCGGCGCATCGTGCTGTGCTTGTGTCAACTGCTTCATGTTGACGACCTAGCTCGATCTCGCACGGCGGCCGTTGCGCGTCGCTGTCGGATTGTCGTTTCGCGCTTGCTATCGAGAAGCTGGCGTCGATTGAGGCGGTTCAAGTATGTATGAGTTAGGTGTGCTCAAGCTTCTCCTGGGCCCGGAAATAACGAGGAACCAATCTCTGGGAAGTCTCGCTTGGGCGCATTTACAAGAAACATTCTTGGCGCTGGGTCCGGCGACGCGGGCCGTCTTCTGCCCTCGCCCAAGCTGGAATTTCTCGAGCAATTTTGAAGCTCCTCGACAGAAGGTGCGCCCCGCCAACCTGCGTCGGACTTTTGCCCTCGACGGCCATCGCGGATGCAATCCGACAGCAGAACCCAAGCTTGGCTGGAAAACACACGAAAGACGTCACTTTCCCCTGACGCCCAGGCTTGACCAGCGGCGGGACCTTGCGATCCAAGCCTCAAACCTCGCTTGCGGCTTGTGGCCCTGGGGGAGCGACGGATCGATATGTACGGTGTGGCGCTAAAAATAGGTCTCCATCCTCGTCCCGCGCTGCCGCCCTCGCCGTCGTGGGGGAGTCCAAGTGATTGGTGGCAATCCATCGAATGTCTCTGCGATCCAGACAGGCTGCTAGGCTGACAGCGGCACACTCGCGACCACCTCCAACCCGGTTTTCTTCCCAAATCCACACTGTCCCAAATGGGATGCCACCCATGCAGCTAGCCCAGAGTCTTGGATCACGCCCCAGGGGATGTCGGTAAGTGTAGCCGCCTTTGCCCGGACGAACAGCCTCCGTGTTTCCCAAGAGCCTCTGCCGGAGCATCTAGCGTGGTCCAACTCGGAAGGTGTCGCCGCGTCCCAGCCCGGCCCAAGGGGCAGACAATTGCTGCTGGCCGCTGTCGGCCCAGTCGCGCGTGACGATGCGATACACTCGTCGAGTTTGCTGCCGTGCTGGGCACGCCTTGTCCACTTTACGGCATTTTCTTCTGTCGGTTCCGCGCCGGAGCGTCACATTCGGCCTGGGGTCGGAAATGTCGATGCTGGTTGGATGAGAAGGAGGAAGGGCTTGCTCCCATTAGATATATCGCTGGGAAGCATTGGAGGGAGTCTCCTGGCTTCGATATATAAACTGCTATTCTGCTCTCCCTTCCTGCGACGAGACCATCACTCCTCTTCAACTTGCCAGACATAGCCAGGCTTTCCCCCTGTGGACCTCTTTTGCAGCCTCGCCTACCGGACCGCCTCTCCAGCCATGAAGGCCGCCTTCCTTTCCCTCGCCGCCGCCGGCCTGGCGAGCGCCCACACCATCTTCACGTCGCTCGAGGTCGGCGGCGTCAACTCGGGCACGGGGCAGGGCGTCCGCGTGCCCAGCTACAACGGCCCCATCACCGACGTGACGTCCAGCAGCATGGCCTGCAACGGCAACCCCAACCCGACCTCGCCGACCTCAAAGGTCATCACGGTCCAGGCCGGCCAGGACGTGACGGCCATCTGGCGCTACATGCTCAGCACCACGGGCACCTCGCCGAACGAGTATGCTTGTTTTATTTCCCCTGAGCGGCGGCACAGGCCCCCCTCCAGCCGTCAGCCTCGGCATCTCCTAGTCACCCGCTAATACAAAAGCAACCACACAAAAGCATCATGGACTCGTCCCACAAGGGCCCCACCATGGCCTACCTCAAAAAGGTCAACGACGCCACCACCGACTCGGGCGTCGGCGGCGGCTGGTTCAAGATCCAGGAGGACGGCCTGCCCGAGGGCGGCCGGGGCCTCTGGGGCACTGAGAAGGTGATCCAGGGCCAGGGCAGGCACCGCATCCGCATCCCGCAGTGCATCGCCCCGGGACAGTACCTGCTCCGCGCCGAGATGCTGGCCCTGCACGGCGCCAGCAGCCCCGGCGGCGCCCAGTTCTACATGGAGTGCGCCCAGATCAACGTCGTCGGCGGCACGGGGACCAAGACGCCCTCGACCGTCAGCTTCCCGGGTGCTTACAGGGTGAGCTCTTTTTCCATTTTCTTCTTCTTCTTCTCCATTTCTGGATAAACGATTGACGGCTGAACCCCTTAATCCCCTCAATCAGGCCAACGACCCCGGCGTCACCCTCAGCATCTACTGGCCCGTCGTCACCTCGTACAAGATCCCCGGCCCTCCCGTCTTCACCTGCTAGACTGACACAATAGCAATGTTGCGCGGCTTCACACGGCTGCATCGATTGGCTGGACGGTTTCACTGGTTGCTGTCCGTTCTGGCGCGGGGTTTTGCGACTGTCCATCACGCTATCTAGCCGACGAGGCTTGATGTATATACGTCCCATGCATGCTTGGCGTTTTCTCCGATTAGCATAAGCTCAACAGCAAACCGTATTCGAAGCTCGGACCTTGCACCCTCGATCATCTGGTCCGAGGATCGTCGCTGTACTCGGGATATGACGGCTTGTAACTGGCTCCCGAGGGTTGGTCAGCAGCCTGGACAAAGGTCTCTTTTTGCAGGAAGTTCCATAGACGCATATAGCATACCCCAGAAGGCGTCCGCCTATCCAGTAACCCAACACGTGGTGGAACACGATGAGGATCCAAAGGGGCACCCAGAACGGAGGAGTAAAGACGGTCCCGTGGTCGATGGCTATCAGCGTGAGCTTGAGGGAAAGATGGAGAAACGCCCTCTTTCCCACAGTCGGCAATGTAGCCGAGAATGTTCCTCAAGAAGGCCTCGTCGAAGCTGTTGTCCAGGTCCTGCGGATCCACGTCGCACCTAAAGACCAGATCTTCTATGCTATCGGGGTGCACCCAGAACCGGTGGCTATTCGGCATCAAGAGACGGATGATTAGCTGATTGCTGGATTTCGACGTGGGAGTTCGTAACAAGGCTTTCTGCCCACTGACCGGGCACCGCGGGGAATAGTGGCCCGCCCAGACTCCCTTGTGAGCCTGTGCAGCGTCCCATTGATGTCGACGGCCATGACGCCCTGCACGACCTCAAAGTACTCGACCTGCTTGAGGTGGATATGTCTGCCAAGCCGCCGAAACGGGCTCCCGCGTCAGCACCGCCCAGAAGTGAGCGACAACAACGAGAAAAAAAAGGCCCACTACTAACTTACAGCGGCGGCCCGGAGTTGCCCTCCCTCGCCAGCTTGTTGCCGACATAGTGCGTCTCCACGACGTGCCACCGCCCCGTCTCGGCGTCCCTGACGAACTGGACGAGGGCCGAATCATGCACCGCCTTGAACTCGAGCTCGCTGGCGATATTTGAACGTCGCGATGGCCGCGGCGAGACCCACGACTGCCAGCTTCTTGCCATCGTGGTGGAGGTCTTGGGGGCGCTGTTCGAATGTTGATTGATGTAAATATTCTGGTGGGTAGCCTTATACAAAAGAAAAAAGTGAAGTTTTCCGCATTCCAACTCTGCTCAATATGTACACCTCGAAACCGCCCTCTATCCTCGGTTCGCGCACTCGCGTTTACACGAGCACGGCAACTGGTGGCGTGTGATCTGGCAACCTCGCTCTTCTCGCTGTCAGCAGCGAGCGCGGGCTGATTAAGCTCCGTGCAGCTTTCTCGACATTGCTTATGCCGAACTTGCTTGCAGTATAACATGCAAGGCATTCGAAGTGGCATTTGCTAAGCAGAGTCGGGCTTCATTTCCAACGCGAGAGAAGCGCCGGGGCCGGGATTTAAACCCGCCAGGGAAGCAAACCAATAAGCAGCCGGGACGGGCTTTGGAAAAAGGGGTCATCAGGTGTCCAAACCCCGCCAATTCAGACAGCTTTGTAATTGTTATAAACGCGTCTATTTGGGAATAATTATGTGGCAGCCCAGCCCTAGTATCCCTTTGGCAATATACCAGGCCGGATGGACGAAAAGATCGTGGGTGCGTCCCGGTTAGTTATTACTAGAAATACGAAGTACTAGTCAGCATTCAGCAAAAAAATGCCCCCACACGGGATCGAACCGTGGACCTTATCATGTAACCGCTGGTACGAGTGATACGCTCTACCACTGAGCTATACGGGCTGATCAATAGGCGTCTGCTGGACGCCGGATGATGGCAAGGGGGACTTGGGGCGGCGGCATATATCGGCTGGACTTTCTGCGTTATTTTCGAGCAGAGTTTTTGTGGCGGGGATGCGTCGGCGTGCCCACATGCGGTGGGCTACCCAGGCTGCGTCCGGTGGAACCCTTTACAGGCACGCTACGCTACAGTTCAGCCAGCCACCTTGGACGGGATGACGCTGCAGGCGGTGGGCGGGGGACAGAATTGGAGCCGCCCGACGTCAGGCGAACTCCAGGGGAGGCTGGGAGGTGGTGGGTTGTATATCTTTAAATAAATAGCATGTCTTGAACATCATAGGATGGCGCACGGCGCACGGCGTGCAGCTGTGGCGGGTATTTTCAACGTAAAAGGTCGAGCGCTGACGTGATGCGAGATTTCCATGCAAGAAAAGACGAAAATATTCCCTTCTAGCCCTGGACGCAGGCCCCTGGAAGCGCTGCGGGACGACGCGACTCGGGGTCGGGGGGGGGGGGGGGGGGGGGGGCGTCGGCTCGGCCGGAGGAAACGCGGTATCAGTCCCAGAGCCATGATATGGCCAGAATCCAGCCCTCGGCCACCTTCTCGGGCGGCTCGGGGTTTTGCTCTACGTGCTGGAACGCCTCTTCTAGAGCAATATTTGCGAGCGGGGTGATTCTGGTCTTTTTGGTGTACTTCCAAGCCAAGTAGCCGCAGAGCACGAGCGGGATGTCTCTGTGTTTTTTTTTTTGACACCGGATGCGTTAGGATGGACGGGATGGAGACCGTTTGCAACAGCGAAGGGCAAAATGACGCGGGAAGTGATGCTTACAGATAGTGCGACACGAATGACCGGGCGTCCCATCTCCCCTCGACAAAGACCTCGTAGCCGCCCGTCAGGAGAATGATGATGCACATGGCCAGCCGCGCGGGGAACTGTAGACTGCGACGCGATTGATATTAGCCTTTCTTGTCTCTATCTGGTACCGTTGAAAATTGCGCGAGGAGTAAGGAGGGCTTACCGGTCCATTCGTTGTGCCAGGGGAGCCTGCTCGTGGACATGCCCTGCACTTTCATGGCGCGCAGGAGGCGGATGTGGTTGAACAGGATGGACGACCACGAGATGAGCACGCCGGCCGAGGTGAGGGCGACGAACCAGCCGAACACGGTCAGGGCTCCGTTGGACAGGCTCAGGAAGCTGAGCAGCATAAAGGCGGCGAAGAAGAGGACGCACACGTAAGGGGTGCCCCAGGAGGTGGTGCGCAAGAAGACACTGGGGGCCTGGCCCTTGAGCGCGAGGCCGAAGAGCACGCGGGTGCCGGCGAGCAGGCTCTGGTTGGACGCGGACCAGGCCGAGGTGATGACGACGGCGTTGACGACGGTAGGGATGGCGCGGATGCCGGCGGCAGAGGCGGCGATAACAAAAGGGCTCTGGGCGGCAGTGCCGCTGCTGTCGCCGAGGGCCGGGTCGTTGCTGCGGACCAGCATGCCGACGACGAGGACGGCGAGCAGGTAGAAGATGACGATGCGGGCGAAGACGCGCTTGCAGGCGCGCGGGATGGCGCGGCGCGGGTGCCGCGTCTCGGCGCGGCCATGGCGAGCGACTCGACGCCGGCGAAGGAGAAGACGGCGCCCGCCATGACGCTCCAGTAGCCCAGGAACTTGGCCCAGTCGCCGGTGCCGATGTGCTCGACGAAGGGACCCGGGTCCTGCCAGTAGGCGAAGCCGATGCGGGCGGTGCCCGGGATGCCGCCCAGGTTGATGACGAGGCCGAGCACGATCAGGAAGACGACGAGCATGATCTTGAGCAGAGCGAAGATGAACTCGACCTCGCCAAAGACGTCGACGAGCGACATGCCGACGGCGACGGTCAGGACGATGAAGATGACGATGAAGACGGCCTGGTTGCTGAAGACCGGGTGGCTGTCGGCCCAGAACTGGAAAAGCACGCAGATGGCGGTGATCTCGCTCGGGATGGACAGCACGTTGCCGTATACGAGATTCCAGCCGATGGCGAAGCCCCAGGCTGGGTCGACGAGGAACTCGGCGTGGCGCACGAAGGAGCCCGTGACGGGCAGCAGGGCCGAGACCTCGCCCAGCGCGAACTGCACGCAGCACACGACGAGCCCGATGGTGGCGTAGGCGAGCAGGGTGCCGAGCGGGCCCGCGTTCTTGATGGCGCTGCCCAGGTACAGGAACAGGCCGGTCCCGATGGCGCCGGCGATGCCCAGCATGGACAGGTGGCGCTGGGCGAGCCCGCGCTTCAGGTCACGGTCCTCGATGGCCGTCACCAGGTCGCCTTCCTGCGCGGCGGTTGGCGGGCGGCGCGACAGGCCGTCGTGGGAGGCCGACGGGACGGCTCCTGCCCCTGCTGCTGCGCCGTCCTCGGGGTCGTCCCGGTAGGGCCCGTCGTCGGCGTCGGATGACAGCCAGCCGTGCTTGGCCATGGCGCCGATGCCGGGCGACTTGCCGCCCGGAAAGGGGAACGCATCGCTATTCGCAGGCGGGCCTTGCCCATTGCCAGTGTTGTTGTTGTTGTTGTTGTTGGCGGCCATCAGTGCGCAGGCGCTGGCTGCACGGCCGTTGGCAGTCGTTGGTGTGTGCGGCGGGCCAGCGTCGGCGTGCGTCTGTCGCTGGTTTTAGCCGTGCTTGATTGCCGCCTGGCGGGACGGTCCGATTGGCATGGCCGGGTGCGCTGGCAGGACAGCAACAGCGACATGAACTGCTGCAATCAATGGGACGCTAGAAAAACAAAGCAAGATCAGGGACGCCCGCCATCGCCGACGGCGGACTCCGCGGCCGCGGGCCCCGTTTTCAGCCAAGATCAGATGCCCCGGCCGCTCGCCGAATCGCGCAGTTTTCACCCTTCCTATCTCGTCGCCATGGCGGGCCTCAATGACACCATCCGCGCGCACGAGCCACCGCAGATATCAGTCGCCCCAGCCATTTGCAACCTTCCCCTTCCAACGCCCGAGGTCTTGCGCGTCTAGTATTTACAGGATTCAAGCTAGTCAGCCGTTAGGTGCAAATGTCCTAAAGGGGAGTGCTGGCCCACCTGGCGTGCCGACTTTCAGGGTACTGGTCTTCGCGTAAAAATCCACGCCGTTAGCAGTCGTGGCCAAGTATTTTTCTGTCCCATCTATATTTGGAGGTACAAGCGTTTCGTGTGGAAATCACCAGATGCCCAAAATATTCGGGTTTCCTTGCGTGGCACCACATGAAGACTTGGGCCGGGACAGGGCAGCGCGCTAGCCCGACGCGGAACCGAGGCGTTCGTGCTCGCGAACGGCATGGCGCGGCAGCAGCTGGGCTTGGCCGTCGTCCGGGCTGGGTCCCCGGTTCGGCCCGCTGATCTCGAGCGGCGTCACCAACCCCGACCCGGAGGCCTACCAGGAGGCGATGCGGCTCGTGGGCGCGGGCGAGAGCCCTTCGCGCTGCGTCATGGCGGCGTCGCACGCGTGCGACCTGCGGGCCGCGCGGGCCGTCGGGACGCGCACCATTCATTCCTGCCCTAGAGCGAAGACAGGCACGAGGACACGGGCGAGGCGCCCGAGGAGGTTGGCTGTCAGGGGTGGGATGGCTGAGGACTGGGATTTTGAGGGACTGGGCGAGCTGGTGGAGGCACTCTGCAAGCAGGGCTGGGTGGTCTTGGCTTCTTTTCGTGGTCTATCCAAATGGCGTGGCTGTCCGGCTCAAAGAGCTGAGGCTCTTCTATGGTGATGCCTAGACTTCCACTGAAGGGCCTGGGAGTAGGCGGTCGTCCACTCCCTTGTTGTTGCTCTCCAGGGGAAGATTTACAAGGGATTGCTGCTGCACTTGGCAGGAGCTGAGCGGGGCATCCGGCGCGACAACACCAATTGGGATTTTCTATTTCGCTTTTGCCAAAATAAATGTAGGCGTCCCGAGCGTCAAGCGGCTGGAGGCGCCCTGGACCCAAGGCCACTTGTCTCGGCACACGTTCCGACAGCCTGGCCCTCCCATCGCGACCATCTTGGTTCTATCGGTTGGTCAAAAATGCGTTTGCTGAACGTCAAAACGCGGAAGATGGAAAGCTTTGTCGGCAATATCCCACCCTATGCCATCCTTTCACACCGATGGGCCGAGAAGGAGCTCACCTTTGAGGATGTCACTCGTAGGAGTTTCTACGGCCTCCGCAAGAGGTGGGGTGTCAAAATCAAAGGCTTACGGGCGCAGGCCAAAAAAGACAACCTGGCATACATGTGGATTGACACCTGCTGTATCGACAAGGCGAACTCTGCCGAACTCACGGAATCGATCAACTCGATGTACCAGTGGTACGAGAACGCCGACCGATGCTACGCCTATCTCTCCGATGTCCGCCTGCCTGCCGGCGGCGATGGTCGAACCACAGATAGCCTCGAGACGCAGCTCAGGCGAAGCGCCTGGTTTTCTAGAGGCTGGACCCTCCAGGAACTCATAGCTCCATCCACCGTGAGCTTTTTTGACGCAGATTGGCGGTTCATCGGCACCAGGACGGATTTGTCGTCCATTATCCAAAGTGTGACGGGCATTACCAAGAATTTCCTCCTCGGAAGGGCACACCCCAGTCACGCGAGCGTCGCCCAGCGCATGTCGTGGGCTGCAAAGCGTACCACAACACGCGAAGAAGACATGGCATACTGTCTGCTAGGGCTCTTCGACGTCTTCATGCCAATGGTCTATGGGGAGGGCGCCGAGGAGGCCTTCCTCAGGCTCCAGGAGCATATCATATTCAAGTCGCCGGACGACGACTCGATCCTTGCTTGGGGGCTTGGGCCCAATTCCGCCAACATCCCTGGGGGCGTGCTGGCTACATCGCCTTCCCAGTTCGCCGGGAGTGAAAATGTCATCGCGACCAATCGTTTAAAGCCTAGGGATTTTCGGAAGGTTGTAAACACGCTGCAAATGACTGTTCCGGTTATGGAGCAGGCCGATGCCACGACTTACGGGCTGCTGGATTGCGGGTTCGCGGACGATGAACAACGTCTGCTGGCGATTCCCCTGGAGCCGACAGGCTCCAACGACATGTTCATTCGACCCTCCGGGGCGGGAATAGCGGCGATCGACCCCCAAGGCGAGCCTGTAGGGAGCCCGAGGCCGATTCGCGTGAGGATAGATCACACGCCTCCCGCATCCTCATGTTTGGATCTTAGCAACTGTATCGACGTCGCCGATGTCCCATTCGGCCTCCAGCTGGTCGACGTCCACCCGAGGGATAGCTGGGCCAAGACCCGGGCCATGATTGTTCCCATCCGTGGCCTGGAGGTCGTCCTTCTTAGATTTCGCCCACCTCGGCCCTCCCTAGCCGACTTTGTGGTGGTCCTGAAACTCCAGCACTCGGCGATGGGGTGCAGCGAGTGCGAGGCCCACATCATGACGCTCTCGAGGCCTGATGTCAAATCAAGCTCAGTCTCGTTGGAAAACCTCGCCACGAAGCTCGAGGTCCTCGGGCGAAGCTTTGTGGCAAAAAACCACCAGAATCGGTGACTGGGGGCTGCGGGTTATGGTGGAGAAAGAGAAGGCGAAGGTGCTTGGAGATCTTGGGTTTCTCCTCAAGCTCGAACGTCAAGCTGGAGAACAGCTCGCGACGCTCGAAACGACCGATGCGTCCGCAGAACTTGCCGAGTAGGACAAGATTGAATCAGGGCTGCTTAAAACTAGTTTATTCTTATTATACTTTATACTTTACTGCAGGCATACTTAAGAAATGGGTAGTTGGTAGTTGCTAGTATGATGCGCCACGCTACATCGGCATACATCAGCTTTTTTTTTTTTTTCTCCCCTTTCTCCTTCCTTCCCTTCTCTTCATCTTCTTCCTCCGTAGCAGCGCGGTGTTTGGAAATTGTAGATTTATCAAACGATAATTCCACATTCGAGGTTACGCAGCCCGTCGTCGAAGCCTCAGCATGGCGGCGCAGACCCACAGCGGTTTCGCAGGCGATGTCCAAATACAGCGCGACGCCCGCGAGGGCCTCCACTCGACTGCAAGACATCGAGCCATCAATTTCCATGCTTTCCAGAACTCGGTGTTCCAAAGCGAACGGGGTGTTGCCGTCGCCGCTGCCTCGATTTGTCAGGGGCGGGGCGAGATTGAGGCTCAAACAGGCGAGGGCGGGGAGGTTTGAAGTCACGGCAGCCATTGGCGCGATAATTCAAGAGCCCCTGCGCGGCATCCAGGTGCCGGGCTGCGACCACTGAAGCGCGGCACCCGGTAGGAGATTAATTGATGTGACCAGGCCAGACCAGACTGACCAAAACCCCGACGCGGCCCAGGGACAGACCCTAGACGTTTTGGATCATCAGTCCCAGCTGTCAAAAGTCGTCCAATGTTGTTCCCCAATCCAAGGTCAAGGTCAAGGTCAACCCCTCCATCCTCCCCATGTGTCAATCTCGACGATCGAAACGCACGGGCGGCTGCTGCTTTTCTCGGCGCTTGGGCTCGGGGGCGTCTTCCTGTTGCGTTTCGTTTCGGGATCGTCCCGGCCAACCGCACCCGCGAGGCCGCATCATCCCGACTCGGCGGCTAACCTAAAACCAAGCTTGTTCTTGTTCTCTGTTGGCCGGCTGAGCGTTTTTTTTTTTTTTTTTTTTTTTTTTTTCTTTTTTCTTTCGGCACGCTGTCGTCTGTTTGAACATCCAAACAGCCTGGGTTTACCTTGTGTCAGATGCATGTCTTGCGTCTCTGCGCGCGCAATCTTCAGATTGATCCTTGCTCCCTTTAACAAGGGTGTGTTAGCCTCCATCCCCGATCCGTTGGACGACGAGCCGTGGATTTCCAGCTGGGCCTGGCCTAAACGAAACCTGCCGCATCCGGCAGACTGTGGGATCCGACAGGCAGCGTTCCCTGTAGCCGCACAAGCTGTCGCCGAAATGCGATCGGGGAGGCCATACCCCAACTAGTCTGGTGGCGAATCGGTGGGATATTGCAACCTCCCAAGCCCCTTGGACGGGAGTCATGTCCGAAAGCGTTACGGTATAAATAGGATGGACGCATCGCCACCAGCTCGGCGGCCGGCTGGGGTGGAGATCAAGCCATTCTCTTCTCTTTTATCGGCCGGCAGGACCTGCGCCAAGTTTTCCAGAACTTGCATTTACACCTCTCCATCGGCAGGCACCGACACACATCACCACCACACACAAACCCGCCCACGATGCAGCTCCTGTCCGCAGTCCTCCTCCTCGCCGCATCGGCACTGGTCAGCGCCGCGCCCCCAGCCCCGGCACCAGGCGCAGTAGGGCCGCCAGGCGCCGCGCCTCCACCCCCGGCGCCCGGCGCAGGAGCAGGCACGCCGGCCCCGGCCCGCGGTCGTCCCAACCGCAAGGGCCGGCCCAACAACCAAGCCCCGAGCCCCAACCCACCCCCAGCAGCCGGGCGCCCCGCCGCCGGCGCGCAGATAAGCCCGGACCTGGTCCCGGCCTTCGGCGTCGAGCGCGGCGTCAACCCCAACGCCCGGCAGCGCGGCAGCTGCGACGGCGCCAACGGCGTCCTCATCTCGTGCAGCTGCCCGCCCGACCGCGCCGCCTTCATCACCAAGCTGTCCGGCGCGGTCGCGCAGGGCAGCTTCTTCGGCACCCCGATCAACTTCGATACGAACCCGGCGAACCAGAGCGTCGCCGCCAACAGGAACCGCGCCACCTCGATGCTCGTCGTCCTGCAGAGCTTCGACGGCGCAAAGGGCGTCGGCTGCCCCGGCGCCGCCGCCCCAAACTTTGTCGCCCAGCAGAGGACGGGCGTGCGCTCGCGGTAGAGGGCCGGGCGGGCGGACGTGATGGACACATGACGCGCGCGAGGGTTGTTGTACATAGTATATGTTAGGACCAACGGGACTAGGGGAGATGGACGCTCCCACCAGCATAACGCACCGCTGCACCCGAGGCGGTGCGACCATATACACGGGTCTTTTCCTTGAAGTTTCCTTATATTATTTATTCCCCCCAATCGCTTTCTTTTTCTCTTCTTTTCTTTCGTTTTTCGTCATTCCCCCAATACCAACCGCTTCCAGGATGGAGCTTTTACAACGCAGGCATGCTACAAAGAATAAGCGGTGGTACCTAGGCCAACAAACAAACCCGGAGATACGAACAGTAAACAGATACCTCGTTCCCACAAAGATTATCGTCTACTTCAAAGAAACAAGTGAAAATCATGTACCTGCGCAGCGAGCACATGCCACGCCACCACCGTCTACCGTCATTCCCAGAACATCAGCCCCCCAGCATCTTTAGCCACCCGAGCCGGCGGCGCACCAATTCTCAGACTCCCAATGTGATACTGTCGCGCTTGATCATTATCCTAGGCATCACCCTCCAGGCGAAGCCCTCGCTGCTTCTCGAACTCGCCGGCAATTATATGGAAGCACTCGTTGGACATCGCTTTGGGAAGAGCTGTCAGGCCGAAGAGAAATATCATCCGTTTTGCGAGGTTGCTAGGCAGGATTGGAGGGGCACGCTGGAATAAATCCGCGTACGGCTTCTCACTTTGCCGTGATATCGCTGCTTCGATCCCTGTCCACAGCTCCTCCGCGTGGGCTGCGATCCGGGCGACGTCGAGATTCGACCGTGGCCTAGCATCCGATGTTGCCGCGGAAAGATCCCGAATGATGCCCTCCGACGCCGTTTTGAGCTTATCAACGACCGCGCCGTCGTCCAAGCCGCTGGTGCAAGTATGGAGCCAGTCAAGCTGCGGCGGGCCGGTGCTTTCCTCGGACGCAACGACGGCTGTGTCAGGGTCCCAACCGGAGCGGTGAAGGCTGGCTAGATAGGAGCAATGCGCACTGTCTCTGCTTAGCTTTCCGGCGACGGGTTGCGCGTCAGCCCCAGCATTCCGAACTAGCTCGCGGCCCAAGTCCAGTAAAGCAAAGTCGTGGAATTCGAGGGGCTCATCGTCGCTGTGCCCGCCAGTAAAAACTATCATCCGTTGCAGGGCGTATTTGCGCTCGGCTGTCAGCTTGGGCTTGTCGCCCCAGGCGGTGGTCAAGTTGGCGTAGTACGGCACAGGCTCCTTGAGAAATCCCGCGTCGACAAGGTGGGAATGGACCGACAGTAGGACGTTCGGGTCTCCGAGCGTGTTCCAGATGCCGTAAGCGGCCTCGCACATGAGCTCCATGGCCTCCACCAGAGCCGTGCCGCACATTGCTGGAGACAAATTCCAGAGTGTTGCATCGTCCGGGAGGGGTGGGCCGCCTAGGAGCCGCCTCAAACGGTCGGGGAACTCGCCCAAGGTGATGCCAAGGCTGTTGCTTCCCGTACAGCGACCGCCAGTGACCTTGAGTGTTCGGACAAGTTGAGCTGATCCTGCAAGCTGCCCGGGTTTGCCCTCAGCCACGCCGTGGCCGAGCGTCTTGTCGACATCCTCCCCGCAATCCAGTTTTGGGGCCGCTTTCCCGAACACATGGCCGGAAACTGGGTCGATGGACAGCCGCGGCGCCCACCCACGAGTCCACCACACACTGGAGCTGGAAGACCAGAGAGGGCTTGATGGATTTGTGCACGTCGACTTCGCTCTTTTGTTGGACAAGCTGGGCGACTTCGGTGGCTAGGTCACGGAGGCCAAAGGAATGCTGATCTTGGACGGACAAGGACAGAACAGACGGAGAAGCTCGTAAGGAACTTGATTGTGTTAAAGCCGGCGCCAAGAAAGCCTCGCTTCGGGGGTGGTATTTTCTAGGTCCAGGGCGGGGTCCCAGGCCCTGATTTGGGCTGCCATTCGCTTGGTGGGCTTGCCGGTGTTGTTCTCTCGGTAATTCTTGACAAAGTCGACCAGACTCCGGTACGTGTGCAGCTGTAGCTGCTCGTAGATGCCGACCAGCCGCCCGGCATCTGGCAGCGCGCCTATTGTCCCGGAGAGCTCCTCAAAGCCATGGGGCGCTTCCGTGCCATCGGTGGTTCTCTGCGGTGACGATACGGATCACGGTGAGAAAGGACATTTGGCCGAGGAAGTCGTCGTTGCGATCGACCAGCTCGCTGTTTCGGACCATTGTGGTGGCGACATGAAGGAGCGCGCCTGCAATGATGCTGGGAAATGCACCGCACGCCACACGTTGCCACACTATCTGGATGGTGTTGTGGAGAGCAATCGACTTGCGCACGAGTTGGAGGGCGGCGTTGCGAGTGCGGACGGATTCCTTGTCTACCAGAGCGTTGGGAATCGCTGATAGTGTCGAAGCAGCAGTGAGGCGGACATCGGCGACTCGTTGCGCGGGCACGTGCTTCAACTTCACCCTCCGGCCCTGGCCGCTGGGCATGCGTTGCAGGCTCGGTCTGGTTGCTGCTGGGGCCAGCCCGGAGCATGCCTCTACATGCAGAGAGGCAAATGGGTTGCGTTGGTGGGCTGGCGTCTTGCCGTGGGCGGCCTTCAGGTCAAAGGCTAGCTTCCTGTGGCGCCTGTCCTTGAGCAATTCGTCGCCACCAAGAATGGAAAACGCCCGCTCAAGATACATGATGTAGTAGTCATGGCCCTCGTCCGCGTGCTCCGACATCAGCCTCGCGACCTGCTTCCTGTCTTCGATTTCGAGGTGCATGTGGTATAGAATGGAGTCAGGAACAGAGCCAACAAGATGCAAGTTTCGGATGACCAGACTGGCCGTTTCCTGCAGGTCGCTGGTCCGATCAAGTCTGTCCGTGGCATTGTACGAAAGAGCGACGCCAGCTGCAGTGACGGCCGTCCTGTCTCGGAGGATGATGTAGTTGGACGTTCGGATCAGCCATGTCAGCACGGAATTGGAGTGGCTGTGGTAGTTGACGACGAGCTCGTCGAGATGCATGACGGGCGGCCGAGTTGCAAGCGGCCAAGGGCAGGGAGAAGGAGGCTGAGGCTATGATGGCCGCTTTCCCGTGGGATCATCTCTTGCCCTGGACCGGCCGTCGACCATTTTGTAGCCGCCCTCAAGAGCCTCGCAAATCCTGCTTCTCAGGGGCATTTCTTTCAGACCCTGCGGCTGACAAGGCCGCTCTTTGGTGGGAAAGGAGCCATGGTCGCTGTGGCTGGCGGACCGGCTTGGGTGCTTGGCCGTCTTCTTTGTCGTGCTGCATGACGGATTGATGTGATGTCAAATATCATCTTGGGAGGCAGGGTTCCAGCAAGCACGGCGATGGCACCGGAGCAAGAGGGTGGTCTGGCAGCCTGGCAGTCTTTATAACTCTGGCGTGGGTGGCTTGCTGGTGAGTAGTGCTAGCAAGGCCAGCTGAAAGAAGCATGGGGCAAAGACAAGCACACAGAAAATTAGCAAGGCAGTGCAAGAAGGCGACAAGTGACAGGTACCCAGCGGCGTGGGCTGGCACAGTGCCCGGCTTGGAGGTTGCCATACGAGAAAATGAGCAGTCTGTTTGCACAAGCCCATGGGCGCAGTGCCCTCCCGTACCGACCCCTGCCACTGCTGCCGTCCTGCAATCCCCCTACCAATAATGCAATCCCACGCGGAGGTCGATCAGCGGGTGGGGGGTGCTGGAGGTGGGTGTGAAAATCTAGACCACCAAAGCCGGGGAGACCTGACCAAGATCCGCGGATGATGTTGGCAGCTGGCTGGGCCTGGCCGGGCCGGCGGCCCCGGGCAATCCCTCTGTCGTCGCTGTCGCGTGCCATCGTGCGCCCTCGCGTGGCCGCTCGCACCAGCGTCGGCGTCGACCAGGCAGGCGGCCGCTGGGTTAGTGTGGCCTCGCACAACTGCCGATGTGGGCGATTGTTCCTGCTGCACTGCGACTAAGGACCTAGCCGGGCGGCGACACGACTTTGCGCTGCGTGGCATGGGATCCCGTTGAGCCAAACTCGATGGCGAAACCGTCAAAGCCAAATCGGTGGATAGACTTTGCTGGTTAGGTGGGCGCGGGACATGGATGTCGTTCAGCAGCGGAAATGGGCTGAGGGCGGCGCCAACCATTGGACTACCTGCCGACCGGGCGGTGTGCTGGCACGCGTGCTGCTCCGGTAGGCCGTGCTGCCCTTGGCCGTGCTGCTGAAGGACACACCAGCCCGCAGCCAACTCAAAATGCAGGCCAACAGCTAGAACCAAACGCCACTTCAGGCGAGGTGGACGAGATCAGTGGCTTCGGGCAGCTGCAGCCCACGGTCTGTGGGGTTTTCCGCCGGCCGCGGGCCCCAGAGTGGCCGTTTTTGGCAGGAGCATCCCCCACGCTGCCCCAGCAATCCAGCAAGCATCCCACACTCGCGCGGCGCGATATCGGGCGTCTCCGGGGCCCAGGATGGAGCTCGGACCTGAATCGGGCGTTGCAGTCAAGGGATTCAAGGCGGGCCTGGGGTTGGCACATAATTGCTCAAGCTTGTGAAAATCACCCAAAAACCTCGCACCACCACCACCACCACCTTCCTCATCTTCCGCCCTCGTCTCCTCCTTCTTGTTCCTTGTCCTCATTCTGGTTTCCTGTCCTCGCTCTTGTTCGTCTCATTCCTCGGTTCGCCTCCTCCTCGTTTTTTTTTTCTTTGGTTTCTCTGCCGACTTTTTCACCCCAAACCCGAATTTCCAAACCCCGACCGATTGAAACCAATAAGGGCGCGCGCAAAGCTGTCCCTCGGCAAAATCCACAGCGAGCTCTCCCGAACCCGCCACGGCCACAAAGTCCAGACCAGCAGCGCAGCGCGCCCAAGAAAAAAAAGTTCAAAAAAAAAAAAACCCCCCAACCGCAAAAATGTTCGCGACCAAGGCCCTCCGCCAGGCTGCCGCGCACGCCGAGCGCCAGCCATTGATCAAGTTCATTGGAAAGCGCACCATTCCAGGTGAGATCCGGACTTCCCCGCATTCAACAATTTGTGCCTCCTGTCTGCGGGTTTCGGTGCCTTGGGCTTTGGGTTGCGTCACACAATGCCGAAACTCCGAGCGCCGACCCGGACAACCCGCGCCATTCGTCGCTCGCTCGCAGTCGCAGCGCATCTGCACGATGCAAAATAAACCCCTCGCACACGGCACCCCCTCCCCATCGTCTTTGCGCCATGGCTGACATTGACCTTGCCGCCCACCCCTGCAGCCTCCATCGACCACACCCCACAGCCGCACCCGGCCTCGCCCACCAACCAGACGCCCGCCACTTTCGCCCAAAACACGTCGTCCTCTTTCAGCAAGTACCGCGAGCACGCCCAGCAGTTCGGCCCCCTGCGCAAGACCATCAAGACGGTCGAGGAGGCCGGCGTCGGCGGCCTCTCGGGCAGCGAGCTGGGCCCCGTCCGCCCCAGCCAGGCCGGCGTCTTCTTCGACCGCAGTGAGCTGCCTGCTCGCTTCCAGCGCCAGCCCCTGACCGCCGCTGAGATCGAAGCCATCGAGACGGGCGGCGCCGCCCTGTTCGCCTGAGCGGCCTCAACAGCTGCATGGGACGAATTGCGCCCTCCTGGCAGGCATTATTTACGCTTTTTTTTTTTTTTTCATGCGTTTTTTGTTAATACCAAAAGTGATGTGCCTAACGTCCCGGGCACGAGAGAAGCAGTCACGAAGCAAAACGGGCGGACGCGAGGGGAGGCTACCCGGCGAACATTTTCTTCGCTTGGAATTGCTGTCTCCTCAAGCGCCGCCCAAACACACATTACGATCTATACGCAAGAGGCCGGTCGGGGACAAGCATGCGTGTTACGCCCTGTCCGCGGAAATGGTGTAACGACCCCCAAACGCAAACATGAACGGGAGGCGACGCAAAAGAATCACTGGTCAGCAATTGACATAATCGATGGCCGAGGGGAACCAATGAGGCGAGAACAGCCGGCACCGAGTTGCAGCCATGGCGTGCGAGTCGCAGGGCCGACGCAATGTGAACAGGCCGAGATTCCGTTCCCTGTCGCCAGGCCCAGGTCTCCCTCCGGCAAGCCGGACTCTTCGCCGGACCACCGCCAAAGTCGTCCCGGAAGACCGTCGGAGGAGTGTGGGAGTTTGTTTCAAGCATGTTCATCTTTTCTTAGCTACATCTGGTTTCCACACCAAGCATTTCCTACTGATCTGTTATCTGCATTGCTTGGACCGCATGTTGGGTGGCATGGCTTCGGCTTTTTGGCGGCGTGTCGAGGACAAGAGAGCGAGGGGGAGGTGGTGTCTAATGCTAATGTTGGGACGGCTGCCACGCACGACCATGAGGGCGTTGAAAAGCACCCGGTTGTATGCAAACTTCTGCATGGCGCGTGTATAGATAGTTCAAAATAGTCCAACACGATATCCAATCACCCCCAATCAGCTACAACTACCTGCGCCGGGCGTTGAACCCTTTGTTGGTGCTGATGAGGTGGCCAACAAACACCGGTGGGCTACCTACTTCCAAGCCCGATGCCTCGGGTGATTTCGGGTGGAATAGGAAGTGCTAGTCCTGGACACGTTTAGAAAAGATGCGCTAGCCAGTCGGCATTGCATCACGCTACTGGCAGCTAGGATCGTGGTGCATTGGCGCGAAAGGAAGAGTGAATATGGTGGCTAAAGAATAAAAATAAAATAAATAAATAAAAATGACAACAAAAAAGCAGGCAATGTCGGCCTGACAGAATGGACAAACGGGGAATCGAACCCCGGACCTCTTCCATGCTAAGGAAGCGTTATACCACTAAACCATTCGCCCTGTGGTGGAGATGCCTCATACAGGCTTGCTGTGACCCTATGACGCTCCCAACCACCCCGCATCCTCGACAGGCCGCCCGCTCTTCCACCCGGGCAGGAGATGGCTTAGAAGCGGAGACAACGGAAACGCCAAAATTGCAGATAGCTCGGCATAAATCCAGCTAGGATGATGCTTAATATCAAGCAGTCCGGCATGGATTTAGATATACGTATCTGTTTTGGGAGCCGGCGTGGCAGCACGATGGCGGATGCCCGTCAACGTGGATAGGTGGGGCTTGTTACTTATTGCCCCACCAGGCGCATTTCATCGACGGGAGTGAATTGGCAATTTTTTTTGAACGGCGACATCCAAAGGTCTCAAAGCTCAAGCTGCCCAGCGTGACGTGACGTGCCCTGAAAAGTCCGAGACTGGACCCAAACCTTCAAATATAGCGCCCGCAGCGCCAACAAAGAAATTACCCCCGCCCGCCGCCCTGCGCCAGGACCTCGTAGCACATCCTCCTCCTCGACCGGAACCACTTCGCCTCCCCGGCCACCGGGCCTAGGAGCTGCCACCTCCTGCATCTTTCACCCCTCGCATCGCGCCGCCGCCCCGGTTTCCTCCACGGACCCCGGGCGACCGAACCGACAGACGCCCCTACCGCGCACATGGTCGTCGGCGGCGACGACAGGGGCGCCGCGGCCGCGTGCCCGGTCGATCACAAACCCCGCGAGGTATGCCCCGTCGACCACAGCAGCAGCAGCAGCAGCAGCAGCAGCAGCAAGGCACCAGAAGCATGCCCCGTCGATCGCAAGTCTCGCGAGGTGTGGCTATCACAAGCCCGCGCGGTGTCAGCAGCAGCAGAAACAACAACATCAACAGGCGGCAATAATAGCGGCACCCGGGCATTACACTCGCCACCCACAAGCGCCACCCACTCCCCGTCCTGGAACCCCCTGACTTGGCGCGTCCCCTTCTTCTCCGCCGGGACGCAAAATCCCCCCCAACCGCAAGCGCCACCACCACCAAAACGCCGCGGCGGGGGCGGTCTCCTCGACGAGGGCCGCGTCGTCTCCTCGATCCCGCGTGCCATCCCTCCCTCCTCCTCCCCCTACCCAACCCCGGCAACCCCGTCCAACCACGAGAACGAGACCGGCGCCGACGCCGCCACGGGCAACTGGGTCTACCCGTCGGAGAAGATGTTCTTCGAGGCCCTCAAGCGCAAGGGCAACGCCGGCGGGCCCGACGGCGCCCGCGCCGCCGACATGCGCACCGTCGTGCCCATCCACAACGCCGTCAACGAGCGCGCGTGGCGCGAGATCAGGGAGTGGGAGGCCCCCTACTGCGCCGGCGGCGGGTGCGGCGGGCCGAGGCTCGAGTCCTTCAGCGGCCTGGCCGCAAAGATGTCGCCCCGCGCCCACGTCAACACCTGGCTCGGCTACACGGCCCCCTTTGACCGCCACGACTGGGTCGTCGACCGCTGCGGTGTCAGGGTCGAGTACGTCATCGACTTCTACGCCGGCCGCCCCGGCGCCGCCTCGCCCGCCGCCCCGCACAAGCTCAACTTTTACCTCGACGTCAGGCCCAAGCTCAATACCTGGGAGGGCGTCAAGATGAGGGCCTTGCGGGCCCTCGGCGTCGTCTAGCCTTGAATGGACGCGACATGTAATATAACGAATTAGATATCTGTAATGACCATGTTTGTGATACATGGGCGACTCGACCTGGGTGCCGTGCTTCATGATGTGTGCCTGGGTGCCATGCAGACAGGAGCAGCCTGCGCAAGGATCGGGTCGGGTGGCTTTCGATAGCCCTTCATGTTTCCATCTCCTGTACAATACACGGGGCAGTACACTGTGCAGTATCGTCCAATAGATTTGGTATAAAATCAGACCGAAACAATGCGGCGCCAACCATTGTTCGGCATCGAATCCCATGTGCGACCTGTGCGATGGCGAGAACCAGCCGAAGAAATAAATATGGAGAAGAAAAAAAACAAGACCACCAAACTGAAACGCCCATTTCCCAGCAAACCAGGTCCTTGTGCGATTCCAAAAATCACTGAAACGCCATGCCGCTTCTCCCTTTGGTGCTGTTCCCGACAGCCAAGCAAAAGCCTCCCAGCAGAGTCGCGGCCCTCGGGGACACTTCCCCACAGGGCAGAGTGAAGGAAGGAATATGGGAGAAAAGAAGGCGAAAGGCAAGCATCAATCATGCTTGACCTCTTGCGGTACTGCATGGTAAGGGCCAGAGGTCGACGTGCCATGGTAGGGTGGGAGCGGCTCCTTTTCCGAGGGCAGCACGACGGAAGGCACTGGAATCAAAAAGGCAGAAATGATCAGCAAATGGGTATCTCCTATGGTTGTCCCGGAGCGTCTCTCATGATCCGTTCCCGTTCTGTGTTCCGAGAAGCGGCAGTCGTGTCATGGGCTGCGTAACGCAGGTGACCAAAGAAGAATGGACAGGGGACGATAAAACGGCAAGCAAAAAGTGGGTGGAATCAAGCGTCAAAGCTCAAAAAAAGGGGGGGCGAATTGCCAGGAAAAGCGCCACGCAGGATATCTGGCAGGCGTGCGTTGGACAAGGGGAAAAGCTACATGCCCTTCTTGGAGTCGACGGTGCGCACGCGGATGGGACTCCTAATCTCCAGCTGACCGTCCTCAACATCCCAGCCGCAGGCCCGCAGCGCGGCAAGGACCGACTCCTTGGTCTCGGGCGTGACGTACCCGGCGGGGCCCGCGTGTTCCGTATGGCTGCCAAGGCCGTCCTTGAGGGCCGAGTCGAAGTGGTAGGCGTGCGCGACGGCGTCGAACCAGGCGAGCAGGGGGCCATTAGCCCCGCCGCCACGGCTACTCTCCTTCATCGCGATGCGTATATGGAAGTTGGAGCGCCAATGCCAGATGCCCATGTAGTACTCCTCCGACTCAAAGACATAACGGTCGTAGGCCCAGGGGCGCCAGTTCATGACGTCGCCGTAGCTGCCAAACTCGCAGTAGCCGCGGTAGTCGCCGCTCTTGCTAGACAGGTTGCCGCGGCCGTTGCGCAGGATGCTCTCGCGAGCAGCCACCTGGCCGGGAGTCAGGACCTTGCCGGTCTCGAGGAACTCGCGGAACACAATGGTGGCGCGCTGGCGGTTGAGCGTCAACATCTTGACGCAGCGGACGGCGCGGTAGTTCATCATGAGGTGGATGGCGATCAAGACAATCATCCAGCACCAAACGGCCCTCTTGTCCTCCACCATGTGCACGACCGCCGTGCCCGTGAGCATTCCGACTAGGCTGACTACCGTCTCCTGCGACGCCTCTTTGGCGTTGAGCTCGGCCAGGTTGCCCATCTTTGCGAAGTGGGCCGACAGACTGGCTTTGCTGGCGCCGGCTGCGACACCGCAGAGCGAGCGCAGGATGGCGGCCGTGACCATGACGGAAACCTTGGGCAGGAAGGGCAGGACAGGAACGAGCAGGTCGAGAAGTTGGGAGGCGTCATTGAAGAGGTCGGCCATGAAACGGTACGTCTTGCACTCGGGCTCGATGGCGGTGCCCATGCGGTGGGCAAACAGGATGGTGGCCAGGCGGGAGAAGGTGTCCTGCAGGATCTGCAGAACGAGGGCTGCGGTGGGCGACTGCGAGGCATTGCCGACGCCAAGGCCCTCGAGGACGGCGCGGTTGGCGAGCAGCGAGGCAATGGAAGAAGAGAAGGCCTGCAGCGAGTCGTAGGTCTGGTAGGCAAGGTAGTCGTCGGTGACGCTGTGCGGGAAGCCGGCGGGGAGGAAGGCGTAAAATATGGCCTTGGCAAGCGGGACGTGCGTTTTCTCCTGTGAAGACGCAGGCTGTTGTTAGAGGGGCCGGCGAAGAGGCGAGGAGGGAGACCATGGTATAGTAGCGAGAACACTTGCCGTCTTCAGCCTGGAGTCGTCCTCGCCGACGGCGCCCGACTGGTCGTAGGTGCAGAGCACATTGCCCGTCTGGTCGACGTCGTATACCCTGCTGCTCATGGCGGCGGTAGTTTCACGACAGGCGAGGGAGCAGGAGTAGGAGTAGTGGCAGGATCGAGACAGTGTGCAGCTGCGGCATTTGGGAAGCGGCTGGAGGTTGACAAACTAGACCACGCGAACGCAGGCCCTGCGACGGAAGATATCGTGAAATCCGCAGGGTCGGGGGTGGGGAGGAGGAAAGAGGGCGAGGAAGGAAGGAAACGAGCGAGCCGAGGAAAATTGAAGAATGCGGGCGCTGCATTGGATGGAGGGCAAACACAGACGTGCGTGCACGCTTGAGGAACAAACCCCTTCTGGGCGGGCAGTTTGCCGACTGTGACAACGTCGCACTTACCTCGCTGGCCTCAATTCATTGCCGTTAGCCGTTGGGTCGCGCCTGCTCTTCCTGAAGATGCGCCACCCGACTGTGGAACGCGTTTGTGAATTGGTCTGGAGCTGGAGTCGGAGCTGGGGCTGCTGCAGGTGGACATTGACGTAACCTCAGTGCTGACTAACCAGATGGGAAGGACGGGCGGTCCTTGACCCCTGCCAATCCCAGGGTTCCCGCGGTGGGGGAAAGCATGACAACTTGGGAATCGGATCTGATCCAGGCTGATCGGAGCTGGGACTGAAGCCTGGGATGCTCGAGCTCAGGAGGGGAGTCATGGTGAATATCGATCGCGTGAATACCTGGGCACGATCTGGAACTAAATCTTCTTGGGTACAATATGTGCAACAGCGGGCATTATCAGCTAAAATGTCTTCCCTCTCCGAATATTACCTGGCATCAATGGATCCAGTAGTTTCGATACACTAGATAAGGTGCTGCTCCGACTTGACAGGGTCGCCGCCGACGCCCGTCATGATGACCCTACTTATCCCTCCCTTGAGCAGACCTGCAACGGCCTCGTCCAGGGCCACGCTCGACTTGAGTGCCGTCGCGCCCTCCTTCCACCCGCTGACACCCCCCAGAAGCGGCGCAAAGGTGCCGACGACGAGCTCGGCGTCCTGCTCGAGGTAGTAAACAACGGCGTTCGGGCCCGCGTCAAACGTGTAGGCAGCCACGGTCCGGCCGGCGGCGGCGTTGATGGCCTCGACGGCGCGGATGGCGGCCCTCGACGTGTCGTTCATGTAGAAGATGGGCGGGTACGTGTCGGCGCAGGTGGCGTGGAACGAGTTGGAGTCCTTCATGGTGACCTCGGCGAACGAGGCGAAGTCGCGGTCCGCGATGGCCTTCTCCATCTGGCGCATGTGCCGGGGCACCACCTCGGCCACGCGCCGCTGGAACAGGTCCGACGTGCCGACCGTCTGCTGCATGCCGCTGGTCGAGCTGACGCCCTTCTTGCTGGCGCTGGCCACGAGCACCAGCGCCCGCATCTCGGGCCAGTGTGCCGCCTCGGCCACCTGCTCGGCCAGTGAGTCGGAGCCGTCGGCGGCGGCGCCCTCGCGCCAGGCCACGTAGCCGCCAAACAGGCTGCGGCAGGCCGAGCCGGAGCCCTGGCGCGCCACCTTGGACAGCTCTGAGGGCGAGTCCGGCAGGGCGTAGAGGTCCGCGATGGCGCGCACCAGGGCCGCGAAGCCGGCGGCCGACGAGGCCAGGCCGGCCGCGGTCGGGAAGTTGTTCTCGGACACGAGCCGGAGCGGGTACGTCGACAGCTTGGGCAGCGAGGGGTCGGTGGCTTCGAGGGCGGCGCGGCGGGCGCGGAGCTCGCGGAAGCAGGCCTGGGTGCGGGCGCCCGAGACGTCGGCAGCCTCGCCGTTCAGCACCAGGCTGTCGCCGGCGGGCGAGGCCGAGCACGACGCCGTGGTCAGGGTGCGCAGGTCGGACTGGGAGAGGGTGACGGAGAGGGACGAGTTGGTGGGCAGGTTGAGCTTGGCATCCCGCTTGCCCCAGTACCTGCAAACAAGGAGAAAAGCTGCGTGTTAGCGGGCCGATCTGGGAGATGCCGTGTTTCCTATTCTCCTGGAGTTCAGGGGCACATGTCGGGGCTGTTGAACCTTACTTGACCACGGCGATGTTCACGGGGGCGGTCGTGGTCGCCCGGTAGACCTGGGCATCGTCGGCGGGAGCCATGGCGGAAGGCTGTGGCGAACAGGTAGATCGGGACGCGATATGGTTACGGTTCGTGATATGATGCTGTCCGGCGGTCTTTTTGGGGGCGGCCGTCTTTTGCAGGTAGGAAACAAACAGGAGCAGGCAGAAGGCGGCGGTCAGGAGGATGGAGGTCTTGGTGGGGTCAATCTCCAAGGTTCAAGCGCGCCAAAAAGAAGGAAGAAAAACCTGCAGGGTCCCACGGGAGTGCGTGGAGGCTCCATCAGGCACGGAACGAACCCAAATTCGACGGACATGGAAGCGGTGTCTCTGCGGGACACCGCCTCCTGGCCACTTGGGTTGGGCCAGGCACAGAAGAGGCGCGCGAACATGCGCTCGAGCATGAGAAAGACAAGCCAGGTGCACTGGAGTCCACGAACAACAAGAATGCATTGCGAGGGTTGCGATCTACTGCATCTACAACGTAATGTCGGTGCTGCGTCCGTGCAGGTTCCAATGCTCCGCTCAATTGATCCAATCTTGCTGAATATCAATGTCCAACTCTCAACAGATTTTGCCCGTGCTGCATTGCACAGAAACCAAAAGAAGAAAAACTCTCAGTCTGCCATTGAGGCTCCAGCTCGCAGATACACGCAACCATCTTTTGCGCCAATTCTCGAAATCCTCCAAGTCCTCCGACTCCTCGGGTTTTATTTCGTCGGCATCCACCGTAGAGACAAACAAAAAAAAAGAAGAAGAAAAGCACTCAGACTGGCATCAAAAACACGCAACTCGCGGATACAGGCACGCATCTTGCACCAATTCTCAATCATCCTCTGACTTCTTCGACTCCTCGGGTCCACCTCGTCGGCATCCATGTCTTCTTCATTGACGGCATCCATGTCCTCGTCATATGTGATGTATAGTACCGGAGCAGGCCTCGTATCTTGGCCGTCGGCATCCATTTCTTCGTCGTTGACGGCATTCGTGTCTTGGCCGTCGGCATCCATTTCTTCGTCGTTGACGGCATTCGTGTCTTGGTCGTATGTGGTACGGTACTGGAGCAGGCCTCGTATCTCGGCGCGAGAGGCTTGTCGGCATCCATGTCTTCGTCATCGACGGCATTCGTTTATTCGTCAGATGCGGTATAGTACTGGAGCGGGCCTCGTATCTTGGCGCGAGGGCTCGTCTTCCGACTCCTCAGAGTCCATCTCGTCGTCACCCATGTCTTCGTCATTGAAGGCATCCATCTCCTCGTGGTAGGCGTGATACCACTCGAGAAGTCCTCGTATCTCGGCGCCAGGCTCGAAGTCGCCATTGCGCAGGTTGAGGTTCTCCTGGTTCCTCCCGAGAATGTCGAACCCGAGTCTCGTGCTCCTTGGCATGTCCGCCAGCGTCAGGCCGCGCTCTTCGCCGAGGCCGATGTCTTGCCTCATGAATCCCGTAAAGCCTCTGTCCGTGTCTGGGAGGTACGCGAGCATCTGCGCGGCTGTGGTCTGCTGTGGCTGTAGCTGGCCCAGGGGTGTACGGTCTCGCCTGGGGACAGCGGCGGGTGGGTGGAGGTTCAGGCGCGGCCGCGGCACGTTGCTGCTTGGCATTCTGAGCTCCATGAGCGGCGTGCGGCCCGAGGTGTTTGGGACGCCCTCCCGCGCCTCGCGGTCGTCCAGATCCCGGTGCCATCTTTCATCGGGGCGCGCAGGAAGCCGATAGGCCAGGTGCGGCAGCTGGTCGCCGAAAAGGGTTGTTTGCAGTTCGGCCCACTCGTGTCTGTCCAGCTGGTCGAGCGACAGCAGCTCCTGGAGTCGTATGTCCAGTTCTTCGTCCAGGTTCGGGATCTGGGCCGCGTTCGCCCGGAGATCTCTGACTTCCATCTCATAGAACTGCAGGGTTCTCATTCTGCGTACGAGCCTCCTCCGGCGCTGCTCCTCGACCGCGAGCTCTTGTGGGGTTGGGCCAGGTGGAGAAGGCCGTGGCTCATGGAGCATTGTGTCGTCCATGTTCTCAGTGTCCATCCAGTCGTCATGGACCCGGCCGCTATGCGGAGGAAGTCCGTTGGGGAGGTTGGAGGCGCCAGTTCCGTTGAAGGCCATTTCGGCTGTTGTGGTGTCTGGCGAATACTGGTGTGTGGCTGGTACTTGGCGGCTGCAAGCTGACTGATGCTGCAAGCTGGCCAGAACCCAGGCGAATGTTCAACGACTAGTAAGTCTGTTCGAGGCAGAGAGGTTGGTGATAGCTGGGATGTGGGCTGAGAGGAGACGAGCTGAGAGATGGTGGAAGCGATATCAGATGGGATGTCTTGTCAGATGTTTGAAAAAGTTGTGTCGCAGGAAAGAAACGAGACGGACAGGGAGCGCGGGACTCGACTGTTAAGTCTTGCTATCGACTAGCTTTCGCCGTTAGAGGCCTCCTTTGGGAATCTCCAGAACGCGCGAGGTACGCCATGCCTTGCCCGTTCTTGTGTCACAAAGTTAACTTCAAGCGAGCCAATGCTCCCTGGAATCTGTGGTAGCGTTTAACTGAAAACTAACCCCTGGAAACACTATACTCCTAGCATTATGGCGAGTGGGACTTGTGCAGAGAGGTTAAGAGCCTTAGGGTTCCGGGGGCTTGGGATATGGCCGGTTGAACCAATTAAGATAAAGTTGCCCCTAAGGTTTCCCTTGACCCGGATGCTTCAGCAGGCAACTCAGCAACGAACCGGAGAAACGAACCGGAGAAACCATTTCATGGCTGTAGCTCCTGTGCTGTTCCCGATATCGCCCGGGACCAGTTGGGGCTCGGGGATGGGCCTGTGCAATGCAAGATAGTTCCGAGAACAGCCGTGTGGCGTGCTTGTCACATGGTGTCGACCACATTGACTAAATACTGTATCCTGATAATTGCAAGCTTAGACGGTTGATAGGCCGCCTCCGCCCATGCTCCGCCACGGCCAGGGCAGATTTGGTCCGTCGACTGGTGGCTGTTTTCGGTGTCTGGCGTAGACAGCGGATCGGTATGATTCTAGACCCAGCTCGGAACATTGTGGCGCTGTTACGACAGGGGGAGACGAGATTCCAGCACTTGGGAGACTAGACTCATGCAAGGCTTCCTAGGCACGTTTTCGGGGCATTTCACTGCACTCATGTCAGGGCTGGCTGGGCTGTGTGACCCTCGCTCACATGCTTTGTACACGATCTGGATCGTTATGTCTTGCTTCCGTATTGTTTCCGTGCTCACCGACCACACATTTTACCAAGGGAATGGAGGATGGCGCACGGGACGCAATAGTGAAACCGGGGACAGCGGAATCTTCCCGCCTGTTTCTCCAATGCAGCCCGTTAAAACCGAGAACGCCGAAAGGGGAGCAGCCACTAGGTCGGCTCTGAGCGACGTGACAGCTAACAGCCCCGAACTGTGGGAAGCCGGGTCTTGGAGATGTCAAAATCTGGCTTAGGTTCACGCCACCCGCCGACGTGGCGTCTCCTCAGTCTGGGATGTCAGTATCTGGCTCTATTTCCCTACGATCTGGGGGGGGGGGGGGGGGGGGAGGGGGGGCGGCGGCCCGGCATGGAAGATACTGGGGCTTCGATGGGAATAGAGTTCTTGGAGCCCAACGCCAAGGGTCACCACCGGTCAGAAGGCGAACTGTAAGCTCTAATGTCGGGCTCCGGTTAGGCTTGCCCATTCATGCTCTGGGCCAGTTGGCGAAGCTCGAACATGAGGTCGTACTACTAGTAGGTCACATCATGACATGCATCTGCCTACCTGTGCATGTCTGGATCACCAATCTGCGCCGTAGTCTCGCCTCCTCCTCGAGAGGCTATCCACTCAGATGAGGCGCTGGTAGCTGTTCTCGACCATCACTCTCACACCGGTCACAACGCCTATAGTAGCTGCCAAGGTGCCGTTGGTGTCACGCCGAACTAGCTCCCTTGATCCCTCTAATAGGTCCTCGTTCTTGTGTGGCTGCCCCTGATAAATAGAGCGCCCTGAGCTCTCTTGTTTAAACTTGCATATTTGGTCCCCTTCGCTTGTCCGCTTTTCTCCAGACTTGTGGGCACGGGTTTGGGTCTCGGGGTCTCGCCGTCCCAGGGCGGCGAGCAACCGCGACAACCGCAGCTTTCCGCATCCGCGTGCTTCTCATCGCCGCCGTAGTCCGTTTGTGGCTAGAAAGTCCTACAGTGGCGGCATTGACGAAATAGTAAGGCCAAGTCGTCGGCCGAAGCCCCCCTTGAGGATCTGGTGCGCGCCTTCGTCAGCTTCACAGTCGTTTCAGTCTGCTTGGTGACGACTGTATGGAAAACTCCCCCGCTTCTCGATACCATCTCTGATCTAGTGCAGGCCTGCGTGGCAACGACCTAGCCCCTTTTCCAGCCCCTCTCGACCCGGCGAAGATATCTGCAGCACGGCAAGGCAGATTTTGCTGGGTTGTAACGGCTTGATTGACATGCTCTGCAATTACAGCCCTGATCACGGGGAAAGGAATGCCTAGGGATGATGCCCTTGGCCGTCCCATCCTTGAGGCCCGGCCACATTCAGCTGACCCAAACTGGCTAGAGCCAGTCGCAGCTGAAAAAGCCCGACAGAACGCCCAGTGCCCGCCAGCGGGCTGTGCAACTGTGGCCTAGGTTTCTACACAGCCGAGTGTGGTCGCTTTAAAGAGGAAACTGGGCAGCTGGGCACTTGACAAATGTCCCTCCCAATGGAGAGTATGTCGTTTGACCGATCCAGGTCTTTAGCATTGATGGCGAGCCAGAGAGACACGATGACAGACGCCGTCTCGGCGGAGCTAGTCCTGCAGGATGGGGGGTTAATGGCGCCGCTCCCTGCATACAGCGAGCAGGACGACGGCTTCCGCGCGCGCATCGACGCCGCGCAGGCTAGCTCGCACCCGCTCCCGCTGCCCCTGACGCAGCCGCTGGGGCTTCCTCCGCGCCGCTATCAGCACCCGGCCACGACGGACGCAGAGCACGCCGCGGTCGTGGAGTCGCACAGCCTGCAGCTCGCCATCATCGACTCCTTTTTCGACTCTATCGCCAACGACCGCGACGACCTCCTCGCCACCTTCGTCTCGGACGGGCTCATCTCGCCCGACTGCCCTAGCCGTCACGGCGAAACTCCGCTCCTCGCTGCCGTGCGCGCCGGCCGGCCCGCGACCGTGCGCACGCTGCTCGCCCTCGGCGCCAACGTCAACGGCCTCGGCAGGCCGCAGGGCCAGCAGCCCACCGCCGTCGACCACCACGGCCCCCAGCCTCCCCCGCGCCGCACGCCCCTGCAGCTCGCCGCGGCGCGCGGGAGCCTGGCGCTGGTGCGGCTCCTCGTCGAAAGCTGCGGTGCCGACGACGCGGCCGTCTCGCCCGACGACGGCGCCATCGCGCTGCGCCTCGCCGCCGCCGCCGGCCACCGCGACGTCGTCGCGTACCTGCCCGCCCGCCGCGCCGGCGCCCTTCTGCGCTGGAGGGCCGCCCACGCGCGCGAGGCCCGCGCCGTCCGCGCCGCCGCCGAGGGAATCGCCGCTTTCGTTTGCGTCCTGGCCTGGGATCTGCCGCGCCTTTTGCTCTTCGACGCCCCCCGCGGGCTGTGGAAGCGCCGCCGTCGTATCGGCCGCTGGTGCGCCCGCCAGGTGCGCGAGGTGCCGCGCCGCGCCGAGCGGATCGCGCAGGGCGCTGTTAAAATGGCCCGGCGCGCCCCGGAGCTGGCGGGGCGGGCGGGCGCCGCGCTGCGCAGACAAATTGGTAGGATCCCGGGGGCGGTCGCGGTGTGGTACGCTGGGTGGGCGAGGGGCTAAAGGGCCTGCTGGACGCGGTGGTGGGTGTGGTACAGCGCGCGATCTCGGTGCTGCACACGGCGGCAGCGGCGGCGGACTTCTTCAGGACCGTGACGCTGGCCGACGTGCGCAACGGCCTGCTGGCGCTGGGGCGGGCCGTCTTTGTCGACCTGCCCAAGGCGCTGTGGTACTTCGCCGCACGCTTCGGCAAGCTGACGTTCGACTTCCTCGCAGCGCTCCTGGGCGACTTAGGCAGGCTTCTTTGGTATTTGGGCTATGCTGTTATCTGGTTGATCCGCTTCATTCCCAAGCAGGCGGGCAAAATTCTTATGGCGGCGGCACGAGTGGTCCAAAAGGGATTCCACGAGGTGATGGTTTGGGTTAATCCGAAGATGGTTTGAACTGGTGAGGGCGACATGTCGACTACAAATGCAGGCTGCTTTGGCAAGCGACTGCTGTTGGTGGAGTGACAGCGTCGGAGACCTTTATTGATCCTGTTCGTTACCTTTCTATGCTACGCCGAGGGAGCGGTCCACGATCGGGTACGCTGAGAACCCACGCCCTTGTCTCCCATATTCCTCCTACTACCCAACGCCCACAGTAACCACAAAAGCGTCGAGTGGAACAGCGAATACCAAGTTGAAACCCGCTATCTGCCCGAATAGTACCGTTCCACGATCCTCTTCACCTTGTCCAGGTCTATCGCATCCATCCTGTTGCCCCTCGGCCCAACAGTATCCTCGGCCATGCAGAGCGCGTTGAGGATCGACTCGTGGACGGCCTCGGCGGCGGCCTCGAACAGCCCGTTGATGGTGGTGTCCTGGACCACGTCGACGCTCTGCTCGACGCGGGCGGTGAATTTGGCCTCCATCGGCGTCCATGCCCTCGGCCGCGGGCGGGTCGGGCGGGATCTCGGCCGGCGGTCGAGAAGGCCAGGAAGATGTCGCCCGAGAAGTTGGGAGCCGAACCCCCGGCGCGCGCTAGCCCTACGGTCGCGCGCTTTGGCGAGCCGGTGCAGCTGCGTCGGGTGCAGCGGCGCGTCGGTGGCGAGCACGGCGATGATGGAGCCGTCGGTGACGGCCGTCGTTCTCAACTCGCCGCCGCCGCTCGTCCTCGTCCGCCTCCCGCGCGAGGACCCGCCCGACCGGCACGCTGCCAAACTGCAGGTCGTCCATCTTGCCAAAGTTGGACTGCACGAGCGCGCCGACGACAAAGTCGCGCCGCCGGCCGCGCGCGATGCCGCGCACGACGCGGCTCGCGCTGCCCGTGCCGGCCTTGAAGCCCATAGTGGTCATGCCGGTGCCGCCGCCCGTGTTGCCCTCGGCACGGCGTCGGCGGCGGCGGCGTCGATGGCCGCCACCACCATCTCGGGCCGCACAGCCATAGCGGCCCGCGTCGTTGAGGAAGCCGTCGTACGTCTCGCCGACGACGGGCAGGATGCAAAAGTCGGCGATGCCGTCCTCGCCCCGGCGCGCTTCCCTGACGGCGTGCCGGAAGACGCCCTCGTGGGCGGCGCCGACGGAGAAGGTGCCGGTCAGCACGACGGGGCTGGCGAGGCAGGCCCGTCTCCCTGATCCAGTGCGCGCCCGTCAGCTCGCCCGCGCCGTTGAAGGTGTGGGTGGCGGCGTAGCAGGCCGAGTCGAGCCAGTTGCGCCGCGGGGAGGTCGTCGTGAGCCCCGTGTTAATCACCGAGGCCGGGCGCGCCGGGTCCGCGGGGCCACGCAGCGGTGGTAGTGTGCACCAGCACTCGGCCACGCGGTAATGGAGTTCAAACGGCCCTGGTGGGTGGAAGCCCAGATGCAGAGGTCGGGGAGCAGGGCGCGGACGCGCTGGCGTGGTGTTTTGCAGACATTGTGCGAGGCGGGGGACTTGGGGTGCCCGCGAGACTCGATTCTTGAGCCGCAGATGGAGGGGCGATACAGATAAGCATGTCGGGACTGGGCAATCGCTGGATGCCGACCCGCGAGCTGTCGGCTTGTGATTCACCGAGGGGGGAATAAGCGAGCGTAAGCACGAGAGGAGTTGGAAAGACGTCATGGAAATCGTTATTATCAACTAAATAATACATGGGTAGCGTCCATGGCCGCGTCATCTTCACACCCAGGCGCCGCGTAACTGGAAGCCACACGCTCCAAACCCCATCCTCCTCGCCCAGGCACCCTCCCATCCTGTCCTGCCCGCTCACTTGGGGCACGAGTCCCGAGACAGGCCGCTGAGCAGCGGCACGGCCTCGCAGCCGCTGCGGCAGGGATTCCCGTTGCAGCGCGAGAAGCGGCTGAAGGCGTCCGAGGTCTGGAACCACTCGCTGGTGCACGGCAGGGCCCGCAACCACAGCGGGTCGTTGTCGCCGTACGGGACGTGCCTGCAGCAGGTCGGGACCGACCTCGAGTAGAAGCAGCAGAGGTTGCCGTCGCTGACGGGGCCGAGGCCGGTCCAGCTGGGGCAGGTGGCGCGCGGCGCGCGCTTGTATTCGGTACCTACCTGTTTGAATGCCCGAGTCTCGATGCCGGGCAATCCTGGGACACCGCAGCCCACAGCCGCCATGCTAATTTGACGGGATGTGGCTAAGAATTTTGTGTCTTCGTCATGGTCAAAATGCGATAGCGCATTTGAATAGGGAAGCGGACGTGGCGGAACTGGAAATTCCGCACGCTACCCCTGCCCACACAACGTTCCTTACAAAGCTTCTGGATTTGGGGTTTCCTATTTAAGCGATGACTTACACAATGCCCTAGGCTTTACTATACCGCCGTTCGGCTTTGGTTTAAAGCCTTATGGAAAGACTTTGGGGCATGAAAAGCCGTTTATCGCAATTGTGATTTGTTCACAATTTATTCCAGACCACAGCATCATTTCCTAGCCCAAATCAATCAGCTCTGCATGCCGCGCTCAGTAAAATGAGCTTAATTGTAGCAAGATAAAGAAGAAAAAAAAGGCAAAAGCAAGTCACTTTTACTTCGTACAAAGGAATCAACTACCCGCTCCTCAGCCACCAGACCTTGACTGGCTTTAGATTTCCCCGGATGACCGACTGGGATCCTGGCGGCGTGACAGCAAACATGTGCCGTGATATGGACGCAGGCGGCTAAGCGCTATCCTCAAGAACCTCGACAACCCTGCCGTTGTCGGCGAGGACAATCTTCTCGACCTTGAGCGAGGCCTTGACCGGGTTCGGCTGGTCATAGACCCACTCGAGCTGCTCGAGCGTGCGGCCGTGTGACTCGACGCTATGGGATATTGGTTAGTCGGGACTTCTGCGAGCATACTTGGGTATGGGGAGGGAGGCTCAGATGGCCGCAGCAATCCAGGGGGGAGTCTTACCCGAAGAGGTACCAGCAGAGAGCCTCGATCAGATCCCAGCCGACGAAGCTGATTGAGACGGGCAGGTCATGTTAGCAGACAGGAATCAAGGCGCGGACTATGTTTCTTTGTTGGGGGAAACAGCTGTGACATCAATCGCAACGTTAGGATAGACAACGTACATAAAGATGTAGCGGTACTGGATGGTATCGAGGGCGATGGGCGTGCAGAATTGGTTGATGAAGCGATGGCGCTGACAATGATACCGGAACGGGCGGACCCTTGGCGCGCATGGTCGTCTCGAGAGCCTCGGTCGGGATGGCGCCCTGCAGAGGAGTGTATGTGAAACTGCATGACACGGGTTAGAACAATCGTGGCGGTGAAGCCAAGGTGGGTTCTAGGGCAGGGTGGCCCGAGAACACAAGCGGGTCAGAGCATAACACACCTGAAAAATTATGTTGAACATGAAGTACGACTGCAAATAATGCGTGTCAGTAGAAGCAGCCCTCGATGGGAAGTTAGGAAAAGGATCCAGGAGAGTGTCTGGCTAGACAGACGTACCCAAAGCGCAGCAGCCCCATAAGAAGGCTCATAGATGTCCTGGGCCGCGAACTCGGCCATCTTTGCTGACAGGCCCGAGTTGATGGCCAGCATGAAGGAGCAGCACATGGTTCCATAGATGAGGACGGGACGGCGGGGCATGCGGTCCGTGAAGTAGACGGCGGTCAGGGCGCCGACGGCGGACAGGACCGAGTTCAGCAAGTTGTAGCCCAGCTGCTGGGCCGAGGTCTTGACGCCGATGCCCTTGAAGATCTGGGCGTTGAAGTAGCCGAGCCCGTTGCCCGAGTACTGGCCGAAGATGGAGATCATGAGCACCTGGGCCATGCGCCAGCGGCCGGCGTGCGTCATGAACAGCGGACGGTAGTCCCCTGGGAGGATAATTTGGGTGTTAACGATCAGCGTGTCACGCGAAAACAAGGCGGGTCAGCACGAGAAGCGCACAAAGAACTTACACCAAACCTTGTCGATGCCGTCAAGCTTGATGCCCTCGCGCATCTCCTCAACCTCGAGCTTAACCATGCGCGACTCGCGGTTGTTGTTGCCGTGGTACTTGACCAGGAAGTCGATAGCCTCGGCCTCTCGGCCCTGGGCCATCAGCCACCTCGGGCTCTCGGGGATGAACCAGACAGCCACCATGACAATCAGGCAGGCGCCGGCCTGGAGGATGAGGGGCAGGCGCCAGGCCATGTTGCCGACCATGAAGTTGCTACCAAAGACGACGGCGGCGGCGGGGATGCTGCCGCCGAACCAGCCACAGTTGTAGAAGCCGGTGGGCGGCCGCGCCAGTGGGGCGGGGCGATCTCGACGGCGTAGGACGGGGCGGCGACGGTCATGATGCTGATGCCGACGCCGAGCACGAAGCGGCCCACGATGAACTGGGCGACGGTGGACGAGGTGGAGATGATGATCATGCCCAGGTTTGACGACGACGCCGCCGAAGAACATGCCCTTGCGGCGGCCGTAACGGTCCGCCAGGGTGGCGGCGAAGGGGGCGCCGACCATGGAGCCGACCGTGTACAGCGAGTAGATGACGCCGACGTTGACGCCGACGGTGCCCACTTTGAACTGGTCCTGGAAGGCCTCCATGGCGATGATGCCCGTCATGAGCGAGCCTGGGGCGGGTGGCGATGCGATTACGGGTCAGTCTGCAAAGACGCGTGGCGAGGATGGGGCCTGGAGACTCACCGTCGTAGCCGTTGGCGCAGGCGCAGCAGAAGGCGACAAAGATGGAGAAGTAGAGCATGAGGGCCTCCTTGCTCCAGGTGGGGAGGTCGAACTCCTGGACGGCGGCGAAGAACTCGGCCTGTGGGGAGGTTTGTGAGCATCAAGTCTCCGTCTCCCACAGGCATGGCCACTTACGTTGTGCACCGCCTTGGTCTGCACGTCGTCGGCCTTCTTGAGGTCATTGTCGACACCGTGGGCCTGCGGAGCGGCCGGGCCCTTCTCCGGTGCGATCTCGGGCTGCGAGGACATGGCGGATGCTGTCTCGTGGGTGTGGGCGGCGCACAGAGGGAGGTGGGCAGCAGGAGAACTCGCTCTCGGTCACGGCGACACGCGAGGCGAGACGAGACAGGACAATCGAGCCGGTCCGCAGGCGGGAATGCGACGTGCGTCTTCTCGTCGTCGGCGACGAACAGAAAACAAACAAAAAACACGCTGGACGAGGGGGGCGCCCGATGGGACCTTTTAATGACCAAGGTCAGGCCTGTCACATCACGGTTGGGCGATCCACTTTAAGATGCCTGCGCATGGCATGAACGGCATGAAGTGCTTATGGTCAGGTAATGGCGGGAGGGTCCATCGTGCGGCCCCATGGGGAGGAGCATCTGGCCGTGTGCGTTCTCCATTTCCCATGTCCAATGCGCCAAGGGCGGTGCCATGGGCGGAGAGTCGACGAGAAAGCGTGTCGTGTCGTCTGCTGGTGCTTGTCGCCGCGGCTTCGATTTCTCTCGAGCTCGAATTTTCCTCGCAGGCTCCCCAACCTGGAGAGCGGACCGTGGCGCCTCCGACTGCCCAGAACGGGACAGAAGATGGGGTTCCCCAGCAGCGACAGAGGGGAAAATTGGGGACAGGATGGAGCGGGAGCGGGGATGCGGAGACAAGCTCGCTCAGCGAATCAATTGTCCGATCTGATCCGAAGCCCGTCGCATTTGAGATTAGGTGTGTCCATTGGGAGATTCAGGGGAGAGACGCCAAGACGCAAGATGAGAGGCGACGGCGGCGGGAACGCTTCCGACAATTGCGACAACTTTTGCCTTGCGAGTCTGCCCGTCTGGAGGATTTGGGCGATGAATAGAGCCAGAATAACACCGAGCCCGCTGCCAGGAAGGTCGAGGCGAGGGCGTCCAGTTGGTGGCGGATCCACTTGCTGGAGCAGGGGCAGGCTCGCTGGCGAGAAGCGAATGCGAAAACAAGACGACTGGGCTCAAAAGAGCGGCCCGGATCCCGAGCATGGAAGGCGCAAACCAGGGCTGACTAACCCACGCAACCGAGACAGCAGAGTCCAAGACCAAACAAGACGCAGCATTCTGCCACCTGCAAAGAGCTTAACCAGCTTAACCGTCTGCCCGCCCCGCCCAGGCGGACCGCAAGGCTTCCCCCAAACACAAAACAAGCCTCGACCTGCTCGCTTGGCCCGACTCCCAGGAACCCCAGCACTCCGGCACGAGTCGCCGCCAATACTCTCCATCGAAACCTAGCGTTTCCGACAAAGTCGCGCCAGTCCTCATCCAGTCTGCGTGGCAGGCATGTCGGCGCGGCAGCCCGAGGAGGAAGCGCACAGCCGAGTCGCGATAAATCTTCCCCCTCACGCTCGCCCACCGTTGACCAGCGCCGTCGAGAACCGGAGCGGCGACTGCACCACCTCGAGGGGTGCGTGTGCTTTGACTATCGCCGATGTGACGATGCCGTAGGTTGCTGTGGCGGCGTAGTGTCAGCTTCTTTGCTTGGGCCATTTCAAGCACAACCTTACCAGACCTAGCGTGATGGGAGCCGCTGGCACATGCATCCCTGGACCTTCCGGGAAGCTAGCCCGATCCAGATGAGGCGCCACCTGCGCTAATTACACGCTAACGGGGGTGCGACGAGGGAGACATGCGCCAAAACCCGGGGAAGTGCCCTGGCGCCAGCCTGGGACAAACCGACGATCCGGCGCTAGTGACTCCATCCTCGCAGAACAAGCCTTTCCCAAGTGAGCCAAGCGCCAGACTGTCCCCTTTTCCTAGTTGATGACGCGCGAAGCATAATAAAGACAAGGCAGGCAGGAAAGGAAACAGCGACGCAAAACGTACAAGGCCCGCCGCCCCTGAGCGCCCAAAACAGATCCGGGTTCGCGACATGGTCGGCCGTGACGAGGCGTCCGTCGGCCGTGACGACCTGCAGGCTCAGCACCTGGTCGGCCCCGAGGCCCAGGCGCGACGCCAGGCTGTGATGGCCCCCGCCCTGCGCCCACCCGCCGTAAGGCGCCACGGTGCTGTCGCCGGGGACGCCCAGATGCATGCCGTGCCGCCGCATGAGCCCGTACGTCTCCCAGCTCTCGAGGCCCGTCCCGACCCGTGCAGCCATACCGCTGTAGAGCAGAGTCTCACCGTCGTCCCCGTGACGTTGTACGACGTGATGAACTCGAACGGTTTGAGGTTATGCATCCAGATGCTGAGGGCCCGCGCCCTGTCGACCTGCCCACAAAGTCGTGGCCGGTGTTTCTGGATGCGGACGGGCGGACCTTGTTAGCTTCCAAGCGGGAGGTACTCTAGGCAGGGCAGCCAGGGGGGTTTTCCCCCGAGACAAGCAGGCCAGCGCTGGGTGGGCTTTGAGTAGGTAGGTAGTTTTGCTCGCCTCAACATACTTGACAACAAGCCTGACGTTCCTGTTCCGGGCAAAGTTCACCGCCGCCTGTATCTGCCGCACCGACGTCACGTTGACGACGTAGTGCGCGTACCCGCCGCGCGTGCAGGTGACGGCCGCCGGGGGCGCCGAGGCCGGGCACGTGTCGCCCTGCGGCCACCGCGTCAGCACCGTCAGCGGGTCGTCGACGTAGAAGCGCCCCGCCCCGCCCTCGCCCAGCAGCCACCGGCAGCGCTCGGCGTCGTAGCCGCCCTGCTGCTGCTGCTCCGGCCCGCCCTCCCCGTCCCGGTAGCAGGCCGACGCGGGCACGCCCGGGCGCAGCAGCGCCCCGCCCAGCGTGCTGTTGAGCCGCGCCACTCCGCCGCGGCCGGCCAGGCGGCGTCGCCCGGGAGGGCTTTGCACGCCGCCGCGGGGATGGGGACGGAGGCGTCGCCGAAGGCGATGGCGGGAAGGAGGCCGCGTCTGCCGCGCCGAGCTGGACCGTTTCGTACGGGAAGTTGATGCCCAAGGCGGCGGGTGGAGAGAGCAGGACGAGGGCGTGCGCTTTCCCGAACAGCATGTGTTGTTTTGAGTGTGCCGTGTAGTGAGAACACCCCCCTTGCGCTGTCTGCTGCGTTGTGTTTAACTTGTAGCTTGCGAGTTTATCGCTTTTGTTCGCCAGTAGGAAGCTTGGAGACTGTGCGTGCCTGTCGTGTCCAGGATAGGCATGCTTCCGTCGACTAGATATAGGTAGCTGGTACCTAGCTTCCGCTTCTGGCCGGGCTCTCGACACCAACATCAGTAACAACTCGCAGCAAAAGATCAAAAGGCACCCACGCCATGGCAACACCAGTATCATCGGAGATGGTGGTCGTGGACAGCCCAAACACATGCTGGGATCCGACCCGCCCTCGGGCTGGGACGGGACGGCAGTTGATCTCGGGCACTGCTCAACCGACATCCTGCACCTTTTATTTGCGCCATGGGGACGCGGGCCCTCGGAGAATCCGCGAGTGTCCGGCAACCCCCCATATCAAAACGAGACAGGCGTGGGGATCGACGGGTGCACCCATCAGGCGGCTTGCATGTATTGAATGCAGCAGCGTTGCATTGACAGGGGCTATTAATGACTCAGCCGCACGCGGCCTTGTGCCCTCCCGTCCCCCACCCGCCATAAGCTACATCACGGGCCGCCTTGGCTCCATGTCCCATCGCCCTGGGACAGGACCAAATGGGAAGGAGGTAAGTAAGCCGAAGGCCGGGCTATCCAATAAACCTCTCCGTGCATTTGCAAAACGCGGTTTCTTCACAGTTCCCGCGTACTCCCGCTGCCTGTAACAACTGGAGACTCACCAGAGTGCGGGGAGGCAGGCATGGCCACAAGTTACTGCGTACGAGCGCAAGCGAGGTGTTGTGGGCGTCTGGCCTTGCATCAGGCGCGAAAGCCCTGGGCAGAAATCGCAGGGTCGCGATGAACCAAACCGGCGGTGCCTCAGAGCCAATACTTGGCCCAGACAGCATACTCCTCGCGAGAACCCCTAAAGGTGAACTCGATCTCGACAATGTCCTGGAAGCCCTCGCTCAGCTTGGGTTCCTTGAAGCGCGACCCAAAGCTGTTAAATGCGAGGGTGGGTAGACTGGTTCTCGCTTCAGGGTTGAGCTGGAGAAACGGGGTGTTAGGTCGGGACAATCGGAAAAAAAAAAAAAAAAAAAAAAAGAAGGAAAAAGTGGGGGTTGGGATGGCAGGGGCATCAGGGGCGTGGGAGAAACGAACCATGGCGTTCATCGATCTAACGGCATCGTTGTGCTGCGCTAGCGTGATCGGTGTTTTGAACCAAACACATCGGATCGGCACCGCCCGCTTCGTTGCTAGTGCGACCCACTGCGCCCTGGTCTCGGGGTCGGGATTAGTGTTGTCTACCGCGACAGAGCGACCCTCTGCGACAAGATCCGAGGCGGCAGCGAGGCACTTCTCCTTGCTGTCGACACTGTTAGCGCCAGGTCCGGTTGGGGAGAAGACTGCAGGAGCCAACAGACGTTTTCAGCTTGTCCTGGTTGACCCTCTCGTACCCGAGGTTCTTGAGGTGCTTCCAGTAAAATGTGCTCTTTCCTGCCCCAGGCGGCCCACAGAAAAGAACAATGTCCTTGCCGTTCTTGCGCTCGAACAGGGGCTCCTCTGCATCCTTGCCACCCTCGCCCGCCGTCCGGGAAGGAGTGATGGGCGAGGTCAAAGTCGCGGGCGAAGTCGCGCGGCTCCTCGCCGAGAAAATATTCCTCGGGGGTCCGGTACGAGATGCCGATGTTGTGGGCAAGGTTGCGGTCCGAGCAGCTGAAGTCCTTGGGCAGAGACTTGCCGCCCTTGACGAGCTGTGCGCTCCGGCCGCCCGCATCGCCGACGAAGATGCTGTGCTCCAGGTCGACGTCGGCAGGCTCCAGGCTGTAGTCCTGCAGCATCTCGGTCCACATACCCACTCGCGGCTTGCGGAACATGTCCTTGGGGCCGTGGCGGCGTACAGGGTTGTGGGTATGTTGAGCTGAGCGAGCACAGAGCTGCACTTTTGCTTGAACTGGTCCACCCTCGCCTTGGCGCTTTTGGTCGGCCCCTTGGACTTGGGGTCCGGGTGCAGGGTCAGGCCGCCCTGGTTTGAAAATATGACGACTCGGTATCTAGGGCAGGTGGAAGGAGGGGACAGTCAGCTGCGTCCCCCGAATGCGAGCAATCGATCCCTCCAGGACGCACCCGCCATCGTTGTACAAGCTTTGCAGCTTGGATGGGACCGAGCGATCCCACCACTTCCAGTCGCCAGGGCCGTCGGCATGCTTCTTGCCCGAAGAGGTGGCGATCAGGGTCGAGTCGAGGTCGAAAGCGGCGATCTTGCGGCGCTTCGAGCAAGGCTCGTCGTCTGGGGTACCTTCCGGGACATATCGCGCCACGAGTAACGTGGCGACGGCTTCGTCGCTGTTGCCGACGGTCGGGGCGCGTTCAGCCCAGGCCGTGCGGTCCTTGGGCTTCTGGGATGCGGGGGTGAAGAAGGAGGCGACGGCGCCCTCTGAAGTCAGATGTTAGTCTCTCCATCTTTATCTTCGGCAGCGCACTGACTGACTGGATATTGCAGCCTGGGCCTTGCGCTTGACGGGCGGCGGCGAGATGGTGGCGTTGCTGGCGCGGCGCTTGGCGAGGCCCGGGGAGGGCATTTTGGCGAAAACAGCAGGGAGATGCGGGATCCGGAGATTTCGCCGGGCGTGGGCCAACATCGACAGCGGTCGGGTGGCCGTGCTGAGCTAGGCCGCCGTTGGCGCGGCGGCAGGTTCGTGGTTGGTGGAGGCGAGAGCGACGGCCGTCGTCAAATCAGCTCCTAGTCTAGAGCCGGTCTCGTCGCGGCTCGGCTCGCACAGTTTGCGGCTCGTCAACACGAAAGCACGTGATTCGATCGCTCTGGTTAGCGAAGCGGGGCGTGGGGCTCGGCAACTGGCGGCAAGTGGGGGATTAAGACGTTGCCCGAATGGATGAATGGACCCAACCAGCAGCGTCTCCAGGCGACGCCCTCCATCACGCGACAGCCTCCCACCTCTCAGTGCCGCCAAGCTCTTGATGAAGCCTATTCGGGCCGTCCTCACCCGGTCTTTGCGGGCGTTGGGTGATGTGGCAGGAGAGGATTCTGCGAGAGGATCATGTTACGCCATGCCTGCAAAAAGCCAACGTTGCCAATCTCGCAGCCCCCTGCGAGTCTGCCCCATTTGATGCTGTGTGACTGCTGGGCACCTGCGGGACATCCCTGTCGGCCTCGCGCCACAAATCACCAGCAGCTGGCTCCAATGGCTCCCGCTGCCAACGGCGTGGCTGTCTTGGGGTTTCTTGGAAGTGCATGGCAGTGCATGGCATCGACATGCCGGGCGCCACCGACCAGCCCTTTGCCCGATTCCTTCGGTCTTTTTCTTGCGTTTTGAACGGCTGGCACCACCAGCGATCGACCCCCAGACTTCCCACTTTGGGCATCGCCCGCGCCGCCAATCCCTTCTCCTCCTCGGCGCTACCGCGGTGGAGGGCATGCACATCTGGGGTGTCACTGCTTCCCAAACTTGCTCCCTCCTCCCCAGCTTCTCCGCACAGAGACCCCGTGGCCTACAGCTCCTGCCCCAAATCGACAAATCAGGGCTGCAAGCTGCCGGCCAGCCACACTGTCATCTGAACAAATGGCAAGACGAGGACCCAACGCTTGCTGACAACATGTTGCACAATGTGTGGCACCAGCGTCGCTGCAGGCACCAGGAGCTTGTCTCCTACGCCTGGTTCTGTCCAGCCGACGGCTCCCGCCATCCAAGCTTTCCCAGAATTCGAGCATTCCTTCATCCCATGTCGTTGTGCTTTCCGAGAGGTGGACGCTCTCGGGTCATCTGATGTTGCCCACGTCCCCGCTTTGGCCTGTTTATAAAAAAGTCGACACCGGTCATCCGCACTCCCGCTCGCTCCCCATTGTCCGGTCCCCTTGTTTCAACCCCATTGACCAACCCCTCTCCGAACCGTAGCTTGCCAAGACTGGCCTGATCAGCCAACATGTATGAAGTTGGCAATATTTACGTGATCGCCGCCGTCTCGGTGATTGGTGCGTCCTCGCCTGCCCACCGCCTCCTTCCTCGCCCCCAGCTCCCGAGCCCCCAGAAACCCTACTGACGCTCCTGTGCAGGCGGCGCTTTGTTTGGCTTCGACATCTCGTCTATGAGCGGCATAATCACGCAGCAATCCTACCTGTGCAGGTTCAACGAGCAGGTATCTTTTTGCACGCCGATGCCCCGGTCCACGGCGCGACCTGGTACTCACGTTTCCGGCATCGCCGTTTAGGGATCTAGCGAAGATGGCCTCTGCAGAGGCCCCAGTCCAACTACGCAGGGTGGCATCGTCGCCGCGATGCCAGGAGGCTCTCTCATCGGAGCCATGACCTCGGGCTTTATATCCGACAGATGGGGCCGCAAAACGGCCATCCAGGTTGGTGCCGTGATTTGGTGAGTACAGCGTAACGCCGTCAAGGAAAATACTGTGTGCAATAACCCCCCATGTCTGACAACCGCCCCCCTTCTCCCGAGCTAGGTGCATCGGCTGTATCATCACCGCCGCCTCTCAGAACATCCCCATGCTTGCAATCGGCCGATTCATCAACGGCTTCTCGGTCGGCATCTGCTCAGCCCAGGTCCCCGTCTACATCTCCGAGATCGCAAAGCCCACCGTGCGGGGTCGACTAATCGGCTTCCAGCAGTGGGCCATCACATGGGGGTAATTGATAGCCCTTTAGGCCATCTCTCTATGTAGTCACCGACTTGGCGATGATCAACTAACGCCTGTTCTCAAGAATCGCCATCATGTTCTTCATCTGCTACGGCTCCTCGTTTCTGGAAGGCGAAATCTCCTTCCGGCTGCCGTGGGGCTTGCAGGCGGCTCCCGCCGTCATCCTCTTCTTTGGGCTCATGATCCTCCCGGAGTCGCCCCGCTGGCTCGCAAAGAAGGACCTTTGGGACCGCGCAACAGCGGTCCTGGCCAAGACGCACGGCGGCGGCAACCCAAATCACCCCTTTGCCGTCAAGGAGATTAACGACATCCGCGAGGTCGTCGAGTTCGAACGCCATAACGCCGACGTTGCCTACATCGAGCTGTTCCGGCCCAAGATGATCAACCGGACCATGATTGGCGTTTGGACCCAGATCTGGTCGCAGCTGACTGGCATGAACGTCATGGTGAGTCTTTGGATGCCCTGGCTACAGTCCCGAATCCAGTCCATGGACTGACCTTACCTGCGTCACCAACAGATGTATTACATTGCGTAAGTAATCGACTTTCGGTCGTAGCCGTGCGGCGCTGTCTATATTGCGTAACAAATTCCAGCTCATGCTTCTTCTGTCCTTCCCGCTCCCCCCGGGCTCCTCCCTCGTCCAGGAACTGCGAGCTGACTGCGCGCTAGATATGTTTTCACCATGGTCGGCCAGGAGGATGTACTGTTGTCCTCCGGCATCCAGTTTATTCTGAATGTTGCCATGACTGTGCCAGCACTGTAAGGCTCTTGATTCCGCCCTTTGACCCTTGGGAGATCTCAGATGCTAACGGACTTCGAATGCGTGCAGGATCTGGATGGACCGCTGGGGACGCCGGCCGATGCTTCTAGTGGGCGCGTTCCTCATGTGTCTGTGGCTCTGCATCAACGCGGGCCTCTTTGCAACCTACAGCCGACCCCCGCGCCCGAATGAATTCAACTCGGATTCCATTTCGATGGCGGTCACCAATGGTAAGCCCTAGCCAAATTTTCAGGTCTTTTGTCTTGTCTCATTTCCAGACCACTAACCGAAACACCCGCCTTGCTCCCCAGACTCGGCGGCCAAGGCCATCATCGCGTCGACGTACCTCTTCGTCGCCTCCTTCGCCACGACGTGGGGCCCCGTATCGTGGGCGTACCCGCCCGAGCTGTACCCGCTGCGACTGCGCGGCAAGGCGGTGGCGCTGTGCACGGCAGCCAACTGGACCTTCAACTTTGCGCTGGCCTACTTTGTGCCGCCGGCCATGGCCAACATCACTTGGCGCACCTACGTCGTCTTCGCCGTCTTCTGCTTCGCCATGTTCTGGCACGTCTTCTTCCTCTTCCCCGAGACGGCCAACAAGCCGCTCGAGGAGGTCGAGGACATCTTTGACGACTCGCGCCCGGGCGCCGTCCGGTACATCGGCACTCCGGCCTGGAAGACCCGCAACGTTCGCGCCGAGGTCGTCCGCGTCGAGCGCAACGAGGTCGATGTCGAGGCGAAGCTGGCCGCCGGCCGCGACAGCGTGGGGCAGACCGACGCCAAGGCGGCCCCGGCGGCAGGCACGGCCGCGTGATATCATCATGGCCGGCGATTGCTCGCTTGGGGAGTTCCGAGCTTGTCCTGTGGAGAGTTGTTCCTCTAGCTGTTTTGGTGAGGAGTGATGGCATGGGAAATCTGTTATGCTCAACGTGAGGAGATGCCGCCCGGGATCGGGGAGGATTGGTTTGATAAATTAATTGGCAGCCTCTGTGCTCTTGTCGTCTTGCCGCCCCCGTGATCACCTTGCTCAAGGACATTTCCCATCAAGTGACACTTTAAAGGAAAGGAGAAGGGTCAATGCAACAAGGCGTAATCGGTACCCTGACGTGGTGTATTATCCGAAAATTGCCGGCCTAGATCCATAATCCGGCGAATAGGGGCAGACAGCCAGGCTGGCTGCCCGATCGAAGTATTTACAACGAAACGCGCGACCAGGTTCTCACATGGTAAGCTATAGGGAAAAGTCGAGAGAAAAGATAACATTTGCCCGACGAAAAGGGGCTGTGGGTATGTAGGCTGGAAAGAAAGATATAAGGCAAGAATATAAGAAAAAGGGGACGCGCCCGCCTGATGTATGTATAGATGGCGAGGCTGTCGATGTAGGTAAGTACCTAGACAGGTAAGTAGGTAGGTAGGTGGTAGGCAATGTGGGTGCGAACGAGGCAACGTGTGACTGACCGCAGGTGCCGCTCTAGCTAGAGTAGTGTGCCACATAACCAACCTCCATCATGGCACCATAGCCATCCTGAGTGTTTCCATTGGGGTAGCCGGGCCCTAAGCGGAGAAGCATAGCGCGTTAGCGAATACCGTCCCATTGCCGACAAGAGGAGCGACGTGGGATATGGGAATGACAATTGGGGAGGGGAAGAAGAAAAGAAAAAGAAAGAAGAAAAAGAAAAAAAACTCACAGTCACCGCCGATGGCGACGTTAAAGATGATATACAGCGGGCTGCGGGCGAGCGAGGCCCAGACGCGCTCGCTGTTGATGCGGGCTCCCGAGATCTGGTGGAACTGGCGGCCGTCCATGTACCAAGTGATGGTCTCGTCGCGCCAGCTACCCTTGTTGCGGCGGTCGACCTCGAGGCGCCACGTGTGCCAGTCCTGGTTGGGCAGCGGCACTGTGGCGCCGATGCCGAGCCCCTCGTTGCAGATGCCGCCCGGGTAGACGTCGCAGTGGGTGGTGCCGTGGCCCGACAGGACGCCGTTGACCGTCTCCATGATGTCGAGCTCACCGCACTCGGGCCAGGGGGTGCCGTGGCGCATCGAGTCGCCCAGCATCCAGAAGGCGGGCCACACGCCCTGCTTCTGGGACATGTCGTTGGGGCCGAAGCGGAGCTGCGCCTCGACGCGCGTCAGCTTGCCCGCCCCGGGAGTGAGCGTGTACTTTGACTCGACGCGGCCCGAGGTCCAGCCGCCATCGACCGAGGGGTCCTTCCAGGGCACGAGCTGCAGGGTGCCGCCGCCGGACCGCTGGGCATTGCGCGCGCTGCGCTTGTAGGTCTGCAGCTCGTTGTTGACGTTGAGCTTGGTGTTGAGCACGTTCCAGCGTGACTCGTCGGGCAGGCTGCCGCCAGTGCCTGAGAAGGTGTCCTCCCACACCCGCGTCATGCCCTCGTAGCTGGGGGACTCCCAGGCCGCGGCGAGGACGGGGGCGAGGGCGAGAAGGATCGACTTGGTAATCTGCATCGTGGAGGATTCTTTCTCTTTTTTTTTCGCTTTCCTTTTGTGTTTCTCTCTCTTTCTCTATTATCTCGGCTCAGGGGTTCGATCCCGTTCGATGGTTCCGACGTAGGTCGCGCGGAAGATCGACGGCGAATCCTGGTGCAGTGGTGGGGGCGGACAAGTGTGTCCGAAACTAAGGAAGGTGGTCGGTGGTGCTTCAAAGGAGCGTGGGCCGCGTACAGCTTGGTATAGGCAGGCAGAAGGCTGAAAGCAAGGAGCGATGTGCTAAGGAGTGTGTGAATGACCGAAGTCGAAGAAGGAAAACAAGCAGGAGGGCCGAGGCAAGAACCTCTCGCCTTATGAGCAAGCGACAAACAGAAAGGAAGAAAACGAGGGTGATGTGAAAAGGTTGCTAGTGTCGAAACTGGAGCAGCGGCAACAGGCGAGCGAGAAAGGGATCGACGGCCATGGTATACTTATACACGGCATGCTGAAAACAAAGAAGAGCCAGCAAACCCCATGACGGGATGCCCAGGAGGGAGGCGACACGCGCCTCGCAGGCCCCAAAGCGTCCAGGCCGCCAACGCAGCCCCTGAGCGGGCCCAGGACAAAGACATGTGTGGCGGGCGAGGGAGGGCACAGGCTGGGAGGGCAGCATTCTAAAACGGAAGGTCACCTTGGGCGCCGATTGGGGCAGCGGTGGTCCGTGGTGGTGGGATGGTATGGAGCGTGGGTACGCTTGGCCGCATGCGGTTGCTGTCGACGGGCAGTGCTGGGCCTGGAGCGAGACATCCGCGGACGGGGACGTGCACCGCATGCGTCGGAGAAGCTTCCGAGAAGACACAGAACAGCGCCTTGGAGGGATGTGCCCCGGCAGTTGAGCTGTTGGCGTGGCTCGGCTCAGCAGCCGGGGCGGCCGGGACGAGCAGCCTTTCCATCCCTTGGGCTTGCTGCGTGCCCATCTCGCTTGGCCAGCCCGCGAGGTCGACGGCAGCTGAGGACAGGGCCGTCGCGGTGCCGCGGGCTGGGCTGGGCATAATGCAAAATGGCAGAGTTATATGACGGGAAACAGGACGGGATTGCGCTCGCGGGCTGCAGGGCGGCTGCGGCGAATCAGGGCGGGAGTTGGGCTCGAGATGCGGCTCAGGTGGCGCCCGCGTGCTCTGCCGGGAGCTGGGCTGGGCTGCTGATTGGCTGCTTGGCTGCGGCGGCGCTGATGATTGGCACCTGGGGGCCTGTCGCAGGGCGCATGAAACAGAGCACGTCCCCTGGGGCTAGCGCCGGCTCGTTGGCAGCTGGCGAAACACCAAACGCGCATGCCGCACCAGGCGGGACTGGAATGCGGCTTCCACGTTCCTGGAGCGCGCGCGAAAGCACTACAGAATCTGCGTCTCGCGCGTCGTGGCGGGAACGCAAGCGGTCGAGCGAGTGGGCGAGAAGTGCACAAATTTTGCACTGTCGTCTTCAGGCAGTCCTAAAAAGCAGTGGAGCCAGCAGAACCTCACTCCCGCATGGAGGCACGATCGATCTGGCTGCCCCACCGTGCCCACCTGGCCTGGTGGAAATTCTCCAGGAGCAGGGCCGCTGGCCAATGGGAGATCAAAACAGCGGTCCCAGCCCAGATCCTCCAAGATTGGCCCACCACCCGGGCAAGCGTGCTGGGTGTCTGGCCCCTGAGCCCAGCACGTGGCACGCAGCCAAATAACCTCCATGCGGACGGGGCAACGCCTATTTCGACCGCCACCCAGGCCCCAACACCCAAGATGCTGCCCGGGATATCTCGTTTATTTCCGGCGCCGTTGCTTTTGCGGCAATTAATTGACATTGGTGCCCGGGCCCTTTGCAATTAGTTGCTCCTCCAATCAGCTCGCCAGAAGCCGTGCTGTGTTTCCGGTCGAGTGCTACCTACAACTTCACGTAGCGACCAGGGGTAGCAACCACGAAGCAGAACAAGCCGCCCCCGCCTCCCCCATCACGCCCATCACATCCGCCGAGCCCGCCACATGATAATGTCGGCCGCCTTCTCCGCCATGGCGTACACGGTTGCGTTCGTGTGCGCGCCCGGCAGCATGGGCGCGACGCTGAGGTCGACAACGCTGAGGCCCGTGACGCCGAACACCCTCAGGTCGGGCCTCACGACGCCGCCCCTGGCCCGCGGCAGCATGGCCGCCGTGCAGCACGGGTGCGCAAACGACGGCGTGTACGTCTCGCGCACGAACCGCACCAGCTCCTCGCACGACGCCACCGCGGGGCCCGGCAGCTCCTCGCGCGCCGGCCCCAGCACCCCGCCCGCCGCCGCCACAGCGTAGTGGCGCCGGAAGAAGGGCGCAAAGGCCGCCAGCACGTCGAGGTCGGCCGGGTTGCCGCACGCGTTCATGTCTAGCACCAGGTCGCCGCCCGCCGGGTCCGCCGGGTCCGCCGGGTCTAGCGACACGGCGCCGCGCGACAGCGGGCGCAGCAGGAAGGCGATGCTCGGCGGCCCCGCGCTGGCCGCCTCCCACACCGCCACCGAGCGGTCGCCCAGCAGCCGCGCCAGGAGCGCCAGCTGCGCCCGGTAGCCCGCCGCCACCGTGGAGTCGCCCGCCGCCGACGCGGGGAGGTGGTCGACGAAGGAGCCGCTGGACACCTGCGCCTCGATGCGCGCGATGGTCGCCCGGTAGTTGTCCGGGTCCAGCCGCGGCAGGTCGACGTACGACGCGCTGTTGCCCGTCGCGAGCGTGTAGGGCCCCCGCGCCGGCCGCTGCTCGTACTCGGCGATGGCCTGGTCACGGAAGCTGGCGTTTGTCGCTAGAGTGTCGGCGTTGGGCGTTATGGTGACATTGACTAGGCGCGCGCAAATTAGCAGTAGACATCGATTGGCGCTTGCCGTCCCTTTGCAAGAAACCGGAAGATTGGGGTGGGGATGGGAAGGGTTAAAAGATGGAAAAGGCAGGGGACAAAAGAGGTAGGGGAAGGGAAGGGTGGTCCCTACACGTGGCCTTGTATGCTAGGCCGCCATGGTCGTGGAAGTTCTGCGCCGTTCATCGTATTCAGCATTGCTCGGCGCCTCGGTCCGTCCTCACAAGCCCGCGGCAGGTCTCACCTGTCCCCCGCTGGGAGGTCAAAAATCTGCTCCACGCCTGCCTTGTCGAGGACGCCCCTGGGGCCAATGCCGCTCCGCTGCAGGATGAGGGGCGTGTTGAGCGCCCCGGCCGCGACGATGACCTCCTACGTCGCCGTGACCCACGTCGTGGCGTTGCTCCCCTCGGCCCTGATCTCGACCTTGGGCGGCCCGCCGTCGAGCACCGCCCTCCCGTCCCCGGCGCCCCTGGCGTACCGCACCCGGATGGCCCGGTGGCGGACGAGGAGGTCGTAGTTGGGCCGGCGGTCGGTCACGTCGAGGAAGTGGCCCGTCCCCGCGTGAGAACGCCTCGCCGTGTGCGGGTGTTGCGACGATGGGACCCAGCACATGCCCACCTTGCTGCCTGCGGCGCACTCCCCGTTCGCCTCGAGGCCTGTGTCGATCCATGCCTTCCACGTCAGGGCTAGTGGTGGTGTTGACGGCTCGGTAGTTAGTAAAAAAAAAAAGAGGAAGAAAAAAGTGACAGGCAGCCAGGTGGTGATCATACCCTGCATTGGCCACTGGAACGGCGGAAAGCTGGCGTGGATGGGCGTGTTACCGCCATACGCAGCATCTGTGTTCCACGTGTAGCCGTATTTCTCGGCGCTCTCCTTGGTTGCTCTGTGAAAGTGACACTCTGGCCGGGACGCGTCTCGTCAGCAGTCATCCTCCTGTCCTTGGAAAGAGACCACCCTGACGAGTGTGTCATTCGTTGGACGGGCATGCCTTTTTAAAATACGGAAGCAGTCCCTCCCAATCCCATTTGTCCTCGGATTCGTCAAACTCGGGCGACACGAGCGCCGCCCAGGCGTCGTAGTCGGACGCGGACCCTCGATCGAAGAATTGGCCGTTGATGGTCGTGCCGCCGCCGACAGCCTGTGGGGCGCAAGGGGCTTGTCAGCCAGCGGGCGGACATGGATGGCAAGCTGGCAGGGCCGCCCACCTTTCCGATAGTGACCCCGCCGCGCGCCCGTTGAGCGCTGGGTTCGGGCCGACGTGACCCTCCAGCCAGGAACCGATGGAGGGTACCCGGGCGGCTCGTTGACCCCGGCCGCGTAGACGAGATCTCCAAGCTCGACGACCAAGACGGTCCCTGCGGCGGCCAGTCAGCATTCCGTCCTGCGCGGGGCGGCCCGGAAGGAGCACTTGCGGTCGGGGAAGGCCTCTGTGAGCCTGTCGGCGACCGTCAGGCCCGCGGTCCCTCCGCCAAGGACGACAAAGTCGTATGTCCCGCGCAGCTCTGCGGCGTCCCGCTTGACCCTGCCCTGCGGTAAAGTTTGGGCGCGCACCACGAGTGCGAGTGCGGCAACGCCGAGTACGGAGAGGCCCGGCATCCTTGTTTTTTTTTTTTTTTTTTTTTTTCGTTCCTTTTCGCAGAGATTTATGCTGAACAGGGTTCGGATACCAGCAGCCGGCACACCGGGGCTTCTGGGACTTATTAAAAACCTGGCAACTACGATTTAACGAGGGACGTGACGTGGCTAGGCTCCGAGCCAGCTCGGAGGATGGCTACGTTTTACGGGGATAGCAGGCGTCACCACACTGACAGCAAAGCCGCAGCAATGCTGGCGAGCAGCGCCAAGCTCCGAACACTTTAAATGTCCATTATTCCCGAGCCGGGGACTTGGCTGCTCCCTGTATCAAGCCAACCAGAGGGGCCTTTGCACCGGGAAGCGGGCTACAAGGCATGTATCACCCGCATGCAGGTCAGCGCTCGTCACCATTTGTCCGACGGAACGCGGCTAGCTCGCGAGCAGGAGCAAATCATGGTGCGGTCGGCAGAATGGATAGGCTACGGGGGCATGGCGTTCGCCCATGCTCGGACTGAGGCTCGGACTTGGCTTGCATCCAGCGAGCGACAGGAGGACCGCACCCGACCGAGCCGCCAAGCACCGCGAAAGCGACCAGGAGAGCCCGAATCTGGGGGAGAGCGGGACGGGCAGACGAGCAGCAGTATTTGCGCCAAGGGAAACAGTGCGGAAAGGATTGGCAGATCTCTATCAACTGTCCAGAGGAGGCAGGACAAAGAATGAACCGACTACCCAGGTACGTACAGACAGAGCGGAACAGCGCGATACCGGACAGGAGAGGACACACGAAGCCAAAGAACAAAGGGAATCCATGCCAAGCAGAGCCCACGAGTGGGCGAGAATCAAGCACCCGCTAGTGCTTAGAGCGAGAGATGACCCCTGGACACCGCGGCCGCGGCCAGGCATGACCTCTAGTATCCGCGACAACGCCAAGCCGTATGCTACACAGAGCTGCGGCTTCGGGTAGGAGATGAACTCAGTGCGCCGGGTCACCTCGCCCAAGCCCGCATCGCGGGACGCCCCCGTGGTTTTGGGCGCCTGCTTGTCCTCTAGCTTCAGCTCCTCCTCGACGCGTTGCTGGATGTACTTTGAGCCCCCCATGCCCCCGGCGAAGACGACAAAGTCGATGGCGTCGGTGCAGTCACCCTGCTGGGACATCAGGGCCTTCCAAACGTCCGACTTGGATGGGTTGTGAACCCAAGTTGTCACGCATCGTTATGGCCTGGGCCAGGATGCTGTCTTCCACGTATTTGTCCTGGCTGCCGCCGACGAGCTGTTCTTCGAACAGCCGCTTGAACACGGTGCTGGAGAGAGTCATATTAGCCGGCGTGCCAAGTGATTGCCTAGCTAGGGGAGCAACTAGGCGAGGGGATCGATTGTCGCATACGTACCTGTCCGCATGCAGTTTGTTGTCGACTATCTTCAGGCCGCTCCGTCTGGCGGCGTTGATGGATGCACCGGGCTTCAATCCCGGGGAGGAATCCTGAGATACTCCTCCCATGTCGTGGTGCTGGAGAAATTGGCTTTTGCGCGGAAGTAGGCGGCACTTCGGCAAATTGACTGGGCGCAGCCGCTGGGAGAACAGTCCTCGAGCCAAGGGAGGGCAAGTGGAGTCAGGTAGTTTACCAGCATATTGGTAAAGGCCTTGTCAAGATGGGAACCCCCTGCCATCCCACTGGACACCGGATTTAGAAAGTCGGCCTTGATTCCAACCTTGCCCTTGCCTTTGCTCTCGTCCACCACCGCCAGCATGGCCAGGTCCTGGGTTGGGAGGAATGTTAGCCTGCAGTTACGAAGCACTGCTTTAAGGGGGACCTGTGAGCGCTTACAGATGTTCCTAAACCGATGTCGACAACAAGGCAGGTCTTTCCAACCTGTAAATCACACAAGTTTTACTTGGGTTAGCCTTCTGCCCGTTACTGTAATGTGGCGGTGGAGCGACAAAAGGCAAGCGAGCCTACCTGGTTTAGTTGCTTTAGGCCGTTAATAATATATAATCCCACAGCTTCGGCTTCGGTAAAAGTAATCTTTTTTATAATATGGGGTTTATCGCAATTACTGCTATACGGTTATATGCTAACCGCTATACGCGCAATTTCGATTAACAATTTACGCCCGTTTTTTTTATATTACTGGAAACGCTAAGTTCGATATCGATAACGGCCGCTTTTTAAAAAGGCAAATAGCGTAATGCAAAAATATTAGCTTTATTATAATTGTAAAAGTTTTTAACTTTTTTAAAAACCCTTTTTAAAAACATTTTAAAAATGCCCGCGGCATTTTTCGTAAAATTGCCTTTAATAAACTCGACCGTCGTTTTCGTCCGGTTCTTTTTTAAAACGGCGAATTTAAAGCACTAATAAACGTTAGCGGATTGGTTTTCCTTTACCAGTTCCGGGATTTGCCCAACCCATGTTTTGTGGCTTGTATAAGCTACTACCGTTAGCATAGCTAGGTTTTAAGTTAGGAGGAATGTTAGCCTGCAATTACGAAGCATTGCTTTAAAAGGAACCTGTAAACGCTTATAAATGTTTTTAAACCGATATTAATAATAAGGCAGGTTTTTCCAATTTGTAAATTATATAAGTTTTATTTGGGTTAGCTTTTTGCCCGTTATTGTAATATAACGGTGGAGCGATAAAAAGCAGGCGAATTTACCTGGTTAAGTTGTTTTAAGCCGTTAATAATATATAATCCCATAGTTTTAGCTTCGGTAAAAGTAATTTTTTTTATAATGTAAAATTTATCGCAATTATTGCTATACGGTTATATGCTAGCCGTTATACGCGTAATTTCGACCAAAAGTTTACGCCCGTTTTTTTTTACATTATTAAAAACGCCGAATTTAATATTAATAATAACCGCTTTTTAAAAAAGCAAATAACGTAATGCAAAAAATTAGCTTTATTATAATTGTAAAAGTTTTTAACTTTTTTAAAAACCCTTTTTAGGAACACTTTAAAAATGCCCGCGGCATTTTTCGTGGAATTGCCCCTGACAAACTCGACCGTCGTCTTCGTCCGGTCCTTCTCCAGGGCGGCGAACTTAAAGCACCGATAAACGTCGGCGGACTGGTCCTCCTCTACCAGTTCCGGGATCTGCCCGACCCATGTTTTGTGGCCTGTATAGGCCACCACCGCCGGGAGCGCCTCAGCTGGGCAGCACCCGTTCCACGCGACGTGCCGCGGCTCCGTGTAGGCATCCTCCTGAGAGGTCAAGAAGGACAGGGCGACTTTCGCGACTAGATATTTCGAATCCGCCCATAGGCAACAGGTTAGCCTAAGGGTTAGATAGCAGTTTTGACGGCGGAAGGGACGAAAAACGTGCTGGTTGTGGGTGTGAGGGATGGTGTGCTTACATCCGTTATTACCGATATCTACGCCGACGATAGCATCGGGCTTGCCGGCGGGTGTTTGGGATGTAGACGGAGACATCTTGGCGTGGGTGGGAGTGATTTATGTTGTAAAAGTGGCGATGGTATGGATGGATGGAAGACCAAAGCTTGAAGGCGTCAGACAGACCAACAATGCTTGCGAAGGAGGGAACGATGCCGGAAAGAAGTGGAAATATCTGCTTGGGCTGACGGGAGTGGCACGAAGGAAGGAGAGTAGGAGGATGAGAGAAAGGCAGAGGATGATGCGTAGGCAGATATATATAGGCGAGAAGGGACGAGGAGAAGATACGAAAATCAGAAGAACTGTTGCCTGCTGGGAGCTCAACTCGAATGGCGGGCACCTCTGGATCCAAGCGAGCGAAGAGACTTTGGGTCCAAGAGAGCAAAGGGGCCTTCCCTGGATCCTAGGGAGCAAAGGTGCGCCTGGCCACCGCCATCAGGATCCAGCCCTTGGTCAGTTTGGTTCCCAGGCAATAGTGCGAACAGGCAAAAGCAAGGATGACCGAAAAAGAGGACGACCGAGCAGAAGGCGCAGGGATGGTGGGGGGTGGCAGTGTGCGCCGCGTCATTTTACGGCTCTGGCCTGCGCGGTCGTTGATACTCCCGCACCAAGCCGTGGGGGCCGACAGAACTGTCACATATCCTACTTGACGAGTCTGGGCTGGCAGGCAAATCCAAGAAAAACAAAATTCGCAGCCACTAGTCCCGATCCGGCAGCGTTCAGCACTAATTAGCTCGAACACACACCTCGCCGTCACTCCCTGCCAATTTGCATTCCAGCTCGGAGCTTCGTTTGTTTGCTCCAAATTCCTTTCCTTTACCAATACCAGCCCAGGCCCCCGCCTCTCTGACTCTTCTGGCCTCCAGCTCTCTCTTCCGTCTTCCCTAATACTACCGGAAAAGCTGCTGGCCCGTCCCAACTCTTCCCGCAAGCCTTCGCCTTGACCCCCATCCTCTTTGCACAAGGCATTTTGCTCCTCTTTTGCCCTTCTTCATTCAGCATGTCGTTTTCCGGCCCTGTCGTTGCCGGCATCAGCCTGGGCTGCGCTATCCTCGCCGCAGTCATCGCCACCTTTGCCGTCTTCGCCATAACCCGCAACCACTTCCAGGGCACCATAGATTGGCTGTACGGCAAAAACCTCCTGAGGCCGCGAGGGCAAGCCCCTTCCACCACGATGAGGCCGCTCTTGTTGTCTGCCAAATCGGCTACATTTATGCCCCAATCCGCCTGTCACTCTCCTCGCGCTTGGACGATCGACTTACCAGTTTCCGGTGCGCCATCCACGACCTTCTTTCCTCTTACGATATTAGCTACTGCAAGCTCGACTTGCCAGACACCTCGCTCTTCGATGCTGCTGCCGGCCCGCACCATGACTGGGACATTATCCTTCAATATGAAGACTCCCACCGCCGGCATAACGCACTACATCATCTTATCGCCCGGATCTTGTACCTGAGGATGATTCCCGAGGAGACGTGAGCATCACACTCCTCCCTCCCGAGATTCTGTCGACGTACCAGAAGATGATGGCCCGGGATCCCAACTACCTCGCCAACAGCAGGTTGAACGGCTTACCCGGCGGTCAAGGAGCCGAGAACCTTGCCAGGGTGATGCGGCACGTCTGGCGGGCACTCACCTGCCACTTCACGACCAAAGCCAGCACCCTGCAGGACCCAGTCGAGGAGGACTTCGCCGAGGACGATCCGCGCATGAAGAACGTCCTCGCAACCGAGAAGCTCATCAAGGAGGTCCTGGGCTACTTCCCCCGGAGCGAAACCCAGTACCCCAGGGTACGCGACGAGGGACTCCGCCGCCTGACGTTCCTTGCTGCCGAGCTCGCATTCCTCGCCTTCTCCTCGGCCGAGCCGGTCGAGCTGTTCTGGCCCCCCAGCGGCCGCCCAGAGACCGACGCCCCCAACAACGACGAGCTCATCTTGATATGCTTCGGGGCGCGCATCCGCAACCGGATTCCGGGCGCGGAACGGCTGCGGCATGACCGGATAGAGGACTTGAAGTGGCAAGTCATACAGGAGCCCTGGGACAATGAGTTTGAGATGAGACAACACGACGAAGCGGTCAGGCGCCAGATGGCGGAGATGCGGTACGACAACAGGCGCCTGGCCAACAGGGCCTACAGCTGCCTTGAGCGCGTGCTCCCTGCCTAGTCAGGTGCATCGAGGTCGGCGGGCCTCGGGGCAGACCCCGACTTTGGGCCGGGGCGAGTTTGGCTCTGGAGTCGCGACGTGGTACGGCGACATATGTGTGGTCCCCTTTCCTGGGTGTCTACCTTTTCTTTGTTTGTGGTTTCTTGTTTTCGTCGTGGTGTCTTCCTGCCGCGGCGTCTTCCTAACAGGGTGTTTCCTGTCGTGGAGCATTTCCGTTTCCACCGTGGGGTCCTCTGCCATTTTTGGTTTTAATACTGTTCGTTTCTGTCCTCTCGGGATAGCTTAGCTTGAATTTTATCCCTTCTTCTCGCGCCGACTCTCCTCCGTGACCTTTCCTTCCGCAGCAGATTCGAATCACTGTTGGCGAAGGCTGTCCAGCCAAGCTCAGGCGCGCAGTGTAGACCAAGGAAAGCCGACATCTATTAGTGGTTACAAATGAAATGTATGCAAGGTGATCAATCTTGGGTGGTTGGCAAATACACGGGCTACCCGCGGTTATTGTCGCACATGTCCGCCTGAAACCCTCCGCCGCCCAACTTTCCCCCGACTTGCCCAACCGAAACAGCAACCCAAGGTCTGGATGATGGCGTCCTCGACAAAATGTCCTGTCCCCAGACCGATTTTCGCCCATCCGACAAGCCTCTAGTCGCTCCCTTGCGACCGTCGAAACCTCTCGCCCCACCCCGCTAGGCAGAGGACCCAGCTGGATAGTGCGAAGGCCCACGGCGAGCGAGTCGTCCGTGTCATCCGAGATGTTGTGGCCAGCAATGGCCTGAGCTTCACGGAGCTCATCGTCATGGTCTTCGGGACGTGGTGCCGGCACGAGGTGCATCAGGATCATGCGCGTTGCTCGCATGGATGTCTGGACGACACTCATGTGAGTGTCCAACTGTGCCAGGAGGCTGACGCAAAATCGTAGTCTAAAATGATGCATGCAAAGTTAATCAGATTATACGCAGGCGAAATAAGACCGTCAAAGCAACGAATTCTTCGCGCTCTCGCGTCCTTTGTAGGGGAAGTCTAAACGCTGTGGTTGCCTTACTTTACCAGCAGCTCATTGCTGCGCAGCTTCATCGTGCTGTCACGCGCCCAACCAATCTTGTTCCAAAGCCTCCGGAGCTGGGGCATACGGCTGTCCCTGGCGCTCAACTTGCGAAGAAACTGGTTGTCAAACGCGTGTAACTCACGCCAGGCCCTCTTCTCGACCGCCATCACCTCCTCCAATATGTCGGCGTGATGGCCTGCGCGGCGCAGGCTGGCCCGCCTGTTTTGGACAGCACGAAGCTGTCTGTCGACTTCGTGGTACTGCTCCACGGTTTCGGTAATGTCCGCATCGGCGTCTCTGAAGTTCACGCAGAAGACGTAAACTGCACGGATCCCCTTCAGAGCGCTGAGTGCGAGGCCTATTTCGTCGGCCATGATGGTTGCCGTGGAGTGCTCCTGCAATTCCCAAAAGTGGGTTTTGCAACAGCGAGGAGGCGAGTTGGGTGTGCGTCGGCTAAGTGTGTAGGGGGCTGAGCGCGTGAAGTCTGCCTGGCGTTCTAGTTCAAAGGGACGGTGTCTTGTTAGGACACTGAAGCGATCAAAAGTGCGCCCCAGGAAGTGAAAAGGCAAGTGGAGAGTTTGAGAAGGCTGCCTTGTGTCTTGATGCGAGATGAGGATGTTCCCCTACTCACCCGGGACCGGAACAGATGTAGATGGCTTTTATACCGAGAAAGTGCAATCCGCTGGTGGCTCCCTCCCCTACCAAAAACCACAACAAAGAACTGCGAAGCCGCCATCGATCAAATAGTTTGGGATCTAGGCACGCCAGGTAGACACCTAGGTAGGCACCTAGGTAGCGTCGGGCAGTCCGACAGGCACTACTGCGCCAATAAAAATGAGAATCCTTCCCACCCACCAGTCACAAGGCCAATTCTATCGGCTATCAGCTTTTCTGCTATATGACCATGCAAAGCCACCCCTAGGCGGCGGGCGACACTTGATAAACTACGAGGAAAGGGCGAGGACACCAACCTACCAACCATGCGACATGACAGGAAAGCGACCGTCCCTAGGGAACACTTCCAGATTGGAGGGCCCTGCTGCTGCATGGCGGCTCAGCAATGCCAACACTACGCTGGCCATCCCCGCCGCATTGGAGAAAAGAACAAATCGAAGGTCGTGGTGGACGACCAGGGGCGCTGGCGACGATCTCCCCGGGCAAGCACGACTGAGAACTAAGCACGCGGAAATTTCGAATGATAAAAAGAAGGATAGGCTTGGGTGGGTTCTCGCTTTCAGCTTCGCAGGGATTGGCGCAGGTGAAGGGTGGCGGCGGGCAGAGAGGCCATTGGCGCCGAGCTGTCACATTTGGTCATTTCTTGATGGATGAAGGGAAAAAGGAAGAAGATATGGAAGAGCCGGCTCCGACAACTTGCATTAGCTGCGGTCTCTGGGTGCTGGCCAGACACATCGTGGTTGCCCGGCCTGATGGCAACCAGGGGTTGCCCTCCCCAGAAATAGCTGGTCAAACAACCTGATTTGTCGGTAGATCCAAAGGGGGAGCCAATCTCCCTCATTCACCGAGCGTCTATTGCCGTATCTAAGCGTCAGCAGATGAGCAAACAGCGGCCCGTAGAACGCGTCAGAGAAGGCCGGGAGGAACTTCCAGCGTGCTTAGGCGAGACCAAAGACAAGGGTCTCCAGCAGCGTAGCCAAACGAGCGAGGCCAAATGAGCCAGGCTGATCAGCATGGTGGGTGTCCCTGTCCGTCAGGGCCTCCCGGCTCCCAGCTCCCCGCTTCCGGGCAAGTATCACATCTCAAGTTCCGTCGGCTCACCGCCAAACCTCAGCCCGAGATAGGAGTGCCCGGGCACACGGAACGGTGCATGCCGGCGGCCCAAAGCCGGGTCTATTCTCAAAAGCCCGGTCTAGACCTGCGCCTTTCAAAAAGCATAAGATCAAATAGTCTCGCTTAATCAAGGCAACCATTGCGAAACTACAGTGGAGCGAGGGGGGTGTAGACATGTGTTGGCCATGACCAGAAAAAAAACCCAAACAAGAGAGAGATATCATTATCAAGCCTGTGCGGTTGGTGTCAGCCAGTTTCGGATGTCTAGACTCACCTTGGTCTTGGAGGCTCCCTGCCAGCCCCGCTTCCTGCCATGGCGCTAGCCCAGCTTGTCCTGCATGGCGATGCTTGCCACGCAATATCTCCCGGGGGCGGCGAACGGCAAGCCAGCAACCAGGGCCTGGAGCTGGGCCCCAGGCATAGATGAGTGGATGGGTCCGGCAGCTCTTCAAAAATTCCCGCCGACGATCGGCACATCCCCTGTCGGGCGAAGCGCTAGCCAGGATCGGTTAGGTCCGCTGTGTAGCCTGTCGCGGTGTTCTTCTCAGTATGTGACTTTCGCTGGGTCTCGTGGAGTGCCTGGCGCTGGCTCCGCCGTCGGCAGAGAAAAAGGAAAGAAAAAAAAATACCGGCCATTCCCCCCTAAGTGCCGTTGAGTGCCAGCTTGCCTATCCCTTCTGCCCGACTAACAACATTTTTCTCCAACAAATTCAACGGGCTTTTCCTATTTAAAACACTGGCACCTTGCCGGCACTAAAGAAGCTGGCAGGCTGGGGATTTTCTGCAAGATTATTTGAGCTCTCTTTTTTCCTTTTTTTTCTTTCTTTTTTTTGCCTTCGTTTACGTGCCTACTGTCACCTTCATCCCAGCCGGGGCCGCTCGTTTGCTCAGCTGGCACCTATTTGTGGCGCAAGTGCAAGCTCGTTTCCATGCGTGCTCACAGCTAGCTGCCTGCCGCGGTTTGTCGGTGATCAGATTGAAGAATCTGCAAGCCACTTCTTGGCGTTTGGAAGTGGTTGGGGGCGAGCCAAACGGCCACCAGCCAGCATGGCGACATGAGCAGCAGGGTGGGAAGCTGCCGCGCACCCGGGTTTGATACTTCACCTTTCCCCAAAGGCGAAACATGCATAAATACATTTTACCGGTCAGGAAAAGTGAGGGCTTACGGGCGTCGTTCCAGTATGCGCAAGTGTCTAGACGCACTTGGGTAGCAACGTGGTTGATGCAACTATGGCATAACCCACGGCCCATAAATGCACGGTTGTGCAAATTGGCCGGCTGAGTCACCAGGTTGGCCAAGGAGCAACCATGCGTTGAACCAGGTGACCAGGGCGGCCCCTTAGAGAGTGTGTGTAACCTCAAAGTGATGAGACACAGCAGCTGGGACGCCCATTGGGCGGGGAGGGCAAGGCAGCCAAACCGGTGAGATATTTTGGGAAGAAAAAAAAAAGAAAAAAAAAGAACTGGAAGCAAACAGCAAAGTGCCTGCCGATAGGTACCTCTCAACACCCAGGGATACATGGAACAGCGGGAGTACCAGCTGCCCAAGGAGGTACCAGCCCGTATCCTCGGGACATATGTGTGCAATGTGATATCTTATCTGTCCATTCGCGGTCCCTGCCCCGCGCTTGCTCAGCACACATCCGCCCATCCCAAATCGCCTGAGCGGCCAAACAAATAATGCGGGCACCCGCAACTTCGTGATTGGGAAATTGTCTGTTTCAGCTCTCCTTCGCCGCGCACCGGCCGGCTGCCATCCGAAGGGCCCCGGTTCCGGACAGCGAGCGATGGGCCAGAAAAGAAGCAACAACAGTAAGCTAACGGCAAAGAGAGGAAGAAGAACGGGGCTGGAAAAAAAGGAGAGACTGGAAGAGGCACTAATTTTGCGGCCTGTCCGTGGCTGTGCCAAGCTGCACAGGATATGGGGTGAGTGTTTGCCAGCCAGGGCAAACGGGTCCGGGGTACGCAAACAGAGCTGCAACTGCTCAGCTGGGGAGCCGCCGCCACCCGGCAATCAAACCCGGCCAGGGGATATGAGGTGGCGGTCGTGGCCCATGGCAGCCCAGCACGCGTAAAGGGGGGGTGCTGCGCTGCGCGTCTCCGATAGCGCAGCGGCTGGACGGCCATGACGTAGTTCAGGGCCTGGATCCGACCAGGGGCGGCGGTTTGTTGGGATCTTTGGTTTTCTGTTCTAAATGGCCGCCCGATCCCAACCGCAGAATGCAAAACGGCGGGGTCCCAGTGGTGTAACCGTGGCAAGACGGGTACCTGGAGGGCTCAGCCCCATGTCAGCTGATCGCGGGCCGCTTGCGAGCCTCCAGATGGGCAGCTTCCAAATCGTGCGTTGGGCACATCTCCAAACGCACGAATTGTGTGGTCGAAATAAACTGCGGTCGCTGCCGACTTTTAGGTAAGCAGCTAAGGCGGCGACGGCCGCTAAGGCCCACGCGAAATCGCACGACTGATCGCAGCCCCTAAAAAGCCGATTCCCCAAACCCAGCGGGCAAGCAGGGGGGCTCCACTGCTAGCGTTGGTCCGACAAGTCCAAGCGCCTCGTGCGGGAGACGCAGCCCCGGTCGTCGACTTTTGAGCGATGCGGACGTCGGCGAAGGGTCCTCCGCTTGTTTGCACGCAGGGCAGGTTGCGCTCCGAGCTTGACCTGGCTGTTTCCCTGTCTGTCCATGTGGATTTGCGTGGTATGGGGTGGGTGTCTGGGTGTGGATGGGTTGGCGTGCAGTGTGGGGTTTGTGGTGTGCCCCATGTGCCCAATGTAAGCCGGCCATGCACCACCATCCTTCGCAGCCCCGCCTTTTCTGGCCAAATGATGTCACCCACCCGCTCACCTGGAAGGAAGGCGGAACGATCGGGACCATCGGCTGACTAATTCAGCCAGCCCCTCAACCACCACTGCCAATTCTACGAGCAGGAGGGAGCATTCGGGGCGCACGGAGGCCGGCTTCTCCGACGCGCCGCCTTTGCCCCGGTTTTCCGAGCAGCCGGCCAACACGCCCAATGCCAGCGCCCCCGGATGTGTCCTCAAATAGAAGAGGGGAAGGCTGTGGTGTGGTGGTGTTGCTGCAGCCGGATATAATATCGAATGCGGCACGGAGAAATGGGACATGTAACTCGACCCTTGTGTGGGCAGGTGTGCGACGCCATTACCCCGCAGAGTGTTCTAATGGCATAAAGTGTTAAATATCGGGTGACGGCTCCGGGAGACGACGTGATCTTTTTCTGACCTCGGGCGTGGAGGTGCAAGACAATAGACGACCACTTCACCGGCTACTACCTACCTACCGGGCACCTAGAAACCCACCTAGACATATAAGCAGATTCGGCCGAGGGCTCCTCCCATCCCCCAGCTCAGCCGCTTCACTGCCGTCAGGGTCATCCCGAGAAACCCCGACGAGATGCGCCGTCTTTCCCTGTGTCGCCCAGCCGTGCTGGCGCTGGCGGCCTCGGTCAGCGGGACTCCCCTTCAGGCCGGCATGGAGCGCCGGGAGGAGACGAGCACCGAAACGAGCGTCGTATGGACCTTCGTCACAGCGACCGCAGCGCCGGCGGTGACGACGTTCTTCCCACAGGACATAACCAGCTACGTCACACTGGGCACCGTCGTCGAGTACGCCTTCACGACGTCATCGGTAACCAAGTCGGGCTGCGTGAGCTACTCGTACCGGCGGCCCATGCCCACGGTGCCCGTCGTCACCGTCACGTCGACCAGCACCATCACCGTGACGACGCGCAGCACGGTGACGGTGACGGACAGCCTCAGCCCGCCCAAGACGGTCGTCTCGGCCACGGTCGCGGTCCGGCGCACAACGGCCGGGCTGACGGTGTGGTCGACCAGCTGCACCAACACGCTCGTCGAGTCGCAGTACGTCGCGTCGACGAGCACGTACACGGCGCTGCCGTCGGCCACGGCGCACACGCGCGCCACCGTCACCAGCGTCTGCATGGTCTCGTCGCGCGTGTCGCAGGCGGTGGTGGGCGGCGGGCGCATGCCGACGACGGAGCCCTACGTGCCGGCCATCAGCCGCTTCAGCGAGGGCGGCAGCGCCACCATCCTCACCATCAAGGCGGCCACATCGACCGTGGTGACGGTCACGCTGCCGGACCAGACGTCAACCACGACGGAGACGGTGTGCAATAACCCGACCACGTCCGAGACGGCGGTGTGGTACGTGGTGACGGTGACGCCGGCGCCGTCGACGTCGTACGTGACGCCCACGGACTGCGGCGCGGCGGGGGCCACGGGAGCGGCGGTCGGCGGCGAGGCGCAGGCTCGCGAAAAGCGCCAGGATGCGGCGGCCACGGGACCGGTGGTGGAGACGGTCAGCAGCACGTTCAGGACGATCGGGCTGGTCGACAACACGGTGGCGACCAGCCAGGTGGTGGCCGTGTACGAGCTGAGGGTCCAGACATTCACGACGATTTTCTACGAGCCCATCACGGTGACGGCATCACGTCCCGTCAGTTACGTGACGGTGTGTGCGGGGGCTACTGGTGGGCTGGCGGCGTCCTAGGCTGCCTGGGCACGCCTGATAGGAGCCCTGTATGTAGAGCAGTTAATGAAGCCGCCTGCTGGCCAAGATGGATGGACTCGTCGCACCTACCGACGTGAGCCCTGCCGCCGAAACGGGAAACCCCGCGCGACACCGGCCTAGCTTTGGTGCCCCCCATGTGCTGTCGTGCTTGGTGCTGTCGTGCTCATCTAGCTAGCGTCGGCTGCCCCACTTTTGCCGTTCGCGGGGCACGGAGCCCCACGCGTCGTGGGGTGCTTCCTTGTGCCATCAAGCTCGGCTAAAGGTGCAGACGAAGGCTCCCTTCTGGCTCTAAACGCCAGCAGCACACATTCCGCAGCAATTCCCACTCGGCCAGCGACCAGAAACACAGCGCAGAGGCGCGTCGACACATCCGCCGCCATGTCCCAGAGCAACCAGCCTCACGAACAGCCAGGGGCGCCACCGACAAGCCACGGCCCCCCTCCCTCCTCCGACTCGCCCGACCCCTCCGCCGCCCCGTCAGCGACACAGCAGCCCCGACCGCCCTCCCCCACCGAGCCGTCGTCGTCCACCGCGGAAGCCCAGTCCGCCTACAACGACCTCCGCCGCCTTATCCCCTCGCTCGCCTCGGAGCTCGATCACCTGCGCGCCTCGCTGCGCGAGCACAACGTCTGGCTCCAGCGCTACGGCCACGCCGGCGCCGCCGTCCCCGCCGCCGACGAGCTCGTCTTCAACCCGCCCTCCGCCGAGCCCCCGCCCTCGGCTGCCCCTGCCGCGCCCTCGCCCGACCCGGACCTGCTGCCAGCCTACTCGGCCTCGGACGTGCCGCCATACACGGGCGGGCCGCGGCCACCACGCACCGTCGTTGTCGACGGCGGCAGCGCAGCAGCGGAGGGCCCGTCGTCGTCGTCCCCGTCGGCATCGTCGTACAGCACCATCGAGGACGTGCGCGTGCGCCGCGACCGGCTGACGGACTGGCTGGCCGAGGGCGAGGACGTGCTGCGCGAGTACTCGGCGCGCCTGGCGCAGCTGCGCGAGGAGCTGGGCATGGCGCCCGACGACGCCGACGACGTCCTGGGCACCTGGAACGAGGCCGGCCCGGACAACGCCCTGCCCGACTACCAGGTCGTCGAGGAGCGCGAGGACCGCATGGTCGGCGGCGTCGGCGAGGTCCCGCCGCCATATATTGGCGGCGGCATTGCGGGCAAGGGGTGGCGGGGCTGAAGCTGCTCTCTGTTCCTGGATAGATCTGCTGGACGATCAAATACCTACACCCAGACATGGCGAAGTGCTTCCAGACAGGCACGGAGCATGCGACAATGCCATATAGCATCTCTTATTTGTGGCTCAGTCGCTTTCCAATCACTTGCTTTCACCAGAGCCCTGTCCACGCTCTGATTCAACATGCATTTCTTCTAGCTTGGAAGTGGCATCCTGCCCCTTGGTTCCGAAAGAACGGAAGCGACACCGCCCGTGCCACTCACTGTCCTACACAGTTGGCCGCAAAACCGAGTCCGAGGTGCCCGGTCTTGGCCGTTCCAGTTAGCTTAGTCCGGACCCTTTCTTGGTTGAAAAGGATTTGCTATCCCCGCAGGCCGCTCCTTCGGTCATGCTAGGGCCAGATGTGGCTAGGGTCTTTCTTTGGTTTCGGGGCTTGGCCTCGATGACAAGAAGGGAGATCGGCAGCAACCCAGTGGTCCCCAAAACCCGTGGCATGGCACGGACGACGAGGGCTCATTAGAGTGCCCGCCGTTCCTTATTTCAACCGGCTGCTGCCCGTGTTGACAGTCATCCTTCCCGGCGACCCAAGCTCAAACGCACTCTCCTGGCTAAGGTCGACGCGGCCGCTGCTCCCATCCCAATCTAACCTCTCCTAAGCAACCAAGGCAACCCAAGGCAGGTGACGTCAACATGGGCACGTCTAATAACAAGAGAAGGGCCGCTCTCCAGGCCCACTTCACCGAACCGGATGCGACCTCGAAGTCGATCATCACATCCCTCAACGGCGACAACTCGTGGCTCTATTCCATCCGCATCCCCCCGGCTGAACGGGCCGCTGGTGCCAAGCAGTACCTCCACGTCGTTGTCGACCCCTGGCCGGTCGGCGACTTGACTCTGGTCGCCGGCTGGTTCCTCAGCATCCCCCAGATCTGCCAGCCTGCTGCGAGGGACGGCGCGGCCGTCGAAGCCATAGCTAGGGAGATCGACGCCCTCGCGGCGTCAGCTGCAGGTGACACCACCACACCGAACGACGGCCAGGAAAGCTCGCCCCTCGCCGCAATTGCCCTTACCCTGCACCTGTCAGACCACACCAACGAGCCTACGCTGCGGACCTTTGACCCATCTATCCCGGTCGTGGCCTGCGGCGCTGACACGCACGCCATTGTCAAGGGGTGGGGCCACTTCAAGACGGTAGTCGCCGCGCCCGAGGTCAACTCAGCGGACGGACTGGACGCCGGTGACGGCTGGCCTCGGCTCGACAGCTCCCTTCCCGACGCGCTGCCGAGCTGGCTCTCGGTGCTCCGCCTGGCCGGCGCGGGGGTGTGCCTCGGCAGCGCGGTCGCGTGGTCGACCAGCGCGGCCGCTGGGGGAGCGCCGCGGCGCGAGGCGATTCTGAACTTCCCGCACGGCTTCAGCCCCGAGGAGCCGGCGGCGTCGGCACTAGTGCAGGCGGCGGCGAGCCCAGCGGGGAGCCCAGCGGGCGCCGTCTCTGTCGCAGCGATGCTGCATGTGGCCAGAGGCGACACCGTCTTTGGTCGTGCACGCAAATGGTTTGTCATTTAATCTCTAGAGCTCTCAGAATGTTTAATCGAGCGACCAGCTTTGTCCCTCCCGTATGCCGCAGGGCCCCAGATCACTTTCACACCGAGGCTGTCGCAACAAGCCCGCCCGTGCTGCCATTGTCTTTCGCTCCGTGGCATTCCGAGACTGCCGAGAGAGCTGCGCCGGGCGGGTGGCGCCGGCATTGAAGGCTGTGCAAAGACATGGGACGTGCCGACCCCCAGACCTGAGCTGCCAATCGCGCTGCGTCGTTTGTGGCGACAGTCCACCTGGCCAAGCACATTAGGCTGCGGCGTGAAACATTCCTGGGCCACAACCCCTGCCGCCGCCGTCGCGCGACGTCGACTTTGGCTTCTTGGGATCGCATGTTTCATTCCAAGGCGAAGCCCCCCTGGGGCACGGATTAGCGGCGACCTTAGCATTCCTCGTCGAAACACGAGACATCGCCCGAACAATGAAGACCTGCCCTTGAAACACCCAACCGGAAGAGGGAAATTGGGCAAGAAGGGGGCCCCGAGTGAGCGCGAGAGGGAGACAGGCAGACGGGTATTTAGACCAGGCTGACGGCGCCGTCCTTTCTACATGCCGCATGCAGTCGCCTTACTAACCCCCGACTCAATTTCTACGCCCAACTACAGCCAGCGTAATACCCAATTGACAGTCATCACGGGACGAAAACACAATGCCCTCCAAACCCGACGAGCAGCCATTCCTCAAGTATACCGACGACGAAGCGCAATGCGGGGAGCTGAGGAGCGCCGCGACCTATGAGTTGGCCGAGACGAAAAGGAGGTGGAGGGGAGCAGTGAGGCCTATGGTCTCGCACTCGCTCGTCTTCATCCTCACCTCGCTCCTCTGGATCTTCCTCGTCCTCCCCCACAGCCCGCGAGGATCGTGCGCGAAGCCACCCCCATCACCACCATCATCGTCGCCGCCGACGACGGCCGCCAGCCACGCAGCCGGCAGCGGCAGCAAGCACTCGCACGCGGGCGGACACGCCGAGGACCTGGCGGCGCTTCCGCCGCACGGGGCGTCGGCGCGCAACGCGACGTCGGGCGCCGCCTTTGTCGGCTGCGGGGCCTCGACGGCCGAGGCCAAGGCCAAAGGCTGCCACTACGACATGCTGCTCAACCACTGGGTGTGGCCCAGCTGCAGCTCGCGCGAGTGGGTGGACGAGTACGCCGACGACGGCACCTGGTACGGGTACCGCGACGAGGCGCGCACGCAGCGCATCGAGGGCGGGCCCCAGGCGCTCGGCGAGGTGGACCACTACTGTAAGGACGACACGTCCCCCCTCTTTTTTTTTTTCCCCCTCCCCCGAGACGTGCTCTCGATCCCCTCCCCCCTTGGCTGGCCCCCATCCGCTGACTGACAAAATCGGGGACGACGACGACGACGACAGACACGTCGCAGCGAGACCACATCAACCACTGCGTCCAGATGTGGCGGCGCCAGTACGTCGCGCTGTTCGAGGGCCGCAACATTGACGAGATCACCGCCAGCTGGGGCCACACGGAGCACTGCTCCCAGTTCCTGCTCGACGTCACGGACCGCTTCAAGGAGTACTACGAGGACCCCATCCTGGTGGAGGTCGGCTGGACTGGCTGCTGGGTCAAGGAGGGACCCGCACGGCCCTGAGGAGGCCCGCGATGATTGCACATAGACATTTTGCACGATAATAAATTCTCTTTAGCGCTTTCATATGGCTACGATGTCTATGAGGTTTTATTCTAACGCCAACCCTCCCGCGGCCAGTTCCTTCTCGACACCGAGAAAGGCAACTCACTTTGCCTTCAACCGTCAGCTTTTCAGCCTGGTTGTCAAACAATTTCCTAAGAACGCGCCATATGATTCGACCGAGATTTACTGTCACAAGGGTGCAATGCAGGCTTGAAAGGATTGTATTACTTCATGGAAGCTAATAATCTTTTAATGCCTCAAAAGATGCTTAAGGAGCCAGAATCTGCTAAGGGGATTCATGGAGGACGCAGGGGTTAAATAGCCAGACCCTTGTGGCCCGTGCAAATAAGTCCGCCCACTCGTGCCACCGCCGTTGGCCCGATTGGTAGCCCTGTTCTAACGACTGGCTCCACTGCTTCCGGCGCTTACGATCCTGCAGGCGCTTGGGCCTTCGGGCCTTGGCGGGGTAATTCCCAAAGGTACCTGGGCGCCTCCGTGTAACACAATCCTCCTTCTCCTAAAAGCTCGTCCCGAAATCCTCCTAAGTCAGTCGTGGCTTTTTGCGTGCTAAGGGTTCCTGGCTAGACATTCTTTTGGCTAAGGCTATCCTAGCGGGGGGTACGCGCTCGTCCCTAGGTTTATCGGAATACCGTTGGTGGAAGGCCACGATTTTGGCTTTGGCTTTTTCGCCGTCGAAGTGCTCCTAAGGCTCCCATATTTTATCCCGTTTTTTCGGGTATCCTTCCCACTTTACGCGGTATAACACTTTTCTTTAGGGATTAACCATGGAGTTTTCCACCCTTTTAACGGTATATTTTCCTTTTATCGGGGGAGCTTTTCGAAAACCTGGTTAGGGTTAGGCCGTGCTTAAATGCTAGCGCGGTAAGGCTTTATAAATAACACGTGGAAAGCGTCGTGGATTTTTTAAGTTTTTAGCAGGGTTAGGCGGATTGCGGAAGGGGAAATTACCTTCGAAATTCGGAAAAGGCCGAGCATTTTAAAGTCGAGTTTTTTAGCGGGACGGCGGGTTTTAATATGGCGAGCATTAAGCATAACGAGTTATCCCTCGGTTAAAACCGGTAAAAGGCTTCGTTTTTTATTTGCCTAATGCTTTATCCGTTTTCGTGCCTTTTCGAAGCAGCTTTTAGCTTCCTAATGTATTTGGGTTATCCAATGGTTGTATAGCTTGCTATTTAAATTCCTCGTTTATCCCGGAAAAGGGGGGTTATTAAAGGTTAAATAATACCCGTAATTAGCGAAAAAGGGAATAACGGTGGTACTTGTAAAAAAAGTATTATTATAAGCAAATTCCGCTATAAGGGGGAAATTAACCCAGTTAGTTATTTCGTAATTAACGAATAAACGGAAGTAAACTTCTAAGCTTTAATTAAGTTTTTCGGTTTATTTATTCGTTTAAAAATGAAAAGCCGTGCTTATTTTGGGCTTAATCCCGACCAAATAAAGGAAATTTTTCCATAAATGGCTTGTAAACCTGGAATTTTTATTAAAAATAATATTTAATAGCATACCGTGCAATCGCCAATATTTTTTGGCGAATATACGGATAAAATTATCCGTTTTTTTACCTTTTATTTTAAAAGGTACGAAATATGCCATTTTAATAAATAGGTTTACCATTACCCAAATTAAATTACAATCGTTGTTTAAAGGGAAATTCGTAATAAAATTTATAATTATAGTTTTCCAAAACTAGTAATGCAGCTTTATAAGTTAAAAGGGTTTAAATAATGCATGCTTTAAAGCTTTGTTCTTTTAGCACTTTAAATAATTTCGCACGTATTTCCGAACGCTTTTCGCGATACTTAGCTACCAAAAGTGGCGGGTAATTAGTTCGAGGGTTTTGTTTATCCCTATATGTCCGGCGACCTTAGTGTTATATTCGAACTCGAAAACCTTTTTTTGCAAAGCTAAAGGCACTCGTAACCTGTTTTTGCGGTAAAAAAAAGCCATTTTTTACCTTTTTTTCCTTTCCCGGTTTTTTTAAATAATCCTAGTATTCGGGGTTCGATTTGCCGGCTTCGCGGATTTTATCGGTAAATTTTGCGGTTTATTATATAATAGGGATATTGCAAAATTTAGCGGATGCGAAAAGCACGAATAAAGGTTTTTAATCCTTTTATGCCGTGGTTTCCGTTATTAAAACCGCGGTTTTAGTTTTAAAAAAGTGTTTTTTTTATAAAATTATCGCAATCGGCTAATTTTCACTCCCCCCTTTTTTAAACTTATGCTAAGCTAGCTTTAAAAGCATATCGGCCTTATCATTTTATTTGCCTAGTTTATAGTGGATTATAAAGTTGTAATTAGCCAATTGCTAAGCCTATCGGGCTTGCCGCCTGTTAAAAACTTTAGCGGTAAAAAAGTATTCCAAATTCCGGTAATCCGTATAAACTTTTATCCGGTATTTGGCTTTTTCGAAATAATAACGCCATTTGCTAAAACTATCGACGATTGCTAAAAGCTCCTTATCGTAAATTTCGTAGTTAATTTCGGCCGCGGTTATTTTGCGGGAGTGGAAAGCGATAAGGTAAAGCTTGCTTATAACAGGGTTTCGTTAAAAAAGTATTGCGCCGTAGGCGAAATCCGAAAAGTCGGCTTCCATTTATGCAAAAAGCTTTAGGTTAAAATGCCGAAGGATTAGGGGCAACGTAAATGCCTTTTTAAATAATTCGAAGGTTTATTGCATATTTTTAATCCAAATCCATTATCCTTTAAAAAGGGAATTAGCCGTGGTTAATGGTCGAACGATAAACGAAAAGCCTTTAATAAACCGTTTGTAAAAATTAGCAAAGCCAACGAACGATTAGCAGTTTTTTAACGTTTTTAAGGCTTCTTAATCGATAATAGCCTGGATTTTATCGTTAAATATAAAAATGCTTTAAAAACCGATAATATGCCTAAAAAACTCGACTTTTTAAATAAACCAGGCGCATTTTCGGGGAGCTACGGCGAGGTTATAATTCGTTAAGCGCTATAGGATTTCCCGGACCAACTTATCGTGTTATTTTTTTGTTTCCGCGTAAATTAAAAAATTATCGAGGTATACCAAAAGTCCCGCGTCGATTAGGTTTATAAAAATGTAATTTATAAGGCTTTAAAAGGTAGCTAGGGCGTTAATAAGGCCTATCGGTATAACGGTGTACTCGAAAAGTCCGTATTTGCAGCGGAATGCTATAAGCTATTTATGGTTTTCCTTTATACGAATTAGGTTAAAGCCGGTTTTTAAATCGATTTTCGTTATCCATTTTGCATTTCGCAATTTATTTTGGAGCTTAATAATTAAAGGAATAGGATAACGGATTAGTATCGTTTTAAAATTAAAGTTTTTATAATTAATAACGGGTCGTAGTAAATTTAAGGGGTTTTTTTTCTCGGCGAATAACAAAAGGAAACTAATAGCGGAAATAAACCGACGGATTTTTCCCGCTTTTAAGTTTTTTTGGAATTAAAGCTTAAAAACTTTCAGTTTTTAAACGCTTATTTAATATAATAAGCCCCATATGGGTTTAGCTCCTTCTTTAAAATTAATTTTATAATCCTAAAGCTGGTGGTCGGGTAAGCGCATAACGGCTTTAACTAATATAATAGGGAAAAATTCCTTATACTTTTCGGGTACGGTGTTAAGTTTATCGGGGGGTTTAAAGTCCCGTAACTCGCTTTTATTTTTATTAAAAGGCTTAAAATCTTAAGGCATTATAATGCGTTGTTTAATAAAAGCGATAGTGGTTAGTTCGGTAGTTAGGATGTTTTCGGGCAGCGAACTTCGGGGTTTCCGGGCTTTTAACCGATTGCACTTTCAATATCCTTTTAATTTAAATCGAACGTGTTTTGGTTTTTCGAAAAATCCTAAAAGCTTATGCTTTTTAATCCACTTATAAAGCATAAAAACGTCGAAGTTAAAATTAAAAGGGCTAATTTCGAAAGTTTCCATTATTCGGTAGTTCCGATACCGTAGTACGACATTAAAAAGGAATTGTTTTCCTTTTACCCTTATTAAGCCCCTATAAAAGGCTTTTATAACTCGTGAAATGGGCCGTTCGATAACGTGCTTAGGTAATAATGCCGTAATTTTGTTTAAAATAACAGCAATATCGCTTTTTAAATCGAAAAGAATTTAGATAGGGATTTCGGGACGACTTTTTAGTTAAATGCACATATTTATAATAGGTTTCCTTTTTTCATCCCGGCTCCGGTTTTAATTATAGCGATCCGGGGTTATTAACAATCCGAGTTTAATTCGGGGAGTTTTTTAAAATATCGGTTCGTAACGGGGGATGTTTATCGTAGCCGGGTTACGGCCGCAACTTTAACCTTTTTAGGTTTATAACCCGTAGGTTTGTTAAAAGCGACCCTTTTATTGCTAGCCATTTTAGTCGGGGGCGGCGGGAGATTTTTGCCGGTAACGTCCTTTTTTGCAAAGCATTTTAAAATATGGTAATTTTTTCGACCACATTTTTAACATGCTACTTTTGCCTGCTTTTATTAATCCACGTTTTTTTGGTCGACGCTTTCCAATATTTGCTTAATAAAAGGCCAAACATGGTTTTTTTTATCGCCGATTGCGGCCTTTTTAGCTAGCGCCGGCTTTAAAAATTGGCTTAAGTTGTTAGCCTTTTTAAAGCTGTTATCGCGGGAACGGCCCGCGTTTAAACGCTTTTATATCGAAGCGGGCCTTTCTTTTCCCGATTGCGATTTTAACCCCGGGTTTTAAAACATAACTTCGTAAATTTTCCCTGCTTTTTAAATGGCAGTTAAAAATTCCTTATCCGTATCGGGAAAGCTTCCTTTTTGCGAATATATAAAACGAGTAATCTTTTTTAACAGGGAGCTGGAAATGTATTTCCGGAAAATAACGCCGGACTATTATATTGCCTTTTTAAAATCGAAAAGCTCGGTAATGTATTGTACGGTATTACCTTTATATTTAAGTTTTCGCATTTTTCGGGCGTTACGGTAATGCTCGGTAACGTTTTTAAAGCGTTCCTAAAATGCGGACGAATAAGCGCTCCAATTGTTTTTTAATCCAACTTTTCGTATAAACCGCAAACGTTAATAATGCCAAACTTAAGCGTTTTCGGTAAAGAAAAACCCGACCCAATTAATTTTAATAACATTATTTGGGAAATTAACCACGTAGGTTTTTATATAAGCCGTAACGCGAAATTACCAAAGTTTAAATGCCGCTAAATCCTTTTTTGCGTATTTTTTAGGTTTGTTAAACTGGATTGGATTAACGATGGCGGTAAAAGCCGTGGATCGGTCGAAACCGCGCCGAAATTCTCGAATAATATCCCGGAATCCCGAATTTCGAAATCGTCGGGACATTTTTCGAGGGTTTCCACGGCTATTTCCGTTATTATCGTTTTCGCTCGAAAACGATTCGGAAAAGTTCGACGGGTTTTTTAAAATAGCGATATAATTAAAAGGTTTATTCGGTAATTTTTAAAAAGGAGCTTTTAATACCCCTTTTAAGCTGCTTAAATAGCGTAGCCCGGTAATAGCTGCACGGTATTATTAATAAGCGGCGGCGGTAATAGCTTTAACTTATTATCGTTACAGGTTAACGGGAAATAAAAGGTCCTTATTAAGGATCCCTTATCGTAAAAACGCGGATTGTTTTATATCCGATTATTTCGCAAGTTTTATTTCGATAAAAAGGACCGGGGCGCCGGCGGGGTTATTAGCTAGCGACTTTTGGTAAAACATAAAGGGTATGGAATTTCGTTATAACGCTAATATTACGGTGGAAAAGCGTAGGCGGATCCCTTTTTTTTCCAAGCGTCGCGCTTTTTTTAACGTGTTTTTAACGAGCTGCCGTGTTTTAAAAAGTACCCTTTTTTCCGCAACCGTAAAATCGTTTGGGAAAATATGCTTTTTAGCTATAAGGATTTGGATTTAAGCCTTTTTTTGTTTTGCCCATCTTTTAACGCTTTCCTTAAAAAAGGTAAACCGTTTTTGCAGTTTTTAAAAGCGGTCCTGGTTCGTTCGGGTAGCGTCCCGGAAATGGATTAAAGCTTAAATGCGTACTTTTTGTTATTCCGCTAGGGCTACGACGTTTCCCCATATTTGCTAAGCAAATAAGTAGCTTTCCGCGGAAATCCGTTAATAAAACTTTTTTTATTATTCCGTAAAGGCTAGCAGCTTTTCCTTATGCATGGAAACGAAGGTATAATAGCCGTAAATAATGCTATCGTAATAAGCCTTAAGCTTACTAAATTGCCTTTATACGTCGAATGTTCCTCGTTCGACACTTTTGGATAAGGTTATAATAGCGTAATGCGTATTAACGAATTTTTGTTAAATACTAACCATCCATTTTAAAAGGTCGGGCATTTTCCTTAAGGATTAAAAGGCTTTTTAACCCATAGCTTGCTTAAAGGTAAAAGCTAAGTACAAAATAAAAGCTTTTGCGTTATTTGTTATAGGGATATTTACGGTTGGTAATAAAAAGGGGTTTTTTATACTAGCTTTTAAAGCTCGTAACGAATTACCCTAAGCTGGCATAGTAAAATCCCCTTTTTTTGCTAAAAAGGTTCTTCGTCCTCTTTTTCGGATAACTCGTTGTCGGATCCCGTAAAAAGGGCGACTAGCACGGGTTCCCGAAAGATGCTAGTAATAACGGGATTAAGCGCAATCGGCCTGGCACTAGCCGGTTATAAGCTTGTAAGGTGTTCCGTAGTAATGCGACCGACAAAAATTTGCCGGTTTGGACGATTAAAAGGTAATGTGGGATAGGATTTAACTAAGTAGTACCTTCCAAAGCTTAAAAGGAAAGGTAATAAGTATTATTAAACGGTTTTAAATAAAATAAAAGATTATTTGTTATAAAAGTGCAATGCAAGCTTAAAAGGATTATATTACTTTATGGAAGCTAATAATCTTTTAATGCTTTAAAAAATGCTTAAAGAGCCAGAATCTGCTAAGGGGATTTATGGAAAACGCAGGGGTTAAATAGCCAAACCCTTGTGGCCCGTGCAAATAAGTCCGCCCACTCGTACCACCGCCGTTAGCCCGATTGGTAGCCCTATTTTAACGACTAGCTCCACTGCTTCCGGCGCTTACGATCCTGCAGGCGCTTAGGCCTTCGGGCCTTGGCGGGGTAATTCCCAAGGGTACTTGGGCGCCTTCGTGTAACATTTACCGAGAGCGGGTACGCCGGCTTTTAACTGAGCACCACCTTTGGAATATTCCGTCCAGGCCTGCCATTCCCGCCAGCTGGCCATTGATATCAAACCAGTCGCTGCTTAAAATCCCCAAATCCTTGTACCCATGGAAGACAAAGGCCAAGCACATTACACCCTTACTCCGGCAAGCCGAAGCATAAGACCTCGCTGTGCCGCGGAAGCGGTTTAGCTGTGGGTTGCTAAACCGTGCATGCTTTTTCGAAAGAACACTCTGCATTGGCTCCATTGTTCTATTTAGCCAACAAGAACTGCTTCTCGGCGTGATCCGCACCGGCTCATGTGACCCGGTGACAAAATGACTGTCGGTGGCAGTAGTGGCGGGTTGAAAAGAGCTTGGCTTGGTGTGGCTTTGGCTTTATCTTCAATATATCCCAGTTACTGCCTGCCGCTACTAGTTCTGGCAAAGAAGTGCTCGTTTTAAACCATACCCGTCCGACTTCTAGTTGCTAACATGTACTATCCGTTTTATTAATTTGTTTACCTGCCCATTGCCAACGTATTAAACATCGAATGGTGTAAATAACCAACACGGAAAAGGTGTTTATACGGGGAGCAAAAAATCAATTGTTTCCATCCTTTTAATTCTCTTGGCAGCTTTGTCGGCCGTGCGTGCTATACTTTTGTTCCTTTAAATTCTTATAAAATGGAACCTACAGCCTAATTTATTTTACTCAAAGCAGCCTCGAAAAGCGTTTTCCGTTCTTTTAAAATGATCGTGAGCTAGTGAAGTTAGTACACAAAAACGAAAGCCCACAAGTTTGGGATATTGTGCTAGCCGCTTTCGACACCCCCATTCTCAAGTTGAGCAGGTTTCCAATCGCACTGGTCGCCCACCAGACACCAACCACCCATATTTTCACATCCCAGCCACCCATATGCAATCACCTTCTGGACCCGACCCGAACGTTAATCCTCCTATCGCTGCCGCCATCGTCGCCATCGCCACCATGCCTCGCGCCGCCAAGCCCTCCCACGCTGCCGCCGCCGGCACTGAAGCGGATACCAAATCATCCTCAGACGTGATCCTACCCATGCAAGACCCCTGGATGGACAAGATCATCGACGGCAGGAAGAATTACGAATTCCGCAAGTACTGCCTGAAACCAGGCGTGGAAAGGATCTGGTTCTACCGCACTGCGCCGCACTCGGCCATCACGCATGTCTGCGAGATCGACCTCGTCCGCACCCGCAACCCTGGCGACGAGCCGCTCGAGGAAGGCCCCGAGGGCAACGCCGAGTACAACAGACGGGACAGGGACTACGACGGATACGACTTTGCCTACAAGATCCGGTCCGTCTACGAGCTGCGCATCCCCATCACCCTGGCCAGCATGAAAGCCGACTACGACTTCAAGGCTGCGCCTCGGAGCCTCACCTACCTGCCCCGGAGCATGGCCCGGCGGGCGGTGTGGCACAAGCAGAAGAGGCTGCTCCCGGCGGAGGACTGAGGTTAGAAGGTGGCGGGCAGTGCAATAGTCTTGGCGTCCATGGCGAGCGGATAGCAACATCATCCCAGAAGCAAGAGCAATGCAGGGCGACCAACCGACCGACGGCCAAGGCATTCTGGTGTTGGCCAGTGGCTGTGAGGTGTGGCATCCTTCACACCCCGGGGTAGATTTTATTCGCGTTGATCACGTCCCTTGCAGGCGATGCTGCGGCCTTGTTGGTTGGCCCGCAAAACGGCCTCTGGGACCAGGCAGCATCATCATGTGGACAATGGTGGCCAAAGCGGCTGCGGGAGGTCTTCCTCGATTGCGCCAGAGCGAATGAGGCCTCTTTCGAGCCGTCCAGCAAATGTTCGAAATGGACGGAGCCAAGCGATAGGTGCAGACATGTATTTAAAGCAGCAGATCGTGACCAATTACCCGTGACCAATTACCCGCACCCTTCTCCTTCCACCTCACCCAACACACAACTGCAAACCCTTTCACCCATTGTACAAACCACCCACCAATTACCCACCGCTTAGAATCTCGTTCTACAATGGCTTCGGAGCTCGGCGACCGGATCCAGTCCCTGACAATATCTGATTGTCTACTTTTCAACCCCTCGCCTGAGCAAAATGATATACGTCAAGGACTCGAAGATGTCCCACCCTACCTATTCCATATTAATCACGGCGAAAGTGTCGGCACACTCGACCACGACTGGGTCATGTCCATGGATGCATTCCGCCGCCAATGCGAACGCACAACAGGACCTTCTCGGCCTCGAAGACGCCGAGGTGGAAGATATCCTCAACAAGCACCTCAGATGGTGTATATGAAAGAGGACTGCAAATCTCGTGTCCTGGACAAGCTCGCTGCTTTTCGCTCTCAAATACATATTTTTCCTCCAATCAAGGCTCGAGAGACCCAGAGGCTGTCAACTTCCCACCGATACCTCTGGAGAAAATACGCCTCTGCATCGTCCGCACCGACGGTCTCCAAAGGGCGTCTTTGTCAGAGACTCGTACCTAATTAACCACTACGCGAGACACTCACCGAAAAACATCGAAAAAAATCTGGAATATTTCGGCAAGCTACGGCACAGACGGCAACGGCAAGGAAATTACTATTTCGGAGAGTTCCTGTCCCAAGGTGCCCTAAGGCTCAAAGACCGGTGCGAGATCGTGTGTGCGAAAAAGATTGTAGACGTCGGTTTGCGTTCTTTGACGCCGTCCCTGGACCATTTTCGCACGTCGAGCAACTGGGCCAACTGGGTGCTTACGCATCGAGAGTTATGGGAACGGAACCAGACCGAGGACCTCTCGGGGCCCAAGCAGCAGACCGTGGCCAGGATTGCGCGTCTCTTCGGCCAATATTCGGCTCCGATGGCGGCAGCGCTCATCTGCCTGGAGCCAAGAGACGTCAAGGACCAGAGCCTAGCCAGGATCGTCAGGGATGCTGGAGATTTCCCGACACACATCACGCAGGGTAAGGTTGTCCTTCTCCCGCCCGTTGGTGAGCAGCTGCTAACAACGACTTTCGACAGAAACATTCGCCCGGTGCTCAGTCCGCAACTCAGGGGGCGAACTGGTGGACAATTTGATGCCCGAACTTGTACAGTTCCAGGCCCTGATGCTGAAAACTGCACTGGACCTGGAAACAGCCCTGCTGCATGAAAAGATCCAGAACATCGCCCAGCTTGTCGAAAGGCTTGGTGAGGAGCCCGGAGATGCAACCGTGCTTTCCCGAGGTGGCACAGGAGTCACAAGCCAAAACATGTACTATGTCGAAGCCTCTGGTGGGGAACTTGGCAGGATTCGGGAAAAGATGCCAGTCCTCGAGAGTATCCTTGGTCAGCTGTCGGCGCTCCTGCTATCGGGCTCTGAGCTGGAGACGAACCTGGAGACTTGAGAAGACCGGACGCTGGGAGGCATCTGGCAACGGGCCCGCGATTCAACATGCGCGGAGTGCTGGGAGGGATTGCATTTTTTTTCCCCTTGGGTCGCCAGGAGCAACACATGCAACTGATGAAATATCACAAAACAGTATACTACTTGCAATAACCGCTATCACGATGAATGGGCACACGTTGGCCGCGCTGGCACATGGGCGACAAAGAACCCGTGATGCCGAGGCCGCGCCACCCCCGTGGCGCGACTTCACAGGCTCCCGCATCAAACTGCTCTCCGAGGCCATCTTGTCGGAGACCCATGCCCAAAAAGCAGACCTGTAAACACTGTCACATGCCTCGCGTGCTCAATCGGGCATCTTGCCCTAAGACGGATCATTCGACCGCCCAGGAAACGAAGATCCACAGTTCGGAAGCCGGGTGCGGCATAAACGATCTGCCGGCGCTGAAAAGGGGCCTATTGGGCGTGGACCATACGGCACAATGGCGCCTTGGTCCACGCGGCTCCTCAACAGAAGGCGGGCAAGATCGGGATCCGGAGTGGGGAAACCGAACGTTTTTTTTTTGTTTTTCTGTCTTCTTTTTCTTTTCCTGCCTTGGTCTATTTCTCAGCAGCGTTGCAATCGGACTATAAGCAGCGGAGAATCTTACTCACGTTACCGACGCAAGCAGTGCAGCGGCGCGTGGGACTCAGGAAAAAAAAAGAAAAAAAAAGTCTGCACGGCCAGGACAATAGAGGACTGTTGCGGCGGGCAGCGGGAGCCGATGAATGGTAGAAAATGCATGCCCGACCCATAGGCCGCCCCAGCCCACCGCTCCACCCAACCCTGCTACCGGCCAGCCGAGACCTGGCCGCGCCGGCGAATGAGCGGCCGGCGCGACCCTCCAACGACTTAGGCTAATGCAAGGAACAGAAGTGAAAGAGAGTGAGGGCAAGGAAGAAAGCGAAAAAATTGGCAAGAAGACAAGGAACCGTCCGGCAGGGCCACAGGGCTCAAGACCGACAGGACGGACAAAAAAAAAAGCAGGATGGAACGCTGGAGGGGTGCATTCGACGTGCCCGTCCTTGCCGCGCCCGAGACACGCATCCAACGTGGCCGGCTCTGGGAGGCCAAGCGAACAGAGGGTGGACCGTTCGCCGAGTGGTTTTCCGCCCTGAAAGTGGAAACGCACTCGAACCCTACAATAGGTACCTACTTCCCACGTTTTTTTCTTCTTTTTTTTGACTGTGACTGCATCGTCGCTTGTGCAGGGACAGACGGACCACGGGCGCGCATCGGCCACCCACCAGGCGTGCGCGCCCACGCGCGGACCGAGACAGTCTCGCACTGGCCCTGCCAAGGCTCGAGCCCGGCGTTGGGAAAAATCGGGCATCCACACCACCCTCACGGCTTCCTTTCCAGGCTAGGCCAGGCACCGTTCCGACGTCGGTGCCTGGTGCCTGGTGCCTGAGGAAAAGCTAGCAGCAGCCGCAGCGGTGGTGGTGGTGGTGGTGTCATGCACGGGATGTCCTCCGGTGCTGCCGCTGTCGTCGTCGACCACCAGTCACTGGCCGTGTGCGCTCTGCCGCCCTCCCCTCCTCCCATGCCGCAGGGCTCGCTTGCTGATCCCAGTACGGCCGAGGGCTGGCGTCGGTCATGACGGTTGCAATACCACGTCAGCGCGCGTCTCGTGGGCGGGCAGGCAGGGGAGACAAAATACAGGGAAGACGGCGGCCGGTCAACCTGGACCTGGTGAGATTGTGCCATGTCAGAGAGAAAACGGGAGGTACAAGGTCGCGGGCGAGAACATGGGCAACTGCCCCGGTAGAATGCGCCCCAGTTGGGTTTCGGCAGATCTGAGAATAGACAGCGTGGGGAGTGGCAAAAAAAAAAAAAGTACGGAAAAAAGGCGCACTTCCTGTCCACTGGCGTCGTGTCGGCACCAATGCCGGGACAGAGACCCGTGGGCCAAACGAAGGGCAGTTGGAGTCTGTTCTTTGGCGCACCAGCATGCAGAGCAACTCGGCCTTGGGCGCACGTTTCGGCGCCGGATGCGCTGGCTAACCATAGAGCGCCCATCCGGGTGCTGGATGAGAGATGGCTTGATAAGCGCGCCGCTGCGCCTCCTGCAGGCCGCAAATTACGAGGCTACCTTGATGAACGAATAACCTTTTTGGACGGGGGAGCAGGTGGCAAGATGCTGTCCAGAGTTCCATGGCTTCATGGAGGGAGGTGGGAAAGAGATGCCGCTGCTTTTGTTATTTTTGGGAGCATCTGGACAGGCGAGATCTGTTGGGACAGTCTCGCCCCGGTCTGGCCACCAAGGCGAGGGGCAATGGTCAAGCGTATGTAGGTGGTAATGTCCCATCGAGAGAGTGCGGCCGTCCTCGCAGTCCGGATCCGGCGACTTGATCTGGTTGGCTAAAAGAGAGAAAAGTACGGATGCAAAGGTGGACAGACTTCCACCAGTGATGAACACAGTAAAATATCCAACATGCGGCAAATATCTGCTAGCCTCGAGCGAGGGGCCAGGTCGGGCCCGAAGCCGCAGCCCACACCCACATCGACCAAGCCAGCCGGTTGCCCAGAAGGGAAGGAATATGCAGGTACGCGCGCTCATGTCAGGCGGCACCGTTTATGTGTCCCTAGCCAGGAGGGGGCTCTGGCGTGCCGTGGCTGCATCGCATCGAAAAGGGCCAAGGCAGGTCCGAGGTCGCGGATACCGGGCAGTTCTGGTGGAAGTTTATCGACCACCCCGCATCCGTCGTCTAGGCCACGAATCGTCGAGGTGCTGTCATCGTGGAGCAGTCGAGGAGGGCGGGGGGCGGGGGGGGGGGGGGGGGGGGAACTAGCACGGGAGAGACGATGGCATGTAGAGCTTTGGGGTTTCCAAGTTGGCAGCGATGGACGGGGATGCATGTGATGTTATGGGTAGCAGGACACTTCAGCTTTGCACAAATCATTGAAGCGATTACTAAATTGGGTGTGTGGTTGGATGCATAATTCCCGACCCACTACGCTGGAGGCACCTGAGGCTTCTACATTTCGATTGGCCAGTGCGTCCGCCAGTTGACTGCCTGAAAACGCACAAGCCGGTTTCTGCCACGTCCGTGGAGGATGGGTGGGGCCAGCTCCAAGTTTGGACTGATGGGATTGGGCCATGGATGACGGAATCATGATCCTAGCAGCAGGAAAACCGCAGCCCAGATGGAATGGGAGCAGAAGAGAGGAGGAAAAAAAGGAATGAAAAAAAAAAAAAAAAGCAACTCGCTAGGGTGGCCGAAGCGTTGGCGTTGGGCCTATTCTTCATGAGAGGCTAAAGTTTAACTTATCGCGTTGCTACTATCGATGCGATGACAGCCACGAGAAAGACAGCAAGAACTGCCAGGCGGCTTGGCATTGCCCAGCAAAGGGATTGTTGACTTGCAATGCCGCTGTGGCAGGCCAGGGTGGGAGGGTGACGACCGACCCCCCCGGCGCGTTTGTTTGTTTTTGTTTGTGCACCGCAACCCAGTATCGACGACGTCTGCGGAGCCGAGACGGGCGCTCTACCCTGGAACGGGCAACGCGGCCGTGAAGCCGTGCTCCCCTAGCGTCATCTCTGCCCCCTGGCCTGCTCCGCTCTCCAGCGGGGCGCCTGTGGGATCACTGGGCTCTGCTCCAGCCTTCCAGGTCTCCAGGCTGCTGAGACGAGCGGGTCGGCAGGCCTGCTCATCAAAAAGTTTGCAATGGCGGCATTGACATTGACGCACACGGCTGGCCTGGCTGGAGGACAGTTGGGCCAGGCGGCGGGTGGGCGGCCCTATTTTCAGTGGGTGGGTGCCCATGGAACCCGCTGGAAACCCTGCTCAGTCAGTGGTGGAGTTTTCGGCGAGCAGCACGCTCCTGGCGGTGGGGAGACACAATGGAGGCGTGAGGCCCAAAAGGGGCAACACCGAAAGCTGGCGGCGACGACAAGGACGGACGGCCCAGACCAACTCTTGCTTTGCGCCCTTCCTCCAGTTGTGTCGACAGTGGCAGCGCAGCAACTTCCTTGGCCAGCAGGCAGCTATGACGCAATATGGTTCTCGCGTAAAAATGCGCGCTGGCTGTCAGCACCCAAAAGAAGCAACGAGACTGAGCGATCAAGCGGGCAAGCTTGGATTGTGCACGCATGCCCCTTTTGGATACCAGGTAGCCACATCGATTTCGATTTCGGATTGAGGCAAAAGCGCGAGCTGGGAAGGCTACCACGCCCATGCGAGCGAAACTGCGAAGAGACCAGGCTGTGGCCCGTGCAGCCGAGGCGGTCTGGTACCGCCTCCTGTGGCCGGCAAGCACCCAGTGGCACCCAGCACTTACGACTGACCGCTATGGCTGAGCGTGGGCAAAAAAAAAAAAAAAAAAAAAAAAAAAAACATCCTCTGCTCCAGTCGGGAGTGGATCGCTGCAGGGGGGCCGTGGAAAAGGAAGGGGCGTGATAAGACAAGATATATGCTCCGCTCCTTTGATATGTCACGATATGAGCTTTCTATGCGAGAGGCGCTGGCGGCATAGGGGCCCAAATTGGGGTCTTGTGTTGTGGGCTTTGCGGGCTTTCCAGAAGCATGCGAGATGCATCGCCGGGGGCCGAGCGACCACGCACCAAAAGGGTCCTCGGGCTCGACGCCAACATGGATCGTCCCAGCGGCGCTGTCAACCTCGACGCTATAAGCCGGCGGATGCACGAACTGCGTCCCTGGTCGGTTCGCTTGTAGAAGAGGCTGCACACACCAACATACCACGGTCAAAACGAGCCGAACGGGACTCTTAGACCGCCTGGGGGACGTGCCCGGCGGGACGGAGGTCGGTCTGGCCTCTTGCTTTTCTGTCTGGCCGAGCAGCCTGCAGCAGCAAAACAGACGGTAGGAATTGCGGCAGTCAGCAGCGGGGCTCGAGTCAGCACCCCTGGGGGAAGACAGTTCAAGAACTGCGTGATGCTGGGGTGTGTCCAGTGGGCCGGGTCGCTCGCTGGCACTGGCGCTGGGCCCGGGCCAGGGGGACAGCTCCCCAGCTTCCGCCAGCAACTGTGAAGGCCGCTGGCTCCACACTCCCGCCTTCTCCCAAGCCCGCGTTTTGTCGTTTTGGTCTGCCTCGACGCTTTGCTGCTGCGGGCTCTCGCTGCCACGCTCCATCCGCAGCCCACATGCAGTGGAAGAGCCCCCTTGCCGGCGCCCCTGCCTGGCCTGTTCCGCGTGGATGGGTGCTGCGAACTGTCTGTGCTGGACGGAGGAGACAGGCAAAGGGCCGTCTGGCTGCTGCTGGTATACATGCTGGCTGTCCGCTGCCCTCGTCCTCGGCCGTCCTTGTTTCTTGGTACTCAGCATCAACACCCACAACACACACCACCCACACGCGACTTGGTGGCTTGCGACTGGCTGCCAGAAGCAATAATCTGGCTCGGGGGACATAAGCCGGCACGCAGCTCGCCTCCCAGCCGACGGACCCGGCCGCCTAGGCGCGAGCGCTCGATTGGCCCGTCCCTACACCCAGTGCGTCTGGTCATCTCTGCTGGCTCACGTGTGACGACCGTTTTGGGCTGCCGATTGAGCCAAACCCTGCAGCAGCCATCGCAGCGCGACGCCCTTGGAAGACTTGAAGCCCTTCCTGCCTGGAGCGCCGTCCCAAGTGTGCCGGGCTGCATCTGGACGATTGGACGACCGGGGCCCTTTTGTGCATTGGCCGACGTCGACGCCGGCCGCAACGCCAGACCAGACCGCTTTCGTAGGCGCGCGCCCGACCACTATATCGTCGTCGCCCGAAGGCCAGAATCCGGTCGGCTGCCCGACAAAGCCAACACGTGGACCAGTGTCGCCTCTCCAGCTCTGCTGCACCCCACGCGACGCCAGACCGGCCCAGCAGCTCCAGCAGGCGAGCGCGGGATATTCGCACCTGACACCCTCTCTGTCGAGCGCACACCGCCGTCACTCGTCAATTGCCTCTGCCCCGTATTTTGGCTTTCCCCGGCCTGCGCTGGCCAGAAAAGCCAAGGCCGCAGCGTGCAGCAAGCACTAGAGCCAAAAGCCTGATCCCTGCTCCTCGGAAAACCTAGCAACGAACGGCGGTCATCCAAAACGCCCGCGCCAGCCAACCGGCTCGCAGCCCAGCACCCACCTCGTCTCCACATTTCCACCAACCAGGCCCCATTATTTCCTGGACCGTCACCCCACTCACACCACTTCTGCTTGCTTTGCTGGCTGGACGCACACGCACAAGATCTTGGCCTGATTGAGTTTCCGTTGGGTTCCTGCGAAGGAAGGAAAAAAGCAAGAAGAAAAAAGAGCTCTAGCTTGGGGGAACCGTCCGAGTGCCCTCGCACGCTGCTGCGTCAATTGATTTATCCATTCGACGCCGCCCAGAATCCCCAACCAGGCCCAGCCCGCCTTCCCAGAAGTCTGCTGCGAAAACCCCAGCCGCCGCCTTTATTAGCCCGCAATTGGCAACCGCCCACGCCCCGCCGGCCACAACGCTGCTGATCTTCCCCGCAACAACAACAAAAAAAAACACCAACGCTTCCTACCTGCGACAAATCCTTCGAGTCCTCGCCGAGCACAGCGGCGCTGATCGCGACCACCACCGACCGGCCTCGACAACGTCGCGCGCCCCGCCGTCGTTGATGCCCGCTTGACCGAGCTCCCGTACTAAACCACAGCAACCATGTCGCCCAGGTTAAAGCCGCTGTTTCTGCCGCAGCTTGTCGAGCGCCGCAAGCTGCAGCAGCAGCGGCAGGAGGAGTTTGAAAAGGCCTACATCTATATCGTCGACAACACCTCCTCGTCCGACATCGCCTCGCCCGTCACTCCCACCTTCTCCCAGCGCGGCGGCCACGTCCGCTACTCGAGCTCCACCTCATCGCTCGACCTCGCCCAGTCCGCGCCGTGCCTGTCCGAGGCCTCGTCTCCTGCCAGCGCCTCCGTCTCCCACGCTACCGCCGCATCTCCTACCGGCGCCGGTGCAAGCATCAACAAGACGCCCAAACGATCGCTGCCCGACGTCCAAGAAGACCCACTGGAAAGGGATGATGTTGACAGCACCGTCCTGCCGCTGTACGAGTCACCGGACGGCTCCGAGATTCTGGACAGCGGCTCTTACTGCTTGTGTATGCCATGCCACGAGCTCTGGCTCCTCCCTCCTGCCGCTCGTCTTGCCCAGTCCGCTAACATGCCGCGAACCTGCGTCTCAGGCAGCGAGCCGTGTGACCATGGCCGTGCCAGCCAACCCAACAGCTTCTCCTCCCCGATCTACGAGGTCGACTACGAGACGGGCTTCATGAGCGACAGCGACCTCAGCTCCAGCCCGCATACGACCAAGAGGCCGCGCGGGCGCAGCGGGTTCGAGTCGCCCCTCTCTGGCTTCACGGCTCGCCTCAGCAGTCGTCTGCCTAGCCTGTCGCGATGGCGGTCTTCCGAGAGGCGCGCCAACGCGCTCAGTCTGAGCATCGGCTCCGAGACCACGCTGGAACACCGCCCTTCGCTTTCGATCCACCGCCCCTCGCTCTCGATTGCGCCCTCGAGCAGGTCGTCGTCCGTTTCTGGACACGGCCGCCGCCTCACCCTCGATCGCACCAACGAGCCGCCGCTGCCTTCGACTCCCGCTCTGTCCTTCTACGAAAGCTCCGACAGCATCTCGATCCCCGCCCCTCTTGATATTGCCGCCGCCAACGCCGTGGGCCGCGACCTGGAGCGCGAACGTGGCCAGGCCACGACGCCTTTGCTGCCTCCGCTCATGACCCAAGGCCCCCCGTCGGCCGCGCCCTCGGCTCCGCAGTCGCCTCTCGAGTTCCCCAAGATGGAGCCGCACCAGCTCCTTACTGCTGGCACGGAGCTGGGCTCGCCTCACTTCTTCCCCTCGCCCGCCTTGAGCACGAAGCCCTCGATCTCTTCATTCCGCCACGGCGCCAGCTCGAGCCTGTCGACTCCTGTGACGACTTACACCCCCGAGATTCCGTCCCCGATGTTCAGCCTCGATCTTCACGACTCGTGGTCGGACCGGCTGGGCCATGCCAACTTCACTGTCCTGCCGAAGCCCTACGTTCCTGAAGAGGTGGACCTCCTGGTTCTCCAGGCTCTGCGGGCCGACTGGGATCAGGCACGCGTCAACTTCACCAAGCATCTAATGCGCACGGGCGAGCACTACGGCACCACGTCCAAGACGTACTCGCTGACCGAGGCCAAGTGGGCCGAGGTCGAACAAGAGTGGCGGATGGCCCACGACTCGGTCGTCGACCGCTTTGCAGCCATCTGCAACGGCAATGGCGATGCCTCGGAGGCTCTCTGCTGGCGCCGCCAGCAGGAGGAAGTCTCGCCCTCGACCGTCACACGAATGATTGATGTCAAGACAAAGTTCCCCGACCTTGGCGACGAGGACATCGTGGGCCCCATGGTGCGCGACGCCGCTGTGGCCCGCGACCTGTCGCCCTCCCGCGAGAAGAGCGCCTCCAGATTCTGGAGGAGCCTTGTGGGCCGTGTTGGACTCAAGAAATAATGCGCGTGCGACAGCAACAATCGCGCACTCGCGAACCTACTTCCATCTTACCTGCCATCTACCCCCCATAGCACGGCGTTGCGGACGGACCCAAAATTACGGTTGCCCTTATTCCATACTTTTCTACTCTTCTTTTCCTCGTATTTTTTTTTATCCTCCCTTTGGGCGGCGCCTTTATTATGATACCACCGGATGTGACCGAGACCCGACAAGGACTCCTTTCCTCACGCTTCGACGATAGACTTGATACCTCCTCCACGGCGGCAACCTCTTCCTGTACCCCCCGCCTGGAGAATCTGCTGGAACCCGTTTTATCATTTTTGTTTTTCCCCCAACAAGCGACAATATTTTGTCGACGCATTTTTGCCTCACGCCACCTACGACGACGACTTCACTCGCTATCATGCACGTTATCACGCTCGCTATTACGCCTACTATCACGCTCACTATTACGCCTACTATCACGCTCACTATTACGCCTACTGTCACGTTCGCTATTATGTCTACTGCTACGCTCACTACCACGCTCACTATCATTTTGCTTTACGACGTTCGCATTGCCCACCTCGACGATTCCCGCGGGCGGCACGCGGCTACGAGCTACTCTATCGGCGAAAATACCCGTTATCCCTACCTGTCCCAACTTCACCCACGCTCTTTGCAGGAGCGGGACGCTTTGACGCCTCTACCTTGACCAGGATTGTCACGACTTTCTTCCCTGTAATAATTTCTCTCTCCATTTCCCTGTTCTTGTTTTGAAAAGCTCTTAGCGCCCAGTGCGCGAGCGTGGACTACGATTATTACCCGGGATTACTGGCGGATCCCCCCTCTCGTGCTTCAACGCACCGAACTGTATTGCCCCAGTCTCCTAAATCCTTAAATGCCTATTATCCTAAATCTTCCAATGTTTTCTTTCCTATTTAACTCGCTCCCCGGCCTCGGCCACTGTACGGGAACGACGCAGACATGTATATGTAAACCAGAAAAAATACTCTTGAGCCCCCCGCGTCGACAGCGTGGTGAGGTGGCCCCAAAATTTCTAAACTATAGCGTCCAAGAACGTGCCATTCCCCCGACCAACATCACAAGCATCGCCTCTTGATTCTCCTGCTATACCATGGTCTCTTCTTTGGCTCTACAGCATTTTCGAATATCCGATTCGTCGCTGCGCCAAGCTCTCACCAGAGGGATCCCGTCGCCAGGCATTGCAGAGTGGGCACAGCAGCCTGCACGCGGCACGGCCAGTGGCGCCTCCCGATGTGAGCCAGTTCCATCCTCTTCTCGCAGCAGGTGCTGTGTAGCACACGACATCTTCTTACGGCCCATCCATGACGGGCGCCGACATATTGAGGAGGCAGGACCTGGTTCTCGTTTGGAAGAGAGGTGCGGGGTCCCGCAGAAGCGTCGGTTTCGGGATCCGGGGGGTATGGGGTGCATGGCGGCGGACTGTGCGCACTGCGCTCTTACTGAGCTGGAGGGGGGTTGGGGGTTGGCCGCGCTGCCTTCTACGGGTAGGGGCAGGAAAAAAAAAAGGCGGAGGTTGCAGAAATGAGGGCTTGTCCAGCCGGCTGGTCCGTCAGGGGCTTTGGCTGTGCTTGGAGGCTACACGTGGGTGGCGCGGGGGCCCGCAAGGCAGGATCAGAGGCGTCGCCCGTGTAGAGGCAACAACGGACCGGGAATGGGTACGATGGGCCCAGACCTGGGCTGAGCTGGCCGTGGGCTGCCTTGGGACGGGCTCGTGTTACGCCGGTCGCGCATCGCGTCGGGTTTCCTTGGTTGCTTGGCTTGGAGAAGGGAGGGGGCAAGGGGAAGAGGTGAGTGGCACTACTCTGAGGGAGCCTCGAGCACATCTTTCCCGAGACCCCGACGGCCGTATTTGCGTAACCTTGTCGGCGGCGGCTTTGTGTTGAGCTTGTCTGCTGTCTCTGGGAGGGCAGGGGTGAAAAAAAAAAAAGCCAGGAAAGGCTCAGCGAAGGCCTTCTACCCCCCTGGCCGGGGTGATACCAACGTCGTCGGGACGCAGCTACGGGGATTCGGAGGGACAGAGGGAGGGGAGGCTAGACAATCAAGCGGAGAACAGCGCAAAGCAGATCCGGGCGGGCCCGGATGGACAAGGCCATTGGGTACTAGCGTTGCGGCAGGAAGCCGAAAAAGAGGAGCAATGGGTCCAGGGATGAGTTGGCCATCTCCGCTGTTGTTGCTGTCCCCTGGTCGCACCCGCGCCGCGCAGGCGAAAGAGCCAACAACGGAGATGGAATCTTCTTGTGCTCCGGCTCCGGCTAGCCGAAGGCGGAGAGGTGCAGTCAGGGAAAGCTCAGTGGCTGACTGGCTGACTGCTGCGTTACTGTTGCACGAGCGGAGGACGGGGCCCCTCGCCTCCACCTGCGACGGCTGGATGGAAGGCTTCTTCCGCATTTCGCTTGTGTAGGCCTTTGAGCGGCGCTGCCGTCCGAGGAAGACGACGCCGGCTTGGTATGCTGCTGCTGCTGCTGGAGCAAGCCCGCGGCTTTGGAGGCGCGGATGTTTCCGGTAGGGCTGGCCTGCTTCCTTGTTTTCCCTCCCCGCTTATCTTACCCCCCCCCGGCCCTCCTTTGAGGGAATACGGGCCACCCTTGGTGCTAGGGGGCTGGTTGGTCCTTGCTTACTGTGCCTCTCCTCTCACAGGCGGGTGTGTGCCCGGGGCGCGAGACAACCGGGACGAGGGAGAGGTCTGCCAGGCTTCAACACTAACGGCATTGTGGTGCTACACGTATTTTCCATTCCGGCCACGTTCACGAACCACACGCTGGCCGGCAGGCAGAGGACGCGGATGGCGGCATGTCCTGCGCTCCCGACGTGGCTGACGACACGAAACACGTAGCGGTCGTGGAGGCGCCCGCTTGGAGAAAGAGAAAGAAAGAAGAAACTAGTACGGGATGCATACTCTGGTTTCTTCTCCCGCTACGCCCTGCGAAAGCCTAGCACGGCTAGATGCTTGCCCGCTCGTTTCACGTTTTTGGAGCCGCGTCGGCGCGAGGCGGGGCAGGGCCAAACAGGGGAGCGCGGAAAAGTGCAGCAAGCCCAAAGATTTTCCGTGGGGCAGCATTGTTGGCTTAGGGCACCACAACGGCCTCTGCGGCCCGCGTGTTTTGGCTTTCGATAGACCGGGAGCCGTGCATTAGGGCGGGAGACGGATCGGCTAGCAGTAGGGCCTGGGGTAGCGTATCGTCCGAGGCCGACGGACGAGACGCACGCGCGGGCTTTGCCGGAGCCGATAGTTCCGTTTTGTCCGGACCCGAGGGAAGAGAGGTATGTTGGGGTAGTGGGCGGGTCTCGTGGGGAGACGCTGCCGCAAAATTCAGCCCACGCTACGGGGAAGTTCTTGACGAGATTACGCCCGCAGATGTCCCGGCGTACAGACAGGGGCGGTGTGCCCAAGTTCGCCTGTCGAAGCACAGCCCTGTGCGATGCCGTCTCTGTCCCACCTCGAGGCCGCCAACCGTGTGGCTGGGATGTTTGCCTTGTTTTTCTCACCCGCCCTTCCCGCTTTTCTCTTGCGGATACGGCCGTGCGGGTGGGAAAGGGGAGGAGAGGGAAGATGCCTGGGACTGGCGGAAACAGGGGGCAGGACAACACATGGTGTCCGACTCTGGTTCGTTCGATAATTGGTTGGGGAGAAGCGCGGGGTGGCAGGGATCTTGCAAATATTTTGTTGGCCCGTCGTGTTCGAGCTCGGCGCCATTTTAGTGTGTTTGTTCTCAAGGGCAGGATCAGAAAAGTTTGCGCTACGTCTTGCGCTTGCTCGCAAAGGGGCGGACCGGACAGATGGATGGACGGATTACCCGGGACGAGGATTGCGTCCACGACTGCTAGCTGTTTGTCTCGTCGGCTTGCAGGTTTGCGTTCACAGGTGCTCGCGACGGACGGGAAAACGGACAGGGCAATGGCAACCGAGGGTGTCACGGCGCTGCAGATCTGGAGTGGCGCAGATATGTGTTGGCCTCTCATCGTGGCCGACACCGGCATTGTATCCCGAGAAAAACCGTTTGCAGGTTGCAGGGGGTGGGGAGGGTCTTTCTACCGAGTTTGGGAGTGACAGCTAGGGACAATCCCCTGAGTGCTAAGCAAGCAAACAGACATCGACCTCAGACGGAAAAGTCCACCGAGGCCCAGCCCAGCCCGCCGTAAAAGTCGTCAGCGCCGTCCAGCGCGCCTGTCAGAAAGTCGTCGAACCACGTGGCCTCGGTGGTGGGCGACGAGAAGAGCGTGAGCCCCGGGAAGTCCCACTCGAACACAAACTGGTCTGGCACGAAGGACTCCAGGTCCGTGTGGCCGCCTTCCCCGGCTGCTGCTGCTGCTGTTGCTGTTGCTGTCGATGTTGCTGCCCCGGCGCCAGGAGGGCCGGATATGGCTTGACCGAGCGCCGACGCCGTGGCCAACCCTCTGCTACCGCTGCCTGCTGCTGCTGCTGCTGCCATCTCTGCGGATGAATGTGGCGGCGCACTGGTCGGCTGGATGCCGTCGCCGCGACTGGCGTCGGACTGCAACGCCTGGCTGTACTTCTCGATACTCACCCTAACCAGGTGCAGGTACATGGCGCCCGTGTTGCTCTTGGCCGCGCCCGCGCTGCTGCCGCTGTTGGGCCCCACGGACCGGGCGAACTCGGCCAGCAGGGCGCGGCTCTTGGCGACCAGCGCGCCGCGGCGATCTGCACTATCGCCTCCCTCGTTCCCCTCGCCGTCGTGATCGTCATCGCCGTCGTCGTCCGGCAGGAGCATGTCCAGCTTGAGTAGCAACAACAGACAAAACGCGTTCTTGGCCCACACAAAGTCGGCCGCGTAGCGCAGGTTCGCCAGGTACAGCCGCGGCTCTTGCAGCACCACGTCGAGGTGGTCCCGCAGCGACGCCTTGGCCATGAGCAGCACGGCGCGCTGGGCCGGCGTCATGGCACTCACATCCTCGAGCCCCAGGCACCGCACCGCCGAGCACATGGCCATGCCATCGGCCCAGAACCGCTGCACCGCCAGGTTGGGCGCCAGCCAGGGCAGCCGCGCAAGGTGCGGCGCCAGCACGCGCGTCCAGTCGCCGAACCACACGTCGATGTCGATGCGCGCGCCGCGCACCACGTCCATGAGCGCCTCGTCGTCGCCCCCGGGACAGGCGGCGGTAGGGCTGCTGTTGCCGCTGTTGCTGCTGCCGCTGCCGCTGCTGCTGGTCAGCTGTGCCAGCGAGGCCCGGATGCGCGCGCGGATAGCGTTCAGCTCGACCTGCGGGAGCAGATGGAGGTCCTCGTCGGTGGCCGACCGGGACTCCAGGAGAATGCGGCAGCGGCTGGCGGCGCCGCGGAAGCGCAGGGTGGGCAGGTCGCCGGCGTCGACGTGCATTATGTGGCTCATGACGGCGATGTGGAGCCAGGTGCGCGTCTTGCGCATCAGTGTGTCCTCTTCTTCGTCCCCGTCGCCGCTCGCGACCGAGTTGTTGTCGCGGCGTCCTGTTCCTGGCCCTCCTCTGCTGGCGGTACAGCTCCTGCTCCTGCGAGAAGCAGACCTGGCGGCGAGCGTGTCGTAGGCTTCGGGGAGACCCAGGTCGATGGCCATGCGCATGGCGATGGCCACGAGGAGTGACCGTTCCGAGGCGTAGCAGGCTTTGACTAACAGGGCCTGTATCGTCTCGAGCGAGCACTTTGAACCTGGGGGTGAGGCGCTGCCCCTCGTCGGACTGGGAGCCAGGACCGCAGCATTGAGCATGCGCTGTGTGTGGAAGCCCAGCAGGCGACAGTGATGGGAATCAGGGCCCGACAAGACGCGGCAGCCAATGGAGCAGATGGTGCCAAACAGCAGCGGGCTCCGGCGGCGGACCGAGTCCATGGTGTCGTGGTCTGGATCGAAGACGGGCACAAAGCGGTGGCAGCCTGAGAAGAAGGCGCGGAAGTAAGCCTCGGCATCCTGCACCGGTATCACGCCGGCGTTGACCAGGTCTGGGGCCGAGAGCGTGGCGACTTCGTAGTGGGACCGCTTCCGCCTCTTGGGAGCCCGCGTCGCCGCCTGGCTGCTGCCGCCCTGCAGATCCAAGGCGCCAAAGCCGACGGTCGCGGCGGTCGTGATGGTGGTGGCGGTCCCGGGCGATGCGGAGCTGGCGCCCACGGAAGTGCCCGCCGGGACTGGGGGACATTATATCGACGGCGCCCACGCTGGCGGGGCCACCCTGGGATGGGTTGGCTGCGCCATCAACGGTTCCTGCGGGCCAGCCTGGGCTGGGGGCGGGCGGCTGTTGGCCGTGGAGCCTGGCCTTGAGAGACTCGATCTCTTCCCTGAGAGACTCGTAGGGGTCCGGGGGCCTTTCTGCAAAGACGCAATCTTTTGCCAGGGCCTTGCAGCGCGAGCAGGGCCGCTGCTCGTCGCATTTCACCTGCCGGGATGGATCAGCCTTGCATCTTGCATCTTGCATAGGGTGTCGTCTGCCAGGGAGATGGGTCCTACCTTGGATCGACGGCAAGCAGCACAGGCTCGCTTTTTTGGGCGATGTGCATGTCAGGAACCACGCCAGGAACGGGATGCATCTTCATACTGGTGTCTTCGCTTGCCTACCGGAATTCTTTTCTTGCGAGGGTTTGGCGTTGACGCCTCGTCTGGCAGCGCCTCGTCCATCGGAGTCTTTGTTCCATTTGGCGCCTCTGGGGAAGCCTGCAGGGTCGTCGCACCTCGGCGGGATTGGCCGATGTCTGTTACACAGGACGCTGCGTCCAGTCGGAGAAAGCAGGGAAAAGCCTGGTTTTGAAGACGCGGCTGAAATCTCCAGTGACGCTGAACCCCTCAAACCCCACACAGCTGGGCCCGCTTCTCCATTTCCCCGCCATCTCCTCTCCGCATTACTCTGAGAATTAAAAATCCCAGCCGTCCAGGACCTGGGCACCATCACCATTCACCATTTGCCATCCATACGTATGACTCGGGGCTCGGCTAGATTATTGCTTTTTTACTTTTGTTCTTCGTCAGGGGTCATAATGCCCATGTCATCGCCGACCACGTGCCTCCCTGTGGGCCGTCTCCTTTTTCAGCCTGTTTCTATTTGTCACACCCCTTCAGCCGCCCTCAGCTCAGCTCGAACCTGGCGCGCCCCTTGTCGTCCACGCCCAGCGGCGTGACCGTCCTGCTATCCTCGCTGACGACCGTCCTCGCGTCGCCCGGCGGCAGGATCACCACCAGCGTCTTCCACGGCGCCACGAAGCCCGACGACTCGTCGCGGTGCTTGAACTTTGGTCTTGACCTCGCCCTTGGTCGCCGTGTACGCCAAACGTGTACGATGAGATGCGGTTCTTGTGCGCTGCACCGACACGCGCGTCGTCCTCGAGCCACGTCGTCGAGCCCCAGCGTCCGTTCCTGCTGGCCCGGCGGCGGAACAGCTCGACGGCCCGGGTAGTCGTCCAGCGGCAGCGACGCCACGTTGTCCTTCTCGCCCGCCGACAGCACCTGCACGTCGCGGCCCACGGGCAGCGCAGTGCCCACCTTGCCCAGCACGGGGATGCCGGCGCCGTGCCACTCGGCATCAATATCAACCCACTGGCCCGCCTCCAGGTGCTGGTACGGCGCGTTGACGTTGACGAAGCCCTCGTCGTCGTCCGACGCCTTGGGCAGGTACACGCGCGCATGGCGCACCCCGGGCTCGTACACGCCGCCCACCAGCAGCGAGTCGCCCAGCAGGTACTGCGTCTCGCCGTCCTTGAGCACCCTGCTGCTCCACACCTCCGGGTCGGCCTCGTAGCCCCAGCCGGTCCAGCGCTGCGGCGGCACGGCCGTCTTGTGGCTCTGCAGCGCCAGCGAGTACAGGTAGGGGATCATGGCGTAGCGGCGCTTGATGGCGGCGCGCACCAGGTGCGTGATGGACGGGTGCATCCACGGCTCGATGACGTCGCCGACCGAGTTGTCCTCGGCGCTCGTCTTGAAGCAGTTGATGGCGAAGCGCGGCGAGTGGCAGCCCAGCTGCACCCAGCGCAGCAGCAGCTCCGGACTCGGCTGCGGGCCCTCGAACCCGCCAATGTCGTGCCCGTAGCACTGCAGCAGCGACATGCCCGCCGTCAGCGAGATGGCGTTGGCCGCCTTCATCGACTCCCAGCTCGTCGTGTTGTCGCCGCTCCACGAGCTGCACGCGTACCGCATCGTGCCCGCCGTCGCGCTGCGCGTCAGCACAAACGGCCGCTCGTCCGGCCGCACCGCCAGCATCGCGTCGTGCGACGCCTTGCCGTGCAGCTCCGTGTGCAGGCCCCGGCCCCAGAGCCCGACCTCGGGCCTGGCCTTGAGCGCCTCGGGCACCGCCCCGCCGTTCTCGTCGGCCGCCTGGAGGCCCGGCCGGTCTAGGTTGAGCGCGCACTGCCAGCCGTCGTCGGTGATGGTGTACTCGTTGTTGTCGTTCCACATGCAGTCGATGCCCTCCTCGGCTAGCTTCTTGATGCCGTTGAACCACCACTCGAACCCGGCCTTGGACGTGAAGTCGATGTGGCCACCGTCGTCGCTCTCGCCGCCGCCGGCACTCCACAGCTTGGTCACGGCGCCCTTGCCCGTGTGCGGGTCCGTGAACAGCGCGCCCGCCTCCTTGAGCTTCTGGTAGTCCGGGTGGCTGGCGATGACGTAGGGCTTGACGTTGGCGATGAGCCGCACGCCGAGCCGGTGCTGCTCCTTGATCCAGGCCTCCGGGTCCGGGAAGCGGTGGCGGTTCCAGTTGAAGACGTGGCGCACCTTGTCGACGTGGTAGCCGCTCGACATCTGGTAGGCCGAGCATGGGATGCCGTGCTCCTTCATCTTGAGCGCCAGCTCCACCAGCGCCTGCCCGGCGGGCGGCGAGTCCAGCATGCAGTACTTGTACCCGCCCGACAGGTAACCCATGGCCCAGCGCGGCACCAGCAGCGGGTAGCCGGCCAGGACGTCGGCGTAGGTGGTGACGACGTCCTGGAGCGTCTTGCCGACGATGATGTACTGCTCGAGGCCGCCGTGGTCCTGGCGGTAGACCTTGTAGAAGCCCCACATGCCGTCCATCTCGTTGCCGACCGAGTACTCGCCGCGCGACTGGCTGGTCGAGAAGGTGGCGACACAGCCCCTGGGCGTAGCGTTGATGAGCAGCGGGATGTGCTTGTAGAGCGGGTCGGTGCGGTAGGCGTCGTAGCCGAAGCTGTCGGTGGCCGTCAGCTTGAAGCGGCGGCCCGACAGGTCCATGGGCGCGGCCTTCTCGCCGAGGCCGACGTGCAGGGTATTGCGGTTGTAGCGCGTGTAGTGGGCGATGCCGTCGCCGTCGACCGTGTAGCCGCGGTTGGGCACGTCCTGCAGCAGCGGCGCCCGGTCTTCCTGGCCGGCCAGCGACACGTTGAGCAGCGGGGTGTCACCGCTCCAGTCCACCTCGACGACGGCATCGCCCACCTCGATCCTGCGCCGCTTGTCCCCAAGCGACTTGACCGAGGCGGCGGTCTGGCCCAGCTGCGGCTCGGCGCGCGTGACCGAGGGCTGCGGCGGCAGCGGGTGGCTGGGCGAGGTGTAGGTGGTCCGGAAGACGTTGGGCCGGATGGTCTCGAGCGAGAACTTGAACGGCAGGTCCTTGTCAGCCGACGCCAGCCGCACCGAGGGCGCACCGGCGTCCTGGGCGGGGGCGGAGGAGTCAATGCTCCATGAGGCGGGGATGCGCTCGCGCTGGCCCATTGTGATGAGTGTGTGATGTCGAGCAGATCAACAGAGGCCCCTAATCTCAAACTAGGGGATCATACGGTGGGATGGAGGAGGAGGGCCGAGGGCTGTGCGCGGGGAGGTCTCGCTTTTCAACTCGACTCTGTGCTCCAGACCCGGCGCCGCTCGACGCCCGACTCGCGGCACCCCGTCACTGTGGTCCCCCAAGGCCGTCGGGCCCTGCTGGGATGCCTTGGCCGCTCACCCCGCTGCCGTGGCTGCCGAATGGCAGGGCGTGACGACAGGCTGGCGACCCTCCCGCCGTGCAACTTTGCGTGGTATGGGGTGCGCCGTGGCCGGTGCCCCGCCAAGGTGGCGGCCCCTGGCTCGATGGGTTGGAGAGGGCGGCGGAGATGTGCCAGGTCTCCCGTGGCTGGGCCAGCAAGAGTTGGGGTTGGGGTCGGACAAAGCAGCCGAAATCCGACGCCGGTGAAATCCGGTTTCCTCCGCAGCACGAGCACGTGAGCTGCCCAGCGAAGCCAAGTGTGGAGCACCCCGCCCGCCCCACAGCGTGTGATTGGAGCCAATGTCCCAATGCTGGGGAGATTGATGGTCCCAGCCGCTAAAGGGGCCTGGAATGGGGCCTCGGTCTGATTTCTTGTCGTCGAATTCGGTGGCAGCTGAGGCTGGTTCCCTACCCAGGAAGCCGGAGAAATGTCCCCAAGTCCGCCGGCCGGCCACCCCGGTACTAGTCTAAACCAGCAAGCAGCCAGTCGGCCGACGAGCGATGGCTGACGATGGATGCAACGCTCCTCGTGCCATCTCCGCCTCCACGGCAACCCCGGTCTGTCCCCATGGGGCACACGCACCAACACGCGTCGCTCCACCGGGTGGGCAAGGCCTCGAGTCATTGGGCGTGGGCTGCGGGGACTGCGGAGAAGGAAAAAGATGAAGGGCAGACTCGGCTCCATCTTGGGGTTGGAGGAGGATGGATGGCTGCTGCGCGCCGCCGCGTACATATACCAGGGACGAACCGGTCTTTCGGGTCGCTGCTCCTGTCTGCTGCCTTCATCCCTCCATCGCCATCGTTGGCTCCCTCTGCGTGTCGCGACGTAGATCAGAGGTAGAGAGACAGACGACTTCCGCAGCAAAGACAGCAGCAGCCCGCCATGGCCGCCGCACCACCGACTCGACTGGCAAGGAGGCCGCCCCCAAGGCCGCCCAGGTCGAGAGCGCCGCCGCCTACGCCAAAGAGGCCAACGACGATGCCATCAGGCCCGCGCCCAAGGCCAGCAAGGGCCTCGACAAGGCCGAGCAGTTCCTCAAGGAGGCTGGCCGCACCGTTGTCGTCACCCAGGCCAACAACAAGCGCGTCGTGCGCCTCGTCGACATGAGGCTGCTTCCGATTCTGCTGTGAGCAACCCTCAACCCCCACCACCACACTATCTCTCCACGGGTCGAGACACACAGACTAACAGCCGTCGCTCCCTCAGTGTCGTCTACTGCCTCCAGTCGCTCGACAAGAACACGCTCTCGTACGCCGCCGTCTTCGGCCTGATTGAGGACGCCAAGCTGGTCGGCGACCAGTTCTCGTGGCTCGGCTCCATCGTCTACGTGGCCCAGCTCGTCTTCCAGCCCCTGGTCGCGTACAGCCTGGTGAAGCTGCCGATCGGCAAGTTCATCACCGCCATGGTCTTCTGCTGGGGCGCCGTGCTCTGCGGCATGACGGCCGCCCACAGCTTTGGCGGGCTCATGGCCGCCCGCCTGCTGCTCGGCGCCTTCGAGGCCTCGGTCGCCCCCACATTCGTCGCCATCGTGCAGCAGTGGTACCGCCGCCGCGAGCAGACCAAGCGCAACGCCGCCTGGTACGCCACCCTGGGCGTCGTCAACATCCTCGGCAGCCTGCTCACCTACGGCCTGGGCCACATCAAGTCCGACGCGCTGCACTCGTACCAGATCATCTTCCTCTTCTGCGGCGTCCTGACCGTCGCCTGGGCCGTCGTCATGGCCCTCATGATGCCCGACTCGCCCATGACGGCCAAGTTCCTCAAGGGCGACGACAAGCTCATCGCCGTCGAGCGCCTGCGCATGAACCAGCAGGGCATCGGCTCGGGCGTCTGGAAGTGGGAGCACGTGTGGGAGTGCATGTACGACCCCAAGACCTGGCTCTGGTTCTTCTCCATGCTCGTCATCTCGATCCCCTCGGGCGGCATCTCGACCTTTGGCCCGCTCATCATCGAGTCGTTCGGCTTCGACCGCTTCACCACCATCCTCTTCAACATCCCCTTTGGCGCCATCCGATGATCGCCACCCTCGGCGGCGCCTGGGTCTCGGACAAGATCAAGAAGAAGGGCCCCGTGCTGATGGCCCTGTGCATCTGCCCCATCGCCGGCTGCGCCATCCTGCTCAAGACGGGCCGCGGCAAGGAGGACCAGGCCCTCAACCTGGCCGCCTACTACATCATCTCCTTCTACCCGGGCATCTCGCCCCTCATCTACTCGTGGTCGGGTCAGAACACGGGCGGCGACACCAAGCGCAAGGTCACGACCGCCATGCTGTTTATCGGCTCCAGCGTCGGCAACATCGTCGGCCCGCTGCTGTTCCGCCGCGAGGAGAGGCCCGCCTACACGCGAGGCCTCGTGGCCAACCTGGCCATGTTCGTCCTGCTCATCGTGCTCTTCGCGCTCGGCATGCTCCTCATCAAGGTCCTCAACGTCCGCCACGCCCGCCAGCGCGTCGCCCTCGGCAAGCCCGAGCACATTATCGACTACAGCATGGCCGACAGCCGAGACGCCACCAACGAGGACGACGTGCTCAACGACGAGACCATCGGCGAGAGGGGTTTCGAGGACGTCACGGATCTGAAGAACGAGGACTTTGTCTACGTCTACTAGTTTTTTTTATGTTGTTTTTAGTACCACTGTTATTACGATGCGGGACGATGGCACGAGGAAAGCTGGCAACGTTGCTAGATCCATGTTATTATTGTACGCTTAGAGTTTTTGATGCTACAAAATATCGTGTCCACATCGAGGCACGCCCGCTCTCTTGCGTCGCATTTCCGTAAACATGTGCTGTGACCTGTGACATGGCTGTCGCCAATTCACTCGCTCAGAGGAGGACGGCCAAGGCCCCGACAAGACCCGCCAGAAGCCCTCCACCCACGACAGGGGTGTACGCCAAGCCAGCAGCCAATGCGCTGGAGCGAGAGGTGGTCTGCGGAGCGCCCGTATCCGTGACCGCGGTCGGGTCAACCACGCCAGGCGTCACGCGGCTTGTGCCGGCTGTTCGGTCTGTCGAAGGAGTAGTTGTCACGGGCGTCGTGGGGCAGCCGGCCGAGTAGAGGAGCGATCTGGCGAACTCGGCGTTGCAGATGCCGGGGATGCAGCTCCTGTCTCGGCCGGACGGATCGCAAGAGTGTGAGCTCTGACGCTGACGGGCACAAGTGGCCAGGATGGGAGACCTACGCGTTGAGCCTAGAGTAGTACTGGCAGCTGCACTCGTGGTCCAGGTCGACGCACGTCATGGCGATGCCCGACCTTAGGCTGTTGCCGCAGCTGCGGAAGGACCTGCGACGATTTGTTTGGGAGGAGCATGGTCAGTCAGCCCAATGCTAGATTGGTCCAAGGGTAATCTGGCGCCCTTACGAAACAAGCGTCACGTTTGTGTAAGTGCAGCCAGAAGGTGTCAAGAGACTGGTGGGTCCAGCGGGTTGGGATCTAGTGATGGTCGGAAAAGTAGGCAGCGTGAGTGTCGCATCTTGGGAGTGGGCGGCTGGGGGAGCCAACGCGGCGAGGGCGATGGCGGCGCGTGACTTCTTCATGGCGACGAAGCCCTGGAAGGCGATCGTACTCCCAGAGAGGCGAGCGGGGTTGGGGAAGCTGGAATGCGGTTTGAAGTGAACAGCAGCCGTGCCGGCTATATACTAGCAGCCGAAGCCGCAGGCGACGCGTCCAGTGCGTGCCGAGTGTCATCAAATATCCGATTGCTCGCTACCTAGACTGGCCCTGCTGCACGAATGCGGCGTCGCCACCACACCACCACCTGATCCGACACTTTTAACTGCTGACGACTGCTACAGCGGCCCGGCAATTTTTGCCCAGACCTCCATCAGCACCTGGATGGCCATGCACGTCGCCGCCGCCTCCCGCGCCGTCCTGCCGAGCGTCCACCTCTCGCCGCCGCCGTCGATGCGCTGCACCATCGGCAGGCCCGCGACAAAGTACATGGCGTAGCCCAGCGACCCCAGGCTCAGCATGCGGTCGCGGTCGCGGTACGAAAAGTACTCGGACAGGCAGTCGGCCGCCATGAAGAAGGTCTCGGCGTACGCGACCGCGTACGACACGGCCAGCACGGCGAGGGCGCGGCCGTCGAGTTTTGCAGGGGCTTGGGAAGGAGCAAGGCGCGGGCGTGGCGCTCGGCGCACAGGAGGACGGCGAAGTATGTCATAAAGTAGGCGTGCGTGAGGGGGTACATGAAGAGCGGGACACGCTGCTTGTTTGCGTCGCCCTTGCTGCTGTTGCACCCGAGCACGTCCGAGTCGAGGGTGATGCGGATGGCTGGGAAGTCGTAGCGCATGCCCATCAGCTGGAAGAAGTAGTGCGAGCCAAAGTAGCTGCCCCAGCACACGACGATGAAGACCCAGAGGTTGAGCCTGAGCCAGTGCTGGGCCAGCAGGGGAGGGCGCTGCTGCTCTTGAAGGATGTGCCGGCGCAGGGAGAGAGCGGGGAGGAGCAGGGCGGGCAGGGCGACGGCGGGCCGAGAAGAGCAGCAGCTCACGGTCGGCCCAGGAAGCCAGCCGGCCTGTGAGCATCACCCAGCCCACGGCGGCGATCCAGACTGGGCTTTGCAACAGGATGGCCCGCTCGGTCCAAGCCTTTTCTGCCGCAAGCAGGCGCTGGTCGGCTGTGGTGGCGCGCGCTGGCATTTTGGGTTTGCGTCGGCGTCAATTGTTGTGCGAGATGTTGGAGCCCGGAAGCGAATCGGCACAATGTTCATGTGGTTCGTGTTAGCCGGGCGCACGTTGATTTAGGCCCTGATCTCAGGGGCTCCGGTGGGGTCGAGGGGCATGCATCCCCTCAACTCCATGCAATCTTGGCCATCAGACGGCACGCACGTTCGCCCTGCACAGCACTGTTTCATACATACACATGAAGTTATTAAAAAGTACCTAGGAAGGACGCTGAGATTTTGCTAGGCTGAAGTATGCTTGGATGTAAGTTGGACAGGATGGGTATTCATAGATTGCGCAAAGGATGCTTCGAACCAGATCAACAGTGATCGAGAGACTATTCCAGCCACTGACCTTGTTTTCCAAAGCAGCACTCAAATTTTGATAGCCTTGGGCGCCTTGAGCTGGCGAGGCGCTGGGAGCATCGACTTCTTGGGAACTGGAGCCGACGCCTTGTGCACCGAGCTCCTAGATCCAGGCCGGGGAAGCATCGTGACCTCATGCACCGAACTCCTAGAGCCAGGCCGGGGAAGCATAGTGGCCTCGCGCGCCGCGGTGGCGGTGACGGTCGAGGGAGGCTTGATGCGGGAAGCGGGCTGCGGCAGCTGCCTCCTGGGCGTGGTGGCTTTGGGCTTGTCGGGCGTGGCAGCGGCCGGCTTGGGCACCGAAGTCAGGCCTCCACCCCACGCGCTGCCAATCCACTGCCTGCTCACGCCGATGGCCTCGGCGAACTGGAGCGACATCTCGCCTGTGCGGAAGAAGAGCTCGAAGGGCTCGCGGCCCTTGAGGGCCTCGTCGCCGGCGACGCGCCGCTTGATCTCCATCCGCGCTTCGGAGTCCAGGCGCTCGCTGGTGCAGATCACCATGGACCGGGCCGAAACGCAGTTGTTTTCCATCGGGACAGAGACGATCCCGCCGGCCTTGCCGGTGAGGAGGGCGCTGGGACTTACCTGTGCGATGATCCCTGTCAGGATCCCCTTCTCAAGCTGCCACATGTCGTAGTCGGACCCGGAGATTAGGCTGGCCTTCTCCATGGTTGCGGCTAGGAACGAGTGGAGGTGCGGAAGCTGTTGGCTATGGAGAAGCTTTCAAGGATGCAGTGCTGAGAGTTCAAACAACGCCGATGCAGAGGAGGAGAAGAGAGGGAGACTCAGAATAGGATCGGCTGTTTTATACCAGCGCCCGCCAGGCACGATATCGCAAGTTGAAGGGCGTGATTGTTGTCTGAGCAGCCGAAAGAAACAAAGCATTTTGAAATCAAATCGAAATTGGCAACGATGGTCCGCAAGGTTTAGAACAAAGCACCGGGAGAGAATCCTCATCAATGCTCCTCTTTACAGAATCACTTTGTTGTCGTCTTGCAGGAAATCCAACCAAAGAATTCGCCCTGCCCTTGGCTGATCGCCACAAGGCCACAGCAAAGCCGAAAGTTCTTCCATGCTTTAGAAAGGGAAATCCAAGGAGACAGGGAGCAGAAATCGCCTCACATTTTGCCGGAACCATCGATTCTTCGAGTGGCATTGAGGCTATGACGGCAGCAGAATTATCTTGTCAGCCCTGTGGAGTTCTTCATCAGATGGGCTGTGCTGGTTAGCCCTTCGTGCGTCTTTGGCTGCCGTATCATCTGGAATACCAACGCCCGTCAGCATTTTATTGTGGCCTGGGACCAATGAGACATTATCATAATGCTGACAACCCTGCTCAGCTATCGTCGAAGCAGGGGATGGGGACTAAATCCAAGGCTAGAGCCAGGGCCAAAGCTATCTTTCCAGATGCGGCATCGAGTTTGTTGGTTCCAGAGTTGTTCAGCTTTCCAAAGGAAAAAAAAATGCAATGGGAATAGGAAGCGCATCGGTGAGAGGCTCGGTTGGTCTTGGAGGATAGAGGCGATGCTGGCAAGTTTTAAGTTGGTCTCTCTGACTTGTGGACTTTGTCTTCTTTTGTTGGGTAGGACAGGCTCAGATTGATTCGCTGTCAATTATTGGTATTAACCTAGCGTGGTATTTGTGCACATATTTGCAGCGAACAAAGAAAGAAAAGGCGTGCTTGGCGCTATGCCACATGCGCTTTCCAGTATGCCTGCGCAATAGCGATAGAGAAGCGTCTTTGGGCCTTTCAGCATCCAGCCCAGCCAGCGCAGCGTCGGGCCACCGCCTCATGGGCCTTGCTACCCTACCCGGGCGCGGTCTCGGAAGAGCGACAATCCGGGCGACCAGTGGCTGTGCTGCCGGCCGTGGTCGAGCCAAACGAGAGGGCCAAGACAGCGCACCCGCCTTTTCGTTCCCACGCGCTAATTTTCCCCCAGACCAACAGCGTTAGCGCCAGAATCTGGCAGTGGACAAGACTGGCTGGATGCCCAAAGGAGGATTCGATGGGCTCCAAAAATAGCGTCGGGCCACACAGGACGCAGGAGACAGGAGGGTGGAGTGCAGGCGATGACAGGCTGTGCCACATGCTGGCTAGAAGCCGACATATCGATTCGATCGCATGCACGACGGGCCAATTGGCCATGTCCCTGGGCATGGGCTGGCATGCGCGTTTGTCGCCCGTCGAATCCTTTGTTTCCACATTGGCATCTGCCGCGGGGGTATTTCTACGGCCCCCTGCTTGTTCTCACGCCAGTTTCATCTTTGCTGCCCGTCTTGTTTCCTCCTTCCTCATGTCCTCTTTTTAGCGTGCTGGCCGTGTTTTTCTCCTTCCTATCTTACATTTCACGCGCCCAAATAGCACCCAAATAAGTCAAATCCTACGTTCTGATACCCATCTGCTTCTCCGCTCCTCCCTCGCCCCTCCATCGCTTCCTTTGCCGATAACCCGCCCATCCTCCGCTTCCACTAATACCTCGAACACAATGAAGAGTCGTCTCTTCATCCGCACACAGCCCGGCCGGCCCGTCTCTCCTGGCGGCAAGGGAAGGCGGCCGAGCTCCCCAGCCGCGCCGTCGAGCACACCCCAGTCTGCTAGCAGCGCGGGAGGCTCGGCCGGGCCGGCCGGGGTGCACGAGATCGTGTTCCCCAAGGTCTTCGAGGAGGCCTGGGGCACCGGCAGCCTGGACAGCCGGACGGACCTGGAGCGCGCACGCATCTTCCTGATGCGCTTCGCCACCATGAGCGCCGGCAACCGCGCCCTCGCCACCGACCTGCGCGCCATCGCCGCCGACCAGGCCTGCCGCTGTATCCCGGACCTGGCCGCCGCCGTCCAGGCCCAGTTCTTCGGCGCCCGCCACGACGGCTTCGCCGCGACGCCGCTGATGCAGGCCGTCCGCTTCATGCTCATCAAGGGCCACGTACCCGAGGCCGTTGCCGGCCAGGTCCACGGCCAGGTCCCAGTCCCCGTTCTCGCCGACCGCGCCCAGGCCGCCGCCCTGCTCGACTTCTTCTTCGACCCCGTCCTGGCCCGCTCCCTCGACCCGCCTCCGGCCGACGGCGTGCGCTACCGCTACCCGGCCGCCCGGCTCAAGGTCGCCATCGTCGGCGGCGGCCCCACCGCTCTCGCCTCGGCCATCTCGCTCGCCGAAAAGGGCGCCGGGCGTATCGAGGTCCACCTCTGGGAGCGGCGCTGGGTGCAGACAACGGCGCCCGGCGGCGTCTCCCCCTGGTTCGACTACCCGCCCACGGCCAGGCGACGCGACCAGGTCGTGACGCTGCAGGAGTCGGTCACGCGCCTGCTCAGCCCGGGCTCGCTGCAGGCCCTGTTCGAGGGCCGGCCCGAGCGCGTCTGGCCCGGCTCGGCCAACATCCAGATCCGCAAGGTCGAGGACCGCTTCCTGCGGCGCTGCCAGTCGCCCGAGTTCCGGGGGCTCATCCACCTGCACGCCGAGGCCGCCACCCGCGAGTCGCTCGCCTCGGGCCGCCTTGGCGACTTCCACGTCCTGCTGGGCGCGGACGGCGCCGCCTCGTGGGTCCGCAAGTCGTACTTCCACGGCGTCGAGCACGAGCGGGGACGCAGCTACGCGCTGGGCCTGGCGTTCAACCGCCCCGCCGGCCTGCCCTGGTCGCAGCCGCTCAACGTGTTCCTGACGCTCGGCCAGACGCGCTACCTGCTCAACGCGAGCGACTTTGACGGCAGGGGCTACCTCAACATGCAGCTGACCGAGGAGGAGTGGCACCGCATGGTCGGGCTGGACGGCGAGCCCGTCACCTTTGGCCACCCGGGCTGCCTGCGCCGCAAGGACGGCTCCGTCCCGGACGGCTTCAGCGAGGGCCAGGTGTTCGCGCCCGCCGAGGACCGCGAGAGCCCGCTGTGGAAGTCGATCGAGGACGGGCTGAAGCTGTTCGGGTTCAAGGAGGACGAGGTGATCAACGTCGTGCGCATCCCCATCGTGGTGCAGGCGGTCAAGGAGGGCGTGCAGTACCTGCCGCCGGACGAGACGCCGTCCATCGGGCGGCCGCACGCGCTGGTTGCCGTGGCGGGTGACGCGGCCATGACGGTGCACTTCTGGCCGGGGCGCGGCCTCAACAGCGGCATCAAGTCGGGCATCGCGCTGGGCGACGAGATCGTGGCCTCGCTCAACGACGGGCGCTTCGTGGGCCTGCCGCTCAGCGCCATGGACGAGTACAACGGCTTCATCATGAAGCTGCAGGACCGCGAGCACGACAAGCGCAGCATCCCCATCCTCAACCAGTCCGGCTCGCCCGAGATGCTGGGCTGGCTGCTGTCCAAGGCGTCGTCCGTGCCCGACGAGGTCGCCGTCGAGTGGCTGGTGGGCGCCATGGCCCAGATCGCCGCGCGCCTCGAGACCCGGCCCGACTGGGCCTTTGCGCCGGTGGCCAACATCGAGCCGCAGCTGCGCATCGTGCTGCGCCAGCTCAACCCGCTGACGCTGCGCGAGATGGCCGTCAGCTTCCCCTGGCCCACGCGCGAGATGGGCGGCGCAGAGGTCCTGCCCATCCGCTCGATGCGGCCCGAGGAGAAGCAGCGCTGGGTCGCGTCGCTGTGGAACATGTTGCGCGACGAGAGCAAGAGAGAGCGGGCCGGCGCTGGTGGCGAGGGTGAAGTTAGAGCGGCGCGGTTCGAGGCGCCCCGCCAGCAGCGCGGCAAGTCTATGCTGCCGCCACCATCGCCCGGCAGGGCCACGCCCCCACGTTCCCCGACACCGCCTGAGGGACCGGGGCTATCTGGGCCTGCGACAGCGCCGGCTCCTGACCGGGTAGGCACGCTGCGGAGGAGTAATGCCACGAAAGCCGGCGGCAGCACCCGAGGGCCCGGCCAGCAGCAACAGGATCCCGATGTGCCGCGCTTTGGTGCGTCTCGAAGGCATTCGAGGTCTGCGTCCAGCATTAGCAGTCTCTCCGACTTCAGCTGGGCAGTCCCGGGGTCCGAGAGCCAGGCCAGCAGTATAAGATCCCTGTCACCAGGCCCAGCCCCTTCGGGCGACATGCAGCTTGGGAGGCTGCTTAGCATACATCGGAGGCCCAAGGGCACGATGCTGACGGATGCTTTATCCTTGGCCCTGTTCCGAGTGGACGCAACCGACTAGACTTGACTGTCGCGTGGTTCACATCTGCGAAATTTTAATGATTCATGGGATAATAAAACGAGACTACAAGATAAATACCTAATTTATTTGCTTAGCCTGCACCCTGCCTGCCTACCCTAGCCACCTGAAGTTGTAGCAACGCTTGGACCTCCCCTTTCCGTTTGAGGATCTTCCGGGGCACGCACCCTTTTTGCTCCCACACGCACCCCCACACCGATATCGGCCGCTATGCAATTTTCTGTGGCGCACCCACTCCAACAGGTATGGGCTTCAATGCAAAGGTGCAAACAACACCACGCGCAATTAGTTAACACCTTTGCACCTTTGCACCTTTGCACCTTTGCACCTTTGCACCTTTGCACCTTTGCATTTTTGCGCTTTTGAATTTGTTCGCGTGCACCTTTTTGTATGCACCTTTTTGCGTGACCTTTTTGCGTGCGCCGCTTTTTGCGCCTCTGTGGCTGGTTTAAATGCAAATGGGCGACCAATGGCATGAAGTTTTAATTATGGGCCCAAATTTTGTCAGCGCCGAAACCGCCGTGAACAGGGGCCGCACAGGCCAAAGGTGGGGCAAAGTGCGTGTGGGAGCAAAAAGGATGCGTGCCCGCGAAGGGCCTCTTCCGTTTCCCCACACTCGCGAAGGCGATAAACCAGGCGTAACCCCACTCAGCCACCCAATGGTCAGGCTACCAATCATCTATCGTGAAGCTAAGTGAACATCCAGCTGCCTGCTCTTGACCTCCCACGCTACCACCGAAAGGGCAGGCAAGCTGCGGGATACAACTTTCTCGAGCCGGAGGCCTCATGGTGAGTGGATGACGTGGCAGCAAGGCAGAAGCAAGAGACCGCCGAGTGTCAAGCTGCTGCCGATCAGCCCTGTGAGCGCCGCTGCTAGCTAAGCTAGGCACGCCATTTCGCGCGCAGTCACAAGCGCAAAAGAAATCAGAGCTGAACTTTGACACCGTATTTTAACATCTTAAAGGCCCATCGATTCCGTACCTGTGTTCCTCAATCCATATCTGACTTAATTATTCCATTTCCACATCCTCAGCTAATTACCTTGCTTCCCATCTCGCCGTCTTATATCATTTCTTCTGTCCCCACGGGCCGCACAGCCCTCCAGGAGGCTATCACACTAGCTGCAACTATTCGAATTTGCAAGATGGCTCTCTACCGACGCCAGCCGGTCGGCCTTTCGCAACAGTCCTGGTGGTGCTCGAAGCGTGGCCTCCAAACCACGATTCGAAATATTGCAGCCGGCGAGGGCACATATCCCCTGTATCGAATCTACGCCCTTCTGGAGAGATTATCCCATCTTCTCAACTTGAACATCAAGCCAAAACAGGGCCAAGAGGAAGTGCTCGCGGTCCAAGAGGGGTTGGCCCGCATCATTTTCGGCGACCCCCTGGCTGCTATTAACTTCCACGAGGACCCCCTCGTTGCTGTCAACCTCCGCAAAGCCCATCTCGCTGCTGTGAATCTTCGCGAGTACCGCCTGCTTGAGTACGGATTCGGTCTCTCAACGAATTGGTATATCATGGAAGCCCCGATGTGCCTCACCCTGAATCCGCTCAAGCCTCGTTTGCCACATTTCATCGCCCAGCCGTCCAACTTCGGCGACCTTGTGCCGACGCTCATCAAGGGCCATGAGATGCAGTTGGGTATCAACCACAGGCGCGGCGATATTGTAGTCGCTAAAGCCCTCCTCGAAAACACACGGTTCGAGCTGCGCCTCCCAAAAACGGAAAGCGACGTCTATTCATCAATCATATTACGCGATCACGCCCCTCGGACTGCGCGCGGAGGGGCGGCCTCCCCTTGGTACCAACACACACATAATACATATGCCCTGGCTGAAGAGGTGATGGACTCTTCCGCGCTGAGTGATGTGTACATCGCCGACGCCCAAAAGCGCAACATCTTCAACGACTTCTTCCCCAAAGAGCTCACGGCAGCACTTGAAAACGAGACGATCGTTGTGGATATCATGTTTAACCGCGAGGGGGATCCAAGCCCAGCTCTCATAGCTCCAACCTGGCCTTCCGTAGCAGATCTTCGAGAAACGCTGGCCGCTCGAGACCGTCAGCAGATCCAAACTCTGCTAGATCAGTTCTTCGAGCAGGTTGCCTGCGAGGAGTACTGCTGGCTGGAAGAATTAAAAAGCCTAGGATACTCCTCCACGGACATCGCCGACGAGCTGCTACAACGAGAAATCTACGGACCCTGGATTTTCCAACCTATCGCGCCCCCTTCTGGATCGCCATTTATCCAAGGCCATCACCAAATACCCTGTGCCCATAACATGGACTTGGCTCAATCCTCGGAGGGACCCGACACACAAGAGGCGCAGCAACCAACGTTTCTCGTGGAAGACATTGCCGACGATAGCTCGGCTCTCACTGCGCAACAGAGCATGGAATATTTGTGCGGCTTAGGAGGGGTGCGGCCCTCAGCAGACGGGCGTGCAGAGACCGAGCTGGGCACGGTGACTTTGCAAGAAGGCTCAAAAGCCGTCATCGAGTGCAACGATACGGAATGCCATCCTGAAAGGATACTGAGCAACCTCGCAGATGCCGCAGGAATGCTTCAGAAGCTTGGCGGGTGTTGCGACTCGTTCACGTTTCTTTACTGGCGCGCCGACGATATCGAGCTCTACCGAATCTCCTTTTCCGCCATCAGTCGGCTACAGCACAGCTTGGAGACTTCAACCGGCTTCCTCGATTTGCTTCTGGAGATCATGCCATTTTTGAACGACAGGATGGCTCCGTTCCCTGAGCTTGGCAGCGCAAATGATCGTCTGCTCGCTGACCTGAGCGCACGGTTTCTGGCCTTGTGTTTCCTCTCCTACGCCCAGGGACACTGCGGGCCTCTGCACCCCTTTTACCTCGACACCCCGGTGGATACCGTGTTGCTCACGAGTTCAGCAACACCCAGTTCCCCCTTCGCTTTGTGCGGCTCTTTGGTGGAATCGACGTGCATTGGAGACATGGCCAGGGGCCCCCTATTTGCATTCCGCATGGAATTGGGGTGCCAGTGGTCGATAACGCAATGGCTACAATCCAAGCCCACCCGCAAACTGGATCTTCTTGCGTGTGCGGAGGATGTCCTGGACACATGGGGGCCAGGGGAGGCCCTGATGTCGAAGGACAGGCCCGATGAGCTGCTCGCAATTTCTGTCGGCGGTGGCACCATCGTCGCCGTCGAGCCCACATCCTCAACAGACAATGATCGAACCCCGCAGCTGCTGCATTGGAGTGCAGGATCTGCAATCTCGGCGAGCGGGCCATTGATGCCATTCGGACGCAAGGAAAAGGTTAGGATCGGCGCAACTGTGAGGGAAAATGTCCATTGCATGGGAGACCCGAGCGGGCGACTCCGCGAATCAGCTCCACGGCTCCAGGATCTGGGCGTATTTTCTGGATTCTGGGAGCGGTCGGAGAGGCAGATCGGACTCAGTCTGCAGGCCCAAGCAGCCCAGGCAGGTCTAGCTGGCCTTGCCACTGCGCAGTTCAACCAGAATTGGGTCAAGACGAAGGATGTCACGAAGAAGGCCGTCATGCTGGCTCGTCCGCAGCTCTACATTCCGGACCTGGAGAGTCTCCTTGGAGTCCAGGTTAGTGTCTGCACCGGCATCGCACGGCGAGTACGACTCCGCGACCTCCTCGCTGACGTTCTCCCCGCTTACGTCGCTGGGCTCGTCACGAAGCCCCAGGCGTGGGATGCGCTAAACGGCAAATTTGATATTACACGCTCTCTTCAAGGGGATGAGGATCTCCGGTGTTGGCTGGCGAAGCTCGACCACCCCCTACAAGCAGCCTTCGAGAGCCTTGTCCGGGAGGTACTGCATCTCCTTCGCCACACGGGCATCGACCGCAGAGGCCAGGATTTCATCATTGCCTGCATCCAGCCCGACCTCCCTTTCCAATGCTTCAAGATCCCGTGCAAGGAGGAGAACACGTGGGCGCGGATGCTCACTGACTCCGAGGACACGGCGACCTTTGCGTATGTCACAACCCGGTGCCTCGAGACGACAAGTGTCAAGTGCAGCGGGCCCGCGGCGCCTTGGGCCAATTCCGCCACCATGTTGTGGACAGTCGTCTCCTGCTGCGAGGCGCAGGTAGCTACAACGTCGTCACCACCATCCCCAACGCCGACCCCAGCTGCTGGCTCGAGCACCGCCTCTGGCCCGAGCACCGCTGCTGTTCCCAACACCTCCACCGTAGCCGTCATGGCTATTGCAGCTTCCACACCCACCCGCTGGACACTGAGGCATGCGGACTCGTACCTCATCGGTCACCCTGACGCCCCTCTTCTTGTATCTGTCGACAAGCCTAACAGCCAAGCTGAGCCGGTATTGCTGGTTTCCCCAAGCACGATCCCAAAAGAGTGGTTGCGTAGATTGATCAATGGAGGACCCGTAAGGAAGAAGCCACAAAGGCTCAAGGAGAAGAGGTGCCTCGATAGCTTTGCTGAAAGCGTCGTCGTCCTCGTCGGCCGGCTGGGGAGTCATCGTATGAAGGAAGACAGTACCAGGAGCGATTTCCCAAATACTCCCCAGCCTCGCGCTCTCCTGCAGCAGCACTGATGAATTAATAAAGCGCGTACTTATGCATTTCCCATACGAATTACTTTTCCACTACATCGTTTGCTAAATCTCTGCGAGTTCACTGCTTAATACCCGTGCCTGATGTTTGCCAACGTGTTTTATTTTCGTATCCGAGCCTCCCAAATTCTTGGACACCGCGGAGGTGTTCCTTTCGTCTTTGCTATTCGGCCTTTTTCATAGAGAGAGGAATGCTCTGTGATCGCCACAGTAGAGATGACCTAATGATGCTAGTGCCCAGGATTTCCTTGCACGGAAGTCAGAGTTATCAAAATCACTCTCCATGCCTTGTCCCAGTCACTTAGGCAGGCCGCGGGGTGGTTATGAAGTCCACAGTCGGCTCCGCAGCGCCCGCCATCCTGGCGTACATGCGGCTGAAGGCGCCGAGCTCCCACTGCAGGTCCGCCTCAAGAACATTCTCCGAGGCGATGCGAATGACTCCGTAGCTGTACGACAGACCCACACAGCCCCCAGTGTAGGCCACCGTCCTCTCGCGAGAGAACCGGAAGATTTCGTGGATCTGATCCGGCCCCAGGAGTCCGCCCTCATCGGGGCCAGGGATGATCCTGGGAAGATGCCGCGCGGCCATGAGGGCGACGAGGTTCCGGGTATTGATAGCCTCTTGGGCCTCTGCCTTGGCTCGTTGCGCCTCTGCCCTGGCGCGTTGTTCCGCCGCCAGAGGTTTCTGTTGGGTGCTAGCATTAGCAGCGGGCTTTGGAGGACCACCCGGCATCGTGGTTGATGCTTGCTTACCTAGGGCGTGGCCTCCCAAGGCCTCGGGTCGGGTGTCGACGTGCTGACGGATGAGGCTTATCAGCTGGCGCGCCTGCTCGCCCGTCAGCTCCGGCTGGGTGGAGGCCTGGGCCGGGTTGTTGCTGAAGGAAGACATGATGCGTGTCGGGAGGCGTATTCTCTGAGTGATGGAGAAGCCTGACAGGCGGTGTGAGGTTTGTGATTTGAATGTGAGGGTGAAGAAAAAGAGATGACCAGGAATATATAGGCACCCGGGTCAGAATCCGGATTGATAAACAAGCTGCATTGCAAGGGCTTGTAAGCAACATGACAATACATTGTTCTTTTCAGCTCAAAGACGATCTTCTCTATCTATCTACCACCAACCCATGGGGTTTGTTTTTACAAAAAGAACTATTTCTAGAAAAACACAGTCTTTGTTGAGCTGAGGACACAGAAAGCCAGTCATGTCCAAATGCTTCGGTGGGTCAACAAGTCTTGCGTTTGTCGAAAAGGCCGGGCGTTGAGAACAATGTGCACATCGCGAACGCGATCCTTTGACGTCATCGTCGAAAGATATTCCAGCACACAGCTCGCTCTATCGAGAGCATCCTGGTTTGTTTGCCTTGCGGTTTGATGCGTCGGGTTAGCCCAAGCCGCCGCGAAGGCCGTCGCAGCTAGGCGAGTGGCCAAACACTATACACACATCCCCCCGGGTCGCGGGAGAGGGTAATTAGCCCTGCGTGCCTGTTCACTTGTGCGTGCTTGGAACGAAGAACCCAATAAATCACCCAAACACATCGTAGTCTGGGCATTTCTGCAATGCCCTTCGCCGTCTGCAGGTGCGGCTGAAGGCGCTAAAACTTATCAGGGGCAAGCGGGTGTTCAGGGGTAGCCTTGGCATTCGCTTCTTGGACCACATCTCGCCGCACTAGCTCAGCTGCTCCCAGGGCACACGGTCTAGAGCGCGGGCACCTCAGGCCTTCTGGCGCAAATATGGCGGTTCCGGCAGCGTCCAGCCGCATCTTTTGGCCAATCGTCGTTGTGTCCCTTGCATCCCCGGCGCCCGCGCCAGGGGCATTTCCCGCGCCGGGGCTTTGGCTCCCGCGATGGCTTGAGGCCGCCCATCAATGTGCGCCACCCAGCTGAGCCGACGCGGGATAGATTTAACACGGCGGATGCCCAGCCATGTCTGTCTCTTGGCACGACAAGCTTCGTCTCTGTAGATCCCGCACTTGGCAGCACATCGTCTCACGCACAAACAGCCGCTTCGGACAACGCCGCACACCGTGACGCGCATCTACGTCTCCCTCGGCCTGGCATTGGCGTGCCTTTCCACCGCAGCCAGCGCTGCCAACTCGATCTGGGCAGCCTTCACCGGAGCCTGCCAGCAGTGCCTGGATCAGACGTTCACATCCTGCCCTGGAAGGTACAGGACTGTGGAATACGCGACGGTTGGTGACTCCGAACCTACCCTTTGGTGTTCTGCCTCGCCCTCTAACACGACCGGATGCGACTTGTAGTGCATGTGCGCTGGCGCGGGCGGCGCCAACGTGAATACGTGCCTGGGCTACTGCAACGCCAGCTTCAACGAGCCGACGAACGTGGTCAACTCGTACTACATGTACTGCGCTATCTTCTTCGCCAAGGACGTGTGCCCAGCGGCGGCCCAGGTTTTCGACCAGAAAACGATGGACAGGCTGTGCAGCCCCGAGGCCATCGCCAAAAGTGGGACTCTCGGCGAAGCAGCTGGCTCTGGTTCTGGCTCTGGCTCAGGTTCAGGTTCCGGATCCGGCACTGGCTCCAGCCCCGGCTCTGGTACCGGTTTTGGCACTGGCATCGGTTCTGGCTCTGGCTCTGGCTCTGGCGCGTCAGTGCCAGGAGTGGCCGCTGATGGGTAAGTTTCTGACAGCCAAACGACGCGATTGGAGGTGGAGTGGCATGCACTGATGAAGATACAGAACCGGCAATGCAGGCGGAGCCAAGCCCACCGGGCTGGGGGCCAACGCGGGCGCAACGTCGACGAGCAAGGCGCTTGCGGCCACGGCGATGCCATTCCCAGGCCTGGGTGTGATGTCAGGACTTGGTATGGTCATCGTCAATATAAACCTGTAACGGTCTGAGAACAAGCATCAGTGGATACAGGTGGAAGTGTATGATGGGTATCTGGTTGATAAAGATTTAACGGCGTTGGACAGGCTGCGGTTGTGCTAGAATATTCAGTGTATCTCTTTTCCCACCCAGACAGCCGCCTGTGAGGCAGTGCATGGCGACTCGACTGCAACGAGCCGACGGCTAAGCTAGGTTCGTCAGCGACCAGGACATTCTGTTTCCAGCTTCTGCCAGCAACTGCCTAGCTATCAACTCCTGGTCCGTTTTTTGCCGGTGACTCGGACGGCATAATCCAAGATTTGTGGCGGGGCCCATGACCTCGCTACTCCGACTCGGACGTTTTTCTCGCCCGCATCTTGCATGCAAAACCTGGAGAGGCGAATCTACCCCATCACGGCCTCGCCAACCGGTTCTGGGACGCACGGCGGCGGGACCAGTGGGTTGCCATGGCCCATTATGGTTCATCTGGGCCGACCTCCACCTCCGGACTTGGCACGGCGGCCACCAGGCGATTCCCCACAGCGAGTGAGGCCGCTGAGGCGCCGCCCCTGCCCCTGACTCTTGCTCCCATGCGTGAAATTTCACGGGTGCCACGGCGCGCTCTCTTCTGCCATCTCGATAAATACTACCAATAGCTACCTATCTTGCGTGGCTCTCGAGCAGACGTTGTCCGTCAGGTAACATTCCAATCGACAGAAAACCACATAACAAGCGCCATGGAACAATCACAGGGGCTTCTTCGCCTGAGCAAAGACCTCCGCGGAATCATCTACCGACTCGCGCTGGTTGACAAGCGGCCCCTATGGGCCAGGAGACACACCGCCTCGTGCCCGTTGAGTCCCCGCGACACCACAACATGGGAGAACCCGCCGTGGGCCGTGTGGCGGTTCCCCGGCCAGAGCCGCCCGACCGCGTTCGACTGCTGCCAGTGCGTGGTGCGCACCGGCCTGGGCCTCCTCCTGGCGTGCCGCCAGGTGCACGCCGAGGCCGCACCGATCTTCTGGGCCGAGAACGTGCACTGCTTCGCCGACATGCCGCAGTTCCTCGCCGACGTCGGCGGCAGCATGCGGGCCGAGTCGCGCGCCCTGCTGCGGCACGTGAGCGTCGCCATCTTTGACGACAACAAGTCCCGCTCCGCGAGGCACAAGCTCGACGTCTGGCCCGTCCTGTCGAGGTGCCGCGCGCTCGAGACGCTCGAGCTCGACCTGGAGCAGGCCCGCGGCGGCGTCAACGTCACGCCCGCCAAGCTGGTCAGCGACATCCTCGAGACCACCGCACCGCGCGGGGCCTGGACGGCCGCAAGCCGGGCAGGGCCAAGCTGCCAAACTTTCGGCGCCTGAGCATCGCAAAGGTCCTCCAGTACCACGTCGCGGCGGCAGACTACGGCGAGAGTGGCGACCTGGAGCTCATCCACGTCAAGTACTCGCGGCCGCTGGACCTGGACGCAGCCCGGGATCGGGACTCGACGGTGCGCGCCCTCAGGGTGTTCGAGGAGCGGTTCCTGCCCGAGGCCCAGGCCGCCATCGCCAGCCAGGTCTTTGACCAGTCCCGCCAGACGTGGAAGGGGCCCACGCCCGTGTGCTTCCTCGGCCAGCCCCTAAACGACCTGCGGTATGAGGTGCGGGTGCGGCTCCGGCGGGGCCCGGCCGAGACGACCGAGGTCCAGTTCTTTGGGACGCCGCTCAGTGCGCAGACGGTCGGAGAGCACGAGGAAGACAGGGCGAGGGAGGCGGCGTACAGGAAGGCCCATGGGCTCCTCACGGCGGAGGAGGAGCGGACCAAGAGGGAGGCGGAGAAGGAGGAGAGGAGACGCAAGAGGGCCGAGCTGGAGCGGCAGATGGAGGAGGCGAAAGAGCTTCGGAAGATGGAGAGAAAGCGGGTAATGCCGGCACAGGGAGGGCAAAGTGGCGGCGACTAGCAGATGCAGACTCGCTTGCTTTGGACTTTTGTGTTTATTTTTATTTCTGCCATCTTTTAATCCGGCTGTCATTGCTACCAGCCCGTTGCCAAACTAACATCGTTGGGAACGGCGACGGAATTGTCGATGAAGCCATGGCTTCAGCCGGCTGAACGGTTCTCCCTTGACCAGGCAAGTAACACCCCAAAAAGGGACATGTCAGTCAGAAGCCCAACACGAGCGAGGGATGGCTCAGCCGGTGTACTGGGAAGTGGCTAATGGCTGACGCTAAGCTGTACTCTAGCATCCCGACGATGGCCAACGTCGTCGGGTGCGGTAGCCCGCGACTTCTTATGTGACTCATGTAGGCAACCGTTGGCCCCTTTTTTTTCTCCCGCGATTCCAACGCCGTCGCGGGCTGTGGCGTCTACTCAGCGCCCAATCCCGAGGCGGTGGGAGCGGGACGCTAAGAGCCCGGGCGCTGGCGCCAGTACCATGACGGCTCGTATCGAGGTCAGCCGCGGGAATGCAGACAAACCGTGGCTCGGGACTTCGCCTTGATCGCTAGCGTGTCGCACGACGGGGGCTGCTGCCGACCAACACACCATACCGCAAGCCCCTCGGGAGAGCTGAGGAGATGGAGAGCCGGGCGCGAACACGAGGGCCCAGGACTTGGCCATAAATACACGCACCCACAACTCGCCCCGGTTGACCACGACTCGACTGACCACGACTCGACATTGGCAAGATCCTGCCGGGTATTCTTGCCACGTCTGTCCTTTTTGGTCGCTCTTTAATAGGGTCTGTGGCCATCGTTCGCTCGTTCAGACACATTCTTTTCACCGTCGAGGCCTTGCTGCCGCTGCCCCCTACTGTCCGTTGTTAAAATGCGCGCCAGCCTTTTCGTCGTCTCGGCCGCGCTCCTGGCCCTCCCTGGCCTCGCGTATAGGGCTCGGGTGAGTCAGGAGGGCAATTGCGGCGGTAGGAGAGGGCCGACCTGCCTCGGGTCCAAGTTTGGAGACTGCTGCTCGCAGTACGGCTGGTGCGGGAGCGTAAGTATCGAGCCATGAGCAACACCCGTCTGGGTGCTACGCCGAGCAGCTTCTAACGTGCGAGTAGACGAGCGCGTACTGCGATGCTGGCTGTCAACCGGGGTTTGGCAAGTGTAATAGCAAGGGCCAGAGTTCGTCGTCGTCGGCAAGATCTTCCAGCAGCACCACCACCACCACCAAGGCAACCACCAAGACGGCCACGGCAACCACAACCACATCGCGCAGCACTAATACCAATGACCTGCCCATCGCTGAGACCGGTAGCAACACGGGAACAAAGACTGCCACCTCCTCCACCACAAGCGCCTCGGCCACCGCCACGTTCGCGTCGCTGCTGGACTGCCTGACTGCCAAGAAGGTGCAGTTCAGCTCGCCCAGCTCGCCCAGCTACGCACAGCTCTCCAAACCATACAACCTGCGGCTGCCCTGGAAGCCCCTCGTCGTCGCGCTCGGCAGCACCGTCCAAAATGTGCAAGACGCCGTCGTCTGCGCCGCCCTCTTCAAGGTCAAGGTGCAGGCCCGCAGCGGCGGCCACTCGTACGCGGCGTTTGCGCTCGGCGGTAGGGACGGCTCGCTGGTCGTCGACCTGGCGGGCCTCTAGGCCATTAGCGTCGACGCCGCGTCCGGCGTCGCCACCGTCGGCGGCGGCGTCCGCCTTGGCAACCTCGCGTCGGCGCTGTACGCTCAGGGGCAGCGTGCCCTGTCGCACGGCACGTGCCCCGGCGTCGGCATCGGCGGCCACTTCACGCACGGCGGCTTCGGCTACAGCTCGCGCGCCTGGGGCCTCGCGCTCGACTCCATCGTGGCGCTCGACGTCGTCCTGGCCAACGGCACCGCGGGCAGGGCCAGCGCGGCGGCCAACGCGGCCTGTTCTACGCGCTGCGCGGCGCGGCCGAGTCGTTCGGCATCGTCACGACTTTTTACCTCAAGACACAGGTCGCGCCGGAGTCGGTCATCAACTGGTCCGTCCAGCTCCCCGACATGTTTTCGTCGGCGGACCGCGGGGCGCGCGCGCTCCTGCACGTCCAGGACTTTGCGCGCAACGCGTCTGTGGTCGACCGCAACCTCGGGCTTGGCATCTATATGGACGGCGAGACTTTCAGCATCAGCGGCACGTACTTTGGCCCGCGGAGCCGCTTCGAGGGCATCATCAAGCCCGAGCTGCTGCGCGGCCTGGGCGCGTCACCGTCGGGGCAGAGCACGCAGACCGTCGACTGGATCACGAGCCTGACCATGCTGGACGGCGGGGGTCGCTGGCGCAGCCGACCGAGGCGGGCGCGTACGACGAGCACGACACCTTCCTGGCCAAGTCGCTGACTGTGCCCGAGGCGTCGCCGCTTACGCCCGCGGCGGCGAAGGCCTACTTCCAGCGCGTCATCTCGAGCTCCGCCCCGGTCGGGCAGGCAGGCGGTAGCTGGTTTACCATCGTGAACTTGTACGGAGGGCCCGACTCGCAGATCAACGCGGTGCCCGCCTCGGCCAGTGCGTACTCGCACCACTCGACGCTGTGGGTCTTCCAGAACTACGGTTCCACGGGCAGCGCGGGAGGGCCAGCTTCCCGGCGGCCATCGGCACGTTCCTCCAGGGGCTGGGCGACGCCATCAAGTCGGCCATGCCCGGCGCCGAGTTTGCGGCTTACAGCAACTACGTCGACCCTACGCTGTCTGCAGCCGAGGCACACGACCAGTACTATGGCGCCTCGACGTATGCGAGGCTGCTTAGCCTCAAGGGAGCCTTCGATCCGCAGAGCGTGTTTTGGAATCCGCAGGCGATTGGCGCCTAGGAAACTGTTCCTGATATTTTGTAATAAACATTTTGTTGTGCTGCGCGAAGCAGGCGTAAACAAAATGCCACGATGCAGATGCCGATTAATGCAAATTATAGCTCCCGTCGCCTTCCATTCCTTCTGCCCGCTAACTCAGCGTGAACTCGACGGTTGTGTCGCTGCCCAGCCTCCCAACCACCCTGCCCTTGGACCCAGGCGGCAGAAGGACACAGCCGTTCAAGGACCCCGGCGTGATGACGGTGCCGGCCTTGAGCGGCATGTCGGGGTGCTGTGCGCGGGCGTAGGCCACGACCGAGGTCAGCACGGCGCCGAAGCCCGGCTTCGCAGGCCTCTTGTCGAGCACACACCCGTCGAGCTTGAACGAAACCTCGAGGCCCTCCACGTCTCTTCCCCGGGAGAATTCCCCGCCGAACACGTAGCCGAGGGCCGAGAGGCTGTCGGCCAGCCCGCGGCGGGGGCAGGCTTGTCCGCCGTCGATGGCTCGCCCAAACGCGTGCCGACGATCTCGATTCCCACAAAGTACGACTCGACAGCATCCGCCACGGCCGCCTCGTCGATGCTCTCGCCGGCGGGGATGTCCCGGCCCAGCTTGACGCCGACCTCGAACTCGAGCCCCTTGACTGCGTAGGCGGTGGTCGAGAAGCGAAAGTCCGGGCTGGAGCCGACGCGAGACCGCCAGATCGGGGCGATGATGCCGGTGCCGTCGGGCTGCATCAGTGATGTTTTGTACAGCCCGACCTCCTCGCCCAGGGCTTTCTGTTGCGCGAGCATGACGCGGTAGGCCCCGGCGCGGTCCAGGCCGGCCAGGGCCGCGGGGTCGATCTTGGAGTGGCCGCCGGCGCGCTGGGCCTGGACGAGCAGGCGCACCGCTTCGTCTTCGTTTGCGTGTACCATGTTGTGTTGTCTTTGCCCCGTTTCTGTGTATGCAGGTACTTCCAGCGCGTTATCCCGATAGACGAGAGTTCGGAAGTTGAGTCAGGGTCCTACAACTCAAGGCATTACTCATACATGCCTGATGACAGCGCCAGACGCTGACTGTTTAAATACCGCAGTCACCGCGTCGAACCCCCCACCTCGGCTTTCCCGCCGGCGGCTGGGCTCCATGTTGGCCGGTCCGCCGGCTGTGGAATTCCCCGTTGAGCTCGACCCGAGAGGGTGGCCAGACTTCCGGCCCCGGCACGGCGCTGGACCCCAAAGAAATCCCACCACTCACACGTCGCGCTCTCCGGGCGGCGGCACTGCCCGCACCCCACCAGCAGCCGCTCTCGTCTGTGCAAGCTGTGTTGCGCTGCCAGACCCGATTCGCTTGTCGCGGGCGCGCAGCTGGGCGGGCACCGAGGCACAAGAGTGGGCTGGCCTCGGGAGACAAGACCCCTGCGTCGGCCACGGCAGATAGCGATGCTTTGGGGCTGAGAGCGTCGGTGGTCCTGGGCTGATTGCCACTGGGCCTCCCCAAATGAGGATGGCCGGGCATTGCGCGACACTGCTCGGCGCGCGTAGCTCTACATATGTTCGTCTGCCTCTGCATTGGCTGGTCGTTTCAGCTGGCCTGCGCAAACGCCAAAATCCCATGCCTGGACAGACAGAGCCTTGCTGCGCACCCATCAACCCCACCTGGCCAAGCCGATAATATGCAATTCAACCCTGGGTGCCTGGCAGGTTCACTGCCGAGAAAAAAAAGATGCACATAAGCTTATTCCTGGCCCTCGCCGCCCGGGGTTCGCATCCTCCAGGTAAATTGCGCGATACCACAACCAACAGCACCGCCGGACCACCCACCTTCACGGCGCTACACCTGCATGGGTTTGACGATCTACGGCCCAGGGATGGCCTCATTGGCGGCACACATCCCCTGCGCCAGTAAGGGAGGCGCGAGCCAAGAAGCTGTTGGTCCTGAATGCCACTTCCCTCCCGCCTCAGCGCCGGCTGGCCTTGAATGGACATCGGGTCCTACAAGAGCACCGTGACAGCCCAACCGTTCTCCTCTGCCTCTTCTTTTCTCCCCTCCTCGACGTGGTGCAGTTCTCGTCGCGCTTTATTGCTTACATTGGATCCAACACAAACCCAACTCTCCCGCTCCTTCTCTTCCCGCATCCAGGCCAGCAGTCGACAGGATGGACGCAATGACCGCCCAAATCCCCCCGGAGCAGGCGTTGCAGGGCAAAGAGCAAATAGTCCAGCTGGTGCAGGCGGTGCCCGCGCCGCAGGCCAAGCTGCTCGGCATCTACGCAGACAAGGTCAGCCACAACGGCATCAACCTGCTGGTGCGCGAGACCAGGAAGAGCAAGCGGTACGAGGTCATGGAGGCCGGGACCAAGCGCAAGCTGCTGCAGATCAAGACCAACTTCTTCACCATGCACATGCGCAAGGAGGCGTTCGACATCCAGGACAAGGACCAGCCGCGCCACCTGTTCGACATGGTCTACGACTACTCCAACGTCAAGCGCGGGGACCTGCTCACCTCGTTTTCCATCCACTACCCGAAGGCGAAGAAGAAGGACCAGAAGAAGGACGTGTTTGAGGATGGGGAGGCAGAGGACCAAGACCCCGACAGTGGGGAGAAGATCGTCGAGATCAAGGGCAATTTCAAGCGCAAGTTTCCCCATCCATGCTACCACTTTCAGCATCGCCTTTTCCGTTTGCTAACAAGTTTCCCACAAGACCAGTCGTCGGCTCCAAGTCAACCGTCACGTTCAAAAACCCCCTGATGGACGGGCGGGAGGAGTGTCTCGAGATGGGTGGCAATCTGGGTGCTTTCAAGGGCGAAGTGACGGACACCACGGCCGACAACAAAGTAGTCGCCCGCTTCGACCGCAACTATGGTGCTCGGGACTTCTTCTTGGCCAAGCAGACGTACACGGTGTCGGTCGAGCCCGGCGTGGACTGGTCCTTGATTGCGCTGCTGTGCATTGCGATGGACCACCGGAGCGACGCTTGGTGGGGGAAATAGGGAACACCGGTAGAGCTAATCAATCGTTGCCTTTCCTCGTAAAATAAAGTACGGATCTAGGTCGGTGTCTTTCGCGCTGGAGAGAGAATTCTGCGACAAGTCAATGCGAGGATGGGGGCCAAAAAAAAAAAAAAAAAGGTGGTATCGACGCAAAAGTCAATGTTGGAATGCTTGCGTCGGGAATTGAACCCGAATCTGCTGCTTGGAAGGCAGCAATGCTAACCATTACACCACGCAAGCTGTGATGGGTGGTGACAGGACTCATTGGCGAGCCTATCAGGTGGGGACGCCAGATGACACCAACCTTGATCGTGGGTAACTCCTGAACGACGGGCAGGACGCAGCGACTGAGTCGGGCAGCACTTGGTGGACATGGAGACAATACGGTGGGCGGATGACACCAACCCTGGCCCCGTACTCGAGCCAACAGGGTTTTCTGATGTCGCGTCGCGCACGTCGAAAAAAAAAAAAAAAAAAAGAAGAAACAGACCAAGATCATCCCTTTTCGGTCTGCCGAGCGCGGTGGCCAACCCTGCCAGCGTGGTGCAGCCCGTCACACTGCAGAAAACACGGAGTCGCACCGAAATCGGGCAATCTGCGCTGCATGTGGAATGCGTCGAATACGAGGCGACGTCGACGATAGGCTGGTCTGGTGGCAGAGCCTTGGGGGATGGAGAACGACAAACAAAGCACCAAGAAGCCGAATTGTTGCTCCCAGACAACCGTCGAACTTGGCCTTTCGGAGTGCCCTCCGTCAGCGCTGGCGTTCGGGCCGTCAATCAGCACCCATCAGCTGGGCACATCTATCCAGCCAGGTATTGGGCGCCAGCCGCTGGCGGCGGGACTAAAGGGTGCACGTAAGCCAGCAGAGCCGATAGCCTATGCACGGGAACCGACTGCCTCGCCCTGCAGCAGCTGCCGGCCCAGCACGGATTTTAGAGGGGTGGGCCCCCCGGGCGTTTCGCTCCGCAGCTGGGTGCGGCCTGGATAGCGAGAGGCGACGCCGGGAAACGACGGCTTGTATCGCCAGATTCCTGAACCGTCCAATGTTTTGTTCGTTTGGCATCCCAGCCTTATTGGGCCCGAGCTAGCGCCGGAAATGCCCGACCATACGAGCGGTGCTGCCAAGTGCGCTTTTGGAGCGTTACAGGCGGCCGCGATGATGCAAAAAGTACGCAGAGCTGGCGCATGATCTGGTCGTGTATGCATCTCGGTCTTGCCGGGCAGGTAGGCAGGCAGCAGGCAGGGAAGGACAAGGCGATCGCGAGGGGGTTTGACGGGTATATAGTCGGAGCCAACGTCCCTCATCGCTCGTGCTGGAGCTCTCAACCCAATCTAGAGGAAGCAACATTCCCACCAAGCTCATCACCAGTCCGCCAGGCCCAGTCTCGTTCAAGATACTTGCGTCACAAGACCCAGTTCTTGCCCTTCAAACATCCATCTCACTCCAGCCTCCAACATGAAGTCTTTCTTCGCCGCAGCTGTCGCTCTCCTGCCTCTGGTGGCCGCGGCCCCGACGGCGGACGCGGGCGTGGAGAGGAGGAACCCAGGCAACGTATGGCCCTGTCCCTCCTCCTAAGCACCGAGCCGGGTCTGACGTTAGCGAGGCATCACAGATCTTCCTCTGCACTGACAGCAACTGGGGAAACGCGTGCGACAACCTCTTTGTTGGCATCGGAAGCGACTGGCGAGCAAATTGCAAGCGCCTCCCCGAGCCCTGGTTCAAGAGCGTCGGGTCCGCGGGGCCGGACCGGGGCGCGCTCTGCCGTCTCTTTGAGTAAGTCGTGCTGGCGGGGGTTTTGGTGGCGTGACTACCTACCTAGGTAGGTACCTACTTGGCTGACACGGAGACGCAACAACGACAGCGGTGCGCACAGTGACTGCACTGGCAGCGGGCTGGCGATCCTCGAGTCGCCCGGCAACTCGAACCTCTATGCTGGCAGCGACGCCGGGCACAAGGCCGAGTACATCTCGTGCGTCACCTGCACCAACTGCCAGGGATAGGCGCTGTTGGAGTACCAGCGGCGGAGCGGAGCATGTGCCTAAAATGTGTGCCGTTTTCTGTTCGGAGACTACCGGGTTAATGAACAGGCGTGGGAGTCATCGATCGATCGATTGCGGCGTTGGTGGACGGGTGTACGGGCGTACGGGCTAGTCCTGCTGTGATGGCCGCCGATCTAATAGAAGTAGAGAAAGGAGAACACAAAAACTAATGAGTGACGATTAGCAAAAAGCCTTCCTCGGCGCTGTGTCCCCGCGTGTAGAACTCCTAAAACAAACGACGTGGATAGGATTGTGACTGTTGGTTGTGTCGGCGCGCAGAGGTCGAAGACCGCTCTAGCCGAGGGTCATGGTTGCGCCAGCGAGAACATCATGTAACCCGGAAAGCCTCTCGCCGAACTGGCGGCCGGCGCAAACGATTGGGATCAAAAGGCTGGCTTTCCAATGACAGGAGATTTTTATTGCTATTTTTCATCCTAGCTGGACAACGCCACGTTGGCGGCAACACCCATCCGATCCATCAAATGGACCCTCCCTGGCTTACACGTCGCATGTGGCCGTTCTATGACGTCACTGTGGACAGGTGCTGGGATGCGAGCCAAGCCAAGAAATCTCTAGCTCGAAGCTCCGGCGGAAGTGTCCACGCGCTAGAGACGGTCGACATTCCAGTCTCTCCCGGTCGGCCCTCCAAATCCCCGAATAACCCATCTCCACGGCCAGTGTGATGCAGTCGACACCTCGCGCGCGATGAACAATGTTTTGCTGCGGCTCGGGCTCCCCGCTCGACTTCCCCGCCTGCCTCGACCGACGACTGCCCGCCGTCGCGCAGTGATGCCCTTGCCCAGGTCTCTGTCGGCTGTGCCACCACCGAGGCTCAGCTCCCTCTGTCCTTGCACAACAGCAGACGTGTCGATCCTTCACACCGGCCGCCCGACACTGCAGGCGATCTGCGGGCGCAGACGATGACGGCAGCGACGACGTATTCGCCGCGCGCGCACGAGACCTGAACCAGAAGGGCCTGGACGAACAGGAGAAGGAGGTCAGGCTCCGCCAGCACCAGGTCAAGCGGCCGTGGCACCGCGAAAGGCAGACGAGCCACCTGTGAAGGAGAAGGGCGACAACGGAGAGACAGAGGAGCTGTCCAAGGGTGGGTGAATACGCACGCGCGCCATCCAGCTCACGCCCATCCCCCACTGCCTAGGTACTGCTGGGCTAACCGACTGTCTCCCCCAACTATCCAGGCAAGCTCCTCACTACGCCTACGAGGCTCCTCAAGCTCATTATTCCGCTTCCCGTGTCGGCCGAAAAGGACAAGGACAACAACAGCACGAGTCACGATTTTGGCCGGTCCATCTCGAGCAACGACGCGATCCAGCCTCTCGCCCTCCTGATCCATCCCCAGCAGCCCCTCTCGTACGTCGGGCGTCTCATCCAGGCTGAGCTGCCTCCCGTGGTCGAGGACCGCAGGGAGAAGATCCCCAACGTGTACTTCCGGGCCGAGGATGCGGCCGCCGAGGGCAGCAAAGAAAACAAGGCGACAAAGAAAAAGACAGACAAGAACAGCCCACACAACCCCGGCAGCACCCATGTGGCGTCTTACTCGGGGCTCGGGCACGAGGCGTCGGCGCGGGCGGACGAGGAGAAGTGGTGGGTGCGGTGGAGCAGCAGCACCGAGGTGGGCGACTTCATCCGCGACGCGGCCAGGGGCCGAGAGTTCGTCATCGAGGTGGAAGGGTACGGGCTCGAGATGCGGGTCGGGGTGCCGTCGTTCAACGACCGGACGCACTACCTGCGCACGCGGCTGCGGCGCATGTCGCGCTCCATCGATCGCCTGGTCGACATCAAGCGCGAGTGCGACGAGCTGGCCCACCGGTCCGCGCACCGCCTTGCCCAGGGCGGCTTCGGCCTGCTGGCCGCCTGGTGGGGCGTCGTCTACTACGTCACCTTCCACACCGAGGCCGGCTGGGATCTGGTCGAGCCCGTGACGTACCTGGCTGGCCTGGCCACCATCATGGCGGGCTACCTCTGGTTCCTGTTTATCAGCCGCGACCTGAGCTACAAGGCCGCCATGAACGTCACCGTCAGCCGCCGCCGCACGGCCCTGTACGAGGGCCGCGGGTTCGACGTGGCGCGCTGGGAGCAGCTCGTGCGCGAGGCCAACGCCCTGCGCGCCGAGGTCAAGCAGGTCGCGCAGGAGTACGACGTGGACTGGGACGAGGCGGCCGACTTGGGCAGTGAGGACGTCAAGGACGTGCTAGCGGCCGAGCGGCAGAAGCGCAAGCTGCGGACGGGCGCCGCCGACGAGGGCGACGAGGAAGGCGGCGACGACAAAAAGGAGGGCGAGGGCGGCGGGTCGAAGGCTGCGGACGGCGCCAAGGAGACTGAGGGCGCCAAGGCGGAGCAGCAGCAGGAGAAGCAGGGCGGCGAGCAGAAGAGGGAAGGCTAGCAGGGTGGCCAGGCAGAAGAGCCACGAGAAGGCGCGGTAGCCCTGCATGTTGAGGTAGACGACCAGGCTGTCGGTCATGGAGAGGGAGTCCAGGGCGTAGAGCACGGGGTCCGAGGTCAGCTCGTCCCAGCGGCGGCTCCGTCGGCTGCGGCTGCCAGCGCCCCAGACCCAAAGGCCGGGTTCCGTCGGAGATTTGTTGCCCGAGGCGTGGCTTCTGGCTGTTGGCATAGCTGCAGTTTGGTGGTAGTAGCGAATATGGGAGAAGGGGCGTCAGAATGGGCATCATATTGCATCTCAAGGCGTAGAAGTTTAGACTACAAGACTGCGAGCATTTAGCCTTATTTAGCTATGGTTTTTCCTCCGTCATTCTACTTCCAAGATTTGACTCTCGTCTTCCCCTGATTTCTCCGTCTTTCCAATCTCCAGTTTCCATGGTGCTGCGAGGCCCCGCTCCAAGCTCCACGGGACCCATCAAGGCTGTTCCAGGCCTGTCTTCCAGGGAAGGAAGGCGACAGAAGCTCGCCTCGGTGCCCTCGAGAGATTGTCCATGTGCGTCAGAGCACGCAAACCCGCACACGAGCTTGAAATTGTGGAAGACCTGGGTGTCCAAACCTGGGCGGGTGATCGGTCTTTTATTTGTGTTTCCCCAGGCGTTGGGCCTGCTTTGGTCAACCAGGGGCCATCCAGATCGGCGAACCAGTCCGCAGCCTGTGCGTCATTTGCCCCAGCGATGGTTAGCGGTTCATATTGGGTGGGCGGCTCGGTCAGCGATTGGTCCCCGTCCAATGACACGACGGCACGCCCAGCTGTCTCGCCGGAGCGCCCTAGCCGCGGTCCTGCCCAATCAGGGGAACTTGACACATCGGTGTCCAGACAAAGAGCACCAGACATTTGACCGACCTGCGACGGGCGCTGCAAAACCGGTGACAAGTCCAATGGCTGTGATCCAGCCCGATGCCCCGTGCACCTCTGCGCCCGGCACTAGGCCCCCACCAGGCCATCAGCCCTACGCCGCGGTGGGCGAATCGCCCGCTCGGGTTTGACGATGATGGATCAAGTATAATCCTGTGCCTCAAGGGACGCCCAGCGGTTGCCGACACGCTGGGCCGCCATTCCCGGGGACTGCTACCCTCGAGCCATGTGCCTATGGTTTAGTCTCGTCATGATCTGCTGCTTCGGTGTGTCAGGATGCTGTTTGTTGTTGTTTTAACGATGGTCCCTGGGGCCTATTTAATAGTCACCCTCCCGGTGATCTTCCTTTTCCTCCTCGGTCATCGACGCAAGCGCCCCAAGCGCAAAATGCCTACTGTGGCCACCATCCACCCTCGGCCCGATGCGGCTCTACGCACGGTCAACAACTGACTGGTCCAGCCTCAGCCATACCATCGCGCCAAAACAACCTCTTCCATCTCGCACAGCCATCCTCTACCTAGCGACCCCCTGCCCACGCCCGTCCATGTTCTTCATTTTGAGCGGGGTTGATGCCGTTCGCTGGGTCTTGCGGCTGCTGAGTACACGCTCTGGTCTGGACAGCGCCTCGCCGCTGGTCGTCCTTGTTATCCCGGAGGATCCTGCGTCGGCACCGCTCGTCCCACAGGAGCGCCGGAAGCTCGCGGTGCAGCCAAGGAGTCCGGCCGCGCTCGTCATGCTCGAACACATCTACGTCTTCTTTGGCCTCGTCCGCGCCGGTGCTCCATGTCTCTCGGACGAGCAGCAAGCGGAGGGGCAGGCCGAACGACAGACCGAGCAGAAGACCCAGCAGCATGCCGAGTCGCCAGCCAGCCAGCCAGGCGAGCAGCAGACACAGCAGCAGCAGCAGCAGCAGCAGCAGCAAGACACACCGCAGACTACTCAGCAGGCTGGCGATCCAAACGAGGATGAGACCCAGCATCAAGGCACGCCGGAACCTCCCACTGGTGCCGGCGAGCACTCGAGCCATGAATGCCCAGGGGTAGCATCGCCGAGCGACAACGCTGGCCAACACCACGGACAGAAAAATCGCTCGGCATCGCCCACCGCTTCTCCCCAGAGCCGGCCGTCGAAACGGAGCATCGGCGACATCAGCGACTCTGAGGAGAGCGGTGACGAGAGATCCTTACGTTTTAGCTGCCCGGCTCCCAGGCCATCACAGCTGTCAAACAGGCAGGGCTTTGACTCTTACGTGCCCTGGCTAGTCAGCCTTGGTCTCGAGGCCTGGGAAGAAGGCAAGTCCGGTGAGGCAACCGGCGCCGGCGGCGGAGCGGCCACCCTGAATTGCGCACAGGGAGCGCGGGGATCGCCGTTCGAGCTTCCTCACCGGCCGCACAAGCGCCCCCGATCGTCCCGCAGCAGCAGCCCGGCCGCCGAGGAAGGGGAGAGCAGCACCACGGAAGAAGCGAACCAGCTGCTCGCCTGCCCGTTCTACAGGCACGACCCCGCCCAGCACCGCGGCTGCATGGGGGACCCGGCACTCACCGACGCCGACGCCGTCCGGTACCACGTTTTGACCAGGCATCGCAAGCCCCTGCATTGCCCGACATGCTACGTTGCGTTTGCGAGGCACGCCGACCGCGACAGACACGTCGTCTCCCGGTCGTGCAAGCCCCCGCCGGCGCCGCCCGCCGACCTGCTGGTGGGCGTCTCGGCGTCCCAGGCGGCCCAGCTGGCCGCGCGGGACGGCCGTGGGGGGAGTGGCCGGCTGGACCCGGCGGCCCGTTGGAATCAGATCTGGGACATCTTGTTTCCTGGTCAGGCCAAGCCTGTGCGGTCAGTGTTTGTGACCGAAAGGCACGAGGCGAGGGCCGTGGGACTGAGAAGATTTTGGGACAAGGAAGGGCCAGAGCTTGTAACAGGGGCATTGGAGGGAAAGGGAGCTTTACAAGAAGGAGAACGGCAGGAGGCGTTCCTGGTGCCTTTGTATGCATCCGTGCTTGACGGAATGCTGGCGTCGCTCTCGAACCAGGAAGCACAGGGAAATAGGAAATAGGACCTTGATTCAACTCGAGGCTAGCAACATTGCGAATAAATACCAGTATCCGGTCCGACAATCGCCGGCAGCCGCCGTGGACATTGAAACGGCCTAGGAGTGCAATCATTAACAGGGAGATGGGAAAAAAGGAAAAAAAAAAAAACAGCGATGCTGCGTTATTTGCGTAATAGGAAAATGTGCAAAATCCAAAATGTCCGCTTGCTTTCCTTTCGCACCAACATTGAACCAAGAAGAGCCAGAATACCCATGGCAAATCCGGCCGCAGGTGCGGTGCGGCCCCAAATCTCATGAAACAGCAGGAAACGACTCTTCGGCTCTGTCGTCTAGTGTTGGTTGCATGGCGGCGGCGAGCTTGTCCGGTGGCCTGGCGTCGTTGACGGGACTGGAGGGATCCGGAACGTCCAAATTATCGTTTCTAAGCGGAGTCGCGTTGGCCTGGTCAGGCGGAAAGTACGTGTCGGCTGCATAAGCACCTTCGGGAAACGTGATGAACGGAAGGCCGTAATTGTCCTCAAAAGCAAGGCTGGGAGAAGGGGCGTCTGCAGTGTCAAGGCCTGGGTTGGGGCTAAACGCGGGAAAGGATTCAAAATTGTATTGTTGGCTGCTGGGAGCAGCTTGGGCTGCGTGTTGGGGCTGGGGGTGATCCTGGGTGTGGGCGGGGCGGGGTTGCGATGAGGACGGCTGCTGGTAAAGGTTCCAGTCAATGATGTCTTGGGAGCTCGACCAGTTGTCACGTTGCGACTGCAGCGGCGGCAGCGGCGGGGGCTGTGATGGCACCAGCTGCGACTGTGCGTTTTGGGCCGGAGCAGCTCGGTTGGCCCCGCCGCCGCCGCCGCCGCCGAGGAAGACGGCTACTATGCCGCTGGCCAGGGCGTCGCCGCGGTCGACGATGCCGCGCTCTGCAAGGAGCTGTGGAAGGCGGCGTGAGCGCCCAGAAATCGTCATGGGGACGCCGCCGGCCTCGTGGCCGTGGCGCGCGCCAAACAAGACGTTGCGGATCTCGAGGATCAGGCCGTCGTGGTGCTCGAGGGCGACGCCGTGGGCTTCGAGGAGCCGCGGCAGCCGCCTCGTGCCGCGGTCGCTGGCCTCGAGCACCACGTCGAACGTCTCGCCCAGGAAGCTGCCCAAGAAAATCCCAGGGTGCGGTGGTTTGTCGGGTTCGGGACACGACACCCTCCACAGCCACCTCCACTTGCCGCGCTTGCTCATGCCCCGGGTGGCCGAATCGAAGCGCGACAGGGTGGCGAACTGGACGACGTCGAGGTCGTGGTACTCGCAGTCGACGGGCGTCGCCAGGCACGGCCGCTGCCGGTGCCTCAGCAGGTGCGCCTCGCGCTTCTCGTGCGTCGTGAAGTAGCGGCCGCAGACGTGGCAGCGCTGGTCCGGGTTGTGCCGCCGCTCCAGGTGCTGCCTCACGGCCCAGGGCTGCGTCATCTTGAACGTCAGGCAGTCCAGGTGCACGATGGGGTCGTATCTGTACAGCGGACACGCGAGCTCGGGCGCCCAGTCGTCGCCGCCGCCAGGCCCGCCAGGCCCGCCGCCGTCGTCGCTGCTGCTGCTCTCGCCATTGTCGGCCCGCTCCTTGCCCTTGCCCTTGCGGCCCTTGCGCTGTCGTCTGGCACTGGCGTTATTGGTGGCGACGCCCTTGGAGCTCTCGGTGGGGAACGGCTCGGCCCTTGTCTTGGGCGCCCTGGGCGATGTTCTAACCGGGCCGCCCCAGTCGGTTGGCTTCGGGGCCAGCAGCTGCAGCGCTTGGTCGAGAACCCAGGCGTGGGCGATCAGGCTGGCGTGCGAATGGACAAAGCAGGCCAGCGCAAGGACTGCATGGAAAAAACCAACGGGGTGCTGTTAGCGGGCTGGTCCCCTGTGCATTGTGCCCTGCTAGTGGCCGTCGCGCTGTGTCGTGCATCGTGACGTCTGTCCCCAAAGCTCGATACATGTATGTTCACTATTTCAAGCTTACCTGCAAAGCAGACGCGAACCTCACTCGCCACATGGCTCAAGCCGCCGGTGGTGTCGCCAACGTCGCGCCGTCGAGCGAGCTTCTTTATGCCTTTCTTTGCAACGTGCTGCACACGCACGTTGGGTTTCGCACGCCCCTGGAACATCGGATCCATGTCTGCACCTCCCAGGGCGACCCTGTTGTGGCACTGCGTCTTGACTTTGGCGAGAGGCTTGAACGGGCGGGGCGGGTTTCTGCTGGCTGCCGTCGGACGGGATCTGCAAACCGCAAAGAAATCGATTTGATGGGATGGCGCGGGGATCCTTGCGGGCACCAGGATTTGAACAATGGAGGACAGTGAAAGGGCAACGCTGTCAAATAAGCACCATTGTTCTCCGGGGCGGGCGTCTTCGTGCATCCGTTTTGTGGTCGTACTTGTCAGAACTCCCAGTCCTCGCCGCCAGGGGATCCAGCTCTTCAGCGCTTGCGCCCCAGATGGAAGGACCGCAGTGGCAATGATGGTTTGGATCGTGGTTCGCCTCGGTTCGCCGCAACAACCGTTGGCTCGCTGGGCCGGCAAGCCATTTTGGGAAGTTTTAGAACTCGTAGGTGCCGGGCTGCTCTCCATAGCTGCCCGGGAGGAGCAATTGCACACCACGCACACACACACGCACACACACACACACACACACACACCACATGGATTCTCTATTTACCAATTTTACATAGGACAAAGTCATTGGCATATCTGTCGCCGGGACTTTGATAGAGGCGGTGGACACCTTGAAATCCAGCCGCCGATTGCCGAAAGAAGCCATGGCAGCAACAGCCGCCCACACCTGAAGCTCTTCCTCACTATCTCGTCCCGCCGATTGGTCCGACCAAACCTGTCCTTGCGGTCGCCCCAGCCTATGCCCAGCTAGACCCCAGGGCTACAAGTGTAGCTCGGCGTCAAGAATTAAGCCGGCAGCGTCGTCTTTCCCCCAAAGACCGACGTGTAATTAAGGCATCCTTTCCGAGGCCAGCTCGTGCAGCTTCTGCCTGGGCGCCTCCGCCTGCAGGCCTTGACTGCGGGGCATGACGTTTTGTTAACTGACCCCACCGTCAAGCCCCTTCGGGTTGCACCAGCCAAGAGGTGCGAACACTGACCTCCCTGGTAGGTCTGGTAGGTACCTAGTAGCCCAGCTACGAGGTCCGGAACACAGCGTCAAACTGCGCTATCGTGCGGGCCGCCGCTTGCTTGCGCACCTGGGCCGGAGGCGCCCCTTTCTTCCGCGGCAATGCAATTGCCTCGGCCTTGCTAAGATCCTCGTTCCGCTGCCACTGCTCCAAGTGCTCCTTGCGGACCTGGGCGTTTTGGCTTCGTCGTGACTCTGTGTTGCGACTATTTATTGGTTAGCCTGAGCTGCAGGAGCGAGCCGGGCGGACAGCATGGCTGTGGGCAGGTGTGGAGGAGTGAGGTACTTGCCCAACTTGGGTCTGGCTGTGGGGGCCGTGGTTCGGCATGTTCACACGTACTCGGGCTTTGCTGGAAAGACTTGTTCTGGCAAGAGATCAAGCCGGCGGTTATGGACATTTTGCTGCCAGCAGAAGCCATTTATACAGCTCAACTCGTGCTTTTCCCCTACAGCTGTTGGCACTCAGCATCGCGTCTCTCTCTAAGAGCCATGAATTTGTCGCCAACAAGCGTAGACCGTCTCCTGAGCTCACACCTGTGAACCGAGCGCCTACCGCAGCGCCGGACTACGAGCCCTCAGCGAACTGCCAAGCCCTCCCTCCCGGATACCAAAAGGTGCCCCACCCCCTCCTGCATTATGGTGCGTACCTCCCCCACCACTACATGGAATCCAGCAGACAACAATTGTTGGCCCGGTGCGAATCTCGAGCTGATAGCAGCCAAACCGGGCGTATTTGCGCAAAAAGCCGCCTAAAGGACTTGGAGCATCACACGTCACCCTCGATCCTTCCTTTTTTCCACACCTCCCCCGCAGCCCTAACTGCGGTGTATGCCGCCCAAGTCCCGTCGCCTTGATGCCGCCTATAACTGGACTCAATCGCATGACCAGCCCGGGGTTGCCGCCTCCCCTTCCGAAGCAATACTCCTTTTACTTTTCAAGAAATGGTGGCCCCTCGAGACGCGGAACCGAAGACCAAATGCAGGGCATCACCAGCGCCAAAAATCGAAGACGCCAGGGCGGACGACGAAGCCGGGATCGAAGATGACGGTGATGTCAGCGAGAGCGGCCACGAGAAGCCGCCAAGGTTGTATCTGGCCTGCCCATTCTACAAGCACGACGCCTCGCAGCACATGAGCTGCGTCCGGTTCCGGCTGAGGCGGGTACGCGACGTCAAGCAGCACCTCAACCGCTGTCACTCGCGCCAGATGCAGTGTCCCACCTGCGGTGACGAGTTCAAGGACTCGCCGGCATTGGAGAGCCACATCCGGGTAAGGAGATGCCACGAGCCGCCCGGCGGGTTCCGGATCCAGGGCGTGACGGCAAAGCAGAGCAAGCTGCTGAGCCGTCGTGTCAAGCGCAAGGCCGGAGAGGCGAGCCAGTGGTATGGTATCTGGGACATTTTGTTTCCCAGCCAGGGCCGGCCAAAGTCCCCGTATCTCACCAACGAGTTCGAGGAGGCCGTCAACACTGTACGAGACACGTGGCGGCGGCAGGGACGGGATATCGTGAACTCGGTCATGATCAAGGGCGCGGCCCACGCGACAATGGGCGGAGGGACTGCCAACAACGACAGCTGTTCTCACGCGGCAACACATGAACACGTCATGAAGATGTCTCAATACGTGCTTGATGAGCTCATCCGTCGCATCCAGCTTGATAGCCGGAGAGCTATGGAGCCACCGCTTCACTCTCAAATACTGGCGAAAGCTCGGCCTCGACCAGCGCGGAGCAGAGGCCAGGCAGCGGGGGCCAGGACTCTTCACAGAGCGTAGACGTCGAGCCCGACCAAGAGCAACTTTCGTTGGAGCCATGGATCTGGGAGAGTGAAGCCCGGGCCGATATCAGCGAGGCTAGCATTGTGAGTCGAACCATAAGCATCCCAAGCATAAGTCGCCGTGTTAACTCGAAGGCAGGGGTCATACGGCACCAGCCCCGAAACAGATTTCCAGCCGGCAACTCCGCAGCTCGGCTGGATGACAGCGGGATTCTCCGTCTCCGCCGAGAATGCGCTGTCTACGTTCCAAAACCCCGCCGGTTGCAACTTCACCCCCAGCCCGTGGTTCCCTATGCCTGGGTCCTGGATTGGAAAGCGATTCGCTACCGGTCCGGAGCTGTCCTGTGAAGGCCTGTCGATGTCTGCGTTGCCAGGATGCTCGCCCGAGGGCTCTACGGTCTGGGCGCCAACACCGGCAGCACTGGTCGAGCCGCTGATCATTACGGATAGCCTGGAATGTCCCATGCCCGAAGACGGTCTGGAGGGTGCTATAGCGGAGTACAAGAACTGGACTCTGTGATATCTGAGGCATTGAGCTAATGTTGCGGTTGTCCTCGATTTTTTTTTTCTTCTCTTTTTTGATTTTTTTTTTATCCCTGCTGATTCTTCCTTTCCGAGTTCAAAGGTTTATCTACCATTTCGTCTCAATGGCATTATCACGTATAGAATTTATTCAACAGTTGTCCCCTTTGCTAGATTTTATTGCATGTTTCTTCTGCTTTCGGACCAGTGTCACATGTCTCGATCTTTTGCAACTCTTCAAGGCCCGCCAGGCACATGACATCGCATGGCTTGCATTGACGTGCAGCGCGTGTAGGCTGTGGTGCACGTGGAAATCACGCCAGCAGGTCGCGTGGGTGCGGTTATATCCGGGCCGGCCGGTGCCGACGAAATCTGGTGCTTTATCTGTGCGGGGAGAAAATATGGCCCATGTGTTGATGGGATTTATGACGAGTGCATACCTGGAGTGCTGCACTGAAAAAGGTGTGGGGAGAGCTGGCACCCGACATATTGTGGGGAGATTTGGCAACACCAAGCAGCCTGCGCTTCCCCGCCATCGTGCATACTTGCAACAGCCAAAAAGCCATGGCCGTACGATGGCGGCAACCCCAACAATTGCCGCAGCGGGAGGACACGCGATAAAAAGACGGCGACTGGGCTTCGGTCGAGAGCATCCATTGCGGCTTGCCTGTTGATTGGCAACCGCCTGCGGCCTGCACTCCTTCTGGTGCAGTCTTTTTGCTGAGCTACGCCTCTCAGGGATACCCCGCTCGACCGAATCCGTCCCAGACCACATCGCCATGGGTGGCCCGTCCATCATCCACCTCCCCGACGGGCAGCACTTCACCGTCAAGCCCGTCTTCGCAGGGCTCTTCTTCGAGTCCCACGAGCTGAGCACGCGCCTGCACTCGTTCCCAATCGGCTGGACCGTCGTGCTGCACACCCAAGACCCCAACAGCGTCGAGTCGCGCAGGACCTCGGCCGACTCGACCGCCGACGAGGACGCCGCCCACGACGGGCAGGGCCGCGACGCCTCCCGCAAGGAGAACGGGCACGCTGGCCGCCGCCGAGCACCGCCCGCGCGCCCGCGCCTACACGCACCCGACCCTGCGCGACGACTGCCTCTTCATCAGCTCCATCAGCAACCCGAGCAGCAGTGACTTCAAGCCCGCCGCCAGCCCGACCCGCCAGATCGCCATGATGCTGTGGATCACGCTGTACTGGTACTTCCACCAGCAGCCCGCCCCCGACCCCGTCCTGCCCGCCACCGAGGCCTCGCTGCACACCCCTCCCGCCGGCCGCCCGCGCGGCGAGTGGCGCATCAACGTCCGTCGCGACGGCGTCCTGCGCGCCCGCTACCTGATCCCCAAGCTCGAGCGCATGGGCCTCATCGCCACCGAGGACTCGGCCGTCGGCACCGCCCCGCACGACGCCCACGTCGCCAACGACGCCTGGGACCAAATGTTCGTGTCGCGCCGCGCCTTCTGGCAGATCCCCGCCCGCCTCTTCCTTTTCACCCTGCAGCGCAACCCGGGCCACAGTGACTCACACCCGGGCTCGCCCGCGTCCAGCCCCCCGGGTCGCCTGCCCAGGGAAACCCGCTCATTATCGTCCCCGATACCGGCGGTCCTGATGACGAGGGCGTGCTGGGAAACGGGAGAAGCCTCGACGCGGCCGCCGCCAGTGCCGTCGTGCCGACCATCATGTCCCAGACCTCATTCCCCATCGGTCCCTTTTACAGCTCGTCCCACCTGCCGACCTACTACCCGCCCGCGCCGCCCCAGTACACGACAACAAACCACGTGCGGCACCCGGTGCGGCCCAAGCCCCCTCGCTCAGGGGAAGTCTTTTACAGCCGCTTCGTGCCGTCGGCGGGCTCCTACCTTTCGTTCCGCGTCGCCTCCCTGTCGTCGCGGCCTGTCACGTACCAGGGCGCCGTCGGGCCGTCGTCGCCGCCGCAGGGGGCAGGCGCCCACCACGGGCAGCACAAGGGCGACGGGGTTCCTCGCACCCGGACGGCGGCGATGGAGCACGCGCACCTGGGCCTGCTGTCAGACACGGAGCTGCTCAAGGCGTGGCTCTCGAAGCCGCGCGTGGCGGCCTTCTGGGGCCCGTTCGTGCCCGACTTCCTGCCGCAGGCGCTGGCGCTGCGGCACTCATTCCCCGTCATAGCAATGTGGGACGGCGTGCCGTTCGCCTACCTCGAGGTCTACTGGGTCAAGGAGGACGCCGTGGGGCAGCACCTGGGCGCCTTCGCGGGCGGCTCGGCGGCCGACTGGGATCGCGGCGTGCACGTGCTCGTGGGCGAGGAGTGGGCGCGTGGCCAGGTGCCGCTGTGGCTGTCGAGCATGGTGCACTGGATCTTTACCGCCGACTACCGCACCATGAGCGTGTGTGTCGAGCCGAGGGTCGACAACGAGAGGTGAGTCGGTCTTTTAGCGCTGCTGTGTTTCTCCGAGGTTAGGGGTTATTCGTGGCTGGACAAGTGCTGACAGAAATGCCTCTCTAGGTTTATCCAGCATCTCCAGGCCGGCGGGTTCGTCAAGGAGATGGAGCTGTCGCTGCCGCATAAGCAGGCCTGGTTTGGACGGCTGCGGAGGGAGAATTGGGAAGGCCCGGCGTTGTGATGCGACCTTTGTTGTCCAGCGCGTTCCAAGCCTAACCGTTGAAGCCGGAGAGCAGGCCGTGTTCTTCGGACAAACAGGACGAGGAATATGGGGCGCCAAAAACGCGCTTGTCGCCACGCGCACCCTGGCTCCAGGGGCGGTACGCTGCACCGTTTAGTGTTTATGTTCTAGCGGGTTTATTTTAGGCAAAACATCAGACTGTCTATTCCCTGAGCAACTGGAGCCGAATGGACGTTTACCCGCCAGCAGCGGCGCCCTCCCTCTCCAGAAACAGCAATGTTTTATTTTGGGAAGACTTTGGGTTGCCCATCCCAAACTCAAAATAGCGTCGCCCCATCGTGTTTGTTTCCAAACCCGTGCCCTGACTGCCGAAACAAGCTCGATGGCACGTGGGGAGGGTGGCCCGCCAGGGGCCAGGTGGGCAGAGAGCAGCGTGTGGAGCAAGGCACAGACAGGAACGCCAAGTCGCTTGCTGCCAAGCCTCACCATGTCGCCTTTGAGGGTTGCATCTGCCATCAGGAGAACGTTGCGAGAAGGAGGTGCTACGACAAAGTTGCTGGAGCGTGAGCACAGAGCTTCTTTTTTTTTTCTCCTTCACAAAGAGGAGGGGGAAAAAAGAAGAAGAAGAAAAAAAAGGAAAAAAAAAGAAAAAAAAAGAAAAAAAAGAAAAAAAAAAGATAAATATGTCTGCCCTCAAACGCACATATCCCACCTCTTGTAGTCTTTCTCGCCACCCACGCCTCATCCACGCACAGGTCTCCCCACCCATCAACAATCCTTCAGGACCCGAGTTTTCTGCAGCAAAGCACCCACATCCACCTCCAACATCCACGATGCAGTCCTCCGCCAGCTCCGTCCTCCGGGCCCTCATGGCCCTCCTCTTGGTCGCCCAGGCCGCCGCCGCCCCCGTGCCCGGCCGCGCGACCAAGGAGGCAGGGATGACGAGGTGCATGGCCATCGGCCCCCTGTGCGAGGGCCCGAAGCCGTCCAACAGCACAGCCCCGGCGCCGGCACCAGAAGCCTCGGCCAAGACGCGCGCGCCCCGCCCGCACCTCGCAAAGTTCCACGAGCTCCCCGCCGACCGCGAGGCCAAGCCGCCCAAGGTCGAGGCGCGGTCGCCGCAGCAGATGAGGTGCATGGCCCTCGGGCCCATGTGCGAGGGCCCGGGCTCGACGAACAATGACCCGGCGCCAAAGGACCCGGCACAAGAGCAGCAGCAGCAGCAGCAGCAGCAGGCCGCGCCGCCCACCGAGGAGGCCGCGCCCAAACCCAAGACGCGATCGTCCGAGATGCGGTGCATGGCCATCGGCCCCATCTGCGAGGGCGGCACCGCAAAGAACGGCACCGCCGCCCCGACCATGACGCCCAAGCCACCCACCACGGCCGAGGCCGAGGCAGCCACGCTTCCCGTCGCCCGTCGCCCGTGGCGTCGAGGAGGCAGAGGAGGCCGATGAGGCCGATGAGGCAGTGGAAACGCAGGAGGCTGAGGAGGCCTCTTCCTAGACCGAGCGCCGCCTTCGCTTCCTGGGGCAGCCACGGTCCGCACCGCACAAGCTGAGATGAATCGGCAAGTGGTGACGGACGAGCACCGATTTTCTTTTCTTCTTTCTTCTTTGCTTCTGCCCAATATTTGTTTTACGCATGGACGGCGTTTATTTTTTTGTTCTTCTTTTCTGGCGGCTTTTTCTGCATATTTTCGGCCCGGAGTTTAGCATTTGTGGCCATTGACATCGGCAGCCTTTCGGCGTTGTCTTTTTTTTTCTTTGGTGGGCGGTTTTCTCTGTGCCAGTGCGGTGCTTCTTAGCGGTTTTTTATGTCTCGACACCTTCTCATGTTTTGTATAACGTAGTCCATCAGTAAATCGCGCATATCACCGAATCGCGCACCCACACCCGACCTCCGGTCCATCGACGCGCATGCCAACCCAATAACGCCAGGAATCCATTCAAACTACTCGGAATTATATACATCGGACATCTTTACTTCTTCTTAACAAATGCGCGCATTATGTCCGATTTTGCCGCAAGTGCCACATCGCCGACGAATTATCGTCGCCCTCTTTTCCTAACCCCATAGTCGCGTATTTTTTGCTATAGTTATCCATTTAACTCCTGCTGGTTTAGAACATTTCGTACCTCGTTTACAGTAAATAACCCTCCTAGCTTAACACGTGTTTTTTTGGCCCTTCGGCGTTTATTTAGTACCTCGTTCGCCTTTCGTAACCTGCAGCACTCTTTTTCCAAAAGGTTAACCCAATGCATAATTGCTTTGGCCTTTTTCGTTAGCTGGTTTACAACCGCTAATATAGGTATCGGAAAGCTGCTCCGGTAATTGGAAATCCGAGTTTTAATATATTCGGATTGCGAAATTGCGTCCCTAGCTGTTTAAAGCGTTTTAAAAGTCCAAAGTTCGGCGTTGTTTAAAAGCTCCTTCGGGGGAGTTAAAATTCGTAGCTTTACATTTAGCTTTTCCAAAACTAAATCCGGATTAAAAAAAGCAAAGCCAGCTTTTCGGAAACCTTTTTAAATGTTTTTTTCGGTTATAAAATTTAAAAATGCCGTTTTAAACGCCGAAAGGAATTCGACTTTAATTACGTGGTTAACGTGCAATTTTATTAGGTTTTCGATTTGTTAACCGTACGCCTTTTTTAGCGGGCTAAAACATTTAACGTTAAGCGGTTAAAAAAAGTAAAATAAATACGAAGGCATGCAAAGCGTAATAATGTTATATTTTTAATAGTAAAGCTCGAAATCCGTCGAATGGTGGCTTTCGTAACCGTTTAGTATTAACAAACGATAAAAGCTTTTTGCGCGTAACGTAATATATTTATCGAAATGCCGAATTTATTTTAAACCGAGCTTATTTGTAATCCACCCGTTAGCGCTTATTACAATAACCTAGTTGCGTAAAAAGTCGGTTTTCGAATACCAATTGGCCAAATAGTACTGCCTTTTAACGATAATAAAAAAAAAACCGCTTAACCGCAATAATTAACCTTTTAAATAACTATAGCCCATTCCTGGTTGCTAAGCTAAACCAATTTTGCTTTATTACGGCCTTTTAACGTTGTAATAATTATAACGGTAGCGATTATGCTTATAAAAAAGCCGGTTTCGTCGAAATTATAAATATCGTTATTTTAAATGCCATATTTAGCTATAATATTTTATATAAAGTTAAATTACGCAAATACGAGTTTGGGATTTTCGCATTTGGCCTTTTCGTAATCGTATTTTCGAATTTAACGCGTACCGAGCTTTGCGCGGCGTTTAATAAACTTTTCGACCTAGCATTTGCCGACGATGCCCGCGTTACGTTCGGCGAGCAATCGGTTAGCCATATTTTTAACACCAAAAGGCCGGGGAGGAAATGCGCGAAAGTCCAGCTCGAGTATATATTTAATAAGCGCCTCCTTTTCGGATTCCGTTAATTTCCGTAATTTGGGCATACTGTCACGTCGAGCAAATCGGCCGGCGCGTCGGTCGCGCATGGTGGATTTAGGAATATCGTAGATTTTAGCTGCCGAACGCAAACTCAATCCACGAGTAGATTGGATTGCCTGCATGGCAAGAACAATCCTAGCTTTTTTCGATGTCGATGCCATTTGTGGTTGTTGAGAAATTGAAATTGGAATTGGGAAACGCGTATCGCGATGGAAAATGCGCGACTCGGTGATATGCGCGACTCGCTGATGGACCACGTTACCCCTTTTTGTATTATTTTTATCATGTAGCATGTATTAGTAAGTAGTGTCACAACGCCGAAGAATTGGATCCTACCACCTTACATACTTCAGCCCTCAAACCCCCATTCGGTGGACCTGTTGTCTGCGAAAAGGTGCAATCCCAGTATGATTATTATAAGTAACTTATATGAATAAACTGTTGCCCCAATCCCCTGAACGAACAAAATGTACCAAGCTCCAAGCCTCGTTAGGATTGCACGCGTATTACCCATCCGATTTCGTATCCCAAAAACGCCAGCAAAACAAACCAACACGAGACGTCCATGGAAGGACAGAAAATGCCAACACCGGTTTAAGCGAAGAAAACAACAGCCATGGGCGCAAGAGCGGCGACCAGAGAGCCCATGTTGGCAGCGAAGGCGCGGGCGCCGGCCGTGTAGACGGGCATGGGGGCGGCCGCGGTCTTCTCGGGAACCGCGGCGGCGGTGTGCTCGGGGGCGACGGGCTGAGCCTGGGGCTTGTAAACGACGCCGCCGTCGCAGTCGGTGCAGGGAGCCTTCACCCAGCACTCGTCAACGCACTTGGGGGCGGACTCGGGGCGGCAGACGGGCTTGTTGACGCAGGCGTCGCCGGCGCACTTGATGGGCCTCCAGGCCTCCTCATCGGGCTTGCAAACCTCGCACACGCGCTCGTAGTAGACCTCGGTCTCGCAGGCACCGGGCAGGCAGGCAACGGGCACCATGATGTTGACGCTGACGTTGGCATTGTTGACGTTGTTGTTGGTGTTGTTAATGTTGTTGATATTGTTGATGGTGGTGCCGCTGCCGGTGGGCGTAGGGGGAGCGACGGTGGTGGTGGTGTCGTCGGCAGGGGCGAAGACGTAGACGGTCAGGAGCACGCCCTGGGGCGGGGCCTGGCGGGCCTGGAGGTAGCGCTTGCTGAGCAGGAGGCGACCACCGCAAGACTGTTCAGGCTTGCCAGGGCAGGGGATGTCGCACGACGCGTTGTCAACGGTGCTCAGCGAGGTGGCCTCGCCGTTGCCGCAGTAGCAGTCACTATTCGAAAGTGCGTCAGTCAACGGTCTCCTTGATGAAAGTGGGAATAAGGGGTAAGCAGGGCCACATACGCTCCAGAGGTGCCCGATAGAGTCTTGTTCTGGCTCTGGCAGATGCCAGCGCAAACGTCGAGGCTGTTGTCGGCACGGGTAGCAGCAAGGACGAAAGGCGAGGTGCCCGCCGAAGGTGGCGGCGAGCTGGCACATCCGGCGTACTTGTAGTCGCCAATGCGGACCGGGCCGGGGAGGGCAGCATCGCCGGTGGGGACAGGGCCAGGGGTGGTGGTCGGGCTCGAGGTGTTGTTGCCGCCAGTGGGGGCGCCAGTCGGCTCCTCAGTGGGTACAGGGCCGTCGGTACCAGTGGGGACGGGCTCGTCGGTACCAGTCGGGACGGGCTCGTCGGTGCCAGACGGGACGGGCTCGTCAGTGCCAGACGGGACAGGGTCGGTGGTGGTGCTGGGTGGCTCGACCGGGTTCACGAGGTAAACCTGAACCCGCGTGAGCAGGAAGTCGTTGGCCACGGGGTCTGTGCCCTCGGTCGGGGGCGTAGCGGACGGGTTGCCCGGGGTCTGCGCGTCGTCGCAAACCTGCCTGACGTGGACGATGAGCTTTTGGGACTGCTCATCGAAGTTCTCGGGAACCAAGAGCTCCAGGCCAACACCACCGACGCCGTACCCCGTGTCGTACTGCGTGGGCTCGGTGACTTTGCGAGGAGGAAGCCCCTTGCCAAACCACAGGTTCCGGGGAATGCGGCCTGGGTGGTTGTGCCCGGCTGCTTGACGTTCTCGTCGCCCCATGTGGCCAGAACCCACATGCCGCAGCCCAACGTGGTGGTGTCATCGGCAGTCACGGTGCCACTGAGGTAGTGCGAGTCCACATCCGAGGCCAGGAACTCCACCTTGATGCCAAAGGCAGCACCAACGGTCGCGCCCGTCGGCCATGCGACCGGGATATCCACCTCCAGGTACCGTTGCTGCGTTGCGTCCGGCCCACCATCGACCAAGGTGGTGGTCTTGTCCCTGCTGTCCATGACGCTGTTGGTGGGGTAAAGCAGCTGGCGTCAGTCATAGGCCATCAAGCCTCGGGAACCGGGCTCAGGGTACTCACTAGACTTTTCCGTCGACGCCTCGGTTGTCGTCGGCCCTGATGACTTTGCCGGCGCCGGGCAGGGCCGCAGGTTCCAGCTTATAGACAGGGGCCAGTGAAAAGTCGGCATCGGCCGTGTTGAACCCAACAGCAGCCGAGACAAGCGAGGCCAGAGAGGCCAGGGCCAGCCCGTACGTTCCGAGAGAGGACCGCATCGTAACCAGTGGCAGATCTGCGTTCAAGAGGGCAAGGCTGGATACCAGGGTATATGAGGTTGAGGGAAGCTTGAAGGGCAAGTTTGAGAGAGCGACAGGGGTAATGAGTGACTGAGGGGGCTAAAGAGTGACTGAGAAGAAAGCTCTCTTGATTGCTGGGAAGCCTGGGGAGAAGGGGAAAGTTGAAGAGTTGATGGGGGACGACGGCGCGACTTATATACACGGGATGGACGCCAGTGTCAGGGGCCGGATGGAGCAGCGATCACCATCGTGTCACTGGGAGCGCTGCGTCTCTGCATCCGTCCGCCATGCCGCCCGCGCAAGCAGGCTTTCGGCAATGGGCCAACTCTGTTTGGCCTGTTGTTTGTTTTCGCCCTTGTGGCGGCGCGGAATGCTGCCTCGCCTCCGAGTCGGGGACTGGATTCGGTCGAGCCACGGCCGCGGTGTCTCACCTTGGGAATCACGCCAATAGCGGCTGAGGAGTCTTGATCGTCTATGCCAGCGCTCATCTCTCTGCTACCTTCGGAAATCTCGCTTGTTTCACTCGTCGCTGACAACACATGCCAAAGGCACGCATTCGGGACCAGAGTAATCTGGCCCACCGAGTCTTTGACGTCCTGTTGATCTCAGAAGCCGTGTTGGATTTTGACTAGTGTCTTTCTGCTGCAATGGTCCATGGTCTTGCCGATCTCCCTCCTGTCCAGTCTTATTTACCGCGAATTCCAAAGAGAGCGCCAGTGAGCCCAGGGCGGATGCATACACCGATCGATCCCTTGGGGCACCCGTGCCTCGAACCCGCCTGGGGAGTGCCGTCCTCCTCCCTCGTGCACCCCACATTCTTCTCCCTCACTTCATGTTTTGCAGCAGGTAGCGGACGCCGGCAAAAGTCTCCTCGGCCGTGGGCACGATCTGCGAGGCTGGCAGCAGGAACCCATAGTTGCCCGTGTCGCGCAGCTCCTCGGTGAAGGTGTAGTCGGCCTTGACGACGTCGTTGACGTAGTCGACGCTGCTGCCGGTGGCCTGGTAGATGGTGGTGCAAATGGGGCCGGCCTTGTACACGGTGCCGTGGACCTTTTGGATGGCGGCGACGGCACCCTTGGCCAGGGCCACCAGCTCGGTGCCGCGCTCAGGCTGCGCGGTGCAGGACCAGCCATAAGGGTCATGAACAGCTGCGAATAGGCGTGGAAGTCGATGAAGAGCTTGAGGCCTTGGGCTTTCTTGGTGGCGCCCAGCCACGAGGCGAGGGCACGTGTCTCGGGCGCGTCAGCGGGGCGGCGCCCTTGAAGTCGTCGGCACACGGGTTGGTGGAGGCACCGCCCCTGACGTTCCATTTGAAGTCCCAGTTGCGGTTGATGTCATGGCCGCGGCAAGAACTACCACCGGTGGGCTGGCGGTTCTTGCGCCACATGCGGTCGTTTGTCTGGGTGTAGCTGAAACCGTCCGGGTTGACTATGGGGAAGATGTAGAAGTCGTACTTGTCGACGAAAGCGGTGACTTCGCCAGACGAGCCGTAGCCCGAAGCCAGAGTCCAGGCGAGGTACTCGACCGTCATGGTGCTGATCCACTCGCGGGCGTGCACAGTGCCGTGGAAGACGACAGCGGGCTTGGCGCCCTTGCCTGCGCTGCCAAAGATGTGGATGCCAGCCAGGTCTCGCCCCTCGAGCGACTTGCCAGCCGAGACCAGGGCCGTGTTCTTGGGGAAGGCGGCCTGGACGTCCTTGAGCCACTGCTGGTGCTCGGCGTAGGCGTGGTAGGAGGAACCACGTGCTGTTGGCCGAGCCAGCCGCGTACAACCGAACGAGGACTCGTCGGCGATGGCGGCGCCGAGGTCCTCGTGCATGGTGATCATGTCCATGCCTGCCGTGCGGGCCCGGAACTGGTCCAGCTGGCCGGGGGCAACGACGATGTCGGCCATGGCGTTGCTGCGCGGGGCGCCCTTCCAGGTGGCCAGCGAGAGGTCGCTCACGATGGCGTTCACGCGGTCGACCTGGTCGCCGACCGACAGGCGAAAGACCTTGTAGCCATCATAGGAAACAGTGCGCGGCTCGACAACGGCGCAGCGCGCGCCTGTGGCGGCCAGCAGCGGCAAAAGAAGCGCCGTGGCCGAGGTGCTGAGCGACAGTCGCATTTCGGCGGTGGCTGGTGGCGCGCGTCCTCTCTGGTCGACTCGTCCCTTCGGCTAGCAGGCCAGACAGCGAGCGGCTGGAATGTTTGGCTGAAGGCTGCGAGTGCAGGCTGAGACAGACAAAGGGGATGCGGAATTTCCGGCGCCCTGGTGGACAGCCAGTCTGGCCTGGGAGGAAGGATGGAGGATGGACAGATGGCGCCTTCTAAGGAGAATTGGACATAGGGGGGCGGGGAGACGGAAAAACAAAACCAAACGAGGGCAACTGCCCGATTTCTCCGTCCGACGTTGACGGATGGGATCCCGGGGCTTACCTGGCCGGGATTGGGCCATCCTGGCGACGCCAATCGGCGGCAGGAAACGAAGAGGCAGCACTGAATTTCGCCCCCGTCAAATGGAGATGGCAGGGGGCGGCGGCATGCATGCACGCATGCAGTTGATGCATCAATTTGAACCCGGAAACAACGCCCTCTATTGGTCGTTTCTTGTCAATGCCACCTGCCTTGATCCCTCATCGATGCCACCTGCCTCGAGGAGCCGCCCGCTCCAGTGCCAAGTCAGCAACCCGCGTGCCCGCGCAGCCACTAGGTGGCACCATGAAGCCGGCAGTTACGGTCAAGCTTCAGGCGCCGCTTTCGGACCTGCCTAATTCGTCACCACCACCCACGCCACGCCCCGCCTGCCCCCGACGTCATGATCTTTCGCAAGTCCCCAATCCGGCAGCTTCTTTCAACACCTTCACCAGCTAAACGACAGCGCGCCACTCAACGAGCCCCTCCCGGCACCTTGATCAGCTCAAACTTGTCGTCAAGGTAGTACCACTGCTCGTAGGCGCCAGGCTTCGTCGCTGCTGGCCTGACATCAGACTGTTCCGGGATGCCCAGCGCACGCGTCGTCCGGCACCTGCTGATATAGCTGCGCGCAATGTCGGGCCGTGATGTCTGGTTGTAGTTGATCTCGTTGCTGTCCACCTCGCCCCACCAGGACTTGTGGCTCTTCTCGAGCACGTCCTGCATCAGCGTCACGTTCTGATACGTCTCGCCGATGATGGGGATGACGCCGTCCCCGCGGGCCACCTTGTAGTACTGCACGGGAGGATGGGAGGGCAGTCTGTGTCAGTTGCAATAGCTTCGTGATCTTGGCCAGCATAATGTCTGCACGTACTGTGAACCAGTCTCTGAAGCCCTGCGCTGTGCCGGGGCGGTATTTCTCGACGTCCTGCCAGGCTGTTGATATTCTCGCCAGTTAGCCTGAAGCGGTTGCGAGAAATAGGGCCACTTATAACTTGCAGTTAATAAGGGGTGCTAGCGGATCTCTGATGTCGATTCCCATGATCTTCCAGTCTGTCTCTCCTCCCTGCCATATTTGCAAACAACTGATGTCAGAAATCTATCTGGGCAGAAGCGCTGGACCATTTTGCCTGAGCGTTTTCACGTACGTCATTGGGTGCCAGGCCTCCCAGGATTTTAACCTGCTTTATCTGTCCAGTGTAGCCAACACTGCGAGGAAGTCAGTCTTGCCATATCAAACCAAGAAAATACTGACCTTCGAATTACGCTCCCAGCAGCAACTTGGCAAGTGATTTTTCTTACTCTTGCCCAATGTCGAACAAGTCGATGGGATCGTTATCCCCTTCAAACCCTGTAAAGTCATGCTTGAAGTTGGGGCTCTCCCATGTTTGAGGAATCGAGCCGTAGATGAACGGGTAGGTCTTGTGAGGCCAGACGCTCTCGACGAACCTCGGAGCCCCTCGGCGGTCATCATGGAATATCGGGTCTTTTCTTGTCAGAAACGCTTTTCAACATGGAAGGAAACAACGGAAACCACTTACTCAGGGGCTCGCTCCGCTTTATTTCGATCTTTGCATCCTGCCACCTGATTACGAGATAATGGTGCCGATTAGGGGAAAGAGTTTGAACACAGATAAAAAGCTATGCAGTTCAAGCATCGAGAGCTACCTCGGGATCTCAACGACAAAGTTGATAATCTGCTTGTTCGACTCGTCTGGCCACAGAGGAACGTCGTGCCAGAAGGAAATCGGGTGTCCGTTCTGCTCGAGCCAAATCCTCCAATCCTAATGGGGAGGGCAGCAACAGTCAAGTTAAAACCCACTTGCGCGATGAGATCAAGACGCAACGCGGCGCCCCGCCAAAACTCACCAACGTGTTCCGCCCTCCAACTTCACGCAGGCTAAAAGAGCTGGGGTCGAAGGCCTGGACAACATCCAGCAACGCCGCTGCCAGGGGACAAGACAGCGAAAGGCCATGGCAGAGAAGCAGAATTCTGTCCCGTTCGCACGAAATACTTCTCGGCAAGACGGACGCAACAGGGCTAATCGTCCATGCTCGGGAGTGGCGGCCACTCAGTTAAATACACCCTAGACTCAGCTCGCCAAGTTCAGCTCTTATAATTAAACGGAGTCTTGGCATCGATGCAATGCTTCCTTGCTCTACAGGGTGGTGGTGCGAGCCCCGCGGGGCCGCTGTGCCCAGGCGCATGCCAAGGTGATGTGCGGCCAGGGTCGCGGCCCCAATAGGGGGAGTCATCAACCCCACGTGTCACTGTCCTGGGTTGGCAAGGACCTACGGATTCCATGGCTGTACCTACCTGTTTTCTCCCCGCCATTACAGCGCAGCTTGATGAGATACGGATGCGGCATTGCCACACCGCGGGATTTTCGTTCCTGCCAATATTGACCTACCTATTCGGGCTTAATTTTGAGCTCGGTGACGTATTTGAGGGCGAGTGCGACGCGAAGAACTTGCTGGGCCGGAGGCACATGAATTTGCTACTGGTAAAAAATGGGAGTTGACACTAAGGTACCTCTGCGAACGGTGGTCTCCCAGCTGGCATTCCTTCAGGGAGGATGGTGGTTGTCTATCACAGCGTCTATCACAACGCCCATCACGGCTCGGCCGTGTCTATGTACTCGAACTCGAGTGCCGCTATTAGACGGCTGCCCTTTACGTTTGCCTTGTCGACCTGGCGGCGGATCTGCGCCTCCTCCTCAGGGGTCAGGGTCACATGGATGGCGCCCACATTCTCTTCAAGGTACCCGACCCTCTTGGTTCCAGGGATCGGGATGATGTCGTCGCCTTGAGCAAGCAGCCAGGCGAGAGCGAGCTGGGCGGACGTGCAGCCCTTGGCAAGGGCCATGGCCTCCAACTGGACAACAAGCTCGAGGTTGTGGTGGAAGTTCTCCTCGCTGTACCGCGGCACTCTCAGGCGGATGTCGGCCGGGTCCAAGTCGGCGCGCGAGCGCACGGTGCCGGTTAGGAAGCCGCGGCTCAGGGGCGAGTAGCACACGACCGACACGCCCAGCTCGCGGCAGGCCTGCAGTAGGTGGGTGCCCTCGGCGCCCTCGATGGCCAGGTCGAAGGGGTTGTACTCGACCTGGACGGCGGCGATAGGATGCACTGCGTAAGCGCGGCGCAGCGAGCGCGAAGAACACTCGGATATGCCAAGCTGGCGGACCTTGCCCTCGCGCACGAGCTCGGCCATGACAGCCATGGTCTTCTCGATGGGCGTCTTGGGGTCGAGGCGGTGGATGTAGAACAGGTCGATGTGGTCGACGCCGAGGCGGCGCAGGCTGGCCTCGCACGAGGCGCGGCAGTACTCGGGCGAGGTGTCGAACTCGAAGGTGCGGTCGGCGTGGGGGCGGATGGCAAACTTGGTGGCCAGGTAGATGTCGTTGCGGCGGTCCGGGTGCAGGCGGAACCACTTGCCGATCAGGTCCTCCGAGTCGCCGTACACGTCGGCCGTGTCCCAGTTGGTGGCGCCAATCTCCCAGGCGCGGTCGAGGAGTGCGAGGCGCTCTTCATCGGATCTGCGTGAACGAGCGGAAGCAAAGATTAGCGACGGGTAGTACAATGGATGGCACGGCAGGCCAAGATCTGCTGCACCCACCCTTTCGGGCCGGGGCCGAAGCCCAGGCTCATGGCGCCAAAGCCCATCGCGGCAACTTTGGGGCCGTTCTTGCCCATGCGGCGCGTCGGGAGCTGGGCTGGAGGGGCCATTTTGGTTTGGCGGTTGGCGTCGCGTGTCTGGTGCTGGTTGAAGGCTAGCGGCTGGGAGGCGTCAGGAGTCGAGGAATGCAGCGTGTGTTGCTGGCGTCGCCATCTCCATTCCGCTTCGAAGCAGCAGGCATGGCTGCCAATTTATAGACGGAAACCGAGGCTCGAAGAGGTCTATCTACTGGAGGGGAGCGGAGCAGGCAGTCGATGAAGTCGATGATGCTCGACGCGACGAGGCTGCTGGTTCGGCGGTGCTACTCGGGAATACGATCAAATGCTGCATGGGCGGGGTTTAGGGGGTTAACTCCAGGTTAGCTGCAGCAGGCGTGGGCAGAGGGCTGCCTGTGTGGCGGGTTTCCACCACCTAACCCTGGCTGCAGCTCAAGCACAGCCCAAGGCGGGCGACTGAGTGGGGATCATATTGATGTCAGCAACACCAAAACGATCAAGGACGGACGCGGCAATGCGAATCAAATGCGAATCCAATGGATGCATGCTCCCTCGACGACAAGCAGCGAGGTAGCAAACTACGCGTCTCCCGGCTCTCCCTCGACAGTCAATGCCAAGCCGCGCCAGGACTCCGCGCCACCAGGCAATGACGGCTCCTATTTTGTCGTGTTGCCCTGCCCAGGGAGCACACCTCCTTTGACACCCCCTGCTCATTTCCAGCCGATATTCTCGTCTTCCCTCCTCCTTGGCTTGTGTCCCCGGGGATTTACCGACTCGAGCCTTTGCACAACACGCCAAGGTGCCCTGTCAAAGGCCATCACTGTGACTCCTCTGGCGATTCCCACTTCGACGACTCTCCAGTCCGTGGAGCCAGTCATGCACATGCTGAACGCTCTTGTGCTCGTGGACGCCTCGCACCCTCCCCGGTCCCTGAATATTGTTGCTCCAGCCCTGGGAACGTACATGCGCTGTGCCTCGCCAGCGCCCGGCAGCCGGCCGACGGCATCACCGCCGCCCTCCGCGAGTGGTGCAACCGACCTTCGAGTGTCGAAACCGGCTCGGCTCATCTGCTCCACCTTGTGGCCTGGCAGGCGGAACCTTGGAAGCGAGCAAGATGTTCCATCAGCCGGCATGGCCTCGAGCAAACAGCACGAGCAGCTGGCCGGCCGGGTAGAGCAATGATCTCTCTTCGACGTCTGGTGTGTGATATGCATCCTCCTATATATGCTCCTCAGCAGGAGGCTTGTCTTCCTGGTTTTTCCTGTCGAGTGCCATGGAAGCACCTTTTCTCTCGGTCTCTCAGTTCGCTCACTCCGACGGCCCTTCTGTTTCCCTTTCCTATCCATTCGTTCTCTCGCCGCAAAAATGCGCCACTCGCAGCTTCTGGCCATCGTGGGGCTGTCCGCCCTGGCCTCTGCGGCGACCCGGGCGCGGACCTCAAACTCCAACCCTCAACAGGAGGCGGGACAGCCGGCCGTTCTCAAGACGTCGGTCCGTCGCGTCAAGACGCCAGAGAGTCGCAGATCGCTTTCGCAGGCGCGCTACTTGCGCGCAGCTGCCATGCACGCCCGCCAGGTCGACAACTCGTCAACGCCGCTTCCCGTCAACGTCAGCAACATTCTCTACGGATATGAGTACATCATGGACGTCCAAGTCGGCACGCCGCCACAGAATGTTAGCCTCATATTCGACACGGGATCGGACGAGACGTGGGTCAACCCAGAGTGCGATGCCTTCAGCCACCAGGCCGTCTGCCTCGCCGCCGGCCGCTACAACGCTTCGGACTCGACGACGGCCCAGAATCTGTCGGCCCCATTCTCCATCACGTACGGATCTGGGTCTGTCGAGGGCTGGTACTTCAGTGACAGCTTTGCCATTGCAGGTATGACGCCCCAGCACGAATATGGCATCTGTCCCTCGGCCCTGTGACTATCATATTGCAAGATGTCAATGGTTGACCTTGTCTTCCTGCCCTTTGACTACAGGCAAACCCGCGTCGGCCGTCCAGTTTGGCATGGCCAAGTACTCGTACAACCTTGATGCTGGCATTCTCGGCTTGGGATATGACAGCGTGGTCCTCGACGAGCTCATGGGCCAGGGCGTGGTCGAAACCAAAGATTTCAGCATCTCGTTGGGTGACAGTGCCTCTGCGCAAGGTATGTTCGCGTCTGAGCTTCACCTTTCCATGCATCTGCCGCTGCTAACACAACCAACACTGCCCAGGCCAGGCCGTCTTCGGCGGAGTCGATACTGCAAAGTTCTCGGGGCAGCTCCAAGCGATACCCATGATCGATTCCCAGAAGTTTTTCAGTCGATCCCTTCAGTTAGTGGCCGCGCCCCTCTTCTCTGCACTTGATATCTATTGCTGACCCTGACTACAGCTACCAAGTCAACCTCACATACATGGGCGTGACAAGCAAGGGCTCATGCGAGTCGACAGCGGCCACCGACACATCCTTCTGGGGCCCCGCCATCGTCGACACGGGGAGCACTATCAGCCACCTGCCGTTCGACGCCGCCAACCAGACGGCAGCCCTGATTCCCGGCGCTCGCTTCGACTCGTACCTGCAGCTCTGGAAGGTCAGCTGCCACTACGCCGACTCGGCAGACACGGTAGACTTTGGCTTCGGAGACATCGTCTTCAACATCCCCATCCGCGAGTTCATCTGGCGCAACGTGCCCACCGGCGGCCAGTGCTTCCTCGGTATGGTCGGCGACGCCGACTCGATCGGCATTTCCGTCCTAGGCGACAGCTTCCTGCGCGCGGACTCATGGCTCTGTACCAGCCGGACCTTAAGCTGCTCCACCTGGCCCCCTTCTCCGACTGCGGATCTGATATCGTGCCGACGCAGGACGACATCGCCGCCTTCGAGGGCAAGTGCGAGCAGCCTGCGTGGGACACGTGCACGTCGCGCCCAGCCCCCGTTCCACTGACCGTCTCGTCCACCGAATGGTCCACTCTCTCCTGGATCACTTCCACGCCCAGTGACAGTCCGCCTCTAGCTTCCGAGACAGATGGCTTCTCGACACTGCTGCCCCTTCCCGAGCCACTCAGTGGTGCCACGTTCACCGACACCAGCGACCCAATTGTGCCCACACGGCCCGTCGGGCCATCTATCGTGATCGAGCCGTTCCCTACTGACGTGCCCGTCGACACTTTGGGCCCGGACTCAATCCTCACCAATGACGTGGATCCGGCAACGGCTAGAAAGACCATACCCTTGTCGGACGACGGGATCGGCGGATCAACAAGCGCGTTGTACACCATCACCCCCGCTGCGACCACGAGCTCGACCGACACGATCGCCACCATCGACATGGGCTGTTACCAGACGAGCTTCTGCGTCCTGGCCCTGAGCACAGAAGAGGGCGCGGGTGTGACGGCCAACGAGGAGTGTCTCACGTACAGCACCTGCGACGGCGGGCTGGGAGGTGAGGATCCCACCCGCGACCGGTTGGGACGACGACACGACCGTGGCTAGCCCGATGCCCACTCTGAGCAAACCTTACATCACGCCCGATGCCCCGACAACAGACCTTTACCCAAAATGCACAGGTGTTGTTTACGTCACGGTGACAACCATGGTCGGGGACATGGTGCCCGGAGGCGGCAGCGCCTGCAACGTTCGATAAGGGTAAAAAGGCTGGAACAAGGCAGATGGGAGTGACGGGAAACGTCTTGCTCGGTGCGTTAACGCCGGACGGCGATAATCTCAATGAGATCGCTGGTTTTATCTACGTTATCAGGGAGGAGTCCGTAGGTAATAGAGGGGGGCATATGTAGTAGCGGGCTGGTTGACTGAGGGTTTCGCAACCCGAGATCAACCAAAAATAAGTACAGTCAAAGAAGTTATCATTATCGCTTGACTTTGCATGAGTCCTTGTCCCACCCGCATATTTTACCTGGAAAAAAAAGTGCCGTCTAAAATACAAAGTCTAAATGCCACCAGCTGCGCAGCGTTACACATCGAGATAGTGCTGGTCGGTTGAAGCTTACAGCTACTCCTCGGCGTCGGGGAGATCCTCATCTTCGTCGTCATCGTCGCCGCCGTCGGCCTCGCCTTCCCCACCACTATCGTCCTCCTCCTCGCTCGAGGTCCCTTCGCCCTCGCTGTCGCCGTCGCTTCCGGGGTCGTAATCCTCCTCGTCCTCGTCCTCCTCGTCCTGCAGCCGCTGCTCGGCCTCTCTTTCGGCCCGCTGCAGCTCCGTCAGGTCGTCGTCCTCCTCGGGCGCCGCGCCGTCGTCGCCCTCGCCGTCCTCGCCGGCCCCTCCCGCCGCCGCCGCCGCAGCAGCGCCGCCCTTCTTGGCGTTCTCGGCCAGCTCGCGCTTGGCCTTGCGCTGTTCGGCCATGCTGCGGTCCTGCAGGCGGTGCTTGGCGACGTAGTTCTGGCTGATGCCGGCGTAGTCCTCCTGGTCCAGCATGGAGAACTCGAGCTCCTCGGTCGCGCTGTCGCCGCCGCCCAGGTCGACCTCGACGACGATGTTGAAGGTGCGCTGCAGCACGCTCGTGTAGCTGAGGGCGACGACGCGGTCGAGCGGCAGGAACAGCAGCGGCTTCTTGAAGCCCCACAGGATGCCCGTGGGCAGGAAGAAGAGGTAGCCGTCCTTGGAGCCGCGGAAGGCGCGCACGTGCACGGCCTTCTCGGCCGGGCGGTGCGACTGGCGCACGGCGCTGTGGAAGACTTTCGGGTCGGCGCACACGAGCGGCACCGGCGAGGTGGTGTCGGGTGAGGGCGAGTGGTACTTGTGTGCGATGCGCAGGAACTCGGCCACGGCCCAGTGGAACAGCAACGTGTGGCTGTCCGACACGGCCTGGGCCTGGCCCGCGAGCCGGCCCCAGATGCTGCCGGTCTTGGGCGCAGTGGCGGGCACGGTGAGACGAGGGGCTCGGGGGCGGAGCCGCTAGCGGTAGGGGTGGAGGATGGCAGGTAGGTGCCGCGGGGGAACATGATGTAGTTCCATTGCTGCTGGGCCTTTTCGGGGACGGGGATGTAGAAGGCGTGCTCTGTCGGCGCGCGCAAATGTCAGTCAGAATGAGCTTGGCCTGCCTGGGAGAGGCGAGAAGGACGAAGCAAGGCAGGGTGTGCGTACCAATGTCAGCCCAGCGATAGACGACGCCAGCCACTGGTTTCGTGTCGGCATTTGTGCGGGCGTAGAGGTAGTTCTTGGTGAAGCAGAGGTTCAGCTTCTTGCGCTGCGGCACCGAGACCGATATGTCCTTGATTTCGAGCTGCAGCTCCTCCTCCGCGGCGGCTTCGGCCAAAGCGGCCGTAGAGGCAGCAGCGTCGCCTGCTGGGGCGGAAGCCTTGGTGGCTGCTCCATTGGGCGTCTTGTTGTCTGGGATGGGGACTGTCCCGTTGCTGTGGCCGCCGGCGCCGTTGACGCGACGGCGCTTGAAGGCAGGCTCTCCCGAGTCCGCGGCACCGGACAGCCGGTCGAGGACGAAACTGGCGATGGTGTTGAACAGCGAGGCCACCGTGGGGGTGTCTGCGGCAGCCTGGATGCCCTCGACGATGTCGGGGCGGGCCTGGAAGACGAGGGCGATCTTTTCGGCGTCGAGCTGGTCTCGGCACGCCATCGTGGGCGGCGGGCGATTCCGCGAGGAGTCGGCCAGGAAGCGGAGGCGACAATGGCAGCAGCAGGGTTCGGCTTGGGCTGCAAAGCGGAGGGTGATGAGTGTCGTCGCGCTCAAGGTCTCGAACATGTTGCGCCCAAATTCCGGACTGCTCGACGCGTTGATTGGCTTTGCGCTCCAGGACTACAGGCCCACAGGGCTTGCTCGACCCCTTGCGAGCCCACCCCTGTCAGAAATTTGGACGGATTTTGCTTCACCAAGCCGAAGCTTCCATCCCACCCTTCCCGTCCCCTACAATGCGCGTTTACAACTGGCATGGAGACGGACTTTAGTGCGTGACAGTCCAAAGTGGGTGTGCATAGATTGCTCTCTTGACTGTTTGTCTATATAGGCATTCGCCTCACTCTTTTTGGTCTTTTTTTTTTGTTCTTGCGTCTAGCCCGCCGCAGGAGAAGTTGAAACAGCTCTCGCTCAAAAGCCAAACGCTTTACGCCAGCATGCCCCTCAGCACTTTAATCTGCTCGAGGACCGTCTCCTTGCTCGTGCCGCCCTTGGCCGTGCGCATCTCGACGCTGCGGTCGTAGTCGAACGACTCGGCAATATCTGGCTCGAAGCGGGCGTCGATCTCGCGCAGCTGCTCATACGTAAGCTTGTCCATGGGCGTGTTGGTCTGCTCCGACAGCGCGACGCAGCGCCCCGAGATGTGGTGCGTCTCGCGGAACGGTACGCCCTTGCGCACCAGGTAGTCGGCCACGTCGGTCGCCAGCATGAAGGGGTCCAGCGCCGCCCGCATGCGGTCGCCGCGCGCCTCGAGCGTCGCGAGCACGCCCTCGGCGATCTGGACGCTGTCGGAAACGGTGCGCACGTGGTCCAGCATGGGCTCGATGCTCTCCTGTAGGTCCTTGTTGTACGTGCTCGGCAGGCCCTTCTGCACCATCATAAGCCGGCCATGTGCCCAAACGCCGTCGCTCTTGCCGCGCAGCAGCTCCAGGCTGTCGGGGTTCTTCTTCTGCGGCATCAGGCTGCCCGTCGAGTACGCGTCCGCCAGGCGCACGAAGCCGAACTCGGCCGAGTACAACGATCAGGTCTCGGCCCAGCGGCTGATGTGCTGCATGAACATGGCGCCCCACTGCAGCGTCTCGGCCACAAAGTCGCGGTCGGCCACCGCGCCCATCGAGTTCCACATGAGGCCGTCGAACCCGAGCTCCTTGGCCATCATGTCGCGATCGATGCCGAAGGGGTTGCCGGCAAGGGCGCCGCAGCCGAGCGGCGAGCGGTTGACGCGCTTGATCACCTCGCGCAGGCGCTCCAGGTCCGAGGCAAAGACGAGCCCGTACGAGAGCATCCAGTGGCTCCAGCGGATCGGCTGGGCGCGTTGGAGGTGTGTGTACCCGGGCATGACGAGGTCCAGCTCGCGCTCGGCCCGGGCCGCCGTCACGGTCAGGAAGCTGACGAGGTGCTCCTCGATCTTGCGCAGCTCGTCGCGCAGCCACATGCGCATGTCGGTCACCACCTGCTCGTTGCGCGACCGCCCCGTGTGCAGCTTGCCGGCCACGTCCTTGCCGATGATCTCGCCTAGCCGCCGCTCGTTGGCCGTGTGGATGTCCTCGTCCGCCCCGGGCACGATCTTGAAGGTACCAGCTTTCCACTCCTTCTCCCACCTCCCGCAGGCCTGCCTCGATTTTGGAGAACTCGTCTTGGCTGATGACGCCGGCTTTACAGTTGGCGCGGGCAAAGGCTATGCTGCCGAGAATGTCTTGGCGGTACATGTTCTTGTCAAAGTAGATGCTCTCGTTGTAGGCCACCATGAGCGGGTCGAGGCCGCCTGCGCGCGAGGCAAGTTAGCAAAGGAAAAGGGAGGCACACAACGAAACGAGACGGCAAATAGCAGGGCCAGTGCTTCGCAGGGAGATCTCGTCGCACGCACCCGTAAAGCGGCCTCCCCAAAGCATGTTTGCCTTCTTCTCGTGGGATTGTTGCTCGGCCATGATCTCTGTCTGGGGTCTGCCGCCCTCTTCCTCGTGTCTCTTGTGGATGGGAGATGCGGCCTAGATCGACTTCGTTTTTATGCCCGCCGTGGGAGGGGTGACGTGAGTTTAGCTTTAGTAGAGGTTTCGTTTGACTCAACGTCACCGAACTCGAGAACTGACGTGGACCTAAGCCATCAAACCGCGCCATTCCATTGGCCAATGCGCCGCTGAGTGGGGTCGTGGCCCCTGGTGGGTCCAGAGCCCCGCCAGCCTCGAAGTGCCAGCCGCAGTTCCATTGTGAGGGGCAAGGAGGCGCCAGAAGGGCTTGGCTACAATCAATCGGCCCAAGCTACACAACCTCAATCCATCAACGACAGCGACACTCTCCCCAACAATCATGGCCTCCGCCGCCCCCTTTCCCAACGTCTACACGCGCCGCCTCGTGGCTGGCACGGCCGCCAAGGGCTGCGACATCTGCTACAAGCCCAGCACCACCGTCCTCATCACGCCCGACAAGCAAGACTTTTTCTACGTGTGTCCTATCCACCTGCACGACGCCAACTTCGCCAGCCCCATCGTCGACCAGGCCGCCATCGACGCCAAGAAGAAAAAGGAGCTGGACGACGAGGTAGAGCGCGTCAGAAAGGAGTACGAGGAGAGGCAGAAAAAGAAGAAGGAAAAAAAGGAAAAGGAAAAGGCAAAAGAAGGGGACGGCAAAGACGACAGCAAGGACAAGGAGAAAAAGGACGACGACGCAAAAGACGACAGCAAAAAGGACAGCAAGAGGGACGAGCCCCCGGCCAAGGTCCGCACTCCACGACCCCTTCTCTGGCCGTCCCCTGTTGCTCAGTACACTGACGATCTCTTCCCCGTCCGCAGGACAATGCCAACAAATCCGACGGCACTGCGACGCCCGCAGCGGGTGAAGAGCCCCGAGTCTTTGCGCTGCGACAGTCAGAGCCCCTTGCTTCCCCCTCGCTGGTGGCATCCGCGCGTGCATTACTAACCTCTTTCTCCACCTTTGGCTCACAGGAGCTTCTACAACGCGCGAGTCGACAAGAAGCGGCAGATCGAGACGAACAAGCGGAATCGCGAGCGCTTGATGGACCCCAACTTCTTCCCGGCTGTACCCAAGGGAAAGCCCGTGTGATGACAGGTGCGGCTTTTCCCATTAGCACACCGCCGGCCACCAGCCACCAGCCACCAGCGATCCTGTGGTTGGTGTGACGCGGCATGGGTGGGTGTAGATCTTTCCAGCCCTAGCGCCGCGCACGCCCTCTCCCTGACCTCGTCGACTCTTGAGTCTCGATCGGGAAAGGCCGTGGAAGCCCCTCGTGCCCCTGCTCGTCTCTATCGAGATTGCGGGGTGGTGGGTGGCCTCGCGACTCGCCGAAGGGGTTGGACAAGAATAGCAAGGGCCCGGCGAGGTAGGCAGGCTGCCCGTCCGATCTTCCGCATTTTGGGTTCGTGGACCAGCTCTCATGGGCCCGCGGCGGCTAGGCCGCCGTCAGCTGCGCGCGTCTAGTCGAGGCATGACTGGGGGGGGGATACACACCCCGTGAACGTGCCCTGCAGGCGAGGCTCGCTTTTTGCTTATTGTGTTCCCCTGTAGCGGACGCTGGCTCCGGGGTCAGCAAAGTTGATGCCAAGCCCGCAGGTCTCGTGAACGGCCGGCCCTGCACGTCTTGTCCGCCTGCTTCTTTCGGGCACAGCCATCGCCGATTCTACGGCCCTAGACTCGTCGCCCACAGCTGCCCGCCACGTCTCGCGGGCACAGTCGCAACAGATTGAATGTCTTATATCACCCTACTTCAAACCCCGCACCCTGCGCAGTCCCATCCATGCCTGTTCGTCAAGACCTAAATCTATCCAAATTTCTCTTCTGGTGCCCTGCATCGCCATCACGATCTATCTCCTTTCCCTCTTCACTGCCAACACCTGTCTGCATAGGACCTTCTTGCTCGGGTGTGTCCAGGGGCCGAGTGTTGGTGACCCAATGCAGTCGCGTTGCTGTCGCGTCCGACCTCGCTCTTTTGGAGCATTCGCTTGGGTTGCTGTTCGGACATTCATCTTTGCCCGGCCAGTCCCCGCATAATATGACGCCCCTTTTCCGTTACCCGCCCTACAGGGCAAGCCGCCGAGACGGGGCAGGCATGGGTTTCCTGAGCTCTGCAGCCTTGTGCGAAACGGAATCAGACGCTAGGGCCAGCCGGACCGCACTAGGGCTGGTGATCAGTGATCTGCTCCCGTCACAATCACCCCCCCTCCCCTTGGCGCCGCCGTTCCCATATCCTATTGCCCGAGATGAAAGGTCAGCCTGCAGGCATGTATGGACCTTCGCGCTAATGTCGGAGAGGTGCATCTCTTGGCGACCATGTGCCTCCACGCGAGACTTTTCCAGCCCTCGTCTCGCTTTGCTCCATAAGCCCACTCCCGGTCGGCTTTTCCTCTTTTGACCTTCCAGGACTGAGAGACGCTGTGCGATGCTCCCGCGTACATGCAGCAGGCCAGCGGCGGCAAACAGTCTAGTGCTTACGTCCTCTCGGCCGACGTGTGCGTACATGGCTCTCGCCCACTGATAGCCCTCGGGTATCTGATGGGGCCCACCCGTCTCGTGGCCGCCGGGCATCTGACAAAGCCTGCCTGAACTGCTGCGCTGCTGCGTGGCCAGTTACGCCCATCTTTCGCTACGAGAATACGATTCTCTGCCCGTCGCCTCACCTCGTGCGAACAATGGCGGGGCCAGCTGCGCGGAGACCAGGGTTGCGGCGGTATGTTCCGTCTGACGGCACAGTCAGTGGAGGGCACAGGGTGACAGGATGCTTATTACGTCCAGGGATGGCAGCAGGGGACTCTTTCGAAGGACCCGCTCCTCCAATGAAGGCTGGGCGTGAGGGAAGGGTGTGCGGGTATAAAATGTGCATCTTGGAGCAAAAGCCGAGATGGTGCACACATTGCCGTCTGCTTGACGTCGTTCTTCCGAACTTGGTCGCTGGCTTCCGGCCCCATGCGTTCCATGGCGCAGCGTTAACGCCGACGGTCCCGATGTCTGCTAAGCTTGCTGCCATGCCGGTCTGTCTCGGCTCTACCGTCTGTCTTTGGACTGGCACCCCCGGTTGCCTGCCTGGACTGGTTTGTAGCCATTGACCGCCGCCGCCGCACCTCCTCCTTATCCGCGCCCAGATGAGTACCCGGTAGTACATGGCCATCCCGCCCGCCGCGGGTGTCAGCTTCGACGAGGCGTCTGCTTGCGGAAACGCAGAGATGATTACTTGGCCAGGTGCTGGCTGGCTGAAACGAAAATTGGGCATCGCTGTCAGTTTTTGGGTATTAATTGGGGGCGGCGGGATTTTGCTGGGCCCAGCGATAATATCTCAGTCAGATCTCGCCACCACCACCACCATCCATCGCCCCGCCATTTCGTAGATCGAAGGCCCAAGAGAATAATAATCCCGCATCCCGTGGCCCGATATAGAATATGCCCCGATATAGAAGCAGGCACGTGTTACTTTGGAAGAGAGAAAAAAAAAGAAAGAAAAAGAAAAAAGAGCAGACTGCCGAGCAGGCGGTCAAGAGGGACCGCCCGAGAGAGGCAGACAGGAGATGCAGGCTGGAGGCGTGGCCTTAGGGAAGCAGTCAGCATGAGGTCATGGCATGTGCGGATCGTACACTTGCCAATCAAGTCAACTCGTTTGTATAGGGAGTTTGCGATGTTGAGGCTCGAAGACGAACACGAAGATATTTTGCCCCCAAAGCACCTGCACATGGACAACGACTGATAGAGGAAGGGCTAGAAGACAGAATGCAGGTATGTCGGTGAGGATGCTATGGTCACACTAGGATTGCGGCATGCAGCTGATACTGGTGGGTATGCGGCCGGCCTAGCCCTTGCTGGCCAAGCCCGGGAACTGGTGCTTGTTCAGGAAGGTGTGCTTGGATGAGCGGTCTCTACCCCTCAACCTCTGGACATGGGCGAGAGTCCCATCACGTCACTGTTTGCGGGCTGCCCTCCCAGCATATTCTGGGCGTATCAGAGAGCTGTGGCTCGTAAAGGGAGCTAGCTTGCTGGCAAGGAAGAGGTCAAAGAAGACGCTAGTGCAGGGACTCACGGCGGCGCGGGGCCGACGGTTCCGGAATGCTACCAAGGGGCGGCCGTTCGGCCAGCTCGGGCAGCATGTAAACTACTGCTAGTCCTACTCAATGTAGGCAGATACATGCGCACACGGTGTCGAGACCTAGGACAGGCCACACAGCTGGTTCAGCTTCCCTCTGAGGGGTTGTTCCTACGGATTTGTGAACACGACAACGGCATCAGAGGTTCTCCTTGCGGAGAGACGGTGGCATGCGGATCCCGAGAGCTGCCCTCGGGTCCGCCGCTCGGCCGCCGGCGCCCTTGTCGACCCCGTTGGGCGGGTGGTTGCCAGCTGGCGCGACTGCCACCTCGTCCACCTTGCTCTTCTGCAGCGAGAAGGCCGGGCAGACCCACTCGTCGCAGCTGCACTTGAAGCCCTGCCAGGCGTACCTCCCGATGGAGGCGCCGCACTTTGGGCTCGGGCAGACCAGGCGGCCCTCTAGCTCGCCCGTCTCCAGCACGGGCCGCATCCAGGACAGCGGCTCGATAAAGACGTGCGGGCACGCGACCTGCGCCGCGTAGCCGGTGGGCCGCCGCTGGACGTGTGGGATGACAAACCGGCCCGTCGTCAGCACGCGCCGGCACTTTTTGCAGCGCACCTCGAGGCTCTTCTCGCGCCCTCGGTCCGCCGGCGTTCCTGCTGCTGCTGCTGCTGCCGATCCCTGCAGCGCCGCCGCATGCTCCTCCTCCTCATCAGGCTGTACCTCGTCCTCAAACCGGATCCAGTCCGGGGCGCGGCCGACGCGCGCGCTCTCCTCGACTCGCGCCGGTACAGCCAGCGCTGGTAGACTGGGTGGCGCTCGACGGCGTCGTCAGAGGATGCGGGCGCGCCCATGCCCCACCACATCTCGAGCTGGCGCGCGAAGCCGGCGTTGGGCTCGGCCATGGCGCGCGTCGCGCGGACCCAGCGCAGCGCCCCGGCCACGGCGGCGCGCGCGGTGGCCTCGCGGTCCGGGTTGCGCCGGTCGGTCGCGCCGAACCGCGACGGGTGTTTCCACAGCAGGTAGGCCAGCACCGCCGTGACGGAGCGCGACTTGCCCATGGCACAATGAACCAGCACGCCGCCGGGCGGCTTGTCTGCCGCGTCTGGGGGAGTGGGGTGTGCGCGTCGGCCGTCCGTGGGGGCGGCGGGGCCGGCGTGATGGCGTCGGCGTCTCTGCCGTCCTGGGCGATATGGCTGGACGCGCTGGGCGCTTCTCGGGCGTCCAGGAGGTTGGAGCCAGGGTTCAGGCCCGCCTCGATGAAGCGCACCATGCGCGGGAAGTGCACGAACAGGTCGGCATCTTCCTCGTCGTTGATGTCGATGCTCAGGTGCTCGAAGCGGCCGCCGAGACCGTCGGCTTTGTCGAGTGAATAGTCGATGACGGACAGGACGTGGGTGATGCCGTGGTCGTGCAGCGTCTGTGCCTTGCGAAGCGCGAAGACGCTGCGGCGGGCGCGGGCCAAGGGCGGGGCCTGGTTAGACAGCTGAACATGACAGGGCTGGACTTGCTGGCGGGGGCTTACCCGCTGACGTAGAGGTTCTCATCGCCGTTGATGCGAGAAAGGGCCATGTCGGGCTGTCTTGTTCTACGTCTAGATTTTCGCGACCACCTTCGAGCTGCTCCAGCTGCCAGCAAATTTTGGTGGGGGCGGCTTCCACCGCGGGGTACAGGCTGGGTCCGAGGGTCTCCACATTTTAGAGTCCGATTGGTCCCAGCCATTTTTGGACGCGATGCCTGCCTGCCGCCTCAGTTTCTTTCCCCTCCTTGCCAGCCACGCGGACATTTGTAGAAATCCACATTTTTGTCTCTTATAGGGCTGGGCTTGCCATCGACACATTGGACGAGCCGAGATCTTCAAGACAGGCAGAAACCAGGTGATTGTCGCATGGCCCTCGCGCCACACTCGGCTCAATCGGCAGCCATCCACCCTATCGCCAGCGCTTGGGTGCATGCGCACTCCCTTTTACAGAGGCCCGCCTGCAGCGGTTGAAATGGGAAATGGACGAGTGTGACTTTCTAATTTAACGGCGCGGGCTGTCATTGCATGCCGCTGGTCTTGCATGGCCCCGTGGGACCAAAGATTTCCAGAAGCGGAATGCCGCGATGCATGTTCCTGCCTGTCGAGGTGTGGCCTTGATGGCCTTGCATGCGACGCCATCCCACCAGTCCATCCATATATGTCTGTCTGCAGCCCATCGAGTGTGGGAGGCCTTGGTGCTCTGTGCGCTGGACACGTCGTGCTGCTTCGATGCATCCATCCCTCGTCGCAGCGTCGCATCGCCCGCCCGCCAATGACCGGCTTTCACGCCTGTTTGCCTGCAGCAATCCTTCCAGCACACCCCCTCCCCGCTAGTTCGTCAGCGAGTATCGGGATGGCGGGCATGGCCAGGCCAAATGTTCAAATTCAAAACCGTCGACGCTGGAGCCTAGAACAAAGCTGGAGCCTGGCGAGCAAGCGGTCTGTGCCTGCGTGAGGGAAGAATACAACTAGGAACATACAGTTTAGAAAAGTGAGTAAAGGCACAGATCGTGATGCATTATCCATATTGACACAACCACCATCGAGGCCGGCACCATGCGACGATTGAGCGCCCATGTCCTTCGGCCTGCACTCCTCCCACAAACACCAGGTAAGCTAGGCCTATGCAAATGCTGCAGATACAAAGAGATAGCATGCTCGCTTGTTTGCATCCCTGATCGCCCAAAACAATGTATGCTTTCCATCAGTAGTAAGATCCTTTTTTGCCAAATGTGCTCCTGAAATATTACTCTCCCACCCTTAGCGCGCCATCGGCACCGGCGGCTCCTCCTCGATCATGCATGCATTCTCGAGCATGTTGGTCCACTTGCCGCTCGTGCCCGCGTGGCTGTGCTTGAGGTGCTGCCGGAAGTGGTCTGCCCGGTAGAACTTCTTGCTCGCGTTGCACTCCCTGTACTTGTGAGCGTCCGTAAGGTGTCGGTGCCGCTCCTCCCAGTCCTGCTCCGTGGCCACCCAGGCGTTGCCGGCCGCTGCACCGCCCGAGGAGCTTGACGCCGACCCTGGGGGCCCGCTGCGGGCAAACTCCTTGCCGCAGTACCCGCAGACGTCGGCCTGGCCAGGCTGCGCCGTGCTCTCGTGGGAACGTTCGGTCCCAGCCCGAAAGCGCACTACACGACCAGCTGTGGCGCCGCACGTGCAGGCTGTTCTGGTGTCGCTCCGCTCGTTCTTGTTTTTGAAGCGGTTGCCGCAGAGGAGCACTCGTACTGCTTCTCGAGCTCGTGAGCGCTGAAGCGGCGCGAGAGCAAACAGTTAGATGCGTGAACCATACTTCATAGACATGTATCCGGGTCCCGACATACCTCAAATCTTCCTTGGTCTCAAACCTCTTGGGCTTTTTGGGACAACATTCACACATGTAAAAGCCCTTAATTTTGGATACCGCGGTGCTGGTCTTGGTCAGAACCTCGGCCAGTTTGCGGGGTGACGCCAGGGGCGCCGATTTTTGATCGCTAAGCGTCCGGTTGTGCGGGGTAGCCCGTGATATCGACGAGCGAGGCGAGGCCGTCAGCGACATGGGCGTCCCAAACGGAGATCCGCACGACGACTGCTCGGTCGGCGACAAACCCCCAGGGCTCATGCCCCCGGGAGACAGCCGCCCGGCGCCGTTGAACATGCCCTGGTTCGACAGGCTGCTGACTTGGAGGGACAGGTTCGAGACCATCGAGCCGCTGCGCCCGCTGCCGACGACATTGATGACCCCTGTGGTATCACACTGAGACGCGGGTAGGCGACCCCGTGATACTCCACCCTCGCGCCTCCTCAACATGTCGTTGGACGACGGTATGCTGTAGGGCTCATCCCACCAGGCGGTGACGAGGCTTTGCGCTTCGGCCGTATGCTGTGGTGGTCCGCCGTGTCGATGTGGAAGCCCCTTAACCGCGTGGTCTCCTCCATAGGAAAGTCGGTGTCGTCGGCATGCATTTCGTAGCTCCCTTGTGTCGACACCGTCGCGTCGTCTGGCACCGACATGCTGTCAGTCCTCCTGGGTCGCGGCACAGGCGACCGCTCGAAGTCCATGCCGCCTTCCATCGGCGACCTGTGGTCTAACGGTGTGAATGGGGCGCTTCGGGGCGACGCGGCCGAGTTCAAGGGCGTCTCGGTGAACCTGCTAGGTGAGTCGAGCATGGGCTGCTGCTTCGTCCTGGTCGGGAGCGAGAGTGGTTTGAGCATCTGCAGGCGTTCCGGGGCAGGCGTCGTGGAGTGCCGCAGGCTGTCGCCAAGGGATGAGCCGAAGGGGGGCCGCTGTGTGGGGCGAGCGATTGTTCAGACTGCGGTGAGAGTTGAGCTTGTTGAGCTGGGCGTTGTCGTAGGCATCAACAGACGGCTTCCAGGGGTATTTGTCAGCTTGCGGGCCGAATCTAGAGGGGATCGAGTTTTGTGACCGGCTGGAGGCGGCAGTTAGCAAAAGATTATAGCGATAGCTCCAGGAAGTACGGTGCTGGAGTCGAGGCTATGTCTACAAACGCGACCACAGAGCCCACAGTCGCAACATACCTCGAAGACGCCATTGACGACAAACTACCGTAGCCCTCGTCCCGCTCGGCTTGGTCGGGGGCCACCGGCCCGGCTCCCTCTTTACGCTCTCGTCCATGCTGCCATAGCCGGAGCCAGCCGACATGGACGGGTTGTGGCGGGTATACGGTTCGGGATACGGTGAATGGTCTCCGGTGGGACCGTCGACGGGGACGAAACGCGGCGGTGGAAGCGGCGGCGGCGGCTCGTCAAAGTTGCGGCTGTTCGGTATCGACATTGGTATTGAGGTAGATAGTGGCGGGGAAGTTGGAGAAGCCGGGTCTATTTGATGGCATGCCAAAGCCTCCCTCCGCGCGGAGGCGAGCTGCCACCAATGAATATGGAAGGCATGGATGGTAGGCCACCCGGCGGGCTTCTATGTCTCGAGGGTATCTCCATGTCTGCGATTGGACGAGGCCCTGGTGGGTTGGGCGGAGGAGGGCCGAAGGACGAGGCGAGGGAGACGTCAGGGGCGGCGGTCGAGGTCAGGGGAGGAGGAAGATGGTCAAGGCCACCGCGCCGCTGGCGACGCTTCTCGGGGACTCTATCGATCTAGCTGCTGTGCCTCGGCCTAGCAAACAGGGTCGAATCTTTTGAGGGGTGCACGCGTGCGCGCGGTTTTAGATCCTACTAGTGCGGTTTGCAGAGTCAATAGTGCTGTCCCAGCTATTGTCCCTAGGCAGTGCTGCGCCTGTTGGTGACACCTTTGTTCGATCTTGGTCGTGTCCGCAGGGCAAACAGCATCTGGGAAAACATGCACCCGAATAGGGCTGCTGCTGCTGCTGTGGTGGTGGTGGACCACAGCGCACTCGCCACCCGGCCACGGAGCACAGCACAACCACGCGCAGCCCAGCTGGACAGGGGGTGGGAGCAAGGCCGAGACGAGCCCGAATGGACCCCAAGCAAAGGCACTTACGAGAGTGGAGAGACGGACTGGCGGGCGAGAGGCGACAGACGGCACGGCGCAAACAGGACTGATGCGTCATTAACCTAAGTTCGGTGCCCCGAGGAGGAGGATCGGGACAGGCCAGGAGGGGACTGGCGTCGGGGATGGGACGAGAACGGAGGGCTAGTCGAGTCGAGTCGAGTCAACCAGGTGGTGGTGCGAAAGAGCGTGCAGTCGCAGCTTAGCGCAGCGCAGTGCAGCCAAGGTGCAATGCAGCTGGGCTGGGCTGTGGCTGGGAGGCACGTTGCGCTGTGGGAAAGTCTGGTAAGATGACTCGGGCAGACGCAGACGCAGACGCAGACGCAGATGCAAATGCGGGACGGCGAGACGCCAGCCGAGGACAACGAGTGGTGGTGGCGGCGGCGACAGCAAGCAGTTGGAGGGTGGAACAGCTCGTGTCTGGTGTCCAGTACCTAATCTTGGCTGGCTGGCTGGCTGGCTGGAGCGTCTGGCGGAGTGAGTGATCGGTCGCTGGCGCGCGCGAGAAAGCGTGCGGCTAGGCTCAATGTTAATAATTAGGACCAATCGAGTGGTGCACAGCGGCCGTTTAATGCGGAAACAGCAGGCGGACGGTCTGATCAAGGCATTGACAGGATGCACTGGCTGGGTGGAGGAGGGTCCTCTAGCGGGGCCGGCGCAGCGGGTTTTCAGGGCAAAACCAGCAGAGCCAAGCGAACAAGGGGGCAAGCCAGAAGCGAGGCAGCCCACTGAGGTACCACACTCTGGGCAAGCCTCCCAGCCCAGCGGAGGGGACATTGTCGCAACAGTGGCCGCAAGCAAGATTAAAACCCTGGGCTGGATCCGCATATGCAGAATTGGGAGGATCCGTCCTGATGCCCTGGCAGTGGATTGACCTGCTGGCCCCCGCGCAGATGCGCGAAGAGAAAAGTGCGAGGGACACGAGGGAAGGAGCGAGCAAGAGTGCAGAGGAGCCAGAGCCATTCGCCACTCCTCTGTGACGAGCATCGGCAGTAGTAAGAGACGAAACGTACCTCGTGTCGTCCGACTGCAAAACAAACGGTCCGCCGTCGCGGGTGCACGCCAGACGGGACGGACGGGAAGGCCGACAGGGGGCAGAAAGGCGAGCAAGAGACAAGGGACTGGGAGCAGCTCCCCCAGCACCCGGACGCGCGCCAGGGGAAATAAGGAAAGGAACGACGACCAGAAATCTCCAATCCCTGCAGCGGGGATGCGAGGAGGCCTTTTTCCCAAGCCAATCCAGTCGGAGTCGTCTCCGTCTCCGTCGCCAATAAATGTCTTGTCCTGCGCCGAGTTCGGATGGTGGGCTGAGAAATGTCGCCTCCGGTTTTGTTTTCTTTTTTTTCTTTTTTATCCCTTTTTTCGCCACTTCGTCGCGGATGGGGTGACGACGGATGAAGTTCAGCCCTACTGCGCACAGTAAGGCCCTACCGCACCCCTGTCTCTGGGTCGCTCGGTCGGGGTCGGTGCTAGCTGGTGCCGGCGGTGGAACAGCGCGCAAGCGAGCGAGCGACAAGACCCTCCCGCTCGCTCACCTGGCTGGAGTTCCGTCGGGCCCGTTATTTTGCTGCTTTTCTTTTTCCCCTTTATCTGCTGCGGATTTCTGCTGCGGGCTGGAGCCAATGTCGAGGAATCCAAAAAGTAATTGGCCAAGGAGGTTCGCACGTCGGCACGTTGGCAGACACTGAATGAAAAGAATTGGCTGTAGGGCTGACAGCGAGTCCGGCCAAAAGGGTTCAAGGGGAAGGCGAAAAGAAGGGACGGATCGGGCGGTGGCGCGTGGGAACGGTGAGAAGGGAAAAGGGACACAGACAGAAGCAAAGGCGTGGGATAAAAATGGATCGGGAGCCCGGCAGTAGTAATTGTATTTATGTATTCAACCACGCCTTTGCAGCACGCTTGCAGCGACCGACGCCTCAAACGTCTTGTTTACTCGGCCAGCAGGTCAGCCCGTCAGGTCAGATCAGACCAGAGTGGTGATCTCAGCACAGAAACAGCCGGACCCCGTCTCCTCAACGGCGCAGGCCACGGAGCCGTGCCTCGTGTGGCCGCCGGGGGGCGGCCTGGATCTTGTGTGCTCACTGGACCGACGCATCCCACGGTCAGTGGTGGCCAGCAGGGTTGCGGTGTGGTGACTGGTGTGGTGTGTGGGCTCCATCTCCCCACTTTCCCGCCATTTCCCAGCCGTCCGCAGGCCACGGTGCGGTGCACCGTGGCCTGTCGTTGTCGTGGGCTGGGTGGACAGTCTTTCCCCTTGGCTTTCCCACACCCCTGCCGTCTCAAACGGCGGGTAGGGCAAGAAAAAGCCATTGAGCGCAGACAGGGGTGGGAGGGGTGTGTGCCGAAGCCGAGGAGGGGTCCCTCCTTGGTCCTGCCTGCCCCTTGGGCGGCGGGGAAGGTGCTCCTCCCTTGAGGCAGCAACAGGCAGCCCCTTCTGGAAACTCGCCGGAACCCACGCATTCTCTGGGTGGGGCCAACGGCAGTTTCCAGCTGGGAGGCACAGCCAAAAGTCACAAGGCCCGAGGCAGTAATTTCGTGGTTGAGAGTACCTACCTGCCTACCTAGACAAAGAGTACCGGGCAAGACACGCCAGCGGCCGCGACCTCTTTTCTGCCGCTCCTTTCCTGTTCCTTCCACAAGCCGCTATTCACTCCCATGCCTGCGGTTCAAGGCTGAACCTTATTCCCCGCCCTGTCCCCACCCACCTCGCCGGCGTTCGCAGCCCAGGGACCACGACTGCCCACCCTGGCCGGCGACGCAAAAGGACCAGCATAAGGACCACTTCGTGATTGTGCTGTGGGGCGCTGTTGGTGCTCATTGCTGCTGCCGCCTTGGGCCGAATTGCCCGGCCGGTTGTATACACCCTCACACCTTAGAGCAGGCCCCGAGGCCCCTAACATAGTAGCGTTTGTCTGGTAGTATGCGCCCGGGCAAGGCTAGGGCTTCTGTCATCAACTTGTCAGCAGGGAAAGTGTGCCGTTTGGGCCGCTAGCCCGCTGCTGACGTCGGTGAGAGAAGAGATCGGACTCCCGGCCGCCTTTGCCTGCGAGGGACACGACGCCCTGCATATGTGCCCTCGCAGCTTTCATCGCTCCCTCCTCTGGGCCTCTGGGGCGAAAGTCTTGATTCGAGCCGAATCAAAAACACGGGCGGCTGACTCGGATGGGAGGTGTCGCCATGGCATGGCTCGCCAGTCCTCTGTCAAGTCATCTGGCCTGGGCCTCCCGCCGGCTGCCCGCTGGCCCGCCATCAAGGCCAGACACGATCCGGTGGCGGTTCGTGCGCGTCTTTATCAGATCGACACTGCGGCTGCGACTGGCGACTGGTGGCGGCTGGCCAATACCTACCCCCAAGCTTGCAATCCGGATATGCAGATGACAGTGCTGCCCTGCTGGGATCCTGGAACGGCCCAGGCGACAGTTGGCGATCTTGATCCAAACCAGACGGTGCTATACGGTAGCATTGCCCAGCGGCACCCGTTCCCTCGCACCCTCGTGATTTTCTGGCTCCACGCACACTCGCCTGCAGCGCGCCTGTCCCTGCCCTGGTTGGGCGTGGCGACCGGGCCTTGGCGCAGATAGATCGCTGATGTGTCCAGAGACGATCAGATTAGCGCCGAGTGCGACCACCTTTGGACGGTCTTGTACGACGGTGTAGTAAGCTAAAGAGCCCCGAGAGTGTGAAAGCCAGAGAGCAGCCAGACTCGAGTTTGTCAGCTACCCCACCAGTCTGCACAACTTGCACCGCTTGCGTTGGGCACACCCGTTTTTTTTTTTTTTTTTTTTTTTCCTTTTCCTTGCTTTTCCTCCTCAGATGCCCGCATTGCCCCAGCCCAGTACCGTGCGATCGATTTTGCCAACGGAAATTTAGTGGCATCCAAGTGTTCACCTGCATGTTTCAAAGGCTTTATTGGTCCACGCTCGTTCCCCATCGGTTCGGTTTCTCTCTTTCTCCTCTCCTTTAGCGTCACTACCCCTCTCGCCCACAACAAAAAAAAAAAACGAGACTGCAACCCCAAGTACACCTGTCGGGTATATTGACGATAACGAACAACGTGGGGAAAAAAAGGTAAGACGACACCTTTTTTGCACGGAAAGGTGCGGATTTAATTAATATACCGCTGATAGTATTGTATAACTAGTTTAGATGTTTTATTTTTCGCTTAAATCCTTGGGAAAATAAAAGAAAAAAGATGTCGGGCTGGAGTCGCTTTTTTTTACAGTCTCGGTTTTTTTTTTTTTGTGGTGGGGGAGCCCCTCCATCCATTGTGTCGTTCGCCCCGCCATGCTCGCCGACTTTGCCCTACAAGGTTGGGATTTTGGCTACTGCTTGCCGGATGGGTTAAGACCACGAACACATGTTACGCCAGCAGCGGCCTGTTTGTCGCACGAGTTCAGCCCGCTGGAGGATCGGCCCCCGTTTGTTCAGCCGCCCACTTTCCGGTTGGTTGCTTGAAAGAAAAACCCTTGCATATTGTACGTCGTACGCACGCGGTGCTGTGGAAGAGCCCTTGTTCCGACTCGTCATCCGCCTGCTGTTGTCCTCAGGATTTACGAGATATCCCCCCCCCCCCCCCCCCCCACCAGGCGTTGCCCAACTTCCGTGCCCAGCCAGGGTTGCAGGGTGAGTAATCGTGATGTTGGCCTTTTATCAAACTATTATTCCACATCGTCGGCGGCATGGTTCCGGCTCTGCCACCGAGCAAGGGCCCTCACTAAGCCGGCCCAGCGGCGGCGATACACTGCCAAGACGAGCTATGGAACACCGAGCAGACCGCTCGCCCGCGTCTGTCAGCGCTAGCTGGGTAGGCCCTGCCGGAGACTCTCGGGCCCGGCGTGCGCCCTCAGGAGGTTTAGGTCAGCGAAAGACACGGCAGTCGATCCAACAACCGCCCGAACTCGCTCAGCCCTACGGCCAGTCCTTGTTCCCTCCCTCCGAGGCTGCCTGCCACCCACCACCAAAAGCCTGGGTCTGTTTCACGTGGTGGGTGGATGGGTAGGGGTGCTTTTCTTGATGGAGTTCTCGGCTCGAGGTTTGGATATCTTTACTCGCAACTGCGGCGTGTGTTGGTTTCGGGCTGCCTCGCGCACGGCATCTAGGTCTAATATCCAGACGACTACCTATCATCACACATCCTGATGCGCGGAACACTCGACCCCACACAGCCGCGCGTTCAGTCGAGCCATAGCTGTGCCTCGGCAGCCAAGCCGGCGCATTGCACGTCGTGCGTCGACAGTTGGTCGAAGCGGGTATGCAGCCTAGTGACAGCCATACCACAAATCCTCGAGAGACGGGCAGATTACATCCTGGCTTTGACTCGGCGAAGCACGTAGGTGTTAGCACAGCCGACATTGTTATTGTTATGCGAAATGCTATTGTTCTAGGGCGCGCGCCAATGGCGGAATGCTGCTGCTCCAGGTTTTTCTGCCAGTGTTTTTTTTTTTTCTTTTTTTTTTCCCTCCCCTTATGGGCCCTGGTCTCCGCGTGCCGTCCTATGACGCTGTGCCAAGGAAAATAGGGCGTTCAATTTTTGCCCACCCCTTCAACGCTGTTCGGATAGGGGAAAAAAGGGGCTGAGAGTCGCTTATTGTGTGGAGCTCGGCGGGCTGGCCTACCTAATCGGGAGGCAAGCGACACTCGATGGGTTGTCTCGCGAAATGCAACACTCGAGATTGCCATACGTGGGAGAGCCCGCGCTCCCATGGGCGCGTGACAATGAGCGAGTCGTATGTACATATGTAAGCGACGGGTTATTTAGGAAGGGTCAGATTGCGGACCCGGGGACGACACCAAGCAGCAGGATGGCTCGTCTCCTCCACGCCTGCCGACTGGGTACCGACCTCCATTGCAGTGCAAGGTTGGTGCTGGGTTTGCGGGTCACTTGGCTGTGTGCATACCAGGCAGGTAGGCAGGTCACTGTGCGGATGGGGAAGCGCATCGGCATGTTCAGTTCACAACCTGCTTTGACAGGAACGACCGCTCAGGAAGCGAGGCGCCTGCCTGCCACGCAGCGGGGACGCAGACCCATGCGACGCACGACTCACGCCGTGGAGAAGGGTTTGCGTGCCTATGAGGTTCTTGGCCCTGTGGAGGCTGGGCGAGTCGACGGGATTGTTCTGATCCCTTGGCAGGTCGTGTATGCACTGCAGATGCAAGTGCTTTCTTGGAAGAGCAGACGGTCGTTGTCCTGTTCCTTGCCAGCCCTTCGGCATGGCCGCTCGGCAGGATGACGTAGCGGCTGGCTCGCTGGCTGTATGGTGGATGGATGGCTGGCATCTACAGTCGCTCTGGATTGTCTCGGCTCCTCGACGAAACGAGGCGGTGCAGCAAAAGGGACACACACACACTCGCACGCACACACGTACATAACACAAACACACAGGGCGAGAATGCCGCCAGCAGAGACAATAGGAGTGGGACTGCCGCAGGCTGGGCCGGCGAGATGCCGGTCTCCTGCCACGCGTTCGCAAGACACCGCCTGAGAAGGACCGTGGCTTCAGTCTTTCACGGCAGTGGCGGACGGAATTTTCCGTTTGGCTAGGGGCCCAGGCGACGTTGCAGTCGCTCCAGAGCCATCATCCATCCCACCCCTATGGTGGGAGTCGCTTGTCGCCGACCGTGTCAAATAAAGGCCAGGGGGGCGGAGCTGTTGCCGATTTCTGGGTCCCATCCCGGCAACCGTGCCAGCAGCCCTCCAGTCCTTTTGGCCCGGCCATCCATGGTAGTTTGACCTGACGAACCACGTCGGACGTGGTGGGCCCGCGCCTGGGCGAAAGATGCCGGTTCCAGAAGCGAAAGCGCTCTTCTGGAACGGGCGTCATGTCTGCCGCTGCAAAACGTGCTCGGCACACGGCCCTCCTTGTCGCAGCAGCAGAGCAGGGAAGCGACCGCCAGCAGCGCCCTGTTGCCTCGTCATCGACCCAAAAAAGCTTGACTCTTGACGGCGCTGGGAAAACCCTGGCCGCCCCGAACAGCCCTGCCTGGTTGTGGACGCTGCTGTGCGATGTATGAGCGAGGATGGAGACGGAACATGACAAGTTGCCATGCCCATCGATGGATGCGACGCAAGCAGCCGTCGGGACAGAGACAGAGGGAAGACCAGAGAATCGGCGGATCGCCCGCCCACGCCGGGACGCGCAATTTCCAAGCGGCAACCTGTCTCGCGCCTTACTCCGTCCATCTCCGTACAGTGGTCTCCCTACGTCGTCGCCGTCCGGACAGCCACCCCCTTCGAATGCGCGGCCCGCCCTACCTTGTGTGTGCGCGTGTCTGGAACCCACTCCTTGCGAGTTTGTAACGCCTGCTTCCTCACCGCCTCGGCGCCCAGCCCCAGGGGTTAGCGGTCCCGTTGGCGCCAGCGCCCGCCCTACGAGGTCGACGGCATGTGGGCGCGGTGGCACGCATCGTGACACGAGCAGGCCGAGCTGCGGGTGCCCGTTGTGCTACAAAGTTTCCCGTCATCCACTTTTTTTTTTTTTTTTTTTTTTTCTGTCTCGCCAACCAGTGGGCATGTGTGCTTTTAGCGCCTGCCGCCGAATCGTGTCCATTCAAGCCCAGCATCTGGCAGACCGCCTGCTGCAGCCCTCCAACGGCCGACCCCACGCCTTCGTCTTATCGCCCTGTTGCCGTTCCTGCTTCCCGGATCTGCAGCCCCATCTCTAGTCGAGGGCGGGAAAGGCGGGGTGGCGGCGGTGTGGCGTGCCGCCGTCGGAATCTGGCTGGTGGCTGTGGATAATGGCGCGTGGGCGTTTCCCTGGTTTCGCTCCCCTGGCTCTTCTCTTTCCACCCGCACACCCGTACTGTCGTGTCGGCGCCCATCTGATCGACAGCAACCGTTCTTCTCGCCGTCTTCCGCTCCTATCGGCCTGCTGTTTCCCGCTTTGGCTCCCTTGGCCGTGCATGCAGCCCCGTCTGCAGTGCGGGAAAGGGAGAGCAGGGTCGTCCAAACGACCGCGTCTTGGCACGCGCCATGTGCCTGGGCCATCTTACATATGATGTCCGCTGCTACCGCAGTGTTCGCCGAGCCACGTCGGTCAGCGATTGGATGCCTCATTGGTCCACCGACAGCCCTTTACTTTCCTTTTGTCCTGCAGCCCGGCGCCCACTCGGCCGGGACGACCTCCTCGCCACCGCTTGGGTCGCCGTGGCAGCCCGATTACTCTCCTGGGCTGAGCGAGCGCTGGTCGATTCAGATGCCGTGTCTTGCCTGTCTCCCGCCCGAAAGTCGCCCCGTCGGCGGCCTCCTGGGACGGCCGCTGCTCGCCATGCCATCCAGGTTACATTAGGGGCGGGTGGCGAGAACGATTTCTCCAAGCGCGCAATCCATTACGACACACCGTGGCTGGCGTGACCCCCGCGGTCTTTGGTGACTTTTCTTTCGTCTCCACGTCTCTTATCCCTTTGTTGCGGCTCTTTGTTTTCCCTCTTTTGCCGTGCCGAGGCCCATAGAGTACATCCAGGCGAGCTTGGCTCTTATCTCACTTTTGCTGTATGTCGATGCTGGAGTATTGGCACTGGTCACTGCCGTTTACGGAGCCTCTCCCCATCCTCAAACGTCTGACCATGGATCGACTCTGACAGTCAGGCCAAGCGGCTGCGGGCAGAGCTGCTTGTTTGGGGTTCGCATGTCCAGCCGCCATCCCAGGCGAAGCTAGCATTTGGCTGAGGCTCCGTCTCCGTTCTCCGTCTTCCGGAAACGAGTCGCCCTGGGCCAAGAGCCAGTCACAGCTCGAGGGTAGGGGATTGGACCCTACAGCGACGCTATGAGAGGACACTCCGTGGTTTTGGGCTGCCCCAGTCGTTCTCGACCTCGTCTCCGTCGGACGATTTCCCCTTCTCGGTAAGGGCTGGATAGCTGGATACACACAGTGCTCGCGCCGCCCAGTCGGGTCCGCCTGCCGAGTTTGGGCGGCCAGTGCGGATAGGTTGTGGAAAAGACTGTCCGCCAGCTAGGTATGCCCCTGGCACATGCCATTACAGATCGTCTCGAGACCCCTTCCGTTTGGCTTGCTTCAAATAGGAGGGCTCGTGCTGACCCTCGGCCTGGATCGTCGTGGTTGCTTGCCTGCTTGCCTGCCTGCCAAATGTTAAGCTGAGGTCTACTGGAGTGGGCCATCAAACCTCTTCCGGGCCAGTGCTTAACAATTTCCATAATGTGCGTATCTCCGAGGTGATGACGACGGCCTTGCAGCCACATACTCTTGGAGTGCCATCAGTCGGGCGCCACCGTGGTAGATGGTGTTGGTGTATGCGTTTACTGCTTCTTCGAGGCTGTTCTCCCTTAGCCAAGGATAGTCTTGCCCGTACGAGCCGTGCCTAAGTTGAAAATGGCCTTACGATTATCCACCACAGCTTAATACGCGTCCCGGTCTCTGTTCAGCCGCTTAAGTCGGGTTACCCCCTGTCCGTCCACCCCCCTTTCCGTCCACCCTTTCCTATATAAACGCATGGTTTTTACAAACGCAATTAAAAATCGAATTAAAATTAGGAAAATTAAATAAAAGTTAATTTATAAGCAGAAATAACGGGGCTTTTAAATGATATATAATATATATGTTGATCCACGTGATCAGCGCGTGCACCGGAATAAACTCCACACCTCGTGGAGCAACGGGCCTAAGGCTCGTGCGCTCCCACGAGCCTACAAAAAGGGATTTTCCAATCCCCTTCCTGTAACTAGATTCCTTCCCAAGACATGCACAATACAAGAACCAGTACCAGATTTAAAATCTTTGTTTATCACCCCAACGGAGGGCTCCGAGCCTGACAAGAGTAACACTTTTACCAATAATATAAGCTTTTTTTTGAAATTTATACGTTATAAATATAAATGAAATAAAATAATGCAAAATGTTAAAGTTTGCTAACAAATTATATGCATTTTATAACATTTAAAAACATGTTAATAACTTTTTATTTATATAAGGTATTAATATGCGGTAAATTTCATTATATATTTAAAATTATATATTTAAAATTCCACTAATTTATATATATAGTTTAGCTATTATATATTTTACCTATTTAAGGAAATATTTAACAAATGTACAGTAAATGGCACAGTGCGAGATACCTTTTAATAAAATCGCAAATAAAAAAATAAATAAAAATTATATAAGCATACAATTTACATATTTTATATAATATAACATTGTTAATAGTTTAAATTTAGCCCCGTTTAAATTTATTAATTATTTGCAAAGTTATTTTAATTTCTCCTTTACATATATTTTATATGAGATTTTTAAGCTTTATATTTAAAGTAAAGTTTTAACCACTATATAAAGCTAATATAAAAGGGGCGATTGTAATTTAAAAGCCTTCCTTTTTGTTTATCGAATAATACAACATTTTTATTTCCCTAATTTTTATTAAATTTTTAATGGCGTTGTAAAAACCATGCGTTTATATGGGAAACGGCGGAGGAAAAAGGGGTGGACAAACAAGGGGTAACCCGACTTAAGTGTGTTTATCAAGTGCATGTGCCATATCCGAATGCGAGTAAAAGGTAACCGGACTTGATATACATATTTACCCTTTTCGACTTATATAAACCATAGGGAATAACTGCTTTTCTAGGTACAATTGGGATAAAAACCGTACTTTTGGTGTAACTACCGTTACATAAAGCCGGGTAAAAAGGTCCCTTCGAATTCCCTGCGAGTCCTCCTCGTTTGTAACCGGACTTAATAATGCAAAAGCATGCGGCATTTTCTTCAGGTTTAGGAAGCTTGCTTTAAGCCCTGCCTGTTTATTTAACTCTTGTATTCTTCGTATGTGCGGCTTTCAGTGCGTTGATTGTCTATGGATAAAAGTGTTTTGGTGTAACTGCCATCGCGGAACCATTGCGTTTAGGAGAATTTGTGATTAGTTAATGCACTTGTTAGTTTGCGTGCTGTTTAACCCCTGTTTCTTATATCAGGGTTAAAACTACGGGGAGCTATGCTGGTTTCTAGTTCATTTGGTTACTGAAAAGCTTCATAACTTTATTTCATGTCTCTACTTCGTGAGGTGCTTGTTACAACCCGAATTTATGTTTACTTTAAACTTGTCGGAGCTCCGTTTTCCAGTTTCGAGCGGCTACATTTTCACTATAGCGCAGCTGCTTTCCATGTCCACTTTGTTTTCAAACGAACAGCGGTGTTCGTTTTTGTGATGTGGAAATTTACTTTCATCTTCCGTTCTTTGTGCTTGGAGGTCGGCTTAATTTCAACGAGGTCCTATAATTTATTAGCGTAAGCGTAAGTTGAATCTTCTCAAGTTATTAATAAGGACAGTGAACGCGAGCATCGAGAATGTGCTTTATAAAGAGGCTATATCCCCGCACTCCCCCTTTTTGCTAATGGCACTCACCTGCCCCACTTTTGGCCTGTGCACCGCCTGTGTTTTCCGATGTCGCAGCCCCAATTTGGCAGGGAATTTCCATTTTTCGCCATTTCTAGTCCATTGGCAATCGGTTTCCGCGCACAACAAAACGAGCACCAATAAGAGCGCCATGAACGAGGTTATTATCCTCTCAAGCGACAGCGACTCGTCGGATCTCTCTGCAGGCCTCCTTTTGGTGCCTTGATACCCTCGAGCAAATACGGAATAGAGCGTTGGCGACGTTCCCTTCCCGGCGGCATCCCGAAAGCTAGCCCTACCTCTTTGCACGGGCGCCACGCGTAAACAGTACGACCTGCCGTGCGCCCACGAGCTTCTAGATCTACATGAAGCCCAACGCGAGAATCTCAACTTTCCGGGCCTGCAATTGACTTTTGTGCACCCGTTTTGGCTGCGGGAAGGTTGCCGGGACGTGGAGGATCCTTTCCTTCGGGCACTGGATCCAATAGGCACGAAAAAAGGGCGTCCTTTAGGGCAGGGACCCTTCAACGAGACCCCAAGACGGCCGGCAACAGGGCCTCGTTGCAGCACCCGCACCGGTATCCGTGCAAATGCCAGACGGGATTACTCTCAATACGAACAGGGCCCCTCTTTGCAGGAGAGGGACTCGGCGACGAGGTTCAAGTGGTAGAGTTAGGCACTCCCTTGCCCTCAACGCCGGCCAGGGAGGTCTCTGCAGCGCCGCGAGCGGCTGCGCCGTCTCCAGGGGAGTTTATTGATCCTTTTGCGAGTCCCTAGGCCATTCTGTAGCCCTAGGTAGGCGGCCTCAACGCTGTGCCTTTGCACTTTTCCTATGCAATTTGGCGGTTCAACACCGGGTTTTGATAATTTACTGCTTTTTTGCACTTGGCGATAACTTTAATTTAATGCCTCCCCTTTATTTGCTTTTATCCGTGCATTAAAGCCCGTGTTCGTTTATATGGGTGCGCCATAGAAAAAAACATGCCAGCCGATATCGGGGTGGGGGTGAGTGCCATTAGCAAAAGGGGGAGTGCGGGGATATAGCCTCTTTATAAAACACGCGGGGATGCCTTCACGTCAGGAGGAGAGATGTCCTTTTAATCCATTATGGAGAATGCCATCTTCTTCCAAACAGGCCTGTTTTAGCCCGCGTTTAATGAGGGCTAATTTTCCCACTGGGTACCCGGAATCGGAACTGTGACCGCCGAGGCCGAGGTTGTAGAATCCTTCAGCCAAGAACCGAGCCGCACATGTTATTACATGGAGCATGGATACGAACACTCGCCTCGCTACTGTGAAAAGGGGACCTGGATGAGGGAGTATGGAAACGGGCCTGACGCACGCTAGTCTGCGCCGCTGGCGCCACGGAGAAGTGTCTTTGTGTTTTTCCCACATGTTGTTTGATGTAATTCGAGGGAGGTGGCCGCTCGCTGAATGGCGAGTGTCTTGATGTCGAATGCGGAGGCACGAGGCATCCCAGAAAGGAGATTGTGCAAGCGAGCGCAGGGATGCAAAGGAAGGAAGCGACCCTAGGCACAGCAGGAGCAAGGCGGCGTGGGGTGTGTGGCATAGGAGCACCGAGACTCGGGCATCGATCCGAGGGCTAAAGTCGAGAAAACTGGGATACGTATATACGGTGCAAGTCCCTCGATACACGAGCGTACGCTAGGTGAGACGAGAGAAAAATTTGATCCGAGGGAGACTTGCCTCTAATCAGATGGGCGTCGCATCGGATGGTCCTCCTGCCTCCTGCCTGCCTCTTCTTGGTCGTTGCGCGTTGGTTATGCTCGTTCCTGCACCAGGAAATCTCGGCAGGGCCAGCAACAGCGACTCCACTTTTTCTTTTTTCTTTCGCTTCCGTGCTGGAACCCGCACGCGGCGGACCGCCCTTGGGGCCCGGCATCGGACCAGGGGTGGCTCGCGGGGGGTGGGGGCGGCTAGGTCTAAAGGGAGGTGGAGGAGGAGGGATGTGCAATGGCGCGCAAACGTGTGTGATGGCGGCTGGCGGTTTCCGCGTTCCGGAGCGCACCGCAGTCCGTTGGGGCGACGTCGCAGTCGTTTCATAGGCGAAAATAGGTCGACGGTTGGTTCGTGGCTGTTAGGGGACAATCGTTCGATGGAGGATCTCGACCTGGACTAGTGGTGTTGGACACGCAAAATAAACTTTTCGCGATTCCAGGCTATGTCCAGATTGTAACCGATGCCCGTTGATCTGCGAGCACGAGCTCAGCTGGTGATACTTTTTTGCTTCTTTCATTTGTTGGGTGTGCTGCCGTTCTTTGCATTTGCACCACGTGCAACAGCCAACCTGGCATCGCGCCCATGGAGCGATGCGAGTGGGTAAGGAATCACTCTGGGAACGCGTTCGTTGGTTTTGCCCAGGTTTCCTTCGGCCTAGCGGCATGTCACCCGAGCTCTGGCGCGGCACGACGGGCACAGGCAGGGGTGATGACCAGCCACCTCCCCCGATGCTGACGCGCATCTCGACCTTGTTCACTCGGTCTGCTGGCTGTCGCATTTGCTTCTTTGTTCCAGGCCTTTGTTTTTGCTTTTTCAAACTGACTGCTTGTGCTGACCAGAGGGGAAAAGGGGCAAGCCGAGGCTGTCTTGCTTTTTACCCGTGCTTGGAAGGTGGCAGTCGCCAACAAGCGTAAGCGGTCATTGTCGGCCCATTTTAGGTGACTGGCGAGCCCACACTCGCCTCGGCTCGGAATGGATGGCGTGCTGTCTTGCGCCTTCAATGGAACCCCCAATCTCGCAGCGCGGAGCGACCTGCGCCGAATCTCGCCTTGTCTCTGCTCTCTTTTTTTTTTTTTTTCTTTTTTTTTCCTAGGACTTCCTTGAAGTAAGTATCTCATTTATTGGTCCTTATTGCTCCTACTTTTTATGAAGGAGGGGCTGCTGGAAAAAAGGCAGATGGGGGATGTGCGAGCTTGAGAAGAGAGGACGGCGAATGAGGGACAGGGAGACAGGGACGAGGAAGGGTGCATCAGTAGTGCGCAGCCAAGGTGGCGTGGCGGTTAGTTTCGGCGTCCATTTCTCCATCACCAGGTTCGACCCTTCTCTCCCTGCCCATGCATGCTTCCACAACTTTTGAGGCACAGGGAAGCCCATCCTCTATTACAACAATGGGCTGCTGGCGAGATTTGGCCGCATGCCTTCATCTCGCGGCTGAGAGGAGTTTTTTTTTTTTTTTGTTTTTTTTTTGTACGCAGCAAGGCCTGGTCCTGGAAAAAAAAAAGCGTTTTCCCCTGCATTCGGTTACATAATTCCGCAATTTGGATCAAAAGGGTTGCGTCCAACCTTCCACTCTAAGGCGCATTCTGGTGCGTGCCGTGCCTGTCTTCCTCCTGCTATTGGCTCTCTTGTGATGGTACCCTGTGGCCTCATATCCATCGCGGTCCAAGACGGGGAATCCTGCCTGGCCTGCCGTGTCTGGGCCGGGCCTTGTTGTTGGTTCCATCCAGGAACCCTGGCTCCATCCCGGCCCTGGCTCCCCCCGGCCCTGGCTCGCCGGCCGCGCTCCCCTGGGCGGCGAGAATAGAACACTGAGATCGAGCACCCCGGGATGCGACCCACAGGCTTGCGACGGCGCTATTTGGTCACAGACGACCCCCGCTTGCGCGATCGCAGGCCGCCCCGACCTGCGACCACTGCATGCAAGGGCCGCCGCACACATCGCTCACTGCGCCGCCGTGGGAGTCTTGGCTCGTTTCCGTCCCAGAGGCGCGTCGGAGCTACGAGCCGCGCCACCTGGCAACTGCTTGCCGACCGGATACATAACCAATGTGGCCCGCTTCCGCCCGCCTCCCTACCCTCTTGGCCTTGTTTGGCTTCGTGATTGTCATCCGGACGCTTTGTTGTTTTTGCTTATGGCCAGGGGAGATCGCATCTTTTCGTCACACCCAGCGCGAAGTGGGAGGCAAAGATCAGCGCTGTCAGGGGCCCATCGGTCCAGTGCTTATTCCTTTCAAACGTCCGATTCGTCCGAAGAGCACTGACTCCCGCCGCGCTGTCTGCCTTGCGTGCTTCCTTGCCTCCCGCATACTTCGTTTTGGCCTCTTATTAGCGTTGTCGCTTCTCCGAGCCCGGTCCGGAGACCGCGCCAGATCGGCCGACAGGAAACGAGCGATGAGCGGCAACGGCACCGTCCCGCTGCTGCCGGGACAGGACCCAGTTACGGGGGTGTGCGCAGCCGACAATGTGGGCCCGCTGTCGGAAACCATCACCTGGGTCTTGGTCGGAGTCGCCTTTGTGTTCTTGTCGCTGCGGCTCTACTGCAAATGGATGAAGTCAAGGACATTCTGGTGGGATGATTGGCTGCTGACGATAACATGGGTAGGTGTTTCTTGTCCCTGTTGTTAGCTGCCCTTGCCTCACCTACTTCGGAATGCGCATGCTGATGATTCCTTGCGTGCTGGGCGCCAGGTGTTCCTCCTTGTTGCGGGCATCGTCTTGAATATCAATGTCAAGCGAGGCTTCGGGCGTCACCTGTGCGACCTCGTCTTCAAGTCCACCGACCCGATGCAGATTAGCGACATTGGCCGCAACAGCTACATCGCTGGCACCTTTTCGATCCTCAGCGCCGTCTGGTCCAAAACATCCTTCGCCCTCACCCTCCTGCGCGTCGCAGAGTCCAGGTGGCTTAAATTCACCATCTGGGCTATTATCGCCACCATTAACCTCACCATGACCATGACCGCGATCTTGGCCTTTGTGCAGTGCAACCCGACCGAGAAGGTTTGGGGCGGCGACCAGGTTCTAGGCACGTGCTGGCGTGAAGGCTACGCCAACTTTAGCATTTTCACGGGCGTCTACTCGGGCGTCATGGACATCACGCTGGCAATGCTGCCATGGACCGTCATTTGGGGGCTGCAGATGAAGCTCGCAGAGAAGATTGGTGTGGCTGTGGCCATGAGCGCAGGGGTTTTGTTCGTGCTTCCCGTCTCCTTGAACCCACGCAACCGGATTCACACCTTGCCAAGCAAGACTAATAGCCAACGCTCGTCGATTCTAGTGCTGGCGCCACCGCCTTTGCCAAGTCAGCCCAGATCCCTGCTTTGGCCAAGGGCGACTTCACCTACGACGGCTTCGGGCTCGTCGTTTGGGGCAGCTGTGAGGTGGCCATGACCATCGTCGCTGCCTGCATCCCTGTGCTGCGCGTGTTGGTGCGCGACGTGAAGAAGTCGACACGCCGCCACTACGGATCCTCGGGCGCGTCGGGCAGCCACAGCTTGAGCAAGTCGCGCGGCTACGAGAATCACACGTCGACCGGCGGCGGCGGAGGGACCAAGACGGCCATTGTAGGCGGCAATGGGCGACGACCAAGCGGCAGCTTTTCCCGACCGTTTGCTGGCAGAAGTCCGGCGCCAGGAGGACCGTCTGCCGCTGACGTCCACGGGACGATTGGTCGGAACGCAGCATTTTCCACCCTGATGACAACCGCATTATTCACACGCAGGAAGTGAAGGTCGAATACCATTCGCGGGACATAGTGTCGGGGATAATAGCAGTAGCGAGAACGTTATAAACGGTCGTGCCGGGGTTACGAGGGAGAGCAGGGGCGGGGAATACGAAATGGGCCGCATGCGGTAAATAAAAGAAAATAGTAATATGTTAGCACAACGAGAAAAATGTTCAAGGCGGAAGCGGGAGCCCCTGAAAATTTGTTTTTCTGGAAGCCTGTTTTCCCCTTTTTACCCATGGCCTAGCCAGCATAGCCGAGTTTTAGTACTACACTCCTTTTAAAACGGAAACAACTTCGAGGAAGAGATTTTAGTTTGGTAAGTCGTGTCGCGCTTTGCAACAAGTGTGTTGGGTTAAACCACTATAAAACGAAGCCAGGGTTTAGCAAAAGCACAGTAAGTCCGTGCTTTTAAAGTCCGCCACCCCGGCTTCCGCCACGGGCATAACTTATACGCTTAGATATTTTCCTATATATTTTAACTTTTCGTAAATTTATTAATTTTTTTTTTATTTTTAATTTTGCTTATTTAACTGCTGTGCTATTAAAAAATCTGTATAAAACAAAACGTTAAACAAACCGTTTAAAATATTTTAATAAAAGTTTTTATCGTTATAAAAGTTTATTTTTTTATAAAATATTTAAATTAATTATTTAAAACCACGTTAAAGTAAATTGGTTTTTTTTTAAAAAAACTTTATTAGCGTAAGGTGAAATTTGGTATTTTACAAAAAAAAAAAAAAAAATTAAAAAATTAAAAAAATTTCAAGTTTTATTTTTTATTTTTTAATTTTTTTTTAATAAACGTTAAATTAAACTGTTATAACCTCGCAGTTATAAACTGTGTTAACGTTTAAAATAATTATGCTAATAAAGTTAAAACGTGCGAATGTTATATAAAGGTATAATAGTGGATTACTTAATAGGTTTTTTAGTTTAAATGGGTTTTAAAAGCTTTTATTTACAAAAGCAGCTTAAATTGCAAGTGCAGCCACGTTATAAGTAAAATGCGGTTTAAATGCAGTTTTAAATGTAATTTAAATGCAAGTTAATAAGTTACATTTAAACCACATTCGTTTTGTTAAATAAATAAAGCTGTTTTAAACAAAGCACGTAATTTATAAACGGGTGCAAAACGCGGACCGTAAAATTCGTGCACGTTTTTAATAAATCGTGTAAATCCTTTTACAAATTACGACGAATTAAAAAATCCTAACTAGGATAAAAAAAGCTAAAACGATATTATAATAACAAAAACGTAAAGCATTAATATTTATAAAAATTATTAAAACGGGTAACGTAGTTTATTAATAAATAATTGTAAAAGTTTTACATGTTACAATTAAAAGTTTGCCTTTAAAGTAAAGCGTTTTAAAAGTAGTTTCGGATAATAACGCTAGTTAAAGCATAAAGTAAACACGTAATTAAAAGGTAACTTTTAATTGCTTGTTTTAAAAAATGTTTAAAAGTTAACTTAAATTAACCAATGTTACAGCTTTAATTAAAGCCACCTGGTTATAAAGAATCCCTTTTTAATATATACATTTTTTGTTTTTACGCAAATTTTTTTAATTCGTTGTAATTTTTTAAATTACTACGAATTTTTTAAATAACACGTAACTTTTATCTTAATGCGGGGTAAAAGTTTATTTTTTAAACCACCTTTTTTTAATACCTTTTTATTTAGCTTTTTATTTTTTGCCGTTCGGCCGTAACATTAAGTTTTCCTTTTTAAGCTAAATTTTTTTAACCATTTTTACAATTTTAACGGTTTGTTAATTAGTAAGTATTTTTTCCTTATTATTTCCCCTTTTTTATTTATTTTAATAAAAATGTTTAATCGGGTGTTAAAACGCAAGTTTTTTTTAACACGTTGTTATAAAAACCTTTTTACTGCGATTACGTTGTTTTTTATTAAAATGCCTTTTTATATAAATTGTAAAACGCGTAGTTTTCCGTCGTGTAACGCATTTCCCACCGAGTTAAACCGTTATACGAAATGTATTTAAAATAACTAAATAAAATGTAACGTATTAAGGATTTTTCCCAACACTTTCCGTTATTACGCCTTTTAACACCGTTAATTAAATAAAAAGTTTAAAAAGGTTAAAAACCGCGTTTATATTAAATTAAATCGTATTTTTCGGTTACGTAAGCAAAAAAAACTGTTAATTAAAAAGATTTACTAAGTTGTAAATTATAATATTAACGATTTGAAAAAGTTAAAATAAGCTGTTTAAAAGAAAATAGCGAAAGTAGTTAATTAAGCTTTTCTTTTTTTATTACTTTTAAATTCCTTTTATTGTTTTTAAATTAAGTTAAGTTAAACGTTAACTCGTATTTTACTTTACTCGCTTTTTTTTAATAAGCTATTTTAAATCGAGCGTAATAAGCTGTATTTAAAGTATTTCTTTTTAAGTTATTCGTATTAACTTTTTTTATAAAACCCGCTGTTAATATTTCGCAAAAAGTTTTTAATAATATTTAAAGTTCGTCACTTTTTCCCACGTGTTTTTTTTATAACCGTACTTTTTCCATTTAATTAAGTACTTTTTAAGCTTGTTTTTTAACTTATAATTTAAAATTTTTTCGATTTTATATTCGTTTTTTAACTCGATGTTTATTAATTCGTTTAATTTTATACTAAATAATACCGGTTTAAATAGGAAAACGTAAAAAACCGGGTGGGATTTTATAATTAATAGTAATTAAAATTCGTAATTTACGTTTAAAACTTTTTTAACACTTTAAAAAGTCCTAATTTTTTATAATTTAATTTATCGTTTAATTGTTTTGTTTTAATATTGCGTTAAAAAAATAAACGTTATTTTTTTTAAAAGTCGGTTTTTCGATATTTTTTTATTTATTTAAATAGTTATACGGTATTATAACTTTTTTAACTTTGTTTAAAAGTATTTATTTAGTTTAATAAATTTCGTTATTTGTATTTTTGTTATTAACGTATATTTTCCCGTTTTAAGTTTTTTATACGTTATAAACGTAAACGTATAATTCGCGAAAAACGGTATAATTCCCGTACTTTTATAAATTAAACTGTTATAAACAAACTAAGTTATAAAAAATAATTATACTAAATTATTTTGTTTATAATTAACGTAATAACGTAAATATTATTTTATAATTTAATTTATTTGTTTTATTTATCCATTTGTGTAAAAGTGGTAAACCGTAAATAAAAAAATTTTTACTTTTAGTTTAATTATAAGCCTTTTTTAAAACTTATTTATAAATAACTTATTTTTATTCGTAATTAAACGGTTCGTAATTTCGTATTCCGCTATTACGTGTTTAATAAAAACGTACGCTAGTTTTATAACGTCGCTATTTTTTTTATATAATAAAAATAAAGCATATTTGGTAAACCTATTTATTATTATTAATAAGTTATTATATTTAACTTTAATTATTGGTTTTTTAAATTAAGGAAGTTTAATAACGAAATTTATAGTAATTTTTACTATGCTTTATTACACGCTAGTAAAAGCTGTAAAAGCCCGTAAGGTTTATACCTACTAGTTTTGTTTTTAACACAGTTTTCGCAATTTTTTATTGCACTTTATATTTCGGTTTAAATTCCTTTAAATTTGTAATGTTATTATAACCGTTTTCACGTTTTGGTTACGCTTTAATAACTATATACTAATTAGTTATAAATTTGTTAAATTTTTTTTTAAAATTTAAACTTTTTTTTATCGAATCGTTTTAACAAGTATTTTTTATGCCGGAATTAAAAATTAGTTTGGTTTTTCCGTTAAAATTACTTGTGTTTTTTTAAGTATTACGATTTAATGGTTTAATCGTTAGTTTAAAACGTTCGCCCGGCCGTTTTTCGATTTTTTCCAGTATTTAATCCGGATGTTATAGTTTTATAAAAACTCATTTAAACGAATTTATTACTTATTTAAGTTTTTGCTAATAATAAAATGTGTTAAGTTTTTATAATCCGTATATATTATAATTTAATACTTTGCTTTATAAAAGTGTAATCGCCATTTTTTAAATGCTTAAATATTTTGTTAAAAGTTTTTTATCGTAAATTTAATAGTTTAATTTAAATTCGTTTAACTTTTTATAGAAAAAGGTGCGTAAAAATGCAATTGTTTTTAATCGTTTTTTTATTCGAGTTAACCGCCGATCGCGTAATTTAACGTGTTAGTTTTAATTTTAAAAGGTTTTTTTTAAGTTTAAAAATGCTAATATTAATTCCTTTATTACAACGTTTTATAATTATTTAAAAGCTTTTTATTTTTGCTTTTTTTAATAAATTTAATAGTTATTTTTAATAAAGTTTATAAATAGTATAGCGATTTTGCTATAATTACGAATAAACCGTTTATAAAAGTTTAAAAATCCCAAAAACTTTATATTTTCGTAATGTTTTTAAATATAAGCCATTTTTTAACTCTTTTAACTTTTTTAAAATTTATACAAATTTATTTTAATATAATTATAAGCTTTAAAAAAGTAACTTTTTAAATATGCTATTCGCACTTTTTTAGTTTAATAAAAAGCTTTATGTTAAACAGCTTTTAAAGCATTTTATATACGTGTTGCTTATGTTTTTTTTATCGTTTTCGAAAAAACTAAAATATTATCCAAATATGCGAAAACGAAAAAGTTAAAATACTTTCGTAATATATAGTTAATTATTTTTTAAAATGTGGTTAATACGTTAGTAAAACTAAAAGTTACTATTAAAAATTCGTAATATTTTAGTTTTATTTTAAAAGCTATTAATTATTTTTAACCTTTTTAAATCCGTATTAAGTTATAAGCTTTTCGCAAATTTATTATTAGTTATACTGCCGTTATATTTGTAAAAACCTCGGTGTTTTTGCTGTTTTTATATACATGTAAAAACCTTTAAACTCGTTTCCGAATGCGGTCCGCATCCGGCTCGGTAGCTTAAAAGTAAAAACCATATCTGCTTTTCGTATACGGTTTTATTATGTTAAATAACAATGCCGTTTGCTTAATTTCTGCGACTGCTTTTAAAAGTTCCATCGCGGAAACGTTTTTATAATTAATAGTAATAATAGGAAAATACGTAAAGGAAAAATTGTAAAAAATGCATATTACGCTTAGGTAGCGCCCCGATGCCGGGTTTTCTTTTTTTGTGGTAATGTTAATAATAGTGGTATTAGTTCGGTTAATTACGGTAGTTTAGTTATCCGCGTTCGAAGTTTTCCGGTTTCGCCTCGGTGTTTAGTCGTATAGCTGTTCCGTAAAGTTCGGGGGTCGTGGTTAACGTCGGGTAACTCGACGTAATTATGTTATTCGTTTCCGGAAGTAACGCTCCGGTTGCGGATTATTTCTTCGCTTATAGCGCGCATTCGATTTTTTTATTAGTTCGCCGTTTTTGTAATTGTATTGCTTTTGCCTTATTTATATCGTGCTTTTCGGTTGTGCTTTTTATTTCCTTTCGGGTGCGGGTTTCCACCGTTTTTTCCCTTTTTGCTTTTAAAGGTTTTTGCCTTTTCTTTTTCGCCCTTTTTTAATTTTTTTTTTTGTTATAACTTTTAATTTTTTTTCCTACTTTTGCTTTTAACTTTCGCGCATTTTCCCGCCCGCGCTTTTATATTTGCCTTTCCGCGCTTCGTTCCTTTTCCGGCTTTTGTTTTCCTGCATTATAATTTTTAAAAATAAAACTCCCCGTTTTTTTCGCGGCGGCGCGCGCGGTAATACGCGCGGCGGCTATAGCGGTAGCGGTGGTAATGGCGGCTTTGCGTTTATTCCTCTTCGTAGCGATCGCGACGAGCATCCATTTTCCAGCTTTAACGATAACGACGATTTCGAAGCCGGCGTTGCTCCGAACCCCCGCGTTAAAGCTGTAAGTGCGGTTTTACACCGCTTCGTTTTTTGTTTTTTTACTAATTTTTTCTTTTTTTTCCTTTAGCTTTACCGTTTGTACTATTAAAAGGAGTATAAGGCGGCGATCGCTGTTTTTTCGGGTTACATTTTTTACAACTCGATAATGTATATCTTTCGTATTATTCCCTTTTTTATTCCGCTTCGTTAACTTTTTAAGCTTGTTTGTAAAATTTGTGTTAGTTGTATTTAGCGTTTCGCTAACGGCATTAATAGTGCCGGCGCCGTCCGGGGATGCTATTATAAAGTTTATATGTTTTTTATTTGCTCCGCTTTTTTTTTGCTCGGTTCCGGTCGTGTTAATTTATATTTTTAGCTTTTTGCGTTTTAATTTATATGGGGTGCGCCTTTTCGCGCGGTGCTTGCGTTTAAATTTGTTATTTTTTTCCTTTTTTTTTATTGCTAACTTGTCGGTTCCGCTTTGGTAGCCTCCCGCTAGCATTAAAAATTAAGTTTATAGCGTTTTTCGTGCTTATTAGCGCTATATTTAATCCTTTTTTAAAACTGCTGCCGATTTGGAAAATGTTTTAACGAAAGTCGCTTATGCCGTTAAAGTTTATAACGGTTTTGTTCCGGTATTATATGTTTTATTACTAATGCTTTTTTTTAGCTTTGTTATACCATTTTAAAATACGCTATTACCGGTTACGTTCGATTTGCGAAAAATATCGGAAAGCGGTCCGGCGTTCCTTTTAGTGCTAGGTTTTCGCGCTTGTTCCTTTTTAGCTTAAAAAGCGTTTTTGCTGTTATAATTACATTTAATAGCTCGGGTTTTGTTCGTTCCTTTTCCGGCAATATAGTGCTTTCGGCGTAAGCTATATCGGGTTAGGCTTTTAAAATTATCGATACGTGGGATTCGTTTAACCGTATTCGAATGGAAGCGTTAGTTTTAAAGCGGGCTAAAATACGGGTTTGTCGATATTTCTTTTTATATCGCTATTTTCTTTTGGTTCGTTAACCTTTTTATGTTTATTAAATGTTTTTTATGCAAAATCTTTTTAACTTTACTTTCGGTCGGATTTTAGCTAAATATCGGGAAGATATTATTAACGAAATATTAAAAAAATGGGTAAAAATGGAAATAATTAATTTAGTCGGTTTTTTTTCGGTTGCGGCTCGTATATAAAGTATTAGCGTCGGTCCACTTTTCCTTCCTTTCGTTTTTTGGTAAAGTATTTTCGTTTAACGTTTTATAATTATTTATAGTTCGGTTTTTTTTCGATTTAGTAGCGTTTTTTTTTTCCTTTTTTTTTTTTGCGCGTTTTCCTTTTACCTTTTTCGTTGTTTTAAAATTTATTAGTTTTTTAATTTTAAACATTATGCGTGTTATTTTTTTAAATAGTATGTTTTTTATTTTTTATAATTCGAAATATGCTTTTCGGCTATCCGTTTATGCTATCCCGGTGCTATCCCGCTGTTTGTTTTAACGGGTGCATTAGGTTAGCACGTGCTATGCTATTTCCTTTTATCCGTTACCGCATTCGCATAGCGGCGTTACCGCGTTAAGCACGTTTTTACTAAATAGGAAAGCATTTAAACTAAGCTTTTCCGTTTTAATTTGGATTGCTATTAAGCTATATGCTTTTGGCATTTTTTTATAGTATTTAACCATTTTTTTGTAAATAGGGGGTTATTTGTTAAGCACGCGGTTTTATACCGGTTCGTTTTTTTTACCGCTTTCGTTAAGCTAGCAATTTTTAACTTCCATTTTATTGTTACGTTAGGGTTTTAGCGTTTCGCGTGTTTATATTTAAACTTTTTTTCGTTTTCGCGGAAGATTGGTTTACGTTTCGGTTTCGGGGTTATTTTAAATCGGTTTTAACGTTTCGCTTATCTTTTTTTTGTTTGGCCGTTTTAAAAGTGTGGTTTTTTACTCCGTTCCCGGTATTTTAACCTTTTAAATCGGCCCGTTACTTTCGTTATCACTTTATTAATCCGCTATATTATTCCAGTTTTTAGCCATTTATTTTTTATATTAATTAGCTTTTCGTTTAAGTATAAATTTAAAAGTGGTACGTAGGTTTTTATTTTTAAATAGGCTAATAACGTCGTTTTATATGCTTCGGCTACCATTTTAAAGCATGCTCGCTATTTTTTCGCTAACTTTTTGGCCGCGCTTCGGGGCCGGCCCCGTGGTTCGGTTGGAAGGTAGTATGTTGCGGTTTTATATATTATCGCGCTTTTGCATACTATTGCGTATAATTATTTCGCTTTAGCGAGGTTGCTTTTTTACGTTACCGCTGCGAGTTTTGTTATCGCCAATTGTTATTTTTCCTATTTGCTTTTCGCTTATTTAGTATGGGTTTTAAAGTTTAATTTGTGGTTTAGCTAAATTCCGAGGAATTTCGCCGTTAGCGATTGTTATACGTGGGTAATTCCGGTACGAACCCGGGTTTAGTTTAAAGTTTTAATAAAATGCAGCAGTTCGGTTTTTAATGCGTTAAATATTATTTTTGTTGTTTTTGCCCATATTTGGCATACGTTTTAAGCTTTTTTTTAACAGTTGTACCGTTTTCGCTATAGTGCTTTTTATTGTTAAAAGGTTAATATCGTCGGCGAAACCGACCACCGTTATTTTTAGGATTTTTTCCAGCTTGTCGTATAATAACGCGATGTAAAGGATAAATAATATAAGTAATAATGGTAATTTTTGCGGGACTTTTGCAATTACTGGTATTAGTGTTAACGTATTTCCGTCGAACTAAAGCCGGGCCGTTTTATTTATAAGCCAGCTTTTAATTTATTTAATTATTTTTGGTGGAAATCTTTGCTTTTATATTATGTCGAGCAGTTTAATATAGTTAACATTATCGAATGCTTTTAATAGGTCGAGTTGTAATAGCGAGGTTATAACGCCGTAATTCCACGCTGTTATTATTGTGTTTATTACTTGTTTAATAGCGAGTTTAGTGTTGCGTTTTTTTCTATTGCTTATTTGTTTTTCCGGTAAAAGTCTTTTTTCTTTCGCTTCGTTAGCGATCCGTTTTCTTATTATAACTTTTATAACTTTGGAAATGGACGAAAAAAGTGCGATCGGTTTCCATTTTCCCGCTGTTTTCCTATTTTTTGTGCTTTTGCCTAGCTTGCTTTTCGCAAATTTAAAACTGTAAAATATTAAATTTTACCGAGTTTATTTCGTAATTTGTTAATAAAAAACAAAAAATACTAATTTTTAATTATAACCTCGTTTAATAAGCGGTAATTAACGTATATTCGCTTTGTTCCGTTTTTTTTTCTTTTATAAAATTTTATATCCTATTAAAAAATCGAAAGGTTTAATATGTTTTTTTCGTAGGTTTTTTATTAATTGTTTTTTTTAACACTTTTTTAAAGTTAAACTAGTATAACTTTTAATACTTAAATTACGTGTTTAATTTAAACTTAATTTTAAAATTAAACGGGTTATATTTAAAAAGTATTATTTTTAAGTTTTTTTAAACAATTTTTCGTATTTGTAATATTTTTTTTTAAAATACTCGCGAATTGTTTTTTAATATTAATATAATCGTTTTAATCGCTTTCGATTTTAAATAATCGTATATTTATTAATATTAAATATAAAAGTGGATTATTAAATTTTATTACCGTTATAACTTTTTTTTTATTACTTTTTATATTTATAATTTAAAGCTTACAACTTGCTTATAGCAATTACACCGGTACCGGTTTTTAAAGTAAAAAGGCTTTTAAATTTATATATGTTTAAAAGCTATTTATTTTTTAAATATAAGAAAAAGCTTATTATATAAGCTTTGCTTAATATATATATATTACGTTAAAAGCCGCGGGGTGCGATCGTATAAAGTAAACCCCGGAATTGGGATTTAACATAAAATTTGCATAGCTTTCGTACATAACGGCTTAACTGGTAATTTCCGTGCCGAAACCTTCGTGCCGGGGAAACGTTATTTTTTATTACGGAGTTTTAGGCCGTAAATTTTCCGCTTTTCGTAAATAACTTCGTGCGATTTTTAACTGCTTATTTAACATTAGCAGTTTTTTTTATAATCGCATTTCTTTTTTTTTAAATATTAATTAAAATAAATTAAGTTATTTTTTAATAAAGTAATTTAAAGTAATTATACGAAATGAGCAAAATAAAAAGGATATGTGTTAAAAAGCATATTATGCAAAGTAATTAACTTTGGGCTTTAATGTAAACGTTAAAAAAATATCTTTTTAAGTAATTCGGCGTATATATATGCATCGTATAAAAGCGGCGTAAAAGTAATAGGATAAAAAAAGTTATTAATTCGGTAGTAATAATCGGTTTATATAAAAAGGATAAAATTATTAAGTTATAAATAGCTTTGTGCGAAAGTGGTTATAAAAAGTGGTTTTTGTTAATCCACGTAATTAGCGCGTGCACCGGGATAAACTCCACACCTTGTAAAGCAACGGGCCCAAAGCCCGTGCGCTTTTACGAGCCTATAAAAAGGGATTTTGCAATCCCCTTTTTGTAATTAAATTCCTTTTTAAACATGCATTACTACAAATACCAGTTCCAAATTTATAAATTTTTATTTTTTCCTTTTATGAAATTTCCGTGCTTACAAAAGTACCACTTTTACTAACAGTTTTTCCTTTTTGCTTTTATAAAGTTATACGGAAAAACCCACTTTTGCAAGCATTAAAACGCTTTTTTTTCCTTTTGCTTTTTTTTTTTTTGCATAATAACGCACTTTTTATTATAACTTTAACCTTGTCCGTTTTTTTAATCGCGCGCTTTTTAACTTTTCCTTTTTTTTTCCAGCGTTTAATTATAGTTAATTATCGCGTTTTATACGTTATCGTTTCGCGCGCGCGTTCGATTTTTCTTTTTTTACGCACTTAATTGTTTTTTTAAATCGCATAATATCCTTCGTACTTATTGCTTAGTTTAGCGTTTTAACGTTTACGTTTATATTTTTTTTAAGTGTAATTAACACTCGTATTAATAGTAAAAGTACGACTTAATTGCGTTTTCCCACCGGTTCGCTTAGTAATCGTTAATTTATAACGGTTTTCGTTATTAACGTACGTATTACCTTTTTTAGCTTTTTTTTTCGTATAAATCTAATTTTTTTATTTAGCTTAAAAAACGCTAACTTGCCGCTTTACCGTCGTACGATATTAAAGTTCGAATAAACGTTATTAACTTAAACATAACGCTTAATAAGCGTATTATGCTTTTAATAGCTAAAATTGTACAGCGCGAATTGTATTTCCGCGCGGTTTTAATTTATTCGCGTAAAATTTTAATTCGCCGTTATTTTTAAAAATGCCGCAATTTTAACGCCATTTCGCGCTTTTCCCGCTGCGTATAAATTCGTAGCTTTTTAAGCGAAGCTTATTTAAATTATATTTGGCAATTATACGGTTAAAATTATAAATATACGTATATTAGGTTAACGTTTTTAAGCTTATCCGTTAAAAGTTTAAACCGGGGTAATAAATTTAATAATAGTAATAGCGGTAATAGTACGGTTATTTTTAAAGGTTATATAATGCCGTTATTAAAGTAATTGCTTCGTTTTAACTTAATTAGTTTTAATTTAAGTTATAAAGTTATTTTAATTGAAAATTAATTATGCGAAATGGTTTTTATTTTTGTTTTATATTTAAAAAAAAAGTATTTTTTTCGTGCGATATTTTTTGCTAAATTATTTTCAAAAATAAGGGTTTAAAATAATTGTAATTCGTATAAAGCAAAAATAACAAAAGAAATTTCTTTTGTAATATTACTTTTTTTTTTCACTTCGCTTAATATACGTTTTTACTTTAATCGTTGCACAATTTGTTAAAATTAAAGTTAATAAAACACCGTTCGGCTTTTTTTTATTAAAGCGTTAATTAGGTTATTTCGTCCGTTAATTTAGCAAATTTTCGAAATTTTCCGCTTTTCGTACGATTTTTAAAAATATAATATTAATTATTAATTTTTTTCCGTTATGCTTTTTAATTTAACTAAGCATTTATATAATAACTTTAAGTTTATATAAACGATAATTAAAATTTATACGGCATTTAAAACAAATGTAATTTATTTTAACGTTATATTTAATGCGAATTTATTATTAAAGCTAATTGTTATTTCGTACAATTCGCTACTTAAAACGTTTCGTATAACTCGTTTGTTTTTAATCGATAACTAATGCAAAATATTTCCTTATAAAAAGAAAGTTATTTTCGTACGGTTTGTTTTTTTGCTAAAGCGATTAAAAACCTAAATTGTAATGTTAAGTTTTTATTATTACCGAATATTCCGTTCGCAAAAATAAATAGCTTTATACGATTAAAGTTTAAAAGTAAATAAGTAAGTTTACGGTATGCGTTATTTATTTACTATTAAAGTCGTTTATTTAAGTTAGTAATATCGTTTTTGCTAAAAGTATTTACTTAGGTAGTAATTAATAAGTTATACGCTGCTTTTAATTAGCAAATGGTTATTATATATACGCTTTATGCGCGTTAAGCAATATATTACTATGCTGCGTTTAAAGCGTTTAAGTTAATAAGTTAAAATTATGCGAATTATCCTTTTTGCTTAATAGTAATATTTTTTTTAAAGTTAAATTTTGCATTTGTTAAACTTTAAAAGGTTATTATGCGAAAAAAAAATTTCGGCTTTGTGTTAAAAGTGGCTTGGAATTACGTGGGTGGCAACTAGTGCCCCACAGCTTTAAACCTATGCACTGGCCCTAATATTTTAACCTGCGCGCGCCTTAACCCGCGATCTAATAAAGTAGTTAAGGAACAATTACCAATCACTTCGGGTGCTTATTATCGCGCACTTCCATTAGGTTATAAGCCCTCGCGCTACCGTTAACGATATTTTTACCTAATTAGGAGAAATTAACGGTGCACGAGTTGTTTCCCGTTGCTTGCGTTTTCCCGCCGTGGATTACGGGCGAAGCGCAGCAGTTAAAAAACCGTTAAACGACAATTAATAAGGCCGCGTTCGGCGCCGATTAGCAATATAACAAAGTAATAACGATAACCCTTTTAGCGTTAAAAGCACCATTTCCCTTGCAATTTAACGCCTTTACGCGTTAAAAGTGCTAACAAAGTCGCTAAAATGGCGGAATACCGCGAAGTCGCAGTAAAGGTCCCGGACTGCTAAAGCCTTTTAACTTGGAAATATAAAAGCGCACTATCCGGGTGCATTTAACCGCTTCCCGCAATATTCTTTTATATTTGCTAACCTTCCGGCTAAGCCGGTTAAAGCGGAGGAACGAAGCTGTACAGTTATAGGCTTTTAGGAGGATATTAACATGGTATTGCATCCGTAATATCGAAAAAGTAACCACGGAACTTGGAAAAGGCCGGCTGGACCGCCCAAAAACGACGAATTAAAACCCAAAAGCTTTTTAAAAGGTAATTAGCACTATTAAAATTACCGCTAACGGCCGTTTCGACGCTTTAATTAACGAACATTATACAATTTCGGTGGAAAAGTTTAACGGTAACGTTAAAAAGTATACGACCGCTGGTTATAAGTAAAGCAGGCTTTGGATTAGCTAACATTAACATTCCGGATCGGATGCTTATAAGGAGCCTCGTTAACGGGCTTAGCGCCATTACCCTTTTGCGGTAGCTATAGCTTTAGGGAATTGTAAAAGCGAGCGCCGCACCCCGCTAACTTTATTTCGAAAGTGCTCGAAAAACACGGCGGTTATAAAAGCTTCGGAATCGAAAGCTATAATTAAACTAACAAAAGCCGGAGGGATTTTAAAAGCCGAGGCCTTGTAATAAAAAGGGTTATACTATCGTTTCGCGTGCTCCTTACCACGATAAGTGCGGTAAACATTACAAGGGCGGTAACGATAACTGCTGGCTTTTGCACTTTAAGCTTAAAAAGGTTTGGAAAGCTAAGTATTTCGGAGACGGCGCTTTTAGCGAGGTAATAAGGCAGCTAACGAGGCATAGCTAACCCGAAGGCTGCCGACCATACTGGTAGTGTGGCCGGTTAATCGGGGCAGTGCCAGCTAAATAACATGGCTAATACCGCTTTAAAGGCAATGTTAACAGTGCCCGTAACGCCGTAATAATCGATTCCGGCTCGTTTAAACACCACTTTAACGATCGCAAGTGGTTTACCTCGCTAAAAAAGCGCGAGGTCCCTTATAACGCTACCACGGCTAACGGCGGCGCCTAAGTTTCCGTTAAAAAGGGCACCGTCGAAATGCATTAACGTAATAAAGCGGGCGTTACTACAGTTACCTTACAAGCAATTTTTACGCTTAAATCCCCTTTTAACCTTTTTAGCTTTGGCAAAATGCGCAAAGCAGGCCTAAAGGACGATTAAACCGATTACTTCGTAACGCCCGACGATAAATGGTTAAGCAGTTACCAAATTAATAATAACGTATTAATTGCTAACGTTAACGTGCCCGTAAGCGCGCCCCCGGGCTTTATGGCCTTAAGCAACGCACTTAACGGAGGAAACCGACCGACGGAAACTAACGCACCGATTACGATAAAGCGCCCGGTGCCTTACGTAATAATGCATTAGCGCTTAATGCATGCTAATAAAAAGGCGGTAATAACGGCCTACCGCGTTGCAAGCATTAAAGTTTAGCTATTTCGAGGCATTAAAGCATACTTGTAACGGTTGTTTGGAAAGCAAAGCGACCCAAATTATCGGCAATCGTTATTTTCCCGCATTACCCGCTTTTTAAGCCGTATTTATATAAATACATTAACCATTTCGCTTACTTTATACGGCGGATATAATTACGCCGTTTATATTACTAATAAGGCAATTACTTTTAACTGGGTAATTTTTGCAGTTAGTAAAGCCAGCACGGAGATTTTTACGAAGGTTTGTAATTAAATTAGCTATATTAAATTCCAATTAGGTATTAAAATATAAGCAATTTATACGAACGGTAGTACGAAGTTTAACCCGGAAAAGCTAAGGGCTTATTGCATTGCTCGAAGCAAAACTTGCGAAATTAGCCCGGCGCGATGCCCGAAGATAAATAGCATCGTTAAGCGTGCTAACCGTATTATATTTAACGCGGTTCGCACCGGGATTAACGTTAACGGCCTGCATAAAAAGTACTGGGTATATGCTTTGCAAGCAGCGAGAAAAGTGCTAAACTACACCTTAAAATACAGCTTTTAGCGGCAAGGAAAGCCGCACAAAGCGTAAGTAAAGGCAATCGGTTTTAACGAGGAGTATTACTAACCACCAATCCGTACCCTTCGCATTTGGGGCGCGGTCGCCTAAGTGCTAATTAAAAACGGCAAACAAGCCAAAGCTAACAAAATAGCCTTAAGGTAACAAAAGGCCGGTTTATGGGCTGGAAAAGCTTTATAACGAGATTTTGCTAATTAAGCCGGATGGTATTAATAAGGTTTTCCGTTGCCGTAACGCACGGATTAACGAGGGCGCTAGTAAACGCCGGAAGTCGCTTTATAACTTTATTAAAAAAGCGATTACTACTAATGCGGTTAACGAAGCCGTTATTAAAACTTTTACTTTATAATAAGCACTTAGGTTTATAATATTAGCTTAACTATTAATTCCACTAATAGTAACGATGGTAATACCGGTGCAATTGGCGATATTGCCGGCCCCGGAAGTGATAACGATTTATCGCTTGCGGAAAAAACCGGGGAAACCGAAGCGAAAGACGAGGAGCCTGCCGTTGCAAAGCTTAAAAAGCTTAAAAAGCCCGCCGGCCCGGGCATGCTAACACCCGAAAAAACTCCCGAGCTCGGTAACGAGGCGGTTACGATGCCCGTAGCGTTTAAAAAAAGGACTTGCAAAAAGCGGCCGCCGTCCCCGCCGAGTGACCGGCGATTAAAAAAGCGCTTAACGGCTTTTAAGCATTATAAATCCTAATACCAAAAACCTGCAAAAAAAGGGAGCCCGCGGAAGTATTTATAACGGCTCGCTTCGAGCTTAAAATATTAAAAAAGTGGCGGAAAAGAATCCGGGTAACTTTAAAAGCGCCGAAAACGACGAAAGCTTTTACAGCTTTAATACGGATATTAAAACTGCCGAGGAAATTACCGAAAAACGGGTTTTGCATTTGTTAACATTACGTACCCGGATAACGATATCGTTTTGCCTTAAAAAATCGGCGGTTTTAAAATCCCCGACCTTACGCTTTTCGGCGTCGCCACGGTGCCGGGAACACCGTATATTCCGGCCCATTATTATAACGCGGTAAAGCACGAAACCGAGTACGAGCGATATTATAAGCTAGCAATGCAAAAGCAAATTAATACGCTGCTTGAAAAAAGCACGTAAGTGCTGGAAAAATTGCCCCCGGGCGCTAAAGCATTGCCGGGCAAATGGGTAACGTGCTTAAGCTAACGCTTAACGGCGCTTTTAAAAAAGATTAAAGCGCGTTAAGTCGTTTGCGGTAATTACGACGATATTCCGGGCGAGGATAAGGTTGTAACGTACGCGGCAATCGCTTATACAACATTTACAAGGGTGTTTTTTATGCTTGTGGCCGTTAACGACCTTAAATGCCGCTAGTTCGATTTCGTGGTTGCTTATTTTAGCGCTATCGTATTTAATAACGTTATAATATACGTATAGCAATTTTAAAGCATTCCGGTTAGGTAAAAAAGTTACTATTACCGTTTAAAAAAAGCACTTTACGGCTTTTGCAAATCGCTTTTATAATGGTATTAAACGATTACTCCGGAGTTTAAAGCACTTAGCTTTAAGCCGATTTATTAAAACGTTTGCCTTTACCGTAAAAGGAAACGGGCGTTATGCTATTGCTTTACGTGGACGATTTCCAAATTGCCGCTTATACGGTTACGAAAATTAAAACCATCGCTAACGAAGTGGGTAGCCGGTTCGAAATAACCGCTTTAAATAACGTAAAAACGTTCCTTAGCATGTAGGTTATAAAGGATCGCTAGCGGAAAACTGTAAGCTTTTATTAACGCGATTATATTAACAAGATTATTACTAAATACGGACGGGAAAACCTTAAGGTAGTAAAAACGCTTTGGCCTTTTAGCTTTGTAATGCCGATCATTTGGGACCTTTTCCCGCACGAAGAGGTTTTGCGCTACTAGTTGGAAATAGCGAGTATTAGCTACCTCGCTAGCATTACTCGCCCTAATATTACGTATACCGTAAGGAGGTTGCAAAAAGTTAACGCTAATCCCGGCAACGAGCATTTAGCATTGCTAAAGCACTTTTAACGCTACATTATTAGCATTAAAAAGCTCGCGTTTACTTTTAATGGGCCTACTTATAACGCCGAAGCGATAGGCTTAAAGGTTTATAAAAATGCCTCGTTCGCTAACTGCTTCCGTACGAAGGCATTTACAAGCGGCGTAATCGTTATGCTAGCGGGTGGTCCTGTTTACTAGTAATTAAAAAAGCAAATTTTGTAACGACGTTAACGACGGAGGCGGAATTCGTTAACCTTTTGCTAACGGGCCGGGCTTTGCTTTAAATTAAAAGCATTTTAAAGGAAATTGGATACTTTAGCGAGAACTCTCGTAGTGCATACGGATAGCGCTAACGCTTAAACAACGGTGCTAAACCCGTTGAAATTAGCCCGCACCCGTATAATCGACCTCCGTTACAAGTGGGTAATCGATGCTGTAAAGCGTTAACTTTTCACCCTTAAACTAGTTAACACGGTTAATATAAAAGCGGACGGTTTTACAAAGGCTTAACGGCGAAGGGATAGGCGAGGTTTGTTATTTAGCTGGGAATGCAGCAAATGCCGCAGTAAACGGCTTATAAGAGAAACCAGGAAAACACCACGAACTTGGAGGGTTATTACGTAAATGCGTGCTCGTATGCTTTTAAAGCCGTTGTATAGCTTACGGGGGGGTGTTAAAAGTGGCTTAAAATTACGTGGGTGGCAACTGGTGCTTACAGCTTTAGGTTTATACATTGGCCCTGGTATTTTGGCTTGCGCGCGTTTTAGCCCGCGATTTAGTAAAGTAGTTAAGGAATAATTACTAATTACTTCGGGTGCTTGTTATCGCGCACTTTTATCACTTTTTTAAAGTTAATCGCGGTACGTGGAATGTTTCGTTAAAAACCGTTCGAATTGCGATATTTTAGGCTTTTTTTAAACAGCTCCGTTTTATTAATTTGCAATACTAGCAAATAAAAGCGGAGGTTAAAACGGTAAAAGGAAAACGTCGCGTTTTAAATAACGAACGCCGTGCTTTAAATAACAAGCTAAACGTTTACGAAATAAAAAAAAAATATAGTTCGAAAAAAAATGCGTGCAATTTGTTATAATATTAACGCTATAAAAAAATTGGAACGTGTCGAGCGGGAAAAGGCTAACCGGGAAGCTTATTAAGCTACTTTGCAACTTAGGCCATTTTTAGCTTTTACCGTTTTTTTAACTAGCAAATGCTCGAAGTTAATCCTAATTTAAACTTGTTTACCTTTTTTAATTCCCGTAAGTTATTTTTTTTAACGCTTTTATAAAACCCGTGGCATATTAAGTATAACTTTAATTTTTTTTTACCGAAATTGTAAATTTAATTTTTAACGGGTTTGTTTATTATAATAATATTATTATTAAACTAATAATGCTATTATAATAATGCTTTTTTTTCGAATTAATAAAAGTCGACTTAAAATAAAAGTACGAAATCGAAAAAATCCTACATTATAAACTAAAAAACAAGCTTAAAAAGTACTTAATTAAGTGAAAAAAATACGGCTATAAAAAAAACACGTAGGAAAAAAAAACCAACCTTAAAAATTGCTAAAAAGTTTTAAAAAAATACCGGTAAAAGCATTTATAAAAAGGTTACTAAAAGCAAAAATAGCTAAAAAACCAGTCGGCGAAAACTCGATAATCGAGTTTTTAACAATGGTTATACCGGGATTTAAACTTAAAACCTCGGCAAAAAAACTAAAGCTATATTTAATGCGTTATAAAATTTAAAAAAGTTGTTAAAAAAGCACGGCTTATTAAAACCATGTAAAGTAAAAAGGTTTATTACGAACGGTTAAAAAAAACGATTGGAAATTTTTTTTAGCATTTTAAACGGGTTTAGTTTTTATAATTTAGCTTATCGTTTAATCGTTTTGTTTTAATAATTTATCGAAAAAAATAAACGCTATTTCCTTTTTTAAAAGTCGGTTTTTCGATTTTTCTTTTATTTGTTTAAATAGCTATGCGGTATTATAGCTTATTTAGCTTTGCTTAAAAGTGTTTATGCAATTTGGTAAATTTCGTTACCTGTATTTCCGTTATTAAAACATGCTTTTTTGTTTTAAGTTTTTTATACGCTATAAGCGTAAACCCGTAATTCGTATAAAACGGTATAATTTTTATGCTTTTATAAATTAAGCTATTATAAACGAACTAAGTTATAAAAAAAAAATATACCTAGTTGTTTTATTTATAATTAACGTAATAATATAAATACTATTTTATAATTTAATTCGTTCGTTTTGTTTTTATTTGTTTAAAAGTAATAAGCCGTAAATAAAAAGTGCTCGGCTTTTAATAAAGCTGTAAGCCTTTTTTAAAACTTGCTTATAAACAGTTTATTTTCATTCGTAATTAAACGGTTTAGCGTGCCGTATTTCGCTATTACGTGTTTAACAAAACGTACGCTAATTCGGTAGCGTTACTGCTTTTTTTATACGGTAAAAACAAGGCATATTTAATAAACATATTATTACTAATATATTATCGTACTTTACTTTAATTATCGGTTTTTTAAATTAAAAAAGTTTAATAACGAAATTTATAATAACTTTTTATTATGCTTCGTTTGGTATTAGCAAAAGTTGTAATAACTTATACGGTTTATATTTATTAGCTTTGTTTTTAGCATAACTTTTGCAATTTTTATTGCGTTTTATATTTCGGCTTGGGTTTTTACAAACTTGTAATATTATTACAACCGTTTTCACGTTTATTTTTACGCTTTAATAGCCGTATGCCAACTGGTTGTAAATTTGTTAAATTTTTTTAAGGTTTAAACTTTTTTTTACCGAACCGTTTTAATAAATACCTTTTATACCGGAATTAAAAATCCGTTTGGTTTTCCCGTTAAAATTACTCGTGTTTTTTTAAGTATTACGATTTAGTAATTCGGTTGTTAGCTTAAAACGTCCGCCCGGCCGTTTTCCGACCCTTTCCGGTACTTAATCCGAATGTCGTAATTTTGCAAAAACTCGTTTTAACGGATTTATTATTTATTTAAATTTTTGCTTATAATAAAATATGTTAAGTTTTTATAATCCGTGTATATTATACTTAATGCTTCGTTTTACAAAAGTATAACCGCTATTTTTCGAATGCTTAAATTATCGTTAAAAGTTTTTTATCGTAAATTTAGTAGTTTAATTTAAATCCGTTTAACTTTTGTAAAAAAAACGTATAAAAGTATAACCGTCCCCGGTCGTTTCGCTATTTAAATTAGCCGCCGATCGCGTAATTCGACACATTGGTTTTAACTTTAAAAGTTTTTTTTAAATTTAAAAATATTAATATTAGTTTTTTTAATATAACGTTTTATAATTGCTTAAAAGCTTTTGTTTTTATTTTCTTTAATAAAACTAGTAATTGTTTTTAGTAAAATTCGTAAATAATATGGCGATTTTATTATAATTACGGATAAACCATTTGTAAATGTTTAAAAATTTTAAAAACTTTTATATTTTCGGAACGTTTTTAAATATAAGCTACTTTTTAACTTTTTTAATTTTTTTAAAATTTATATAAACTTGTTTAAATATAATTACAAATTTTAAAAAAGCGATTTTTTACAAATGCTATTTGCATTTTTCTAGCTTAACGAAAAGTTTTACATTAAACAGCTTTTAAAGCACTTTATATACGTATTACTTATATTTTTTATCGTTTTTAAAAAAATTAAAATATCGTTTAAATACGCGAAAATAAAAATATCGAAATACTCGCGTAATATATAGTTAATTATTTTTTAAAACGTAGCTAATACATTGGTAAACCCGAAGGTTATTATAAAAAGTTTGTAATATTTAAACTTTATTTTAAAAGCCGTAAACCATTTTTAACCCTTTTTAATTCGTATTAAGTTATAAGCTTTTTTTAAATTTAAAGCCGTAAAATATTAAGCTTTAACGAGCTTATTTCGTAATTCGTTAATAAAAAGTAAAAAATACCGATTTTTAATCGTAATTTTATTTAATAATTGGTAATTAATACATATTCGTTCCGTTTTATTTTTTTTCTTTTTTATAAAATCCCGTGTTTTATTAAAAAATCGAAAAGTTTAATATACTTTTTTCGTAAGTTTTTTTAACTGTTTTTTTTAGCATTTCCTATAATTAAAAGCTAAACTAATACAGCTTTTAATATTTTAACTACGTATTTAATTTAAGTTTAATTTTAAAATTAAACGGTTATTATAATTTCGTGTTTTAAACACGAAAATAACAGCTTAAAAGTCACTTTTAAACCAACTCGTATTATATAAAAACCATATAACTTTTTTATAGCCTTTTTTTTTCTTTTTCTTTTTTAAAATAACATTATTTTAACCTTTATTAGCAACCACTTAATAACTAGGTTTATTACATTTTTAAAAGATTTTTTCCTATTAAAAGGAATTATAATAATAATAATACCAAACATTACGAATAACGACAAAGGTTTAACTTTTACTTTTAATACTTTAACCTTTTTTTTACGAAGCTCGTTATTCGTTGTTATTGCGAACTTTTAAATACGATTAGCCGCGGTTAAACTTAATTAATAAAAGTTCGAAAACAACGCTAATAAGCTTTTCGTCGATTACCGTAACGATATTACGCGGGTAATAACGGAATAAAAAAATTAACTTTTAGCCGTACACGTAACACTTTTCGCATCGAAACGGTTGCTTTTTAAAAACCGACTTTATACGCTAACGATAAAAGCGGTTTTAACGTTTAAAAAAACGCGGTCGAATATAGGTTTAATTAAAACGCGAAGTTTATTGGAAACGACCGCGATAAATTCGAGTATATTTAAACGTGTTTAACTTTAAGCATTTAAAATGTAATACGCTTTTATTACAAAATCGAAGGATTAAATAACACGTATAACCCAGCCGATTTTATATTCCATTTCGGTATTATTTTTTAACGACTTTTATAAAAAAGCTTAAGTTTTAACGAAATTGGAAGCTTGTTAAATAAAACTAAGCGAAACGTTTATTTACTTTTATATTAAATTTAAAATGCTATTAATATCCGTTAGCGGATTAAAATAAGCGGACGAAATTAAAATTAATTACTTTCGTTTTCGCATTTTTAACCGCATTCGTTTAACGGCGGTAACGGGCTTATATAACACCACCTTTTATTAAAAAATGGTAGCGGTATATAAACGCATTACATAAATATTAAAAACGATTAATTTAAATAATAAATTTGGTAAAAAAGCATTATAACCCCCCGCTTTTGCTTATATTGGAAAAAATACGAAAAATATTTTAATAATAAGCGTTAATGCGGCTTATATTAACGTATAACCGCTACGTAAACCACGCGCTTTTTAGGTATTTTAAGAAAAGTTTTAACGGCGACGGGAATCCGGGGCGTGTTTAAATTATAAAAGCAAAAAATACGAGCGACGAGCTTATCGGTATTAAAACGCGGCACGGCCGAAAAAGGTTAAGTTAGTTTTAACTTAAAACACTAGTACCGAAAAAAAAGAAAAGTAGCTTTTAATAAAAAACTTAGTTAAAAGGAAAAATTGCGATAACAAATACAAATTGCAATTAATAAGCCATTTAAAAAAATTAAACGAAATATAAACGGCCCCCCGTTTTTAATCCTAATATTGCTTAATTTTTTTTTTAATTTATTAATGTATAAATGGATTTAAAATGCGAGTATTACGCGGTAATAAGCGAAAGATTTACGATAAAATTCCAAATCGAAAAAATACGATTTTATAAACCACGATAATTAAAAACGGTTTTAAGCAAAGCTTTACTAGTTATTAAGTACTTTGCTAAATGTAAAATAAATATAAATAGCTAAGTAAAGCCTATTTTATTTTACATTATTTTAGGCGTATTATAAAACGTTATTTTAAAATTTTCGTGGGTAAAACGCGAATAATTACTTTTAACGCGGTTTTAAACTGCTTACGAATAAAAGCAATAAGTTAATTCGTAATTAAAAAAGCGAAAACTCGATTAACTTTGGAAAAACTCCCGGTAATTATCGGCAGTATTTTCGCCGTAATTTGCCGAAAATAATAACGAAACTTTTAATAAAATTACGAATTTATATTTACCTTTTTAAAAGAAATAATACAAATGTTACAGTTTATTGTTAAAATACCACCGTTTAACCGGTTAAAACTTAAACTGCTTTAAAAATTAACGAAATTCGCTAACCTTTTTAATAAAACGAAAATATTAAAATTGCTTTTATACCGGGGGAATTTAAACCATTATATTAAGCTAAAAAAAAAACAATAACGGTTTTATTTTAAACCTTTTTTAAAAACGGTTATATAATATGCTAAAAATAACTTTTAAAACTACGCAAATAAATTACCGATTTAATAAATAAAAGTTAAATCCACGTTAATTTATTTTTAATAACCGCGCTTGTTTTAATAATACGTAAATAGTTAAAAAGCTAGCGTTTATACGTAAACTACCGTGCATTTAACGCGATTACGTTTTAAAATCGCTACTTTTTACCCTTGGTAAAAAAAACACTTTACTTTTTATTAAAAGCGAAATGGTTTACGAAAATGTACGTTAAAACCGCTTTTTACAAAATTTAAATAGCAAAAAGCGAAAAACATTTAATAGCGTTTTAAATACGATTTAAATTATTCGAATAGCTAATATGCCCGTTTAGCTTTGCAAAAGCTTTAATAACGTTTTAACGTTATATTAACGTTGTTTAAAGCGATATTTTTAACGATTTCGTATTAGCATATTTAAACGACGTGGTTATTTTTTCCTCGAGATTTCGCAAAAATCATATAAAAAAAGTAAAAAAAGTTTTTCATTAGTTAAAAAACGCTAAGTTAAACTTAAATTTGAAAAAAAGCGATTTCGTAATATAAAAGTTAAATATTTAAAATTTATAGTTAAAATAAAAAAGGGAATTTAAACCGATTTAAGAAAAATTCGCGCAATTCGCGATTAAAAAGCGTTAAAAAATTTAAAAAAATTCCGCGGCTTTTTTAGCTTTACCAATTTTTACGGAAATTTTATTAATAAATATTTAAAACTAGCTGCGTTATTATTAGCTTTAATTAAAAAAGCAACTTTGTATTAATAAAACTTTAAAATTAATATAACATTTAAAAGGTTAAAACTAGCGTTAATTTAAACACGCGTATTAATATAATAAAACTTAAAATAAAATACAAAGCTAAAGTTAAACTATTTAAAACGGTTTTAAAAAGTTGCTTATTTTAAAAAAGGAAAAACGGTTTATAACGACTAATTACTTATTATTCCGTTAAATTAAACAACATATAACGCAATTATATTATTTACAATAAAAACTTTTAACGGTAATAAAATGCTTAAAAATTTAAAACGCAAAATTACGAAACGTGTTTAAACCATTTTTAATTTTTATAAATTATAAAAGTTTAAAATACTTTTTAAACCCCGAAAAATGTTTAAAAAATAAAAACGTTAAATGGAAATATTAGCGAAATTTAATTATAATTTGTAATACCGATTAAAAAAACACGCAGTATTACCAAACGCGCTATTACGAAAAAAGCAAAACGAAAAAGGAAAAATACGTAAAACAACGCTGTTATAACTAATATAACCCGGTTAAAACATAACGTTAGCAAAATTCCGTATTAATTCCGTATTTACAATTACCTTATTTTTAAGCTAAATTTATAACGAAATTACGCTAATACGGAAAACGATTTTAGCATTTAACCTGGTTTAATTATTAATATAAAGCTATATTTACATTACACCTTTTTTAATAAAAGCTATTATTTTCCGCGAATAAGTTTTAGTAAATTTATAAAACGAAACGTTACGCCGCGATAAAATATACGAATATAAACTTGTAATAATTTAGCAAAATGCGCGTAGTTTTCCTTTAAAAGCTAATATAAAAACGCAAATAACAAATTGCGAAATTAATATATAAAAAGCATTTTAATATAAAAAACGGTTATAATTTTTAATTTAAAAATTATTAATTACCATTTTAATTTAAAAAGTATACGCTTTTTCGATTATAAGCCACGCGGGTTAAAATAACACATTTGCCGTTTTATGCCGGGATTACTATTAAAATGGAATATTACGAAATATAGCACGATTTGTTTACAATTGCGATATATGCCGGAAATCCCGTTTATTACGATAATATAAACAAAAGTTATTACGCTTTTTCCGGTTTTAAACCAATTTTAAAAAAACATTTCGATAAGTTTTATAATAAAGCTTTCCGTTATTAAAGGAAAACCGGAATATTTAATAGTAATTATTAACAAATTGTTAAAATACATCCAATTAAAAGCTATACATAGTATAAAAGTAAAGAAATGTGCAATAAAATTCCGTTTTATTTAATAGCGATTTCGTAATTTCCTAAATAGTTTTATATTTAATAAAAGTTTAAATTAAAGCGGAAAATTTTGGATAAAATTATGCTTTTAAATAAAAATCGAATAATTATTTTTTACATTTTTCCATTTTAAAATAAACAGGGGTATAAAACGAGCAAATTAAAAAATTTAATATTATTTACGCTGCTTTATTACTTTCGCGCAAGCAAATTGGTTATAACATTTCGACGTTTGCTAATTCGCGTTTAACAATAAAAATTCGATTATTACGAAATATAACTTTAACCGTTTATTTTTTAAATTCGATATTAACCCGATTTTAATATACCTTTTACTAAATAACGCGTTTAAAGCTAATAAAAAAAATCGCGTTTTTATTTTTTTATAGCTTATTTACGCGAAAAATTAAAATTCGCTATAATAACCGCGGCATTTACGTAATAATAAAAGTTTTAAATAAACAAGTTTTACCGCCGGCCGAAAAATTTAAAATAAAAAATAAAGTTTAGCTATTTTTTCGCAATATTAAAATAAACCGCTTTAGTAAAAAGCTAAATTAAATAGCAAATAAATACGAAATAATTGCGGTTTTAACTTTTTATTATTATATTAAATATGTTTAAAAGCATTTATTTTACTTTTTACGTTAAACTAATTAAACAAGTAGCGGATAACCGCTTTCGTTATAAATAAATACGAATATACGATTAAACCTCGTTTTAATCCTATTACCGAAAAACAGCGAACTTTAAAAAAAGTAGTTCGTAAAAAAGATTTTAATAGTAAAAAACGTTAAAAAGAGGGGAAAAAAGCAAATATTAATAAAATGGGTAAAATAAAATAAAACGAATTAAAACCTATTAAAAAATTTCGAAAATGTAACGGTAATGGCAAACTTCGAAACGCAATAAAAAACCCGCGCATTTAAAACGGTTTCGAATTGCGAAGTAAAAAAAAGCAAATAACGGCGTTACGTAAATAAAAAAAGCGCGTTACGAGTGTTTAACTACTTAAAAACAAAAAAAAGCTAAAAAGCGGGCGAGCGCGCATTATATAAAAGCATAAAGTTAAAACGACTTTTAGTTTAACTATAATTATAAACGATGCGATAAAAACAAAAAACGCGTTAACTTCGGAAATTTAACGAAGAAAAACAAAAACAAACGCTAAAATTAAAACGTGCCGGTTTAAACACGAAAATAAAAAAAAGCTTTAGCATAATAAGTTATTACTATGCCTAAAACCCAACTTTAAAAAAAGAAATTTGCGCGTATAATACGGAGAAAAGGCGGAATTAAAACGCGTTTTTATCGTTAAAAAACTCCTTTTTTTTAAACTTAAAAAGAAAACGATACCGACGGGAAAAAAAGCTGCCGCCGTTGCGATTAACATTTTAACGATAATAACGTTTTTTACAATACTGGGCGGTACGAAAAAAAGCGACGGTTTACGACGGTTTAAGCTAAAATAATAAGTAAAACAACGATACGCCGAGCTTTTACCAAATTAAACACGGTTATTACTAGCCACTTAAATAATAACGTTAATAAGCCGGTTATCGCGCGTTTTAGCGTAACGTTCCGCTTTTATTTAAAACCTTTACAAACGATTAACAACGCCGTTATTAAAAGTATACGAAAAAAGCTAATTATTTATATAAAGCCGAAACTATAAATAAGCGTATTTATTAACTATTAGCTTTAATTACTACGACGGGAAAAAGTACTAGCCGTATTGTTAAAAACTAAAGCGTTTTTTTTACAAAATCGGCATTTTAAATATATTAACGGTTGAAATTCGTGTTAATTTCGTTAAAAAATCGCGATTAATATTGGTAGGTAATAAAATATTTGCAAATAAGAACTAATCGCGAGCCTTTGCCGAAAAAAACGCTAAACGTATAAATATGTCGATTATTAATCGTTATAATAAAAAGGTTACGCCGGGCACGGCGAAAGGCAAAGCTCGAAGCGTAAACAGCATTGGAAATGTTACAACCCGCTATTTTTCTTTTGCGGTAATAATCGTAAGCTTGTTCGGGTCGGTACTTTTTGCAAGCTACGATTTTAATAACCTTCGATTTTTAAAAGTACACGTTATATTTGTACTTTTAGTAAACGGGAGCCGCGTATTTCTCGTCCGACAAATTACCTGTTAAATTAATCGCGTTAATAACGCGACGGCTTTTATCGCGTTTATGTTAAAAAACATAATAAGTTAAACACGGATAATAAACGAGCGTGGAAAAACGTACGCGTTTAAACGGATCGCCGTTACCACCGTTAAAAGGCGGAAAAAAAGCGGCAACGGTAATAAATATTATGGAAAACGTACGAGTGGAAATTAACGTTCGTAATAAAATAAAAGCGCGATAAATGCGGAAAAAACCAAAGTTAAAAACGAAATCGTATAAAAAGGTAAAACGACGGCGGCGGCGAAATAAAGCGAAAACGAAACCGTAATAAGCAAAAAACGAGAATTGTTAACCAGCATTTAAAAAAAAGTAAAGGAAAAACGGAAATGGTTAAAACGAAAAGCTAAAATTAAAACGAAAACGAACGAGAAAAGTTTTTTAGCAAAAACGAAATCGCAAAAAGGATAAATAAATTACGCAAAGCAATTAAAGGTAAGCATAAAAAAGGAAAAGGAAAAGCGAAGTAATTAAAAACCACGAGGCAATTAAAAAGTAAACCGTCGCTATTAATAAAAAAAACGCTCGGGTTAAAATACGAAAAACTTAAGCATTTATTTAAAAGCTAACCCGAAGCCGAATATACTAATAACACCTTTTAACACAGCACGAAGCTTTTTAATAAAAAGGCTATTTATGTTAACGGAACGCGCGAAAAACGAGAAAAAAACGAAACAATTAAAAAAGGCGAGCTCGGAAAAAGCGGCTATATTATAATTCCGTGCTTTAAGCACGGAAATAACAGTTTAAAAGTTACTTTTAAACCAATTCGTATATATATAAACCATATAACCTTTTTTATAGCTTTTTTTTATTTTTTTTTATTTTTTTAAAATAACATTACTTTAACCTTTATTAGCAACCATTTAATAGCCAGGTTTATTATTACGGTTTATATTTAAAAAGCACCGTTTTTAAGTTTTTCCGAAATAATTTTTCGTATTTATAATATTTTTTTGAAATATTTGTAAGCCATTTTTTAATATTAGTTTAATTGTTTTAATTGTATTCCATTTTAAATAATCGTATATTTATCGATATTAAATGCGAAATAAATTGCTAAATTTTATTACCGTTATAACTTTTTTTCGTTTTTTTATATTTATGGTTTAAAGTTTATAATTGGTAAACCGTTTTAATTATTCGTAATTTTTTTTATTAAACTTAATTATTAGTTTAATTTATTAGTAAATTGTTTTTTTTTAAATTAAAAGATTTCGAAAATTACATTTCTTTTTTTTATATTTAACTTGTTTAATATAATTATAACTTTTTTTTATTTCGAATGCGTAATATTACTAGTTTATTTTTTAATTAATTTATTTTTTATTACAAGCGACAAATATTTTTTTAACCGTTTTTAATTAATACGATTAATATTTCCATTTCGTAGCAATTTTATACCGTTTAACTGTTTATAACGATATAATCGTTTTATATTTCGCAATCGATTATTATTTTAACTTTCTTTTTTAATATTTTATTCGGAATGTTAATAAATCGTAAAATTAACTCGATTTTACTATTGCAAAAGTTTTTATTAGTTTTTTTTTACTTTTCATTTCGTGCTTTTTATTTAAGTGGTTTTTTTAGTTTTTTAGTAAAAAAAAAACAAATACCGTACGTTTGTTTTTTTATCCGGGTTAAACGGTACGTACGCTCGCGCGATTTTTTAATATTAAATTTCCGCTTTTTATGTTATATGTTTTTTGCATTTCGCAATTTCGCATTTCTTTTAATCGAGCGTTTTAATAACGCATAGCATTAAATAACGCTTGTTAAGTTTAAAAATTACGGTAAATTTACCGATTTGGGCTGGTTTTTACCCTAGCAATTAAAATGTTAAACGGGGTTTAATTTTAAACTCGTTTTTTAATTTTCGTAAAAAGAAATCGTATTTAAGCTTAAATTATAAATGAAATTTGCATTTTTCGTAAATGCATTTTGCTTAAAAAAATGCAAATGTTTAAAATGTTTTAAGTTAACGTTAAAATAATTTGCGAGTTTTAATACAGCTTTTTTAACTCGCTTACGTTGTTAAACCGGTAATTAACGTATTTAACTTTTTGTTAATCGTTAAACTACGATAAAAGTCGGCCGTCGTTTTCGTTCGCCGGGGTGGCGTAATATAACGGTTTATCCGGTTATTTTAAAACTTTAAAAAGTGTAAAAACGCGTTAATTTTTCCGATTTGCTTAGCTTTTACAAATTATAAATATAAAAGTTACATCGTTTAAACCTTTTGCTCGTTTTTAAAACTTTATCGTTTTAATATTTTATTTGTTTTAATTTATTTCGGCGTTAATGTTAAAGTTTTCCGCTTTTTAAAAAAAGTGTATTTAATTTAAAAGCTTTTTTCGGGCTTTTTTTTTCAAACCACTTGTTAAAGTTATTCCTTTTTAAATCCTGCGAAAAACGGCGTCGTTTTTTTCTTTTAAACTCGTAATTTTAAAAGCGACGCGCTACTCGCTTTCGTTATCGTACTCGAGCTTAATAACTTTTAATATACAAATGTTTTAAAATTTTTAAAAGTATTATCCGATAACGTAATTTACCACCGAGTCGCGCAAATTACCGAGTCGCGCATTTTCCATCGCGACCCGCGTTTCCCACTTTTAACCTTAATTCCTTAACAATTATAAATAACATCGACGTTAAAAAAAGCTAGGATTATTTTCGCTATGCAAGCAATTTAATTTAATCGGAAAATAAGTTTGCGTTCGATAGTTAAAATTTACGATATTTTAAATTCACATTGCGCGACCGACGCGCCGGCCGACTTGTTCGACGCGATTGCAAGCCTAACCTTTAAAAATTAACGAAATCCGAAAAAAAAGCGCTTGTTAAATATATATTCGAGCTGGATTTTCGCGCATTTTTTCGGCTTTTTAATATTAAAAATATGGCTAATCGATTGCTCGCCGAACTTAACGCGGGCATTGTTAGGACCAATTAAGTCGCGAGGTTTGTTAAACGCAGCTCGGAGCTCGGCACGCGTTAAATTCGAAAGTACGATTACTAAAAAGCTAAATGCGAAAATCCCAAACTCGTTTTTGCCTAGTTCGACTTTGTACGAAATATTATAGCCAAATATGGCATTTTAAATAACGACATTTACAATTTCGACGAAACCGGCTTTTTTATAGGCATAATCGCCGCCGTTATAATTATTACAATATCGAAAAGCCGTGGTAAAGCAAAGCTGGTTTAGCTTAATAACCGGAAATGGGCTACAGTTATTTAAAAAGTTAATTATTACGGTTAAGCGATTTTTCCTTTTATTATCGTTAAAAAGCAGTACCATTTAGCCAATTAGTATTCGAAAACCGACTTTTCACGCGATTAAGTTATTTTAACGAATGCTAACGGGTGGATTACGAATAAGCTCGGTTTAAAATGGATTTAGCATTTCGATAAGCATATTATAACCCGCAAAAAAAATCCTATCGTTTGTTAATGCTAAACGGTTACGAAAGCTACTATTTAACGGATTTCGAGCTTTATTGCTAAAAACATAATATTAGTACGTTTTACATACCTTCGCATTCGTTTTACTTCTTTTAACCGCTTAATGTTAAATGTTTTAGCCCGTTAAAAAAGGCGTACGGTTAACAAATGGAAAACTTAATAAAATTATACGTTAACCACGTAATTAAAGTCGAGTTTTTTTCGGCGTTTAAAACGGCATTTTTTGCTTTTATAATCGAAAAAAACATTCGAAAAAGCTTTCGAAAGGCCAGCTTTGCTTTTTCAATCCAAATTCGGTTTTGGAAAAGCTAAATGTAAAACTGCGGATTTTAATTCTTTCGAAAAAGCTTTTAAACAACGCCGAACTTTGGACTTCCAAAACGCTTTAAATAGCTAAAAACGCAATTTCGCAATCCGAACATATTAAAACTCGGATTTCCAATTACCGGAGTAACCTTCCGTTACTAATGCTATTAGTTGTAAACCAATTAACGAAAAGGGCTAAAACAATTATACATTAAGTTAACCTTTTAAAAAAAAAGTGCTTTAAGTTACGAAAAGCGAATAAAGCGCTAAGCAAACGCCGGAAGGCCAAAAAAACACGTGTTTAATAAAAAGGGTTACTTATTATAAACGAGGTACGAAATGTTTTAAACCAGCAAAAGCTAAATGGGCAATTATAGCAAAAAATGCGCGATTATAAAAGTTAAAAAAAAAGGGCGACGACGACTCGTTAACGATGTGGCACGTGCGGCAAAACCGGACACAATGCGCGCATTTGCCAAAAGGATATAAAAATGTCCGATATATACAATTCCGAGTAATTTAAATGGATTTTTGGCGTTGTTAGGTTAGCATACGCATTAATTAAGTAAAAGTTAAGTGTGTATGCGCGATTTAGTGGTTTGCGCGATTCGGTAGTAAATTACGTTATCCTTTTTTTTCTTATTATCGTTTATATAATTTATCGTTAATATAAACCGCGTTTTTAACGTAATTCGTAAAAAAACTCGGGGCAATTTTACTTTGCGAGTTTATTTTTTACGTTTTCGCGTAATTCGTTATAAAAATGCAATATTAACGTAGTGTCGTTTTAATTAAACTTAATATTAATTAGTTAAAAGTTCGTTACGTATTTAATTACGGTTTTTCGCTATTTAAAAATTAATAGGTTTTTTTACGATTTTAATTTCGTTAATTATGTTAAACTTATTTCCAACTTTTTTTCCGAAGGTTTTAAAATTAGCGAAAATAATTTTAATGGTTTTTTAACTATTTTTATAGTTTTTAAAATAATCGTTTTATGTTAATTAAAACCATTTTTTCATTTTGCCGTTTAGTTTAATAATAACGTAAACGACTTTTTATTTTTCGCTTACGAATTGCTATTTGTAAAACTTAAAATAGCTTTTGCATTCGATAAAAAACGTTTTAAGCTTACCGTTTTCCTTTTTATAAAAATTTAAAAACGAAAGCTTATACGTTTAAATTGCGATAAATGTTTAAAAGATATTAATTTCGCGGTAAATTGCTTTATTTTAACCTAACTTTTAGCGATTTCGTTCGTTATAAGTTTAAAAAGGCTAGCCGTATTTACGGTTTCGTTAAAGTCGTATTTAACACCGTTAAAAGTAAAAACCGTGGTTTTTTCTTTTTTAAACTTTTTATTACTGCTTATTATAATTGCATTATTTTTTCCTTTTAACGAGGTATTAAATAAAATTAATTCAAATGTTATAATTAAAAGTTTGCTTTTAAAGTAAAGCATTTTAAATGCGGGAAAAAATAATATCGCTAGTTTGGTTAATAAAAAAACAATTTAATTATTTGTTTTAAAAATACTTAAAAGTTAATTTAAATTAACTAATGCCGAAGTTTTAATTAAAATTATTTAAAATAAAAGGAAATCCATTTTTTATATACATGTTATTTCCCGTTTTAATAGTTTTTAAATTTGTAGTTTTGTTTTTAAACTATTACAAATTTACAAATCCGTTTTAAATTACGTAATTTCAAATGTTTTAATATAAGGTAAAAGCATTACTTAAAGCTTTTCCCGTCCTTTTGCTTTAAAGCTTGCATGTTGGTTGTAATGCACTTTTTATAACCATTTTCGCACGAAGTTATTTATAACTTAATAGTTTTATCCTTTTTATATAAACCGATTATTATTACTAAATTAGCAACCTTTTTTATCCCACTTTTTTTACGCCGCTTTTATGCGATTTATATATATATATACACCGAATTGTTTAAAAAGATATTTTTTTAACGTTTATATTAAAACTTAAAATTAATTGCTTTATACGATATGTATTAGTAAAAGTGGTACTTTTATAAGCACGGAAATCTTTTAAAAGGAAATAACAAAAATTTATAAATTTAAAACTAGTGTTTATAGTAATGCATGTTTATAAGAATTTAATTATAAAAAAGGGATTATAAAATCCCTTTTTATAAACTTGTAAAAGCGTACGGCCCGTAAGTTTACGGCTTTACAAAGCGTGGGCTTTTTTTAAATACGCGTGTTAAATTACGTGAATTAATTGTTATAGCCGGTAAAAGGTGGAAAAGGCCTATTAACGGGGCAAAGTAACCTTTACTTTTATCGGCACGATAAAAAAAGTGGGGCTTTTGCAAAGCTTTTTTTACAAACCTGCCTGCCCGGCTTCCGGCTTTTAACTTTCTCTTGTATAAAATTAAACCTTACTATATATCGCAACCTAATTAATCCTTTTACTATTCGCGATAAGTGTAGCAACTTTTTGCTTATTGCAAAATTATTAATCCCCGCTTTTTAAACTTGTTTTTAGCTCGTTTGGAAACTTTACGCACTTTTAAACGCGCTTTATTTTCCAGCTCGATGCGTGCGTTTTTTATTAGGCTTATTTTCGGCTCGCTTAACGCTTAGCGATACCATTTTTAGCTTTTTAATTATAAAAATCGCACTTTTATAATTTTAAGTAAAGCTTAATCGAAATTAAAGTAAATCGCTTAAAGTTATTACGCTTTGCCTAGCTCCCGCGACCGACCTATTACGCGCTGTTTATTTCGGCTTGCGCGTGTAATCGAGCAGGTTTGCACTTTTTACTTTTTTTTACCCGCACCGCACTTTTTTCGGTAACCTACTTTCGAAACCGACACCTCCTATTGCTCGCAAATTGTTAAACGGCGAAAAAGGATAAGCTAAAAGTTTATTAAAGCCTTTTTAATGGCAACCTTTATCCGATTACCTAAATTCCCGACGATTTTAAACGTTTCGCCTTATAATAATAAGTTTTTTAAAAATTTGTAAACCTTAGCTTATCGACGAATTACTTTTACCATTTGCGAGTAAATATTAAGACTTTTAAAATAGTAAAAGTACAAGCAAAAAAGCACGAAGTAATAGCGAACGAGGTTAACCTGCTTTTAAAAAGGTAAAAACTCGAATACGGGCTAACTACCGCGTTTTCCCGATTAAACGGCGCTTTTACCGCTACCGAAAGCATTGCGTTTTCGCGCTCGCTTGCTTTTTATACAAAATTTCAAGCCTACGTTTTAAACGATAGCGATAAAAAGGGAAAAGCGGATATTTAAAAACGAGGCTTTCGACGATAACGTTATCGCTTTCCGAAACCGACGTTAATAAAAAAAGTTACACCGTTAAATTTAACGAGGACGACGACCCGCGGCTATACTATTTCGGCAAAAGCAAAGCTTCGACGAGTGGTTAAAACGTCGCCAAAACCGCATATATAACGATTTGTTTTAACAAATAACGGGGATATAAAACCGTTTTAAAGCTACTATTACGCAGGCTATCGGCAAATTTAGCTTAAAAATGCAAAGCAATTTTAACGGTATTAATAAAAACTTCGGCATTTTGTTTAATATTAAAAGCAGTTTGCTTTTCGTATTAATAACGCTCGTAAAAATACATCGAATTTGCAAGTTTAAATAAAAGCGCATTTAAACGCGGGAAAGTTTAGCCGACGCGTTTTTTTTAAGCTTAATATTAACGAAAACCGCCGTAAAACAAATGCTTAAGCGTTTTTCGGCTTAATAACATTTCGGCGCTTTAACGCTTATTATAACAAGCTTAACCTTAAAGTCGGCAGCAGCAAAAACCGCCTATTAAAAATCGCAAACGATAATTTAACTAATAATTCCGAAGTAATAGCGCGGCGCTTTTACAAATTTACTAAACAAAATACGTTTAAAAGTGCATTTACGTAACCCAAAATCCGATATCGCAAAACAATAACGAGCAAATTCGGGAGTTTAACCAAAGCATTCGAACGGCGGCGCCGGCACCGGTTTTTCATAGTTTTTAGCAAACCTTCGAATAAAACTTCCAGCAGCCGGTGCGTTAACTAGCTTAATAACAATAACAGTAGCAAATTTAGCTGCCTTTTCTTTTTATACCTTTTAATACCGGCGTTACCACGCCGGCATAAAAAGCGACGAACCGTTATTCGAAATAGCCTACGAATAACTCGCTTTGGATTAACGCGAGCTTTAATTTAGCGCTTGCCGCGTTTTTTAATTTGGGACGCAATTATTAACAAAAAGCTAAACCGGCAGTTTAACGCCCGCTTTTTCGATATAAGTAATAATAAGGTATATAAATCACTTTAACTACCTTTGTTAGCTTAGCAATAGCTAACTTATAACTTATGCATTTTTAACCTCGCAACCTATTAATAACGAGGTTTTAACAATTTTTAACCCGTTAAATAACTAATATTTAGCATTAAAAACGGTCCTCGTTTTAAGCGAAAAACGTTAGCATTTTTAAACCTAATTATAAAACCTTAAAAATTTTAGCACCGTTATTAACGGAAAAAACATTATTTTTACGAACAACTTTTTTTTCGAAATACGATTTAATAAGCTTTTTAATAAAACCCCGTACATGCTGCATTAATAAAAGTTAATTTAAAAATATGTTTTTACGTTATTAAAAAGCAAGGCTTTTATTTATAAAACAGTTAAATTCCTTTTACGTTTAACTAGATTTTTACAGTTAAAAATCTTTTCGGTATAATTACCGCTATTAAACAACGCTTTTTTTTTAACCGTATAAAAAACTACCAAAAAGTTTTCCGCAAGCATTGTTATTATAAAAACGTCGTTAACCCGACGCTTTTACAAACTTGTTATTAGCAAGTTTAACACACGCTCGCATTATAAGTTTTACACCGAAAATAGTTAAAATTAGTTTGCGGCTATAGCCAAATTTAATCCTCATTTAGCAAAAACGTTAAGGTTTATTTACGTTAACTTTTTTTTAATAAATATATCGAAAACTACTTTTCGAAATCGAAAATATTAAGCTTATGCTTTTAACGTGTACAGTTTACGCTACCCGCATTATTCGGTATAACGATTCCGATTCCAATTCGACGCTAATTACAAAAAAAAGTCCCGCAAAAAAAACAAGCATTTTAAACGCGACAAATATCGCGAAAAAACAAATTTAAAAGCAAGTATAACGGCAAGTACAAGCCGTTTAAGTACGAAGCTCTAATAAAAACCGCGAGCATAAACCGTAATAAAAATCGTAATAAAAGCCGCGATAAAACCGCGATTATAAGGATAAAAAGGATTTAAAAAATTTTATAACAAAAAAAAGACAATAAAGTTAACCTAGTTAAATCCGATTTAAACGACGATTTATTTAACGAAGAAAGCAATCTTTTTTTAGCATAAATAATTTCGACTTTGTTTATAACGTTTTCGAAAATACGCTAACTACTAATTGCAAACGCTATAGCAAAACTTCCAGTTTCGCAATAAGTTATTTAACATTTAAAAAACTGCGAAACCAAACCTTTTTAAAAACCTAACTCCGTTAACTTTATTATAAAAACGTGGTTAAAAAAAGCGAGCTTAAAAGGCTGCTTTATCGCATTTGGAAAGTTATACTTATTAAAAGATTATAGTCCGCGAAACCTTAACGGATTAAATATGCCTATTGCATTAACACAAGCTTAGGACGTAATTTTATCGATATTCTAAAAAATTCTTTTTAACGCCGTGGTTACTAAAGTAAAAAAGAAATCCGACCTAGTTTAAAAGCTAAAACTTTAAGCGATTTATAAAGGTTAAAAACTACGCTACTTTTCTTTTTTTGCTAAAAGCGTTAAAAAATACGGCTTTCCAAATATTACAACCAAAACGGCTAAAACGTAAATCGTTAATAAGCTGGATGCAGGTTGTTTATTAAGCACTTTTTAGCTTAAACCTCGCCGTGTTTAAATCGATTTCGGCATTAACCTAATGCATTTCCCTAACGACGGTTTTGCCATTTTTTTTTACCGTTATCCGCAAAAGTAAGCCCGTTTTTAAAAAAGGTCGTTAGCAAAAAAGCTTTTATTTTACTTTTTAAAAAACTGCAGCGATTCCGTTAAATACGCAGCCCTTTTAAAAGTCGCCCTTTTTAATAACTGGCATTTACCTTTCGCAGTTAAATAATTATAAACTTTTTAAATTTCTTTATGCATAATATTACAAGCAAAACAATTATCGTGCCTCGCAAAAACTAAACTCGCGATAATTTAGGAAAGTTTAAACCAAATCCGGGATAAAGTCGATTACGAGCAAGCCAAACGGCTTTTTAACAAAACTACTTGCGTTTAAAACCTAACGATAAAAGCCGAAAAGGCTTTACTAATAAAAGAAAACCAAAACCTTATTTTTTAACGGGCTCGAGCAGTGCCGAAACGTCGCTAAACTTAAAGTTTTCTTTTAACGACGAAGTTTAGCAAGTATTACTAAAAGGCGATTAAATTACGATATTGCCATTAACGAAACGCTGCCGATTAAAAACGACGCGCTATTTAAAAAGCAAAAAACAATGCTCGATAACCCCGAGCTATTGCCTAAAATCCCGAAAAAAAATTAACTTTCGGTATTAAGCCTTCGAACGAAACCTTTTACATTTTAATTAACGGGATTTACATTTATAACGGCAAAACGCCAAAGCAAACTTAAAAAATAAAAAAGATTTGTAAAAAGTTTTAAATTTAAAAGGATAATAATAAGCAAATCGAAATCCCCGAAAACGAAATAATACGTATTTTTTTCGTTAACGAATACGAAAAGTACTTGGGTTTTCGCTGCCGTATGTACCCCGTATTAAAAAAAAAACGTTATTAACGAAACTTACGATAAGCTTTACGAATAAAGCCGCATAAACTATATAAAAGCAGCTTAATTTGTATTTTGTCGTTTAAAAACGCGTATATGGCAAAAATAAAACGAGGGTCGTCGTTAATTTAAAACCTTTTAATAAGGCTATTATCCCCAACGTTTACCTTTTGCTTTTGCAATAAAACGTGGTTAATTTAATCCGAGTAAGCTTTATATATTATCGTAAACGCTATTTCGTTTTTTTTTAATTCCTAATCCATTTTAAAAATAAAAACAACCTAATAATCGTTAGCTATTAAAAATTGGAACGTATAAACGTGGCGATAATAGGCTTTCGCAATTTACCGGCTTACGTGCAAAGATTTATAAACGGTTTTTTGCGCTTTTACAGCAAATATTGCAAAGCTTTTATTAACAATATTATCGTTTTTAGCGATACTTTCGAAAACACGTTCGGCATTTAAAAACCATTTTTAGCTTATTTTAAAATAAAAATATTGCTTTATTTCCGGCAAGTTTTTTATAAGCTACCTTAGCGTTAAGCTTTTAAAATTTTACGTCGATTTTTTTAAAAAAACTAACACCGAGGACCGCATTTAAAACTTCCGAAACTGGAAATTGCTTACCAATTTGCAAAACTTCGAAACTTTTATCGGAGTTTCCGGATAGCTCCGCTGTATAATCCCTTATTACGAACGCTTTATCGAACCCTTTTAACTTCGAAAAACAGCTTTGCTGGCAAAAGGCCGTAAAAAAAAGCGAATCGTCCCTAATAACCACCGTAAACGAGCGGCCTACTATCGTTCGGCGCATTTTAAAAGCACTAAAGCCGAGGTTTAATTTTTAAAGCGGTTAAAACGATATTTTGCACTAAAATTAAGCTTTACCACGCTAACCTAAAAAAGCAAATCATTTTGCAAATCGACGGCAGCTTTAAACGTAGCTTTAAAATTATAGCTTTCCATTTTAAAAACGGCTACGTTTGGAACCGCAAATCCAAAACCATCCCGGCATATACCATTAAGCTAATTATGTTTATCTTTTAGTGCTTTTATAAAAAAAAGCTTAATTACGGCCTTTTAAAGCTCGAAGTCGCATGCTTCGTTTAAGCTTGCAAAACTTTCCGTGTTACACTGCACTTAAGCAATAAAAAAATCCTCGTTTTTACGAACCACGAGTTAATTACAGGCATTATTAATCGAACCATTTTGCTAACGTCGTTTACCGAGCGTATTAACCAACGGTTAACTAACGCGTTAATTTACCTTTCCGAGTATAACTTTAAAGTATTACATATACCCGGCAAAATAAACCTCGTTTTAAATGCCTTATTCCGCTTACCTACGGCTACCGACGACGAGGACCGCTAAAAAACAAACGCTTCGATTTTCGATTCGATGCACGATTACGTCCTAATAATTACTAAAGCCCGAATAACCGAAACAACTCGCTAGCGGTTCGCAAAAAGCTATATCGAAAATTTAATATACCGCAAAATATGCTTAACTTTACTACTTTTTAAAAGTCGAAATGCACGATTAAAAGCAACGAAAACGTTACTAATGCTTCCAAAGTCGGGCATTTTTTCCAAATAGCCGACTACCTTTTCTATTTACGGGATAACGACGGTTACGAGCGCTTTATAATCCCGAAACCCCTAATCGCTAACTATTTGCGAAAAATGTACGATGATAAGCACCATTTCGGCCGATTCCGAATGCTCGACGTTTTTAAAAACGTGCATTTCCGGGCTAAAAAACGCCAGGTCGAGCAGTATATTAGCAAATGCCATAAGTGCGGCATAAACCGACAAAATAATCGGCTTTTTATTAGGACCTTTTAGCTTATTTAAACCCCTTTTAAGCCTATAAGCATAATTATTATGGGTAATAGCACTCCTTTTAAAAGAATTAAAAGGCACGCTTTAAACTTAACGGAATTTCGACTTTTATAATACGCTGCTAATAATTACTTGCAAAACGTTTAAACGTACGATAATTATCCTTAACCACGACGAATATACGGCGCAAATATAAGGTAAATAACTCGGCCGTTAACTACTTTTGGCCGACTAGTTTTGCTTTAAAGCAATTATTTCCGAAAAACCCCAAATTTATTTCCGCTTTTTGGAATAGTTTATAGCGCACTTTTAAAACTCGCTTTTAAATAACGGCCGCTTACCATTCGCAAGTTAACGAGCAGTTTAAACGCAAAAACCAAACAGTCGAACTGGTTATCCGTTATTACTTAACACGATAAACGACTTTTAGGTCGACGTTATCCCTTTTTTGTAATAAAATTTAAATAATGCTATTATAACGGCGCTCGATTACAACTTTTACAAGTATTTATTTAGGTTTAAAATACCAAAACCTTTAAAGCTTACAACCTTCGCACGAATTCCCCAAAAAGTTGCAAAACTCCGCTTTATGCGTAAGCACTTTCGCAAAAACCTTTGTTTGCGATAAACGTCGCTACCGCCGAGCAAAAGCGCATTTACGATTCCAAACACCGCTACGAGGAGTTTAACGTCGGCGACCAAGTTTGGCTTAACATGGGCAAAGCGTACAAAACTAAAAGCAAGCATTTCGTTAATAAAAAAAAGCTTAAACGGCAAAGCTTTTATACCATTGTTCGCAAAGTTTCCCTTTTAGCTTACAAGCTCGATTTTTTTAACACTTTTACCAAAATACACCCGGTTATTAGCATTTAGCACCTTACTCGCTACGATTGTAACGACGATCTTTTTAACGCGTATTTTCGCTTCCGGGCTTTATCGAATACGATAACGATAAAAAGATCGACTTTAACACCCATTTTGGAAAAGGCGACATTTTCGAAGTGGATAATGTTTTCGACCACGAAAATACCAAATTAAAGTTTAAAGTTATCCGCATTAAGTATTTAATGCGCTGGAAGGGTTACGGTTTTAAGAAAAACATTTGGGAGCTTTTAAAAAAGCTTAGCAACGCGGTTAAAGCCGTTAAAAAGTACGAGGATCGCTAAACCGACGCCCGAACTTTTAAAAGCAATAAGGCCAAAGCTTAAGCTTAAGCAAAGCTTTCGAAACGCTCCGCGCGCAAAGCGGGCAAGGATTAAAAACCTTATTAATTGTATTTACCCTTTTTATGTACAGTAGTTATCTTTTTAAAAATAAGAAGTTTTTTTTTATGCGCCGGCATTTGTTATAGCCGGCAAGAGGTGGAAAAGGCTTATTAGCGAGGCAGGGTAACCCCCACTTTTATCGGCACGATAAAAGAGGTAAGGCTTTTGCAAAGCTTTTTTTACAAGCCTGCCCGCCCGGCTTTCGGCTTTTAACTTTCTTTTGTATAAAATCGAACCTTACCATATATCGCAGCTTAACCAGTCCTTTTTACTGTTCGCGATATTAATACTAGCAATTCTTTTTTTAAACGCGTGTATCGGTAAATGCTCGTTTTTCAAATCCCGGGATTTTATAATACTAATAACAAAAAAATCCAAATTTAATAACCTGCTTTTAAAACAAAAGAAAAAAAGGCAAAAGAATTGTGCTAAATATCGGTAAAAATTATAAATAAAATTATAAATAGGAATAATAAAAAGTAAAGCAATATTTAATTAAACGCTCGTAAAATTAGGTAATATTAAATTAAATGCGTATAATAGCAGTAAATAAACTTAATAAAAATTTATTAAGCCGTGTGCGTGCTAATCGGTGTAATAGGAAAAAGCAAATCGAAAGTATAACTTAAAAGGTTTAAAATATTTTAAAAGCCGTAAGCTTTAATCGTTGTAATTTGGAATTTAATTTTTACAACTATAAATATTAATATTTCCGCTGTTTGCTTATTTGCTTGCCGATTTTTGCTTTACTGTTTTACTGCTCGATTAATTACCGCGATAATATCCATTCGCATTAAAAAAGCTAGCAAAAGCAAATCCGTTAAAAAAGGTTAAGTTAGCGTTAAAACGGTTTTAAATAATAGCGTTAAAAAACTCGTGCTAAAAAGGGAAAAAGCAAATCCTTTATTCGCCCGCGCTTTGCAAAAGGCAAATAAAAATCGTTTTTATGCTTAAATTGTTTTAACTTTTTTTTAACCGGCAAGTTTAATAAAATTAAATGCTTTAATCCCGAGCCGGTTAACAACCGTTGCTAGTTTTATGTTTTTAGTTATTCGTGTTAACCGGTATAAGTAATTTTTTAAGCTTTGGTTTGCTAATTTTTTGCGTTAACGACCGGTAGTTTTAAAATCGCAATAGTTTTAACGAAAAAGTTTATAATTAAATATTTCCACAAAACTATTATTAATAAAATATAATAGTTAATTTTTTTTTAGCTATTTTAATGCTTTATTAATTATGCTTTCGCTATTTTTAAAATTTCGCGAAATGACGCACTATTATTAAATGTATAATCCTTTTTAAAAAGGAGGAATAGGCCGGTAAAGTTAACGCTAATTTTATTAAAATAAGTGCTGTTAAACGGAAAGCGGCGGGCCGCGTTACCGTTTAGCGTATGTTTAATGCGGCGGTTTTTAAAAACAAAAAACAATTTATTTAAAGCTTTTAACAATAACGAAAATAAAAACGAAAAAATGGCCGAAAAGGGAAAAAAAAATAAAAAATGCTAGTAGTAATATCGATAAATAACTGGTAATATGTCCGGCAATGGTAAAAGTTTTTTTAAAGCTTAAAATAGTTGTTCGTGGAATTGTTTTTTTTAATTGTTTTAACGTTTTAACAATTTCGTTTTTTTAATTATATTATTAGCTATTTTTACGTTATAACAAATCGATTTTAACCGTTTTCCTTCGCTTTTTTTATTGTTTTTCGCGTTTTACTTAACTTTTAATTCGCACCGTTATCGTGTTATTTGTAATTAAATTTTCCAAAGTTTTATTTAGTTAATTTTTAATTATCGCGTTTGTTAAATTATTGATTTTGCAATCCAGCGGATTTCGTCGATTTCGCGCTTTTTATAAAAAAAATTTAAATGCTATAATATCGATTATAAGCCTTTTTTCCGCTATTATGCTTAATTATACGAGGTATTAATACAGCGAAAAGCTATTAGTGTAAATTATTAATTTCGAGGCTTTTTAATTTAGCTTTTTAAAAAATCTTGCAAGCGTTAAATTAAAAACGTAAGCTGCATTACCCGTTAACCATTTCGTAAATTTCATTTGCAAAAACGCTTTTTATAACCCTTTTGCATTTAATTAACGTTTAATGTAAAATGTTTTCGATTAATTAAAAGCTGGTTTTTTAATCGTCGGATTTTTTATTACTTAATATAATTACGAACCCGATTTGTAAATTTAAGTTTAAATTGTTTGCGAATAATCCGTTTACGAAAGCGTAAAAGTTAGTTTTTTACAAATTTAATAAAACGTATTTTAACCTTTTTTAAACGTTATCGATTTGCTAACGTGGTTTATAAACGAGTGCTACACATAAGCGAATGCTACACGTGAAAAATACATATTAAACAGCGTTTTTTTTCGATTAAATAACTCGCCTAATTTACAGCTAAATTTAACCAAATTTTAAATACGTACATTTAATTACATAAAGATTATAATATAATTTTTCCGCATTTTTATTATTACTGCTTTAAGGTTAGTTGCACACTTAGCATAATATATTATACAGTATTACAAATTAACTTAAAAGGAGTAATAGTAAAAATCGAAGAAAATTACATTAAATTTCCTATTTAATTAAATATAATATTTTTAAATTTGGTTAAATTTAGGCTTAAATTGGCCGAGTTAGCAAAGGTGTTAAAAATCGCGTTTAACACGTAATTTCGACGTGCGGCACTCGCTTATATATAGCACTCGTTTGTAAACCACGTTATTTAATTTTTTTGTTTAGCTTAATTACGTTTTTTATCCCGGGTTTTTGGTTTGCGCCGTTACGAAATAGTTAAATGCGGCTTCCGGTTAGCATATGGAATTAATATATGCGTTTCGAGCTTTTTAAACGATATACTTATAGTTTAAGCTTTTTTAAATCGGTTTTTATTAATTTAAGCTTTTTACTTTTTTTTTTTTATCGAATTTTAAGCTTATAATTTCCTATTAAAATTTTGCACCCGTTAAAATCGGCTTCGTTTCCCGGTTTAAAAATCGATTTCGGTTTTACACGAAAGCTTACTTTTTAAATCGTTAATTTTTTTTTATTACAAAGTTCGGATTTTTAAAATTTAAAATGTCGTTTATTTATATGTTTACGATTTTAAAGCTTTGCTCGCTTTTTAAAGTAAATAAGCAAAAATCGCAGCTTAACGTTTAGCAATTTAAACGCTTTTTATAATGCTTTTAATAAGTAACGAACTAGTGCAAACCTAATTTCGCGATTTCGTAAAAAGGTTTAATTACTTTAAATAACGTGCCCGGTTTAAACCATATTAATAATTCTTTAAATAAGCGCAAAAAAACGTCTTTTTGCAATTTTAATTTCAATTAGGTATATGTTTAACTAATACTTCGAATTATTAAATTAAATTTTATAAACGTAAGCGATAATACGATCGTTAAAATTAATCGTTAATTGCATTTTATAATTGTAAAAAATTGCGTAAAAATATTGTGTTTTTCCTCGTCGTTATATTTTATTACTACGAGTTTCGATTTTTTAAAAAGCTTTAAAGTTTGCTTTTTTACTTTATTTATAATTCGTAATTTAAAAATCGTAGTTTTGTTAAAGGTTTTTCTAATAATCGGTTTAATTACTTTAACCCCGATAAGTGCGTTTAGTTTTTATTAGGTTAATTGCTTAAATAGTGGACCGGGAGCTGTAATTTTACCTTTTTATTTAAGTTAAATCGCTAATTGGTAAAATTGGTGCTTTTTAACGTTTAAAAACGTTATAACCATTTATCGAAAGCTTCGTTTTATTACAACTACTAGTTATGCGTTTTTGCAAAAATGGCTTCGTTATTAAAAACTTTATTTAATATAATGATTTTAAGCAAAATGGTTTTATTTAATTTTAAAGCTTTTTATTTGCTATTTGCCTTTTTTTTTTTTTTTTTAGCGTTTTAGCTCGGCTTAAAGTATTTAAAAGGTGCTAATTGCTTTTCGGATTTTTGCACGATAGGTTTTTTTGCTTTATAATAAGGTTTAACCACCGTGCTTTTAAAAGTTGCGTTGCCGTTAATCGTTTCCACCGTAATTAACGTGTTTTTATAAATAAAACTTTATACAAGCTTTACTATCCGTCTTTTTCCCGAAATATTAAAACCTCGGTTTTAAAAGTTAAAAAGCTCGGAAATACCCGTTTTATATTCGGTCCGATACGTGCAGCTAATGCTTTTTACACACGTCGTTTATCGTGTAAAATCCGGATTTTTACTATAGCTTTTTTAATTATAACGGCTTTTTATTTGGGTTTATAAAAGTGGCGATTTGTTATTAATTTAAAGCATTGCTTTAAAAACGAGTAGTGTAAAAATAAGTTCGTCGAAGCTAGTTATATTGTTTACGGCTTTTACTACTTTTTAAAGCATTAATTCGAGTGCATAATTAAGCATTTTTATCGGATAATATTAAAAGCCCGTCGTAAAAAAGCGTAATATTTTTTAATTTTGCCGATAAATTAATGCGCTTCGATTAAAACCTGCTTATAAATAATTTTAAAAAGTTTTTGCTTTCGTTTAAAATTCGCTCGCGGCGAAGTTAATACCGGTTTATAAAAAATTACGTTAAAAGGCTTTAAATAAACGTTAATTTAACACCGTTTAAAAACTTCTTACGTTTTTTTTGCCGATATGTTTTTTAAAAAGCGCTGTAATATTAAAAGCTATATTCGTATTAATTACGTAAAAAATTGGTTTATAATCGATATAAAACACGTTTGCAATTATTTCGTGGTTAAATTAATATCGTTTTAAAATTTAAATCGAAAGCGTTATAATGCAAAACCTTTTTTTTAATAAAAATAGCATATTCGGTTAATTATAATAAAAGCGTTGCGATTAGCCTCGTGTTTTGCACGTTTTAAAACGTTTTAAAGTTTATTAATAATTAGTGCTTAAAGCGCTTATATATACGCTTTAGTTTAATTTTCGTAAGGAAAACTGCTTTCGCGATTTTTGTTTCCGTTATAAAGCTAATTACCGTTATAACGTGGGTAACGTCGTTGAAAAAAAACCAAAAGTGGCCGTGCTTTTTTATAATTAAAACGCGCGTACCGTCGTTTTTTATAAGCTCGTTACGCGTATTATTTAAGTAAATATGTAATGCATTTATATTTGCAAAGCATAGCAAGAAAAAAGTTAAAATTGGAATTACGAAAAACGTAATTTAGCCGATTAAGGTTAAAATAGTAATTTTTCCAATGCTGGAAATAGCTTTTCCTAATCCGAAAATTACGCGTTTTTAACGATAAAACTTAGCTTATAGCGTTAAAATGCGTGGATTTAATCCTTTCCAGCTGTAAAAGTTATTATTACACTTATATTTGGAAAAATTTTTTACTATTGCTTAGTGCTTCGGATTTTGTATTAAATTAATACCTAATCCGTAAAAATATAAAAATAAAGCTTGTTAAATCCCGAGTTTTAACGCTTATAAATGCGGTAAGTAAAAGCCTTTTTAATTAGGTACGCGGCCGTAGCGAAGGTTATAAAATAACTGTTTTTATAATCCTTTTTTTCTTTTGTTTTTTAATCGTTAAAATTAAAAAATAGCTATTTCTCTTCGTTAATGCTTTCGGGCTTTACTAATGCGAAAAATTAGGTATACTTTTTGCATGGTTTGTTTTATACTTTTTTTTATATTTTCCACTGCTTTTTAAATCGGTGTTATTTTTTAAAAAAGTGGCGTATCGATTTGCAATCCGGCCTTTTGCAAATTTAGCAACCGCGTATGTGTAAGCGTAAACGGGGGCTTAATCGAAAGGATTTAGGTTTATATGCTCGGTTTTAACTTTTATTTTTTTTTTTACGATTTTTGTAACTTTTAAATTTCCGTTTTACAAAATAAATACCGGGGGTCGTGCGTTTTTTTCCACTCGCATTATGCTTTTAAGTTAAAAAGATAAGCTTTTAAAAGTTTTATTAGGATTTATAAAAACGGTTTTAAGCTTTAATACGTTTTAAATTGCTTTTAAAATGCTTGTAATTAGCTAGTTCTCGTTTTAATAAAAAGGTTCGAAAACGCGTTAGCAATTTTGCAGCTTATTTAAAAAAAGCTTATAAAATTTCCATATTAAATTCGTTTACGTTAGCAATTTTTAAACGAATTGTTTAAAAAGTAATCGAGTTTTAATTTATATAATAATAATCGGTTAATTTCGGTATCGAAATGCGTTTTAAAAATTATATAAATCTTTCGAAAAGTAAGGTTATACCCGATATACCGGGTGTATTATTATTTTGCTTTGCTTTAAAATGTTTAAAAAAAATTGCATAAAGCTGTAAAAAAAAGTATTTCGAAAGTTTCGCATATAGTTGCGAAAAATAAGATTTTGTCGTTTAAAATATCGTATAAATTACCGGAATAGCTATATTTTTTATCCCACGCGTTTTAAAATGCTTTTATTAAGCTTTTATTAACAGCGGCGTTAAGCACCTTTTTAAAAAGAAGTTATTTGTATAGTAATTTCGCAAACACCGGGGTTTTATATCGAGGACGTAGTATTTTTATATCCTGTAATTTATTAATCGGTTAAATGGTTTTCTTACGATTTTTTTGCTTTATGTATTGCTTATAGTAAAACCTTTATATATACGTGGGTTAAATGTTCGTTAAAGCTAAAAATTGGTTGTTTAAAGGATCGGTGCGGTTTTAAGTAGGAAAAAGGGCTATAAAAGGTATAAAAGCGGTAGTTTAATTGTTTAAAAAATCGGTGCGCTTTTAAAAACGGTAATTTTTAATAAAAGAAAAAGTGGAAAGCTTTGGGATTTTATTTATAAAAAAGGTAAAAAAGTTTCGATAAAAACGAAATAAAGCTTTGGTTTAGCGTTTTAGCGATTTTTGGATTTCATTTCCGCTAATTTGTTATTCGGCGGTAAGCTTTGTTAACGAAATAACGGGTCGTATTATCCCGAAAGCATTTATAGCAATAATTAAAAAATTAGCTTTTAAAAGGGTTATGCGATTTTGGAAAGCAAAAAGGTGTAATCCTATAATAGGAGTTATTATTTTAAAAATTAACTTTTATTGCATAACTTGCATAATCCTTTCGTTAAGCTTTCCTTTTAATAAGCCGGGTACGAGGATTTTATAATTTTTTAAATGCTTTTTAAAAACGCGGGTAATTTGTAAATCGAGGTTATTAAAATGCTTTGCTTTTCACCCCGCGTAATTTTCGAATACGTCGTTTAAAAGGTTATTGCTATATATATATATATACTGTAAAAAGCAATATTTTAAGCATTTATACGTTTCGGCAAGCGATGGAAGTTTAATTTGGTAATTTTTTAAAATTGTATAATAAATTTAATAAAAAAAGCATGTCGATGTTTTTTGCGAAGGATTTAAAAAGGTCGAATGTTACTAATGCGCTTTTTGTAATTATTTTTTGCTTATTACTAAGCTTTTTTGCCGTTTGTTATTCCGAAAAGTCGGATATGTTGTTAGTAAAAAGGGGGGGGGGGGGGGGGGGGGGTAACGAGCGATATCGTTTAAGTAATCGATTTAAAAGTTTAATCGCTTAACATAAAAAAGTGTTTAAAAAAATTACGTAACGCCCTTTTTTTTGTTTAAATCTTATAAACAAAGGTTTAATCGCTTGCAATAAAAAAGTGCTTTTAATGCGTAATTAACTCCCGTATAACGCGTTACCGAGCAGTAAAATTCGATTTCTTTGCTTTTAAACTTTTACGTTAACCTAATCGCTTTTTCGAAAAAGGTATTAAACGTTTAAATCCTTTACTTTGCTATTTGTGTTGCCTTTTTAAGCAATATTAATTAGTGTTAGTAAAAGTGGTACTTTTATAAGCACGAAGATTTTTTAAAAAGAAATAACAAAAATTTATAAATTTAAAACTGGTGTTTATAGTAATGCATGTTTATATAGGAATTTAATTACAAAAAGGGGATTATAAAATCCCTTTTTATAAGCTCGTAAAAGCGCACGGCCTGTAAGCTTGCGGCTTTGCAAAGCGTGGGCTTTTTTTAAATGCACGCGTTAAATTACGTGGATTAATAATATGCTTTTTAACATATATTTTTTTCGTTTTACTTATTTCGCATAATTATTTTAAATTACTTTATTAAAAAATAACTTAATTTGTTTTAACTAATATTTAAAAAAAAGGAAATGCGATTATAAAAAAAACTGCTAGTGTTAAATAAGTAGTTAAAAGTCGTACAAAGCTATTTATAAAAGGCGGAAAATTTACAACTTGAAACTTTGTAAAAGGAAATAACGTTTTTTTAACACGAAAGCTTTGGTACGAAAATTACCGGCTAAGCCGTTATGTATAAAAATTATGCAAGTTTTAAATTAAATCCCAATTTTAAAATTTGCTTTATATAATCGCACCCCGCGGCTTTTAACATAAGATATATATATTAAGCAAAGCTTGTATAATAAGCCCTTTTTTATATTTAAAAAATAAACAGCTTTTAAATATATATAAATTTAAAAGCCTTTTTACTTTAAAAACCGGTATTAGCACAATTACTATAAATAAATAGCTTTTATAACCGTTTAATATTAATAAATAATAAGATTTTATAAAACGAATTATAATATCTTTATCGAAATGTTAAATTTATTTTAAATTAAGTTCGTTTATAATTTACTTGTTAAAATTCGTTAAAATAATTTAATCGCGTAAAAAAATCGGGTTTTAAATACTAATTAGTTAAATAATATTACATTTTAACGATAATAAAAAAATGGATCGTTTAACCGTAATAATTAACTTTTTAAATAATTATAACTTATTTTTAATTATTAAATTAAATTAAATTTGCTTTATTACAGCTTTTCGATATTGTAATAATTATAACAGCGGCGATTATACTTATAAAACAACCGGTTTCGTTAAAATTATAAATATCGTTATTTTAAATACCATATTTAATTATAATATTTCGTATAAAATTAAACCACGTAAAAACGAGTTTAAAATTTTCGCATTTTGCTTTTTAATAATCGTATTTTCAAATTTAACGCGTGTTAAGCTTTACGTAACGTTTAACGAACTTTTCGATTTAGCATTTATTAATAATGCTTGCGTTACGTTCGGCGAGTAATCGGTTAATTATATTTTTAATATTAAAAAGCCGAGGAGGAAATGCGCGAAAATTTAGTTTAAATATGTATTTAATAAACGTTTTTTTTTAAATTCCGTTAATTTCCGTAATTTAAATATGTTATCGCGTTAAGTAAATTAACCGGCGCGCCGATTACGTAATATAAATTTAAAAATATCGTAAATTTTACTTGTTAAACGTAAATTTAACACTTAATTAAATTAAATTACTTGCATAACGAAAATAATCCTAGTTTTTTTAGATTTTAATGCTATTTATAATTGTTAAAAAATTAAAATTAAAAGTGGAAAACGCAAATCGCGATAAAAAACGCGCGATTTGGTAATATGCGCGATTTTTTAATAAACCACGTTAATATAATTATTAAAAATTATATTATAAATTAAAATTGTAAAAATTTTTATACTATAAAATTGCTTATTATTTATATAATAACGCATGTAAATTAATAAAAAAGTTAACCTATTTTTATATAAATTAAACGCTTTTTACTAACCGAATAAACCGCGGCGGTTAAACAGCAAATCACATTATTAAGTTAACGTTAGCACGGGCGATTAACAACTTTTATTAAATTTAACCAGTTTAAATTTTAAAACTAGCTAACATTCGGCCCGGGGGATTCCTTTTTCATCTGGTTTAAACTTATAAAACTACGCTTAAACCCCATTTTTTTAAACCCGAACATGCTAAGCAAATCTCCCTTTTAGCCACTTTAATACTACTGCAGATTAAAGTGTGCACAGCTATGGGAATTGCGAAAGGCAATCCGTTTGCATAACAAGTATTTGTCGTGATTAGGGCAGACATGCCATGCAAGCGCTTAAACCTCACAGCACGTATCTAAAGTTCTTGTTCTCAAACTCCGTTAAGTCCCTCATTCCCGCCTCGTCACTGCCCTGCTTGTCAGGGGGGCCATAAACATGATCGCGACGTCGATTCACCATCCACATGTAAACTGTTATGGTGAGCAGGGGCAAGATTCCCGGAAGGTGCCTAAGAGAAGATGACGATGCTCTTACCTAAAAGGGCCACGTGGCAGCCAAGCTTAATGGAATAGCCGGCCAGGAGGCCCATGGTGGCCGTCGTGAATGTGGGTGCCTCCTCAGGCTTAACGACGAATGGGCCCGCAAAGTTTCCCCAGCAGTAGGCAGAGCTGAATTTTAGACCGTTAGTTTCCTCTTCCAGCAAAAGCACGGCATCGCCGCTACGTACAAAACCATAGCGCTAGCGAGCGACCGATGTGTGTATCCCGCCATGTTGGACGAGATGGTGGTCAGCGAGACGGTGAAGCCGACCGACTGCGAATTGACCAGCCAGAAGCACACGAGGCGGCCCCAGGTGTTGGAGCGTGGCAGGTACGCCATGCAGGCCGCGGCGACGGTGCAAAGGACGTTGGCCACGGTCGCCGTTAAAAGGCGCGAGTTGGGCACGTTGAGGATAATGGTACCGCCAATGAGGAGTGCCACGATCTGCACCGCGTCGCCGACAGACTTGAGCTGGGTCGTCATGGTGGTGTCGAAGCCCATGTCTCGGATGATGATGGTCGAAAAGGAGTTGACGACGCCGTTAGGGATGGCTCTGTATGGTAGGCACAGTTAGCGTTCGCAGCGCGGGGGCGCGGCTTCGACGAAGCTGGACATACGCAGCAAAAACGCTGATGAATATCAGGACTGCCTTGGGGTCGAGGAAGCCCAGCTTGATCTGGCCCTTGTTGAAAGACTTGTTTTTAATGCCTGTCTCGTTGCCCGCGACCCGCTTAACGGCGATTAGGCGCTCGCGTTTGTTAAGGAAGCTGGCGCTCGAGGGCGAGTCTGGGAGGAAGAACCAGATAACCAAGGCCCAGAAACATGTGACGCCTCCCAACTGGTATGTGGCCATAGCATCGTTAGCCTTAGTCCGCGTGGAATGCTATGCTTGGCTCGGGCAGCGGGAGACGTACGACATAAAAGATGAGCTCCCATCGCTCCGGTTTCGTGGTCTCTGGAAGTCGACTAACGCCCATGGATACATAGGAGCCAACCTGGGGCTGCTGTCAGCAATAGTTCGTCGAAGAAAACCGGCCAAGCGCGACGGACAGCTTTTAGTGCGTACTTACAATGCCGCCCCAACCGAGCGAGGAGCTGAATGGTTGCCACGCGTCAAAATCACATGCCAGTTGCATAAGCGCTTCTTTTCGCCCTCCAACCTTGGAAGATACTTACTACCAAATGCATTGTCGTAGAGGGATCTCTCGCCTTGTGTACCAGAAGCCCGTCATTAAAGTCAAACCCCTACAGCGAGAATGTTAGTGCCAAAAACCCAACCAAATCCGAACTGAGCCATTGTTAAAGGGCAACTCACGGCGTGACTGCGGCCTCAAAAAGCCCCATTATAACTGCGTGTTCTCGTTAGTAAAACACCGCGTCGGCTGGGGGCAGGTGGCGTACATCTAACGGCAACTAAAATATATAATCGAGAATTAGCACATAACTCCGCCATGATATTCACACGTTACAAACTTACGGGCGCTCTGGTAGGTTCGAGCTTGCGTCATGACGATCACCATTAAGCCCCAAAGCAAAATGCTGATGGCCATGACCTTTTGCGCTTGGAAGCGCCCGATGAGCCAGCCGCATGGGTACTGGCCGAAGAAGTACCCGGCGTAGACCACTGTTTCCCCCATGGCGTCAGCAAATGAGAAAGTGACTGGGTGGGCGATCTGTAGCTGGACTTGTCGCTCGACGTACTTGCAGACAGGTAGTTGAACTCTTGGCCTTTTAGCCCAAGGGCCTTTTGGTATCCGAACAGATTGGCGTAGTTTAGGGACGTCTTGTCCATGAACTGGATCCCTTGCGTTAAGAGAAAGCACGGCAGGATCACGGCGTCGATCTTCCACCGGACTCTTCGCATCTAGGAACAGCAGCGGTGCATAAGTTAGAAAGAAAATCACAAAAAGCAAGCGACAAGCCGGCAGGAGAAAAAAACCTCCTTATCGGAAACCTCGAGCCCGAGCGCCTCGACATAGTCTTTGTATCCGACGGCGTTGGCCTCCTGCTCGGCGTCGAGGTGCGCCTGCCCCGGCTTGATGTTAACGACGCTGGCCGTCTCGGCCCTGGGCTTATCGATGTCATCCACCATTTTGTTGGCTGGGTGAAGCAAGGCAGGCGGGGGGGCGGCGGCTGTGAGGATCGGTGTGTCGATGCAACCGTGGAAGCAGCTTACTCGGGGCGCGGCAATGTCCTGCTTATTTATCAATGGGGGAGAAGCCCTTGTCGAAGGCGACTCGGGGAAACCTGCCTGCCTCGAGAAGCTTGCGGGGCACCCACCCTGGATCTGGGGCCCCGCAAAGCTTGATCCATGTGCGGACCGATTTGACCGCTCGTGGCCACCCATTTGCGGCGGGCCACGGAAACTCGCCGAGGAAAGCGGCCGGCGAGTTGCCATCCTTGAACCAGATATTTGTGGCAGGCTGGCGAGACCTCGGGACAAGTTTTGCATGGGAGTGCCAACACGATTATTAAGCTGCATTAGTCCTGCTTTTCCATTGAGCTGTTAGCTCGCACTCGCCTACAAGGCCCAGCATCCTGGACGAGACGCTAAAAACCGACACAAGTCACGCCTTGTCCGCCGAGACCATTAAACCCGGAATATCGACACCATTGAGCACAATATGGGCCAACTCTTTGCCAAGGTAGCCAAAGGGCCGCGTGCTCCTGCCACCGACAACGATTATCTCGCCAAGCCCAGCGGGGCCTGCTGCCTTGAAGGGACGATCCACAAGGGCGATGCGAAAGGGGGCTGGGAGACCATCGCCGGCGTGGAAACTTACATCTCGGCTCCGCCGCCGGGGCGCAAAAACAACGGCCATGTGCTCTTGTACTTCCCCGACGTCTGGGGCATGTTCCTCAACGGCTTCTTGGTGATGGATGCGTTTGCAGACGCCGGTTATACAGTGTTCGGGCTGGATTATTTCCGTGGTGTAAGTCCTGTTCCGCTGCCTCGTCCGATGCAGCCAAGCCGCTGCACCACACTTGCAGACGGTTTGCTGACTCCCGGATTGCTCTTGTTCTCGGCCGGGCCCCGTAGGATCCAGTGTGGAAGCACGCAAAAACAGGCACGACCGCAGCAACCCGGATTTCGACTACGAGGCCTGGAAGCGCAAGCACACCACCTTCGCCGACGAGGCGGTGCCCAGATGGGTTGAAGCCGTGAAGGACCGGCACGGCGGCGGCGACACCGGTTTGTCTGCGTCGGGTACTGCTTCGGCGCGCCTTATGGTGTGGTTCGAGCTCGCCAAGGAGACTGTCGTGGCCGGCGCGTTTGCCCATCCAGCCTTTTTAAAAGAGCACCACTTCAGGAATATCAAAGGCACGCACCAACATCCCGAAATCCCTCAGCTTCGAAACGTCTTGCAAGGTGCCTGGCTGTGCAGGAGAGTACCGGCTGACATGCTAGCCCAGGGCCCTTGTTCCTGTCCTGCTCCGAGATCGACCACACCTTCGACGTGGCCTCGAGGAGACGGGCCCGTTGATATCCTGGCAAGAGGGCAAGAAGACGTTCCAGCACCAGGTGTTCAGCGGGCGTCGAGCACGGCTTTGCTCTCCGCGGAACCCGGACGACCCCTACCAGCGTAAGCCGCCCACCGTTGCGTTTCCGTTACTGTCGAGTGATACATGTCCTAGGGACTTTCAAACTGCTGACCGCGTGGGTGCGCTTTCAAAGGCTACGTCAAGGAGCAAAGCCTGGCCTCGATCATTGCCTGGTTCGACTTCTGGCTATCCCGACCGTGAAAGGTGTATACATGTCAAAGTCGGGAATGGCGGGTGCGGAGGTTGCAACGGCACGTGGAACGATAAAAACGGATTGGGGAAAATACATGAGTAGGTACATTGGAGATAGGAAAATGCTCATATCCGTGTTTGCGAGCCACAATTAAAAGCATGGGGCGAACTCACAGTGATCAAACTAAGGGCAGCAGGCGTTTCGAGCTGCTGCAAAGCTGAGTGAGGCTGGCCGCCTGCATGGCCGTCAGGGGAAACCCCGCATTGGGGGAGCAGCCGCGGTGCTGCCTCCCCGCACTCGGTCGCTAGGGCCACGGGTTGGCTTAGTACGCAAGCAAAGCTAGCGGGCTTTTTTAATGGCCTCGGTCGGTTTCCGCGGCGTGTGGCCGACGAGGAGGATCCCCAAGTTCTTCATGACCGAGGCCTTTAGGCCCTGGTGTTCTTTAGCACCTTATGCTATGCCGCGGAAAGCGCCCGGCCGTGGCAGACCCGGCGAGGGCTTGGGATTCGGAAGGTCGGCCGGTGGAAAGGGGCGGAAAACCGACGGGGGAATGCGTCATATAACACAGCCAGAGTTTAGCTTTTTGCCGAGCTGAGCCGCTTGATCACCGAATTTACGCCAAAGTTGCCGTGTTTGTTCGCATCCCACCGCGGCGCAGCTAACACCCCTTCCCCTTTTTTGCTGCTGCTGCTGCCTTCTACTTGCACCCGAGCCTCGATTCTAGTCCTTCTAGCTACGTCACCACGCCCGAAGAAATAAAAACAAAAATGCCTTTACCGCTCAAGGCCTTCGACTTCGCGGGCGATGTGGCTCTCGTGACGGGCGCGGGGCTCGCGCATGGACGGCGAGATCGGCAACGGACGCGCCGCCGCCATCCTGCTGGCGCGGCAGGGCGCCAAGGTCGCGCTCGTCGACCTCAACGCCGACTGGGCCCGGGAGACGAAGCGCATGATCGACGAGGAGGGTGGCGTCTCTGAGATCATCCAGGCCGACGTGACCCAGGAGGAGGACTGCAGGAAGGCCGTCGCCAAGGCGGTGGAGAACTTCGGAGGGCTGCACATCCTTGTGAACATTGGCGAGTGCTGCCCGTCCAGACGCGGCATTACAGAAAAGCGCGTGGGAATTCGTTGCTGACTTGTCGCTGCGCCATGGTCGAGCAGTGGGCGTCGGAGGCGCCATGGGCGACGCCACCACCATTAACATGGAGGCCTGGGACAGAGATTTCCGTATAAACGTCACATCGATGGTGCTGATGAGCCGTCATGCCATCCCGGAGATGCGGAAGGCGGGCAGGGGCTCAATCATCAACATGTCGTCCGTCAGCGGCCGTGAGTACTTCGTTTCCCGTGGCTGCCGCCGCTCTTGCCCCAGGTCGCCGCCGCCGACACATTGCTGACACCTTTTCAGTGCTTGGAGGCAACCCGAGCCTGCTGTATCCCACAACCAAGGGAGCGATTATCCAGATGGTAAAGAAAGACTGCTCAGGGTTTCTGGCTTGCTCTGCTCGCTTTTCCTCAGTCCGGGCCTTGCTAACCAAGCACGTCCTTTTGAACCACAACCACAAAAGACGCGGGCCATGGCAGCACACCACGGCAAGGAAAACATCCGCGTCAACTGCGTGGCGCCGGGCATGGTTTACACGCCCATGACCCGCGGCCGCGGCATGACGGACGAGATGCGACAGGCCCGCATCAACCAGAACTTGATGAAGAAAGAAGGGACTGGCTGGGACGTCGGATATGGTGCGCCGATGATTTTCCCCGATCCACCTTCTTTTGCTCCGACGGCGCGGGTGGCTTGGGCTAACTCGGCCATAAACAGCAATCTTGTTCCTGGCCAGCAAGGAGGCGGGCTGGATCACGGGTCTCATCATGCCCGTCGACGGAGGCGTGAGTTATTTCCCAACCCGTTCGTCGATTTCAAAGACATCCTGCTGACCCCGCTCCTGTTCACGCAGACAACGGCTGGCAAGGCCGACAGGCCAGCACTCAAAGCGGACACCCTGGCGCAGGACAACACCGGAGTTTCGAATTAAGGACAAGGGTGGACGGGGCGAGTTGGGCACGTGTAGACGAGAACACGCATAGAAATACATTTATCGGCCGTATCAGACAGCAGACGTCGCCGCTAGTGCATGGGCATAAACGGCCCCAGATCCATTTGCATTTCAGGAAAGCAGTCCAGTCCTACTATGGAGCCCATCCCCATTGCGCCGCTCAGATAGGAATCAAGTTCAAAATCGATCGACGTTATGGGGTCGATATACGGGAAAGCAGGGGATGTAGCCGTAGACGGGCGCCTGGGCATGCGCCGCTTGCCCGCCGACGGCGGCAGCGTCGGCGCCGTCCCCACCGGGATGGTGTTGCTGAGGCTGCAGCGGCTGCCGCTGGGGAGCAGACACGGTGGTAAAGGGGGTGTTCATGCCTTTGACGATGATTTTGAGGCTGCGCTCTAAAAACGGACAGCGGCGCATGCCCGTGTTAAGCGCTCGCAAAAAGGTGCGCAGCGCCTTTTGTGAGACGTCGTTGCCACCCTTGGCGTCCTCCAGGATGGCCGAGGCGCCCGTATAAATGCAGTACCCCATTAGATACGTGATGTTCTCGAGACCGAATGTCGACTCGAGAAGAAGCACAAGACTCTCGATGCTGTGCGCCGCCCGAATGCAGTCTTGGTAGTAGGCCGGAACCGACCAGAAGGGCCGGTGGGCGAGTATGACCGACGCAAAGAACAATAGGTTTTGAGAAACTAGGTGCGGCGGAGGGCACACGGCGGGCAGGTCGTCGGGCTCGAGCCTGAGATGGGAAGGCGACTCGGCCCTCCAGAGCTCGAGACGCAGCTTGATGTCGCGCAGCGCAGCCTCAGTGACAGACCTGCTCCGCTTCGAGTACAGCTGGACAACGATGTCACTGATGATCATCGACAGCCTGCACGAGTTTGCAAAGCACGACACCGAATGGTTTCCATGGGATGGGTACTGGCCGCGTGTCGACGCGGTGAGGTTGATGGAGTCTCCGTAGTACGGGATCCACGGCTCCAGGTCGCTCGAGTTGTCCACTGCCTCTTGTCAGAAGGAGCAATCTTTGGGCGCAAGCAGGACAGGATTGGACCGGGCATGGGCTGGGTGGTACACGCACGCAAGTATAGGGAGCTCGGGTCCAGAGATTCTGTGACTGCGGGCAACCTGCCCGCATACAAGCTCGTCGCTCTGTAGACCTGCATGTTAGCGTGTGCTTGTGGGAGGGAGAGAGGCCTGGTCGGCGCACTTGTCCCAAAAGTAGCAGCCCCAGAAACAGGCGCCGCCGGATCTCGAGGTCGACCGGGGCGAGGCCTTGACGTCGGTTCCGCTGTGCTGCAGGCCGAGGTCGCTGGCCATGCGGAAAGCGATGCCGCTGTACACCCACGCCTGCGATATCGACCCGTGGGCCAGGTCCCGCGCGCTGAGCTGGAGGAGGGCCTGGACTCGGGATGGAGCTGGGCTGCTGGATGGCCGTGCCCAGGAGCCGGCGCGCTCTGGCCAACAGCAAGTCGCCGCAGTTGTCGTCGTGGTACTTGGCCGCGTGTCCGGCCATGACGGTGAGCAGGAACTCGGAATAGTATCGCCCGCCGGTTGCCATGTCACCTATTAAGGCGCTATCAGCGTCCACCAGTGCAAGAATGGGCTAGGGTTAAAAGCCTGGAGCGATGCATCCAGCGACTTACGGATAAAGGCAGGCCGGTAAACCCACATGAACATGGGCGCTACCCAGGTCCAATGGACACGCAGGAGCTTGGCCAAGATGGTGCGAGGGATCCCGGTTTGCAGCGAGGCGTTGCCCAAGGCAAAGTCTTCCCAGGTGGCCATTTCCCGGACATACGAGGCCAGCGACTGCCGCGTCTCGGTCCGCACGACATCCCGGTCTGCTACATGGTGATGCTGCTGGGCAGTTGACGCTGCAGCCGCGGTGGCGGCGGGAGAGCCGACTGAAGGTGGAGGATCATGGATGGCAGAAGTCGGCCCGTAGTAGGTTATCTTGCCGTGCTCGTCGACGCTGAGCTCGGGGCGGAACCGTCTTTGGGGGCCAAATCGGTGCCGGGCTATGTGCCGCAAATTCCTCCTGGCCCGCCGCGTCGGCGGCGTCGGGCACTCGGGGCGACGAGGCCACCTCGGCCGACGAGACGGCGCTGCCGCTGGCCTGTGCCCGAAGCCGCTCGACCGTCTCCTCGGCATCCTGGAGGCGCCTGACGAGCTCGAGGACCTGCGACATGGGCGGGAGCTTGTCGTAGCGGCACTCCTCCTGGTAGATGTCGCATGTCTTGCAGGTCGGCTGGCCGCCCTCGCAGCGCACCTTTCGCGCCCGGCAGTTGGAGCACGTCAGGCCCCGCACCCGGCGGTCCGCGGCTGTCTGCTGCCGCGTCTTGGCACGGGCGCTGGCCCGACGAGCCGTGTGCGAGTGGCTCTCGCGCTCTGTGCCTGCCATCTCGGCAACTGCCGGAGACGGTTTTCGGGGCGCCTTGCAGGAGCGGGGGCACGAACAGACGGCATATAAAAAGTCCCGCTACTGTGTGCACTGCTCGGCACTCGGGACCAAGAAGTGCGGAGAGGGACCAACAAAAATGCGGAGAGAGGGGCCAAAAAATGCGGAGCGCTACCAATTAAACGGCCTATCCTAGTACTAGCACAGCGCAGCCACAAAACAAGGAGCTCAGGGGCCCCGATCCCATGCCACGGCAGAAGCCCGCGGCGAGGTTCCGACGCTGCCACCAGACATCACAACTGCGCTACTCGTTGTACGAGTGCGGAATCCTGGCCACATCATGGGCGTCGGCAATGCTGGTGTACCACGCATCCCACGCCCTGCTCGCCCGCGAGTCGCCGACCCGGCGCCCGGCCTGGTCCACGAACTTGGCCTTGAGCTGCTCCGTCGTCATCGGGTTCTCGTAGCTGCCGATGCAGTGCTCCACGTGCACCTCCACCTTGGCGCCGCCCTCGAACTCGACCGACACATAGGCCTCGTGCTCTGCGACGCCCTGGTCGCTGGTAACATGCACCAGCCTGCTCAGCGCCCTGGTCGTCGAATTGCGCACCGCCTCGTCGGTAAACTGCGCCGGCCCCGCCTCGCCCGTTAGCAGCGCCACCGCCGCCGCGTGGTACACGCTGAACTTGCCCGCGAGGCCCGTCTGCGGCTCCGGGTGGTCTGTCAGGAAGAGCACGCGCGGGTGCGCGCGTGCCGTCACGTTGGTGATCTTGAGCAGGTCCAGCCCCTGCTCCAGCGCCTTGACCCGCGCCTGGATCCAGCCGTCGATCTCGGCGTGCATGATGCGGTCGCACGGGAAGGGTTTGAACGTATTCTTTGTAATCTCCCAGTCGCTGCCCAGCGTACCGAACTCGGCCGTGACGTTCTCGCGCGTCGAGACCACGTGCACCCACCCGCGCTCGGCCTCGATCCCGTTCAGCGGCCCGGCGAGGCCGCGCTGCACGAGCAGCGCCGCGATGAGCCCGTTCTGCGCCGCCCGCCCGACGTGGAAGGGCTTGGTGTCGGTGCCGAACGAGACGTGCATTCCCGTGACCTGCACTGCCGCGAAGCCGATGGCCTGCTGCAGCTGTTCCTCGCTCAGATCGATCAGCTTGCCGACGGCGACAGCTGCCCCGATCGATCCCACGGTGCTCGTGATGTCTGTGCTCCTGTCAGCATCGGCCCCTTTCTGCCATGGTTTGATGCAAGATCCTACGGGTCAGGGTGGAAACGTACGCCAGCCGACGTTGTAGTGCTCCGGAAAGACCGACACGCCCAACTTGCACTCGGCCTCCACGCCAGCTACAAAGGCGGTGATGAACTCCTGCCCGGTCACGGAACCCTTCCACTCCGCAACCGCAAGCAAGGCGGACAAGACCGGCCCGGACGGGTGGATGGGGTTGTCGCGGTGCGTGTCGTCGTAGTCGTCCGCGTGCGACGCAATGCCGTTGATCAAGGCCGCCGTCTGCACGTCCGCCACCATGTTGCTGCCGAGAATGGTCGAGTTGGCCTGGGCCGCCACGAACGGCTTCACGGCCTCGTAGGCGAGGCCAGGGGCCGGCTGGCCGAACCCACCGATTGCGCAGCCAGCCCAGTTGCCTATGCTCTTTATGGCAATCTCCGTCACCGGTGCTGTGAGGTTGCCGTAAGTTAGGGCCAGCGCCCAGGAGGCTAGTGTTTTGGTAGCCATGCTTTCCGGGCGTGTGCTGCTTCGCAGGAGCTTGGGACCGTGAGGGCTTGGAGTCGTCTTAAGGGCTGCATTGGACGCCGGACGAAGCCTTTAAATATACACGACGCCATTCCTCCTCCAGCGCCCGAGATCCGACTCGCTCTTTTCCGAGGCGAAGGCATTTCCATTCCCCAAACGCACTTCGGCTGCGACCTCAAACGGTTTTTACCCGAGGGCAAAAGCCGAAATTGGGATAACAGCTACACATCACAATGGAGATCCAAGGCCTGGCTAGAGAGACGAACGGAATACCACAGTAGGTTGCAACTCGACGATCCGCCCCCATACCCCTGGCTCCGGGCACCCGGACTATGGGGAAATAACGTGTCGGCTTCGCCAACACCTTGACCTGTGTCGTGGCCCCCCACATTATCTGTCGTTACCCCGCAAACCCCAGCCGGCAACGGTCCGGGATCTCGCCGAGGAGACCTCCCGACCTCACCGGCCCAAGTTTGCATCGGCAAGATCGAGGCCGACGATAACAGAGAGGCCGGACCAGAGTAAACATAAAGGTTCGCAAGGATGCAGGCTATAAAACAACGGTGTCGCAAGCAGTCATTGCCTCGAACCAAGTCCAAGGGGTCGCCCCTCTCCAGCGCTCGACCATTCACGGCATCGCAAAGGAAGCAGCATTATGGGTATCCACCATCTCCTTACGGGCTCGTACACCAACACGAGTCTGTTCCTGCTCGCCTTCGACACCGTCGCCCGGACCTTAACGCTCAACTCGACCGTGCCAGCCTTCGGCCTGCACCAATATGTCACCTCCAACGCCGCCCGGGACCGCATTTACGCCACCACCATGAGCGAGCCCCCGCGCATCTTCTCGTGGGCCATGTCCGACGGTTACCAGTTCACCCACCTGAACACTGTCAACGTTAGTGAGTAGCACCCACGGCTTCCTTTTCCACCAGCTTTGTCGACCGCCACGGCGACGCTAAAGGTTTGAAACAAGCCACTTCGTCCTGCTACTTCTCAGATAATAGCAAATACACCTTCACCGCAGGGGGTCCGGGAGCGCGCATTAACAAGCTCGACGAGGACGGTGGCATTGGCGAACAGACGCACGAGATGTTCTACGTCCCGGCTCAGGACATACCCGTGTGGACAAGACACGACAGGCCGTGGTAAGGCCGCGCTCAGCACCCCTAGTTTTGGATGGCGTGTTGACTGACGGCTTGAGCCAGCTTACGGCGCCCACTCGTTCGACGTCAACGTGAACAACAAGGGCTTCGTTCCGCATCTGTGAGTTTTGATTCTTTCAAGCCTTTGTCGGCTGGGTGGATTTATGCTAACAAACTGTCCCGTAGCGGCTGGGATGCCATCTTCATGTACGATATCTTCGACAACGGCACGGCGAACTTGCTGTCCATTAACCTCAGCCCTGAGGTGGGAGACGGTCCGCGCAACGTCCTGCCCAGCAAGGATGGCAAGCTGCTATACGTGGTATAACCGAGGATCTTTCTCGTCTCCTTTATGCAAACGCATATGCGTGATTTTTAACTGACAGTAAAACGGACAGATAAATGAACACAGTGAGTTTCGGGCTGCGGTCTTTCACTAAAACACGTCTTGGATACTCAACTAACATATCGCCACAGGCCAATACCTTGACGTTTACGAGGTTGAGGAGACACGCCTTAAGCACACGCAGGGGCAAGCGCTATCCCCAACGGTAGTACTCGAACACCCATATCACCCGACGAGATTTCAACTTTTCTAACCCAGACCATGCAGATATGCGTGGCAAATTCACGTACCGAAGCAACACTGTCCAGTTCTCCCGCGACAACAAGACGCTCTTCACTAGCACCCGCGGGTGGAACAACACGAGGCTAACGGCTGGGTCGCCGCCTTCCAGGTCGACACATTAACCGGCCTGCTTGCGTCCCCGGACCAGGCCTTGACCTACTACCAGGCGCCCGTAACCCTGGGCTCGGCCGCGGGGCTAAGAGTGGCGTTTTGGGAGGATAACACAACCGGGACCCGCGGGGTGACCGACTACATGTATCTCAGCGACACCTCTAGGGGCCTTTATGTATGTCCTGGGCTGGACGCCTTCGGAGAACAAGCTGGAGCAGGTGGCTGCGATCCAGTACCCAAACGCCTCACCTTACGAGGCGGTGTGGCTTGACTAGTTCCCTTTTGAAAGATTTGAACTCGTTTTCGAACATGCCTTCCGACCATTGTTCGGCAGCCTGCTAAGACAAATTGGAAAGTCAGACATGTGGACCAAACGAGGCAAAATTTAATCTCAGGCTCAGCCAAATGGGAGCGGAATCGCGCATGTACTTTTTTTCCCCACCCAAATACCCCACCCAATTCCAGCCAATTAAATCACCCTTTTAAATTAAGGATGTATCCTCTCACTCCCCCTTTTTGCTATTAGCACTCACCCGCCCCACTTTTGGCCTGTGCACCGCCTGTGTTTTCCGATGTCGCAGCACCGCAATTTGGCAGGGAATTTGCATTTTTCGCCATTTTTAATCCATTGGCAATCGTTTTCCGTGCACAACAACAACGAACACCAAAAAGAGCGCCATGAACGAGGTTATTATCCTCTCAAGCGACGGCGACTCGTCGGATTTCTTTGCAGACGAGGGCCCCTCCGCACGCGACCCTCCCGATCCCTCCGTACGCGACCCTCCTGATCCCTTTGCAAGCGAGGCTCCCGATCCCTTTGCAAACGAGGCTATAGGCCCAGCGCTTTGGAACGGCCGTCCCTGGACCCTGGAACTTACCGCAGTACTCTTAACCCTTTACCCTACCCAACAGGAGGTTAAAGTGACGTGGAAGATCCTTTCCTTCGGGCTTTGGATCCAATAGGCACGAAGAAAGGTCGTTCTTTAGGGCAGGGACCTTTCAACGAGGCCCTAAAACGGCCGGCAACAGGGCCTCGTTGCAGCACCCGCACCGGTATCCGTGCAAGTGCCAGGCGTGATTACTCTTAACATGAACAGGGCCCCTCTTTGCAGGAGAGGGACGCGGCCGACGAGGTTCAGGTGGTAGAGTTAGGCACTTCCTTGCATTTAACGCCGGCCTGGGAGGTTTTTACGACCCTTTTAGCGTTTGCGCCGCTTCCGGAGGGGTTTATTAATCTTTTTGCGAGCTTTTAAGCCTTTTGTAGCCCTAGATAGACGGCTTTAACGCCGTGCCTTTGCACTTTTCCTATGTAACTTAGCGGTTTAACACCGGTTGTTAATAATTTACTGCTTTTTTGCACTTGGCGATAACTTTAATTTAATGCCTTCCTTTTATTTGCTTTTATCCATGCATTAAAGCCCGTGTTCGTTTATATAAGTGCGTTATAAAAAAAAACATGCCGGCCGATATTAGGGTAAGGTAAGTGCTAATAGCAAAATGAGGAGTAAAAGGATATATCCTTTTTAAATTCCGCTTTATTTGGTTTACAAAACGAACGTTTGTTTTATTTACATGTGCACGCTTAATTAGCCAGCTTATTTAATTAACTTGTACGTAACTTTTGCAAATAGCGTATTTATTTGTAAATATAATAACTCCGTTAATAAATTATGCATTTAAACTTTAAAATAACGTGGTTTACCAGCGAGTAGGCTAAACCACCGAGTGGGCCACTTTAAAATCCCATATTAAACGCGGTTTTTAATACCTTTATTAATTCGGCCAATTTAAACCTAAATTTAACCAAGTTTAAAATGGTTATATTTAACTATGTAAAAAATTTAAATTATTTTTTTTTGGATTTTTCTTATCGCTTTTTTAAGCTAATTTATACATTTTGCAAATTTTACATAATATATTATACAATGTTACCAATTAACTTTAAAAAGGTAAAAAAAAAATTTAAAAAAATTAAATTAAATTTTTTACGTAGTTAAATATAATGTGGTTTATTAGCGAGTCGCGCATATTACCGAATCGCGTACTTACACCCGACTTTTAATTAATCGACGCGCATGCTAACTTAATAACGTTAGGAATCCATTTAAACTATTCGGAATTGTATATATCGGACATTTTTACTTTTTTTTTTTAACAAATGTGCGTATTGTATCCGGTTTTACCGCAAATGTTATATTGTTAACAAATCGTCGTTGCCTTTTTTTTAACGTTTATAATCGCGCATTTTTTATTGTAACTATTTATTTAGCTTTTGCTAGTTTAAAACGTTTCGTACTACGTTTATAATAAATAACCCTTTTAACCGAACACGTGTTTTTTAGCTTTTCGGCGTTTGCTTAATGCTTTATTCGCTTTTCGTAACTTAAAAGCACTTTTCTTTTAAAAGGTTAACCCGATGCATAATTGCTTTAGCTTTTTTTATTAACTAGTTTATAACCGTTAGTATAAATGTTAAAAAGTTGCTTTAGTAATTAGAAATCCGAGTTTTAATATGTTTGGATTGCGAAGTTAAGTTTTTAACTATTTAAAGCGTTTTAAAAGTTTAAAGTTCGGCGTTATTTAAAAGCTTTTTCGAAAAAGTTAAAATTCGTAATTATATTTAGCTTTTTTAAAACCGAATCCGGATTAAAAGGAATAAAGCTAGCTTTTCGAAAGCTTTTTTAAATGTTTCCCTCGGTTATAAAGTTAAAAAATTCCGTTTTAAACGCTCGAAAAAAGTTCGACTTTAATTACGTGGTTAACGTGCGATTTTATTAAATTTTCGATTTGTTAATTGCACGTTTTTTTATCGAATTAAAACATTTAACGTTAAACGGTTTAAAAAAAATAAAACGAATGCGGAAGCATGCAAAGCGTAATAATGTTATATTTTTAATAATAAAGCACGAAATTCGTTAAATGGTATTTTTCGTAGCCGTTTAGCATTAGCAAACGATAAAATCCCGTAAAACGAATTGTAATATGTTTATTAAAATGCTAAATCCATTTTAAACCGAGTTAGTTCGTAATTTATTTATTAGCGCTTATTACGATAATTTAATTACGTAAAAAGTCGGTTTTTAATTACTAATTAGCTAAATAGTACTGCTTTTTAATATTAATAAAAAAACCTTTTAACCGTAATAATTAACCTTTTAAATAATTGTAACTTATTTTTAATTGTTTAGCTAAATTAGCTTTATTTTACTACGGCTTTTTAATGTTATAATTATAACGGCGGCGATTATGCTTATAAAAAAGCCGGTTTTGTCGAAATTATAAAAGTATTAATTAATTAACGTAGTTTATTAGTAAATAACGCATATTAACAAATAACGCATTTATACCTAACTTTTAATTGATCGACGTATTGGTAAAAGTAGTACTTTCATAAGCACGGAAATCTTTTAAAAGGAAAAAATAAAAATTTATAAATTTGGAACTAGTGTTTATAGTAATGCATGTTTAAAAAGGAATTTAATTATAAAAAAGGAATTGCAAAATCCTTTTTTATAAGCTCGTAAAAGCGCACGGTTTATAAACCTGCCGTTTTACGAAACGTGGGGTTTTTTTAATGCACGCGTTAATTACGTAAATTAACATTAGCAATTTTTTTAAACGCGTGTATTAGTTAAATGCTCGTTTTTAAATCCGGGGATTTAACAATACTAGTAATAAAAAAAATCCGGATTTAACAGTTTACTTTAAAAAGAAAAGGAAAAAAAGAAAAGTTATATTTAATATCGGTAAAAATTAAATAAAAATAATAGGAAGTAAAGTAATGCTTGGTTAAACGCTCGTAGAATTAGGTAACGCCGATTTAAATACGCGTAATAACGGTAAACAAGCTTAATTAAAATCTATTAAGCCGTGCGTTTGTTAATTTGTAAAAATAGGAAAAAACGAATCGCGAATATAACTTATAAAGCTTAGCTTAAAATATATAAAAAGCTGTAGGTTGTTTTAATCGTTGTAATTTTAAATTAGCTTTTTTATACTTATAACGTTTTAATTGCTTGCTTGCTTGCCGATTTCCGCTTTTTTATTTTACTAATCGTTTAATTACCGCGATAGTATTTTCCCGCTTTTTTAAATTTAATAAAGGAAAATCCGTCGCTAAAAGTTAAATTAGCATTAAAACGGGTTTAAATAATAGCGTTAAAAAAACTCGTGTTAAAAAGGGAAAAGGTAAAACTTTTGCTCGCTCGCGCTTTGTTAAAAGCAAATAAAAATCGTTTTTATGCTTAAATTGTTTTAACTTTTTTTTAACCGGCAAATTTAATAAAATTAAGTGTTTTAACACCGAGCCGGCCGGCAACCGTTACTAGTTTTATGTTTTTAATTATTCGTGTTAACCGGTGTAAATAATTTTTTAAGCCTTAGTTTGCTAATTTTTTACGTTAACAACTAGTAGTTTTAAAATCGCAATAATTTCGGCTAAAAAGTTTATGGTTAAATATTTCCGCGAAATTACTATTAATAAAATATAATAGCTAATTTTTTATTTAACTGCTTTAATGCTTTGTTAACCGTGCTTTCGCTATTTTTAAAATTTCGCAAAATAACGCATTATTATTAAATGCATAATCCTTTTTAAAAAGGAGGAATAAGCTAGTAAAGTTAACGTTAATTTTATTAAAATAAGTGCTATTAAACGGAAAACAGCGAGCCGCGCTACCGTTTAACGTATATTTAATACGGTATTTTTAAAAGCAAAAAATATCTTATTTAAAGCTTTTAATAATAGCGAAAATAAAAAACGAAAAAATGGTTAAAAAGGGAAAAAAATTAAAATGCTAATAATGTTAGTAAATAAATTGGTAATATATCCGGCAATGGTAAAGGTTTTTCCTAAAGTTTAAAATAGTTATTCGTAAAACCGTTTTCCGGTTGTTTTAGCGTTTTAATAATTTTTTTTTTAATTACATTATTAACCATTTTAAGTTATATTAAATCGATTTTAATTACTTTCTTTCGCTTTTTTTTATTGTTTTTCGCGTTTTACTTAACCCTCGATTTGTACCGTTATTATGTTATTTGTAATTAAATTTTTTAAAGCTTTATTTAGTTAATTTTTAATTATCGCGTTTACCGGATTATTTGATTTTGCGATTTAGCGAATTTCGTTTATTTCGCGCTTTTCGTAAAAATTTTTAAATGCTATAACATCGATTATAAGCTTTTTTTCCGGTGTTATACCTAATTATATAAAGTATTAATATAGCGAAAAGCTATTAATGCAAATTATTAACTTCGAAGCTTTTTAATTTAACTTTTTAAAAATTATTGCGAGCGTTAAATTAAAAACGTAAATTGCATTAAACTCGTTAACCATTTCGTAAATTTCATTTGCGAAAACGCTTTTCGTAACCCTTTTGCATTTAACCGACGTTTAATGCAAAATGTTTCCGATTAGCTAAAAGCTGCTTTTTTAATCGTCGGATTTTTTATTACCTAATATAATTACAAACCTAATTTGTAAATTTAAATTTAAATTGTTTGCGAATAATCCGTTTACGAAAGCGTAAAGGTTAGTTTTTTACAAATTAAATAAAACTTATTTTAGCCTTTTTTAAGCGTTATCGATTTGCTATTTAATTTTTTTATTTAGCTTAACCACGTTTTTTTATCCGTGGTTTTTGGTTTACGCCGTTACGGAATAATCGAATGCGGCTTCCGGTTAGCATATAAAACTAATATATGCGTTTTAATCTTTTTAAACGACATACTTATAACTTAAGCTTTTAAAATTAATTTTTATTAGCTTAAATTTTTTTTTTTTTATTAAATTTTAAGCTTATAATTTCCTATTAAAATTTTACACCCGTTAAAGTCGGCTTCGTTTTCCAGTTTAAAAATTAATTTTAATTTTGCACGAAAGTTTACTTTTTAAATCGCTAATTTTTCTTTTATTAAAAAGTCCGGATTTTTAAAATATAAACTGTTGTTTATTTGCATGTTTACGATTTTAAAACTTTATTCGCTTTCCGAAATAAGTAAGTAAAAATTATAACTCGACGTTTAACAATTTAAACGCTTTTTATAATGCTTTTAATAAATAACGAATTAATGTAAACCTAATTTCGCGATTTTATAAAAAGGCTTAATTACTTTAAGCAACGTGCTTAGTTTAAACCATGTTAATAAATTTTTAAATAAGCGTAAAAAAACGTTTTTTTATAGTTTTAATTTTAATTAAATATACGTTTAGCTAATATTTCGAATTATTAAATTAAACTTTATAAATGTAAACGATAATACGATTGTTAAAATTAATAGTTAATTACATTTTATAATTGTGGAAAATTGCGTAAAAATATTATGTTTTTCCTCGTTATTATATTTTATAATTACGAGTTTCGATTTTTTAAAAGGCTTTAAAGCTTACCTTTTTAACTCGTTTATAATTCGTAATTTAAAAATCGTAGTTTCGTTAAAGGTTTTTTTTAATAATTAGCTTAATTATTTTAACGCCGATAAGTACGTTTAGTTTTTATTAAGTTAATTGTTTAAATGGTAAACCGGGAATTGTAATTTTGCTTTTTTGTTTAAATTAAATCGCTAATTAATAAAATTAATGCTTTTTAACGTTTAAAACCGTTATATGCATTTGCTAAAAGTTTTGTTTTATTGCAATTATTAGTTATACGTTTTTATAAAAACAACTTCGTTTATTAAAAACTTTAAATAATATTGTAATTTTAAATAAAATGGTTATTTAATTTTAAAGCTTTTTATTTTGCTATTTTACGCCTTTTTTCGAGGGGTTTTTTTAACGTTTTAACTGTTCGGGCTTAAAGTATTCGAAAGGTGCTAACTGCTTTTCGGATTTTTACACGATAGGTTTTTTTGTTTTATAATAAGGTTTAACCATTGTGCTTTTAAAAGTCGCGTTGCCGTTAATCGTTTTTACCGTAATTAACGTGTTTATTATAAATAAAACCTTATATAAGCTTTGTTATCCGTCCTTTTCCCGAAATATTAAAACCTCGTTTTATAACGTTAAAAAGCTTAAAAACACCCGTTTTATATTCGGTTCGTTACGTGCAATTAATGCTTTTTATATACGTCGCTTATCGTGTAAAATCCGGATTTTTATTATAGCTTTTTTAATTGCAACGTTTTTTTATATTTAAGTTTGTAAAAATAGCGATTCGTGGTTAATTTAAAACATTGCTTTAAAAACGAGCAATGTAAAAGTAAATCCGTTAAAACCGGCCGTATTATTTACGGTTTTTGCTGCTTTTTAAAGCATTAATTCGAAGTGTATAATTAAGCACTTTTATCGAATAATATTAAAAGCCCGGCGCAAAAAAGCGTAATATTTTTTAATTTTGCCGATTAATTAATGCGTTTTAATTAAAACCTATTTATAAGTAATTTTAAAAAGCTTTAATTTTGTTTAAAATTCGCTCGCGGCGAAATTAATACCGGCATTGTAAAAAATCGCGTTTAAAAAGCTTTAAATAAACGTCGTTTTAACACCGTTTAAAAGCTTCCCACGTTTTTTTACCGATATATTTTTAAAAAGCGTTATAATATTAACCTTATACATACATTAATTATGTAAAAAATTAGCTTATAATCGATGTAAAACATGTTTATAATTATTTCGTAATTAAAATCGATATCGTTTTAAAGTTTAAATTAAAAGCGTTATAAGGTAAAACTTTTTTTTTAATAAAACTAGCATATTTAATTAATTATTACAAAAGCGTCGCGATTAGTTTCGTGCTTTGTACGTTTTAAAACGTTTTAAAGTTTATTAGTAAATAGGTGTTTAAAACGCTTATACACGCGTTTTAACTTAACTTTCGTAAAAAAAATTGCTTTTACGATTTTTATTTTCGTTATAAAGCTAATTGCTTATTACAACCAGCATGCAAACTTTTAAAACAGCAAAACGGGAAAAGGTTTTAAAATGGTGCTTTCGCCCCGCCCGGGTTACGTAAAGTTACGTAAGTTAAAAAGGATTTATAAATTTGTAATAAAGCAATAAATTTAAAAAAAATTAACGTGGTTTACCACCGAGTAGGCCAAACCACCGAATGGGCCACGCCATTTTAACCTTTGGTTAATTAACGCGTATGCTAATTTAACAACGCCAAAAATGCATTTAAACTACTTAAAACTATATACATCGAACGTTTTTACTTCCTTTTAATAAGTGCGCGCATTATGTCCGGTTTTGCCGCAAGTGCTACATCGCCGACGAGTCGTCGTCGCCCTTTTTTCCGGACCTTTATAATCGCGCATTTTTTATTATAGCTATCCATTTAGCTTTTTTTAGTTTAAAACATTTCGTACCTTTTCGATAATAAGTAACCCTTTTAGTCGAACGCGTGTTTTTTTGACCCTCCGGCGTTTACTTAGTGCTTCGTTCGCCTTTTTAAACGTAAACACTTCGGCTCGGAAAAGGGCCACTTTATGCATTATCGCTTTCGCCTTTTTTACAATTTGGTTTACAACTATATAAATGGAAATCGGAAAGCTGCTTTAGTAATTGGAAATCCGAGTTTTAATGTGTTTAGATTGCGAAGTTACTTCCTTAGCTGTTTTAGGCGTTTTGGAAGTCCAAAGTTTAGGGTCGTTTAAAAGCGTTATCGGGGGAGTTAAAGTTCGTAGCTTTACATTTAGCTTTTTTAAAACCGATTCCGGATTAAAAAAAGCAAAGCCAGCCTTTCGGAAGCCTTTTCGAATGTTTCCTTCGATTATAAAGTTAAAAAATGCCGCTTTAAAAGCCGAAAAGAATTCGACTTTAATTACGTGGTTAACGTATAACTTTATTAAGTTTTCGATTTATTAACCGTACGTTTTTTTCAACGGGTTAAAACATTTAACGTTAAGCGGTTAAAAGAAATAAAACGAATACGAAAGCATGCAAAGCGTAATAATGTTATGTTTTTAACAATAAAGCTCGAAATTTGTCGAATGTGGCTTTCGTAGCCGTTTAACACTAACAAACGATAAAACCCCGTAAAACGGCAATGTGTTTATCGAAATGCTAAATCCATTTTAAACCGAGCTCGTTCGTAATTCACCCGTTAAAATTTATTGCAATAACCTAATCGCGTAAAAAGTCGGTTTTCGAATACTAATTAGCCAAATGGTATTGCCTTTTAACGATAATAAAAAAAAGGATCGCTTAGCCGTAATAATTAACTTTTTGGATAATTGTAGCTTATTTCGGTTGCTAAGCTGGACCAGCTTTGCTTTATTACGGCTTTCGATATTGTAATTATAACGGCCGCGATTATACTTAAAAAAAGCCGGTTTTATCGAAATTGTAAATATCGTTATTTTAAATGCTATATTTATTAATAATGTTTCGCATAAAGTCGAACCACGCAAAAACGAGCTTGGATTTTCGCATTTGGCTTTTTAATAATTGTACTTTCGAATTTAGCGCGTACTAAGCTTTGCGCGGCGTTTAATAAACCTCGCGACCTAGTTAGTCCCGACGGTGCCGCGTTACGTTCGGCGAGCAATCGATTAGCCATATTTTTAACACTAAAAGGCCGGGGAGGAAATGCGCGGAAATCCAGCTTAAATATATATTTAATAAGCGTTTTCTTTTTCGCATTCCGTTAACTTTCGAAAGTTGGGCGCGCTGTCGCGTTAAGCAAGTCGGCCACGCTTTTAACGCGTTAAAGTCGATTTCGCGACCGAGTAGATTTTTGCAGCTTCCCGCACGCTTAGTTTTAAGTTGGATTGCAAAGCTTAAAAGGTAAGCATTACCCGGCTTTCGTCGTTTCCTATTAACATTTTATAAGTAAAAAATTGGTTGCGAAAAAAAAAGTGTCGCGTGGTTGCGTGTTTTAACCCACTCGGTGGTTTAGCCCACTTGGTAGTAAACCACGTTATAAATTTATAACAAAATAACAAATTTAAAAAAAAAGTAAATTTATAATAAAGTTATAAATTTAACTTAATATAAAGCAAAAAGTAGCGTATATATAAAAAATGGATTTTTTATTATTTTAAGTAGCTTTAATTAAAGTTTTAACATTAATTAACTTAAATTAACTTTTAAGCAATTTTTAAAGCAAGCAATTAAATTGTTTTTTTTAAATTACGTTATTTTTTATTTACTAGCATTAGCGATATTGTTTTTTCCACTTTCGAAATGCTTTACTTTAAAAGTAAACTTTTAATTGTAATATTTTAATTAATTTTATTAATAACGTAATTTACCACCGAGTCGCGCAAACCACTAAATCGCGCATTTTTTATCGCGACTTGCGTTTCCCACTTTCAACTTTAATTTTTTAACAACTATAAATAGCATTAACGTTAAAAAAAGCTAAAATTATTCTCGTTATGTAAGCAATTTAATTTAATCGGAAAATAAACGTTCGGCAGTTAAAATTTACGATGTTTTTAAATCCATATTACGCGATTAACGCGCCGGCCGACCTGCTCGACGCGATTGCAAGCTTAACTTTCGGAAATTAACGGAATCCGAAAAAAAAGCGCTTATTAAATACATATACGAGCTGGATTTTCGCGCATTTTTTTTTCGGCTTTTTAGTGTTAAAAATATGGCTAATCGATTGTTCGCCGAACGCAACGCGGGTATTATCGGGACTAATTAGGTCGCGAGGTTTATTAAACGCCGCTCGGAGCTTAGCACGCGTTAAATTCGAAAGTACGACTATTAAAAAGCCAAATGCGAAAATTCCAAGCTCGTTTTTGCTTAGTTCGACTTTATACGAAATACTGTAGCCAAATATAGCATTTTAAATAACGACATTTACAATTTCGACGAAACCGGCTTTTTTATAGGCATAATCGCCGCCGTTATAATTATTATAACATTAAAAAACCGTGGTAAAACAAAACTAGTTTAACTTAATAATTGGGAATAGGTTATAGTTATTTAAAAGGTTAATTATTACGGCTAAGCGATTTTTTCTTTTATTATCGTTAAAAAGCAGTACTATTTGGCTAATTGGTATTCGAAAACCGACTTTTTACGCGATTAGGTTATTTTAACGAATGCTAACGGGTGGATTACGAACGAGCTCGGTTTAAAATGGATTTAGCATTTCGATAAGCATATTGCAACCCGTAAAAAAAGGTTTTATCGTTTGTTAATATTAAACGGTTACGAAAGCTATTACTCGACGAATTTTAAACTTTATTGCTAAAAACATAACATTATTACGCTTTGCATACCTTCGCATTCGTTTTACTTTTTTTAACCGTTTAACGTTAAATGTTTTAACCCGTTAAAAAAAACGTACGGTTAATAAATGGAAAACTTAATAAAATTACACGTTAACCACGTAATTAAAGTCGAGTTTTTTTCGGCGTTTAAAACGGATTATTTTTTGCTTTTATAACCGAAGGAAATATTCGAAAAAGCTTTTAAAAGGCTGGCTTTACTTTTTTTAATTTAAATTCGGTTTTAGAAAAGCTGGATATAAGGCTACGGATTTTAACTTTTCCAAAAAAGCTTTTAAATAACGCCGAACTTTGGATTTCCAAAACGCTTTAAACAGTTAAAAACGCAATTTCGCAATCCGAATATATTAAAACTCGGATTTCCAATTACCGGAGTAGCTTTTTGTTATTAATGCTATCGGTTGTAAACCAATTAACGAAAAAAGCTAAAGCAATTATGCATCGGGTTAACCTTTTGGAAGAAAAATGCTCCAAATTACGAAAAGCGAACGAAGCGCTAAGTAAACGCCGGAAAGCTAAAAAAACACGTGTTCGATAAAAAGGGTTATTTATTATAAACGAAGTACGAAATGTTTTAAACCAGCAAAAGCTAAATGGGAAGTTATAGTAAGAAATGCGCGATTATAAAGGTTAAAAAAAAAGGGCGACGACGATTCGTCGGCGATATAACACACGGTAAAACCGGACATAATGCGCGCATTTGCTAAAAAGATATAAAAATGTCCGATATATATAGTTCCGAATAGTTTAAATGGATTTTTAGCGTTATTAAGTTAGCATGCGTATTAATTAAGCAAAGGTTAAATATGTATGCGCGATTTGGTAATTTGCGCAACTTGGTAGTAAATTACGTTATAATTATTACAATATCGAAAAGCCGTAGTAAAACAAAGCTAATTTAACTTAGCAATCGAAAATAAGCTACGGTTATTTAAAAGGTTAATTATTGCGATTAAGCGATTTTTTTTTTCATTATTGTTAAAAGGCAATACTATTTAGCTAATTAATATTCGAAAACCGACTTTCCACGCGATTAGGTTATTTTAACGAATATTAACGGGTGGATTACGAACGAGCTCGGTTTAAAATGAATTTAACATTTCGATAAACACATTATAGCTTATAAAAAAAGGTTTTATCGTTTGTTAATATTAAACGGTTATAAAAGCTACTATTCGACGGATTTCGAGCTTTATTATTAAAAACATAATATTATTACGCTTTATATGCTTTCGTATTCGTTTTACTTTTTTTAACCGCTTAATGTTAAATGTTTTAACTTATTAAAAAAAGCGTACGGTTAATAAGTTAAAAACTTAATAAAGTTACACGTTAATTACGTAATTAAAGTTAAATTTCTTTCGGCGTTTAAAACGGCATTTTTTAATTTTATAACCGAAAAAAATATTTAAAATGGGTTTCGAAAAGCTAGCTTTGCTTTTTTTAATCCGGATTTGGTTTTGGAAAAGCTGGATGTAAAGTTACGAATTTTAACTTTCCCGAAAAAGCTTTTAAACAACGCCGAACTTTAAACTTTTAAAACGTTTTAAACAGTTAAAAACGCAACTTCGCAATCCGAATATATTAAAAATCGGATTTCCAATTACCGAAGCAGCTTTTCGTTACTTATGCTATCGGTTGTAAACTAATTAACGAAAAAAGCTAAAGCAATTATATATCGGGTTAACCTTTTGGAAAAAAAGTGCTTTAAATTACGAAAAGCGAACGAAGCATTAAGCAAACGCCGAAAGGTTAAAAAAACACGTGTTCGATAAAAAGGGTTACATATTGTTAAAAAAATACGAAATGTTTTAAACTAGCAAAAGTTAAATAGGCAGTTATAATAAGAAATGCGCGATTATAAAAAGCAAAAAAAAGGGCAACGACGATTCGTTAACGATGTAACACTTGCGGCAAAACCGGATATAATGCGCGCACTTATTAGGAAAAAGTAAAAACGTTTGATATATATAATTCCGAATAATTTAAATGGATTTTTGGCGTTATTAAGTTAGCATGCGCGTCGATTAACCGGAAGTCGGGTATAAGTGCGCGACTCGCTTATATGCGCGACTTGTTTATAAAGCACGTTATTTTATTTTTTAACTTTATATATTCGTATTTTAATAAAACTTTTGCATCGTGTTTAATATTAAAATAAAAATATAATAATTTATCCTTTTCGAAATGCGATAATTTATATTACGGATTTAATATAATCGGTAATATATATAGCCGATATGTTTTAAATATATTACTATTAAAGTTTTTTAAAAAATATTTATTTAACTTTTTCATTTTCGATTCGATTGTAATAATATAAACGTTATAATAATTATTATTATTACGATTTAATCGGTTTTTTTGCTTAAAAACCAATATTAAATTGCGTAATTTTTTATAAATTCGATATATAACGTATTTTATTACCGAGTCGCGCATATTACCAAATCGCGCACTTACCCCTAACTTTCGGTTAATTAACGCGCATACTAACCTAATAACGCCGGAAATCCATTTAAACTACTTTAAACTGTATATATCGAACATTTTTACTTTTTCCTAGCAAATGCGCGAATTGTGTCCGGTTTTACCGCAAATGCTACACCGCCGACGAATTATCGTCGCCTTTTTTTTTTAACCTTTATAATCGCGCATTTTTTGCTATAGCTATCCATTTAGCTTTTACTAGTTTAAAACATTTCGTACTTCGTTTATAGTAAATAACCTTCCAAATTAAACACGTGTTTTTTTAGCTTTCCGGCGTTTGTTTAATACTTCGTTCGCTTTTCGTAATTTGGAGTTTTCTTTTTTTAAAAGGTTAACCCGATGTATAATTGCTTTAGCCTTTTTCGCAAACTAGTTAATAACCGTTAATATAAATGTTAAAAAACTGCTTTAATAATTGGAAATCCGAGTTTTAATATATTTAAATTGTAAAATTGCTTTTTTAACTATCCGCGGCGTTTTGGAAGTTTAAAGTTCGGGGTCGTTTAAAAGCGTTTTCGAAAAAGTTAAAATTCGTAACTTTACATTTAGCTTTTTTAAAACCGAATCCGAATCGAAAAAAGCAAAGCTAGCCTTTCGGAAGCTTTTTTACATGTTTCCTTCGGTTATAAAGTTAAAAAATGCCGTTTTAAACGCCGAAAGGAACTTAACTTTAATTACGTGGTTAACGTATAACCTTATTAGGTTTTCGATTTATTAACCGTACGCTTTTTTTAACGGGCTAAAACACTTAACGTTAAGCGGTTAAAAAAAGTAAAACGAATGCGAAAGCATATAAAACGTAATAATATTATGTTTTTGGTAATAAAGCTCGAAATCCGTCGAATAGTAGCTTTCGTAGCCGTTTAGCATTAACAAACGATAAAACCCTTTTTTGCGAGCTGCAATGTGTTTATTAAAATGCTGGATTTATTTTAAGCCGAGCTCGTTTGTAATCCACTTGTTAAAACTCGTTAAAATAACTTAATCGCGTAAAAAGTCGGTTTTTAAATACCAATTAGCCAAATGGTATTACTTTTTAACGATAATAAAAAAAAGGATCGCTTAACCGCAATAATTAACCTTTTAAATAATTATAGCTTATTCCCGGTTATTAAGCTAAATTAGCTTTGCTTTACTACGGTTTTTTAATGTTGTAATAATTATAACGGTAACGATTATGCTTATAAAAAAGCCGGTTTCGTCGAAATTGTAAATATCGTTATCCAAAATGTTATATTTAGCTATAATGTTCCGTATAAAGTCGAATTAAGCAAAAACGAATTTGGGATTTTCGCATTTAGCTTTTTAATAATCGTACTTTTAAATTTAACGCGTGCTTAGCTTTAAGCGGCGTTTAACGAACTTGTTAACTTAGCATTTGCCGACGATGCCCGCGTCGCGTTCGGCGAGCAATCGGTTAGTTATATTTTTAATAACAAAATGCCGGGGAAGAAATGCGCGAAAATCCAACTCGAAAATGTATTTAACAAGCGCTTTTTTTTCAAATTCCGTTAATTTCCGGAAATTGGGCTTGCAATCGCGTTAAGCAGGTTTGCCGGCGCGTTAGTCGCGTAATATAAATTTAAACATATCGTAAATCTTAGCTGCCAAACGCAAACTTGGTCCTTTTTTAAATTAAATTGCTTACATAGCGAAAATAATCCTAGCTTTTTTAAATGTCGATTTTATTTATAATTGTTAAAAAATTGGAATTAAAAGTAAAAAACGCGGGTTGCGATGGAAAATGCGCGATTTGGTAATATGCGCGACTCGGTAATAAAACACGTTATATAAAAAGGTAATATTTAAAGTAGCATATATTTGCTTTTGCAATTTTGTAATAAGTTTAACAAATATTTCAAATATAAAAATTAAATTATTTATATTATTAAATTCGGCTTTTATTAATATTACCTTTTTATAATCGTTATTATCGGTATTTTTACTAACGTATATTAAAAGGTATTTTAATTTATAAAAGGTTTTAAGCATTAAATATGTGGAATTTTAACGGGTATTATTATTTATAAAAATTTTTATTAATTTAAAATCCCTTTTTAATTTACTTTTGTTTTTATATTTATTAATTCATTTAATTAAAAGCTTTTTTAATTCGTTATTATATTTTAAAATCGTAATAATTTTACGAACCTTAGCAGTAATATTATTATTATTATCGTTATTATCGCTATTATTTAAAAAATCGCGTAATATATTTTTAACAACCAAATTTAATATATGGGTTATATAACGAATGTCGTAAAAGCTATTAGTAATATTTTCGTTATAATAATTAATAAAAGTATCGTTATTACTAGCGTTTTCCCGCGTAATCGATAAAATTGTATTATTATTAATAAAAGGATATTTATCGATAATATTATTAAATTCCAAATATAAATTTTCGCTAATATAGCTTATATTACCAATTTTTTCAAATTCGATTAGTTTATAATTTAATTTAAATTCGGAATATATAAATATTATAATTATATTAAAATATTGCGTTTTAATTACTTTGTAAAAGTTATATTAAATTTACCGTTATTTTCGATATGCAATCGCATTTTATCGTTAAATAACGAAAAATATTCGTTATACGTATTATTTGATATAGTTTTTAATTTTTTCCTATTAATAATAAGGGAAATCCTATTATAATAACTTAATAAATTAGTAAATAAATTGGATTTTACTATATTAAACGATAAATTATTATCGATTATAAACTATAATATTTTTTTATATGCATTCGTATTGTTAAAATTTAATAAAATAGTATTTTAGCGCTGTTTTTTTCGATTTCCAGCGGAAAAAGCTAATATTATTAATAATTAAGCTGTATTTTGTTTTTTAGCTTTTGTTTTTTACTTGCTTTATTATATGCTATATTAAGGTGTTTTAATTTATAATGCTTAAAATAATTGGAAGTTTAAAATTTTGCAATATTTTCGATTTTTTTATAATTGCATATTATGCATTTTATTATAATTTTACGTTTTTAATTAATATTTATTAGTAAAAATGCACGCATAAATAAGTTATTTTTAAAAAACGTGGTTTATAAACGAGTCGCGCATATAAGCGAATCGCGCATTTTTTAATGCAATGCGTATTTCCCACTTTTAACTTTAATTTTTTAACAACCACAAATAAAATCGACGTTTAAAAAGCTAGGATTGTTTTCGCTATGTAAGTAGTTTAATTTAATAAGGGATTAAATTTGCGTTCGGCAGTTAAAATTTACGATATTTTTAAATCCACGTTACGCGATCGACGCGCCGGTAAACCTGCTCGACGCGATACTATGCTTAAATTACGAAAATTAACGGAATTCGAAAAAAAAGCGCTTGTTAAATACATCCTCGAGCTAAATTCCCGCGCATTTTTTCCCCGGCTTTTTGGTATTAAAAATATAACCAACCGATTATTTACCGAACGCGACGCGAGCGCCGTTAGTAAAAACTAAGTTGCAAACTTCGTTAAACGCCGCGCAAAGCTCGGTACGCGCTAAATTCGAAAATACGACTACTAAAAAGCCAAATGCGAAAATCCTAAACTCGTTTTTGCTTAGTTCGACTTTATACGAAACATTATAAATAAATATAGCATTACAGTAAAAATATTTACAATTTCGACGAAACCGGCTTTTTTATAGGTATAATCGCCGCCGTTATAGTTATTACAATATCGGAAAGCCGTAGCAAAGCAAAGCTAGTTTAACTTAGCAACCGGAAATGGGTTACGGTTATTTAAAAAGTTAATTATTACGGCTAAGCGATCTTTTTTTTTATTATCGTTAAAAAGCAGTACCATTTAACCAATTGGTATTCGAAAACCGACTTTCCACGCGATTAAATCATTTTAACGAATGTTAACGGGTAAACTACGAACGAGTTTAGCTTAAAATGGATTTAGCATTTCGATAAACACATTATAGCTTATAAAAAAGGGTTTTATCGTTTATTAGTGCTAAACGGCTATAAAAGCCACCATTTAACGGATTTTAAGCTTTATTGCTAAAAATATAACATTATTACGCTTTATATGCCTTTGCATTCGTTTTACTTTTTTTAACCGCTTAATATTAAGTGTTTTAGCCCGTTAAAAAAGGCGTACGGTTAATAAGTCGAAAACTTAATAAAGTTACACGTTAATTACGTAATTAAGGTTAAGTTCCTTTCGGCGTTTAAAACGGCATTTTTTAATTTTATAACCGAAAAAAATATTTAAAAAGGTTTTAAAAGGCTAGCTTTGCTTTTTTTTAATTCGGATTCGGTTTTAAAAAAGCTAAATGCAAAGTTACGGATTTTAACTCCCCCGAAAAAGCTTTTAAACGACGCCGAACTTTGGACTTTTAAAACGCTTTAAACAGTTAAAAACGCAACTTCGCAATTCGAATATATTAAAAATCGGATTTCCAATTACCGGAGTAGCTTTCCGTTACCCATGCTATCGGTTATAAACTAATTAACGAAAAGGGTTAAAGCAATTATGCATCGGGTTAACCTTTTTAAAAAAAAGTGCTTTAAACTACGAAAAGCGAATAAAGCATTAAGCAAACGCCGAAAGGCTAAAAAAACACGTGTTCGATAAAAAGGGTTACATATTGTTAAAAAATACAAAATATTTTAAACTAGCAAAAGCTAAATAAGCAGTTATAACAAGAAATGCGCGATTATAAAAGGCAAGAAAAAAAGGGTAACGATAACTCGTCGGCAATATGGCACTTGCGGCAAAACCGGACATAATACGCGCATTTATTAGGAAAAAGTAAAAACGTTTAATATATACAATTTCGAATAGTTTAAATGGATTTTTAGCGTTATTAGGTTAGCATGCGCGTCGATTAACCGGAGGTTAAATGTGGGTGCGCGACTTGCTTATATGCGCGACTCGCTTATAAACCACGTTATATATATTTTACTTTCCTTATTAATAGGTAAAGCGTAAATAAGTTAGTTATAAAAAAAGTTTTTATAATTTGTATTATTATCGGAATTATTACCGGGATTATTATCGGAATTATTACCGGAATTTTTACCGGAATTATAATCGGAATTATTACCGGAATTAATAACGTATTTTAAATTATTATCCAAAGTAAAGCTATTTGTTAATAAAGTAATATTATCCATGTTAAATAAATAACAAAAGTAGTAAAAATGGTAATAAAAAAGGTTAAAAGTAAAAGATTTAACGTATAAAGTTGGTAATAGTAAAATGCGTGGGTAAAATAGCTAATGGTTTAAAAAAAAGCGAAAAAAGTAGCGATTAAAAAGGAGGTTTTACGTTTATTTATATGCAAGGTTAATTTTTTAAAAATTTCTATTTATTACTAATAATATTTAATATTAATAAGCATATTACGTAATATAAAGTAATTGTAAATAATAATTTGTAAGTTAAAATGCATTTTTAATATAAAATAACGTGTAAAATAAAAAGAAATCTTGTAAAAACTGCTAAAAGCTGCTAAAAAAATTAGATTAGTAATACGTAATTTGTAATATAAATTAGTAAATAACTATTATTACTAATACTAATTAAAATTAAAATATTAGTAAAACATTTTTATATTAGTAAGCAATGAAAAATGCTAGAAATTTTTAAACTTTTTGCATTATTAATATAAAATTTACGTATAATTATTATAAATCCATGCATTTTTTTAATAATATACATAATATTTACATTATTAATATAATTTGCATTAATAAGCAATAGGAACTTTTAAAACCGCTTTTATTACTATAAATTTAACGGTTTTTTTCGTTATTTACTTTGCAATTTCTTTCTTTTTATTACTAATAATAAAATAACTTTATTACTTATACTTATTATTTATACTTATTACTTTTTACTTTTATTATAACGCTTTATAACGATATTTATCGTTATTACCGTTAAAATGTCGTCGAAAATTACTATTGATATCGAAAACTTTAACGATATTAAACGGCTTTTATCGATTATAAAACAACCCCGAATTAGCCGGCAAAATAACGATATCCCGGCCGTTATAAAGCCTAAAATTTGCACTTATTGCAAATTAAAAGGCTATATTTACAAGCAATGCTGGTTTTTACAACCAAATAAAGCGCTAAACGGTTGGAATATTAAAAACCAATTAAATAACAACGTTTACGCTAAAAAGCGTGCATATTTCCTTTCCGTTTTACAAAATAATAACGAAAAGGATAACGAAAAAATTAATAATACCGATAAGGTTAAAAACCCCGGTAATATTACTATCGAAACAGTTGGAAATACCGGGCGTTACGAAATATTACGGGATTTAACAAAAGATAATATGGATTTTTAATTAATTAATTATTTATTTGCTTATTTATTTATTTATTTATTTGTGTATTTATTTGCTTATTTATTTGCTTATTTATTTGCTTATTTATTTGCGTATTTATTTGTGTATTTATTTGCTTATATAAAAAATAACTTTTAATAACTTTAAAAGTTATTAAAGTTAATTAAAAGTTAGTTATTAAAAGTTAAAATTACTGCTTTAACTTTAAAAGTTAGTTACAGTTAAAGTAATAACTTAACTAATTTACTTTTTTCCTAACCCTAATTAAAGGTTTGTAAAAATTCGAGTTAAAATATAAAACGTAATAAAAAATTGCGAAAACTACGTTAAAAATAAAGCTAATAAGCATAAACCTTATAAGCTTTTGCAGTTATTACTAACGCCGGGCGAGGCATAATAAAAAATTACTATAAATTTCGTTATTAAACTTTTCTAATTTAAAAAACCGATAACGGGAGTTAAGTACGACAATGTATTAGGTAATAATAAATAAGCTTATTAAGTACGCTTTATTTTTACTATATAAAAAAAGCAACGACGTTATAAAATTAGCGTATGTTTTTATTAAACACGTAATAGCGGAATACGGCACGCCGAACCGTTTAATTACGGATAAAAAACAAGCTATTTATAAGCATTTTAAAAAAGGCTTACGAATAAGCTAAAAGCGAAGCACTTTTTATTTATAACTTACTACTTTTAAATAAAAATAAACAAAACGAATAAATTAAACTATAAGTAATATTTACATTATTACGTTAATTACACATAAAACGATTAGGTATAATTATTTTTTATGGTTTAGTTCGTTTATAACAGTTTAATTTATAAAAGCATAAAAATTACACCGTTTTATGCGAATTATAAGTTTACATTAATAGCGTATAAAAAACCTAAAGCAGGAAAACATGCTTTAACAGCGGAAATACAAGTAACAAAGTTTACTAAATTGCATAAACAATTTTAAGCAAAGTTGAAAAAGCTATAGCACCGTATAATTATTTAAGCAAATAAAAAAAAATCGAAAAACCAACTTTTAAAAAAAGGGATAACGTTTATCTTTTTCGACGAAATATTAAAACAAAACGACCGAGCGATAAATTAAACTTTAAAAAATTAAAACCGTTTAAAATATTAAACAAGGTTTCGAACGTAAATTATAAATTTTAATTACCGCTAATTATAAAATCCTACCTGGTTTTTTATATTTCTTTTTTCGAATTAGCGTTATTAAACTTTAAAAACGACGAGTTAATAAAAATTAACGTAAAATAAAAGTACGAAATCGAAGAAATTTTAAATTATAGGTTAAAAAACAGGTTTAAAAAGTACTTAATTAAATGGAAAAAGTACGGCTACGAGGAAAACACGTGGGAAAAAGCGACGAACTTTAAACATTGTTAAAAACTTTTAAAAAAGTACTAACGAAAGCATTTGCAAAAAGGTTAGCAAAAAAAGGCGGGTTATTTACCATAGCTGTTTATTTGTATATTTAAGCGAGCATACGAAAAACAACCGTAAAAAATCTAATTTTACCTTAACCGAAAGTCGAATTAAAAATTTACAAAATAAGTGTTATAAATAATACCGTTTTATTATTAGGTTAAAAAAAAACAGCATTTACCGAAACCAAATAAAGTAAAGAAATTTGCGCCGAACGGTTAGCAAAAAAAAAAAAAAAAAAAAAAACTAGGTAAAACTTAAACGAAACATTTTATTAAAGCCTTTTTAACACGGTCGTGCCGGGATTCGAACCCGAAACCTCGGTAAAAAAACCAAAGCCACGCTTAATGCGTTATAAAATTTAAAAAAGTTATTAAAAAAGTTACCACTTATTTTAATTAAAAAAAGCAAACAAGTCCAAATTAAAATTAACTTTAAGCATTTGCTAATCGGAAAAAACGGAAAAAGCCGCAAAAGGCTTAAAATACGAAGCGGTTTAACGAACCGTTTAGTCGGCCTTTTCCCGCTCGACACGTTTTAACTTTTCCACTAAGTTAACACCGCGGCGCATCGCGCGCATTATTTGTTTTAGCCACATTCGTTTTTGCTTTCGAAAATGGAAAACTTTTTCCTTCGCTTTTTTTAATTTAGCTTTAAATTTAAAATGCTGGACGACGATATTTAAAAATTCGGAAAGAAAAAGGTTTAAAACGTCGCATTTTAAACGATTAATTCGAAAGCATTTTACGTACCGAAACGAGTTTTAAAAAAAGCTTTACATTTTTTACCTTTTAAAACTTTATAATAATACGAATAAAAAAGCATTTTTAATAATTAAGAAAATAACCGTTAAAAGCTTTTTGCGATTAACGGTTTTTTTCGCGAAAAAACGTTTTCGTATTTAGCTAAACATTTTGTTAAATAAAAAGAGAAAAGGAAATGGTAAAAAAGGAAAGTATTTATTATTAATAAAAGCGGGGCGATAAAACGTAGCTAAAAGGATTTGGTTTAAAAAAGGAAACGTAATATTACGATTAATATGCAAGCTTTTAAAATAGCAAAACGAAAAAAAGGTTTTAAAATGGTGTTTTCGCCCCGCTCCGGTTACGTAAAGTTGCGTAAATTAAAAAGGATTTGTAAATTTGTAATAAAGTAATAAATTTAAAAAGGATTTATAAATTTGTAATAAAATAATAAATCCAAAAAGGATTTGTAAATTTGTGGCAAAGTTATAAATTTAACTTAATATAAGGTAAAAAGCAGCGTGTATATAAAAAATGGATTTTTTATTATTTTAAATAGCTTTAATTAAGGTTTTAGCATTAGTTAACTTAAGTTAGCTTTTAAGCATTTTTTAAAGCAAGCAATTAAATTGTTTTTTTAAATTACGTAATTTTTTGTTTACTAGCACTAGTGATATTATCCTTTCCACTTTCGAAGTGTTTTATTTTAAAAGTAAACTTTTAATTGTAACATTGCCGTTATAACGTAGGTAACGTCGTTAAAAAAAAACTAAAAGTAACCGTGCTTTTTTACAATCGAAACGCGCGTACCGTTGTTTTTTATAAAGTCGTTGCGCGTATTATTTAAATAAACGTGTAATATATTATATTTGCAAAACATAATAGGAAAAAGGTTAAAATTGGAATTATAAAAAACGTAATTTAACCGATTAAAGTTGAAATAGTAATTTTTCAAGTATTGGAAACACCTTTTTTTAATTCGAAAATTACGCGTTTTTATACCCGTTTATATTAACAACGAAATTTGGCTTATAACGTTTAAATGCGTGGATTTAATCCTTTTTAACCGTAAAAGTTATTATTACACTTATATTTAGAAAAATTCCTTACTATTGCTTAATGCTTTAAATTTCGTGTTAAACTAATACTTAATTCGCAAAAATATAAAAATAAAGCTTGTTAAATCCCGAGTTTTAACGCTTATAAATGGTGTAAATAAAAGCTTTTTTAATTAAATATACGGTCGTAACGAAGGTTATAAAATAGCTATTTTTATAATTTTCCTTTTTTTATTTTTTAATTTTTAAAATTAAAAAATGGCTGTTTTTCCTCGTTAATGCTTTCGGGCTTTATTAATGCGAGGAATTAGGTGTACTTTTTACGTGGTTTGTTTTTTGCCTTTTTTTATGCTTTTTATTACTTTTTAAATCGTTGTTATTTTTTAAAAAGTAGCGTGTCGATTTGTAATCCGGCCTTTTGCAAAATTTAATAACCGCGTATATATAAACGTAAATAAAGGTTTATTTAAAAAAATTTAAGTTTATATATTCGGTTTTAACTTTTATTATTCTTTTTGCGATTTTTGTAATTTTTAAACTTCCGTTTTATAAAATAAATGCCGGAAGTGCGTGCGTTTTCCTTTATTTGCAAAATGCTTTTTAATTAAAAAAATTGGCTTTTAAAAGTCCGGCTAGGATTTATAAAAACGGTTTTAAACTTCGGCACGTTTTAAATTGCCCGTAAAATGCTCGCAATAATTTAGTTTTCGTTTAATAAAACGGGTTAAAAACGCGTTAATAAGTTTATAATTTATTTGTAAAACTTTTATGTTAAATTTGCTTATATTAGCGATTTTTAAATAAATTATTTAAAAAGTAGTTAAGTTTTAATCCGTATAGTATCGTAATTAATTAACTTCGGTATTAAAATGCTTTTTAAAAATTATATAAATCTTTTAAAAAGTAAGGTTAATATTAATATATCGGGTGTATTACTATTTAGTTTTGCTTTAAAATGTTAAAAAAAATCGCATAAAGTTGTAAAAGTGGTATTTTAAAAATTTCGCATATGGTTGCGAAAAACAAAATCTTATTAGCCAAAATATCGTATAAATTACCGGAATAATTGTACTTTTTATTTTACGCGTTTTAAAATGCTTTTATTAAACTTTTATTAACGGTAGCGTTAAACACCTATTTAAAAAAGAGTTACTTATATAAAAACTTCGCACGTATTAAGGTTTCGTATTAAAAGCGTAAAGTTATTACAATTTGTGCTTTTTCGATTAATAAAATGAATTTTTCGTAATCCTTTTATTACATATATTAATTAAAGTGGGATTTTAATATAATAATGGTTTTAAAAATCGGTAAAGCTAAAAATTAATTAACCGAAAGCGTTTATAAATTTGCAAATTAATTAGTTAAAAGTGCAAATTAACAAGCCGAAAGTGTTTAAAAAACTGCTAATTAACTAAGTGGTAAAAGCCGTCGATTTAATAAAAAAATAATTAAAAAATCGATGCGCTTTTTAATACAAGTGTTTTTATAAAAAAAAGAAATAAACATCGTATTCGTAAAAAAGGTTAAGTATTTTCGAAAGTGTAACGAATTTTTAAACCGCCGGTTTAGTAATTTTTAAATTTTATTTCGGCTAATTTCCCGTTTAACTATGGTTTTATTTAAGAAAAAAACGCTGCGTGTTTTTTTAAAAGTATTTAAAGCGTCGTTTAAATAATTGTTTAGTTTAAAACTTGTGCGATTTTTTTAAAAAAAAGGTTATAATCCGGTTAATAAAGTTATTTTAAAAATTAACTTTTATTGCATAATTTGCATAAGTTTTTCGTTAAACTTCCTTTTTAACGGATTAGGAATTAAGATTTTGTAATTTTTTAAATGTTTGCGAAAAATTCGAGCGATTTGTTAATCGAGGTTTTTAAAATGCGTTGCTTTTTACTTTTTATAATTTTCGAATACGTTGTTTAAAAAGTTATTACTTTGCGTTTTTCCGTATAAAAGCAATGTTTTAAACATTTATACGTTTTAACGAGTAATAAAAACTTAATTAAATAATTTTTCGAAATTATAAAAAAGGTTTGTTAAAAAAAAATAATAATAATTTATATTAAAAATTTAAAAAAGTCGTATAATAAAAGCGTACTTTTTATAATTATTCGTTGCTTATCGTTAAACTTTTTCGTTTATTATTTCGAAATGTCGAATATGTTATTAGTAAAAGTTAACGAGTAATACCGTTTAAATAATCGATTTAAAAATTTAATCGCTTGTTTTAAAAAAGTGTTTAAAAGAATTACGTAACGCTTTTTTCACAGTTGTTTAAATTTTATAAACAAAGGTTTAATTGCTTACTTTAACAAAGTGCTTTTATTATTCGATTAACTGGTATATAACGCGTTATTAAGCAGTAAAATTTAATTTTTTTGCTTTTAAACTTTTCCGTTTAACTTAATCGCTTTAAAAAAAGTATTAAACGGTTAAACCTTTTACTTTGCTTATTTAAATTACCTTTTTAAACAATACTAATTAATGTTAATAAAAGTGGTACTTTTATAAACTCGGAAATTTTTTTTAAAAAAAAAAAAATTTATAAATTTGGAACTAGTATTTATAATAATGCATGTTTAAAAAGGAATTTAATTATAAGAAAAAAATCGTAAAATCCTTTTTATAAACTTGTAAAAACGCACGGTTTATAAGCTTGCTGTTTTACAAAACGTGGGGTTTTTTTAATACACGCGTTAATTACGTAAATTAACACGACGCGTATATGTTAAAAGGTTGGCTTTTATTAATGCAATTATAAGCTTTAACTTATAACTAGTAATTTATTAAATCGCGTTATATTAACGCATTAACCACGCCGTTAATATACAAATAATTCCGCTTTTAAATTTACAAAATAAACTTTTTTCTTTTTTAACTTTTATAATTATTAATTTATTAAAATCCTTATAAACGTAAATTACGTTAATTATAAAACTTTTATAATATAAATTATTAAAAGAAAATACGAAAAGCAAACGTGGATATAGCCGTTATTAACTAAAAAAAACAATTATAAACGTTTTTAATTCCTAACGATAATAGTTTTACGAAAAGCGAATTATTAAAAAGCGATTTATTAAGCGAAATAGCTTTTATTAATTTATAAACGGCTTTTATTACGTTAAAAAAAGCTCGAAAAATTTATAAAAAAAGTTTAACGTAATTAATAAACGAGTATTACAAATAAACGAATGCTATATTAAACGCGTTTACGCGTTAATTAAACTTTACTTACGAATATTTTTATAATAAACGATAGCAAAAAAAACGACGAAAGCAAAGTTGTTTTAACTTTTTAAACGATTGTATTAAATTTAAAATTAAATATATAAAATGCTATTAAACTTTATAACGTTAACCATTTTATTTTCGCTTAGCAAAAGCGCGGTTAACCTGCTTAACGCGATATTATGTTTAAATTGCGGAAATTAACGGAATTTAAAAAGGAAACGCTTATTAAATACATATTTAAACTGGATTTTCGCGCATTTCTTTCCCAGTTTTTAATGTTAAAAATATAACCAATTAATTGCTCGCCGAACGCGGCGCGAACGCCGTTAGTAAATGCTAGGTTAAAAACTTCGTTAAACGCCGCGTAAAATTCGGTACGCGTTAAATTCGAAAGTACGATTATTAAAAAGCTAAATGTAAAAATTCCAAATTCGTTTTTACGTAATTTAACTTAATATTAAACATTATAACTAAACATAGCATTTTAAATAATAAAATTTACAATTTTAATAAAACCGGCTTTTTTATAAGTAAAATCGCCGCCGTTATAATTATTACAATATTAAAAAGCCGTGGTAAAGTAAAACTAGTTTAATTTAACTATTAAAAATAAATTATAATTATTTAAAAGGTTAATTATTACGGTTAAACGATTTTTCTTTTTATTATTATTAAAAAGTAGTACTATTTAGCTAATTGGTATTTAAAAACCGACTTTTTACGTAGTTAGGTTATTATAATAAACGTTAATAAATGAATTACAAATAAGCTTAGTTTAAAATAAATCCGGTATTTCGATAAACATATTACAATTCGTTTTATAAAGTTTTATCGTTTATTAATATTAAACGATTATAAAAATTACTATTTAACGAATTTTAAACTTTATTATTAAAAATAACGTAGTTTATTAATAAGTCGCGCATATTACTAAATCGCGCACTTATACCCGACTTCCGGTTTATTAACGCGCATGTTAACCTAATAACGTTAAAAATCCATTTAAACTACTCGGGATTATATATATCGGACATTTTTATTTTTTTTTAACAAATGCGCGCATTGTGTCCGGTTTTACCGCAAGTGCTATATCGCTAACGAGTTATTATCGCCCTTTTTTTTAACCTTTATAATCGCGTATTTCTTATTATAACTTTTTATCCAGCTTTTACTGGTTTAAAACATTTCGTACTTCGTTTATAATAAATAACCCTTTTAACTTAACACGTGTTTTTTTGGCTTTTCGGCGTTTACTTAATGCTTCGTTTGCTTTTCGTAACTTGGAGCACTTTTTTTTTAAAAGGTTAACCCGATGTATAATTGCTTTAGCTTTTTTTATTAGCTGGTTTACAACCGTTAGCATAAGTATCGAAAAGCTACTTCGGTAATTAAAAATCCGAGTTTTAATATGTTTAAATTGCGAAGTTGCGTTTTTAGCTGTTTAAAGCGTTTTAAAAGTCCAAAGTTCGGCGTTGTTTAAAAGCTTTTTCGAAAAAGTTAAAGTCCGTAGTTTTACATTTAGCTTTTCCAAAATTAAATCCGGATTAAAAAAAGCAAAACCAGCTTTTCGAAAACCTTTTTAAATGTTTTTTTCGATTATAAAGTTTAAAAATGCCGTTTTAAACGCCGAAAGGAATTCGACTTTAATTACGTGGTTAACGTACAACTTTATTAGGTTTTCGATTTGTTAACCGTACGCTTTTTTTAACGGGTTAAAACATTTAACGTTAAACGGCTAAAAGAAGTAAAACGAATGCGAAAGCATGCAAAGCGTAACAATATTATATTTTTAGCAATAAAGCTCGAAATTCGTCGAGTGGTAGTTTTCGTAACCGTTTAATATTAACAAACGATAAAAGCTTTTTGCGCGCGACGCAATGTGTTTATCGAAATGCCGAATTTATTTTAAACCGAGCTTGTTTGTAATTTACCCGTTAACGTTTATTACGATAACCCAGTTGCGTGGAAAGTCGGTTTCCGAATACTAATTGGCTAAATAGTACTGCCTTTTAACGATAATAAAAGGAAAAACCGTTTAACCGCAATAGTTAACCTTTTAAATAATTATAGCTTATTTCCGGTTATTAAGCTGGACTAGCTTTGCTTTACTACGGCTTTCCGACGTTGTAATAATTATAACGGCGGCGATTATATTTATAAAAAAGCCGGTTTCGTCGAAGTTGTAAACATTGTTATTTTAAATGCTATATTTGGCTATAATGTTTCGTATAAAGTTAAACTATGCAAATACGACTTTGGGATTTTCGCATTTGGCTTTTTCGTAATTGTATTTTCGAATTTAACGCGTGCCGAGCTTTGCGCGGCGTTTAACGAACTTTTTAACTTAGCATTTACCGACGTTATTCGCGTTACGTTTAGCGAGTAATCGGTTAGTTATATTTTTAACATTAAAAAGCTAGGCAGGAAATGCGCGAAAGTTTAGCTTAAATATGTATTTAATAAGCGCTTTTTTTTCGGATTTCGTTAATTTCCGTAATTTAAGCATGTTACCGCGTCGAGCAGGTCGGCCGCCGCGTTAATCGCGTATAGTGGATTTAAAAATATTATAAATTTTAACTGCCGAACGCAAACTTAATTTATAAGTAAATTGGATTACTTGTATAGTAAAAACAATTTTAGCTTTTTTCGATATCGATGCTATTTGTAATTGTTAAAAAATTAAAGTTAAAATTGGAAAACGCGTATCGCGATAAAAAATGCGCGACTTGGTAATATGCGCGACTTGTTAATAAACCACGTTATAATATTATTACGTTTTATATACTTTTATATTTGTTTTATTTTTTTTAACCATGTAACGTTAAATGTTTCGGTTTAATAAAATAAACGTACGGTTAATTAATTAAAAGTTTAATAAAGTTATACGTTAATTACGTAATTAAAATAAAAAAAAATTCGGCGTTTAAAAAGGCATTTATATTTAAAAGAAATATTCGAAAAGGTTTTTAAAAAGCTAATTTTGCTTTTTTTAATTTAAATTCGGTTTTAAAAAAGCTAAATGTAAAATTACAAATTTTAACTTTTTCGAAAACGCTTTTAAACAATTTTAAACTTTAAACTTTTAAAACGCCGCGGATAGTTAAAAAAGCAACTTTGTAATTTAAACATATTAAAATTTAAATTACCAATTATTAAAACAGCTTTTTAACATTTATACCAGCGATTATAAACCAAATCGTAAAAAAACGAAAACGATAATGCATAAAATAGCTTTTTTTTAAGCAAAAGTGTTTACGTTTAAAAAGGCGAACGAAATATTAAATAAACGTTAGAAAGGTAAAAAACACGTGTTTAACTAAAAAGGTTACTTATTATAAACAAAGTACGAAATGTTTTAAATTAAAAAAAGCTAATATAAATAGTTATAATACAAAATGCGCAATTAAAAAAGTCCGAAATAAAAGCGATAACGGTTTGTTAATAATATAACATTTGCGGTAAAACCGGATATAATGCGCGCATTTGTTAAAAAAAAGTAAAAATGTTTAATATATATAATTTCAAATAATTTAAACAAATTATTAGCGTTATTAAGTTAATATACGCGTTAATTAATTAAAAGTCGAATGTAAGTGTAACATTCGTTTATTTATAACACACTCGCTTATTAACCACGTTAATACGTTATAAAAAAACGTTTTTTTAAACCGTGTTTAAATAAGCGGAAAAGGAAAAAAAAAGAAAAGAAAAAACGAAATCATTATTAACGTTTAATTAAAAGCGGAAATAACCGCTGTTAAAAAGCTCGGAATTAAACGAAATAAAAAAGTTTAATTAAAGTTTTTTTTAAAAAAAAACCGCGAGTTAAAAAAAAATATAATAATAGCAAGTGGATTATTAACACGCGTTTACGCGTTAATTAAACTTTATTTGTAAATATTTTTACAGCAAATAATAGCAAATATAAGCGACGAAAGCAAGGTTATTTAGCTTTTTATGCTATTAATTCGAATTTAAAGTTAAACGTTTAAAATGCTGCTAAAATTTACGCGGTTAACTATTTAACTTTTGCTTAGCGTAAAAGCGGCTAATTTGCTCGACACGACATTATATCGAAATTACGGAAATTAATAAAATCCGAAAAAAAACGCTTATTAAATACAAATTTAAACTGGATTTTCGCGCGTTTTTTCCCCGGCTTTTTAATATTAAAGCTATAGTTAACCAATTATTCGCCGAACGCGACGCGAGCACCGTTAATAAATTTTAAGTTAAAAAGTTCGTTAAACGCCGTTTGGAATTCGGCACGCGTTAAATTTAAAAGTATAATTACTAAAAAGCTAAATGCGAAAATCCCAAATTCGTTTTTGCGTAATTAAACATTATACGAGAACATTATAACCAAATATAGCATTTTAAATAACGATATTTACAATTTCGATAAAACCGGCTTTTTTATAAATATAATCGCCGCCGTTATAATTATTACAATATCGGAAAGCCGTAATAAAGCAAAGCTAATTTAGCTTAGCAATTAAAAATAAGTTATAATTATTTAAAAAGTTAACTATTACGGTTAAACGATTTCTTTTTTTATTATTGTTAAAAAGTAATACTATTTAGCTAATTAATATTTAAAAACCGACTTTTTACGCGATTAAATTATATTAACGAATATTAACGGGTAAATTACGAACGAGCTCGGTTTAAAATGGATTTAACATTTCGATAAACATATAATATCGCGTATAAAAAGCTTTTATTATTTGTTAATGCAAAACGGGTATAAAAGCTACTATTTAACAAATTTCGAGCTTTATTATTAAAAATATAACATTATTACGTTTTGCATATTTCCACATTCGTTTTACTTTTTTTAACCGTTTAACGTTAAATGTTTTAGCCCGTTAAAAAAAACATACGATTAATAAATCGAAAACCTAATAAAATTATACGTTAATTACGTAATTAAAATCCAGTTTTTTTCGGTGTTTAAAACGGCATTTTTAACTTTATAATTAAGGAAAATATTTAAAACGGTTTTCGAAAAGCTAGCTTTGCTTTTTTTAATTTGGATTTAGTTTTAAAAAGCTAAATGTAAAGTTATAAATTTTCACTTTTTCGAAAAAGCTTTTAAATAACGCTAAACTTTAAACTTTTAAACCGTTTTAAACAGTTAAAAACGCAACTTCGTAATTCGAATATAAAAACTTAAATTTCCAATTACCGGAGTAGCTTTTCGTTACTTATACTATTAGTTATAAACTAATTAACGAAAAAGGTTAAAGCAATTATGCATTAAGTTAACCTTTTAAAAAAAGTGCTTTAAATTACGAAAAGCGAATAAAGCGTTAAGTAAACGTTAAAAGGTTAAAAAAACGCGTGTTTAATAAAAAGGGTTATATATTATTAAAAAAGTACGAAATGTTTTAAACTAAAAAAAGCTAAATAATTAATTATAGCAAAAATGCGCGATTATAAAGGTTAAAAAAAAAGGCAACGACGATTTTGTTAACGATATAACATTTCCGGTAAAACCGGACATAATACGCGCATTTGCCAAAAAAAAGTAAAAACGTTTAATATATATAATTCCGAATAATTTAAATAGATTTTTAACGTTATTAGGTTAGCATGCGCGTTAATTAACCGGAAGTCGGGTATAAGTAATTTATTAGCTGCGGCAATCCACTCGCTGCTAAACTACGTTAACTTATTTAGCAAAATTTTTTAAAATAACGCTATTTTAAAATATAAAATAAGTAGTTATAGTTTTAATTAAACCCGTAATAACTGCTAAGCATTACTTAGTTAAAAAAAAGTTTTACATTTTAAAAGTAAATGAAAACGAACGACCCGATTTAAATAAAAAGTTTAAAAAAAAACTTAAGAAAATAACTTATTTAAAACGAAACGTAAATTTTATTCCATTTTATATATAAAAGCTAATTTTAAAATTTAATATAAATAAAAAAAAGCTATTAAGTAATAATATAACAATTTAATACGAAATTTTTTAAACGTTTTTTTAATCGCGTAAAAAGCGAATAAAGCAATTTTTTAAAACGGTAAGTAAAAATGCGAAATATAACTTTACGAAATGTATTAACGAATTTTATTTCACGTTGCGCACCGTTTAAAATAAACGGCCGCGTAAATATAACTACGGGTTTTTTAATAAAAAAAAGCTAGTTTTTTTTAAGCAAATTCAATTTAATATTTAAAAATGTGTTAAGCCGGGATAATAACGATGCTTAAAAAACGAATTTAAACTCGTTTTTTTAAAAGGATTTTTTAATTGCAATTTTATAAACGTTTTAACAATTGTTAAACTTTTAACGGATATTACGCATATTTAGCTAAGCTTTACGTTTAAGCAATACAATAAAAACGCATTTAACAAATTTTAAACTTAAAAAAAGCGTTAAAAACGGAGGAAAAAAAAGGATATAAAGTAAAACATAGTTAAAACTTTTAATAAAACAACTTATTTAACCCCGCCCGAAAACCCGTTATTATTACAGCGGATTTTACTAATAACAACGTTATTTAAATTTTTAATAATAACGTGGTAATAAACGCGGTAAAAGTTAACGAATAAAAGCGTAAAAGCCGCGAAAACCGCGAAAGCACTCGAAAAAAAAGTGCTAACAAAGCCCGAAAAAGCAGCTTTGCCGAGCTTAATAAAAATTTTAAAAAAATAAAAATTGCCGTTAAAAGCAAAGCCATTATTCGCGCTACTAAATAAATAACGATTATTAAACGTGTAAAAATGAAAGGTTTTAATTAAAACATGCTTACGTTAATTATAATAACTAATAAAGTTACGTTTAATTAGTACGGGTTTTATTAAGCATTACAAGTAATGCTAGTAAAGCTTTAAGCTTAATAAGTAATACAACCTTATATTGTAAAAAAAGGTCGTTAATTTAACTTTTTTATATACCTTTTAATATTAATTTCGCAAGCTTCCCGTGTACAAAGGTTTTAATATTACACGTGATTTTCGGAAAAATTATTTTATATAAAGAAATTAAAAAATCGACCTACGGCTATTAAAACCATTTTTACGTTAAGGTTTTAAATTTAACTTGTGCAATTTTCACTTTTGCTTTAACGTGTATAAAGTAAGTAAATTAAGTTGTTTTACAACGGTTAACTTAAACGTTATAACACGTTAAAAACCGATTTTATACATAAATTTATAAAAGTATAAAATAAGTAACGTAGTTTACCAGTATGTGCTATACATTAATATGTGCTACAATTAACGCGCTTACGCGTTAATCCAACTTTATCCACGAATAGCACCATAACAAACGATGGCAAACAAAAGCGACGAACGTAAAATTGTTTTAACTTTTCGGGCGATCGCATCGAATCCACAGTTAAGTATCCGGGGCGCCGCTAAAATTTACAAAATAAACTTTTCCACCTTCGCCCGGCGGAAGCGCGGTTAAACTGCTCGACGCGATTACATGTTTAAAACACGGAAATTAATAAAATCCGAAAAGGAAACGCTTGTTAAATATATACTCGAGCTGGATTTTCGCGCATTTTTTTCCCGGTATTTTAATGTTAAAAATATAGCTAATCGATTGCTTGCTAAACGCGACGCGGGCACCGTCGGGATTAACTAGGTCGCGAAGTTCGTTAAACGCCGCGCAATGCTCGGTACGCGTTAAATTCGAAAATACGACTACTAAAAAGCCAAATGCGAAAATCCCAAACTCGTTTTTACTTAATTCGACTTTATGCGAAATACTGTGGCTAAATATGGCATTTTAAATAATAATATTTACAATTTTAATAAAACCGGCTTTTTTATAAGCATAATCGCCGCCGTTATAATTATTATAACATTGGAAAGCCGTGGTAAAGCAAAGCTAGTTTAGCTTAGCAACCGGGAATGGGTTATAATTATCCAAAAGGTTAATTATTGCGGTTAAGCGATCTTTTTTTTTATTATCGTTAAAAAGTAATACTATTTAGCCAATTGGTATTTAAAAACCGGCTTTTTACGCGATTGGGTTATTTTAACGAATGTTAACGGGTGGATTACAAACGAGCTCGGCTTAAAATGGATTTAGCATTTCGATAAGCATATTACGTCGCGCATAAAAAGCAACTATCGTTTGTTAATGCTGGACGGATATAAAAGCTATTACTCGACGGATTTCGAACTTTATTGCTAGGAATATAACATTGTTACGTTTTGCATGCTTTCGCATTCGTTTTACTTTTTTTAGCCGCTTAACGTTAAGTGTTTCGGCCCGTTAAAAAAAGCGTACGGTTAATAAATCGAAAGCTTAATAAAGTTACACGTTAACCACGTAATTAAAATCGAATTCCTTTCGGCGTTTAAAGCGGCATTTTTTAACTTTATAACCGAAAAAAATATTTAAAAAGGTTTTCGAAAGGCTAGCTTTGCTTTTTTTAATCCGAATTCGGTTTTGGAAAAGCTAAATATAAAGTTACGGATTTTAACTCCCCCGAAAAAGCTTTTAAATAACGCCGAACTTTAAACCTCCAAAACGCTTTAAACAGCTAAAAACGCAACTTTGCAATCCGAATATATTAAAACTCGAATTTCCAATTACTAAAACAGCTTTCCGTTACTTATACTAGCGGTTGTAAACCAGCTTGCGAAAAAAACGAGTTTAATAATGCATTAAATGGCTTTTTTTAAAGCCGAAGTTGCTTCGTTACGCAAAGCGAACGAAGCATTAAGCAAACGCCGGAAGGCTAAAAAAACACGTGTTTAATAAAAAAGGTTACATATTGTTAAAAAAATACGAAATGTTTTAAACTAGCAAAACCTAAATGGGTAGCTATAGTAAAAAATGCGCGATTATAAAGGTTAAAAAAGGAGGGCGACGATAACTCGTCGGCGATGTGGCACGTGCGGCAAAACCGGACATAATGCGCGTATTTGCCAAAAAGAAGTAAAAATGTCCGATGTATACAGTTCCGAATAGTTTAAATGGATTTCTAGCGTTATTAAGTTGGCATACGCGTTAATTAACTAAAGGTTAAGTGTGGGTATAGCATATATTAATGTGTGGCATATATTAGTAAACTACGTTAATATAAAGTAAATAATACAAGGTAAGTAAGGTTTATGCATTTAACTTTAATTAAATGCATTAATTATTTTAACACTTTTTTTTACTATTTCTTTTTAAAAATTAAAAAAAGTTTATTTAAAATAAAAATGATGCGGTTATTAAAGTAAATAAAAAGGAATTTTATATGCGTTAATTTGCATTACTAATACTTAATAAACACGTTAAATAAAAACTAAGCTTTTATATTTAAGTTTAAAAGCTTTAAAAGGTTTTATCTATTAAAAAGGTTAACGGTTTTATACATTAAAAGGGTTAACGGTTTTATTAGCTTATTAGCAAGCATTTTTTTAATGTTTAAGTATTTTATTATAATTGTATTTGCTTTTACTTTTTCCTTAACAAAGTGGAATTTTAATAATGTATGTTTAATTTATAAATGTAAAGTAAAATTATATGCATTACTAATAAAGCTTTAATTATTATTAAAAATTGCAATAAGTTTATTAATAAAGCTTTAAAGTTTTATAAGCAAGTATTTTAACTATTTCGCTTTTTAAAAGGTTTTTATTAAAGCATCGGTTTTAGCTTTTATAATGCTAAAAGTTATAATATTAGCCTTTTTGCATTGTTAATTAATTAAGCTTTCGGCTAGCATAAAAAAGTAGTTATAAGTTAATTTAAACAATTTTAAATTTTTAACAAAATTGTTATAATTAAAACTAATTAATTGCAATAAATTACTTTTAATAAATTTACTTATTTAATTTGCTTTAATTAATTTACTTTTATAATTATAACATATAGCTAAATTACAAGTGTTATTTAAATACTTTAGCATGTTTTTTACGGCGTTAATATGCGTGTTAATAGCTTTTATTAAATAGCGTGAAATTTATTAAATAGCGAAACCGATATCCAAACGGGTTAATAGCATTAAATATATAACAGTTTTTATAATCTTTTATAACAGTTTAATGTTATTAAAAGTTACGGGTAATTCGCTTGTATTTTTAAACACGCCCCGGTTGTAAAAAGGTATTTATAAATCGAAAAGGTTTTAATTTAAACGTTTAAAGCATTTCGTTAATATATTAGCTTTAATAAATTTAAAAAAACCGTTTAAGCTTAACGTAGTTTACCTTTTTATACTACAAGCTTAAATGTGCTACAATTAACGCGTTTACATATTAATTTAACTTTATTCGCGAATAGCTTTATAACAAACAATGGTAAATAAAAACGACGAACGTAAAATTGTTTTAACTTTTTAAGCGATTGCATTAAATTTATAGTTAAATATTTAAAACGCTGTTAAAATTTACGATGTCGACTTTTCCACTTTCGTTTAGCGAAAACGCGGCCGAACTGCTTAACGCGATTAGGTGTTTAAAAATCGGAAATTAACGGATTCCGAAAAAAAGGCATTTGTTAAGTACATATTAAAGCTGGATTTTCGCGCATTTCCTTCCCGGCTTTTTAGTATTAAAAATATGGTTAACCGATTGCTTACCGAACGTAACGCGGGTATTATTGGGATTAATTGGATTACGAAATTCGTTAAACGCCGTTTAAAGCTCGGTACGCGTTAAATTTGAAAATACAACTATTAAAAAGCCAAATGCGAAAATTTTAAACTTGTTTTTGCTTAGTTTAACTTTATACGGAATATTATAGCCAAATATAGCATTTTAAATAACGATATTTACAATTTTAATAAAACCGGCTTTTTTATAAGCATACTTACCGCCGTGATAATTATTACAATATTAAAAAGCTGTAATAAAGCAAAGTTAATTTAACTTAACAACCGGAAATAAGTTATAATTATTTAAAAAGTTAATTATTACGGTTAAATAATCCCTTTTTTATTATCGTTAAAAGGTAATACCATTTAGCTAATTAGTATTTAAAAACCGGCGTTTTACGCGATTAAGTTATTTTAACGAATGTTAACAAGTGGATTATAAATAAGCTCGGTTTAAAATGGATTTAGCATTTCGATAAACACATTATATCGCGTATAAAAAGCATTTATCGTTTATTAATGTTAAACGGTTACAAAAGCCATTATTCGACGAATTTTAAAATTTACTATTAAAAATATAACATTATTACGTTTTGCATATTTTCGCATTCGTTTTACTTTTTTTAACCGTTTAACGTTAAATGTTTTAACCCGTTAAAAAAACGTACGGTTAAAAAATCGAAAATTTAATAAAGTTATACGTTAACCACGTAATTAAAATCGAGTTTTTTTCGGCGTTTAAAAGCGTATTTTTTAATTTTATAATTAAAAGAAATATTTAAAAAAGTTTCCAAAAAGCTAGTTTTATTTCGTTTAATTTAAATTTAATTTTAAAAAAGCTGGATGTAAAATTACAAATTTTAACTTTTTCGAAAAAGCTATTAAATAACGCCGAATTTTAAAATTTTAAAACGATTTAAACAATTAAAAACGCAATTTCGCAATTCGCACATATTAAAACTCGGATTTCCAATTATTATAACAATTTTTCGTTATTTATATTAACAGTTGTAAACCAGTTTACGAAAAAAACGAGTTTAATAATGCATTAAATAGCTTTTTTTAAAGTTAAAATTGCTTCGCTACGCAAAGCGAACAAAGCATTAAGCAAACGCCGAAAGGCCAAAAAAACACGTGTTTAATAAAAAGGGTTATATATTATTAAAAAAATACGAAATGTTTTAAACTAGTAAAAACTAAATAAGTAATTATAGTAAAAAATGCGCGATTAAAAGGGTTAAAAAAAAGGCGACGATAATTCGTTAGTAATGTAACATTTACGGCAAAATTGGACATAACGCGCGTATTTATTTAAAAAAAATAAAAATGTCCAATATATACAATTCCGAATAGTTTAAATAAATTTTTAACGTTAGTAAGTTAAAATTAACTTCGAGTATTTGGAAGTCGAATACTCGTATAACATATTCCGGTTTGTAATATAAAAGGGTAAACTACGTTATTTTTTATAATTTAAACATTTAAAAAGTAAATGGTAAACTCGCGATCTTTTAATACATACACTTTATATAACGACTTTTTAAAAGTATAAATATATTTAATATTAAGCTTAATTAACAAGCAATTATTTATAAAAGTAATAATAAAGTGCTTTGTTTTAGCATTAAAATAAACCGCTAAATTAAAAATAAGCGAGGTAAACTTTTTTAACTTTAATAGGTTTTTTAACTTATTTTGCCATTTATAAAGCTTTTATTTCAAATTATATAATGCTTTTTTTTAGTAAAATTACTTGTTTTTTAATAGTTTTAAAATTAAATTGTTTTGCTATTTTTTTAACTTTAAAAGTTGCAATAGCTAACCATTTTTTAAACCTTTTTAAAATATTTAAGTAAATATTTACGTTAAAATTACTGTTAAAAATGCTTTAATAAAGTCGATTTATTCGATTTTTTAGTTTTTTACAAAACTAAAAGCTAATAAAATACGTTAAATAAGCGGTATATTAGTAAAAGCAAAAGTTTTTACGAAATTAAGCTTTTTTATTTGCAAAAAACCTTTAGCAATTAGCTTAGCCTTATATTTTATAAAGCGATTTTCCTTATTGTTTTACGTTTAAATACCAGTTATTAAATAATTAACTTTCGCTTTTTTAATAGTTTAGCTTTTAGTAAAACACTAAAGGTTTTAACACGCAAAAACTGCTCGAATTTTAACTTTAAAACAGCTAACTATTCTTTTTAATAAAAGCTTTTTAAAGCCTTTTTAAAAAAGTTAAATTTATCGTTTTTAATAAGTTTTTTCTTTTTTACTGCTTGTTTTACCTTATAGGAAATATATTAAACAAATTTATTAACGTTTATTTAGTTTAAATTAAAAAGTGCTTTTTTAAAATATTTTCGATATTATCGTCGATAAGCATTTTATTTACTGTAATTACTAGTATTTTACGCGTTAATAGCGTTATAATTGTTATACTTTTAAAAGGTCGAATAATAAAGTAAATAAGTTTAAAATGCTTGTTTATAAAGTTTAATAATAAGGCTGTTAAAATACTTATAAGTTTTTAATTTTTTTAAAAATCGATTTCCACTTCGCTTTTAAAATCGCTATTAAAGTTAAAAACATTAGCTGTTTTAATGCCTTTTTTAACAAGGTTTTTAATAATAACCCTTTTTAAAATCCTTTTGCTTTTTAAAAGGAGATTTTCTATTATTACCCTTTTTAATATTTTAATAATTAAAGTTTTATATACTGCTTTACGATTAAACGCATATATAAATGCAATAGTTTTGCTTAAAGCTTTAAAAAGCTTAACGGGTTTCGTTTTAATAGCTAGTTTTTTTTAATTTTGCCGTATGTTTTAAAAGAATTAAAACTTTTATATAAGTACTAATTACCCGATAATAGCTTAAATTAAGCTTATAAAAAAAACCAGGTTTTATTTCGTTATAAAACTTTTAATAAAAGCTAACTTTTTTATTAATAACCGTTGTAACGTTTATTAATTTAACTATTAAAAGTAAAACGTAACATTACAAATAAAATGGTAAGCTAACCGCGTTAATTATAACTTTAAACCTATTTAAAATTACCTAAACAGTGCGTTTTAATAAGCCATTTTAACCGTGGTTATAAAGGTTTAACGAATTAAATGCTATGCTTTTACGTTTAAATTAAGCTTTTAACGCCGTATTTACCTTTTTTCCATTTTTAAAAAAAGCTTTGTAAAATAACGCCCATATTTTGTTTTTAATGCTAGAAAAAAAGATTTAATAACGGAGTATATTATTAAGGTTTGCTTATTTGGTAGTTAAAAAATTACCGGAATTTTAATTTTCGATTAATAAATATAAAAATTACGGGTTTTTTATTATATAGCGTTAAAAATAAAATAACTATATCCTTTTCGATAAAACTTAACACATTATCCGGAAAAAGTAATAAGCTTTTTTTAATTTTTCATACCGTTATAATTTTAATACATGTTACGTATTTAACTTTTATACTTTATCGAAGTTAAAAAAACTAAAAGTAAATTTAACGGTTTTTTTTAGCAAAGCTAATTTTAAATGCTTTAATTTGCGATATTAAAACAACGTTTTAAAAGCTAGTTTTTCGTTACACTTTTTTATTACATTACTTTTAGCGCTTATTTATTTATCGGCAAACTTTTAAAAGCTTTTAAAAGTAATATTAATAAAAAAAAGCCGTTTATACTTTATTTATTATAAAAAAACTTTAACAACGGATTTTTTGCATAAAAAGTTTTTTATTTTAATAAAGTAATGTTTTTTAAAATAAGGTTTTTAATAGATTTATTTAATAGCTTGCCGAATTTACGAAGTTTAATTATACGGGAATTTTTAAAACTTTTTGCATTAAATTTAAACTTGTTACTTTTTAAAGCTAATTTTTTCCCATAATACAAGTAGCTTTACTTTTAATATAAAGTAATTTTTCCGTTTAATTTATATTTTTTTTAAATTAAAATTTAAATAAGCATATTTTTTTTAATTTATAAATAAAACGTTATTAAGTTTAACGTTAATTACGAAAGTTACCCGTTATACGGCTTAGTTAAAACTTAAGCTTTAGTAAAACCTTTTGCGAATATATACTTTTTAACGTTAAAGAAAAAACCATATTTAACTGGATTTAAAACGGGTTAACATTTGCGATTTAAATTATAAAAACCCTATTTAATAAAAACTCCGCTTAATTAATAATATCGTACATTATTAATAATATTAATATTAAAATCGGAAATACATAACACTTGGCAAAAAGTTATAACTTTAAAATTATTAAATTTATTAAAACGCCGAATTGTTAATTTAATAATACCGATATTTTTTTAAAAATTACAAAGCCGTTATTCGTTTTTATAACTATTTCGCATTTAATATTAAAAGTAGTAAAATGCTTTTTAAAGTTAAAAATGTAATTTGTATTTCTTATATTATATAATATTAGCGAATTAAAAGTGCGTTAATTTTTAGCTTGTTTGCTTTTACTTTTAAAATGCTTATAACACGTGTAATATATTATAACCGGTAAATTAAAAGTAGGTAAAACTTTTAAATTAAATTTAAAATTCGAGCTTTTATAATGCAATAGTTTAACACCGGGCGGACCTTTTCGAAGGTCGCGGGTTCGACTCCCGCCGAAAGCATAAAAAACTTTTTATTTTTCGAACCAAAAACCCCGCTTTACCGGAAAACGCGATTAATAGCAGCCCTTATCACGTGCTTTAAACACGTGTAATAAACGGAAAAAGCCACAAAAAATGCGATTAAAAACAACCCTTAAGGAAAATAAGCACGAGGAATAAACGCAAAATAACGAGCATAAGTTTTAACTTTATTCGCTACGGTACCAAACCGTTTACGCCATTCGTTTAACTTGCAAAACAAGGGTTACCGCCCCGAACCGTGCATAGGAGGTTTAAATTGGGAATGCACGTGAGAAAAAAAAAAGAAAAACAAGCACGAGGCCGACCGGACTGGTGCCCCGGGACGGCGTACCGATCCGGAACCAAATCGATAAAAGCTAACGCACGTGTACGCAAAAAATTACCCTTTGGGATAAATGGCAAGCACATAAAAACGAAAAAACAAAATAAAGGAAATAAAAACCCGAGCAATCGTTAATAAGTACGATATCGGTAAGGCGCGTATAAACGCGCCCGTGCAAAGCCACATACAACGTGTTTGCCGATGCTAAAAACATAAAAAAGCAGTTGTATAAAAGAATAAGCAAAAAGGTCGGAGCGAAAAAAACAAGTAGCGAAGGCCTATTAGCAAACGGAAGGTTTTCGCCCAAAACATTTAACTGTACTAAGGTTTTCCCCCTATATAAAACAGCAAAAGCACCGAGGTTTTTATAAACATAACGGTAATATAAATTATTAAATTTAAAATTCGAAAAATTACTATTATTTTATATATTAAATAACTTTAAATGCATTATACCGTTAATTATAACGTTAACGTGGTTTACAAATAAATCGATTAAATAAGCGAATGGATTATTAATACCCAACTTTCGGTTAATCGACGCGCATATTAACCTAATAAAGCCAAAAATCCATTTAAACTACTTAAAACTATATATATTAAACGTTTTTTTGGCAAATGCGCGCATTATGTCCGGTTTTGCCGCAAATGTTACATCGCCGACGAGTCGTCGTCGCCTTTTTTTTTTAACCTTTATAATCGCGCATTTTTTGCTATAACTACTTATTTAGCTTTTTTTGGTTTAAAGCATTTCGTACTTTTTTAATAAAATTTAACCCTTTTTATCGAACACGCGTTTTTTTAACCCTTCGACGTTTGTTTAACGTTTTGTTCGCTTTTCGTAATTTAAAGCACTTTTCTTTTAAAAGGCTAACTTAATATATAATTGCTTTAACCTTTTTCGTTAATTAATTTATAACTAATAATATAAATACCGAAAAGCTATTTCGGTAATTGGAAATCCGAGTTTTAATATATTCGGATTGCGAAATTGCGTTTTTAACTGTTTAAAGCGTTTTAAAAGTTTAAAGTTCGGCGTTATTTAAAAGCTTTTTTAAAAAAGTTAAAATTCGTAACTTTACATTTAGCTTTTCCAAAACCAAATTTAAATTAAAAAAAAGCAAAGCTAGCTTTTTAAAAACCTTTTTAAATATTTCTTTCGGTTATAAACAAAAAAATGCCGTTTTAAACGCCGAAAAGAATTCGATTTTAATTACGTGGTTAACGTATAACTTTATTAAGTTTTCGATTTGTTAACTATACGCTTTTTTTAATAAGTTAAAACATTTAACGTTAAGCGGTTAAAAAAAGTAAAACGAATGCGAAAATATGCAAAACGTATTAATATTATATTTTTAGCAATAAAGCTCGAAATCCGTTAAATAGTAGCTTTTATACCCGTTTAACATTAATAAATAATAAAAGCTTTTTATACGCGATATTATATGTTTATCGAAACGTTAAATCCATTTTAAATCGAATTTATTTGTAATTTACTTATTAACATTCGTTAAAATAACTTAATCGCGTAAAAAGTCGATTTTTAAATACCAATTAGTTAAATAGTACTTCCTTTTAACGATAATAAAAAAAAATCGTTTAACCGTAATAATTAACTTTTTAAATAATTATAACTTATTTTCGGTTTTTAAATTAAACTAGTTTTGCTTTATTACGGCTTTTTAATATTATAATAATTATAACGGCGGCGATTATACTTATAAAAAGCTGGTTTTGTCGAAATTATAAATATTATTATTTAAAATGCTATATTTAATTATAATATTTTAACGTAATTTACCATCGAATCGCGCAAACCACCGAATCGCGCACACACATTTAACTTTTGCTTAATCGATACGCATGTTAACCTAACAACGCTAAAAATCCATTTAAACTATTCGGAACTATATATATTAGACATTTTTATATCTTTTTAGCAAATGCGCGTATTATGTCCGGTTTTACCGTACGTGTTACATCGCCGACGAATCGTTATCGCCCTTTTTTCCTAACCTTTATAATCGCGCATTTCTTATTATAGCTGCCCATTTAGCTTTTACTGGTTTAAAACATTTCGTACCTCGTTTATAGTAAATAACCTTTTTTATCGAACACGTGTTTTTTTAGCTTTCCGGCGTTTGCTTAACGCTTCGTTCGCTTTTCGTAGCTTGGAGCACTTTTCTTTTAAAAGGTTAACTCGATGTATAATTGCTTTAGCCCTTTTCGTTAATTAGTTTACAATCGATAGCATTAGTAACGGAAAGCTATTCCGGTAATTGGAAATCCGAATTTTAATATGTTCGGACTGCGAAATTACGTTCTTAGCTATTTGGGGCGTTTTAAAAGTCCAAGGTTCGGCGTTGCTTAAAAGCTTTTTCGAGGGAGTTAAAATCCGTAGCTTTACATTTAACTTTTCCAAAACCGAATTTAAATTAAAAAAAGTAAAGCTAGCCTTTCGGAAGCTTTTTCGAATGTTTCCTTCGGTTATAAAGGCAAAAAATGCCGCTTTAAACGCCGAAAAAAACTCGACTTTAACTACGTGGTTAACGTGTAACTTTATTAAATTTTCCACTTGTTAACCGTACGCTTTTTTTTAACGAGCTAAAACATTTAACGTTAAGCGGCTAAAAGAAGTAAACGAATGCGGAGGTATGCAAAACGTAATAATGTTATATTTTTAGCAGTAAAGCTCGAAATCCGTCGAATGGTAACTTTTATAGCCGTTTAGCATTAACAAACGATAAAACCTTTTTTTACGAGCTGTAATATGCTTATCGAAATGCTAAATCCATTTTAAACCGAGCTCGTTCGTAGTTCACTTGTTAACATTCGTTAAAATAACCTAATCGCGTGGAAAGTCGGTTTTCGAATACCAGTTAGCCAAATAGTATTACCTTTTAACGATAATAAAAAAAAGGATTGCTTAACCGTAATAATTAACCTTTTAAATAACTATAACTTATTCCCGGTTGCTAAGTTAAACTAGTTTTGCTTTACTACGGCTTTTCGATATTATAATAATTATAACGGCGGCGATTATGCTTATAAAGAATCCGGTTTTGTTAAAATTGTAAATATCGTTATTTAAAATGCTATATTTGGCTATAGTATTTCGTATAAAGTCGAATTAAATAAAAACGAGCTTAGGATTTTCGCATTTAACCTTTTAATAATCGTACTTTCGGATTTAACGCGTGCCGAGCTCCGGGCGGCGTTTAACGAATTTCGCGATTTAGTTAGTCCCGATAATGCCCGCGTCGCGTTCGGCGAGCAATCGATTAGCTATATTTTTAACATTAAAAAGCCGAAAAGGAAATGCGCGAAAATCCAGCTCGAATATGTATTTAATAAGCGCTTTTTTTCGGATTCCGTTAATTTTCGAAAGTTAAGCTTACAATCGCGTTAAGCAAGTCGGCCGGCGCGTTAATCGCGCAATGTAAATTTAAAAACATCGTAAATCTTAGCTGCCGAACGCAAACTTATTTTCCAATTAAATTAAATTGCTTATATAGCGAGAATAATCCTAGCTTTTTTCAACGTTAATGCTATTTGTGGTTGTTAAAAAATTAAAGTTAAAAGCGGAAAACGCGGGTCGCGATAAAAAATGCGCGATTCGGTAGTTTGCGCGACTCGGTGGTAAATTACGTTATATAAAATCGAATTACGTAAAAACGAGTTTAAAATTTTCGCATTTAGCTTTTTAATAATTATATTTTCGAATTTAACGCGTACCGAGCTTTGCGCGGCGTTTAACGAAGTTCGCGATTTAGTTTTTACTAATAACGCTCGCGTTACGTTCGATAAATAATTGGTTAATTATATTTTAATACTAAAAAGCCGGGAAAGGAATGCTCGCGAATCCAGCTTAAATATGCATTTAATAAGCGTTTTTTTCGGATTTCGTTAAGTTTTGTAATTTACGCATATTATTGCGTTAAGCAGGTTAGCCGCTTTTACGCTAAGCGAAAGTAAAATAGTTAACCGCGTAATTTTAGCGGCATTTTAAAACGTTTAACTTTGCATTTAAATTAATAGTTTAAAAAGCTAGGATAATTTTGCTTTTATCGCTTATGTTTATTATTATTATTATGGAAATATTCGTAAATAAAATTTAATTAACGCGTAAACGCGTATTAATAATCCACTCGCTTATTTAATTTACTTACTTATAAAACACGTTAATATTAAAATCGATCGTAATTACGAACGGAAACCCGTTACGCGAGTTGCGATTTTTACGGTTTTTAATATTTAACGTTAAAAAAGCATTAAAAAAAAAGGTTTTAAAATAAAAGCTTAATTATAAAAACTTATTTCGCGGAGTTTTTTTATTTTCGTAATTTAATAAAGTAAAAAAATAATATGTTAAACCCGTATAAACCGCGCGTAAACCGCGAAATAAAAATTAAAAAAAAACTAATAAAATCGAACTTTTTTACATTAAAAACCTTTATATAACTTATTGTAAAAAAACTTTTAATATTAAAAATAACGTTTTAAAACTTATTTAATAAAGATTTATTTAAGTTAGTAATTTTTAATTAAGGCTTGTATTTTATTCGTGCGAAAACCGAGCGAAAAGTTGCGCTTTTATTACAATTACCGGAATTTAAATGCCATTTATAACCCGATTAATACTTTTTCCGGTTTATTTTTAACACTTTTCGCAATTTAATTAGCGTTACTAGTTAAATAAAGTAAATGTAATATAGCTTTTTAAAAAATCCGGGTTAAAAAAAGCTATAAAAATATAACCGCTTTTTGTATTTAATACGGCTTATTTAAATAAATTATTACTTTTTTTAATTTTTAAAAACTTTAACGTGGTTTATTAATAAGTAACGCATATTAGCAAATAACGCATTTAAATTTAACCATTCGAAAATTAACGTGTATATTAACTTAATAACGTTAAAAATCCATTTAAACTATTTAAAATTATATATATTAAACATTTTTACTTTTTTTAATAAATGCGCGCATTTATATTCGGTTTTACCACAAATGTTATATCGTTAACAAATTATCGTCGCTTTTTTTTAACTTTTATTAAATAAGTATTTTTTATTAAAATTATTTATTTTAATTTTTTAGTTTAAATTTTTTTATTTTATTTATAATAAGTAACTTTTTAATTAAACGCGTGTTTTTTTAACTTTTCGATGTTTATTTAATAATTTCGTTCGCTTTTTATAATTTAAAGCAGTTTTTTTTTAAAAGGTTAACCCGATATATAATTATTTTAGCTTTTTTTGCAAATTAATTTATAACCGTAAATATAAATGCTAAAAAGCTGTTTTAATATTTGGAAATTGGAATTTTATATGTTAAAATTACAAAAGTTGCTTTTTTAACTATTTAAATCGTTTTAAAAGTTTAAACTTTAAAGTTTTTTAAAAGCGTTTTTAAAAAAAAAAAAATTTATAACTTTATATTTAACATTTTTTAAAACCGAATTTAAATTAAAAAAAAAGCAAAGCTAACGTTTTTAAAAACCGAATTTAAATTTTTTTTCAATTGTAAAGTTAAAAATGCCGTTTTAAACGCCGAAAAAACTAAATTTTAATTACGTAATTAACGTAGTTATATAAAAAGTTATAAAATTTTATTTAATTGTAAAGCGATTTTAACTCGTTAAAACGAACAGTTAAACTTTTTAAACACGCGATTATATATTTAAAACACGCAAATTAACGAAATTTAAAAGGAAACGCTTATTAAATACATATTTAAACCGGATTTTTAACGCATTTCCTTTTACCTTTTTAATATTAAAAATATAATTAATAAATTACTTTTTAAACGCGACGCGGTTATTGTTAAAACTAATTAAATCGCGAAATTTGCTAAACGCCGCTAAAAGTTTAACACGTTATAAATTCGAAAATACAATTATTAAAAGCTAAATGCGAAAATTTTAAATTTCGTTTTTACGTAATTTAACTTTATGCGAAATATTATAGTTAAATATGATATTTTAAATAATAATACTTACAATTTTAATAAAACCGGCTTTTTTGTAAATATAATCGCCGTTATTATAATTATTATAATATTAAAAAGCCGTAATAAAATAAACTTAATTTAATTTAACAACTGAAAATAAGTATAATTATTTAAAATGTTAATTATTACAATTAAACGATTTTTTATTATTATTGTTAAAAAGTAATACTATTTAACAAATTAATATTTAAAAACCGCCTTTTTACGCAATTAAGTTATTATAATAAACGTTAATAAATAAATTACAAATATACTCGGTTTATAATAAATTTAGCATTTTAATAAACATATTACATCGCGTATAAAAAGCATATATTATTTATTAATATTAAACGATTATAAAAGCTATTATTTAAAAAGTTTCGAATTTTATTATTAAAAATATAACATTATTACGTTTTATATATTTTCGTATTTGTTTAACTTTTTTTAACCGTTTAACGATAAATGTTTCAATTAATTAAAAAAGTGTACGGTTAATAAATCGAGGATTTAATAAAGTTGTACGTTAATTACGTTATTAAAATCGAGTTTTTTTATCGTTTAAAACAGTATTTTTTTAAATTTTATAACGAAAAAAAATTTAAAAAGGTTTTTAAAAAAAATAGCTTTGTTTTTTTTTAATTTAAAATTTAGTTTTAAAAAAGTTAAATGTAAACTTACGAATTTTAAATTTTTTAAAAACGCTTTTTAATATTTTCGAACTTTGGATTTTTAAAACGCCACGAATAGTTAAAAAAGCAATTTTGCAATTTAAATATATTAAAACTCGAATTTTTAATTATTAAAACAGCTTTTTAATATTTATATTAACAATTGTAAATTAATTTGCGAAAAAGGTTAAAATAATTATATATCGGCTTAACTTTTTAAAAAAAAAGTGCTTTAAATTACGAAAAGCGAATACATTATTAAATAAACGTTAAAAAGTTAAAAAAAAACACGTGTTTAAGTTTAAAAATTACTTATTATTAATAAAATATAAAATATTTTAAACTAGTAAAACTTAAATAAATACTTATAAAAAAAATGCGCAATTATAAAAGTTTAAAAAAAGCGATTATAATTTTGTTAATAATAACGTGGTTTACAAATAAGCGACATATATAAACGAGCGATACACGAATTACAAAACGCGATATATTTTCATTTGCTTTTAATTTTTTTACCGATAATTTTGCTAAATTAAAAAGCGAAAGCCGGTTAATTTTCACTTTTTAAGCTTTGCGATCGAATTAAAAACTAAGCATTTAAGCCGTTATTAAAATTTATTTAATCGCGTTCGCTATTTTCGCTAAACGAAAACGCGGCCGGCTTGCTTAACGCGATTACACGCTTAAATTACGAAAATTAATACAATTAAAAAAAAAAACGCTAGTTAAATACATATTTAAGCTAAATTCGCGAGCATTTCCTCCCGGCTTTTTAGTGTTAAAAATATAACTAATCGATTGCTCGCCGAACGTAACGCGAGCGTTATTAGTAAAAACTAGGTTAAAAACTTCGTTAAACGCCGCGTAAAGCTCGGCACGTGTTAAATCCGAAAGTACGATTATTAAAAAGCCAAATGCAAAAATCCCAAGCTCGTTTTTACGTAATTCGACTTTATGCGAAACATTATAACCAATATAGCATTTTAAATAACGACATTTATAATTTCGACGAAACCGGCTTTATTATAAGCATAATCGCCGCCGTTATAATTATTACAATATTAAAAAGCCGTGGTAAAATAAAATTAGGTTAACTTAGCAATCGAAAATAAGCTATAATTATTTAAAAGGTTAACTATTACGGTTAAACAATCCTTTTTTTTATTATCGTTAAAAAGTAGTACTATTTAGCTAATTAGTATTTAAAAACCGACTTTCCACGCGATTAGGTTATTTTAATAAGTTTTAACGGGTAAATTACGAACGAGCTCGGTTTAAAATAAATTTAGCATTTTAATAAACACATAATATCGCGTATAAAAAGCTTTTATCGTTTATTAATGCTAAACGGATACGAAAGTTACTATTTAACGAGTTTCGAGCTTTATTACCAAAAATATAATATTGTTACGCTTTATATGCTTTTATATTCGTTTTACTTTTTTTAACCGCTTTATATTAAATGCTTTAACTCGTTAAAAAGGCGTACGGTTAACAAATTAAAAACTTAATAAGGTTACACGTTAACCACGTAATTAAAGTCGAGTTTTTTCGGCGTTTAAAGCGGCATTTTTAATTTTATAATTAAAAAAAAACATTTAAAAAGGTTTTCGAAAAGCTGGATTTGCTTTTTTCGATTTAAATTTAGTTTTAAAAAAGCTAAATGTAAAGTTACAAATTTTAACTTTTTTAAAAACGCTATTAAATAACCCCGAACTTTAAACTTTTAAAACGCTTCGAATAGTTAAAAAAGCAACTTCGCAATTTAAATATATTAAAACTCGAATTTTTAATTACCGGAGCAACTTTCGACATTTATATTAGCGGTTATAAACCAGTTTACGAAAAGAACGAGTTTAATTATGCATTAAATAGCTTTTTTTAAAGCCGAAATTACTTCGCTACGCAAAGCGAACAAAGCATTAAATAAACGCTAAAAGGTTAAAAAAACACGTGTTAATAAAAAGGGTTACATATTATTAAAAAAATACGAAATGGTTTAAATTAGAAAAAGCTAAATGGATAATTACAGTAAAAAATGCGCGATTAAAAAGGTTTAAAAAAAAGGTAATTACGATTCGTTAGCGATGTGGCACGTGCGGTAAAACCGGATATAATGCGCGCATTTATTAAAAAAAAGTAAAACGTTTAATATATACAGTTTCGAATAGTTTAAATGGATTTTTAGCGTTATTAAATTAGCATGCGCGTTAATTAACCGGAGGTTAAATGTATGTATATCGCTCGCTTATATGTGTCGCTTACTTGTAAACCACGTTATAACATTTGTAATAAATTTAAATATAAACGCGTTTTTATTAAAAAGAAATAAAAATGTTAAATATATATAGTTTTAAATAGTTTAAATAAACTTTAACGTTATTAAGTTATTATACGCGTTAATTAATTAAAGATTAGCTGTAAATGTAACACATTTTAATATATTACACAAATTAATAAAAACGTTATATCGGATATAAAAAACATTTATTATTTATTAATGTTAAACGAATATAAAAGTTATTATTTAAAAAATTTCGATTTTTATTATTAAGTATATAATATTATTACGTTTTGCATATTTTCGCATTTATTTTAATGTTTTTAACCTTTTAATGTTAAATATTTTAACTTGTGAAAAAAACGTATAATTAATTAATAAAGATTTTTATAAAAATTATACCTTAATTACGGAATTAAAACCGAGTTTTCCCAACGTTTAAAACGTTAATTTTTAATTTTATAATTAAAATATGTTTAAATAAAGCTTTATAAAACTAATTTTGCTTTTTTTAATTTAAATTCCGTTTTAAAAAAGTTTAATATAAAGTTATACATTTTATTTCATTTAAAAAAAGCTATTAAATAGCGTTAAATTTTGAACTTTTAAAACGTTATAAATAATTATAAAAGCAATTTCGTAATTTAAATAACATAGTTTATTAATAAATAACGCATATTAATAAAATAACGCGTTTTTTTATCGCGATTTGCGTTTTCCACGTTTTAATTTTAATTATTTAACAATATTAATAACATTTACATTTAATAAAGCTAAAATTGTTTTTATTATACGGGTAATGGAATTTAACGCGCGATTAAAAACGTTTAACCGTTAAAATTTACAACGTTTTTAAAACCAAATTACGTTATTAACGCGCTAATTAATTTACTTAAATCGATAATATGCTTAAATTATAAAAATTAACGAAATTTAAAAAAAAGCGTTTATTAAATACATATTTACATTGGATTTTCACGCATTTTTCCTCGGTTTTTTAATGTTAAAAATATAATTAACTAATTACTCGTTAAACGTAACGCAAGCGTTATTAGTAAAAATTAAATCGCGAATTTCGTTAAACGTTACGTAAAATTAACACGGTTAAATTCGAAAATGAAATTATTAAAAAAATAAATACGAAAGTTTTAAAGTCGTTTTTATATAATTTAATTTTATATTAAATATTATAATTAAATATAATTTTAAATAACAACTTTTAAAATTTTAACGAAATTAGCTTTTTTATAAGCATAATCGCAATTGTTATAATTATTATAACGTTAAAAAACCGCGGTAAAATAAAACTGGTTTAATTTAACAACCGGATATAAAATATAATTATTTAAAAAGTTAATTATTACAATTAAATGATTTTTTTATTATCGTTAAAAAATAATACCATTTAGCTAATTAATATTTAAAACCCGACTTTTTACGCAATTAAATTATTATAATAAATTTTAACAGGGAAATTATAAACGAGCTTAGTTTAAAATGGATTTAATAATTCGATAAATATTTTATATCGCGTATAAAAAGCTTTTATCGTTTATTAATATTAAACGGTTATAAAAGTTATTATTTAATAAATTTTAAAGTTTATTAAAAATATAACATTATTACGTTTTACATACTTTCGTATTCGTTTTATTTTTTTTAATTCGAAATTAGTATTATAAAAGCTAAATATAAAGTTATAAATTCCAACTTTTTCGAAAAAGCTTTTAAATAACCTGGAATTTTAAACTTTTAACCCGTTTTAAATTGTTAAAAAAGCAATTTTATTATTTAAATATATTATTATTATTATTATTATTATATTATTATTATATTATTATTATTATTATTATATTATTATTATTATTATTAGTTATACTGCTATTATGTTTGTAAAAACCTCGATGTTTTTGCTGTTTTATATATATGTAAAAACTTTTAAACTCGTTTTTAAATATGGTTCGCATTCGGCTTGGTAGTTTAAAAGTAAAAACCATATTTGCTTTTCGTATACGGTTTTTACTATGTTAAATAGTAGTGCCGTTTGCTTAATTTTTGCGATTACTTTTAAAAGTTTTATCGCGAAAGCGTTTTTATAATTAATAGTAATAATAAGAAAATACGCAAAGAAAAAACTGTAAAAAATGCATATTGCGTTTAAATAGCACCCCGGTGCTAAGTTTTTCTTTTTATAATAATGTTGCTAATAGTAATATTAATTCGGTTAAGTACGGTAGTTTAATTATTCGCGTTCGAAGTTTTCCGGTCCCGTTTTAATATTTAATCGCGTAATTGTTTTGTAAAGTTTAAAAGTTATGGTTAACATTGGGTAATTTAACGTAATTATATTATTTACTTTCGAAAGTGGCGCTTTGGTTGCGGATTATTTCCTCGCTTATAACGCGTATTTAATTTTTTATTAATTCGCTATTTTCGTAATTATAATGCTTTTGCTTTATTTATATCGTGCTTTTTAATTACGCTTTTATTTTTTTCCAAGTATTCGTTTTTACCGTTTTTTCCTATTTTACTTCCAAAAGTTTTTGCTTTTTTTAGCTTTTTTTAATTTTTTTTTGGTATAACTTTTAATTTTTTCCTTTACTTTTGCTTTTAATTTTCGCGTATTTGCCCGCGCTTTTACATTTGCTTTTTCGCGGTTTGTTTTTTTTTTCGGCTTTTATTTTTTTGCATTATAGCTTTTAAAAATAAAATTTTCCGTTTTCCTCGCGGCGGCGCGCGCGGTAATACGCGCGGCGGTTATAATAACAACGGTAGTAATAGCGGCTTTACGTTTGCTTTTTTTTATAACGGTCGCTGCGAGCACCCGTTTTCCAACTTAATAGTAGCGGCGATTTTAAAGCCGTTATTATTTCGAACTTTCGAGTTAAAGTTGTAAATACGGTTTTACACCGCTTTATTTTTATTTTTTCTAATTTTTTTTTTTCTTTTTAAATTTACCGTTTATATTATTAAAAGGAGTATAAAGCGGCGATTACTATTTTTTCGGGTTACATTTTTTACAATTAAATAATATATATTTATCGTATCGTTTCCTTTTTTATTCCGCTTTATTAACTTTGCAAACCTGTTTGCAAAATTTATATTAATTGTTTTTAACGTTTCGCTAACGGTATTAATAATACCGGCGCTTTTTAAAAATTTTATTATAAGGTTTATATATTTTTTATTTACTTCGCTTTTTTTTACTCGGTTCCGGTTATGCTAATTTTTGTTTTTAACTATTCGCGTTTTAATTTGTATAAAGTGCGCTTTTTCGCGCGGTGTTTACGTTTAAGTTTGTTATTTTTTTTGCTTTTTTTATTATTCTTTTATTACTAATTTATTAATTTCGCTTTAACAGTTTTCCGTTAGTATTAAAAATTAAGTTTATAGCGTTTTTCGTGCTTATTAACATTATATTTAATTTTTTTTAAAACTGTTACGGATTTAAAAAATGTTTTATCGGAAACTGCTTATACCGTTAAAGTTTATAACGGTTTTATTCCGGTATTATATGCTTTATTATTAACGCTTTTTTTTAACTTCGTTATAACATTTTAAAATACGTTATTACTAGTTACGTTTAATTTGCGAAAAATATTAAAAAACGGTTTATTGTTTTTTTTAATACTAGGTTTTCGCGTTTTTATTTTTTTAATTTAAAACGCGCTTTTACTATTATAACTGCATTTAATAACTCGAGTTTTATTCGCTTTTTCTTTAATAATATAATGCTTTTAACGTAAACCGTATCGGGTTAAGCTTTTAAAATTATTAATACGTAAAATTTATTTAACTGTATTTAAATAAAAGCGTTGGTTTTAAAACGAGTTAAAATATAAATTTATCGATATTTTTTTTTATATCGCTATTTTCTTCCGGTTTACTAGCCTTTTTATATTTATTAAATGTTTTTTATGCAAAATCCTTTTAATTCCACTTTTAATTGGATTTTAACTAAATATTAAAAAGATATTATTAACGAAATATTTAAAAAAAGGGTAAAAATGAAAATAATTAGTTTAATCGGGTTTTTTTTAATTGCGGCTCGCATATAAAGTATTAACATTGGTTTACTTTTTTCCCTTCGTTTTAAATAAGGTATTTTCGTTTAACGTTTTATAATTATTTATAATTTGGTTTTTTTTTAATTTGGTAACGTTTTTTTACGCGTTTTTTCCCCACTTTTTTCGCCGTTTTAAAATTTATTAGTTTTTTAATTTTAAACATTATACGTGCTATTTTTTTAAATGGTATGTTTTTTATTTTTACAATTCGAAATATACTTTTTAATTATTTGCTTTTATTATTTTAGTGCTATTTCGCTATTTATTTTAACGAGTGTATTAAGTTAATACGTGTTATATTATTTCCTTTTATGCGTTGCCGTATTCGTATAATGGCGTTACCGCGTTAAATACGTTTTTATTAAATAGGAAAGCATTTAAACCTAGCTTTTCCGTTTTAACTTAAATTGCTATTAAGTTATATGCTTTTAACATTTTTTCGTAATATTTAACCATTTCTTTTATAAATAAAAAGTTATTCGCTAAGCACGCGGTTTTATACCGGTTGCTTTTTTTACCGTTTTCGTTATACTAATAACTTTTAATTTCCATTTTATTATTATATTTATTAATCCACGTAATTTAACGCGTGCATTTAAAAAAGGCTTACGCTTTGTAAAGCCGTAAACTTACAAGCCGTGCGCTTTTATAAACTTATAAAAAGGGATTTTATAATCCTTTTTTTGTAATTAAATTCCTATAAAAACATGCATTATTATAAATACTAGTTTTAAATTTATAAATTTTTGTTTTTTCCTTTTAAAAAATTTACGTGCTTATAAAAGTACCACTTTTATTAAAACTAATTAATATTGCTTAAAAAAGCAATACAAATAGCAAAGTAAAAGATTTAAACGTTTAATACCTTTTTCGAAAAAGGGATTAAATTAACGTAAAAGTTTAAAAGTAAAGGAATTAAATTCCCTTGCTCGGTAACGCATTATACGAGAGTTAATTACGTATTAAAAGCACCTTTTTATTGCAAACGATTAAACTTTTGTTTGTAAAATTTAAATAAACGTGAAAAAAGCGTTACGTAATTTTTTTAAACACTTTTTTACGTTAAGCGATTAAACTTTTAAATCGATTATTTAAACGATATCGCTTATTACCCCCCCCCCTTTTATTAACAACATGTTCGACTTTTCGAAATAATAAACGGCAAAAAAGCTTAATAATAAGCAAAAAATAATTATAAAAAGCGTATTAATAACATTTAACCTTTTTAAATTTTTCGCAAAAAACATCGATATGCTTTTTTTATTAAATCTATTATATAATTTCGAAAAATTACCAAACAAGGCTTTTATTGTTATAAATGCTTAAAACATTGCTTTTTTACGATAACACATATAGCGATAACCTTTTAAACGACGTATTCGAAAATTACGAAAGGTGGGAAGCAAAGCACTTTAACAACTTCGATTTACGAATTACTTGCGTTTTTAAAAAGCATTTAAAAATTATAAAATCTTCGTACCCGGTTTATTAAAAAAAAAGCTTAGCGAAAAGATTATGCAAGTTATACGGTAAAAGTTAATTTTTAAAATAATAACTCCTATTATAAAATTACACTTTTTTGCTTTCCAAAATCGCATAACCTTTTTAAAGGTTAATTTTTTAATTATTGCTATAAATGCTTTTAAAATAATGCGACCCGCTATTTCGTTAACGAAGCTTACCGTTAAGTAATAAATTAGTGGAAATGAAATTTAAAAATCGCTAAAACGCTAAATTAAAGCTTTATTTCGTTTTTATCGAAACTTTTTTACCTTTTTTATAAATGAAATTTTAAAGCTTTTTACTTTTTTTTTTATTAAAAATTACCGTTATTAAAAGCGTACCGATTTTTTAAGCAATTAAACTACCGCTTTTATACTTTTTGCAACCTTTTTTTTACCCGAAAACGCACCGATCCTTTAAATAACCAATTTTTAGCTTTAACGAACATTTAACCCACGCATATATAAAAGTTTTATAATAAGCAGTATATAAAACAAAAAAATGTAAAAAACAATTTAACTAATTAATAAATTATAAAATGTAAAAACATTACGTTTTTAATATAAACTTTAGCGTTTGCGAAATTACTATATAAATAACTTCCTTTTAAAAAAGTGTTTAACGCCGCCGTTAATAAAAGCTTAATAAAAGCATTTTAAACGCGTGGGATAAAAAGTACAGCTATTCCGGTAATTTATACAATATTTTAAACGATAAGATTTTATTTTTCGTAATTATATGCGAAACTTTCGAAATACTTTTTTTACAGTTTTATGCGATTTTTCTTTAAACATTTTTAAGCAAAGCAAAGCAGTAATACACTCGGTATATCGGGTATAGCTTTACTTTTCGAAAAATTTATATAATTTTTATAGCGCATTTCGATATCGAAATTAATCGATTATTATATTATATAAATTAAAGCTTAATTATTTTCCCAATTGTTCGTTTAAAAATCGCTAAAACAAATAAATCTAATATAAAAGTTTTGCAAACTTTTTTAAATAAGTTGTAAAACTGTTAACGCGTTTTTAAACCTTTTTATTAAAACGAAAACCAATTAATTACGGGCATTTTAAAAGCAATTTAAAGCGTGTCGAAGTTTAAAACCGTTTTTATAAATTTTAATAGGACTTTTAAAAACCTATTTTCCCAGCTTAAAAATATAATACGAATAAAAAAAAACGCACGACTTTTTAACGTCCATTTTATAAAATAAATGTTTAAAAATTATAAAAATCGCAAAAAAATAATAAAAGTCGAAACCGAACATATAAACCTAAATCTTTTTAACTAAGCCCGTTTACGCTTATATATACGCGGTTATTAAATTTGCAAAAAGCCGGATTGCAAATCGATACGCTACTTTTTTAAAAAATAACAACGATTTAAAAAGCAATAAAAAGCATAAAAAAAGCATAAAATAAACCACGTAAAAAGTACACTTAATTCCTCGCATTAATAAAGCCCGAAAGCATTAATAAAAAGGAATAGCTTTTTTTTAATTTTAACGATTAAAAAATAAAAAAAAATTATAAAAGCAGCTATTTTATAACCTTTGTTACGGCCGCGTATTTAATTAAAAAAGCTTTTACTTACCGCATTTATAAGCGTTAAAATTCGGAATTTAACAAGCTTTATTTTTATATTTTTACGGATTAGGTATTAGTTTAACATAAAATATAAAAAATTAAGCAATAGCAAAAAATCTTTCTAAATACTAATGCAATAATAACTTTTACGGCCGGAAAGGATTAAATCCACGCATTTTAACGCTATAAGCGAAATTTCGTCGTTAATATAAACGGGCATAAAAATGCGTAATTTTTAAATTAAAATAAATTGTTTTTAACATTGAAAAAATCACTATTTTAACTTTAATCGGCCAAATTACGTTTTTCGTAATTCCAATTTCGACTTTTTTCCTGCTATACTTTATAAATATAAATGCATTACACATTTACCTAAATAATACGCGTAACGAGCTTTTAAAAAACGACGGTACGCGCGTCCCGATTATAAAAAAGCACGGCTACTTTTGGTTTTTTTTCGATAACGTTACTTACGTTATAACGGCAATTAGCTTTATAACCAAAACAAAAATCGCGGGAGTAGTTTTCTTTATAAAAGCTAAATTAAAACGTATGTATAACGTGGTTTACAAGTAAGTGGGCTACATAAGCGAATGGGTTACGACACCCCGACCTCCAGTTAATCGACGCGCATGCCAACCTAATAACGCTAAAAATCCATTTAAACTACTTAGAACTGTATATATCGAACGTTTTTACTTTTTCCTAACAAGTGCGCGCATTATGTCCGGTTTTACCGCAGGTGCCATATCGCCGACGAGTCGTCGTCGCCCTCCTTTTTTAACCCTTATAATCGCGCATTTCTTGCTATAACTACCTATTTAGCTCCTGCTAATTCAAAACATTTCGTATTTTTTTAACAGTATGTAACCCTCCTTGTTAAACACGTGTTTTTTTGGCCTTCCGGCGTTTGCTTAGTGCTTCGTTCGCCTTTCGTAACCTAAAGCACTTTTCTTCCAAAAGGTTAACCCGATGCATAATTGCCCTAACCCTTTTCGTTAATTGGTTTACAGCCGATAGCATAAGTAACGGAAAGCTGCTCCGGTAATTGGAAATCCAAGTTTTAATATGTTCGGATTGTGTTAAAAGTGGCTTAAAATTACGTGGGTAGCAACTAGTGCCTTACAGCTTTAAGCTTATGCACTGGCTTTAGTATTTTGGCTTGCGCGCGTTTTAGCCCGCGATTTAGTAAAATAGTAAAGCAATAATTATCAATCACTTTAGGTGCTTATCGCCGCGCACTTTTATTAAGTTATAAGCTTTCGCGCCACCGTTAACGATATTTCTGCTTAATTAGGAAAGATTAACGGTGCACGAGTTGTTTCCCGTTGCTTGCGTTTTCCCGCCGTGAATTACGGGCGAAGCGCAGTAGTTAAAAAACCGTTAAACGACAATTAATAAGGCCGCGTTCGGCGCCGATTAGCAACCATAACAAAGCAATAACAATAACCCTTTTAGCGCTTAAAAACACTGTTTTCCTTGCAATTTAACGCTTTTATACGCGTTAAAAAAGCTAATAAAGCCGCCGAAATGCGGAATACCGCGAAGTCGCAATAAAGGTCCCGGACTTGCTAAGGCTTTTTAACCTAAAAATATAAAAGCGCACTATCCGGGTGCATTTAACCGCTTCCCGCAATATTTTTTTCATATTTGCTAATTTTCCGGCCAAACCGGCTAAAGCGGAAAACGACGAAGCTGTATAGTTATGGGCTTTTAAAAGGACATTAATATGGTATTACATTCGTAATAATATCGAAAAGGTAATTACGGATTTGGAAAAGGCCGGTTAGGACCGCCCAAAAACGACGAGGATTAAAACCCAAAAGCTTTTTGGGATAAGGTAATTAGCATTATTAAAGTTACCGCTAACGGCCGTTTCGACGCCTTAATTAACGAACATTATATAATTTCGGTGGAAAAGTTTAACGGGTAACGTTAAAAAGTATACGAACCGCTGGCTATAAGTAAAACAAGCTTTGGATTAGGCTAACATTAACATTTCGGATCGGATGCTTATAAAAAGCTTCGTTAACAGGCTTAGCGCCACTTACCCTTTTGCGGTAGCTATAACTTTAAAGAGTTGTAAAGGCGAGCGCCGCACTCCCGCTAATTTCATTTCGAAAGTGCTCGAAAACACGGCGGTTATAAAGGCCTTAAAGTCGAAAGCTATAGCTAATACTAATAAAAAGCCGAAAAGACTTTAAAAGCTGAGGGAAAAGCCGAAACCTTGTAATAAAAAGGGTTGCACTATCGTTTTACGTGCTTTTTACCACGATAAGTGTGGTAAGCATTACAAAAGCGGCGATAACAACTGCTAGCTTTTGCACTTTAAGCTTAAAAAGGTTTAAAAAGCCAAATATCCGGAGCGGCGCTTCCAACGAGGCAATAAGGCAGCTAACAAAGCTATAGCTAACCCGAAAGCTGCCGATTATACTAGTGGTGTGCCGGTTAATCGAAGCAGTGCTAGCTAATATAATATGGCTAATACCGCTTTAAGCAATATTAATAGTGCCCGTAACGCCGTAATAATCGACTCCGGCTCGTTTAAGCATTACTTTAACAATCGCAAGTAGTTCACCTCGTTAAAAAAGCGCGAGGTTTTTTACAACGCTACCACTGCCAACGGCGGCGCCTAAATCTCCGTTAAAAAAGCACCGTTAAAATGCATTAGCGTAATAAAGCGGGCGTTACTACAATTACTTATAAGCAATCTTTACGCTTAAGTCCTTTTTTAACCTTTTTAACCTTAGCAAAATGCGCAAAGCAGGTTTAAAAAACGATTAAACCGATTACTTCGTAACGCCCGACGATAAATGGTTAAACAGTTACCAAATTAATAATAACGTACTAATCGCTAACGTTAACGTGCCCGCAAACGCGCCCCCGGGCTTTATAGCTTTAATAACGCACTTAACGAAGGAAACCGACCGACGAAAGCTAACGCACCGACTATAATAAAACGCCCGGTGCTTTACGTAATAATGCATTGGCGTTTAATGCATGCTAATAAAAAGGCGGTAATAACGGCTTACCGCGCTGCAAGCATTAAAGTTAGCTATTTCGAAGCATTAAAGCATACCTGTAACGGCTGTTTAAAAAGCAAAGCGACTTAAATTATCGGCAATCGTTACTTTTACCGCACTACCCGCCTTTTAAACCGTATTTATATGGATATTAACCATTTCGCTTACTTTATACGGCGGATACAATTACGCCGTTTATATTATTAATAAGCAATTACTTTTGGCTGGGTGATTTTTGCAGTTAGCAAAGCTAGTACGGAGATTTTTACGAAGGTTTGTAATTGGATTAACTATATTAAACTTTAGTTAAGCATTAAAATATAAGCAATTTATACGGACGGTAGCACGAAGTTTAACCCGGAAAAGTTAAGGGCTTATTGCATTACTCGAAGCAAAGCTTGCGAAATTAGCCCGGCGCGATGCCCGGAAATAAATAGCATCGTTAAACGTGCTAACCGTACTATACTTAACGCGGTTCGCACCGGGATTAACGCTAACGGCCTGCATAAAAAGTACTGGGTATATGCCTTGCAAGCAGCGAGGAAAGTGCTAAATTACATTTTAAAAACAGCTTTTAACGGCAAAGAAAGCCCGCACGAAGCGTGGGCAAAAGCAATCGGCTTTAACGAAAAGTATTACTAACTACCAATCCGTACCCTCCGCATTTGGGGCGCGGTCGCCTAAATGCTAATTAAAAACGGCAAATAGGCTAAAACTAATAAAATAGCCCCTAAAGACAACGAAAAGCCGGCTTATAGGCTGGGAAAGCCTTTATAACGAGATCCTACTAGTTAAGCCGGACGATACTAACAAGGTTTTCCGTTGCCGTAACGCACGGATTAACGAGGGCGCTAGTAAACGCCGAAAGTCGCCTTATAACTTTGTTAAAAAGGCGATTACTATTAACGAGGTTAACGAAGCCGTTATTAAAAACCTTTACTTTATAATAGGCATTTGGGTTTATAATACTGGTTTAACTATTAATTCCACCGATAACAACGATAGTAACACCGGTGCAATTAGCGATATTACCGGCCCCGGAAATGATAATAATTTATCGTTTGCGGAGGAAACCGGGGAAACCGGAGCGGAGGACGAGGAGCTTGCCGCTGCAAAACCTAAAAAGCTTAAAAAGCCCGCCGGCCCGGGCATACTAATATCCGAAAAAATTCCCGAGCTCGGCAACGAGGCGGTTACGGTGCCCGCAGCGCCTAAAAAAAGGATTTGCAAAAAGCGGCCGCCGTTTCCGCCGAGTAACCGGCAATTAAGGGAGCGCTTAACGACTTTTAAGCATTACGAAGCTTTAACACCAAAAACCTGCAAAAAAAGGGAGCTCGTAAAGGCATTTACAACGGCTCGCTTCGAGCTTAAAAATATTAAAAAAGTGGCGGAAAAGGATCCGTAACCCTAAAAGCGCCGGAAACGACGAAAGCTTTTACAGCCTTAATACGATACTAAGGCTGCCGAAAAAACTGCCCGAAAAACGATTTTGCACTTGTTAACGTTACGTACCCGGATGACGATATCGTTTTGCCTTAAAAGATCGGCGGTTTTAAAATCCCTAACTTTGCGTTTTTCGGCGTCGCTACGGTGCCGGGAATACCGTATATTCCGGCCTATTATTACAACGCGGTAAAGCACGAAACCGAATACGAGCGATATTATAAGCTAGTAATGTAAAAGCAAATTAACACGTTGCTTAAAAAAAGCACGTGGGTGCTAAAAAAATTGCCCCGGGTGCTAAAGCATTGCCGGGCAAGTGGGTATACGTGCTTAAACTAACGTTTAACGGCGCTTTTAAAAAGATTAAAACGCGTTAGGTCGTTTGCGGCAATTACGACGATATTCCGGGTAAGGATAAAGCTGCAACGTATGCGGCAATCGCTTATGCAGCATTTACGAGGGTGTTTTTTATGCTTGTGGCCGTTAACGACTTTAAATGCCGCCAGTTCGACTTTGTAGCTGCTTATTTTAGCGTTATCGTATTTGGCAACGTTATAATATACGTATAGCAACTTTAAAGCATTCCGGTTGGGCAAAAAGGCTATTATTGCCGCTTAAAAAAAGCATTTTACGGCTTTCGCAAGTCGCTTTTATAGTGGTATTAAACGATTATTCCAAAGCTCGAGGCATTTAGCTTTAAGCCGATTTACCAAAACGTTTGCTTTTATCGCAAAAAGGACACGGGCGCTATGCTATTACTTTACGTAAACGATTTTTAAATTACCGCTCGTACGGTTACGGAAATTAAAGCTATCGTTACCGAAGTGGGTAGCCGGTTCGAAATAACCGCTTTAAGTAACGCAAAAACGTTCCTCGGTATGCAAGTTGTAAAAAATCGCTAGCGGAGGATTATAAGCCTTTATTAACGCGATTATATTAACAAAATTATTACTAAATACGGACGGGAGGATTTTAAAGCAGTGAAAACGCTTTAGCCTTTTAGCTTTATAATGCCAATTATTTGGGACCTTTTCCCGCACGAGGAGGTTTTGCGCTACTAATCGAAAATAGCGAGTATTGGCTACCTCGCTGGCATTACTCGCCCTAATATTACGTATACCGTAAAAAGGTTGCAAAAAGTTAACGCTAATCCTAGCAACGAGCATTTGGCACTGTTAAAGCACTTTTAGCGTTATATTATTAGCATTAAAAAGCTCGCGCTCATTTTTAATAGGCTTATTTATAGCGCCGAAGCGATGGGCTTAAAAGCTTACGGAAACGCCTCGTTCGCTAACTGTTTTCGTACGAGGGCATTTACAAACGGCGTAATCGTTATGCTAACGGGTGGTCCTATTTACTAGCAATTAAAAAGCAAACTTTTATAACGACGTCGACGACGGAAGCGGAGTTCGTTAACCTTTTGCTAACGGGCCGGGCTTTGCTTTGGATTAAAAGCATTTTAAAGGAAATTGGATACCTTTAACGAAAGATTTTCGTGGTGCACACGGATAGCGTTAACGCTTAAACGACGGTGTTAAACCCGTTGGAATTAACCCGCACCCGTATAATCGACCTTCGTTATAAGTGAGTAATCGATGCTATAAAACGTTAACTTTTCACTTTTAAGCTCGTTAGCACGGCCAATATAAAAGCGGACGGTTTTACGAAAAGCTTAACGGCGGAAGGATAAACGAGGTTTATTATTTAACTGGAAATGCAGCAAATGCCGTAATAAACGGCTTATAGGAAAACCAGGGAAACATTACGAACTTGGAGGGTTACTACGTAAATACGGGCTCGTAATACTTTTAAAACCGTTGTATAGCTTACGAAAAGGTGTTAAAAGTGGCTTGGAATTACGTGGGTGGCAATTGGTGCTTTACAGTTTTAGGCTTATGCATTGGCCCTAGTATTTTAGCTTGCGCGCGCTTTAACCCGCGATTTAGTAAAGTAGTAAAGCAATAATTACTAATCACTTTAAGTGCTTATCGTCGCGCACTTTTATTAAACTGCGAAGTTGCGTTTTTAACTGTTTAAGGCGTTTTAAAAGTCTAAGGTTCGGCGTTATTTAAAAGCTTTTTCGGGGGAGTTAAAGTTCGTAACCTTACATTTAGCTTTTCCAAAACCGAATCCGAATTAAAAAAGCAAAGCCAGCTTTTCGAAAACCCTTTCGAATGTTTTTTCGGTTATAAAGTTAAAAAATGCCGCTTTAAACGCCGAAAAAAACTCGACTTTAATTACGTGGTTAACGTATAACCTTATTAAGTTTTCGATTTGTTAACCGTACGCTTTTTTTAACGGGTTAAAACACTTAACGTTAAACGGTTAAAAAAAGTAAAACGAATGCGGAGGTATGCAAACGTAATAATGTTTGTTTTTAATAATAAAGCTCGAAATCCATCGAATGGTAGCTTTCGTATCCGTCCAGCATTAACAAACGATAAAAGCTTTTATACGCGATATTATGTGTTAATCGAAATGCTAAATCCATTTTAAATCGAGCTCGTTCGTAATCCACCCGTTAAAATTCGTTAAAATAACCTAATCGCGTGGAAAGTCGGTTTTCGAATATTAATTAGCTAAATAATACTGCTTTTTAACGATAATAAAAGGAAGGATCGCTTAGCCGTAATAATTAACCTTTTAAATAATTGTAACCCATTTTCGGTTGCTAAGTTAAACCAGCTTTGTTTTATTACGGCTTTCCGATGTTGTAATAATTATAACGGCGGCGATTATGCCTATAAAAAGCCGGTTTCGTCGAAATTGTAAATGTCGTTATCCTAAATGCCATATTTGGCTACAGTATTTCGTATAAAGTCGAATTACGTAAAAATAAGCTTGGGATTTTCGCATTTGGCCTTTTAATAGTTATACTTTCGAATTTAACGCGTACCGAGCTTTGCGCGGCGTTTAACGAAGTTCGCGACTTAGTTTTTACCGACGGCGCCCGCGTCGCGTTCGGTAAGCAATTGGTTAGCTATATTTTTAACACTAAAAGGCCGGGGGGAAACGCTCGCGAATTTAGCTTAAGTATGTATTTAATAAGCGCCTCCTTTTCGAATTCCGTTAATTTCCGTAATTTGGGCATAGTGTCGCGTTAAGCAGGTTAGCCGTGCTTTCGACGCGTTAATATCGTTTTCGCAACCGAGTAAATTTTTGCAGCCTTTTGTATACTTAGTTTTAAGTTGGATTGCAAAGTTTAAAAGGCAAGCATTACCCGGCTTTCGTCGTTTCCCGTCGATATTGTTGTTAGTAAAGGAATTGGTCGCGAAAAAAAAAGTGTCGCGCGGTCGCGTGTCGTAACCTACTTGTTTATATAGCCCACTTACTTGTAAACCACGTTAAGCGCTTTAAACACTTATTTATTAATAAACTTTAAAACGTTTTAAAACGTGCAAAATACGAAACTAATCGTAACGCTTTTATAATAATTAACCGAATGTGCTATTTTTATAAAAAAAAGTTTTACATTATAACGCTTTCGATTTAAACTTTAAAACAATATCGATTTTAATTACGAAATAATCGCAAACGTGTTTATATCGATTATAAACCAGTTTTTTACGTAATTAATATAAACATAGCTTTTAATATTATAACGCTTTTTAAAAACATATCGGTGAAAAAAAACGTGAAAAGCTTTTAAACGGTGCTAAATCGACTTTTATTTAAAGCCTTTTAACGTAATTTTTTATAATACCGGTACCAATTTTACCGCGAGCGAATTTTAAACGAAAGCAAAGCTTTTTAGGATTATTTATACGCAGGTTTTAATCGAAGCGCATTAATTTATTAGCAAAATTAAAAAATATTACGCCTTTTTACAACGGGCTTTTAATATTATCCGATAAAATTTTTTAATTATACACTTCGAATTAATGCTTTAAAAAGCAGTAAAAGCCGTAAACGATACGGCCGGCTTTAACGAACTTGTTTTTATATTGCTCGTTTTTTAAACAATGTTTTAAATTAATAACAAATCGTTATTTTTATAAACCTAGGTATAAAAAGCCGCTGCAATTAAAAAAGTTATAGCAAAAATCCGGATTTTATACGATAAACTACGTATGTAAAAAGCATTAGCTGCACGTAATAAACCGAATATAAAACGGGTATTTCCGAGCTTTTTAGCTTTTAAAAACGAAGTTTTAATATTCCGGGAAAAAAAACGAATAGCAAAGCCCGTATAAAGTTTTATTTATAATAAACACGTTAATTACAGTAAAAACGATTAATAATAACGCGACTTTTAAAAGCACGGTGGTTAAACTTTATTATAAAGTAAAAAAACCTATCGTGCAAAAATTTAAAAAGCAATTAGCACCTTTCGAATATTTTAAGCCCGAACAGTTAAAACGCCGAAAAAAACCCCCGAAAAAAAGGTTGTAAAACAGCAAAACAAAAAGCCTTAAAATTAAACAACCATTTTGCTTAAAATCATTATATTACCTAAAGTTTTTAACAAATGAAACCGTTTTTGCAAAAACGCATAACTAGTAATTGCAATAAAACAAAGCTTTTAGCAAATGCATACGACGTTTTTAAGCGCTAAAAAGCATTAATCTTACTAATTAGTGATTTGACTTAAATAAAAAGGTAAAATTACAACTCCCGGTTTACTATTTAAATAATTAACTTAATAAAAATTAAACGCACTTATTAGCGTTAAAATAATTAAGCCGATTATTAGAAAAACCTTTAACGGAGCTACGATTTTTAAATTACGAATTATAAACGAGGTAAAAAAGCAAACCTTAAAAGCTTTTAAAAAATCGAAACTCGTAGCGATAAAATATAACGATAAAAAAAAACACAATATTTTTACGCAATTTTTTATAATTATAAAATATAGCTAACGATTAATCCTAACGATTGTATTATTATTTACGCTTATAAAGTTTAATTTAATAATTCGAAATATTAGCTAAACGTATACCTAATCGAAATTAAAATTGCAAAAAAACGTTTTTTTACGCTTATTTAAAAAGTTATTAATATAGTTTAAACTAAGCACGTTATTTAAAATGATTAAACCTTTTTACAAAATCGCGAAATTAAGTTTACATTAGTTCGTTACTTATTAAAAGCATTACAAAAAACGCTTAAATTGCTAAACGTTAAGCTACGATTTTTGCTTGCTTATTTTAAAAAGCGAACAAAGCTTTAGGATTGTAAACATGCAAATAAACAACACTTTAAATTTTAAAAATCCGGACTTTTTAATAAAGGAAAAATTAACGATTTAAAAAGTAAGCTTTCGTATAAAACCGAAATCGATTTTTAAACCGGGAAACGAAGCCGACTTTAACGGGTGCAAAATTTTAATAGGAAATTATAAGCTTAAAATTCGATAAAAAAAACAAAGTAAAAAGCTCGAGCTAATAAAAACCGATTTAAAAAGCTTAAACTATAAGTATATCGTTTAAAAAGCTTAAAACGCATATATTAATTTCATATGCTAACCGAAAGCCGCATTCGATTATTTCGTAACGGCGCAAGCTAAAAACCCGGGATAAAAAAACGTGGTTAAGCTAAATAAAAAAATTAAATAGCAAATCGATAACGTTTAAAAAAGGCTAAAATACGTTTTATTGGATTTGTAAAAAAACAACTTTTACGCTTTTATAAACGGACTATTCGCAAACAATTTAAACTTAAATTTACAAATCGGGTTTATAATTGTATTAAGTAATAAAAAATCCGACAATTAAAAAACCAGCTTTTAGCTAATCGGGAACATTTTATATTGGACGTTAGTTAAATGTAAAAAGGTTATAAAAAGCGTTTTCGCAAATGAATTTTACGAAACGGTTAACGGATTTAATATAACTTACGTTTTTAATTTAACGCTTGTAACGATTTTTAAAAAGCTAAATTAAAAAGCTTAAAATTAATAATTTGCACCGATAGCTTTTCGCTATATTAATACTTCGTACAATTAGGCATAAAAGCGGAAAAAAGCTTATAATCGATGTTATAGCATTTAAAAAATCTTACAAAAAGCGCGAAATCGACGAAATCCGCTGGATCGCAAAATTAAATAATTCGGCAAACGCGATAATTAAAAATTAGCTAAATAAAGCTTTGGAAAATTTGGTTACAAATAACACGATAATAGTACGAATTAAAAGTTAAGTGGAACGCGAAAAACAATAAAAAAAAGCGAAGGAAAACGGTTAAAATCGATTTGTTATAACTTAAAAATGGCTAACGATGTAATTAAAAACAACGAAATTACTAAAACGTTAAAACAACCGGAAAACGATTTTACGAACGACTATTTTAAGCTTTAAAAAAAACTTTTATTATTACCGGATACATTACTAGTTTATTTATCGATATTACTAGCACTTTTATCCTTTTTTTCTTTTTTAGCCATTTTTTCGTTTTTATTTTCGTTATCGTTAAAAGTTCCAAATAAGCTATCCCTTGCTTTTAAAAACGCCGCATCGAATATACGTTAAACGGTAACGCGGCCCGCCGCTTTCCGCTTAGTAGTACTTATTTTAATAAAATTAGCGTTAATTTTACCGGCTTATTCCTCCTTTTTAAAAAGGATTATGCATTTGGTAATAGTACGCCATTTCGCGAAATTTTAAAAACAGCGAAAGTACGGTTAACAAAGCATTATAACAGTTAAATAGAAAATTAACCATTATACTTTGTTAATAATAATTTCGCGGAAGTATTTAATTATAAACTTTTTGGTTAAAGCTATTGCGATTTTAAAACTACCAGTCGTTAGCGTAAAAATTAGCAAATTAAGGCTTAAAAAATCACTTACACCGGTTGGCACGAATAACCAAAAACATAGGATTAATAACGGTTACCGGCCGGCTTAGTGTTAAAACACCTAATTTTATTAAACTTGCCGGCCAAAAAAAAGTTAAAGCAATTTAAATATAGGAACGATTTTTATTTGCCTTTTGCAAAGCGCGGGCGAGCAAAGGATTTGCCTTTTCCCTTTTTAGCACGAGTTTTTTAACGCTAATTTAACCTTTTTTAACGGATTTACCTTTACCAGCTTTTTTAAAGCGAATAAATACCATCGCGGTAATTAGTCGAGCAGTAAAACAGTAAAGCAAAAATCGAAAGGCAGGCAAGCAAACAGCGGGGATATCGATATTTATAATTGTAAAAATTAAGTTTTAAATTACAACGATTAAAACCTACGGCTTTTAAAATATCCCAAGCTTTTTAAGTTATACTTCCGATTTGCTTTTTTTATTATACCAATTAACACGCACACGGCTTAATAAATTTCTATTAAATTTATTTACTACTATTATGCGCATTTAATTCGGTATTACTTAATTTTACGAGCGTTTAACCAAACATTGCTTTATTTTTTATTATTCCTATTTATAGTTTTTATTTACAATTTTTACCGATATTTAGCACAATTTTTTTACCTTTTTTTCCTTTGTTTTTAAAGCAAATTACCAAATCCGGATTCCTTTGTTATTAGTATTGTAAAATCCGGGGATTTGAAAAACGAGCGTTTACTAATGCACGCGTTTAAAAAAAAATTGCTAGTATTAATCCATGTAATTTAGCGCGTGCATTTAAAAAAGGCCCACGCTTTGTAAAGCTGCAAGCTTACAGGCCGTGCGCTTTTACGAGCTTATAAAAAGGGATTTTATAATCCCTTTTTTGTAATTAAATTTTTACAAAAACATGCATTACTATAAACACCAGTTTTAAATTTATAAATTTTTGTTTTTTCTTTTTAAAAAATCTCCGTGCTTATAAAAGTACTACTCCTACTAACAATATTAACGTTTTAACGTTTCGCGTGTTTATATTTAAACTTTTTTTCGTTTTCGTAAAAAATTAGTTTGCGTTTCGGTTTTGCGGTTATTTTAAATCGGTTTTAACGTTTCGTATATCCTTTTTTTACTTGGCCGCTTTAAAAATATAGTTTTTTACTTCATTTCCGGTATTTTAACCTTTTAAATTAGCCCGTTCCATTTTTTATCGCTTTGTTAATCCGTTATATTATTTCAATTTCCAGCTATTTATTTTTTAAATTTATTACCTTTTCGTTTAAATATAAATTTAAAAATGGCACGTAAGTTTTTATTTTTAAGTAAGCTAATAACGACGTTTTATATACTTCGGTTACTATTTTAAAACATGCTCGCTATTTTTTCGCTAACTTTTTAACTGCGTTTCGAAACCGCTTTTATAGTTTAATTAAAAAGTGGTATGTTACGGCTTTATATATTATCCCGTTTTTCCATATTACTACGTATAATTATTTCGCTTTAACAAGGTTATTTTTTTATATTACCGTTACGCGTTTTATTATCGTTAATTATTATTGTTTTTATTTGTTTTTTACTTATTTAATATAAGCTTTAAAATTTAATTTATAATTTAATTAAATTTCGAAAAATTTCGCCGCTAACGATAATTATACGTAAATAGCTCCGGTATAAATCCGGGTTTGGTTTAAAATTTTAATAATATGCAATAATTCGGTTTTTAATGCGTTAAATGTTATTTTTATCATTTTTACCCACGTTTGGCATACGTTTTAAGCTTTTTTTAATAGTTGTATTATGTTCGTTATAATGCTTTTTATTATTAAAAGGTTAATATCGTTAGCGAAATTAACGATTGTTATTTTTAGGATTTCTTTTAATTTATTGTATAATAACGCGATATAAAAGATAAATAATATAAGTAATAATAATAATCTTTGCGGGACTTTTGTAATTACTAGTATTAGCGTTAACGTGTTTTTATTAAATTAAAACCAAGCTGTTTTATTTATAAACGAGCTTTTAATTTATTTAACTATTTTTGGTAAAAGTTTTTACTTTTACATTATGTTAATTAGTTTGGTATAATTAACATTATCGAATGCTTTTAATAGGTCGAATTGTAATAACGAAGTTATAACGTTGTAATTTTACGCCGTTATTATTATATTTGTTATTTGTTTAATAGCAAGTTTAGTATTACGTTTTTTTATTACTTATTTATTTTCTTAGTAAAAATCCCTTTTTTTTCGTTTCGTTAGCGATTCGTTTTCCTATTATAACTTTTATAACTTTAAAAATAAACGAAAAAAGTGCGATCGGGTTCTATTTTTTTATTGTTTTTTTTATTTTTTATGCTTTTACTTAACTTTAACAGCATTATTATAAGTGCGTTTTAAAAACTTTTTAAAAAATATTTAAAGTTAAAGCCCGCGTTAAGTATTTTAAATATAACTTTTTAATAAAGTTCGCTATATGCTTTTAAAAATCCGTTTAATAAGTTATTCGCTTTTAAAGCTTTTTAATTTTGCATTTTTTAAAGCCGTTAAAACGTCGCCGCTTTTTAAGTTTACTATATGTTTTATTAAAAACGCGTGGTAAAACGTATCGTCGTTAAACGTGGTGTTTATAATATCGGTTAAATCCGTTTTCGGGTTATGATAAAACTTAACCGTTAAAATTAATGCTTTATTTGCATAAGTGTTAGCTGGTTTTTAATTGCCGTTTTTTAACCGGTGTAAATTTAGTAATTTAATTAAATTTCGTTTTTTATAACTGCGCAATTTCGCTTACCGTTTTACGTTTTAAAAAGTGGCTTTTTTTATTTTTAATGCTTTTTTAATAAAGTTTTTTAATACGCGTTAACCGTTTTCCTTTTCCCTTTTATAAAAGCTTTATTCGTTACTTTTAATTCGTTATAACTATTTCGTATTTTTAACTTCGTATATGCACGCCGGCACTTTTTCGTTTTTTTAACGAGTTTAGTAAGTTTTAAATTCCAATACGGTATTAGCTTAAAACTAGTTAATGTTTTTTTTTTAATATTAGCTCGTTAACGATTAAAGTTAACTGGTTTATTAATGCGTTTATTTAATTATTAATATTTTCCGGTATTTTTATATTTTTAATTTCGATATGTTATATAGCTAATTGCAATACTTTTTTTAATCGTTTTTATATTAGTATTTACTTTTTTCCACATTTATTTTTCCGCGGTTTTTTGCAAAAACGGTTTTATTTCGGTATTAATTAAAATAATTTAAAAGTGGTAATTCGATTTTTTATTTCGTTAGTTTTACTTTTATATTTTACGTTTAACGCGTTAAATACTTATGCATAATCGATTATACTTTTTCGTTTGCTAAATTGTTTTTCGTTACCTTTTCGTAAAGTATTACAAATTCGAATTTTTATTAATACGTTAACGATAATAATACGTTTGCTTTTTCGTTTCGTTTATTATAACGTTTTATATAAAGTGGTATATATTAAAATTATTTACAAGCACGGCGTGGTATTATAACGGTTACGCTTTAATTTTTTATTAATAACGTGTACTATTTTCCTAATGCTTTTAAATTCGGCGAATATATTAAATAAATATCGATTTTTTTTAATAAGGTTTATATTATTATTTTTTTAACGGAAAATTAAAACAAAACGATTAAACGATAAGCTTAATTATAAAAAACTAAAACTTTTTAAAATATTAAAAAAAGTTTGGAATGTAAATTACAAACTTTTATTACTACCGATTATAAAATCCCACTCGGTTTTTTTACGTGTTTTTATTTAAATTAGCACTATTTAACTTAAAATCGAACAAGTTAATAAAAGTTAAACTAAAAAAACGAGTATAAAGTTAAAAAAAAATTTAAACGAAAACGAAATTAATAAAATTAAACACTATTTGGTTAAATAAGCAAAGTACGAAATCGAAAAAAGCACGTGGAAAAAAAACAAACTTTAAAAAAGCGCTAAAAGCTTTTAAAAATATAGGCGGAAAGTTTTAAAAAAAAAAGTTAACTTTAATATTTAAATTTAGCTTTTAACTCGGGACGCCCGTATTAAAATAACTTACTAAGCAAAGTTAAAAGTTTAAAATCGGGAAAATTTTTAAAACTAGCTTAGTTTGGAAATAACGGAGGAAATTCGAAAGTTAAAAAGTTTAAAAAAGTAATAAAAGCTTATTTAAACCCCCGCGCGGCTTCCTTTTACTCCACCTGTTTTAACTTTTTTACAAAATTAATACCTTAACGAATCGCTCGTATAAGCTTTTTACGCTATTGTTTTTTGGTTTTCGCAAACGGTTAATTTTAGTAAAAAAAGCCCGTAATTTTACCTTTGCAACTTTAAGCTTTTTTTCGCGCGAAGGTGTTAAAAGTTATAATAATAAAAGTGTTTAAAAGTAAAACTTAAAATGTTATACCGAAAGCGACCTTAACGAACGCACTTTTCGCAGCGAAAATGGTTGTTAAAAAATGCCGTACAACGAGTAAGCCCGTTAGCTTTACAATTGGAATAAAAAGGCATACCGATAAAAAAACGAAAAAAAAAAGTTATCGCGTTTAACAGTTAAACGCGCAGGTTTGCGTTTTTGCACCCGACCGGATATTTTGTTAAAAAAAAGGCGGTAATTAGTAAAAAAGAAAAGTACTTACTATTAACGAAAAGCGGGGTAATAAACGATAGCTAAAAGGATTTAACTTAAAAAAAACCTAATATTACAACCGCGTTTTTACGAAAAAAGTGCGGGGGAAAAGCATAATAAAAAGAAAGGTTAAAACGACTTTTACCAATATATAATTACGTGGTTTAAAAGCACGTAACCGGTTTTAAATATATTAGTTATAAATATAACTTACATATTTAATACAAGTATGTTAATTATAAATATAGTTTATATATCCGGCGAAAATATATTAGCTGGAAATATAATTAACATATTTAAATAAAAAATGCAAATGGATAGTTATTATAAAAAAAAGGATTTTTTATTATTTTAAGTAGTTTTAATTAAGGTTTTAGCATTAGTTAACTTAAGTTAGCTTTTAAGCATTTTTTAAAGCAAGCAATTAAAAGTTGCTTTTTAATTACGTGTTTACCTTATGCCCCGATTAACGCTATCGTTTAAAACCACTTTTAAAACGCTTTACTTTAAAAACAAGCTTTTAATTATAACACTAAGCTAGTAAAATTGCTTTTAAACACGGTAATGTTTTTTATAATTCGCTGAAAAATTAAATGCCGTTTAAAAACCTGTTTTAACTTTTACTTTATATTAACGAAGCAAACACACGTACGGCGAACTGTATGTTTTTAATATTAGTGTTTATTTTTGCTTTTTAAACGAAGTTTTGCCAGCATTTCCCATCGACATCGTAATTATAAGCGATATTAAAATCATTCCCGTTTTTAAGCTAGTTTTTATTAAACCGTCTAGCACTTTGTTAATACTAACTAATTAAGCTTTGTTACAGCTAATGTTAAAAAGTTTCCGTTTACCCCACTTTTAGCCATTTACCCCGATAATAACCACGCTATTTTAACCGCACAATTTACATACGAAATGTAGTTAAATTTGCATTTAAATAAATTTATTAAAATGCTAAACTTCCAAAGTTTAATATTTGGTATACCAGCCTCGTGCAGCCCGCAACGCGGCTACCTTTCGTGGCATTCCGTCGAAAAGGCTATTAATAAACCTTTATAGGACTGCTTTTTACGCCGCGACGATTGCAGTATAAAATTTAGCCCGATTCGCGTCGTTATCTTTAAATAAATGCAATTCGGGGTTATTTTTACGCAGGATTTGCTTAACAAGCTTTTAAACGTGCTTAATAAGGTTTATATTTGGGTTGTAAAACAGCCATTTAATCGGATTTATCCTGTAAAGCTTAAACCACTTTTTAACCGCTGTAAACGTATAAATACGTGCATTATCCTGCTGGAAAAAACGCGGGTTGCGCTTTCCTAAACCCGAAGCTTTTAAAACACGTGTATACGACCACGTTATATAACCGTTTTTTTTTAAAAGTAAAGTCCTTTGTTATAAGTACCAAAAAAAACCTTCCACTTTTCCAAATAAAGCCGTAGTACATTTGGGAAAGCGTAGATTTAACGTGCGATTTTGGTTTAACAAAACGGCGTTTATACTTTTGCTTAAAAAGTCGAAAAAACCATTTATTTGCACCTTTGTTAAGGTTGTTTTTAAAAGTAACCTCGTTAAAAAATTCCCTTTATTTTCGTTAGTTAAAGGCTTTATAAATACACCAACTTTAAAGCCACGTACTTTATTTAATTCGTGCTTTTTTCCTTGTTAAGTAAATGCAAAAGTACGGCGGTAAGCTGCATTAATTAGGTTTAGGATAATCCGCTTAATAAGCGCCATTTGCGCGAGTACTCGCGGGGCAAACTTAATTAAAAAGTGTTACGGTACACCGGAGTAAAGCACAGCCTTATAAGCTCGTAATACTGCATTCCGGGTTAGCGTTTAACCGTTGTTAAAATATATCGCTTTTAAAAAGGCGTAAGCTTTTTAAAAGTGCTAAAACGAGGTAAAAAATAAAAGGTTCCGTAGGTTTCGAAGCGATTAATCGTATCGCGAATAGTGGCGCGTTAATAGCCAAATAGGCGGGCCAACTCGGACTTGGAAACGCCGATCGCAACCTAACCATAAATGGTCGCACGAGTTTCCGGAGTTAATTTTTGGCCTTTTTAACGGCCTGCCGTTAAATTAAGCCCAAAAGCACGCATAGCGGCCGACATTTGGCGAAGTTGTAAAAAAAGAAAAAAAAAGGGAGGGTTTAAATACGTAATGCGACGCGTTTTTATTAAGGTGGGGTGGACGGAGACTTTTTAACATTAGCTGTACCTTATTAAAACCTAAGCATTTAAATCCGCAGTGTCCTAATCGCATGGCTTAAAATATAGCCATTTTAACAAAAATAAATCCCTTTTTATTCGTATTACAATTAGATCATGGTCGTACGAGATGTCCTCCATGGTGGTGTCGTGCAGCGGAGCTTTTAAAATGACGCGAAGCGCTATTAAAGCCGTCATTAGGTAAATCTCGCAGCACGCCAAGCTGCGGGAAACTTCTTTGTTAGCAAGGGTGCCTATATCACTTATTGCCTACTATGCTGCAAAAAAAAAAAAAAAAAAAAAAAAATGCGGCAAAACCAAGCAAACTAGCCCCTCCCCGAAACCCGACCTCGAGACCTTGTCAAACGAGATAAGCATCTTTTGCAGCTCACGATTGGACCTCCCGCCTTCCTCGAGCAGCCACCGCTTAGCAGGAAGCTGTCCGGCTCCGGGAACGGCGCCTTGTCCCAGTGGTACGCGATGAGTGACAACCGGATCTTGGCGGCTTCTGGCAATGGCGGCGAATCGGGCCCGGACGTCGCAGCAAAGCCGCTTTTAATCGCGCTGCTGCTGACACCCGACGTTCCAAGCGAGGAGCTGCGAGTGATTGCACTGATGCGGGCGGGAGGCTGGCTGTGTGGGATCGCAACGCGATGGGAGTTACGGTGCGCCAGCAGGCAATTCGACTTCGGCCAGGGAGCGCCGCTGGCCGGGTTCGCCATGCGGAAAGGGGAAAGCAAGCTGACGATGCGGCTTATTTGCCGGGTGCCAGGACGGCGGGTCTGCGGGCCAATAGCAAAGGCCAGTAACGAATGTCGTGTTTAACGGGGCGGACGCGCACACGCAGCTCGCGTGCGTAGCGGCGGGGTCATCCTCGCAGGAGGGGTTAGCTGACGGACTTTAAGAGGCGAACGACATGAACCGGTGCTACTTCCAGCAAGGGGGATTAATTAAGGAGGTGTGGTTTAACGGCATGGTTACGCGGTGGAGGGATACGGGATTTGTGTCCATGCCGTGATGTACCTTTGCTTTTCTTGTCTTGATTGTCACAGCGTCCTGGGCTTTTAATTGGTAGGTTGAATTAGGGACGGCCTAGTCCCTCTCGTCCAGAACCGCACGTATATACTTTGTGTACATATTTACACCCAGCCCATTTCGAAAACCCCTGACTAGCTCCTGCGCCGTCGTGTTTGCTTGTCCGTTTGGTCCGTGCCTCGTTTAAAACGAGGACTTCATGTGGTTGGCAGTGTTTGCCTTCTAATGTTTAAAAGAGGCAGGTGCCACCGCCGGCACGGTTGATGGAGCTGCACGTGAGGGAGAAAAAGGGTCAGTATTGGAGAATGCGCTCGCACGGGAGGGGAGGGACGGATGGAACCTACCAGTCACCGCCCTGGAAGTCGGTGCAGTAAAAGGTGCACTGGGCGCTGGGCGAGCAGCTCATGCCGACCTTCTCCTGGGCCTTGATGCGCTTAAGCATGGCCGCGTTGGGGACGTTGCAGTCCACGGGGGGGCAGGGCCCGCGAGGGCGATGGCGCTAAAAGCGACGACGAGGAGGGCTTTGAACTGCATGTTGGCGGGGAGGTGTGTATTTTGGTGTAATGAGAAGTTGGAGGTGTTCGTCAAAAAAGATCTGGACCGGCCGATGTCGTGGAAAAAGGAAGGCTTGGAAAAGGGTAGGAGATGGAATGATGGGTTTGACGTCTATCCATAGGGATCCAGGTCCGGGTTTATATAAACGGCAGAGACAAGTTGAACGATCGCGAAAAATCAGGGCCCCCGCTTGTTCGCTTGTTGGTGCCCCCCCCTTTTAAATTGGTGGATTCACTCGCCAATCTTCCGACGGGAGGAAGGGGGCCGTCTTGGGTAGCCTCGAAAGTACTGAAATAGGAAATTCTGATGATGGCATCTGCGATTGCTACGGTTCCTGGCCACGGCGGCCGAAGCCCCGCAGTGCGACACTGCGACATCGTTTTAACAGCGGTAAGCCTGCATCTTTCTCCACAATGCATCCTTGAACTGGTGCAGTCCCCCTTTTTTGTTTGTCCACATCTATGACAAGTTCCCCTGAGTGGGCGACAGGGCAGTCCCGACCAAGTTTAAACCAACCTTGCTACTGGACGCGAGGGGGTTTTACTACACTGCGAGGGATCACATTATGGTCACGGTTTCGGCTTTGCTATTTTGTGCACCTCGTTCATTTGGTAGCAATTAATTATACATTGGTACCAGCAGATTCGGTCGCCGGTTAAAATGCTTTTTACGTTGCGGGCACACCTGGGCATTCCATCGCACGGCCGAGTGCCGGTCCGGCCGATCGCCGACGGGGAATTCGAGTCCGGCTGAGAGACATTTAAAGAAGGACTTTACCTGGGAACTGATGCAATCGTAAGCGAGGCCTAATTTTCGCCACTGTGTTTCGCGGCATGCCTTTGAGACGATTGTTTTGATGCGCGTAGATCACGGACAAGGTTATTAAAAGAGCAGGCTTTTTGGAGCATGTATGGAAGCTTGTTCTCATGATCGACGCGATGCGCTTGCAACGGGATTGCGAAAAGGACGGCTGGATCCAGTGGTGTTACGGACCGCAGCTTGTCCGCAAACAAGTGCACGACTCGCGGAAACGGGAGGCGGGGCGGCTACGTCGAAATGCGCGTCTGCTTATGCGCAGCGAGGAAATCGGTGGCGATTTGTAACGGCGGAAGCACCATGAGCTCGGCAACGCTGGCGAGTTGCGGAGCCACCAGGCCATAGGGCGCGAGTTCCACTTCGAGACCGTCGCACTGCTCCACGGCGGCAGCTGGCACGGCGGGTTAAACCCGCTAATAATTGGTTTTTTTTTTTTTTGCTAAAAAAAATTACGGAAATCTTCGCCAAGTTAAAAAAAAGGGTATATTTTACATTAAGCTGTAAACCGCCTTCGAAATTTAACTTAATTTAAATAATCGAAAACTTACTTTTTAATATAAGTATATAAACTGATGTTATTATAACAACTAGTGTAATTTTCGTATTAAAACGATTAAATTCGTGAAAATAGTTATATAAAAATTTTACGAAGTTTTTATTAATAAATTTTAACTAATGCAATTCGCTTTTATTGCTTTAATCTATTTTAATTAACTTTTACTACCCCGGCTCGTTTTTAAAATAATTCGTTTTTATTATTTACTTATTGTTAAAATAACTAATATATTTATTTAAAGTTAAATACATAAGCTTTAATTACTTTATACTAGTTAATTAACGTAATTTACAAATAAGTAAAACATATAAGCGAATAAAATACGCAACCGTAATAATACAACGCGTTTTTTCACACTATTAACTCTTTTATTAACAAACATAGCAAAACAAAATAAAAAAGCTGTTAGTAAGCGTGGTACTTTTATAAGCATAAAAATTTCTAAAAGGAAAAAATAAAAATTTATAAATTTGGAATTGATATTTGTCGTAATGCATTTTTTCTTAAAATTTAATTACAAAAAGAGAATTGTAAAATCCTTTTTTATAAGCTCGTGGAAGCGCACGGTTTTTAAGCTTGCTGTTTTACAAAACGTGGGTTTTTTTTTAAATGCACGCGTTAAATTATATGGATTAATACTAGCAATTTTTTTTTAAACGCGTGCATTAGTTAAATGCTTATTTTCCAAATCCGGGGATTTTATAATACTAATAATAAAGGAATTTAAATCCGTTAATTTGTTTTAAAAACAAAAAGAAAAAAAGGAAAAAAAAGGTTGTGTTAAATATTAGTAAAAACGGTAAATAAGGATAATAATATGTAAGGCAAAATCGGGTTAAATGCTTGTAAAATTAAAAGGTTGCGGCTTAAATGCTTATAATAGTAATAAACAAGTTTAATAAAAAATTTATTAAGCTATGCGTTTGTTAATTTGTAAAAATAAAAAGGAACGAATCGCGAGTATAACTTATAAAGCCCGGCTTAAAATATATAAAAAGCCGTTAATTGCTTTAATCGTTGTGATTTTAAACTGGCTTTTTATACTTACAACGCTTTAACTGCTTACTTGTTTGCCGATTTCCGCTTCCCCATTTTACTAATCGTTTAATTACCGTAATAGCGTCTTCCCGCTTTTGTAACTTTAATAAAAGAAAAACCGTCGCTAGCAGTTAAATTTGTGTAAAAATATAAGGTTTTAATTAAAGCGTGCTTACGCTAATTACAATAGGTAATAAGGTTACGTTTAGTTAATACAGGCCTTATTAAGCACTACAAGTAGTGCTGGCAAAGCTTTAAGCTTAGTAAGTGTATAGGTTTGTATTGCAAAAAGGGGGCGCTAACAATCGCCTTTTTTATATACCTTTCGACATCGATCCCGCGGGTTTTCCGCTTTAAAAGGATTTGGTACCGCAAGTGATTTTCCGAAAAATTATTTTATATAGAAAATTTAAAAATCAACCCACGGCTACCAAAGCTATTTTTATATTAGGATTTTAAATTTAACGTATGCAATTTTCACCTTTGCTTCGACGCGTGTAAAGTAGGTAAATTAGGTAGTTTTATAACGGTTAACCTAAGCGTTATAACATGCTATAAGCCGACTTTTTACACAAATTCACAAAAGTATAAAGTAGGTAATACAAGGTAAGTAATGCGGGGTAAGTAAGGTTTACGCATTTAACTTTAACTAAATACATTAGTTCTTTTTAACAGCTATTATATCGTATTTTTTCTTATTAAATAACGGGATATTTCCTTTTGCGCTTTTTTTTCTTATGTTTTAATATAGTATTAAAATTACTATACGGGTTTTTTAAGCTTTTTAATGCGTTAAACGGGCAAGTACTGCTTATTATTAATAGCGGTTTAAAGAAAAAGGAAAAGCGGGGGGGGGGGGTTATTAAAGCTTTTATCCTTTTAACCTTTTCGCGTACTTGCTCGTTTGCCGTAACGAGGGGTTTAACTAATAAAAAGCTCGTTTTAAAAACGAAGTGTGTTATAAGTAAAAAAAGCGGCCGTATATCGGTTCGGCTTTTAAATAATTATAAGTTTTTACAAAGTTTGCTAATTAACTAGCGTTTTAAAGTTCGGGTTAATAAGTTATTATCCGAGTTTAAATTATTTCTTTATTTTTTATTAAAGCTTATTTATTTTTTAGTTTTAAAAGGTTAACGGGTTTAAAAAATAAAACAAAGTAACGTTTTTTATTAATTTATTAACTGCGCTTTTTAATATAAACTTTTTCACTTAGTTTTAATATGCTTTTTTTGCTTTGTTTATAACGCGTTATACCATTTCACATTCCTAGTAAAAAGCCGGGTACAATTCGTTAAAGTTTATACATTTAGGTATAACTTTTTATTATTAATAGTAAACGTTATATTAATATTTTCTTTTTTAATGTTTCGGTTTTTCGCAATACGGGCACCGGTTCGGTTTAATGCAAAACTTTTAATAATATTTTTATTTAAAGTAATTATAACATTAATTAACTTTAACATTTAATGTAAAGTTTGCAATTATAAATTACTACTTTTATTACAAATCCTCGTTCGTATGTTTAATTCGCTACCGTTATTAATTTAATACAAGCTAATATTATAACGTATTTGTAAAAGATTTAAGTTAGTTACCCGTGTATAAATTTAACTTTTACGTTTTGGTTTTTAACGTTTAAACCTTTAATAAATGCGTTTAGGTTTTTTAAAAATGCTTTTTATTTAAAACCTCGAATTACCACGTCGTATATCCGTTTTCGAATCGTTATTTAATTGCCGAATACTTTTTTTACTTAATCGTTTTTTTATGTTTTTTTTATGTTTATTTAAAAGCATATTATTACGTTTTCGTTTCGAAATCGTTTTATTACCCGTATTATCGTACTTAGTTAATTATTTAACGCTTATAAAATGTTTATCGTTAATCGCTTTTTAATTGCTTTTAAAGGTTTTTTTACGTTTATAACAATTTTTCGCTCGATTTTTAACGGTATAAATCGGGGTAAAAGTTGCGTCGTATTTAAATATTTTTTACGTGGTTTAAATCGATTCGGTTCCGTTTGGTATCCAGGCCGGTAAGCCCGTAGCTAATACCGTGGTATAAGATTTTTTAATATTAGTTAATGCTTTTTTTTAGCTTTTTCGAGTATTTTTACTTTAAGCTTTTGCAGCGTATCGTTAATTACTAATCCTTTTACAGCAGTTTCGCGTTAGTAAACCGCTTCCGCGTTAATCCCTCGCTTTGTTAATTCCGACATTAATTGCAAGACTTTTAATAACTTTCCATTAATTATAAAAAGTTTTAGCATATTACTAAATTTTTTTTCGCTTTTATTTTAACAGCTGCGCGCCGGTTTCGTATCGGTGTCGTTACTTCCCCGCGTGTTTAAAAACGCGTTAAGGGGATCCACCGTCGTGGCGTGCCGACTGGCCGCGAGCTTAAAATCGATTACCATCGATTTTTAGCCCGCGCCGCTAACGCGCGCGCGATGCGGCATCGATCCAGGGTCGAGTCGGCAGCGAAGGGTTCGATTTTAACGTTAAAATTAAATTATTTAAAAGGGCTAACCGGCTACGCGTTTTTAAAGTCGTAGCGGCTTTTTTTAATTAAAAAAAAAACGCTTAAAGGTTAAAAACCGTTAAGCTTTTTAATATAAATGTGCAATAAGTTTAATAAACTTTTTTCAGCGTCGCCGAATGCTTTGTAACTGTTTAACAAGCATTTGTAACGCCGACGAAGGTGGTAATGCAAACCCCGGCCGGGGCACCCCTTTGCTCTTTTGCGATAAAACATTAAGCTACAAATAGCGGCGACTCGATAAAAGCCTTCTTCCGAAAAATCTACTCGAACTCGGAGCCTGGATCCTCTTGTCTTTACGCCAGGGGGTGTCTGCTCTTACCGCCGACCTACTTCCTAACCACGACAAACCTAATCCACCGGTGATGGTCCCCGTCAAAGTACAGGCTACCCAGGTCGTCCACCCTCCCCTCGATCGCCTCGACGTCCCAGCTCGTGCCCGTTTCGCGGCCGACCTCGTCCCACATATCCCGGAAGCTGTTCACGTCGTGCAGGAACGTGGTCCGCACGACGCCGCCCAGCGTCGCCATGGGGCCCTTCGCGACCTCGACCTTGCCGTCTCCCCCAGCGGCCGCCAGCGCCACGCCGCCCGACCTGCCGACGACCAAGACGCCCGGCCGGGGCCTGAGGAGGCGCACGATGTGGCGGCAGGCGCGCAGCTGCGCGGGCCGGTCGAAGCAGTGCAGGAACATGGACGCATGCACCACGTCCACCGACCCGTCCGGCAACCCGGCCTTGGCGAGCGCGCCGCCGCCGCCGCCGCCGCCTCGTCGTCCAGGAAGTCGGCGGCGATCAGCGCCTCGCCCAGGCGCAGCCGCTCGGCGTCCCGGAACAGCGCCTGCCCGCTCGCTAGCAGGCCCCGCAGAAGGTTCGTGCCCAGGACCGAGGCCGAGGGCGCGCCGTCGTGCACCAGCTTGCGCAGGTCCTGGCCCAGGCCGCAGCCGACCTCGAGGTAGCGCGTCCAGGCGCCCGACTTGAGCTTCTCGAGCACCAGCGGGTAGATGGGGAAGGTGCACAGGGCCAGCTCGGCGAAAACGAAGGAGCCGACGCAGGGGAAAGGGGACTGAAAACATGGCCGCCGAAAAAAATGGTTAGCAAGCGACACACACGACACCATACCGACATAAAAAGAGGGGGCCGTGGGACGAACCACTCTCCAGGCCTCGCTGCGGATCGTGGCCAGGTGCTGCTCCACGGCGGCTCCGTCGACGCCAGCGTAGCTAATGAGGAGCTCGCGCATGGCAGGCTGGATGGGCGGCACGACGTCCACGTACCAGGGGACGGACTTGTCAAAAAGTGCCTCCTCCATATTTTAGAGAGGTATGGAGAGGAGCCAAATTGTGGGGCGGGTGTGGGCTTTGAGGAAAGTAAGTGAAGGGGAGCGAGAAAGCGAGAGGAGCTTAAGGGACAAAACATCTAGCCGACGCTTTTAGGGGAAACATCCCCTTTTATGTACCGGAAACCAAAGCGAGTCAGGAGACTGCTGCCACATCACGCCAATGGATGGACAGCTGCCAAGCTGGTAAAATTAATCCTGTAAAGTTGCCTACTAAGCAGATAAATACCAAATCTTGCCGCCAAACGCCTCATCCCGGGATATGGCCATGCGCGGATCATTTATTATCATCCTCCTGACGACCGCTCTACCAAATAATACGCAATCTCTCCCCTCCTAGGCAGATTTGCCCGTCCCGCTCAAGTCACTCACTCGCGCTTCTCCTCCTTGGCAAACCGACACAGCCGGCTCCCGTTCGCGATGTCCCGACTCAGCGTTGCGATGCTCTTGCTGCCCATGATGTCCAGTACGGCAATGTCGTAGCCGCAGTCGGAACCGATATAGTTGCGGAACTCCATGGCTACCAGCGAGTCGACGCCGTACGCGTGGATTGGCTTGGCGGCGTCGATGTCGTCGCGCGGGATCGTCATGGTCCGCGCCAGCCGCCGCACAAGCGCCTCCTCCACCAACGCCGCCGCCGCCTCGGGCCCATCGGCAAACTTAAGGGCGTTCGCCACCGAAACGCCGCCGCCCTCGTCGCCGTCGCCGCTATTAACTCCTCCTCCTCCGGTGCCGCCTACGGACCGCAGCTGCGCAAAAAGGGGCGTCTTCATAAACGTGGGCTCGGGCAGGCCACGGGACCTAAAGGCGGCCGACGTCGCTAGCCCAACGGCGACCTGGGCGCCGCGGCCTGGGCCCGCGGCCCGCTGCGCGTCGAGGTGGAACTCGACAAAGCTCAGGAACTCGTCCTCGCGCACGCCGTCGTGGGCGAAAAAGAAGAGCGGGTTCGCGTTCAACGTCGCCGCGTTCTCGGCGATGTAGCCGACGCCCAGGATGTTGCCCAGGTCGAGCGTCGAGGCCGCGAGGCCGCGGGCGCGCCGGTGCGCGGCCAGCGCGTCCTGGAACGTATTGCCGGCCGCGTAGTTAGCCTGGCCCCTGTTGCCCACCAGGCCGCAAATGGACGACAGCATCACGAAGAAGTCGACGTCGGGGGGAGTGTGCCGGTGCAGGTTCCACGTGCCGCGGCGCTTGGGCGCCAGGGCCGCCTCCCAGGACCGCTGGTCCATAAACTCAAAGGCCGAGTCGACGAGCTGCATGGCGCCCTGGATCACGCCCCCTATGCGCGGGAACCCGTCGCGCGAAGCCGCGTCGAGGGCGGCGGCGAGCTCCGCCTCGTCGCCGACGTCGCACTTGGCCGCCCGTGCCCGCACGCCCATGCCCTCGAGCTCGGCCAGCAGCTCCCTCGCGGCGTCGCCGTCGCCGCCGGACCGCGACAGGAACAGTATGTTCTTGGCGCCCTGGCGCGGCTGCGCCATCCACCTGGCTATGGACCGCCCCAGCCCTCCGAGGCCGCCGGGCAGCACGTACGTGCGGTCTGGCCGGAGGCGCGTGGGGGCCGGCGGGCGAGGCACCACCTTGACGACGTCTCCGGCGTCGGCAGTCAGGACCACTTTGCCCTTGTGCTTGCCCTGCTGCAGCAGCCGGAAGGCCTCCTCGATCTGGGCAAAGGTGTAGGTCGTCTGGGGCAGCGCGGCGTGCACCTTGCCGGAAGCGAACATGCCGAGCACGGTCGCCAGGATGCGCGCCGTCGTGGCCGTGTCGAGCTTGGTTATGGTGTAGAGGTCGCAGGCGGCAAAGGTAACGCTGCGGCTGAAGGGGAACATGTCGAGCTTTCCGTTGGCGAAGATGTCGCGCTTGCCAATCTCGATGAAGCGTCCAAACGTGGCGATGCAGTTGAACGACACCCGGAGCGCCTCGCCGGCCAGCGAGTTCAGGATGACGTCCACGCCTCTGCCGTCAGTCATGCGCATCACGCCGGCCGCAAAAGACAGATCGCGACTGCTAAAAATGTGCGTCTCGGGGATGCCGTAGTGCTGCATAAGCAAGTCCTTCTTTTCGGCCGACGAGACGGTCGCAAAAACGGTGGCGCCCACGTTCTTGGCGATCTGGATCGCGGCCTGCCCGACACCTCCCGCGGCGGCGTGGATCAGCACCGTCTCGCCCTCACTTAGGCGCGCCACGTCGCACAAGCAGTAATAGGCCGTCGAGAAGATAACGGGGATTCCGGCGGCCTCGTCAAAGGTCATGGTGTCGGGGATCTTGGCGGCAATGTCGCGCGGGATGCGCGTGTGCGTTTGGAAGGTGCCATGCAGGGCCGAGAGCACGAGCATCCTGTCGCCGACCTGGACGTCGGTCACGCCCGCACCGACCTTGGTGACGACACCGGCGCCCTCGTGCCCAAAAGTGGCCGCGGCCACCTCTCCCATGGCCACCATGACGTCGCGGAAGTTGAGGCCCGTGGCCTTGATCTCAACCTCGATCTGGCCCGCGCGGGCAGCGGCTCCTGGTACGCGGGCAGTCGACAAAGTGCAGCCGGTCCAGCCGCCCCGGGGCAGAGGTGCTCAGCATCAGGCTGCGGGTGGGGTCAGTGCCCAGGGCCTGCGGCTGCGGCGCCAGGACCGTCGTGCGCTGGGCGATGAAGTCGTTGACAGGCCTGGCCGCCACGAGCCGGTTAGTTTGCAGCACGCCGCCCGACGACACGAGGTACTCTCGGCGTGCCGGTCCGCGGGCGGGCAGTGGCCGACAAAGTGGTGGCTGTACACGGTCTTGACGTGTTCCATAGACGGCGTGCAAAGCCCGAGTGTGACGAGGTCGGCACTGTCGAGGTCGCGCTCCAGCGCAGCGTGCGCACCAGGCCGGTTATCAGGGCCATGTCGGGATTTTCGTATGGGTCGCCGTTAGCCAGAGGAAGCCGCTGGCCGTGGTGATAAGCTGGCGCAGCGTCTCGAACTCATCGGGCGTCATGGCCGAGGCCAGGAGCGGGGAGAAGAGCTCGAGCGCCACGACAACGCACGTCCGTTTAAGCGTCTTCTGCCGGGCCACGTCGGCGAATGCCACGACCGAGACGTCCTGCACGGCGCCGTCGATGCCTCGCAGGGACTGTGCCAGTTGCTCGGCGAACTGGAGCTGCGCGGGCTCCGACGTGCGCGCCACGACAAAGACGCGGCTGATGTTATCCTCTCCCTCGTCGGCTGGTGGTTGGGGTGGCGCAGCCGTGGAGGCCGTGGCGATGATAAGACTTTGGGCGTGCAGGTCGGCCTCGGGCGTATCGCTCAGCGCCAGGACGTTGTCGCAAAAGCCGTTCTCCCGCAGGACCTTGACCCAGCCCTCGTTGTTTAACAGCGGGCCCCAGAGCCGGTAGTCCTCGGTGCTAAGCCACCAGCCGGGCAGTTGGCCAAAGCACAGCGGGCCGGCGACGAACTCGGGCTGCGTGATCTCCTGCAGCAGCAGCTTGCCGCCGGGGGATAGCAGGCGGCGCACGTTGGCCAGAGTCTTGGCCAGGTCGGCCGTGGCGTGTAGCACGTTGGCGGCGACGACAACGTCGTAAGCGCCATCGTCGAAGCCCTGGGCCTCGATGTCCTTCTCGACGTCGAGCACGCGGAACTCGAGCACGCCGCCGGCCTTCCATTTAGCGAACTTGTGCCCGGCCTTTTCGAAAAAGCCGGCGCTGATGTCGGTGTAGGTGTAGCGCAGCAGTCGGGCATCGCCATGCGCGCGGCCACCGTCCGGGCACAGCGCCTCGAGCACCGCCGTCGACGTGCCGCCCGTGCCGGCGCCGACCTCGAGAACGCGCAGGTCGGCGCCCCGCTTATGGCCCAGCAGCCGCAGGTATGCGCCCAGCTGCGCGTGCACCTGCTCTGTGCCCAGGATGACGCGGTAGTACTCCTCGAGCAGCGTCGTCGTCGAGCCCAAACATGAGGTGCAGGGCGTCGGCGCCCTCGAGCCCGCGCAGCCCGCGCACAATGTTGCGTCCCATGCGCGCCGTTAGTCGGCCCTCGGGCCCGCCGTCGGCCTCGAACGCGTCGAGGAACCGCTGCCGCTCGGCCGGCGACGCCTTGGTGGTCTTCCAGGACGCGTCCTGGTGGATGAGGCGGTCCTGGTGAAAAAGCTCGGCCTGGCGCCGCAGCCACGCCAGGTAGCGCTGCTGATGCGTCGGGAGCGCCCCTTTGTCGGTGAGCGGCTCACGCTCAAGGTCCTCCACGGCCTCGCTAATGTAGATGGCGGCAGCCAGCTGCAGGTTTTTAAGGCGCTCGAGGTTAGTCGCCTGTGACGTCAGAGTCTTAACCCTGACTACCTCAGACCGCAGTACCGCCTCGGTGTCACCCGTCTCCTCGAGCAGGTCGACGTCTGGCGCCCAGTCGAGATTGAAGCAGATCTCGCGGGCCTCGCCGCCGGCGCCGGCCTGGGTCTCCTGCAGCGGCACGGCCTCGAGCCCGCGCAGCACCAGGCGGACGTCGCGGTCGGCGGCCTCGCCGCTCCAAACGGTAATGTCGGCGCCGAAGCGCTTGTGACTGGCCAGCTGGGCGGCTGAGTGCACGAGCAGCCGGGCGCCTACGTCGGTCTCGATGTCGGCGCTGATCCACACGCTTTTGATGGCTACGGGCACCATGGGCTCCGTCAGCGGCCGGCCGCCTGACGTCGACGAGGCCTGGAAGGCAAAAAGAAACAGGTGGATGATGGAGTCGAAGACGGGTGGGTGCACAACATGGCTCGAGATTGCCCGCGCCGGCATGACGGCGGCGATGTCGGGCACCACGAGCGTGCCCACCGCCTGGCCGACGCGGCCTGTCACGCCCGGATCGGCCGTTTGCACGGCCGTGACGTTGCGAAACAGTGGGCCAAATACAAGCCCAATACGCTCGAGGTCGGCGTACTGGCGCGGGATTTCGGCGGGCTTGTGGTTGCAGAGTGCCGTCGACTCGGCCAGCAGGCGCTGGTAAAGCCGCGTGCGTTCGGCAGCCTCGCGGCCAGCGTCGATGGGCCCTGTGGCGATATGGGCCGACGAATTCAGCTCGGCGGCGATCTGGCCGCGGCAGTGCTCCAGCCAGCTGTCGTCGTGGGGGCTGAAGGATGTCACCCTCCACTCCCACCACGCGGCGCTGTCGGCCTGGGCCGACTCGGCCAGCCGGCGCATCGACAGCATTACCTCGATATCCTCGGTCTCGTGCAACTGCAGCGCGCGGGAAATAACAATATCGCGTAGGTTATAGCCGATGAGCACGCCGTCGTCGCGTGCCTCGTACAGCTGGCGGATGCCCTCGATGGCCATGATGAGGTACGACACGCCAGGAACAACGATGCTGCCCGTCACCACGTGGTCCTTGAGCCAGGGCAGCTCCGAGACGCGCAAAAAGTTACGCCAGTGGGGCTCCTCGGGGTTCCAGTCGGGCACCGTGGCGCCTAGCAGATCGTGCCGGGCGTGCCTGCGGAAGCGCCACGCCCTGCTGCGCCGCGACTCGGACCAGTACTCCTGCGCGGGGCCATGGTGGAAGGGGTACGGCGGCAAGTCGGTCAGCATCGTGGCGGGGCCGTACTCGTCCCCGTTGACGGCGGCCAGGTCGACTGGGTAGCCGGCGGCGGCGAGAATTGACACGGCGTCGAGGGCCGTGGCGGCGGCGTGCTTGGCGCGCGTTAGGACCGATAAGTAGCGAAGCGCCTTGAGGTTGGGGTCGCTGAGCAGCGTCTCGCGCACGGCGCCCTGCAGCGCGCCGTGGGGGCCTACCTCGACCAGGTGCGTCACAGGCAGCTCGGCGCCGCCGCCCACCTTGAGCTGGCGCTTCACGGTATTGGCTGTGCAAAGCTGGTGCACCGCCTGTTGGAACCGGACGGGCGAGACCAGGTTCTGGGTCCAGTACGTCGCCCGCGTCATCTCGGCCGCGTCGATGGCCTTGCCCGTGACCGACGAGAAGACCTGTACCTCCTCGCCGGATGACGCCTCGGCCGGCCGCGTCAGCGTCCCCATCAGTTTCGAATACTCGTCGGCCACGGGCTGCATATGGCTCGAGTGGTAGGCCCTGCCGACGCGCAGCTTGCGGGCGAACAGCTTGCGCGTTTCGGCTACAGCCCGCAGCATGTCGATCTTGGCCTCGTCGCCCGAGATGGTCAGGCTGCGGGGCGAGTTGTAGCAGGCGATAACCAGCTCGTCGCCAGCACCGAGCTTTCCGTTAACCTCCTTGAACAGGGGCGCCACTCTGTCGGCCGAGCAGCCGACGGCCAGCATTGCGCCCTTGGAGGGGGGCGGGCGACCGCTGACAACGCCGCGGCTGTAGGCCACGCGCCAGGCGCTTTCGCAGTCCAGCGCGCCAGCCGCGTACGCCGCCGCGATCTCACCGCTCGAGTGGCCAACGACGCGCCTCGGGGTGGCGCCCCAGCTCGCCAGCAGCTTCACCAGCGCCACCTGCAGCACCGTGCACAGCGTTTGAGACAGCAGCGGTTCGTCGACGCGACTCTTTTCGGCGTCGCGCTGCGTCAGCTCCTCCAGTACGCTAAAGTCACACCCAATCGTCTTCAAGTACGCGTCGGCCGCGGCCACGCTGTTCCGGAAAACGGCGTGCGGCAGTAGCTCTCGGCCCATGGCGAACCACTGCGCGCCCTGGCCCGTAAAGACGAAGCCCAGCGCCGGCTTGCTCGCCGCATTGGTGCGGACGGCGCGCAACTTTGTCGACGGGTCCCTAAGCGTAGCCAAAAGGGAGGCGTGGGAGTCGGCGGCGACGGCGACGAGCCAGGCGAGCCGCGAGCGACGCTGCGAGAGGGTGTAGGCCAGGTTGGAGAGGTAGGTGTCGTCTTTGGGGCATGCCTCGGCCTCAAGGTGGTCAGCGTAGGCGGAGAGCACCCGCTCGATGCCGGCCTCGTCGTGTGCCGAGAACAGGAAGACTTTGTGGGTGCTGGGAAGGTAGGCGTGGGTGTTGCTGATGGCGCCGCTGCTGGTGCTTTTGAGATGGCCTTAGTGGCGTGGCGGCCTTCCAAGCTCCTCTGTTCGAGATAACTCGCGGCGTCGTCCAGCACGGCGTGCGCATTAGTTCCCCGAAGCCGAAGCTGTTGATGCTGGCTCTCCTGAGCCCGTCAGCACCAAAGAAGGGTGTCGGCTCCAGCGGCAGCTTGATGCCCCATTTGTCGACTGGGATCCGGGGATTGCATTTTTCAAAGTTGATGTTGGGCGGTATAACGCCCTTCTCCAGCGTCAGCACCGTTTTAATAATAGCTGCGACACCCGACGCGCCCTCCAGATGGCCGTGGTTCGTCTTGGCTGCCCCGACCCAAAGTGGCGGTCTGCTTGCGGCACCGGGTCCGACGCGCTTAAAGGTGGCGGCAATAGCGCCGGCTTCGAGAGGGTCCCCGGCCGGCGTGCCAGTAGCGTGGGCCTCGACGAAGCCCGTCTGGTCGAGGTCGAGGTTGTAGGTGGCGTAGACGTCGCGAATCAGGGCCGCTTGGGCGGCTTTGTTGGGCAGCGTCATGCCGCCTGTGCCCTGGCCGTCCTGGTTGATACCTGAGCCACGCACGACGGCGCGGATGGTATCGCCGTCGCGCAGGGCGGCGGCGACGGGCTTGAGTATAACAGTTCCGACGCCCTCACCGCGCGAGTAGCCGTTGGCGCGCGAATCAAAAGAGAAACACCGGCCGTCAGGCGACAGGAAGCCCAAATTGGACATGCGGTACATGGTTTCGGGCGACTCGATGACGTTGACGCCTGTCACGATGCTCATGGTGCTGGCGCCGGCGCGCAGGTCCTGGCAGGCCAGCGCAAAGGCCACCAAACTCGACGAGCAGGCCGTGTCGAGCGTCAGGCTCGTGCCCCGCAGGTCGTAAAAGTAGCTAACCCGGTTCGAAATAATAGAGTTGCTCGTGCCCGTCGGCTTGAACTTGAGCACCACGTCCGGGTCCTCGTTCATGACGGCCCGCGAGTCGTCGGTAAAGGCACCCGCGAAGACGCTCGTCCAGCTGCCGCGCACGTCCTCCAGCCGCAGGCCCGCGTTTTCGAGCGCCTCGTATACATTTTCCACTGCGAACGGCGTCCAGCCTGTGTTAGCAAGTTTCTGCGCTTTTTTGCTTCCGTTTTGGAGCCCGGACGGTGGTGCTGGCACATACTCACGATCCGCTGCTGCAAGTCCATCGACATGGCCTCTGTGCGGGTAATATTAAAAAATGGCGCGTCGAACTCCTTTCCATTCTGCGCGCCATCCTGCAAAAAGTGGCCGCCCTTAATCCAAGTGCTCCCGCCGTGCTCGCTGCTTGGGTGGTAATGCGCTTCAGCGTTCCACTTGGACGCTGGCACGGGTGACCAGGCCGACCGGCCCTGCACGAGCAAGTCCCACAGTCTGGACGGCGTCGTGGCGTCGCCGGGGAAGCGGCAGCCCAGGCCGATGATGGCGATGTCTTCGGGCTGCTGCACCGCCGCGTCGGCCTCGAGGAAAGGGGACATTGTTGAAGAGCCTCCCGCGCGCGTGGGAGGGGGCGCAGGATGAGGACCGCGAGGGAGTTGAGTGGTATGGTAAAAGAAACAAGGGAAGCCCGAAAACTGGCCCTTCGAGGTTTATATCGGAGGGGCGAACGCGTGTCGAGAAGAGGAGGTCACTTGCCTGCCGCGAGCTGAGCCCAATCAAGTCACGTATGGGGTCCTCCTTGGTGGACTTTTGGAAACCTTTGGCGAGTGTTACTGGTGCAATATAAATTCTGGTGTGAGACCCTTGGTCGTGACTGGTCCCCCATCACATAAATAGTACCATCTGAGTAACTTGCCTCTAAATGGGATTCTCTTACCGCCACGTGCCTTGGGGGAATGGGGCTTGCTGGGCAGGGCTACCCCGTGGACCTTTTTTAAATGCAGTGCTGTCAGATTTGGACAAAAGGCAGCTCCTTGGTGCAGGCATGGAGATGCTTAACCACTAACGGCTTCGTGGCATACCGTGTAAACACACTTGTGTCACTTGCGTGGCCCCTCTATGCTGCCAACGTACCCCGACCCGGACCACCGGCTCCAGCCACAAACGAGCGGCCTCCTCCCAGAGCCACCCCTATACCGCGTGGGCAGGCGCGTCACCGATGCCGGCCAAACGAGACGAGGATGGTCGAGGAATGGCCGAGCGCCCGATCGGCACTCGCAGCAGTCCATAGAGTAAGGTTTGGAATTGGTCAATGCCTTCCATCGCGAGCTTGCCCCTCTTCCAAGGCGGTGTGGAAAAATGGCGGGATACACTTCGTTCCGTTTCAGGGGGAGGATGGATGGATGCTGGTCCTCGCTTGGCATCGGGGCGGGTCGAAACAGTTAAGCTTCTGGCAGGTTTACCGAGGGCAGGGGTTTCGTACTGTGCAAGCATTCAACACCCGACGGCGATTTCCGACACAGGGCTAGCCTGGTCAGGCCGGATATGTGGGTGGTGCACGGGCACTCCGCACCGGAACCGGCGGGGCAAAAAAGGCCTCAACCATCACCGCCCCACAAGCTACGGTCGCAACTGACAATGGCATGTTGATCTGGAGAGCGGCACGTGGGCGATCCCGGGACTAGAACCCAGCTTGCCCACTTTGTGCACGGCCTAAAATCTACGATCGACCCACGGCAACCCCAGCCACCTTTTCGCCCGGAACAAAATTCTCCAGACCCTTAAAAAAAAAACAAGGCTGCTTTACTACAGTGGGAAGACAAAAGTATCGCTTCGGTTTTTTTTGGCCCCGCAACCCCGCGACGCGTTCTTATTAATCCTACCAGCACAACGGCGAATGTGTGGTATATAAAATATTGGAAAAAATATACATGCAATCCACTGCTTCTGTTTATCTATTTACCAAAGTTTTGTATTAGTTGAAGCGAATTTGATTGTGCGGTGATACGTTGAAATGGGTGGCTGATTTCGAGGGTGAAGTAGAAAATTGTAAACGAAGCGGTACTTTTGTCCGTCGGTTGTACCACCTACCACAACCAGTAAGGGCTCATTCTCCATCTCCACGATCTTTTCTAATGTGCTGTCTTCCAAGGCCCCACTATAATATTCGTGTTGAGATTGAGAGGGAAGCGAGAGTGCCGTGACTCGCTCGCCTCCCGGTTTCTAACTTGCGAGACTTTTTATGGTGATGCGGAGCGGTGGGCGAATGGGGGAAATGCTCCTGGTTACGGCGAGGGTGCAGGGGCACGCACGCATGCGACGGGACGGCTGCCGTTACCTGTCGACGCTGAGTGCCTTTTTATTGTATGTTTTGCGTGGACGGAAGAAGCGCCTCGCAGTGCTTGTCCCGGAGCGTATCCATCCTGCAGAAACACCTCGAGCCTGGGGTAGTACGCGTGGGTTATAGGCGGACACACCACGAAAAAAGAGCAAGATGAAGGTTCTTTGCTTACATGGACGGGGCTCCAATACAGAGGTACGTAAACTCGTCGCTGCTGCTTGCGAGGGGCCCTGTCCGCGGATCTTGACGGCGCGATTTTACGTGTAGATATTTCGCATGCAAACGGCCGCCATCCGCAGCTTTCTGGAGCCCGAGTACGAATTCGAGTTTGTCGAGGGGCGCTGGCCGCACCTCGAGGGCAACTGGTCCGTTCACACGACGGACTTTTCCAAATCCAAAGTACGTGTTTGCACCCAACCTTTATTGATCCGGATGCTCACCCGACTCGCCAGCTCTACGGCTATTACAATGGCCTAGACCTCGACGACATCCTGGCCACCGAGGATGAGCTCCGGCAGATCATAAAGGACCATGGGCCGTTTGAGGGCATCCTGGGCTACTCGTGCGTATCGCCCATCCATCTCTCCTGTAGCCCCGGCAGCCTGCCTTGCTCACGCGCCGGCGCCGCCATCGCCTCCGCATAGACAAGGGGCCACGCTCGCGGCGCAGCTCGTGATCCGGTACATGGTCGAGAACCCGTTCGCGACGATCCAGGAGCTGCCGCTGAAGTTCGCAGTCTTCATCAACGGCGCCACGCCGCCGTGCGTGCTGCCGCTCGCTGGCGAGGAGCTCTTCGACTGTCCGCTCGACGAGTTCGCCGAGGCCACCCACCTCTTCAAGGTCTTCAAGCCGAACGAGGTCGACAACGTCACCAGGCTGCGGCCCGCCAGGCTGGCCAACGGCCGCAAGGTGGTGACGGACGGCGCCAACTACATGACGCGCTACGACCCGGCCTGGGACGGCAAGGTCATTTCCATCCCGACGCTGCACATCCGCGGCAGAGGGGACCATAGCGACTACGGCGAGGGCCTGCTGGACCTGTGCGAGCCGGACTTGACCGAGGACCGCCTGCACATTTACGGCCACGACTTTCCGCGGGGGAGGGACATGAGCATGACCATCGCCCAGCTAATACGCAAAACGGCTGCTAAAGCACTTTGAACTTTTTATTTTTAGTTTTTTTTTATCGCCAAGTAACCACTCAATGGAAACGTTTGCCACTGCCGTACCAAGACTATGCCAAGATGGCCATGCGAAGTTGCCGGAGCCAAGGGCCCAAGGCTCGGCACGGGGGTTTCCGTGGAGTGGATACCTTACATCTAGGCTGTACTCTCTGCGCAGAGGGACCGCGACACACATATGCACATGTATACATATATATTGCTGTTCCACGCCCCAGGCACGGCCGACGAGACCGGGCACTCGGACCTCGGCAAATTTCATCCTTCACCCAACTCTATGCAATCGAAACCTGCCACCTAATTCAGCGCCATGGACTTGGCACCCCCCACTAACGAAACGAGCGCCCAGGAAGCGGTGGTGCAGGTGGGCTTCTTCCGGCTCGGCATGGCGGCAGCCGAGCCGGCCTGCGGGAGCCCCATCATATTGGCCGTGCTGGTTGGTGTGCTGCTCCTCTCGTATCGGATGCTGCGGTTCGGCTCGTCGTCGTCAGACATGGATCAGCTGCCCATCCTTAACGCCCGCCCCGGCGAGTTGTTCCCCCACCTCCGGGCCGCGTGGCGCAACACTATGGACTTGAAGGCTGCGCTGGCCCTGCACTGGGCGCAATGCCCAGATGCCACGGTGCGTGTGCCCTTTGTCATGGGCCACCCGGGCGGGAGCATGGTCCTGCTGCCGGCGCGCGAGGCCAAGTGGCTGATCGACCAGCCCGAAAGCGTGCTCAGCATGCACAAGCAGACGGACCAGCACTTTCAGGTCGCGCACGGCACCGTTTATCCGCTGCCGGACCAGTCGCACGTTAAGCTCGTGGCGATGCGGCTAACGCGCCAAGTCGGGAACCTGGTGCCCGCGTTGGTCGACGAGCTGGCGCACGCGCTGGCCGAGCATTGGGGAGGTGGTGACGACGATGATAACCGCGGCTGGCGCGAGGTGTGCGTCTACGAAACGCTGCGCCTGGTCGTTGGCCGCGTCACTAACCGCGTCTTTGTAGGCGCGCCGCTGTGCCGTGCGCCCGCGCTCCTCCACGCGGGGGTCGCCTACGCCCAGGCCATCCCCACGGCCGCGCAGGTGCTGAGCCTACTGCCGCGCATGCTGCGGCCGCTCGTCGCGCCCCTGGTGACGCTGCCGAACCGTCGGCACGAGCGCGCCTGGTTCCGGCTCACGGTGCCCGAGGTCGAGCGGCGGCTGCAAGCGTTAAGCGACGACAATGATAATACCAATAACAACGAACACAACGCTAATGGCGAGACTACCGCCGCGACGACGACGGGTGACTTTCTCGACTGGGCCATCGCGGACGCGCTCGCCTCGGCCGACCCCGTCCGGCGCCAGCCGAAAACGCTCGCCGCGCGCGTGCTCCTCGTCAACGCGGCCGCCGTGCACACCTCGGCCTTTGCCATCACGCACGTCCTGCTCGACCTGGCCGGCGCGGGACGGGCCCGGGGCGCGGCCTGCGTCGATGCTCTACGGCGCGAGGCGGCGACGGCGCTGGCGGCGCACGCCGGCGTCTGGAGCAAGCGCGCCCTGGCCGACATGCCGCGCCTCGACAGCACGTTCCGCGAGAGCCAGCGCCTCAACACGGTCCTGGCCGTCGGGCCCCTGCGCATCGTCAACGGGCCCTCGGGCGTCGTCACCCCCTCGGGCGTCCGTCTCCCCCCCGGGTGTCAGGTCGGCGTCGCCGCCTACGCCATGCACACGGACCCGGACGTCTGGGGGCCCGACGCTGACGAGTTTCGGCCTTTTCGTTTTGTTGCTGACGACGACAAGGACAATGCTGCTGTGGGGCGAGCACGCTCGGCCGAGGCCTGGGCCACGACCAGCGCGCGCTATCTCTCGTTCGGGGCCGGGCGCAACAGCTGCCCGGGCCGATTTTTTGCCGCGGCCGAGCTCAAGCTGCTCCTGGCCCACGTCCTGCTGCACTACGATCTCGAGTTTCGGGAGCAGAGGCCGCCGAACCAATGGTTTGGGTCGAATCACCTGCCGCCGACCAAGGCGACCGTTAGGATTAGGAGGAGGGAGAAACCCTTATCACTTTGATAAGCGGCAGCCGCGTGTTTATGTAACTACCTATTCTTACCGTTTAACCGTGGAGCAAACAACCAAAGGCCTAAAACTGCCACCCAAAAACCAGCTAGCAGTAGTGATCTTTCGCCGTGGAAACCCAATTCGACATGCTGTCGACAACTCGTCTTGCGCGAAGACCCGGGTATCCCATGAAAGTAACCCAAACGCTGAACCATTTGGGTTTAGGGGCTTTTCGGAGTTGCATACCGGCCAGGCCTAGCAGTCGAGTCATACGCCTCCACCCCTAGCCTCCACCGAGTAACATCCCGACGGGGCAAATAGCGAGGCAAGTTTTTCCGTACAGGCCTTAGCCCCGTATCGCGGCCATCACTCGGCCGTATTCACCCTAAAAGGGTTCGCCGCGAGTCATCCATCCCATCCAGGCCCGTGGGGTCCTCGCAGCGGGGGACATACATACTGTACATAGGGTGACATTTTGGACGGGACCCCTACGCTGGGCAAGCTACTGTATGTACACACCTATTGGCTAGCCCGTGAACCCTTTTAACCCAACCAATCGTCGGGGCCACGCCCGCTCACGCGACGGCTATTCCAGACAGCCCCGCCGCTTTCACCACGGCACGGCGACGACGGTGACGGGCTGGTCGATGGAGCAGGCCAGCGCGAGTGCCTCCCTCCACTCGCTGCGGTCCAGCGTCTCGAACCGGCGGAAGCACTGCAGTAGGCGCACGAGCGTGTAGCCGGCCTCGGCTAGGGCCAACTGCTGGCCGATGCAAATTCGGGGCCCGCCGTTAAAGGGCAGATACTCCCACCCGGGCGGCGGTGCTCCCAGCGCTCGGGCCTAAACTCGTGCGCGTCGGTGCCCCAGAGGTCCTCGCGCCGGTGGAGGATGTAGGTCGAGAAGCCAACGTTTTGGCCCTTCTTCACGTGGATGGGCGACCGCCCCTCCGGCCCGCCGCCGAGGGGTAGCGTCACGTCACAGTTGGCCTGGCGCCCGTTGAGGGGCACGATGGGCCACAAACGGAGGGCTGAAAAAGGGAGAAAGAGAGAGAGTGTGTGTTGTCAGCTTTGGGACGGAACACAGTTCTACTGCTGGGGGACACAGCCGGGAAGACTTACTCTCGTTTATAATCCACTTGAGATACTTCATGTTTTTGAGCATTTCAAACGTCGGCCGGATCCCGTCGAGCTCGCGCACCTCGTCTGGAGGCGGCGCAGGACGCGCTGGTCCTTGGCCATGGCGAAGAGGGCGGCGGCCAGCAGGGTCGAGGTCGAATCGCGGGCGGGGATGAGCACGTTAAGCAGGTGGTCCCGCACAGCGACGGGGTCGTCGACCAGCAGGGCCAGCTCCTGGAGGAAGATGTAGCGGCGGCGGCCGCCCTCTTCTTTTTCTTCCGTCTTTTGCTGCTGCTGCTGTTTTTGACGCTGGATGTGCTTCTCCCGGCACCCGCATCGCCTTTTGCACGTAGCCGTCGACAAAGCGCTGCGTCGTCTCGCACGCCTCGAGGAACTCGCGGCTGATGTTCCAGTCGGCCAGTCGGCCCAGCCGGCACCGCCTGGCCAGCTCCGTCTGCGACCGCTTAAAGGCGGCGGCGAACTGGGCCGAGGCCACCTCGCTGTCCTTGTTGGTTAGGGTGTTAAGGGACTCGCCAAAGAGCATCTCGCTGGCCGAGTCGAGCGTCTGCCGTTTGGTTCGGGTTAGCCAAATGGGATCCCAGTGCTCCCCCTCCCGGTACAATTTCCCCGGCACTACAAACTGCTCACCATGCGCTGGAAAAGCTCCTTCATGTGGACGGGCGTCTTGCCGTCCTTGGGAATCAAGGCCAGCATGTTTTGGAAATGGACCTCGAACGACTCGAGGTCGGCCACCTGATTACAGACGAAGTTGGGCCGGACCCTGGTGCTGTCGTATTAAACCTCAACGACATTCAAACGTGCTGCTGCTAACACGGGCTGTTTACTTACAGAGAGCGAGCCTGCTCCCACTTTTCACCATCGCTCGTGAAGATGCCGTGGCCCACCAGCGGTTTAAAGTTGTTGTATCCTGCGCACGCCAATACCCTCATCGGCTAGTCAGAGGCTCTGTCATGGTCTCTCGCTCTCTTTTTGTTTGGCGAAAAAAAACTCACGATCAATGCCCACACCAAAGCTTGAGAACTGCGTGGCCAGCATGACCTGAATGTTGCGCGGCTCGGCGGTCCAGTAAAAGTCGTCGAGCAGGACGCGGCTGCGGAACGTATTCGCCCCGTTGTCGCGGAACCGCTCGCGCATGTACTCGAGCAGCGTGTGCGCCGACAGGCGGCGCTCGAGCTCGAATAGGAGGCCGATCCCCAGGGGATCGTGCCAGGTGATAAGCCGGTCCATGGGCGCGGGCCGGCAGCCGTGGGCACGCGCAAAGGACCGGTCGCGCCGCCAGGCCGCGAGTCGCCGGGCTAGTAGCGCCAGCGCAAAGAGGAACGCGGCGGCTAGGATGTAAATGTTGGCCATTGCGCGCGAGCGGCCGAACGGATAGGGGACAAGATTTTTTTATTTTTATTTTTTTTTAAAAAAAAAAGAAAAAAGAAAGTAAAGCAGAGAGGGTAATGTGTGAGGAGAGGACGGACGCCTGGTCGTCGGTCGTGCTGTTGGCCGAGGGCGGAGCGGAGAAGTTGACGTTAAGATGGCGGTTCCCGGCGCTTTACGGCGGCTGACTCTCGCTCGACTCGATGACGACGGTGCTGTCGCTCCATCACCCGATGTTGTCTGTTGGCCATTTCCTGTCTCTGCTAGGGCTTGATCGGCTGATCCGGCCGGTACCGCACCGGCCGGTACAGGTGCAAAAAGACAAGGGGTTTTAATCTCATCTCGACCGCAAAAGGCTTGTTTACGCTCAATACATTGCTTGGTGGGGGCCCCAGCCCGATACCTAACAGTGGGTGTTTTCTTTCGTGCGATACCCCAACAGGCTGCCGCCGGGCAACTCGTGCAACCCTCGGCCCCGCCCTTCGCTGTGCACCATCTCACGCGAGTCGTGCCAGTGGGCATTGTCACCGTCGTTTCGGACATGGTTTAACCGCGCGTAATTCTTTCGAACCCCATCCCGCTTCCACTAGCCAACTCACCTGCCTCTGCAAAACCTCTCCACAGCAAGGGGTTACGCTTTGTGAGGGCGGTGTGGGGGTGAGGTTCTGGACAAGAGTTAAGCGCCTGCGTCGGTTAATCCACCCTCCTACAGGTTATGCCTGCTGCTGCCGCTTTTCGCTGTCGGCGCTACCGCTGCTGCTTGCCGCTACCAACGAAAACTCAGCTACCGTGGCCCCGAGCCCGTCGCCCGCCCAGCACCCCTCCACTACCAGGTGCGCATAATCCCCGCTCCAAACGTCGTTCCCTAGCGCGATCGCCGTGGTGTTGCCCGCGTACGGCACGACGGGCGACACCGGGTCCCAGGGCCGCGAGATGGTGACGACGGCCTGCGCGGCAGCCTTTCGCGCCGCCTCGGCATCGTTATCCGGGGTTGTCGTCGTCGTCGTCGTCGTTAAAACGCTGCTGCTGCTGCTGTTGGATAGCAGGACCTTAACGCTCCTGGGCGGCCGCATGCCGAAGTCCAAGTGCACGGCCTCGAGCCGCGTCGGCGACAGCGACGACGTGTCCACCGTCAGCGTCGCCGGCGCGTCGTCCGTCGCCGGCTGCCAGGCCGTGCCTGAGTACCCGTCCGTTGCCGCATAGGGGTACTGCCCCGGCCGTATGGGCTCTTGCGACGTGGCGCCGCGGCACTGCAGGACGTTCCCCGCCACATCGAGGTTATCGTCGTCGTAGACCCGGTTCCCGACGACGACGGTTTGGTTGATAGCCAGGCGGACGGTATGGCCGTCTGGATCCTGCACGCTGCGGCCGACGGTGATGGGCATGTCAACGGCCGCTTTGCCGTATTGATCCGGGACCAGGCCGTCAAAGAGCGAGGCGTCGAGGCGCTTGATCGAGGTGTGCGTCCGATTCATTCGAAACTCGACGGCGGCACCGTTGTAAAACTGCACGGGCGGCTTAAAGTGCTCGAGCTGCGGCGGCAGGGACGGCATCACGACCAGGTTAGAATCGGTAACCTTGAGCCCCAGGAAGCCCGCCGTCAGGGTTTGCAGCAGCCCGCCGTGGCCCGTTAGGAACGGAAAGGCCGGGTGCATGGGATTGCCCGTGAGCGGGTCCGCGGCCGTCGAGTGGTCGTCCAGCTGCTCCGAGTACTGGTACCACGGCATGCGCAGGTAGGGGTCGAAGGACTTGACCAAAAAAGTCCAAAAGGCGCAACCCGACCGGGCAAGCGTGTTAGCCGCCACGGCGTACATGCCCCACGTCATGGCCGGGCCCGTGGGGTCCTGGCGCACCGCGTAGTAGTCCATGGCGGCGCGGCGCTTGGCCATATCCCCAAACCCGCCCAGCCGGTAGTCGAAAGGGAAATGCGCCAGGATCACGTCGGCCTGTTTGGACACGATGTCGTTGGGCATGCCGCGGAACTCGAGCACGATGCTCCCGTTTGGAGAGGTCGGCATCGCCATGTTCTCCGTCTGCTCGACCCACAGATCCTCGAGCGCCTGGCCCCGCTGCCGCCGCAGGTTGGCCGCGTTCTCGAGCACCACGCTCGTGGCCGCCGAGGTGAAAGAGCCGTCCGACACAAACATGTAGTACTCGTCGGCGTCGGTCATGACGTCGATGCCCCAGGTGCGCGCCGCCGTGTCGTTGCGGGGGCTCAGCACGCCGCTCAGCCCCATCGCCACGCCGTCCACCACGTCCGCGGCGCCGTTCCTGTCGAACCACCCGGCGTCGCCGCTCGTGTTCCTCGCCATGATCATGCTCAGCGCGATGTCGGCGTTGAGGTGGTACTGGTACATGACGCAGGGGGCCGACGTGTTGTAGCACTGCCCGTAGCGCCCGCTGGTCCAGGGATACAGCGCGCTGCCCGGCTTCAGGCCGTGCCTGGCCGTGTTTTCGCGCGCCTGGGCGGCCCGGTTAATGCGGTAAAGCGCAAACTGCCGGGCCAGGCGCGGGTGCGTCCCCTGCACGGCCGGCGCCATGAACATGTCGGCGTCCCAAAACACCTTGCCGCCGTAGGCCTGGGACGCGAGCCCGCCCACGGCAAGTGAGCCGCACGCCCTGCAACTGCCCGGGTCCGAGTCGACGTCTGGATCGAAGGGCAGCAGGTTGGTGTAAAGGTAGTAGGCCGACGAGATGGCCGTGATCTGGAGCGCCCGAACTGTGCCGTCCTGGGGAAAAGCACCCGTTACCGGGTCTCGAAAGTCGGCAACTAAGGGGTTGGCCATGAGCCGTGACACTTCTTGGCTGTGCGCCTTGCGGGCGGCGTCATAGCCCTGGCTTTTGGCCTGTTTGACGGCCGCCGAGGCGGCGCCGAAGGCGCCGTTTCCAAAGTGGTCCGTCGAAGCCACACCGACGTACTTATAGATCGTGGCCGAGCGGGAGCCTGTGCGCAGCCGGTATTCATTGCTGCTTGCTCCAGGCCCTTGATTCTTAGTTATATTCCTGGCCATGGAGGTCGACTGGTCGCCGCCCGTGGAGAGTGAGGGGTTGCTGCTGCTGCCGCCGCTGCTGCCAAGGCAGCTTGTTGACGCATTGCGGCCCAGCAGGTCACCGTCCAAAACCGAGACGATGTACGCGGCAGTGGTCTCAACGCCAACGGGCGAAACGGCCCAGACCGTCTCCAACCTATCACCTGAAGCCTCCCCCTTGTTTTGCGGCACGGTCGTCGTGCGAAGGGCACTCTGCTGGTCCAGCTTGTCAACAATGACCACCTGGTTAAGCGCTGAGCTGCTGGATATCGACAGCTTTACCGCTGCCATCTGTCGCTCGGCAAGCGATAAGAACGATTCGTACTTGACCGAGATGGCCATGCCCTTGTCGCTGCAGCTGGGGGGACGCCACGTATAAGACCACGTTGCTATGCCTTCCGAGCTACGTCACAACACAGAGTCAGCCTGCGGACCATCAGCTTCATGCTCGTCAAGTGTGTAATGTGTGATAATTACTCACAACGAGAGCGAGGAAGTAAAATCACTAATCTGCGCCACGTCGATAGATCCGTCGAGCAGATCGCCACAGGCCTGGATGAGTAGGTCGGTAAAATGGGGCAATCCCGAGATGAAGCTCTCGCCCCTGGGCTCCAGCTCGTCCGTGCTGGGCTCGCTGCCCCAAAACCCCGTGACCGTGGCGAACGTCCTCCGCGGAGCACTGTAAGACGGCCAGCCCTCCGAGTCGTTAAAGCGGCTCAGCTCGAAGAAAGGCCCCAGGGAGCCCTGGGCAAGTCCTATGTAACTGAGATTTCCACAGGCCGCCGCGTGTTAATTAATTGGGACGTATGCCGGCGGGGAATGTTAACGGGAATAACGACAGCGACGCACCCATTCGTTTGTGCCTGCCAGGCTGTAAAGGTCCCCGGTAGGGGTTCGTCGACGTTAGCGTCCATGTTTTATCGTCCCATGATACCCAGTCCGGAGCAGCGCCGGAGGTGGCTGGTGCGGCAAAGGTGATGAGGGGTAACAATAGAAATGCCAGCCGGCGCCTCATTATGGAGCGAGGTGTGTGTGGCAGGGATGGCCCTTTCCAACGACGCTGCGAAAAGGTTTAGTAGTTTAAAAAAGAGGGAAAATAGCGGGAAAGAATGCGGTTTGGGTGGTGGTGCAGGTTTAAATCCCCATTTTCATTTACTAAACTCTTCCCCCCTATTAACTCGCTCGCTTAGTGCCCCACCGTTCCCATAACCCTGGTACTTCGAGCCCCGATTTCGCTGGATAGATAAGTTAAAACCCTTGTTTTCCGCCCCCCCCACTTTCCGCCACCCCGATCCCAACTTCCCGATTTTTAACGCGTTAACTTTAACGCGTCGCCATTTAACGCACAATTGCTCGTTCGGCCTCTTTTTTGGTGCATTTTAATGCTAAACCTTTTATAAAGCAATATACGGAAACAAAAATCGCGTGCGCCCTCGAGGGCGTGCGCGCCGGCGCCTCGATTAAGTCGGCTTTAAAAACATAAGGTATCCCGAGGTTTACCCTTCGTAACCGCTTTTAAAGCGCTTTGCCCTTCGCTTGGGCTTAAAAGCACCGTTAACGCGTTAACCCGGCACAAAGGCTTTTTTTAGCTAATTAGGTTTTTATTTAAATCGTTTTAAAGTACCTTTTAACGCATGCGGAGTTGCGTTATATCGCCGGCCGGATTTTCGAATAAAACGGCGACTTTTAAGCCTTTGGGAAACGTTGGATGGCTCGTTTTTTAGCTTAATACCCGATTTTTAAAACCCAAAAGCCACGTCGGATAAAAAACGCACGTGTTAACGGCGCTTTAACGGAAATGATTAAAACGTGGTAGCCTCGTTTAAAAGTGCCTGCCGTTAAAGCTATTAAGCCGGAAAACAAATACAATTTCGACAAGTGCGGGCTTATAAAAAGCTTCGAATTTAACGGCTTTATATTAAGTATTAAAAGGTGCGACCTTTTGCAAAAAAAAGCCTTTGGAAACCGTGGTTAAACGATTATTATTAAATGTATTTCGGCCACCGGAAAAGCGCTCCACCTTTTCGTTATTTTTAAAAAATCATCGGTATAAAAGCAGTGGTTTCCACTGGAAAATTAAAAAAGGTTTAAGCTTTAAAAGCTTTATGCAATACAAAAAGGGTGGATAAACGATGCAATAAGGGTTAAGTGGCTTAAAGATGTTTTCTTTTTAAATACGGCTTTAGTTACTTTTGGAAATCGCCGGCGTTTAGTTTTAAATAGCCACGAATCGCACGTAATAAAAGCTTTTACATATTTTTATACATAAAATAACATTTAGCTTTTTTATTTACCTTTTTATAACTTTTACGTTTTTTAGCCTTTCGATTTAACGGTTTTTAACACGGTTAAAAAAACCTATCGTCGGTATAACGGCTTTTTTGCAGCCTTTTACACGTTAATTGTTATCGGAAAACGTTACTTTTTTAACTGCTATTACAAAGCAAAAAGGAAGCTTTTATACCTTGTATTATTAAAACGGGTTAAGCTGCTACCGGCTTATAGCTTTTAAAAATTAATAAGCTTTTTATAAGCTTTTTTCTTTTTAAAAATAGTAACGTTAAAACGTTTTAAGCTGTAAAAGCCGTTTTAAAAACCGAAAAGGTTGCTTAAAGTACTTATTTTAAGTACTTTATACCATTAAATATAGTGTTGCAAACCTTTAAAACGACGATTTAAATGCGTATTTAAATGGCTACATTTGCCCACAACTTCCGGCTCGGCCGGACGGCCCGTTTATTATTCCAAAGGTTTACTAAAGCTTATAACGAAAAGGATATCGCTTTAATTACTTTTAAACAAAAAAGCATGCGTTTATAGGCAAAATTAAAAGTTGCACGGTCGTTACGGCGGAAAAAGGTGCTTTTGGACCTAAACGAAGCCTTTGTGCGGGTTAGCGATATTAAGCGTGCATAATAAAAAAATGGCGATTTGCTAATAAATTTAAAAAAATTTCTTGCATTTAACAATTCGAACTATATATTTAATTATATTGTAATTAGCTAGGAAAAATCACAATTGCGAAATGAAATAAACGTGTTAAATGTAAAGCGTTACAAATCGGGGTAGCGGAAAGTAGGAAAGGAAAGGGGGGGCGGAAAACAAAGGTTTTAACTTAAATGCCTTTTCCGTAAATAAATAAATAAGTAAGTAAGTTTATTTAACGTTAGTATAATCGGGATTTACTAGTTTTTGCCTTTTAAAAGCATACGACGTGCTAATACTACTTTAGCTTAGTTACATTAAGTTATAATGCTATTATCGAAACGGTTAACAAATTAAACCCGAAAGTATACGAAGGTCGGGCCGCGTTCCGGAGCTTTTTATTAGTAAACAAGCGATTAGTAATAAAGCGTGTAAACGCCGAAACGCTGTAAACGCTGCGGGTGGTAGTAATGCTATTAGCCGGCAAATGTGCCGAAAAAAAGGTAAAGCTAGGTTTAAACGGGGAGGTTTTTAAAACCACTTTTAAACCCGGCCGAATATGCGGGGAATTAAAAGCTTAATATTAATCTGGTTAAAATTAACAAATATAAAAGAAAAAAAGTATAAAGGAAAAAAGAAAAAGTTATATATAAGCTTGTTAAAACCCGTTATTATCGCTCGGCGATAATGAAATAGTTAGTAACTTCGACGAACGAAGCAAAAAAAAAGGCTTTTAAAATAGCCGTTTTTAATACCCGGGCTTATTAAAAGCTTAAAAAAAGTCCGCCGTAAGCTATTTGTTTTTTAACGTTTTAATTAACTTGCAAAATATAAAGTAAAAAAGGGATTTGTTTTTTTTTATAACCGTACGGGTTATCGTTTTTATATTCGAATTTTTAATAATACTAGTCGAAATCCCCGTGCTTTATGCGTGCGGTTATTAACTGCTGTAATACCTTTCGGTGCAATTATAAAACTTCGGGTGCGTGCCGTAATGCTAGCGAAAAGCTTATAACTTTATACCGTATTAAAAAGTTGTTTTCGAACTACGCGTTTCGGGCGTTCCGGGTTATTTTCCGGGTTAAAGCTTTTACTTTAGCCACCGTTAGTTTAAAATGTTAAAATATCGGTAAAGCCGATTTTAACTTTGTTTCGGCGTTTGTTTTTTCGTTTTCGAGGATTTTTATATAGTTTAAAAATTATCGTACGTAAACGCGGTGCTTATTTATAAAGTAATAAACTTTTTTAAAAGCTTTTTATAAACTGTTAAAAGCCGTATTTAAAAAGCCGTTAATTACCGAAATGTTATTAAAGCATAAATGGAAAATGCAATTGCGAAAGTTTTAAACAGTTTTACGAAAGCCCATTTGGCTTTTTTTCGCTTCGCCGTCGAATATTTTCGCAAAATGCGTTAACTTGCCGTGTTTAAAAAGTTTGCGTTAGCTGGTTTTAATAAATTACTTAACCGTATTTAACTGCCCTATTTTTTGCTTTAAACCCGTCGCTATATATTATAACGTTAATAGGTAAAAAAGTGTAAAGTTACGTTATAAATGCTTTAACGGTTGTTTTTTTTTTTATATAGCCACTTTAACTACCGTATACTTGTAAAAAAGGTAAGCTGGGCGAGTGCACGTTAGGAGGAGTTCGGCCGTTTTTTATAACAAAATCGTAAGTTTGTTAAACAAGCTTGCTTTAAACCTTTAAGCGTTAAAAATCGGTTTAACTATTATAATTAAAAGGTAATTTTTTAAAACCGTATTAATACGGGCTGTAAAACGGAAGCGGATTTATTTTAAAAGCGTTTCGGCGTTTAAAATGCCACATTCGTAATGTAAAGCGTTTATCGGTATGGTTTTCCAAACTAGTACCACTGTTTAAAAAAACGCAGTTAAACTTTTATTAACCTGTTTAATTAAATAACTTTAACGAATAAGTTATTATTATGCTAGTTTATACGGGTGTGGTTTAAATTTGCTTTTATATTATACTTTAGCTTTGTATAAAACTGTAAAAATTATAACTTTTATAACGGCTTTATAAATCGAATGCGTTAATATTTTGTTTACCGAATAGGGAAATTTTTAAAAGTGGTTAATAACGCTTTAAGCTTTTGCAACTTTATTATTAATATAAGTTTTAAAATTAAGCTTTTAATCGAAAAAAACTTTTAACTACCGTAAAGCTTTTACAGCTTGCCGTATAGTAAAGCTTTTCGTTATAACCGCCGGTATTATAAGATTTTTCCGTTTAAAAAAATGCATAAGCTCGCATTTTCCTAAGTTAAAAACAACGCGGTTTTTCTTGCTTTAACGTAGGATTTTCGTTATTATAACCCTTGTTTTACGAAAGCACTTTTTTTAAAAGTTGCTCGTTATGCAAATGCTTATATTATCCACGTATTCGAATTTAACCGCTTTTGTTTTAAGTAAAATTTCGGTTATATATAGTATAAAAAGCACTGGTAAAACCGGTAACCTTTAAAGTAATCCGCAATTTAAAAGGAAAAAAAGCGTTATAACGTTTTTTAAATGCATTTTAACTAGTTTACCGCTTGTAAAAAATAATACTTATCGTATTAACGTTAAATTTTACTTTTATTTTAGCAGTTTTTAAAAAAGTTTTTAACGAAGTACGGCGTTAAACGCTTTTTATACATTTATAATAACGAAAGTAACCGTTTTATAATTTTAAAATGCGCGTTTTATTTCGTAAACTACGCATACCGTTAAATCGGTAACGGTTTTTTTAAAAAGTAACCCCGGCGTATTACGGCGCTATTAGCCCGTGTTATAAGCGAAAAAATCCATTCGCGAGGTTATTAAACGTTTTAACCCTTTTTTTTAAACACGGTAATAAGGTTATTAAACGGTAAAACTTTAAGTTAATTATATCCGATTTGTTTAGCTTTTTAAATATTACTACTTTCGCGATACGAAAAAGGGCTAAGTAATACCCAAATTTAAAACATGCTTCGAATAAAGCTTTAACGTATTTTTTTATTACCGGTTATATCGTTGTAAGCAATTTAACTAATAAAAGGTTTACGTTTAAAGCTATGTTTACTGTATTTATAATATACTTTCGACATTTTTTTAAAAAAAAGTAAAAGTTTTATAAAAGTTATACGGTTTTTTAAAAAGCTTTTTATTATAACGGGTTTTTTATAAGTTATTTTCCGCCGTAAACTTACGAAGGATTTTTCGGTTTAACGTTTTCGCTTTATTTTTTAACGTTATAATAACCTTTTTATTAATATTTAAAAAAGGAAGCCGTATAATAAGCGTAAGCTTATGCCATTTTACAACACGGCATAACGCTGTTAAAAAATTAACTTTTTTTAACACGTTTATTTAATGCTGTTTTTTAATAGCTTAAACCGTAGCTTTTCATTTATTTTTCTCGGTTTAAAGTTAGGTTTCCAAGCTTAAAGCGTTTTTATTACGAAAATGGCGTTAAATTAAATTTGGGTTTTTATCGCCCTTTTTTTTCCTTTTTTAAATGCAGCGTTTTACTGTTTTAAAGTTTTTATCGCCTTTCGATTTCCTAATAAAAGCAGCCGCTTTTCCGTATTTGGGTTTTTATTACCTTCCACTTTACGAAATTAAATTGCAGCTAATAATTAATGCAGTTTAATAAAATTAACTTTAAATTTAATTTTAAAAACGGGAATTAATTAATTATTATTTACTTTTTATTTTTATTTTAATGCATTAATTATTTAACGGTAAAATAAGTTGTTTGTTATTATTTTATAATAAAGTTAATTACTTTTGTGTTTTGTTTTTTGCGTTGCAACGCTTTCCTTTTTTAAGTTTTTATCGCTTACCGCTTTTCCTTTTTAGGATTATTATCGCTATTTAACTGCCTTTTTTTTATCGCCCACCGCTTTTCCTTTTTAGGATTATTATCGCTATTTAACTGCTTTTTTTTTATCGCTTACCGCTTTCCTTTTTAGGTTTTTATCGCTTACCGCTTTTCTTTTTTAAAATTGTTATCGTTTACGTTTTTATTTAAAACCATTTCGCTTTTTTTTCCGCGGCGATAACCATTTTAATAAACAGTGTTTTTTAAAAAGCGCTTTATTAGCATATTTAATAGCGGTATGCAATCTTTTAATAAATATAATAAAGCGGAATAAAAAATTAAAGCTAAGCATATTTAAAGCGTATTTATAAAAGAAAACGGCTTTGCATTTAAATTAAAAAGGTATTATGCTTTCGGGCGTAATTTGGATATCCTTTTTATAGCGGTTTAGCTATCCGCTTATACAAATTTGCTCGTAAACTTACTTCGACCGATAACCCGGATAATTAAAACCTGCTTATTTAAAATATACCTTTAAGCATAATATTTCGAAATTGTTTTTTTGCATTTAAACACGATATTTCACCCGCTATTTCCCAGCTTAAAACTTTACAAATAACGGCGTGGAAAAACCTTACGTGCTAACGGGTGCTAATATAAACGAAGCGGTAAAACACGTGCGTTAAAACCGTTTAAACTCGAATGTATAAGCGGGTTGGCAAAGCACGTGCGTTTACGCGGTGCGACCCCGTTTACACCACTAAGTTAAATATTAACGCAAACATTAACAATTTTAAATTAATATTACTATTATTAATCCACGTAATTAACGCGTGCATTAAAAAAAGCCTTACGTTTCGTAAAGCAGCAAGTTTATAAACCGTGCGCTCCTACGAGCTTATAAAAAGGGATTTTAAAATCCCTTTTTTATAATTAAATTCCTTTTAAAACATGCATTATTATAAACACTAGTTCCAAATTTATAAATTTTTGTTTTTTCCTTTTAGGAAATTTCCGTGCTTATAAAAGTACCACTCCTATTAACATTAATTAATATTGCTTAAAAAAGTAATACAAATAGCAAAGTAAAGGATTTAAACGTTTAATACCTTTTTCGAAAAAGCGATTGGGTTAACGTAAAAGTTTAAAAGTAAAAAAATCGAATTTTATTGTTTGGTAACGCGTTATACGGGAGTTAATTACGTATTAAAAGCACTTTTTTATTGCAAGCGATTAAACTTTTGTTTATAAGATTTAAACAAACGTAAAAAAAGCGTTACGTAATCCTTTTAAGCACTTTTTTGCGTTAAGCGATTAAACTTTTAAATCGATTACTTAAACGATATTACTCGTTACTTTTACCGATAATATGTTCGACACGTCGAAATAACAAACGGCAAAAAAGCTTAGCAATAAGCAAAAAATGATTATAAAAAGCGTATTAATAACATTCGACCTCCCCAAATCCCTCGCAAAAAACATCGATATGCCTTTTTTATTAAATCCATTATACAATTTTGAAAAATTACTAAACTAGGCTTTTATCGCTCGCCGAAACGTATAAATGCTTAAAACATTGCTTTTTTACGGTAACACATATGGCGATAATTTCCTAAACGACGTGCTCGAAAATTACGCGGGGTAAAAAGCAAAGCACTTCGACGATTTCGATTTACAAATTACCCGCGTTTTTAAAAAGCATTTAAAAGATTATAAAATCCCCGTATCCGGTTTACCAAAAGGAAAGCTTAGCGAAAAGCTTATGCAAGTTATGCGATAAAAGTTAATTTTTAAATTAAAAACTTTTGCAACCCGATTACAATCGCCTTTTTCTTAAAATCGCACAAGCTTTAAAACAAACGATTGCCGAATTAATATTACGAATGCCCGCGGAATAACACGCTACGCCACTTTTTTAGCAAAGCCCGCGGTTAAACGACAAACTAGTGGAAATAAAATCCAAAAATTAATAAGCCGGCAGCTTAAAAATCCAGCTCGTTTTTAAAAGGATTTTTTAACCTTTTTTATAAAAACGAACCTTTCGTTTTCCAAACCTTTTTCCCTTTTAACCGGAAACTACCGAACCCGAAATCGCAATAATTTTTTAAACAACCATTTTACAATTCCACGATTTTTTTAACCCCTTTTTACCGGAAATTACCGTATTAGGTATCGTAATAACCCTTTAAACAACCCTTTTTTAACCCCGCGGTTAGCTTTTGTTAATTAATTTTTAGCTTTATCGATTTTTTAACCTAATCCCACTTTAAAATTGCACTTTAAGCAATATTTGCAATAAATGGATCGCGGAAAAAGCATTTCGCCAATCGAAAAAGCATAAATTGCAGTAATATTACGCTTTTAATATAAAACCCCGGCGTTTGCGAAGTTTTTATACAAGTAACTCCTTTTAAAAAAGGTGTTTAACGCCGCCGTCGATAAAAGTTTAATAAAAGCATTCCAAAACGCGTGGGATAAAAAGTACAGCTATTCCGGTAATTTATACGATATTTTAAACGATAAAATTTTGTTTTTCGCAACTATATGCGAAACTTTCGAAATACCCCTTTTACAGCTTTATGCGATTTTTCTTTAAGCATTTTAAAGCAAAGCAAAAAAGTAATACACTTGGTATATTAAGTATAGCTTTATTTTCCGAAAAATTTATATAATTTTTAAAACGCATTTTAATACCGAGGTTAACCGATTATTATACTATATAAATTAAAACTCGATTACTTTTTAAACAATCCGTTTAAAAATCGCTAACGTAAATAAATTTAACATAAAAGTTTTGCAAACCTTTTTAAATAAATTGCAAAATTGCTAACGCGTTTTTAAACCTTTTTATTAAAACGAAAACTAATTAATTGCGAGCATTTTAAAAGTAATTTAAAACGTGCCGGAGTTTAAAACCGTTTTTATAAACCCCGATAGGACTTTTAAAAGCCTATTTTCCCAATTTAAAAGCATAATGCGAATGGAAAAAAACGCACGACCCCCCGGCATTTATTTTATAAAACGGAAGTTTAAAAATTACAAAAATCGTAAAAAGGATAATAAAAGTCGAAACCGAGCATATAAACCCAAATCCTTTTAACTAAGCCCCCGTTTACGCTTATACACACGCGGTTATTAAATTTGCAAAAAGCCAAATTGCAAATCGACACGCTACTTTTTTAAAAAATAACGACGATTTAAAAAGCAGTAAAAAGCATAAAAAAAAGCATAAAACAAACCACGTAAAAGGTACACCCAATTCCTCGCATTAGTAAAGCCCGAAAGCATTAACGAGGAGAAATAGCCATTTTTTAATTTTAATAATTAAAAAATAAAAGAAAAGGAAAATTATAAAAGCAGCTATTTTATAACTTCCGCTACGGCTATATATTTAATTAAAAAAGCTTTTACTTACCGTATTTATAAGCGTTAAAATTCGGGATTTAGCAAGCTTTATTCCTATGTTTTTGCGGATTAAGTACTAGTTTAACACAAAATCCGAAGCATTAAGCAATAGCAAAAAATCTTTCCGAATACAAGTGTAATAATAACTTTTACGGCCGGAAAGGATTAAGTTTACGCATTTTAACGCTATAAGCCAAATCTCGTCGTTAATACAAATAAGCATAAAAAACGCGTAATTTTCGGATTAAAAAAAGCCGTTTTTAACACCGGAAAAATTACTATTCCAACCCCAATCGGTTAAATTACGTTTTTTATAATTCCAATTTCGACTTTTTTCTTACTATGCTTTGCAAATATAAATGCATTGCACGTATACTTAAATAACACGCGCAACGAGCTTATAAAAAACGACGGTACGCGCGTTTCGATTATAAAAAAGCACGGCCACTTTTAGTTTTTTTTTAACAACGTTACCCACGTTACGACGGCAATTAGCTTTATAACGGAAATAAAAATCGCGAAAGCAGTTTTCTTTACGAAAGCTAAGTTAAAACGCGTATATAAACGCTTTAAACACCCATTTATCGATAAATTTTAAAACGTTTTAAAACGTACAAAACACAAAGTTAATCGCGACGCTTTTATAATAATTAATTAAATGTGCTATTTTTATTAAAAAAAAAGTTTTACATTATAACGCTTTCGATTTAAATTTTAAAACAATATTAATTTTAATTACGAAATAATTATAAACGTATTTTATATTAATTATAAACTAATTCTTTACGTAATTAATATAAATATAACTTTTAATACTATAGCGTTTTTTAAAAACATGTTAGTAAAAAAACGTGGGAAGCTTTTAAGCGGTGCTAAATCGACGTTTATTTAAAGCCTTTTAACGTGATTTTTTACGATGCCGGTACCAAGGGTTAGGGTTAGGGTTAGGGTTAGGGTTAGGGTTAGGGTTAGGGTTAGGGTTAGGGTTAGG